>CM051826.1:0-4800000 GCA_028451465.1 Erethizon dorsatum | reverse complement strand
TTTCCCATTCTGTAGGTTGTCTTTTTCACTCTGTTGGTTGTTTCTTTTGCTGTGCAAAAGCTTTTAAATTTGATATCCCATTTGTTGATTTTCAGAACTATTTCTTGTGCAACTGGAGTTCTGTTCAGAAAGTCCTGGCCTATGCCTGTGACCTCAAGATTTTAACTGTCTTGTCTTCCAGAAGGTTGTGTTTCTGGTTTAACATTTAGTTCTTTGATCCCTAGGTACTTCTTTATTTTTATTTTGAGACAAGGTCTCACTAAGTCACTAAATTGCCCAGCCTGGACTAAAACTTGCAATCCTCCTGTCTGATCCTCCCAGAGTGCTGGGATTACAAGTATATGCCGTGCCTGCTGAGCTTGTCTGTCTGTCAGAGCATCTTAGCTAGCTGAGGAGGGCTCATAAGGCTGTACATCCACTAACAAGGCACAGCACCTCTTGATGACAGTGCTTAGTCTGACATAAGCCAGACTTGGCAGAACCTGAAGCATCGTGGAACCAGGCTGTTGTTCTGTTAGTAGGGAAGTGGCCAAGAGCAAGAAAGGGCAAACACAGCATTGGCTTATGTGGAAAGCAGATCTTAAAAATACTTAGCAGCCCGATTATCTAGTATACTTACAAATATTCTAGGACACTTAAAAATCACCTTGTAGACACACAAGGGGAAATTAATACAACTGTTTAGTGCATAACAGAGCCTCACAATTGACTCTGGATGCAACAGTGTGATAGAGGAAGGATCAGAGGTGGCTTCTTTCACCCCTAAACTCTTACCAGATTTCACCAGAAAACATAGATGATTCGAAAGGGGTTAGTGTGGGGGAGAAAGATTGCTGTATAATTAATTCAGTCAAATACGAAGGCCAGTATATACTTGAGCCAAGCTAAACCAGCAGCACATTGGGGCCGTGGGCTTTACCTGTCTTCCAACCTTGGGAGGAAGTAAAAATATTAGTTCCATATGCCAATCAGAAAACCTGGAGGGAGGGCTGAGGGATGTGGCTCAGTGGTAGAATACTTGCCCAGTATGCATCAGTCAGACCCTAGGTTCCAGTCCCACCACAAGAAAAAACGGTGGGGGGACACAGGCTGAAGAATATGCATCTAGTATTGGTCTTACTTCAGAGTGCTGTTTGTGTCCACTGGCTTGCCTGTCCTCGGCCTCTCAGAAATGCCCCTCATTAGCCACAGCAGGCCTGCAGCTGTTCTGGCTATGATCCCTGTGGTCAGCTTGTGAAGGTTGTAAACGTCTGAAGCCAGAGGCAAGCTTGACTTTACATTTGGGCGGTCTGGTAATAGTTGCTCTGAAACTTGGTTTTCTGGCACAAGTGTTAGAAAAGTATGAAATGTTATAAAGGCAGAGATCCTATGAGTTAATTATGGGAGAGACATGTTTTTCATTCACTAAACAGTAGATGAAACATGCGTGGTGTTGTTCTAAGTCTCATCAGTAGCAGAAACTAGAGAACATTGTCCTTGCTTCAAGATACTCTATCCTTAAAAATTTGGATAGCATTCTTTGGTATAAAAATGATCTGCAGTCACCTGCAGATGGGGTAAATCAGTAAGATGCTCTTACAGCTCACCTGTTTTCGTACCACCAGTCCAGAAATAGCTTCCAGTGACCTCTCCAGCCAGAAGTAATTCCATATTAAGCAACATACAGTAATCACTGAAAGAGCGAGTTGAGTGATCACAGCTCTTTGTGGCTATGGAGTGGAGGGTTGGACAGGATTGATTTTGCTTTCCTATGTTTTGAAGGATTCATTAAGTAGGGTTAGTGTAGAAGGAGTCCAGGGAATTGAGAGTCTTGCTGCCAAAGTGGGAGTAGGGACGATTGCTTATCAGTTTCAACATGTTGTATGAAACAGGTGAACCACACACACAAAGGTTCTGCTAGGTACCTTCAATTCAAAAGAAATGAGTACCTTAGTTGAAAATACAATGCAGCCTTCCAGATACCATTTGGAAGAGCACATTTGAAATCTGTGCTAATGCACTAAAGTTAAGACTGATTGAGCTGTGGTAGCACAGTTATAATCCCTGCACTCAGGGAGGCTGAGGCCAGCCTAGCCTCCATAGTGAGTTCAAGCCTGAATTACATAGTGTGACCCTGTCTCAAAAAAAAAAAAAAAAAAAAAAAAAAAAAAAAAAGACTGACTGAGATGGTTTTCTGTTCTTGTTCCTAATGGCTTATTCGCTTATTCCATGTGATGACTTAGTAAGACCAGCTTCATGGTGTGTGCGTATGTGTGTGTTGTCTGTGTGTTATTGTACCCAGCCCCAGGAGCTCTTCTGAGAGAAGCCACTGGGGCATGACCAGCTTTTCAACAGGACCTCTGTCACTTAGTAGTGTCCCCTCAAATATACCTTCCAGTAATGTCCCCTGTCGTGGAACAGGAACATCAAAGCCAACCGTGATGGTGCACGCCTATAATCCCAGCACTGCAGGAGGTTGGAGTAGGAAGAGCAGAAGCTCGAGCCCAGATGCAAACACTTAGTAACTTAGAGTCCATCTCAAAAAAAAAACAACGCCTGGGGTGTAGGTCAGTGCCAAGGCCCTGGGTTCAATCCGCAGTGCCAGAAAGAAAGAATGTCAGAAGCCCACAAGACCAGGCATCAGAAAAAGGAGAGTGTGCTCTTCCGGTTCACCCTGTGCATAGAGCACACTGTTCCGAGTGCAGTCTCACGCGTAAACCCCCGTCCTGGTTTCAGACAGGAGGCTCTGGGTGCACCTAAGCCAGTGCCAAGCTGGTGTTGCAGGAAATCATGCCTTATAATACAGTGCTTAAGTCCCTTAAAATGCCAACCAAATACCAAGCCCTCAATAAATCCCCAGTTTAATTTTTAGTCCTTTATCATTCTTTTACTTAATTATAATTGCCTACTTTTATACTAAACCTTTCTTCCCAAAAAGGACTGCCTGTGACACTTATGGAACTGATTATTGCTTTCACAGAAGACAGAATGCCATCTGCTGGCTTAATTTATGGCATTTCTGAAGGGATGGATCCTTGAGTCTGGGGAAGGACTGCTTCCTCGGCCTCTGTCTGTGTTCACTCCTAGTTTCCTAGTGTGCACCATTTAGGCACTTTGTTTTTTCCACTCTGATAGGGAGATGAAGAATGGTTAAATGGCACAGTGAAATACCAGCCACTCAAGAGGCTGAGGCAGAAGGATCATAAGTTCAAAGCCAGGCTGGACGTCTTACTGAGACTTTGTCTCAAAATAAAATACAGGGGCTGGTGAGATGGCTCAGCGGCGTACACGCCTGCCTGGCAAGCGCAAGGGCCCGAGTTCGACTCCCAGAACCCACATACGAAAAAAGGGCCGGTGATATCACTCAGCGGCACGGGCGCCTGCTGTCACGCGAGGTCCTGAGGTCGACCCCGGTACCCACAAAAAAAAATAAAAAAATAAAATACAAACAGCTGGGGAGGTAACCCAGCACTAGAGGGCTTGCCTAGCGTGTGCAAGGTTCAATCCCTAGCACCAAAAAAAAAGAAAAAGAAAATTTATAAAACAGAGTAAAAACTACATATCCTGGTGCTGTTTTTTAATTGTTATTTTATATTCTCAACTCTGCATTTGTTCAGTGAAGAAACTGAAAGGGTGTAATGATTCCAGAACCCCACTGTACAGAAATATATTCCAAAAAATGGTAATACTTAAAGGATTATTTTATTTTATTTTATTTTAATGATGCTGAGAATTGAAACCCGGACCTTGTGCTGATGCTCTACCACAGAGCTATACTCCAGCCCTAGAAAGATCATTTTTAAATTTTTAATACGAATGTTTTAATTGAAAGTAGAAATTTGTTTTGCCTCATCAGCCAACTTTAACAAAAAAGATACCAGATTCACTCTAGCAGTAAATGTTGAACAGTGGAAATTGTTTTAATGTTATATATTTAAAATTATTTCTTATCGAAAATACTTGTTTTGCACCAACATTATATATTGTACAGTGTTCCAATTTGTAGAGTTTCTTCTGGAGCCTCTAGACTGTCAGCACACACATCATGAGGTTTACCTGGAGTTTGGTGTTGTATGTATATTAATAGTCTTGCCAGAGATCAACTTAAAGTGGGAACTTTGTTTTCTTGATTTTTGAGTGAGCAAGTTTTCTCGCATTTATTTGTAAGATTTTGAAACATTAAGCTTGCAAATCATTTGCCTTCCGCATAAGATACTCTGTAGAATTTTTTCTGCTTTTAACAGAAATTTAAAATTTTGTATAAAAAGCAATTAGCTATAATTACCATAGTCTTCATATTTATTCTTAATTTTGACTTAAATAATCTGTAAAAAATTTATAATGCCTTTCAAAGAGATGGAAGTATAGGAATGACAAATTCAAGGTGAGTTCATTGTTACCTACAATAAATCAGTATTTTCATAGCTGATTGGTCTTTAGCAATACCCTCCTTTTAGCTTTCCAAAGCATCCATAATTTTTATCAGCTATGTTCATTTCCCACATTTAATTTTGTCCCTTCAGTTTGTAAAGCTACTTTCCCCAGTAACGTTGTTTTCTGTATAACTATAGGTAATATAGTTAGCCATTGCTGCTAGTAACCGATAGGGATAGCTCCCCTATTAATAGTAGCAGTTTGCATAATCTATTGCTTCAGCGTAGGCTCGGTTTGTAATTTAAAATGATTCATAGGTTGCATATCCTTTTGTCATTAATCAATATTACTGCATTTTGTTAGGATAAAATACATCAAGGGAACTGATTTCATGCTATCTTTAGTAAGAAAATTAAGAGATTTCGTATACCCTTGCTGATGCCGAATAACTTAAAACATACATTAACAATTTACATATTATACCATAAGCTTTCTCTTGAATGCAGAGTCCAGTGCTTTCTCATCTGGTTACTACTTGAAATATTCACATCTCCTCTCTGAAATAATGTATCTCTCTGAAAATTACAACTGAGAGGAGCTGTCACAGTGTGACTGACAGCAAGTCAAGTGAGCTCCTCACAGCTGCTGAATGACTAGCATTTGAGCTGATTTTGAAAGCTGAATCACATTGACTTTTTCCCTTTTATCATTTGCCTTCTTCTTTGGCTCCTTTGCAGTTTCATCAGGCTGGGGAGAAATGCCTAATGTCCACTCAAAGGCTGAAAATGCGTGGGGAGAGCCATCCTCTCCATCCACAATGGTCGACAACGGCACAGCAGCATGGGGGAAGCCACCCAGCAGTGGCAGCGGGTGGGGAGATCACTCTGCTGAGCCAGCGGTGACCTTTGGAAGAGCTGGCGCACCCACTGCCACCCCAGCCCTGTGCAAACCAGGTGAGCTGAGCATCCTGCACGCCCTGGTCTGGCCACTTAGAAATGGTTCAGAGTCTTTCAAGGGGTACTTTTCATTGCTTTTTAGAACACATTTTTATTTGAAGCCATCTCACTTTTATTTTATTTTATTTTATTTGGTACTGAGGATTGTCGTTTTGCTTTTGTTTTGTTTTGTTTGGTTTTGTTGGGTTTTTGAGACAGGGCCTTGTTACATACTTCAGGCTGGCCTTGACCTCACTAGCCCAGGCTGTCCTCCAATTTGGGGTAATCCTCCTATCTCAACCTCCTGAGTGCTGGGTACTGGGGATTGAACCCAGGGCCTCATGCATGCTAAATGTGTACTTTACCACGGAGCTACCTCAAGCTATCATTAAATTTTAAAAATTAAATTTTTTCTTACTATATGTACACTTTAAGACTAACTTTAAGCCAAGACTATAACAAAATTGTTCTGTGTCTGATACATGAACATAAAAAACTGTTAACAGGAGTCTGTGCCCTCCTTTTAAAAATTAATACAAGATTCAAAGCAATTGAGTACACATCTTTGGTACTACTACAGGTTCAGTATTTCCAGTCTGAAAATCCAAAATCCAAAATGCTCTAAAATCTGAAAGTTAAGTACCACATGACACCGCATGTTGAAAATTCTACACCTAACCTCATGTATCAGGTCACAGTCAAAATGCAGGAACAATCAACCGAGGAATGGATAAAAGAGATGTGGTATTTTTATGCAATGGAGTACTACTGAGCCATAAAGAAGGATAAACTGGAGACTTTTATAGGTAAATGGATGCTACGCAAGACCATACTCATAAGTGAAATAAAGCAGACCCACATGTATAAACATCATATTGTCTCCTTGTTGTGAGAAGCTGTAAGAGTAAATAAGATCCAAAATGTACAATAGATATTGTAAAACAGGAAGAAACTGTTCAAAAGGAAAGAGAAACTGGGATGCGGGAATGGAGAAAAGGAAGGGAAAAGCAAAAAAAAAAAAAAAAAAAAAAATATATATATATATATATATATATATATACGTATATATATATAAAAGATAGTTAAGATAGATGTACTACTAATTTCTCTTAGTTCATTGAAAAGGAAGTTTTGTGCTAATATTGTTTAGACAATTGAATGCCAATATCTTGTACTCTTGAGTAACTAATTTAAAGATTGTAATACGCAATGTATTAACCATTGTTACCCTCCTATTATGTTGTTTTGAAATTTTGTTCCTTTTTTTTTTTTTTTTCTCTTTAAAATAAAAATTTACCAAAAAAAAAATGCAGGAACACTTAACAATATTATGTCGCCAAGTATAGTGGCACACACCTGAAATCCCAGCATTCTGGGAGGCTGAGGCAGGAGGATCAAGCGTTCAAGCAAGATTCTGTCTCAAAATTTAAAAAATAAAATGGGCCGGGGATGTAGCTCAGTGCAGAAACCCTAGGTTCAATTCCTAATACTGAAAAAAAAAAAAAAAAAAAAAGTGTTATGTAAAATTATCTTCAGAGCCAGGTGTGATAGTACATACCTATAATTCTAGCTACTGGGGGCTAAGGAATATTAAAAGTTCAGAGCCAGTCTGAATAACTTAAGTGAGACTATGTGTCAGAATAAAAATTAAATAGGGCAGGGCATATAGCTCAGTGGTAGAACACTTGCCTAGCACACACAAGGCCCTGGATTCCATCCCCAGTACCACCAAACGCAAAACAAAATACAGTTTCCCTGTAGGTTTTGTGTATAAGATGTCTATGAAATGAATGTTTAAACTTGGGTCCCATCCCTAACATGTTTCATTATGTGTATGTAAATAATACACAATTCTTAAAAAAAAATCTGAAATGAGAAACACTTCTGGTCCCAGGTATTTTTTGTTTTGTTTTGTTTTTTGAGACAGGGTCTCACTGTGTAGCACAGGATAGTCTTGAACTCACTGTGTTGTCCAGGCTGGTCTCGAACTTGCAGTGATCCTCCTGCCTCAGCCTCCCAAGTGCAAGGATTACAGGCATGGGCCACCGCGCCTGGCTGGTCCCAGGCAATTTCATAAGGAGCATGCAGCCTGCAGTGGCACTCACTCCTTTAGCAGTGTTTTGTATCTGCCTATTTAAATTTATCTCATCAAACAAAATGGATAAAGCCCATCATTTTTTTCCTCTTGAGATTAGTATTTGAAAACACGTATCTATAGCAGTCTTGGCACTTCTTGCCTTGCTTTAATCTTATAAACAAAATTTCACTTTGGATACTTCATGTTTATGCTTAAAACAACCTGAAAAATGTGCCTGGGGGTATAGGTCAGTGATGCAGTGCTTGCCTACTGTGCGTGAGCCAACGTTGAAAAAACATCTTGAAAAAACAATTGTGCTTTCCCCTCCCGTTTTCTGTAAGTGTAATGAGTGTACCTGTACATTCTTACATGATGTCCAGATTATGTTTACTGCATGGAAGTCTCATACTGTGTGGGTGTCTCGCAGTGTGATACTGGTGATGTTAAATAAATATAACTGATTTAAGTCTGATTAACATTAATAATTTACATGGCTGCTAAAGCAGCAGCATTTTCTTGGCTGTCACTAAATATCCTAGAGCTTAAAGTGAAACTTGGTTGATTTCATTATTTTGCTGAGTGTCTGGTATGTTCTATGTGCCCATCTCTTCTGCTGGAAATACTTATCCCAGTCTTACTGCTTTATCATCTTACAGACCTCAGCTAACTACTCACCTATACTTTGACTTTTTCTAGTTCTTCCAAGAAGTAAAAATTTGAGGTAGCTTTGACACCTGAAATCACTTGGTATTTTGCAAAGGAAAGAAGAAGTAGAAATTCAGTAGCCAGTTTGAGCTCCTCTGCCTAGGCCTCTGTCCTGCAGTTGTAGATGTCTCCTGGGAGCTTGTGAGAAATGCAGATGGCTGGGCCTGCCCTGGACCTGCTGCACATCACGAGGTCCCCACCAACTCACACCTGAGGCTAAATGTGAAAAGCACTGACCCATGTGACATGGTGCCCACAGATTTAGACCAGGATGTGACTAAGAACTACACGGAAGACAATGACATTTCTCAAGAACCCACTTCTGAGAGGCTTTTCATTCCATGCAGAGATTGGCATGCAGGAATTATTTTTAGAATGCCTGGTTTTTGCTGGGCATGGCCTCACACTCCTGTAATCCCATCACTCGCGAAGCTGAGACAGAAGGATCTCCTTGAGTTCGAGGCCAGCTTGGGCTACATAGTGAGGTCAAGGCAAGCCTAAACTGCATAGCGAGAGCCTGTCTCAAAAAAAAAAAGTGCCTGGGTTTTAAATTGATCTGTAGTTGGTTAAGGAAGTTTGGAATAGCATACAACAAATACCTGAAGTGTGAAGAAAAAATGTACACATATACACTGTATATGTATAGTAGAGGAAATTCATTTCTTATGTCTGGGGAAAGGAAAGAGTAAAGAGGTAAATTACGCCACACCCATTTTTCCCTACGCATACTAAATCATGCATGTAATAGCGAAGTATTCTGCACCTTAGGGATAGTAAGCTGGCTAAGTTTCTGTTTGCTCTCTTTCTAGCTTCCAAATCTATGCAAGAAGGCTGGGGCAGTGGTGGGGACGAAATGAACCTGGGCACTGGCCAGTGGGAGGATGAGGAAGGGGACATGTGGAATAATGCTGCTTCCCAAGAAAGCGCCTCCTCCTGCAGCTCCTGGGGCAATGCCCCCAAGAAAGGACTTCAGAAGGTAGGCGTGGCACTCCTGTGGGAGGAAACTTCCAGAGCCGGTGGCTTAAAGGTGGCATCTCCAGCATAGGGTGGAAAGCTACACATGAGATTTCCAGGGTGCAATTTGGACCTTTAGAAGTCGCTGTGGGAGACCCTTTCAGGGGTCAGCAAGGTCAAAACTGTTTCTGTGGTGCTAAGATTTTATCTTTTCCAGACAGTTCATTCCCTGGGATAGGGTGTTAATTTAGCCAGTTTTCCATCACTATAATAAATACCTCAGATAAATCAACTTATAAAAAGGAAAGATTTATTTTGGCTCACAGTTTTAGAGGTTTTAGTCCATGATTGATTGATCTTTATTCCTTTGGGAAACTTATGTGGTAGAGCAAAAACTGCCCATCCTATGGCTGGGAAGTAAAAGAGAAAGGAAAGGGTGGGGTCCCATTACCACTTCTTGAAGGCCCGACCCCATGATTCAAACACCAGAGTGTCCACTCTCTCTCTTAACATGTTCACAATAAGGATGTAACTCATAATTCATGTATGTTGCTGCCAGACACCTCCAATTTGAATTCAAGCATTCCTGCCAGCTTGAACCACTTAATTGTCCCATCAGGCAGCTGTACCGCTTCTCTGGGGGTCTTTGATTACAGTAATGCAAAGAAGGGTGTTGATTTAGCACACCAGATGTCATCACATTACAGTTCCTTAAGGAAAATATTAAAATGGTATAAAAAATTGTAATACAGCTAATTTATGGTACAACAGTTGGAAGTGCATATTATATACACTAGCAATGGCATACTTATAAGACTTCCATGTTAAAATTTAGAAAAATTAATTATTGATTAACTATCCATGAATATAAGAAAATTTATTTTAATGAAATAAGTTTGTTGATATTATAATAATTTTTAATTGGTATTAATAGTATTAATATTTATATTTGAACAGTAATTATTCACATTCAAGCAACCAACTAGATTCAGCCCATTTATAGACTTTTTATTAAGTTTATTAGTATACAGACCAATAAAAGTGATTAGATTCATTTGTAAGACTGGTGGTACAAGCCACCCAATGGGATAGTCATGCCTGTAACACTGGTGGTTCAAGTAAGCAGGATGTGTTAAAGGAACATAACCTCCAAGCAGTGCCACTCCAGGGGACAGCCTTCAACATAAGGACCTTTGGGGACACTTAAGACCCAAGCCATTGCAGATGGAGCTGTCAAGGGACGTGATTATGCGCAGCTTGTGCAGAAACACACCTGAGAAACCAGCCTGCTTAATGCCAGACATTAATAGAGATGTGCAAAAAGGCAAAATAGTATCATTCTTCTCAAAAAGTATGTTTTAGTAAATATATTTCTTTTTCTTTTAACTATGTTGTTTATGTTAACATGTAATGAATTGGTATTGCTGTTTTTTGTGTTTTTTTTTTTTTGTTTTTTTTTTTTTAATGTGGGTACCGGCAGTCAACCTCAGCACCTCGCGCTTGCCAGCAGGCACTTATGCCGCTGAGCGATATCACTGGCCCAGTATTGCTGTTTTTTAATATTAATGTAATTTTTAAATTTATCAGTTTTAACTTCAAATGCAGTAAGTATTGATAGATACAACTCTTTTTTAAACAAAAGTTCTTTGGGATCCTTAATTTTAGAGTATAATAGGGTCCTGAGACCAAAAAGTTTGAGAATTACTGAGGTGACCACTAAGTACTCTTGAAATAAACAGGCAGCCATCTGAAAGAAATTGAGACGCAGAACCCACTATATCCCAGCATAAATTCTAAGTGCATCACAAATTTAAATATGAAAAATAAAACCATGGAAGAAGTCAGGCATGGTGGTACATGGCTGTAATCCCAGCACTCGAGAAGCTGAGGCAGGGGGATCACTGCAAGATCAAGGCCCACCTAAACTACGCAGAGACACTGTGTCAAAAAAGTAAATAAATAACATAATTCTAAAAATAGTTTACAGTTAGAGGGACCATTCTAGCTATGACTAAAATCTAGAAGTTATAGAAGAGTTTAGATTAAAACAGTAAATATAGGGGCTGGGGATATAGTTCAGTGGCACAGCGCCTGCCTGGCAAGCACAAGGTCCTGAGTTCGATTCCTGACTCCAAAATAAATAAATAAATGAAACAGTAAACATAGAAACCATATATGAGAGAAAATACCCTAATCAAAATCAAAGGACAAATAGCAAACTGGAAAAAAACAATTGTAACTCACATCATAGAGAAAGGGCTGATCTCTCTGACACATAAAAAAGGTCTAAAGACTGATTTTTTTAAACATTAGCCAGTAACCCAATGGAAAAATAAAGAAAGTGAATAGTAGATGACCCATAAAAAGGAAGTTAAATAGCTCTTAGCAACTGAAATAGTCACCCTGATTATTATAGAAAGGGAACTCAAGCTGGGCATATGCTGACACTCTAGGAGGCTATGATGTAGGAAGATTCCAAGTTTGAACCCAGCTTAAGCAACATAGTAACTTAGCGAGACCATCTCAAAATAAAAAACATCTGGGGATGTAGCTCAGTGAGAAGGCCCTGGTTCAATCCCCACTACCACAGAAAGAAAAGGAAAAAGAGAGAAGTAAATTTAAAACAATACTGAAAGATGCCAGTTTTCATCTCTTACATCAGCAGAAATCCAAAAGTTTAATGAGCACACTCCGGGGGTTACGGGGGTGGCTCAGTGGCCCTGGGTTCAATACCTAATACCAAAAAATAAAATAATAAACACATTCTGCTCTCAAAGCTATGTGAAACCAGTACTCTTTTATTGTTGGCAGGAGTGTAAATTAACAGTCCAAAAGGAGGGTTGTGTGGTGCTGTCAAAATGACCAAGGTGTCAGCACATTGACAGAGGTTTCCACTTGTTCTGTTACAGCATTTTTGTAGTAGTAAAATGAAAATAAATGTGCATTGGTGGGATAGCTGGGTAAATTATGCCAGATACATCATATGGGAAGCTAAATATTTTTTAAAGAAAATTCTATATTGATATGAAAAGATCAACATAATAGCTGGCATGGTGACACACATCTGTAATCCTAGCACTCAGAAGGCTGAGGCAGGAGGATTGCCACAAGTTCAAGGCCAGCGTGGACTATGTAGTCAGTTAAAGGCCAGCCTGAACTACATAGCAAGACACTGTCACAGTAAAAAAAAATCAACAAAATATATTGTTAAATGAAGAGACAAGGAACAGAAATGTGTGGCACACCACCAACTTTAGGTACATGTACAGCTTCTGTAAACTATTCTAAGTTCTCAGAAGGAAGATTAGACTCTGCTAAGGGGAACTTCCTCTTAGAACAGGAACCAAGCACGTAAAGTGGCATGGAAAGAAGAGTCTTTTCTTGCACTTTGTCCTTTTGAATCATGTGAATATATTGCTGCTTGAAAAAGAAATTAGAAAAGAAGTCAATAAGTAGTAAGTAGAAACCAGAAACTAAAATCAGACTTTCTGTTCATAAGGAAAAATGGTTACAGGCTCAAAAGGAAATCCTGTACAGTTGGATTGGCAAGTAATCCGATCATGATGAGACAAGGAATACCAAATTAGCAAATTAAAATAATACGATTTTCGCTAATCTGGCTCTGGCAGCATACTGACAATTAAAATAACCCCCAAATAAGCTACTTCCTTGGGGGCCGGTGAGATGGCTCAGCGGCTTAAGCGCCTGCCCGGCAAGCGCGAGGGCCCGAGTTCGACTCCCGGATCCCACATACGAAAAAGGGGCTGGTGATATCGCTCAGAGGCACGGGTGCCTGCTGGCGCGCGAGGTCCTGAGGTCGACCCGCTGGTACCCACAAAAAAAAAAAAAGCTACTTCCTTGGGGACAGATAGCCTGTTAGTTTTTATAGCTCTGTGTGCTCCACTATCTAGTTAGAGCGGGCTTAATTTCTGAAAACAGGATGGAGCATACAGGGGTGGGGGGGTATGTATGTATGTATTTATTTAGAGACACCTTCTTGCTGTGTTGCCCAGACTGGCCTCAAACTCCTCCTGGGTTCCAGTGATCCTCCTACCTCAGCCTGGGAGCTGTGCGTGCGTGCGTGCGTGCGCGATTATATCTGTAGAGCCTTTGTTGTTGCATGATTGGAAGGAAGTTGGTCCTGCTTGCTCACCTGACTCTCATGGCACCTTTTGCCCTTCCCCACTTTTCTCTTTTTCCTTTCCCTCCAACATTCTGCCTACTCCTTTCCTCTCACCTGAGTGCTATAAGCAATGACTAGTTAATGAAATTAATAGGTTTGTTCTTCCTTTTCTCTGTTACCCTTTTTTCCTTGGAAGAAACCCCCTGCATTTTGTCCTTGTTTAGAATAAAGCTCATAAAAGGGGAAAAAACATGTAATTTTAGTAAGCATCACATAACACCAAGCTCAAGGGAATGTTCTTATGATTGATAATAGAAATAGTGTATATTTGTGATGAAACAAATTAATCCTCTGGGAAAAAGAAATGATTGCCCTGTTTTTGTAAGTTACACACATCAACCAACATGCACACATACCTGCAGTTTCCTGTCGTGTGAGCCGCAAGATACTGCCAGGAACATTGTGGAGCCCAGCATGATTCAGCACTAATGCAGAAGACTGTGTGACTTTTAAAGCACCATGAGTTTCAGCAGTCTCTCATTTCTGAAAGAAATGCATTAAAATGTAACTTGTGGCCTTTTCTTCTGCCCGGGCTTTGTTCTAGGGCATGAAGACATCTGGCAAGCAGGATGAGGCCTGGATCATGAGCCGGCTGATCAAACAACTCACGGACATGGGCTTCCCGGTGACTGGTGTCTTATTACTACTCGCCCACATTTTCCTAAGCAAACAGCCTTAATTGTTTCCTGTCGGTGTTTGATGTTTATGACAAGGCAGAAAGGCTTTTTGAGGAATGAAGTAACTGAACTAATTAATTAGCTTTCAAGTCCCCTTTGGCCTAGGAAGTTAAGCTGAGGGGTTACTGCTTTGAACCACAACAAAGGTTTGTTCAGTGTCTATCAAGAAAGGCATGAGAGGGCTGGTGAGATGGCTCAGCAGCGTAAGCGCCTGCCCGGCAAGCGTGAGGTCCTGAGTTCAACTCCTGGTACCCACATAAAGGAAAAAAAGGGCCGGTGATATCGCTCAGTGGCACAAGCGCCTGCTGACAAGTGCGAGGTCCTGAGGTCGACCCCTGGTACCCACACACACAAAAAAAGGCATGAGAGCTTTGTGCTAGAATAAAACTGTGTGTGATTTTGTAATTTCCATGGGTTTATTTCATTAATTTATGCAGTAGATTGATAAAGATCACACACAAAAAAATTTGCTATGAAGAACTAAAGCATCATATGCCAAAAAGCATCCAAACCAAGGTTATTTAGTTGTGCAGGAAGAATTAGAAGCATGAGGTAGTCCCCAGAACACCACTGTGTTCTGGTCCTAGGGTTGGATGACAGGAATTCTGAGACCAAAGGTGGCAACCATGTTCACCACGTAGTCCCTTAGAGTGTCTGCTTTCCACGGCAGGTTCACATGAGTATTTGTCTTCCAGTCACAGTGGGTGTCCCTAAAAACAGAGGTCCAGAATGGCCTCATGCACCTCACACTAGGTGCCGTCTGCACTGGGGAAGGGTCCACCCTCTCCCTCGTTGGGGTGACAGGCCTGCAGGGGCCAGGCGATACGGTCATCACAGAGCTCCTGGGTTGCTGGTACGTGAAGATTAATCTGCTCCAGTCAGATAATTACCAACAGGAACCTACTTGTCCTTTTTCTATTTCTTGAGGAAAAGTTTGTATAATAGAGCCTAGAGCTCGGACTCTGCCAGTGACTTTGACACTATTGCTGGCAGGTCAGTCACTAAATTATAAGGATTTTCCACTTACAAGACATTATCTCTAACCTCTACAGTAGAGAAAAGCGTTTCCAATTCCAAAACCTAATAACAATAGCCAAGTCAATAGTGATTAACCTGTTTACCAGCTATGCTCTTGGCCAGTGTACCCCACTAATGAGGATTCTGCTTTGCTCCGCAGAGAGAGCCAGCTGAAGAGGCCTTGAAGAGCAACAATATGAACCTTGACCAGGCCATGAGTAAGTGACAGGGCACACGTAGAGCACTCTGTCATCAGGTGTCTCGGCCAACTTTGGCTTTTCAGAAGCATCTTATAGTCTTGAATTAGTAGTGGAACTTGCACTGGGTAGACAGAAGCAACCACAGGGTGGGGACTGACCACGTAGCCAGTCTTTCAGGAAGGTGGGCTCTGGAGACGAATGTTGTATTTGAAGCATATTTGCTTTCTTCATTTTTTCCAGTACTCCAACAAATTGGTGGGATGGGTCCACCTGTTTAGAGGGAAATAATAATGACACCTGGCGACTGTGCTGGGGCCTCACATCAGCTCTCTTTGGGTCCCGATGGAACTCCTCAAGCCGTGGCCTCTCAGAGGCAGTCCAAGGACCGTGGAGGCGCCACTGCGCAGCTGAGCACATTTCTCTTGCTGGGAGATGGGCTTTGCTGTCGGAATAAGCAACCTCATAGTGGAGCTGCTTTAAATAAAAGAATTATTGTTTCGGGTATTCATAAAATACAGTCCATTCTCCATATTTTTGGTAATTACGTCCTGTGAAGCCACTGCAGACACTGAATTAGCAAATACTGAATCCCTTCCACTAGGGAAACACAGGGAGTGTTCCTCTGCATGTTCTTATCTACTGATCATTTGTAGCCTTGTTTTGTTTCTGTTTCAGGATACCTTATTGAATACATATTTCTCACAAATAGCTATATCTCCTATTTCTATATAATAAAACATGAGCCAGGAAGCGTTGGACATCTTCCTGAGCTGGATAATGTGACATAAATTTTGTTGCTTTCAGACTCATAACAGTGCTGCCACTTCACATTTTAAATTAGTCAACCCAGGAGTCTGCAAATCTAGCTGCTTTTGCATCTCTTCCATAGCTTGTCCACAGGGCTGTAGGTGTCATGTTAGCACTTCTTGAGTGATTTCCTCTTCCTCCTGCTACATTAACTCTATCTGATTCATTGACATGGAGCTCCCAACCCACAGCGCTAAAGGAGACTTACGACGACGCGTTTTTCTTGAAAGGCACAGCTCACCTTTCTTGTACTTGGGAACACTAGACAGTCTGTAGCCCGAGGGACCATTTTAAACACCAAAATCACCAACAAAAAACACAAAAATATGAAAAATGTGGAACTAAGTGGCCCACCAAAAGGAAACTTGGCCATGTGAGAGCCAAAACAGGAAGGCAGAGCGTTGTTTAGTTGGACCTGAGCTGGAGATGGGAGTGTCAGGTGACTCAAATCTGCCAGTCTGCACATTTCCACAAACAACCACATAAGTGCTGTGATGTTTATTTATCTTTGAGTTACAAATAAATTTCACTGAGCAGTCATGTTTTCAGGTATAGATGCCATGAATTGGAGATAGACATTATAATCATATGGGGGTCCCACGGCGTGTGGTTCAGACACCAGCATGAGCTGAAGCAGTAAATTCCAACTTCTTAGACTATAAAATAGTGCAAAGTTTAAATGGCCCAAACAAGTACTACTGGTAACTATATTCAAAGACCCATGAGGACAGAACCAGTGTCTGTTACTGCTCAGTATGTGGGAAGTAATGGTCAGGAGGTGGGAGAAGAGCTGCCCAAGCTGGGTCGTCAGGAAGGGAGAGCCCCTGAGACGTGACAAATAGAGGGAGGAAGCAAGTGCATGGGGACCTGGGGACCAGACAGGGTTCATTCCAGGAGCCAGTGGAGGCCAGTATGGCCAGAGGAGAGAGGAGCGGGGACAGAGCAGAGGCAGGCAGGCACAATCTCAGGCATAGGGGCAGGTGAGCATGCAGCATGGTGCTAAGCAGATGTGCTCTGGTTACACCTCTGCCCTTCTCTAGGGGTAAGGCTGTCACCAGGGCTGTCCTGTGCAACATTGGTAACCAAGCTTGCTTTCTGTGTTGCTTTCGTTGTGCCCCAGGCGCTCTGCTGGAAAAGAAGGTGGACGTGGACAAGCGTGGACTGGGAGTGACCGACTATAATGGAATGGTCACCAAACCCCTCGGCTGCCGCCCACCAATCTCCAAAGAGTCTTCCATGGACCGCCCCACCTTTCTTGACAAGGTACAGATTTAGGCAGTTCTTTTGTTTGTCTTTTTAACAAGAGGTATTTCCATTCTAACTGTGTCTTTGATGTAAGTCAGGTTAAAAACTTGCTGGACTATGGTATTTAAGTGACTTTTATCTATTTTTTTGAGATGGATGTTAAAGAGGTAATGTATTTCACATATGTGGGATGAAAAATGCTGGAACTGAAAACCAATTTTTATTTTTGTGTGAACTTGGCTGGTATCTGCTTCAATTTGTTCAGTAGACAAGAATCATCAAATTTCTATTTTGCTATCTGATTTTAAATTCACAGATCTTGGGCCGGGGATATAGCTCAGTGGCACAGCGCCTGCCCTAGCAAGCGCAAGGTCCTAAGTTCGATTCCTGGTACCAAAAAAAAAAAAAAAAACTCACAGATCTTTCATTTGGAAATATATTGCATGTTTCACCTCAGAAAAAGGGAGGTAGAGGGGTGTGGGCACCTGCATCTGGCTGGCCTTTCCCACCATAGCATCTGTGGGAAGCACCCTTGACACTTAAGACCAGAAAGAGCTCAGTCCTGGTGTTGTCACTGATGTTCCCTCTCCAGACTGATGTGACTACAGAGGGGACAAATATCACATTAAATTCAGTCAGAATGTTGAGTCCTGAAAAATAAAATTGAAGCAAAAAAGACAAGTTAAAATAAGGAACAGAAAGGCTCCAATAAGGGGCCTCAACATTCCCAACGGAACATGTCTGTGTTCTTGGAACCTGCCCCTGCATGTTCTGCTTCAGAAAGCTGGGCTATGTGTAATCCCAGGTATACTTGAGGCTGAGGCACGAGAAGGAGCACAGTTTGAGGCCAGCCTGGGCAACTCAGCAAAAGCTTGTCAAAATAAAAAACTGAAAGGGGCCAGCAGGGATGTAGCTGAGTGGCAAAGTGTCCTTGGGTTCCCAGTACCAGAAAAAAAGAAAAGAAAGAAAGCTGGTCTGCAGAGTAGCCCACGAGCAGCCATTAAAAACTGTTATTCATCTAAAATTCCAAATTAACTTGGCATCTTGTATTTTTATTTGCTAAATCTGGGAATCCTGAGTGTGGGACTCTGCCTATTACCTTACCTTTTAAATGTGGAGTAAGACCGCAGGCTGGTTGTACTACTAGATGAGATAAATTTGCAAAGGCCTTGGCACATAAAGTGACCTCAATAAATCTTGAAGAAAAGAAATTGAATAGGATTCTGTCTGTTTCGTAACTACTCTCTTGTTAAGTTAAACCCTATGAAATTGCTGGGTGTGTAGGTCAAAAGTGAGTAAATAACAGAATTCAGCCTCATGTATACCTGAGTGTCGTAGTCATAATCTCTCATAAAGAACCTGTGTATTTGAAAATGGTTATAAAAGGTTATACAAATAACACCTGGTTCCCACTTTTGCTCCCTTCTCCTTGCTCCACCTAGTGGGGAGCAACAATGTGTGAGGTACTAAAAGCTAATATATATGCTTAAGTATTTTTTAAACGGAAACAGTATCTTAATCCTATTTCTCTTTTTCTTTCTTCCCTCTTCCTTTTACCCATGTTCTCCATTTCCTTGTTTTCCATGCGTTTTTGATCTTTTAATTCTTTATCCATCCATATCCCTCTATTTCCTTGGGAAACTGTTTGGTGCTTTGTCTGCTGATGGACACTGCACACAGCTCACCCTTTCTTTTTCCAATCAGGATGGCGGCCTCGTGGAAGAGCCCACGACTTCACCGTTTTTGCCTTCCCCAAGCCTGAAGCTCCCCCTTTCCAACAGTGCACTCCCCAATCAGGCCCTGGGTGGGATTGCCTCAGGGCTGGGCATGCAAAACTTGAACTCTTCTAGACAGGTAAGGCTGCTGGGAGACAACAGCTTGTGGTCTTGTGTTCACTAGGCTCTTAAAAACTCTGTTGGAGGGCCGGTGAGATGGCTCAGCGGCATAAGCGCCTGCCTTGCAAGCGCGAGGGCCCAAGTTCGACTCCCGGATCCCACATACGAGAAAAGGGCCGGTGATATCGCTCAGCGGCACGGGCGCCTGCTGGTGCGTGAGGTCCTGAGGTCGACCCCCGGTACCCACAAAAAAAAAAAAAAAAAAAAAACTCTGTTGGAGACACTGTCTTATTTTAGCTAATACCTCTATTTTAAAACAGAATAGCATACATAAAGGTAGTTGAGGATAGAATATGTAAGCAGAGTTTCCTTTGGGTGATTCACTGGTGTCAGGAATTGAATAACAGGGCCAGGTGTGGTGGCGTACACCTGTCGCCCCAGCACTCTGGAAGCTGAGCCTAGAGCGCAAACTGAGAAAGTTCGAGCCCAGCCTAGGCAAATTAGCAACTAAACAAAACCCTGTCTCAAAATTTAAAAAAATAGGCCCGGGGATTTAGCTCAGAGGTGCAGCGCCTGCCTGGCAAGTAAGTGTGAGGTCCTGAGATCAATTCCCAGTACCCCCCCAAAAAAAATAAAGGGCTGGGGATGTAGCTCAGTGGCACAGCGCCTGCCTAGCAAGCACAAAGCCCTGAGTTCGATTCCTGGTACCAAAAAAGAAAAGTTAGTTAATTAAAATAAAATGAAAGGATCAAGGCAATGTCTCAGTGTGAAGGTCCTAAGTTCAAGCCCCATTACCACCAAAAAAAAGAACTGAATAAAAGTTCTCGAATTTGGCTGTGTGATAGGAAATGCTTCAAAGTTATTTTTATTTTTACCCTTCACTAAAATGTATTTGCGCTCCTCACCGCACTTTGGTACTTTCTGCTGGTTGAAATGCCAGCATGATGCTGAGCAGTCTTCAATTGAGAGAAAATACCACATGTTCCCCGTTTTCCCAGAGGTAGAGGTGGCCTTTCTGGGAGGGTTTCAGAGAGTCCCACTGGCCCTTTGGGACAAGTAGAATCTCTGTATGAGACGTGACTGCCTGCCCTGCCTTCCTGTGAGTCCTCTGAAACGTGGGCACCAGGCAGTGTGCTTCCTGGATGCACGGTAGGCCTGTTCACTGCTTTTCTCTGGGAGGGCCCGCCTGTGCCTTTGCACTTCTCTTCAAGGAGATGCTGCTTTGGGAGGCAGAAGAGTCCCTCTGTGCCTGTGATCCCATGGGATTACTAGTGGGCCTTGTCCACTCCCAGCAGCTCCCAGCTGGTCCTGGGTACTATTATAGAGCTCTCGTCATGGCTGGCCTGGCGGAGAGTGGTGGGAAGTCTGTATTTCATGTGTTCTGACACCTGGATATTGGCAGCCCCGCAGGGACATAGCTCTCCCAAGAGAACTCAAGAGTGTATCTTACTCCGTCTATTTTTAGGTAGCTCATGACACAGTACATCCAAAATGTATTTATTATATTTCAACACAAGGTTAAGTTAACTACCCGGATTTGCCGATGTCCTCATTGCTGATGCCTGAAACACTGTTATGGTTTCTTTAAGTTGATAGCTTTGTCTGGGGACATTTTAAAACACACTGTCATGTGGCTCCTGTGATTTGAAAACCAACAGCTTCATTCTCCAGCCTCTGTAACCAGTGTGACCCACACTCATCCTGAGTGCCAGAGCAGAGGCTGGGGGACTGAAAGGAAGCAGAAGCAGCCTTGCATCATGGTTAATAAGCACATCCCCCCACCCAGCCCACCTCACTGCTGCCTCCCTGACCATCCATTCTGTCTCCCCACAGATCCCGAGTGGCAATCTGGGTGTGTTTGGCAATAGCGGAGCAGCACAAGCCAGGACCATGCAGCAGCCGCCGCAGCCACCAGTGCAGCCTCTTAACTCCTCCCAGCCCAGCCTCCGAGCTCAAGTGCCTCAGTTTCTATCCCCTCAGGTCAGACCAGTGCCCCAGCTGGAGGCACAGGTGGGCACGGGCACGTGGTGGGGACTTGTGCCGCCTCAAAGGCACTGTTTTAAAGTGAGAGCTAAATTAATCCTCATCACAGAGGAGGCCTTTCCATGTGTAACCTACAAAATCATTTTAATCCGTCAAGTAGTAAACTGACTCTCCTGCCCTGAGAGACGTCCTGAGAGTCTGCTTCTTGACAGGCTCAGCCACCCAAGCCCAACACGAGCATCAGCAGGTTGGAGAGCTCTGACGGAGGAGAGCACCCAGCACACTGCTGCTGGTGTGGCTTTCCCTGGTCTGGCTTGAGAAGGCTGTTCAGTGAACCTGACGGTGGTCCCGGGTTACTGGGAGAGAAAGGGGCAGGCTGTGCTGCTGTGAGGGACATTGAGGAAAACACCCAAGAGCGAGTTAGGCTTCTGGAACCATATGTGATCATAGACAAGAGGACATAATGGATTGTGGGTTTGAAGCTTCATTTAGTACTAGGTCATTTTGCCTGTAGAAATTCTTAAGGAAAAAAAGTCAAATGGAGCTAAAGAAAAGGTACTGTTTTACATAGCTGTAAGGCCTGATACCTATTTTTTCATACTAACATTATTTACCTTTAGAGCGTTCCATAATTTTAGGCTTTACACTGAGTTTTTAATTATAGTGTGACAGTCCCTACCCTTGTAAGAACACTTAATAAAGAATTACTTTATATTGATAACCTCTTTGAGCCTGGGCTAACTCAGAGCTCTACCTGATGTGTAATTCTGGGCCAGACAAAGACTCGTAGCACTGCTTGGGAAGAACAAAAGCATTTTGAAGTCTCCATCACCTTCTGCCATTCTGCTGGCAGAGGAAAAACTACTTTCTTCCCTAAGTGACCTCTGTTACCAAAAAGATATTTGAGATTTCTAAGAGACCTTGTTTTCAGCCTGTTCCGAAAGAGAATGTGCTAACCAGTGGTGGTGAACCTGTGCCACGCATGTCATTTGTTTATCTTTTAAGACAGAAGATGTTAATGTATGAGTAGTTTTTCCTAAACTAAAACCTCACTATTGAGGTTTAATTGTGGTGTTGGCCCTTTGCAACAAATAAGTGGGTTTGGGTTGCAGTTTGGGCACTCGTCTCTGAAGGGGTCACCATGACTGTATTCATCTTCTGTTACCCGTAGAAGTTAAATTTTAGTTTAGTTTGTTGGACTATGGTATCTGTCCCTTTGAGCTGCTATAACAGAAGACCTCGGACTGGGTGGTTTATAGACAGCGTGACTGCGTTGCTCGTAGCTCTGGAGGCGGGACAGTCTCAGAGCAAGGCCCCAGGTGATGAGGTTATGTTTGGTATTGAGGGCTCATTCCTCATGGAGAGTGACTTCTGTGCATCCTCATGTGGCAAAAGGGATGAACAAGCTCCCGTGAGCCTCTTTGCTAAGCGCACTTAATCACCTCCCGAAGGTCCCATCTCTTAATGTCGCTGTATTTTTTTTTTTTTTTTTTTTTTTTTTTTTTTTGTGGGTACCGGGGGGTCGACCTCAGGACCTCGCGCGCCCGCAGGCGCCCGTGCCGCTGAGCGATATCACCGGCCCCTTTTTCGTATGTGGGTTCCGGGAGTCGAACTCTGGCCCTCGCGCTTGCCGAGCAGGTGCTTAAGCCGCTGAGCCATCTCACCTGCCCGATGCCGCTGTATTGAGGATTGTGTTTCAGCATAGGAATTTGGGGGACAAACATGCAGAGCATAGCACATAGGAAGACTGTGTTGGCACAGAGAAAGAACAGGATGCATCAGGGAATTTGCTGGACCTAATTATCTCTCCATAATGGTTTGAATCCATGTTTGATTACTGAATTGAGAAGTATAGAAACTGGTAGAATAATATTTAAGTGCATTAGTTAGGACACGGAGTAAACTACTACAGGCCGCAGAAGACGGTGGCTTAATCAAGATAGCATCCTACCTCTCCTGTGACAGTGGCGACAGGGCAACTCACCGCTCATGGGCAGCTCTGCCACCGTTGATTCCCAACCACAGGGAAAAAGACAAGAAAGGCAGGGGGTTGCCCCTTCGTGTGATGGCTGGAGACTTCACAGGCCACTTCCAGTCATCACATTGCCCAGACCCAGCGCCAGAGCCGCAGCTAATCTGAGGGGCAGAGGCAGAAGACCGTGGTTAGTAGATCATGCAAGCTAGCGTGTCCTAAGTATCAGTCATCTCTGTGCCATCTCACAATGCTCTCCATGTCTTCATATTACCTATAGCATTACATATTTTTCCTTTAAATTGACTTATCTTTTTTTTTTTTTTTTTTTGTGGGTACCGGGGGTCGACCTCAGGACCTCGCGCGCCAGCAGGCGCCCGTGCCGCTGAGCGATATCACCGGCCCCTTTTTCGTATGTGGGATCCGGGAGTCGAACTCGGGCCCTCGCGCTTGCAAGGCAGGCGCTTACACCACTGAGCCATCTCACCGGCCCTAAATTGACTTATCTTTAAATGTATTTTTAAATGAAACTTTGTGGGCTGGGCATGGTGGCACACACCTGTAATCCCAGCACTCAGGAGGCTGAGGCAGGAGGATCTCCATGACTTCAAGGCCAGCCTGAACTACATAGTGAGAACCTATCTCAAAAAACAAAACAAACAGGAAAAAAAAACCTTTGCATGTCTACCCTAAGTAGGAAATTAGTATTTTTCTAATACATGCTAGACCACTATTAAAGTAAACAATGCTCAACTGTGTTCCACCTGAAATCATCTTGCACACCTCCACTGCGAAGGTGTGTCTAATGTTTGAAACACTGAAATAGCATGGCCAGGCCCTGGTTGGCTCAGAGTAGTGAGTTCCAGTTGAAGAGACTGTCCTGAGTGGGCAGCAAGTAGACATCAGGTCCACTCTGCAGGGAGGCTGGGGGCAGTGATGCCCACTGAGAGCGACCTCTGCTCTTGGCAGTGGTGACAGCATCCTGAGCAGGTGCACATGCAGGAGAGAAGGGCTTGCTGAGCCTCCTGGCAGTGTCAGCTGCAGCCAAAACAGGTCTGAGGACCTGTGTGAGGCGCCAGCCAGTGGGAATAGTCCTCCCCACCTGCGGGCCTTGAGGTTTCACGTTGGCAGAACAGGATCTCAGTCACTGATAGGAATGACCCCCAAATATGGACAGGACAGCTAAGGTGTGACTAAGCATTGGAAAGAAGAAATCTCTTGAAAGACTTTCCTTCCTCCTTCCTTCCTTAACATGTCAATTACTAATGTTAAAATGTCTGCAGGTGTTCTACTAGCCTTTAAAACTCAACGTTGAAACAAATACAATTGTTAATTAATCATTTTGAGTCACAAAAACACTGTGCAGACAAATAAACATTTTTATTAATATATGACGGCTGATAGTATGTTTTATTTTAAACAGGTTCAAGCACAGCTTTTGCAGTTTGCAGCAAAAAACATTGGTCTCAACCCTGCACTATTAACCTCGCCAATTAATCCTCAGCATATGACGATGTTGAACCAGCTCTATCAGCTGCAGCTGGTGAGTGGAAAGGTTGCCCAGGTTACGAACACATCACTGACAGTTACTATAACATTTTTTTCACATCTGGGTATTTTATTGGGACTGTTTTAGTAAATTAAGTTTTTTTGCTTAAGGGTGTTCTTAGTGAGCTTTGTAAAATTTTCAGCTCCTCTGTGATCAGAAGGTCCCGTAATTAGGCCTGTGTTGTCCTTTGAGGTCTCAGCCAGTTTCTCACCTGAACTACAGAACACAAAATATTCTATGAGTGACTTTTCCCAGTTCTCCAAAGGATGGTATGCAAAAATACCATTCTAGACAAGTAGGAATGAAGTTACTGCCTTACCTATAGTGGGTGCTATGGAACATTAGAGCTTAATTCTCACACAGATCTCTGGTTGAAAATGGGTGATATACATCAGTAATTCTTAAAAGCTTTATAGTTTAACATTATTGAGTTTTAAATTTTCAAACAGCCATATTGCTTTTACCATAAAATGCCATGTCATTATATCCCTTGATACATGCTAAAAATTTTTTTTTTTCTTTTTTTTTTTTTTTTTGAGACAGGGTCCCACTATGTAGCCCAGGCTGGCCTCAAACTCATGATGATCCTCCTGTCTCAGCCTCCCGAATGCTGGGATTACAGGCGTGTGCCACCACACTGGCCTGAATTTATATACACTAAAGGGATAAGACTATTATTTCTTTTTTTTTTTTTTGACAGAGAGGGTCTCACTGTGAAATTCAGGCTGGCCTTGAGTCCACTATGTAGCCCAGGATGGCTTCGAACTCACAGCCATTCTCCTGCCATAGCTTCCTAAGTGCTGAGATTATAGGCATCAGCCACCACACCCAGTTTATTTCATCCCTTAAGAGTATGCACCTGATTTACTTTAAAGTCCAATGCAGCACCCTTGTTGCCTAGAAAATGACCAAGAGTCATGAAGGAAACAGAAATGGAGGGAGGGTGGTTATGGAATGCTCCATTAAACAGAACCATTGATATAGAACCTTGGCTTCTAAGAGGTCCTCAGGCCCACCTTCACACTGTTTTAGGCACACCTCTGTCAAGTTGGAGTGTCTTTTTTTCAGTAAGTTACAGGGAGTGGCAGGGGACGGCAAGAGGGAAGTGTCCTAGAGACACTGAGTGTGTCCTCACTTTCCTGAAGAGCAAAGGGTTCTAGACATGGGGCAGGATGTGGCCCCAGGATCTTTTCTGATCCAGGAAGGAGTCAGTGTGCTGGCAGTCCTGTGGTGAGCCTCACCGAGTTCAGGTGACACCCACGGGCACAGGTGTTCCTGTTGCTCTCAGTCCCTACCACAGAGGAAGAGAGGAGGGCCTTGTGGGAGCAGGCACACATACAGAGTGCAGAAGTCAGAGCCCCACCTCAGCTTCCTGCAGGCACAGCCTGGCAAGGTCCTCCAGTTACCCAAGAGGTGTTACTGGCCCTGTGGTGTGGAAGATATCAAGAAAACATTGGCTTAATGTTTTCTGTTCAGTTTTTTCCCAAAAAAGTGCAGAAACAAAGTTCAGTGCTTCCTGATGTTTACGATTTAGGCCCCTGAAGATTCACTACCATCCATAATTAATGAAGCACTTCTTATAGTTAGTCTCTGTCTTTAAGTCCTCTTGCCAGAATGTCCCCAGAAACTCATGTGAGGAAAAAAAATAAATCTGTCAACCAGACATTTCAAAATAATCATATGAGCAAACTTTGCATATCAATGTACAGAAGAGTATCATGGTCGCTTCAGCTGGTGTTGATGGCAGGTTTATGTGACTGAAGAGTCAGCAAATCCTTAGTTCAGCTTCTCTTCCAGCTTTAACTTGCCATGATGTTGGCTGAGATAATCGCATGGCCTTCCAGTCCTTAGCAGCTGGTTAATATGTGTTACTCCACAACTCGGACGCTCGTTGCACTAGTCACTTGTCCTTATTGTAGTATTCTGTATTTCCCGGCCATTCTGGCCTGTTCCACATTGAATGAAGAGGAATTGTCTTGGCCACATGTAAAATGTGTTAATATGGTTAATGCATATAAATTACAAAACTTCCTTTTTGGGAGGGGGATTTGTTCTATTTGTTTTTTGTTTTTGAGACAGGGTCTCACTGTGTAGCCCAGGCTGGCCTCAAACTCGAAATGATCCTCCTGACTCAGCCTTCCAAGTGCTGGGATTACAAGTGTGCATCACCACACCAGGCTTTAATATATTTTATTATAGTATTTTTTAAAAAGAGCTAGTACCTCTAGGGCCACAGGTTAGACATAGCTGGCTAGATGATTATAAGAATAAACTTTCTACCAGGCGTGGTGGCACATACCTGTAATCCCAGCATTTGGGAGGCTGAGGCAGGAGGATTGCAAGTTCAAGGCCAGTCTGAACTACACTGTGAGACTTAGTCTCAAAAAAAATTTTAAACTCTTTCATTGCCTTATATCAGAAAGTTGAATCATTTGTTGATGACTTTCATGTAATACTCACTCTAGCTTTTAGCCAGGCATGGTGGTGCACACCTATAATCCCAGCAGTTGGGAGGCTGAGGCAGGAGGATCACAAGTTTAAATCCTGCCTGGACAACCTAGACAGTGTCTCAAAAGAAGACATTAAAAGGGCTGGGACCATAGCTCAGTGGTAGAGCTCCCCTGGGTTCAGTCCCCAGTACCACACACACAAAAAAAGAAAAATTCTTCCTTTTCTTTTTGTCGACAGGCATACCAACGTTTACAAATCCAGCAGCAGATGTTACAGGCCCAGCGTAATGTTTCTGGACCCATGAGACAACAGGAACAGCAAGTAGGTGTCACCCAGACTGCCTTTCAACATTAGCTGTAGTTTTCCTGGGTTGAAGAGATGGTAACGGATGAACTATTAGACTGTCGTTGATTTTTCTCCAGCTGGGCTTCCCCTCTGAGAAGTCTTGGGATGGACTCTGTTTGAGGGGGGCTTAGCCCCAGTCCGTGGAGACCTCAGTGTGAAAACACTTTGTAGACAAGCCATGTACATCCCTTCACACCTGACTAAAGTGTGTGTGTGTGTCTCTGCCTGCCAGGTTGCGCGCACAATCACTAATCTGCAGCAGCAGATCCAGCAGCACCAGCGCCAGCTGGCCCAGGCCCTGCTTGTGAAGCAACCGCCGCCGCCACCCCCGCCGCACCTGTCTCTGCACCCCTCTGCAGGCAAATCAGCCATGGACAGCTTCCCCCCGCACCCCCAGGCTCCTGGCCTACCTGACCTGCAGACCAAAGAGCAGCAGTCTTCACCCAATACCTTTGCTCCTTACCCTCTTGGTGAGTCTCCCTTGGGCTCAAGGCAACACTAGGCAGAGGGGCTGCCCAGAGTCCACCTGTGGTGACCAGGACTGCACTGCAGTGGCAAAAGGCTGGCCACTAAAATAGCATGTGGGACGCAGCACCAGACAAAACCAGAGAGCAGGTCTCTCGAGGCTTCTTCCTAAGGGAGCCTCACTGACTGCCTTCTGCAGAACAAGCGCTTCACTGTGCCAGGAATACTTCGAGTATAAAGTTGGTTTGTTATTGTTTTTGGTTTTGGTTTTTTGTGATACTGGGGATTGAATCCAGGGCCTTGACACTGAACTACATCCCCAGCACTGTTTTTTTAATCTTATATCTTGAGACAGGATCTTGCTAAGTCATTAAGTTGCCCATACTGGGCTCAAACTTGCAGTCCTACCGCCCAAGCCTCCCAGGGTGCTGGGATGACAGGTGTGCACCACCACAGCCAGCTTTATTTTGTTATGACAGGGTCTCACTAAGTTGCCCGGTCTGGGCTCAAACTTGTGATCCTCCTGCCTCAGCTTCCCAGCATGCTGGGTCTACACCATGCCTGGCTGAGTATAAAGTCTTTATGTAATAGTACCTGTGAAGGCTCCCAGAACCTTTCCATTTCTATTGTTGAATCTGGAAAGTTTGTTTATTCTATATTTACTTTTTCTCTGCTGTTCTTTATCACCCACCATCCTTCACCCTCAGCTACAGAAAAGTGTGTAACAGTTCTGCCAGTAGTGTTCAGACTCGCTAAGTAGGCCCTTCTTAACACCTTCACATGGGACCTTAATTTGTATGTCTGTCTGAACCACTGGTGGTACATGCATGACTGTCCCACTGGACGGCATGGGACAGTCCCATCAGTGGAACACTTACACACGTACCTCGGTGGCTCAAGCCAGCCACAATATGTCAAAGGGTAGCAGCTGTCCCCATAGCACCAGCAGTGCAGAATGGGACTTGTGCAGCAACCAAATCTCTAGTCTCTCCTCTCCTCTCCTCTCCTCTCCATTCCCCTTCCCCTGCCTTCCCCTCCTCTCTTCTCTCTCTGTCTCTCTCCCCCCCCCTCGCTCGCTCTCTCTCTTTCACACACACACACACACACACACACACAGGGCTTGGCCTGCTGGAACACACTCACCACGTGGAACCTGTGGTTCTTAGGAGACATGGGGTCCCCTCCAGGTCACACAGGCTGGCCCTGGAAGGCACAGGTTACACAACCAAAGGCAGTAGAGGAGAAATGTCACCAGAGCTAGGAAAGCCCTTCAGGCTTGTCTGCTAATTACTGTCAGAATCTGTAGGCAGGGACCAAGGGAATCAGTAGCTTAGGAAAATGCATCTCTAGAAGGGCAAAGTCTGGTTGAATGACTGCAGACTTGCCCCTCCTGATGATCTCTGTCAAGAATGCTGGTATGACACAGTCTCGTTATATGAGCACATCCAGCTTGACACCTAACAGATGTGTTTGTCGTTAGGGTAAGTACCAGCCAGTACTGTCCCTTCATTCCTGTGATGAAGAAGCAGAAGCATCTTGTGATTAAGACCTGATCAGGTGTCTGAGCTTGAGTCCCAGCCCACCACAAGCTGACCCACTGCTAACTGCAGCTTGCCTTACTGCTCTTTGCTTCAGTTTCCCCGCCTATAAGGTGGGAATATTTACCTCTCTCCTAGTCACTTTCTCACTAAGGCACAATACCTGACACTTGCAACTTAGCGGAGGAAAAGTTTACTTGGCTCGTGTTTACAGTGCGTGATTGGCTAGCTCCAAGAGGATATGGCAGAGGGCGTAGAGGAGAAGCTGTTCGTGTTACGGTGTCAGGGAAGCAAAGGGCAGAGGCAGGAAGGGAGCTAGACCCTTCGAGGTCGTGCTGCCAGTGAGCCACCTCTTCTGACCACACCCCACCTCCTAACAAGTCGGCTGCAGCACCCCATGAGAAGTACGCCTAAGCCTAGGGTGTCCCCATCAGGAACTCTATGTCAGCCTTTTCTCCATCCTTCAACCTAGCATAGTGCTGGTCCTTGGCAGATCTCCAGGAGTTTCCCCTGCCACCTGGTGGCTGATGGCAGCACCTGCAGTCCGCACTAGGTCAGATTGTTAAAAGCCATTGGATGTGTAATTCATGAACTCCCTTCAGGGCAGACTTCTGTAACATACATGTACTAAAGGCAGAACCAGCTTGTCCTGACCGGCCTGTTCTTTCAGCAGTGCATTAGCACACTGAGGAAGGTTTCTTGGCCTGGTGGTTCCTACAATGGACCCTGAGGAATTCCTGGTTGTTTAGACTCAACTTTGTTGCTCTGTGTACTCTGAGAACCTCAAGACCATGTTTACACTGAAACAAGCAAAAGACGAGAATCTCAGGAAATACTTAATTGAAGACTATTAGCATTTTCACCTTCAAGAAAAATAGTTCTTTTTAAAACACGTATTTTTTCACCAGCATCAGAAGTTAAAGTATTTGACCATGAATGAAGACTGGACCGAGATGGCCCAGAGGAGGGGCAGGCCTGTCCTGATAGTGTGTCTGTTTTCAGCTGGACTGAACCCAAACATGAATGTCAGCAGCATGGACATGACCAGTGGCTTGTCAGTGAAGGACCCATCTCAGTCCCAGTCACGCCTCCCTCAGTGGACACACCCCAACTCGATGGACAGTTTGTCCAGTGCTGCTGCTTCTATGGATCAGAATCCCAGCAAGCACGGTACGTTTTGGCCAGCATGGCCACAGAGGGGCTACTACTGCTTTCATAATGTTATCCCTTTGTGTGGCGCACTTATTCTATACATTTCTGCAAATCCAGTGCTGAAAGTTAAGTAAAAAATATTCCACTCTAAAAGCCAGGCATGGTAGTGCATGCCTGTGGTCCCAGCACTCTGGAAAGCTGAAGCAAGAGGATTTCAACTTTGAGCCCAGCCTGAGCAACTTAGGGACTTAGTGAAACCTGGTCTCAAAATAAAAAAGTGAAAAACGGGTCTGGGGCTATAGCTCAGTGTGAAGGCCCTGGGTTCAACCATGCATGCATGCGTGCACACACAAATTCCATTCCATCAGGGAGTACATAGGATGTCAACTAATCAGGGACCAAATTCTTTTTTTTTTTCATAGTACTAGGGATTGAACCCAGCACTTCATACTAGGCAAGTGCTCTACCATTGAGCTATACTCAAAAGCACTTTTTTTTTTTTTTTTTTGGCATTATTTTATTTTGAGAAAGCGTCTCACCGAGTTGCCCAGGTTGGCCTAAAACTTGCAGTCCTCCTGTCTTGGATTGTACATCTATATCACCATGTCAGGCTTAGGACCAAACTTCTTGAACTTCAACCATCCAAACTCAGAAATTGAAAATGTCCCAGAGCAATAAAGCATATAGGTCATACCCTATATACTTTCTCTATCTGTATTCCTCAACAAAAAGTCTGAAAAGAAGTTTTTTTCCATAAAACACAGGGTGATAAAACACAGGGGTAATAGTATACATCTGTAGCCCCAGCTACTCAGGAGCCTGAGGCAAGAGGATCTCAAGTTTAAGACCAGTCTGAACAACTTAGAGAGACATTGTCTCAAAACAAAAAATAAATAAATAAAAAGGGCTACAATGTAGCTCAGTGGTAGAGCTCTTGCCTAATGTGTGTGAGGCCCTGGGTCTGATCCCTAGTACTGCAAAAGATAAAACACTTAACTGAAAGCCAGTTACTTAGAAGAAGCAAAACATGCTAACCATAGGATGCAATCTCACTATTAAGCATTAAATTTAGCTCTGAACATCCTGGTAGCATAAGAAAACAAAGGAAATTTAACAGTTATATAGTTCCTCTTGATATAAGATGCAGTTCAAAAGGAGAAAGAAAATTCTTCCTAAGAGTTAACTCTGAACTCTCCTTGTGACATCAGAGCACTTTGCTGGCAGGAGAGCACACATCACGTGAGGCAGTTGGTAGTCTATAGATTTGACGCTGGGGTTTGTTCTTCCACAATAAGGGCAGCAGGCGGTGAGAGGGCAGTGACAGCTAACCACAGAGACTCACAGGTCCTCCCCAGAAAGGTTTATTGTGGGCCATTTCCCATGGTATGGATATGCATTGTGTAAAGATTTCCAAACCAACAGACTAAAATCGTTCTTCAAGGATTTCTTTTCCTCCAGGGATGAACTTTTGTAACTGAAATAGTCACTGGTTCTTGGAGAATCCTAGACAGGTCAAGTCTGACAGTTCATGTAACTGAAAGGGGAAGGACTTAGACCTGAAGGAGAGACTCTTCAGTGGCCCCAGTGTCACAAGCAGTGTGTTCACTTGGTTACTGTTCTCTTGTTGTCCTGTAGGTGCTATCCCTGGAGGTCTAAGCATTGGGCCTCCAGGTAAGTCCTCCATTGACGACTCCTATGGCCGGTACGATTTAATCCAGAATAGTGAGTCACCAGCCAGTCCTCCTGTAGCTGTTCCCCATAGCTGGTCACGTGCCAAATCTGACAGTGATAAAATCTCAAATGGCTCCAGCATCAACTGGCCCCCAGGTAAGACCCCGGAGGCCCCTCTGTGGGATGGCACATCAGCGCCTACCCCAAGCCTAGGAGAAAGATTGGACTGAGAGGAGCTGGGATCTGCCCTATGGGTTCTAAAAGCATTAAGCTCACAGCTTTGGTATTTCCATTGGGAATCAAACACTGCCCTGTAGCCCCCTTAGTTCAATGTAAGAAGAAGAAGAGGTGGCTGCAGGTGGGGAGGGATCTCTAGATACCATCCCAGAAAAACATTCAGACCTTAATGTGGTAGTTGTGATACCTGGCTCTGGTTTGTTCCAAAGAAGTGATTGTTTTCATGGATGAGTCTAAACTGTGCCTGTGAATTTAATTATCAGATGATAAAAATTTCCACAAATAGGAAAAAAGTATGTTTAGATGTCACTTAAGCAGTGTGAAGGTGCTCTATCATGCAGCCTCGCTTTGGTTTCCATAAACAGAGTTCCATCCTGGAGTTCCGTGGAAAGGACTTCAGAACATTGATCCTGAGAATGACCCCGACGTCACTCCTGGCAGTGTCCCCACTGGGCCTACCATCAACACCACCATCCAGGACGTCAACCGCTACCTCCTCAAGAGTGGAGGTAAGGACAGGGGCCACCCCATCTGCCTTCTGTGGGAGAGTCTGCAGTCACCTTCAGAGATGCCAGAGGCACATGGGCTGTGAAGCAGATGTGGCGTGAGACACAGGTGATGGACACCTTTTCTAGTACCAGGCAGTGCCAAAGGGAGCAGTGGAGATTGATGTGGGGAGATTGATGTTTTTGCTTGATTGATTAACACAGGTTAAATTGGCCTTATCCAAAATGCTTGGGATGAGAAGTGTTTCAGCTTTCAGAGCATTTATTTATTTGTTTATTTTTTGTTTTGTTTTCTTGGGTTTTGTTTTGTTTTTTGAAACAGGGTCTCACTGTCTAGTTCAGGCTGGCCTTGGACTTGCAGTGATCCTCCTGACTCAGCCTCCAAGGTGCTGGGATTGCAGGCATGTACCACAATATCTGGCTTCAAAACTTCTCTGATTGTAGAATATTGGCATAGACTTTACTGGTTTTACGTCCCTTATCTGAAAATCAAAATGTGCTAGCATGACACTTTTTAAAAATGGTATAACGTGACATACAGGTTGAGTATCCCTTGTCTATAAACCTGGCATGCAAAGAAACTTTGTAAGCATTGTGTTATCAAATCACAGTGTTAACTTTTAGCTTTTCAGTAAATGAGTTTCCACTTGAAATCTCAAGACTGAAAAGGAATTGACCCTTACCCGTCTCAGTCTCTTTTTCCTGTCTATAAAAAATCAAGTACAATGAGTGAAATCTGTCCTCAGGGGTTTCCCTGGCACAGATCTTCGTGCTGACCATCAGTCAGACTTCAGGATCCAGAGCAAGAAGTGCTAGTTGAGCTGTGAAGTTAGGAAACAAACAGTTGAGGTGCAGGAGTGAGAAGGGCAGCAGTGGCTCACTTTCCCCTGAGGCATAGTTAGAGGAAAATCCTGAAGCGTGGGCTGAGTTTTAATCCTCAGCACTTTATTGTGTAAAACAGCCAGGTTTCCAGAGAGGCCTCAGACATCCTCCCCCAAACATTAATGTGGGTTCCCACTTCAATCCAGACCTGCTGGAACGACGTGTTTGCTTCTCTGACACTGAGTGGCTCCCAGGAGCGTGTGCAGGCTGGATGGAAGCCCTGGCGAATACACATCACCCTGTCCAACACTGTGCGTTCCCTGGGTAATGCAGGGGCTTTGAGAGAGGTGGACAGAGGAGTGGCACAAGAACAGAAGCTCAGTCCTCTGGGTTCGGTCTCCACCACCACACACAGAAAAAAAACACGGAGCTGAGCTTCGATATAAGGAACCCAGTTGTCCTGAGAACAGCCCAGGTGCCCCTGTGCCCGCCCCCCGGCAGGCACAAGCCTCCCTCGGCAGGAGGAGAGTGCAGCTCTAGTTACAGGGGAACTCAAGTTCATACACAGCTGTTGGGACATCTTCATTATTCCTGTGTTACAGAAGGGGCGTAGTAATGGCAGATGAGGGATCAGGCAAGTGCTCATATTTCTGTGGCAAAATTTACAGTGAAATGCTGGGAATTTTGTTGTTTTGTGATTTGAACCGTGAAAAGATGAGGATTGTCCTGTTTTACATTTTTATCATGTTTGGAAGGGGAAATCACTGATGCTTGAAAGCTCTGACCTGGTATTTCAAGCATCCTGGTAGTAGTGATTCTCTCTCCCAGAGTGGGCTCCTGCCATTGCCAGGCCTGTGCCACCTCAGCCTTTAGGAACAGCCCCGCTGCCACCCCCAGGGCTGCATGCCTCAGAGCGGAGTCTTCTCCCCAAGCTGCAGCAGCATTTTAGGAAGCGCTTCTTGGGGTTTTGTTTTGTTTTGTTTTGTTTTGTTTTGTTTTGTTTTGTTTTATATGCGGGTACTGGGAGTCGAACTCGGGACCTCGCGCTTGCCGGGCAGGTGCTTATGCCGCTGAGCCATCTCACCGGCCCAGGAAGCACTTCTTGTGCTTGGCTCCTCACCCACCTCAGTGTGTCCGCCTGCAGCCCCTGTCTGGTTCTGCGCTTGGTTCTGCAGTCTTCCCCCAGCCCTCTCCACAGAGTACCAGCTGCCTTCCAGCTTCTGGCCGCTCAGGGCCTCCAGCTGCCACAGCTCTTAAACAGCATTGTGCCCGTGCCTAGTTGCAGGTACCGCCTGGCCTCCTGACTTGCAGGTAGTGGTTTCCTTCTTTCCCCAGACAAAACTGTGGGAACTATTCCTGTTGGTGTGTTTGCTTCCTTCTGACCTGTGAGGCCATGTGGTGATGACGCATAACGTAGGTCTGGCCCACCAGCCACAGGACCTTAGGCACATCTGCAGCCTCACATGTCATAAGGATGTGTATGTTGCCAGAGCAGACCTGACACATGTTCCTGCCCGAATGGATCTGTGTCCTCCTCTCTCCCTTGGCCACCAGACAAGAGGTATGAGACTGGAGACACTTGGGCAGGAAACAGTGGAATTTCCTGTTCCTTGAGTTTACCATGAGGAGTGGAAGAGACCCCACAGGTCCTATCATCTGTCCCCAGCACCCAGTGTGCCCCATCCCACCACTTGGATCCGTGTGGTATCTAACACACTCCGTATACCACTGACCGCTCAAGGCCTTCAAGTATAAGGCTTCTTTTAGGGCTAGAGGAAAATGGAGAAGGGTTTGCTGTAAAAATTCGAGAGAAATTTGAATCTGAAATACTTAACAAGAATATAAAGAAGTGGATACATACACAAGCTGTGTAGCAGATTTGTAAATAGACATCATTTATAAGTTTCTTCATGGATATGTCAGTATTCCATCAAAGCTTCTCATCCAGATTTTTTAAAACAAGCATGCTGTGTCCCCCATGAGGGCAGCATTAGGCATCTACTCAATAGGAGTCCTAGGAGAAAGCAGGAGTTCCTTTTTTTCTTTTTTCTTTTCTTTCCCTTTCTTTTTCTCTTTTCCTTCTTTCCTTCTTTCTTTTTGATTGAACCCAGGGCCTTAGCACGTACCAGACAAGTACTCTACTACTGAGCTACAACCCAGCCTAAGAAAGCAGCTTCGATGTAGTTTAGCATCTTACTTAAAAAAGAAAAACAAGAACTGTGGATTTTTATTCCTTCTAATGTTTACAAAAGGGATATATTTCAACTTTTAATATTTTTATGGTCATTTAGCTAAAATAAAATCATCTTCCCTATATGTAAGTCAGCTTTTCATGGTGTTTTTTCTAACCAGTGGTACCTTCTAAGGTCAGTGTTCTTCACTGTGAGGTCGTCATCCTCTCTGGTGGCCAAGCTTGGGAACCACATCTGTCTTGTGGATGCTGTCCTGGTTGTGCTATCCAGAAGTTGCACAGGAGCACATGGGGACAGCACCACTCTGCTACCTGCACTTCTGCCTCTACTGTGCAGGGCTCCATTCATTCCAACCTAGCCCTAGGTACCTGAGGGGGCTGGAACTGATGGTCATTGCTGATTTTGTTTTTTCTCCCAAAGAGCTTTAAAGCAGTGTGGCCGCCTGTAGTCTCCCCCACCCAGCCCAATCCCTGTGTGCACCCATTTCTACACACCAAGGATGAGGGTGTCTAGAAGCTGTGGGAGCTCACAGTGGTAGATGAGGAGGGTGGTCATGTCAGGAGCACTGCAAATGAAAGAGCAAAGAAGAGCTGGGCGTGATGGTGCACACCTGTAATCCCAGCACTGGGGAGGCTGAGGCGGGAGGGTCACTGTGAGTTCAAGGCCAGGCTGGGCTGCATAGTGAGTTCAACCCCAGCCTAAACTAAATAGCAAGACCTGTCTCAAAATAACACCCACCCACCCCCCAAAAAAAAACGAAAAATGTGCACCCGTTAAGCATCTGACCTTACCAGATGTGTCTCAATAGAATATGCTGGTAAGTTAACTTTAACATTGAACTTCAGAAATTCTGTTTTATAGTTGGCAAATGTTAGCAGATTGATGGAAGTGTCGGAAATACTGGCAAGGTCTATGTTGGATATGCAAACTATGTCTTTGAGCGGGAATTAAAGAGAGAACATAGCCTGGTGGTGGTAACACGCCTGTAGTCCCAGAACTTGACTGGCTGAGCTTGGAGGATCATTGGAGCCCAGGAGTTTAAGACCAGCCTGGGCAATATAGAGAGGCCTCATCTCAAAAAATAAATAAAGGCAGCAAAAATAGAGCATATCCATGGGCCTTACTTTGAGGCACCTTATTGGTGTTTCTTATTTTTTCTCCCAGGCTGCTAATACCACAGAATGCTCCACTGACTCACCAAAGCAAGCACTCACCCCTCATGTTTGTGTACAGAATGCGTATGTTTTTCTCTGCCTTCTAGGTAAACTGTCAGACATTAAATCGACATGGTCCTCTGGCCCAGCCTCCCACACGCAAGCCTCTCTGTCTCATGAGCTGTGGAAGGTACCCAGAAACACTACTGCACCCACCAGGCCCCCACCAGGGCTAGCCAATCCCAAGCCTTCCTCCACCTGGGGTGCCAGCCCCCTCGGCTGGACAAGCTCCTACTCCTCCGGTAAGCACCTTCCTCCTCCTCCTCTGATGGGCACAGGGGTGCTCTGAACTGCTGTGTTCATCACTTAGGAGATGTGCTTATCTTCTTTGGCTACCCTGGACTGGGCAGGGCACTGAATACCAAGCCTGGTGTATTTAGCAGCGCCCCAGGTGTGCAGCTCACAGAGCTTGGGCCTAGGCTGGATGGTCCTAGGCAGCCCCAGTGCTAATCCTTTTGTGCTGCCTCCACATACTGGGCCCTCAGAAAGGCCCGATCAGCCATTTAGGCTTCTCACCCCCATCAGCCAGCACTGGGGTCTTAATTTCTCCCTTTTATGTCTGTTTCACCACAAGACCTCATTGGTATGTAGGCTTTCCAGGCCAAAAGTAAAACAAGGACTAGGAGCAAGGTGCTGATAGAGAAACTAGAACTTTCAATCATCTACAGAGCATTTGAAAATAACCACTTCAGCCTTTAAGGAGCAGCCCTTGTGGGTTTGCTTCATCTCATTAACAAGCAGAATATTAGCATGTTGACTTTCAGGGTGGGACAGGATGGAAAGCAGAACTTCCCAGGTGCTTCTCATTTGTCCCTCACAGCACAGATGGGAAGGCACGAGCCTCCTGGGCTGGTGGGAACATCTGGGAAGACAGGGTTGCTGTGGACAGGGGCTGCAGGGATCATGAGATTTGGGTTTATCAGCGCCTCCACAGGTTTGAAAAGCTTAGAGCCTGCTGTGTATGTTAGGTAAGATTAGAAGCTTGGAGGAGGGCCGCACCACCTGACTGCTGTGTGGCTTGTCAACTGAGCTCTTGTCCTCTGGGCTTGTCATGCAGGTTCTGCTTGGAGCACTGACACCTCAGGAAGAACAAGCAGCTGGCTCGTCCTTCGCAACCTCACACCCCAGGTATGGGCACCAGCTGCCAGGAGGAGTTCTGGGTGCCCTTGGCCCCTGATGCAGACAACTATATATGGTGGGCACCCTTGTTAAGGGTCCAGGGCAACACAGGCAAGTGCAGGGAGGCGTGTGAGTGCCAGAGCCGCCCAGGCAGCAGCAGGTAGACACAGGCAGGGGGCTCCTTCTAACCATGTTTCCGGTTTATTTACCCTTTGGGGGCTGAAAAGTACATCTTTGTAACAGGACTGCTTAGGTAAAAACGACAGTGGTTCCGCAGTTCACAAACTTGATTCTGTCCGTGATTCTGGTTACAAACCAAGTTGGACAAGAACCAAATCAAATTCAGTGGTTAGGTTCAATGTTGACCTTACGGGGAAATTTGACTCAGTTCTCATCCAGTTCAGTTCGTGACCAGAATCAAGGAGAGAATTGAGTTCCTGCATCGAGGAGGTGCTATATACCCACTGCAGAGTGATTTGGCCGACTGGACTGTGTGGCCCGCCAGTAGTCACCTCTCCCAGGCTCGGGGCGTATCCTTTTGCAAGGGCAGTGGTGCCTTTTGCAAGCCTTGGGCTCTACAAGATGTGCTCTGGTGAGAGGAGAGTAGACCCAAAATGGAATTTTTCTCGTTCTCTGATTAGTTTAAGTCAGGAAATATAACTCAAGTAACCACCGTTTCAGGTATGTCCCTGGCCACAGTAGTATCAAACGTTAGTACCCCAAAGCTATCTGTTAAGCCTTTTTGAAGAAAGACATTTTCCTAGTGTTTAGTGCATCCACTTTGGATACTGGTTGTGGACGAACTTGGAGGAAAATACACGCATGGGTGCCCTGTGCTTCCTCCATCAGATCGATGGTTCCACCCTGCGGACGCTGTGTCTGCAGCACGGGCCCCTCATCACATTCCACCTGAACCTGACCCAAGGCAACGCCGTAGTCCGCTACAGCTCCAAGGAGGAAGCCGCCAAGGCCCAGAAGTCTCTGCACATGTATGTTTCTCCTCAGCACCTCCTGCAGCCAATAGCACAAGTGCCCCAGAGCTGGCATGGGGGCTGTACAAGTGCCCTGGGGCTCCCTGCACAGTCCTCCTGACCAGTGCCTTAAATAATGGCAGAAATTGGTCTGGTTTGTTTTTGCTTTGGTTTGGCTTGTTTTGGTTTGGTTTGGTTTGGTTTTTTTTTTTTTTTTTTTTTTTTTTTTGGGTACCGGGGGGACGACCTCAGGACCTCGCGCACCAACAGGCACCCGTGCCGCTGAGCGATATCACCGGCCCCTTTTTCGTATGTGGGTTCCGGGAGTCGAACTCGGGCCTTCGCGCTTGCAAGGCAGGCGCTTAAGCCGCTGAGCCGTCTCACCGGCCCTTGGTTTGGTTTTTTAAGACAGGGTCTCACTCTGTAGTTCAGGCTAGCCCTGAACTCACTGTGCAGTCCAGGCTGGCCTCAGACTCACAGAAATCCTCCTGCCTCAGCCTCTGGAGTGCTGGGACTACAAGCACACGCCACCACGCCCAGCCCAGAAATTGGTCTTCTCACAGTTCTGGAGGCTGGAAGCCTGGGCTCAAGGTATTAGGAGAGTTAATTCCTTCTTAGGCCACTCTTCTCGGCTTATAGACAGCTGTCCTCACCTCTGTGTCCACGTGGTCATCCCTCTGAGTGTGTCTGCATCCTGATCCCCTCATATAAGGGTCCCAATCATGTTATATTAGGGCCACCCATGCGACCTCAGTTAATTTCATCACCTCTCTAAAGACCCTATCTCCAGATACAGTCACACTCAGCACCACTGTGTTAGGATCTGTGATAGGCGTTTGGGGTGGCACCATTCCAGTCAGCATGGGCGTCTCAGGATGAGCTGACTTATGTAGCTGCTAAGTTGCCGTACTATGTCCACTAAGAGAAAAGGCTCCCCAAAGAGCACCTGCCGAGCCCAGCAACAGAAAGCAAACACCCACTGCCCTAGAAAAGTGTACACAGGGCCAGCAATGACCCTCAGAGCCAGCCCCTCTGCCTCGTTAAAGGGTGCGTCAACACAGAGTATGTGTAAGTTGACCTGCTCAGTGACGTCCCTTGAGATGTGGGGCCTACAAATTAGTCCTTCCTGATTTTAGCACAGGGTGCAAATTGTACTGATGCTGACCGGCTCCTATTTTGGTGCGTGTGTTGTGCTTATCCATGTAGACACGTGCTCCACACACCATACATTGTGGCTGCTGGAAGTCTAAAGTAAGGAGAGGCCAGACAGGGTGGCACATACCTGTAATCCCAGCACTTGGGAGGCTGAGGCAGGAGAATCCCCACAAATTCGAGGCCAGCCTGGACTACATAGTAAGTTCAAGGCCAGTGTGGACTACATAGAGAGACCTTGTCTGAAAAAAAAACAACAAAAAGATGAGAATATTCATAATCTGGCTCAGGTCTGGGCGGCCCATGGCTTGAGGTCTTGGGCTATGCCTTTCCCAGTGGCTCAGCTCAGGATCAGTGACGCGCTCACCAGACTTCTTGCTTTGCAGGTGTGTGCTGGGAAACACTACCATCCTGGCCGAGTTTGCAGGGGAAGAAGAAGTGAACCGGTTCCTGGCCCAAGGCCAAGCCCTGCCACCCACCTCCAGCTGGCAGTCCAGCAGCGGGAGCAGCCAGCCACGGCTGGGTGCCTCAGGCAGCACCCATGGCCTGGTGCGAAGCGATGCCACCCACTGGGGTGCCCCATGCCTGGGTGGCAAGGGGAGCAGTGAGCTGCTGTGGGGCGGGGGGCCCCAGTACTCAAGCAGCCTGTGGGGCCCACCCAGTGCCGACGATGGCAGGCTGATAGGCAGCCCCACCCCGCTGAACACGCTGCTGCCAGGGGACCTGCTCAGCGGGGAGTCCATTTAGGGCCACAGGTGTCCCTTAAGGTGAGGAGCGCCAGCCTCCGTTCCCAAGGTCCCAGCGCACCGTGGTCCTGCCAGACAAGCAGCCTGCGGCCCTTTCAAGTACCTCTGTCCAGTTTTGAAGACGAACCTTTGCCGTGGCCCTTGTGAACTGTTCACGAAACAGTGCAGGCTGCATTTGGTCAGTGTCACATGCTAACGACAGGATATTCCTCATAGCTTTTTATTTTGTGTCGTCTTACATTTGTATGGTGTATTGTTATTTTGAGTTTTTAAGTATAAAAGCTGCTTAGAATAGTTCTATCATGAAGGGCACTTTTCAGATTGTGGGCTGGAAAGGGTTATTTTATCGAGGGTGAGGGAGGGAGGGAAACGTGAAGCCTATTTAAAGTGAGCCTGTGACGATTATGCACATTACCAGAGGCGGTGGGGCATGGAGCACGGGCGCAGAGCTGAGCGGGCACCCTCTGCCGTCACTCTCTGTTCCTCTGATCCGCCTATGCACATTACCCTTGTTTCATTACTTTTTCATGTCATTTTTTTAATCCCAAAATAATATTTTTTAAAAGTTTAAAAAAAAAGACATATCAAACATGCAAATACTTGAATCCAGCAGGCCAATAATGAAATGTGAACACTTTCTAATTCTACACTTCCAGGTTGACATCAGTACACAGAAACAGGCTCTAGGAAAAATTTCTAAGTTCATAGCCTATGTGTGCGTGTGTATGTGCAACAGTACGCAAGAGTGTGTGTGTGTGCGTGTGTGCTCCTGCATGGTGCACGCTTCCTGTGTGAGAGGGAGTTAACTGTGGGTTTTCCCTTTTACTCAGTATATGCTTTTTTTTGGCGCATTGGTCAAATGTTTGTTATTATTAGCTTCTAACTTTGCACTGAGGTGTCCCTGCCCTTCCTTTAGCTAATCCTAAACATTGAAGCGAATTCACAGGACGGGGCCGGTGACAATTCACGTGTAAATGTTTACTCAAGGACTCTGTTAATTGCGTTTAAAATTACAGTGTATATCTCTGGAAAAATAATATGTATATCTACCTTTAGCAGCTTTTTATTGTGGACTAATGCAAGAAAATTATTACCAGAGTATTGCACCATTTTTTCCATTTGGGATATAAAGTTAAAGAGAAAAACTGTTGCTGAACTGTGGCCATAGATACTTGTAAAGAATGAATGGTTCCGCCAAAGGACTGGGCGGAAGCGAGCACTTGGACATGGGTTGTGACTGCTTTTGGAGGAGCCTGTGGTTTGGGCTCCCACCTGTTTACAGACCTTTTTTTTTTCTCCTTTAGACTTTAAAATTTAAAAAAAAAAAAAAATTTAAAAGGAATTTAAAAAAGAAAAAAAAAGACTTCCGTCGTAAAGAAACCTATTTTCAGAATGCAGATGCGCTACTTCAGAGCTCTGGGATTGGACAGTGCTGTCCCCCTTCGGCCATCGCTGTGGACTCTGTCGATTGTTCTCGCCCCTTCATCACAGTGACAAGGTGTTGTGGTCACTGTCTTGCACATGCCGGACGCGCTCTCAGGAAAGCCAGGGCTCCCGAGGGCAGCTCCACACCATTTCATGTATTTTTAAGCCCAACTCCTAGCACTGAAGATGTTACTAAAAAACAAAAACTTAAAAAAAAAGGAAAGAAAGAAAAAAGATTTTTAAAAAACCACAAAGAAGAAAAATACCTAATCTCTAATGTGTAGCAGTTACATATTTACCAAATAATGGACTCAAAAGAAATAGATGTTTGAAGAGTGCTTTATATATTAAAAATTGCTTTATGTTTTAAAAATGATCAATGTTTTGTTTTGCAAGGACGAAAGACAATGGAATAACATACCCTCAAGTATGTTTTAAAAAATATATATGAACATTGTGCTCCCTGCCTGCTTGATCAGGAAACTTGTGCATTACATTTTTTTTAATTAGCTTTTTAATGGTTTTATCAAAACAAAAAAAGAAAAAAAAAAGTCCTGCAAGATTGCAGATCCATAAAAGCTGGTTTTATAGAGGATCATGAACTATGCACAAACTGGGTTCAAGACGTTTTTTCTCAAGTTTCGTAGTGTATTTAGCTAACAAACCTTCCTCAGAGTGATTGCATCTCATTGCCATTACGTGCACTCTGTATTTGAGGTACACATACCTGAGTATGTGTATCAAATATACGCGTGTGCATGTGCGTGCGTGCGCACCAGACATACAGCTTGCCATGCTGCCGTTTAGCACTGAGTTGTAGAAAAATTCCTGATATTTTAAAATTGGGGGTGGAAGAATCTGTTGTTTTTTCACTTTTTGTTGTTTCTTTTTCCTTTTTTTTTTTTTGTTTTGACCTTTTATTTTGAATTTAAGATGTCTGTACTCTGAGATTAAAAAGCAAAGTTGTGGCTCTTAATGTTTTTCTTCATAGAATGTGACTGTTGAAGAACATGCACCGAAAGTTGCTTTCAAAAGTACAATGCTTTGTTGAATCTTAATAAATGGCAGTTTTTTTCTTGGCTGTTCAAATTAATGGTTCTTATTTTTCAGACATCAGGCATGGTGGTGCCAGGCATGGTGGTGCATGCCTGTAATCCCAACACTCTGGAGGCTGAGGGATGGGGATTGCTGTAAGTCCGAGGCCAGCCTGGGTTACATGGTGGGGCCCTGTCTGAAAAAAAAAAAGACAGTGTCATTCTTTGCTGGGAGAGTCATCCTGCTGGATGTGCCAAACTTCCTGTCTATTATGATGTCCTCAGAGTTTATATGTATACTTAACCTCAGAGTTTTGGTTGACAGTTTCATCATCTGTTCTGTGGTTTTGCTGTTAACATTTAAATCTCACTAATCAGAGCTTCCAGGCTTGCCACTGCCCTCAGCCCATCTGAACCTCACTCTTTTGAGAACTGGGTTGTTTGGGCCAGCAGCAGCAGGTGGGGCCAGAGTCCACCGAGGCACACAGAGGATGCCACTGGCTCTCACCTAGGACCCAGTGTGGACATCAGAAATAATGGGAAAAAACAGTAATGAAGATCTTGTTTCCTAGTTTTCATTTTTGTTTTTGCAGTCCTGGGGATGGAACCCACTGCCTTCACCCAGAGCTACATCCCCAGCCCTTTTATTTTTGAGCCAAGGTCTCCTTAAGTTGCCCAGGCTGGACTCAAACTGGCAATCTTCCTGCCTCAGCTTCCAAGAGTGCCAGGATTACAAGTGTGTACCACCACACCTGCTTCCTAGATATTTTGTCGTATTTTTATGTAACCACCTTAGCTAACTTCTGCCAAGCATCTTGTACCAGCAAGTGGAACTTCCGGCGCTAGATGAAGCAGCAGCATTCCCATCACAGAACTCTGGGTGGCAATGAGAAATGGAAACTGCTTTGTCTTCTCAGGTCCATATCTAGAACAGGTGCCAGGACCCTGAATGTGTTCCATGTTAGGGTTTCTACTTCACTGATCTTACAGAGCATCTCGGGACAGTGGACCTCTGCCTGTGACCCCTTGGGCAGGAGCACCCTGGACTGAAGAGGCTGGCCCCATGGGGCAAGACACCAACTGCTGGCTCTCACCCACCTCTTCTAAAAGTAGAGAAGGAATTTGCTGAAGAAGAGGCCATGATGCAAGAAGAAATTAACAGCTAGAGAATGAAACTCAGAAATGGGAACAGCAGGGTGCACCAGGCATCATAAACTCCCGCAACCTGAGAGCAGCGACTCAGCTCTGCATGCAGACCCTTAGCAGGACTTTCACCTGCATTTGGAATGGGGCGCAGACTACACTGGCCCTCTTCTCTGGAGAACAAGTGTAGGGCCCGAAGGATCCCTAGAGGTGTGGCAGGCTTCATGAGGAAGCGGCACCTGCCCTGTGAGACCAGATTGGACTCTGACTGTCCGGGAGCGTGGGATAGGTGGGGAGCAGAACATAAGCCGAGACCCAAAGTGAGGATGCTGTGTGAAGGCCTCACGGGAATGGGTTGGGGGGTTCCTGGGACGCCCCAATGAAAAGGAAGCCTGCTGTCTGGAGTGAAGAAAAGGACAGGTTCAGAGCTGTACTCTTGTCTTTTGACTGTGGCAGCAGCTTAGGGTGGTATAGGCTGACGGCAGGATGCTAGGCACATGTGGCAGGAGGTGCAGAGGCGGCTGTTGGAGCAAAGAAAGAGAGGCTGGAAGAAGGAGTCAGGCCAGCCCCAACTGTAGACATAAAGACGAGCAGACGTGCCAAGAGGCTGGCCTCTGTTCAGTGGGGCGAAGATGGAGGCAGCGGCCACTTCAGGATTCTTTGCCAGAGTAGAATCTTTGGATGGACCAAGGAAACTGACACAGGATCATGGTGGAAATGTGCAGTGAGTTTCCAGCTGTGCACATTACTGCTTCATGGTGGAGTTGCTGCTGCCAAGTTTAGAACATGCCTGGCCAGCAAGCCCGGCTCTGCAGCTGTGAGAAACCAGAGGCACATTTCCAGACACCCTATGTGAGCAGCCTCAGGCTTGATGGACTACGTTTGTGACCACTGCTAGAGCAGAGCTTCTCAGCCTTGACCTGTGCTAAATTACCCGGAAATGTTTGGAATCCCAGTCCTGGGCACCACCTCACTCAGTGAGGCACCTGTGTTAAGTCTTCCCGTGGGTTCCACTGTGCAGCAGTGGCATAGCAGAGCCTTGCCATTCAGCCTGAAATGTGTACCATTGTCAACCTCCCACCCACCAAAAGAGCAGCTTACAATTTCTGAGGCTCGAGTTGATCTCACTTGGCACTTACAGTTAGTGTTCTTTTTTTTGTTTGTAAAGCAAAACTTGAAGTACAGGGGCTGGGGGTGTAGCTCAGTGTCCAAGTGCTTGCCTAGCATGCAAAAGATGCTGGGTTCCATCCTCGGCACCACAAAAAAAAACAGAAAACCTCTGCTGGCATGGTGCTAAGTGCTTATGGGAGCTGTGTCATTTGCAGTAGTGGCCCCATGAAGAGAGGAACAGAGCATTCTCAAAGTCATCCAGCTAGTGCAGCCCCACAGGGCTCCCCAGCCCTCCCAGCACCACATGGGCTGTCATAGAAGAGACAGGCAAATTTTCTAGCAAGAGATCTTAAGGCTACATTATTAATCCAGAAACAGAACCAATCAGAGATAGAACTGGGAGTCAGCAAGTTTAAAACATGCAGGGCACTGACAGGCAGACTCAGGAGTGGCTCCAGGGAACATCAGCTTTGCTCCATCAGGACACCCTCCTCCACTGCCAGCCGATGTGGTTATGAAAGCCCCTGCACTGTCCCTCACAGCAACATTCAGATTCCAGTGGGATGAAGTCGCTGGGAGCTACAGCCTGGCTCAGCAAACGCAGCAGTTCTACAAAACTTCCTGGGAGGGTTCTGCTTCTGTCCTGGTCCCATGGAATCAAGGCAGCCGACATAAACCAAGACTGATGACACCAGCAATAACTCCTGCATATCTACCACCGGGGAGGAAAGCATCTAGAGGGCCTGGCCTCAAGGCCCCAGGTTAGCCACTCACTTTCTGTGACTGCCCACCCAGCTTCACCCAGCACCAGCACCAGCTGCCTGCAGAGGTCCCACAGTACCCCCTGGCTGAATCTGCCATGCCAACAACAGGCCCACAAAAGTCAAGTGTACAGGGGCCGGGGATATAGCTCAGCGGCACAAGCGCCTGCCTGGCAAGCACAAAGTCCCGAGTTCAATTCCTGGTACCAAAAAAAAAGTCGAGTGTACATCAGTGAGCACCAGGGCTCATGTCAGTCGATGGCGTCTACCCTTAGATGTCTACAACACACAAGAGCACCCCCTGAGACTGTCCAGCAAGGACAGCACTGGGAAGCACAGCCAGCAGGGGACAGCTAAGGGACAGCTAACAGCAGCCATACCTGCTTCCACTTGGGGTGAATGGTGGGGTCTACTACCCTCTCAGTGTGAAGACAAGCTGTCCCCTCCTCCCTGTACCTACTTCCTGCAGCCACTAATTGAGAGCATCCTGCAAGCTCCTCGAGCTCAGCCTGCCAGGCCGAACCAGACCCCCAGGCATCTTACCCAGGCCCTGCCCACCTCCAGGCCCTCTGTTTCTGGCTTCTTTCCCCTCTCACGTTATCCCCACAGAGTCCTTCCCTAAACTTGCCTCTAGCCCTGTGCCTCAGTAAGCACTTGCCCACACAGACCCAAGCCCTCTCTGGCCAGCCTCTGGGGTTCCATTCCTGGCTGAGGTTCCCATGAGGATGAGAGGCGCTGTGGGCAGGCCCAGCCTCCCAAAAAACAAACCCATTTTGCAAAATCCATTTAATTGGAATAAATAAAAGTCCCAGGCAGGGCAGAGCTGGGAAGGGGAAGGAAGGATCCCGTGGGGGAACCCAAGCCCACCTGCCCACCCTTCCAGCTCCATCTTGGCCCAGCTGCAGTCTACAAGGAATGCCATCACTGCCCCATCCTGGTGTCTCTCGGGGCTTCAGGTCCACGTCTCTGCCGACAGGGCCATGGCACTGAGGGTGGTGGGAGTGCTGGATGGGTCCTTGCTGTCCCATCATTTGTCCCCAGCATCTGTGACCAGGGCAGGTGTCACAACTTCCACAGCTGTACCAGCCCTGCCAGAGAGGGAAGTCAGCAAGGACCCAACAATGTCCTTCCAACCACCCAGGCAGAGCCGGACCTCCATGTGGCCCGTGCCCAGCATCTGTTAACAGGAGATGCATTCTAAGTCCTTGACAAGACCGTCAGACTCCCCAGGCTGAGGACCCTAGAAAGTAGTCAGAGAAGGACTGGCAGGAGGCTGAAGTGGAGACAGTACCCCCAAAATTCACCAGATGTGTTTGCTTGGGGGAAGGGGCCTACACCATATGAAACTGCTGCCTTCATGGGTCCAAAGCAGCAAGACCTGGGCAGTTTCACAGGGTGCAGCCAACAGCAGTGTGTATGCTTCTGAGATTCAAGGTTTGCTGGATTCCTTCTCCACGTGGGGAAACTGAGGACAGGGCCTCCATGGAACCCAGAGGGCAGGGGCCACATGGCTGACCTAGGGGTCTGTGAGGCCAGCTCAGGGCCCCAAGTGTTTGTTAAGTGACAGTATAAGGATTTTGAGATGCTTCCAGACACCAAATGCAGCGAGGGCATTAGCATTGCCTCTGTGAGTTTCTGCTGCCAGGGAGGAGCCCCAGTAGTCACAGGCGAGGACCTGCGGACATGGGCTCAGGCCTGGCCTTGGCCGGCTCCGCCAGCAGGCGGGGTGCGGGTGGTGGGAAGAACCAGGCCTGTGCGCGCACACGAGCGCTCGCACTACTGTGCCTGAGCCTGTCTCTGCCTGCCAGGCAGTGGGAAGATGTGAGACCACCCTCCCACTGTCCAGGCCACACAGGCCAGCTTGGCAGGCTTCGGTCAGAAAGTCCAGCTATCGCCCATCCGCGGCCTTCACCTCAGGGCAGATGGCACCGTGAAGGCAGAAAGGCAAGGCTGGGAGTTATGCTGAAGAGAGGCAGGGCTCTTTCATCGCCACTTTCCCCCCACCACCACCCAACAGCTTCCCTCCCCAGTCCACCAGGAGAGAGCCATCTCAGAGCAGCAGTCTGGCTGTGCAGCCCTGGCCCCATCCAGCCACACAGGCCTCAGCCCCTCCTTGGCCTTTTACCTGCTCCTCTCCTTCCTCTCATAGACAGAGTGAAGCCTGTTGATCAAGAAGATTTTGTCCTCCCCCTCCTAGAAAGGCCGAAACAGAAAACAGAACTGACCATCCCTCAGTCCACGCAGAGCCAGCCTGTTCCAGAATGCGAGGGGGGGGCTTATAAGTAGTATTCAACATCACAAGTGGCAAAAAGGGAGACACCAAAGGGGCCAGGGATATAGCTCAGTGGCACAGTGCCCGCCTGGCAAGCACGAGCTCCTGAGTTCGATTTCCAGTACCAAAAAAAAAAGGCACCAAAAATAAAAAAGGCACCAAAATAAAAACCAAAAGGCAGGAAGTAGGCATATTTGTGGCTCTAAACTTTGTAGTGGCCAAAGTGAAAAGGGAAATGTGATCGGCTACAGTGAGGGCCCCAGAGCCAGCTCCACTCAAATTTCAAACTGGCCCTGCCACTTACAACCTGTGTCTTGGGCAAACTGCCTGCTTTCTGCCCTCAGTGCCACCATCTGACAGAGGGTGGTAATACAAGCTGGGGAGTTGGTGTATGTTTCCTGTGGCTGCTGTAATATGTTACTTACTGTACAACAACTTAGTGGCTTAAAACATCTCACACTTGGCTTCAAGTCTGAAGGTCAGAAGACCTAAATCCAAGGTGTCAGCAGGACTGCATTCCTCCCAGCGGCCCTAAGGGACCATCCACTTCCTGGCCTTTCCACTTCCTAGAGGAAAGCCAGTCCCTGGCTCACAGCCCCTTCCTCCTCTTCAAAGCCAGCAATGGCTGATGCAGCATCATGTCCCAGCATCACAACACCAACCCTCCTGCCCTTGTCACCGATGAGAACCCTGAGATCATGGACCCCCCCCCAGACAGTGATAAGCAGCCTGCCCCCCAGCCCGCCATGGAACAGTGAGTTCGCTGGGTCCCCTGGGCGCTTTAGGCCATGTGAAAAGCAAATGAAGCGTCTGGCGCAGGATCTGGTGCATGCAGGCACCCAAAGCTGTCAGTGGTCACCAGTCTGGGGCCGGGCAGGAGCACCTTTCTGCACGTCTTCTCTGAGGTACAGGGGCCAGGCGGGCTGGTTCTGGGTCCCTGGTGACCGAGCTCGGCCCAGGAGTGCTGCTGAGAACGCCTATGAGGAGGAGCCCAGGCTCCCAGCGACCCCGGCATTCCTCCTCCCAGTGAGCTGCTGCTGACAGTGACAGGCTGTGCGTTTGCTGGGACCCGGAGGCAGACACCAGGGCCAGGGTCAGCCTGGACAGCAGTCTTTGCAATCCCAGCACAGTGAGGGCGGAGCAGGGATTGTCCTCCCAGTGCCACTCTGCACTGGCTACTGCAGCTCCGGGCCCCGAGACAGCTTCCCACCGACCAGCCTGCAGCAGACACCAGCCCCAGACCCCCACCAACACCTGAAGCTAGTGGCAGGGAGAAGTCGCAGCCCAGTCCTAGTGGGAAATCCCAAAGGAGCCACATAAACAGGGCAGAAGGAAAGGACACCGCAAAGGGTGCTGAGGCAGGCACTGGGGTGGCACAGAGCCTCCGTTAGGGACTGCTGTCACAGGCCCATTCCCACCTGCCCACATCTGCGGACACAAAGCCCAGGAAAGGCCAGCCCTGCACTGCCAGTGCAGTTCCATGAGGGGGCCCGTCTGAGTGACCAGCCAGGAAAGGACCTATGTCCAGCTTGATGTGGCACTTGGGGCTGGTGGAGGGGGTTACCCTGGGAAGGGGTGTCCTAAGCCACTGGGAATTCCTTCCACCACTCATTCCTTTGTGCCAAGCTGTCACTGCACTGTAAAAAGTGATACCTCTTCTCCTTAAAAAATGTTTAAACTGGGCGTGGTGGTACACACTTGTAATCCCAGCACTTGGAAGACTGAAGCAGGAGGATCACCACAAATTTGAGGCCAGCCTGAGCTACACAGCGAGACCCTTTAAAAAAAAAAAAACAAGGGCCGGTGAGATGGCTCAGCGGCATAAGCGCCTGCCCAGCAAGCGCGAGGGCCCGAGTTTGACTCCCGGAACCCACATACGGAAAAGGGGCCGGTGATATCGCTCAGCGGCACGGGTGCCTGTTGGTGCGCGAGGTCCTGAGGTCGACCCCCGGTACCCACAAAAAAAAAAAAAAAAAAAAAAACAAGGAGACTGGAGTGTAGCTCAGTGGCACAGCACTTGCCTAGCATGTGCAAGGTCATGGGTTCAATCCCCAGGACCAAAACCAAAATAATAATAAATTAATTTTAAAAATTTTTAAATAAATCCCAACCCTTTCCACCTTGCTCCACCCTCTGTCAAATGAGGGCACTCGCCAGGGTCCATGTTCCAATATGGGTCCCCTGGGAAGTCCAATGTCTCAGAATCCTCACAGGCACTGCGTACACAGCAGGGCCACATGCCCTAACCCAGACGATGCTTCCCATGGGGCTGTCCCAGAAGGAGGCGGCAGGGAAGGCACTCACATTGCGGATCTGCTCCTTGAGGAGGCAGATGACCTTCCGCTGGCCTTTCACCACCTGGATGTTGAGATAGATGACCGCCCTATGGGAGACGGCAGTCAGGCTGGTGGCCTGGGCAGCGCCGGGATGAGGCAGGGCCCAGCACAGCATCCTGCGCTCCCCTGCTCGCGGCACCCGCCCCGGCTGTCTTCAATCTGGAGGTCCCCAACCTGCCCAGAACTCACAACAGCAGGGCCGACGCCAAGAAGAGGAAGAAGGTGTTCTCCACCAGGTACCGGTGCAGCCAGGACAGCCACGAGGCCCCAGGGCCCACCTGCTCCAGGTGCCGCACCCACACAGTACCCGCCTCATACATGGTGTCCAGGGTCCGGAAGGGGCCACAGATGTCCGAGGGCTTCACCCTGGGAACAGAGCCAGGACCTCAGCACCACGGCCCCTCCACCCAGCTCCCCCCCAGCCCGACAAAGGCAACCTCCGTGGAACCCCTCCAACCCAGGCCCTTACAGCACTGCCCCACCAAATCCAGAATGGCACAGGGACACCGGCCACCTACCCACCCGGTACCTGTATCCCCAGCACCCAGCTACTCACTGCCAGACAGCGTAGCACAGGAAAACGGTGGCACCCAGGAAGGAGGGGAAGCAGAGCAGTGTGATGAACACGGTGCTCATGTGCGAGGCCAGCCAGGGCCTGCGAGGCGCCTGGCAGTTAGCCATCAGGCTCGCCTGGGGACAAAGCTGCACTGTGCCGCTGCCACCACAACGCCACCCCCCAGGCACCCATTCCTGGGACCTCCAAGAAGGAAAGGGAGCAGCAGAAGGGGGTGCGCCAAGCCAGGCCCTGAGGCTGGACCCCAGGACAAGGACTCAGGACCCCACTCCCCTCACCCCATGGAACCACACCAGCCACAGCAAGCAGGTGACCTTCTCAGAACCTGAGCATAGGCAGGAAAGAGCCAGCGAGGTCTAACCACCTCTTCACAGAAGGGAGACTGAGGCACAAGGGGCATGGCTGCCCAGGGCCACGCCATTCAGATGGGCTGCTGCTCACAGCCCTGCTGACACTGCCCAGCTCTGCACCCAATGCTGCCCAAAAGTCACCTCCACCAGCCCCCGAAGAATATTGTCCCCACTGTGTAGCTGAGGAGGATGACCAGGGCATGGGCCACCCTGAGAACACAGCTGAGGGGGCCCAGCCTCCCCAAGATGGGGGACCCAGGAGGGGCTGGCACCATGGGGTTGGGGTGCTGCCCAGCTCGGGCTGCCCAGGCAGTGCACCTGCCTCCAGTGCAGGGCATTACCTTCTTGACCTGGAAGAGGATCAGCAGCCTGAGGATCTGCACAGCAGGCAGCAGGGGCGAGAAAAGGACGCCCAGCCTGGGAAGGCCACAGCCGGAGACAAGAGTCAGCACACTCCTCCCCAGCCAGGCAACCCCTCCCGTGCCCTCACCCTGCTCAGGACCCGCTGCCCCTGCAGGGGAAGAGGCACCGCCCACAGGCTCATCTCTCTGGGCTGCTCGGGGCGAGGGCAAGCAGAGCTCTCACCAGGTCAAAGTCTGCCCATAAATGAGGTCCAGCACGTTCCGCGCGATGTCGAACTCAGGCTTCCGCCTCCTGAGTCTCCTCTCCGAGATGAGCCTAAGGAGAAGAGGGTGACACTGGGGACTTGGGACCGACCCTCAGCCCCACCTGGAAAGGCACCCAGGCCGGCTGCCCACTTCCTGCACAGGTATCCAGATGTCAGGACTGACAGCGGCTGTTCTGGGCCACCGGAGGGCTGGGGACTGCATCAGCACCCCCCTCCCAGCCTTCCTTCTGAGCAGGAGACACACCTGACTAATCACACAGGAGCAGTTTCAAATACCACACTGCTCTCCAAAAGCCTTATTTTTAAATCATTAGTAAACACAGAAAGAAAGGAATAAGAAACACCCAAAGGGACAGACCCACTGCAGCACACTGGCCTCACTCTGGACACCTGCTTCCTCCCCTCCCTCCTCTTCCTCCTCCCTTTCTCCTTGACTGAGGCTGAGGCTGAGGCAAGACACCCGCTAACACACACACACATCCCTGAGAAACTTCACTTTCCAGTCTAAAAACACATCCTATCCTGCTCTACCCAAAAAGCATCTCCTGGGGCTAATGACCTTTGACCTTTGGGGGCAGGATTCTGATTCGCCCATGGGGGAGGCCCAGCCCTGCCCTTCCGAGGGGGTGCTCAGGAGGATGCGGGGTGGGTGGACTTCTCACCTCCACACCAGCTCCCCAAAAAGTGAGTCGAGGAGCGCGAAGACAAAGTCCATCACCATGAACCGGTACAACTCCTGGCCCACAAAGTCCTCCCAGCACTGGCCCTGCAGGGTGGCCACCCTGCGGCCCAGCCAGTGGTAGCAGAGCACGCCCAGGATGGCCATCTTGAGGACCAGGTTCCTGCGTGGGGTGCGGATGTGGAGGCTGAGGGAGGGGTGCTGGGGACAGCTGGGGAGCCCCACGCCACAGCGTCCCTTGGTCACACACCTGCAGATGGCCACGTACACCTCCAGCACCGGGGAGTCATGCTGCTCCAGGGTGGCCAGGCCACGGAACAGGTAGGGGGCGCCCAGGTTGAGGAGGCAGACAACCACGGGCAGGACCAGCAGCCCTGCCTCCTGGCCAAAGGCCACGGGGCTCTGCAGGGGAGCAGGCAGGGCTGCAGTCACCAAGGGCAGCCCACTGCAAAGGGACACAGGGACCCCAGGGACTCCCGGAAGGTGGGAGGGAGGCAAGGAGCCCACACCTTCGTCTCCCATGAGTCAAGCCTACCCCAAGCCTAGCTTCAAACCACACAGGAAGTAGGAGCAGAACGAAAACAGAGAAGGGCGGGAGGGCTAGGCATGGGGCAGGTGGAGGGAAGGCGAGGAGGAGGCTACAGCCCAGCCTGGGTGGAGGGTGTGGGGCCTGGGCTGACTCCAGAGTCACATGTTCCCTTAGGGCCAGCCCCTGCTGCACCTGGAGTGTGACCTCCGAGAAGGTGAGGACGGCCACTGCGCAGCCCAGCGCAACCCCCAGGCACAGCAGCCACACCAGCGCCAGCACGGTTGCCTGCCGCAGCCGCCCACACGTGCTCTGGGAATCCTTGCGCAGCTGCCACTCAGCCAGCAGCTCCTGTGGGGCAGCACGTGCCTGTCACCTGCTCTGTGGGACACAATGGACCCACACGGCACACGTACCTGACACACAGGCAGGGACAAGGACAGCGGCTGCCCAGCCCTCTCCCTGCCGAACTCGCCTCCCCACCCCACAGAGGGCACGCAGCCTCTGCTCACAGCCCCGGCCCTGCAGGAGGTCCCGAGTGCCAAACCCCAGCCTCGGCCTGGCCCGTGGACGTGGGCGGCCTCTAGCCGACCGGGAGTGCCGGAGATAGAGAACACCTGCCTCCCATAGGAGCTTCCACGAGAGCCCAGAGCAGCCTGGCTAGCACTGCGACCTTGCGCGAAGGACTTGACTTCTGTGCCTCAGTTTCCTCCCATCCTTAACCATCAAGCTACTGTAGCCACTCCGTGCAGCTAGAGCCTGAGGCCCTCAGGACGGGGCCCGGGAGCAGACCTGACACCCCGAAGGGCTCCGGACCTTGAGGCCAGCTGGCAGGAGACACCCTCCCTCCGGTCCACATCCAGCCACCTGGGCCTCCCTTCAGAGAGCTGAGGGGCTGGGCCAGCCGCTGCTCACCTTCAGCTGGGTGCGGATATTGTCCCTCTGGAGGCGGGAGGCCCACTTCTGGGTCACCTTGTAGTCCCAGGAGCAAAAGACAGTGATGGCATGGACACCCTTGGTGCTGCCCACCCGGTAGCTCTCCCCAAAAGAGTGGGACATGCTGGGGAGAAGCAGAGGCAGGGTGGTAGATGAGGGGCCCAAGGGCACAGACACCACAGAGAAGACAGGACAGACCTGCACCCTCCCACTCTCCTGCTGGCCCCCTACCGCCCGGCACCCTCAGCATCCAGATGTGGACCGCTGCCTCTCTAGACCAGGAAGGAAGCCGGGCCAGGGCATCATCTGCCACTGGCACAGCTGTCCGCTCCCACCAGACATAGTCTGGCAAATGCTGGGCTCACCCCAGGACCTTTGCATTGCATATCCAATGACCACAGCACTACCCCTCACCTTCTTTCCTGCCCACTCATTTAACCTCCCATCCCACTGCTCCTGCAACACCCGGACAAACACCTCCAGGGTCCTGGATGGTCCTGGCCCATTCACTGCTCCGTTCTCCTAGGAGCAGCAAGCTTCTCTGACTCAGGCATCATACTTGGGAACCTTCCTGCCCTGAGCTGACACAACAAACACTTGTGAATGCATGGGTGGGTAGACAGGTATTGGATGCATGGGTGGTAGGTAGATGAAGGATGGAAAGATGGGTGGATGAGTGGATGAGTGGATGAGTGGGTAGATAAAAGAATGGGTGGACAGATAAATGGCCGGATAGACAGGTGACTGGATGAAAAGACAGATGGACAGAGGGGTGAATGGATGGTGAATGAAAGATAGATGGATAAAGGATGGATGGATAAATAGAGGATGGCTGAATAGATGAAAGATAGATGCATGGATGGATAAATGGATGGATAGATGAAGGATGGATGGATGATGGATAGATGGGTAAATGCATGAATGAATTGGGGAGTAGATGGATAACTAGATATACGGATGAAAGATGGATACAGCGATGGACAGATGGATGAATACATGGAGGATGGCTGAAGAGATGAACGATGGATGCATGGATGAATGGATGGACGACGGATGAGAAATGGGTGGATAGCTAGACAGACAGATGAAGGATGAATGAAGAAATGGATGAAGGATGGCTGGACAGATGAGTGAAGGATGGATGAGGGGTGAATGGACAGATGGACGGGTGAAGGATGGATGGGTAGGTGGGAGGTGCTCAGGGCCAGGTCATGTGGTAGAGGGCATTACCTGTACACCAGGGTGATGCACGTGATGAAGAAGGCTGCCCCTACAGTGAAGAGGTAGGCCAGGGGCATATTGTATGGTAGGCTTCCCATCATGGAGCTACACTGCAGGGAGCCACACAGCGTGTTCAGCGTGGTATTACGGTAGTAGCCATAGTACATGACAGTGTGGGTGAAGCAGCCCTGTGAGGAGGCCAGGCCGGGTCAGGGGCTGTCCCCTCTCCAACCCTCCCACCCCATGGGGCCTAAGGGCAGCAGACATCTGGAGAAGGGGGAGCTGGCTGGAGGCCCCTGGAGTGGCAGAGTGAGGGGGCCCTAGGGCGCTGTAACAAGTGGGGCAGAAGGGCCGAGACAGGAGTGGATGGTGGCCCATGGGACTCCTCACCCCGCCTGTGAGGAGCTCCAGCCCCGTGCAGGTGCGGACAGGGTGTGCCTCAGGTGGGAAGGCAGCCTGCATGGCCACCAGGAAGGTCACCAGTGGCAGCAGCAGCAGTGCATTAAAGGCCAGAAGGGTCTTGAGGAAGAGGAAGTAGGAGAGCACGCTGGAGCCGAACTGGCCTCCTATCTGCTTCAGGGCATAGCGCCAGGGCTTCAAGGCGTGCAGGCGGGTGAGCAGCGCCAGCCCCAGGCTGTGCAGGGCCTGTAGGGACAGCCATGGAAGGCCCTGAGGGCTGGGACAACAGGATGGTCATCCACGGGTCACCCACAGCTCCAGCGGAGACCGTAGCCGCCCCCGCCACACCCAGCCTCCCTGGCCCAGCTCCTACCAGGGCACAGGTATATCGGAGCTGGCTGCAGCAGAAGACCCCACCACGGCCCTGACGGCCCCTCTGCTTCCCCCTTGGGATCCGGCTCTTCTCTCTGGGAATAAAGGCAGCCCTCGGTGCCTGGACTAGGGAGGGTCCCGGCTACCTCCTAAGCCACCGACCCACAGACTTGGGACCCTTCTCCCTGGCCGCCCAGCCCAGCCCAGGAAGTGGGTGTCAGGGCTGCAGGAAGACACAGGGCACTCACCTCAGCAAGCGCTTCTCCTGCAGGCTCAAGGGCATCCCCCGGAGCATGTGGTCCCGCTGGGTCGCTGACAGGCCCTGAAGCTCCTTCACCAGGAGGCTCCGCTTCTCTGCAAGAGAGAGGAGGTCAGTCAGTGCCCGGCAATGCCCAGTGTCCCTCTCTGCTGGAGCAGCCACCACCCAGACATCCTGTCTAACCTGATGCTGGCCAGGCCTGGGCAGAGCCCAGAGGGCTCCTCTCTGCCCATCCAGCTGAAGCCAGACCCAGGCCCGCATCCAGGCCATCCTGGAGCTGCCCCCCAGCTCACTCCCTACTCTGCCCAGCGGCCCTCCCTCCCTACCTCCCACTGCTGAGCCCCAGAGCCCCTCCTCCCATCTCCATCAGGTGCCCTAGGAAGTGCAGGAGGGCAAGGCCCTGGTGCTCAGGAGGCCCCAGGAGGGTACTCTGGGTCCTCGACATTAACAGTACCAGGACCCAGAGGAGTGGGCCCTCCTTTAAGAGGTCCACAGTAGGCCAAGCACAGCCACAAGGCCACACAGGGGCCAGAGGTCAGTCAGCACAGCTCCTCCTAACCACCAGCCTCACCAAGCTCCAGCCCCGGAAGTGTGGAGAGGCTCTTCCTTTTACATCTACAGCCACACTGGAGGTGGGTGCTACTTTAATCCCTATTTTACAGGTGAGAAATGACCCTCAAGAAGTTGCAACATAGCCCGGATGGAAAAGTAAACAGGGAAACTGGAACATTCACTCCGACCCTAACCCACACCACCATGCACTGCCCCAACATCACCAGCAGGGGGCCTTAGCTCCCCTGCTCCCCTCCCCCTGCACAGTGGCTTCTGAGCTGCTCAGACAAGCCTGGCACTGTCTGCCTCTGGGCCTTTGCGCATGCCCCGTTTGCTCTACTCACTCTCTCATCTAGGCTAGACTGGTTCTCAGAAGTCTCTGTTATAAGGCCCCTTTCCTGGCTGCCCTTATCTGAGCTGTAACTGTCTAATTGTGTGTTCATCTGACTCATGCCTGTCTCACCGGCACGCAGTAAGCGACATGAGAACTGCAGGTCTTCTGACCACCACTGCATGCGAAAGGCCTGCCCGGTGCGGGCCACACGCCAATGCTCAAGAATGTCCATCACCCTACTGCGGACAGCTGGCATGGGGCAAGCCCTTGTAGGCTTCAACGCCCACTTTCCAGCAGCAGCAGGAGGAGCGGCTTCCTGGCTCTGCCACACCCTGCTGCCACCCTGCCAGCCTCACCTGTGCCCCACCCCACCCTGCCTCTCACAGGCTGTGGCTCACACTAAGGCTGGCTCACTCACCCTCCTCCTGCAGGGCTGCAGGGTCTAGCTCCAGGTCATAAAGGCGGAGGCTGGGCCGGGCCGAGCACACCACAGGCCCGAGCGGCGGCCGGCTGCTCCTGCGCCGCAGTCGAACTGTACGGTTGTAGTACTGGGAGATGATGGCCCCTCGGCTGCGGCCTGGGAAGGCAGGGGGCAGGTGGCAGGGCCAGGCCTGATGTTCTCGGTGCCCAGCCTCCCCATCCTCAGCTCTGCCCGGGGCCTTCTGGCTCCACTGCATTCCCAGGAACCTATTTTTACCCCTGGGACAATGACTCTGGAGTCATTTTTAGAAGCCAGCACAGGGCTGTGCTGGGCCCCTGGGCAGCAGACAGGGTGGGCCCGAGGCGAGGTCCACAAACGCCCAGCTGAAACCCCAGGCCAACTCCAGGCTGAGGTGATGAAGGCCAGTGTGAGGGCAGAGGGTCCGCTCACCAATGGTGCGACTGGGCATGCTGGCCAAGATGCTGAGTGTGGCTGTGCTGTAGACTGGGCCACCCTCAGCCCCCAGCAGGATCTGGTGACCGCTGGCTAGGAAGGAAGGAGATCCATTACCCGGGCTCCTCATCCACCCTTCCCAGACCTGCCGATCCCAGAAGGGTCATCACAGGTCCCGTCTGCATCACGCCCACTCACCTGGAGCCCCCAGGTCTCCTGCCACCTGCTGCAGCTCCAGGCCCTCCTCAGCCACCCGCCGGCTCTGCTCCTGAATGAGCTGGTGGAAGGAGTCATGCACCTCGCTCTCCTCATAGGGGCTGAGCTCAGGGCTGCCAGGCGGTAGGAGGAGCGGGGATGGGAATCCAGGCACAGCACTGGCCCCAGCAGCCCACCCCCTTCCAGAAGGCCAAGATAGGGTGCTCCAAGCCAGCCCGCCAGCCCCCAGCACTGAAGCACTTACTCCTGGTCCCCTGGGGTCTCAGGGACATCGAGAACTAAGGCCAGTGGCTGGGCCATGACCGCAGTCCACATCAGCAGATCTGCAGACCTAGGGCAGCTCACAGCCTGGACGTGGCCTCAGGAGCCTCCTGTCACCCATCTGACAAGACAGGGACACAGTCAACCCCCACTGTGTGGCGCACATGCAAACAGCCCAGTGCCGGGGGGCCTAGGCTACCTACACCCCCATCCTGCCCCCCCAACCAAACACATGGTCAGGACAGTGGCCCCAAATACTACCACTTCTGGACGAACTGAGGAGGGGAAGGGAAGGTGGGGAAGGAAGGGTGTGGGGCTTGCAGTTCCCCTTCTGCTTCCTCCACGTCACCAGTCCCTGGGAAATGGGGAATGGGAGGTGCCTCGGATACTGACCTTCTCAGGCGGTTCCCGGGCACTGCCCCAGGGACCCTCCCTGTTGGAGAAAGGTTATAGCAGCTGCCTTCCCCGTGACCGCCCTGTAACCCCAAAGCGCTTCCTTTCCCCTGAGCCCTTCCTCCAGCCTGCGGAAGCAGCAGACAGAAAGGCTCCCCCGACACACAGTACACCAAGGTCTTTACTCCCCAGGACGCCGACGCCCTACGCGCCAGCGCAGAACGGCCCTGGGGCGGGGGCTGGGCCTAAACAGTGCCCCTTTGTCCTGGCTCTGGGTCAGAAGGCAACACTGAAACCACAGCACTTTGTCTGGGGCTCAGCCTTGGGTCTCACCCTATGGAAGTGGGGTGTGGACACGAGCCGCCCCCACCACACTGCTGCAGAACTGTGCCAAAACAGGACCCGGGCTGGCGGATCCTCCAACGGCACTGCCCTCAGCCCGGGAGGACTCAACATCAGGACAGTTGGCTGCTTTCAGGGAAGTTCCCTGGACGTGGCACAGTGCCCCTGCTTACCAACCAGGACGCACAATCCAAGCCCCTGCCCTGGGGAGAGGGGAGCCAGCCTGGAGCTGGCTCGGAAAGTAGCCAGGCGAGGCTGAGGGGGCCCCATCGACCCGTGCACCTGGACCCCCCCATCCCCCGGCCTCCCCCACACCCTCCTCCACCAGGGCATGCGAGGTGCCTGGAGGCTGAAGCCTGGGATCTGCGGCTCTCCGAGCACCGAGGACTTCAGCGGGCAAGAACCACAGCCCCTGCCCGCCCCAGGCGAGACCAGGCCGGCGAGTTACAGGGCGCCAGAGTTTCCGGGGTGCAGCATTCCTGAGCCAGGTGGGGAGGGCCCGCCCACCCGAGGCTACCCGGGAAGGGCGCCACCCAGCCTCGCGCCGAGGGTCCCCCGCGACCCTCCGGCCAGCCCCCCACTCCCGGTCCTCTGCGGCAAGCCCGGAAGGGAACGCGGGCGCCAAGAAGCCCCGGGGATGACGGTGGGAACAAGCCCCGCAGGGACCCGGCCGCTCACCTGGGAGGCCCCGGGAGGAGGAGCCGGTGGCGCTCACCTGTCCCCGCGACGGCCGGGAGCTGCCGTCGGGGCTTCTCCACCCGCGGGAGGGCCGGCGGGGGGACCGAGGAAGGGCCGGGGGCGACGGCGGGGCTGAGGGCGCTGCACCGCCCGCCCACGTGGCGGCGCCTCGACGGTCACGTGACCCGCCGCAGCGGCCCCGCCCCTCCTCGGGGCACCTGCGGTGACTGTGCCCCTGGCCCGCCAGCTTCCTCGCACCTTACCCCGCTTATCCGAGCGGCCGGATCTATGCAGTCTCTGGTGGAAGCCCCCGGGGTTTTGTGAGACTCAATTTCCCCAAGTTTCAAAAGGGGACAGTAAGTCCGGACCTACCCACTTCCTCGGGTGGGGGACTGCTAAATAAGATGCCGCTGCAAAGCGCCTCCAGCAGCGAGCCTTTCCGCACCGGGTTGGGCAACCCCTTCCTTCGCAGCCTCAGCGGACGCCCGCCGCGCCCCGCCCCCGCCGAGCCGGTTATCTCCCCCTCCCGTGGGGCTCCGAGGCGTGCTTTGTTTATCTAGCAGCAGTTCAGGGGTTCCTGTGTGGCAGGTGGGGAGGAGGCGCGCCACGGAGGGCAGACCGACGCTTCGTGAATGTCCACAAGGGCTCCCCACCAGCCGGAAGACAGACACGGATCCTGTTTCACAGATAGAAAAACCGAGGCTGGGAGGTTCCTCGGCCTCCAGGGCGCCACCAGCCAGAGCCTTAGGCTCCTGGCAGCTCCGCGAGGACACGATTTTTTTTTTTTTTTTTGTGGGTACCGGGGGGTCGACCTCAGGACCTCGCGCGCCAGCAGGCGCCCGTGCCGCTGAGCGATATCACCGGCCCCTTTTTCATATGTGGGATCCGGGAGTCGAACTTGGGCCCTCGCACTTGCAAGGCAGGCGCTTATGCCGCTGAGCCATCTCACCGGCCCAAGGACACGATTTTGAGAACCCCGTGCCACCAAGGACCTGAGGAGGGAGAGGGGACATGAGGCAGGCGGTGTGACTGAGCAGGAAGCAGAGGGAGGTCAGGACCCTCCTGGAGGGGAGAACAGGGGAAGGACAGGCTGCAGAACAGAGACCATGAACTACAGGAGCAGGGTCTGGGGCGTGAAGCTAGGCGTGGACGGAGAAGCTGGGGTCCCACTTCTTTGCAGCCAGCAGTAGGTCCTCAAGTGGGGGACCTTAGGCTGCTTCTCAGTGCCTTGGCATGAAGCTCTACCCCTGTCCAGCCCCTGCCACCACACGGTCCCCTGGCACACAGTCCCCCTCTGTGTGCACCCACACTGGACTTGCCTTACCCAAGGCCCAGCCTGAAAGCCACCTTTCCAGTTGGAGCATGTGCCATTTCTACTGACACGCACACTGTGAATCTGTCCCCTGCTCCCCCAACCCACTGTGTGCCTAGCACAAGCACCAAGTTTGGGGCCTGGAAACCAGGAGGCATGGGAGGCAGAAAAGCTCCAAGAGAATTTAGAGCTGGGGTGACCCAGCCCTAAAGGTGGACGGAGCAGGGAGGCTGGACTGCGAGGCCTCCCAGGGGATCCGAGGACAAGGAATTGGCCAACACAGTTCCTAAATGGCAAGCATAGAGCGCTAATAATGGGGCCTGGGTGTAAGAGTGGAAGGGGGTGCAAGCCACAGAGGTGGGAAGTTCAGAAATAACTGGCTTTGAGCACCAAGCAGCCGACACAGTGGGGGACCATGTGGCACTATCGCACTCTCCAGGGTGACCTGCTGAAGAAAGATAAGTGCACACCCTGCATCCCACCGTCCTCAGCCGCCAGGGCTAGGCCCCCAGTCGGGAGCAGCCTAGGCTGGGGACTCAGCCACACCACAGACCTGGGGCCTGGGGGACACCAGACGGAGGGAAGGTGGACCCCCACCCAGCTCGCACAAGGCTTGCGGACTACAGGCGTGCACCTCTCACCTGCGCCCCCGCGCCTGCACAGCCCACAGGAAGTGCCGCTTGGCCTCAGTTAGAGCAGAGGAAACTTTGGGGAAGGCCAGGGTTCCTGTCACGTGATCCCACCCTAGCTCGCTCACAGTCCCATCTGCCTTGGCGGCTGCCGGCCCCAAAAGGGGGCTCCTGCGGGAACTTGGTGCCTTGGTCCACAGGTGAGCTGGGTGAAGTGTGCAGAGGAACTGAGGGGGTGGGGTGGAGGAATTGAGGGCAGGGGAGGTGGGGGAATTCTTAGCAGCTGCTAGAGAGCCACTGGGGTCTCTTCCTTTTCCCATGGTGGGGCTGTAGCCACGCCTCCGCATCTGGGTCCCAGGAGGGAACCTCAGCAGTCCCGGGCTGGGGCACTGGGCCATAAGAAGACACAAAGGGGCCCCAGCACCTCAAGGCTGGGCTGCTGTAGGGTACCAGATCCTAGGAACTGTCGAGGTTTGGGGCCAGGTATCTTCCCAGAGAGCGAATGGGCACGTGGAGAAGAGCAGGAATTGTGTTCCTCCAAAGGGTGACCCCCAGGCCGGGTGCGGTGGCATATGCTTGTAATCCCAGCACTCAGGAGGCTGAGGCAAGAGGATCGCTGCAAGTTCGAGGCCAACCTGTGCTACAAAGTGAGTTCAAGGCCAGCCTGAACTGCATAGTGAAACCCTGTCTCAAAAAGACCAAAACAAATAAATAAATAAAGGGTGACACCCCCCCCGGAAGCCTGTGGCCTCAGGTGGCTGTGTCTGTGACAGCCCCATCTCCCAATACCCTGTAGGCCTTCACCCCATTTGGTAGATGGGGAGACTGAGGCCCTGGCCTTGTGTCATTGTTGAGATGTGTAGCATGACTGAGCTTGGATCCCTACTCCAACAGGATTCTTTCTCTTCATTTCTGGGCACATCAGGGCCAAGACCTTGCAGCTCCCCGCCTGGTACCCCATGTCCCTCGTCCCTCCTGAGAGCAGAGATTGAACCCGTGCCCCACCCCCTACCGCCGGGATGTTGCACCAGTGGTCAGCACAGTCAGGGCAGACGCCAAGGGGGCCAGGACCCCCACCAGAGAGTGAGGAGCTCTGGGAGCAGGAGATGGAGTGGCTGCGTGCCTCCCAGGAACCCCTGCGTGCACTGCCCTACGCCATGATGGACAAGCGCTTCATCCGGTGGGTGCCCAGCAGGAGCACAGGCTGAGGCAGGGTGGTGGGGTCAGGAGCCTGGGAGGACGCACTGCGGGATGCAGGTTGGAAACCACGGGAGACTTCTGGGTCCATGGCACCGTCTGCCTGGCCCCGGGTGGGCAGGTGGGTGGCTCAGGGGCATCCAATCACACCCCACCCCAGGCAGATGCGGGAGCCCGAGGGTGTGGAAATAACATGCTGGCAGCGGTGGCAGCGAAGGCAGCAGACCATGGGACAGCGCCTGAGGGAGGTGGCACGGCGGCTTGCCTGGGGCTTCGGACTCTGGAAGGGGGCGCTGTACGAGATCGGGGGTAGGTCCCCAACTCCCTACCTCCCCTCTCTGGAGTCCCACTGCCCAGCTTGGAAAGGCAGGTGGGCATCATCTCACCCCCACCGACCATCCCCTCCAGCCTGGCACACCCGAATCCCCAACTCTGGTGCCAACCTCGGTGTGTGACAGCACCCTCTGGTGGCCCTCAGAGGCACTGCCCAGGCTGTGCTGGGTGGCTCAGCATCCATATCCCATGGCTCTGGGAGTCCCAGCCTGGGCCCTGACTGCTTCCCTCACTGCCTGGCCTTCTTCACACAGGCCTCTTCGGCTCAGGCATCCGGTCCTACTTTACTTTCCTCCGCTTCCTGCTACTGCTCAACTTGCTCACTGTGCTACTGACTGCCAACTTCGTGCTGGTGCCCCTGGCCTGGCTCCACCCCCCGGGCCCAAGTCCCACCCTGAACTTCAGTGAGTGATGGGTTGCCCCTGACCCTCTGGGCCCCAGCTGAGCCTGTTGCTTGTGGCCAGTCCTAGACTCTCCCTGACCCTGCCTTTGGCATGGCACACATCGTCACTGTCAAGGCTGGGCTACAGAATGGGAAGGCCAGGGGGTCACTTATGTCTTGGGGACCCTTCCCTGTTCCACTCTTCTTCAACAGCCCCCCAGTGCGCCGGCAGCCACCAGCTCCAGACTTACATTCCAAGGTTCCACAATCAGCTTTGGAATGTTTTAACTGGTAGGGTAAGTGATCCAGAGGGGCAGGGACCCCCGCTCTAAGAGGATCCCGCCCCTCCAAGGGTGTTGTGGCTTCTAGGGCCAGATTTTAATGCAGGCTGGTGGGACCAGTGATGGGGCAAAGAGAGGCATGGCAACAGCACAGCACTGCCCAAGGCCCTGGGGTCCTGTGGGGAGTGCAAGGGACAAGAGACCCTTGGGATAATTATCTTATCCCAGAAAGCCATCGAGTGGTCACCAGTGTGGGCTCCCGTGTTTGAGTCCTTCCTGTGACTCCTCAAAGCTGGGTGACCAAGTGGCCCAACCTCTCTCTGCCACTGTAAAATGGTGATATTTCCACCTAACGGAGTTTTTGTGAGGAGGATAACAAGTTTGTGCATGGCAAGTGCTTAGCACAGAACCTGGTACTCAGTCCATGCCCAGCTGTCCTTGTCACGGTCCCCAGGCCTTCAACAACACCTATCTCTTCTATGGCGCGTACCGGGCAGGGCCTGAGAGCAGCTCTGCGTACAGCATCCGCCTGGCCTACCTGCTCTGCCCGCTGGCCTGCCTGCTGCTCTGCTTCTGTGGGACTCTGCGGCGGTGAGCACACAGTCTGTACCCTGGCTGGTTCCCAGGACATCCTCCCTGGGCGCCCCTTCCATAGCAGGGGGCTCCCCATGTTCACAGAGAGATCCCTGACCCTGCTCAGTAAGGCTCACCACACGCGCGCGTCCCCAGCCACATATCTCAGGAGAGGGGCCACAGCCAGGCTGGAGGGTGGAGACCCCACAGCCGTGTCTGTCCCCAGGATGGTGAAGGGGTTGCTGCAGAGGCCGGGGCTGGGCCAGGACTACAGGGTCTCCCTCAGTGCCAAGGTCTTCTCGTCCTGGGACTTCTGCATCTACGTGTGGGAAGCGGCCACTATCAAGAAGCATGAGATCAGCAATGAATTCAAGGTGTGTGCAAGAGTGGGCGTGACCGAGTGTGAACGTGTGCCTGTGTGTGGGCATTTTACTGAGGGAGCGAATCGTGAGTGCGGAAGCATCGCGACTCTGTGCGTATGTGCATGTGTGTAAGAACATCTGTGTGAGTGACGGCACGAGTCGCAAGCACTGAGTGTGCGGGCTGTGAGAACACAGAAGCATGGCTGAGCGTGAGAGGTGTGTGACGTGTGCAGGACACGGCCCCGCCTGGCCGCAGGTGTACCTGGAGGAGAGCCGCCGCCTCCGGCAGGTGCAGCAGGAGACTCCCACCCAGCGCGCCTGCCGCCTGCTCAGCTACCTGCGGGTCAATGTCCTCATTGGATTCCTGGTGGCTGGGGCCATCAGCGCCATCTTCTGGGCCACTAAGTACTCACAGGACAACAAGGAGGTACAGGCAACCGTGTTCCCTTCATCCTGGCCTGAGCTGAGGGGGAGATGGGTGACTCCGTCCACTGCGGACAGAAAACTGGGCTGGGAGAGGCCAAAGCCATCATGATCATGGGTCATGCCCAGGTCAGATGGGCTCTCACTGTGTGTCCCCAACTGTGAGCTTCCGGATCCCAGCCCTGCCCCTCACTACACCTCAGGGGGCTGCAGCAGTGAGCGGCTGACAAGGCCTGCACCAGCGCCCCTCCCAACCCAAGGCCCCCTGCAGGAATCCCTCTTCGTGGTGCTCCAGTACCTGCCCCCTGGGGTCATCTCGCTGGTCAACTTCCTGGGTCCCTTGCTGTTCATGTTCCTGGTCCAACTGGAGAACTACCCTCCTAGCACTGAGGTCAACCTCATCCTCATCTGGTGAGCACCCCCTGGGGGCCACGTGGGCACAGGGGAGGGGTCTTGCTGCCGTCTTGGTGGTCACCTGACACCAGGGGTCCCAAGTGGGGAGGCCCCCTCATTCACAGGGCAAGCAGCTGGGCGCTCCTAGGACATCGGCCTCGGGGGCCCAGGTCTGAGGCCTTCCAGTCCTCACCACCAAAGGAAGCCACAGTCTGGACCAAGTGGCGAGGAAGAGCAAGAGGCTGTCTTGCCAGGAGTCTTGGGAACCAGTGTCACACACTTACAAAAGCCAGCCACGTGGGACGCACAGCTTCCACGCGCCCCAAGGGCTTCAGCCTTTACCATGACAGCCCTGATAGGATCTGTGCACTCAGAGCACCCTCATCCCCAGGACAGGGAGGCTTCAGGGCTGAAGTGCCCCGGCCATGGTCAATCTCACAACGCTTTCGGGGTGCAGGTTCAAATGCAGGTCCTCCTCCACCCCAGGCCCTGCCACTGCCCAATTCAGCACTTGGTCTTAGTTCTACTGGAAGCTCCACTGCAAGCCCAACTCCAAGCTGCCCCTTACCCCAAAATCCCCAGAGACTTCCTTCTCCTGCTGCCACCCCCACTGCACCTGCTTCCTGCCTACCTGCTTCCCCCAACTGTAATTTCCTTTGAAACTTTCCCCTTTTTTTTCCCATTATTTGGGATTGAACTCAGGCTTTCACACTGAGCTACATTCCCAGCATTTTTTTTTTTTTTTTTCTAAACAGGGTCTCACTAAGTTGCTAAGTTTCCCAGGCTGGGCTCAAACTTGCAGTCCTCCTGCCTTGGCTTCCCAGAGTGCTGGGATTACAGATGTGCTTCACCACACCTGTCTGAAACTTTACCTTTTGAATATGTTATAAATGCACACACGGTAAAAAAAAAAAATTCAACATGCTCAAAAGGATGAAAGATTCTCTTCAGATTGTATAAAGCTTTCGCCTTTTACTAAAAGGATGAAAGTTAAAACATAAGTTCCCACGCACCGCTGCCTCCCAGCCTCCCTCAGCAGAAGAACCATGGCTCCCAGGCTTTCTAGCCACACGTGGGCACTGCAAGTGTCCACCCTTGCAGATAATGTGCATGTGATGGTTTCCGGCCGTCAGACCTACACAGAACTCTGGCGCGTTTTCAGTGAGCACGCATGGCACATGCCTTTATCGATGAGATGTTGTCGGAGAGCAAGGATGTGAACAGGCTGCAGGAGAGAGGGGGATGTCAGCGCTGGGCTGTAACTCAGTGGTAGACACTGGCCTAGCAGGTGCGAGGTCCAGGGTTCCATCCCTAGCACCACAAGGAAAAAGAACATGAAAAAGAATCGGAAGCTGAGTTGGGGGAAAGGTGGCCAGGCGAGGCAGTGTTTCCCAAACTGGTTTCAAAGCAGAACCCTTTTCTCATGAATCATCTGGAGACTTGGATTCTGGGGAAATACTTTGGGAAATGGCACTGTGGCTGAAGCAGGCTGGAAGGAGACTGGGCTCTGGATTTAGAAGGAGTGGGACCCAGGAAGAAGGGATCTCCTGGCTGTGTGCAGACAACAGCCACACCCGCAGCCTGGGTACAGCCCCAACACAGTCCCCATCCCCAGGTGCGTGGTGCTGAAGTTGGCCAGCCTGGGGATGTTCTCCTTCTCGCTGGGTCAGACCATGCTGTGCATCGGCGGAAACAAGACCAGCTGTGAGACCTACGGCTACAACGCCTGTGACTATCAGGTAGCTGTTGGCCCAGCTGGGGCCTATCCCTCCGTCCTTCTCTGCAAAGCCCTACCTCAAAACATGCAGAGTCCTGTCCCTGCCGCTTTAGTCCCCCTCTAGGTCTCACCTTAGTGAGCAGCTGTGAGCAGAGCCACCATGCAACAGCACACCCCCAGGGGGCGCCCCTGCACCACACTGTGCAGTGTGGCAGTCCTGGAAGGCAGTTCCTGCTCTAATTGCCATGGAGTCTTGTCAGACCACAGCCAAGCTCCTGTGCTACAAGATCTTCCCAGTGCCAGGCGTGGTGGTGCACGCCTGTAATCCCAGCACTCGGGAGGCTGAGGCAGGAAGACTGCTGTGAGTTTGAGGCCAACCTGGGCTACATAGTGAGTTCAAGGCCAGCCTGGACTACACAGCAAGACCTTGTCTCAAAAAACCACAAACAAAAACAAACAAACAAGAGATCCTCCCAGGGTGGGTAAGGGGTGGGAAGTGGAGAGGGGCAGGATGGTGACGGGCCCCTCGCTCTGCACCCCAGTGCTGGGAAAATGCGGTGGGTGAGGAGCTATACAAGCTGATCACCTTCAACTTCCTCCTCACGGTGGCCTTCGCCTTTCTCGTCACCCTGCCTCGGAGGTGAGCCAAGCAAGAGGCAGCATCACAGGGAGAATGGGTGACAGGGCCATGTTTGGGGACTGCTGGTAGCCGCAGTCAAGAGTGGGCCAGGTCTGCCTGTGTGGTGTGGTGGTCCACGGCCCCCACATCCTTCTTGACCGATGGGCACCTGGACCCTCGCCACCCCAGGCTGCTGGTGGAGCGGTTCTCAGGCCGGTTCTGGACTTGGCTGGACCGGGAGGAGTTCCTGGTGCCCAAGAACGTGCTGGACATCGTGGCGGGGCAGACGGTCACCTGGATGGGCCTCTTCTACTGCCCTCTGCTGCCCCTGTTCCACAGCATCTTCCTCTTCCTCACCTTCTACATCAAGAAGGTAAGGGTGCCAGCTGGGAGGGAGCACGGCCTCGAGCCCTGGGCCTTCTGTCCCCCCTTCCCTGGTCTGCGAACCGCACTCACGACCCCTGCTTTCCTTGCCTGCTCCCCAGTACACCCTCTTGAGGAACTGCAAGGCGTCCCCTCGGCTCTTCCGCGCCTCCAGCTCTACCTTCTTCTTCCAGCTGGTGCTGCTCCTGGGCCTGCTCCTGGCAGCGGTGCCCCTGGGCTTCGTGGTCAGCAGGTGAGGGGGAGGGCTGGGGCGGGTACGGGTGGGCAGCCTCCACCCCACGTGGCCCTGACACCCGCCTCTCCCCCATCTCTCCAGTACCCACTCCTCCTGGGACTGTGGCCTCTTCACCAACTACTCAGCCCCCTGGCAGGTGGTCCAGGAACTGGTGGCTCTACGGCTCCCGCTCCCTGGCCAGCGTGCCCTCCACTATCTCAGCTCTCACGCCTTCGGCTTCCCCCTCCTCATCCTGCTCAGGTGCCCATCAGGGTGGCAGGGACCATGGGAGGGGACCGCTGGGGAGGATGTCCTGTCCTTCTTTTCCCCAGCCCATCTCATGGGACCCAGAAGCCAGGGAAGGGGAAAGGGGAGCTCAGGCGAGCAGGGCCCAGGCACCAGGTAGGAGCCCTAAGGCGGGGAGCCTGGGGGCCTCCCCTGTAAAGCGGTCCCTGTGGCCCAGTTCCAGGATGCCATGGGGACTCGGTCCGCTGAGGAAGCGTGGTACCTTGCTGGAGAACTAGGACAGAGGGGTCCCGGGAGGAAGCTAGCACCAGTAAAAGTTGTGCAGAGAGAAACGCCAGGAGCGTGGCATTTAAGGAAGTCGGGAGGTGGCACCTGTGGTCAGAGGGGTGACTGACTTTGAATCCCGTCTGCCCCAAGCCTCATCCTGACCGTGTGCGTCTCTCAGTCCCAGGCCAATGCAAGGGCCATCCACGTGCTCCGGAAGCAGCTGGTGTGGGTGAGTGTCCGCTGGGCTTGGGGGACACAGATCTTCTGGGAGTGTGGCCTGAGATAGGCTGGTGCCTCGGCTCATGGGGTGCAGATGGGGAGGGGAAGGGAAGGAAGGGGGTCCTCAGTGGAGGCCAGGGTCCTGGAGCGGGACCTGATGTAAGAACATGGTCTTAGGTTTGGGGTTGAGCCCCTGTCATGAGGGCGTGGCCTCGGACCTGCAGTGCTCCGGTGGGGATGGATCTGAAGGGCGTGGCCTCTGGTGGACGAGACCTGACGGGGCGTGACCGGGCGTGACCTCTGGTTGCGTTGGGGGCAGGACCCTGGTCTCTAGTTAGGGGCGGGTCTTGTCGGGGGCGTGGCTCCGGGCCCGGCGGGCGTGGCCTCGGCTGCCCAATCAGCAGTCTCCCATTGGCTCCGGCCGCTAGTCGCCGCTCGCCACCCGCTGCTTGCTCCCCTCAGCAAGTCCAGGAGAAGTGGCGCCTGGTGGAGGAGCTGTCGCGGCTGCTACAGGAGCCAGGCTCGAGCGAATCTCTGATTCCCGACTCCCCTCACTTCCGAGCTTCACGCCCTCGGTCCTTCGGCCCCGGATTCCCGAGCCCAAGTTCCCCGGGCCCCAAGAACCCCGGCCGGGACCCTCCCACACGGACCCCGCCCTGGTTGAGCTCCTCCTACCCCGGATCGCGCGGTGCCCCGGCCCCCGGACCCCGGTTCCGCTTCCCCAGCGGCACGGAGCTGTAGGTGTGGCCGTAGCACCGACTCGGCGTCCCCCCGCAGCTGGACCTGCAGCACCCACTTTCCCACCCTGGCTCCTGGAGAGGGCCGCACTCACACACACCGCCAGGGCTCCCCAAAGAGGGCCACACATCCCCAGGAGCAGCAGGAAGACCATATGAGAATTTCTTTTTTTTTTTTTTTTTTTTTTTTTGGTGGGTACCGGGGGGACGACCTCAGGACCTCGCGCGCCAACAGGCACCCGTGCCGCTGAGCGATATCACCGGCCCCTTTTTCGTATGTGGGATCCGGGAGTCGAACTCAGGCCCTCGCGCTTGCCGGGCAGGCGCTTAAGCCGCTGAGCCATCTCACCGGCCCGAGAATTTCTATTTTTTTTTTTAATCTCATCCCTTTAAAATTTATATTTTTTGCTGAATATTTTATAGTGCACATAATACATTATTATAGTAACCCATAAACACAATTCACAAATAATACGCCTCTGAGTGCTGGGAAGTTTCTTACCGAAGGGTGCTCTCACAAAGCTTAGAGCCCTCTGCCGTGGGACAGGGAGAGCTGGCCGCCACCCAGCATGAGGGCTGCCCTATGCCCCGCTGCATCCCACCCGCTCAGCCCTTCCATGAGTGGACGGGAAGTTCTCAGAGGTCAGGGCCACAGCCAGCAGGGGCAGAGCTGGGGTTTGAATCCAGGCAGGTGAGCTGCAAAGCCACGCTGCCTCAGAAAGGGCTCAGAACCATTCCTGACCCTGACCCAGAGGACTCACTGAAGTCTGGGTGACTGGGAGGGTGTTGTTGCTCTCTGTCCATGTGGTGGCCAGCCCATAGCAACCAAGGTGCCTCAAGGACCGGAACCCAGGTCCATGCCATGTCTCCTGCAAAACTTGTCCTCCCACGCTGTGAGGTGCCCTGCCAGGGTCTTAGCGGCATCAACAGGCCTGTGCTGTGACAGGCACATGAAGTGTGGGTCTCAGCAGGTATATGACCTTCAGCGCTGGGATGTGGCCCAAGGTGTGCCCCAGGTTCCTGAGCCTGCTCAGCGATCCTTTCCTGAGTCTGCTGTCCCCACCCCATGTTTCAGTGACTGGATGGGAGGCAGGCAGCAGCCAGGGTGTCAGGACTTTTTAAAGTGCCCAGGCGACTCTCACAGGAAGCTGCCATGCACTATGAGGAGGGAAGGGCAGAAGAACTCCCAGGACATGCTTGCAAAGCCTCCAGCTACCCCAGGGGACCAGCACCTGGCTGATTCCCACCTGGGCAGACATCATCTAGGTGGCTCTGCCTGCCGCCCTCTGGGTGGGGGGCTTCTCATCTGATCATAAAGCCTCAGCCAGCCCAGCCCCTCTTCACTGACCTAATCTCACTGGCCCGGCATCGCCTGACCACCAGTGCCCCCCTGGGTGGAGTAAGTGCTGCTGAATGCCAGGTCCTGTTTCTGGGGGTGGCGGTGAGACCATGAGGGAAACAGGAGCTCTGGTTCAGTCTGGGAAAGGATCATCAGAACTCTCCAGGTGGGGTCCAGTAATCGTGGCTTCCCATGTGGGCTACACCCCAGCCTTTTTATTTTTTATTTTGGGACAGGGTCTCCCTAAGTCACTAACTTAGGTTGGGCTCCAACTTGTGATCCTCCTGCCTCAGCCTCCAGATTAGCTGGGATTACAGGTGTGGGCCACCATGGCCAGCTATCTAGGCCTTTTCTTATGACCTCCAAATCTCTTCAGCAAACACCTTGAGAACCAGCCTCATGCATGCCCATGTGCTCTGTAGGAACCATGAAGAAAACAGGCGTAGAGACTGAGGAAATCACCAAACCCTGAGCCTTGGGGTGCTCATCCTAGAAGGGGGAAGAAGCCATGCTCCTCTGAGGGGCTGAGAGGATTCAGTGAGGGATTGTAAATCCTGATGGGTTAGTGCCCGGAGGTACACTCGAGGCTCCCATTACCATGTGGTCACTCTTCCCCACCCAGCCCGAAGGGTCCCCTCCCTGTGCTCTGTGGCCTCCCCAGGTCTGCTGGCCAAGGGACCCTTCCATGAACAGGATATAAGGAAACAGACACATCTGTAAGGCCTTTGTAGAGGAGACATGTCCACAAGGGGCAAAAATCACAGAACATAATATGTATTGGGGGCCTGGAAAGTTTTGGGGACACCCAGACTCCATGAAAGGAACCCAGGGGTAACCTCGGGAGTCGCTGCAGGTGCATCCTGACCAGCCCTGTCCCTCCCTGCTGGCTGGGGAGAGGCCCAGCCCATGGACAGAAAGGCCAGGGCCGCCAGAGGACAAGTGAGCAGGTGGTGCCTAGACAGGGACCATGATAAGGCAGGAAGTTGCCTCATTTCACCGAGGCCCAGGGAAGATGTCCCTGGAGTTACCCATGACTCCCCTGACTCTGGCCCCCAAACACACTGAGAAGAGGAGACTCCTCAGAGATGCCGGAGCCCAGATGGGGAAACACGAGTTTCTGGGCTCTGGACACCAGACTGGCCACAGCCTGAGACCCCTCTGGGGTCTCCCTTCAATCCTCCCTTCCTCCCCACTCCACTCCTAGCAGACATGAGGACAGGCTTTGGATGGGAATTTTGTTGGGAACCAAGAGAAAATGCTACCCGCGCATTGGGGCTGCAAGGGTAGGGGGAGGACACAGGCTCCATCCCCAGGGCACATGTCAGGACCGTGAGGGGCAAGTGGTAGCACTGATTCAAGCTGGCTGGGTCGAAAGAGAGAGGAAGCCACCAACAGGGGCCAACACCAGGTGACTTCCGGACACCTGCACCAGCTCTTCCTGCTATTCCCTGGCCAGCAGGGGCCGCCCTACAAGCAGCTTCCTGATGCCACCAGGCCCTGAGACAGGGCTGTAATTTGCCTTCCATGGGTCAAGAGTTCATCTCTATCCAGGGACATAATTCAGTGGCACGGTGCCTGCCTGGCAAGCGTGAGGTTGTGAGTTCAATTCCCGGTACCAAAAAAAAAAAAAAGAGTCCATCCCTGGGCTGATGAGCTATGCCAGGGGCAGGGAATAGGTTCCCTTGTCAGGCTCTCCTGGAAACAAACGGTTGCCTGGCTCAGAGGGACATCATCCAGGAAGAGGCAGTCAAAGCCAGTAATTCCTGCGCTGTCACCAAACTTGTCCAGGAAGCGCCTGGCTTGTCTGGCAGCCCCAGGCCGGGCCATGAGTGAGGAGCCTGGCTGGCAGGCAGGAAGGTGGCAGTGGCCCACTGTGGAGGTGGCAGGACCTGCTCCCTCGGCTCTGTGTCCCTTGAGCCCTGCGGGTCTGGCCCTGGCCTGGCCTTAGACCTCTGGGAGGCCCTGCTCACCGGACCCATCTCTCCAGGTAACCCAGCTGCAGAAGGCTGGCCAGGCCACACCACCACTGGAGATGAGTCTCGGTTTCCTTTTTGTGCAGAGTAGCATTGGGTCCTGGTCTCTGGGAAATGGTCATCCCTATCCTTGGGCCAAGGAAGGACCCTGCCCCTCTGAGCGCAGACACTCACACTCCTGGGGTGACCAAGGGCCCCAGTCAAATACAACCCAGCAAGACATAGGCAGACACTGCCCTTCCTCCCCGCTTTTCTTTGGTGTGCGGCCCGGAGCTCTCTGGAGCCACCTTGTCAGGCCCATGCAGATCACATTAGGTCCACCCAGATAATCTGGGATATGGCCCCCTCTCGAACTCAGCAGGCACAACTTCAGCTTGCCCTTCCCCCATGATATAACCTATTGGCAGGTTCAGGGGTGAGGATGAGGACAGCCCCTGCCACATGAGCCCTAGGGCCCTGCTCCGCAGTGATGGCCGAGCTCAATCAGGCCTGGTGCGCTCCCCAGCTGGACTCCTTCCTTCTCTCCCCTGGGGTGTGTGGGGCATTGGCTGTAGGGCTCTCTGGGCCCAGCCCTGGGAGCTGTGGCCTCCAGGTTATCTCCTCGCTGCAGGCAGCCACCAGGAGCACCCCTGGGGCCCAAGGTTGGGGGCCCAGACCTAGGCAGCTGCAAAAGCTGAGCAGAGGCCCCACACAGCTCACACCTTCAAGGGCATGAGGCTTCTTCAGCTGCTCTGCTTGGCCACGCTGGGTGAGCCCATGGGGGACACTGGTAGGGGTCTACTGCCAAGGCTTCCGGGAGGTGGGTTTAGGGTGTGGGGTGCTGGAGAGCACAGAAGTGAGCCCTGGGGACATGGGCTCCTCTGAAAGCCAGGGTCTGGGCTTTGATCTCCTTACTGCCCGTGTGGCTGTTACTCCTTTGTCACGCTGGCCCACTATTCACTCTGTAAAATGGGCTGAAGATCCCAAATGTCATGGGGCACAAAAGGGCTTCATGAACAACCATACTGGTTGAATCCTGTGGCCTCACTACCAGGAGTCAACCCACACCTCCCTTCTCCCATCCTTGCAGGAGGCTGTGGGGTATCCTCAGCCTCGGCCTGACACCCCACCTCTCTTACAGCCACCAGCAGCTCTTCCAAGGGCCAGGCAGAAGGTGAGTGGCCCCACATCCTGTAGGGACAAGGGCAGCCAGCTGGGGACCCCACACATAGGACCACCACCTGTGGTGGATGCCTTGGCTGAGAGGAAGTGGTAGGGGTAAGGAGGGCTGCTAGAGGACAGCTGGACAATTCTGGATCCTAACAGGACCCTGGGGCACGGAAAAAGAAGAGCAGGCTGAAGGGACATCCCAGGGACACAGGGCAGGGATGGTCTTAGGGCAGCTGGTTGGAGTGTGGGAGTGTCCTGGGCACTCTACCCCATGTCCTCATCTGGAGCAGCATCTCCTCCAGGTGCCTCACAGATCTGCCAGGTGGTGTGACCCAGGGAGGGCTGGGGAATTTGGGTGGTACCTTGGCCCAGGAGGGGGGCCCCCAAGCCTGTAGGAGGGGTGAGAGAAGTCGAGATCCCCCAGGGTCCAGCAAGGGAGGCAGCCTGAGGCATCGGGCCTCCCTCTCTCTCTCTCCACAAATCGCACAGGTTGGTTCAGAGCCAGGGAGGAGTGGACACCAGGGAAGCCCCCCCCCTCCTCTGAGCTCCAGCTCCACCTCTCTGGCTGAGCCCGTGCCTTATCCCCCCTCCCTCCCTCCCGGCCTTCTCCCTCAACAGCACCTCAAGCCCGTGCATCTGCTGGAGTGATGGTAGTTGGTCACCTCCTTGTCTTGGTCCCTGCCTTGCATTGCCAGGTCACCGGGACACAGAGCTGAGCATCCCCCTCAGTTCTGCTTACGGGTAGGTTCCAGGTAGTGGTGACTCACGTCTCACTTGAATGAAGCAGAAGCTAAACTATCATTTCCTCATTTGCCGTAAAAACAAGCCCATTGTTGGTGTTGCAGCTAAAAAAAGGAGCCAGCGGCTGAGACTCAGGAAAGTACCTGGGGAGGGAACGTCCTGCCTCCCTGGCAGCTCAGCCCCTCACTTCTCAGATTTTTGCTGACCAAGTCCTGGTAACTAAACGCCTAAGAGGCCAACTGATAAATGATGCATTCTTTTGTTCCAAATGTCCTTGAGCACCTGTTTGGTGACAGCCACTGTTCCAGCCCTGGGGATAAGGAAACAAAGCCCTCATTCTAGTGGGACTAGGGGGCAGAGGAGTAGAAAAATAAGCACCTTCTGCAGCAGGTCAGAATTCACTCTGGATGAGAAGCAAGCCACAGGGGCCTCTGCGGGCTGCCGGAATTGTGGGGTTGGGACAGGACAGCCATTGAGGAGACTGCAGCCTTTTGCCGCACCTACTGGGAGGGCTGGCTAAATAAAGCCCCACCTGCCAGGGTGGCATCCTGCAGCTGAGACTCTGCAGGTGGGGATGTGAGGCTGGCACTGGGTGTGAGGCAGTGATGGGCAGAGGATTCAGGGTATAGGAGAAGTGACAGCTGTATAGGTGTTTTGTTTTATTTTTTTAGTACTGGAAATTGAACCCAGGGCCTTTGCACTGAGCTACATCCCCAGGATTTAATTTTGAGACAGGATCTCACTAAGTCCCTAAATTCCCCAGGCTGGCCTTGAATTTGCAACCCTCCAGCCTCAGCCTCCTGGAGTCCTAGTATCACAGCCTGGTGTTTCTCAGAGGGTCCCAGGTGACATAGGATCACTTGGGAGGGGCGTTTGGAAGTGTCCTGTGCCCCCCTTACTCCACAGACTGGGCTACGGTGACCACAGGACTTCACTCTCCCACAGTCCTGGAGGCCAGAAGTCCAAAATCAAGGTGTCGGCAGGGCTCTTTCCTTGCAGAGGTGAGCGAGAAGCTCTTCCCTGTTCTCTCCTGCTGTCGCATGGCAAGTCCTCGCCAGGTCTGCGTCTCTGGTCGTTATGAGTCCCCACACTAATCCAGCACAGATTATTAGAATTCAGTAAGTCACCGCGCTTGGTTGCATCTGTAAAGACCCCCTCTCCTAACGAGGCCCATTTGGAGTGCCAGGGTAACACCTTGGCCATAATCTTTCTGGAGGGTGCATTCATCCCCGAACAGGTGCACTGCTCGCTCAAAATCATACCCTTGCGCCCCACATCGGTCCAAGGAACCACAGTCTCTAGAACTTGAATTTCCAGCCTCTGGTTATCCCAGAGAGGAGTCTACAAAGGCATGGGAGATCCTGGGGCCTTGAAGCCGCCCTGGACTCACATCACAGCCTGGGGCCTTGGTGGAGACCCTCAGCAGCTTCCTGCTTCCTTTTGCCTTTTTTTTTTTTTTTCCTGCAGTGTTAGGGATCAAAACCAAGGCCTTGCAAAAGCACTATGCCACTGAGCTACACCCCTAGCCTTTTTTTTTTTCAGACAGGGTCTCAGTAAATTGTCCATGCTGGCCTTGAACTTGCAGTCCTGCTTCAGCCCCCCTAGTAACTGGGATTACAGGCGTGTATCACTGCTCTCGGTTTATTATTATTATTATTTTGTTTGTTTGTTTTTTTGAGACAAGGTCTCTGGCTATGTAGTTTGGGCTGGCCTTGAACTCACAGGGACCCTCCTGCCTTAGCTTCTTGAGTGCTGGGATTACAGGCGTGCACCACCACACTCAGCCACTGCTCTCAATTTAGATCCATAAGCTAAAGCATCAAAAAGAAAAAAGATACAAGTCTTTTTAGGATACAAAGTGAATGCTCTGGCTATCCTGCACGAGTTTGCATGGTAGCCAGCACCACATTTTGCTTTTACCCTCTTTTTTCTCTTTGTTCCGCCCAAGTTTGTGCTGCAGAGCTGGTTTACCCATACCCATTTACCCCACACTTTTCAAATAAACTTTTTGGCACCATTTAAAAAAAAAAAAAAAAGTGAATGCTCTTCTGCTCTTGCAAACTGTACTTAACAAAAGGCTCCTGTCTGTACACTTAGGCAAATCAAGTTTCTATTCACAGCCACTGAAATGGAAAGGAAGGAGTTTTCTCTTTCTGCTTTTATAAGTTAAGATCATTTTCCTACATGAAAGGAGCGAAAAAGCAAGTGTAACCACACCGCAGCCCTGCACCACCACAGCCCCCACAGGAGGCAGACTCTGGCCCCTGAGACCACCTTCGGACTTCAGGAGGAGGCCTCTCCTTCCCAAGGGATCGATCCCACTGACAAAATCATTGGTCCAATGCAAACCATGCGGTGCCCCAGAGAGCGACTTCAACCCTGCTATAGCCATATTTTCTTCAAATCAAGATTTTGCATGAGACTGTTTAAAACAAAGCATCCCTTCCAAAATGGGGGTTCTCATGAAACTATTAAAGAGGCACAGCCGGGTATGGTGGCGCACGTCTGTAATCCCAGTGCTTGGGAGGCTGAGGCAGGAGGATTGCCATGAGTTCAAGGCCAGCCTGCACTACAGAGTGAGACCCTGTTTCCAAAAAACAAATAAATAAATAAAAAATAAAGAGGCACAGATGAGGCAGTTTTTGTTGACTTGTCGGTGCCTGAGTGGGCCTGGGCTGGGAGGAGTCCTGCCCAGGTTGCCTGCTGTTTGATATCCAGGGCCACCTCAGTCACACACTGTGATCTCTGGGGCTCATTCTCCTTCGAGGAGACTTTGATGGGCTGTCCTGTGCATTGCGGAGTGGTTTGTTTGTTTGTTTGGCTGGTTTGGTTTGGTTTGATTTGATTTGGTTTTTTTGAAACAGGATCTGCCTATGTAGCCCACGCTGGCCCCAAACTAACAGCAATCCTCCTGCCTCAGCCTTCCGAGTGCTGGGATTATAGGTGTGTGCCACTATGCCAGGCTGTATTTTATTTTGAGCCAGGGTCTCACCTAGTCCCTAAATTCCCCAGGCTGGGCTCGAACTTGCAATCTTCCTGCTTCAGGCACCCAGAGTGCTGGGATTATATGGGTTTACCATCATGCCCGGCCACACTATTCTTGAAAAGAACATAGACGCCCGCTGATAACGTCCTTGTGTCCCCACCTCCCATTCAGAAGGTGACTTTGCTTAGTCCTGACTTCTGTCCTGGGGGGTCAGGAAGGGCAGCGCGAGGCCCAGTAGGAGGATCATAGGTTCTTTCTGCATCAAGGTCAACACCAGGGTCTGCCTGCAAAATAGCAAAGTCGCTTGTAAGCAGATCCCTGGCTGGGAGAGAGCTCCCAGTCAAGGCAGGAGAGAGCTTGGGGCGCCCTGAGCGTGCCAGCCTCCCGCAGCCATCTCGCTGCTCTTCAAAAGCCCTGCTTCCCAGAAGCTGCCTCTGGGCTGCGACCCTGCCCTGAGAAACCTCTCGTGGGCCCGGGTCACACCCTCTGCCCCTGCCCTGTCCCTGTCCTCTGAAACCAGGTGTTCACTGCTTGGGGTCCCAGGTCCTGTGGTGGGGCTGACATGACCGGGCCCCTGAGCTTGGAGGGAGGCCACAGCCCAAGCTCAGGTCCAAATGGACAGCTGTGCGCCCACACCACATGCGACCCATCCTGCGGGCTGCAGATGGCAGCTCAGGTATCTGCAAGGTGCAGCTGGACCACAGCATGAGGTGAGCACACACGTGAGCACCTGTGTCCCCTAAGGAGGTCCCAGAGCCAGGGAGGGCGCCAGGCAGCCACTGCCTTTGGATTTAAGTGAGTTATTCAGGCAACAAGTGGTACTTTTCTCAGTGCAGACACCAGTGACAGGACAGGGGCTGTGGCGTGTACCTGTCCCCTTGCAGCTCATATTGGGCAAGTCTATTTGTGCAGAAGGCAGATCCAGGGACTTGGCCCTCCCCGCATGTGTCCTCATCTGCCTCTCGACACTTTTGTGTCTACCTGAGCACATCTGCCTCTCACAGCATTCTCCTCCTCCTCCTCCACCTCCACCTCCTCCTCCTCCTCCTTCACCTCCTCCTCTTCTTCTTCTTCTTCTTCTTCTTCTTATTATTATTATTATTATTATTATTATTATTATTAAGTACTAAATTGCCCAGGCTGGGATCCAGCTGGTGATCCTCCTGCCTCAGCCTCCTGGAATTCTTGGATTGCAGGCCTGCACCATCATGTCCAACTCTCATGGTATCTTGTACTAGAATATTATGAGCAGAAAAGGCTTGAGCACAGGAGACAGGCCTTTCTCCAGCATTTTTTGAGGGGGGTCAGGTGAAATACACACAACAAAAAATTAACCTTTTTTTTTTTTTTCTAGACAGGGTTTCACTATGCAGCTCAGGCTGGACTTACACTCACTTTGTAGCCCAGGCTGGCCTCGAACGCACAGCAATCCTCCTATCTCAGCCTCCCGAGTGCTGGAATTACAAAAACTTAACCATTTTAAAGTGATAACAGTGACTTTCAGTATCATGTTGAGCCATCACCACATTTATCTAGTTCCAAAACATTTTTGTCAACCTAAAAGAAAACCCCACACCCACTGAACAGTGACTCCCTATTCTCTCCCCCATACCCGAGCCACCAGTCTGCTTCCTGCCTATGAATTTTCCTATCGTGGACACAGTTCATAAATGGACTCATATAATCGTTGCTCTCTGGGTCGGGCTTAGCATAAAGTTGCCGCTTGTCTGTGTTGTCGCATGTGTGGTGATTGTTTATTTATTTATTTATTGTGGCGTTGCGGATTGAACTTGGACCTTTCACATCCCGAGTATGTGCCTTATCACTGTGTTATATCCCCAACCCACATTACTTTTTAAGACTAAATAATGTTCTTTGCATGGCTCCACTATATGGGTGTTTGGTTTGGCTTGGTTTAGTTTGGTGGCAGTACTAGGACCTTTGCACTGAACTATATCCCCAGCCCTTTTTATTTTTATTTTTATTTTTTATTTTTTTTGTGGGTACCGGGGGTCGACCTCAGGACCTCGCACGCCAGCAGGTGCCCGTGCCGCTGAGCGATATCACCGGCCCCTTTTTCGTATGTGGGTTCCGGGAGTCGAACTCGGGCCCTCGCGCTTGCCGGGCAGGCGCTTATGCCGTTGAGCCATCTCACCGGCCTCCTTATTTTTTATTTTGAGGCAGAGTCTCACTAAATCACCAGGCTAGGCTCCAATTTCAATTCTACTGCCTCAGCTTCCTAGACTGCTAGGCTTACAGGTGTGCGCCAGCACACCCGGCTTCCACGTACTGTTTGTCCGTTCAGCCGTTGACGCGGACTCGGGCCATCTCCACCTCTCGGTTTCGGTGCATCGCGCCATGTGGACATGTGGTCACCTGTATCTATTAGAGCCTTTTCCAGCATTCTTGCTACACATCTAGCAGTGGAATTGCTGAGTCTCGTGGTAATTCTTCGTTTCACTTTGAGGAACTGCTAAACCAAGCATTTTCTTAAGGTGCTTGATTAATCTTGGTTTCTTTCTTCCTGTTCCATCTGTTTCAACCCCCAGAAATCTCCATTGCCTTCAAAGTCCTGGAGGTTTACCCCCAAAGTCGCCGAGTTCTCCTAACGTGCCACGCACCCGAGGCACCTCCGCCTGTCACCTACTCCCTCTTCGCTAGCCAGGGCATCCAGGTGGCCAAGAAGGTGCTGCAGACTCACCAGCCGGCCTCCTTCAGCATCAACGTCACGCTCAAGTCCAGCCCAGACCTGCTCACCTACTCCTGCCAGGCGGCCTCCCCCTCTGGCCTGCGCTGGAACAGCACCCGGCTGCAGATGTACTGGGAGTTGTGGGCCAGTAAGTGTGGCACCGGGAGCCCGGGGCGGGACTGTGGGCACCAAGACAGATCAGCAAGGGCCAGAGCGGAGGTGTTGAAGGCCAAGCTGCCCACCTCCAGGCTAAGGTCAGCACCATGGGGCCAGGCACAGTGAGACCCCCAGGACGCAATATCCTGGCAGAGCTGGAGGGCAGAGAGAGGCCGGAAGGTGGAGGGCAGAGGCAGGGAGGCTGCACTTGCTGCTGATAAGCCGGGCGCCCTTCTCAGTTATCTCAGTAGATGTCGAGGCTGTGGATGCTGAAGCTCTTAGAGGCCCAGGAAGTCACCCCAGACCAAGGCTGGCTTCAAATCCCGCTCTGTCCCTACAAATCCACTTTCCCCACTTCTGTCCCAATCTGCACACAGTGTGCTTGGTAGGAACAGGAAGCATTGCCCGGCCTATGGTGGGACCAGGACTCCTATCTGTTCTTTGCCCACATCCTGATTACACCAATCAGGAGAGGCAGCCTGGTGGGAAAGTACCCAAGCCTGGGGCCCGGAGGAGGAGGAGGGTTCAGAGACCCCCATGGGCTGGCTGTGGGGTACAGGGTGAGTCACTCAACCTCAAGGCCTGGGCTGCTGCTTCTGCAAAGATTATAATAGGGCCCTAAAGTCAGTCATGGTGTGTACGCCTGTAATTCCAGCACTTGGGAGGCTGAGGCAGGAGGATCATGAGTTGAAGGCCAGCCTGGGCTACAAAGTCAAGACCCTGTTTCAATAAGAAAAAAAAAAAAAAAAAGGTCATCACTGGGAGTATAGAAGGGATTAAATGAGGAGCATTTAGTATTTAGTAGGTGGCAGGATTGTACATTGTGCATGCCAGGAAAGAGCTCTACCACTGAGCTACAACCCCTATCCTAGTTTGTTGATCTTAATTGACCTTATTTTTCGCTCTAGAATCGGGCAACACTTCATTTCATAAAACAGAATAAGTACTCCGGTGAGCTGAGCAGAAGTGGGCCTTTTCTTTTCCCCTTTGTGGTGCTGGGGATGGACCTTGTGCATGCTAAGTACTTGCTCCACCCCTGAGCTGCACCCCCAGCCCTAAGAGCTTGGTTTTCTAGACAGAGAAAGGCTGCAGAAATCAAGGGCAAAGAATGAAGGTGAACTGGTCATTTCAAAGTTATCTTTCTCAGAAAAATTAGGAACAGAATATAAAATTGGCTGATGGGGGCTGGAGGTCTGGAGGAGAAGCTCAGTGGTAGCGCGCTTGCTTAGCATTGCCCTAAGGTCCAGGATTTGCGTCCCAGCACTGAAGAAAAGAAAGAAAAAAAAAAAAAGAAAGAAAGAAAAGAAAAGAAAAAGAAAAGAAAAGAAAGGAAGAAGGGAAAGACCTGATGCATTCGTATCCTATTGCTTTAGGTCACCTTTTTTGGTTAAGGATTGGTGTAGAAGGAGCGTCACTAATATGTCAGTTGGAACCAGCCTGTTTGGGAAATTTAGCTGTTCTCTTTTGAATCCTGATTTCTCAAGTTAGATGAACAGCTTTGTTTTAGCGTGGTGACCTGGAATTTCAATGTGCGTGACTCTGTTTTGATTTTCTATCCTGGAAGTGCAGAAACTTAGCCTGAAACGATGTCCTCCTATAAATTTAAAATTGCAGTTGCCAGATAAATTTTACATAGGACATACTACAATTTAAAAAATTATTCATGCCAGTGAGATAGCTCAGCGGCATAAGTGCCTGCCAGGCAAGCGTGAGGTCCTGAGTTCGACTCCTGGTACCCACATACAAAAAAAGGGCCGGTGATATCGCTCAGTGGCATGGGCGCCTGCTGGTGTGCGAGGTCCTGAGGTCGACCCCCGGTACACACACACACACACACACACACACAAATAAATAAATAAAAAATAAAAAATTATTCATTGTTAGAGCCAAGCGTAGTGGTGCATGCCTGTAATCCCAGCACTCAGGAGGCTGAGGCAGGAGTATCACTGAGAGTTCGAGGCCAGCCTGGGCTACATAGTGAGTTCAAGGCCAGCCTGAACTACATAGTGAAACCCTGTCCCAAAAAAACAAAAACAAAAACATTAATTGTTTATCTGAAACTCAAGTTTAACTGGGTGCCTTGTATTTTTATTTGCTAAGTCTGGCGACTGGAATACACTACACAAAAACAACCAAAAGTGAAATTGTGTAGTACCCACCGTAAGTGGGCTAGAGGGCCTGGCACATGGTGGGGACACTCTGGCCAGCCACCGGGAGGTGACAGTCAGAGCCACACTTTCAGGTTCATTAAGCATCTCGTAATGGGAATTTACCGGAGAGGGGGTTAAAATCTCCCAGCCATGCCTATGCTGTCTCCCACCCTGCCAGAGCCAGTGTCCCAGCTGCAGGCTAATGTCACCTTCCACGGTGGAGGGCCAGGCCCCAGGGCAAACATGTCCTGCTGGGCACCCTCAGGCAGCCCACCCATCACCTACCGCCTGGTCAGCAAGGATGGGCAGGTCCACATGCAGAAGAGGCCGCCCCATGGGCAGCCCGCCGACTTCTCCTTCCCGCTGCCCCCCATGCCGGGCTGGTTCCAGTGCCAGGCTGAAAACAGCGTCAGCGTCCAGAGCAGCGCCCTCACGCTGGTGCCTCCAGGTGAGAGGGTCTCTCGGTGTCCAGAGGGGCAGCTGGCACTGCTGGGCTGGGAGGGGGCTGTGCCAAGTGTCCGGGAGGCCACTGCCCAGAGCAGGGAAGGGCTCCAGCAGGCAGCCCGCCCTCCCTGGTCCCTGCAAAGGAAGCCTAGCCCGGCCACCTCTGCTGCCACACAGGGGCGCTGCCCCAGGGACCTGCACTCGTGCTGGCCAGCAGCCTCGTCTCCATCGCAGCTCTGACCTCTGGGATGCTGGTCTGGACCAGGTAAGCAGTGGGTGCCCGGTGTCGAGGAGCAGGGAGATTGGCTTGTGGGGCAGGGCTGCCACCCGGGCTGGAAAGGCACAACAGCCACAGTTTAAGGACGTTTACTAAGCCGGGCATGGTGGCACACACCTATGATGCCAGCACTCGGGAGGCTGCAAGTTGGAGGCCAGCCTGGGCTACATAGTGAGTTCAAGGCCAGCCTGAACTACACAGCGAGACCCTGTCTCAAAGAAAACAAATGTGTATTAAGAGCCTCTCGTGCTGAGGGCCACTCAGGCATACACATTCCTTGCGCACCTGAACCTGACCCGTGCTCGTAGCCGCCTGCCACGAGTGTCAGGCGACCTGGGGAGGGCGCTTCCTCCCTTCCATTGAGGCCCCATGATGCCGCCTGGTGACCACGGTGGGCCTGCAGCTTCTGTCCTCCCGCAATTGCACTGTCAGCCTTTCCCAGGTGGTGGCAGGAAGGGGGCTGGGAAGGAGCTCTCCAGGGCCATCACCTGCTTGACACATAAAGTGACAGGGCCTTTGTGCTGTGTGACCCCAGGCAGGGCTGGCCTTAGGTAGTGGCCACTCCTGCCCCCCTCTACTTCTTATCTCAGCACCTGTTCGCCTTGGGCTCTCTGCCTCCAAGTCCGTCCTTTGCAGAGGCCAGACTCCGGGGTGACCCTTGTCACCTATCTAGGCCTAGTGTTCCCTCTGTAAAATGGGGCTCGGTGACCTGGCTCCCTCTGAGCACGTGGCGGAGGCCAGTGCTTGCCCGCCTCCTTAGTTGGGGTGCTGCCTCCTCTGGCTGCGCACACGCCACGCCCCATCCCCCGCAGAGGCCATGGAGGGGGTGGCTGAGTGGGCCTGAGCATCTACTCCTTTGTCGTCCATTGTCCCAGGTTGTGAGCAGAAGACGCAGGCTCGCGGAATCTAACCCAGCCCCGGCCTTGCCCTTGCACCCTACGGGACCCTCTGCTGGGATGAAGAGGCGCCTCAGGCGGGAGACAAGGGGAGACGTGGTCTGAGAATACAGCAGCAGGCGTGTGGGACGTGGTAGTCTGTGAGGATGTGGGTGGTAGACTTCTCCTATGTGTAGGACTCATGCTAACAGAGTAGCTTTTAGGTGCTGTTGCCACAAAATCAAAAAATTGGGTAACTGAGATGAGGGATATGTTCATTTGCTTTACTGCAGGAACCTTTTTGTGTGTGTATCTAATAACAACAAATTGTATACCTTAAACATACACAATAATATTTATTTTTAGCCGGGCGTGGTGGCGTATGCCTGTGATCCCAGCACTAAGGAGGCTGAGGCAGGAGGATTACAAGTTCAAGATTAGCCTGGGCAACAAAGTGAGTGCAAAGCCAGGCTGGACTACCTAGTGAGACTGTATATCAAACTCACTGCATGCCCACCCACCTCCCCCCAAAAAAAAGAAAAGAAAAGAAGGCCTGCCAGCCTGCCCCATCTTGTGGAATCCTGCTCTCACCTGAGTCTGCAGCTCTTCCCTGGGGTGCAGGGTGTGGCCCTGAGAGTCTCCCGGGACACCCTCACCCAGCAGAGGATCAGCCTTCCAGGCCCTGAGGCTCTTGGGCCTTTGTGGGGTAGGGGGAGAGGAGGCTGGAACTGGGTTGAACTCAGTTCCCAGGGTGGGGGGGGCTGTTTCACTGTCCTAGTACTTGTAAGCTTGCAGCCACCTGCCCTTCACTGCCTGGAGCCCGTCCAGCCCAGGAAGAATGGGAAAGTGGTGGTGGTGGGGTCTCGAACCCACTGCAGGCTTAGCTCAGCGGGGAGGGAAGAGTCACGAGGGGAACCCAGGATAAGGCCTGGGCTTTTTTTTTTTTTTTTTTTTTTTGCAGAGCTGGGATTCGAACCTGTGACCTCGAACATGCCTTCTCCCACTAAGCTACACCCCTAGCCCTTAGTTTTGCTAAGTGGGTAAATTGCCCAGGCTGGGTTTGAACTTGAGATTCTCCCGCCTCAGCCTCCCAGAGTGCTGGGAGTACAGGCAAGGGCAGGTGGGGTTTTGAGAGGAGCGGGGTGGAGAGGGCGGGGTGCTTTAAGAGACCGTGTCGGGCAGGTGGAGGTCAGAGCGGGTGTCTGGCGGGCTTCTCGGAAGAGAGCTCGTCCCTCTTCCTGGGGGACCTCTCGGCTCGCGCAGCCCGTCCCCCTCCCCCGCCTCCGCGGCTCGGAGGGCGGCACTTTGGCCCCGGTCCCTGGGCTAAGGCCACGCCCCGCGGCCGGGCGGGGCGGGGCGGGGCGGCCGCGGGTTCCTGCGCTCCGCGGCCCGGGGCAGGCGACGGCGACATGGACAGCGGGGCCTACGGCGCGGCCAAGGCGGGCGGCTCCTTCGACCTGCGGCACTTCCTGACCCAGCCGCAGGTGGTGACGCGCGCCGTGTGCATGGTGAGCCGGGGCGAGCGGCCGGGGACCGCGGGACCCCTCGGCGCGACCGGGTCGGGCCGCCAGCCCGGGAGCGCGACAGGTGGCGGCGGCCGGCGTCCTGGGCCCGGCGACGCGCGTGGGCCCGGCGTTCAGGGCCCCGGCCCGCCCTCGGGCCTCGCGCTCCGGCCCCGCCGTCCCCGCCGTCCCCGCCGTCCCCGCCCGGGCCCCCGCCGCCCTGGCGCGGAGTCCCGCCCGCGGGAACAGGCCCGTCGCCCTGCTGGCAGGGAGGAGCTGGGCGGCTCCAGAGCAGGTGGCCGGCGCGCCGCGGCTCCCAGCGCGGGGGATGCCCCGGGAAGGGGCTTTCAGAAGCCACGTGGGGTGCGGCAGGGACACGGCGCCTTAAACAGGGCCCCCTTCCCACCCAGGAGCTGGCCCGGGCTGTGTGCCACCCAAGGCCATGCCCGCCTCACGGGCTGCGCAAGCTCTCTGGTGCCAGGTGTGGGAAGGAGGGGGATAGGTGATGGCTGCCAGGCTGAGGGAGGGGTGGCCTGCCGTGCCCAGAGGGGCCTGCCTGGGGACCCCAGCCTGACGGGGGTCTGACGGGCCGCCCTGGGCTGTGGCCTTGGCCCAGTTGCCCTGTGGGTTGAGACGGCGGTGCCAGGAGTCCTGTGAGCACTCTGCACCCCGAGTTCCGGCTTCATCTCCAGCTGGGGGTGGGGCTTGTGACCGGCGGCTCCAGAACCCTACTGAGCTTCCAGCCAGGGCACAGCCGGGTCCTGGAGTGGTCTCAGAGGGACCCAAGTGGCCACCACAGACTCCTCCGAATCTGCTGACATCTGCTGGGCATGGACCATGGCCTTGAATTTTGGGGAGGAAGCCAGGTCACATGGTCTATTCCCCAGGGGCTGGAGTCCCCAGGGGCTGGAGTCCCCTTGGGAATTCCTGCGGGTCTGCGCTCACCCCTACCCCTACCCCACAGCCCTGCTCCAGGGGTCTGAGCGTAGGGCCTTGTCTGCCCCGTGGTCAGGACCTGCTGTGGGGCAGCAGGGAGACTGGAGCTCACTGGGAGGGGAGGGACCAGGATGCCAGGGAGGCCGGAAGTCCTTGTACGGAGGAAGCTGGCAGGACTGGGGAGTCCAGCCTGGACCAGGGAGGAGCTAGGGTGGCCAGGGCTGCTGCTGGGAGAGGGCTTGGAGACATGAGCCCCCAGAGGCCTTGGCATGGCCTTCCAGAGGTGGGGGTGCCCGTTTCCAGGGTGTTTGGGAGAGGTTGGCAAAGTAGAGGTGGCTCCCCAACCAGGCAGTGAGGTGAGGAGCAGGTGAGACTCACGCTCTGTAGCCTGTATTGTTTAAAACTCAAAGTGGTGGTGGGCAGACTGCCCTGTGTCCCCATCATGAGTGTAGAAAAAGGTGACACTGCAGACAGGCATCTTGGCAGGGGGACTCCCCTCCCAGGAGTCCCCAACCAGTCCCCTATCCCAGTCTGGGAATCCCCAGCAGGGCCCTTGTGGTGGGAGACTGTGGTCTGGTGATGCCCTGTGAGCAGTTTGCCTGTTAGCCCTCCCCACGCAGTTCAGAAGGAAAGGCAGCTGTGGGACAGGCGAGCGTCCGCACACCCTGCCAGGCCCCCTTCTGGATGTGCCCCTTGGAGTTGGCCAGGTGGCACCCACTCTCTAGCATCCTCCTCTCTGTCTTAGGTCTTTGCCTTGATTGTGTTCTCCTGCATCTTCGGCGAGGGTTACAGCAACACATCCAGTTCTGGGCAGTTGTACTGCGTGTTCAACCACAACGAGGACGCCTGCCGATATGGCTCCGCCATTGGGGTGCTGGCCTTTTTGGCCTCGGGCTTCTTCTTCGTAGTCGACATCTATTTCCCCCAGATCAGCAACGCCACTGACCGAAAATACCTGGTCATTGCTGACCTGCTCTTCTCAGGTATCCACCTGCGGTGCCTTTGTCCTAACCCCTAGGACGGCACCAGAGCCAGAGCCAAGTTAGGGCCCCACGATTAAAGCCCTTGGTGCCCAAGGGAGGCACAGGGTCACCAGCCCCAAGGAGCAGATAGGCTTCACCTGTGTCCTCTCCACCCTGGGCTGGGATATAGGCTTTCGGAGCATCTGCTGAAACCCACTGGGGTGGGGCATGAGCAGATCCCTCCTGGCTGGGCACCCCTCCTTAGTCCTCACTTCTGCTTCTGCAGTTCACACATCCCTCAGGCTCTGGGAGATCCTTGCCTTAGAGCTGTCCCCTGGCTCCCTGGAAAGCCCCTGTCCCTCCCTAGAGCCAACCCCCTCCCCCCATCCTTTCTCAGCTCTCTGGACCTTCCTGTGGTTTGTTGGTTTCTGCTTCCTTACCAACCAGTGGGCAGCCACCGGGCCTGAGCACGTGCTGGTGGGAGCCGACTCAGCCCGGGCAGCCATCACCTTCAGCTTCTTCTCCATCTTCTCCTGGGTGAGTAGGCTGGGGCTGGGGTTCGGTGTCAGTGTACTTAGGCACAATGATGAACCCTCCACCCAGCACCCTATGCCCTGCCCAAACTCAAATCTCCCTGCAGGGCACACTGGCCTCCTTGGCCTACCAGCGCTACAAGGCTGGCGTGGACGCCTTCATCCAGAACTACGTGGACCCCACCCCAGACCCCGGCACAGCCTACGCCTCCTACCCCGGCGCATCGGTGGACAACTACCAGCAGCCGCCCTTCACCCAGAACACAGACGCCACTGAGGGCTACCAGCCACCTCCTGTGTACTGAGTGGCAGGGCAGGGGAGGGTGCCCCATTCCCTTGGGTGTCCCCTGCAGCTGCAGCCCCTGTCCCATCCCAGCTGACTACCTGGAGAGCCCTGGCCTTTGTGTGTCCAGCAGCACACAAGTGCCTGCTCCCAAAGGAGCTTTAGTCAGCCCCACTCAAGGGCATTTTTGAGGAAAGGTTAGCTAGATGTTTTCTTGTTGCTTTTTTTCCCTCTCCCTTGGTGCTGGGCATGGAACCTAGGACCTTGCACATGCTAGGCAGGCGCTCTCCCACTGAGCTGCGCCCCCAGTGCCATGTTGCTTTTAATGAGCCCCGTGCTGCCTGGAGTAGCCAGGAGCAGACAGGTGCCCACAATGCTCTTCTGACCAGTGCCTTAGCGTCACCCTCACTGTAAGGACAGCTGGTTATCTGGGCTTTCTGCCAAAGATGGGGGTCGGGGCCTCATGCCTGTCTCTTTTTGGTGCTGGGCTGGGGCTCCCACCTCCTCACTCAGGTTTGCCACCTCCACCTCTGTGCCTTCAGCCCCCACGCTGTGCCCTACTTGGTGTGGGCTTGTCCTCCAGGGGTCACCACTCTGTGCCAATCACTTCCGGGCTGGCTGACAGCCACAGGTATGGGGCTGGTGCCTACCTGGGGGACCCATGGCACTTTCTTCTTGCTCCCTCCCTGGCAGCAGGGAAGGGCTTTGCCTGACATAACACCCAGCTTTATGTAAATATTGTCACTTCAGTTTCCAAGTGTGGGGAGAGCCACAGCCCCCAGACTGAATGTATGAAAAAGCCTTGGGGGGAGACGCTCCTTGCCCTTGGATTCTGTTAAGACTGGTTTGGAGATGGAATAAATGTTTTTCTCAGTTTTCTTAGTCTTGGGTTGGGCCTCGGCCTAGCGGTAGCAGGTAGAATTTCTCAGGTGTGCCCTTGGGGGGCTGTCTTTGGGACTGTATCTGAATTTTTGATGTGTGGCATCCCCCTTCCCCCACCCTCAACCAGCATCCTAAAATAGCCAGTGTGCTCAGCTTGTAAACAAGACAGGTTTTTCTGGCCTGCTTTGCTGTGTCAGGCTGCTGCCTTCCTAGTGTTGAGAGGGTGGGGGGCACCTTGGAGCGGCCTCTCTGAAGACCCCTCGCCGCCGTAACCCTTTCCTTACATGGGTGGGGGTGGAAAGGGGTGGGCCCGGGCCCTCCACTTCCCTCCAGGTCAGGGCTCACAGCACCTGGGGACCCCTTCCTGGGCCAGGGCCTGGGGAAATGGGCCCTCAGGCAGGAGAGGGCCCCTGAAGCAACTCCTGGCTTCCCCTTTTGTGTAACTGTCTGGAGCTGTCAACAGCACCCTGAGAGTTTCAAAATCCCAGGTACAGATGAACAGGTCCCTCTTAGTGGCCTCTGTGAGCTCCAGGCCTCACCAAACCGCCAGCAAGTGGGGACACAGCAAAAGGTAGAGGAGGGTGGGCTGCCCAGAACGCTGACCCTTCTGCACCGGGCACGTGAGCATGGCATGGACCAGGGCACAGGCCTCACCCTTGCACCCACCCCTGCAAACCAGGCCTCTTGGAGCATAGCTGAGCTCATTCCTTGGGCCCCAAACTGTCCAGTGTTGGCTTCACAAACAACTTGACTTCCTAGCCCCACCAACACCCGGGCTTCCCAGCCTGGGGCCCAAGCTTCTTCATTCACCCATTTTCATCCCTAAAACAAGACAGACAAAAAGGCAGGCAACTTCTTGGAGGACATGGTCCTCAGTCTTTTCTCATAAATAGGCTCAGGTCAGGAGGTCATGAGTTGTATATGATCCGGACGAAACCCCCACTTGTCATGTGGGGGCAGTGTACAAGGTCCAGGATGCCAGGCAAAAGTGTCTTTACCAGCTGCTGATGTCTAACACTGGCCATCGGCGTCAAGACACTGCAGCAAGAAGCTGGGCCCAGACTCACCGAGTACCTTCCTCTCTCAAAGGCCAGCTCCTGCCGCTCAGGCCCCGGCAGTCACGCTGCGGTGCGGGGTCTGAAAGATGACGTTTTTCTGAAGAAACCACCGCTGCTTGAGCTAGAGCGTAGGAGGGGATTTCAGCCTAAAGGGCAGCAGGGGACACAGGACCAGATGTCCTCAGAGTGGACAACGGGCGCCTCTGTGCAAGGCGGGGCTCCGGGGCACTGGCACAGACATCCCAGGGAGAACAGAAACTCGGCAGTGAAAGCCACAAAGGGGGAAACAGCCAGCAGCACCATGTCACAACAGCACGCGGCTCTCTGCCTGTGGCCTGGAGGAGGAGACAGTGTGGACCCCAAACCACCAGGCCTGGCTGGGGTGGGGACTGAGAGGCGTGGGCGGGCAAGGAGGGAGGGCCTCTCAAGGGGCAGACAGTTCTGGCTGCTCTGCAGGGCCACACAGGGCAGCAGAAGGGCAGGAGGCTCCCCCTGTGGCCCCGGGGCCCCTCAGATGCCAGGGCCACACTGCAGCACCTGCTGAGGGGCAAAGAGCTTCCTGGCCACCGGGGCCTCCCCTGGCAGCATCGGGCAGTTCTCCTTGTTGTCCAGCCCAGCATTCTGGACTGAGGACTTCTTGAAGTAGCAGAGGCGACACACGGAGTGGTATTTGTCTGCTCCACCAATCACCTCTACCTGGCAGCAGGGAGGAAGGGAAGAAAGGTCCCTGGGGTGTAAAGGAAGCCCCCAGAGGCAGAGCCACACCTGCCCGCGCCCGCGCCGAGGCAGCAGCAGGTGGACCGACCTCCTTCTCCAGGCCCAGCCTCTTGGTGTAGGCGGCTTCCCGGAAGCACTCCATGCACACAGCGGTCAGCTTCACCACGCTCTCCGCCAGGGGCACCAGGTTCAGGATGCTCCCGAAAGCCTGCAGGCATGGGAGGACGCAGGTGTGCTCGGATGCCAGGCCGAGCAGTTTGACATCCTTTGATCCAGGAGCTCAGAAGAGGAACTTTCACCTTGACCTCACCCTCCCTGGGCACATGCCCTGCTCTGTCCCTCTCCAGACTCAGAGCATCTGCCGACAGCAGATGGCGTCCAGTCTGGACAGACCCGGGAGTCCCTGAGCCCAGACACTGCCCTCCATGGTGGCCGAGCCTTGGCCGTCACAGGAGTGCTGCATGGTGGCAGAGAAGGGGCACACTGGTAACCTGTGTCCACCAAGGCACCCGATCCCTCCTGATCCGCCCCCAAGGAACCAGGCGCCTTACCTTCCTCTGAAAGGTCCCGTCCAGGGCCGCCACAATCACTGTCTTCCCAGCGTTGGCCATGGCCTCACAGAACCCCACGATGTCAGGGAACTGAAAAGGGGGGCCGGGCGGAGGAAGAGTGAGCTGCTCGCCCAAGCAGCAGCTTTCTGGAGCCTCAAAGAGCTGGCCTGATTCATTTGACAATGCAGATCAGTGTAGAGCTTGAGAACAAGACAACTCGTGTGCCCTTGTGGCTCCCAGGACCTGGAGACTAAGGTCCACGCAGAGGCCCTCCCAGCTGTGGGTGGCACCCATGCCCAGCGCTGTCCAGACCCCTCCGACAGCAGAGCCGCGTGCTGTCCCACCAGGCAGGGGCAACTGCTGCAAGCCAGGGAGAGAGGCCTGGATCCTCCCCTTGTGGCTCTGCCCACAGCTTGATCTTGGGCTTACAGCCTCCAGAGCAATAAACGGCCCCCTCTGCAGTGCTGTGTTAGGGCAGCCCTGGGAGCTCAAGGCAGGGTCCATCTGAAGTAGAACTGAGCTGGGTGCTGTGGTGCACACCTCTCATTTTGTCTGGGAAGCAGAAGAAGGAGGATGGCAAGTTTGGGGCCAGCTCGAGCAATTTAGTGAGATTTGTCCCTAAATAAAATTCTATAAAGAACTGGGGCTGTAGCTCAGTGGTAGACTGTGTGCCTGGCATGTGCAAGGCCCTGGGTTCAATTCCCAGCACAGCCTAAATAAATAAATAAATAAATAAATAAATACATAGGAACTTCAAGGAACTCAGGGCTTTCTTGGTAGATAAAAGTCACTGCAGTGTGGTATTCATGCATGCAGAAAAGCAGCAAGGGGCCCACTAATAGTGACAAGTCTGCTCACTCGAGTTCATCAGCTGTTTCTACACCTGAGCACCTGCAGTCAGGCCTGTCCAGAATTCAAGATCTTCCTGCCTCAGCCTCCTAAGTGCTGGCATTATAGGTAGGTGCCACCCCCCACCCCCAGCTCCGCTGAACAAGTTAGTCTTGAAGAGATGGAGGGAACCCAAAGGCAAGATTAGGAAGCCTAGGAATGGACAGTCACCTTCTTCAGCACTTTGCTAAGGGCCAGCCAGCTCGTGCAGTGGCCAGAACAAATGCTGGCTCTGCCCAGGGGAGGCCTCTGCTTCCTGGCATTCAAGGCCCCGTGGCAAAGGTGAGGATGTGACAAAGCGAAGCAACAAATTCCCAGTGGTGAGAGACTAAGTCAAATGCCATAAACAAAATTCAAATAAACCGGGGAGAGATACTCACAGCAGGATCAAGGAGCACCAACTATTGAGAGGAAGAAAGAAGGGAGGGGAAGAAGGAAAGGCAGAAACCCTAAAGAGGCGACTTACAAGAGGAAAAATAGCCAACAGGCATGGAAATGGTGTTAGCCATATAGAAATGAGAAACGCAGTCAGAGCCATGCACGTGTGGCCCACATCAATCCATTACCCAGTAGGCCACCCCCACCTGCGGACTTCTGCAAAGGCCCAGCGGATCTCCCCACTCTCCTCTGGCCCCCATCTTCTCCTGGGCTCATGGTCAGGTCAGGCCAGGCTACCTCTCAACAACTTCTTGTCTCTCCTGGTCTTTGCAGCCCTGTGGCCTGGCTGCCTCTTCACTTTGATGGCTCCTGCTGGGGGCACCCAGGCTCCTGGTGGCTCCTTCAAGCCCCATTCAAACTGTCCCCTTAGAGCATTCTCCCTGTAGCAACTCTCAACTCCTTCTCAGCCTTTGCCCTCTAATTGTTAGCAGTCTAGATGTTACCTACCATCTGACATAGGTAGGTAAACTCGAGGGTGGGGCCTCTGCCCTGTGTCCCCTGCATCAACGACCTTATTGTTACAGGGACCTCTTGAGTGAACACCTGAGGCTGCTCTGAACCCGCCATAAACATAAAGGGCACAGCAGTGATATGAGCCAATTGGTAAGAACACACCAAAAGGGCCAGGGATGTAGCTCAGTGGCGCAATGCCGGTCTGCCAAGTGCGAGGTCATGAGCTCAATTCCTGATACCAAAACAAAACAAAACAACCACACCAAAGACTAGAAGAACCCCAACAATCTTGAGGCTGAGGCAAGAGGATCGAAAGTTCAAGCCCAGCCTAGGCAACTTAAAACTTAGCTAGACCCTGTCTCAAAATAAAAAAAAGTAGGGCCGGTGAGATAGCTCAGTGGCATGGGCGCCTGCTGGCACATGAGGTCCTGAGGTCGACCCCTAGTACCCACAAAAAAAAAAAATAAATAAAAAAGTAAAAGACCTCGGGATGTAGCTCAGTGAGAAGGCCATGGGTTCAGTCCCCAGTACCACCAAAACACCCCCCAAAACAAAAGATGATGCCAACGTACATCCTTGATGGGGCACACTCAAGATGGGTGGGCAAACATCTGCTGCAGGGGTTCAGAATCCAGAGTGAGAACGGGCAGCCTGGCATCCAGCTCAAAGGGCGACACCCCACATGTGCACATGAGGGACAGTCACCCTCACTGTAGGAATGGTTCGGGAGCCATGGCTTGTAGAGGTGGTGGGCAAGGACCGAGCTGCCAGGCTCTGCACTGGTGTCAGAGTGAGCAGAGATTGCTAACCACTTACCAAAGAACCACTCAACAAACTTCCTCCTCCAGGGTATGGGACTAAATGCAGTTAGGGGACCACGCTCAAATTCCAGCCAGCGGGTCAGCAGAGGTGACTACCTGACGTTCAGCATGAGAACCCCACACTTGGGAGTTCGGCAGTGTTTCTCCTTCCACTGTCTAGCTGGGAGCCACCCAGGGGTCTGGATCCCCATCACCCAGGGCCACCCAAAGAGAGGGAGGATGGCAAGTCTTGTGGGCGGGAACTATGTGAGTAATAAATGTCAATAGTTCAATATACTTAAATCATCATGGTATATACCTCGAATAAATACATTCCATCCTTATCTCATAGATGTGTGCACTGGGGGCTGAACCTAAGGACGTTGTACCACTGAGCTGGATCCCTTATTTTATTTCGAGGCAGGGTCTGAATTGTCTAGGCTGATCATGGACCTGGGATCTTCCTGCCTGTTTCCCAGTATGATGAGATTACAGGTGCATACCACCACACCTGGCTTAAGTAGAGTTTTTAAAAAATGTGTGGTCTTGATTTTCTGGAATTGGAGGTACGTTTATTATAGCAGCTCTCCTTACCCTCCCCTGCCCCAACGGATGGGAGGTGACCTTAAAGCTAGAGCCTACAGAGCCGGCCACAGATGCCAGCTGAAGTACGTTAGCCTTGATAGTTTACTAAGATATCAGAGATAGAATTGATAACATGCAAACCAGCAGGGGCAAGGGGGACAGAGAGGGAGCCCCCAGGAAACGATACCAGGACGAGTCAACTCACAAACTGCCCCTCGTCAATGCCTATGACAGCCACATCCCGGGCTTCCTGGGCCGTGTCCCAGAGCAGGCAGGCTGGCAGCGCCTCCATAGTGTTCCTGAGAAAGGAAAGCCAGAGCATGAGCGAGGCTGGGGAGATCGAGCCCCGAGAGCAAGCTGCAGGTTCTGCCACTGTCACAGCCACCCTCCTCTGGGCACAGCAGCCTGCAGCGTGGCTCAGCACAGCTCTGAGAAGTCAGCATATGTTGTGGGGAGGGATTGGGGAAAATAAAGGCCCGGAGCAGAAAAGCAGTTATTTGATGCTTTGCTGGTTTTTTTTGGTGGTACTGGGGATTGAACCCAGGCCCTAATTTATTTTGAGACATGGTCTTGCTAGGTTGCAAACTGCCCAGGCTGGGCTTGAACTTGTGATTCTCCCGCCTCAGCCTCCCAGAGTGCTGAATTATAGGCATACGCTACCACACACTGCTCGCTTGACTCTTTGGACCAGCAATGTCTGATATGAAGTTCCGTGTAGATTCCAAAGCTGTCAGAGCAGTGGATGGGGGCAGACAAGGCCAACTTTTCTTTTGGTGCTTGCTATTAATCCAAGGTTTTGGGCATTCCAGGCAATGCCCTATCACTGAGCTACAGCCCTACCCCAAGGCTGAATTCTTCATGGTGCCCGGGGCCCAAGATACTCTTAAGGGCGAATAAAATGTTTCCATGTCTTTTAAAACTCAGATGAAAGAATAAATAAACTCAGTCTGGATTATATTTATCTACCAGTGCTATCATAGAATACAATTTAAAATTTGAAGGGACCCTGAGGTGTAGCTCAGTGGTACAGAACGTGTAGCACGTGCAAGGCCCTGGGTTTGTTTCTCAGCAGAAAACTAAAGAAAAGGCCCACAATGGAGGAGGCAGCAGTGTCTGTGAACCAGGAAAGCCAGAATATGGCTCTGGGCAGCCCATGAGCCCCACCTCTGAGAGTAGGACTCCAGCAGGGAGGGCAAGGACCTGGAATTTCCTCCAGTTGGGCACCCCCAGCAGATTAAAGGATTTCTCCAAGATCACATGGCTATTTTCAGGCAAAGCCAGGAGGCAACCGGTGTGATTCCAGGCTTTGAGTGAGGACCTGCCGTGGTCCCGGCGGAAGGATCCCACCCAGCAGAGGCCGAAAGTAAGAGGGATGTTTGGGAATGGTCCAGGCCCCTAGACGACACTCGACTCCACTGGATCCCCACAGCCAGCATCTTTTCTGGAGAGAAATGCCCTGCTGTGTCCTCTGCCTTTTAAAATAGTTTTTATGTTTCTACAATGCTATTTTCTTCTCTTCTCATTTCTGCCTAATCTTCTGAATTAGACTTCAGAGAGGGTAGTTTCCTTGAGGGCTCAGCAGTTTGTCACCATATTTATAAAAAATTTAAAGTAGTTCACAGCCACTGCTCAATTCCTATCTTGTGGTAACGATCCTCGAGATCTGAGGAGAACATGAAACATTTACACACTTCAAATTCCCTCTCCAAATGCGGAAGACCAGAGGGAGGACCGGCGGCAAGCCCGCCGTGGGCTTTGGCGAGGGTGTCTCCAGAGCTTTGTTAATGCCACCAGTGTGAAAAAGACTTGTGAGCCATGCAGAGCTCTCCGATCCAGGCCACTCTAGAAGTTGCCCCCATAAGCACTGTGCAAGGTCACCTCCTCTGCTTCCACTGAGGCCCGGGTGCTCACCCCATCCTGTGGAGGGGACAGCAGGGAAGTGAACGTGGAGATGTGAATGTCTCAGACGCTCAACCCTGACTCGCGAGGCTGGAATCCCTGCACAGACTCTGGTCCCGGGCATTTTCCACTCCTCCTCCCTCCGGGTTCAGCAACTCCCCGGCCCCACCCGAGGCCGCGTGCTGCCCAGCAGCAGTTCTCTCTCTGGACAGCCGACAGCAGCACATCTGTGTTACCGAGGCGAGTCCAGAGGACAGAGGAGACGGCCTGGGCTCAAATCCGCCACCGAGGAACTGAATGCAACTCCGGGCCCAGAGGTTTCCACCGCCCCCAGGTTGCAGGCGGAGATGTCCACAGGGCTCAGGCGGATAAACATAAAACCCAGGAGTATAAAGGCCAGAAGGTGAGGAAGCCAGCTAGGAGCAGATGACTAAGAAATTAAAAATCAGCGGGCAAGCCGAATAACCAGTTTGCAGCTTTGACGGGTGTGAACTCTAGAGCAAGGTACCCCAACCTGGGCAGGGTGGATGGGCATCTGGGGCCACACCATTCTGGGAGTGGGGACTCACAGGAGGTGTGGAATCATCCCAGACCGATACTCATTACAGGCCAGGAGCATCCTGGCCCTCTCCAGGTTGAAAACTAAAGACGCCTCCAGAACTTGTCAAATGGCCTCCGGGGTGCAAATCCCTCCCCACTCCTGTTGAGAACCACCAGGCAAGAGCTACCTGGCCAGGCCTGGGTTTGAAGCAGTCAGGGCCGGGCATCGAAATTACCAACTAGCCCCGCTAAACACAGCTGTGCGTCCCGTGCCTTGCGATTTTCCATGGGACAGGACCCAAGGGGCAGGACTGACCTGTCATGTGTGGAGAGGCTGCTGCTGTAACGCGTGTCTTTGGCGTACTTAATGACCAGGCACTTGTATTGGGCGATCTGGAAGCGGCGGACCCGCCTCATCAGCTCCGTGCTGCGGGGGACAGGATTAGTGAGGCGGTCGCACCAAGCGGGCAGCGACCGCCCTCTAGTGGTGGGCAGCCGGAACCCCACTCAGGAATGCGAAGAGCAGCGGCCGAGCGCAGGGAGAAAAGGGCGGGCTCCGAGTTCGCGCCGGGCTGAGCATCCCCTGCGGCCTGTAGTCAGCGCTCGCCGCTGGGCCCAGAACTGCACCGGGCAGCCCCGGGACGAGTCGGAGGAGCAGGCGTCTCGGGGACGAGGGGGAGAAGGTGTGCAGAGGCTGACCGCATTTCCGAGCTGCTCGGTTTTTCTGGATTAATCCAAAACGCTTGTTTCTGGGCCCAAAAGCCCGACCCTGAGCTTCCTGCTCCGAGCAAGGGGTTGAAGCCGGAGTGACGGTCGGGGGGCCTTTACTCCATCTGTCCCGGGAAAAGCCCCTCACCTGGGGGAAGGGTAGCCAGGGCTGCTTCAGGGAACCCCGGCGGGGGACGGAAGTAGGTTCCGGGCCACATAAGGAAGCAGCCACAGAGCAGCATCCAGACACTGGCTGGCTCACAGTGGACACACCCGGGCGCCCCTTCTGAGGATTTTTTTTTGGGGCGCTAGGCTGCAGCCAGCTGTGTCCAGCTCCGGGAAGGGCGGAGCCCCACGGGGACGCGCGCAGCTTCCTTCAAGACTGGGTTCCTGAGAGGAAAGGAGTGTGGGGTGGGAAGGCGCGGGCCGGGCGGGCGCCCTGGGTGGGACATCTGGGAAGACCTGGGGGAGCACAAGGGTCCCCAGAGAGGCATTACCTTTTCCCTGAGAACATGGGCCCGAGAATCACCTAGGAGATAAGAGGTCACGTTGGGGTCCGTTCTACGCGGACGCCGGGCACCACCCCGAGCCCCGCGCCTCGCACCTGGATTTGACCCCGAGTCTTGCTGGGGGAGCCGGGCAGCACCGAGGGCAAGTTGATGCAGCTCATGGTGTCTCCCGAAGGACGCAGCAGCACCAGGGACCTCCGCGCCTGTCCGCAGCCTGCACGATCCGGCCGCTTCCCGCGCAGTCCCTCTCGAGCACTGCGTGCGGGCCAATCGGGAGCCCGCCTTGCCAAACCCCCAGCCAATCAGCGCCTGCAGTCCGACGGGAGGAGCTTTCTTTTTCTTTCTTTAATTTTAGGGCTTTGTTTTTAGGGTCTCTCTCTGTGTAGTTCAGGCTGGCTTCGATCTTGTGATCCTCCTGCCTCAACCTTCCCGAGTGCTGGGATCAGGGAGAGATTTAGCCGCAAAAGTTTTCCTGTCTTGAGAAGAATATGCAGGACATAGGGTGGGACCTCGGAGGTGGGCGGGACCAGTGGGCGTGGTTCAGCGCTCGCGATTCGGTGGCAGTGGGGGAGTGGGCGTGGCCTGGACGGACCCCGCCCCACCAATGTGAACGGCGCACCGCTCAACCCTCTGCTGTGCAAGGACATGGAAGCTCGGCGAGCGGGTCCTGGGGCCCAGGCGCCCTGGAAGGAGATGTCTGCAGAGGTAGGCGGGCTGCAGAGAGGGATGGGGCCGCGGAGACTGGCTCCGAGGCTGCCCTGGGATTCTAGAGGCGCTCCTGCAGGTGCTCGTGTGCCACGTCCCAAAGGCTTGGGCACAAGATCTGTTTGACTTTTTTGCAACAGCAGATTTTTTGTTTTGTTTTGCCAGATTTTTGAGGAGGGAGAAAGGGCCGAAATCCTGGCTATGTCATTCTCCTACGTAGGCCCTTGAGGTTGAGGGCAGAGTTTCAGACCTTAACCCCAGGTTGCACAGTGCGTCTGGGTCTGCGGTGAGAGTTACAGACTAGTATTTACTGTGGAGCTGCTGTGAGGTCAGGAAGGACACGAGAAGGAGCACAGTTCAATTCCCGGCATTTGCTCTAACACTGTTAGGTTATGAGTTCTTAAATAGGTTTCCTACATTTTAGAGTGTGTTTTTTCTGCTTTAAGGTACCTCTGAGAAAAAGATAGGTTTACTTTATTTCGGTCACATTTTGTAACCTCTGTTCTTTTGTTTCTGTGTGGTCTGTTTTTGATTTTCTGCTTTCTTGCAATTTGGAAGGTATTCAAACTCTTTTTAGACTACTGATGGTTACTTTTGTGATTTGAAATAATTATTTAACCAATATTACTCAATTTATCATCTTTAAAAAATAAATAATATCATTTACTCCCACCTAAAAATAGGAATTTTTAATAGGAAATTAGGAATTATTTAATAGGAAATTGAATAATTATTTAAGCAGTCTCCCTTGTAGCCACTATCAAAACTAGTATGATGATTCCTCAGGATAAACATAGAATTATCAATGTGACCTACCCGCTCCTTGAAATGAAATGAAAACAGGGACTTGAGCAAATATTTGCATACTTATGTTCACAGCAGAGTTATTCCAGCCAGAAGGTGGAAGCAACCCAAGTGTTCATCAACAAATGAATGGATAAATAAAATGTTGCATGTACTGTGAAATATCATTCATCCTAAAAAGGAAGGATTTGGCCAGATTTGGCCAGATGTGGTGGTGCACACCTGTAATTCCTACACTTGAGGAGACTGAGGCAGGAGGACCACAAGTTCCAGCCTAGCCTGGGCAACCTACTGACTTAGCGTGATCCTGTTTCAAAAATAAACAAATATTTGTGAAATAGGAAGAAAATGTTCAAATGGGGAGAGGAACAAGGGAGGGGGAGGGGGAAAGGAAAGAAGGTAAAAGTAAAAAGTGAGAAAAGGGCCGGTGAGATGGCTCAGTGGCTTAATCGCCTGCCCGGCAAGCGCGAGGGCCCGAGTTCGACTCCTGGAACCCACATACGAAAAAGGGGCCGGTGATATCGCTCAGCGGCACGGGCACCTGCTGGCGCACGAGGTCCTGAGGTCGACCCCCCGGTACCCACAAAAAAAAAAAAGTGAGAAAAGAAGGAAAAAATGGAAAAAAAGCTTTTGTAATTGGGGAGGGGAGGAGGGGTTGAAGGGAGGGTAGGGGAATGGGGGAAAATCAATTTATATCATGTACAGGTACAAATTCTCTGTGATGAATGTGATCATTTTGTGTATCTAAAGTGCACCAATAAAATCTGAATGAAAAATAAATAAATAAAATAAGGGTTGAGGATGGAGCTCAGTGCAAAGGTTCTGGGTTCAATACCTAGTACTATAAAATAAATAAATAAATGATGCTGTCATGTGCTAAAAAAAAAAAAAGAAAAAAGGTACCTCTGAGAATCTGATGAAAGATACGGATACTGCCCCAGGAAATCCCATTCCCTCCCCTCCCTCCTTGCTTCTCTTTCTCTGAAAATCTGATGAAAGATATGGATACTGCCCCAGGAAATCCCATTCCCTCCCCTCCCTCCTTGCTTCTCTTTCTCTGAAAATCTGATGAAAGATACGGATACTGCCCCAGGAAATCCCATTCCCTCCCCTCCCTCCTTGCTTCTCTTTCTCTTCCTCCTTCTCCTCCTCTTTCTCCACCCCTCTCCACATACACACTAGCCTACAATATCAGCTGACTCTCAGACATCCTTTGTATTGTCGATATCACGAATAGTAGCGTCCTTAGCCGGGCGCAATGGTGCACGACTGTAATCCCAGCACTCAGGAGGCTGAGGCAGGAGGATCGCTGTGAGTTTGGCCACCCTGGACTACATAGCGAGACTCTATCCTGATAAATAAAGTCCTCAAACTCAAGTCCAGAAGCTTGTTCCAAGAAAAACTAATGACGAAGAGCCAAGCGCTGGGGAGAAGGAGAGGCCTTATTTTGTGGCCAAAGAGTGGAGAAGGCAGAGCTCTGATCACAGCTGATTTTTCCACTGCAGGCGGCACCCATAACTTTCATCAGATTCTCAGTGCCTCCAGTCGAGGTGTTACAGACCCTGGTAGGAATGAGGGAGAGAAAGAGGCTAGTAACAGGGATGAATAGCCATGTCTTTTCTGGAACACTTAGAGACCTTCCAGAAAATCAGCTGCTACCTATTTTCAAGTCTTTCATGGTCTGGTGTTTCCAGTCATGGCAGCTGGCAGATGTCTTTAGCCTTGCAGGGAGAGGAAAGAGGTCAAGTTAACCCTGTGTTAATGTTTGAACAAAACATTTCTGAAGTGACCAACAGGTTTACATGCGGAACTGAGTAGAATCTGACCCAAAAGGGGACAGACACAATATGAAGACAGATGCTAAGCCTTGTCATCCCTTTCCAGTTAGCCTGTGGGACCTCTGTAGGCCCAAGCGAAGAGTCAGTGTCCTAAGCAACCATTATCCTCCTAATCCAATGAGTGATCTTTTTTTTTTTGTTACCGGGAATCGAACTCACAACCTCACGCTTGCCAGGCAGGCACTGTGCCGCTGAGCTATATCCCTGGCCTCCTGAGTGATCTTTAAGTTAGCTAAGAGCTAGGCTTTTCCCTCAGTAACAGAGGCGGTAAAGAAAATAGCAGCAGGTAGAGGTGTGCCAGCTGGGGCCCTCAGTATCCTCCAGGTGATGACTATATGGGGACGGATTATATGGCTCCAAGAGCCTCTGGTGAGAACCCCATTCCACAGGAGAAGGCAACAACCCACATGGGGGGACTCACCTTGCTTCATCTGCATGCCATCTCTCTTAATCTTGTGAGGGGCCAGTGTGCCCGTTATACCTGTGAGATAACAGAGCAGAGACAAGCAAACTGCCCAGGCTGAGGCAGCCAGGAAATGATGAAGGTTGGATGGGCTTTGGTCCAGGCCTTTCTGTGAGGCCATTCTGTCTTCAAGTTTCCTGTGATGATGGCTTGAACCCTTTCTCCAAAATCTGTGTTAAATCTAAACATTTTGGTCACACATTCAAGAGTCTCTGGCTGGGCGTGGTGGTGCCTGTAATCCCAGCACTCAGGAGGCTGAGACAGGAGGATCACCGAGAGTTTGGCCAACCTGGGCTACATAGCAAGACCCTATCTCAAAAACCCAAAAATGTACATATATATATTGACCTTGATTACTGAGTTTTTGGCAGTCTCCTTGCTCTCCCTCCCTCTGCTTAAATGTTAGGGCGGAGATCAGTGACTCATTAACCTGCTGGATGAGGTTGGATAAGTTAACCAAGTTCATGGCTGGCCTCCCTTGGTCTCAGCTGCTGCAGGAGGGGGATCCACAATGGGGTAAACTGGACATCTTTCTGGAACCTTGTCTCGCCTTGGGGCTGTTGGCTGGTTAAAGGCTTAGCCATTGCCAGTATGGCCCTAGACCAGGGATCTGAGAGCATCTTGGTTGTCTGTCTGAACAAACCTAGTTGGGAGTGTGGGGAGCAAATGTCCAGGCTGTTGCTAGAGGGGCTTTACGGAAGCTGAGGGCATCTTGGAGAATCTGAGATACCAAAGGGGGCACTTCTCAGGGCAGAGAGGAGCACCGGGCATGGGCATGGGCACGGGCGGGGGCACGCTCAGCGAGAACGGAAGTTTCAGAGAGCCTCTGTCTGTCTGGCAGGAACTGGAGAAGCAGTATTCGCCCAGCAGATGGGTCATCCAAATGGAACCAGAGGAAGCCGTGAAGACCTTCTGGGAGAAGGGAACTGAGGGTACTGTGTGACTGCACTGAGTGGCCTGAAGCATGTGGCAGTGGCTCAGGATGGGGGTGGGGGGTTAAGGGGCATTTCCCAAACACCGGGCACTGGGCAAGCCTCCTCCATTCCGGCGGCAGGTGCCGGACCCCTCACTGAAGGACAGGGTGCAGGAGAGACCCGGGTGAGGTCCACAGCCTGGTCGAGAGCTCAGCCTCCTCTCCTGCTTGAGTAGCTGGTCACAGGCCCCGAAAGCCTCATGCTATGGTTGGCACAGGAAAGTGAAGGGGGAAAAGGAAGATTCCTACTCTGTTGCTGGAGGGGAGATATTGTTGCTGGTTTTTTTTTTTTTTTTCCTTTATGTGAGTACCGGGAGTCAAACTCAGGACCTCACACTTGCCAGGCAGGAGCTTATGCCGCTGAGCTATGTCACTGGCCTGTTGCTGTTTTTTTTTTAAAAACTAAAAGCCGGGCATGATGGTGCATGCCTGTAATCCTAGCACTCTGGAAGGGTGAGGCAGGAGGATCAAAATTAATTTCCAGGCAAGCTATAATGCCAGCGCTCAGGAGGCTGAGACAGGAGGATTGCCAAGAGTTCAATGCCAGCCTGGGTTACATAGTGAGACCCTGTCTTAAAAAGGTGGGGGAGGCGGGGGATGTAGCTCAGTGCAAAAGCCCTAGATTCAATCTCCAGTACAGGAAGAGAAAGAGAGAGAGCAATTTTTTTTCTTTAAAAAAATCAGGGCTTGTGAGCCTGCAAACTGGCAGTCTTCAGGTCCCTGTCTGTCACTGCCCTGCACCCAGGGGGTGCTGCGCGTGGTGCTAATGCTCAGTGAAGCATTTGTGCTGGGCAGGCGGAGGAGCCCAAGGCGGAAGTGTGGGCCAGGAAGTAGCCAGCCTGTCTGCCTGCTCGGCAGGAAAACTGGATGTGGGCAAACCTGCTCTGCGTAGTGGGTGGGCCAGACCCTTCAGGCAGGGCGGTTTTCTAAACTAAGACAAGTCAGGCTTGGTGGGGTTTATTCCACACATTCCGTCCACCTCCCTGAGCCACAGATGCGGGACCGGGCTGCTTCTGACTTCAGTGTCACTTGCTGTACCCAGCTCTGTGCCATGTGCATCTCTCGGTGTGCGACGCACACGGCGTGTGGTGGGATCCATGGGCTTGGAGGAAACCTGTTTGCCTGTCTTGTCTGGCGGGGAAAGGAGCTGGCCCCCCTGGGAAAGGGGGTCTGACGTCACAAGCCACTACGCGCTCGGAGACTCTGCGTAGTGATCTCTGGAAAAGGCTTGGGGATGGCTCTGCTTAACAGACTTTGTCCCTTTCCATCTTCTGAGGCTCCAGTATCTGATGGAGCTGGAGGTATAAGGGACCCATTTCACAGATGCAGATTATGAGCCCACAACTGGGCAGGAACTGGGGTGAGGCAGGGCCATGCGTGGGCCCAGTTGTAGCCTGTCTCTATTGTTAAAAAATCTTTTTAAAAGAGATGAGGTTTTTTTGTTTTGTTTTGTTTTTTGTTTTTTTTGAGACAAAGTCTCCCTCTGTGGTTCATCCTGGTCAAGACCCAGTCTGGCCTTGAATTTGCAGAGATCCTCCTGCTTCAGCCTCCTGAGTGCTGCGATTACAGGCATGTGCCACTACGCCTGGGTTTTTTTGGGTTTCTGGGTATTTTTGATTTTTAAAAAATTATTAACTATTGTTATTTTCTTATTGTTATAACATTTTGTTTTGTTTTTTCATAAAATAAAAAAAATGTCAGTGGGGACCTGTGTCAATTAAATGAAAAGAAAAAAATAATATTGCTTTGGAAAGCCAAGTGTGGTGGTGCACACATGTAATCCCAGCACTCAGGCTGAGGCAGGAGGATAGACTTGAGTTCGATGGAGGCCAGCCTGGGCTACATAGTGAATTCGAAACTAGCCTGGACCACATACCCTATCTCAAAACAAACAAACAAACAAAAAGTATCACATTAGCATATTACCTGGGTTGAGCATGGTGATGTACATTTGTAATCCCAGCACAAGGGGAAGCTGAGACAGGAAGATTCCCAAATTTGAGTTCAGCCTGGGAAACTTACTTAGTGAGACCGTTTCTCAAAATTAAAAAAATAAAGAGGTACTGGGGATGTAGCTCCATACAAAGCCCTGGGGTCAATTCCCAGTACCACATATACACTCACACACAAATTAGTCAGGCACTGAGAGAAGCTGAGGCAGGCAGATCTCAAGTTCAAGTGCTACCTGAGCAACTTAGTGAGACCCTGCCTTAAACAAAAAGGCCTGGGGATGGAGCAGAGTGACAGCATCCTGGGGTTCTAGCCCCCATACCACAATAAGTAAATAAATGAATAATTAAATAAAATATTGACTTTAATTACTGAGTTGCTGGCAGACTCCTGACTCTCCAAACCCTGCCTAAAATTTGGGGTTTGACACTAAGCAAATAATTTTACCTTTAAATAAACCTGATTTACATCTTTATTATATTTCTAATTGCTGTAAAAAGGACTTGCTAAAGTATCTTTAGTCTTAAAATATAGCTGGAAAACTTATGAGATAGAATCAGTTGCTTTTCCCCCCAAATATAATTAAGCACTAATTTTATTACTTTATTGTCTTTATATTGCTTATTCTTGAATTCTGTCCTTGATTCACTTTATTTTGTTTGAAATTTAAAGTTATTTTCTTACTGTATTTATCATTCTTTTTTAATAATCTGCTTTCTTTAAATGCAATAAATCCCCAATGGATTGCCTATTCTTTATTAAAAAAAAAAAAAAATTGGGGGTTTGAGATTGGCGCCTAACTTGTCTGCTGAGGCGGGTTACCCAAGTTCATGCAGCAGTGGCTGTGAGCCGCTTCCCAGGGCAAATTTCCAGATCTGGGTGGGCAGGCGGAGGGGAGGTCAATGCTGGTGGGAGGCCTCACCTGCCGGTCCCAGCCCTATGGGGCTCTCTGGGCTTCGTCAGTGCAACCTGCGAGGCTTGCAGCTTGCCTCCTCCGAGTCCAGCTTCTAGAAGATGGAAGAGGAATGTGAAGCAGATGATGTGGCAGAAAGAATGAAAAACAAAGTCTCCTGCCAACCCACAAAACTCTGCAAAGGTAAATGAGAAAGAAAATTTTTACTCAGTTCTCAGTACCCCAGAACCAAAGCAAACAAAACAAAACCTGGCAAGGGTTTCGTTTGTTCGTTGTTTGTGTTGGTTGGTTGGTTTGTTGGTTGGTTTTTTGAGACAGAGTCTTGCTATATAGCCCAGGCTGGCATCGAACTCACGGTGATCCTCCTGCCTCTGCCTCCTGTGTGCTGGGATTACAGGCGTGCCTCACCCTGGAACTGGCCGTTGAAGCCAGGGATCACTGAGCCACATCCCCAAGCCTGTTTTATTATTTTATTTTGATGCAAGGTCTCTCTTAAGTTGCCCATGGAGCCAGCTCTCTCCTGCCCTGGGTTCTCTGGGTTCTCCTTCTGGGGGAGAGAATACAGCAGGTCATGGGAAGGCCCGTGTCTGTGATTACTAGGAAGAACGAAGAGGAGAGCCCTCACTCTGTGAGGGGGGCCGGAGGACGCACGGAGGCCCCCAGGGCAGAAGGAGGGGCGCAGGATGCGTGCAAAAACGCACGTAGCTGCTTTGCTGCTGCTTCCTCACGAGGCCAGTGGACTTTTGAGAGCCCTTGGTCTCTTGCAGCCCTCGCCTCCCTCGAGGCTTATCCCGCCTGGCTATTTGTTCACTTCGTTTATTTAGTGTTGCTGAGGCCTTTGCCCTTTGTCCCTTCATTTCTGGTCTCCACCGCTCTCTGCAGTGGCGACCTCTGACTGGGGTCAGGGGTAAGGGGTGGCGTTCACTTCTTCGCAGACAGGGGGCGCTGGCAGGCGGGGCCGCCCACTGTGAGGCCGGAAGTCCGGAGGGTGGCCCTGGGAGAATCTGTTTGTGTCACCATCAGCGGCTTCAAAGCCGTATGGTCACAGGGTCCACTTCTCACGTTTGACCCACCGCAGACTGAAAACATCTGAAGTCCAATTGTCTGTAGAGAACATATATAAAGTTATTTCTTTCTTCTTTTTATTTTATTGGTGCATTTTAGATATACATTGTGATCACATTCATCATAGGGAATTTGTGCCTGTATATGGTATATCTTCTTTTTTTTCCCCCCATTCTCCTACCCTCCCTTCAGCCCCTCTTCCCCTCTTTATTTGCAAAAGCTTTTTTTTTTTTTTTTTTGTGGTACTGGGAATCGAAATCAGGACCTTGCACTTGCCAGGCACGTGCTGTGCTACTGAGCTATATCCCCAGCCCTACAAAAGCACTTATGAATTTGTTTTTGTTACTGTTGTCTAAACAGTATTATTGTGTAATTTACATTGCTTAGGTATTATAAGTAATCAAGTGATGATAAAGTGTACAGGAGGACATGTACAGGTTATGTGTAAACACTGCACAATTTGATGGAAGGGATTTGAGCACCTGTAGATTTTAGTATCTGCTGGGCTCCTGGAACCAGTTACCCTTGGATATCAAGGGATCACTGAAGTTAAAACTTGTTGGGGGGCCGGTGAGATGGCTCAGCGGCGTAAGCGCCTGCCTTGCAAGCGCGAGGGCCTGAGTTCGACTCCCGGATCCCACATATGAAAAGGGGGCCGGTGATATCGCTCAGCGGCACGGGTGCCTGTTGGCGCACGAGGTCCTGAGGTCGACCCCCCGGTACCCACAAAAAAAAAAAAAAAAAAACTTGTTGGGCATCGTGCAGTTACCACAGAGTGGGGCTAGGATGTTAACCAAGGCAGCCTGATTTTAGAGTTTTATGTCCATGTGCTGTATCTCTCACTATTTTAGACCGGTTGGCAGGTTGGCATAAAAGCAACATCTTATTTTAGGAACAGACATAGCCCCTCCCTTTTGGGCAGTTAGGAGGTTATCTATACTTTTGATTTTTTAAGATCTTTTTATCTGATGTGAATTACTTATTTGAAGATGACAAGCTTTATTTATAAGCATGTAAGTTTTTAAGCTGTAAGAATACTGAGGGTCCTGTGTATTTGAAGGATTGTTTTAGCTAAGGGATTAAAAGATTTTTGCTGAACCTTTATAGCTTTTACTGTGGCTTTTTTGCCTTATTGAACCACAGTAGTGACAAGCTATAGGTGTATTGGAGATTGTCAGCAGGAGCCAGTATATAAGTCTTGGAATCCCTTTGTATATAGTCTAAATTACTATTACTTTTTTTATATATCTTGTTGGTTATACGTTTTTTCTGGGTGTTTAAGACCAGTTAAAATGAGAGCATGTTGATCAAAATTAACCTCATGTTACACACATTAAAGTCAGCTCAGGCTCCTCAGGGGCTCCTTGGGGACTATATACAGAGCCTCTTAGTTCTTTTGCCATTGTCATCTGTCAGAATGAATTGCAGTCTTGTTTGACCATATGGCTCCGCTTGCAAGTGTGGGAGATGCTTTTTCTTTGGTGACTGTCCTGTCAGCACCATGTACATTGGTTGACTCCTCCCCTCTGGGATCTAACAATCTCCTTGCTCAGGAGACTGGGTTACTCACCAGAGTTGTAGGCTCTTGTAGAGAGGCCTCTTTATGTCCAGGGTCCTTGTTGACCTTGGAGGGCCAGCACCAAAATATTAGCCATCCTTATAGCCCAGTTACTTTTTTTAGTTTCATACTCTCAGCCTCAGTTGTTGAATATGTAGGAGGTCAGTTACACCAGTCTTGAAGCAAAAGCAGTAGGGTTAGCTATCATGATCTTATCTGGATATCAAGCACCTTGAAATATAAAGTGTGACACTGGCAGAGTGGGGCACACCTGTAATCCCAGCACTCGGGAGGCTGAGGCAGGAGGATCACCGTGAGTTCAAGGCCAGCCTGGGCTACAAAGTGAGTTCAAGGCCAGCCTGAACTACATAGCGAGACCTTCTCTCAAAAAAAAAGAAAAAAAAAAAAAAAAAAAGGAAATATAAAGTGTGACCAGAAAATTGTTATATATATTATAAAAATTTTAACCACAATTGTCTTAGAAGTCAAATGTCTATAGACTAGTACTAGATAACAGTCATAAAGTTTTACAGGGAAAAATTGAAACCAAGAACAAACATGGCATTTTAGCATAACAGTTATGTTGACATGGTCAGGGTAGAACCATTGGGTTCTTTTATCTCTAAAAATATATTTAAACTTTTATTTTACTATAGAATACCTTGTCACAGAAAAGAGCTGTAGACATTTGTTCACTGTAGAGCTGTAGAGATTTGTTGGGATATTTGTTCACTACCTTTTGTTATTATAAAGCCAAGTTTAAAGCCTTGTCTTTTTATCCTTTTAACTTACATTTGGAGAAAACTCAACTTTTTAAAATTCTTTAAAGACTTTATAAAATAAATTCCCTGAGTTTAGAAAATAAAAACTAAAGATGACATTTGGGGAACAAACACTGAGCTAATTTTTTTTTTTTTTTTTTTTTTTGGTACTGGGAATTGAACTCAGGACCTTGTGCTTGCCAGGCAGGCACTTGTGCCATTGAGCTAAATGCCCAGGGTTTTTTGTTTTTTGTTTTGTTTTGTTTTTTTGAGACAGGGTCTTGCTGTGTAGTTCAGGCTGTCCCTGAACTCACTATGTAGCCCAGGCTGGCCTCAAACTCACTTCAATCCTCCTGCCTCTGCCTCCTTTTAAATCAGAGTGCATTCTTATAGTTATTGGCCAAGTTGAGCTATAATAACCTGTTGTGGCTGTAGGCTTGTAAAGAGACTAGTTTGAACTTTTTTAGGGGAGACCAATCAGTGCAGAGATCTCTTGTAATAAGCTAACACCAGTAAGAGTTAGATTGGGAGAGAGAAAGAAAAACCTCTTTACACTGTGAAAGCAAGGACTGTTTAAAGACGATTAGACTGATGGTTTATCTTAATCTCTGATTGGAGCAAGTATAATAAATCGCTCCTCTGTGTTTTGCAAGCTGTTCTCCTGCATGACAGGTAAACTGCTTAGTAAATTGCTAAGGCCTGGCTGGGAGAGGCAGGCCACCCACTGCTTCTGGGTCCCAGCAGTTTTCGTAAGAAAGGTTATGAGAAGGGTGTTTCCATCTATCTCATCTTACTCTCTCTTTCTCTGTCAGCAAGAGAGTGGGTCCCTCTTCCCGAGTGGCTCGACCTCAGTGTCAATGCCTTGTCCTGGGAAGGTGTACCAGTGCCTGATACTCATGGTGGATAGACAGGTTTGGATTGAATAAATCTTGAGGGCCCCAAGAGTGACAGAAAGCCCTCCGAAGGATATTCCCTAGCCCGACCTCCAGGGGAGAGGGACCATGGTGCCAAGCACCTGCTGAACAGCCAGGAGTCTGAAGGCAGTGGTCAAGTGAGTTCCAGCAATAACTCCCTGCCCTGCCCAGCACTGCTGGCTTGCAGTGAGTTGAAATGATAAAAGGGTCGGGGAACTCTCCCTGAACTTTGACCTTTGTCCTGGCAAGCCTTTCTTAGGGAATCTAGGGCTTGTTTTGTTAGATATTGGCTCTATAAAAGTTCGGCAGGGGCCAGGGGATCAAGGACTGGGGTAGCTTGGTGCTCTCTTTTTTTTTTTTTTTTTTTTTTTTTTGAGACAGGACCTTGATATGTAGTCCAAACTGGCCTCTAACTCACTATATGGCCCGGGCTGGCCTCGAACTCGAAGTGATCCTCCTGCCTCAGCCTCCCGAGTGCTGGGATTACAGGTGGGTACCACCACACCCAGCTTGTAGCTCCATTTTTCAAGAAGATTTAAGAGAGGGCTCTGACACCAGGGCGTCGTGTCACACACCTGTAGTGCCAGCACTTGGGAGGCAGAGGCAAAAGAATCGCCAGGAGTTGGAGGCCAGCCTGGGCTACATCATAGTGAGTTCAAGACCAGCCTGAACTATGTAGGGAGACTCCATGTCAAAAGAAAAAAAAAAAAGCAGAGAAAGGGTGTGAGTGGTGAGCATGCGGTTCAGCCTTTCCCCCATACTTACCTCTCTGTAAAGAAGATGATCCCACATTGGGCACCAAACTTGTAAACAGCTCTGTCCTACTCTGGGTTCTCATCCTGAGGCGACAGAATACAGCAGGTGGTGGGAAAGCCCGGATGTGTGCTTATTAGAAAGAACGAAAAGGAGAGCCATCGCTTGATGAAGGGGCCAGAGGACGCGGGGAGGCCCCCAGGGCAGTCTCTATACAGCTCTCTGCGGGGCAGAAGGAGGGGCGCAGGATGCGTGCAAAAACGCACGTGGCTGCTTTGCTGCTGCTTCCTCAGGAGGCCAGTGGACTTTTGAGAGCCCTTGGTCTCTTGCAGCCCTTGCCTCCCTCGAGGCTTATCCCGCCTGGCTGTTCATTCACTTCGTTTATTTAGTGTTGCTCAGGCCTTGGTCCTTTGTCCCTTATTCTCTTGTCGCACCCAGGCTGGCCTCAAACTTGCAATCCTCCTGCCTCAACCTCCTGAGTAACTGGGATTACAGGTGTGCACCACTGTGCCAGGCTTAAATTTGCTTTACCATGGCCTTCAGTAAGAATACTACATTTTATTTTATTTTATTTATCTATTTATTTATTTTTTCTTTATTTGGCGGAGCTGGGGATTGAACCTTGCACTTGCTAGGCAAGTGCTCTACTCCTGAGCTACGCTCCTGACCCTAAGAACACATTTTACAAATCTTACAAATCGCAGTTTGTATGTATTTTGGCTAGAGGCAAAGAGATAAATAGTATATGTTTTCTCGGAAATGGTTTTAGGTTACTAGAGTAGTCAAGTTCACGTAAAGAATGCTGGTTTCCAGGGATTGTGGAGGGAGTTAATGTTTAATGAAGACCAAATTCCTGTTCGGGGAAGTGAGGACCTTCTGGAAATGGCTGGTAGAGGTGGTTGCATAACAATGTGAATGTGCTTAATGCCACTGTTAAAATATTTTTTACATCATACTTTATTTATTATTATTGTAATTATTATTATGGTTTTGGAGACAGGGTCTTGCTCCCTATTCCAGGCTGGCCTGGAACTCACTGTGTAGCTCAGGCTAGCCCTGAACTTGAGGAGATCCTCCTACTTCAGCCTCAGGAATACTGGGTTTATGGGTATGCAGCACCACACCCGGCTTACATCATATTTTACTACACAGCTATATGTTAAAAATGTGCACAAAACACTCCTTGATGCAGGCAGCACTCTTTTCTGCACTGCTCTGTCTTGTTAGTGCCCCACTAAATTGCTTTTCAGGGATCCTGTTTGCAAAGCTTGGCAAGTCTAGGCCAAGGTGATGCCGTGACTCAGGCGTGCCCCATGCCAAGGCCGTTTGTTCAGCAGTAAGAAGGGCCGTTCTTCTCTAACTGGATATACTGTTCTTGGAGCCTGCCTCATCAGGTTACCATGTGCCCTAAATCCTGGCATGGACGCATTGCCTGCTTCCCACGCCCACCCCTAGCAGGACCTCTCACCCGAGCGGGTGGATGAGTGGGTGGAGCGTCGTGATCCACAGCCTCTGGAACTTCCCGGGCTCCGTTTTGCTTGTGTAAGTAGAATTTTTCTTCTGCACTAGAGAAATGAAAGGAAGAAAAGGAAGGCACACAAAATACAAGCCCTTGCGTCTTTTTTTTTTTTTTTTGTGTGTGTGTGTGTGTGTACCGGGGTTGACCTCAGGACCTCGCGCGCCAGCAGGTGCCCGTGCCGCTGAGCGATATCACCGGCCCTTTTTTCGTATGTGGGTTCCGGGAGTCGAACTCGGGCCCTCGCGCTTGCCCGGCAGGCGCTTATGCCGCTATCTCACTGGCCCTTGTTTTTTTTTTTTAACTGTGATAAAATACACATAACTCAGAATTTGCTATTTTAGCCATTTTAAAGTGTACAATCCAGCAGCATTTGTACATTCACAGTGTTATGTGACTGTCACTGTTATGGAGTTCCAAAACATTCTTATCATCCTAACAGGAATCCCCCTTGGGTTGAGCAGCCACTCCCTGTGCCCCTCCCCCAGCCCCTGACCACTACCAACTGCTTTCTGCCTCCACAAATTTACCTGTTCCAGATGTTTCATGTAAAAACACTGTCGGGCATGGTGGGACACACTTGTAATCCCAGCACTCGGGAGGCTGAGGCAGGAGAATCGCCAAGAGCTCAAGACCAGCCTGGGCTACATAGTGAGACATTGTCTCAAAAACAAACAAACAAAAAAAAAACAAAAAAAATCACATGCTATGTGGTCTTTGGCATCCGGCTTCTTTCACTCAGCACGTTTTCAAGATTCATTCAGAGGCGCCCCTGTGGGATCCTGTTCAGCTCTCAGGTCGGGCACCCCCTGGTAGAGCTGAACCCCTTCAGGCTGGACATCCGCCTTCGTGAGTACCGGTGCCGTCTCCTTTCAACTTGTTGGATTTCTCTCTATAAACACAACTCATGTCCTGGTCAAATTGCCGGAACTCAGATGCCTTACTGGCCGGATGCCTCTTAGCCACTTAGAAAACCACCTAGCATCCTATCTGGGAAGGGGTAGCAAATGCTTTACTCAATGGAACCCCAAAACCCCCCAAATTTTCCATAGATGTGGCTCTCAGCCTTTGGCTGGGAAATGGGCACCTCCACAGATGGTACCCCACTATATGGCGGTCGAAGAAGAGGGAATAAAACGTCTCCAGAAAAGTACTGTTCTCACCAGATCAAGCCACAAAGCATACATGTCTGGCAATAAAACCTCAAAATAAAGGTCAAGTATAATGGAAATTTAGTCAGCAAACACAGATTACGCAGGTTTTTCTTTCTTTTTTTTTTTTTTTTTTCCTAGACAGGTTTTCACTATGTAGTGCAGGCTGGCATTGAACTCATGGCAATCCTCCTGCTCCAGCCTCCCCAGTGCTAGGATTATAGGCGTGCGCCAGCATGCCTGACTTGGTTACACATCTTTTTACACGAAGACATAATGTTCAAGCCCCAGTTATGACAACAATAGTAAAACTGAGTAGAATGGGGAGAAAGAACTAGCATTAGAGAAGTAACCCCAGACCACAGAAACGTAAAATGCACAAATTTCTTTTTCCCCATGCAGGAAAGCACTGTACTTTTCAGCTCTGTTTCCCTGTGTTGTTTAGCACCAAAAAAGCCAAATAATTTGAATTCTCTGATAGGTGAAAGTCTGAGTTGTGGGGGGACCAGACTTCCTCGACAGAGGGGGAACGGAAGTACTCCATAAAGAGCCTTCACTCAGTGTGAGCCTACAGCTCATGGGCCCCTTTCAAACACTCTTGGCACTAAGCAAGTGGCTGCTCAGGTTTACATGATGCACGACATGTTGTCACATGCGTTCCACCAAGAGAAGCAAGGTGGCCTGGGCCCACGTTCCCCAGCCTTCTGCAGAACTTCAAGGAATCCACCTGGAGGACTCTGTGCGGGCCAGGGCATCCTGACTCCAGCTCCCTAGCCGGCTCCCTTTAGCTCCGCTCCAGCTCCACAGGGGCCTGGGGAAGCATGGCTGCTGAGAGTAGATCCACACACCATGAGGGCCATCAGTAAAGTACAACTATAACTGATCCACAGCGGCCCCCCTGCTCCCTGCAAAATCTGGAGCCTTTCGCTCCACAGTCCGGTCATCCCCAAATGGTGACCAAATGAGCCGTTCATTCCAGGAATCTATGCTGTGCACCGCAACAAACATGCACCCAAGGATGCTTTTAAAAAGAAGAGAGAACATCTCCCCAGGCCGGGGCTCACCCTCCTTCCTGGCTCAGTTGCCTGGCCACCAGTGACTGCCGAGGTCTGCCAATGCCTGGTGAGGTCCTCGAAGGTCTCTGATGTCTGGTGAGGTCTCCTGGCTGGCTCACCAAATGTAGCCGTGCGGTGGATACAACAGGTAGATTCCAAGCTCTTGTGTACAGCAAGCAAAGAATTGCAAAGCATACAGTCAGTGGTTAGGGGAAAGCAGCTATGTGTATGGAAGGTCACAAACAGAGAAATGGTGCTGGGAAAATAGAAAAGGAGTATTACATTCTGCACAGATACACCAAGCTTTTGGGATCAAGAGCAAGAGAGAATAAAGGCCGCATGAGCTTTGATCGGGGTTATACAGAATGCTTCTCAGTGGCGCCTGAGTTCAAGTGGGTGGAGGGGACACAGTAGGGAGGGATGGCCCTAGGCTGGTGCCACAGCCGAAGTGGGTGGAGGGGAGTGAATTCATGAGCCCCCAGTATGCTCTCTGTACTAGGATGAAGCCTACTTGGTCATCACATATACATCCCTGACTTACGAAAGAGTTCCATTCCAGGAGAAGGTTTGTAAGTCGGATTTGTTTGTGAGTCCAGCAAAGTGAGCCTTATGTATACCTTTGACACAGATATACAATGTAAAGCATGAAAGATCCAAACACAAAAATACTGCAAATAAATTATTTTCACTCTTACAGTTACCTTAAAACGGTAGTACGGTACAGTACAGTATTTTCACTTTTTTTCCATGGTGATGGCTTTGCGCTTCCCAGCAGTCCCTGCCACACCAGCACTGCTTTTCCTCTTGCTTCCGGACGTCCTGGGCTCTGACTGGACACTGCCCCGCTGTACACTGTTGCCTCTGTGTTCATGAAGGAGATCCGCCTGTGGTTCTCTTTTTCGGTTGGATCCTTGTCTGGTTTTGGAATCACGCTAGCTTCCGGGAATGACTTTGGAAGTACTCCTTCCCGTTCAATTTCACTGAAGAATTTGAGGAATATTGCTGTTAGATCTTCCCCGTAGTTCTTAGAGAATTCAGCAGCGAATCCATCAGAACTTGGGCTTTGTTAGTTGGTAGGTTTTTAAATTACTGCCTCACTTTCACTGCCCATTATTGGATTATTCAAGTTTGGGGATTTGTTTTGTTTTGTTTTGTTTTTGGCGGGGAGAGAGAGGCATCCACACCCAAGGCCCATACTCTGGTCCAACCTATGCTTCCTTCCCACTGAGCCAGAAACTGGGAACCCTTAGCTGGGCTGTTCTACCCCCGACACACCCAAGTCCTACTGACCTTCTCAACCTCTTTTGTTTGTTTATTTGTTTGTTTGGTTTGGTTTTTTGAGACAGGATCTTGTTTGTGTAGTTCTTGCACTCACTGTATAGTCCCAGCTGGCCTTGAACTTGTGACACTCCTCCTGCCTCAGCCTCCCAAATGCTGGGATTCCAGGCATGCACCACCATGCCCAGCTATCCTTTTCAACTGTCTGCTGCCACTGGCCTCCACCTCCATGACCACACCCAAATTCTGGTATTTGGGGTTTTTAAATCTTCATGGCTCAGTTTTGGTAGTTCATAAGTACCTAGGAATCTATCCATTTCTTCTGAATTTTCCAATTTATTGGAGCAGAGTTTCAAAGTAATTGCTGGGGCTGGTGAGATGGCTCAGCGGCATAAGCGCCTGCCTGGCAAGCGCGAGGGCCCGAGTTCGACTCCCAGAACCCACATACGAAAAAGGGCCAGTGATATCGCTCAGTGGCATGGGCACCTGCTGGTGCGTGAGGTCCTGAGGTCGACCCCTGGTACCCACCAAAAAAAAAAAAAAGTAATTGCTAATAATCTGGATTGTTTGTTTATTCTTTCAAAAAACCAGCTCTTTGATTCGTTAATTCTTTGTATTGTTGTCTCAATTCCATTTTTAAAAAATTCTCAATTTCATTAATTTTTTTTTTTTTTTTGAGACAGGGTCTCTCTATGTTACTCAGCTGTCCTTGAACTCACAGCGATCCTCCTGCCTCTGCCTCCTGAGTGCTGGGATTGCAGGCATGCACCACCATGGCCAGCATTAATTTCCCTTTTGATCTTTATAATTTCCTTCATTGTACTAGCTTTGGATTTGGATTATTGTTTTTTAGGACCTTGAGGTGCATCATTAGATTATTTATTTGGGCTTGCACTGCTTTTCTCATGCGGGCATTCACACCTCTAAACTTCCCTCTTAGGATTGCTTTCATCATTTCCTATAGATTCTGGTGTGTTGTATTGGCATTATTATTTAAGAACTGTCTAATTTCTTTCTTGGTGTCTTTTGTAACCTATTGATTATTCAAGAGTGTATTATTTAACCACTTATCTGTCCAATTATTTAAATACAGGATGACCAAAAATTGATTTTCTTCATTAATTTGTATAAGATAACATAACAGGAAATACAAAGATGACAATTTTAATCACATTTATTCAATACAAGAATCAACTAGCACGGCCGGTGAGATAGCTCAGCGGCTTAAGCGCCTGCCCGGCAAGCACAAGGGCCCGAGTTCGACTCCCGGAACCCACATACGAAAAAGGGGCTGGTGATATCGCTCAGCGGCATGGGAGCCTGCTGGCGCACGAGGTCCTGAGGTTGACCCCCTGGTACCCACACAAAAAAAAAAAAAAAGAATCAACTGGCTGAAATGACACCTGCCCAAGTGACACTCAGGTTAGTCAGTACATGAGAAATGCACTGCCCGAGTGCTGGTCGGGGTACACTGTTCTAGATGTCCCGCAAAGCCTCCTGCAGTCATGGGTGGGGCTTTTTCAGAGGTGGCTGGACCTAGAGTTGTAAGAGGAATTTTCCCTTCTGGGAATGCACAATCCATGCTGTCCTCCTCCACCCAGTGTTAGGGGAATTAAGCTGTTACAGTTTAAAGTTGCCTAAATTAGATAAGAATGAGAACAGAGCTGACCAGGGATCTGGGTTACGAGATAAGAACAACCCCATGACTGAGGAATTTACAAAATAGGAGACATCCTCCGCCGCCCAGCCTTAAACTTCCGTATGATTGTCTTCTCCCAATGAATGTAAAAAGCTGTTTAAACTAACCAATGCCATCTGCTTCTGTAACCGCGCTTGCAAAGACCCCTCCTCCCTTTGTTCTATAGGCTTATAAGCGCTGCACAGGCTTAGCTCGGGGCCCACTGTTCCTGCGTGTTCAGTGAGCCCCACGCATGCTTGGTCAATAAAAGCCCTTGCCTTTTGCATGAGAGAACGCTTCTTGGAGTCTTCCTTCACGCGGCGGGTGTCTCTACCCTAACAGAGTGTGCGACTGATTCATGGTGCAATGCCAGGATTAAGGGTGCGTGATTACTAAATCAGTCCACTGCTTGGGTTGGCACTGCCCCAATCCTGGTAGCCTGGATACAGTATAAGGGACAAAAAGAGGCTTGTCTCCTCCCTTCCTTGCTTGCTTGTGCTGTCTTCTGCCTGCCATGAACTGTTTCTCCTCTGCAGTGCCCCTCTGCCAAGCCACCCTGCCTGGGAACCAGACAGTTATGGACTGAAACTTCTGCAAACTGTGAGCTAAATAAACCTTTGCTCCTTTAGTTTTGGGTGTTGGGTATTTTGTCTCAGCAATGAGAGAAAAATAACTAAAACTACTGTTTAATGGTTAATTTCCATGCTTTTGCATAATTCTGTGGTTTCTTTTTCATGGATTTCTAGTTTCATTGTGCTATGATCTGATGATATGCATGGGCTAATTTTTATTCTTTTGCATTTACTTAAGCATGCTTTATTGTCTGGTGTGTGATCTGTTTCGGAGAAAGTTCTATATGCTGCTGAGAAGAATGTATATTTTCTTGTTGTTAGGTGGAACGCTCTGTAGATATCTTTCTTTTTTTTTTTTTTTTTTTTTTTTGTGGGTACCGGGGGGTCGACCTCAGGACCTCGCGCGCCAGCAGGCGCCCGTGCCGCTGAGCGATATCACCGGCCCCTTTTTCGTATGTGGGATCCGGGAGTCGAACTCGGGCCCTCGCGCTTGCAAGGCAGGCGCTTATGCCGCTGAGCCATCTCACCAGCCCCTTTTCTTTTTTTTTTTTTTTTTTTTTTTTTTTTTTCTGTAGATATCTTTTAAAAAATCCATGTGCTCGAAGATTTGATTCAACTCTGATATTTCTTGTTTTTGTTCTGTTTTGTTTTGTTTTTTAGTTTTTTGGAGGTTTTTTGTTTGTTTCGTTTGGTTTGGTTTGGCTTTGGGTTTTTGAGACAGGGTCTTGCTATGTAGTTCAGGCTGGCTCTGAACTCACTATATAGCCCAGGCTGGCCTCGAACTCATGGCAATTCTCCTGCCTCAGCTTCCTGAGTGCTGGGATTACGGGTGTGCACCACAACACCCAGCCTTTGATTTTTTATCTAGTTGATCTATTTGTGGTAATGGGATACTGAGATCCCTACTGTAATTATGTTGATGTTTATCTGATCTTTTCTGTCCAGTGTTTGTTCTGTGAGTTGGGCGTGCTGGTGTTTGGTGCATATGTTTATAGTTGCTACCTCTTTGTGTTGACCTTAACCAATGTGTAATGATCTTCTGTGCCTCTTCGGATCAGTTTTGGTTTGAAGTCCACTTTTTCTGAAAATGGGATAGCTGTTCCTGCTTGTTTTTAGGTTCCTGTTACATGGAATAAATATTGTTTTCCAGCTTTGATATTTAGTCTATGAATTTCTTTTCGGGTTAAATGTGTTTCTTGTATACAGCATACAGTTGGATTTTGTTTCTTGATCTATTCTGCCAATCCATGTATTTTGTTTTTGTTTGAGACAGGGTCTCACTAAGTATTCAAGGTTGACCTTGAACTCACTATGTAGCCCAGGCTGGCCTTGAAACACTCAGTGATCCTCCTGTCTCAGCCTCCATTAGGAAATTGAGACTGTTTCCACTGAGAGTTTTTGTTTTCTTTTGTTTTTTGATACTGAGGCTTGCTATGTAGTTCAGGCTGGCCTGGACTCACTATGTAGCCCAAGATGGCCTTGAACTCAAGGTGATCCTTCTGCCTCAGCCTCCCGAGTGCTGGGTTTACAGGCATGTGCCACCATGCCCGGCCTCCTTTATTTATTTGTTTATTTTTGGTTCTCCTCTACTTAACTGCTCACCCTGCCTGGTGTATTCATTCTGTTACACTTTTTTATTTTATTTTATTTTTTAATTGCAGTACTGGGGATTGAACCCAGGGCCTCACACATGCTAAGCAAGTATTGTACCTCTGAGTCACATCCCCAGCTCTTACTCTGTTAGACTTTTTGACTTTGTTAGTTCCATAGTCTCTTTCTAGCATATCCTTGAGAAATTTTTAGAGTGCTAAAGTTTGGTGGTCATGATTTTCCTTTTTTTTTTTTTTTTTGAGACAGGGCTTCACAATGCAGTTCAGGCTGGCCTTGAACTCACTTTGTAGGCCAGGCTGGCCTCGAACTTGCAGTGATCCTCCTGCCTCAGCCTCCTGAGTACTGGGATTACAGGCATAAACCACCATACCTGGCTGGTCATGAATTTCTTAAGGTTCTCTTTGTCAAACTGGGTTTGAAGTTGTTTTCTTTTAGAGCTTGAAACACTTCACTCCAAGCTCTCCTGGCCTTTAAGGTTAGTGTTGAGAAGCCTGCTGTGATTCTAATGGGTTTAACTTTATAAATGATTCATTGCTACCCTCCTGTTATGTTGTTTTGAAATTTTGTTCTATTTTTTCTCTTTAGAATAATAAAGAAAACAAAAAACAAAAAAATAAATGATTCATTGCTTTTCTTTAACAGTGTTTAAGATTTGGTCCTTGTTTTGGACTTTTTAAATTTTCCTTTTTGGGGGGCTAGTAATATAGCTCAGTAGCATAAGTGCCTGCCTGGCAAGCGCAAGGTTCTGTGTTCGACTTTCGGTACCTGCATATAAAAAAAAAATTTTTTTTTCCTTTTCTTAATTTTTTTGAGACAGAAACTTGCTAAGGCTCCAGACTGCCCAGGCTGTGCATAAATTTGGAATCCTCCTGCCTCAGCCTCCCAGGGTGCTGGTGTAGAGGCTATTTTAATTGTAAAGGAAATTTTAAAAACTTATATTTCTAATACTAGTATATTTCTAACACTATTCAAGGATAAGACTGAGAAACACAGTCTGTCCCCATAATTAGAAACCCCAAAACTTAACAAGCCTTAACGTTCCGGGTGCCAGCTGCAAGATAAGTGTAACTCAGACAGACAGTGATGTTTTACTTACTTTCAAGTCCCAGAGACATCATTTCAAGGGCAGCTCGACTCAGTCTAAGACAGTGATTGATTCCTTGTCACCCTAGCCTTGACCTCCCTGTTGTAGGATAGGAAGCCCCAGTTAACTTGCCTGAACCAAACCTGCCTAGCAACATATGACAAGACATGTGTAACCAACTGTAAAATATCATGTTATCTGCCTTTGGTACTTCCTTCCGAAAACCTATATAAGAAACCACCCTACCCCAAGACAGTGCTGATGATTTGAGACCTGATTCCCATCAGCCCGCAAGCGTAATAAAGGTTGCCTTCCAACTCCTCAGGTGCAAAGAGTCTTCCATTTGGTTTGATATCAGATTTCTGTAACACTGGGATTACAGGATTGCACCACTTTGCCCAGCTTGCCTGTCCTTCTTTTTGTTGTTGTTTTTGTTTTGTTTTGTTTTTGGCTTGATCTTCCTATATTCCAGGCTGACCTGTGTAGTCCAAGCTGGCCACCAACTTTTGCTCCTCCTGCCTCACCCTCCCATATGCTGGGATTACAGGTATATGCTACTATACACAGCTCTGGCCCTGTTTTTTTGTTTGTTTTGTTTTGTTTTTGAAACAGGGTCTTACTATTTAGTTCAGGCTGCCCTTGAACTCATTGTATAGCCCAGTCTGGCTTCAAACTCACAGAAATCCTCCTGCCTCTGCCTCCCAAGTACTGGGGTTACAGGTGTGTGCCACCACCCCCAGCTACTGGCCAGTTTTTTTTGTGTGTGTGTGAGTGTGTGTGTGTATGTGGGTACCGGGGGTCGACCTCAGGACCTTGCGTGCCAGCAGGGGCCCGTGCGGCTGAGTGATATCACCGGCCCTTTTTTCGTATGTGGGTAGCGGGAGTCGAATTCAGGACCTCACGCTTGCTAGGTAGGTGCTTATGCCGCTGAGCCATCTCACCAACCCTGGCCAGTTTTTAATAGCATAAAAATTTAATAGCATTGACAATTATTTCTACAGGCCACCAGGCGTGCCTGTAATCCTAGCACCCTGGGAGGCTGAGGCAGGAGGATAGCAAGTTTAAACCCAGGCTGAGCAATTTAGTGACTTTGGGAGAAACTGTCTCAAAGTTAAAAAGAAAAGAAAAAGTGGCTAAGGATGTGGCTCAGCATAAAGGCCTTGGGTTTAATCCCCAGTACTGCATAAAAGAAAAAAAAATTTGCACACAAAGTAAGGTATAGACATACAGTGGCGTGTGATTGAGCCATAAAAAGGACTGAAATACTGAACCAGCTACAAGGAGAATGAACCTCAAAAACAGGATGCCAGGCAGAAGAAACTGGACACAAAAGGCACAGATTATGTGCTTCCATTTATGTGGCGCTTCGGAAGAGATGAATCCAGAGACAGAAAGCAGTTGGTGGTGGCCGAGACTTGGGGAAGGGGACGGGAGAAACTGAAGAGCTGAACAGGGACAGATTTCCTTCTGGGCCGATGACATGTGGGTCATAGATGGGGTAGCATTTGCAGTCTTAGCATGGTGAATATAGTAAATGTCCCTGAACTTACTCACTTCAGTATAGTTGATTTCATATTATGTGCGTTTAATTTCAAAAATTTATACTTTTGAGGCCAGGCAGAATGACACACTCCTGTAATCCCAGCACTCAGGAGGCTGAGGCAGAAGAATTGCTGCAAATTCGAGGCCAGACTGGGTTACATAGTGAGTTCAAGGCCAGTCTGAACCGCATAGCGAGGCCTTGTCTCAAAAAAACAGAAACAAAAATTTACAGTTTTTTGTTTCTTTCTTTCTTTTGGAGACAAGGTCTCACTTTGTAGTTCAGACTGGCCCTGAACTCACTATGTAGCCCAGGCTGGCCTCAAACTCACAGCGATCCTCCTGCCTCAGCCTCTGGAGTGCTGGGATTACAGGTGTGTGCCACCACACCTAGCAAAAATTTGCTCCTAAGCAATATTCCTACCTGGGTATTGTGGCCCATGCCCTTGCAGGGCTCCGTGGGGGTGCTATGCTAGGTGCCTAAAGTGCAGGGAGCCCTCCCCCTCCACTGAGCTCCTGCAGCTCCTCACTCCCCTCGCCCCTACTCAGCACCTCTCCCTGCTTCTGCAAAGCTGCCTTTTCTCTGTGATTCTTGGATTTGGCTAAGATCTACTGTGACTGAGCCCCAAACCGCCCCTCTGCCCCTACCCTCTCTGGCTTGACCCTGCTTCTGTCTATTTTGATGGGGCAGCCCTTCCTTTAGGGGGACAGGAAGAGGATAATGCACTGCAGCTCCTAGCTCAGGGGCAGACTCGGGTCTGTGCTTAGGGTCACCCTTCCCACCCATGGGGCTCTCAGCCCCTGGCTGCCTCCTTCCTACAACCACTTACTCTTTCTCTCTTTTCTCTCTCTCTTTTTTTTTTATACAAGGTGTTGCTATGTAGCCCACACTGAGCTACCCCCCCCCAGCCCTTTTTATCTATTTATTTACTTTTATTTTGAGACAGGGTCTTGCTAAGTTGCCCAGGTTGGAGTTCAACTTGTGATACTCCTGCCTCAGCCTCCCAGAGTGCTGGGATTACAGATGTACGCCACTGCAGCTGGCATGGCACTTATTTCCAGTGGCCCTTTGTCCTCGCAAAGCAGGAATCCATGCAGAATTGGGAATTTTGATTATTTGGTCACCGCTGCATTCCAGGTATCTACAACAGTGTGGCTTGGGTTCGGTGCTTGCGAATTTGCTAATGAGTTCAAAGACAGGCAGGTGAGTGCCGGTGGACCAGGCCTTCTCTTAAATTGCCACGCATAACGAGCTCTTGCTCTTAAGCTTCTGTGACTGCCTCTCCCTGCCCCTCCTGTGGATTAGCTTCTAGGGGTTCTGGCCTCCACTTCCCCTAATTGCTCTAACATGGTGCTCAGGTCAAGTCCACAGAACTGGCTTCTGGGGCCTGGGGTTTTGTAAGTTGTGGCTTTCTGGGTGGTGAGTAATAGAAATCCAAGTTTTGCTTCAGAGCACCCTTTATTCTGGGGAGACTCGTTGGAGCCCTCCTGTGTTCCAGCCTGGAATGCTGGTGGCGTGCACACTTCAGGGGTGCTGTGGGTCACCTTATTCTTTGTCTTTGTGCTGCAGCTGATCTCCCACCTGCTGCCCACTGAGCTGCCCCCAGCCCGAGGAGATTTCTCTTTCTCAGAGCCAGCGGAGTTTTCAGTGTCTGAGGAGGGAGACATGTATGTGTTAATGAACACCTGCAGCGGCTGGCACTGCATTGCCCTTCAGTTGTTTTTTTTTTTTTTTTTTTATTACCGGGAATCAAACTCATGACCTCACGCTTGCCAGGCAGGCGCTGTGCCTCTGAGCTATATCCCAGACGCCCTTCAGTTTAGAGCAAGAAACATTTTCCCTTAGTTTTATTATTATTGTTCTGTTTGGGGGTTTTTTTTGAGACAAGGTCTTGCTGTGTAGTCCAGGCTGGCCTCAAACTCACGGGATCCTCCTGCCTCAGCCTCCCAAGTGCTGGGATTACAGGCTCATCCCACCACGCCTGGCTTCCTTAGTTTTAGTACTACATAAGTCTAGCCCATTTGCTAGACTTTAGTGTTTATATGCTTCAAAAATAAGCAAAAAGTTTCGGTGAGAGCCTCCCACGCCTACATGCACAAGCAGGTCCTGCACCTCAGAAAGGGTTCCTAGTGTTACCCCGTGTCCCCTGAGGCCCCCATGTCCCCAACCTCAGGGACCGTAGTGGGCTGAAAAAGAAAGCTGTGCTTCTCTCGGGTAGGCATTGAGTCTGCAGTTCCAGAAGAGGGACACACTGGGTGAAGATATAAACATCAGACCATGCACTTGTATCCCGAACTGCTAAGATGGGCTGTCCCCACTCAGCTCGGCCGCTCACAGCGAGAGGAGGGTGGCCAACGCCGAGTTTCCCTGGTGCCCATGCCAGGCCCCATGCTGCAGAACACTTCTGGGGGCCATAGGTCTGCCAGCAAGCTGTGGCAGGCTCCCCCTGTGCTGTCCCAGGCCTCTCCGGCTCCAGGGAAGCTCCGTGTGTGTGTGTGTGTGTGTGTGTGTGTGTGTGTGTGTGTGTGTGTCTGGGTCGAGATGGAACCCAGGGGCCTTGTGCATGCTAAGCAAGTGCTCTACCACTGAGCTACACCCCCAGATTTCTTCCTTGTATAAGGACATCAGTCATATTGGATTAGGGGTGATTATATCTGCCATGACCCTATTTCTATGGAAGGTCACATTTTGAGGTCCTGGGGGGTGGACACATGAATGGGAGACACACACATGCACATACACTTCAGCCCATAACTGAAATTATTTGTTTTGTTTTGTTTTGTTTTGTTTTGTTTGAGACAGTGTCTTGCTATGTAGTTGAGGCTGTCCTTGAACTCACTATGTAGCCCAGGCTGGCCTTGAACTCACTGCAATCCTCCTGCCTCAGCCTCCCGAGTGCTGGTATCACAGGCATGTGCCACCATGCCTGGCACTTCAGCCCATAACTAGTAATGTTATAGCAAGAACACAGCTTTCTAGGTTTTTTCAGATCTTCTCTTATGATCAGCGTGGCTGTGTTCCCCAGCTCCAGACTGAAGGGAGCCCCAAGAAGTGACACTGAAAGATGCCTTATTTGAGCCAGGCCTTTACTTCTAGCTACTTGGAAGGGAGAGGCAGGAGGATCTCAAGTTTGAGGCCAGTTTGAGCAATGTAGCAATACCCTGAATAAAAAAACAAAATTTTTTTTTTCTTTTAAGAAAAGGTTGGTGATGTAGCTCAGCACCACACACATGGAAGGAAGGGAGGAAGGACGGAAGGGAGAGAGGGAGGAAGGGAGGGAGGGAGGGAGGAAGGAAGGTTGGTTGGTTATACGGATCATGCGATGTGGTATTTGTTTTCAGTCCTTCCGTTTTGATTGGTGTGTTTGGGTCCTTTGTGGACTCCAAGGTCACGAGGTTCTCCCGTTTCTAAAAGCTTTATCATCCTGTCTGTGTTGCATCTGGAGTTGGCCTGTGTGTGTGGTGTGAGGTAGAGGTCAAGAAACTTTTTTTGTTTTGCATTTGGATATTCAGTCAATCCAGAACTGCTTCTTGAAACCCTCATTCATGGTCCATCTTCTTTGTATACAGTTTTCCTTTGGGCATTTACTATTTGTCAGGCCTTGGGTGTTACAGAAGTAGGTAAAACAAGCCCTTATCTTCCTACACCATATGTTGTAGTGAGAGTGGCAGATAAATGGTTAAGAAGGAAACAGTATATCAAGGACAACAGATGTCGAGATGAAAAAATAAAGTGGGGAAATGGGATATGCAGGTTGAGTGTCCCTTCTCTGAAATACTGGGGACAGAAGTGTTTCATACACACCCTGAAGCTAATTTTATACAGCACAGGGTGCCTGCATTTTGACTGCAACTCATCCCATAAGGTCAGGTGTGGGGTCCCCACCCCCTACCCCCATGACGTCATGTCAGTGTTCAGCAAGTGTCAGATTTTGGAGCATTTTGGATTTCAGATATTTAAATTAGGAACGCTCAACCCGTGCTGTAAGGTATTTAACCAGTCTTCTATCACAGGTCACTTGGGCGGTGTCCAGTCTTGTTTGTTTTTGTTTGTACAGTTCTGGAGATTGAACTCAGGGCCTTTGCATTGAGCTACATACCCAGCCATTTATTTATTTATTTTTGAGACAGGGTCTTGCTAAACTGCCCAGGTTGGACTTGAACTTGTGATCCTCCTGCCTCAGACTTCTAGAGTGCTGGGATTACAGATTTTTTTTTTTTCTTTCTTTCTTTCTTCTTTTTTTTTTTTTTTTTTTTTTTTGAGACAGGGTCTCGCTATGTAGTTCAGGCTGGCCTTGATCTCACTATATAGCCTAGGCTGGCTCAAACTCATGGCAATCCTCCTGCCTCAGCCTCCCGAGTGCTGAATTACAGGTCTGCGCCACCACGCCAGTGCTCATCATATGTTTATTTCAAGTGAGTTTATGCCTCGTTTCCCTAAAAGATTATTTGCTTCCTAGAGCCCGTAGCAAATAGAGTGCGTATAATCAGCACACAATAAAGTGCAGTGAAAGTGGTGCCCATCAGAACCGCAGCCTCATGTCGAGGGTCTGGGCAGACATAAGGACTGGGGTGTCCTCTTCCGTGGAAGGGGCTCACAGCTGAAGCTGACTCATCAACCTGAGCGCGCTTGCAGCACAAAGGTTTCTCCCCGAGCTGACACAGACATTGCGGCCGCCTGACCACGTACTGACAGTGACTTGTTCTTTCCTGAGGTAGCCACCAAGAATGCCCAGGCCACCAGGAGGTGCCAGCTGCACGTCCCCTACGGGGATGGCGGAGGGGACAGAATGGACATCTACTTCCCTGATACGGAGTCAGAAGGTGAGCTGAGGCGGGCTGGCAGCCTGCGGCAGAGTCATCCCAGTGCCCGCTCACGCAGCGCTGTTCTGTCTTCCAGCCTTTCCCCTCTTCCTGTTTTTCCATGGAGGATACTGGCAGAGTGGAAGGTAAGCTGGGGAATTTGGATGAATGGTGCACCAGGAGGACTCATCTCTCCCTGGTGTATTGGTGTCTCGGGGCTGCTGTAGCATACTGCCATGAGCCGTGGCTTCCAGCAACGTTATAGGGTCCTCTCACACTTCTGACTTCTGGAGGCCGGAAGTCAGAAATCGGGAGTCCTGGGGGCCGTGCTCTCTCCGGAGACTGTCAGGGACGATCCTCCTGCCTCTTCCAGCTTCTGGTGCACCCAGATGCTCTTGGCTGTGGCTCTGTCACTCCAGTCTCTGCCTCTGCTTTCTCATGCTCATTTGTGGTGTGTGTGTCTCAAATCTCCCTCTCCTTTTCCTCTTCCAGCCAGTTATTGGGTTTGGGACCCAACCTAATCCAGGATGAGCTGATCTCAAGACTCCCAATTCTGTTTGCAGACACCCTATTTCCAAATTAGGACACACTCACAAGCCGTATCTTTGGGGAAACACAATTCAACGTGCTATGCCCAGTGAGACTCATGCGGGGTTGGCCCTTTCATCAAGGGAAAACCAAAGTGACCCGCCGGTCCAGTTCGTTTGGGACCAGAACGTGGAGTTTTGGTGTTTAAAACTATAGAAAGGGAAGGTCCCAGGCAACTGGGACATTGGTCATTTTAAACTTAAGAAGAGGGTATTCCCGCAAAGCCCTCTCTGTTTCGTGTCTTCAGTTCTCAAAACAGCTGGCTAGAGGTAACAAAATTGTCCCTAGATTACACATGAGGGACAAAGTCTCAGAGGTTAAAGTCCCCGGGTTCTCGAGCGTTGCGCGAGGACAGAGCATGGGACATGTGCCACAAGGCATGTCCAGGATGTGGGGGGAGCAGTGTCACAACTGAGTTGCATCTAGGTGTCACCTCTTTGTCTTTCTGCAGTAAAGACGAGTCAGCTTTCATGGTCAACCCGCTGACAACACAGGGAGTGGCCGTGGCGATAGTGGATTATGACGTAGCCCCCAAAGGTGACAAGGGTAGTCCCTGCAGGTTCAAGGGCTTTGTGGGGAGAGAGCCCCTCATGGGTCCTGACCTGGCCTGTGCTCTCTGTTTAGGGACCCTGGACCAGATGGTAGACCAGGTGACCCGCAGCATAGTGTTCATCCAGAAGCGGTATCCGCGCAATGAGTGAGCATCACTGCAGACCTTGGTGGACTGCCCGGGTGGGAGCACCGCGGGGAAAATACAAAGCCGGCTCTGTGTCTGCCCCACTCAGGGGGATCTACCTGTGTGGACACTCTGCTGGAGCCCACCTGGCCAGCATGATGTTCCTGGCCAACTGGACCGAACACGGAGTGACACCCAACCTCAGAGGTAACGTGGAGGCAGTGCCTGGCTGGCAGGCTTTGCTGTTTGCAATGGATGGCAAGTATGGGCCAGCTGCTTGAAATCCTAAGTGGCTTCACCTGGAGGCTGGCTCTGAACCGTGGGGCACGGCCTTTCTTCCCTGCTCCCAACCCTGGTCCTGCTCCTCTGGCCTGGAGGGTGGGCTTGTCCCCTCTTCCTCCACCAGAAACCTGAGCTCCTCACCTTCACAGGCTTTTTCCTGGTGAGTGGGCTCTATGACCTGGAGCCCATTGTGTCCACCTCGAATAACGGCCTTCTCCTCATGACCTTGTGAGTCACCTGCCCTGCCCTCCTCTCCTCCCAGCCTTGGGCCCGGCAACCCTCTGTCCTGATCCCTGTCCCACCCTGCCCCAGGGAGGATGCACTGAGGAACAGCCCACAGCGGCACCTGGACATGGCCCCGGCACAGCCTGTGGTTCCAGCCTGCCCCATCCTGGTGATGGTGGGGGAGCACGAGTCCCCAGAATTCCATCGACAGTCCTGGGAGTTCTACCAGGTACTTCCGGCACCTGGTCTAGGGCAGGTGGTCAAGGGTCATGTAATCTCCTCCTTGTCATCATTTAGCACAAATGGACCCAAGGTCATCAGTCATTTATTCAGCAAAGGCAGGATGAATGCCGGCCACATGTGCGCAAACCCGGCAGGGTGAGAGTCGGCCTCCCCCGCCCTCCTCTCTCCCACCCAGACCCTGTGCCGAGGAGGATGGGAAGCGTCATTTAAAAAACTGCCTGATATGGATCACTTTAGGATCATTGAGAATCTGACCGAGAAGGACAGCGTGGTCACCCAGGTAGGGCTCCTGCCCTGGTGAGTGGCTTGGGTCCTGTCCTCGCCCCTCGCACACAGGAGGGGGAGGCCGGGACACATGGAGGGGCCACCTCGCCTGCACTCTACCTCTTCACCGGAGGCTGCTTGGTGCCACTTTAGGCCTTGGCAGGGTGGAAAGAGCGGGTCTAGGCTTTTACAGGCAAAAGCCAAATCCAGGCTGGGCATGGTGGTGCATGCCTATAATCTCAGCACTTAGGCTTTCTTTCTTTTCTTTTTTCTTTTCTTGCTTTCTTTCTGTTACAGCAGACATGAGATATATACCCACGGGCGACCGAGATTCGAGAGACAAATGGATTCTTTAATTAAAGCCGGCCAGAGGACAGCAGGTCACTCATAGGAGCTGAATCTGCTGACCTCGAGCCTTTGTGTCACACTCTTTAAATACACATTTAAGTCCTTGATTGCCATAGAAACCGTATTCTTTACTACATCATTTCTTTGGGATTTCACAAGGTCCTTCTCACTTTCCTTTATGGTTTTATGACTTCAAGACTGTGATAAAACCGTTTGTTTGTGATGACACCATTTGTTTCTCTTTTTATAGTTTTATGACTACAGAAAAAGGAGTGGGACTAAAGTTTATCTAAGGGTTTTACCTATTAGTTAAATTTAGAGGCTAAAAAAACAAAATGGAGATACTCTTGCCCTAATATTTCTTTCTTTCTTTCTTTCTTTCTTTCTTTCTTTCTTTCTTTCTTTCTTTCTTTCTTTCTTTCTTTCTTTCTCTTTCTCTTTCTCTTTCTTTCTTCCCTTCCTTCCTTCCTTCCTTCCTTCCTTCCTTCCTTCCTTCCTTCCTTCCTTCCTTCCTTCCTTCTTGATGGAGTCTCAAAAAAGGCTGGCCCTGAACTCACTATGTAGCCCAGGCCAGCCTGGAACTTGCAGTGATCCTCTTGCCTCAGCCTCCCTGGTGCTGGAATCACAGGCGTGCATTACCACACCCGGCTTCATCCCAGCACTTGGTAGCTGATGAAAAAAGCTGCCTCAGTGCCCTGAAAACAAAAAGCCAACTCCATAAAGGAAGGGATAGATGAATTTGGCAACATAAGTGTTTATTTTTTAACTGCAGAAGAAACACATGTCCATGGAGACCAGCCTGTGCTCTGGTCAGCTCCTGCGGGAGCCGCTCCAGTTCTGGGCTCCTGTGTCTTCCTTTCTTGCTGCAGATCATGGTGAAAACAGTCTTCCAAGAGCTCTGATGATGCTGGGCTCTGGCCCCTGAGCACCCACCCCCAGAGTCGTCAGAGCTGAGATGACTGCCTGCCCCGGGTGTGAGCCATTCTTCTCGCTGCTGTGAGCACCGCTCGGAATCTACCCGGCCTGGACGAACTCCAGGGAAGGTCCACAGGGCCTTGCTGTGAGACGCTTGAGGCCATGTCGCAGCCCCGTCTGGCCCCTCTGCCTGCTGACAAGTGTGATGGAATGATCACCTCCAGCTTGCTGTTTTCCTGTGACCGGTTATCAGCGGGTTATCAGTCAGTAGCTCAGAGGCCGAGCACTTGCCCAGCGTGCACGGTCTCATCCCTAGGGCTTCTACCCCCAGCACAAGAAAGAAAATCCTGGAGGAGGAGGAGCCCTCACACACGCATACCCAGAATGATCACAGGAATCCTCCATTCCTGTAAGTTTCCACCAGACCTGCTAACTCCTGCTGGGAGCTCCCTAGCCAGTGGTCTTTGTTTAAAAAACGGCTGACATAGATGTTCTTGTTTAGATCTAAAATGTACCCCCAAAGCCTCACATGTTTAAAGATAATTTAGATTCACCCAGTGATGATTTCAGTGGCTACATGTACTGTTAGGAGGTATGGCCTGGTTGGAGGTGGGTCACTGGGGGCGTGACCTAGAAGGGTGTGTTCTTTTTTTTGTTTCGTTTTTTTTTTTTTTTGTGGGTACCGGGGGGTCGACCTCAGGACCTCGCGCGCCAACAGGCACCCGTGCCGCTGAGCGATATCACCGGCCCCTTTTCCGTATGTGGGATCCGAGAGTCGAACTCGGGCCCTCGCGCTTGCAAGGCAGGCGCTTACGCCGCTGAGCCATCTCACCGGCCCTTTGTTTCGTTTTTTGAGACAGGGTCTTGCTATGTAGTTTAGGTTGGTCTTGAACTACATAGCCCAGGTTGGCCTTGAATTCACAGCACTCTTGCCTCAGCCTCTTGAGAGCTGGGATCACAGGCATGTGTCACCGTGCTCAGTTTGGAAGGGTATATTCTCGTCCCTAGCTCCTCTCTCTCTCAGCTTCCTGGATGCCATGGGGTGGGTAGGATTCCTCTGCCAGGCCCTTCCACCTTGCCATTTCAACCTTGGAGCCAGCTGACCATGGACTGAACCTACTGGAAACCCAAATAAACCTCTCCTCCTTTAAGTTGTGGCTGTTGGGTATTTTATCCCAGTGATGTGAAAGCTGACTAATATACTGGGCTTTTCCTTTCTTTCTTAAAAGCTTCCCCCTGCTCCAGTGTCTTCAGAAGCACCAAGGATCTGCCTTAGCACAGGGATCCCAGACTGAATCCGTGCCATTCCTGGATTATTTCTTTGTTAAGTGTTGATTGCCCTGTAGTTCATTTTAGGTTGACAAAGCCCCAGCTGAGAATGGTTATACATTTTTTATGTGGGTACTGGGAGTCGAACTCAGGACCTTGTGCTTGCCAGCAGGCGCCCATAATGCTGAGTAATATCACCGGCCCTTTTATCGTATGTGGGTTCCGGGAGTTGAACTCAGGACCTTGCGCTTGCCAGGCAGGCACTTATGCCGCTGAGCTATCTCACCGGCCCTTTTTTTCCTTTTATGTGGGTTCCAGGAGTTGAACTCAGGACCTCGCACTTGCCAGGCAGGTGCTTATGCCGCTGAGCCATATCACTGGCCCACATTTTTTAGATGAATGAAAAAATTAAAAAGTTAATACAGTTGCATGATATATAAGAATTATAAAACATAGGCAGGGTGTGTTGGTGTGCATCTGCAGTCCCAACTACTTGGGAGGCTGAGACAGGAGGATCTCTGAAGGTGCAGCTTAGTGTTGCCTAGCATGCACAGGCCCTTGGTTCTATCACCAGCTCCACAAACAAAACAAAAAAACTCAAATGTCAGCAGTTGTGTTGGGACACAGCCCTGCTCCTTCACACACTGGCTGTGGCACCTTCTGAGCTACATGGCCCGTGGTGCTTAAGCATTTCCTGTCTGGCCCCACAGTTCACCAACCCCTTTGTAAAGTCTTCCCCAATCGGTGCTTGTTCTGCCTTTGCTTCTGTCCACCCCGCCCTACATTCCACCTGACATTTGAGTTTGTCCCTGAGAGTCCTGGGACCTTCGCCCGGGAGCCACAGCACAACCCGGACAGGACAACGCCATGCACAGGTCGGTGGGGCTTCCTCTTCCGCCCCAAGTCCGTGTGCAAGGAGCCATCGATCATCTGCACCCTACCCGGCTGCTCTTTCCCCTCTCTGCATGTCTAGCAGTTCAAGAATGTCCACGGTGGCATTCTTGGTGACAAAGAACAAAAAAGAACCTAAATGTTTATCAGGAGGGAGTAAGCACAGTCCCTAACTCGGGATGGTTCCATTACGACTTTTCCATTTCGCAGTCGTGCAGAAACACACGCATAAATTCACTGTTTTCCCTGGCAGTGTGGCCCTCGAAAGCCACGTGGGGGGCAGTCGGCAAGCACTCTGTTCTCATGGCTTTTGTGAACTGGGCACGGTGGCGCACGCCCGTAGTTCCAGCAACTTGTGATCCTAAGGCAGGAGGACCCTCCAGTCACAAGATTGTGACCAGCATGCATGACACAGCAAGATTCTGCTTCAAGAAAAAAAAAAAATTTTTTTTTTAATCAAATAGGTTTTGTATTAGATGATTTCGCCCAACAGTAGGCCGTTGTCAGCATTCTGAGCACATTTAAGTTTGGCTGGGCTGAGCTGGGATGTTTGGGAGGTCAGGCCCATTTTTATTTATTTTTGTGTACTGGTGATTAAACCCAAGACTCCGCACATGCTAGGCAAGGATTTCACAGTAAGCTACACCACAGCTCTTTTTAAAAAAAATTTAGCTGGGCATGGTGGGGCATGCCTGTAACTCCAGCACTCGGGAGGCTGAAGCAGGAGGAGCACCATGGGTTCAAGGCCAGCCTGGGCTACGTAGTGAGTTCAGGGCCAGCCTGAACTACATAGCGAGACCCTGTCTCAAAAAAACCAGTTTGATCAATCCTAAAATTCATTTGGAATCAGAAGAGACCTAGAATAGCAAAGGCAATTCTGGGCAACAAAGGCAAGGCAGGGGGCATCACAATCCCCGACTTGAAATTATACTATAAAGCTACTGTGATAAAAACAGTGTGGTACTGGCAAAAAAACAGACCTGAAGATCAATGGAACAGATTAGAAGATGCTGAAACAACCCCAGACATACTAAGCCACCTTATCTTTGACAAAGGTGCCAAACACATTCGCTGGAAGAAAGATAGCCTCTTTAATAAATGGTGCTGGAAAAACTGGCTCTACACATGCCGAAGATTAAAACTAGACCCATATCTTTCACCATGCAGTAAACTAAATTCAAAATGGATCAGAGATCTAAATATTAAAACAGAAACATTAAATCTGCTGGAAGGTAGGATAGGTAAAACCCTTGGAGACATTGGTGTAGGCAAAGACTTTATGAATAAAAACTCAACCGCACGGGAACTATCCCAAAGAATCAATAACTGGGATCTCATCTTATTAAAAAGCTTTTGCACAGCAAGAGAAACCACCAACAGAGTGAAGAGACAACCCACAATGTGGGAAAAAATGTTTGCCAGCTGTTCCTCAGACAAAGGATTACTATCGAGAACATATAAAGAACTCAAAAAAATCAGACCTCCCAAATTTAAAGACCCACTCCAAAAATGGGCATCTGAGATGAATACACATTTCTCAGATGAAGAAATACTAATGGCAAATAAATATACAAAAAAATGTGCAACATCACTAGTCATTCGAGAGATGCAAATTAAAACAACACTGAGATACCATCTCACCCCAGAAAGAATGGCTACTATAAAGAAATCAACTAATAACAAATGCTGGAGGGGCTGTGGGGAAAAAGGAACCCTTCTCCACTGTTGGTGGGAGTGTCGACTGGTACAGCCACTGTGGAAGTCAGTGTGGAGATTCCTCAAAAAGCTAGGGTTGGAGGTCCCATTTGACCCAGCTATTCCCCTTCTGGGCATCTTCCCAGAAGAATTAAAAACATCATACCACAGCGATATATGTGCACCCATGTTTATAGCAGCACAATTTGTAATAGCCAGATCTTGGAAACAACCCAAATGCCCATCAACTGAGGAATGGATAAGAAAGACATGGTATTTTTATACAATGGAGTACTATTCAGCCATAAAGAAGGATAAACTGGAGACTTTTATAGGTAAATGGATGCAACTCGAGAAAATACTCATAAGTGAAATAAACCAGAAGCACATGTGTAAGCATCGTATTGTCTCTCTAGTATGAGAAACTGAAAGAGTAAATAAGATCCAAAATGTACAATAGACATGGTGAATCAAAAAGAAACTGGTCAAAAGGAAAGAGAGACTGGAATAGGGAAAAGAAAGAAGGGAAAGGGAAAAAAAATTGTATATATATATATAAGATGGTTAAGATAGATACACTACGATTTTTACTTAGTTCATTGAAGAGTAAGGTTTGTGCCAATAATGTTTGGATAATTAAATGCTAATGTCTGGTGTCCTGAATAACTAACTTAAAGATAGTAATACGCAATGTATTAACCATTGTTACCCTCCTAATATGTTGTTTTGAAAATTTGTTCTTCTTTTGATTTGTTTTGTTTTTTCTTCTCTTTAAAATAAAATTAAAAAAAAAAAAAAAAAAAACAGTTTGATGAAGTTGCCCAGGATTGGCCTTGAATTTGTGATCCTCCTGCCTCAGCCACCCAAGTAGCTGGGATTACAGGTATGTACCACCACACCTGGCTAAATCAGATCTATTAAATGCATTTTCAATTTAAGGTATTTTCAACTTATAATGGGTTTATTGAAAGAAGCCCCTAAGTCAAAGGGCATCTATATATCCAGGTAGCAAAAAGCATTTAGTCATTTGAAGATCTATCTTTACCACATAGAAAATCTCTAAGACTACTACATGACCAAAAGCAAGAATACATGCTCACAAAATTGATGTGTTTCTGAGGCAGGCATGATGGTGCATGCTTGTAATCCCAGCATTCTGGAGGCTGAGGCAGGAGGATTGCACAGAGTTCAAGGCCAGCCTGGATTAAATAGTGACTTCAAGGCCAGACTGAATTACATAATGAGACCCTGTCTCAGAAAACAAAACAAGGGCTGGTGAGATGGCTCAGTGGCATAAGCACCTGTCTGGCAAGCTCGAGGTCCTGAGTTCGACTCCCAGTACCCACATAAAGGAAGAAAAGGGCCAGCGATATCGCTTAGCGGCACAAGCTCCTGCTGGCAAGTGTGAGGTCCTGAGTTCGACTCCCGGTACCCACATAAAAAAAAAACAAACACAAAACAGAACAAAATCAATGTGTTTCTGTATGTAGACACAGGGGTGAGTGCTCCGAAAAAAGTCTTGAAAGATCCATACCTATGTTGCCTGAGCTGTTCATGTCAAGGAAGGAAGTGGAGTTGGGACACTAAAATATTCGAGCTGGGCGCAGGACTGTAGACCCGGCTACTCAAGAGGCTAAGGCAGAAGGATCACAAGTTTGAGGCCAACCTGGTCAATTTACTGTGACCCCATCTCAAAAAAAAAAAAAAAAATTTAAAAAGGGATGGGGAGGAAGCTCAGTGCGAAGGCCCTGGGTTCAATTCCCAGTGCCACAAAATTTAAAAAACAATTTTTTCACAGATGTGCACATCTGTAATCCCAGTACTCAGGAGGCTGAGGCAGGAGGATCACTGCAAATTTGAGGCCAACCTGGGTTACACAGTGAGTGCAAGGCCAGCATGAACTACACAGTGAGACCCTGTCTCAGGAGGCCAAAAAAAGAAAAAGGAAAAAACATTTTTGATTCAAAAAGCTCTCAGAACATACAAAAATGAGAATATTATGAGTGTAGCTTAAATCCACTGTAGAGAGTTTTTGTTTGTTTTGTTTTCAAAGCCCAAACTGGCCTTGAACTCACAGCAAATCTCCTGCCTCAGCCTCCTGAGTGCTGGGATTACAGAACAGGTGTGGGTCACACCAGCAAAAAGACAAATGTTCTTTTTTTGTATGTTTTTTTGAGACAGTCTTGATGTGTAATTCAGGCTGGCCTCGAACTCACTATGTCGCCCAGGTTGGCCTCAAATTTGCAGTGATCCTCCTGCCTCAGCCTCCTGAGTGCTGGGATTTAGAGGCACTTGCCGCTATGCACAGCCACTCTAGAGTTTTAAAGGAAATGATGCACAAACTGTAGTACTTCCTTTAACATTTATGACAAATTCCTGAGACACCTTACAGATGTCAGCTGGCAGGAAAACCCTGTCACCACTCCTAAGTTGAGAATTGTTCCCTTGACTTCAGCAAGATGAAAGACAACATATAGGAACACACATGCAGGCCTCTGACACGCTACACACAAACATCTATAGTATAGAAAAACACTGGGAGGGTACATGTGTTAACAGCAAACCTGCATGGTGAAGAAGTGAGCAATTTAATTTTCTTCCCTTTATTGATACAATGTTTACATTAACACCAACTTTAATTGTCTTTATTTACTCTAATACTATAGTAAGTAGGATGGGCAGGCAATAGAGCTCAGTGGTGGACATTCACCTAGTATATGTCAGTGCTGCAGGAAGAAAAAGACTACATTTATCACCATCTCCATGGTAAGTTTCTTGATTTTTCTTTTTTCTTTTTTCGATACTAAGGATCAAATCCACAGACTGCTGAGCTACATCCCCTGCCCTTTTAATATTATTCATTCATTTGTTGTGATAGGGTCTTAACTGTGCACTCCAGGCTGGCCTCAAACTTGTAATTCTCCTGCCTCAGCCTCGGGTATGCTGGGATTACAGGTGTGTGCACCACCACTCCCTTTAAACTTCTTGGTTTTGATGACTGTACTGTGGTTATGATGGAAAATGAAGTATTTCAATGTGAAGTGTCATGACGCCTTCAATTTAAAAATGGTCCGGATTAAAAGCCTGTATAAATACAGGCTGTATGTATATGATATACATACATACCTGACTATATGAGTGTATATATATGTACATATTTAAAGAGAGAAGAAGAGAGAATGAAAAAGCAAATAGACACAATAGAAGCAGAAAATCTAGGTAAAGGGGTATATGATTTTTTTTTTTTTTTTTTTTTTTGAGGCAGGGTCTTGCTATGTAGTGGGCTGGACTTGAATGCGCTTATGTAGCCCAGGCTGGCCTCAAACTCACAGCGATCCTCCTGCCTCGGCCTCCCAAGTGCTGGGATTACAGATGTGTGCCATCACCCCCAACAGGGGTATATGATTATTCCATTATTATTATTGTTGTTAATATTTTGTTTTTTTGAGACAGGGTCTCTCTAGGAAATTCAGGCTGACCTTGAGCTCCCTTTGCAACCCAGGTGGGCCTAGAACTTGCTGTGGTCCTCCTGCCTTGGCCTCCCAAATGCTGGGATTGCAGATGTGTGTCACCACACCTGGCTCCTTCAATTTTTGGAACTTTTCTTTAGAGTGGTATTAAAATTGGCTGAAGGGGGAAAAAAACACAGTCAGGTGTGGTAGCACATACCTGTAATCCCAGCACTCAGGAGGCTGAGGCAGGAGGATTACTCTGAGTTTGAGGCCAGTTTGGGTTACATAACAACAAAAAAACATGCCAGGTGTGTACTTTTAAAAGTGTGTACTTTTATCTTTGCTCTTACCCTCTTTTTCTATTTACTTGGCCCAAGCTCGCTCTGCAGAGCCAGTTTCTTTCCCACTCTTCACTTTTACTTTCTCGAATAAACTTTGCCCCTGCTTAAGAAAAAAAAAAAAAGGCACTGCAAACCTGTTGTACAAAGCTGATTATTGAATGAACAGCAAGGGGGCAACTGGCCAGACCTTGGAAAACAAATCCAAACCCTTGCTTCCCACTGGCGTACTTCCCAGAGGGGTCAAGACTTCCACACAAAAACCAAAACTAGGAGACACCAGAAGAAATCTTCAACAAATGTCTTTTAGAAATCATCTGGCTGGGCGTGGTGGCGCACGCCTGTAATCCCAGCACTTGGGAGGCTGAGGCAGGAGGACTGATGCGAATTCAAGGCCAGCCTGGGCTATGTAGTGAGTTCAAGTCCTGCCTGAACTACATGGTGAGACCCTGTCTCAAAAAAAAAAAAAAAAAAAAAAAAAAAAAAAGAGGCCCGGTGAGATGGCTCAGCGGCGTAAGCGCCTGCCTGGCAAGCGCGAGGGCCCGAGTTCGACTCCCGGATCCCACATACGAAAAAGGGGCCGGTGATATCGCTCAGTGGCACGGGTGCCTGCTGGCGCGTGAGGTCCTGAGGTCGACCCCCAGTACCCACAAAAAAAAAAAAAAGAAATCATCTTGAAGTGGACAAACTTTCCAAGTGTGGTAAGGCCAAACCAAACAAGACAAACCAACCATAAATAGGGAAGTCAGAAAGAAAAGGTGGTAAAGACAAATAACAAGTTGAGGTGTGTGCACAAAACAAGTGGAGCTCAGACCCTTACGTATAAGGACTCTTAAGCAATAGGAGAAATATTAGGAATCCCACAGAACGGAGGGCCAAGGACAGGCAGGCCTGGTGAGTCACAGAAATCAAATGACAGATGAACTTGAGAAAAGGTAATCAGCCTTCCTTTTAAAAAAAGGCTACAAATTAAAACAAGCATGGGATGTTTTGTACTTCAGATGGGAAAAGATCAAAATGTGATGTTCCGCAACCTTGTGGGAAAATAAGAACTCTTGGGACATAAAAGTGGTCTTGACCTTTTCCTGCTGGCAGGGAACCCTCTGATCCTAAGAACTCAGCAGCCAACAGAGCCAGCACCTTACCCTTCCACCCCACTCCCACTTGGGGCTCTGTTAATCTCTGCGTGTTTTTCTCTCCTGACCTTTCACAAAACTGCTCATAATTTTCTTGTGAATTAAGCTGAGAAATCAATCCAGGCCATCAGCTTTGTATCCAATTCATAATGATTGCTATTGCTAGGCATGAACAAAACAAAATTTATTTGATGACAGCTAAAACTACACATGGTAAATGTTTGCTGAAACTGCCATAAACCTCAAGGATTTTTTAGCTACTACTTTTTTTTTTTTTTTTTGAAACACGGTTTCACTATGCAGTTGAGGCTGGCCTTGAACAGTGATCCTCCTGCCTCAGCCTCCCAGCCTCAACCGGGGTTACAGGCGTGTACCACCACACCCAGCATTAGCTACTAAATTTTGATGTCAAAAAAAAAAGTTTGACAACCAGACAACTGGAACGTAAGAGAACTAAGAAGGCTCAGAATGCCAGAAGAGCCAGGCATGGTGGCTCACACCTGTAATCCCAGCACTCAGGAGGCTGAGGCAGGAGGATCACTACAAGTTTGAGGCCAGCCTGAGTTCAAGGCCAGCCTAAACTGTAAAGCAAGACCCTGTCTCAAAAAAAAAAAAAAAAAAAAAAAAGGCAGAAGATATTGGTAAGATCCTGTATACCCAAAAGGTGATCTATAAGTTGTTATAAAATTTTATGGAAAATAGGGAGTTAAGCCGAGTATAGTGGTACATACCTGTAATCTTAGCACTCAGGAGGCTGAGGCAGAACTGCCGCCCGTTCAAGGCCAACCTGAACTACCTAGCAAGGCCCTATCTCAAAAAACAAAAAGCAAAAAAAAGAAGAAAAAGAAACAGAAATGGGGAGTAACTAAGTGTTTAACAGATGCAGAATTTCTGTTGGGGAAAATTTTTTTTTTAATTTCTGGAGATGGATTGTGGTGCTGATTGCACAAAAACTATAATGTGCTTAATGCCACTGAACTGTATACCTAAAGATGTTTAAAAAGATTTAATTATATATAAGTATAGATTCACCATATATAGCTCTGTATATGTGAGATAAAAAGATGATCAAGAAAAAATGTAATCATTCAAAATACTTCACCTGAATTATATGCCTTTGTTACTATAGCAACAAAAATCAAACCCAAAATGTACACTAACTTTATAAAATAGATCTTATCAATGATGTTATTCTTCTACACAGTAACTTTAAATTTATTTTAGTTTTTTTTTTTGTGGGTACCGGGGGTTGAACTCAGGACCTCGCGCTTGCGAGCAGGCGCTTGTGCCGCTGAGCCATCTCACCGGTCCTATTTTAGTTTTTTGAGACAAGGATCTATGTAGTTCAGTCTGGCCTTGAACTCACTATGTAGCCCAGGCTGGCTTCAGACTCATAGTGATCCTCCTGCCTCAGCCTCCGAAGTGCTGAGTTTACAGGTGTGTACCACCATGCCCAGCCATAACTTTTTTTTTTTTTAATCTTAGGGAAATGATCTGAGTAGCTGAAGTTTTCAGTAAAATGAAAATTGAAATGGAAAGATGTTAGAAGTTGTGCTAAATAGAAGACAAATCAAAGAAATACATTGGTTTGATGGCATTAACTTCAGGAGATAACTTTTTTCTTCCTTTTTTTCCTTTAAGAGATCTCATTAGCTGCCTAGGCTAACCTAGAACTTCTGGGGTCAAGTGATCCTCCTGTGTCACCCTGCTGAGTAGCTGGGACTACCGGCAAGTGCCACCACATCTGGTCTCAGGAAAGTTTTTCAGTGAGCGGCATCAATCCTGGTGAAACCTGGATCCTAGGGATGAAAAAGGCAGGGTCCACACCCAAGGGGGCGAGGTACCAGGCAAACTGTGTTCCCCGCTGATGACTGATATGTTTGTGATTCACACCTCTCTGAAGGGCAGGCTGCCTGTGCACAATTTGAAAAGGACCACACACATTTTCTCAGCAATGTTCCTAGCGGATGTGTATCCTATGGACAATGTCATACTTCTGGACGTGCCTGTCTGCTATGGTACAATTCTAGAACTGGAGACACCCAGTGGGAAACTAGTTAGTTAAGACCATCGGTTTTAAAAAATATATACATATTTTTAGTGGCTTACAAGAACAAACAGGCTGGGGATACAGCTCAGTGGCACAGTGCCTGCCTGGCAAGCGCAAGGTCCTGAGTTTGATTCCCAGTACCAAAAAAAAAAAAAAAAAAAAAGAACAACTTTTATTATCTCTCAGGGTTTCTATGAGTCAGGAATTCAGCCAGTGTACAGCAGGGACACATTGTCTCTGTTCTGTGACGACTGCAGCCACAGTTGGAAAGTCCCAAGGTTCAGGAGTTATGAGGACATCGGTCTGAGGATTGGCTTTGAAGGTGGCCCTCTCACATGGCTACCAAGTTGATACTGGCTGTTAATAGATTTATCTACACATACATACGTTTGGAAGGACATATGAGAAACTGCTAAAAGTTTCCCACTGGGGACTACAGCTAGAGGAAGACCTCCTTTTCAATGGACCAATTTTTGCTTTTATAATTTTATTAGTACACACTTGCATTACATAATGATTACATTCATCGTGGGGAGTTGGTACATGTGTAAGACACATCTTAATTTTTGCTTTTATAATATTGATGTGTTACTTTTATAATAGAGAAACATGTTCATAAAAGGTTTGGTTGGACTCAGGTGATGTCTAGCAATCTCCAAATTGCCTGGTTTGATCATCACGGTGTTGATCAGAATTTGAATTTGCAGTCAACTTTTCAAAATTCAGAGTTCATGAGAAACTACAAAATTTCTTTTGGAAATCTACTTCCGGGGGCAGGTGCTTAAACACTGGAAGGTCTTTAAGATCCCACAAAAGCTGAAGGGTGTAGCAGAGCCAGGACAAAGGGGAGGGTCTGCAGCTTTTGAATATGGTGAGGGAAAACCAAGAAGTGCAGGTCCGGGTCACCACCTGTGACACTGGCCAGAGGAGTCTCAGTTCTGCCCTGTGCAGGTTGTGTGACTCAAAGCATCTTGGGTTAGGATCTCCAAAACAGTTATTGTTGTACCAAAATATTTTCATATCTTCCCTTAAGAAGCCCCCTACTGCAGCAGCGTGGCCCTTCCTTGGGAGGCCTGCAAACCTCCTCGCAATTCGTAAGTCAGGCCTACCCACACTCTAGAGGCTGACTGGTATGTGGTTAACCTAGGGGAGCTGGAGCCAAAACCAAGACGTCTGGGAATGTGCAATACGTGCTAACGAGGGCTGCGCGCCGGGACACGACCCTCTTTGCCCAGCCTGCTACTCCCTGCAGGTGGCTCCTTAGGAGAAGCCACTGCAGCCAGAAGAGGTGGATTGGTAGAAAAGCTACTGCAAAGGGTTCAGCCGGAAGCTGCAACATCTGCATCAGGGTGACTTAGCGCAGTAACCACCCTGAGAGTCCCAAGAGCCTGCTCCGGGCCTAGGCGCTCCATCTACAGGTGGGTGTCTGCTCCCTTGGGCTTCCCTTTTCCATAGTCCTGGCCGACGGTCTCCGAGCAGTCCATTTACTTCCTGTAGGCCCAGCGCAATCCGCCTCCAAGACGCTCGGGGTACGCAGCGGGCAGCCCGCAGTGTTTCCACTGAGCCCTCCCCCGCTTCCTCCGTGTCAGGCACTTCAGGTGCGCGCCTCCGCGGAGCGAGGGCGTGCACACACCCGGCGGACATCTTTGTGCGTGCGCGCCCACGTTCTCTCCGCGCGGCTCAGGGAGGGCAGCCGGCCCTGAGCGGTTCCAGGACCGGGGAGCCATTTGGCGAGTCTGCAGGACGAGAGGGCTTAACACAGATAGGCTCGCCCACTGCTGGGACCTGTCGCGGAGGCCGCGGCCCACTCTGAGGCGAGTCCCAGGAGCACAGGACGCACCTCCCAGCACACCCCGCGCTACCTAGTCCCAGAGAGCGGCGGGGTGGGGGCGGGGGCAAGGCGTTCCCGGCATGCTCCGCGCCGCTCTCTCCCAGAAGCCTGGGGGCGGGTCTAGGGGCGGGGCGTTCCCGACACGCCCCGCGGCGCGGCGCTACCCGCGGATTTGAATCGTGTGACCAAGCTGTGACTGCGGCGGCGACGGAATGGGGACCCCGTCATTGCCCCGGGCGTGGCAGCTCTATCTCAAGGACCACCGTGTCTCTACGTTCAAGAACTGGCCCTTTCTGGAGGGCTGCGCCTGCACTCCGGAACGGGTGAGACCGTGGACCTCTTCTCCCCCACCCCTCAGGCCGGCCCCTGCCGGGGACTGTTGACACCTTGGTCCCTGGGCCCCAGGGTCTGGGCCGCCGCTTCCCCATAGGTCGCCCCGCCCCGCCCCGGCCCTGGAACGGTTGGGGCCCGCTCTCCTTATCTCTTCTCGCCTATTGCCCCTATCAAGGCCTCCTATCCTGTCCCAGCTCCCGTCCCGGAACTACCCCGTCTCGGGGGTTGCCGACCCCATAGTGGCTGGGCCTAGGGTCTAGGGCCTCCGCATTTGCTCACAAACTGCTGTCCCTTACAGATGGCCGAGGCCGGCTTCATCCACTGCCCCACTGAGAACGAGCCCGATTTGGCGCAGTGTTTCTTCTGCTTCAAGGAGTTGGAAGGCTGGGAGCCAGATGATAACCCCATGTAAGTCTGTCCAGATTCTAATCTTTTTGGGTGCCTCAGTTCGATCAGGAAGGTTTTGGTTTGAACTAGGCTGGGAAGAAAATGATTTGAATTTCCAAGATGCTTATTGCAGGAGGGATGGCTTTCCTAACCTCATCTTGTGAACTAAACAGCTGTTGTGAACCGATACAGCTCCATGTGCTGGTGCGTTGGTGATGTGTGAAACCTAATTAAATCTAATTGGAGTCGGGCACAATACCTCACTCTGTAACCCCAGCTACTCTGGAGGATGAGGCAGGAGGGTTCCAAATTTGAGGCCAGACTGGACAACTTAGACGGATCTTGTCTCAAAAAAAATCTGGAGATATAGCTCAGTGGTAGAGCACCCCTGGGTTTGATCGGGGGTATCACACACACACACATGCACACAAACTAAATCTGATTTGGCCAAAAAATCCTTCAGGATGGATGTTGAAGAAAGGCTTATCTGCGTAAGGTGCTTGATGTTTTTCAGCTCAACAGAATAACGGAATCTGCTCCTGCCCTGTGAACTCCCAGGAACTGTGAACTCCCTGTGTTTTTCTTGCCTGAGTGCTTTTTTTTTTTTTTTTTTTTCCCCTGAGACAGGGTCTCGCCATGTAGTTTAAGCTGGCCTTGACCTCACCATGTAGCACAGGCTGTCCTCAAACTCACAGTGATCCTTCTGCCTCTTTCCTCCCGAGTGCTGGGATTACAGGCATGCACCACCATGCCTGGCTCTTGCCTGAGATTTAAAAAAAAACAGCTTTGCTGAACATGGAGGGGCACACCTGTGATCCTAGCACTTGGGAGGCTGAGCAGGAGGATCACTGTGAATTTGAGGCCAGCCTGGGCTACACGGTGAGTTCAAGGCTGGCCTGATCTACATAGCAAGACCCTGTCTCAAAAAACCAAAAAGTAAAATAAAATAAAAATACAGAGACAGCCAGGTGTGGTGGCGCACACCTGTAATCACAGCACTTGGGAGGCTGAGGATTGCCACAAGTTCAGGGCTAGCCTGGGCTACACAGCAAGACCCTATCTCAAAAATAAATAAATAAATAATAAGACAATTTTTATTGAGATGTAATTCACATGCCACAAAAATCACCTTTTTATAGTTGCACTTCAGTGTTCTTTGGAATTTTGTTCATCAAGATACTGTATATTTTTGGGGAGGGGAATATTTTTTGTGGTGCTGGTGATTGAACCCAGGGTCTTGTATATGCTCAGCAAGAACTCTGGTACTGAGCTACATCCCTGGCCTCTTAAGTTTTTTATTTTGGGACAAAGTCTTAGTAAGTTACCCAGATGAGTCTCCAACTTTCTTTCTTTTTTTTTTTTTTTTTTTAATTTTTTTTTTTTTTTTTTTAACGACAACAAGTAAACATTCTCATGTATTAACAAACTCAAGCATTAGAGAATGTACAAATGAGTCTCCAACTTTCAATCCTCCTTGCCTTAGCCTCCTGAGCAGGCAGGATTATAGGCATGTGCCACTACACTTAGCCCGTTTTCATTTTTTTTAATTCTGTGTATATAATCAGAGTACCCTATCTGTCTTTTGCTAATGTCTTTCCATGTTCTTTTCTCACCTCTTGGTCCTGTCAGAATCTATTACTTCCACAACCTTAATTTTTGCCCCCAGGGAATCACCTGAGTTGTTTCTCTTGTTGGCTAGAAAAGCATTGCTGTTTTATTCCCTAACATATTTGCTATTTGACCAAGGTTGAATGGATGCACTGGTGGTTACACCAGTGATCAGTGGGAAAAGTTGGAGATTGCTAAATATTACAGTATTTTCTCAGTATAGTTATTATTGCCTGTCCATTTTGGCTTTTGTGTGGCTGCATTCTCTAATCCGGACTGTTTATAGTAACTCTACTAGGAAGCGAAGGAAAGGGGTCCTTGGGGAAGCCTGGCCAACTTGACCTTAATCTTAACTAATGGGCTAGGTGAGCATTCTGTGAAATGAAATTGCTTGCAGCAGATCCTTGAGGATTTTAGAGGGATTTGGCATGTAATTCCTCTAGGTGTAAATTGTACAACACTTTTCCTACCAGTTGCTAAAGGACTCAGATAAAATACTCCAGCCATAAGGATGCGGCAAGTGTCTGCAGAGCGAGAAGGTGCTAAGGCAGGCTGTGTGGACAGCCTGGGGTCCCCTCCGCTCGGGGCCTGACACCTCGCTGTGGGAGCAGCACAGCGTGCCCAGGGAGATGATGGCGTGACAGGAGATGGACTGTGGATCGTGAACCACCTGTTTTGTTGATATGTTTGTGTACTGATTTTTCTAGAGAGGAGCATAAAAAGCATTCGTCTGGCTGTGCGTTCCTTTCTGTCAAGAAGCAGTTTGAAGAATTAACTCTCAGTGAATTTTTGAAACTGGACAAAGAAAGAGCCAAGAACAAAATTGTATGTATCACTGGGAGTAAGAACTGAGAGCAGCCCTGGGCAGCATACAGAACTAAACCAACTGCTTCCTCAGGAAGCACTGTCAGAGCCCTGGGGTCCGAGGGAGAGACCCCGCTGACCTGGAGTGACCATGAGGGGTACAGTTGGAAGACATGCTCCCTCAGGGCTTCTGGGCTGGTGGGGACATGGTCATGGTTAGGACTGACTTCCTGCCTCGGTGGCGGTCAGTGTTGGACTTCAACATTGACTGTCACCGAGGCAGGATGTCGATCCTTGAGGTGGCTGTGTGCTCATGTGGTAGCAGTGGTATGGACACAGGGTTTGGGGATGGGACAGCCAGACCTGAGGAGTTTCTGCAACTGAGTTTGCCTCTTACCTGTTTTTATGGGGTGGTTGGGAGAGCAGGTGACACCATGAGCTGCAAGGAGGTGGCTCCCCGGCAGCACAGTGTGTGCAGAGTTGGGTTTGTCTGAGACCGGGACTCCCAGTTCAGTTTGAACTTTAGATAAACAAGGAGTAGTATTACAGAATATCCCACATTCTGTGTGGGTATTTACTGAAAAACACTTGCTTATCTGAAGTTCAAATTTAACTGGGCAACTTGTATTCTTTTGTGCTAAATTTGGCAGCCATTTAGGGAATGAAGCGTGGAGGGAGGTTAATATCCTTGTAGCAAAGCACGGGGTGGGGTTTGTGAGATGTCCCTGCTCTGTCTCTGCTGCACAGACTTAAAGCCAGCTCGGGTCGCACTCTCCTTGTCGCAGGATGGAGGCTAGGACTCCCCACTACTGCCACCATCATGGGTACTGAGGTCCCTTTTCAGCTTGAAAATTGTGTTTCTTAGCTGAGATCAGTATAAAATAATTCTGTCCAATATGGTAGCTTTTCAATTCTGGGGACAGTTGTTTATGATCAGGTGAGATGGGCTGTAGGACAGTGCCCTGGAGTGCAGTGAGACCTGCAAGTGTCTCGGGAGCTTCGGGCGGGCTCAGAGGAGGGCCTTCGGGACGGGGGCCTGCATCTTCTCTGCGAAGAGCCACGGAGTGTGAGTGCTAGTCTTCACAGCTGCGTAGTCCCTGTTACATGTTGTTCTTCCTAGTTGGTTTTTCTTTTTTTGGTCTTGTTTTTTTTTTTCATAGCCACTTATTATTTTTTTAATTTTTTTATTCTTGGATTTTTGAGACAGGGTTTCACTATGTAGTTCAGGCTGGCCATGAACTCACTACATAGTCCAGATTGGCCTCAAACTCCTGGCAGTCCTCCTGCCTCAGCCTCCCAGGTGCTGGGATCACAGGCATGCGCCACCACGCCCGGCTTTCATAACCATTTAAAAATAGAAGAACCAGCTGTGTGTGCTGGTGTACACCTGTAATCCCAGCACTCTGGAAGGCTAAGGCAGGAGGATCACAAGTTCAGCTATAGCCTGGGCAATTTAGCGACATAACAGGACTCAAAATAAAAATAAACAAGGGCAGGGGATGTAGCTCCATGTGAAGGCCCTGGGTTCATCACCAGTACCACAGAAAAAAAAGAGAAAAAAAAGTGTCATTCTTAGCCCACAGCTCTCGCGTGCCGAGTGTCATGGGTGAGAGAGCAGCTTGTTGCTGGAGCAGTCAGGGCACAGGGGAGGAAATGGGCCGGGGTCCAGGGGAGACAGAGGCATTCAGGTTGTTGCATTGGCAAATAGAAGGTTGCCTAGTTACGATGAAGGAGGTGTGAGAGGAGGCTGAACTTCCTGTTGGGAAGTTAGGAAGACTAGATGAGTTTTAAGCTATTCATAGATTTCTTAGTTGTTTATAAACTTACATAATAGAAAATTTTTGTTAAGCCAGTGGCACTCAACTATATTGCTGTGATAGTCTAGAGATCTAGGACTGTAGCCATTAGTCACCAACTAAATAAACGTAAAATTCAGTTCTTCAGTTGTGCTGGCCACATCTGAAATGCTCAGGAGCTACACGTGCCAAGCAGCCATCATACAGGACTGTGCAGAGAGTGGAACATTCTTGTCATTGCAAAAGTTCTGCCGGACAGGGCTGCTCCAGAGCATCAGTTAATTAGTTGTGAGGCTTAGCCAGGTGTGGTGGTGCAAGCCTGTAATATCAGCACTGGGGAGGCTTAGGCGGGAGGATCGCTGCAAGTTCCAGGCCAGCCTGGACTACATAGTGACACCCTGTCTCAAAAACAAACAAACAAAATTGTGATGTTTGTGGAAAATAATTTATAACTAACATGAAACCTGTGCCCCAAGCTTTCCCATGTAAGGGAAGGTGGGGGTAGGTGGGAGCTGTGGTGCAGCAAATGGGTGTGACGGGGGCCATCTGCTTTGCCACAGTACAAGGTGACTCCCTCTTGAGACAGCCATGCCACTCGTGGAGGTGCCTGGAACCTCTGTGGGAAGGATGAGGAAGTTGGAAGTTGTTGTCTTAAACTATTTGTTAAACTATTTGTTTATGATGTTGCAGCTCAGTTTAACACAATAGTTGTATATCATGCATTCGTTCAAAAAAAACCAGATGGGGCGGGGGCATTGCTCAGTGGTAGAGTGCTTGCCTAGCATGCACAAGGCTCCTGGTTCAACCCCCAGTACCTCGAAAACACAAACAAAAAACCCCTCCACAAATAATAAAATAGTGATGTGCAATGAGAGGATGCCGCAGGTCATGCTGCTGTGGATTTCTGCAGCCCCAGGTTCAAGGCAAGGTGCTTTCCAGGAAGGTGCTGTGGAGAAAGTGGAGCCTGCCCTGCCTGGGGCTCACCAATGCTCTGATTCTTTTTCTTTCTGGTGGTGCTGGGGATTGAACCCAGGGCTTCCTGCATGCTGGCCAAGTGCCAGAAGTCTGATTCTTGTTCTTGCTGCCACATCAGCTCTTTAGGTTCTGAAACAATGAAATAAATTAGTGCCAATTTGAAAATAAATCAGTTCAGGGAATAAACTCAACCTGAGGATAAAAAGGAACTTCCTTGTTCCTAAGACTTAGTTTGTGCTGGGTGCAGTAGCTCACGCCTGTATTAGCACCCAGAAAGCTGAGGCAGGAGAATTGCCACAAGTTTAAGGCCAGCCTGAATTACAGAGCAAGGCGTTGTCTCAAAAAGCCAACAATCAAAAAGAAAAAAAAAAGACTTAGTAAAAGACTTACATAAAAAAGACTTATAAAAACCTGTGGATGAGGCCAGGTGTGGTGGCACATGCCTGTAATCCCAGCACTCGGGATGCTGAGGCAGGAGGATCACCATGAGTTTGAGGCCAGCCTGGGCTACAAAGTGAGTTCAAGGCCAGCCTGTACTGTATAGTGAAACCCTGTCTCAAAAAGAAAAAAAAAAAAAAAAAAACCCACGATGCGGGTAAAGTGGAGGCAGGAAGAACCCTGGATGGCAGGAGTATTGTTTTCAGTTGTGAGATTTCTTGTTTTCTTTCAGCTCTGGTTAGAAGAAGTGTAAGATGGAGATAATGACCTCCACTATGATGGGGTAGTCAAATTACAGTACGTACAGAGGGGCTTGGTTCATTTAAGGATATTTTGGAAGTGGAAGAAAAGCAAATCAAGTCTATGTGTTTGCAAGGCCATGGTCCTCACTGCCTGTCAGTGAAAGCAGAGGCCTTTAAGGGCTGTGCAGTTGCTTGTCACGAGATGGACAAGCTGTTATTTGTCAAAGCTTTCTGTTTTCCTTTTTAACTTATTATTTTTATTCTTGTTTTGTTTTGTTTTGTTTTGTTTTGTTTTGTTTTGTTTTGTTTTTGGAGACAGGGTCTGTGTAGCCCAGTCTGCCCTCAAACTCGAAGCGATCCTCCTGCCTCAGCCCCCAAGTGCTGGGCTTATACGCATGTGCCACTACTTCAGGCTTACCTTATTATTTTTAAATTTAATTTTTCTTTTAATTAATAATTGTAAACTAAGTAAGACTTATACATGGGTCAAAATTTAAGATAGAGAAAAAGCGTAAGTTGAAAAGTAACTCGGGAGCCTGGGGAGTAGCCCGGTGAGACAGCACTTGCCCAGTGTGTGTGAGGCTCTGGGTTCAATCCCTAGCACAGCAAAACAAAACCAAAAAAAGTTAGCCTCTCATCACTTTTCCTATTAGAAAATAAATTTAACCCAATAAGGATTTGGGTTTTGGGGCCGGGGATATAGCTCAGTGGCACGGCGCCTGCCTGGCAAGCGCAAGGTTCTGAGTTCGATTCCCAGTACCAAAAAAAAAAAAAAGATTTGGGTTTTGTTGTTTTGTTTTGTTTTGTTTTTGGTGATACTGGAGATGGAGCCCAGAGCCTTGGACATGCTAGGCAAGCATTCTACCACTGAGTTAGTCCTTTTCTTAAATTTTGAGACAGGGTATAAGTTGCTCAGGCTGGGCTCACACTTATGATCTTTCTACCTAACCTTTGGAGTAGCTTGGATTTTACCTGCGTGCCACTGTACCTGCCTCGTTGTTTGTTTTTTAACGTATCAGAGAAATTAAGGAGAGTAAAAGACGAGGCGGTGTCCCCAGGTTTGCTAACATGCTGCTGATTGCGGCTTTGGAAAGAGTACTTCTAGCAGAGTGAAGGGGTTAGAAGTCAGAATCGGGGAGGGACTGGAAATGAAAGGCATTTTCCTGTTTTAGGTAACAGCTGGTATTCGACAGGGTCTGCTTAGTTGGATGAGGAGGGAGGCTTGGGCCTTCACCTGTAGAAATCATAGAAGCAAGGTGGGTGCTTGAGAGCAAAGCTGTGCCCCCAGACTAGCTGGGTTGCCCTGAGCCTGCCTCTTGATGTTAGGGGATGGTGTGACCGATGGATCAGTTCAAGGGTGAGGGGTTTGGTGATGCAGCTGCACACAAAGCACCCTATGGTATTTTTGTTTATTAAGTTCTTAGAAAGTAGCTTAAATTGGAGGCACTTGAGTTGAATCCAGATGTTTGCCTCCATATTGCTGGGTATCTCCCCTGGCACAGTGCCCAGTTTATTTAGGTACTCGTAAGTGTTCCCTCTTTATTTTATCTGCAGGGTGTGATTTAGATGTGCTCATTTGATGTGAATGTGTCTGTACTTTTATCTTTTCTTTTGTGGCACTGAGGATGGAACCCAGGGCCTCTTGCATGCTAGGCAAGTTCTCTACCACTGAGCTCCACCCCCAGCCTACATATGTCTATCTGTTATTTCCAGGCAAAGGAAACCAACAGCAAGCGGAAAGAATTTGAAGAAACTGCATCAAAAGTCCGCTGTGCCATAGAGCAGCTGGCCGCCTTGGAGTGAGTGCCTTGCTGTAGTCGCTGGTACTGGAGTGACATGTTGTGTCCAAGGCATGTTCCCCAGCGTTTCCAATGTGTCTGTCCCTTAGGAAAGCAGAACACCAAAGTTTTGAAATTGGGTATTTAAGCTAATTTGCATGTTCTCTTGCGAGTAGCACCAGCAGCTCTTCTGCCTAAGTGGCTGGTGCTGCTGATCATCGTAGTGGCTGCGTCTTTTTCTTTGGTAGCTTTTGCTCTGTTAAATCCTGGACTTATTAGCAGGTGAGGAGTGGGTGAGGAGGAGGGCGGTGTCCCTGAGACCCGACCTGGTGGGGGAGGAGAGCTAAATGCCCATGCAAGGGGTTTCTGTTTCTGGCCTTGATGTTTCCAAAACTCTGTAAACCCGCTGGTGTGCATTGGGCTGCCGGGAATTCACCTGCCTTTCTCGTGTGCTTCCTGAAAGAGGGCGATGGAATAAATGAATTTAAAAAATAGACTAAAAGACCTTTCTGTTTGGGGGAAACTGGTTTTGTTTAATTTTTAAATAAGTGTTTATATATATATATATTTTTTTTTTTTTTTTTGTGGGTGCCGGGGGTCGACCTCAGGACCTTGCGCGCCAACAGGCGCCCGTGCCGCTGAGCGATATCACCGGCCCCTTTTTCGTATGTGGGATCCGGGAGTCGAACTCGGGCCCTCGCGCTTGCAAGGCAGGCGCTTATGCCGCTGAGCCATCTCACCGGCCCATAAGTGTTTATATTGTTTACAGTCCTACAGTATCATAAATTTAGTGACATTTGAGTTTTGTCTTTTGTTTTTTTGTTTTTTTTATATGCGGGTACCAGGAGTTGAACTCAGGACCTCACGCTTGCCAGGCAGGCGCTTATGCTGCTGAGCTATATCACCGGCCCTGTCTTTTGGTTTTTTTGAGACAAGGTCTCACTATGCAGTTCAGGCTGGCCTTGAACTCACTAGGTAGCCCACACTGGCCTCAAATTCATGGCAATCCTCCTGCCTCAGCCTCCCAAGTGCTGGGATTACAGGTGCGTGCCACCACACCTGGCTACATTCGAGTTTCAGCCCCAGTGTAGACTAAGAAGAGTTTGAAGAGCCATGGTAAAAAGGCTGCTGGGGCCCCTCCCATCCTGGCTCAGTACCCCCTTCACGTGGTGCTGGCTTCATGGCCTTGGCTGGCTGCTCGGAGCTGCAATTTCCTCATCTGTCACCCATGCTACCTCCCTTGTCTTTTCTTTTTTTTTTTCCTTTCTTTTTTTATAGAGACATTTTTTTTGTGATGAGGGGAATTCAGACTAACCCCTTCAACACTCACAATGGTTCTCTTGTTTTGTTTGAATTATTGTTTCACAGAACCGCACAAACTACAGTTAATCACAAAACCACCCTAAACCCTTGGGGAGAACGTGGGGCCTCTGTGGTTGGCTCTGGGGACAAGGCCAGACAGCAGGAGATGCCAAGAAGCACATTCAGAAGCTCCAGCCCAGGAAACGGCTGAGCGAGTCTGGGCCACACGCTAGTATTTCTGCCCGAGAGAGTGCAGTGGCCCGAATCCTTTTTAAATTACTGGCTTAATGCTGTGGCCTCGCTTGGCTGCTGCAGCAGGAAGCCTGATGCTAAGATGACAGATTTGGTTTCACCGGCTGGCGGCCTCCGAAGGTCATCCTGGTGGTTGTTGCTAACCGGGCTGCAGCCCCCGCTGGGCTTCTTAGCCTGCCGGCAGTGGTCAAAGAGGGGTGGGAATCCTGGCAGAGAAGCATCCAGCCTGGGCTCGTCTACAAGGGCTGCTGGAGCCCCCACTGGGGGCAGCGCTGCCCCATCTTGTAGAGTAGTGTCTTCCCCTGTAAGCGTGGAGATATCTCAGTGGCTTTTGTTGGGAGAAAAAAGCACTCTTGCCTGTATGCTGGCCTAGCTGCTTACTTTTGCAATGTGTACCCATCCGTTAAAGGGAACTTTAGTCCCGGCCCTTATGAATTGGCTTGGTAAGCAGCCAAGGAAAGCAGTGTTTCAACTTGTTCCTTCATTCCCAGCAGTGATGCAGGCCTCCCCCTTTGTTAGTCTGTGTAGGCTGCTGCTAAGCCCACCGTCTGCTGCTGGAACCTGCATGTTCCCTCCACAGGAAGCTTGCTTTCTGAAGAACATTTGTCACCAGACCTCAGTGACCACCAATGCCTGAAAGCTAAGTCGACATCTGTTAATAAAGCCTCAGGCCTTTATCTGAGGGCAGCCGCCTCCACTCCCAAATATGTGTCCCCTCCTAGGCCGTCAGTCAGGATGGCATCTGAGGAGGTCCAGGCTGTAGGCTGGGAGCCACTTCACAAGCTTCCAGGCTGGGCTCTGACAGCAGGGTGCAGCCGCACAAGCCAGCCTGGGAGTCAGCACCCTCCACCGTCTCCAGGAAGTGGAGGCCACAGGGTGTCGTGGCCAGGCACGAGGATAGAACCACGAGCGGCCATCGCCCAGTGTGGGCATCCCGCAGGCTCTGACCACTCTGCAGGGTTGTGCCCACTTAAATAATAGCCAGGTGTGGTGGTGCACGCCTATAATCCCAGCACCCTGGAGGCTGAAGCAGGAGGATCTTGCGTTCAAGGCCAGCTGGGGCTACGTAGTGAGTTCAAGTTCAGTGTGGGATACACAAGAAACCCAATCTCAAAACAAACAGAAAAAAACAGTGGACTCGGGGAGTAGCTCAGTGGTGGAGCCCTTGCCTAGCATATGTGAGGCCCTGGGTTCAGTCCCCAGTACTGGTGGTGGGGGTGAGGTGGGGTGGGGTGGGGATAGTTTGTCCTGGAGTTTACAGGTAGTAATCATTAAGGCTGAGATTCAAACCTAAGCAATCTGGTCCCAGAGATGGACCTTTATGGCTCCATGACACTGCCCAGGCTCAGGGCATGACAGGTCAAATGTCTGACACCAGGGAAGGAGAACTAGCCACAGTGTCCCATTTTCAGATGGCTTTAGTCGTCAGAAGGCCCTCACTGATGGAACTGAGACTGCCTCCCCAAGGCTTCTACTGACCTCACCATACTTTATTTTGAAATAAAGATGCACAGGAGCCAGGCATGGCATGTGCCCATAGTCCTAGCCCTTTGGGAGGCTGAGGCAGTTCAAGCCCAGCCTGGCCAATTTAGCAACTTAGTGAGGCCCTTTCTCAAAAACATAAAGAGCTGGGGATAAGCTCAGAGCAGAGGCCTTGGGTTCAGTCCCCAGTACTGCTAAAAAGTACAAGAAGTTGTAAAGATAGTACAGTTTGGGGTTGGGGTTTGGGTTACCCTTCCCCTGTTTCTCCCAGTACAATGGCAGGGCAGCATCTGGACATCCAAGGCCAAGCTGAGAACTGGCAAGTTGGGCGGCAGTCTGCTCTGAGCCAACCTCGCCACCACAAAGGACTTCCTGTCCGGCGTGGGTGAATATGAACCAGGCAGAGATGCAGCTGAGACACGGGTCTCTGCTGGGCTCAGCCTGCAGTACTTGTGTGTCCTCAGATGGGTGGGACCAAGCTGGGGACTTAGCCTTCAGGGCTGCTCCCACCTAATCCCCGGAGTTGTGACATTTATCCATTCATTCGCTCAGATATCTCCTCCAGCACCTACTGATCGTTAGGTGCCGCACCCAGAAATTAAAGTCCAGAGAGACCTGTCTCTTATTCCTTTTTCCTTTCTTTCGAGACAGGGTCTTGCTAAGTAGTTCAGGCTGGCCTTGAACTCACTATGTAGCCCAGGCTGTCCTTGAACTCACAATGATCTTTCTGCCTTAGCCTCCCACCTGCTGGGATTACATATGTGCGCCCCCATGACCAGCTTTCTCCTTTTCTGAATGGTGGGAGGATAAAGGCCAACAATAGCCCTGAGCAGGGTAGGTGTGCGCATGAGTAACCAAGAAGGTCTATTAACTCCGCCTTGGGTGGCAACAGGGAAAGGAATTTCAGACACTCTTGTATCGCCCCGTAGGAGGACCAGGCGGGGACAGATACACGGGCACAGCGTGCCTGCTGGGCACTGCAGCTGCACTCTGGCCCGGGGTACAGCTGCACTGGCAGAAGTCATCGGTTCAGCCTGGGGTCGGGCACAGCATCTGGGCCTTCCGCCTGCTTCCCTGCCCTGGGAGGCCTGACAGGTGTGGGGAGCCAGACCTGTGTGTTCTGCCTGGGGATGTGACCACCCTCTGTTGCCTCCTGTCACAACCACGTCTCCCAAAGGATGCTGGCTGTCCGCGTGAAATGAGACAGCGTGTGTTCCAGCCTACCACCTTTACCTCTTGAACACCCTTTCAGATGTTGGGTTTTGGTAAGACCAGTGCCTTGCTCCTGGCAGGATGAACTAGCTTCTCGTCACGAAGCCCCAGAGAGGAGGAATTGACCTGTTGGGTGTGGTCATTTAGTGAGGTTCATTTTCTGTTGGAGAACAATGGCCTCCGTCCTGGCCCCCGTGTTTGTGTTGGAGGCAATAGCCCGCATCACCAGCCTGAGGCCGGAGACTTGTCTGCCAGACGGCCATCCCTGGGGCCAGCCACCTGCCCTCAGCCGCTGTCAGGAAGTAGTTAAATGAGGGTTTGAAGCACAGAGGCTTGGATGCAGCCTTGTTTTTGTCACATAAAATTGGAATGTCTCCCACCAGAAGCCCAATCCCGCCCCTGATTTCAGTGGTGGTCTCACACTGGGTTTGAAGAGGCCCCACCTGCCAGGAGAAGGTTTGGGGTCTGCCCAGTACGGGTGGCAGGCCGATGAAAGCAGGGTGGATAATGAGATAATGGGTCGTGCTAAAGCAGTACCTCTTCAGACTGGGCTGGGTGTGATTTGGGTCCATCTCAAGGGAAATACACTGGCAGAATTCATCAAACAGCCCCTCAAGGACCAGCGCCTGCTGCCTAAGGAACAGTCTAATCAGTGGCCACAGCTGCACATCTGGTCTTTTTGTGTGTGTGTGGGTACCGGGGGTCAAACTCAGGACCTCGCGCACCAGCAGGCGCCCATGCCGCGGAGCGATATCACCGGCCCTTTTTTCGTATGTGGGATCCGGGAGTCGAACTCAGGACTTCACGCTTGCCAGGCAGGCGCTTATGCCGCTGAGCCATCTCACCGGCCCTGCACATCTGGTCTTAAACATGGAACCCGGGCTTGAAAGAAGGCTGGTTAGACTAAGCCATCTCCCCGCCTGGCAGCCTGAGGAAGTAGGCGACCCTCTCTTCCCCTCTAGAGATGTGTGGGTCGGATGCCTCTTGCTGAAACCTCCCTCTGGGTAGCAGTGGACTGGGACGTGCCAGTCATTGGCTCCAACAGTGGTATCCTGTCCTGCTTAAGCTGCACTGGGTGCAATTATGGAGGTCCAAGCTGAGAGCAGTGGTGCACACCTGTAATACCAGCTACTTGGAGGCTGAGGCAGGAAGATTACAAGTTCAAGGCCAGCGTTGACAACTTAGACCCTGCCTCAAAACAGAAAAGGCTGGAAATGTAGCTCAGTGGTGCAGTCCCCTGGGCGGTTCAATCCTTGGTATTGCAAAAGAAAACAAAAACAAAGCCCTTTCCAACCAGCTCAGCTCAAGGCAGGGAGCTTATTGGAGGGTCCAAACAGACTTCCTCTAGTTTTCCCTTAAACGTGGCCGATTCACATCTGTTTTGTTCTGTCCAAGACGGGGTCTCACTGTGTACTCCAGGCTGGCCTCAAACTCATATGGTCCTCATCTCTCACCTGTTCAGATCTTATACACACACAAGAGGAGGCTTCGCGATACGGACCCTTTTATGTTGCTCTACTGTGGAGTAACTGCTAGGGATGAGCTCAGGTTTTCAGAGTTCACGGTTCTCTCCCCAGCTATAATCAGAGTTTGGGGCTGGGCGGGCTCTCAGCTCCCTAAGCACCTGGTGAATCCTTTCACCTTCAGGCCCAATGGGCTCCGGGCTGCCACAGGCTCCCAGGGCAGTGCCAGCTTGAGGACACAGTCAGGCACAGCAGGCATCTCCACTGACACAGCTGGAAAACGGGCTTTGGTTCAGTGTGCAGAAAGATGAACAGCCTGTAAAATACCCAAATAGCTCCACGCTGTTCTGTCTCCATTCCATTTGAAATACTGTTTCAATAACTTAAGATTGCTCTTACTTAATCACTATGTTGGTTCCTCAAACCAACAAGAGCCTAGCAGAGAAAAAATGGCCCAGACACATTCTCTGAAAAACACATTCACAGATTCTCAGCTGTGAGTCAGGAAGCTGCCATGCTGAAGACCATAGTCTGAGGACGTAGATTCCTCAGCCAGGGCCCCGACTCTGAGGAGGCCCTCCTGGCTGTGGCGCCCAGCACGGCCTGACCCTGTCAACCATGGAACAGCCCAAGCAGTTCCTCCAGGGAGCCTGCTCTTAACGGGGCCTCCGGGGTGCTTTATGCATGCTTGCTGGGTGGCTGGACAGCTACACTGGCTTGCCACATACAGCTTTTGTAATTATGAAATAATCTGGCCAGATGTGGTGCCATATACCTGTGATCTCAGCTACTCAGAGGCGGAGACAGGAGGAAGGCAAACTTGAGGCCAGCCTGGGCAATTTAGTAACCCTGTCTCAAAATATAAAGGGCTGGGGATGTAGCTTATGTTAGAGCACCCCGGGTTCAATCACCAGTACCAAGAAAAGAAAAAGAAACCCAATCCGAAGTAACTTTCCTTCCGCAGCCCCACCCCTGCCACACTCCATTGATCCCATCTGATTGGTCCTCAGGACTGATCAAGACCAGGATCCCGGGCCAGCCAGCAGCCCAACTAAGTAAGGGTGGTCTGCCTCCCCGTTTTCAGGTGCTTCCCGGGTGTGGTCAGGGAATGGTGGAGCATCCTCTTGGGGCCAGTCTCAGCTCACCCTTCACCATCTTCTCAACTTCCTCTCAAGGCACTGCTGTTTGATTGCAGAAAAGCAGAGGTTTAGGAAGATAAGGAATTGCCCAGGAATCTGTGACCAGCTCTGGGGACGCCAGGGTTTGAACCCAGGTCTGCAACTCGTCTGCTACCTGAGGGTCCGAGACTTCTTTCTTTCTCAGATGGCATCGATTTGCCTGCGAGCCCCAGGGCACTGCGTGTCCAGCCCTGCGCAGAAATCTGGGGACGTGCGCAGAAGAGCCTCCAGCGGCGCGCGCCCGCCCCTGCTCCCAGCCACTGGCTCTGCCGCTCCCCTCCGCTCCCCCGACCCTGGCTCTCAAGACGCCCCCTCCTCCCGGAGTCCGGCCGCCTTGTTCCTCGAAGCAAGAGCCGGAGCCGGCTCCCGAGGCTCTCCACTGCCTAAGCTCCGGTCTAGCCAGGCTCTCTGGCTCCCGCCCCCTGCGCTCCGCGGACCACCAACCCATCCCCACTCTCCTGCACGCTCCAGCCCCTGCCGGCCCCCTCCTGCCGCTCCCCCGGCTCCCTCCACTCCCCGGACCCTCTTCACGGCTCTCGGGACCCCGCCGACTTCCCTGTGCCCCTGCCCCGCCCGGCTCGCCCCGCGGCATGGCCCGGCTGGGCGCGTTGCTCCTGGCGGCCGCCCTGGGCGCGCTACTCAGCTTCGCGCTGCTGGCAGCCGCGGTCGCCAGCGACTACTGGTACATCCTGGAGGTGGCGGACGCTGGCGAGCGCGGCGGCGGCGCGGAGCAGCTGTCCTCGCACTCCGGGCTCTGGCGCACCTGCGAAGGTGAGGGAGGAGACTGAAGCGCGGCGCCCTCCGCCCTCCGCCCCTGCCCGCCCCCCCCGCCGGCCCTCCTCCCAGAGTCCCGGCCCATCTCGGTTCGCCCTCGGGACTCGGCCCCTTCCCCAGTGCCCCTGCCCCCCTCAAGGTGCTGGGGTGACCGTGTGGAGGTGGGGGGTTGGCGAAGGCAGGACCAGGGCGCGGGGGGCAGGGGCGGGCCCACCAGCCTTGTGTAGAATCGGGACATCACCGCATGGGGCTACTTACAGTGGGTACCTGGGGACCTCGTCCCTCACTCCTCAACCTCCAAGGCGCAGCCTCAGATGGGGAGAAACAGACCTCCTGGGGAAGGGTCTACCAACCTTCCTGGGGTGGGGGCTGGCGCTGCCCAGCTCCCGGGCTGTCTCTGTTCCTGGCGCAGTGCTGCCCGGTAGCAGCCAGGGGAGTAGGGGGAACTGTGGGGTTGAGGTGGACAGAGTGGGGCAGGGACACCTGGATGCTGCGGCTGGGCCCTGACCTTCATCCAGGTGACCAGGAGTTGTTTTTCCTGATTAACCCCCACCCCCCAGCTCCCTCTCCGCCTGCTGGGGCCACCACAAGCTGTGTGAGAGTATGCGTGATGTGTGTGAGCACGAGTTCGCATATGAAGGTGTGCGTATGTGAATGAGTGTGGAGTGGTGAGCACCTGTGAACACGAGAGTGTAAGAGTGTGTGATTGGGAGTGCCACGTGTGCACTACTGAGTGTGCAGTGGTGGAAGGACTTGGCTGTCTGTTCACCACCATCTCCTGACCTGTGTGTGCACACGCATGTGCATATGTGGGTGTGTATGTGTGTGACTCTGAAAGCCCACACAATGTGAGTAGGGAAGGCTCCCCAGCTGAGCCTTCCAGCTACATTTTGTGCACCTTTTTCCTCCCAAGGCCAAGACTGGCCTCCCCATGACAATGTGTTATGGGGACCCCCAGAGCATTCCCGGGGAGCCTCTGGAGTGTCTGAGATTTCAGGCACAGCTCCATGTAGGTATGACCTGTCCATGGAAACAAACCAAATGAGAGGTCTTGGGCCTCTGATGCTATTCGGAGCCCTGAGTCCATGGGGCCCATGGCTTCAGCGTGACCCTGTGGCTCTGGGGTCTCCTGGGGGTCCTGGTTCCAGCCTCTGCTTTGCACTTTGGCTTCCCAGGACAGAACAGCTGTGTCCCCTTGATCGACCCTTTTGCCAGCGAGGGCCTGGACGCCTCCCCCTCGGTGCAGCACCTCCTCTGTGAGTCCTGGGGCAATGCCCCCTACACATCCTTCCTGATTCTTCAGGCAGGGCTGGGACCTGAACCATCCCTGAATCGCGCTTCCTATGGCCCTGCGATTCCCAGGGGACGTGTCCATCTGTAGCTTCTCTGTGTTCTGCTGTTGGGTCCTGACCACAGGTACCCCACTGACTCCCAGCCTAGCCTGCCATCCCTGTGCCTCAGCTTCCCTTTCAATGGTAACGGCCCACCTTTGCTGTTGCCATCTCCAACCTAGTGGGTTGGTGGGCATGTGACTGCTGTCCCAGAGCAGCCTGCAGGTGGGGTACCAGGGAACCTCCCTCACCCTTGCCTCATGAAGCCTAGGCCAGCACTAGAGGTGGCCACTGGGAGGGTCTGGTGGTTACCATGGAGACAGGGCATCAACCCCTCAACTCCACTCAGCCTGAGCAGGTGGAGCGTCAGGCTCGCTTCCACCCTCCTGGGGGGCAGGGGTCCTGTCCACCTGCAGCTGAGCCCCCTCTTCCACAGCACTGCACCGCGCCGTCATGGTGGTCCTGCCCCTGAGCTTGGTCCTCATTGTGTGCGGCTGGGTCTGTGGCCTGCTCAGCTCCCTGACCCAGAGCGTCCCTCTGCTGCTCCTCACCGGCTGCTACTTCTTGCTGGGGGGTAAGTCTGAAGTGCCGGGGGATCCTGGGAGTGGGGTCACCTGTGTCCCTGCAGAGAGAGTGGGATCACTCTGCTCCCCTTGGGTATACTGAGCCTGGGTCTCCTGGGGCTAGAGGTCCCCCTTGGGACAGTAGTACCGTGGGGACAGTGCACCCCATGGGGACAGAGGTACCCTGGGTCTCTGGGCCTTTCTAACAGCAATGCCTCTGGCTGGGCCTGGACACTGGAGTGCTAGGCTGGAACTTCTCAGCCTAGGAAGCTGGAGGATCTCCATAGTGAGTCCAGAACCTGCTCTGTTGGCCAGATGGCCCTGAGGGCCATGAGTTCAGCCCCCAGCCCCTCTTCTCTTGTTCCCAGACTGTCCTGGGGGATGCTCGGGGACAGGGGCAGGCCACTGGCACAGACAACGCAGGGCCAGGCAGTAGCAGTGTAAGGAGGGGCATCAGAGTCCTTGACAGTGTCCCCAGCTGGAGCCCAGACTGTGACTTGCATAGTGCAGTGGCCGACTGTGTGCAGGGCTGGCCTGAGTACCCCCCGGGCTCTGCAGTGCTGCCTTCACAGGTGAGAAGTCTGAGGCTCTGAGAGGTTCCAGACTCTCCAAGGCCAAAAGGGAGCTCATCCTGGGCTCCTCCACTGCCTTTTGGTGCTGTCCACCCCAGCCCCCAATTCCCTGCACTTTCCCTGGGTGGCTATTCCTGAAGATGGCCTGGTGTCTCCTAAGGGTCAGGCCCCAGAGGCCCTTGTCATATGGGGCCAGGCCTGAGCTGGGTCTGGTGTCTCACAACAGCTCTACTCTCATGGCCGTGGCCACAAGGACCACTGGGGCTGGGGCGTCCTCCTGGGCAGTTCTGCTTCCCTCCCCAGGGAATGCTGGGCTCTTTGGGAGACCTTGGTGAGGAGGGGGCGGGCTCGTCTGGGAACCAAGAGTGGGGGGAACTCGTAGCCTTGGTTATGATCACAAACCGATGAGACTCACACGATGTCAAGGTCTCCTCTAGAGAATGAAATCAGGAGTGATCAGTGTCAGCTATGATCCGGGAGATTGCGTGTCCGAAATCCAATTAAGGGGACCTTGGAGAGCCACCGAGAGGAGTAACTGGGTTGGAAATGTATCCAGGAAAGCTTGTGGTGACAGGAAGCCTCTGCACTGTGCTTGAGTGGAAGGCGCCAATGCGGGCAGAGAGGCTGGAGGTAGCTGCCGGGAAAGGCCTGCAGGGCTCCAGTGCCCTGGGCGGTGGGGCACTCAAGAGGGGCAAGGACCTGAGGCTTGGCTGCCTGGAGGGACGTCCCCCAGCCCCCTTGCTTGGGGTCTAGGTGGGGTGCACATCTCTCTCAGGAGCCAGTCGCTGGCCCTGGTGGGTCCAGGGCAGGCCCTGCTCTGAGCCTCAATGCTGAGGGTCTGCTGTGGATAGCAGGGCAGAGGGCTCTGGGACAGGAATGTCGCCCCAGAGGAACCTGCCTGAGGCTAACTCACCCTCTCATTAGTGTTGTAAGAAGGGGGAGGGAGGCGATGGGGGTCCCTTCCCTGAGACAGGATGGTGGGGGACGACAGGGCCTGGAGGGACATATTCCATTGTGGTTGTCCGGCAGACTGCAGAGCCAGCCCTGGAGATGTACTGCAGGAGGTCTGAAGTGGGAGAGAGGTTGCCACAAGCTTAGCTTTGGTCCCCATCCCCCAGAAGAGTTGGGGGGGTGAAAGGGGCTCCCAGTTTAGCGGTTTACTCTGCGCCCTACTGCTCAAGTGATTGGAGGAAGCTGAAGTTTGGAGAGGACTTGGCAGGGGGCAGCCCTGACCCCACAGGTGAGGCCATGCCGCCTGCCTCTGCACCTCGTCCCTGAGGAACCCTGGGGGCCGAGGTGGTCCTATACAGGGTGCCACCCCATCCCTGCCTCTCCTATCCTGTTTGGCTTCACATCATTCCCCAGATTCCATCTATTGCCTCTGCTGCTGCCCAACTGTGTGTTGGGGGCATAGGTGGAGCTGTTTGCAAGGGGGGCTGTGGGGTGAGCTCCCCAAACCTCATAGTTCACTACCTTAGTATGGGCCCCTCCCACCTTCCTGACCCCAGGGACAAGGAGGTGACTGGAGAGGCCAGAGTGAGGGTCATCAGAGCTGACCAGGAGAGGACACAGTGTGGAAAGGTGCTTGTCAGGCCCTGAATGCATGGGGACCCTGAGGCTCTGTCTGCAGGGCCCCTGGGAGTGGCTTCCCTGCCCCCTTTCTCCCCAGGTGCCCTGACCCTGGCGGGGGTCAGTGTGTACATCAGCTACTCGCACCTGGCCTTCGCAGAGACGACCCGCCAGTACGGCACGCAGCATGTACAGGGCTTGCGCATTAGCTTCGGCTGGTCTGCAGCCCTGGCCTGGGGCTCCTGCACCTTGGAGGCGCTCAGTGGTGCCCTCCTGCTCACTGCCGCCCATGCCCTCAGCCTGAGCCGGCGCCCTGGCACCCCCCACTCTGTGGTCATCTGAGTCCCAGGGGTAGCAGGTTGTGGGGGCTGCTGGGTCCCTTCCCATAAGCCCGGAGGACGCTGGTCATCCTGGAGCCTGGGGTGGGACGCTGTGCAGCCTGCGTGCACTCTCAGAGACTGCCTGGCTCACTTCCTCTTAGAGATAAAGGAGGTCACTGGATTCTTGGCCGCAGTCAGTGAGGCATTTCTGGTTCCTGGGTGCTCAGGGGTGCCCTGGCCTCTTGGGGGTGTGGCTGCACTGTCCCCATCGGTCCTGCTGTGCCCCATTCCTAGGTATCTGGGACAGTCCTGGGAGAGGGATAGGGTTCCTTGTGCTCCCCTGCTTTCTAGCCCCACAGTCCTGCACGTGGTTACCACTCAGCCCGTTACAGAGGGGAGGCTGAAGCCCAGATCAGGCCCAGGCGCCCTTGTGGGTGCAGAGCTGGATGCCCTTGCAGGCTGCAGACGGCGCTCCTGGGCCTCTGTCCTTCCACTCCTCACAGCAGGGTTGGTGGCAAGGGGTGAAGACTGGGCCCAGGTCTCTTATGTTTGTAGGCACAGAGAGGGTCCCCTCCCTGGTTTGCAGCCAGGTGGGTCCCTCTCCCTGCTGCTTCCAAGCGAGAATGGTCACTGGGCTCTGTTATTGTCCTGGTGTGGCCCTGCTCCTGCTGGCCCCAGAGCTGCCCTCTCTGGGTATCTGGGCACCCTCAGCTGGCAGATGTAGGCATCCCGAGGAGAGTTATGTGGGGCCATACCTCACCTGCTCAGGGTGACCTGGAAAAGGACTTCTCAGCCAGAGGAGCTGGGGCTGCCCAGGAGCCATGGGCTGGGCCTAGTGCTTTGGTGGCAGACTTTTTTTTTTGAGACAGAGTCTAGGCTGGCCTTGAACTAATTATGTAGCCCGGGTTGGCTTTGAGTTCACAGTCCTCCTACCTCAGCCTTCTGAGGGCTGGTATTACAGGCGTGCCCCACCATCCCAGACTCAGCTGCAGACTTCTAGAGCAGAAGGCAGAAGCCCAGCCCATGGCTGGTCCAAGAACGAGACCTGTGAGAACAGGGTGGGCCTTCTACGTTGTCTCTTGCCACTTGCGCTGGGGCAGCCCATTTTATGTCGGTTAGGTCTGTGGCTATAGGACGAGGAAAGAGGGTCCAGGGGCTGTGTAGCACCTGTAAGCCCAAACAGCCCCATTTCATGTGTGGGCCCTTCCTGAGGTAAGGGATGTGCGCTGGGGAAGATGACACCCCTTGAGGCTCTTCCCCCAGTCTCCCTTTATTGCTTCTACGGTCACAGGAAGCTTCTGGGGACACGGGGTGGGTGTGGCACAGTTTTGTCAGGGCCCACAGAGGACAGAGCTGGGGCTGAGAGGGGCTCCCCTTCCTGCTCATGTTTGCATGTTTGCCACTCCATGCAGGAACTTTGTGCAATGTGCCCTTGAATAAATCTGCTTGTGCTGTGTACAGTATAAGCCTGTTTTTCTCAGAAGTTTTCAAAATAGGTAATACATACGCATGTCTCCCCAACACTACCGAGGAAACAGTCACCAGCTGTGTGTGCCTGCGCGTGTGTGAGACCACCCCTTGCAGATGTCCTGCGTCCGTGTGTCCACGTGTATGCAGTGATGCCATCTGCAGACACGTACCTGCTTCTTCCTCTCAGGCCAGCACGGGCCGGGAGGGGCCCTGGGCCTCAGTGTGTGGGCAGCCCTCTTGAGAGGAATGGTTTTGGGGCCTCTCCCCTGCCGTCCTCTCAGCATCTGCTGAGGAGGCTTCTGTGTGTTCACTGGGAAGCAGGGGTGGGGGTGACAGTTTAGCTCCAGGCCCCTCTGACTTTCGCTGAGGTTGGGCTGTGGGGCTGGGACACTGGGGAAGACACACACCAGTAGCTGCAGGGACCTCCAGCATCTCCTGTGTGTTCATGTGCGTGTGTGCGGCACGCACACCCATAGGACTTGGCCAGGCGGGTTGAGTCCCTCTCTGATGAGCCAGTCACCACAGCAGATGGCCTGAGGGTCTCGTATTACACCATGTTCAGTGGGTGGCCCAGCTTTGTGGCTGAAAGCAGGAGAGTGCTGCTCAGGGACAAGACAGTACCTGGTTCAAGGCTGCTGAGAACTGACAACCGTGGTGCCAGTGCCACGTGACAGCAAGAGGAGAGAAGAAGGGAGGGCGTGATCACTCGTTCCAGGGAGCACAATGGAGCCAGCCCTGTGGGGTGGTCACTCCCAAGGACAGGGCCCCCTGCTTGAGCATCTCCCATGATGCTCTAGCTCTGCCCCCTCTCCTCCCCTCCTGCTACACCCCTCTGTGGGCTGGTTCTGGTCACTGTCCTCTGATGCCACCTATGCCTCCACCAGGACCCAAACAGTGAGGGCAGGGGCCTCTCCTGGGCTCAGATCCCACATAGCCACAGGAGCCACCTTCAGTAAGGTGACTGTGGTGTCCTGGCACTCACCCCCATGTCACTCCACCCCTGCCACACTGAATTTGGGCTGCCCTGGGTGTCCTGGCAGTTCCTGCCTCAGCCTCTCTGTTGCTGTCCTGAGGGGCGGGGCAGTGATCCTGCCCACAGAGACAGCTAGCAAGGCCTCCACCTGCAGCCAGCCCAGCAGGCCTGCTATGCGTGGGGGCCACTGTGGAAGGCAGTAGCCAGATGGCACGGACTAGCTGGTCTACAGCCTCAGGAGAGACTGAAGCCAGAACTCAGCTGAGCCATTCCTTGGCCCCAGCCTGCTGTTCAGGAGACTCTGTTACCCAGCAATGGATAACTAACCCCATGCGTGTCTGCTGGTGTGTGTCCTGGACGGAGCAGCACAGGAGGTGGGGGTGACAGGTGAAGAGGTGCTGGCCTTCTTTTGAGTCTCTGAGTCATCAGCTCTTCGAGCACAGGACAGCAGTTCTGGAGGCCTGGGGAGCCCCCAGTGCTGGGTCTCCGGAGTGCAGATCTGGATCCTTCTCAGGAGCAGAGGGAGTGGGAGGGTCCTCTGCTGCAGGGCCCTGCTTTTCTCCTGCCGCACTCACTGTAGCCCAAGATGTCACCATGCCGCTGTCTCCCACTCCGGCCATGTCTGGAGTGCTATGCCTGTACTTCTGGCAGCTGCCTAGCCACCTCCACTTGGGGTCTCAACTTGGCACTCTTAAACTGAAGCCACTATTCCTGAGAAAGCCAGGCTCCCCCTAGGTTCCTCCGAGGGGGTTGCTAAGCAATGAGGTGACATATTGCTGTAGTTTGAATCATAAGTGTTCCCCAAAGGTCTATGCCAGGCCCAAAAGCAACGGGGCTGACTGGTCATGAACTAAGACCTCTGCAACGTGGAGCCACAATTAACTCTCTCTCTTTGTAATTTATCTCCTGTAATTGTTATGGTGATAAAAAGCTAACATGGATCTCCCTTCTTAAAACACATGTGCACGCACACACACACACACACACACACAGAGATTCATTTGCCTACATACATATCCAGAATGAAATATACACGAATATTAATGATGATTATTCTAGGATGATAAAAATACAGGTTTATCATCATTAGAAACAATCTTTAAGATAAACCGGGCATGGTAGCACATGCCTGTAATCCTAGTACTAGGCTGAGGCAGGAGGATCACCATGAGTTCAAGGCCAGCCTGAACTACATCTCAAGACTCTGCCTCAAAACAAGAAAAACAAAAACAAACATACACAAAATGAACAATGATCTGTACTTCCTCTCTGGTTTTTGATCAGTCCACCAGGAAGTTATCATCAATTTGATTACTCCATTCAAAAAACCAACTTTCGGTCTGTTTGTCTATATATCTTCTCCTGACTTCCCTCTTCACTAATTCTCTCTTCAGCTGTGTCTCATCTGCTATCAGACCTATCCACTGCGATCTTTTTTTTTTTTTTTTTTTGTGGGTACCGGGGGTCGACCTCAGGACCTCACGCGCCAACAGGCACCCGTGCCGCTGAGCGATATCACCAGCCCCTTTTTCGTATGTGGGTTCCGGGAGTCGAACTCGGGCCCTCGTGCTTGCAAGGCAGGCGCTTATGCCGCTGAGCCATCTCACCGGCCCTCCACTGCGATCTTAATTTATTATGGTTTTCTTTTCTTTTTTCTTTTTCCCCCTCAGGAGAATCTTAATTTTTTTAATGTAGTTCCTACATATTTATTCTTGCATATATTTGTAGGGTTTTTTTTTTATTATGGTTTTCATTTCTATAATTTCCATGGAGTCATCTTACAGTTTCAAGTTCTCTGATAAAATTTTTTTTATCTTGCCTTGTAATTCCTTAAATATTTTATTTTAAATCCTGTATCTAATAACTCCATTATCCTGATCACCTACAGGTCTGTTTGGTTTTTCCTCTTGATTTTTTTTTTTGTGTGTGTGGATACTGGGGGTCAAACTCAAGACCTCTCGCGCCAGCAGGCACCTGTGCCGCTAAGCGATATCACCAGCCCTTTTTTCGTATGTGGGTTCCAGCAGTTAAACTCAGGATCTTGCGCTTGCCAGGCAGGCGCTTATGTCACTGAGCTATCTCACTGGCCCTTCCCCTTGATTTTTGGTCACATCTTATCTGACCCTATGTCTAGTTATTTCTGACGGCGCGGGGACATCACCTATGAATCACCGTAGAGAAACCTGAGGCTTTGGATGGTGTCACCTCCCCCGGAGGTTGGCCTTTACTTCTGGCAGGCCACTGGGCCACAGACTCTGAACACCTCTCCCCATTTCGGTCCCAGCCAGGACATGGGGCCCCTGGTCACCCTGTCCTCAGGGCTCCAGCTGCCTCAGCACGAACTCCCACTTCCTCAGTGCTAGGTCAGTGTCCTGGGTGGAGACGCCACGGTGCCACACGGCGCGCACCGACTGTTCTGTCCAGGGAAACAGCAGCACACGCACAGCACGGCCAATCTGCGCCACCTCGTCAGTGCTCACAGCCTGCAGGCGCTGGCACAGCTCCACAGGTGACAGCCCATTCACCCTCACTAGCACCATGTTGGTCTCCACGCTGGCAGGATCCACGAAGCAGACGGGCAATGCCAGCTCCTGGAGACCTAGGCCATGTTCTGTAGTGAGTAGAGCCCGATCCCAGGACCCTGCTTTGGTCCCCACTCCCTGGAATTGTCACTTGGGGAAAGCAGAGAGGTAGCCCAACAGTACGAGAGAAAAGAATGACCCTGAGTCCTGATGTGGCCTTTGGGGTTTGACTGCTATTTTAGCTTTGGGCCTCTGTTTCCTCATCAGTGAAGTGGGGACATTATGAGATTGTTGTGAGGATTCAGTGAATGGATGAAAGACCCACATTCAGACTACATACGCTGCTGGATTCTGCAGAGGGCCCCACTTCCTGACTCCATGGAGTGCTTGCTGGTATCAGACACTGCATGGAATGAGGTCTGGGAGGCAGGCAGACCTGGGTCCCTCCTGCAAGCTCAGTGCTAACCCCAACATCCTAGAGGCTTCAAGGATACAGACTTGTGGGGATCTGGGCCCTGTTGCAGAGGACCTCCCCAGGCACAAGTTGGGAGGCAAAGGGAAGTAAGATGGGGGCAGTGCAGCACCTTTGGCGAATCTCTGGGCATTCCCGTGGTCCTGCAGCAGTGCCTCCTCGGCATCAGCCAGGCCCTCCAGGGCTGCTGCAGCCAGCACCCCAGATTGGTGCATGCCCCCGCCCAGGGCTTTCCGGAAACGCCAGGCTTCTTCAATGAAGTCCTTGGGTCCCCCAATCAGGGCACCCACTGGTGCACCCAGGCCCTGTGGAAGAGGAGAAACTCTCGCTGCCCCATCCATAGCATCCTGTCCCTGGGCTGGGGAGGGGCAGCTGCTGTGACACCTGGAGCCCAGAGACCCAACTCTACTTCCCACAGGGTGCCCCCACCCCACTTGGCCCTGGAAGGCAAGCCCAGGGGTGTCCCCACCTTGGAGAAACACAAAGACACAGAGTCACAGTGCTCCACGATGCGGGCAGGGGGCACACGCAGAGCCACAGCTGCATTCATCAGCCGGGCCCCATCCAGGTGGACGCGGGCCCCGTAGGTCCTGGCCAGGAGGTGCACCTGGGATGAAGGGCAGGCAGAGGTCAGAGGGCCCGGGCCCGAGGAGGATGGGTCTCTGCGGGGTTCCTGAGTGTGGCCTTCGGAGGAATCGTGAGAGGTCTGGAGTCGGGAGCCTGGTTTGGTGACCAGCTCTGGGTATGTGGGACCTGAGCAGCCATGAGGTGTGGCCTGAGCCTCAGTGCTGTCCTCTGTGGAAGGGACAGATGGCAAGCATTTTAACTCCTCTGGGTGGGTTTGTGTACACCCACATGCACATGGTGCTGGGGTGGAACCAAAGGCCTCGCGCATGCTAGGCAAGCGCTCTTGCAGAGCTACGACCTCAGCTGTAATTCTTCTCTAGCATGCATTCTGACACAGTGGAGGGCATTAACGTCTCACCTCTGGTAACCCACACAACACATTACGAGGGGGTCGCCAGGGTGCCTGCTGAGGCGGGAGCACAAGGTTAGTTAGCAGCTGACTGAGCGTGCACACCGGGAAGCAGCAGAACTCTGACTACAGCCTCCTTGCCTCAGGTGCTCTGCAAAGGACCGGAGAAGCTGGAGCCTGCAGTGTCTCACAGCCTCACCAGGGCCATGGTGTGGTGGCCATGCTCTTGGTGGCTCTCAATGGGCTGTGTGAACACATGTGACACCTCTGCTCTTGGGCGAGTCTAGGGAATAGGAGTTCTAAACTGGAGCAGTTATTCCTTCTGCATCTTCAGCCTCGGGCCAGTATGTGTCCCCCTGTGACAGTCTGGCCACCGATGGGTGACATAGGGCATGACATAGAGCAGCTGTCTCAGATGGGGGCTCAGAGGACTGAGGAAGGCAGCAGCGGGCTGGTGGTGGGGCATGGTGGGGAGTAGGCCTACCTGGCGGAGGTAGTCGATGGGCAGGACCCGGCCTCCCGAGCTGTTGTGTGTGTTCTCCAGGCACACAAGCTCACAGACTGGGTGGTAGGGGCTCCCATGGCCCCGAGCAAGCACCCTCTCCAGCTCAGCCAGGTCCAGCGTGCCATGTGGCAGGTCCGGGAGAGGGTGGGAGAGCACCCCAGCAAGCTGCAGGTGGGGGAAGAGTAGGGGTCAGGCTGGCCCAGGGGTCCAGCAGCGCCTCCTGGAGGGAGGGAAGGTTGTCGGGAGTAAGGAGCCAGATCCCTGATGCCGTGCCGGGTTCTCCCCAGCTCTGGGTCTTAGCCCTTTCCCTGTGCCTCTGGACGAGATGTCCCAGCTGAAGAGGGTGCCCGGGGCCCCTTTTCCGTTGACACTTGTCAGGCTGTCTTCAGGCTCCCCACCCCCAGTGCCAGTGTTCCTATAGCCCACTAGGGGGCAGCAGGGGACCAAGACACCAAGCACTGGGCAAAAACAACTATCCAGAATCCCTGGAGCCAGCCTGGGCCGCTGCTGCCCCCAAGTGGGCAATCTGAGAGCCGCTGTCCCTCCCACCTCTGACCAGCTTAGGTGTAGCTCTCTCTCTTTCACCCCTCTGCAGGTCTCAGCCGTCACCTGGGAAGCAGGTTCCCACTTGAGCACCCAACACTGGCCAGAGGTTGCCCAGGGCCCCAGGGGAGCAGTACCTGGTCCTTACCTGAGCCAACCCGCCCTGCTCATAGACCTGGAGGTGGCACTCTTGCCCAAGGAGGAGCTGGGAGCCCCGGCGCTGGCAGTGACCCATCACTGAGGCAGACGGGAGGAGGTCAGGACTTGGCATTGATTCTGCAGGGGCCCATCTGCCCTGCTCAGCTTGGCTAGGGTGAGCGGCAGGGCCACAGTGAGCTCACAAATCTCTTATACCAATTGGGAAACTGCTCCTCCAAGACATCTTAACATCACACGCTGGAAAACCGTCACCCTAAATATGCAACTGAGGGTTGGCCACACTGTAAACACTGGGTCACACACAGCCTGTACCCAGCCTGTGGCCCCATCTGCAGATCACCACCTGCAGGAAGATGCCAACCACAGTGCCACCCCTTGGGGACAGGTGGCCCAGGGCACCAGTCGCTGTAAGGCCCTGGTGGGAAACTGAGTGGTGTTGGTATACAAGGTGAGGCAGGGGGAAGGAAGTCTCAGGAAGGCCTGAAGGGGAGAGGATGGTGTGCTTACAGGAATGGGGAGCCAGGGCTGTGTGCTGAGGGCACCCGAGGGAGGAGGAGCTGGGGAGCAGCAGAAACGTGCTGACTTCACTGCCCCCATCTCTTGCCAGGTGGGGAGCAGGCAGACTGAACAGAAATCCAGAAATGCCATCCATGAATGGGCACAGAGGGGCAGAGGGTGCACGCAGGACCTGGGGGGCGAACTCACCAGCGATGAGGTTGGCCATAGTGTTGGTGGGCACAAACAGAGTCTGCTCCACCCCAAGCAGCTCCGCAGTCTTTTCCTGTAGCTCTGGGAAGGGAGTGGGGTGGGCCAGGGAAGGCTTTACCAACAATGACGTCAGAGCGGCTGCAGGCTGGCCACACTCGGGCACAGTGCAGAGCGCGTCTTTTAGAGGAGTGCCCTAGGTGAGGCTGTGGTGAGTGGCCAATGGGCAGAGCTGGAGCCCCAGCCTGCCAGCTGCACAGTCTGTTGGTCACCACACATCTCGGTCCCGAGGCCCCTCAGTCAACCCTCTGCACCCTACCTCCTCCTGCGCCATGGCCCTCCCCACACCAGGCCACCAAAACTTTCTTGTGGTTTGAACCCCTTGTCCCACCAAGACCCACACCTGTTGCACTTCCTTTCCCATCAGCCCTGCCAGGTGGGGCCCTGTGGTTTCACTGCTGACTTCCTCTCTCCCCCAGAAGGGGAGCCTCGGGGAGGTGGAGGGGGCACAAAAGGTGCAGCTGGAGGACAAGTGGGGCTCCCGCTTTAAAGTCTACAGTGGCTCCCCTCTCTGACTGCGGCATCAAACCCAGAGTTCTTGGCATGACATTCAAGGCCGGTGTGATCTGGCCTCTGCCTACCCCCACCCTCTGTTCGTGACAAAGGTGCCCCCTGCACGCTACACTTCTGCCACATTCTCCACCCGTATCCTGATGCTTCTGGAGCTCCCCATGCCCAGTGCCTGGGGCACTGCCACTATACTTTAGGAGGGTTCTTCAGGGCGGTCCCCCTTCCCTGTGAGCCATGCGCCTTTTCCTACCCTCTGGTCCACAAAGCACCCTCCACAGACGGCTGTCAACTCAAGCACCTCCTTGGCCCTGATGTGGTGATTTATTTACGCTCCAGTGAGAGTGGCTGGGAGCCTACATTTCTGACGGGTTTTGGGTGGTGGGCTAGACTGAGAAGGAAGAAGAATGCAAAGCCTGGCCTGAGACAGGGGCTCTCTGAATGCCAGCTGCGCCATCACCCCGCCCCCGTCGCCCTCTCGCCAGCACCACGGACAGCGCCCCGGGTCGCCTGGACGACCCCCGCCCAGGCCTGCACGTCGGGCTCACCGCGGACCGTCGGGTCCTCGCCGTAGTCATCGTCTCCCACGACCGCCTCGGCCATGGCGCGCCTCATGGCTGGCCTGGGCCTGGTCACTGTGTCGCTGCGCAGGTCCACCACGTGGGCCGGGACCCCCGCCCGGCTCCCAGACCACCGCGCCCAGGGCACCCCGAGCCCTAGAGTCGCGGCCCGGGCCAGCGCGCGGAGCATGGCGGAGCCAGCGCCGACCTCCCCACCCCGCCGAGAGCGCCTAACCCTTCTCTTCCCGGCGGGCTGTCCACTCCGAGCCGTGGGTCTGCGCCTCCGGACTTCCCTGACCCTGGACACAGTTTGGGGCCTCGGGGCACGCTGGGAGTTGTAGTCCGCGCCATTTGGCGGGGGCGTAAGCAAGGCTGGAGAGGCCCGCGGCATGCTGGGAGTTGTAGTCCCCGTTTCGTCATGGAGGAGACCAAACCTACTGGGGATACTGGAGCATTTTAGTTTTTGGGTTTTTTTAATTGTTAAGATACTTTACTATAGTAGCTATAATTAAAGCGCATGTCGAAATGAAAACTGAAAACAAATATACAAAACAGTTGATTAATAATCCTATACTGGAAGCAATAAGAGGCTCTATGATGCCAAATAAACTAGGTTCTGTGGTTTCCCCAAGATAAATTTAACAGCTCCAGCCTTCAGTGTTTATCAAAATACGAAAGAAAAAAGAAATAGAGTTGTCTTTTTCGATGGGAAATTGGATGCTTGCAGGCTCAGGGAGGAAGGTACTTCACACAAGGAGATGAGTGTGCTCTGGGGCCATGGGTCTGGAGTGGACCTGTCACCAAAGTCCCTGGAGGTCCCTGAGGTTAGGGACTTCAACTCACCCCAGCCACGGGGTAGATTGTAGGGTCACTGACTTACGTCACAACAAAGAAATATTGGACTGTCACTGAGAGGCTCTAAAAACGTTTATTAGGGCCAGGTGTGGTGGCGCACACCTGTAATCCCAGCATTTCGGAGGCTAAAGCAGGAGGGTTGCCATGAGTTCAAACCCAGCCTGAAAGACATAGAAAGACCTTGTCTTTTTTTTTTTTAATGGTTTATTAGGCAGAATTTTTAATATATACACTCAGAATAGAGTGTGGGCCCTCCAGAGAGGTGCATTCATGGTCTGGGACTGGGGGGTTTTATGTGGTCTTGGGGTGTCCTCAAGATGCGTGATCTAGAATGTGTGTTCATACTCTGTCAGGATACCCATTTCGTGGGCTAGGTTAGAAGGCAGACCATTTCCGTGTCTCTGAGGCTGAGATCTGGCGCTTCCTGGAGGACGGAGGTCTATGGGAGGAAGAACGCAGGCTCAATTTACAAGCTTATTGTATTTTTAAGACCCTTAGAAATTTTTTTAGAGTTTCCTGGAAGGGAAAAGGGTATTGTAACCTTGGGTAACTTTGTGTCCTGAAGGTGCAGTTTTTTTTTCTTAAAGGTACAATTTAAAAGTTTTGAATTTCCTTGTCTCCTCCCGACCTGTCTTTATGTTTCATATCCTACCTCCCAGCTTGCCTGCGGGTGAGACGCAGACTTCTGGCCAACACATCCAAGTGGCCCTGGTGAGACAGGCAAGAAGTGACTGACTCTTGTTTTTCCCATGCCGGCTGGAAAGGTTATGCAGCCGTTGTACCCCTCCCTCTGGCCTCCCTTTGCTCCCCCTCCCGGCTCCAATGCACTGGCACACTTTTCTTCATTGTCCTCCCTGCTAGCAAGCTGCCACTTGCCCCTCCAACATGAGTAGAGCCAGACTGTGGGGTGCCTCACCCCCTCCAGATGCTGCTGCGGTCTTTTTGATGAAGGGGAGGGGGCTCTCTGGCATGGCTAAGGTCAGAAAGGGAGGGATCTGGGCCCTTTATTTACATACCCGGCCTTCACAGCAAGGCTCCCGGAGGATTCCCTGGCTCCACCCCTCCCCTTCACTGACACAGGCCTGTGGCTTCTACCTAAGCAGCACCACCCAGCCACTGCTGGGGTTTAGAGGTTTAGAAGGGTTTAAGAGGGCGCCCTCCAGTGTCCTGACCCTCCTCTGCTGCAGCACAGGACCTGTTGAGATCACTTTGGTGTCCCTGTAAAACTGCTTCTGGATTGTTCCATGGGTTGTGTGGGCTCCAAAAGTCCTATAAATCTACTCGGGATTTTTATCCTGAGTAATATGGACAGAACGGTCTTTTCAAAAGAAGGAGCAGTGTTAGTACCAAGAGCTGTTAGTACCAAAGCGCTCCAGAGACCAACAGCGCACAAAGACCAGCCACAGAGACCTGCACCTGGTAAGGTTCAAGGAGTCAGCCTACGGTGCCTGGTACAAGCTGGCACCAGATGGTGGTGGCCAGCAATAGCAGTGACCAGCAACCAGCATCTGGCTGGGTCAACTGTTGACATCTAGTGTTATCTGGTGCCATCTAGTAACATCAGCAGAGCCGCACTTTTCCGATTCATGATTTCCATCCGAATTGAGCAAAAGAACGCTAGGTTGATTGGCAGCACTGGAACCATGGGCTGCTGACCAAGGGCAAGGCCAGACCCTGTGTCCCCATGATGGTCCTTCCAGCCCAGCCCTAGGTGACCATGTGAACACCAATACAAGCATGCTACAGAGTGCAGGTGACCCCAAAACAAGTGAGTCTCTATTGTGACTAAGCAGTAGATAAGCCCACTGTCTGGCTCTGTCCAGAGGGAACGGCCAGTCTGACGGACTAGCATTCAGGCCAAACCACAAACCTGTACCGAGTGTAGTCTCCCTTCTGTGTGTTCAAGTGTCCTCCTGGTGCAGAGGGCTCTGTTTACCATGGGGGAAACTGAGGACGCACAGGCTGTTATAGAACCAGCTTCATGTGGTTCTTACCATGTGCTGGCCTCTGCCGCGGACACTTTTCAGATTTACGGGTCTTTGGGGCTGCTGGTCTCTGGAGCTGTTCGGTGCTGACAGCTTTCAGTGTTTACAGCTCCTTCTTTTGAATTGACCGTTCTGCCCGCATTACTTTCAGTTAAGCCTCCCAGCAACTCTGGGAGATGCTATTTCTTGTTCCTGTTTTACAGATGGGGAAACAGAGAATCAGGTGGTAATGAACACCGTAAGGTTACTTGGGTAGGAATTGGTCAGGTCGGGGAGTTGGTTTCTTCCAGAGTCCGGTTCCTTCTCCTCGTCTTCCCTGTCCTCCTCCTCTTCCTCCCCTCCTCCTCCTTTCTGCATGTGTGTGTGTGTATGTTACTAGAGATTGGACCCAGGACTGCTGAGCTACATTTCCAGCCCTTTCTATTTATTTATTTAGAGACAAGGTCTTGCTAAGTTGCCCAGGCTGCCCTCAAACTTGTGATCCTCCTGCCTCAGCCTCCTCGGTAACCAGAATATGGATTTGCACCACAAAGCCAAGCTTAAGGTCCTATTCAGTATAGTATTATTGAGTACCTACTGTGTACCAGGCACTAGCTAGATGCCAGGCAGGGCACACAAGGGTGGATGCAACTGGGCACAAAGTGGGGTGGTTGAAGGGGTGGCTTGAGCACCTTCTCCTTCACACACTCCTGCTTTGGAGGGGCGACGGCATTCGCAGAGGCGAGTGGGGGCCTGGAGCAGACCATCATGCTCTCCTGCTTGGAGAACCTGGCTTCTTGGAGGAAGCAGGGACTAGGCTGAGCTTTGAAGGCAGAGGATGGTATTAACCAGGCAATAGTGGAAGGGCTGGGACAGCACGGATGCAGGCTTAGGCAGGCAGTTGCTGGGGAGCCTGGGGTTCAGCGTGGCTGGAGAAGTGAGCAGGGATGAGGTGGGGCCCCAAAGCCATGGCCAAGGTCAGGGCCATCTCTCAAGGGTGGAAGTCTCATGTGCCTGTAACTCTGTGGCTCCAAGGCCATCCGTCTGATGAAGGGCTCTCTGCCCTCTCACAGTGTGGCTCCTCTGGCCCTGACCCACAATCTTCATGAATTTCTCATAGAAAACCAGCCCCTTATCTCATTGTCTGGCTCTAGCCCTGCGGATGGGAAGTGGGGGGCACGGGAATCGGAGACCTCCTTGGGAAGGAAGAGAGGTAGATGATGTTATGGCTTGTGTCTAGATGTCCCCCCAAAACCTCATGCAGTCATAGGTGGGGCTTTTCAGAGGTGGCTGGATCTAGAGAGTGTGACACTGAGATTGTTTCATGGTGCAATGCTAGGAGCAAGGGCGCTAGGACTAAGGTGTGAGTGCTACCCGCCCTAAGTAGCCTGGATAAGATATAGGGGCTAGAAAGAACTGTGGTCACCCTTGCTTGCTTTGCTACCATCTGATGACCATGAACTGTTGCTCCTCATGATGCCCCTCTGCCACGCCACTCTGCCTTGAAGCCAGCCAATTATGGACTGAAACCTCTACGAACTGTGAGCTAAATAAACCTTTCCCGCTTTAACTTTGGATGTCGGGTATTGTCTCAGCAATGAGAGAAAAATAACTAAAACTACTGTTAAATGATTAATTTCCATATTTTTGCATAATTCTGTGGTTTCTTTTTCATGGAGTTCTAGTTTCATTGTGCTGTGATCTGATCATTTGCATGGGACTAAGGGTCACAGAAAATACTGTGGCACAGTGCTGAAGAACCAAGGACTGGACCAAATAGGCAGCAACTTCTCATCTCCACCAAGTTGAAGAGGTAGGACCTTGCAACAGACTCAAAACCTAAAAAACAAACTACACCTGGAAGATACCTCGGAGAAGTAGTCATCTCCTAAGGGTTTTAAATACTAGCACTAAAGTGACCCACCGTAGGCAATTTGTATGCATCACCCCAGGAATTAAACTAAACAAAGAAAAGAAAATGAGAAGACACTTAAACAAGATGCAACCCCACACATTCAGTTCACCAAAGGCAAACCCAGGGGGCAATGAGGTGGGACAATCCGAAAGCCACCCACCTGGCCTTTCTGAATTGGTAACAATAAAGCAATTGAATGAGGCTTGAGAAAAAAATCAAATCAGAAATAATTTCTCAGATAACTACAGAGATGATGTCCACAATGAAGACCATGCTTAGGAACTCTAGAGCAGACACAGACAAAAATAGATGAGCTTAAGAAAATTATGGAAGCCATGAATGCTCAGCACAGGAAAGAAATGGAATCCATAAGGCAGATTCAAGCAGATATCCAGGAGAATAAAAATTCCATTGAAAGTATTCACAGCAGATTAAGCCAATGTGAAGACAGGATCTCAAATATAGAAGACAGGCTCGCAGTTAGTGATCATGAAAAGAAAGATTTCTTGGGGCCGGTGATATAGCTCAGCGGCATAAGTGCCTGCCTGGCAAGTGCAAGGTCCTGAGTTCAACTCCCGGTACCCACATATATATATATATATATATACATAAAAAAAGAAAGATTTCTTAAAAATAGCAAGGGACCATAAAAAATCAATCCCGCAGCTGCTAGATGAGGCAAAGAAGAGTAACTTAAGATTGACTGGAGTCAATGAAAAAGCAGGAGATAGCATAAATGATATAAGAAAACTGTTCACAGACGTCATGGCAGAAAACTTCCCTGGTAGAGAAAAAGAAGTTGACATACAGATAAGTGAGGCATATAGAACTCCAATTAGCCACAGTCAAAGAAAATCCACAGCCAGGCATATCATAGTAAAGATTCCAGAAATTCAACACAAGAATAGAATAGAAGTTGTTAGGGAACAGAAACAAATCACCTATAAAGGAAAGCCCATCAGAATCACAGCTGACTTCTCAGCACAAACCCTCAAGTCAAGAAGAGCTGGGAGGGCCGGTGAGATGGCTCAGCGGCTTAAGCGCCTGCCCGGCACGCGCGAGGGCCCGAGTTCAACTCCCGGAACCCACATACGAAAAAGGGGCTGGTGATATCGCTCAGCAGCACAGGCGCCTCCTGGCGCGCAAGGTCCTGAGGTCGACCCCCACCCCCGTACCCACAAAAAAAAAAAAAGAAGAAGAGCTGGGAGGGGCTGGTGAGATGGCTCAGTGGCATAAGCTCCTGCCTGGCAAGTGCGAGGTCCTGAGTTCAACTCCCGGTACCCACATAAAAAATTAAAAATTAAAAATTAAAAAAAAGAAGAGCTTGGAGTGAAGTATTTCAAGTTCTAAAGGAAAATACCCTTCAACCTAGATTGATGTACCCTGCAAAACTATCTTTTAAAACTGATGGAGAAATAAAATACTTCCATGAAAGAGAACATCTGAGGAAATTTATGACCACCAAACCAGCACTCCAAAATGTTTTGAAGGACATTCTATTTTTTTGTGTGTGTGTGCGTACCGGGGGTCAACCTCTGGACCTCGGGCGCCAGCAGGTGCCCGTGCCGCTGAGTGATATCACCGGCCCGTTTCTTGTATGTGGGTTCCGGGAGTCGAACTCGGGCCCTTGCGCTTGCCAGGCAGGTACTTATGCCACTGAGCCATCTCACCGGCCCTGAAGGACATTCTAGAAAGAGATAACAAGGACTACAACTCCATGAACCCCAACAGAAGGAATCCACCAGGCAAGGCAAACAATTAAACAGAGGGAGGGAAAAAAAAAAGAGGGGGGGGGAGCCAACAACAGGAAAATAGCATGACAAGGAGAAGTCAATACATATCAGTTTTAACCATCAATGTTAATGGTCTCAGTCCACCAATCAGGAGACAGAAGACACAGACTGACAGAATGGATCAAGAAGCAAGAGCCAACAATATGCTGCATAAAAGAAACATATTTAATTTAAAAAAAAAATTCACTGACTGAAAGTCAAGGGATAGAAAACAATACTCCATGTGACAGGAACCCAGAAAAAAAGCAGGGGTAGGGCTGGGGCTATAGCTCAGTGGCACAAGCGCCTGCCTGGCAAATGCAAGGTCCTGAATTCAATTCCTGGTACCAAAAAAAAAAAAAAAAAAAAAAAAAGCAGGGGTAGCTATTCTATTTGCAGACAAAGTGAATTTCAAGCCAAGACTGATTAAGATAGTTAAAGAAGGTCACTACATCCTTGTAAAGGGAATAATCCCAGAGGAAGAGATAACAATCATAAATATATATACTAGTGCACCCAAGTATATAAAACAAATATTAATGGGCATGAAAAATCAAATAAGCACTAATACAATTGTATTGGGGGATCTCAATACCCCACTGTCACAAAAAGACAGATCAACTAGACAAAAAATCAACAATGAAATATTAGAACTGAACCAAACTTTGGAACAAATGGACTTAGTAGATGTCTACAGAGTGTTCCACCCCACAACACCAAAATACACATTCTTCTCAGCTGCACACGGGACGTTCTCCAAAATAGACCACATACTAGCTCATAGAACATGCTTAAGTAAATGCAAAGGAATTGAAATTCTCTCATACATATTATCAGACCATAGTGCAATGAAATTGGAAATCAATAGCAAAAGAAACCACAAGAATTTGCTAAACACATGGAAATTAAAGAGCACCCTCCTGAATAGCCAATGGATCACAGATGAAATTAAAGAAGAAATTAGGCAGTTTCTACCATTGAATGATAATGACAATACAACATACCAGAACTTATGGAACATAGTGAAAGTAGTCCTAAGAGGGAAATTTATAGCAGTAAATTACCTATATCAGGAAAAGAGAGCAAGTGCAAATAAACAACTTAATGGTGAACCTCAAACTTCTAGAAAAAGAAGAGCAGGCTAAACCAAAAGCTCGTACAAGGGAGGAAATTATAAGGATCAGTGCAGAAATTAACACATTGGAGACTAAAAATACAAAGAATTAATGAATCGAAGAGTTGGTTCTTTGAAAGATTAAATAAAATCAACCAACTCTTATCCAACCTTATCACAAAAAGGAAAGAAAAGACTCAAATCCACACAATTAGGAGTGAAAAGTGTGAAATCATAATGGACCCTGCAGAAATCCAAAAGATCATCTACACCTACTTTGAAAACTTCTATTCTAATAAGATGGAAAATGCAGAAAAAATGGACAGATTCCTGGATACATATGAATTACCAAAGCTAAATCAAGAAAATATAAAAATCCTAAATAAACCAATATCAATCAATGAAATTGAAAATGTAATTAAAAACTTGCCAACAAAGAAAAGTCCAGGCCCTGATGGATTCACTGCTGAATTCTACAAGAAATTTAGAGAAGACCTAACACCACTACTGCTCAAACTCTTTAATGAAATTGAAAGGGAAGCAATACTCCCAAATTCATTCCTGGAAGCAAGCATTACCCTGATACCAAAACCAGAGAAGGACCCAACTAAGAAAGAGAACTACAGACCAATCTCCCTAATGAACATAGATGCAAAAATCCTCAATAAGATACTGGCAAACAGAATGCAGCAAATTATCAAGAATATTATACACCATGACCAAGTTGGATTCATCCCAGGGATGCAGGGATGGTTCGACATATGTAAATCAATAAATGTAATACACCATATTAACAGAACCAAGGACAAAAATCATATGATCATCTCAATAGATGCACAAAAAGCTTTTGACAACGTCCATCATCTATTCATGATAAAACCCTACAGAAAATTAGAATAGATGGTCTTTATCTCAATCTGATAAAAGCCATCTATGACAAACCAACAGCCAATATCATACTAAATGGACAAAAACTGAAAGCTTTCTCCCTAAAATCTGGAACAAGACAAGGATGTCCACTGTCTCTGCTCTTATTCAGCATAGTCCTGGAAACTTTAGCCAGAGCAATTAGACAAGAGAAAGAAATAAGAGGAATAATGATAGGAAAGGAAAAAGTTAAATTATCATTATTTGCAGATGACATGATACTCTATGTAGAAGACCTCAAAAACTCCTCTAAAAAACTGCTAGATTTAATAAGCAAATTCAGTAGTGTAGGGCTGGTGAGATGGCTCAGCGGCATAAGCGCCTGCCTGGCAAGCGTGAGGGCCCGAGTTCGACTCCCGGATCCCACATACGAAAAAGGGGCCGGTGATATCGCTCAGCAGCACCGGTGCCTGCTGGTGCGCGAGGTCCTGAGGTCGACCCCCGGTACCCACACACACACAAAAAAATTCAGTAGTGTAGCTGGATACAAAGTCAACACTCAAAAATCAATAGCCTTCCTGTACATGAATAACAAACTCACTGAAAGAGAAATTAGGGAAACAACACCTTTCACAATAACATCCAAAAAAATGAAATACCTAGGAATCAATCTCACAAAAGACGTAAAAGACCTCTACACTGAAAACTACAGTACTCTGAAAAAGGAGATTGAAGAGGATATCAGAAAATGGAAAGATATCCCTTGCTCTTGGGTAGGAAGAACTAATATAGTGAAAATGGCCATACTTCCAAAATTGTTATACAGATTTAATGCAATTCTGATCAAAACTCCAACAACATATCTCACAGAATTAGAGAAAACAACCTAAAATTCATTGGAACCAGAAGAGACCTAGAATAGCAAAGGCAATTCTGCAAGGCAAGGGGCATCACAATCCCTGACTTGAAATTACACTATAAAGCTACTGTGAAAAAAACAGCACAGTACTGGAAAAAAAAAAAAAGACCTGAAGATCAATGGAACAGATTAGAAGATGCAGAAACAACTCCAGACATACTAAGCCACCTTATCTTTTTTTTTTTTTTTTTTTTGTGGGTACCGGGGGGTCAACCACAGGACCTCGCGCGCCAGCAGGCGCCCGTGCCGCTAAGCGACATCACCGGCCCCTTTTTCGTATGTGGGTTCTGGGAGTCGAACTCGGGCCCTCGCGCTTGCCGGGCAGGCGCTTATGCCGCTGAGCCATCTCACCGGCCCCCTAAGCCACCTTATCTTTGACAAAGGTGCCAAACACATTCACTGGAAGAAAGATAGCCTCTTTAATAAATGATGCTTGGAAAACTGGCTCTGCACATGCCGAAGATTAAAATTGGGCCCATATCTTTCACCATGCACTAAACTAAATTCGAAATGGATCAAAGATCTAAATATTAAAACAGAAACATTAAATCTGCTGGAAGAGGGCCGGTGAGATGGCTCAGCGGCGTAAGCGCCTGCCCGGCAAGCGCGACAGCCCGAGTTCGCCTCCCGGATCCCACATACGGAAAAAGGGGCCGGTGATATCGCTCAGCGGCACGGGTGCCTGTTAGCGCGCGAGGTCCTGAGGTCGACCCCCCGGTACCCACAAAAAAAAAAAAAAAAATCTGCTGGAAGATAGAATAGGTAAAACTCTTGAAGACATTGGTGTAGGCAAAGACTTTATGAATAAAACTCCAATCACACAGGAACTATCACAAACAATCAACAACCGGGATCTCATCTTATTAGAAAGCTTTTTTGCACTGCAAGAGAAACCACCAACAGAGTGAAGAGACAACCTACAATGGGGGAAAAACTGTTTGCCAGCTGTTCCTCAGACAAAGGATTACTATCGAGAACATATAAAGAACTCGAAAAAATCAGACCTCCCAAATTTAAAGAGCCAATCCAAAAATGGGCATCTGAGATGAATAAACACTTCTCAGATGAAGAAATACAAACAGCAAGTAAATATATGAAAAAATGTTCAACATTACGGGTCATTCGAGAGATGTAAATTAAAACAACACTGAGACTCCATCTCACCCCAGAAAGAATGGCTGTTATCAAGAAATCCACCAATAACAAATGCTGGAGGGGCTGTGGGGAAAAAGGAACCCTTCTCCACTGTTGGTGGGAGTGTAGACTGTTGCAACCACTGTGGAAATCAGTTTGGAGATTCCTCAAAAAGCTGGGATTGGAGGTCCCATTTGACTCAGCTATTCCCTTTCTGGGTATCTTCCTGGAAGAATTAAGAACATCGTACCACAGCGATATATGTGCACCCATGTTTATAGCAGCACAATTTGTAATAGCTAGATCTTGGAAACAACCCAAATGCCCATTAACCGAGGAATGGATAAAAAAGAGGTGGTATTTTTATGCAATGGAGTACTACTCAGCCATAAAGAAGGATAAACTGGAGACTTTTATAGGTAAATGGATGAAACTAAAGACCATACTCATAAGTGAAATAAACCAGATGCACATGTTTAAACATTGTATTGTCTCCCTAGTGTGAGAAGTTGAAAGAGTAAATAAGATCCAAAATGTACAACAGATATTGTAAAATGGCAAGAAACTTCAAAAAGAAAGATAAACTGGGATGGGAGAATGGAGAAAAGAAGTAAGGGAAAAGCAAAAAAAAAAAAAAAAATATATATATATATATATGAAAGATAGTTAAGATAGTTATACTACTAATTTCTCTTAGTTCATTGAAAAGAAAGGTTTGTGCTAATATTGTTTGGACAATTGAATGCCAATATCTTGTACTCTGAGCAACTAATTAAAAGATAACAATACACATTGTATTAACCATTGTTACCCTTCTATTACCTTGTTTTGAAATTTTGTCCTATTTTTTTTTTCACTTTAAAATAAAAATTAAAAAAAAAAAAAAAAAGTTCTTCTGCCTGGTGTCCAGGGCACCAGCACCAGCCCCACCTTGGCCCAGTGGAACCTGCACCACTGGGGGAACAGGAAGGTGGGGTGTCCTAAAAGACCCATTGGTGTGGCCTGACACTGTGGTGCATGCCCTAATCCCAGCTACTCGGGAGGCTGAGGCAAGAGGATCACAAGTTTGAGGCCATCCTGGGAAACTTAGCAAGACTCTGTCTCAAAATAAAAGATAAAAAACAGGCTGGTATATAGCTCAGTGCAAAGGCCCTGGGTTCAGTGTCCACTACCAAACATGCACACGCGCACACGCACGCACACACACACGAACAAGGGGTGCAACGAGGCATGTTTGGGGAGGTTTTGCCAAGGCCAGATCTCAGGGAGATTGCCTAGGCTCGTGTGGGTGTATGTGTACACAAGTACACATGTACTTGTGCATGTATATTTGTGTGGGTTGTATATGTGCGCACATGCACGTAGTATAAATGTGCATACATGTACATGTATTCCCATGTGTATATACGGGACTGTGGATATGTGTATATGGTATGTTCATATCTGCACAGGTATACTGTATGCCCATGTGTATGTGTGCGATCCATGTATATGACATGCTCACACCTGTGTGTGTACATGTACACGTGTATGTATGTGTGTGTCCATTATATATGTGGGTGTACATGTGTGTGGCTTCCTGGCTGCACCTGAGATCTGAGTCATCCTATAGCAGCTGGGGACAGGTCACAGCTACTAGGCTTGGCCGAGAATTCTCCGTGGAGTCAACTTGCCTTGCCCTCTCCCTTGTCCTGGCTCCCAGCTGACCCCTTCCCTCCTCTCTAATTCTCAGCAGAAGAGTTCCCACTGCCACAGGACAGGGGTCACCTCCTGTCCCCAAGCACCAGCTGTCGCCTTCTCTTTCCACAGCCAGTGCCTTAGCTGGGCCTCCTTGGGTTCCTGACTGGGCCCAGCAGGCCCCCAGCCTCCCATGCTGCTGCTCAGCTGGCCCTGCCCCCAGCCCTGGGTGTGGCCTGGGCTCTGTGGCTCCAGCCCCTGCTGCTTCTCACCTGTCCTCTAGCCAGAAGGTGACATTTCTGGTCCCTGGGTGTGTTGGCCTCTCCTTCACCTACAGTCCTCCTGAAGCCCCTTGACCCTCAGCATGTGTCCCTGTCATCTCCTTCTCAGTCTTCGGGTCTCAGCTGAGACACCTCCTACTCAAGGAAGCTCCCTGGGGTGCGTGTAGTGCCTTTCCCTCCCACTGCCCACGGCCACAGCTTTGGGTTCACTCCTGGCTGCTCTGCGTGGCCCAGGGCTCTCATCCTTCAGCACATCCTGAAGGCCCAGCCTGGAGCCTGGCCCCCAGGACTTGGTAAAAACCATCTGAATGGTGACAAAGCAGGGACCCATGGTTGGCCATCCCTAGCTTGGGCCCCCAGCTGCGTGGCTGGAGGACACACGTAGGTCCTGCAGCAAAGGACAGTCTGGGGGTCCTCAGATCACCCCTCCCTGGCCATCCTGAACAGCCTTTTCACCCCTTCCCTGGGCAGCAGGAGGCCACGCAGACTCCAGGAGGCTCAGGTCAGGCATCCTGGGGGTCTGCCTCTCACAGCATCCCCAGATCACTGGCCCCGCCAGGCAGGCGCAGTCTGGGTGTGGGCACACACACACACACTCGCAGGCCAAGCTCAGTGTGCGGATTCCTGTAATGCTGGGCCGCTGGCAGGAAGTGAGCAGGAGGCGGCTGCTGCTGGGAATGGGGGCAGGCGCTGTGGAGATAAAGGGAGGCAGCAGATTGGAGCTGGCGATAGCGCTGGGCCTGGTAAACAGGTCTGGGGAAATGTCCTTTCCATCCCTTACCCTTGGCCCTGAGGCCTCTCTAGGATGCTGGCTGGGCCGATCCCAATAGCCTGAGCATCGCTGGACAGCTGTTTGTATTATCACCATCCCCAGCCTGCACGGTGGCACTGGGCCCGGGGTCCTGGTTGGACATGGCGATGGGCAAGCACTTGACCCTGATGGGTGCCACCCCACATCAGAGCTGTGTGTGCTGTTGGGAGGGGAAAAGAGTGGGGGGCTCAAAGAATCAAGTTATACCATGTCCAGGTACAGACTCCCTATAATGAATGTTATCATTATACATATCTAAAATATACCAATAAGCTTAATAAAAAAAGAGTGGGGGGCTCCTCCAAATGCCGTGCCTTTTCCACTGGAAGTCCCCAACTGGGGAGGGACACTGACCGAATCTTCTGACCATACATTAGGGAGTTCACCTTGAACCATCTCAGGAAATCCAGAGTGGGGACCAGCAGAGAATGGAGGGAAGAGCACGTGGCTCTGCACACTGGCTGCGGTGGCCTCAGGTTACAGGAGCTGGGGAGTCCCTGTCTGCTGCGAATGCCCATCCCTTTCCACCACCTTGGACAATGACCTCCAGGGCCAGTTGGGGAGAGCCGTGTGTGCCCAGTACTCTGCATGCAGTGCCAATACACTTCTTTTTCTGTTTGCGCTATGAAATATAACACTCCTACAGAAAAGCGTATCAGGCGTATTTGCACAGTGTTACAAATAAATATAAATATCAAATGAACTCTCACACTGCGGCCACTCAGATGAAGAAGTAGACCATGGCCGGGTTCTAGAAGCTCCAACCCCTCCCTCTGCCAGCAGTCACACTGCCCCGATGATCATCTGCTTTGCATTGCTCCTCCCTCCCTCCCTCCCTTCTCTTTCTCTCTTTCTTTCTTTTTCTCTCTTTCTTTCTTTTTCTCTCTCTCTCTCCTTTTTCTTATACTGGGGATTGAACCTAGGCCTTTGCATGGAGCTACATCCCCAGCCCTTTTATTTTTATTTTTATTTTTATTTTTGAGACAAGGTCTTGCTAAGTTGCTCTGGCTGAGCTCGAACTTTGGATCCTCCTGCCTCAGCCTCCCAGAGTGTTAATCTCCTGCTTTTCTAATGGTTCCGCCACCACGTGGGCCTCCCTCCGTGGCAGTGGAGTACAGCTGGAACCTCATGTGAGGGGAGTCATTGAGTGTCCTTTTAGCCGGGACTCGTTCCTGAGATGAGAGTCATCATCCTGTACCCAGAACTCACTTTACCCCTCCATTCTACCAGACCTCTGGGCTGGGTCCTGGTTTGCTGCTGGGAGGACGCTGAGTCCTGCTTCCCAGGTGCGGGGCCTTCTGCCATGGCAGAGCACTCCAGGAAGGACATGGTGAGTCATGGGACACCTGTGGGCATTTCCTAAAGGGTGGACTCTCCACCTCCCTCTGCCTGTCTATCTTGGCAACACCTGGCACCAGCAGATTTCTCAGCAAGAGCCATCCTGGCAGGTGGGGGGTGGGGGTCTCAGGCTGGGCGGGGTGGCGTCTTCCTGTCTTTGTGCCATCTGGATCCCTCTTTGGTGATGAGCCTGTTCCTGTCTTTTCTCAATGACTGGCAAGATGGAGGTTTACTTACACTTACACGAGTGCCACTCACTGCTCCTGGGCAGTCATGTGTGCTGCGGTTCCTACCCCCCTTCCCGAAGCTCGACTTCCTGCTTATAGGGCGTTTTTTTTTATGTGGGTACCGGGAGTTGAACTCAGGGCCTCGTGCTTGCCAGCAGGAGCTTCTGCCACTGAGTGATATCACCGGCCCTTTTTTTCCTTTATGTGAGTTCTAGGAGTCAAACTCAGGACCTCGCGCTTGCCAGCAGGCCCTTGTGCTACTGAGCTATCTCACAGGCCCTTATAGGGCGTTTTTGATGGATCGGGAACCCTTCATCTCATGTAGTCACACTGATGGTGCCTTGCTTTGTGACAGGTCTTGTGAAGGGCTTCTCCACACCTCAAGGTCTTGGGGATTTTCTCCCCCATCACCTTCCACACTGGGGAACCATGCTCTGCACACGTAAGTGTGTCATGCTCGCCTGCTCCCCACGCTTGCCCCTCACGAGAGGGCTTGAGCTTGGAGGGACAAGGTGGGAGCTCCCATTTACTCAGGCTGCTAGGGCCGACTACAGGGATCAGGGCGGGGATCAAAGGCAACCAGACCTGAAGAAAGAACAGTTCCGGTGGGTCTGGAGACAGGTGAGAGATGACAAAGGGGCCAGGGAAGTAAGGGACGCCATGCACCATCGAATTGCAAGGAACCAGAGGTGGCCAGGGCAAGCCTGTGAACCATGCACAGAGGTTCACTAAGCCCCATGCTCCTCTGTGCCCCCACCTCCCCTCTGGCTAGGCTGGAGCCCCTCCTCATGCTGGTGCTGGCTCTTCCTTACCAGATGCCTCTCTCCAGCTTGCAAAGCCTGGGACTCTGTGCCTTGGAACTCAGCTGCTGGGTTGGGCTCCACACTTTGGGGTCCAGTGGGGTGGGGCTTCAGGGAACTGCAGGCCCTTAAGTGCTGCTCAGGGGCCTTCAGTGGGCCCGAATGGCAGATTTGGAGCCTAGGAGCCAGCAGAAAGCCCAGAGTGAGGGCCTGACAGCAGTGGGAATCCTGGGGAACCCTCTGGAGACTGCTGCCCTAGGACTCCCTGTGCTCACTGGGAAGCAGCCAGCCTTCCAGGAATCTTGGCTATGGGGGTTGGGCGGAGAGCACCCAGGGGGAGCCAGGCGGGCTCAGGGCTGGATGCCCACTGCAAGGGCTCCCTGGGAGGCAGGAGGCTGCGAAGCTCATGGGCTCTGGGGTGGGAAATTTGGGACTGAGTTCCAGGCATCCCCTGCTGAGCTTTGGAGACCTGTGCCTTCCTCAGACCCTGCCAGCTGTGCTCAGGGCCCGTCTGGACCCCTCACCTTCCCAGGTGTCCCCAGCTCCACTGGAGACCAGGCCACACCCTTGCACCTGCTCCCCTGCCCTGCCCCCTACACCCAGCAGCTCGCGTGCCTGCTGCTCCTCAGCTGGGTATGTGTTCAGTTGACATTATTTACCACTGCAGCTTCCTCCTCCTTCCAGTAACTTGTCCTCCAACTTCAGGCAGCTTCTGATTAGGCAGCAAGACCTCTAATCTCTTGGATCTCGTTTACCGGCAAGCATCGGGCTGCTTGCTTCCTGTTACTGGGCCTGGACCCAGGCATAGGGTCAGCTCCCTGCCGGCTGGGTCCTCGCCACCAGGCAAGAGGATGGAGGGGTCAGATGCCAGGCATGGGGCACAGTGGACATTTGGGGCAGGTCCGGGTCCACAGACATTGGCCCAGTGCTAGGCACAGGGGACCCAAGGTAGAATAAGCTGCAAGGTCTGCCCTCCAGGGACTCAGAATCCACATGAGAGGCCAGGGCTCTACCCTTTCCCCTGCAGGCTGGACAGAGACCCAGGCGGGCACCCTTCCCCTAAGAGCCTTCCCTGCATCCCTTTTGCTCCTGCAGCCACTAGGGCCAGAGCCTTGGTGGAAAGGCCAGGAGGATCCAGAAGATGGGGATCCATCAGACGGGATCCAGGGCTGTGGGTCCGCTGTGCGGGAGATACCTACCTTGTCCCTGCTGCGTGGGTCTCCCCAACTGCCATCTCAGGGTCACAAGGTATGAGCAGGAATGGCTGCCTGACCCCCCTCTGAGGACCTGCATCTAGGGACAACAAGATGGATGGTCCTCAACTCAGGATGGTTCCATTACGATTTTTTATTTTGCTATGGTGTAACAGCAAATGTTGACTCTTGACCTTCTCCTGGATTAGCAATAGGTGATGCCGCACTCTCTCAAGATGCTGGGCAGTGGCAGAGACCCGCAGCTCCCTGTCGGCCCTGAGGTCACGTGGGGAAGCTGGCAGTCTGCTGTGACTACAGTTTCCACTACGATGGTCCGTAGGTTAGGTGGACTAAGTGCATATTCTCCTTTTGATATTTTCAACTGTGATGAGTTGCCATAACCCGCTATAAGCCGGGGTACATACATAGAGGCTTCTGTGTGTGGAACACCTACTGTGCGCTGGGCACCTACTATGTGCTGAGCATCTACTGTGTGCTTTAGTCATAAGCTCCCAGTCAGTCATTTGCCCCAGAGCTGGGATTAGAACACTGCTTACCTAGCACTGCAGAGCGTCTGCCGTCTCTACCCTGAGGAGAGACTATTTTAGGAGGATCCCCCAACCCTTCCGTCATCTTGTCCCCTCAGGGCCTTGTCTGTGCCACAGACAAATCTAATTTTTCTCCCCCTGGCAGTCCTGCAGTGGCCATTGTTGGGGGCACCTTGGACATCCGGGGTTTGGCCAGGCTAGAACAGCTGGGATCCAGAGAGGTGTGTTCTTCAGAGTGGCAGAGTTTGTGGGGGGGCTGTCTCTGGGGAGAAGGAAGCTTGGAACTTGAGGCTGGGGGACAGGTCAAAGCAGGAGGCACCACACACCCTAGTCTAGTGGGTGTCTCCTTAACATTGTTCTCCACAAGGGGATCCACAGGATGATCCAGCAGGATGGAGGGGAAGATTTTAAACTTCATATGTAAAGCTCACCCTTTTCAAATGCCCATTTTTGTGAATACTTTATAACACAGCACCGTGTGCTTACAGCCGTGGACACTTGCGCTCTCTATAGAAGTGCGCAGCTATTGATTTTCATTGGCAAGTGCGTGCTCTGAGCAGTGTCCAGGCTCAAAGGTCGCTGCCGTGTAGGCTTTATCAAGTCTCAGCCTGGGCACCACCCACTGAACTCATGGTCCAGGACGACAGGGGGAAGGCAGGCCACACTTCTGAGGACTTGTGGGGTGCCTGCTGTGGAAGTCCCAAGATGGGGTGATGGGGTTTGTAGGTGGAGCCACAGGCCTACAGATGATGTATGTGCGCACCAGTGGGCTCAGGCCTCCCTCTGCTGGGCGCTTGCCCTCACTGAGAGTGGGGATAAGACTAAACCCACCCTGGCCCTGGGGTGACAGACACTAGGGACCCCCACCTGGAACAGCAGAAGGACATGCAGAACCACAGCTGCTGCAGCTCATGCACTGGGATGCGGGGAGGAGCTTCAAATACTGTCATGCTCCTGCCAGGTCCGGCAGGCACGGGGCAGAGGCAGTGTGTGCTGCCCGGAGTTCCTGGCCTGGTGGCACGGCGGACACGTATACAACACCAGCAACCCCGAGCGCTCAGGCGTGGTCCCCGTATGCTTGGTGAGCAGAGGAGAGCTGGCTCTTGGGAGGAAAGTTCCGGGAGATCACACCTCCGAGGTCCCCAGGCCATCTACCAGGCTAGCCAGTAGTCTGCGCTGGGTGCTGGGGTGAGGGTTTTGCCTCCCACCTAGGGGAGGACCCTCAACAGACATCCAGGAGCTCTGCAGGGCCAGGACTCATTTTACTGGTGAGGAAATGAAGATCAGAGAAGTGTAGCAATTTGCCAGTAAGCAGCACAACCAGGATTGGAGCCTCTTGGACCCCCCTCGCTGTGGGAAACTTGACTTACTACAGAGCCACCAGCTGGCAGCGCTGACAGGGCTCAGAGGCACTGTCCTTTCTCCTCTTCAGCACCTGGAGTCCTGTCTGGGTTTTAGTCTGTGTCTTCCTCCAGGAAGCCCCCATGATAGCCCCAGCCCTCTGCAGAGACATTCTTCTTTCTCTGTCACCTCTGTACCTGGCTTCTAAGCAGCTTCTGTCATTGGTCACTGGTCAGTGTCCCGTAATGGGCTGGGAGCTACTGCAGGGCAGGCCCTGGGTCTTTCATCTGCATTCTGGAACCTCTACCACGGGGCTGGAATGCAATGGACATTCAGGAAATAACTGAATGATGCAGTGAGAAAATAGAGAGTGGAAGGCCCAGCCGGGGTTTCCTTCCCGGGGTGGGTGACAGACCCGGAGAGTGGAGAGGAAATGGACACGAGTAGAAGTGCAGACCACCAGGGAAAGCTCAGCAAAGGCATGGGGCCCAGTGTGTGCCGGAGCCCTGCCAGACTGGCACATGGCCTGGGAAAGGGTGGCCCCTGTGGGCAAGGGGGCTGGCAGGTCTCGGGTGGGTGTGGTCACCAGAGGAGGGTGCACCGGCAGCCTCCAGACTGCTCACCTGAGGCTGGCTCTCACCTATCACTCACTCACCCAGCGCAGGCTGACTGGAAACCAGCTGGCCGCCAGAGTCTGCTTGGTATGGGGCTGGGAAGTCCTGCCCGGGTCAGAAACTCTGGGGTGCAGGGCCATCCCAGTGCTAGCGTCCCCATTCACCTCTAGGCTGGGGCCCCTTTGCCACCCTCTCCCTGGGCCACGCAGGGGGGAAGCCCGCCCACCCCCACCCCAGGGAGGGCTGTCCGGTTGGAACCCCCAAGCTGATCATCCCCAAGAGCCCGCTGGGTGGGGGGTGAGCTGGGCAACCCCGCCCTGGGCCCCACACAGGCAGCTGCTGTTCCCGGAATGGGGGTTTGCAACTTTTTGTTGTTGTTGGCGAATATGCATGTGGTCTTAATTATTTATATGCAGCACTTATCTCCCCCAAATGTTTTATCCGGATTCGGCAGATCCGAGAGCGCGAGAGGCGGGGGCAGGGCGCAGACGGAGCGGCGGAGGCGAGGAAGAGGAAGCGGGGCGGCCCCCAAACCAGCCTGGGCAGCGCGCTCGCTCGGCGGGAAGGGCCCGCGGTGGCCAGGCCGGGCGTGGGGAAGCCACACCTGTGCGAGTCACGCCTGGGGCAGGTTCTCACCTGCGCGGCTCGGGCCTGCGTGCACAAGGCCCTGGGGGACCCGACTGAGCGAGGCCACGCATCCTTAAGAAGGGCCGCGGGGCCGGGGAGGAGGGACTGGGCACCGCCGCATCCTGTACCCACTGACCTTCCGGGCATTACCTGAACTCAGTGCCCACCCCCCTGGGGACAGGAGCGGTCTTGTGCCCATTTCACAGACAGGAGACTGAGGTTCAGAGCAGTCACCCGCGAAAGACCTCCAGCAGAGCAGGATTCGTGCCACTCGCATTTGCGGCAGGTGGTCATTCTGCCGAGCTCCACACGACGACGGGGACCAATGAGCGCCACGGGCGCGGCCTCGGCTTCCCTGCCCCATCCCGCGTCCAGGCCCGCGCCCTGGAGATTCCTGGAAGGGCCACACACGCACCCTCGCCGACCACCCACCGGCCCCTTCTGCGCCCGCAGCGCGTGCAGAGATTCCAGGGCCGGTCAGGGTTGCCCCGACCCCAGTGCCGCAGGGTTGGCTCCCGTACCCCGCACCCTCGGCCGGATCCCGTGGCCCGCGAGGGCATCTCCCCTCTCCGCGGCCTGGGGGCGCCCACGACAGGGTCGGGCGCTGGGCAGCGTCGATCCCGGCTGCCGGCAAGTCCACCCGAGCCAAGAGCAGGCAGGGGGTGTCGAATTTGGAGGTGCATTTGAGTCTTCTGTCCCTGCCCTAGCCCCCTCTCGCTCTCTGCGAGCGCAGGTGTGTTTGTGTGCGGTGGGAAGGGCTTGAACTCGTTGCTTTGGTTGGAATCTTACCCACTGGGGCCGGTTGGGGTGAGACCCCCCACCGTAGGTTGGAAGGGCGGGGAGTCTCTCCCAGGGCGTCCCCTGGACTTCGCCCCAGGGCGCAGCCGGGTTTGCTGTTGGTGGGAAGCTCTTCCAGGAGGGAGATCCCCGCGAGCTCCCGGGCGGGGCACCTGGTAATTGGTGCATCCATTCAACAGCTGGGGTGCAGGGGTGCACCAGCCGGGGATGGGGCTGAGTCAGGAGCCTAGCCCTGGGGAGATGTTACTGGAGGGAGGCGGGGCAATGGGTAACAGCAGCTTGGGGAGGGCCTTCCTGCCACCCCAAGATGATGAGGACCCCTGGAGGGCTGCTGTGGGGTGCCCCTCGGGTGCCCATGGCCTGTTGGGTCCCCTTGGGCCCCTGGAAGAATTGTTTCCCGCCAGCCAACCTGTTCCCACAGCCAGAAGTTGCCATGGTGACCCCCTCCCACCTTCAGCCACAGCTTTTCCAGTAAAACCACTGCAGAAATCCGTATTTCCCGACAGGCCCGCCCCGGCCCCCCACCCCCATGTGCGCTTCTGGGAGCAGCTGGGAGTTAACCCTGCGTTTGCCGGTGTCTCTTGTTTGGGGGAGACAGGGGAGCAGGAGCCCGCAGTGGGGACTCTGGGCAGGAGGAAAGTTAGAGAGGGGGCAAGGCCTCCTGCCCAGTCCCTCCAGGCCCCAGCGATTGACTTGAGGAACTACAAGTTGGAGCAGAGAGCTGGAGTGGCTCCAACTTAGCGCCCCCACCCCTGGCCTCAGAGGAGCCCTAGCACGGGACCAAAGAGCTGCTGGCTTCAGCCCCCCTGGCAGCTAGGAGGGTGTGAGACTCTGCCCAGCCCGGCCTGCAGAGCTGCTCCCTGGTCTCCCCCTTCCTCCTCTGCCCCTCCCACCACAGACCCCTTTCCTGGAACCGGAGGGTTTTGTGCCCAGAGGTCTGCTTGGATGCACTATTGCACCCCAGAAGTCATTGGGCACTCGGGGTCTCCGTGTCTTCTGCTGAGAAGTGGGGGCGACGATCCAGGCTGCTTCTAAGTTTGGGGAAGAAGAGAATGCCCCTGAAAGGTTCCACCCCGCAGGACTCCAGGGACAAAGCTGCCAGGGCTTTGTCAGGGGAGGAGCCCTGGGGACCCAGAGGCTGCTGGGGTGGGGGAGGGGCTCAGTGCAGTGGCCCGGGCCAGCCTCACTGCTACTTTGAGAGCTGTGAGCTGGGTGGGTATGCTCTAATTGGTCTCTCTGTAGCCTTGATGAATAATTGAGAGGTCTTTGAAGAGAATTAATTAGCTCCCTTATTGACTGTAAATGCTTTGCTGTGGATGATAAAGGGAAGACTCAGTAGCAGCCTGTGTGGGGCCCAGCTAGGGTGCAACTAGACATTTCATTCACACTCAGGGTTCCCTCGGTGTGACAAGGGGCTCAGTCTTTGCCAGGGACCTGGCCCCTTGTCCCCAAGGAAAGAGCCGGCAGCTAAGCCCCATCCAGACCCACCGTGAAAGTTTTGCCCTGACTTCCGGTATGACTCTGGAATGGGGAGGAGGCACCTCTCACTATTTTAAGCACTGCCCCCTGCAGGCTCTGATCGAGGTCCCGAACTCCCAGGGAGAGGCATCCTTCCTGGGGGGGGACGTGCTGAGCTGGCCCTGGACTCCTTCCAAACAGACAGCTACTGTGAGCCCCTTTTCAGAAACCAGGACAGGAAAACAGCAAGAGATCCTGCCCTCCAGGCGGGGAGTCAGCATGTAAACATGCTTGCCCTGGGGGCAACTGAGGAGACCTGACTCTGCTGGCCTAGACAGGGCTGGCCCGCTGAATGGGAAGCCCTACAGGATAGGTCCTAGGAGAGAGTAACTACCCTACCTTCCCGTAGCTCTTCCTCCCTGCTATCCAGCTTGATCCTTGCAACAATCCCTGTAGACCTGGTGAAGTCAGGGTGTGGGCACCCTCCTAAACTGAGTCTACACCCCCTCAGGCCGGAACCGGAAGGAGACTTTTGGTTGAATGAATGAATGAGCAGGTGATGAGTGGCTAAGCTGGGCCAACACACCCTTTCCATCCTGCTCAGAGGCACCTGCTGGCTGCAAGCACAGCACTGTGGAAGTCAGGGGGTGAGATGCAGATACCCATGGAAGACTCAGGGCACAGTGGGCAACAGTGGGAGGTGGGATCCCAGGGCCATGCAAAGGGGTCTGCTCCTGCCTCTGGCTGCTGGGGTGCCAGTGGGCACAGCAAGACCTGGGCAAAAACCCCCAGCCTGCAGCCGTGGGTGCAGGGGCTGGGAGGGGAGACTGAGAGGAGAGCCAGTGGGGGACCATTGCTTCAGAGGAGCTGGGACAGGGCCCGGCTGAGAGCACTGTACTACTGCATGGGGAAGCTGTGACAGCTCTGAGCTGCGCAGAGGGAAGGGGGAGTGGAGCTGTGTGACTCGTGGATCTGGGGGTGAGGGGACAGAGGGTTGAGATGGCCCAGGTGTCACCTATGACACACAGTGACTTGGTTCTAGCCCTCCAGGGGAATTAGGATGCCCCAGCATATCATGCTTCCAACTCGTCCTCCACCCCTTGGCTTGAGAAGGCCCGCCCACCCCATAAGTCAAGGTCAGTGGGTACCCTGTCTTCCGTCTTCTGTTGGGCTCAGCCAGCGGGGGCACCGGCAGAGGGCAGAGGAGAGCTGAGCTGGGTATGCAGGTTTATCCCCCTGTCACCTCCCCCAGCCTGAGGCTCCTAAGGGTGACCCTCTGTCTTCGTCTCCACTGTGGGCCTTCTGCTGTGCCACCTGCAGCCATCCATGAAGTCCCATGGGGGGCACTGCATGGCTGACTTTCAGTTCACGGTTGACTTAGCTGGGACTTAGACAACTACCTAGCGTCACCAAGTTAGTAAATGTCAGAGGAGATTGAAGCCACAGCTGCTAGATTCCAGATGGCCACAGATGGCGGCCTGTTGCTTGTCTGCCGCCTCTTCCTCCTCTTTGGCCCTGGGACCACTTCTTCCTCCCTGTGCACAGTCAGTACCTGGGACCAATGGGAACTTCCTGAGGGCTTCCGTCCAGCTTCAGATATCAGAGTGGAACGGAGAGAGGCCAGTCTCCCTCCACAAAGCTAGGCCCAGGGAACCTAGGGACAACTGATAGCCATGCTGAGTGAACAGGACAGGAGGGGTTTTGTCCCTGAGATCCTGTCTTCAGCCCCTTGCTGGGTTCCTGCCAGTGGTGGACGTTTGTCCCTTGGGGCATTTGGTGTCCCTGTATCCTCTCTACTTTGGAGGAATTGCAAGATGGGCAGTGTACTGGCCAGCTTTCTTGTAGCTGGGACCAAATACTTAACACCTGCAACTTAAAGGAGGAGAAGTTTAACCTGAAAGAAGGTTTTAGAGGGTTCAGTCCATGGTCAGTTGGCTCCAAGGCAGAAGCACCATGGCAGAAGGGTGTGGTGAAGCTAAGCTACTCACTTCATGGCAACCAGGAAGCAGAGCCAGGGGAAGAGTACCCTCAAGAGACACACCCTCCAAAGGCAAGCCCTTGTGAGCCACCTCCTCCAGCTGGGCCCCACCTCCTGACAGCACACTCAGCTGTGAACATCAGTGGATTAATCTGCGAATGAGGATAGCCTCCCCTTGGTTGAATCACCTCTCCCAGAGTCTCTTAGCCCAATCAAGTTGACAATTAAGTTTAATGGTCACAGCAGGCAAGGCTCCTCCTTCTTTTCCCCTCCTAACTTGTAGGCATGTAGCCAAGATGACGATCAAATATTTCCACCTGAGTCTTCGAATCTTGGCACTAAGATGCTAAAAATAATTTAGAAGCTGGGGTGGAGCTCAGTGGTAGAGTGTGTGATTAGCATGAGTGAGGCCTGTGTACAGACCCAGCACTGAAAAAAAAAGTAATTTAGGATTGCTTCCAGGGACTGTGGCAGGGTCAAACAGTGATAGTCACCGGGCATGATGGCATATGTCTATAATGCCAACAGTCTGGGGGCTGAGGCAGAAGGAGTACCATGAGTTCGAGCCCAGCCTGAGCTACACAGCGAGTTCAAGGCCAGCCTGGAACACATAGCAAGACCCTGTCTCAAAAAAAACCCAACCAACCAAATAAATGAAGAACAATGAGGGTCCAGCAGTGTTATCCTAGGCGGGCTCTTCTGTGCTAATCAGTATACCAGCAAATTCTTTTTTCTGCCTGAATTAACTAGGATGCCTCTATCAATTACAATACTGACTAGTGACTTCACTTGGATTCCAATTGTCAGCTATTGTCACTTAGGCTGCATAACAAGTAGTCCCGTGATTTTTTAGTAGCTCTCAACAGTAAACGTTTTATTTTTGCTCACGTCTCTTTGCTTCTGTTGGGGTTCAGCAGATGAAAGCTGGGATTAGCTGGGCTTGACTCTGGGTTATAAATCGGTCCAGGTTTGTCCCACGTTTCTCATCTCCCTTGGACCAGCAGAATACTCTTTTCGTGGGATGATTTTATTTTTCAGTACTAGAGATGGAACCCAGGGGCTCGTGCATACTAGGCGAGTGCTCTACCCCTGAGCCACATCTCCAAGCCCTATCATGGGCCATTTGAGCAGCACAAAAGGGCAGGCTCATTGTCAAAGTACATTTCACACCTCCACATCCGCAGACATCCTGTTGGTGAAAGCGAGTCACATGATTATGCTGTTAGTCAAGGACCTAGATGCATAATTTCACTCTGAAGAAGTGAACAAACAGGATTTAATCTAACGTTCCCCCACCCCCTCTTTTTTAACATATGATACTGGGGATTGAACCAGGGTGTTCACCCTGAGCTATAGTCCCAGGCTTTTAAAATTTGTTTGAAATTTGATTTTGAAATAGGGTCTTGCTAAGTTGCACCAGACTGGGCTCAAACCATGCCTGGCTTTTAAAAATTGTTTGTTTTTTGAGACAGGGTCTTGCTATGTAGCTCAAGCTGCCCTTGAACTTGCAATCCTCCTACCTTGGAGGATTTTTCCAAAATAGGCAAAAGATCCTATATAACATCACCCAGATTTTACAGTTATTAACATTTCCCCATATTTGTCTGATCTATCTTTTTTTTCTTGGTAAAGTATCTTTTAAACTTTTCCTATTGTGGTAAAATATGCATAATGAAATTTATCATTCTAACCATTTAAACTGTGCAGTTCAGTGGCATTAAGTAATTCACCCTGTTATGCAACCATCACCACCATCCACCTCCTGAACTTTTATATTTTTTTATCCTTTTTTGTGTGTGTGGTTTTTCTTGAGACAGTAGTCCAGGCTGGCCTACGAACTCACAGTAATCCTCCTGCCTCAGCCTCCCAAGTGCTAGGATTACAGGTGTGTACCACCACACCTGGTGTTCCTGAACTTTTTAATCTTCCCTACTGCACCTCTGTCCCCATTAAGCACTAACTCCCCTCGTTGTGCTTCCCTCACCCTCTCCACCCTTCTTTCTGTCTCTGTGAGTCTGATGATTAATCAGTCAAGGACCTCTTACAAGAGGAATTATACAGTATTTTTCCTGTTGCAACCAGCTTGCCTTTCCTTTTTTTTTTTTTTTTTTTTGGTGGGGGGTACCAGGAATCGAACTCAGGACCTCATGCTTGCTAGGCACTGCCTTTCTTTCTTTTTCTTCCTATCTATCTTTCTCTCTTTCTTTCTTACTTTCTTTCTTTTTTTTTTAAGAGCAGAATATATTTATTGGGGAAAAGAAAGCTTCTATCTGAGAGAGACAGAAGAGGTCCTGAGTGGGTTGCCAAGGACCCTGCCTTTTCTAGGGATTTTTATAGAGCAAAACCACGAGGTAAGGCAGGTCCAAGGTGGGGAAAAATGGGAAATCGCAAGGCGGGCATGCGATGGGATAAAACTAGGGTCAGACAATAAGATTATGAGTAAAATTGCTCAGGTAAAATTGATTAAATTGGGATAAAATGGGGAAGAGAGTCACATAGCAAGTGGGCATGAGTGCAGAACAGGGGCTTTTCCTGTAGGGGGTTGGGTTAGTGGCTCTTCCTTGCTTTCTCAAGGTGGTCAATACCTATCTAGAATATCAATCCCTGATGTTTCTCCTTAGGAAGTATGTGGGTGCATTTGTTTCATCTTTTGTCTTGAGGTCTGGCCCACAGCGGAGGTGCCCGTCTCTTCCACAGTTGCAAGGTATCTCATCTTCTGCCCTGGCTCCTTCAAGGGCCCAGCCCTATCTGACTGCCTATAATATTTTATCTAACTTAGCTGCCTGTAACATTCCCCTCTCTGAAGAAGAACCCCAAACCGCCATGAGGTAGTAATGGGCGATGAGTGATCTGGCTTCTTCAGGCTGAAGGGGGTTGTAGGCGCTGATCGGCAGTCAAAGGTACTCTGCAGAGGGTCAATTTAAAGGCCCTTGATAGACACCAGGCATTGTCATCTTGGGTAGGCGTATAGCTTTTAGTCTTCAGTGACAGTCTTTGGTTTCCAGAGCTTGAGTCTGGTGTGATGCATCCAAGAGTCCAGGCCTGTTATCTTGACAGCTGAGGGAGTCACGGATCACGGCGTATGGTCCTTCCGGAGTTGGTCCTCTGTGCCGTGATCTCGGTGGAAGGCCCCCCAATGATATAGGGGAAAGAAGCTCCCAAGCTGCTAGATGTCCAGTACGAGTTCGTGTTCTCTAAAATTGAAGAATGAATTTTAGGAACAATGCAGGTTAAGAGCAGAATATATTTATCGGGGGAAAGAAAGTTCTGTCCGAGAGAGACAGAAGGGGTCCTGAGTAGGTTGCCCTCTTCCTGTTTTTTCTTTCTTCCATCCTCTTTCCCTTTCTCCTCCTCCTCTTCCTCCCTTCTTCCTCCTTTTCCCCCTCTTCTTCTTCTCCTCCTTCTCCTTTTCCTCCTCCTCCTCCTTCCTCTCTCTCTCCCTCCTTCCCCCACTCCTGCTCCCTCCCTCGCTCACTCCCTTGCTCCCTTGTTCCCTCCCTCCCTCTCCCCTCCCCTCCCTCTCCCCTCTCCCTCTCTCCCTCTCTCCCTCCTTCCTCTTCTTTCTTGCAGTACTGGGGATTGAATCCAGGACTTGCACGCTGAAGTACATCCCCAGCCCCCACCCTGCCTTTTTTTTTTTTTTAATTTGGAGGCAGGATCTCACCAAGTTGCTAGGTTGCCCAGGCTGGGCTCAAACTTGTGCTGTTTCTGCTTCAGCCTCCCAGAGTGCCGGGATTGCAGGGGTGCAACACCGTGCCTGACTGCAACTGGCTTAATTTCAAGAGCCTGCTGTCTGTCACGGTTCATCTGTGCAGTAGTGCGTGTCATAATTCCCTCCTTCTTGAAGGCTCAGTCAAATTCCACTGCACGGATGGACCACATTTTGTGCATTCTACCTTCTGCAGACACTGGTTGCTTCCACCTTTTAGGTGAATAGCTTTCCGTGGCGTGGGCGCGCACTTATCTCTTAGAGGCCCTGCTTTTAGTTCTCTCGGGTGTGCAGCTGAGGCGGCCTTGCTGGATCTGACGGTGGCTCTGCGCGGGTAGTTTGTGGAGGAAGCTCCTCACTGTCTGCCCCAGTGGCGGTACCACCTCGCCTCCCACCGACAGCGAGTGCACAAGGGCTCAGATTTCTCCACATCCTCACCAGCACTTGTTATTTTTTGTAGTCATTTTGTTTGGTTTTTTAATGCTAGCTGTCCCCGTGGGTGTGACGTTGTGTCTCGTTGTGGTTTTGATTTGCATGTGAGTCTCCTTTTGACCTCGGCTGGTTTGGGATGGGTTTCTGTTTCTCGTAACTGGTACCAGTGAGGGTCGGGTTAGCAGCTGGGGCGTAGGACCTGACAGCAGTAGATGTGGTTTGGAGAAGTTGATTTCTCCTCTGTCACAGCCCAGGGTGGAGGCTCTCTGCTCCCCTCCCTTCGGGGACCAGGTGATGGCTGCTCTGCCTCTCCACCTGGAGTCTCAAGGTCGCTCCTCTGGTCACCACTTTAGCCCTCAGGAAGGAGGAAGTCATGCTGAGGAGCACCTGCAGGAACTGACAGCTGCATGGAACTTTCCCGTCACACCCCACAGGGGAGTTAAGCGAGAGCCACGCCCTACTGCAGAGGGGCTGGGAACCCAGTCCCCACTGGGCAGCCGCGCCTTCCCTACCTTTGGAGGACAGTGGATGTTGGTGGGCGGTCACAGTCCCCTGACAGAGCATGGACAGTTCCCCCTGACAGCCCAGCTGTGTCCTCCACACTCTTCCACTCCTTCTGCCCTATAAACTCCAGAAATCCCAGGAGGGGTGAGGGCCCCTGGGAACTTAAGTGGCTGCCGGGAAGACGCCCACCACAGGCCCAAAAACAACAGGGCCAACAATCATGGACTAGAACTTGCAAAACTGGGCGCCGACAGAAACCTTTTCTCTTTGCAAGTTGATTGTCTCAGGTATTTTGTTGCAGTGACAGTTAACTAACACAGATATGTTCAAATCCTAGACCCTAGAAACTGCAAATGAGGCCTTTTTTAAGAAAAAGGGTCTTTGCATATGTAATTAAAGTAATCTGAATGAGCAGGTATAGGGGTGCTGGAAGAGGATGAGGCTCCAGGTGGGGGTGTGCTCACTGGGAGGCACACAGGGGCTACAGGGGCTGAGGGACCAAGGCAATATGTCAGCACACAGGGGTCCACAGGGAGCTTCTTCCCTCCCTCCCTTCCTCCTTCTCTGCCCGTTTCCTCCTCTCTCCTTTCCTCCCTTTTTCCCCCCTCTCTTTTCCCTCTCTCCCTTCCTCCCTCCCTCTCTTCTCTTTCCTTCAATCAGCATTTCTGAGAATCTGCCCCAGCCCAGCACATCACCATCTCCTCCTCACCTGCCCTGTTATTCTCCGGTTCAGGTGGAGAACACGGGCACCCAGAGGCCAGTCGTGGCCTGAGAGGGAGCGCATGACATCCCCATGGCCAGGGCCCAGTGCCCACTCCTGACCATAGGGGTGGTGGGGTGGGGTGGTGTGCTCACGGGGAGAGGGCTGGGTCTTCCCAGCCTCTGACTAGTGTGGTTGTCCCTTTCTGTCCCCAGCTTCTGGCCTCAGCCCTCACCAAAAACTCTCCTGATGTGTCTGTCTGCATGTCCTTGTACTCCAGCGCGAAGCTCGGGGGCTGGAAGGTGCTGTCCGCTTCCTAATCCTCAATGCCTCGCCTCAGCTCCCCTTTGTCAGTCCTCACCTCAGGGTGCCTGCTCCAGGGCCTGGATCCCACTCCCACAGCCAGTGGGGGACACTCACTGAAGTGTGCCCTGCCTGCCTCTGGGGCTCCCTTCCCTTCCCCCATGGGCTCAGGAGTGCTGTGGACGCTCCCGAGTGCTGAATGAATGACTGTGTGACTGAGTGGATGCAGCGATGTGGCCTGCAGGTGCATCCAGCTGACCCTCTGCGGGTCTCAGCTGTGTCCAGAGCAGCTCATTTGATTAGGCAGGAGCTGAGAAGGCCAACCCTCGGCCTGAGCCAGAGCCTGCTTCCCTGTCTTTCTGCGCCCCCAGGGACCCAAGGGTGTTGGTTCTGAGCCCTTGAGGGCTGACACCCTGAACAAGGTGACCCAGCCAGCTGTGTGGGGATCCTGCCCCACCCTGGGTCCAGTTTGGTGGCAGAACTGTTGGGTCTCCGGGTCCCCTTGGCTCCTGCCCACAGGTGCTGGAAGCCTGCTGTGACCTGGGCTCTCCCCGCCGTCCCATCCCCTCAGGAGAGCATGCCTGTGGCCCACAGCAGGGCCCGGACACAGAGGCCAGAGGGGGCAGATGGTGTGTCCAGAGGCACCTGCAGGGCCACATGGTCACCACCAGGTCACTGCCTGGGCACACCTGCCCCCTTCCTGTGCCAGGTAAGGCTGGTGCGAGGTAAGTCCACACAGCCGCGGGGGATGGGCCACCTGGGCTGGCCGCTTCATGGAAGGGGGAGCTTCTTGCCCAAAAGGGCTGCTGCAGCACCTTTAAATAAGCTTCCTCCCTTCTGGGAAGAGGTTGAAGAGGGAAGTCCCCCCCCATGCCCCCCACCTGCCTCCTGGGTGTCGGCCTGTGAGGTACCCTCCCCCCAGGAAACCCTGAAGCAGAGGCCCTGAGGCAGGGGGCAGAGCAAGCCAGCAGGCACTGCCACCCCCTGCCACCCCCAGGGCCTCAGGGCCTAGAGACCACCTGGGGTGGGGCCCTGGTGTGGGGGCCCAGGCTGGGGCTGTGGGCACAGCTGTCCTGTGGGACTGTGGAGGGGCCACCTGGGAAGGGACTTCCCAGCAGGCTGCTCTTCGAGACCCCAGGAGGTTTCCTCACTTCCAGTAAAGACCAAGTGAGGGGTGGGGGAGGCGCTGCCCCAGGTGCCAGCTTCTGCCTGCAGGCGGCCCAGCCCCTCTGGGCCTCCCACCTGCTCTCTCCCTGCCTCCTTTCCTGTCCCCTTCTCTGCCCCTGTGCCCCCTCCCCTGCAGTCTGTGCCTTGACTACTCCTCAGGGATGGAGAATGGGGCCAACTCAAGCCCGGGAGGCACAGAGTCACTGGAGTCCCTCCTAGTGACAACTGGGAGGAGATGCATGGGCCAGTGGGGCTCCAGGCAGAGTGGGCACAGCCTGCTGAGGGGCCAGGGACACCCAGAGCCCCCCTCCCAGCCTGGCTGTGCACCTTCCTGGCTGTGCGCACGGGGTGTCCTGCAGCCCCACTGGCCCTGCTCACTGGGCCTGCTTCCCATCCCCTGGGTGACCTAGGCACCCTGAGGAGGCCCCTTTCAGAGGGTCTGCTGGCATGACAGGGGTGCACACTTCCCGGGCACGTGTCCAGAGCTCCAGAACTGAGCCTTCCCCTCCACCACAGTGGCATCTCCTCTCCTCCTCCCCGGCTCTGTGTCACTCCCCTTTCTGAGTGCAGGGCTCCCTCCGGGGCGTGGATAGCACTTGTCTCCTTCCACAGTCGCTTAGGTGCAGGGAGCAGGGGCCTGGGCTGGGGGAGGCCTTTGGGTAGGATGGGGTGCTGTGGCTGCAGGGTGACCCAGCCTTTCCCCACAAGAGTGAGGAATGCAGCTGGGAAACAGAAACCCCGCCCCACCGTCCGTGCCCAGAGCTCCACTCCTGATCTGCCTCAGCCAGTCTCCAAGGTCCCCAGGGATGACATCAGTTTTGGGGGCTCAGGGACCAATCACCCCTGTACTCCACTTCCAGGCCCACCGAGGCGTCTCCCCAGAGACCTCCTGGCTCTGGACCCTCTGACTGGGGACGTGGAAAGAGCCTTATCTGATTTCCCTGGGCCCCTGCAGCAAGAGGACGGGGTTGGGGGGACCGTAGGTGAGACTTGGGAACAGACTGGAAAGGTCTTTATGCAAAAGCATCATGAAAATCACATGCAGATGAGGCCCACCCCAACTAGGGAGAAAAGATCACTCAAACTCTCTAGTCCCCAGCGTCACTGTAGGCAGCAGCAGCAGCACCAGCACCAATGCAGGGGGCGAGGGGCCCTGAGGACGGAGGTGGACATCAGCTGTCCCAGGATCCATCCCTGGGGGTGGGGGGCGAAATAGGCAGAGGGGGTGTACCACCTTTGGGTGGCTCCGGCTGCATAGTAGGCCATGAAAGCCATACCTAGATGACAGGATGGCTAGTGTCAAAGGAGCTGGTTCCTTGTCATTTATTCACTTGTGTGTTTATTTGGCAAAGATTCTGTTGGAGCCTGCTATGAGCCGGGCTGACACAGCACAAGGAAGCTCCCGTCCTGGGGGGATGGAGCTCCTGCAGGGAGAAAGGCAAAGGTCCCAGGGAGGAGGTGAGAAGGGAAGGAGGAAACAGGAGTGGCCAGGTGGGCTGTGGAACCAGCAGGGTGATCAGGGCAGAGTCTTCCAGGAGAAGGGCTGGGCCTCTCGGGAGACTGGCAGAATGAATGTTCCAGAAACTTCCCGTGCAATCCAGCAGAGGGGAAGGGAAGAAAGTTTGATGGCCCTGCAGGGTTTGCTGGAGGGGTTGGGGGGGTAGGGAGAGCAGGAGATATTGGGAGCTTTTCCTGGTCCTCATTGCCGTCCAGGAAGTTTATATTTGTAATCCCATGGAAAAGTTATTGGAATTCTAGCAAGTTAATTCCAATCTACCACTTCCAGTGCAACCCATGGCAAGAATAAAGACACTAAGACATACTTATAGTTGTGGGGAGCCAAGGGGTCCTAAGTCCAGCCAGGGTGGTGGTTACCGGAACAAAGGCCTCAACCCAGGGCCAAACCTGGGTTTTATTAATTCTCGAGGAGAGGAGTGGCTCGGGGATGAGTGACTGGGAGTGGCAGGAAGTCCGTGAGTACCAAGAGCTGGGCTAGGTACTGAAATCACCTTTGCAATATGCAGAGGGAAGGATACGCAGAAGGAGTAATCTGCATAACACAATTCAAGGTAGTATCTAATGTTTTGGGGTCGGTGCTTCAGCTCTGATGTGTAATCTCCTATGCCCCGGGAAGTCATAGCCTCTTTCTCGAGTGGACAGCGTGGAGCACAGCTCTCCATCCCGCCAGGCTCATCCATGTGTTTTGGGAGCTAGGGGGGCAGGGAAACACTGACCTGTCACCTTGCTTCAAAGACTACACATCAGCACCTGGGCTGGACCGATTTCCATTGCTTAAAGCCAATAGAAGGGATAAGGAAAAGTCCTAGCCAGCTCTGTACATACCAGTAAACAGAAATAGGGCCGGGTTTAGCCAAAATGGAGATAATTCTTCTTTCAAGGAGAGTCGTCCAGGTGGTCCTCCACAAGGAGAGATGGGGTAGAGAGGGCCTGGGCATCACCCCAGCACAGGGGGTGTCAAGGTGGGAACCAGGAGACCACGGAGTGGGACAAAGTGCCCAGGCAGAAAGGGCTTCAACCCAGGTGGCAGTGGAGGTGCTGAGGAGTGGTTGGCTTTGGGGTACACTTTGAGAATACTGTCATCTCCATCTTACTTGAATGAAGGAAAAACAAAGACTTGCGTGTTTTGTGTTTAGGGACAGGAGCCTGCTGCCACCTGAAATGGGGAGGTGGAAGGGAGGGACAGGGAGGGCCCTTGAGTGCTGCACACAGATTTGGGGCTTGTTTGGCTTCCGTCCATGCTTCAGTGAGACCCTCTACAGATGCAGAACCCGTGGCCACCACCCAAAATAAGCAACACCTGCTTAGTGGGGACAGGGATGAGGGGCTGTGTATGGAAACAGTCACCTTGAGCTGGGCCATGAGGCCTCCTGGGCTCAAACTCACTCCTGGAGCTCCCCTCTCCTAATGCCATCCTGTCTTTGACCCAGCCCAGCTCCGAAGGTGGCTTTTCTGGCAGCAACAAATGAGTGGGTGTCCCAGCCCATTAGTGGTGATTAAAACCGGGTGGTGTAATTTTCACTCCAAAACAATGCTCACTCTAATGGTCTTGCAGCTGACTCCCTGGGGTGACCGGGGGTGGAGTGGGGGCGACTGGGACACTGCACAGTTGACATCAAATGCATGTGACGCAGAATTCAACTGCCCTCGCAGCCTTCCCAAGTCCAGGGGGAGAATCTTCTCTCTGTCTCCCACAGAGGCCCGTGTAGCTGTGACACCCAGGAGAAGCTGTGTCCACGCTCCTTTGTCCAATGTGGTCACCACGCCGCCACCTTCCTGTCACAGCTGCGAGGCTGAAATGAATGTGGGCATGACTCCCCACTGACACCACGCCTAATAATCCCCTTTGTGCCTACACAGTCTGCAGAGGCTGCAGAGCACCCCAGGGTGCCTGGGTGCCTGGTCTGGTTCTGGGGTGTCCCGAAAGACGTCTGTGTTAAGACTCAGTCCCTAGCTTGGCACTAGTGGGTCAGGGTTGAAAAGGGGGAGCCAGGTGGGAGGTCCAGTCATGGGGGCGTATCCTTGAAGGGGACAGTAGGGCCCAGCTTCTCCCTCTTCCTTTCTCTCTCTTGTATCCTGGCAGAGAGGTGAGCAGCTTTACACAACACACAGCGCTCTAACTCTGTGAGCCAAAATGAACCTATTCTCTCTACAACTTGATTATCCCAGGTGTTTGTAACAGCAATGGAGAGTTGCCGGTGTGGCGGCACACGCCTGTAATCCCAGCACTCAGGAGGCTGAGGCAGGAGGATCACTGTGAGTCTGAGGCCAGCCTGAACTATACAGCAAGACCCTGTCTCAAACAAAGTAATGGAGGGCTAACTAACACACCCGGGGACACAGTGAAACAAAGTAAATGCTAACAAACCAAAGAAAGCGGAGGTCTAACTGCCTGAGTCTCCAGGTGTCCCTCAGGGTACCTGCCATCTTTGCCTTCAGAGGTCACTTCTGGGGACTGGAGGTTCACCCTTGTCCCTCATGCCTGCCACAGGTTGACACTTTTTTTTCTGTACCAAGGACTGAACCTTGGACCTTTGCATTGAGCTGCATGCCAGGTGCTCACCGTCAGGATCAGGCTGCTTCAGCCTGCTGCCTATCCCGGCCCAGCCCACAAACAGTGATTTTTAAATGGTTGGAAAACAAATCAGAAGGAAAACAATATTTCATGACATGTGAAAAATGTATGAAATTTCAGCTTCAGCACCCATAAATAACGTTTTATTGGAACACAGGTACCCTTGTTTGCGAACTGTCAGCGGCAGCACTCTTACTACAAGACTGGGGACTGAAATAGTTGCCCCTCCCCACTCGTCCTACTTTTTGTGTATATGGTACAGGACATTGAACCAGGATCCTCGCACTGAGTTACAGCCTCAGCACTTTTTTTATTTTTTATTTTGAGACAGGATCTCACTAAGTAGCTAAGTAGCCCAGGCTGAACTTGAACTTGTGATCCTCCTGCTTCAGCCTCCCAGAGTGCTGGGATTGCAGCATGTGCCACCACGCCCAGCAGCAACATTTAATAAACCAAACAAAGCCAAGACACCTAGTTAAATGTGAATTTCAGGTAAGCAAACAATTACATGTTTTAGTACAAGTACATCCCACTAAGAAAACGTTATTGCCCATCTGAAATTCACCCGTACCTGAGTATCCTGCCTCTGCCATCCCTGGTTTCATGTCTGTAAGCACTGTTTTCCTGCCCCAGCTATAGGTTTCTCACCAATAAAGTTACATCTTTGTTGTCCCATCTTTCCTCAGCCTCACATGACTGCTGCTTTTTTCACATCTTACTGTTTTACAATTGCAGCAGCAAACCATCTTGGCAGCAAGATGATAGAAAATGGAACTGCAGGGGCTGGGGATTTACCTCAGTGGTAGAACACTTGTCTAGTAAGCTGGAAGCCCTGGGTTTGGTCCTTAGCTCCAAAAAATAAAAAGCTAAAAAAAAAAAGAAAGGAAATGGAACTGCAGGGTCTGGGGTGGATGGAGCGCTTGCCTAGCATGTGAGAGGCCCTGGGTGCCATCTCTGAAACCACAAGAAAAAAAATCTCGTGTGGTGGTTCACGCCTATAATCCCAGCACCTGGGAGGCTGAGACAGGAAGATTGCTGCACGTCCGAGGCCAGCCTGGGCTACATAGTGAGTTCAAGGCCAGCCTGAACAACATAGTGAGATGTCAAAAAAAAAAAGTAACTACAAAGGAAATTGTTTTTTGTTTTTTTAAATCTATGTCTCCATCAGAGTCATAGTGGAGTCCACTAATCGTGCTGCGGGTCAAGCATTCCCAGGTGTTTATAGCTATGCACACACCCATTTGTACTCTCCAGATGGAGCCCGCGCCACATGGATGCAACGGTCATTTGTGTTTTGAAACCAGCAGTCATTTTGTGGCAATGGGCTCTCGGTATTTCACAGTTATTATAGCAGTAAAATTTATAATCTACAGAACTGCGACAATATTCAGCTACTAACACGTTTACTGTTTTTGTTTGTGTGTATTTTTTTTTTTTTTTTTGTGGGTACCGGGGGGTCGACCTCAGGACCTCGCGCGCCAGCAGGCGCCCGTGCCGCTGAGCGATATCACCGGCCCCTTTTTCGTATGTGGGATCCGGGAGTCGAACTCGGGCCCTTGCGCTTGCTGGGCAGGGGCTTACGCCGCTGAGCCATCTCACCGGCCCTGTTTGTGTGTATTTGAAAGCCATGGAAATAAAATTTGCTTCCAACAGTCAGTTGCAATTTTATGTCCCTACAACTGACCATAAATAACAGACGCAATATGAGTGCCTGTAAACACTCTCAGCATCTTTCTCGGAAAAAGTGGGGGCTCACTGTCTCCATCCCAATGGGGCCAGAGGCAGGGGCGTGGGTGTTAGCCCAGCAGCCAGGGTGTCCAGGTGGGCAACTTCTGAAGAATGAAGCGAGGTCTCCCCGGGCTGGGGAGCGAGTGACCTCGTGCTTCAGAGGCTCTGTGGCCTGGGAAGTGGGAGCGCAGGGACCCAGGCTGGAAGGCCAGACTCGGACTCGAGCACTGGGAGACAAGGGCCGCAGGTGTTGGGCTCTCCGTGGATGTCCCTGTGCCCATCTCCTGGGGTGCCGGGACAAATGCCTCACAGTGGGTGACTCAAAACAACAGAAAAGGAGTATCTCAAAGTCCCACCCCCCGGAAGTTGGAAATTCAGGTGTTGCCAGACCTCCTCCCTCCGAAAGCTCCAAGGGAGGATCCTCCTTGCCTCTTTCAGCTCCTAGTGGTCCTGGATGTCACTCGATGTGGCCACAGCGCTGTAACGACCGCTTCTGTGCCCACGGGTCTACCTTTCTGTGTCTGTCATCCCTTCTGTCCCTTAAAGGGACCTCATTGGGTTTAGGGCCTGCCTTAAGCTAGCACATTCTCATTTCAAGATCCTTAATTTTATTACACCTGCAAACACCCCTTTTCCAAACAATGTCACCTTCACAAGTTCTGAGTGATACACGGCACCTTTGTGGGAGGATTCAACCCACTGTTTAACATCACCGCCCTCATCAAGATAGGGACCCAGCCGGGCGTGGTGGCGCACACCTATAATCCCAGCACTCAGGAGGCTGAGGCAGGAGGGTCACTGCTAGTTCAAGGCCAGCCTGAACTGCATAGCAAGACTCTGTCTCAATAAAACAAAAACCAAAAACCAAACAAAAAAACCCAACAGGGACGTGAGTCAGCCCAAAAGGTAGAAAACAGGCTTGCCCATCACACGATGCGTAAAACAGTACACTGTATCCATGGAATAGAACTGGCCAAAAGAAGGAACACGGAGGAGCTGGACCTGGGAGGCTGAGGCAGAAGGATCACAAGTTGGAGCCCAGCCTGGGCAACTTGGTGAGACCCTGTTTCTAAAAAAATAAATAAATAAAAGGCCCTGGGTTCAATCCCCAGTGCTGGGGAAAAAAAAAAAAAAAAGAAGGAACAAAATACAAACTCATGCTACAAGGTGGGCGAAGCTGGGGAAAGAAGCCAGTCAGAGCTTTCTGAGATGATGAGCACGGTCCACAGTTGACCACAGTGGTGGTTACACAGCTCCAGCAAAGCCTGAGAGCCGTCGGGTCATGTATGTCACGGCTGAATTGCGCGATGTGTGAACCGTATCTCAACAAAGCACCTGAGGTGGAAGGAAGACAGGCTCCTGCGGCCGTGTCCCTCCCCTTGGCGTCCAGCTGCTGTATCCAGGCTGCCGCATCCCACTGAGGAGGTGGGGCTCCCCACTCCACTCTCCCACCAGCCGGGGCTGCCTTTGCCTACACTGCCCCACTTTATGGAGGGAGAACTGGAAGTGAAGGCTGTGACGCAGCTAGTAGAAACCATCTTACGTGCTACGCATGGACCAGCTACTTATATTCCGCTGTTGGACACGGTAGTTGCTGCCAAGGGGGAAATAAATGGAGGCTCAGAGAAGCTGAGTCTTACCCAAGGCTGGGGTAAAGCTGGCAAGTGCTGAGCTGGGATTTGAACCCATGGCCATCCCTTTGACTGCTAGTCTATACCATGACTCTGTGAGAGATGTAGTAGGTGCTCAGTCAACACTGGAGGGATGAAAAAGGAGCCCAGTGCTTGTGTGGGCTTGTGTGCTCGCAGCTCTGAGACTGATGACGAGCTGAACCAGGTGCTTGGAATTCGTAAGTTGAATTAACCCCCAAAGACATAGTCCTGGGAGGTGGGGCCCAGGAGCGAGACTGGGTCTAGAGAAAGTCCTGAGGGTGGGGCCTTTGCCATGGGATTAGTGGCTTCATAGGAAGAGACACCGAGCCTTCACTCTCTCTCCCTGCCATGAGAGGGTGGGTCCCCCACGAGAACCCAGCCATGCTGGCCCCCTGACCTTGGACTTCTGGCCTCCAAAACTGTGAGAAACAAATGGCCATTGGTTGTTTTGTTTTGCTTTGTGGTACCGGGAATCAAACCCAGGACCCCGTGCTTGGCAGGCAGGCGCTGTGCTGCTGAGCTATATCCCCAGCCCCAAATGGCCAGTTTGTTCCTGTGGCCTTTTGTTTTGACAGACCCAGCCGGTAGGGACCTTGGGCAAGTCCTCTCTCCTCTCTTGGATCACACATTCCCTGAAGACAGGACATGGGCCAGGACTGGGGGCCAGTGTCCAAGCTAAGTCATTGTCCCCTGACAAGGTCCAACGAGATACCACTTCTTGTAGGCCATCGGGCCACCCATATTTCTCAAACTATGACATACTGACAGAGAAACAAGAATGAAATGTGCCCTTGGTGGTGGCAGGAACCCAGAGCCCCTAGTGATCATGCAGGACGATACTTTGTACCTGAGCTACTGGGCTCTGGGTCCTGGGCAACCTATAACCCAGGGTCTGGGGCCTGGGGATGTTTGGGTGGGCACAGGGAAGGATGATTTAAACTCACCTGAAAGCGCCTGGTGTTTGGGGGCCACAGGCCTGGCTACTCACCTGCTGCTCCCCCTACCTGAGTACCTGGGGCCGCAGCTCAATGCATAGGCAGGTGCCTCTTGCTAGTGCCCAGGGAGGGAGCCACACGTGGGCACCACCACCCCAGTCGCTTTCCTGACTCTCTCAGTTGGGTGGCAATGGGGCTCTGTGAGGGCAGGATTTGAGCAGAAACCTGAGGCCCAGGGCCAGGGATATAGTTCAGTGGCACAGCACCTGCCTGGCAAGTGTGAGGTCCCGAGTTCGAGTCCTGGTACCAGAAAGAAAGAAAGAAACAAACCTGAGTCCCTTCCTGGTGTGTGGCACACAGCGGAAGTTGGGGGTGAGTGTCAAGGGAGGAGAGAAGGAAAGAGCGCCAAGGGAAAGATCTGGCCGGGCGGGCCCCCACCAAGGCAGGGGTGAGGAGGCAGGGGTGGCTCATGACCTGCGCCATGACAAATCACCAGTAAGCAGGTTGTCAGCCTGCCACAGAGGTTGGTGGATGTAGTTAAAAGATGGCAAAAATGCGTGGTGTACAGTAGTAGAGCGCTGACCTGCTCACGCTGGGTTCTATCCCTAGCACTACAAAAACCAACCAACCAAGCAAATCACAAGAAGCCCCACACTGCAGCTGCTGTGGAAAAGTTTGGTGGTTGCTCAAGGAATTAAAAATGAAATTGCCAGCCGGGGCAAAAGGAACTATAATCCCAGCACTTGGGAGGCTGAGGCAGGAGGATCACAAGTTCAAGACTAGCATGGGCTACACAGTGATTTTTTTTTTGTTTTTCGTGGGTACTGGGGGTCGACCTCAGGACCTCGCGCGCCAGCAGGCGTCCTTGCCGCTGAGCGATATCACCGGCCCTTTTTTCGTATGTGGGTTCTGGGAGTCGAACTCGGGCCCTCGCGCTTGCCGGGCAGGCACTTATGCTGCTGAGCCATCTCACCAGCCCTACACAGTGATTTTAAGGCCAGCCTGGAATACATAGAAAGCCCTCTCTCAAAATAAATAAGTAAATAAAAATGAATCTGATGCTGGAAAAATAAAAAGAGGTGGAGAAAAGGGGAGAAAAAAAGAATTGAAATGTGTTATGTACATGTACCAATTCCTTACAGTGAATGTAATCATTATGCACTGCAAATGTGTACTAATAAAAGTGAAAATAGATAAATAAATTTAAAAAAAAATAAAGCTGTCATTTGACCCAGCAATTCCACACCTATATGTTCCCCCCAAAGGATTAAAAGTAAGGACTTAGGGCCGGTGAGACGGCTCAGCGGCTTAAGCGCCTGCCCGGCAAGCGCAAGGGCCCGAGTTCGACTCCCGGAACCCACATACGAAAAAGGGACCGGTGATATCGCTCAGCGGCACGGGCGCCTGCTGGCGCGCGAGGTCCTGAGGTCGACCCCCTGGTACCCACAAAAAAAAAAAAAAAAAAAAAAAAAGTAAGGACTTAAATAGATATTCATACATCCAAGTTCCCGGTACCAGTATTCACAATAGCTAAAAGCAAACGACTAAGCTCCATCTGCGAATGCATGGCTAAGTGGGGTGGTCTGTCCATACAGTGGAATATTATCCAGCCATGAAAAAGAGGGACACCCTGGCCCACGCTGCCACCTGGGTGCACTTAAAGATATGATACTCAATGAAAGAAACAGCCAAAAGAGCAAATCCTATCTGGTTCCAGTTACAGGAGGTACCCAGAGTCCTTGGGTTCAGAGACAGAAGGAATGGGGGTGGCCAGGGGCCAGGAGAAGGGAAGTCAGGAGTGATGGCTGGGTGGGGACAGAATTTCTGATCAGGGAGATGGAAAGGTTCTTGAGAGGGATGGTGGCTGTAGTTGTACAGTGCGATGGCACTCAATGCCACAGATTGAAACTTAAAAATGGTTAAAATGGCAAATGTAATGATGTATGTATTTTACCACGATTAAAAAAAAAGAAAGAAAAGAAAAGAGCTCTTAGGCATCCTGTGCCCAGGGGTGACACAGACACAGAGGGCTGCTGAGGGCCTGCCCATGTCACCTGGGCATCACCCACCCAGCTTCACTCCCGAGCGGAGCCAAATGTCCGGAGCATGTGGGTTGGCTGAGGTTTCAGGGTCCTCGCTCACACCACTGGCCCTGGGTCCCTCCTAAGCCCACCCCTACTGTCCCCTATCTCCGAGGGTATCCGGCAACCCCTTCAGAATCTGGGGTGCTTCTTAGGGCAAGCAGCTTCCAGGGCAACTTCAGCCCTCTGAGCTTAGCATCTGGGGGCCCAGGGCCTGCAAGGTCCCCAGTTTCCAGGTGACTGGGGACACTCCAGGGAGCGCAGGAAGTTTCCAGGCTTGCCCATCTCAGAACCGCCTGGGGCTCCCTCCAGCAGAGTCCCCACCATCGGTGGTAGAAGGGCATCTCGGAATCTACTGCTAAGCAGTGTCAGCCTGGTGCAGTGGCACACATTTGTAATCCAAGCTACTCAGGAGGCTGAGGCAGGAGGACTGAATATTTGAGGCCCACCTGTGTAACATAGCTAGATCTTGTCTCAAAATAAAGTAAAAAGGGCTGGGAATATAGCTTGGTGCCAGAGTGTCTAGCTCATACAAAGCCCTGAGTTCCATCCCCAGCATCATACATACAAAACAGGGTGCCGAGGCTCAACTGCCATCCGCTCACTACCTCATTCATTCATTCTCTATGGGTGAGAATTCCTGTCAGCTGACATCCCCCCAACTCTATGGAAATGCTGAGCCCCTGTCCCTGTACTGCCTTCCTCTCCTTCACGTGGCCCTCTCAGGCTGCAGGACTCTTCCTTCCCCTGCTCTGCTGCCCCGGCCAGCTCTGTAAGAACCCAGTGGCCTGTTTTACTCACTCTAGCCTGAGTCCCCTTGACATCTCCAGCTCTGGGCTCTTCCGTGATCGAGCCTCTGGTTTGGGCTGCTGTCTGCAAACGCTCAGTTCCTGCTGCTCCAAGAATGAAGGAGCAAAGGCGGGGTCCAGGCACCGTGGAGAGCGGGGGCATCAGGGAGCAGAGGCCCATCAGGAGCATGCTGCAGCCCAGGGGAAGCAACGAGTTCCCAGTGGCCTACTGCCCAGGGCAAGTGGACGAGTGGATGCTAGGCTGGGAAGCAGCTTTGCACCTGGGCCACTAGAGGGAGACCTTGGTGGCCCAGCCTGCACTGGGCTAAGGTCACCAGGTGCAGTTGTGTGACACACACTGAGGGGTGGGTGCGTGTGCACGTGTGTGTGTGTGTGTGTGTGTGTGTGCACACGTGCTTGTACCCGCTGGGGCAGAGGAGGGTGTGGGCGATGGCCTTAGCTCTGCTTAAACTCCCTGCAGCTTGGCTTCTTGCAGGAGGGAGGTTGGTTTCCCTGCAGTGGGGGAGACTTGAATGAGGGTGTCACCCAGAAAGCAGCAAATACGAGCCACAGTGGGGTCCATGGAGGCCAGGATTAGGGGCTTTTGGGGGTGCTCTTCTAAGCACTCTATGCTTAGAAGAGAACCCTATACATGTAGGGCCTATGAACAAGGTATCTGTATTGTAGATAAGGAAACCGAGACCCAGACAGCCTGAAAGGCCAGGGCTAGGAATCGGACCAGGGAGGGGGCACTGGGGACGCACAGATTAAGGGGCCTACATCCTGCGACAGAAGCTGCCACAGCATGACCAGCTGACTGAGCCAGCCTTTGGAGCCTGGCAGCCGAGCTCTAGATTCCAGCTGTGTCACCTGCCAGGTGGAGTGTCCTCGGTGATGTCACTTCCTCCTCTGTAAGATGGAACTAATGTCACCTACCTGCCATTTAACTGGGACATGATACCTAAGGGGAGGCAGACTCCAGGACCCACGATAGGAGTTTGGCGCGTGGCCACAGGGCCTTTTTATATATCACGTGTGCACCAAGGACGGCATTATACTTCTCGTTCCTCTCTCCATCTACTATTCTCCTCTTCCCCCTGCTGCAGGGCCAGCTTTAGGTACAGGTGACTCATAGTGGCCTGCAGGTCCCTGTGCCCATAAGGGTCCCCTGCTGGGTTTCATGGACTCCTGTCACGTCTCGAAATGCTTAGACTTTTTCCAATAAGGGGCCCTGTGTGTTCATTGCCACTCCGCCCTGCAGGTGCTTCAGCCTTGTCCCGTCATCCCCAGCTGCAGCAGGCAAGGAGGCGGAAGAGAGTGGAGGAAGGGGAGACGCTGCAGGCGGACACACAGTGGATGCCCGTTCTGAGCCCCGGAGCTGCTCCCTGCGAGGGGCACAGAGCCTCCTGTCTTGGGCACCAGCCCTCTTGGCCGCTGGGTCAGTTTCTCCCCCTAAAAGGGAGCCAAAGGGTGACGACTTCTGCATTCCACAGTCACAGGGCCACAGTCACAGGGGGGTTAGCAGATCCCCAAAGCAGGGCTCCCCCCAGGCTGCTTGGCGCCCCATCTGCGAAGCTTCTGCACCTCCCACGCCTGGCTATGCTGGGCACACTCACCTAAGCCTCCACCTGAGGGTGGCACCCCTGGCAAGGAGTCCTCCCACTCCAGGGCAGAAGTCTCTATACCTGCTCCTGCTCAGGGACAGCGGCTCTACATCACACGCACATCTCAGGTGACCCGAGCGGGGGGACGTATAACCTTCAGCCTGCATCTCTCGTCCTTGTCCGTGATTCCTGGCCCCCAGGCTGCCCCATGTGCCCAGCCAGGGTGAATGACCTCCCGGGCAGGAGCATTCTGGGAACAGGCTGTGTCCTGGCCAGCCGAGCAGGCGCCTCGCTGGACCTCTTCTGGTGCACCCTGACAAGATCCCTTCAGGGTCCGCTGAGGAGGCTTCCCCAGACAGGGACACTGTCACAAGCCACTCAACAGCGGCTTGTGAAAGTCACTGGACAGGACGGACCGGGGGCTGCTCCCTCCCTCCTCATGTCCACTCTCCCTGCAGCCCATGCAGTTGTGTCCCCCACCCCAATTTTTGCTGTTTGGAGAATTCACCTCCAGGCCGGCAATGTTTGCCAAGGCAAGGAGCAAACGTCAGAGGAGCATCAGAGGAGCTCAGCGCTGCAGCTCCTGAGGCCAGCCCCGCCCACTGGCCCTCCTCCGCCCTCCACGCTTGACATCTGCCCACTTCTCCCGGGAGCCGGCCAGGCAGCAGCCTCTCCTGGCCCTACATCCCTGCTTCGGTTGTGTTCTTTGACTGAGCTTCTGCCTTCCCGAGCAGAGCAAGAACAAGAGCTGCTGTCAGAAGGGACATTTTCCTTGCTGCTACCCTCCCACATTTTGTTTTTCTCGACAGTTTTGCTAAGTAGCCCAGGCTGGGCTCAGACTTGAGACCCTCCTGCCTTGGCCTCCCAGCGTGCTGGGGTTACAGGTGTGTGACACCGTGCCCTACTTGACTTCCACTCTTGAGCTGACCCTGAGTGGGCCAGATGCCTGGGCTCTGTGCCCTCTGCCAACCTCCCAATCACTAGAGCTGGGTACCTGCTCTCTGCCTCCGGTTTGCTCCTCCTGCCCTCTCTCATTCCTTCTCTTCCTCCCTTCCTTTCTTCCCTCTTTCTATTATTTATTTATTCTTTCAGCAACCACTTCTTTAACATCCCTTGCTGCCATGCTGTCCTGTGTGAGCGTCTACTCCCGAATTTCAGGGCTCTCTCAGGCCATCTCTTAAGGGAGACACTTGCTCCTTTCCTCTCCTCTCCTGCTCCTCTCCATGACTGACCCCAGCCACGGAGAGCCCGGACTGCTTAAAGCCATCTGGATGCTCACCCCGAGGCCACAGTCCCTCTTCAGCCCAGATGCACCCATGCAATGTAAATCCAGGGCCTTTCTCCACTGGCAGTGGCTCTTTCTCTGCTAGACTTGGGCCGGGAACCCCCAGGACAATGATAGAGAAGCACCCAGGATGGAGGCAGCCAGGGACCCTCCCCAGGACCCCAGGCCACATGGTTTCTGAGCCTTCAAGGCCCCTCTGTGTGTGAGTGGCTTTGCCTGGCCTTTGGTTCATTTGCAGTGCAAGCATCCTGGCACAAGCAGAGCCCCGCACCGCTGAGTTCAGTCTCTTCTTTCTCCAGCAGCAGGAATCCACTACTGGGTATCCCCCGATTCTGGAGCATCCCTCCTGCGGGGAGTCCTAAGAGTGGGCCCACATCTTCCTTTCTAACAAGTCTACCTTGGACCATTCCTCCCAAGCTCAGTGTGCCCAAAGCCCCAGCCCCAGAGCGCTCCGTGGTGATGCCCAGGAAAGCCACCCCCAAGTCCCTTTTCCAAGGGTCTATTGGTTTATGTGCGCTGTTCCTGCTCAGCCTTGGCCCGATCCCCAGGACAATCAATGCCCTGGGAGGTGATCCATAGTGATAAGGTAAAGGTGTCTCAAGGGAGGGCTGGAGAGGTCCCTAGGATGCTCTCTGGGTGGGAGGCGGGGGGGGGGGGTGTCAGTCGATGACAGTAGACGTTGGTGAATGAGGCAGAGGAGGAACCTGATCTCGATGGGAGTGGCTGCAGGCAGCACGCATGGCCCCTCCTCCTGCCCCCATGCTGTGGCCCCAGGCACGTGGTCGCAGGTGTGATACGCAGCTCCTTCCAGTCCCACAGCAAGCCTGGACTTCCACTCACAGACCTCAGCTACTGCCGCAGTTTGAATGTGACCCCCAAAAGTTCACATGCTGGAAACTGAATTCCCAACTTGATCCATCCACTGTATTTGAAAGGGGTCTTTGAAGGTAACTGGGTTTAGAGGAGGTCAGGAGGGTGGCCCCGGGATGACCTTAGCAGAGGAACAGGGACCCAACCTAGCACCCCATCTCTGTCTCCCTCTGCTCCACTGCGCTCCGGTAAGAAGGTCCTCTGCAGATCCCAGCACTGTGCCCTGGGACTTCCGGCCTCCAGAAGCCCGGGAGATGTAGACTTCGATTCCTACTAAATCACTCAACCCTGGTGTTCTATTACAACGACAGAAAACAGACTAAGAGAGCCACCAAGCACGGAAGGGTTCTCACTTGTTAAAAAGGGGAGAATATTCCAGAAATAGGACCAGTGTTGGGTCTGGGCCTGGAATCCTAGGTTGACACACAAAACAAATAATCCTAGGTACTTGGCTGCCCTGACTGGTGATCCTTACTCACCCCTGGGCTTGCACGAACAGTTTGTAAGAAATCTAAGGACGGCAGGAGTTTGCATCCTCTATGTTGTACACTGCAACCACTCACAAAGTGAAGGCTGCTTTCTGTCTCTCTCTTTCCTTTTATGGGATTTGAAATGACAGGAAACCCTGAGTCGTGGTCTTTACAAGTTTGATTCATTAGATTTACAAAAGTGGCTTAAGAGTTTAGAAAGAACTTGTGTGTTGATCTGCAGGTGGCCCTGCCAGGGGCTTGAGGAAAGTCGGTAGCATCGAGGTTTGGTGTTAAGAAGGTATTGTGCTGGGTGTGGTGGCCCATGCCTGTAATCCCAGCACTCAGGAGGCTGAGACAGGAGGATCGCCATGAGTTGGAGGCCAGTGTGGGCTACATAGTGAGTTCAAGGCCAGCCTGAATTCCATAGCAAGACCCTGTCTCAAAAAACTGAAGGAGCGGGCCGGTGAGATGGCTCAGCGGCATAAGCGCCTGCCTGACAAGCGCGAGGGCCCGAGTTCGACTCCTGGAACCCACATACGAAAAAAGGGCCGGTGATATCGCTCACCGGCATGGGCACCTGCTGGTGCACGAGGTCCTGAGGTTGACCCCCGGTACCCACAAAAAAATAAATAAATTAATTAAATTAAATTTATAAAGAGAATGCTGGCTAGATGTTGTGGCACATGCCTGCAATCCCAGCATCTGAGAGGCTGAGGCAGAAGGACTGCAAGTTTGAATCCAGCCTGGGCAACTGAGTGACTTAGTGAGACCTGTTTTAAAAAATAAAATAAAAATAAAAAGGGCTGGGGATATAGCTCAGTGTGAAGGTGCTGGGTCCAATCCCCAGCACTGCCAATAATAATAACGATGATGATGGCAACAACAATAATAATAACAACAGGGCCGGTGAGATAGCTCAGCAGCATAACTGCTTGCCTGGCAAGTGCGAGGTCCTGAGTTCGACTCCCGGTACCCATGTAAAAACAAATAATAACGATAACAACAACAATAATAAAAAGTGTGCTAAAACTTGTTGCATTTGGACTGCAAGGCCCAAGAAAATCTAGATTTACAACTTGATATATTGATTCTTTTTTTCTTCCCAGGGACTCCCACAAGGTAGGCAAATGCTCTACCACTGAACTACACCACCAGCTCTATCTAGACAGTGTTTTTTAATTCAAATTCAAGTTTGAATCTTCTTTTCAAGGCACAAAACCTTCAGGCATCCAAAAACTCAAGTCACCTTGAAAAGAGAGCCCCCCTCGTCCCCTTTCTGGAGGCCTGCAGGAGGGGCGGGCGCTCATGCTCTGGGCCCATCACAGGATGAGGCTTTGGGGACTCTGAGCAAGCAGGTGGCCCCAGTGGGGCGCCCGAACCTCCATTGGATGGAAACTTCCCTCAGGGGCTCCTTCCAGCCTCCTGGGGCAAGTTGGGGCTTCTAAATCACACAGCCCCAAATCCACTCATTCATTTATTCAACAAACAGTAGCGCCCCTCGGACCATAGGACCATATCCCATGTTGGGGATTCCAAGAACAAAGTCCGTTCCCTGAGGAGCAGAGTCCTGTCACCCTCTCTCACGGCTTCCCACCTGCTATGATCTGCATGTTGGTGGCCCCCTCAGATTCATGTGCTGGAACCTAATGTTCAGTGTCACACAGTGAAGAGGTGGGGACTCTGGGAGGGAAAGGCACAGGGACTCTGCCCTCGAAAGCTGCCCGGCACCCTTAGAAAAGAGGCTGGAGGGCCGGTGAGATGGCTCAGCGGCATAAGCGCCTGCCTGGCAAGCACGAGGTCCTGAGTTCGACTCCCGGTACCCACATAAAGGAAAAAAAAGTGCCAGTGATATCGTTCAGTGGTACAAGCGCCTGCTGGCAAGCGCGAGGTCCTGAGTTCGACTCCTAGTACCCACATTAAAAAAAAAGAAAAAAGAAAAGAGGCTGGAGGGAGCCTGATTTCCACTTGTGCAGCACAAATGAGTAGAAGGTGCCATCCGTGAAGAGCAGGTCCTCAACTGACACCGGCTTAGCCTGGCCTGGGTCTTGGACTTGCAGTTCTCCAGAGCTGTGAGCCATACATTTCCGTTCTCCACAAAGTCCGTGGTCAGGGAGTTTGTTACAGAGACCCAGGCTGGGGCTGTGCCCTCCCTCAGCCTCCTCTCAGTCTGCCCCCAACCACAGGCACCCCACGAGTGGCCCAGGAAGCGGAGATCCCCCTGGCTGCAGCCCCTGCCTCCGCCCCTTCAGGAATCAGCCCTCAGGTATCCTTACAGAGCGACCTTGGTGGTGGTAAACTGGGTGCTCCGTGTAGAGATCACCTGCTTAAGACCAGAGAATTCTGTTTTGTTTTCCATTTTAAAAAGAAACACTTGCTCATTATTTTTAAAATGGAAACACTGCAAAAATAGGTAACGTGGAAAGTGAAACCTTCTCCCCCGCCAAGCCTCTGCTCCTCTCTGCTTCCTCCCTGGGCTCAGCAGCCCAGGGCCACGGAGTGCCTATCGCTTAAAGAGAAGCAAATCCGAGTTCCCAAATCGGTGTTCTCGACAGTTCTCTGGAGAAACAGAATAGAATCAAATAGGTAGACAGACAGACGAGTAGATAGCTATATCTGTAAAGGTAGAGAGATTTAACCTAAGGAATTGGCTCCCACCAGTATGGAGACCGGCAAGTGCAAGCAGTGCAGGGTAGGCCTGCAGGCTGAGTCCTGAGGGTGAGCTGACCTTATAGTGCAAGGACAAAGGCACAAGATTCTTTCCTGCTTGGGGAAAAGATGAGGCCCACCCACATTATGGAGAGCAGTCTGCCTCACTCAAAAATCCACCAGTTACCTGAGTGTGGTGGCATAATCTCAACACTCGGGAGGCTGAGGCAGGAGGATTATGAGTTTGAGGCCAACCTGGGCTACATAGACCCAGCCTCAAAACAACAAAACAAGCCAGAACAAAAATTCACCAATTTGGGCCAGGGATATAGCTCAGCGGCACAAGTGCTTGCCTGGTAAGCGCAAGGTCCTGAGGTCGATTCCCGGTACCAAAAAAAAAAAAAAAGTTCCCCAATTTAATTTAATCCAGCCAAGTTGACCCATGAAACCAACTGTTACAGGATCATTCTACATAAACATTTAGCAATGTATTTCTCTTTTAGTATTACAAATATGTTAATATCTGTTATTAGTAGTGTTGTTCAAATGCACTAGGTATGTAGTGTGTGTGTGTGTGTGTGTGTGTGTGTGTGTGTGTGTATTACTGGGGGTTGCACCCAGGGCCTTTGCACTGACCTACATCCCCAGCCCTTGAGACAAGGTTTCACTAAGTTGCTAAACTGTCCATGCTGGACTCGAACTAGGGATCCTCCTGCCTCAGCCTCCAGAATGCTGGGATTACAGATGTGTACCACCACATCCACTTCGAACAGTAATTGAAGTGCCTTTCTGCGTTGGTCTTGCCACTGGTTGGTTCCCAATAATGATGGACGGTGCTGAATTCAGCGATGTCCCTCTTACTTCATCTGCAGGGGATCCGGAAGTGGGGAAAATTGTCTTGTTTCTCCCTGAGTGCTTGGGAGTGTGTATTCCTGGCCACCCTCTGAGGGAAGGAGATTCCTTCTCTCAGTTTCCCTCACTTGTCCACACATCCCCAAAGTATCCTCTGTGCCCCTGGCTTGTGCTGGTCATTGACACACTGAGCAAGACCCAGCCCCGCCTAGCTGCACAGCAGAGCGTGGGGTCTGTAGATGAGGAAGTCGGGGAGATGATGGGGGAGCTGTTCTATTTCTGGTGCTCAGGGCAGGCTTCTCCAAGGAGACAACCTTGTAACAGAGCCCAGGTGAGCCATGGGCAGGTGCAGAGCAGCCCAGGCAGAGTCAGGGCAAGGCTGCTGAGCTGCCCTGGACCCGGGAGGGTGTGTGGAGGCGACAGTGATCAGCAAGAGGACAGTGAGGACAGAAGCCTCTGTTGAGGAGTTTTGCTACCAAGGGCAGCAGAGAATCATGGCAGCTGTGAGTGGAGGGCTGCATGGGGCCCGGAAGGGCTTAGGAGGGAGACTGTCCAGCGTGGCTGCCCTGTGCTCTGGCCGGTGATGCCACAGAGAGGTCAAGAGGAGCCTAGGGGGGAGCTGGTGAGATAGCTCAGTGGCATAAGTGCCTGCCTGGCAAGCGCGAGGTCCCGAGTTCGGCTCCCAGTACCCACATACGGAAAAAGGGCCGGTGATATCGCTCAGCGGCACGGGCGCCTGCTGGCGCGCGAGGTCCTGAGTTTGACCCCTGGTACCCACAGAAAAAAAAAAAAAAAAGAGGAGCCTGGGGGGAAGGCAGCAGTGGCCCTGAGAGGGGAGAGGGGACGACTGCGCTGAGGAGGAAGCCCGCACATCTGCATGGTATGGGGTGGACAGGGCCCAGGAGAGGGGCACAACTTTCGTGGCTGGAGGAGGGGAGATGATTCTGTTTATGCTGGGGTGGGGGGTGTGAAGAGGGCAGGAAGGTACAAGGACAGAGAGGACTCTGCAGCTGTGGCATGGTCCCCGGGGGGCACGTCGGTGAGGGAGCTGACATGACACAAGGGCAGGCTTCCCAGGACCTGAATCAGGGGCTGGATGTGTGAGGAAACCAAGGCAGCAGACCTGGGATCCGTCCAGCCAGGCCCAGCTGCTCCAGCGTGCAGCTAGGGGCAAGTGGGTCCCTGCAGCCTCCCTCCACCTTGGGTATGGCAACCTAGGCTGGTGGGAAGACCATGGAGCCGTCTGTCTGTCCAGCAGTGTGTGGGCAGCCAAGCCTGGGACCAACTGGTCACCTTGGGGCCCTTGATGGTCACAGGCATCATGCCTGGCCTTAGTTCCAGCCCCTGGTGGCAGTCAGGCAATGACAGGGCTGCACATGGCCCCAGCACCTCCAGTCACTCGGGGAAGCAGGCCCTCTCCCTAGTACTGGCTACCTGGAGCGGCAGCAGCAGGCGAGAATGGGGCTCCAGGAAACCCTCACCTAGCCCCTGGCACCTCTGTGACAAAGCAGCCTCAGGATGCTGGCCAATGATTCTCCACTGCTGGTGAGGCTGTGATGCCTGAGCTTCTCTCTGGGACACACTCCAGACTGACAGCTGGACTTGCTGGCCTCGGTGCCAGTTATGAACTTCCACAGGGCTTCTGCAAAGGGCTTACAAGGTGATTGCAGGGGAGCTGGCGTTGGGGACGTGTCCCCCACCTGCTGGCCTGGCAAGGGTGCCGTGTACTATGGGCTATGTTCTGGAAGAAGCCTGGTGGGGATTTGTAAGTGACATTAAAGTCCCTTGAGCCATCCCCTTGGCAATGACCTCGCTGATAAGAGAGAGGAGAAGATCACACAAACAAAGAACCCAGAGCCATAGGTAAGAGGAACTCCTAAACAACAGCAAGGCACAGGCAGAGGATCCAAAAGAAAAGGGGCAAAAGCCTGGAACAGGCACTTTACAGAAGAGGATCCCAAATGGCAAATGGCCAGGAAGCAAAATCAGTGCTCCTGAGCTGAAACCAAGGTAGGATACCGCGCCCACCCACCAGCCTGCAGAAATGAAAGGGCAAGAGATCAAACATTAGCAAAGACACAGAGCAACTATAACTCCCATACAGGCCCAAGGCATAACAGGGACAGAAAAGCAGGACATTTTCACAACCTGTGATACAGCGATTCCATTCCCAGGGTCACACCCAGCAGAAACCCTATGTGTATTCACCAAAAGACATTTTCACTGTAATGATGTCCACTGCAGTACCTTCAGTAACAGCCCCCAGGGGAAATGGCCCAAATGTCCATGATGAAGGAAAGAATGGGTGAGTGTGTCTTGGCACACGTGGCGGTGAGAACAAACTACAGCTGCAGGCGTCATGTGGCAGGCTGTCCAGCATAGCACAGAGCAAAGGCAGCCAGGCCCAAGCATGCTGTGTGATTCTGTCACTGGCTAACATGGGCCACAGCCCACGTAAGATGGCCACCATACACAGACTAGTTCCAAGGCTCTGCAGGGTGTGACACTTATATGTCCCCTTGCCAAGATGTTACCCACTGGCTCCAAGTTCTTTTGCTTAATTTGTATAGACATCACGAATAGGCAAAGTGTAGCTCTTTTAATCTTAACAGCCCTGGCATTCACCAGCAGCTATCACCTGTTAGCATTAGCAGCCCCCTGCTACTCTCCTGACAGCCAGAGTCAGTGGCTACCTGTCGCTCTTGGGAACTCTTCTGGCAACTAGAAATGGTGGCTCCCAGAAACTCTCCATCGCTCTCTGCCACCCTACACTGCCTTCAGTTCCCAGCGCTGGCTGCTGGCTGCTGGCTGCTGGCTGCTTTCTGCACCAGCAGCCTTTGGAGTTACCAACTCTTGGTGTTATCAGCTCAGCCTGCTCTACTTGAGATAGAAATCACAAATAGGTCATAATATTCCAAGAATAAAGCCTGCTGCAGCCAAAGCAAATATCTTCTGGAGCAGCCGTAGGGTGCCTGATGCAGCTGCTGGCCAGCTGCAATGAGTTTAGGGAAGCCATGGAAGCAAAAAGTAAATAAAAATTACCTATTGGGGAATGTGGGGCCCTTCTCTCTCCTCTGTCTCAATTCCACTGGTACAAAAAGTGCAAAAGCAGGAAAACCCACCCACAGGGCTAGACATCAGGGTAGTGGTTGTTAATAACCCTATGAAGGTCACTCAAGGGCCTCTGGGGTGCCAGTGATGTTCTGTCCTGACTTTGTGGCAGGTGACACAGGTCCACTCAATCTCAAAATTGGCCCAGCTGCAAACTTAGGGTCTCCACGCTTTTGTGGAGGTGTATTTTGATTAAAAGGCTTTTTAAAAAATCGGGTTCCCGGGCAGGTGAGATGGCTCAGCAGCATAAGCGCCTGCCCAGCAAGCGCGAGGGCCCGAGTTCGACTCCCGGAACCCACATACGAAAAAGGGGCCGGTGATATCGCTCAGTGCTGTTGGCGCATGAGGTCCTGAGTTCCACCCCCGGCACCCACCAAAAAAAAAAAAAAAAAATTGGGTTCTTCCCTGGATGTGGTGTGGTGCTCAGGTTGCTGGAGCAGTGTTGACCTTGAACTTGCCCCACATGACCTTTGCATTCAGCTGCGTCCAGGCCCGCTGGTGCCACCATTTGAACCACACTCCCTCCCACCATGGTCTTCCTGGCTCAGGAAAAAAATCTACCCTGACAAATGCTCGGACCCTAAACTGTGTCCTTTTCCGTGACCCCTCCCTTGCCTGTACCCTATGTCCAATCAGCATAAAGCCCGTCACCTGTGTCTCCTAGGGGACCGTGGACCTGGCCTCTCCTCACCCCACCTCGCGCACCTTGGAGTTTGTAGCACCCTGTGCGCAGCAGCGAGTACATTTGGAGACACTGGTCCGGTCCAGCACTTAGTTATGGTGCCGGTTAAGGTGGAGCATCAGCCGATCGGCTTGGGAGCAGCCCCAGGGATGGCGGGACACACTTCTGGGTGGGTCACGGAGACACACCTCTAGGATCTGCAGCTGGTCCCTGGCCCCTTCTCTCTGGCTCTCTGGTACTGTTCTCTTACTGTTTCCCAGCCACGACGCACGAAGCAGCTTTCTCCACCGCGCCTTTCTGCCATGCCGTCTCTGCCACGGAGCCCGGAGACCATGGACTGACTCCTCTGAAACTGTGAGCCAAATTAAACCTCTCCTCCTTTAAGTGTGGGTGTCATATATTGTGTCTCAGTGGCAGGAAAGCTGACTAAGGCTGTTGGCCTGTTTATCTGAGGGTTTCAGATGTTGGGGCAGTAGGGAGTGGATCACCCAAGCTCTTCCCCAGCATTTGTTAATGAGGCCCCAAGGTATGGCCCCTCACTCTGGGGGCAATGCACATTGCCTCCTGGGCCCATCCCCAGCTCAAGATGCCCCTCTCTCCTGCTCACATCCCCTCCTCTTGCCCCATCCAGATGTCACCTCAAGCCCCTTATGAGTGTGATCTGTTCTGTCTGTGCCTCCTCAGCCCCTGGTTGCCTGGCCTGTGTCTCACACCCTTGTTGCTCTCCTGGCCATGTCCTCCATATCTCTGGCACTCACTGGAAAGTGAGCCCTCCCCTCTGCCCACCCTTCACATCATGGCTGGGGTCCTCTCTCAGGGCAGGTGGGGAAGGGCACAGCAGTTTGTTTCCAAAAATAGGCAAGGCACCCATGCTTAAAAGTGACTTTGGTTTGCTCGTTCTTTTTGTGGTACTGGGGATTGAACCCAGGGCCTTCACATGGAGCTGTGTCCCCAGGTCTTTTTTATGTCTTTGTTTTTTATTTTGAAATAGGCTGTTGATAAATTGCCCAGGCTGGGCTGGATCTTGCAATCCTTCTGCCTCAGCCTCTCAGAGTCCTGGGATTACAAACCTGCCCAAACACACCTGCCTAAAAGTGATTTATTTTTTCAGCATGAGGTCCTAAGTCCAGTGCCTGGCACCAAAATAGAGATGATTTATGTTTTCAAAAGGTAGAATGTCGCCGGTGAGATGGCTCAGCGGCATAAGCGCCTGCCTTGCAAGCGCGAGGGCCCGAGTTCGACTCCCGGATCCCACATACAAAAAAGGGGCCGGTGATATCGCTCAGCGGCACGGGCGCCTGTTGGCGCGCGAGGTCCTGAGGTCGACCCCCGGCACCCACAAAAAAAAAAAAAAAAAAAGGTAGAATGTCTACCAGGTGATTTTTAACTTTCTTTTTTCATGCTGTTCTGTTCTGTTTTGTGGTTGTCTTTGGTTTTTTGAGACAGGGTCTCACTAAACTGCTCAGCCTGGCCTTGAATTCACAGTCCCCCTGACCTCAGTCTGCTGAAGGCTGGGATTACAGCTCCCTGCCTGGATTTTTTTTTTAATGTTGGTTTGCATTTTGTGCCTTTCTACAAAGAGTATGTATTACATATATCATTTTAAAAGTAAAGCATCAGTTAAAAGTCAAATTCTTTGATCCCATTTTTTTTTAATATGTGGGTACCAGGAGTCGAACTCAGGACCTCGCGCTTGCCAGGCAGGTGCTTATGCCACTGAGCTATATCACCGGCCCTTTGATTCCATTTTTGCCCCTCCAGGAAAGCACCCCAAAGGAAGAATCCTAAACAAAGGAAAAGAATTTCATAGGAAAAGAAAGATGTAGTGGAGCAAATATGAGAGTCCTGAAGAAGGCCCCCCCTGACCCACCGTCTAGCTGCCCCCAGGTGGGACACTGAGGCCCGAGGGCGGGGGTTGGCATTGGACCACTGACTCTGTCCAAGCTGAACTAGAAACAGTGATGCATGGCTGGTCTACCCCAACGTCGATCGGCCACCAGCTGTCCTGTTTGATTGTCAAATAATGCGCTCAGTGCTTTTTCTTTTTATTCTTTCTTTGGTCTCTTTTTTTTTTTTTTTTTTTTTTTTTTTTGGCGGCCCTGGGGATTGAACCCAGGGCCTTGCACATGTGAGGCACACGCAACACTGAGCCACACCCAGTCGTTTTTACTCTTTATTTAGAGTCAAGCTTTCCCTAAATTTCCCAGGCTGTGATTGTTATGTATATCTAAAATGTACCAATAAAATCTAATTTAAAAAAATAAAAATAAATAAATACAAAGAGAAACAAAATAAAATAAAAATAAATTGCCCAGGCTGGTCTCTAACTTGTGACACTTCTGCTTCAGTTTCTTGAGATGCAGAGATTTGAGATGCACTCCACTGCATCCTGCAGCTCAGCGCTTTTCTTCCCAAGAATTCTGCGAGGACAGCTGCTCTCATTCCTTTTTCAAGCATGGGCTGTGTTCACCACGCAGCTCGTGGGCAGAGCTGGGAGGAGGAGCAGGCGTGCCTCCCCCAGCAGCCTCAGTCCCCGCAGTGCAGCTTGCCCAGCCTGGCCCCACTAACAGAGCCCTGACCCCAGGGGATGAGTAGAGACAGATCTAAGTAGTCATACTAAACCCCTGCTCTTTTGAAAATGATCGCTCTAGGGCACTGGTGGCAAACTTACAGCATATGTGCTGCAGCAGGCTGCTTATATTGCTGAAAGCTCTAAAAGGTTCACCATCACTTGTCTAGGGTGACTGTGATGTAGTCTTTGGAGTGCTTCTGAGAAATTCAAGAAGGAATCTGTTTTGCTTGCACCCTGTTGCCTCTTATTCAGGGCAGTCCAGCATGAAGGGTGATACCTGGAGATATGGCAGCTGTTTTGTGCCCATGAGGAGCAAACATCCAGATATGATTTCCCTGGATGCAAGACTTTCAGCATTAAAACTAAGAAAGTCCTAGGCAAATCAGGATGGTTGCTCATCCTAAATTGGTGGCATGGAGGACAGAGAGAAACTTGGGCATTTGCCAACAGCCTAACTTCTGAAAAAAAGTATTTTTTTTACATAAACAAATTAATGTCTTTATGGTTAAAGTCTTGGTATTGTTCCTCGAAGTTGAAATAATAGGTATGGCCAGGCCTGGTGTCACACACCTGAAATCCCAGCACTTAGGAGGCTGAGGCAGGAGGATCACTGTGAGTTTGAGGCCAGCCTGGACTACATGGTGAGTTCTAGGCCAGCCTGAATGACATAGAGAGATCCTGTCTCAAAAACAAACAAAAAAATTAAAAAAAAAAAAAGAAAGAAAGAAAAGAAATCACATGTGTGACAGTTCTGCTCCTCCCATCCTTGCCCACTTCTTACCTTCCTTCTGTTCCAACCACGCTGTCCCTGCCCCATGTCTGCTAAGGACAATGCGTTCATTCACGCAGGTGCCCTTAACACTGCCTCCTCCCTGTCCCCTCCTCAGCTTGTGGCCGTGCTCACCTTGGCCTGTTCTCTGCTGACCTGCTGGCCGTGCTCACCTTGGCCTGTTCTCTGCTGACACTTCCTGCGCGTGGCCCCATGCCACAGTGCACTGGATGTTCACTGCCCTCCTCCTCCTCCTTCCCTCTTTTTCTCAGTACTGGGGACTGAACCCCAGGGCCTTTGCACTGAGCTACCTCTCCAGCCCGTTTTTAAATTTTTATTTTGAGACAGAGTCTCACTGAGTCGCTAAGATGCCCCAGGCTGAGTTCAAACTTGTGATCCTCCTGCCTCAGCCTCCCAAAGTGCTGGGATTACAGGTGTGAGCCACTACCACACCTGCTCTCCTTCTTGCCTCCCCTCTTCACACCCCCTGAGCTGGACGCCCTGAGCAGTGAGCAGCATGACTTCTGTGTCGTCCCTAACCCCGGTCTTGGGAACCCCGTGGTGAGTGGCCCACTGACACGATGTAACACACAGGTGCAGGCCAAGCTTCTCCTCCTGGCCAGGAAATGAGGTCAGCCAGACTGATCCACCTCACTTCAAGGTGTCGGGCTCCATCACCCTCACCCTGGGCCAGGGTTGCCCACTTCCAAACTGGCAAGGCCCCAGAGCCACCCCAGCTCCCCACCAGCCTGTCCTCTCCCACCCTGTGGCTGACTCACCCCGGCCTTCCCCGGAAGAGCCCTGAGGGTGGGCGCTGCTCCTTTGGGTTGCAGCCATTTCTTGCCCCTGGGGCCGCTAAGCCCTTTTCAGTCCTTCTGAGCTGGACAAGTCATGTTTAAAACGCTCTACCCCTGGGACTTGGTCTCTACCTCGAGTGAAAAGGGAACACCTTTAGCCAGGGGCTGGAGCAGGACCACCCCAGGGCGGGGGCAGGGCAGGTGGCCAGGGATGTGCACAGCCTCAGGTCCACGCTGTGCTTGGGGCTCGGGCTGGAGTACACATCAAGGTAGCCCTGCAGAGCTTCCGGGGCCAGTGGGTCTCTTTCTGGGGAGCAGATGCTGGGGTGCTGGGCCTGGAGGCCCCAGGGCTGGGCCTGCGGGACAGGAGCCAGTGGGCTTCCAGGAAAGGAAGCTGAAGATACCCCTTCCCGGCAAGTCCCTGAGAGAACAGAGATTCAGTTCCCTGCCATCCTGCTGTCGCTGGCGGCAGGGGTGGTAACCCTGAGAGCCTTGCAGCAGCTGTTCAAGGCAGGGCAGTGCTGGGGGCCGGAGCCCAGGGCAGGCATCTATTGGCTGTGGCTCGGGGTGGTGGGCGAGGTCAGGGCGGGGCAGGCCCTTCCTGGAAGCTGGGCAGGCCTTGTCTGTCACTCTGTCACGCTGCCCACTGCATTCTTCAGACTCCTATTTCCAAGCAGGCTCTGGGATGCATCCCAGGCTGTCCTGTCCTTGGCCTGCCTGGGGTCACTTGAGCTGTTTCCTGGGGCGGGAGGTAGGATGAGGGACCAGACGATGCTGAGACAAGGGGAGTCATCCTGGGGGCTCAGCTGAGCTGTGTGCACGCATGTGTGTATACACATGTGCACGTGTTAGTGGCCCTATGGAGCCAGGGTCATAGGTTGGGTTTGTGGAGTCTCCCCGATAGTTGGGAAAGTGCAGAGGGTGTGGGGTGCCCCCAGAGCCAGGATGAACTCTTGGTGACTGCTGGGGCTTTCGAGCAGAGCAGCAGCCCCTCACCCTTCCAGAGCTTTCTCAAAGCTCCTGGATCTCAGGCCTCGTGGTCCAGGGTATCGTCTGTTTTCACACCCATGTCTTTCTCCCCGTGCAGGACAGGAACCGTGGGGCAGCGAGAGGCAAAGGACCCCAGCAGCTTGTCACACAAGCTTTGGTGAGCACACCATGGACACCAAGGCTAGTGACCGAAAGGTGTTTATTTAACCATTTATTTATTTATTACTCTATTTGTTTATTTATATTTGTGGTGTTGGAGATTAAGCCCAGAGCCTCTGTGCTGAATTACATACCCAGCTCTTTTGAATTTTTATTTTTTGTGAGACAATAAGTCACTAAGTTGCCTAGGCAGGACTCACATTTTTGATCCTCCTGCCTCAGCCTCCCAGAGTGCTAGAATTATGGGCGTGCACCACCACACCCGACCATTATTTAACTTCTTTGTGCTAAAATAGAGATCACATAAAATATCCCATTTTAACTATTTTAAGTTCACGGTTGAGTGACATTAAGCACATTCACAGTGTTGAACAACTGTCCCCAACCTCCATCTCCAGAACTCTTTCGTCCTCCCAAACTTCCCAAACCTAAACTCTGTCCCCTTCGGGCACCAACTCTCCAGCCCTGACAGCCCCCTGTGCTTCTGTCTCCAGGAGTCAACCTGCCCTGGGGCCTCTGAGGATGGAATCACATTTTGTGTATAAAACGCTCAAGGTTGGGACATCCAGGCATGGAGTGTCAGAATTTCCTCCCATTCCTCGGTACCACTCTATGTCTCTCTTCATCTACCCAGGGACTGGGCTCTGCCACCTCTTGGCCGTGGTGACATCCAAGACTTTGACCCCGACACTTAGCAGTGTGGGAAACTGACCCCCCAGTTTCTCCACCCGTGAAACAGGATCCACAGCAGTCCCTGTGGTGGATTTTTTGGGAGGGAGGTGCTGGGATTGAATCCAGAGCCTCAGTGCTGAGCCATACTCTAGCCCGAGTCTCTGTTAAATGAGGTCTGTTCTGGGGCCCCAGACGCTGGGCAGGAACTCCGTCTCCCACAGCCTGGGAGATGGACTGTGGGGCTCCCCCTCGGGGACTTGGGCTGGTGGGGAGAGGGCCAGGCAGGGACAGCGGGAGCAGCCTCCTCAGGGCACAGTAAGGGAACCCTCCACTTTTTTTTTTTTTGTGGGTACCGGGGGTCGACCTCAGGACCTCGCGCACCAACAGGCACCCATGCTGCTGAGCAATATCACCGGCCCCTTTTCCGTATGTGGGATCCGGGAGTCGAACTCGGGCCCTCGCGCTTGCAAGGCAGGCGCTTATGCCGCTGAGCCATCTCACTGGCCCAAGGGAACCCTCCACTTTCTCTCCATTCTGCACCCCATACCCTTCCCCATGGCTCCCCATCTGGCCTTCCAAAATCCTCTCATGGGGCACCTCATGCCCCTGGCCTGGACATTACCCTGCTCTTCTCTTTGGGTTCAGGCCTCAAGCCCACCTCCTGCTCAGACCTGGAGTAAGGCCTTCAGGGCCTTTGGCAGAGAGACCTGAGTGCCAGCCAGCTCCTGGGTGCCTGCTGCCCCCTCCTCCCATGGGACCTTCCTCCTGCAACCAGGCCCAACCCCATGGAAGGAGACAGCAGGAAAGTTCTGGAAGCCAGGCAGCTCCCCAGATTGAGGGAGGGAGGGCTGGTGGCCAGCAAGCAGGGCCGCAGCATCAGAGCGGGTCTTGGACACTTTGGGGCAGGGTTCCAGGTCTCTGCTGGCCCTCAGCCCGGGCCTCCCTGCTTCCTGCTGGGCATCGACCTCCACAGACCCTTCCCCTCCCTCTGCTCTCCAGCCCTGAGCTCAGCTGGGAAGGGCAGTTCTGGGTGCAGGACATGGAAGCTGACTGACCACCCAAGGGCGTTGGGACAGCTCCTTACCCAGCCTCCAGGGAGCTCCGCCTCCAAGCCTCGGCATCCTCACCTGGATGACACAGGTAGGCAGCAACTGGGCAGAGTCATTTTTATGTGAGGGGACCAGGAACCGGGCACGATGGTGCACACATGTAATCCCAGCACTCTGGGAAGCAGAGGCAGGAGGATCACAAGTTCAAGCCCAATTTAGCGACTTAGTGAGTCCCTGTCTCAAAATTAAAAATAAAAAAAGGGCTGGGGATGTAGCTCAGTGTGAAGGACCTGGGTTCAACCCCCAGTATTGCAAAAATAAATGAATAAGATCAGCTGGCCAGCAGCTCGGTGGATGAGTCAACCCCCTTCCTGGCTCCTTCACGTCTCTAACCTGGGGGAGCAGATTAGCTTCCCTTGCACAAGCGAGCAGGGGTAGGACAGAAGGTTAGAGATGGCCACCAGCCAGGACGGAGCAGCAAGGGCAGGTGGCCTGGACAGGCGAGGCTCCCTCCCCTTGCTGCCCCACTCTGCAGCCCCCAGTTCCCAGGGGCCAGGGCCCTGTTTGGAGGCTCACGGTGGAAGCCACTCTTTCTTCTTCCCTGTGTCCCAGGGTGGCCGTCCTACCTTCCCGACTGGGGCCGGGAGAGAGATCTGCCCGGGGCAAGGCTTGCCAGACTATGAGGAGGCAAATGCTGAGCCTCCCCAGGATGTCAGGGCCCTCACTCACCCCCCTGAGTTCCAGACTGCGAGTGGGTATCTCAGTTCCTGTACTACAGCGGAGCACAAGGCACCGCAACGGGTGGGGGTGGGGCGGGGGTGTTCTTCAGGGTGGCCTCTCTCTGTGGGTACCTCGGGGTGGTATCAAGCCCTGCCTTCCTTCCCCACCAGCCTCCTGGACCCACTGCAGTTCACGGCACAGTGGCCAGTCTCCGAGATCCTGTCCCTGGCCTTCATACCTTGTGGGGCTCGTCACACACCGAATCTGGCGGATCCATGTGACTTCTGGGGCTGAGGCACAAAGTGCTGCCATCTTGGTCTTTTGGCTCCCTTGGCTCCGGGGGGGAAGCTGGTCACCACTTCATGAGGAGCCCCAGGCCAGCCTGGAGACGCTGTGTGAAGAGGACTCGAGGCCCCCGAGACCACGTGAGCACCCCGCCCCGGGCAGCAGGTCCTGTGGTCCAGGCGGAGCTCGCTGTGAAAGCAGCCAGCTAACGCAGACCGCAGCCTCCAACACAGACCCTGGGCTGCAGCACCTGGCCTGCCTCTCCTGGACTCCTGACCTGCAGAACCTGCAACAATAAACGGTGATCCCCGCTTTAACCACTAAGTTTTGGGGTGAATGTCAATGCAGCCAAAGTGAGCAGAATGCCTTGGGTAACCACACCCCAACTCGGTGAGGGAGCCCCAGGCTTCAGTGCCCTAAGACGCATCATCCCTCTGACACCAAGGACCCTAAAACAGAGCCCTGTGCCGTGTAACGCATCAGAGAGTTGCGGCCGTCACCCTCACCTCGCTCTGTTGCTCGGAAGCAAGTCTGGGAGGTACTGACACCAACAAAGGGGGGTTACATGGGGTGGCACCCAGGAGCCACCTCAGGTGTGCCCATGGGTACTGAGGGGATGTCCTGTGTTCTCCACCAGCCAGGGTGAAAGCAGGTTTCCCAGTACCTAATCCGGTGCCCCACTTCAGGATGCTACTTACCCATCACAACAGCCTAGGAGGAGCCACAGTCAGGCCCAGCACCCTGTGACATGCCCAGGGTCAGTTAGCAGCTATTAGTCAGTACTGCCTTAAGCAATTAGGAGGGGTTATATCACCAAATCACACAGGGTGAGAGAAGAGCCTCCAGATTCAACAGCGGTGGACCCCACCCAGAACCCTCCCTCCATCTCCCAGGTCTGCTGCCTCTGCCCAGCCTCTGCCCTCCGAGAGCTCTAGGAAGGGCTCAGCCTGGGGCTGGCCTAGGCTGCTGGGGTCTTGTCCCCAGCCTGGACCAAAACAGGTATGCATGTTCTGATCCGCCAGCCGCGGGTCATGGCCCCCAGGGCCCCCAGAACCATAACCACTCTGGGATCCTTCAATCCCGTCCCTGAGCCACATGGCCCAGCGCGGTGAAGGCGCAGCAGCTGGACACTCCTACCGAGCAAAGGCGATGGAGGCAGAGCTGGGCCTGGTGCAGTAGTAGGAAGAGGAGGGCCCTTGGGAGGCTGCAAGGGCACAAGAGCGCCCCTTTTTCAGTGTGACTGAGACCATTTGGAAAGAGGCTTCCAATGGTGTTAGGCTGTCTTTGCCCTCCTGTCACTCTGCTGTGTGAGGACACCGCCTTCATCGTCTCTGGAGGAGGTGGCAGCAAGGCGTCACGCCGGATGCAGAGAGCAGTCCTCACTGTCACTGACCCCGCTGCTGCCCCGATGTTGGGCCTACAGGCTGCAGAACTGTGAGAAGCCCCTGTGTGCTGTTCATGTTTACTTAGTCGCAGGTCCCCCCTGACAGCAGCACACACTAAGACACCAGTCGTCCAGATAAAAGTTGAAGGAGCTGGCAGCCAGCAACCCCACGGTGGCAGCAACTTCAGGAACAACTCCCACCTAACTTAATGCAAATTTGCCCAAAGGGAGGGGAGGGAAAGGGGAAGTAAAAAGAGTTAAGGCATGTTGGGTACATGTTCCAACTCTCCACAGTGAAGGTAATCATTACGTACTGCAAACATGGACAAAGAAAAATTTTTAAAATTTCCTGGACATAGTTCCCACTCAGGAGGCTGAGGCAGGAGGACTGCTGCAAGTTTGAGGCCAGCCTGAACTACATAGTGGGATTCTGTCTCTGAAAAATAAAAAAATTAAAAATGAAAGACACACACATGCACACACTTGATGTCTTATCAGTTATTCCTCTTCTGGTCAGAAACCTCACCAGAATAAATGATGAAGTCAGTCACCTCCAACATACCCAGAGCCCCCAGGGCCACAAATGCTTGAGTGTCATTCCCATCACAGCCTTTCCAACAGTGTCCCCTTGGAGTTGTGCAGTGTGCAGCCTGCACAACACTACACGGCGGTCCTGAGTCATATATTTTATGTAGAACAGTAAGGAAAAGAGAGAGGGGAAGGGGCTGGGGTGTAGCTCAGTGGTAGAGCACATGTTTGGCACGCATGAGGCCGCGGGTTCTATCCCCAGCACTGAAACAAGGGAATAAATTGGAGTGAGATAAAAATGATCATAATGAGGGCCGGTGAGATGGCTCAGCGGCTTAAGCGCCTGCCCGGCAAGCGTGAGGGCCCGAGTTCGACTCCCGGATCCCACATACGAAAAAGGGGCCAGTGATATCGCTCAGTGGCACGGGCGCCTGCTGGCGCACGAGGTCCTGAGGTCGACCCCCCGGTACCCACAAAAAAAAAAAAAAATGATCATAATGAAAAAGGAGAAGAGTGCCTGGTCCTTCGTGTTGGTGCAGTTGGCGTTTATAACTTCCTCCTTCTGCTCACTGTCCATATCCTTTCCACCCTTGATGGGACCACATTTGGTTCTCTCCCTCCTAGAGTCACCCAGTCTGTCCAGGGTCCCTCCTCCTCCAGCCCGCAGCTGCAGGGAGGGTGCGCCAGGCTGGGATGGGAGAGGCCATCGGGTGCCTACCCTGGAGGGGAGGTCAAGGTACTCACCGGCAGACTTCCAGAGCTGGGGCAGCAGGGCTCAGGGAGCAAGAGCAGCCCATGTCCGCCTGCTGCTCATATGCACGTATGAGTGAAGATGGAGGATGCTAGATGGTGGAATTCCGAAGGGGCCGGAGCAGGGACCCTGAGGTGCTGGAGCTGCTGGGCTTCATCACTGCAGTGTGGACACAGGAATCCACCCGGGTAATGGAATTACATAAACTAAACACGCCATGCCGGGCGTCATGCCTATAATCCCAGCACTCAGGAGGCTGAGGCTGGAGGATCACTGAAAGTTCAAGGCCAGCCTGGGCTACATAAGCAAGTTCAAGGCCAACTTCCACTACACAGTGAGTGGAAAAAACAAAAAACAAACAAACAAACAAAAAAACCTAAACACACTGAATGACCCCAAGCAAAACTGGGTGAATCTGAACAAGGCTGCAGACTGCAGCAACGTCGATACACCAGCTGTGAACCTGGACTGTAGCGTTTTGCTTGTTTCATTTTGTTTGTTTTTTGAGACAAGGTCTCACTATGTAGCCCAGGCTGGCTTTGAACTCACAATCCTCCTGCCTCAGCCTCCCTACTGCTGGAATTACCAGAGTGAGACACCATGCCCAGCTGTACTGTAGTTTTTTTTGTTTGTTTGGTTTTTTTGTGGGTACCGGGGGTCGACCTCAGGACCTCGCGCGCCAGCAGGCACCCGAGCCGCTGAGTGATATCACCGGCCCTTTTTTCATATGTGGGTACCAGAAGTCGAACTCAGGATGTCGCGCTTGCCAGGCAGGCGCTTATGCCGCTGAGCCATCTCACTGGCCCTGTATTGTAGTTTTGAAGAATGTTACCTAGGGTGGGGGGGAGTGAGTGAAGTGTGCATAGGACCCGAGAACCCTGTTTCCCTCTCTCTCTCTTTTTTTTTTTGGATGGAACCCAAGGCCTTGTGCATGATAAGCAAGCGCTCAGCCAGTGAGCCACAGCCCTATCCCTCTCTGTGTTACTTCTTTTGGTTTTTGTTTTTTTGTTTTGAGACAGGGTGTTGCTATGTAGCCCAGGCTGGTCTCGAACACACAGTGGAGTGCTGAACTGGAGTGGAGCGCTGAGATTACAGGCGTGCGCCACCACGCCCAGCTCTGTGTTAGTTCTTACAACTGTGAATTTACGATTCTCAATAAAAATTTCAATGGAAAAAAATGTGTTTCAAGTGCCAGAGTCCTGGTTCGGGGCCACTCCCTCATGCTCCCAGCAGCACAGGCACGAGCGCGAGCGCGCGCGCACACACACACACACACACACACACACACACTATGGGGCCCAAGAAAGGGGCTGAGCCGAAGTTAAACTGGGGGTGGGTGGGTGGATGGAGGCCGGTCTGCCCCTTATGGATCAGACCTCTGCCTCCCACTCCACCTCTCTCTCCTTTCACTTCTTCCTTCTCTCCCTACCTGCTGGACAGCAGCTATCCAGGGCTGGGGGCTACTGTCAGCTCCCTTAGCGGGCCGATCCCCTCTCTGGCACTTCCTGCAGCCCCTTCCCAGGGCCTGAGGCTCTGCACCGAGAGCGACAATCAGCCCCGCCCTGGTTGCAAAAGCTCCCAGCTCTGGCCTCGGTTAGGTCTCCGAGCGCGAGCGCGTGTTTGCTGGTCACTTAAATCCCTAAAAAGCGCGGGGAGCGGGTAGGTAGAGGCAGAGAATAGTTCTAGCGAGGGGAGAGGGGCTGGCCGGTCCAGGCTGCACAGCCTGGGCTTGGGGGTCGGGTAGTGAGGACCGACAGGGGTGGTCTCGGGCGGGGTTCTGGGTGGGGGTCGATGCCCGCTCGCTCGCACAGCTCTTGAGGAGGACCGGCCGCTGGTGACCGGGAGGGCTCCGCGCCGTCCAGGGCGGCAGCGGCCCCGGGGCGGCGGCGAGGGCGCGCATCGATCGCTGGTGTAGACCCGCCGCGGCGGCGTCTCTGTGCGCAGCTGTGCGCACCCGCGCCCGGGCCGGGCTGTCGGGAACTCGGGCCGGGTGCGCTCGCTCCGCTTCCTGGAAACGCGCTCCCGAGCGAGGAGCGCCTGGGCGCCTGCAACCCGGGCCGCCCTGGGCCAAGGGCGGGCAGGACCGAGCTGCCCGGGGCGCGGGCCACCCCGGGGATGCGTCCGTGGCGGGACGCCCTGGGCTTCCCCGGGGGGGCGGTGGAGCGCGCGGGGGCGGCGGGCCGGGGAAGCCGCGGGTGGGGCGCAGCAGCTGCTCAGCGGGCCTCCTCCTTCCCGGTACCCGAGCTAGGAAGGTGGCTCTGCGCCAGGCCCCGCCTGCTGTCCCGCCAGCCTTGGTGCAGGTGGCCGGGGGCGGGCCCGAGGAGGGCTGGTGTGCCTGTGTCCCCACCCGGAGACCCCTGCCCGCCGGTCCTCCAACCCCGCGCCTGGCGGCGTTTATTGAGCAGCTATGCGCGGTAGGCATTTTCCCTTCCAGCAAAGTGTTTCAGAGCCTGTGTATATATTTATTTATTTATAAACCGTAGACACTTTATTACTGGGCTTCAATAGTATGGATCCATAAAAGTTGAAATTTAAATAGGATGAGTTTTGTTTTTTTTTAATGCGTTTCTTTCCACGTGCCAATGAGCTGTCGCGCACAGGTCCCATCTTGGGGAGCTGGGCTCCCTAGCTGTGTCTTGGCTGGGCCCCAGCTGGAGAAAACACCCCACCTATTTGTGTTCAGATGATCCTGCCCAGCCGCCTTGGGGACACTGGTCTCAGCCCTCAGCGTAGGGCAGTAGAGGGCACAGGAGGGTAGAGAAGGATCGGGACCAAGGACCTCGTGCCTCTCTGATCCTCAGTTTCCCCTGCAGAATGGACAGAGCGTGGCTGGGGGTGTATAGTTGGCCCCGAGGGTGGCCTGGCCCTGCTGCCAGCTGGGCACAGGCACGTTGAGGGATAGGCAGCCCAAACTGAGTGGCCAAGTAGTTAGCGACCCTCCCCGCAGGGCCACGCGGGGTCCTGCAATGGTTTGTGCAGACTCTGAGAAAGAACCCATTTGCTGTGACAAACGACAGGGTCCCTGTGAAGTCCACATCACGCAACTGAGGGGCTGGAGAGAGGAAAGGTTCAAAGAGGACTTACTGAAAGAAGAGTTAGGAACCAAAGAAATCAGTCATTCACAACATTAGCCACATTAGTGTTGATTCTGTGCTGGGTGCCGTTCTAGGCAGTGGACAGCCAACGGCTCACTCAGCAGCTGGGGTCCTTTACAGTGGAAGGTGTCCCCGTCAGAAGTGTGTGGTCTCCTAGGAGCACTAAGGCCTTTGGCGAGGGGCAGGACAGGCCCAGGCTCAGAGCCAGGAGGCCACCCCCTGAGGTGTGGTCCCCCAGGGTGGAGAGTGACTCAGGCCCCGCCCAGCTTCCCTGCTGCCTGGGTTTGGTTTGTTTAAGAACAAATTAGTCATGGAGCAGGCAGCTTTCCCGAAAATAAAATGAGAATCCCCAGGAAACAGGGAAAATTAAAGGCAGGCGGTGAGTCAGCACGTGCCGCCCCCAGGGCCCCACTTTCCAAGCTGGTCCTCCACCCTCTCCTCCGGGACGGGTTTCCCTCCTCTTTCCTGCCCTCGGGTCCCCTCCTGAGTGTTCTCTCATCCACCGCCTCCTGCCCTCCTGGCCCGGCCCCTCGCCCCTCGCACCTCTCCTCCATCCTTCCTTCCTGTAGTGTTTATCTTGCACCTGCTGGGTCCAAGCCCTCCTGCAGGAAGGAAGGAGGAGGCAGAAAAGGCACCCCTCACAGAACCCTTCCCTGTGGGAAGGGGCACTTGAAACTTAAGGGGTGTGAGGAGCAGAGGACAGTTGGTGCCCTGGCCCTGCCCCCACCCTGGGACAATGCTTGAGCTTTCCAGGAGTTCTGTCTGCCTCCCTCCAGGTCACAGCACAGGGCCAGGGTCCCATTTCCCACCAGCTGGCCCTCTCTGGCCTGGAGCAGGGCCTTAAAGGCAATGGGGGTTGGATGTCTTGGGTTGGAAAGACAAGCTCTGGGGTCTCCTTGCTCCCTGCCTCCTTACCTCCCCTCACCCCAGGGTCAACAAGGAAGGGTCCAGCTGCAGGAGGGACACAGTGTAGGGACCCAGACCCCTGGAAACCTGGCCGCCCTGGGGCCCCTGGCCAGAGCAGGTGAACCTCTCCTCCCATCAGGACAAGTCCCTGCAGGCCTGGAGCCCCTGACTGCCAGGGCTCAGAGCCTTTCCAGTCCCCTAGCCCATCCCCCAGCTGGAAGCCATGCTCTTCTGCTTCTCCTTGGGGTCCCAGGAGCCCCTCACCTCCTAGACCCCTCAGGAGCCAGAAGAGGCAACCCAGGCTGGTCACAGGCCGGCCCAGGTCTCCTGTCCCTCCGGCCACTGTCCAATCTCCATCTGCAGCTTTCCATGAATAATTTAGTTGGTTGAATTACAGTAAAGAGCTGCTCAGTTTCCCTTCCCAAATCGTTAAGAGCTGATACCAGGCGTCTTGGTTCCTTCTGAGAAAAGTCCCTTTCCCAGTGAAACTGAGCCTTGTGGGTGGGGATACCCCCCTCGCCCCAATCATTAACCAATATCTGACAGTAATAGGCAATTGACTTTAAAAAAAAAAATCTTGGCTATAAAAAATGGATTGAGGCATTAGCTGCCAGTTCTTAGGAGTAGGAAAGTGTAGCCACCCTGCAGGTGGGGTAGGAGTGCTGCCCTGGAGAGAGCTCAAGGAGCTGATGGGGATCCCAAGTCATGACTGCAGGTCCCTGGGGGGGATTGGGGACACAGGAAGGCACACTCAGAGCCTGGTGAAGTGGCGTGGGATATGATATGAACTGGATGGTGCGTGTGTGCCTGTGCACAGGAGCCTGTGTGCATCGTGTGGAAGCATGTGTGCGTTTACAGGAGCATGTGTGCATGTGCACACCTGTGTGTATGTGAGTGTGTGCACGCATGAGTATACCTTGTTCGAGGCTGGGTGTGTGCGTGCCTATTGCATGCTTTCGTGTGTGCGCGTGTTTACAAGCCCGTGGGGCACAGCGGGGGCTGTGTGGGTGGGAACCAGGTGGGGGCCTGAGGCTCAGGGACAATGGCACCCTTCAACTTTTCAAAGCTGGGAAAGTTGGGGTGGGGAGTCTGGGTGAGGCTGGCCTTGGGTCTCCTGGTCAGGTGACTTGCAGGCAGGGAGGAAAGGGGCTTTAAGAAGTTTGGTCAGAGGAAAAGACTGAGAGGAAGGGCCAGCGTGGGACCTTGGCTGGAAGAGTCCATGAAGAGCGTGGCAATAGCCAGGCACTGGAGGGTTCTGGGTCCTGGAGCCAAGGATGGTAGGAGGTAGCCCCAGTTCAGTGGAGCCCCTGGGTGAGTCACTGTGGCTGCCTGAGAAAGCGGCCAGGAGCCAGGTTCAGAGTCTCAGCCCTGCAGAATGAGGCCCCTGCAGCCCAGGCTGGCAGGATTGGGGTGGGGGATGGAGGTGGCCCCTGCATCTGGGGAGTGAGGAGGCTGAGGAGGGAGGAGCCTGGCCGGCAGCTCTGCCTGTGCAGAGAGGCCAGCAGGCAGCAAGCTCACCTGGCTGGGTGGTGGGAAGAGTCAGTATGAAGCCCTGGCCAGGGATGGGTGTGTGCTCCACGTGGCCTGCTCCTGCTCCAGCCATGGGACCTGCTGACACCTGTAGCCACTTAAGTGTCTTCTGTCCAACCTCCCAGCAGGACCCCCAGAGAAGAGACCCCCAGCACCTGTGCAAATAGCACACAGGTGAGGCTTGAGAGGGAAGAGTACAGGTCTTCCTCGGTGCTCCACCCCGTCTTGCCTGTTTCTAGAGTTCTCGCTGTCCCGGACATCCCAGAGGATGTCCTTAGGTAACTGCCCACCTCTGGATTTGCACATCTGGGTGGGGTGAGGAAGGGCCAGGAGGAGCAGCTGCCTAGTAGAATCCATCTCATTCCAGCCTAGAAAAGGGCTCAGCTGAGCACCATGCAGTGGAGAAGCTGCCTGCTGCCTGCTGCCTGCTGCCTGGCATGAGCCGTAGGCATCACCTCCACCCCACGGCAGCCCAGGCTTGCATGGGACTCCGATTTCCCCAGCAAGACAAGATGGTTGGTGCCCCGGTGTCCCCTGAGTGCTTCCTGTGGCCCAGCCTCCATGGGAGCCCCAACAACATACTCATCCCCCTTGGTAGCAGCTCCCAGAGACCACGTGGGGCCCACCTGTGACACTGGCACCCCTCAGCCAGATGTGGGGGGCCACCCTGGATTGGCTGCATCAGCACCACCCTCTTCTGCTGCCCAGAGCCAGAGGTAGAAAGAATACCTACTGGGTATTCACAGCAGCCCCTGGTAACCTTCTCTCCCCACTCCCCAGCTCATCTTGGTCCCGGCAAAGAGGAAGGAGCAGTCAAGCCCCCCAGAAGCGGGGAGAGAATTCCTCAGTTTCCTTGGACAGGAGGGCGTATCCTGGTTTCCAAGCCCTTGAGCCCCATCTGCAGCTGCTTGTATCCTGCGACAAGCAGATAGGGACTTGCTGGGCTCCTCCTGTGTCCCCATCCCACCTTGTGTGGGAGGCTTGTACAGGTGGCATCTGGCTGATGGCAACCAAGCAGAGCCTATCTGCCTGCAGCTTCATCCTTCTGTGGTGGGAATGACAAGGGCCTTCTCTGGTGTCCAGGTGTGGTGGCCTTTACAGCCTCCCTCCCCACTGCTAACACACCGCTTCCCCCCACCTCTGCTCTGCCCACAAGTGCTCTGCCAAGCCGGGAAAGTTCCAGTCTCTTTCTTTCCTGAGAGCCTTTAAACATGCCTCCCCTAGGCTGGAGCCAGCGGACTTTCTCAGAAAAGGGCCAGGTGAGAGCCAGGCATGGTGGTGCATACCTGTAATCCCAGCACTCTGGGAGGCTGAGGCAGGAGGATCGCAAGTTTGAATGCAGCCTGGGCAACTTAGCTACTTAGTGAGAACCTGTCTCAAAAGAAAAAAATGTTAAAAGGGCTAAGGCTATAACTAACTCAGTGAGAAGGTCCTGGGTTTGGTCTCCAATACTACAAAAGGCGGGGGGAAGGGGGGAAGTAGTAAATATTTGGGTTTCCAGTCTCATAGTGAGAGAGCTGCCACTGATAGTTTGTGAACAAGGGTGCCGGTGTTCCCATAAAACTTTATTTTCAGATGCTGAAGCTGGGATTTCATACATTTTTCACATGTCATGGAATATTGTTTTCCTTCCGATCTGTTTTCTGACCATTTAAAGATGTAAAGGTCACTCTTTGTGGGCTGATCCGGTGCAGGCAGCAGGCCAGGCCTGGGCTATGGGCTGCAGTACGCCACCTGTCCCAGGCTGCCCCCGGCCGCCCCAGAAGCAGCCTGGCCCTGACAGTGAGCGCAGTGTGAAGGACATGCCACACACCCTGCAGTGCCTCTCCCAGTGGGCAGCCTGGCACAGGGCCTGGCACACAGTACCATTGATCAGGCATGCTTCTGCGCATGTCCTGCGGAGACTCACACCACCAGGGCAAGGCACAGCTTCTATCCCTGTTTTATTTGTTGGGGGAGGGGGAGCCCTGGGGATTGAACCCAAGGCCTTCACACTGAGCTACATCTCCAGCACTTTTTAAATTTTTTATTTTGAGACAGTCTGACCGAGTCGCTGAGGTACCCAGACCCAGCTTGAACTTGCGATCCTCTGGCCTCAGCCTCCCAGAGCTCTGGGGTTACAGCCGTGCACCACCAAATCCGGCTGAGCCCCATTTTATAGATGAGGTCAAGGAAACCCAGAGAGGCCGAGCGGCTTGCCCAAGGTCGCCCAGCTAGCTGAGGCAGAGCAGGAATTGACATTGCTTCCTGGGTGGCTGGGCCTCTGTCCGGGGCACTAGGCCTCCAAGGGAGGTGGCTGGGGTCAGAGAAGCCCGGCCTGCCCCCATCTGTCTCAGCTTTCCTGTGCTGACGTGGCTCCTTCTGTGGACTGGGGTTCTTTGTGGTCTTTTCCAGGGTGAGGTTAGGGTTCTGGATCTGCCTTCTCAACAACCCCAGATCCAGGACAGGACTGATTCTGGATCCCTGGTTCACGGCCACCCACCCCTCCCCCAGCTTTCTGTCTGAGCCAAGTACCACTGTCTCCGTGGTCCCCACCTCCAGCTGTGGACACGTCACCTCTGCCCATGGTCTCTGCTCAGCTCCATCCACTCAGCCTTCAGCCTGGCCTTTCTTTGTCAAGAATTACTGTCCCCACATGTCAGAAGGGGACAATTACCCTGACACCTTCCGGCTCCCAGCGTCAGCCTGGGAATTGGGGCGCACTCCTGGGCAGCCAGGCTAGATAAACATGTGGCCAGCTATGGCCTACCTTCTCGTGGTGGGGTGTCTGGGGAGGTTTCTGAGGTTGGAGGTCAGGCACCCCCTCCTTTGGACTTATAGGCAGTGACCCCAGGCCAAGAGTGGTCACTACCACTCGTTGCTCCCTTCCAGCTCTTTCCCACAGAACATCCTAGCTTCAAGAATTCCCATCACCTCAGCCAGAGTTCATTGGAAGTTCCCCTCAGCCCACTTCCCTGTCCTCTGTCCCCTGGAGGCAGGCAGGCGAGGAGGAGACAAGGGTCATCACAGAGCTGGAGAAGGAAGATGGGGGGGCTGTGGATTGGGTGGGGTGAGGAAGCAGGGTCCCCAGGGAGGTCAGCACGGGGGTGCCACAAGGCAGAATCTGCAGGGGACATTGCAGTCTTGAGGGCAGTGAGATGACAAGTGGCCCACATCAGCAATCTTCAGCTCTGCTGGGCGAGTGGTGCAGAGGAAGAGGCAGGCAGAGGGGATCCAAGGACTCAGATGTTCCTCTCCTCCGTCCCCTCCCTCCTTCTGGTGACAGCAACCTGAGAGAGCTGGGCTTCCCCCTAGGGACAGAAGCAGCCCTCTGGTGTTAGTCCTGCCCAAAGCCATCTGCCTGCTGTCCCCAGGAAGATAGGGACAGGATCCCCAGGCTAGGGTCAGGAGCAGTGTTAGACACTTGAGAATCGAGGCAAGAAGGAAAGGAGAAAAGGAAGGAGGGAGAGGACAGATGGAAGGGTGGGGAGGAAGAGAAGATGGAAGGAGGAGGGGGGAGGGAGAAGAGAAAAGGAGAGGAGAGAAGAGAAGGGGGCTCGTGAATATGCTCCTGAAATTTTCGAAGTTCTTCGTGTATATTCACCTATTTACTTGCTCTTCGGTGGCATTTTTCGCCCTCCCACAAGTGCTCATTTTTCTCCTTGCCGTCTCCCCAGCCTGGCCCCAGATCCAGCTGGGATTGGCAGCCCTGTACCCGCGGGCCCGTTGGCTTGGCGACGCCCCTTTGTTAGGCACCAGCATCTGAAAATGTCAAACCATTTCCAGCGGGTCAGGCCTGGTTCCCTCCCCTTCTTCCCCTTCTCCTTTTTCAATTCCAGTTGCTGCTGCCCAAGTCGCAAACTTCCTCTGTCTCCATGGGGATGGAGGAGGGCTGTCTCTCTTTTTCCATCCCAAACATCTGTCTCCATAAACAGTTGTGTGCTCATGGCACCCCCTCCTTCTGGCCGGGGCCTGGGGAGGAAGTGCTTTGTTTATTTGGAGGGGTTGGTTTCCTCGCTAGCTTCTCTTGGAGTTGGCCGTGGGGCTGGACGGCTGCAGCCCTGGACGCTGGGAGCCCTGGGCATGTGGCCAGCACTTGCTGCTCCTCTGGGGCCAGCTTTCCACTCAGGCATCTGTAGACCTCGGCTCTGCTTTGCTAGCTGGGTTGCCTTCTGTAGGGTACTTAACCTCTCTGAATTTCTGTCTCCACTTGATGAAGCAGAGATTTTAACAGAGCTGTCAGACGGGTATTGAGATCATCAGAGGTCGGGTACCATCAAGAGGCACCCACATCAGAATTCTCTCGCAGTAGTTCATGTCCCAGTGAGCCTCTGCTTAAGATGCTACTTTCAGCAGCAATGCTTAGGAGAGTGTTCAAGCCCAGAGAGGTTGCTAGTCCAGGACTTTACAGGAAGGAGATCAGCAGCAGGGACCAGATTCCACCTCACAAGACAAACAAGCCCATCAGGACCCCAGTGTTTCAGTTTGCCAGCTGAGGAGCCTGGGAGAAGCGGCCTCCAACCCAGCCTAATGCTTCTTAGATTATTTCCAGGAAAAGGGTATGGGTTTTTTAGCCGGGGTTTTGCTGGGAGGCAGGGGATGGGAAGGCACAGTGTGCAGCACAGAGGTCAGGGATGGGAACTCTGTGGCTCAGCCCTGTGGTCATAAGCTGGTGGAATGGCTGCTAGACGATCACAAGATTGACCCAGACCCAGCCCTGGCGAGGCCACCACGAAAGCCTGCCCTGGGCCACTGGACCCAATAACAGCAACACTCCCCAGGGCCTTGACATGCCCACACCCCATTCCAAGGGTTCAGCACCCTTTTGTGTCCACAATTCCCCATGTGGGTCAAAGAGAGAGATCAATTATCCTATCCTGTTTCCAGATGGTCAAAGAAGAAGCTTATGCAAGTTAACCTCCAAGTTAACCTCCAAAGTGAGCTCTGGCTCTGGGGCAGAATGAATTTACCCTATATCTGGGCATGGTGGTACACGCCTATAATCCCAGCACTCTGGGAGGCTGAGGCAGGAGAATTCCAAGTTGTATCCCAGCCTGGGCAATTTAGATATTTAGCAAGGTTCTATCTCAAAAATAAATAAATAAATAAATAAATAAATAAATAAATAAATAAAATAAACTTTAAAAGGGCTGGGTATGTAGCTCAGTACAAAGACCCTGGATTCAATCCCCAGCACCTGCCATGTAAGGATTCACCCCATGAATTTGAATCCAGTTCCTGGTCGACCTTGGGCGGCTCGTCTCTCTGAGATTTGGTTGGATCATCTGTGAAAAGGGTAGCAGGGTACAGTAATTGTCTTCACTGGAGGGGACACTGACCAAGTGCTTAGGGGAAGCCCAGAGACAGAGGACGTGATGTTGAGATTACTCGGTGGGCTCAGTGGCAGGCTGGGCCCTCCAGGAGCTGGGCACACAGGGATTGGGCTGTCAGTGCAGCTTCTGAGAAGGGGAGCAGAACAAGTGCAGCACGGAGTAGCTGGGCTTTGAGGGCCAAGAGCCAGTTCTGTCTGAAGCGGAAGCTCGGGGCTGCCCTCCATCCCAGCACCCTCCATCTGCCTCAGTCTCCTAACTAGGACTTAGCTGGCACCCATGAGGGCCCACAGCAGCAGGGTGGGGACAGACCCTCCAAAACATTTGGGTGCCACCCTCCCTCCACCTGTGCCCAGGTCCTCACCGATGGGAGAGGTTGGCAGGGTTTGCTGGGTGGGAACTAGGAAGTGGGTAACTGAGGGACTGTCTCTGGGAGGCAGGAGCTGAGCCACATGAGAGTTGATGCCCGTTGTCTGTGGACTTGACTTTGCGTCACAGAGAGAAAGATCCACGGAGAATGTCTAGGTGACGGCAGAGCGGCAGGCCCCAAGAAATGGGTCCTTTTTTAGTGTGGGGCCCAAGTCACAGCCCTGCCTCTGAGTATCTTCTGCTCTCTCCTGGTGTCTTCCAAGAGACAAAATAAACTGATCAGAGGACAGAGGCCAGGAGAAAGGGGACGTCTACCCACAGTTCCCCACGCCCCTAGTCAGAGGCTTGCCCTGCAGCGCTTAGCACCCCAGAGGGGTCCCTCTGCATTGTGGGCTCTGCAGCAGCAGGAAACCCAGGCCAGGTGTGGCCAGGTGTGGCCAGGTGTGGCCAGGTCACGCCCCGCAGAGCTGGCTCAGATGGATACGGCCAGGGTTGTCTGAGGTGGCTCATGACAGGTGAATGATACAATGTGCCTTCCTGTATTGCATCTATAGGAAATGTTCCTGGTTTTACGGAACACAGGGAAGTATTTCAGGGTAAAGAGGCATCACGTCTGTGATTTACACTCCAGTGTCTAAGGGGAGGAAGATGGGGGAGAGAAAGAGAGAGAAAATAACACAAGCGTGGTCAGATGGTCACATCTGGGGAATTTGGATGAAGGATATACAGGAATTCTTTGTAGTATTTTTGCAACTTTTCTGTAAGCCTCAGTTTTGTTTTGTTTTGTTTTGTTTTGTTTTAATAAAAGGTCGGGGTTTCTTGTTTGTTTGATTTTTTTTTTTAAGCACATGATACAATTATTATTCTGGGGGGGGAAAATGCCAGCACAGAGCTGGCCCTGCTGACTGGCTAGGTGGGTGCCTCTTGGCCATTCCAGGTCCTGCAGGAGGGATCTCGACCCAAGAGGGGGAGCAGAGACACCGCTGTGCCAGCACCCCCCTCCTGCCACCATTGGGCTCCAATTTTCCAGCCCTGTGGCCAGTCTTTCCCTTTGGGGGGCCAGTGACTCAGCCATGGGTTCCATGTGGCAGGAAGTGGGCACAGTGACTCATGGGGTGGCTTGCACCCTCCCCGCTGGAGGTTGGGATCTTGGCTGAGGCCCCAGAAGGTCCCTAGGAGAGGGGGTTCTGCACCCACAGGGACAGGGGTGCTGCTCTTGGGGGTCCTTAGCAGCTGGGGGCCTTCCTTTACCTTCTTGGCTGGCAGAATCTGCCCTCTGCCAGCTCGGCCCACTGCCTGAAGTTTTCTGCTCACTTGTGGGCACGGGCATGGTACTGGACATGTCTTAAGAATTCCTCACTGTCTGCAGAGCTGGCAGTGGTTACCAAGGCCACCAGTCCTGCTGACTGCCCCCTGCCATGGGCCACCACAGGGCTATATTGGCACTCAGCAGCATGACACCCACGTGCCAGCTCCCTGGGGCCCAGTACTTCTAGCCTGCCAAGGCACCTACTGCAGGGTTCTTCCCATTTGCCTTGCGGATGAATTGGCATTCAGGGCTTGTCCATGGTCTGGTCACCTTTGGAATAGTTAGCGTGGAGCACTGAATTGAGGACTCTACTGCATCCTTCCTCCAGTGCAGCCTGACTTCTCCAGCTTTTCTTCTGCGGACTCCTGCAGGATTTAGGGCTGGGGATTTTCCTTTTAAAGTTAAGGCACACATTAACAGGGGAGATGGCCCTGAGCCATACATCCCCAATCTCATGATCTCATTTACCCTCATTAAAGAGAGGGACAGTGGGGCTCAGGGAGCCCAGACAGCTTGCTCGAGGCCACGCGGCTCCGAGTGAACTCGGGTTTGAACTCAGGGTCTCCCTGCCCTTGCTGCACCTGGGATGTGCCGGGCATTCACCTTTACCCAGTGTAGATGCGCCATGCTGGATGGCTTAGCCAGAAGGGGCGCTTGCTTGCTCGTTTTCTGAAGCTTCCCAACATTACGCGGCACTGACACATGGTGAGGGGTGTAGGCCTGTCGTGAAGGAGGACCAACTGTCCCGCGTGACTCTGGACACAGCACCAGCTCTCTGCAGCAAATGCTGCCCCCGGGGGCCTCCTGACCCTCTTATCCCCGTACCCCCACTACACACAGCTCCCTATCAGCTGCCACTGTGCCCTGCTCACTGTCCCTGGTCTCCCCTGTGCTTCACACTTCCCCTCTCCCATGGATCTCCCTCTGCTCCTCCCCCGCTCCTTCCTGTTCCTTTTCTGTACCCTCACCTCGGGGTGGTATCAGGCCACAGTTAGGGCTCTGAGGCCAACACATGCCCCTGCCGGCTGCCCCCTCCCAGGCACAGCAGCACGGATCCACGTCGCTACCCCCTTCCTCCTCACAGAAACCCAGCTCAGAAGGCAGGATTCCTGGGGTCTTCTCTGGGGCCTTTCTTGGACCCTGGTTCCCACGTGGCCAGCCTCTGTGGTCCAGTGTTTCTGTATCACCTGGTCGGTGTGATGAAGCAGTTATACGCCCTGGCTGGGTTCTTCGAGGGCTGGATGAGGTGGTTCTCTGAGAACCTGGTAGCCAGGGGCTCTCACTAATCAGCATTTTAACTGTCCTCCATTGCACTGAGGTGGAGCCTGCCTCCTGGAACCTTCCTCTCCTTGCTTTTCTTCTGAGGGAGGCCATTGCTAGACTTATTGATCATTGCCTGAGGATCAACTAGCTGGTGAAACTCCTTATAAGTCTGGATGTTTTTCATTGCTGTAACAAAATCCCAGAGGCAGACTACTTTATAAAGACAAGAGGTTCATTCAGCTCATGGTTCTAGAAGCACAAGGTCTAGATGCCTCATGTGGTATGGCCTTTACCTGCAGAGTTCAGAGAGGCACCGAGCATCACAGGGCAGAGACGGAGCTCGTATGTGTAAGGCATGCCTCTTCCAGTCTTTCTCTCTCTTCTTACACAGCCACAAGGGTTCAATCACTGCAGCTCCACCTGGATGACCTTATCTAACCCAGATCCCCCCTTAGGGCCCTCCTTTAAACATAGTAGCCAGATTTTCTCCTTTTTTAAATACCTCACGATGTGATTAAAGTCCAGCATGTGTTCCAGGGGACAGATCATATTCAAACCACGTCTTCTCCTCCCCAGGTGATGCTCCTGGCCTCCACCAACTGCTCCTCATGAAAGTGGGCCTCAGAATCCTCTCCTACCTTGGTGCCCTCCCCTCCGGTGCCTGCTGCCAGCGCCATCAGAGACGGGAAACAGCTCCCTTGGTCCATCCTGATGAGGACTAGGGACATGATGGCTTTCTGGTGTCCTATGACATCCAAGCAGTAACTCATTTGCAACCAACTAACACCTCCACATCTTTCCTGCAAGGGCTCCCTCAATTCTAGGACATCGGGGACATTTGGCTGTTGGATTTTATATTTAATCCTGTTCAATTTCATCTGTGTCATTCTAGCCCAGTGATGGCGAACCTTTTAGGGCTTTCAATGACAGAAACAGCCCTCCGTGACACGTGTGCCACAAGTTTGCCACCACTGTTCTGGCCTCTCATCATTTTTGGAGTTATCCTCCAGCTTTGTTTTATCTGAAACTCTGATGACACACTTCTGTGGTCTTTTTGTGTGTGTGTGTGTGAGTACCAGGGGTCGACCTCAGGACCTCGCGTGCCAGCAGGTGCCCATGCCGCTGAGCGATATCACCAGCCCTTTTTTTGTATGTGGGTTCCAGGAGTCGAACTCGGGTCCTCGCGCTTGCCAGGCAGGCGCTTATGCTGCTGAGCCATCTCACTGGCCCCTGTGGTCTTTGTTCAAGTCACTGACAAAAATATTGAACAGTACTTCATCAGAGCCCTGAGGCATGCATCTAGAGACTTATTTCCACATCGGCATTGTTTACTTATCCATAGCTTTTGGTTTTGTTTGTAGTAAATCTTTCTATTTGCTGTAATCTGATTGCGTTCTAGGCTACTTTTTCATCTCTTGCATAATGCTATTGCAGGAAGTCAAATGTTTTGATAGAATCAAGGCATTTTATATACAAAGCATTTCTGTGATCTAATGATTCCATCAAAGAAGAAAGGAGTTACTTTGGCTCGAGTTGCTAATAGTAAGCTTACATTTAAAAAAAAAAAAAAGAGAAAGAAAAACTTGGAAAAAAGGATAGTCTATGTTTCTATATGCGTTTTATTAAAATTTCAGAATATAAGCTGAGCATGATGGTACAAGCTTATAATCCCAACATTTAGGAGGTTGAGGCAGGAGGATATGAGTTTAAAGCCAGCCTCGGCCAGTGAGAGCCTGTTTTAAAATAAAACAAAACCTCCAAAATACAGATAGATGATTGTCTGTGTGTGTGTGTGTGTGTGTGTGTGTGTGTGTGTGTGTGTGTGGCTAGAAACCAGGGCCTCATACATGGTAGGCAAATATTCTGTCACTGAGCTATACCCCTAGCCTTGAAAAATAGTTTCAAGTATTCTAAGTCTCTCTATGCAGAAATTCAAACATTTTAACATATATTTCTAGGAGTATCTAAAAATACCTAGAACTACATACCCAAGATGAGTAAAAATGCAATTAGCCCTCAATTCTCTTTGGTCACCTGCTTTTCGTTTCTTTTTTTTTTTTGGTACCAGGAATTGAACTCAGGACCTTGTGTTTGCCCGGCAGGCGCTTGTGCTGCTGAGCTATACTTCTGGCCACCTGCTTTTCTTGACTTGCTCATATTTTGTGAATTTCTTCACATGAGAACAGACGCACAGCGATGTGCATGGTCTTTATTGACTGGGGACTGTTCCACACTCAGACACATCCTTGTCAACTATTGTTGCCTTTATGCACACCGTGATAGAGAGCTGTGACCGTGTCTGGTGTCTCCCTTGACTGTGCTCAGATGCGCAGCCTGTCTTTTCCTCTTCCCCTGGATGCCAGGGCACTTCTCATTTATGCTTCTCTGATAAACATATTTTACACTATAATAATTATGTCCTGTCATTTCCCTGCTTTCAGTCACTAAGCCCCCCAAATGAACAAAATAGATTTAAAACAAATAAACAACAACAAGCCGGGCCTGGTGGCACACACCTGTAATCCCAGCATTTGGGAGGCTGAGGCAGAAGGATCTGAGAGTTTGAGGCCAGCCTGGACTACATAGTGAGTTCAAGTTCAGCCTGAACTACATAGCAAGACTTTGTCTCAAAAACAAAAAAAAAAAAAAAAGAAGAAGAAGAAGAAGAAGAAGACTGGGTATGGTGGCGCACACCTGTAATCCCAGCACTCGGGAGGCTGAGGCAGGAGGATTGCTAGGAGTTTGAGGCCAGCCAGGGCTACAAAGTGAGTTCAAGTCCAGCCTGAACTGCATAGGGAAACCCTGTCTAAAAAAAAAAAATCAAAAGGAAAAAAAAAAGACTAAAACTACCACAACAAAAAGACATTATCTCGGGTCGGTGAGATGGCTCAGTGGCATAAGTGCCTGCCCGGCAAGCGCGAGATCCTGAGTTCAACTCCCGGAACCCACATACGAAAAAAGGGCTGGTGATATTGCTCAGCAGCATGGGCGCCTGCTGGCACGCGAGGTCGTGAGGTCGACCCCCGGTACCCACAAAAAAAAAAAAAAAAGACATTATCTCGGTTGGGCATCATGGCGAATGCCTATAATCCTAGCAGTCGGGAGGCTGAGGCAGGAGTATCACCAGGAGTTCGAAGTCAGCCTGGGCTACATAGTGAGTTCAAAGCCATCCTGAACTGCATTGGGAGAACCTGTCTCAAAACAAACAAACAAAAAAAGATTTCGTCCCTATAGCCTAGCATGGTAGTTGTATTCAAAACACTCCATAAATATCTGTTGACTAAGGGCATGAATAAATGAATTTGCTTAATGATTCATTACCAAGTTTTACTGGTGATTAACATTATACACACTGGTTCCCAGTTTCCTGAGAATTTGCCCCACACCTTTCTATCCTCTGTGATCTCAGGGTGACGGGCAGTGCACAGCTTTCAGGCCTCAGGCCAGGGCTGTCTTCCTCCTGTCCCGCAGTGATATCTGCCTGCCCAGCCCCCTCCCCACCCAGCCACACCTTCTCCACCCTCCTGGGCCCCCTCTGCCCAGCCAGGACTTGGAGGGGTCCTTATTGCCTTGAGGGGCTGTTTGGAAAAGCAGCAGGAACGTGGCCACCTGGACTTGGTCCTTGTAGGAACATCCACGGTTCCTGCTCTGCTGGTTTGAGGAAACTTGACAGTCTTGGGGGCAGACCAGTATACAGGAAGTGCTCAATAAAGGCACATCTGTAATCCTAGGTACTTGGGATGCTGAGGCAGGATATTTACAAGTTTGAGGTCAGCCTGTGCAACTTAGTGAGACCCTGTTTCAAAAGTTTAAAAAAACTATGTTAAAGGGCTGGGGAAATAGCTCAGCGGTAGAGCCGTTGTGTAGCAGTACCCTCGAGACCATAGGTTCAATTCTCCAGCACTGAGAAACAAATAAACAATGGGCTTCATTTTCCTTCCTCTCCTCTTCTGTCGTCTCGCCTGAGGACTGGCTCTGCTCTTGGCTCATTCTTCTTGATCACAACCTGGAAATTCATTTTTGTCTTAGAAGTTTTATTAGGAGCTGATACTCAGTAGTTCGCTTCCACCCCGGCATCAAGCTTCTCTCGGCATTCGCCTCTGGCTCACGGTCCTCCTCCCTCCTCCCTCCTCACCCCTTTGAAATAGGAGCTGGGGCCCTGGAAAGGTGCCAGCCGCCAGCCTCTCTCCTCGTAGGACTCTTCTGTGATTCCAGTGTTTCAACTGTGCATTTTTCACCCCAGTTCACCATTCTCTTGTTTTCACTCTTAAAACTTATCGCTATTTGGTTGTTTGTGTGTGTGTGTGTGTGTGTGTGTGTGTGTGTGCGCTGTTTGTGTGTGTGTGTTTTGTGTTGTTTTGCCAGAGTTCCCTGACCTTTTTGGAAAGATTTCCCCCGAAGACTAAGGTACCCATGGGACAATTTCCATCGTCTCTTTCCTGAGCTACGACGGCCCACAGGGAATCGCCCACGTGAAAGAGTCCCCACAGTAAAATCCCTTCCCAGGAGTCAGCAGACTTATCGCTGGAACGGAGACCATGCAGATCCTCCTCTGCCAACCCAGACATAGTCACAGGACACCAGAGCTGACAGGGACCCCTCAGCAGGACAATGGGCTCGAACCCACCAAAACTGGGGCCTGACCCCCAAACCCAACCCAGGGTTAATTAAGGATGTTGTGCCTGGCCCTGAGGGCTCCCTTTCTAAGGCATGGCTGGGAAAGGCAGCATAATTCCATACAGCAGGATCTGCTGAGCTAGGAATCAAAGACATGGGAGAGAAAAGATAAGGGGGACTTGAGCACACCTGAAGAGCCACGAACCTATTGCCAAAGAGTTTTAGGATTTAGAGTAGGTCATGGTGGTGCACCCCTGTCAATCTAGGAGGCTGAGGCAGGAGGTTCAAAAGTTTGAGCCCAGGCTGGGCAATTTAAAGAATTGTAGGATTTAGGGCTGGAGAGTTTATGATCTATTTGTCTAACGCAACATAAAGGAAGAAAACATGAGCAGAGGACTTGGGATAGGTTTTTTTGTTCTTAAGAAATTTAAGGGAGGGACGATGGTGCATGTCTATAATCTCAGCACTCAGGAGGCTGAGGCAGGAAAATTGCCGTGAGTTCAAGGCCAGCCTGGGCTACACAGTGAGTTTGAGGAAGGCCTGAACTACATAGTGAGACCCTGTCTCAAAAAAAGAAAAAAAAAAATTAAAACTGTGTTATCTTCCTGTTATTTCCAACCATCTCAATCATTAAACAAATGCGTATTAAGAAAGAAAAACATGGGCCAAGAGCCTACTGTGTGCACAGCTGGACCCCACAATGGGCCCACCCTTAGGAAGTCCTTAGAGAAGGTATCTAATGAAGCAGACAAGGCCAGAGGCAAACAACCAGCCTCACCAGTGGGGGGCACCATGAGTTTCACTGAGGGGTCTGGGGTTGGGTAATCAAGAGTAGAAATCTCTGGAAAAACCCTAATACCCCTGTTGCAACATTCTAGGAAAATGGCCCGTCACCCGTCGATTGAATAAGACTGAATCACCCAGGGGAAGGTTTGGGGCAGTTGACACTGTCCCAAGTGGCTCATCCCTACCCCTTGGTTCCCCAAAGATGCTCCAGCGGCCCTCTGGGGACCACGGGAGGAAGGATGACAATCTGATCTGGAATTTCAATGAGACACATGCAAATGGCCCAGTGGGCTCTATGGAGGAAGTTGCGAACTAGGAGAGTCAGGAAGCTCCGTGTTTATTCCCCAAAAAGCAGAAGCGAGAGTGGGTGAGATTTCCCGGTTCCCCTCCCACTTGCCCTTCCCTTCCCCCCTCCCACCCCCACTCCAGAGTGCGCCCCTGTCCTTTCCCTGGAAGAAACAAGACCTTTGACTTTTACCCAATTGCCCATCTGGGAAAATGCCCATCTGGAAAAGAAGCCAGCCTTGTAAGTTTCCTTAAGGACCAGAATTGAGAAATAGATTTGGGGGGGGGGGCTTGAGACAGGTGAAAGGGGAAGAAACGTCCCCGTCTTCCCCCATGCTGTCGAGCCCCTGCCACATGTCAGGCATTGAACCCTAGGTCCTCCTGGGCCCTCTACCCTCCTTTCTAAATAAAACAATGGCAGGTTGGTCTGACCAGTGACACCAAGGTCTCAGCCAGTCTGGCTCCAGTGGTGGTGACCACCCAGCTTTCCAGGCTTCACCCCAGACAGTCAGCCCCAAGGACCAGGCAGATACTGGTCTGGCAGGAAATCAGGACACAGCTGGTGTGTGTGTGTGAGCTGCGGCTCTGGCTCACCTGAAAATCACTGCCTCAGCCGCCGAGTTGTGATGAAACAACTGTACACTCCCGGTAACTTCCACTGTAATTAATTGTCCATTGATTACTCTTCCACTTACACGTGAGTGTGAAGGCCCCCTCCCCTCCCCAGCAGGAAGCAAACTGTCCATGGTGAATGAGTCAAAGCCTTGGACAGCTGTTATTTATGAAGGCAGGTGCTGGCACATGCATGTGGGTTTCCCCTCACCTGCTCCAGCATGCCCTGAAAGATGAGAGGAAAAGCCCCAGGGAGAAAGTGGTTTCCTGCTTCTTCCTAGGCCCATGTGTGAACCACCTTTCTCTCTCTTCTTTCTCCTCTCTGCGGACTGCGCTCCTTTTATAAGATTTCTAGGGCCAGTGAGATAGCTCAGCTGCACAAGCGCCTGCTGGCAAGTGTGAGGTCCTGAGTTCGATCCCTGGTACCCACATAAAAAAAAAAAAAAAAAAAAAAAAAAAAAGATTTCTATTCCAGGTGCAGGTGACTGGCAAGACTTTTTTTTCTTTTTTTACAGTCCTGGTGTGTGCGCGTGGATGCAGGACAGAACCCAGAGCCTCACACATTCTAGGCAAGTGCTCTACAACTAGCTACTGCCCCAGCCCTCTTTGTTTTATTCTGAGACTGTTAAATTGCCCAGGATGGCCTTGAACTGAACTTGCCATCCTCCTGCCTCAGCCTCCCAAGTAGCTGGCATTACAGATGTGCACCACCATGCCTGGCTTGGTCAGATCTTTTTACCCATAGAGGTTCATATATTGCTGGCCATGGTGGTGTATGCCCATCATCTAGTACTCTGGGAAGCCAGGGCAGGAAGATTTCAAATTTATTCAAGCCCAGCCTGGGCAATTTAGCGAATTATTAAGATCCTGTTTCAAAATAATAAGAATAATAATAAAAAAAAGTAGCTCAGTGTGAAGGCTTTGGGTTAAATCCCTGATACTACCAAAAAAAAAAGATTTTCATTTTTAATTCACATAGAATTTATTTTCCTTGATGGTAACACTACATTTAGTGTAAATACGTTCCATAGTCCACAAGTATTAGTTCAGTAATTGAAAAAGAAAGGAAGGTAAGGGCCAGTGAGATAGCTCAGCGGCATAAGCGCCTGCCTGGCAAGCTCGAGGTCCTGAGTTCGACTCCCGGTACCCACATATGAATAAAAGGCCAGTGATATCGCTCAGCGGCACGGGCGCCTGCTGGCACGTGAGGTCCTGAGTTCAACTCCCGGTACCCAGAAAAAAAAAAAAAAAAAGAAAGGAAGGTTAGGCTATAAACTGCCCAGGACGGACCATGAGGGGTGCCCTGGCGTTCTCCGAGGGCCAGCCTGCTCCGGCAATGACCCCTGCACTTTCCCAGCCTCTTTCTCTCTACCTCCAGCTCTTCCCCGGAAGAGCAAGCAGCAGATGAGGGCTGCGGAGAGGATCTCCCTCCAGCTCCTCGGTGGAGTACCAGCAAAATCAAGGCCACCTGGGGCTGCTCACAAACGCAGCCCAGACCACATGAACCGTCTGCATTTTAATGAGATCCAGCTGATTGGTACCGATATCCAAGTCTGAGAGAGGATGAGCTATGTAGAACACCTGGCAGCCCATGGGCAGCCATGACTGTTTGCTTCCCTCCTCCGAGCTCCCTTTGGGAAATCTTCAGCTCCAGAGGGAGCGATTTGGTTTAGATCCTGGCAGCAACTTGCATTCTGATGGTTTTGCACAGATCTGTCTCCTTACAATCTGGGATTGGGGGGCTGACTGCACTTATTCTCATCCTGCTTCACAGATGAAGAGTGTCCCAGAGAGCGAAGGGAGCTGGGGCCACCCACAGAAGTGGTCACTCCCCCCAGGATCACACCTTTGCAGAACACCATGTAAAAAGACCCCCCAAGGGGCTGGGATTTGGCTTCCTAAATGTGACCATGTGACAACTTTCACTTAACCACCATTATGGAGGCACCCATGCTGGACGGGGAACTGGGGGTTCAACAATGAATTGGGGTGGGGGGACACACATGGGCACAGGGGCGTCACAATCAGGAAGTCCAGGTAAATGGGACACAGGGGTACGGGGCAGTGGGCACAGAAGCCGCGTCCCTCAGACACAGGCGGGGAGCAAGGGCGGAGAGGCGCTGCACCAGTGTTGCTTCCCGGACTAAGGAAGGACCATGGCCTGGCCAAAAAGAGGAGGGAACTGGGCGCGGCCTGGGAAGAAGGTGGGGTGCTGGGGAGGGAGGGGAGTCCTGGCCCAACGTGCCCTCTATCCTGGGCACGCACCCTGCCGGGAAGCCCTGGGGTCGCAGCTGCTCCAGCGGCCCGGCCCAGAATAGCCTCTCTTCCGGGCAGGGCTGCCCTGGCCTGGCCCGAAGCGCCAGGTCCCGAAATAGGGCTCCGCAGGGCCGGCAGAGAGCTGCGGGCTGCGGGCTGCGGGCTGCGGGCTGCGGGAGGGGGCGCCCCAGCTGGGACTCCCGCACTGGACTGGCCTCCGAGTGCAAGGACCGAGAGGGGGCTGCAGGGCGCAGACCCGGACCAGACGCGGGGATCCGGGTGGGGTGGGTCCTGCGGCCGGGACCTGGACAGGGCGTGGGCCGGGGGAGTGGGGGAGGGTGCAGGCTGGGGATCCCGGCCTCGGGAGTGAGGGCTGGGGTACGGCTCAGGCCGGGGCTTGGGGCGGGGTGGGAGACGCGCGGGTGGGCGGATATTGGGCGCGGGGCCAGCCCGGAGGCGGGGCCGGGGTGGGGAGCCGGGCGCTGACCTCACCGCCCGCGAGGAAGCCCGTCGGGCCGGCCGCGCTGATGGAAGACCGGAGGAATTCGCAGCTGGCGGCGCGGTCGGCTGTGCGCGCTGGTTCCCTTCCCCTGGAAACGTCGCCGACCAGGGAGCAACCGCGCAGCGCTGGTCACAGTCAAGACCACGGACCCGGGCGCGCGTGGCGGGGGGGCGCAAAGCCTGTCGGGTCCGCGGTCACCTGTTGGGCCACCTGTCTGAGCCCGAGCCAGGCGACTGGGAGAATCACCCCCACCCCCGACCCCCCGAGGGGCACTCCTACCACCTGCACCCTGGTCCTGCTGGGTCTTGCTGAAATTCTGCATCCTGCTTCCTCTTCTCGCACATTCACAATCTTGGGACTCCGTAAGATGGGCAGTCAGCGTTCCCGTACCATTGGGCTAAGTCAGCAGAGGCTTGTAGGACATCTCCAAGGTGCCTGACCTCACCTTCTGCCCATCACAGCCACACCCCTTCACCTCCCTCCACCAACTGCTAACCTCTTTAACCTGTCCCGGCCTCAGTTTCCCCAGTGGCTAACCAGCGATTAGTCGTGTCTATCCTCTGGGTTGCTGTGATGAAAATAGCCTCATATGTCTTGGGCCCTGCACTCTGCGAGGACAGAGTCCTCTCTCCCTGGTCCCCACCTCTTTCACCGCTCTGCAGCCTGCCAATGTCAGTACCCAGCCCCCAGGCCTGGGGTTGTGTGCTTGAACTGCCTTGCCAGAGCCCTCCCTCCAGGTTACCTTGAACCCGCCTCATTCAAAAGGATGGTCCAACTTGATGTCAGAACCTGCAGGGATCCTGGGCTGAAGTCCAAGAACATGGAGGGCGGGCTGCCTGGCGGGAGCGGGCAGCCTGTCCTTCTGATGCTAGCTGCGACCTCACTGGCCTTTGCAGCTTGGGCTGGAGGTTGCCAGGCAGGACTGGGCAGCCTCTGGAAATCCCTAGGAAGACCACCTTGTCCTGGGGGTGGGATTAGGAGCACCGGGCCTGGAAGAAGTTCTTGCTGCCCCTTCTCTTGTATGAGAAAGGAGGCCTGGACCAGGAGAACAGCAGTACCTCATGGAAAGAAGGCGGGCCTGATTTACTGTAACTTCCTGGCTGAAAGCCTGATGGTCCTGTGGTCAGGCAGGCCAGCCCAAGAGGCCTGTGGTGTAGGGAGGACTTGAAAGAACTCGGCTCGCACTGCGAGAGCCCAGTTCGTGTATCCTGTGGAGTGCAGCAGGGAGCTGTGGCTGATTTCCCAGCGAGGTTAGTGTGGACAGGTGGGCTGCCTGGAAGGTGGCCACTACTTAAATGCCAGATCATCTGCAAGAAAAAGAAAACGCCGTCCAGGGGCTTAGTCCTTTCCTGAGTTTCTCCAAGCAGACACTGTTGATCAGCATTCACTGTGTGCTCAGCAATGTGGGCATCTACTCACAGAACCGTCATCGCCACCCCGGGAAGTGGGGAATCATTATCCCCATGGCACTGATGGGGAGCAGATTCAGAGGCCTGCCTGGGTCTCATAGCTGTGAGAATGCAAACTGGGGTGCAACCTGGCTCCCAACCACCACTCCATCTGGCCTTCTGAGTATGGGAACCAGTGTGGCCTGAAAGACAGCGATGGCCCAGCTGACTGCCAGGTGCCTGCTGCCTCCCCCCTCCCTACCGCATACTCTGTGCTCGGTACTCAGCTGACTTCCTGTCCCTGGAAGCGCTTCTGTGGGTATGCAGGGGCAGGGCGGTCCCCTTCCTGTGGTTCAGGTGAGGGCATAACCTCTTGCCTCCTTGACACCCCCTCCCTCGCCTTTCCCAGGCACTGTAAGTCAGACCTGGGCACCCTAGGGAGCCTCTGCAGGCCAGGTGTTTGTCCATCGTCCTGCACTGCAGATGAGGGCCAGAGTGGGCAGGGAGAGGGCTACAGGCCTGGTTAAGGAGGGCTTGGCATCCTGAGAATCTCCTTTCAGCTATCCAAGGCCACACAGAGTCCTTTTCCATCATGCCACCTCTCTGCCAGGACAATGATGCAGTGGTGAAGGCTGCTACTGAAAGCTCCTCAGCTTCCTCTCCTCAGCTCTCTTCAGCCTTCTAAGTTGGACTTAACAGGAGCACCTGAGGGATGTAGCCTCCACCTTACATGTGGCCACCTCACTACAGGTCCTCTGAGGCTTTGGAAAGGGCTGGCTTGCTGCTGGCCATCTCACTGACTTTTCCCTAGGTAACACTACCAAGCATGTGTGGCATCATCTGTGTTTCCTGTGCCCAGTTCCAGGGCTCTGCCTCACTCCCTGATGCCCTAGGAAGCTCAGCTAAGCCTTCTAGAGGATGGTGCTGCAAGGCATCATCTGAGGCTCTGCAGCCTGAGGCTCTGCACGGGGAAATGAAGGGAACATCCTGAAGGAAGTGAGACCTGTCAGTGCTGCACCAGGCCGTGCCTTGCAGGCTGCAGACATTCTTGACTCCCCACGCCTGCCTCTCAGCCATGCAGCTGGCCAGGTCATCTGCTGGCCAGGCATCTTTTCAGCCTGCCCAGGGTGCCCAAGGCATCTTTAGTAGAGAATAAAGGGACATTCCATTTGTCCTTCTGCCCAAGAGCAAGGAGAGGCACATTTCTGAGACTCTTCCTGGAAGATAAGGAAAGAAAATAAATTGTTTTTTCAGTGCTAGGGATTGAAGGCCTTGAATATTCTGGGCAACTGCTCTACCCACTGAACTGCACATTAAGAAAAAGTGTTCTTAATGTGAGATCCCACATGACCACTCTACTGGCTGAATAGTGTCATCCCCATGCCTCAAATTCATGTCTATGTACAACCTATAAATGCAAACTTATTTGGCAATAGGGTCCTTGTGGATATAATTAAACTAAAATAGGTCATACTGGATTACTACGTGTCCTAAGCCAATGACCAGTGTTCTTTAGGAAGAGGGCAATTTGGACACATACAGAGAGAAGGAGAGAGCGCCATGACTGGGGTGATTGTCCACAAGCCGAGGTTGCCAAGGACTGCTGGTAGCCACCAGAAGCTGGGAGGGACAAGGAAGGATCCTTCCCTAGAGACTTGAGAGGTGGCCCTTGATTTCTGGACTTCTGGCCTCTGGCACTGTGAGAGAATAAATTTCTACTGTCATAACCAGCCCATTTTATGGTATTCTGTTATGACAGCCCCAGGACACTAATAGAACCGCCAAATATCCAACAGGGGGCAGTTGGCAGAACAAGAAGGAAATGCATCAGGCCCATCAAGAAAAGACTTGGGAGAGACCAAGGAGGGAACAGGAAGGAACATTTCCCAAACTTCCTCCTTACCCCAGACAGGAAACCAGGGACCTAGCAGCAGAATCTCTGAAGAAGAAGCCACATTCCTCCTAGTCAGAGCTTGGATGCCAGGTGAACAGGAAGTGTTAGATCCCGGGGGGTCCCCAGAAGACACTGCAAACAATAATAAACTCATGCTGGGCTCTCAGAGGTGCATGCCTATAATCTCAGTACTCTGAGAAGCAGAGGCAGGAGGATCATAAGTTGGAACCCAGCCTGAGCAATGAGTGATTTAGCGAGACCCCATATCAAAAATAAAAAAGGAAGGGGTGGGGCTACAGCTCAGTATAAAGGCCCTGGGTTCCATCCCCCATACTGCAATAAATAAATAAATAAATAAATAAATAAATAAATAATAAACTCATGCCATGGTCTCATCCTCGAAACAGCCCATGAGGCAGGTCTTACTGACTATCTATCGTACAGATAGATTAGGAGCCAAGGCAGAATGCTTAGGGACCTGGCCAAGGTCATAGCCAATAATCACTGATGTGGGACACATGCCGCTTGCCCGCTACTAGTTCAGGGCTCCCATGCCTGCAGCCAGGGCCTCCCTGGGGCTGTGCCGAGCAAGCACCCTGGCCACACGCAAGAACACCAGAACCCGAATACCAGGCTTTGGATCTAGGCTCTATTCCAGGTCATCTGCATGACCTCGGGCAACTTCTGCTATATCACCGTTCCCCGCTTCCTCCAATGAAAATATGGGGACAATAGCAGTAGCAGTACCTAATGTCTGGAGAATGCAGAGTTAGTATGTTTCAAGTGCTTAGAAGAGTGCCTGGCACTTGGAAGCACAGCTGTAAAAGTGTTTGTGAAATAAATAAAACATGCTGGGTAAGGACTCTCTTCCTCCAAGGTGAGGGCCAAGCAGAGGGCTACGGCTCCCCAACCCATCTCACACTCCACGGGCCGGGGGAAGACTGAGGCTGACAGCATTCTCTTGCATTTCTCGTCTATCTCCAACAGAACCCTCCAGAGACCAGCAAGGAGGGCACTTGCGGCTGGGCAGAGCAGTCCCACCTACATCCTGGACAAGCGGACTCAGCTGCTTAACTCCTGCCTCTGAGGCCATGATCACCTTTGGGTCTTGCTTTCTCCTCTGGCCATGACGTCTACTTCAAGTCCTGGTTGGTTCTCTCCAGGTTAGCTGTCTTGCCTGCAGCGGGAACCTGGCCTGGGGTGAGTCACAGCCACTCATAATCCCATGGAAAGATAATGCACAGCTCATGTCCCGGGATAGAACTGTCCGTCACCTTTACGCACGCAGCCTGGAATGCGCTGAGTGGCGATGGGCGTGCAGCAAATTGTGCGTGCCTCGTGCACCCCTGGGAAGTTCTAGTCGTCTCTGGCTACTTCCCCATCTGTCTTTCTGGAAGCCTGTGCCCTCTACCAGCATCTGACTCTTTAATTGGCTCCTCTCCAGGCTGCTCTCCTACCAGCCTGTCCCCATCCTGTGTGGCCACGAGGTCTCTTGTGGTGGCTGGGCCCCTTGGATGACCTTCTAACTCTTTCTTTTGGACTGGAGAGGCCTGGAAGAGGACCCAAGGGAGGGTCCAGGCTACACTCTTCAGCTCCTCCCCCTCCACTCCAGGCCTCTGGCTGGAGCCTGCTCAGGGTCCTTGTAGAGTTTTCAGCTAAACTTTGGCCCTGTTATGGCTTAAGGAGTCCAGTGGGGAAGCCCCGCCATGCAGGGCAATAATCCAAGGCCATTGACCGCCCTTCCCCCACCTTGGTCAACGCCAGCTGAGTGGTCTTCCTGCCAGACCCCCTTGCCTACTTTTATCAGGTGCCAAGGGACACTGAAAGGGCAGCAAATGGCTAGAGGACCACTCTTGGAAGCCAGCCTGCCTCCCTCCGGGTGCTGGCTTTGCTCCCTCCAGCCTCCTTTTCATAGGATTCTACAACAGGAACTTAGAGGTCATCCCCTCCACCCTCCAGTTTCCAGAAAGGGTAGTTTGGAGGGATTTGGGGTTCTCTGGGGCTTTCAGCCCTGGACGTTGGGTTGGCCAGAGGCCTTGCTGGGTTCCTATGGGAATTCTGTCCATTGGGAACCAGCCAAAACTCCTAACTTTCCACCACTACTGGGACACGAGCTGACTCTATGCTCCCTGCCATCACTCACAGTCTAGGTGGCAAGAGGGCAGCCTGGGACAGTCTCCCAGAGCTGACCAAGGTTCTAATGAGAGCTTTCACAGCAGCTGCTAAGCAGAGGCCCTGGGTGCAGGTGCACAGTGGGGCTCTGCCACGCAGGTGTAGAGGCAGAAAGGGTTCTGAATTTGGAGTCAGGGGACAGGTGTTTCAGTGCTTCTGACACCACTTATCTGTCATTGAAGGCAGGCCCAAACCCCTGTGCACCTTTGTTGCTCATCTGGAAAATGCAGTTTACCTGCTGTACTTACCTCTGAGGCTATAGGAAGGATGCGATGAGATAGCTTATTAGGGCAGATTTTTTTTTTTTTTTTTTTTTTGCGGTGTAGAGGATGGAACCCAGGGCCTCCTATATGCTAGGCAAGCACTCTACCACGGAGTTACAAACTCAACCCTTAAAATGCATTTTTGAAAAACAAAAGTTAAGGGCTGGGGATGTGGCTTAGTGATACAGCACTTGCCTAGCATGTGGGAGGCCCTGGGCTCCATCCCCAGGACTGCAAAACAAAACCAAAACAAAACGAAGTGCTATTTATACAAACGTAGGATGCTAAAAATAAAAGATCTGCTTCACTTCTGGAAGTAAAGTTGTGAATGACCAAATAATATTTTAATAACTTCACTGGCTCCGTTATTTAAAGAGCATGTCTTCTCTCATACAGCTATAGATCAGGCATTCTGTGGGCTTCCCCCAAGCTCCCCAGTCCTGGATGTCCTGAAAAATAGCAGGAGCTACAGTACACTGTCCAGTGTAGGCATTCAATAAATACGTGTTTACTGAACAAGAGTGAGTGTCTTTCCTTTGAGAGTTCACAGCCCGTTTGGAAAGAAGCAATCATGTGACCAAGCAATAGTGGAGAGGCCCACTACGCAGAAGGGATGGTTTTCGAAGGACGAGAAGCTGGGCTTCAAGGAAAGCTGAAGGGAGGACCCAGGACAGAAGGGAGCCTCAACAGAGAGGTAGGACTGGAAGAGAGGGGAAGGACTGGCTGGGCAGTAACCCAACATGGTAACCCCAACATGAGCAAGGCAGGAATGTGTGTGGTGGGCCGGTGAGACCACCCCAATGGGAGGGAGTCTGACTCAGTAGAGAATGGAATGGAGGCTGCAGAGTGGAAGACAAGCTTTCCGCATAGATAGAACCTGAAGGGTTTAGGAGCACAGCCCAGGGGAGAGTGCCAAAGGGAGCCAGTGGTGATCCTATGGGGATGGGCTGCATGTGTGTCATGACAAAAGCGATATTTTTAGAAGATGAGTCTGGCATGGATGTGCCCTGTGGAGAGAAACCACACTTCTTGAATTTCCCCCAAATTTCCCTTTTCCGGGGCCATTTCCTCCCTGGTCTGATGTTGAGGCTGCCTGATCTCCAAGCCCGGGGAAGGAATACCTTAGCTCACAGTCCCCTCTTCTGGGAAACCATGGTAGGTCATTTCCTTCTGGGCGCCCCCCCAGCCATACCCTGTAAACTGTTTTTTTTTTGTTGTTGTTTTTTGTTACTGGGAATCGAACTCAGGACCTTGCGCTTGCCAGGCAGGCGCTTGTGCTGCTGGGCTATATCTCCGGCCCTTGTAAACTGTTTTATTTTCATACTCATTCCTTTTGAGGATACTTCTTGGTTTTCAGTGTGGTTCCCCTTTCAGACTGTGAGCCGCCTGAAGTCCGGAAGAGATCCTGGTCGTCACTGGTCCCCAGCATTAGGCAGAGTGGCCAGAAAGGTGTATCCACCTGTATTGGTATCATTGCCAGCACTGGCATGGGCTGCTGAGGCCCCTTACAGTTCCGGATCACTGTGGCTACTCTGACGCCCATCTCTCACTGCCCATCTCTCACTGTGTCACAGGGCACCGTCCACGAAGATTAGCACATCCTGAACAGCATCCCCAAAGCTGTGAAAACAGCAGCTTCCTGGAGGGCCAGGTCCTCCTGGAGTTTACATTTCAAGCCTATACCTTCAACATCCTTCAATATCATTTCACGCCTATACATTACAAATACTAAACAACGTTTTCTGTATGAAAAGAGTATCATCTGAGATCTGGGGGAGGGGAGGGGAAAGAGAAGAAATACACTGTCTTGTGTAGGAACTGCCTCTGGTGTTTCTTGTGAAGTCTGGGTTTTCCTAAGGCTCAGCCTGAATATTACTATGACTTGCAGCAGGGATGATATGAGCGCAGATGGCTCGCAGCTTTAGCATTCAGAGCCTTGGCTTCTCGTTGAAAAAGTGCCTGGGGCCTCTGGTTCTCTCTGCAAAGCTGCCTTCCAGGCTGCTGCTATTGCTTAAGGCTGTGCTGCAATCTGGAGAGCTCAGGAGTGGGAAGTCCAGAGTTCTCCCCGCTTCTGGGAACAGCCCCCCATCCCCCTCCCCGCATCAGCTTCCACAGGCAGTACTCATGACAGTGGGTCCGGCTCACCCATGGATTTCACAAACGCCTGGCCTGTTCCCAGCACAACACAGCTGGGAGGGCTCAGTGCTGGGGAAAGGAGCACCTCCACCCTGGCCCCACCGTCCTTGGGCCCAAGGCCTCTGGGGCTGGAGCCCAGAGAGAGAGAGAGAGACAGAGAGAGACACAGAGAGAGAGAGAGAGAGAGAAAGAGACAGAGAGACAGAGAGAGAGAGAGAGACAGAGAGAGAGAGAGAGAGAGAGAGAAGGGCTGCTCTTGTCCAGGCTTGCTGCAGCAGCGGTGGGCGGTAAACTCTGGCCTTCCCTCCCTGCTGATTTCCTAGCTCTGGCTTAGTCAAGGGACTAGGAGGAAATTCCCCGTCCAGGAAGAGAGTTTGCCATCCCCGACGGCGGCCGCAGGTGGTCTCGGAGTCACCTGCTGAGATGATTATTCAGATTCCAGCTCTATCCTCAGGTGGCTGATTCAGAATGGGGGTTGGGGGGGTCCAGGAGTCAGTAATTTCACCCCCAGCCCAGGGAACTGGCCACGGGTGACTCCCCGGGATTAGGGACCAGGCGGGGGGACTCTGGGCAGAGAAAAGGGTGTAGTGGAAAAAGCCCTGGATTCTAAGTTTGAGCCTCCAGACCCACCCCCTTCTCTCTCTAGCCTGATGACCATATGACCCTAGAGAACTGTCCTTGGATTTGGGGCCTCAGTTTCGTCTTCTCTAAAATGGATATGTCCTGAACTGGGGGTAGAATGACCAGCTGACCTAGTTTGCTAGACATTCCGGGCTAACCTGGTCACCCAGCCTGAGGGTGGGATGAAATCATACCTGTACTAGGTGATGAAAATGTGACTTGTGTTTCTTAGGGACACAAACGGCAGTCTATATTTAATTTACATATTTAACTGTACAAGTTAATTGTTCAGGCGCTTCCACCCAACCTCACTCCTGGATGGCGCCGGAGAGCCAGGTTCCCCGCAGGGCCTTGTCTTGTTGGATCCTAAATGCCCTGGGCCTAGGTTAGCCCCTGGCACACAGGATGCGTCAACAGATATCTGCTGAGTGGCTGAAAGGACGAACGAATGGGGTGAGGCTCCAGGGATAGGGTCCCTGGGTAGAGTTGGGGGGTTGCTCTGCTGGACTGGTGGGGGCCTCGGCGGCTCCGGGACAGGAAAACCTCGCGGCCGGGAGGAGTGTCACGTTTCGGAGCAGCCTCCCGGAGGGGTCAGTGACCCCCGGTGACCAATGACGGGCTCCCTCCGCCCCCAACCCCAGGGAGGCAAGCCTGGCAGCCTCGCGGCCGAATTTCCTGGCACTGAGCTGAGAATAAACAGCGCCCCGCGCCTGAAATCCTGTTGCCTTGGCGACGGCGCTCCACGGGAGGGGGCGTGGCGGGCCTGGAGGGGGCGTAACGGTGCCGCGGTGCGCACGCTCCGCGGGGCGGTGAGACCCGGGAGGTGCCACCCCCCGCGCTCGGCGCTGACATTCTTCGCATAGCTCCGCCAGGGCTCCCGCGGTGTCCGGGAAGTGACTCTTCCTGGCAGAGGGCGGCCTCCGAGCGACGCGCGCGCCCGCCCGCCCGGCGGCCGCCAAAACGGGAGGGGGCAGGGCGCGGGAAGGGGTTCCTCGGCTTGGGGTTCTGCTCGCCCTCCGCCGCGACCCTGGGGCTGAGTCTCCTGCGCCTGCAGACTTCTGTCTCTGCCTCGACTCCCTGTTAACCCACCTACCCCCAAACCTCTCTGCCTGGCACCCCTGTGGTGCCCCCTCCCAAGCATCCTTACTCATTCTTTAGGCTAGGACACCTCGTGCGGGCTTATTTTCCATCGCTGGCTCCCCTGTCTGTGGCCTCCTCCCTCCCTGCCCCCAAGGACTTGGCTCCAAGTCCTCAGGAGGCCTGCCCAAAAACAGCACCACCAGAGAGGATGGGGCCTCTTGGGGTGGATTCTTACAGCGCTCGAAGCAGAGTAATAGGGTACAGGGCTCTTCTGTTGGCCATGGGGTACCTGCGCAGGCCACAGGGAATTGCCCTGCAGGCTCCTCCTAGCGCATCTTGGAGCCAGGAGCACCCAGCTTCTGGCAATCAGGACAGAGGGCTCCCCACTAAGTCTTTTGGAGGAGGGGTGCCTTCCCCTGAAAGCACGTAGACGCACAGGATTAGACTCACAGGACGTGTGTAACGGATAGGATGAAGAGGGAGGAGAGGAAGGAACCAGTGGCCTGCAGAGCCATGCAAGGAAGAGATGGTTGGCAGATGTGGTCACTGAGCAATTTGCTTCCCTTCTCTGGGCCTCAGTTTCCTTGTCTCCTGGTCCCAAAGGTTGGACCAGAGGTAGACAGATGGAAGGCAGGGGAGCAGAGTGAACTGCAAGCAGGAAAATGAGTCCGGGGTCCTGACTCAGCATCTCCCCCAAGCCAACGTTCAACCCTACAAGTACTGGACATCTTGGCCAAATAACCACACCCTGGGTCAAGGACAGGGACATGGAGCACTCCAGGGTCCATGGAGGCTCTGTTGCTGCAGAAGAGGTGCTCTCTGCAGCAGGCCAGTGGCAGCTGACTGGCAGGCTCCAGGATAAGGAAGAGGCAGCAGAGGTTTCCCAGAGCTCCTACTATAAGCCTGGGGAGCCAAGCCCCACTGCGTCCTCTTACCTGAACTCTGCTCTGGGGACATGACCCTACCTAGGTTTGCAGTTCCAGTTCCAGAGTTGAAGGTCCCACTGCTATGGCTCCAACAAGCTCTGTCCATTCAGTGGTCTCCTGCCTGGCCTGGCCCCTTCTCGTCACTTTAGGTCATTTTCCCCAAAGTCCAGGAAATGGGAAAGAAAAATGATTTTATTTACTCTCTCAGTTGCCTTTTGGACACTGATTCCTGGAGCAGCTTATCGCCTGCTGGAGGCCAGGAAGAGGCTCTGGCTTTTGTTTCAGGCATCTAAGAGTCAGATAAGGAGCTGGGCCCATGATTTGGGGATAATACTCTCGTCCTAGTGGCCAGGTCTGGGGAGTTGGAGAAGGAAGCGTAGCAGAAAAGGATTACAGGTGTTTTTGTTTTTTGGCTTTTTAGGCAGGGACTCACTCACCTGGGGGCAGCTGTGTGCATTTACTTAGTACATGGGAAGGCAGGGAGCTTATGGGCTTTGAAAATCCAATGCTCCTGGGTTCCAACCCTATGTTGTTCCCACGTTCCCAGGGGCTGTGTCCTTGGGCGGTTGTTTAACCTCCCTGAACCTGAGTGGTTGCCTCTACTCAGTTGACAAATATTTACTGAGCACCTCTTTAGGCACCTGAAGTGACCAGTCCAAGCCCCTGCTGGCACAAAGCTTTCGCACCTGAGAATACCTTGCCTTGGGGGGCAGGGTATCTTGGGAGTCATCTTGGGTACCCTCTAAGTGTGTGGGTGTGGGAGATGGGCAAGTAGATGGGCGCTATTTCAGGGATGAGCATGATGCAGTCCATGGCTCAGGTGGGGATCCCTGGGAATGTGGGAGGGAAGCTTGAGATGTGGGGAGCATGACCAGAAAGCTCTTTGAACACCGGGTTCCAATGGCTCCACCTGCACAAGCTTTTCAGGGTGTCACACCTCCCTGAACCCACAGTGCAGGAGGTCACCAGTCACCTGTCAGGGCCCTCTGTGCTTTCTCGAACACCCCCTGCCAAGGAGCCCTTGTGCCTCTAATAGCTTAGAGCCTCTCACAGCTTCGACCACAGCTCAACTTACTCCCTGCAAGCCCTTTGAAGCTCTTCCTTCCAACTTGCTTTGCATATTCTGGTCAGATCTGAATCAGACTAGCAGGAATTACCCCTCCTGCCAACTGTCTAGGTGGCTGCCTTAGCTTGTCAGTGACACACTTGGGCAGGCGCAATGACATGAAGGCTGGGAGCAAGGCAGTGCGGGAGTGAGGGCAGAGCCAGCCTGTGCTGCAGCCCCCTCCCTCTCCTCCAATGCTGGGGTGTGGGTGAAGGTAAGAGAAATCCAGGCAGAGAAGGGGCGCAGGGGGGAAAAGGCTCAAGTCATATTTTTCATTAAAAAATAGTGCTCTTTATTATAAATTACTGAAATGTTTCTTTTCTGAGTATAAATATAAATATGTGCAAAGTTTGACTTGGATTGGGATTTGGTTGAGTTCTTCAAGCATTTCCTAACAGCCTCGAAGGCCGGGGGGGGGGGGGGCGAGGACTGGAGGTGGACTCTTTATAAAAGACAGAGTGATTGAGGCAGATTGTAAACATTATTAAAAAACAAGAAACAAAAAAACAGGAAAAGAAAATCACCCCAACACACAGCTGCCCCACCTTGCCTGATAACTGCCACAGAAAACTGTGTTTGTTTAGTTTTCCCCCCCAAAAAAGAACAGTTCCAGGTAATTCCATTGCTGCTACATTCCTGTAAGTTGTCACTGATCAGTGCTATTGCAGAGCCAGAGCAGCTGGAGTGGCAGGCGCCTGATGACTTCCTGCCCCCTACCCCAGGAGGAGGAAGGGCTGTGCAGGGGCTGGGAGGCTGGGGGACCTGGTGGCTCTGCTCTGACCACGAGGCACCTAGGACTGGCTAATACCAACAGGCTAACATTCTCCCAGTGCTGGGCTGGAAGGCGTGGGTCTCCGCCCCCCACCCACAACCTCTGGCCAGTGGCTGGCTGGGTGCCCTCCGGAGAATCCCTAGGCCTCTCTGCCTGGATGGGCAGACTGGGCTCCTCGTGTGCCAGTCCCTATCCACGGGACAGGGAGCATTTAAGGCAAATCTCTAGCCAGACATAGTCAGTAGGCACAAAGTCGATCAAAGATGGCTCATCTCCTCCACCTGCATGGCCAGGTGCTGGGAAATACAGCTAGAGCAGGAGGAAGGAGGCTCACTGACCAGCCCATCCACCCCCTTCCAAATGCCACTTCCTCCTTCAAAGAGGGGAGGGGCTGGGGCACCAGGATGGTTCCCTTCAGGTCACCCTTTGCCCCTCTCCCATAGCCTGGGAGTGGAGCACGCTGCCACCCTCTTCACCGGGGCTGGGCAGGAGTGGCCGTTTCCTGGGCCAGCCTGCAGCCCGGGGGGCCCCTCAAGCGCCCTCTCTTTTCCATCCTCTATCCCAGGCCCCTCACTCTGCTCTGGTTTAAACCAAATCAAAGCACAAGTTCCGTTGGAAAGTTTGAAGATTCCCGGCAGTTCTCAAAGTTCAACACTCCCTAGCTGGGAAGCAGAGGGGGAGTGGAGGAAGGGAAGAGGAGAATCCACTTGTCGCTGCTATTGTCCCACCAGGCCAGCCGGCTCCTCGAGAAGCTGGGGTGGGGGAGGGGCACCCAGGTGGCATTTCCCCTTCCCTCAAACACATTCCAGGTCCCGCCTGCCCCTTCGGCAGGGGGGGAGGCCGGAGGGAAGGGCCTGTTCATTCTCCTCCCAGCTCACCCAGGGCTATAGGACTCTCGGCTGGATTTTTGTGCTTGTGCCATGTACCACGGAGGAAGGGGGACCCAAGCCCCTATCCCCACCTCCGCCCTTTGCTCTTTAAAGTGGGGCATCGTACTGGTCCAGGAACTCCCGGATGGGCCCCGGCAGCTGGGTGACTTTCTGGTAAGAGTCCAGGTGGCCATTGACGGTCTTCCGACAGAGATGCTGAAGGGTGGCAACATTGGAGGAGAGGGGCCGGCTCAACACCAGGGGGATCTTCTCGCCCCCCGAGTAGATGTAATAGGCTCTCCTGGGGGGGCTCCCTGGAGGCGGCTGGGCAGGCGGCTGCTGCTCGAGCTCCTCGGTGGGCGAGGAGGGTTCGGTGGGCGGCGAGGAGAAGGAGGGGGCGCCGGGGGGCGGCATGTAGTGGTGCACCAGTTTGAGCACGCAGTCGAAGCGGGGCACGGGCTGCGTGCTCCGCGGGTCACTCTGCAGCGAGAAGCTGCCACCCTCGCACTGGATGCGCAGGTTCTTTGTCCCGGACTGAGTCTTGACGCTCAGCGTGAAGAAGTGGCGCTGGTCCGAGCTGTCGCGAATGAGGAAGGTGCCGGCCGGCTCGGCGCTGAGCAGCAGGTTCGCCTCGCCGCCGGTCACGGCGCTCCAGTAGAAACCGCTCTCCTGCAACTTGCGCACTGCGTTCACTACTAGCTGGTACTCGCTCTTGGAACTGAAGGTCTTCAGGCGCAGGCTGGTGTCCAGGGGGCGGCTCATCCCGGCGGCGGGAAACTTGCTGTGGGTGACCATGGCGCACGGAGCCAGCGTGGGTCTGCGCGGCGGCGGCTGCAGCTGCTTCGCGGCCTCCGCACAGCGGCCGCTACCGCATCCCGGGGGGCTGCGGGGAGGAAGGCGCGCGCCGCGTGAGTGCCCGGAACACTCCAGTGCGCCCTGCCCGCCCGGCGCTCCGGCCTCCGCCGCGCGGCCGGGGCACTCCCTGCGCAGACTCGAGCGCCCCGCGGAGCTCGCCCAGCCTCAGCCCCAGGCAGCCCCTTCCCCGCGACCAGAGGGACACGGCAAGTGGGAAACTCGCGCGAGGAAGTTGGGTCTCCAGGAGTGCGGCCCGAATGGGGAGCGAGGGAAAGGCCCCCGGGACGCTCCGGGCGCCGCTCAGTCCCGCGCGGCCCAGGGCGGCGAGGATGGGGGGGAGAAACCCGAGGTATGGGGTAGGGAGGGGACCGGAGAAGCCCGAGGGCTCTAGCCTGAGCATTCCGGGAACCTGGGATCTCCGGTTCCCATCCGCTCTCCCCCCTACCTCGGTCCCCTCCCTGCCGGGAAGGACCCGGGAAGGGGAGGGGAAACCGGGAAAAGCTCCCAGGACTAAGCGAGTACCCCACCCCTCCCCGCGCCGCGCCCCTCCTTCCTACCTGGTCCCGAACCGAAGTCTCCGGCCTCGGGGCTTCGCCTCCTACGGTCCCCAAGGCGAGGTGGCGGCGCGGCGGCCCGCGCAGCGCCCAGATGTGGGTAGCCGCGAAGTCCAGAAAGGCGCCCTCTTGCGCGCGCCCCTCGGGCCTCGACGTCCCCGGGGCAGACCAGGCAGGGACGAGACGAGGGGCCGCGGCGGGAGCTGGGCCGGGCAGGCGACGTGCGGGGTCGGAGTAGCTGCAGCGCGGGGAGTCGGAGTCAGAGCCGCCGCGGAGGCCGCGCGCGCGTGTATATACGCGGCGTGGCGCCCCGCCCCCCCTATTCCTGGAACTGCGCGGCTGGCCTTCTTGTAATGTTTAGTCACTACTCGCAGCAATGAAAGGCTGCGCTCGGAGGGCGAGGGAGGGGCCGCGGGCGGCCGAGGGCGGGCCTCGAGCAGGGGCCAGGACCGGCGGAGACGCGCGCAGAGACAAAGCGCGACGCGAGGCGGCCGGGGCGGCCGGCGGGCGCGGCGCCAGCCTCGGCGGCGCGTTCCTGGCAGCGGCCCCTCCCCCGCGCGCGCTCCGCCCCCAACTTCTCATTCACACTTTCCCCCCACCCCCTCCCTTCTAAGAAGGCCGGTTTCTGGCAGAGGCGGGGGCGCCGCTCTCTGAGCGCGGGTAGTTTCTAGGGGGCGGGCCCGGAGAGTCTCCCTGCACCCCTTCCCTTTTCCTTGGACCCCGCGGGGACACCCCCGGCGCCCCCACCGGACCGCCCCGAGGCCCGATTACAGACAGTCCCCGGCTAGCAGAAAGGGAACTAGGGCCGTCCCGCAACCAGACCGCGGGGCTGGGATCAGATCTGGACCTGGAGGTGGGGGACGCGCGACGGCCACCTGTGGACACTTCCCGAGATAAGGCCGGGAGTTCCAGGGGTGGAGGGGACGCAGTTGTCCAGCCTCGGCCCATCAACCCACTGCCAGGCTCTTTGCAGACGCTGGCATGTGTGCTGACCCCCGCTCTTCACCCACCCCCGAATGCTTTCACGCGCACATCAGGGTCTCCAATCTGGTAGTGTGGGTCAGGTGTGGGTCTGGCCAGGCGCTCCCGGGGCGGCGGGTGAGAATGAGAGCGAGCGATAGCCCCAACTTGTATCCGCTGGAGGGCGCCCTGGGGTCTCTTAGGGGATCGGAGTTTGGAGCGGCATGTCCCAAACCGTGGAACACGAAAGCGAGGAGCCAAGCGGGAACCGCTCACTCAGGAGAGGGAGTGGGGGACCACGAAGAGGGGGATTCACATCCCAGGCTGGGGTGAGACCTGGAGATAAAAGTCCAGCAGGAAGCCGGGCGTGGTGGCCCCTGCCTGTGATCCCAGCACTCTGGGGGGCTAAAGCAGGAGGATCATAAATTCAGGCTCAGCCTAGGCAATTTAGCGACTTAATGAGACCCTGTCTCAAAATTAAAAAAAAAAAAAAGGGTTGGGGATGTAGCTCAGTGCCTGGGCCATGGATTCAAGCCCCAGCACCCCCCCCCACACACACATACAGAGTCCAGCAAAAAAGACTTTTTCTTTTTTGAGACAGGGTCTCCCTACGTAGTTCAGGCTGGCCCTGAACTCACTATATAGCCCAGGCTGGCCTCAAACTCCTGGCCATCCTCCTGCCTCAGCCTCCAAGTGCTGGGATTACAGGTGTGCGCCACCATGCCCGGCAGAAGAGACTTTTCAAAAGCAGTTTTCAGGGTCCCAGTCCCCTGCCATATGGGCCAGCACCCCCTAGAATGCATCCGCTTTGCCTCTGTGTGGTGTCTGAACACCCCTGCGGGAGAACTGGAGAATGGAGACCCGCAGGTGAAAGGTTGATTTTGCAACCTGTCACCAAATAGCCACTGGGTGCCGGAGCCACCTGGGAGCCAGCTAAGTGGCAGGCTGAAAAGATCTTCACCTCTGAGGACACAAAAGGGTGAGCTCTGAGGCCTGCCCTCTTCAGATACACAGGCTGAGGACAGGAGCCCGTGGAAAGGGTCAGAGAGATGCCAACAACATAGTAGCTTGGGAGGCCAGGAGAGCTGGTCCTTCCTGTCCCCAGGGCCTGGCAAGTGCCTCACCATCCTGGCTACTCTGATCTCCACTGGTCCTCTCTCCCTCAGCTGTTGGGAAACTAAATGGGGTTTGGTCGTGACCCACATGCTCTCTGGACTTCGGCTTTGCCCTCTGTGTTGTTTTCTTGTTTTTGAGACAGGGTCTCCCTGTTGTAATTTAAGCTGGCCTTGAACTCATGTTGGGTGGCCCAGGCTGGCCTCAAACACGCATTGATCCTCCTGACTCAGCCTCCCAAGTGCTGGGATTATACGCGTGTACCACCACGGCCAGCTTGGCTTTGCCATCTATGAAACAGGAATAATAAGCTTTTCCCATTAGAGATCTGAGATGTAAAGAGGATGGGATAAATTCTGCATGTCAAAGTATGATAGAAATGAAAGACCTCCATCCATTTCTCCCTTTGGACTCAAGCAAGCAATAGCAAGGAGGAATCCTGCTGGGCATGGTGGTGCAAGTTTGTAATCCTAGCAATTTGGGAGGCTGAGGCAGGAAGATCTCAAGTTCCAGCCCAGGCTGGAACTACTTAGCAACTTAGTGAGACCCTGCCTCAAAATACAAAATAAAATTTAAAAAAGGCTGGGGATATAGTTCAGAGTGAAGTCCCTCAGTTCAATCCCCAGTACACAAAAAAAAAAAAAAAAAAAAAAAAAAAACCCCAGTACCACACACACACACAAGAAAGCTGCTGGCTCTGCAGAGGGGAAATGGTTCTATTCAGCACATTTCACAAATCCAGCCCGGCAGAGCAGGCACTGGGAGAGCACAAACAATCTGATTGTTGTCCTCAAGGCGCTTGCTGGCTCCTGCCTTGGAGTCTCCCTGTCTCCCATCAGAGTCCTCGTTCTCATCCAGGGAGTGTTACTCAGCTGCCGTGACCATGCGCTCCTATGCTGAGCCCGGTGGAGGACTCACGGGGAACAGCCCTGAGTTAATGGATGGGAAAGTGCTTTGTAAATTACATTGCCCTGACACAAGTCAAGTTCATTCATCCATTGCACAAGCCCTCTGAGTGCCTGCTTTTGCCAGGCACAGGGTAGGCCCTGAAGGAAGACAGGCCAGGTGCTTGGGACCCCCTCCCTGCCCCCAGGGATGAATGCCTTGATGAAGTAGAGATTGTGATTGTGACCCTAGGAGGCTGGGGGAGGGGGAGGCAGCCCTGGAGCCCAGGAATCCAAATCTGTTTGGAGATACTCATTCCTCTGACATAGGTAAATTGAAAGCTACAACAAGGCACAGGGCTCTCCAGGAGGGCCTGTGCTCTGCAGGATGGGGGTGGGGTGTGGGCACAGACAACTTAGGGTGGGGCCAAGAGGGCATTGGGGATTTGTTTTGTTTTGTTTTTTGAGACAGGATCTCACTGTACAGTTCAGGCTGGCCTTGAACTTGCAGTGATCCTCCTGCCTCAGCCTCCCTAGCGCTGGGATTACAGGCGTGTGCCACCATGCCCATCGGTAGCGGGGATTTGAAGAGTAGAGGAATGCTGTAATCCCAGCATTTGGGAGGCTGAGGCAGGAAGATTCTGAGTTTGAGGCCAGCTTGAACTACATAGCAAGTTCAAGGCCAGCCTGGACTATGTAGTAAGACCCTACCGCCAAAAAAATTAATTAATTCCTTAAATAAAGAAGCCCAGGCCTCAAGCATGCTGAGCACGAGCTCTATTACTGAGCTATATGCCCAGCCTCAGCTCTTGCTGTCTAGAAGGCACTGAGGAGTCTGGGTAGAGATGGTAGGAGAGAGCCCTGGGCGACTGGGGTGTGGGTGTAACCTGCTGTGTTTGGAGGAGCTGTGTACCACTGCCGTACATGAGACGTTCCAGAGGCTGCTGGTCTTCAAACACTTGAACGAGCTACCAGGTTTTCCTTTGGCTTTCCAATTTCTTCTGGGGTTCCCTTGCCTTTGAGAGGAATCCCAAGTGCTCACTACAGCATGTGTCCTGGGCTCCCCAGTGCCTGTTGGCTTCGCAGTTACGGGGGGGGGGGGGGCGCTTCCCCACCTGGAGGCAGCTTGACTTCCAGAGGCATGGGGCACTGGGGGGTGCCGCATCCTCCAGGCCTAAGTTTTTCCTCTAAGATTCGTTGGATGCTTATTTGAAACATCTTTCCACGCTAACCAAAATGCCCCCCGCTGCCCCACTTTCTGTGTTGCTCAGGGCTCCCCCCATGTGCTAGGCAAGTGCTCGATCAAGACATATCCCCATCGCTATTTATTTACTTAATTTATGGTATTTGGGATTGAACCCGGGGGGTGCTGAGCTACATCCCCAACCCTTTTTATCTTATCTTGAGATACAGTCTTCCCAAATTGTCCAGGCTGGCCTTGAACTTTAGATCCTCCTGCCTTAGTGTGCCAGGATACCTGGTTTTATTTTTTTAAATTTTGGACAGGATTTCACTAAGTTGCCCAGGCTGGCCTCGAACTGGTGATCCTCTTGCCTCAGACTCCACAGTACAGATTTATTTTCTTTGTAATCCTGGAACCTGGTACATAGAAAGTGATCCATGAGTCTTTAAGGAGTTCTGTAGGTTTCTGCTTTCCATCTTTTTGTTTTTGTTTTTTGAGACAAGATCTCACTATGTAGTTCAGGGTGGGCTTGAACTCACTAAGTAGCCCAGGCTGGCCTTGAACTCTCAGTGCTCCTCCTGCCTCAGCCTCCCAAGTGCTGGAATTACAGGCATGCACCACCATGCCAGGTTTCCATCATTTTGCAATATCACAACCTGCTTTCTTCTGGAGTAGCCTCTGGCTTCTCCCTGCAGGGCTCAGGAGCAGCTGCACAGATGGGATGGAGGGTGTGGGTTCTGGGAAGCCACCGGTGGTTTGCTGGACGTTATTGGCCTGCTAATCTAAAGACAAACATGCTGGAAAAGAGGGAGGAGACACTCGGGCCAATTCAGGGCACGTTTCCAGGAACCCACTTCCAGGCAGGGACTGGAGCAGAGAGATGCCAGACCGAGGACAGAGCTAAGGGCCGGCTGCTTCTCCCCTTATCGGCTGGGTGGCCCCATGGAAGAGAGTGGATATCCAGATTGGGCCCTTCTGTTCCACCCCACTGTTTTCCCGTCCAGGGGATTTAGGAGACTCCAGCCTTTTCCTAATCTCTCCCTTTACAGAACTTCTATGAAGTCAGAATCCCATTTCCAGGCAAAGGTGCTTGGTCATAAAGATAATCATTCACGATAGAGGGGAAGTACAGAGTGGTTTTAGCCTCCACTCACATGACAGACACGGAGCTCTTCCCCAAACCTCACAGATGGGAAGGAACCCTGGCACCCGAGAGGGCTCACCGGAAGCAGTGGCATGGCTCGGTGAACACCGGGCGCCATTCTTGCGTCCGGCCCCGGGGCGGGCACTATGATTGCCGTGGTGGCCGCATCAGTAGCCAGAGGATGTGAAGACCGGCCTCAGCCCACAGCACTGCTAGAGGCTAAGTCCAAGGCCTCACTGTCTTCCAGGCTGCCCTGGGCTTTCTTAGGCACGAGGAGGTGGCCTGCCTCTTAGTGTGACTGCCCTGCCCGGTGGCCTGACACTGGTCATCGTGCCTGAGCTGTGCTAGTGGATCTGCCACCCCTTGGGGACACCAGGGCTGAGGTCCTGCTCTCTCCTGCTCTCTCGCTCCCTTTCCTGCTCCAGACAAACCCAAGGGGCGGGCCAGGGAGGCAAGGACAATGGCCTGTGGCCGGGAAGCGGCATTCCAGTTTGCAGGCCTTTGTTCTCGCTGGGAGGGGGTTGCGGAGCTAATGAAAAGGTTTGCGGCTCGGATGTCTACGAGGCGGACGGACGGCAGTGGAAGAGTCCTTTCAAGCCTGACATTCCAGGGCTAGCCGGCTTCTGGCATTTCCCAGAAATCTACTGAGGAGGGGAGGGGAAAGAAAACACTCTACCCACCCACTCACCCAGTCGCTTCTCAGATTCCTGGTGCCCTCTGGGGACTGAGTTGGCCTCAGTGCCAGGACCCCTGAGGGGCAGGGGGAGGCCGTTTCTCCACCCACTGAGGGACACGGAGGGCTGATGGAGGTGACTTGGGGTGATTGAAGGAGGGTCTTCTCACTCCGTATGGCTGAGAAGCATCCCATCTTTGGTTCAAGTTCTGAGTTGGGGGTGGGGAATGAGGGTAGTTAGCTTCCAGCCAGTTATCGCCAGTCATCTCTTCTGACCCCAAACCAACAAGCCCTGCTCTGTCTGGGGGTTGGGCAGGAAAAGTTTCTATTTGCCCAGAAGCCCCCGCTGGGCTGCGCCTGCCCTGCCCTAGGGAGCAGACAGACCCCAGGGTAGCCCAGCAGTTCTGGGAAGTTGGGCTGTGGCAAACCATCTGGGTTGCTATGCAAATGAGGCCTGGCCGCATGCTGAGCAGAGAGCAGAAGTGGCAGTGCCCAGGAGGAGAGCCCAGCCAGGGAGGGCTGAGGAGGCGCGGCCGGGCATGGGAGATGCGTCTCTGGATGCCCTGGGAGGCCAGGGCTGGTGGAGGCCAGGTACAGGCAGCAATCTGCTCCTTCTACCATAAACCACCGGGCTGGCTGCTGGCCCGGGGCTCTCAGTCGGTGCTTCACCCCACCCTGGTGTCCCCTGGTCGTCGATCCACCCACAGCCTGGACCCATCCATCCTGAGTCCCCCATCCTCCGACAGGGTCCCTGGCCATCTGCGTCGTGAAGCGCGAACTGGCGTGTCTTCTGTCACCCTCTGAGTCTTGAGCAAGTTCACTGGGAAAACGATAGACCCTTTCTCTGCTCCTCAGGTCCCAAGCCAGCCTCCATGGTGGTGAAGTGGATCAGAGGGAACAGGGTTGGGGTCCCCATCAAAGGCAGAGAGGTGGGAGTCTAAAGAATGACCTTTTCATGCCCTTCTTCCCTCTTCCGCCTTTGTCCATGCTGTACCCACAGGGCCTCACATGGGTTTCATCACGCAGTTTCTGTTTTTTTTTTTTTTTTGTACTGGGAATTGAACTCAGGACCTTGTGCTTGCCAGACAGGCACTTGTGACACTAAGCTATGTCCCTGGCCCCTCAGTTTGTTTTTTTTTTTTTCCTGTTTTTGGCTTTTTGAAATTGGGCCTCCCTGTGCAGCCCAGGCTGGCCTTGAACTCACAACAATCCTTCTGCCTCAGCCTCCCAAGTGTAGGGCCGAGGATATAGCTCAGTGGCACAGCACCTGCCTGGCAAGCGTGAGGCCCTGAGTTTGAGTCCCGGTACCAAATAAAAACCAAGTGTGGGGACTATAGATGGGCACCATCACACTCATGGAGTTTAGATTTTCTCTTTCTTTCTTTCTTTCTTTCTTTCTTTCTTTCTTTCTTTCTTTCTTTCTTTCCTTCCTTCCTTCTTTCTTTCTTTCTCTTTCTTTCTTTCTTTCTTTCTTTCTTTCTTTCTTTCTTTCTTTCTTTCTCTTTCTTTCTTTCTTTCTTTCTTTCTATCTTCTTTCTTTCTTCCTCTTTCTTTCTCTCTTTTGAGAGAAGGTCATGCTAAAATGCTAAATTGCCCAGAGTAGACTTGTGATCCTCCTACCTCAGACTCCCAAAATGCTAGGATTACAGGTGTGTGCCACCTTGCCCAACTGAGTTTAGATTCTTCCTGGAAGATACTTGCACAGTTCACATCTAGATTAATGAATTTGTGCTCTAGGGGAAGGGGAAGTAAAAGGAATTTCAGATGTGTTGTATAGAGGTATCAACGCCCTATGATGAATATAATCATGTTGTACTGCAAATGTGGACTAATAAAAATTTAAAAAAGAAAGAATTTGACTACACTGAACATTTCGAAGTCCCAGATAGTTGGGTGTAGTAGTGCCTGCCTGTAATTCTAGTACTGAGGAAGGCTGAGACAGGAAGATTGCAAGTCTGCTGCTTGGGCAACTTAGTGAGACTCTGTCTCAAAATAAAAGATAAAAAAGACTGGGGGTAGCCTGTCATGGTGGCTCACACCCGTAATCCCAGCACTCGGGAGGCTGAGGCAGGGGGATTGCACTGATTTGGAGGCCAAGCCTGGACTACATAGTGAGATCCTGTCTCAAAAAAGAAAATAAGAAAGAGGGCCGGTGAGATGGCTCAGCGGCGTAAGCGCCTGCCTTGCAAGCGCGAAGGCCCGAGTTCGACTCCCGGAACCCACATACGAAAAAGGGGCCGGTGATATCGCTCAGCGGCACGGGTGCCTGTTGGTGCGCGAGGTCCTGAGGTCGTCCCCCCGGTACCCACCAAAAAAAAAAAAAAAAAAAAAAAAAAAAAAAAAAAAAAAAAGAAAATAAGAAAGAGAGAGAAAGAAAGAAAAAGAAGAAAGACAGACAGACAGGCAGGCTGGGGATATAGTTCAATGCAAAGGGTTCAATCCCCAGTACTGCAAAAGAAAAAGAAAAAAGCCCCAGAGCTGGGAGACCTGACCTGTTGGGAGGCTCCTGAGGAGGATCCCATGAGGCAGTGACAGACAAGGGCTGGTGGGAAGCTGGGGACCAGAGAGCCCTAACTTGGACCAAGGCTCCAAGCCTGCAGGTGGCAGGGCTCAGGATGGGACTTCCTCAGGACACAGGCTTCTCCCTCTTCCCACCCCACTGTCCCTGGACACCAGATTGTATGGCCAGGGGAGAGGAGACTTGGAGCTGGCCAGGCCAGGGAGGGCCTGCCCGGGACCGGGTGTACCGCGGTCCGGTGCCTGGGGCTCTGCTGCCCAGTTTCTCTGTGACTTCTGCTCCCCACTCCCTCCCACCTGCAAGGCCTAGGCTCCCAGCCTCCAGGCTCAGGCCAAAGCAGCAGATAAAGGAGCAGAGCTGAGCAGAGGTGAGATGCTCTGCTTCAGCCTGCCCCGGGAGGCGGGTCAGGCACTTCCAGAGCTTTGCAACTGAAAACGCTGTTGGTAAACAGGTAAAATGGCCCTGTGGGGCAATATTGGAAAGGCAGGGTCCTTCGAGCCAGCATTTGCTCTCCTGTTCCCTGTCTTCCTGCAGCACCTGTGGCCCTTTTTTATAGAACAGAGGCTGAGGATGAAGTAAGTGGTGGCCCCCAGGCCAAACTGGCCCCTGAATGCATTAGTTAGCCCACGCAGAATTTTAAAAGAGGGCTGGGGCCAGGTGTGGTGCTCACATCCATGATTCAGCACTCTGGGAGGTTGAGGCATGAGGATTGCCAAGTTTGAGCCCTGTCTGGATCCTGTCTCAAAATAAGCTCAGTGCAAAGACCCCATGTTCAATCCTCAGTTCCTCAAAAAAAAAAAAAAAAAAAAAGGGCAGGCCAAGGAGGTATCTCAGTGGTAGAGCACTCCTGGAGCGTGTACAACGCCAATCCCCAGCACTGTAAATAAAACAAGAAACATCTCCCAAGTTTTCTTTTTTTTTGTACTGAGGATTGAACCTAGAGGTACTCTACCACTGAGCTACATCCCCAACCCTTTTTATTTTTTGTTTTGAGACAGGATCTAACTAAATTGTCCAGGCTGGGTTTGAACTTGCGTTCCTCCTGCCTTGGCTTCCCAAGTAGCTAGAATTACAGGCATGAATCATCGTGGCCAGTTTAAAAAATTTTTTAAAATTAATTAATTATTTTCAAGACAGGGTCTTGCTACGTAGTTCAGGCCGGCCTTGAACTCACTAGGTAGCCCAGGCTGGCCTCAAACTTGCCGCAGTCAATCTTCCTGCCTCAACCTCCCCAGTGCTGGGATGACAGGCATGGTTTAAAAAGATTTGAGAAATTAAAAATCTGGAAATTTCATACCTGCATCTGAATCTGCATTTTCTATGGAAAAATCATGCACTTGGGTCCGCGCTCTGATGGGTCCCCACTGGGCCTTAGGTGGGGCCTGGACTAGACAGCTCTACGGCTCCTCACCTCCCCCTTCCTTTCTCCATCAGGACTTTTGGCATTGAGGTTATAGCTCAGCCTGGCTTCCCCCTGGTCTTAGGCTAAAAGGCAAGACTTTGGTGGACTTATTTTGAGGCCCTTCCTAAATTCCAGGAGACTGACAAGAATCAGTCCAGAGCCAGGGGAAGAGATCAGACAGTTCTGGTCGGATTTGTCCCCTGCTCCAGCAGACTTATCCTGAGGGATACTCATTGCCAGCCCTAGGACACCGCCTCTTGCTTCAGCTTCGCAGAGGGGCTGGGCAGGGAGAAGTCAGGGATGGCGATGGCAAGGTGGCATTCTGCAGAGGAGCCCCCCACACCGGCACAGGGCCGGGTGCCAGGGATTCCCTGCGACACACCTGGCCGTGGGCTGCCGTGTCTCCCTGCGTCCCGGGCTGCTGGATCCCAGGCCTGCAGCTCCTCACTGGGGTGGCACTGGCTGCTTGCCACACCACAAGAGGCTGAGATTCCCCTGAAACCAAGAGCTGCATTTATCCTCACACTGACAGAGAAACAAACCAGGATGCTCCGCCCGGGAGGCATTTCCAGAAATTTGGGCTCTGGCTTCATGTTGATCAAATGCCAGAAAGTCCTGGGCTTCTCTGCGGTCAGGAAGCCATTGAGCAATAGGTGTTTTGTTTTGCTGATGACAAGACTTTCGACATTGAAGAGTTTCAGTGGTAAGTGGGGTAAATGGAAGACCTTGACCAACTCCCACCCTGCAGGGAGGTTGCCGATTTGAGCTTCAGGGCTGAGCAGATTGGCTTCAGCTCCTTGGGGCCGCCCGCAGCTCCAAAGGACCCAGGCTCCTGGTCCCTGAAGACCTCTCTCTTCCAGTTTTAGGGCCACCTAGGCCTGGCAATGAACATACCAGGCACATGGGGGTTGGCAGACTGCTTTTGCCAATAATAAAGTGTTTTAGGAAGGCAGCCTGGCTCATTTCCATTGCTCATGGCTGCTTTCACAGAGTTGAGTAGTTGTCATCGAAACTGTTTGGTCTGCAGCTGGGCGTGGTGGCGCATGCCTGTAATCCCAGCACTCTGGAGGCTGAGGCAGGAGGATCGAGGCGAGTTTGAGGCTAGCCTGGGCTACAAAGTTCAAGGCCTGCCTGAACTGCATAGTGAAACCTTGTCTCAAAAAAAAATTGCTATATGGCCCTTTAGGAGAATGAGAATGATGCTGGTTGGCAGCCAAAATACCTGAGACCATGGAGAAAGAAAAAGATAGAAAGAGAGAGAGAAAAGAAAGAGAAAGGAAAAGAAGGGATAGGAAAAGAGTGTGGTGGCACACTCATAATCCCAGCAATTTGGGAGGCCAAGGCAAGTTGGAACCCAGGCTTGACAATTTAGACCCTGTCTCAATATAAAATAAAAAGGGCTGGGTGTGCGGCTTAGCGGTAGGGCTCTTGCTCTGGGTTCCATCTCCCTCCAGCACCATGAAAGAGAGAGAGAGAGAGAAGAGAGAGAGAGAGAGAGAACAAAAGCTTGCTGTCCCCTGCTTGGAGGAAACAGAAGTTGTCCTGATGCCAGGTTGGGTCTTAGTTTAGGGACAACTGTATCATGGACTGGGAAGGACCAGAGTGCCAGCCCTAGCTGAGGAGCAAGAGTGGGAGCCTGAAGGGAGGAAGTGGTGGTGGGGGGCAGAGGGCTCACACAAGCCAGCCCTAAAGGTGGGCCTGAGCCTCAAGATTTGCAATCGGATGAGGACAGGCAGATCAGAAAGGTCCCCAGGAGTCTGAGCCACTGTTGCCCAACTCTGGTGAGAAAGCACAAACTGATGGCGCTCTCCTTCAGGGAGAGGCGGGGACTGCCGTCCCACTGAACAGGTCAACGGTACTACAGCTACGCAGCGTGTGGAGCTGGCCCCTTCAGGGAACTCAGAGAGCACATGGGTCTGGGGCTTGCCCTCTCTTTTTCTCTTTCTCCCTTCCTTCCTTCCTTCCTTCCTTCCTTCCTTCCTTCCTTCCTTCCTTCCTTCCTTTCTTTCTTTCTTTCTTTCTTTTCTTTCTTTCTCTCTCTCTCTCTCCCTCCCTCTTTCTTTTTCTCTCTTTCTTTCTCTCTCTCTCTGTTTCTTTTTTTCTCTCTTTCTTTCTTTCTACTGTAGATGGACCCAGGGGTACTTTAACACTCCCCCCAGAAAATTTATTTATTTTGGTTTTTTGAAACTGGGTCTTGCTATGCAGTTCAGGCTGGCTTTCAACTCACTTTGTAGCCCAGGCAGGCCTCGAACTTGCAGCAATCCTCTTGCCTCAGCCTCCCAGAGTGCTGGGATTACAGGCGTGTACCACGATGCCTGGCCAGCAATTTTACTTTTTATTTTGGTAGAAGATCAAGCTAAGTTGCCCATACTGGGCTTGAACTTGCAATCCTCTTGTCTCAGCCTCCCAGAGTGCTGGGATTACAGGTATGTGCCACCATGCCTGGTTTACATTCTGGTTACATTCTTGTGGGAACAGGGGGTAAAAAAAAGTACCCTAAACCAGCAAGCATTATTAGAGTGCAGTAAGTAACAGAAGGAAAATAAACTCCTTTTTTAGGTGGAAAATAAAATCTCTGGGTCAGGAAGTGGTTTCAAGGCACTTGGGAAGCTGAGGCAGGAGGAGCACCACGAGTCTGAGGCCAGGCTGGGCTACATAATGAGTTCAGGGCCAGCCTAGACTACAAAGTGAGACCCTGTCTCAAAAAAAAAAAAAAAAAAAGAAGCCAAATAAAAGATCCCAAGGAGTTTGAGGGGTGAAGTCTGGCCTGTGAGCTAGGCACTGTGTAGGAATGGAGAGGAGGGCAGAGGCCCAAGGTGGATTTCAGCCCACTCTTGACCTGAAGGCCCCGTTCCCTACCAGCCAGCTGCAGGCCCCTCGGAGCAGCCGGTGAGCCCCAGGACCCAGAGGCCCTCATATGTGGAGGTGGGAAGTGGGCTGCTCAGCCTCTTCCTCGCCCTTTATTTATATCTTTTGCAGTGCTGAGGATCAAAACCCAGGACCTCCTACATGCTAGGCAATTACTCTACCCTTGAGCCACACCTTTTTTAAAAAAATTCTTCTTATTATTTTTTAATATGGGGAATTGAACCCAGGGCCTTTGCACTCAACTACATCCCCAGCCCTGTTTTTATTTTCTATTTTGAGACAGTTTTGCTAAATTCCTAAGTCGTCCAGGCTGGGCTCGAACTTTTGATCCTCCTGCCTCTGCCTCCCAGAGTGCTGGGATTACAGGTGTGCATCAAATGCCTTGTTTCTCGTCCTTCTTATTATATTTTATTTTGAGATGGGTCTCTCTAAATAAGTTGCCAGTCTGTTCTCAATCTTTTGATCTGCCTGCCTCTGCCTCCCAGGTAGCTGGGATTTCAAGTGTGAGATACTGAGCCCAGTGCCACTCGTGTGTGTGTGTGTGTGTGTGCGTGCGCGTGCGCACGCGCGCGTGCTTGATCCTAAACTGGGCATGGCGGCGCATGCCTGTAATCCCAGCAATTGGGAGGTTGAGGCTGGAGGATCATCACAAGTTCGAGGCCCACCTAGGCTACCTGGTGAGTTCAAGGCCAGTGTGAACTACATAGCGAGACCCTGCCTCCAACAAACAAACAAGCAAACAAACAAACAGAACTTGACCCTAGTTCAACTCCAAACAGCCCCCCATTCACCTCCTTTGCTCCCACATCATCTTGGCACCCAGAGAAATATAGACATGTCTCTTAGTTTAAAAGTGCTTATAACCAAGCCTGGTGTGGTGTCGTACGCCTCTAATCCCAGCACTCTGGAAGGCTGAGGCAGGAGAATTGTAAGTCTGAGCCCAGCCTAGGCAACTTAGTGAGACCCTACCTCAAAAAACAAACAAACAAATTAAAAGGGCAAGCCCCCTCAAAATAGGAATCATAGCAGGATTCATCAGGTTGATCTGAAATGAGAGGCCTCAGTATAGAAAGACAAAACACAGCGTATTTTCCTTTTTTTTTTTTTTTTTTTTTTCTTTTTTGTTTTTGAGACAGGGTCTCATTATGTAGTTCAGACTGGCCTTGAACTCACTATGTAGCCTAGGCTGGCCTTGAATTTAAAGCAATCTTCCTGTCTCAGCCTTCCTAGTGCTTGGATTATAGGCATGCTGTCTGCAGTGGTAAGTTCAAGGACCGCTCCATCTTCCTCCCTCTCAAATTTGCTAGCAACCCTATGTTTGGGCGAGACCCTTGCTCCCAAGCAAGCTAGGGGAGAAGCTGTCTTTCTCTGGCATTGGCGTGGTTTTCAGTTCATGGAGTGAATCACAGACAGCGAGACACAGGCCCTCAGCTCAGGATTTCCTGGTGCTTCCTGCCTGGTAGAGCAGAGTGCTCTGCGGAGCAGCGACCCACCATCCCCTGACGTCAACTCTGCTTCCAAAGAATGGGTTTCCTTTTCCGTTTGGGAAGACATTGTGTCTGTCACCAGTCCTATCGCCCCATCTTTCTCAACCTGGCATCTCCTGTTTGGGAAAGAGAGAGGGGGACTAACGAGAAGGTAGTGGGTGGGGCGGGAGGGTGAGCAGAACTAGGAAGATGGACCTCCCAGTTACCGGGTCTTGGAGACCACAGACGCCTGCTCGTCTGGGGTGCTCAGGATGTGCATCCAGAGACCCCATCAGGGGTGTAGGGTCTGCCCCAGGCTGCAAGCCCTCCGTGTAGCTTTGGGAGACAGAGGCAGGAATGTTCCAGGGCCGGCCCCCTCTGCCCCCTGATTTATGTATGAGTGTCTTGACTCCTACTTGTTCTTGCCACCTAGCTCAGATGAGACCTCTTGGCAGAGAGGCTGGCTGGTTGTGGTGGCACACGCCTGTAATCCCAGCACTCAGGAGGCTGAGGCAGGAGGATTGCTGGGAGTTCAAGGCCGGCCTGCACTACATAGTGAGACCCTGTTTCAAACAACAACAACAACAACAAAGAAAAAATGCATGTTTTGTCGTCATGTAAGTGTAAGCATTTAAAAATGTTCAGCCTCTGGAAGCCATTATTTAAATTTCGGCAACCTCTAATGCATGTGTCCTGGGACAAGCCCGCACCTTGCTTTGTTTATAGCTCTGCCTGTTTCAGATGCGCCCTGAAGACTAGAGGCTGGTGGTGTCACAGGGCCTGGGTCATTCCTTGTGTTTTGTTTTTTGGGTTTTGTTTTGTTTTGAAACAGGGTCTCACTATGCAGCCCAGGCTGGCTTTAAACTTGCAGCAATCCTCCTGGCTCAGCCTCCTGAGTGTTGGAGTTACAGGGATGTGCCACCACGCTGGGGACTGATCCTTGTTGTTTGTCCTTAATGTAAATACTTATTGATTTAACTTGCCATGCAGTCAGCATCACTGTCATTACCTGTCATCGCCTGGCTACTTAAAAGAAAATTTAAAATTAATCTGAAATATTAGTCGACTGTAAACAATTTGGAAACTTCTAAATAGCATCAAATAATCAATGTTAACCAGGCGTGGTGGTGCACACTTGTACTCTCAGCTACTAGGGAGTTTAAGGCAAAAGGATCACAAGTTCCAGGACAGCTGGGCAATTAAGCCAGAACCTCTCTCAAAATAAAAAAATAAAAAAGGGCTGGGGGATGTATTGTGGCTGTAGACTGAACTCTCCGTGTCCATGTCCAATCTCGGTATCAAAAAAAAAAAAAAAAAAAAAAGCGGTGTATTGCAGTGTGTACTCATTTTAATTTTTTGAGACAGTCTTACTATGTATGCAGTTTAGGCTGGTCTTGAACTTGTGGTGATCCTCCTGCCTCAGCTTCCTGAAGGCTGGGATTACAGGTGTATGCCACCATGCCTGGCTACTCACTCTAATTTTTTTTCTTTCTTTCTTTACAGGGTCTTGCTATGTAGTTCGGGCTGGCCTTGAACTCATTAGGTAGCCCAGACTGGCCTCGAACTTGTGGCGATCCTCCTGCCTCAGCCTCCCCAGTCCTGGGATTACAGGGGTGCGCCACCACACCCAGCTACTCACTCTAATTTTTAACAAAAATGAGATAATCTCTACACTATTCTTTAGTAATTTGGCTCTGTGTGTGTGTGTGTGTGTGTATGTATGTGTGTGTGTTACTGGGAATTGAAATTAGGGCCTTCACCTGGGCTACATCCCAGGCCTTTTTATTTTTATTTAAAAATTTTTTTTGGTTTTTTGAGACAGGGTCTCACTATGTAGTCCAGGCTGGCCTCAAACTCATGGCATTCCTCCTGTCTCAGCCTCCAGAGTGCTGGGATTACAGGTATGTGCCGTAGAACTGGCTAGTAACTTCGCTTTTATATGTAATGTCATAAAGGTGCCAAACACATTCGCTGGAAGAAAGATAGCCTCTTTAATAAATGGTGCTGGAAAAACTGGCTCTACACATGCCGAAGATTAAAACTAGACCCATATCTTTCACCATGCACTAAACTAAATTCAAAATGGATCAGAGATCTAAATATTAAAACAGAAACATTAAATCTGCTGGAAGGTAGGATAGGTAAAACCCTTGGAGACATTGGTGTAGGCAAAGACTTTATGAATAAAACCTCAACCACACAGGAACTATCACAAAGAATCAACAACTGGGATCTCATCTTATTAAAAAGCTTTTGCACAGCAAGAGAAACCACCAACAGAGTGAAGAGACAACCCACAATGTGGGAAAAAATGTTTGCCAGCTGTTCCTCAGACAAAGGATTACTATCGAGAACATATAAAGAACTCAAAAAAATCAGACCTCCCAAATTTAAAGACCCACTCCAAAAATGGGCATCTGAGATGAATACACATTTCTCAGATGAAGAAATACTAATGGCAAACAAATATACAAAAAAATGTGCAACATCACTAGTCATTCGAGAGATGCAAATTAAAACAACACTGAGATACCATCTCACCCCAGAAAGAATGGCTACTATTAAGAAGTCAACTAACAACAAATGCTGGAGGGGCTGTGGGGAAAAAGGAACCCTTCTTCACTGTTGGTGGGAGTGTCGACTGGTACAGCCACTGTGGAAGTCAGTGTGGAGATTCCTCAAAAAACTAGGGTTGGAGGTCCCATTTGACCCAGCTATTCCCCTTCTGGGCATCTTCCCAGAAGAATTAAAAACATCGTACCACAGCGATATATGTGCACCCATGTTTATAGCAGCACAATTTGTAATAGCCAGATCTTGGAAACAACCCAAATGCCCATCAACTGAGGAATGGATAAGAAAGATGTGGTATTTTTATACAATGGAGTACTATTCAGCCATAAAGAAGGATAAACTGGAGACTTTTATAGGTAAATGGATGCAACTCGAGAAAATACTCATAAGTGAAATAAACCAGAAGCACATGTGTAAGCATCGTATTATCTCTCTAGTATGAGAAACTGAAAGAGTAAATAAGATCCAAAATGTACAATAGATATGGTGAATCAAAAAGAAACTGGTAAAAAGGAAAGAGAGACTGGAATAGGGAAAAGAAAGAAGGGAAAGGGAAAAAAAATTGTATATATATATATAAGATGGTTAAGATAGATACACTACCATTTTTACTTAGTTCATTGAAGAGTAAGGTTTGTGCCAATAATGTTTGGACAATTGAATGCTAATGTCTGGTGTCCTGAATAACTAACTTAAAGATAGTAATACATAATGTATTAACCATTGTTACCCTCCTATTATGTTGTTTTGAAAATTTGTTCTTCTTTTGATTTGTTTTGTTTTTTCTTCTCTTTAAAATAAAAAAAAATATATATATGTAATGTCATAAGACATTCTTCTAGAACATCATTTTTTGTGGAGGTACAGACTTCTAATCCGTTGATATACTATTGTTTATTTAAACAACTCCCCTATGGAATTGCTTCCACTTTTGATATGAAAAATGCTGACACGAACATTCTTGTAGGGATGTGTGATTAATTTCCTCGGGATAATTTGGTGGAAGTGGAATTCAGAGTGTTGTTTTCAGTGTGACCATATTATTTAATCTCACAACACCCCTGGGAAGGGTAGGGTATGATTATATTTTACAGCTTTTCCAGCTTCCAAGTCCCAGCCTATGTGGGCCAGCCAGGATACACAGCAGAGTTCACCTCTCCTGCCCATCAGAATAGGGCAAGGTTTTTCCTTTCCTTCCCCTTCCGCCTTCCCTTCCTTCCCCTCCCCTCCCCTCCCCTCTACTCCCCTTCCCTTCCCTTTCTTTCTTTCTTTTTTTTTTTCTTTTCTTTTTCTACGGAACCAGGGCCTCCTGCATACTAGGCAAGTCCTCTACCACTGAGCTAGACCCCTGGCCCGGTCCTTTTTAAAATGACCTGTAAAATGTGTTTTTGGTTTATAGGCACGTGCTTCTCCAGCTTACCGGACACAGAACTGTGGATTGCAAGGGGCCAGGGTCTGTAGTGTATGGGGCACAAGATGCGTCATTCGTCTCAGAGATGTGTTGAGGACGTCCTGTGCCATAGAGCTGTAGGTGCTGGGGCTGATAAGGTGAAAAATGCATCCCCACCCCCCTCGTCCCAAATCTGGCGAGGACTTTCCATGGTTCTTGCTGGTCAGCGATCACCAAGTTACATGGCTCTAGCACCTTGAGGAGGTTGCACAAGCCTAACACAACCCATCAAGTCCAGCTTGCGACCGTGACGAGTGGGACAGCCCCGTGGCACGAGGGCTCAGAGTGCAATCACCCTCCCTCGGGGCTGCCAAGCCTCGCCTACGTGTCCCCAGAGGGGAACCTGAGCTCCAGCTTAAGGTGAGAAGTCGGGCCTCGTTCCCGCGGCCGAGACTTCCGCGCCTGCGCACTGCCGCTGTGTCCGCGCTTGTGGAGTCAATAAAGTTTGCGCGCGCCGGAAGCGGAAGCGGCGAGTCTCCATGGCGGCGGCGGCGGCGGCTGCAGGGCCCGTGTTTTGGAGGCGGCTGCTGGGCCTCCTGCCTGGCCGGCCGGGACTGGCCGCACTCCTGGGGCGCCTGTCCGACCGCCTCGGTAGGAACCGGGACCGCCGGCGCAGGAGGTGAGATCGGCGGCTGGGCTAGGGGGCGACCCGACCCGACCCGCGCCCCGGCGCCCTGGCCTCCCAGGCTTCGCCGCTGCCTGCCCGAGGGAGGTGGGCACCCCGAGCGCTGCTGTCAGCCGGGCCTGCCTAGGGTCCCCCGCGGAGTCCGGCCAGTCCTTGTTTCCCTCCGCATCGCGCTTGGGAGCGAGCTCCGGCCACTGTCCGGTAGCGCTGTGAAAGAAGGACTGGGGAGTCCACTGGGGTCGTCGGCGGAGCCCCTGGGGCTAAAGTGCATTTCGTAGTTTGGGTCCCAAGGTGTGAGTCCTGGAGAGTCCTGACACGAGAGGCACTGTTTGGGTCCGGAGAAGTCTTTGCTTAAGTAATCCTGCCGGAGAGGTGACTTGGCGGGAGTGAATCAGCCCTGCTCGGATTGTGTGCAGGCAGCGTTTCTCACATCCTGCTGGAGCGGGTTATGAAGCAATCCTGAGTCAGTAACACTGAGGCACGGGAAGAGGAACCACTCGAAAACCTTTTCATAGTTTTCAAACAGCCTGTGTTCTGGAAAAGTACTGAAGTGAGTTATGTAAATGATGAAGTAGGCTTTGAAGCAATTTGTTCAGGCAGTGGTCTTTTAAATATTTGCCGAGAACAAGCTGACCTAAGAGGCCTTCTGCTGTAGCTAATATTAAGGCGGGGAGGAATTCTCTCACTGTGCAAGTAGTTTTCTTATTAGAGAAATTTGACCCTTACACTTGATTCTTTAAAAAAAAAAAAAAAAGGCCTTGAAATTGCATCCTTTAGTTGAAGTTTCATTATTTTAGATTTGTTTTTTTCTATGCTGGGAATTGAATCCAGGACTTCCAGTAGCTAGGCAAGCACTCTATCACTCAGCTATACTCCAGGTCTTGTTTTAGATTTTTTTTTTTTTTTTTTTTGAGACAGAGTCTCACTGTGTACCCCAGGCTGGCCTCGAACTCCTGGCAATCCTCCTGCCTTAGCCTCCCGAACACTGGGATTACAGGTATGCGCCACCATGCCCAGCAATCTTGTTTTAGATTTTTACATCTGTGATCCTTGGGTGAGATTTGATCTCCCGGTTTCAGTACAGAGATTTGGCGTCAATCATGTGTTGATTGTAGGTGTAGAAAGGACCTTGTTCACATTGAGTATGAGTGAAAGATTTTCAGCAAAAACTCAAGTTTGATTTAGGGAAACTTTTAGGTAATAGAATCAAGGCAGAACTCTTAGAAGCGTATTGGTCAGAAAGGCTTATGTTGTAGAAGTTGGTGAACCCAGTGGGAGTGTCGATGAGGTGGCTTCTTCATTTTCTGTAATTGATGCTTATCTAATGACCTGTTCATTCCAGTGGGTAGGGCAGTCAGGTGATGTCTTCGTCCTGGAATCAAACCATTGAGAGATTTGGTTTACAGTTTCAAAAAATGTACTACCTTCAAAGATGAGATGTTTAGGCCATTTTGTTATTATTTTCCTCTTTGTGTTTAACCTATGGAAAACACATTATTAATCATTGTTTAACCTTGGAATTGATGCCTCAAGAATGGTGGGGGCATTCTTCACAAATTATTATTATATTTTTTAAATTTGTGGGCTGGTGAGAGAGCTCAGCGGCATAAGCGCTTGCCTGGCAAGCACGAGATCCTGAGTTCAACTCCCGGTACCCACATATGAAAAAAGGACTGGTGATATTGCTCAGCGGCACAGGCACTTGCTGGCACACGAGGTCCTGAGTTCGACCCCTGGTACCCACACACACACAAAAAATAAATAAATAAATTTGTATCTGTCAGGAGGATCACCAGCAGTTCAAGGCCAGCCTGGGTTACATAGTGAGTTCAAGGCCAGCCTGAAATACATAGTGAGACCCTATCTTAAACAACCAAAAAGAAAATAAAGATTATATGTTTGTAATATATAATAATTATATTCATCTTGGGGAATTGGTATACATATTGTATCTTAATCATTTTTTTACCTCCCCTCCCATCTCACCCCATATCCATCTACAATTTTTTGTTTTGTTTTGTTTTTTTGAGACAGGGTCTCACTCCAGGCTGACCTTGAACTCATGGTGATCCTCCTGCCTCAGCCTCCCGAGTGCTGGGATTACAGATGTGAAGCACCATGCCCAGATGAGAGTTGTTTCTTTGAATCAACAGTTCAACAAGAAATTCAGTTTCTTATTTATTTAATTCTTTTTTTTTTTTTTTTGTGGGTACTGGTGGTCAACCTCAGGACCTCGTGTGCCAGCAGGCGCCCGTGCCGCTGAGCGATATCACCGGGCCTTTTTTTCGTATATGGATACCGGGAGTCGAACTCAGGACCTCGCGCTTGCCAGCCAGGTGCTTATGCCACTGAGCCATCTCACCAGCCCTAATTCTTTGTTTTTTTGAGGCAGGGTCTCACTATGTAGCCCAGGCTGGTCTTAAACTCGAAGCGATCCTCCTGCCGCAGCCTCTGAGTACTGGAATTATAGGCATGTGCCGTTTTCTGGTTCTTTGTGACCTTGGTGTTGGAGTTATTCATGTCTGTGGCCACTCACCCTCTGTTGGCTGCTTTCATTTCTTCTCCATTATTCTGCTGCACCTCCCAATTCCTCATTCCCAGAACAATGTGGTTTCTTGTAACTCTCTGATCATTGATTCATTGATAGTAGTTCTCTGTAGTCATGAGCTTAAGCTATTTTAGATTTCAGCTTGCCAGTCTGACTCAACTCTTGAAGGGGCTGGTGAATCCTTGTGGCTAGCAAAGGGAACGGTTTTTTTACTGCTGTGGTTTCCTTTCAGGCTTAGCGATGGCCATAGAGACCGAGAACTCTACTTAAAATCATTTCTAATTAGTGATCTTGAAATACTGCTGTTTCCTCTTAAGCAAGCATCTGACTCACTGTCATTAGGGAGCACTGCATAATTGATTTATTCATGGTGTGTGGAGCACTGCTGTGTCAGGCCCTGGGGAAGCAAATATAGAGACACAGCCCTGGCTTTGGGATGCTCAGACCCGCAAGCAGACAGTTACAGGAAATAAAATGAAAGGTGAATGACGGTGCCTAGGAGAGGCCCTCGGAGGTTAGGGGAGGCTCCCTGGTGATGTACCTGCGTTGTTTTGGAGGAGGAGGAGGAGTAGGCAAGGAAGAGAAGGGGAGTGTGTGCTGAAGGAGGGGGCGATGTGAGTAATGGTGGCGGGCAGTTCTAAGACCCACGTGCACTCAAACCGCTTCTGGGAGCTGATGGTGGAACGAAGTAGGGAAAGAGAGGAGCTAGGAGCAAGTCAGCCTTTGGGCCAGAGACCCGGGAAGGCAAGTTCTAGATTGCATGTATGATTATTTCTTTTCCTTTCTTTTCTTTTTTCTCTTTTCTCTTCTCCCTTTTCCTTCCCCTCTCTTCCCCTTCCCTCCCCCTCCCCTCTTGTCCCTCCTTGCTGCTATTTCTGCTTCTCCTTCTTCTTCATCCTTTCTTTCTTCTTTTTTTTTTTTTTGTCTTTTTGAGAGAGGGTCTCACTATTCAGTTCAGACTGACCTCGAACTCACAGCAGTCCTCCTGCTTCAGCCTCCCAAGTGCTGGGATTACAGGTGTGCGCCACCACACCTGACTTTTTTTTTTGATACTGAGTCTTCCTTAGTTGCCCAGGCTGGCCTTGAACTCATGATCCTCTTGCTTCAGCCTCCTGAGTTGCTGGGATTATAGGCTCACACCACTGCTCTGGTCTTCCATGTACGATTTCCTTAGCTAATAGTTCAGACCTGAGACAGTGGGGGCTCTTAAGAAGTCTGGGGCAATGGGAATGGAAAAGAGGATTGGACTGCAGTCAGCACTGCTTGAGGGGGCACTGCCAAGGAGGTGGGTCATGTTTCTGCCTTAGTGACTGTGTGGAAAGGGAGTAAGAAAAGCCCCGGGCTTGGGGGATGACCATAAGGCCACTTGGGGCACGATGATTAGTATCCAGGTGGCTCCAGGTGGAGGTGGTCAGCGTGCAGCGCACTGTGGGAGAGCTGGAGCTCAGGAGAGGGAGACAGGAGCCTCGAGAGATTCCGTTTGGAGTTAACGGCTGCATGGAACAGGCTCCTTATTTGGAGTAGATGAGGCCTGCTGGGAAGTGAGTCAAGAGGGCATTAGTTCCTAATTTTGCACTTGCCTGTCATACAAAGAAATATTTTCTCTGTGGCCTACTTTTTCCCCCTTTTAAACTGTTTTCAGTTTGAGGTATATGTGCAATAAAATCTGTATTTTTGGAACTTAAGTCCCGTTTTCTCTATTCTAGGTATACAGTTGTGTGTGTGCGTTGGGCAGGATGGGGGTTTAGCTACCCTGCCTTGTAAAGGTGAGGCAGGTAATCAGCAGGTGGTTCTTTTCAGTTAGACTTTCTTACATTGTAATGGCTGGTCACTTGTTCAGCTTTGAGTAGTTTCTTTTTTTTTTTTTTTTTGTGGGTACCGGGGGGACAACCTCAGGACCTCACGCGCCAACAGGCACCCGTGCCGCTGAGCGATATTACCGGCCCCTTTTTCGTATGTGGGTTCCGGGAGTCGAGCTCGGGCCCTCGCGCTTGCAAGGCAGGCGCTTAAGCCGCTGAGCCGTCTCACCGGCCCCGCTTTGAGTAGTTTCTACTCTGAGGAACCACCAGATTTTCAGAAATAACTTTTCTTTGAACTTTCTGATGTTGGGACCCATCATTACTTGTTAGAGTTGAGAATAACCATTCCTTGGTTTGTTTATAGCAGTGGAATGAATGGGACGGAGATTATTTGTCCTCAAAGCATAATTTTTCCAAATAATTTAAATTTGTTTTTGCTCTTGTGAATTAAAGTAAGATTTGCAACTGACTGACTTTCCAGTGGTAGATTTTTTCTTTATTTTTTTCTGGTACTAGGGATTGAAACAGCACCTTCATGGTTTGTATTTTTTCCAGGGTCTCACTAAGTCACTAAGTCGCCTAGTCTAGGCTTGCACTTATGACCCTCCTGCCTCAGTCTCCCAGAGTGCTGGGATCATGGGCGTGCAATACCATGCCTGCTTCAAGTTGTGGCTTTATTATGTTAATGTTAACATGAGTATCTGTGCCCATGTTGTAGCTGGTGATGAATTGGGCTCAATCTACGGCTAGGCAGATAGAAAGCCTGGATTGAAATGTTCAGATAGATAATCTCTCTGTAGATAGTGTGATCTGATTAATGTAAGTGAGTCATTTCAAGGCAGCCAGGAGTCAGGTTGGCTGCAGCTGTTCCAGTAGTAGAGCATGTGATTGGTTTTGCGCCTGGTACATTTGGCTACCCTGGGTGTATTGTGGGTTATAAATATATTTTAGATTCCCTACCCCCATGTATATGAGTTCTGCTTGGCTAAGGCAAGAGGAGAATCAGTGGGTCAGCATGTAGCTGACGGCTGGCAGCCCTGGCCTCTCATGGGGCACTTGCTGGGGGAGTTCAGCAGGCCATCGGTCTTTGGTCACCTACGGGAATCCACATCATTTCCCGTACTGGGCTCAGGTCTTGCATTAGTCAGGAAGGGCCGCCCGCCGCCTGGGTTGCAGGAAGTATGGGACCTTCGTGTAGTTTCTCAAGCCCTTCTCAGGAAGTGTTATGACTGCTGCTCTTTCCTCATCAGTTCACTTTTTACGTTTAAACGTGTGTGACGGCAGGGGGAGGGGCGTATGGGGTGGGTTTTCTTAAAAAGTAGTTTCTGAAAAGATACGGCAATCCGGAGAACTCAGTTTCTTTTGAAGACTTCTTTTTACATCATTTTGTACAGATTTGGATGGGGTCCATACCTTAGTTTGTACCACGAAACTTACAGTTTCAGCAGTGTTTATGGAGCCTTAGACTATAACTCTGAGCCCACTGAGAGGGACAGTTAATGTACCTGTGTGCAGGATGGAGAATCCGATTCCTCTGAATGTCGTGGGTCTGTGGGTAGAGTCTGAAGACTCCTCCAGCTTCACCATGCTCTTTGGTCAAAGCCCCAAATATCTTACTGGGAAAAAACCCTAAGAAGTTGGTCTACAGCTTGTGTCCCATTGTGTCATTAGGCACTTTGCTGTAGGGGTGGTAGACCTGTGTCCTCTGAAACTGTGAGGGGATGTTGAGGGGGTGTGTAAGGGGGAAGTGGAGACCAAGGTAAACCTTGCAGTTTGCCTACCTCCCTGCCTGCTTTCCCTCCCTCCTTCCCTCCCTCCCTCCCTCCCTCCCTCCCTTCCTCCCTTCCTCCCAAGGCCTCACATACACTAGGCAAGCGTGTTACTGCCGAATTACACCTGGGGGTGCCTCTCCTGTTGGCATCCCTTCACTGAGAACACGTGGTCTCCAGCCTCATTGTTGACATCCAAAGGAGAAATGTGAGGTATGCCAGTGTGTTCCACGAGAGACGTGCAGCTTCAAGATGTTTGGTGAGGCAGGAAACTCCTGTCTCCCCACTAAAGGGACAAATGCCTTCTGTTTTTCCTGAGGCCTCCTTTGTAAATAGGTGTGCTGGGTGGCATCTCAATGGCATGGTTATTCTGAGCTCAGGTCCCGTCGCTGTCCCCATGCCCCTTATAGAGGGGTTTTGAGGGGTTCATTGTCATGCCTGGGCTTCACTGTCCTGTCTGGGTGGCTGCTGTAATCCCAGGGGTCAGGGATGAGATGTGGGTCCTCCTTTATATTTTCCAGGGCCTTGCCACTGAGCTACATCACCAGATGTTTTTATTTTTTATTTTGAGATAGGATCTCATTAAGTCACTAAGTTGCCCAGGCTGGGCTTCAATTTGTGATCGTCCTGCCTCAGCCTCCCAGAGTGCTGGGATTACAGGGATGTGTTGTGGGTCCTGCTTGAAATGGCAGGAAGATGCTTTCCTCTCTGTACCAGTACACCCCCTCCCTTCAGACTCTGTGCCTACCTGCCCATCTCCACTCTGGTTGGAGCAATGGGCCCGCAGGTCAGGGTCCCCATGCATTCCCCAGTTCAGGGAATTTGCAGTGTGCACGGGAAGCCTTAAGTCACATGACTGACGCTTTGCCCAGAGCCAGGCGTCCTGACTCCAAGAGGATGCTCACCCTGTCTCACCTCTAGGATCGCTTTGCATTGTTGGTCTGTCTGCGTTGTTGGTGAGGTTTACAAGAAAAGCAGTGCAGCTCCCTGCCTTGGCACCCTGAGGACTACCTGCTCTGGCCCCCCCTGCTCTGCACTCCCCTGCATTCCAGAACCAAGGAGTAGGCCTTCTGAGAGGCAGGGCTGGCAGAACCTTGTTATCTGGCCCCTCCCCACCACTTCCTCTTTCTTATAACTAGAAATGGGTGCTAGATGGTATCTAGAAAGAGAGGACTCGGGGAGTCAGTCTAGATGTGGAAATTGTGTGTATGCCCTGGTTACTTCTCTAAATGATGAGTGTGGCATAGGACTCCGCTTTTTTAGGTAACCACAGGCTGTGCCTCTTCAGATCCCTTGGGGCTTAGGTTTTTGGTAGGACATGTGGTTTCTTCATAAACCTCCTGGGGTGAGGGGAGTTGCTTGTGCAGGTGGCCAGCCCCTGGAGACGGAATTACCGTGCAGCAGGGCTGCTGAGTGTGGAGGGAGACCTTTTCTGAGAAAATTCCCGGGAGTTGCTCTGTGGAAAGCCGGGACCTAGCCCCTCTGGCTAGGGAACACCTCTGGGTTCTGGCTGAGGTGAGAGGGGCAGAACGGGCCTGAGCAAGCCTGGGAGCAGCCCGCCTGTGACCTGGCTCCCTCCACTTGGCTCTCCCCGCAGGCCAGGTATGAGACACTTGCTGCCTTTGAGTGCCTTCCTCTTTGGGAGTATAAAATGGGCACTTGGAGGCTGTGCCTCCTGAGGCACCATGAATTGGTGAAACCTAATTGGCTTCCAGCTCCTTCTCCTCTCTGACAAAAATAAACCTGTCAGTACACAGATTAAACAGGAAGCCAACACAAAAATGCCTTAAGCAACTCTTGAAGTGGGGCCTGGGTGAGGCATAGCCAGGGAGGGTGCCTGGCGGAGGAGAGACCTCACTGAGAGATAGCCCTTCCGGGCTCTCAGGCCGTGCAGCCTGTCCTGCCGGGGTGGCTTGCTTCCGGGCAGATCGGAGGGGGGCGGCTGCTGACACCTGCGTGGACTGTGTACAGTGTCTCCCCTGAACTGGCCACTGAGGCCCTCCCCAGGCCTGTCGTGTGCATCTGCTCATGGTTCTCTTTGCCCGAGCCCCTCCCCTCTAAGTTCCCTTTGAATTGCACCAGTTTTTCAATTACTGTTGGAGGTAGGCTGCTGTAAAGCCACTCAGCACCAGGCATCACCTGCTCCCCTTTGAGTGACTTGAAGCATATTCCATATATTTTGACATTTAATTAATTTTAGCATTTCTGCTCATATTGTTCTTAGATAATTCCAGGTGTGTAAATTGGTGAGGTGACCGTGACTGGGAGGCGGGACTGCCTGGCTCTTGGTGTGTATTGCCACGGTCTGTGACGGGTGCTCCCAGCAAGGCTTGAATTGGCCTCCTTTCTGTTGACATTTGCGTTCATCCGTTGCCTTGTGCCGAGGAGTGTTTCCTTTCCTCACTTTCCTCTTTGGGAGCTGGTTTGTAGCTCTCAGCCTGTGTGGAGGCTGTGATGACTGACCGTGGGGTGTGGGGCACAGGTGCCACCCAGGCTCTTTCCCAGGTGGTCTGAAAGGCGGGAGAAGCCTTCCGAGGCAGGGGTACGCCAATCTGCTGCGGTGGCTTCCGCTGCGTGGGGACCATGCCTCACCTCTGAATGTTAGGTGCCAGGCTCCATGGCGGGCTTCAGATTGATAGGCTGCTGTGCAGACTTTTTCCCATTGCCTTCTGGTTTCTCCGGGACAAAGGGTCCTTCTTCCTTTCCTCTTAGACCCGTCAGGTATGTAGCTCATTGTTTGGGAAGTTGAGGCAGCGATCCTTTGTTCACATTCCAGGCCTTTCCCCTGTGAGCAGACACCCATGAGCGTCGTTGCTCCCCTAGAGGCAGCCCGGGGGAGGGTGTGGAACTGCTGCTTTCCCACCTCTGTGCTGGTTGGCTGAGGCCTGCTCCATCCAGTCTTCCCATGACCCAGAGAGCAGGCACCTTCCGCCATTGACTGAGGTTTTCTTGGCAGTGAGTTGGCCATGAAAGACTGGTGGGCTTTCTGGGAAGCACGGCTGTGGGCCGTCTGGCGTCTGCAGGGCCATTTAGGAGCCCTGGGAAGACTCAGCGCTTCATCATGAAGCCAGCAGTGAAATCATCTTCCTGGAATTTGTGGCCATTCATGCTTAGGGTGTTTGAGCACCCTTTCCACAGAGTCCTCTGGAGCTCACAACTGAGGAGGGTTTTCCTGCTGCTGTTTGCAGGACTGGAATTCAAAGTAGGGTGGGGTTTGGTGGGGCTCTGGGTGTGCGGGGTGCAGAGACATGGCCCCAGGTGCAGCGCTGCAGTCCTCTGGTCTCAGCTCAGAGTGTGTGGTCACTGCTGGCCAGAAGCAGGGTGCGACCCCCAGGGAGGAGGTGGCTGCTGGCAAAGGGGCCCCTCTCACCATTGCCAGCATCTCATGAGATAGATGGCTCCTTTCCCCAGCCTGCTCCTGCGCCAGCTTTTCTCTTCAAATCTTTTTTTTTTTCTTTTTTCTTTTTTGAGGTAGTGGGGATTAAACCCAGGGCCCTTTCAGTGAGCTACATCCCCAGTGCTTTTTTATTTTTTATTTGGAGATAGGATTTCACTATGTCACTAAGTTGCTGAGGCTGGGCTTGAACCTGTGATCCTCCGGCCTCAGCTTTCCAGAATGCTGGGATTACACGCCTGTGCTACCACACCCAGCCAGATGAGTGGGTTTTTTTGTTTGTTTGTTTTTTGAGACAGGGTCTCCCTGTGTAGCCCAGGCTGGTCTTGAACTCACAGTGATCCTGTTGCCTCTGCCTCCGAGTGCTGGGATTACAGGTGTGCACCGCCATGCCCCACTAGATCTGAGTTTTTTTTTTTTAATGTGCGGGTACCAGGAGTTGAACTCAGGACCTCGCGCTTGCCAGGCAGGTGCTTATGCTGCTGAGCTATATCACTGGCCCTAGATCTGAGTTTTTTTTTTTTTTTTTTTCCAGTTTTTTCCTTGAAAAGAAGCCGTGTTCATCTCAGGAGTCATATGGCTGGGGGGGTCTATGTAGTAACCCTCAGACTTTTACCAGACCTCCTCTTCTAAGTATCTGCAAGTGAAAATAAAAAAATTTTTTTTTTTTTTTTTTGGTGGATTTGTTAGGAGGGAGTATTAACCAGGTGGTTGCTTTTGTGAGTTTACTTGTAGTTACTGTAAATTTGGTCCCTGAATTGTTTGGAATTAACTTAAAGTTTGGGTTTTCTCCATTGGCTGGGCACTTTTGAATTGCTCATCAGTAGGCTGTTCAGGGTGTTAGAAGGAGAGAGGGCCAAAGGGAAAACCCTTCTGCAGAGCTTCCCGCCCTTCCTCCCTCCCTCCTTGCTCAGTACTGGGGATGGAACCCAGGGTTTTCACACAGCTGCCCCCGCCCCCCAATTTGAGACAGGAACTTGTTAAATTGTGGGATCAGATTGGATGAGTTGCCCAGGCTGGGTTTAAATTTGCAGCCTTCCTGCCTCAGTATCTCAGGTGCTGGGGTTACAGATGTGCTCCACCACACGCAGTTTGGGCTCACTATTATTTATTTATTTATTTATTTTATTTTGAGACAGGGTCTTGTGTTGTAGTTTAGACTGGCCTTGAACTCACAGCAGTCCTTCTGCCTGGGCCTCTCGAGTGCTGGGATTACAGGCATGCGCCATGCTTGGCTCGCTTTTTAAAATATTGTAGGAAATATGAAATCGGCCAGAAGAAAACCTCTTCTCCCCCAGCACCCAAGAGAGGCGTCTGCAGAGGTACTGAAGAGGGTAACCCGTTTGTGTGTTTCTTTAACCAGGTCACCATGGCTGTTACTGGCTCCCTTGCTGTCCCCAGCCGTCCCCCAGGTCACTTCCCCACCTTGCTGCCTCTGCCCAGAGGGCGTGCACAGGTTCCAGTGGATCAGAAACCTGGTTCCAGAGTTTGGTGTCTCCAGCTCTCACGTCAGAGTGCTCTCCTCCCCGGTAGAGTTCTTCGAGCTCATGAAGGTAAGTTGTGTCTAAAGACTGAGGACAGAAGTTGGAATTGGGAGTCAGGCGTGGAGCCTTTAGTTGCAGCACTCTGGGAGGCTGAGGCAGGAGTACCCAAGTTTGAGCCCAGCCTGGGCACTTAGTGACTGAAACTGTATCTCAAAATAAATAAAAAGGACCAGGGCCGGGCATGGTAGCACACACCTGTAATCCCAGCGCTCAAAAGGCCGAAGGGGGGATGATCGCTGAGAGTTTGAAGCCAGCTTGAACTACATCAACAGACCCTGTCTCAAAAAAAAAAAAAAAAAAAAAAAAGTTAGCAAAAAGAACTGGGGATGCAGTTCAGTGTGAAGGCCCCAGGTTCAAGCCCCAGTAACGCACACACGCACAAGAGTCGGAGTCGGAGGTTTTGGGGGATCGGGGTGGGTAAATCCTGAGTGTCCTCCATTCGAGGGCTTCTGCTGCTACTCGCTTTAGCCTTTTGGGTTCTGCCTGTCGGATTTCAGCTTCACGCGTGATTGAGTTGAGCCACAAGCAGCAGCTTCCCTGCCTTGTGCTGCACGCTCACGGGAGTTAGCAAGCACTCTGCATCTCGCCATGCGTGCTTGCTAGAGGTGGGAGTGAGCCTTTGTCTGGTCTGTGTAGGATGGAGCTCTGCCTCTGGAAGCGTAGCCGAGCACAGTGGTGCCATTTGGTCTACACAGTGGAGAGACCCGGGGGGGGGGCTTCGAGGTGTAGGCAGCGCCCGTCGCCCATTCAGGGAAGAGGCATCTCAGTGTGGCTGGGAAACTTGAACACCTTGATCTTAGGTCTCACAGTCCTGGTTTTCTGGGAGTCTGTTGAGGGAGTGTGCCACCCTCTTCCTTTAGCAGTGAGGTCATCTTTGCGCTTCGGAGTTCAGCTTTGGACATGTTACTTACGTTTACATGCCACATCTAGTTGTTTGCGGCTGAAGTGCTAATTGGAATGAAGTAATTCAATGCTTATCAATCTTGAACAACATGAACTCTCCTTGTTCATATTAGCGGTGATGCTAGAATGAAGATCTGATGAGACCAGGCAGGCTAGGAGAGTGCTGGGGAGGTACTAGGAGATGTAGGTGGAGATTCATCTTTGTGCAGACAGAACTGATGAATGCCTGCCTGTTTTTTTTCCTTTTGCCATCTTGTTGTGTTGATACACATTTAGCTTCATTTCTGGCCAGCTGGCTGATTGCAGAAAGGATTCTTTGTGTGTGTGTGTGCGCGCACGTGTGCATGTGTGCACGGGGCCTGTCACCCTGTCCTTCCTCTCACTCACCTGCCTGCACCACTCGTCTGTCATGTGTGTCCTTGTTTGTGAGGATGGTGCTGCAGCCTGCTCTTTGCGCCTACTTGGTTCTCTCCTTGGTGTGAAGAAACGGGTTTTTCCAAGCTGATTCTTCACAGTGTCCCAGTGGACCCTTGGTGAGTGACTGATCTTTACGTGATCCGCAGCCAGTAGCCAGCCATGTGGTGGATCTGCCGGGGGTGGGTGGGGCTGCAGAGGCGGGAAGGGGCGAGGGGCTTGAGGGGGAAGCTGAGAAGGAGCCTAGGCCTTCTTCACTGCCTCAGGACTGCGTTGTGACCGGATTCTTCTGGCTCGCGTCACACAGAGTGGCATGTCTCTTCTTCAGACAGACAGCGGCCTGTGACCTGGGGGGATGGAAGGCAGTGTTGGTTTCTCTCTCTCTCTTTTTTTTTTTTTTTTGGTTTTTTGAGACAGGGTCTTGCTATGTAGCTCAGGCTGGCCTCTAACTCAAGGCAGTCCTCCTGCCTCAGCCTCCCAAGTGCTGGGATTACAGGCGTGTGCCACCACGCCCAGCATAGGTTTCTTCCTGGTCCCCGTACCTTTCTTATAGCTAGGGTTGTCTGTGGGACCTGGTGTCCTACCGTAAGCAGTTGGATACTCTGTGGTTGCCTGAGCTGAACTGACTCACGCTTGACTTGCTGCTTTTTTATTCGTGATTGTCCCTGTACACTTGCTAGCTAGCTTGCCTCTTTCTTTCTTTTTTTCTTTCTTTCTTTTTGAGACAGGGTCTTGCTATGTAGTTAAGGCTGGCCTTGAACTTATGATGCAGTGCAGGCTGCCCTTGAACTTGCAGTGATCCTCCTGCCCAGGCTCCCAAGTGCTGGGATTACAGGCGTGCACCATCACACCTGCTGCGCATCTATTAATAGGTAACAAAGCAAAGGGAATAGTAACTTGGGATGTTTTGTTTTCTCCATGTACTTAAGGCTTCTCCAGTTGTATGTTCCTGCATTGGTGTAGTACATACGCCCCACTTCCTGTGTGGATGATGTGGATGACATACCATCATCTTTTTTGGGAGGGGGCAGTACTTGGATTGAACCCAGAATTTTGTGCATGCTAGCCGAGTGCTCTTTCATTGAGCTGTATCCCCTGTTCTTTTTATAAATGTTATTTTGTTTTTTATTTTTTAATAAATTTTTTTTAAGACAGAGTCTAGGGCTGGGGATATAGCTCAGTGGCATAGCGCCTGCCTGCAAGCACGAGGTCGTGAGTTCGATTCCCTGTGCCCAAATAAATAAATAAATAAATAAATAAATTAAAAAGACAGGGTCTAGCTAAGTTGCTCAGGGTGACCTTGAACTTGCTGTCCTGCCTTAGCCTCCTGAGTAACACTGCGCCATCCCTCTGGATGGAGAAGTGTCATGAGTCATGTGCGCTTCCTTCCCTGTCACCTCACTCTGTATCTTTTGGGGTTGACCTCTGTAGCGCTGTTCTTTCTGTCCTTGCTACACCTGTGGGGCGGGGCTGCCCGGAGCTTTGAAGATGGGGTCTGTTCTTCTGGTTGGGCAAGGTCTGGGGAGAGGATGCTGGGTGTTGGGATAGCACTGTGCTGTGCCACCTTCGGGTGCGGCTGTGTTGTTTATGTGTCCATGCACCTATCTGTCTGCATTTCAGAAGTGGCACCTGCTTGCTACAAGCAGCTCAGCTGCACAGGTGGGTGGAAAGAGTACAGAGTACAGCCGGGCCCCCTTCCTGCCCGCTGTGCTCCTTGGGGACCCCTCCCAGCAGTGTGCTGAGCATTCTTTGTGCTCCTGCAGACACACATGTACACGGGCATGTGCTCATCCTTGTGCATGGGTGTGGGTGTGAACAGGTGGGGCACGGTTTGCACTCTGTTCAGTGATTTGCTTTTGTCTTCCTGCAGTGCTGTGTGAACAGTCATGTCCGTGTGTGTGCATCTTCAGTTTTTTAACTAGGTGTTGCTCATCGTGTAGTAGGGCTGCAGTGTGCCTTACTTTGAGGGCTGGATATTTAAAATCAGAATCGCGAGTCTTTTTTTTGATACTGGGAATTGAACTCACGACCTCGCGCTTACCAGGCAGGCGCTGTGCCACTGAGCTATATCCCCAGCCAGGATTGCGGGTCTTTATGAAGTAAGTTACCATATATTTTTTTTTGTGTTTTGAGACAGGGTCTCACTACGCAGTTCAGGCTGGCCTTGAACTCACTAGGTAGCCCAGGCTGGCCTCGAACTCACAGTGATACTCCTGCCTCAGCCTCCCAGCTAGGACTCCAGGTGTGCACCACCACGCCCAACACCATGTACATTTTAGGCTTCATTTAAATTTTAACTGGTGAAGACATAGGCTAGTTCAGCTTTGAGTATCATTTGTCTCCAGGGTTGAAGGATCATGTGTTTTCGGTGAACTGCGAAAATGACAAATATAAATTTTGAGTTGTTTGTCCTCTTTCAGGGGCAGATAAAAGTAGCCAAGAGGCGGGTCGTGATGGCTTCTCTCTACCTGGGCATAGGGCCTTTGGAACAGGAACTGGTAAGATTCACGTGGAGCGGATTGGCCTCAAAGCATTGCTGCTGCACAGTGCCCCGGGCTTTGTTTTGGTACTGGTGATTGGACCTGGGCCCTTCTCACTGAGCCACACCCTCAACCCCTTTTTCTGTGTTTTGAGACTTGGTCTGGGTAAGTTGCCCAGGTGGGGCTTGAATTAGCAGTCCTGCTTCAGCCTCCCAAAGTGCTAGAATGATAGGCATGTGCCACTGTGCTCTTTGGGGTTGTTTTCAGTATTAATTGGTGAAGACACAGGGTAGTTGAGCGAGGGTGTGACTTGGCTGTGTGAGGTTCTTCCTTTCCTTGGCCCCTGTCTCACAGCCAGCTCTTGTTCCTGTTGCCCAGCTGTGGGGTCTGTCAGGAGGGCGTGAGGAGAGGCCTCATCAGGTGCTGGCCAGTGTCTCCCTCACCCTGCTCAGGGCCCTTGGGGCTGCTCTGTCTGCCAGGGTGAGACTTGGCAGATGGCGGCCCTCAGACCCAGTCTGGCCTGCTGCCTGCTTGTGTTGTCGTTTTGTTTCGTGACAGGGTCTTGCTGTATAGCCTCGGCCTTCCAAGTGCTGGGGTTACAGGCACGTGCCACCGGGCCTGGCTCACACTGACTGCTTTTATATAGCGTGTAAGCTTACATGACTTACATGACTTACATGTTTTCAAATGATTGGAAAAAACCAAGGAAAAGAAAAAAATGGAAACAAAACTTTTGTAAATGAGGACGGGAAAAGGGGTTGAAGGGAGGGGAGAGGAATGGGAATAAAAGAAGAAACAAGATATATCATGTACAGGTGCAAACTCAGTTTAATGAAAGTTATTATGTGTATCTAAAATGTACCAATAAAAAGTTAAAAAAGACTATTTCGTGATTCATGTAATGTGTACAAAATTTGCTTTTCCTTGTCCATCAGTAAAGTTTTATTGGAGCACAGCCACAGTCAGCATTGTGTATTGTCCTTGGCCGTTTTCGGGAGACAACAGTGCCACCGTGTAGAAGTACAAGACCGGCCCACAAAGCCCGAAATGTTTACCCCGTAGCCCTTCAGCAAAAGGTTTCTGACCCTGTACCAGACAAATGAACCCAAATGTAGGTAGGGCTGGCCAGCCGACTGATTTTGCCAAGGCTGGTGCTGGGTGCCAGGTCTGGGCCAGTCTTGTCCTACCTGGAGTTGCTGGCTTGCTACACTTGTCACTTACAGTGAGGCAGGGCAGGGTGCGAAGGAGCTGAAGTCCCCAGGTGGCCAGGTTTGCGCTAGTCCAGGGGCTCTAGTGCAGGCTCTGCTGTTCCAGCAGCATGTGAAGTACAGGGAGTTTGGAGATTACTTTGTCCTGTCTCCAGGACAGCTTTCTAGGGGAGGGAGGGAAGTGGGCCTGCTGCCCACGTAAGTGTTGCTTGTTGGTTTGTTGGTGTTCATAACTTACAGGCAGGAGCTGGGAGGTAACGGAGGGCTTGGGGTGTGGAGACAGCAGGAAAGGCAGCTTAGCCTAAGTACTGCTCCTTCCCTGCCTCTGCGGAAGGTGGCCTCCCTCTGTTTCCAGGTCGTACTCTTAGCTGTGCGCTGGTGCTCACGGGAGAGGAATTTAACGTCCGGCCCATGGAGTAGGGCCAGTGGGCAGGTTGCATCTTGGATTTATTCACCAGTCAGTATTTGTCGAGTGCTCTCCATGAATGGGGCACTGTTTGTTGTGTATCTCAGGAATATCTGTGTGTTGAAATGCGTGTGGGAGTAGGTGTCTTAGAGAGCGTTTCCAAGAGTATGGCAAGGCCCAGGCTGCAGCCTCTGCCCGGCAGTCTCTTCTCAGGTGCAGGCTTCAGAGGTGTCCATGGCTGTCCTCATCGTTGTTCCCAGGGCCATCTCTTGCAGATCTTTTGCAGTGTCGGCTTTTGAGTGCTAATGTATTTGTGTATATGGGTGCTCAGAGAGGATGGTGAGGGTGTTAGCTGACGAATTAATTAGTCTTTTTAAAGGTGCACATATCCTTTTGACCTTACTTCTGTTCCTTTGGCTTCTTTTCCTGATAGGTGGATTGTCTGGAAAGTACTCTAGAAAAGTCACTGCAAGCAAAATTTCCTTCTGACCTCAAGGTCTCCATTCTCCTAGACTTCACCAGGGGCTCAAGAGGTAGGTATTCTACATGCCCGCCTTCCTCTTCCTTGCTCAGATCGTCAGTGTGAGGAGTTGCACCATTACACTCTTCCTCCAGCTCTGCCTGCTTGTGTGGAGGCCTCTGGTGGCTGGGGCCTGCATCCCCAGCGTACCTTGTCCATCATTCCCAGTGTCCCCTGTCCATTAGAAGAATATGCTTCCCTGGGAGCCAGGCCAAAGTCTGCCAGGAACTTTAGGTCTAGCTCTGAATTAATTGTCATCAGGGGCTCAGAGTTCTCTGAGCAGCTCCCCTCCAGGCCTGCCTGTTCCGTGGAGCTGGGACCGAGCAGTGAGTCATCCTCACCCGGAGCAGGAAGGCTGATAGTGGAGGTGGTGTGGTGCCTCTAGGAGAAAGTTGGGTGAGGGAGAGGGAGTGGGTGCTGGGTGGCAAAAATAGTAGGTGTCTGCTCCCCTGGGCACTCTGGGCCTGCCCCGAGATGTGCCAGGTACGTGCCCAGAGGTCCTCTGGCTGTAAGCAGCACCAGTTGGTGTGCCAGTTCAGACACGGCACGGGGAAAGTGAGCCCCACTTGGAGGTGGTTCCTCCCTGGCAGACAGGACATCTTCCTGGTACCAGTCTGCGGCCACCTTCCCTTTCACATCCAGGCAGGAAGAACTCTCGCACGATGCTGCTACCACTCCTGCAGAGGTTTCCAGAGCAGGTCCGAGTCTCCCTCTTCCACACTCCAAATCTCCGTGGACTTCTCCGACTGCTCATCCCTGAGCGCTTCAACGAGACCATTGGCCTCCAGCACATCAAAGTATACCTCTTCGACAACAATGTTATCTTGAGTGGGTGAGTTTGTGTCCTCCATCAGTGACTTCACCTATGTGCTCTCTAGGGAGGAGTCTGCACAAGGAGAAAGGACGGCCCATTCCCTAGGGCCTTGCAAGGCCTGCTGTGTGCTGGTTGTGGACGCTTGCCCTTATCCATGGTCCCCTCTCTGTCGTGGGAGCTGGAGCCCACAGAGGCTGATGGGAGGGCAGCTGGCACTGTTTGAACCCTTCCTGGTATTAGCTGTTGTGTTAAGCCTGTGTCTTACTCAGTTCTCACAGTGACTCTGTGAGGGTTTTCCTCACTTAATTTATTTATTCATTTTTGGTACTGGGGATTAAACTCGGGGCCTCACGCTTGCCAGGCAGGTGCTGTGCCGCTGAGCCGTATCCCCGACCCCTTTTCCTCACTTTATACATGGACAAACAGAGTGTGAATAACTTTTAGGCAGAGTCCAAAAAACAAAAACAGCCAGGGTGGAAGGGCCTTTGGCTTGAACAAGGGCTCCCAGAGGCCTTCAAGCCCCAAGAGCTAGCTTCCTGAGAGCCAGCTCGATGGTCAGCACCTGGCAGGGCTTGGGGCTTGCAGTCTATGTTTTGTGTCCCTTAGTGCTAGTCTTGCCTGGTTTCCTGCATGTGGACATTGCTCAGTAACCGCTCATTAACTGGCTCCTTTTGTGTCCTCATCTGAATCTGTCACTCCTCTATTTACCCTGAGGCCTAGGTCGCCAGGCCACGCCAATGCACACTCTTGCCTGAGTCCTCACCTGCTCTTCCTCCCTGTAGTGCAAACCTGAGTGACTCCTACTTCACCAACCGCCAGGACCGCTACGTGTTCTTGCAGGACTGTGCAGAGATTGCCGACTTCTTTACGGAGCTGGTGGACGCGGTGGGGGACGTGTCCCTGCAGCTGCAAGGGGACGACACTGTGCAGGTGGTGGATGGGATGGTGCATCCTTACAAAGGTAGGGCCCGGCTCTGCTGCCCACTTGGGTTGTGGGGTGAAGGCCATGAGAGCACACCTTTGGGAGGCCTTGCCCCGGGTGCAGGAGATGGGGTGTCAGGGCCTTCTTCTGCTTTTGATGCCGAAACCAGACCATTGTGACTCACTGGCCAGCATGCGAGAGCTGGTTGGGGAAGGTGCAAGTGTGGGTTTGGGGCCTGTGTGTTGGGCAGATGAGCCGGGAGCCTGCCCTATTCTTACAGGAAGCAGCCTGCCCAGTGACTGCCGTCCTCAGCCTGTTCCCCAAACCTCTTATCACAAAGACCTTGTGGCTCTCAGCTCCGTTGAAGTCTGTGGCCTCCTGCCTGTAAAGTGAAATGGGAGAGCTCTTAGCTCTGCTTGCGGGAGACAGGCAAGTCCTGGCGCAACATTCCTGGGCATTTGCATTCCTGTGATTCCTGTGGCTGTGGCTTCCCATGGGGCTGCTGCTGAGTTTCCAGCAGTGTCCACAACTGGCCAAGGGGTTCAACCTTGTAAGAAGGGCTCCCCATTTCCTGTGCACTTGGCATTGATACCATCTAAGTGGACCTCCTGGTAGGGGAGCTGTCCTGTGTCAAGGAGCTGTGGCTGCCCAGCCCAGCTGCGATCGTGTGGCATTGCTGCCAGCTGCTAGTGGGATGCTCAGGTATTGCCATTGTACTTTTTTTTTTCCAGTACTGGAGGTTAAACCCAGGGACACTACCATGGAGCTACATCCCAGCCTTTTTTTTTTTAATTTTAGTACCAGCAGTCGAACCCAGGACCTTTGCACTGAGCTACATCACCAGCCCATTTAAATTTTTTGTGTTTTAAATTTTGAGATAGGATCTTGCTACTTTGCTAAGTGGCCCAGGCTGGGCTTGAACTCGTGATCCTCCTGCCTCAACCTTTCAGAGTGCTGGGATTATAGGCATATGCCCCCATTCCCAGCTGATTTCCAGTCTTTTCTTATCTACTAATAGCACCTGCAGTTGTGTCACCAGTGTCCTGTCCAACTATGAAACGTAACCACCTAGAGCCCAGAGCCTGCCTCTGGGGCCTCTGTGAGTTGCCTCCAGGAAAGTAGTAGTGCCTGTGCCCATCATTTCTTTTTTATTATTATATTAACACATGTATTTATTTGTAGCGCTGGGATCAAACTTGGGTCTGCCACTGAGCCACACCTCCAGCCCTACATGAACTGTTTCTTGAAGTATAACCTACATACCTAACACCAGTCACAGAGATGTAGCTCATGTGCCTGCTCATGGTGGCTCGCTCTCCAGAAGACCCCTGCGGTCCATTGTCCATTCCAGGGGTGGGGTGCAACCCTCCTGCAACCAGTGTCCTGACTTCTGTTACCCTGAATTCATCTTGCCCGCTTTTGGAATCATGTTTAGATGTGCCCTTTCCCTGCTGTGTATAGGTGCTGTGCACAAGGTTCTCGGCTCAGGCAGCTTCCCTGGAGGAAGCTTGCTCAGGGCTCTGTGCCTTGAGCTCACTCAGCGTGTGCTGCACCAGTGATCACTTACAGCATTGGCACTTGCCTGTCGCATGTGCCCAGAGCCGGCAGTGTCCCGACTCTCCGTCATCTCTCTCTCATTCTCTCTAGGAGACCGGGCTGCTTACTGCAAGGCGGCCAATAAGCGAGTCATGGATGTGATCCACTCAGCCAGGACCCGCCAGCAGATCCTGCATGCCCAGACCTTCCACAGCGACTCCTTGTTGACCCAGGAAGAGGCCGCGGCCGCTGGCGATCGGAGACCAGCACCTGACACTTGGATTTATCCACTGATCCAAATGAAGCCCTTCGAGATCCAGATCGACGAGATTGTCACCGAGACCCTGCTGACTGAGGCTGAGCGAGGTGCCAAGGTGTTCCTCACCACTGGCTACTTCAACCTGACCCAGGCCTACATGGACTTGGTCTTGGGCACACGGGCCGAGTACCAGATCCTGCTGGCCTCCCCGGAGGTGAATGGCTTCTTTGGGGCTAAGGGTGTGGCTGGTGCCATCCCGGCGGCCTATGTCCACATCGAGCGGCAGTTCTACAGTGAGGTGTGCAGCCTGGGGCAGCAGGAGCGGGTCCAGCTACAGGAGTACTGGCGGAGGGGCTGGACGTTTCATGCCAAAGGTACGCAGGGGTCAGCAAGGCTCCTCCCTTCCCCACCTGGGCAGCTTCTCATTCACTGGCTGGGGCCAGGTTGGCTGGACTCTTAGTACAATGGAGGACCCAGGCATGCCAAGGGGAGTCCCGGCTGCCCTTTCTCCCGTTCGTCTTCCACAGCTCTCTCACAGTGTCACGGTGGTCCCAGGTCCTGGAGAGGGGAGAGCTGTCCTATTTAAGTGAATTTCAGTTGTGTAAAATCTCTTCCATTTATACATCAAAAACTTACAGAAGGGGGCCGGTGAGATGGCTTAGTGGTGTAGGCGCCTGCCTGGCAGGTGCGAGGGCCCGAGTTCGACTTCCGGTACCCACATACGAAAAAAAGGGCTGGTGATATCGCTCAGCGGCACGGGCGCCTGCTGGCGCGTGAGGTCCTGAGGTCGACCCCTGGTACCCACAAAAAGGAAAAGAAAAAAAAAAAACTTACAGAAATCATTTTGATGGCTATTTTAAAAAAACATGGTACCCAGATGTGGTGGTGCAAACCTGTAATCCCAGCACTCTGGGAGGCCAAAGCGAGAGGATTACAAGTTTGAGTCCAGCCTGGACCACTTAGCAACTCAGTGAGACCTTGTCTCAAACTAGAAAAGGGCCGGGGTGTAGCTCAGTGTGAAGGCCCCGGGTTCAATCCCCAGTACCTCAGAACAAAAACAAAAAAAACCAAATGTGGTACGCGTAATCTCTAAAACACAGGGCCGGGACGTGACTTAGTCTCATCCATGAAGCTCCTGCTTGTCAGCATTGCAGAGTTCCTTGGGGATTGTTGGTTTAGCATTAAACAGCCCAGTTTTCTTATCTTTTCCCTCACCATTGCTGTTTTTTCCTTTGTGTGCTGATCTTCACACCACCCCCCATAATTGAGAAAATGGAAGTTATGTATTCAGTGTACGGCTTTTACTTAATTAGAGTCCTAGATACTTGATGTAGGGACCTGTGGTGGGAAATGAATTACAGTCCAAATTGCATGTTTATTGTGATCCGTCTCAGGCATTCAGTAGGGCAGCCCAGATGGGGCACATTCTCAGGCATACCTCCCTGAGACACGGATCAATGTGTTTAAAACAATTATGCTTAGCCAGGTGTGGTAGTACGCACTTGTGATACTAGCTATGTGGTAGGCTGAGGCAGGAGGATTGCAAGTTTGAGGCCAACCTGAACAACTTAGTAAGATTCTATCTCAAGATAAAATAAAAAGGTCTAGGGGTGTAGATGGTGGTAGAGCACTTGTCCAGCATACATGAGGCCCTGGGTTTAATCCCCAGCATCAGATCAATCAGTCAGTCAGTCAGTCAGTCAATCCAGCCTCATGCTTGGCAACCCCAGTAGCCCCTTGGAGGAATGCGCTGCCCACCTCTAGCAGGATGAGCATGTTCAGGGAACTCCCTTACTGGATGTGGGCCTTGTCCTGTGCCTGAAGATGTGTAGGAAGGGGTGGGGCTGCTGGGCTGTGAGCTCTGTGTGTAGCTCTTCTGGCTTCTCTTGGGGTAACCCTGAGGCCTGTTTTGCCAGGCTACCACGGGCACATGTTGGTGCATTTTAGACTTAGGGCATTTTCTTTTCCTTTTTTTTGAGATGGGGTCCTATGCTACCTAGGCTGGTCCTGAACTCCTAGGTTCAAAGATGTCCTGTCACAGTCCTCGGTGTGCTGGGACTACAGGCATGTGCCACCACACCTGACTAAAACCGGGGTTTTCAACACGGATGCTTTTTAAGAAATTACCAAAGCCCATCATACAACTGAATCTAGTTCTGTGGGTTTTGACCTTAACCTGGTATTTTTATTTTATTTTTTTGAGATAGGGTCTTGGTGTATCGTCCAGGCTGGCCTGGAACTTGCTTGTAGCCCAGGCAGGTCTGAAGTCATGATCCTCCTGCCTCAGATGCCCCAGTCCTAGGATTACAGTTGGTAGAACATCACACCCAGCTAAGTTGGTATTTTAATTAAATTAATTAGTTTATTAATTTATTTGCTATACTGGGAATTGAACCTAGGTGCAGTAATGGTGAACCCTTTAGAGCTTTCAATGGTAACAGACAGCTGGCTGCAGCACACATGCCATAGGTTCACAATCACTGATAGGGCCTGTGTGTGCTAGGCAAGTGCTCTACTGTGAAGCTATATCCCTAGCTTTTTATTAAACATTTTTAAAAATTTTGAGACATGTCTCTCCGAGTGGCCCAGATGGGCCTTGAACTCTTGCCTCAGCCTTCTAGGTGCTGGGATTATAGGAATGTAGGCATGTGCCACTATTCCTGCTTCAACTGTGGTTTTATTTTTATTTTATATTTTATGTTTCACTTTATTTTTGGTACTGGGGATTGTTTATTTGTTTTTTTATTTTTGTCATTTTGAGACAGGGTTTCACTATGTAGCCCAGGCTGGCCTTGAACTCGCAATGATCCTCCTGCCTCAGCCTCCCGAGTGCTGGGATCACAGGCGTGCACCACCATGCCTGGCTTTTTATTTACTTTTGAGTCTCACTGAGTAGCTGAGTTGTCCAGGCTGGGCTTGAACTTGTGATCCTCCATTCTCAGCTTTGGAGAGTGCTGGGGTTTTAGGTGTGTGACACCATGCCTGGCTTTTTATTTATTCGTTCATTGGATCCTGTGGATTGAACCCAGGGCTTATGGATGAGGCAAGTGCTATACTTCTGACCTACATGTTCAGCAAACATATTAAAAAAAATTTTCTTTTGGCTGGGGATTGAACCCAGGACCTCACACATGCTAGATAAGAACTCTACCTCTGAACTACATCCCCTAACCCCTACCCTGGTACTTTTTAAAAAACCCAGGTAGCCAGGCATGGTGATACAAACCTGTAATCCCTGCACTTGGAGGCTGAGGCCAGGTGATCACAAGTTCAAGGACAGCCCAGGCTGCATAGGGAGATCCTATCTCAACAAAAACAAAAAAGAAAAGAAAAACCGAGCAAACCCACCCCTGGGGATTCTGATGCCTTGCCTGGAGAGACCCCATCTCGGCCTAAGAAGGTGGAGCTCTGGCCTGGCCAGCGGGTCCTCCTCGTGCTTTGAGGCCTTGAGTCTGCCGAGGCAGTCAGCGTGGTCTGTACTGTTGGGCTCATCTTGGCATGGGATAGGCCAGACCAGGCTGGCGGTCGGGTGTCTTTGGAGGGAAGGGAAGTAGGGCTGCTGGGCATGCGTGGAAATGATTTGCAGGTCGGCCTCATTGCTTCTGTGGAATCACAGCTGTGTTCAGCGCGGGTATGAGAAAGAGCTTCGAGCTTTGGAGAGGTGCTGCCACACACCACGCAGCCATGCAGACACACAGCTGGACCGTGCCTCCTCGGTGCGCTGTGGCCTCAGGCCCCAGCTCAGCCTGCAGGTGGACAAGCTCCTGGCCTCAAAGTTCTGACTCTGCTGTCGGTCATTTCCCTGAAACTGGCTGACAGATGTGTGGTGAATCCCCAGTTGCTGTGGAGGCAGAAACACCCAACTGGCTTTTCCCGTGTGCCTCGCCTTTTCCCGGACTGTGCGCTCCTGCGGCTTGTTCCCTCCCTCCTGCCCGCCCTGGTGTGGGTGGGGCCCTGCCACCTGGGAGTGCTAAATTGGTGGGGTGGTGGGGAGAAATCTCACAGCTGGGTCCCAGGGCACATGGGAGTGTCGTGTGTTTGCGGCGGGGGCGGTGTGGTAGGTACAGGTGCAGGGTGAGGAGTGAATGGCAAGGCTCTTGTAAGCAGAGTATTGTCCTAGAGCCAGGAGTCAGCAGTCAGAGATCACTCTCTGCTGAGGTGAGAGGCCAGGGTCTTTCCCCACCTAGGGTTGTGCTCCACAGTAGACTCTTAAGTCAGCAGCCTCTCCCGGCTTACCTGTCGATGGTCACGTCCCCAAAGCAGCCTGCACTGGGGGAAGAAGAGCCGGCAGGCCGCGTGGTAGTTGTGGGTTTGGATGGAAGCACAGCGGACTGTAGTGTTTCCTGCAAGGCCTGTGCTAGGTGCAAGCTGTGGGCCTATTTGGGTGAGTCTGTATTTGGGCCTCAGAAATTCCTGCTAATCATTGTGCAGCTTGTACCTGGATTCCCTTATCTGAGCTCCTGCAGGACAGGCCCAGGCTGTTCTCAGCTCCTCCTGCTCCCAGAAGCCCTTGGGCAGAGGAGAGTGAGCTAGGACACTGGATTCCAGATCCATATACCCTGGCTGCATCCTGTTTGTCAGCATACCATTCCCTGGGAGTCAGGCCACAGGAGGATGGGGGACTACGTGTTGGTTTTGCTGGTGGCTTTGCAAGAAAGATTGGTTTGGTCCCTGCCCCGGGGAAGCTCACAGGCAGTGTTGCGGGGGAGAGAGCCTTCTTGTGGGAAATGACTGTACAGTGGGTTTGAGTGCAGCTGATGGCAGGAAAGGCAGAAGGCTGGGGCTTGCTCTCTAGTGTTCTCCATGTTACCAGATGTTGCTGGGAGTAGCTGGCATTTTCTCAGATGCCTTGTTGGAAAGATCCTGTGTGACAGCCATGTGCTGAAGCAGTGTTTATTCTGTTCAGCAAGCTGAGTGGAGGTTTACCTCATTTACATACTTTGCTGATTTCTTGTCAGACATCAACTTTAAATTGTGCTGTTTCCAAGAACCACAGGTACCTTCTACTCTTTAGAGGCATGCCCTGGAAACTTCTTTTCCACTATAGGCTATCTGTTTAGTTTTCATTTGAGTTTTTTGCAAAATATGCCTCTTGAGTCCGAAGACCCTGCATAAGCATCATCTGGTGTGGAGGTTGTCAGATGCGTGGTCTAGGGCCTGGTTCTTGGACAAATTTGTCTTGGCAGAAGCTGAGGGAACTGGTTCCATTTCCTTCCTGTGAAATGGGTTGGCATTGGGTTGTCAGGCACGGTGACAGGACACACATGGGTTTTTATAAGATGACTGGCCGCTCTCAGCTAGGAGTGGTGTCCCGGGGCCATGAGAGCCATGTGATGTCAAAGTTGGGCTCTGAGGAGTGGCTCTAGAGCACAGAGTGAATGGCCAGTGGCTGGGCATTGGACAGTCTGGATTCCTTGGTGCAGTCTCTGGCCTTGTTCCCTGTACATGTGCTCCCTGACTGGATATGTCCCGATGAACATGAAGGTAGAAGATATGTGAGTTGAAAATACTGTAAGTCAGAAATGCTCTTGTGGGGCTGGGGATTTAGCTCAGTGGTAGAACGCTTGTCTAGCAAGCGGGAGGGCCTGGGTTTGGTCCTCAGCACCAAGAAAAACAAACAAACAAACAAACAATGCACTTGCTCCTCCTACTGTGCTGACTGTCCACAACTCCCACACAGAGCACCAGAGAGCATGGCTGGTTGGTTTCTCCACATCGCCACCCGACTGACTGGGAGTTGTGGCCCGCTGATATTTGCAAGAGAAAATGGAAGAGGGGGGTGAGCGAGAAGAAGAAAGACTTCCTGGAGAAATTCATGTTCTCTTAAAAAAATTAAGGAATGAAAGCAAGCTTTGATTTTAAATCACATGAAGAACAATAGGCTCAAATCTTTTTTTTTTTTTTTTTTTTTTTTGAGACAGCGTCTCGCTATGTAGTTCAGGCTAGCTTTAGCTTTGAACTCACTATGTAGCCCAGGCTGGCCTTAAACTTATGGCAATCCCCCTGCGTCAGCCTCCTGAGGACTGGGATTACAGACATGTGCCACTATGCCCTGCTTAAATCTTTTTTTAATGAGGGAAAAATAAATAGACAGGTATGGGATGAATGGATGATAAAGGGTCAATGGGTGGATGGATGAATGAACAGGTGGATGGATGGGTGAATGATGCAGTAAATGGATCATGAGGGAGTATTGTCCTGCCTGTTGCTACCCCTGAAGAGATCCACTTTCAAAATCCACAGGCCAGGCAAGGTGGCACATGCCTGTAATCCCAGTACTCGGGATGCTGAGGCAGGAGGATCGCTGGGAGTTCAAGGCCAGCCTGAACTACATAAGAAAAAAAAAATCACAGCTTGAGGGATTAGGCATATAGCTCAGTGGTGGAGTGCTCGCCTTGCATGTGTGGGCCCCTGGGTTTGATCCTCAGCACTGCAAAAAAACCCAAAAATTAGAGCATGGCTTGGCATGGTATAGTATACCTGTAATTCCAGGTACTTGGGAGGCTGAGGCAGGAGAACCACAAGTTCAAGGCCAGTAAGAAAGACAACTGGAGACATTTACTCGCGCCTGCTTGGCTCTAGAGGGAGTCCTCCAGCACAGCCAGTGGGGTGAGGACTGTGCAGGCATCCACGGCAATAGCAAGCTGCTGGCCACTCCCTGACTCACAGTTTGCCAGTTGCCTGTTGCCCTGCCTTGCTCCTTGCACTGTAGGTGTGGTGGGATGAGGTTCTGGGAGCTGGGATAGAATTCGGACTCCACTGGGAGACACTGCTAATGCCAGCACACTGGTGTGATTTCAGCGCTGGGGGTTCCCCTTCCCTGCCTAGTCCTGCTGGCGGTGAGCAGTAGGCAGTGAGCGTGCCAGCCTTGTGCGCCCCTGCACGTGAACTCGCCTTGAGGGCCGAGAGGCAGCAGCTTCAGCAGAGCCTGGGCATGTGGTGTGTGAAGTGAAGCAGGGCTCGTGCCTCTCAGCTCTGCCTCATGGAGCCAGGAGACCCAGGTCGTGCTCACCCCCTCGCGGCCACTTCTTGATGTCAGCCATGTCCCGCCCTGTCCTGAGTCCGGCAGCCCTTTTAGGCGGGGACTGCCTGTGCCGTGCGCTCCGGATGCAGGGTCCATCCACCTAGGACACGGACTCTGCCCTGGGGCAGGCAGTTTAGGGGGAGAATCAGAAAACCAGTTTAGCATGCCGGCTCAATTTCTTCTGGATGAAATAGTGTAGATTAACAATGCCATGTGTGTGGCGAGGGTGGAGCAGGGGCGTGGGATTGAGAGACTTCTGGCTCCTGCCAGCAGGAGAATTGTTAATGATTGTGGGAATGTCACTATTTTTACTGTCTTCCTGACAGGCTGGCGGGCCTCGTGCCCAAAGATGACCTGATGGCGAGAGCCAGGCTGCCTTGCCCTGCCGGCCTGGGCCTCTTGTTGGGCTGCCCTCCTCGGAACCCTGCAGGTGTCCTCTGGGTTGGGGGTGTGCCAGTGCATGTTGTCACCTTGGGCTGAAGCACATGCCAGCTGCCAGGCTTCTCAGAGTTTCCCAGAGCTATTTTAGCATCAGAACTGTCAGGTGCTCATCTGTGGGAGGGTAGACCGTGATGTGTTCTGTCTCCTTGATTTTCCAGGGGTCTGAGAACGCTGTGGAATTTATTTTAGAACACTCTGGGGGGCCTGTGGGAGCCATGCATAAGCTTGCATTTTTCTAGGAGAAATCCTCAGAGAAGGCCCACATCTAAAACGCCTGCGAGCTCTTGCTTTAGAACATGGCTTTTTTGCACTTACTGTGATGGTGCACGCCTATAATCCTGGCACTCTAGAGGCTGAGGCAGTAAGATTTAGAGTTCGTGGCCACCCTGGGCTGCTTAGGAAGGTCCTGTCTAAAACACACATATCTCTAAAAAAAAAAAAAAAAAAGAGAGAGCGAGAAGGAAGGAGCTTCGGGAGCCTTTTCCAGGAAGCCAAGGAGCTTTGAGATCTAGTTTGTGTTTCTGACGGACCAGGTGACTGAAGATGGGCAGAGGCAGATGACTTCCTTTCTGAAGAGGACGCCCCAAGCTGGGAGGTGTGCATGTGCACGAGCACACTTGCACACACACCACGTGGGGAGTGCCACCAGGCACATGGTGAGCAGCTGCCTTGGGCCCTCCTGCTCCTGCTCAGCCTGTGCCCAGGGCTGTAGCCAGCGCCCAGACCACTCCTGAAAGCCCTTTCTCCACGTAGAACCACCTTCCCCCTCCTCCAGGCGGTCATCCTGCTGTGGTTCCTGCTGGTTCCTGGAACGATGGAGACCTTGTCCAGCCCAAAGGTCAGGCCTGGTTGTCAGGAATTAGGCTTGATAGCTAGTTTACAGCCCTGAGGGAACTCCCTGTGTGTGCACAGCCTGGCAGCGTCTGGAGAGCCTCTGGTCTAAGTGGAGCCAGCGAGGTGAGGCCCAACTGCAAAGGGTTTCTTGGGCAGGCGCTCAGTGAGAGCGCTCGCCCAGCGTGTGTAAAGCTCTGGGTTTTGCTCCCAAACAAAATAACATAGGGCTCCTTGATTCCTTCCCCTCTAATTGGAAACTTCCCAGCTGTCCTCAGGACACAGATTGATAGCTAAAACCCCTGAGTTGGAGATCTCAAATTGAGGAAATCTGTTGTTTCCAGCAGCCCTGGCCTTGCGGGGCTCCCAGGGGTGTGGAGACCTGTGGTGTGACGCCCTTTGCCCCTGCTCCACAGTACTTCATCATGCTTTCTCAGTGGGTTCTCACAGGGTGCTAGTCTTGCTGTTTCTGTCCTCCTCTCCCTTCTTCTCCCCTCCTCTCTCCTCTCTTTCTTTTTTTGGGGTGGGGTTATGTTTTTGAAACAGAGTTCCACTATATTGTCCCAGCCAGCCTTGAATTCATGATCCTTTTGTCCCAGCCTCTGGAGTGGAGTGCTGGGATTACAGGCATGCACCACCATGCCCTGCCCTGCTTCATTTTCTTTTTGATGGAGAAAGAGAACATTGTAAATATGACTGTGGGGGAAATTGATGGGATGATCTCAGGCCTTACCCAGCAGGTCAATAGGTTAAAAATTCGAGTTGCCTCAGAAGAGGCACTTACCTGAAGGCAAGCCAGGCCTGGGAGGAAATAAGTAGACCTGGTGGCAGGGAAGAGAAGAAAGGAAAGGAATATATTACGCCTTTCCGGCATGGGAGTTAGGGCCTCCAGGGACCAGGGGCTGGATCTTGGGGAGGGTGCTGAGAAATCTCTTGTTCTTTTCATATATGAAGCACACGCATACTGTATGGACAGCGCACACACGGATGTACAGTCCACCTTGGGGTTGGTAATGACAGGCTGAGAAGAAGCTGTCACCCTTGGGCTGGAAGGGGCCACCTGCCTTGGATGGTGACTTTTGTGTTGCCTTGTGAGGACCAACTGGTGTTTGAGCACATTTTGCAAATAAAAAGTGGGTTTAGGACTGGGTCCTTCCATCTCCTTGTGTGGAGTTGGTACATGTACGGTCTGTGGTCTAGGAGCCTTGGGAAGGGCATAGATGCAGGTCAGCCTGACCCTGTCATCCACGCGGGTGGCGGGCCTCCCTCTTTGTCACACTCGCATCACACTCTGAACGGGCGTAGGGGAGCTGACTGGCAGTTGCACTGGGCAGGCCCGGTGTTATTCAGAGGCTGATGTCAGGTAAAAAGTTGGGACTGGCAGTGGCAGGTGGGAGGAAGCTCCTGTCTTTTGTCTGAGACAGGTAAATTCTTGCCCACCTTTCCCAGCTCCGTACTCTGGGGAAAGTTGGCTGGGGTTGAGCTGAGCTGTACATGTGAAGGGCCCCCAGGGCAGAAGAGCTGGCCAGGCTTGGACCCTGGGTAGGTGAGCTGTCTGTAGCAGAGCTACCAGGGCCAGGCAGAGGGGACAGTCTGCCACTCCTGTGACCTCTTTTTGTTATTATTATTATGTACCTTTTTTTTGTGTGGGTACCGGGGGTTGACCTCAGCAGGCGCCGTGCCGCTGAGCGATATCACCAGCTCTTTTTTCGTACGTGGGTTCCGGGAGTCGAACTCGGGCCCTCGCGCTTGCCAGGCAGGCGCTTATGCCACTGAGCCGTCTCACCGGCCCTATCATGTACTTTTTGGACTTTTTTTTATTAGTACTTATGTGTAGCACATAACATTGACATTCCTTATGTGGAGTTGGTACATGTACAAAATACATCTTAATTCCTTTTTTTGTTCTTCCCCTTCCACCCATCTCTTGATCCTCTTCCCTTTTTCTTGGTATATGTTTGCAGTACACAGTGTTTACATTCCTGTGTGGAGGTGGTACGCATATGTGACACATCTTAATTCCTGTTTTCATCCCCTTTCCCTCCCCGCCCTCCTCTCTCATGGCCTCTTGAATCGCCTGCACAGCCAGAGGCCCCACTGATGAATCTGGGCACAAGGCAAGCAAGTGGCTTTGATGTGGCCCTCTGTAGGGTGGGGGATGAGGCCATTACAGGAACAGGCGGCAGGGCCTCATCACCTCTTACCCAAGATGTTCTTGGAAATGCGCCTGCTCTGAGTGAGAATTAGGAAATGGTCTTCTATTTTCGGAGCTTGGTGTGCACTGCACACTGTCGACGTGCCCATGGTAATCACATGCGTCCATGGGCTCTCTGAGGGTCATGCTGATGGGGAGGCCGTGGGAGGCTGGCCTGGTGCAGGCACCCACGAGTCCCAGTCTCACTGACGCTGGGCCGAGTTTTCTGGGGTGAGTGTTCTCAGGGCCAGCGAGGGTGCACTGTAGAGGGAAGTTCAGAGGCCAGGCCTGAGTTCGTGCTCCCTGGAGGAGGAGGAAGTCCTTGGGAGGTTAGTGTTGGGATCATCTTTTTAGAAGAGGTTCTGCTGGGGGCTGAGCTGTGACTTTGGGAGAGGGCAGGGAATGGGGTCCAGAACAGACGACCTGCCTGGTGACCTCCAGTGATACTTTAGGATTCCAAGGGAACCCATGACCTGCATCACAGAAGTGTCTCCACGGTGTGTCAGACACAGCAGCCCCCATGCCACACGGGTATTCCTATAGAGCCCTGCATTTCCCCTGGCTGTGACAACCCCTAGCACTTCTAGTTTCTCTGAATGGGATAGAAGCTGACAGGGCCCCCAGGGCCTCTCCTCTGTGGGCCTCAGGTGGATTTAGCCTGGTCCAGTCTGGAATTCCCTGAGTCCTCAGCCATTGAGAGCAGAGGTGTCGCTTCTGCAGCCCTTGGGCACAGTGTTTTGGTGTCCTACCAGCCTGAAGTGGGGAGGCTGGGTCAGGGAGAGGTGTGCCTCCGAGGTTGGAAGGGCAGGCAGCTTACTGTCAGGCAGACCTGTTCCGAGCATTGCCGTCACCTCACGGAGCAGCCCCAAGTCTGCTGGCTTAGGCAGAGGATTGCTGTCTCCACCTGCTGCTTCCTTCGGTGCTCCCAGGAGAGACAGCAGCCTCGTCCAGTGTGGGCTGGTAGGTCAGAGAGTGGGGAGTAGAGGCCCTGCCTTCCAGGGAGAAGACCCTGAGGACATGAGGTCATAGCATGGCAGCAGAGAGCAGAGGTGTCCCGAGCGCCAGGCTGGCTGGGGGTGGGGGAGGAGGTGAAGAGTGATCATGGTTTAGCTTGTCCACCCCGGGTGCATGGCCACTTCACATCCAGTGAGCCTGGCTGGCTGCTTTTCTCTTAGGTTGAAGCAGCACATGGCATGGACTTTGGCAGATGCTTTGCTCATTTCCTGTCTGCACATTTCCTTTTCCCTGCAGGCCTCTGGCTGTACCTGGCAGGGAGCAGCCTGCCCTGTCTCACGCTGATTGGCTCTCCTAATTTTGGGTACAGGTCAGTTCACCGGGACCTGGAGGCCCAGATTGCCATCGTCACGGAGAGCCGAGCCCTGCAGCAGCAGCTCCACCAGGTTGGTTGAGGTGGTGGGATTCTTGGGGTACATGGGATGCTGCTGGTGTTCAGCCTTTCCCTTGTCACTGGACTGCCAGTGCCTGCTGAAGCAGCAGGGGAAACTCAGAGCAGTATGAGAAAGACCCTGGGTCCCCTAAGTCTGCATGATGGGGTGGCAAGGCCTGAGCGAGAAATCTATCTCAGGCCACCTTTGGAATACCAGGCCCTTGGCTGTCACAGCTGTCCGGATGGGTTTGTACCCTGTGTCCTAGGGACTTTTCAGGTTGTTCTTTCCCTTGCCGGGAGAGGCTGTTTTCTTCCTGGAATGTGAATATAGCAGTGGGGGCAACTTCTTCTAAGAAGTAGGGCCAACCATAAGGGCCAACGTCCAGTGAGTTTTGGCCCTCCTTACGCGGTAGCAGGGTTTTATATTCTGTTTAAAGCAGAAAGTAAAAGTTACCAAGAAGCCGTACGGTGCTGTTACAGGAGTGTCAGTGTGGGGTTACCTGTGGCAGTTTCGATGGACTTGTGAGCTAAGCCCAGTCCCTGTGCATGTGAGACCTGGACAGGGCTTTGGGCTGTGACTTTGTGACCTTTATAGCAGCCCTTCCTCTGTAGAGTCGCAGGGGTGCAGGAGCCCCACCGCAGGTCAGTCCTTGGACGCGCTGGCACTGACTGTTCAGCCTTTAGCCTTCAGTGCTTGGGAATCATGGCTGCAAAGCCTGGTGGAGGGATGAGGAAACAGTGGCTGCTTAGTTCCTGGACCTGCCTCCAGCAGGCTGGGAATCTTATCACTGATGGGGTGAGGCCAGTGTCCCAGAAAGGGTTCAATGACGAGGCAAGAGGAAGTGACAGTGGCAATGCTGGGTGGCCAGTGGTGTTGATGGGATTTGTTCTATACTTTCCTCCTGCAGGAAGATTTAACAGCAAATGGCAGAGGAACCCCCAAAGCTGAGAGCTCCCAGTCATAGGGTGACAGCTGGCCTTGGAGCCGGGCTTGTGGAAAAGACATGAGCCTGCAGCTTTTGACAATGGGGTCTGCTGGCCTCTTGTCTCTAGTGCAGAGAGCTCTGCACATAGATGCCTTGACTGCGAGAGAGTAGTTGGTGATTCTGGGCTGGATTGGGGCTGAGTTCTGTCGGAATTAGGTTGACTTGGGGAGCAAGTGCCCCAGGCCTGTGCATAGGGTCCTGATGCTGACCACTCCCACTTCCTGAGTCATGGAACTAAACCCACATCCTGGATCTTGGGAAGAGCTGGCCTGGTTGCGGTCGGGAGCTACTTTCTCAAGTGACATATTTAGGATATTTTCTTCCCAAACCTGTATCCCAGGGGCTTTGGATTGCAGGAGGGTGGTAGCTCACACTGCTGTGACTTCTCATTTAGGGACAGATCAATCTCTGCCTGTGAGGTGCAGAAGCATATTGCTAGGAGGTTCGGCCTGTCCTCTGTTCAGCATCTGTTCTCCTTGGCCATGGTTCCTGGTCCCCCTGTACCAGGTGCCGCTGGGCCGTCCAGTGCCACACCAGAACGTCTGTGCAGCCCCAGTGGCCTGCAGGCCCCTGTTCTCAGAAGTAGCTGCTGGAGCTTGTCAAGGAACCAGGGAGGGCCCTGTCCCTGTCACATGGAGCACTGGGAATGGGAGGTATTTTTATCAGAATCCGAAGTCCCTCCCTTCATTTTGTGCATACAATAAAAACTGAAAGCTTCCTGGTTTTGTTCAGAGAACACAGTTTCCACTTGTGACCCAAGAAATACTCCCCCGAATACCATTGTGACCTCCACCAGCTGACTTCCTTCTCCATCCCTGTGGGTGGAGTCTGTGAGGACACTGAAGCATTTCTGGTAATTTAATTGAAATCTTGGCTGGGTGTTTATTTGAGAACATAGAGCTGGAGCCGGCTCAGTAGAGACTTCTGCAAACCAGCCCCCTGAGACCAGAGCTGGCTCCTCTGTCAGGCACATCCTACCAGGGACTTTGACCTGAGCAGCAGCAGTTAGGAGGCTGGAGAATTAGGCCCCCATGTTGGCGACACATGGAGCTGTGGGTCTGTACAACTGGAAAGTGTCCCAGGCACCGGCCTCAGGGGTGCTAATTTCATGACAAGGACAGCAAGCTTGGGAAAAGTCAAGGAAGAAAGTAAAGTGGGGGACGCTGCGTTTCCCCATCCTCAGTGGTGCAGCCATGAACGCATTTTGTAGTGTTGGGGTGGGGTGTCCTCATCCCTGCCTCATGGGGGCAAAGGAGTTGCCAGGGACGCAGGTTCTCTTGGGGCAGTGCAGGCTCCCAGCCTCCCTCCTGTGCTCCTGATGACGGTCATCATCACCTGATCCTCATACTAAGGGGGTGGAGGTATTGTAGGTGTGGCCCAGATTTTACAGATAAGGGGATTGAAGATGCGGGCTGTCACAGAGTGCTGGAGATAGTCAGTCCCCCTTACTGCTACCTTCTGCCCGTGAAGGCTTGCTTCATGGGGGAAGACAGCACCGGTAGGTAGATTGTTCATAAAGTGGTAGTTGGCAGTGTCTCCTTCCAAAGACCCTCAACACAGCTGAAGAATAAGCATATACCGTATTTCCCTGAAAGTAAGACTGGGTCTTACATTAATTTTTGCTCCAAAAGAACAATAAGGGCTTATTTTCAGGGGATGTCTTATTTTTTCATGTATAATCTACATTTATTTATGTACAAAAATCTACATTTTTCAAATGCAGTCATATTCTCTACTTCTAGAACATCGTCGTAACTTTCCAAACCCCAAATTCTGGTCCGAATTTCTTTTTTTTTTTTTTTTGTGGGTACCGGGGGGTCGACCTCAGGACCTCGCGCGCCAGCAGGCGCCCGTGCCGCTGAGCGATATCACTGGCCCCTTTTTCGTATGTGGGTTCCGGGAGTCGAACTTGGGCCCTCGCGCTTGCCGGGCAGGCGCTTAAGCCGCTGAGCCATCTCACCGGCCCTGGTCCGAATTTCTTGTGACTCCATTTCCTGTACAACCATTGGCCCCAATCTGTCATGTACAGCAGTAGCGCTGTCTTGTCTGCTCATAGTGTATTGACAATGCAGCTGTCAGTGATAATTCTTTTTTTTTTTTTTTTTTACAAGGCAGGGTCTGCCCACATAGTTCAGGCTGGCCTTGAACTCACTATGTAGCCCAGGCTGGCCTCAAACTTGCGGTGATCCTCTTGCCTCAGCCTCCCAAGTGCTGGGATTACAGGTGTGTGCCACCATGCCTGGTATTCCATGAATTTTTCACCCAAGCCACGACCTCTTGCAGGCTGGCTTCACACAGTTTCCATTAAAACAAGTGTTAATTGAAGACTTATGAGACAGGAATGCCAACAAAAATGATCACGCTTACGAACAACGGTCCACACAAAAGCGATGAAAAGTTGTAGGCACCAAAATTAAGTACACACGAGTGTATTAAGTACATCTGATACAACACACAAGGTGTTGAATTAAGATTCATATTAGAGGGGCTGGTGAGATAGCTCAGTGGCATAAGCGCCTGCCTAGCAAGCGCAAGGTCCTGAGTTCGACTCCTGGAACCCACATAAAGGAAAAAAAAAGGGCCGGTGATATCGTTCAGCGGCACAAGCGCTTGCTGGCAAGCACGAGGCCCTGAGGTCAACTCCCGGTACCCACATAAAAAAAAAAAAAAAAGATTCATATTAGACACAACCACATCCGGTCGTTATCAGGTGTGCACATTGATTTTTCATGTTTGTAATATAAGGAAAAATAAGCCCCAGTTAAGAGCATCAGCCAGATGGACCCATTTAGTATGTCCGTTGCAACACACGACGGACATATTGAATTATCAAATAAGTTAATACAGTGGCACCTTGGTTCACGAACTTAATTCATTCCACAATTCTGGAAAAGATGGCCATGTTTGTCTTCATGCAGGAAAGATGGCTCCAGTTGTGTTTGTCACCCAATGCAGAATTCGCAAACAAAACAAAATTTTGCCAAATGCATCTGTTTGCAAACCAAATTGTTTGCAAATAAAAGCATTTGTGAACTGAGGTGCCGCTGTATAAATTAAATAAATACGTAATGTTACCGACATTAATACTTAAAATAAATAATATGTTCCAATTAAGTATTTGTAAATACCCAAGCCAGTGCCTTCGGACAAGGGGTAAAAGCCTATGTAAATACTGTAGATGAACTCCAGACTTAACTGCAGAAGGACCAGCTGGGGCACAGACACAACACTGCATGAATAATGTGCGCACCTGATAAGGATGACTTTTTAAAAATTGAAATTAGGGTTACTGTTGGCCTTCCACATGCACCAGTTCTGAATCTAAGGATTCACCCACCTGTGGACTGAAAATATTTGTGAAAAATATGCATATATACAGACTGTTTTTCTTGTTATTCTTTAAACAATGCAGTATAACAAGTATTTACGTAGCCTTTACATTGTGTTAGACATAGTAGGTAAACTAGAGTTGAGTTAGAAATCTGCGAGAGGATGTGCATAGGTTATATACAAATCCTGCACCATTGGATGTCAGGGACTTGATCATACATCAGTTTTGGTATCCCTGGGGGTCCTGGACCTAGTTAGTCCCTTGGAGATGCTGAGGGACCCAAGTAAACACTGCATTTCATGTCCAGCTTCTCTGCCTGATGTACTGTGCACTTTCCTATTCACTAAGTAAATGTTCTGTGACATTATTTCATGGTGAATGTTGCTTTGTCGTGCTTTATTAATATATTGCTATCGGACACTTAGGTGGTTTCCAGTGTTTCCACACTCTGAGTGCTGCTGTGGTAAAGATCTGTGCTCAGGGATCTTGGTTCATTGTTTTGAGTGCATGGTTGTTTTCTTGGGGTAAACTCTTGACTTTGTGAAGGCCAAATTGCTGACTAGAAAGGTGACGGCAGTCCCACCTTCAGCAGCGCACCTCAGCTGGATAATGATGTTACAAAATGACCTTTTTGCCAGTTTGTTAGAAGGAAAACTATGTCTCAGGTTTAAGAAATACATTTTTTTGGTGGTGGTGGTGGTGGTGGTGGTGGTGAGGATGGAACTCAGGGCCTCCACATGTGCTAGGCTCTACCAATGATGCCCAAACCCAGTACCCTATTATTTTAATTTGCATTACTTCATTTAGTGACAGTGAACATTTAAAATATTTTCCCCCACTGTATTTCTTCAACTCTAAATTGAAGAAGTTTGGAGAGACCCATACATGTCTTGGCCTTAAAAGTCTTCAGAAGCTGGGCTCTCTTGTCTGAGATATTGGACAGCTGCCCCTTAGCTGGCCGGCGCCCTCTGCTGCCGGAACCCTGTTGCAGCCAGCCTGCTATGGGAAATGATGCTTGGTAGGGTGGGGGTCCTGGGGGCCTGAGCTGGGCCAGTGAGCCGTGTCACTAACTCTTCCTGTCTGTCACTCTTCCTCAGGAGCAGGAGCAGCTCTACCTGCGCTCAGGTGTGGTGTCTTCTGCCACCTTCGAGCAGCCGAGTCGGCAGGTGAAGCTGTGGGTGAAGATGGTGACTCCACTGATCAAGAACTTCTTCTGAGGATGGGCAGGTGCTGTCTCACGTGCCGCCACTCAGCAGTTTTGCTGAGAGCTCAGAGTCTGGCCAGGATAGCCCTACTACTTGAGCTCCTGGGGACCCCTCCAAGAAACCCCGAGGGCTCTCTCACCTCTTCCTTGGTTAAGCGCAGAGCTCTTCCTCTGGGTTTGTGGGCATTTGGTCTCAAAGTCTTTGATGCTAAGTTAGGCAGCCAGTTTACCTCTGGTCAGTGCCAGGGTCACCTATGATGGGATCAGCAGTATGGGGTCCTCTCCCATCCAGCAGGTCTTGGGAGGCCCTAGGGCAAGGGCCTTATGCCCAAGGAGACAGAAGGGCAGGTTCTGTCCTCCCTCCTCTTAGCTGAGTGAGGCCCTGTGGGAGACAGTGGCTGTGCGGGGGGAGGAAATGCTCTTGGACAGGAGAGCAGCTCTGGCTCGCAGCCCTGGTCAGCTGCAGCTCAGAGGATGAGCTGGAGGCCGAGCTAGACCCGGGGGCTGCTGCCTTGCCGTCTCCCTGAGGTTTCTGTGACGCAGTTAGGGAGATGCGATGTTCTAGACAGAGGCGCAGTGTTCTGGATGACAGGACGTGTTCTGCCCACCAGGAGGAGCTTGCTGCTTTGCGAGAGCTGCTGGCCGGGTGCCAAGGCAGATGCTTAGGTGGCCCTTACCTGAGTGGGCCTGGCTGTGAGATGCTTGGAGGTCTGGGTGGGTGCTTTCTCTGGAATTGATCCCTATGTTCCAGGCCCCTCAGCACTCAGCATACCCAGAGGTACCCCAGAGAGGTCAGGGGTTTTGTGAGTTGTCTGTTAGTTGGAGCGGCTTGGGCTTGGCTTGTGGGCAGGGCAGAGTAAGGGGTGTGCAGCTGGTGCCCACTTCAGCATCGGTGCCAGATGTCTACAGTGTGGGTCTCCTTGGCTCCTGCCACCTTGCTTCTCCTCTCAGTCTCATATGTTGAAAGATTCTTTGTTTCATCATGTCGTTTTTCTTTATTATTTTAATTACATTTCATTTAATTTTATTTAAATAATGTACAAATTTAGAGAGTAAAATAGTACTGAGACCCACAAAATGCAGCTGATTCTTGCCCTTTCCCCACGAGCCACTTTGCAGTACCCAGGACTGTGTACATGCCAGGTGAGCACCCATCAGCCACTTTCGACTTGATTCTCCTGATAGTTACACATGTCCCTATTTCTAAACATGTGTATTAACCCCCTAGAATATAAGCAAACTCTTCAGAATATAAATTATATCAGATCATATCTGATTAAAAATGAGCAAGATTCCTTAGCATCATTGGATAGTCAAAAGGTGTTCATAATTCCAGTTGTTTTATAAGTATTTTTTTATATTTTAGATTTATTTGACCTGACTTCCAAATAAGGACAACACCTGGTGATTGGTAGATATGTAAGCTCCCAATCTTTGGTATCTTCTCATAGCAGGGCATCTTGAATCTGCAGGCCATGTGTATTTCTAGAAACCTGCTCCTTCTCCCCACGTCTCCACAAGCCAGTTTCAACCCTTGCCACCCAGTCTCTGCATCTCAGGGGCTCGAGCCTTGCACGAGAATGCTTGAGAGAAGCCTCTCAGGTGTACGGCAGGGCACAGTGGTGCATCCTTTAGGGAGGCCCAGCTAGGGTCTGTCTGGCACTTTGCCCCTCTCTGCTTCCCAAGAGCTGGCAGGAAGGAGGGTCAGGTTCCTTTTGCAGAATCTGAAAGGCCAGCGGGCCTTGTCACCACATCCTGGCTGTATGCACATGGGAGCCCCAAAGCACCTAGTCTGGGGCGAGACAGTACAGGTCTTAGTGGCTAGAAGCAGGGTGGAGTGGTGGCCTGACTACACTGCCCCAGGGTAGCAGCACATCAGTTAACACTGTTTGCCTCTGCACCAGTTACCAAATTGTCTTGTGGGACAATTATGTGAGAGGAGCCACAGGAACTGCAGGGGCGCTGGGTTTCTGTTTGGAGAGGCTTGCTTAAACACTGCTCACATTCCGGCAGCTTCTGTGGGACCAGAATAAACATCACTGTGCCACAGCCAGGCTTGCGCAACCTTCCGTGCTGTTCCCTTTGCCCTGCCGCTTCCTTTGTCTGCTCACAGCCTTCAGGGTGTCCAGGGCAGGTTCTTCCACCCAGGACTTCTCAGACCAGGGCTCCCCAACTCTGCAAAGCAGCCAGGAGAGGCAGAGACCAAAAGTGATGGCTGCTTCAGGGTCCTAGCATATAGGGGTTTTGCTCTGAACCCCACTTTCCCCATCCCTGAAGTACAACCCAAAGGTGAATCATCCCTTGGAAAATGTAGAGATAATTTTGTCAACTAGCCACAACATGTACATGTGGAGTAAATTACTGTTTTATTTCAGGCTCTGAAGACAAAATTGGAAGAGCTTCACATTTTGTGGTTATTACCAAGGATTGGGAGTGACTTGCCTGCTGGCTGCTGGCAGTTTTATCTCTGGTTGAGGAGGGGCCTGTCCATGCTAGGACACGAAGGGCCGCAGTAACCCCTCCTGGCCAGCAGAGGTGGTTGCCCAGTAGCCAGGCGCTAGCCAAGATGCCAGGGTCCTTTACCATTCCCCAGAGGGTTGGTTCCCACAGCCCGGGGAAGGAGGAATATTTCTCCTTCTCCCCCTGATCCGCATGCCTGGACCCCAGGATTGTTGCTCATTATTACTCTCAGAATTCAGACTTCCCAGACTTCTTCAGCCATGGTTTGGGTGCATATAATTGGAAAAAAGGTTTTGCAAAAAACCTCAGGATGAGGCTGAGCTTCAGATGCTATTCCTAAGACACTCACGGCACTTTGCTAATTTTAAGCCTAAGAAACAGAGAACGTGTCATGCTCCCCCAGGGAACCATCTTACCTGGATTAACCAGTGATCTGTTAATCTGGTTAATCAACCGCCCTCTTGTCTGACAGCTCTGCAGGTATGTCTCGCGTTGACACGGTCAGAGTCCTAAGCCCTGGGCTTCATCTCACTTCTGTCAAAATGGCTCTGACTGCAGAAAGAGCAGACTCCTGCCAGTCAGAAGGGCTTGAAGTGTCACCTGTCACCTGGGGCAGTGGTCTGCAGATGGGGGGGCTGTGACATACGTCTCTGGAGCACTCGGTTGTGTTTGTGGACTGTGGATGCCCTCTCTACCTGACAGGTGGAGGAGAGTTTTTGTGGTTGTCATATAGATGCATGAAACTCATAGGCTGACGGACTCCTTCAAAGGAGCAGGAACTCAGCTTCCTTATGCCAGGGCCGAGAGCCCTCCCTGGGCCTTGGAATTGGGTGGGAACTGCCACTGAGCAGCCTGCATGGGCGTCTCACACTCAGCCTGCCACACACAGCCTGCTGGGCCTGATCCCAGTACAGCAAGTGAGAGTGATGTGTGTGTGGGGGGGGTGAGCAGAAGGAAATGCAAATGCATATGCCACGTATGCCACACACTACAAGGGCCCTGGTGCTCCCCTGTGGAAATAAGAAACCTGGACCCCCAGGACTCAGCCCCTGCTGTCCCCCTCATGTCAGTGCCCCGTGAAGTTTCAGAAGGTATGGGCAGCTGAACAGGATGCACTTCTGCAACATGGAAATGGCACCTAGACAGGATAGTTTGTTCTTTTGAATTCTGGTGTGGAGGTTGGGGTAGGTGGGCATTACCATAATTACAGAAGGTCTTCTTGTCCCCGAGAGAAGAGAATAATGAATGCCATGATGCTGTGTGGAGGCGCAGCTCCTGCTTATGAGGGAGTGGCCTGGTCCTGCACTGGGAGGGCTTGGTATGTAGCATCAGGCCAAAGGGTCTGACTGCTGTGCCCTAGCCCCACGTGCTGCTCCGTTAAACCTGGCTGGCCCCCTGGGAAGTGAGGATTTGGAGGTTTGGTTCTAGGGATGCTGGCCCCTGGCTGCTGGGAATTGGGTCCTCACCCACAAGCTGTGCCAGGCCCCTGGGTGGCATCAGGCACTGAGCCGAATCAGATGAGCACAGCCAAGTGACTACAGTTGTTTTAATCTGCACCACCTCTTCCCTGCCAGCCTCCGCCCTCTCGTTAGTCCAGGTGCGCTTGGTTATAAAGCACCTTGATTATGTAAGAGACAAACCCCATCAGTTCCTGTAAAAAATGTGACAGTTAAAAGGCTGAGTTTCTGATTGGAGAGTCTGAGTTTTCGGCCCAGCTGTTGGTGTGCATGGGCTGTGGCTGGGAGGCAGCACCAGCACCAGCTACACCTGCAGGAGTAGGGCCACGGCTGCCAGGATCCACTTGGCTGCCTTCTCTTTGGTCTTCAGGTTGAAGGTCCAGACATAGGTGGGGCCGCGGATGCGGGTCTTATACACGGGGCACTCATATATGTTCTTGGTTTCCATGCGGTCCACAGGAATGGCCTTGATGAAGATGACAGGCATGGCTGGCGTCAGGTCTTTCAACCGCGCTTCGGCGATGACTCCGGTCTGTGTGTCCCAGCGAGCTCCTGTGGGGTCAGCGTGACCGAGGGTCAGGGTGGCCCTGGTGTGCTGGCAGTGAGGGGAGGGTCCGGCAGGGAGAGGCCTCGCACCTCCCTGCCCTTTGCAGGGATAGGCTAGTGCCTGAGCCCCGCAAAGTGTTGAGGCCACATGCCAGGGACTGAAAGCGCTAAACATGGGGTACAGAGGACTTGGTAGGTGTTGCATGCATGCTGTAACTGCCCTGTGTATCTTGCTGTGCACAGAGGAACAGCTCAGCTCCAAAGCCCTTGGGTTTATCTGTTTAAATCTGTGGTGTTTTCAGAGCCTCATCTGTCAGCCTTCTTAATTTCAGTGGCAGGAAATCATTAACTCCAGCTGAAAGTTAGAGAGTTCCCCTGGCTCCCCTCATGTGTAATGTCTTTCCTATATGTACATATATGGTATAAATAATTATATATATGCATATATAAATATTCTTTGCTTTTAACCAGACTGCTATCATTTCTACTTGTCCTGGTTAATGATGTTTATATTTCCTGTCTGGAATTCCAAAATAAACACGGAAAACGCTGCTGCTCTGCCTGTGTTGGTGATTCAGGAAATGGGCCTGCTAGCCGTGCGTGACGCGTCAGGGGTAGTGGCCATCGAGTGGGACTGGTTTATGATGGAGTGGTTGTCACTCCACATGGAGAGGGGCCGAGGGGGTGGCAGTAGGACTGGGGTGAACTGCAGCGGGTGTCCCCACCTCGGTCTCCCCTCCTGCTTTCTCACAAGGGAGAGTGGCAGGCCAGCTGGACCTCCCTTCCTTCTAGACCCTTGCCTGGGGCAGCAGCATCGTGCGTGCGTGTGCATGTGCGTGTGTGTCTGTGTCTGTCTGTGTGTCTGTGGCGGGGGGTTTGGGCTCTCCACTCAACAAAACCCTTGCCTGTCCTGGGCTGCCCGCCCCCAGGCAAAAGGGCCAAGTTCATCACCTCTTAATGGGTTTGAGCTGTCCTCACACAAGCACACCTGTTTTCAGTCAAGCAGAGCCCGGGCAGCTGCCCAGAGAGGGGTTTCTGGTCGCCCTGGACCTCTGCCATTCTCAGAATTCTGTCTGCCTCTGGTGGTCGGGGTGGCTCCAGGCTGCGAGCCCCTGTCCACTCTGAGTGCCTCTCCCTTATCAGCCCTCGGCTGTGCACAGATCTCTTCCAGCCGTGGCTCTGGAAGCCTCTGTGGGCTGAGCAGCCCCTCGTTACCTTCCATGAAGAGCCCGTGCACGTAGGAGCCCTCTCGTGGGGGGGCAGTCATGTCTTCCCGGTTTTTCTTGGTCACTTCCACAGACAGACACATCTTGTCCAGGGGCCACTCGTTCTTCCTAGCCATGGACTGCATGATGGCCGTGAGGAAGGACTGGGGATTGAAGAATCCAGCCAGCCACACAACAGCGGGCAGGGCGAAGTCCGTAGTCCAGGCCTCCAGCTCCTGGTAGGAAGCAGTAGTGACTGGGGGTGGGGGGGCTGGGGAATGAACAGGGTAACACCAGAGCCAGGAGTGCTCCAGAGAGCAGTCCAGGGAGCCCGCCACCTTCCTGTGATGTCTGGCTCCATTTTAAATAGGGAACAGGAAGAGCAGAGTCAGGAAGAACTGCAAAACACTCGAGCATAGTTTGGGAGCCCCAGAAAAGCACTCGCCTCTGTCACCCTGCTGCTTATACAAGGCAGCTCCCCTCAAGCTCCTGCAAGCTTTCTGCTCTCACTGGGAAGTGAGGCCACTCTTCTTGGGACTTGGCTGTTTTCCTCTTCAGGAAGGAAATGCCTGCATTGTCAGGGCGGCTGAAAGGCTGGCTGGGCCCTTCCCCCCAGCAGAAGTCTCCAGGGCCATCTCTGCTCTGCTCCTGGAGGCTCTGGCATTTGGGCACACTGAGCCCTGGGCACTCTGGTTCTGGAGGCCAAGTCGGGCTGTGCTTACCCTGATGCGGAGCAGCAGGTCGGCGTACCAGGCTGCCAGGCCCATCATAGAGGGGTAGGCCCGGGCCACCCATGTTTCAGGCACGGTGTCATAAAACAGAGCTGTGGAGAGGTCTTCCATGTCGGTGGTGATGGTCAGTTCCCCCTAAGGGATACACAGATGTGTTTAGGGGACGCCAGGCTGTGCTACTTGGTACGGGGATCAGTCAGGCCATGGCTCGTTTGGCCTGCTCTCGGGAGAGTGGGAGGGCTGGGCCCCTGGAGATGCCCTGGTCAAGGCCATGTCGCTGGAGATGCCCTGGTCAAGGTCATGTCGCCGTCTTCCACTAGGGAACAGTCTGGATGACCTGTGGCTTGTACTAGAGCCTCACAGCTCCCCAGGAGGAAGGAGGGGGCAGGCCGTAACATACTGATCCCCAGGGGCCTAGGCCGGGAGCCTGGGGCGTACTGTTTGTTTTTAACCACTCTGAGATCAGTCTGCTTCTTAAGGCCCCAGGGTCCTCGGTGACCCTTTTTTTTTTTTTTTTTTACCTTCAGCCCCAAGTTCAGCTCCTTTAGAGAACGGCGCATCTCATTGGTCAGGATGTTCATTCTTTCACATTCTTGAAAGGCGACTACTACATAGGGGGTCTTTTCAGCTGCCTTTGCCATGATCTCAGCCATGTTGAATGACTCTGGAATCTTCTCAAGGATGTCGTCCAGCACGGCCTTCACCTGGAAGTTGGTCCCCAGCGAGCCCTTGTCCCTGTGTGTTCCCCAAAGCAGAGACCCCTCCCTGCCAGTGTCGGGGCTTAGGGGTCTGCCCAGGTGTTCATAGACCTGCATCCCAGAGCACAGGTAAGAGGCAGGGGAAGTTGCCTGAAACACAGGGCTCTGGAGTACCACCATATGTTTGAAAGGTCCAGCCGGCACTGATTGTGGCCCTGCCAGCAAGGCCATGTGACTAGAACTGGAGGGCATTGGGATCCCTGGCCTGGGGCCTCCAGACGTGCCCAAATGTACTCACTTTCTCTCCTGTTAGATCACTCATGAGCATGGGATTGGGACTTTGTCCTCTGTAGGGAGCATGCTGGCCACACCCCTTCACAGTGGCCCACACGTTGGTCATGTCCACCACTGTCCATTAGTAGGTTCCTAGTTTCAGTTGTTAGGTCAAGAAAAGCTCACAGCCTAATAGCAATAAAGGTCTTTCAGTACTGAATTGGGCCTGTTTACTGGGAAGCCCAATACTTGGCTGATTTGTGGTAGAACTTTTCCAGAATGTATTAGGAAGTGCAGAGGTTCTCCTGCCTCATGAGGTGGCCCCAAACTAACCCAGACGAGGGAGTCTACCCAGTGCCCTTATAGTCCACGGACTTTGCTAACATCCAGTGCATGTTAGCGGAATCAACCTGTGTAGCCCCCGCTCATCTGGAAGATCGTTAGAGTGCACCTGGGCTGTCCTGTGAGAGCCATACTTGCTGGTGTCCCAGGGTTCCCGCTGCAGCACAGCCTGTGCCCAGACAGTGAGGATGCTACTGTCTAGGCCAGGGATGCCTGGGGTCCTGGTAACCAGCTTGCAGGTCCTCCCCTCCCTGCCGGTTTCCAATTCCCGAGGCCAGGGGCAGGACAGTGTGGCTGGCTAGCAAGTGCCGAGGCCTTCAGATCCTGCCCCTCCTCTGTTGCTGGGGAGAGCCCATGAGGGGTCCTGCCTTTTCCTCGCGGGATACTCCTGTGCCTGCTCCCGAGTCCGTCTCTTTGGGCTGCATTTCCAGGACAGTGCGGAACAGCTTCTCCGAAGTGACTGTCAGAAAGCCGATCTCTGCATTGGGGTGCAGGCCGTACAGGTAGGGGCTCTCAGGGGGCAGATTCTCATCAATGTATTCGTGGTAACCCTGGAAGAGGGGCAGTTTGTAAGCAGGCTGCCAAAGAAAATCCGTGCAAGCTGAGACCTGTGTCCTGTGTTTATGAAGCATTTCCTACGTGAATGTTCCACCCATGGCTTGCCTTCTGTATAAATCCCACTTGTTCCCTGGCCCTTCGTGGGCTGCTCCTCGTGCTCCCCAGCTTCATAAAGGAAATTTCCACTCCTAATTTTGGTTGCCTGGGTTCTTGCTCAATTATGGGTACCCCCTTCATGCTGTGAGGCTCCCACTGGGAGCCAGCCCTGGTGGCAGTAACCCTGGGTGAGCTCACATTTGATGTGCCTCTCACCCCTGAGCATGAGCTCCGGGCCTCACCTTGTAGTCCAGGTTGGGGGGAATCTGGAAGCCAGGGGCCAGCGGCATCTCTCCCTCTAGCATCTCCGTCCGGATGTACTCCGCCAGGTAGGTCCTGCACAGCCGGCGGTCCCAGTCATCTGTGATGTGGCCGCCATACATGATTTCACCAAAAAGGTAGCGGAGATCGTCCCAGGGCACCTTAGGGAGGGTGGAAGCGGTTAGGATGAGGTGTCGCCCTGTCCCTTTCTGTCATTCACAGTGGTCGAGCTAGATGGTTAGTCATGCTTGGGAGGGCCCACTGCATTGCTGTGTCATCTCTGACCACTCTGTCGTCAGCCCAAGGGCCGCCATCCTGGCATCTAACCTGGGTGACCAGCCTTCCAAGACGCGCTCCCCTCCGGCTCCTCTGTCTTAGGCTGTGCGTCAGCCATGACTTGTGACCGCCCTCACAGTGACGTCTTCAGGGCCCCTCTGCTGGTGTCCCCGATGTCACAGACCTCAGCAGAACTCGCTCTTTCCGCTTCTTCATTTCTCATGTTCTGACTGACTCCCAGAGCTTACCTTCGACACATGCAGTCGAATTCTGTGTGGCTCCAGGGTTGACTCTGGGCCACCGTACCTCCCGTGGGTTGTGAGATCCCATGGGTCATGCCTTCCTTATCCGCTGAAACTGGCGTGATCCCAGCTTGCCCCCTACCAGTCTACACCCCTTGGGGAAAAGACAGCAGCATCAACCTCCCAGGCTGCCCGATGGTAGCCGACCATGTGTATAACTGTAGTTTCTAGCAGCCACTTTAAGAAAGTTAAAAGGATCATTCTAACATGTTAAAAATTTATTCATAAGAGTTTACATTTTTTTTTTCAGTATCATGCATTTGAACCCAGTGTGTATTTTACACACACAGCACCTCTGTGTGGGCTGTGTTCTGCATGTGGCTTGTGGGCAGCTGCTGTCGGGTGGCCTGGCAGAGGTCTGTGCTGCGCATGCCTGGCCGCCACAGCCTCCGCCCACATGTATTTTGCGCAAGGGTTGCAGACCCTTGGGGGAAAGGTGACATTTATTGACTTCTACAGTGCCATCCCTAGAAGGCTGTTGATCAGATATTGAATAACAACTAGTTGATCAATTAATTTATTTAGTCTCATGAGTTATCTATTTATTTATTTTGCTTATTTATTACTATGTAGCCCAGGCTGGCCTCGCAGTCAAGGTGATTCTCCTGCTTTAAGCCTCCCGAGTGCTAGGATTATAAGTCTCATGAATTTTTACTAAAAACATTAATATTCTCTGAATTGTCATTTTCCTTTCCTTCCATTTTTTCTTTTCTATTTTTTTGAGATGGAGTCTTCTCAAGTTGCCCAATTGGTCCTCAAGCTTGCAATCTTTATGCGTCAGTCTCCTGAGTAGCTAGGATTATAGGCATGCGCTACCATGCCTGGCTCTCTAAACTGTCATTTTCTGACTTGAAATGCTTTTCTTTGCTTGGTCATCACCAGTTTATGCTGAGCAGCTTTTCCTGCATCTTAGTTGCTGAGAGGCAGCTCTGCATTTCCGTGAGGCGGCGTGCCCCCACTCAGCCTCCTCTTTCCCCACAGCTGCCTCCCGCGAACCGTCATTTCCCACCAAATGGGGAGGAGTCACTAATTCTGACCAGAGGATGCCAGCCGGGTTTCCCACACCTGCCCCACAGAGTCCCTGGGTGCCTGTCGGAGAGACAGATTAGCAGGCCTCTCCCGAGGAAGTCTGTGAAGCCATCTGTGTTCACAGCGAATAGTCCAGCTGGCTTTGGTCTTCTGGCTAGAGTGGGAAGCACTGATCTTCCTCAGTTAGGAGGGCGAGGGGCTGCTGGACACGAATGACGTCAGGTGTGACCTGTGCTACGCAGGGAGAAGGCGGGATGTGGCAAGGGGGATGACAAGGCTCCCTGAGCCACCAGTTCGGACCCAGCAGGGCAGCCAGCATGGCGCCATAGCACCCTATGCACTCTCACAGGCGTTCTTGGCAACTTGGAATCTATGCGTGTAAATGGGGGCATGGTTAAATAAACATCTTTTAAAAATTCTTGCAAGATGTTCTTCCCCAGCTAATCTCCCAAGAGAAGCGTTCCTACCCGAGGCGATGAAAATCCTCCCTGATATCTTCCTCCTGCGTGCTCACTTGTGGAGTTGAGGACACAGTGACACAGGTGAAACACGCCACGGGGACTGCCCCACCCACCCGCAGGTGGAGCCTGCCTGTCCCTTCCCCCATAATATCTGCAGAGGCGTGGCGGCTGCCAACTCCTGGCCCTGTTCTACCCTCCTGCTCCCTCAGGCCCGAGTGCATCTGCAGGGAACATCCGACCCCTAATAGCCATCCTGGGCAGTCACCGTCCCAGGTCAGGGAAGCTCCGTGGTGGCCTCCTAGGCAGGCTGTTGTGATACCAGAGGCCAGCGCCTCCCATTACGCCCACAGGGAGCCACCGTACAGGGCTCCTGTCCATCTTTCCTCGCTTGGACTCAGTGTCTCCCCTGCTCCCACTCTTGCCAGCATCTTGAGCTTTGTTCCAGGGGAGTGGGAACCGGGATTCCTAAGATTGGCATTGAAGGCCAGCCTGGCACTTCCCTTTCCTCATTTAACCCCCAGGGCTTGTGGCCATGCTGTCATCCCTTTTGCTCAGGGAGGAAGCAGGCTTGCAGGGCTCGAGTGACTTGCTGGAGGTCCCAGCAAGTGAGTAGCAGGCTTCTGTGGCCCCAGCACTGTCTGTCGCTCTGACCACCCTAGCTGGTTCCTCCTGTGTGGCCAGGGCTGCTTGGTGCCATTCCACCTCCTGGCCTGTAAAAGGGTGCTTGGTGCCTTGCTCTCTCGGGAGCTATGGTTCTTGTTGACATTAATTTGGGGCCCAGGGTGAGGAGGAGAAGCCCAAGCTCTGTAGGGGATACACAGCCCTTGTGCCTTTGATGGAAGAGAGGTGCTGGGGCTGCGCCAGCTGCACCTGCATCAGATGCTGATAGCCATATGAGGCGGCTGCTGCTCGCCAGTTCATGGATGGGGTGGCCAGGTCTTAGGGGACACATGGCTGGGGCCACTGGGCCTGAGGAAGCACAAGCCATTGAGAAAGCTCCCCTCATCTAGTAAAGAGCAGAGCTGGGATTCAAACCCCTACCGCCTGGTCCCAAACTTGTGCTTACGAACTCTAGGCCATACATGTGTCCACCACTGTGTACCCCACCCGGACCCCCTGGGTCTGCAGGACACCTGCTGTTCCCTGCCTGCTAGAGACCATTTCCCCCAGAGGGTATTCTGCTCTGTGTTCTTTCCAACCTTCCTTAGCATCAGCATACGACTTGTGCATTTATTCCCATTTTCCACAATGGCAAGAAGTGCCCCATCTTTCTGAGATTTGTTGGGGCCCCCTGCCTCAGCCAGGGTTGTCTCCAGACACTGACTAGAGCCTTGGGGACAAGAGGCTTTCAGCCCAGGAAGTACCCCCTCTCCTGTCCTGTCCTTGCTCACTGGCCAGGGCTACTGGGATTGAGGGGATGGAGTTCCGGTGCAAGAGGAGCAGCTATCTTTGAGTGCCCTGTAGAGAGAACTCGCAAGCAGAACTGTCCCCAGATAGTGGACAACTGCAGGACTGGACCCTAACTGTTACGGGAGGGTGGGGAGATCCTGTGTTTTTCAGGGTTACTCTAGTTTGTGGAACCTACCTAATGTCTTTTAAACACAAGACAAAGAACAATGAAAGGGCAGGAGGGTGGGTGGAAGGAACAAGCCAAGCCCAGGTGGTGGGGGTGACTCGGGGGTGGCCAGGAAAGTCGGGATCCTGACTGTAGCCCTCACCTTGGTATTGGCCTCCAGGTAATTGTACAGCACATTGATGGAGATGGTGAGGTCCCCGTTGTTGAAGGGATATGACCGGTTCCAGCCTTGGGCACCAAACTTGCGCCGCTCAGCCACCACAGCATGAAAGTAGCACAGGGCAAAGAGGATGCACTTGAACTCCATCTCTTTAGAGCACATCTCCAGCGTGTCCTGCAGGGGGCAGGCAGAAGTGGGGAAGTTTTTTTTTTTAAGTTTTTTGAGACAGGGTGTCTCTGTGGAATCTAGACTGGCCTTGAACTCATTATGTGGCCCAGGCTGGCCTCAAACTCACAGAAATCCTCCTATCTCAGCCTTCTGAATGCTGGGATTACAGATGTGTGCCACCACGCCCAGCGAGAAGGAGAGTTTTTTTTTTTTTTTTTTTTTTTTTTATTTTAAAGAGAAGAAAAAACAAAACAAATCAAAAGAAGAACAAATTTTCCAACCAACATAATAGGAGGGTAACAATGGTTAATACATTACGTATTACTATCTTTAAGTTAGTTATTCAGGACACCAGACATTAGCATTCAATTGTCCAAACATTATTGGCACAAACCTTACTCTTCAATGAACTAAGTAAAAATGGTAGTGTATCTATCTTAACCATCTTATATATATATATATACAATTTTTTTTCCCTTTCCCTTCTTTCTTTTCCCTATTCCAGTCTCTCTTTCCTTTTGACCAGTTTCTTTTTGATTCACCATGTCTATTGTACATTTTGGATCTTATTTACTCTTTCAGTTTCTCATACTAGAGAGATAATACGATGCTTACACATGTGCTTCTGGTTTATTTCACTTATGAGTATTTTCTCGAGTTGCATCCATTTACCTATAAAAGTCTCCAGTTTATCCTTCTTTATGGCTGAATAGTACTCCATTGTATAAAAATACCACATCTTTCTTATCCATTCCTCAGTTGATGGGCATTTGGGTTGTTTCCAAGATCTGGCTATTACAAATTGTGCTGCTATAAACATGGGTGCACATATATCGCTGTGGTACGATGTTTTTAATTCTTCTGGGAAGATGCCCAGAAGGGGAATAGCTGGGTCAAATGGGACCTCCAACCCTAGTTTTCTGAGGAATCTCCACACTGACTTCCACAGTGGCTGTACCAGTCGACACTCCCACCAACAGTGAAGAAGGGTTCCTTTTTCCCCACAGCCCCTCCAGCATTTGTTATTAGTTGATTTCTTAATAGTAGCCATTCTTTCTGGGGTGAGATGGTATCTCAGTGTTGTTTTAATTTGCATCTCTCGAATGACTAGTGATGTTGCACATTTTTTTGTATATTTGTTTGCCATTAGTATTTCTTCATCTGAGAAATGTGTATTCATCTCAGATGCCCATTTTTGGAGTGGGTCTTTAAATTTGGGAGGTCTGATTTTTTTGAGTTCTTTATATGTTCTCGATAGTAATCCTTTGTCTGAGGAACAGCTGGCAAACATTTTTTCCCACATTGTGGGTTGTCTCTTCACTCTGTTGGTGGTTTCTCTTGCTGTGCAAAAGCTTTTTAATAAGATGAGATCCCAGTTATTGATTCTTTGGGATAGTTCCCGTGCGGTTGAGTTTTTATTCATAAAGTCTTTGCCTACACCAATGTCTCCAAGGGTTTTACCTATCCTACCTTCCAGCAGATTTAATGTTTCTGTTTTAATATTTAGATCTCTGATCCATTTTGAATTTAGTTTAGTGCATGGTGAAAGATATGGATCTAGTTTTAATCTTCGGCATGTGTAGAGCCAGTTTTTCCAGCACCATTTATTAAAGAGGCTATCTTTCTTCCAGCGAATGTGTTTGGCACCTTTGTCAAAGATAAGGTGGCTTAGTATGTCTGGGGTTGTTTCAGCATCTTCTAATCTGTTCCATTGATCTTCAGGTCTGTTTTTTTGCCAGTACCACACTGTTTTTATCACAGTAGCTTTATAGTATAATTTCAAGTCGGGGATTGTGATGCCCCCTGCCTTGCCTTTGTTGCCCAGAATTGCCTTTGCTATTCTAGGTCTCTTCTGATTCCAAATGAATTTTAGGATTGTTTTCTCTAATTCTGTGAGATATGCTGTTGGAATTTTGATTGGAATTGCATTAAATCTGTATAACAATTTTGGAAGTATGGCCATTTTCACTATATTGGTTCTTCCTATCCAGGAGCAAGGGATATCTTTCCATTTTCTGATATCCTCTTCAATCTCCTTTTTCAGAGTACTGTAGTTTTCAGTATAGAGGTCTTTTACATCCTTCGTGAGGTTGATTCCTAGGTATTTCATTTTTTTGGATGTTATTGTGAAAGGTATTGTTTCCCTAATTTCTCTTTCAGTAAGTTTGTTATTTGTGTACAGGAAGGCTATTGACTTTTGAGTATTGACTTTGTATCCAGCTACACTACTGAATTTGCTTATCAAATCTAGCAGTTTTTTAGTGGAGTTTTTGGGGTCTTCTGTGTAGAGTATCATGTCATCTGCAAATAATGATAATTTAACTTCTTCCTTTCCAATCATTATTCCTTTTATTTCTTTCTCTTGTCTAATCGCTCTGGCTAAAGTTTCCAGAACTATGTTGAATAAGAGTGGGGACAGTGGACATCCTTGTCTTGTTCCTGATTTTAGAGGGAAGGCTTTCAGTTTTTGGCCATTTAGTATAATATTGGCTGTTGGTTTGTCATAGATAGCTTTTACCAGATTGAGATAAAGACCCTCTATTCCAATTTTCTGTAGGGTTTTTATCATGAAAAGGTGCTGGACTTTGTCAAAAGCTTTTTCTGCATCTATTGAGATGATCATGTGATTTTTGTCTTTGGTTCTGTTAATATGCTGTATTACATTTATTGATTTACGTATGTTGAACCATCCCTGCATCCCTGGGATGAATCCAACTTGGTCATGGTGTATAATCTTCTTGATGATTTGTTGGATTCTGTTTGCCAGTATCTTATTAAGGATTTTTGCATCTATGTTCATTAGGGAGATTGGCCTGTAGTTCTCTTTCTTAGTTGGGTCCTTCTCTGGTTTTGGTATCAGGGTAATGCTTGCTTCCAGGAATGAATTTGGGAGTATTGCTTCCCTTTCAATTTCATTGAAAAGTTTGAGAAGTAGGGGCGTTAGGTCTTCTCTAAATTTCTTGTAGAATTCGGCAGTGAATCCATCAGGGCCTGGGCTTTTCTTTGTTGGGAGGTTTTTAATTACATCTTCAATTTCATTGGCTGATATTGGTTTATTTAGGATTTTTAAATCTTCTTGATTCAGTTTTGGTAATTCATACGAATCTAGGAATCTGTCCATTTCTTCTGCATTTTCCATCTTAGTAGAATATAAATTTTCAAAATAGGTATAGATGATCTTCTGGATTTCTGCAGGGTCTGTCGTGATATCACCCTTTTCATTTTCAATTGCATGGATTTGAGTCTTTTCTTTTCTTTTTTTAATAAGGTTGGATAAGGGTTTGTCAATCTTATTTATTCTTTCAAAGAACCAACTTTTTTTTTTTTTTTTTGTGGGTACCGGGGGGACGACCTCAGGACCTCACGCGCCAACAGGCACCCGTGCCGCTGAGCGATATCACCGGCCCCTTTTTCGTATGTGGGTTCCGGGAGTCGAACTCGGGCCTTCGCGCTTGCAAGGCAGGCGCTTAAGCCGCTGAGCCGTCTCACCGGCCCAGAACCAACTTTTTGCTTCATTGATTCTTTGTATTGTTTTTTTATTCTCCAATACATTAATTTCTGCTCTGATCTTTATAATTTCCTCCCTTGTACGGGCTTTTGGCTTAACCTGCTCTTCTTTTTCTAGAAGCTCGAGGTTCACCCTTAAGTTGTTTATTTGCGCTTGCTCTGTTTTCCTGATATAAGTGTTTAATGCTATAAATTTCCCTCTTAGGACTGCTTTCATTGTATCCCATAAGTTCCGGTATGTTGTACTGTCATTATCATTCAGTTGTAGAAAGTGACTAATTTCTTCTTTAATTTCATCTGTGACCCATTGGTTGTTCAGGAGGATGCTGTTTAATTTCCATGTGTTTAGGGAGTTTTTGTGGGATCTTTTGCCATTGATTTCCAATTTCATTGCACTATGGTCTGATAATATGCATGGGATAATTTCAATTCCTTTGCATTTACTTAAGCAGGTTTTATGAGCTAGTATGTGGTCTATTTTGGAGAACGTCCCATGTGCAGCTGAGAAAAATGTGTATTCTGATGTTGTGGGATGGAACACTCTGTAGACATCTACTAAGTCCATTTGTTCAAAAGTTTGGTTCAGTTCTACTATTTCATTATTGATTTTCTGTCCAGTTGATCTATCTTTTTGTGACAGTGGAGTATTGAGATCTCCCAATATAATTGTATTAGTGCTTATTTGATTTTTCATGTCCTTTAGTACTTGTTTTATATAGCTGGGTGCATTGGTATTTGACGCATATATATTTATGATCGTTATCTCTTCCTCTTGGATTGTTCCCTTTACAAGGCTGTAATGACCGTCTTTATCTCTCTGAATCCTTCTTGGCTTGAAGTTCACTTTGTCTGCAAAAAGAATAGCTACCCCTGCTTTTTTCTGGGTTCCTGTGGCATGGAGTATTGTTTTCCATCCTTTGACTTTCAGTCTATGAATTTCTTTCTGAATTAAATGTGTTTCTTGTATACAGCATATTGTTGGATCTTGCTTCTTGATCCATTTCGCCAGTCTGTGCCTTTTGATTGGTGAATTGAGACCGTTAACATTGATGGTTAAAACTGATATGTATTGACTTGTCATGATATTTTCCTGTTGTTGGTTCCCACTCTTTGTTTTTCCGCTTTCCGGCTATTTAATTATTTGCCCTGCCTGATGGATTCCTTCTGTTGGGGTTCCTATCTCTTTCTAGAATGTCCTTCAGAACGTTTTGGAGTGCTGGTTTGGTGGTCATAAATTTTCTCAGATGTTCTTTGTCATGAAAGTATTTTATTTCTCCATCAATTTTTTTTTTTTTTTTGTGGGTACCGGGGGGTCGACCTCAGGACCTCGCGTGCCAACAGGCACCCATGCCACTGAGCGATATCACCGGCCCCTTTTTTCGTATGTGGGATCCGGGAGTCGAACTCGGGCCCTCGCGCTTGCAAGGCAGGCGCTTATGCCGCTGAGCCATCTCACCGGCCCTTCTCCATCAATTTTGAAAGATAGTTTTGCAGGGTACATCAATCTGGGCTGAAAATTATTTTCCTTTAGAGCTTGCAATACATCATTCCAAGCTCTTCTTGAATTGAGGGTTTGTGCTGAAAAGTCAGCTGTGATTCTGATGGGTTTTCCTTCATAGGTGATTTGTCTCTTCTCCCTAACAGCTTTTAAGATTCTGCCCTTCTGTTGAATTTCTGGGATCTGGACTATAATATGTCTGGCTGAAGTTTTTTTTTGATCATGTCTAGTTGGTGTTCTAAAAGCTTCACTTATAGGGGTGTCAAATTCCTTTTCTCTTCCAGGAAAGTTCTCCCTGATTATGTCTTTGAACAAGGTTTTAATGTCGTTGATGCTATCTCCTGCTTTTTCATTTATTCCAATTATTCTTAAGTTGTTTATCTTTGAGTCATCTAGCAGCTGCTGAATTGATTTTTCATGGTCCCTTGCTATTTTTAAGAATTTTTCCATTTCATGATCACTAATTGCAAGCCTGTCTTCTATATCTGAGATCCTGTCCTCGCATTGGCTTATTCTGCTACAAATACTTTCAATGGAATTTTTTATCTCTTGGGTATCTGCTTGAATCTGCCTTATGGATTCCATTTCTTTCCTATGCTGAGCATTCATGGTTTCTATAGTTTTCTTAAGTTCATCTATTTTTTTGTCTGTATCAACTATAGTGTCCTTAAGCATGGTCTTCATTGTAGACATTATCTCTGCAGTTATCTGTGAGATTATTTCTGTTTTAATTTTTTCCAGAACCTCATTCAGTTGCTTTGTTGTTACCACTTCAGATAGGCCAGGTGGGTGGCTTTCGGATTGTCCCACCTCGTTGCTCCCTAGGTTTGCCTTTGGTGAATTGGATGTGTGGGGTTGCATCTTGTTTAAGTGTCGTCTCATTTTTTCTTTCTTTAATTCCTGGGGTGATGTTTGCAAATTACCTATAGTAGGTTACTTTATTGCTAGTGTTTAAGATCTTTAGAAGATGACTACTTCTCTGCAGTATCTTCCAAGTGGAGCTTGCTTTTAGGTTTTGAGCTTTCTGCCAGATCCTACCTCTTCAATTCGTTGGGTATGCGAAGTTGCTACCTGTTTGGCCCAGTCCTTGATTCTTTGGTACTGTGCCACTGTATTTTCTGTGTCCCTTAGTCAATCTCAATCATGAAATATCAGGAAGGAAAGATGTTTAGAACAATTATTTCACATTTGGCTATAATGTTAACTAAAGCATCAAACACAGCCTAGAAAATGACAGACTGAGCTAACCAGTTATTTACCACTTTTAGCTGTATAGAGTTGCGGTTATATAACAAAATCTAAAACACACCAGAAAAATTATATGCAGTATACAAGTCCTATGTATGTCAATTTTTCCTTGAGGAGTTTAAATTTAAAATGAGTTAAGGAGGAAATAGAGTATTGGGAGAAGAGGAAGGAATTAGATGTAAGGTTAGAGGACCAAGAGGGATCCCACTAAAATTGGGACACTAGTGCAGAGGACAGGTGGTAAAAAGAGAAGGAAGGGATAAAAGGAAGAACAGATCAGAACCACAGTCACAAAGAAGTTAGAGGCGCTGTTTACACTCATATAAAAAACCAGAGAGAATAATGAAGGAAAGAGCAAATACACATACAGAAACAAAAACGAAGATAAATACAATAAAACAGACAGATCAAAAATAAAACCCCACCAAAAAACAAAACAAAACAAAACAAAACAAAAACAAAAAAACCCTTCGCCAGAACAAAAAACAAATCAGTGAGAAAAAAAAAATAAATAAAAAATAAAAATAAAAATAAAAAATAAAAATAAAAATAAAAAATATAAAAAGAATCAGTTCCAGGTGTTGACTCTGTTGTAGGCAGGTACCTTGTGACAAAGTCCTGTTCTGTGCAGGTCCGTCCCAGTAAGCCAGGAGCGCCCTCTGGCGGGCGGTGAGCAGATGCGTGTACTTTCAGGCAGAGACCAGTCTAGCTCGCCTCCGCTCTCGGCGCCCTTTCACGATCCCTGGGCCTGAGAGGCTCAGCGCGCTGTCCGGAGCGCGGGTTCCCTGCACTGGTTCCCGCCGCTTTGGTTTTTCGCCACGCCCCCCACAATGGCGCCGGGCCAGTCGCTCTCTGGCGCGGGACAGGTGTGGCTGAGAGTCCAGTCTCGTTCGCCTGCTGACCTCAGCACACTTTCGTGGGCTTGAGAGGCCCCGTGCTGTCCTGTCCGGAGCACAAGTTCCCAGAGCAGTTTCCGAGCCGCTCTGAGTTTCGCCACACCCCCCACAATGGCGCCCGGCCGGTCGCTCTCTGGCGCGGGGCAGCTGTGGCTGAGAGACACTCACCGCCGGTCTGCGCCGTTCTCCGCCGCTCCCCTGCCCCGCCGCTGTCTCAGGATCCTCTGTGGGGGCTCCCTGGGCGCCAGCTGCCACCGTGTGTCCATAGAATTGAGCCTCCGCGGCGCTGCAACTCCCGGGATAGTAGAAGGTGCGCGCGCGCGGTCTGCTCCTTCTTTCCTTCTTCTTTGTTGGAAGTCACCCGTCACTGGTGCCGGGGGTCCCAGATTGCGCTTCAGAACTTTTCTGGGTTTCGGGGAGGCATCTCCCCGCCTCCTGCGCTTTCCGGGTCGCTTTATTCCCGTGTTCCAATGGTAACTTTTAGAGAGAGTTTCGCTGCCTGCTTCTTACTCATCCGCCATCTTGAGGTCCTCGAGAAGGAGAGTTTTATAGAGAGCCCCATCTTTGCCACTTTGGGTGGAGCGATCCAATCCGTCCCTCCTCACAGCCACCCATTGGTGAAGGCTCAGGTAGAGTTGCTTTCCCTTGTTTCTTCCAGAAATGCAGTTTTATCACTTTGATGTATTTATTACAAATGAAATTGATAAAATAAGTCATGCGTTGCATAACAATATTTCAGTCAATGATAGACCGAAGATGAGATAGATGTCGTCATAAGATTATGATGGAACGGAAGCACCCTTCACTCCGGGACACTAGGTGATGCTGTGCTGTTGTCACATGGCAGCTCAGGAGTGACTGGCATTGCGCTGATGCTGGTATCAAAACACCTTCAGTGCTGCCAGCCATATGAGCGTTTAGCTTATACAGTTACATATGTACATAATATTTGATAATGACAATGAGCAATTATGTTACTGAGCTGTGTATTTACTGTCCTGTGGTGTGTGTTTGCAGTGCTGTGATGGAACCCAGGGTAAGCGCTCTACACAGAGCTATACTCCCAGCCTGTACTATACTTTTTTTTTTTTAATCATTATTTACTTATTTACTCATTTATTTATGCAGTACTGGGGATTGAATCCAGGCCCTTCACACTGAGCTATATATTTTGAGACACGGTCTCACTAAGTCACTAAATTGCCCGGGCTGGGCTTGAACTTGTGATCCTCCTGCATCAGCCTCGCAGAGTGCTGGGATTATAGGTGTGTGCCACCATGTCTAGCTCATCATTACTTTATTTATTTTTATTTTTTTATTTTATTTTATTTTTTTCATATGTGGGTTCTGGGAGTCGAACTCGGGCCCTCACGCTTGCCGGGCAGGCGCTTAAGCCGCTGAGCCATCTCACCGGCCCCTCATCATTACTTTAGAATGCATGCCTTATGTTTTTTTAAAAGTAGTCATTCAGGCACGGCGGTGCACTGTAGCCCTGGTGTTTAGAAGCATCCATGTGGGCGAGGGATGAAGATAAGCCGCAGCCTGCTCTGCACCCCAGTCTGCCACCTGCCGAGAGACGGACACAACATACAGCACAAATGACATGCTAAGGCAAAGCAGACTACAGGCTTGGATTCACTGCAATGCCACGTTGCCACAAAGGTCACTAAATGTGTCTTCTCCATTGCTGTAGTGACCCCATTACAGACTGGCACCAACCCTGTGAGCCACACTGCCCCCAGCACCGGGTACATCCAGAACCCTTTGTCACACTGTATTCCCTCTTCACATCCCTCACCACACTCTTGGCCAGTGGTCTGGGTTGTGGTCTGATTGTCACTTATCCCTTGTCCCTGCAACATGCTGGGCATATGGTATTGACTGGGAGGATGAAGGGACAAGTGACCCACTTCAAACATCTCTTTTGGCCTTGAGTTTGACAATGGTGTGTGCATAAGTGGGTCAGGAATTGTTAGTGGATGGCTCAGAATTCTTGTGTAAGTATCTGTTAATCTTAAGTCAGATACAGAAGTTATTCCTCCTGGGGACAGTGACCTCTCTAGGTAGATCTTTGTTAGAATACAGTGTCAAAACCTCAAAAAGATCTAGGCTCAGAAGGGAGATGGGGTGTACACAAATAGAAGGTTGTACGAGGTGTGATGGAACAATATGGTGAATGCCTAAAAAATTATTATACTAAAAGACACATCGCCACAAATCCTCCTCAAAAATCCTCCCCCTCGCTTTGAGCACACTTACCCCATCATTCTTGCCACTTTCTGAAGCAGGTCTGAAAGTCCTCTTTCATGAGTGTCTTTAGTTGCATTGTCATGGCTGCCTTGATGTCCCAAATCTATTTAAAATGTTTACCTTTCATGGTCATTTTGACTTTGGGGAAGAGCCAGAAGTTGCCCTGTGCCAGATCTGGTGAGTAAAATGGATGAGGACATACCATCTTTCTGTTGGACAGTATTTGACAGCAGCATTCACTGTATTTTTTTTTTTTATTACCTCTCATAAAGATGCTCATGAAAAAGACTTCCAGAACTGCTTCAGAAAGTGGCAAGGATGATGGGATAAGTGTGTTCAAAGCAAAGGGAAGTATTTTCAGAAGGGTTAATGACAATATGTCTTTTACTGTAACACATAAAAGTACATATTCACCACATTTTTTTTTTTTTGTGGGTACCGGGGGGTCGACCTCAGGACCTCGCTCACCAGCAGGTGCCCGTGCCGCTGAGCGATATCACCGGCCCCTTTTTCATATGTGGGTTCCGGGAGTCGAACTCGGGCCCTCGCGCTTGCTGGGCAGGCGCTTAAGCCACTGAGCCATCTCACCAGCCCCTTCACCACATATTTTGAACACCAGTGAATAACGAGGACGGGCCCACAGAATGAACACAGAGACTGGGGGCTGCAGAAGCGGTCGTCCTGTGGGCAGGAATGGGTGGGAAAACCACAGAGGAGGGTGTTGGTGCAGCCTCAAGCACTGTGAGCTTCTGGTGGGAGGAAGGAGAGGTCAGCAGATTCCAGGTGGATGCAGAGGTGGAGGAGACCCTGCCAGGCAAGTGTAATGCTCCTGGAGCCTGCGATGCCAGGCACACACAGGCCTTCACCCTCCACCCTGGAGGCAGCAAGCAGCCCCTGCAGTTGCTAGTGGAGGAGGACAGGCTCACAGTGGCTTCCTCCCTGCTGATGGCAGCAGGTCGGGGCGGGGACCTAACGTGAGGATACCTGGCTGGGGACAGCATCGCCTCCAGCACAGGGCGCTGTGGCCCCATCACCTGAAGCTGGCCTTCGTCCTGGCATCACCCTCATGAGGGTGGCAACAGCTGTGCTGCAGGAAAGCGGACCGACCCTCAGGGAGCCACCCGCAGGAGCGCGGCCTCGTTTACCGTGACCCCACAACGACGAGTTCACCGTTCCCAGAATTCACTGCACCCGCACCCACGGGGCCGTGAAACTGCTTCTGCTCAATAAAGGCAAGGAATCACAGTTGCTCAGAAGCATCCTCTGATGGGAGGTATGTGTGTGTGTGTGTGTGAGGGTGCTGGGGTGGCATGGAGGGCAGGACACAGGGTGGAGCTGTCCCCCGAGCTCGGAGGTGTCTCCTGGCCTGGGCCTGGGGTGGTTGCTGGGCTCAGCGCAGGGTGCCCTACCTGGGTGAAGAGGTCAAGGGCCTTGTGCAGGTTGGCGTGCATGCCCGTGGGTGGCTCGTTGGTGATTTTGATGGCGTTTTCTAGGATGCCCTGGGGGATGATGTGGGACTCGGGGCTGGGCGCAGGCTCGGCGCTGATGAACACGCGGTAGTTGTCGTGGCTGCCCGTGCTGTAGCGCTCCACCTTCTTCTCCAGGGTGCTCAGCCACCGGGCCACCAGGTGGATGTTCTGCAGCCAAGGCCGGGGGTTAGCTGCTCCACCCAGGCCCCTCAGGATCGACCGCTATGCCCCACCCCTTGGCATAGCCCGGGGTCTTCCCGATGGCACCTGCCCCTCACTGCTGCCCACCCTGACCGGGTGCGGGCATTGAGATATTTCTAACAACTCTTGTGCTCAGTTATTTCAAGACCTGCAGCCTTATACTGTGTCCTCTGCATCCTCCCTACACAGGGCTGCCATCACCTGGTCCCCAGCCCTCCAGGGGGCATCCGGAAGGGGACCAGGGCCCGGAGGGGTGGTTGTGCTGGGCTTTGACCAGAAAGTGGTAGAGCACATGTCCTGGGGGCTGTGGCCCTTGCTACCTCCCCCAAGCAGCGCCAGGGATGGTTTTGTGGGCTGGGATTTTTTTGTGGGTCTTTTTTTTTTTTTTGCTTCATTTCTGGCAATGGATTCCAGGGTCTTCACGCAGAGCTATGACCCCAACCCTTTTTACTGTTTATTTTGAAACAGTCCTGCCAGGTCACTAAGTTGCCCAGGATGGGCTCGAACTTGGGATCCTCTTGCCTCAGCTTCCCAGAGCGCTGGGATTACAGGCGTGCGGCCCCTGTTAGTTTTAAAATGACGCGTCTTTAGAGGGCCTCTGGTATAGTCTTTGTCTGGTATAAACAGCATCTCTGTCACCATGGGAGAATCTGCTCTTCTTGCATGGCCTTGCCCCCCCCCCCAAGCTAACCGGGCCAAGTTACTGCTAGGTCTGCTTCCTCCTTCAGGAGCTGTCAGACCTCTACCCGCATTTGTAATGCAAATCCCTGGAATAAGCCACTTCCTTTTGGGTTTCTGGTCCCATGGCCGCCTTAGTGGGGGAAACCCTCACCTGCAGAATGACCCAGTGCCCGTTCTCGGCAGCCACATCCAGAGCGTTCTCGGCCACCACCTCTTGTCCCTGCCCCAGGGACACATTGTGGAGTTTCCCATTGTCTATGGTAAATCCCAGTTTTTTTCCTAAAGAAAGGAAAAACAGGAAAAGCACAGAGATGATTCAATGACAAAGGTTCCTACTGTGCAGTCCACGGCCAGGAACTCCACACACATCCCCATCTTGTTTACTTAGGGGAAATACATGTCACATAAAAGTCACCATTCTAAGCCATCTCAAAGTGCACAGCTCGGTGACACTGAGCTCACTCGCCCTTTCATGCAGCTCTGTGTTGGGTCTGGAACGTCTTCACCACCCCAAGGAGCCCTTGTGCCCGTTAAGCAATCCTTCCCCGTCCCCCTCGCCCCAGCCCCTGGTGTCAACCAACTGTTTTCTGCTCTGTGAGCGTTTCACAAAAATGGAATCACACAATTTGAGGCCTTCGTGTCTGGCTTCTTTTGACTGAGCATAATGTGTTCAGGGTGCATCCACGCGTCAGAACTTTGTCCCTTTTTATGCCAGAGTCATATTCTACACTGCAGCTATACTGCATCTGCTTATCCATGCATCGGCTGGATATTTCTGTGGTTTCTACCTTTTGGTTATTGTGAATGAATATTTATGTAAAGCACTTCTTTGAATATCTGTCTTCTTTTTGGGAGTGGTGAGGTGCTGGGGATCGAACCCAGGGCCTTCTGTACACTAGGCAAGGGTTTTACCGCTGAGTTAAACCTCCAGCCCCTGAACACCCGTGTTCAGTTCATTTGACTGTGCTCCCAGGGGTGGAGTTGCTGGATCACATGGTAATTCTGTGTGTAACTCACTGAGAAACTGCCGAACTCTTTCCACAGCAGCTGCACCCTTTCACACTCCTACTAGCAGTGCACACAGATTTCCGTCTCGCCACATCCTTGCCAACACTTGTTATTGTGCTGTTTTTGATACAGCTACCCTAAGGGGTGTGTAGTGGTATCTCACTGTGGTTTTGATTTACTGTTCTCTGGTGGTGCTGACACACACCCCACCTTTGAGGGTGTCACTGGCCCGCTGCACTCACCCAGGGCTTCCACATCTTTCAGAGGGTCAACCCCTGGGGAAAGGATGAAGAAGATAGGGGTGGACGGGCTGCTCTCCTCATAGGACTTAGAAAATTCAATGCTCCGGCCTTCCACAAACTTGCTGCCCATCTTCTCCGCCACAAAGTTCCTATAGAAGATGTGCTTTGTCAGACCCAAAGACCGTGGAACCCATGGCTCTGGTCCAAGAGTCCAGAGTTTGGAGTCAACCTCAGACCCTCTTGGGTCTATAATAAGCTAATTCATAGGGGTAAAGAAGAAATGGCTCAAGCAGAGGGCCCATTTCTTGGTGGGCTTTCCAAGCGGAGAGATGCCTCTGGCAAAGCTTTTCGCAGGGTTTCTTCCTGCAACGAGGCCTGTGTGGGTGTACGCTTTCTCCGCTGTGGCTTTACTTGTCATGGGCACACTCTGTTTCCTGGGGGCCGGCAGTGTGCTCTTCCTCTGAGCCACCCAAGCAGGTAGTACTACGCCCTCACCCCACCAAGGCCAACTGGGGATGGGGTGGGCAGGAAGGAAGTTCAAGTTAGAGCAGTGTTGCTGAGTTCCAGCGGCCATGCATGGGTAGGCAGATGAGTTACAGAGAAGAGGTGACTAGAATATAGAAGCCCCTCTGCCAAGCCCCAATGCTCTCTCTAACTATATCTGGGGTCAGTTGAGGCTTCAGATAATCCTCTTAGAGAAAGTGGAATGTTGTTCTGGATGACCTTTGGATTTCAGGTATCCGCTGTCTCCCTTGATCACAGGTAGCTGAGCTCACTGTATTCTGCTGTCCAGCCCTGGCCTTGACTGGCCACTGACTGTGTCCCTAGGCTGAGAATGTGCTTCTGAGAGCGCCCTGAGTGCTCTGGGGACCGGGGAAGACTTCCGGCAGAGCTGTTCCCTTACATTTGCCCGGCCGCTTCCCTCTGCTTTAAGGGAGATCTGGAGGCTCTGCCTTCCGCTCGCTGGGGCTTTCTGGGCACCTGCATCTGTTGCTCACTTCCCTGCTCTGCCCTCCGCTAGGTTCTGTGTTTCCTGAGCAGATGCTGACTACAGGTGGGTGCAGAGAGGGGCGCTGCTTTTCCACAAGCCTCCGATTCTGTTAGTCAGGGCCTTCGGAATAGACTCAGAACATAGATGTGATGACCCTGGGCCAGAAAGGGCCTTCCAGAATATACTAAACCCTGCACCTGGACAGGGATGGAACTGAATCACCTTTTGTTAATTCCCAGGCTGGCCAGGCAGCCATTCTGTATGAGGCAATGAGTAGCGCTGAGTAAGGGTGCACGCCCGAGCCCTGTTGGCACCCAGGTCACACTAAGTTTTCCTGGGTGAGCGGAGGCTCCTGCTCAGATGCTCGGTACCCTTCCCCTGGGCCTCTCCCAGATGTCGTCCAACTTTCCTCCAGCACCAAGTCCTGGACCCTGCCCTGCTGCCTCCCTGGACCAGCCCGACTCTCCCACACAATGGTGATCTCTTGTTTCTTTTCATCCCACTCTTCCCCACCACTCTTGGCTTTTTTCCTATTCCATCCGAGCAAAACAGAGCAAAACAAAAAGTCGGTGAATAACCAGTGGGTGTGAGTCAGGGCCCTGCTTTGTCAGAGGGGAATTCTGTTAGGGACGTGCGTGTCTTTTGGGAACTCTGGTTGCATTCATGCTGCTGGGAAAGTTGAAAAGGAAAGAAGCCACCCCTACCCAGGCCCTGAGCGTGGGCTCTGGGCTCGGCCCGTGCGAACCCCCTCTCCCCCATCCTTCCAACATGGAAGGGGTCAGGTCCCGAGACATTGTTCTGGGAATTGGAATAGTTCACTTGCAAACCAGCTGCAACCATTGTCCATAAAAGACAGATGTTAAGGGCAGGCACTGAGGGGTTGGAAATCCTCAAGTGCTGATGGATTTGCCATTTCTTCATTGGTGGGGCCACAAGGACATGAACTTTGCTTTCAGTCTCTAAGGCTCACGTGGGAGTGGGAGCCTGTCTTCCTGTCACATGTCACACACTGCCCTTCCTTATGGCTCAATGGGGCAGGGGTCCCACTGACCATACTCGGAGACATGGAGGGTTAATAAGAGCTCAGGATCATAGGTGGTTTCTACCAAAGATCTACGCGGAGAACAGGGCCTCAGTAACTTCATCTGTAAAATGGGGCTAGAAACCAGCCCAGGGGATGAATGGAAATCTTCGGAGTGCCCAGCCCAGTGGCTCGTGGCCTTGTCCCACCTGTGCCATTCCTTGTGCCAGGACACTCACTTGACAGCGTAGGTCATGCGGTCTGGCCGCATGCACCTCACCATACAGAGCTTCTGCAGGGCCGTCTTGTTTTTCCACTCTTTGGGGAAGACCTCCTTCTCCGGGGCCTCTGACTCCACCAGCTTCTTCCACCGCTTGGCAGACCCTTCGATGTCATTGTCCAGGTTCTTGAACTCGTCCATTTCCGCCAGGGCCTAGGGCAGATGTGGCAGTCAGGGGGCACCTTCCCCAATGCTCCTTAGTTCCCTGAAGGGAGGCCACAGCCTCCAGAGGAGCCCTGGGCCCTGAGTGGCCTGTTGCTAAAACGGTGACCGTCACTCATGTCCACTGCAGGCCCAGCCTCTGTGGGAGGAGTCCAGCCTGGCAGTGTGGGTCTGCACCTCTGGACGGGCTCTGGACAAAGCCATGCCATTCTGGGCACTACTTACTTCATCGGGTCTGTTCAGGCTGGGACTTAAAGCTTGGGACTTGCAGGTTCTGGACTGTATATCCAGGACTTTGAGGGATAAACTTCCCCTTTGCACTTTTGTGGGCAGAGGGCTGAGAGGCCCTGGAGGAGGGGTCCCATTCTGGCTCTGCTGCTGTGTGCAGGCCGACAGGGACCTAGCCATGTCACACTCAGGAGGAATGCAAGGCCTTCTGGGAACTGGCAGCCGCCCATCTGCCCTCCATCCCCTTCTTTCCTTTTTTGAGACAGGGTCTCACTCTGTAGTTCAGGTTGGCCTTGAATGCACTATGTGACCCAAGCGGGCCTCAAACTCACGGTGATCCTCCTGCCTTAGCCTCCCAAGTGCTGGGATTACAGGTGTGCGCCACCACGCCTGGCTCCATCCACTTCTTTGGTCCCTCACATCACTGAATTTTATGGAGGCCCTAGCTCCTTGTAATCTGGCCTTGCAGACATCCTCAGCCCTGGCCAGAGAGGCTCCACAGCAGGAAGAAAGGACACAGAGCTGGAGTTTGAAGACTCACCTTGATCCCGCCCCAGCCTTGGTGCTGCAGGAAGTCCACCGGCGAGGTGACTCCGGCCTTGAAAGGGAAGCGCAGGAGGAAATCCAGCTCCATCGGGTTCAGCTCTTTCTTCATGGACAAGACCTGAGGGAAGGTGAGGTGACGCTCAGTGTTGGTTGCCACGCAGTGGCTCAACGGGGGCTGTCAGTTTATCGCCCTTGAAATGAGTCCTTCTCGTGCACCAGCTATGGGATGACGGGAGGAGTTCACACTGCCCTTGGGTTGGGGCAGAACTTGGTCTTGGCCTTCACTTTGTGTTTTTAAATTGGGTTAAACACAAAGCTTATCATTGGAACCACACTGAAGTCCATGATTCAGTGGCACAACCTAGTTTTAGAACTTTTCATTACCCCAGAAGGAAACCTCTCCTTAGCTGGCCGCTCCCCATTCGCCTTCCTCCAGCCTCTGGCCACCACCGGTCTACTCTCTGTCGCTTTGGATTTGCTTCTGGACATTGTGGATAAATGGAGTCACATCCTCTATGCCTTTTGCGCCTGGCTTTTTTCACTGAGCATGTTGTTGAGGCTCACCTCTGTCACAGCATGGGTCAGAATTTTGTTCCTTTTTAAGACTGAGTAATATTCCCTTGTGGAACACACCACACTGCGTTTCTCCATGCATCTGCCCGGGGACTCTGGGGTTACTTCGGCTATTTTGGCTGGGTGAATAATGTGGCTGTGAATGTTGGTGGATAACAATCTGGATACCTGAGGTTTCTTTTGTGCATATTAGTTACATAGACAAGCGGGCTTCGTTTTGGTATATTCAGACATGCATGTAATATACTTTGGTCGTTCCCTGCCCCCACCCCCCTACCTATTTTTAAATCTGGATGTATACCCTGGAATAAAGTTACTGGGTCCTATTTTCTATCATCTTGTCACTTGTGTGTGCTGGCTCCCTGGCTCCCTGGGTCCCCCAGCCCCTGGTCTGGGTCATTTTGCAGTGGCTTTTTGGGGCAGCTAGCAAGCACCCTCTGTCTCAGCCGGATGGCGGGGAGCTGGCTGCTCCCGTGGTCACTGCATAGTTGCTGCCGTCTCCTGAGTCAGGTGCCCAAATGGCCCCTTTGTTTAGACACCAGAGAGTTTCTTCCAAGTCAGGCTCTTCCTTTCAGTTACACAAAAATTTGTTCCTGGGGCCTGAGGAGAGAGCTTTCTATCCCAGTGAATTAGAGGGCATGCCAAGGACCTCTGAGGGCTTTTTAGCAAAAGAACAACGCACAGCGAACATGTGATTCAGAGACTCAGACGGGAAACCTCCACCCTTGGGACCCCCCGGCTCCAAATTTAAGCTTGCACTGAAAGCTAGGTTTGCGTGGATGCCCATGCTACCTATAACCACAGCTGTAACATGGCATAAACAGAATCACAGAGGGGTGTTTTGTGCTTTGGATGTGAACCCAAGGAATAGGGGTTGAACTTAATCCCTGGTGTGACAGTGTTGGGAGGTGGGACCTGACTAGTGGTGGTGACCGGGCCTTGAGGGCAGAGGGAGAGGCTCGCGACATTATCAGGGAAGTAGGGTCCTTATAAAGGGGGAGTCTGGCCCCTCCACACTCCTTCTCACCCTCTCATCTTCTGCCGTGGGATCATGTGGTAAGAGGCCCTCCCCAGATGCCAGTGCCTTGATCTTGGATTTCCAGACCATTTTTTCCAGACCATTTCCAGAACCATGAGAAATAAATTTTTATTGTCCGAGGTATTCTAGGACTAAGATAAGCTACTTGTTTTTGAAACAGGGTCCAGGCTGGACTTGAACTCATGGGCTCAGGTGATCCTCTCTCAGCCTCTCGAGTAGCTGGGATTACAGATATGCACCATTATGTCTACCTGAGATAGGCTTCTTAACCAACTGAATGGAATGTAAATCTTTAAATAGTTCTACAGGACTGTATAAACAGGAGTACAACTATTACTTCTTATAATAGTCATGCTTTTTTTTTTTTTTTTTAAGAAATATCACTTTGCTGGGTGTGGTGGCACTCAGGAGGCTGAGTCAGGACAGTGAGTTCAAGGCCAGCCTGAACTACTACATAGCAAGAACCTGTCTCAAGAATAAAAATACTACTTAGTATCCACAGTGGGCTAAACACTGATGTAGGACTGCTTCCTCCGTACTACTTTAATATAATAAAGTAACATTTCTTTGTAAACTGCTCTTTAACTGACCCCTTCCTCAGTCTCTCCCAGAAGATGTTGCCTGTTTCCTGAATGTAGACTAAATGGACCCCAGGTGTGTCCCACCTCAGGCATCTTGGACTTTATGGTCACCTGGGGATCTTGCTAAAATGCAGGTTGGATTCACCAGGCCTGAGCAAAGGGCTTGAAGATGTGGACCTCTCACTGATTCCTGGGGACTCCTACGCTGCAGGTGCACGGAGCGCACTCTGAACAGTGAGGCAGGACCTTACCTGAAATGTCACTTGTGCCAGAAAGATGAGTTTGTCCCTCTCGAAGAGCCCCCGGGCCGTGTACATGTAGACGGAGTAGGTGATCTCATCCGTCAGGTTGATCACACGCTGCTTGACCTCATCCGCAGGGGTGGTCTTCTGGATCGCTTTCTCGAACACCACATTGAAGGCCTGGGAAAGAGGCCAGTGAGGGGCGGGGAGGCTTGCAGAGCCGGCTCTGGCCTCTGGTGTGTTCAGACTGAGGACCCCGGGAAGAGCGGGGTGGGGGTGCTGGCACTGCAGTGAGGTGGTGCCCTGGCTCCCCTCCATCCTGGATGGACCTGGTCTGCCCTCGGGTTGGCACCGCCCCCAGGGCCCTGTGAACACCAAGGCCCTGTGCTGGAGCCCAGGTGCTACCGACCTTGAGCGAGAACTGATAGATGGGGTTGATTTTGTTTAGGTCGTTCAGGATGAAGTAGAGCAGGGACGCCCGCTCCGCAGCGGGGCGGTAGTTCTCTCGTGCCTCGTTGATCTTAGCTTCTGTGATTTTTGCCTCTTTTACCTCAAAGCAGACAGAAGGGGCATGGATGGAACCAGCAGGTAGACAAGGCTCCAGCAGGTGGCCCCGCCCCGTCTGAAGCCCTCAGCTCCCAGGGGACCTCTGCAGACCGCAGGGTGCTGCGTGGGCCTGGCCTCTCCCTGCCTCGGCCCCCTCGGGTGCTCTGGTGATAATGGCTTTCTCCTGCCCACCAGGGCAGGCTCCTCACGGCCCAGCTGCCACCCTCCTGTATCTTCTGGCCGGGCCACGCGGCGGCCCAGGAGTTGGCGCCTACCTTCTCCTCGATCTCACTGGCCGTGTGCTTGGTGGTCTCCAGGTTCTCCACCAAGGCAGTGTCTCCCAGAAAGTTCCCCGATGCGGCCGACAGACGTGCCAGGAGTGAGTCTTCCAGCTCCTTCAGGACGATCTTGAATTCATTCTGAGATTTGGTGAGGCTCGCCTGTGGGGGCGGCAGAAAGCCGGGAAGCAGCGTTAGGGAGCCTGGCCTCACCTCTCCCTCCTGGGCACCTGGGCCTCCCTGTAGCAATTGTGTGGACTCTGCCAGCTGGGCTTCAGAGGAGAGGAACGGCACCCACCCTGAAAGGACACACGGACATGGGAGCCCCAGGGCTGCAGAGGAACAAGACACAGGACAGCAGGACTCCTCTGAGCCCCCTGTGACCGACAGAGCTGGGAGTGAGGCCGTGGCCTGGGTGGCTACACAGAGCGCTCTCCTGGGGCAGGACCCTCCAAGCCGCCTGAGGATCGCTGCGAGTCCTGCTCTTCAAGTGAAGCTGCCATCTGATTTGGGAGGTGAAAGAAGGGGCAGCTAGGAGAGAATGATTCATTCTGTTGGACAGGAAGATACAGTTCAGGATGACCAGCTGGGGCTGCTTCAGAGAGAAGCAGTGAGACACATGGGGCCACCTCTGCACCCAGACATGTGACCACTCGTCGTTACCTTCAGCTGTTCCAGATCTGGGCGCTCTTTGGCCACCACAGCGGCTAGGAGTTGGTCCTCGAGCCCATCTCTGGTGACCAGGAAGTTGATGAGGGTGCACTGGGCTTGCATCTCGGGCTTGTAGTGCGGGTTGAAGTACTTGGTGTGCAGGATCAGGCGGAAATTGGGGTGGTACTCCACCTCCTTGTCACCAATCTTAATAAACCTGGCAGGGAGCGCAGGTGAGGTGAAATCAAGGAACAGGGCTGCCTGCATGCCACTTGGTGGCTGTCCCCAGGGTGGCTACCCTGGAACCCTACATCAGTTGCTGGACAAACTCCGCCGCCCTCCTTGGCCTGGGATGTGGCCCTCTGGAGGCCACGTGTGTCCTTTCCTCTGGGGGGCCTGCTGTCATCTGCACAGTGGCATTTATGCACCTGGTGGCACATGGTGCTCTCCTGGGGACCTTGACAGAAGCGCTCTGCCAGACCCTGCCCCAGATTCAACTCAGACCCCCCCGTGCGCTCTGGAAGCTGGAACTCTGGGGCTGCAGATCCACCATGGCGGACGCTTCTCTCTGGCGCCCACTCTGCTCTTTTCTGATTGAGCTCACTTTGGGGACCCTTTGTCTGACTGCGCACATTGGGTACCAGCACTCACGCCAGGCCCTTCTCAGAATCTAGGACATCAGCCTATTTACCTGCCCCGCTCTGTCCTGGACTTCTGCTGGCAGCCCTACACTGAAAGGTGCCTCCTGTCAGCTTTGACATTTACATTTTTACATGATTTACCTTCTTCTTTTCTTTTTTTTATATATTATTATTATTTGTGTGTGTGTGTGTGTACGCACGCGCGTGGTACTAGGGATTGAATCCAGGGTCCTTTGCACTGAGCGGCATCACCAGCCCTTTTTACTTTTTTAATTTTAAGACAGGGTCTTGGTAAATCACCCAGGCTTGGTTTGATTTTGTGATCCTTCTGCCTCAGCTTCTCAGGGTGCTGAGATTACAAGCATGCATCACTACACCCAGCTACTAAATATATATTTTAAAAGTAATGCAAGTCAATGCATCAGTTGATAACATTATCCAGCCATACCAAAAAAAAAAAAAAAAAGGGGGGAAACTGACACTGTTACAGTGTGAGTGAACCCTGAAAACACAGTGGTAAGGATAAAGAACGAGAGGCAAAAGACACATATTGTAAGCTGGAGCAGCATGGTGCTTGCCTATAATCCCAGCACTTTGGGAGGCCGAGGTAAGAGGATCAAAAGTTCAAGCCTAGCCTGGGCAGGTTAGGGACATAGCAAGATCCTGTGTCAAAAATAAAAAGTAATAAAAGGGCCAGGGATGTAACTGCACAAAGGCCCTAGGTTCAGTCCCTAGTACTGCAAAAAAACAAAGACATATTGCATGATTCTATTTGTATGAACTGTCTCGAATAGGCAGAATCACAGTAGAGACAGGAAGCGGATTAATAATGCTTGCTTAGGGCTCTGGAGGGCGGGTGCGTGGAGAGTGGTGTAAGGGGTATGGGGTCCCCTTCTGGGGTGAGGGAGATGTGGAATTAGAGTGTGACGCTTGCACAACACAGTGGGCATACTAAATGCCACTGAATCAGACCCCTTATTAGGGCTAATTACACCATAATTTGGAGCATGAAATACAATCTCAAGAATTACAAAATGCATAAGAAGAGAAAGAAGAAAAGCACCCCAGTAGCGTCATCACTGCGGCATGACGGTATAGACAGTCCTCCCTGTGACCGGGCTGTGCTTTCCAGTCGCCCTCAGGGGCTGGGGTTCCCTTATAGCCGTCAGCATTTTGCCAAGGGCCTGCTGTTTCTCAGGAAAGCAAAGGGAAAGTCCGAGCGTCTCCTCCACCCACACGCACCCAAGCCTCCCCACGGGACCTGTTAACCTGGGTTAAACCCAGAGACAGAAACAACTCACTTTCCTTTTTTAATTGTGTTCCTGCCCAGTAATGGGTCCAGCACAGGGTCCACAGTTTCGCCGATATTCTCGATGAGCAAGGTGTCCCCTTCTGAGATGGCCTGCTCGATGATGTCCAGGTAGCTATGGGGACAGTATAGAAGCCAGTTCACAAAGGCGGGCCCAGGCAGGGAGCCCTTCTTTCTAAGTCACCCTGTAGGTTTAGGGGAGGTGGAAACAGGAGCCCCTGGGAGACTGCAGGGCCACACACATTCACGTCCCAATCTGGTGTGCGGATCCAACAGACTAGGAAGGCGGGCAGGGCTGCAGCCACTGCTTCCCAACCGGGAGGCGAATGTGCACCACATGAGCGATGAGAAAATGGGCAGCCTGAAGCCTCCAGCAGCCTCCAGCAGCAGCTGAGCAGAATGCAAAGCCAGGCTGTGCGCTGATGCAGTTCTCTTCCACTGCAGGAGCGGCAGTAACCAGGAAAAGAAAGGCCCCTGGTTTAATTCCGTAGTGCTGGTGTGGCCCTCCCCCACCAGATTTCTAAGCCTATGCTGTATTCATGCGGACAGGTCCACCGTCCATCTGACAGACACGGTGCCGGAGCTATGTCTGCAGACCACGGGCTCAGCAGTCCTAAGCTGCCTCCTAAGCCCCCAGCTCTGCCGCAGGCACGCACCTTTTCTGTCCCAGGTGGATGGCTTTCAGTGCGCTCCCGTATTTGTTTTTGATCCACTTGATCCCTTGCAGCTGGGCATCCACGATAAGGGGCCAGCGCTCTGTGTTGCATAGGATGGTGGCGTTCTCGGTGGACATGCGGTCGCTGGGGAGGCCCTGGTTATTCCAAGAGGCCACATCGGCATCATCTGTCAGCAGGCTCAGGGGATCCAGGTCTTTTGTGATTGGGATGGGGACCTGCCGAGAGAGGGGGGCATTCTGTCTTAGAAGGGCAATGTGGCCTTATCACCCGATGGAGCGCAGCTCCTGCAGTTAGAGGCTGGAGGAGCCTGGGTGATTGGATCAGGGAGAAGTCAGACCTTTGCATCTGAAGAGGCAGCTTTATAACCCAGCAAGATGGGCCTTTCTAAACCCTGGAGGAGCCAAGCCTCTGCCTAGGGGCAAGGGTGCAGTGTGGCTGCTTCTGCCCTGCTGGGGACCCCCCCCACACTTTTCCTGAGTCATAAACAGAACTATGCTTCTTACCTTTAAGTTATTTATATAAGGGATCCAAAATTTATCTATCAGTTCACTTCGGTATTTCTTGGTGAAGTAGCCCACATAGGAGACAAAGGCGGAGACCAGCAGGACGTCCCCACACAGGGTGACCCCCTGGCTTTTGAAGTTCCCCACTGATTCAGCCCAGCGGATGTTTTCTGAAGCCAATCCTCCTACCAGCCTGAAAGAGGACGTGAGGACACAGCTGGGGGACTGGGCGGGGCCAGAAGACCAGCCCTCCGCCTTTAGATGGGTCCTTGCTGGGGCTGGGTGCTCGAGAGTAAATATGCTGGGGCCAGCGTCTGGGAATGCTGCGACCCCCCCAACCCCAGGTCATCTACGTCTATGTCCTGTCTACACTGATGCCACCTGACTGTTTCACCCACAGTCGAGCCCATGCTTGGCTCACGGGTGACAGAGCCAAGGTGGGGACCACGGTGGCCACAGGACGTGGTAGCATCTGGAGAGCACCAGGCCCTGCGTGTGTATCATGCTTCTCAGGCCACCAACCTGAGGACGGGTCCCTGACCCTAACCGTGCACCAGAACCTGAAAACACGGATGGGACTGAGAGGTACGCTGGCGGTGCCGCCCAGCGGCACTTACTTCCTAATGACCTAAAGTCCACTTTGATGTCCTTGGCAGGCAAGGTCAGTGCCCCCAGACCCATCGCAGGTGTCTCTGTACCACTCCTGAGGCCAAATCCAGCAACCTGAGCCCTGCCGGGGTTCCCAGGTCATGCTGACCACTGACCAGTCACTGGCCGCCAGCCCACTGGGGAGGAGCAAGTCCAAGAACGAGCTGGAAGCTGGGCATGATGACACCTGGCTGTAATGCCAGCTCTGGGGAGGCTGAGGCAGGAAGATGACAAGTTTGAGCCCAGCCCAAGGGACTTAGTGACTTAGTGAGACCTTGTCTCAAATTTTTAAAAAAGTGCTAGGAACATAGCTCAGTGTGAAGGCCCCTCAATCTCCAGTACCACAAAATAAAATAAAATAAAATAAAATAAAATAAAATAAAATAAAATAAAATAAAATAAAATAAAACACAACACAACACAAAACAAAACAGGGCTGGGATGTAGTTCAATGCAAAGGCCCCAGGTTTAATTCTCTAAACCAAACAAAAAAAGTCTTGAAATTCATCTGCTGGAAGTCTGCTTTCAGCTAAGGTAGACTTACCAGAACTGGATTAACCCTCCTGCCTACAGCAACAAAAGAAACAAAGCCGGGCGTGGTGGCACACATGTGCAATCCCAGCATTTGGACAGGCTGAGGCAGGAGAATCACAAATTTGAGACCAGCCCGGGCAACTTAGAGAGCGAGACTCTATCTCAGAAATAAAAAATAAAAAAGGGCTGGGGATGTAGATCAGTGAGAAGGTCCTAGGTTCAATCTTCAGTACAAAAACAAGTGAAAAAAGAAGGGGCTGGGCCTAGAACTGACTGCCAACGCTCTGCCGAGGCCCAAGCTCCAGGCATTGGATCTCCAATGGGACATATGCTGGGCATGAAATTCTCACTGGATTTCAAGGGCTCCGAATGAAAACTAGCACCTAAAATAGCTCATTAGTGGTTTTTACATTGATCATACAGTGAAATGAGAAAATTTTAGATATCTGGAGTGAAATGATATATACTTAAAGTGGCGCATGGTGGCACACTCCTGTAATCTCAGCACTTGGGAGGCAGAGGCAGGTCAATCGCCAAGAGTTCAAGGCCAGCCTGGGCTACATAGTGACCTCAAGGCCAGCCTGAACTATGTAGCAAGACCCTGACTCCAAAACAAACAAACAAACATATATATATATATATTCAATTTCATTTGTTTGTCTGTCCTATTTTTCTTTCTTTTTTTTTTTTTGCGATGGAGTCTCACTAAATTGCCCAGGCTGGCCTCAAACTTGTGATCCTCCTGCCTCAGCCTCCTGAGTAGCTGGGATCATAGGCATGTGCTGCTGAACCTAGCTTTTCTTTGTGCTCTTTAGATCAGCAGTTCCCAACCTTTTTCACACTAGGGACTGGCTTCATGGAAGACAATTTTTCCACGGGCCAGGTTGGTGGTGGTCTTGGAAGGATTCAGAGGAGCGCACAAGCTAGACCCCTCGCATGTACAGTCCACAGTGGGGTCCACGCTCCTGTGAGAATCGAATGCTGCTGCTGAGCTGACAGGAGGCAGAGCTCAGGTGGCAGCCATGTGGGGCTGAGGTAAATACAGATGAAGCGGGCCAGAGACATAGCTCAGTGGCATAAGTGCCTGCCTGGCAAGCATGAGGTCCTGAGTTCAACTCCTGGTACCCGCGTATTAAAAAAAAAAAAAAAATACAGATGAAGCTTGGCTCGCTTCCCTGCTGCTCACTTCCTGCCGTGCAGCCTGGTTCCTTACAGGCCATGGATCAGTACCAGTCTATGGCCCAGGGCTTGGGAACCCTTGCTTTATTTATTTAGGGTTTTGTTTTGAGACAGGGTCACACTATGTAGTTCAGGCTGGCCTTGAACCCACTAAGGCCTCGAACTCACAGCACTCCTCCTGCTTCGGCCTCCCCAGTGGTGGGATTACAGGTGTGCGCCACCACCCCTGGGAGGACCCCTGCTTTAAATGGAGCCATTGGAAGGGTTAAAAAGGAAGCTGTGAACCACTCCTGGTAGACTCCTGGTAGACTCTAGTAGACAGCACTGCCCTACAGCCTGAATCCATGATACAAACTATCCAGTGAGGGTTCCCTGGTAGTGAAATAGTAAGAAATAATCCAGGAAGCCTGCGCCCCCCACTGCACGGCTTATAAAGGACGAATGTGCATAATGAGGCACAGTCCACCCTCCTACCCTCCTTGTCCACGGGTTCAACCCACTGCAGATGGAAAATATTCAGAACAACCGCATCTTTCCTGAACAGGCATACTTTTTCCTGGTCATTGTGCTCTGAACAATACAGTGTAACAACTGCTTACCTGGCGTTTATCCGTGTCAGGGATTGTAAGCAGTCTAGGGGTGGTAAGAGACCGGGAGGATGTGTGTAGGTTACATGTAGGTTACTCTGCTGTTTTACAGGGAGCCTTGAGTGGCTGCAGAGTTGAGCCTGTGGGGGGTCCTGGGACAGCTCCCTTTCCCAGAGTGCCGAGGGGCCAGTGTACTCCCTGGAGCACGCGCCTGTGGACGGTGTCCCAGACAGCCTGGGTCACTGGGGATGTTGCAGTGCGAGAGGGCCGGTTTCCTGAGGATGGCAGAACACCTGGGGGAACTCACTCGAGTTTATCTTAATTACTTTGAGCTCAAAAAGCAAAAGCTGCAACCTGGCTGCGTCCACCAGGGCCGCTTCCTATTTCTCCGAGGCTGCTCTGAGGGCCTGTCCCTTTCAGGGTGCCTAGGAGGCAGGAGGGTGGCCCTGGCGGAGAGACAGCTACCTGTTAGCCAGGGAGATCACTCTATTGGTGGCATCAGCCTCCTGCTGACACTTGATCTTCTCAGCTGTTGCTTTTTCAAACGCTGATGTTAAGTTGCTCAGGTTGGCATTAAGTTCCTGGAAAATCAAGTTGGAAAGGTCTGGAATAATGATGCCAGGCATTGCTAGCTCCCAGTATGTGCTGAGCATGGGATGGAGCAGCTTATAAAGGCCCAGTGCCCTCCTGAGCACAAAGGGGTGCGTGCCAAGCAGCCGCTGGCATGCTCTGGTGCCCGCCTCTGCCTGCACTCTCTTGGGCTGCTTAATAATTCACAACAGCGGGCTGAGCCAACCCATTTTAAGCAGAGCTATTGACTGGCAGCATGAGCAAGTGGCTTGGTGTTTTATAGGGCCGTGGGCGAGCGAGCACTTACCGCAATCTTGTTCTTGATCCGGGACAGCTTCTCCTGGGCTTCTGCCAGCTCGGCGTTGGCCTCCTCCAGGGCTTGCCTCTTGGGGGCCACGTCGCAGTAGACTTCGTAGAAGCGGACGATGTTGATGCACCAGGAGCACAGGCCCGCGGCGGCCGTGGACTTGGAGCGGATGAACTCTGGGTCGAACAAGTTGTTGCCTTGGTAGGGCCTGGTGAGAAAACCGGTGCTGATTGGGCTCTGCCAGGATGCAGGCCCCCGTTTCAGCCTCCCGTGGCTGGGTGGGCGTTGCAAGCTATCCTAGCCACTGATGGCAGCAGCAGGACAGGGAGGGTACTGACTGTTTTTCTTTTGTATCTTTATGGTTGCAGAAAGAAAGGAGAAAAAAGTACAATGTAAAGTTCTGGCCTCTGATGTAGGACTTAGGGTGAGAAGGAGACTGGAAAGTAGAGACTTCAGGCTTGGGTTGGCAAAAGAAGGAAGCTGGCTTCTACCCCTCTGTGCTCCTGCTGTTTCGTAGCTGATCCCATTTGAATCCTCAACAACTCCACAGGTAAGAAGACTGTGGTTCAGAGAGGGCTAGGAACTCATCACAAATGACACCAACAGGAAGTGGCAGAACCAGGATTGCCCACCAAGCTCTCATGTGGGCACCCAGTGTCAGGACTGTCCCAAGAGCACCCTGCATGACACCCTTGCTGCGGCCACAGCAGGGGGACCACCCCCTTCCCAGGCCTCAGAGAGCTCAAGTCTCACCCAAGGTAGCCCAGAGGCCCCTCCCACTTTCCCCACTGTGCCACTCTCCCAGGCAGCGCGGTCAGGGACAGGAGACCCAAATTCCAAGGCTGCAGGGAGGAGACGTACTGAAGGGACGTTAAGGGACTCGGGGAACACCCGCCGCTGCCGTGCAGGCCCTCTAGAAACAAGCGTTTTAAAAGTGATCACAACATCATTACATACAACAAACTCAGCTGTCAGCACGAAGAAATGGGAATGGATAGTTCAAAATATTCATTGGAAAGTAATTTGAATTTCAGTTGGGAAAGTGGCCATCAAATCTCCCTCCTCGTCACTGTATGCTCTGTTTGGGCTGATACTGAAGTGAGTGTGAATCTTTTACACACGCACCCTGCAGGCAATCTCGCAGGTGCTGGGTGGTGAGGAGATGTTCTTTGAGGCATTGCTTGTGGTACAGTCAAGTGGAGGTGGCCCAAATGTGCAATGGTGCAGGAGTGGCTACATGAATTATGACTTGGCTCCAGGCAGGTTCTACCACAGTTTACAGATCGAATTTAGGAAGTGTTTTTGTAACACAGGCAGAAGTTGCTTTGGTCACAATGTTAAGTATAAAATCATTGTGTATTTTGGTTATTATTTCAACTATGGAAAACCTGAGAAAAAAGATTGAAAGTAAATATTCCAAAATTTTTTCTGGGCTGGTGTGTGCCTCAGTGGTAGAGCACTTGCCTAGCACGTGCAAAGCCCTGGGTTCCATCCCCAGCCCTCCCTGAGGTGTGTGTGTGTGTGGGGAGAAAATATATACAGAAGAAACAAATCTTGGGGCCGGGGATATAGCTCAGTGGCACAAGTGCCTGCCTGGTGAGCACAAGGTCCTGAGTTTGATACCTGGTACCAAAAAAAAAGAAAGAAACAAACAAACCTTGACAGTGGTCACACCTTGTGAAGGACTTCTGTGCTTTCTTGTTTTTTTTTTTTTTTTTTTTTTTTTTCACTTAGACTTCCATGTTGACCAAAGGGTTCTCAATAGTTCAGCCGTCTCCCTCACAAGTGGGGCTGGGAGATACTGGGGCCACTGCAGCCATGCGTGTAGCCTTCTCTCTAAGGCTCGGGCAGGTAGCTCCTGAGATTGGGCTGCCGGGGATGGACAGACAAGGACCACGAGGGGTAGAAAATGGGCCTGGGTGCTCGCAGAATGGAAGGAGTGCCTCATGAACGCGAGCTTGTTGGAATTTATGGGCTAAAATGTGGGGTCCCTGGAACACCCTTACAAGTCTCAAGGCCACCCCAGCGGGAGCAACAGACAGCCCCTGGGACTCCTTCCAGATGTGGTATCCTCTCAGTGGGACCAGTGGCAAGGGCACCACAGGCCCCAGATACTTGACACCCTTGCGTGTGTATACACATGTTTTAGTATAGGTGCATACATGTGTACATGTGTGCACATGCATATTATATGAGAATGCACACATGGCATTCATGTGGATACGTGCACACATAAGTGCACTTCATTATTTGTGTGAACATGCACACTACATGCATGCACACGCACATACCTTTTAGCATGTACATGCATGCACACTGCATTCAGGTATATGTACATATGCACTGCATGTGTAAACGCACATATGGCATGCATGTGTATGTGTGCATTGCACACGTGTACATGGTACTATGTGTGTATACACATGTGTCCCTGTGCATGCCTGCACACGTGTTTTAGCGTGTGCACCATGCACACTGCATTCGTGTATGTGTACGTGCATTGTGTAGGTGTATGTGCATACACATGCACAGTGCATTCATGTGTACTTGTGTGTACAAATGTACACATGTGCATGCATGCCCTGTATTCACATGCATGTGTGGATACATATGTATATTTTAGTATATATATATATGTATACTTGTGCACGTATATGCACAGTGCACGTTTAGATCTTAGCATGCATTCATGTGTGCATAGCATGTATGTATATTTCAGTATGTATATATGTGTCCACTGTGTCCACGTGTGGGGGGGTTAGCTGGCTCAGGGGGACTGGCCTCTCTCTGTGGCCCCAGAATTCCCAGTTGCTGAGCTTGCGAGCTGTGTGTTCCTGCCTCAGGTGCTGGCTGGGGAAGCAGTGGCTTAGATTTCCAGCTGTAGGCGCCACCTTCCCCAGCTTCCTTGGGTGGGGGAGACAGAGGGTGATGGGGTTCCCCAGAAGCCTGAGGCTGTGCTTTACCTCGACATCCCTGACAGCTCAGATATAACCACATTTGCCAGAGGGTTGCCCACCATTCTTGGACTCCAGCTTGCTCAGCTCAGCCCAATACCCTGAGCCCCAGAGCAAGGACACGTCTAGGGGCTGGTCACAGTCGCCAGCAGAAGATCCTGGGCCACGGTGCCTTGGTGCAGTGGAGAACGGACTGGCTTTGCAGTCGGGACTCACTTGAATGCTTTCAGGCAGGCCTCGGGGATGTGCTCCTTGTCAAACTTCTTCAGGGAGTCCAGGAAGGTGTCCACTTTGCCCATCATGATCTTTGCAGCCTTCCAGCTCTTGTCCTTTGGGATCTTGCCCCCGGGTGCAGTCAGAATCATGACAGCGGCTGTGACATTGACCACGGCGTCTGGGGGGGACCCAAAGGACTTCAGCTCTGTCAGGTTGTTCTGCGGAGGACAGAAGTTGCATGAGCGCACTGTCACTGAGCCCAGTGTGAAGGCCGTCCCCTGCCCGCTCGGCCAGGCTCCTGAGCCCCTTTTGTTTCCTTGTAACCTTATTCAGCGTGTCCAGGGCCTCCTGTGCGGCCAGCAGCGCCGGCTCTGCCTTGGCCAAGTCTGTCTCACAAGCTTTTTGTTTCTCAGTGACGTTCTAGATGGAAGCCAGACAGGAAAGTTCAGGGCAGGCCTGTCTGTCTGTCAATGGGGGGTGAGTAATGGGGTGAGAAGGGAGTTGTGGAGGGGAATGAAGGGTGCAGCCAGGGCCCAGCAGCGCTGACCTTTGCAGAGTAGGCCACAGTGCCTTTGCTGCCTGCCCCCTGGAGTGTGCTTGGTCCCCTGCCTCCTCTGCCCGGCCCCTCACTGCCCAGCTCTCGGGTCACCGGTGGAGTTGGGATGCCAGAATGGGAATGGTTCCTTCTATTGGCACCAGCTTCGAGGAGCCACCCAGACCTCTGGCTAGCTCTGAGGTCTTCTCATCTCTGAACCATCTCGCAATCCCTCCAAAATGGAGCCCTTCAGAGTGTGTAGCTTATCCTCCCTCTAAAAAAGCAGACCTGCCCCTCCACGCATGTACACGTCGTTCACCCTCTGGCTCAGGAAGGAGCCTCTGGATGCTGAGCAGAGAGCAGAGGAAGAGGGTCTGGGTGATAGCACTCACCAGGCCCTGAGGGCTTTGTGGGGCCCCAAAGGGAAGGATTGGCGATGTCTCCACAGCCTCTGCCCTAGCCAGGGCACAGAACCTCCACAAGGATCCCTTTGCGTACACTACTTTGGTGGGACCTGACTAAGGGAATGGGACATGGGAGGCACCCAGCCAGCTGAGATGGGCCAGCACCCAGCTTTCTGGCCTGGAGCATCCCAGGGCCTTATTCACTGGATGGAGGGCTGGAGAGGGAGGATGCCGGGTCATTAGCTGTTGTGTTTCAGCATCAGATAGCAAGTTGCAGGGACCCAGCATCCTTGTTTCCTGCAATGATGCTAACCAGGCCACCTGCCCATTTGAGACCTTGGGCAAGTCTAAGATGGAAAAAGTGACTTGCTGAGTGGATGCTGCTGACGTCGCAAGCCCACAGGCAGCAACTGCTCAGTTTTTTTTTAATGTGGGTACTGGGAGTCGAACTCAGGACCTCGTGCTTGCCAGGCAGGTGCTTATGCCACTGAGCCATATCATCAGCCCAGGAACTGCTCAGTTTAAAGCTGTGTAGACATGGAACTGATGACACAAAGGGCAGGGGGAGGACGAGTAACCAGCTGCTACACGACCTCCAGGCTGCAAAGGAGCTCAAGACATTCCCCTGAGCAGCAGTCTCCACCTTGGCCATCTACTCGAGGCCAGGGATGTCCCCACCCCTGGGGGTGCCCAGGACAGAGGTCTGAGACTAGGGCTCCGACAGCAGCTTTTTGACCCCTCACAAGGTCACTGATCCTTGGCCTCTAGTTAAAATGCAGTTAAACTGGGCATGGTAGCACACGCCTGTAATCTGAGAACTCTGGGAGGCTGAGGCAGGAAGATCACAAGTTTGAGTCCAGCCTAAGCAAATTAGTGACTTAGTGAGACACTGACTCAAAAAATAAAAAGGGTTGGGGATGTAGCTCAGTGCAATGCCCTGGATTCAGGCCTGCGTTTAATCCCCATTACCTAAAAAAAAAAAAAACAAAAAAAAAAACAAAACGTAGATGAGATGCCATCAGCAAAGCTGGGCTGGGGTCTGGCAACCTCTGTTTCTTACAGACTGCTGGTGGTGCCACCATGGTGGCCTGGACCTCACTATGAGGAACTCGGCTGCAGGGCAGGCATTTCCCTGCAGAAAGCCCTCCTCTGTCCAGGGCTTCCCCTAGGAGCCCTGGTTTGGGAAGCGCATCATTGCACGCACATCTCCGCCTTTCCCCATGTCTGCAGGTGACACTGGGCCCCGTGGGGAGGCCGGGCCAAGGCGCACAGTGTGTGACAACTTCCAAGGCTATCCGGGACGGCCTTGCCTACCTTGTTGATGACCTCCACCTTGATTTCCTCCTCATCGGCGATGGCTTTCTCTTTGCTGACTTTCTCTGTCTCCACACCGACCACCTGGATCAGCTTGTCTGCATTTTCATTCTTCTGCTTGAGCTCCGCCTCCTGAACTGCCAGCTTGGCCTTCAGATCATCCACCTACGGGAGGAGAAGCCGGAAGCTGGAATGGGGGCTGCGGCCAGACTGCACTGCCCTCCACGGCGCACGGAGATCAGCAGCCTTGGGACCTTTCAGAGCAGCTGGGGTGCTGGGGGACTCACTTTGAAGAGTCTTCATTTTCTCAAAGGTTAGCATTTATCGAGGACCAACTGTATACAGTTTCATTCCTGGTGCCATAGGGGTTGGCAATCAAGGTACCCGGATTAAAAAATATGTCAACTCAGTCACAGTGTGGAGGGGCTCAGGGGACCCTGGGAGCCATCCAGGCTTGTTCCCGACCTGGGCAGGGAGGAGGCGGCAGTTCACTGGGCTGTGAAGATGAAGAACTTGGGACTCCATTGCAGAGGACATTTAAAGCTGGGCAGACAACGTGAAAATCAATACAGTCTAGAAGAAAGGATGGAGGAAGCTCTCTCAGCTCGGCACCTCAGCGTGACTGGTGTGTGAGAATCGATGCCTCTCAGTGACCTCCTTGGACTTGAGAACCAGATCTCCCCAGATGCGGGGCACAAGGCCTTCACCTGTGCACAGCGCCCATTGGAAAGTCAATGTTACAGAAGCGCTTTGACTGCGTTTAAATTGGACCATTGTTCTATATCTCTGGTCTGGGAATGAAGGTCTCAAAGGCAGGAATCCTGCTCATCCCACTTCGAACATGGTTGGCCGCATGCGTGACTGTTTCCGTGGAAACCTGTGACAGCAGCGGCACTCTGAGGCCTCTGGGGGAGGGTCCCTACCTGAGAAGCCGTGCTCTGCAGCTTCATCAGCCCGTTCTCCAGCCTCTCGATTTTGGCGACCAGTTCCATCCTCTTCTTGGCCAGCAGGTTCTGGTAGAGTTTGATCTGCTCCAGAAAGGTTTTGGGCGTGGTATAGTTGTAGCGCCGCTCGGTGGCCAGGTATATCTTGGACATCTCGTTGACGGTGGTGTGCACGTAGGCCATGAAGAGACTGATGGAGGTCTTCACTTCCGGCTGCAAGGATGAGACGGACTGGTCATCCCCCATCCCACCCTGCACCTCACTGCCTCTGCCACAGTGGCTCAGCAAGGTTGGGCTTCCAGAACTCACCTGCAGCCCTGGACAAGATGTGCCAAGACCCCACAGAATGCCACAAGAGAGGCTCAGAAGAGCAACATCCTCTGGGGCTGCTGGGAGCATTAGGCGACATCACACTCCTGAAGGGTTCAGCCTAGTACCCAGGGCATAGCAGAGCTTATTATCACACACAGGTGCACACACGTTCACTCACAGTCACACACTTGCACACCTGGGAAAGCACAGGGCTGCGAATATGCTCTCCTATCTCTGATGATTCAGCAGACACTTACCGAGCATTTCCTATGCCAGGCCCTGGCCACTGCCTGCCTACCAGCTGAAGAGGCTCTGGGAGCTATGCCCCAGAAACGGTCCAGGTGACATTATTCTTAATTCGGTTAATTGGAAAACGTATTTGTTCCACACATGCTTCTTTGGCATCTGTGTGGTGGCCCTGGCTCATACCAGTGGCTATTCCCTCTCCTAAGGACTCCTGTCTTGGGGACTGAACCCCGGATTTGTGCCCTGCCCACTTCACCTGAATGCCCTCGGTTTCCTCCAGGAAGCGAGCACTGACCGACACCAGTGCTTCCTCTGGCCACTCGTGGAACCAGTCAATGGCGGTGCAGTTGACCACGGCAGGGAATTTTCTTGCTCGCACACGCAGGACGGAGCCCACAGGGGAGAAACACAGGATCACCTGGACGTGGGGCACAGGTACGCCACTCACTGGGCAGCAGCGCCAAGGCCAAATCTGTCTCCTCTGCAGCGAGCTCCTTTATGACACACAGTGCTCTGCAGGGCTCCGTGTCTGCAGGCCCAGGGTGAGGTACACGCTGAGCCTGGGGTGCGAGGATGGCCGTGCGCCACCACAGACCAACCCTCAACCGATTTCGTGGCTCTCACTAGCGCTGTGAGGGTTCAGGGTAACCTCAGCCCTCCTGAAGCGGCCCCTACCTCTAAAACAAATTTGCCTGAGGAAGAAGCAGGGAATGGCGTTTGCACAAAGCAGATGAGGCCTGAGAACAAGCAGGCAGTGGTCTCTTCTAGGGTTAGTTCGAGACACACAGCCTCCTCCAGGCCCCAGAGGACACTAGGGCCTCCTTGCAGAGGTGGTGCAAGCAGGCCCTGGGGTGTCTGGATGGGAAACTTCCTTCTCATGGAACCTCAGTCTCCCCTCTCTCCTCCTCCTTTGGTCCCTTTTTTCGGGGTGCAGTTTGCTAGATGTGCCCTGGCATGGGGTTGGCTAACTGTTCCTCTGATTTCCCAGTTCTCTGTAGAGATGAGAGGGGGCCCACCACCCTAGACTGGCAGGACCACACTAACAGAGAGCCAGAAAACCCCAGTTCCACACGCAGCACTCACAGATGGGGGTAGGTGAGCCAGAGAGGGGAGCTGGAGAGGACACTGGCTTTATTGCATCCAGCAGGGGAGGAGTGACCACCCACAGATGCCTAGTGGGGCTGTAAGGTGGACCCTCCCCGGGGACAGCCACCCTACTGAGCTCTGAGCGGGAAGACCCGAAGGGTCCCAGCTGCTCTGTTTTGCTCAGGGGTTAGCCTACCCTCCCTACAGCTGACATCGAAGGTCAAGTCGCACTTATCTGTTGAAACTCGCCGAGTATGGGGAGGAGGTGTGCATAGAAAGTGCTTCCTGTGGTCCCGAGACACCTCTGCTGGCCCACATGAAATAATCTTTGCCGCCTCGCAATCGCCTAAGGGTTTCTACACCCTGGGAAGAACAGTCCCAACTGCACAGGGCCAGGTGACAGGGAGCCGAGTGGCTCTGGGGACCATGTCTGGTATAGTCCTACCTTGAGCTGCTTGCGCAGTTTCTCAATGAAGAATTTCCAGCATGTCTCCCGTGTGTCGAGTACGCCGAGGGACTTCACCTGCGGTCGCATGGACGAGATGATGTTCTCCACCTCGTCATCTGTGAACAGCCCTGGGATCTCCCCTGAGGCCAGCAGGTCATTGATCAGCACCAGAAACTGCTCCTCGGCCACCTGAGAGTCGGTCATGAGGAACACCGAGGGCACGTTCTTCACCGCGGCCTTGATGTACTGCGCAGCCAAGTCGATCTGCACCAAACCAGGACCACAGCGCTCCTTTAGGGACATCGCTGGTGGCCACACAGAACCCACACCGGGGCCAACTTCCTAGGACAGTGCAGGTGTATAGAGGGGACCTAAGCCGTGAGTGGGGCACAGCCTTGCTTATAGCAGCCAGACAGGTGTCGGGCAGTGGGTGGGTAGACGCACACTGTGTGGTGGGTCCGTAGGAGAAAATGCTTTCAGCCTTAAATGCGATGGATGGCTGGGTACAGGGATGCATGCCTGTAATTCCAGGATTTGGGGAGGCTGAGGCAGGAGGACTGTCAATTTGAGCTGGGCGGGGCACCTTAGTGACTCAGGGAGATCCTGTCTCAAAAAATAAAAAAAGCTGAGGATGTAGCTCCATGTAAAGGCCCTGGGTTCGGTCCCTAGTACTGAAGAAAACGAAGTTCTGACATGTGCTACACCATGGACAACCTTGACGTGATTCTAAGTGAAATAAGCCAGACACAAAAGGACAAACACTGTGCGACTCCACTCCTGAGAGGTTTGCAGAGCGGTAGAAAGGGGGTGCCCAGGGGCTGGCAAGGAAGACATGGGAAGGTGTTATTTAATGAGGACAGGGTTTCAGTAGTGCAAGACAAGAAGCGTTGTGGAGACAGATGGCGGTGCTTGTTCCACCAGTGTGAACAGGCTGACGCCACTGCACTGTGCATTAGAAAGGGTGACAAGGGTAGGTTGCATGTTATGTACATCCTACCATACAGCGAGAGGGAAAAACCTGACAAAACCCTCCCAGGGGCCCTCAAAGAAGCCCAATAAGCACATCCCAGGCTTGGACTGGGGGACCCCACTCTGGGAAGGTGGGAGTTGTCCTCAGAGTGATCTGCACACAGAACCACTTTCATATCCCTGGTAGGGCTTAAAAGAAGTGCTGCACAAAATGACTTTCTAGTAATTCTGGAAGAATAAGTGAAGAGTAAAAAAAAAAATAAAGCATGTTACCAAATGTGAATAGCTTGCTATTTTTGAAAACATATGCCAGTTAACGTGTGTATATGCATTAAGAAATGTCAGGGGCTTGGGATGTAATTTAGTGGTCAAGTGCTTGCCTAGCATGTGTGAGTATGAGACCCTGGGTTCTGTCCCCCATACTGCAAAAAAAGGAGGGAAGGAAGGAAGGAGGAAGGAAAGAAGGCAGGAGAAGGAAAGAAGGAAGGAAGAGAGGAGGGAGGGAGGGAAGGAGGAAGGAAGGAAGGAAGGAAGAAACAAAGGAAAGAAGGAAGGAGGGAAGGAGGAATTACGTATCCAAGTATTGATGTGAACTTTCAGCCAGCATGGTGGTGCACACCTGTAATCCCAGCACTCTGGGAGGCTGAGGCAGGAGGACCACAACTTCAAGCCCAGCCTGGGCCTCAAAATAAAAATAAATAAATAAAGGGCTGGGGTATAGCTCAGCGTGAAGGCCCTGCCTTCAAGCCCCAGGACCGGGGGAAAGAGTGAACTTTCAGGATTTTGGTGGCTTATCTGTAGTATCTATTTTTAGTAGGACACACGGGCCTCTGTAATTTTGTAAAAGACTTAAAAGCAGATGCTCTTCGTGGCTTAGTTCTACCCCTTGGGTGCGAGTCCATGTCCCCGAGTCTCCTGTTCAGAGAGGCCTCGCAAGGGCCTCCTTTTGAAGTTGACTGGAATGTTACGGGGGTCAAAAGCAAGCCTTACATTCCATATTTTTGACAAGCTAAAGCTATTTTTAAAACGCCAGGGGAAGCTTCGAGTTTGGAAAAGCGGAGGCTGCAGGTGGGTCGTGGGAGGCAATGCCTTGGGCCAAGCCTGAGAGCAGCGAGTCTAGGAGGAATTGCTGTTCTCACTGTTAGGGAACCAAGCGCCAGGCTGGAGGCTGACGTGTGTAAATTCGGTGTCTGCCGTATGCACTGCTCAGCGTACACCCCAGGAACAGGAAGGGCAGCCATGGTCCAGATTGTCAACCAAGAAAGGATTCTGAATCGGGCAAGATGGGAAGGCAAATGGTCCGGCCTGCTGAGGGCAGAGCTAACAGGCATGGCGATCCAGGCCAGAGCCTAGGTTCTAGGTTCTGCACTGGGAGAAGACAGCTTTCAGGACCCCTGGTTGTCTCCTCTGCACCCCCAGGAGAACCTGCGAGGGCCAGGACACAGGCCTTTCCCATTCCCGTCCTGCCTGGAGCCTGACACTGTTGGTTTTCAGGGCAACACCTCCCTGCCGTGGTGCTTCCTCCATCTCTGCCTCACAGTCCCTTTTCCTGCCTGCCCTGCATGCTGAGCTGCCCAGGGAATCTGTCCTTTCTCCTCCTGTTCTCCCCTGCCTGTGCCCGCAGTCTCCACTTCCGTCCTGCTGTGCTGTGGAGGCCGGTCCCGAGTCTCCACATCCCACCCTCTTCCTGAGCTCGGAACCCCACTGTGTGTTGGCCATCTCCCCGGTACTCGCCCCTCCCGGATGCCCACAGTGGACTCTACAGCCTTCCTCTCTGCACGCTGACTTCACTCCCATTCCTAGCTCAGCTGAAAGCCCTGTATACTCTCCTCATGGTACACATGAAGATTTGTGCCATCCCTCCCGGGGCCAACACCAGTGAGGTTGAGGTAAGAGGATTGGAACATCTTCAGTGGAACTTTTTCTTTCTTTCTTTTTTTTTTTTTTTTTGAGGTGGGGTTTCACTATGCAGTTCAGGCTGGCCTTGAACTCACTTTGTAGCCCAGGCTGGCCTTGAACTTGCAGCGATCCTCCTGCCTCAGCCTCCCGAGTGCTGGGATTACAGGCGTGTGCCACCACACCTGGCTGGCACTTTTTCTTGCTGTGGCCAATGTCATTCCCCGGAGAGAGGAAGGAACGTGGAGGTGAGAGCTGGAAGCAGGTCCAAGTGGATGGGGTGGAAGCGGGTGAGGGGGTGTGGTGCAGGGAGCTTCTCATCACACCCCACAGGCCCCGCGAGCACACGGTCGGCTCCCCTTCTAGCCCGGGCCTGGCAGCTGCTCCTTTCCCACCCTGTGCACATTGGCGGGCATCAGGGAGGCTGCCCAGCAGTGTAGACGTGGCTGTGGGGAGCGTGAGGGGTATGGGGAGGAATGGGGACCCTGAGGGATCCTGAGGGGTTCTAGCCTAGCACCACCATGCTCTCTACCACCCCTCGCCACTGGTGCTGCCTGCCACCACCTCCCTGTGTCCCCGACCCAGCAGGTCACCCCTCCTCTGCGCAGACATCTTGGTGCGGACTTGTTTTCTTGGGACCAAGCCCAGGGTTTTCCATTTCAGGGCCAATTTCCGGCCCTTTTGGGCTGCGTCTGTAACCTGTCGTGGGCACCCATGGCGTCAGGGGGTTTATGGCGATGTAATAAGGCATCACGACCCGTGTGCTGCACGGATAAGGTGTGCAGCAGGTTGGTGCATTACTGCGACACTGTCACTGGAACCACGAGGACATCACTGCTCAGGCCTCTGCTTGCCTCACGGGGTCCGAGGCCCTCGCGCCCCACTTGTCTCTGCCCTGAGCTCCCGATGCGCAGAAGCTGCTTAGTAAAGATCTCAAGATGCGTATGGGCTGATGCGTTTTAGACCACGGATCACAGAGCTGCCGTGGCCAATGCCCACGGTGAAAGAGCGCTAAGACTAGCCGCCAGGACCGGCCCTAAAGTGAGGAATTGGGCATCAGGTGCCCATAGAGAGGGAGAGAAAGGAGTGGCATAAACCAACACGACAGCAAAGAGACTGGGAGCTCCAACAGAAAATGCAGGAAAACACAGTTCCAGGCAGGAGCTCCAAACACCATGTGAGAGGGTGTGGGGACATCGGCGCGGCCCCACCCCATGCATGACTGACCACGTGACCGACTAAGTGACTGACCAGACCCTCAGGTCGCTGCAATTCAGAAAGCAGCGAGCGGTAAGCCCTGTCTCAAGAGGCCCTTTCCCTTAACGCTACGATGTAAAAATAGAGTCGGCCCTTTACGTAAAGAGTTGAAGCCACCGGAAAGTGGAGGACAACAAAGGAGGAGCTGGAGGCTTGCCCAGTGGTGGCCGTCCCCAGCACGGCCCGCTGTCCTCACAGGCCTGCCAGCTGACCTCTGTGCAGCCCAGCACCCCCAGGCCTGGCGCTCCGACCGAACTCCGCACCTGCCCAGCACAAGCCGCCTGACCCTGCCCTGCGGCTGCCTCGGGGCCCTGTGAGGGGTGAGGGTCCCCTGCATCTGGCACGGTCTGGCCCCACAGGAGCAGCCCCGAGGAGGACGCAGAGAGGCACAACGCATGGCCGTGTCGTGCGGCTGGATCAATTTCAGGCCTCCGCTCAAGCACTCTGACGGCTTGCTCTGGACTAATAGTGTTCGCCCCACTCCCAGCTCCCCGGGAGGGCAGATTTTCGGGAAGGAGAAATCAATAGAAAGCCTGAGCAGCACGCCTCAGGCATGGGAGACCAATTTCCACTGATGTTTATTTAATTAATTCCAAATGCAGCTGTCAGAATCTCAGGCTTGTGGTGAGACACCTAGGGATGGCTCTGAACTCTTAAATCTGGAGAATTGGGACAATTTAGACATCCAGTGACCCAGGAAGAGAATCAAATCCCTTAGCTCCCCTGCCCCCTGCTGACTATGGAGGCAAATGATTGGGTAAGCGAGATGTGCTCTTTCCCCCTCATCACAGGGGCAGATGCACCGCCATGCTGTATCCTGGCCTTTCCTCCCCTCCCCCACCTCTCTCCTCTTTTTTCTCTCCTCTCCTTTCTTTCCTTTGTGGCACTGGGATTGAACTAAGGGAGTGCTGAGCTACATCCTCAGTCCTTTTAAGACAAGGTCTCTCTAAATTGCCCAGGCTGGCCTCAAACACACCATCCTCTTGCCTCAGCCTCCCAAGTCGCTGGGATTACAAATGTGCGTTACCACACCCGGGGCCTGGCCTTCGCTTTTTAAGACACCGATACTTCGGGTGGGGACCGGGGTGACAGTCCTGTGCTGGTGGGCTGGTGGGCTTCCCATTTGGGGAAGGGCGTGGTGTGGGTTTTCTTGTCTGTCCCTGCAGGGCTGCTGACTGCGCCCTTCCCCTCACCTTGAGGTCCGGGATCCCATACCCCTTCTTGAGGGTGATCTGGAACACCTCCAGGGCGCTGATGTAAGCGGCCAGGCGTGAGAGGCTCTGCTTGCCGCTGCCTCCCACCCCCACCAGTAGGGCGTTCCCGCGGGGAGACTCCAGGATGCGATTAATCCTGCAGATATGCGCCACCGCGTCTTCAAACAGCACCTGCAGGGACCAGGGGGACACAGGGTCGGCCTCGGGGACAGCACAGACTCCTGCCAACCCCTCGGCAGAGCCCCGCGTGGCCACACGATGCTGGATGCTTGCTGGGAATCACAAAGCCCTGTGGGACACCCCTGAGTGTTTACAGTCATCGCTGCTTCACCGTGGCTTTCATTTCTGTGGTTTCAGTTACCCACGGGCCACCACTGTCTGAAACTATACATGGAAAATTCCAGAAATAATCAGCTTACAAGTTTTAAGTAACTTTTGTTATACTAGATTATTATAATGGTTTTCCCGGATGATTAGTGATTGCTGTGAATCTCTCACTGGGCCTAATTTATAAATTATACTTTATCACAGGTGCGTGTGTGCAGGGTTCGGTGCTGTCCAGGGTTGCAGGCTCCACTGGGGGTCTCAGAACACCTCCCCCACAGATGAGGGCGGATGGCTACATCTGGAGGCAGGAGGAAAAATCAAGGTCCCGGCCTTGTGTCTGGGGTGTCGCTGTCCCGCTACTCACCAAGTTCATGACTGCATTCACTTCATTGTAACTGTCCAGGACATCCACTAGTAGCTTGTTGAGATGAGCCACATTGGTGACAGAGAAGTATTTGGGATCGCCAATCCCGTGAGCAAAGTGGCAGAAGATATTTGGTCTGGCAAATAATGGTTCTTCACCGAGATCCTGGAAATGCCAGATATGATACTTCTAATTTTTGCTGCATAGACACACAGACACTTCACAGTGGCCCCGAAGTGGCTGAGGATGCCAGGCCAGGTCTCCACAGACCCAAACTATGGCTGCTGCCAGCCCCACAAACCACTGGGCCAAAATCCCTGCTGGTTTGGTCACACCCCCTCCCCCCGACATGGAATGAATGGATGGTCCAAAGAAACGACTGCCTCAAATTACGCAGGACGTGTTGGCGGGCACATGGAACAGGGAGGAGCCTTTCTCCCCCATGTGCACAGAGAGAAGTCATTGCACCTGAGTGGTCAATTCCTTTTGAGTGGTGGCCCACACCTGTAATCCTAGCACTCGAGAGGCTGAGGCAGGAGGATCGCTGTGAATTCAAAGCCACCCTGGGCTACATAGTGAATTCAAGGCCAGCCTGAACTACATAGTGAGACTCATTCTCAAGAAACAAAAACAATTCCTTCTCCTCTGGATCCATGGTGGGATGATGCAGTCACCATGTGGGACTTGAAGCAGATCTTCCCAGCCCCACCACAAGCCTCTCCAAGAGGGCTGCAGCCACCGTGGGTCCCAGACTGGTGCCCCGTTGGAGCTCTCTGGGCTCAGCAGAGGGACCTGGCATCTTGACTTACATCAAAGAACTTCTTGGTGGAGGCAATGGTGACTCTGCGCAAGGTATCCTGGTCTTTCTCATCAACCATTTTGTCACTGTACACTCGTTCGGCTTCGTGCAGCCAGAGGCGCACGAGGTCTAGTGGGGTTTTCAGAAGCTCTGCTGTGGAAAATAAGAGTCCCTGCCCCCCCCCACAGGACAGTCAGGGTCTTCAGGCTTGTCCCGAAGGCAGGCCAGGATGTGCGAACTGAGTGTGGAAGTGGCCACACCCCCGCAGCTAGCACCTAAACTATCTGCACAATTTCTCCTTGGGGCCAAAGAAGCCACTTACTAAGCTCACGCCCATCTTGGAGGCTGGAGGTGTGGCTGTGTGCTGAGATGTGGGGCATTTCCCAAAGGACTGGGCTCATGTCCTCTAAAGGGGAGCCTGCTGGAGAAGGGACAGGGCAGCTGGTCATGGGGAAGCCAGATGGTCAGAGGCCCCAGAGCGGAAGGCCACTGGCTGGTGCTCTACAGCGAATGCGTTGGGATCTGGTCCTCACTTGGCCATGCCAAATGCTCGTGGAGGGTCCAGGCCCTGGAGACCCTGCCTTCGGGGGATTTACAAGGACGCTGCACATGATGACATGCGCTGCGAACGCCACAAGCAGGGCAGTGAGACGGAGTGTGTGGGGATGCAGGGGGCCTCCAGGAGGGCGTGGCATTTGAGCATGACTCTACCTCCTCGAGCTTCAGATTCCTATTCTATAAAATGGGGAGATGAGTGCCAACTTTATGTGTTGTTTGGAGGAGAAAATGTAATTGTAAGTGGCCAGATCTGATGCCTGACTCAAACCAAGCAGTCAAATGGGAAGAGCTGGGTGTGGTAGTAAATGCCTGTAACCCCAGCTACTTAGGAAGCTGAGGCAGGAGGATTCCAAGTACAAGGCCAGCCAGGTAACTTAGTGAGATGAGACTCTATCTGTTATGGTTCAGATCGAGAATGTGCCCCAAAGCCTCACGTATTCAGAGGTGGGGCTTTGGAAGGCGATTGGACCATGGTGCTATACTTATCTCTGGATTCATCCAAAGAAGAGCTCAGAACTAAAAGTGCTGTTGGGGGGGGTGTCACTGGATTATGACCTGGAAGTGTGCATCTGCCTTCCTGGCTCCTCCCTTAGCTGTCTGCTTCCTCGTCACCAGCCCCTTGCACCACGCCCTTTCAGCCTTAAAGCCAGCTGACCATGCACTGAATCCTCTGAAAACTGTAGCTGAAGTAAACCCCTCCTCCTTTCAGTTTGGGTTTTGGATATTTTTGTCCCAGTGATAAAGAAAGAGACTAACGCACTGTCTCAAAAGAAAAACAGAAAGCAGCTGGGGTTGAGCTCAGTAGTCTGTGGCTTCAGTCCTGAGTACTGCAAGAAGATGACCAGAGGAAGAAGGAGAAGAGGAGGAGAAGGAGGAGAGGGAGGAGGAGGAGGAAATATGACCACCACCATCACCACCACCACCATCGATGCCCACTTGCTTGGCTTTCTCTCCTGAGAGTAGCAGCGGAGAGGAGCACCATGGGCCAGGGGCGGGCCAGGGGCGAGCCCACAGGGCATCGTGACACGAAGCAGAAGAGCAGTACCTGAAAAATATTGGAGAGGTCCCGCAGGTTGAAGACGTAATGAAACTTAATGGCGGTGGGAAGAAACGTTGTTGCAACTTTCTGATGCAAAGCTGTTATAGCAAAAAGACACATCGATTCTTATGTGCTCTTAATGGGCTCAGGAAGTGCAGAGCTTAAAGTTTCTAAAGCAAATGGACTATGAAATGGTGACAATTTAAGTAGGAAATCTGCATAGCTCTCCGAGGCGGGAGGAGGTTTGCTGCTGTCCTGTAAATCATCCGGTGTACTGAGTTTCCTATCCTCCACCCCTCCCTCCCCCAAGCCATTGTCACATATCTCCCGTTGAAACATAGCATCATTTAAGAAATATTGATTTCAAAGTATAAATAAAATATTTACCAGGGGAAAATACGAAGAACCATCAGCCCCTTAAAGAAGTAGGTTTTACTGACAGGCGAGGGGAGGAGGCGGCCAGCTTACCAAGGGCGGAGGCCACCAGCTGGTTGCTCATTTTCTGGATCACCATGGGCACTGAGCGGTAGGCCAGGTGCTGTGACAGGATGGTGCTGTAGATGGTCGTGAGGGCCTCCTGGCCGGGAAAGCTCACGGCAAACACGCAGAAGTGGCGCTGTCCGGGACCAAACACACATCTGTCAGGAAATCGCTGGGCAGCGGCTGGTGGCTGGGCAGGGCAAACCCTGTCCTCACTGTCTGACGTATTTGAGGCATGGTTAGGACGAACAGTTTTCCTCTTTTAATGTAAGATGGCATTCAGTCCCAAAGAAATGTGAGACAGCCAAATTTACTTCATGCCGTCGAGGAGGAAGCAGAAGAGTGTGTCACTCTGTGTGCTCTGATAGTTAGCAGGGAGGCCTGGCGGGGCAGGGCTGCAGATATAACACAGGTGCCTCCATACAATATTTGGGACATACTTACAAGGTGTGATTGAAATACACAGTGAATGTCTAAATCATTAAAAACGTATTGGTGTAAAAGACGCATCGCCCTCAAAAAACTCCCCCTTGCTCTGAACACACTTATCCCGTCATTCTTGCCACTTTCTGAAGCAGTTCTGGAAGTATTCTTTCATGAGTGTCTTTAGTTGTGCTGCTGTGGCTGCCTCGATGTCCTGAATCTATTTGAAACATTTCCTGGCTGGCTGTGGAATCCTGTATGCCTGTAAGTCCAGCACTCAGGAGGCTGATACAGGAGGATCCCAGTGAGTTCAAGGTCAGCATAATGTGCATAGCAAGACCTTGACTCTAAATAAATAAATAAATAAATAAAATAATTTCCTTTTCATGATAATTTTGACTTTGGGGAACAGCCAGAAGTTTCCTGGTGCCAGATCTGGCAAATAAGGTGGATGAGGATGCACTGTAATGTTTTTACAAGCCTGTCTTTCTGTTGGCTGGCCCTTGGCAGCAGCATTCACCATATATTTGATCACACCTCATAAAAACATTCATGAAAAAGGACTTCCAGAACTGCTTTGAAGAGTGGCAAGAACAATGGGATAAGTGTGTTTGAAGTGAGAGGGAGGCTTTTTTTTGGGGGGGTTGTGGCAATGTGTTTTTTGCTGTAATAGTTTTTTAAAATTTAAATACTTACTGTGTATTTTGATCATCCCCTTGTATACTAAAAATGCATTTGTGGTGCATCTGAAATCTGGATTTAACTGGAAGTCTGCACTTTTACTTGCTAAGCCTGGCAGCCCAGTGGGGTGCAGGGAGGGCCAGCTGGACTCACCCTTCCTGGCTGCCTCAGTTTCCTGACACATCCCCCAAGACTGGGAGTCCTCCAGGGAAAGTCAGCTCGCAGCCCTCCCATCCCAAACCTATGCGTCCGTTCTCGCTGGCCAGAGAGTGACTGCTGCTCACCTGTAGTCTGGGGTCGATGGTGAAGGAGCCGGCAGTGGGATTCATGCAGGCCACGTACTGACAGTTATGAATGTCCTTCAGCGTCAGCTTCTGCCTGTCGTACCTGCATGGGGCGGGGGGCGTGACCAGTGCACCATGGGCTCTGGAGCCATCCCTGCCCTCCCCATCCCTCGGACTGCCTGGCGTGTGACACGTGAGACAGCCTAATTCACTTTGCGCTCTCAAGACGTGTTTGGAACCGGGAGGCAGGAGCATGCGCAGAAGGCAGGCCTGGGCTACTCTCCAGCTCTCTCACCGAGCGGTACCAGGACCTGGGTGAGCTGGAGAACCTCTCTGTGCCCTCGTATTCTCCCCTGGGCACTGGGCCGCCATGAGGACGCCCCTGCTAGTGCAGCAAAGGATGCTCCAAAGAGCACCTGAAAGGTGGCACGTGTGTGATAAACGGTTACTGCCCTGTAATTGTTGTGATTCCTGATGGCTATTAAGTGGGATGACTGCTCTTCTTGATTTTAGGGTACTGGTCGTTCCAGAGCGTTGTCTTGATGCAAGAGTTTGTGTCCCTTCAATGAAACCCATTACTCTGTACAATTAACGTGCACTAATAATTATAATAAAGAAGGCAAATAAATATCACAAGCTAATTTGGGGATTTCTGACATAAGATTGTTCATTTCTAACATGGTCACAAATTCGTTCAGTAATCTTCCCTCAGTTTAAAGCGAATAGCATGCTTTATGTAAAAATAAGTGAAGAGAGAGCCGTGTATCTTCTTGTGTTCTTGTTACAGCACGCTTTTTTCCCATCGTGGGTTTCTTTGTCTGTGGGTCACTGCTCTTGATGGCTACAGGGATTCCTTGTGTATTCCAGATATTAATCCACTCAGTTTTGCACACCGCGAGTATTTTCTCCCATTCTGGTAACTGTGTTATATTTGTGTGTGTTGTTTCTTGTCCAACAAAATTCCTTAACTCTGATGTAGATCACAGTTATCAACTTTTAGGCTTCCAGCTTTTGCTTTTGTAAGTTTGGTCTGAGAAAGCTTACCGCGAAGGCGTTTTCTTCCCTGAACCCCGCTCTCAGCCCGCCGTGCCTGTCTGGGTTGGCCTTTCTTTCACGCCTTTCGGTTCCCTTGTTCCCCATCCCATACATTTTCCAGACAGCCTTTCCCTAACCCTTCCCCACACACCGCTGTGGGGTGTGTTCTCCCCTGTCGCCTGGGGGCCACCCGCACCTGCTGTGGTTGGAGCTTAGCCACCGGAGGGCGCTTTTCAGGGAGACAAACACAAATGTCCAGGCGAATTTTACTAGAGCGTTTGAGCCCGAGGGGCCACTTTGAGGCTTGGCAGGGGCCTGTGTGAGGGAGGCTTCCCCAGGGGGTATCTGTGAGGAACTGGGCTCCCCCAGAGGTGTCCCTTGGCTCTAAGTGCTCCTTTGTCCTCCTCAATGTAGGAACACCTTGAGGGGACCTGTCTGTGCCCCTCCCTGAGGGCTCTTGGCCAAGGCCATTGGCATTTGTGGAATGGGCCATGGGATGGGATGACACCTTGCTACAAACCTCTCGGCTGGCCTGACCCTGTCCCGTGGCCTCCCCCTTCGAAGGGCAACCCTACCCGGCAGTCTTGTGGCCCCGCCCCCTCAGGCTCCCTGGCCCCGCCCACAGGCCCTTCCTAGTACCCTGGCCCCGCCCCATGCCCCACCCCTGCCCCGTGTCCCCACCTCCATAGTGCCCTGGCCCCACCTCTAGAGCACCACAGCCCCCGTGGCTCCACTCTACAGCCCCTCAGCCCCATCCAGGCCCCCCTCCCAAGTCCTGCCCCTAACCCCAAGGTCTGGCCCATGGCCCCGCCCCTGAGGCCCGCCTTACCAGTGCCCGTGGTCCATGTGCTGTCGGATGAGAGTGTGCGGGGCCACCGTCCCGTACTTGTCCACCTCGGGCATGTTCATGTCGTCAATGAAGTAGATCAGCTTCTTGGTGCCCGGAGGCCCGTAGTTCCTCCCAGATTTCTTCTCCAGTGGCTTCTCAAGCACCCCTGAGAGAACACGGCGTCAGCTGCTGCCCAGACCTGAGCTGGTCCTGCCAGGTGGCACCGGGTTCTAGGTGCCAGGAGAGGAGGTCAGGGGGCCAGGGCTCAGGTGCACTGAATGCCTGCCCTGGCGGCGGCCCTCAAGGGGCGTGGGGTGGGTTGGGGGAAATAGGCAGGGGTCCACCCTGCTCTGGAGTGAACAGACGATCGGAGGCGGCTGCAGCAGGAAGCTCCTGGTTGTTCCACCTCCTATGGGCGTGAGATGCTCCCAGCGGGACCAGCCGCCCACCACTACAGCATGCAACTGGGAGCACCCTGTGGAGACTGGGTGCTACTCAGGTGCGCCCCCTAGGGGCATGGCCAGTGATGACAGAGAATAGGGACGGTGGGCCCCAGCGGGAGGGTCAGAGTGCTGAGTGTGCCCCGGCAGAGCTCACCTTGCAGCATGGCCGAGGTGGTGTAGAAGTTGAAGGGCACAGCCTGCACCAGGTAGTCGTCTGTGCCCAGGCTCTCCAGCTTGTCTCCCATCAGCACTGACTTGCCGCAGCCCGCATTCCCCACGAGCATCACTGGCCACGACTTCCCCATAAGCAGGTCCATGAAATAGCGGATGCGAGTGGTCTCCGTGGTGTGGACCAAAGAGGCCTGGGGTGGAGGCAGAACGGGGGTGTGACTGTGAGCAACCCGCCCACTAGACTGGCCCGCACATCACAGCAGTTTCTGAATCCCATGCTATGCTGAACCGGTCTCGTTGCTGAACACGGCCTGCAATTGGACATGCCGCCTGAATGCCGCGGGGCGGGACACTGAGCCCTGCTCTTGGCCACCGCTTTGGCCACGGTTACCTGTAGAGGAACGTCAGGATCCAGCTCAAAGTGGGGCACTTTATCCGTCCACGGCAGGAACTTCTTAGAGTCGGGATCGATGTAGTAGTCAAAAATTGTTCCCTGGGAGGGGAACTTGATGGTTTTAAATTCATTGATCCACCATTTGCTGAACTCAACTCGATAATCTATAAGCTGTTAAAATACAAAAGCAGAAAAAGGTCCAGCTGAGTGAGAGGGATGCCGGGGGGCTACGTTTGGGGTAGCCGGTCCCTTCGGCGCCCATCACCTGGTCCTGGAACATGGCGCCACCAAAGGCCCAGAAGCAGGCAAACACGAAGTAGAGCTCGTAGAGCTCCTTGGGGGAGTCGGGCGGTGTGTTCCTCTCTGTGAGCAGGCACTCCAGCAGGTACAGGATCATCTGGATGATTGTGACCTCAGGCACCGGTGTGATCCTCTTGAAGCCAAAGCGCAGCTTGTCCAGGCAAGTGGGCAGGTACTTGTCGAACAAGATGGTCAAGTTGGCCTTCTCAGACTGCACCTTGCGCCTCTCGATCCAACTGCTCACTACCCTGGGGAGGACGGTGGCTGCTGCTGTGGGTCCAGCCAGCAGCCCTCCCCTCCTAAGTGCCTCTCAACCCTTCACCCCTTCTGTGTGATGCTGGCAGGGGGCCGTGGAGCAGGGCTGTGACTCAGGCTGTTTGCTCCTGTATGGCAGTGGGTCCCAACAAGAGGACCATCAGGTCCAGCTGGGATGCTGGGGCAGTGGGGTCTGGGCTTTCCCTGGATTGGTAGCTGTGGGGACACTGTATACCCAGAGCTGGGAGCCATTCTTGCTACCACCTGGAAAGCATCTGCCTCTCAGTGAAGCCGATACTAAGGGCCGGGGGGGGTGGAAGGAGAGGAGAAAGTTCTCATGACATCATCGAGGGGGAAGGAAGAGAAAGGAGAGGAAGAGAGAAGAGGAGAAGAGCAGGGATATCTCATTACATCATTTGGACTTCTGGATCCAGCCATGCCTTAAGCACCCCTCAGTGACTTGGGCTGACATGTGCACATCAGCTTTAGTTTGTTTGAGCTGGATTTGTCATTTCCAATGGGAAAGTCTAAAGCAATCCAACACGGGAGCCTCGAGGACCCGCACAGACTGCCTGGTACACAATCACACCCCACCACAGCAGTGAGGGGTAAGGATGCCACTGCAGCCCAACCACAGCCCGACCACAGCCCAACTGCCTGGGCTTGCATGGGCTGAATCAGCCCGAGGCAAGTTACCCAGCAGGTCTGGGTCCTGGCTTCTCATCTGCAAACAGGAGTGATGTAAACATTACCCCCATTCAAAAGAATTGCACAGCTGGTCTTTTTAAGGGAGCCCAATCCATGGTAAGTGCCAAATAAGTATCTGCTAAAAGCATAAATAGAGCCTGGGCTCCCTCGAGGGTCAGTGAGCTCAGCGGGTGCGTCATTTCCAGGATGCCTGAGGCGCAAGCAGGAAGCTCACGTTACCAAACACAGCAAGGCTGCCATCCCGCAGCCCTGACCCGGCCTCTCTGTGAGGTGAGTGCACTCCTGCTCTCAATGCCCTGCGTCTTCCTGTCCTGTGGAGCTGGAAAGCTTTGCACAGTCTGTCTCCCAGCAAAGCACGTGCCCCTGTGCTGGTACAAAGAAGACTCACGCTCCCAGACAGGGAGCAGTGTGCAGATCCACGCATGGGCTGCTGCTTCTCCTGCTGGTTTGAGGGTGTCTGTGTCGCTTTTTTTTTTTTTTTTTTTTTTTTGGTACTGGGGATTGAACCTAGGGTCTTCATTTCATACCCCCAGCCCTAAATTTATTTTTTAAATTTTTTTTTTTTTTTTGTGGGTACCGGGGGGTCGACCTCAGGACCTCGCGCGCCAACAGGCGCCCGTGCCGCTGAGCGATATCACCGGCCCCTTTTCCGTATGTGGGATCCGGGAGTCGAACTTGGGCCCTCGCGCTTGCAAGGCAGGCGCTTATGCCACTGAGCCATCTCACCGGCCCTATTTTTTAAATTTTAAGACAGGGTGTCACTAAGTTACTAAGTTGCACTGGCTGGGCTCAAACTTGTGATCCTCCTGCCTCAGCCTCCCAGAGTGCTGGGATTATAGGCATCACTGGACCCAGCTCATGTCACTTTTTTTTTTTTTTTTTTTTGTGGGTACCGGGGGTCAAACTCAGGACCTCGTGTGCCAGCAGACACCTGTCCCACTGAGCGATATCACCGGCCCTTTTTTTCCCTTATGTGGGTTCAGAGAGTCAAACTCAGAACCTCGCGCTTGCCAGGCAGGCACTTATGCTGCTGAGCTATCTCACCAGCCCTCATGTCACATTTTTAATGTTGCCTTGGTGGGTGTTATTTACCGTGTACTGATGTGCATGCTGGCTTCCACTTGCAGCACAGCCAGGAGAGACACATGCATGAGCTCGGGTCCACCCTCCCAGGCACTCCCTGCCTTGCCCCACAAGCAGCTGGGACAAATTGGCCCTGGGGCCCACATCCCTGTAGTCAGGCTAGCTTCTGGCCTGGATTAGCTGCCCCCCTCTGCAGCTGCCTGTGGAAGGGCTACCCAGTCAGGGCCTGCACATACTTCCCAGCCACTTCACTCCTCTCATGCCACAGCTGAGTTCTCATGTGCTGCCTCTGGATCAATGCCCTGAGGGTGTCCAGTGCCTGTCTCTGCCCACGTTGGCTCTCTCCTCCCTGCTCCCTTGGCTGTCCCTTGCATGCCCCATAATCCTGTTGTCTTACTGTCCACTGCATCTCAGGAGCTCCCACCCGGATCTTGTTTCTGTCCCCTTTCCATGGCTTCTGCCCACTCCGAAATCTCAAAGGTGCTCGTGGGCAGAAGCATGGCCCTGCCAAAGACATCCATTTGGAACCTTAGCATGTGATCTTATGTGGAGAAAGAGGATAAAATCACCCTCTGTTATGGTCTAAATCTAAAATGTTCCCTAAAAGTCAAAGGTGGGGCCTGATTGGAAGAGAGATTCCTGGAGGCATGATGTAGAGTCCCCGGTTCTTCTCTTACACTCATCCAGCATGCTGTTTCTGCCAGCTGATGATGGACTGAACCCTCAGAACTGTGAGCCAAATTAAACCTTTCCTTTAAGTTGTGGGTGTTGGGTATTGTGTCCCAGCAGTAGAAAAGTGACCAATATGGGAGAACAGTTGTTGCTGTGACTGTACCTGATCATGTGGTTCAGAAGCCTTTGAAAGTGGTTTGCAGAGAGGATTAGAGAAACGGGCTACAGAAAATCTTGAGTGTTGTAAGCAAAGATCGATGGGCAGTGCTGGTGGGAGCTCAAAAGTCCAGAATGCTGATAGGAATGTGGATACTAAAGGCCAGGCTCATGAGGCTTCAGCCGGGAACAAGGAGTCTATTGGAAAATGGACTAGTAGCCATGCATGTTTCATTCTGGCCAAGAACTCATCTTCATTTTATCCATGTCCTAATACTTTGTATGAGGTTGAATTTAGAGGTGGCTGACACATCAGTCTGGTAGAGGAAGTTTCAAGGCAGTCTAATGTCCAGGCTGTGGCATGGGTACTGATGGCTGGTTTTGGCCAGATTTACAGTGAGAATTATAAGCAAAAAGTAGTGCCAAATAATGTGAAGCTTGGTCAGAAAGGAAGCACCTGTAAGGCTGGGATCTGAGGAGAGTGTGGTTGCTGAAAAGATTAGCATTAAAAAGAAGCCAAGGGCCGGTGATATGGCTCAGTGGCATAAGTGCCTGCCTGGCAAGCATGAGGTCCTGAGTTTGACTCCCGGTACCCACATAAAGAAAAAAAGGGTCAGTGATATTGCTCAGTGGCACAAGAGCCTGCTGGCAAGCACGAGGTCCTGAGTTTGACTCCCGGTATCCACATTAAAAAAAAAAAAAAAGAAGCCAAGTACTTTGCAACAGGACAACAGGAAAGATGGTTTGATGACATCTCAGAAATTGGCCAGGCCCCGTCCATCATAGGCTCAAGTGTAGAAAAGCATAAATTCCTTTGAAAGACTATGCTTTGAAAAGAGTCCCAAATCTAACTAGGAAAGTGTTTCCCCTGATTTCAGCCATCCAGGCAGTCAGAGGCCTCTGCAGCTGTGGTCCAAGCTATTCCTCAAGCTGGCATCAGTCCCTGGCATCATTCACACGGTGCTAGCTTTTGAGGCATGCGGAATGTAAGAGTTATGGGGTCAAGGAGGCTTCCACCCAGATTTCAAAGAAAGGCCTGTTAGGCCAGCCAGTGTGCCCCTAAGAGGACAGTGTATGAAGTCATAAGAGTGAAGTTAAAAGAGCATTGGATACCTCAGGAAGTTGGAGAGCCAGGAGCATGGAATGTCTGCTGAGGAAAACCACAGGCAATTAGTAGAGAGCTAGCCCAAGAGAGAGGCCATGTGGTCTGCAACTAGCAAGGCTATAGGGACACAGCCACCCAAGCCCTTTGGAGCTCATATCTCAGTACAACCTGTCCAGCTCCCAGTTCTGTCCCTCTCAGGGACACCATGCTTGGTTCCCTCTAACTCCAGCCTTGCCATGCCTCATCCCTTGTGGCAAGGCGCTCACTTCCCATGGTAGGGGAAGGAGGCACTACAGGTGTAAGCTCTCAACTTCTTTCTCCCCACCACAGACTGGCATGTGCCTGGACCCATCAAGGCCTGCTCCCTGTGCCCAAGCATGGTTCCCACCTTGACAAAGCAAACCTTCCTAGCTCTTGCTCCAGCTTTGCCTGAAGCCCTCAGACACAGGACTCATTCCCAGAGAGCCCCATTTCCGGGGCTTCCTGCTAGGTCTTCCTCAGCAGTCATCACCTGGCTTCTGCCCCCAGCACCCTGCAAATCTTTTCTCCTGATTATCCAGCTGTGCCTGGCTGCCAAATCCAGGGCAAACTCTCCTGTCCTTGTCACTGAATGCAATCTTATAGGTACTCACCCTCCCTGAAAATTTCCCTCCATGGGTGTTTGGGACACCATCACCCCAATGTTCCTTCTGCCTCTGGGACCAGCCCTTCTGGTAATCCCTCATGGATTCCTTGTCCTCCCCAGTCACGTGTTGGTTTTTTTCAAGATGCGAATGACTCTGAAGAATCTACTTCCCTGGCACGGAGTATCCCAGGGTCTGACACACAGTAGGTGTGCAGAAAGTCCTGGTCGGATGAATAGACGGATGGATGAACAAATGAAAGAACAAAGCACCACCTCCAGCAATGACCTGTCTCCTGAGCCTCTGGCTCCCGAGATGGGCCACTGAATTTCTACTCAAGCTGGTGCAGGAGGTGTGCTCCCAGCTGTCATTTCTGTGTCCCCTGGATTTCTGCTACTCTGCCAACCATGGGCCATGTGTCCAAGCAGAAAACAGCGAGTCTTCAATTTCCAAGATATCAAGCATTTTTAAAATTCAGCCCCAATGGCCACTTACTGTCCCCTGTCATTACCTACTCTCTTCTCCTCATCACAAAGGCCCCTTTGTCTGGTCCTTTGGTTGATCCAACTGCTGTGTCTTTCTGCAAGGACACCCCCAGCCTGCATGTTTCTCCCAGGTGCAGCCGCCCCCTGCCTGTCCCAGAGCCTCTGCTCACCCCCACCTGCTGGTTCTTGTTAGGAACACTGACTCCCATTTCTTTCCACTGTCCGTGCTCCCTTTCCTCTGGGTGGCAGCCCTAGCTTCAGGCCTCTGGAAAGACTCAGGTCTCCACAGAGGCTGAGCTCCTCCCTCTGCCCTGCACTCCTGGCTTTATGTGCCAAGATCTCTGTGCACATACATTACTTACATTACACGCCTGTGTCCCATCCTCTTGTTTCTGTGATAATTAGGTGAAGCTGCATACAATATTTAATATATGGACGGACGGACGGATGGATGGATGGATGGCTAAGTGGGTGAGTAGATGGGTGGAGGGGGGATGGGTGGGTGGATGGGCAGATTGATGGGTGGGTGGGTAAGTGGAATGGGTGGATGGATGGAGGGGTGGACAGGTGGATGGAAGGATGGATGGGTGGATGGGAGGAGGGATGGGTGGATGGATGGATTGAAGGGTGGGTGGGTAAGTGGAATGGGTGGATGGATAGAGGGGTGGATAGGTGGATCGATGGATGGGTGGATGGAAGGATGGATGGGTGGACTGATGGGTGGGTGAGTATGTGGAATGGGTGGATGGAGGGGTGGATAGTTGGATGGGAGGATGGAAGGGTGGATGGGAAGATGGATGGATGGATAAGTTGGGTGGAAGGATGGGTGGGTCAGTAAGTGGAATGGGTAGATGGATGGAGGGGTGGATGGGTGATGGGAGGATGGATGGATACATATGAAACTAGGACCCAGTCACCCCTTTCTCTTCCTCTGCCAGGGAAGAATGGGACCGCCCAGGCCATACTCACGGGTTCCAGCCTAGATCTGCTGGGTTGATGTAGAGGATGCCAGCTCTAGAGACGGTGGCCGGAGTGGCTGTCCTGAGGTGGCTGATCTCAAACACTAGCCTCATGGTGCGATTTAAGGGGATGCGCTCGTTGCTGGCCAGGGTGAGGACCTAGGGGACAGCAAGTCCACATGGTGGCAGCAATAGGTACACACCATCCCAACAGAGTCCCAGAGCCAGGAGAAGCTGCTGGGGAGGCCTGGCCCAGCTTCTGTGCACTTAGCGTCTCAGCCATCCTGGCCTCCAGGCCCCCTCTACCCTGAACCAGTGCCAGGACCATGCAGGCGGAACTAGACCTGCACATCATCCAGCGCCATATGACAGATTACATTTGCCAACCCAAACCACAGCCCTCCCTTCCCTGGAAGGTCTTGTGTGCTAGTTCTGTCCTCCCCAACCTGCATCCCGTGGGAAGCTCTCTGCAGAGTTCCACACTGGCCCCAGGATCCTGGCCCCCACAGCCCGGGCTCCCCCTGACAGTGGCTCTGGGGGTCAGTGTGGAGCCCAGGAGTTCAAGTACCTTGTTGTCATCCATGACAGTGTTGAGAGACTCGATCCACATGGGGTCGATGTCCCCGTCCAATACAATCCACTTGGGGCCATCGTGAGTGATGTTGGCCAGGTCCCGCATGATAGTGGAGAAGAGGCCTGTGAGGGGCCGGCCAGCGTCACATGCGCCGCGTCGGAAGGGCCAAGCGTTACACCAAGCGCTCTGGGATTCGCACGGCTGCCCCACCTGGACCTGACCCTGGCCTTCCTTGCTTTCTTACAGGTGGCCTGTCCCCTATTTAGAGGGACAATAGAGGCCTTCGGACAGGAGGTGACAGGCTCATTTCCCTCCCTTCTTCTTCCTCGATGACCACTGGCCTCCTCCTTTCTGTTCCCCATGCCCCGGCTCTGCCGTCTTCTCTGACCCTGCGTCCCTTCCCTCACTGTCCCTTCTCCTGTGGCTCCACTGAGCATTCTCCATGGGTCAGGCATGGAGCGGGTGGTGGGGGACTTGGGTACGAAGCTCAGGACCACCAACATCCCCATCGCCCCCATAGATCTTGTGTTCCAGTCAGGGAGAAGCCAGATACAGGAAAGTCCAGCGGGCTGCAGCCTAGGAAGTGTCTGTGTGGCGTGGGGCAGGTCCCCCACCTGGGCCACACCCCAGTCCCTCCTCCAGCCCGTTCTTGGTTCCTCTGAGTTCATAAGCACAGACCTGATCAGCCACTTCCGGGGAGGGGGGACCCCTTTCCCAGAGCCCCACCCCAGAGGGTCCTTCCCACCCCAGGGCGTCCGTCCCTCCCCTTGGCCCACAGGTCTCCCCTCCCCTTCCCGCGGGTCCTCCCCTCTTTCTCCGCCTGGTGGCGTCCTCTGAGCAGTGCCATCTTCAGGCGTGAGTGCGCGCATGCGTGGCCCCCTGCCCTGGACCGAACCTGCCTCCAGCCCTCTCCAGGGAGCTGGGCAGAGCCTCAGTCGAGGTCAGGCAGAGCGCAGCATCAGCCCGGGGGTCTCTCCACTCTCGACAGCTGCTCCTTACCGTCTTTCCATTCCCGGGTTGCCGGGTTGATGATCCCGAAGAGTTCGTCACAGGTGACGGCCTTGGGATCCAGGTCCACGGCCACCGGCTTCCTCTTCAGGTTCTGGTAGGTCTTGTTGAGGGACTTGAGGACCTGGCAAGGGCGGAGGCCACTCATGAATGATTGCACGTCCCCAGCATCTGCTAGGCCCCCACCCAGGACCGTGCACACGGTCTGTTCGGGGTGACCCTGCTTCCCCCAGATGTGGCTGAAGCCAAGGCGGCTGGCAGATCAGACGCGGGTTATTCACTCTGCAGCCAGGGTGCTCCTCTGAGATGCCGGGATCCAGAACCACCACATTTGTTTCTTCCTTGTAATACAAACTGTGCAAGCTCATTGAAACAAACGAACAAACCAACAACTCAACGTAAGGGCCAGGTGTAGTGGGGCACACCTATAATCCCAGTACTCTGGGAGGCTGCGGCAGGAGGATCCAAAGTTTGAGCCCAGCCTGGACAATTTAGTGACTTAGTGAGACTCTGTCTAAAAATAAAACAAAATTCTAACAGGGGATGTAGCTCAGTAGGAAAGCCATGGGTTCAAATCCCCATTACTGCAAAACAAACAAAAAAACCAAAATAAAGGGAAAAAAAAAAAAAGATGAGGGAAGAAAACTACCCATAATTCCTCTACCCAAGAAAATGAGTTCTAAGGACGTTGGAGGATATTCTGAGTGTGCATGTACTCATGCCTCAGAAAACTGAGGCCTACGGTTTCTGCCTTTCGAAGTCACTTGCTGTGAGGTCCCTGCATGTTCTTAGTCTTTGGAAACCATTTTTAACAACAGCACAGTAGTGGATCCTCTGGGCGTCCTGCTGAAGACCTGACTGGCCTAGAATTTCCTGTTACAGATGTCCGTGATATCACTGTCACCCTCTGCTTTTTGCCATGGCCCAGTGAATGGCAGGGGACAGGAGGTGGCACTGCAGGGCAGCAGCCGACTGGTGTCCAGGGGGACAGGAAGAGGGGAGAACCTGGAGGAGGCTCTCCAGGGACCAGCGCCTGTGTGTGTTTCTCTCCTGCTTCCTGCTCCAGACACCTTTCAGGCTGGGTCCCCAGTGTGCGATGTTGCTAGCTCCCTGCAGGTGAGGACGGGACGCACCTGGGACTTGCCGCTGCCTGCATTCCCAATGACAAACACAGAGTGCCGGACCTGCAGCAGCTCCTCCAGCTGCACGACCTTCAGCACGAAGCTGTCCTCCGCCTGCAGCCTGAGCTCCACGATGCTCTGCTTGATGATCTGGGGACGCGAGCAAGGTTGGGGTGCAAAGACAGGACCATCTTTTGTGGCGGGAGGGGGCTTCCTGAAGTGAGGGTGATGTCACAGGACAAGGCGCCTCCCGCGAGGACCTGCCTGCTACCTGCGAGCTGTGCTACCCACACTGCCTGAGCCCACACTGCCGGCAGTCCTCTCTCCAGCTCCCGTGACTGCCAGCGCTGAGAGCGTGTGGCTGGCTGGGGCAAGAGGCAGCTGGTGGCCCCTGGGGGCCTGCCTGTGTGGCCCTCTCGGGCTGATGGAGTTGACCACCAACCCCAATGTTGCACTTGCCAGGCAGCCAGCGATCCAGCACACGTGGGAAAAGGGGTCCTAGGTGGGAAGGGGTCCCCAGCTGGGCAGGTGTCACAGGATGAGTGTGGGGTCCAGTGGTAGCTACCTACCTTCTCAAAATTCAGGTCTCGCTTCCGAGGCACGTCCAGAGCTGGGAACAGGTCCCCGATAAGGCCCATGAACACGGGCAGGTCATCGGTCACGATCTTGGGGATGTTGAAGTCCCTCAGTGCCCTCATGAGCACCTGGTCTTCGGCCCTGGTGGGGTCCCCTCTCTTCAGGGAGCCGGCCACCACCAGCACAGACTTGATGGCCCGCAAGCCCCAGTCGTAATGGTCCTGCGGGGCGTGGGTGGACGTGAATGCCCTTGCAGGGTGCCCTTGGCCCTGAGACGCGGGGACCCCCCACCTTCCCGCTGCCAGCTCTGAGCTCCGGGAGCCGGTGAGCCGCACCTGCTTGGAGAGCAGCTCTTTGCACAGGGTGTAGAGCGTGATGAACTTCCTGGCCAGCAGGCAGGCTTCCAGGAAGCCCTCGGCCACCAGCATGATCTCGCAGATCAGCTCGAAGTCGGGGACCACCATGGCGCAGGGTCTGGGGAGATCCGTGGTTGGCCGTGGGCTTCCCCTCACCCACCCCACCTGCCCCTCTTCACCTGAGAGCACCTGTCCCCTGCCAGGTGGCCCACAGTGCCAGGTCCACCTCTCGGAGTGGAGCTGGGTCCCAGCTGCCACCCTCCCCAGCACTCCTGTCCCTTCCTGCCGTCTGCTCAGCGCCACACTCTCCTCTCCTTCAGAGGCCTTGTAGGAGGAGCAGGCTTTGTCCGCATGGGGACAGGAGGCCCTTGGCTCCTGGCCACCCTGCCTCCATCTCAGGAGCTGGTCTGTGGTCCCGCCCACCGTCCTGCTCTTCCCCCACGTGATTCTGGGGTCAGGGTGCTTCGTGGCCACCCGAGTCCCTGGCTGCGCACCTGAACAGGGCCTTGAGGTTCTCAGGCAGCTCTGTGCGCCCCGCGTAGCCTGGGTTCATGGTGATGAAGATTCCCACGGTGGGGATGAGGCTAATCATCTCTCCCAGGAAGTTAAACAGCTTCTTCTTGGCTCGAATTGCATCTTGGACGCATTTCACCTAAACATGGGCACACAGACACACAGACATGGGAACGCCCAACTCCGATGTCACTTATGTCAAGCGCGTGGTGGCTGTGAGTCTATGTGACACCTCAGGTTACCACAGTCCTCCCCTTCCCTCTCCTTGGCCCCTGCCAACACCCAGCCTGTCCTCCACTTGTGGGAATTTGTCATCCATGAGTGTTGTCTACATGCAACCACAGGGGATGTGATCATCCGAGATGGCCTTTTGTCTCAGCAAAACTCTGGAGGTGCCCCTTGTCCTCATCTTGTCCTTGTGAGTAGTATTACACCTCCCAGCTCCTTCCCGTGCTCTGTTTCTACTCTGGCAACAGCCCCTCAAGAGATCAGTTAGCGGCCGTCTCCGTATCAGAGGTTCTGAGACCACCTGCCCCTTGGAGGTTCAATCTAGAACTGGGAATTTTGCTGGCATTTGGCTGTTTGTAGAAATGGGCAGATGACTGCAAATCTCTGAGTTACCACTCGAGGGCGCCCAATGCCCATGGTTGAAACTTCTCTCAGCTCCTTGCATGGGTCAGGCTGGGCTTCCCTGGGCTGGCACCAGGCAGGGCAGGGCTGGGTGGGGACACCTCCCCTTGCACCAGTCTCCCTATCCACTGCTCCCTGTTTGCATCCACAAACATCCAGTGCCTCCAACAGGCTCCACACAAATGTTCCGGGGTTTGCTCGCTGACTTCGCGGTGGGACAGGAACTGCTGGGTGTGGAGCTGGGAGAGTCCCAAGCCAGTGGCCAGTCCTGCACAGAGGTCAGGAGCTGACTGCCCGTGTTTCTGCTGTCCTGGCCTCCAGTCGCAGGTGGGGCGATTCAGCATGGAGGGGGAGAGCAGAGGGTGCCACTAACAGTCACGACACAGTCAGAGACCACTGTGGGGACATAGGACAAACTCCTGGGCACTTAAGCTGTTACTTATTAAAAGAGTGATTTGTGTTTTCTTCTGAAGCAGTCAGGGGCTTAAAAATGTTTGCTTGGGCCGGTGAGATAGCTCAGCGGCACAAGCGCCTGCCTGGCAAGTGCGAGGTCCTGAGTTCAGCTCCCGGTACCCACGTTAAAAAAAAAAAAATGTTTGCCTGCTTTCCTTCCTTCACCTTCCCTTCCTTCCTCTCCCCTCCCCTCCCTCCCTCTCCCTCTTTCTTTCTTTCTTTCTTTCTTTCTTTCTTTCTTTCTTTCTTTCTTTCTTTCTTTCTTTCTTTCTTTCTTTCTTTCTTTCTGCTATTCCCAAAATCTCCATTGCCCTGCACCTGGGGTCACCTTGGACTCCAGCAGTCTCAGATGACAGGAACCATCTAATCTTGGGAACAGAACCACCCCTCAGGCCGTGGGGATTTCTCCAGAGCTAGGAAGCGAGGACTGAGACACTGACGAACCCAGTCCCCCAGCTAACCCTTAAAGCTGGCCTCCTGCCTTCGCAGGTGGGCCAGTCTGAGCCCCTTTTCCGGAGTGAGCCCTTGCCAGCGGCTCTAGCTGGAGCCCTTTCCTGTTTTCTCTCACTCTTTTCTTTCTTTCTTTCTTTCTTTCTTTCTTTCTTTCTTTCTTTCTTTCTTTCTTTCCTTTCTTTGTGTACCAGGAATCGAACTCAGGACCTCACACTTGCCAGGCAGGCGCTGCGCCACTGAGCTACATCCCCGGCCCTCTCTCTTCTTTCTTAAGGGCCAGCTGGATCTTTGCCAGCTCCCCAACCATTTTCTCTGACTTTCCAATCAAAGCCTTTTTTCTGTCAATACATGCTTTACTTTTAATTTCCGTTATCACTAAAAGCCAGGGCCTGTGCTCACTGGTGACCCCCCCTCCGGCAAGCCTGCATCACCACCCACTTTACAGAGCAGGGAACGGAGGCACAGGGACTTTGGGAGTCACCTCCCCCAGGGACAGGGTCAAGAGCAGCCCAGGCCATTCTGAGTCTCATTACTGTGGGGCGGGGAGGGGTCTCGGGGCCCTCGACTGCCTCACTTCCTTCTCCTTTCAGAATCTCAAAGTTGATCCCTGAACTAGAGACTGGCCTCAATTTACCTCAGAGGGCCCAGTCGTTCTCAAGTCTAGCAGGCATGAGGATCCCCAGGCTTTTGTTCAAGATGCAGAAATGCTCACCCAAACACAGAGGCAGGACCCGCACAGGCAACAGTGACAGCAGCTGGGGAAGCTGACACAAGGCTCCCCCCAGTCTGAGGACCCCATTCCTGCCTTCCTCAGACTCACCCTTGCCCTCCTGTGCTCTGCCTGGGTTATCCCCAAAGTACATAGGTACATTCCCTCCCTCCCTCCCTCCTTCCTTCCTTTTCTTCCTTCCCTGCTATTCTTTCAGCACCTTTGCCTAATTGAGGAACTCCTATGCACCCTGCAGCACCCAACTCCATTGAAGCCTGTAGCAAAGTCCTGTTTCTACAGGACTCATATTGAATTGTTTGGCCTAAAGCTGGCTCCATACATCTTTTAAGTTTGGCTTAATAGGTTCTCTCTACATAGGTACATAATGAACTGTACCTTAACTTGACACATAAACACACTACAACCTACTCTTTTCTTTTTCTTTTGGTTTTTTGAGATAGGGTCTCGCTAGCTATGTAGCTCAGGCTGACCTCGAACTTGAGGTGATCCTCCTGCCTCAGCCTCTCGAGTGCTGGGATTACAGGTGTGCACCACCATTCTCAGCCAATCACAAGCAGCTAACTTTTCAAATAAGACAGACACCAGCTGTAGCCAATCTGCTGTCCCTACCTCATGCTCTGTGTGCCACTTCCTTTTCTCTGGCAATGCATATAACCTGCCCTTGTGGTGGGCTGGAGCATTCTGGACTGTTTTTGGTCTAGGCTACTGCTTGACTTTAGAACCACAAAGAAAGCCAATTAAGATCTGCAATTTGATCTGTTATAATTTTCTCTTTTCACACCTCAGGAGAAATTAATATTCCCTCGCCTGCGTTTGGTTACGTAGGTGCTGCCCAATCTGATGATGCTGAGTGGACAGAGGGTTCGGAGGACAGGCAGCGGCTCGCCATCCTTGGTGTCAGGAGCTGCCCGTGGGCAGAGCAGCTGGTCACCCAGCCCGAGCAGAGACCCTGGCGGGCCCTACCTGCACAGCGATCACGGACAGCACCTCCACGGAGATCCGGTTGAACTCATCGAAGCAGCCCCAGGCTCCAGTCTGCGCCAGGCCCTTGTAGATGTTTCCGCAGGACTGGAAAGGATGGGGTGGTGGATGGTGGTCAGGGGAAGGGAGCAGCCCGGCACCCTACATGTCCCTGCCTGCCCTCCATGGCTCCCGGGTGGGATGAAGGTCAGGCTTGGGGACGCCAAGGGGAACTGGCAGTCAGGACATGGGGTTCCCAGTAGGGCTGAGTGCCAGGAGAGTGCCCTTTCCCCTGGGACCCCACTGTCCCACACCTTGGAGGGGGCTCCAGGAATGTCCCCTAACCAGGAGGCTCAGACAAGTGAGTCCAGGCAAATCCTACCCTGGAGCTTTTTCTGCGCACACAAGGACGGGTGTCCCTCAGAGGCAGGGGCAGAAAAGACTTTTTTCTGTGTGTCTGTGTCACTCTGGCTCCAGCTGCTCATCTGATGATTCTCCAGCACTTACCCATGAGTTCCAGGAGGATTAAATCCCTTCTAGGGGCATTGACTTCGGATTCCACTTGTCTGGAACCCAGGGCGCTGGTGTAGATGGTTTGACCTTGACAGTCAGTAGGGGCTATGGGCCTCGTCCTCGGGACCCCCTCTCAGACACAGATGGGGAGGGGACTCCTGCAGGCCAGGGTCCTGAACTTGATGACTGCCCCTGTCCTCCCCCTTCTGTGTGTGCCTGGACCACTGAGGTCCCCTTCTCCCATTGGCCCTATAGCACTGCTGAGGTCCTGCAGTCCCTGTGGCATAGGGGACGCCTCCCTGCCCCCACTTTTACCCAGCGTCCCACCCTGAGCTGGAAGATATTGCACTTGAGTCCACCTGCGGCTCTCAGCCCCGGGTGATCTTGCCTCCAGGAGCAGGGGTGGGACATGGGGTCTGGGGTGTCTTCACAACAGCAGCACATGGGGGTCCTTGGGTCCCCTGGGGCCTCCTCCCAGACACTCCTGGATCTGAGCTCTCATGTCCTTGGTGGGGCCTGTGGCCGTGTACCTTGTAGTCCATCTGCTCAGAGCAGTTGAAGACATACACCATCGTGCCCAGGGCTCTGCCCAGGTCCTTGGTCGTTTCTGTCTTGCCGGTGCCAGCAGGGCCCGCGGGGGCTCCACCCATGATTAGGTGGAGGGACTGGGTCAGCGTGATGTAGCACCTGCCAGGGACCCGTGATTACCTTGGGCCCCATGACTCCCACCCATCTGCCTCGATTTCCTGTGATTTCGCTTAATTGTGGGAGTACAATACCTGCTCAACCTTGGGGAGGGAAGGGAGAAGGCAGGAAGACCCTGGCCATTATCTAGGGACAAACACCATCATGGGGTGAGCACGTGAGGGCATGGCCTACCTGTAGCTAAAGGAAGGGGGTGCTATTGACAAAACATCTATCCTTGGCTGAGTGTGGTGGCGCATGCCTGTAATCCCAGGCACTCGGGAGGCTGAGGCAAGAGGCTCTCTTTGAGTTTGAGGCCAGCCTGGGCTACATACTGAGTTCAAGGCCAGCCTGAGCTACATAGCAAGACCCTGTCTCAAAAAAAAAAAACTTTCTTTTTTTTTTTTTTTATGTCGGTACTGGGGGTCGAACTCAGGACCTCGCACTTGCCAGCAGGCGCTTGTGCCACTGAGTGATATCACCGGCCCTTTTTTCCTTTTTATGTGGGTACCGGGAGTCGAACCCAAGACCTCGCGCTTGCCAGGCAGGCACTTACGCTGCTGAGCTATCTCACCAGCCCAAAAAATCTTTCTTAACAGTAACCCACATATAGAAGACTTACTTGGCTAGCTTCTAGAATGAGCCCTTTTTTTTTTTTTTTTTTTTTTTGTGGTGCTGGGCAAGTACTCTACCACTGGGATACACCCTCATCCTGTTTTATTTTATTTTGATTCAGAGTCTCACTAAATTGCTCAGGCTGGCCTCAAAATTGAGATCCTTCTGCCTCAGCCTCCTGAGTGCCTGGGTGTGCACCACTTTGCTTGGCTCGCCTGTGTGCTTTTGTCTTACATAATTTGCTTGATCCTCAACAAGCTCATGAAGATTCAGAAACAATATCCCCACTTTGCAGTTCCTCAGAGGGATTAAGAAACTGCTCCCAGGCCACACAGCTGGTGTGAGACCAAGGACGCAGAGCCTAATCCTGGGCACCTTGCGGGTAGCAGGCTGGCATCTGACAGCGCATCTGCCCAGTCCAAGAGCCCAGCTCTCCCAGGCCTGGCCGCTGATGCTCAGGTCGACCATGGGCAGAGAAAGGGGCTGCAGATGTGTACCAAGGAGGGACAGGTGCGGCGGGCATCGTGGGCACGGGGTGTCCCCCACCTGTCCGTGAGGGGCGTGATGACCAGCCGCGGTGTGTTGCCCAGGTACTCATAGGAGTACTGGATCTGGGCGTCGCAGATGTTGGCGAAGCAGTGCTTCTTTTCCTCGTCCCAGCGGTGCCGCAGCTGTGACTGCCAGGTGAAGGCCTGCGAGCTCTCCACCTGCGGAGGAGCCCGAGGGGGGCGTCTGGTGCGCCGAGTGCGGTGCAAGAGCCTGAGCCCGCCCAGCCCGCGGGGGCCCCTCCCGGGCCCGTCCTCCTCCAGCGCCCTTGGCTGAGTCGCTGAGGCAGGGCACTCCCAGCCGCACCTAATCCGACCAAGCGAGGGGCCGGGGCAGCGAGGACAGCTGCTGCCCGCGGTGAGGTCCCCCAGCGCCTCAGACCCGCTTCCCCGGCCCCGCCCATCCCCGGACAAGGTGCCCGTGCCTTGGCGGTGATCATCTTGGCCACCACGTCCCGCGCGTGCACGTCGATGGTGCAGATGGTCATGATCTTCATCCTGTCGCCCGCGCTGAGGTTCCCAATGAGCAGTGTGATGAGCGAATTGAGCTGGCTGATCTGGGGGAGGGGGAGGCGGGACCTTCGCTGAGATCCCGGGATCGCCGGCCGGATGCCCGCGCCATGGGCTCCTTGGGGAGATCATGGTTGCGTAGGGAAGACCGCCGTGCACTTGTTCCCCATAATGAAGAAGAGGGAAAAATTCTCCCCACCACACCCATTGGAGGTGGAATATTACGGAGCCATTAAAAATGCTGCAAAAGACAATGAAAAACTAGGGGAAGAGGGAGATACTAAAACACTGGATGTTAAAGCCCTGCAAGAAAGTGTGTGTGTTTTTACATATAAATCAAGTATGTGCACTCAAAAAATTAGAAGGCTACATAAAAATTGTTGATAGTGATTATATCTGGGTAGTGGGATTACAGGCAGCTTTTCCTCCTTTTATTTAAAAAAATTATCATTGGTGCAGGGTGTGGTGGTGCGCACCTGTAATCCCAGCCCTCAGGAAGCTGAGGCAGGAGGATTGCTGCAAGTTCAAGGCCAGCCTGGGCTATATAGTGAGTTTAAGGCCAGCCTGAACTAAATAGCGAGACCCTGTCTCAAAACAAAACAAAAAACAAAAAAACTTTAGTTTCTAAATAGCTAACCAAGAATCAAAAAAAAAAAAAAAAAAAAGACCCTTGGCAGCACTTGACGATTTCCAGAGGAGAAACTGAAGTTCTGTGGGCCTGAAGATGGGCCCTTCAGGAGGAACTGACAGCTCTGATCTACAGAAATGGCGGCTCCGCAAAGTTCAGCCTTGGTGAGCGGGAGGTCCCCAGCCACTGCTTGGCAGTTCTCTGGTGGATGCACAGGGCTGTGCCGTACCTGCTTTTTGTTGTAGTCTTTGATGGCGTTCTCGTATCCCTCCTCCAGCCTCGCGAAGGCCAGGCCCACCTCGGTGGTCCACCAGATCTGAGTGCACGTTAGTGCAATCTGAAAACAGACGGTGCTGTGGCCCTCATAAAACCAGGCTCATGCCGAGCAATTAAACTGTTTCCAAATGACTGCGGTGAACCCAGGGCGTTCTGCCCAAGGCACCCACCCCAAGCTCCCCATAGCCCTGCCCACGCCTCGGACCTGGGCTGGGTAATCAAAGATCCACTGCTCCCTCGGCTTCTCCTCGTAGGTCACCACTGCCTCTGGGATTTCGTGGCGCAACGTGGCACACATTCGGTCCAGCACTCGGTTCAGCCAAACTTCCACCTGGGGACGGGAACCACATTGGCCATACAGGGCCATGAGCACGTCTAGTCCCCCCATTTGCTTTGTCATAAAGAAAAAAAAAAAAAGCACCATCTGTCATCATTGAACCGGGGGAAGAAATGTCCAGGTTTTTGTATAACAGTAAAAATAAGCCACCTAAAAAATGTTGCTAGGAAGGTGGGATGGCCCCTGGCAAAGCCTGGTGCATCTGGCATCTAGGTAGTGTGATTGTTTCTAAGTCAGAGAGGGGAGAGGGCTTCAAAGAAAAGGCTGCACAAGCGGCTAGGATGACTCGGTGGCTCCACCTGCTGGTCAGGACACCGCGGGACAGTGAGGCATGTTTCGCCAGCACCTCTAATTTGTGTTTTGAAATAGAAACCCCTGGGCTGGGGTTGTGGCTCAGTGGTAGGGTATGTGCATTGCATGCCCGAGGCCCTGGATTTGATCCCCAGCACCTCAAACAAACCAAAACCAAAAAAACCCTTCCACTAACTGCAGCTGGGTGGAGAAAGCCGCAAAGGGATCCCTGGGGTAGTTTTTGTCCTCATCTTGTCTGTGAGGATCGAGGGCAGGAAGGTCACCCAACAAACTCCCATCAGCAGCTCACAGCAGTGTCTGTTCAGCCCATCCAGAGAGCACACCAGTCACATGCCGCCAGCCCAACTGTTGGGAGCTCGGCTTTTCTCTTTTCCTTTGAGACAGCGTCTTACTAAATTGCTAAATTGCCCAGGCTGGGCTTGAACATACCATCCTCCTGCCTCAGCCTCCCAGAGTGCAATCCCAGAGCACTGGAATTACAGGTGTGTACCACCACGCCAGGCTGAATCTCAGCTTTTCTTGCATGAGATATTCTCCCCGCTAGTCTGATTTGCTTCTGTGTTACATTTTCCTTAGGCCGATATAAAAATCATTTCTGTTGCTTGAGCAGTGAAAGAGGGGGTTGGGGACAATTGAGGAGTTTGGAACAACAGGAGCAACCAGCCTGAGCACAAGAGACCTGTGTGCTGGAAGAGGGACAAGGATTCCTGAGATCATTAGGAATCCATTACAGTAATGCAGCCAGTGATTGTGAGCGGAGATCAGAGACTGGTGGTTCAGACAGTGTCCCTTGGGAAGCCACCAAAAAAATTCAATGACATTAACGAGCCTTTCTCTTTTCTTCCCCCCTCACCCTCTCCAAGATCCATTTCACAGGGTGTGGGAAAGGCAGAGTTGCAAGTTCTGTTTTCCTGAGGGACATAACACTGGGTTACAACAACCCACCCCATATTTTTCTACTGTAAATTTGTAATTTAGCATAATGGTAGCCACCTGTGCACCTCAGTAGCTGTGCCTGGGGGACACAGGAAGCAATCTTCATGTTTACCCACTTGGTATGATGAGCAGCAAGGTGTGTATATGTGCACAACAGTGTCAAACTGGGATTTTTACCCACATAATGAGCCACAGATTTTGCGTATGTTTATCTGAGCATCACAGGGGGTAAGATACACCCACACCACTCTTCTGTTCTGTGAACCTGCCTTTTATCATAAATGGAATGTGGGTGTGGCTCACAGTACCTGTGCCTGGAGAAAGCAAAAACCCATCCATGCATTCACCCACTTGGCAGATGAACGGTAAGGTGTGTACAGGAGATCCAAAGCAGCAACAGGTGAGTTTTACCCATGAAATGCTCGTTGCTAAATTTCTCTGCACTTAGGATTTATTTATTTATTTATTTTTTTGGGTGGGTACCAGGGGTCGACCTCAGGACCTCACACACCAGCAGGCGCCCATGCCGCTGAGCAATATCACCGGCCCCTTTTTTCGTATGTGGGTTCCGGGAGTCGAACTCGGGCCCTCGCGCTTGCCAGGCAGGCTCTGACATTGCTGAGCCATCTCACCGGCCCTAGGATTTATTTATTTATTTATTTATTTATTTATTTTTTTTGTGTGTGTGGGTACTGGGGGGTCGACCTCAGGACCTCGCGCGCCAACAGGCACCCGTGCCGCTGCGCGATATCACCGGCCCCTTTTTCGTATGTGGGTTCCGGGAGTCGAACTCGGGCCCTCGCTCTTGCCAGGCAGGCGCTGACATTGCTGAGCCATCTCACCGGCCCTAGGATTTATTTTTTTACAAAGCTTTCTTTCGATTTTTCTGGTAGAAGTAGCCCAATTCAGTACAATGGCACATGAAAACACAGATTTGCAAGTTTTGGAGGAGGTCAAAAGTGAATCATTAGATCATTCATGCATTGGATGATGAAGATGATGACTTTGATGTTGGCTATGACAGCCAAAGTTCCTGTGACAGTGAAATTGAGCAAGAATTGACCGATACAGGCACAGGGAATGCAGACCTCCTTGATTCAGATGACAAAGAAAATAGTAATGTGAGTACTAGTAGAAATAACTGGTAGAAATGGTACAAAATGGTCATGCCATTTTGGAACAATAAAATGTTAGAACTAGGTCTGAAAATATAGTGAGGATTTTGGCAGGCTTGAAACCTATTGGACAGAATACCAGCACTGTCATTCAGTGTTGGAAATTGTAACAGGCAAAATACTACAAGATGTTGTGAAATACACCGATTCTGAAATGCAAGTAAAATGTTCTGTATGCACCAATAGCCATGTTCAAAAACTTATTATAACACCTCACTGGCTGAACTAAAAGCAATCATGTACGTAATTGGTAATCACAGGAATGTAAAAGACTCATGGAAAAGTGATGAGTGTGGGCTTGAGGTTTGTAGAATAACTACACTGAGGAGATTTGTTTTCCTTCAAAACTGCCTGAGGTTTGATCACAAAACCACCCACCAAGAAAGAAAAAGAATTGATAATCTGGCTGCTATCCACTCATGGTTTGAGGGATTTGTAATTGCCAAGCAATTTACACACCATCTGGATACATGACTATTGATGAAGATCTTGCAGCATTTCATGGTAGCTGTAGCTTCAGGAAGTATATTTCCCCAAAACCTTCAAAATGTGGCATAAAAATTTATGACCCTGTAGATGCAAAGACTTATTATGCTTTCAATTTAGAAATTTATCCTGGAACTTAGCTGCTAGGTCCCTATTCCTATAGTAATAAACCAAATGATGTTGCTAACAGAGCACAAGTTGACTAGTGTAGGAAATGTACACAGGAACAAAGCAAAAATTCCAAATGAAAAGTTGCAATTTCAAAACAGAGAATCGTATAGTACAATCTTTGGATTTCAGAAAGATATAACATTGGCCTTGTATATGGCAAACAAAAGAAAACTGGTACTGCTGATGTCAACATTTCACCATGATGGAAATATTGATAGGGAAACCTTGACAAAATGGAAGCCTGAGATGGAAACTTTCAACAACAAAACTGAACTTGGAGTAGATGTTGTTGACTTATGCAGCAACTATGATGTCACTTGAAACACAAAGCATTGGCCAATGGTTTTGTCTTACTCGATCCTAAACATGTGTGTCACAAATAGTTTGATAGTTTACAAAGAAAACAACAAGTGCAAAATATCATGGAGAAATTTTCTTAGAAGATTGGGACTGGAACTCATAAGAGATCACTTACAGCAGAAGAAAAACAAAATGTTTTTGCCCAGGGAACTATAGAAAAAAATTGTGGAGCACACTGGTGAGCTGACAGGAAAACAAACAGACGCAGCATCACAAAGCCCTACTATGACAACATGAAAATCAAAAGATATCAATTGTGCCCTACAGGAAGGGACAGGAAAATAAAACATACGTGCTATCAGTGTAGGTGATACTTGTGTACGGAACAAGCAGTTTTCGTGTGTGAAGACTACCTTGGTGTGACAGTTGAAGCAAAGCTTATTTCTGCGGTAGACTTTTGTCTGTATTTGCATTGTAGTTCACATAGGTTTTTATTTCTGATGTTATATTTTAGGTTTTGTAAGCAAGTAAACAGCTGATGTAAATTCTAAGCACTCATTACATATTTGATATTTTATTTTATTGATATCTTATTTTCCTGCTAAGTGCACATCATACAGTATAGTAGGAAGCTCCTGAAAAAACAGGAAGAGAAGAGAGGTGACAAGAATGGCCTGCCACATAAGAATGGAAAGCTAAGCACAATATGCTGTCAGTGTAAGCGAGACATGTACATGGAGCACGCAGTTGTCATGTGTGAATATTGCCTTGGGTGTGACAATTAAAGCAAAGATTATTATTATTTTTTTTGTGTGTGTGGGTACCGGGGGGTCGACCTCAGGACCTCGTGCGCCAGCAGGCGCCCGTGCCGCTGAGCCATATCACGGTCCCCTTTTTTGTATGTGGGTTCCGGGAGTTGAACTCAGGCCCTCGCACTTGCCGGGCAGGCGCTTAAGCCGCTGAGCCATCTCACTGGCCCAAAGATTATTTTTGTTATAGAGTTCTACTGGTATTTTCATTCTAGTTCATATAGGAATTTATTTCTGATGTTATCTTTTAGGTTTTATAAGCAAGTACAAAGCTGATGTGAAAATGTTGATGTTTATTCTAAATGTGCAATACATATTAAGAATTTAATAATTTATTTTATTGATATTTTATGTTCCTGTTGACTACATATTGTATAATATAATAAGAACCTCCTGACAAAGCAGGAAGAGCAGTAAGATGTCAAGTATGTCCTACAAAAAGTCCAGGAAAGCAAAACACATGTGCTGTCATTGTAAGTGATATGTGTGTATGGAACGTGTTGTCATGTGTTAAGCCTGCTTTAGGTGTGATAATTGAAGTAAAGATTATTTTTGTTGTAGAGCTCTATTGGTATTTTCACTGTAGTTCATACAGGAATTTCTTTCTTTCTTTTTTTTTTTTTTTGTGGGTACCGGGGGTCAAACTCAGGACCTCGCACGCCAGCAGGCGCCCGTGCCGCTGAGCGATATCACCGGCCCCTTTTTCGTATGTGGGTTCCGGGAGTCGAACTCAGGCCCTCACGCTTGCCAGGCAGGCGCCTATGCCGCTGAGCCATCTCACCGGCCCTCTGCTGTTATTTTTGAGACTGTGTACACCAAAAGGCAGTCGATTTAGATGCTTTTTTATATACATTCAATAAATATTAAAAACACAATACATTAAAAAATTTTTCCTGTTAAGTACTCCTTGTTTAATATAATAAAATTCATAAAACTAACATTAATAATTAATCAATAGAAACATTCTAAAGAATAAACATGGGTATTATACACCCACAATAATGTGCCTTTATGACAAAATTGGTGCTATGCCCAATTTAGGGGTTTCCTAAAGAGGCAGAGGAGAGCGATGGGTTCAGGTGGGCGGCTTGTGGACACTGTCGGGTCCGGGCCTACACCATCGTCCTGGCTCAGTCTGCAACACACACATGCTCTCACCTGTCCTGAGAGGTCACATTCTCGGTCAAACTCCACGTACTCGTCCTCCTTGCTGTACATCCCCAGCCCAAACTTGAGCGGCTTCTCGTTGGCATCAAGCCGGAACTTTAGCTTGCACAGGCTGTCGAAGAGTTTGGACAGGTGGCGGCTCACCTGCAGGGACGGGGAATGGCGCACTGGAGGGATGGGAAGGACGCGCCCGAGCCCGGGGCAGCTTCTGGTGGATTAAGCTCCTTCCCCCCTCCCACCCACCTTCCTGCCTTCCTTTGTCTTGGGGAGCAGGTGCCCCCCATCTTTGGTCAGTGTTACCCAAACATGGCTTAGCCACCTAAAAGAACTGGTGGGCGCTGCTCTTAGGCGGGATGCAGGCACTGGATCCTTAATCCTGGGCCCCAGCATCCCTGTGTCTCGTGTGTCCCATAACTATACTTTTGAAATAAAACACGGTCATCTTCCCTTCCCCTAGTTCACTCTGGTCTCTTTCAGAAGAGCCTGGGGAGCCCCCTTCCCGGCTCTGGTGACTAAGAGGATGACATGGAGGACAGGCCAGCAGGAAAGGGTGTACAGAGACAGCCTCTCCCTAAACCCTGGTGTCAGACCCATTTTCCAGATGAAGAAAACAAGGCACAGAGTGCAGACAGACTTGCCTAAAACAATCCAGGTGCAGAAGGGGTCAGAAACGAGTCCCAGTAGGGACCCCCCCCTTTCCAGGGCACCAGGATGCCAGGCCCGGACGGAGTCTGGCGCTGGGCTCATCCTTCGCCATGACAGGGCCCGGCCTACCTCCACGGGGTCGTTTCCATTGGACAGGATGTCCAGCAGGTCAGCCGAGGCGATAAAATAGAACCTCGGGAAAGCCAGTCTTTTCGTCTCTAAGTATTCTGCCAAGGCCTTTTCGCACACGGCCAAGCTAGGAGGAAGTGGAAAAAGGTGGTCGGCGTGGCTCCACAGGGGCTCTCGGCCAGCCGGCCCTCTTGGTGTTACGTTGACTGGACTGAGCCCCGGAGACGTCCGCTCTGTTGTTCACGGACCCATTGAACTCAGAACTTCCAACCAGGGGCTCGCATTTCTCTGCCAGCCCTGCCCAGGAGGGCGTTCTTAGGTGGGAGGGTTGTTTCACCTCTGCATCCCCCGGGGGAGAAAGGCCAGCTTGCCAGGGAAAGGGATGTTAACCCAGGAACTGTGGTTTTTTGCACCGTCCTGACCAGCAGGTGGCACATGCCCCAGGCTCCTGCCACCATCCACATCTCTGGACATGGGTGGGGACTCACCTTTTCTTCAGCGCCTCAAGTTTATTGTAGAGACCTGGTTTGTTGGTGGCTTCCACCACGTTGGGAGTTTTCACTGCGTCTTCCATCAAGGCCTGGGAAGAGGAAGGGATCACTAAGGAATCAGAAGGCCCCTATTGTCCAAGACGGCACTGGAAAGGGCCCAGAGAGCAGGGGCAGGGCTCACCTTGAATTCCTGGTCGATAGCATCGAAGCGCAGCGAGTCCTCGGGGAGCTGGGCTCGGATGTCTTCAGAGCCAATGAAGATGCTCTCCAGATGGCTCCAGGTTCTTTGGACCTCGAGCCAGATGGCGATGACCGAGTCTGCCGTGGACAGCTTCTTCTGCCAGCTCGTCACCTCCTTCAGGAAGTGGGACAGGTACTTGGACATCATCAGGTTCTGCAGCTGCACCTGCTTATCCTCCAGGGTCTCTACCAGCACCTCGTCCGCCTTCAGCATCATGGTGCCCGTGCGCGGGTGTGGCTCGTGCTCAAACTCCATGGTGGTCCAGGTACTGTCCAGGGCTTTCAGCACCTTTCAAGGGAGGGGAGACATGCGGACAACGGGTATCTGGCATGCAAGCCAAGGGAGGATTCCAAGCTCCTAGGACACAGGACAAGCCGAATGTCTATGCTAACGACACTCATGGTAGCCAAGAGGCAGAAGCCACCCACATGCGCATCCCGGATGGATGGACAGACATGACGTGGCCCATCCACACAGCACAATGTGGTCCCTCCTTAGAAAGGAGGGAAAGCCGGACATGGTGACACACGCTTGTAATCCCAGCACTTGGGAGGCTGAGGCAGGAGGATTGCAGTGAGTTTGTGGCCAGCTTGGGCTATAAAGTGAGTCCAAGGTCAGCCTGAACTGCATAGTGAAACCCTGTCTCAAAAAGACAAAAAAAAAAGAAAGAAGGGAGATGATGACATGCACTGTACTGCAGATGCCTGTGTGGATATAAGGCTGAGTGACAGAAGCCAGACACAAAAGGCCACGTATCTGTGTTTGAAGGAGTTGAGAATAGGCCACAGCGCAGTATGTTGCTCTGGCACACTGACTATTTTGAGTTAAAAACAATTGAACAACAGCAGGGGCAAGGTCATACTGACCTTCATTCTGTTTCTTAAATCAACAGATGAATTCCCAGAGGACAGCGCCTCCGCGCGGCAGACAGAAAGCTCCTCGTCATGCTTTTGCACTCAGGGGGACAGTACTGAGGGTTGAACCTGGGGCCTGAGCAATGAGCTACATTCTTAGCCCTTTTTTTAAACTTTTATTTTGAGACAAGGTCTTAATAAGTCACTAAATCACCCAGGCTGGACTTGAACTTGGGATCCTCTTGCCTCAGCCTCCCAGAGTGCTGGGATTACATGTGTGCCATCATGACTGGCTAGTTGGGCTTTTTACGAAACATATTCTGGAAGTATTTTACGTGATTTCTGTCCCAGGCTAGACTTTCCTCCAGGGTTGGAGGCTGCAGGGCCTCATGTAAGGTAAGAACCTCAGAGGTGCCCTGAGCCAGAGAATCAGTCCCAGGACCACCTGGGCGGGACAGCCATGGGAGTCAAGGCCCACCTTCTCCATCCCTGACTCCTTCACGGCCTTGTCTACAATGTTTCGGACCTCATCCTCGTACTTGTGGAGGTTCAGCTGCAGCAGGTCCGCCAGGGTGGTCTCCTCTGACATTGTGAACTTCACCTAGGGAAGAGCAGCCCGCCCCGAGTGAGGCGCTGGCCATGCGTCACTGTCACCGAGAGGCAGGGTGGGGAGCAGGGTCCACCTCTTAGCGGGTGCGTCCCTAGACCTTGCTTCTCTTCCCCGTGAAACCATGCAACAGCAGAACTCAGTGGGAGTGGGGTAAAGACTGTCCCCCAGAATTCATGTCTTCCCAGGACCTCAGAGTGTGACCTTATTTGGAAACAGGGTCTTTGATCTTGAGCTGAGATCATCCAAGACCCAATGACAGGTATTCTCAGAGGTGAAAGGAGAGGGCTTCTAAACACAGGAGGGATGCAAAGGTGAAGGACAGAGAGATTGGACTGATGTGGCTACGAGCCAAGGGACACCTAGAGTCCCCAGAAGCTGGAAGAGGCAGGAGGAAGCAGCCTCCCCTCGAACCCCCAGCAGGAGCAGGGCCTGCTCACAGCACGGCTTCAGACTTCAGCCTCCAGGATTCGGCTAGAATGCAGTCCTGCTGCTGTAAGCAGCACCCCGGAAACAAACGTCCCTGCCCAGGGAGCTCCTGTGTTACCAATGGGCTTGAAACCATCACTGCAGTAACAACACGCCCGCACGCCCAGGGCCGCTGCCATGGTTTCCGTCTGGAGTGGCCCCAAAGGCTCGTGTGTCACAGGTGCGGTCACCAGCCCATGATGCGGCTGGGAGGGAGTGGAACATTGAGGGCCCAGATGGAGAGAAGTGAGGTCACTGGGGAGTGGCCTCAAAGGGGATACCAGGACCTGCGCCCTTCCTGTTCCTCTCTGCCTTGCGGTGAGCGGGCTGCTGCACGCATTCCTGCCACGATGCACAGGGGCGGCCAGGGGCTCGGCAACAGGGCCAGGTGCCCACGGACTGAGACCTCTGAAACCGGGAGACAGAACAACTTTCTTCCTCCGAAGTGGATGATCTCAGGTCTGTCACAGTGACCAGCAGCTATCAGCCACCGACCCAGATCCCGACCCTGTCTCGCAGCTCATGTTCTCAGTGTCACACAGATGTTTCCAAGTGCCAGCTCTGAGCCTGGCCCAGCCACCTGGCGTCACCATTGATGGATTCTGGGGCCAAGGTGGGGAAACACCCGCCTGTCTCGCCCAGTCCTCTGTGAACCCAGCCCCAACCCCTCCCTCTCAGTGGAGGTTTTAGTTGCTCATTGATGACCATAGGGGTCTCTTCTGGGGTGCCTGGGGTGCACTTGAATCTGGGAACCTGCTCATCTCTGTGGTTCTCTCTGTCAAGGCCCAGGCCAGGCCCCACGTCTACCCAGAGCTTTTCCGCTCTACGTTCCCCTTGGAAGCGCCTTCCTCCTCTGGGCTTGTCTCTTCCCTCAGTGTCCCAGGACTTGGCGTCCGGAACAAGGATGATGGTCAGTAGGAAACAGCACCCCGGATGTGCCACAGGGGCACAAAGCCAGGTGGTGCTGGGGGTGGGGCCAGGCCGTGCAGCAGATGGGAGAAAAGATCTGTGTCCTCCACTGTCTGCCTAAAGCAGAGCATGGGTTTGTGAAGGTGGCCCCACTCCCCACTTTAGGGAAGACAGCAATGAATCACAGAGGCGCCCTGAGAACCAAACGAGACCAGCAAGGGCACCCGGAGTATCTGCCCCACGCGCCTGCCTCAGCTTGCCCTGCTTGCCTTCAGGGCCCTGTACCTTGACCTCCCCACAGTGCACCACGCTGAGCTCCAAGCCCTGCCCCTGCCTCCTCATCAGTTCTCTAAAACATGCAGTTCTCAGAGCCCAGGGGCCGGCCGGCCTTTGTGCCTCCCGTGCTGTGTGTAAGATTCACACCGCGTGTGGCCCTCTGTCGTTCCCTTGTTCGTCCGTCTTCCATGAATCTAACTTACGGAGGTGCCAGGCAGAGAACCTAAGGTGGGCATAGGGGAAAATAATTTTTCTCTCCCCTAAAAGAGCACACCCTGTTCTGTCTCTGCTGCCTTGAGAACAGGGGCTGAGTTCTGTCTGTGTTCCTGGCACCTATGTGGGACCTCGGGAGAGCAGCCGCACCGTATGGATTTGTTTACCATTTGCTGACTTGGAGAGTTCCCGGCTGCCTTCCTCGGTATCAGGTGCCCGGCCCATGGCCAGGCAGCCCAGCCCCACCCGTCCTGTGGCAGGGCTGGTTCCATACCTGGGTGGCCTGCATGAGCTGCTGCCAGTGGCGGTCCCGGATGGCAGGGTTCTGCAGCTCGCTCATGGCGCGCAGGGAGGTGATCATGTTCTTCACGGTGTTGTCAAGCCCCACGAAGGCGTCCCAGGCCTTCATCTCCTTGTCCAAGGACCTCACGTCTTTAGCATACTTCTTACAGTCTATGTCCATCTGCTCCACGTTGATGTCCTTCCACTTGGTGGTCTTCCAGTCATCGATGCTGGTGTTCACCTGTGGGAATGTCCCCGTCACCTCCCACTCTTGCTGGGTGGAGCACACAGGAGGATACCTGTCACCTACCACACTTGCCCTTAGGGAGCAAATTCCAGGGAGGATATTCAGAACTAAAACCAGAGTTCAGTAAAGTTTGAGACAAGAACAACTAAATCAACAGTTGCATCTTAAACGCTGCAGTTTAACAAGCTAGCAGTTAAAATGTATTTTGGCAAAAGCCTGTGCTGGCCCCTGATCAGGGCCTGAATCCCTCTTACTTCTGAGAGTGATCATGTAGTTCACCTTGGCCAGGGCCTGGGAGAAATGCTTGAATTTTTGGGCACCAGCATTTAGTTGTCAACATGGGGCTGGGCATTCTCTTTGCTAGTCTTGGCAATCAAAGACCTCATTACTGATAGGCAGCCTGGAATGTGGGGCCCATTCTTGATAGACAGTTGTCCTTCTGGGGTCTAGAGTGTGGACTTCAAATGAACAAGAAGTACACTTTTGTTGTTCCACACACAGAGATTTCTGGAGCTGTTTGTTACTGTGCAGTAGCCTAGTTTATACTGGCTGATACAAATATATAGGAAACATCATTTCTGACAATAGGAGACAAAACAGTAACACCACCTGGGAATAAGCCTATCAAAAGTGGAAGCCTGCACTCTTAAATTTGGGGAGGGTTGAAAATGGCTGCAAAGCTGGAAGCCACTAGTTATAGATGGAACTAGAGATTGGTGGTTCAGGTGTTTGAAGAGGAAAGCCCTGGGCTTGTCGAGTATCTGTGTTTGATAAAGACCAAACTGGTCCATTCGACCCAACTAGTCCCCTTCTAGGTATCTTCCCCAAAGAGTTGAAGACATCATACAGTATTGTTTTTTTTTTGGTGTGGGTACCGGGGGGCGACCTCAGGACCTTGTGCGCCAGCAGGTGCCCGTGCCGCTGAGCGATACCACCAGCCTCTTTTTTTGTATGTGGGTTCCGGGAGTCGAACTCGGGCCCTCACGCTTGCCAGGCAGGCGCCTATGCCGCTGAGCCATTTCACCGGCCCCAGCATACAGTATTGCAGTGATACATGCATACCCATGTTAATAGCAGCACAACTCACAATAGCTAAATCTTGGAAGCAGCATGTATGTCCATCAAGAGAGGAATGGGTAAAGACAGCGTGGTATTTATACACAAAGGAATGAGTACTGCTCTGCCATAAAGAAGGGTAAACTTGAGTCATTTAGAGGAGAATGGATGCAACTTGAGACCATAATGTTAAGTGAAATAAATCAGGCACACAAGCTTAAATATTGCATGGTTTCTCATCCATGAGAAATCCAAAGTATAAATAATTTAAAAAGAAAAAAAAATAGATAACAGGAAACAGAGAAATAGATCTTTTGTAAATGGGAAGGGGAACAAGAGATGGAGGGAAGGGAGGGGTAGTAAAAAGAATTCAGATGTGTTATGTACAGGTACCAACTCCCTGCAGTGAATGTGATCATTATGTACTGCAAACATGTGCAAGAGAAACCACCAAGAGTGAAGAGACAACCCACAACATGGGAAAAACTGTTTGCCTGCTGTTCCTCAGACAAAGGATTACTATTGAGAACATACAAAGAACTCAAAAAAATCAGACCTCCCAAATTTAAAGACCCAATCCAAAAATGGGCATCTGAGATGAATACACATTTCTCAGATGAAGAAATACTAATGGCAAATAAATATACAAAAAAATGTGCAACATCACTAGTCATTCGAGAGATGCAAATTAAAACAACACTGAGATTCCATCTCACCCCAGAAAGAATGGCTACTATAAAGAAATCAACTAATAATAAATGCTGGAGGGGCTGTGGGGAAAAAGGAACCCTTCTTCACTGTTGGTGGGAGTGTCGACTGGTACAGCCACTATGGAAATCTGTGTGGAGATTCCTCAAAAAACTAGGGTTGGAGGTCCCATTTGACCCAGCTATTCCCCTTCTGGGCATCTTCCCAGAAGAATTAAAAACATCGTACCACAGCGATATATGTGCACCCATGTTTATAGCAGCACAATTTGTAATAGCCAGATCTTGGAAACAACCCAAATGCCCATCAACTGAGGAATGGATAAGAAAGATGTGGTATTTTTATACAATGGAGTACTATTCAGCCATAAAGAAGGATAAACTGGAGACTTTTATAGGTAAATGGATGCAACTCGAGAAAATACTCATAAGTGAAATAAACCGGAAGCACATGTGTAAGCATCGTATTGTCTCTCTAGTACGAGAAACTGAAAGAGTAAATAAGATCCAAAATGTACAATAGACATGATGAATCAAAAAGAAATTGGTCAAAAGCAAAGAGAGACTGGAATAGGGGAATAGGGAAAAGAAAGAAGGGAAAGGGAAAAAAAATTGTATATATATATATAAGATGGTTAAGATAGATACACTACCAATTTTACTTAGTTCATTGAAGAGTAAGGTTTGTGCCAATAATGTTTGGACAACTGAATGCTAATGTCTGGTATCCTGAATAACTAACTTAAAGATAATAATATGTAATGCATTAACCATTGTTAACCTCATATTATGTTGTTTTGAAAATTTGTTCTTTTTTTGATTTGTTTTGTTTTTTCTTCTCTTTAAAATAAAATAAAATGTGCTAATAAAAATTTAAAAATTTTTTTAAAATGGGGTGCTTTCAGGATGTTTACCTTGAAGATTCAAAGCCACAAAACCTTAATCCACACAGGAGCCAGTGGCCGTCTCTGTCAGGTTCCATCCTGTGTGTACCCTGTTATCCTAAAGTGTCCTGGCCAGTTATTTTGGAGAGTTTTTTGTGAACTATCTTGACTGTCAAACACATAAGATGATGTCATCACCTTGGGAATGTGCCGTTTATTCTTACATCTGTGCCAGTGATTTTCATTATCCCCCCACCTGGGCAGCCACTGTATTCCGTACACCACTCGTGTGCTAGAGACTTGAACGCAGTGGGTGGGGAAAGCATATCAAGAGGCTTCAGTTTGTACCCTCCCTGGGCGACTGGTTGAGGGATTTCCCCCACATAAGTAATGTGTAGACTCAGGATAATCACAATAAAGATGTCTAGGCTACTGTGTTTTACTGTGATGCATTAAAAGAAATAAACTAAAGGAAGAGATAGTGTGCTCCTGTGGGGAAACACCTGAGGTTGCCAAGAGCTGGCTGCTCTGCACAGGGATTCTCAGAATTCACTCAATTCCATCTGAAATCTTGACAGTGCCCTTTCAGAGGAGAGGAGGACTTGACAAGTGGTTGCACAGATCATTCAAGGAAAGAGAAGGAGAAAGGGGTAAGCAGAGAGGAGAGAGGATAGCAGAAGCTTATGGAGGGAAAGAGGACGCCTCCTGTGCCTCCTACTCAGGCTCAGCCTCCTTCATGTTCTCAGCCTTGGCCTCTGCTACCCTCAAGCCCACAGAGCAGCACACAGGAGACCCAGGGGGCCTGCTCCCCATTCTGAGTTCCCAGGTCCTGAGACACCTCTTCTGCACCCTGAATGTCGCCCCTCCACAAGGGATCTGAATTCACCTTCCCTCAAGTCTGGCTAAGTAGCTTACCAAACCAAAAAGATTGTTCGTGTTTCTAAAAAGTTGCCAAATCAATATGTTAAGAAATCACTCTCAATAAATCAAAATGGATCCTAAAAATAAAAAGAGAGGCAGAGGAACCTAAAACAGAGGAAACAAACAGAAAACAACAAAAAGTCAGACTCAAGCCCTAACATGTCAATAATTATCTTAAATGTAAATGGTCTAAATACACCAATTAAATGACAGAGATTGATAAGTGGTTGAAAAACATGATCTATTCTCTCTTCAAGACACTTCATATACAAAGATATAAGTAGGATAAAAGTGAAAGAATGAAAGAAGATATACTGTGGCAAGCACTAATTAAAAACAATAAAAACCTAGAAGTTAATTCATTAATTTCAGATAAAGTCAACTTCAGGGCAAAGAAAATTACTAGGGACAAGAGCATCATATAACAAAGAAAAGGGTCAACTCACAGGAAAGCATAACAATACCAAATGTATATGCACCAAGTCACAGGGCTTCAAAGTACCAGAGACAAAAAGTGATAGAACTGAAAGGAGAAAGAAACAAGTCCACAATTACTTTTGGAGATATATGCAATCCACAAACATGCTTAGTGGTTTATGGAATTGCAAGACTGAAAATTAAAATTAAATTACTATTAAAATTAGGCCACAAGGGCCGGTGATATAGGTCTGTGGCACAGCACCCCTGCCTGGCAAGCGCAAGGTCCTGGGTTTGATTCCTGGTACCAAAATAAAAACAAACAACAACAACAACAACAAAACACTAGGCCACAGAAGAGCTGGACAAGTGCTCGTGGAACCTTCACCAAGACAGGCCATATCCTGATCCATAAAATAAACTACTGTGAATTTAAAACAGTTGGAGTTGCCAGGTGTGGTGGCACATGACTGTAATCCCAGTACTTGGTAGGCTGAGGCAGGAGGTTTGCTGTGAGTTTGAAGCCTACCTGGGCTACAAAGTGAGTTCAAGGCCAGCCTGAACTATATGGTGAAACTCTGTCTCAAAAAAACAAAACAGGGCCGGTGAGATGGCTCAGCGGCGTAAGCGCCTGCCTTGCAAGCGCGAGGGCCCGAGTTCGACTCCTGGATCCCACATGCGAAAAAGGGGCCGGTGATATCGCTCAGCGGCCTGGGCGCCTGCTGGCGCGCGAGGTCCTGAGGTCGAACCCCTGGTACCCACCAAAAAAAAAAAAAAAAAAAAAAAAAAAAAAAAAAAAAAAAACAAAACAAAAACAAAAAACAAAACCTCAAACAGAACAAAACAAAAAACAGTTGAAGTCATACCACAATCTCATCAAGAAAACAGAAGAGGAAGAAATACTTTTTGTTTTGTTTTGTTTTGTTTTCTGAACCCAGGGCCTTCACACTGAGCTACATCCCCAGTCTCTTGTGATTTTTTGAGACAAAGTCTTGCTAAGTCACTAAATTGCACAGGCTGGGCTTGAACTCCTGCCTCAGCCTCCTGGAGTGCTGGGATTACAGGCATGCACCACTACATCCAACAAGGAGTGAACATTTTTCAACTCATGACTAGAATTGCTCTGATACCCAATCCAAAAATATCACTAGAAAATAAAACTGTAGACCAATATTGCTGATGAACTTACACAAAATTCTCAACAAAATGTTAGCAAATTGAATACAAACACACACACACACATGATCAAGTGGGATTTATTCCAATATTTAAAAATCAATGAAACCCACTGTATTAAAGGTGAATAATCATGAGCCATACTGATTGACAAGGGAAGACATTTGAAAGTATCCAACAAATGAACAGTGTACAAAACAAGGAAGAGTCAATTTCCTTGATGAAAAATTTATAGTGAATATCACATATAATAGTAGTGGGTTGCTTTCCTTCTAAGATTGGAATGGTGCAAGGAGGGTTGAACCCACCAATCTTATTCAACATAGCATGGGAAGTTATAGCCTCTGAAAAAGGCAAGGAATAAAAGACACAAAGTTTGGAAAAGAAAAATAAAACTGTCCTTATTTACAGATGACATTATTGTCTTTGTAGAAAATTCCCAAGGAATTTATTTAAAAAATAAAAAAGACACTAGAACTTACAAGTGAGTTTTAACAAGGCTGCGTGATAAAACTAAACACAAAAATTTATCACATTTGTTAGACCAAAACAACATATGAAAGCCAAAACTGAAGACACACTACTACTCACAATCACTTCAAAGAAGAAAAGAAAAACTTACGTATAAATCCAATAAAACATGTATGGGATCTTTATGCTAAAATTATAGAATGCTAACTAAAGAAATGAAAGAAGAAACAAAGAGAGACAATGTTCATGGACTGGAATACTCAACACAGTAATGATGTCCGTTCTCCCCAGATCAAACTATAGATTTAATGCAATGCCTATAAAAATCCCAGTGAGTGGCAAGTGCAAGGTCCTGAGTTCGATCCCTGGTACCCCCCCAAAAAAAAATCCCAGTGAGGTTTTCTTTTTGTAGGCATAGGGGATTATTCTAAAATGCATACCAAAGGGTAAAAGCCCTAGAATATTAAACAATCTTAACAAAGGAAAGTGGGAGGAATCACTACCACATACTAAGACCTCTAGATAGCTATGGTAATCAAACCAGAGTGATGTTATAGAGGAATAGACACAAAAATCCGTGAAACAGAGTAGAGACGCCCCAAACAACACCACACATGTAGGCCTGACTGATTTTGGACAAGGGTGCAAATGTAATTCAGTGGAGGAAGAACAGCTTTTTCAACAAATGATGCTCGAGAAAATCAGACATCTGTAAGTGAAAAAATGAAGCTCGACCCAAACCTCACTCCTTACATAAAATTAATCTGAAATAGATCACAGACCAAAATGTAACACATAGCACTATGAAACTTTAAGAATAAAGGCCTTGGATCAGAGCTGGGTGTGGTGGGGCACACCTGTAATCCCAGCACTCGGGAGGCTGAGGCAGGAGGATCACTGTGAGTTTGAGGCCAGCCTGGGCTCCATAGTGAGTTCAAGGCCAGCCTGCACTACATAGGGAGACACTGTCTCAAAAAAAAAAACCCAACAATAAATAAATAGAATAAAGAACTAGGAGAAAATCTTTAGCATCTAAGCAAAGAGTTCTTGGACTTAATGCCAAATCCATGTCCATGAGAGGAAAAGGTGATAAAATGGATTTCACCAAAATTAAAAACTTTTGCCCTGCAAAATAAATCCGGCAAGATGATGCAAAGACAAGCTGCAGACAAGGGGAAATATTCTCAAACCACGTATCTAGCAAAGGACTAGTTTCTAGAGTATATAAAGAACCCTTAAAACTCAACAGTAAAGAACAAAAAAGTCCAATTAGACGATGGGCAGAAGATGTGAACAGACATTTAGTGGCGAGGATGCAGAGTTGTCTAAGGAGCATAGGAACGGTGCTCGGCCTCGGCAGTCCCCGGCGAATGCAGATCAAAACCGCGAGCGTCCTTCTAAGCGACAGCTCGTGCTCGGAACTGGGTGCTCATGTACCTCCCAAGTGGCGCTGGAGTCCTCACCCTAAGGTGATGGTGTGAGGGTGGGGCTTTGCAAGGTGACCAGGTCAGAGGGTGGAGCCCCCATGAATGGTACTGGTGTCCCTACAAAGGGGGTGAGATGTGAGAGAGAATGTGGGGGAAAAAGAGGCTGCAGATGGAAGGGAAGACAACATCCCACATGTGAGGTCCACAGAGATACTCTAGGATGCCCCCCATCTTGGGGCCCCTTGGGAGGCCCTGACACAGCCTCTCCTGGTGCCCGAGTGTCCCAGCGGGCCCCACCTCACCATGACGATCATGTCCCAGAGCTCCTTGAGCAGGGAGACCTCTTTGCGGCAGGCTTTGAGCTGCTTGTAGTCGGGCACTGTGACCTCAAACAGGCTGCCGGACTCGCACAGCATCTCCATGACCATCTCCATGGCGTGGATGCTTTTCTGTTGCTGGGGTCAGAGAGGCTGTCAGTGGGCGCCCCGCCCAGGCCTGCACGCTCCTCCCCCACCCTTCTGCCCCCTTTCCTCTGCCACGCCCCGTAAACCTCTTTCTCCAGCCCTCCTTGCACGAACAGAGGCCAGTGCTCCAGCCAGGAGGACAGAGGCCAGCTGCCCCTCCTCCTGGGTGTCCACTCGCTCTGGGTTCTGCCGGCTCCAGCCAGCAACTGACTTTAACGGCCAGTGCAGATGCCTCATTTCCTGCCGGGATTTATCTCCTAATTCCCAGCATTTCCCTCATTTCCAAACTATAGTTTTATCTTATTAAAAAATGACCTGAGTAGTGCTGGGTTGCTCTGAAAATTAGAAAATCTAGATAGGCAAAGAAGGGGGGGGAAAGTCACCCTAAGTGCCGTCACTAGGTGTCAACCGCTAGGAACATGTTGGTGTTAATAGATGCACGTCCACAGTTCCACATCCTCGAATGCAATCGGATGTGGGTGGAGAATTTTTGAAAGGAAATTTGCGCCTGTGCTGAACACATACAGATTTCCCCTGGTCATTATGCTCCGCACAGTACAGCGTGACGACGTTTACGCAGCATGCACATCGTCCTAGGGGTTCGAAGTCATCCGGAGATGATGTGAAGTACACAGCAGGCTGTGCACAGGTTACGGGAAAACTGCTATGGAGGAAGGGGAGGCTCTTGGCTTTGTGGAGCAGTGGGCTTTGGAGTTGAGCCGGTGACAGAGCAGAGGCGGAGAGGGAGGTGACCCTAAGGGACTGCTGTTTGCAGGAGCACTGCTGAATGAGGCAGAGGTCCTGGTGCCCAGGCACTGTGCCAGGAGTGGAGGTGCTGGCAGGGTCCCCGTTCTGCCCACACTCCCTGGGACTCATGCTTCCCCCATGCTCCTGCCCTGTGAGAGCCCGTGGTGCCCCAGCTTGAGTGGTGGCTGGGTCCACAATGCAGGAACTCATGCGCTGGACACAGACCATGGACTTCGACAGGAGGAACAGAGAAGGGGACATACAAGGAACTTGGCATCTGGGGCTGGGCAAGGTGACAGGAAACTGCTGCAGGGGGGCAGAGTTGGGGATGAGTAAGGTGGAGCTGGGCTGAAGGACATGTAGGTGCCGGAGATCGGCAGGATGTCCATATGGGCGTGTGCCAGAGTGGTGGCTGGGGGATGCTTGTACCAGCATGTTCATGTCAACTCACACGCACACACGCATGCACACGTGCACACGTGTGGCCTTGACCAGTCCCATTTAAGAATAACAGCCCGAGAACAGACGCCCAAGCAACAGGAACCACATCACTACTGAAGCCCAGCCTCTTGGGAAGTACCTTATTCAGGGACTCATAGGGGCTGGGGTCGCTGAAGGAGAACGGGGCCTCCCGTCGGAAGTTCTCCCTAAACTCGTGCTGCTTGAGCTGCGAGAGAGCAAGGGCAGAGCTGCGGCTGCACCAGGAGGCGGCACAGCCCCTTCTGAGCCCAAGCACCCAAGGGTGCTGCAACCCCCACGCCGCTTCCCACCACTGACCTGCCCAGGCTGGGTACCTCAAATTGCTGGCATTTCCGCCGCAGGATGTTGACCTCATTGGCCTGAAGAGGAGCCACATTCTGCTTCACCTGGATGGCCAGTTTCTTGGTGTTTGTCCATTGCTCAGGCAGCTCCTATGAGAGGCAGAGGCCAGGGAGGTCTCTTTTCAAAGATTTTTCTTTTAAAAAAACTTTCTGCTGTGAAATAATTGCAGACTCATAGGACGCTACAAAAATAGCACAAGGCACCCTGCATGCCCCCACCCAGCCTCCTGCAGTGGCGAACCGGGAAGCCGGTACATGCGTTGCTACTAACCAGAATACAGAACTCCCTGCTCGGCTTGTTTTCAAACCCGAGTCCACTCGTCTGTGTCCATGTGTGTGCATGGGTGTGGGTGTGTGTAGTCCTACACAATTCCATTCTGGGTAGAGATCTGTGTAACCACCACCATCAAGGCAAGGACTTGTCCATCACCACAAGAAGTTCCCTTTGCACCCGCCATTGTCCCCACTGTCCCCTAGCAATCATTACCCTGTCTTCCTTTTCTATGATTTTGCCCTTTCTAGAGTGGTTCTAACAATCAGATGATAAATCAGATGATAAATAATTTCTTTATTTTCCAAGTTCTCTACACTTGGCCAAATATTGTACTTATTATCATAAAATATTTTAAAGCAAGCAAACAAACAAACTGTGGGCCATGAACTCTGCCTGCAGGTGGAGATGTTTCTATTTCTTCTATGGTTGGCCACCTATGGAAGACCACCTGGACGGCTCTCCTTGAAAGAAGAGCAATTATCTCCATTTTGGCTAAACCTGGCCCTATTTTCATGTATTGATATGTACAGAGCTGGCTAGGACTTTTCCTTATCCCTTCAATTGGCTTTAAGCAATGCAAATCAGTCCAGCTGAGGTGCTGATGTGTAGTCTTTGAAGCAAGGTCAGTGTTTCCCCACCCCCATAGCTCCCAAGAAACATGTGTGAGCTGGGCGGGATGGAGAACCGTGCTCCACGCTGTCAGCCGGGATTGAGCCTCGAGGTGAGAGGCTATGACTTCCCAGGGCATAGGAGATTACACATCAGAGCTGAAGCACTGACCCCGAAACATTAGATGCTACCTTGAATTGTGTTATGCAGATTACTCCTTCTGCGTATCCTTCCCTCTGCATATTGCAAAGGTGATTTCAAGCCACCTACCTAGCCCAGCTCACAGTACTCACGGCCTTCCTGCCATTCTCACAGTCACTCATCCCCAAGCCACTCCCCTCCTCAAGAATTAATAAAACCCAGGTTCGGCCCTGTGTCCTGGCCTTTGTTCCGGTAACAACCACTCTGGCTGGATTTAGGACCCCTTGGCTCCCCACAATTACAAATATGCCTCAGTGTTTTATTCTTGCCATGGGTTGCACTGGAAGTGGTAGATTGGAATTAACTCCCTAGAATTCCAATAATTTTTCCATGGGATTACAAATATAAACTTGCCGGACCATGATGAGGACCAGGAAGGACTCTCTATAGCCGCCCTTGTGGTCCGTCTGCAGTAGCCGGCCTCTTGTTTGTTCTTAAACACCCAGTACCCCGTGCATGGCCAGGCAGCCCCTTGGGACTGGCCACGAGCTTCAGATCCTAAGGCCTCTGCTGGGCCTTGGGTGGTGGTGGTGCGGGCACAAGCCCTGTTGTTTGTGATCCCCACCCAACAGGCTCCACAGTGAGCACGCACAGCGTGGCATTGCCCTGGCCACCAGCCCTGCAAGGCCATGAGCCCGCTGGCTTCGGTGCCCCTTGCCACCCCAGGCTGTGCGTCTGGCACTGGCTGGAGTTGGTGCCTGTGGGTGGGGGAGTGGGGGTGTGAATGGGCCCAGAGGAGTGAGGGAGGGAGGAGAGCAGATGAGTCTGGGAGAGATGGAAACTCAGGGACCAGATGCAGGCAGAGGGGGTGGCATCTCCTGGGTGACCCCCGAAGGTGGCTGGGCAGTGGATCTAGGAGCCCTGTTCTATGTTCTGCCAGTTCCAGCCCGGCCACACACACCTGTCCCCTCTGGTGCCAAAGCGGCTTCCCACCCCTCCTCCCCCAAACACCCCTCTCCAAGGCTCTGCTCTGACTTCTGCTCTCTCCCGGGGTCCCGGAGGCCGATGTGCCACACGAAGGTGTTTTTAACCCAATAACCCCAATGATCAAATGGGACTTTTCCAAACGTGGAGGCACCTCCAGGGCCTTGTTCTTCCAGAAGCTTCCTTTCCCTGCTTTGCCGCCCACAGGGACCTGGAGTCCAGCAGGTGTCGTGCCTGCAGCGTCTCCACCTGGCGCTGTGACAATCTGGCTCCGATGACCACACGGGCACTGTGTCTCTCACAGCCTGTGCCCCCGCCCCATGGGTGGTACCTGTCACCTCCCCTCCCCACCTGCAGCTTCAGGTGAGTCTCCTCAGGCAGATCCTCCCCGTAGGACTTGAGCAGCTCGATGGTTTGCTTCAGGGGCTCGAACATGCCGTCGGTGGCCGCCTGCCTCTCCTTGACCTTCATCAGGTGTCCCATCATCACCACGAGGCCATCGTAGTCCCCCTCCTTAAGCGGTTTTGTCAGGCCCACCCTTGTCACTTTCATGAAGGCTTCTAGGTCGGTGAGGCTGAGGGATAAAGGGAGCCCCTGTGATGGGCCCTGTCCTCGTGGCCACCACCCTTGACAGGGTCAGGGTAGGGTCACCCCGGAGCAGGTGGACAGCTGTGAGGCCAGCCCCACCAAGGGAGGGAGAACTGCTCTCCGCCTGTGGCCCCTCCAGCTCACCTAGCCATGCTTCCCCCACAGGCTCAAACCAGTCCACAAATCGCAGCTTCCGGCATGGCTCAGAGAGGCCTTTACTAACCACCCAGAGGGACACAGCTGGATGCCACTCTCCTGGCACTTGCCCGTCACAGCCCTGACCGCTCCCTTTCACGGTACAGTTACAGTCCACATTTCAGTGCCAGTCTTCCCTGCCAGACCCCAGGCCCCCCGGGTATGCACAGTGTCTGGCTTCTGGACGTAGTAAGTGCTCAGTAAATAGGGACTGAGTGAAGGAATAGAGCATGTGTTCACAGCCAGCTCACACCTCCCCCTGGAAGGTCGAAGTCCGACCTTCACCCCCACCCCTGCCCCAGAGGAGGCGCTCCACGAGCCCGCAAACCCAAGTGGACGTCCGCATTTACGGTGCCCTCACACGCATCCTGGCTCGGGGGCATGGCCAGCATGGGAGCAGGGCCAGGCGCACCTGTTGACCACGTGGTCACTCAGGTACCGCTTGAACATGAAGCTCCAGCGCTTGATGGTATTGAGTAGGGCCTGCTTGAAGGGGCGGCAGTCGCACTGCAGCCAGCCGTGGAAGACACACGTGTTCTCGCACTGGGACACCTCTTCGTACAGCTTCTCATAGGAGTCTATCTGGGGACACAGATGCAGGTGCCCATTGAGATCTGCACGGCCCCAGGCCACGTGCTCCTGTCCCTGGCCAGCAGCACGGGGCCTGGTTTTCCCACCTCCAGCACCCCAGGGGTCCTGCTGGCCCCCACAGTCTATACCTAAAAGGGAAAGTGTCAGAAGAGGGGGAGAGTCCGGCACCGCCAGCGGGCCTCCTGGAGCAGGAGAGGATGAAGCTTCCAGGATGACCATGGCCACAGGCTCCCAAAGGGTCCCCCTTTACCCTCCTTCTGCTGTGACTTCCTGGGCCATCCCTACCCCTGTACGGAGAGCACCTTGGGCTCTTTCTCACTGTACCTTGGGTAAGCGAGGTGGAGGGGCCTGTGTTAACTCTACTCACCTGTTCCCTGCATCCAGATGCTCAGTCCCTGCAGGGTCACCCCTCCCAGATGGGCGGCTTCCTATATCTGGCAAGTGACTTGCCTACAAGCACGCCTTCCCTGTGCACACCACTCGGCCAGGAGCTGCATCTCCAGCCACCGCCCCCTTGCGGGGGTCTCCTGGCCTCTTACACTCAGGATCCACACTTTCCTGTCTGGACCACCCCTGTGGTCCAGCACCTGGACAGCCCAGGGCCCGCTAAGTCACGCACACCAATCAGTTCATGCTGCTCACTCTATTTCGTCCCATGGAAACCACAAGAAAATTGGAGTCCGTGTGTGCCCTGCTCCCTCTGCCCTCTGATTGGCCCTGGTGCTCCCCATGTGGCCCTGTGTGGTGTGACATGTCCCATCCTCTTTGGAACCGAGTATATTAGGTTCTCAGTGGCCGTTTTCCGACCTGTTGGCCTCACTTGGCCCAAATAACAATAAAACTTACATCTTAGATCACTTCATCCAGGTGTGTTTTTGTTTTATTTTTGCCATACTGGGGATTGAACCCAGGGCCTTCACACTAAGCTATATAACCCCAGTCCTTTTTAATTCTTATTTTGACACAAAGTTATGGTAAGTTGCTAAATTGTCCAGGCTGGGCTCAAACTTACAATCCTCCTGCCTCAGCCTCACAGAGTGCCGGGATTACATGCGTGAGACACCATCCCTGCCTACGCCTGGGTTGTACAGCAAGCCTGGGGATCCCCTGCGGGGGGCTCAGGTGGTGGGGAGGCCGGTGGGCGAAGGTGGCATATACCTGCTGCTGGAACTGAGCGAGGGTGGGTGGTGTCTTGGGGATGGTGTCCTGCGTCAGGGTGTCCAGTTCCTCCAGGGTGGGTGCGTGTCCAAGGATCAGGAAATTCTTCATGAACTCCTGGAGATCATCCATCCAGAGGTAGGAATACCTCTCGAAGGAGTCCTGGTACTCCTCCACCTCCTTCATGGCATTGATGACCAGGGTGGACACCTCCTCTCTCATCTCTATGAGATCGGCCCTGTCTTCCAGATCCACCTGAAAGCGGCAGAAAGAAGCCAGCAGGTGAGGATGCGGACTGTGCTCATGACGTAGGCTTATGCCCTCTGCTTTGGGGAGCAGCTCTCTGAAGGTGAAAATGCGGCTAAGCCCTCAAGGTGGGATATAGAGAAATCTGCCACTCTGCGATGTTCTAGGAGATTTGCTGAGTGTGGCTTTTGCCTGACTCACATATCAATTCGTTCATTCCCTACATACTCAGCCCTTGCTGTGCACCATACACTGGGGCAGACACTGGACACATGGACAAACAGGGATCGCAGGAGTGTGGGTGTGGGGCTACAGTGGGGCTGTTTTAAGAAGGCAGGTGTCACCCTGTCACTGGCTGCAGAGGTCCCATGGGTAGCTGGATGCGCTGGGGATCCTGTCTGTGCTGGGCACGTGATTGGAGGTAGGGGCTGGGGAGGACAGAGGCTGTAGTTGCGGAAAGTCTGGAAGGTGACAGATCGGGCTGGCATGGATGGGACAAGGCAGGCTGCACACACGTCTGACCTTCTGGGCGGAAGCCTGTGGCCTCACTGAGGCTCAGGAATGCACTGTGAGCAGTTCAGGATCCAGCCTGGCCTACAGGTGTGGGACTGTGACCCTTTCCTTTTGGTGGCCCCTCACTGCTCATGGCCAAGCGTACTCCAGGGACTTAGAGCTGGTGCAGGCATCTCTGGATTTAAATGTGGTCCATTTCAGGAGTCAGCTCCATGGAGACCTTCTCTCCCTCCTGTCTGAGGCACGGAGCTGCAGTCTGGCCTGCTGGGGGTCTGGCTGTGGAGCTTCTCCTCCTCCCAGTCTCCCCTGCAGGGTCACCCGGTTCCCCTAGGTCCCTGTGGCTTTAGACAGGTGGCCTGCATCCACCGTGGCCTCTGCTTGGAGGTCTCCATCCTCTGACCCGCAACTCCTCTGGGTCTGTACCCCTGATGTCCCACTGGGGGCCTCCTGTGGGTACTCTGCCACATACTGTAGTGGTGGGGTCTCTGGGAAGTTGCCTAGGGCCCGGCTACCTGGGTAGCTGACTCTGTCATCATCTTCCACTGCTTGGCACCGTGTCAGACATGGGAGTCTCCGCTGCAGGCTCTGGAGAGACCCTTGGCCATCAGCCCTTCTGCTCTGGAGCTTCCTGCCTGGGTATCTTTGAGACAGTGTGTGTGTGCGTGTGTGTGTGTGTGTGTGTGTGTGTGATGTTAGGAGCTGGGGGGTTGTTCTGTCCACAGCACCTGTTGGGTTCGGGGACACTCGGGAGTGAAAGCAGCCTTCCACTCCGACTCTGAGGGCACTTGTTTGTCTAGTGTCCGCGTGACCAGTGGCAAACTATTCTGAAATGTGGACAGCTTGCTGCGTGCACCGGAGCCAGGCGAGTCATCTTTTTTTGGCTTAGAAATTACAAGCCATTTCCTCTGTGTGACTCACCCTTTTCCAGTGTGAGTACCACACTTCAACAGTAGCGCTCATGGCCACACACCTCAGAAGCCATCCCTGACCTTGCCAGGAGGGCGCTCTTTCCTCCTGTGTCCTCACTGTATGCACACACATATGGAACACACAACCCACACAATGCTCATGTGCACACGCGCAATGCACACACATGACCACACACAAATGTGCACAAGCACACACATGCAAATACACAGCACACACAAATCCACACATGCAAATGGGCAATGCACACATGACCACACAGACAAATATGCACATGCACACGGATGCAAATCTTTTTTTTTGTGGGTACGGGGGATCAAACTCAGGACCTCGCGCTTGCCAGGCAGGCGCTTATGCCGCTGAGCTATCTCACCTGCCCAACGGATGCAAATCGTATTCACACACAAATACACAAAACTTCCCACTCATGCAGATGCACATGAACATGTACATACACATCTTTCTCTTCCTGATAGCACAGAGCATCTTGCTGTAACTGTTTATTACAAATAATATGTGCCCATTATAGAAAAACTCTAACAATGCATACGTATATGAAACGACAAATCCCCACTCACCGCCATCCTCCCTCCTGACCCTCACCTTCGCTGCCATAAGTAAGCACTCAACAGTTTTGAGCATATGCATAAAGAGACAGATTTTTGGTTTGCTTAAACAAATAAAGTCATATTCTAAACCAGTGGTGCTGAACCTATGGCACGTGTGCCACAGCCAACAGCTTATTATCATTGAAAGCACTAAACGGTTCGCCATCACTGTTCTAAATATCGCTCCACAACTCAATAGATGTTTGACAACATGTCACATCTCTCCACCCCTGGCTGCGACTTCGTATGAATGGCCCAGAATCTGTTGAATGACTCCCCTCGGTGGTGGAAACTGAAGACTTCTGATTTTTTTTTTTTTACAGTTATACAAAGAAATGCTCCGATCAGCATACCTGCTTCAGCCTTTCTCTGGGGCAGCCGACTTTCTTGTGATTTCTGCACCCCAGACTCTGACCTGGTTCAGGTGTTTCACGAACTTGGAGTAGATGGGTGCAGAAGTTAGGGGAAGAAACACTTGTCAAAATGCCTGAGTGTGGCAAGAACCCCTGGTTTAAATGATAGATAGAACAGAGAAGGCCACCAGGAAGAAGGGCCTGACCACACTCTTGTCACCTTGTGGGGGTTGAAACCCAGGCAGGCCAGCACGGAGAGGCCACTTGAGGAAGGACAGATTTGGGAAGGAAAGAGAGCCATGGGTCTGTAGTCCTTTGAACTCCTCGTCATGTTCAGAACCATTGCACTTAACATGTCCACAGCCAGGCTGTGCTGAATGAGAAAGGCAACTCCAAGCCAGAAAGCAACTGATACCTATGGAAGGAAAGTGGATAGGGCCGCGGCAAACCAGGACTGACCTTGTAGTTTATCCTGCCCTTGGCCAGCCGGGGGATCAGCCTGGCTACATTGTAGATGTCATTGATCAGGTTCTCAATCAGTGCCAGGAAGCCAAAATCCAAGCCCATCTCCAGCGATGGATTGAAGGTTAGGCCTTCCTCATTCAGCTCCATGCGGATCTCAAATAGGGGTGCAACGCTCTCCTGAAACAAGTTGTCACGGTGTCGATGCCTTACACCCCTTTCAAGCATTTCTCAACACCCAGACTGTCCACTCCAAAGACCATCCTCGGTGCAGCTACCTCCTGCTGGCCTGGACGGTTTTGGGGAGCATGCTCCTTGGTGGCCCTCCACCTGGGCCATCCGTCTCGAATCCAACACACAGCCCTGGGTCCCAGAGCCGGAGGAGCAGGCCGTAGCGGGAAAGGCAGTGGCTAGGGAGATGGATTACTAGGTTTTAAGACCACTGCTGCTAATTACCCACTAGATGGCCACGGACAGTTCCCTTAACTCCCAGTTTCCACAGGTCCATAAAACAGGGGTCATTATTTTGTAGAATGGAGGCAGTAGTTGCCCCAGCTCACTGTGCTGTTATGAACAACACAGCATAAAGGAACCCAGCACATATGAACTGTGTACAACAGTGGGGGACAAGCCCTCAGGTCCCTTGGGTGCACTGCCACAACCTATCTGCTTCTGGATGCCCCTGGTGAGGCCATGAGGCTGGGGGTGCTGGCCCTGCCTATAGGGTGTTGGGATAGAGGTTACCCCTGGGGCTCTTCCCAACATGTCTGTGACAGTCACACTGTGTGCCAAGGCCCATGGGTGGCCATGTGGTCCCTATTGTGGCCACTAATCATTTGTGAGCCACCGTAATGAAAAGGACTCAGGAATGGGGGGAGGCATCCCCCGGGAAAACCCTGGGGACCACGTCTTGGTGGCATGCACCAGCACCCTCTTGGTGGCCTGTTAACACTTCTGCTCAGCCTGACAGTGGAGGGACGAGGAGGTTAGTGGCTGGTGTTGCTGCCAGGCCCCCTACCCTTGTCCCTACTGTGTAGGGGACAATGGTGCCTGCATTCTACCACCTGGCAGCAAGCAAGGTAGGGCCACGCTCTCAGATCTGCTTAGGTATTCTGCTGATTTGTGTCATGACAGGTTTAACGTGACCAGCAGTCCTGAGGGCCTGGGACCTGAGGGATTCCCAGGAAGCAGGACTTTCACTTTTAAAACCAGAGCAAGTTAGTCTTCTTAGGTCAGTGACGGCGAAACTTGTGGAGACCAAGTGCCCAAACTGCAACCCCAAACCCACTTATTTATCACAAAGTGCCATCATTGCCCCTATATGCACTGTTATCCAGTGCTTGGCTGCTGGGACAATGCTGGGGGGACTCAGCTTGCGTGCCAACAGGGAGGGCTCTGCGTGCCCGCTTCGGCATGTGTGCCATAGGTTCACCACCACTGCTCTAGGTAGATTTTAATAAGTCTGTTTATTTGTAAAATGATAGTCTGCTATTTCATCAGGAAACTCCCAACTAGATTCCAGCACAGGACTTACCTTATATTTCTAATTCACACACATGCAATTACTTTATATGGACAACTTACATCTACAGCCATGTTGTTGATTAGGTAATTGAGAGATTTGCGAATGAATCCATCAAACTCTTCCAGGACCATGCTGTCGACATAGTTGACATACTCCTTCCAGGACAGGCTGGACGAGTCTGCTCTGAACAGTTCTTCATTTTCCTGCAAACAGAAGCACACAGCCAGCCGCCATCGCACTGGCTCACTGGTGGATAGGGGCTTGGGGAGGTGGGTGGATGACTGAGTGGGTGGGTGGGTGGCTAGGTGAATGGGTGGGTGAGTGGATGCATCAGATGGATGGCTCTGTAGGCCGCTGAGCGCCACGGAGGAACACAAAGATAAATATGACCCAGTCTGTGCTTTCAGGCAGTTATAATAGTAGAGAGAAGACACAGGCTCAAATAACTTTAGTGTAAGGAAGAAATGGCTGAAATGACTGTCATGGGGGTAGATGAATGTGGTGACAAAGCCTGGCACAGAGGCAGTGCTATCTCATCAAATTTGGGAAATAGGGGTAGCTCACAGACCTCAGCCTCATGCACTCCTGCTCCTTGCAGCTCAGCCTCAGCCCCGGCCCCCTTGCCCTGCTTCCTCGCCTGCCCTTTTGTTAAGCTCCTGGTGCTCTGAAGCTTTCCTGACCTTAAAGCAAATTTCTCACATCTAAGAGTATAAATAAGGGAATTGGTTAACTCTTCTTAGTAGCATTTTTGTAGTGTAACATTTTTAGTTACTGAGACCTTCCAGCACCATGGCAAGCGAAGGGGAAGGGAAAGGACCTGGACATAAGGCACGGTAGTTTTTGGGCCAGCCAAGCCATTCCACTGGGGCAATGATCGTGACAGTAATGAGGTGACTGTAAGAACTGCCTGCTCACTCCAGCCTGCATAAGGCCCACTGGTTGTCTGGACATGGCAGCCCATCAGCAAAGTCCACACCATTGTACACCCTGCACTAGAAACGCCCTAGTGGCCCCAAGTATATGTTGAGCTCCAGAATTTCCCCTTTCCACACTGATGCAAAACCCCGCCTTGCACATTCTCCTCCGAGACTGCTGGAATGCAAGAGGGCGGCCCAGCAGTGTCAGGCCGTCATCATGCATTCTCCCTCGGGATGTGACCTGAGGCCAGCAGAGATGCAGACCCACCCACTGTGGAGGCTCTTGGCAGAAGGGAATCACCTACATCCTAGGCAGCAAAGCAGACATGTGAGCACACTATACCCATCAGAGTGCGTCGGCTGTGGCACATCACGTGTGCGCATACCAGTGTTCCTCACCGTCCACGTCACACTTGTGGATGGAAAACACAAAAGACACTGAAAAACAGCAGCCTATCCCAAGGAAACAGACGTGTCATCTGCTGTGAAGGTGTCATTATACCAACTCTGATCCCCTTAGCATGGAAGAGGGCAGACCCACGACTGGAGGAATCAAACTTCGGACACAGACTAGCACCCTAGTCTGCTCTTTTAAGGCAAAGCTGCCTTGGACTAAAGATTATGGACTAATGTGACCACTGAAAAAACCATGTCATTCCTCATTGTTATGAACTATCTAGCACCGCCTTTTCTGGGAAGAGCAAGTGGACTCTCAGTGGACCTCCCAGGCACGTCCTTACCGCCACCATGGCTTGGATCTTCACACCCGCCTCCTTGATGGCTGTGTAGCGCTTGTTCAGATTGATCATCCTTCCATCCAGGTCTAACAGGGCCTCTTTCTTGTTGTCCTTTCTTTCAAACAGAGGGTTGGCTGACCAATCCTGCAGGAAAATGCGGTGGTGAGGACAGTTGTTTTAGAGACAGAGTGTTCGTTCTCGCTCCTTCTCAGTCCTTGTCCCTTGCTTATCTCAGACTGGAGATTAGTTCTCTGCGATCTGTGCCCCCTTGGGACTATAGGGACCCTTGCTTATATTAAGTTTCTGAGAAAATTACTTGAGGGAACATTCCATTCAAATGAAAACTGAATCAGAAAAAAAAAAATGGTGGTGAGCCATGGTTTTTATCTACCATTTAGTATTGGAGTGGATACTGATGAAATGTATGTGAGCTATAACACAGAAAAGAAGTGTCGCACTGAAAATACTGAGGGTTCTTGAAATAGAAGAGATGTACCCTGATGGAAACGTCAGTATGTGATGATTTGGAAGTCCTAAATCCTCTCAGCCAGGGGTTCATGGAGGGTTGTTGCATAATCTTAAGTCCCGTTTTAGTGAAGGCCATCAGGGCAGTGAATCAGAGCAGGCCTATGGGATATCATAATGGTTTGATTTTGTTAGGTTGGTAGAAAAATATAGCTTAAACACAATCATTTTAAAAATAAAAAGATTTACTTAGGAGGCACTGCAAATTAATGGGAGGGGTATTTTTTAAGACTTCCTTTTGGAAAAATGAGTTGGGATTTTGACTGGGATTACATTAAATCCACACATCAATTTTGGAAATATGGCCATTTACAATCCTAAAATTCATATGGAGCCAGAAGAGACCAGGATAGCAAAAACCATCCTGGGTAGAAAGAGCACAGGAGGAGACATCACTGTCCTGGACTTGAAGTTATACTGCAAAGCTACTGTGATAAAAATATCACGGTGCTGGCACAAAAACAGATGTAAGGATCAATGGAACAGAAAAGAGGATGCAGAAACAACTCCCAAGCAATTCAACTATTTGATCTTTGACAAAGGAACCAAAATCATACACTGGAGGAAAGATAGCCTCTTTAAGAAATGGTCCTGCGAAAACTGGCTGTCCACATGCAAAATTTTGAGTCTAGACCCATATCTCTCACCATGTACTAAACTAAAATAAAAATGGATCCAATAACTAAATGTTAGAACAGAAACAGTCTGGTGGAAGACAAAACAGGTGAAACTTTTGAAGGCATAGGCATAGGCAAGGACTTTCTGAACAGAACCCCAGTTATGCAGGAAATAGTACCGAGAATCAACAAATGGGATTACATCAAATTAAAAAGCTTCTGCACAGCAGAAAAATGAAAGACAACCTGCAGAACTGGAAAACATTTTTGCCAGCTATTCCTCAGAGGACTCATATCTGGAATACATAAAGAACCCCCCAAAATTTAGACCCAATCAAAAATGGGCAAGTGAAATGAAGAGACACTTCACAGAAGTACAAATGGCCAAAAACTAATGAAGAAATGCTCGACCTCACTGGCCATTAGAGAAGTGCAAATTAAAACTATACTGAGGGGGGCCGGTGAGATGGCTCAGCGGCGTAAGCGCCTGCCTTGCAAGTGCGAGGGCCCGAGTTCGACTCCCGGATCCCACATACAAAAAAGGGGCCGGTGATATCACTCAGCGGCATGGGTGCCTGTTGGCGCGCGAGGTCCTGAGGTCGACCCCCGGTACCCACAAAAAAAAAAAAAAAAAAACTATACTGAGGGGCCGGTGAGATGGCTCAGCGGCCTATGCGCCTGCCTGGCAAGCGCGAGGGCCCGAGTTCGACTCCCGGATCCCACATACGAAAAAGGGGCCGGTGATATCGCTCAGCGGCACGGGCGCCTGCTGGCGCGTGAGGTCCTGAGGTCGACCCCCGGTACCCACAAAAAAAAAAACAAAAAAAAAAAACTATACTGAGATTCCATCTTGCACCAGAAAGCATGGCCAGCATCAAGAAATCAAATAATAACAAAAGCTGGCGAGGCTCCGGGGCAGGGGTGGGGGCGGGGAAGGAACTCTTCTACCCCGTTAGTAAGAATGTAAAACTTGTACAACCACTATGGAAATCAGTGTGGAGATTCCTCAAAAAACTGAAACTAGAAATTCCATTTGATCCAGTTAGTACCCTTCTAGGTGTCTTTCTGAAAGAGTTAAAGACACCATATTACAGCAATACACGCATACTGATTTTATAGCAGCACAGCTCATAATAGCTAAATCTTGGAAGCAGCCCGTATGTACGTGTACCAACACCACATAAGGAATGGAAAAGTTATGTACTGCAAACATGTACTAATAAAGGAAATAATTTGGAAATAAAAGACTTCCTTTTGGATACATAGCTGCTAATGTTTTTGCAAATTCTGGCATTGAAGGCAAACCATGGGGGAAGCGGATGAAGGATCCCCTCAGTGTTTTGGAAGGGACTTGAGGTAAAGAAACACCCGTTTCTGTACCAGGCAACAGGCTTGCTCCCTGCAGCACTGGTCTGTCTCACTGGACCTCTTCCCGGCCCTTGTCCCTAGTGCCAGCCTGCTGTACCCGCTCCCCCTTCATCTGCTGAGCTCAATAGACTGGACCACAGTGGAACTTCCCAGAGTGACTGGGACCTTCTGCCTTGGGACCAGTCTGACGTCATCGTACCGGTCCAGACCATCAAAGGGCTGGGTCCCATGTCTTCCGTCATGCAGCAGCATTTGCCATAGACCTCCCTGTGTGGGCCAATTTGCCCAAGACCTGTCCGAGGCTTCCACTGAGCCCTGCTCGGAACCCTGCAGCTTGCTTACCTCCATGACCTGGGTAATTCCTTCTATATTCTGTTTTGCTTTCTGTATTCTATTCTGCAAGTTATACAGAATTTCTCGCATCTCTTGAATATATTGAAACACTCCTGAAACATAAGCGTAAAAGAATCTTATGCAATAAACAACTCAGCAAGATGGACACTTTCTGGGTTGGCTTAACACTCATTATCCTAGAAAATCCGTCTCCTGTTCCAGATCACGAAGTAGAAATCACTGTGAGCTCCCTGAAATTAAATACTCAAGAGCAGTGTGCATTGTGCCTTGTTGGCAATAGGACTCATCTCCAAATCTTGGACTCCTCATCTCACTCAGGAACCCTGGACTCCTGAAGTTAAAGCCCCCGCCCCCTGAGCCCCAGCCCCTCTGATCCTGAGCAGGCTTTTCTGCAAAGGGGCGGGGCCTGGAGCCGTGGGAGAAGAGCTGCGTTCTGGGGCAGAAGTGGGAGGAAAGGAGCGTGGTCTACACAGGAAAGCCCAGACAGACCCCAGTTTCAAGGGTGTGATAATAGCATTTGATCCAATCTTCTAATTGAGATAATGGGTGCAAGGGGCGGCAGAGGGGGACTAAAGAGTGACCAAGGCACACTGTAGGTCTCAGAGGGAAGGGGAGCAACGAGGGGAGCCTGTCGGGATATTAGAGGGATGGGACAGCGGGGAAGGCAGGGGTCTCCGCCTGCCTGGCGGTGGAATGAAGGGAGGGCGCACCGCTGGCTGCACTTCCTTCTGCTTTTCCAGTGCTGAGCCACTGAGACGCGCAGTACTTTGCTGGCTCAAACACACTGGGTTGAAAACAAGAAAGGTCAGGTCTCCCTGGAGCCCAGTTTGGAAAAATTAGGATCCCTTGGCCAAAGGGGTCTTTGCCCAGTTCTGGTGTAAGTGACACAAATGTGTCCTTTTTGAATTGGGCAAGCAGTTAGAACTGTGCTTTGGCTTTAAACCTAACCCTGGTGCAGGGAGAGCAACTGCACGAGGCCAAGGGGCAGAAGTGGCTGCTCCCTGGGTCTGAGGACAGCTGCTGGACAGGTGGGACCCCAAGTTTAACTTTCTTGGGATGAGCACGGCCTTCTTACCTTCGCTGTTCCAGAACAACGTCGTTTCAGCACTCGCTAACTTGACATCAATTGCTTCTAGTTCTGATTCGATTAGTGGAAATTCCACATCCATCACTGTCTTCTTTATCTGTAGAACAAAGGCCACAGGGTTAGGGTTTTGTCCCAAATCCTCCCCGTCGTGGAGCTCTTGCATTGAGGATGGCGTAATGCACCTCCTCAGTGTTTATAACCAAAGCCCACAAGGCAGCCCTTTAGGCAGTTAGCCGCTGGGTTTCTGAGGACTCCACATGGACAGAGGTGGTGGCTGCTGGGAATCTAGGGCCCCAGCCGGAAAGCCTGGAAGGGGTGGCACTTTCTGTCCTGAAGCCTTCAGGTCTTGCCCAAACTTACATGGATACTCGCCTACTCAAGTATCCTTTGACTCACGCCCACAGGAGTAGCTGGACATCACCATGTCCTTGTAAAGCCAGTGTAGGGAAAGCTGGGGCATGCAATCCATCCAGAACGCTTGATTATTCCAGTTCCACAGCACAGGGTGTGACTCTGCCCTCTTGGGGCCCTGTTCCCAGGGCCAAGTCATCTGGGACACAAACACTCAAGTGATGGCTCAGGTATTCCAGAAAATTCCTTGAGGAGCCGCATCCACTCAGGTCAAACTCAGATGCTGATGAATGCTTGTGGTTGGGAGGTCTGTGTCAAAGAATAAGACCCAGAAGCGTCTTCAAGGACAGAGATGGCATCAACAACAAGTGTCTCTATGGGGGCGCAGCTCAGCATCGGACTTTTCTGCTTGCTTCTCTCCTTTGCCCAACATTTTCGTTAATAGAACAATAGCATCTGCAGCTGAAAAGACCACAGCAGCAGGCTGGACACCACAGCTTGTTGGGCTCTGTTGGGAAGTACAGTAGTAGAAGTCCAGTTTCTTCTTTTACTTCTGGTTCATTGGATTTTTTTCTCCCCAACTACATGGTCATCGCAGAATATCTTTTGCGCTGGATGCAACCCCTGAACATTTCCCTGCATACTACCTCTCTACGGCTTCCGTTTTCCCTAGGCACTTTGGCTGGTACCAATCTAGGGAACAGAGGACTGCACTTTTCAAGGGAACTGGTTCTGGAAAAATCCGATTCAAGAAAGTTCACTTAAAACAGGCACTGGTGTTTCATAGTCTTTAGCACCAATGGGAGAGTCAGTTAAAAACGAAATTGGTTAAAACAAACCTACTTTATACTGAACGTGTTCCAGGTTACGTTTCCACCGTTGTTGATCCTTTGGCTGCTGGTGTTGGGGGTTGGAATTTCTGACCCAGCTACATGATGGTGCCAGCCAGCATGCTACACTTACCTTGGCTTTCCCAGCCTGCTTGTGGGGAGGTCATGCCACCAGGCAGGGGACACTTCCCAGTCTCCCCACAGCTTTGCCCCAAATCTTCCCATGCTCTGAGCTGTCTCTGAGACATCCAAGACAGCAGTGAATTGATGGGTGCAGTCAGTACCTCACTGTTTCTAGGCACCATTCCCTCATGAAGTGTCTTGTTAAGGGGTCCCTCATGACAGGGACACCCTTGGCTCCCAGTTCCACCTTTGATGCCCTTCTTTCACTGAAGGAAGGTATGTGGCCTCGCCCTGCTCATCACACAAGGTTCATGTAGGTCTTAGCAGGGGCCACACAGGGTCAGGACGGGGGTGGAAGGAGCCCACATTCCCAGTCATGTCATGGGTGGAACCGGCCAGACAGGCATTCAGGCCCGAGAAGGGGTGCAGAGTTTGGCCTGGAGGTGGTACCAGAAAGGCCACCCACTCAGGAACAGGGGGTGTGAGCATCTTTTAGACAGCTGGGCCATGAAACATGGTATGACAGTTGACCGATTGTGTCAACTTGAGTAGGAGAGCTCAACTAAATTTGTTCAGCAATTCCACACCCGAGGTGTGGAAGACACACTCTAGGGTGGCTTGTTGCCTGGCTGGTATGAAGGGGAAATGAAGAAGGACGGATCAGCTTCTGTTTCTTCAGAGGAGCTCCAGTCTTTGCCTTCACCTTGGATGTCATCTCCTAGCTTCCACTGAAGACTCTTCCACTTCCGGTGCAGACCCTCAGCCTTCCATCGTAGACCCTTCGGCCTCCCGATACGGACTTGCACTGGACACTACACGGAGCTCCAGGCCTTCGACTGGATCCTTCGGATCCCCAGCGTGAAGACAGACCCTCTGCACTCTTCGACAACTGACTCTGTGGGTGGCCATTGTAAGCCAATCTTGTAAATTCTTATATATTTGTGTATCTTGTGTTATATCTGTTTCTCTAGTAAATACTGACTGATACACATGGAAACAAAAGTACTCGGGGTCTCAGAGAGTTGATCCATTTGGAGGAGGGTTGGCTGTGAGAATGTGAACCCACCGGAGCCAGTCCCGTGGAGGGCATTGAAAAAGCAAGGCTGTGATGAGGGGACCTCACAGGGGACCACACGCTGGGGTCTCAGGGATGGACCTGGAGATCGGCAAGAAGCCTCTTCTGCGCAGCCCGCATCCGCCTCGCCCCCGTCCCTCCGCTTCCCCATGGCTCCTTCACCTTTCCACCCACCTGTGTTCACCAGCACCTGAAAGACTTTTTTTTCCTCTGGGACTCGATTCCCAGTGCCTAGAAATTCAAGCAGAGGTGGGCACCTAGATGCTGGTCCCCCAGAGACATCCATGTCCTGGTTCTGTGCATCTGTCACCCTGCATGGTGACAGAATATTCAGGGTTGATAAGTTAGGGATCTAGATGGGGGGAATCACCTGGATGGCCTGGATGAGCCAAGGGCCAAGTATAATCACAAGGGACTCATAAAAGGGAGGCCTGAGGTCTGGGGAGGAGGAGGCCATGTGTTACTGGAGCAGAAGTTGGAGCCCCCTGCTTTTTTATTTATTTATTTATTTATTTTTATTTTAAAGAGAAGAAAAATCAAAACAAATCAAAAAAAGAACAAATTTTCAAAACACCATAATATGAGGGTAACAATAGTTAATGCATTATGTATTATTATCTTTAAGTTAGTTATTCAGGATACCAGACATTAGCATTCAATTGTCCAAACATTATTGGCACAAACCTTACTCTTCAATGAACTAAGTAAAATTGGTAGTGTATCTATCTTAACCATCTTATATATGTATACAATTTTTTTTCCCTTTCCCTTCTTTCTTTTCCCTATTCCAGTCTCTCTTTCCTTTTGACCAGTTTCTTTTTGATTCACCGTGTCTATTGTACATTTTGGATCTTATTTACTCTTTCAGTTTCTCATACTAGAGAGACAATATGATGCTTACACATGTGCATCCAGTTTATTTCACTTATGAGTATTTTCTCGAGTTGCATCCATTTACCTATAAAAGTCTCCAGTTTATCCTTCTTTATGGCTGAATAGTACTCCATTGTATAAAAATACCACATCTTTCTTATCCATTCCTCAGTTGATGGGCATTTGGGTTGTTTCCAAGATCTGGCTATTACAAATTGTGCTGCTATAAACATGGGTGCACATATATCGCTGTGGTACGATGTTTTTAATTCTTCTGGGAAGATGCCCAGAAGGGAAATAGGTGGGTCAAATGGGACCTCCAACCCTAGTTTTTTGAGGAATCTCCACACTGACTTCCACAGTGGCTGTACCAGTCGACACTCCCACCAACAGTGGAGAAGGGTTCCTTTTTCCCCACAGCCCCTCCAGCATTTGTTATTAGTTGATTTCTTTATAGTAGCCATTTTTTCTGGGGTGAGATGGTATCTCAGTGTTGTTTTAATTTGCATCTCTCGAATGACTAGTGATGTTGCACATTTTTTTGTGTATTTATTTGCCATTAGTATTTCTTCATCTGAGAAATGTGTATTCATCTCAGATTGGAGCCCCCTGCTTTGGCTGAGATGCTTGACTGCATCTGTCAGTCTGTCAGTCTGTGCCACAGGGTGCCCCAGATTAAATGTTTTTCCAGGTGTTTCCAGATGTGGTTGGCTCAGTAATGTCCCCAGGCCAGGCAGCCTCATCCAATGCCTTGGGGAATGTGGGGGAACATGAGGGCAGAGGGTATGGGCCCCTTTCTCCTGGCTCGCTGCCAGTCTAGGAACTCATCTCCTCTTCTCCTGCTGTTTGCCTGGGATTCACATTGCCTGCTCCCCTGCTTCTCAGGCTTTGGGTCAGATTAAATCACAGCACCAGCCTTCCAGGCTCACCAGCTTTCAGATGGCAGGTCCTGCAACTTCCCAGTCTCCATCGTCGTGGGAGGCTGTGTGACAAATCTCCATGTTGTATCTCTACCTCCTGTTGGCTCCTTTTCTCTAGTGAATGCTGGCTGATCCAGGGGTCATTACCCAAGGCAAGTGGTGGCCTCTAGAAGCTGAACAAGCCTCCAGCCCAGCCAGCACCTTGACTCTGCAGAGGGACAGACTCTGGACTCCTGACTTCCGGAATTGGAGCACAAGAGAGGTCTGTGCTGTTTGAGGCCATGTGGTACGGATGTCTTGTCACAGCACAGTAGCAAACCCATACAGTTTCCACACCCACCCCATTCTGGTGGCTGGGAAGGTCACAGTGAGAAAACCAACTTAAAGGAAGAGGGCTTTCTTTTAGTTCATGGTGTCTGAGGTTTCAGTTCAGGGTTGAAAACCCAGTTGCTTTTGGATCTATGATGAGGCAGAGCATAATGGAAGCAGGAAGGTGTGGTGAAGGAAGCCACTCATCTCCAGATAGCCAAGAAGCAAGGGAGGAGGGGACCTAGGTCCCAATATCCCCTTCAAGGCCATGCCCCCAATGACCTAGCTTCCTCCCAGTAGGCCCCGCCTCCTTTAAAATGTTCCACCACCTCTCAGTGGCACCATGACTGGAGACAAGCCTTCAGTACATGGCCTTCTGAGGACATTTAAGATCCAAAGTGTACTGCTGCCTTTTCCCACTCTATGGGTGGGGTCTGTAGGGCAGTGAAGATGGGCACTTTGCCTGCCTGCTGTGCCCCACACCCAAACTCCCCAGGCAGCGAATAGCATATTACCAGGAGGGACTGTCCCCCAAAGCTAGTCAGTTACCAGTCAGCCTCTTTGTGACTGTGGTGTCAGGTCCCCAGATCTGACTGATGTCCTAAGCCAAGGGATTCTTGAACCAGACAGCTGAGGGTGGACTGGCCACCTCTCCACCTCTCCAGCCTCCTCACATTGCTTCCTTGCTGGATTCCAGTAAAATGTCCCCACTGCCCTCACTTTAATGGGAGTAATGGAAGTACTGCAGAACAACTTCACCATTACCCAGAATGCACTTAGGAGAGCGAAACATCCACAGAGAAGTGTGCGACATAAGTTAAAGTAGAGTGGAAATGTGGTTTTTGTAATCAGCTATTTTGAGTTATCACCATCTTTGCTGCAGCTGCTGTTTCATGAATAACGAATTGAACCATATTTAAATATTAAAACTTACTCATGTGTTCTTTCTGTTCTACGAGAGACCTCTCGCCACTGTTTCTTCTAAACAAAAACCAAAACTTGGCAAACACAACAAAATCCCGCCCACTCACCTCATTGTACCAGCCAACGATGAGCTCCAGGTTGCCCACAAACTTCCGGAAAGTTTCGTTCTCTGAGAACAGACTTTCTGCACTGCCTGGGATCTCTTTTTGCTGCTGGAAATTTAAGTACTTGACTTCTCTCAGCACTGCCACCAACTAAATGGCAAGGAAAAAAAGGTCAAAAAACATGTTAGAAGGCAACCCAGCCGCTCCTGATGCAGCCATTCAGCAGTACCCTCGGGGTGACCTCACAGCTGCAGGTTTCAAAGTTGATGGGAGGCAGCTTTTGCTGGCAGGCTCAGGATGTCATTCCATTTGCTGTTCCTGAGGCAGACGATGCTGACATCATCTTCATGGGTGGACGACATCATTGTCACTTTCTTACCTCTGTCCTCCCCTCACTCCACCCAGGCCATTTGGAGAAAGGCGTTCCTGGGACTTCATCTGGGTCCTCTCTAGAATCTGGCCCTCCCTCTCCTGTCACCTGGTTATGACCCAGGACACTGACAGCAGGAGCATCCCTTCCAATACTGCTGTCCCCCAAAACCATTCCCATCAAGATTGCAGTGACCCCTTTGTTACTGATCTTTCTGTCCCATCACATGACTTTCCAGCAGCTGGTCACTCCTACGCCTGGGAACGTGGTCTCCTTTGGTTTCCAGGCTCTTTGTCCCTGTTACAAGCCTCTTTTGATAACCTCAAGATATCCATGTTGGAGAGCCAGACCTTGGTCCTTCTCAACTTACTCTCACCTGGATGAGGTATGTTCTCATCATGGGTGTGGAGGACTCCTGCATTCGTGTCTCCAGCCCTGGCCTCTCCTGTCCTCCAGACTTTTAACCTCCCCCTGCCTTCTCATCTCCTAAACTCCACGTGGCCTAACAGAGAAGCTGACCTCCCCCGCAGCCTGCTCCGCCATTCTTCTGCAGCCTATGTCAGCTGATGGCATTTCCATTTCCAGGTCACTCAGACCCAAAACACTGAGACAGACTCTTCTTTCCCTCTTCTACTCCATTTCCAACCCACCCGGAAGTCATCGCTCAGCACCACCTCCATTGTTGCCACCCTGGCCCTCAGGCCCTCCCTTGTCACCTGAATTGCAGCAGAAGACCCCTGACTGTTCTCGCTGCTCCTAGCCACCCACCCTAGAGTGGGACCCTTTCCAAATATAAATCAGAGCAAAGCTCTCCTCAGCCTGAAACTCTACAAAGGCTGCCAGCTGGCTCAAACCGACAACCTCGTCCCTGCGATGGCCCAGGAGCTTCCCATCACCTCTCCTCCACCCACGTCCCCTTTGCCCACTCTGCCCAGCCCCAGTGACCTCCTTGCTGGTCCTAGAACACGCCAGGCACACTCATGCCTCCTGGCTTTGCTTTAGCTGTCTGCTCTGCTCAAAGGCGTTGCTTCCACCTCTGCTTGGCCAGCACCCTCACCTCCTGCAGGCCCCAGCTCACAGCTCACGTGCACCTGCCCCTTCCTGTCCCCCTGCCTTCCTTGTTCTTTTTCCTGAGGCAGCTGCTGAAATGTGGCTTCATCTCTTTGTTTATATGAGTCACCCATTCCCCTTCTCGCTCTCTCACACACACCCCACCACCACCAGATAAACTCTTGCAGGACATGACGGAGACCTTCGATTCTCTGGTTCACTGATTCATCCCAAATACATACACATACTAGGTGTTCAGTAAATATTTGTTGAATGAAAGAAGGAATAAATGGCCAGCACGAAGCAAGGCTTGAATTCAACCCTGCTCTCACTTCCGTCTTCTGTGGACTCCTAAACTGTCCCGGTGCAGCCCCACGCGCACCCCACAGCCCGTTGGTGTGAGGTCTGTGCCCTCCCCTGCCTTGGCTGCCAGCCCCTCTCTCTAGGTCCTGCAAAGACTTTTTTCTTTTACTTTAAACTCAATGCTTCCTGTTGGGATCATAAGAAAGGCAGCCAGGCTTTAAAGAAGGGCACTCACGGAAGCGACTTTCGAGGATGGCCGTGTTTTGCCTCAGATCTTAAGCGTACCCTGGGCATACTTAGAATACTGCGAGGAGAAAGGTGCAGACTCCCTGGGACGTAACAGCCTCTGCCAATGTGCACCTTTGGCGGGACGGGGTAGCCACAGTGGCCACGGGGCTCTGGCTTCTCTCCTCACCCCGAGGACCCAGCTCCCGAGTGGGGCTCTCCCGTGGCCACCCGGGGGACCCACCGCCTTGCTGAAGTTGACTTGGATGAGGCCGGTGGAGGCGCTGCGGAGGATCAGCGGCTGGCCCAGGTTGAAGTGGCAGTCCTGGTCCACGCTGCCCACCCACTGCCGGTAGATCTTCTCGCGGTAGCTGCGCAGGAGCTCCATCATCTCTTCGTATTTCTGGTAGATCATTTTGGCCTCTACACTGGACATGACCCTGGAATCCCAGTTAGTGCCCAGTAAGGCGCCAGCCTTGGCAGACATCTCCTTCAGAGTCTCTTTAGTGTCCCCAGCGGTTCCTGCCAGGACCTCCAGCTGCTGGAGCAGGTAGCCAGCGACCTGTTTGTTCCAGGCTGCCAGACTGAAAATATACAAGTGGAGGAGGGCAGACCCCTCCATCCCAACAGAGCAACAACCAACTCAGGAAGGCAAACCATAGCCTATGAAGCAATTGGCCCCTGGCAGCCAGGGCTTGGTTAGTTAGTTAGTTTGTTTGTTTTTGTTTTTGTTTTTGTTTTTGAGTCAGGGTCTTACTATGTAGCCCAGGCTGGCCTTGAACTCATGGTGACCCTCCTGCCTCAGCCTCCCAAGTGCTGGGATTACAGCTGTGTACCACCACACCTGGCTTCAGGGCTTGGTAAATAACTCATGCTTCCCTTGTTTTTGCCCTCCCTTCCACATTAGGGCCAACCAGAGAAAAGCCAGTGTGCCCCTTGCCAGTCCCACAGGGTGCCTCCTAGCCAGCTGCTTCCAGCAGGTGCACCTACAGCCACCCCTGGCTCCCAGGCCCGCTGGCCTGCTTTGGAACCTTTGCCAAACACAGTGACAGTGCTTTGTTGGCTCCTTTGCGGCAGTGCACTGTGTAAATAGCCTCCTTTTGTTCTCACCTGGGTGGTCTTGTTCTATAACACATGGCTGATGGTCAAAGATGAGGACAGCCAGAGTCACCTGAGGGCACTCACTGGGAAGCCTTTGGGAAGAGCTGGGAGAGGCCGCCAAGGGGCCCCTGTGGGACTCTGCTTTGGGAAGTACAGTGTGGCTGGCAGGAAGCCTGAGTCTGTGGGCCTGGATGGACCCTCTCCCTGTCTGCTGCTGCCCCCGGGCCCTCGCCACCCGGGACTCACGGGTGTTCAATGTGCTTTAGGTGCCGCATGGACACCTCCAGCCTCTCCTGCAGCTCCAGGCTCCATTTGAGCTGCCCGGCCACGGGGGGCATGTTCCTGTGGATGGGTGGGATGTTGCCCTGTGCAGCCGCCGCCATCTGGGCGTCATACATGAGCTTGGCGTTGTCCAGCTCGGCATCAAACATCTCCAGCATGACCGAGTACCTGGGTACCACCTCAGCCAGAATTAGGGGCCGCTCCAGGAGGGCCCCGCACATGTACAGGAGCTGGGGAGACACAGAAGAGGGACATCTTTGCCAGAGCCCCTGCCAACTGACTCATCCTGGGTGCTGTCCCCAGCCTGCGGCTGTTGACCAATAAGCAAGGCTAAGCTTCAGGATTGGGAAATCATGTGCTTTGTCAAAACAAAGAACATGTCTCAACTTTTCTTTGTGTGGTAACTGACTAAAGGGCCCCTGTATGATTTTGGTACCGCTACAGTCTGGGGTTCAGTGTACTCTGCTTGTAAACCAGAGATGTCAACTAGGTTTAAGGTAAAAGAGAGTTTATTCAATGGCCAGGAGAAATCAGGATGTGAACAAGGAAGATCTGAACAATTAAAGAACAAGATTAAACAATGAAAAAATAGCCCAAAGGCTACATTCACATAACAAGGGCTCATTCTGATAACCAGGGGGAGGGTGCTGTTAGGACATGAAATGTCCCCCAAAGGCTCCTGAGTTGAAGACCAAACTACGTTGTCCCCAGTGCAGCACTGTTTAGAGGTGAGGCCTTTGGGAAAGAAATTGGGTCATGAGGGTTCTGATCTTATTACTGGATTAATCCATTGATGGGTTCATTATTTGATAGGCTGTTAGGAGGTGATGGAAACTTAAGAGGTGGAACCTCATTGATAGGAGTGGATCACTGGGGTGTACCCATGGGAGCTGTGTCTTGTCACTGGTCTCCCCATCCCTGGCTGGCTCTCATTCTCTATTTCTCTGCTTCCTGGCTGCCATGAAGTGAGTAGCTTCCTCTGCCACATCTTCCTGCCACCATGATGCTCTGCCTCACCATAAGCCTACAGCAATGGAGCTGTCCAACCATGGACTGTAACCTGTGAAACCATGAGCCAAAACAGGTCTTTCTTCCTTTAAGTTGTTTTTCTCAGGTATGTTATCACAGAGATGAAGGAAAAAAGCTGACACAAATATTTTACTATGGTTCGTATTCTCCTCTCTGAGTGGTACTGAAAGCAAGCCTTCAAAAAAAAAAAGCTAGACACTAAGAAGACACTTAAATAAAAGTGGAAGAGACATCCATCCCAACACAGGCAGAAGTCTCAATACAGAAAACAAGTATGAAAAAACAAGTCAACTTGAGTCCTCCAAATGTCCATAACTCATCAGTAACTGAATGCAAAGATACTGAAGTGGGTGAAATGCCAGTCAGAGAACTCAAAAGACTGATTTATAAAATGATGAATGACTTCAAAGAGGATACAAATAAAGAGCTGAATGAATTAAGGAAGGCAGTGCAGAACATGAAGCAACATTTCAACAAAGAGAGATTCTGAAGAACTTAAGAATTCTGAAAATAAAAGCATGAAGTCAAATAAAAAAACTCAGTGGAAATTTCCACCAATAGAGCAGAACAAGCAGAAGACAGAATTTCAGGGCTTAGAGCCTAGGTCGAAGAATTAGTAGATGAAGACACTAGGAAAGGAAAAAAAAGAAAAAGAAAAAGAAAAAGAAAAAGAAATTATGAACAAAACACCCCAAATATCTGGGACACAGTTAAAAGACCAAACTTACAAATTGTTGGTGTAGAAGAGGGTGCTGAGGTACACACTAATGACACGGAAAATCTATTCAATAAAATAATAACAGAAAACTTTCCAAATCATGGGAAAGATACAGACATCCAGGTAAAGGAGCCATTTAGAACCCGAAACGGGGACCACCAGCGAAGAGCCTCACTGTGTCACATTATGGTTAAAATGACAAGATAACAGAAGGAGGAAAGAATATTGAAATCTGTAAGGGAGAAACACTACTCAAAATAACTACAGACTTCTCTGCACAAACCCTAAGGCCAGGAGAGGATGGAATACGTATTTCAAGCCCCAAAGGAAAGTAACTGTCCACCTAGATTACTATATCCAGCAAAGCTATCCTTCAGACTTGAAGGAGAAATAAAGACCTTCCCAGATAAGCATAAACTAAAGAAATTCATGACCACGCAGCCAGCATGGCAGGAGACACAAAAGCTTTATTGGCAAGACGCATTCCTCTTAGGAAGAATACTGCCATTCTGAGGGACACATTCCAGCAAGAGCCACCACCATGACCAAAAAGAAGGGAAGAGAGGTTTTCAGACCCCCTAAAGTGGAGCACCCCGACATGCTCAGGAGGAAAAAGAAACTCATTGTCCACTTGCTCCTCCTACCCCAGTCACCCGTAGGTGGCTGCAGATATAGGAGGTCCCCACCTCCACTTTAAAAAAAATTGACATGCGACAGTTGAGAAAAAAAAAAAAATCCACTTAATGGTTTAAGGCCCTCCTGGGTCCTTTTGTTTTTTCTTTTTCCTTTCCGCTTTTTCTTTTTTCTTCCTTAGATATATTTTGGCTTCTGACTTCTGGGAAGCAAACGCATTTTATTTTCTGCCAGGAGGGCATCGTGTGGAAAATTGCCCTAGAAATTTCCTGGAGTGTGAATTACAGAGACGAGAAGTAGTAGCAACCAGACAATTTGGGAACGGGAGGGAGCTCAGGGGCTGAGGGAGGGATGCCCAGGGCCCCCCCCCCCGCCCAGGACAAGGGGAGTCAAACACAAGGAACGAGCTCCCAGGCCTGAGGCGCACAGGTGCGGGTGGGGATGGCTTGCAAGGATGCTTCTGTCTTGTTTCCCTTTTCTTTCTTTTTTTTTTTTTCTCTTTCTTACCTAGCATAATCATCAAGTAAAAATTTAGCACAGGACTCTTTCCTGTCCCATACAGAAGCTGGATCTGGCCCTAACAGGAGAGGGGGATGTCTGGGTGAGAAGGCTTTCGGGGGCGAAAGAGGTTCCATCCCTCAGGACCCCCACCTGGCTTCTTCCCTGACAACCTTCTCCCCACAGAGACCAGCCTAAGACTCCTACGCTGCCGTTCACAAAAGCGGGTGCTTCAAGCCGAATACCCGCACAGATGGGGAGCCTCCCAACTGGGCTCAACCCCTAGGCTTCCATCCGCATTCTTTCCTCCCCTGTTCCAAACCAGACTTCTGAGGGTAAAATCTCCATGTCTTTAGGGGACTTGAGAGTCTGGGCCTCATCCCTACGTGGCTGGATGACAGGTTACTGAGCTCTTCTGATTTGCATGCCTCTGTTTCCTCCTCCACACAGCAGGGAGTAAGTAAGGTCCTCATAAGGATTCCCAGAAGTGACACCATAGCGGCCTGTCCCACTTGATCCTTGTGCCCTCACGTTGCCTTTTAATTTTGGAGACCCCCCTCATGCAGGTCTCCAGTCTCAGCATCCAGATGCTTTGTGCTAGCAGCCTAATGCGCTCCGTGCCAAAGCTCTGTGCTAGAGTGGAGTCACCTCTGACAACATCTGGGGGAGCTAAGCTCCCTCAGCCGGAGACACATCTGTGCCACACAAAGGCTCAAAGGCTCTCACAGTGTGCTAGACTCAGTCCTAAGTGAGCCTAAATCACACACCTGCCCTCTGGGAGCTTATTTGCCGGATGGAGGGCAGCAATGGCTGAGGACATGGGTACACTACAGGATACCAGGGAGGCCGGGGAGACCCCGTGGACAACAGGAGGAGAGGGGGGAGGGGTATGAAAACTGCTCCTGAGGGGAGCAGAGGGGAGGCCGCTGTGGCCAGGTGGTGTTTGAAAGGCAGGAAGGAATGAGGGCCTCCCTGGAGAAGAGCGTTCCAGGACAGGGAACAGTGACAAAAAGAGATCTGTGCTTGGCCAAGCCCGAGTTAGGCTCTTGAGCCCCTCCTGGGCCATCCATGAGTAACTCTGTAAAATCCTGTGTTAGCAAGGACCTTGTTAAGTCAGTTTGGCCAGAAGCCCCTGGCTGCGACATCTGATTGGGGTCCTCATCCTCTGCCATCCCTGGGTGGCATCTGGTCACCTGGCCTGGCTGCAGCAAGAATCCTGTCCAGTTGGTTGAGCCTAAGTCCCACTCACCCCTGCCGTTCCCTCTTCACTGTCGATTCCCATCCCCTGACCCCGCTGTTCTGTGGCTCCACCCCCACTAGCGCGTTCTACATTCACAACTGAGTTGGCCCCTGCTGCACGCCCCATTGCGGGGGACCCTGCACCTATTGCATGGTCCCAAATAAAGTCTCCCTTCCTGTGATTTAACAAGTCTCACTGAGTAATTTTTTCCCTTAACCCCAGCAAGGAGGTTAAATGCATTCATTTGCACTCATTGATATTTTGCCCAGAGTGCCAACAATCTAAGGTTTAGTCGATCATTATATTTGCAGAACTTCAAAGGCCCGCGCATTTGCATTTTTAAAAAAAGAACATTGAAAAGGCAAAGGCACATCTTGGCATTTGCTTGGAGAGAGAGTTGTGCTTGGGGGCGGGCAGCTTGACATCCTTCCTCCGCAGGGTGAACCGCCACCCTGAGCCGCCCCGAGCCCCAACTGCCTTCACAGTCACGGAAGCCCATCTGTCAGGAGATTCAGAACAGGGCCTCGGAAGCAGCCAAACTCAGAACTAGGGATGCTGGTTCCCCTACTCCAGCGGCTGTGTGACCTGGCGCGGGCTTCTCTGGGATCTCAGTGCTGCAGGGCTGCGTGGTGGGCAGAACCGATGGGCACCATCACCGCAAGGTGATGGCGTTGGGAGGTGGGACATCTGGGAGGAGATTGGGTCACCAGGGAGGGAGAACTTGCTTCCCTCTGTCCCTGCCACATACCTGGGGGTGGTGGCGCACGCCTATGATCCCAGCACTTGGGAGGCTGAGGCAGGAAGATTGAGCAGAGGGCCGTCTGTGTGCCAGACTGGGCTCTGCTTGTGCCTTGATCCCTGAAACTCTCATTCCTTTTAAGTGATGGGGAAATTGAATCAAAGAAGAAGAAATGGAACTTTTTAAACTTAGTTCCTGAGTATCAGTGAAACAACTGCTATTCCATTCTTGCTTTCTTCTCTTCCTCAAACACTCCCCAGTAACTTTGTCAGACACACCCAAGGTGCTGGCTCCAGACTAGCGCTGAGACGTGGCCCCTCTTGGGTCAGCCCGGAAGCTCTGAAGCACTCTGATGAATCTCTCAGATCAATTCCCAGAGCAGCTCCGCACTCCTGGGATGGACTTGCAGTCGGCCAAGCCCACCCTCAAGCTCACCTTTGCAGAGGACTCGATGGAGCTGCAGTCGTCAAAGGCTTGGCCGAAGATCGTCCCCAGCCTCCTATCCAGGTCTTCAATTTTGGTCTCAAAATCAGCGTAATCGTTGTCAAAACTCTGCAATAAATGAAACGCAGTCTGCGTGCAAAGCGGGGCATGTGGCCGCTGGAAAGCTCTGACTTTCTGGGAGTTTTCGTGAAGCTATGGAAAGATGTCACTGAGGTGGGACGGCTCCTGGTGCAGCTTCTGTGACAACTTTTTAGAAGTGTCGGGGTTGCATGTTTTCCACTTCCTCCCTGTGCTTTCCCACTCCTTGGGCCCATGTTTGCCAGTCTGTGCCTAGGACTTACCGAGTCTCCTGGGTCCAGGGGATCGTATTTGCATTCAGCAAAAACCTTCACCAGCTCAAAGACTTCATCGTAGATCTGAGTCACCAGGCTCCCAAGGATGTTGCCACGCACTCCTCCCAGCTCGATTTTCTCTAGCTTCAGAAACTCAATAGCAGTTTTATAAAGATCCTAGCGGAGGGAGAAAAAAAACAATACACTTACTCCGCTCATCTCCAGAGCCAGACCCAAGGGTCCTGTCATGAATCCAGCTGTGACCCCAGCGAGCGGGGTCAGGAAGTGAAACACTACAGGGAACAGTCACCGGGAGCCTGTGTTCATCTGTGCTGGTTGTCCTTTGGAGTTGTTTCTGGCAGGCAGAGAGGGCATGGAAGGAGGGCGGTGAGTCGCCTCCACGTTAGGAATGTGGAGGAGAAAGAGATGAAGGTTGGGATCAGGAGTTTGACCCTGCACCGGCTGAATACACCACGCTTCATTCACTGGGACCTCTGACTCCCCAGGGACACCCAGAATACCTCCCACGCTGGGAGGGAGCAGATGCCGGTGGACATGGTACCCGTTCCACATCCTCTGTGGCGTGGACCCTTCCTTCTCAAAGCTTCCTCAATGGCGCTAGCCATGGTGATGCTTCCTCCCGAGTCTCAGTTCACAGTCCAGGCCGTCCACTTGACATTTCACCGCGTCAGACTCATCCCCTCATCTGGGGCCTCTGTGTGTGACATTCTTTTTTCCTGGATGAGGTCTCCAAGGCTTCTCGAGGGCAACTAAGCAGCTTGGCTTCTTTCACATCTCTCCAAGTCCCAAGCCCAGGGCCAGGCAGCGTTTAGCTCTGAGTGCTGCTGTGGAATTGGGGGTCCCTCTCCTGGGCTGGTGCTGTGCTTGGGATGTCCTTCCAAACAGTCCAGGATGTGTCAGCCACAGGACCAAACCAAAGCAGAGGGAGAGCAGAACAATAGCCGCACCACGTGCTCCAGGGCTCTTCCGGCCAATGTGGAGGTCGAAGTGAGCCAAGGCTGGGCCCGTGGGGGGATACAGTAAAGCCATTTCCCCACCCCCAAATTCCCTTCCTTCCCAGAAACCTCATCCTGACTCAATCGAACAAAGAGCTGCTTGGCAGGAAACTTGACTGTGACCCTTCCAGTTCTCCGGCTGGGCACCTTCGGGCACGGATAAAGACCGATTTCAATTGTGGGGTCCTAAGTGGGCCTCCCCCTCTGCCTCCTGGAGCTGTGGAAGGCAGCTGAGCATAGGCTTGGGAAAGGCCCAAGTATCATGTCCATGTTAAAGTCAGTGCTCAGGGGTTGCAGGATTATGTCCCCCCTTTTCTTGGGATGTGAATTGCTTGTGCACAAAGTTAAAAAAAAAAAAATCACATCATGCAGAAGATGCCACAAGAAAAAGTAACACTTTCCTTGCCTTCCCCAAATCAACCCACACCTCTTCTCGCTAGAGAAAACCAGGTCAACCCACTGTTAAGTTTCAATTGGCTGTGTGTCACTTTGTGGCCCACGCAGGGTCTTTTTAAATCTTTCTTTGTGATAATTTAGTCCCCTGACTCTGCCCTTGGCCTCCAGGCTTCCTGGCCATGGTCACTTAACTTTTGCGGTGCTGGGGATGGAACCCCGAACCCCACCAAGGCAGGAGAGGCGGCACTCTCCGGCCCCAACCCTTGGAGATTATTCTAAAGCCGCCGTCTTCCAAGTGGAAGTGAAAGGTGTCGAGGATACAAATTCTGTTTTTACCTCGATGGTCTTGACACGGTGGAAGAAGGCATTCATTCTGGAGAATGCAAGGGAAGAAGGGAATTCCCATGGCACAGGCTCCTTGTCCTTTCAGTAGAGAAAGAGAGAAGGGCATGTTCGATGGCATGCCCCACCTCTGCAACCGCTGGCGTGGCCCTGCCTGTGCCCTGCGCATACCTTGAAGAAACGCTTCATGTTGGTGCAGCAAAAGTCGTAGGTTCGGAAGAGCTCCCTCAGGACGTTCACAGACAGGGAGATGCCACCCAGGACCTCCTCGATCTCGCCTTGCAAGCCTTTCAGCACCTCGTCCGGGCTCAGGAAGGTTCGTGTCTGGGACGGAAGAGCAGACAGGCAGCCTGAGAAGCCCCTAGGGTGATGTCCAGGCATGGCAAGTGCAGGACAAAGAACCACCCCCCCACAGGGCTGTGATTTCCCCCTAACACAGGACCTGTCCCTAAGGGACATGGCACAACCCAATTGCCAGCTGTGGGGCTGCTTTTGGGAGACCGAGTAGCTTCTTGTACTTGGCTCTTCATCCTGTGCCAAATTTGCGGTTAAAATGGGTTTTGGTTCCAGATAATTGGGAGCTTGCCAGGGGTAGAGGTTGCACAGGACTTTCTCAACCTGCAGATAGGGCTTCAAGCATGATTTTGATCTATGCAACCCCTGGGGTCACGACCCTTTGGCTCAGCCTTGGCAGCTGTAACAGATGCTTGTGGAAGGAGGAAGAGAAGGGACCGTGTACTGAGCAACATAGGAGGTGGTTCTGGATAGGAGCTGATAAACCCCACAAAGCACCTGGCTGAATTTCGGGGTCCTGGGCCTTTCAGGGGAAGTCTCCTCCTCTATCCTCTTCCCTCCTTTTAGGGGACGGGATGTGGGGGGCACTGCCCGGGTCCTAGGGAAACTCTAGTTGCCACTGGAAGCCTCAGTTTGGATTGGAAAATGCCCGCGCCAACATCTTGGCCTGCTATGAACAGCTAGGGTGTTGGGGACCAGGAATTGTAAATTGACATAATATATGTCCCAGGGTCTCCTTGCCATACCTACCTTGTGGGCTGGTTTTGGAATGCGGAAATCACCTCCTCTAGGTCAGTGACATTAGCACCCAGGTGTGGGGATGGATCTTGGTTGCCTTTTTATGATGTTAAGCTTGCCCATTCTACCACAGCCTCTATGCTGTTCCAGGAAAAGCACCCTACCCCCTCCCCTGCACTGGCTAATGAAATGACAGCTAGCTGGAGATTCGGGCCTTTTGTTCCTCGAGAGCAACTGGTGGTCCCAGATCAGTGCTATGCACCCCTCTACTTTGTCTCTTGCTCTTTCTTTCCTTTCCTGCCATGAGCCATAACCCAGGCAGGAGATTGGAACCCACTGTAGGGATCTCTAATAACTGGCTCCGTGGGAAAGATCACTAATACTAGGGCAGCCACAGAACGGAGAACGGGGGAGAGGACCCAGGCAGGAGGGCCAGGGAAGTCACCATCTCGATGATCTGGTTGCAGAACTCTTGCAGGATGACGATGACCCTGGAGGGTGTGTTGTAGTACTGGGAGGTGGCCCAGATGAAGCAGATGGTGTCCAGCACCTTGGTGATGAAGGTTGGGAGCTGGAGAGAGACAGGCCCAGGTGTGTCTCGGCCTTCCCATTCCCATGGCTAACACTGGGCACCCAGGAGAGGGACTCCAGGGGACCTTCTGTACCTGATGACAGGCAAGAAGCCTGCAGCCCCCTATATCCCCAGTCAGGAGATACCCCTGCAGACAGACAGACAGACAGACGGACACACACACACACACGGAGTGAGTTTTCTCTTGCCATGTACCAATGTGAAATCAGCCTGTTCCATCTCCTCCAACAAGATCTTCAGGGGCTTCAGGTAGAGGACAATGTCATTGGCTTCCTTCAGCCCTGAGTGCAGCAAGAACAATGACGGCTCAGTTAGGGAGGGACAGTGCATTTCTTGGGCAGCCCTGTGCATCTCTTGAGACCTGTCACTTCAACATACAGGATCTTTCCCAGGAGGGGACTGAGCGAGTTGCTCATGGGGGAGGTGCGCACTATCAGGGCTGGGAACCGGCCTGTCCCAGCCCATCCCAGAAAGCACGGGTGGCTTCACTGGGGAAATCCCAGACAGCGTCTTGGGCTCACCTTCGGTGACATTCATGTAAACATTCTGCAGGGCTGGCCAGTAGCAGCTCTTGGCTTTTTCCAGGATCTCAACTATTCTGTTCACTTTGGGTCTGCTCAGCTGGGAAGGAGAGAAGAACAAAGGTCTTTTGATTAAACTTGCAAATACTAAGATGAGGGCAGCCTGACTTGGGGCTGCTGGAGCTGAGGAATTTACATAGGTCACCAAGGCCCCTTGGGGTTCCTGGAAAGTCAACACTCAGAGACCCAGCAGGGACATGGCCACTGACCACTGGTGGCAGAGGGACTCAGCCACCGTGGCAGAGCAGAGGTCCTACCTGCTCATGGATGCACTTGAGGTTCATCAGCCGGGTGTCCCAGAACTCGAACTCCACCCGGGGCAGGGGGTGCAGCCCATCCAGCAGGGCCTGAGCCGAGTCTTTGCTCAGCACGTCCCGGATCTGATGGGACCAATCAATGATGATGGTCTCAATGGCGTGTAGGAGTGAGTTGTCCAGAGAAGCGGGGATCCTGCAAAGCACAAGGTTGGGACGATGCTCTTGTGGGCACAGGCATGTGGGCTCCATTGGGTCTTCGTTCTTCTGGGAGGGAGTCTCTGTACCCCTGCCCAGCATCCTGCCGCCGTTGGACCCCAAACCACCACTACCAGCAGCAAAATGCCTAACTTCATGTCTCTGGCACATTCCAGCCACCCCAAGGAGGCTGAAGAATTCTCCATGTCCCCCAGGTAGGAAAAGACCTGAGCAAGCAAGGTCAGAGATGCCAGTGCTCAGAGGCAAGAGGAAGAGGGGCCAGGATTTTGGAATAAACCCTGTTTAAGACAGCTCCATCCAGCAATTCTGACAGGGGCCACCTTGGGGATCCATGGAGGACCTGCCCTATGAACCCCTAGGGCTGTCACCTGTGGAGGACCACCTGGATGACTCTCCTTGAAAGAAGAGCAATTATCTCCATTTTGGCTAAACCTGGCCCTATTTCTGTGTACTGATATGTACAGAGCTGGCTAGGACTTTTCCTTATCCCTTCTATTGGCTTTAAGCAAAGCAAATCGGTCTAGCAGAGGTGCTGATGTGTAGTCTTTGAAGCAAGGCAACAGGTCAGTGTTTCCCCACCCCAGTAGCTCCCAAAACACATGGGTGAGCCTGGCGGGATGGAGAGCTGTGCTCCACGCTGTCCACTGGGATCAAGCCTCGAGAAAGAGGCTATGACTTCCCAGGGCATAGAAGATTACACATCAGAGCTGAAGCACCGACCGCAAAACATTAGATACTACCTTGAATTGTGTTATGCAGATTACTCCTTCTGCGTATCCTTCCCTCTGCATATTGCAAAGGTGATTTCAGTACCTAGCCCAGCTCTTGGTACTCACGGACTTCCTGCCACTCCCACAGTCACTCATCCCCAAGCCACTCCCCTCCTCAAGAATTAATAAAACCCAAGTTCGGCCCTGGGTCGAGGCCTTTGTTCTGGTAGCCACCACTCTGGCTGGACTTAGGACCCCTTGGCTCCCCACCACTATAAATATGCCTTAGTGTCTTCACTGGGCAACCTTGGAGATCCATGAAGGACCTGCCCCATGAGCCCCTAGAGCTGTCACCCTCAGACACACATGTGTGGAGCAAGCTGTCCCACAGGTAACAGTTGCACAAGTGGCCAGGCAGGTGCAACAGGATGTCTTGGAGCCCTGCTATCCACCCTCTGAGGGTCCCTTCCACTCCTCACTGTCCTCAGTACCCGCTCTTAAGCTGAGCATCTGTTTACTGGCTACACTGTGTGGTGGTTGCACACTTGTGTAACAGAATGAGGGACTGGGGTGCAGGTGGGTCCCCTCCTGGGTGCAGAGGCTGCTCAGCAGTTGCCAGAACTGGAATCCCAGGGGCTCCCATGCCTCCCCCTTTCCTGACCTTATACCGTCAACATCAATCTAACGGCACCCTCTTGGCCCTGAGTGTGTTTCATCAGCTTCAAAACACAGAACCAGTCTGCAGTGACACTTGCTGTCTGTCACTCAGGTCCTGACTCAGGTACCTCTGGTCTGGCCAGGTGGCCCTGCCTACCTCTCCATGGACTCCAGTGTGCTGTCCAGTCTCCCCAGGTGCTCTGGGATTGGCAGCAGCGTCTTCCCTTTGATCTTGCCTCCCATCACAAACATTTCATTCTTCAGCCTGTGCACCTGCTTCACAATGTCCTCTGAGACCACCCGGGGCCAGCCCGAGGTGTTTTCTTTCTGGTTCAGCAGAGAATGGAGGACCTGCAAGGAGAGGCCGCTCTAGCTGTGCCGGGCCTCCAAGCTCAGCAGCCCTGAGAAGGTGGAGACCGCGGTACCTACGGTCCTGGGACAGCTAAATCCTTCTTCAGTGCCAGCAGGAAGTGGGGTACAGATGTTTGGGCCAGCAGTGACAGCCCAGCTCATTGTCTTTGCAGTGGGCAAGTCACCACCAAGAAGGGACACCCTACTCTTGTGACGGTGCACACACCTGGCTGCAAGTGCACGTGGCTGATGCCTGGAGTGCTGTGACCGGCTGGGCTGTGTCCCTAAGGCCACATGGCACAGTCCCAAACCCCAGCACCTTGGGATGTGACTGTAGTTGGAGGTGGGGTCTTAAAAAGGGTAATTAAGGTAAAATGAGGTCAGTAGGGTGGGCCCTAATCCAAAGGCTTGGTGTCCTCATACAAAGACATAGGTCACACAGAGGGACAATGACGTGTGCTTGTCTCGGCAGCACATATATAGAGGGACAACCATGTGAGAACACAGGAAGAAGTCACTATCTGCAAGCCAAGGAGAGAGGCCTCAAGAGGAACTGCTGGGCAACCCCAATCTCAGATTTGGGCTTCCAGAAGCAAGAGATGCTGAAGCCCACAAGTCCGTGGATGATTTGTACAGCGGCCAAGCTGACTGAGCCCGCAGCGCCCTTAGCTCTTAGCCTCAAGTCTGAGAAGCCCAGCCCGTCACCTGTTCTGGGCCCGCTGAGCAGCCCCTGTGTTCATACAAGTGCACAAGGCAGGGACCCGAGTCTTCATTCTATGACGACCAGGAATGGTAAGTAACTCAGCCTGGGCCACTCTGGCCCTCAGTGTCTCTCCTCACCACAACACCTGGTGACAGTGACGTGGGGGGCTGGGGAGCAGGTCAGTGACAAAGAGGTGCAAAAAATGCCATTCCCCTCTTCCCCAGAACTGTGAAACCTATCTACTCGTTCGGGAATGGTCCACACCTTCCCTGGCTAAGGCGAAGGCTATCCCTAGCCTTGGCAGGGACCTCTAATGCGATGGGGAAGACCGGGGCTGGGCAGGGCTTTTTGGGCTCCAGCAGTGTCACCTGGAGGCCTTGGGAACACATAGGTCCGTCTGCATTTGCAGCCAGTTCAGAGGTGAGGCTACTGCACCCTGGACCGCACGCAGAGCGCAGGACCCTGGGCCCTTCACGGAATGTCGCAGGAGCGACATGTTGTGCTCCTGAGCTTTGGAGCCTCAGTTCCCCTTGGCCACCCCGGATGCACACACCTCTTCCACTACTGCGATCAGCTGGTCCACGGGTGCAGGGCTGATGTCCCCATAGAGTAGGCGGGCCTTGTAGTTGTCCTTGTTGACGCTCTCTGGCTTTGTCTTGATGAAGTAAACACCTTTGGACTTCAGGGACTCTGGGAAGCCCAGGCAGGGGATGATGAAGCCAGCGACATTGAGTGTCAACACCAGCACAGAGACATCCGGTTTCTCAAAGAACTCCGTGAACATAGCTATGTTCTCCTCGGCTCCGATCAGCTTGCTCCACTTGTCTGGCTTGAATTTGAGGAAGATGGAAGCCACTTGCCCCACGTACTCAATTCTGACATCTGGCGTAATCGTCATCTCGACTCTTTCTTATACTACCATCTCCTGCAAAGAGAGTAGAGACCGGGCCACCTGTTTCCTGGGCTTCCTGAAGACTCGGGTCCTTCCTGATTCCCCATCCAACGCCAGAACCATGGGAGATCGCTGTGCTAACCAAGCCAGTAGAAAAGGGGTTCATTGGGATCAGGTTGTTTTCAGCGGTGGATGGGCTGGAGGGGGAAGAGGTCATGTCCCTGTGCTCAGGCTCAACCCCTGTCTTGCCCTGCTCTGCTGCAGGGCCATGGGAATGGTGCTCATGCTAGCTGTGACTATAAACTTACTAGGCTAGAAAGACAGAAAAAAAAAAAGAGAAGTGACTACAGCCAGACAGCTCAAAAAGTGGTGGGTAGGAAAATATAAAAGGAGAAGATGGAAGGGGCTGCTGAAAGGGTCCAGGAAGGTGATAAAGGACTGTGTCCCGGAAAAGGTGAGAAACAGAAAGAGGAGAGGCAGAGCTAACATGCAGGAGGTGAAGTTAGACACCCTTTCCTTCTATCCCTGGCCAGATACACCCTGTCCTAACTGCACCCCAGCCGTGACACACCCCAGCTCTTGCCCTGCTCTGTGTCCTGTCCCTTCTGCCTCCTTCCAGCCCCCACCTGACATCCATAAAGTGGGGGAACTGCACATTTCCTACGGACCCCTCCCATGCTGCTAGATGCCCAGGGAAAACTTTACCTCAGCTCTTCCTTTACCCGAAGAGTTGGGGGGCTCCTTAAAGAGCATGGCTGTGGAAGAGGTAGCTTTTTGCCCCTGGCCCTTTGGAGTAAAACCCACCCATATCGGGCCGGTGAGATGGCTCAGCGGCATAAGCGCGAGGGCCCGAGTTCGACTCCCGGATCCCACATAGGAAAAAGGGGCCGGTGATATCGCTCAGCGGCACGGGTGCCTGTTGGCGTGCGAGGTCCTGAGGTCGACCCCCCGGTACCCACAAAAAAAAAAAAAAACCCCACCCATATCATGGGAAGCAGTAATGTACTGCCTGTTATTCCAGTGATCTCGAATTTGCTCAGAGCTCAGACACGGGACAAATATATACAATGAGCAGCAGAAACTTACAGTGATCCGAGAGCAAAACTCATCTAATTCAGGCCCATCTGTGGACAAAAAGGGAACGAATGCCACCAGGCACCTCAGCCATGTGGGAAGAGCCACATGTGGTCAGCTACCCCAGAGGGCTTTGAGCACCATTGCTGAATTAACCCCCACTGGGCTCTCAGAGACGGGTGTCCTGTCCTCGTCTAATAGTGGGGAATGCAGAGAAAGCCCCAGTACTCCAGGGCCCCTTCCTGAAGTCCTGCCAAGTTGGTGACATTACTGGAATTGAAGGGAACGGCTTCCGGTTTACTGATTTTGTGAATCTGAACTCTTACAAAATCAAGCTTTCCTTCCACGAATGGCATCAGAGTGGCCACCCTCCTAATCCCCATGTGGTCCGACAGGCTTCAGGATCCCCCAAGCGTCTCCCAGTCAGCTGTTCTCATCTCAAACTCCCCCCGTGCCATGTCCTGGGATGCAGACCACAAGGTTGTGGCAGTTAACAATGCCACCCCATACGGTGCTTCTAGAGGTGGGCACACACGGCCATTTGGGGAGCAGGGAGGAGGTCCCTGCACCTGCCCCTCAGGTTGGTGGCTTCAGGGAGAAGCCAGTGGGCTGAGGAGCCCAGGAAGTGTCCAGGCTGGTGGTGGGCAGCTTATGCACTGTGCTTAGACCCTGGGCAGCTCCAAGTGGGCAGCAGAACCACGACTGGGTGAGTGGCAGGTCCTCTGTCTACTGGCCTGGGCTCTGTGTGTTCCCCGAGACCCCCAGCTCTCCTCTGACCACTAAACAGTTCATTGCTGCTCACCGGCTTCACAGAAATGCCTGCTCCTTCACAAGCGGGACCAAATCTTCTGTGAGCCGGGAAAGAAAATGGCTTCCGTCCCTTAAGGGACTCCAACTGTCACAGAACTTTGTCTCCTCAGGGCACCTGGGGCTTCTGGAATCTTCCCCCAGGGACCGAAGTAGGGGTAGCACAGTGGATGCCTGACTGACTACCCACAGTCCCCTGCAGTAGGAAGGCTCCAGGCTGCAGCTGTCCAAGCAGCCAAGCTCGCTTTGCCTCATTTCTGGGGTATTTGGTCCATTTTGTTTGGTGGAATGACTAAAACTTTGGAATTAAATGTTTTAAGTGCTTTTTTTTTTTTTTTTTTGTGGGTACCGGGGGTCGACCTCAGGACCTCGCGTGCCAGCAGGCGCCTGTGCCGCTGAGCGATATCACCGGCCCATTTTTCGTATGTGGGATCCAGGAGTCGAACTCGGGCCCTCGCGCTTGCCAGGCAGGCGCTTATGCCACTGAGCCATCTCACTGGCCCTTAAGTGCTTATTAAGTGCTTCCTATTTATCTGGCCTCCTCTGTGTTCTCTTTCATTTCTCCCTTCTTCTGGATTAAACAATTTTATTATTTCTATTTCTGTGCTGTAGTGAGCTTGGTTTTCATGCGCTCTTGCTTTTCTCTTGGAGATTGCACCATGAATCCCAGCTCATCAGAGAAGAACCTCCTCTGCTCCTTCCGCTCCTTCTGGACAGGGCGAGGGCACGTGAGCACTCTGACTCTTGTACATTTCTCCCAACTTACTCCCCACTGTTGCGCATTTTCTGTGGGTACGAGGTAGGAGATTAGGGCATGGCGAACCGGCTGTACAATTGGGCATGACCAGTCCGTTATGGAGACCTGTCAAATCACGGCTGAGATGCACACACAGAGCAGCTTCGGAGCCTTGTGTGGGACAGCCTGGATCTGCCATTAAAAGAAGATATAAAAGTTGGGGGCTGTTGACTTCACTGCCACTGCCTTCTTGTTTTTGCAGCTACCTGTCCTGCATGCAGGACATATCTTCTCTTTTCTCTTTCTTCTTATTTTCCTCTCCTTTTCTTCAACAAACGTTAAGCCATTAAGTTCATTGGTTATCTCTGTCCAATTCTTTGAAAAGGACGAGAGTCTGGAACTACTGGACACCTCAGCATCTGACAAGAGGTACAAGTGGGTGCCACAGGCTGGACAACTTTAAAGAGTAGAGGTCTATTTTGTTCAGGGTTCTGGAGGCTGGAAGCCCCACTGCTCTGTTCTGGCATTTGGTGAGGCCTCTTGCCAGGGCATCTCACAGTGGAGGGCGTCCCGTGGTGAGTCTGAGTGAATGTGTGGGAGAGCTTGTGTGGGTAACAAAGTGACTCCACAAGAACCCACTGGTCTATTGATCACCTCCCCAGAGCTCCATCTCTCAACACAGCTGCCTTGGGGACCGCATTGCAACACGTGAAATGGGGGGGGGATGACATATGGCAACCATTGCAATTGTCATACATTTTCATTCTAAACCCTATTGTTAATAATATGGTCAAGAAGTTGGTATTTAATGTGCATCAGCCGCCACCTCCACCATATTCGCCATTTCCTTTTTCTTCCTTTGTCTCTGAGATTCCACCAGCATCATTTTCCTCCGTTTCTCTCCCTGTTTCACCTCTGTCTCTGGAAGCTGACTTGGTGGCAACGAGGAAGCAGGGGGAAGAAGGCCCTCCCAGCAGCCAGCTTTCCCCTAAGCTCAGTGACAAGCTGGAGAGGACTGAGCTCACCACCTCCATTCCTCACCGTTGCACCAGAGTTTCTAGCCTTGAAATTTAGGCAAGAAAAGGAAAACAAGAGTAATTCAAATTGGAAAGGAAGAAGTAAAACTCTGCATTCAAGATGACAAGATCTTATACGTAGCAAATCTTAAGAAACCCATACAGTAACTAGTAGAGCTAATAAAAGAACTCAACGACGTTGCAGAATGTAAGATTTTTTTCTTTTAGAGATGGAGTCTTGCTGTGTTGCCTAGACTGGCCTTGAGCTCCTAGGCTCGAATGACCCTTCTGCCTCAGCTCCCCCATAGCTGGGACTACAGGTGTACACTATGGGTCCGGCCAGGGTACGAGACTGACATACAAAAATTAACTATACTTCTATACGCTCACCATGAGCAGCCCAGTGATGAATTCAGAAAATAATTCCCATGTGACTTCCCTACTGTGCCCTGTTCCAGTCCTTGGGAAGGGGGAGGAGAGATCCTGGAGGGAAGTGACATAGTTTCTTAATCCAGAGGTCGCTCGCTCCACTTCTGCTCTCGCCCTATTTGTCCAGCCTGGTTACGTGCCACAGCTACCTGGGTGGGAGGCTGGGAAAGGTAGTTTCTAGCTGGCATCCATGTGACCACTTGGACTTGGAGTGCTGACGAAGGGGGTCCTGTGGAATATTGCCAGTTTCTGCTACACTGGCCTAGATCCATCCCCAGAGCTCAAAGCTGCTACTGGAGAGGCTCACAGACCCCTCAAAATCAATGTGTACAACACTGACCTCTGTCCCCTCCCACCACCTTCCCATCCCCACACATCTGCTTGGTCCTCCTGCTGCTCAGGCGCCCATCCTGACTTTCACTGCGTCTCTGACCTCAGCCCACTTCCCTCCACGACTATGCCGCTCAAGCCTATGAGGGCCAATGGATACCCTCATTCATTTCTCTATGCCTGCTCTTTTCTCCCAGTAGCCCATCATCGGCATCCTTCAAAAGGCATCTGTCATGACAACGCCCCACTTCAAACCCCCTAACAGCTGCCTGACGCTCATAGGGGAAATCCAAATCCCTCAATGGACCCACAGGACTACTTAGCCCTGGTCCCACCCCTGATGTGAGCTCTGACCATACCGGCCTCCCTTCAGCTCCGGCACTGCAAGGTCTTCTGAGCTGGCCTAGAATCCTGCACACAGCCACGCATGTGCACACACACGTGCACAAACACCTATCCAGTCCCACTCGCCCATAAGATGGCAGCTGAAGCGCCACTCCCCCATTAGCCTCATGGCCCCTGCTAAGCTCTTTTGGCCCCTGTGCCCCTGCGCAGTAGCCATCACAGCTGCAGTTAGTCAATCACACAACAGGACACGACTCACCTGCTTCCATCCTGGGGCCCATCCCTTGGGATAAGCACCACCACCCAGAACCTGGCTCTGTACCTGGACCACAGCAGGCCTTCATCAATGTCACTAGAGGACAAAGGTTGTCAGAAGTCCTGCTGTAAAAATCTCTTAAGCTTCGCCTCACCCAGCATTTCCCCAAACAGAAACACAAATGCATTACGCCGAGCTCTTGGTGCCCCGCTTCACACTCACGTTGTTCTTCCCCGGGGCCTCCATGTCCAAGAGCCCGAGTCGCCAAAGACTGAACATCTAATGGTGACGTGGAGAACTTTGGGGGGCAAGGGAAATGCCCCAGGTCCTCCATCCACATTGTCGGGACTCTGTTTGGCATGGAGGAAGTCACCCCAACCTGTCCCAGGCCACTCCCGTGGATGAAGGACACACGTTTTCTGGGAGCACCACAGCCTTCTCGCAGGGATGCACTGCCCACGTAGCAGTGGGGCGCTGGGCCCTGGGGAGGAGGTCAGAGCAGTGCATGTGGGCCATGACACTTCCCTTTGAAACCCGAAAGGGGGATGGGGTGATGGGCAGCTCCAGTCCTCCTGTGGGGCTGCCTGTGGAGGAACGATTCACTCACTTCCTGGCTTCTGATAGTCACCACATGAGCTGGGGGCGGGGACAAGTGGAAAAGCCTCCTTTGCTTTGGTCCCGGGACTTGGAAGGCATATCCATCAAAGCCATTCCCCGTCATTAACTAAGATTGCAGGATGATTTCCCTCGGCGAGTACACTTGCAGCCAGAGGGGGCCGGGCCATCTGGGTCTCATCAGGCTTACCCCCCGCCCATCCTCCCTCTGTTTGGACTGGCCCAGCCCCACGTCCTCACATTGAGACCTTTGTCCTTCCACCGGATCACGTCCTCCCCCCCAGTGTTGGGCTGAAGCGGAGGCTGGCCCATCAGGGCAGTGCAGCCAGGGAGAAGCCTCCTGCCTGCCAGGTGTCCAGGATCATGGTGAGGGTAGGCACAGCAAACAAAGGCCTGGGGACTTTTCCTCACTTGGGGTCTCTGCTTGCAGGTCCTAGGTGTGGCCCCACAAACTGTGGAAATACAAGGAGTCCAAGTTGTCCAGGTAGGAAACAGGTGTCAGAGCGTGGACTCTGGCTGTGCTGTCCTGGGAGAAAGGCTGTGTGTGACACGATGCACAGGAGGTGGTGAAGGACGCAGCCTCCCTGTCACAGAGGAACAGCTGGGCTTGGCACTACCTCAAGAAGGGAAGAGCTGAGCTCTGTTCCAAATACAGCCAGGCCAGTGGCGAAGGACAGCGGCAAGTAGAGCGGGGGCATTGTGGAGGGACAATGACTAAGTGGGGACTTTCAAGGGCCAGGGCTCTTGCTGAGCTAATTTAACAGGGCTCCTGCTAAAGCAGGAAAGGGGAGGGTAAGGGATGGGTTGTACTAAGAGCTGGGTGACGTAGCAGGACCCCTTCTGAGACCATATCCATAGGCCAAAGGGCCCCAGGATGAGACCAAAATGACCTTGAGAGGGGCTTGGGAGCCTGGTCTAATGCTGGGTCAAGAGAGCCTTTGTTTGGTTTCAGCCTAATGGGGCTGAGTTTGGGGGAGCAGCCAAGGTTGCCACAAAGAGCTCCAGGAGAGGGTGTCCCTTCCCTGGGAGTGGTCCGCTCTCAGCAGTCTGGCATCCGCATCCTCGGCAGCTGGTAGGAGCCCTTCACTCTGGGCCCCTGTGGCAGGAGATGCAAATGTCACAGAGCCTGGTCCCTACGGCCAGTTCCCTGTGTCCACAAGAACCAGCGGTGGGTGACACCCATTGAGCTGATACTCACTGAGGTCTCCAAGCCAGCGCACAGTCCCTGGGGTGACGACCCAGGCTGTGCCTTCCCCCACCTCAGCCACACAGCCAATTCATGCTTTGTTTGTTTCAAAACTGTGGTGCCTGTAATATGTATTTTTATTAAATATAAGATAAATGTCCTATAATTTTTATTTACTTTCATGTTTGCAGTGCTGGGGATGGAACCCAGGGCCTTGCATATGGTAGACAAGCGCTCTACCACTAAGCTGCACCCTAGCATTTTTTTTTTTTTTTTTTTTTTTAGTGGGTACCGGGAGTCAACCTCAGGATCTCGTGCTTACCAGGAAGCGCTTGTGCCACTGAGCGGTATCACCGGCTCCTTTTTTCCTTTATGTGAGTTCCCGGAGTCAAACTCAGGACCTCGCGCTTGCCAGGCAGGCACTTATGCCGCTGCGCCATATCACCCGCCCCACCCTAGCCTTTATTATCCTCATTGCAAGGGAACTGGGTTGAGCCCAGGGGTTGCTGAGCTGTGCCCCAGCCTCATTCTAAGCACGCCTGGACTTCTTTTTTTTTTTTTTTTTTGTGGGTACCAGGGGGTTGACCTCAGGACCTCGTGCACCAGCAGGTGCCCGTGCCGCTGAGCGATATCCCCGGCCCCTTTTTCGTATGTGGGTTCCGGGAGTCGAACTCGGGCCCTCGCGCTTGCCGGGCAGGCGCTTAAGCCACTGAGCCATCTCACTGGCCCAACGGCTGGACTTCTGAGCGAGCATGGCCCAGGATGCAGTCTCAGGCCCAGACCTGCAGCAGCAGAGACTCCAGGGTTGGGGTCCAGCCATCCATATTTTAACAAGCTAATGCAGGCTCAAGTTCGAGAGCCACTGATTTACAGTGAAATTTTGGCCTCTGTTGTAAATAAATTCTCTTGAAGTAGCCATGGTGCTCAGCCAGCAATGCCTTCCTGGGTTTCCTCTCCAGGTCATTGCCCACATTGAAGGAAACCCGGCCCACTGGCCCATGCCTGGTCATTAGCCCCTCCTGGGAACAGGGTGGCTCAAAGCTGAGACTCTCTTCTTGTCAGCCTGTGGGATCACCAAGAAGTGTCCAGAGCCACCGGGGCCAGAGGATCAGGTCCACATGTGAAGGTTTGCAAAGCTCTGGTGTGGGTCCAAACACAGGCAGGGTGGGCAAACTTGGTCAGTGGTCAGTGGCCCTCAGAGTTGAATTTGGCTGCCCTTGGCCCATTTTGGTGGAAAATCCTAATAAAATGAATTAGAAATTAGGGGAGATTGACTTGGAGACAAATGACATGTGCCAGGGTGCAGGCCAGATGGCATCTGGGGACCCAGAATGCAGAGCAACTGTCACCCAAGCTCTTGTGGCTCATTCATGGTGACCGCCTCCCCAAGGGGACAGATCCTGGGAGGCCTGCAGTCCTCCAGAAGAGCCCTGTGTGGCCTGGTTCTGCTACTCCTGCCTCCTTGAACCAGCACTCTCGACCTCCGGGGACAGCCACGCTTTAAGACAGCAGTGTCCTCTGCTCGGGCTTCTCCCATCACAGCTCAGCTCCTGCCAGAGACCCAGAAAGACCAAATACTTCTTTCCTAAAAGGACAAAGACGCCTTCTCTTTGGAATATTTTTTAAAGACCTAAACTGTGTCACAGAATCATCACCCCTTTGATGACAGAATATAACCGTTCACACTAGAAAGAGACATCTCCAAAATGACAGTTGAGTGATACGGGCTCAAAAGGATGGCAGAGAGCTGCTGGGCTCTGGCCCCAGCTGGTTCCCGAAGCCACTCCCTCCTGCCCCTGCCTGGCTGTTGACCTCCAGCCCTGTTTCAGAGTGAGGTCAAGCTTAATTCTGACCTTCAAGGGAAGGGAGAGAGTGACCATGTGTCCAGGGGTTCTTCCCACTTCGTTTACAAAATTAAATGTGCCTTGAATGTAATGAGTCAGGAAAAATGAATTCGAATGAAGTCTGGAAATGAAATTTCCTGTCTATGGTTTGACTCAGGCCTGTCTGTCTCAAATTCTACCCCAAGGACATCCATTCCACTGTGACAGGGCCGGTCTCTGCAGAGCCCAGACTCGCAGGCAGGAAAGATTATCCAAAGCAGACAGGAACTGGTAGGGACCAAGGGCGCCATCCCGACTCCTGACCTCATTGCCACCAGGATGGCGCAATCCAGAATCAGGAATTCATCACCCAGGCACCACTCCTACGCGGCTGACCTCCTTCCTCTTCCCCAAAGGCATTTTTAATAAGGAACGGGGCATCTTTGTTGTCTTTCTTTGCTAGCACTAGAGGAGACTAATTCAGGGCAGCCACCATCCTGATCTCCTCAAGACTGAGGTGGTCTCAGGATTGGGATTTTAAGTTTTAAAACAGAAGTCCCAGGCAAACCGGGACTGGTTTGTCATCCTGAAGTTGTCTTTGACAGCTCTGAGCTAAGTAGGAGCTGTGTCTGGCAAGAGGGGTGAGTCGGGCTGGCTGTTTCCCGTGGGCATGTTGGGAAAACAGACGAATTCCTTCAGGTGCTGAGAGGGCAAAGGACTTTCCCAACACCTCCCGACTGGTAACTGGAGGAGCAGGGTTTGGAACCTGATTTTTCCACACCCCACATGATGTGGTTCAGCCCTCCAGAGGGTCACTCAGCTGGCAAAGTCTTATTGAAGGTCCTTAACCTCCAGAACCTCCTACAAAGTGTGCTCCTGGGACCAGCTCACCTGGAAGCCTGCTGGGAGCCAGAACCTCAGGCCCCCTGGGTGATTAATAAGCACAATTAGGCTGTGGGGAGTCCAGCTGCCCAGGCTGCCGGGAGGGTGGAGGGAGGCCAGGAGGTGCCGGAGTCATTGCTGAGAGTTGTTTTTGTGTTTTTTTTTTTTGTGGGTACTGGGGGTCAAACTCAGGACCTCGCGCACCTGCCAGCAGGTGCCTGTGCTGCTGAGCGATATCACCGGCCCTTTTTTTTTCCGTATGTGGGTACCGGGAGTAGAACTCAGGACCTCGCGCTTGCCAGGCAGGCGCTTATGCTGCTGAGCTATCTCACTGGCCCTGCTGAGAGTTTTAAAAGCCGCAAGAAGTTGGTACATATGTCTGCCCAGGCTGTAAGGACAATAGCAAGATTCCAGCAGCAGTTACACGCATCTTTGAATAAAATTGGGAAAATAAATTAATTATTTACTACATGAAAGACACCTTTTTTTTTTTTTACGTGGGTACCAGGGGTCGAACTCAGGACCTCGTGCTTGCCAGCAGGCGCTTGTGCTGCTGAACAATATCGCCGGCCCTTGTTTCCTTTTTAATGTGGGTACTGGGAGTCAAACTCAGGACCTTGTGCTTGCCAGGCAGGCACTTATGCCACTGAGCTATCTCACCAGCCCACCTTTTTTTTTGAGACAGGGTTTAGCTATGTAGTTCAGGCTGGCCTTGAACTCACTATGTATCGCAGGCTAGCCTCAAATTCTCCATAATCCTCCCACCTCAGCCTCCCAAGTGCTGGGATTATGGGCTTTCACCACTATGCCCGGCTAAAACAATGCTTTTTTTTTTTTTTCCTAGGTACCGGGGGTCAAACTCAGGACCTCGCGCGCCAGCAGGTGCCCGTGCCGCTGAGCGATATCACCGGCCCGTTTTTCGTATGTGGGTTCCGGAAGTCGAACTCAGGACCTTGCGCTTGCCAGGCAGGCGCTTATGCCGCTGAGCCATCTCACCGGCCCAGCAATGCTTTTTAAAAGCCACATGGGGCCCGGGATTTAGCTCAGTGGTGCAGTGCCTGCCTGGCAAGTGTGAGGTCCTGAGTTCAATTCCCGGTACCAAAAAATAAAAAATAAAAAAATAAAAAATAAAAGCCACAGCCACACAGTATATGTGAAATTATATGAAACAAGTAAAACTAGAGTCAGAAATCGGATCTGTGTCTGCCAGGCCTGGGGGAAGGGGTTATGGAGAGGACCGTTTAGTGGATTTGCTCTGTGGGGATGAAAGCCCTGGCACTAGGGCTGGGGATATAGCTCAGCGGCACAGCACTTGCCTGGCAAGCGCGAGGTCGTGAGTTCAATTCCCGGTACCAAAAAAAAAAAAGAAAGAAAGACCTGGTGCTAGACAGGGATGATAGTGCACATCGTGTGTGTGCCAGCTGCTCCTGGTAAGTGCACTTTAAAATAGCTAACATGGGACATTTCCTGGCATGAGTACCACATCCCAGTTCCCTAACTGAAGCAGGGAGGGAGCATCTCTACATGTGGGTCAGAGCGTTATTTTTTTTGAAAGCTCCCTCGGTGACTTTCTCCCTGAGATGGGGAACTAAGCAAGACCACTGTCGACACTTCTATTTAACATGGTGCAAGAGATGCTACCAGCAACTCAGACAAGAAAGAGAACTCAGAGGCATCCAGTGGCTGTCACCAGAGAGACGCATAACAAGAGCGGGGATGAGGGTGGGCAGAAGTTGGAACAGTCACACACCACTGGTGGGAGGTAAAGTGGTCATCCAGGCCTCAAGATGACAAAGGCAGAGCTATCATACGACCCCACGATTCTATTCTCAGGTATAGTCAAAAAGAATGAAAACATGCACAAAGGTGCGTAGCATTGTGTGTAATCACCAGAAGTGGGGAGAACCTATAGCCACCCATGGGTGAAAGGATAAATAAAATATGCTCTGTGTGCGCAAGGGGATATTACTCAGCCCTGGGAGGAAGCTGGTACACCATACAACACAGACGAGCTGAAAACATTGTGGGAAGCTGTCACAAAACACCACATCCGGTGTGATTCCATCGATTATGAAATATCCAGGAAGAGGCAGCTGTAAAGCTTAGTGGTGACTCTGGGCTGGGGAGGTGGCGGAAGTGGGAGTAAGTGCTTGGTGACACCAGTGCTTCTTCGAGAGCTATGAAAATATTTTAAATGTGGTTGTGGCGATGGTTGCCTGGCTCTGTGAATATGCTACAAATCATTGAATTGTGTACTCTAACTGGGTTATTTATACAATATGCAAATTGCATCTCAATAAAACTGTTTTTTTTAAAACAAGTGTCCCTATTGGACAGGAGGAAGTAAAACTGCTTCTGCTTGCAGATGACCTGATTATGTACCTAGAAAATGTTTAGGAATCTGCCCCAAAAGCTACAAAAACTATTAGTAAATTTGGCAGCTGGTCTAGATACAAGACCAATATACATAATATACAAAAAATGTAACAATCATGCAAATTTATATTTCTGCATGCTAAAAATAAACCCTGGGAACATGAACTTTTAAAAATGCTATGTACACATACACTTTAAAAATCACGGACCTATATACTGTAATAGAGTATTTGCAAACCTCTGCGCCAGCCCCTCAATCTCGACACTACTGACATTGTCACCAGGGCCGTCCTGGGCATGGTAGGATACCTGGCAGTGCTCCAGGCCCCCACCCACCAAGTCCCAATAGAATACTCTTTCCCCCAATTATACAATTGCGACAACCGAAAATGTCTCCAGGAGTTGTCAAATGTCCCCTGGAGGGCAAAATCACCCTTCGTGGAGAATCACTGGTGCCGAAACAAGAACATTGAGAGGGAAACGGAAGATGGTGGAGACAGAGGCGTGGTGTGCATGCGTCCAAAGACTCTGCAATGTTCAGAGACCAGATCTCCCCAAATCGATCAGCTCTCACCAGATCAAATTTAGCAGAATCAGTGCAACCAGAGTCCTGCTCCTAACCGACATTTCTGCAGAAGTTGCTGACCAGCAGTCAGACTGGTGAGTCTCACCCGTGTCCATGGTAAGAGGCTAACGTGTTCAGAACTGACACTGGCAGCCCAGTCTTGAGCCTCCCCAGTAACCCGGCCACAGTCTTCTGTCAGCATCGGTCCTCGGAGGCAGGAAGAGGTCACCCAGGCACTGACTGCTCACGCCAGAGCCTCTGCATGGCACCTCCCCTTGGACCCTGGTCTCTCACTGGTGCTTGAGCTCTTGGCACCATCCTTGACTGCCTCGCCTGCTCTCTTAGGGTCCCAGCTCCCCACCCCATCACCTCTGGGACGAGAGACCCACTCTGTAGTCTAGAGTCTGCCTCAGCCACCCCAGGCCTGATTCTGAGCCCCTGCAAACAGAAAAATGCCCCCAGCCAAAGCAGCCCAGCCTTTCAGGGTCTCTGACCTTTCCGGATGTTGAAAATCAACCCTCTCCCCATCTGCTGCACTCAAGGCCTCTAGGCAGGAAGGATGAGAAAGGAAACCCTCACTTCTGCTTACTCCGTCCTTGAAAACGACTAAAAACAGAATTCTATTTAAAGAGCAAATGGTAACGTCAAAGTCTGAATTAAAAAGGCCGCTTTCATATAGAAAGCTGGAGAGACAAACAGTCTCGGAGTAGACCCGGGGGTCTGCTGGGGCGGAGGAGAGCGGAGGGGTGGGCAGGCTGCCGCCCACCAAGATTTGTGAGTAGTGAGTTTGTCCCCGAACCCGGGTTGACTGTGGGTCCCTGAGGGAGTGACAGCTCTGAGACTCTGATTCCCTTCCCTTCAGCCCCTAAAACTGGACACCCACAGTAGCTTCCTTCTGTTGACCAGGCCACCTGTCCCCAGTCCTTCTTGCCACCACCCCAAGACTTTTCCCAGGCTGTGGGTCACGGGTCCCCATGAGCTCCTACTTCCCCAGTTTCCAAAGCTGTGGTCTGGGGCCTTGTGGGGACAGAACTGTGTGACTTGCAGGCCTTCTGGGCACATCTGCTCTCAAACAAATGGCTTCCTGAGGACTTCCTGCCCCTGGCTTTTGTAAACTGAGTCCTCTGAGTTTCTTGGAGCTGCAGAAGCCCTGAACACACAGGCTCTGGCTGGTTCTTACTGGGACAGGAAGGGTCTGACAGGCCCATCCCAAGCCTTTCCTCAAGTTTGCAGTTTACTCAGGGATCACAGAGGTCAGCAAATTTCTGGTAAAGGCCCAGAGTGAGTATTTTACACTTTGCAGCCAGATGGTCTCCATGACAACCACTCAGTTCGGCCATCACGATCTAAAACACCCATAGACAATACATAAAGGCATGGGCATGGCTGTGTTTCAATAAAACTTTATTTATAAAAGTAGGCAGGGGGCCGGTGTGATGGCTCAGCGGCATAAGTGCCTGCCTGGCAAGCACTAGGTCCTGAGTTTGGCTCCCGGTACTCACATTAAAAAAAAAAAAAAAGTAGGCAGAAGGCTAGAGTTTGGGTCCACTTTAGTCACCTAATAATCAAGAGAGGTGAACTCCTGTTTCTAAAGTGTTCCTCCCCTTTGCCTTCTCAGAAACACTTTATTTGCAATTAACCTTACCCCCAATTTGTCCTCCCTCCCTCCCAGCTCCGTTCCACCAAACTGCAAACCTGTCACCGATGCCTCCCCCGCACCGGCCTGTCTCAGCCCACCCCCTTCCCTCCCCAGCCGCTGCTGGCCTTCCACCTCCCCCTCACCTCCAGAGTCACTCTGTGGGAGGCCTGTGTGGAGCCCGGCCACAGGCCCAGGTGGTGGTGGGGTTCAGACCACAGGGACTTCACGGAAACCCCGACCCAGCACCCAGCACCCATCACTGCACAGTACTCCTTGCCCCCTGCGTGCCCTCAACAAGACTCCTGCCTATTGCCACGGGGCTGGACTTTCCCAGCTCGCTGGGATGGGGGGCTTTACAGAATGACTGGGTGCACCCCACGGATCCTAGAGGTTATAAATAAATCTCCCATTTTGCTCATTGCCAGGGCTTTTGGGTAGCAGGAATTGTACAATTCATGTCTCCCAGGGTCTTTGCTCCCCCATCCCCCCCCATCCCCAGGGGGAAGCTACCTCAGCCGGCTGCTCTGCCTCCTCCCGAAGGACAAACCAGAGAGTTCTGAAGACCACGGAGCTCCGAATCCTCAGATTCCTGCTCAGTGAGTGGACGACCAGGGAGGGCAGGGGGCTCCCCAGGGAGCCTCCCCTGTCCGCCCTTCGCTGCGGGACCTTCATTATCAATGAACGAGACCTGAGCTGGGGCCCCAACATGTATTTGGCGTGAATTGTTTTCATGTTCTGAAGCACTCGTATGTACTTTATGAAACACATGGAAAGAAATTCAAAAGGATGACAAGAGGAAATAAACAGGATCTAATATTTTTAAATCTAATTTGTTAGTTGGACAAGAAACTTTGTCATTAAATGTGCTTTTAAGAATGGTGAAACATCTCCTGAATGGAAAGTCCAAGTTGTTTTCAGATTTTTTTTTAAATTTAGGTTTTTTGAGGTCTAGGCTGCTGACAAATGCGTGTAGTCACTGTGCGGCCTGTGTATGATGTGACCACCCCCAGTCGAAGGTAGGGTGTTGATGCCACCCCAAATTCTCTCCTTCCCTTCGTGGCCAGTACCCTTTCATTAGCTACATCCCCTGGCAACCCTACAATTTACCTTTTCCAGGAAGGGCCATCTCCACTTTTAGCCTGCTTTCTCTCTCTCTCTCTTTTTCTTTCTTTCTTTAAGTGCTGGGGCTGGTGGTGGAAGCCAGGTCCTTGTGCCCGCCAGGCAAGTGCTCACCACTAAGGTACACTCCCAGCCAATTTGGCTATTTGGAGATTTTTTTTTTTGAGACAGGGTCTCCCTATGCAGTTCAGTCAGGCCTTGAACTTGCAGCGATTCTCCTGCCTCAGCCTCCTGAGCGCTGGGATTACAGGTGTGTGCCACCACGCCTGGCCAACTTTGGCTATTTTGGATAACGCTTCTATCAACATTTGCATACAGATCTTGCTGTGGATAATTTTTTCATTTCTCTTGTCTAAATCCCTAGGATTTACTGGATCACTAGAATTATTGGATCACACAATAAGTGTACATTTAACATTTGAGAAACTGCTGAGCTCTTTTCCAAAGTGCTATTTCTATCATTCATCCTCACAAGAAGCCGATAGAGTCAGCCTTTTAAAATTCTAGTCATTCCAGTAGGTGTGCGGGGGGTCTCCTTGTGATTGGATGAGCCCATGTACCCGTTGTGGTCATCAGCCCGTGTCTAATTTTAATAATAAAAAAGAAATGACTGTGGCACCTTTTAGGCACAGTGCCAGTTGCAGACTGGGATGCAGATAGTAGACTTGCCACTGCTGTCTTGGAAGAGTGGGCCTTTCCATAAAGTTCCCACTGACCCCTGGGCCCTACACCTAGGAGAGCAAGCACCTAACAGACGCCATTCCTGAGGTACCAGACAGGTTAGCACATACCCGTCATCGCACTAACAATGCTGGAGTATTTTCAAATGAATGACAAGCATTGTAACAGACATATGTGTTTTATACCAGGCAATTTTCCACCTGTGGGAGCTAGTAATGCCAAGTAGCTAATATAGCATACATTTTATTTTTTTTTAATTTTATTTATTTTTTGGGGGGGGTGTGTGCCAGCAATTGAACCAGGCAGGCACTGCACTGCTGAGCTATATCCCTGGCCCTGAGCATAAATTTTAGAATAAACCACTAAGAAAAGTGGTGTAGCTACTAAAACATTCAGAGAGATAAAATGGGACCATAAAAAATACACAACTTTAAAGAAAGCAGGAGAAGAGGGCAGAGGGCTAGAAATAGATGGAGCACAAACGATGGGAGGTTTAGATCCAGCCCTTCAACTACCTGTTAAGCGCCTCTGTCCTGGTGTGGAGCCTGAGAGCTGAGAGGGAAGAGGTGGAGCAGAGAGACGGGGAGGGCAGGAGCGCGGGGAGAAGCTTCCAGTGGATGAGAGAGAGGCTAAAGTTATGATTTAGACCTTTGGATCTTTTAATGCCCCAAAATGAGAAAGTACCACACACGGCTATGAAATCTGATCCAGATAACTCAGCCTGCTAATGAGAAAGGCTGCAGGACAATGTTTAAATTTTTTAAATATCTACTACAAGAAAAAGCGCATTGCCATTAATCCCCCTCAAAATACTCCTTGCTTTGAACACACTTATCCCACTGTTCCTGCCACCTGCTGAAGCAGGTCTGGCAGTCCTCTTTTGTGGTGTCTTTAGCTGAGGGGTCATGGCTGCCTCAATATTCTGAACTGATCAAAAGCATTTACCTTTCATGGCCATTTTGACTTTGAGGAAGAGCCAGGAGTCACACAGCACCAGATCTGGTGAATTAGGATGAGGACACAGCACCATGTTTCACCTGACAGGAATTGCTGTAAACATTTTGAATCAGGACACTGAGGCAGCCATGAAGAAACACTCACGAAAGAGGAGTTCCAGAACTGTTGCAGAAGCTGCCAAGAGCAATGGGATAAGCATGTTTGAAGTCAAGAGGAATATTTTGAGGGGGATTAATGACAACGTGTCTTTTGTTGTAGTAAATTTTTAAAAAAATTTAAACATTCACCATATTTTTTTTATCACACTTGATAGGTCAGGGACATTGCTGTTGGGACCTGTCTCAGTGCTGAAGTTGCCCAGGAACCCGCTTCTCCTGGATTCCTAGTGAGGAAATGCCGTGAGTGTTTGCGAACTCAGATTCTTTTTGTCAGCAGGATTTCCCTGGATTTGCAGGACAGAGGACATTCACGGTGTTAAAGAGAGGCTCCTCAGTGACCTCTCTTCATCACTGTCCCCTCCACACACTTGCTGGCTGGGCTGGGTGGCTGTGTGTGAGGTCCTGGGCTGGGGGCTGTAGGAGCTTGTTTCTAAAATGCTAAATGTGTTTACAAAGGCAGAAGCCCTCTGGTCCTTTCCTTAATGGAAAAAGGCCTGGAGGCAGAGGCATACTTTCCACCTTGGGTGATAGACTTCCATGGCCCAAAGGGGCCAGAGGCTTGTGACTTGGCTCCCAGCCCCAGGCCTGAGCTGCTCCCAAGGATTCCTCAGGCACAGCTGGTTCCCCAGTCCCGCCCTGAACAAAGGGGACGACTACACACCAGGGACAAGGAGCTAGGGGGCTGTAGGCCTTGGGCCTGGTGGAGGAACCATGCCAGTTTCTTGAGGACAAACCCCATGTGAGTGTGACTGGAACTTGAATCCCCAGCACAGTTCTTGGAACACAAAATATTTGTATGACAAATTAATTACTAATTAACAAAATGATAAGCAGAAATCTCTACTGATACCCAAAAATCACTCCAATCACTAACTCGGCACACTAGAGCCCAGGAGCCCTCGGGGCTGGGAAGTAGGCCCTTGAGGCGCTGTGGCTTCATCTCTAAGGGGAGATTTAAGGGAACCCCAAAACTCACTGACCAAGATAAACTCTCATCTTTTAATGTAATACTTGAAGAAAATCAAAGTTAATAGGAAGAATTCATGACAACAAAATATCCAAATTTTACATAAAGACAGAATTAGCAATGGCACCATTCTGGGCCATACTGGAACCAGGGCAAAAAAAGAAACCAGAATCAATAATTCTTTTTTTTTTTTTGGTGGGTACCGGGGGGTCGACCTCAGGACCTCGCGTGCCAGCAGGAGCCCGTGCCGGTGAGCGATATCACCGGCCCCTTTTTCGTATGTGGGTTCCGGGAGTCGAACTCGGGTCCTCACGCTTGCCGGGCAGGCGCTTACGCCGCTGAGCCATCTCACCGGCCCCAGAATCAATAATTCTGACTCTCCTTCCACCCCAATTTTTCACTCAAGGAAAGATGGCACACACCTCATCCTGGCCTTTAAGGCAGAAAAGAAAGGACCCCCCCCAAAAAAAAAAAAAAACATCGCTTAACACAGCTGGTGGCAGCAGTGGGGACTTCCTAACCCCAAAATGTGGTACACATGGACCCCAGGCTTTCCACGAATGCAAGAATCGATGAGGGCAGCGGCGTTGGGGATGCTCGGTGCACATTGGTGAACTTCAGAATTTCAGGTCACAGAAAGCAGGAGTAAAGGGAGTAAAGCCGATAGCTCCAGTGAGGAACTCCCGCCCAGCCCGGGGACAGTCCTGACTTCACTGCAGCACAGCACGGGGCACTACTGGAAGGCAACCCAACAGAGGAGCCCGAGTGAGGACGTTGCTGCCCCCAGCTCCCAGCTTTTCTGAACTAAATGGCTGCGGTGCGGTGGGCAGATTCCTGGGGGTCTGTTTGTTTCTCCGTGGAGACAGCCAGAGAGGATGTCTCACCTTCAGCCACTTGGGAGATGGCAGAGATGCGGCCCCCATCCCCACCGGGGCATTCTGGCACGTGGGCCCTCGAGTCTGTTTGCAGGGGCGCCATGGTCCCTCCTGCTCCGGGGACTGGCTGTTCATCAGAGCACGAGGCTGGGACATGTGGGAACCTCCAAGACCATCCTGGAGAAGGTTCTTGTTCTCTAGCAGAGACTGGCCAAGCAAACAGAGCTGACAGATGGCAGTGGAAGCGACCCCAACTCTGCCACAGGGACCAGTGGGACAGTGATTGCCGATTGACTGTGCCTATTTCCAACTCAGGTCCAGCCTGAAGAAATTAAATATGCCCTCTACTCAATCACGTGGTGCCACCAGCTTCCCAGGGGGCCACCTCCACTGGGCTCACCTGCAGCTCACCCATTTTCCCTACCAGGCCTTCTACGTCCCACTCTGCGTCCCTCCTGACACAAGTGACATTGTCTGGCTCCCTGCCCTTCCTTTCCACAGGGGGACAGAGGCCACCTCAGATGGGACTGGACTCATCTCCTGATCCTTAGAATCTATGTGTCCCCTTCTTCAGCCAAGAGAACACAGGCATTTTTGCCACACTGCTTTGGCCTCAGATTGCGATGGAAAGGCCAGCAGGAGGCGCTCTAAAAACTTCCAGCTTCACCTCCTGGCATAAGAAGCCTGACTTGGCACCTGGCTGTCTTGGGCACCAGCTGTGTTGAAGTAAGATAGAAAACATAAAGATAGGTACAAAGGAGACAAGGAGAATCATCATTTAAAAATAGTTCTTTTAAGAAAAGCTGCAGCTTCTGGACACAAAATTACTCAGGTCCTTTTCCCTTCCAAGAAACGCAGAAGAGGGCCTGGGATACAGCTCAGTGGCACAGCGCCTGCCTGGCAAGCACGAGGTCGTGAGTTCAATTCCCCGTGCCAAAAGAAAGAAAAAAAAAAAAAAGAAAGTCAGGAGAATTCCTAAGGGTCTCACAGACACCGTGAGTCTATAAGCTGAGCTCCGGAGCCTGCCTTTCCTCTGTGAAGTTGCTCTTCCTCCTGCGGACTCGGTGAACAGCAGATTTCAGCTTCCAGCACACGGCAATGGCGTGTGCTGCCACCAGGTGACAGGAACACACATCCTGGGTCACCCATCTGAGGACACCCCCAAGACCATGGAAAAACCCTCGACTCCAGGCCACACCAAGCCTCTGCTGAGGGCCCGCCCTCTATTCTGAGCTTATACTTTTAAATTCTGCCTCATAAATCTCATTATGCTTCTTACTGACACGTCTTGAAAATATTTTCCATGCTAGAAGTCAGCAAACTTGCAACTTGCGCAGTGGGTGGCGGGGGTCCAGCTTCCCCGTCTCTGCTTTGGGGACCTCCTTGGACTGCCTGGTGGCAGTCTCACCGCTTCCTCTCTGGGGGGCCCACGCTAGGGTTTCCCCGGTTGAGAAATGGTCTACGAGGATCGCGGGGTACAGGAATTCTGAGGGAAGTAGGACTGTTCCCCCCACCCAGGCAGCTCCGGCTCGCGGAGAGGGACATGGGTTGCTTCTGAGGCAGGTGGCACAGTGGGTAGGAGCCCAGACACAGTGCCAAGTTGCCAGGTGTAGTGAATTCTTATAATTGTGCTGCCTCAGCATCCGCTTTGGCAGTAGGTTGGTCTCTTTCATGGCAGGAATGGGGCTCAGTCACCCATGTGACCCGATTTCTAGTCCTCACCTCCTCCTGCTCCTCGAGGGGGTCAGTCTGTGCCTCATACAGCAGCCTCATGATGGCCACCTCCACATGGGACAGCTGGACACACCTGCCTGACGCACCCCAGGGACCCCCTACCTTGCAGGACTCAGGCGAGCCGCGGTCACCGTGTTATCGGGTAGTTTGTTTAAAAATGGCTCGACAAACAAAAGTATTCCAGGTCCTTTTGGTTTTGAACAAAGAATCGGACGAGACAAGCCAAAAATGGTGTCAAAAGTTTATTTTAAAAGTGAGGGGTGAAGGGGTAAGGGAAAAATGAAAGAAAGGATGAAAGCAAAGATAAAAGTGGGCTACTGTGAAGCCACGATAGGGAGCTCCCGCAGCGTCTCGTCTCTTTTATGTCGTCCACACCTCTTGGCAGCCTGCGGGAATTTCCCCGTACGGGGCCCTGGGAATCATGTGACGCTGTCCTGGGATCTTGTAGTTGACAGGTCCTGCTCATTTTCCCAGCCAGCTCGCCACGGCCCACCTCCCGTATCAACAGTGTGAGTCCACTGAGCTCAGGCCTGATTGGTGCCCCAAGCCCATCAATCAGAGTTCCTATGGGAACCCCTCTTGGGGAACATCCTGGACCCCGAGAAGGCTCTGGTCCACAGGTCCCTCTCTCTCCCTTCCTCCTTCCACCGGCGGAACTCCCTGCTGTCTCTGGACTTCCTGGTGGCCCTCGAGGGTCCCCTCCTCTCTCAAGCCATCTGGGTCCACGGTTTTGAGTGGGGATGAAAGCACCTCTCGCCGCAGGTGGCAGCGAGGGTGCAAGGTTCCTGGCGTGTGTAATGGGAGCTGGGGACACCGCCCTGGGACTCTCAGCTGTCCCCACTTTACAGATTGCTGCTAGAAGGATAAACCTCCACCCTGAAAGGTGAGACGCCCTCCTCTCTCCAGGCTCTGGGTGCCTCCCTTCGTTCTGTTCTTTGCTTCGGGTTGAGCACTGCCTGCTGGGTTAGCACGGAGAGCTCATTCGTGTTGCTGAAGAATTGTTAATTGACCAGGGCAGGGAGGTGCACACCTGGGATCCCCCACTCACCCTGGGGCAGGGGGATCAAAAGTTCAAGTCTACTCTGGGCGATATAACAATTCAGTAAGAGGCTGTCTTGAAATTTAAGAAGATAATAAAGAAGACTGGGATGTAACTCAGGGGGAAGGCCTGCCTTCGATCCCCTAGTACTGGAACAGAAAAAACAAAAAAAGAATCGCTAATTGCAACAAGATGAGTGTCTCCACACAGTGTTAAGTTTATGTGACTCACAGCAACCACTTTAACTCCTCCTGCCTGGAACCAAGATAGATGAAGAGCCCATAAAAAACTTCTACGAACCCTGCTAAACTTTGGCAGCGGTGTGCTCGGGGCTTTTTAGTCTATCTTTTCTGTTACTTTTTGTTCTCTCCCTCCTTCTACCTCCTTGCACCCAGTAATGCTGAGAGGCTTCCAGGTCCCAAGGTCTACTCACCCTAAAGTTGCCCCTGTGTGTGTCACCTGCAGGCTCAGAGTCTCATTCTGTGTGTCTTTTTGTTTCTTTGTTTGCTGAAAAGAAAGTCCTGTTAAAATAAAAAATGTGTTAGTAGGACGTGGTGGTGCATGCTTGTTATTCCAGCACTTTGGGAGGCTGAAGCAGGAGGATTGTGTGTTCAAATTCCACTTGGACTACTTAGTGAGATCCTGGCTCGATATAAAAAGGGGGAGGGTGGAGATGATGCTCAAGGTAGAGCATCTCTTGGTTCCACCCCCAGAACCCCCCCAAAAAACTGAACTAATAAGGCCACCCATGCCCAGCCTTCAGTAGGTGGGCTCCCTCAGTAGTCCCTGTCCCTTATGACTGTATTTAAAACTGCGATACCCTCACCCAAGGAGAGAAAAACCCAACTCATCACCCTTAACCTCCTTCTTTGCTTCATTTTGCACGGAATGTGTCACCTTCTACCGTATTGTTTCATTGACTTACTATGTGTATTTACTATCTCTCCCCGCTCTGGCTTGTGTTTAGATGTCCCCCAAAGCCTCCTGCAGTCACAGGTGGAGTTTTTCAGAAGTGGCTGGATCTAGAGTGTGTGACTGATTCATGGTACAATGCTAGGCCTTAATCCTAGGGTGCTAGGATTAAGGGTGGGTGATTACTAAATCCGTCCACTGATTGGTTTGGCACCACCGTAATCCCGGTAGCTTAGGTAGAGTATAAAAGGGGCAGAAAAAAGCTGCTAAAGTCCCTTGCTTGCTTTGCTGCCTTCTGCCTGCCATGAACTGTTTCTCCTCTGCGATGGCCGTCTCCTGTGCCACGCTGCCTTGGAGCCAGCCGACTATGGATTGAAACCTCTACAAACTGTGAGCCAAATAAACCTTTTCTCCTGTAACTTTGGGTGTCAGGTATTTTGTGTCAGAAACAAGAAAGGTAACTAAGACACCCCCATTAAAAATGAAGTTCCATAACGTGACACAGTGCCATACAGACAGTGCTTGCATAGTGTTCATCAATTAATCGATGAAACCTGCAGCCTGCGAGGTCTGTGCGCCAGGGACAGGCTGAGAACTGAGCACTCCGGGGTGGTGCTGAGCACAGGAATTCAGAGCAAGCATCTAACTCCTAGGGAGACTTGACTTTGTTGTACAGAGTCATTTTCTGGTAATTCACTGTGTGTGTGTGTGTGTGTGTGTGTGTGTGTGTGTGTGTGTGTGGTACCAGTGGTTGAACTCAGGCCCTTTCCACTGAGCTACATCCCTAGCCCTTTTTTATTTTTAATTTTGAGACAGGGTCTCTCTAAGTTGCTAAATTGCCCAGGCTGGGCTTGAACTTGTGATCCTCCTGCCTCAGCCTCCCAGAGTGCTGGGATTACAGGTGTGCACCACCATACCCAGTTTCGGGTAGTTCGTCTTTATCATATTTTATAAATATATTGGTCCCACAATGGATTGAAAATTAAAAACAAAACAAAAACTCACCACAGTTTGAGAAGAACCAGGCTGGCAAGCAGAATTTGAAAGGACTGGGACACGGGAAAAGCGTATTGCTAAGTCAGGAAAATCCAGTGTACAGGACGCAGGGAGGATGCTGCCTGGGGACAGCAGGATGGAGACAAAGAGGAGGCCATGACAGACCCGCCCCACCCTTCACCTTCCCGGGGGGGAGGCGGGATGGTTGCCCCACTGTGCCTGCCCTTTCGGGCATTTCCTTCACTGGCCAACACCTCTGGCTACAGGGGGAATTTTTTCAGCCAGCAGCATCGGCCAACACCTAGGAGTACTGGTTGCCCCTCCTGACGCCCACCCAGCGATTTCTCCCTGTCCAGTGAGGCCCCACAATCATATGAGACAAGGCCTTGCAATCAACTCATGTGTAGGTCCTGTATCTGCTGGTGGTTCTGTTTCCCGGGGTAAACCCCGACTGATTGTATTAGCATCAAGGCCGAGTTTTGGCCCTATCAGAATATCAGAAACCATCAAAACCTCGAATATCACCAGGTGCACCCCTGTAAGGTAGCAGATTAGGAGGCTGAGGCAGGAAGATTGCAAGTTCAAGGCTTTGGGTTTTTTTGTCTTAAAATTTGAAAAAAAAAATTTCTTTTTTAAAGGGATGGGGATGTAGCTCTGTTTGAAGGACGTGGGTTCAAACTCCAATGTTAAAAAAAAAAAAAAAAAACAGCAAAACACTCCATTTGTTTCAGTGTGGAAGGCAGAGGTCATGGGGAAAAGCAATCGAGAACACTTGCAACTGTGCTGGAAAACCAGGGTGCTAGGCTGCTCAGCAGGGAGCTTCCCTGTGTGACTCTGAACCTGGAGTCACTGTGGTTCGGGGGGCATCGGGATTGTGATGTTCTTCTTCTACGGCAAACCCTGTTCTTGGGGCGCTCTGGTTCTGCCCCACTCACTGTAGTCTTTGGAAGAAAGCAGAGCAGTGGACACTGGCCATGCTCACCCCAGTGCCTCCGCTTCTGAGCTCCGCCCACCATGGAGCATCACTGTGCAAAGATTGCTAATCTTCCAAAAACCTGCCAGCCAGATGTGGTGGCTGTAATCCCAGCACTCTGGGAGGCTGAGGCAGGATGATTACAAATTCAAACCCTGCCTGGGCAATTTAGTCACTTAGAGAGACCCTGTCTCAAAAGAAAAAAAAAGGGCCGGTGATATAGCTCAGCGGCATAAGCACCTGCCTGGCAAGTGCGAGGTCCTGAGTTTGACTCCCGGTACCCGCATATAAAAAGAAAAAAAAAGAGGACTGAGAATGTAGCTGAGTGCAAAGGGCCTGGGTTCAATCCCCAGTACCACACACACACACACACACACAAAACCACTTCCACCAGGCAGGTACTGAGACCTCACTTTAAAGGAGGTGCTTAGAGGTTAAACATCTGTCCCAGGTCACAGAGCAGGTGGCGAGCCCTGAGTAGCAGCTGGTTTCTGACTCTAAACTCAAAGCTCCTTGGACCTCGCTAGTGCAGTGTTCCTGCTGCCTGTGTCCCTGCGTGTGAGGGGAGGCAGGGACACGGCCAGGAGAAAGATCCAGTGTCCTTTGGCCTCCTACATGTCAGGTGGTCAGCATGGCTGGTGACATCAGGATATGGAGACTGCAGCAAGGAGCAAGGAGAGTCGTGTGAGCAGCAGGGCTTGCGAGAGGCATGGGACCAAGGCTCATCCCTGTCAGGAGGAGGAGACCTGGAAATAGAGAGCTGCTGGGTTCTTGGGCCCATGTAGAGGTGCAGAGATGAAGGAGAGATTAGAGCTCATTTCCTGGGGCATGGCCATTGCCAGGCTTTCTAGTGAGAAAATTACAGCTGGCTGTGGTAGCACATGCCTGTAATCCCAGCACTCGGAAGGCTGAGGCAGGAGGATCTCCATGAGTTTGAGGCCAGCCTGAGCTACAAAGTGAGTTCAAGGTCAGCCTGAACTGAATAGCGAAACCCTGGATCAAAAAGACAAAAAATAAGAAGACAAAAAAAAGAAAGAGAGAGAGAGAGAGAGAGAGGGAGGGAGGGAGGGAGGGAGGAAGGAAGGAAGGAAAGAAAAGGAAGGAAGGAAGGATTACAAATATTAACCAGGATCCTGACATCAGTTCTACAAAATGCGTATTTTTATTTCCATTGTGTGGGTGAGAAGACGGAGGCTCTGAGGGTTGTTTATGCAGATTCCGTTTCACCTCTTTCGGGGTATCAAAGCTTCCGGAGCCACCGTGTGATAAGCCGCATTCCCTTCTCTCGCCGTGAAAACCGTGGGAGCGCACAGTGTGATGGAGCTAACGTCTCCGCTGACAGATAAGGGAAGTGGGTTTTCGTTTTGTCTCTTCCTGGAGCAAAACCTCACCTATCCTGACGGACGCACTCAGCAAGGCGCCGCAACCACCATGTGGCAGAGCCGGGTTCAGATCCAAGGCTGTGCCGGGCCCAGTCCCGACCACCTTTGTTCCGGGTCTATCCGTTAATTACGCTGGCAGTGGGCACATGAATCCACCACGCTCGGCTCCCAAGGGGCTCGCAGAGAGGCCTCACAGGAAGAAAACATGGGGAACGTGGCTTAGTTTCAAGTCAGATTAAAAGCTAACACAAATAGTAGAGCGCACAGCGCCAAAGGAGGAGAGCGGAGACGGCAGCTGGAGGGATTCCTTTGGAAGGCTGGGTGGGCTGTGCGCAGGCGCAGAAAGGAGGCAGTAAGGGTTTGTGTTGCAAGGGCAACGACATCAGCCGAAACCCAGAGCCGAGAGTGAGTGCGGTGTTCTGGGGGTACCGTGGGGCTGGTCTTAGATAGAAGCTTTGGGTGTGATGCTGGGGAAGGAGTAAATGGAACTGGGGAGGAAAGACGAACAAGCAGTCTTGATAGCAGTCAGGAATTTGCACACCAGGACTTTACGGTTTATCCTGTTTGGGATGGAGCAGCGGTGCGGATTTCAGGCAAGGACAGAAAGCAAGTTTACAAGCACAATTAAGATCCAAGGCCCTCGGCGACATGGCTCTGCGGTTCCTTCTGATAGGCGGTAGAGGCTGCTTCCACAGCCCTTGAACGTCGCCCAGCCTTGCGACCTGCTTTCAGCAACAGGATGCAGAGGAAGTGACGCTGGAGCCCTGTGAATCCAGGTCCCTGCTGTGACTCTGGCTTTAGGCCCTCATTAACCTCTCCAAGAGCGCACGTCCTCCGCGTCTCCGGCTGAGCAGCCACGCAGTAAGCTGAAATGTTAGGAAAAATGAGACGGTATTTGCACCTAATATGATTGCCTAGGAAAGTCACCTGACTGTCAAAGGAAACTGTATGGGGCTGAACATAGGATAACTGTCCAAAAATCAATGGCCTTCACTTCCTCTTCATTAGTCTGTTATAAAAAGTCTGTTATATGGGGAAAACACAATCCCAATGACAATGCTATAAAAACAATTCTTTGGGGCCAGTGATATGGCTCAGCGGCATAAGCACCTGCCTGGCAAGTGCGAGGTCTTGAGTTCGACTCCCGGTACCCGCATATTAAAAATAAACAAAAACAAAAAACCAATTCTTTGTTTTCAGTGCCGGGGATGAAACCCAGAGCGTTGTGCATGCTAGGCAAGTGGTTGTACGACTTAGCTACACCCTAACCCATTAAAAATAACTTAATGGAGGAGATAAATTATCATACATACATGCCCTGGGACAGTGTACAACTATGCAGAAGCATGTGCAAGGTCTCCATCAATGGTCCCAGAGGCATACAGTTATACTGCTGAGCTGGATTTGGGCTGCCCATGGCATAAAGTAGTTTGGGTGCTAATGGTGGTCGTAACGGTCACCGAGGTTGGCCCACACTTTAGCCCCACCTGGGCTCTGGTTGGAGATCTCCCTATCTCCCTATCCAGACCATCTTTCCCGGCGTCGGGGAAGACATCGCGTGTCAGATATCTAGTGGCAGTCAGGACTCCACTTGGCTCTCGGACCCTTTTTTTTTTTTTTTTTTTTTGCAGCGCTGAGCATTGAACCCAGGGCCTTTGCATTGAGCTGCATCTCCAACATCCCCAGCCCTGTTTTATTGTGAGACAAGGTCACTAAATTGCCCAGGCTGGGCTTGAACTTTTGACCTCCCGGCCCCAACCTCAGCCTCCCAAAGTGCTAGAACTACAGGCACGCACAGCCACACCCAGCTCCCAATTTCCTTCTCTGTTAGCACCTTTTAAGGCACAACAAGGAGATTTCAGAGCGGTATTTAATCAAGTGATACATGTGGTCGGCAAAAGCAACCTGGTCCGGAGGATTTGCCACCAGGTGAGCAACCCCACGGAGGAGTCTTGTGGTCACGAGCATCAGGGGTGGCCGGGCAGCAGCTTCTGCGTGACGAGGCTGGACAGCAATGTTCTTAGCCTCACTTCATGTGTGTTACTGAATTTCTGGTTGCCGGACAGAGCAGGGTGGTGTGTGCTGCCCGGGGCAGAGGGATTGAGAAGCGCTTATGTAGACTGTTGCTAAGCTCTGATTTCGGTTATTAATATTTTCTTCTACCTGCTGTTGTAAAACATGCCTGGGAAGACCTGGAGCACAGGACGCTGTGGTCTTTCAGTCCTAAGGAGCCGCTCCAGACGCCAAATACTGCAGCGGCCAAGGAAATGACTTCTCAACAGAGCAAGCTTCCCTTCCCGGCTGTGTCACGGATGTCCCAGGAGTGGCACAAATCCCAGAGGGCAGTGTCAACTGTGAAGGTCCTGGCCAGGCCCAGGGTTCCTGGTGAGACAGCACTACTGCTGCCAGGCATTGGCTGGACCGGGGCATGGCGGAGGACGGCAGTGGCCCACCTTTGAGTCTGCACTGCGGGCCGCAGAGCCCCACCACCCACCTGCTCGCCATGGCTTTGTGAGGCCAGGCGGAGACTTACGCTGAGGAGCGGCCTGGATCACGTGCTCCTTGGCGGTGTCTGTCTGGCGCCTGGTATCCGGGCTGTGCCCTCAGACTATCACAGTGGGGCCCCTAGGGCTGGCAGGGCTCAGCCTGCTGTTGCCTGTCCAGTCCTTCCTCCACCGTCTGTCACCTGCTTGGAGGCTCCCGGGGACTCACCACGGTGCAGTAGTCACCAATGGGACACCCAGCCACTGGGGACATCTACCACCTTCCACACTTCTCATGGGACCCCCTGCGCTCCTCTAACCATGCTGACACCAGGCCACCCACACACATTCTCAGCTGCAGTGGGGCCCAGGACCGTCTAAAACATCTGCCCACCCAACTAGCTGGAGCCCATCCCTTCCACCTGCCCTTGACTTCTGCCTCCATTGCTGCGGAACCGCAGGGAGGAAGGAAGTGACCCCTAAGCAGGCCAAGACCACAGGCCAGGCCCATGGAGCGTGACGGCAAAAGGCCCCATCTGCCTGCACCAAGGACAGACAAGAGCTCAGAGCAAAAGCGCAGATGGAGACAGAGGATGCCGGGTGTTTCTGAGAGAAAACAAGTTTTCGCCTGTCCCATTAGCTTCCATTTCATATATTGAGAGCCAAGCCTGGGCAAAAAGAGCAGAAGGAATTCCTCAGTGTGAGCCAGAAAAGGAAAGGACAGAGTGGGAAAAGTAAAGCGAGCTCTTTCCCCCTCCGCTTTGAATGCCGTAGTCTCAAGGCCATAGCGGCACCTCTGTTTAATGCAGGGAGGCAGCTGCAGCCCGCTGTGGCTACCTCGGTTCCTCCCCACACCTCATTTCTATTTTCTACCCCTAAATGCCTTTCTACCATGAGCAGCCAGGAGCTTTGAACCTGCCTGGCTCGCAGAACAGCCTGGTAATAGAATCCCAAAGAAAAGCAAGTAAGACCTGCAAAAGCAGTGTTGCTATCATTTTATTTTCTCACAAGCCCCCCAAGCCTCAAATCAGCTACCAGATAGAATTCCCGAAGCTGGAAGAGGGCCCTGGGCTCAGGAAGCTGCGTCAGTCCTTGGGGAAGTCTGCTGGGGAGTGGAGCCTGGCAGGTTGGGCAGGTTCAGTAGGACCTGGCTGAGCCAGTGGCCAGGACAGAGGGGCCCCCACCAATGGAATGGGTGGACAGCAATTCCTCAGGTTCCTGCCCTTGAAGACCCCAGGATGTGGTGGAGGCTGGTGGGGTTGGTGCCCAAAGACCCTCACATGTTCTGCAGCCAAATGCCACCACAGATGTATCTGCCATCGGAGAAGTGCCAGCCAATCAGATGCAAAACCTCCATGCCCCAACCTGCATCCAGTCATGGATGGGGACCCCTCCGGGTGGCCTCAGGAACTCACAGGTGTGGGCACCAGGGACAGAAGGGGGCAGACAGCGGGATTCTCCTCCTGCAGGGGGCGGCCTGGGTGTGGAGGGGTGCAGACAGGCCGAGGCTGGGAGTCCCATGCCTGAACAGGCTCCAGTGTTTACCTGAAAGAGATGGAAGCCTGAAGAGACAGTGCCAGAAAGAAATGCCTGCCAGAACTGTTTACCAATCAAGTTAAATTTAGTGTACGTGTTGCCAAGCAGGAAAGAGATGCTGTCAAAGGAATGTCTGCGTGATTATAAAAATAGGATGTGAACATTTGCACAGAGCTGATTGATAATAGTCGAGTCATGCCTCTGCTAAGGCAGGGAGATGAACAACACAGGGGCTAAGCTCGAACTCTAGCAAGACGACAGCGACGATTCCCAGAAGAGAGAAAGGAGCAGGGTGAATGAAGAGGCAAAACCTCAGATGGTCCCTCAGACCCCAGGGCAAATGCATCCCAGATCTGAGAATAAAACACAGAACTGGCCATTTGAAAAGATCAACAAGACAAGCGGAAGTCTGCAAGATAAGTCGAGAAGAGAGAAACTGTAAATATACATTAGGAATGAGGATCTAGATGTCATCGCAGGTAGGAAGCCTAAAGCTGGGAATTCTAGAACAGTGCTCCCTGAGTGGGATTCTCTGCCACCTGCCCCAGAGTGCCCTAGGTTTTCTGAAATGCAGATATCCTCTTGTCCCCAGGCCCCCTCCCCCAGAATTATTGTGCACCCTGAATTTGGGGACTACAACACGCAGCAAACAGAGACTTTGTAATCAAACCGACTCACAGACCTGACCGAGGAAGGGGCAGAAAACGTGAACAAACTACCCCAGAGTGGAAGAGAATAGTGAAAAAGGGTCCTCCCTTCCTCTTCTGAGTTACCTCATGTCCCCGCACCCTACATGCATATGTCCAAATCCTAGCACCCAGTTAGATGTGACCGTATTTGGAAACAGGATCATTGCCCATGTACTTAGTTCGGATGAGGTCACACTGGAGTTGGGCGGGCCCTGATCCAACGCGTCTTTGCAGAAAGGGGACACGGAGAGGGCCATGTGAATGCGAAGGCAGAGATCTGGTGACTCTTCTGCCAGCAATGACGGGCAGCAAGTCCGGAAGCAGGCGAAGGGCCTGGGACTGTTTCTCCTCAGAACCCAGGGAGGAGGTGGCCCTGCCCACACCTGGCTTTCCCACTTATGGCCCCCAGAACTGTGACACAGTATAACCCCATTGTTTAAGCCAAAAGGAAGAACAAGAGAAGACAGAAAACACCTCTCCCCTCCCCAGAGGGTGCCAAGCCAAGGTCACTACATGCTTTGATGCACATTGGCACGTGCCGCAAAACCATGGCTGTTAGGCTGCAGGGGGCCCCTGAGCAGAAGGCAGGCTCCCGGGTGGGCACAAATTGAACACTCTGCAGCAGGCTGGTCTGGACAAGGGAGGACAGGAAGAGAGGGGCCAGTGTCCTGGAGGAAACCGGAGGTTCAGGGTCCCACCCCAAAAAGTGGCAGTGGACAGGAGTGGATGGTTTTACAAATGCTCCCATGAGCCAAGCACAGTGGTGCACACCTGTAATCCCAGCACTCTGGGAGGCTGAGGCAGGAGGATCACAAGCTGCATGTTGCAGTGACTTTGCGAGACCCTGTCCCAAACAGAAAATTAAAAGGGTTGGGATGTGTCTTTGTGTGAAGGCACTGGGTTCAATCCCCCAGCACCAAAATAAAATAAAATTTAAAAAAAGCTATGGCCCAGTCAGCTTGACCCAGAACGTGAGGCTGGTTCCCAGGAAGACCTTTCCTAACGTAATGTGTAATCTGGATAAAGCAAAAGTGAGAAGCCATGTGATCCTCTCAGTTATAGTCAAAGGCTTCTGATAGAATTCAAACATTCTCAGTAAGAAAGCAATCTCTTAGCAAGCCAGAAAAAATGAGACTTGCTGAACATCACAGCACGTGTGTGAGCGACCAAGGCCAGAGACGCTGTCACAGTCGGGGTCAAACTCGAGAGGCCGTCTGCAAGGCGTCCTGTGCCCAGCCAGGGACCCAGGCTGGAGGCCGGGAAGGGACAGAAGGTCACTGCCCATGCCACGGTCAGCTAGGAAGTCCTGCAAATCTACAGTGAGCATGAAGATTTGAATAATAGCAGAGTCAGTAAATACCCATGTTTCCTCCAAAATAAGACCTACCCAGAAAATAATCAGCCTTGAAATCTAGAGATCAAAGACACGAGCCCCATCACCTTGCCTTATCCGCCATTACGGAGGAGCCGCTGAGCAAGAGAACAGTGAGGTACCGTATAACCTCCCGCATGACCCTGGTCATCACCACGGTAATGACAAGTGCTTATTTTCTGGTTAGGTCTTATTTTTGGGGAAACATGGTAGCTAACAAATTTATAGATACATCTGAAGTTTCAGAGGAAAAATCTTTAACTTAAGTCAGAGTTAGGATCCCCCTAAGAAGCCCAAGTGACCTGACTGAGACAGTCACAAAATTTAGAAAATGCATGATATGTGCTAATTGCAGGAGAACTGCCGATCGCATTTCATCCCCTGCTGGGGCAAGTATTAGGGTGACAGGCACATGCGTAGGATAGCAGAGCGGCTGGAACACACACCTGCAGCCTCCTGGGGTACCCCCTCTACCCCTCTGCACTCTTCAAGCCAGATAAAACATTTGTAATTCGATCTCTAAGAAATCTTCACTTACGCCAAAGCTCATGGAGATATTGTTCTATGTTTCATTTTAGAAGCTTTGGAGTCTTAGGTTTGGGATTAAATCTATAATCCATCCCAAGGTAATTTCTGTGTATGTAACCAGGCAGGACTGGAGATTCCTTTATCTCCCTTTCCTTACCCAGCTGTTCCTGCATTAGCTGCTGGAAAGTCTTTCCTGCCCGTGCTGAACTGCCTCGAAGATTTTATTAAGCATTAATAATAATAAATTATTATTTATTATAATAATTGTTTAAAAGTCCTTACCGCTAATTTCAACATTAGGTTATCTTGGGATCTGTTTTTATTTGTTTTTTTTTTTTTTCCTTAATTCGACATTGCTTTGTCCTGTTTCTTTGTATGTCCTGTTAGTTTCTGTTATGTGCTACAAAGTGTGGGTAAACATGGCAGACGGTCTGGATTCAGTTTTCTTCCTTTAAAGAGTGTTGAGGTGTGTTCTGGCAGATGGTTACCTTACTGGCAGGCCCTTTCCATCTCATCAGGTTTCCTTTAGTCTTCATGCAGGAAAGTATATTTTGGTCTTGGCCATGGTCCTAGGGCATAGCTGTACTAAGGCTGGACCTTCTGGGGCCACGCCTGAATGAATGGTGTCTCCTCTCAGGCTGGGCTGAGAGATGAACAGCTTCCTTCCCCCCAGCACATTTGGTTCCCAGACCTCATGAAGCCTGCACCTGTAGTGAGCGTCCTCGCCAACTTCCACATCCTTTTCTCTGGGACCCTGATTGGGAATTTCAGTCGGTTTACTGGGCTGGAACTCTGACTTTCCTATCTCAGCCCAGTGAGGACTCCACTCTGCTTGGGCTTCACCTCCCAAAGCTGCGGCACAAACGTGCCTCCAAGTCCAAGGCTTCCCAGCAGCTTTAGCTCAGGTATTTCCTACTCTCAAAAACCTCAGGCCTATGCTGCCTGTTGTCCAGAGCCTGAAGCCATTTGCCTCTTCTGTTTGTCCATTTCTTTTCTTTCCTAGCGGAAAGGCCGAGTACCAGTTATGCTCTTGCAGCTGGAAGCAGAAGTCCTAAGGCTCTTACACAGCTTTAGGCACAAGTTTCCTGGGAGCAGGGCTGGGTTAGCACAAGGTGTGGGCTGCGGGCTGACCACCTCGACGCCTCCCTTGGATTTCAGTAATGTCGTAGCTCCCCCATTCAGCCCATCCTCCTGCGCTGGGCACACAAGCAAGGCAGGGCCATCAGAGATGATGCTCCTGGCACATTTGGGCTTCATCTGCACGAATGATTCTTGCAAAACTACCTCCTCTCCATCCTAAACCAAGAGAGGTTTGCAGATGAATTAGACCATATTCTTTATGCAGATTTCAGGACTCTGACTGACTTCATGGATAATTTTATTTGCACAATAGGCACTCATGTGAAAGTGACCACAAATAGTTGATTTCAAAACAAAATTGTCCTTCACTCCCTCCTGAGGATGCTTCCTCGCTCAAGCTTGGCATCGTATGTGAGTTGGCAAGGTTGACAAGGCAGAATTTCTTAGCATGTGCACTGTTTAGACGGGATAATTATGCAGCTTCCTCTTCCTCATGAACTGAGCCAATCTGTGAGCATCCAGAATTTATTTAGTAAACGATTCCAGCTAAGGAGCCAAGAGAAAGACCCTGAAGCGAGGAACTCTGTACAGCCAAGGTGACCTGCATCAAAGAAACGGTACCATTGACAGACAGAGCCAGGGACAGTTTCTGTGGAGATGGGGGAATCCCGCATTCTTTTTCTGTCTTTTATTTTCTTCCTTTCTTTCTTTCTTTCTTTCTTTCTTTCTTTCTTTCTTTCTTTCTTTCTTTCTTTCTTTCTTTCTTTCTTTTTTTTTTTTTTGTGGGTACCAGGGGTCAAACTCAGGACCTTGGGTACCAGCAGGTGCCTGTGCTGCTGAGCGATATCACCTGCCCTTTTTTTGGTATGTGGATACCGGGAGTCGAACTCAGGACCTCGCGCTTGCCAGGCAGGCGCTTATATCGCTGAGCTATCTCACCGGCCTGCCTGCTTTTTCTTTCTTTCTTTCTTTCTTTCTTTCTTTCTTTCTTTCTTTCTTTCTTTCTTTCTTTCTTTCTTTCTTCTTTTTCTTTTTCTTTCTTAGTACATATTTGCCATACATCATGATCAGATTCATCAGAGGGAATTTGTAGCTGTACATAATGTCTTAATTCTTTTTTTCCCTTTCTCCTCCCCTCCCTTCAGCCCTTCTTCCGCTCCCCATTTACAAAAGCTTTGCTTCCACTTTTGCCCTTCCATTCTCTTTTGTTAAAATCCCTTTTCCCTTCCTCCCCCTCCCCCTTCCATTTAAACACGTTCTTCCTACTCCGCAATATCTATTCTCCGTTTTGCTCCTTATTTACCCTTTGGGTTTCTCACACAAGGTAAACAATTCAGTATTTAAACTTGTGTGTCTGATTGATTTCACTTAACATGATGGCCCCAAGGTGCACTTATTTTTGGTTGTCTTTCAATGGCTCTTTGGAAGTTTCCCTGTGTCTAAGATTCTGTATCATACCTCTTTCTCTTCTATGAGAAACCCAAAATATAAATAGAGTAAAACACAAAATAAAGTTGTTTAAAAATACAATGAAGGGCCAGAGATAAAGCTCAGCATCACAGCACCTGCCTCGCAAGCACAAGGTCCTGAGTTCGATTCCCGGCACCAAAAATAAATAAATAAATAAATAAATAAATAAAATAAAATGAAAGATAGATGGTAGGAACAGAGAGGTAGGCTTTGTAGGGCAGGAGGGAGTGGGAGGAAGAGGGGAGAAGTGGTGGGTGAAGGTGATTAAGATGTGTACATGTACCCAACTCACTAAGATGACTATGATTATTATGTTTCACAGACATATCCTACTAATAATAAATAATTGTGTTGAATTATGAAGAAAAGGATTCCATATCAGGCCATCTTTTAAATATCAGCAAAAGTGGCTTCATTTTCCTGCATGCTCCGGCATCAGTCTATTCTTTCCAATAGAATCCTTCACCAGCAAGTGCAATGGTTTCAAGGGGTCAGCTCTTCAACTCCCGCTCAGACTTGCCAACAAAACCCATGCAGGAAGAGATACAGCGGCTTTAACATTACCATCTTGCACACCACTGTGAGATTCCCTACTTTCCAGGCCCACAAGCGGGGTGCATGACTGAGCTACGTCACCTGGCACCTACCTGCTGCCGAAGGACTGGCTAGAGGGTGTAGTGATGACTGAAAATTTTGTGCAAAATATTGCGCGTGTGCATACCCATGAGAGCTGCAGAAGTCCACGAGGGCACGAGGTGCTCCCAGGACCCGGCTGTGCCAGCCCTTGCCAGGGGACATCCGCAAGTTGCATGTGGGGGTCTGATTCTTCAGTATGCGCATCACGGCATCTCTGGGTTGGTAGAGGTCCCGGGGACTGTGTTGGTTCTGCATCTTCTGGGCAGGCCTGGCCAGCGGCAGAAATCTCACCCAGTTCACCAAAGCTGGCTTCTCCCAGGCTGGGTCCCTTCCTGGGCAAGGATGCAGTCACACGTGCTGTCATTGCCACCCCAGTACCTCCCTGGCACCTTCTGGCAGAGTCCCATTCCCTCTGCCACCCACCCACACCCTGTGTCATCCTCTACTTCCCACTTAGCCCTTGTACGTGAGGCTGTCCCTACAACATGAACGCCATGGAGGACTCCAGAAGCAGGGCTCTGACTGCGCCATGTGGTCTTACCTGACCCCAGGACACCCTTGTCACCATCTCCTGTCACCCACACTCCTGCGCATCAGAGTGTGAAAAGCCTGGAGGAACCAAGTGTTATCTCCCCCAAGTGTAAATTATCTGTTCGAAAAGATGTCACCTCTGTCCCTTAACCCACAGCACCTGTCTGCTTGTGCCTTGAGTAGGCTCTTTCACTGAGCGGGGCAGTATGGATGCTTCCAATCGCACTCGTCCCTGGGCCCCAGACCTTCTAGCACAGCGCATTTTCTTTCGATTGACATGTGCCAGTAAGACGATGATTTTGTAACCCATAATTCAGAGAAGGCTATTCTCTTCTGAATCTTAAATTCTTAATTAGAAAAAAGCTCACTGAGAACAGGAGCTGAGCTTCGGGTGTATGTGTGTTTGCATGTGTGTGCGTGGCAGAGAGGAGTTTGCAGAGTAAAAAGGATGAATAAATTCTTCATATTCAGCTGACCACACTCACCTTGGCTGGAATCCTTGCTTCTGAAGTGTGTGGACAGCCTTCCTTTCAACAGCATTATGGATCCAAGTCTTGAAAGTTGGCTTCTAGGTTTTGGAGACCCCAGTCAATGTTTGTAGAATGAATAAGTGAATGAAGAGGTCCAGCCAAGAGCAGCTGGAGCAACTTTACATAAAACTTTAAGAAGCCAGGTGAGGTGATGCATGCCTATAATCCTACCACTCTGTGAGGCTGAGGAAGGAGGATCTCAAGTTCAAATCCCACCTGGGCAATTTAGCAGATGCTGTCTCAAAATAAAAAAATAAAAAAGTGTTGAGGATCTAGCTCAGTGTGAAGGTCTTAGGCTCAATTCCCAGTGCCACAAAGTAAAATAAAACTGTAAGAAGAGAATAAGAAATCAAAGCATTTCAGATTCTGCCCCCAGAATCAGCCCCGAGCAGAAGAAAGCTGCAATTCAGCCCTCAGACTAATTAAATATCCTCTGACAAGCACGTGCAGACATAAAAAGAAACAGCTAGAACCAGAAATTCAAACCTAAAAAAATGATAAGGAAGAGAAGGTTTTAAAACTGGCAGTCAGAGGCAAGTAGATGGGGACACTCTGCCTGTACTATTCTTGCATCTCTCAGGTGAGTTGAAAAGATCTTGAAATAAAATGTCTTACAAGTGTTGAATGGCACAGCCAGATGAGTGAAACAGCGCCGATGGGAGTGTCCTTGGAGGAACCTCAGAGAGAAGACAGCTCAGGTGGGGTCACAAACCCATCACAAGAAGGCCTGGCATGGGTGATGGTGGATGGAGCAATGATCATGACTTTCCTAAGGGCAGTCAGAGAGGCTAATGCTAGCAGGGTGGAGGTGCGAGGCACAGCTGGAGAAAGAGATGCCCATCCCACCTGCCACCTGCTGACTGGAGGAAAGTGGCCAGGACCTCACCTCAGGCTCCTGACTGCCAAACACCTGCCTCCAGGAAGCAGCATAGTGACACAGCCTGACCCAGCACAGAGCGCCCGGCACTGGGCCCGGAGGCTGTGCACGACAGGTCTGACCTCTTAGATGAAACACCACAGAAACGAGGGCACCACGAGCGGTGAGGAGCAGCCATGCGCTGTTCCCTCAGAAGCACTCAGCGATCCCAAGGTGACGTGAATGACCACGTGGAAGGTGGTGTTTGGGGACATCAGTGACAAGAGAGCCCTGCTCCAGCAGAGCCAGTGCTGAGTAGTTCGCCCTGCAAGTTTGATCCTGTCATGGGCTCAGGGTAATTTCCCGGAGTAGCAAGGCCTTTCCCCTGGTGAGGTGGGGTACGGCTCTTTCTACACCCTACTGGAAATGGGAACACATATCATCTTAACAATTAGAGGGGAGAGTGACCAAAGGTTAACTTTGGGAAATTCTGGGTAATAAGAATATGGTCTTTGGGGTTTTTTTTTTTGTTCTCCTATTTTACTTTTTTTTTTTTTTTTTTTTTTTGTGGGCACCAGGGGTCGACCTCAGGACCTCGTGCGCCAGCAGGCGCCCGTGCCGCTGAGCGATATCACCGGCCCTTTTTTCGTATGTGGGTTCCAGGAGTCGAACTCAGGACCTCACGCTTGCCAGGCAGGCGCTTACGCCGCTGAGCTATCTCACCGGCCCTGTTCTCCTATATTCTTAAAATTCCAAATAATACATATGGTGAGGTAAGCAGGAAATCATTCCCGGCCTTGTGCACATCCTAATCCCTGGAGCTAGTAACTATGTCCCATCTTGAAGTCAGAGGGAATTGCGGTTGCAGCTAGGATGAGGGCTGACCTACTACAGTTTGGACATGTGTTCCCCAAGGCTTGGTGCCCAGCCTGTGGTGTCAGTGGGAGCTGGTGGGACCTTTAAGAGGTGGGGCCAAGTGTAAGGGAGTTAGGTCCCAGGGGGCATGGCATTGAAGGGGCCTTTCCTCTCTTTGCTTCCCACTGCTATGAAGTGAGCAGCTTCCTCCACTGCAGGCTCCCACCACCATCCCCTGCCTTACCACAAGCTGAAAAGCAACAGAGCCAACCAACCATGGACTGAGACCTCTGAAACCACGAGCCGAAATAAACCTTTCCTCTTTATAAACTGTTTCTCTCTGGTATTTTATCACAGTGACCGAGAGAGACCTAACACAGCCACTCACCTGACCTCAAAATTTATAGGGAGATTATCAGGGTAATGTAGCCCAGCAAGATTGTCAGGTCTTTGTGCATGAAAGATAGGGACAGAGACAGAGTCAGAGAGACACCTGAAGCTCTGCCAGTGCTATAGTTTTGGAAGATGCAGGGCTGGAGGAGAAGCCACGAGCCAAGTGCATGGCCACTGGAAGGTGGAAAGGCCAGGAAACAGAGGGTCTCCTAGGGCTTCTGGAAGGGCCCAGCCCTGCTGACACCTGGATTTTAGCCCAATGAGACCTACTTGAGACTTCTGACCTCCAGAACTGTAAGAAAATTATTCTGTGGCTTTTAAAGCCGCTGAGTTTGAAGTAATTTGTTGCAGCAGCCACAGGAAACTGATAAAAAGGGATGGAAAGAGAGCTGTTGTTTGGCTGTCCGAAGATATTCTTCAGTCTGGGGTGTCAACCTTCGAACACAAGCTGAAGGTAAGTCATTAGCTGTAATTACTTGGAAAGTATAAAAAGGTCAATTACACAACACGTGGTACCAAAATCTGCACGTTGGCCTTCCCTGTTCCAGGTTTGGGTTCTGTTCCCCAGGAAGAGAGATTTAAACAAGGAATTGAGTTCTTCCAAGAAATACTGTGATGTGGTTAAGCTCTCCCTGCTTGTATTTCAGTCCAGGGTCAAAGCCAATGAAAGGTCTCCTAATTCCCCAGGTGTCCCCTCTGATTTCTGGTTTGATGGGTTGTCTGAGTGCCTGGTGCCCCTGTGTTTCAGGGTGATGTCTCCTCGGGCTTTGCTGAGACTCTGTGGGGGCCAAGTGGCCGCTGGTCTGTCCTCACCTTAAGGAAGGCGGGAGGGCTTGTGCTGGGGTGCATGGGCTTGTGCTGGGAGAGGTGCCCAGCATGTGGTGGGGGCTTGGTGGACTCCGTCCTCTTTCTGCTGGGTCTGGCAGAGTACAGCTGATACACAGAAGCCCGAGGACGTGGAAGAGGTGACACTCAAAGTTCAGAAACACAGGGGAGGGGGTTGCTACCTTAGGATGGTAGCGTCCTTGCAGAGTTAGTAGCTTTGGCTCGACCCAAGTGCACAGAATCACACAAGTGCCTGCCAAGGGCCCCCCGGGCACTCTGAAGAGACTAGGAAAGCAGGTAAGAGGAGGTGGGGCCTGGTGCTTCTACACGGTCACTAAGACTCATGTCGGCGATTCCTCCTCCAGGATCCCTCCCGGTATCTCTCTGTCAGCTGTCCTGACTTAGGTGGGGTCTCTCTGTGGGGTACCCAAGGGACCCTGTGGTTCCGTGGGATGCGATCAGTGCACAGCTCCTTGAGAGCTCTTTGAAGCAGAGGCCACCTTCACCTCTGGGTGACTGGGGCCCGGCACACATTAGAACGATGTCTGGTGGCCATCAGAGATGGTACCTCGAGCACCAGGTGTTGCCACTAAACTGGAAGAGCCTTGGGCTGGGGCTCTCTGCTCCCGACCTCAGGCCTGCAGAGGTAAGCCCCCAAGAGACTGAAACCTGAGCAGCTACAGGGATATGACGAGCCCCGCAGAGCTTCCAGAAGGTCAGCCTTTGGCCTGGCCTTGGGCAGGCGCAGCTGTGAGAAGGCCGGGTCTCTGAGATCACCAGGCTCTCCGACCCTTCAATTCTCCACTTGTACAACGGAGTACAATTCCGCCTTCGCAGGTTGCTTTGTGAGCACAAAATGGAAAAAGCTCTGGCAAACACTGCCTGGGCTGGGGTAAGTCACCAGGATATTAATATTCAGTGTGAATCCATGAACCTCAACAAGCCACATGCGTGCAAGTGTTGTGTGACACTCGTGATGAGGAGGAAACAGGGAACGTGGAGGAGGGCTCGACGTCTCAGGGGTGGGATGAGAGGGAGGGGCAGTGTCCCTGGGGAGGAGGGTGCTGGGAGAAGCCCCAAGCAGGAGAGCAGCTTTGGGCCAGGCCACAGGGGTAGGAGGTGGGAAGACCTGGTGAGAGGCAGAGGGGCAGAAATTTGGGAGTACTCAGGGCGGGAGGGAGGAGGGACAGGGAAAGGGGAAAGAAGGAAAGGAGCCAGGGAGTGAGGGAGGGGCTGGCACGGGTCACAGAGCTCTAAGACTCTGGGGTTGTCCAGAGGTACAGTGTCGACTAAGGTGGGCACCGCTGACAGGAAGGTACGTGGCTGAGACCAGATGGTCTGAGCAACTGGGATGGACCAGGACAGGGAAGAGCTGGCCCAAGGCATGACATGAACGCCCATTTCCCCAAGGTGCTGCCTGCCCAGGACCATACAGGTTGGGAAATGCCACATCCCTGCACCCTGCAGGAGTGGGAGGCCACAAGGCAGCAAGCTGGCTGTGAGGCCAAGCCACGTGTCCTGAGTCCGTTGGAGGAACACCTATGCACACTCAGCAGGAAGCTGGCTTCCAGGAGTCAGCTGGGAACACTACAGATTCACTCACAGAATAAAGAAAATACAAGACAATCCATCTGCCCACAAGGCCCTGTGTGAGTAGTGGGAAGCCACCCCAGGCACCCAGAAGCGGAGGCCGGGACAGCAGGGCCAGGAGCGGCAGAGCCCAGGAACCCTGTTGTAGGGACTCATCGCCAGGCAGATCGCAGAGACACTTCGACAGTGCCTTCAGGACCTGGCGATGCCCCACAGGTCGGGATGAAAGGAAGAAGCGGACAGTTGGTAATGACTGTGGAGAGGACTTTCTGCTTTGAAGTCAGACTTGGATTTGAATCTGCTCTACACCCACGGGCCCACCTACAGCCTCATTCTGGCACTAACCCCTTCCTGTCTCAGCCTCCTGGGAATGACCAGCTGCATCTCATGGGGATGCTGAGGGAGTTAAGTGTGAGAAAACGAAGGAAAAGATGCTGAACACAGAAACTCAGTAAGGGGTAGCTGTGTCTGCTTTAGGTCATAAAGAAGTGAGGGCGCTCTGCCTGACTCGCGGCTTCCTGCTTGCTAACAGGACACTGGTCACGTCCATGAAGGAGGGCCCAGTCGCTGACGTGACTCCTTCTTGCGTCATTCTAAGTCACTCTCTCCTGCGGTCACATTGGCCTCCAGGAGCTACAGATCTGATCAACAGACATTTTGTGTCAAGAGTCACGCCCTCCCTCGCCCCCCAGGCAGCATAACTTCCTTAGCCTTGACAATGCTCCCAGTGACCATCCTGAGACGAGGAGCAACCAGACCTGGGCGGACTGATGGACCGCCGTGCGGGCCCACCCTTTGCCTCCGGTCCTTCCCTCTATAACCCCAGACTGTCGTTAGAAACTCAGACAGACAGCGCACCAGACTGCTGCTTTTCTCCCTGGCGGGGCCACACTGAGTTCCTTTTCTACTTTACCACCACTTTTTTCCTTTTGGTCTTTTGGGGTGAGTGCTGTCCTGGTCTGTTAGTGACATAGCCATGACATAGGCTCATTGAGAGAAGGATTTGTGTTTTATTCTGAGGCAGTCAAGGACTTCCAAGTGGTTTTCGCTAAAAGCTGTGATTCTTCACTTGGGCCCACGGATAGTTTACAGTAGTGACCATCATTTTGTACCCTGTATTACCTCAAAGCGTTGGATGTAAGTAGGAAAAGTTTACTAGCCCTATATTTATGTGGCCTATCTCATCCCCTTTCAAGACTGAGCACACCCAAGTAAGAGTGGCTGAAGTCACTCTCGGGTTTACAGGACTCTCCGTGTTGTGGTGTGGATCTGGAATGTCCCCCAAAGCCTCATGCGGCGGTTGTGGAAGGGGACTGAATTACAGGGGTGTCACAGCTGGCTTGCTGTTAGGAAGTAGTGCCTGGCTAGCAGTGGGTCACTAGGGCAAGACCTGGAAGGGTGCATCTCCCTCCCCTGCTCCTCCCTTCGCTCTCCGCTTCCTGGCTGCCGTGACAGGAGCAGCTGTCCCTCACCATGCTCCTCTGCCACGCTGTTTTCTGCCTCAGAACCAGCCAGCCATGGACTGCAACCAAGAGCCAAAATAAACCTCTTCTCTCTTACGTTGTGGGTGTCAGATATTCTATCCCAATAATGAGGAAAGTGACTACGGTAAGACAATCTGGCTGCAAGATTTACCACATTCAGTTCCAGAGCCCCTCCCTGGGTGATGCCTGTGTCTCTAGCCAAGGCCTTAAACCAGCAATGGCGAACCTTCTAGAGATGAGTGCCCAAACTGCAACCCCAAACCCACTTATTTATTGCAAAGTGCCAGCACTGCAATTAAACCTGAATACTGAGGTTTTAGTTTATAAAAAAACAACTCATAAATTAATACCTTTTGTCTTAAAAGAAAAACAACATGCATGCCATAGGTTTGCCACCACTGGCCTAAACATATAGTCACCTGGGTCCCAGGAAAAGTAGAGCATCACAGGACAGAGGCTGCCCCAAGCAGAGACAATCATTTCATGAGAACTGAATACCCCACGAGCTGTGAGGCTCCCCCAGTCTACCACACCAAGACTGAGATAACAATCAGCTGGACTCCCACCCTCCCATGCACCCTGCAAACGTGGTCACTGTTCTTTTGTGAACGGGCCAGTCAAATGACCTCTTTTGTACCTGTGCACCTTTCAGTTCCTCAAAATGAAGTCTTTTTCCTATCTTTTCTTACTTTAAGAGACCAACTTGATCTTTGTCAAAACTGAGCGTCCCTTTATTTTCTCTTATTTTCCCATTAAAACTCCTGCCTCTAAATTAATACTGCTGATTTAATTTCCATTCCCATTAAAGCATGGTAACCAGTGATGTCGGGACTCTAGGAGCCAGGCCTCTGGCCTAAGACTGTGGTAGCAAAAACTTAAGCAGAGTCATGAGCCAGAAGCAGAGTCGTGTGGCAAACACAAATACATGCGGCTGAATATGTACAAAGACCTAAGCCAAGAGGAGATAAGCAAATTTCATGAAATGTCATGTGCTGATGACTCGACTCCCGACCCCAGCTGTGATTATCCTCATCTACTCCTGACTCCCAAAGTGGTCAGCGCACATTCGGCATCCGGTTTATGTAACAATCTGTGCATTAACGGGAGCCGAAGTCTATGCTGTCCTTTCTGGAGTAAGTTGTCACATCGCAGTGGCCCGTGTGCTAAGCACAGTTAACCAGGTTAGGAAACTTGGGAGAGAGGGCAAGCAGGGGAACCCCACGCCTCACTCCCGAAATAACGGCATCAAACACTGCTTAAAGGTCCGCAGCTACCTCATACTGTTACCATAGCAATCAAATTTCAACATAAAAGTTTGGAAGGGATATTCAAGCCACAGCTGTATCCTCTAAAGGACATGTTTTCAGTCTTTTTTTTTTTTTTTTGTGGGTACCGGGGGGTCGATCTCAGGACCTCGCGCGCCAGCAGGCACCCGTGCCACTGAGCGATATCACCGGCCCCTTTTTCGTATGTGGGTTCCAGGAGTCGAACTCGGGCCCTCGCGCTTGCCGGGCAGGCGCTTACGCCGCTGAGCCATCTCACCGGCCTAATCTTGATGAAGTCAAACTTACCTTTACTTTTTGGTTTTCACCCAAGGTTCCTGCCCACACCTGCAGGGAGGAGTGCTGCCCGGAGAGGCTCAGACTGCCAAGCAGACAGGCCTGCTGGGCTCCCCACCCAGTCTATCAGCAATGAGTTCTCCAGAAACACCCAGGCAGACAGGGTTCACTCTTCATCTCTACCTTTGTGATGTCCTTTACACTGGCCTGGTACGTTTCCCTGAGTTCTGTGGCTGCTCAAGCAAATTAACTGTACTTGACAAGGGGGTTGTGGGAGCCCCAATTTATACCAGTTGGTCAAAAGCATAGGTAAAAACAAGCTGGGGCTTTCAACAGGAATCAGTCAAAAGTGGGGGCGGCAGTCTTGGGGACTAAGCTGTGAACCTGTGAGATATGACACTGCCTCCAGGTAGAGTGTTAGAACCAAATGGATCAGAGGACACAGCTGGCGTCCACTGCCGAGATACTTTTTATAGATGATGTAAGGATCTAACTTCATTCTTTTGCACATGGATATAAAGATATTTCAATATAATTTGAAGACTGTTCTTATCTCCACCAAATTGTCTTGGCACCCTGTCTAAAATCAACTGGACATAAATGTATGAGATGTTTTCCTGAACTCTCAATGGGTGCTCCAACTGGTCTGTCATATTCATCCTCCTGCCAGTACCAGTCTTTTAAAAAATATATTATTATTTACTTTATTAGTATATGTTCACAGATCATGCAGTTTATAATCATCTTGGAGAGTGGTTACAGGTACATACCACGGCTTATTTCTTTTTTAATCCCCTTCCCCTTTCCCACTGTCCCTTCCCTCCTTCTCCAGTTCCCCTATCCCATTTTTCACTCTTGTTGATAGTATTAATTGTAGTTCATGTTATGGCATATGTTTACATTACTTGAGGTTATTCGGTTCCTGTACATGGCACATCTTTATTCTACTTATTTTCCCTTCCCCTCCTCCTCACCCCTTGCCCTTGTTCCCCTTCCTTATTGCAAGAGATCCATCTCCTTGTCCCCTTCTATCCCTCTTTATTATTCTCTTTGTACTTTACCTCACTCCAGTGAGAGATACCATATGGTATTTAAGCATGTATGTCTGGCTTATTTCACTCAACATTATATTTTCCAGGTGCATCCATTTTCCTACAAATGTTGCAAATATATCATTCTTCATAGCAGAGTAGTATTCCATTAAATACAGATACCACATTTTCTTTATCCAATCATCTGTTGATGAGTATACAGGCTGTTTCCAGGATTTAGCTATTGTAAGTTGTGCTGCTGCAAACACTGGTATGCATGTATTGCTGTAGTATGTCTTAAACTCTTCGGGAAAGATACCTAGCAGGGGGATCACTAAGTCACATGGGATTTCTAATTTCAGTATTTGGAGGAATCTCCATACTGATTTCCATAATGGTTGTACTAGTTTGCATTCCCAGCAGTGCAGGAGGGCCCCTTCTTCACCACAGCCACGCCAGCACTATTCTTGTTTGATCTCCTAACGACTGCCACTCTTTCTGGAGGAAGATGGAATCTTAGTATTGTTTTAATTTGCATTTTCCTGATGGCCAGAGATGTTGAGCATAGAGTCTTGATCATTGTGAACTGCTAAACTGGGAGCTGTAAGTCTTCCAATTTTGTTTTCAAGATTGTTTTTACTATTCCTGGTCCCTGACATTTCCATGTGAACTTTAGGATAGGCTTTTCATCTCCTTAAAAAAAGACAGCTGGGATTTTGATAAGGACAGTATTGAATCTGTAGATGAATTTGGTGAGTACTGTTATCTGAATATTAAGTCTTGTAACCCATGAATCTGAGATCTTTATTTAGGTCCTTTTTAATGTCTTTAATATAGAAGTTTTACATATCAAAGAAACTTACCCCTATTTTATTATTTCTGATGCTATTAAAAATTGAACTGTTTTCTTAATTTCTTTTTTGGGTTGTTCACTGCTAATGCATTGAAAACAACTGATTTTTATATATTGATCTTATAGCCTACAATCCTGCTGAATTAATTTATTTGCTCTAAGAGTCTTTTTGTAGATTCCTCAGGATTTTCTATGCACATGGGCACGTCACCTGCAAGTCATTTTACCTCTTCTTTTCCTATCTGGATGCCTCTTGTTCCTTCTTTCGCCTCACTGCCCTGACTCAAAGCTCTAGTGTACTGGTGCACAGAAGTGTAAGAGCATACATCTTTACATCTTTGCTCCTGACAAAAGAGCAACTCGGGGAGTTGTTTCTTAAAAAAACATGGACATTTTTAGAGTTTGCGGGCAAGGAGACCAAGAACATGCACGAGAGAGGGACTCACTGACAGAGACAGATCTAAGACAGGCAGGCAGAAGCAAGGTCACTTCTTCGGGAGACAGAAGGACAGAAAGCGGAGTGTACAGGCAAGCGGGGCAGCTGCTCTTCACATCTAAGAATCCACCTCTCCTGGCAAGTGCAGAGATCATCTGGGAAGGACCAGAGGGAAGCCCAGCTGATGAAAAGTCTGCCCAGCAAGGGTCCAGGCCTCTCTGCTTCCTAGCTCTTTGCTCGGTGAAGCATCACCAAGGGCCTGCTCCTGCCCCTGAGCTCTCTGCACTTGTCCTGGTGATGCCCTGTCACTATGTGGGCACATTTGGAAGGCGAAATATACTGAAAACATACTGACCGTGGCACATTTCTTGATCTTGAAGTTGGGTGGTTGATACCTGTTTCTTCCTTGAAAGGGGGGAGGAGACAAGACTAAGCCAATTCTTTCCTTGCTCTGCCCTCCTGAAGAGAAGACAGAGCCTCCCGCCATGTCCAGTTTCCTTCACGGCTGCGCTTGGGACAGGAGCGACACACCCTGCCTCACTGCACATCTAGAGGCCCCCTATCCTCCTGTGGGAGCCCTGCGGGAAAAAAGCCACTGCAGACAACAAAGGCAGTTTGGGCAGAGTTGGAGTTTATTTGCTGCAGTTTCTTGGCGCTAGTTTACAAGGCAAAAACAAATGAACAAAAACAATTGGAATAATAATTATAATGTTTTTAAAAACCCTGTCAACAACTTTCAGTCATTTCTTTATATTCTGTATTTTGACAAAATTGTTTTCAAACAAATACAAAATAATCTAAAAGAAAAACTATACACGGATTATTTACACCTTTGATAAATAGACGAATACTGATCCAGGTGCCTCTCCGTCCAGGAAACATCAGTGAGAACCAGTGCAAGGGCCTGGGCCCACTAGAGGGGCTCTGGCTGGCACTGCTCTGGTTCTCTGCCGGAAAGCTCGGGTTTCCAGCTTGGACCCGCTTCCGCCACCTTCACAAGCTCCGGGTGAAGGCTTAAAGCCACTCCAGGAGAGATCTACAGGAAGGGGCCAGAATGCCACCCTCCCCCTGCCCCCACCCTCCTGCAAAGCTATTTCTAGAGATGCTCCCTACCCTATGGAGCAAGAGGAGCCAGTCCACAGCACCGTGAGGACCAGGCTCCTCCGCACTGACCCAGACACGTCGAGGGTATGCTGAGATGCCAGCCACCACCTGCTCTGCCTGGCCATGTGGCAGGAGCTGCCCTTGAGAGTCCCTGAGAGAATGGCAGGAGAACGTTGCATTTCGTGGCTCCCTTCACACTGTACAGGAGGGGCAGCCCACTCACACACACGCTGCAGGGGAGAGGAGGGAGTGCGACCCGACCTCTCATTCCACTGCCCCTGCTAAGCAGACCAGGCCCTGCCCCCCTGGAGGCCACCACACAGCGCACCAGAGGAGCCCCGTTAGGGCCGTTTTGAGGCAGAAAAGGCTGAAGCCCCACGGGGATCAGGTAAGACCTCCTCCTTCCTCTAGAACGAGGAATGGAGTTTGGGGATGAGAAAGAAAAACCAGATAGGAACCAGTGAGATCACCCCAGAACCTGTTGGGATAACCTCCTCACAGTTTTGGTTTTTAGGTATTTAGCTCAAGGAAAATGCTGACTTTCTATTTAAAGCCCAGCAAGACCTGGGTTCTGAGGGAGAAAGATGACGGAGGTGTCCAGTCAGTCCCCTCCCCTCCTCTCCCGGAGCCCTGCAGGCACTTGGGCGGGAGCTGCCCACACCACCTACTTACTGCAGAGTCCTCCCTGCACTGCTGCACGGTGCCAGCCCTCTCTCGCCCAGATGGGCCACTGGGCAGCACTCCCGGGCAGGTGGCGACTGGCCTTGCCAGGAGGAGCCTGCGGCAGCCTGGGAGCCCTTCTCCAGGGGGTCCCCAAATAGGCAGGGCAGCTGTGTTCTGTTTCTTTTTAGAAAACAAAAATAGATCTTTATAGTACGTGGCTTCGCTTCCTTTCCATCTCTCCTCTTCCATAGAATCATGTATCCACATGAGTGTATGCAGTGCAGGGAGGAAGGCTCCTCACAGGAAGTGACTGAGAGGTACACAGGGCTCTCCCAGCTCTGCTGCAGACCTGCTGAGTGGAGGAGTGCAGCTGCCCTGTGTCAGGATCTCCACTCGGGAGAGAGAAAGGCCGAGAGCCCGTGCTTGCAGGCATCAGTCCCCTTCCCAGTGACAATTGCCCACCCTTTCTCCCCTTAAAAAAAATGCAAAAGCTGAAGCTAGTCTCTAGAACTTGGGCAGGGCTGGCCGAGGACCCCTCCGCTCCGCAGTGCTCATTAGTGAAGGCGCGGGAGAAACGCTGCAGCTCTGCAGGCTGGACGACGCCCTGGCAGCACGTTCAGTGTCTCTTCGTGGAAGAGACTTTCTTTTTTCGCGCTGCAAGCATCTCATAGAAAGGGTCCCTGCTGATGGCTGCTCTGGAGCACAGAAAATGGGAGAAAACAGAACAAGTAAGGGACAGAACTAGAAGACAACCCAGGTGTGCCCCACTCAACTGTCCCCGTGGTGGCTAAGTCAGCATCTTTAGCACTTGCTGTGTCCACACAGTGGCTGTGAAAGAGATGCACCAGACATGGGACAAGATGGGGCTTTTGCTTATTTCAACCTCATACTTACATTCGGGCAGATGATCACTACATGTTCTCATAGCTGTATTCTAATTCAGACCTTACCAGCTACACAATTGCAGGCCCTGCCAGGTGAGTGGTGACACCAGAGCCACCACATTCCTTGTGAGCTGAATGGGGACCTGTTTACCAGGGACAATGTCTCCACAGCTCTCAGGAAGCATCAAGAACAGGTGGTGAAAGCCTTGCCAACAATGGGATCACCACCCAAAGTGGCTTGCTGAGGGAATCCGCCACAGTTCCTGTGACAGCTGTCACCCAGGGAAGCTGCCAGAGGCCAGGCAGTGTACCAGCCTGCCTCCTGCATGAGCTCATTTCATCCGTTCAACAGCCCCAGGAACTGGGAATCTCTCCTCACACAGAAGCTGCAGTGCCCTTCCTGGGGAGAGAGCGGGGACTCCATGCAGGGTGGCCTTCCAAAAGCAAACTCACTACTGGCATTAGTCTGGGACCCCACCTTAGGGAGACACACCAGGGGCAAATTCAAAAGCTAGAACTGCAGATATGGGAGCGAGGTGACAGTCATGGTCTGGTGAAATCAGATGTTACTTACTTAATACATTTAATCCATTCTTCCTTCTCTTCAGGTGTAGGGGCTGAAATCCGGTACACAGTGTGGTTTCCTTCTACTACCCGCCCGTCGGCCTCAGTCTTACAGGCTTTGATTACTTGGTCTTTATTGTCAGGGATGTAGAGCTCAAAGCAGTTCTGTGATTAAAAAGGAGAAGACAGTGATGGACAGATCTTAGAAAGCTGCTGCCCAAGGAAATGTTCATTTATTTCCCAGAAAACCCTATTCTGACCATCATAAAAAACAGGCAATATATATCTTCCTATGGAAAAGAGAAGCTGGGCCGGTGAGATGGCCCAACGGCGTAAGCGCCCGCCTGGCAAGCGTGAGGTCGTGAGTTGGACTCCCGGAACCCACATAAAGGAAAAAAAGGGGCTGGTGATATCGCTCAGCAGCACAAGCGCCTGCTGGCAAGCGCGAGGTCCTGAGGTCCCGGTACCCACATAAAGAGAAAAAAAGGAAAAGAGAAGCAGGAGGCCACCTGTATGGAAGAGGCCTCTCAGCAAAGAGCAGCTAGCCTGAAAGATGTTAGCTCCATTCCTAAGGGACAGGAAATATGGTTACTCACTGCCTCTTAAACCCAACCTAGAAACATTACAGCATTCCAAGCAAAGGAAAAATGTTTACAGGTGTCCCGAGGATACAAAATAACCAGTTCAGTCCTCAGCGCTGGCTGTTGCCATTTAAGGAGGGTCAATCTCTGTCCTCATGTAAGTGATACTGAAGCAGAGGGTCAGAGCAGAAGAGGTTATTAGAGTCTCATCTTTGGCTTGAACCCTAAAGATAATTTATAAAGTTAGCCTAAACTGAAGGCATGACAGTACTTTCCAAACTGTGTTTTTCTTAAAAAGTCTTTGAAATTTCTTTTCTTTTGTCGAAGAACTGCTGTCCATCTCCCTTTTCCCTCAACAGAAATACTCACTGGTTTTTTGGAGTCCTCCACCTCCCGGATACTCAAGTTCTCTAGAGGGATAATTCCACGGGGCTCTTTATCCTGTGGAGCAGTGCAGACAGGAAGACCACTCAGGGACACGCTTGCTATTGTGTCCTTCCCTCTCTGCTGCCCCCATGCGTGACAGTGGCCGTCAGCTTCAGGCCCACCGCCAGGACCTACAGTGAGGACGCAGCCAAGAGGTTCCAGGGGGTCATACAGTACACAGGCCCAGGAGGCAGAAGGTGAGAGGTCCAACAGGTCCCGTCAGCGCGTCTGGTGCGTGCCTCTGGCTGGGAGTGTGTGAGCTCCCTTCCTCTGCAAAGGGCAGCTCCCTCCCCCTGCTTCTCACCTGGTCCCCTCCTCCAGCCTTGGCTCTGGTGCTAGCAACTCCTGGAAGCCTTTCGCAGCCTCCGTCTAGGTGATCCCCTCCCGCACCAATGCTGGGACTGCAGCCGCGCCCTACACCTTTACTCCTCACTGCCTCCACCTACCTTGACGGCCAGACTGTGCGACCCTCAGAGAGACAGTGCCTTCCTGACAGCGCCGCCCGATCTAAGCTCACATGCAGAATGGAGCTCCGCACCAGCCTCACCCCACCTGATCTTTTCAGCGAGGCCCATATTGGCCAAAGCCCTGCCAGGGACACACCCCCACCTCCACAACCACACCAAGGCCTATCACTTCACAAGTTTTCACATTTGATCAGAGTAACACATGCACAAAATCAACCAGTTCTATATGTTTTGTAAAAGTAAAATTAGTATTTTAAGCCATTCCCCATCCCCCATGGCAACTATTTTCAATCTTTAATTTTCCTCCAAGTCTTAGGGCACCATGGCCGCTGCTGTGTGCGTGTCTGGTTTTAGAAGCATCTGTAGAAGAGGGTCGCCGCCTCCTGCCCTGTCCTCCGAGCCACTTGGCTAGAGCCACACAGGTTTCCCCCAGAGCCTCTGTGCTCTTCAGACTGTGCTGTGCAAACGCCTCTTAGCTTTTCTTTTCTGAAAAACTTTCCCCCAGCACCAAAACTCACCTTGGTTGGGGGGCTACCTTTTTTCATGTAATGCTCCCCCTCTTGTCAAATATCCTTTCCTATGCTAATTCATACCAAGCATAATACTAATTTCAACTTCCAGGCAAAATCCCTCTGGTTGCTCTGGAAGGGCTCTCTGCTGAAGGCCCCATCCTGAAGCTTGAGACTTCCCTCCTTACCCCCTCACGACTCTACTTCTTACAGCCAAAGCTCTGCCCATCTCACTGAGCACCCCAGCCTTGGCAAGGCACACCCTCCACCAGCACCCTGAGAGAGGGCTGGAAATGCTCTCACAAGACTGACAGTCTGGCAAGGTGACAGCCCAGGTGGAGATGATGCCCTCCAGAATTGGGAAGCGTGGTGGCCCTGCTGTTCTTCACCAAGTTCTTCTGGCTGCTGCTGCTGCTGCTTTTCTCTAGGTCTTCTGTGCTCTGACACTCCAGCAGGACATGGACTTGCTTTGGACCTATTTCTGGCCATTATGCAAGCATCTGGTAAGTTTTTTTTTTTTTGGTGGGTACCGGGGGTCGACCTCAGGACCTCGCGTGCCAGCAGGCGCCCGTGCCGCTGAGCGATATCACCGGCCCTTTTTTTTGTATGTGGGTTCCGGGAGTCGAACTCGGGCCCTCGCGCTTGCCAGGCAGGCGCTCACGCCACTGAGCCATCTCACCGGCCCATCTGGTAAGTTCTAAACCCGAAAACACATCGTTTATCTGGGGAATGTTTATAAAATTATTTTGGCAAGGATCACCTACTCATTGCTTTCTCACCTTCTCTAAAACGTGGTGTCTCCTAAACCAGTTCTTGGCTTTTTTTTTAATTTTAAATAAACACAACTTTTTCTTTATTACTTCCCATCTTTTTTGTCTGTTAACTCTTTCTGTGAGATGTTTTGGATGTTTTTCTTGTGGTGAGCTTTTATGTCTAGCATCCTTTTGACTTCCAAGGGCTTATTTGGCCTGTCCTGCTGCAGGGTTTGCTGTGGGACCTGCTTCCGGGTCCCGGCTGCAGTGGGTAGCCTCAGAGGCTGCGGGAGAGGTCCTCAGGGTGCTGTGGAGGCTTCCTTCCCCTCCGGTCCCTCTCCTCCAGCTGTGCTTTCACTGCTTGGTGGCTTGCAGGCCTGAGGCCTCCCTCAGATATCTGGGATTCACCACTGGAAGAGCGCGGTACCAGCAGCTGGCAGGCTTCTGAGCGTGTGGACTGTGAGCTCTCTACAGGGCTCCTCTCACAAGGCTGTCCACGGGGAAGTCTGCTCCAGATCTCTGCTCTTTCTTTACTGCTGAGTCACCTCCCCATCCCCAGTCTGCCCAGGTATAGGCCTGCCTGGCTGCACCTGAGAAGTGAGAGCGGAAAAGGTGGGGATGCTGGAGTTTGTCTAACCCTCCTGTGTGTATCTACCGCCCCCGCCCATAACTGCCTAAGGTTCCTCAGTCCTGGGGACACCTGGTGTTACCCTCTCCTGAGAATGGGCCCCACTCGTCCTGGCTGTGGGGGGCAGGTGCTCAGGGCATGAAACGCAGGACCTACATGATCTGGCTCCTCAACAGTGTCCAGGCAGCTTCCCTGACTCCAGCTTCCTCCCTCTTCACTTTCCTCTCCAGGGTTATCCGGCGCCTGACCCTCTTGACGATTCTGCTGTGTTCACTGGGTACAGGCATTGCCCGGTGAGCAGGAGGGTAGGCCAAGAGTTACAACGTGGGCCTCACGAAGATATGGCTTTGTTCAGACTATTAAGGCTGTTGAGGCCGAGAGAGGCTTACATCTGCACGGCACATGTTCCGGGCCTCAGACAGTGTTAAACCCAAAGGATTCACTCCCACGGCCTTCTGTCCAGAAGCAGGGACCGTGCGGGTAGCCCGCTGCCCTGCTCCCTTTCCTGCCTCACCTGTCCTGGCTCGCCGTGCTCCTCCCAGTCCTCCCCACTCTCCTCGCACTTGTCCCGCCATCTGAGAATGGCTGGAGAGAGCGCCAGCTCCTCAGGAGCACCGCCATCCCGCAGGGACTGAGCAGGCAGACTGAGAGCTACTGACCCAAACAACTTTTAAATTCCTGGCACCACAAAAGCCCCAGATATCAAAACAGCTCCCCTGACCTGGATCCCCATCCCAGGGACTGGGGTGAGCTCAGTGATCGTGTATGCTCAGTGTGCACAAGACCCTGGGTTCCTCCGCCAGTGCCAATATAAAATAACGTAACTGGGCTGCCAAGTCTAGTGAGATTCACTGCCCTGCTCGTAGACGGTTCGTTCATGCCCAGTAATCACCCGTCTCCCCCACGAAGATAGAATGAACCAACGTTAACGTGTTTGGCTTATTTGACTTGTCTTAAGAGCAATTACTATTTTGTAAAAATAATATTTGTTCATTTTAAAGAACTTAAAATGCTACAGAAAACAACAAAGGTGCAAGTGTTTTAAAACACTCCAAATCTGGGCCGGTGAGATGGCTCAGCGGCGTAAGCGCCTGCCTTGCAAGCGCAAGGGCCTGAGTTCAACTCCCGGAACCCACATACGAAAAAGGGGCCGGTGATATCCCTCAGCGGCACGGGTGCCTGCTGGCGCACGAGGGCCTGAGGTCGTCCCCCCGGTACCCACAAAAAAAAAAAAAAAAAAAAAAACTCCAAATCCAATCACTAATAAATTATCACTGCTGACAGGAGGTAATTTTATGTGTATAGAGAGAGAGGAAGAGGAATAGGTTTTAGGAAAATGGGCTACTCCACATGGTACTGTCATGATAGACATTCTACTTCAATTATATAGAACTTAAGAAAAAAAGGAAACAGAACCTGAAAAATACTGAACATCAAAGTAAATTTTCTTTACAGTAAGAGATATTTTCTAAAATAACCATATTCAAATTTTTTAAAAAACAGCTTATGAGAAACTGTAAGAGGTTTTAATTTTATTATTAAATTATTAATTATTATTATTTATTTTAATTTTACAGTTCTTTTATTTTTTATTTTGGAGACAGGGTCTCACTATGTAGTCCAGGCTGGCCTCAAATTCATGGCGATCTTTCTGCCTCAGCCTACGAGTGCTGGGATTACAGGAATACGCCACCACACCCAGCTTAACAGTTCTTGACTTCTTGTTTTGAAACATAAGTAATATTCTCAAAATTCTTCACACCTTTCTTTCTGCTTCTGACTCTTGTTGTTTATTTCCTTTTTGCCCAGGTGTGTGGCACACAAATCCTGCCCTGCAGCCAGTTCCCAGTTATTTAGCCGCAGATCTATACTGAGACGAATCCATTCCACATCTCAGTATAGTTCTGTATTAGTTGTACATTTCAGTGTACTTTAGCATCAGTTTGATATTTAAGAATTTTTTTACATTTAAGTATATTTAAGTGTCAGTTCTTTAAGCATATGTATTAGTTCTACATTTAAACTTAGTAAAGTTCTATTTTCAGTATGTTTTAGCACCAGCCCTGTGTTTCAGTGCATTTTGGCACTACTTCTACATGTCAGTGTATTTTAGTACCGGCTCTATATTTAAGTGTACTTAAGCATTAATTCAGGCGGCGGGTAGGTGAGCTGGGCTGAGGCTGTAGGGTCAGCCACAGGCGGGCAGGCAGATAGGCCAAGTGGTTGGCCAAACTCTCCAGCAGGGGCGGGTGGCTTGAGTACTCCACGCCATGCCCCCGAGGCCTCCCAAGTCAAAGTGGGGGAGTGAGGAGATGCCAACCCAGAGGGACATCAGCACCATGTCCCACATGGCACAGGCGGTGGCAGTGGGGACCATTCTCACTAAGTCCAAGTGGAAGCCTACTACTATGGAGTCAAAACTAGAAACAACGCAAACTGCCATCAGCAGATGGGCACATGAACAATCCGTGGTTAATCCACAAAATGGCACGTGACAGTCAGCCATGGACAAGCGACAGCACACATGAAGGCCAACAGGGTTATACTGATGGAACAAGCTCTGCAAGAAACAAAAACTACACACTGAGTGGCTACAGCTCTCTTGCATCTAGAAATGCATTAGATAAGAATGAATAATTAATCATTTGTATGCATCTAAAAGCTACAACCTGCTAAGGATCCACCACCACCACCCTGGAAGTTATACTTTAAAACCAACATTTCTATCTCTTATGGAAAATTATTGTGGAAATTTCTGGAATGTCTCAATACGCCATATTTAAAGGAAAACGATGATATAATCAATACAGCATCCTAAAATGTCACAGCTCTCTAAGTGTAAATGTCTCACACTGCATCTACAGAGAAAATGGCTCCGTTGTACGAAAAGACCCCGCAGCACTGTGCCTGCCACATACAGTGTAGAGGCACATATGTTGCTTTAAAAGTTAAAATGTCACCAATGCCCAATATCACAGAAAGCTTTTCTAATTTTTCCTTTGCTGTTTCTAAATAGCACACTGGATCGGGCGTGAATGGGTGTGACAGTAACCCCAGCATTCCGGGCAGCCGAGGCAAGATCACAAAGAGCAGCCCAACACGGCCAGCTGAGTGACTTAGTGTCTGGAAAAGTCTGGGGAACGTAGTTCAGTGTGAAGATGTGGGGTTCAAGCCCCGATACTGCAAAAGTGAAAAACTAATTGATAGATGAAAAGATACATATATATAGATACAGATACTTAGATAAAAATACTAAGTAAACAGCCACCGGTTTACTTAGTGTGAAAGACAAAGATGGATCATAATGTCTTCTTATCAGAGGAGAAACTCAGGTTGTAAACCCGAGACTTTTTTTTTTTTGAGACAGGGTCTCACTATGTAGCCCAGGCGGCCTCAAACTTGCAGTGATCCTTCTGCCTCAGCCTCCAAGTGCTGGGATTACAGGCATGTGCCACCATGCCTGGCCTATGACTTCCTTGGCAACGTGTCCAAGAAACTTGGAACCGTTAACAGATGGCACAATCTAGTGACAGCCACCTCCCCTGCTGGAGACGGTCAACAGCAAACCTGCTGAGCTGCTCCTCCACTTCACAATGCCGCAGCCTCAGAGCTGCAGGCAGGAAAGCACCTCTGAATGACTGAGAAGATGGCTGAATCCACCCAGGAGCCTCAGGCCATGTTGCTGGAACTGCTCAACTGTCCCAAACAGCCCAGAGCAGGCCTCCTCAGGAATGACCACCAGGTGCCTAGAGCCACCAAGGAGCCTAGGGCAAATCTCACTAAGCTCAGCACCGCCCACCCAGAAACGCCAAAGAGCCCAGAAAAGGTCTCCCAAGGCCACGCTGCTAGTGCTCAGAGCCAACAAGGAGGCCAGGATAGTTCTCAGGCCCAGCCACCAGTCACCCAGAAAAACCAAGAGTCCCCTGGGAAGTCTTGCTAGGCCCAACTACCAAGAACACAAAGACACCAAAGAGCCCAGGGCAAGACTCACCAGAACTGGCAACCAAAAACCCAGAGATGGCAAGAAGCCCTAGGAAGGTGTTCCCAGGCCCACCCCACCAGGCCCGAGAGACACCAAGAAGCCCAGCACACGTCCACAGGGCCCCTCCACCACTCCTGGAAATCACTCAGCTGGGAGCCTTGTAGAAGTCTGGCCCTGTGGTCGGTGTGGGCAGTCAGGCTGCCCTCTCTCATGGAGCCCCTGGTGCCAGCTTTCCTAGGCAGCCAACCCTTCCGTGATCCCTCCTTTAGCAGCACCTGCAGGACCTAGACCTTCACCCAACAGACCTTCATGATGGGAAGAGATACCATGATAACACATTTTGAACTTTCCATCTTCTTTGAGGGTCTTTGCAATGAAGTTTGAGACGCGTTCTTTCGACAATGAACAGCTTTTCACCATCATGATATGGGTAGATGAGACTCATGTACCATATCATCTCAGTTGGAGTCAGAAGAAGCCTCTAGGCTTTGTGAGCTAAACAAAGATTCTAAACTCCTAGTTTATGTATTCCCTTGTGTACCAGAACGTCCTGGAATACCTGTCCAAGGGAAGATAAATCCATCTACCACAGAGGCGCATGCCCCTGGAGAAAGCTTTGTCATGCAAATGGCCATACTTCTGAAGCCAAATGTTTCGATAAGCATGCTCGTTGTGTCATCTGCACTGACCGGATATGGGGATCTGTATGCCAGGGACATAGGTGTGTCACCTGTAAAGTGTCACAAACTTGTCACAATTGAATGTGGGCGGCATTCTTTCCCACCGGAGCCCATGATGCCAATGGATGAGTCACCTATGCATTTAGACCATGCACAGACAGCGATTCCACATAATCCTTCAAGTCATGAGAGCTGGGACCAAGCTGGTGAAGAAAAGGAAGCAGTGAACACCAGAGAAAGTGGCAAAGCTTCATCCAGTTTAGGTCTTCAGGACTTCAAATTGCTCCAGGTAATAGGAAGAGGAAGTTACATGAAAGTACTATTGTTTTGATTAAAAAAAAACTGAATTTATGCAATGAAAGTTGTGAAAAAAGTTTGTCCGTAATGATGAGGATACTGATAGAGTACGAAGAGAGAGAAGCATCTTTTTTTTTTTTTTTACTTTTCCCTTCTTTCCTTCCCTCTCCCTTGTTCCCCTCCCCATTTCATTTTCTTCCTATTTCACAATACCTATTATACATTTTGGTCCTTATTTACACTTTCAATTTCTCACACCAGAGAAACAATGCAGCATTTACACGTGTGTCCAATTTATTTCATTTAAGAGAATGGTCTCAAGGTGCATCCATTTACCTAGAAATGTCTCAAGCTTATCCTTATGGCAGAGTAGTACTCCGTTGTATAAAAAAAAAAAAACCACATCTTCTTTATCCATTCCTCAGCTGATGGATAATTTGGGCATTTGGGTTGTTTCCAAGATTTGGCTATTACAAACTGTGCCGCTATAAACATGGGAGTGCATGTATGGCTGTAGTATGATGCTTTTCATTCTTTCGGGAAGATACCAAGAAGGGGAATAGCTGGGTCCAATGGAACCTCTAGTCCTAGTTTTTTGAGGAATCTCCACACTGATTTCTGCAGTGGTTGCACCAGGCGAGAGAAGCATATTTTGAAGCAGGCATCTAATCATCCTTTTCTTGTTGGTCTGCATTCTTGCTTTCAGACAGAAAGTAGACTGTTCTTTGTTATAGAGTATATAAATAAAGGAGATCAAATGTTTCATATGCAGCAACAAAGAAAACTTCCTGAAGAACATGCTAGATTTTCCTCTGCAGAAATCAGTTTAGCACGACATTCCTGAGTGAGGGATAATTTAAGAGATTTGAAATGGGACAGTGTATTACTGAACTGTGGTATATGTAAGGAAGGACTACCACCGGGAGATATGACCGGCACTTCCTGTGGTACTCCTAATTATACTGCCACTGAAATTTTAAGAGGAGATGATTATGGCTTCAGCGTCGACTGGCGGACTCTTGGAGTACTGTTTGAGATGTAATATTTGAGTTGATGGCAGGAAGACCTCCATTTGATATTGTTGGGAGCACTGATAACACTGATAAAAAAAAGAGGATTATCTCTTTCAATTTATTTTGGAAAACAAAATTCACATACAGCATTCTCTGTCTGTAAACACTCCAGTGTCCTGAAGAGCTTTTCAACAAGGACCCAAAAGAATGATTGGGTTGCCATCCTCAGAAGGGATTTGCTGATATTCAGGGGCATCCATTCTTTTGAAATGTTGACTGGGATATGATGGAGCGAAAGCAAGTGATACCTCCCTTGAAACCAAATATTTCTGGAGAATTTGGTTTGGACATCTTGGATTCTCAATTTACTAATGAACCTGTCCAGCTCACTACAGATGATGATGACATTGTGAGAAGGTTGATCAATATGAATTTGAAGGTTTCGACTGTATGGATCCTCTTTTGATGTCTGCAGTAGAATGTGTCTGATCCTCATTTTTCAACTCTGCATTCTCCTTATGTTGCCATTTAACACATGGATAAACTTGTTACCAGCCTAGATACAATTAACCATTTCATATTTGATTCTTACAAGAACCAAGTATTACATCTAAATGTAACTATAAAAAAGAAATTTAAAATAGCTTTCAGATAATTAGGCTGAAATTTAGTTACAGTGGTTCTGCAGAGGCCTACTGATGAGTAATGAAGTTACCCTTTTTGTTCAAAGCAAATACCACTGCTTTTAAAAGAAAATATATGGGGCTGGTGAGATGGCTCAGCAGCGTAAGCGCCTGCCTGGCAAGTGCGAGGTCCTGCGTTTGACTCCCGGTACCCACATTAAAAAAAAAAGAAAAAAAAAAAAAAAAAAAAGAAAATATCTGTTGCATGAAGGCACATACTGGGATTACATCATAAACCTACCATAATTTTTGTCATTCTGTGTTAAATCATTTGATGCTTTAATTTTGGAATAAAAGGTTAATTTAAAACAACAACTTTTTATATTACCTATTAGTTTTGGAGTTTATGTCTTAAAATCCAGCTATAAATTTTCTTATCTCCTTGGATAATTAAACTATTGATTTTTAAGGCAACAGTAATTGAATTAGTTCTACATTTCAGTATATTTTGGCTTTAGTTCTAATTAGGTATATTTTGGTACTAGCTTTTATATTTAAGTATATTTAAGTATCAATTGTATATCTGAGTATATTTTAGTATCAGTTCTATTAAATACATTTGAGCATTAGTCCTACATTTAAGTATATTTCTGCATTTCAGAATAATTTGGTATTGGTTCTGTATTTCACCACATATAGTATCAACATCCGTCTGAATGTCAGGACATTTGGCTTCAGCTCTGATTTGAGGCCACCGTGGCATCTGTTCCACACTTAAGTGAATCAGTGAGTTGAATGCTGGTCACCACTCTTCCACTTCTGGGGCTTTTCCTTTGATCACGCTCTTCTGGCTGGCTTTTCACTGATGAGAAGTGTTTCTCAAGAAGGATCTGCGGTGTGCGTTTCCCTTGTTTTCTTCCATCTGTTAATGCTGCTGGGTGAGCTTTGTTTTACTAATGGTTAACATGGCCAGACAAAGGACCCTCGTCATTCTTCCCCTCGGACCGGCAGACCCTGACCCACCACCCTCAGGCACTGAAGGCTGCTGAGATGCTCTGCGTCTCCAGCTAAAGTTCCAGGGACCTTCCTGCACATTCAGCAGGCTGACACCGGCCAAGCCTCCCTAAGGAGCCATGTATTCAGGCCTCACTTACGGAAGCACAGTGCACTTCTGACTTGCAAATGCAGGATTGTTTTTTGGTTTTCTTTCCTTTTCAGAGAAATAATCTCACTGACTCATCACATCTTTGATTTTGCAGGTGCCAATTATTTTGGTACAGATATTCCTCATTTAATGACCTACCTGGTTAACGAGCGTTCGGACTTATGACCCGTCTTTTTTTTCAGTACAGTTCTATACAGTTTGTTTATTGAGTCTCAATGTCTTTTTTTTTTTTTTTGGTACAGTACACCTTGATTATATAGTACTGTAATTTTTGCTGACTGTACAGTACTGTAGTAATGTTGTTATACGTCACAGTACTGCACACAAGTGTTGTACAAATAAAAGCAAAGTCATCAAGTTGGACTTTCTTTTAAACTGTTTCTTTGTTCTGAATATTGTAATGTATGTACTATATACAGTTCCAATTAGTGACCAATTCAGCTGAAGACCTAGTCAAGGGACTGGAACTGAGTCATTAAATGAGGAATGTATTGGGATTGTCTCCTTCACCACTTTATTCTAATTTTTAAAACTTTATCCTTTTCAGACACAATCTCTGTGACTGGCTAAAGCCTTCCTTCTAGGACAGTGACAGTATTTTCAGCTAATGTGCTCCACTCTTTAAGTTTTAATCTGTTAATAAACCAGTAAGCCGCAGTTCCACAGCTGCACAGTTATATTACAAGTGGGCAGGTTTGGCTCTCCCATGTCTGAAGTCTGCAGCCTCCCTGTTCTGCCTTTCCAGCCTTGTCCTGGTGATTCTCAAGATTCTCTCCGCGAGTGACTGATGTCATTGCTCCCGTGGTGGAAGCTCTCACCTGACCTGTGGCAGAGGATCAGGCGTTTGCATTCTAGCACCTTCCATAGTATCACAGAGAATGGCAAGTGGCGGGAGGGCTCATCGGATGCTCCAGAGCACTGCTCTCCTCTGGATTGTGAATGTACAGGTGGTGTTGGCTCCACATATTGGAAGACCTTGTGCTGCAGTTTCCCAGTTGCACACAGTCTTGTGCCTTGGCCTCCATCACAGTAAGTGAGGCCTGTTTGTTTACTTCCTGTTTCACCAGTTTCCAGCTGTAGCAGACTTTATCGCTCCAGATCAGAGAGGGAACAACCACAAGTTCCAGCTCTGGGGCCTCTCTGCTCCTCCACACTGCTGCTGTCTTCCCACTGACCCAGCCATGCCCTTTCCTCATCTGGTCACTACTTTTCCCCACGTATTACTAGTTGATTGCTGTCGGGTTAAGCAATTCTGTGTGGAAGTTTCAATCTACCACCTTTAGCCTGATTACATCTTTCAGTCCCTGCCCCAACGCCTGACAAGGGGCTGAACAGAGGCTGCTGCGCTGCCTGGAGGTGCTATCGCCATACCAGCCCCGCGATGAACACAGACCCACCCAAACCGCTCAGCGTCACTAGGGTCAGCCAGCAGACAGAAATGCCCTGCCGAGATGCCTGAACCAGAAAGCAGAGAACAGACTCCTAACAAGATGTGAAAGATGTGAAGGCGAGCAATGGGGCAGGAGGGTAGACTAATTTACTAAGCTGTTGACAGCGGTTCCTGGGGGTATAATAGGAAGAATCTTTATTATTCTATGCATTTGAAGTCTATTACTCTACTATTTGAAGATATCTTAAATATAGAAAAGCACAGACAGTTGCAGAACTCCCGTGGTATGACTGTAGCCCCTTCGACACACAATATCCTGGTCAGAAATGCCTTTACAGTCGTTCACTGTCACCATCAGAATGGCAGACTGTGAAGTGCGACCTGACACTGTCATGCAGCTCTTCCCTTGCGTAAGGGGTCGTGTTCATGGGACCTCCAGAGGGACAAAGAACAGCACAGAGCACTGAACACAAAAAGACCCCTTCTGTTCCTCAGGGCAGCAAACAACAAGGCACAGCCAGGAGCGCGCAGGTAGGACAGGATTTTTATTGTTTTACTCAAGCACTCTTATGCTCTAGTTTTATTACAAAAGAGAAATCTAAATCTTTCACTTCAGCTCAGTGAAGATGTGGTTGGAGAAAAAGTCAAGCATTCCCAACTCAACTGCTTTGGTTAATGTCAAGACGCAAGTCCAACACAGCTGGCAGTACAACCATTGCACTCTTCTGTCACCAAGAGGGCGGCAAAAACCAAAGAGCGTCGGGTCACCTGCATGTGAAAGTCTGGGCACCAGCTACTAACCTGCTGGGCTTTCTGGGTACTCTGCTTACAAGGCACCCTGAACAGTTTTATTTCTAATTTTTACTCTCACAGGCTATTGTTATAAAAGGGACGCATATGTAACCCAGACTTGTAGTTGTTAAGTCTTCTGGTGCTGACTAAAAACCAAGAGAACTACCAGGGTTTCAGAAAACTTCAATTTCTTAAAACTCCAAGTAATCTCAAATTAACTTTTCCCATTTCACTTCACTTCCTTTTCCTCTGTTATAAATTTTACCCCTTGAGGCTTCTTCTGAATTAAATCCTTCACCATTTCCATTATTGCTGAAAACGTGAGTTCTCCAAATCATGATTATTGTTTTTCTTTTTCATGTCCCTTTCGATAAGGCCACGAACACTTTTTGGCAATGAATCCAAGTCCATTCTTGCTAGCCCAGCTCTGCACTAGCTCCTAACATTGTCTTTCTTCTTTTCCCTGGGCCTTGTGATCCCTACCCCAACTGGAACTAGGAGCTGCCCGTGAGCCATGGATCCGTGCTAGGCGCGCTACACCCTTGCTGGGGCTCACATCCTGAGACTCACCTGAGCTCTCCCACTTCCTTCAACTCTGCCCTGACCAATGCCCAAAGAGGTAGAAGGACAAATCCAACCATCTCCTCAAGGATCCCTCTAGCCATGTTTGGTTAGAGTGGTTTAGAAACAGAGCCCTGGCTCATCCCACCTCAACGCTGATGCTCACCGTGGTGTATTCAAAGTAGTAAAGGCAGTTGTCAGTCAGAATGAACCAGCGTCTCTTCCAGGTCTTTACCCTGCCACCTGCGGTGCAAAAAGAAATGCACTTGGACAACAGACACCCAGGCAAGCACAGGCTCCACCACACACACAGCTCTCTTCTCGAGGAGGGGGAGAAGGGGAAGGGAAGGGTGTCGGGAGAACATTTAGACCATGGCAAAGTTTGCATCAATGACAAGACACAGCCAAGACAGAAGCATCTTTCAGAGTGAGAGTCTATGGTACGAGCAGAGCAAGCGTGTCCAGGTGACACCCCAAGATGAAATCGGACAGCAAGATGAGCGCGTGGGTGGGGAGGAAACCCAGGGGAATAATGACAGGCAACACAAATGTGCCTTGGGCTACAGAAGCCAACCAAAGCCATGTGTGGCAGAAATGGGCAAAGAAAAGAGGAAGGGGTAAGGTCAGCACCTTGCTTCAGGCTACACTGCTCCTGACAATCACCTGGGCACCCAAGGAGGTGCCATGGAAACGACCAGAGGGCAGGAACAGCAAGTGAGGCATTGTGATCTCTTCACAACCACATCCAGCTTTACATCTTGGGGCAAGGAACCAAATTGCTGCAGCTTTACCCCTTAACCTAGCTTCTGGGCTGTAGTAAATTTCTACACTGGCTTTAGCCCTCTAAGCTTGTGTCCTAAAAATAAAATCTCCCCAGAGCCGTGGTGAGAATCAAAGCAGTATTCCTCCAGCAGGAAAGAAGTGGCTTGTGAGGAGAAGTCAGTTCAGAAGCTTTGCAATCCCAGGGTCTTCGCTGGACACTTACAACAAAAATAGCTAGAAGAGGTGGTCACAGGCCAGACGAGCACTAACTGGTGGCTGCAATCTGGTGATGGCTTCCCTTAGTCCTTTTTAACATTCTTCAATAAGCAAAATGTAGGAGTCATGAAGTTAAGCTAGGCTGAACACTAAATTTGCCCTATTTGGATGAAGCCACACCCTCTCTCAAGTCATGACCAGGAGTCCCTCTTTTCCTCTACTTACCTCAGGTCAAGAGGAAACTATCTTGACAAGAACCATATGAAATTATCCCTATTCCTTCCCATGTCAAGATATGCATGGCGTTTTATAAACACGCTGTACCTTGCTCTTTCTAGCACTTGCCCTTCTGCTCAGACCTCACCTACAGAGAGCACCACCTTCTCCTCTTCCTAGAGTGTGAGTCTTGTAGGGCCCCATCCCATGCCCTCTCACCCTCTGCACAAACAGTCCAGCAAAGAGCAGGGCAGTTTCACAGGGCCTATTTCCAAATGCCAAGACCTGCAGGCTCTCCCAGAGAAACCCAGGAGGAGTGTGTAAGCAATGGCATGGGAAGAACATTCTGTAGAAGAGCACAGGACATAGGCTTTCCACCCCACTTGACAGCTCTGCTTGGGCACCTCAGCTCCAGGGAAGGGGCTTGAGAGAGGGACCATTAACTGCAAGGTTCTAGAGGACAGACTTAGGCTCCAAGGGTGTGAGCCCGAGTAAGTGTGTACTGCCTGCTGCCTGTCCTGTGTGGACGTCAGGCAGTGACTCTCTTCCTTACCATGATTTGTAAATTTTACATAAGCAGCCCAAAGATTAAGTGGCATGAGTTAAGAAAAAAACCATAAATGATAAGGACATGCATGTGGACAACAGGAAAGGCTAGGCAGAATTAAAATGAATAAGGAGAAAAAAGGCAGGGAATGTGTTCAGAACTGGAGCCAATATGTTCTTAAAAAGGAACTCCCTCTCCCACTGCAGTCTGAGAGCTTAGGTCTCCCAGCCCCACAGGCGGATGGGTCCCCTCGTAGGGTTGGGCACACCACAGCCACCAACCCATGCTGACCTCCCATACACATCATAGGACACTACCCCAGGGGACACTGGAACTCAGGAGATCATGGAAAAAGTGGGCCAGATGCCAAAAAGAACAAGATGGAAGGAAATCAAGGAGAAAAAGCAAAGCTGGGAAAAGCTCTCTGATTTACAAAAGCTTGGTCACCTCCCCTGGACAGTTTGCTGTGTCACAGAGCTCTCTACGTGAAGCACTGCTGTGAGCCCACGGGAAACATTTCCACATGGGAAGAAAAACAGACATGGAACAAGCAGACAGATAGCTGTGCGCCTAGGACAGTCCCTGTGGAACTCACAGGACCCCTCCCCTGCTGGCTCCTCATGTCTGCCCATGACCCCCTTAGCTATGAGAGCCAAAAGCCATCTTCCCAGCAGTTGAAAACAACCTGGCAAGTCCCCAAAACATGAGTAAATGCAAGTGTTTGGGGTGGTTCTTTTGAGGTGCATCTCTGCTCAAGGCACGCCTAAGCGCAAACCTGAGGAGTTCTCTGACTCCCCCAAGTCAGCAGAGAGTAGACACCAGCAACATAACTAAGAGGCCAATTTCAGGTTTTAAGGAAAAAACTCATTGAAAAAAGGGGGGTGAAAAACAAAAGAAAACATAAACGCAAAACCTGAGGCTATAAGGCTCTCCCCTGACACCCAGGCAACTGAATCAAAGACTGCAGGCAGAGTTTCCAGCTTTGAGGTTCTTTAAACTTCACTTGGCATCATTTCAAATTTGGGAAATACCATTTCCCTTCTTCATACAAAGGCAGATGTTCTGTCATTTAAGCTTTTCTTAATTTGATTATCAATCACGGTGTCAGAGGCACCTGGCTTTGGGAAGTCAGGGTTTCAGTCTCTACTTTCTCTTGCGCCTCACTTCAGCAACTACCTTCCAGGAGGGTGATTCGTGGATGTCAATTTGAATTCAATGAACAGCACATGCCTGGCCACTCCCTCCAAAAGAATGCAGCGGGTCCCTTCTCTGCCTTACAGACCTGCTGAGCAAGCATCCCTGCAAGGCTGTGTGCAGCGAGGCTAAACCGCATCTTGGTACCTAGCTGTCTGCTCCACTACGTTCTCCTCCAGGAAGGGAGAACATGGACACTGCTCCAAACCCTTGATCCTGACCAGTTCCCTAGGGACTGTACAATAAGTTAGAAGCAGCGTTAACACTACCACCAGCAATTAAAAAACAAAATAACCAAAAATAACAAAATAAGAAAACACTGCAGCAATGACAGTGGCCTTGGGCAGAGCGAGCGAGCAGGTTGCGGGGTTACATACCTCCTGGAGTTTGGGGCAAGGAAAAGGAGAGCCAAAATCATGGAAACATACAAATGAGGGAGAAAAGAAAATTAAAACAAAGAAATTAAAGCCAAATCCTTCATCTTAAAGTGCAATGTATCAGTCACATTCATGTCTGCCTGTGGAGGGTGCTGGACTGGGACAGCAGCGGGCTCATCTTACAGGCCTCCTCCCACCTGGTGAAGGCGACATTGGAGGCACTATTGAACCCAGCTCCAATGATGCCACAAATCTTTTTATAAGGCTGAGGTTTGTCCAGAATCCAGAGCAAAGAGGGTAAAGATTACTTCAGGGAAATTTTACTTTCTTTAGATGGCTGTCACTTTTAGAGTGCATGCAAGAATGCACACACATAGACCCATGAATATACATGTACATATGTGTATACACAGGAATATACATGCTAATGGCTGTATGCATAAACAAACATATACACACAGTACAGATGGCCGAAGTCCTGCCTTCTGCAGCACATAAACACACAGGAATGATTCCAAGTGTGCTACAATGAAAACATAATATTAAAGAGTTTGGTAAAGGGCTTGGTGAAGGTTTAGAAAAAGTAATGCAATGACCCAAAAATGAGTCCTACATTTAGTTTTTAAAAATAATTTTTTTTTTTTTTTTTTGAGACAGGTTCTCTCTTTGTTGCCCAGGCTGGCCTTAAATTCCTGGGCTTGAAGGATCCTCCTGTCTCAGCCTCCCGAGTAGCTAGAACAGGAGCACACTGTCAATCCTGGCTTAATTTTTTTCTTTTTAAAAATATGGGATGTCTCATGAATTTGCATGTCATCCTGGTATGAGAACCAAGATAATCTTTGCCTGTTCTAATTTTAGTATCTGAGCTGTGAAAGCTAACACTTAGCATTAGCATTTTAAACAAATTCTGCTGGAGGGAGAAGTAAATCCAAACTTGGATATACTTCTAAAATTTTGTACATTTTAACTCTATCCAATTGGCAATGAGAATGCGTAACAGAAGGTTGCCGGTGGGGTTAGTAATTTTAGAGCCTTAACTTCCAAGTCTGTACTGGCTTAAAGGTCTATGAAATGTTGGGTGATTTAAGAGGTACGTAAGGTACTGATCAGTGAAGTGGTGCTTTAAGGGGAATTTATGAATTAAGTCATTATCTATAAACACAAGCACTTGGGCTTTTTAAAGGAAATGCAAATCTTTTGCCATCCACACTAGTCAGTGATGAAAGAGTCTGTTCCAGCCTCCCGGATGTTTCAGTCATGGCCAAGAGGGCAATGACTGGTAACGCTGGCATGTAACCAAGATGGGAAAGGAGGGTCTCTGAAGGGTCATGTGGGGCTCCAGCTCACCACAGGCAAAGGCAGGAGAAAACATAGTAAAGTGCTCTTTAGCGGCCAAAAAAAGGGATATCACTATGTCCAGAGAGTCCAGAGATCTCTCTACGTGCTGAAACAATAATCATGTGTGGACACGAATGTGCATGAAAACCCTACTAATTTTCTTTCCTTTTTTTTTTTTTTTTTCTTTTTTCAGTTTGGCTACTCAGTCACCTTCATGGCAAGGCAGAAACATAAATCTAGGCAACATAAACTCATATTTGGCAAAGGAAGAGGAATACATTTTCAATTTCTCTGAATGAACAAAATCATTAATGTGGCTGATTTGGACTGGAAAGGGTGGGGAACCACTGCCCGGAGAATGAGTAAGAGTGCTGTGGATTGAGCTGCAGCCAAGGGCTCTAGATTTGCCATGCAGACTGCCTGTGGGAGCCAGATGCAGAAGGAGGTGATGATGTACGGAGTGGGGCGGGAGTGCCAGGTACAAATCTGGGATGGGAAGTAGGAAGACGGACATGGCTAGCCACCCTCCCAAAGTCAAGGGGGCAGGGAAGGGCACGGGACCAGGTCCTTGGGGGAACCGCCTGAAAGAACCTGGCCATGGATTCAAGAGCAGACACACGGGGTCCAGGCACACAGGGCGGTGTTCATGGGGGAGTCTGGCCCCACTAGTCTCTGTCCCGTGGGGCGCCGGCCACGCCAATTACTTCCTTTCGGAGGTGGACCTTTGTTGGAACAGAATCTCTCCAGGGCTTGTCACCCGCCCCTTTTGCGTACCATGGCTGTGCACACGCACAGCCTTCCTTCCTGAGTTTTCCTGTAGGAGCTCCGACCTGGGGGTGTGACTTACCCAGTTTCAGCAGCCAGCCTTCTCGGTCAGGATTGAAGAAAGTGTGAGTGAGATCATTCCCATCGTCTTCTGGGATCTTAAAGGGCTCATTTTTTATGCTCTCATACAGATTCTGAGGTAAAAGATAATATTGCATGGCTCTGATTCTAGAAGTAACTTTTCTCCTCCCTCTCGCCACATACTCCATGTGCACTTGCTCTGTCCCTGCAGTAAACCCATGAGGCCCACAGGGCTCAAGACTAGAGGAAGAAGATGACTGTTTCTGCCTTCTGACAGTTCATAGGGACAAAGTAAGTAAGATGCATACTGGATAATTAAGAAAGAAAAGAAAGCAGTTTGACTTCTGCTCAAGCCTTTAGTTTAAGATTTACAAATAGGGGCTGGGGATCTAGCTCAGCAACACAAGTGCCTGCCTGGCAAGCAGAAGGTCCTGAGTTCGATTCCTGGTACCAAAAAAAAAAAAAAAGACTTACAAATGACTTTCCCCTTTCTTGCTGGGCCTCACTGCCAACTTCTTAGTGAGACTCACATAATTAAATGAGTTAAGAGAAGAGGCACTCAATATCTCTCCTTTCCTACAGAAACAACCCTGTTCCAAGTGAATTCCCTCTCCGCTGAAAGGAAGCCGCTCGGGCCCTGCTTACTCGGAGCAGCTCCTCAGGCAGGTCACCCCCATCATTGATGCCGCGATTCATGGCAATGAACCGCTCCACAGTAGGCTTGTCTTTGACGTTGGGATTGTGCAGGCTGGTGTTCAACATGATGATGGCAAAGGAGAGGACATAGCAAGTGTCTGGAGACAAGAGAAAGGCAGAGGGCGGTTAGAAACCCCTCTCCGGAGGGATGGGAAACGCCTGATGGAGTCATAAAGACGTGTCCCAGAAGAATGGGACAGACTCCGCACGTGGACACATGCTCCCAGGCACGCACTATCTGAAAAGGGAAGGGTATGTGAAAGTATGTGAACCAAACAACACGTACACTGTAGGAAATTTGCAAAACAACACAATCTATTAAAAATATATATAAATTACCTATAATATCACGACTTACGAATAAGTTATTTTGTTTCATTTCCTTTACATAAATGTACCTTTATGTAATATACCACAAATGTTATCTCACAGATATATAATTTGAATCAAACAGATATTGATACATACAGATAAAGATACAGACATTCCTCGTTTAATAACCAAGTTCAGTTCCTGCGACTAGGTTGTTAAGTGAATTGGTTGCTAAATGAAGAACTATATATGTATGTACATTACGTTAGAACGAAGAAATGGTCAAAGGAAACTCCAACTTGATGATTTTGCTTTTATTTGCATAACTCTTGTATGCAATACTGTAATGTACGACAGAACATAAAACTAGTACTGTACTGTACATTACAATCAGCAAAATTACAGTACTGTATAAACAAGGTGCACCGTACAAAAAGAAGACACTGAGGCTCTATAAACAAGATGTACAGAACTGTACAAAAAAAACGACGCAACGTAAATCCAAATAGCATGCCTCGGTTCTAGCTCCAAAAAGCTGTTAAACAAGTAGGTCATTAAACAAGGAATATCTGTACACATACACACACACACTTGTTTGCTAATCTTGCCATTTTCCCATTCCAATAAAAATTCTATATAATTTGGCAGGGTGGGGGTTGAAAGAGAGTCTCACCATATAGTTCAGGCTGGCCTTGAATTCACTATGTAGCTCAGGCTGGCCTCCAACTCCGGGTAATCCTCCTGCATCAGCCCCCCAAGTGCTGGGATTACAGGTGTGTGCCACCACACCCAGCCTAAAATATCATGTTTTTTAAAATGCAGTCTTACTATGTTGCCCAGGCTAGCCTTGATCTGTGATCCTCCTGCCTCAGCCTCCCGTGTATCTGCAATTACGGCCATACATGCCCCCATGCCCAGCTTCTAAAAATGTGATTTTTAATCATTATGTGTATCATGGTTCAGAGAAACCAGTAGTTATTTATTGATTGATTGATCGATTTTTTTGGTACTGGGAATCGAACTCAGGACCTTGCGCTTGCCAGGCAGGTGCTGTGCTGCTGAGCTACATCCCCAGCCTGGAACCACTATTTCTAGTCTTAGTGCCTTAATGTTGGGCTTTGGGTTGCTTCCAACTTTTTACTATCATAAACAACATTAAATAAATGTTCCTAGGCATGAATTTCAGCCCTTTTGTTTTAGAAATTATCCAATGCCAAGCAAAGAACCTAGTGGGAAAAGCCCACCTGTGCTGGGCCAGGAGGATCGCCTCACTCACCCGTGGACTGGAACACTCCACTGTTGCACTGGCAGTACCGCTGCGCAAAGGCCTCCATCATCCTGTCGATCTTCTGCGCCTCCCCAGGGAGCCGGAAGCTCCACAGGAACTGCCTGAGGGACAGGACAGGCTGGGTTCAGAACTTGTGCAGACATTTTATTTGTGAACTGTTAAACTGCCAATGATTTTCAGTATCAGAGGGTACAGGGAGACGTGCTGGGCCTCAAGTCTTCTGTTACAGTAATGCTGAGCAGATGAATACCAGTCCACGTCACCACTACTTTAATTGAAGGGAAAATGCTTACAAAAAGTGAGAAATTAATATTTGTCTATTTCAAAAAATAGTTCTCCTCCCCAGGATAATATGACTGAAATATAGAAAAGTGCTCATTTTACACCCACACAATATAGGGTGGCAGGTAAAGCAGTCACAATTGATTTCTGCAAGTCAGAGAAGACCTATGGCCAGCAGGTCTAACCCTGCTTTCTAAATGACAGCACAAAAGCTAACACTGATATTCACACCTATAGCAGTGAAAATACAGGAGGACAACTTCTCAAAAGGCACCAACGAAGATTTAGTAAAAAATTAAAGTTTATTTTTTTCCTTCAAAAATGAAATAAAGCCAGGCATGGTAGTGCACACCTGTAATCCCAGCACTCGGGAGGCTGAGGCAGGAGGATTGCTGCAAGTTCAAGGCCAGCCTAGGCTACAAAGTGAGTTCAAGGCCAGTCTGAACTACACAGTGAGACCCTGTCTCAAAAAACAAAAAACAAAAAATGAAATAAAATACACAACTACCTATTCTAGGGCAAGAAATTAAGGGTTTTAAAAATTGAAGAGTAGAAGAGATTTCAGAATGTAAGTATTCACTAGTTTCCTAAACCCCCAAGTGTAAGCCTGGAAGACTTCACAGCATCTGCCTGCAGAACGTAGCACCATTCAGTCCCCGAACTGTCTTTCACTTACAAGCCAGGAGACTGCCTCCCTTCAAATACTCTGAGACATTCACAATCATCCCCCAAGATGCAACTTCAGTCCAAGAGCCCATGGGATGGACCCGGGGTCATAGGCCTGCCTCTCTCCAAGGACCCCCCGGGAACACATACCGCAAGGCCTGGACGAGGTTCAGGTCCGTGAACTCATGCAGCTCCACAAAGGCGTGCAGGACCTGGATGTTAAACTCATCTCTATCAGGAATAGAAGGAGATGGGAGAAAGCAGGAATCAGATATCGATGCTGAGAATCCATCCCCCTCCAGGTGGGGTCACCGAATTGAGTCCTGGCATCACATGGCCTCTGGGCACAGCCACTCACAGTCAGGAGGGTGTCCAGCTTGCTACGTTTACTGGCTAAACACAAAAGGTGCCCCCACCTCCAGAACACTGCCGCTCAATGCCAGCACGGACAATGTTCCCTAGGATTTGGGGTGTGGAGGACCATGTGTGTCAAGGCCTCACCTCTCCCCTAGGTAGTCACCAATAGCTGTTTTGTTGAGCCCTTCCCCCTTGTAGAGGAACTGGGCAATGTCTTCACAGGTGTTCTTCAGAAGGTCATTCTCTATTAAGAACTGGATGCCCTGGAGAAAGACCACAAAAAACCAGTCGTGCCAGCCTGCCGCAGGTGCAAAGAGGAAGGAGGGGGAGAGGCAGCAACAGCAAGGGTGCCCTGGACACAGAGTATCTGATAAATATCCACCAGTGGATATAAAGGGTCAGGGGCATCATGGCCAGAAGCCAGGGCCCCTGACTCAACCAGGCCATGCCACAGGACAATATGGCAGCTTGGGAGAAATACCTCCGGGTTCCATCTGTATACCAGAAAACCCCCATCTTAAAACCTATGGGCCTCTGCCATTTCCTTTCTGCTTACCTTTTTAGGATCCATGTTAAATTTCTTCCTGCCCATGGCTACCTGTTTGTTCCTCTGCATGTTTTTCCTGAAAAATAACCACCACAGCTGTTACTGCCCGGACAGGGGGCAGTTCTGGGAGGCTGTGTAGACCCCACATGCAGTCACTGACATACAGAGGTTTTTGTAAGATTGGTCTAGGAAAGCAACAGACATAATTTGACCTAAGAAACCCTGAAACCGTCATTTTGCTCTGTGCTCATCTGTTTTTCTGATACAATTTTTTAAAAACTTTACCAAGGTATAATTCACCTATCTCTGTAACATACCATTTTAAGTATATACTTGAAAGGTTTTTAGTAAGCTTGCTAAATTGCATTACCATCAACATAATACAGTTTTAGAACATTTTCAGCAATCCAATGAAACTCCTCATACTCATTTCCAGTTAATCCGTTGAGGTAGGATTACCTCTGCCCCTAGGCAACTATCAACCTACTTTCTGGCTCCACAGATTTGCCTATTCTGGACATTACATATGAACAGTGTCATATAATAACTGAACTTTTGTATCTGGCTCCTTTCACTTAGCTTAACATTTTCAAGTTTCATCCACGCTGTAGGATGTATCGGTACCACACTCCCTTCTATCGCTAGTAACACTCCTCTATATGGGTACGTGCACATTACACCTTCTATCCACACACCAGGAGATAAACAGACTGTTCGCAGTTTGGGGCCGTTATGCACAAGACTGCCACCAGTGCCTGTACACTTCTTGGCTTGGGCATGTGTTTTCATCTCTCTCGGGCAGATACCTAGGGCTAGGCATCACTGGGTCATACAGTACATTCATATCTGACTTTTCAAGAAACCTCCCAAATGAGCAGCATCAGAATGAAAAATGCAGATTCACAGACGATGCTGCTCAAAGTGCGGTCCACAAACCCACAGTCCCGAGAGTCTCTGAAGAATCTCAGTTCTTCATACATACACCATCTGGGGCCCTGCTCAGCGCAGCTGTGAAGGAACCTGTGTTTTACACAATCCCACATGTGGACTCTGAGCAGCAGGTCCTGAGCCACTGGGTAACTCAGACATTCCAAGGGCAGAGCCGAGGAATTAGAAGTTTTAAGATTTCCTCCAATAATTCTGGTGTGTACCCTAATCTGGCAACTCTTGCCATCAATGACAATAGTAATTTTATAGCTTCAGAGAACAAAACGTTGCTCAGAAATAAAAGTATAGGGGCCGGTGAGATGGCTCAGCGGCATAAGCGCCTGCCTTGCAAGCGCAAGGGCCCGAGTTCGACTCCCGGATCCCACATACGAAAAAGGGGCCGGTGATATTGCTCAGCGGCACGGGTGCCTGTTGGCGCGCGAGGTCCTGAGGTTGACCCCCCGGTACCCACAAAAAAAAAAAAAAAAAAAAAGAAATAAAAGTATAAAACATTACTGCTTTGAGGAACACGTCTTCACTGGCTAAATTCACTGGCTGAATCCACGAGAGGTTCCTGTCTTGAGGTTTTTGAAAGGAGCACTGGAAGGCTCTGAGGATGCCAGGAGACCAGGACACAAGGTGACAGGGAACATGAAGGGAACATGAAGCTTCACTGCAGCTAGAACAAATGGCTGAGACCAGATGTCTGGAAATCCCTGCTGAATCTAAATGGTTGGCTAATCATTTTTTTTCTCTAAATCCAGGAAGCTTACTTTGATCTGTATTTCCAAACAAATACCACTAGGGAAAGCCTGCTTCGTGCCTGCCTGTAACAGCGTGGGGCAACCCCATGGGCCCCACAGAGGCAGGGCACATAATCAGTAGTGATCCTCAGGGTCCTGGGCCACAGTGAGGTCCCTAACTGAAACCTTCCTGGGTCCTTGAAAGCACAACACAGACAACCCAGCCTGTCTCTGCCAGCTACAATCACTGCTCACTGCCCGTGCTTGCCTGGGACGTGCACAGAGATGGCTGACTACCTCCACCAATTTCCCACAGCTCCAGCACTGAGACCTGCAGCTCTAACTCATGCCCATGGCAGCCACTTCTCTAACAGGCTTTCCTCATTTTCTATGTATGTATCACCTTGACAAGGATCCCAAAACAACAGCTATGGTACTGCTAATGTGTCACCTGAACTAACTGGTGCCTCTGAACTTTACAAAGTTTTAAATCTTGCAGTGTAAGCACATCATTTCTATTTGATTAAAGTATTTAGGGTCATTTTTACAAAATGGTGGCATTAAGCATCAGGCCATAAGACAGTGGCCTTGTGGAAAAATAAGAATGGGCACCACTTCTGTCTGACTAACACGTCCTATATGTATGGACATTCAGGGATCTGCAGAATAGCTCCCATTCAGGACTTTCAATATTAGAAAACTATTTTAGGGGCCGGTGAGATGGCTCAGTGGCGTAAGCGGGCCCTGGCAAGCACAAGGGCCCGAGTTTGACTCCCGGAACCCACATACATAAAAAGGGCCAGTGATATCGCTCAACAGCACGGGCACCTGCTGGCGCGCGAGGTCCTGAGGTTGACCCCCGGTACCCACAAAAAAAGAATAAATAAATAAAGAAAACTATTTTAAGTTCTAGATTTAAAAACATAAATAACCAAATCACAGCTGCCTGACTCACACCTTCAGATGCAGCTGATGAGAGCCCCAGTTTTGATAAATTTGCTAGCTGATTCTGCTAGCTGCCTGGCTGCCCATACTTCTGACATCTTCATTTCCTGGGTGCTCTACGATGCCCCCAGAAGTTTAATCAAGCAAATAGCACCCTAAATCCTGCATGTGTGTGTGTGTACACCAAAACACATAGAAAATATGCCAAAACCTCTCTGGAAAACTGATAATGAGAAATTTGTTTTCTTCATGCTTTTATTTTACCACCTTCCTGCAACAAATGTGTATTACCTTTAGAATCCGAAAAGGGCCATTTTTTCTTTTAAAAATTCAGGTACAATTTATATTCAACACAATGCACACATCTTAAGTGTGCGTTCCACGGTTCTGACAAATGCCCTTGTGACTACCACTCCAATTAAAACCTGCTTCTATCTTCCCTCCGGTTCCCTCATGTCCCTTTCTGGCCTGCCCTCCCCCTGCCATCATGAGGCAGCCACTGCTATGATTTCTACCACCACAGCTTGGCTTCTCCTGTCTCAGAACCCCATGCACTGCCAGTGCGGCTTCCCTACGGCTTTTCCAAATCAATGCCATGTTGACGAGATCCATCCACACTGCTGCAGGCAAGCAGCTCACTCCCCTCTGTTCCCGAGGCACAGTCTGCTGTCTCTGCCTGTCCATCGCTCACCTGTTGGCAGGCATTTAGGCTTTTTCTAGTTTACTTCAAAATGAGAATGCTGTAAGTATTCTTGTACAAGTCTTTTTGGAAACATGTATTCGGTTCTCCGGATAAATACGTGGGAGTTGAACTGGTAGGAACTGGCCAGCATTTGTGCTTAACATCATATGAACTGACAAACTGTTTTCCCAAGTGGTTATTCTCTCTCGTTCTGGTTAGCACTCGCCAATACCAGATACCAACAATCTTTTTAATTTCAGCCATCCTAGTGGGTATAAAGTCGTATCTGCAGGCAGTTTTATGTCGCACCCCTTTATACCTAATGATGATGAGCATTTTCGTGTGTCTATTATACATACAGCTTTCTGTGCAAAGTGCCTGTTCAGGGTTTTGTCCATCTTCTATTTGGGCAGTCTTTTTAATTACTGAATTACATGTATTTTTTTACATCTATTCTGGATACAGGTCCTTTTTTGGATGTATGTATTACAGATATTTTCTCCTGCCCTGTGGTTTGCCTATTCATTTCCCTTCTTTTTTTTTTTTTTTGTGGGTACTGGGGGTCGACCTCAGGACCTCGCGCGCCAATAGGCGCCCGTGCCGCTGAGCGATATCACCGGCCCCTTTTTTCGTATGTGGGATCCGGGAGTCGAACTCAAGGCCTCGCGCTTGCCAGGCAGGCGCTTATGCCGCTGAGCCATCTCACCGGCCCCTCATTTCCTTTTTAACAGTTATCCTTTATAAAAGGATAGTTTTAAACTTTGATGAACTCAAATGTATCCATTTCTTGTACATTATGACTTTTTTTGTGTGTGTGTGGGTTACCGGGGGGGTCGACCTCTGGACCTCGCGCACCAGCAGGCACCCGTGCCGCTGAGCGATATCACTGGCCCTTTTTTCGTATGTGGGTTCCAGGAGTTGAACTCAGGACCTAGCGCTTGCCGGGCAGGCGCTTATGCTGCTGAGCCATCTCACCGGCCCACATTATGACTTTTTAATGAAAGTATGAAAGCTGTAACCCCAAAATCCAAGATGACAATTCAGAGAATAGAAGCAATGAACTGGAACACACAGCCTCACTCGTCCCTAACGGCACCATCTACAGTAGTTTAAAACAACAAATCAAAAAGCCAGACAGGAAGACTTAGGCTTAGAAAAACACAGACATGGAGTGCACTGCAGACAGCCCATTTATCACATTAGGACCTTAGGAAACGGTCTGGGAACCCCATTCAAACTAAACTCTCAAAGTCACTAAGGTTTATGTCATAAAACACACATGCAGAGTTCTTGTCATTTTACACTATAATTTAATTTCTACATTATCTTCCCTTTAGTATTAGGGATGTACAAATAAGCTAAAAAGTGTACTCAGACATAACTGGGCACACCAGCCTTCTAAAATTCAATTAGTTGTATACATTAAGCTTTTCCTTTACCTACAGGAAAAACAGAAACTCTGTAATACAAACACAGTAGACAAGGAATAGTATTTCACACAGAAACTTTTAGAGTACTTTAAGGCTTTCTGGGACCTCTGAAATTCTCTAGTTCCATTCCACAAATGTGAAAAGCACCTATACTCCTCAGCCTCGCATGGAGGCTGGCAGCAAAGGGTGAGGCTGTGTGCACCCACCAGGACTGTGGTTAGGAAAACCCACTTTCCTTATGGGTCCAAGTCTGTGCAAGGAAGGGCTGGGCACACCGAGGAGCCACACCTTGAGGCCCCCAGGAGCAGGGCAGACTCACCTTTCCTCTGTGGATCCGAGGCTTTCAATTTCATTAGCAACTTCTGCTATCTCGTCCTTTAGCCTCTGCAAGGAGATCATCCACAGTTACTCAGAGGGGAGACGCAGGCCAATAGGACACTTCCAAAGCCTCATATAACTCCTTCCACCCAAGACAACATAAAGCACAGTGCAGAGAAACAAAAATAGGGAACAAAAAAGAAATCCAAAGACTGGGAAAGTTCATGTATTCAACAAATATTGACTGCATTCCTAGGAGAGAGTAAGCATTGGAGGGTTACCAAGGGGGAAAAGACAGCTCCTGGCCTCACAGTCCATGGTCTAGGAAAGGAGTTTATATGCACATACACCATGTAAAATCATATCTTCACTGAGGAATGGCTGCCTGTGGCTCACCAAACACAAGTGGGACAGAAGGTCAGGAGGGACACTCTCCTACCCACTTAGGCACGTGAGTGGCAAAGGGAATGTCTGACCAAATCCACTGTCGGCCACCACCTTCCCTTCCCCTTCAGCCAGCCTTGGAATGAGGCACTGTCACAATGAAGGGGCCTGAGTGAGACTTGCTCCACTTTCCAGCATCTACCAGTGAACGAGGAACCTAGGGGACCAGAGCAAACCAACAAACTGTTCTTAAATCAGCACTCCAGCAAGTCAGTTTTTCCTCTCACACTGAGCAGCTCAGGATTTCAGGCCCTTCCCCACTCCTGAAGTGTTACAAAGAATTCCAAAAGAGTAACATTTACTGCCTCAGGGCTAAAATAATTTAACATGTGGCTTCTGTGTCTTATTTCCTATAAAGCTTGGCAGGTATGAAAAATAACTTGGAGAAAGAATAAAATTTCTGTCATTGACTAAGTATCCCTAGGAACTAGAAACTGTGCAAAGTCTTCATAAATATCAGCTCATTGAATCCACATATCTACCTGTGAGAGTGTTTTCATTCTTATCCTAGAAGGAAGACACTGAAGTCCACAGAACCAAAACTCCTCTCTCAAATCACCTTGCAGGAAAGTGGCACTGCCAGGACCTGCACAGGGGACCAGGGAACCTGGAAACAGCAGTGCGGATTTGCTCAGGGTCTCTCAAGCTCTGACAACCTCACAAATTACTTAACCTCTCCGAGACCCCACTTTCTTGCCTATAGACTGGCAAATGTGAGTGCAGGTCCAAAATGCCTCTAGAAGACACTCTAGTGTCTAGCCATAAACAGTGTGTCGCAGCTGTTTCTACTTCAGTCAACCTCCCCATGTCCTCCTACCTGAATGTCGGCCAGCAGCTCCTGCTTTCTCCGCCGGATGTTCTCCAGTTCTTGACGCTCTTCTGCAGTGAGGTCACTAGGAACTGCAGAGACAAGGCAAATGTTACTAAGACAGCCTTCATCTCACCAAAAATAAAGAAAAATCCAGAAACACAAAAGGACACAGATACCTGGAAAGAAGACAGAAGCCAGCTTTAGAAATGACCTACTGCTAGGAATCATTCTGGCTCCAATTCTCAGCAGGTTTGCTAAAGAAAGGAAGGGCCCTCAATTACACAGAAAAGTTCTGAGAAATGAATGCTTGAAAAGAAAAAGAGAAGAAGACTGCTGAGGGTTAAGTTAGGCTGGGTACAGATTATAACAGTGGGCTCTGGCTGACCGCATGGCCATGTTTGCCCTTCTAGCTGGGAGACTTCAGGCCTCTGCTGATTCAATCTCAGCTGCCTCATGGTTAAAGACGGAAGCAGAGTCGGTGAGGTGGTACATGCTGGTAATCCCAGGACTTTGGGAGGCTGAGGCAGGAGGACTGCAAGTTTGAGTCCCACCTGAACAACTTAGTGACTGAGCAAGACCCTATCTTAAAATAAAAAATAAAAAGGACTGGGGATGTAGGTCCTACAAAGGCTCTGGGCTCAACCCCCAATACCACAAAACAAAACAAACAACAAAAAACTGGAACCATACAACCCTGTTTTGAACTGCAGCAAGGAGAAATGGGTTTTGGAGGCAGCTGCAAAGCATACGAATGGCTTTGTGCCATTTTGGGGAGTGATGGGGCTAGGAGACTGTATATACAGTAAAACAGCCTTTAACTCTGGATATGAGACTTTCTCTTTCTGCTTCACACCCTTCTACATCGTTTGAATGATGTTTTAAAAGGTGTTCCCATCACCAGAGCAAAGCTACTTAAATTCCCAGATCACGGTTCCTACCATGAAACATTTGCACAGCCCTCCACTGAATAAGTCTCGACATCCCTTCGAATGGGGGGAGCCAGGAGGCCCTCCAAAACAACCCCCTGGGTGTCCTGTGGGAACCAAGTGGCCATATGGAAAAACAAGCACTAGAACTAGGCAAACCAGGTGCAAACCCTACTCCAGTCTACCACAGACTACATTAGGCCCTTCAGAGAAGTTACTTAACCGATCTGGGCCACATTTCATTGGCAGTAAAGTGGACATGCTATCACTCACTTTCCAGAGCGCTTTGAAGACAAAGCAGACAGAGTACAGAAGTACCCCTTTCATGTTCCAAGTCCCCCAATGATGCCTGAAACCATGACAGCATTGGACCCTGTATCTGTTGTGTCTCTCCTGGACACACACGCATGTACTTAATACTTCCCCCACCTTAAGTACACACTACCTTGCACTGTACCCATATCTCTTACAGTCTGAAGTGCGGCCATGCCTGCATGAGTTTCTTTTACCTTCCTCACAATTTCAAAGAAGTTCATGAATAGAAGGGATGGAGTAGTATGATGCAAGATTTCATCACACTACTCAGAACAGCATGTGACCTAAAATTTAAAGTTGATGAATTACATATTTCTGGAATTTTATTTAATATTTTTGGGTTGTGGGTGATCAAGAATAACTGAATCCTCAGACAACTGTGGGGTAATAAAGTGCCTCAGACCCTCCTCTGTGGCAAGGCGCAGGGCACCCACATCCCTGGGGGAAGCGTAGCCCATTTTCTTGTACTTCAGCAGATGTCTGAATGACCCAGAGATGTACGCCCAGAGTGGAGGACATGAGCCCTGGGTGCCATTGCACACTTGAAATGTGGCCGCCCACCTTGAGATACACTGTCTATATAAAATAAATAACATAAATAACTAACTAACACGTTTTCATATTTTACGCTGAATGTAATTCAATGTAATATTTTACATTGATGATACACTGATAGGACAGTAACTTGATTAGTTAGCTATATCATTTTAACTGCCCCCACAGGGGCTACTAGGAAACAAAACTGCATTTGTGAATCAAACCATAGCCCACAGGCAGCCCCAACTTGGAAGGACCCTTCTGTTCAAGGGTATAGCTGGCACACACACTGCCTGTGGCCCTGAGCTTCATCTGCCATATGAGAGCAGCTACGTCCTCAGATATTTCATAAAGATTACTTCAGACAATAGGTGACGGTAGGAACAAGAGCTACGATGGAGCCTGCAGCCCAGGAAGCCAGCCTCAGCACCACAGCTGGCTCCCCCTTCACCAGACCTCCCTTCCCATCCAACAAAGTGTCCTTTAAACATCTCCGAATGCACAGTAAGAAATGCACTTGACACAGCGTAGTCTCCCCATACACAATATTACGAAAAACAACACCTCACAACACGTGAAATGCATTGATATTTTCTGTTACGTCACTTTAGTTTCCTTAAGGCCCTAAATAAATTTCATAGCCACTGAAGCACGAGTCCTGTGGCTTGCAAGCACTCCTCTACTTTAGAGGCTGGAGGATACTGCACTGTGAAGCTTCCAGCAGACCACCTGAGCCCAAGCCGGGCCACCTCCCACAGCGGGCCTTCACTGAAACTGGAGCGCTTGGAAGATCTTCCCAAAGGCAGCTCAGTACCAACCCTGCTGATCACAACCCATGGCAGCGAGCGTACATGAGTTCATTTCATCAGACCTACAACACAAGTGAGAAACGATAAGTCTGGGAACAGAAAAACCACCTCGTAGCAAACAGACTGGAAGTAAAAGAAAACTTTAAAACAGTAAACTACAAAAAAGGGACGATTACAGAAAAAGAACACACTCTTGCACATTAAACATTTTTGCCCCAAGCACAGTCCAAAAATCAGAAAAGTCAAGAAAGGACTGAAGAAGTTCAGGCATTCTTCGTAGAAGAGAATAAAAGAAAAGACCTGAAAACATATGCAACAAATCCACCCATTCAGTATAGTAAAGCTTCTAAAAAATCCAAGAAATAATTATTCAAAATAAAGATCCAGAAGTTCAAAGAGCAAAGAAGATTCTAAAATCTCCACAGGCAGCGGAAAGGTGGTCCATCAGACCACCCACAAGGAAGAAGCTGGCAGGTTGGGAAGATGACAATGGCAGTGAGGACAAAATCATTTGACCCTAGAGTTGTCAGTTGAGTCGGAGGGCAAATCAGAATCATCTCAGACACCTGAGGAGCAGAAAGCCAATCTCTTGTGTATCCCTTCCAAAGAAATGAAAATGTGGGTACAAGGGATGAGGGACCCAGGAACCTGAGGATGCCAAGAGCACCCACCTGGGATGGAGCCAATGGGCTGAGCATGGAAGGTCATCACAAAGAATGAAGTAGATTGGAGATAAATAACAAATGAAAAAGCAGCCGTGAAATATCTGTGACATGAAGAGGCATCATTTGGCCTCCTCTTAACTAAATTAAAAGTACTTAGAAATAGGAAAAACAGAACTAAAAGGAATCACCGAGGGAATGAAGCAAGCATCCTGTGGGGAGGGGAGGGGAACTGCTCCCATTGGTGGGCAGGGCCCACCTGACTCTTGGGTGAAGGTACTTTCTTGTCAGGGTGCTATTTGAGGGCTGTTAACTTTCAGAATCAACCTGTAGGCAAAGCGCAAAAGACAGACCCAGGTTAAACAACAAAAGTTAACTTTTCCCGGCATTCAGGAGGCTGAGGCAGGAGGATTACCACGACTTCAAAGCCAGCCTGGACTACATAGTGAGCTCAAGGCCAGCCTGAACTGCATAGCGAAATTCTATCTCAAAAAACAAAAACAGGGCCGGTGAGATGGCTCAGCGGCATAAGCGCCTGCCTGGCAAGCGCGAGGGCCGGAGTTCGACTCCCGGAACCCACATACGAAAAAAGGGCCAGTGATATCGCTCAGCGGCACAGGAGCCTGCTAGCGCACGAGGTCCTGAGGTCGACCCCCGGTACCCATAAAAACAAAACAAAACAAAACAAAAAAGTTAACTTTTATCAACTGTGATATTAGCATGAAGAAAGAGCTGACAAATGTTAAAGGGGAGGGGGACATCCTGAGACAAGCAGGAGTCCAACAGGAGGTAGGAGGGTGGGTACAGACCCTGGAGCAAGAATCCAGGCTGTAACATCACTTACAGAACTTCAAAGATGAAAATAAAGGAACCGAAAGTGTAATACACTATCAAAAAGGAAGCAACGAAATGACGTGAGTTGTATCCTTGTCTATGGGAGGAGGAAGTCAGGAGATAATCTTTAATTTTGACAAAATTATCACTGACATAAGAACTTGGCAGGACCTACCATATCTAAAACCAGAAAGTTCTTTAAGAGCACCTGTTTTAGGAGAAGGTCCGGGAATGGAGAATGGGGGCATATGAGCCCCTGAACGGTTGCTTTAAAATAAACACATGCATGTACTACGTGGTTTGAAAGTGAAAGATACAAATGTTAATCTATGGTTACTAGAAAAGACAGGCTTCTGTGTCCTTGTAATCAGACAGAAAAGGCTTCTAGCCAATTTGCAGTTAAAATAAGCAAGGCCTTTGTTATCACGTGATTTCTAAATTACTTCTTCATCTCATACTTAAGTAACATTAAGATACAATGCTGCTTCCCTTTTGATTCAATAAATCAATGCAATATCAATTGTTTTTTTTTTTTTTTTTGAGACGGTCTTGTGATGTAGTTCAAACCAGCCTTGTACTCACTATGTAGCCCAGGCTGGCCTCAAATCATGACAATCCTCCTGCCTCAGCCTCCTGAGTGCTGGGAATATAGGCATGAGCCACCATGCCCAGCTCAAATCTTTAATTCAAGCCTTCATTCTAAGCTGCCCATGAGAAAAAGGAATCCCAATGCCAAGAGGCTTGGTTGCATTTGACAGACCCAAGAATTAGCACTGTTGCTGGGGTACTGGGGCACTGAAGGTGTGGCTGGTTCCTAGGACTTCGGCTGCCACCCCAGAGATGCTGGAAGGCAGCAGGTGGCAGAGGCACTCGGTGACCACATCTATTCTGCACCAGGGCCTAGAAGGAAGCCTATCTGTGCAGATCAAGAGCGGCTGGGCTAGGATAGGCCAGATGGCATAGCGACAAACAATCACTCCCTCCCCCACTGCCACGTGCTGCAGCCACACTTCTGTGCCAGGGAGGCAGCTAAACCCTTTCTCTAAAGAATGGACGGTGGGGAGGGCAGCAGGTTGTCCTTTCCACCAGACTGAGTACAATGGCGATGGATGAGAGAGGGAGCTGTCCCGATACATCACCGCCCGCCCCTCTGCCCAGTGCCCCTTTGAGGGCCCAGGAATCCATGCCCACAAAGGTTAATCTGCAAGGTGTCTGTCTGGCAGTCAGATGGACGGTCCAGCATCAGGCCCCTCACCCTTCCTTTCCAGGGTTCCAATTTAATGAAGGGGATTAAAGTGACAAGAAACAACAAGGGGCCATTGTGCTCACTGTGAATAGAAAAGCCACACAAGGGAAGCTTTCATTTATTTATTTATTTAAATGTTGCTTTGCAGATTTTAACAGTCGGCAGAAAGCAGAGCTGAAATGGGTTGCAGCCACCACATACAAAGGAGGACTGTCTTAAAGGGACAGCATGCTCTTTCCAAGCCAGGGGAAGGTAAATGAGCCCAAGAAAGGCACTGGTCTGAAACCCCGCAATCCCTGCTCTGCTGTCACGGCAGTTGCCTTCGAAGTGCCACCAAGGCCCATTGAAGATGAAGCTCCTGTGACAGCATGCTCTGTTCAGTGCACACACAGCAGCTGCTAGCAAAATGGACGGCACCATCCCAAATCCCCATGGATGCTGTGAAGTCAGAAGGTCCTAGGTGTGCACTGGGACTGAGACCTTACTCTCTGAAATTATTTTGCTACCCCAGGGCCCCATGACTGGTTTTAAAATACACCACTTGCCTTATTTTTTCCACCAAAATAATTAACCAGCATTCTCTTCATGGCCCACCTCTCAGTAGGGTAAAAAGGGGTCACATTTAAACTAGTGTGAAACATTTAGAAAAGTAACTGAGAAGTGAGGTCCACCTGAAAGGCCCACTTCCCTTACTTGTGGAGAAGATAAATATACAAAAGATAAAACTGTCCTAGCCAGTGTTCTACTCAGGCCACAGAGGGAGCTCGGCCTTCTTCCAAATCCAGCCCTTAGTGTAAGAAGGCCCACCCTTTTGCAGCCCTAGAGTTTCCTGGACACTGAATTAACACACACATACACACACACACACACACACACACACACCCCTTTAACCTAAGCCCTCCCTAAAACAGCAGTAGTCATGGTGAAATAAAGCTCACGTTTCCCACACCCTCCCCAGAACTGGCACCTGCTCTGAGGGTCCAGGTGGCTATTCACATACTACGTTTCTGTGGTCAAGAGTGCAGACACAGGAAACTGCCTGTTGAAGAGGACGTACTCCTCCAGCCTCCCAGATGCACCATCCCAGGGCTTTAGGGACAGGGAACTCCAAAGGCTGGGAGGTGGCAGCAGCACTGGGCACCAACTAGCCGCCCTCCCAAGTGGACCCTGCTAGTGAGACTTCGACCTCTAGAGGCCCAAATCACTTTGTCGTCTGGTAAATCCCAGTGACCTGAAATCTGAAGAAAAACTTCAAAGTATAGAAAGAACTCAGGCTTTGGATCCATGCCGATGTTTGGCAACTAAGCCTTGGAACCACTACTCTCCACTGTTGGCATCGCTGTGAGGGCCAGGTGTAGGCTAAAGAAAACACAACAGGGGCCAGCGAGATGGCTCAGCGGCATAAGCGCCTGCCTGGCAAGCGCGAGGGCCCGAGTTCAACTCCCAGAACCCACAAACGAAAAAAGGGCCGGTGATATCGCTCAGTGGCACGGGCGCCTGCTGGCGTGTGAGGTCCTGAGGTCGACCCTCGGTACCCCCCCACACACACACAAAAAAAACACAACAGCAGACACAAGTAAGTCCCCATCAAAGCCTTATACGCAGACCCAGTTTGCATTCCTCTCCAATTTCTTCCTTTGAGGCCATTGCTGCTCACCAAACCCATACAGTGCTGCTGTCTCAGGGCTATACAGCAGACCTATCCCTTCCTGTAGGAACCACAGCCCCGGAAATACCTATAGTCACATGGGGCAATTCGGGAGGGTTGTTAACCAGCGGCACTGACAGATTGCCTTGGGTACGGAGCCAGCCCTGCACTCACCAGCTATGTGACCCTAGGCAATCTATCTCAGCTCTGTGTACCTCAAGGCAAGCAGTAAGATAAAGAGTTGCTTCCAAAAGCAGCTCCTCAGGCCTGGCTCTTTTTTTTTTTTAATATGCGGGTACTGGGAGTCAAACTCAGGACCTCGCGCTTGCCAGGCAGGCGCTTATGCCACTGAGCTATCTCACCGGCCCTGGCTAACGCTTTCATATGGCTTTCATATCATAGGGCAACATGGATCACCTGCGTGAAATGACTCCTGGTAAATCAGAAACTGCAGGATAAGAGGACCACACCATGAGGCCCCCTTGGGACTGTAAGAGAGGCAGACACCACACAAAAGCAGCTGTGGACTCAAAAACAATGACAAAGTTCTCATGGGTCACTACTGCAAATGGAGAGTGGGTTGGTTTGAGAGAATTTGTTTTCCTGAGAACAGCAACTTTCAGTTTTCACAAAACTCACTTCCACGCCAATGTGACAAATGTACACACAGCGCCAGGTCTTTAAGACAGGGTTAAGAATGCAACCAAAATTAAGAGCATCTTATAGGTAAAAGGTAACAGAAGACAGAGATAAAACAAAAAACTGTAATGATTCAGAATGTCACTGAAAGCCATAAATTCAGAGTTCTCAGGATACTTATCAGGGTCGCGGGACAAGAGCAGGTGGTCAGAGAAAAGGGGTATGGTAAAAGTCAGAGACTCAGTAACACACTGAGCTCACATCACACCTTTATAGAGTCTGCCAACCTCGGGGAACCAATTACATTTCCTTTCTTCCTGAGTCAAACCTTAGCCTCCTTTCTAAAATTTAATACTACATCATCCAGGCTTCTTTTTGAAAAACAAAGGAAATTCTGACACATGCTACAACACAGATAAGTCCTGAAATCACCTCAGTGAAACAGCCATTCACAAATGGGTAAATACTGGCCAGGCAGAGTGGTGCATGTCTGTAATCCCAGCACTTAGGTGGCTGAGGCAGGAAGACTGCCAAGAGCTCAAGGCCAGCCTGGGTTACATAGTGAGTTCTAGGCCAGCCTGAACTACATAGCAAGACCCTGTCTTGAAGAACAAACAAAACAAAAGAAACAAATGGGCAAATGCTGCTGGACTTCACTTACCCGAGGTCCCTAGAACAGTCACATTCATAGACAGAAGTTAGGGCTGGGATGCAGCTCAGTGGTAGAGCACTTGCCTAGCATGCACAAAGCCCTGACTTCCAGCCACAGGACCTCAAGAAATGAGAGACATTAACAGAGACAAAGTAGAGTGGGGGCTGCCAGGGGATGGGGAGTTAGTGCTTAATGGGGACAGAGCTTCTGTTTTGCAAGTTGAAACAATTCTGGAGGTGGCTATACAACAACGTGAATATACTGAAAACTACTGAACTGTGTACTTACAATTAAAGTGTGTTTTATGTTTTATACGTATTTTACAATTAAAAATAAACAATAACCTAACAGTATATTTTAACTTCCTAATTCTGCTAACTTTAGTCCCTTTTCCAAGAAACTATGGTTTGACTTTTGTGAGGGGCACTTCAAGAATCTCACCACCAACTTGCAGCCTAAGAGATTTTTAAAAGAATTAACACACACTGCCAAACCAAAAATTAAATTAGCATGCAGCCAGCATAAATGATTTTCAACACTGAGAGGCAGAGGTACCTTCTAGTAAACTGCCAATATAGATATTTAGATAATTCTATTTTAAAATTTTTCCAGGCAAAAACCACCCAATCTCCTGCCTAGAAATCTATTAAAATTTTATTGCCACATTCTGCGTGTGTGTGTGTGTGTGTGTGTGTGTGTGTGTGGTGTTTGGGACTGAACCTTGGGCCTTCTCACTGAGCTACATCCCTAGCCCTTTTTATTTTGAGACAGGATCTCACTAAGTCACTAATTTGCTCCAGCTGTGCTTTTGTGAATTTTGTGATCCTCCCACCTCAACCTCCCAGAGTGCTGGGATGACAGGCATGTGACACCATGCCATGCCTGGCTAACATTCTATATTTCTTTCTTTTTTTTTTTTGGTACCGAGAATTGAACTCAGGACCTTGCGCTTGCCAGGCAGGTGCTTGTGCTGCTGAGCTATATCCCCAGCCCACATTCTGCATTTTTAAGGAAGACTTCATTCCTGTTTTCAGTCTTAGAGACTGTCCCCTACTGACTACCCTGATAACCAGGCCTCTGAGTTCAAAGGGGACACTGGCCAGGGTTGAGACAGGGAGGAATCCAAATAATACTTGTGATTTCACTGACTTCTCTGTGACTTTGGTCAAACCATGACCTCTCCCCACACCAGTTTCCTCATGTATGGAATGGGGATGTCACTATTCCAACTCTTCTTAATACAAGAACGTATGTTAAAAAGCTCCATAAACTGTCTTATAAAGTGAAGATATTTATATCTTATGGAAAATCAACACATTTTATCTAATAAATCCTAGAACTCAGGACTGAGTTTCCATGTTGTGATTCAACCAACTAACCAGAGGGAAATGAGGTCAAATTTCAAGGTTGTAACAAATGAAGTCTTAAAATTTTATCCTGAAAATGTGGTTTATAAAAACAAATTTAACAGCTGCTTTCAGTAACAGCTAAATGCTAATTGTTGTAGGGACCTTTTCTTTTTCTAAAACCTGGAAGCTGGGATTCACAGCAGCTTTTCTCCAGCACCAGGCGTCAAGACTGTCACCGCTGCTGTTTCCAAAAGGATCTGGGGGCTGAAGGTAGGGCTGGGTCATGGTCAGTGAGGGACTGTCCTCTCCTCAACCAGCCTCCTGAGACAAGTTGACAAGCAGTGTGGTCCTCAGCTCTCAGGGAGGTCTGGGAATTCCCCGCTCCACCAGAGACCCAAATTATTATTCTTGCCCCTCCTCCAAGGGAGCAGGGGACTGTGTCTCCTGGATGAAGCTCTGCTGCCAATTGTAGCCACTGTCACCCTGAACAGCTGGGCCACCACACCCCTTCTGTCTCCAAAAGAGGTTTGGTGGGGTTTTAAGAATTCAGCTCTCTCGCATTTCACCTCATTCCTAAAATCTATTTGTATGCTGGCCCCTTGTACCACCCTGAATTTTTCTGTACACTTAAACATTCTTCCTCATGCTGCAGCTGGATAGGACCCCTAAGGATCAAACTGGATGTACAACTCCAATTCTTTTCAATGTGCATCACTGGAGCCAGGGCTGCCCACGTCCAGGAGGGGCTCCAAAGCCCAGAATGAGTAAGTAAAAATCCCCTAAGCAGGTGGACAGGCCTAGAGGGGAGATTCTCAGCCTGAATTTGTCTCTCTGTTTTCTGCCATTCTGCTTGTAACCTCACCACAGCTGACCCCAGAAAATGATTATTAGCTTATTCCTAAGTCTCAGTCCAAGAAGAAACTATACCAAATGCTTGACTACCTATCCGAAAGCAGAAGATGGGAACCCAAGGACAGACATGCAGAGAATCAGCCCCACACACAGCTCCTGCTGCCGGCAGCAACGCATAATAGAGGGAGCTGCAGACCTGGTTCCACACGCCATCCACCCCACCTCTTACCCGTGGCGAGTCCCCTTTCCAGTGGCCCCAGTGTCCTGGCAAGCCCTGGGCAGCAACATCAAAACCTCCGCTGGTCACAGCTCTCCGCGTCAGAGGCCATGGTGGCTCTGTGCAGCCATCCCACAGGCCCAGGCTCCCCGGAGCTCCCCCAACCCTGGGTGCAGGGAGAGCTGGAGCAGGGACAGCATGTGAGTGCCAGCACAGAAGGGCAGGGGAGGAGGCGTCCAGAGGAGACAAAAGCCGAGCAGCCCAACCGCGGGTGGGAGTGAGCCGAGCCTGGTGGGGAAGGCTGGCTTGGCCCCGGGGATGGGGGCGCTGAGCTGGAGCTGCAGCCGTGGCTGACACAGTATGTGCTGCTCCGCTCCTCTCAGGCTCATTTCCATGAATGCAATCACGCCGCCCCTCCTGCTATCCCCCTTCCTGGCCTCCTGGGGGAGGGGAGGCACCACTACCATTCGCTCACAGGCTGCGCTTGCTTTCTTTTCCCCTGTAGAAGCAAAACCTGATGGCTGCTCTCACCGGGAGGATGTTAACCCTTACTTCAGAGGCCCTCTCAAATAAGAGGCTGGGTGTGCAGAGAGGCTGTTCTTCCCATGACCCTGCGGCAGGCCAGCAGGCAAAGTGGCACTGGCCAGACTATTCTCACACCATCCTGAAGAGGCTCAAGAGGCAGTCCTCTTCGACCCCAGGGGTGAGGGGTGTTGAACACTCTCAGTCTCCACGTGGGATACTCCAACCCCTTTGCCAAGGAGGACTTGCTTGCAATTCTGCAGGCAGGCCAGCAGCAGAGGCCGCTCTGCTGCACTCTAGGCTGCCCTGGTTAGATGAGTTGGGCAAATTGATATTGGTGATGATAACATAAGATGGCTAGAGACAACAAGCATGGCTACTGCTCACATGCAGTGGCTCTCAAACTTCAGATATGATAGTCACCAAGGGCACTTGTCAAACACACAGACTTGGGGCCCCAGTCCCCAAGACATAAATTCCGTAGGCCCAGGCTCCCCAGTGAAACAGGATCCAAGGTGACTACAGACCACATTGAGAGAAGCACTACCTTTGACAATAAGGGAAGAGATATAAGGAATTTAAAACAAGTACCAAATAAGCTAGGAGGGAAAACAAAGCAAATTAATGCACTGGACCAGGGTTCTTCAATCTGGGTACTGATGATACCTGGGGCGGACCATTCTCTGTGGTGGGGGCTTCTCCCCAAGTGTGGTAGGGGGTCTAGCTGTACCCCCTAGATGCAAATAGTGCATCTAGAGAGCACCCGCCATCACCGCAAGGTGTGACTACCAAAAATGTGATGACCAAATGTCCTTGGGGGGCAGTATTGACCTAGTGAAACAACAGAGGGGAATCCTACTCCCTCCCTCCCTTCCAGTCTCCTGCCGTCACAGAATCGCTGATAGAAGGCACCCCTTCCTCTTCGAGCCCTGCTCTACCACTTGATCATCTCCCTAGAGGTTTAGCCCAGTTGGAATATGGATGGACATTGTCATCACCATGGCAGTGCCACCAGATCTGAACCAAATACTTTGGTCTCACTCCAATCTGTTTTTTAAGAAACAGCCACAATATGATCTTATTCTTGTGTCAAAATGGTAGCACTCAGTTGAAAGAATCATACTGAGTCTGTGAAAAACAAACCCTAAAATTATTTATGAAACTTCCACTTTCAGTTTGCAAGTTTTCAATACAAATGTGAATTGAGAGTCCCACCTGGACACATCTACGGCCTCCTATCTCTTTCCTTCACACATCTGGACAGTGATTCACCTCCCATCCCGCCAGGCAGATCCCAGTCTCCCTTATCTGCCAGGGCCACTGAGTCCAGCCTCTCTTCGGCTCCTCCATCCTCACAGTGCATGGGACCTGCCTCCTACAGGGAGCCTCCCTAGTTATTCCTGCCACACTCCTCACTCAGCTTCAAGATTATCCATCACCTGAAGGCCTTCTCTATTCACTTTTGAATTTGTCCACATCATACAATTCACTTCTCTGTTATACACTTCTCTGTTCCCTGGGGATTTCAAGTGTACATGAAATTAAACTCTGGCCTTTCAGTGTTACCTTATACCAGTGATGGTGAATTTATGACGTGTGTGCTGCAGCTGGCTGTTTGTTATCATGGAAAGTTCTAAAAGGTTTACAATTGCTGTCTTATACTGTGAATATTCTCACAGCACTTTACCTAATCCTAAGAGTTATGTCCCTTTTTTTTTTAAGACAACACCACTAGCTCAAAGTTAGTGATTCTGCCCTCAAAGAGCTCACGCGTCGCTATTCGTTTTGTGCGAAGAAGTGCCCAATCAACATGCCCACAAGGTGCTACTGGGTCAGGGGACAAGAAGAGTGCAGCCTATGTTAGTCCAAGGTGGCTCCACACAAGAGCCATGCCTGGTGCTCAGCCTCAGGTTATGCTGGGAAGGAGAGGGCATCCGGGCTGGCCAAGGACAGCAGAGGCTGAAGGGCAACCTATATGGGGAAAGTCTGGAAGGCAAGCTGGAGTCGGCTGGTGCCCCTGAATTTGACTCAGACAGCTGATTCTACTCTGTTGCTGAGCTGGGGGTGCAATACAAAGAGGAGCACTCCCGGAAGGGCAAGCAGCGGCAGGGAGGCGCCCGAGAAGAAAAGTACTGGAAAGCTTCCAGCGGTCAGGAAGGAAAAGTACAGGGACACAGTCATTTGCCTGGTGCGGTCAAAACTTAAGAAGTGGAAGCAAAGAGTAAGTGTTTCTGCCCTCTTGGGCTCATGGCTTCCTTCTCTGATACTAATTCTCCAAAGGCGCTGCTGACTCCCACCCTCTCTGGTCTCTGTCTAGGACACAGGGTCAGCGGGAGCAGACAGTAACTGTCTGACAAGTTTGCAAAGCAAATGTACACTGTCACTCTGTTTCTAGTCATTTCTGATGAGGGAGGCACAGAGTGAGGAATAACTTGTATACTTCAATTCATGGCTACTGCGAATTTGGAATGCACAGTGCTGCTCACAGACCCTCTCTACACAGGAGGCATCAGCCCCACCCCACACAGCGGGGCCCCAGCTCCAATGCTGGTGCAGAATGAGCACAGAGCCTGTGGCCACTGTCAGCTTCTCAGTCTCTCTCCCTCTTTGAGTTTTTATCATTCTACTCTGTTCTTTCTACTGAAAAACACTTCATGATTCTTTGGTAAAAGCAGAAGCATGAGATGCTTCTTCAAAGAAGCACCAACTAGTATCTGCTCTTGCTCAAGAAGGACCTCAGGGTCTCGAGACGGAAGTCATTTCTACCCTTACCCCAAAGTAGAAATACTGACTCCCAGTACTGGACAGAGGGAGAGTTGTCCTGGGCTTGAGTTTGAGAGAAGCACGGGAGCAGTGAAAGCACTGAGGAGAAGCGTGAGAATGCTGAAGAGAACCCCAGCTTTCTGAATCTAGGGTAGGCCCCAGCTGCTGGCCCACCTTGCCCACAGCCACTCAACAGCAGGCCAAGGCTGGAGCAGGTGTGGAGGCCCCAGCCTCCTGGCCAGGCTCAGTGCTGGAGAGCAGGCTTCATCTCTGACGTGGTCAGCTTGTTCTCGGAGGCTGTTCCTGGCTGGCCCTATGCACAGGGGGCAGCTCAGCCAGGAACAGAATGACATGGAGAAGAAAGAGCAGAACCGCACCAGGGGCAGGCCCAGGAGAGTCAGCAAGGAGGAGGCAGGAGGCAGGCAAAAGTTTGCACCTTTGAGATCCAGGGCACAATGTAAAAGGCAGTTTACAGAAACATAAGTGGTCAAGCATGAAAAGGTGCTTCCCCTCAGTCAATTTTTAAAAGTGCAAACGACAGCACGAACAACATACCATTTTCCACAAGTCTGACAGACATCAAAATGCGTGGTCATGCAAACAACAGCCAAGGGTGGGTGCACGACAGTCCCGCACACTGTCATCAGTGTGAACTGGCGCTGCCTCTTATACTACCCATATATAAAATGTGCATACCTTACAATTTTATTTGAATCTGAGAGTTTGGTTCTTAAAGCTCTTAAATATAAACTAAATTAAAATCTTAAATTATATATAAGAATTTACCTAATGGATATGGTACCAAAATTGTAAAAACTGAAAATTACTTTAACAGTATATGGTGATTACAGAATGAGGTGCTCTACAAATGCTAATACTGAAACAGGATGGTGCAGAACACTGTGTCAGAACTGCTCATGCGTGACACACGATTGGTGGATGCACTTGAAACTGCATACACTGAACACCACGAAATCAAGGACTATGGGTGGGAGGGAGGCTTTGAGCCCTCCCTCCCTTCCAGTCTATCTGAATCCACAATGAACACAACATTTAGTGTTAAGGTTTCTATTCAGAGAAAGGGCAGAAATGCCACCAGCCACTTACATTTCCCAGACTAATGTTGCCGTGTTCCTTCTTGAGCTCTGTCTGACACCCATGAAACCCCTGGTGTGATCACTCCCACACCGCCGTGGTTGCACAGGGGGCTCTTCATCTACATTCTCTGACCCCGAATCCTGACTCTTACAGAAAACACAAAAGGAAAGAGACTCAGACTCCGGGGAAGAAAGAGTATTCAGAAACAGCCATTAACTTGGAAAATAAACTCACAGGATCTTTCTGAGGTCAGATGCTGAGCTTCTATGAATTCTCTATAAAGAACAACAAGACACAGGCAAGAGACTATCCTTTTTTCAAAGAAGGAAGGAATGTGCTGGGTGGGTCCTGGCACCCAGCCCACCTGCAGGGTGGCAGGGCTTGACTGGTGGTGCACTTTTATAGCTTTCCTAGTTTATCACCTCAGTCTATAGACTCAAACATCTATATAAGCAGGAGAAAAATGAAAAACTAACTGTTAACTTGTTGTATTGGTCAGCTTTCTTGTCACTGGGATAAATAGTTGACAGCCACAACTTAAAGGAGAAAAGGTTTAATTTGGCTCACAGTTTCAGAGGTTTGGTTCATGGTATGCTGGCAAAAACATCACGGCAGGGCCGGGGATGTAGCTCAGCGGCACAGTGCCTGCCTGGCAAGCCCTGAGTTCGATTCCTAGTACAAAAAAATAATAATAATCACGGCAGAAGGGTGTGGTGGAACAAAGCTGCTCATTTCATGGTGGCTGGAAAGCAGAGTAGGGAGAGAACCAGAGGAAAGGGCCAGGGACCAGATATAGTCACCAAGGTCACGCCCCCATAACCCACCCAGACACACCCCAAAGTGTGCTTCATCAATCTGCTAGGTGTGTCCCAATCCAGTCAAGTCCACAATCACAGTTAACCATCACATATATTAGGACATGGGATGATCACATCCCAACAGTGGCGGTTTAATATATTCCTGGCTGATGCAGGCTCAGAGAGGCCCTCTTTAGAACAGACTGGGGCTGGGCTATATAACTCCAAAGGTACTCTCTAGCTCTAGAAATCTGTGACTACACTGCTGTTAGTGACTGTCCCAGCTAGTCACTTCACACTCAGGCTACGATGAAGCCACATAAAAGTCCCCAAAGCTGAAGGTCCTCAGAAGGTGAGCAGAAGATGACGGAAGTCACAAAGTCCCTTCCTAAAAAAGAAGTCTCGGCTGCACTAATGATAGACAGAAGTAAGAGCAGACACCGTAACGCTGCACACTCAGTGAACCAGCTTTTGGAGGCTTAGCAAGGTACAAGGGAAAATGAGAGAAGGGCTAGCCCTCCATCTCTGACAGAGCCAGCAGCAAGCTGGATGCAGGTTTTGTCAGCCCCCACCACATATATATTCTGTGGCCTTCTGAAGCCACAGGGAGAGCTGCTCTGACTGCCCCCAACTCCACCTGGACTCGCAGATCCCAGCTTTGTCCTTTCCTCGGGTGACTGTTCTGCAGGCCAGCAAGGGCTCACGACCCCACACCTCAGCCTGCAAAGAACTAAAATACCTACCTTTCCTTTCCACCAATATTGGCTTCTTAGAAAATCCCACCTGCTGCCTCCCACAAACTTTCTAACTGAACCGTGGGTCTTGACCATGTGCAGCCAGTCCCACACATTCATATTCCACTATAAAGGGGAAAACCTGGGAGGTTGTAGAAACTCTTAGACAATGGATAAAAGTAAACTTTTCAGAGGCACAGAATCCAAGCCCTTATTTCTGTTCTTCTTCTTCACCAAGAAGTCAGTTCCAAACCTCTGTATGACACTGTGCACGTTTGTTCCCAGTGTGCTCAACAAGAAAGCCTGCAGTATCAATGAGAGCAATGCCACTCCAAAACTGCCACAGCAGATGGTGACAGGTTTCTTACTCTGGTATGTACTTCACACAACGCCAAACAAGTTCCTGCTTAAAAATAAAGATGTAACCATTTTTTATTCTGCAAAATACAAAATCTATATAAGGAAGTGAGTAAAACTACCTAAAGGGTATTAATTTAGAGTTACAGCACCTTAGGTCTTCCTGCTAAGACTTCAACCTAAAAACCAGGCTGCATGATCACCTGGAACACAGGAACAGAGTAATGGGGCACGGGCGTTATAACTCAAGGTGAGTTACTTTAGATGCAACCTGAAAACGCAATGTCTTACTAGAGAGGCATTATACTTAATTCTATTTGGCCTATTTGCCTATAAGCAATTACTATTCTAAATCCTCATGGTATCTTATGGCTTTAAATGTTTTTCCATGTCTATTTTTAAAAACATTGACAACAAAGCTCAACTATAAGCTCTGCATGTTTCCCGACAGTGAACTGCTCTTTCCAGCTTACAGATGAGGTACAAGACTCCAGGAGTGCAAATAACCCCTTTAAGGTAAGCTTCTCATAGAGAAGAGAGAGGCCAGTTCTCACTTTCAGTCCCTGCCTGGACCTCAGCTCTTTATTCTTCTACTGAAATCTACAGATTCAACTGCAGCCAACATTCGCTGAGCATCTGCCACAGAAGCAGCCTGTGCTTGGAGTTGTAACTTAAACAGCTCCAGTTCCTGCCCAGCCAGTGGGGAGAGCCAGGTAAGCTCATGGAAGCAGCAACCCAGTCACAGCAGCTGCACACATCGAGGACTCAGAAAACACTAGGACATGCAAAGAGGCTGCAGAAATGCCAGCCTCTGAGCCAGAACTTAGGATCAACAAATTCCCCAAATGGAGAGCCAGGCATGGTGGCGCATGCCTGTGATCCCAGCACTTGGGAAGGACTGCTGTGAGTTCGAGGCCAGCCTGGGCTACATATCAAGACCCTGTCTCAAAAAAAAAAAAAAAAAAAATTTCCCCAAATGGAGAAGCAGAGGGAATGGACAGTCCCAAGCAAGGTAAAGAGCCTGAGGACAGTGAGCATGCCACATGTCAGGGCCCAGGGAACACTAGGATGGGCTGCCCTGGGAAGAGAGTATAGTGTCTGTTTGTGAAGGGCACTGGGGCCCACACCAAGAAGCCTGAGTTCCATCCCAAAGAGAGGGTTAATGGCAAATCAAGGAGGACTGGACATTAAAAAGATAAGACTAACCAAAAACCCAATTTATTGCAGTTAAGAAAACAGTGCCCAGGGGCCGGGGATATAGCTCAGCGGCATAGTGCCTGCCTGGCAAGTGCAAGGTCTTGAGTTTGATTCCTAGTACCAAAAAAAAAAAAAAAAAACAAGAAAACAGTACCCAATTAATTATATTGTTTAAATCTCACAATTCTGGCATGAAAACGAGGGGAGGTAGGCACCAGGTAAAGGTGAAAACAAGGGACAACATTTTCAGTGTGAGGACTGTAGGTCTGAGATTCTACAGCAGGAAAGAATCTGACTTCTCCAAGAATATTTTCAAAAACCCTCATTTCTCCTCTATTAGACGTGAATTCCAGGACAGTGAACCTGGCAAAAGCAGTTCTGAGAGGCATCATGTTGACTCAACTCTACTGTTCACATCTGCCAAAATGCCACTTGGCTCACAGCAATACCCTGGGGCATCCATCTTAGCAGTGGTTAAAAGGGCAATGCCACCTCCCTCGTCCCAAGTAGACAACAGGGAGGAAAACACAGGAGGGCTGCAGGAATGGAGAAACGCCAGGTTCTTAGGGTTACTTATTCAAAGCAAAATGGACCATGAAACTTACCTCTACAATCCCTGCCCCTAAAATCACACCCCAGCTGCATCATTCCTACTACTGGGCCAAGTACACACACACAGGGCAGCTAGTGCTGACTTTTGAAACTTCTAGATAAGACGTGTGACCCTTCTGATTCACCCCTTGAAGTGACTGCTGACCCACATCTCATGGGTGGATCTGAAACCAGGCTCACTAGGAGGACCAACAGCAAGTAAGCATAAAAAAGTGGCATGGTGACCACCAGTCACTGCTGCCCCTCCAGGCATTCTCACACCTACTGTTCCTGCAAAATCACTAGTGTCCTCGACATTGTTTGACCCTGGCTAGCTTGGACTCACCTTTCAGATACAAAACTTCCCAAATGGGCAATTCAGCCCTGACCTGGCATCAAACCTCATTATTGTCTCCCTCTTCAAATGCAAAGAGATTATTATAAACAGCTGTTATGTCCCTCTCCAAAATCTTTCACACACAGTATAGCTTTCCAAAGCGCCCCCACGGACACTGTCCAAGACAATCTGTGCCTTGAGGGGAGACTTAACCACAAGGAGGTTGTGGGTCAGGCGTTACCCTTAACAACATGTAAGAGTGAGTTTGTATCTCTTACATCAGCTGTGAGGGTTAAATACATGTTTTATAGTGAACAACAGAAAGAAAAGCATAAAAGGGACTCCCAGAATTTACTGTAACTATGATGAAATCTACTTTGAAATGTAGCCTTATTTTTATTTCAAAATTATTCATATCATTCATTATGAGCTACTTCGCTCCACCTTGTCCTACGACACTAAAACACCAGTGTCAAGGTGTCACTGTGAAGCACACACATCCACACAGCTCTTCCAAGTCCAGCGTTCTAAGCTCTTCTTCTGCAGTCTTTGGAACTCAGAAGCCAGTCTGTCATCTCCTTACTCAGAGCTTCCCTATTTACAGTGTGGGCGTGGTGAAGCTCTACAGGCTCTGAGGCTTCAGTCTTTACCTAACACCGAAAGAGGAAGACCAAATTTCCCCTTAGCTACATTTAACAAAAATGACTAATATTTACCCCAAATCCCACTGGCACTTTCAATGTAGTCTCTACCATCATTACTTTTTAGCTCTGGTTCACTTTGGAGGTATGCAGTTCCCAGACCTTCTGAGCCACTGCTGTTCAGAGAGAAGAATAAAGAGTCACCAAGCAGGAGGCTGAGCGCCACCAAGAAACACCCACTGTGGAGCTGATAAGAAAGTGGGGGAGCTTAGGTTTCAAAACACACTGTGCCTTCTCTCTCACTCACACACACACACACACACCCCTGCCTCAGCGTGCTAACACTCAGCACTCTGCAGTCTTCCTCCTGAAAAGAACAAAGTAAAAACCAGAGTTAAGGCTGGTCCTTAACTCCTCCCCGCAGGACCCAACAGAGCTGTCCTCCCAGGATTTCACATATGGACAGAAGAGGACCCTCAGACCTCCACTCCGTGTGCCCCAGGCCACCTTGGTCCTGTTCTGGGGCTGGCACTCACCGTCCTCCTCTTCAGTTTTAAGGACCATCTTGCTCTCCAACAGGATACAGAAAGGTTTGGTCTGTCTGCCCTTCAAAGGAAAATTGCAGCTAACTCAGAGCAAAGTTTACAGGGATTCTGACTGGGTGGGGCTGTCCAGCCACAAGGACAGCTCAGAGCTGCTTCCTGAACTGACAGAGGAAAGGCTGGCCACGCCCAGGCCAATCAGTCCAAGGCGGCAGGAAGTGTCACTGGGCCGTCACTGCCACCGCCAAGTTCCTGAAGTCAAGCTCAAGCACCTTGTTTAACCACATGTTAACCACCTCCTGGTCTGGAAGCAGCCCCACCTGAACGTCAAACAAGTTCAGCGGCAGCACTTCAGCCTCTTCCCAGACTCCCCAAAGCAAAGGTTGGAGCTAACTGCGTGCTTCCTCTTCGCGTTCCACATACTTTCTTAGAACAGAATCACATAAAACCCGTTCCTCTCACAATGAGAACAGCACATTTCCCAAGAGAATGACTAAGATCACAATCAGTACAGTATGTTGAGGTCATAAGCTAAAAGCAGAAGGCAGATTTTAGAGGCAAAAAAGAAAAAAAAAAAAAAAAACCCAAGGGCCAAGCTCTCAATCAAGTTTAATCTTATCTCCATTCTAATTTCTGTATTATTTTGTATTATCTAATTTTGTACTATTTTTTGTATTATTTTCAATTGACACATAACTGTACCTATTTATGGATAATTCATACACGGATACAATGTATGAGGACCCAGTGAAGATAAGCAGCATTTCCCTCTCCTCTCCTTAAACATGTATCATTTCTTTGTGTTGGGAAACTGAACTCCTTTCTTACCTTTAATATTTGTAATAACTTGTAAACTATGCTATGAAGTATTTCCATTTAACTGTATTTGGTACCTGTCCCCCTTCCCTCAGCCCTTCCTATCCTCTAGTGACTACCACTCTACTTTCTAGCTTTCACATATGAGAACATACAGTATTTGTCTTTCTGTGCCTGGCTTATTTCACTTAACATAATGCCCTCCGATTCCATACATGTTGTCATGAATGACAGGATTTCATTCTTTTTATGGCTAAATTATCTTCCATTGTGTATACATACCCTATTTTCTTAAGCCATTCTCTGCTGATAAACACCTGAGTTGATTACACATCTGCAATATATGCCCAAATGCAGGTGTCTATTTGGTATGCTGATTTCATTTCCTTGGGATACATACCCAGAAGCGGGAACAGCTAGATCATATGGCAGATCTATTTTTAGTTTTAGGGAATCTCCATATAGTTTTTCATAATAGCTGTACTAATCTACACTCCTACCAAGGTTGTATCAGAGTCTCTTTCCTCACATTCTTGCCAGCATTTGGTGTCCTGTCTTCTGATAATAGCCATTCTAACTGGGTTGAGACAATTATCTTATTGTGTTTTTTATTCACATTTCCCTTATGTCTATATGATGTTGAGCATTTTTAATATAGTTGGCCATTTTTGTATCTTCTTTTGAGAAATGTCTATTTAGATCACTTGCTCATTTTTAAGTTGGATTATTTAGGTTTTATTTTTTGCTGTTGAGTTTTTTTAATTCCTTATATATTCTGGATATTAATTCCTGAATAGTTTGCAAATATTTTTCCCCACTCTGGAAGTTGTCTCTCCACTCTGTTGACCGTTTCCTTTACTGTGAAGAAGCTTTTTAGTGTGCTATTCCATTTGTCTCTTTTTGCCTTGGTAACCTGTGCTTTTGGTGTCTTATCCAAAAAGTTATTACCTACAATAATGTTTTAGGAATGTTTCTCCTCTGTTTCTTTCTAGCAGTTTCAAGTCTTACATTTAGATCTTTGATCCATTCTGGGTTGATTTTTTTTTTTTTTTTTCTTTTTTTAAATGGTGAGAGACAGGGGTCATGTTCCATTTTTCTGCATATGGCTATCCAGCTTTCCTAAAGCCATCTGTTGAAGAGATTGGCCTTTCTCCAACACCTTTTTGGTGCCTTTGTCAAAAAGCAGCTGCTGCAGATGCATGATTTCTGGCTTCCCTATTCTGTTCCATTGGCCTATATGTCAGTTTGCCAGCACCATGCTGTTTTCTCTACTATCTCTTTGTTGTATGTCTTAAAGTCAGATACTATGATACTTTCAGATTTTTTTTTTCTCAGAAAACTCTAATGATTAAGGGATCTTCTGTGGTTCCATATTAATTTTGGTTATTTTTCCTATCTCTGGGAAGAAAGTCATTTTTTCAGTCCACATTTATTTAAAATGAATATATCCTTAGGAGAAGTAACACTGATCTAGATTCAGATTAAATTAGACTACTTCCTAAAAACAAGTTTTTATAAAGGAGGAAAAGAACAAATAAATTGCTTGCCTGGGGTTTATGTGTTGGCTCCTTAATCTGACTCTCAGTAAGCCAAGTTGCTCTTCTTAACTGAAATGATCCTGAAGTGCAGACTAGCTACCCGATTTTGATGGTGAATCTATAAGTTGCTTTGGGTAGAATCCCCTTTCTAATTGTTAATGTGCTGCATCATAATGTTCTTTCTACATAATCTTATTATATTGATGATAAAAACTCATGGTTAAAAATTAGAAAACAGTAATAAAGGTAAAAATTACTTTAATCCTGTCCTCCATGGCCGGTGAGATAGCTCAGCAGCATAAGCACCTGCCTGGCAAGCGTGAGGTCCTGAGTTCGACTCCCGGTACCCACATACAAAAAAAGGGCAGGTGATATCGCTCAGTGGCACCGGCGCCTACTGGCGCGTGAGGTCCTGAGTTCGATCCCTGGTACCAAAAAAAAAAAAAAAATCCTGTCCTCCAGTGATAAACACCGACAACATTTTATTTTCCAGACTTTTTTCCCAGACTTTTGTTACACATTTTATATACAAAGAAACACACACACACACACAAATATCTCGCACACAGTAAATACACATTTACGACACGATACATACACAAAATTGGATATTTTGCATGCTGTTTTATAATCACCTTTTCCCTTGTAACAAACATTTTTTTCCACAATTATAAATGGACACCTATCACATTTTTTGTTATTTAGAGTCTAATGTAATATTTAACCAATCCCCTATTGTAAGGCTTTCATGCGGTTTCCAGTTTTTCTGCCAGTCTCAAAACCCATGTGCACCTATTCTGGCATATCCTTTTAATTATCTCAAAAGAAAAATTCTTAGAAGTAGAATTGCAGAATCCAAATATAGCTTCTCAGGTGTTCTTGGGAAGAAGGGACTCCTTACTTACTTACTAACTCCTTACTTACTTCATCATTATTTATGTTGATGAGTGACAAGTAAAAGGGGAACAACTGGTACCTGAGGCACTGTCACTGTGAGGTTGCTCTGCCGTGTGCTTAGATTGTGCCCAGACTGATAAGTCCTAACTTATCTAATCTTGAAAGCCCCCATGAGATGCGTATCCTCTCCAATCCCCAGTTCATAGATGTGAACACTAGCACCCAAAGGGTGGAACTTGCCAAAGGTCTAGATCTGGCTGCACCTTCCTCTGGGTGGACTTCCTCTCTCTTCTCCTCCCAGCAGTCTTAGCTGTAAATGCAAGTCCTGTGGCAGCTCTGCAGGAAGCTTGAGCCTGCTAGGCACTGGTCAGGTCCCCATTACAGAGTAAGATGTATGCATGTCTACTGCCTCCATGCACACTCCGAAGGTGATCATGGTGCTGATGTGCCTCGGGGGCAGTGGCTTCATCCCACCCTCTTCCTTCTTCTCCAATAACAGTTTCATATTCCAATTCAGTTTGCAACGAGAACAAGTTCGTGAATATATATATATATATTTGATATATATATATCAAAAGAACTACCTGCCCCAGTGGCATTTCCACTGTATCAGGAGATAGGGAAGGTGGGAAAACAAGTAAGAAAGTAAAGGATGCAGTACACCAGATGATACTGTAGGTACCAAGGGAGAAGGCTAGAACAACCACAGCAGAAAGAACTGCAACAGTGGGGTGGAAGATGTGAGGACAGGTGGAAGGGACACAGCAGGGCTTAAGACTATTTTAAGGACTCCTGTTTCTATTCTAGGTGAGATAAGTGGCCACTACCAGGAGTTTGGGCAAAGAAGAACGATCTGACTTCTGTAGTAACAAGACCACTCTGGCTGCTGGTAAGAACAGACTGCAGATAGAGCAAAAGCTGGGAACCTTGGAAGGCTGTCTGAGCATCCAAGTGAGATAAACAATAAAACGGTCACATTCTTATTATATTTCCTTAAAAAAGGTAGAGCCAAGGACCACTGATGGATTCTACATGAGGCATGAAAGGAAGCAGGTAAGGATGGCTCCAGGATTTCTGGCCTGGGGAGTAGAGAAATGCAGCCACTGCCTTCTGAGCAGGAGGCTGCTAGCTAGACCCCTACTCTTCACTCCATACCGCCTCACCTCGCAGCCCCATCCCTTGGCCCCCATAGTCCTTCATTTCCCCTGCTTTTTAGGGCCTCACAGTCTGGTCCCTCAGTCCCCCCATGGCCTCTCACGTACCCTGCTGTTTGGGCCCTGTGCCTTGCAGCTTCTGCTCCACTCTTTGGTACTCCACTTCTGGTGTAATTCCCAGTTTATATTCTCAAAGAGGCGATTAGAATGGCCCATGTAAAAGCCATCACCCCTATTTGGGCTCAGCAGACTATTTCACAGGCTAGGCTGCCCTCAGAACAGGCTTGTGCCATGGCAGAAAAGCTGCCCTTAGGACTATGTGAGCCAATTTCAACTTCCCTTGAAACCATAGTGTGGCAGGTGTGGCAGGGCAGACCTGCTCATACCACACTGTCCTCTGCTTGATTTCTGTTTTTCTCAAGCTAATATAGCAAATAACACTGTTTACTAAAAAAGGAAATAATGAATGAAGAGGTATGTCTTTACTTGCTTAAAATAGATATTTAACTACTGAAGCACAAATGTGTCTGACTCCTAAGGAAAGTGACTACACGATTTATCATCTACAGGAGGACATTTCTGAAATTAAAGGTGACCATTAACAATTACATCACATAAACAGCATGCACTGGGTCTATCCACGGCAAACCAGAACATATAATTACCTTACTTAATAGTGTCAATGCCAAGCAGTTACAGAAGATTACCATATACTCATTTAAATAGGAACTGTTGGAAAGTTTTGCAGTACACTTTGAAATAACTTGAAAAATAAAAGCATATTATAAAACAGGATCTGAACAAATGACACGGGATGGACACCAAGACTGGTGCAGGCCCTAGGGTGGGCACTAAAAAACAGAGTGGAAGAGAGCACCCGGTAGTTGCTGATATGGAAATCACATGTCAGAGCATTCTGAGGCAAGAGTTTGGTTTTTTTAAATAAATTTTATTGCATATACTTAAGGTATATAATACGTTATGGAAGACAGATAATAAAAAATAAAAAGGTTGCTAAAAATAGAAAAGTTAGTACACTGAAGCAAATAAACACATAAAAAGGTTTCTACTCTGAAGCAAATAAACACATCCCTCATCTCACATGATTACCTCTTTTGTCCCCATCACAAGAGCAGCTAAAATTTATTCATTTAACATGAATCCCAAATACAGAAAACCTGCTCACCTGCGGTGCTCACGTTGTACAGAAGATCTCTAGGCACACTCCCTAGACATCCTACATACTGACATAGGTGTTTTGACTCAAGACATTTTACGTTTAATGCCTCACATGAACTTAATCCTTTGCTCCAAACTCTCCCCTCTAGGGATAGATAAGAACAAACAAACACAGAATGCTAGAAATGACACCAGAAGAAAATGTCAGGAATGTTTATGTGATATTCTGGGAGAAGCTTGTTTTTAAGCATGATACCCGGCCGGGTGTGGTGGTGCATTCCTTTAATCTCGGTGCTCAGGAGGCTGAGGCAGGAGGATCACTGTGAGTTCAAGTTCGAGGCTAACCTGGGCTACAAAGTGAGTTCAAGGCCAGCCTGAACTGTATAGTGAAACCCTGTCTCAAAAATACAAAAAAAAAAAAAAAAAAAAAAAGGCATGGTACCCATATCAGCTACAATCTCAAAGAGACAGAAACATACTCAAAGCAGGAGTACAGGCAGAGTTAAGAAAGGCTGGGAAGAGCCGTAAGGCTGGACTGGAATTGCAGCAGCCAGTATTTCTAACAGTTCCTAAGTGATATATACATACATACACACACACAGCATATAATTTACCTAACCAGTTCTACTATTAGACTTTTATCCCTCGTCTCCCCATATTCTATTTAACCCTGAAATACCATTGTTTTTTGTCCTCTCCCAAGCCTAACTAGTTCCTTAGACTAAATAAAGTCCTAGAAGTGGACTTAAGGAACAGTCAAAAGATACAAACTATCGGTGGTGCACACCTGTAGATCCAGCACAAAGGAGGCAGAGGCAGGAGGATCACTGGACATTTGAGGCCAGCCTGGGCTATATAGCAAAACTTTGTCTCAGAGAAAGAAAGAGACAGACAGACAAGAGAGAGAAGGGGAGAGATACAAAATGATTTTAAGGCTCACTATACATGAAAAACATAAAATTATTTCCAAAATAATTGTTTCCACTTACCCCTGTCTTCAAAAGTGCTACCCTTACTATCACTTCTTGCCCAAAGAGGATTATCATTTAAAACATTTGCTAAATAGACAAAAAGCAGTATTTTAATGTCCATGCCTCTGATTATCAGTGATGTCATAACTTTTTTGTTGTGCTTATTTAATGTGGACATCTGTCCTTCTGTGCATGACACTTAAAATGCTATGGATATATTTTTGTAAAAAGAAAACTGTTGAAGGAAATAAATCATGTAACAAAAACACATAGATAGTAAAATTGCACTTTTTCCTTAAAAATGAAAAAAGAAGCCTAGAAGAGCATACATCAAGCACCTTAACAACTTTATTCTCTCTGGGTGGTAGGATTATGGGTAACTCACCTTGTCTCCGTCCACTCACTAAGCTTCCCTCTGCTTTCCACTCAGACGCTGTGACAGACGCTACCTGATCTTCCCCAGTCATGCTTCTCAGCTCCACGCTCCCCTGACAGTCTCCAGGACCATCCACCCCTAACACAATCCTATGCATGCCACTCTTAGCATCCTACCACTGCAGCTTTCAACAGCGCATCCACTGCTGCAAAGTTCCAGCATCTCATCCCAGTTTCTAGATCCTTCCTGATCTGACCCCACTACGTCTCCAGCCTCAACTCTTCAATACCTGGCCTGTTTTTTGTTTTTGTTTTTTCCTTTGACTAAAATAACACACACACACACACACACACACACACACACACAGAAAATATTTAAAGCAAACAGGCTTTTAAAGGCTTAAACCTGAAAAACAAGAGTCTCCTGCCTAACTCTAACCCTCCGCCCCAAATCCTGCTTCAGAGAGAGAGCTCCTTTGGCTGCTCACCTCCCATTTCTAAACCCTCAAACCTTTTGATTCCAGAACACCAACTGCCTGCAGTGGCACCACCCCATACCCCACACCCCACCTGCTCTGTAGTTACATATACGTGTATTTCTGGGGAACCCATTATTTAGCATCTCCATAAATACTGCCCATACAGTGTACTGCGATTAAAATTATCACAAAGGCATTGTCTTTCTTCCTGTTTGCCTAGTTTTCTATGTCACTGATTAACTGCAGAGCTCTCTACTATAGCACAAAGGCTATCAGCAGGGCGAGACACCACACTTGTTTGTGTTTAGGAATGTCCCTCCAGAAACCTCCATACCCCTACACCTTTCCATCTGGTGGCCCTTCAGGTCTGTTTTCACAGCCACCATCCTGGAGACCCCACTGGCCATTGTCCAATGCTAGATTCTGTTCTCTGATTTCCATGTTTCTTTCTTGGATACTTTTTCATGTGGTAGAGCACACCCTTTAATAATTAATAGGATTTTTCACTGTTTGGGGATTTTGCTATCCAAAAATACCTCGAGTCTCGTCTCACACTTGACTGACACCTTGGCTGGATATAGCATTATAACTTGGAATTATTTTCCTCAGAATAATGAAGGTATTTCTATGTTTTCTAGCTTCCTGTATTGCTATTTGCCATTCTGATTCCCAGTATTTCGTACATAAACTTTCCTCCCAAAAAGAGCTTTTAGGGTACTCTCTCTACCCTCAGTGCTGTGAAGTAAGTCTTACATTCCTTAATAATATCCTATCCTCCTTTTATTCAGTTCTCATTTCTGGAATTGCTATCAGTCAGCCACTGGACTGTCACTGTAGACTCTCATTTTCCTCATTTTTATACTCCTAGTTTTCATTACCTTTTTTTTATATGCGGGTACTGGGGGTCAAACTCAGGACCTCGAGCTTACCAAGCAGGCGCTTATGCCACTGAGCTATATCACCGGCCCTTCATTACCTTTTTAAATCTGCTTTTTGTTTTGTTTTTAGAGAGGATCTTGCGAAGTTGCCCAGGCAGGCCTTGAACTCAGATCATCCTGCTTCAGGCTTTCAGGCATTGGGATTACAGGCATGGACTGCCATGCTTGGCTTGATGTGCTTTTTAGGAAACATTCTCTAGTTTACCTTCCAGGCTGTCTACTGCAAGTCTTATTTCTGTTATTTTTAACTTGCAAGAACTTACTCCTAATCTCTGAGTATTTCTCTTTGAGTACGTTTATTCTTGCTTATTAATGTAATACCTGACACTTCTTAAGTATGTAGTTTTAATGGTTTCTTCTACATCTTCCATGACCAGTTCTCTCAAACTTTTGTTTGCTTTGCTCCTGGAACACTGCATGGCAGCTCTGGCTGCTGACTGCTGGTGGCACTGTAATACAATAAAGCAGGCAAGGGTTGGCTCTGTAGTTCTTTCTGTGTGGGTTCAATTGAGATATTCTCCAGTCTCCTCCCTGGGCTATGTGGTCTCCAAACAGGGTCACTAGTACCTAGGGAGTGAGGCAGAAGGAGGATGGGGATTTCACAATCACATTCACCCACTTTCATCACTTCTTTGCTTTTACAGCCTTGAGAGATAAAATCTTCACTTTACTAAAAGTGCAAGAATAACTTACTTGTTGCAGGACTCTCAACTGCCCACCATGAACACTTTCCACCTCCCAGTTCTGGGCCTCACTTCATATGTCCATTCCCAAAGGTTCCAGGTACCCTGAAGTCTCTCTGGAATTTGGAGTACTTCATTTTTGCTTCCTGGTGGTCCCCTCCTGCAGCACTGGCTTTTCCCAATGACTTATCAAAAGGTGAGCAATGAAGGCATACAATCATGGAAGTTAAAAAGCCCAGAAGTGCATCCCTGGGCTTGCATGGAGAGTGACAAAGATTTGTCAAGCCTCTGCAACTGGAAATCCAGACATCTGGAAACACAGCAAAACTCTTCTAAGGATCACTTCTGCTTGGGTTATCTAGAAAATGTGGATTTGTACTATTTTTCCTTATAAACATGAACAACACTGATTAGAGCTTGAAAAGAAACTCAAGGACAAAGGAAATATGCAGTGTGTCACAAAAAAGTCAAGTGAAAAATCCAAAGCATGTTGCTATTCTTTGTCATATAACTATCTTGTACCTGGCAAAGAAGCTATGCAATTTCTAATCACATTGGCCAGTACATGCCTTTGTAAAGCAGAATTTTTAGCATCAAAAGTCAAAGCCAATTAAAGGTTAAAATATACAAACCACCCTAAAACATGCCCTTTGTCTTATGTGTATAATTTGAATTAGTTTCAATTATTTTCTAGGAAGGGCCATTAACTTTTGAAGAAAAAAATAAAGGCATAATGCTCCACAAATACTTATCATACTTATTTCCTACATGAAGAAAACCCATTATAAGTGCCTTAAAGTACCACACCACTGGAAACAAAAGTCCTGGGTTTTTTGTGTGTGTGTGTGTGGGTACCGGGGGTCGACCTTAGGACCTCGCGCGCCAGCAGGCGCCCGTGCCGCTGAGTGATATCACCAGCCCTTTTTTCGTATGTGGGTACCGGGAGTCGAACTCAGGACCTCGCGTCTGCTAGGCAGACACTTATGCCGCTGAGCTGTCTCACCGGCCCAAAAAGTCCTGTTGAGTTTCCATGTATTTTGGGTTTTTCCTTTCTAAGAAGAAAGCCAACAGCACTGGTGAGACACTCACACCACCACGTGCAGAGGACCCAGCGGCCAGGACCACAGTCCTCCTGCAGCAGAGCTGCCAAGGCCATCACGAAGACCAGGAGAGCCCTGGTTAAGGTGACCATGGCTTTCTGGGGGCAGTGAATGAGGACCTTTAGGACCACCTTTCAGGACCACCAACTGAACGCAGTCCTCGGAGATATCCGAAAAATGCATCCTGAATACTTGAGTTAACATAAATTCAACACATTCCTGATGCTAAAAAACAACTCATTCTCCATAAAGACAGAACAAAATATATGACTTGTTTCTGTTATTTTTAACTTGCAAGAACTTACTCTTAATCTCTGAGTATTTCTCAGAGATAATAAACTTCAAACTATATCTGAAAGTGGTTGCTATGTTAGTTTTAAACGCCCTTTAAGGGGCCGGTGAGATGGCTCAGCGGCTTAAGCGCCTGCCCGGCAAGCACAAGGGCCCGAGTTCGACTCCCAGAACCCACATACGAAAAAGGGGCCGGTGATATCGCTCAGCGGCACGGGCGCCTGCTGGCGCGCGAGGTCCTGAGGTCGACCCCCCGGTACCCACAAAAAAAAAAAAAAAAAAAAAAAACGCCCTTTAAAATCAAGTCCAAAGAGTTAAAAAAAAAAGAGCCGGGGATATAGCTCAGCGGCACAGTGCTTGTCTGACAAGCGCAAGTTTGTGACTTCAATTCCCGGTACCAAAAACAAAAACAAAACAAAACAAAACGTTAAAAAAAGAATTTAAAAAGAAAAAAGGAATGAATCAATCAACGAACGTGGAGACTCAATCTGTGCTGCCCTCTGCTGGCTAAAAGAAGAGACTGTTTAAAGGATAATGCCATTCTGCTAAAAGAGGCAAGTCATATTATCTTTTGAACGTATGCAGGGAGACATAGGCAATTAATGTGCAGCTTGTATAAGGGGCTATCCACTAGTGCTTATTTTCTGAAGCACTCTGTCGATATCAACACCCCACACACATTAACTTGGGGGAGTAGGTAATAGCTGCCAATGGAACTTATATTGTCAGGCGGATACAGCTGCAAAAATATATATACACAATAAATTACTAAGTTAAATAGAACGTCGGAGAGTGAGAAGTACAAGGGGGAAGAGAAGAAATGAGGAGAATGTGGCAGGTTGGGGGAGGGACCATTAAATAATGAGGGGTCAGAACAGGCATCACTGACGGGACAAAATCTGAAAGGACCTCAATTATCACTCCCCAGACTGCATCTAGGCTTTCCTTTTTTTTTTTTTTTTTTTTTTTGTGGGTACCGGGGGGTCGACCTCAGGACCTCGCGCGCCAGCAGGCACCCATGCCGCTGAGTGATATCACCGGCCCTTTTTTCATATGTGGGATCCGGGAGTCAAACTTGGGCCCTCGGGCTTGCCAGGCAGGCGCGTACGCCGCTGAGCCATCTCACCGGCCCTAGTCTTTCCTTTTCCAAAATTCTATGGTGTACAAAATGCATTTATACTCTTCTCTGAACTTACTTCTATTCTTCACCAGGTAAACTAATGAAATTATGCAATATGCATGAGATTTGATCACCAAGACCACAGTGACTATGCGGCAACTCCAAGCTTCCCTCTTCCTTGTGTCTTCTCAGGACAGTCTCCCCATCTCATAATCCTTACTGCCTACCTGAAAGCACCTTGTACACTGAGAATGGCCATTCTCCAACTGTCCAGCTGGTGTCTGCACATATTTTACCCATTATAAAAATGAGAAAGTGTATGCTGAATATTGTGCACCCGTTCAACAAAGATTTGTTGATAATTACTGTTCACCCTAAACAGTGTCTATCAACCTGTGCTAAGAACCAGGTTAGACAGGTGCCAGGGCAACAGAGATGACCAGAATACAGCATCTCCCCTCAAAACATGGCTTCCTGGAGGACACAGGGGGTGGTAGCACTGAAATAAATTACTACAAGCCATGCTAAGGCCTTGGGTGCTCCTATGAAGGCCCAGGGTGCTCCAAGATCACAGAAGAAGAACACCAAAAATATTCCTGGTGAAATGTTTGAGTAGATAACTTTTGAGAAAATCCTTAATCTTTGGTGCTATCTGAGATTGAGGAGACAATCTGGAGAGATTTACACTGTGGTGCCATCTTGGGGGATCTGGAGATGAACCTCTGGGGTGAACAGGCACTCTCTGGGACAGGAAGGCTCTTTTTAGACAGACTTGCTCAGCACAAGAGCCCTCAAGACTTGGCACTGCTTGGCTCCCAAACTTCGTCTATTACAACAGCCCCCAACAGTGTACCCGTTACCCAGAAACCCACGGGCACTTCTGTACTCACATGATGATATTTCATTTCATCTTTCCAAGAATCTAGTCCCCAATCTAACTTGCCTCTGGTGAACACATCCTCAGTCCAGTTACTCTACTCTTTTTGGAAATAATTTTATGCCCAAAGTCCCAGAACAAATGTTTCTGTTGGCTGCACCACACAGCCTCTTTCCCACCAAGGAATCTACCTGGAAAAGAAGTTACATGAAAGAGATAAGGAGGAAATGCAGATTTGAAGGTGAAAGGATATAGAGGTCTGGACAGAAAACAAGCTTATCACAATGTTAGATGGCCTGGTAAGTTCTGTCAACACTAGCTAGAGGGATCAAGGCTATTGTCCGAGAATTGACAAGGTAAGCTTTAAAAGCATACATCAGTTTCCAAAGAAATACAGAGATACTTGTGCAAAAACACAGAATCTCTTTTGACCATCACAATTTCCCTGTGAAGTAAAGCCACCCAATCTGGACCTGCCAACACAAGCCTGCTCAGTTCCTCTGGCTCTGGCATGCTGCCCTCCACCGCTGCCTTTGGACCCCTCCCCCCTTGTACTTTCCCCTGCTGCCTCACCTCCCTGGACCTACACTCCTGCCACAGAAACCAGACAGAGACGCACAGCTTAAAGCCTTTGAGTGTGGTTTTTCCTTAGCTATGACAATACCCAAATGACAGTTCTCTACTAAAACAAATTTATGAACCGCAAATGTGAACCAGCAAGAAACTTTTCCTAAAGACTAGATTCCAGGCTTTTTAACTGTTTTTAATCAAAGTAAACTGCTCATTAAATAAAGCAAAGATATTAAATGTTTATCCTGGTTTTTCTTTTTAACAGAAAATAAAGAATTATCTCACCAAAGGCAAACTATACCATACTTAATTTCTTCTTGTGTTTAAATTACATAAAAGAAAACAGGGCTGGGGATATAGCTCAGCAGTGCAGCACCTATAAGGTCCTGAGTTTGATTCCTGGTACCCTCTCAAAATAAATAAATAAATAAATAAACATAAAAGAGAAAGAGCAGACTAGAGGAAGGAAAAAGATGGCGGACCTGTAAGAAGCAAGCAGTGAACCTCTCCAAAAGTCGCCATCCGGACACTGGAATATAGTGACTGGAGGAGGACAAGAAAGAGGGAAGTGGCTCCCATGGACCCAGGAAAGATCTGAAGCGCAGTTTGGGGCCCACGGAGAAAGTGAAGAGAGAAACTACAACCAAGAAGAAGGAGGTGGCCTCCGGCGCCATTTCCCTGTGTCGGGAATCCTAACGCGACTGAAGCGGTTCAAATCTGCGGACACGCGGTGACTGCCGGCGCCCCCGGGGGCCTCCACGGAGGAACGTGAAAAGCAGTGGTACAGAGAAGCAGCGGCCGTGAAGGACGCACTGACTGGCGGTGAGTGCTGACGCCCAGCCCTCAGGCGCCGCGAGAGCGACTAGCCGGGCGCCATTGTGCGGGGGGCAGCAGCTGAGCTTGAAACTCAGGGCGGCCGCCACTCCATCCACGGCTCCAGTGGGGACCTCCGCGGAGGAACGCGAGACGCAGCGGTACAGAGAAGCGGCGGCTGTGAAGGACACACTGACCGGCGGTGAGTGCTGACGCCCGGCCGTCCCGCGCGAGAGAGCGACTAGCCGGGCGCCATCGTGGGGGGGGGAGCAGCTGAGCTGAGAACTCAGGGCGGCCGCCACTCCATCCACGGCTCCAGTGGGGACCTCCGCGGAGGAACGCGAGACGCCGCGGTACAGAGAAGCACCAGCCGAGAGGGACGCACTGACTGGCGCTTTTCTTCCTGGTATTCCAAGAATCTCCTAAGACTTTGAAATACCAGCAATAAAGCAACCTACCATAGGCAATTTACAAACAGCAACCCAGGAATTAAACTAAAGAAAGAAAAGAAAATGAGACGACACTTAAACAAGATGCAACCCCACACATCCAGTTCACCAAAGGCAAACCCAGGGGGCAGTGAGGTGGGACAAACCGAAAGCCACCCACCTGACATCTCTGAAGTGGTAACAACAAAGCAGTTGAATGAGGCTCTGGAAAGATTTAAATCAGAAATAATTTCTCAGATAACTGCAGAGATGATGTCCACAATGAAGACCATGCTTAAGGACGCTAGAGCAGACACAGACAAAAAAACAGACGAGCTTAAGACAATGATGGAAGCCATGAATGCCCAGCATAGGAAAGAAATTGACTCCATAAAGCAGATTCAAGCAGATATCCAGGAGAACAAAAATTCCATTGAAAGTATTTGTAGCAGATTAAGCCAATGTGAGGACAGGATCTCAGATATAGAAGACAGGCTTGCAATTAGTGATCATGAAAAGAAAGAATTCTTAAAAACAGCAAGGGACAATGAAAAGTCAATCCAACAGCTGCTAGATGACGCAAAGAAGAATAACTTAAGATTGACTGCAGTCAATGAAAAAGCAGGAGATAGCATAAATGACATCAGAACACTGTTCACAGACATTATCACAGAAAATTTCCCTGGTAGAGAAAAAGAATTTGACGTTCAGATAAGTGAGGCTTATAGAACTCCAATTAGCCACGATCAAAAAAAATCTTCAGCCAGGCATATCATAGTCAAGATTCCAGAAATTCAACATAAGAGTAGAATCTTAAAAGCTGTTAGAAAAAAGAAACAAATCACCTATAAAGGAAAGCCCATCAGAATCACAGCGGACTTTTCAGCACAAACCCTCAAGTCAAGAAGAGCTTGGAATGATATATTTCAAGTTCTAAAGGAAAATAATCTTCAACCCAGATTGATGTACCCCGCAAAACTATCTTTCAAAACTGATGGAGAAGTAAAATACTTCCATGACAAAGAACATCTGAGAAAATTTATAACCACCAAACCAGCACTCCAAAATGTTTTGAAGGACATTCTAGAAAGGGATAACAAGAACTACAACTCCAGAAACCCCAACAGAAGGAATCCACCAGGCAGAGCAAATGATTAAAGAGAGGGAGAGAAAACAAAAATTAAAAGAGGGGGAGCCAACAACAAGAAAATAACATGACAAGGATAAGTCAGAACATATCAGTTTTAACCATCAATGTTAATGGTCTCAATTCACCAATCAAAAGGCACAGACTGGCAAATTGGATCAAGAAGCAAGATCCAACAATATGCTGTATACAAGAAACACATTTCATTCAAAAAGAAATTCATAGACTGAAAGTCAAAGGATGGAAAACAATATTCCATGCAACAGGAACCCAAAAAAAAGCAGGGGTAGCTATTCTTTTCGCAGACAAAGTGAATTTCAAGCCAAGAATGATTCATAGAGATAAAGAAGGTCACTACATCCTTGTAAAGGGAACAATCCAAGAGGAAGAGATAACAATCATAAATATATATGCAACAAATACCAGTGCACCCAACTATATAAAACAAATATTAATGGACATGAAAAATCAAATAAGCACTAATACAACTGTATTGGGGGATCTCAATACTCCACTGTCACAAAAAGACAGATCAACTAGACAAAAAATCAACAATGAAATATTAGAACTGAACCAAACTTTGGAACAAATGGACTTAGTAGATATCTACAGAGTGTTCCACCCCACAACATCAGAATACACATACTTCTCAGCTGCACATGGGACATTCTCCAAAATAGACCACATACTAGCTCATAGAACCTGCTTAAGTAAATGCAAAGGAAGTGAAATTATCCCATGTATATTATCAGACCATAGTGCAATGAAATTGGAAATTAATGGCAAAAGAAACCACAAGAATTTGCTAAACACATGGAAATTAAATAGCACCCTACTGAACAACCAATGGGTCACAGATGAAATTAAAGAAGCAATTAGACAGTTTCTGCAACTGAATGATAACGACAGTACAACATACCGGAACTTATGGGATACAATGAAGCAGTCCTAAGAGGGAAATTTATAGCATTAAATTCCTATATCAGGAAAACAGAGCAAGCACAAATAAACAACCTAATGGTGAACCTCAAACTTCTAGAAAAAGAAGAGCAGGCTAAGCCAAAAGCTCGTACAAGAGAGGAAATTATAAAGATCAGAGCAGAAATTAACGTATTGGAGACTAAAAAAACAATACAAAGAATCAGCGAATCAAAGAGTTGGTTCTTTGAAAGATTAAATAAAATTGACAAACCCTTATCCAATCTTATTAAAAAAAGGAAAGAAAGTACTCAAATCCATGCAATTAGGAATGAAAAGGGTGATATCACAACAGACCCTGCAGAAATCCAGAAGATCATCTATACCTACTTTGAAAACCTGTATTCTAATAAGATGGAAAATGCAGAAGAAATGGACAGATTCCTAGATACATATGAATTACCAAAGCTCAACCAAGAAGATATAAAAACCCTCAATAAACCAATAACAATCAATGAAATCGAAGATGTAACTAAAAACTTCCCAACAAAGAAAAGCCCAGGCCCTGATGGATTCACTGCCGAATTCTACAAGAAATTTAGAGAAGACCTAACACCACTACTTCTCAAACTCTTTAATGAAATTGAAAGGGAAGCAATACTCCCAAATTCATTCCTGGAAGCAAGCATTACCCTGATACCAAAACCAGAGAAGGACCCAACTAAGAAAGAGAACTACAGACCAATCTCCCTAATGAACATAGATGCAAAAATCCTCAATAAGATACTGGCAAACAGAATGCAGCAAATCATCAAGAAGATTATACACCATGACCAAGTTGGATTCATCCCAGGGATGCAGGGATGGTTCAACATACGTAAATCAATAAATGTAATACACCATATTAACAGAACCAAGGACAAAAATTATATGATCATCTCAATAGATGTAGAAAAAGCTTTTGACAACGTCCATCATCTATTCATGATAAAACCCTATAGAAAATTAGAATAGATTGTCTTTATCTCAATCTGATAAAAGCTATCCTATGACAAACCAACAGCCAATATCATACTAAATGGACAAAAACTGAAAGCCTTCTCTCTAAAATCAGGAACCAGACAAGGACGTCCACTGTCCCCACTCTTATTCAACATAGTCCTGGAAACTTTAGCCAGAGCAATTAGACAAGAGAAAGAAATAAAAGGAATTATGATTGGAAAGGAAGAAGTTAAATTATCATTATTTGCAGATGACATGATACTCTACGTAGAAGACCCCAAAAACTCCACTAAAAAATTGCTAGATTTAATAAGGAAATTCAGTAGTGTAGCTGGATACAAAGTCAACACTCAAAAATCAATAGCCTTCCTGTACACCAATAACAAACTCACTGAGAGAGAAATTAGGGAAACAACACCTTTCACAATCACATCTAAAAAAATGAAATACCTAGGAATCAATCTCACAAAGGAAGTAAAAGACCTCTACACTGAAAACTACAGTACTCTGAAAAAGGAGATTGAAGAGGATATCAGAAAATGGAAAGATATCCCTTGCTCTTGGGTCGGAAGAACCAATATAGTGAAAATGGCCATACTTCCAAAACTGTTATACAGATTTAATGCAATTCCGATCAAAATTCCAACAACATATCTCACAGAATTAGAGAAAACAATCCTAAAATTCATCTGGAACCAGAAGAGACCTAGAATAGCAAAGGCAATTCTGGGCAACAAAAGCAAGGCAGGGGGCATCACAATCCCCCTGATTTGAAATTATACTATAAAGCTACTGTGATAAAAACAGCGTGTTATTGGCAAAAAAACAGACCTGAAGATCAGTGGAATAGAATAGAAGATGCAGAAACAACTCCAGACATACTAAGCCACCTTATCTTTGACAAAGGTGCCAAACACATTCACTGGAAGAAAGATAGCCTCTTTAATAAATGGTGCTGGAAAAATTGGCTCTACACATGCTGAAGATTAAAATTAGACCCATATCTTTCACTGTGCACTAAACTAAATTCAAAATGGATCAAAGAACTAAATATTAAAACAGAAACATTAAATCTCCTGGAAGATAGAATAGGTAAAACTCTTGAAGACATTGGTGTAGGCAAAGACTTTATGAATAAAACCCCCATCGCACAGGAAGTATCACAAAGAATCAACAACTGGGATCTCATCTTATTAAAAAACTTTTGCACAGCAAGAGAAACCACCAACAGAGTGAAGAGACAACCCACAACGTGGGAAAAACTGTTTGCCAGCTGTTCCTCAGACAAAGGATTACTATCGAGAACATACAAAGAACTCAAAAAAATCAGACCTCCCAAATTTAAAGACCCAATCCAAAAATGGGCATCTGAGATGAATAAACACTTCTCAGATGAAGAAATACAAATGGCAAATAAATATATGAAAAAATGTTCAACATCACTAGTCATCCGAGAGATGCAAATGAAAACAACACTGAGATTCCATCTCACCCCAGAAAGAATGGCTGTTATCAAGAAGTCAACTAATAACAAATGCTGGAGGGGCTGTGGGGAAAAAGGAACCCTTCTCCACTGTTGGTGGGAGTGTCGACTGGTGCAGCCACTGTGGAAATCCGTGTGGAGACTCCTCGATAAACTGGGATTGGAGGTCCCATTTGACCCAGCTATTCCCCTTCTGGGTATCTTCCCAGAAGAATTAAAAATATCGTACCACAGTGATATATGTGCACCCATGTTTATAGCAACACAATTTGTAATAGCTAGATCGTGGAAACAACCCAAATGCCCATTAACCGAGGAATGGATAAAAAAGATGTGGTATTTCTACACAATGGAGTACTACTCAGCCATAAAGAAAGATAAACTGGAGACTTTTATAGGTAAATGGATGCAACTCGAGAAAATACTCACAAGCGAAATAAACCGGATGCACATTTGTAAACATCGTATTGTCTCCCTAGTATGAAAATGCAATTTCACTGTGACTATTTCATTCCTTAGTCTTCTATTTTTACCTAGCTTTTACATGGCTTAATCGTATACTGAGTAATATTTTTCTCCAAAAGGTATTTGTACATTCTCTAATGCTTGAGTTTGTTAATACATGAGAATGTTTACTTGTTGTCTTTAAAAAAAATAAATAAAGTTTGAAAAAAAACATAAAAGAAAACATGTTTAAAGATACTATTGGGGTAAAGGAGAAGTGCAGAGCATATAAAATCTAAAAGCTTAAAGTCCCCTTTGCTGACATCTCCCAAGCCCACTGACTGCCTCAGAGGAAATCACTGTCAATACTTTCATATAATACAGTAGCTCTGTAAGAATTTTTTCTATGTAACAGATTAAATAACATGTGCTTATATAAGTTACTTTTTTCAATTAATGTGTCTAAGAGATTTTCCTGTGTCAGAGCACCTAGTTCCACTTCAGCTTTTGAGAGAGTAGTACTGGGGATTGAACCAGGGCCTTTCTACTGAGTTACTTTTTTTTTTTAGATGGGGTCTCAAAAAGTTGTCCAGGCTGTGATCCTCCTGCTTCAGCCTCCCAGATTACAGGCATGTGCTGCCAGGCCCAGCTCACCTCAGCCTTTTAAATGAGTGCACCCCCACAGGAAAGTCTGTGCCCTACTTTGATTTCCTTCTGGCAAGGCTTTAGATTGTTTCCAACACTGCAATCCCAACCCAGGCTACCATGAACATTCTTTTACCCATTTTTCCGCTCCTGAGGAAATGTATCTGAAAAGAAAACTCAGACAACTGAATTATAGTCAGCTAGAGTGGTCATTTAACTTTTTGTTTTGAATAACTTTAGAGTGGCTGAAAACTTGCAAGAACACAGAGCTTCTATTTACCCTTCATCCAACTTCCCTTAATGGTAACATCTTACTTAACCATAGCACAATGATGGAAACCAGAAAAACAACACTACCATACTGACAACTACTCCAGCAATCCTATTTGAACTTCACCAGTTTTCAAACTAATGCTCTTTTTCAGGCCCAGGACCCACTGCATTTAATTATCATGTCTCCTTAGTCACTTCCAATCTGTGACAGTTCCTCGGTCTTCCTGCATTTCATGGACCTGACACATCTGCAGAACTCTGGTCAGTTAACGCGCAAAATGTTCTTGATTTGGATCTGCCTGAGGTTTTCTTCTGATTAGACTAAAACCATGCAATTTTGGCAAAAACAATACCAGAAATGAGGTCGTGTCCTTCTCAGTGGTCAGAGGTGCACAATGTTAACCCCGAGCATCAAGTAAAGCTGTGTCTCCCTGTGGAGTCACTGTTCATCTCTGTAGTTAGTATCTTGTTGAGAGATACTCGGAGTATACACACATCCTGCTCATCCCCCTTTTCTGCCCATTAACTTTGATGTCAATCAATGGGGGAGTGCGTCCTCATCTCAACTCGTCCTTATCATTTTTGAGCACTTCCTCAGTCTCTGGCATCACAGGAATTTTCCCAGGCTGGCCCACTTTATATTTTCTCTGTCAAGCCTTGGGATCAATCACTTCCCCAAAGATCCCCACATCTTTTTAATGAAGAACGGTGTTTAGAAACTAAGATATGATAAGATATCTTGCTATCTCGATATCAAAGATATGGTAAGAACCACGAGAGCAACCGCAACTGTAGGAGGCATCATTCCCCCCACCTCCTAAAAGCCTGCACCAGTTATGCCCACTACACACTGTGAGAAGGTCCGCTTCCCACACTTCACAGCACTCTTTTACATGTTGGTAATCTGAAGGCTGTTTTACATTTCTTTGCTTATTAGGAGTACAGAACACATGTTTATGGTCTATGTTTCTTCTGTGAATTTACACCTCTGTCCTTTTTTCTATTGTATGACTTTTACTGATTTGTAGGTACTCTTCTATAGTAATCCTTTGCTTATATGTGCTGCAAATATTTTCTCCAACTATACTGCCCATTTTCAACTTTATCTGAGTTTTTTGCCACATAAAAGATCATTTATATGTACTCTGCCAATTATTGCTGTAACAATTTATGACTTCTGAGTTTTATGAACTACTTCTAAACAAATTAAAAGTATCCACTCTAAAATTTAATAGATAGATCTCACACATTTGACCTATAATCTACCTGTAGTCACTTTTAAGGTACAGAATGACAAAGGGATTGTAAACTTTTTCTGAATGGGAAGTTAACAGTCATCACCATCTACTACAATGATCTGAAATGTCGCCAGGGCCAGCACAGGCTCAGGGGTCAACTGCTTGGGTGCTGATACTGGCTCCACCATATCTAAGGATATTTGTATACAAGTTGGTTGCTTTCTCGATGTCTTACAGTTTTCTAATCTATAAAAATGGGGAAAAAATTTTCCCACTTCATAGGATTATGGTATAAGTGCTTAAACAGTATATACATTTAGTAACGATCCATGTTAGCTATGATTATTATAAACTAAATTTACAGGCAAACATTCTGTCTAGATCAGTGCTGTCCCTAAAAAATACAATGAGCCAAATACATAATTAAAACTTGAGTAATCACATTATACAACTAAAGTGACCAGGTAAAATTAATTTTAAATAATATATTTTGTTAAACCCAATATATCTGAGACACTATCAACACACGATCAACATAAAACTATCAATATATTTTGCATTCTTTATGTGTGTGTTACACACTTGCAGCACATTTCAAGTACTTCACAGTGGCTTAAGGGCCGGGGATATAGCTCAGTGGCACAGGGCCTGCTTGGCAAGAGCAAGGTCCTGAGTTCGATTTCTGGAACAAAAACAAAACAAAACAACAAAACAAAAACAAAAACAGTGGTTTACCGCACAGGACAAGGTGGGGCCAGACTATTTCACTGACTTAGCTGCATATTCTTTTGACCCTATCATGTACACACAGAAAAATTATTCAAAAAACTGAACGTCCATCCTTGAGGAAAATCTCTTGGCAAACCAGAAACAGAAGGAATTCTTTTAACATGATAAAGGGTGTCTATAAACAACTCACAGTAAATATTATACTTTATGGGTATCAGTGAAAATTTTTCCTTTAAAACTGGGGAAAAATGCTGCCCACTATCAACAACTTTGATTCACACGAACCTAGGGGATTTTCTACCCCAATCCCTGAATCCTTGAGAGAATTAAGCCCTCATGCCTACTCAGTTAAATAGGACAAGAAAAACACTCTGAGGGGCTAGAAAAGGAGGAAAAACGAAATCACTGTTATTCACAGTTGGTTTGACTATTCACATAGAAAAGATAAAAGAACCTAAGGATAAATTGTTAGACTCTTCAACAGAGTTTAACAAGGCTGCTAGCTACAAAATCAATATATAAAGCACAATGTATTTCAATGCATTAGCAACCAACAGTAAAGTTACTAATAATCTATCAACAATGTATATGATATTTATGGAAAAAAATTCTAAAATTCTTATTGAAATACTTGAAAGAAATGGAGACACAAACTATGCTCATAGATACGAGGACCCAGCACACTAAAGACGTTTTCTTCCAGATGATCTACAGGTTCAATGGCATCACAAATCACAATCCCAGCAGGTTTTGTTTACTTAGGGATTATGTGATATTGCTATACTTCATCAGACAGACCAACAGAACAAGACACAGAGCCTACAAACACCTCTCTACAGATAGAAACTCTTGACACATGATGGAGCAGACAACGCAGATCAGCGGCAAAAGGGTTGAATTTTCTGTAAGTACTGCTGGGGGTGTAGCCTTTTACATGAATACCAGGAAATACGAGTATGAAAGTTTACACAGCAATCTCAGCAATACTACAGAACTGGAAACCACCTAAATAACCATCAAAAATGGAACCATTGTTTTTCAATTGTGGTATACGTAAACAGTGAAGTACTATATGCTGGTAAAAATGAATACACAACATGGGCAAACCTTATGAACATTATACTAACCAAAAGTAACCCCACAAACTTGGAAGAAAACTTTACTGGAGGAACTTTACATTAAATCGAGAAACAGTGACAACAGACTAACCAAGACAGAGAAATTGAGAACAAAGACCTCCCACATGCCCTTTCCCAGGAAACTTCTAGAGAATGTGCTTCTTCCAACTTAGGACACAACAAAAACAGGAAAGATGTGGACGTGGGAAAAGGTGATCCCCCAGAGAGGCGTGACATGGGATGGCCCCCAGAATAACTCTGCAGAGAAGTCAAAACTCACAGGCTGTACTTACTTCAGCAGAAAAATGATGAGCATCGTGCGGGGGAACCAGAGCCGAGCAATGTGGTTAAGCAGACAGAAGACACTACAGATAAGCATGAGACAGAGATGAAGTGTGTTTTAAAAAAAAAAAATTAGTAATTTCAAAGAAAACCAGGAAAATGACAAATTGATGCAATTAGTAATTCCAGGAAAAAAAATGTTGTACTAGAAAGGCAGCATGGTTATAGATCATTTTCGATCTTCTGTTTTAAAGGAGAGGCTGAAATTAAAGTCTTTCCAAACATAAAAGACCAATTAGAATTAGTGCTACTTAGAAGGCTCTACTATTTACATGAATATTTAACAATATTTGGAAAATGGTATCAACCTTAAAATGGTATCAACATGTTGAATTTCATTAAAGCAGAATTCTTTAAAACATAATTCATAAGTATAAAATTCATTCTTTTTTTTTTTTTTTGTGGGTACCGGGGGTCAAACTCAGGACCTCGCGCGCCAGCAGGCGCCCGTGCCGCTGAGCGATATCACCGGCCCTTTTCTCATTTGTGGATACCGGGAGTCGAACTCAGGACCTCGTGCTTGCCAGGCAGGCGCTTATGCCGCTGAGCCATCTCACCGGCCCCCAAAATTCATTCTTTTAAAGTGCTCAATTCAGTGGTTTTCAGTATATTCAGAAAGTTATGTAACCAGTACCACTATCTAATTCTATGGCATTTTCGTCACCCCTAAAAGAAAATCCAGGATCCATTCCATTCACTCCTGAACCCTAGCAACCACTAATCCATCCTCCATCTTCATGGATTTGCCTACATTCAATGTGTGGCTTTTTTAGTCTGGTTTCTTTCACTTGGCATAACATTTCAACGTCCAGCCATTTTGTAGTATGTATCAAAACTGCACCCCCTTTTATGGGTAAGCAATCATCCATTGCAGGAATACACCTCATTCTGTTTCTTGGTTCATTAGCTGATGGACATCTGGGATGTTTCCACTTTTTAGCTATTATGAATAATGTTGCTATGAACAATCATGTAAGTTTTTATGTGGTATATAAGCTTTAAAACTATATATGTGTATCACTTTGATTAAATAAATGTTAAAGTATTTCTACCTTTCTGAATCCCTCCTATTCTCTGAGTCCAGCTCCAGAGGCTCCTCCCTTGGCTCTGTTATGCACTGTGCCTAGACGTAAGAAATGAACCAAAGGTGCTGGCCCAGATTTCTGAGATTCACCTCTAAACACTATGCATAAGAGTCCCATTCTCCAAGATGAAAAACATCTACTGAGCCAGCTTTCTGTGGCTCTAAGTGACCATCCAGTAGTCACATCAGGTGCCCCACTAGCGCAGTGTAAGTACCAGCCACTCCATTGGGTGATGAACAAGTGTATTCAACATAGTCCTGGAGTAAAAGAAAATGTTTAAAGATCAAAGAAGATACTGGTTGCTTTGCCATCAGGAAAGCTTTTGTTTTGGTTTGGTTTTGTGACACTGGAGATTGAACCCAGGAGCATCCTATCAGAAAGCTACATCCCCAGCCCTTTTTATATTTTTTTCATTTTGAGAGAGGGTCTTGTTAAGATGCCCAGGCTGGCCTCAAGCTTCAGGTCCTCCTGCCTCATCCTCTAGAGTACTTCAGTCACCACAGTGCCTGGTGAAAGCTTGCTCTTTAAACTAGATCAAAGTAATACGGTACATACAAGTCCCAGCCATTTAATAAACATAGTATACATTTCCAAAATGATCTCTCCAGTACTTTTGCTAGATGGAGAATACAAGATAAGTTTCCGGAGAAGGAATAGGAAAAATAATTAAACTGCTTCACTGGTCTTTCTCTTTTTTTTTTTTTTTTTTTTTTTGTGGGTACCGGGGGTCGACCTCAGGACCTCGTGCGCCAACAGGCACCCGTGCCACTGAGCGATATCACCGGCCCCTTTTTCGTATGTGGGATCCGGGAGTCGAACTCGGGCCCTTGCGCTTGCAAGGCAGGCGCTTACGCCGCTGAGCCATCTCACCGGCCCTTCTTTTTGTTTTATTTTGTTCTTGAGACAGGGTCTCATTATGCTGCCCAGTCTTGCCTTGAACTTGAAATCCTCCTGCTTCAGCCTCCAGAGTAGCTGGTATTATTACAAGCATGTGCAACCACACCCAGTTTATCTCTGTAGTTCTAAACCAAATTTAATTAGTAGCTTTTAGGAAAAAAAATTTCCAGCCTTCACTAAAAAAGTTTTTAAAAGTTTATAAAAATTGTCATGGTGTGAAATTCTAGCCTCTTTCATGAAAGCAAAGCTGTGTGACAGCTCCAACAAGAGTAAGTGAAAATGGGGTGGGGATCAGAGGGCGGTGGCTTCTTTTCTTCTAGCTTTGGAGACCTGCTCTGATGCATAAGCACTGCAGATCCCCTTTCTGTTTCCTTGCTCTCCTTCTGCCTTACAAATTATACTGCCCCCTTTCTCTGCAAAACCACAAGACCAACATTACAGAATCAGTGCACTCCATCACCCTCTTACTCAGCTATGAGAGCAGCTGAACCAGCAGAAAAGCCTGTCACTGAGACACCACACGTGACAGAGGAGCCTGCTGTCAGGCACACAGAGCACAGGCCAAGGTCAGCCCCACGAAGCCAGCCAGTCAACAACTTCTCGACATTGCCACCGATTTGAAAACAAATGAAGCAGAAACCTTGCTGGGTCTAAACCCTTGCATTAGTAGGTAGGTATTTTCAGGGAGGGGGGAAAAACCCTCTAAAACAATCTATTTTTTAAAGTGGCTTTTTTCCCCCCACAAATTTCTCCAAGACTTTACTTAAGCCATTGTTCAAATATTTATTTTCTCTTAAAAATACCCTTCCAGTCACAAAAACATCCCCAGCAAGTTTAGAAGCAGTCTTCATTTGCAGAAGCTACCATTACCGGGAGAAATACTAAGTACTCCTACAATAGCACCGAATATTTACTCCACAGAATATTTTTCACACTGTTCCTTCTGTGTTTGTCTGAAAAGGGACAGCTAACCAACTACCAAGGGATGGGAAGTATAGTCTTCCATGTGCCCAGGAGAGAGAACATGAGCTAGGGGTTCACAAAGTGATGTCCCCTACAGCAAGCCACTGTCACATCCAGGTTAGTGATGCCAGCAGTCTCAGACGCAGCAGAAGTGGAGAGAGGCAGATTATTCTGGAATAAATTTTGGAGGCAGAATGGATAGTATGCTGATGACCTGGGTAGGGAACATGACAGAAAGGAAGGAATGAGGGTTGATTTCTCAACACTGACTGGAACATGTATGTGGACAAACTATGTCTTACGTGGGAAAGGCACAGGGGCTCAGCTGTGGCTGCAGTGGGTGCAAGACACTTCCGACATCACAGGGGAGATCCCAATAAGGCTGTGGGATATAAGAGCCTGACGCTTATCAGCAAGAAGAGGGCTCACACGCTCCTTGACTTACAACAGGATCTGTCGCAACAAACCCATCATAAATTGAAAATATCTTAAGTCCAAAATCCACTCAGTAAACCTGACCTAACCAAATACCATAGCTTGAAGAAAGAAAGCCCACCATACCTTAAACATGCTCTGAACACTTACATCAGCCCACAGTGGGGCGAAAGCACCTAACACAAAGCCTATTTGATAATGAAGTGCTGACCATCTCATTTGATTTATTGAATACTATATTCTAAAAAATTGAATACTATATTCTAAAAAATTATTGAATACTATATTCTAAAAAAAAAAATTGAATGGCCGTATACTTTCACGCCATATTGTTTTGTTTTGTTTTGTGTAATGTTTTCCCTAACACTGAGTTCATGAACACTGAACCTCTGCTCCTAAGGGAAATACAAGGTTGAGTTCCTACAAGCCTCTAGTCACAACATTCCTATCAACCAATCAACACATAACCTTGCTTTGCAAGTCTCTGTGAAAGAAGCCTTATTTAATAGAATTGTTGATTCATCAGCCATTGAACTCATGGCCAATGCACTACAACTGACCCTGAGCAAGGTGTCTCACACACACCCATTTCTCCATGAGGCACACCACAGTCTTCTGTCCTCGTTCAGGAACACTATTCGGCAATTCCATACCGTGCGAAAGGACCATGTTAAACACCTAAATACAAGTAACAAGCACACAAAGATAAAAGCAGTGCTAATGGACTACATAAAGGGTATTTGTTCACAGTGTGAGAGCTGCAACAAGAAAGCCATCACCTTGTCCCACAGGGGTGGGAAATGGGGGTCATTGGGTGACTTGCATTTTTTTCTTTTTTTTTTTATTGTTTTGCTTTTTTGAGACAGGGTCTTGCTCTGTAGTCCAGGTTGGCCTTGAACTCACTATGCAGCCCAGGCTGGTCTCAACTCACAGCCATCTTCCTGCCTCGCCTCCGAGTTCTGGGATTACAGGCGTGCACCACCATACCCAGCAATTTGACTTGCATTTTCCACTGCTCTGTGTATGTCTAAAAATGACCACAAAGCACCGATTTTGCATTTTGTATTGATTTGGGAGTTACAGACAAATTTTAAGTAGGCAATTCCCAAATATGGACTCCACAAAAAATGGGGACTAACTCTAAATTTTGGAGACATCAGAGTAGTACTTAAAGCTATTGACTATATAATTTCAAATAGTCTGGTTCAAAGATCCTATTCTTGGGAAGGAAACTGGGAGAAATTTAACCTGTTTTAAAAATGTGGAACATATTCCCCAGGTGTATGAGGCTGAGGGGAATGCCCCTTCCCTCTCTTCACCAGCCAGCGTTAATGGTTTGCTCTCTACTTTCTGATTCCCGTTTCTCTTTTTAATTGGTTCAGAACTTGAGAGGGAAAGGAATAAATTATTTATTGTTCTCTCTTACTATACAAGGGTTTATTTCATTTGTGTTTGACAGAGATTTTCACAGAAATTACCTTTAAAAACTACCTAATCGGGGAAAATCTCTCCCGTCCCTCAATGGGTTCTGGGGCTGCAGTGATCAACATGCTGCGGGAGGTTAAGGAGGACTAAGAACTCTGCACGCTAAGTCTGTTATCATGACCAGGTAGGTGGAAGTGGTGTCACACCCTCATCACAAAGTCATTGTACAGCAGAAAACGCCCCCCAGCCAGTATGTTTCAGCTGCACAGGTGACAGTTCCTGTTCCAGTTCTGGTTGCTTCTGTCTCTTAGAAACGGCTGGTCACTGCGATGCATAGCTGGTCACTATGATGCACATAGTAAAAGCCAATCAAAGACAGCCAAGTACTCCGCCTCTGTACTTCCCCTAGCAGACCCCATAAAAACCTCCCTCCCTGGGCAGTCGGGCCTGACATTTTGAGGAACAATTGATTCCTAGTGCCCATCCGACAAATAAATCTGCCTCCAAATCCTGGGTATCATTTCGGTGTTTCTGCGGCCATTGCAGTTGCACACACTAAGCAGGACATATACTGAACATAATTAAATACAAACCTACAGGTAGCACTGTACAACACGAAACTTTATGTAGTTTTAGACCCTTCTTGCCAAAAAGTCAGGTATTATCTTAGGAAACAAGACATACAAGAACACATCAAGAAAAGAGTATATATGCAGGGTCACCGATCTCCCCCAAGGATTTATTGTTCCTCTTCCCGAAGTTGTTTCTGGGGGTTGTGTTTTGTTTTGGGTGTTTTGAGACAAGGTCTTGCTATGTAGCCCAGGCTGGCCTCAAACTCATGGCCATCCCTCTGCCTCAACCTCCCAAGCACTGGCTCTTCCTGAAGTATTAAGGATGTGCTTGAGTGAGTCTGGGCGGGGAAGGGCTGCTGGAGTCACCAGGAACAGGAGGACTGGTGGACAGATCTGGAAATTAAGGGTCAGATAGGGAGGCTGGCATCCCTGGTTAGTTAATCACATGGGATTTACACATTGACTTCAGGGAATCCAGCAGCAGATCACAAACATTAATCATGTAGTAATAACAATTAGGACAGAAAATAGCACATAGTAATGTAATAAATAGATTACTAAACGATACAGTAATATTACAATTATGAAAGGAACTATTTCTCCACAATTTAAATTATGTGTAATTACTTTTAACTACTGCCATCTAACTCATCACTGCTTCTTTAGAATAACCTTTTATTAAAACCTCAGTTCCAAAGTACAGTAGATCATCTACCTGGTAGTTCAAATACCAAAACCTATAAACAGACTTGTCCTCAAATGGTTTTTTTAAATAAACACTTTAAAAATATATCCCCACTCTGAGTGGTGACGGTGTAAGCAGTCCACAGGTTACCAAAGCTAGCTGATGATACGAGGAGATCTTGGCCTCTAACTCCCCTGGGGTGCAGAGGGAGTCAGGCCAACCCAGGCTGTGTGTCATAAATGTCACGGACAAAGCCACTGGTATTGAGAGAAGCTCATCCAGACAGACAAACTCTGAAGAGGAAAAGCATGCATGCAACACTGTCTCATGACCTCTGTGGTGCTCCACAACAAACTCCTGATGTAGAATTACATTTCTGAATTTCTGCATGATTTCCCCCAATTTTAAGGAAGTACAAAACTGACTTTTAATGCAAGACAGAAAAAGAAACATTTGCGTAAGTTTGTAACCAAATTTCTGTTACTTGTTTTCAGTTAGTTTTTTATTGATACAAAATAACATACTTAAGACATTCCTAAACTGATTTGCATATTTATATTAAATAAAAGCTTTTCTAAGACTTATTTTAAAACTAGTTACATAAAACTTACATCATTTCTTTTTTTTTACCTCCATTACATTTTATGCTTAATACAACATTTTTATGGGGAAAAAGAAAAAAACCATCCCATACATCTAGCCATCCCACCTGTGGGTATTACACGGCCCAGGAGAAATGCAAGCAGCTCACACAGTGTTGTGGACATGAACACTCACAGCAGCTTTACTCACACCAGCTCCAAGCAGAGCTCACGCAGTCATCGACAGAATAGAGAGAACATGGAACAGCCATATGGTGGGCACTACCAAGCAATAGAAAGAACAACTGATGGTACCAACGACTGACTGTTAAACATGTTATTCTGAGTGAAAGTCAGACACAGTGGAGTATATATTGTATAATTCCATTCATGTAAAATTCTAGGAAACACAAACTAATATGTAGTGACAAAAAGCAGGTCAGAGATTGCCTGGGGCAAGGGGCAGAAGTAGGGGTGGACATCAAATATCTTTCCAAGGCAATGGAAATATTCTTCACCTTGACTGTGATAGTAGTTTCCTTGTTATACAAACCTGTCAAGCATATTTCATTAAATTATATGCTTTAAATGGATACAACCTGTTGGATGTGTCTTAGTTACTTTTCTCCTTGCTGAGACAAAATACCCAACACCCAAGGTTAAAGGAGGAAAGGTTTATTTAGCTCACAGTTTGCAGAGGTTTCAGTCCACAATCGGCTGGCTCCAAGACAAAGTGGCACATGGCAGAGGGGCAACAGTTCATAGCAGTGGAAGACAGCAAAAGCAACGAGAGATGGTGGGGGCTCCTTCTGCCCTTTTATCTTATCCAGATTGCTGGGACTAGGGCGGTGCCAATCCAATCAGTGGACTGATCCAGCAATCACCCACCCTTAATCCCAGCACTGCACTACGAATCAAATACACACTCTAGATTCAGCCACCTCCAAAAAAACCCTATAACCACATGAGGCTTTGGGGAGACATCTAGACACAAACCGTAACAGTACGTAAGTAATGCCTTGAGTCCTCTCTCTGCCTCTCTCCTGCTCTCTCCTCCTTTCTCCTGTCTCCAAAAAAAAAAAAAAAAAGTAATATCTCAAAAAGTGGAATGGGGGGGTTTAAACCCAAGGTCCCCACACATACTAAATAAACATGCATTCTATCACTGAGCTACACCCTCTCAAGCCCACAAAAAGTTAATTAAAAAAAAAATCTATAAGAAAGAGCTGGGCATGGTGGCAGATGCCTGTAATCCTAGCACTTGGGAGGCTGAAGCAGGAGGATCCCAGTGAGTTTGAGACCAGCCTGGGCTACATACTGAGTTCAATGCCAGCCTGAACTACATAGCAAGACCCTGTCTCAAAAAACCAAAACCAAAACCAAAACAAAGCTACCAGAAGGAAAAACCTGAAAAGTTGTAGGAAATGGCTATGAGACTAATCTACTCATTGTCACTAGTTAAAAAGTCTGAAGTGTCACTGTCAGTATCTTTAGTTAGTGCTGAGCTGTCTGAAGTCCTTGAGAGCACTTGCTGATGATGACAATCATTGCTGCTGCTCACCAGGCCACCTTCACAACAGCCCAGCACTCCCCACATAAGCAGATGCAGGTATGTCTCTGCCAGCACCCTGATTCTGGAGGAAGACGCCCCTTAGAGAAGACAGTGTGCCCAAGGCACAAGGCAGTACAGTATCAGAGGCCACAGTAAAGTTAGCAGCTGTGATGAAAGGTCCATAACAATGCACTGAAAGGACAAAGTCACCAAGTAAAGCTGAGACAAGTCACCAGGCTTTTCCCAACCAGATGTGCTGAACGGGCAATGTCTCCCCTACACAAATATAAAATAATTTTGAAACCTCTCTCTCAGAACTAAATGATGATTTTTTTTTGCAGATTCATTTTCAAAAGTCTTTAATGCATTTTTGGGGACAGAGACATCTACAAAAAATGCTGTGTTGGTCACCAGGGGACACAAGAATGCTGAGAAGTTAGGAAAAGTTCAACCATAGTCCCGTGTTCAACAAACACAGAAAAAATTACACAAAGTTTATTCACAAGGTGGAGAAACAAATGACTTTTCATTGTAACTTTAACTCCTAAGAAACCCTTGTCTCAATTCAACAGACACACAAAACTGGAGAAAGCATTCACTCTCAGGAGGAATGAGCGTCCTTCCTTGGTTAAAGGTCAAAGTTCTCCTTTTCTGCCTAGAACTCAAGGACCCTGAGAATTCTGTTCTGACCTGAATCTCAGAGGCTGTGTGTCCAATCAATATCTGTTGAGGGCTAGCACTATCTATCGCTCAGAGGTAGAGTGCTTGCCTAGCATGTACAGGGTCCTGGGTTCAACTCCTAGTACTGCAATAAATAAACAAATAAATACGTACCTGTTAAGTGACTGTTTTAAAAGGCCTGGGAAAGGAGCTGCTATAATTTTGACTAATACCAACATGAGGCAAGGTTCTTAGAACAAAGTTCATCCCACCAACAAGAGAGAAAACATTTTAAAATTATAACAAAAAACTATGATTAAAAAAACAATTCAGGGCCGGTGAGATAGCTCAGCGGCATAAGCACCTGCCTGGCAAGTGCGAGGTCCTGAGTTCAACTCCCGGAGCCTACATAAAGGAAAAAAGGGCCAGTGATATCCCTCAGCGGCACAAGCGCTTGCTGGCAAGCATGAGGTCCTGAGGTCGACTCCCGGTACCTGCATTAAAAAAAAAAAAAAATTCAAAGCCAGACGTGGTGATGCATACCTGTAATCCTAGCACTCAGGAGGCTGAGGCAGGAGGATCGCTGTGAGTTCGAGGCCAGCTTAGGGTACATACTAAGTTCAAGACCAGCCTGAACTACATAGCGAGACACTGTCTGAAAACAAACCACAAACAAACAAAACAATTCAAGGTTGGGAAGGGTACCATGTACTGCACATCATGTATTGGTATGAAATGTAAATTGACAGAACTTTCCAGAAACCCATTTGGTACTGCATACTGAGACTAAGGAGTTACACCCTTGGCCCAGTGGGTCTAATTACAGCAATGTAGTCTAAAAAAAAAAAAAATGTGGGCAAAGTTTTACCAACAGGAATGTTACAGGGTTACTCATTACAGGAACAAAGTGGAAAGTGCTGAATACCAACAAGACAGGGTGGCTAATTAACGATGACACATCCTATTCTCTGACTGTGGCTGAGGCTGTTCACACAGACCCCAGCGCCCCTGCACATCCTTGCCAGGCGAACCACAATGCAGGGCATGACCACCTTTCTGTAGCTAGTGAAGAGGACCTGGGCAAGAAGACCCCAAATATCAGAAGAGGCTCCAAGAGGTGATGTGCCCTTGGCTCTGGGCTGCTCAGCTATAGATCAGCCAATCCACGGTAGCCACTGCCTGGGCCCATCATGTGCCCCACAAGACTTGGGGTTAGGGAGCAGCACCCCCAGGCTGATGATGTCCCTGCCACTTGCTGGGCTGTGAGCACAGAGCTGGCTCCTTATCTACAGCTGGCCTCTGTGCAGCCATGGCAAGCCAGCTGCTTGCTGGTGTTGTTGTCTTCTCTGGAGTCTTGCTCCTCGCTGAACTCCATGAGGGAGGGATGTCACTAAAAATTATGTTTATATGAATTTTAGTGGCAGAGAAAAACACATTTTTAAAGAGCAAATTACAAAATATTCCACATCTCACATTTTCCAGGAAGAAATTAAGACAGGTGAATATGTAGGAATATGCATGGAAAAAAGACTGAAAGGTGATGGTGCCGAGTGTGAAAGGTTCCAATGCTTACGGAACCTTATACACTCTCCTCTTTACTTCTGTATGTGTTTGAAATTGTCCATAATAATAATTTTGTCAAGCTTTGCCCAAGTGCTACGTAAGAAGGCGCAATACCAGCCAACCCCAGCACCAGCCTGTAGCGGCTTGTCTCCAGACCATCACCAACACCCTCGGAGGAGAAGACACACCCAGAAGACCCCTGGGCAAGTGACAGCCTCACTCTTGGCAGGTCTCCCAGCCAGGCACCCTGCCCCATGCCTAGCCGCTCCTTGGTCCGAGTAAGGAGGCGGACAGCTCTTCTGGGCTGCTTCCCCTCTGCTATACACACCAGGGCTCTTCGCTGGCACCCATCCAGGAGCTGCCTTGCAATAACAGCAGCAGAAGGGGAGGGCATCTCTTCACAGGAACAAAACAGAAAACTGCACAAAGACACTCGGGGAAGCTAAAGTAGACAGGTTGTTAAATTGGTAACTACAGTATAATAAAGGAGCTTAAAAAATTCAAGTTGGTTATTTTTTGCCTTTTTGATCTATTGAGCCTCTTCACAAAAATCTCTGAAAATCAAAATCCTCTAAAGGGAATAATGAACGGCCCAAAACACACAAGTCAGCCGGAGAAGGATATTCACCACTTAGCCATCCCTTCCTACAGTCATGGACCAGCACACCCTCCTACAGCCATTCTCTACAATCAACACAGGAAATCCGGGGACCATCTCTGACCCAGCCCACCAGAGCCAGAGCGGAAAGGTACTGCAGTATGACCTCAAAGAGAGCAGGCTGACGCTTGCAAGGGTGGATCTTCTACATCTGGAGTGCCCAAATTTAGAAGCCTTAAAAATATGTATCTATATACAGTGGTACCTAAGTACTTGTCATTAATTGGTTCCAGAAGGCATGATGAGTACCAAAAATGAATACCAAACGAATTGTTTTGCCTGGGAAAGGTGACAAGTCATGATGCAATCGACACCAGCAAGTTCTAGCTTGTGTGTCAAGTCCCAAAAAATGATGAGCATTAGGACAAAATTTTCTCGTCAAAATGTGTTGAGTATCAAATCTAATGAGTTTCAAAGCAGTTCGGTTACAAGGAATGACTGCATATGTATGTGTGCATGCGTGCACATTCATTGCTGGATCCCGGCTCATTAGATATGGCTAGAGTAGAAATGCACAATAAGATGCTTTTGAAAAAAAAAACTTACCCAGGTGATTCTGCAGACTAGTAAAGTGTGGGAGCTTATATCTCAACCCAAACTTACCAAGCTGTGTGTGGAGGCATAGGCCTATAATCCCAGCACTTTGGGAGGCTGAGGCAGGACAATCTCAAGTTCAAGCCCAGCCTGAACAATTTAGCGACTTAGCAAGACCCCCATCTCAAAATAAAAAATTTAAAAGTAGGGCTGGGGATGCAGCTCACTGAGCAAGCCCTGTTCAATCCCCAGTACCACAAAATTAAGCAAACAAACAAAGGGCTAGAGTGTAGCTCAGTGCAAAGGTACTGGGTTTACTCCCCAATACTATGACCCCCCAAAAAAACGTTATCAGATTACAAACTTCAACAAGTTCACTTGTTAATTTGTATGTCTGGCTGCTGGGCAGCTGTGAACCACTAATGGTACATGCATGACTAACCCACTGGGCAGCATGGGACAGTCCCATTGGGTGGTTCAAGCTGCCTGGCAGGACAGTCATTCATGTATTACCAGCGGTCAAGACAGCAAGAACATGTTAAAGAGATAAGTTAAACTGTGTTTGTGTGCTCACTACCTCAGATACCTGATTACTCCAACTGCATAAGCACCCACCTGGAATAGAAAATACACAGTCATTTTACCAATTTAGTTATATACAAGCAAAAAATTCAGGAAATACTAAAGTCCTTCATTTGACCACAGACATTTTAATTCTGCCCTCAACACAAAAGCTAGTTTTTTTTTTCTAATAATCTAACAAAGAATGCAGTAGCATTTTACTAGTTTAAAATGCTTCTTTCCAAAAAAAAAGCCAAAACCCTACAATAGACCTTAACTTCCTTTTTTTTTGAAATGGGCTCAAGTTTTCCTCCTGTCTCAGACTCCTGAGTAGCTGGGACGATAGGTACATGCTACTATGGCCACTTAGACCTTAACATTTTTAAACAGAAGCGAAAAAATAATTTCAATTTTCACAAAGCTGAAGGTTTGGTTCAGAGGTAGAATGTACACTTAGCCTACATGAGTCCCTGGGTTCAATCCCCAGTACTAAAAAACTAAAACACTAAAAAAATAAGAGTTACAGATACCATATAAATCAAATGACATCACTTCTCAAAAGCAGAATTTATCCCATCATTCAGCCCCATCATCTCCAAAGAAGCTACAATATTTGTCTTTGTGCTGTCCACACCTATCTGTAAGTGGTAGAAGATATATGTGCCCAGCGTCCTTTCTGTCACCACTCCCTCCTTGGATCCAGACCTCAGGTTTGTTGTCAGGGTTTCATATGAATCCCTTATAAAGGATGCAGAATTTTTTTTTTTTTGCACGTGCACAAATGTGAGCTTATAAAAGTATATTTCTTCATAAATGGGATATTTTTGAGCAACCTGTCTTTTCACTCAGCATCACATAGTCATCCTCACACTTGTACTTTTGAAAAGCTCACCTAATATTCTACAACGTAAATCTGTAATAATGCAGTGAACCATCTCCTTACTGACGAACGCTGAACACGCTCCAAACTCCTATTCCCACCTCGAGGTCGGAGCACACATCCTGCTCACATATTCTCGCACACACAAGCACCTCTGGCCTTTCGCTCCAAACTGATTTTCTCCAAGGGTGATGAACTCCCTTAGGAGTTCTGCTAGTTCTGCTCCAGACAGGTGATGTGTGACCTATTTTTATGCAGACATCAACTGACCTTGAAGGTATGATAATATAGTTAAGTAACCTCATAAAATCTGTTAAAGCCCCTTTAAAAATCATGTGATTTTTAACTGTGCTTTTCTCTACAATGGGTTGCTAGTATAAAGTTGTTACTTAAGTAATTTTCTTTAAGTAGAAGTTTAAATTCCTCATAGTAGGATACTAAATACACACACATTTATATGTTTAAGAAATGGGAAATTAAAACAATGGCAGAAAAAGGAAAGAACAGTAGCATTTAGCCAGAAATTTACTTTTCTGTCCTTTAAATCTATTCAGGAGGAAATTAAACCAACAGAGCCCTTCACACAACTCCGTAAAATAATAATATCCAGCCTGCTTCCTCCACAAGAGGCATCCATCATGTGACACGTGGTGGGGGGGTGTCTGGGAAAATATCACAAAATAATGCCTTGCCAATATCTCCTTCTGAGTAATGAGCTACTTTTTCCTATCAAAAGCCATTGTTGAGGCATGTTTGCACTACCTGAAAACAGGAAAAAGTATCTTTACTCTCAAAGAGAGCACAAAAACATCCCTAAGACTGGGTAGCAACAACATAACGCTCTGACTCAAGAAATTCTCTGACCCAGTAATCTTAGGACAAATAGAGCGGCCAGTAGGAGAACACAGGCGGCACGGGTCAAGGCTTGCTGCTGCTTCTGCACATGGCTTCCCCTCCCCTTGAATTGATAAAGCTCTTCTAAAGCTAGACAAAACCACATTAACACTGTAATACTTAGTACACATGCAGCATACTTCCTTCAGACGAAATAGACCTGCAGAGAGAATTTAACTGCTTGTCCTTACCAGAAACTTCCAAGGAAAAACAGCAGGGTATATGTGGTTGGTAAAATAATAACCAATAAAGATATCCACATCCTAATCCCTGAAACCTGTGAATACATGAAGGCAGCAAGTAGAATTAAAACTGCTAATCACCAGGCCTTGAAGGAGTTAGATTATCCTTAAACATCCAGGAGGGCGCAAGAATCCTTACAAGAGGAAGAGAGTGGCAGGAGAGTCCATGTCAGCACTGTGGGATGTGACACTCCACCAGCCCTGCTGGCTTTGAAGTGGAGGGAAGGGGCTGAGCGCCAAGCAGGGGCTGCGGCCTCTAGAAGGTGAAAAGGCCAGGAAGCAGATGGTCCCCAAGGGACTCCTGAAGGAACGCAGCCCTGCTGATACCTTGATTTTAGCCCAGTGAGACCCATTCCACACTTCTGACCTCCAGATCTGTACAATAATAAAAGCATGCTGTTTTAAGCCACTAAATTTGTGATACTTTGATAGAGCAGCAATAATTAACTTACACAGTGGAGCTGCTTGTTTTGTCTCTCTACAGTGTGCTGAGGGTCCAAAAAAGATTCCCAGGTCAAAGCAGCATCCTACCAAGATGTCCATGCAGCTGCTTTCTTGATTTTTTGTTTCTCACACACATTAACACATACACGCACATGCAACCCAGGCACACATTTTTAATTCCATTAAAGATACATTTGTCAAACACCTTAATTCTTCCTAGATTAAAGTGGACTCACACCACAAATCATCTTAATGTAGGTTATATCGGCCCCTCTTAAATGATTTATTTGCTACACTCATTTTTCAAGTATAGAATAATCACAGTTTTCAAGTAAATGTCTTTTTAGCCAGGTGTGCTGGCACACACCTGTAATCCCAGCACTCAGGAGGCTGAGGCATTAAGGATCACTGCGAGGTCAAGGCCAACCTGGGCTATATAGTGAGTTCAAGGCCAGTCTGAACTGCATAGTAAAACCCTGTCTCAAAATGTGTGTGTGTCTCATACACACACACACACAAACGTGCACGCACACGTGCATGGGAACTGGGTGTGGTAGCCTATTTCTATAACCTCAGCACCCTAGAAGGCTGAAGCAGGAAGATCGCCAGTTCAAGCCTAACCTGGGGAACTTAGCAAGACTGTCTCAAAATGAAAAGTAAAAAGGGCTTGGGCTGTAGCTCAGTGCAAAGGATCTGGGTTCAATCCCCAATACCACAAAAAAATTAATACAAAAAACGGGGAAGTCCGGTGTGGTGGCACACAATTGTAATCCCAGCATTCAGGAGGCTGAGGCAGAAGAATTGCTGAGAGTTTGAGGCCAGCGTGGGCTACATAGTGAGTTCAAGGCAGGCCTGAACTACATAGTGAGACTCTTGTCTCAAAAAACAAAACAACAGAAAAACCACCACCAACAACAAAAGTAGCTCAGTGGTAGAGCACTTGCCTAGCATGCACAGGGACCTGGGTTCAATCCCTACTACTGCCAAAAAAATGTTTTTAAATAAAATTTTTAAAAATAGATGAAAAAATAAATAAATAAATAAAAAATAAAACTAGATGAGGGGAGAGTATAGATTTAATGATTCAGTCACCAAATGCTGACAGCCAATGTGCCCAGTTTCCAGGTCTGTTTGAGTCCCAATGCCGTGTTAGATAAACAACAGCTGAAGATTCCAGCCTCGAAGAGCTTCCACTAGCTAGAGAGGCCTCACTATTCCTCACACGGCTCTAGGTATGAGAGCTGTGAGGGAAAGGGGAGACTTGGCAAGTCTTAATGAGAGAATGGAGATCTAAGCAGGGGCTGAAGACACACAAACCTTTAGGCAGAAGGAGGGGGAGGCGTTGCTCCGAGCACTGTGAGGCATTTGCGGAGCAGGAGAGCAGAGGGGAGGTAACAGCAGCAGGATTACCTGAGCCTCCCTGAGGCATCACAGACCCAAGGGCCTTCCAGGTGCACCAGGACACTCCCAGGAAGTTCTGGCTCCTTCTGAGTTAGACCAGAGTTCAAAATGGAAGCCTACTGCAGTAACTCCATAAAATAATCTTCCAATACTAACCCTAGTGATCTTTTCAGAATTTCATTTCCTCCATGCTTTGTCACTACTGTCTAGACACAATGGAACTAATATTTCATTGTCAAAGATATAGAACAGGTGATGAGGGGAGGGGAATAAGAGAGAGAACAGGTGAAGAAAAGACATAGTCCCAGTTACTCAAGAGGCTGAGGCAGGAGGATCACAAGTTTGAGGCCAGCCATGTCAACTTAGTGAGACCCTGTCTCAAAATAAAAATTTTGAACAGGGCTAGGAATGTAATTCAGCACTCCCTGGGTTCAATCCCCAGTACCACCAAAAAAAAAAAAAAAAAAAAAAAACAACTTTCAAAAACATTTAACCAAAATTTAGAGAAGACCTAACGCCCCTACTTCTCAAACTTTTCAATGAAATTGAAAGGGAAGCAATACTCCCAAATTCATTCCTGGAAGCAAGCATTACCCTGATACCAAAACCAGAGAAGGACCCAACTAAGAAAGAGAACTACAGGCCAATCTCCCTAATGAACATAGATGCAAAAATCCTTAATAAGATACTGGCAAACAGAATCCAACAAATCATCAAGAAGATTATACACCATGACCAAGTTGGATTCATCCCAGGGATGCAGGGATGGTTCAACATACGTAAATCAATAAATGTAATACAGCATATTAACAGAACCAAAGACAAAAATCACATGATCATCTCAATAGATGCAGAAAAAGCTTTTGACAAAGTCCAGCACCTTTTCATGATAAAAACCCTACAGAAAATTGGAATAGAGGGTCTTTATCTCAATCTGGTAAAAGCTATCTATGACAAACCAACAGCCAATATCATACTAAATGGCCAAAAACTGAAAGCCTTCCCTCTAAAATCAGGAACAAGACAAGGATGTCCACTGTCCCCACTCTTATTCAACATAGTTCTGGAAACTTTAGCCAGAGCGATTAGACAAGAGAAAGAAATAAAAGGAATAATGATCGGAAAGGAAGAAGTTAAATTATCATTATTTGCAGATGACATGATACTCTACACAGAAGACCCCAAAAACTCCACTAAAAAACTGCTAGATTTGATAAGCAAATTCAGTAGTGTAGCTGGATACAAAGTCAATACTCAAAAGTCAATAGCCTTCCTGTACACAAATAACAAACTTACTGAAAGAGAAATTAGGGAAACAATACCTTTCACAATAACATCCAAAAAAATGAAATACCTAGGAATCAACCTCACGAAGGATGTAAAAGACCTCTATACTGAAAACTACAGTACTCTGAAAAAGGAGATTGAAGAGGATATCAGAAAATGGAAAGATATCCCTTGCTCCTGGATAGGAAGAACCAATATAGTGAAAATGGCCATACTTCCAAAATTGTTATACAGATTTAATGCAATTCCAATCAAAATTCCAACAGCATATCTCACAGAATTAGAGAAAACAATCCTAAAATTCATTTGGAATCAGAAGAGACCTAGAATAGCAAAGGCAATTCTGGGCAACAAAGGCAAGGCAGGGGGCATCACAATCCCCGACTTGAAATTATACTATAAAGCTACTGTGATAAAAACAGTGTGGTACTGGCAAAAAAACAGACTTGAAGATCAATGGAACAGATTAGAAGATGCTGAAACAACCCCAGACATACTAAGCCACCTTATCTTTGACAAAGGTGCCAAACACATTCGCTGGAAAAAAGATAGCCTCTTTAATAAATGGTGCTGGAAAAACTGGCTCTACACATGCCGAAGATTAAAACTAGACCCATATCTTTCACCATGCACTAAACTAAATTCAAAATGGATCAGAGATCTAAATATTAAAACAGAAACATTAAATCTGCTGGAAGGTAGGATAGGTAAAACCCTTGGAGACATTGGTGTAGGCAAAGACTTTATGAATAAAAACTCAACCGCACGGGAACTATCCCAAAGAATCAATAACTGGGATCTCATCTTATTAAAAAGCTTTTGCACAGCAAGAGAAACCACCAACAGAGTGAAGAGACAACCCACAATGTGGGAAGAAATGTTTGCCAGCTGTTCCTCAGACAAAGGATTACTATCGAGAACATATAAAGAACTCAAAAAAATCAGACCTCCCAAATTTAAAGACCCACTCCAAAAATGGGCATCTGAGATGAATACACATTTCTCAGATGAAGAAATACTAATGGCAAATAAATATACAAAAAAATGTGCAACATCACTAGTCATTCGAGAGATGCAAATTAAAACAACACTGAGATACCATCTCACCCCAGAAAGAATGGCTACTATAAAGAAATCAACTAATAACAAATGCTGGAGGGGCTGTGGGGAAAAAGGAACCCTTCTTCACTGTTGGTGGGAGTGTCGACTGGTACAGCCACTGTGGAAGTCAGTGTGGAGATTCCTCAAAAAGCTAGGGTTGGAGGTCCCATTTGACCCAGCTATTCCCCTTCTGGGCATCTTCCCAGAAGAATTAAAAACATCATACCACAGCGATATATGTGCACCCATGTTTATAGCAGCACAATTTGTAATAGCCAGATCTTGGAAACAACCCAAATGCCCATCAACTGAGGAATGGATAAGAAAGATGTGGTATTTTTATACAATGGAGTACTATTCAGCCATTAAGAAGGATAAACTGGAGACTTTTATAGGTAAATGGATGCAACTCGAGAAAATACTCATAAGTGAAATAAACCAGAAGCACATGTGTAAGCATCGTATTGTCTCTCTAGTATGAGAAACTGAAAGAGTAAATAAGATCCAAAATGTACAATAGACATGGTGAATCAAAAAGAAACTGGTCAAAAGGAAAGAGAGACTGGAATAAGGAAAAGAAAGAAGGGAAAGGGAAAAAAAATTGTATATATATATATATAAGATGGTTAAGATAGATACACTACCATTTTTACTTAGTTCATTGAAGAGTAAGGTTTGTGCCAATAATGTTTGGATAATTAAATGCTAATGTCTGGTGTCCTGAATAACTAACTTAAAGATAGTAATACGCAATGTATTAACCATTCTTACCCTCCTATTATGTTGTTTTGAAAATTTGTTCTTCTTTTGATTTGTTTTGTTTTTTCTTCTCTTTAAAATAAAATTAAAAAAAAAAAAAAAAAAAAAAAACATTTAACCATTATATATCAGGGCTCCAACATCTGTTTTTGACCTGCAGAGCTGCAGTCCCATCTTGGGACCCTTGGTGACCTACTCTGTAGTTGTGTCCTAATGAGACCCTACTCAAGAACCTGCCTCTCCTCTGGACAGAGACAAGCTGCCAAGCCAGAATCTCAGCTAAGCGGACTCTGAGGACCCCGTAACTGCCAGGGTTCTGTTTCACTCCAAACGTGTGCTTCCCAAGCCTCTGTATGTAGTCAGGAAAGACGGAAAGGCCAGGGAGTGCCATGAAGAGGCTGAGAGACTCGGAACACTTCTAAGAGGCAGGGCCACCAATGCTGACCTTTACCCAGTTAACTGAATCTCTGGCAAATTCTAGTTGCCCAATGACAAAACTCATTCTGGCTTCAGGTCTGGTAAACCAACCTGCTTACCAGAGGCAAAATGACGACACAGGATTTCCAAACTTCAGAGAAAGAAACTGTCTTTACTGTGATCCCGCAAACTCCTCACACCTCAACCCTAAGATTAGGAACATCTTTCAATATAAACCATGCAGTTACTCACAACACAAATGTAACCAAAAACTATCCAAACAACATCAAGACATGGAACACCGTATCCAGTTCCAGAAGAAAGACTGATTTTAGAACTCACATGCACAATCTACTCATATACATAAAAAAGTACCTAAAGTAAAGTATATGAGCAAATGAAGAGGGGTGGGAAACAATGGGAACTAAGAAAGAGCAGGCAGTACAGAAGACATGCAGGACCCGAGTCTGAGAAATCCAGGTCCCAGAGCCAGCTCTACTACTCATCAGCCCTGCCGCTCTGTAGAACCACCATCCTTCAGTGACTGTTTCCTCACCTGGAACATGGGCATACTCTTTGTTTCTAGTACAAGGATAATGGTGAGGATCAAGGCAGATCTCGGGGAGAATGATGGACGATGAATGTCATGCACCACAAGCAGTTCACTACCACTGCAGGGCAGGTCCAGTGGCAGGACCCCTGCGCCCGAGCACTCTCACCTCATCTGACCCCAGCAGTTCAGTGGTTTTCTCAGAAGCCCGTCTCACCCAGAGCACAGTGAAAGCCGGAAGGCCCCGGCCTCCGCAGCACTTGTTTATTCTCCATATAGCATCTGTCATACAGTCTTGAAATCCTCAACTTACCCACTCTCTGGCACTATGAGCATCTTGAAAGCAGGGCCTGTATTTTGAAACGTCTCCTAGCAAGTGTCCTGACACAAAGACTAACTCTAAAAGGTTGACTAGATGGACAAGTGGCTGGGTGGATAAAAAAACAGATGGCAAGAAAGAGAAAAGAATCACATTTTTTTTAAGCCTGAACAACTAGGATGACAAGTGGATGGTGATGAAAATGAGGATGGTGATGCTGGGGCACCCTGCAGGTGTCTCCAGAACGAGCGGGGCATGAGCGCTCCTCGGACGGGCTGACTTTAGCTGACAACGGGACATCCAGAAGAAAATGTCCAGGAAGCCACTAAAAAGGGCCAGGATATAGCTAAAAACCAAAAACATTCTCTTCATTTCAATCATTGGGGCTCTTGGAAATTGTATTTCAGGGAATTAGAGAACACAAGAGAAAGTAACTTAAGCTGAATAAAATCCCAAAAACACATGTAGTCTGCAGCTGCTGTGTACAGAAGCCCAAACAGACAAAATGAAATAGGAGCCCACTCCTACTGGAGGTCCACAACACATCGTATATGAACGCTTAAATTCAACACTGGGTCAAAATAATTTTCAAAATGTGTTATTTTTTTTTTTTTTGTTGGTGTTTTTTGAGACAGGGTCTCACTGTGTAATTCAGGCTGGCCTTGAACTTGCTGAATAGCCCTGGCTGGCCTCGAACTCATAGTGATCCTCCTGCCTCAGCCTCCTAAATGCTCACACTACAGGTCTGCCCCACCACATCTGGCACAAAATGTGTGTTTTTTAAAAGATGCCATAAATTGTCCTAAATTACAAACAAAAAGTCCTCTAATCTATACTGCCCCCCAGCTATTTCCCCCCCATATCCCATTACAGTCTGACGAGTAATGCACATTCCCCTTCAAACCTCATCCTCTCCCCACCCCTTCCGTGGGACTGTGCCCAAAGTGCCCGTGGACTTCTCAATCAGCATGGGGCATCACCCATTGCCTAGGATCCTCCCACTCAGGCACTGACAATCTCTTGACTTCCAGGCTGAAATGCAACTGTCCGAATGGGCCTCCTTAAGTAGACATTCTGTAAGAACTACGAAGCCTGGAAGTTGCAGTATTCCCAAGGCTGAACTCCTGACTTTCACAGACTTCCAGAACCTCTCTCCAAGCAGTCATCCTAAGACAGAAAACTGGAATCACCCAAGGCCCTGTTTCCTTCATGTCCTTTCAGTGCCATGCCTCCCAACCCAAATACTGCCGACTAAATCCTACTAATTTCCTGTCCCTCGCTGTACTTTACTCTCTCCTTTTTCCATTCCTATTGTCCCAATTCAGGCTGTCACCACCTGCCTCACCTGGAAGGTTATGGCAGTTCCTGAAGAGACTCTGCACTGTCAGTATGAACCACACTAAATCAAAGAATCTTTCTAATGCAAAATACAGTCATTAAACCTCCTTGAGGAGTTTAAGCCCATCTTGGTGGCCCAGAGAATAAGTCCTTAGCAACAACACACCCTGAAGCTCTCTGTGGCTCTGTCCCTTCTTCTACCTGGCGTCTGGCCTCCTCCCGCTACCTGGCACACAGGAGGGGCCATGTTACTTCATACCACCTCCTCACTTCTGTTTATTCTCTTTGCCTGAAATGTATTTGCTTGCTGTATTTGCCTAGTTAACACTAACTGAGCTGGAGGATCCAGCTCAAATGCCAGCTCCTCCATGAACACACCTCTGCCTGATCCAGTTCCACGCTGATGTCACACGCAGCTGACACTGTTCTCTGCATCTGCTGGGGATTTCATGTACATGCCTGCACGTCCACTCTGACATACTCTTTCATGGCTTGCTTCCATGTTTGTCTCTTCCTTCAGGGCTCAAAGCATACAGACAAAAGGTATTGGATGGAGCAGAGTGGTTACTAATGCTGGCTAATTGAACAGGCACTTACAGACTGTTCACAGAAACAACCTGTGATATTACTACAACAAAGGAAAGGTTGTTCTAAATAGCCACACACCAATTCCATCATTTATGCCCAACATTACTAAGGACAATACAAATTGTAACAGTGCCAGATAAGGGTGTACTTCTGAAACAGAAATCTTGAAGACAAAAAAAAAAAGGTGGACCACGTGAGCATATTCCAGTCAGGGAGGTACTACCCCAACCCTTGCTACAAGCTTCAATCATCACAGAAAGCAGCCAATATCCATTCCCCTACCACAGAAGCAGAAAGATGTGATGTCACATCCTCCTGTAGTGAAGAGAGATAAAAATCCCCTACTGCCTTTCCTCTAGATTGTGTTTTTCATGTTCAGTGCAAAGACAGACACAAAACAACATTACCAGCAGTTTGAGAGGATGTGGGATTCACTTCTTAAACATTTCTAAATAATTTTCCACCTACTCCAGACCTCTATTATTGCAACTGAAACTAAGCAACAACTCTTAGAGAGACAATCAAGAAGCAGTGTGGAGATGGAGCACCCAGAAAGGTTCGGGCAGCCTTTCTTCAGAAGCCCACTCTACAGGACTTTCATCTTGGGGCGCGCAGGTGGTAGGAAAGGGGAAAACGCTGTGGAAAGAAAGCCCATCAGCCACGTGACTCTCAAGCTGAGACTTTCCAAGCTCTGCAGCCATCCAGGGCAACACACACACGTGCGCGCGCGCACACACACACACAGATGTCTTCTCTCTCCTCACCAAGTGACCTATGATGTAGGCTGCCCACCCTTGACATGAGAAAGCTATCTCCTGGTTCCTGCTGTAGAATGTGTGTCCTGATTGTGAATGTATGAAATATAGAAGACAACAATCTATCTGGTAAGATCTTTTTCATTTAACACATGGAACATTTAGATAGTAGTATGATCCATAAGACCCCACAAACTGAACTGTTTAGCATTACAACCCAGACCAAGATCTGTTTAAGTCACAATTTCTCCTCTAGAAGGATTTTATATTTTGCCAGAAGACAACATATGGTGGAGAGATCTTTAATTTTAGGAGAAATATTAAGGAGGAGTAAATAAGTAACTACTATATTTAGCCAAACCTGACCCAAACCCAAGTCAAAGCTGACAACTATTTTCCCCATGCTTAAAATATCACAGGGAGAAAAATATTTAAATCCTTTGATTCAACAGAGATCATAAAAAGGGTTAATCTCAGTTAAGTAAATAAAGAAACCATTACCTAATATGAAATAACCGCTTCATAATACACAAATATGCCAAAAACTTTTCTCAACCTAGTTAGTAATCAATAGACTTAACCACACACCATTTGGTAACCATCAGTTTTTTTAAAAGTTTTAAAATGTTGACTCTCACTAGTGGTGCGTGTGTACTAACACTGTATGTGCACTTGAATACTAGCACAGCGCAGAACAGAGTAAACTGGTACAGCCCTTTTGGGAAGCAAACTGGCACCATGCATCAAAAATTCTAAAGATGTCTGCACTGTCTGACATGTTACTGTCAGCCCCAGGACCCTACCTTAAAGACCACACCATGCATAACTACGGTAACCTTACCTTCCAGATTTTCTAAGAAGCCCCCACTTCATACAAGTGTACTTTTTTTTTTTTTCTTTGCAATAAAGGTAAATGTGAAGTACATAACTGAATTTGAGAATAACGGAAGTCACCCCTATCAAAGAAATACAAAGAATATTCATTCTGTATGAGGTCAACCGTGTTCAGAAAAATATTGGGGAATTAAAGACAAAAACTGAAGCTTGGGGCTAGGGATGCGGCTCAGTGGTAGAGTTCTTGCCTTGCATTCATAAGTCTCTGGGTTGGATCCCCAGCACCACAAAACAAAACAAAAACCCTGAAGCTCAGTATATGCTAACTCTCGCCAAAAGGAACTTGGTTCAATCTATGATTCTTCAGCAATTGCCGAGCTGCCTCTACTGGGTCCCAGCTCCCCTCACCCGGCAGCAGCACCTCCACTTGCTACCACCCAAGCTCACCTACCTTCTGAGTATGGAAGGCATGCCCAGGTAGAGAACACCACCTCTGTTCCATCATGCAGAAACAAATTCTTTAAAAAGCCAATTCTGTCTTGTGTGGTAGAACAGGGTGAAGTCTGAAGCAAGAGCTCCAGCAGAACCATGCTCAAGACATAATGGCACTGTGAATTCCATAACTTTCCTAAGGACCCACCCTCAGAAAGCTGCTTTTTCTGTCATCATTCTAATGCAAAATCATCACTCCTAATATCGCCATCTGTCATGCCCAGATGATCCTGCCAGTTCCTAGCTAACAGCTGTCCTGAAAGAGAGCCATAAACCACATCATCAACCTCTGGATTAGTGATTCCTAGAGGCAGAGCCCTGGAGAACCTGAAAAAGCATCCTCCCAAAATGCACGCGCACAGAGACTTTTACATACTATTTCAGGGGGTTCCAAAGGTCTGCTAAGAGGCCAAATGCAGGCTTGCTCAAGTTTGGACGTCACCAAGAGGAAACACAAAAGCACAGAGTCTCTGAGTTTTTTTCTTGAGCAGGGTATCAATCGCATGAAGGGGAAATGCTGTTGTGGCTGAGAACTGGAAAGTCTGGGAAGTACAGGGAGCCATCTAAGTAATGGGACCCTCAAAGGAAAAAAAAAAAAAAAAAGAAGCCGATTATTTCAGAGTGTAGAAAGAAACTAGGAGACTAACCAGCTATGAGAATAAGATGAACACCATTTACAAAATCAACAACTCCACATTTTTTCAAAGAAAAAATCTTTTTCTTTTTCTTTTTTTGAGACAGGGTCTCGCTGTGTAGTTCAGCATGGCCTTGAACTCACCATGTAGTCCAGGCTGGCCTCAAACTCACAGCAATCCTTCTGCCTCAGCCTCCCAAGTGCTTGGATTACAGGCGTATGCAACCACACACAGCCAAAGAAAAAAAACTTAATTATTTTTCTTTTTTTTTTTTTTTTGTGGGTACCGGGGGTCGACCTCAGGACCTCACGCGCCAGCAGGCGCCCGTGCCGCTGAGCGATATCACCGGCCCTTTTTTCGTATGTGGGTTCCGGGAGTCGAACTCAGGACCTCGCGCATGCCGGGCAAGCGCTTATGCCACTGAGCTATCTCACTGGCCCTTAATTATTTTTCTTAATTATTTCTTAATTATTTTTCAGTCTTCTCACCACCCAAATACATAGGTCTCCATAGTTTATAGTACTGAATGGCATGATCAGGCCTTCCCATAATTTTGATATAAATTCACTTTTTATCTAGGACTTTGTTCACAAACCACAACATAACACATGAATTTCACATTACAAATATCCAGAATTTATATCTATAGCACAACTCCTCGCCATCAAAACAGAAGAAACTTCTCTCTTTGTGGTCGAACCCCTGAAGTACCTACCTAGGAAATCGGGTTATATCTGCCCACAGGCCCTGCTCCCTCACACAGCCTGCCACCTGCAGCCCATGCAACTGCCCTCTACACGTTTCACCTGTGCCATCGTCATCCACCTCTGTAGCAATGCGCAGCCCACAGGGTTAGCTCTCTCGAGGTCCCCTTGTGCTTTATGTGCCACACTAACCATGCACAGAAACCAGGCCAGACCCTGGCAGTGACCACAGGGAGGGAATAGGTGGTTGGAAGTAAATGAAAAGTGATCCTCGGGCTGGTGATATAGCTCAGCGGCATAAGCGCCTGCCTGGCAAGCGCGGGGTCCTGAGTTAGGTTCCTGGTACCCACATAAAGGAAAAAAAAAAGTGATCCTGAAAGCCTCAGGAGTATCACTCTTCCAACATTTGCCCTGAGCATCCCCCATACATTTCCCTTAGGGCCAAAGATGGAGACAGCAGGTATATTTTTATGCAACTACATATCAGTAATTCTTGCTATGTGGACATCAACTGTTTATTTCAACGCCTTACCCCATCACTCTCCATCTACCAAGAAACTGAAACAGTATTCTCAATTCTTGTTGAAACACTGATAACCTAACTAACTCCGTTCCACCTTGCTTGCCTTAGATAATGAATTTGGGAGCTGAATATGAAGATTACATCAAAACAGAATGAAAATTACATTTTGCAGCTATACCTCCCTCCCTCTCTCTTTCCCTTTCTTCTTCTCATTCTTTCTTTCTTCTCTTGAGACACTCTCATTATGTTGCCCAAGCTGGTATGGAACTCCTGAGCTCAACTGATCCTCCCATCTCCAGCCTCCTTGCATAGATGGGACGATAGGTGTGTACCACCACACCTGGCCAGGCATATCTTTTAAGAGGAAACCTTCCTTTTCACTTGAAAATATACCTATAAATTATAATAAGTTAATTATCTGTTGAAAACTTGCCTAAATGAAAGTTATTTTTAAAATGTGGTACTGGGGGTTGAAGCCAGGTAGGTGAGCACCATACCACTAAGCTACTTCCTCAGTCCTTTGATTTTGAGACAGGATCTGGGTAAGTTGTCCAGGCTAGCCTCAAACTTTTGATCTTCCTGCCTCATTCTCTAGAGTAGCTGGGATTATAGGCACATGCCATCATACCCAGCACAAAAGCTAATTTTTGAAAGAAGCAAAAATAAGATATGCAATATGCATTTGCTATGATGAATGTAGTAGATTCCAAAGACTCTCATTTAAAAATTTTATATAAAAATGATCCTTTAAAAAAAAAAAGGTTTATGGGCCGGTGAGATGGCTCAGTGGCTTAAGCGCCTGCCCGGCAAGCGCAAGGGCCCGAGTTCGACTCCCAGAACCCACATACGAAAAAGGGGCCGGTGATATCGCTTAGCGGCACGGGCGCCTGCTGGCGCGCGAGGTCCTGAGGTCGACCCCCCGGTACCCACAAAAAAAAAAAAAAAAAAAAGGGTATATAACTGAATCAAGGCCAAAATGCCATCCTTAGCCCCAAACTGATGATTATTACATCAGGATGCAGCAGGATGAAAATACTCTGTGGGGGAAAAAAAAAAAAAAAATTCTGTGGAAAATCCTGTATATAGCTCTTGCTAAGTATATTTATTATATGTGGTTTTGTGTTTTCAACCCTGGACAGTATTACACAGAAATGTATGCTGATTACAGTCACACAGTATCTATGTCATAAACAGAACATGTGCAGAATTAAATTTTGCAAATTCTTTTCTTTTTCCTGCGCACAAATAGTTGACTATAATAAGTTAAAGATTGTCTGGTGGGACTCCACAGTACCATAACAGAGTTTTTTCTAAAATCAGTAAAAGCACATCCCACACAAATGTAATTACCATATTATCCCTGTCTAGTGAATACCAGAGGACTGAAGTCAAGAAAGGCCTTTTTGTTTGTTTTTAAATTCTCTTTAATTGGGCCGGTGAGATGGCTCAGCGGCTTAAGCGCCTGCCTTGCAAGCGCGAGGGCCCGAGTTCGACTCCCGGATCCCACATACGAAAAAGGGGCCGGTGATATCGCTCAGCGGCACGGGTGCCTGCTGGCGCGCGAGGTCCTGAGGTCGACCCCCCGGTACCCACAAAAAAAATAATAATAAAAAAAAATTCTCTTTAATTGAATAGTAAAACTCTAAGACTCATTCTCTTTCTTCAGCATATTATAAATAAATTGTGTTTCAAAGGCTTTTTTCTTTAACACCAAAATGGCAACTTGGCAATCCTAATGCATTTCCCCGAAGAAAAACTGCTAAAAACAGTGATAAAGTACTGTATCCTAGGCTGACTCACGCAATTGAACCTATTTAAAGGCAGGAAGGAGACAACAAAAGCAAGGCAAGCATGGTTGAAACATTGGTACATAAAAAAGTTAAAACTACATGAAATCATTCCTCATTACAGTATTTCAAAAACCAAATATTAAGGTTTAAGAAGTTTATTTAAGAAAACAAGAGGCTCTGAGGGAACCTGTGGATGTGGCACTGTGTGTGCTTTATGAATCTGCAGCACCGATTTCCTTTTAAAGTGTGGAAATTGTCCCAGGTACATTCTCTATGAACCCTCTGAAGGAAATGCACAGTTCTACAGACTACAGCAGACCACAAAGCGCAGGAAGTTGGTGCAGAGGCACACACCTGTAATCCCACCACTGAGGGAGGCTAAGGCAGGAGGACTGCAAGTTTGAGTCCCACCTGGCCAACTTAGTGAGACCCTGTCTCAAAATAAAAAATAAAAAGGGATGGGGATGCTGCTCAGTGGTAGAGTATCTATCCCTACATGAGATCCCCAGTACCAACAACAAAAACCATCTTACACCATTAGGTAATTTTTGTGTGGTGACCCTATGGGTGGGGTATCTTCTTTAATTCAATCTTCAGTTCCTCCAAAACAAAAACATGACTTTTTAAAATCATACAAAGGGGAAGATGAACTTCCTTCTCATCTCCCAGCAGAACAACAGCTTCCAAAGGTGTCCCCACGTCCTAATCCCCAGAATCTGTGGCTATGTCACCTGACGCAGCAAAAGGGAGATTAAGGTTGCAGAGGGAACCAAGGTTATAATCCTTATCCTGGACTTTCCAGGCAGGTCTGACATGCTTCCAAGGGTTCTAAAAAAAGGGAGACAGGTGGGCTGAGCGACATGAGAAGATGGTTCCCACTGGCTTTGACAATGAAAGCTCGTCATGAGCCAAGGGGAAGCAGGAAGCTTCCAGAGATGGAAAAGGCGAGGAAGCAGATTGTCCCCTCCAGCCTCCAGAAGCAGTGCAACACTGATGAAACCTTGGTTTTAGCTCTGAGGTCTAGGTTGGACTTCTGACCTGCAGAACTTTAAAACAATAAATTTATGTTGTTTTGAGCCCCAGTGTTTAATTTGTTAAAGCAGCAATAGAAAACTCAGACACGGGATGGTGATATGGCTCAGCGGCATAAGCGCCTGCCTTGCAAGCGCTAGGTCCTGAGTTTGACTCCTGGTACCCACATACGAAAAAAGGACCGGTGATATCGCTCAGCGGCACAAGCTCCTGCTGGCAAGCACGAGGTACTGAGTTCGACTCCCGCTACCCACATTAAAAAAAAAAAAAAAAAGAAAACTCAGACACTCTGCTTCCATTTACCCTTCCCAAGTACAAGTCATGCCTGGTGGCAAAACAGTCACTGTGTTAAAAGCAACCATACCAACAGCTTCCTGCCTCACCCACTGGGCAAGAACACCCAAAAAGGGCAACAACAAACCAGGGCAGAACACCGGGACCCAAGAGACTGGCAAGAGGAGGAAAAGAAAACAGTAGCAAGCAAAGCTGGGGAAGGTTTCTAGACACTGGAGAGAACCAGAGTATGGAGGAGCTGATTGTTTTCCAATCACAAAAGAAAAGCGCACACTGCTTTTACTTGGAAGGTGACAAGAGGACACGGAACAGGCACACACCCCTGAAGTTCAGGGACAGCACCACCGTGTTCATACATCTGAGGTTCAGGGTCAAGTTGCTAGTCATAAGCTGCCACTTCAGTAAGTAGTTCTTCAATGACTTACTTGTAAATAAATAGAAAACCTAGCAAAGCACTTCTTCCTTTACATTTTAACATATTCCACATCAAAGACTGCTCCCTAAAAATGGTAGGAAAGCAACGCTGCCTATGGTACATGAGTTATTAATGTGGAATTTGGTTCCATGAGCATTTTAACTTGTGTGCACTTCCCTACCAAGCCACGAAACTTCAGCACTTGTCCTATATGCCATTCTTTAACTCCTCGTGAAAACAATGTTAATAAATTCCCGAAAGTATTTCAAATAACCTTTTTGCAAACCCTGAGACATTCAACCAAGTGTCCTGGCAGGAGGCCAGCAAAGCGATGTTAACAAAGAGAACCTGAAAGTGAGTTTCTGTCCAGTTGGAGGGCGTCTGCGGGTGTCACCCTGAGTCTACCGCTGACAGGAAGGCAAACGGTCTCCGGCAGGCACCCACAGGCCCCTCGGAGAGACGTCGGGTCTAGGAGCTGATTCACGACGCGACAGTGGGCAGCAGCAACCCGGCCCACAGTCCCCAAGGCCCGGGTCCCAGGACGGCGCCTCGGAACGCCCGTCAGGGAACCGGCCGCGTCTGCCCGTGTCATTTCGGAACAAAGAGCTGGACCGGAGCACACAACTTCAAACTCCGGGAGGGCCGGAAACTGCGGGGCGCAGGTCAGGCCGCGGGGCGCGGCTGGGCGGGTGACAGCGGCGACCGGCAGCCTCTCGGAGACCCGACCACCCTGCCCCGCGAGCCTCGCCCTGTGACCCCGGCCCCGGCGGCCCTCGGCGCCCGGGTGACCCTCGGCACCACCGAAAACCTCGGCCACCAGACCCCGGGCAGGAGCCACGCGGCGCCCAGCGACCCCGCCTCGTCGGCCCTGGCCCCGGAGACTCCGGCTCGTCCGAGGCCCGCGCACTGCCCCGTCGCCCCGGACTCTGCGCCCCGCACCACCGTCCCCGGGAAACCAGGCCGGGCGACCGGCGGAATCGAGAATGAGGGCGACGGCGAGTGAGCCGCGGGCCACACTGACCGTAGCTGTCGTCCTCCTCCATGGTGCGGGCGCCGGGCTCCGGCCACGGTTCGCCGCTCGCCGACAGCTACCCGTGCTCCGCCGCGCGCCCGTTCGCCTGAAGCCGGCTCGGAGCCCCGCCCCCCGAGCCGCGCACGCGCGCGCGCACGCGCCCACCCAGGACCCGATCCCGGGCACGTGGCCCCGCCCGCCGCGCGCGCACACCCCTGCACTGCTGCCTTCCGGGCCGCGCCTGCGCACGCGCGCCACGCGTGGCTTCGCCCCAGACCACGCCTCCAACCCTAAGCCCCGCCCCCCACCTCCGCAGGGCAGAGCAGGCTTCAGGTTTCAGGTTTCGAGTTTCGTAAGGGTGCTGAGGGAGGTCGTGGGTAGCACACTGGGCAAGGCCCACAGCCAGGCTTCCTAGCTGGTCGCGAAGGCCCAAGGTCATGTGTGCCACTGAAAGGCAGGGTGGTCCCAGCTAAAGTTCATCTCAAAGTCAGGTCCCAGGCTAGCTTGCCAGGAGGCGGAAGCTATTTGAATTAATTTATTTCTCTGTTCTGACCACTTTACATGTTGAATGTCAGGAGTTCACTGCTTACACTTCCTTTCATCCAGAATCGGGGAATTTACCTGAGTCAGTATTCAAAGGTGGGCACCTCATCTCCTCGCCTCACGATTTTAGTGGACCTTATTCTGGCGCCTATTAAACTCACGGGTGTATAGACAGTTCCCTACATGTTTTATTTGTCTGTACTGGACAGACCAGTCAAGTGGCCCTTTGCAGAATGTTAGGTGTCTGCGGAATTAGGCAACTGTGCCCCGGAAAGGCCCTTAGAGTACATCCTGCTTCCGGAACCTTTAGACAAGGAAACCGAGCCTGGGGCTGGGGTGTGGCTCAGTGGCGGAGCACTTGCCTACCACGTGAGAGGCCCTTGGGTACCTGGGGGAGGGTAGAAAAGATAAAGAGAACTGATGCCCGAAGGGGTCAAGAAGCCCAGTCCTACACAGGGGATGAGCCATGACTAGGTAGGAGTTCCATAGCAAAGACATCTTCCAATATGGTCCTATTATGGTCCTCCTTGGCTCTTTAAATCCTTAAAAGAGTCGAGCATGGCGGCGCATGCCTGTAATCCCAGCACTTGGGAGGCTGAGGCAGGAGGATCACTGTGAGTTCCAGGCCACCCTGGGCTACTTAGTGAGCTCAAGGTCAGCCTGAACTGCATAGTGAGACCCTGTCTCGAAAAAAAAAAAAAAAAAAAGAAAGAAAAGAAAAGAAAAGAAAGAAAGAAAGAAATCCCTAAAAGAGCTGGTGTGGTGGTGAACATCTGTAATCTCAGCACCCTGTAAGGCTTCAAACCCAGACTGGGCAATTTAACAATTTAGCAAGACCCTGTCTCAAAACTAAAAACTAAAAAATGCTGCGATGTAGCTCAGTGCGAAGGCCCTGGCTTCAATCCCCATAGTGGAAAAAAAAATCTTTAAAGACTGAGTACAGTGCAGCGGCATGTGCCTGTAGTGCCAGCTACTCAGGAGGCTGAGGCAGGAGGATCATTCAATCCTAGGAATTTGAGGTCAACCTGGGCAACCTGGGCAAGACCCTGTCCAAAAAAAAAAAAAAAAAAAAAAGCAGGAGAATGCAAAAAGGGATCCAATGGGACACTATGAAATTTGGGACCCTTTTCTCCTTTGTGACAAAGAGGAAAATCCCTATCCTGCAGAATGGCAGCCCCCAGGATCAATCAACCCTCCTTCCCTCCAGTGAATTATGCCCCCCTCCTTACATAGAACAAAAGCGGAAGTAGAAGCTACAGAACTTTCTTTGTGGCTCTCCTGTCTCCAGTCTTTTGTAGAGTGAGCCGAAGTCTCCTTTCCTTCCTGACACTGTCGGCCTGATCTGTAATCGCTGGAAAGCTCTTTTAGCAGATCTCAGTTCCCAGTGCACCACTTGAGACTTTTCCAGTAGAGAAACTTCACAAGTAGATAGGGATGGGGTATAAATGCATGTGCCCTGCTAGGTGTGTACACATTTTTTTTCTGGAAGGATACACAAAAATATTTACACGAATAAACTGGCAGGAGAGGAAGTAGAGGCTTATTTTTTCATTGTCTCTCTGTGCTTTTTGTTTTTAAAGATGTGATCTCATTTCCTTTTTTATTTAAAAAAAATAAAGAAAATGTCACTCCCATTTGCATAAACCCTTGGTCTGCTGCTTACCATAAAAATACAAGAGTCTCACTTGGGAGGGAACTTCAGGACCATGCAGTGACACAAGTGTGGTCAGGGATCCTCCTGGTGTTTATACCATGTGACAGCACACCAAGCCCAGGGGCTGCTTGAAGAGAGATTGGTGCAGGGCTCCCGCAATGTCCCTGAGAGGTCTCAGGAACTCACTGGGAAATCATCTGGAAAAGCACGACCTCCCTATTTTAATACAGGTGAACCCTAAAATATGCCCCTAGGCAGGACTTCCTTGCCATTGACTCTGACTCTGGTTTGAGACAACAGAGAAAAATGATTTCCTCACTCACACACACACACACCCTAAACTAGGAAAGTATGCTTTTAGTTAGCTTTGGGACCTGGGCAGATGCCCCCACCTGCAGCTGCCTCTCACCTACACGGTGCTAGCCTCAACCCACGGTTGATCTCTGAAGCGGCAAGTCTGTGGCTATCTTCCACTGTGCCACTGTGTGGCTACTTCCAAATCTATGCCACTGTTTGTTAGGTGAGACTGATTTCAACCAATTAGCCTAAGAGATCCTGACCTCTACTTCCTATGAGGGTGCAGCCCTGGCTCATCCTTCCCGGGGCTCAGAAAAACTATTCATAAAATCTTGCAGTCCCATGAACTGACTGACCCAGCCTTAGGTGAGAGCTTGCTATCTTCTGAAAGACTAAGGCAGTCTCTATTGTCTTAGGCACATCCTCTGTCTAGGCACTTCTTTCAAATAATTCTAGCACATTCGATGCTTCCCTTGTATAGGTGATAATGCTTCTCCTAAAGGCTGATTCTGTTAGAATCACAAGTTTAACCTCCACGGATTTCACCAGATTGTCCAGTTTCATAGGCCACACTGGAGTAGGAGTCATGTTTTGGATGCAGGATATCTTTTGGGTATGGTGTGAGTGCTCTATGTCCCTGCTGCATTTTGATCATATTGGCCTGGACTGGGACGCTTAGAATGAACACTTCTTTAACCCAGAGACTCTCAATTACCCATCACAGGGAGGGGGCCAGGCAGAGCACTGCGCCCCTTCTCCAGCAGAAACCAGTCACCTCCTTCCTTCCTTTACCTCCAACCCCAAAGTCACTGGAAGGCTCACAGCATTTTTGAGCTCTTTCTTCCCTGACTGTCCAGGTAGCCCATGCCACTTAAGCTTTTGCTTGATGACCAAGGGCAGGAAGAAAAGCAACTGAAGCAACAGTGCTTCAGTAGTGTGTGAATGCGCATCCTCAGCATCCCAGCCCCACCAGCTGAACTCACAAAACACACAGATTTGGGGAGGGGGTACTGGGTTAATCTCAATGGTCATCAATAGAGGACAGGTTAAAACATATTGTGATATACAGGTATTTCTCAAGGTGCATCCATTTAACTAGGAATGTCTCAAACATCCTTTTTTTTCTTTTATGTGGGTACTGGGAGTTGACCTCAGGACCTCGCACTTGCCAGCAGGCGCTTGTGCTGCTGAACTATCTCACCGGCCCTTTTTTTTCCTTTATGTGGCTTCCAGGAGTTGAACTCAGGTCCTCACGCTTGCCAGGCAGGCGCTTATGCTGCTGAGCTATCTCACTGGCCCTCAAACATCCTTCTTTATGGCAGAGTGGTACTCCATTGCATAAAAAAACCTACATTTTCTTTATCCATTCCTCAGTTGATGGGCATTTGGGCTGTTTTTAAGATTTCGCTATTACAAACTGTGCCACTATAAACATGGGAGTGTATATATTGCTGTGGTATGATGCTTTTCATTCTTTTGGGAAAATACCCAGAAGGGGAATAGCTGGGTCAAATGGGACTACTAGTCCTAGTTTTTGAGGAGTCTCCACACTGATTTCCACAGTGGTTGCACCAGTCGACACTCCCACCTACAGTGGATAAGGGTTCCTTTTTCCCCAGAGCCCCGCCAGCATTTGTTATTAGTTGATTTCTTGTTAATAGCCATTCTTTCTGGAGTGAGATGGAATCTCAGTGTTGTTTTAATTTGCAACTCTCAAATGACCAGTGATGTTGAACATTTTTTCATATATTTATTTGCTGTTTGTACTTCTTCATCTGAGAAGTAAGTATTCATCTCAAATGCCCATTTTTGGATTGGGTCTTTAAATCTGGGAGGTCTGTTTTTTTTTAGTTCTTTACATGTTCTCAGTAGTAATCCTTTGTCTGAGGAACAGCTGGCAAACATTTTTTTCCACATTGTGGATTGTCTCTTCACTCTGTTGGTGGTTTCTCTTGCTTATGCAAAACCATTTTAATAAGATGAGATCCCAGTTGTTGATTCTTTGTGATACTTCCTGTGTGATCGGAGTTTTGTTCATAAAGTCTTTGCCTACACCAATGTCAAGAGTTTTACCTAGTCTGTCTTCCAGCAGATTTAATGTTTCTGTTTTAATATTTAGATCTTTGATCCATTTTTACTTTAGTGCACGGTTAAAGATATGGGTCCAGTTTTGATCTTCGCCATGTGCAAAGCCAGTTTTTCCAGCACCATTTATTAAAGAGGCTATGTTTCTTCCAGTGAAGGTTTTTGGCACTTTTGTCAAAGATAAGGTGGCTAAGTATGTCTGGAGTTGTTTCTGCGTCTTCTAATCTGTTCCATTGATCTTCAGGTCCTTTTTTTTTTTTTTTTTTTTTTGCCAGCACCGTGCTGTTTTTATCATAGTAGTTTTGTAGTATAATTTCAAGTCCGGGATCGTGATGCCCCCTGCCTTGCCTTTGTTGCCCAGAATTACCTTTGCTATTATTCTAGGACTCTTCTGTTTCCAAATGAATTTTAGGATTGTTTTTTTCTAATTCTGTGAGATATGCTGTTGGAATTTTGATCAAAATTGCATTAAATTTGTATAACAGTTTTGGAAGTATGGCCATTTTCGCTATATTGGTTCTTCCTACCCAAGAGCAAGGGATATCTTTCCATTTTCTGATATCCTCTTCAATCTCCTTTTTCAGAGTACTGTAGTTTTCAATGTAGAGGTCTTTTATTTCCTTGGTTAGATTGATTCCTAGGTATTTCATTTTTTTGGATGCTATTGTGAAAAGTTTCTCTCTCAGTCAGTTTGTTATTAGTGTACAGGAAGGCTATTGATTTTTGAATGTTGACTTCAGCTATGCTACTGAATTTGCTTATTAAATCTAGAAGTCTTTTGATGGAGTTTTTGGGGTCTTCTATGCAGAGTATCATGTCATCTGTGAATAATGATAATTTAACTTCTTTCTTTTTCCTATCCTTATTCCTTTCATTTGTTTCTCTTATCTAGTTGCTCTGGCTAATGTTTCCAGAACTATATTGAATAGGAGTGGAGACAGTGGACATCCTTGTCTTGTTCCAGATTTTAGAGTGAAAGCTTTCAGTTTTTGTCCATTTCGTATGATGTTGGCTTTCAGTTTGTCACAGATGACTTTTATCAGATTGAGATAAAGATCATCATTCCAATTTTCTGTAGGGTTTTTATCATGAAATGTACAGGTATTTCTGACTTGTGTGACTGTCAAGGACACTGGTGAGCTGCTCCATTAGGTCCTATTTGTGATTTGGAAGGGATCACTTAGTCGTTATCTCTGAGTGACAGGTTTGGAAACTGAGGCTCACAGAGGGTGAGGTAAAGGGCTCTTACAAGCAGGAGCCAAGTCAGTTTCACTTCGGACCTTGTACTTGCACTCTGCTTCAGTTAAAGCACAAGAAGAAGGAGCAGGAGATAGAGCAAGTTGGGAGCCGGGACTCCACGTAGGTGTGCTGACTCCAATTCAGGCTGTGCCCACATCCACTGGTTCTCCTGAGGACTTTATGGGCCTACCACCATGGTCTGCTGTCCCTTGTTAATAGACCCACCCATCAACATCATTAATGGCATTGCCTCCCTTCAGCTACCTCTGCCTTACATAATAATCTCAAAAATTAGAATTATGAAATAAAAATTTGCTGGGTGTAGTGGCATGCATCTATAATCCCAGGACTTGGGAGGCTGAGGTAGGAGGATCGCTGCAAGTTTGAGGCCAGCCTGGGCTACAAAATGAGTTCAAGGCCAGTCTGAACTGAATAGTGAAACCCTGTCTCAAAAAGACAAAAAAAAAAAAAAAAACATTTTAAGCAAAAGTAACTCAATTTATGTTTTTCCAGTAGTATTTAAAACATCTTTAGGAATAATCTCAATGTTCATCAACAGGGGACGGGTTAAACATTTTATGACTGTTTGGTACAAGGGCAAGCTCAGAGGCTTTAAAAGGTTGAGGCAGATTTCTGGATTTACCAGTGGAAGATGGCTTCCAAATTGTACAAAGTAAAAAAAACACAGGCAGAAGAGTGGAATATAATATATAACCATTTGTACTAAAAGCACGTGTACATGTACTATAAATTCATACTTGTACATTTGGTCATTCAGCAAAGATTTTTTGAGGGCCCGGGCCTTTCAAGGTGCTGGGGACAACAGTGGGCATGAGGATAGCAGTTGAAAGTCCTGTCCCCGTGGACTTGCATTTCAGTGCACAAGCAAGATTGGTCACCAGCAAAGGACCCAGGAGACTGGCAGCTAAGCTTGCTCTGGGAAGAGACCATTTCCATACTCTTATGGGTTGAACTGGGTCCCAAAAGATATGGTGAAGCCTAACCCCTAGTACCTGCGAATGTGACCTTATTTGGGAATTATATCTTTGCAGATGTACTGAAGCTAAAAGGAGGTTATTAGGGTCATTAATCCAACACAACTTGTGTCTTTCCAGGAGGAAAATTTGGTCATAGAGATGTACAGGAGACACCACGCAGCTGCAAGCCAAGGAATACCTGGAGCCAGCTGAGCGGCCAGGAAACTATCCTCCCTTATAGCCTCAGGAGGGAGCACACACCATCCCTGACTTCAGCCTTCTGGCTTCCAAACTCTGAGATCACACATTCTTACTGTTTCAAGGCATCCAGTTTGTGGTACTTTGTTATGGCAGCCCTAGGAAACTAACATACAGAGCTTTTAAATTATATACCTCATGCAAGTGTTGCCTATTTCATTGTTTTGTTTGCGGTACTAGAATTGAACACAGGGCCTTCACACTGAGCTACATCTCCAGCCATTTCCTATTTTGAGGCAGGATCTTGCTAAGTCACTAAATTGCCCAGGCTGGGCTTGAACTTGCAATCCTCCTGCCTCAGCCTCCCAGAGTTCTGGGATTATAGGCATGCACCACCACACCTGGATCTGTATGACTTATTTATTTATTTATTTATTTATTTATTTTAAATTTATGAGATAGGGTCTCATTATGTAGTTCAGGCTGGCCTTGAACTCACTATGTAGCCCAAGCTGGTCTCAAACTTACAGTGCTCCTCCTGCCTCAGCCCCCCGCAAGAGCTGGGATTACAGGTGTGCACCACCATGCCCGGCCTTGTATGACCTATTTTAAATTAATTTTCACAATAAAAACTTTAGAGCGTGTTTACCACAATTATGCCAAGGCATTTCACTGTTATCTTCCATTCTTCCTACTGCTTGCTTTATCTTGTTCCTTTTCCTAAAATAAATAGTTCTCTTCCTTTGCTTTTCTATTCTCCCACCAGAAGTTGAAGGCGACACATGGAGGGTCTCATGAGAAGGGGTGAGTGCGATGTGAGTGCTGACACCACCTCTGTGTGCTAAAGGAACAAGTGACAGTCCCCTCCCTTGCCATGTACTACAGGGGGAAGGGAGAAGGGCTAAGGATAAAATGTGGGGGGACTCAGGGTCACAGTGCACATGCAACTGAAGTCAAAGGAATGCTAGAGGCCAAGACACAGCTGAGGCTCCCTTGAGACAACATCAGCAATTGCTGCTTGCTGAGCCTCACTCACCTTGCCAAGGCCACACTGCTGTACATTACCAGAGGGATAGCGAGGGCTGAGAAATACATCAGGACACCTGCTTCAGGCAAAAAAGAAAAGAAAAGGAAAGAAGAGAGGAAAGGAGAGGAGAGGATAGAAAAGAAAAGAAAAGGGCTCAGTGCCCATCCCCAGTGTGAGCCACTCACGTTTCTGAAACCAAGCAAAAGAAGCAGATGCACTCGGCAGGGGGCAGTGGTCCTTCAGAAGCCAGTCACCTGCCACCCAGCAGTGTGTAGGAAGGCCTTGAATTCACGTGTCCTCAATCAGGCCTGGCCTGCACTTGCCAGTCCTGCAGTCTGGAGCGGGGTTCAGGGAAGCAGGAGAGCGTAACACAGGTTGAAGGCTGCCCACTGAATCGCTCTCACAGGCTCACATGGGGCATTATCCTGCTTTGAAAACCCCCGGATTTTATTTTGCTAAAGCTTGCAATTCCTTCTGTGTGTGAATGGCACTTAGATCTGTTTGTAATGGAACTTGATTGTATCCAGCTGTCACCAACTGTTCCTGTGCCACCCAGAAGGCAGCTGGCTGTGTGCCACCGTTTGGGCATTTGCTTCAAATAGAGGAATTAATGTGCTCATTCCCGCTTGGCTTCACCAAAATGGTTTCACTTATGAGAAAGGCAAAGGGGAGGTGGGACTCAGAAGGCAATGTGAAGCCAAGGCTACAAAGGAGGATTTCTGAGCTGAGGCTTTGGTGCGGGACAGGCTGGCTGTTTTCTGGACAGAACTGAATGCATAGTCACGACCATGCTTCCTACACTAGCTTTTCTGGTTCACTAGTTCAATAGATATTTACCAGGTGGCTGGCCAGTACTGGGCCCTGCTGGAGACAACGATCCTAGTCCTGCCAACAGGAACCATGTACTGTTGCCAGCCATGTAAGACAGAAAATGGCAGAACCAGACATTTAAAGGGAAAAACAATAGCTGAGCATGGTGGCACACATCTAGAATCTCAGGTACTCAGGAGGCTGAGGCTGGAGGATCTTGAGTTTGAGCCTCTGTTCAAAGAAAAAGAAAAAAGTTAAGCCACAGGTAAGGCAGGGTGATGCACATCTATAACCCCAGCACTCTGGGAGGCTGAGACAGGAAGATCACAAGTTTGATCATAGCTGGGGCAACTTAGTGACTCAGTGAAACCCTCTCTCAAAAAATAAAAAGCGCTGGGGATGTAGCTCAGTGTGAAGGACCTGATTTCAAGGGGACTTAGCACTGCCAAAAAATAAAAAATAAAGCTAAAACAAAGTGCATCATTTTAGTGACACTAGGCAGAATGTTTAGTACGGGATGACGAAGGCTCACATTCATTCAAATGTGCTATACACATGCACTAATAAGCTAAAATAAAATGGTATTTACACTCAAAGTGTGGCCCAATCATGATAAGAAGCTACTTAAAAACTTGGACTCTGTGTAAGGGACAGCAATTTTGTGATTATAATTCTCACCCAGTACCTAAAGGACATCGAGTAGCAGAGTCGTAGCACTGCCCTTTAATTGTCACCTCCCTAACGAAGCATGAACCAAAAGAGCAAGTATGCAAGACACAGCATGAGGGTGATGACGGACAGCCACAGCATTTGCATTTTACAGAATAAAGCACGGAGAGTGGACTCAAATGCACATTCACTCAAACGCACAACACTGACTTGGGGAAGGCAGGGTTAGAACCCAGGCCTAGAACTCCAACTTGGCCTTCTTGATTAAAACTTCATCCAACCTGACCCAACCTCAATCCTTGTAAAGCAGGAACCACACGTGGAAGTTTTTCTGGAGGAAGCCACCAGCCACAGGGACACCTCGGGTTGGAGTCACTGAGGGCTAGCACATTGACAGCTACCCCTGGCAGAGGTGGCCTCTCTGACACCTGGAACACTTTCCAGGACTGCAGGACCTGATGTTGGGCAGCCACCCAGGGGCCTCAGGGGTGTGCATGGCCGAAGGGCAGGCGAGGGGTCAGGATGACAGGAGATCGTGTTATTTGACAGGGCAGAAAGGACTCAGGGCTTTCTGTCCTAAAACACAGTTCTGGGGCAGGGGAACAAAAGGACAGAAGCTGGAGAACTGGCCAGAATACCACTGGGGTCTAGGGGAAAATGATAGTCCCAGGCTGAGAGTCAGCAGAGGGGACAGAGGAAGGGAGGCATTTCAGGAAGCAGCAGAGAGAGCAGACTTTCAAGGTGGACATGTGGAGAAGCAGCGAGGGGGAGGCAGTAAAGTGGCTCAGAGCGCTGGAGCCTCTAGCTGTGGTGAAGGGATGTGTCTGTGGGTGGAAACACTGGTCAGAGAGGCAGACCAGGCACCGAGTTCAGCCTGGGCCATGAATCTGCCACAGGATATCCAGGAAGAGGTCCTAGCCAAGCCAATGGGTCTGGACAAGATTTACACACCCAGCGCCACCCATGCAGCAGACCAACACTGAGGAGGCAGGAGAGGAGCTCTGGGCACGGGAACTCAGACGGTCCTGGGAGAGCTGGTGGCCAGTGCCCATCAGATTTGGGACTTAGGTCACTGAACAGAGCGACGAGGGTGGAAGCAGAAAGCAAACTGACACTTAGCTGAGCGCCAGTGCAGCCAGGCTCAGACACAGGAGATAAAGGGCTTTGCAGGGTGGGAAACACTTGCCTAGGATTACAGCGAATGGAGAAGAGTGAGGCACAGGACAGCCAGGACAATGGGCAAAGCAAGGCCTGCTGGGAAAGCACAGCTGGAACCCTAGACCTCCACCCAGAAGACCGCTCCCCATAGTACAGACCATGGCAGGTGCCCTGACAGAGGGTAGAGGTGACAGTGGCTGTGGCATTTGTACATGTGTGTGACTCCCTTCCACACTGCCACCCCAACCACCTACTCCACTGGAGAGCCACTAGATCAGAATAGCGGGTCTCAGTGTGAGCCCTGCCAGTGCACTGCCGCCTGGGGACTTGTTAGAAACATACACCCTCAGGAAGGCACAATCCGAATGTCAGCATGCCTGTGTCCTGAAGACCTCGCGTGACTCTGGTCTCACTGGGGTCTGAGACACAGCCACGGACAACAGCTCTCTATGCAGAGAGGTTTGCAGCACTGCTGCCTGAGTCTCACCCCAAAAGCCTGCCTGAGTCCCCACACCTCAGCACTCAGTGGTTCCTCCCGGGGATGCTGCCTAGAACACTGGGATCACTCTGCAGAGGCAGAACAGAAAAGAGAGGGTCACTTTTTTTTTAAATTTTGAGACAGGGTCTCACTAAGTCACTTAATTGCTGGGTCTATGCTTGAACTTTCAATCCTTCTGCCTCAGCCTCCCAGATTACAGATATGAATCAGCACACCTGACTTACTGCCTGGATGTTATCCCAAGCTGGGCCAGCTGACCCCTCCAATCACCAATCATAGTCCCTCACCCCGGTATGACTGTTAATCCTGATATGTCTACTTCACTGTATGAAGAAATGCCTAGCAGATTAGTAATACCTAGCACTTTTGGGTATGTCCAGGTGGGTCACAGAGATGTGGCCTTGGGTACTATATACCAGGGGTCCCCAATTCCCGTGCCATAGCCATGGCCTGGTAGGAATTGGGCCACAGAGCAGGAGGTGAGTGGCGGGCAACTGAGTAAAGCTTCATCTGTATTTATAGTTGCTACTCATCATTCACAATACTCCCTCAGCTCCGCCTCCTGTCAGATCAGCAGTGGTGGTGGTGGTACATATATTACATTCTTATAGGAGAATGAAGGCTACTGTGAACTGTACACGGGCAGGACCTAGGTTGTGTGCACCTTATGAGAATCTCATGTCTGATAATCTGAAGTGGAGCTGAGACAGTGATGCTAGTGCTGGGGAGCAGCTGAGAATAAAGATTGTATTAGCAGAGATCATAATAAATCAACTGCTTGCAGGCTCACATCAAAACCCTATCAGTAAAAAAACAAAAACAAAAACAAAACAAAACAAAACCCTATCAGTGAGCAGCAAGTGACAATTAAGCTGCATCTGGTGGCAGGCTTTAAGTCAGAATCCAACACTTATTTTAGTTTGCATGTGGCCTGCCCATTATTTTCTTTACCACTTCCCTCTGTGACTTTCTTGCACTCACTTGTCTTGACTGACATTTTTTATAATCCCACATGCTGCCACTTGCCAAAATGTGTAACACACAAATGTCACAGAGAGCTTCTTTGAAATGGGGGAAAGACCCAATGATGAGACAGTGGAAGACGCTAAGACTGCCAACAAAAAAAAAAAAGCTGCAAAAAGAAAAACATCAAGCGTCCTACTTAAATTATGGGCTCATTGAAATGGGTGATTCACATTCTCCAAGCCCACTTTGTATATGTGGGGACCAATGAAGCCATGAAACCTTCAAAACTGCCTCACCTCATGGAGACCAAGCATCCTATACTAAAAGAAAAGCCTTTAGAGTTCTTCTTAAGAAAAAATTTTAACACGAAGAACAGAAGCAATTATTGAAGGCCACCACTTCATCAAATGCATCTGCACTGAAAGCATTCTTATTGTCCGACTGCATTGCTAAACCTAAGAAGCCCTTTACTACTGGGGAAGAGTTGATCATGCCTGCTGCTAAGGATTTATTGTGAATTTTTAGGAGAGGCTGCAGTTCAAAAGATATGGCATGTGTTCCTCTTTCAGGTAGCACCAGAACTAGATAAACTGATGAAATAGCAGAGGATACTGAGGCCCAATTGTTAACAGAGGATTAATGAATCACTGAACTCAATTTGTCACTTTAGGGGAGGACGAAGACAGTGTTTAAGTCACCAGGTAGTGATCTCATTCAAAGCCAAACCGGAATTATGGGGGTGATGATAACATTTGCGGTTTTTTTGAGACAGGGTCTCACTACTTATTCCAGCCTGGCCCTGAACTCACAGCGATCTTTCTGTCTCCTGAACACTGGGATTATAGGTGTGCGCCACCACACCTAGTAATGCTGGGATTTTTGACATGTTTCAAACATTAGTGGAGATTTTGAAAGAGACTGAGTCAAGGCCTTCTTTCTTCAAGCTGGTGCATGATCACCTAATTCAACTTGCAAAAAAGGTTGAGCATTACTTCTCAGCCACGTAAGACACCCAAACTGGGAAGGAATGGATCCATGAGCCATTTGTGAATAAGCCAGGTGAACTGACTTTATTCATGCTAGAAGAGGATCAACTGCTTAAGATCATAAATGACAGTGGCCTTAAAGGATGTCTGAGATAACTTCAAATCTCCATGTTTTGGATTAAAGTAAAGGTAGAATATTCTGAGATTGCCACAAAAGCACTGAAAAGCCTGATTCCGTTTCCAACATCCTATCTTCATGAAGGTTTTCTGCAGCGACAGCAACCAAAATGAGATTACAGAGTGGAAAGAACATAAGCAACACACTTCAGGTGCACTGTCTCCCTTCACCCTAAATGGGGCCATCTAGTTACAGGAAAACAAGCTCAGAGCTGTTTTCGCACTGACTATGCAATAGTAATAGAAATAAAGTACACAATAAATGGAATGCCCTTGAATCTTCCCAGAATTATCCCTCTCTCCTAGTTCATGGAAAAATTGTATTCCATGAACTGTTCTCTTGTGCAAAAATGGTTAGGGACTGCGGCTATATCTGGCCCCTTCCTCTCTGGCACTGTTCCCCTGCTGTTCGCAGGCCACCATGAACTAAGCTGCTTTGCTACACGATGCCCTCCCATTACGATATCTCTACCTTGGAGCCAAGCAATCATGCACTAAAACTGTGAGCAAAATTAAACCTCTCCTTCAAACTGTGGGTGTTGGGTTTTTTGTCTCAGCTTTACATGCACCAGGGCCAGCCACATGTGCCCTGTCTCAAAAAATCAAACCAGGGCCGTTGAGATAGCTCAGCGGCGTAAATGCCTGCCTGGCAAGCGCGAGGTCCTGAGTTCAACTCCCGGAACCCACATATGAAAAAAAGGGCCAGTGATATCGCTCAGCGGCACGGGCACCTGCTGGTGCGTGAGGTCCTGAGTTCAATCTCTGGTACCCACCAAAAAAAAAAATCAAACAAAAAAAAATTTTTTTTAATTTGGGGAGGGCACAGGGGTTTGAGAGTCTTGCTATATAGTTCAGGCTTGCCTTGAACTCACTATGTAGCCCAGGCTGGCCTCAAACACCTCTTCCTGGATATCCTATGGCAGATTCATGGCCCAGGCTGAACTCAGTGCCTGGTTTGCCTCTCTGACCAGTGTTGCCTCCCACAGACACATCCCTGTCACCACACCTAGAGGCTCCAGAGCCAGGCCTAGCTAAAAATTTTTTAGAGACAAGAGTCTTGCGAAATTGCCCAGGCTGGGCTGAACTTGCAATCCTACTGTCTCAACCTCCCAGAGTGCTGGGATTATAGGCATGCACTTACCATGCCATGCCTGGCTTCTTCATTCTTGAGTAGGACATGCTCTATATTTTTTACTACAGAGGTCTGGAGGTCCCCTCTCTGTTATGGATGACTTTATGAAAGTACCACACAGATAACCTTTCACTTGACCTCAGGAAACCAACAAAGAGTTGGTTGGAATGCATCTTTTAAAAAGTCAAAGACACAGAAAAGACTCACAAAGACACATTATTTTATTGCACCAAGATCTTGGAACATATGGGGCTCCCAAGGTCCCTGGAGAGGAAGTGGAAAAGGTGGGGACCCTTTACACATATAGGTGCAGCCATACAACTAGGACATGGGGGGAGAACAACTCCTAACGATGGAAGGTGAGCAAGATGACAGGGAACACTAGGGAGGTGGTCCACTGCATGTGGGTCTAACTCCCAGGTTCTAACCCGACCAAGTAACTGCTATTATAAAAGCTTAGGTATTTCTACTTATTTATATATGTACATGTCACCTACAATTTGGATGGTTTTCTGGGTGCATTCTTCCTCATGCCTGTCTGGCTGATGGTTTTCTGCAGAAGAAAAGGACTTGCCTCCACCCAACAGTGACAAACACTGTAGGAAGTCAGGCCACAGTTCACGCTGCCAGAGAGAACACGGAGATATTCTCCCCAGGAAAAGGTCCTATGATGTTCAGTCTAGGAGAAAAGACGAGACCAACTGGAGGTGGGGGGAGATAGAAAGGAGATCAAGTCTGTGCTAGCAGACAACTTACATTTTCAACAACAGAGCATCATGGAACAAATAAGCCCAAGGAAGCAGTTAATATAAGAACGAGTCAACCCCTCTAGTGGAGAAGCAAGCCCTGCCCACAGAAGTGCCAGCCTTCCTTCCAAGATGACAGATTATGAAGCCACAGCACACTAATGCCAGGCCTGTCCTAAGCAGCATTCAAAGCTGCCATCCATTCTCAGCTGGAATGAGAAGTGATCAGGTCATGGCGTCACCACTCCCTCCTGCATTTTCCTGAGGTGAAATACAGAAGTAAGAAAAACCTCAAAGAACCACTGGCATGAAAACTTCAAATGTCCCTCGCCATATGAAGATGCAACTCCTCTTTGTACCCAAGGACTGAGCGAGGCCCTGAGCGGAGAGCAAAGCAAACAAGAAAGGGTGGCACTGATGAAGGCAGCAGACAGGACAGGGGGCCGGGCTGACGCCCAGTGTGCCCTGGGACAGCTCAGGGGAGATGAGGGGATGCATCTCATGAGGAAGGACCCTCTGATGTACTTCTACACCTTCTACTGATGGAGTGTTATCTTTTCCTTGGAAACACCACTTTCACTGAGGAGTCCCATGTTTATTAAATTGTAAGTCTGCAGGCACAGCTTGAGCAAGATAAAAAAGGGATCTTCTTGAGTCATACAATCATCTGGATTCAAAAGCACTCACAAAATTGAGCAAACAAAGCCAGTATTTGCATATTATTAGGGGAATATATTGCTACTGGGAAGCCACAGGCCTGGTCAAAAATAAATGCTTTATATTAAGTATTAAAATAACGGAGACTTCATCCCCTATACCACCACCTCCATAGAGACCCATGGGTTATTGCAGCTGCAAGGGAAGCTATGGCAAAGTCACCCTGGAACAGACAGCAGCCTGAGAAGCAGATGCATTGGCACATAATTCAAGGGTTCCCCCATCCCAAACAGCCTTTGCTCTCTGGAGATGTGCTGGAAGTGCTACCTGCCATTCCCAGAAAGCAGAGGTGGCAGTGCAGGTGGGCACCAGTTCTTCCCTTTCCATGACAGATAGTAAGGCATACAGACAAAGGTCCCATGGAGGGAACAAGAAGGGCGGACAGGACAGTGCCAGGCTCGGGAAGAAGGGATGGCTCGCCAGGAAGAGCCTCCAACTGTATGCCTGCCATCCTGGGCACAGGATGCACTGGGAGATGCATGGTCCTGTCCCCACTGTCAGTCTCAGACAGGAGCAGATGGCTTTGCCCACCCAGACTACTGTCCATGACCACAAGGATGCTGGCCCCTTCCAAATGTCCCACGGGTTGCTGTCAGCTCTGCTGGACGCCACCTGCTGAGGTTTCTCGTGGGGCTAGTTGTGAATGTCCCCAAGGCCTCCACATCCGGTTGTCTGCAGTGACGTTGGAGCCCTCCACATGGCAGGCTCACAGCAGAGCCCCAGAGGTGACAGGGCAGTCGAGTCTGCATAAGGCCACTCCTCAGATCCAGACAAATGGTTCCCAGGAAGTGATGGCTCCAGGAGGCTGTGGGACAGGCATACTGGTCCTCCTGGTGAGAAATAAGAACCCTGATATTCCCTCCACCACTCTCCAGTGGGCCCCACAGGAAGCTGAAAACACCACAGGGTCACCTCTCAGAAAGGACTGGCACATCCAAACATCCATACACCACATGCCACAGACACACACATCACATACACACCCACAGACACAATCACATCAGACACACACCCTAAAACTGACCTATTTCGACACCAAGTTCACCGGCGGTAGCTGAGGCTGGTGGCCTTAGCTGGATGAGTCACAGACCAAAAGTTCCGTCTACTCTGAAGCTTCTGGAAGGCATTGAAGTTTCTCTTCTTCTCCCTCTTGAATTTTTTCATTTTCTTTTCCTACATCAAGAACCACAGCCGTCAAAATCCCCAGAGAGGGCTCCACTGAACCCAGGTGGCCCCTACCACACACGCACTGCGTATGTGCTGGGCACAGGTGCACTCTCGCATGCGGCACACAAGCCTGTGGGAGGCCTGCCACCCCTGATGTGCTTACGAAGGCACAGAAGCATCAAATGGCCAGGGCCTTGCCCACAGCATGGAACATGCACCAGAGATGGAACCTGGGCAACTGGCTCCAGCCTCGCCCTTAACCACTTCATGCTGTGCCTGTTCTTCATACTGCTGAGAGTTCAAGCGAGCCACACCAACCTCTCCATCAGCCGGCACACAAACACCATACCTTGCCTCGATCAAACTCTTTGTCCCAGTCGTCAACCACTGTCTGGGTCTGGGCCATTCTGCTGTCCTCGATGGCATCCCGACTGACTGCAGACAGTTCACCATCCCAAGTCAGAACTGGACAACACAGGCATCATGTCAGCAGGTCTTTAGACTTGTGCCAACTAGACCCATCGACTCTTTTTTTTTTTTGAGACAAGGTCTCACTATATAATTCAGGCTGGCCTCGAATTCATGGTGATCCTCCTGCCTCAGCCTCCCAAGTGCTGGGATTACAGGTGTGCACCACTACACCTGGCAACTCATCTACTCTTAATACTCAAAATGCCCAGTGCCATCTTTTGGTGGAAATGGACAAGCAAAGGGAAAAAAAGGAGGACAGAGTGTGCAATATCCGCATAATGGTCAAAGTGGAAACAATGACTCTTCTGCTTAAACTATATCACCAATCACACAGCTCACTTCTTTACAAACCCATGCCTTCACTCAGGAAGAGCTCATGTTTGTTCCTGTGGTCTGACTTACAAGGCTCCAAGTCAGAGCGGCCACTATAGGTGCCAGAGGATCATCTGCACCAGGCCCTCTCTACTGGGGACCCTGATACTCCTGCCAGGAGGTGCTATTCTGGGTCACGCCACAGACTGTGCTATGGCTGGGGGCGTGGGGTGGGTATGGGGGGATTCCTCTTCCTGTTTTTAAAGCCAGATAATGCATCCCTCCTTACTCCCAGCATACCAGGGCATGTTTCCACCCCACCTCCAGGTAAGCCAGGCCAAGGAAAGCAGAAGCCGTACCTGGTCTCCCGTAAGCCTTATCTGACGAGTACTTGAGCAACTCCTGGACCACATCAGATTCTCGCTCCCTGTTCCACGGCCCAAGAGGTGCCTGACCGAGCCCTGTAAGCAGAGTAGCTGAGCTCCATTTACAGATGTTCAAAATGAACTGCTTGCTATACAGCCCTCACTGACACACAACTGCAGAACTTACTAATGACAAATGCCCACTAACTAACACTGAAGTGCTTAATGTACTAACAACAATTTTACTCAATGGCTATTATTCAAGTAAATTCTTGAAAAAGCCAAGCCAGAAAACAAAACTGTAACAGCAGTGTTAATCCTCAGCCTAATGGTGGAAGGAACTAGCTCCAATTGAAATCTACTTTACCAGCCAGAAACAGTGTAGATTTTAAAGGTCCCCACAGGTCCTTGGATTGGAGGCTTGGTCCTCAGGAAGGCACTACTGGAAGGTGACAGAACCTTGAAAGTGGGGGCTCTTTAGGTCACTGGGGAGTGCCTCAAAGGGGACAGTGGGACCCCAGCCATGAGGTAAGTGGCTCTGATCTGCCACATGATCTGGCCATGATGTGCTGCCTCACCACAGGCCCAAGGCAAGGACAACTTTCCCTAAGGTGATCCTCTCAGGTATGTTACAGCTGTGGAAAGCTAACACATGGCCAGTGCTCAAGAATGGCCTGAATCAAGGAACAGTGAAATGCCAACACCATTCCTGTTACCAGCAGCCCTCAAGCTCCCCAAGTCCTCACCTGGGCGGTCCCCAGCAAGCTGGCTGTTCACACTCAATTCTATGCCTGTGTTCGCACTGGGCTTTGTGTTCCTTGGGTCTTCCGGATGCTTGTTTTCTTCCTCCTCCTGCTGTACCTCAGGCTTTCTTTTCTTCCTTTTCTTTTTCCTTGGAACCTCTGTCCCAGTCTCATGTTCTCCATGGTCCAAAGAGGGGCAGCTGCTGGGTGTCAGAGGCGACAGTCAGCCCTTCTAGCACATTGAAGGCAAGAGCAAAGCTCAGTGACAGGCACCTGACCACTTCCTTCAGCTCTGTAGGAAACCTGCCTGCGACGTGACCCTGACGACAACTTGGGAAACTGTCCTCTGTGTCATCATGCATACACGCTGGGCCTGGAGAAGTGGTCAACAAAGACAAGACCTGATGCCCATGGCCACACATCCAGCATGAGGGACACTGAGGAGAATATCACATGGTCACACTTTTAATCCAACTGGGGCAAGTCCTACAAACTGTGGGTACAGCCTGCTGCAACCCTCCACACCTCACAGCTTGCCCTGGCCCAGGTCGCCTGACTTTATGTCTTTGGACCAACCTATATATATAGGATGGCCATGGCCTGGATGAGGCCATCCCTCCACTATTGCTTTAAGGAACTGATACCCACTGATGCTCAGTACAGAAGACACGCAGTGTCTTCCCTGCACGTGCCAGTGTTAGCAGTCCAGGTCAGCATTCCCCTCATCTAGAACACATCTATGTGGTACTGGATGGCTTAGTTTCTGCAGTCTTGACAGAGGACACAAGTATGTTTTGCCCTGCTCTTACCTGTGCCAAGGGGGGCCCTGGAGAAGGCCAACTTCTTCACAGAGTCCCTCTGCTCCCTTCCTCTTCCTCTTCCTACTGCTCACATGTTGGCTGTCCAGAATGTGACCCACTTGCTGGCTATCCACGTGGGGTTGTGTGCCTTCCTCCTCCCGTGGGTGAACTGGCAGCTCTGCCTGTCCCTTCTTCTTGTTCTTGGGGCTCCAAGGTGGCCCCTGCATCTGCTCCCGAGGAATGGTGATGGCCATGCCCTCTGGGCCCTTCCTCCTCTTCCTCTTCCTCTTCTTGCGAGGCACTGCAGTTGCCCCCCCAAGAAGCTGCGAGATACATGCTCCTGAGCCAAGAATCTGAGGCTTTCCCACAGGGCTCCTGTGCCTCTTCCTGGAGGGGCTCCGAGAGGCCTCGCTGGCCTCCAGTGGCTGGTGTGAAGGGGACATCAAATCCCCATTGACCTGAGACAGGGCAGTCCAGGTGGAAGAGCAGCTCTGTGGCTCTGATGTCTGTGGGGTTTGGGGGATACTACTGGACAGTGATGCAGAGGGGGTGCTGACAGGAGGCTTGGGACAGCTGGATGATCGGGGAGCAGGTGACAGAGCCCTGTAGGGACAGCAGGTAACAGGAAGGTCATTCTGAAAGATCTGCATGGAGCTCTTCCATCTGTCTAACCTCCCTGCCTTCCTTTTTACCTAAGAATTTCAAAAGGGGTTTTCTCCTGTAATTCTCATACACACATAAATTGCAAGTATGTTTGAAGACAGGCTGACAATAGCATCCAAAGTCTACTTAAGATCAAAATTAGTCAGATGTGGTGGCACCCATCTGTAACCCCAGCCCTCTGAGGCTGAGGCACGATAATCACAAAATTAAGCCCAACCTAGGCAACCTACCAAGAGTCTGTCTTAAAATAAAAAGGGCTGGGGATGTAGCTCAATAAAACTGGGTTCAATCCTCAGTACTGTATGCATTAGTTTCTTGTGATCAAACAGTTCAAAGTATTTTTACCAATGCTAATGTTTTTTTTTTTTTTTTTTTTTTTTTTTTTTTTTTTTTTGTGGGTACCGGGGGGTCGACCTCAGGACCTCACGCGCCAGCAGGCGCCCGTGCCGCTGAGCGATATCACCGGCCCCTTTTTCGTATGTGGGTTCCGGGAGTCGAACTCGGGCCCTCGCGCTTGCCGGGCAGGCGCTTAAGCCGCTGAGCCATCTCACCGGCCCAATGCTAATGTTTTGAGTTTTCAATCAAATGTGTTTAAAAAGAAAGCAAGCTTCAATAAGCAAGAATGGTCAGAAAAAATAATCCTGTCTGAATTTGTCCTCAAACCTCCAAAGCCACAGGTCCCTGGAAGGAAATGAGCCTGCCAAGAAAGGCAAGAGCAGGCCACATACCTTCCATTGTTATTTCCCTATGAGCCTGGGTGCCAGGAAAACTGGGAGCATAGAGCTACAGAGCCAACTCATACTGCAAGACATGTGAGGGACAGGACTGAGTACATCAGGTGCAGTACAACCTGCCTCTCTCCAGCCACATGCCCCAGGGAAGCTAAACTCTCTCTGAGCTGTGGTGGTCTCATCTGTCAACAAGTAGCAGTTCTGCCAGCCTCAGAGGGTTACTGCTTTCAACAGGACTGTCACTGCCATCCTTTACACCAGAACTGCCACCAGACCACCTGTACTCCGAAGTGTTTTCTGGAGTTTGTTTTTTTTTTAAGGTTACATGACAAAGAAACGAAAATACCCACTAAATGCCTCAACATTTAAGGACCTACTATGTGGAAAAATACTATGCTAGGGATGGGGCCTGTGTGTAAATGTGAAAGGAAGGCAGAGGCAGAGGGATGCTGGTGGGGGACAGTAAGACATCCCCTTCAGTGGGTACAGAAGCAAGGCTGGACCTCTTCCTACCTGCTCCCTGCTCTCTGCTTCCTCCCTCCCCAGATGCAGACAACCCAGTGCACAGTGATCTGTCAGGAACTCCCAACTCTCTACAGTCAGTTGCCTGAGGGATGAAGCACTTTGTCACTGTCTCACTGGGGCAGGAAGACTGGACTTCGGAAAGAGCACCTGGGGGAGTCTGAAACCAGTCCCCTTATTCTAGGAGCCCATGCAGCCATGGTAGGAGACCCAGGGGGGTGCTCTCCAGGCACAGAGACAGAAGCACCAGTGGGAGACCATGGCATGATGGCCACAGGCAGGACGGCCAGGACGCACAGGCCTTTCAGCTCATTCAGGGGCTCAGGACAGGGGGAGCCACAGGATACCAGGTCATGACATGCATGCGACCAACAGATGAAGAAGACAAAAACTGAAAACTCAGGGATGAAACTGACTCTGGCCAAGCAAGGCTCCTTCATAGATGGGGATGGAGAAGATAAGAGGGGACCTAAGTCCTCAGTAGCCCTGGGGTTCTTCACCAGCCCAGCATGTGTAATCACAGGAGAGATGGATGGCACCTGGAGGGCCGGGGCCTCAGCTCACCTGGATTTACTGACAGGCCAAGTGGAGGCAACGACGGGGTGAGTGGCTGTCATGGGGTAGGTGAGGTCGGAGAGTGGTGAGGGGGGAGGTGAACGGAGGTCATTGCCGGTCGCCCTCCGCAGGGTGCTGGCCTGCAGTTATTGACATAAATAAAAACTTGGTGGTCTAAAAAAGGTTTCCGTGGTGAAGAGGGAAAATAAAAGTAAAATAAAAGAAATTAAATTAAATTAAAATAAAAAAATAAAAAAGCCCAGAAAGGATGAGGAGACAAGAGGGGAAAAAAGAGGGAGGTAGAGGGTGGGAATGGCAGAAGAATCAGAAGAGTGTTGTTGGTTAGAAACAAAAAGGAAGAAGGAAGGAAATTTAAACAAAATCTCAGCACAACAATACAGCATCGTGACGCTGCCCCCATGAGTTTGGAGCTGCACACGAGACACCCCAGCCCCGACTTCTGTGTGAGGGCCCTGGGCTCTGGCTCCCCTCAGACCCTGCTCCACCACAGGGGTGCCGGGGGCTTGGCTCTCCAGAGGCCTACGGCTCAACCGGGACCCTCCATCTACAGCAGAAAGGAGAACAGGCTCAGCCAAACCCCACTACATTTACCCCAAGGTAGCCCTGCGTAACCTGCGAGTCCCCAAGAATGCCTCAAAGCATCTGCTCCTCTGAAGCAAGGGAGCCGAAGCCTCCCACCATTTTCCACTCCCCAACTGCCAGCACACCTACTTGGGCCCCAAGACATTTCCAGGGACAAGACCCCCACACACCCACCTTCTTGGCAGACAAAGCCAGTTTCTTGGCTGGTGGAGGGGACATGAGGCTCATGGGCTCGATGGCAGTGCTGCCCAGGACAGAAGACTTGAGCTTCACCATCTTAGAATCCAACCCATTGGGCAGCGCTGTGGAGTGACCAGCAGTGGGACAGTTTGTTCCCTGAGAATCACAGACATGGGCAGCTCCACCCTCGGTGGCCTGTGGGAACTTAGGGCTGCTGCTGGAAGAGTGCTCTGGGCTGGAGCTGCTGGAAGTCCCCTTCTCGTGGTCTGCATTCTTGTCTTCCCCCTTCAACCCACTGGCAGTGGCCTCAGCCAGGAGCTTTAGTGAGGTAGAGGGGACGGTGTCCCTGCTGTCCCAGGAGCTCTGCCGTCGGCACCCAGGTTCGCTGGTACCAGGTGAGCCCTGAGAATTTCGGAGGGAAGGGGAGCAGTGCTGCGAGGGGACCTGCTTCTTCACCTTCTTCCCATTCTCATCCAGGAGGGTCGGCGTGTGCGTGGGTGTGTGGGCGAGTCTTGGGGGAGGGGACCCCAAGGGTGACTTTGCAGGCACACATCCGTTCTGTAACTTTGGGCCTGGCGTGGAGCTGTTCCTGGAAATGGGCACACCAATCTCTTCAGGGGCCTGCAGCTTCCTCATGGGCACAAGGCCTTGTAGCTAAAGGAGATCAAGGCAGAAAGCACCATCAGAGACCCGAAAGAAAGCTGGTCAGGCAGCTGTCCCTCGGCCAAAGCAGGCTCCCAGAGCAGGGGCGGCCTCTAATGTGCAAACTTGGGACAAACTGCAGGCACATGGTGAAGTCTGTCACTGGTTTGAGCAGATCCACTGTTTCCCAACTCACGTTCATACAGGCTTGCATCTTTAAAAGCATCTTTACTGTGAGAGGAGTACGCTGGCATCACGATAGGCTGGGCATGGTGATGCACACCTGTAATCCCAGCACTCTAGAAGGCTGAGGCAAGAGGATCACAAGTTTGAGCCTGGCCTGGGCAACTCAGCCACTTAGTGAGACTAAGTCTAAACGAAAAATAAAAAGGGCTAGGGATATAGCTCAGTGTGCAGACCCTTGGTTCAATTACCAGCACCACAAAAAGACAAAAAAAAAAAAAAAAAAAAAAAAAAAAAAAAGAGAGAGAGAGAAAGAAAAAAGGAAAAAAATATACCAACCTAAACATAAATATACCAACTGAAACCACCTACACATAGCCATTTATTAGAATCCTAGTGCTTTCTCCTGGTCTTTCCTTCAGAACAGTTTCAGCCTGGAGAGCTGCATCCCTGTTCTGTCTTAATGCTGTCTGAAGCATTTTCACAGGTTCTCTCAATAACATCTTCAATGTCTGCTGGCAGCCACCGACTCCTTGTATGATTACTTCATATCTATTGTACAATTAACAACACAGTACTCTATACCTCTCTCTCCTCACAACACTGAACTGTGTGAACATAAGCTATTCTGCGTTCGTGCTTAGTCTAGGCTCTTCTGTTTGACCATGAAGCCCCCACGATCCCTCACCTGCCTCTCTCTAATCCACCACCACAATCCTCTCAACCTGCTCCCGGTCTTGTACACAGTCAGTGCTAAAACATATTCAGGTCAGGAGTACGGATCAGTGGTAGAGCACTTGCCTAGCATGAGTGAGGCCTGGTTTCAAACCCCAGCACCACAAAAAAAAAACCTACAAAAATTTTTTTTTTTTTTTTTGTGGGTACCGGGGGGTCGACCTCAGGACCTCGCGCGCCAGCAGGCGCCCGTGCCGCTGAGCGATATCACCGGCCCCTTTTTTGTATGTGGGATCCGGGAGTCGAACTCGGGCCCTCGCGCTTGCAAGGCAGGCGCTTAAGCCGCTGAGCCATCTCACCGGCCCCAAATTTTTTGAAGATTGAAGGTTTTTCTGTACCTAGTAACCCACGCTAATTTTCTAGAAATGGAATTACTAGGCTAGTCTCATGAATTTCCAATTACTCTTGCTGGCAATATTTATTTCTTTTTCAAAATATACAATGATTTGGCGCTATTTTTGGCTCTTATTATATTACCATTTGTATCCGTGGAGTGTGTTTTGGAGTGATGTTTAATCATTCCAATTGAGTTTTGTTTTGTCTTTTGGTACTGGAGATTCAACCCAGGGCCTCCGTAATGAGCTAATCCCCAGGCCTTTTTGTTTTCTGAGACAAGGCTCACTAAATTGTCCAGACGAGACTTGAACTTGCAATCATCCTACCTCAGCCTCCCCATGCTGGGACTACATGTGTACACCTCCGCCCTCCCCAATGAGATGATGTTGTAAATGTTAACCTTTTATTGCAATTTTTTCTCTGTAGCTCTGGGGATGGAACCCAGAGGCTTGTGAATTGGAGCATGCACCCTACTACTTAACCAAACTCCCAGCCCCTTGCTGCAAATATTTTTAAAATTTCATCATTTAATATCTTACACATAAAGCTTTAAATTTTAGTTTAACCAATTTATATTTCATTTTCTCTATCCATTTTTTTCCTTCCTCTCTTCCTTCTTTTCTTAGTACTGGGGATTAAACCTAGGAATTCATGAACGGTAGGCAAGTATTCTACCAACTAAGCTACATCCCCGGTTAGCCCCTCCCCCTCTGAGACAAGGTCTTGCTAAATTGCCCAGGCTGGGCTCCACCTTTTGATCCTTCTGCCTCAGCCTCCCAAGTAGCTGGGATTAATGGTGTGTGCCACCACACCTGGCTTCTCTCTCAATTTTAGATTTACAAAGTCTTCCTACTTCCAGAGTTTAATTAAAACTCACTTCTATTTCCTTTTAAGTTTTTGTGTCTACGTTTATAATAGTTAATTCCTTATTAATATTGTAGTCTAATGGGAATACATCTTTCCAAGCACTGCAAAACCTTTCCATGTCTTGAGCACTTATACATATACTGAAACTCACACAGTCTTAAAGTAAAATGATTACTTAATTGCAGTGTACTTCAAACTATTTTTGAAACAAAAACAGTAGCAGCAAGTGAAGCAGCCCTGCAGGTGTGCAGGCAGGAATGCACTTGCCCACAGGCATCCTGCTCTGCTCCACGGCGGTTCTGCAGCTAGGGAGGCTTGCTGGCTTCCAGACCTTGGCTGCAGTAGCCACAAACTTTGCAATGACAGTGTGTATTTTTTTTTTTTGGTACTGGGAATCAAACTCAGGGCCTTGCACCTGCCAGGCAGGTGCTGTGCCACTGCGCTATATCCCCAGCCCAATAGTGTGTATTTTAATTCCTATGCCAATCCAAATGCTTCTAGTTTCCATTTCTTTTCTCTGCCACTGGAAGGAAAAGACACATTTATGTAAATGACCAAAGCAGGCCCTGCTGACTGTGTGGGGGTTCACCTCTCCAGGGGAAGGAAATGATGGCTCAGAAATGGTCACCTAGAGGGGCGACCCTACATGCTCGGCCATGGTCTTACAAGGAATGACTTGTCACTCTGACGATAAAATGGAGTCCCTAACTGTTTCAGCAGAAAATTTCAGATACACACGATGATGACCTCAAGGCATTCCCTAACTTAGTTTTGGAGTTGGTGTTAGCATTTTGCTACGTAAGCCTCAGCAGTCTCTACACATGTGTGTAGAGAGATGTATGTGCTACGGTTTGTGTCTAGATGCCCCCCAAAGCCTCATGCAGTCATGGGGGTGCTTTTCAGAGGCAGCTGAATCTCGAGTTTGTGACTGATGCATTGTGTGGTGCTGGGATTATGGGTGTGAGTGCTGCGCCCCGCTAGGGTGGCAGCCTGCATACAGTATAGGGGCGGAAGAGTCTTCTCTCACTCTCCTCCCTTTTGCTCTTGCTGCTTTTGCTGTTTTCCGCCACCACCTCTCTGCCTTGGAGCCATGAGTATGGACTGAAAGGAACCTCCACAAACTGAGCTAAATAACCCTTTCCTTCCTTAATTTCGGGTGCCGGGTATTTTTTTTTTATATGAGGGCACTGGGAGTCGAACTCAGGACCTCATGCTTGCCAGGCAGGTGCTTATGCCGCTGAGCCATCTCACCGGCCTGGGTGTCAGGTATTTTGTCCCAGCAATGAGAGAAAGCTAACTAAGACAGAATGTGGTACCAGAGGAGCGGGCTCACTGCTGTGACTACACCTGACCATGTGGTTCAGGAGCCTTTGGGAATGGCTTGTGGGAAGAGTTTGGAAAGTTTCAGAGATGTCGCCTGAAAGAGGCTACTCTTTCAGAACGCCTTAGGCTGTTCTGTATGGGAGATTCTGGTCAGAGCTCAGAAGACCAGAAAGCTGACAGAAATTCTGCTGTTAAAAACCGGGCTCAGGAGGTTTCTGCTGGGAAAAAGCACTGCATTGGCTATTGGACTCCAGATGATGTGTGTTAGGGCTTGGCAAAAAGTTTGTCTGCATTTTGCTCTTGTCCAGAGACTTTGCCTGAGACTCAGATTAAGGGCAGTGGACTAATTAATCTGGCAGAAGAAATTTCAAGGCAGTCTAATGTTGAGGCAGTGGCATGGCTACTGTTGGGGGCTTTTAGCCAGATTTATGTTGAGAATCAAGAGCAAAGAGCCAAGCAGATTGTGAGTTTGGCCAGAAAGGAAGCTCCAGTAAAGCTGGGGACTGCAAAGATAGAGCAGAGGAGATCTTGACTGCTGATAAGGAACCAAATAGGAAAGATGGCCTGAGGGCATCACAAGAAACAGCAAGTCTCCACCCTTTGCAGCCTCAAAACTGCAGAAGTGAAAGACTGCTTTGAGGAGAAAGCCGCAGAGCACCATGCTCCAGAATGGCGGCAGCATAGAGAATTTGTTCCTCAGAATTGGATTCAGAGTGCTCAGCAATCCAGGCACTTGACCCCTACAGCCAAGAGAGAAGAAAGCCTGGCTACTGCTCCAGCTGGCAGCAGACCTTCGCACTATCCATGTGGCACTGGTTTTAGGCGCATGCAAAATGCAAGAGTTCTGAGGTTAAAAAGGCTTCCACCCAGATTTCAGAAGAAGGCCTGGGAGGCCAGGCAGCGTACCCCCGAGAGGGCAATGTGTGAAGCTGTGAGTGTGAAGCCAAAGATGCAGTGGAGACCCCAGAAGTCTGGAGAAGCCAGGAACGTCGATTATCTGAAGAAAACTGCAAGGAGGGAGCAGAGCAGGCCTAAGACAGAAGCCGTGGGCGCTACAACCACCAGAAGTGCCATAGGGATGGAGCCACGCAAGCCATTTGGAGCTCACAACTTGCCACAGATTGCTTCGGATGTTCCACATGGAACTACAGGACTTCATGTTTACCCTGCTGGATGTTGGCCTTGCTTTGGTTCCATTCCTTTGTATCCCCACTTGTAACTTTTGGAAGGGAAATGTCTATCTTGTGCCATTGAATGTTGGAAGTGTTTAACTTTCTTTTCATTTGTACAGGGGCTCACAGCTAAGAGTTTGCCCTAGATCTCCCCTTTTGCTCTTGTTGCTTTTGCTGTTTTCCACCGCCATGAACTGTTGCCACGCCACCCTGCTTTGGAGCCAGCTGCTTATGGACTGAAACCTCCACAAACTGTGAGCTAAATAAACTTTCCTTCCTTAATTTTGGGTGTCAGGTATTTTGTCTCAGCAACAAGAGAAAAGTAACATAAGACAGTATGCATATGCATATTTCTTTTTTTTTTTTTTTAATATGTGAGTACTGGGAGTTGAACTCAGGACTTCGTGCTTGCCAGGCAGGCACTTATGCCACTGAGCTGTATCACTGGCCCTCTATTTCTGAACCATGTGAGCAAACTACCCCAATATGCCTGCATTGATTTCTTTTTTTTTTTTTTTTTTTTTTTTTGTGGGTACCGGGGGGTCGACCTCAGGACCTCGGGTGCCTGCGCGCCCTGGCCGCTGAGCGATATCACCGGCCCCTTTTTCGTATGTGGGTTCCGGAAGTCGAACTCGGGCCCTCGCGCTTGCCGCGCAGGCGCTTAAGCCGCTGAGCCATCTCACCGGCCCTGCCTGCATTGATTTCTATAGACCTAGGCCAATCTTATACAGATCCAAGGATCACACCGGGACCCTGGCACAAGTACAAGCACTCATGCTCTCAGAGTTGGGGGGTGGGGTGCTTCCCAGGACCTTGGGGCTCAATGCCTGCCTAGAACACCTGTTATGGCATCGCAGGACAGTAGCTGGCCCACTGAGCATTAAAATTTGAATTTGCTGGGCCGAGGACATAGCTCAGTGGCACAGCGCCTGCCTGGCAAGCGCAAGGTCCTGAGTTCAATTCCCAGTATGCCCCCCACAAAAAGAATTTGCTGAGTCAGGCTCTCTCATCACTGCCCTCTCTTTCTCTCTACCCAGTCGAAGCTGGTGACCAATTTAGGAAATACCATCAATTGACACAGTATCACTGCCTGCCCACTACTCCCATGTTGGCCAAGGGTCCTGCACAAGGAGACTCAGGGACTCTTTGAGGCGTCAAGGGAGAAGCTCCAATAACACCCCCGCCACCCCATCTTCCTCAACAGTACCTTTGCAGCTGTGAGAGAGGAACTGACCCCATTGCCAGCAGTCTTCTTGGTGTGATCTGGAACCACACTCTGGCGGTTGGGAAGGGTAGAGCTTGCCCTGGAGATGGGGCCCTCTGGACTCTTCTTAGAGCCTGGAATTCTGTTAGAGCAAGGAACAAAGTCAGGGGAATCCCTATGCAAGCCCAAAGGCAATGTGGAATGCAACTGAGGCAGAATCAGGGTAACCTGATCTCAGGCTTGTGTTTCTGTATTTTAGGTAGATGTGAAGAAGAAAACCATCTAAAGGAACCCCAAGTGTCCTAACATGCTTCTCTGAACTCTTGCCCCATCCTTCAGCCACAGCAGAGCCAAGAGGTCTTCTGGGGTTAGATTTTCAAGTCATCAGAGAGCAAAACATCCCTTAAATGCATCTTCCAAACAGGAGGGCACGTGAAGCAGCAAAAACCTGTCACCATGTTTTCCAACCTCCAGGTTGGTAACCAATGTAAGAAAAGGCACACCCAAAACAGCTCCTTTGCTGGTGCATGCCTGTAACCCAGCACTGCGGAGAATGAGGCAGGAGGATTGCCGCAAGTTCGAGGCCAGCCCAGGCTACATAGTGAGTTCAAGGCCAGCCTGAATTACAGAGTGAGACCCTGACTCAACAAACAAACAAACAAACAACAAAGGAGCTGCTTTGGCCCCCCAATAGCAACCTTCCCTGCCTGCGGGTCACTGCCCCAAGGGAAGGTGTTTACTGACTGCCATGCAGGGCAACACATCCAATTTGGAGCAATAACATAAGAATATAGGTGAGTTAGGCTTAGTGCCACATGCCTGTAACCCTAGTACTCAGAGAGGCTGAGGCAGGAGGATGGCAAGTTGGAGCCGAGCCTGGGAAGCTTAGCTAGATCCTATCCTAAAACAAAATAAAAAGGGGCTGGGGATGAAGCTCAGTGCTAGAGTGCCCCTGGGTTTGATTCCCAGTACCCACACGCACAAAAAAGCAAGCAAGAAAGCAAGCAAATAGCTAACTGCTCTAGACACGTTCAAAGTAGCATCATTGTGGGGACAGATGGACTCCCATTCTGCCCTTCCCTAAAGCTTCAGATTTTACTAACAACCAGGCAGGTTTGGCTACGAAGGGTCATTCCCAGTGGATATGCTCATTACATTTGACTGTAACTGCCCAAGTCTTTTCTCTCCCATGGAGTTCCCAATTCCTCCAAGGCAGGAAATGGCTGGGGAGAACACTGGTTTGGCAACAGAGCACTAGTGGGTGCAAATGCATTTGGGGAAGGTACAGACTCCTCACCGCAAGTAGAAGAGCACATAAGCCTGCTGGTTCAGAACCACCTTGACATTGCTGGAGTGAACCAGGGAGTCGTTCATCTGGTACCACTGTCCATTGCTTGCCTGGGCAGCACAGGGAACAGGAAACGAAACAATCAGTAGACATTCCACAATCCCCACTATTTATAAAGAAAGTGGTGCTAGTTGCTACATGTATCCGAGTGCTAACTAACTGGTGCTGAACCCTCCTCAAAATGTATACTATCTGTATCACTCCAAATGTGACCCTGAAGCATAAGCCGGGTCCCACTTCCTAGTATCCCTTCTTCCTAGCATCCCTTCTAAAAAGGACCAGGCAGATCCAAGCATTGCAGAGTTTCTGCCAGTATCTGGCCTCCAAGGAAATTTTTCCAAGTCTAAGGACAACGAAGCTACCTCTCTGGGTCTTCCACAAGTCTTAAGAACACCAGACTCAGTAGGATCACTTCTTAAAGATAGATTTTTCACTGAATGTACTGAAGCAACAAGGACTTGAACACAGCTCTAAAACATTGTCACTTCACAGAATAATGTGCAGAAACTAAATTTGGACTTGCATGGGCACTGCCAACCTGCCCAGGAAGCAGTATAAGGCCACTCTGGAGTGACTGATCAAAACCCGCCAGTGCTCACCTTCACATAGCAGTAGTAGTGTCCGGCATGGCAGCTGTAGCCTGAATGGACCAGCACAGCGTAGAGTCCATACATGACAGGGTCGCCATTACTCTGGGACATATATGGACGGATGTTCAGGAATTCTGGATAGCCTACATCCTGTTTGAAAAGTTCAAGGAAAAGGCAAATACCCATGAGAGTAAGGATCAATTGGCCCTTTCCACTCACAATCACATGAAAGGCCTGACTTGGCTGGTCTTTTAACAAGCCGGGACAAAAGGGTGTATGGAACACTGCAGCAGAACACCCCTCCACACACACACGCAGACACACACACACACAGACACACACGCTGGTCAATAATCAGCGATTAAAAGACAAGCAGCCGATATGTGGATCTTGTTCACCTGACCTACAGGAAACTATGTTAATTGTCCCACTAAGTGACTGATGGTTTACACTTATCTTTGTCACATATCTAAACTTACTAGCTGTTTCCCAACTGCAAAGTGAGAAAAATAATTCATTTTATTTCCCTCTGCTCTATAGGAACAGTGTTGGGAGACAGAACAGAGACCATCCTGGGTTCAGGTCTTTAGAAATGAAAGTGCTGAATCAATTCAGCCAACTGCCCCAGTAAGTTAAAATTTTAATATACTGGGCCAGAGGCATGCCAACATTAATTTACTCCAGAAATGAAATTTTTTTCTTAGGAAAAAATATTCTTAAATTATCTTTCAATGATAAGCAATATGTCTGCATTCCTGCTTATACAAATAAATTTTCGGTAGTACTGATGACTGAACCCAGGACCTTGCACATAGTAGGCAAGTGCTCTACCCCTTTTCTATGTTGGGACAGTCTAAGTTATCCAGGCTGGCCTCAAATTTGGGCTCCTCCTCTCTCAGCCTCCTGGGTAGCTAGGAATAGCAGTCTGCACCACCACACCAGCTCACAAATCAAGTACGATCTATGGAGTGAGACACGGATCTCAGTGTGTCAGATCTTAGCATTCAGGGAGCTCTTGACAGGTGTACACTGACAGAAATGTGTATGAGTGATGTCCAGGCCCCTGAAGGATGCTCTGTGCCATCACTTGCATCTAAACACCACTGCTCTGTCTTCTGTCACCATTTGTTACTTTTGCCTGTTCTTCAACTTTCGCATACAGCATAAACTTTTTTGGCTGGCTTCTTCTTGATCAATATAATGTCTGTGAGATTCACCTATAAATTTTTTCCTAGCACTGACAAATATCAAAAGCCAATATACACCAAGGGCTCAAGAGCTTCAATCAAGCAACTTTGTTAGACATGGAGCCCCAGAAGTCAAAGAGACTAATGCTTCTCAAACTGGATTCCACTAGAGAACAAGTTCTGGGAGGTGTTAACAGAACACAAGCTCCTGGGGACAAAACCACACTGACCTTCCTCACTCCCTGGGTTACCAGCACAGCATGTACAATGTAAGCACTGCAGTGTTAGCAAGATGAGGGAAAGCATGACTCCTCTCCGTATGTCTAAAAATTCTTCATGCTCAATTTTCTTCTTAGAGTTTTAAAATGCAACATGCTTAGTACAGGGTCTAACAAGGCCTGCAATTACTGCCACTGCTGAAACTAAGGCTCAGAGAAGTCCCTTGCCCCAAACCACCTAACCAGGCTCTAACTATAGAATGGACTCTAGACTTTTACGAACCACATATATCTTTTGTTAGAATGCCATGGTGCAGATTTTTACTCTTTATTCCACAAAAAGCCACCACATGCAACTGCACCTTTTTAGAGATCAACAGCATATAGCAGATCAGCACTACAGAGTCCAGTGTTCATCATACTTATTTCTCAAGGAAACCCTGGCACTCCACATTGGGAAAAGGCCAAGAGCAGGCAGAGATTGAGGGAAAAAATTCAGTAAGACAACAGTTCTCAAAATGCATTGTGCAGAATCATCTAGAGATTTTGAAGAAATATAGATTCCTGGGTCCTGTACTCCAGGGAAAAGCCAGGAATCTGTGCCTTATATAAAACAGTCCAGCTGACTTGATGTACACCAAGACCCATGGAATAGATTGGGGTGCAGGTGAGCTCTCACCTTGGTGATCTTCCCCCCACTGAAGTTGGCAAAGCGCTTGAGGGAGAGGGTTAAGACATTGGATGTTCTGTGGATGGTGAAGCGTTTGCTGGCTGGAACCTTCTTCTTGCATCTGTGAAGAAGGAGAATGAAAAAGGTATTAGAAAGCGCTCTGAAACACTTGTGTTCATGCTATGTTAATAAAAGGAACAAATGCTCTGTGATAATGGAGACCTCTTGATCGAGACCTGTCAAGAAGACATCAAAATCAATAGGTCCTGAGTCAAGAAAAACCATCGTAAGGCAGCAAAGACTAAAGAGAAAGGCAGAGACCCAGAAGCAAAACTACTTCACTAACCTGGAGGCTAAATAAGATGTACAAAAAGTGGCTTTGGGGTAATACAGGAAAGAACAAACCTAAGTAGATGTGGAAAAATGATAAAACGGGTAAGCAGGAGATGAAAGCAAACAAAGCCAGAAGATGAGCAAAGGAGGCGGGAGGAAATGGAGACAGAAGTGAATAGTTCGAGAGCTGAGGAATGAAAAACAGTGCTTTGGCATAGAACAAGAAATCTGAAAAGCAGAATTAAGAAACTGTCCCTCAGGGGTGATTACAGCTTCACAGGGACCTACACATAAAGACACCCACGCAGGGAGACTGTGCAGATGCTGGAAGGACAAGGTGCTGTAGCTGCTGAAACAGTACAATGACTGTGACGCCTCAAGTTACGGGCAGAAGCCACAGACTGTGTCTCACCTGACAGGCAAGGTGGTGTGGTGGTGCTTTGCCACATCCTGTTGATGAGATTGGGCAAGTCCCTTCCCCTCTGAGCCTCAGTTTTGCCGCCTTGGGCAATGGGGGTAACAATGGTTGCTGCGTCACAAGTTAAAACTGCAGACCCTTTAGAATAGTGACAAGTGCTGTGTAAACTCATGTGTACTCCTTTGTGTTGCAGGAGGACCATGTTTACAATAAAGACTCGTATGCAGGCTACTTCAGCCATGTGAGCAGGGTCGCCTCTAAGGAAGCGATGAAGGGTAGTGGGTCAGGTGACTTATTTTACAGCTTTCTGGATGTTCAGTCTTTTGCTGAGAGCAAGGTGAAACTTACTTGGCACACATATAGGCATTCTCTCCACTTAGGACATCTGGTTTCACAAAAAGTTCCAGAGCACGCACAATATTTGTAGCTTGCTGAGAAGGATAAAACGGAATAAACAGCAGGAGAAAAAGGCTGATTCAAGATATGCCAAATTTAAGGTCTTTTTCAGGCTGAGGCAGCAAATCACAGAACTTGACTTGCATAAAAATTGGCTTCCTAACTGCTACCTCCTGCGAATTGGAATACCCACTACAAAGGAGGAAGGAGCCAGGCTGTGTCCCTTTTCTAGCAGTGACAAGTGACAGCCACATGAGGTCGGCCATGTGAATCAGTCACTTTCATCTAGACTGTAGCTGGATCTGTTCACATGGCCCAGCAACAGTGAGCTAGAATAAAGAATAGGGCCAGCCCATGGTGCCCTAAAGTCTGCAGCTCCCATGGAATGGCTCCCTGGCACATCAGGGTCTCTTTCCTCAAGACTGTGTGACAGAGCTGCCACTGTTCATGGCTCAGGACATGAAACTCACTCCCTTCCTTCCTTCCTTCCTCCCTCCCTCCCTCCCCCTCTTCCTTTCTTATGAAAGGAATATCAGTTTCTAATGTAAGTTGGATTCTAAGTATTTCTTTTCCTCATTTATTCTGGTAATGCACCTTCATTGCCTTGCCTGGCCCTCTGTCTCAGTGTCCCGAAGAAGATGTGACCCCAGAACCCCACATGTACCCGAATCTCTAGCGCCACATCCAAGTAGGGGTCGTAGGTGTCTGAGACGCTCTTGCACATGGAGCACTTCACTGCAACAGACAAAGAGCAGTGAGTAGCAGCAATCACAAGGGGACTGCCAGGCTCCCACACCTAGAACTGCAGGGGCAGAACTTTCAGCCTGCTTCTGTCACAGAGGATCATCTGGCCAGGCCCTGGAGTCAGGAGGTGGGAGAGAGCCCCGCACCACCAGTGTTCACAAGATGCCAGGCCTCCCCATCATGGGCCTTGCTTGCCACTGACCACTAACTGCCCTGGGGCAACCAGCAGTGCTCTGCAGTGGGAGAACAACAGCTGCACCTGGAGGACCGGGGACAGCAAGGTGGGAAAAGCACATTATCAATACAGTTGGCACTTTTCTCTAACTCTGTCACAGGGACATTGTTATAATTGGCCAGGCAGGAAGCCAAGGCTCAGGACCTCCATGATGTACTGGGTCTGCCCAGCAAGGAAAGAGCCCAGCCTGCCCACAAATGCTCAAGGTTTTCTGGGGTAATGTCTAACAAACTAGAGCGGGATGGAGAAAGCATCTTCACTTACCTCGTGATCTGAGATAGCCTCCAAAAATCTGATGCACCAAGGTGGTTGCCTGTGTCTGACGATCCAACCTGAAAAGGAGACAAGCTTCTGAGAGATGACACTAGACAACACTGCTGTGTTTGAACCAGTTCCCCCAACCAGTGACCACTCAGTGTGACACTGAGAAAGCCTACCTGCTCTGCCACACTCGGAACCTGCACCTGAGGGCCCAGCAGTGCTGGAGAAAGAGGCTCTCTGCAGAGTTGCCCTCTCACAGCAGGCAATCTTGCCACCCACTTCACAGAAAATAAATGGTGCAGAAAAGTACCTGCATCCTCATGCAGTCCTATCCTTTCCTTTCGCTCTCAATAAAAAGACCCAAATCTGGGGTGGGGATAGAGGCTGAGGCTTTCCTGGGCTTTGGGGTAGGATAGTGGATAGGATCAAAGGCTGTATCTCTATACCCTTCTCAGCAGAGGACAGTAGGGCCATGGGGCCCCAGCACAGATTACTAACTGGGACCCAGGACAACACCAAGCCTCAGTAACCAACTTGCCCTGCAGAGCAAAGAGCCCATGGTCCTCCTGACAACTAGCCTGCCCCAAAGAGCTAGGAGCCCACAGTACTCCCACAAGGCAAGTATTTATTTCCATTCCAGGTTCCATTTGCTACCCTCCACATCTGCTCTGCCTCACCGCTCTGAAACGCTCGTCACCAGGGCACCAAGCCCCAGCTCTGGAGTCTTTTCTCTAGAGACTACGGCACTCAGAGACTAACCGGCCCCTTCCCAGCTCTTCACAGGCATCCGCCCCTGGGCCGGGGGCTAAGTGGCCTGGTTGGATCCATCCATGCACATGTGGTTCCTCTACCTTCTACCGAGCCTGCTGCTGGCCCAGGGCTTTCCTGACTGCCATGCTTCCCAGATTGGGAGCTCCAAAACATCTAGGGGATATTTTTACTTTGCAAAGTTGGGAAATAAAAAGCCAACTGCCACCATCAACTGTTATCACCATTCATCAAAAGAAGGGATATTTTAACTCCAAATAAACTAGCAGGGAGGAATTTCAAAGGACACCGAAAACCTATAGGCAGCCGCACATCACAGCAGCTGCCAAGTCCCAGGTCCCAGAGAAGTGAGAAGCAGAGCAGAGCCCCACAGAGCCCACCCTCAGCATCATGGGCAGAGGAAGTGTGACCATCAACGTGAGGCCAGATCCTGGCAGCATGCCCCCCTCATGCTCCCACATCATACGACCTGGGCAAGCCAGGACAGCTCAAGGACAGTGAGGGAGAGGAGGAAGGCCACTGGGGTTGGCCCCAATCACCGGGCGTCAGCAAAAGGACTACAGAGGCTCGAGACTGGGTGGGGAAGGACAAAAAAGGGGTACTTAGGATCCTGAAAAAAACCCAATCAGAGGCTGTAGACCCTCCTACAACCCAGAAAAGGCCTGTTAGTTCAAGAAAATGCCCTCGCTGTGCTGACAGAGGAGCGGCTGTGCTTTCAAAATCCTGAGACTCACAGACCCACAGAGAGGAAGGTGGCCTCAGCTGAGGTAGAGGGACTAGGGTAGAAAGCAGCAATAAACAAGATGCAAAACATTCATCAGATGAAAACTATCCCCAGGAAGCAGGAACAAAGCAGAAGAAAACACAAATTCCACACTGAATTAAATATCCTCTGATAGCAGTAGGGATATGAAAAACCACTCTGAATAAAAAAGAATTTTATTTTTGAGACAGAGTCTCAATATGTAGTTCAGGCTGGCCTTGAAACCACTATGTAGCCCAGGATGACCTCAAACTTGCAGCAACCCTCCTGCCTCAGCCTCTTGAATGCTGGGATTACAGGCATGTACTGCCACACCCAGCTAGAAAATTTTTAAAAATAAAGAGAGAAAACTGAACTCAGGAAAGAAACAGAAGATTTCACACACACGTCAGAAATGAAGACAGCAGTATGAATTGTCCAAGGGAGAAAAGATTTACAGAATCAATACAAGGCACTATAAAGCAGGAAAACAACCAAGGAATGAACACAGTGAAGATAGGGCATCCAAGAGAAAGCAGTTGAAAGGGAAAATGAGTAATAACTGAGTACAATGTAACAACAAATATAAAATCAACAAATATGAAATCTTCCAGAAGCTAGCAAAAATGCCCTCAAAACAAACAAAATACTACCACCAGCGTGTTGCCATGTGAGAGTGACCTCCCAATCCGTGCTGAATGTCATCACAGGAAGATCACTTTCCTGGTAACAGATCTCTTAGGCCACACTTGGCTGCATGACATGCTGATTTATAAAGCTGGCCTCGTGGGTGGGCTGCAGCACATTTTTAAACCACAGCATTTAAAACGGCACCAATCCAGAAATGATAGTGTTCAGACACCACTTGACCACTGCTGCAGGCTGAGTCTTAGGTTAGTAATGCTGTTCTGTACATATTTCAAGGGTTCACCTATGCCGTAGATTCAACTTCTAATTTTCCTTGGACAAGTGACAATGTGATATATGGGAAAATTAGATAATCAGCTGTAAGACATAGGCTAGGAAAACCATCAGGCTTTAAAGATTAAAAAGAAAAATAGGCGGTATCACATACCTATAATCCTAGCATTAGCCAGACCGAGGCAGGAGGATCGTGAGTTTGAGATCAGCCTGGTCTACACAGCAAGTTCAAGGCCAGCCTGGACTACATGACAAGACACTGTCTCCAAAACAAAACACCCCCTTCCCCAATCCTCAAGGCCTCCAAGCAAAAAGGGCAAATAACTACAACATCGAGAGAGTGACACCTCCAATCTGGGAAATTCTGGGTACTGCTGTTCTTGAGCACATCAGAGGGCAGGCAGCCTGGCATGAGCACCCAGGGAAGTCCAGAGAATACCAGCAAGCACAGGGCACCTGAAGCAACCTAAGGCCAAACAAAAGAGGGGACTGATGGTATAGGGAAAAGACACAAAGCCTATCTATTCCAGCAACAAATGATGCACACTAGAGTGATGAGAGAGAAGAAAGGGGAAAAGGGAGGAGGTGTAGAATACTGCTGAAACTGATCAACTAGCATGCAAGGGCTGAGAACACAGGACCAGGGCATTTACAAAGGTGAGACGCACAAAGGGAGTCACTGGAACAAATATGCTGATCTTTCTAAACAATAAAAGAAATTTTAAAAACAGGTAAGCAAACAGAAAAAGCACAGTAAATATGCCATCTCTAATAACTGTGAGATGGAACAATGAGAGCTGAGATCAACCTTTTCAGTCATAACGATACACTGAAAGGGCTTGACTTGCCTATGAAAGACGTCTGACTGGGCCTCTGCAGACCAAACCTTCAGATGCCTAAAACAGTGCTCAGACAGGGATGGGATGAGCAGAGCTGTGTGGGCAGAGGAAACCTCCCAGAAAAGGGGTGCAGTTCCAACATGGGCGAAAGACAGAGCCAAAAAGTACAGATTGTGACAGACACTTCCTAATGCTAGGGCAACAATTCTCGACAAAGACAGGGCAGCGTGAGCACCCACCCACGAGCGCCAGCACAGAGCAAAACACAGTAGCAGCACGGGCTCAGAATATCATAGAGCATAGGAGGCGGCCACTGACACAGCCAGAAGACAAGCACAATGCAATTAACTGCACAGATCTTAAAGACCCGGACAGCAAACGGCACACCCTGATGGCGTGAGAACAGACAGTCTTCAAGGGCACAAATCACAAATATTGACTGTGTATTTACCAAGTCACAGGGAAAACACTAGTAAGTTCCACAGAAATATTATAAACACATTTGTTGTAGTCAGGGTTTGCAAGGGAAACAATACAATACAGGACACATAATTTATAGAGTTATTTTGTAATAGTCACCCAAAGAGTCATATACAAAAAGAGTGCAGGAAATCTGTCCACACACTAAAGACCCAAAGAATCCAGCTGAGGGCCTGGATCCTACAGCAGTGTCCTGCATGAGTCCAGCTGAAGACCTAGAGCCCATGGCAATGCCTCCACGAGTCCACTAGAGGCCCAGAGCCCACAACAATGTCTCATGCAAGGATATTTCACGGATCTGCACCGGGAAGGCCCAAAGGTCAGTGGTGGAAGCTAGAAAGTCTGCACCAGCGGGATGAAGGATCTGTGCCAGCAGGCTGAGGGATCTATCCCGGAGCCAGGAAGCGACGCTCAGAGTAAGGACCAGAGCTCCCCCGAAAGTCACCACAGCCATCCTCAGCGACAATGAGGTCCCGAGCTCCTCCGACGATGAGAACAGCCAAGTTCCTATCAGGAAAGCCAGCGTGACAAGCTCCTCAAAGAGAACCGACAGCAGCAACTCTTCCTCACCAGTTCTCCTTTTTATGTTGTTGGCAACAGTCCTCAGGTGGGCCCTCCACACCAGGCACCACACTGATTCAATTCAGCTGGGTTTTACAAGTTGACCACCAATTGTCAATCCACCACAACATTCTAATCACAATGCAAGCAATACCAAAGTCACTACCAGCAGCAAAAACCAAAAAGGGCCATTCATCTGCCAACTACGTGATATTCCAAATGATACTTAGCTATGGAAAGCTCACGCTTATGACATTTTTTCTTATCCACTACATTTCACTAGAGACCAGTGGAAACTCTCATGGATGGGTATTTGGTGAGCATCCAACTCCCTTTGGCCACCCAGCTCTCACTGCACGCGTGGCCTCCCTCCCCTGTCCACCTCTGTGCCAGGTGCTAGCCAACAGCTCAGACCGCACACCTGGACTTCTTCCCGACAGCTGCAAATCCAACCTCCCCCCTGCCTTCCCTAACTTCTTCCACCAGCAGACACCACCTAACTGGCCTGGGCCCACATGCCAGTTCCTGTCCTAAACTCTCAAGGTGGCCATGCATACCCCACTGCAGGGCTGAGACACCACACCCATCCCAGGCCCAGCCTTGCCTAACTCTTTCCCTCCTGACCTTCCCTGCTGGAAGAGGCTAGGTCACCCCAACCTCCCATGCCCCGGGTATGCTCTCCAGTCTTTCCAAGACCATGCTACCCACAGGATGAGGAAATGCTGCACCATAAACTCCTCAGACTTAAGGATAACTTTAATCTCTAGATTCCCAGAGCTGAATTCAGTGTCAGGCATACAAGAGGTCAACAGACAACTATTGGAGCCAGCATCTCACCAGGGGATGGCACATGAAAAGGCAGACCCAGGTCCGTGTGTGTGTGTGTGCGCGCGCGCACGCACATGTGCGTGCATGAACAGGAGCTCATGTCCCCTTAGGGGAAGGGAAGAGCATGTGACTACACCCTCTGAACGGGCAACCAGCATCCAAGAATCTGGTGACAAGTTTTCTTCATGTAACTTCAGAAAGTTTTCTTTATATACAGTTTATTTACCTAAGAATCTCACCCTCTGAAACAGGTGGTGTTCCTATTTCAAACCCTCATTGCTACAACTGAACAGTTCTAAGAACAATCTAGACATTTCCTAAGCTATTTCAGGTATTCCCAATACGGGTTTTAGTTCTCTTCCAAGCTCCGATGAGAATCAGGAGACAGCAAGCACTCCCTGCCTGGTCTAGGCTGAACCATGGCCTCGGGGACAACAAAGAGCACTTGACAATGATGGCAGGTACATATGTGAGAACCCATGCCATCATCAACGGTTACACAAATATGTTCTACCCTTCCAAATCTGCAGAAACAGTAAGCAGGCAGAATGGAACTGTAAAACTTATAACCTTACTAACCTCAAGTTCTCCTATATGCTGATAAGTTCTTATATAGAGACAATGTAACTCCTACTACCCGTCCTCTATCAAAACAACAAAGTGATTTTAGAAAGACCAAGAGCCCACAACCAGAGCTCACTCCTTAAAGATCTGCTGAATCACTTTCCCTCGCTGGGCTGCTTTGGACAGAGCTACCACTCCTTGGCCCTGCCACCTGACCCAATTACACTGCCCTTGGCCAGCCACAAGGATGCAGCAGGAGACAACCCTCTCCCAGGGCATCCCCTATTTGAGCTTCAGTGGTGGCCCATGCACACATGTAAATTTTGCCTCATCTGCAGAGGAAGCCTGATCGGTGAGTGAAGGCTGGCTGTCTCCACTGTAAAGAAGAAGTCTGCTGTAGTCCCTTGGGAAGGGCAGGAAAGGCTAAGCACATACTTGGCATAGCCATTCAGGCAGGCCTTCTGCATGGCGTCGATGGTGTACCGGAGAAACTCGTGTGCATCCTCTTGGTTCCCAAAGCGGAAGTGGCGGGCAATCTCTGAGGAAGGAAGAAAGGGGTAGAGAAGAGTGCTGCCTGCCTCAGAGTCAACTGCTCACAGTCACAAGGGGAAAAGAGACCTCCCTTTTACAACACAACGTGAGGAAACCAAGCCCTCTGCATCATGCTCTATAGCCCAATCTCTATTCAGTGTGGCAGTTAATTGCTCAGTGAGACCTAAGGCTTCGGCTTGGCTGGGCACAGTGGCTCACACCTGCAGTTTCAGCTACTCTGGAAGATCAGTGGAGCCCAAGAGTTTGAGGCCAGCTTGGGCAACATGGCAAGACGCCCTCACTCCCAAAGAAAAAAAGAATGTACAATTCCACTGATGAGCTAGTTTTCCAAGAGCCAACACAGAATTCAATGGATTCTAACCATGTCAGTGCTACAACTTAGGTTCCAAACAACCATGAATTCTTCTTTTCTACCAAGTGACTGGGAAACCAGATCTCCACAGCATGTGGTGGCTGGTTCCTCTAACGCTCAGAAAGGACTTGGCAAATTCCCATCCTCCTCCTCTCCCAGCTGTCCCTCACACAATACACCACATGCCTTCCGCCTGGTCAAAACTCACCTGTCCTCGAGGCAGGGGCCATGCCCCACCCAGACCACAAAGCTTCCCTTCAGTGCAACTCCCCAGCCCACATGTGTCTTAACTATCACGCTTTGGTCTGCAAGGCTCAATGTGGGACCGTTAGCCATTAAGGATTCCTAAGACTTTTATAACATTCTCTTCCCTTCCACCAACTCAGCAGCACCGACCACAGAGCTAGCATTTGGCAGGCACCCAAACCATGAGTCCATTCTTACTTTTCAGGTCACGGATGAAGGAGACGGGCTTGATAGCATTACCACTGTTGGCAAAGGCCTGGACGATGTGGTTCTGCATGACGCACAGCATGCAAAAGCTTCCCTGGTGACCTGTTTATGAAGCAGTAGCAACATTAAGTTAAGAGCTTCCGAGAGCATTTCCACGGACACCACTCTGACAAAAGTACAAGCAAACAAGGGTAAACCAGTCTGTGAAAGGCCAGGTGGGCCACAGAGACTCCAGACCAGACAAAGATTTGTGGACTGCAGGGAAGTATTTTTCTCTGCTGGATGGCATTCCAGGGCCACTACGCTTCCACAGCTGTAATTCTAATACTCTCCCACCATTATTGCCCTGTTTTAGTGCCAGTGACCTCAGTGAGATCCTTTTCATATTTAACATATAGATATACATACACACACATATTTGGTAGTACTGGGGATTAAACACAGGGCTTTCGCACTGAGCTATCTCTGTAGTTCTTTTTTATTTTGAGACAAGGTCTTGATAAATCATTAAGTTGCCCAGGTTGGGCTCAAACTTGCCATCTTCCTGTCTCAGCCTCCCAGAGTGCTAGGATTACAGGTGTGGACCTCCACAGCTGGCTCATTAGTATTCTTTACTTACACAATGAATAAGTCTGATTTTCAACATGAAGTTTAGGAAAATATCTTCTTTAATGTCTCAGTTACATCACAGTCAATAAGCTATAATATTTTAGGGCTTCCTGATGGTCCCTCAGCGGGAACCTCTGCTCTACTGCATCTAGTAAAGCCCTTATCACTGTTTAGCAAGGACTGAAAACTCTGTAAGGCAAAATCAGCTACAAGTAATATGTAATAGGTGCTAGGTGTGGTGGCGCAAGCCTATAATCCAGCACTCAGGAGGCTGAGGCAGGAGAATCACCAGGAGTCTGAGGCCAGTGTGGGCTACACAGTGAGTTCAAGGCCATCCTGAACCATAAAGTGAGACCCTGTCTGAAGAAACAAAAAACAAGCTGGGTGTGGTGGAGCACATCTGTGATCCCAGCGCTAGGGAGGCTGAGGCAGGAGTAATGCTACAAGTTCAAGGCCAGCCTGGACTACACAGTGAGTTCAAGGCCAGCTTGCACTACAGAACGAAACCTTGTATCAAAAACAAAAAAACAAACCCACCACCACCAAAAATATTTATACACAAGAGTGCAGTACAAGCAAAGGCCATGGGCCAGTCTAGCTCCTGTATACAAAACAGCTGGTCCTCATAGGCATTAGAGCAGAGATGCACAAAGAATAACATTGCTCAGCTCTACTCCATTTTAAGTGTCTGTATCAGCAAAATAATGGTGTAACAGTTAACTTCCCTCAATCCCATTTTCCACATTCCTTCATCCAAGGTGATCACTAACTGAGTTAGGCCATTACTATTCCCATGCATGTATTTACTGCATTAATACATGATGCGCAACCACAAATGATAAATGGCACCGTGGCCGCGTGTTTACAGGCGTACGCTAACTGTACCACGCAACTAGATATTGTGTACATCAGCAACTTACTTTCTTTCTTTTTTTTTTTTTTTTTGTGGGTACCGGGGGGTCGACCCCGGGACCTCACGCACCAGCAGGCGCCCGTGCCGCTGAGCGATGTCACCGGCCCCTTTTTCGTATGTGGGCTCCGGGAGTCAAACTCGGGCCCTCACGCTTGCCGGGCAGGCGTTTAAGCCGCTGAGCCATCTCACCGGCCCCTAGCAACTTACTTTCCTAAAATCCACACGGACGCAGCTCTAACCCTTCTAATCATATAGCTAGAGTATTTCACTGCATGAACAGAACAGTCGATAGCTCTACTCCTAACATGTTCAGCCCATCAACTTCTGCTATATTCGCTGGACATGAAGTTGATTAGAGCTGTTCAGAGGCTGCAGTCCAAGGCTCTGCATGGCTGCACCCATTCCTCTGTGGGACTGTAACTGCAATCTGCACCCACTCTGTGCATGGACTCTCAGGTTGCTGACTGAGCAGTTTTTTGCTGCAGGCATTTTAATATACACACCAGATCTTATCTGTAGAACCGCTGGGTGATAGATTTTGTGAAAGTTAATACCAAACTGTTTCCCAAAGTAGTTACATCAGCTCAAACCAGGAGTATAAAAAGAATCTCAGAGCTTTATCCTCTCTGACATTTGTGTTGTCACATGTCTGAGTTTTTATGATTCACCACGGTGTAAAACAGCATCCCACTGTGGTCTTCATGGCCCTTCCCTGAAGACAACCAGGCGGAGCATTGCTTCATGTGCTTCTCTGACCTTGAATTTCCTCTTCCGTAAAAGCACTGTTCCTAATTTTATCTATTTTTTAACAGGTTGCCTTCTCCTTGTTGATTTACCATTCTTCATATACTTTCATTATCAATGCTTTGCTGATTATGTACCCCAGGTTTTGTCTCCCAGCTTGTAGGTGGTGTTTAAATGTTCTTTAATCCTTTTTTCATGAACAAAGGTTTTTCTCAATGCACCTAAATTTACCAGATTCCACTTCTGTGTCTTAAGAAAGCTCCCACCCCAAGATTAGAAAGATATTTACCTACATTTATTATAAATGCAGTTGCACTTTTTTTTTTTTGTGGGTACTGGGGGTTGAACTCAGGACCTCGCGCGCCAGTAGGCGCTTGTGCCGCTGAGCGATATCACCGGCCCTTTTCTTCCTTTATGTGGGTACCAGGAGTCAAACTCAGGACACCGTGCCTGCCAGGCAGGCGCTTATGCCGCTGAGCTATCTCACCGGCCCTGCAGTTGCACTTTTGATACTGTTTTTCATCCATTTTTTCACAAATGTTGTGAAATAAGGAATAAAACCATGTTTTAATTAATTTTAGTTGCATGTAATAAAACAATGGATCCATGTACATGTGAAAAAGTGGTACGTACCACTATACTTCCACATATATGTGGGTCTTTTTCTGGGCTCCTGAGTCTATTCCACTGATTAGAACATCTCTCTTTGGGCCGGTGAGATGGCTCAGCGGCGTAAGCGCCTGCCTGGCAAGCGCGAGGGCCCGAGTTCGACTCCCGGATCCCACATACGAAAAAAGGGGCCGGTGATATCGCTCAGCGGCACGGGCGCCTGCTGGCGCGCGAGGTCCTGAGGTCAACTCCTGGTACCCACAAAAAAAAAAAAAAAAAAAAAAAAGAACATCTCTCTTAGATCTAATACTGTAACATTTTAATCTGTTACAATTTAAGTCTCTATAGCTGGTAGAATGTATCACTTTTCACAGTCATTTTTATAGATGTCTTGATGGGGGGGGTTGTAGCTCAGTGGCAGAGGGCTTGTAGAGCATGTGCAAGGCCCTGGGTTTCAGTCCCAGAACAGGAGAGGAAAAAAACAGTGTCTCAGTGATTTTTGGACTTTTGCTTTTCTGTATAAATTTTAGAATCAACCAAATGTATATTAATTGACACATTAATTTGAGAACCAACATCTTTATAATAGTGAGTCTTCCCTTTGTGAAGGCAGCCCTCTCTCCCATTTAATGTCCTTCAATAAAGGTTTTCCACGTACGTATAGCTAAATTTAGGTCTAGATTTCATAGTTTATGTATATAGCAAATTGCTTGCTGTTTGAGACAGAAAACTTCAACTAAGTTTTTTATACTGATGTTATACCTAGCCATGCTGCCAAATTCCCCTTGCTGAATTTCTGTGTTTTTTTTTTTTTTTTCCAACAGGCTCTCGCTATGTAGCCCAAGCTGGCCTCGAATTTTTGGTGATCCTCCTGCCTCAGCCTCCTCAGTGCTGGGATTACAGGTGTGCACCACCACATCCAGCCTGAATTTGTTTTGCTTATACATTCTTTTGGTTTCCTAAGCAGGAATATTGTTTCAAATTACAGTAGTGTTATTTCCCCTCTCCTTTTCCAGAAGCTACACCTCTGGCTGGGACCAACACAATTTTAAACAAGAAAACATGATGGTGATCATGCTTCACCATGATTTAGAGTATGCTTCCAGTACTTTTTTAGAATGATGGCTTGGGCCAGTGAGATAGCTCAGCGGCATAAGCGCCTGCATGGCAAGCGCAGGGTCCTGAGTTTGACTCCCGGTACTCACATAAAGGAAAAAAAAAGGGCCGGTGATATCGCTCAGTGGCACAAAGCGCCTGCTGGCAAGCGCGAGGTCCTGAGTTCGACTCCCGGTACCCACATTAAAAAAAAAAAGAACGATGGCTTGATTTTTTTTTAAGCAGAAATCCTCTTTCAGGTTAAGGATATGCTCTTTTACTCTGCTGAGAGTTTCACTTTTTAAAAATACATATTATGAATTCTTTTGAAGAGGGAGGCATCTACTTTTAGGTGACCTCTCTTATTTAAAGTCCCTGAATACAGCAATTAATCACAAAGGTAACAAAATCAGCACTCACCTGTGTAACACTTTCTTTGTGCTGACTACTATTCCAATCACTTTACAGAATCCACTTGTGCCTCACAAGTCTGTGAGGAAGAGTTTTTAATTTTTCTGCAGACCAGGGCCAGGAGGCATAAAGAGGCCACAGGACTGAGATACAGAAACAGGCCAGCTCCAGGGCCACCATGCGGACTGATACTCATACAACCTGCGCTCCTAGGATGAACAAAAGTTGCTCCTAGTGTTTTAAAAACTATCCCACCTGCTAGTATTTTGCCTAGAATATTTTTCTCCAGTACTGGGGTTGGAACCCATGGCCTCATGTAAGCCAGGCAAGCATTCTACCACCAAGCCACACCTCCAGCCCTTGTCTAGAATTTTTATAACTAGTTCATGAGATTATACTTTTTTCTTTCTAATAGTTTCTTTAACTTTGTTATCCAAGTTATAAGAACCTCACAGAACAAGCTAGAGAATATTCTCTTTTTCTATTACTAGAAGAATTTGTAAAGAATTGGCAGGATATGTTCTTAAAACTTTCATAGAACTCAACTATAAAATCATCCTGGCCTGGTGTTATCTTCTATGGGGAATTTTTTTAATCCCTGTCCTACCTTCTTTAATAGTCACCAGACTGATCACACTTGGTATTCTCGTCAGCTTTTGATGTGATTTATTTCACCCATTTTAATTTCTACTTGGGGGTATGTTTCATCATGTACACACAACATATCAGTACAATAGCTATACAAAATAATTTGATCCTATCTTACCCCAGAAAGAATGGCTATCATCAAGAAATCAAATTAAAAAAAATGCTGGTGAGGCTGTGGAGAAAAGGAACCCTTTTCTGTACTGTCAGTGGGAATCTAAACCAGTACAACTGCTGTAGAAATCAGTATGGAAAATTCTCAAAAAACTGAAACTAGAAATTCCATTTGACCAAGGTCTTTCCCCTTCTAGGTTATCATCTTCCCCAAAGTTAAAGACAACTGTTATGGTCTGGGTCTAGATATTCCTCCAAAGCCTCATGTGGTCATGGGTGGGGCTTTTTCAGAGGTGGCTGGATCTAGAGTGTGTGATGCTGGGATTAAGGGTGTGTGGTTATTAAATCAGTCCACTGATTGGTTTTGGCACCACCCTAACCCAACTGCCTAGATATGATATAAAAAGAGCAGAAAGAAGCTGTTAAGATCTCTTGTTCTGCTACATTCTGGTTGTCATGAACTGTTTTCCTCTGCCAACCCACTCTGCCTTGGAACCAGCCAATATGGACTAAACCTCTACAAACTATGAGCTAAATAAACCTTTCCTCCCTTAACTTGTGGGTGTCAGGTATTTTGTCTCAGCGATGAGAAAAGTAACTAAGACAACATCATATTAAAAAGACACATGCATACCCATGTTGATAGCAGCACAATTCATAGCAGCTAAATCTTGGAAGTAGCCCATACATCCATCAACAGATGAAAGAATAAAGAAAATGTGGTATTTACACACAGTGGAGTACTATTCTGCCATAAAGGAAGATAAACTTGAGTCATCTGTAGGAAAATGAACCTTCAGACCATGATAAGTGAAACAAATGAGACCTATAAGCTTAACTATCATGTGGTTTCTCTTATGAGAAACACAAATTATAAACAAAGAGCAAAATAAAAGATAGATAATAGGCAGTAAGGAGTAGATCTTTCTCAAATGGGAAGAGATCAAGAGATAGAGGGATTCAGGAGGAAAAAGAGGAAAGGGGAAAAAAGAATTAGGATGTATTATGTACATGTACCAACTCCACACAAGGAATGTAAACACTATGTACTGCAAACATGTATGAAAAATTAAAAATTTTTTTAAATAAAAATAAAATTGGATATGTGTATTGTGGAGATATCTTTTGAAAACCCCAATTTCTGTCTGGGTAAATACTTTCAGAAAAGTTTGAAGATGAGGGCCCTACCTGAGTGATTTGCTTGCAGGACCCATGCCACAATAGGTATGTTTTAAATCTGGGTTTTATCAGTGTCATCAACTCTACTCCTAAACTCCCATGATTCAGACAGGACCAGCTGTGCCCCAGCGAAGAGGTTTCCAGTTCCACTGACTCACATTACCTCCCCTCCCCACCCCTCAGCCCCACTCACAGCTCCTCGCGTGTTCCCGGGAGAGCAGGTAGTTGGCCAGAGGTGGTGTGTAGGTCAGGCACTGTACTGTGGCATTCAAGAAACAGGTGTTGCCCAGGTTGTGCAGCCCCGCGCCAACTCGGAAAACACGCTCCCACCTCAAAGACAGCCGCTCTGTGGGAAAGAGCACTTTCTGTGGTGCTGGGACACCATCAGTGCTGCTTCCAGAGAAGCGCTCACTGCCTAGAGGAGAACAGGAGATGGGGAGGAAAGGGGCAAGTCAGTCCGTGCACAGGCAGGTCACAGAGACATCCGGCCACATTTGCTGAGCGCACAATCAGCTCCATTGGAGGGTAAATGGGTTCCCACTGACCGAAAGCCCTTAAGTGGCCCAAGTATAAACCCAGCCATGCCAGGACATTCCAGACTGCTCAGGTCTAGAATTCAAGGGTCCTCTGGGGAAGAGAGGAAAGAACCAGGCCCTAGCACTGCAGTGTACTGCACCCCTATGTGGTCCATCCCATTTCTCTTTTTGTGTTTTTGTTTGTTTTTTTGAGACAGGGTCTCACTATGTAGTCCAGGGTGGCCTTAAACTCATTATGTATCCCAGGCTGGCCTCAAACTTGCAGGAATCCTCCTGCCTCAACCTCCCAAGTGCTGGGATGATAGGTATGCAGCACCATACCCGGCTCTCTTCCTATTTCTAAACCCCAAGGGATGGTAGGGAGTGTGTTTCAAGGAAACTCCGAGTATCGATTTCTTTCTTCCCAGCCCTTCCCAGGCCAGCTATGACTAAAACCCATTGGCCCAATGTAAAAGCTACCACTCCCTGACCACATCCTGCTGCAGTTTCTGGGTCCATCCACGCAGTCAACACATACACGGGCCTCTATGCCAGCAGCCTACACACCTGTACCCTGTCGCTTGGCCTGTGGCTCATCTCCACTCTTAGGGCGACTGGCTCCCTCCGTCTTGGGGTTCAGCAGCACGTATTTGCTCTTCAAGGATTCCAGCTGGTAGGAGAAGCTCTTGCTGGCCGGCTCGAACTCAATCTTCTGTAAGAGGACCTTCTTGGCCGAGGCAGCCAGGAGCTTCCCCAGCTCTGCATCCTCGGCTGAGTCCTTACGGCCAGGCTTCAAGGCCTCCTTCAACTTATCAACTATAGGCATTGCGCATGCCTGTGGGGACAAGAAGAAACACAGACCTACTGATAACTAAGTCCAGGAATGAGAACATCCCTTCTGTCTGGTGACCATGGATGCCAGCCACCAGGAAAGCTTCCCTGGGTCAGCTGAGTCCTCAGAGAGGAAGCGTGAGATACGGAGACCACAGGCCTATCAGAGTTCACGCTTCCTCTCTCAGAAAAACCACAGTCCACGCAGACAGAGCTGACCGCACAGACTGCACAGTGACAGAACCAGGACTCCACACCACGCCTGCAAGGAGCGTCTCGTCTCTGCAGTAAATATGCTTTGAGTGACTGCACGTTGCACTCAGTGTTATTCCCTTCAACGGGACAGCAGGTTATGTCTGCTCAAATACAGGGAACTGCTAATTGTCCTACACACTCCGGTGACTCACAACCTACACAGCCATGTAGTAGAGGAATCAGCAGGCAGGTCAGAGGGACACACACGTCTGCACAGACATGTGCTATTCAGCATGAAGGCCACAGGCCACACGCATGGCTAATGAGCACAAGAAATGAGGCCAGTCCCAACTGAACTGTGCCATAAAAGTAAAATACAAACCAGGCATGGTGGCACACGTCTGTCATCCCAACACTGAGGAGGCCAAGGCAGGAGAATCACCATGAGTTCAAGACCAGCCTAGGTTTCACAGTGAGTTCAAGGCCAGCCTTAACTGCATAGAGAGACCCTGTCTCAAAAAACCTTTTGGTAAAATACACCACCAGACTTCAAAGACTTAGTGTAAAAATGTGAAACATTTTAATAATTTTTCAATTGGTTACATGTTGAAATTATAATATTATATCTCTATATATACACATATATATGTATGTACATTGGGTTAAATAAATATGTTATGAGAGGGCTGGGGGTGTAGCTCAGTGGTAGAGCACTTGCCTAGCATGTGAGGTCTTGGGTTTCATTTTTAGGAAAAAAATAATCAATTTCACGATTTATTTTTATTTTCCTAATGTGGGTGCCATAAACATTTAAATTATGTCAGTGGTTTGCATTATATTTCTATCGAACAATATGTACACAAAATCTTTTTCTAAAACTAAGGAGTGACCTGGGTATGGTAGCACATGCCTGTAATCCCAGCACTTGGGAGGCTGAGGCAGGAGGACCGTGGAAAGGTCAAGGCCAGTCTGGGCTACACAGTGAGCTCAAGGATAGTCTAAACTACATTACATAACAAGGGTTGGGGATATAGTTCAGTGGCACAAGAGCCTGCCTGGTAAGCACAAGGTCCTGAGTTCGATGCCTGGTACAAAACAAAACAAAACAAAACAAAAACTACATAACAAGACCCTGTCTCAAAAACAAAACAAACAAACAAATCCAGCTAGCTGAAAGGTGGTAGCAGGGATTAGTCACTTTGCTGCACATTAGTCTCTCATAGAGGACTGACACTTCCAGCACAGCTACATAGAAACTGTAACAAAGAGGAGATTCCTCCATCACCTCTGACTACTATACCTGTAGCCACCATTTTCCCTCCTCACCCTCTACCTCAGCCACTTTAGCCAAAGCTTAGATTATGGGAGTCACAATTAGAAGATGTCCGTGAAATTACTCACTCACATCCGACAAATAATGACTCTGATAACTGCCACCCAACCTGCCCTGGAGAATCAGCTAGTCAGATGTATCCCAAAACTCTACTCTATAATTTCTTCCACCAGCCTATTAAGCCATTCAAATTTATCATTATGGGTCATCTAATTCCATACATAGATTAAATATCTTTTTCTATAAAAATTTCCCTACGGATAAAAATATAAGAAATTCATTTTTTTTTTTTAAATAAACTAAGCACAAGTTCTCTGATGTGAGGAAATCAAAAAGCCTTTTTCCATACAGGCATGGTGATGCATGCCTGCAATACCAGCTACTTAGCGGGCTGAGCAACTAAGTTTGAGGCCAGCCTGAGCAACTAAGACTCCGTTTCAAAATAAAATGAAAAGGGCTGAGAATACAGCTCAGTGGGAGAGGCAGAGTGCTTGCCCAGCAGGTGTAAGGCCCTGGCTTCCATCCCAGCACCATACACACACATATACACGCACACCTGCACAAAGCTTTTTCCAGTGAGATTAGCTAAGACAGCCCAGCAATGGAACAATCACTGCAGGTCACGTACTGGCAACTTAGAGGAGATAAGACCACAGAAATCTCCCAGCCTTACCTGGGGCGTGCAAACGTGGCCTGCTGCTTCCCCCTGAAGCAAGGAATCAGTTCTTAAGGAACTGATCTGCTCAGGCAGGTCTCCTCTGGGCTCTGGAATTCACCTGCTCCTGGACTCTGGCCTGTTCAATCACCAATGCCACTAAGTGCAGTGTCCAGAATGGGTGGTGCACCTGTGGGAGGAGCAGTGAGACCATCACCCAGGCTAACCTGCAGCTGCTCCTGAAGTCTCACCTCACAGGTGCGGCGCAGGAACTGTGACCTTCTACAAGGAAAAAGTTGCCAGTAAGCTTAAAGGAGTATTTCCAGCATCGAGCTCAGTACAACTGCAGGGAACTGTGATAAGGAGACACAAATTAGTACAATGTCCGTGACACAAAAACACTGTTCTCTGCTCTACCTCTTGACCGTAATGCTGGTCAGAAGGCCAGGGAACAAAACTCCCTACAACTACCAGACAACGGCAGTCTAAATCTCACTTCCAAATAGTAACAGATAAACTTTTACAGCAAACACACACACACACACACACACACACACACACACACAAATGCAAAGAGGACAGCAAAGTGTGCACAATGCCCCACTGCTTGGTTTCTGCCTCCTCAGCCCAGGTGACCTTGCAGCAGACCTCAAGCCTTTCACATCATCCATAAATAAGAGCACCAACACCCTCCCCCAAAGTTTAATGGAATGACCTCAGGATAAAGGACACACCTCCAGCTGTCCCAAAACCTTCCCATAATGTCACTGGCTTTTTTGGTCAGGACTCACATCTCACACTGGACAGGTGAGAACGACCAACGCAGTCCACCACCAGCTCGTGTTCAGGAGCCACTTCCCAAGAGGACAAACAAAACTTGGGAGATTTAACTCAGTTTCACCTGAGATAAGTAACTTAACCACTCTAATGCACAGTCAGAGATATGGAAGATACATAATTTTCACAGTTGTGAAAGAAAGATCAACGTCTACTTTATCAACTCCACCTGACATCTTAAGTGATGGCCTAAAAATGATTATTTCTCTGAAATGTATGAACCAAGGAAAATGTTCTTGTAATCACCAGCAGACCTTCTGATTTGCACCCATACTAACACAAACGCTTCACTGAGGAAGGATGCTTTATCCAGCCAGATTTCTCTTAATGACCCAGAATGGCTTATACTTATCAAAGTATGTTTACACCTCGGAAAGTACTCAAGCACAGCTTCCTTAAACCAGAAATGATTTAAAGCCCCCAAACCCTCAAATTCACTTTTCCAAGTTAAACTGCACTCAAGACTCACAGAGTCGACACGTGTTGGAAAGAGGGAGCCCAAGCCAGAAGGGCTGAGGCCTCCTCAGGGCCTCTTTGAGGGCGCCTCTAGGGCTCCGCAGAGCAGGGCATCCTGAGTGGGGCGTGGACAGGCCAACACGCATGACTCCTTGGACCTGCCTCTTGGCATCCATTGCAGAAACCGGACTGTGTGGGCGCTGGGATATTCCCCCTCTCCTGTGTCTTAGGATGCTATTCTAGCACCCGGGCCCCCAGGGGACAAGCCACACAACGCAACAAAAGCAAACGGCATCTTAAAACTCATAGGCCCTGCCAGCGCTCTGCATGGCCTTCTGCGACCGTGACCACGTGGAAGGTTCCCTTCTCCAGATCTCAGTGAAACCAGCCGCGTCTCCGCTAGGTAGCAGACTAGGTAGCAAACGCTCTCTCCCTGACTTTGACTTAGTCCCTTCCAAAGTTAAGTCCAGACCCTGCGTTAAAATGCTTTTGTGGGCAAAGAGCTGCCCAACGCGGACCAGGCCGCTGCCTCCTCCCCTGCCCTGCGCTCCTGCCTGGGGAGAGCTCTGCCCTCCATCCCTGTCGGAGTCCGCGGCACCCCTGGGTCACCCCAAAGCCCTGAGAGGACCGCGCGGCCCAAGCTCCTTCTCGGAAACACCTCCGACTACTGCATGGGCAGCACTTCCCCGAGTCGCCCCACAGCAGGCCACATCCCTGGGCCGACAACGCGACCCCAGACCCCTGAGCGGGTGGCGCGGCCTCCTGCTCCAGGGCAGCCCGGACGCCTGTGCGCATGGCGCGGCTTCGGACCCTCCTGGGGTACCGCCGGAGCCCCCAGTGGACAGCGCGCGCTCAGCCCTCCCAGGAGACTCCCCAGACAGTTGCGTGCACGGCGCGGCCTCGGACCCTCCCAGGAACCCCGCACTCCGAACTCCTCGAGAACGACGTACCCCTTCGCCTTCCCTGGGATCCCCTCCGAGCCCCGAGGACGCGCGCCCATTTCTCCCCCCGGGTATCCCAGGCCGGGCGGAAGCCCCCGCGTCAACCCACCCGGCCCCAGGCTACAAGGGCCCCTCAGCGGCAGGCCGGCGCAGTGCTGGCGTCTCCTCGGCCCCGGCCCTCACGCGCACCATCCGGGCCTCAGGCGCCTCACACACGTGTCACGGTGACGCTTAAAGGAGCCGCGTCCTACAGCTGCACTGCGCCAACACGGAGAGGTCCAGACAGCTTTAACAGGCGGAGCTAGCTTAGGCCAGCCTCTGGATCCGCCCATCTCCGCTTTACGTCACCTCCGCGTCCCGAGGCCCCCGGCAGCCTACGCGATGACGCAGGCGCGCAGAATCAAGGCTGCTCCGCCCCCCTGGGCCGAAGTCCTGGGCGTTCGGGCAGAGCGCTTTGAGGAGCCGCACTTCCGGGGCGGCCGCGGGCCTTGCTTGCGGCGGAAGCGCTGAGTGTAAGATCCGAGAGCACCGCGGCAGGCGAGTGGCTCCCGCTTCCCTCCCGTGAGAGTGCGCCCTGGCCTTGTCGCGGCGTGGGGACTAACGGGTGTCTCCCGCCACTGCCCTGGCCGCCGAGAGGCGCGCGGCGCCCGGTTCTCTTCTCGGATCTGTGTCATTCGTAAACGAAACAGAACTCCCGCGCGGTGAGGCAGCCCGCTCTGTAGAAGACTGGGTTGCCCGGGGAGGTGGGTCTTGGGAGGGAAGGATCAGACACTTTTGGCTTTCTGCCTTTAAACCCTCGGAGGCTACTGTGCATGTCTTCAGCTCCACTTGCTCCTTCCAAAAGCTTCATCCTACACGACTCTACATGAAGGCCTTCGTTGAGAGGTTGAATATTTGCAAACGTATTGCCTTGCAGTAAAATTCCCTTGACTCGAAGCAGCTTCATAGTCTTCCCCACGGCCCCATTCCCCAAGGGAAGTGGACAGTGTTTCCTGGCCTGACCTCAGGAACTCCCTGAGAAGCACGGGGCGAGAATAAACTACTTTTTCCATAAGATAGAACTTGCACACGGTCCTATCTGCTGTCTTGACAGATAAATAGGAAGGTAAGTGGGAGTCGGGTGAGATCACAGGTGTTAGGACAAGAAGAAAACAGGTACAAGCTCAACAGGACAGGTTTATCTCAGAACAAACCTGAGAGGGACCGCTCTGGCACCAGAGACCAGCCCAGCCCTCTGCTACAGGCTGTGGGGTCTTTTATAGGGTCATGGGGAGGAGGAAGTTCAGTGAAAGGGGATTGTGGCTGCCTGCCAAGAACAAGGCCTGAGAGAGCACAAGTGATAATGGCTGCCCAAGGACGAGGCTTGGAAAAGCGCAGGGAGTGGTGGCCACTATTAGTAGCAGGGCTGATAGTGAGTCCCCAGGTGCAGCTGGCTGGGAGGGGGCGATTCAGAGGGGTCTCTGATCAGGATGGTAGCAGTCGTATTCCTTCGGTAGACAACCGAAAGGTGTTTCCATGCCCTCCCCATAGTTCTGAAAATCAAGGGTGAGGATGGACAGAGAACAGATGCGACTGGAATAAGATTCACCTTGTGTCTGCTATTGGGTGCTAGTTTGTTTTTGTTTTTGTTTTTGAGACAGGGTCTTGCTATGTAGTTCAGGCTGGCCTGGACTCACTATGTAGCCCAGGCTGGCCTCGAACTCTCCACGATCCTCAAGACTCAGCCTCCCAAGTGCTGGGATTACAGGCGTGCGCCACCACGCCTGGCTAGTGTTTTTTTTAAAAAGCAGGCAAAAATGAAACTCTAATAGCCTGAGATTAAGACTATGTCCTATCTACAAGAACACTCCATTAAGAGATTTAGTTTGAGATTTATTGTTTTTATTTTATTTTTTGTCTTTTTGAGACAGGGTTTCACTGTGCAGTTCAGGCTGGCCTTGAACTCACTTTGTAGCCCAGGCTGGCCTCAAACTCTCAGCGATCCTCCTGCCTCAGCTTCCCAAGTGCTGGGATTACACATGTGCGGCACCATGCCCAGTTCGAGGTTTATTCTTTGTCTCCAGACCACTTTTTGTGTTCTGCCCAGAGTGTTCCATGCCATGAGGCTACAATTCAGAGGCACCTCTCACTGTTCCAGGCGTTACATAATGTTTAGTAAGACAACTTGCCATAATTAGGTTGCTTTGTACACTTAATTTATCCAGACCTAAATTTCCTCTTCTGGGAAAAAAGTTGATCCATAGCATATCTTTGGTTCTTTTAATAACAAAGTCAACAACATTTGCTACAATTGAGGAGTTCCTGTTTAGTGCCAGATGTTAAGGTGGCTACTAATCCTTATAGCAACCCTAGAAAAAGGTAACATTATACCCATTTTACAGGTGAGAAAACAGTATGCAAGATCCCACCAAGCATATGGTGAAGTGAGAATTTGAACCTAGGTCTGCCAGGCTCCAAGTTCACTCTTACGATATGATGAAGGAGTTGCCTAAAAGTCCTGTGTAACTTGAAAATGTAATCTGAGACCTTGAAGTTGGCAGGAGCCTTTGTCTACCCACAACCTTCTCTTTCAAATTCCCTTATGGAGGCCTTCAGAATCTTCTCAAGATCTTCTGTTTAGGTGAGCCACATAAAAGTCTCCTAAGGTGCCCAACTTCAAAGGTCACCGGAGAAATACAAAGGAAAACCACATTGAAGCACCTTTTACCCCCACTAGAATGGCTAAAAATGACTAAATATTGGAGAGAGTGAGGAGCAACTGGGAACCCCCATGCTGCTGCTGGGAGTATAACATGATGTCAGAATTTTGGAAAATAATATGAATGCTTCTTTTAAGTCAAACAAACAGCTACTCTTGACCACATCTGTTACTGTCTTCCCTCCCCAAGGCCCTGCGTGTGAAATCAGAAGTCCAGAAACTGCCTGCTGGCTGGACAACTACTCCTGAATGTCTCGTAGGCACCTCAAACTTACCATGTCCAGATGGGTAGTGCAGCCTTAGCCTCCCAAAGGAGGCCTCTCTTTCCGTCCTGTCGCCCACTTCTACTGGCTTGCCCGTGCTCAGACCAAATCCTTTCCTCTCACAGCTGTTTCTCTGTCCCAGCAGGGCTGTCACAGTTGGATTTATCCCTCCCACCCCATCTCTGCTTTGGAGTCGGCAGAGGTTCCAGCTCCTCTGGGTCCCCTCCTTGGACTCTTGTAACACAGCCTCCAGCCTCTGTCCCGCCACTCTGAAAGTACTGACTGTTCCCTGCTATTTCTAGTCTCGGTTGCCCACTTCTCCTAGTTGGCATCTCAGGGAGTTTCTTCCATCAGGTTGTAACCAGTCCCTGCACTCATTCCCTGGTTTTTTTTTGTGGGTAACGGGGGTCGACCTCAGGACCTCGCGCGCCAGCAGGTGCCCATGCCGCTGAGCGATATCACCGGCCCCTTTTTCGTATGTGGGTTCCGGGAGTCGAACTCGGGCCCTCGCGCTTGCCAGGCAGGCGCTTATGCCGCTGAGCCATCTCCCCGGCCCCTCATTTCCTGTTTTAAAAGTCATACACAGAGTGGTTCTGGTGATCCACCTGCGTGGCCTGCATCCTGGGCTCCTCTCCCTCTCACTCCGTGTAAATCATCAATCTACAAACCTCCGATTCTACCTCTGAAATACTCTCACACCATCATTCCTCCCATCCAGTTGCCCAAGCAAAGCCCCTCACTGTCTTTGCCATTATTGGGATAGCCGGATGCATTGCTCAAACTGACAAATAGACTAGCATATTAAAAAGCCAAACCTGAACACGTTACTCATCTAATTGAAACCTTTCTCTGGCTTCTGATGCCGACCAGGATGCTGAGCTCCATAGTGTAGACTCTAGTGGTCTTTGGGGCCTGGGCCCTACTTGTCTAATTTGCCTCAGTTCCAGCCACTTCCATTTTGGAACCTTCAGCAGGGCCCAATCCAAATCCCCAGTCCCCACCTCCAATCAGGCTATTTCTGCTTCATGCTCAAGCTGACCTTTGTCCTAGAATTCCCTTTCTTACATGCCCTTTGTCTTAGTTACTTTTCTCTCATTGCTGAGACAAAATACCCGATGCCCAAAATTAAGGAAGGAAGGGTTTATTTGGCTCACAGTTTGTAGAGGTTTCAGTCCATACTTGGCTGGCTCCAAGGCAGAGTGGCACATGGCAGAGGGCAGCAAAAACAAGCAAGAGCAAAGGGAGGAGCGTGAGCACAAGGGAGAGAGCAAGCCTCTTTCCCTCTATATTACGTGCAGGCTGCCCACCCCAGGGTGGGTGTAGCACTCACGCCCACAATCCCAGCATTCGACCATGAATCAGTCATAAACTCTAGAAGGCCGCCTCCATGACTGCATGAGGCTTTGGGGGGACATCGAGACACAAACCATAACACCCTTCAACCCTTAATTTAGGCACCACCTCCTCTGAGAAGTCTTCCTGGATTCTCTCCATCCCTGTCACGTTGGATTGTTCTGTGGACTTTACCTTTCTCCTCATCATGACTCCAAAGAGCCAGAACAATGTTTCATTCATCTGTATGTCCCTGGGTCTGGTACATAGCAGGTGCACTGCAGATAGGTGTTTATGGAAGAGAAGCAAATGGAAAATGAAATGTTTGAGATGAGATAATTGAAAAATCTCTAATCCTAAAAGAGAAAACTGGAGAAACATTGATAATGAGCAAAAAAAAGAAAACTGTAACAAAAATTAATCACATTATGTTATCTCAAGAAAAAGGTACACTATCAGAGTAGTAATACTGTCACCCAGTGGCTGGCTCCCTGCCTTGGAGGTTGAGGCACAGTGGACTCGCCCCTTCCCTAGTCTCCCAGCCCATGGATGGTGGCAGATGTGCACTAATTCCTGGAGCGACCTAGGCCATGTTTCTGATGGTAAATTAATAATCTCTCTTTTGACTTCCAGTCAGGAACTTGGCTTCCTATGAGCTGCTATTGCTGGGCCTAACCAACCCTGATGGTTTCCTAGAAAGTGTGCAGTTAACTTCCAACCCCCAGTCTGGTTGAACCCATCAAGGAAAGGTCCTGTGGTGGGGCATTTGGGTCCTTTCCCCTGGGTGTGCACCTTTTCACAGATAGCTTGGTGGTTTGGCCAAAAAGCAGCAAACAGGCCTTAGTTCCATGCAGGCCATATGCATTTGCCTACCTCCTTCCTTACCCCCCAAATTTTTCTCTCTCTAAAAAGACTCCCTTTGCAAGTACTGCTGGCATGTATGTCCCCTGTGCATTTAGGAGCTGTCCCCAGTTGCATTAACCCTGCCTAGATTTTTGCAGAGGCCATTCCCGTCCTTACTCTCCATCATGCCTCGCCCCTTCTCACACTCACCAGGTCCCTCTCTTACACTTGCCCACAAACGGCGCTCACTGTGTTCTTTTGGATATTGTCCATGCAGGTGGATTTGGATTCATCAGGTTCCTTTGGTTTGCAGTTTCCCTGGTTACACTTTGTAACAGCATGAATTTGTCCTGCTGTATTACTCTGCTTTTGTAAGCACGCGGCCATCTATGTTTGTCTCTGGGACTAGATTATAGTAACTTTTCAAGAGTATTCGAGGTCCTCGATTTTAAGTCCCAGTATGGCTTGGGTTTTGCCCCCACCCTGACCACCCACGGCAGTACACATAGTGGGCCTATTAGATTTTTTCTCCTTGCCTTGTCTCAGGATGTCACAGTGAGCTGGGTAGAGGCAGGGGGCCGTGGCCAGAAGCATCATCAAATTAAGGTGAGGTCATATTGGAGCCAGGTGTGCCCTAAATCTAACAACTGGCGTCAGAAGAAGAGAGGACCCCAAGAGGAGAAGCCATACAAAGGCAGAGGCAGCAGTTGGAATCTGCCACAAGCCGAGGAATGGCCAAAGTCACCAAAAGCAGGAAAATGCAAGGAAAGACCCTACCCTGGAATCTTCAGAGGGAGCACAACCCATTACTCCTTGACTTCAGACTTCTGGCCTCCAGAATTTTCTGTTTTCTATTTTTTTGAGGTCGAGTTTCACTGTATAACCCTAGCTATCCTCCAAGTCATGATCCTCCTGCCTCAGCCTCCTGAGTGCTGGGATTCCTGGCATGCGCCACCATACCCAGCCATCTCTATCATTTTTAAGCCACCTGGTTTGTGGCCATCTGTCTGGCAACCACAGGAAACTGATACAGTCCAAACATCAATGGGTCAATGAACTGGAGGGAGGAGGGCTGGGGGTGGGGTGAAATGAGGGCCTCTGAACACTGTCACAGGCACCTTGCAGGGGGAGGTTTGCTTGGGGCCCCTGGACGGCCATGTCTAATGGGAAAGCTGGACACCCTGCCAACAGTCATTTGTTCACTCACAAAGTGTGTGAGGAAAGCCTACCCTGCATAGAAAAGCGGGCTCCCAGGGTCCTTCACCTGCAGCCCAGACCACACTTTGCATGCTTTGGGTGTGGCTGGTGGTCCCATCTGCAACGGGGCGGGGCTCGAATGAGATCTGCTCATATGCATTGTTCCAGCAGCCTGGCTAAGGTGAAAAGATGCAGGCTGTGGTGACCCGTGTGCTTGGGGAAGGCAGAGGGAAGCCCTTACACCACTGTCACTTATTGGTGCTAACAGTAGCTGGCACACGCCTGTAATCCCAGCACTCTGGGATGCTTAGGCAGGAGGATCTCAAGTCCAAGCCCAGCCTGGGCAATTTATGGACTTAGCAAGATCCTGCCTCAAAAAAATAAAAAAGTGTTGGGGATACAACTCATTGTGAAGGCACTGAGTTTGGGGAAAAAATAAAGACCTCTCTCCACTGCTCAGCAGCTTTCTCATAACTTTTCCGTTCTGTCTAATCTCAAAGAAACAGAGGGAAGTATCCTTTCTAAATGGTAGTGGTTCTCAGACAGTCTGCTAGGCCCAAGGATCGCAGGCCACAGGCAGGCAGTGGCCAGAAGGGGGCGCCACATGAAAACGTCACAGAGGAGGTCCGCGCACACTGGGACTCCTGGCTGTGAGATGCTTCGAGAAAGGCAGGACATAGTTTGTAATTTTGTTTTAGTAATCTGTATTTATTTAATACAGTGCCCCATCCCACCAATGGTTGGAGATGCCAACCTCAGTCATTTGGGGGCTCCTTCCCCTGCTTGGATTAGGTAAACGCACCCTAGGGCTTATCCAGTCTCCACAGTCCCCTAGGTTGTCAGCTGTTTGGAGGGGAAGCACCTGAACTCCTAGGTCTGGGGACACTGTATCAGTCCCTCAGGGCTGCCCTCAGGCCCTGCCACCTCAGCCAGCTTGTGCCCAGGCTGCAGGACTCTTCCCTGAGTGGATTGGGCAGGACCTCTCTCCACACGGAGCTTGGCCCCAGGGATTTCCCTAATGTGCATGCACACCCATGTACACACACATACCACACACCCACACTGTATTCACACTCACACTTTTCAGGCATTTTCTCTCACACACCCAAGTCATACACCCTCCCACACCACACTCACACTTTCAGAGCCTGCTTGCCTGCTCTCACACTCCTACCCACCCTTCCATCACTCTGAGGCCTCCTGCCATGCCCCGCCTCCCCTCCTGCCAGGACCTTCACCTGGGGCTCTTTGGCCTGAACTGCCTCTTCTCTGCACCCTCCCACGTTCTCCCTGCTCCTTTCTCCCAGCAGGACCTGAAGGTGCTGTAGGAAGCACTTGCCAGGGAGCCCCAGACAGAGCTGAGGGGCCTCTTCCCTTCCCTGGGAGGAAGATCCAAGGCATATAATGTCCTCATCGTCCTCCCAGGGTGACGCCCCTTCATATGACCCTGTGGCACCAAGCAGTAGTATGTCTTGGTTAACAAGGATGCAGGTTAACAGCATGCAGGTAATGATCAAAGAATCCAGTTTGCATGATTAAGATGATGCATGATGACCCTGGGGGGTCAGGGACCCTTCTGAAGATGTGGTGCCTATGTTGCGACTGGGAGCTGACTGTGGGAAGAACAAGAAAGAGAGTTCTGAAGGGAGGGAGCAGCACGGGCAGAGGACTCAAGGTGGGCATGAGCCCAGAAGAGGAGGCCAGCAGAAGGGGCGCTGAGCACAGAGCGCAGGATGGAAGGCCAGGTTGACCATACATGAAGCCGAGGCAGGGACCTGTGTGTGGCACCCAGTGGGTAAGGCAACTTTGTTTCCAAAGGTTGTCTTGCTCTGTGGATTTCTCCAGAATCCTCCCCACATGTGAAGATGGCTCACACTTCATGATTTCCAATGTGATTTATTTTCTTAATGTAAAATAAACCATGACCTTGTAACTTTGAATTTACACCCTAGAAGTTTGCCGAATACTGTAAATTGTCATCTGGCCTAGCAAGGGGGTCTGGGAATCCAATCCCCCTTTAGGAGAGGTGTATGAAGGGTAACGTGAAAACATACTGCTCCTCACACATTGCTGGTGGGAATGTAGAGTGGACTGCTGCTGTGGCACTGTGGTTCCTCAAAATGCCATAGATATGCCCAGCTGAAAGCAGGGGAAAAGCAGACATTCGCACCCATGTTCACAGAAATGTTGTTTATAGTAGCCGAACGGCGGAAGCAACACAGGTGCCCACTGAGGGGTGCACGGATAAACACGTGATGTGTACATGCAGTGGAATAGGAGAGCCTTAAGAGGGAGGACACGTGCAATGCAAATGAACCTTGAGCATGTCCTGCTAAGTGCAATAAGCCACACACAAAAGACCACCTATTGTACGATTCTACTTACACGAACTATCTAGAATTGGCAAATCCATAGAGCAGAAAATAGATTGGAAGTCACCAGGGACCAAATCGAGGGGGAAACCGGGAGTCGTGGCTCCATGGTTACAGTTTCTGTTGTGGGGGAGGGTTGGAAGGAGTAGTGCTGATTGTTACGATATTGTAAATGTAAGCAGTGCCACTGAATTATATAGTTAAAAGTGATTAAAATGGCAAATTTTATAATAAGGATGGCACTTCAGTTTTGAAAGAAATGAATCATGTAACAGAGCTGAAACTGAATTATGCACTTGAGCGGGCGAATTGTTGGCATATGAGTTCCATCTCGACGGAGCAGCTCCGAAACGACAGGCTGGGTTTCATGGCCGCAAAACTCACAGTCTTCCCTTGCGTGCAGGACGTGGCTGGTGGCCAGGGTTACCTTTCTCAACCACTGTGGCATCTCCTGACCAGTCCCCTGTGGTGAGCTGGGAGGAGGTGATGGGTGTCATCCCCGAGCCACAGAGCTGAGCGCCTGCAGCCCCTCTTTGTCTCCTCTCTTGCTGAAAGCCAGCAAGAAGCCAGCTGAAAGTCAGCTGGGTGACCAGCAATTCTGCCGTGCTGACCTCAGTTTCCTTATCTATCAAATGGGGGAGGTAAGAAGACTGTGCAGTCGGCATGCATTCAGTGTGACAAAGAGTGTGACACCAGCAGCAGTCCTGGCAGACACTGAATGGTAGCTGTTGTCGGGATGATTCAGTTTGTTAGAGTGATTTCCTAAGCAGTGCTCCATGGGAGTTGAGGGACTCAGTCTCCTGAGTGGGGAGAAGACCATGGAAAGGAATAGGAGCAGGCCCCATGTCTCCTCCAGTTGGATCCTGAAGTGTTTGCTATTGTGTTTCCAAGGTAAACCCACTTGTGTCTGCAGGTGGGTGGTCTGACCGCCATGGGGTCTGGTAGGGCCCTTAACAATCTGGCTACCCCAATTGGGGTAGTGGGTCTACACAATGGCCCATGTCCTGCAGGGTCCTCAGTGTGGTGCTGTTAACAGGTGGGGGAACCTTCAAGAGGTGGGGCCTGTGGGGCCATTACTGGCCTCGGTACTTTCTGCTTCCTGATTGGCCATGTGATCTCTCAAGCACACGCCCACTATGATGCCCTCCGCCATGACAGGATGCAGCCCAAGGGATCCCTCACCAGAGGCCAGATCAGTGGAGCTGCCTGACTTGGGCTTTCAGCCTTCCAAACTACACACTGATTTAAAATTGCCAACAAAACTTGGATAATTGTTGAAACTGGATCACGGACACATGGAGTTTGTTTTACCATCCTCTGCATTTTTGTATATGTTTGAAGATTTGCATAATGAGAAATTGTTTTTCTTTTTTTAATGTCACATTTGACCTAAATACATAAATGAGTGACATGGGCAGCAAGCATCTGATGTGCGGTTTGCTAGGATGGAAATGTGGCTTGCAGGTTAAGATGGGCCACAAATGCTAGGGAGAGTCATTTAAACGCCTCTGAAAGTTTTTGTGTTATTATCATAATATGCCACTGCGCTTCCCCCCAGTATTTCACCATGTGGAAAAAAACCCAATCCAAATATTTCTGCAGTGGATGATGTTAAGTGGGCAGAATTTAATGTCTTGTGGCACAGACATTGGTACAAACTTGGTCCCACGTTTTACTGCTTCAGAAAGTTTGTTCTTGCTTTTCAGGTAGTAACTATACAAAATGAAAAACAATTCTTCCAGCTGTCCCCAATTTTGCATGTAGGGTGGAGGGTGAGCAACTATTCAAATTCTAATGAAAATTATATTTTTCATACACTGAGTTGAAATAATATGAGACATTTGGTTAGAATTTAAGATAGGATGTGACCATCTTTCCCAGCATGAGGTAGAATGGGATGGGGGGAAACCTGTAGGTTAAAGAGATTTGAGAGACGTATTAACTATATACATATATATATATATATATATGTATTTTTTTTGTGGGTACCGGGAGTTGAACTCAGGACCTTGCGCTTGCCAGGCAGGCACTTATGCCACTGAGCTATCTCACTGGCCCGCTATATTAACTATACTTGCCCATTTTCTGTTACTATAACAAAATATCCAGAGTAGGTAATTTATAAAGAGAAGAGGTTCATGTAGCTCATAGTTTGGGAGGCTGAAAGCCCAAGTCGGGCAGCTCCACTATCTGGCCTCTGGCGAGGGCCCCCTTGGGCTACATCCTGTCATGGCAGAGGGCATCATAGTGGGTGTGTGCTTGAGAGATCACGTGGCCAGTCAGGAAACCAGAAAGCACAGAGGCCAGTAATGGCCCCACAGGCCCCACCTCTTGAAGGTCCCTCCACCTGTTAACAGCTCCACACTGAGGACCCTGCAGGACCCGGGCCATATCCACAGCATAGCATGGGCCATTTACAACCAAGGGATCACATTTGGATCCTGATTTAAAGCAATACACCATGAAAAGCATTTATGAGACAGAGATGTTGGAATACTGAATAGATATCTGATGACGTTAATAAACTCTAAGTATGCTTTTAAAGCATGCTAAAGGCATTTCTGGAATGTTTTTAAAATGTTTTAGTTTTCAGACCTAGGTGCTGAGACATTTACAAATGAAACTGGGACTTTTCTTGCCAAATAGCCCCAGGCAGGTGGGTGTGGACACAGGAGGAATGGGGAGGGGGAGGCTCTGCTTCTCTCTAAATTTGTGTGTGCTGAATGAATGAAGGGGACACTGTTGTATCCTCCTGGCTCTTTGCCCACTTAAAATCATGTTCCCAGCTGGGTACGGTAGTACACACCTGTAACCTCAGCACTCTAGGAGGCTGAGGCAGGAGGACTGCAAGTTCAAACTCAGCCTGGGCAACTCAACAAGACAGTCTCAAAAATAAAAAAGGACTGGGGATTGGCCCAGTATGAAGGGCCTGGGTTCAATCCCCAGTACTGAAAAAGAAAAAAGAAAAGAAAAAAGAAAGAAAACCATGTTTACTCTGTCTGCCCTGTCACAGCCACAGCCCACATTATCCTCTCAAAGCACCCAGGCCTTTTGCCCTTGGACACAGAGGGAGCCCTTCCCCGGGACAGGAGAGGCTCCTTTGCAGGTGCTCGGTCATTCTTGAGCTAGAAAGCAGCTGTTCTGAACACTGGAGACGGCCACACAGACAGAGCCAGGCTTCTGTTTGATAATATTGTTTATTGTCCATTGACGGAGCAATCACTCGAAAATGATACAAAGCATCAGGGACATGCGCAGCCTGCTTGTTGATTTTCAACAACTCTCATGTGTTTCCAGCTCAGGCGGGGGTCTCAGACTTCATATTCCAGCATGAACACATTGCTACCCCCACAACAACAAAAAGTCCAGACAGAAACAGACAAAATCAACAAAGCTTTAAATTATCGCAGAAAGTCCAATACTTCTTAATACTTATCAAGCAAAGATTTTTAAAACAACTACAATGTAAACTTCATTTTAAATATTTCGAGTTGCTTGCATGATAAGAATAGAGGGAGAAAAGAGCAGTGCTTAGGATATAACATATAAATTAAACAAGGCCAAATGGAGATCCTTCTTGAACTATATATATATTGCAATTATTTACTGTGAAGGTATTTGAGTGGCTCTGTCCCTCGGCTGCCACCGGCAGTTCCTTTTGATCTGCCTTTTGTTTTCTCCTGCTGCTCAACATGGTTAGAAAACCAATGTGTGTGGATCGAATATAAAGGCCATCTTTTAGAACCAAACCACTCAGAGGTTCTTTCCTTTGTAATAATTTGAACCCAAGAACAAAGGATGGGAGGCAGAAAAAGCAAAGATAGTCAAGGAACTAAAGAAAGGATTTGAAGGGATCCACTGTCCGGGCCAGCTACCACGTCATGCCTTCCACTCTGGGTCAAATGCCTCCTTGATGCAGTAACTGTGTCTCAAAAGTGCAAGTTTAACACCTACCAAGGGTAATGGAAAACACAGCACAGGAATGATCACAGCGGATGCCAAAAATAAACCAAACGTTTCAGAAGTCAGCAGAAACAGGAGCAAATGTTACATACGATATCACCGTACAGGAAGCAAACAGGGCGGGGTGTTATATTGATGGGGGGGTTCTGGTGGTGGTGTATATACTGAAATCACATGGACTGGTCCATTATGACATCTTACCAACTTTCTATCACTGTACAGCATGAAAACGCCCTCAGGGCAGGAGTTGACTCCTGGATAGTCTCCCAGTCTGTCCTGGAAAGGGAAGTCATCAAGTTCTGTGCTGACCAGGTCCCAGTGGGCATAGGGACTGCGTGCCACTCGGGGGTCAGGAGTCTTCAGTTGCTTTGGGGTTGCTGCAGAATAAAACAGGCTTAGAGGATGGTGACTTGGGGAGCATTTTGCGGAAGGGCCACTCCCGGGCTGACAGATTTCAGTTGCATTGTGTGTGCGCACACATATATGTGTTTGCATTGTGTGTGTGTGTGTGTGTGTTTGTCCTTAGAGAAGATTATCCTTACAACACAGGTAGGAAGAGAAATGAGATTCTCTGTGTTGGTACTGAGGAAGTCCTGCCTGTGTGAACCCCCATGGACTTGGCATCAGAAAACCATTTTTCCGGAACAGGTAGGTTCCCTAGTTCCCTGTGAAGTGTCTTTAAGTAGGTTATCTTTGTGACATAAGAAACAGAAGCATATCTTGGCATACCTGCAACTTGCATTCACAGGTTATCTAAGAATTCATCTTTAGAAAACTGAGATGTCTCTTAAAACAGGCCACAGCATCCTGGAGGCCCAGAAAGAACTGAAAGTGTCACGCAAGCTGCCCGCCTCCCCGGGTGAGGCTTAATACACTTAGCTAATGTCACTTGCAGAAATCCACAGCAAAATAGTGACCGTCAGTCTTGGAGGGAGATTTCATTAAGCCTGTGGGGCACAGCAAAACCAGCAGCTACACCTCAGTTTGTGCAAACAGGGAACATAGCCAGCCAAGCCGCAGGCCCGCCTGGGGAAAGCAAAGCTCTGTGGCTCAACCCAGCTCCCTGATGCCAGATGGGAAGGAGGCAGGAGCAACTGGAGAAGCTAGGGAGTGAACTATGAGGGCAGCTAAGCAACCTCCCTACCCGACACCTGCCCTGCAGGAAACTATACAGATCCCCACTAGGAGCTGGGGACTGTGGGAGCCGAAGAGACTTAGCTGAAGTCAAAACGTGACTCAGTAGGGGTCTCTTGCTGCACATCTCTATGGGTCCCAAGGGAGGCTCCTACTGGAATTCTGCAGATTCGTAAGACTGAGTGGGGCTTCTCTAAGAATGAGCCCCTGGTTCCAGGGCTGCTTCTGGACCTGGGGGAGTCACAGGTGCTAGGAGTCCATGGTGGGTCCAGGGGAGATGAGGGGCACTTGCAAGGAGCAGGGACTGCCACCCTAGGCCAGAGAGGTGGCTGCTGCAGAAAACGAGGGACATGCCCCTCTCAGAATGAAAAGGACCTGGTAGGCCTGCTACACAGTCTTACAATGACCCTCAAAAGTTTCTGCAAAATGCACATTTCCAGGCTCTGCCCTAACCAGGCCACAAAGACCTAAATGCTGCCTGCCCAGCCTCTGGGATGGTGCCAAGCAGGCCTGGGTGGGAGTCTGAGTGTCCCACCCATGCCCATACTGGGATCGAAGACTGAGACACACAGTGCCCAGGCTGGTGGAGAGAGGGGTACAGGGGGATCTGGGCCCACTGCTCCCTCCAGCCCACAACCATGTTTTGAAGGACAATGGGGAGGGGCAGAATCACACTGATGTGACCCATTTGGATGACTGCTTTATTCATGCTGTTTCCAGGAAGGGATGTCAGAGCTGGACCAGTCTAAACCCTTGGAGGCTTCTCAATTGGCCACAGGGATGCTGTTGGCCTCTTATGGGTCCTCGATGTCAAGAAACTCCTGCTTGGGGGGTGCTGCCCCACGGTACCATGCGCAGGAGCCGTCGCTTCTCTTGATGCAGGCGAAGAACTTGGCCTGGTGCCCGTTGATGCTTTTCTCTGTGACCCAGTCCATCCAGAGGCACTCATCCGGGGAGGAGATGTAGCATGGGATCATAGGGCAGCGCGTGATCTGGGGACAAATAGGTGGATTTAGCTGAGGACTGAGGAATGGGCAGGGGCCAGGCTGCTGGGGCATTTCCAGGACCCAGCTATGTGCCTGATGAGGCATTCAAGGAAGGCAGTAGGCAGGTGCCTAAGGGGGGCGAGGGCCAGGGAAAGTCTATGCACCTGGCCACCTGTATACCTAACCAGCTGTGCGCCTGCTTGCCTGTGCACTTACCCACCTGCGCGGCTACCTACCTGTGCAGCCCCTGATCTACCTTTGGGCCATCTGATCTATCTTCTCTAACCATAAGATGGTTTTATTTTAGCCGACCTTTCTAGAGGTACAAGGACAACAAGAAGAATGACAACAGAGTCAGGCTTCGTTGTGCATGCCTGTAATCCCAGCAATCTGGGAGGCTGAGGCAAGAGGGTCCCAAGTTTAAGCCCAGCCTGGGGAATTCAGCAACTTAGTGAGACACTGTGTCAAAATAAAAAATAAAAAGGAGATGGGGATATAGCTCAGTGTGAAGACTCCAGGTTCATTCCCTAGTAACCCTCCCCCCACACACATACACAAAAGAATGACAACAGATCTGACATTTCCTGGAAACAGATTTCAGCTGAATTCTTATTCAGCTCTCAAGCCCAAGGTCTGAGGTAACAGACGACTAGTATTTTGGCAAAGGAATTTGTGGCTACAAGAGGGTGACTACTTTTGCAGACATTAAGCAAAGGACAGCTTGCTTCTGCAGTCACACTAGGCAATGGAGGAGTTGTGCCTGGCACGCATGGACATCATGAGCTTGGAATTCACACTTTGCATGAGCACAGGATGGGCAGCACTGGTCGGAATGGGAGGAGCCTTATGCAGCTCTGGCTGGCACGGGACAGAGCTTGGCTGGAAGTTCCTGGTCACTCTTGGCAACACAGAGGGATGCTGGGTGCCCAGCAAAGCTTCCTGCCTTGGGAACAATGGCAAAGTGTTGGAGATGACAAACTCCCAGCCTGGGAGCCCTGGGGGAGACCTCACCCTCCTCAGCTGCCTCTGAGTGTCTGTACTGCTGCAGCTCTGTTTAGCACAACCTCTGGGCAGATTGAGAGAAGGAAGGCAGGTGTTTCCAGTGTTCTCAACATACAGAACCCACAATCAGAGAGCCCCACATGTGCAAACGTCTACGATGCTGGGAAAAGTGTTACACCTGGGGTGCTCTCTCACACGGCACACAAAGGTTTACGCTTGCACCTTTGTAGAAAAATACTCATTGGAGCATGCTTTCCTACAAAATTCCTTTCCCGAGAAGGCTGCTCTTCCTAGAAGCTACCAGCCACGCAAGTTCCTTGCTTGCCCCCAAGTTCCTTTACTTTCCAAACACCCCTTTCAGGGCTTTCTGAGGGCCAGGGGCCAAAGGCTCTGTCCCCAGCCAGGTAGCCTCCCTCCTGAGGAGTCTGGTTCTAAATCAGGATCCAGTAGACTTGAGGCTCCCAGGAAGCTGGGGATCCACACCCTAACTGCCCTATTGAGGCCACGGTGATGGGTGTGCTCACCTTGCATTCACAGCCCATCTGGTACCTGTGGTTCAGGCTCTTCTTCTGGGTGGTGCTCAGGGTGTCCCAGGGCACAATGAAGTCACAGAGGGTGATGTGCATCTTGCCATCCCCCTCGGCCTTTCCTGTGGAGAGACAAGATTCCCCAAGCTCAGGCTGAGTGCTGAGTTCCCTTCCTCTACCCACCTCCGACATCTAGACAGGACTCAGGGGTGCTGAGATTTAGTTCTAACAGTACCTTAGATTGTTGTACTGTGAGTTTTGAAATAAATGTATGCTTATTGTAGAAAACTTAGAAACTGCAAGAAACGAGCTGGGCGTGGCAGTGCATACCTGTAATCCCAGCACTCTGGGAAGCTGAGGCAGGAGGGTTGAAAGTTCAAGCCCAGCTGAGGCAGTTTAACAAGGCCCTTTCTCAAAAAAAGAAAAAAAAAAAAAGGGCAAGAATGTAGCTCAGTGTGAAGGCCCTGGGTTCAATTCCCAGTACTATGAGAAAAAAAAAAAAAAAAAAAAAGAAAATGCAAGAAACAATTTTAAAAAGCTTCCTTATTCTTGTAATCTACTCCCTTGTTTTTGGTTTTTGCTATCTATATGTCTTCTTGAGACAGGGTTTCACTATGCAGTTCAGGCTGGCCTTGAACTCACTTTGTAGCCCAGGCTGGCCTCAAACTCATAGCGATCCTCCTGGCTCAGCCTCCTTAGTGCTGGGATTACAGACATGCACCACCACACCCTGCTACTATCTATATTTTCACAGGCAAGTTCACACACAAAAGATTATGTGGTATGTAGATCATTCTGTTTCCTATTTTTCACCAAATAATATTTAGTCACGGGCATTCCTCCCATTCGATGTTGACCCTGCAATCCCATATTTTTCTAGTGTGACTAGCAAACACATGGAAGTTTTTAGTCAGTAATATGTTCTAAGTTCCCTTCACTGGGCACAAGGAGGCGCTGTTCCTTTCTGTGCCTTAGGCGCCTGAGTCAGCTCCCTTCCTCCTCTGGTGAAGATATCACATTGGTGACAGCCAGGCAGGAGAAAAAGAACGAACAAGCTTATTGCAGTCAGTGATAGAATCTAAGGGTGGCTATGGCGGTGACTTAAAAACTCATCCCTCCTGCTACCCTGGCACCTTGTGAAGGGGCACAGACGCCCAGGGGTGAGTGCCAGAGTCTGGCGAACCCAGCAGGCAAGTCCCTGAGAGGCACCGAGGCCCTGGCCATACCCTGAATGTCTCTGCTTGGCAAAGTGCCACTACATCCACTTAAAGATCTCAGGTGCCGCACTGGCCACGGACAATCCACTAATAGAAATGTAGCTTGCTGAAGGAATAATACAGCTTGTTGGGACCGGCTGCTGTGGGAAGCCTGGATGGGCGGGCCAGGGCTCTCATGGGGGACCAGTGCCACACATTGTGCCAGGCACGCTGCTTCTGCGGCACAGACTCCCTGGGTTTCAATTCTTACCCTCCTGCCTCTGTGTTAGCTGCTCCTCTCCTCTTTGGTTTAGGAGCTCAACTGTCCTTTTAGCTGTTTAGATTTGCATGACATTCCAGGGGAAGGAGACCAAAAAGTATTACTAGAGTGGCATTTATTCTGAATCCTAAAACTTAAAAAAAATAAGTGTTCACATGGCTTTAAACACTTCAAAAATAGATGCGGGCCAGGGATATAGCTCAGTGGCACAGAGCCTGCCTGGCAAGTACAAGGTCCTGAGTTCAATTCCCAGTACCAATAAAAAAAAAAAGATGCTTGACTTTTCCCCCCTGGACTTGTGGCCAGTGCAGAGTAGATAAGGAAGGAGCAAAATGGAGAGGTGGCAATGCATTCGTGCCCCTGGTTTCTTCTGGCATTGACCACCTGTACCAGTAGACTGCAGCCCCTGCCCTCCCCCCGCCTGGTCATCACTGTCCTACATAACTGGAGTTTCTATTCTGGCTCCATCATCCAAAATTCCATGTTGATTTCTACTGCACCACATGCCTAGCATTAATATCCCAGTCTTTACTGTCATTTGCCTTTCTTATGCATCTGGCTCCTTAACCAGACAGTAAGCGTGAAGGGTAAGGGCTTGGTTGGTCTGTCTCATTTTGTATCCACCGTTCCATAGTAATTGCATAATAAAATTTACAGATGACACACATTGTTCTAATAATTTTCTTCCTAGTCTGCCTTTTTCTGCTCTTAACCCTTTTGGTCTCATACCACCAATTTAAGCTTCCACAGAAGGTTGGCAAAGGCAGAAAGTGGAGTCGAAATGCAAACTTTATCTTTTCAAGGGTCCTAGTTACCGAGCTAAGAGGAACTGCTGATGTCACTGATGAATGGCGTGGCATCCCTGAATGTTAAAAGAGCCCTCATAGTATAATTAAGACTTGGTTAGGCTTACATGACATGAAGATTTGTTGCAACATTCTACTGATGTCCGGCTTGGAAAAAAGCGAAGCATGAGTCTTGGATACAGAAAAACAGGAATGAATTAAAATGTGTAACTAAGGGTTGTATGTTTACTTTTCCTTTTTGGAGAAGAGGACTGTAGAAGAAAATTACAGGGCCAATTCTATAAGCGTTCCCGAACGCGGTCTCATAGTGCCCAACGCAACATGTGAAGCTGAGTCACCCGCCCGGAGGAGGTGGGCTGCTTCCAGCCACGTGGTCAGCTCTGGCTGGCGGAGTGGCTCACTGTGTCCCGTGATCTCTGCCCAGCCCCTGGCTAACTCATCCCGACTCCAGAGAACAGGAAGTAGGTTCTGTGCCTTGGGAAGGAAAGGCCAGAGACAATGGAGTCACCTGACCAAGCCTGGGAAAAAGTGGGATCAGAGAGGCTGCTGGGGTGATGGGGTGAGTCACCCAGGCTGCCACGTGGGCCTTACTCCTGCTCCTCCAAGGAGGATGGAGTAGTGCACCCTCAAGAGAGAGCAGCTACCCTGTGGGCAGGTGTGTCATTGCGAGTGTCTCAAAGAATGGTCACCAAGGGGAGAGAGACCCTGGGGCTGTCTTAAGCACACGCTTGTCTGAGTCCCTTGAGGATCCTTCCACAAACCAAGCTTCCTCTCCTGCTCGGCTGCCCTGCTAACTCAGCTCTTCTCAGACCCCAGGGGCAACTCTGGGCCAACTCGTCAGTCTGTTATTCTGTGCTGTGCGGAACACACAAGTCACTGCCACCTCTCATTTAAGGAACAAAACTACTAGCTGCCCTCAAGTGAATCCGGATTAGGTCAGGCCCGGCACCTCTGTGACCTCCAAGTTCATCCTCACAGCAACCTCAGGGGGTAGGCATGGGAAGACCAACAGGCCAACTCGGCCAGGAAAACAGGTCCAAACTCACACAGGTGTGCTTTTGGAGCCTGCATCTGGGCATCTCCCTGGACCTCCTCCCACCTCACTTATTCCCTTTATACAAGCGTCACCACCTGGCACCTTTAATTCTGTATCATCATGAGGAACTCACAGTGTTCCTTTGAGATACTAAGTAGTTAGAAAGTTAATGAAATTGTTAACAATGTGAAATCAGACATAGAATTCGATGGGGGGGATCACGTGTTTTGAAAATTTAAAAATGCATGCACATAAAAAGGAAATGGAAGTCCAAAATATGGTCCCACATGGATGACCTCGGGGAAGGACATTATGCTCAGTAAAATAAACCGGACACAAAAGGATGCAGGATTTGCTTGCAGGAAGCCCCTGGAACAGGCAATTTCACTGAGATGGAAAGCAGAACGGTCGCGCCAACAGCCAGGGAGGGGAGGCGTGGGGAGTTAGTGTTTAAGGGGACAGTTTCAGTTTGGGATGATGAAAAAGCTCTGAAATGGACAGTGACAGTTACTCTACATGGTGAATGTACTTAATGTTCTATCCATAGAGATGATACAACAGTGAACTTTACGTCATACATACATATAACGCAATTTAAAAACCAGAATGCAGTACGTTTAGAGGTAAGGCCTTTCACCGATCTTATGCCTCATGGCCAGTGAAGAGACTAAAATGTACTTCATGTGACTTGCTTGGTTCCAGTAGTAGACGTGACAGAGTGTCAGACAACAGGCACACGGTTACCCAGCGGCTGTCCCTTCAGCTGCTTTCAATCTCTATAGTTCGTGGAGCAATAGCCCAAATGATGCCGGGTTTCAGAAAGACCGTACAATGTGCACTGTGTTATTGCACACTGTCTTCTCCTGAGACTGGGGACAATGAAATGGGCCTGTGTAGGGACACAGGACAGCCACAAAGTCCATGTGAAGAAGCCGCTAACTACCAAAGTGGGGGAAACTGGGGTGTCTGTACACAGCACTGAAACGACTCAGCTTTCTTTTTTTTTTTTTTTTTTTTTTTTTTTTTTGGTGGGTACCGGGGGGTCGACCTCAGGACCTCGCGCGCCAGTAGGCGCACGTGCCGCTGAGCGATATCACCGGCCCCTTTTTTGTATGTGGGATCCGGGAGTCGAACTCGGGCCCTCGCGCTTGCAAGGCAGGCACTTAAGCCGCTGAGCCATCTCACCGGCCCAACGACTCAGCTTTCTGCAGCAACTGACCCACAGGCTGGCTTCATTTGGACACTGAGAGCTCTCTCTTGCAGAAAAGGGGCTGAATGAGATAAGTTTTCCTACCACATCCCCCAAATACATAAAATGGAGTGACCATCAGTGACAGTCATGGGGCTGCTGCCCCCTATGGTCTGCCTTGCCCTAACTCTGGACCAGACTGTCCTAACAGCCTGCAGCTTTCTCGCTCTCGGGATGCGTGAGATGGAATGGGAGCATCAGCCACATACACAGCAGAGCTACTGTGTGTTAGGGCTCCTGGCTGCTGTGGCATAACCCAGCCTGAGTCAGGCTGCTCCCCAGGACCCCCACAGGGCCCCGCAGGCTGAACCTCCTGTCTCATGGACCAAAGGGCAGTGCCCTGGGGCTCAGAATCTGTGGTGAGAAGCAGGGCTGGCTGAGTGCAAAGCCCCAGGAGGTAAAACAGTGCCTGGAAGGGCCCTTTGCAGTGCAAGTGTCTGTCCTTCGCTGCCCAGGCACACCCTGTGGACCGTGTGCTGCCAAGCGGCTTGCAACTCTGAAGGAGGCTCTGCCTTTGACTTGGAGCAGGGAAAGTTCTGGTTAGACACTGGCTCTCAGACCTGGCTGCATGCTGGACCCTCCGGGGCTGGTTGAGCTGGTCTGCGGGCAGATGGGGAGTCCCTGTGGGCAATGCAAGAGGAGCACCCTGGCTGAGATGTGGGGCAGTGAGAGGGCTGCACGGAGGGAAGGAGGCAGCAGGATGTGCAGGGAGGGAGCTGAGCCCTGCAGGCAGAGATGGGGCAGGGCTCCTGGTGGCCCTGCTCCGGTCATGACACTGCAGAGCAGTGCTGAGAAATGTCTCGCACCAACTCCACTGTGTAGCATTTGCCAAATTATATGGTGGAAATGCTCCCATCCTGGCCAATTTCAAGCTGCCAACATGACATCAATCAGCTCACACAATTAAAAATGTCACAATTGGCCCTTTGGAGCAGGTGTAAGCTGACCCCATGCTAGTCCCTGGGTCTGGGGTGTGCTACCCTACCTCAGCTTTCCTCACCTATAAAATGAGGTCACAATAGCACCTTTCTCACAGGAGATTAAATAGGATCTGCATGGAAAGCATCTGGAACACAGTCACCTCGAGTCAGAGCCCAGTGAAGGAAAAGGAAGGTGGAAGGGCCTGGCAGAGAGGTTCCACAGCCGACAGCCTTGGCCTGGGCAAAGATGCAGCAGGTACATCAGGAGATGGACCCTGGCCCACACCCGGGTCACTATACCACCAAAGGGCGGGGCCCTCCTTTGGCAGTTATGAGCATGGGCAGCTCTGCAGCTTGGCCAGGCCACCCCTAGAGGGCAGTGTGAGGCACTTGCACCTTAGGGACTAGGATGGAGAATGAGAAGCCATGGAGCTGTTCGGGCCAGGAGTTCCCTGCACCCGGGGGTTTCCCAAAGTCAACCCCCCCACGCACCTGCAATGAGATACTCCTTCTTCCCGCCGACATCCAGCGAGACCCCACACACTGCCGAGGAGGGGGCTGTGTAGATAAACTCTATGTCTTTCTCAGGTCCTTTGAACATCTGGAAAGACAAAGATAGGGTCGGTAGAGATGGGCTGCAGAGCCAGGGAATTCCACCCCACCAGATACTTGGGTGGCCCAGCCTGCACCAGGTACAGCCTACAGAGAAGAGGCAGAAATGTACAGTGGACGGATCAGAGGCCAGAGTTCTCTGCAGCCACTGTCTGTTTGCAATGGCGGCTCTCATCGGGTGGGCACAACACTTGCCTGGAGGGGACTTTTTCAGACACCCCCTTGAGGTCATTCCAGCATCTCTGGGGAGACCCCTGTGAATCCTCAGGAGGGCAGCCCATCGTGGAGGACCACAGTCTTTCTAAAAGTCCAGGAATTGGGTTCTTTGGCTTGTTTCTGAAGCTGAGGGATGAAGCCAGGGCCTTGTGCCCACTGAGCTATGCCTCCAGCCCTATTTCCAGGAAGTCGGATGGGGCACTGGCTGCCTGGTGGGGACAAGAACAGAGAAGCCCCTCTGGAATCGGGATATAACTCCAAGGGCCAAGGGGTTTGATTTCTCAGTGTCTGATTTACTTACAGCCCTTCAGGAACACACCTGCAGCTCAGGTGAAGGAGGGCATTTCCCAGCACCCTGGCAGGGCCTTTTTTTTGGTGCTGGGGATCAAGCCCAGGGTCTCCTGCTCTACCTCCAAGCCACACTCCTAGCCTTGGAGAGTCTTAATAAACAAACCCAGATGGATTGGGATCGTCCCTAACATCATGACAAACCAGCTTTCCAAGAGCTCCACTCCAGCCCACAGCAAGAAAGGTTACCACGATGTGGCAATGTTAACATGTGGTGTTAAGTGACATTGTTGGCCCAAGGGCTACAGGCCTGCTTTGGTGTTTAACACCCACAATGAGGTCGTAAGAGCAGATTTTCTTTCCCGTTTCATAAATAAAAAGCCTCAAGTACTGAGAGACTAGGTCGTCATCTAGAAGTGATATATGTAAAGACTAAGCATTCCACTGGCCTGGTGGCCCAAGCCTATAATCCCAGCCCTCTGGAGGCTGAGGCAGGAGGAATGGAAGTTCGAGCCTAGCCTGGGCAACTTAGTGACCCAGAGAGACCTTGCCTCTAAATTTAAAAAATAAAAAAGAGGCGGAATGTAGCTTAGTGTAAAGGCCCTGAGTTCGAGCTCCAATACCACAAAGGTTTTTTTCCCCTAAGACATATTATTTTTTGTAACAAAATTCAACACAGATGGCTACACTACCACTGTGCTACAAGGCTGCCCCTATACCTGCAACCAGGGACTTTCTTCTCTCTCGAAGACCAAAATAGTTATTATCAGCATCCAGCATTCTGCTCTCTTCTCTCTCTCTCTCTCTGCCTCTCCTAGGTTTCTGCCCATATGCATGGACAATGTCCTGGGCCTGTAGCCCTCTGACCTGGGCCCCTGGGCCACCTGACAAGCCATCTGCTCAGAAACCAGCCCCATCACAGTGATCAGGAAGCTGTTCTTAACTACACCTGGCCACAGGGGTGGGGTCTTCCTTCTCCAAATGCCTCTTCCTCGTGGAACCAAAAGCAAACCTGGCCAGCCTGGCTACATACACAGTGGGGCACTTAGTTCTCATTCCCTCACATCAGGCAGGGGCTCCCAGAGGCACAGACCCATGTCCCCATAGCTGCCGCCCGCACCACCACAGCCCAGCCACAGACACGATAGGCCTTGGGGACCCAGCCAGATGCTGTACCACCGATCTGCCATCCATCAAAATAAACACATTTCTGAGAGGACTGAAGTCACCAGGGATATACCATTTCCTCTCAGCTATCCAGGCATTTATGGACTAAAGAGAATGGGACCTGGCCACAGCCTGACAACCTTACTTTTTGCTGTATAGTTTGTGGGACTGAGTTAAGAAGACCCAGGCCTTGGCCAAAGTCTGTCCAACCCCATGATGCTGCCAGGCATCATTACCTTTATCTGCTTGATCTCGTACTGAATCCTCTTGATGGGGTTGCCATAGATGTCGTTCCCGGAGTCCACCTCCTTCTCACTGACTGCTTTGGCCCTGATCACTGCAAAACACAAAGACACAGAGATGAGGGGAGTTCCCAGAAGATCATCTGGGCTCTGCTAGGGCTGGGGGCCCCTGGGGAAGAAGAGCCCGCACTTCACCCCAGCTGTGAAACGAGGGGCCACATGACGCTGACTCCGCGAGCTGGGAGAGGAAGCGTAAGGGCCCCTTCTCCATCCCTGGTTCTCCAGTGAGAATCCTTCTTGATTCCTGGGGTCCAAAACAGGGGCTCAGAGCCCCTCCTATGAGCACAGGCTGCTCACCAGCAGCAGGCGAAGCCACTGATTTAACGCAGAAGCTGTTTGCTGACTGTATGCTTCAAGGGCTTACTTTCATTTCCACTGAAGTATATGTGTTGGTGTGTGGGGCAGCAGATAAACCAATGACCTGGCCTTCAGCCCTGCTCTTCAGGTAAGGGTGGGGACATTCCTGCCACTCTCATCCAGGGTACTGGCAAACAGGCTTATTTTGAGCTGACAGCAGAGGAGTAACCTACCTTAAAAGGGTGTCAGAACATTAGGTGCAGGGTCTATCCAGCTGCCCACCCCATAACCTGTCCTAAAAGTTTCCCTGGAAAATGTCCTGCGGAGGATTCTTTAGAGCAACACACCTTTATGAGAGGCAGGCCAGAGCTGGGAAAGTGTCGTAACTCACGGGGCACATGTTGGGTTAAGAAATGCTGCAAGCAAGGCTGGCAAAACTGAAGGACAGACACCGAGGAAGGAGGCCAGACAGAAAGAGCACCCTGGACCGCAAGCAAAGATGAGCAGGAGAAGACGGCCCAGGAGGTTCAGAATGTTTTGGAGCCTTAGGCTGCCGATGGGTCATGCCCCACAAGCTTTCTATAAGCAATTAAGCCAGAACTCTTCTCTCTCTTTGGTAACCTGACAACAAGGGTCAGGAGTTTATGTCACAGGGGCAGGGTCCTCCTCTCTTCCCTTTGAGGTTATGTGCTGGTGGCATGGCCTGCTTTAATGGCTTTAAATCTCTGCCTTCCCAAATGCAGTGTGAGGGTCACCCTGGGCAAGTTATTGTGCATACAAGCAAAACCGAGTGACTTAGGAGGAGACAGTGCCAGGTGCAGAGGAGCCGCCCCCACCCAAGTGGTCGGCTCAGGTCTCTTGGAAACTCCCGGCCACGGCAGCAGGGAGGTCCGGCACGTGGGAGCCCCTTCTGTGTCCAACCTTCTGACCCCAGAAATGTGGCCTGGCTCCTAGCCTCTCCCGAGTCCCATACTACAGTGTGTGGCCCCACACGGGCCCAAGCCCCATTTCTGCTTCTGTTAGAGCTGTCGCGCTGGCCCAGGCTGCAGGTTCCTGTTTGTCAGGCTCGGCCACGCCTTACCCTGAAAAGTCATATTTGGGTAAGGCCACCTGGCAGACCACCCAAAACCCAAGGCTCTCTCTTTGCGCCTGAGTCCCCACACCACCCTCCATCCACTGCTACCAGTCATCTTTTCATAGTCATGTTCCCTCCAACTCAAACTTCTTCCTTGGCTACCTATTGCTTTTCCCTAAAATATGAGACACTTTGCAACCTGGTGCCAACCAATAACCTGGACTGTCACTGCCCAACAATCCCTACCCCAGTTCTTGCTCTTCTCCCAGTACCACCACCACCCTTCCTGAACACGCCCGAGTGCGTCCACACCTGCAAACGGGCAAGTTGCTTGTGCCTGAAAGGCCACCTCTCCCTCCCTGCCTGGAGAACCTCTATTTTATCCTTCAAGGTAGAGCAAAAATAGCCCTTTCCTAGCTTTGTTTGGGAAAGTCTGTTCTCTAGCAGTGCTTGAACTATTCTTCATCTCTTGTCCATTCTGCTGCAAACACCTGTACAGGTGTCTGCCCAGGGCTCCAGGAGGGCCTAACAGGTAGAAGTAACATTCCAGCTGTAGAACAGTGCTGCTCAGCTACTGTCTGCCTGATGGAACAGGGTTGAGCCTGACGGCCTCAAGCTGATGGCCCACGTGAGGTTTGTCACTGGTCCCTCTTACTATGTACCTGATTAATCTGTATGTCTTATTGCAATGCTGCACAAAAACGTGTTTATGCAAATCGGTAAGCAGGCCAGATGACCTTTGTCAGAAGTTTGCTCTTTATGTAGCATCGTAATCCATGCAGGAGCAACCAGCCGAAGCCAAATGGAGCCATCCACCTAACTCTGACTGTTTTAGAAACCTTCTGGAAAGGTCCATACATATAATCCCAGCACTCTAGGAGGCTGAGGCAGGAGGATCGTAAGTTTGAGCCCTGCCTGGGCAACTTAGCAATGCTTAATCCATAAAGGTGCACAATAAATGCACCACTGGCAATCAGAACTCACTCTGAAATAACCAGAAGGTCACATCGCCACCCATGCATTAGCGGTCAAGTACTGTTTTCTTACAAAATGCTCCCATGTGAGTCTGAGTCCTCATCTGAAAGAGATGCTTCAGGGATGAATCCTCATTAGCCATTTTCCAGCTGTGTGATCTTAGACCGCAGAGAGAGAGGGCCAATTCTCCCGTTCCTGCTGATGAGGGATCTGCAAAGCAGTGTCCTGCTGCCCAAGTACAAAGGGACACGGTCCTGGCCACGTGCCAAATGGACTCCCAGGGCCAGGTTGGATGCAGCTTGCTAGCCAGCCTGTCTGCTTTGGGGTGGGCTGCAGATCATCTTTTTCCTTTTTAAAATTGTCAGAAAAGAAAAGACTGGTTGAGTGGAGGGTTCAGGGCAGACTTGTGAGATTGAGACTAGAAAGTTAATTACCAGAGCCTGCCAGATGCTTGCAGGAAGTAGAGGAGGGACAGGAAATGCAGACATTGCAAGAATCTCCATCTTCTAACTGGGCTGCTGTTATCTGTCCATGGAGACCCAGAATTCATTCTCTGGAGTCTCTGAATTCTGGGAGGGACCTCAGCTCCCTTTACAAAATGAAAGATTATGAAGAAAAGAGAGGCTCAAGAGAGGCAAAGAAGGGCTGGTGAGATAGCTCAGTGGCATAAGTGCCTGCCTGGCAAACATGAGGTCCTGAGTTCGACTCCTGGTACCCACATTAAAAAAAAAAAAAAAAAAAAGAGAGAGGCAAAGAAGAAACCAGGCGTGGTGGTGCACACCTATAATCCCAGCACTCTAAGAGGCTGACGCAGGAGGATTGCAAGTTCGAGCCCAGCCTGGGCAACTTAGCAAGATTCTGCCTCAAAATAAAAAAAAAAAATTTAAAAAGGGATGGGGATGTAGCTCAGCGCAGAAGCCCTGGGTTCAACTCTCAGGACCACAAGGGGGGAAAAAGGAGGCAGAGAACAATCAGCTATGTGAGACTTTCCCCCAAAACACTGACACCCTCCCCCAGAGAGACGGAGGAGAGAAGCTGGGCTGAAGCTTCGGAACCTCACGGCTGCCCTGCTGAGCGCAGCAGGCACCTGCCTGTATCTATCTGGGCTGCTCCCTGAAGGAGCAGCACATGGAGACAGGCGTGGGGCAGATCAACAGACCTGGCTTTAGAGGAGCATTCAATCCAGGCAGAGGATGGACAGACAGACAGGAAAACAGGGAAGCCCAGTTTCTATTGATAAAGAGGGAAGGTGGCAGAGCTCTCCAGAACATGTCACATGCATGGCAACAGCTACCACTGTGAGCTCCAGCATGGATCCCAAGGCTGCAGAGGGAAGGAGGCCACTCCAGGAAGGAAGTCCTCTTTGAGTCCCAGGTCACTGAAAGAACAGGGCTCGGGAAGCACAGAGAGACCCAAAGAATCTGGGGAGAATTAAAACCAGGGCACAGACACGTGCTAACTAGACACCTCCTGGGCCTGCTGTCAGGAGCCAGGCTGCAGTCAACCCATGTCCTGTCCACGTCCCCTCGAGTGGGCTGCCCTGCTCCCTGCCCCCACTCAAGGAACAGGAGGCAGCACGGGAAGGGAAATCTCTGGAAAGACTTGTGTTCTAACTGCTTTGTGCCTCAAAACCACGGCCTCCCCCCGAACAGCTTGGATTTTGCTTTTTTCTTCTTTCCCCTCTGCTGTTAACACAACATCTGGGTTTAAGATTGAGGGTGATACACTGGCTGATGAATTCCCTGCCAGATGCTGGCTACTGGAATGCACAGCCATCGACTAAATTCAAAGCACACACAACCGCAGAGCCCCTGCCCCCCTCCTGCAGGCTGAGGACACCACATGATGTCACTTCCCCCTTTGAGGAGCCTGCAAAAACAATCCCCACTGTACCCAGCCAGCAAGGGGATGAAAAAGAACTGGGTGGGTGGAAAGTCAAGGTCACAGAGGACGATCCAGAGAGGGCAGGCCGTGTTGACTCCGAGAATGACAACTGCTCAGGAAAACTAACAGAGGCTGGGACCTTCCTGCTTTTGTCCTGGGAGGAGGCGGATATAAGCGGGTTGCTGCAAACCCTGGGTGCCATCAGCACATGCTGTGGCTGAGGGCCCACTGGGGGACACAGCGCATGCAACGGATTCCAACCAGGACCCTCCGAGATCCCACGGTTCCTCCTGTTCTCCTTCCTAATGATCCCCTCGGCCACCACCCACACATGGCCCGCTGTGTTCTCAAGACACACACTGACACCTTTTGGATCTGACTGTGTCTGCAGAAGCCCTGTGGAAGTTGCTGGGGGAAAATAAAACAAGTCTTACTTGGGATTTATGGAGGGTGTCCGGTTTTCTTTACAGCTTGCTGCGCCAGCCCCCGCCACGCCCTGCATGTAAACAAAGCCCATGGGACAGTCTCCACTTGGGCCACTCTGCCAGCCCAGGAACACGGGGGAGCCTGGGGATGTAAGACTTGAGGTCTAGACACCCATGTCCTCACCCCAGAGGGCTCCATGCTGATTCTGTGGCCCTGGTCCCAGCTCTTCAAAACTGCGTGTCTGCAGGGTAAGGTACAGGGGTCCCCAGGATTCAGCAATATTCTTCTAAATACAAAGTCAAAATCCAGCACTGGGTCATCTGTGTCTTGTGTGTGCAGTGAATGAGGTGGGAGGATTTGCTCCCGGTCACCAGCGGGTCTGGTGATGATGGGTCACCCAGCCCGTCTGTCTGTCCTCTTCTGTAGGCTCCAGCTGCACCCTGGGAGGGGTACCCGCGGATACCTCTCTCCTGGGGAAAGCACCCTCTGATTCATTTGCTCATGGTCCCTCCACTCCGGGGTGGGATGGGGGCCTCAGCGTCTCAGCACACTTGCCAAAGACCCTACTGATTGCCAGGGGCTATGGCTGTCCTGGGGCCAGGCCTGTGGGCCCAAATGCAAATGTCCTCCCAAAGTCAGTGGCCCATTTCCTTGTCCCTGGGTGGAATTCCCATGCAGACCATTTTGAAGGAACTGAAAAAGAAACAGTGCTCTCTCCCAGACAAAACCCAACCTCCACTCCCTCCTGGTGAGGATCCTGTGGGCTTCAGGGAGGTGCTGGGCATCCACAGGTGGTGCCTCTGGTGAGGGGACTGTAACGTTCCAGATACTTTGTCTAAACGCTGCAGACAAGGGGGTGCCATGTGCCGTGCCATCCACACCCTCAAATCACACATACGTAGCAAAGTCCCATTACCATCTGTAACTAGACCCTGTGGCAGCCACTTGGGATCAGTCTCTTGTCTCTTTCAGGTGGACATGACAACACCATGTAGCTGCTGCATCCGGCCAACGCTGCTTGCCCCGGTTGAAGCTGCCTGACCTTTGAATTTGGGTTAATTTGGCCAAAGCTCTACCTCTTTTGGAGGGTGGACCTGGGAGTCCCATGAACTCTCGAGGTCCGAACCTGGGGTACTGTTTCGCCACTTCTGGTATCTGCACCCTCTGCTAGAGACAGAAGTCCAGCCACACAGCCCATGGCTTTGCCCTGACAGCTGCAGTAAGAGGGCTAGTTACATATTCAGGGCACAGCCCTCAGGTGGCTGTACGATCTCAGTGGGGTGTGAAACTGAATCACCTCACTGGGCTGTGAGGTGGGGCACAGTGAGACCCCTCCCTGCTGGGACGGTGTTCACTTCTGTTAGGACAGGCCGACCTTGCTGGCTTAAGCAGAGATGGCTGTTAGCACTGCTAGGACAGGCAGATGGTGACTGGGAAAGGGGGCTGTGCTTCCAAGGATTGCAGACCCTGGGCTCCCCAGGTGCCGAAGCCATGGCCTTCCCTGAGAGCTGGGGAGCACACAGGACACAGGTGGGGACAAACAGCGGCAGGTGTTAAGAAGTACAAAGAACCAGCACACAGGTTTGGTGCCCTGGAGTCTGCAGATGTGTCCAGCTCGACCTACCACCTCTGGCCTCGCTGTCCCCTCAAGGTGCCCTAGGTGGACAGTTGGGGGCTCCCCCTGAGCACTGAGCTCTGCCTTGCCCTGGCCCCTCCATGCTCAGCCCCTTTGGGTCAGCACAGCAAAAGACCTCCAAGTCTGCTCCTTTTAGGGAAAAGAGACTAAAAAGGGGCCGTCCACTTAGTAATTAAAAACAGCCCTGTGGTGGCGGGCAGGGCCCAGGGCTGCTTCCCTCCCTGCAGCAGCTGAGAGAGACCAGATCTTCCCGCAGGACCCCCCAAACCCCCTCCAGCCTCAGGGGCTTGGGGAGTGGGAAAAGGAGCAGATTGGGCTCCTGGGAAGGGCCAAACAGCGTCCTAGCTTTGGGGCAGGGCTGGGCCTACCCAGGGGAGGACAAGACTTGGCCATGTCACTTAGGCCTGGAGTGAGAACTGCTTAAGCAGATGGGTTCGGGGTAAAGGGGGAGAGGGTGGACCAGCAAGGGAGAAGGGGGTGCCAGGCGCGGATCAGAGGACAGCACTGCACACGACTCCGGGCCACGCTGCCTACGAGCTGCCCCTGGCTGCTCAACGTGCCTGGCTGCTCAAGATTCTATTGCACACGTGAGTGGCGGTCCACTGGATGCCCGTCTCCATGGAGACCAGCTCTCCCATCTCCATTTCCTGCTCATTTGCTTTGGCTCCCCCTGAGAGCGATTCAGCTGTGCAGAGAAAAGCCTCAGTCTCCTTGCCCAGCCTTCCTGCTGCCTTCCCGGCCCCCAGGATCCTGACTCTACCCTCTGTCCCTGGTAGGACCCTGACCCATGCCTGGCCACCCTCCCTCTCTCTCCCTGTGGGCCAGCGAGCTCTCCTGCCAGAGCCTCGGCCCTTCCCATTCACGTGCTGCTGAATCATTTGAAAAAAATGCCTCCCGCTCCTGGGAGGGTTTGCTGAGAACAGTGCGGCTTTGTGGAGGGAACTGTGCTCTGCAGTTTCTCCGCCAAGAGCCCTCACAGGAGCCAAGCTCAGCCCTGCAAACCCCAGCTTGGAGCGCAGTGGGCGTGGGCAGGAGGCAGAGTAAGCACAGACGGCACTCAGGGAACCCCCACTGGCCCTCTGCAACCCCTTGATGCCCACGGGCTGTGGAGGGGGGTGGGAGACAGCTCAGAAGCACAGGTGGCTAACGAGGGTCCTTTCCTCAACTGCTGCTGAGGGCTGTGTGACCCTGGGCGGTCCCCCATTCCTCATCACTGACTCATTTTCAGGAGCAAACCAGAAGGGCTGGACCCTTGGACCCTTGTTTCAGGCCTGGTCAATGGTGACAGTTTGCCAGCCATGGCCCATGTGTGGGACCCTAAGGCACGCAGCCTGTGGGCTGAACTTGACTCACTGCAAGTCTAAGGCAACAGGGATATGAAGGCTGGAATTCCAGAGCCCACGATGCTCCCAGGCTCCAAGGAGAGGAGAACCAGGGTGGGGGGCACTGCGGTCGTGTTCCTGCACCCCATCAGTGCAGCCCACTGTCTCTAGCTGGACTGTCCCAGGGGCTGCTCTGGGGACACAAATCACCTTCCATCCTCCAGAGTGCGGGCTGCAGATCAGACACTGTCCACACCTCTTTTCAGAGGCCTTGTCCTGATGTCATTGCCACTTTCCTGCTCATTGGAGGAACTCCCGCAGGTCAGAGAGGGTCCTGGTCAACTTTAAAAACCCTACTTCCTTACCCTCGTGTGTATCTCAGGTCCTGGATGCTGGCATGGGCCTACTGGCCACAAGCGGGGCTGGGTGGGAAGGAGAGCAGCCCACACTCGCGAGGTCACATTCAAAAGCAGCGGGTCTCAGTCCCTGTAGTTTGGGGAGAGTGAGCCATGAAGCAGGGATCCAAGGACGTGACCAATGACTAGGGTTCTAATAGACACTGAGCCGGGAATAGGGATTCTGTCCCTTAAATGTGAGGGCAGATGCAAAGAACCAGTGGAACACTCTAGAACACACAGCACTCCAGGGATACTGTGGGGAGGGCCTGAAAGTGCTTTAGGAGGAGGAAGACACACCCTCCATGTCTGAGGCCTCCCCGCCACTGGACAGCGCTCTGCACAGAGCTTCGGGAGGATCTGTGCCCTTCTGGTGGCACTGCCTCCCATTTCCCAGCCCTACAGAGGCTGGTGAGGGCAGGCAGCTTGCAGGGCTGGGTATGGACCCAAACTAGACTCCCAAGCCTGGCAGCCTAGCCTCCTGTGGGTCCTGTTACTTCTGTGCAGTTGGGTCAAGAATGATGGTGGTGGGCCGGTGATATGGCTCAGCGGCATAAGCGCCTGCTTGGCAAGTGCGAGGTCCTGAGTTCGACTCCCGGTACCCACATTAAAAAAAAAAAAAGAAGAATGATGGTGGTATGGGAGAGACAGCTGGAACCTAGGCACAAGGGTAGAGGTGGAGAGTCACAGCTCAGGAGGAAACACGGACACACTGACACCTTTCCCAAGTCACAAAGCCACACTGACGGTGGCCGAGCCTGCATTCTCACTATACCACAGCACCGCCTGCTCATGGAAGCTGCTGAGTGCATGAAATGGAGGGCCAGGGATGCTCAAGCCTGCCCCAGAGCCCTGTACACCACCATCCAGCCATTTCAAGATAACTGGGAGGGTCTGCTGAGACCCCCCCACCAGGCCCCTGGGGATGGGACAGGAAGGTGCCCATGACATTTCCATGGGGAATCTCTGGATGTCTGTCTTGGTTTTCTGGATGGAGTCCTGAGGGGCTGATTTAGTATCCACTCCAGTGGCCCAAGCCAATACTAGTCCATCCTTCTTGGCCTTCTAGGAGACAGGTAGGAAAGGCCAGGGTGTCTCACCCTGCTTCCAGGGGATAGTGTGGGTGTGATTGTTGAGGCAAAGATGAGTCACCCTTCACCATGTCTTGCTGCCCATCCATCTCCACACCTACTTTTAGCTCCAGTGTGGCCGAGAAGGGGCAATTCCTCACTTATAAGACACAGGCCACAAATACTACCTTTGGAAATGGAAACAAAAATAACCTACTCCAGGCAAGGCTCGTCCACTTCTGAGGCTGTGGTTTCAGGCTAAGTCAGGAGGACCTCGGTTACACACTGCCTGTTCCATCACGGCCACTGCACCCTCTGGCTTCTCGACAAGGTGTTCTCACAGAGGGTCCGTTGGGTTTCTCAGCGCCACGCTCTGGGTCAGCATCCAGCACCTCCCTGTAGCTCTGTCCCTCCCCAGGTATCATTATGAGGTTTACTTATTACCTATAACCTCCATGGACCAGGAGCCTTGTGGTTCTCCTTGGGACAGTGCCTGGCACTCAGGATTTGTAAATGACAAATTTTAGAGGAAGAGGTCAGCCTCTTCAGGGCAAAAAGGGTAGAGATGGAAGAGAAGGAGTGATGAATGAAGTCGTTCCCACACCCACATCCCACCTGTGGTGTTCAAAACTCCCAGAAGCACTTGAAACAAAAATTGGTGCCCAAAGTTGGGATTAAACCACAAATGCATTTTTTGGCACCTAAGCTTTTGTTCCAAATGCTTTAGGGATTTGATTCTCTTTTCAGAAACCAAGGTACGAGACAAAAGAAGCCACGGTCCTAAAAAGGAGGGTGGGAGAGCCACCTCTGGTATTGTGTCCAGGGAAAATGAGGAAGTGGGGCCTTTGCATGATGGGACAGATGCCAGGAACTATGCGGAGGCTACAAAAGAAAAGAAAATCTTCTAAAAGATCACACAAAATAAATTATCTTTCTTACAGTATTCAAACCAGGTAAACTGAACACTGGTGTGGGGCATGCGTATGCATGGTAACGGGTAGAGATAACCCACGCTCCCAGCTTTCTATCTGAGGAGACAGGGGTATAAAAAAGGAAAAGCACAGATACTTGGGTGGTCGAATATATGGTTTTCCGGAAACATTCTGGATCTCTGGTTTGGGTGGTGGGCTCACAGCTGTTCATCATATTATCTACAAAATAGACACAGAACAAATCAGGCCATTCATGGACCAATGATACCCATGTGTCATGGCCAAAGATGGCTGATTGAGTCAAGAAATCTGAGGTCCTTGGAAGATACAGAGGGAGAGGAGAGGAGGGAAGGGGAGGGAAAGAGAAGGAAGGGATCCAGGCTCAAGAATTACCCCAGTGCAGAGGTCAACAGGCTATGGCCCAAGGGCCATACCTCTCCAGCACCTGCTTTTGTAAATCAAGTCTTTTACACACTTGGTCACACCCCTGGTTTCCGTGTCCTCCATGGCACTTTCCAGCTGTGGGAGTAAGAGTTGAGCAGTGGTCAGAGGCCAGCTGACAAAGCTAACACATGTACTCTCTGGCTTTTTGCAGAAAAAGTGTGTGGACCCCTGTCCCTGTCACTAAGTCTGTACTTGGCAGACACTCCCCCCCACAGAAAAAACCTACCCAGTGTGGGGTCTCCATGGCTTCCCTGACTCCTGGGTTAGGGGCATCTGCAGACTGAATTGACACCCAGGTCCCCTATGCTGTCTGCCCAGAGGAAGTCACCGAGCACAGCTGGAGCTGCCCTTCTTCTCTCTCCTTCCCCATACGGTTATAAGAATGCATTAAGATGTATGCTATTAGACAGTGTTGGCTTCGTCGTTTGAAAGGCTAAGAGAGGTTTTAGTGCAATTTCTCTGCCAATGTCTCAGCCAGTGCTAAGCAATAAATGATGAATCTTTTGAGATGGTCCCCATCTGACCTCAGATATCCCTGAAAGTGTTTATTTGGAAACATCTGAAGAGCCGAATTTACCTGGAGTTTCCATGTGGGCCTGTGGCACATGAAGAGACCGCCCCCTCTGGGAGATATGTCTGTGGTACTCTGGCTGGACCCGCCCCCTGGATCCGACACGGGGCCCTATTTTTGTGTGACAGCAGGCCACGGGGTGTACACAGGCCTGAGGGCTTGGGAGGACAGGACACCTGCACAGACGTTGTCAGGGATGTATTTATTGTGGGCGGGGCTCTCGCCTTTACCACGTTTTCTGAAACACTTGCAAACGCTTCCTGGCTTTTTCTAGAAACTGCTCGTGCAGCTTGTTTTGCTCCAAGATCCGCCGCTGGAAGTCACGGACCATCTGATTGTGCTTCTCCTCATCGATGCTGCTGTTACACAGAGAGGAGGGGGTTCTGGGTACAGGTCCTGGTGCCCTGGTGTGGACCCCCGTGGGGTAGGACTTCAGAAGGGCCAGGCGAGTCCTCCTCCGCGCCCGCCGCTCCTCCTCCAGCTCAGCCTTGTAGTGGATTTCCAAGCTCATGTTTGGGTGCTCTGTCTGCTCCAGCAGGCTCTTCTGCCTTCTCCCCTCCACCCCTGTCTTCTGCTCCTGCCTTGAAGCCCTCCAGCCCACCTGGTCTGGCTGTTCCTGCTGGTAAGGTGGAGGTGAGCCCTCCGCCAGTGTGGCTGGTTTGGGTGGCTTGTGGTCGGGTTTGAGGCTTTGAAGGATTGAGTCCTCTGCACTGACAGATACTCCATCCTCGGGAGGCAGCATCCAACTTTCACTCTTGCGCATGGGTGAGGCCAAATGACGGTCTCTGGCACGCTTAGCCTGGCTTGGTAACTGCAGCAAACTGCGGTGGAATACTGTCTGGGGGAACTCCACTTCTGCAGCACGTACAGTTTCTGCTTGCCCGGTCCCCTCCTCTCCAGGGGTGTCACTACTTGGTCCCTTCCTCTCCAAGAAGACCTGCTCTCCAGCGGGGTTCTGGTCTGTCAAGGACCTCCGTTCAAGGTGCCAAGCCAGGTGTTCCTTCAGCTTTCTGTTCGTATTAAACATCTCCTCCACGGCAGAATCGAGCTCTTTCTGCCAACGGTCCTTGTCACCACACTGGCTCGGAGATATCAAGGGCATGGCTCCCTTTTTGTGGGTGGAAGTGACCAGCCACAGCTGTTCTAGGTCCTCCAGTTTGCCCTCTGGACTCTGGTCCTCTGCGTTGTTTCTCAGGCCTTGAGCAAAGCGGGCGGTCCCCTTTCCCAACCGCCACATCTCCTTGGGGGCTCTCTCCTTCTCTTTCTCTTCCAGGAACTTGACTTGCCCAGCAGTGGCCAAGAATGGATTCAGCTTTTCAAGGTCTGCCCTTCTGCCCACCCAACTCTCCACAAGCTGGCGGCCACCACTGGTCTGGTTTGAGGGAGCCCGCTTCCCTTTACTCTTCTCAGGGGGTCTCAGATGCTGCGCTCGGGGAGCTTCCCATCCTTCCGAGCCCGTTGCTTTCTTCAGGGACTTGGTGTGCCAGTCTTGTTGTCTGGGTGGCACTTCCCTGTGACTCCTCTCTTTTCTAAGGGGTTCTCTGTGCTTCTGCCTGCCCCTGGGGGATCTTGCTGCTCCCCACAGGATGGGCTCCTCTGAATAGGGTCCATTTCCCACTGCCCGCCTTGCAGTCCCACCAAATAGATGTGCTAAATACAGCCGCTGCAGTTCTCTGACTTGCTGGCGTCGGGCCTCCTGCTGCTCTGCCTGTAACTCCCTGGGCAGGTGCTGCAGTTGCCGGCTTCTCTGCTGTTGCTTATCGGGTCTTCTCTGCAGAGCGACATCTCCTTTGACCCTGGCCTGCAGCGACGTGGACTTCTGCCTCAGAGCCAAGGCTCTGTTATCAGGAGTGAGGCTGGGCTGTGCAGCTTGCTCTGTTTCTCTCTGCATTTCTTCAAGCTCTGGAGACACAGCTTCTGAGAGAAAGGGGCTCAGCCCAGAGTGGAGGGGGTTCCAGGGGCACAGGGCCTGGGGAGCCACAGGTGTCACGACTGTTCCACGGCAAACCTAAAAGGACAGGAGGACACACACTGCCTCCCAGAGCATCCTGCAGAGAGAGCAAGGCCCGGGGGACAAGTGCACATGGGATTCTCAGGGCACAGACACACTCTGTCCCCGGGGCCCATTCCCTGTCTCCACATGGCACACCTTTGACAAGAGCCGGTGGGGCAACTGTGTTCAATGAGGTGTGGCCTTGCTTCCTGGGGCAAATGCAGCAGTGTCTGGGAGGGTTCTTGTCCTAGTGACTAGAACAGGGAACAGCTACTGGCTGTGGCTAGGCAGAGGCCAGGCCTGCTGCCAAAGACCCTACAATGCCCCAGTCAGCTCCACAACAAAGAATGATCCAGCCCAAAATGCGAACAGCACTGAGGCTGAGAAGCCCACCCCAGGAGGCAGGTTAGGATACAGGCAGGGGCAGGAGCATGTAGCGGAGTGCCGGCAAACAGACCTGGGGAGGGCAAGGCGGAGGCAGAAGAGGAAGCCCTGCCTCTAGAGCCAGAAAGAGGCTTTCGAACAGAAAGAGGAAGGGGCAGAGGAGGGAGGAGCCTGCCAGGCAGGGTGCGCAGGCATGCATCTGCAGGCATACCCACGTGAGTAGCGGTGTGTGTGGAAGTGTGTGGGTGTGCACACATGTTTGGTACCTAAACCCAATACCAAGCAAACAGGGAAGATAGATGGGTGCTACATCTCACTCCATGGCTCCCAATTCTGCTTGTGTGACTGTCAGGGGACTCCTGCTGATCTCTGGCATCAGGCAGGGCCTGAGCCTTATCAGACCTTCCTAGGTGAGGAGGTACGTTTCCCTGAAAGGGTACGAATCGTGTCTGCTGTCACCGGGAGCTGATGTCAGAACCAGCCGGTTTGTGAGTTGAGGCAGCTGCTTTCTGGAGGCTGGGGTCCACGTGGAGTGCTCCGTGGTTGCCCCCACCCTTTTCTAAAGTTTTTATTTTTATTAACACATGTTTGCCTTCCACAGGGATTCCATTCATCATGGCGCATCTATGCACATACAAACCACATCTTAATTCCTTGTACATCGCCCTCCTCTTTAGTCCGTGTGGACCCAGGCTAAACAATTTGAGCCAAAAGGAGTCACAGGAACCAGAAAACAGCACCACATTACACCACTGCTGACAATACCTGCGTGGCCTCTCCTCTAAGCACTACTCACCTCTCAGCTCAGCTTTTATAGTAACCATGGGAGGTAGGGTGCTAGTGTCACCCCGATTCACAGATGGAGAAACTGAGGAGGGAAAGACGAGGCCACCTGAGCCAGATCACATAGCTTGCAAGAGGAAGACAGGCCCTCTCTGCTTGGGTAGATCACAGCACCTTTGACAGGCTGTGGTTGACAACGCTGCCACCAGCTCGGACCCCCATCTTCCGGTGGGAGGTCTTTGCACCTCTTGGTCAAGCAGAGCACGCACTCCAAATCATACACTTAGAACGGCGGCTAAGGCTATATTTTGCCAGTCTGCCCACCACATAGAGCAAGAGGACAGGGTGAAAGAAAGTGGGGACATTCAGCCCCGTGATTGAGATTTTGACAAAAGTGACACAGCAATTCAATGGGGGAAAGAATAGTCCTTTGTTCTTTGTTCTTTGTTTTTTCAACAAATGGTGCTGTGACAGTTGAATATCGACATGCAAAAAAAAAGGAATTTGGACCCTTTCCTTACATCATATACAAACACTAACTCACAACAGATCTTAGGCCTTCATTTAAGATCTAAAACTACATGCTTAGAAGGAAGCACAGATGTTTGCTCAGCGCCTGGGCTTAGGCAAAGAGTTCCTGAATCTAACACCGAAAGCTTGAGCAGTGAAAGAAGAAATGAATAAGACAGACATCAATGAATCTCAAACCTTTGTGCTTTGAAAGGTACTGTTGATAAAGTGAAAATAAAGGCACAAACTGAGGAGAAATTTGCAGATCTTACATCCAATAAAAGACTCCAATCCAGAATATTTAAACAACGCTTACAACTCATTAAGAAGACAAATGATCTAATTTTGAAATGGGCAAGAAATTTAAATAGACATTTCGTTAAAGAAGACAGATGTGTAGTTAAGATGGTACATAAAAAGGTGTCCAACCCCACATTCACGAGGGAAATGCAGCAGCACGTCACACCCACCAGTCACACCCACGGGGACGGCTGGAATTTAAAAGGCAGAGAGTAACAAGTGTTGCCGAGGAGGTGGAAAAACTGGAACCATCTCAGTGTTGGTGGGAATGTGAAATGGTGCAGCCCTGCTTTGGAAAACAGTCTGGCAGTTAGTTTCTTTAAAAGGTAAACAAGCTGGGCATGGTGACGCATGCCTATAATCCCAGCACTGTGGGAGGCCGAGGCAGGAAGATTGCAAATTTTAGACCAGCCTGGGCAATTCAGTGATTTAGCAAGACCTTGTCTTAAAATTACAAAAATAAAAATAAAAATGGGCTGCGGAGGTAGCTCAATGCAAAGGCCCTAGGTTCAATCCCCAGTACCACCACCACCACCACCACCACTACCACAGAAAGAAAGAAAGAAAGAAAGAAAGAAAGAAAGAAAGAAAGAAAGAAAGAAAGAAAGAAAGAAAGAAAGACAGACAAAGGTAAACAGACTTAGCATAAGATCAAGCAGTTCTCTCCAATTCTACTCTTTGGTCTATCCTCAGGAGAAATGGAAGCATGTGTCCACACAAAAGGATGGAAGCTTGGAGAGGCTGAATACCTTTCCTAGGCTCCAGAAGCACTAGGTTCAAATCCAAGTCTCATCTGTCAAAGACAGAGCTCTTCCCACCACTGGGAAGGGGCCTAAGAATGTCCGAACAGTGGGCAGGGGTCTGGGCTGCTGTGAATGTGCCTTCGTCTGCCTTGGAAGACACATGGAGGGAATGGGCTTGCACCATTTAGTAGCAGTGACAATATTTAAGACTTCTCAAGCTTGGGAAGTGTCCCTAGTTCGGCTGATGACCCTAATTGGGTGGAGGTCTTTGGGGTAAAGCTCAGGAAATGATAGCCACCTCCGCAGTTCAGGTAGTGGTGGTCCCTAGCCCACAGTTAGGTGTGTCCTCGAGACCAGATGTCAAGGTCCCACTCAGGCTCATGGTAGTGCTGATCAGGAAGCCACTAAAGCCCGTGGAGCCTGACGTGACCAGGGACATGCACTCCATGGAGACACCCCTATCTGGGACATGTGCCTGAGACCCAGGCCCCCCGGAGTCTCTCCAGCACACTGGGCAAGGAAGAGCGTCATGCTTCCAGATGGGGTCCCCAGTCCCGACACAACTGCACTCTGTGCTGGGTAGAGCATTCTGACTGAGTGGGGTCCTAGAGACCCTGTGTCTCCTCACCACGCCCCATATCCTCATTATGTAAGTGACCCCCATGTCGTCCAGATCTCCAAGAGCTGATGGGTGTCCTTTTGCCAGCTGTTCTCGCCACTTGGAGAAACCACAGCCTCCTTCCTGATGGAGCCACCCTCAGAGCCACTGATGCGAAACCAGTGTTGACAGCCACCTGTCTGCCCCAGAGCCTCTCGCCACACGGAGTGGACACTGGGCCTTTTCTCTCTTGCTTTCTGCAGCCTTGTGACTCCAGCACTTAAAGCCAGCCTGCGGCGGGCACCCCAGACAGCTGCTCAGAAAGCTTCCAGCAGATGCAGACCCTGCCCCGCCCTGAGAGAGACCCTCCACAGGGAGGCCCCTGGACGTCCTCAGGCCTTCTCACCCGCTCCCAGCAGAGGCCCCGGGGCCTCTGAGCAGCCCGGGCAGAGACAGTGGCTGCTGTGGGTCCTGGACACGAGCACCACATCAGAGACGCTGTGAGGCGATGCTAACAGGGGCTCTGGTCAGACGGGACTGAGTCCCAGCCTTGGGACATCAGGTCCTGGGGCTGACCTGTACTACCTCTGCCATTCGCTCCTGGAAGACAGATAAGATGCTGGCCTCCCAGATCCACTAACGTGGGACACAGTACAACAATGTGTGTGCCTGCCAGGACCCCAGTTCTCCCAGCCCATCTAGGAGCTTTGGGGACTGGCCTGTCAGGGGGGTGGCCTGCCCACCCCAGTTCCTACAAGGAGGACAGTCACACAGCTAATTGGCAGCAGTCATGACAAATGCACAGGCCCCTGCCTGTAGCAGTGGTGCTGCTGGATCCCCTCTGGGACCACCACTGTCACCGGGTTTAACCCCTCACCATGTGGTTGGCCACAGGTATGACACTGAATCTAGCACACATGGGTGCCCAGGAATCACGACAACAGGAACCATGTCCTGTCCCAGACACGATGGGCGACAGCAAGCATGACGTCCCCCAAGACCATGGCAAGATGCAGCTGCCTCCTCCATCTTCAGGGGTGCCCTGGCCCGTACAGATGGAGACACTGCCCTTCCTCCCCACCTGACTCCCACGGCCACGCACACACCAACTTCTGGCTGGGACCCACCTTCCTATGCCCTTGGGACTGGATGTAATTGTGGAGATTATTTAACTAAGCCAGGGACGAATGTGGAAAAGATGGGGACAAATAGACCTGGCTGTGAGGACGCGGCATGGGTGACCGTACAGCCCTGGCCAACAGCACACCAGTGGGGTCTCCCCTATTCCCATGCTCCACACACGTCTTGCACTGTCTTGAGATCTCACCACAAGAGGGGAGGTCTAGCCCTCTCCCCACTTCTGACAGAGCCTCAGCGAGGTGCAGTAACTTGCCTGAGGTCAAACAACTCCCGAGCACTGCAGCAAGGACGCAAACCCAGCAGATGGACCGCGGGCCCCAGGCTCCTAACTGGAAGTGAGAGTGCTCACAGCTGGCTGCCACTTCCGGGGCATGAGTGGACTCAGGCCTCAGTGTGCTCGCCCTTGCCTGACCTCCAGCTGCCCTGGATCCCTGAGAGGCGGCTGGGCTCTGGTGGCTCTAAAGCCAGGAATGGGCCTGTGTGCTTCCTGTGCTTCTCCACCGTCAAGTGGACCACCCAGCCCCTTCAGCTCGTGTAATTTATCCCTCAACAACATTCAAGGCGGTCCAGCACGGTGCTTGAATCTCAGTAAGTCAGGTCCAGACTCAGCAGGTCTTGCATGGGGCCCGAGGCTCTGCATGTCTGAGGTGCTCCCCGAGGACACCAACGTGGACACAGTGGTCCACAGATGATGCTTGGAGTAGAAGCCTCGGCAGACGTGTCTCCACTGAGGCTGTGTCTTACTCCGTCCTCCCAACTGTGTCTCACCTGAGCCCTCCACGTTTCCCCATCAGCATCTCTGTCATCCCACCCTCAAGCTGTATCCCCTCCCTGCACCATGGCTACAGCCTCCATCTATAACGCTCTCCTCTTGTGCTCACCGGCCAGCCTGCAACACACACCTGCGCCCAGTGCAGGTTCCCAGGCCCCGGCCGAGCCGGACCCTATGGACACTATGGACAGGTGCGGGACCTGCTGACTCACCAGCTTCCCTGTGCGTCTCAAGAGTTGGGCTCTCTGGCTCCAGGCTCCAGAGGATTCAGGCAGCTTACTGCCTCACTCCCCTTCCCATCCCTGCCAGGGACCGTTCCCCTGATGAGGGCCACCCTGCCCTCCACAGCAACAACAAGAGTACCCCCTTCCTTTTTTGGACTTTCCCCCAAAGCCCGCCACTCAGTCAGCATTTCTTCTTTGACACATATAAAACCAGTTATAGAAGGGCTCCCATTAGCCAGACACCATGGCGCATGCCTGTAATCCCAGCACTTTGGGAGGCTGAGGCAGGAGGATCACAAGTCCGAGCCCACCCTGGGAAACTTAGTGAGACCCTGTCTCAAAATAAAAAAGAGCTGGGGATGTAGCTCAGTGTATAGGTCCTGGGTTCCATACCCAGTACCTCCCCCGATGCCAAGAACAAGAAGCTTCCATGAGTTGCTGTAGATAAGAAAGGGAACGTTTCCATACAATTAAAGCTTAGTCTCAGGTAGCTAGTTCTCCATCGTTTGACAGTATGTAGAATACATACTAGTTGACCTCAAAAACAAAAAACAACAACAACAAAAAAAAAAACAAGAAAACAACTCTTATAGTTATCTTTGAGATGATAACACAGGGAATCTCTCAGGGGCTTTTAGGATGCATACAACAGAGTTCCCTAAACTAAGTGACCCTGGGATACAATAGGGTTTTGCAAGTCCACTTTTTATAGCTTCCCACTGTCCTTCCCCCTCACAACTTCCTCCGCCCGGACAGCAGCCTGCTGTAAACTGCCATGGACTGGCACCCGTGTGAGCGAGTGTGAGAAGTTGTGGCGAAGCACACAGGGGTGTGGCACGAGCCTCGGAACCTAAGTTCCTGAATTCAAAGACGCAGACCCCACAGGACACAGATGACCCATGGGGACACAGAAAACCGGCCGCAAGGCTCCGGCTCAGAAGATGTGACAGCTCACACACCTTGTCTCCAGGATAATACACAACGGGAGCGCACTTGAAGCTCACCCAGTCCAACCCGTGAGCACCGTGTGGGAGAACCCGGGACGTGGAACACAGGAGGGCTTCCTCTGGCTGTGCGCTACGCTGGCGGAGACATGTGGCCAACACAGGGCCAATGAGCTCTTTACCGAGGTCAGAGAACCGCCCAGGACAAGCAGGGTGCCAGCCTCATCAGGATGTTCCAGGACCCGGCAGGAAAGGGGCTCACCCACCCCCAACGACATCCAGGAGGCACTGGGCTCCCCAGAGGGGCACAGCACCGAGGCCTCAGGGAGGGCCTGGCTCACAGCAAGGCTCGGCCAACATCCACAGCACAGAAGCCAAGACGTGGGTCCCAGTGACTCTAAGAAGATGAGAAGTGTCTATGCTGTGGCAATGGCCCATGTGACAACATCACAAGATAATTGTTTCACAATCACAGTGAGACTGCTGAAATGACTGGGCACAAACCTGATGAGAAATGTGTGCAGGAAGGACAGCTTGACCAAAGACAAAGGAGACTCTGGTAGTGGGAGACGCATCTCCCCAGAGGCCCAGAAAGGATGGAGAATAGCCGGGAAGAGCAGAGGGATGCAGAGCTCGGGAGAGTGACAAAACCAGTCACAGAATGGACATCTAAGGAGCCAGGACTGTTCAGAGGTGGGCAGAGAGGTGGCTTCAGGGTACAAATTCTGGAACAGCACAGGGCGGAGGTCAAGAGCGCTGACCGTCCGGGTGACCCAAATCAAGCTGCTTAACTCAGTCTCTTCATCTGTAAAATGGGGGTGGTGAAACTGCCCCTGTCACCATGAGGACCACCCAAATGCTCAGCCAGCCATCTAGGGGGAGGGAGGTACTCACTGTGCGTGTGTCCAGATGACTGGGACAGACTGAGAGCACATTACAAGGAGGCAGAGGTTGGCCAGGTGAGGGAAGCACTTCTCTACAGGGCTGTTTTGGAATCACTGGGCAGGCAGTGAGACATCCATCACTGAAGGCATCCAAGCCAAGCCCAGATAAAATAAACAACAGAAACATTTTCCACTGCGTGTCTCTTTCTATCCTCTAAAAATATGCACACCCATGTGCTGCCCCAAGTCTGGTTTTTGCCATTTCTGATTTTCAGCTGAGTTCTACAGTGATAGTTACTACAGCGGCTGAGCTGGGTTTTGGGCTGGCAGCCTCGGAACCCCCTGGGGGAGGATGTCATGGCAGAATACGAGACCCAGCCAGGCCCATAGCAGGTTTGTTTTTTTTTTTTAACCCAAATCCTGGAGTGCAGCTTGTGAATCTGTACATTGCACCATCTCTTTACAACTTGCCGGGACTGGACAGCTCTAGAGGGCAGAGGGGCCCAGGCACCCAGCCTCGAGGGGGATAAACTCAGGCTCATCGTGCCTCAGTTGCCTCCTTGAGCAGCCTCACAGAGACAGAATGAGGCTGACCCCAAACTCACAATCTGGATACCAGCAAGCTGAGTGGGCTGCTCATGGCTCACAAGCGGTACCAACAATCTCTCTACCTGCCTTCCAAGATCCCAGCCGGGGCTGAGGTCCCCAAATTAGCAGCTGCTTTTGCTGCACCACGATATCTCCCACTCCCCCGACTCCATCCTGCCAGCTTCCCACACCCGCTGTCATCCTCTTAGGTCAAAGACCTAAGGAGAGCCCTGTGGTACAAGGACTGTCACATGGGTCTCCTGGACCTGTGTCCTGCGACCCTCATTGGTCCATCTCCAAGGCCCTCTTGGGAGCCTTGCCTGATAGCTGGGCACAGAAAGAGCCTACCCTCACACCACATAAGGGAAAAGTCACCCTAAGGTGGTATCCAGGGGTCCCAGGGGCCCACTGACCCTGGCTGGCTGGGATTGAAGCTCTCCACCTCCCCCAGCAGCTCCCTAGCTGGTTAACTATGGCAGCCCATTGCCACGGGAACGGCAGAGCTGTGTGCTATGACATCATGGCAGGGTTGAGGTCAGAGCCAGGGCCAAGCCAGCCAGAGGGTGAGCATGAAGGTCAGAGGACCTACCACAGAGATTTGGCTCCAACTGCCAGATGCTGTGCAGGGGCACTTTAAAGATGCCCATTTAAAGTCATGTCTGGGGTGGGGGTGGGGGTAACTGCACAATATGGAAATCCTCACAGCCACCAGGTAGAGGATACCCTCCTTTCTTCTAGCCTGGTAGCACCATGACCTCCTCAGCTCCCCAAGGAGGTCAGTAATGCTGCCAGGCTGGGGATGGGACATTAAGGGGTGCATATCAAGGTCAGAGCTTCTGACACTGCATCCCGCCCCTTCTCTTGTAGGGAGAGCATCTGCCTGTGTAGGGCAGAGGGGAAATGCCCTTCTACTTTCAATAGTATTGGGAAGCTACACTGAGCTGACAGCTTTTTTTTTTTTTTTTTTTTTTTTGAGACAGGGTCTTGCTGTGTAGTTCAGGCTGGCCTGGATTCACTGTGTAGCCCAGGCTGGCACTGAACTCACGGCAATCCTCCTGCCTCAGCCTCCTGCGTACTGAGCTGACACTGTACTGGTAGCTGGGAGTGGTGGTATCCTGGCCTCAAACCCATTCTCCCCTACCTACCTACTCAGGATGAGAACCCAGACATGCTCAACCTTGCTTCATGAATCTGGCTTTGGAGAAATTTAGTTTGAGGAACATGGTCCCAAGAAGGCAAAGCCACTGATCCTCAGGGTTCTTGCAAGAAAAAAATGAACAGCAGGGATGTGGCCAGGGTGTGGGCATTTCAGGAGGATCCAGATTCAGGAGAGCTGAACCTAGAAACAAAGGCTTTATCTGGGCTGGGTGAGCCAGTGCAGCAGGGGGTTTCTCCCTATGGGAAAATTCTCTACCCAAGCTCCTCCCTACTCTGGTTTTGGTCACTCTTCTTAGCCCTTGAGGTGACCAATTTCCTCTGTCAACCTGACTGGGCTATGGGGTACCCAGATAGCTGACCAACACGATTTCTGGGGGTGCCTGGGAGTGTGTCTCTGGAAGAGATGAGCATTCAGACCTAGACCACCTGATCTAGATCCCCTGCCCCAGTATGGGGAGCCTTCACCCAACCCTTTGAGGGCCGAGACAGAACAGAAAGGCAGAAGAAAGGAAACTTCCTCCTCTGCTGAAGCTGGGGTGTCCACCTACTGCCTCCGGACATCGCAGCTCCTGGTTCTCGGGGTACTGGACACAGACTGAGTCACACCACCAGCTCCGCCAGGTGTCAGCTCACAGACAGCACACCGGGATTTGTCAGCCTCCGTAACTGAGTGAGCCAATTTCCATAATAAATCCCTTCGTGTGTGTCTCTCGCTATACCCTAGTGGTTCTGTTCTCCAGAGAACCTTGACGAGTACAGCCCTCGAGACTGTCTCAGGTCTGCTTCTCCTTCTCAGAAAATAATACACCTGCAAAAAGGAAGTCTGATTCCTCTCAGATATCTGAACTTTTAATATTTCAATTAAAAATCAACACCATTTGTCATCTGCAGAGCATGCCACGCTGTGATCTACTTAGTCACTCCCCTGCTGCTGTATGTCTAACATTTCCCTAAGCTAAGGGGGACAGGGATAAATAACTTTGTGACCAAATGCTTATAGGTGCCCTTAATTGTCTCCTTCGGAAAACTTCCTAGGTACAGGGTTCCCTGGTCAAAAGGAAAACTTGTTTTTATGCCGTCTACTGTTGCTGCCGAAACACCCAGCTGAGCCTCACCACTGCTCGCCTTACGGCAGAATGCATGGGCGTCCAGCCTCTTCAAGGACAAGCAGCCTCTGACCAAGGGAACAGAGCACAGGTCTGAAGCTTCAAAGCCCCATCCTGTTCCACAGCCTCAAGCCAGCATCAGTCTCCTTGGATTCCTGGCACTGCCACTCCACTGGCGACCTTGGGTGAGTCACGGACCTCCCCCATCCAAACACATCCCTGCATCCCTCCTTCACAGAGTCCTTGACAAAATAAGGACAGAGATGTGAAGAGTCTTTCGTACAGAAAGGCCCTTGACAACCACACATTTATCTACATGCCTGGCTATCTTCTTCCTGCCTTCGAGAACTGGCACATGGAATGCAAAGGCCACCTCCCGTTTATTCCTTTGTTCTTGTCAAGAAGCCCACAGGGCCAAGATGACAAGACATCACGGCTGAGAGTCAAGACCTGTGATGCTCATCGTAGCTCCATGCTAGGCACTTGGCTTCCACCTGAGAAAGTGGTCTTTTGCTGGTCTTTTGCTCCCGGCGATGTCTGAGGGTCGAAGATTTACTGCTAAGAGGGCTACTGAGGAAAGCGCACCCACCCCCAGAAAATGCTGGATAGGAAGCCAGGACAGGGCTGGGTGTGAGCAAGCCCACTAAGCCTTTGACTCCCAAAAGTAAGAAGCCCATGTGCTCCGAAGGCCCTCCGGCCACAGTGTCTACACAGTCCTTCTGCACACAATCACCCCAGGGATCTGAAGCCCCCGAAGGATCCCACCTCCCACCCTTCCTCTTGATAGGGCATCAAGCACTTCATCGTTGATCCCATCGCCCTGCCCATGGCTGAAGCCTCACTGCACCTGCAGGGTGGGATGGATGAATGATGAGGTCTTCCTCGTGTTGAGAGCTTCTGCTCTCCTCCCTTAGGGTCCCTGTGAGGCTCCAATTTCTTCGGGTCTGTGCAAGCCCTCTGGACACACAGCATGGCCTCATCATCTCTTCGAGTCTCCACACCTGTGACCCTCCTGGCTTTCTTCTCAATCCTCCCCTTGTCTCCCATCCCCTCCCATGTTAGGGGACCCTGGCAAGGACACAAGACCTGAGCAGGACTATACAACTCAGCACAAGGCGATCTGGGCAGGGCAGGCAAAAGAACAGTCCATCAAAGGAGAGGCTTCCTGTTGGTGCTGGGCCCTGCGTGTGGTTGTTTAGGAGCCATGTTGCCCTCCTTGGAGTTCCTGGGCTGAACCCATGGGCTCCCTGCGCTCTAGATCTGGTGAGGGAGGAGGGGCTGCAGACCCAACCTGGGGGCAGGCAGCATCCAGGCTGGGCTCAGGGGAAACAGAACGTCTGCAGTGGGCAAAGGGACATGCATTTCCTCCCCCGCCTGCGTGCCTTTCTCCCTAAAGAACTCCTGGACAGAGGCTACCCGCAAGGGAGCTTCGCTCAGCGTCTCAAGGCCACCGAAACAGCGTGGGAAACCTGTAGTACTTTTACACACTGCCTCATTTATCAAAAATTTGTTCTGGGGCACAACTCTGAGAAATGTAACCCTGCTTTTGCAGAAAGGGAAACTGAGGCTCACAGAGGCACAGAGTGGGGACTCAGAACCAGTCCCACCTGGCTCCAAAACCCAGGTCATTTCTCCCAATAACTTTCCTTTTGTCTTTTTCCCCTAAAACATCCCGTTTCCTTACTTAAAAAGCAGCTGTTGGAGAAGGTCCTGGCCAGGGTCTCCAAGGTCACTAGAGGGGCCTGGCAAGGCCCGCCCCACACCACTTGCTTTGCCGAGTGTATGGAAGGTGCCCCAACCCAACAGGGTACCAGGAAAGGCCATCCAGTCTCCTCAGACTACGGGTCACAGAGAGCAAATAAAGCCTCAACCCACGCCGGACGTTGCCCCGGAGGTTTATGCTCACAAGGCCTCTGGGGCTCTTTCCCTGAGGAACATTTCGAGACAGAAAGCCAGGCCTTTGCCTGGAAACCCACATTCACTCATAGACTCAAGAGCCTGGGACAGGTGGGTGAGTCCCTGGCACCATCAGGGTCAGCTTGGACAGTAAACCCTACACCTCATTTCTTCCTGTCACCTGCTTCCTTCTGCAGAGTATGGGGCAGGTAGCCAGGTGACAAATACACCAGCCACATCCTGACCAGCAGCCTCTGTGACATAGGCCACAGAGCTCAGGAAGTTTTTTTGTAAAAGGTCAGCTAGTTAATGATTTTGGCTCTGAGGGTGACGCAACCTCTCTGACACTTTCCTCCCATTGCTGTATTGCAAAATCAGCCAGGCAAGATGTGTTTCCAGTGGGTGTGGCTGCCTTCCGACAAAACTTTATTTACTACAACAGGTGACCCCCCTACAGTGGTTTGCCAACCTCTGAAAGAGGTCAGCAAAGTTTCAGGCGGCTGACGGCCTTCGTGGGACCCAGGCACACGAAGCTGGTCCAGCACACAGCACAAAGTGCCCAGCCCGGCCCCTGCAGCACCCCTGGGAAAACGCATGGCTGAGTTTACCCGAGGAAGCATAGCTGACAAACCCACGTCCACCACGCGTGCTGCAAGTCAGACCCCGCTGACGGATGCACAGGTTTTAGTGTGTGACAGTAAAAACCACATTCTAACTGGATGACCTATCGGTGTGAATTACATCTCAATAATGCTGATAAAAGACAGTCCAGGAGAGAGAAATAACAATCCTCTCTGGAGGACAGGCCATTGGTGTTTTATCTGTGCCTCCAGGACCCCAGGGAAAGTCAGTTCCAGCCCCTACCCTAGTGGGGGGGGTGTCCTTCCTGGGTCGACCCCTTACCCTCTCTCCATCCTAAGAAACCCTCCTCCAATCTCTATTTGCCTCCCAAATGTGTTCTGTTTTTCTTTTTTTGGTATTACACTTGAACCCAGGGCCTTGTACATGCTAGGCAAGCACTCTACCACTGAGCTCCATTTAACTTTATTCCCCAACAATTTTACTGTTATTCTGGCCTTGAGCTTGTGATCCTCCTGCCTCAGCCTCTGGAACAGCTGGAATTATAGGCATGTACTACCACGCCTACACCCAAATCCCTTTTGCTGGGAGTGGGTGCTAAGAATTAAACTGGAGGCCTTGTACTTGCTCAACCACTGAGCCACAGCCACAGCCTTCCAAATGCCTTTTAAGCTAAAATAATGATACAGCTCATTCAAATTTAGAAAATAGGGTTAAGTAAGAAAAAAAAAAATTTTTAATGACCCTTGACTTTACCCACAGTCCAGATTTTTTTTTTTTTTTCAGTAGTGGGGATTGAACCCAGGGCCTTCACACTGAGCTACATCCCAGCCCTTTCTTGTAATTTTTTAAAAGTTTGAGATAGGGTCTTGCTAAGTTGTCTAGGGTAGGCTCAAACTTTCTACCCTCCTGCCTCAGCCCCCCACAGTGCTGGGATTACAGGCATGCACCACCATGCCCGGCATACAGCCTAGAATTTTGATGGATATCCTGAACTGTTTTCCTTCCTTCCTTCCTTCCTTTCTTTCAATATGTGGGTACTGGGAGTCGAACTCAGGACCTTGCGCTTGCCAGGCAGGCGCTTATGCCGCTGAGCTATCTCAGCGGCCCTGTTTTACTTTCTTTCTTTCTTTCTTTTCGTACCAGGAATCAAACTCAGGACCTTGCACGTGCTGGGCAGGGGCTTGTGCCACTGAGCTATATCCCCCACCCCTGGACTGTTTTTCTCTGCATGCATTTAAATAAATATATGCTTTTATTTTTTTAAAGTGGGATACTGAGGTAGTAAAACTACATGAAGAAAAGCCAGGAAACTGTCAGCATAAAGCTAACCAGGTCAGTGGCTCCCTGAGTGGACAAGGCAGAGCTGGGACCGGCCACTTCCCTGAGGTTTTTGGTTAACAGCCTCTTGATCTAGGTGTTGGGTTGCTACTCTTGCCGCAACGGACACTTGAGCACTTTGCCTTTCTAAAAATGTATGCTACAAGTTCGGCAATGTTTACGATGAGATCCATGCAGACTGTCCCCAGATCCCTACACCCTGGACACGTTTGCAGGTCACACACAGGAACCTGCAACGCTACTGTACATGACTGCTTGCATTTTGTTGTAAGGACAGAACTTAATTTAGTCATCTTTAATGCATTGGCAGGCAAATCTCATCTACAAGGCTAGCACTCTGCAGTTTTCCCCTCCTTCATCACTGCCACCAGTGTCACAGCCTCCATACTTCTTGTTCAGACCCCAAGCAGAAAAACAAGAACTTGGCCAAGCATTCTTAGTACCTAGATATTCATTAAAAGCTCTGTTTAAGTGCACCCTCCATATGTCTTCTTTTAGCATCAAACATGTCTTGGGTAGCCCTGGGTGGAGACCACTGCTCTGTGCAAACACCGGCAGGCAGAAGCACCCGGTGAGGTTTTAAAATTCCAGTGCCCACACCCAGGTTCAGAGCCTCTGAATCCAGGTGCCCGCCTCCTCCCAACCCCCTTGGAGGTTCTCACTGCCATTCCAATGCCTGTGCACCCTCAGTGGCTTGCCTGGGGCCCTGGGGATGGAAGGAGACTCCGTGTGGCCAGCTGCCTCGCGATTCATTCCCAGCAGGCCCTGGCCCCCAGCCCTCCTCTTTGGCCTGCTCTGCACCCAGAGCTCTCTTGGCTGTGCCCAGGCAGTCAGGCCCTCTGCTGCAGACCACAGGGTGCACTCTGGAGATGCCCGAGCCAATCCCCACTTTGGCTTCCTCATCCTTCCGGACCTTGACTTCTCAGCTCTGCTCTTCTCTCTTGAGGCCCATCCTGGCCACAGGACCACTCCTTCCAGGTTTGTGAGTTTGTGCATGTGTGTGTGCATGCACTCACTGGGTGGCGGGAGAACGCCCCCTTCTTCCTTCTCTGTCTCCTCCTATGCTTTTTCTTTCTCTTGCTGTTTTCCCCATCCTCCCAGCCTCCTGGGATCCTGGAAGCACATCTCTTGGTTGTTTTCAAACCCAAGACCAGGTTCCCCCCAGGCATGGCAGTAGTGGTCCCTGCAAAGACCAGGCTGGCTGCACGCACCACCCCATAAGCCTGGGTGTTGTCTACACCCGTTCTCTATGCACTCAAATATCGCCAAAGGTTTTGGACTGCCTAGCCTGCACCGTGGAGATCTACCTGGCAACTCCGCTGAGATTGCAGGGAACAAGCCCACCTGCAGACCCTGGACCACAAGCAGCACAGTGTGACTGGCTGTGCCACCAGAGGGTTGCAAATTCCAGAGCCCCAAGCTGGTCCCAGGCTGACACTGTCCTCTGGACACAGGCAGGGATGAGCTACGGTGTGGATGAGCTCTCCTGCAGCACGTGCCACGCCTCCATGACTTGCACACACCTCTTTCCTCTTTGGCTCCAACCTTGGGAGCTGCCCTGACCCAGGTTCCAGTCAGTCCCCTGGAGATGTCCTTCCAGGGACATTGTCCAAAACCGAGTCAGGGACTCCCAGTCTCCCTTTCATCCTGCTCTACCCGTCCTATAAGCACATTTCAAGCTATAGGCTCACTTTCGAATTTCGCTTATTTGGAGAGTTTGCCTGGTGTTAATCACTTACCTGCACCACACTGAGTATAATTTCCTTCACACCCTATGCTGGATGGAGGACAGCGAGGGTCTGTACGTATCTGCTCCCTCACGCACGCTTTTAAACCACTTCCAAGCGCCCCACAGTAATGTTTGGTTTTCCCCTCCCCAGGGCAGGGATAATAGCCCACCTCTGCCTTTTTATTCCCTGGGGGCAGAGCCAACTACTCCGTAACTGCTCTTTGAAGCAGACAAGCCATATATGAACATCAGGATGCACAAACCCTATGACCCTGAACGAGCAGTCACCTGCAGAAGGAGTTGCCAACAGCATCTGCAGAGAGCGGCTCCACCCTCAGAAGGCCTGGCTCCATTCTCCGGGTGTAATGCTGGCGTGCTTTTCACACATGCCAGAGTGGATGAAGCCGTGACTAAGTGTGCTAGGCTGGCCCTTATCACTGTGCACACAGGGCCCACCAGGCCCCAAAGGAACTGAGGACATCGTGCAGCTCAGCACATGGGACCTAGCAGATGGCGCACTGGGCCTTGACTGTGGGCCCCTTTCCATCTGGGCTGGACACCACCAGCAGGTTTGCAGAGAGTGGTTTCTAGAGATGGGAACAGTGATAGAGTTAGCACAATGTGGCCTTGGGCATTGCCACCCAGGCCACAGAGGAGACTTTATTCTCTGGGTCCAGGAGCTGCTGGATTTATCCTTGATTCCAAAAACCAGCTGTAGCAGCCTGGGTCTGCTAAGTAGCTCAGCTGGCTTAGTAACTCAGGCTCCGCCCGTGGTACTGCCTGAATGGCGAGCCTGGAGCTGGTTTCCAGCCAGATGACTGTCACTGCACAGGCTTGCGGTAGGTGGAGAAGAATTCCATTAGGTAAGAGGGAACTGGGCCAGCAGCCCATCTGAGCAGCGCTGTTACCAAGACATGGAACACCTCTTGCTCGTCTTGACCTTCCTGGAAAGGCCAGGGACCTGGGACCTTCCAAGAGCATGCCAGATGATCTCTTACCCTCCATCCTAAATGTTACAATCTCTCAGTGAATCCTCTTTGTTGATCATAGTTCCAATCCCACCACTGCTAAGCAACACCTCCCAGAAATCCTTCCATGGGCGAAGAAATCTGTTTCTTAGACCAAGAGCCTCGTGCAGACACTAAGCCAGTCAGCAGTGCTGTACCCAGCCGTGAGTACGTGGAGCACAGGAAAAGCCAGCCTCTATTAACCCCCGAAGTGCATCCTTTCCAACACCCCTGCTTCACAGTCCCAGCTACATAAAGTCTCCCGTGGGTTTCAAAACTACAGAAGCCAAGATCTGAGCCCATTCTGTATCTGCACAGGGACCCAGACCAGAGGAATCTTCTAGAAGCCCTCACCCCCCAGCCAATTCTGTTCTCAGCAGAATGGGGAACTGCACTGAGTGAGACACAAACCTGCATCTCTAAAAGGTGAGCAGAACATTGGTGAACAGGCGGCCACTGCAGTCGCGGGGCATGGTGGTGGGGGCTTTATCTCTGCTCCCTGCCCTGAGACATCCGAGCACAGGAGGGACGACAGGGAACAAGACGGGAGCTTCGGTGTACTGGGCTTGATAGTGCCCTTCCCCCCCAACTCATGTCCTGCCAGAACCTGTAAATATAACCTAACCTTATTTGGAAACAGGGTCTTTGCTGTTGAAATCAAGTTGAGATGAGATCATACTAAATGGAGGGGGTGGCTAAGCCCAATGGCTGGTGTCCTTAAAAGAAGGAGGTTTGGACCCAGACACACGCACAAGGTAGAGGTCCATATGAGATGGACTCAGAGTGGGAAGGGTTACATCTGTACCCCAAGGAACACCAAGGATGGCCAGGAGCCACCCAAAGCTGGGACAGAAGCCTGGAAGATTCTCCCTCAGTGCCTCCAGAAGGAACCAGCCCTGCTGACATCTGGATTTCACTCGCTGGCCTCCTGAACTGCAAGACAATAAATTCCCCTCACTTTGAGACACCCAGTATTGTCATTTGTCACAGCAGCCACAGGAGACAGGATAACTGGACTCTGCAGTGCAGCTCTGGCCTGAGAGTAGGCTCCTGCACTGGGACAGGGTTAAAAGTTTTCGCTTCATGATGATTTTGATGCAATGATTTGGACACCAGTGCCAGGAACTCTAGGCAGAAGAGAGTAATGTGCAAGGCAAAAGGAAGGCTGGAGGCATCTGCGAGAACTCCTCGACCCGCAGCAAGCCTGCTCCAAACCACAGCAGAAGCAGCTCCCAGCTCAGTGGCTGCCTTAGCATACAGCTGGGCAAGGACAGAAGTAGCTGCCTGGAAATTCTCCCCACATGGCTGGGAGGGGAGGGTGGCCCCAGGCCCAGGTCCTTGCTGCTGGGCTCCTATGAACCAAACCCCCAGCTCCCTTCTGGGGCCCCATGACTTGCTGGTCAGAAGTGCAGCCTCTCTTGGCGCTGGAGCCCCGACAGGCCAGTACTCCCAGAGGAAACCCCCCCACCCCCAAAGGCCACTCACAGTACCCTCAAGGGGAGGAGCCTCTTCTTTACCCCAAATTTTGCTGAACAGCAAAGCTAAATTGGAGAAAAGACTTCATTTCCCCCAAATCAGGTGTTGCGGAAACTACCCTATAAGTGCTTGCCACACCCAAAGCCCAGGTGGCTTGAGCCACGCGGTTCCACAGGTAGGACCAACTGAAGGTTCCCCAAGCTGGGCAGGTGGTCCTCATGGCTAACAGTGATGGGGCAAGGAGCCTTGGGAGGGGACGGGGCGGGGGTCACTGATGACAGCAAGAGGACACAGGAGCACCAGCTTCAGTTCTGGCAGGTGAGGGATACCCACCCAGTCTTGCCACATTGGGCAAAGGATACGCAGCTGGTGACAACTTAGGGGCAGACGTTAGTGAGAAGGCAGAGGGGCCGTGGAGGCCCACCTGCTGTCCACCTGAACGTGCCACCACCAAGACAGGAGAGGTCTGCAGTGTCAGCCCTGGGCGGAAACCCCATTTCTGCTGTTCTCCCACTCTGAACCCTGCTCCAGGGGGCCAGCCCATATAACTGAGCTCCTCCTCCCTCCTTGGCACTTACTGTGGGGGCCGGGAGTCCTGAGGGTAAGAACTAGTCACTGACCGACCAATCTAAGCACCACACAATCCCATTACCCCTTCCAGTCACCAAAGCTCCGGTTTTGGGGGAACGTCCTGGGAAAAGTCCCAGGCAGCAAGACACTCAGGGTGCTGGTCCCTGCAGGGCCCTGTTCGTGGGGCCTCGTGGACAGGGCACTCAGCAAGGAGACAGGCCACCCGCCCTCTGTGGGCCTTTCTCGGGGTCCCTTCCATCCTGCCGTTTAATATGCTTAACACATCAGCCCCCAACTGGGGCCCGCAGAAGCACCCCCACCAGAAGTCCAAGAATCCCAACTCCCACCTCACCTGTGAGTTTCTCGGTAGGGTCCCCAGTCTCCAGCCACCCCCACCCCAGCCGTGTCCCCCCTGCCCTGCCCCCGGCGCTGGCATCCCAGGGCGGCCGCCTGCCAAAACCCAAGCCGTTCCCTGGCTCCCTTTTCAGGGGCTGGAGCTGCGGCGGAATTTCGGTGGGATTTTGAGGTCGCGAAGCATCACACCAAAGAGAGGGAAAGAAAGGGAGAGAGGGAGGGGGGAAGAAAGTACGCTTCGGGCGTCCACTTGCGGGATTCCAAGGGGACCCGGGAGCGCGGGGTGCCTGGCCCTGGGCCGCGGGCGGGGCTCCGCGGAGCCTGCAGGGTCCCCGAGAGCGCGCTGGGCGCTGGGCCGCGCGGGCGGGCCCGGGGTCGCGCCGCTTACCTACGTCCGCATTGCAAAACGCCTGTTGCGGGTGCACCGGGGAGCAGCTGCAGGCGTCGGCACCGCGCGGCAGGCTCCCCAGGAGCAGCAGGCCGAGCGCCAGCCGCAGGCTGCGGGCCGCGGCGCCCATGGCGGGCCGGGGGTCGGCGGGGGCCGGCACGCCCCTCCTCACCTGCCCCGCGCACGGGCGCAAACTTTCTCCTCTGTGGGTTTCGGGGATGGCGAGGGCACGGCGCGGGGGGCAGCTTCTCGGCGGCGGCGAAGAAAGCGGGGTGGGGGCGGCGAGCGAGCGGCGCCCCGCAGGCCTTCTATGGATGTTTGCTGCGCGCTCGGCCGAGCCGGCGTTTTATTGCGCTGCGAGGATCCTCTGCTCCTCCTCCCGGTGGCGGGCAGCCAGTGCAGGCCGGGCGCTCCCAGCAGCCCTCCTCCCGCGCCCGCCCCGCCGGCCCTCCCCAGAACCCGGGCTTTTGTTGTGCCCAGCCGGGCCGGGCGCGGGCTTCCAGAGCTACTGGTGCGCCAGTCAAGGCCAGCGCCGCTCACCTGGCTCCCACCGTCAGAGCCGCCAAATGGCCCCCTGAAGCCAGGCCACCCAAAGGCACCAGGCCGCCTACCGCCCTTTCCTTTCAGCCCGGCTGCTGGGTCTATACCGTCTGATCTGTTTCCACTAGGGTGGATTCCAGACACAGGCTGAGCAAAGGGATGTGCCCTCTGGCTCAGGGGCCGTTCCCCATCGCCCCTGCCTTGTGGGCTGGAGGCCCCCCTGAAAAACCCGGGGCTCCTTTACGCAGTGGAGGCCTTAGAATTTTAACTGTGCTCGGCTGGTTGTTGGAGGGGGTGAAGGGTGTGGTTGGTATGAACAAGACAGGATTTTTATAAACTGGCCATATTTTAGAGCAGCCATAGGGGTTCGGGGGCAGGAGCCAGTAGGATTGTGTGAGCGGTGTTTGTTCAGAGTGTGCACAGGTGTGGGGACCGAAGAACTTTTCCCTAAACGGTTCTGTGTTCCAGGAGAGACCAAGGAACTTACAGGTGCAGTCAGGGCAAGACAGGGTGATTGGTGCTCAGTCCCTGTGTCCAGGTGGCGAACCTGTGTCCCTCTGGACATTGGCAGTCCCACCAGGGAGATGAGAGCCCAGGAAAAGGACGCAGTTAAAAATAATTGCCTACCTGACCACATGTGCTGACCTGAGATGGGAAACGCTGGAAAATACTGAAAGAATAGAAAAACAGTTCCTTTCTGCCTGTGCATGCTTTTGAAGCAGACAACTTGGAGAAAAGTTAAATAGGCAGAATAGTTATTTTTAGCACCCTGACAAATCCAGAGTCACTTTTTGGCTTTTGTTAACCTAAAATAGAGTTGTGTCGTTGGTGGGATGATGTTTGATGCTAACTTTGTGGAAGTACAGTCGATTCAGAGAGTTGCCTGCCAGTAGCTTTCATTTCTCTTTCATTCTTTTTTATTACAAGTGGAAAAAATGATGTTGAACTTCATAGCGCCCAGGACTCGACTCACCAGTTTATTAGAAAAGCAGGTAACTCAGGTGCACACTCTTGGTCTTTTAGGCAAGACATGCACACCTGGCACAGGGATGGCAAACAAAAAATGGCAAATACTCTGGAGGTAGGACTGATGGTGTCACAGAAAGGGCGCGGGGCAAATGTGGGGTGCACGGGGGAGAAGAGGGCCTGGGCTGCTGAAGGGGGAATGGTTTCTCTCGCAGAGGCTGGTTTCTCCAGCCCACAGCACCTCATCTGCATTCTGCATTATGGATTTCCCTCCCCTGAGTCATCCACACCAGCACATAAACAAGCTGGACTTCTGGCCAAAAATACACATCTTTTCTTGACCCCAATTCTGTTACTAGAGAATAAGTACCCCATTCCTTGAATCCCCTACAGTTGTCTTCTCCAAACAGATACCCACACCAGAGGTTTCCAGGTCTTGGCCTCCTCCTCTCCTACCTACCCCTTTCTTCCCTCTTCCTTCCCCAATTTATTCTTCCCTCCATCAACAAATATGTATTTGACTGTCCACTGTAGCCTGGACACCATCCTGAGAACAGAACCCTGTATTGTCTACGGGTCAGGTGAAATTCCCCGTGATGGGAGGCAGAAGACCCCAAGGCCCTGAGACCAGGCAGGCTGCACTGGCCTTGGTGGAGATCAGAGATGTGGCCAAGGAGAGAAAAGGAGGGTGAAAGCAGGAGATGGATCAGAGAGCAGGGAGGGGACGGGGCAGGTGGCACCACAGCATGTGTGTTTTCTTCTGAGTGTGTGTATGTCTGTGAGGTCCAGCAAAGAGAGGCAGGAAGAAGGGTCAGGAACCTGTGAACAGGCAGAGGTCACAGAGACCCAGCCATGTGCCCCTCTGCTGACCTTCCCAGCCTCCTTATCCAAAAAGGGGAGATTTAAAAAGCTTTTTCATGGATTGCTGTGAGTGGTGACCTAAGACACCCACACCCAGGCCTGCCCTCACACTGCCACCCCCAGCCCTCACACTGCCACCATCCTCAGTCCATGACCACTGCCTCCCCTGTGGTTAGGACCCTCCCAGTCCGGCCCAGGAAACTGAGGCTCCAGACTAGGAATCCACTAGAGACAGGGAGTAGGCGAGGACCAGGCTGCTGGTGCACTCCTGCCTCTGCTCTGGGCCAGGAGGGCTCAGTGCAGCAGGACTGGGGGAAGGGAGGCCCAGGTCAGGACGCCCCACACCTGGGCACAGAAGGATGCGGTAGGAGGATCCTGGGCCGGCTGCTTCCCCATCACCTTCACGCCTAACCGACCTCCTCTACCTCTCCTTTTCATATTGGTGGGTGGGGGAGTGAGGGAGCCACATCCGACACCCCGGCCCTGCTGCAGCCTGCAGGATGTGGCTCATATCTGCCCCAGAGCAGTGGCTCTTGCGGACTCTCAGGGCAGGCAGGAGGGGGCAGTGCTGGCCAGGCCAGCACTTGGGAGGTTGTGGAGAGGATTTCCAGGCCCTCATTCCACCGAGAGCTCTAGCCTTGTTCCTCACCCCATCACCAGGCTTTCCCGGTGTGAAGCCCAGCAGAGCTATCTGTCAGTCTCTCCCCTCCCTCCCACGACTGAGCACACCCAGCAGACACGTCCTGGGGTGGACCGGGTAAACACTCTTCAGGGCCAAGAGGAAGTGCTAATGCCTCCTCCCAGGTATTGGGTCAGGGTGCTGTTTAGGCCTCCCCTGTCTCGCCTCGGGTGGGGCCCTCGAAGCAGGAGGAGAAGCTGCATTTCTCAGGGACACGCCTTCCAGGTCTGGACTGGATCCATCTCCCCTGAGCTGCAGCCTTCTCTCCATTGAGACAGCTTGAGCGGAGCTGAAACCCCCACACTCTTTCTGGCTGGTTCCCCAGAGCCAGATGTTCTCATCAGTAACAGGCATCAAAGCTGGCCCTGCACACCCAAGAAGTGGACCCTGAGCCAGCAGTCCAGAGCTCCAGAATTGGTGGGGTGTCTTGGGCAGGTCAGGGGGCTGTAGAGGGAGGTGGGGATGCGTCTGTGGGTCTGATTGCCTTTTCTGCAGCCTGACAGGAGTCTCCCATCAACACCATGATGAGTCTCTCTGTCCAACTGGGCATCAGATTCTCGGCCACAATAGGTGGGTGACATCTGTCCCCAGTGTCCCCTGCAGGGCTATTTACCCAGGACACCCTGAGGATGACAAGCCGATGCATCAGCAGTGATGGGCTGACTGTGGCTGTGTGAGCATCTCTATGGTCCGTGGTGGATGTGCAGGAGGATGTCCGAGAGCAATTTCATGATGCATGCTCTTCAGTCAGGGCTGGGCTTCTCAATCTTGGTGCATTGACATTGGGCGAGATCGCTCTGTGGTGGGGCCATCCTGGGCGTTGTAGGATTCCGAGCAGTCTTCCTTACCTGGACCTTCCAAATGCCAGTAGCAACTTCTCCAAATTACGACAACCAAATATGTGTCCAGTCCTTGCAAAATTGCTCTGATCAAGCATCACTAACTTAAAGAAACAGGTAAAAGTCTTCAGTTCTGAGCAGAACAGGTGCAGAAACATGAACACCAGGGCTCTGTTGTGTAGTGCACACAACAGTGTGTCCAGGAGGCGCCTTTGTCAGGGACTTGAGACCAGGGAGGGAGCCCCCCCATACTGTCAGGGGATGGAGGGAAGGCAGGGAACACAATCGATTCTTTCTGGAGTGTCCATGATAAGACAGCTTATCTTAGATTTTGTTCGTGTGACATTAAATATCTGTGGGGAGCTGGAGAGATGCATACAAAGGTATCACCAATTAGCAGGGAACGTCCCGGCCCTGGGACCGGGGGGAAGGTGGAGTCCCCTCCCCAGGCAAGTAGCCTCTAGGACAAGGGCAGCTGTGAGCCAAAGATTTAGGTGAAATATAACTCTTGACCTGCTAGAGGTCAGATGTGCTGAGCTTGTGTCCCCCAAATATCAAAGAATGAATTCCAAGGGACAAAGGAGGTTAAGAGTAGGAAAGATTTATTAAGAGAAAGCTTCTGAGAGATAGAAGGGGTCTCAAAAGCAGTTGCCACTGAGGCTCTTTGTCAGGGGTAATTTATGTAGCAAAATCACAGCATGGGTACAAGGTGGGTCACACTACAGTCAACCTACAGGGTTACAAGTACGACAGCTTAGCTAATATTGATCCGATAGGAAAATGAGTCATGTAGCAAGGGTACATGGAAAGATGAAAGGAATTCTTGGAAAGGGAGGGGAACAGGGTCCAGATGTTCTGGTTACCCACTTATGTATCTGATGCCTGTGTGGGACCACGGGACCAGGTGGTGCTGATTACAGTACAATCTCGAGTTGCCGTTTATCTCCTGGGAGGGGAGGCATGCAGGCCTTGCTATTGCTTCTCCATTCTGAGGACTGGTTCTCTTCAGATGTGCCTCCAGCTACACTTCTGATGTCTTTATTTTTGTGTGTCTGCTGGCTTCCTTGAGGGCCCAGTCCCTCTCTGACTGTACATTAATTTCTATTTAACTTAGCTGCCTGTAATACCAGGCCACCCACCTCAGGGGCCTGGCTATCAGCTGCTGTTCACCCCTGGGGGTGGGGAGCATGACTTTCACAGCTCCTAGTGCAGCCCTGACACTGCCCTCTTCCTTGATCAAGTCTCCGGTGGCTCTGGGGAGGGGGCCAAGAGCAAGGGAGGCATCCCAGAGTGAAGCACACAGACACCTCCTCCAGGGTGTCTCCAGTGGTACCTCCTGGTACCACTGAGCTTCAGCCCTGCCTGGGATGCCTATACGAACCTCCTTCTACTATGGCTCTGCAGAGGGTCAGCCCCCCTCCCTGCAGCTACATTTGGCCTCCTTTCTGATGCAGAAGTGCTCTGTTCTGCAAGGTGGCCCAAACAGGGCCTTGTCCCTCCTCCCAGGAGAGAGGGGGTGCTCAGGGAACCAGGGTCCTGGGCCATGGATTTCTAGGAGTCTACACCCAGGTTCTGCACACCTTGTCCGCATCCCCCTTCTCACCCGCCTGGCTCCCCCACCCCGCCTGCCTGACTTGGGCTCTAGGGACCCCTCACACCAGCTCTGTGAGGCGCAGGCATGTGAGAGCTGCTGGGAGTGGATGCTCCCGGCCTGCCGCTCACACTTCCTCACGCCCAGGCTATTTCCTTCTGGCCCTGGGCGTGTGGTCATGTGCTTCCTTTCATGGGCGGGTTGCAGGCCAGGGCCAGGGAGCAGCGCTGAGAAGCTAGTGCCCTCCATCCGGGCTCTGTGCGGGAAGCAGCCTCAGCTGGCTGGCTGGGAGGAGCAGACACTGGGGGCTGGCTGCCCAGCTCTGTGGGGCTTGCTGGGCCCACAGGGGTGGTTTCAGGTTCCCCTCGCCTGCCTGCCTGCCTGCCTGCCTGCCTGCCTGTGAGCCTGGCCTGGAGGCTCAGGTTTCCCGCCGCCATCCTCTGCTTCCTATGGTGTTGGGGAGTGACAGCCGTGGCCATGATGTCATCGCTTAATCCAAACAGAAGGGAGGCTGGGTTCTGGTGCGGGCTGCTGGCCAGTGCTGAGGGCAGCAGTAAATCTCATCGCAAGGCTGTGATTAGGTCTGTGCCCAAGAATGCCCCCTCCCCTCACCCCAGCCCTGCTTTTCTTTCTGTGTTCCTGCCTGGCCTCCTTCCCTCCCTCTTCTCCCTTTCGGTTCATTCTTCTCCGGGGACTGAGAGAAGCTTCAGCCTCTCGGTGACGTCAGCCTGAAGCCATCCATCAGCCAGCAGCACCATCGGTCCAGGGCCAGGCTCTCGTCACCTCCAGTCGCAGATCTGGCCTCCCTTCCTCTGGAGCTAGGTTCGGGGGACAGGGCAGCCCTGACTTCCTCTAGGGTGCAAGGCTAGGGGAGCAGCAGAATACCTAAGTCTCCATTGGGCTGAAGAGCCAGGCTGGGGTAGCTCTGGTCACAACAAAGAGATCAGAGGCAATGAAGCCAGGAGAAAGGGAAGGAGAAGCCAGGGTTCTTGGAGAGTGACTCATCATTCATTTCTTCCTGTTTTGGGAGCCTGCTCACCTTCTCAGAGCTATGGGAGAGCTGCCCAGCTCCAAAGGCCAGGCAGTGGGCGCAGAAGTGAGTGGAAGTGAGACTCGTGAGCAGTCCCAGCCCGCCACACTGTTTCTTCTCTTCATGACCCCATCATCTGGTTCTGTGTCGGTGTCCCCAGCTTATCACCACTCACTGTCCCCTGCTTTCCCAGCTCACACTCGGCCTCCCCTGACCACAGAGCCCTGTTGAATGGATGCTCACAGGAAAGTGGTAGAGGACAAGGTGGGTGACGTCTCCCAGCACCCGAGCTGGGCTGGGCTCCCTGCGGAGGTGGGAGAGTGCTTTTGGCATCCAGCAGTGCCCTGCCATGTCAGGCTGATTCCGACACAAGGGGAGGTAGAAATGCTTTGGACGTGGCCGTAAACCTGTCACTTACAGGTGTTCTTAACCCCACTCCACTGCTGCTGCCCATTGCTCCTCCCCACAGAGCCTGGGTTTGGCCTCAAATGCCCCCTCTCCAGGTCCCAGCCAGCCAAAGGTGACAAGGTATTCCAGTCCTGGGGAGGTGCCCAGCTGGGGCCATGTGGAGACCCAGGTGCCCTGATGAGGGGTGGAGAGGCTGCGCTTCTGCAGCCCAAGACTCCTCCCAGTTCATCTCACGGGGTATTTGTCACCTCTGACTCCCCACAGACCGTCACTTTTTTTGTAGTCCTGGGGATTGAACCCAGGCCTCATGCATGCTCTACAAGGGCTCTGCCCCTGAGCTACACCCCAGCCCTTTTTATTTTTTATGTCGAGACAGCATCTCACTAAGTTGCCCAGGCTGGGTTTGAACTTGTGATCCTCCTGCTTCAGCCTCCAGAGTAGCTGGGATCACAGGCATGTGCCACCATGCCTGGCTCTTAGCTGTAGACTTCTTTTTTTTTTTTTTTTTTTTTTGTGGGTACCGGGGGGTTGACCTCAGGACCTCGTGCGCCAGCAGGCGCCCATGTCGCTGAGCGATATCACCGGCCCCTTTTTCGTATGTGGGTTCCGGGAGTCGAACTTGGGCCCTCGCGCTTGCCGGGCAGGCGCTTAAGCCACTGAGCCATCTCACCAGCCCAGCTGTAGACTTCTTAAGGACAATCATTTGTTCTTCATCTATTCATTCATGCATTCATTCAACAAGTATTTCTTGGGCACTGGCCAGGGGTTAGGCCTGTGCAAGAGCTGGGGATAAGGATGGAGTAAGAGGAGCCCCTTTCCACCTAGGCACAAACCTTTAGTGGGAAAATAGACAAAGAGCAGGGTGGGTGCCATGAAGGCAGAAGCGCCAGGGCTACGGGAGCCGTGCCATTGAGGAGAAGAGAGGCTGCTCAGAGGGGAGCTGGAGGCCGATACCAGGGTGGGCACTGTCCTACTGCTTCAGGGCGTTGTCCGGGGTAGGAGGACATGGAGACTCCAGGGACGGGGTGGCCGAGCGGGTGGGTGGGGGCTGGGCTGGCGGTCAGCAGGGTCTGAGGTGAGCGTGGCGGATGGAGCCGGCAGCTGCTGCTGGTGACTCACTGCTGAGCAGGAAGATTGGAAACACATGTTCCCACGTAGAGGCACATTTATTACTCAGAGCAGAGGGTTCTCGGAGGACCTCGGAGTCAACAGGAAGGGCGGGGGAGGCCGCTTACTGTCTCTGCCCCTGGGAGCGTGGCCCCTCCACTCCACCGCACTCCAACCTGCTACTGCTTAAGACTCTGTTTATTGTGAACATTTTGAAACCCTGTTCACAAGGGGAGAGAACAGAACAATACCCTGCTTCTAAAAAGGTCCACTCCTTCCATTTTGTCTCGTCAGCCTGTCCCCCAAAGGATTCTTTGGTAGCAAATCCCAGACGTCTCGGTTCCCAGGCAATGTTGGATGAACTGTTTCCCTTTTGATGAAGGTGTGCCTTCTCTTCTGGGTAGAGAAATGTGCTAACTCTACTCTACAGTTAGAGGTTTACAATTTCTCAGAAGCCTGAAGGGGCCGGGGTGGGCAAGGGGAGACATCTGGAATATCGTCATTACCTATCATTTGTGGAATGCCTACCTCAGGCCCTTCTCGTCCCTTACTGGGTTTAAATCTCACTGTGTCAGAGAGTGGAGGACAGTTTACTGCAGCGGTGGACCTGGGCTGAGAACCCGATGATCTCTGGCTCTCTGCCTCCTCGTTTGGAAACTGGGGTCCTGCCAGTCCCTGGGACAGTGTCCAGCCACACAGTTAAGTCCCCGGTGACGGTGGCCATGAAGGGGTCAGGCTATGGAAAAGCAGGCTGCAGAGCTCGGGACTGCTGGACTGCTGGACCTGTCAGACTCCTCCCCTTCCCACCAGCCAGCTGCGCAATGTGTACCCTTTTCCAAGTCCTCCGGATCATGGGGGTCCTGTGACTTCTGGTGGAGCCCTGAAGACCTCTCTGCCCAGGGCTCATCCCCACGGACACCAGGGTTGGGGAAGGTGTCCAGCTCCTGGCGAGCCCCTTCCTTGAGGACTCAAGGCCCTTGGAGTCAGCAGCACGGGGCTTCCCAGCCAGTTGGAAAGGAGAGGATCCGGAAGAGGGAGAATCCCTTGACCTGGTGGTAGGTGAAAACCATCCTCCCACCTCGGGACGGGTACACTGGGCATGACCAGTCCAGATCTTTGGACTGTAAGAGATAGACACCAGAGGAGACGGTTAATCACAGTAAGCTTTATTCAAAGGACACAGGAAAGGTCACAGAACTTTAGGGCAAAAATCACAGCTGGACAGCAGGGCTTAGAGACCCCCATTCTGCTGCTTCCCTCCTGCTCCTCTCATGGCCCCTGCATGGTGCACCTCCATCAGCGGCCTTGCTTGGCTCCCATCATCCGTCCTCCCCACCAACTTACCCTGTACTTCCATGGCCCTGTGTGACTGTCCCCAACCCTCCAGCTCCCTCCATTCAAGCCCTCTTGTTTGTTCTCAAGGTCACCCATGTAAACCCATGGGGCTGGCTAGGGCCAGGTGACAGCGTACCTGGCTCCATGGCTGTGGGCAGCAGCACTAGCTGGGTAGCCAGGGCCTGGGTTCTGAAGGATGGGTCCGCTCCGCATAGGAGGGAAGGCAGGGTCCCACAAGGGGTTCACAGGGCAGAGTAAGGGACAGTGGGGACGTCAAGACCTGCCTGTACACCTGGGCACCTTTAGAATCTTTCAGCACCGGGAGAAGACAGCCAGTGTTGGGCCTGGAGCGTCTACCAAACACCCTGGCTTGATGGCCACATGGCCATCAGCCTGAGAGATGCTCTGCCCCTAGAAGGTTCTACCCCCAGGCCTTGACAGAGGAGGAAAGGAACCTGTTCAGAACCCTAGCCTGGCCATCCTGTCCCCTGGGAGGGTGCCCCACAGCCACTCCTGAATTAGCTGCCAAAGAAAATATTTTTTGCAGGTTCCTCTGAGCTGAGAATGGAAAGTCAACACCCCACAGGGTGAGTTATGTGCGGTGGGGGGTGGGGAGGAGGCTTGGCTCTCTCCGAGAGTCCAGAAGACACGCAGGATCAGGCAGCAGGGCCGCAGGTCCTGGTAGTTGAGGGCTGAACACGCCAGGAGGACTCGGGGCAGGATAGACCTGCTTCAAGCCCATTTCCGCCATGACCTCAGCCAAACTGTTCCTTCTCTGAGCTTGACCCTCCTCATCCATGCAGCAGAAATCAACGTGTCACACTCCTCGGGGGTGGCAAGGAATCAACCTGTGGCTGTATGCAGTTTGGAGCCTGGGGTGTCACAGGTTGATAAATGCAGTCATTACAATGCCTGTCGCAATGACACGAGGTGGGACAAGGAAAAAGCTCAACCCAATGGCTCCCAGGAGAGTGATCTCCGGAGTCACGCACACTGGGACAACGAGAGCGCTTCCGGCCACTTGTTTAGATCCCGTCTTTTCCTCAGTGCCCTGAACGTCTGCACGCAGCTCTCGTCTTCTTGGTGTGCAAGAACCCACAAGAACCATGCTCATCCCTTGGGATCTACCCAGTAAGGAACAAAGTAGAATAATGTGGCTCCCACTCGCATCACCACCTGCTCACCCATCACTGTCACCTCCACTGGGACATAGGAAACTTACCGTGGCTCAGCACTCAGAACCATGGAGTCTGCTGGCACTGGTTCCGGTTCTGAGTGGGAATCACTGAGGGGAGGGAGAGCCCCTTAGGAGGGGGATCATCGGCTCACGCTTGGAAGAAGCCGAGCTTGGCTGGCCAAAGCACAAATGAAAGGAGATGACGTGGACAGAGAAAGACAGGTGTCACCCCGTAGCTAGGAGCCATGGCAGCTGGTGGCTTGGGAGGAGGTAGCTGTCGTGGGCTATGAGAGGACAGCTGGGGAAGAGGCAGGGGGGACGTTTTGCTTTGTGTGCCTTCATGGAGGGTCTCCACTAGATACTCAAATCATATTTTTTTTTGTGTGTGTGTGTGTGTGGGTACCAGGAATCGAACTCAGGACCTTGCGCTTGCCAAGCAGGCACTGTACCACTGAGCTATATCCCCGGCCCTCAAGTCATATTTTAAATTAGTGTTTGTTTTCAATGAGTAGACTAATTTTCAGGGCAGTTTGAAGTTTGCAGAAAACTGAGCAGACAGGACAGGGTTCCCAAAGATCCCTGCCATGCTGTGTCTCTCTCGTCAGCATCCTGCTTTGGAGCGGTACAGTTGTCACAGTGGGTGTCTGAGTATCCGTGGGTTTCAGTGGAGTTTTCAGGGTGGTACATTCCGTGCGTGTGACAGATGTACAGTGACATGGACCTGCCACATCAGTACATAAAGGGTCCCAAGTAGCCCAGCCCATGTCACTTCGCACAGCAGTCCATACCCTGTTCCTGCCATGAGGCGGACAGGCTGGCTCCTCCCCCGCAGCTCATGGGTGGAAGAGAATCTTTGAGGAAAACAGCAGCTGGTAAGGTGCAAGGCTGGGCCTGGGCCACCCCACTAATGCTGCTTAAACCCTCCAACCATTCAACACTATGTCCTCGGTGGCCAGGAGAAAGAACGCTGCCAACAGCTGCGGCTATCCACAGGCAGGAAGTCCCGGGGCAGAAGGTCTCCCTCTTCCATTCTTGGAAACAATGACAGCTTTGTTCTCTGGGAACCCAAGGAGTCTGACAAGGAGATTCCCAGGAAGGGGCAGCTCTGAGATCTGGGGTGACTTTGCTACATGAAGGTGTCCATTGAGCTGGTGTGCGGGGCAGGGGGCAAGTCCCAAGCAAGGTGTGGCTGCCTCCAAAGGCAGGGGATCATTAGGAAGAGCTCTAGGGAGCAGACAGGGAGTGCCACAGAGCCATTGTCACCCATGTGAGCAGATGGTTGGGCTCCACAGGCAGCCCAAGGGCACTGCCGGGCAGGGCCAGGCCCAAGGCCAGCTGCTCGCCCACAAGTCACAGAGACCTCGCAGCTCTGAGCTCAGACCTCAACCCTCTGCTGATTTCCTCTCACTGGGCACCTGGACAGGTGTGACGCCTTGCGACCCCTCCTTCCTGACAGGTAACCCCACAGGCCTTGGATTATCCTCAAGTTGGCTCTCACTGCTAGAGGAAGAGAGTCAGTCTCTGTCTCTCATAGTACTAGGGATTAAACCTAAAACCTTCACACTGAGCTACATCCCTAGATCTTTCTTTATTTTTTATTTTGAGACAGGGTCTTGCTATGTTGCACGGCCTCAGCTTGAATTTGCAATCCTCCTGCCTCAGCCTCCCAGAGTGCTGGGATTACAGGTGTGTGCCAGCACACCCAGCAGGGGGACTCTCTCTGACCCGCCTCACAGTGAGTATCATGGACCCCTGCTCAGCAAGAGATGGAGAGGCACTTTTTGTTCAAGTTCAGCTCGTGTACAAAGAAATGCACCAGCCCCAAGGAAAAGCGTGCCACATCTTTGCAAAGTGACCATGCCCCGTGATGGTCACCGAGGACAAGCAACTGGGACACCACCTCCCTTGTGTCCCTCCCAGTCACTACTGCTGCTGAGGGATGTCCGCTTTCCGAACACACACCCCAGTTTGGCAAAAACCCTTTCAGTCGTTTTTTGCAAAGCCATTGTATTTACACAGATGCCACAGTCACTGCTTTGTTTGGGGAAACTTTCTGGTCCTCACTGACCGTCTGTATTTGTCTTCAGGGCAACCGTCCTTGGGAAAAACTGACGAGGTGTCTGCGTCACTCCTGCTTGAGCAGTCTGCAGATTTGATCCGACAGCCCTCCCGTCACGAGGATCCAGTCGGGAAGGAGTGTGGTGACAGCACAGACAGACGGACAGAGAAAGGTGTTCACGCAGCCAGTGTCAGGACAGTGAGCTCTGTGAAACACACACAGGTTTCAGTGGGGGGACCCTGTGCTATAGGGGAGCCACAGTGCTGCTGTGGCACCGTGATGGCAATGGGACACTGAGGCACGATGTCACAGAGACCCCTGGGGAGTCCCACTGGGAGAGACTGTGACCATCCTTCTCGCTTTTGCCCTTGGAGTGGGACTTCCCTCCCTTTGTGATGGAACGCAAACCAGGCAAAGATAGCATCAGAGCGAGAGCCCCTTCCGTCAGCTGGGAGATGCTGTGTCCTCCAGAATACTCCCTTCTGAGGGGACTCCTTGCTCATGGCGGTGGGGTGAGGATGGTAGCCTTCGGAAAAGTTTCCCCCAGCAGATTTAGAGGGAGGCCCGGTGACAGGGGCAGACCTTGAGCATGCATTGTGACGGTGTCCCCATGTCCATGGGAGAGGGAGCAGGAAGGGCACGGGAGGACATGGACAGGGCACACTGTCCCAGGCACATCTGGGAGAGTCATCTGGTACTTTTGAGGCTTCCCTGTCCCGCTCTGCAAAGCTTCTGCGCCTGAGCCTGGGAGGACGTTGGCTTGCGAAAGACGGCCTTGATGCAGAAGGGAGGGGAGTCCGAGGTAGCGAGGTCAAGGTCATTGCTGTGAGATGAGCTGATAACGCAGGCCTCCAGCTCTGCCCTCCTGCCTGCTCCAGCCCCACCCTCTGGCTGCCCCCCCTTCCACCGAGGGCCCTGGGGAAGCAGAGTGGCCAGTGAACAGCAGTTGCTTTCCCTGGGCTCTGGGGGGCCTAAAGAGGCCCCAGGTGCTTTGAGGCCAACTGCAGCAGCTTCAAGGAAGAGGTGCTGGCCTTCCCCCCACCTTTCACCAGAGTCTCATCTCAGCGCTGTGCAAGATTTGCGATGACCTGGCGAAAATGAGTAAAGAAGAACCACTGTACGTGGATGCGGAGAGGAGAGGGTGGCTTTTGATATACACAGCTGCAACTCTAGATGAATAGCTACACCTGTTCTCATTGACTTATTTTCTTTGCAACCATGATTAAAAACAGCCATGTTGCTTGCTGTGCCCAGCACTGGGAGAAAGGAGATTACCCCAAGGCCTGCGTCCCTGCTCCTGGCAACCGGTTGTCTAAATGAGACAGACAGAGATAATCTTTATAGCGAAACTGGAAAGAGTAGACAATTACCTCCTGTATCAGATAAGATAATCTCAGTTATAAGTGACTATGCACCACGTTCATAGTCTTAACCAGAGCAGTAGATTAGCTGAGTCACCCACTGAAGCATCCCCTGGGAAGGGCAGAGACTGATGCATTTGATCAGTTCTCAGTTTCTTTCTCAAATCAGATGACTTCATGGTCACAAGATGGCTGCCAGTGCACGCAGGCTACATGCGTCCACATTCAGATTGTTTTCTTCCACCTCAGACCAGCAATCTTGTACTTTGCTGTGGAGCTGGTCACAGACATACAACTCTGTCTCTATTGTCTTCTGGCCTGTGACCTGGGGCAAGTTACAAACCCTGGAAAATGTCACACTAGTCTCAGGAACTGAGCTGGTTAAGGGAAGGAGTACTAAGCTCTCAGCCATGCCCTGCCCCTGGGTGGTACTCTATGAACACTGGCCACAGGGGACATTGACCAATCTTGAGCTGTGCCTCCTCTGTGTCTGGGTTTATATTTTGAGGTGGGGTCTCAGTCTGCTGTCCATGCTGGCCTTGGACTCTGGGCCCAGGCAATCCTCCTGTCTCAGCCTCCTGAGTGCTGGGAGTATAGGTGCACATCACGGTACCTGGCTCCCCTTGGATTCTCCTTGGAATCCACCTCCCTCCAGGGCCCAGGCACAGGGCATTGAGCTGAACTGGCCCTGGCTCAGCGCTGACCAAGTCCATCCCCTGTCCTCAGTGACCAGGTGAGTGCTGAGCCTGGGGCCCCCCAGGTGCTCTAGACACGGAGACGACATCTGCCTGCTGGGAAGGCATGGTGATGGCAGGTCCCAGGCTGGCCACTGGGCAGTAACTCCCACCTATACACTCTTCCAACGCGGGGCCGTGACACTCCTTCCGTGGGGTCCTGCAGTGTGGGCTTGAGTCAGGTTTGGTTTTATGAAGCCTTACCTAAGAGTACAACGCAAGTGGCCTTGTGTGACGCCCAAGGCCAGGTCATTAACCTGCCGCGCCCTTCTGGAACTCGCTTGGAACTCAGCCACCACACTGAGAGGAAAGCCCAGGTAAAGCTGAGGTCCCCAGCCCATGACCCCGGCTGAGTTCCCAGCAGCACAACATTGTAGGTGTGCCATCTTTAAATGGGTCCTCCAGGCCCAGCTGAGCTGCTCCAACTGGTGCCATGTGGAACAGAGAGGAGCCCTCCTTGCCAAACCCAGCCTAGATTGCAGATTTATCAGCAAAATGAGAGGTTTTTTGTTATTCACTCAGGCTTTGTATATACAGAAATAGGTAACCAAAATAGCAGTTTTGAAAAAGACCTTCATTCTCATATTTTCAATGTGCCATAGGGCCTGGAGCCACTGCAGCCACTTTGCTACCATGAGCGAGGCCAATATGAGGAAAGAGTTGCTGCTACAAAAAGCATAAAAAAGAAGTGGGTCTGAAACGGATCCTTTGGATACAGGTGAACTTCAAAGCTCAACCAATCACAAAGGTCCCTTGGCTTCTATACTTCCCAGTTACAAGATCCCCCTCCAAAAGTGCAAGCCTGTTAGAATCGGATCAAAGCCCAAAGCACCCACCCGAATATATCTCGTGTACCGCAGGAGGGCACCAGCTGCGCCTGGGCAGAGGGTCCTCTGGGACATTAACTCTGGCCGCTCCATGGGCTGGCTGGAGAGAGCTGTGCGGTGAGGACACCTGAGGACAAGCCAAGGTGGAGGCCCAGGGAGGGCCTTGCTGGTAAGGGTCTAGTGCTGGTTTTGGTGCTGTGCTGACACAAAGCTGCACAACGAATGCTGCCCATGGGACCAAGGCACAAGGAGCTGCTGCTCGACTGGGGAGGGGCCCGCCTGCCTCTTCCCTTCCCCTGGACTGGAGCGAGCCCCTTTCTCTCTCCTGGCTGCAAGGAGGGGAGGGGCAGGGAGCTTCCTTTTTTTATTTTTTATTTTTTTTACTAAGGATTGAACCCAGGACCTTTGCACTGAGCTATGTCCCTAGCCCTTTTTTTTTTTTTTTTTTTTTTTTGAGACAGAGTTTTGCTAAGGCACAAAGTTGCCCAGGCTGGGCTTGAATCTGTGATCATCCTGCCTCAGCCTCCCAGAGCGTTGGGATCAGAGGTATGAGCCACCACAGCAGGCCAGAGGGTTTTGTAAAGGCCCGAGGGAAGTGGAAGCTTCGGGCTCAGGTTTGCCAGTGCCTTCAAGGTTCCTCTGCTGCCTTCGAACAAAGGGCAGTGCCAGCTCGGCCCCTGGGGATCCCCTACAAGGGTCCTTGGTCAGTTCCCACCCAGACTGACCAGCCATCCCTTCCTCCAGCGAGCCTGCTGTACTCTGACCTTTGATGATAAAGGATCTTACAGGGCCCAGGCCAGTTTTCTCTCCTCCTAGGTTTGGGGACCTCCTCCCTCTGATTCTTTCTAGGAGTGTCCTCTATGCCCTGCACCTGTAGGGCCCACCTAACCACCTCCACCCCAGGTGAGTCCCAAGACCCGCTTCTCAGGGACCCCTGCCCAGGTGTACTTGGCTGGGCAAATGAATAAACACAGGAGGCCCAGGGTCTGGGCCAACCCCAACCCAGCACCCCCTGCTATACTAAAAGGAAGAAAGTCCAATCGAAAGAACTGAGGCTTCCCAGAATTTTAAGCAATCCTCTGAACACAAGAGACCAGACAGGCCCCTTGCCCTGTGGATGTGACCCTTTGAGATCGGGAGAGCTGGCTTGGTCTGTCACGGGGTCAGTGGCGAGTCCTCAATGCTGTTCTCTGGGCCCAGGCTACCGAGGAGGGCAGCCAGCCCCACCCAGGCCTCCCTAGATGTAGGGGTGGCCCTAGGCCAGCACAGCCAGGCTTCCCTTCTCTCTGCCATGAGCCCCAGCCAGGGCAAAGCCTTCAAATGACAGTCAAGCCTGGAGCCCCAAAGTAGACACCCTGTGATCTGAAGTAGGTGACAGAAAAGCCCCAGGAGCCTAGGATGGCCTGGGCTTCTAACCTGAGAGGGCTTCTAACCAAGAAGAGGGAAGAGGTCAGGTGTGGTGGTGCACACCTCTAATCCCCGCACTCCGGGAGACTGAGACAGGAGGATCACAACCTGAACAATTTAGCAATTAAGAAGACCCTGTCTCAAAATAAAAATAAAAAGGGCTGGGGGTATAGATCAGTGTGAAGGCTGTGGGTTCACTCTTCAGTACTGAAAAAAAAAAAAAAGGAAGCTTCCGAAAAGCTTAGCGTGGAGCTGGTCCTCAACGCATACCTGGCAATGAGCACGGAAGACGTGAGAGCGTTCCCACCGTCATGGCCGGAGAAGTTTCCCATGGGTGAGGGCCCTTCACTCACTGCCGATGACACCCTTGGGAGGAGCGACCCGTCCACACCTTTTGCAGAGACCACAGCTGGGGCTCAGAGAGGGAGCATCTCCTGCATGCGATCACGCAGCTGAGGCAGGGTCCACTGGCTCCAAACCTGCATCTCGCCGTCCTTGGTGACGGGGCCATCTGGAGCCCAGCAGTCACCTTGTATGGCTGGCTGAGATTGTGGAGTGAGCTGCGGGTGTGGCCAAAACTACAGGGCAAAAGTGCGTGGCAGGCAGGGACTTGACATTGGCTCAGGGGCTTTAAAATGGGCACAGGATGGGCTCTAACTGCCAGAGCAGTGTATTTCATGGGCCAGTGGCCCCCCAGGGTGGGAGGGGGTTGCTGCAGACCTCTTCTGAGGATGAGTCTCACTGTGAGAGACGACTGGGAATGGAAGATAAGCATGAGTCTCATTGACGAGGAAGCGGGAGATGAGAACGCAGCAGCCCCAGGAGATGGAGAAGGTCAAGCGCAGCCCTGGTTACCATCATCAGCCACCACCAAGTCTTTGTGTTGCCATGGTGATGCTACTCCGTGCTACCTATCCCGCTCCTGGCCTGCTGCAGTGGAAGCATAGAGCTGTTTGAAGGAGGCTCCTTGGAGAGGGCTGAGGCTGGTAAAATGGGGAGCAGCTGCCCAGCCAAGGTCCCCAAGTGGGGAATCGGGAGCTGCCCTATGGCCTTGGTGCTCTCCAGCGAAGTTTTGCAGGGAACAGAGACAGCCGCTCCCAGGAGGACCCAGCAGCTCCTCTCTTCCACCTCCGATGCTCCCCCTCTTTGTGGAACCACTTGACTTGAGGCTCGCTGGTGTCCCCTGCCAGCTCCCTGTGCCAGTAGAAAGGCCACAGGGCTGGGGGCAGCCAGAACGGGAGCCCAGGCCTGGGGGTGGGGCAAAGCACCCGTACCTGTGGAACCTTCAACTGACTCCAACACAGAGCCCCAGCAGCGGTCACACAGGCTCCACCGGCGTCCTTGGAGAGCTCTGAGCACGGAGCTCAGCCCCAACCCCACCCTCCTGCACTCTTTCCTGGTTTCGGAGTCAGCAAGCCTGGGGCCATCCCAAGAGTAGCTGGGTTCCTAGAAGCCGTGCTCCCCGCAGGGCCCTGCTTTGAGATGTGATCTAAGGTGAGCCAGCCTGCCACATCATGACTCAGCGCTCACACCCTGGGCACACGCCTATCATCCCAGCGCTCTGGGAGGTTGAGGGAGGAGGATCACAAGGTCCAGCCCAGCCTAGGGCAATTTAGGAGCTTGGCGAAACCTTGTCTCAAAATAAAGAAATCAAAAAGTGTTGGGGATGTAGCTCAGTTAGTGGTCCTGGGTTCAATCCCCAGCACCACCAATGAATAAATAAATAAATAAATATTTTAAAAAATAACATTCACAGTCCAGGTTTGGGCATTTCCCCCCAGGGTGGACACAGGTCTGCACTGACCTTCTGCTTGAATGTGAGGGTTCCTCCAACTGATCAGCGATGACTTAGGGTCGGTCCCACGCCATGCCAGTGGAAAGACCAGCTGGGTCTGGTGTGGTGGAGACACAGGTTGGGAATGGCGGTGTCCTATGGGTGGGTTATGGGGGGATGTAGGGTATACAGGAGTCTCAGGGTAGGGCACTTCCGGAAGTGGTGAAAGTCAAGCCCCTGGTCCCAGTGTGGCCAGCAGAGTGGGCGGTGCTGGGCAAACGCAGAGGCTGAGGCTCCTTTCACCCCAAGTCCCATGTGCTGGGCCTCCTCGACACTAGGGCCGTGAGCATGTGTAGGATGGGACCTGGTGAGGGAGAGAGTGTTTCAGAAAAGGAAGCCACAGGCATACATTTCAGGAAGAAAAAGAACTTCCACTGGCCAGAGCCAGGATTTGGGGGGCTGGGTGGTAAGGGGAGGGACGGCCATAGGAGACACTCCTGGCTGTTCTCAACACTTCACGGGGGTGACCAACCCTCCCGGTTTGCACAGGAAGGGAGACTTCCATGTTCCAGAATGAATTTTTCCATGACACTTACTATAGCACGTAAGGCAGATTTTACCGGGACCCTTGAGATTGCACAGGGTCACCTGCAACTTGGATCTTGCAGTGGGGACAGCTCAACTCTGAACATAGCACAGGCAAATGGGGGTGGAGCCATGGGGCAGGTGGGGTTGATATAGGAAAAATATAACTCCCAACCTGTTAGATGTCAAACGTGCCGAGTTCATGGTCTTACAACATCTAGGAATGAAAATTGAGAACCAAAGGGGGAAGTTAGGAGAGATTTATTGGATAGAAGGAGAAGAATGGCTCCTGGATGTCCAGGAGGGTCCCGAGTGGGTGGCCACTGAAGCCCTTTGTCGGGGGTAATTTACTCAGCAAAGTCACAATGTGGGTGCAACACGAGTCAGACTACAATCAATCTATAGGATTGCAAGTACTGTATGGTTGCTTAGCTAATATTGATCCAATAAGGAAACGAGTCACGAAGTAAGGGTACGTGGAAAGAACAAAGGCGTTTTTGGGAAGGAAGGGGAGTATGGGTCCCGATGTTCTGCTCACCCACCTATGCGTCTGATGCCTACCTGGCCCCACTAGACCAGGCTGTGCTGATGATTACAGTACAATGTCAAGTTCCCGTTTATCTTGCAGGCATGGTTACTGCGTCTCCATCCTTCGGCCTGGTTCTCTTTAGATGTCCATCCAGCCACAATTCTGTTGTCTCCCTTTTTTGTGCTGACTTCTTGAGGGTCCAGTCCCTCTCTGACTATCTATTAATTTCTCCCTTACTTAGCTGCCTGTAATAGGGTCTGTGGGTGGAAAACCAGGGAGAGAGAACATCAGGGGTGTGGGGGATTCTGGCTCAGCTCGCCAGACAGGGCTGTTGTTGACATCAGGCCCAGGGGACCAGACACCACAGATGGAGGGTGGAGGCTGAGGAAGTCATCGGGCGTCAAAGCTGGGAGCTCCTGGCTGAAGAGACAGAGTCTCTGCTAACACAGGCTCTTACCCGCTCACTTGCAGATGGTGCTCAGGAGCTGCCTGGAACCGGGCTGAGGGCAGCATCTTTGCAGCCACCTCCTGTGGCTCTGTCCTGGGGAGGCAGGGGCACTGACCTCTGAGATAAAACTGAGATATTGTTCTGCTCAAATTGCAAGGCAGAGGTGCACTTAGAGAGTCAGCTGTGGTCCCCTGAGCCTGGCCTGGAACCTGGAGTCCCTCTGAGGTGGCCCTGGTGGGCTGCTAAGACAGATGTGGCCAAGCCGTGTCACTAAGATGCTCAGGAATACTGAAGGTAACAAAAGGACCATTTGTCCCTTGGCCATCACCATGTCACAAATGCCACTCAGACAGGCAGGTTGCTGTGGTTAAGGGGGTGCTTGGGAGGTGAAAGGAGGAGCCTTGTGGGTGGTGCAACTCAGGGCTGGACCTCAGATTGCCCAGCCCCTAACTAAAGGAGGCCTCCATGTCTCCATCCTGTTCTGTTAGAATGTGCCTCCTTCTGTGAAGCCAAAGCCCAGCGGTTTCCTACCTCGGCCACTTGGATCTTTCTAAGATACTGTGGTCAATGAGTCATTCAAATCTTCTCTCACCAGTACCACCAAGAAGATCCTCAAATTGATTAAATTCACCATCAGTCTCTAAAGGTCCAGTTTGCTGTCACTTCTGGATGCCTTCCAAGCAGCAGCATGGGTCCCCTGAGCTGCCACGGCCAAGCCCCTCTGCGAACCTGGAGTCCTGCTGAAGTTCTGTGGTGAGCCTGGTCTCAGCATGAGCCCAGGTCTCAGCGTGAGTTGCTTCCTGGGAGGTGGCTGGAGGTGGCCTGGATCCCACATCCCCCACAGCCAGTGGGAATGAGGGCTCAGCATTGTCAGGGGGAAAAATGTGTCAGAGCCCCATCCAGCTCGGGCATCCAGGGCTTGTAGTGGGAATGCGGGAAGGTCCCCCAGGAACCAGGGTCTGCCGCGTGACACCAGCTTCCAATGGAGTTAGATTGGAGAATGCATGTGAGAGCTGAATTTTGTGCCCCACAAAGGTATGTCAAAGTACCATCCCCCAGCACCTGTGAATGTGACCTCTTTTGTATGCAAGGTCTTTGCAGATGTGACCAAGGTAGGGACTTTGAGAGGAGACTCCTGCCTTATTAGGGCAAGGCTTGGAGCCAATGGGAGAGACTCAGAAAGACACAGAGAGAAGGCTGTGTGCAGGCAGAGACTGGAGGGCGGTGACTACTCACCAAGATGGCCAGGACCCCAGGAACCCTGGAGAGAGGCCTGGTCAGATCCTCTTCACAGCCTACAGAAGGCACTGGCTCTGCCCAACACCTTGATCGGAGACTTCTGGTCTCTAGAGCTGTGAAAAAGGAATTTCTGTTGTGTGAAGCCACCTAGCTTGAGGTCATTTCTTTTGGCAGCCCCAGGAAATGAACACAGGTCCCCAGTTCTGCCCCTGACCTCGAGTCAGGCCCTGGAGCTGGTGGGCAGGAAAGGCGGGAGGTGGGGCTCTGGCTCTGGGGCTGCAGGGGGTAGGGGGGCCAAACGTGGCTGAGGCGGGGCTGCAGGCTCGCTCCTGGCTCCTTGCTCCCTGCGCGAGCAAGTTGTGAGGAGCAGCAGGCAGTGGACCTGGGCCCCTGGTCTCTCTGCCTTTCCTGGGTGCTGTGAGGCTGCCCCGGGGACCTGGGGCTCGGGCTAACCTGTTCTGAATCCCCCAGTCCCACGCTTCAGCAAGTCCGACTTTGCCCACGTGGTCTCTGGCCTCCTTTCCTCCCTGTAGGTCACAGCCTGAGGCTGTCTCCCCCACAACATTAGGACTTGCACCTCATCTTTCCCCCTGTAGGGAATCGATTCTCCCTCTGCATCTCTGCTGCTGCTGACTGTCTCGTCCCTCCCCATTTGGCCCTAACGAAAGCTGTTTATTCTCATCACGCCGTCCATTCCCTACAGCAAACAATTCTCCAGTTTTCTGCTGATGGCTGCTCCAATGCAGGCAACCTGGAGCCGCGCAGACTCCATGGGGAAAGGCCCAGTTTCACAAGACCCTCCCTGCCCCCACCCCCGCCAAGATGCCTATCTCAAGCAGTAGGTCTCCAGGTGACCCCCACTTGTCCAACCTGGCTACAAATCAGGGTCCTCATGAACTCCTCCTGTTCAGTATTTTGCTAGGAAGGCTTGAAGGACTCTGGGAAATGCTCTACTGGCTTATTATAAAAAGATATCACTAAGGACAGAAATAGAGAGCCAAAGGAACAGACACATACAGTGTCTGGAAGGCTCTGGAGGGCAGGAGCTTCTGTGCCCATGGTGTTGAGGGTGCGCCATCCCTGCCCCTGGCATGCAGTTGCATCTACCAGGCTGGTGGTCCTCAGAGCTGGATCGGCTCAGTCATGGCCACTGGTGATAGACTCGGCCCTGGTCTCTCCCCAGGCTGGAGGTGGGAGGGCAGGGTTGGGTCCTCTGGCCACAGCCCCATCCTGGAACTCCTAAGGGGCCACTAAGATGCCCTGCGTTAGCATGCGCTCAGGTAAGGTTGGAAGGGGCTTACGATAAAAACCAGAACATGCTCCTCTCGCCTGTCTCTAGGACATGCCAAAGGCTTTAGGAGCTCTGTGCTGGGAGCCAGGGACAAAGACCAAAAATGTTTTTTTCTTTCCTTTTTGAGATAGGGTCGTGCTAAGTGGCTACGTTGCCCAGGCTTGACTCAAATTCACAACCCTCCTGCCTCAGCCGCCTGGAGTGCTGGGATCACAGGTGTGTACCACAATGCCCAGCTTGTATTTTTGTTACGTTACAATGTCACAGCCCTGCCTGTATCCCTTGTAGACAACCGCCCCAGCCCTTCTACTGGTACCCGAGCTCAGTGCAAGGAGCCCTATAGGTCTCGGGGACGTGCACGTGTGGACGCGCACTGGCGAGCGTGTAACATCTGGAGCAGCCTGTGGGAACCCCGCCACGCTTTCCTCTGCCCTTCTGCAACTCCACATGCTTGGCTCGGAGCCCCTGGCTCCCCCAGTGACATTCCTTCACAGGATCAGCTGCTGCCACATCAGACCTTTGCTGTCCAGTTCTCACTGAGGCCCAGACTTCCACCTTCCTGGGCTACACAGATGGGGCACAAGGAAGACACCAAATCCCAGCTCTCGGAGCCAACCCCGAGACTGATTTTCAGACATTTCATGGTATGTGGGATATGCACATCTTTCAGGAGACAGGGTCATCCAGAGCCCCTCCACCAGGAGTCAGCACAGGTCGCACACCCCCTCTTTCAAGACCCCCCACACCGGTGACTGGTGACAAGGAAAGGACCACTAGGTCCTCCCTGGGTCACTGGAGCTTTGCCCAATGGGGCAGGGACATCTCCCCAGGGGAACAGGGGTCATTTGGGGATGGAGGGGGAATGGGAAGGGAATATTCCATACAGGACCTTCCTGCAGGCTGCAGGACATCTTTTTTGGAGGGGGCAGCAGATACTGGGGATGGAACCCAGGGCTTCCTTCCCCAGCCCTCTGGAGCACTTGAATGGCAGCACCCATGGGGGCCACAGAACCCTCCTGAGCAACTGAGTGACGTCTCCTCTGTGGATGCTGATGTAGTTGACACTTCCTCAATACATGTGAGTCCCCTTCCTGCACATGGGAAGCTGCTGGTCGCTGCTGGCAGATGGACTCTTGGGGCCTTGCCTTTGGGGCACAGGTTCAGTGGGGTGAGGTGGCTTGGATGCGGCTGGGGTGGTGGCAGCCATAGTCCAGGGGCAGCACCCTTGTCTGCAGTAAGGTACTGGTGGGCTCAGTTTTAACACGACTACTCTGCATCTTCAGCTTCCTAGTGTCAAAGGACAAAATGACAACCTCGTTTGAAAATCTTAAATGAGTTTGGTTTTGTGATTCTAGGACTCAGCAGAGCTTCTTTGCATGAAATGGAGTCAGCGTGAGCCAGGATGAGCTCAGGAAACTGGTCTTAAATAGAAAGGGCTGAGGAGAGCAGAAAGCCTGGGTCATTTCAAAGTCCCTTGCCCTGGAAGTCAGGGACGGGACAGTGGAAGAATAACTGACAGTTAACACAACACCAGCCTTACTGAATCCCTGTTCAACTCCTAATCTTCCTCTCTGGCCTTCCCATCAACCCTGTGAGCTCCCTCTTTCCTCCATAAGTCTCTTGCCTGCATAAGCTGACTAGTTATCTTCTTTTTTTTCAGCTAGAACCCCAGCTGGTTTAAAAACTGGTACTGGAAATGATTTTCAGGTAATGGGCCCTCTGAGAAGTGGTAAACCAAACACAGAGAAAAACCTATCTCTCTCCAGCCCTCAGAATAGCTGAAGTTAAAACACACTGACATCATGATGTGTTGGTAAGAGAGAGCATGTATTGGGAATGTCTGCCAGTCTCTTCAAGAACTAAACATGGGCCCTTCAATTTCACTTCTAGGCATGTGTCCTGGATAAGTGAGTCCATATATCCCCCAAAAGATACATGTAAGAATGTTCATCCCTACTGATGCCATGTATAAAATTTAACTCAATAGCTGGGTGTGGTGGCGCATGCCTATAATCCCAGCACTCAGGAGGCTGAGACAGGAGGGTTCCAGAGAATTCAAGGCCAGCTTGGGCTACATAGTGAGCCTGAACTACATAGTGAGACCCTGTTTCAAAAAAAGTTAACTCAGAATGGATCAAAATATAAACTCTAAAACTCTTAGAAGAAAACATGGGGGAAAGCTTCTGACTTTGGATTTGTCAGTGACGTCTTGGACATGATGCCAAGACACAGCCAGCAAGAGAAAAAATAGGCAAATTGTATTTATCAAATTAAACAATCTGTGCCTCAAAGGATACTGTCAACAGAGTAAAAAAGGCACTCACAGAAGGAGAGGAAATATTTACAAATCTATCCTATAATGGTGTCCCTTTGCAGATGAACGGATAAATGAAATATGATATTCACAAGCAATGAAATTTAGTTGTAAAAGGGAAGGATTCCTGGCCACTGCTACTGCATGGTTGAGTTGACATCACAGGCTAGGTGGGGAGGGGAGTTAGCATTGAATGGGGATGGAGTTTCAGCATGGGAAGAGGAAAGTTCTAGAGATGGACAGCAGTGATGGCTATCTAATTATGTGTGTGCTTAATGAATGGTACATTGGATGCTATCTATGCTTTAACACAATAAAGATGGAAAAAACTTACATATATTTTAGCACAAAAAAGATGACTCCTAGGCAGTCTGGGTCACCCCAGCAAATTTCAGAGTCCCACAGCTCTGGGAAATTTTCACCGACATCAAAGCTTCTATCATGGAGTATATATATTTAAAAAGTTTAGTGATGCTTTATTCAAAATACCAAAACAGCCAGGCATGGTAGTGTGTGTGCCTGTTATCCCAGCTACTCAGGAAGCTGAGGCAGGAGGATCCCAAGTTCAAACCCAAATTGGGCAATTTAGAAGAGACTCTGTGAGGAACCACTCAGACTGCTTCAAAGCTCAGGGGCATGTAAGGACACCTGAGGATGTGACCCCGCTTGTCCAGCGCAAGCACACAGTGGGATACAGCTATGTGACCATGACTTAGCACAGGTAAACATGCATGCACTGGTTATGGCACTATGTAAGAATGTAAATATGAGATAACAACCTGTATAAGAATTATACAATAAAGACACAGGCGGCTCTTGCTCTGGCTCTTCCACTCTTGTGCTCTGTTCCACTCCATGCTGCCTGCTGTTGTTGCTGGTGTTTTGCACATGTGTGCTCTTTAACCTGGGGACCTCACTGGTGAAAATCTCCCTTGGGCCCCCGAGTGTGCCGACAGACTCTGTCTCAAACAAACAAACAAACAAACAAAACAACTAAAACTAAAACTAAAACTAAAACTAAAAAAGGACTGGGGATGTGGCTCAGTATGAAGGCCCTGGGTTTAATCCTCAGAACTCAATAAAAAGAGATTTAAAAAAAGTAAAAAAGAGAGAAAAATTTAAAAATGCCACACAACTAAAAACAAGTGTAAAATAGGGCGACAGTTATGGTCCATTTTATCCCGGAATCTGACTTTGGCAGGTTATAGGTGCAACAGCGAGGGCTGACTCTAAGCTGTGTGTACGGAGCGACCCCTTGTGTGAAGTTCTAGAGCAGGGATGATAGCATCCAAAGAGATCAGAACAGTGGTGGGGCTGCTGACTGAGGAGGCCTCCTGGGCGAGGGAGATGCCTACTGGCTCTGCAGAGGGGTGGTTATGTGGGTACTAACTGAGCTTCACACTTTGCACCTGTGTATTTTGCTGTGCGTGTGTGCACGTGTGTTACACACCAACAAAACTGTTTTAAAAATTTCACTGTACCCAAGGAATCTGTCATTGCACAGGGTGGCAGATGGCTGGCTCAGCTGTCACCATGGTCCCTGGGAACAGTGTGCCCTTTGGGGGCATGACGTGGAGGACCAAGTAGCTGCACGTGCAGTTGTGTGCACATGAAGGTGCTCAAGCCCTGGAGGTCCAGGCAGTGGCTTCCAGCGGGACTGGAGAGGCCAAAAGAGGATGGTGACAAGCTCATATCCCTCCATTCTCAGCCCAAGTCATGCGTTGAATCATAGGGACTTTCTGTGACCATGTTAGTGGATCTCTTTCTTATCACATGCAGCTGCAGGGTTGAGGAAGCCAAAAACTAGATATAGTTTGATCCATCACAGAGCAGGAATAGGAGGAGGCCAGTGAGGTGACTTAGGTACAAAACTTAAAGAGGGGCTTAGTTTCAGGAGATAGATAGTTGGGGAAAGTGTTTTTCCTCTTTTGCTACCTCCCCCCTCCACCTGCTACCCAAAAGGGAGAAGTGATGGCTGGGATCCCAGCAGCCACTATGAACCAAGAGGTAACTTTGAATCTGTCACTCATATGCTAAGGTGGTGGTGTGAAAAGAGAAGACGTCAACTTCCAAAGAGACTGCCTTCTCTTATTTGAGAGAAAATAAAGAAAAATGTCATATAAGCCGTTGCTATTTTGGGTTTTCATTATATGAAGCTACAACTAAAAATATCAGGTACAGGTGCATCCATCAGTAATTCTGGCTTTGTGCACCAGCTTGAGCAGCTGGGAGTTAATTATCTCCTCAGTTGGTTGACAGAAAACCAGACTTACTAGCCATGAAATCCTCAAGTTGATGCAGAGAAAGGGATGCCCGGAAGCCCAGGGCTCTGAAGTGTGTTCAGTGGGCGGACCTGAGGGCTGCCTCCGCCAGGGCCCGGGGTGACACACAGAGGAGGCACTGGCTGGTTAGGGTGCACTGAGTGTTTCTGGGTCAGACACCCGGGTCTTCAGCTGCAATGGGAAGGAGCACTGGCTTCACTACAGAGGGCTCAGGACCAAACCCGAAGGGCAGATTGAAAGAGTCTTTGGCGATCTCCATCACTGAACAACTCGAATCTGGCGAGCAGAGGTGACTTGAGCCATCAGGACTCCTGGGGCACCCAGAGCCCCTGCAGCGACGCGCGTCCGTAGCGCTGGGTCTTCGTCCAGCCTTGCCAGAGGGCCTACGCCATTGCCCAGCCAGGCGGGCTCCTGGGAAGGGCTTCACGGCCGTCTTTTTTCCCTCAGTGCTGGGGGTAGAACCCAGGGCCTCGCGCCTGCTGGGCAGATGCTGTCCTGCTGAGGGACTCCCCATACCAGATAGATTACCCTAAGCGACACAAGCGGAGAGTCCAGCAGGGGGCGCTGCGGCCTGCCGTGGGACTCACCTTGCCAAAGGTAGTCCTGTTTACTGCCTCCGTCCCTTTCTCCATCTCTTGCTGTCTCTCTTTCCCAGTGTCTGTCCCTCTCCCTGGCACCTCCATGAGTGTGCATTTATCCTGCTGCAGGCTACACGGCTCTTGTTTGTGCCCACACCGTGGTCACTGGACCAGGCCAAAGCAATGACAGGCGTGTTTCCCCGGAGTGCATCCCGAAGCAACAACTGTGTGCCCCAGTCCTTTAGGAAAGGGCACAGCCTCCATTAGGCCTTGGTGGGCTTTTGAGGTGACACGTGCGACACTTGGGGTGTAGCTCTAGCTCCTCCGGAGACCCAGAGGCTGGCCGCAGAGCCAGAGGCGGCTCCTCCTTGGGAGCAGGACACCATGCTTGGGGACTTCAGGGTCCCCTGATCAGGTGGAGAGTTGGAGCTGTGAGAGGCACTGAGGGGCTGTGTGGTCCTACAGGAGGCCCAGGTGTCAGGGTTGGGAGCCAGAATGCCCCTGAGCAGGGGACCTCTCTCCTCCCGAGCCACACCCAGCTTTGGCTCCAAAACCTGCCTGTGGGTGCATGATGGCCTTCCGTGGATGAGATCTGCCTTCTGCTGTGGTCCCTGGAGGCCCAGTGACCTGCGTCTGCTTCACAGACACCAGCGGGGTTGTTCCAACCAGGGACCGGTTTGGGGTCTCACTGCAGGCCCACACAGGCTGAGTGCCTCCCTGTGGCGGATGCAGAGCGGCATCTGTCACTTTCCACGTGGACGTGGATGGAGGGAGAGGGCAGAACACCACCCTGGGGAAAAGTATTTTTCTATAGTCAGAGAGGCTGGGGCCCCAAAGAGGGAGGCAGCAAGAGGCATAGTGAGCTTTGGGAACAGCACAAATACAGGTATCTAGAATAGTCACATGGGCCAGGGCATCTATAAGGGATGGTCAAAAAATATGGTGAGTGTTTAAATAGAAAAAAATTATTACAGTAAAAGACATCCCCCTCAGAATCCTCCTCCTCACTGAGAACACACCTATCCCATCACCCTTGCTACTTTCTGAAGCAGGTCTGCAAGTCCTCTTTTGTGAGTGTCTTTCCAAGGTGTGATAAAAAATAAGATGAACGCTGCTGCTGAGTGCCACTGAATAAAAGGCAGGTTCATGAAAACACTATGGTGTGCCCTCGTCCACCTTATTCACCAGACGTGGAACTGTGTGACTTCTGGCTCTGCCTCAAATTGAAAATGACCATGAAAGGGAGATGTCTTGAATCCAGTCAGGACACTGAGGCAACCATGGCAGTGCAACTAAAGACACTCGTGAAAGAGGACTTCCAGAGCTGCTTTCAGAATGCGGCGAGAATGATGGGATAAGTGTGTTCAAAGTTGAAGGGAAGCATTTTGAGGAGGATACATAACAATGTGTCATGGCAGCGTGGGTTCCTCCTTGAGGGGACAGGTGGGCTGCTCTGTGGTGTCATGCTGCACATCTATCTCTGAGGGAGGACAGAGACTTTGCACTGTTCACCTGGGCCTTGTCACCAAGGTGGATGGGATCCAATATAAGCTGTCACCTGGCATGTCAAAGCCTGGGAAGCAGCTGGCCCCTGATGCAGGTGCTTGTAGCTGCACCTTTCATCTCAGGAGGTGGCCAGCCATCCTCCAGGAATGGATCTGTTCCAGGCCCACCCATCATCCATCTACAGAGAAGGCAGGCGGTACCAGATGGACCTGGGGTGGAGCCAGGACCTGGCACTGGGGCAGGGTCCCTCCAAGAAAGGGTAAGTTTGCCTTGAGCCAGGTGGGAGGTTCTGTGCTTGCAAGGCAGGTGGGGTGGAGGGGTGTCCTGGCACGTGGCCCCAGCCCCTGACCTGCTTCCTGCTGGGCGAGCCTCGGGGCCTTCTCCTCAGCCTCCAGATGCCTGGCCTCTGTGACCGGCACAGAGAGGCGGGCATGCTGCCTGAGCTCAGCCCATCACACCCTTCCTCTGGCCTCTGTGCCTGGAGCAGGCGCCACAAAGAAGCAGGGACACCTCAGGGTTCCCGCTGGTGATGGGGGAGGTGTCTAGCATCCAGGGCCAGCTGCAGCATTCTCTCAAGATGTCCCCATGGCCCCGAGGCACAGCTCCCCCACCTGCCCCTGGGACCATGGGTCACCCAGTGTCTTCCCAGCGCACCCCTCTTCTGCCTGACTCAACCCCATTGTGACACTTTCACTGGTGGTCGGGTACCCTGGTGATGGGTGTTAGGGTTGTTTTCATTTCCATTCTTACGAACGCTGAGACGTGACTCTTCATCATTCTCTCCGCGCGCCTGCCAGGACTTCCAGAGGAGACGCCCTACTGTGGCTCGCCTTCCCGGGAATGTTCCCTCCCGTCTTCCACGAGCCTCTCTCTCCTCAGTCCCTGAGTCCTCGTCCACAGTCGTGTGTGCGCGTGTGTGTGAATGACACTGGGGATTGAACCCAGGCCTCTCTAGCACCCGGCTACATCCCCAGCCCTTTTTTATTTCTTATTTTGAGACAGCGTCTCACCAAGTTGCCCAGGTGGGCCTTGGACTTGGGATTTTTCTGCCTCAGGCTACCTGTAGTGCTGGGATTACAGGTGTGAAAAAATTGTCATTTTTTTAGAGGTCTCACTAGGCTGAGGTGGGCCTGTGCCCTGTGCCCTGTGCCTGCCACATCCCACCCTGTGGTCCCCATCCTACACTACCCCTTCTGCAGTGGCACCAGGCTGGGATGTTCACTTGCTACTGCCTGTCTGCCCCCTGGCCCACGGCTACACGAGGACAGGGACTCTGTCTCATTTCCTGTCTCTCAGAGCTCAGCACAGCTGACGTTCAGCATGGTACAAACCCAGCAACGCTCCCTGCAAGAATGAACAGACTGGGAAGTACAGTGTGGTTTTAATGGCCTCAGAGCAGTGACAGCAGTGGACAGAGCAGCTGCAAGGGGACCTGGGAATCCCACAGTGATCTTCTTGCCTCCCCACCTGGAAGCCAGCCAGGCAGTGGGAGTACTGAGACCTCAGCACCCATCGGAGTGCTAAAAATCTCAAGACCTGTGGTGAGTGCTAGTCAAGGCCTTCCAGTAATTTCTTTAAGGTCACAGAGACCAGTGGAAGCAGGGAGACATCTGGTGGCCAGGTGTTGGAGGTGGCTGCAGAGAGGAAGGAAGCAAAGGAGGGAGCTTCCCCAGCACCAAGGCCCAGCCTCTGGGTGGCCCTGTCTAGCCCAGGCTGGTTGCGTTGGGCAGGTAGAAGGGCCAGATGGCCACGCGGAAGCTGCTGAAGGAGCCTGCAGCGCAGGGGAAGGTGGAAGTGCCCCTGGTGCTGTTGGTGCCCAGGGCACTGGGGATGGAGGTCTTTGAGCCCTGGAAGCCCAAGACGTCTACCACAACGCCACCTCCGCAGAGCATCAGGGCTCTGTTTTCGTAGCCAATGGTGGGATCAGAGGAACCAGACCTGGTGAGGCCCAGGGCTGGGAGCTCGTTGGAGGAGCAGGAGAACCCATAGTTCCAGCAGCTCTGTATGGTGGGGAGGTAGGCAAGAGTCCAGGAGACCAACCTCATCTTGAAGAGGAAACTGGGGTGCTCTGGGGTCTGGAAGGACTGGTAGGGGCTGTTCGTGGGGCCATAAGAGAATTGGTTGTTCACATAATAGTATGGATACTTTTGGGTTGAATACTGGGGACTCTGTCTCCTAGAACTCAGCTGCTGGTTCCAAGAATTGGCTGTCACCAATGCGCTCCAGGTGGCCGAGGTATAAATCCGGGGTTTGTAGGCATCCTCAGTGAAGTTCAGGCCCTGGTACTGGGCCAGCAGCCACAGGGGCACTGTGTGGAACTCCAGGGCCTGCAGGATCTTTTTCTGGAACAGGGCCTTATGGTCCTGGTACAGGGACAGGTTGAACTGCAGCTGGAAAAGCTCCTCGGGCAGCATCATGGGGAAGCGGACCTGCTCCAGCAAGACCTCGACCTCCCTCTGGGAGGTGCCCTGCTCCCTGCTCCAGGCGTCCAGGGCCTGCAGCAGGGCCAGCTCGCTGGGCACGGCCACCTCGTTCCTAAGGAGGAGTGCCTGGAGCAGGGCTGTGGGGACACTCAGCCAGGCCTCAGCCTGTGTCAAGGCCCCAAAGTTCCAGGCCAGGAACTGCACACACCGCTCCTCCAGCAGGGCGTCACCTGTGTCCTGTGCATAGGCATAGAGGTCCAGGGGTGTGCGGAAAGAGGGGTCCTGGGGGAGGAGGGTGGAGAAGAGGCGTCCGCAGTAGTCTTGCAGCTGCATGGCCCTGTAGGCGGAGGCCAGCTTGTGTAAGCACTTGACAGACTCCAGGGAGACCTCGATCCTCCGGGAGTAGAAGTACCTGGGGAGAGACAGGGGAGCTACTGCCTGCCCCGCAGGACAGAAAGCAGCTGTGCCCAGCTGCCACTGCTCTGACTGAGTGATACCCCAGGACTGCCGTCTCTCCCAGTTTGTCTTTTAGGTGAATCCACATTCTGAATCCTCAATCTCCATTGTCCGAAAGCAACTTGAGGGTGTTGGGCCACGGGTCAGGGGATGGCCAAGGATAACACCCACTGTCACCTCCTCCTTCACCAGTGATGGAGGGATCCCTACCATCCCCTGGTCTCCGCTGCTCTGTCAGCTGGGCCCTGGGCACTGGCCCTCCTGCCCCAAAGTCACACCCTAGCCGGACCCGTTCAGTCCCCTGCTGGGCACTCCTCTGCCCAGCACCTGTTCTGTGCCTTGGGATGTGGACAGCCTGACTCTCATGCCTGCTGGCCCTGCAAACGCACCCCACGCAGTGGAACAGGCCCAAAGGCGCCCCTCGCCCATCCTCCCCTCTTGCACGTGGGTGTCCCTGAGACAGATCTCAGAAGCCCTGAGGTTGGTGTCACAGTGGGCTTGGAGACAGAGAAGGGCAACTGTCTCCTCCTACGTCGTGCCCACCAGACCCACCCTGAAGCTGGGCTGCTCCCCGGGAGGGTGCTGGACCGTGGGTTTCGGGCACCAGCCTCCCTCCTGCTGACTGTCTGAAGATGGTGGTGGCAAGAGGAAGGGGCACCGAAGAAGCATTTGTCACCAGTTTTTAAAGCTCATCCCAGCCAGAGCAGTCTCCCCGGGCTGCAGGTAGCTACACCGCACCAAGGGAGGAGTGGAGAGTACCAGACTGCGCCCTTCCGGACGTCTCATGCCTCCTAGCACCCCACCCATCGGGCAGGGGACACTGGAATCGGAATGAGTTCCCAGCCTTGCCCATCTTCCTCAGGGCAGTAAACACACCGAGAGGGAGGAAAAAGGCCCTAAGCCAGTGGGACTGGGGACCCCAGAGGCCCACAGCAGCTGGCAGAGGAGCCGGCTCATTGCCAGGTCCCCTGGCATGGCAGCCAGTGTGGAGGCACAGGGGAGGGCAGTGTCCAGGGTGGCCTGAACAAAGAGGGGTCTTCTAAGGCACTGGGGGCTCCCTGCAGCATCTCTGCCCACCTTGAGGGAGTGGGCAGGGGGGAGAGAGAGAGAAACAGGTGGAAAGAGACCGAGTCAGAGCCAGGGCAGGGGTGGCGTTGAGCTCTGAGCCAGCGGGGCCCAGGCAGGCAGAGCAGGCCCTGCCTCCACCTCCAGTGTGCACCGACCCGACCCACCAGGAGGGCCGAAGGCTGCCTTAGTGAGTTTTTTTTTATACTAGGCAGGAAAGAAACCATTTAAATCTGTTTTTAATTGCCAATACTGTTCCCTCTTAAATGTCATTTTCAGTTATATAAAGCTTTGGGTCATAAGAATGAGAATCATTTTTAATAAATGCAGGTCTTTTTAAAAGTGCTGCTTTCAAAATACAAGTCCCCGGGAGGCCTCTTTGGTGGGGAGATTGTGGAACCCTGCACCCCTAGCCAGCAGGGGAGCCTTTGGGTCTCACTGTCCTCATCAGGGATGTGGGCAGAGCCCCCCGGCAGTGACACGAGCCACATGCAGAGTGAGGCCTGGAGGCCCCTCTGACAGGCCCTCGCCCCCCTTCCCTGCGTGGACAGTCACACTTCTCTGTCTTCCACGTGAGCAAGGACAGTGAGGTCGGAAGGGGGAGGATGGCTGTGATGATTATTTCTGGGTACTTAGGAGACTCTCACATGGCATGCCTAAGATACCCAAAGTAGAGAGGGAGGGGTGGTGTGTGTGTGTGTGTGTGTGTGTGTGTGTGTGTGTGTGTGTGTGAATCCTCCAGTTTTTGCATCAGTGTCTGTGCCTTCCTGAGGGCTTGGTGTGGCCGAGTCCTGGCCCTGTTTCCAGGGCTCCACTGCCAGGCAGCTGCCAGTCCTGTGGCCTCGGTGGGAGGAGGGCCGGAAACAAAGGCCCCTCCTGCCCTTAGCGCACACCAATACACACACACACACACACACACACGTACATACACACTCCCTTCCTGCTCCCCAGACACCACACAAACCAGCTCAGCTTCCTGCTGCCTCACAATCTGCAGATGCTCAGATGTGAGAATCCAGAAGAGTTTTGTCTGTTTGCTTGTTTGTTTGGTACTGGAGATTGAATCCAGGGTCTTTGCACTGAGCTACATCCCCAGCTCCTTTTAATTTTTACTCTGATGGGCCGGTGAGATGGCTCAGCAGTGTAAGCGCCTGCCCGGCAAGTGCGAGGGCCCGAGTTCGACTCCCGGAACCCACATATGAAAAAAGGGCCGGTGATATCGCTCAGCGGCACGGGCGCCTGCTGGTGCACGAGGTCCTGAGGTCGACCCCCCGGTACCCACAAAAAAAAAAAATTTTTTTTTACTCTGAGACAGGGTCTCTCTTAAGTTGCTGGCCTCAAATGTATGATCCTCCTGCCTCAGCTTCCAGGGTGCAGGGATTATAGGTGAGCGCCACCACATTCGGCTCTCAAGATTTCTTATATTGTGTCTCATAAGAAATTAAAACATTTGTGTGCAGGTGAGTTTGGGTGAGACTGCCCATGTGTGTACGCAAGTCAAGTGTGTGCCTGTGTCAGCACATGCGTGTGTGAGCTGTGTGCACAGGAGTGCATGGCACGTGTGTGAGAATGTGTCTGAGTGTGCAGATGTGAGAATCTGTGAATGCATCTATGAAAGTATAGGTATGTGTAGATGTGTGACTAAGCATGTGTGCACGTGTGTGTGTGTGTGGCACACACAGTGTGTGAGGGAACATGTTTCCGTGTTTGTGTGCACATGTGCACAGCGTATGTTTGTGTGTTCACAACAGCACTGCTGTGCCGGGGGAGGGAGGGAGGAGGACATGCGGGGCAGCTCAGGGACCCAAGTGACTCACCTTAGAAAGTCCCTGACCACAAATATGCACTTGCCTTCCACGCGCATGGTGATGTTGCTGCCCGGCTCCTCCCACAGGGCCTGTGCCTCAGGGTTGGCCATCAGGATCACCCTGTGGGCGCAGAGGTCCAGCTCCTCCTGCCCCTGCCCCACCACCTGGATGGACAGGTCGCAGCCCTGCTGGCTGTCGAAGATCAGGCCGAGGGCGGCAGAGAGCTCCCCGGAGAGGTCGAGAGTGTACTCGCCCCTGGTCTCTGCAAGGGGCGGTGGGAATGTGTGTGTGAGGACCGGGTGCCACCACCGCTCGCTCTGGGACCCCGAGCCCCTCTTCTGCCCTCTGGGAGTCAACCTCTTCCTTGGGAGTGGCGGCGCCAGCGCCTGCTGACCTGCTCAGAAAGGCTTGGGAAGGTGAGGGAGGGGACAGGCCTGACCTGCTCCAAACCCTGCAATGAGGTGCAGCTGCTCTCTGGGCCCACTGAACAAGAACGAGTGGCCTCCTCTGCCCTCTCCAGGCCCACATTGGCCTTCTGCCCCGCCCCCCCAGGCAACACCCCAGGTGGGGGATTTGGTGGCCCCAAGCTCAATCAATCAATCATTGCAAAGGTCACCCTTCTAAATCCAACCCTTGCCTGCAGATGGTCTGAGGACTCCCGAGGAGTTAGGGGTCCATGCCACCCCATGTTAGAGCCTGGGGAGCCTCAATAGCCTCCTGGGGAGGGAAGGCCTGGAGGAGTTTTTACAGGAGGCCTCAGGGTATCCCCTCTTTCCTCACCCCAGAACTTATTGGGAACCAAACTCCTCGGGTCCAGTCTTTGCCCAGGTTGGGATGAATCGATCTTGACATTTAAACCAGGTGGGTTGGCCCCTATTCTTCCTCACACTGACCCTCAGGACCCTCCCAACTCACATCACCAGTCCCCCTCCTCCTCATAGCTGCTCCCTGAAAGCCCTTCGTGCCCCTCTGAATCTTGACTCCTCCTCCTTAGCCAGCACCCACTCTCCAGCCATGCGGGACTCCACCCCGCCCCCAGGCATCAGAGGCTCCAACAGAGGTGGAGGGAGGTGGGCTGGAGCGCCCCAAGGTCAGTATGCCAGCCCAGGAGGAAGCGAGGGAGGGAGAAATGACTACAGAACTCCCGTGGGGCTCAGACTTGGGCTGCTGGGAGCACAGGATGGAGTCGGGGGTCAGGCAGGGCTGGAGATCTTGGGCACAGTCTTGCGGTCTGGATGTGCGTGGGCACCCCACAGGTGGCCTGTGTATGAGGGGTGCTAGGCTGCATGTGTCAGTGTGAAATGTTCTTGGCATTTCTCAGGAGAGGACCCCCACCTAGCACACAGCCCCTTGCTTTCAGCAGGGCCTGTGACAGTGTGTCGGGGAGGCATTCCTGAAGCACTGCAGCAGTGGGGTGGACAAGGGCTCTGGGATTCCTCCTGGGGAGGAAGCAGGTTCTGTGGACCCCCTGCCCCACCCTACCCTGTGTGGAGTAGGTCACCCAACCTCTGCACCATAGTGTTCTGGGGGGCAGGGACAAGGGAGGAGCCACCGCCTGCTCACCATTGGCGCAGACTACGCCCGCGTCCTTGTCGTGCCTGCAGTTACTCTTCCGCCAGCCCAGGGAACTGCAGCTGGCCAGAGAGGGCTCTGTCCCCGTGCACTGTACCTCATCCAGCATGACAGGGCCAGTCCCTGTGGGCACAGGAAGGACAGAGGCTGGGCCTCAGTGGGGAAGAGGCCAACAGAACTGCTCCTCTGTGGGCACTGGAAGAAGGGTCATCCACTGCCCAGCCATGGGGACATTGGCTGCCCCACAGTTCCTAGACCAGCTCTGTGGCTTCCTAGTCCTGTGACCCTGGGCAGCACTCAGGTTTCGGTTCAGATCTGTCACTGTACTATTGTACCAGAAGATTAGCCTCATTCTTACAAGGCTTAATGGCTGCTTCAGAGACATCAAATTAGTAAACCATAACCCACGCGGCTATTCCACCACTGAACCCTCGTGCCCTCAGGCCAAGCTCAAATGGGGCATCCCAGCAGGTGCCAGTGCACAGAAAGAGTTTATCACATTAAACGAGTGAGGCCACAATTTGCACATCTGTGAAGCCAGACTCTGGTTTTGGAGGACTTCTCACTGACCTCAGCTTTGGGGAAAGGGTAGCAGACTCACCTGGCCCAAAGGCAGCTCCGCCCAGCGCCTCCGTGGCATTCTCAAACCCTAGGGCCCGGCAAACGACGTTGGCGTCGATCAGGTTCCAGAGATTGTCGCACACTGTCCCCCACTGGCCTGCGTAGAAGATCTCCACACGGCCCTCGTTGGCTGTGGCCCCGCTGACCAGCCTCATGTCCCCATCTTGTGCACCTGTAGGAAATCCAAGGTCAGCGGCAGGTAGACTGTGCTGTCCTGGTTGCAGCAATGTCCCCAATGCTGGGAGACCTGCTGGGGTTCAAAGTTCACCACTTCAAAACCCCCTTTCTGTTCATGAAGGGCCGCCTACTAAGAGGGGAGGATTTGTGGGGACCCCCACAGGGACCAAGTCATCATTCCTTGTCTACAAGGTCCCAGTCCTTTGCTCCACAGGAAAGCAGCCCCAGCACGTCAGAGTGAAGGCAGAGCGACCCCCAGGAAGAAAAGAGGTAAGGAGGCTCTGAAGTGATCCCATCTGTGAGGTCTGTGGCCTTGGGGACAGCAGATGCAGGGAGCCCTGGACACACAGTCAGAGTACAGATGCCCCTCACCTTAAGATGGGGTATGGCCCAATAAAACCATCGTAAATCAAAAGCATCAGATGTGGGAGATGCACGTGATCCACCCAAGCTCAGGGACAGCCTAGCTCCCACTGCAGTGTCAGGGGTGACCCCCTGGGGGGTGTCCCCAGGTACGTCCCCCCAGACCACAGCTGACCGGAGCTGCAAATCGCTGCTCTTGCAGCACTGTGTGTGAGGGTCAGACCTCAGACCGCTCACCCAGGAAGTCTGAAATCAAATGCGAAGTGTGGTTTCTACTAAATTCGTACAGTTTTTGCACACTGTAAAGTGAAAAAATTTTAGACCAGGGGCTGTTGTACTTCAAGCATGTAGGGGAAATGGGATTGCTGCTCACCTCGTTCTTCTGAGCTCAGCCCACGAATGCCCCTGATCCCTGACTCTGCTGCTGCTGACAGGGTTGGGTGGGAGCTGGGAGCCTGGATTTGGGGGTTGTCGGTGCTAAAGGGATGCACCATGGAGGGCGCGCCAGGCCTCCGGAGAAGTCACCAAGATAGAACAGGGCTTCCAGAGCCCATGGAGGAAAGGCACCCAAGGTCCTCGGAAGTCTGACCGGTGACCTCATGGCAGTCCCAGCGGCTGACTGGTTTGACTGGCACCCTGCTGGGCTCCTGGGCCCACAGGTAGGAGAAGGGATTCCTTGGTGTCCTCTCCAACGCCTGCATCTCACCTGGGCACAGGAGCCCCCAATTCCCCCAGATCTACAAACCACCATCACTTGGGGTGACTGGAATGCCACAGAGAGGAGAAGACCCAGCCAGTCCCTGGGACCTAGGTGACAGGCAAGACACCTCCGTGACCTTCTACAAGTAGGGGGTTACCCCACACAGAGGAGCACAGCAGCCTTGCAGTCTTTTGCTTTGGGCATTTCCCAGAGGCTCTACTCACCTTGAGTCCCTGGGACCAGCAGCCACAGCCAGAGGAACCACAGGACAGCCATGGCCTTGCCTGGAAGCCCAACCCTGTGGTGGGAAGAGGGAAGGAAGGACGGAGTGAGACGCAGGAGTGGGCGGCCTCCAGGACTGAGCTGCTCCACCTTGCTGGTCTGAGCGCGGGTCAAACAGTGACGAAGCTCCGGCGAGAAGCAGCAGATGTGCTGCAAAGTCCCCAGGCAGCAAGGCCCCTGGCCAAAAGGCAAGGCTGTCCATGGATGGGGATGGGGTGGGTATGGACAGGGTGTGAGCCTGAATAAGGGCTCAGGCCACAGACCCTGGAGGGTGTGGAGCCAAGATGAGCTGGGGTATGGAGAGTGGAATGGAGGGGCCAGTGCAGGGCACGGGGTCCATCAGGAGGAGGCCGTGGGAAGCAGGAGCAGCAGACCACAGGGAGACGTTGGCTCGGTGGCCTGTGGGTGGGGGAAGGTGGAGAGAAGGGATCCCGGCTGATGTTCAGGTCTCTGCGCAGCTGGGTGGGAAGGTGGCCATGGCTACGACCCAGGACAACAAGCCTGCAGGACCACCTGGGCCAGGAGAGGGCTCAGGTCTCGGCTTTTGGCCTGGAGTTCTCCCCCTGTATAACTCCAGAGGCTGATTTTTTTATCTCCATCTGCAGTGACCAGCCACCTCCCTCACCCTTCTCTGGCCCTGCCTAGGGACAGCCAGGGCAGGAGCCAGGGAGCCAGGAAGGAGAGGCGGAGCCACGGAGGAGCTCGGGGAGCAAGGGAGAGCTAGTGGGGAGGGGTTGTGTCTCTGGCTCCAGAAGACACTGTGAGGCCCACCCTGTTCCTGCAGGCCAGCAAGCAGGGGACTGGCTACTGCGCAGCACTGCTGTGAGCTCTTGTTACAGGCCCAGGCCTGGTGACCTTGTGGCTGGCTCTGGCTCCTTGCTGCCCAGAGGTGATGGCGGCAGCACCCTCAGGGCCAGTGGGAAGTGCACGATGCCCCACCCCTCTGTGTGGAATCTGCACTCACAAAACCCCCAGGGGACTCTCACTCACGGAGACCCTGCAGGACAGCTCACACAGGCCTTACCACGACCCTTGAGAAATAAGGGCTTGGCTGAGTGAGTTGAAGCACACAGACATCAGCCAGGTCCAGGTCACACTCCAGTCACTGCATGTGCTGGAAGGGCTATGCCCTGGGAAACCCCCATTCCCAGGCAAACTGTCGTGGTCAGTGGAGCTGCAGTTGCCAGTAGCTGCCCGAGCACTTCCTGTGCAGGCCTTGCTGCCCTCCTGCTGGCAGTGGCTGTCTGTTTCTGCCCTTGTGTGGGAAGCTGGGACAAAACTCCTGTGCTGGCCCTTTGTGCAAGTTAGCAGAAGGGACTCTTCTTTCAGGTAGGTGCAGAACCAGGCCCAGATACATAGACCCAAGAGAGGGCTGGATTTTAACCAGCTTTTGGCTGGTATCTTTGTGTAGTCAACAACCTGCCCACCTGTACGCAGAGGCCCTCAGGTCTGGGAACAGCAAAGATGGTTCCTAGGCTCAAGAGCAGGGAATCCCCAGCTCCTAGCCTGGGTGCAAAGAGGGAAGCGGGACCCCACTTGATCATGCTGTGTAGAGAGATGTGCCCAGCTGAGAGCAAGAGGCCGGAGCTTACCTGCCCAAGGCAGCTACTGAAGGCGTCCTGGAGCCTCTCTCCTTCCGCTGCAGGAACTCTGTGGATGGGGTCCCTTGCAGAAGGGCCCTTCGCCCCAGAATACCTTCCCTGTTTGGATGTGTTCAGACAGATCCCAGGAAATGCTTCGATATCAGTCTGGTTTCACTTCCTTGAAATCACATGACCAAAGCATTTTCTGGGGTTGGCTGCTGGCCAGACTACCCAGGGCCCCTCTAGTTCCAGTCACCCGTGTATGCAGTGGTGGCAGCCAGAGTCCAGACACCTCCAGACTGGATGGATGCCCCCAGGCTGGTGTAGAGGGGACAGAGGGAAGGCAGGGTCGGGGACAGATGGGCAGAGGTCCTGGGCCAGTGTCTGCATCCTGGCAGTGTGGCTGACGATGTGGATAAGCACCCCAGGCCCTTCCTGGGCCTGGCACCTGGGCTGGGCAGCCATCCTGCTTGGAGCTCTTGTCCTGACGATTGTGCACTGGGCCATGCCCCGCAAGGGTGCATGGCACTGACCCTGGCTGGGGGCAAGGAGGCCCAAGCTTCAGGAGACTCTGCCCAGGCGGATAAACCCCCACGCTATGTCTGCCCCCAGCCTGTGCTTGTCACCCCAACGATGCCGCCCACACTCAATAACCATCACAATCCTAATGTCCCTCGTGGCCTGGTGGGGGGCAGGATGGGGCCTCACTCCCGGATGTTGATGGCTCTGCCCAGCTCACGCCTCCCCTCCCCCGCCACAGAAAGCTAGGCCCTGGATTTCCCCCGGGGAGCACTGTCTGTGACTGCTGGCTGTGCAGTGTCAGAGGCCTAGGTTCCCTGTGTTGCCCCAAACCTGGCCAGCAGAGCCTTGCAGGCCCCTTGGCTACACGGTGATTTCGGGGAGGGGCTGTGAGCCCCGCGGGCACAGTCAGAGCTGAGGGAGAACTGTCCTGTTCTGGGCGCGCTCCAGGGGCAGGGGCCTGGCAGGACGCTGCAGGATAAGCCCCTGGGTGCGGCTGGCCTGGGCAGCATGGGATTGACGTCCTCTGTTGTATCTGTCACCTGGTACCTAGGGGTCTCCTGCTGTACCCAATAAATAGGACAACAAGGGAGGGTGTCCAAAAATAGAGCTCTTTATTTTAGCTGGTACACAGCGGCGTCCTCTATGCCAGAACAAAGAGGCGCGCCGGGGGCAGATAGAGAGCAGTTTTTATAGTAGCAAGCAGTTGTACAGAAGCCAATAGCGACAGTTAATAAAGTAATTTTACAAACTTATTGGTTAGGCTTTTAGGCGCGGTCATGACTCGGGCCAGGATGGACATTAGCATTTCAAAAGCCCTCAGATGGCTTCAACCTGAGGCCTGCACTGGTTCTCTGAAAGCTCAGAGCTCGAGATAGCCAGTGGAGGTCAGACACCCCGTGACTATCTTCCCCACGAATGGGGTATCCGCAACCACACAGTCATCTCATCACCTCTGGAGAAACGGTGGCAATTCGGGGAGCAGCAGTTGAGAACAGAGTGATGGGGCGTCTGGAAAGTTTTGCACTCTCCTCAGATCAAGGGCCTCTGCGCTGGCTGACACAGAAACCCCCACGCCATCACTTCTTATGCTCCACAGTCACCTTCGGAGAAGTGAGCGCCAGGAAGGGCAGAGATGCACACGTGGGTGAGCAGACCCCAGCCATGGCCTGCGGCTCCCAGGAATTGCACTTCTGCAAGACCTGTCGAGGGTCTTCAGTTCCAGCTCCTCATCCGACTCAAGCGCTCTGGCTCTTCCTGGGGTCCTGCTGCTCAGGCGACCTCTGGAACCTGGCTGATGCAAGCAGTGTGGTCTGTGTCCTTCTGGAGGTGTACATGTCCAGGCCCCAGTAGGAAACCGATGGCACCCAGATGAGGGTCAGCTCAGGAGGCTCCAGCAGAGGGACAGTTTGCAAGGGGTGATGAGCAGGGGCAGGGACACCACAGAGCCACGTGTGTCTGCAGCTGGAACAATGGTGCTGTTTCCTCTGCCAGGCCAGCAAAGATGGCAGACACCAGGCCCAGCCAGAGCAGCACAGAGAGGGCTGAGAGGCAAGACCCAGGGGACTGTGGTGCCTGTCACTGGATAGAGTCTGAGGAAATCCTCCCAACAAGAGTTGAGGACTCCAGCTCACACCACCCACAGCGGCGGGTGCAGATTCCCTGATTTATGGCAGAGTTTCAGGATGCGCCAGTGAGAGACACGGGGAGGCTGGTTAGGCAGAGTTCAAGAAGTCCACACTCCGAGCAGGGTGCAGGCCCTCAAGACGGGCACAGTGTGGTCTGGGGCTGGGAGTTTTATGCGGCCTCGGGGGGTGTCCTCAAGACTGGTGATCTAGACTGTGCATTCCTACTGCCTGTTGGGGTACCCACTTGGTACCCACTAGAATGCAGACCATTTCCATGTGTTTCAAGTTTAGCGAACTGTGGCCCTGTTGTTTTACTTCCTGGAAAAGGTCTGTGGGAGGGAAAACCCTGGCTAACTTTACAGGTGACAAGAATGGCTCCCATTTGTGGGCTTATCATACATTTTTTGGAGTTTCCTGGAGGAAAAAGGGCATTGTAACCTGGGGTCACTCTACCCTGAGGCTGCAACTTTTTTTCCCCCCACATCCAAAGGTTTACTGACTTGACAACAATACAAAGTGATATTATCCTGAACAAGAGAGAAAGCTGGTGTGTGAAGTCTAAAGCTAATATGCTTTTAAAAAGCTGTCAAATACTACCAACATCACAAAATGCAGAAATAAAATGTTTTGATTAATAAGCCAAGAACTCCTCTAGGAGACTTTCTTTTTTTCCCCCCTTCCTATGATCTGTCTTTTATTTTGCTCTTTCTTTATATTTTGGTTTTCTCATATGAAAGAAACCATGCTATATTTAAGCTGTGTGTCTGATTTATTTCACGTTATGGTCTCAAGGCGTGTCCATTTTCCTACAAATGACTCAAGTTTATCTTTTTTTATGGCAGAGTAGTACTGTGTGTAAATACCACATTATCCTTCTTTATGGCATAGTACTGTGTGTAAATACCACATATTCTCTATCCATTCATCTGGTGGACATATAGGCTGCTTCCAAGATTTAGCTATTATGAACCGTGCTGCTATAAATATGAGTATGCATGTATCATTGTAATATAATGACTTTAATTCTTTCAGGAAGATACCTAGAAGGGGAATAGCAGGGTCAAATGGAATTTCTAGTTTTAGTTTTTTTTCTTTTTTTTTTTTGTGGGTACCGGGGGTCAACCTCAGGACCTCACGCACCAGCAGGCGCCCGTGCCGCTGAGCGATATCACCGGCCCTTTTTTCGTATGTGGGTTCTGGGAGTCGAACTCGGGCCCTCGCGCTTGCCAGGCAGGTGCTTACGCCGCTGAGCCATCTCACCGGCCCTAGTTTTAGTTTTTTGAGGAATCTCCATATTGATTTCCACAGTGGTTGTACTAGTTTACATTACCACCAACAATGTAGAAGGGTTCCTTTTTCCCTGCAGCCTCACCAGCATTTGTTATTATTTGATTTCTTGATGATGGCCATTCTTTCTGGAGTAAGATGGAATTTCAGTGTTGCTTTAATTTGCACTTCTTTAATGGCCTGCAACACTGAACAGTTTTTCATGTATTTATTGGCCATCTGTACTTCTGAAAAGTGTCTATGCATTTTAGTTACCCACTTTTTGATTGGGTCTTTTGTTTGAGGGGTCTATTTGTTTTGAGTTCTTTATATATATTTATATATTAGTCCTCTGTCCAATAAATAGCTGGCAAATTTTTTCCCCATTCTGTAGGTTTTCTCTTCACTCTACTGGTTGTTTCCTTTGCTGTACAGAAGCTTTTTAATTCGTTGATTCTTGGTATTATTTCTTATTCTGGGGTTCTGTTCAGAAATTCCTTGCCTACACCTGTCTTCAAGAGTTTTACCTATTTTATCTTCTAGCAGGCTTAGTGTTTCTGTTTTAATATTTAGATCATTTATCTATTTTGATTTTAGTTTAGTACATGATTCTGGTCACAAACAGATCTGGATAAGAACTGAATCAAATTTTCCTGGAAGGTCAACATTGAACCTAACCACTGAATTTGATTCGGTTTTTGTCCAACTCTGTTTGTGACCAGAGTGGTGGAAAGAATCAAGTTCATAAACCAAGGCAACACTGTACATTGTGAGAGATATAGGTCTAGGTTCAATCTTCTGCATGTGGATAGCCAGTTTTTCCAGTACTAGTTGCTAATTAAAGAGGCTATCTTTCATTGCTGGGACAAAATACCTGATGTCCACAAGTTAAAGAAGAAAAGGTTTATTTTAGCTCACAGTTTGTAGTGCTTTCAGTCCATAGTCAGCTGGCTCCAAGGCAGGGTGGCATGGCAGAGGGGCATGGCAGAGGAGAACAGTCCATGGCAGGGCAAGCAGGAGGCAGCAATCAGTGAGCCTCAACTTTCCCTTTTATTCCATTTAGGCTACAAGATTATTGGTTGGTACCACCCACACCCAGGGTAGGCCTTCCCATTATCCATACCCAGACTATGCTAAGCCAATGAGTGAACTAATTTAGTTATCACATACCCTTAATCTATAGTCATACACCTTAGATCCTGCCACCTCTGAAAAGCCCCACCTATAAGTGCATGAGGCTTTTGGGGGACACTTAGATACAAACCATAACAAGGTGTCTTCTGGTTCCAAATGAATTTTAGAATTGTTTTCCCTAGTTCTGTGAGGAATGCTTTTGGTATTTCGATTGGGATTGCATTAAATCTGTATGTCAGTTTTGGAAGTACGGCTATTTTGACTATATTGATTCTGCCTATACAGGAATAAGGAATATCTTTCCATTTTCTGGTTGTCTTCAATCTCCTTTTTCAGAGTACCGTAGTTTTCATTGTAGTGGTCTTTTACTTCCTTGGTTAGGTTAATTTCTAAGTATTTAATATTTCTGGATGCTATTGTAAAAGGTATTGTTTGTCTAGTTTCTTTCTCAGTGAGTCTGTTATTGGTGTATAGGAACGCTGTTGATTTTTGTGTGTTGACTTGTATCCTGCTACACTGCTGAATTTGGTTATTAGCTCTAGGAGTCTTTTGGTGGACTTTTCTGGGTCTTCCATATAGAGGATCATATAATCTGCAAATAAGGACAGTTTGACTTCTTTCTTGTACATATCCCTTTTCTTTCTTTCTCTTGTCTGATTGCTCTGGCTAATATTTTGAGAACTATATTGAACAGGAGTGGTGATAGTGGCCCTCCCTGCCTTGTTCCTAAAAAAGCTTTCAGCTTCTCTCCATCTAATATGATGTTGGTCACTGGTTTGTCATAAGTGGCTTTTTATCAGATTGAGATAAGGTCCTATATCTATTTTCTTCAGGGTTTCCTATCATAGCGTTGGATTTTGGCAAAGGTTTTTACTGTGTCAATTGAGATGATCATGTGGTTTTTGTCCTTGTTTCTGTTTATGTACTGTATTATATTTATCGATCTGGGTGTATTGAACTATCCCTGCATCCTTCGGATAAATTCTATTTGGTCATGACATATGATCTTTTTGGTGATTTGTTGCATTCTGTTTGCCAATATCTTGTTGAGGAGTTTTGTGTCTATGTTCATGAAAGAGACTGGCCGGTAGTTCTCTTTTTTTTGGCCTGGACCTTGTCTGGTTTTGGAATCGAGGCAATGCTAGCTCTCAGGAATGCCTTTCAGAGTACTCATTCTCATTCGATTTCATTAAAGGGTTTGAAGAGCATTGGCATTAGATCTTCTCTCAAGTTCTTGTAGAATTCGGTGGTGAATCCATTAGGACCTGGACTTCTTATAGTTGGTAGGTTATCACTTCTTCAATTTCATTGCCTGATGCTGGATTATCTAAGGGATTAAGATTATTGTTTAAGAGAGTATTATTAATTTCCACATTTGCATAATTTCTGTTGTTTCTTTTGCCATTGATTTCTAGTTTCATTGCACTATCATCTGATAATATGCACGGTATAATTTCAATTCCTTTGCATTTATTTAAACTCGCTTTATGATCTAGCATTTGGTCTATTTTGGATAAAGTCCCATGTACTGCTGAGAAGAATGTGTGTTCTATTGTTGGATGGGATACTCTGTAGATATCCTTCAAGTTCATTTGCTCAAAGGTTTGGTTCAACTCTAATATTTCTTTGTTGATTTGTTTGTCTAGTTGATCTGTTTTTTTGTTTTTGTTTTTTTGAGAGAGGGTTTCACTATGCAGTTCAGGCTGGCCTTGAACTCACTTTGTAGCCCACATTGGCCTCAAACTCATAGCGATCCTCCTGCCTCAGCCTACCAAGTGCTGGGATTACAGGCGTATGCCACCACACCCGGGTGATCTGTTTATTTGTGACAGTGAGGTATTGAGGTCCCTCATTATAATTGTGCCTGTCTGATTTTTTTATGTCCAGTAGCATTTGTTTAATGAAGTTGGGTGTGCTGGTATTTGGTGCATATATAATTGTTATCTCTTCCTGCTGAATTGCTTCCTTAACCAATATGTAGTGACCTTCTCTGTGTCTTCTGATCAATTTTGGCTTGAAATTCACTTTGTCTGAAATTAAGATAGTTACTCCTGCTTTTTTCGGGTTCCCGTTGCATGGAATATTGTTTTCCATCCTTTGTTTTTTAAATCTGTGAATCCTTTTTAAAAATTAAATGTGTTTCTTGTATACTGCATATCACTGGGTTTTGTTTCTTGATCCATTCTGCCACTCTGTGCCTTTTGACTGGGGAATTGAGACCACTTACACTGAGTTATTACTGAAAGGTACTGACTTATCCCTATCACTGAATTACTCTTCTGTTGCTGATTTCCCTTTTTTCTTTTTCCTCCTTTCTGCTTAACTGCTCACCCTACCTGGTATATTCATTCTATTAGGTTTTTTTTTTTTTTTTTTTGGCGTTGTTAGTTTCATTGTTCCTTCAAAGGATATGCATGAGCATTTTTTTGGAGTGTTGGTTTGGTGGTCATGAATTTCTTGAGGTGCTTTTTGTCATGGAAATAACTTTTTTCTCCATCAATTTTGAAGCAAAGTTTTGCAGGATATATATCTGGTTGGAAGTTATCTTTTAGGGCTTGAAATACTTCACTCTAAGCTTTCCTGACCTTTAAAGTTGTGTTGAAAATTCTGCTGTAATTCTAATGGGTTTACCTTTATCAGTGATTCATTGCTTTTCTCTAACCACTTTCAAGATTCTGTCCCTGTGTTGGACTTCTGTTTTTTTTTTTGTGGGTACCAGGGGTTGAACTCAGGACCTCGCATGCTAGCAGGCGCCCATGCCACTGAGCGATATCACTGGCCCTTTTTTCGTATGTGGGTACTGGGAGTTGAACTCAGGACCTCGTGCTTGCCAGGCAGGCGCTTATGCTGCTGAGCTATCTCACTGGCCCGGACTTCTGGATTTTGAGTATCATGTGATGTGGAGAGGTTCTCTTTTGATTGTGGCTATTTGGAGCTCTGTATGCATCACTTTTCTGTATGTTTATTTCTTTCCCTATATTTCAGATGTTTTCTGCTATTATTTCTACATATTTCTATTTTCTGCTATTATTTCTAAAAAAGGGGTTTTTATGCCATTTGTACTGTCTTCTGTTTTTTCACTTATTCCAATTAATCTTAGTCTTCTTTGTGTAAGCTAGCAGTTATTAGATCCATTTGTTCTCTTGCAGTTTTTAAGGTATCTCTGAAGAACTGGTCTTCGAAAGCATCTCTGTCTTTCTAATTCTGGTAGTCTGTTCTCACACTGATGGCTTCTGCTGCCTAGACTTTTAATATAATTTTTAATCTCCTGATTTCTGTTTGGAACCTTTTTGTGGAGTCTAAGTCTTTGCTCAACTGGTTGTTCATTTTTTTTTTTATTTTAAAGAGAAGAAAAAACAAAACAAAACAAATCAAAAAAGAACAAATTTTCAAAACAACATAATAGGAGGGTAACAATGGTTAATGCATTACATATTGTTATCTTTAAGTTAGTTATTCAGGATACCAGATATTAGCATTCAATTGTCCAAACATTATTGGCACAAACCTTACTCTTCAATGAACTAAGTAAAATTAGTAGTGTATCTATCTTAACCATCTTATATATATATATATATACAATGTTTTTTCCTTTCCCTTCTTTCTTTTCCCTATTCCCCCATCCCAGTCTGTCTTTCCTTTTGACCAGTTTCTTTTTGATTCACCATGTCTATTGTACATTTTGGATCTTATTTACTCTTTCAGTTTCTCATACTAGAGAGACAATACGATGCTTACACATGTGCGTCCAGCTTATTTCACTTATGAGTATTTTCTCGAGTTGCATCCATTTACCTGTAAAAGACTCCAGTTTATCCTTCTTTATGGCTGAATAGTACTCCATTGTATAAAAATACCACATCTTTCTTATCCATTCCTCAGTTGATGGGCATTTGGGTTGTTTCCAAGATCTGGTTATTACAAATTGTGCTGCTATAAACATGGGTGCACATATATCGCTGTGGTACGATGTTTTTAACTCTTCTGGGAAGATACCGAGAAGGGGAATAGCTGGGTCAAATGAAACCTCCAACCCTAGTTTTTTGAGGAATCTCCACTGATTTCCACAGTGGCTGTACCAGTCGACACTCCCACCAACAGTGAAGAAGGGTTCCTTTTTCCCCACAGCCCCTCCAGCATTTGTTATTAGTTGATTTCTTAATAATAGCCATTCTTTCTGGGGTGAGATGGTATCTCAGTGTTGTTTTAATTTGCATTTCTCGAATAACTAGTGATGTTGCACATTTTTTTGTATATTTGTTTGCCATTTGTATTTCTTCATCTGAGAAATGTGTATTCATCTCAGATGCCCATTTTTGGAGTGGGTCTTTATATTTGGGAGGTCTGATTTTTTTGAGTTCTTTATGTGTTCTCGATAGTAATCCTTTGTCTGAGGAACAGCTGGCAAACATTTTTTCCCACGTTGTGGGTTGTCTCTTCACTCTGTTAGTGGTTTCTCTTGCTGTGCAAAAGCTTTTTAATAAGATGAGATCCCAGTTGTTGATTCTTTGTGATAGTTCCTGTGTGGTTGAGGTTTTATTCATAAAGTCTTTGCCTACACCAATGTCTTCAAGGGTTTTACCTATCCTACCTTCCAGCAGATTTAATGTTTCTGTTTTAATATTTAGATCTCTGATCCATTTTGAATTTAGTTTAGTGCATGGTGAAAGATATGGGTCTAGTTTTAATCTTCGGCATGTGCAGAGCCAGTTTTTCCAGCACCATGTATTGAAGAGGCTATCTTTCTTCCAGTGAATGTGTTTGGCACCTTTGTCAAAGATAAGGTGGCTTAGTATGTCTGGGGTTGTTTCAGCATCTTCTAATCTGTTCCATTGATCTTCAGGTCTGTTTTTTTGCCAGTACTACACTGTTTTTATCACAGTGGCTTTATAGTATAATTTCAAGTCGGGGATTGTGATGCCCTCTGCCTTGCCTTTATTGCCCAGAATCGCCTTTGCTATTCTAGGTCTTTTCTGATTCCAAATGAATTTTAGGATTGTTTTTTTCTAATTCTGTGTGATATGGTTGTTCATGTTTTGTATCATTTTATGTAGTTCAGCTAGCTTTTTATTAGTGTCTTCTGTAAAATCGCTGATCGTTTTAATACAGTAAAACCTTGGATTGCAAGTAACTTGTTCTGCAAGTGTTCCACAAGATGAACAAACATTTCTAACAAAATTTAAGTTGGTATATGAGCGATGTCTTGAAATATAGGTAGTATGTGATGCTGAATATCACATGATCACAACTGAGACAATGGTTCTCTCTCTCTCTTGCTGTGGGACTGTGAGTGATCATCTCCCAACACGAGAGGTTATAGAGGATATCTTGTCTGCAGAGGAGATGAAAAAGGCCGAGGAATCCCTCACTTCAAATGAGATTAGGGAGATGTATAAAATGTGGGAAACAGTGCAAAATTTTGTAGAAAAGTACCATTCGAATAAGGCTCTAGCAGTGCGAGTGATGAATATGGTTGGTGACAAGGCAGTGTCACATTTCTGCGAAATCCTCAAAAGGAGGCAAGAGCAAGTGTCATTGGACAGGTTCCTTGTTAAAGTTGTATGAACAGAAAAAGATTCCATTGAGCCAATAGACAGCAGTGATTCCGTTAGTGATAGGGAAAGTCGTCCTAACAATAACCCTCCTCTCTGTCGTCTCCCTCACGCCAGCCAGGAAAGTTTTCAAAGGTAAGTGTAGGTTAATTTTTTTAAAGTTTTGTATCTTCTTTTTTTTATTATATTAGTCTTGTAAACATTTTTATATGAATATTTTTGGGTTGTAGAATAAATAAATCATCTTGAGTTTCTATTGTTTCTTATGGGGAAATTCTCTTTGATATACAAGTGCTTTGGATTACAAGCATGTTTCTGGGACAAATTATGCTCACAAACCAAGGTTTTACTGTACTTCCATTATCTGTTTAGTCATATCTTCTATGATCTCACCGAGCACCTCATTGATCTGTTTTTTAGTCTCCTCTCTTATCCTTTCAAGTAACTCAGCTGTGTGGCTTTTGCTTTCTGCCCCCTTGAATTGGGTTTGGGGAAAATGGGAGTTTTGGGAAGCATTTTGCTGCCTTGTCTTCTCATATTTCCATTGTTTTTTGTATATTCATTTGTTTTGTTTTGTGGTTAGATTTTCAGGCACTTACAGTGGGAAGAGTTTGTAGCTAGTATGGAGATCTCTTTATTTAGTCTGCTTTTCAGCGATGCACGCTGGGGATGGGTAACTATAGTCCTTTGCTCCTGTTCCAAGATCCAACCACCTCTGTTAATTTGGGAGGGGAAGATGCAGTGCAATTACCCCAACTCCCAGTTCTCTGGGAATTGACCATAGTACAGTATTGTCAATGTCACAAAGGTTAGCAACAATTACTCAATCCTGGCAGTATCAAGCAAATCAGCAATAGTAATATGGGCAAACAATTTGACTATTGACACACCAAAAGAACCAATAATATACCACCTTTAACCATAGAAATCTGCAATTATAATATATTACATTAAGACAACCAAGATGTTGACATATAGCAAATATGTACTAAATACAACAACTATGCCTCCACTAATGATAGAAGAAAATTTAACAGTAATAATAGAGTTCACTGACTTGCTGAAGATTAATAAAACTTGTTATATTATTAAAGATACAAGAGTGGTACCGCAGTTCATGAACTTAATTTGTTCCACGATTCTGGAAAAGATGGCCATGTTTGTGTTCGCCACCCAGTGCAGAGTTCGCAAACAAAAACGAAACTCTGCCAAATGTTTCTGTTTGTGCACCAAATTGTTCACAAATAAAATCATTCCTGAACTGAGGTACCACTGTAGGGGGTTGGTAATGGGAGTATGTAAAAGAAAATGTGGGGAGTGGCTAAAGCTGGAAATTCATCACACGTGCCAGTCAGGCAAGGCAGGTGGCAAAACAAAGAGCGCCTGAGGTGGGCTATGTAAACAAGCTGCTCCAGTCCAAGGTTGCTAGGCAAAGGGGTGTCACGTGACACCAAGCTGCAAAAATGTATAAATAAAGGTGCAGTGGTGGTTGAACAGTTCCATTTTCTCTGGGCTAGAGAGAGGGCGCCACCTGACCTCAGCTTTCTGTATACTGTCTCTTAATTTCTCTAACCCCCACCCTGGGGAACTTTCAGAGCTGTGTTGGACGCAGCAAGGAAAAATTCAAAAAATTAAACAATGAGATGAGAAGGAAGAGAGAGAAGTGAGACAAAGGATCCTATTGAGTAGAAGGTTATTTATAGAATAACCTATAGATAATGGTAAAAAAAAAAAAAAAAACCAAGCAAGAAATAGACGATAAAAGAAAAAAGGAAGTAAAGAAGAAGAAAATAAGAAATGGTATGGAAAATAAAAGTAAGAAAAAATTAAAAGGAGAAAAAAAGAGGAAGAAGAAAAAAGAAATAAGAAATAACAAGGAGCAAAGACAAAGGAAAATTCCTCAGACCCCAATAAACCACTGAAGAAGAAGAAAGGAGGGCAAAAAATTGAAAGGGGAAAAAAAGAAGTCCAAAAACAGGAAAAAAAAATTCTCTATATTTTTGAACTAGTGGTTTCCCTCCTGGATCTGCAGTTTTAGAATGGTGTTCGTTGCCCAGCCTTGCAGCCCGCAGGTTTGTGAGCTGTCCCCCCACCATTCCTGTTATCCCCAGGGTGTCGCAACGTTCAGGCTGAGGCATGTCCTGACTCGCACCAGTACAGAAGGAATGCAGTCAGACCCGGGATCAGTGCTGAATGCAGGCAGTAGGGGGAGGGCTCAAGCACTCAATGCTTGCACTTGCAGACCCAGTGCAACTCACACTGGGCTGGCCCTCCCACTATGGGGGGTGGGGCTCACACCCTTCCTAGCCCAAGCTCAAACCCCTCAGGGCAGTGGTGGCAAACCTACAGCAGAAGTCCTGCAGTGGGCACACAGCGCCCTCTCTGTCAGCATGCAAGCCAAGTTGCCCCAGCATTGCCCCAGCAGCCGAGCACTGGATAAGAGCACACATAGGGGCAGTGTTGGCACTTTTCATAAATAAGTGGGTGTTGGATTGCATTTTGGGCACGTGTCTCTAAAAGGTTCACCAGCACTGGTCTAGACTGTTCTGTTTCCTTCTCTGCATTGTGGTCTGTCTCTCAAACTTCTCTGTCGCTTTTAATTTTCCTGTCAGTTCCTTCCAGATTCTTGGCAATCTACTTTCCTTTTTTTCTTCCCCAAGTTGTTACTTTCCAGTGTCTGGATTCCAGATCTCAGACAGGCTGAATTTTGCTGCTGCTCGCCACTCTGCCATCTTGATTCTCCTTGGCAGTTTCTGTTTTAAGTACTGTTTTATTTTATTTTGCATTACTGAGGATTGAACCCAAGGCCTTCACACTAAGCTATATCCCCAGCACACACACACACACCCCGCTTTTGAGACAGAGTCTCACTAAATTGCTCAGGTTGGGCTTGAAATTTTGATCCTCCTGCCTCAGCTTTCCAGAGTGCTGGGATTATAGGTATGTGCCATCATGCCGTTTCAAGAGCAATTTTAAAATTACAATTTTCCTTTTCACTTATCTTTTATCTCTTCTATTCTGCATCACTTCCAGTCCTGTTTGGGTCTCCAGGGGGCAATCCCAGAGGATGCTAATGTGTCTGGAGACCCTGAGCAGGTGAGAGGAGAAGAGTGGAGCTCAAGAGCAAAGCCACATGACATGACTGGCTGTTATGCCTGTGCTCCTGGCTCCTCCCCCCATCTGGCTGCGCTTCCTCTCTCCTCCCTTCCTGGGGTGCCTGGGGCCAGCATGAAGACTTCCATACGTCCTTGGGGATGCATATTTACTGTACACACTCGCAGCAGGTGGGCCCAGACCTCTTGCCTGAGTGCTGCTCACCCCTAAATCTTCTGGATGTCCCCACTTAGATGGGCAGCAGTGGAGCCAGTAACTAGGTTCCTGCTGTGCCTCAGGTCACTTCCTATGGCCCTCACACGGGCTAACACATCCACTCCTCTTCAGCCCCAGATCAACTTCCTTTAGAGGATTTGCCTTGGCCCCAGGGAGACAGGGACAGAGGAGGGCTAGAGCCTGGAGCCACCATGCCTGCTCCCTCAGCCACTGCTCCTCCCGTTCTTGTCGTTCTTGTCTTTCGGGGACTTGGACTGGATGCCAGAGTTTCCAGGGAGGCTTCCCACACACCCCACAGGGCGCACAGGTCGCCTCTGTAACCCAACAGGACAGAACCTGTCACCTGAGGCAGTGCCCTTCACATAGCCAACAAAAACCTGGAGACAAAGGAATTTCATTTCCTTCTGACACTTTATTCTTTACAAAACAGATGGATTTGGAAGGCAGGAACACAATCATTATGTTGACAGTAGCAAATGCAGAGGGAAAGAAAGGCTAGCTTTAAAATCTTTAAAAATCACTGTGTGAAAATGCTGCTCCACTCTGGGCCAACAATGACACATTAGAAATGCTTCAATTTAGTGACTGTCCCAAGTCCTCCCCATTCCTAAGTTCATCTCTACTATTTAAATCACACAACCCAACATCACTGCCATTTACTGAGGAGGGGGTCAGACCACCCAGCCAGGCACAGGTACAAGAGATGCGGGTCTTCTGAGCTGCACCCAGGAGCCGAGCGCTAGAGAAATGTCATGATAATGTGGCTTCTCTTTTGCTGCTGTCCTGTAGTGCGAGGCTCAGACAACCAGGAGAGAGATCACTGACTGGCTTTTCCAGGCAGGCGTCCTGGTTTCTAAGTGGAAGAGGTCTGTAGTCAACATGGGGCCAGTCACAGCCCAGGGGCCTTCCCCGCAACATGGTACCTCTGCTATCCTGAGGGGTGATGCGGGGTGAGGTAGTTGTCATGAGGAAGAGAGCTGTGATGTCCCTTCTCCACTTCAGTCCCACCAGCCTCTGCCCTGACCCCCTGCCTCTGCCCCAGAGCATCAAGAGGACACAGCAGGGACCTAAAAGGAGCCAAGGTCTGTGTGAAGCTTCCACTGGGAAGAGGAGGTGGTGTGGAGAGACCCCAGGAAATGACGGGGATGATCTCCAGAACAGATCAGGCCTGGGTCAGGGGTCAACTGCAGGGCTACTGGAACCTAGCACCCCTCCTGGGAGTAACACATTCAAGTCATTCATGAGTCTTGAAGGACATTGCACTTTCTGGAAGTTGCTAGAAAAGGCAACATGCCAAGGACTCAGAAACTTCTACTGTGAACTGGCTTTGCCAACTATGGCTGCTTAGTTACAATTTCCTTGAGGCCGGGAGCAAATCTGCTGTGACTGTGCTCTGTGTGATAAGGTCTGGTGATTCTGTTTTATGACAGAGGAAACTGCCTCAATAAAAATAAGTTAATAATTAAAACCTCAAAGTGCTACCCAGCACTTTCAGAAGGGAGGAAGTGGAGTCCTTGGTAAGGGAAGTTCCACCACTTCACGTGTGGCTCTCTGGGCAGTGCGGGCAGGTGTGTCCCTACAGGCCTGCTCACCATGCCTGCATCCTGCAGTGTAAACATTAACTTCCAAGGTCAGCAGGACGCACGCAATGCCCAAGGCTCCCGGAGGAGCGCGTAGATGGGAGGCCTGGAGTCCCTGGTGGGCAGGCACACCTCACGCTCACTGCTGTTCCCAGCGCGGGGTACAGCGCCTAACATCGCAGGTGCTCCCGAAATACATACTGAACGGAGAACTCATGGAAAGCCAGGAAAGGGAGGTCAGACGGAAGAGAAGGCCTGGCCCCTATCAAGGTGTCTATGGTGATCAATGTCCACCACCAGGTGGCAGCGCTGAGAGGCCCTGGCAGAGAAACCCCAAGGGGCTGTCCCAGCTCCAGGACATCACCCCTCCCATGTCACTTCCAGCTGCTTCACATGCCCTGGGACTGAATCCCCATTCTGGAAATCCCTAAGCCAGGCACACACTTCGTGGTTACAAAAAGAACAAGGCAAAACAAAAGTGCAGTTCTCTGGTTTTTATAAAACCTCAGTCCTGATGCAGCGAAGGCTGTCTGTCTATCTCAGCCGTGCCCAACGTCAGAATGCCTTAATTAAATGAATTCTATCCCTTCGTACTTCACGCTTCCGATCTTGGTCTCGGGCAGCAGGAAGCGCCCGTCCAGTGTGAAGGCCATGACATAGGTGGCCACCATGCCACTGTCCTCTTCAGACTTGAGGGCCACGATGATCTGGTCATCAGTGTTGGGGATGAACTTGAAGGATGAGAAGCCGTGCGTGGGCACCACCTCACCCACATGGCGGACAGAGATATCCCCAAAGTCCTGGGCAGCGCTCAGCAGGAGGTTGGTGCCCTTGTGCTCATCGTCCTTCTCGCTGTACCGCTCATGGCTGGCCCGGCGCGGCAGGAAGAACCAGCGCTGCAGAGTGTCGCTCCAGCAGGCCGATTCGTGGATGAGGTAGCCTGGGACACAGGACAGACCCACGGTCACCACACACTAGAGAGTGCCTGGCCCTTCGTCTCCAGGGCCAGCCCCCCTCATGACCAGGTATGAAGAGCAGCGGCAAGCCCCACCCAGGATAAGCCTGGGGACAGTGTCACCCCTCTGGACCGCGGCTTCTCAGAGGGGTTTATCTGTGGCTGCTTGCAGCTCCGTAGGGTGACGGGCAAGCACGCAGAGTAGGAGAACACTGCATCCAGCCTTCAGTGCCATGTCCCCCACGGGCTGTCCCCAGAGAGGGCCACAGCCTGTCTTTACTTTGTTTCTTTGGCGCTAATCAAGAGGCAGAAGAAAGAGAAAGAGCTCAGGGAGAGGACAAAATAAACAGAAGTCTGACTCGCGGAGAGATGAACCGGGTCGGGGCAGGCGGTCTCAAGGCTGAAGGAGCGCCGTTCCTAGCCCCTCTCCTCTCCTCTCCCTCCTCCAGGACTAAGCTCTCGCCAGGCCGCCCAGACACCAACTATAAGGACTCTTGGGAGGTGACGAGCAAGGGGAGCTGCTTTGTGTAGATGAGGAGGCCTGATGCCATCCATCAGGGTCAATGGCAAGAAAGAGAAAATGGCTCATCTGCCCTAGAATCCACTGGCCTGAGGGAACAAAACCAAGATTGAGCAAGGCATGACATCACTGTGCTCAGGGAGCACGCAGACAGCGCACAGGTCCAGAGTGACCCAATACCCACTGGACAGCCACGCAACCCCTGGGCTGGGTCTCATCTGGCCTCTCACCTGGCGGTCGGATCCCCGCAGCAGCCCGCAGAGCTTGGTAGCTGGATACCCAGTTCTCATGGTCCACGCTGCCCTTGTGGCCCACCACCTTCACCCATTCGGGGTTCTCGTTCACCACCTCCCCAGTGGCTGTGGTCCACTCCTTGCCCAGGCCGCCCACATATAGCCGCTCGTCCTTCACAGCCAGCCACTCAGCTTTGAAGCCTGGAGCAACGAGAGCGGGGTATGCCTGAGACGCCACCATCACTGGCACCCAGGGTCCAGCAACCTTGGACGTCAGAAGCCCCAGCCCTTGAACTTCAATGGAGGCCAGAGCAGGAGCCTGTGTGGAGCCCCAGGCCCAGGATCCTGAGTCAGCACCCACCTCCCTTCTGTCTTCCTCCTCTCTCCCCGGCCTCCAGGGGCCATTCCGTTTCCCCCAGGCGATGCATCTAGGACCTCCTTCACTGTGGCTCCACCCTCCCTCCGCTCCCAAAGGCCGATGGCCGCTCCCTTGAAGCTCCTTTGGCCCTGACCCCTCCTGGAGCTGTGACCCCAGCCCCAGGATGGTACTCCGGTGCTGGAGTGACAGAGGACCTGCTCTGCAGGCTTGTCAGAGGATCTATCTGCTGCCCTGCAGCTACACCTGTTAGTTCCCTGTGGGTCAATGGACCGATCAGGAGGGCTTGGTGTTGGGGCACTGCCTTCATTTCTGTGTTTATTCAGGGGCTGGATTTGTCCTCACTGACTTATGCAACATGGGCCTAATTTTACAGGCAGCGGCACAGCTCGGGCCAGAGCGAGCCTCTGGCCTTCCAGCACATTGTTACCCATCCCGACATCCCAAGGCCTGGCTTGTGCTTGCTTTCCCAAACACCCTGCACGCTTCTTGGCTCCCAAGAAGCTGGAGCTGCAGTCCTTCCCCCCTGAAGGACAGCAGCTGCACGGATGCCTCCTCACTGGTGGCTCTGGAGAGAGCTGCTGAGCTCCCGTGGCTCCGTGACTTGGGCAGGCTCTTGAGCCATTTCCACGGTAAGACGCTTCACTTCCTGGAGCTCCATTGCCCTTCCGGATGACCTGACCCCAGGCCAGTCCCAGAGGCCCTGTTGTGCCTTTCTTCCTGCCAACGGTGAAGAACAGAACTGCAGCAGGGTGGTCTCAGACTCTGACAGACATGGGGCAGGGAACGGATGACCAACATTCTCTTTGGCGCCTATGTGGCGATCTGGTCCCTGCCAGCAGCCCCAGCCTTGCGCAAACATGGAAGAGGTTTTTTAAATGGGAATAATGGGGCAGGCAGGGCCACCCAGGTCCTCCAGCATAGAAAGCCTGCACTGGTGGCTGATTTTCTAGAAGGAGCAGCTACAAGGAAGGCTCAGACAAACACGGCATCTCTTGTCAGTCTTCTGCTGATGCCCTTCACACCTCGCAGGCCACTTCCCAGTGTGAGGGCTCCAGCAGCTGTCACCAGCCTAGGGAAGCAGGAACTCCTACTGGGTAAACACTGGGGCTGAGCAGATTCTGCTAGCAGGCAGACCCCTGCTGCGGGACCAGGAGGGCAGGCCAGGCAGCAGCTGACCTGTACTGCCAACACAAGGAGGTCCAAGTCTCGGCTCAAACCCAGAAAACAGGACACCATACTTTCAAGGTGCAGTGCCAGGCAGGTGTAATCCCAGCACAACCCTGAGACACCACAGAAGACACAAGGGACAGGGAGGAAGAGCGAAGGGGGCCACAGCCCTAAAACTTATTCTGGAAGGAACTCCCCATGTGCCGGGGTTCCAGTCTAGAAATGACTGTGTGTGACAGTAAGATTTTGCTCAAGGCTGGGTGTGGGGTACGCGGGTCAGAGCAGAAAGGAGAGTCCCCACCTTCCAGACTACTCTTCAACTACGAGCCAAACCATAGCCAGCTGGCCGTGGAGCACCCAGCACTGGCCAAACCTAGTAGAGAGCAACTCCACAGAGAGGAGCTCCTCTTACCTTTCTCCACGGTTCCATCGCCGTCGGACAGAATCACCCAGGGCACAGCCTTGGTACCTTCGATCTGGTAGACAACCCCCGTCCGGTCGTCCACAGAGTAGAGCTTCCCATTGAACACAACTAGATCAGACAGCTCCATGCCCCTCCCCTTTTCCGCCAGGTGGGATTCCAGAACACTGTGGTCTTTGTCCCATTCCACAGCCACCTTGTCCCCACTGTCTGACAGAGTCAGATAGCCCTTCTTCAGGTAACTGAACCAGGTGTTTTCCTCCTGGGCTCTGGACTCCGTGTCCAGGTCAGCAATGACGGCAATTCGGTATCGAATCCCGCCTGGTGTCCTCTGGGGGGCTGACAGGGGGTAAGTGTCATTGTATTGGGTGGCAGGCGCCTGGCCGAGCCTCCAGTTGTGTGCATTGTGGGTGGGGGACCTGCCTGGGGCTGGGCGGTGGGAGTAGAACAGCCAGAGGAGGGCAACACCCACAAAGGACGTGAGGATCACCTTCCAGCGGGGGCGGAAGCGGGGATCCGCAGCCTTGGTCATGGACGCGAGCACAGGAAGGCCCCCCACACTTATCCGGAGGGAGTGCATAGGCTCATTCCATTCCAGGTGGTTGGAGGGCTGGACAGGCATCAGACTGAGTGTCGGGTGGGACCTGCACGCAGGGAGAGAGGAGAGCGGTCAGCATGCGGGCCACTGCTTTTTGGTTACCTGAACTACGTGGGCTGAAGTCTGAACTCAGATCTGTCCAGGAGAAACAGTATTCCATTATTTCCACGGCTTGGTTAAATCCTGACTCCAGCAATATCTGTTTACTTTTATTCAGCAGGATGTGAAGTCTTCCAAAGCAAAATCATCCCACCGTCCGGTCCAGCGGGCCAGATAGAAGGCTGAGTGCGAGAAAGAGGTTCCGTGAGGGCTGGCGCCTCACGGTCGGTGAGGGGAGGCGAGCGGGGAGCCAGGGTGGAGGAGCGGGAGACTGGGTAACGCAGCGTGCAGGTCTAACAGGACGCAGTCGTCCCCTCATCCAGCCCTCCTGACGTCACTGGCACCACATCACACAGCTGGTTTGCTCATTTTTACCCCTGGCTCCCAGACCATGCCTAGCATGGAGCAAATGAAGGCTCACTGGGTCACTGAGTCTCCACTTCCTGGTTGGGTTTCTGTAATATTTAAATATTAAATAAATCTGAGCCAGAAAGAAACACTTTTCAGTTGTTCTTGGCAGAACCTGTTCTCTGGCACCCTTCTACTAATGCGAACTACTGCAGGGACCAGGATGCCAGCCTCACATGCTGCCTGGAGCCCAAGTCACCTGCACACAGGCTTGAAAGGTGGGTGGGGGTCACCACAGGCCTTGGCCTGGCCCCAAGCCTCTTGTGGGCCACGCCCCAAGGCACAGTGCCAAGGCCACAGTGCTGGTGGTGGACAGGAATTGTGGCTCCTCACCCCACCCCACCCCACCCCACTCACTCCCAGGCATAGAGCACGACACTTCAGTGTAGCCACACGGCACCAGGCCTAGGCCAGTGTCTGCCTCACTGCCACACCGGGACACCGGGAAGCGTGTCCCAGCTCTGCTGTGAGGCACAGCTGGCTGCTCTCGACTCCTCAGCCCTGCTACTATAACCAGGACAGCACTTTCCTTCTGGACCACTAGAGCACCTTGCTCCTCCCCTCCTTGAGAAAAAAACAAAGAACACTGGGTATAGGGCTTATAGGGTACTGCTAGGCAGCACCTAGGAAGGGCTGTGGGACCCAGCATCTCCATGCTGTCTTGGGCCCTCATGCACTCTAACCACAAGGGCTTGAGGTCCAGCGGACACAGAGGCACCCTTGCTCCAAGCTTCAGGCCCCTACAGGGCCATGCTCCTTGTAGAAGCCTGTGCCTCCCTCTCCCTCTTTGGACAGGCCTGGATTTTAGCTCACAGGGTCACACTCAAAAAGAAATGTGTGTGTGTGTGGCCAGCTGCCCAGAGCATGGCTGGGAGAAGGTTCTAAGCTCTTAAGGGGCTGCGAGCACCCTGCAAGGACAGGCCTGTCGGGCACACCTCCTGGGCAAGGCCTGGTCCTTGGCAATGGTTAGAGGGCTGGTCACTGAGACCTTCCTGCTTGGGGGCTGGAGCTCCTGATGCAGGGGGCTCCCCCTCTAGTTGAGCCCAGCTCTGCCTCTTCATCCCTTCTCCAACCCCAGCCAGGGCCCAAGACTTCCAGTGTTTTGTCCTCAGCTCAGACACAGCCACTGAGCTCTGAATTCCTCTGTCACCTCCTATGCAAAATGCTGCCTGCACTTCCAACATGCACCTTAAACACAGTACCTCAAAACATTAAGTCCTAATCCCTTTCCCCTTAAGCCTACTCACCTCTGGCCTGCCCTCAGAAAGAAGGGGAGCGGCCGTGGGGAGGGGGGCTGCCCAAGTAAAAACTCTCATGGAAACACTAGGAGATGCACTTTTCTATATGAATATTAAACTTCCACAAAATATTACTAAGCATACAAAAAAGGAGTGGCCTTGACCCTTCCCTTCCCCAACATCTACCCTGTCAGCAGGTCCCATCCACTTGAAGCTGTCCTACCCGCTAGCTCCTGCCCATTCCATGGCCATCTCTAACACTAACCACACCCGCAGCCTCCCTCCAATCCCCTTTGGTCACTCTCCTCCCTGACCTTCCTTTGTCAACCAGGGGCCAGTGCCACTAGCTATATGAATCTCCCACGGCTTCCTGTGTCCCAGGAACTGTCACTATGGCCTGACAGCCCTCCCCTCTCCCCAGCTTGCTGAGCCCGGTCTCCTGAACCCCTTGGGTCCCCTAGCCTGGGGCACTCTGAGCCTGCTCTTCACATCGCTGGTTCACTTTCATTCTCAGAAACTCTCCCTGCTGCCCTGCACACTTGCCCTTTGGTACTTGTCCTGCTGCATCCCTGGAACCCACTCACTACAGGCAACCAGGACCAACTCACAGCACATTTGCCTAAGGAATAAAAAAAATGAATCCCAGGGTGGGTCATTAAGTCACTTCTTCAACAGCCCCTCAACACCCTGTGCCCCTGTGGCCCCCACCTTAGCCATCCTGCAAATCCGCAGGCCCAGATGAAGCCCTTGATGATTGAGCCACTCAGCTGCTACATCTGAGCTGCAGGTCCAGAAAAGACAGTGCCTGCCAAGTAGACTGTGTTATGAACTGTGACATGCCAGCCTCCCTGGAGCCCTCACAATGGTCCCTGCCCAAGTCCTCTGTCCTGTGAGTCACCAGCCCATCTTCATGCTGTCGTCTTCAGCCACCTGCTCCCAGCAGCCTGTGTGGCCCCTGCTGCAGCCCATGCCTGGGCCCGGCCCACACCTGCACGCCTTTGCTCTGTTCCTCGGGCAGTGGACTCCTCTCGCTCCTCCTCAGCATGCAGACATCCTGTGTCCACCTCGCTTGCCATTTGCTCTCCAGACTACACGCTCGGGGATGCTGTGAGTGAGCGCACAACTATGGCTGAACGAAGGGCGGAGATGTGAATCCATGAAGGAATGGAAGTCCTTCCCAAGTCCCCCACGCTCTCCTCACCCCTGCCCACTACCTCAGAAGCATCTACGCTCACATGTTCTCCCTTCCCTCTGGCTGCTCTGCACCCGGGGGCCGCACTTTCCAAGCATTATCTGTGCCTCTCTGCGTCCTGTCTCTCCTAGGGTCAGGGAGGTCTTCCGGGTGGACCCCTGCCAGCCCTGTGCCACCTGCCTCACTCTGTAGTTCTCCAATGACTTTGGGCTCTCCTAGGTCTTGACATCTGTGAAAAAGACCCTGGGTCTTTATAGCCTAAACCTTCTGCTGAGAGGCAGGCTAGCATACCTGCCTGCTGAGCCCACTCCTCCCACCCGTTGGCCCCAACATGCTATCCCAACTGAACATATACAAGCACTCAGGAGCCCCACGTACACCCCAAGCAGGCACTAGGTCTGCTCACTTGTCCCCACCCCATGCCTCTGCCCCAGTCCTGTCTCACCTTGATGACTCTGAAGGCCTCCGAATGATCCAGACCTTCCCTCTGCCATTTACTAGTTATGCGACCTTGAGCGGAGGACTTCCCTTCTCTCGGTCTCAGTTTCCTCCCTGGAGCCATGGTGGTGGCCAAGTCAGGGGACTTCCCTCAGCGCCTGACCACTACCATTCTTACCAACGAGCACCTCGACCCCTGTAGCAGCCTGCAGAGAAGGCTTCACATCCCCTGTGCTCTCAACCTGCACAAGATTATCTGCAATTCCAGATTCTGTGTGTCCAGGTCTCTACACATGGGGCTGCCTCTACCTGCTGATCTCCCCTGACCACATGGAACCAGAACCATCCAAAATTCCACACTTCTACTGTCCCTTCCCTTTCTGTCCTGTATCTATGGTGAGGACCCCACCCCCACCCCCCAGCAACTCTTCCTTCCTCGGGGAGGCTGATATTGGCTCCAAACATCCAGGAACCTGGAGAAGTGACCACCTATAGCAGTGCAGATTTCACAGATGTAATCAAGATCTTGAGATGGGGAGGCTGTCTGGGTGGGTCCTAAATACAGTAAGTGTCTTTTCATGAAAGGGAGACAGAGGGAGATTGATGTGGACCAAAGAGAAGGCCACATGGTCAAGGAGGTAGAGGCTGGACGGACGAGGAACATCGGGGACCTTAGAAGCTGGAAGACAGGAATGGATGCCTCCCTAGAGCCTTCAGAGGGAGTGAGGCCCCAGGACACCTGGGTTTTGGTTCAGTGGCACTGACACTGGATTCGAGATCTCTGGGACACTGAATTTCTGGTACTACAAGAGAACAAAAGTATAGAAAGCTGTAAGCTACTACTGGTGTCATCACTGCAGCACCCTAGAAAAAGATACCTGTCCCCACAGTGTCCTTTGGGCTGCCTGCCCCTGGGCCACACCACACCACACGACACCACACCACAGTGGTCTGCTCCAAGTCAGACTCTGAACTCCATACTGAGCTCCCGGAAGGAGGGGGCTCTACCTCAGCCACTTCAACTCCCCAAGAACTGAGGCCAGGACACGTATTAGTCACTTTCCTATCACAGGGACAAAATACCTGACATCCACAACTTAAAGGAGAAGAGGTTTATTTTAGCTCATGGACTTTGGAAGATTCAGTCCGTACCTGGCTCATCCCAAGGCAGAAAGGACATGGTGGGAGGGCCTGGGTGGAGGACAGCTACTCATCCCTTGACTGCCAGGAAGCAGCGTGAGAAGGGAGGAGGGGGAGCCAGAGCCAAGAATACACCCTTTCAGGTCACGCCGCTGGTGATCGGCTCTCCTGACCAGGCCCCACCTCCGAAAAGCAACACAGCCAGGAGCTCCAAGGACTAGTTCACTGAGTATAGTGCCCCATGATCTGATCACCTTCAAAAGCCCCTTTCCTCTGGGGCTGACCCTGTCCATCTTGTCTCATCTCCACCTGCTCACTTCTTTTGCTCATGGCTGACAAAAAAAGCAAAATAAGAAACAACAAAAATATCTTTTTGAATGGAAATGTACGCTCTTACGCTATAGTCATTCCGGTGACAAACCAGGATGGGGCTGTGGATCAAATGAAAGGCAGCTGATTTGGAACTTTCTTTTTGAGGGAAGGGGAGCAACTCCAGGGGTACCGAAGAAGGATGGAGACCAAGGGAAGATACTCCGGAGCTGAGTTTCCGAGCTGAGCTCGGAAAGTGAGACCTGTGCGGGATATTTTAGATCTCAACCGTAACAGGCAGGGATAGGTGGGACTCAGCCGCCTCTGGTTAATGGAGAGTGACTGCTTTCACTGCAGTAGGACTCTGCCTACTTTTGGAAAACTCAGCTCCGGAGTATCTTCCCTTGGTTCTCCATCCCTTCTTCGGTACCCCTGGAGTTGCTCCCCTTCCCTCAAAAAGAAAGTTCCAGATCAGCTGCCTTTCATTTGATCCACAGCCCCATCCTGGTTTGTCACCTGAATGTAGAGGAACAGCATGCATTTCCATTTAACAAGATATTTCTGTTGTTTCTTATTTTGCTTTTTTTGCCAGCCATGAGCAACAGAAGTGAGCAGGTGGAGACGAGAGACAAGATGGACAGGGTCAGTCCCACAGGAAAGGGGCCATCTGAGCTTGTCTTCTCCCCTCGGAGAATGAAGCCACTTAGGTATTTGCTTTATGTGACAAGAAGTCTGTCAATCTCCCCTGCAGCATTATGTTCTGACTTGACACGTGAGGACAAAAAGGACCAAGAGGCTGCAGGAAGAAGTCACAGGCTCCTAAGCCAGCCAAGGGTGCTGCGCAGAAGGCCTGCGAATAGTATTCCAGGCAGGGAAGCCTGAGAGCCACGCCCTGCCACCTTCCTTCCTCCTGTGCCAGCGCTGCTCTGGGTGCAACATCCCCAGAAAGAGCAGCTACCTGAAAGCTCCTGCAAGGCTCCCAGACCTAACTTCGTCTCCCCAGTGTCCACCCCAAAGGAGAGGGGAGCAGCAGTGTGCTCTCTGTGCACACCCAGGAGGCTGCTCCAGGCTGCTTCCCAGTCCTGGGAGTGAGCAGCACCCCACTGTTAAAGAGCCACGGGCTCAGGAACCACCTACCTCCATGTGCCATCCCAGGCCTGCATGGGCCTCTCCAAGGCTGAGGGCACAGTGGCACCCACACAGCCCACGGTCAAGGCTTCCCTCGACTCTCTCTGGCTTCCTCCAGGAGAGGTATGTGACCCGTGGCAGATCAAACAGGTTTAAGGCAGCTGCCAGAGCAGACTCCTCCCTTTCCGGATCAAGGCAGGGCTTGGACAAGGAAGGTCCCGCTGTCGGCTCTCAGGGAACACCCTCTCCTGCAGAGGACCTACCTCGCCTTTCACTGTCTCATACCAGAGAGCAGGCCAGCCGCAGAGCACCCATTCTGCCTACTGCCAAGGTATACCGCCTGTTGGCCGGTCAGGAGCAAAGCTTGCTAACCTGCAGACTCTCCAGCGAGACTCTTCAGCCGGGGCCTTCACAGCAGCAACCAAAGTAACGAAGGATGTCAGGTGTCAGAGAAAGGAACATCTGGGGATGCCTGCTATGGGCTGGGCTCCTTGGAAATGTTACCCAACTCCTTGCTTTTACTTACCAAGCTCACTATTGTACTTGAAAATTCAGGAGGAAGAAAGGAAAAATCCATGTTTTAGGTATCACTGAGGCCACGCCTCCTCCTTTTCACCAGCCAGTCAGATGGTGTGTGCCATCTGACTTCTGCACACACCCTCCCCACCATGCCCTGTGCACACAACTAAATCAACTTTTTTTTTTTTTTGGCACCGGGAATCAAACTCAGGACCTCGCGTTTGCCAGGCAGGCACTTGTGCCGCTGAGCTATATCCCCAGCCCTAAGTCAACTTAAAATACAGTTCAGGATGACTTATTTTTCAGCCTCAACTACACATGAGGACTGTGTTAGTTTCCATTGCTGCTGTAACTAATTACTACAGACAGGCAGCTTATCCACCGCAAACTGGCGTTTCACAGGCCTGGAAGACAGAGGTCTGACATGGGTCTCACTGGGCTATAATCAAGGGCTGGTTCCTTTCCCAGGCTCTTGGGGATAATCCACTTGCTGGCCTTTTCCAGCTTCCAGAGGCTGTCCACTTTCCTTGCCTTATAGTCCCTTCCTCCCCTTCAAGGCCAGCCATGTGGCATCTCCTGGTGCCTCCCTGCCACCGTTCCCCTCACTCTTCTCCTACCTCCCTCTTCCACTTTTAAGAATGCTGAGACCATGTTGGACCCAAGGGGAAAATGCGAGATGATCTACCCCTTTTCAGGTCGGAGATTAGCGATCTCAATTCTACTTTGCCTTATAATGTACAAATTCACAGGGTCCCTAGAGTTAGGGCGTGGCCTCAGGGCCACTCCTGTTCATGCCATGCTTTTCTATGGGATAGGCAGAATCCTCTACAGTTTGAATTTGCTGTTATCACAGCATGGCTGTGTTTGCTTAGTCTGTATCACTGATGTTATTCTTCAAGAAATTTTAACAAAAGAGTTACCTTCCTAGTTGAAACTGACACCCCAAACGATATCATGCTACATTTTTCCAGCGTACCTGAAAATACAGGGGTGCAACAACCCCGATGGAGCCACACCAGAGCTCACTTCCAGACAGTGCAGTTGGACCCTCATATAGGAACCCACCTGCACATCTCCTGCTTCCCTCAGTGTGGGGCGCCTGAGACACGAAGCAGCAAGAACCTCCAGCCACTCCGACTGTCCCAGGCTCACACTCACCGCCCTTCATCACACTACGCTGCCTGGAGCCGGATACCAGCTCCATGCTCACTGCCTGTGGCACAATGCCTGTCTGCACGTGTGGCCAACCAGGAGTTGTGGGTCCACTTAACTCCTGGGCTTATTGTAGAGAAAAGAGGATTCAAAAGAAATGCAGATGGAAAGAGGAACATCTTCCCAGATTTCTCCATTATCAGTTATTTTTTCCTAACCAATCATCTTGACTTAATAAAAAGGAAAATCAACATAAAAGTTCTTAAAAATCAATGTGAAAGTTTTAAATTCCCCTTATGTGGTTGTTTAATATAAAATCTCAATAGCCCAGGGTGCGTCAAAGGGAAAAGAACCAACTGTTCTTTGGGTTTTGTTCCCAGCATCCTGATACCACTCCTCAAACAGGAAAGAAAAACGACTTTCTTGTGATACCACTGATCCACGTCAGGACCCCAGACAGGAGTCCCAGATCCCAGCTCTTCTTCTGAAAGAGCAAATGCCACAGCATTTGTGCACCTGCCCTGTACTGCTGCTCTTCTGAAATTCTTAGACTCACATGACCAGGACCCCTGTATCCACGGGAGCCTGCAGACACAAAAATGCTCACCTCCAAAGCCACACTTGGGAAGAGGAGCGAAAACCTCACCAGAGCAATGCCTGCTGCTCCCCATCATACCCTGGGCCTCTCTCCTCAGGACACTTGTGCTCAGAGAAGCACCACAGATCAGGTGTGCAGATGGACAGGTGGGTAAGAATATTATAAAGAACAAGTAGCTCAAACCAATACACTCACTGAGTTAGTAAAGGCTGTGGAACACCGTTACAGTTGTAGAGGGAAGAAAGGAGACATTTAGCTAATAGAAGGTATCAAATGACAAAATTACACCTTGACTGAGAGGCATTATAGCCACACCAAGCGGTCCAATCTATTTGCAAGATTATGATTTCCTCTACCACCCTGGGCCAGAACATCAGCTTTTGGGATCAGGTCAATTTGGACAAGAAAACCAGGAAGAGAATACTAGAATTTGGCGGTGGCCTTGTGGTAGTGCCTGGACAAATCTATGCTTCACCTGTCCTCTCCCTGAACATGCTCTGGGCTGCGCACATCCACGGGAGAGCAGGCTGCCTCCTCTCAGGATCCTTCCACGGCGCTGTTGCACAGACAGAAGGCTCTGGAGGTCAGCAAGGGAGGAGCCCACTGTGCTTACAGGCTCCAGCTTGACTGTGTGCCAAGAGGCCTGGGAAGAGCTGGAAGGTGAGTCTGTGGCCCAGTCCAGGAGGACAGTCAAGTTCCTCGGGACAGGCACGAGGAACTGCCAACTCAGCTGCCACAGGACAGTAGCACATGGTCCCTTTTTCTGGATCCTCTGAGACCTGGCACTTTTTAAAAATTTCAGCCAGCCAGGTCTTGGTGAAACCAACAGACTGAGGTTCCCAAACCTAGGTTTTGTTGAAAAAGTGACAGGAAAAGATGCCAAGCATACAATCCCAAGACAGGGATGAGAAAAAGAGCTAGTGGTGTCCTGAGACTGGTTTTCCTGGGTCATTAACGGGAAAGGTACTCGGGAAAGAGGGTTTGCTGGAGGTGGATGCAGTATGATCACTGGTCCCCTGGGCCAGGACTTGGGACAGAAGTCAAGGAAGGACTGTTCAGATGGAGAAGCAAACCAAGTAAGCATGGGCGTGGGAACGGGGATGCCAGTCCCCAGGGATAGGAAAACCCAGACCAAAATGAATAAGTGGTGGAAAGAAATGGTGAGGAGGGTGCAAAGTTAGCGGGCAAAAAGATGGAAAGTGCGCTGTGCTGGCTCGTAGAAGGTTCAGTCTTCGACGAGCGCAAGAAAAGCAACGGCTGGGACGGAGCAGGAAGGCGGGCTGCTTCCTGGAGGGGAAAAGGTGGAAGATCAGTCTCTTACAGGTGTGACAGAGTGCCAGATAGGGACCGGGGCTCGCCTCCTCACTCAGGAGAGGGGACGCACAACCAGGGCAGCATCTGAGTCGGGGGAGGGGGCGTGCTCCCCGGAAAGGGTGTCCCACCCCCGCAGGCTGTGAGCCAGGGGCCCAGCCAAGGAGAAAGCCCGCGGGGCCAAGGGGGCGGGCCGCGACGACTGACTGCGCCAGGCCGCGGGCGCGCCGTCACTCACCCGCTGCGGGCCGGGCTCGGGTGCCCGCCGGCGGCCGCCTCGCTGCACAGGGCCGGATGAGGCGGGCGGCCACTTCCGCCCCCTCAGCGCGCTCCCGGAGGCCTCTGCTCTGCGCCTGCGCGCCACTGCGTCGCGTCCCGCCTCGCCCTCGCTCTCCCAGCAGCCCCTGCTCTGCGCTCTCCCACCCCCGCCCGCGGCTTGCTTTTGCGCCTGCGCACCGGGCTACTGGGAGTTGTAGTTCCGCGGGTGAACGGGCGGGCGTAAGCGTTCGGGGCGTCTGCACTGGTTCCCGGAAAGCTGCTTCCCCTGCCCTGCCTAGACGTTGGCCAGGCAGATGGGCGTGGAGGCGTGAAGACCTCCAGTTCCAGGCCCTCTGCCTAGTGCCCCCGACTTCGTTTCGGGGAAACGGGTGCGTAGACTGGCTTGCATCCTCGCTCCAGGAAAGCCCCTCTGCTGGGCCCTCCCAGCCGGCCACCCCGCGAGGCTGACCACTTTCCACAGCCTGGACCAGGAGCGCTGCGGGCTGCAGGGTCCTGGGCAGGGTAGGAGGGCGGGCACACCGAAGAAGGGGGTCCGAGTCCTCCCTCTCCTCCATCCCCTGCCCAGCGGGAGCTCTTTGAGGCCTCTAAATAAGCATCCCTGGAACCTGCCTTGGTCCCCGAGGAAGGCCAGCTGCCAACGGAGCGTCCCACTAGAGACCGAGGCAGGAGGATGCCTCGGCCTCTGCATGCTCACATCCCAGATGCCGTCCCCAAAATACCAGGTGCACAAAGGAACACATTCACATCACATAAACCGTGTGAGACGGAAAATAACACTCTCAATACTGATCCCCCTGCTTTCCCTGTCTGGAGGCGATCGCTATTACTAGTTTCTTGTGATTCCTCTGAGAAACGTGTTATGATCCGCTAACAAATCCTGAACACGTACAATGATAAATTACCCTTAAAAATGGAAAATGGATGGAACTGGAGATACCATGTTAAGTGAAATAAGACAGACTTATGTTTTCCCTAATGAGCGGGATCTAAAACAAAGATGACACATAAGTAGAAGGGTTGCCATTATTTGACAAGAGGAAGGGCATAAGGGGGATGTGAGAGGATAGTGATGGGTATGGATATGACCAAAATTTGTTATATACATACATGGAGAAAATAATTTAAAAATTTAGAAGCACTGTATGTTATGATACAGTCATGATATTCTAGGTAGATGTTAAAAATAATATTGTTTAAAATATCTATTACCCGAAGCATGTTCACAATATGTTATTATGTAAAATGCAAAACAATGAGTACAATTCCCACTACAAAATAATGAATACCATTCTCTTAAGGAAAAAAAAAATGTGCTGAACCCACTCCTGTGTACTTTTCTGAGGTACAAGAGGGAGATAAACTATTTTTCTTTTTGACAAATCTTTCTTGTATTCATTGATGTTTCTTGTTTTCCTAAAATGAGTACCAACCACACCCCTTTTCCTAAATTGAGTCCAGACCACAGCCCATGTATTATTATATTGTAAATTCAAATCAGTTATTTATTATGAGAGCTATATGTGCTTTCCAGCTTAAGAAATAATACATTATGCCTGGTATCTTTAAAGCATTCTTTCCTTTCCCAACTCCCTCCTATCCCTGGAGGCCGTTACAGCCCAGAGGGTTGTGCTGATTATCATCTTGCCTTACTGCATATAGTTTTTTTTTTTTTTTCTTTATGTGGGTACCAGTAGCCGAAATGAGGACCTCGTGCTTGCCAGGCAGGCACTTATGCTGCTGAGCTGTATCACTACCCTGCATTAAGTTTTAGCACATAGGTATGTATCCCTAAACAATATGTTGGTTTTTTTTTTTTTTTGGCCTAATCTGACCATTATAAAAATGAAAGACAGCTGTATCAATGAATGACTCCACAGATAATTATCAGGCATTTAAATTTTTGCTAACATAGGGGACATTAAATGTCTTCTGACTGGGCCAGTGAGATAGCTCAGCAGCATAAGCACCTGCCTGGTAAGCGTGAGGTCCTGAGTTCAACTCCCGGTACCCACATATGAAAAAAGGGCTGGTGATATCGCTCAGCAGCACAGGCGCCTGCTGGCACGCGAGGTCCTGAGTTTGACCCCTGGTACCCACACACACACACACAAAAAATGTCTTCTGATTGCCTCTTACTGAGAAGTGGTATATCTTTTCTTATATTTTTGACCATTTATTCTTCTTTTGTGGATGTCCTATTATTATTATTTTTAGGAAATAATCCATTCTTTCCCCCATTGACTTTGCATGCAATGCCATTTTGCGATAGATAAGTTTTCACATACATGTGGCTCTGTTTGGGGGTCATTGTGTCGTATCGATGTAATTTTTTGTATCTGCTCCAATGCCCCTTCATTACTGTCTCCTATAAGCCTTCATTGGTTGTAGGACACATGCCCCCAGCCACTCACCTACCCTCCACCCTTTGGGGTGTTGAATGGAATTGCAATGAATCTGTACATTAATTGGGAGAGAGTTGAGGCTTTTATGATGTGGAGCCTTCTACCCAAGACCATGTTAGCCTTTCCCTTTATTTAGCTCTTCCTTAGTGTTTTTCAGTGTTTTATTTTTCACTTCCCAAGATAGCTTGTAGAAGGCTCTGGCTTATCATAGAGCCGTTCCATCCTGTAATCAGCTTCATGGTGTTCCACTGTGTGGCTAAACTGTAATTTATTTTAGCAGGTCCCTATGATGTCCTTTTAGGATATCTATGATTTTTATGTTACTGCAAAGGATCAGAGGACATCCTTGTGTTATTTGAACACAATTGTAAGTGCACGTAAAACAAATTCCTTGAAGAAAGGCTAGGTGAAAGGGTGGCATGCTGGAAGTGAACCACATTCCTTCTGTATCAGTTAGTGGTCAATGGCTGCTTGGAGAGTCAGGGGTGGAGGCTTGCAAAGGGCCATCTGTGTGCTGGAGACCTGAAGGATCTAGTCAAAAGTTGAAGGCCCAAAGCTCACCGCAGAGTCCCATGGGAGTCCATCAGGAAACCAAAGGTTCTGCACTGAAAGGCTGAAGAGTCTATACTGGAAGTCTGGAGGTAGACATCATAGAGTGATGATGAGGACTGGAACCTCCTCCAAAGAAACAGAAGCCAGACTTCCTTTTTCTTTCTCTTTTTCTTTCCTTTTTATTTCATCCAGGCTACAAGCCTATTGGTTGGTGCCACACACACTCAGGGTGGGGCTTCCCTCTTCAGTAAGCCCATCATCCAGACACACCCAGAACTATGCTAAATCAGTCAGTTGGGTGTTTCTTATTCAGGCTGACACCATAGTTAACTATCACAACTCCCTAGAGAGTCTGTGCTATAAATTGCCCTCCTCAAGGTCAACCATGCCTCCGTGGTGAAATACAATCAGGCTTTCATTCAGTTTTTTTCTTTGTAGTACTAGGGATTAAACTCAGGGCCTTTGCACTGAATTACACCCCCAGTCTTTTTTATTTTTTATCTTGACACAGGGTCTCACTAAGTCGCTGTTTCCCAGGCTGGGCTTGAATTTTCAATCTTCTTGCCTCAGTCTCCCAGAGTGCTGGGATTACTTTGTCGTGTCTGCATAATTGGGGACTTCAGCATTGGCTGTGTAGGGGTGGAAAGGTAGCTTACTTTTGTCACCCAGCATAAGGATCACAGCCCACACTCCTGTAACAAAAGACAGGGGGCAAGAGAAATGCATAAAAAATGCACTGAATCATAGTTTTATGGGACATAAACTTTGGCTGTTCAAAAATGGAAGAGAAAACTATTTTTAGGCTTGGAGTTGATGTAGAATAAACAGTGTATAGAAATGTGATTGACAAGAGGGATATGATCTAATGGGAATGAACGGAGGCGGGGAAGCCCGGAGAGGTTCTCTGCTCAGATTCTTCTTGGCTTCTTGTGCAGCATTCCTTCCTCCCCTGTATGGAGCGGGGCCCCTTCTGGAATGAGGGCTGCGTGACCTCCCATCAGACAAGGTAGCTAAGAGACTTTCCTCGCGGCCAGCCCCTACCGAGAGCTGAGGGAAGGTTAGAGTAGTACTTCTAGGTTTCATGGCTGGCGTTGAGAGAGAGGTGCGTTTCTATGACTGCCCCAGGGGAGAGGGGGCAGGAGACAGGAGGGCAGGAGAAAGCCGCAGAGATAGTCTTTGCTCCTTGAGCTGCTTCCGAGGCCTTCTGGTCTCCTTTGGTTCAAGGTATTCAGCCTGCCAAAGTGCCATATTTTAGAGGATTGTGTTCTGAGCCCCAACACTTCCTTCCTGAGCTCCTCTCTTTTTGATTCTGTGACTGTGTAAAAGATGTTACATTCTTCACTGGAATCATCCATCCATCCATCCATCCATCCATCCATCCATTCATTCATTCATTCATTCATTCATTCATTTAATCATGCCTTTCTATACTGGTTGCTTTCATAGATTAAATGACTAGGACCGCGCTGCCCACCAGGGGGCGCTCTCATTTTATTTATCAAGTAGACTGTTGCTTCATCGTTCAGCCTGTGCCTGTGTGTAACTGAAAGCATTCATTACAATGCAGGGGAGTAAACTGCCAGAGATGGAGAGACTGAGACATAAGGAAATCAAGGCTGGATTAAAGTCAGAAGGCACGTAAACGGCAAATGGAAGATCGTATGTGTGTTTTCTCCCAATGACCTCTAGAAGTCCTCCTTGGAGAGGGAACACCCCTGTGCTTGTGGTTTCCTCCAGGTGCGAGGCCAATTCACACACCCTTGTAATCCCAGCTGCTTGGGAGACTGAGGCAGAGGATCACAAGTTCAAAGCCAACATGGGCAATTTAGCAAGGCCTTGTCTCAAGAAGGACTGGGAATGTAGAACCTGGGTTCAGTGTCTAGCACTGAAGGGTGGGAGTGGGTTAGTAGATTAACCCGATCTATTCTTGCAGCTCCCAGCCCTGAGCTCCACCTGCCCCAGCCTCCCAGAATACAGGCTGTGCCATCCAGGAGCCATGAGTATGGGTCAGTGGCCAGGAGGCTAGATCTGCTTGCCAAGTTTCCACTTTTCCATCGGCAACTTCTCCGAATCTCTGCAGAGGCTCTCCCCGCTCCCACCCCTTGGCAACAGAATGCCACCAATCCCAGCCTGCCTGTTGCTGCCCTGCAGAATGGAATTCAAAAGTTCGCAATACAAGTCTCAGCCTTTGTAGGATAACTGGGCTGCCCAGCCCAAAATAGCTGGGAAGGCAGGATGTGAGGGCGGCCATGGGAAAAAAATCACGTTGCCTACCACTAATGACACGCTGTGCTTATCGGAAACCCAGTGTCTTACAGACTGTAACCGAGGTCACATAGCTTTTTCCAGCCATAAGAAAACAGACACAGCAAGCAGTGATGATGTGCCTAGGGAGGGGGAGAATTGCCATGCAGGAGAGGTCATGCACTGTACTGCCGCCTGCACCAGGGGTTCCAGGGAATGGTCATCTGTGAGTCTGTGGGGGGCCCTCATCCCAGGAACTGCCCTGGCTGGAGGAAATGGAGCCACTAGGGAATATCCAGGAACTGGGGGTAGGGGGTAGCATAGAGTCCTTTAGTTAGTGTAAGCTCCTGGGAAGGGCTAGGATGGGCTTGGCTTGCAGCCCATTTGGGAGGCCCAGAGAGAGACTTTGGAGGGGGGGGTGTTTTGTGACTCTGGCTTTGACTCCTAAGCCGTCATCCCAGGGCTCATGACATCTGCCCCAGGCCCTGCCACTGGTTGTGGTTTTGGTTTGTTACCCTGTTTGTTTGCTGTGACGCTTTCTTGCCCTGCCACTCCCGGGAAAGGTGTTGGGTAAACCAAGAACATTCTGTCTGTGGTAGTTTGGGGTGCTTAAGTCAGGGATGGAAGAAAATCAAGTCTGCAGGAGCATCCTTTGCTTGCCAAATTTTCCATCTTTCCTACTTACAATGTTAAAGCAGAAATGAAGCTGATGACAAAGGGCATTAGGAACCTGGCAAGCTCTTTGGTTTGGTGACACATTTTATCTCTTTTATTGAACACAGGCTTGCATTCTTTGGGAGCTGGCCTTGTGAATATTTGCCCATTTGCCTGTTGGCTTGGATAGGACTGTGATGACACCTCCTAAGAGAGTCAACCTCAGTTCTGCTCCTCGGGATTTCCCACGCCTCTCGGTCTTCTGCCTCACACAAATGTCTTGGGAAGTCCCGGGCTCCCTTGGTCACATTTCGTATCACGCTGCCCCCTCCCATTTCTGTCTTAAGGAAATGAATAATCCCTTTGCTAATCTCTTGGGAGATAATGGGTGTTCAACTAAGAGGAGGGAAGGAAGAAAATTATACTTACACTAATGACAGTTATCATGAACATTCTCGTATGTGGTGTCTGCTCTACCAACATTTTCTTAATCATGAAAAAAAATACTGGTTCACAATCCTTTATCCCAAATTCCCAAAATACGAAAAGCTCTGAAAACTTGGCTTTCCCCTAAATTTGGCATGAACAAATTTGATAGAACAAGGTGACTCGAACTGTTGTGAGATCATGAATAGCCTTCACTGAGCCAACCACAAAATAGTCAAGGGTCTGGGGCCTGGTGCAGCATGCAGCCCACTGGGGTAAGACACTCGCTGTGACATTTGCATCTTACACATCTGGCCTAGTTGATCTCCGATAAGAGACTCTGAACCTATCTCTGGACAGCAGATAAGGAAAATAAGGCCCCAAGTTTTACCAGCATCTCCAGGATGGGTCAGGGGAAGGCATCATCAAGCTAGGACTCAAAGCCTCCTGTTGGAAGGAGACCTCGCTTGGCATACTTCAGAGCTTTGCACTGTGTGCGGCCTCCGAGTGCGTGTCTTGGGATTACGGTAAAGACAGTTGTCTCTCAGCTCTTCAGTACCAAAGCCATCTTGGATGGGGAAAGAGAAAGAAGTCTTCCACCTTGCACACCTTTTCTTCTTTCGAGCTGCGTGCCCAGCTTTGCGAATTCTGGAGTTGGTCTGGCTCTTCACTAGGTAGAGGCTCCTGGGCAGGACCGGAAGGAACCTTGCATTTAGGGAGCTCCTACCCACAAGAGTCCCAGATTCTCCAGCACCTGGCAGGGGTCTCATAGCTGGCACCTGCTTGGCTCTTCTGCCTTGCTGGCTGTTCCCCCTGGTATCCCTGCCACACAGGCTGTTTGGGGACGGAATAGCTAGGGGAAGTCAGTCCACGTGCTGGGCAGGAAACTTCCTCATGTTACAGGAATGAAGACGAGCTTATCTCTGGGTTTTCCCGTGTCAATAAGCAGCCAAGGATGGAAGTTTTGCCAATCCTCGGCATTATGCCAAAGAACATGAGCAGTCCCCAGCTCTGCTAGGGCTCGTGGAGGCCACGTCAGGAATAGAGAAAAGGTTATTCAGTCTCACCAAGCATCCTTAAGTGTCCCCTGAACACCAGAGGGATCAACAGCATTTCTTCTTCTCCTAGGGGGTTGGCACTTAAGATTGGGATCTCTGGAGGGGCCACAAAGCATGCACAGGCTGCTTCCTCCTTCCAGGGTCCTCCCCCTTCTTCTTCTAAATCTGTCCATCCTCACCTCTGCCCAATGGTATTCTGCGCCCAGCCTTGGGGTGAGACAATGTGCCTGGTGGGCATCATGCCTACACATCTTCCTCCTCCCCCCCTTTCTTTTTTTTTTTAATGTGGGTACTGGGGAGTTGAACTCAGGACCTCGCGCTTGCCAGGCAGGCGCTTACGCCACTGAGCCATTTCACCAGCCCCCTCCTCCCCTTCTGATCCTCTTAGCCTCTCCAGATGTCGGTGTGGCTGAGAGAGGACATTCCAAGACAAGGAATAACAAGCACAGGCTTTTTCTTTGGTCGTGAACATCCCAAATCAGCATCCTTGTTTTTGTATCTCCTGTCCAGATGGAGAGAGACAGAGAGAGAGAGAGAGAGAGAGAGAGAGAGAGAGAGAGAGAGAAAGAGAGAGAAGCCTTCAGTAGAACAATAACAGAACAAAAAGTACAGATATGGCATCCAACCCAGAAGGAGAAGTGGGGCACTGGGGGATAGGGAGCCCAGGTTGGAACATTGCTATGGTCAGAGCAGCTTAGTTCCTCTGGCCAGATCCTTCCTCCCCTAGTGGTGTGACAAGAATCCAGAGCAGGGCCAGTGAGATAGCTCACTGGCGTAAGTGCCTGCCTGGCAAGTGCGAGGTCCTGAGTTCGACTCCTGATACCCACATATTAAAAAAAAAAAAAAGAATCCAAAGCAAATCAATCTGATTCAAAAATTTGGGGACACAGAATAGAAGGACAGTTCTGGAGAAGCCTGGGGCAGCACTTGGCCTAGGAAGCAGCTCAGGGGTTTGTTCATAAAAGACATCTGCATAAGTTGGGAAAGTGTTCATTTTCATCTCAAGGAAGTGAGCTGCCTGACGGGGACAGAGCAGGTCTGCTCCCCAACTGCGCTCATGGGGTGAGTGAGGAGACTCTAAACCTTCTGGGCAGGGGCTGCCCTCACCTGTGCATCATGGAGTTCTCCAGACTCTGAGGGACTGTCATTTTCCCGAAACGCACAAACATGTGCACACTGCCTAGCATTCTGTTATAGGGTTCATGGATTCCCCCAAACCTGGCCTGGTCCCTGGGCCCCAGGTGGAGCTCCCACAGGACAAGGTGCCTTGGGTCTGCCACAGTTTGGACCTGGGGTGTCTTCAGACAATGCCTGAGTTCCTTGAAGCCCATCCCCCTGCCAGCAAGTAACTTGGAACCTCAGCCGTCCTGGACGCTCCCGCCTTGTGTGGGTATCCTCGTCCTGGGCTCCCAGCCACCTCCACATTTGGATGGGGCCTCTGGACACACAGAAGAGGCCACACTCACCCTCAGCCTGGGCTGTCTCCCCAGGCTGGCCCGGAAAAAGGAGGCTGGGCCAGCCATCCAGCCAGCCGGGCACACACACAGTTAATCCTCGGAGGCTGCTGTTTGGATAAAATGCGCTGGGAGCGTTCAAGGCTCCTCAGCAGCTCACATCTGGCTGGGGTTTGCTCTTTACGTGTTTGTCCCGCTTTCTTCCTCTCTTCCTTTACTTTTGAGAAACCACGTTTCCGCTCTGGCCAAAGAGACCTTGGAGCCAGCCGGGGAGATAAAGGTGCTGGGACAGGGCTGCTGTGCTCCACCCCTGCCCTTTCATCCTTCTTCCCGGGGGCTTTTTCCCTGCTCAGTCTCCCTTGACAAGTCTGGCGAGGCTCCCTCACCCTCCGACCTGGCGGGAAGGAGGCTCAGCCGCTGGGAGATGGTGTAACAGGCTCCAGCAAAGCCGGGAGAGGCAGCAGAGGACGAGGCTGGTGCAGCTGGCTCGGCTGTGAAGGAGGTAAGTAGCCTGGCTGGCAGGATTGGGAGGGACTCGGCGCCGCCCGCTCCTCTCTCCATTGCCTCATCCTGGTTGGCAGAGCAGACACCTTTGCCGGCGTGGACAATGAGCGGGGTGAGAAGGGGTGTTTGGCGGTTGTGGCAAAGGGACAGAGAGAGCAGAAGTTTTGGGGAGAGGCTTGTGTGTGTGTTGGGCTAACACTCCGTGCAGAGCCCAGGTTCTGCCCAGAGTCACGAGCGGTGTCTGCCTCTGCCTGGGGAGGAGGTGGACTTTTGACCGATGGATGCTGTCGGGACTGGCTAGCTTCTCCCCACTGTTTTGTGGGGTGCTTTACCTTGCTTCTCTGCTCTAGTGCTTTTTTTGGTGTGTGTGTGGGTACCGGGGGTCGACCTCAGGACCTCGCATGCCAGCAGGCGCCCGTGCCGCTGAGCGATATCACTGGCCCTTTTTTCGTATGTGGGTTCCGGGAGTCGAACTCGGGCTCTCGCGCTTGCCAGGCAGGCGCTTAAGCCGCTGAGCCATCTCACCGGCCCTCTAGTGCTTTTTTGAGGCTGTGAGACGTTAAAGAATGATGCTGAGGGCCACGTCTGCATCAGATAGGGACTCCCTCCCCTGTGTTACTTGGAGCACCTGAGGGGCGCCAGGTTTGCCTTGTGCTGTCTGGGGTCAGCTCGGGCCTCCGCACAGCACAGGATGTGGGGACCGTGGCCCCCTCACCCGACAGCCTTGGTGTTCTTGGCGGGCATCCAGCTTGGGGAGGAAAAAACAATGTCCCTTCCCTGGGGACCCCCTGGGAAGAGAAGCTAGGATGACGGGGACCCCGATCCACAGCTGCTGTCACTGAGCTGCCACCCAGCTCTCCAGGGCACCTCCGCAGTAAACGGTGGTCCTCACCTGTCGGATCCTGGGGCCTGCCCGGCTGCTCCCAGCCCCGAGAGCTCTGTTCTGTGGATCCTCCGTGTGCTTTGGGAGCTGTCACCGTCCTGACCTGTCTTAGCTTGGAAGGGTGGGAGGGAGCTGCTTTGCTGTGATTCCTTTCTGCTTCTTCTACCTTAGTTTCTAGGAATGGAGGCCACAGGGCACGCTTTTCCAAACTTTAGAAATGAGAAATATCTTGAGAAACAACTTCCAGGATCCCCCGGGAGTGTGTGACGTCCTTAGAGACTGCTCAGCTCTGCTTTTTATAGTGTAGAAAGTACACACTCCTGGCAGGCTACGCAGCCTGCGTGCGAAGTCACGAATAGATGCCGCTGACTGTGGTGCATGCTGCGGGGAGGGAAGGGCCTTCAAGAGTGTCGCTGCTACAGCAGGAGGGAAAGCAGGAGGTGGACACAGAGGGTGGAGAACAACCAGGGGTGCCCATACCCCCTCTCAGGCCTCGAGAACCAAGAGATGACCCAGCACCAACAGTCTGAAGAAGAATAGTGGCAGTCATGGATTTGTTGATCGTCAACAACTCCGTTAAGGGAACTCATGGCTTCAAAGGTCACAGAACAAATGCATGGAAGGAGCCCAGGCCTTAGCCTGTGTCTTCAGCCCCTGAGAGTACTCTTGGAACACTCCACCCAGCTGGGGACACTGAGCATAGCACTCCAAGCTGAGGCTGGAACCTGAGCCTCTTCAGTGTCCCCTACTCAACTGCCATCAGAGAAAGCTACAGGGCAGGAAGGACCATAGGGCTACTTCCCAGGGACACTGGGCTTCTCCTCTCCTCTTGCCATCTCAAGTTCCTGTGATGCTGAGGAAGCATTCCCAGGAAACAGCAGCTCGGGGAGACAGAAATGGGGCCCAGGAAACCTTGGATGGCCCCAGGGCACCTCCTGAGGAAGTCCCTGCTGTCCCCAGGAAGGCACAGGCAGCTCCCTCCTCATTCCTGGGGCGTCTCCTCCCTATGCAGGGCAACCAGCACAGCATTAATTTTTTCGGAACATGCTCCTCTGTGTTGTTCTTCTTGGTGCCTCCCCTCAGCTGTAATTAGCATGACTCATAAACCAAATATTCTGGCATCGAACTTCACCCATCAAAACAAAGATGAAAGAATTTCGTAGAAACTGTAGTGCCTCGGGGTGTCCTTAGTGGACACCAGCTTCCCATCTGCTTCTTGTCCTCTGAGGTCGGGCCCTTTTGTGGGTCCCACTTCCTGGGGCTGGGGATGGCCAAGGCTCCAGGGCTCAGGGGCAGGCCGGGCGGGGGTGACAGCGGCCGGAAAGGCAGGAAGGAGATGTTCAGTTGCAGTCTTTAGCTGCTGATTGCCCAAGGCCAACTCTTCCTGGCAACCCACCCTCCCGGGAGAGAGAGAAAGGGCCATTCACTGGGGAAGCAGCTTCGGCTGCCTTCAGAGGCCTGGAGACTCCCAAGTGGGGGCAGCACCCCAGGGCTCTTCGTCTGGATGGCTGAGCTTCCTCATGGGTGAGAACTGTTATTGTTCCCTGCTTTACCCACCAATATCTGCTTTCTGCTAATGTCAAGGGATACAAGGCAGCACCCGGACAGGACCCTGCTACCTCCAGGACCCTCCTGCCGTGTGAGCAGTGGTCCGCCCACCTTGGAGAGCAGTCTGCGGAAGGGTCATCCAGCCCCACTTGTGTTTCCTTCCACATTCTCTCAGGGCAGCCCAGCAGGCCAGCCTCACCAGCCCCGTGTCTTGGGGCCCTGCCCAGAATCCAGCTTGGTCCCTCACCTGGCAGCACCTGTCCTGAGTTTAACCACAAGGTCCAGATATGCAGAATCCAAGTTCTTTTCCTCCTGCCCAAGCCCCACAATGAAATCCTGAATTGCTGCAGACCCTATCCCTGGGGGAGGACAGGGCTGAAAGCAAGGCCGAGGCCTGAGGGTCCTAGTCAAGGTGCAGTTGCATGACACAGGCACCTGGTGACAGGGGTGGCTCTAGTTGCATCTGCATTGCCTTAGGCTGCTCCTTCCTGCCCATGCCTGATTTCCAGAACTGGGTGTGGGCAGGGACACTAGAGACGCCCTTAACCGTCCATTGTGGGGGTCCCTTGCCTTGCTCTGAGGCCTCTGCAGGCCTACGGACCCCTCCTGGGGCACCCCACCCTGCACAAGATGGCTGTTGGGAAGTCTTCACAGGACACCAGCTCCCCATTTGTGTCTTGTCCATGGGCTGGATGGACCCCAGTGTCTGACCATCTTCCTGGCTCCTGTAGAAACAAGATGGAGATGAACAAGATGATGGGCAAGGAAGCAGAAGCCCAGGTGAGGGCAGGAAAGCAGCAGCCAGGTGCGGAGGGGCATGGGGAAGCCAAGCACTCAGTGCCCAGGCCTGGGTCAGACGTGCTTCCAGACGCTGCTGGAGCCACACACGCTAGAACGCCCCACCACCCAGCAAGACATCTGGTTTCCAGCTGTCCTCTGCCCTGGGGACCAAGAAGGAAGAGGACCTTGCCGGGGGAAGCTGCCAGCCCTGGGTGGGTTTAGGCAGGTGCAGGCCAGAAGTCAGGCTGGGCCTGCGACTCTGTCATGAAAGTTTCTGGGACCTCAGAGCTGGGGGCCAAGGGTTGTGGGTTCTGGTGAGAGACGGGAGGATCTGGATGGGTTTGGGGTGGTGATGGGGCTCCTGGGGCTCCTGGCATTCAGCCCTGCCCTCCAAGGCTCTGTGACAATCTATCTACATTGGCAAAAGCCAGGGCCTATAAGCTCTCTGTGAGACTTGACTGGTTGAAGAGTTTGGACTGAGGTGACTCAGGATAGGGGCTGCTGAGCCAGGGTAGCTGCTGGTGAGCTGGGTGAGGCTAGGGCTGAGGCCTGCCCCGTGCCTCCCCTTTCTGCTCCATCCTCTGCTCCTGCGTGCTCCTACCCAGCGGCCTCTCTGGAGGTGCCCACCCATGACTGACCCCAGAAAGCCCCCTAAGGAACGATCAGACACAGCATGCATGCTCCTGTCCTGCCAGCACTGATTCCTCACCCATTTCCTTCCTGCCAGTGGGACACGGGCTCAGATACCTTTGCAACCCACCACTCAGGTTGGGGACCTTGGGGGGCAGGAATGGGCTTACAGAGGCACCTCCCCTTTCTTCAGAGCATGCCAACGTGCTGTTCTCTCTTCACCCTGCAAAAGCAAGACCCTAAAAATACACATCCAAGGGGCACAGTGCCCAAGCTCCTCATGTTTGAAGGTGGGGGTGGGGGTTGGCCACTGTTGGCGAGCTTCTCGAATTCAAAGGAACTGAATTCCAGTGGTGGGTGTTACAATGAAGACAGTGTTCCCCGGGGTGCCTGGGGGACCCAGTCCTACTGTGCCTGGGGTGCTCAGTAATACTCTGATGGGTGAAGGGGTGCAAAGATTTGACCGGTGGATATTTCCATCCAAGCCAAAGGTGGCTGCTGCTGTTCCAGCCGTGACAGTCAAGTTAATCTGGTGGGTGCTGCAAACCCGAGCTCCGCACACATTCAGGAGCGGTCACTACTGAGGCACAGGACTGCATTTTCTTATCGCATATGTCCTGAGAGTCTAGCCCACCCTCCGTTACGTAGAAAGGCATTCAATGAACACTGGTTGAACAAATCAGTGGAAGAATGTGAGGCTTCAGCACCGGATCAGTTTCTATCCCACATGGTTTCTCATGAGCCGTAAATGTGTCCCAGCATCACCAGCACCCCCTTCCCCCTTGTCATCTGCTTTTCTGTGTAGAGTCGGATTCCTTGGAATAAATAAAATGCTCCCTTAATCCCCAGGGTGGAGCTTATTTGTCATTTTTCTAAGTGGAAAATAATGTGCACTTTACTGTGAAAAAGAAAATGGGATTGTTATAGGAGGAAAAAAAAAAAACAACCCAGAGAAGCCAAAATAAGATGTTAAACAGCCATGTTTTCGTCACCCATGGATAAGTGTTGTTAGCAGCCACGTGCGTGGCCTTCAGATGGTGAGGTTGCCTGTGTATCAGCACGTGTGTGTTATCTGTGTACACGTGCTTTCAGCCTGTGTTTTCACTCATTTGTGTGAACATCTTTCCGTGTCAATAGTTACCCATTTATAGAGGTTGCTGATTGGTGCTTGCTGCTGCTGGCTGAATCTACCTCCCACCCCCTTCTTTCCATCCTTCTTTTTTTTTTTTTTTTCTTTTTCTTTTTCAGTACTGGGGATTGAACCCAGGTCCTTCACTCTGAGATAAATCCCCAGCCTTTTATTTTTTATTTTGCGACAGGTTCTTGCTAAATCTCTAAATTGCCCAGGCTGGGCTTGAACTTGCAATTCTTCTGCCTCAGCTTCCTAGAGTACTGGGGTTACAGGCGTGCACCACCACCCCCTACTTCTTTCTTTCTTTAAATGTGTTTATAGCAAGTGGGTGTTTGAATTCCCACCCCTTCCTACTGCTGAGCCTGCCTCTAATCAACCACCTTGTTTTTTTTTTTTTTTTTTTCCATTATATGGATATACTGTAATTTATCTAATCAGACTGTCTGCCTGGGCAGTTAAGTGGTTTGCAACCTTGGCCAGCAGAGCTATGGGATCAGACTGTCTTTGGAAAGCAGGATACTTGCCAAGTACAGAGTAGAGGACCTTTGGGAAAGGCTAGCGCCCAGCTGCACCAGGATTCAGCCTTCTGGTGGCAGTGGTATTTCCTAGCTCCCTGCAATGCAGAGAGATTTGAACACTAGGTTTCATGTGTGTCCCCTTTGGATGATGGCTTTGCTACTTGGAGTTGACTGAAAGGTGAGGGTGGAGTTCAAGCTGCACTGAAAGTTAGACACCAGCTGCTGGAGAGGCATGGGCAATGAGAGGCAGCACAGATTTGCATTTATTTATTTATTTTTTGTGGGTACCAAGGGTCGGCCTCAGGACCTCGCACGCCAGCAGGTGCCCGTGCTGCTGAGCGATATCACCGGCCCTTTTTTCCTATATGGGTTCCGGGAGTCGAACTCGGGCCCTCGCGCTTGCCAGGCAGGCGCTTACGCTGCTAAGCTATCTCACCGGCCCAGATTTGCATTTTTTTTTTTTTTTTTTTTTTTTTTTTTTTGTGGGTACCAGGGGGACGACCTCAGGACCTCGCGCGCCAACAGGCACCCGTGCCACTGAGCGATATCACCGGCCCCTTTTTCGTATGTGGGTTCCGGGAGTCGAACTCGGGCCCTCGCGCTTGCAAGGCAGGCGCTTATGCCGCTGAGCCATCTCACCGGCCCCAGATTTGCATTTTTTAAAGCTGCCTTTGGGAAGTAGTGGGGAAGACAGATGAGAAGCAGGGAAGAGCTGGGAGAGGCTTGGTGTTGGAGGACAAGGGGCAGAAAAGGGATCTTCAGGAGGTTTACAATGGACTAGATGTGGCAGGGGCAGAAAAGTAGGGGTCTCAGGGGCTCCCAGACTTCCAGTGTGGGGCCCTAGCCTCTTGAATGACCCTGTTTTTACTGAGCTGCCTGCCCTAGGTGAAGTGAGGGTGGGGGTCAGGGGAGGAGGTGATGAGTTAAGTGAGGGTGCAAGGGTGTCATGGCAGGGCAGAGAGGAGCTGTCCTGCAGACAGTTGGAGACAAGCCCAGACGGGACATTCAGCCATGGTGGAAATGTTCTATCAGCCTGATGTCAACCATTGGCCACTTAAGCACCGAGACGGTGGCTCCTGTGGCTGAGAACTGAATGCTTTATTTTGCTTAGTCTTAACTAATTGAAACAGCTCCACGTGGCTGGAGTGTTGGAGGCTCAGGCCTGGGCTCAGCGCCACTTGGGTGGGGACGAGAGTGGGGTGTTGTCGATGGAAGGCGTGGTGTGTGTCAAGACAGGCAGAAGGAGGGCTCAGAGCAGGAGGAGCTGGGACCTGAGGCTAAAGCCCTGGAAAGTGGCTGTGTTTAGAGATCAAGAAGGATAAACGCCGGGCCTGGGCCGGGTGGAGGGGTGTCCACACTGGCAGGTGTTTTAAAGCCCTCACGACACAGGAGCTCAGAAGAGAGCTTGGTCCTGGCAGGGTCGTTGGTGGCCTTGACAAGGTGGGCTGGAGCACAGGTGGAGGACCGGGGGATGCTGAGCCAATTGTCTCCCTGACTGGGAGCCAGTAGGTTTGGGCCAACCTCTCTCTTCTGCTGGCTTCAGGAGTGCCTATAAAAAGTTTGGGGATGTCCATGCCCGAGTGAGGCAACCAGACAAAGGCGCTTTTGCTGCCTACAAAGGGGCTGGGTGCCGTGGGGCCCCAGACCACAGAATTCCCAGGTTCTTTCCTCCCGAGGGTGGCACCATTGCTGGTGCCAGGGAAGTGGGCAGTGTGCCAGGCCACTGCAGAGAGGGCTCCTGGCACAGGCTGCCAGGACCTCTTCTCTCTCACACTGTTCCCCGAAGCAGGGCCAGCCTGCCGCCTGAGGCTTTCCAGCTGGGAGGTGATCTGAGGACAGCTGCTCCACTCAAGGAAACCTTTGTTCCCCCTGGGCTGCCATCGCAGCTCAGAGGCCAGGCCGGCCAGGTGCCCCCAGGGCCTGATGCCTGGCAGCCCATGTGGCCTCCTGTTTGCAGGGCCTGGGCAGAAGCTTAGACTGAGTCCTGCTCTCTGCTCCAGGTAAGTGTGCTTGGCCAAGGTGCAGTTGCCACGGAGAGGAGGGAGATGGTTTAAGACAACAGAGTTCTAGGTCTCTGCTCTCTTCACCATTTTGCCTCCAGACAGACCCGCCTCCCATGCAGGGAGAAAGAATCCTTTGCTCATGAACTAGCAAGTGGCTCTGGAAGAACCTGCCTTCTTTATCCCCGGACTCACTTGGGTTTGGAGGTAACCGCATAAAACTTAAAAAAATAAACCCTCCTTTTCCAACACAGGGAGCAGCCTCAGGGAGAGAGAAAAAGGGTGATTCTGAGCGAGGACACCCACACCTGCCCAAGAGGCTCAGCCATCTCCAGCTGGCCAGCTTTCCTTCAAGAAAGGGTTTTACCCTACCCGCTGTGGTGCTGAGGGAGAGAGTCCTGGACCAGCGAGGGCGGCCCAGTCCTAGAGGGGAAATTAGATAGTAAACAGCCTTCTGGAAGAGGTGAAGTCTCATTTGTCAATTAGAAGTCACTCTGCCTCCTTCTTGCTCATTGAAAGTTGGGGAATTTGGGAAATGAGCAATTCATGGGCCCAAAGGCTTCCAGGGGAAGAAAAGGGCTGAGAGCAGATGTCCCGTGTCAGCAAATCCTGATGGTCATTGGGGTTAGAGGAACATTTCAGCCTGGCACTTTTTCCTTCTTGGCACCCCGGTATCTACACCCTGTTGCAGCAACTGGAGAGGTCTGTGCTGCTCAGAGAACCCCACCAGGCATCACAACAGAGAGTGAGCAGACCCAGGCTTCCACAGTGGGGGAGAGGGTTTTGGGAGGTAGAGGTGGCCAGGCAGGAGTGAGAAGGGGTGGATATGGGGGAGAGTCAGCGGTGCTGTGTTGAAACTAGGACAGGTCTGATGCCGAGCTAAATGGCATTCGTGACCTGCAGGCCATGAAGTATGGGATAAAGTCCTGCTTTCTGCCAAACTTCCTTGTGAGGTGCATGTAAAACTTTGGGGTATTGTCTAAGCCCTAGAAAAAACCAGACCAAGATATTTGCTTTGGGTAGCTGAGGTCTGGGAGATGGCTAGAGCCCCTGGAAAGCATCTGATGTAGGCCAGTGGCAGGAAGGAGAGGCGACAGCCAGGAGTTACTGAGGAAGGCTGGAGGTAGATTAGATGTGCCAGATGCAGGAGAGGAAGGCATCTGAATGGCTCCCAGATTTCTGGCGTGCTCTGGCTTCATAGCTCCTACTTCTTCCCCCCTCTGACTTCATTTTAATCTAGAACAGAGCTATCCAAGAGAAGTTGCTGCAGTGAATGAAATGTTCTGTTTTATACTTTCCAATATGGTAGCCACGTGCTACGTGTCACTGTCCAGGGCTTGCGAAATGGCTGATGTAATCAGGGACTTCAACTTTGAATTTTAAAAAAAAATTTTGTGGTGGTGGGGATGGAACCCAGGTCCTCACACATGCTAGGCAAGTGCTGTCCCGCTGAGCTACACCCTGGTCCGCTCCCCATTGTAACCCATCTCTGGCCATTCAGTATTGAGCTATAATTGGGTACATATCTGGTTCCCTCTCTGGATTGTAATGTTCTTGAGGTCAGGGAATGTAGTTAATTTATGGTTGAATCACTTCCTTTCCATCTCTTGCACAATGCCATGCAAATCGGGAGGATTTAGTAAACCGTGCCTGGGTTAACTTGCCAGCTCAGAGGGCAGCTCAGACTTGCCTTCCCAGGCTACTTTCAATTCAAGGAGATTATAGGTTTCTTGCCTCTCAGAACAACTACTTACCCCGTGAGGATTAAAGAAAGAAAACAGTCTTTACCGAATGCGTTGTCAAATGGCACCGGGCTAGGTAGAGCATCGAGGCAAAACCCAAGCAGGTGGTCCCTGTGCTCTAGGAGTCAATGTCAACATGCTGGCATGGCCAGGTGCATGTGGGCCAAAATCCAACAGGACCGATTTTAAACACATGGAAGGAATCTTGGACTTGTGGATAATTTTTTTTTTTTTTTTTTTTTTTTGTTAAAGGAAGAGAGTTTATTTTGTTTCACAATTTCAGGGGATCAGTCCAGTGTTGGTTGGGTCAAGGCAAAAACACTCTGAGAGAGAAAACACGCTTAATTCATGGCATATCTTTTTAAAACATACATAACCTCCAAATAAACACGATAAGTTTATAATTTTGCACATGATGCATTTACCTTGCATGCAGCTGAAAACATTATACTTGCTTCTTCACAGATTCCACAGTTATAGCAATTTCCAAAAGTCCCGCTCATATTCTCTTATACTCAAATTCTCTTATGAGATTCAAGGCAAACTTTCAGCTGTGAACCTCTATAAAATTTTTTTTTTTAAATTACACACACACACATATATAGGCAGCCAGGATTATACATGCCACATCCTGAATGTTGCCATCCCTTCAGATTTCCCCACCACATCAAGTAGTCTACCGACTTGTGGATAAATATTGTCTCCTTGAAGGACTCACCATACATCCGTAGGAAGTGTGTGAAGGGATAAAAGCTATCTGCCCGGAAGTGTCCTCGGGCTTCCTGCCCTCCTCCAGGTCCTGTGAATTGCTGAGTTCCTCCTCCTGTAAATGGTGGTTCCTTTTTGTCGGGAGCAGGTCAAGGTAGAGGTAGATGAAATGGGTTGAGAAGGAGGCAGAGGAGCTGCACTGCAGGTCCTGGTGGGAGAAATGAGGACTGTTAGCATGGAATTGGGCTTGAGTTCACAGGGTGAGGGGAAGGCAAGACCTGAGTCATGCTGGAAATGTCTTCGGCTGCTCTGACCGCAACACAGCCTGGGGATAGGACTACGTGGGTCTGGATTATGAAAGCGGCCCACCATTGGCCAGGATGTGTTGGGCCTCCTCTTTGGACTTGTCTTCACCGTGCAGAGCGCGTTCCTCCAGATAATTTCACTGGGTGAAGCTTCACCCTTTGTAGGGAGACTTTGTTTTGCTGTAAATCACTAACAGTGGTTTGATGCCAAGTTTAGCTAGCCGTTAGGCAACATCGTTCTCGCCCAAAGGTCACTAAAATGTCATCATGCTGACTTTGTTGTGGGATTTGGTAAAATGGTTGTCAAGATCTTGTTGAAGAAGGAAAGACTTCAATCTGGGTTTGCCTTGGCTCCAAGCAGGAGGATGGCCTTCCGTCCACCAGCCCGGGCTTCTGCCTGGCAGCAGGGCTGTCCCCTCCGCCACCCCCACCACTGTGTTCTCATTGCTAACCTGGCTGCACCCTGGGCCCCATCGCTTCTGAGCAAGGTGTAGGAGATTCCATTTCCAGGCCTGAAGGAGACCTTCCAACAGTGGTCTTGGCTGGGAATAATTTTGCCCCCCAGGGACAGACATGGGACAATGTCTGAATCTTTGGTTGGCACACTGAGGGAGGATCTAATGGCACCTAGTGAGTAGAGCCTGGGGTACTGCCTACATCCTACAATGATTGGGACAGCTCCCAGGTGTCTCGTCCCAAATGTTTGTAGTGCCAGGGCCAAGAAGCCCTGGGGTAGGACAATTCAAGAGAGCTTTGTACCTCCTTTTGTTGTCACTTCCCAACTTTTCTGAAATGCATATATATTATTTTTGATTCAGAAAAAAAGGTTTAAAGAAAGGAAAACTTTCACTGATGCAAGCTTAACATTAAAAGGAAAAAAAAGAGCGATTATTAAGGTGCTAAGGAAAAACAGGAAATACAGAAATAGAGAAATAAACAGATTTAGAGAACTCAGCTTGACAAATATTTGTTGAGCACCAGTGAAGTCCAGGGCGCTGCAGGATACTTGTCTGATCCAGGCTGGACAAGGGACATCACAGACCGGGAGGAGGTCACACTGCCTGCTGGGTGGGCCAAGCAAAACTCTGCAGTCTCAGACAATATGAAAAGCAAAGTCAGGAAGGAGAGTGGATGTTCCCAGGTTGGGGTCTGGGAAGGCTGCAGGAAGACCATGGCACACTGGCATGGGGTCCTGACAGGGCAGGCAGGACTTGTGGTCTCGGGCATCAGCTGTCTGAGTTCAAGTGCATCCAGTCACCTAAAAACTGGAGAGTCCTAGGCTAATTCACTTCTCTGAGTCTCTGCTTTTCCGTTTACAGATTTGATATTATGACAAATGAGTATTTTCTCCTTAAGCGATTTGCCACAGTTCTGCATGAGGTCTCCGACGGGATTGGAATGAGGGATGAAGGAGCGTCTTCACACCCAGCGCTAACCTGTAGGGTTGTAAGGATTCCTTGAAGTGATGCTTAGTGCCGTGCCTGGTGCAGGAGTCAGTCCTGTTAGCCTGGTTATCAGCAGAGAAAGGAGGACAAAGGGCGCTCCTGCCCAAGGAGGAAGAATGCAGGCTGGTGGACAGGTGCCAGGCAGTAGGGGTGTGGAGTGTGTCTACAGCCTGGTACACAGAGTGGGTCAGCACCCCAGGAGCACAGGCAGCACCGGAATCCAGCGCCCTGCCCCGGATTCACTGAGTCACAGGCTGTACTTTCACAAGTGTTCCTGGTGTGCACTGTGCAGTTGGAGGAGCAGAGATGTGCAGAGTGGGGTCGGCCTAGGGAGGGTCATGCATGCCCTGCCCTGGAGCCTGCAGAGGTGATGGATGGATGGATGGACTAGATAGGCAGATAGATAATTTAAATACATGTTTATTTATAAATTAACATATATACACACACATATATACATACATACCCTGTGTCTTTGGCAAATGGTGAGGCAGTGTCCGAGACTTCGTGGGGGGTGGTCACTGGGAAGTCCCTGGGCTCTGACACTTGGGAAAGATAGCTGGCTGGTTACTGGAGGCAGGAGCCATGCAGTGGATGGCGGGGGACACAGAAGGGACATGGAGGCTGAAGTACGTGTGTGTGCAACCATGCATGCCTTCTTCTCACGGCCTGCTCGCTGAGGCGCCACAGGAGAGCTGGGCCCCGGCCTCAGCTCCTCTTGCCATGTTCTTGTGGGTGGGCACGGGGTCCCAGCGGGGAGAGATGCTGGAAGTCTCCTCGCAGCCAGGGGAGTAAGCTCACTCACGTGTGTAGAGAAAGCCGTAGCCAAGAAGCCCAAGCCACGGAAAGGTAGAGAGGACACCACAGCTTCCCAGGATGAGTCAAAGGCAGCATTCATCTGAGATTACTGACAAAGTGAAATCCGTCTCTGGATTTTAATTTCTCTTCTCAGTTTACTCACTGGGTAGCAGAGAAGGTTGAATACTTCAAGGTGTCAAACTTTATGTTTTGGTGAATAAGAGAGGCTTAGACTTGACCACAGTCCTCTGCAGCCTGCCTGGAACAGCCAAACATGGTGATTGGTGACTCTAGGCCTGTGGACCACCTGACTGCCCAGGTGGCCTGGGCGATGTCACTCACAGAGAAAGCAAGGGGCTGCTTCAATGATTTCAAGTCCAAGTGCTGCCTGCAACGGGCTCACTGGGACCTCCTCCCCACAACAGTCACCTCTTTCTAGAAGGACTGTCCGGATCCTGGAGGAGAAGGCTTCCGTCCCACGCTTGTGCCAAAAGCACCATGAGTGGGAGAGGTGGGCTTGGCTTGGATGAACCATGACCTTCCCTAAATTAGCTGCTGGAGGACACTTGCTGCACACCCCCTGGTGGCAGGAAGCAGACAGCAGCCACCTTGCTACCCCACCCCCACTAGGGAAGGACCAGTGTGGCTTTGTCACAGATGGTGATGGGTCAAAATTCATTTAGAAATTTGCTCATTGGCCTGAGAGGGCGGGAAACAATCATACTTGGGGGTCATCCTCGGGGCCGATGGACTCTACTCCTGGAGAGGCCAGGAGGGCACTGATGGCACTGTGCTTGGTGGGACCTCAATGCCAGCCCAATGGCTATGCCTCTGGTGTGGAGTGTGCGTGAACAGGTGTGTGTGTACACGTGTATGAATGTGTTGAGTGCATGCATGCTTGCATATTTCCTAGTGTTTGGGGCTGGATGACACCTCAGCTTCCTCAGCTATGTCTCTTTGGAGCTCCTTCCTAACCAGATGCCTCCCCTTGTCTTTTTTCCATTAGGGCACTGTGAGGAGATGGGCTCCCAAGGACAGGGACTTGTGCTGGGTTGCTGCTTGCTGCTGGCCTTTGCTTGGGGCCCAGTGCTGAGCCATGTGCCAGGAGGACAGCAGGAACAGCAGGAGCAGGAGGAGACCCAGAAGTCGCCTCCTCCGAAGGACCATGCTGAGAGGTGAGGGGCTGTGACAGTGCAGTTGCAGACACCCAAAGTTAAAGGGGGAAGGTTTATTTACCTCACAGTTTGTAGAGGTTTCAGTCCGTAGTTGGGTGGCTCCAAGGCAGAGGGGCACATGGCAGAGGGGCATCACAGAGAATAGTTCATGGCACCCACAAGGTAGCAAAAGCAGCAATAGTCCTTAACAGCATCTTTCTGCTCCTTTTATCTTATCCAGACTACCAGATTAGGGTGGTGCCAAACCACTCAGTGGACTGATTTAGTAATCACACACCCTTAATCCCAGCATTATACACTCTGGATTCATCCCCTCTAAAAAAGCCCTATGACCACATGAGGCTTTGAGGGGACATCTAGACACAAACCATCAAACTCTTACCATCAAATTGTGAGGTCCTAGAGGCCTGGAGAATGGTGCCATGCTGACTTCGGGTTTCTTTGTTTTTCTGAGCATTGGGCCAACCTGATGTGCTAGGTTTTAGGCTATCTTTAATGGGAGGGTTTGGGGACAGGAACACCATTCCTTTCTCCTTCCTCCTTTTTCCATTCAACAAACACAGTGCCTGCTGTCAGTCAGGCTGTCCCCTAGGCACTGGGGAAGCATGTGAGTGACAGCCCCTGGACCCCGGAAACTCCAAGGCTGTGAGGAGGCCATGCAGCGAGGTAGGGTAGGTAGTAGGGGTATTCCCACAATGCTGGGGGGCGGAGGGGCAGAAGAGGGAGGGCAAGAGCCAGAAAGACCAAGCAGAAGAGTGAACTGGGTCTTAAAGGACACCTGGGAGGCTCCCAGGTGCAGAAGCAGCCAGCCCAGCTGCCAGCATGAGGTGTGAAGAGATGCAGCTACTTGTGTAGGGTGGGCTGGTGGTTTGGGGTGGTGGGAGCTGTGGTCTGAGATAGGAAGTAGAGAGATAAGCCTGGGGCAGCTGAGTCTCATGGGGAAGAGTCTCACCTGGATTCCTTCTATAGGCCACAGGGAGTCACAGGAAGGTTTGCATTTGATGGTATTCTAGAAGGAAGGGTGGAGCGAAGCATTAGAAAGGATGCGTTGCTGCCACAAAGGCGAATTCCAGGAAAGCAGCCCAGATGGTGATGGCACGGATGATGAGGGCCGCATCCAGCTGGGGGGACTTCAGGTCAGGTGTTGAATGTGGCTGTGCAGCCTGGAGGCACCCATGATGAGGCCGAGGGCTCTGTGCTGGACGGGTGCTGGAATCCATGCTTGGAAGGAGAAGTTCCTGGGTGAAGGGTCGTGCGCAGGTTCTCAGTTTTGGGCACACGATGTCTGTGGACCTTGATGAATGGCGGGAGGTTTGACAAGAGGTTTGTGGCTTAGGAGACGTGGTGGCCCGAGTGTGCATGTTTGAGCTCTTGGGCGGCTGAGCTGAGAGTGTGCAAATCTATTTCCTGGATTGTCCCGGGGTTGGAAGTGGGAACACAGTTAGGCACTGGCCAGTTGAGAAGGGCTTTGCTGCCACTGAGATGTCACAGCTGGAGTGCCTGGGCAAGCAGAGCAAGCGAGATCACGGTGCAATGCCCCGAGAAGCCGCAAGGTGGCATCATGAAGCTGTCACCTTCTGCCCACTATGAGCCTTCCCGTAGACGTCAGGCGGGAAACATTAGCGTCTCCAGCTGGTGCCGCCCAAAGGCATCCTAAGGATCGAGTTGAATACTCTCATTTACAAATGAACCAGCTTAGGAGATAACTTTCCATAATTACAGATATGTAATAGGGCATTGTGTTACATCATTGCAAGGCCACAGCCTGAGGGTGATTTCTCCTGTGTAGGCCGGGTCTTGCTCAAATTACTGGTGTTTGTGTTGTTATTGCTCCCACTGCTATTGCTGCTGTTCACAAAGGGTAGGGGGCTCATTCTGGAGTCTGGTATGGGTCCCAGAACGTGTCTTGTGCCAATGATAATTAGAACTTTGAGCACGCAGGTGAGGGAGAGGGAGGCAGGTCAGGTGACTGAGACACAGTCAGCAGGAGAAAGGTGCATTCCTGCCCTGTGAGTTCATGGCTTTTCCTGGGATGCTTTATTCCCTCAGGGATGAAGACAAACATGAAAAATACAGCCCAAGCCTGGGCGAGGAGCTCCCTGCTTCCCGGTGCTTTCGCTGCTGTGACCCTGGCACCCCCGTGTACCAGGCGATCCCAGCGCCCCAGATCAACATCACAATCTTGAAAGGTCAGGCGGCTGCAGAGAGGGAATGCTGCTGGCTGCTGGTTGGGAGGGAGAGGGCAGAGTGGTCAGGGTGGGGCTGGGCTCCCTGGGGACAGGAGCAGAGCAGGGCTGTCACCTGTGGGGAGAGGAGGAAATTCTGGTTTTGAGGCTCTGGCTGGTTTTCAAGAGGAGCCCACAGTGCTGAGAGCAGGAGAGGGAGCCTGAGGCCGTGGGGCCCTTGAGGTTTGGTGTCCCCAGGGCATTTTCTGATACTTGAACCCCCAGCCTTGCACGGTCCCGAGGGAATGCTTACTACCTGATCCTTAGCCGAGCCCCAACACCGGCAGTCCATTTGCTCAGTGAGTCTGGGACTGGCCATGGAGCCTGCTTGTGGTCAAACTCATATGTTCCTTTATCTTTGCCAGGGCTTTCCAGAAGGGAAACCAAACCAAACCAAACCAAACCAAGCCAAAACCAAAAGTGCTGCTTCTGGATGAAAATAGATCAACCCTTGCAACTGAATCTGGTAGCTTGACTGTTCTGGGAATCAAATTACCTTGATGCCCAGAATGGGAGCCTCAGCAGGTTGTGGCAGAAGTGAAGCCAGCCAGGTCAGGGCTGTGACATAGAATCAGGATGGCGCCTGGGGCCAGAAACAGGAAGCCCAGGCACAGACCGACCACCACGTTGCTCCCTGACCCCATTGTCTTCCTGTTCCTTTTAGGTGAGAAGGGTGACCGAGGAGATCGCGGCCTTCAAGGGAAATATGGCAAGACAGGCTCTGTAGGTGCCAGGGGTCACATAGGACCCAAAGGGCAGAAGGGGTCCATGGGGGCCCCTGGGGACCGGTGCAAGAACCACTATGCAGCCTTCTCAGTGGGCCGGAAGAAGCCCCTTCATAGCAACGACTACTACCAGACGGTGGTCTTTGACACGGAGTTCGTGAACCTCTATGGCCACTTCAACATGTTCACAGGCAGATTCTGCTGCTACGTGCCTGGCATCTACTTCTTCAGCCTCAACGTGCACACGTGGAACCAGAAGGAAACCTACCTGCACATAATGAGGAACGCGGAGGAGGTGGTGATCCTGTACGCCCAGGTGAGCGACCGTAGCATCATGCAGAGCCAGAGCCTGATGCTGGAGCTGCGGGAGCAGGATGAGGTGTGGGTGCGCTTATTCAAGGGCGAGCGCGAGAACGCCATCTTCAGCGATGAGTTTGACACCTACATCACCTTCAGCGGCTACCTGGTCAAGCACGCCGCCGAGCCCTAGCAGTGGCCCCGGCTGCGTGCCAGAGACTGCTGGTCTACTCTCTTCTTGCCCGCTGCCCACACCTGCACCCTTCAGACCCAGGGGTCCGGGTCCAGTGCCAGGCTGACCCCATCTCTTCTTCCTCTAGTCCCGGCTTCTTTGCCCTCTGCTTCCCCAGCTTTGGCATCAAGACACCCTTGATGGGTCGGAAGTCAAAATGGCCTTATGGGCCCAGCTCTGGCCACCGCTGTCAGCAGAGAGCTGCCGGCAGATGAGCAGCAGGACAGCGGGGCCTCCAGCTCCCCCGTGTGTATACAGCCTTAAGTGACCTGGCGTTGCACAGTCCGCAGCACCGGCCTCTGCTCCCGCTCCTGGAAGTAATTAAGCAAATGCTAAAGGTTCCAAAGGCGTGAAGTCAACCTTGGAGAAAAGTGTTGTTATTTTTGCTTTTCCAGCCAGTTGGCTCTCTTAGGGAGTGTGTTTCCACTGGAGGTCACCTGAGACACCATGGAAGAACAGATTTAAAGGGGAAACATGAGTGCCGAGGGAGGAGCTGGGTTCCCAGGGGTCCAGGAGACCACATGTGGCTTAATTATATTAGGCCACATATGAACCTTTTTGGGAGACAGCTGGACTGATGTTCCTGTCTTGCTGATGTCACTGTGGCCTTGAGAGAGGACTCAGCAGGTCTTTCTGAGCCAGGATAGGGAGGGTGCTGGGGCTTGGGGCACCAAGTGTCGGCTCCCCAGAGGGACAGACACACCCTCTGCCCTTGGCTCTGGGTTGGCAGAAGCAGCCTGCGTGCTTCAGCTTATGGACGCCTGATAGTGGCTGGGGACCTCAGGGACCCCCAGGCCTGAAGATGTCTCTATGGGGAGCAAAGCTCCTGGTGAGTCCAAACGCCTGCTCCCCCAGGCCACCCTGGAGCCCCCGAGTAGGATCAGCTTCCTGTTTCCGCCCCCAGGTGGATCAGCCACAAAAGCACCATGGCCTTTGATTCTGTTCTATCAACCCGCCTCACACACCTTAGTCCTGCTTCCTCCAGGCTCAGCATCCCCACCTCAGCTTCTGCGCCAGACACCACGACCTTCACCCAGCCCTGCTGCCAGCAGCCTAAGGCAACACAGAGGGGCTTTTTCTGGGCTCCAGGACAGGGGAGAGCAGGAAGGTGCTGGAAAGTGCCCCCCCCCCCACATACCAGTTCCTGGGGCTCTTACTGGGTCAGTCCTCGGGCCAGGGCAAAAGAGGAAACAGATTTCTGGCCACTGGGCTTCAGCTCTCTCTCTGAAGGGTAGAATGTCTGGAGAGTCAGGTGCCCTGAGGCTCTTCCAGGACTGCCTGGAGCAGCGTCATGTTCCCTGATCTCCGGCAACTGCCAGCCCTTCTGAATCTAACTCCACTTTGGTGCTCAGGGTCCCAGGTTGCTCTGCCCACCAGCTCTGGTCCTTAGTCCCTACCCCACCAGTGTGGTCCTTCCTTCCTGCTGCCTGGGGACCCTTGGTTTTGACCCATGCTTCCTCGCTCTGGGACCTGGCTGCTGGATTGCGGGGTCCGAAGTGCCCCCCTTTGAAGACCCTCTGCTGGTCAGACCGTACAAGCCACGTTTTTGCGCAATTGTTGCTTGTGCCCCACACCACTCTTTTCAGGAAACATTAAACTTGGAGTCATGATTTGAGCATCCCGGCCTCTTTTGTCTGTTTATTGAGCTGAGTCCTCCTCCTTCTCCTCCCCACCCCGACACTCACCTTGGGTCTGGGGACCCATGTGCCATGGTGGGAGGCAGAGGTTGGCTCTCCTGAGTTGGAGCGCAGTATCCTGGAAAGAGCAGAAGCCTTGGAGGCAATGCCCTGGCTGGGCCTACGTCCTGGACAACTGTCTGCATGTCCTGCAGCTGATGGAACAAAGGACCACAACATGGGTGCTGAAAACAACAGAAATGTATCCTCTCCCAGTTCTGGAAGCCAGAAGTTTGACATCAAGGGACAGGCAGGGCCTTGCTTCCTCCTAAGGCTCTAGGAGAGGGTCCTTCCTGCCTCTTCCGCTTTCCTGTGACACCCCCTCCCCCGGCATTCCCTGACTTGAACAGTATCAGTCCAGTCCTTGCCTACTCTTTCTTCACAAGTGTGCCTCAAATCTCCCTCCCTTTTCCTATGAGAACACTTACCATTGGCTTTAGGACTCACCCTAAGTCCTGGATGCTCTCCTTTTGAGATCTTAAACTTAATTATGCCTCTAAACGCTGTATTCCAAGTAAGGTCACAATCACAGCTACCTGAGTATAAGGCTCATGCATATCTTTTTAGAGGATATAATGCATCCCACTGCAACAGCCTACAGGCTTGAATACACTAACCAACAGCCCCTTTACATCTGAATGGTGAAGGACAGACGTTTCTCCTTTTTATTGCTAGCCAGTGGGGTTAGCAGCCAGGTCCTCCTCCAACTCCCAGCAGCCAGCACAGAAGTGGGAGCCAGCAGGCTGGCAAACAGTAAGCTTCCTGCCTTTGCCTGCCCCTGGGTAGGTCCACGTGGTCATGCTCATCCTTGAGCTGTGGCCAGACACTGCAATCCCGCTGTCTGTGGGACAAAGAGCAGGCCCCCACCTCCATAGAGCTGAGGTCACTGGGCAGAGATGGGCTTCCTCTGCGGCTGGGAGCGGGGACAGAGAGCATTTCCCAAAGCTGCCTGGAAGGGATGAGTCAGGACTATCAGGTGCCACTGACTACCTCTCTCCTGACAGTCACATGGCCCATGTATATGGTCACACAGCTGCTGGCCCAGCCACCACAGCAAAGGAGGCACCATTGGCTCCAGAGTCCATCTGACGCCCCTCACTTTGAGGGCTCTCCCCTCCCCCATTCTTTCATGTTGGCATTTACACTCCTCCCACTCTTTCTCTACACATTTACCTTGGTTCTGCTTTGTGGCAGCCGATGTGCTAGGTGCTGGGTAATAGTGACAAAGAAGGAATGGCCTTCCAGAGAACTTTTCCAGGATTTTAGCTGCAATAGGATGTACATTCCCAGGCTTCTCAGAATTGTCTGCTGGGTATTAAGTTACTTGCTCCATCTGATGCCCTCCCTCGCAAGTTTACTTCAACAGGGTCCTATCCTTATTTTCTGTCTCCAGCTAGTGAGAAATTGACTGTCTCTGGAAAAGACTTGCAAACTCAGTTGCAACACAAATATTAGTGTTTTAGCAAAAAGGGTTAGAAACAGTTGATGACTCTGCCAAAAGAAAGAATTGCTTATATTAGGAGTTTCCAGAGTCTTTGTAGCCAATGGTGGAATAAGGAGGCCGCAGCTGATCCTGATCCTCAAGGATAATTGTCCATAGTGTTCATTGCAAAAACAGTGCATGACAGAAAGCTGACTTTCCTGAGACATGGTAGGCAGGATAAAATGAGTCATTCTTGCTAAGAATATGAAAATAAAAACCCAGAATTTTACAGAAAATAATAAGTAAAACAAGAAAGTCTTCGAATACAAATGAATGGAGCTGGCCCCCTACCTCACACCATATACAAAATTAACTCAAAATGAATCAAAAGGCTTAAATATAAGAGCTAAAGCTATAAAGTTCTTAGACAAAGGCCTAGGCATGAGTCTTCATGACCTTGGATTAGATGATGGCTCCTCAGGTAGACATAAAAAACATAGGAAAAAGAAAAAAAAAAAAAGATAAATTGCACATCACCAAAACTTTAAACTTGTGCTTTTTTTTTAATTTTTAATTTTTTAATTTTTTATTTTTTGGTACCAGGAATCGAACTCATGACCTTGCACTTGCCAGGCAGGTGCTGTGCCCCTGAGCTATATCCCCGACAGGTGTTTTAAAAGACACCATTAAGAACGTGAAAAGACAACTGAGAAAATGGGAATGCATATTTGCAAATTACGATGTATAATTCATAAAGAACACTTGCAATCCAATAATAAAAATATAAATTATCCAATTAAAAATGGCCAAAGGATCAGAAGAAACATTTTTTCAAGGAAAATATACAAGTAGCAAGAACACACATGAACAGATGCTTAACATTGATAGCCACTAAGTAAATCCAAGTAAAACCATGTGGCAACTTCACAGCCAGTAGGATGGCTATAACCAAGGAGACAGATGATCGGCATTGGTGAGGATGTGGAGACAAGTGGAGCCCTCATACAGTGTTGTCCCAACGGTGAGATATGCAGCTTCTTTGGAAAACAGTGCAGAAGTTCTTAAAAATGTAAACATGGGGCTGTACCTGATCCATCAATTCTGCTTCTAGGTATATATCCAAAAGAAGTGAGAGCACATGTACGCATGCAAACTTGTAGATGACTGTTCACAGCTGCATTATTCATAATAATAAAAAGTGGAGCCAGGCATGGTGGTGCACGCTTGAAATCCCAGCACTTGGGAGGCTGAGGCAGGAGGATCACTATGAGTTTGAGGCCAACCTGGGCTACATAAGCAAGTTCAAGGCCAGCTTGCACTACCTAGTGAGACCCTGTCTCAAAAAAAAAAAAAAAAGTGGATACATCCTAAATGTCCATCAGCTGATGAATGGATAAATAAAATGTGTTATAGCTATGCAATAGAATATTATTCAGCAATAAAAAGGAATAAAATACTAATACATGCTAAAACATGGATGAGCCTTGAAAACATTATTTTAAGGGAAAGAAGTCAGCTACAAAAGACCATAGATTACATAACTTCACTTATGTGAAATATGCAGAATAAGCAAATATATAGAGACAGAAAGTAGACCGGAGATTTCTAGTGTAGGGGTGGGGAGAATGGGAGACATGGCGAGTGGGTGCTAATGAATTAGCAGTTTCTTTTGAGAATGATGAAAATATTCTAAAAATGATAGTAGATTTGTATGTTCTGGGACTATACTAAAAACACTGAATTGTCGCTTTAAGAGGATGAGTCATATGGTATGTGAATTAAATCTCCATAAGGCAGTTTTAAAAACAAACAACCCCCCCCAAATCAGGTATTTTCACCCTTTTTCTGAAGCTCCCAAGTTGTAACTTTTAGGGCCAGAGGCCAGAGGCCATTGAGGTAGGATGGGAGTGTCAGGGTTAGTTCTTCCAAGAACATTCTTCAACAAGCATTTTTGGAAAATGCTTGTATGAGATCACTCAAGCCCAAGAGGCTGACTTGGGTGCCAGGGAAGCATTCCAGAAGGAACCAGTAAGTGAGGGCCATGCCTTTCTTTCTGAAATATTTCATAGCTGTGTAAGGACTGGAAAGGCCTGGTGACCTCAAGCGCACCCCATAGCAGCAGGCTTCAGGCTACGGCCCTGCAAAGGGAGGACAGAGCACAACCCATTCTCATTATGTACAGGACTAGGAATTTCCACTTTGGAGACTTCTACAAATGGGATTAGAGGTCCATGTGGTCCGGGTGATTTGGAAACCTTTCTGCATAGAGAGAGAAAGTGTCCCTCCAGCAGTTCAGTTGAGATGCCACTAAGGTAGCTATCCATGAGGTTTGAGGTCCTGCTTATTAAAAAGATATGCAACAAGAATGCTCATGACGTGGGGAGAGCTCAGAGTAGAGTCATCACCAGCTTTAAATAACTGTGCTTGCTACATCCAGGGAGGTCAAATAAGACAAAAGTGAGAGTTGTGGCAGAGAACTTTAAAAATAATTATAAAGAACCATATGAAGAACTCTAGAAGTGAAAACTAAGTGAATGAAAATAAGAAGCTGATGGATAGGTACAAAAAAAAACATTGAAAAATGTTTAAATTTAAAAATGTATTATAGTAAAAGACACACTGGCGTTAACCCCCTCCCTTTGAACACAATTATCCCATTCTTCTTGCCATATGGGAAGCAGTTCTGGAAGTCCTCCTCTGTAAGTGTCTTCAGTTACACTGTCATGGCTGCCTTAGCATCTTGAATTGATGCGAAGCATTTCCCTTTCGTGTCATTTTTACTTCGGGGAAGAGCTGGAAATCACATGGCACCAGTGAATACGATAGATGAGGACACACTGTAATGTTTTGATGAACCTGTTATTTTCAGTTGGATGGCACTCAGCAGCAGCATTCACCATATTTTTTGATAACACTCTGTGTATCTAGAAAGAAGTGTGAGAGACAAAATTGTGTAAAATACAGGGCAGAAGACATAATCTGCACGAAAGTGATGTTTCAGGAAATCCCCGTCCTGGTGTATAAGAACTCGCCATCAAACATAGCAAGTGCTTTGAGGCCGAAGAAAGACACAGACAGATCCGAGATGGCACAAAGTACGATCGGATGAAGGCTTTTGGACTGAAACATGGTGGCAGAGAAACAAGTGAATCCTCACACCCCAGGCAGAAGGAAAGGGTTTGTATGTGAAGCTAGACAAAGGTGGGCTGCCTTTCTCAAAACCTAGAAACTTGTCTAATGTCAGTTAAAAAAAAAGTCTGGGCATCAATGGTCACACACCACTCTTGGCTGACACTCTTAATGTTTTTGTTTGTCCTATAGGCTTTGGGATGTGTGTCACGGCCACCCAGCAGGCGAAATGATGGTTATGACCAAGAAGGCTGCAGTCACGTCAAACTGCATCCTTATAAGTGTCAATGAGGAAGCCCAACATTTATGTGATTGAAGTCCCGGGAGAAGAAATGAGAGAGAAAAAGCAACAGAAACAATATTAGGAGGTAAAAACAGCTGAGAAATCCCCCACATTGATCAAAGTCACTAGGGTACAGATTTAAGAAGACCAGTAAACACCAAGCAGAGCACTGAGCATGGACCATTGTAGTACAACCATTAAAATCAAAGACAAACATTTCTCCCTCTTTCTTACAAACAAGGTGAAAGGAAAAGTCTTTTTCTTAAAGGAGCTATAATAAGTATGATAAAGTGATCTCTCAACAGAAAGGGCAAAAGGCAAAAGACAGTGGGATGGTATAGTCAAAGGGCTGAAAAAACAACTACCAATCTAAAGGTTGATTCTGAATAAAAACAAAGATAATTGCAAAGAAACAATAATTGTAAGATGATTCCAGAGGAAATGTAGAGATGCAGGAACGAATGAGAAACAAGAAAAGTGGTAAATTTGGTGGTAATCCTAAATGAACATTGCCTGTAAAAAAACAACAGTCTTGGAAAACATCTAAGAAGATCCTCAAATGCTAAATATAGAGTTATCATGACTCAGAAATTCCACTCTTAAGGACATCCCTAAGAGAAATAAAAACAAGCTCCCATGCAAAGGCTTGTGCAAAATGTTCATGGCAGCATTATTCGTAATAGTAAAAGGGTGGAAACACCACAAATACCCATCAGTGAATGGATAAATAAATAAAATGGGATGTACACATACAATGGAATATGATTAGTCAATAAAAGGAATGCATCACAGATGCTTGCTACGGCCTGGATGAACTTCTGAACACTATGCTGGCGAACAAAGTCAGCCACAAAGGACCACATATTGTATGATTTCATTCATGTGAAATATCCAGAATAGGTGAAGCCATAGAGATAGAAAGTAGATCAGAGGTTCCCGGAGGTTGGGTGTGTGTGTGTTGGGCGGAAGAGCCTCTGGAATGACTACTAATGGGTTTTATTCTGGGGGTGACAAACTGTTCCAAAATTGGATTGTGGTCACAGTTTTACAACTCTGTCAACATACTACATACCACTGAACTGTGCTCTTTGAATGGGTGAAGTATATTACATGTAAATAATATTTCAATGATGCCATATTAAAAATAACGTCTTTGGGCCGGTGAGATGGCTCAGCGGCGTAAGCGCCTGCCTTGCAAGCGCGAGGGCCCGAGTTCGACTCCCGGATCCCACATACAAAAAAAAGGGCCGGTGATATCGCTCAGTGGCACGGGCGCCTGCTGGCGTGCGAGGTCCTGAGGTCGACCCCCGGTACCCACAAAAAAAATAAAAATAAAAAAAAATAACGTCTTTGGAGGTTTAAAATATCTATTCAAAGATTCTGGGGAGGTGGCAGAGTTGGAAGCGCTCAGCATCTGTCTCCTCATTTGGGCAGCTGCACTGTGGAGTCCATCTGATGGAGCCATCATGGCTCTCTAGAGTCTGTGGAAGGCGTGAACCTCTTGGAGGAAGACTGGGGCCATAAGTTGTGGTTAATTTGTGTCAATTTCAGCTCAGCGCAGCAGCAGCTATCCGCCTCGAACTCCGTCTCCATGACAAGCAGTTTTGCACACATTCCTGGAGCAGAGCAGATGGCATTAGTTTATGGGAGTCAGGGTGACCAAAGAGGACCTTGTCCTCTAAGTATTAGTGACCTGTTCTCTGATCACAGAAGTGCAAAGACAGTGGCCATCGTTGCCGCACCTCTCACAGTAGTGCAAGCTCCTCTTCTTGTGGCTGAAGTGAGTTTCAGAGAGTTTAAAGGGATAATGCCTTTCCGCCTCCCTGCATTTTTCTTTTTCCTCTTTTGGGACCCAGACATTAAAGACCAGGACATTGAAAAGCAGCCGCATATGCAGGGAAATTAGAAAGAGACCACACATGCTCAAGGAGAAGTGCAGGCCCAGAAAACCCGGGAGAAGTACTAAAGTTTGTACCTCAGTGTGATCTTTGGCACAGAGAAAACCTACAGCAATTAAAAAACAAAACAAAACAAAACAAAACAAAACAAAACAAAACAAAACAACTCCAGCAAATCCCAGGAAAAAGGAATTTCCAGAGTTACCGCATTATTGGACTCACATGTCTAATTTTTCAACAAAAACCATAAGGCATACAAAGAAACAAGAAAGTATGGCACTTTCAAAGGGAAACAATTAACAGAAATCATCTTTGAAAAAGACTTGATGACAATTCTACTAGACAAAAACTGAAACAACTCTTGTAAAGATACTCAAAAAACAAAAAAAGTGGAGAAAGGAAAATGACAGAAGAATAAAAATGAAATCTCAATAAAGACATACAATACCTAAAAAACAAAAAAAATTCTGGAGCTGAAAAACATAGTAGCTGAAATAAAAAAAAATTCCTACAGGGATTTAAATGTAGATTTAGATAGGAAAAGAGAAAAATCAGTGAACCTGGAGAGAGGACGATGAAAATTATCAAGTCTGAGTAACAGAAAGAAAAAAGATTGAAGGAATGTGAAGAGTTCTTTAGACTGGTTGGTTTGTGAGGAAAACCAGTGTATGCACTGTAGACTCCTAGAAGGAGAAGAGGGAAAGAAGGGGTGAAGAGAATATTTGAAGAAACAATGACTGAAAACTCCTCAAATTTGACTAAAGGACATGAATATAGCTTCCAAGAACCTTAACACACTGTAAGATAAACTCAAAGAGACTCACACTGAGACACATCATAAGCAAACTTTGAAAAGCCAAAGATAAAGAGTTGATCTTGAAGAAGCAAGAGAGAAGCAACTTGTCACATACAAATGACCCTCAGTAAGATGATCAGAAATTTCTCGTCGGAAACTTTGGAGGCCAGAAGGCAATGGGATAATATAGTCCATAATATATGCTAAAATAAAAAACCTGTTAACCACAGAAATTGTATCTAACAAAACTGCCCTTCAAAAGAGAGGAAGAATTTAAAATAGTCCCAGATAAGTAAAACTGAGGGAGTTTGTTACCACTAGACGTCGCCTGCGTGAAATATTCAAGGGAATTCTCCAAGGTGAAACAAAAGCACACAAGACAATAACTGGACGCCACTACAAAAAATTAAGATCTCAGTAAAGGTAAATATATGAGACATTACAAAAGATAGTTTATTTTAATAATGTTTTCTTTTCTTTTTTTTTTTTTGTGGGTACCAGGGGGTCAACCTCAGGACCTCGCGCGCCAACAGGTGCCCGTGCCGCTGAGCGATATCACCGGCCCCTTTTTCGTATGTGAGATCCGGGAGTCGAACTCGGGCCCTCGCACTTGCAAGGCAGGCGCTTACGCTGCTGAGCCATCTCACCAGCCCATGTTTTATATTCTATGTAATTTAAGTGACTAATGCATTTTAAAAATTATTAGTCTAAAAGTTAGTGTGAGTATAATTTTGTAACTAGATAGCTTTCTCACATAATCTAAGACACCAATGCATTTAAAAGAATTATTAGTATTGGTTTTTTGGAACACAATGTATAAGCACATAATTTTGTGGCATCAACAACTGAAAGTGGGGTAGGGACAGAGCTGTAAAGCAGCAGAGTTTTTGTATGTTATTGAAGCTGGTACAGATTCAAATTAGAGTTTTATAACTTTAATATTTTAAATATAATCCCCATAACCACAGAGAAAATAGTTACAGAATGTACACTAGAGGAGATGAGGAAGGAATTGAAACATTTCATACAAAAATTCAGCTAAACACACAAAGAAGACAGTAATGCAAGAAATAAGGAACAAAAATACATCGTCATATGGAAGACAAAGAACAAAACACAGGAGTAAATCCTGCCTTATATTTTGCACGTAAATGGATTAAAAGTCTCCAGTCAAAAAACAGTGATTACCCGAATGGATAAAACATGTTTCAACTGTATGGTGTCTACAGGAGACTCACTCTAGATCCAAAAGCACAAATAGTTTCAAAGTGAAAGGATAGAAAAAGATATTCCATGCAAACAGTAACCAACAGGGGGCAGCGTGGCTATACTACCAGAAAAACAAACTTTAAATAAGAAAAACGTTCACAAGAGACAAAGAAAGACATTACATGTTTGCAAATGGTTCAAAATAGCAAGAAGATATAAGAGTGATGAACATTCATTTACCATGCCATCAAAATATTTGAAGCAAAAACTGAGAAGGGAGAAATGGACGGTTCTACAATGGCTGGAGACCTTGATCTTTACTTTCAATAATGGAAACAACAAGCAGATGGAAGACAGTAAGGAGACACAGGGCTTAAACGCCATGATTGACCGACTGGGTGGATGAGTACGGGGTATGTGCAGCTTACCCCCCAGAACCAGCAGCACACAGTGTTCGTCTCAAGTGCACGTGGGACACTTGCCAAGCCAGACCGATATTAGGTCATAAGTTAAGTCTCAACAGATTTTTAGAAAGTACCTTCTCTGACCACGGAAGGACAAAGGTAGAAATCTATAACAAAATAAAGATGGAAAATTTCACAAAATTGTGCAAATTCACAAAACACTCGAACAACCAATGGGTCAAAGGAGGGAATTAGAAAATGGAGACAAATGAAAGTAAAAGCACAATAAAATAAAACTTATGGCATGAAGCAAAATCAGTGCTAATGAGGAAGTTCATAACTATATATACTCTTACGTCAAAATGAGCCAGATCGCCAATGACCTGTGTTAGCTTTACATTACTGTAACAAATCCCTGAGATACGCAGCTTATAAAGAGCAAAGGTGTATTTTGACTCAGAGTTTGGGGAGTTTCACTGGCCCTGTTGCTCTGGGGCCAGTGGTGAGGCAGCATGCATTGAGCAAAACCCTCTCCTCATGGCCCGGAAGCAGAAGAGACAGGGAGAGGAGGAAGGGGCTGGGCTTCCAATTACTCAGCAACCTCCTGCTAGGCCCGCCCCTTATTGGTTTCACCACCTCCCACCAGCACCATGGCCTGGGGACCAAAGCTTCTCCACATGGGCCTTTGGGGGACCTTGCAGATCCAAACTATAGCATTAACTTTACAACCTGACAAACCGGAAGCAGAACGAACTAAACCCAAAGCTAGCAGAAGTAAGACAACGAGCAAGATTAGAGCAGGAAAAAACAAAATAGAAAAACAATAATGAAAATCAATGAGACCGAAAGTTTGTTCTTTGAAAAGCAACAAAACTGACAAATATTTAGCTGGATAGGCCAAGAAAAAAGAGGAAAGATTCCAATTACTGAAATCAGAAATGAAAATGAGGACTTTATTACTGATTCTGCAGAAATGAGAAGGATTATATGACATTACTATTCACAATTATATATCAACAAATTGGATAACCTAGATGAAATGGTCAAATTCCTAGAAACAACAAACCTATCAAGACTAACTGACGAAGGAATAGAAAATCTTTTTTTTAGTTTTTGGTATCGGGAATCAAATTTAGGACCTCATGCTTGCCAGGCAGGCGCTGCACCACTGAGCTATATCCCTGGCCCAGAAAAATCTTAACAGACCTGTAATTAGTAAGGAGATTGGATCAATAATCAAAACAAAACACAACAAAAAATGGAATAACTATTGTTGGCGAGGATGTGAAGAAGTTGGAATCCTTGTGCACTATCAGTAGGAATGTAAAATGATGCACAGTGGAAAACAGGAAGGAAATAATCCTCTGTTTTTATTTTTATTTTTTTATTTTTTGGAACCAGGAATTGAACTCAGGACCTCACGCTTGACGAGACAGGGGCCGTGCCACTTGAGCTATATCCCCGGCCAGAAAATGGTAAGGAAGTTCCACAAGAAGCTGAGCATAGAGATACCACACGATCCAATTCCGCTTCCGGGTAGATGCCCAAAGGAACTGAAAGCACCTTCTCCAAGAGATGTCTGTGTGCCTCAGTTCATGGTAGCTCTATTCACGATAGTAAATTCGACCTCTCAATGGATGAATAAGTAAGCAAAATGTGGTGTATGTGGACACGGAAATATTATTCAGCCTTTAAAAGGAAGGCAGGGCCGGTGAGATGGCTCAGCGGCGTAAGCGCCTGCCTTGCAAGCGCGAGGGCCCGAGTTCGACTCCCGGATCCCACATATGAAAAAGGGGCCGGTGATATCGCTCAGAGGCATGGGTGCCTATTGGCGCGCGAGGTCCTGAGGTCGACCCCTGGTACCCACAAAAAAATAAAAAAAAAAAAAAAATAAAAAAAAAAATAAAAGGAAGGCAATTCTGATAGAGGCTATGAGAGATGAACTTGAGGACATTCTGCTAGATGAAATAATCCACAAAAAGTCTAACTCCACTTACATGAGGTACTTAGAAAGTCAAAATCATTGGGACAGACAGTAGAATTGTGATTGCCAGGAGCTGGGGAGAGGGAGGTAGGGAAATACTGTTAAATGACTGTGGAGTTTCAGTTTAATGGGATGGAAATGGGGTTCTATGACAACAGAAAGGTTAAAACTCAAACCAACAAAGTCCCATGCTGACCCAATCCTGCCCGGCACATAACGGGCAGTCATGAGGCACTGCACTATCGCTGACTGGAAATAACCCAAGGTAAAATTACCTGTAAGACCTATTCATTCCTCCCAATGAGCCCTGACCCATCCTCTCTCAAAGAGTAAATGGGTGTAGATATCCTTACCTAAAACTAAAGGGGCTTCTGTGGATGGAAGTAAGCGACTTTGTCAATTTGCAACTCTGATGTACAACTTTAGTTACAATGCAGGAAGATTACAAGGAACAAGATGACCTGGGAAATGTATTTCTGAGATAGCTATATTTGCCAACTCACACCCTTTGCCACATTTTTATCCCTTATTTAAAAACAAAACAAACAAACCAAAAAAATAATCTCTTACCCTGACGGTGCGATTCCTCTCTTGGAAATTCACTCTTGGCGGTGTCCTCTGATCTGAATAAACTCTTGTCTTTTCTATATCCCTTAACCGTTCATAAATCCTTTTACTACCCCATTACCAGCCCTCCATACACGTCTGACATGACACCTAGCACTATGAATGCATTTAATACCACTGATACCAAGTGTGTTTATGTGTTTGCTGCCTCAGGATCCACTTTTAGGGCTGACATAAGTTGTTTGAAACACATCATCCATTGTCAAATTGGGCCTGATTAAAACTTCCCTTCCCTGGCAGTATAAACCTGTGTTCCTCGTCATACTGGCCAAGACCCAACACCCCACAGTGCAGACCACAGTCAGACCAAGGGGCAGCACAACATCAAGGAACTAAGTCCCCCTTTTGGTGTGTGTCTTAGTTACTTTTCTTGTTGCTGAGACGAATATCCATCACCTGAAGTTAAGGGAGGGAAGGTTTATCGCAGCTCACAGTTTGTAGAGGAGTCAGTCTATACTTCGCTGGCTCCAAGGCAGGGTGGCATGGCAGAGGGGCATCACAGAGGAGAAAAAGCTCATGGCAGGCAGAAGGCAGCAAAGCAGTGAAGAAGCAAAGAAGCAGTAAGTGACGACAGCACCCTCTTTCTGACCCTTACATTCTATCCAGGGTACTTGTCCTTAGGGCAGGTAGCGCTCACATTCGGGTAGGCCTTCCCATTACCCACACCAAGAACTATGCCAAACTAATCGGCAGGCTAATCACACACCCTTGATCCCAGCATCACACACTCCAGATCCAGCCGCCTCTGAAAAGCCTCGTCTGTGACTGCATGAGGCTTTGGGGGGACATCTAGATAGCAGTGTGTTTTCTTTAAACCAGCATTCTATGGCACTGCTGGAGGCTTAAGGGGTACGCTGGGGACTTCAATAAAGGCGCAGTCCCCAGGAGCCTCTATCTATCTGTCTTTGTCTCCTACTCTCTCTGACTTTCTGTCTCTTTCTCTCTCTCTCCCCCTCTCTGTCTCCATCTCTTTCCCTTTCTCTTCTATTTCTCTGTCTCTCTCTTTCTCTCCCTACCTCCTGGTTGAAAACCCCACTGCCTCTGGACTTCCTGCCAGCCCTGGTGGGTGCCCCTCTTCTCTCTGGGATCTGTAGGTGATACCCTGCTTCTGTTATTTCCCTTCTCTGTGTCTCACCTGAGCATACACCTCTCTTCCCAGTCAGGGTGCCTGCAAAAGTGGCTATCCTGGCTGGAATAAAGTGGATGCAGGTTAAGTGAGAGGCATGAGGGCATCTGCTGGTATAGAGAAGTTTCTGCGAGAGGGACATCTGATCACAGATCACTTAGGCACTGCTATCAGTCAAGATAAACAAGTATCCCAGGTAAGATCAACAGCAAACAACCACTGTCTCCCAGGCAGCCCTGTTGGGCCGGGGTTGGGATTTATCCCCGTGCTCCCGAGAGATGGAGACCAAATTAGAGGCAAACCCCGCCGCCGCTGAGCAGTGTACTGGAAAATGGCTAAGGCGGTAGCTTTCGTGTTGTGTGTTAATCACAATAAAAATTTTAAAAGAAGACATAGGTGGGAGAGAGGTGAATGGTTGTTGGAGCTGAGTAATAAGTACATTTGTGTTTTAAATTCTATATAATACATTTTTTGTGAAGTGCATATGTAACATTTTTAATGCAAAAAACAAGTGAGCATGAAAAGCTATACCTCTCTATTATTATGGAAAAATACTCAAATAGAAGCTGGTTATTTTAGTTCAAAATATAATATCCCTTGGATAAAATAATATATATGTAGTTTAAATATTCACAACAACTCTGAGAGAGTACGTAAGTCTGGAGGAGAGTCGTGGCAGATTGTATTTTCTAAACGAGGCCACAAAAATATCTTCCAACCCACAGGCTCATTTTACAATGTGACTGTGACATTTGTCCCATCCAGAGGTGGGCGTCTGTTTTTCCTTCCCTGTAATTGTATGGTTTGTGACACAATATGGTAATGCCTCTTGCTTCCAAATTTCAGGTCAACACGGCTTCCCTACTTGGAGCACTCGTACTTTCCACCAACCTCCACGTCGTGAGTATGTCCAGTAAGTACCTGGGGAAGCCACAGACAAAGGCATCAGCAAGTACGCTAGGAGACAGCCCCAGCTTGGGTTCCGGTCTGTGCCCAGCGTCAGTGACCTGGCTTGTGTGTGCAGCATTCAAATGATTCCAGGCCCCAGCCAAAATGCTACTCCCCCAGCCTTTGGTGTTTCCCAGCTGCGGCCCCAGACATCTTGCAGCAGAGCTAAGAGGTCCCCTCTGTGCCAGTTCCAACTTCCTAACCCACAGAATCTGGGCGTATAATGAAAAAGTGGTTGTTCTATTACACTAGGTAGATTGCTTTATTCTTCAAATAATACATATAGGGGTGAGTAGAATTTAAGTGTGGTAAGATCCATGCATTATCCTGGAAATAGTAAAAGTGCCAAATAATACAGTGGTTTCTCCATTTATGAATTTAATTTGTTTTACTATTTTGGGGAAGATGGCTGTGTTTGTGTTTGTCCGGGGAAGATGGCCGTGGTCACGTTTGTTACCCGATGTGGAGTTTGCCAACAGAAGCAAAATTTTGTGAACCGAATTGTTTGCAAACAGAAGCATTCGTGAACCAAGGTGTTACTGTATTTGACTTTGATACACATTTTGTAATCTTATGGTTATTACTAACTAATACTAAAAGCGTACATTTCTTCCATGCTAATGGAAGAAGGGATGGCATAACAAAAAAGCAATCAGTCTTTCAAAAAGGCAAACAACCAGGAATACAGATAAGGAGGAAAGATATAAAGCATTTAGTAAGATGGTAGATTTAAAACTGAATATATTTGTGATTATGTGTACATGGACTGATTGCTCCAATTAAAAGGCAAAGATTATCAGTGGACACAAAAACCATCTATGTACTAGAGGATCTCTCTTTTTAAAATTTTTATTTTAAAGAGAAAAAATAGAACAAAATTTCAAAACAAGATAATAGGAGGGTAACAATGGTTAATACATTGTGTATTATCTTTAAATTAGCTACTCAGAGTACAAGATATCGGCATTCAATTGTCCAAACAATATTAGCACAAAACTTTCTTTTCAATGGACTAAGAGAAATTAGTAGTGTATCTATCTTAACTATCTTATATATACATATATATATATATATTTTTTTTTTTTGCTTTTCCCTTCTTTCTTTTCTCCATTGTCCCATCCCAGTTTCTCTTTCCTTTTGAACAGTTCATTCCTGTTTTACAATATCTACTGTACATTTTTGATCTTATTTACTCTTTCAGCTTCTCACACTAGGGGGACAATATGATGTTTACACATGTGCATCTGGTTTATTTCACTTATGAGTATGGTCTCAAGTTACATCCATTTACTTATAAAAGTTTCCAGTTTATCCTTCTTTATGGCTGACTACTACTCCATTGCATAAAAATAGCATATCTTTTTTATCCATTCCTTGGTTGACGGGCATTTGGTTTGTTTCCAAGATTTAGCTATTACAAACTGTGATGCTATAAACATGGGTGCACATATATCGCTGTGGTACGATGTTTTAAATTCTTCTGGAAAGATACCCAGAAGGGGAATAGCTGGGTCAAATGGGACCTCCAATCCTAGGTTTTTGAGGAATCTCCACACTGATTTCTACAGTGGTTGCACCAGTCTACACTCCCATCAACAGTGGAGAAGGGTTCCTTTTTCCCCACAGCCCCTCCAGCATTTGTTATTGGTGGATTTCTTGATAACAGCCATTCTTTCTGGGGTGAGATGGAACTCAGTGTTGTTTTAATTTGCATCTCTCGAATAACCAATGATGTTGAAAATTTTTTCAAATATTTATTTGCTGTTTGTATTTCTTCATCTGAGAAGTGTGTATTCATCTCAGATGCCCATTTTTGGATTGGGTCTTTAAATTTGGGAGGTCTGATTTTTTTGAGTTCTTTATATGTTCTTGATAGTAATCCTTTGTCTGAGGAACAGCTGGTAGAAGATCTCTTAAACAGAAATACAAAAAGATGAAAATAAGATGACGGGGTGAGATTTACCTTATACATGTTAAGTAAAAGGAAGCTATTGTAGTTATAGTATCAGTCCCAGTGGATATGAATGTATAAGTCATGGCTGGACACAAGGGTCAGCTCACCAGGGAGGTACAGGGCAAACTTACAGTTTATACTCAACCAATAACAGCCTGGAAAACAGGTAAGCAAACAAGGAGAAAGAAACAAGTGCAAACATCATACATATTTCTCTTAGGAACAGATAGCATGATTAGATTAAAAAATCAACCAATATATGGAGGATTTGAACAGTATGATTAGAAAATTTACGTTAATAAGAATACACAGAGCACTAGGTGCAGAGTACACAGCCTTTTCCAGTGAGCATGGATCATTTTAAAAAGTCGACCATGTCCTAGTCATGAAACAATTTCAATAGATTGAGTCACACAAAGAATATTCTCTGACTGCAATTTAAATTTGCTTAAAGTCAACAACAAAAAATAAATTGGGATATTCTTGTATGTCTGGAAGTTAATAAATATATTTCTAAATACCCTATGAATTAAAAAAACATAAAAATAGAAAATATTTGAAATTAATTATAATAAGAAAACTGCATATCAAACCTTGGGAGAAAGGCAGGTATAGCTCAATGGGCAGAGCATGCTAAGGGCCTGGATTCAATCCCCATCACTAAGAAGACAGACAAAAGCTTAGGGATGTAGCTGAAGCCATGCTTTTACTCCAGTATCTCAGAGATGAGAGGCTGAAAAATCAATGAAACAAATGTCCATTTTGGGACATTAGGGAAAGAAACCAGCAAATTAAACCCAAAGAAAGTAAAAGATACAACAAAGATTTAAGGGAAAAGTTAATAGAAAACAAGCATAAAATAAGTATCATTACAGATCCTCTAGACATGAAAAATAAGGGAATAATAGGAATTTATGCCAGTCAGTTTGAAAAATTGGATAAAATACACACTTTTCTTTTTTCAAAAAACATAACTTTCAATGTTAATTAATACAGGAGAAGAAAGCTCTGAATAGTTTTACAAGTATTAAGTGGAATCTGTAATTAAAAAGCTTTCCGCAAAAGAAACTTCTTAGTTCTGATTCCAAGTATTTATGGAAAAGTAACCCTAATCCTGCACAAACTCTTCCAGAAAAGAGAAAAGAGGACTATTTTCCAACTTAAATGAGGTAACCATAATCTTGATTCCAAAACTAAATGAGAAAATTGCAAGCAAGGAAAATTAGGTCAGTCTCACTCATGGACGTAGAAAAATCCTAAATACAATGTTAGCAAACAGAAGCTAGTAATAATAGAAAAAAAAATTTCATGTCAGGAATACATTTGGTTTATTTCAAGAATATAGGCTACATTAACATGGTTAAAACAGCCTATCAAAGCAAAATAAAGAATGAAACGCATGTCATGATCTCTAGATGGATTCAAAAAAACGTTTGATGAAATCCAACATCCACTTAGGATTAAAAATTCTGAGTAAACTTGGTGTAGAAGGGGATTTCCTTTTTAAATAAAACATATTCACAAAAAACCTACAACAAACATCATAATTAATGATGAGATGCTGAAAGCTTTCCCTCAGCGATGGGAGTGAGACAAGGACAGATGTTAGGAGACTGTAAGTAGGGATAGGTTTGGAGATGACAGCCAGTGCCAGAAGGGAAGAAATGGAATAAATGACAGAAGGATTGGAAAGGAAGAAATAAAGCCACCACTATTCGCAGTTCGTATGTATCACGGGGAATCTGCAAGAATCTACAGGTGGGGCCGGTGAGATGGCTCAGCGGCGTAAGCGCCTGCCTTGCAAGCGCGAAGGCCCGAGTTCGACTCCCGGATCCCACATACGAAAAAGGGGCCGGTGATATCGCTCAGTGGCACGGGCGCCTGTTGGCGCGCGAGGTCCTGAGGTCGTCCCCCCGGTACCCACAAAAAAAAAAAAAAAAAAAAAAAAAAAAAAAAAAAAAGAATCTACAGGTGGATTACTAGAATTAGCTGTTAATGAATAAAAAGTCAAAATGTAAAAATCATTTCACCGGCTACAAACAGAAAATGACATTTAAAAACAGATACCGGGCCGGTGAGACGGCTCAGCGGCTTAAGCGCCTGCCTTGCAAGCGCGAAGGCCCGAGTTCGACTCCCGGATCCCACATACGAAAAAGGGGCCGGTGATATCGCTCAGCGGCACGGGTGCCTGTTGGCGCGCGAGGTCCTGAGGTCGTCCCCCCGGTACCCACAAAAAAAAAAAAAAAAAAAAAAAAAAAAAAAAAACAGATACCGATGGGGCCGGTGAGATGGCTCAGCAGCGTAAGCACCTGCCTGGCAAGCGCGAGGGCCCGAGTTCGATTCCCGATACCGATGTATGAAAAAGGGCCGGTGATATCGCTCAGTGGCACGGGCGCCTGCTGGTGCGCGAGGTCCTGAGGTCGACCCTTGGTACCCACAAAAAAAAAAAAAACAACAACAAAAAAAACCAGGTACTGAGCTGGGTGTGGTGGCGCACACCGGTGATCCCAGCACTTGGGAGGCTGAGACAGCAGGATTTCTATGAGTTTGAGGCCAGCCCGGGCTACCTAATGAGTTCAAGCCCAGTGTGAACTACTTGACAAGATACTGTCTTCAAAACAAAATAAAACATTTAAAAAACTCAAGAAACAACCCAAACCAGATACCAACTTTTAGTTGTAGTTGTTGTTTAACACCTCAAACACTCAGTAGCTTGAAGGAGTGTGTCAGTGCACTGCTGTCGGGGACTCTGGAGCAGGCTGGCGGCACGTGGCCGGCAGCTTTGGTGTGCTCACTTGGCTTCACACAGCTGACAGCGCGGCTGGCACTGGTCCCTACAGCTGGCGCCGGTCCACACAGCTGGCACCGGTCCCCTCAGCTGGGGCCTCCGTGGAAATGGCCGAGGAGTCTGGTCTTTCATCCCAGGCTTCTTCACGCTGTGGAGACAGAGCTGTCCTCCAACAGGTGGGAGCAGACGTGGAAGATCTCTGGAGTCACACCACAGCCACTTCGGCCACACTCCTCCAGTCACAACCCAGGAGAAGGGGCGGGAAACACTTCTCCTTTGCTGGGAGGCAATGCCATATCTAATCGCGGGTGTGAATTACCAGGTGTTATTTACCTGGGGCAAATCTCCCACTAGACGTGGAAGACCTCTGCTACCAGGAAGTTGGGTCCTAACACCTCAAGGAACTGGCAGCACATCTCAATTCTTTGTGTCTTTGACAAAGCATTTCAGACAAGATGCGCAGGCCATCATATGGCGTATAAGCAGGGTTTACTGCAAGATGATAGAGCTTCACAGCAAGAGAGAGAGGTTCCACCTTCAAGCATGAGCGTGGCTGAGTGCCCAAATGGCAAATGCACTGAATGGGGTCCCAGGTTAATTTCTGTGATTAGCTGGGTCTTTAAAAGCATATCCTTTCCTTCCTCTGAGGTCATTGCTTTAGTGCAAATAAAATGGACTGTGTTGACCTACTTCAGAGAGAAGCAGGTCCCTGTTTACCCCTTAAGTGGATGTCTCCATGTAGTTTGTTTTGAGACCTTAAGATTTTTCTAACCCCTCACCCCTGGGCTTCATATGGGCCCCGGACTTTAGCAGCACACTTAGAGGATATTACATTCTCTTGAGCTAACATTTGAAACCACAACCTTTTGTGGATTTTATCTATAGCTAAGAGAAGAAAAAAAGAATCATGTTTTCTCTGATTTTCAACTAGCCCAACGGTGCCCATCTCCAGGACTGCTAATAACTAATTTTCAGCCTAACACTCTGCGCAGAAAACTCTGAAAATGTACAAAGTCTAGATCTGCCGACAGTATGTTGGTTTCTGTCCCCTGAGAAGCAGATGCCAAGACGGCATTGGATGTGAATGAGATTTACTGGGAGAAATACCCATGAAGGATATGGGGGGAAGCCAGAGTGCACGTGGGATTCTCAGACCACTACGGCAGCCCTGGAGCACAAGACATCTTTTGCAGGAGCTCGAGGCTCAGCCAGGGATGGGTACAGCCTGCAGGGAGCATGGTCCCCGCTCAGCTATGCAGAGGACTTCCTAGGCAAAGAGAGGTCCAAGTGGTATGTTCATGCCCTGCCCCTGAAGAAGACAGCAGAGCCCAGGGGTGCAGAACCCACCAGTGTAAAGATGACAATTTCCCCCAATCTAGGATCTCAGTGACACAAATAAAATTCCAACAGAATTCCCACAGAAGTCCATAGTCTGATTCTAAATGCTATGCTTCTATGAAGGGCCAAGACCAGCTGTGAATCTTGGAGAAGATCGAAGCAGCAGGACTCACTGCGCTAAATATCAAGATTTATTTTAAAGCTACAACATGAAGATGGTGGAATTGGCACAAAGATAACAACTACATAAATGGAATAGGAAAGAGAGCCCAAAGCAGACTTGAGCATGTCTGGCCTTCTGGTTTTCCAGAAAGGAATGCTGTAGGGTAGTGGGTAGAGGAAAGCCTTTCCAAGATTGTAAAATGACTTTTCAATGTCTTTATGATGAAGAATAAGATAAAAATGAAATGAAAACAAATCCAGGGCTGGGGGTGTAGGTCAGTGGGTGAGGCCCTGGGTTCCATCTCCAGTATAGGGGGAAAATATCCAGGGTAGCTATGAATTTGGAAGTTAAAGGCAAAGCAATGAAGCCTCTAGAAATAACCAAGGATTTTCCTTACATTTATGAATGTAAAGTAGGGAATTACATTTAGAAAAGTATGAAAAGACACAGAAGTATGAATCAAAACAGAAAAGGCTAGTGAGTTCTACTACAGTAAAATTAAGGACTGTTTTGTTTTGTTTTGTTTTGTTTTTGAGACAGGGTCTCGCTTTGTAGCACAGGCTGGCCTTGAACTCGCTTATGTAGCCCAGGCTGGCCTCGAACTCACAGACTGAGTGCTGGGATTGCAGGCAGGCACCACCATGCCCAGCTAATGACACTTTTTTTTTTTTTTAATGGGCTAGAGAGGAACTACAAGAAGAAATTGCAAAGTATTTAGAACATAATGAAAATGAAAGGGCCACACTTCAAAACCTGTGGGATGACAACAAAAGTAATTCTCGGAGGGAACTGTTGTCCCTTCAAATGTGTTCATCTGAAAAGAAGAGCGATGTAGAATTAAAGAACAACGCTGTTTGCTTCTGAAATCAAAGTAAGAACAGCAAAATAAACCCAAGAAAATAGCGGGAAAGAAAAGCAGAAACTAGTAAAACCGAAAACAAACAAAAAACAGAACAAAATAAAGAGCTTTTTATTAATCTGTTTTTTGAAAAGATTAATAGCCTAGTCTGTGAACAAGAAGCATCAAGAAAAAAATAGGACACAAATAAACAACCTCAGAACTAGAGAGGGTGCAAAGGAAAATGAGTGTGGTCTTTTAAACCAGGGGATTAAAAAATATGCTTAGGAACAACTTAATAGCCTACATTTGAAAACCTTGATGAAACGGACACTCTTTAAAGGAAAACATCGATTAGCAAAATTGGCCCAGAAAGAAAGAGAAAAATGTGAATAGGTCAATAAGCAGAAAGGAAGATAAATATGAAAGAGCCACCTCCCAGAAGGCATTAAGGACACCAAGCCTGACAGTCAGAAGGCAGGAGGCCATCGTCACGACCCTGACTGGGGACAGCTGCGCTCCATGGGGGCACATGTGCACGCTCTGATCACATGGACAGGAGGCAGAATGTTAGCATCCCGAACATGTACCAGGCTCTCTGCTTAGGGCGAAAAAATGCCAGGGTGGAAGGGCAGATGCCTGACCAGGGTCGTCCCGGAAGACAGAACACGTGTTCAAAGGGCTGGTCAACTGAGTGGGTGTGCGACCCGAAGGTAAAACAACAGCGGGACCCAAGGGCCACCCTTCCAGTAGGCACACACCTTTAAATTCCGTGCTGGTGTCAAAGGCTGTGGGGAAGTTCACACTTGTCCCACACTTGCCTTGCAAGCGCGAGGGCCCGAGTTCGACTCCCGGATCCCACATACGAAAAAGGGGCCGGTGATACCGCTCAGTGGCATGGGTGCCTGTTGGCGCGCGAGGTCCTGAGGTCGACCCCCCGGTACCCACACACACAAAAAAAGAAACACATGTTTACTATTCATGTGTTCAGCAAAACTACATGTGGTTGTGCTCCCTGTAATCTCAGCTACTTGGGAGGCTGAGACAGGAGGGTCATAAATTCAAGAGCAGCCTGGGAAACTTAGGGAGACCCTGCCTCAGAAACAAAACAAAACAAAACAAAACAAAATGAAACAACCAAACAAATAAAAAACAAAACAAAACAAGCAAAAAAAACAAAAACAAAAACAAAAAGTGCCCATTGATAGGCACATAAGTAGATTATAGTATCTTAAAGGGATAGCCTATTTAATGGCAGTTGAAATGAATAAGAGGTATATAAATCAAATATGGCTTGATTTAAAAGGTATTGCTGGGTGAAAAAAAGCAAGATGTGGAATAATTTTTACTATACTGTTTTTTACCAAACACAAACAATATCATATAGGTACCTTCATGTGTTTTAGAACATATATGTTTTAAACATGCATGGATGCATGGGAAAGTCTTGAGACAACTGGAAGGACATAGAGCAAACTGATATTATTGGAGGGAGCAGCCGTGTGGACAGGGGTGGGCATGAGGGAGCCAGCGGGCATCGATCGCATCGAGGGGCGGGAGGCTGGAGCAGGCGCCGGGGTGCAGCCTCAGTGGGCCTCCTTCATGTAGCCTTTGCTGAGCACCTTGCAAAACGGCTAGCACCGTAATAACCACATCTGTCGTCTTACAAAGCCCAAGACAAACTGAGGACAGAAAGAAGGTTAAAGGAGAAGTGTTTATTGGAAATAGAAGAAGAAATACAGCTCCTGGGGGGTTTCCAGGAGGGATGATGCTTCCTCTGTCTTGGTCTTATATAGATGAGCAGAGAACAGAACTTTTTTTTTTTTTTTAATCGTCTAGTGACCTGTGGGTTTAGAACAACCAGTTTGGGTTTAGGCTTTTGTAATGTACTCTAAAGAAAATCAGCTAGTCAGCTGGTCCAGTTCCAAGGAAATTGGTTACTCTGCATTTTTAAGTCTCTGGAAGTCCAACCCGGAAGTAGGGAGGAGTTATCAACTAACTTAGCATATTTCACCCAGTCTCTTTCTGGGAAGAAGGGATCTTATCCGCCTGTCCTTATCCTAACTTTTCATTCTTTTTCCTGTGTTGGTGTTTACATTTTTAAGCTTGACTAGCCGCAAGGCTTGAATTAGCTCTTAACTCACACTGTGTGCTATCTTTTTGTATCTGGCTGACTTTACCTTAGTCAGTCCTTTACTGACTGCCTACTTATAAGCTAATTTTTTTTTTTTTTAACTCAGGACCTCATGCTTGCCAGGCAGGCACCATGCTACTTGAGCTATATCCCTGGCCTTATAAGCTAATTTTAACTGTCTTTTAAGCTAGGAACACTCTTTAAGCAAAAGCAACACTTTCTAAGTTTGTTTCTTCTTTTTCTTTGGGTACTGAGGTGTCTTAGTTACTTTTCTCCTTGCTGAGACAAAATATGTAACACCCAAAGTTAAAGGAGGAACAGTTTATTTGGCTCAGAGTTTGTAGAGGTTTTAGTTCATAGTCGGCTGGCTCCAAGGCAGGGTGGCATGGTAGAGGAGAAAGAGTCCATGGCAAAGCAGGGCAGGCAGAAGGCGGCCAGCAGCAAGCAACAAGGGACAACCCTCTTTCTGTCCCTTATATTTCATCCAGGCTACCCATCCTTAAGGTGAGTAGCGCACATACCCAGTGTGGGTCACCCTTAATCCTACCAAGAACTATGCCAAGTCAATCAGTGGACTAATTTAGTAGTTACACAACCTTGATCCCAGCATCACACACTCTAGATCCAGCCACCTCTAAAAAGCCTCATCTATGACTGCATGAGGCTTTGGGGGGACATCTAGACACAAGCCATAACATGGGAGTTGAATCCAGGGCCTTTACACTGAGCTACATCCCTCGCCCTTTCTATTTTTCATTTTGAGACAGGATCTCACTGAGTCATTAAGTTGCCCAAGCTGGGTTTGAACTTTTGATCCTCCTGCCTCAGACTCCCAGAGTGCTGGGATTACAGGTGTGAGCCACCACATCCACCAGTTTGAAAGTTGTTAACGTGATTTTGCTTTTGCCTTGCTACTCTGAGACATACACTTGAATGAAAGGAAAGTGGGATTTACTGCAGAGGGAACTCAAAGAGAAAGAAAAAGGTAATAGGATTTTGGAAAAAAAAATTCCTTACAAGGTAGGCTGGTGTGTTGAGAGGTTTCCTTAAACGTGGATGGTCCCTGACTTATGATTTTTATTTTTTTTTTGGTAGTGGGAATCGAACTCAGGACCTTGTGCTTGCCAGGCAGGTGCTTGTGCCGCTGAGCTTTATCCCCAGCACGATTGTTTGACTTAACATTTACATGAGATATACGGCAACGACAATCTATGTGTTGTGTTGGACGGTTTTGCCCAACTGAAGGCTGATGTAAGTGTGTAGAGCACCTTCAAGGAAGGCTAGAGTAAGCGGTGATGGTCTGAAGTTAGCGCTATTAAATGCATCTCCAATTTCCAATGGTTCAACTGACAATAGGCTTTTCAGGGTGAAATGTCATTGTGAGCCAAGGGACATCTGCGTTACTCTCCTCCGATGCCCAGTGCAGTTAGATTAGACTCAGATACTTTAATAAATACCAAGAAACTAGTGGGCTGGGAGTGCTGGCACACGCCTGGAGTCCCTGCCACGCAAGGTGCAGTGTGTGAGGCTGGTGCCACTGGCGATAAAAAGAATTTACCAATAGGTGAGGGCTGTAGAAAGTTATCGATCCATGGCAGCAGTGGGTGAGTCTAAGAGAGGTCCAATGCTGTCAGGGTGAGAGGCTGAGATTTCTACATTCAATTTTACCATGAGGAGGAGGTCTGTGGTCTGGAGGTGGGTATATTTATGTGGTCACCTCAAGTAGGTGATGTAGGATGTGCATTTTTACTGCCGGGATACCCATCTGGTGGGCTAGGTTAGAATGCAAACCATATCCGTTTGAAGTTGAGATCTGCTGCCCAATAATATTGCCGCTTCCTTGAGGATGGAGGTCTATAGGGTAGAGGATGATTTACAAGGGGAAAGCACAGGGACCAGAGCCCCATTTAATTTTCCTTGTCTCCTTTCCACCTCTTTTCTATACTACCTCAGCTCTACCTCACGGTTTCAGATGGCTGCCGCAGTCCTCACCATCACATCCTCACACCCACTGGGCAGGAAAAGTGGAAGGCGTGCGTCTTTGTTTGGCAGACACGATCAGAATTGTACATGTTATTTCCCTTCTTGTCTCATAAATCAGAACTCATTCTCATAGCTTCTCTAAGCTTAATGGACTGCTGGCACGACAGCCACACAGCGACCCAAAATGTGAGGCTTCTAGATCCAGAAACAAGGGGAGGGAGGGATGTCGGGAATCATTAGCAGTTCCTGCCACACTCTTTGTGTCAACAACCATACCTGGGGAGAAGGCAAAGCCTGCTCACCTGCCTCCTGCTTGTGGCCCTGGGGCATGGTGGGAGGCCAAGAGGGAGAGGGAGAGGTCAAAGTGGGGCGAAGGCAGTAGGTAGAAGCCAGCCCTTCTACTCTGGGCATTGCTGACAGCAGTAATGAGGTCACCTGCAACATGAAGCTGCTGGCCCAGGTTGCTGGTGGCCCCACATGGTCAGGCAGGGCAGGTCCAAATGTAACCAGCAAGGCAAAATGGAATTTTATTTCTTTTAATTATTTATTTATTTATTTTATAGTATAAAGATCTTCTATTGTGATTCTTTTTTTAATTTTAAAGATAAAAATAGAACAAAATTTCAAAACAATAGGAGGGTAACAATGATTAATACATTGTGTATTGTTATCTTTAAATTAGTTACTCAGAGTACAAGATATCGGCATTCAGTTGTCCAAACAATACTAGCACAAACCCTTCTTTTCAATGAACTAAGGGAAATTAGTAGTATAACTATCTTAACTATATTTTACATATATATATATATTTTTTTTTTTTTTTGCTTTTCCCTTTCTTCTTTTCTCCATTCCCCCACCCGTTCCTCTTTCCTTTTGAACAGTTTCTTCCCATTTTACAATATCTATTGTACACAAAACGGAATTTTAAACATTGGTTTTTTTCCTTTCTTTTCTTTTAGAGATGAGCAGCTTCTGCAAACTTCCTCCTGCCTAGCGTGTAACCATGACCACTGCCCTCCTCTCCTAGGCCTAGATAAACAACAACAACAAAAAATGTGCAGATGCTGTCCCGGGGGTTTGGGGTCCAGGAGAGGTGGAACAAGCCTGGTGCTGTACAATCACCACATTGTATGCCTCTATTCTTTGCTATAAAAGACCCTTGCACGCCTGGGCATGGGAAGATGGAAATTTGAGGCCAATGAGACCCTTCCATTTCTTGGCGCAATCTTTGAACAAGGACTTTTCCCACCGAGGATAAATGTCCTCCTTTGAGTTGGTCAGCAGTGAGCAAACCACCCTAAGCATATGGACCTGCGTGGCCAATTACGCCAAAGCTCAGCTGTCCAAAACCACCTGGTGTCCTGCCCTGGTGTGGGCAGAGCCCAGGACAGTTGAGTGTCCACAAGGACTTGGCTTTGTGGCAGGCAGAGTAGTGTAGATTCACAGGAAGGACTGCCAGATTTAGCAAATAAATACAGAGGATCCTAGTTCACTTTGAATTTTAGATAAACAAGAAATACATTTTTAGTAATAAGCATGTCTGTGTCCCATTCATCATTTATTTGGAATTCATATGTAACTGGGTGGTCCGTATTTTATCTGGAAACCCTACAAGCCTGGGATTGTAGGCTCGGCCAGGTCTCGGAGGAGTCTAGAGCTCCAGTTGGAGCCAGCGCAAGCTCAAGGCAGACACAGGGACCTCCAGGCTTGGTCTGCTCCCCAGAGAGATAAGGAGCCACAGGGACCACACGGAGACCACAAAGTCCCACTGTTCTCTGTGCAGAGTGACCTTCCTTTTTCTGCTCCCCAAGACCGGAAGCCAGCTCTCTGGAAAGAAGCAGAGGAGACGGGAGAGAAGGGAAGCCTGGCATGTTTTCCCCCAGGACTATTACTCAAGCGGCCTTCAGAGTATCCCTTGAACTGCATTTAACCTGGTAGGATGAAAGTAAGGAATCATTTATTTCTTATTACTGAGCTACAGGTGAGGGCTTGGAAAGTTCTAGTTCGATACGGAGCAAATTGAGATCGAGCACCTGGGATTGAGAGGGGTGACCCAGTTACCCTTTCACTGCAATAGTTCCAGGCCTGAAGTCCTAGAAGAGCCCCTGGGGTTGGGGACGGCGTCCTGTCAACTCTGTCCTCCCCGTGAGTCACCACCTCCTGCTCCCAGCGTCCCTGCCTGACCAGCTGGGCTGCTACAGATCTAGGGCCAGTATTCCACCGTCTTAGTCATTGTCCCCACCCTGGGCGTTTATGGAAGCTTGGGGCCTCATAAAGCTCAGAGTTTACAATGATAATAAACGGGGCAGTTGGCTTGGCTTGGGGCAGGATTGAGGCTCAGCCCGGAAGCTGTCAGCTGCAGAAGGCACTGGCCTGGGGGGACACAGGGCAGGCCCTTCTCCCCAGTGTCCTCACAGCTCAGGACACGGTGGCCACGTTCTTGTGAGCTCCCACTGGAGGTGCCCCGGCATACTTGGCGTGGAGGTGCCGGAAAAACTGTGTCAGTGGACAACTGCCCGCGCCAAGAACTGATTCCTGGCTTCCCCTGTCCACAGCTGTCTGTGAGATATAAGGGGCTGAGAGATGCGGACCGTCCCATCCCTCACCTTGGGGACCTCCCAGGCCCAGCCCTGGGGAGCCTTCTCTACCTACACTCACCTATTACTTTCCAGATCCTTCCATAGATGAGACTCTTTTTTTTAGTCCTTTTTGAATTGGTTATAACACTTGTCTCGTCCCTTTGCTGATTAACGAGTAGAATACAATCTTTAACGTTTGTTGATATTTATATTGGTATGAGAATAAAAATGATATCATCTTCTGAAGTTTATCTTAATAGGGTTAGGAGGACTGGGTTACAAATCTAATTTCTACCACGTATTGACTTTTAGTCTGGCAGATTACTTTACCTCTTCGAGATGAACGTCAACCTGCCCCACAGCGGAGGCTCTTGAGGATACAGCAAAAAACAGGCAGCTCAGCACTCCAAGAGTCCTGAGAAGAGGCCCCGCCCCAGTTCCGCTCCGGCAACGTAAGCCCCGCCCATAAGCCCCGCCCCTCTTCGGCCCCGCCCCAGCCTTGCTCTAGCTACATAATCCCCGCCGCTCGCCTGTCGCAAGCCGGAGCCCAATCGGAGCGCGGCCGCTGCACTGCGCACTTCCCATTGGCTGCGGGCTGCGGCGGTTCTGGCCCAGGCCTGTGATTGGCTGTCCGGGCTGGTGACGCATAGCCCGGGCGGCTCGCGGGCTCCCGGCGGTGATGGAGGCCGCGGCGGTGCTGACCCGGGCGGCTGCGCGGCGGCGGGGACTGGCGGCCAAGGAGCAGGGAGCACAGGAAGAGCCGGGGCGGCGACCGAGGCGGCGGCGGCCGGGACGGAGGTGAGGACGTGGGGCGAGGGCCGTGGGCGCGTCCTGGACCGAGGTTGCCCGGCGGCCGGGCTGAGCGGCTGGTGCTCCCTGGTGCGCCGCGCGGGGACAGCAGCTGGCTCCCCGCGTCCGTCCACCCGGATCCCGCCCACTGCAGCGCGACAGGCCCCCGGGCAGGCCAGCGGCCGTGCCCCTGAGGCTGGACAGGGTCCCTTTTTTCCCCCAAAGTGGACGTAAGCCCGAGGGCCGGGATCGCCATGGCCATCGTATCCGCGAGCTCGCAGCGAGGCATTTGCCAGCTTTCCGGAGAGTGACCTCTGACTGGAGTCGGTAGGGAGGACTTAAGCAGGTGGAGAACGAGAGGGTGGGCATCCAGCTAGGAGGAGCAGAATGGGCGAAGTCACAAAGGGAGAAATTGACGGACATGCCCTTGGACCCAAGCCTGTCCCTTTTGGGAGCGTTTGCCTCAGCAGGCTGCCGGGGGAAGTGGGAGCACTAGGTTTGTTTCTAAACCCAAAGCAGTGAGACTGGTGGGCACTGCAGACTGCATAATGGTCAGCAGCTGATGAGGGGATGGCTGGTGGGACAGGTGTTTTTGGGTAGGAAGAATGTTGAGATGGCCCTTTCCCACCTACTGGAGGAATAACCAGCACACAGGTGGACCTGTGTGGGCAGGATTGGTCTGAGAAATCCTTTAGGGGGCAAAGAAAAGGGTAAAGAAATCAGCTAGGAAGGAGGCTCAGAAAGAGGAGGGTGGGAGAATGAAAAGGGGTATTTCTGTGGCATCTCCACTTCGCTCTGCCCTACTTCCCACCCACCCTGCAGTTTCTAGGGTCCCCAGTCTCCAAGGTGCTGGGTTAGCATTGGGTGATGGCAGACACTGCGGAGGAGCCCTGCCAGCAGGCCTCTGTGTGGATGTGGGGGGCTGGCAGGTGCTACCCAGTTGGCAAAGAGCAGCCTGAGGTATTGGGAAATGTGGAGACCTTCAGCTTTGATGCCTGTGGTCCCCAAGTGGCGCAGCAGTGTCTTTTCGCTGTTTTTAAAATAATTTCTTTTAAAGCCAGCGGTGGTGGCACAAGCCTGTAATCCCAGCACTTTGGGAGGCTGAGACAGGAGGATTGAGAGTTTGAGACCAGCTTGGAGAGACTGTGTCTCAAAATAAAAAAAAAAAAAAAACAAAAACAATAAAAGGGTTGGGAATGGAGCTTAGTGAGAAGACCTCGGGTTCGATCCTCAGTACTGCCGCCCTCCAGATAACACTACATAATTTAGACTTCTTCAGGGTTTCCCAGCTTAATGCACTAGAGGTACTCTTTTTCCCTTGTTACCCACCCATGAATACTGAAGAGCTAGTGTTTTGTGGTTACATGTAGGGAAACATGGACTGGAGAGAAAGCTTGGCCCCTGCTTTTAGAACCTTATGTTTGTCAGTGCTTTGATTAGTCCTTGTTCCCTGGCCAGAGCAAAATGACTGGGCTGTGAGGTATGTGTCTTTGGTTTGGGGCATGTGATTTGGCTGTGTTGGGGCAGGGCTTTATCTGTCAGAGTGCTGGAAGGGCAGAAGCCAGGCCTGGCCGCTAACACAGGTTGCTGGAGCGACCCACGTTCCTGAGTGCCTCTGTTTTGGACGTGGGCTTGTGTAGTCTCGGATAGATAATATAAGCCCTGTCTAGGTGGCCCCTAGCCATTTGCTTCCAAGCATGCTTTATGCTCTTATTTAATGTTTTAAAAACCCGTTTTGCTTAGAACCAAAGAGGATCCAGAAGAAGAAGCAGTCTTTCGAGAAGTGGTCAACTTTAGTCCGGATCCTTTGCCAGGTGAGAAGATGGAGGCTCTGAATAACGTTTTCACGTCCACTCTTGGGGTTCTGTGTAGGGCAGTCCCCACTCCCTCCCAGTTCTATCTGTCATTATCAAAGTATTTCTATGAACTCTGTAATTTTCACTAATTCCTCACTATCTCCCTCTTTGGACCAGTTAGATATTATGACAAGGAGACCACCAAGCCTATCAGCTTCTACCTGTCTTCACTGGAGGAGCTGCTGGCCTGGACACCTCTCATGGAGGACACCTTCAATGTGGCCCTGCAGCCTTTAGAGTGTCGCCAGCCCCCACTGAGCAGCCGTAGGCCACGGACCCTGCTATGCCATGACATGATGGGTGGCTACCTGGAGGATAGGTGAGGACGCATCGGACATCGATCTCATTGCTGGTCATCCTTGGGAGGAACGGGGAGGAGACAGGAGAGTGCGGGGTGGTAGAAAGCTGTGGGTGGACATCAGGACACTGGATTCTGCCGCTGTCCAGGAGGGAGACTCAGGACTTAGTTTGGCTGCACCCATGAGGAGAGCACTGGCCTGAGTGGTCTCCATCTCAGCTCCAGGGTCACGGAGCTTGATGTCTGGTAGGTTGGCCCTGGCTGTGGTGTACAGCATGATTAGACTCCCTTCACTTGCCCAGCTCTGCACATTCCCTCCAAAGTGGCATTTTCTTTGTTAGGCAGTACTGGGGATTACACTCAGGACTTTGCACTGACCTGCATCCCCAGCTCTTTTTCATCTTTTGTTTTGAGTCAGGGTATCGCTAAGTTGCTAAGTTGCCCAGGCTGGGTTTGAACTTGTGATCCTCCTGGGGTCTTAAATGTCCATAAAACACTCTGCGATGTAGTGATTGACAGGAAGGCTGAGTCAGAGCTGGCTGTCGAGGCTCAGACAGGCTGGGGAATGAGCTGACCTGACAAAGGAGACTGTATCCGAGGCTGCGTTGGGGCCGCCGCTGCCTTCCCTGTGGCAGAGCGGAAGCCAGAGACCTGGGGCTGGCACACGAGCCTGTCTGTCTCCTCCTCCTAACAATGCTCAGTGCGTGCGGATGCAGCACAGATGCCTGCCGCTGTGGTGAAAGCAGTTCCCTCATGGCCGCTCTGGAGCGAAAGTCATAGCTTGTGCCCCTGCACAGGGCCTGCACACAGCAGGTTCCCGGGTAGAATCCACTGAACAGAACAAAGAGGACCCTCCTCAGGGTTGCTCTGTACCCCGTGGTCACCATATCCTCCCTCTGTCTCCTGGGCCCTGACCTTGTTCTGTTTTCCCACCCAGGTTTATTCAGGGCTCAGCGGCGCAGAACCCCTACTCCTTCTACCACTGGCAGTACATCGACATCTTCGTGTACTTTAGCCACCACATGGTCACCATCCCCCCGGTGGGCTGGACCAATGCCGCCCACAGGCATGGGGTCTGTGTGCTGGGTAAGAGCCAGGTTCGTTAGCAGGGACTCTGCCTCTCAGTGAGTAAGAATCCTGCCTTGGGGACCATGCGCTTTCCCGGAGAGGACCAGATAGCAGATATTTTTCAGTGTTGTGGGCCATGGTCACTATGGTAATGACTAGTAGGAAAGCAACCATGGATGACAGGTCAGCGAGAGCCAGCCTGTGTTCCAGTAAAGCGTCACTCACACGTGCAAGGCGGCTGGATTTGGTGGTCTGAGGCCCTGGGTCTGCTGACCCCTGCCTGTGTCAGAACAGTGCCTCTCCAGGTCTGGCCTGAGTCCAGACCATTTGTGGGCATCCGTGACCCCACTGCTGGGACCTGGCCACTGTGTCTGAGTCACCAGGTGTCTGGGGGGTAGGGCAAGGGTCTGAATGTGTAACAGGCTTTCTGGTGGCACCGATGCTGCCCATCCAGAGACCACACTTTGTGGACCCCTGGGTCGGAGGTAGAGCCAGCGATATGGCTGACCTCAGGCCCCGCTGTCTCGCAGGGACGTTCATCACGGAGTGGAGCGACGGGGCGAAGCTCTGCGAAGCCTTCCTGGCTGGGGACTCACACTCCTACCAGACAGTGGCCAATCAGCTGGTCCAGATCGCCCAGTTTTTTCGTTTTGATGGCTGGCTGGTCAACATTGAGAACTCTTTGAGTGTGAGCTTGGCCTCTGTGCTGGCACCTGCCCTCCCCCAGCCCTTGCTCTGCCTGCCCTCTACCTGTTTGCTTGGCCCAGCTCACAGCAGCACAACCACTGCCTGCTCCCAGGCAGAGCCAGCTCTGCTCCCCTGGGTGACCTGGCAGTGAGGCGAGCCTGCCCCACTGTCTCTGGAGCTTGCTTGGCTGTGCTCTGCTTCGCTGCTGCTTCAGCGTACCCACGCCTTTCCTCTTCCACATCTCTGCTTCCTTTCCATGGTCACCCTGCCCTTCCATTGCATTTTATCTTTTCCTGAGTTCTTTTTTTTTTTTTTTTTTTTTTTTTCTCTGTGGGTATCAGGAGTCGACCTCAGGACCTCGCGCTTGCAAGCAAGCGCTTGTGCCACTGAGCGATATCACCGGCCCTTTTTTTCCTTTATGTGGGTTCCGGGAGTCGAACTCAGGCCCTTGCGCTTGCCAGGCAGGCGCTTATGCCGCTGAGCCATCTCACTGGCCCTTTTCCTGAGTTCTTGTCCAACACAGAGGCAAGTTATACATCTTAGGGCTGTAGGGTGAGGGGGCCTGGGGACCAGGGTTTCTCTGTGCTCCTGTGTGTCCTGTGCTGGGTGCTTCTCATGACAGATGGGCCTCACCTCACCAAAGGTCTGATCTTCGTTCCTCTCCCAGGTGGCTGCTGTACGGAACATGCCCGCTTTCCTGCGATACCTGACCGCGCAGCTCCACCAGCGGGTCCCGGGGGGCCTGGTGCTCTGGTATGATAGTGTGCTACCGAGCGGGCAGCTCAAGTGGCAGGATGAACTCAACGAGCGCAACCGGTGAGCCCCGGGTGGCAGCTAGGAGAGGCGCTGGGCTGTCTCCTTGGGTATCCTGTGTCAGCCTGCTTCGGGTAGAAAGAGGGGCCCCGGCGTCCTCTACCGTCCTGATGGTCAGCAGGCCTGATCAGTGACTGGTCTCCCGGGTGGGGTGCTGAGGCTTTGGGTGACTACTTATGGCTGGTCCCTGCTCCTGGGAACAAAGTGTAGCCCAGGGCCACTGCCATTGTGAGCAATGAGGGGGGAAAACCGTGATTTCTGGGCGGGTTCCCCGTCCTGCCACGCCTGGACCTCAACAGCCCCTGTCACCTCTCAGGATCTTCTTCGAGTCCTGTGATGGCTTCTTCACCAACTATAACTGGCGGGAGGAGCACCTGGAGCGGATGCTGGGGCAGGCTGGGGAGCGCCTGGTTGATGTGTACGTGGGCGTGGACGTGTTCGCTCGGGGGAACGTGGTCGGAGGCCGCTTTGACACGGACAAGGTGGGTGTGCCCTTTGTGCCGGAGGGCTGGTGGCCTGCGGCCCCTCCCTGGCCTGCTTTCCTTCCAGTTCTCCTCTGTGCCTCATGGGAAAGAATGGTGGCAGCTGTTCTTCCCAGAGTGGGGAAACTGAGGCACTGAGAGACATTGGTGACCTGTTTTGAGACTGAACTGACCCCATGAAAGGCCTTTGACTGAGCTTCATCCCCACTTTTTTATTTTGACAGAAGGTCTCACTGAGTCATTAAGTTGCCCAGGCTGAGTTTGAACTTGCAATCCTCCTGCCTCAGCCTCCCAGAATTCTGAGATTACAGGTGTGCATCACTGAGCATGGCTACAAATGGATGTTTTTATCTGGGTGTTGGTGGACAGAAGTGTCCTGTTCCCATGCTTGTCTCATCTTTTGCTTATCCTGACTTCCTTTCTGGACTGTGGGCTTTGAAGAGACTTGAATTTACCTGCTGCACCAATAGACGCAGAGATTGCAGGTGGGGCTGCAGTGCCTCTCATGGCAGCCCAGGGCCGGAGACAGACGTGAAGCGCCACAGTTGGTGACCTGCACCTGTAGTGGCAAGTGATGTTTCCAGATGAGGCAGGTGGCCTCAGCACTGAGGAAGGGCACCAGGCACCACACCTCCGTGGGAGGGGCAGGCTCTCGTTTCCTGCTTGTTGGCGCTGCCCCTTTCTGGGCAGCAGTGGTGTGCTTAGTAAAAAAACTAAGATTTTTTTTTTTTTTTATATATAAATTTTTTGGTATCGGAGATCAATCCCGGGACTTTGGCACTGAGCTACATTCCCAGCACCAGCACCCCCGCTCCCTTTTTGAGACAGAGTCTCACAAAGTCACTAATTTGCCCAGGCTGGGCTTGAATTTGAGATCCTTCTGCCTCAGCCTCCCAGGGTGCTGGGATTATAGGTGTGTAGCACCACGCCTGGCCAAGTTTTAAATGAATAAATGATCCTGATAGCTGGAGAATCTTTTCCCCCTCTGATTCTAATCCTGTGATGTGCAGTGTATGAGTGAGGGAGTGAGGAGGAGGAGAGCCAGCACTGTGGACAGTGCCCACAGGCCTGTGCCCTCCAGGCCTTCCTCCTGCTGCCTCTCTAGCGCCCACCACTGGCTGGTTTGCAGAATGACGGGGATAAAGCCCAAGTGGAGACTGGGTGGGCGTGGACAGCTGCCACGGCCCTGCTGATCTGGCTGAGAGGCCCAGCCCCTGTGACCTGGCCATGTGCTGTCCGGGGGGGCCTGCCTGGACTCAGGTCCCAGTGTGGCTGATGCCAGCATCTCCCTGACTTCTGTCCCCCAGTCGCTGGAACTGATCCGAAAGCACGGCTTCTCTGTGGCTCTGTTTGCCCCCGGCTGGGTGTATGAGTGTCTGGAAAAGCACAACTTCTTCCAGAACCAGGACAAGTGAGTCCTGCTGCGCGCGGGTGGCTGCGAGGATGAGGGGACTCGCGGGTTACCTCAGCTGCTTTGTGGGGCCTCCCAGAGCCCAGCTGGGCAGGAGGGAGCAGAGTTTAGGGGCTCGTCTATGGTGGGAGGGCCTCTCTCGGGGGGCGCGGGAGAAGCTCCAGTTACAGCTGTGGGTGGGAGGATGTTGAAAGGCCACCTTACTCTTGTCTGAGCCGTGGCCTCCTCTGCCAGGTTCTGGAATCTGCTGGAACGCTACCTGCCCACACACAGCATCTGCTCCCTGCCCTTCGTCACATCCTTCTGCCTGGGCATGGGGACACGAAGGGTCTGCTATGGACAGGTGTGTGGACCACCATGCTGTGTGGACAGGGCGGGGGAGGGGCTCTCCTTCCATGTCTGTCGCCTGCCCTCAGCTGGGCTAGGGTTGAGGGAGCCACGGGGTGCAAGCAGGAGGGACGGTGGCCTTTCTTGTCCCTGTTCCTTACCTGCTCTGTTTGCCGCTGCAAAGGAGGCTCACCCCTGTCTAGTTCTGCCCTCTCCTTCAGGAGCAGGCTGTGGGGCCTTGGTACCACCCGAGTGCCCAGGAAACACAGCCCCTGTTTGGTGAACACAAGCTGCCCGGTGACAGCCAGGGCTGGGTGAAGGTGCACTGCTGCCTGGAGGACTCCTGGCACGGGGGCAGCTCGCTGCTTCTGCGGGGTGTGATCCCACCTGGGATCGGCAACGTGGCTGTGAGGTGCGTGAGTGATGAGGCGGGTGTGGAGCTGTCAGTGTCTCCCTCCGGGTGAGTCACAAAGCAGGGCAGTGGGTCGGTAGAGGACAGAGGACAGAACCCAGATGGTTTTTTAAAAAAATCATGGTAAAAAACATAATGTGAAACCATCAGAACCGTTCTAAAGTGTCCAGACAGCAGGACCAGCTGTGAGTGGTGTCATGCAGATCTCCAGGGCTTTGTCATTTTCAAAACTAAAACCAGCCCCGAGCCACAGCCCTGTGCCCAGTCCTGGAAGCACCCTTCTTTCCGCCTCTGAGTGTGACTGCCCCAGATAGCGAGGGGGATCATGAGATGTGTCAGAACCACACCTCCGGCCCGCAGGAGAATCTGGCCCCTGGGCAGCTGGGCCAGTGTGGAGCTTTTGCCCCTAGGCTCCCCGTCCCTGGCAGAGTGGGGCTGAGCTGCATGCTTTGGAGCAAGTGCCAGTGTCTGCGCCGTCCTCGGGCCTCTCACAGGGTCTTTCTCCTCTAGGTTGTTTTCCCTGCAGGTCCCAGCCCCACACAAAATCTTCCTGTCCTTGGTGTATAAGCTTGAAGGGTCCACGGATGTCACGGTTGCCTTGGAGCTCACTGCTGGGGATGCTGGCAGCTGTCACATTGGCAGCATCTCGGTGCTGAATGGTGAGGAGCTGGCTATGGGGGGATCTCCAGGAAGGGAAGTCTGGAAAGGCGCAGGCGGGGTGGGGGGCGGTGCTGGTGTCAGGTGTATCTTGCTTTGGTAGGAGCTGCGGCAGCTTGTGGTCCAGGCCTGGACACAGGGACTTGCTTCAGAGCCAGATCCTCTGTCCTCTGGCCCTGTTGGGCATCGGCAGCTTCCTAGGCGGGCGGAATATGGACCTCCTACTGGCGAGGGCATTTCAAGGGGCAGCCAGTGGGGAAGGGAGATAGCAAGTTGGGAAGAGCCAGGGTGAGTGAGCCTGGCCAAGCCCAGACATGGGTCTCATTTATTCTCCTCCAAGCCCTTTCTGGTGGTCCCAGAGCCTCTGCTCCAGGGTCTGATCTGGGCCCTGCTCTTTTCTGCTGAGAGCACATCCCACTCCCTCTGCCCCCGGGGCCCACATTTTTCTTTGAGATCTCTCTTCTCAAGCCTATGTCTCCCCCTCTAGCAGAAACAGGTTCAAGGCACAGACCCCGACCCCTCCGGGTGCCCCCCACCAAACTGGCCAGATGGGCGGGCCGCTGTGGCCAGCAGCTCAGTGGGGGCTGGATCCAGCGGTGAGTCCCTCTACTTCCTGCCAAGCCCAGGAGGGAGCAGCCACATATGTGGGTACTTGAGGCAGTGTACCCTGCTGAGACTCCCCAGGACTGGAGGAATGGAGATGCTCTGGGCTGGCTGGCTAGGTTTGGGGCAGCACTACAACGAGCCCAGGACACTTCCTGGGAGCACTCCAGGTCACTGTGGGGAACTTCCTTAGGCCTAAGGTCCCCATAACCTGGAGTACCCTAGGACAGTCCTCCTTTCCGCTGTGGCTGGGGACCTCTGGTCTTGGTGCCACTGTGCTGAGCCAGCCCGTGACTAGCCGTGTGCCCCTTCCAGGTGCTATGAGGTGAACCTGCGTGGGTGCCTCCTGCGGGACCTCTTTGTGAACTTGTCACGGCCGCCAGGCAGTCAGGAGGAGAAGAGCTTCATTTGTCGCCTGGGAGAGATCCAGGTGTGCATCCAGGATGGGTGACACCTGCTGCTAGAGGGAGCAGAGGGTTCTGAAGAAGCTGGGGTGGTGCAGCTGGAGTGGCGGTGCAGGGTGGGGTGCCCTTAGCCTCCCCAGATGTCAGCTGTCTGAGCCTTCTCTCCTGCCAGGTGGTGGATGCCAACAGCCTGCTGGCCCCCCTGCCCCGGGTGCAGAACGTCACTGTCACGCAGGTCTGCTGGCAGCGGCCTCCCTCTGAGTTGGAGGGGCCCTTGGGCCGACTGAGGCTCAGCTGTACCCTGCACTGGTCCTACCTCCTCCTCCAAGCCCGCTGCTTCAGAGTCCACAGCTGGGAGGGGACGAGAGGCAGCTCTCCAGGCAGGGAGCCGCTGGGGCCAGAGAAGCCCACATTCTTGGGCCTGGCTTTCGTCAACCAGTACCGTGTGGTGGACTTGGTGGTAGAGGCTGCTGGGCCCAGCCAGGAGGGCCGTGTGGAATTCCTGGTGGAGCCCGTCCCCAGGGAGGGATTCCAGGTCCCTCAGGCTGAGTGGGGCAGGGCAGCCCTACTCTACTCCATGCCTCCATGAGCCAGCACCTTCTCGCCTGAGACTCAGGTTGCACCTTGGCTGGCTGCCCCAGGCCTCTCTGGGACCCTGCTAAGTAGGGCCAGGTGTGAAGGCTGTGTCCCCAGGATGAAGGCAGCTTGCCGAATGATGGTCCCAAAGTGGGCACACGGGCCTCGTGTTTGTATGTAACCCTCTCCACAGTGTGTGATTCCGAGGGGAAAGGGAAAGAATGTGAGGTTTTGTCAAGAAAACTCCATAAAGAATATTTTCAAATAGGTTTAAAGGTGTTGATGCTGAGAACAGTGACCTTTTATTCCTGCAGATCACACAATTAGAAATGAATGTAGACCACGGCAGGAAGGCTTTGGAGCAGGGTTGTGGCCTTCAGGATCTCTGAGGACTGGGATGCAGTGGCCCTGAGGGTAGTGGCAGAAAGGAGGGGCCCCAGAGCTCAGGACTGGAGCTCAGGGCCAGGCTGGCACCACATCACACCCCTCCTGAGCACTGTGGGCCGTCGTGGTCTAGACCACCTCTGGGGTTTGCTGGCTCTGGCAGTTACCTGTCCCCATAGCCGAAGTCCCCTTGCCTCTGCTGCAGCTCCTTCAGCCCTAGGCTCACAGCGAAGCCTGCCCTTCTTGTACCCTCCTTCCCCTGCCCTGCCATTTCTGCAGCCCCCTTGACAATGCTGGGCAGGGGAAGCTTCCTGCCACATCTTTAGGCCGTGGGTAATGCTGCGAGCTTTTCCCTGCTCCCCCTTCAGGTGCCACATGGGGTCTGTCACAGTCCTGCACAGGGTCAGAGGTTCTCAGGGGTGTTTCACCCTCGGGCCACATGGGGTCAATGGTGGTGTGCATTTGGCCAGCCCTCCTGTCCTTTTCCTGTGCTTTAGGTGTGGTGCTGAGGTCCAGGACACTGACACCATTGGGTCACACATAGGCCACGGACTTTATCCTGTAGTAAGGCAGGGTTGTGGCAACCATTCCCATCCTCAGAGAGGTGAGGAGATGGATGGGCTGGGTCCTGCTCAGCGCACTGAGCACTGGGCCTGGAGGGCAAAGGTCTCCTGCAGGGGCTGAGCTCTGCCCACTCCCACCTCCCTGCTTTCCCAGAGCCTCTCCTTTCAAGTGCAGTGGAACAGGCAGAAGCCTGGGGCTGGGTTCTGAGCTCCTTCCTGACTGGAAACACTTTCATGTCTTATGCTGACAAATGAGTGCCCAGCATCCAAGGCAGGGCCGTGACTCTGCTGACTACTCCGAAGCTGAGACCACCAGTCCCCGGGCTCTTCCCGAGGCCCTGGAGTGGTTCCGTGGGCCTGAGGGGGGCAGGGGGTGACAGCTGCTGCTGCTTTAGCTACTCACTCCGCTTCCTCCATGGTGGTTTCCCTCCTGGCCTTGCACCCTGTGTCCCCAGAGGAGGGAGTCCTGGCCTGTCAGCTGCGGCGCCTTGATATTGGGCAGTGCACCACAAACGCCTGCTTCCCTCGTTTCCTGAGGTCTTTTTAAAAGTTCCTCCGAATATTTTATGTAGAGAAGGAAGGAAAATTTATAGTGGCAATTATTTCCTCACAGTCTGGTGAGCAAGCAATTAGAAATAAGGGGGCTTAGCGGAGCGTGGCGTTCGGCAGAACCCCACAACGCCGCTCCCCCAGAGCATGGCCCCTGGGCCCACAGCACAGGCTCCTGTGCAGGAAAATTAATCTGCCAGCATTTAAGCTGTGCCCCTCTGGTGGGTGTAATTGCTCTGAAATAAATTATCCGATGTGAAAAATGAGAGCTTGAGTCTGGGTGAGGTCTGGCTCCCTGCCCCGGCCCAGCTCTTAGGCTCTTTGGGTGTTCTCCGTCCGTACCCGCCTCCATCCACCCTCCCACCCCCCAGGAGTGGGGCCTGAAAAGTGCATTTACCTTGAAGTAGTGCAGCTGCTGCTGTGGCCAACCGTGCCAGGGGACCAAGGGCTTCCTGAGTACCATTGAGCTCCAGCCAGACGCCTCTGCAGCAGTCCCACCTCCCTGCCATCCTACACTTAGGCCACCACCCCAGCTGGGGTGCGTCTGGGGTGCGTCCTGCCCCTGAGAGGTAATGCACTCAGCTGCCACTTGGCAGAGGTGTCCGTCCGTCCAGCCAGTCTGGAGAGGAGGGTTGAGACTTAAAGTCTTGCCCAGAGAGTCGTCTTCTTCCCAGAGCCACCCGGGGGGCTCAAGCTGTCTGTCCTAGACCAGGCCACACACCTCGTCTTGTGCCCTCCACCCTGGGTGCCTGGAGCTGCCAAATCAGAAAGAGCTGTCCTGGTTTGAAGAAAGAAATCTTTATTAATAATCTTAATAATAATACTGTTAATTTGAATGGTCACACCTTGGAAGCATACAGAATGGTAAGAAAGGAAGCCTGGGGCTCGGCTGCAGTCCTGGGGGGTGGGGGCCTGGGGTGAGGGGGGTCCGAGCTGCTGCAAGAAAAGGGTCCAAAACAGCAGAGGGCACGGGGCCCTGCAGAGGACAGAGCCAGAGGCAGGTGCAGGGCTATGTACAACAGGAATAGAAAAGGAGGATTCGTTTCCAGAGCGTCAGTAGCTGATGCTGAATAGAAAGTGAGGTGTACTTTTTATTTCTGAAGTTTCATGAGACAGTGGAGCCACGTCGGGAGCCCATGTTTTTGTAATTTTTTTGCTGCTTCCCTACTCCAGCTATCCCTGCCTTGCCAGGAGCTCTTCCCTGCCACCTGCCATCTACTCCCTCTTCTGCCCACCTGCCTGCCCGGGGCCTGTGTTGCCCTCGACTTCCACCACTTCCACACCTGCCCAGGGAGTGGGGCCAGGCTGCAGCCCAGCTGGCCCCCCTGTGGCAGGGCCAGCTCAGGCCTCCCCTGCCCTCGCTCTTCTTGCAGATCTGTTCTGGCTGGCACTGCCCAGGCCCATAGTGCTGCCGCGACTCCCAACTTGAAAATGGAGTCAAGCTGGCCATCCCTTGTGCCTCTCTCCTTCCCAGCAGGGAAGGCATGGGGCAGACCAGGTCCCAGCAGTAGCATGAGGTTGGCCTCCGGGAAGGGAGAACTAAGTGCAAGTCCTCTGCTTCAGGGCCCCCGTCCACGCTCACATCACTTGGAGTGACTCCTGGCCAGCCGGGCCTCCTTTGCTGTCCTCTGCAGCTGGGTGCCGTCTCACTTGTGGGGAACAGGGCACAGGAACCCCTGTTCTAGAGCCACGTCAGCCCTTTGCATTGGAGTTGGCCCCCAGGGTAGCTGCTTGGACAGACAGCCAAGGGCACAGGGGGCACTGCATAGCCCAAGGGGATTAATGCCCCTCCCCACCCCCAGCCCCTCCAGGCACAGCCCACCTGCCCTGGTTGCTCCTCCCCGTGGCCAGGCCTGCTCCACTTCTGTACCCCACTGCTGGGGTCACAGGGGCCTGAAAGGAAGACTGGATAGAAAACGGAGCCCCCGCTGGCCACACATCCAGGGCCCTTCCCTCCAACTCTCCTACTGCGCGGCCAGCCGGGCAGGGCCGCTTTCCACGCGCCCGGCGGGACGTGCTCCCTCGGTGCGGGTGTGCGCCAGACGCGGACTTGGACTTGGTTGGATGCCTCTTGGTTTGGTTGGTTTTTTTGTTGCTTGGATCTTAACATCTTTTTTTGTTTTGTTTTTTGTTTTGTGATTTTTTTTGTTTTTTTGTTTTTTGCCCTTCATGGTCCAAGAAGGAAACGGTGGAAGGTTTCACTACAATAGAAACAGAAAGGCAGGACTTGCAGTTTCTCTGGAGCAGCGTCCGGCGTGGGGGCCACATGACCCACGGCCTGGGCCCAGCTTCAAGTCCCAGCACCCCCTAAATCTGCCCTCAACTTTGGGGACCCACTCTCTCCTGCAAGTTGAACCTGAAGCAGACATGCCTCCCGGCCGGGTAGAGGTACAACTGGGCACAGTGGTGGCGGGTGCACTACAGGGGGCTAGGACAGGGTCGCAGGGCCCAGAGTCAGCAAGAATCTGGGTAGCAGGAGCTGCCTGTAGCTCTGATGGGGCGAGGCCAGGCCTGGCCAGACCAACGGGACGAGGCAGGAGGCAGAGCGTGATGGAGAGAGGCTTAGTGGGAGAAGAGGGAGCAGGACATCCCTCCACATCCGGGCCCTGGTGGGACCCACACGTCTGTCGGCCTTAGCATCCAGAGACCGGGGCTGCTTCCCCTCCTGCATGTACAGATCTGTGTGCCCCAGGCCTAGTACTGCACCAGACCTTGCCTGTTTCGGTGGACTCTGCCCCGCTCCCTGGGCTCTAGGCCTGACCTTAAGTCCCAGCCTTTATCCCCTCCAGGGCTCTATGCAGGGGGCTGCATGTGTCCCCCGGGCACACAGTCTAAGTGAGGCTGGAGTGGCTGTGGGTGGGTATCACCATGCTGGCAGGGGCTCCTGGGAGGACTTCCCCTTCTGCAGTGGAGCCCGATAAAGAGGCCCGGGGACAGGCCAGTGGTGCTTCAGCCCCACCTCAGTGCTGAAATCCCACCTATGGACTGGGGGCCCCGGGGCTCAGGCTCTGCCAGGTGCAGGTGCCAGGTGCAGGCGGTGGGTGCAGGGCAGGGTGGGGCGGCCTTGGGCATTTCTTTGGCAATTTCTTTCCTTGTGTCCACTTCTTGCGACAGCACTAGGGAGTCCCCAGGACTGGTGTGACCATGGCGGTTTGCACACAGCAATGTGCCTGTGACTACTTTGGCAAGAAATGTCATCAATAAAATTTAATTAAAATATTAACTTCAGCAGAATGGGGTGGGACAATGGAGGCGGCTACTCCTGTGATTATCAGATTGCCTGTAGGTGGACAGGTGCCCTATCAGGGCCTGAGCCCCTCACCCCTGCATCACTGAACACTAGGGGAACCAGGCTGTGTAGGGGAAGCCTGGCCAGTGTTCCTAGAGTTGTGTGCAGCTGGGGCCACCAGGAGACAGGGGTGTCATCCTCCCAGGGTGCTAACGCTTGTCCTTCCCAGCCTGGCCCCCATTCTGTGCATACCATACCTGAAACGCCTCGGGTAGTACAACATCAACAAAGTCAAGATAGGAAACCACGGTTCAGACATACAGGAAAAACCAGGGTCAAAGACACACACATCGTCATGGGTGGGGTGGGGAGACCAGCTGGCTGGAAATAAAAATCTATGGATTTTAGAGTCGCAGAGGGTCAGCGGTGCATGTCGCTGACCGGGAGGGGTGCACTGTCCTCCTGGTGGCTGTGCCTGGTGTTGGGGCTGTAGGGTTTGGTTTGGAATAGGCAGTAGTGTGAATGCTGTTAGGGGTGGGTCTCTTGCTAGTAGGGGGTGAAGCGGCTGTACCCTCCTCGGCAGAGGCTAGCCTGCAACATCAAAGATGAAAAACAGCCAATCAGTACCATCTTTTGGTAGGTGGGAAAAAGTTGAAAGAAAAAAAAAATAAGGAAAAACAAAAAGAGAAATAGCTCAATCCCATTTTCTTTTGCCCTTATAGTTTTCCTTGGGAAAAGTGGACATCAGATTGTCACGTCAATAGGGGGTCAGGGCCTGGCTGTGGTCTCGGCCAGGAGGGGTGCTCCAGGGTCTCCTGAGCAGCCTCTGGACCACTTCTGTGGGCTGGTCCATCACGCCCTGTCTGTCCTCAGGTGCCTGGAGATCCTAGCATAAGCCCCACCTCCTCATGCCCTGCAGGATGTCTGGAGCCAGCTCCACCCGGAGGGGCACAGCCCTGAGGGGCTTTGTCTCTGGGGGCACCTGGGGCTTGCCCGTCTCTGGGGGCTTCCTGGGCTCGGCTCTGTGTCCTGCCCTTGCGTGCCCCTGGGTGGCCCCTGGACAGGAGCCTCCCTCCCACCCATCAGTTTTGCCAGAAAAAGGAAGAAAATGGCAAATGTCAGAGGAGAAAAGTTGGGAGAAAAATAGAAAATCTTAAAAAAGGAACACCTGAGAGAGAACGCTTGCGAATTAATGAACACTTTTAGCTAGCAGCTGCACTGAGGGCCAAGCAGCCCCGGGGGCTCCAGGCCTGCGAGCCATGGTGTTGCGGCCTCTGCCAGGAGGGCTGCCTTGGCCCCGAGGAGCCTGCAGTCCATGGCTGCCCGTGCCCCTCACAGACTGCTTGGGATGTCTGAGGCTTGCTCAAAATCCAAAAAGACAAGATACAAGTTGGGAGGGAATAATCAATACCAAGGGAGGTAGGAAAAAAATCCACGTTGCCTCTGAACCTCTTCCCTCCTGACTCCTCGCAGAATGTTTTCATCTTTGATGCTGGATGCCAAGCTAGCTAAAAACAGACATTAACACCTCTGGGGTGGGGTGGGCACGAGAGGTGGGTGTGCGCTGGAACAGGACCGGGGTGCAGAGTGGGTGGGGCTGTATGTGTCCACAGCTGGCCAAACACACACACACACACACAGACAAGCCGGCCCGCACGCCTCCTGCAGCAGAGGTGCACCCCTGCCCCACCAAGGCCACTGGGGAGCCCCGGAGCCCTAGAGGAGTCTGGAAGAGGAGCTTGGTGAGAAACAGTGGGTGGCCTTTGGTCCCCTCCCCATGTGAGAAATGGCCAGTGTGGGGCTTGGTTTCTACACACCACAGAGGGGAGGCTGAGGCTGGAACCATGACCCTTAGAGCCTCTGCTGGGGGGCGGGGCTTATCAGGGCTGTGGTTATGGGGCTCAGGAAAACAGGTCCCACTAGGGTGCTTCCCAGAGGACTGATGTTAAAGGGGAGCTGGACATCTGGTCAGACCTGCCTCTCCTCAATGACAGAGGGCACAAAGGGTCAAGCCCTCACCACCCCCTTCCACTCAAGCCCATGCCCCAAGCTGCAGTCCTTCAAGAGTCACCAAAAGAGGCGCTGGCTAGAGGGCCTCTCCTAAGGGCCTGCCCCACCCACCCATGGTGATGCACCCACCCCTGCCCCTCAGCTTTACTGGCACCCAGGGCCAGATGGGCCCAGCCTCCTTACCATGGTTCCAATGCTATAGGTTGCTGCAGGGCCGATGGTGTGATGGTAGGGGTCAGCAGCTGCATAGACTCTGCCGTAACTAGGGGAAGAGCAGGGCAGGGACAGTGTGTGGTGGGAAGGTGAGGGAGGGGGCTATAGGCCTGCCTCCTTCCAGGCCCCTTTCCTATGGTCCCAGCCACAAAGCCCCTCCCTCTCCCATGAGCCCCTCCTCACAGTCCATCCTCCCTTCCTGTCTGGAAGGAAGTTCCTGGGACCACAAGGGCCACTATTTCATTGCATCCAGTGTGTGCAGACCCTGACGATGGGCCACACACCCTACTCAGTGCTATTGGAAGGAAAGGGGTCCTTAGCAGGTCTGAAGGGAAATCAGACCCCATCCCCACAAAGAACAGAGACAGGGGTTGAGAAAGACCCCAGACATAAGGACCAGGAATGTTACCACCAAGGAGGTGGCATGGTGTCCCCAGATGACTTTCAATTCATTTGTGCAGTGACACATCAGCTTCTTAGAAGACAGGGCTGGGCCTTGGGGTTTGTGTGCCATGCACACCTGGCAGGGCTGAGCAGGAGGCCACAGGGAGGGTACAAACCCAAGGGTCCCATTGCTACTGGAGGCTCCAGGCCAGATGGACATGTGGACAAGATGCACAGCCATCTGGGTGAAGTGCCACTGCAGGGCCCAAGCAGGAACTCTGCGGCCACCAGGCCAAACATCCCAGGAAAATGTGCTAGGCTCAGCCACCCCATGGGGGGACACTTGAGGTTCCTGGCACCCCAACCAAAGCAAGCCATCCAGGGCCTTTTTTCTGGGCCTGCTCAGAGCTGGGGGAGACGGCACACAATGCCCACCCTGGTCTCATCCCATCCCATGGGAGGCTCCTGATTAGCCTTCTCACATGGGGCCTTGAGAGCTGGGGCATCCGACCTCAGGGCTGGGGGACGGAGATGTTCTCTGATCCCCTGGCCTCCCCAGTCTTGCAAGCAGGAAGTGACTGAAATCTGGGGCTCACTGGCCACACCTGAAATCACTTTCTTGTCCAGACCCTGCACCCACCAGGCTCAGGTACCACCAGGCCCCGATCAGGGGGTAAGGTTTCCTGTCTGTCTGGAGCCAGCCCTTGGGGGACCCTGGACTACCTTCTCCCAGAACAGCTCACTGCCCCCAGCCTCACCTGTCACTGTAGGCTGCTGCTGCCGCTGCCGCTGGCTGAGTGTATCTGTAGGCTGCATAGCCTCCCTGCAGGGTAGGTGGGAGGAAGAGATGGCAAATGGACTTAGTGGGGCTCATCCAGGGACCTGGGGCAGACACAGACTCTGCAGGGCTGGGCTCTTGGGAGGGACTGTGGACCTTCCCAGTCCCTCGGCCTGGGGAAGTTTAGATGGTGCCTGACCTGGCATCTGGCTTCTGGTCTAAGGGACGTCTGAAGACTGTCAAGTGGCATGGGTTGAGAAGAGGCAGGGCCGTTCATTCATTCATTTGTTCTCATACCCATTTGTGCATTCAGCACACATTAGTGGGTAACAGTTATACCTCTGGGTGTTTGCTGGCCCTCGGCAGAAAGTAGGTACCCACAGACCTGCCAACAGGCCAGCAACACCTGGCTTGATTCTGACAGGCACGGGGAGCCCCTGGGTGACTTGATACTATCATGGACACTGGGAAGGGTCCAGAGCAAAGGGCCCAAGAAAGCATTGACTCCGACAATGTCTTGGCCTCAAATGCATGGGTGACTGATTATGGGAGACTGCCCAGGACCGAGGTACAGCTGGGTACACTGGTGGGGTTGTCTCGGAGGGCTCTGGCCCAGAGGAAGCAGTGGGCACAACCCCATGAAGGAAGAGAGAAGCCACAGGACCCCGTACAGGCACCCTTGGGGCCCGGCCTCCCGGTCTCTCTCGGGACTTCCGCACTGGACTCTTGTCCGTGGGGGCTATCTCAATGACCCCATTGTGGCTAGGGGTCAGAGAGAGCCACCCACTGCCGCCATCGTACAGCGCCTCGCCAAGTGGACAAGCTGCCTTCAGCTTACAAGGCTGCTGCAGACCCAGAAGCAGCTCCCTCGATGAGCAAGACAAACCCACACTGGGCTAGGCTGGGTCCCCAGGGATGCCATTCTCTGCAGACTGGCACCCTCACCCCCACATCCCAGGGATGGAAGGGGGGCTGTGAGAGGCAGACAGACAGAAGGGCTGGCCCCGCCCTCCCCTCCACAGGGCGCACTTACATAAATCTCAGCACCGTAAAATCCATCCTGATACACGACCCTGGAAGCAAACGGACAAGAGAGTGGTGGGAACGCTGGAGAGGTGGGGTAGGCCGGCTCCGGAGTCTGCTGAGGAGGGAGGGGGCACGGTGCCAGCCCCGCCCACGGGACTGGCATTTTAACAAGCGTTTGCTCCAGTGCCCTGTTTGGTATAACAATAGAGTAACACCCTTGTTGGGCAGCTCCTTTCTCTCAAGACCCAGGGGGCCCGTGGGCCCAGTCCTGCACGCCCTCCCTACCCTCCCGCAGGCAGCTGTCCTCCCACTCAGCAATGGAGGGCATAGAACCCCGGGGAAAAGGACCAGGAAGGGCTCTGAGAAGCCCCTCGCTGGACCCAAGGGCCGAGGATGCCCATTAAGGCATCCGGATCAAGTGCCGGTGCTAACCGTCCTGCTAAATAGTGACCCTTGGTGGCGACCCCCGCGGTGTGTGTGGGGATACTGAGGATGCAGGAGGCTGCAGCGCTGAGTTCCGGAAAGGCTGCCGAGACCCTTGCCCTCCACCCAGGGGCTCCCGCGCCCCCCACCCCCGCCTCCCTCCAGCTCCCCCACCAGGTACTCACGCTCCGTAAGTTGGGATGGGGGGTGGAGGCGGCGCAGCCCGAAACGTGTTATACACTGCCCGGCCCCGGCCCCGGAGGTGCGCGCCCCTGTAGGCAACCGCGGTGCCGGTGGTGGGGTAGGGGAAGCCGGTCACTGCAGGAAAGGGGCGGGAGAAAGAGTGGGAGAGGGAAGGCGCAGGGAGGGCAGGAGAGAGCCCAGGCTGGCGCCCCCCCAGTCCAGGCCGCTGCCCCCTCCCGTGGCCAAGCCCACCTGTCCCTGACTTTACCTGCATAGAATTCAGGCCCATAGACCGCGCCTACCACGGGATTTAGCTTCCAACCTAGAACAGAAACAGGCCAGTCACTATCCACCCAAGCCAACCTCACCTACTCCCGGAAATCCAGAGATAGGGCTGACCCACTGGGCTTTCCAAGGGCGGGCCTCTGCCCTGCCCTGGGGCCCCTTTGGCGCTGCAGCCACCAGGGGCTAGAACAGCTGCGGCCATTTCACTCTCGACCTGCCCCTCTAGGTTCTTGGATTCTGTCCTCTGCAGCCTGCTCCTGGGCACCCCCACCCCAAGTCACCAGTCCCTGAGGCTTAGGGTGAAAGGGGAAGTGGAAAGTGGTCTATAGACGCTGCGCTCACAGTTGGGATGAGGGGCTGTGTCTCGGGGGCCTCTCCCACCTCCTGTTCCAGCTCCCAGGGGCTTCCTTTACCCTGTGTGAAGGGCCGCTCACGGCTGTCTATTCTCTCTACTCACCTGTAGGGCTGTGGGCCAGGAGGGAGAGGAAGGGCCACTGGGCTGGGGACAAGAATGATGACCATTAACAGTTCCAGAACACTAAACCTTTGGGGTGATCGCCACCAACAGGTAGGCATCACACCCTCTCCATTTTACAGATGGTGAAGTGGAGGCTTAGGGGGGACCTTGGGTCATAAAGGTGGGAAGGGGCGTGGGGAGGGCTGGGCCAGATTTGAACCTGCAACCTCAAGCCATTCCCTCCCTGGGTCCCAGCTGCAATCGGCATGTTGCTTCTCCCTTCCTATCAGTGGGCCAGTTTTCTCCCCCTGGGGATCTAGAGACAAAGATCTGACTCCACCTGAAGGCCCAAGGGGGTGGGAACCAGGTGGCTTTTAGTGGGCTCCAGCCAGGCATTCAGACAGGGCAGGCAGGAGGGCTTCTTTCACGGGGCCACCCTCCCCCCTGCTCAGGTCCTATCCGTGCAGCATGGTCCCTCTGCACTGTATGAGGAGAAACAGGGGGGACCTGAACCCATTGGCTGGCTGGCAAGATCTGTCCTGGAGAGTGTGGCCAAGGGCATCAGTGGCAGACTCCATGTGGGAACCCCAAACTCAGGTACCCCACTGCAGAGCGGTGGGCGGGAGGCATCCAGGATGGTGTGTCCAGGTCTTCCCTCGCAGGGGCCCACGCTCCACCCCTCTATGACAGTGAGCTGCTTCCTGCCCCCTGCCCATCATGGCTAGAATTCTGGAATCTCCCATAAATCCAAGGGTAGGAGGGGAGAAACATTTCATCTGGGTAAACCTCCCTCTCCAAGAATGGACTTTTCCTAGTAAAACACCCATGATGGAGCAGAGCCCGGAGCTGACCCAGGCCACTTTCCCCAGACTCCATCCCAGTAGCTCATTTGGGTCCACGCTGGAGGCTGAATGTCTGCATCAGGAGCCCTGGGAACCCTCATCTGTTACTTGGGCCTACCTGTCCATTCTGGCTCCACCCATCTCTGCTGGCCCCACATCAGTCTGGAATCTCGCAGGTCACAGTGGCAGCCTGAGACTCACCCGGACAGCCCCTTTGTTTCTACCATAAATAGGAACACCTGGAACCTGGCGAGTTGGTTTTCTGCAGTAGTAGGCAGTTCCACCAGGCCCGGTGAATTTGAGTGCTCATGGTTAAAGCACCACAGGCCACTCCAGACCAGCCACAGAGAACTCGGCGACATTCCTCTGCAGCCTGCGATTCTTGCCAGGGCCGGTGACGGCATTTAAGTGAGCCTGCTCTTGCAGCACGGATGGGCAGAGATTTCTGCCTCATTCCATCGGCCAGCAGGGCACACCCCTCAGCTCTCCAGTCCTGCCCAGAAAGCAGTGGGAGGTGGGTGGTTTAGCAGTACTGGAGATCGAAGCCACTTTCTCTGGTAATGAGCTACACCCCCAGCCTTTTTTATTTATTTAGAGCAGGGTCTCATTAAATTACCTAGGCTGGCCTTGAATTTGTGATTCTCCTGCCTCAGCCTCCTGAGTAGTTGTGATAACAGGCATATACCACCATGCCTGGCAGTACGGGGAATCTTGAGTGAAGAGTGGGCAGTGGTTCATAGCCCCGTTGGTCACCCTAACCCTGTGGATATGTCTACTACACTCTGCAGCCAATTAAACCAATGGGCTCCTTTCCTTGTGGGTGGTGGGACTCAATGACTGCAAGTAGCAGCCCCCTCAGTAGTATATGCAGCTGTTGCTTGGATGGATTAAACTAAGGGACCATGGGGATAGATGTTCCAGTGGAAGTCCTTGTGCTGCCCTAGTGTAGGCTTTAGATGGCTATTTGATGTGGCTTGGGAAAGCCCAGGGCACGATGCCAGGCATTCACACTGGCCAAGTCATAATGGCTATCCAGATCATGTCCATCCACACCAAGCTGCAGAACAGGAACATGTGCTTGAGGGCCCACACAAGGCCAAGTTCAAGTTCTCTGGCTGCTGGAAGATCAATATCTCAAAGAAGTGGGGTTTTACCACGTTTAATGTATATGAACTTGAAGACATGAGAAGCAGCTCTTTCCAGGTGGCTGTGGGGTCAAATACATCCCCAGTCATGGTCCCTTGGACAAATGGCAAGACTTCCATTCATGAAGGCTTCCCATCATGCCCACCCATAAATCCTACTTCCTTTGCTTGTCTATCTAAAAAAAAAAAAAAAAAATGTGTACTGCTTTTATTTCCTGTGTCAGAAGCCAGATCACAGAAGTTACAGCTAGGGTGCACTTTGTACTATAGCAAAGTTGGGGTACCCCCAAGTTCTTAAAAAACAGTTTGAGATTTGGGTCCTCACAAGAGCAGGGTGGAAGGCACAATATTCACCTCTAAATTGGGCCTGGTCAGAGCCCTGTCCCACCCCAGGACCTGACCTGTGATGAGATCGGATCATGCTGCAGATCTGCCCATGTCCTGCTACAGGCTTCCTGCATGGCCGGCCAGTCACCTGACTCCAGGAGAGGCCGCGTGTGACATGGTAAACTCTATCCCCACATGGGGATAGCTTGCTGGTGGGGAGACCTGTGCCATCTACACCACACTGCCTGGCTGCAGAAGCTGCTCCCTAATAGGCAGTAGGAACTAGAAAAGGCCCTGATGTGTCACCAGCTACGCTCAGAGCAGAACCCTTGCCCAGTAGAGTAAGATGCTCCGTGGCCACCAGAGATCCTTCTGAGCCCTTCCGGCTCTTAGCATCAGCAGATTAATCTTCAAGGGAGACCCAGGACCCTCACAATAGCTGGGTGCACAGAGGACCACAGTTTACCCGCATTACTGCCCAGCAGGACTCAACCTGGAGACCTCACCCATTTAAAAGGCTTCCGGACCCCGAAGGACGTGGTTGCTTTCATCAGCATCAAAATATGGAGCACTTCCATCCCAGGCCCTAGGCCAAACCTGGAGATGTTGTCATTAACAGCCCTGGGCGGTGAGTGGACGTCACTATCCACCACCCACTTGCAGATGAAGAGACTAGAGCTTGGGGAGGTCTAGAAGCTTGTCCAGGGCCCTCCAGTATCCTTTCTGGCCCTTCCTGCACGTGTGCATACACGAATCAGGGCAGCGTGTCTGACCACAGCATCCGCAAGCACGAATCCCTGGGAGCACAGAAGCAATCGCCACGGTAGTGCTGCACCGGAAGTCCGTCTACACGGCCTGAGTGCTGTGGGTGCTTGGGAAAGCCCAGGAGCCTCTGACGGGAGACACCAGCTGTGAGGGCTGCCTAAGCTGACCATCCCCTTCTCCTGGACAGAAGAATGACAGCTGGGACACCAGGAGGGGCTGGGGAATGTAGCATCCAGGAAGGCTGGTCTGTAGCAGCCTCCATCCCCAAGGGCCACCAATCCGGCCCTGTAGCTCTGGGGGTTCTGGGCCTCTTACCATTGGTGTAGGGGTTCCCAGTCTTCTTGTTGGTCATGACTCGGGCCGTGGCATTGTTGACCTGTCCAGAGATGGGGAGATAGAGGATAAGGGGTCCTGCCCAGCCTGCTCCTGCTTCCCCGTGGCTTCCAGGGAGGGGGCTGGGGGCTGGGAAGTGGCCCTTGGGGGCACCTAAGCTGCCATGCAGCCTGGCCCAGGGCCCCTGGCCCAGACCCACTGGCTTGTGCTCTTCCCAGAGCAGTTCCAATAAACCCAGCCCTGGCCCCTTGGGCAAACCAAGACCTGTGGAGAAGCTTGCTGTGGGCTACCAGGCTGGCTCCGGAGATGTTCTCTCCTCCTGCAGCTGCCAAGGCCCTCCTAGGTGTGTGCCCAAGAGGGCCACTCCCCAGCCCTGTGGAAGCACCCCTTTCCTGGCAGGGATCCTCTGCTGCTCTGCAGAGCTGGAAGTTTCCTGATGGGGTCTGCGCATCCTGGGGGCAAGGTGGGTGGGGGCTCTAGATTGGCAGTGCCAAGGGGCTGGGTCCTATGCCACACCTGTAAATCCCAGTCAGACTGCCCAAGGGAACACAGAAAACAAGTGGCCTGTGTGGAAGGGAGTCAGGAACAGGGCAGCTGGAACCTAAGGGAGGGGTCTGGCCACTGCCCCTAGAGTCCACTGGGCACTGGAATAGGCCAGTGGCTTAGCTTCAAAACCCTTCCACCATGTGCCCCAAGGCTCCTCCTGAGCCATGGGCCCTCCTGCCCCTTTCTCAGCCCTGCTGTCAGGGGAATCAGTTCTGGGTCCCACAGCCACAACACCAAAGTCACAACATGAGGCAGGAAGGGGCCAGGAGGCGCAGGCTCCTTTGCCTGCTGCCCTTCTGGCCGCTGGCTGCTGCTTCTGCTTCCGCCAAAGGCTGGACTGTAGAAGAGGACATTGCTAGGCAGTGGGGAGGGGCAGGAGCTGGTGCTCCTGGTGAAGAAGGGACTCACAGCTCCTCCCTGGGTGGGGGCAGATGGGCCGACCCTAGTCCTTGATGTGGCCAAGCCTCAAGCACACAGGTTCTGGGGCTCCTGGGTATCTGGTTGGGGACGGGCTCTTCCAGGAATGGGAAGGAGTGGGGAGAGCAGAGGGACCCTTGAGTGAGCCTGAAGCCTAGATCAAGCAGGAGGAAGCAATGGGCTCAGACCAGAGCCAGCCACGTGGTGGTGGGGCAGGGTCTGGCCTCGATGTGACCCTTCCTCCCACATGGAGGACATTGGCTGGGCTTTCTGCAGGGCGGACAGTGCTAGGCTGGAGGGGACCCGGGGAGGGGGATGGGGCAGGTGTTGTCCAGGACCTCCCTGCCGCCGCACACTTATCTGAGCACCTCAATTTTCCGTCCCTCTACGATCGTCCCATTCAGCTTCTCCCGGGCTCGGTCAGCATCTGAGCTAGTTTCAAAAGTTACAAACCCAAAACCCTGCGAGCAGAGGAGGACAGACACGGAGAGAAGACAGGATGAGAAAAAGGGGCAAAAGGAGGAGTCAGGGAGGTGGGGTGGGGCAGGGCCATGGGGAGAGGGAAGGAGAGAGAGGGAGAGAGAGAAGGGGCCAATCAGGGGAATCCAAGGAGAGGCTCAGGCAGCCCAGAGGTCTGGTGCCACCGGCAGGATGTACAGGGGTGTGGGCCCCAGAGTGGGCAGCTGCTGGCCACCCGAGCCAACCTGAGCTGACAGCCTGGCACCTCTGAGGGACAGGCTGAAGCTACGGAGGTGCTAACCTGCCCAGGGGCCGAGGCTGGGCTTCAGCAGTCCAGGGGAGACAGCCCCACCCACCTTCGCCCTAGGAACCCAGGCAGCTAGAGTCTCGCTTTCCTGGAGGGGGAGCAGGGCTCATCTTTGCCAGGCACCCTCCAGGCCTGCTCGCCCTGCAGCCCCTCCCCAAAGCCTAAAGACCAAGTCCAAGGGCAGCTGAGGGCCTGGGGGTAAGTAGTTGGGCGGGGGGCCCCAGGCCCAGAGTGGGGCTCTGGGGTGCAGGCAAGAGGTCCTGGCGGCTCAGAGAGAAGAAGCAGTGTGGCGGCAATGACACAGACAACTGGGGCGGGGTGGGAGAGCGGGGAGTACAAGCACCCGTGTTGCTCAGGGGTCCTCGGGCACGAAGCTCTCCAGGAAGGAACATTCACACGTTAGCCTGGCAGGACCTACAGCCGGCGCGGAAACGGTGGCAGCCTCTGCACGGCACCCACCTTGGAGCCCCGCTCGTTAAAAATGATCTCCACGTCTAAAATCTTTCCAAATTGCTGCAAAGACAGAGAGACAGAGAGGAGGGTAGGAGACAGGAAAGGGTGCATGAGAAAGCAGCCAGTCTGTCCCGTGGTGGTCTCGAGATGCCCCAGGCATGGGAACGGGAGCCCCAGGACCCTTCTACTCTTGCCCTGGGCACCTGCTCTTGGAAGCCTGGGTCTTCCTTCTTAGGGAGCAAGTTTTGCCTGGATCCTGGTCACACCTGCTGGCTGGCTGGGGATGGGGTATGTAACTGTATAACTACGGTCGTCCTCCCCCATCCTCCAACCTAGCCACAGTGGGGATGGACTGCCACCCCATAGTCACACGAAGGGTAAAGGTCTATGGAGAGGCCCTTCTCCAAGGGATGGGGGAGGGAGAGGGAGAGGCATGAGCTAGGACCAGGAAATGGGGACCTTTAGGCTTCCCTTCAGTGGGAGGAGGAGAGAAACAGCTGGAGGAGGGAGAGACCCAGCAAGGGGAAGGTAGGTGGGGGAGGGGGAAGGGCAAAGGGATGAGGATGAGGCAGGGGCTGGGCAGGGCCTCACATCTCTGGGACCCTGTACTACCCACCCCATGTGCTAGGTGGGGCCAAGCTATGTGTGGGGTACAGTCTGGAGTGTCCAGATCCCAGGGCCCTGCCTGTTCAGGACATACCAGGAGGTCTGCGTACCCCCTTCCTGCCCAGAGGGCAGGTGAGGCTGTGAACCTGTGAGCCAGGTCCCTGAATACCACCTGTGAGGTCCTCGTGGGCCTGATCTGCAGCCTCCTGCGCCAGCTACCCCTGGAGGCAGGGGAAGAGGGGCTCAAAGCCTAGGGACCTGGCAGCAACAAAATCCCAATCTGCCAGGTTCTGGAAACGGGGACCAGGCCTTCCCATTCTATGACCCCAGGACCTGATGTAGGTCGGGGACTGCCCCCGCCTCTTGACCTAGTGAGCAGGGGCACATTGAGGTCCTAGGTCAGCAAGCGCACACGCTGTCAGCCGCTGTTAGGGGAACTGGGCCCAGAGAGATCTGGCGGTACCCTGAACCCCCAGCACTGAGAAGGTACACAGCTTTTCCCTCTGATGACTCAGTCATGCCAGCTTGTGGGGAGTCTGAGCTCCAAACCCAACGAGGCCAAAGCCCAGGATGGGGAGTGGACTCCTGGGGTCACCCTAGAGATGGGTGTTGGGGCTCGTCCGTCTTGGGCTGCTGCACCTTATTTCCCTGACAATCCCAGCTGTGTGGGAGGAGCCTGCAGGGCTGGCTGGGGCTCAGGGGTCAGAGCTGCCCCACTGTATGGCAGAGGTGGGGGCAGGTCCAGCGGCAGGCAAGAGACATGGGCCAGGCTGCATGGTCCTTTGTGGCCAGGGCAGGCCTGTAAGGCAGCAGCGCACCCGGCCTGTTCTTCCACAGCAGCCCCAGCACAATGGTGTCAGCACCTTCCAGGTGCTCAAGTCCAACGACAAGGCTCAAGGGCAGGCCTGCAACTGCTGGAACCCGTGGCACAAAATCGAGAAACAGACAAGATTCAGGTAGGGAGTCTTCACTTGCTTCACGTCAACTGTGCATTTTCAGGTCGCCTTACTGGGGACCAGGAGGACTCAGGCCTGGGCAGGGTGATGACTGGTCCCCAGGCATGAAGAAGAGGCTACAGCTCTGTGTGCGGGAGGAGGCTGGGCTCTCCCTCCACTGCCCTCTGCTGGGGTCAGGGGTCAGAAAGCAGTAAGCAGAGACTCCGGATCTCTGGAAGCCTCTGAGGACGGGTGACCTTGGTGGTGGGGGATTTCTGGCCAGGGAATGGGGCTGTCACAACAGATCTGCTGCCCTGCCCCACAGTGTCCCCAGGCGGGAGGGAGCTGCTCTGGCCCCTGGGCCATGGGGTAGGAGCAGGGGTGGACCAGCCCAAGCACACTCACCCCGAACATTTGCCGCAGATCGGGGTCCCTGAACCGGAAGGGGATGTTGGAGACGTGCAGCCGCTTGGGCTGCTGCTTCTCTGTGGGGTCGGAGGGGTGGAGTGGCTGGCTGTCCGTCTGTGCCGCCTCATCTGTCTGCTGTGGGGAGAGGACAGGCTGTGGAGGCCACCTCGAGATGGCCGGGGCCCAACCATCCCCTTGACCACAGGCCTCTCCTGCACATGAGTGGGGCAGACAATGCCCACAAGGTTTGCAATCTAACCTCTGAGGTCTCAGCTCCAAGCTTTGCCCAAGCGGTGCCAGTGAGATCACCCCCTGCTGCCACCCCAGTGCTAACCTCCATGGCGGGGTCTGTTCTGCGCTCCCTCAGCTCAGGCCCATCCACAGAGGTATCAGGCCCAGTGACTATTGTGCTCAAGGAAGTTCTGGGGCCTGGGACCCTTCTGGCATCAGGACCAGACAGACTTCAGGACCAGCCTCTTGGGTACACATATCCATAGGATGCCTGCCCCCATGGGCATCCACAGCAGAGGCTCCTTATTCTAATCCTGCTGCTGCCACTCCAGGGCCAGGGTGGCCAAGGTCAGTCCTGTACAGGCTATCGTCATTTAGACCCGAACACTGGCTGACAAATGGGTCCTGAAGGACTTGGGTTACAGAAAACAAAGCTGCACCCCACACAGGTCCTGGTGAGAAGGCTGGGAGCCCTGAGACAGCATGTGCGAGGCTCTGTTTGTATGGACATCTCTAGCGGTCGGGCCACGAGCTCACCAGGAGGCTGCCCTTCAACCTGGCTCAGTCCCAGCAGCACTTGCAGCAGCAGAAGCAGCCTAGGCATGCACTTCATCGGCACTGGTGGGGCGAATGGATGGTGGGGCGAATGGATGGTGGGTCTAGGTGGCTGGTGAGCTCATGGCCCCTGGATGCACAGGCCTGAGGCCTTCCATGTGCCTGACATGTTCCTGCACCGAGACCACCGACCACCAGCCAGCCTGCACAGTTTCTCCTGCTCAGCCTGCTGGCCAGGCAGCAGGCAGCGCTGAACAGTGTCCAGAGAGGTCCTCAGCAAGCACAGCAGAGAGTGCCTATCCCAGCTCCCGCTGTGGGGCTCCCCTGCGGGGTGTCATTGTCCCCAGCTCCCCCAGTGGTGCTGAGCTCAGCTGCTGTGAACCCACAGTCTGTTGGCTGCCTTCCCTTCCCACCCTGATTCCCTGCGACACTCCAGGCTGGAGATAAACTTCCCAATACACCACTCACATGTGAGCCCTTGACTTGGGTCTGTTTCTAGGACAGGACACCAGCTGATGGCACTGGGGGAGGGGAGGGCCTGGCTCCAGCCACCCTGAGTCTTTCTGGAACTGAGATGGAGGCAGTTAGGGTCCTTGGGGGGGTCTGTGCTGGAATGGAGACAAAGCAAGGTGCTGGTAGCCTCCCAATTCAGCTGCTATCCTTGTTGCTCCCATTCCTTTTTTTTTTTTTTTTTTTTTTTGTGGGTACCGGGGGGTCGACCTCAGGACCTCGCGCGCCAGCAGGCGCCGGTGCCACTGAGCGATATCACCGGCCCCTTTTTTCGTATGTGGGTTTCGGGAGTCGAACTCGGGCCCTCGCGCTTGCCGGGCAGGCGCTTACGCCACTGAGCCATCTCACCGGCCCTGCTCCCATTCCTTGTTCCAGAAAGCAGGCCAGTGCTAGACTCCAGAGGGCTGACTGTGCCTTTGCACCAAGAAAACTGTCCAAGCACCCAGGTCTTTGCAAAGGTCTGAGCCCCACTGCTTGGCCATGGCAGGTGTAGCTCCTTTCTCTCCTGCAGAATCCATGCAGGATTCATTCCCTGTGCCCTCAGGTGCTCTTGGTTACAGGTGGCTAATGGAATCATTCTGGATTCCATGCAGTACTGGCTTTTGATCACCAGAGGGCAGCAGACATCACAGCCAGGTGGCCATTTGGAGGAACCCTGGAAGCCGGGGCAGAGGAGGCCAACAGGGTTGGCCATGGGATGGCACTGATGAAGTTAGGGTGCCTGGAGCTGGGGCACCCCATAGCCCACCTCAAAGACCCTAAAGGGGTGCAGCCAAGGGCCTGGTGAGAGGAAGGGGTGAGGGGCATGTGTGGGCTGAGCCACAAGGGGCAAAGATGCAGGGAGGAAGAACTCCTGCACCTCCCCTGCCCCTGACCCAGCAGTGGACAGAGGCAGATAAATGGGTTCAGTGACTGTAAAATTGTAAGATGTGCTGAGAAACGCCAGAGCAAACTGCATGCCGCTGCCCCTGAGCAGAGATGCAGGCCTGCCCACCATTTATCGCAGCAGTCCAGGCACCTCCACTGCCTGCCGCCTTTCTTTTCCAAGGGGCTTTCTTTCCTTTAAAAAAAATTTTTTTTAAAGCAATCTTTGCTTTTTCCAGATTTCAAATACAGAGAAAAAGGAAACACCAACAGTAGGGCCCCTGCCTCCGTGCCAGTCCTCGTGGCTCTCCTTCAGGGTCTCCACCCGGCCATTGCTATCCTCCCTCCTGCTCTGGCCTCCACAGTTTAAGGTCAGGTGCCAGCTCCTGGAGGGCCTGGGCAGGTCTTGATGCCCAGGGCCATCTCCCACCTGCAGAGGAGCCTGCAGCCCCTTGCACTTGGGCCAAGCTCAGCACAGAGAAGTGAAGAGAGTCAGCTGGAGGAGGGGTCCTGGGTCCAGGTGGGCTGCGGGCAGCAGGCAGGACCCGGTGGCCCTGTGGCTGGGCTGGAGCCAAGCTTCGCTGGTGTGGCACAAGGTGAACTGGTCTCGCTCTGCAGCCCCATCTCTGCTCATCCTATCCCTCCAAGGACTGCCCGATGACCCAGCTATCAGTTCTGGTGGCCAAAGTGCATCATCCCTGGCCAGTGGCCAGCTGGCCTCGGAGGTGGTGCTCTCTGACTCCCTCTGCTGGAAGTGTGTTCTTCAAACCTCAGAGCTCTGGTCAGCCCCTTGTAGGGTGTAGCTTGTGCTCCTGCTTGAACTGTAAATGACAGACCAACCGCTCTGAGCATCTTGCTGGCCAGTGACCGCACTTGAGGGATCCGAGGCTGAACTGCTACATCACCAGCTCCACCCCTGCAGCCTGGGGCAGGTGAGTGACCATGGTGTGGTTTGGGGCAACCTTTCCCTGAGGATTTGCCTGCCTGTTAATCAGCATCTTTAGGCATCTTGCCCTCGTGGTGGTGGTGTCAGGAGGGACCCTAAACTGCCTGGAACAGGATTTCCCCCAATTATCAGCTGGGAACCCTCCTAAGGCAGGAGGACAAGAGGCCCAGTGGATCCAGAAATTCCAGGAAATTCCACCTTTTCTGAGCTGGAGCCCAGTGTGTATATTTGGGGGTGCTGGCTGGGGGAGAGGAGACGATGTGTGGGCTGTGGGGCCGCCACTCTCTCCCATCCATCAGTCTCAGGCCCAAGGACAGGACAGGCCACTGGTGTCACACTGGGCTGGGCTGGAGGAGCCTTGCAGAGGCCGACTGTGGTGCTACCAGTGGGGAGGCTGAGGGCAAAACTACACTGGCTCTCAGAGTCCCCTCTGCTGGCCCTGGCCACACCTCCTGCCAGGACAGCTGTACTCGCCAGCAGAAGAAAATCCTGTGGAGGAGAGTGGAGGGAGGCTGGGCCTTCGCGGCATGTGGGCTGTGGAAAGATGGGGGCTGTGTGCTCTGATTTGGTGCTAATAGCAGGTGCCCGAGGGGCCCTTAAGGGAACTTGTGTGTATGTGTGTGTATGTGTGTATGTGTGTGTGATGGGAGGAAGAGGCCGGGGCACTTGGTGGCTGCACCCTGGGAGCTCAGTGAAGCCTTAACCCAGGTGGGAGAAGCCAGGTCTAGACCAAAGCCCAGAGTCCACCCTGCCTACCACCCTGGTGCCCCTTGCTCCTAACTCCAGGCTGCTTGGGAAGGGCCAAGAGAAGGCTGAGTGAGCTGAAAGAGTCCTCCTAATGTCTGCAAGAATGGGGCTGTGACACCTGACCCAGCACGCAGGCAATTGGCCTTTGTTGCCAGTGCCAGGCAGCTTCTCTGGGAGGAAGGTGGCTCCAGGAGTCTTAGGACATCCTCCTCTCCAGCTCTCTCCCAAGGTGGGAAGGCTCTGCCTGAACAGGTGCTCCAAGGTCAGAGAGGCCTCTAGACACGCCAGGTCTTTGCAGGGCAGTTCTGGTGTCTTCAAGGTCTTCTCGCTAGTGCTGGCCCAGTACCTTCTACCTGCAGCTCATGTTCAGCCCCAGCCTACCAAGAACAACCATCTTGCCTCCGTACCATGGCTCTGACCTCTGTGCAGGGCCTGAGGACCAGCCTGAGGGGAGGAAGGTCAGGCTGCCGCTTTATCCAGGCTCTGATATTCTCTGGCCCAGGTGTGTTCCTCGTGAGGTGCATGGGGCCCTGAGCAGGAACTCACTCAGGATCCTCCCAGGCCACCCATCTGATGTTTCTGTTATTGACCAGTAGGAACCAGAGGGCAGAGCTTGTCACTTCTCTGTACTCCAAGAGCTAATTTAGTGCCTGGCACACAGTGGTACTCAGCACATGTCTGGGTAAATGCAGAATGACAGAGGACTTTAGGCAGGTCCTGGTGACTGTCTGTCTTGAGGCCTCAGGGTGTCCAGAGGCCTTGGTGCTCATTTCTCCTGCTCAGTTGTGAGCCAGCAGCCCTTACCCTGTGTCATCGGTGAATCTGACCATCTTGTCTCCTATTTTCTGCCAGGCAAAGCCCCCTGGCTTACCTTGAGACCCCCATTTGTCCATAAGGAGGTTGTCAGAGGTTGGACTAGTGAGGCCTTGTCTGCCATAGTCCCTCAGAGGAGATCTGGGCCACCTGGCCATGGCTTGCTTATGGTGAACTTCTCTGGCGTCAAGGGTCACACCTCTGGCTTTTCTGAGCACACACAGGTTGTGAGTTTAATGAATCAGAGACAGGGCATCTGGGAAAGATGGTTTGGCTCCCAGTTCTAAGGGCTGATGGGTCTGGCCTTTTGCATCCATGTCCACGGCTGGAGGAACCCTGGAGGGGGTACTTGGGAGACATCTGCGCCATGACTCAGGTGAGAGGGATGGAAAGTTCTGACAGCTTCCAAGTGGACTCAAGCTGGCAGCGCTTGATGGGAGAGGAAAGGCACAGGCTGGGCACCAGGTGAGGTTGGGTCCTGCCCAGAGGCAGTTGGGTGGGCTCTCTCCAGACAGATTGGGTGATGTGTGTGTGGGATAACATCTGGATCCATCCTGGATTGGGGGATGGCTGAGGGAGCACAGCTGGGGGTCCATCAGAGGCGCCAGGGCGGTGCTGATCCAGGAGTGCAGTGTGCTGGCCTCCTGCCCGGCCCCCGACAGCCAGCACAGCCCGCTGCTGGGACAGAGCCAGCAGGGATGGTGGGATGAATCCAAAGTCCCAGAGCAGGGGTTGGGGGCAGGCACAGGGAGAAGGAGCAGGTGGTGGCTGTGGGCAGTGGGGTGGAGGCAGGGCTGGGCAGCAGCCCACTCTTACTTTGGGGTGGGGGCTGCCTGGATGTGGAGCCCACCCAGGCAGGAGGCTGCTCCTCACCAGCTCCCTTCTCCATCAGGAAATCTGAGAAGTGCAGGGCTCAGCACTTTCGCCTCCGAGCTGCATTACAACCACATAATTGAAGCTATCTGATTGGAGGGCAGCCAAGCAGGTAGATTACAAGTGATTAGAAATGATAGGAGGCCTGCAACTTGAGACAGCTAGGATGCCTCCCCACCTCCCACTCGGCTTGCCCCCAGGACCCCACAGGCCCAAGCCTCAGCCTCAGCCAACTCCCTTGCCTACCATTAACAGGTCACCGGCCTGGCCACGGAGGACATTCGTCCCACTTCCTACATGAGGTCAGAGTCTGCCTGAGGCCAGAGGCAGCTAACTGCAGGCGTGGTCACGCCCCACCCCTCGGTGCACCTGCTTACCACGAGGATCCTTAGTGATGGTGAGGAGTGCAAGGTCCCGGATGCTGGGTGAAGACCCCTGGATCAGAGCGACTCCCCAAATGCAGAGGCCCTTCTAAGCCCCTCCCCCACCTCACCCCCTCTCCAGGGCCTCTCGGCCCTATAGGGGAGGGACAGGGGCCCCTTACCGGCACTGTCTGGGTCACGGCGATGGGCTGCGTGCTGGCCTCGGTGCCCGGCTGTTCGGGGTGGGTCTGTGCTGGTGTGTACAGGGTCATGCCATGCTCTGGGGGGACGGGGGTCTGGCCGGAGTAGTCCTGCGTGGGGTGCGGCGGGGGCGGGGCGTACTCGGTGGGGATGCCATTCTGAGGTGGAGGGGGGTACTGGGCAGGGGGGTAGGGCTGGGCCATTGCCTCAGGCGGAGCCGTGGCGTCCTGATTGCCCTGTGGAGTGAGAGAGCAAGGCCAGGTTAGAATCTTCCCCTTCCAACAGCCTGCTGGGTCAGTGCCTTCCAGCTGGGCAGAGCTTTTCCAGAAGACTCGTGGTACGGACACAGTACTTTTAGGGATACTTTCCAGGCCCCCTCACGGGGCTCTCCCAGGAGAGAACCAGCTCAGGGAAGGAGGGGGTGCTGGGCTGGGTGTCCAGGAACTTAGGTCCAAAGAGACCCCTGGGTGTGAGCCCACTTGTGCTTGTTGGACCTGACTACTTCAGGTTATTTATTTTGGTACCAGGAATTGAACTCAGGACCTTGCACCTGCCAGGCAGGTGCTTATGCCACTGAGCTATATCCCTGGCCCCAGGTTATTTATTTTTAACACACGTAAGTTTTAAAAATTGATCACTATATTGTGATAACTGTAGAGCCACATGTAGTGAGACCTAATAGCACTTCTGCATACTTTCTACCTGGTGTCCACCAACAGTCGTACCCCTAAAACCACTGTCGCCAGGATGTCAACACTAATCATCTAGCACTGGTGCCTCCTGGGGCCTTTATCACCAGTTCCTGGCCTCATCCAAGCCTTGGCTTTCCTGCTGAAAGCAGGGTGGGAGGTGTCACAACCACCTCAGGCTCCTTGGAGCTCACTGTGTAGAAGATGAAACAGTAGTGCCACAGGGCGGGGAAGGTCCTGCCTCTGTGTTATGGCCTCCTGAGAGCTCCCAGAGACCCCTCCTCGCTCTCTCGAAGGCCTGTTGCCCAGGGAGGGGACGAGCACTCCCTCATTGCTGGCCTCAGCTGCTCCCTGGGGCTTTTAGAGGCCAGGACCCTTGCACTGCCAGGTGCAGCCCCTGCAGTGCATTAGGGCAGTGCTTGAAGTGGGGTGCACTGACCCACTGTTTGTACACTGAAGAGCTACACCGATAGCTGGTGGTACACATCCTCTGCCCCAGCTAGGCCTCCTGGGTGCTTGTGGGGTCACTGACCTGGGGGCATTGAGCTGCCCAGAGGAGCCCTCGGCCCTCTTGTCACCGTCAGAGTGAGCAGTGGGTGGAGGTGGGAGGGGTGGGGACTCTGGCTGCTCACTCCACCCTTGCCTGCAGACATACCCTGGGGTGCAGGCCCCTCTGAGCAGGTGGGATGCACCTCCAGTGTGTGTGGTGAGAATCCCATCACCTGCCAGGTGCTGATGCCACCAAAGGGAGAGGCCCCGGCCCAGATGTGGGTGGGTCTGACACTCATGGCCATTCAAGGGATATAGGCTGGAAATCGTGTCCTCATGGAGTGTGGATTTGCTAAGGTGAGGACAGGTATGTGCAGCCTGGGACCAGCACACATCATTCCCAGCACACTGTTAGGGAGTACCCGCTGGATGCAGGCGCAAGGCAGGCTGTCCCCCCAAGACGGCTTCCTCCCGCTCCTCTCCACTCCTATCCCTCTGCTGCCTCCATCTCAGCATTGGGGCTGCAGGCAAAGTGGCTTCCCTGTCAATGGGGAGCCCCTTGTGCACCCCCATTCTTCCCTCATGGATCAGCCCCACACGTCTTAACGTCCCATCTCCTGGTCCATCTTTGCCCTCTGGAGAATACGCCTGCTCCTGCTCTCCCCATATCCTTTACTCGGACGATAAGCAAAATTTCCTGGCAGCTGTCTCTTGGGCTTCGGGGATATGTCAGCCTGGAACCAGGCTGGGCTGTGTTGGGGAGCAAGGGGACAGGCCCCTGCCCCCATGGAGCCTGCATCCAGCAGGAAAGGAAAATGTAGACCGCAGCTGTCCAGATGTTGAATCACCCATGAAGGCCCCAAGTGCTCTGAGGGCCTGGCTGCCACAGGGCTGTGTAAGTGAATGGGATCTGCTCAGGGGCCTACATCTGTCTGCTCTTCACAGCCCCTGGGGCCACTCACGCTGGGCTCTGCAGTGGGGCTGCCTCAGTGCCATTGCCAGGACAGACTCAGCAAGTGGGGAGCTTCTGGTGCAGAAGCCCTCTCCTCCTCTGCACAGCTGCCAGTCCCTTCCTCTCTGCAGTGAGTCTGAAACTGGGGCATCACTTGGGCTGCAAGGGGCAGCTCCCTGCCTTGCTGGAGGTGCTTGGCTCACTGGTCCATAGCAGCCCAGGAAGCCACATCACCCACTGTCAGCAGACATGCTGGGGTCCAGCAGGGGAAGGGTAGACTTAGAGTGGGGGAGGTGAATGCAGGGAAGGGGTTCTCGTGGGGGTGGAGGACCATCTAGCACCTGGGGTGGCCGAAGTGGAGGGACGAGGCACAGACACGGCACAGGGTGATGAGGGGAGGGCCTTGGCAGTCAGAGGAAAGATCAATACACTGATAAATATTTGATTAGAGCCTTCACTAACTTACGACATCTTCCTAGCTCTCTTCTCCCTGTGCCTACAAGGCCTGAGAAGGGGTGGGCTCCCTGCCCATTTGCTTCCTTCTTGCCCAACTCCCAACTTTCCCCAGAGACCTCTCCCTGGGTCCCATTTGGGGCTGAGTGGCAGATACCAATCATACCCACTGTGGTGGTTTCCACAGAGCCCAAGGCTAAAGGGCACAGTCAGGGACCTGCCAGCAATGTGCGCCAGTTCTGAAGGGGCCTGGGGTGGTCAAGAGCCCTATGAAATAGTGGCACTATAATAAAAGCAGTACGTTTGAGCACCCAGGGCTCTCTGCTTTTACAGAGACTCGTTTAACCCTCCTCAGTCCCACAAGGTGGACACTGAGGTATGGAGATTCTGGGACCTGGCAGGTTGGTACAGGAGGAGCCACGACAGCAGTGTAGGTGGCCTGAGCCCCAAACCCACTTGGCTGCATCTCCACGCAGACTGGCTCTTCCTGGGAGGGTCCTGCGAGGGAAGAGAATGACAGCATCTAGACCCTGGAATGCACAGAGATGAGCCAACAGGTGGTCCTGGGTAGCATCTGTCCTCTCTGCAAAGGATTCTCTGTCTGCAAATAGTCACTGAAATGTCCAAGCCAAAGGAATGCAGAATAAACCAAGCTAGTGTGACTTGGCAAGTCCTGGGGTGATCCGTAACACTCATGCCTGGCATTTCCTCCATGCCATGATGGGGGCAGCTGCGGAAAGCCAGCTGCACCTCCCAATCATTTGATGAGCTTTAATAATGTGCCCTGCCTGGGCCCCAACTGAGCAACTGAGGCGACCTGCAGACCACATTTCCCAGGAGGTTCTGATATGTCACCCTGGTAGAGAGCCCTGGAGACTCCATGGAAAAGCTCAAGAGAGCACATGAGTGCCTGGTCCACTGAGGGGGCGCAGCCAGTGTTTGTCCCCTTCCTTTGCTTCCTTCTTCCCAAGTCTGCTGGGGTCAGAGGCAGCAAGGATCTGGGGCTGGAAGGCATGAGCTGCAGAGTCCCCTGCCAGGCTGTGGGGCTTCAGATGGCATCATTTTGGAAGAGCTTTTTAGAGTGTCTGGCTCTCCAGGGGATGGTGAATTCCCAAAGCAGGGTCACCTCATTCACCCTTTGTCTCCACGTTCTTATGCTCAGCACCGCACCCTGTTGCACTTGGAGGAATCTCAATGAGTGGGTGGAGAGATGCATATATGAATGGATGGATGGGTTCGAGGTGTTATGGCTTGTTATGTTCCCCCAAAGCCTCATGCAGACATAGGTGGAACTTTTCAGAGGTAGCTGCATCTAGGGTATGTGACGCTGGCATTGATTCATGGTGTGATGGTAGGATTAAGGCTGCCCCGCCCTGGATGTGAGTGCTACCTGCCCTAAGGGTAGGTAGCCTGGATAGGGTATAAGGACAGAGTGTTTGTTTGTCCTTTGTTGCTTGCTGCTTTGCTTCTTCCCTACTTTGCAGCGTCCTGCCTGCCATGAACTGTTTTTCCTCTGCCATGTCCCTCTACCATGCCACCCTGCTTTGGAGCCAGCTGCCTATAGACTGAAACCTCTACAAACTATGAGCCAAAATAAACCTTTCCTCCTTTAACTTAGGGTGTTGGGTATTTTGTCTCAGCAATGAGAAAAGTAAGACAGTGGATGATTAAATGGATGGGTATGGATGGATGAAAGGATAAATAGAAGAATGGATAGGTGGGTAGGCTGGTTGGATTAATGAATGGGTGGGTAGAAAGATGTAAGAATGGATGGGCAGGGCCGGTGAGATAGCTCAGTGGCATAAGCGCCTGCCTGGCAAGTGCAAGATCCTGAGTTCGACCCCCGGTACCCAGACACACAAAAAAAAGAATGGATGGGCGGACAGATGGAAGAATGAATGGGTGGGTAGAAAGATGGAAGAATGGATGGGTGGACAGATGATGAACAGATGAATGAGCTGAAAGACCACAGTCAAGTCATTATCCTTCTCCTTCTGTGAACTTGCCCCTTTCTCCCATTATTGTATTTGCCTGGCAAAACTGGTAAGATCCAGCTCTTCCTTCTCCACTCCATGGTCTACACTGAAGGAGAAAACCACAAAATCACCCTGGATCCATGGCCACTCCCAGTTAGGATCCATGACCACTCTTGGTGCCATTCAGCTTCCACACTCTCAATGACAGTTTCACTCTTCCTCAATCTACTACGTGCCTGCTTTCATCCTCACTTTGGGCGATGGCTTCATTTCTTATCTTCTGCAGAGAATAGAAGAGAACATCCAGGTTTATCTTCTATTGCTATACTCTGCCTTCCCTCTCATTCCTGGGGAAAGTCGCCCATGCTCCCTCATGCCCATGACCCCAGCTGCACATGGAATGCAGCCCTTCTCACTGACATGTGCTCACGGCTCTGGCAATCAGCCCCCTGCACCCCAGGCTCACTGACAAGCAGGTAGTCTATAATCTCTCCCATGCAGTGAAAGAAAACCCTGCTTGGCCCCATAGTTCCTCGCTCCTACAAACCCGATTCCTTGCTTTCCTTGGAGCAAAACTTCCTGAATGAGTTGTCTACAGCTGCAGCTCCCATTCTTTCTCAGTCCCACTTCTAATCAGCTTTCTTTGGCACTGGTCCCTCAAGCCAAGGTTTGTCCAGGTGCCCATGTCCACCATATTGAAAAGCCAATGTTCAGTTTCTGGTCCAGTTCTGATGAGGCCCCTTGGCAGCCCAGGACAGCTCTTCTCTCTATGGATAATTTCTTGTCTTGCCTGTGCTGCCTCATTCTCTCTCTTTTTGTGGGTACCGGGGGTCGAACTCAGGACCTCGTGCTTGCCAGGCAGGCGCTTATGCCGCTGAGCTATCTCACCGGCCCCTCATTCTCTCTTGATCCTACTTTACTGGAAGTTGCTTCTAAGTCTGTTCCCTGTGCATCTCTCCAGCTTTTGTACAGTGCTGGGCTTGGAGGCTCAGTCCTTGGGCCCATCTCTTCTCTGGTTCTGCTCTCTCTCTGAAGGTTTTCATTTAGCCTTAAAATCTAAAATACCCTCTATTTGACAACCCCCATTATATCTCCATCCTCACCTCTCCCCAGAATTCCACCTACCCCGCAGCAGTCTCCTCTCAGGTATCTAATACATAGCTCAAGCTTGACATGCCCCAGAGGGACCCCTGCTTTCCTCCCACCATGCCTATCAAATTGGCCTATCTTGAGGTCTTCCCAGTCCTGGGAAGCAAATCCTGTCCCCTTCTCGTGACAGTCTAGCACTCAGCTCGAACCTCAATGTTAACAATAACTCTCCTGTATAGGCCTACATTCCACAAACAATCCAGCAGCAAATGCCACCTACTCCACCTTCCCTGTGTGCCCAGAATCCACCCATCTCTGCCAACTCACTGTTCTCATTCACGGTCTTGTCACCTGGTTTTCATGCTCCTGTCCCAGCCCCTCCAGGCTGTGCTCTGCAGAGTATAATCCAGAGTCCTCATGTGGCCCCCTTGGTCCTACAGGACCTGAACTCATCGTGGCTCCTGTCTCCGGCATCTCTCCTCTGGCCTGTTCTGCTCCAGCCACAACATCCCAGCTGTCCCTCGACGGGCAGTTCCTACCTCAAGGAATGTGTACCGCCCATTCCCTCTACAGGCATCCAGCACACTCTCACTTCCTCAGAGAGGCCTTTTTGAATTGGAGTCTGTTACAGTTTTGATCTAAAATGTCCACCCAAATTCTCATGTGTGTGACAGGTGACTCCATCAAGGAGTGCTACACTCTTTGGTGGATGCATCCGTTGACCCGTTCAGCGGCTGAATGTGCTGTTAGGAGGCGGGGCCTGGTTGGAGGTGGGTCACCGGGAGTGTGACCTGGAAGAGTGCGTTCTTGTCCTGGCTCCTCCCTTATCTCTCTGCCTCTTGGGTGCCATGGGTTCAGCACCTTTCCTTTGCCATCCCCTCTGCCATCTTGTTTCTGCCCTGGAGCCAAACGACCATGGGCTGAAACTGAGCCAACATAAACCTCCCCTCCTTCAAGTAGTGGGTTGTTTTGTCCCAGTGATGGGAAAGTGACTAAGACAGGGTCCTTCCACGTGGCAGCCCCCATCCGCACTTTCTCCTCCTCCATCTGAAGCCTCCAGACACCTGTCGTCATCATCTGCCTCCTGTGCCCAGAACATAACCTCCAGGACAGTGGGGCCTTGGCCTCCCTTGCTACTGGGTTTCTATCTGATGTCCAGAGAGGCATGCAGCATGGCAGGACTGTGATCAACAGGTGCCTAAGGGAGGGATAAGTGTGTGAGAGAAGAAAGAAGTCCTCATGGACATGGGCACTGGGCCCTCTGTGCAACCCGTGTTCCCTCCAGAGTCCCCTTCAGAGTCCCCACAGCCTACCTGAAAGGCAGGCTCAGGTACTGGCTTACTTTGCAGGTAAGGAAACTGAAGCTTGCAGCCATGATTCCAACAGCACCTGGCAGGCAGCTGGCATCTTGAAGAGATTGGCCAACATGCTCAGGGATATTTTGATGTCGTGGTCTCATCAGAAAACCCAGCCATACAGAGGGACTGCTCTGGGTCGTTATCTCATGTCTGTTCCCTACCATTTTCCCCATGTGGCTGGTACCAAGATCACTGTTTTCACAGAGGGATCAAAGTGCCTGCCCAAGGTCACAGAGCCTCAATTCTAATACAGACTGGTCCCACCTCTACTGCACGTCTTTTGAGGAGGAGGAAGACAGGGAGGCATGAAGGGGGTTTGTGAGAGGAGCAGGGGGGCTGCCAGCAGAGACCAGGCCCTGAAAGCCACTGGGGACGTCCCTTACCACTCGAGGCCAGGGACATCACTGCATCAGCCTGGAGTTAGCATGGGATTATTTACACCACAGAATTGAGGAGGAGCGCAGAGGTTCGAATGGGGTGGGAAGGGGCTCCAGGCAGGCTGCTGCCTGTCCCCAGGGTAGGGGGATCCAGGGCCATGCACAGGGGCTGGACTGGCCTGGGCATGGGGTGAGGGAGGAGTTCCGGACAGAGTGGCCATGGCTGGTCCTGAGGGTGAGGTGGGAGCTTTGGAGGGACAGGTTGGCATCTGCCATCTGCCCACGCAGTCCCCCATCCATCCTACACTGTCTTCGCTGTCTCTTCTGCCAGAGGCTGGGAATGTGGACAGGACCCCATGCTTCTGGCTTCCCAGTAGCCAGAGGGAGGGGAGTGGGTCTGGGTACTTATTCTACTTACAGCCTTGGCTGGCTCTGTCCTGGACCATGATGGACCCGGCCTCCCCTCACAGAGCCATTCTACAGTGGCCTCCCTGGCTCTACTCACTGCTTCTTACATGGCTCTGGGCCAGGCAGGACCCTGCAGCTAACTGACCGATCCTGGCTGCAGGCCCTCGGCTTCTGCATTTGGGGAGGATGCACCCTTGGTCCCTGAACTCTAAGTGCTGACCCCACAAGAGCCACGCTGAGTGAGTCTGGGCTGGGTCTTAACCTCTTCGGGCCTCAGTGCGGTCTGTGGAATGGGGAGAGTGATCTGTCCACCTGAAGGCAAGAGGATCCTCCCTCTCCCAAACGTAGAGCTGAGGGTCCCCGAGGGTCTCTGCTCACGCCACCACCCCAGCACCTGGCTGTCCAGCCTGTGTGTCCTGCAGCCTGCGTGTGTGGTGCTGGACAGGGCAGCACACTGTGGACACAGGGTGGTGGAGGGGACAGGAAAGCTGGAGGTCTGGCAGTGGCTGAGCCCCTGCCTGCATGGCCTGGCCACTTTCCCCATGCACGGTCCCTTCCTGGCTCCCTCTACTCTCAGGCCCTCCAGGATAATTAAGCTAACTGCCTCTGACTCCTCACCCCTGGAGAGAGGGTGCCGCCTGCCCAAGACCCAAAGGCCAAGCTGCAGTGGGAAGCTGGGCGCTGGCCATCTCTTCCCACCTCTGGGCAAAGCCGGATTTCAGGGAAGAGCGAGAAAAGGCGCTGGGGGAACAACAGCCGGAGACCAAACTGTCAGGTGTGTCTGAAGCCCGTGCCACCGGCGCACGTCACCTTCCCGCCCTAAGAGGAAGCCCACCCTCTGCACATGCCTGCCCGCCGAGGATTGGACCTCACCCTGCCAGCCCCGCTACCCCGTCAATCCTCCTGTTGACCTGAAGAGGTAGATAATGAGGCCAGGAGCTACATGGTCAGTGCGTGGGAAAGCTCCCCACCCCAGCCCAAAGCTCTGGGTACCTGGGGCTCTGCACCCTCATTTCTGGCTGCAGTTTGAGTGAACCAAACACTCCTTCAATCCCCACATCTTAGAAGAGGAGGTGACCACTGGAGACCCAGCCCAGCCTGCCAGATGCTCTTCCTGCAGGGCACCTTGTCACTGCCAACGAGGAGGCTCCTTTGGTCATGCCACTCATGGAGGTGAAATCTGCCTCCCGGAAACTTCCACCGGACCCCTGACTCTGCACGGAGTCCATGGGCTTGTCTCAGCAGGCTGACCCTCTGCGGATGCAAAGAATCCACAGCACCTTTCCCCATCTTGGCTGCTCCTGACGAAAATCCAGGAAGTACCAGTCATGTTTACCCCCAACTTACAGAAGAAGAATCGAAGGTAAACAGCTCTGGCGAATCCAGATCCAGGCATCTGCCATCATCAGCATGTGCCCGCACTGTGCCACTATCCCTTCCTCGGGTCTGAGAGTGCTTCCTTTCTCGGTGCCCACCTGTAGAGAGGAGGCCCAGAGGCCACACCTGCTGGGCAGCCTATTTAAGTGGTTCCAGGGAGTAAGAGGGGCAATGATGGAAGAATCACTGCCCAGAGATGTGAGGGCCAGGGGAGGAGGCAGGACCTCAGCGAGACAGCGTTGGATTATATTTTCTTGGAGGTGACCCCCCAACTTTTTTCAAAGTGCACATCATGGGACAGCAAAGTTTTGGGGAAAAAGGAGAGATGATCTAAGAAGAATGAAGACTAAGCTGGAAAACATGCTGCTATCCAGGGCAGAGGGCCCTGGGCAGGATGAGCACGGGCTGAGTATCTTCAAGGAGGGTGGAGCCAGCTGTGCTCATAGGAAACCCCCGACCACTGAGCCTAGGGTTCGAGCTGAAAGGGCCTCCACAGCATTCTGTCCGCTTTGTTGAGCAGGACTGGGCACCCAGAGAGGCTGGCTTGTATGGTCACTCTGCTGATGGGCGCTGCAAGGCCAGTATCCTTTGCATCTGGACCAGCAGGAGAGTGAGCAGCAGTGTGCGTGAACTCGCTCACCAAACCTACACCACCTGGTGCCCACCTAGCACCAGGCTCCTCCAGCAAGCAGAAGCTGTCCTCAGCAGTGGTCTCCTTGACAGAGCCCCGGAGCATTAACTAATTGGAGAAGCATGATCAGGTCAGGGGCCCACCCCCTGGGCTCTGTCATGTCTGGCTCCGGTCAACCCTGAACTTCTGGGTGGCCTGCTGACAGTGGGGTGCTGTGGCCTCAGCTGGGCTGTCCCAGGGGGAAGTGGCTGGAGAGGAAGGCAAGGACCTGTCCAGCCACAGCCCACTCCCCCTCACCAGGCTCCTGCCTCCTGATGCCACTGCTTTTTCAGCAGAGGCAGGCCACCTCCATGGCTCATGGGCTCCTGACTGCAGTTTTGGGGCTTGGGTGGGGCTGGAAGGGCAAGCGTCCTTGGCAGATAGGAGCAAGACTCCCAACCAGTCTGGGCCTCCTGGAAAGCCATACTGTGGCCAGCAGGAAGGTGAGTGAGGCCCGGGAGGTATTGGAGATGCTGCTCTGTTCCCTGCAGCCAAGGAGATGTCCCGATCCAGTTCAAAACGTCTACTGCAGGATCATCATATACCTCCTTCTCAAGACTTCTTCGGCGGCATCCCAAGGGGCTGGCTGTGCAGAGAGGCCCTGCAGGCCAGCACTTTGGAGCCAAGGACCTGGGCACAGCCCCATTGAAGGAGGGGGCATTGGAGGCACAGGGCAGAGTGAGGCTGCCTTCCTGGTGCGGGCATCTCCGGTGGAAGGGCTGTGTCAGTCCCAGAGCCCAGTGAACACCGCACAGCCTCACTGTGGAGGGTGGAGCTCCAGACCAGGTGATCCTGAGCACAAGGTTGTGCCTCTACCACTGTGTCACCATGGCGAACCGTCTCAGGCATAAGCAGGTGCTCAAGATATGCAGAATAATGATGATAATGGCGTAACCATAGTGTCACCCACTGGTTGAGGACTTATGAGTGTTTAGTATTGGGTCAAACAATAAAAATACATGGTTTCCTTTCATCATGGAGCCGACCCCCAAAAGCAGCTCAGGGGTGGTTTACCTGCCCAAGTACACGCAGCTGGTACGGGGCCAACCTGGGATCTGACCCCAGCCTGTCTGACTCGGAATCTCCTGACACTGCCCGTAAGCATGGAGTGCTGTCCACTCGGGCGTGAGCAGAAGGTGCACCTCTCCCAGGCTGGGAGGAGGCGGTTGGCGTTAGCCTCTCTTGCCATGGCCACAGGATGCCCCTGGCCTCTAAAAAGTCTCTTCCAGGGCCGGTGAGATAGCTCAGCGGCATAAGCACCTGCCTGGCAAGAACGAGGTCCTGAGTTCGACTCCTGAAACCCACATACGAAAAAAGGGCTGGTGATATCGCTCAGCGGCACGGGCGCCTGCTGTTGTGCGAGGTCCTGAGGTCAACCCTGGTACCCACAAAAAAAAAAAAAAAAAAAAAAAAAAAGGCTCTTCCCTAGCAAGGCAGTGGTGTGCTGGCAAATACCAAGCAGCCAGCTCTGGGGAGCCCTGTGCCTCAGGTGTCTGCCCACTTCCTCGGGGCAAATATTTCCAGGACCACTGGTGCCAAGCTGCCACCCTGCTGTCAAAGCCAGCAGGTGGGAGAGATGTACAATCTGGAGTGGGTGCCAAGGATGCTAGCTGGGGAGGGAAGGGAGGATCTGTCCCTTGGAGGGAACTCTGATGCACCTTCCTCAGCCCAGCAGAAGGAAGGATGGAAGCCCAGGCCAGGGGCTCTGAGAAAATAGGGCAGGGGCTGCACCAGGTCAGGGAGAGATGAGGGGCTGGGGGCCAGGAGAGGAGAGCTGACCAGTACAGCTGCTGCACAGGGCTTAGGGGCTCCAGGATGGGGGAGGGATCCAACTGAGCGAGCTGCTCCTTCTGTCCCCTCCAATCCGTTCTGTCCCCTGACAGCCAGTTTAATATCTCTTATTAATTAGGGCTGCTGGATGGGCCGTCACACCGCATATTACTTCATTCAGGGACCATTAGGTCCCCGTGTTCCATGGCCACCAGCTCTCCAGCCCCTCTCCTTCCTTCCCATCTTTCTCAGGTCAGGAGGGCTCCAGTGCCCAGGCTGATCTGACACCCTAGAGGGACCAGGTTGGATGAGTGTCCCACCCCTCGGAGCTAGGGATGATCTAGGCAGGGCCCAGGTAGGTGAACAGAGTCACTCTGCAAGTTAGAAATCGGCCACCAAGGCCCATGTTCTACCACTTGCTGGCAAGGAGCATGAGCCACCCTGGCGAACACGAGGCCTGTGTGTGGAGCCGGCTGGCCAGGCCCCAGGGATGAGCGTGGGCTCCCACTGTGCCAACACAAGGGCTGGTCTGACATGGCTCTCTGGAGCATGCCCAGCAATACAGGCTTGGCACAGGGTGGGGTTGCCATCCTCCAGCTCAGGTCTCCCTGTCCCCACCCTGCCCTGGCAGTGTGTGGGGACTGCCACAAGCCTTTTTGCCCTTGGTGCAGTTGCCTTAACTGCACTATGAAGGCTGACCGCGCTGACCCAGCTCTGGTCACACCACAGCAAGATGTGCCTGAATGAGCACAGTGCCTGCGAGGCAGCATGCTCTGTGTGCATGGCATGTTCCGTGTGCTGTATGCATCCTGTGTGCTCCACATACATGACTTGTTCCATGTGTTCTGTGTTCTCCATATGCACTCTGTGTGCCCTATGTGCATGGCATGCTCCGTGTGTTCTGTGTGCTGTGCTCTGTGTGCTCTGTGTGCTACTGGGGACAGAACCCAGGACGTCTGCTCTTTGAAGAGGATAATAACCCCATCTCCATTGGCACCCTCCTCCGGCTGATGTGCTGGCACCACCACCACCACCACACCTGTGGCCACAAGCCCTGGGCTGGGCACGACCCATGACCCATCACCAACAAAGAACACATGGCCTTTGCCGGGATCCACAGCTACTCCTGTGCCTACCAATCGTGGGTCGTCGTGCTCACCCAAACCACACCTAGGCTGTCATGAGACCGACACTGGGTGGAGTCTTCTGCATTTGCCAAGAAGCCACGGACTGTAATGTCACACACATGTGATTTCTCTCTTCAGATAACTGGACTTTGATGTAACCGGTTCCCTTCATTACCCTGTGTATTTTATCTTATGCATTTAAGGCCACTACTGGGAAAAGGGGGTCCCTGTACTTAGCATCAGAGGCTAAGGGGTTCAAAACACAAGGCAAGGGAAGAACCTTGCCTGGGCCACCAACCAGAGCCCAGCCAGCCTCTCAGCCCAGATTCAGCCCAGGCTCAGCCCCTTCTGCTCTGGTGCAGCCTTGGGTGGAAGCCGAGAAGCCCCAGGCCAGGGGCAGATTTTCACACCCTTAGGCAATAATTCTCTCCAAGCTCCCTGCTTACTAGTCATAGATGATGAAGCCCCAGCCTTAACTCCACCAGACTCTGCCCTGCCAGAGGAATCAGTGACAGCAGACATCCGCCTAGCTGATGCGGTCACAAATGAGGGGCTGGGGCATGTTGGGAACAGGGTTCACCCCTGATCGCCAGCCAGTCTGAAACACTACCAATGATATGTGCCACCTCTTGGGGCCACTGTAGGGTGTGAGACTGTGAGGCTGCAGGGGTGGGGTCAGCCACAGGCACCGAGCATGGGTGGGGTCTCTTGGGGCAGACGTGGTGTAAGTGCTGTATTTGGGATTAGCAAGAGAGCTGAGTGAGCTGGGCCGAGCTGTGACATGTGACCCTATTTCACACATATTCCCTGGGCTCTGCTGTGGTCTGAATGCACAGCTGTGTGTGTGTTCATGCGTCTGCACGCATGTGCGCATATATGCAGTCACCACGAGTAATTGCACACGTCCTGGGAGACTCCCTCTTGGGGACAGGTGGGCCATGGTTAGCAGGCTCCAAGAGGTAAGGGAAGCGCCCAGGAAAGCAACCTCCTCCCCGGGTGTGCAGACCCGATTGCCCACGGTGGATGTGGAGTGTTGGTTCCACGGGAGGCTCAGGGTCCTGCGCCCACTCGCCATGATGAGATGGGCTTCTCCCCCCTTCACAGATGAGCAAAGGAAGCAAGGCTCTGAGTTCAGCATCTGGCCTCAGCCAAACAGGTGGGGGAGCGGCCAAGCCTGGGGGCTCAGGTCCCCGTGCGGGGGTAACCACAGGCCTTTTCCCAGACCTGAGCCTTTCTGCCTCTGCGGGGAGGCCTGCTGCTCTGCCCTGGAGGCTGGACTCCACCAGCAAAGAAGAGGACCGAGCCCCTGTGAGAGACCGGTGGGGTCAGGAGCAAAGGTTCTCGGATACCTGTGGGCTGAGGGCTTGTGTGAGAAGCCAGTGGAGGCTGCAGAAGTCTTCGAGGAGGGCAGGGTGAGGAACCAGAGGGGAGGGTCCCTGACAAGGGCCCGGCCCCAGCCAATCACTGTCAACTCCCAGCAGCCCTCCACGTGGCACAACTCATCCTGTCTCCTGTCTGCACCTTCCTGCTGCTCAACCAAGGACTGTGTGCTGAGCACCTACTAGGTTTACTGAGCACCTACTATCTTGCAGCACCGTGTCACAGTGAAGAACACCATGCCAGGGCTGTGTCCGAGACACGCTCTGTGCACAGACTCTCTGCTGTGACCCAGGCCTCCTCCTTCCTCGGACTCTCTGCCATATGGAGGTGGATAACCACCTCCTCTGGGAAGCCTTCCAAGCTCTCCTTCCCCAGCTGTCACCTCTGCTTTGCTCCTCCCTCCTCCTTTCTCAGGATACTGCTGGGAGCGTCTGAACGGTGGGTATGGGCAGCATCCTGTGTACATGAGGCGTCTTGTTGCACCCTTAAGCGTGGACCAGCGGATGCCAGTCCTATCACGGGGATGGCAAGAATGCTCCTTCCCAGGGTGGCCTCCTAAGGATAAAGTGAAGAGGCTGAGTCAAGGTGAACCCACCCAGGCCCAAGCAACCCCTGGGCCCCTCTCCCCGGGGCCTCCTGGCAGCTCCCTCTGCAACCCCAGGATAAGCCCTCTGCCAGATGCCATGATATCCTCATAGCTGTTTCCTGAACATTCATTAAGAATATTAGCATTATTAATGGCCCATGGCCTTCATTTAGCAAATGGAACAGGATACTGAGAGCTATGCCCTGCACATGAGGTGGGCCAGTGGGGTTGGGATGGTGGCTGGGTGGGTGGGAGACCTCAGGAGAGGCTAGGTAGGCAGGACCTATCTTGGTTACAGCCCACGGTCTGCGCCAGGCAGCCCCAGGTCCCAGCCATGTGTCCCTTTTCCTCCCACAGTACCCTCTGGCTCCCAGCAGCCACCTCCTAGTTGCAGTGAGCCCTGGGAAGACACACTCAAATGAGAATTTGTGAAATGTAATTAGGAAGGTAAATTTCCCAGCAACGAAGATTACATAATGCATCCCACAGGCAAACACCCACCCGTTGGAATCTGGTTTGAAAACTGGATTTGTTTGTCATTTAGGATAACTCCCCTGATGGTCCCTCCTTTTGTGGGGACAGGTGAGACTTGGTGGTTTGCTGGCTGCTGTCTCGGGGAGGGGAGACTCCAGGGGACAGAGCCTCTGCGTGCTCACACCTGGTCACCTGTGTCTGTGCACAGTGGCCATCTATAATCTCAGCCCTGCAGCTGGAGTGCAGCAAGGTCCCCGTCACATGGGTGAGCTCAGATTTTGCTCTGCAGAGGGGCAGCCTGAGGCCCGGCAGCATGGCACCTCTTAGGAGCTGTCAGAAATTCAGAGTCTTGGCCGCACCCCGATCTGCCCACTCTGAACCTGAGGCCCCAGGGAACTGCTGTTCTGCTTGTAAAGCGCAGCCCCACAGGGAAGGACAGAGCGTTCTGTCTCCGGAGCAGGGAGGAACTTCAGTGCAGGGCTAAGGTGGAGGGGAGGTGGCACTCACAGCCCGGGCCTGGCCTGGATCACATGGTCTCAGGAATCCCGGGGGACAGGGGTCTTTGGTAGATATTGGTATTTCCACCGGCTGTGCCAGGATACAGGGTGACCTAGAAGCCTTGAGGAAGAGCACAGGGGCTGCCTCAGTTCATAGGATAGTCACCTGGGCAACCCCAGTGCTGGGCAGGGCTTGAGGGTCCCTGAATGTCCCCAGTATGGGAGGGACTCTGAGTGCCCTCCTCTGAGAATTAAAATGAGGTGGCCCCAGCTGACCCCAGAGACAGTGAGGTTCAAGCCCTCAGCACATCAGATGAGGAAGAAAGGTCACAGGCTAGTTGCACCACGTGGTCTAGAACCTGGCCCCCAGCAGGGAGCAGGAGGTACTTGTCCCCTATTTGTCTATCTCTGAACAACTGCTCTGCCCACCGCCCAGCCCCAGCTCATGCCAGCCAGGGAGACGAAGCAAGCACACCAGAGTCCAGCCTGGAGCTGGGACAGGCAAGAGGAGCATGGTGGGACTTCTAGGGAGGGACCCCAGGCCACCTTCAGTGCTGTCCCTTCCACAGGGAAGACTGCTGCCCTCCAGCAGGGATGTCCTGCCTTGAACTGCCCCTGATGTCCAGGCTCATCTCTGAAGTGGCCAAACAGGAACCATCTGGAAAGCTGATAAATGGCTTCCCAGCAACAGTGGCCCAGGCATCTGCACAAGGGTTGGTCACCCGACTTGCTCTCCAGATACTTCTCAATGCAGTGGGAACAGGGGGGTTCCCAATGTCACACCTACATCCTAGCCCCACCCAGGATCACTGTGGGGCCATTAAGCATCACCCTGTCCCCAAGAGTTAGGAAATCATCCTCATAAGTCCCTAAAGTCCTCAAGTGGCCTGCTGTCCCAGAGCTCCACTCTCCTTTGAGGACTTAGAAGTGTAGATGCCTGGGCTGGGGCATGAGAGGTGGCAGAGTCTACTCTCTGCCTCCAGATGGGACTGTGCCAGAGCCCTGCCAGCCTTCACCACTCACACTGCATGGAGGTCACTGGTCCTGATGTCAAACCCAAGTCCCCCTTGCTAATGATTTCAGCCAGATTCCTCTTGCTTTGTTTTGTTCCTAGCTGAGGTGGTGGTCTGGGCCTTCCTCCCACAAACCCAGCCAGGACTAGCGCTAACAGCAGCCTGCTCCTGGGGACCCCACTTGCTGTAGATTCTGCTGCCCCCAGAGTCATGACCATGCCTTTTCCCCTTTGAGTTCTGCTCAGCCTGGACTCGGTCCCTGCAGCACATGCATGTCCTAACTACCACCCTCCCTCAGCTGCCCCTTCCCTGTGGATCTCTCTTGCTGAGGTCAGCCTTGGTATGACAGGAGTGTCACTAAGGGCTGGGAGGTGGCTGCAGCCCATGCTGGGAAGTGAGCTCAGGAACTGGCTGTGACAACCATTCAGTCAGATGTGGGCAGCATGTGGAGCATGGGGAGGTTGGAGGACAGGGCCCAGCCAGATCCTGGGGTTAGGTAGGACCTCCTGCACTGAGCAACCTAGGCTGCCTCATGCTTCCAAACTTTCCAGGACTCAGGCCCCAGCTGTCTTGTCTAAGCTCTGCTCAAGGGGGCACCTGGTGTAGTGCTGCCTGTGTGGTGGTCAACGGGAAGATGCTGGCAAGGCACAGGGAACATGCCACACCTCGCCAGGACTGTACTATAGGCTGGGGTCCCTGCAGATGCAGTGGGGGTTGCTCACCCTTGTCTGGGTCCTCCAACAGCCTGACCCCAGGCAGGTGAGCAGAGCAGAGGCCCTGGGGAGCTGGGCCCAGCCACGTGGCTCTCATCTAAGTCCATTCTGTCCCATGAGTCAGGAGCAAGCTCTTCCTGGGCTGGGAAAGCCAAGTCCCGGGACGCACCTGCCATAGTGCAGAGGCCAGTGCTCTCCCAGTCTTAAACCTGGGTGGACAATTCTCCACTCACTGCTATAGTTGGGTCTTAAATGTTCCCCAAAGGTCCATATGTCGGATGCGTGGTTGCCAAGCTATGTTGCTACAGGGAGGTGGGGAACCTTTAGGATGTGGAGCCTGGTGGGAGGAAGTTAGGTCATTGGGGTGTGTCCTTGGAGAGGATATTGAGACTCTGGCCTCTCTCTGCTTCCCAGGTGAGCAGCTTCATTCTGCCATGTGCACCTACCATGACAATCTGCTTTCCCACAGGCCAAAAACAAAAAAGCCAATTTACCATGAACTGAAACCTTTGATACCGTGAGCCTAAACAACTCTTTATTTAAGTTGTTTATCTCAGATATTTTGTCACAGCAATAGAAAGTTGACTAACACACACAGAGAAACAAAGTCCTGGTGGTGCCTGGATTCAGCCACACTTCCCCACGCCCTGTAACCCTGGCTGCTCCAGATCTAGCTGGGATGCAGGCCCTCACTGCTCTAGTGGCCCTTGCTAAGTGTACCAGAGGCACCTTCTGCTCTGCTCTGAACCCCCACAAGGGCCAAAGGACATGCTGTAAGCAGATGTGCACACGTGCATTCCCTGTCCACAGGCTCACACATGCATCTTCCTACACGTGCACACATCCATTCTCGGCGCACAGTCTCACACACACACTAGATGCCAGTAGCAGCCTCTCAGTTGTAACAACTCAAAATGTCTCCAGATGTTGCCAGAAGTCTCCAGGCAAGGGGTGGGAGCAGGCATCCCTCCTGCCATCCTTCACAGGCACACCTCCTTGCCACTCACACTACGGTGTGCCCATACACCACATCCTGCCTTGGCCTGGCAGTCCCCGCCTCCTGCCTGCCCGCTATGCCAGGCCGCAGTGCCTCCTTCCCTCACAGCCTTGCTGCCGGCGCCTGGCTGGCCTGGCCTACCCAGAAGGCAAGGGGGAGGTGACGGCTCTTTTCCCGGTAGGTGCCTGGCTCATGGAAGAGGCAAGTGTGGATCTAATCTTCCGCTGATTAAATGTCCCTCATTAATGAGTTTCTTTAATTAATGAAGTTTTTGGGTCTGCTCCACTTGCTTTATTCCAGCCACACTCTGCCTCCTCAGCACAAAGCGGGGCCATTTCCTCCGGGTAATTGAGGGAGCTGCGGCCGTTCCTGCTGACACTGCACTTTCCTGATTGTGCCTGTCAACTCCGGGCTGACAACTCCATTTTTAAACATTTTCTTCTGCAGAAGCCATGCGCACATGCATGCTTGCACACACCGATAGGGGCACATCTCAGGCACCCCACCTCAGTTACACACTAGTCAACGTACACTCATGCACATGGCAGGTCTGAGCTGCCACACACAGGCATGCAGCTAGTGTCTCCTGCTTGAGCACATGCACAGGCAAGCACACGTCCCTCTGCACTTCCAACAAGTGCATATGACACGCGCTGAGAACAGCTGTGTGTAGCATGTCACCCACATGTACCTGTATTCCTCACATCCACACACACCTCTCACGCTGTACACCTGCTCCTCAGCACGTGTCCATATCACACAAACATGTGTACTCACATGCATGCCTATCCCCACAGCACATGCTATCACCATTTCCTCGCTCCTGAGCACACAGGTATGCAACATCATAAGCACACGTGTGCACTGCCACACACATAAGTACACCACACACATGCATCAGCTGCATGCATACACAGTGCATGCTTTCACACTGTTCACCTCACTCCTAAACTCATGCGCACATGCACCATGTCACCCCCATGTGCAGGTAGCACATGCATCCACACACATGTACCATGCACACTCACCCGAGTGTACACACAAACATATCACACAGCATTCGTGTTCAGGTAGTACATGCACTCCTGCCTCACCCCCACGTCCATGCACACAGCGTGTGCTCTCATAGACCTGCCCAGGCTCACACCCAGGTTCATATTCACACATACTCCCCTGCAGTTTACATCTCACATAAATAAACCAAGCCAGCCCAAGGCAGGGGACTCAGAGCTAACATCAGGCCAGTGGAAGCAGAGCTCACGGTGGACACCTGACACACCAAGTGACCATGTCACCTGGTCCACCTGTTGTCCAAACAGTCCTGCTGGGCTGCTCTTCAGCCCTGGTGGCTTCCCACCTTGCTGTGACTGGGCGCCAGCTCTGGGCTCCAGGGCCTGGAAGGACGATGTACTCCTTTTTCTTGGTCACAAAGAGCTCTCTGAATTAAAAGCATTTATCTTCTCCTGCTGACAAGGATGTTGGGCTCCTTCCCTGTGGGGCTGGCTGGAGGCTGGGCAGTCAGGGGTCACTGCTGAAGACTAGGGAAGAGGGCATGACGCCTACCCAGCTCTCCTGCAGGTGGGCACATGGTGGCACTGGGGTGGGGACTGGAGAGGACAGTTCTTTACAACAGGAACTGGCCTCTAACAACCAAGAGAAGGCAGGAGATACTCCCAGAAGGCTGAAGCAGGACCTGACACAAGGAATCAGCTGGGAGAGGCTACAGCCAGGCAGGATGACATCCTTGCGACAATGCAGGAGGGGCAGCCAGCTTGTGCTGGTAAGGACATCTTACTGACTCTTCATCCCAATCAGAAAAGGTGGGTATCACTATCCTCATATTTCTATTGGGGAAACTGAGGCCAAGAGAAGCCAGTAAGTGTTAAGGACCCTCTGGTGGCAAGTGGTAGGGATGGGCTCTGAGCACAGTTCTGCCTGTCCCCTGGCCCATGCCTCTCTCATCCCCTGCCCCTGCCCGCTGCTCCTCCTACCTCCAGACTCCTTGCCATACCTGGAGGCACATGCTGTCATCTCCATTTCACAGGTGGGGAAACTGAGGCTGGGGAGCTATGTGGTTGCCAACAGCTCACACAGGGCCAGTTGTGCGGCTCACACAGGACAGGTCAGAGCCCAAGCCCAGGGCTATTTCCATTTCCCTTTGTATACTGAGCCCATGTTGGCCTACAGGCTACTGGGAGATGAGCCCCAATCCCAGTGAGCTATGAGCTATGCCAGGATGGCCCCTTCCCTGGGCAGCTGCAGGGAGCCTCAGGGCCAAGGTGGTATCTGCCTGCCAGGCACCTGCCACACACCCGTAGCCAGACACAATCAATGAGTGCTGAACACCTACTGCACGCTGGCACTTCTGGGGTGTATCACAGTTTTCAGTTTTGTAGATGGGGAAACTGCGGCTCAAAGAGAGAGAAGGACCAGGCTAAGGACCCACAGCTCGCAGGGGGCACTTGGAGCCCAAACCTATTCACCTGAACCAGCACTTCCCGAAGTGTGTGCCATGGAACTCTGCTCTTCTGGAATGTTGTAGAGAAGTGCCTGGGGAAATGCCACCATGCGGTCCCTAGAAAAGGTCCTAGAAGGGCTGCCACAGACACACAGCTGTGCACAGCCTGCATTCCCACACTGTTCCCGCCCAGTGTTGCATTTTTTCCAAAACGGAGCCAGACACCATGCTGGGTAGGGGGTTGGTGCCCTCAAAGGACAGCTGTCCCGTTGCTCCTAGGCCATGCAGAGGGCCTTTGCTGAATGACAAAAGGGTCCTGGCCCCCTTGGTGGTGCCTCCCACTGAGCTGAAGGCCAGAGCACAGCCAGGGGACAGGCGGCACACACAGCTGGCTTCCCAGGGCCTGTTCTGGACACTGAAGGCAGTGGCCACATCCTGAAGACCCAGTGGGGACAAAGCTCTGTACTTTGGCCCCAGCAGGGCGGTGCTGCAGGTAAGCGTGTATGCAAGCAGAGGAGGGCATGGGCCAGCGGGGTGTACCTGAACACCCCTGGAGTGGTAAGCATGACAAGGAGCAGGGCTGGGGACAGGTCAAGACTCCATGGGCCTTCCTGAAATAGCAAGGACAGAGAGTGGATCTGCAACTGTAATGAACTTAAAAAAAACAAGCAAACAAACCACACACAAAAAACCCAGGAAGCTGGAGCTGGAGTGGGGACACAGGCAAAGGAAACTATTGGGAGCCAGCCTGGGGGCCCCTCTGTGAGTGGAAGTTACCCGGAAAGCAGCTAGGCTGCAGAGGGGGCGAGGGCAGAAGCCAAGGACCTGCCTGGGGGTTTGGGAGGGTCTCTCGGTCACACTGAGAAGCCAGGATTAGACTTTTCTTTATACCGAGGTTCGCAGAGGGTGTGTAGGGGGCCCAGGTCACACAGCAAATCAAGCAGGGGAGAGTCAGGTGGTTGGGGTGGGTCCAGGTATTCTGATGTCCAAATACTAGCAGAAAGCCACTGCCTCTGGGATGGGGAGGCCCCCGTCTGAGTCCTGAGTGGTCAAGGCTCCCCTGGGGAGACTCTAACCTCTTGAAGATCATTTCCTCCCCTGTAAAGCAGACACCATAACAGACCCCACCCGGGCCATGTAACAACTACAGGTGTTGACACAGGTGGGCAGCGAGCACGGTGCTCGCTGGCGCAGGTACCCCAAACCCAGCGATGGTGGCGGTCACACTGGAAATGGGCTTATTTGTAATGACTCTGCTGTCCAGTCACCCAGGGGGCCTTGGAGAACTTGCCTGACCCCCATGTCCTCACAGGGGAGGGAGAGAGGACAGCAAAGAGACCCTGCGAATGAAAGAACAAGGTCTCTCCCCATGCCTGAGTTTGTGAGAAAGTTGGAAGGGTTTGCATTTTATGATGCTTTTGAAATACAGTCTGGGTCAAGGGAAATTAAATACTGCAGCTTTTAACTGGAGTCGCACTGAAAACACACCCTCGCAGTAAATAAAAATATGATTTACCACTGTGACACTTTCATTTAGCAACCCCCTCGTGCAGCTCATTTGTAATTATCCCCAAATGCCATGAAGGCTGGGCCCGTTGGCCCCTCCCCAGCAGCGCTGGCCCTGAAGTGCACTCCATCATCCCCCCAGGTGGGGAGGCGGCATGGGGCTCATGGGGGTAGGTGAGAACAGCACTGTTCTGGGAGGCAGGCTGGGTCCAAGTGTGGCTCATTATGATTGAGATTAAACTGAAAAATCGATTTTTAATTGAATGTATTCTTTGAACAGGCCCTGTTGCCCATGGCTGCACACTAATGGAATTTCCATTCTAAGCTCCTTACATGACCCTTACCCAACCTGCTGACCTCAGAGCAGGGCTGACCAGGCCTGCAGATCGCCCCTCCTGGGTTGCCCAGAACTCAGCCAGGCAAGAGGGCCAGAGACCAGCCTTGGGCGTGCAGGCGGGCAGAGGGCTGGCAGGCAGAGGGGGAGGTCTTGGCTCTGCACATCACTTCCTTCCACCTCCACATGTGGCCCCTCCTTGTGTCCCTGGAGTCCAGGCCTGGGATTAGAAGGCTCAGGGGAGGGACCAAGGCAGGGGGCTCCTGGAGCCAAGGGTGCTGGGGCAAGACAACTGGGCTTACCCCTGCAGCTCTATGCCCACCTGGGAGGGAGCACATGGCAGGAAAGACAGGGCCCTCTGATCTGTCTTCTAAAGGGAACTCTGCACAGTGAAGCCTTGCACCCCACAAGGGCGTGGGCCCTGGGGCCTGCATTCCGGACAGCCTCACTTCTGCGGGTGCGCCCATGCTGGACTCCTGGGGCAGCTCCACTTGCTCTCTGCCCATCAGCCTCCTTCCTGCACGGGCCACGAGGGAGCTACCCAAGGCCACCCTGGGTATGCCTGGACTTTGGCGTGTGACGTGCGAATGCTATCTCCCAAGGGAGGTCCTATAAGTCAGGCCTCAGTCTCTCACCCTTTTCTATTTCCTTGCTGTCCCCCAATTCCTAGCCCCGAGGATGGGGCTTCTGCAGGGGCATGGCCACCTTCAGTTGTGCAGAATCACTGCCTGGTGCAGGCTTGGCCTCAGCCATTGGAGCCAGGGTTCCTTCCCAGCAGGGGCACCCCTCTACTCAGGCACAGGCGGCCCACTAGGCTCATGAGAAATGCAGCCTCACACCCAGGGCTTACCAGGGCCAGGAAAAGGGCATCCTCTTCCCACCCGAGTCCCATACCTGGCCTCTAATCTGAGGTCTGGGGGGTGCCCACAAGGCCCTCCTGCAGGAAGCAGACTCTTGAGGACCCCTATTTCTCCTCTGTGAGAACTGCAACCCAGAGTACGTTGTTCATGCCAGGATGCCCCAGTGGAGGGCCTCTCACAGGCACCCTGTCCCCACTAACCATCAAACACCTGGACAGATCCCCACCCTTCCACTGGAGGACAGCCCATGAGGGGATGCTGGCTGCTTGGCCCACACCTGGAGGGCCAGCAGGTGCCCTGTGGGGTGCACATGCGGGCCGCTCCCTGGGAAGGGGCAGCATATGTGCTGCGCTGGTCGGAGCCTACAGCTGCTCTCCCCTTGCCTTTAGCTAACTCAGGTCCTCCAAACTACAGCTGCAGGGTCAGTGAGCAGCTGATGGTCTTGCTCTCAGCACAGGGCTACTGAGTCCTGAACAGTGGCCTGATCCTGTCCCCACCCTGGTGCTATTTCCATTGAAATATAGCAGGTAGTATAGGTAGGCACGGGAGGCGAGGGTGGAAGGGGTGCCTGCCAGGAGGCCCTGCAAGCCTCCTAGGTACCCTCCCCCTGCAGCTGGAAGGCACAGCCCAGGAGTCAGGGATGGGCTAGGGGGTGGATGTGTCTGGGCAGATGGACCTGTCCACTCTGCTCCCAGCTGTCCCCAGGCCCTGAGTCAAAAGGGGCCTCTCACATGTTTAGTTGGCTCCCACCTGAGGCCAGGTGGTGGGAACCCAGACTAATGCTCTCTGGGGCGCTCGGCAGGGAACTGTCATGGAACCCCAGCCCAGGAGCAGGGCTGAGCATCTGTACTTCCAACAGGCTCCCGGGGTCTGGTGCTCCCACCCCCACGATTTCAAATGTGGCCACACAGTGAAATCAAGTGGGAAGATTTAAGAACTCGGCTAGATCCCATCCTCAAAGGGTCTGAGGTTGTCAGTCTGGGGCAAGGCCCAGGCACAGGGTCTTTCAAAAGCTGTCCAGGCCGCCCTGAGCTAAGCAGGGCTCTGCAGCTCCTAGAGGGGAGAGCCCTGACCCCTGGCCCTGGCCTGCCTCTGGCTTAGTACTGCCCTGCATGCCACAGTGCCAGGGAGGGTCCCCGAGGCTCATGGCACTCTGCATGTGTCCTCCCAGCTTCCTCTTGGACAGTCGTAGTCTCCGGAAGCCCGCTTAGGCTCCTGTCATCAAGGCCTGCTCTGCTCTCCTAGCCCCTCGCTCAGGGCACTACTGACAGGGTTGGGCCATTCTCTGTGGTGAGCTGGCCTGGGCCCTGTGGGTGAGCAGCATTCCTAGCCTTCCCCACCCAGATGCCAGCGGCACCCCCAACTTGGGCCAAACTACACTGTCCCCAGGCACTGCTAAGTGTCCCCTGCCGAGAATCTGTTTTTACTCAGCCCTAGCCCACTGCCACGTGGATCTGCACTTGCTGTGGGCCCCACCTTGGCAGAGCAGGTAATGCTGCGTGCTCCTGACGATTGCCCAAGGCCTTTATGAAGGTGCACTTCCTTTATGATCTAGTGGGGGAGGGTAAGTGGCTCAATCTTCAATGGGTGCCACTGGGATGAGAGCGTGGGACCCAGGCTGGACTTAGCCTCCTCTTTCCTATACCTGAACCTCTGGCTCAGCGTCTGGGGCCTAGAAGACCTGGCATGCCAGCCTGCTTCCAGCCAAAGTGTTTCCAGGGGCCTGTAGGGCAGCCAACAACCCTTGTGTCCTATTGGGAGGGGCAGGTGAGGGACTGTTTGTGGGACACGTCCAGCTCAGAGCTGGGCCACCTCAGCATGCAGACAGGTGTGTGAAGCCCTCATCCCCACATCTCAGCCCCATCTGAAGAAGGTTGGCAGCCCCCTTGGCTCCAGAGCAGACCTGGGGGCTGAGAAAGCTTGTCCTGCTGGCCAGGGGGGCTGCCTGCCAGGAGCACCCCCCAGAAGCTGTGCTGGGAAGAAGGTGGTCCTCACTTCAGGCTCAACCCACAGGGAAGGGCATGGGTGCAGATGCCCTGAACAGAGTGGCCAGGATGTCTCTTCTGGCTTCAGCAAAGGGCAACTAATACTGGCCTCCACTAGCTCCTGGGCACACCAGGGCCAGAAACCTTGCTTCTGATCTTACAGAGAGCATGAAACAAAATTTAAAAAATGGCGAATAAGTGCGAGGCGTCGCCCTGGCCTCTGGCTGCACAGGGCCACCCCCAGCCTACTGTGCTCTGCCTGGACACCAGTATAGGTGTTGCCCAGCTCCCAGGTTGCTCCCTTTCCCTCCATCCACATTGTCCTTGGAGACAGGACAGTACAAGGCAGCAGGACGCTGTGGTCCCAGCCAGGAAAAGGGCAGGTGTTGGCTGCATCTGTGGGTTTGGTGGAAACGAGGCGGTATTGGGGTCTGGGCATTATCACTCAGAGACCCTCTGCAGGTGCCTTGGGGGGAACCCAGACTCACACCAGCCCTAGGCAGCCCATTTCACAGATGCAGAAACCGAGGCACAGAGATCAGTCACTCAGAACATCAGAGCTGTGGTCTGAGCCCAAAGCCTGCAAGTGGCTGGAAAGGCAGCAGGGCTGGCCCCCACCTCGGCCTCAGCCTTCTCTGTGCTGTACCCTCGGGGAGCCTGGGCGGCTCCCTGCTGTTCTGAGAGACAGGCTCTGGCCCCAGACCTGGAGAGGATCCCCTGGGGAGGGTGGGGCTCCCCTTTCAGGTGAGAGGCTCCCAGGGACTCAGCTAAGTCTGGGGCAGGCCAGCTGGCAGACCCAGGAGGGCTGGGTGTGGGGGCCGCCGCCAGCTGTCCATGCCCTGAGCTCCAGGCCTGTTACCCCACACATGTCCACATCCCAGAAGCCCAGCGCCCAGTCAGGGCTCCTGTGACATGAGTCGCCTGCGACACAAGGGGCATCTCATCCTGGCTCTGACAAATGCCTTCGATCGTGTCGCTCTCTCTCATGCTAATGACTGTCAACACGAAACAGAGGCTGTGAAGGGGAAGAAAATTACTCCCTGAAAAGGAATTGACTGATCCCCATCATTTCTCAAGGAATCACTGACCTGTGAATATTTCATTACCCAAAACGCTGCACCTTCCATACAAAGCAGCCGCCACCACGGTGCTGTCTGAGGCTGGGGTGAAGGTGGGCGCGGAGGGCAGCAGGTGTGGGGCAGGTGCGGTGCCTGCAGCTGGGGCCTGGGGCCACCGCAGGTGCTGTGTCGGGGAGTCAGCCTGGTCTGTGCTCCACTCCAGCACTTCCAGGCTCTGGCCAGACCAGGTACCTTACCTGTGGGAGTCCAGGACCAGGTCCTGAGGACCCAAAGGGACACATGCCTGGTGGTTGGGAACACACATCCAGGAAGCTGCTCTAGGTTTGGGGATGGTGTAGGCTAACACTCCCTGCTGTCCCCTGCCTGGAGCTGCCACACCAGCATCTCCCAGATCTTGCCAGCAGAGTTCTGGAATCATTTCCCACCCAGGGTCCCTTCCTGAGCCTCCCAGCTGCCCGTGAAGGCCTCATTCAGGAATTTTCCTGCTCTTGAGTGGGTCTGAATCTAAATGGTTCTAGAAGCTCATGCTGCCCTGCTGTGGCCTAAGTGACGAGGGTAGGGGGCAGTGCAAACGCCAAGACCAGGGTTCAAATCTTCCCTCAACCCTGGCCAGCCTCCCTCCCAGCTCTGTTTGGCTGCTGGATCTCTCTGGCCCTTTCCTTTCTAGATCCAATCCTGGGCTAATTATCAGTGCCACTGTACAGGTGGCTGAGGCTGATGTGAAATGAGTTGGAACACAGTGCCAGACAGGTGGGGAGGTCTGTGAGCTGGAGGTGAGATAGCTGCAGGGCATAGACTTCAGGGGCCGAGGATGCAGGGAGGGAGGCCTGGCCAGGGACCCGTGAAGGCCAAACTCGGAGGAGAGGCTGGGACCACCCTCCTGGGTGTGTAATCAGCTCCTGAGTTCGTGAGGCCTTGGAAGTTGGCAGGAGACAGTCTGGGGCTTTCTCCAGGAGCTTAAAGGGGCAGGAAAAACAAAAAAAGACATTCTAGAAACACCAAGAAGAAAACCTCCGTGCTGTGCTGGCTTGTACGAGTGGCCTCCGAACACCCATCCTGTGGGTACCACTAATCCATGACAGGGAGCCCTAAAGTTTAAGTCACCAAAGAGACCTTTCAGGGCCAGAGACCCCAGCCGTCTGCCGGGGAGAAGCGCAGCCTGTTGTCATCACCACAGTTACCCTGGGGATGGTGTTTCCAAATCAGCGAAGGCCTGGGAAGGCGGAGGGGCGTTCATCGGGGTTAGCAGAGTGTGCAGCGTGGGAGGTGCGTCTCGTGACCCCCAACCCCCAGCACAGGGCAGCTGCAGGGAGTCAGGATGTGGGGCAGGAGGTGGAGGGCTCAGAACCAGCCCCGGCACCCTCCGGGTGGCTCTCCCTGCCCTGGGGAGGAGGGGGCTGGACAGGAGGACAGGGCCTTGGACTGCAGTAGGAGGGACTCAGGCTGGCTTCTGGAACAGCTCTGGGCAATGAGGCGTGTGAGACACTGGGAAGCGTGACTTGGGGGCGTCCGTGGAAAATTCCTCCCTCTGGCTGGCTCCAAAGCTTCCTTCCTGCCTGCCCAGAGGACGCCATGCACCCGGAGACTGGGGTGGCCTGTGCAACCACCCCAGCCCTCTCGCCTTGCCGGGTCCTGACGCCTTGACCCAGTCCTAACCCTGGCACATCGGAGTTGGGCCAGGGGACCTGCAGCTTTGGAAAATGGGACAGGATGGCCGCTGTCCATCCCGGTGCACTAAGCTCCGGCTATTCAGAGACAGAGGTGGGCAACGGCTCCCTCCTCCCTGAGGACTGGGGAAGGGAGGGGACAGGCATTACAAGCACAGTGCCCATGTAAAGAACTCAGATCTGGATGGGCATAGACTGGAGGTGCACTTGGTTGAGGGAGTCGAATGGGGCGCCAGGGAATGGTGTACTTTGCGGGAGGACAGGATGAGCCCAAGGCCTGGTGTGGGACAGTGGTGCTGGCTGTGGGCCAGTACAGAGCAGCAGCTGTACCTGCCTCTGGGTATGAGGCCTGAGAGGCCCTGGCTGGCCTCTAGGGCAGCTCTGCCAGGGTGGGACGTGGGTGCCAAGTGGCAGAGGGGCTGCTGCCTGCTTCCACCTGGGTACCCTGCAGGCTGCGGTAGGGTGTGGAAGGAGATGCCAGAGGAGAGCATGGGCAGAAAGAGGAGGCAGAGGGCTGAATCCCCTGGACATGGAGCAGTCAGTGGGAGTGGGCACTGAGCGGGTGCAGGAAAAAAGGGAGCCTGCTGGGGTTGGGTGACACAGGCAGCACAGGCCTGGCTCTGTCCAATGGGCCCCCAGGGTGGCCATCCCCCATTCAGCTGTGCCGCACCCCTTCCCCAGGGCCAGCTCCCCAGCTCAAACGCCTCTGTAGCACTCCATGTGTCCCTGTGTCCCCAAGTGTCCATTCCTCAGGACAGGAGGCAGCTAACCCCTCCCCTCCAGGTGACCAGGCCAGCAACTCTAAGGACTGGGGGAGGGCAATGGGATCTCCAGGGCCATCAGCACTGTCACTGGATTAGGGGACACCTGGCCATCTCTGCAGCAGGCCTGACAAAGGTCTGGGGCAACTGAGAATCCCCTCTCCCAGTCCCTATTTTGCCAGCAATTACTCTGCCAGCATCAGCACCTGGCCCTACACTTCCAGAGCAGTGGTGGGTGGGGACAGACACCTCCCAGGAGAGAGGAGGGCACAGGGAAGGCAGCCCCAGGGGATGACCTTCAGGGAATGGGGAAGGCGCCTGGGCCATGGTGCTCCCACGCACACAGTGGAGAACCCTCAGCCCGCTCCCGCCTTCAAATGCCCCCAGGAAGCCCTGACCTCTGGCTCACTGCTGGGTGGTCCCACTGACCATCCTACTGCCCCATGGCTCTTGCTAGGGCAAGGCCACCTCTCAAGGCCACACTGACGCTCAGCGCACACTCACGCCTTGCCCTGCTGGACACCGGGCCACAGATGGTTGGCAGTGGTGGCTCTCCGTGCCATGTGTGGACGTGGATTTGATCCTTACACTGTGCCCCTTTTCCCCCCAGCATCTACGCCCAGCTGCCACTCAGTCCCTGCTCTGGAGAAGGGCAAGACAGGCACCTACAAAACAGTGACAAGGCTGAAAGCCCACCAGGATGGCCACCCCAGCAGGGCAGAGGCAGGAAAGACTCTGGGCAGAGGCTGCGCCATGCAGGTGTGAGCCTGTCTGGAAAGAGCCCTGCAGGGGAGGAAGGGGGATGAAGACTATAGGACCTGGGTGGGCTCCTGCAGCCCCACCCTCGGGGACACAGAGAGACAGGGAGGCAGGAAGGACAGGAAATTCCGGGGCCCAGGGGACTCTGGCCCAAATTCAGGGTTGCTCCCCTGAGCCGGCCCTGCCTGGAGTTGGAGGAGGTGAGGGTGTGCAGAGGGGCCAGGGTGGCAGGGTCTTGGGGGGCTTGGAGCCTTCAGGGGCCAAAGCTGCACCCACTCAGTAATGGTGCTGCTGAGAATCAGCTGATTCGGGTCAGCAAATATGGATGTGGCCTTCCAGATAAATCACGGCGCTGTACCAGCCACCGGCCAGTGAGAGCGGTTGACTGAGTGTGCTGCGGGAGCAACGGGCCAGCACCCATGGGAAGCAACCATCTTAGGGGAGGCCATGGTGGGGGGCGCTCTCCAGCTGGCTCAGGGTCACCCCAAACTTGGGACAGTGGGTGCCCACTCTGCGAGCATCCACACCCAGCAGGCCCTCGACCCCTAAACTAGTCTGCAGGCTACATGTGAGAGTCAAGACCTAGAGAGACGGCAGGCAGAGGGAGCCCAGGGGGAGCTGGAGGCAGGGAAAGAAAGAGGAGGAATGGATCAGCCCTGGGAGGCAGCAGAGGCAGAGACAGACAGGGAGAATGGCAGAAATAATGCCCCGTGATGAGGGAGCGGGACAGAGGAGACAAAGGCCAGGCCAGGGGATAGTGGCCTATAGCCGTGGGCTGGGCTCCCCACCTCTCCCCGTGCCAGGGCTCTGTCTCACCTCCCTGACCCCACGCATCCAGTCTTAGGGCCGCCCAGCCCTGTGGCCCTTTCTGGGGCTACATTACCAACTCACGCTTCTATGGCACATGGCCCTATCCTGTGGTCCCCCCTTTATGCACAACTGCTGCTGCCACTGAGGGAGGGCTGAAGGGGTGCTGGGCATGGGGCCTGAGGCAACTCTGCCCACCATCACTCTGTTTCCCTGCGCTGGTTCTGGCTGAGATGTGCCGAGGGTGTGGCCAGGAGCCCTAGAGAACAGTCTTCCAGGATGTGCGGAAGGAACTTCACGCCTCATTGAATTTCCAAGTCCTCGCCACTGAACTTCTCCACAGAAAGCTCATTTTGGGGGCTGGTGGGGGTGGGGGGTGAGCCCAGCCAAGCCTTGGGGTTGGGGGGTTCAGAATGACAGGAGCAGCTGAAGCTAGGGCCCTTTCGAATCCCAGTGGGTTTACCTTTCTCACTTAACAGGGCCCAGAGAGACAAAGGGCCTCGCTCCTGACACACAGCACTGCCAGTGCCAGGACCCCAGATTTCCCACCCACCTCTTCTTCCTTCCAGTCCTTACTTGCACAGCCCTCACACGCACAGGGAAGGAAACCAGAGAAGAGAAGGGAACTCACGCAGTCCCACAGCCAGGACCTCGGCTCTCGGCCTCCCACCTCGCTCTGCCTCTCAGATGGCCACAGGCCTGCGGGCCTTAACCCAGCTGGGATCAGGGATGCTGCCATCTTGCATCTGTGGCTGCAGCAGGGCCCCTGCCTGCCACACCCCTGCCTGGCCTGGTCACATGCTGGGGCCTCCATGCACTATGGTCACCATCATCCCATGACCACAGCAGCCCAGCCGTCCCAGAAGCCGGGAGCAAGGAGCCTACTCTAGTGCCCAGTGTGGCCAAGGAGAAGGGAGTTAAAACAGCACAATCAGACCGTGTTCCCGTGACCTAAAACCCCCCATGAGTTCCCTCACTCTTTAAAGCAGAGGTGCCCTTTGTCCCTGGTCTGCAAGGTGCTGCTCGTCACATCCCTGGCTTCCTCTCTGATGCTGCCCATCTCACCTGGCCCAGCCACCAGGCCCTGCTCTGTTCTCTGAACACTCCAAGCTCCATCTGCCTCAGGACCTTTGTGCATGCTGTTCGTTGTGTCTACACTGCCATTTCCCATCTTTCCTTGCCCAGCTCCTTGAAAGTTGCCCCCTCAGAGACACCCTCCCTACTACCCTACCTGATTTGGCCTGGCCTCAGCCCCCACCCCAGGGCCTTATTGCAAACTGAGGCCAACTTGCAAATATTTTCTTAGTTTACTTATCTGTGACCAGGATGCCTGGCATGGAGCAGGCACTCAGTACTGGGTGAGTGAAGGATGGGACAGCGGCAGGAATGTCCAGGGCACGTGGGTATGATGAGGAGGTGCCCGGCTGGCCCTGGCCCTCTCCCAGGGTGGGCCTGCCTTGCCCAGGTGCCATGCGCCTGGGGGACCTGGGGAGGGATCGGATCAGTGCTGCACCCAAGGCCTCAGCACTTGGAAGCTCTGGCACCTGTCCACCTACCTGTTCGTGCTTTGCTGAGGCAGGGGAGGCTGTGGGTGGGGGACACTGCCAGGTGCACACACACATGCAAAAGGGGGCACACGCCCAGCCTGCCCTCCCCAGTTCCCTGCAGCCCCCTGGGTCTGCCCCTCCCAGGACGCAACCCATAGTGGCCCCTGTTGCAAGAGCCTGGCCTCCAAGTCAGAGGAAAGATGCAGCTGCCCTCTCAGGCATCGCAAGTCCAGCGAGGCAGGTGGCAGCAGGCAGACCTGACCCAGTGGCCTCCCTGCCTGGGTACCCGGAACTCTGCCTGGGACTCTTTGGGTGGCAGCAGCCAGGCACGCTCTGTGTCCCCTGCCCCTCTCTGGGCTCTCTCTTGCAAACACCACTCTGAATAGCCTGCAGACAGAGTAGGGGTGTGGCTGCCAGGGAGTGGCTCAGAGCCCACCCCATGCCCCTAACTCAATGGTCCCTCAACTCCCACTGGGACTTCTCCATACTCACCTCCTCTCCTCCTCCTTGGGTAGCCCCAGCCCAGCAGGAGGGCTGGGCACTGGCCACTGTTGGGCAGGACGCCAGTGGGCAGGGAAGGCCAGGGCAGCAGACTCCACTCCATCAGACAGATACCTTGGAGTGCAGCCAGCATGAAATATTCATGCAGTAAATGGTGCAATTTTGTCTGCATTCAGCCAACTTCATGTATATTTCAGAGTATTATGAAATGATAATGTTGTGCAACAGAGGCAACCAGACCAGGAGGGCCAAGCACAGGGCAGGGGATCTCGGGGTGAAGATGAAGTGGGTGGGGAAAAGGACTGTATCCTTTAGGAGCACAGAGATGGGGCAATCAGCTCTGAACAGCATGAACAAGACAATGTGGTCAGCTGTGGGACTGGGGGAGGGGATGAGGGCTGGCATGTGCATGGTGGAGCCCGGGGGGGCCCCACAGTCATCACCCCTCCGCCCCTGGACAGAGGCTCCCTGGATGCCGGCATCCCACTGTGGAGGGTGACGGAACTGCTCCCATCTGCCCACCTGCCTCTGCTCTCCTGGCCGCAGGGCCCTGGTTTCAGGCCGAGGCCCTGGTGCCTATTCAGCAGCTGCTGCTGTCTCCTGGGTAGGTGCGGAGCAGCAGCAGGACCTCTGGGGGATTTCTAGTGGGGACCTGCCAAAAAGGGCGCAAAGACAGCCTTTCTCAGGACTTTCTGGGTTTGTTTCATCAGGTGGAGGCCTAGCCCTCCTCTGGCCTGGGAGTCCGATTTGGCCGCTGTTCTGGGGCTGACACATTTGGAGGCTTTGGTAAGACCTCTTGGGAGGGAGATGCCTGGCTTCCACTGTGAGACTCTGGTGCCCTGTCTTGGGGATTCAGGTGTAGAGCACTCTAGGATACAGAGGCCACCAGTGAGCGACACTGATACCCAGATGCCTGTCTGCAAGGCCAGGGCTCACGTTTGGGGGTTCTTCTGTGATCACCGCAGTCCTCCCTTACTACCCCATAAGACCCCTACTCTGGCTTCTCTGGAGCATCCTCCCTGGGTCCCACACTGGAGGAAGGGCCCTGGTTGGGGGACCCCATTCCAAGGTCCAGTGTCCCCCTCAGGGGTCTGGCAGGGAGCCCTCCTCTGGGCTGCTTGGGCTGGTGACCAGGTTTCCATGGCCACCCTCACCCTTTTGTACTTCTACAGGTTAGGCCTAGGGTCAGCACAGTCAGCTTTACTGGGCACAGGCGAACTGCGGCCTTGTTTGTGTGAGTAAAGTTTTATTGGAACCGGGCCACGCTCCCTTATCATCTGGGCTGTGTTTGGAGCTGGGGTAGAGGCTGCACAGCCACAAAGCCCAGGTCACGACTTCCGGCACTTTAGGGAGCGTGGTGCTGGCCATGCACTCACAGGGCATGCACGCTTGCTGGAATTTTCATGGCTTCTGCAGGAGCAGGGACTCCATGGCCTTGGCTGGCTACGTCTGCCTCCACTGTGGTCACTGGCTGAGACTGAGTTTCATCCTTGGCAAACCACAGAGCCACACTACTCCGCAGCCTCCCTGCAAGGGTGGCAGCCCTCTGTCCCTTCTGCCAGTGTGGCCCAGGGAGGCAGGAGCCCTTGGGGGTCCCCAGTGAGACCCAATACTATGCCTCCCTATGCCCAATACAGATGCCTCCCTGCTCCCCCTTCTCCTATCCAGCCTCGGTCTCCTTGCCCTGCCTTTCCTCATGCTCTCTCTGTGCTTGCCCTATGCTGGTCAGCCCCAGTGTCACCAGCACCTGGGCACTTTCAGTCTGCAGCTGGTCCCTGCAGCGTGAGTGTCAACCACTGCCTGGCTGACAGCATTTTGCTGGTGCTTAGCCAACCGCCATCCATCCCTTCTGCCACCTGGCCTGCCCTTTTCCAGGCTCTGGGAGGCCACCAGTGCCCCCCTGCCATACTGACCCCTCTTGCAAGCACCAACTGCGACATTCCCCCTCCCCCCATGAGGCCTAAAGCAGCTGTGTCAGGGTCTCTGAGTGGACAGAGGGTCCTGGCCGCACTGGGGTCACTGAATCCTACTCAGGGTGAGAGCTGGCTGTGACCATTTAATACTGCCCTGAGGGGCTCCGTGTGGCGCAGTCTGAGGACCCAGTGCGTGAGGCTGTGTGGGACCAAGTCTCATTAAGCCCCTCCAGGCTGGGCTCTCTGGGCCCTGAGCTGGCCCCTGCCCCAGCCCACTGTGCAGGGAGAGATGCAGAGCAGGAACCATGCCCTCCCATGCCCACCCTGCCCGCCCTGCCAGCCCTGGAGGCTGAGGGTAGCTGTGTTCTATCCAGCTGTGCACGTAACAGTGAGGTGACGAGGACTGCACACTCCAGCCAGCCAGCCCCAGGTGGCTTTAACAGATGCTGCTGTTTATGACAACCTCACCCTTGGAGAGGCTGACCCAGGGAGGTCTCGGCTGGGGGGTGGTATAGGTCGGAAGGTGGGGACAGCTGTCCCTGCCACAAGTGCCATGCCTTCCAAATCCATCTGCTGACGTCCTAGCACCTGAAGATGTGACTGCATTTCAAGACAGGGTCTTGGCAGAGGCCATCAGGTCAAACTGAGATCACCAGGGTGACCCCAATCTAGTCCAACTGGATCCTTAGGAGAAGAGAACAGGACACAGACACAGGATGACACAGGGAAGAGATGCCACCTGTCTGCGGAGGAGAGAGGCCTCAGGGGCAACCAGTTGTGCCCACATCCTGACCTGGGACTTCTGTCCTCTGCGACCATGAGAGGACAAACTCCTGTAGTTTAAGTTGCCAGCTTGTAGCAGACTTGGTTGGCTGACCCCTGCACGCCACGCACCTCCACTGTAAGACGTGATGACAACGTGCCCCTCTCCCAGGCTGCAGCACGAAGAGTGAGTTAAAAGATGTGAAGGGTTTGAGACGGCAGGCACTAGGCTCTGTGAACACGCTCTCCTCGCCGTCACGCTCCTCTGTGCTACCACGGCCAGCAGAACTTGCGCAGTGCTGGCGGTGCTCGCATCTGCCATGCCTGAGGGCCCCATCAAGAGGACAGGGAGGAGAAGGGACAACCCCAGCAAGGATGCCCAACCAAGGCAGGATGAGGTGGGTGGCCAGGCTCAGGGCTGCGGTTTCCTGGCAGGAGCTCTCACACCGGCAGGGGCATCATTTATGCCATTCCTTAGGGATCTGGACACAGATCTGGCCAGCCGAGCATCCCTCACTGATGATGGCCCCGGGGCCTCCACTGGGGCTCCTGGGCTGGATACCATGCCTTCCAAGGTAGATACTGTGTGGACAGGTGGCTGTCTCTCTCCATCTGCTCACAGACGGTGGTCAGGGGTCTGTGACTTTGCATGAACCCACAGGGAAAACTCTCAGGGGACACCCAGGGAGAGTGGGGGGGTGGACATAGGAGCAAGAGGTGGCCCAGCTGGAAGCCAGCCTGGAGAAAGGAGAGCAGAAGGCCCCATCCAGAATCAGCCAGGGTTACTGACAGCACACTGCAGAGTCCAGTGTCCTAAGTATTAGCCCAGCACCAAAGTTCCCCAAAAGCCAGGGCCACCCAGCCCTCCACGGCTCAGGCACAGGCCTGGCTCTCCACTTTCTCAAACTCACAGCCACCCTGCCTCTCAAGTTCAGCAACTACCGGAACATCAAAGCTGCCACAGAAGCTGAGGGCAACCAGGGGAGCAGGAACATATTCACACCCAGTCCTGTGTGTCCTCTGGTGGGACAGGTGGGGGACTCTCCCTGCCACCTGCAGGCTGCTGATGGGCCTGTCCTCCCAATAGTACTGGACTCAAGGCCATGGCCACCTACGCGCCACACTGAACTCACCCACAGAGAGCAGAGCTGGGGATTCAAGATGGCGATGCTGCCCCAAGGTCTTCCAGGGGCAAGGGAAAGACAGCACGGGGTGTGCTACCAGGCCACAGATACTGCTTGAGCACCTGCTGTATGCTAAGTGGGATCGCACACACTAAAGGCCACACGCAGCACACAATATAGCGGGGCGACACAGCCACTGAGCACCCATGGGTGGAGAGCCATGGGGTTGTCGAGCTGACCTGGGGGTGCCCAGGGCATCTACTGAGGCCAGCCCAGGAGGCAGAGGAACCTGAGCGAGTCTGTCCCAGGCAGCTCCTCCCTATTCTTTGGCATGAGTGGAAACACTCACATGGTCTGGGGTGACCAAGGGGTCCAGGAAGAGAACGAGAGGCAGACCCGACTCTCCAGGGTACATACTGGCACATGCCTGTCTCCATGGTGCTGCAGGGACCAGCTCACAACTTCCCCCCAGGGGGAAGCGACATACCGTGCACCTTGACTCGTGCAGAGAGAATACCTGTGGACAGAGAGCCAGAGGGACACGGCGCTCCTGCCTCCACACACCTGCAGTCCAGCCGGGGTCACAGAGACAGCCACATGGAGACGGTGCCAGTACTCACACCACCACATCCACGGTAGGGCACACTCAGACCAGCTGCACGTGTGTGTTCACATGCAATGGCCACTCACACACACTGCACATGCACTCACGGTCCCCGCGCACTTTCACCGTCCACACCCCCACATGCTCACACCCACAGCTGAAGGGGGCCAGGTGAGACAGGAGATGTCCACAGGTTTCAGGTGGACTGCATGTGTGTCCACGTGCATGTGCACTCTGTACACATCCTGAAGGCCCCCACCCTCTCTGTAGATCTGAGAACACAGATGGAGAAGGCGCTGTCCCTGGTCCCAGGGCTGGCTTCGTGACTGGCTTCCCTCCCACAATGCTGGAGTGTTCAGTGTCTGTCCTGGGCCCTGGGGGAGTCTCCTGAGACCCACAGAGAGCAGAGCCGGGGATTCGAGACACTGATACGGCTTCGGGCTGGAAGAGGGAAAAGTCCCAAGTGATGTCCTCCCAGACCCAGGGCGAGGGGGGCTGACTTCTTGAGGCCACAGCATCCTTGACATCCATAGGGGCTGGATCCAGGGCTACAGAGTGGCCAGAGCACTGCAATGTGCAGTGGGCACCCAGGACTCAGCAGTGGCTGCTGCCATCATAGGCAGAGCAGGACACACCCTGGGGTCTGCTAGGGCACCTGGCTGTCCTGTGAGGTCAAGGCCTCAGTTCTACCCAGTGGGCAGTCCCCAGGTATAAGAAGCAGGATGCAGGGTCTGCAACAGCCCCTCCTGCCTTGTGTCCACCCCCAGCCCCACTTACCCTAAAGCCAGGTCTGGGCTCTTGGGATCCCCCTGGGCCCCCTACATCCCCTTGCTGACTGTTGCATAGACTCATGTGCCAATAAACTCTCTGAAAGGCAAAAGGCGAGCAGGGGCTGGGATGTACCATTCATTCAGTCATTCATTCCCTCAGTCATTCATTCCTTCATCCCCTTTATAAATATCTGTTGGGCCAGGCAGGATGCTAGATGCTGGCCATGCCTGGTTGGTAAGATGCTGCTCTGGTCCTTGCCCTGCAAATCTGCAGGTTAGTTACAGGCAAGGGCCCTTCTTTGGTGATCTGGAGCTGTGGTGGGAAGGAGAACATAGTCCAGCTGTGACAGGGCCACCCAGCGGAGGCACTCAGAGTGGCTCCCTGGAGGAGATGGGTCAGCTGGAGTCTGGAAGAGTGCATAGAAGTCAGCCAAGGAAGGAGTGGGCTAGGGGCTGGCAGAATCAAGTCACAGAGGCAAGATGCCCATACATCCCCAGAGCCCATGGAACAGGTTGGGTTAGAGAGGGGACACCAAGCTGTCCCAAGAAGCCTGTCCTTCGCCATCAGCAAATCCCTCATGGAGCCCTGAAAGAGGCCCGGAAATGCCATGTGGTCCTGGCGTGCATACATCCTGGCCCAGGATGCACATTCACGGCCTGAATGATCTCAGTTTCCAGATGCACAAACCCTCCTACGAGCCAACACCCTGGGGTGCTGGGGGCCCCAAAGCTGGTCTGAAGCTGACCACTGAAGTCCTCTCCAAGCCACACCACATTTAGGGCTGCCAGGGCCATCTGCGACATCAAAACCTATAACTCTTGGAGGGGCCTGTGGGGCCACAGAAAGACCATGGGGGACAGAGATGGGGAGAAATCCTCAGCACTAGATGGATGAGAAAACAGCGCTCCTCCCCTGTGGCCCTGCTGAGAACTGGGAGCCAGGAAAGGGGACAGATCACGGGCTAATGTTCTGCTCCCTGGTAACCTCTGGTCCCACTGAACTAGCCGCCAGCCCCAGCTGAGCCTCGCAGAGCCAGACATAATGGGGTATTAGAGTAGAATTGAATTTCCCCTTAATTACAATGGCCCACAGATATTGTTTAATTTGTAATCGGGAGTTAATGTAGTTTTCCCCTCTTGCAATCACAGGGCTGCCTGCACACACATGCATGTTCGTATCCACACAGACGGGGTGCGGCTGGCCCTGCACGGGCACTGACCTCCGAGAGGCCAGCCCTGCCGGGGAGCACCCGGCCCCGCCTCGCCCCGCCTCCTGCCCGGCCCACCACACAGAGGACGGCGGTGTGGCCGTCACATGTCATACGGCGCACACATGCACAAACCATCCTAATAGGCAGGCAGGAGCATAATTTTTCCTCTAATTACATATTCAGCACTTCTGAGAAAATGAGATTTTAGTAATTCAATTGGACTGAGAAGCGGGGCTATAATAAAATGAAATTTGTAACAATCGTGCAGTTAAATTAGTTAAATGGAGAGGAAGGAGATGTGGAAAATTGACCCCTTGATCTCCTAAGGACTAATCAGACATTTGAACCAAGTTGTGCTAACAAAGCCCTCTGGTGTTATGGGTGGTGAGGGCTGAGGCAGTTGGACTTGGGGCCAGGGCCAGGGCTGCAGGTGGGAGGAAAAGGAGATGATGGGATGGGACAGCCCAGTCGGGAAGTTGCAGGTGGCTGGCATGGTGAGGACAGGGCTGTTCTCAAAGTGCAGATTTCAAAGTGTCCCCCTCTGCCACCAGGAGAGGGACAACATCGCCAGTGTCTGTGCCTGATGTCCATGTTGGGGATTGTCTGAGGAAAAGAGGGTAACAGAAGGCGCCAAAACCGGGGGGTCCCTGAGCCATCTGACTGCAAAACAGAGAGGTTCAAGCTGGGACAGAAAAACGCAACTCTTCCTGCCTGCCACGATGTGGCTCCCTCCCTCCCTCCCTCCCTCCCACCCAGAACACCTCTCCCTGAGCCCCCCACCCTGTCCCTCTCTTCCCTGCTGGCCGTGTCCTCAGAGCCCACATGCACACACTGGTAAACCAAATCTCATGGAGACAACACTGTGGGACTCAGGCCTCACTGTCAAGATGGGAGGTGTGGATACCAAGCCTTCGGGGGAGGGCCCTGGCAGCCAGAGTAGTATAGCCACTTCCTGACCCAGGGCCAGGCCCTCTGCTTGCAGAAATGCCTCCTTCAGGGACAGCCTGCTCAGAAGACCCAGTCACATAAGAAGTCAAGGAGCCCAAGAACTGGAGGGCAGGCTCTGAACAGGGAAGGGGGAGGCTGCCCAGGCCTACCTGGGGGGCTGGGTGGTCCCCTGCCATGAAGCACTGGGTCAAAGCTGACTGGTGGAAAAGGCCCAGAGGGAAGGCCCCTGCCAGGCCCCTGCCCACCTGCATCTTGGCTGATGCAGACCGGGCACCTCACCTCCCCAGCCTACTGCTGGGAAGGACTGCCAGATGCAGACCAGATCCCCTGTGCCGAGCCCCTGCCTGCCCGGAAGCTGGGGGTGTCTCCAGGCCAGATGGCGTCCAGACAAGCCTGCTGGAGTCCACCCCACCTGGACCTCTCCGGACCCTTCTGTTGAACCATACAAACAGAAGGGGGCCGATCTGAAGGCAGCCAAGCCATGCCCCTTGCCCTGAGGCCTGAGCATATGGCACAAACTAGAACGTCAGCAGAAGCAGCTTCCTGCTCTCCTCAGCAGGCAGGGCCCGCCTCCACCCAGCAGCTCTGACTGAGACAGCGGGAAAATCGATATGGAAGCTGCAGGTGTTGGCGTCAGGAATCCTTCCGTGTCAGGTCTGGGGAGAGCCAGACAGGGGCTGAGGTTTGAGGTGGGTGAGGGAAAGAGCAGGCCAGGAAGCCCCAGAGGTCCCAGGCCTGTGGGCAAGGTACAGCCGCACCCTCAGGTACCCCACGTGGCAAAGCTGCAGTACAGAGGCACCCGGGTCTGCAGAAGCCAGAGATTAGAGGGTAGAGGAGGGTTGGGAGGGGCAGGAGCCTGGGGCAAACTAGGGCAGCAGACAGAACCAGCACGTCCTGCGTGGGGCAACAGGCTGAGCTTGTGGCGGTTCTTCCATTCAACCCTCAAGAACCCCCGAGACAGGCGCGGGACAGGGGCTCCCTATGCCAGTGAGATTCCCCGCCGGGTGATGGGCGGCACGTCACTCCTGCTGTCTTGTGGCTTGTGCTGCAGAATGAAGGCCCTGAGTGCCTGTGCCAATAGACAACTTTGCCAACAGAAATGGGGCTGAACATGGGGCTTCAATGGGACACCAGACATTAGGTGGGGACACAGAGGCCTGCAGGACCGGGTGCCAGTCCTTGGCAGGGGTCCAGGGTGCCTCACCCAGGAAGGTGGGTTGCCCCAACTTGCCAGCTAGTCCTCTGCTAAGTCTGGGTGGCTGGTGGGAAGGGCCTGTGGGTTCAGCTTCAGTGGGAACAGGGGCAGTGCTGAGTAAAAATGGGGGCACGTTTCACCCCTAACTTCTCTTCCGTCTTTTTCCTGCATCAGAATCACCCAAGAGATCCAACATTTTACTCATCTAACCACCCTTCCTGCCGGGAACAAATGAATGCTTAGAACACCGTCTGCTAAAGGAAAGGCAGGACCACACCCTCGTCCTCTCTGAGCTGGGAGGGAGGGAGGGAGGGTGTAGACACACCGGCGGGCCGGGCTGGCCAGGGCCCAGCAGGCGGGTGGAGGGAGCTGGGCGGGGCTGTGCCACTTGTACCCTCTGCCCTCAAGAGCTTCCCCTGCTCTGGGCTGGTTTCCACCGCCCAGGCTGCAGCAAGCCATTCAAATATTTAGCCTTGTTTCATTTTCCAAAAGGGGAATGAAGAGAAAGCAATAGGAAGAGAGGGAGAGAGGAGGAAAAAATCCGAGTTTCTCATTTGAAAGTTAATTAGTCTAATTAGGTCTAATTAAGAGTCCCCCCCACACACACACAATGCAGCGCACAAATGAATTGCCGGTCTCCTCATTTCCTTTGCTTCTCATTTTAGACTAAGAGCGGGAAAGCCTGGGAAAGGAGTTGGGGCCAAGGAGGGTGGGCAGTGGGATCCTCTCCCTGAGAAAGGGGCACCTGGCAGGGGGCCCACCTAGGCACAGCTGGCCAGGTACTTATTCCAGAATCCTCCACAGCCTCCTTCCCGGGACTTGTTGGGAAGCACTTTGACATCCATTCTCAATCTGATCCCATTTCTTGCCTCTGCACCCCCAGAAGGATTCTGGCTTCAAGGGTAGTGGTTCCTTGGCTCCTTCAGCTGGGGACACAGACTGTCTGACCCCCACTCAATGGCTTGGAGGTTTGGACCCAGGGTTTGCCTTCTTAACAGGTTCTGCAGGCTTCCAGAGTTTGGCTGGGTCAGAAGGTCATGGGGGTGAAGTCTCAATTTGGGGGCCCAATGTCTACCTGGACACCCCAAGGGAGGGAAGCTGGAGGGCTGACTGGTTACTCCCATGGGAGATAATGTCAGTGGAGGCGGCAGAGCCATGGCCACCTATGGGTCCAGGTGGCTGTGGGATCCCTTTGCTCAGTCCCTACGGGGCAGAACTGGATGAATGAACACTGTGGGTCACCCAGTTTATCAGCCAGCTCAGCATGGCCCAGACCATGCCCCTGCACAGAGGTTGGGGTGAGGCCTGGCTGCTGCCCCTTGTCCTGTTCAGGGCACCATCTTTTCTCTCAGCCGCAGCAGTCATGGCTCCCCAAGGTGCTGCAGGCCTGACAGGGGAGGTGTCTTGCCTGTGGTGGATGTGGGAGCTGGTGACAAGGGCAGAGCGTGATCACTGGGGTGCTGGGCACCAGGCTTCCTGATGGGCACCTCCTCTTACTGGTAGGCTCTGGGTTTGCAGACAGGGAAACCAAGGCCCAGTGAAGTGGAATGAAATGAATCCAGGTATGCTAGATGGTCACAACCCTGGGCTTTGCACACTCCCGCCCCCTTGTTCCTCATGGAAACCTTGGGCCCAGACAGAACCCAGAAGTCAAAGCTCCAGGCAGACACCAGGGGAAGGACACCCACTTCAGCATGGCCTCCCCTGAGGGGTGCCTGGGCAGGCTCACAGCAGGGCAGCACTCAGGAAAGGAGGCCAGGGCAGGTGCCAGGAGAGCCTGCCGTGAACTGCTGGCAGCCCCAGGCTCTGACTCAGGCAGCTGCAGCCAGAGCAGAACAGCGGCAGGAATGGCTGGAGGGCCGATTTCTGAACCAAGATCAAAAGAATTAAGTAGGCTTAGCTTTGAGCCATGGATGAAGGGGGGGCCCCAGAGCCACCCACAGACAGTGGAGGCCAGGGAAGAGAGTGAGAGGGAGGCAGGGGTCCCAAGGGAGGACAGAGCCTTGGGGAAGGTAAAAGCTGAACACCAGCGCTCTGAGGTTGGAGGGGGAGAACTTAAAGCCCACCCACCCTCCTGCCAGGGCTCCCTAAGCTAGGCGCACAAGTAAATACCACCTCGAGCTCTGTGGGAGAGTCAGGGGAAAGGGAAATTGCCAAGAAACTCTGGATGATCGAAGTTCTAGAATGGGTGTGTGGGGACAGTACAACCAGTCACAGCATTGTACAACTTCCTGGTATGAAAAATAGAGCTTAACAAAGCCATTAAAAAATGATGAGGGGAAGCGACTAGAGTCCAAGTGTTCCACGAGGTCAGAGACAGCCCAGGTACCCACCACTTGGTATCAGGAGCCAGGCCTGGGTCAGCAGGGACTGTGTAGATAGAACCTAGGGCCACTGCCTGGCACCGTGGCTCCTGGCTGTGACCACTGAGCAAGATGCGCATGTCACTCGCCCATCCCAGACAGGCATCACACGGCAATTGTCTTAGCCTCTCTGGGTCTTGGTTTTCCTTTTCTGTAAATGATAAGATAAGCCTCATCCTGAGCTGCTGGGCAGCTCCATGACAGAGAAGACCAGGGACAAAGTTCAAGCACGGGGAATGTAGGTCTCCCCCATCTCCTCCCTTGGGGGTCTCCATTGGACTCTGAAGTCCTACAAGTTGAGCACCCTTGTCTGAAGGACAGTGGGCATCCACACGCATCATGGCACACGGGGCTCTGCGGGCGATGTGTAGCCCCCTCCCATGGGCTATGGGGCCCTCTGTGGCCAACTCAGGCACAGCAAGGACTCTGAGCCCCAATTTAGAGATGAGGGATGCTGGCACTGCATCCTGGCCTCTGGGTTCACCGTGGGGGGCCATAGTCACCTGCGCCCCCAGAGGGAGGATGTCTTGGTGGGTACCTCTACCCCCAGTCTTGCCATCTCCAGCCTGTATTCCTGGGTTCAGGTTCCCATGTCAGCTCTGGGGCCCGTTCAACCCTGGAGCCCAGTCTCGGGGCCTCGGGGTACAGAGGGGGCTCGGGAAGCTGCCTGAAGGGCTGCTCCAACTCCAAGGGGCAAGCCAGGCCCAAAGGCTCCAGTGCTTCCTGAGAAGGAAGAGAAGAGAAGGCATTCGCCTGTCCAGGTAAAGGCCTTCCCTTCACCTAGCAGGATGGTGGGGACCCGGCTAGAATGCAGCCAGGGGGCAGCAAGCCAGGAGGCATCAGTGCTTTACTTCTGGGAGTCGGATGCAGTGGAGCCAGCAGAGATCAGATGTTCTCAAGGCTCTGGACTCCAGGGCCAAAGGACACTGGTCACTCTGCTGTCCCCACTCCCACCTGGAGAGGGAGGGCTTGCTGTGGGGCAGGAGCCACACAGGGCAGGAAATGTGGCCAAGGCCTTCAATGGTACAGATTCAATGTTAAGTTAAAATAAATCTTCACTATCAACTTGCAACTAGCACAATTTCATTGCTTTTGCTTGAGTGTGGGTTTAAATTGTTAATTTGCCAAATGGAAACATTTAAGACAAACTACACATTTTGTGACCTGATTTTAGCAGTTTCTTCTTTTAATTTAATAGATCTGGAGCTAGAGACAACAGGAGAGACCTGACTCCACTCTGGCCTCTTTGGCTGCTCTGTCCTTTATCCCCTGCCCTCCCAGCAAGGTGGCATCCTTGTCCTCATGAGCCATGAGGAAACCAAGGGCAGGATGGAGAAGTGAGGGGCCACTGGGCAGGTGCAGAGCTAGCCCGGCTGCCTGGCCCCTGAACCCTGCTCTCTCTACCTGTTCCTTGGTGAGCGTACAGAGGGGAGAGTGGTGGAGGACAGGCCTACCAGGGGCCCACATCCCAAAAGTCTTCGGTGAGTGCTGCCCACCTCCAGCCCTGGGGACGGGGACAGTGAAGGCGGCCCCACGCTTCCTCAGCCCATGGCCTCCTCCACCAGCTTTTGCTTGGATCATAGCCCATCCTCTGGTTCATCTTCCCAGCTCACCCTGTCCTCTGCCAGGCTCACAGACGGTTTTGGCACACACCTCCCAGCTGCAGGCATGGCAGCCTGAGAGCAGGCTGGGCAATCCCAGTCCCAGTCCCAGACCCTTGGCCTCATAATGGTGGCTCCAGACACACAGCTAGAATCCACATGTGCCACCTCGGAAGACAAAACCACTGCACCCAACATGCACCCACTCTCACCAGGCTGTCATGGCCAGCCAGGACCTGCTTAACGCCCAGGCTCCTGCACAGCTTGCGGGGTGTGTGAAAATAAAACCCCAGGCCTCTGGTGGGTATGGAAGGGGTGCACTCCCAGAGGAGCCAGCAACAAGAGCAGGTCAAGACGGAAAACAGCGCATCCCACTTGGGGGTGCCAATGGACTGAGGACAGGGTCTCAATCACACAGCACCTGTGTATGTAGCATCTACTACATGCTGGGTACTGTCGCAAGCCTAGGGAAAGAGAAGTGAGCAGAACAGGCGGAAAGTACCTTCCTCTGTGTGTGGGGGCAGCAAACTGGTAAGTCTAGTGTGCCCTACATCAGATATGGAAAAATGCTATGAATAAGAGTGGAAGAGCACGGAGGTGGGGGTGGGGCACGCTGGGGCCACCATGCTTCTGATGGCTTAGCAGCAGCCAGGAAAGCCCTCCTTAGAAAAGAGTGCCACAAGCAAAGCTTGCAGGAGTGCAGACATGGGTCAGGTGGGCATTGGAGGAGTGGCCCTCCTCTGCCCCCCAGCAGCAGGCACCCAAGAGCCCTGACCAAGAGTAGGAGCGGCCTGGCAAGAATCCTATCCTACTACAGCTAAGCCAGTTATGCCCATCTCTCTCCTGACCATCCTTGGACCCTTTTCTCCACCTGGGCACAAGCTGCGGTCACCCTAGTCTTCTGGCTAAGAGGCCTTCCCAGGGGAGGCACAGGACAGCTGGGGGCCCCTTCACCTTGCCCCCAGGAGGCATGCATGATGACCACTGGGCCTGGTACCTGCCAATGCACCTCCCCAGCAGGTTTTCGAGGGAGTGACCTGGGAAGCTGGGGCTGGGTGTGTGGGGCCCTGCTTTCTCAGGAGTTGGGCACTGAGAACCCACACCCCAGCCCAGATGCCCTGCAAATGAGCTCTGGGGCAAGTCCTCTGTGCCTGGCAGGGAAGGGATGATGGGATCCAGAAGGGGCTGTGGCAGGCTTGGGACAGATGTTTGTGGAGGACAATAAGTGATGTTGGGGAGCTTCCACTAGGGTGCAGCCAGTTGTGCACAACTGGCTGGGGCACTTGCTCTGGTCCAGCCAAAGAGGCCAGAGAAGAGATGGGGGTGGGGCAGTCTTGGCGGGTTCCCAACAAGGGCACAAAGGGAAAGGAAGGGAAGGGAAGGGAAAGGAAAGGAAGGCTTTTCTCCAACAAGCAGACGGAGGCATGCAGGCAAAAACCATTGATTCCACACTGACCCCTCCCCATGGGCTGTCTGCTACAGGGACACCTGTGCTGCCATATCTACCTCCTCACCCCTCTTTGTCCCCACTGCCCACCTCTGGATCAGCCTCGAAACCCTTCCCGAGCCTGGTCTGCAGCTTTTCAGCCCCTCCTTTTCTACCCCAGGTAATCTTTCTTCCCACAGATCTGGTCTGCCACTCCCTGCTCAAAGACTTTCCAAGGCTCCCTAGCACCTACTGAAAAAAAGTCCACCTTTCACAGCCTGGACTCTAAAATATCCCAGCGTCTCTCACACCCTCACGCCTCAGGGCCCACCGAGCTCACTCAGCTCAGCGTCTTTCTGTAGCCACTGCAGCTTCTGCTCACAGACCCTTGGCCGAGCCCAGCTCCTGGGACGCCTTCCCTCCCAGGTTCCTGTAGGGGCGCAGCCTCGTTCTCCGAGGCCCAAGTGTTCTCCTAGGTGTCCCTGTGGTGGCTATAGGCTGAGAATATGAAACGTGGCCGGCTGAATTAGAGATGGGCTGTCAGTGAAAAAAAAAAAAAAACAGTGGATTTGGGAGATTTTGCACGAAAAGAGAATGCCGAATGTCTCAGTCCTATTTATACTGATTATATGTTGCAGTAACAATACTTGGGATGGGGTTAAATAAAATACATCATGAAAATGTGCTTCCTTCATTTCACTTTGCTTTTTTTTTTTTTAATGTGGGTTCCAGGAGTCGAACTCAGGACCTTGCACTTGTCTGGCAGGTGTTTGTCCCGCTGAGCTATATCACCAGCCCTTCACTTTGCTTTTGTAGACGCAGCTACTAGAAAATGCAACACCATGTGTGGCTCTGTTCTATGGACGGCAACACCTAGTCCGGGGTCAGCCAACTTTCAAATGGCCCAGAGAGCAAATGTTTTGGGCTTCGCCACCGTATGGTCTCTGCACAGCCACTGCCACCCGAAAGCGCTGCACATGGGATGTGAGCACACGACCGTGGTCTGTTCCAGAAGACCCGTGTTATGAAAACAGGATCTGGGAGGGACTGGCCATGGATCCCACTCTAGACCACTGACTTCCAGGCTCTGGAATAACACCAGTGAGTAAAGTTTTAAAAAGGATGGGGAGAGAAACCAATGAGTACTGTCAACTTTGTATTTCCCTGAATAAGGATATTAAGAAAATGAACAACAGATATCACTATCACTTAACTAAATGGGCATTCCAGCCCCAACAGTGACTTGATTCAACTTTCCAAAACACATGACTATGTTACTGTTACTTTTCCCATGTTGTCATGGTACGGGGGAGACCTTCCTCACGGGCTGTGGCAGAGAAGCACGGGAAGCTGCGAGTGAGACCAGCCCAGGCTGTTCTGAGACCCATGGCCACAGGGGAATCACAGAGACCACCAGGTTCTAGAATGGCATAGCTCGCCAGGGCCCCAGGTTCTAGAGTGGTGTGGTTCATGGCTTGCTGGGGCCTCTCATTCTAGAACGGCATGGCGCCAGGTCCCCAGGTTTTACAGCAGCATGGTTCATGGCCTGCCAAGTCCCCAGGTTCTAGAATGTTATGATTTACCAGGGTCCCCGTTGGATGGCTGATTCCAATGTAGGAGGTTTGGGGGAATCCAGCAGCCTGCATGTCAGATAGTTTTCTCTGCTCATCCAGGGACCATACTTTGAGAACTGTGCTGCCCAACAGAATTCTGGTTTGTCCACTGGCTTCACCTGAGCCCTACGTGACGACAGGCAGCTGAAATGTGGACTGGAGGAGAGAAACATTCTGTTGGTGATTTCGAAGGCTGAGTGCAAATTCAAGGATGGAAACCACCATCTTAATAACTCATCTCATACCAGCATTTGGGGTGGTCACATTTGAGATACGCTGTGTTAAACAAAATTGTTAATGGAATTCATCTCACCTGCTGCTTTCCACCTTTGAAAGTTTCCTTCCTTCCTCTTCTTCCCTTTCTTCTTTCATCACTGAGCTATAGGCTGGCACCATATTTCTATCAGACAGCATTATTCCTCAGGAGCCTCAGACAGGGTTAGCCTCTGTTGAATTACGCTGATGATGAGAAACTTAGTCCCTCACAGGCAACCAGTGCTAAAGGGGATTATCATTAGAAACATCAGTGGAGAGTCTCTAAACCTACTGCATGCTCGCCCTCTGGGTCTGTCCTGCCCTGTGTAACCAGGCAGCCCAGTCTCCTGCAGGCACTGAAGACAGCCAACTAAGATCCTAGTTAACGCCCCGATGGCTTTAGCTGACCTGTCTGATTACCCTTCCCCAACACGCTGTGATGTGGCCATGGTGAGACAACTCTACGATTATCTCTACGACAATTCTCATGTGTACACTCCTTATTTCTACCTCCCCAGGTGACTGACGCACAGACAGACTTGGGTGGCTCTGACTCTATCCTCTTTGCTCATTTAGTGACAAAGGAAGGGGGCCCAAGACCATGACAAGGGACAGACCTGCTACCAGAGCTCAGATTTCCCTGATTTTTAACCCAGGCCCTTCCCACCACATCCCACCACGCAGCGGAGACAGTACTTTTTATATCGTGCACTTTCTGTCCCCTGCCTGCACTGGGTACAGAGCTCTGCATACACTATGAACTGAGGCTGAACAGCCCACAGGGTCCCTTCAGGTGGAGGGGGCCACTGCCACTGCAGCGATACCTCAGTTACCAGCAACCCTGAATGTGTCCCGTGGCACTCATCACTGTGAGCTCACCCCTTCTGTGCGCAGTCGCATAGGTTCCCCTTCATTTCGGGGTCCAATTCCTTCTGACGTCCCACCCAGCTTATCTGTGCCAGGGGTAAACAGGAAGATGGGGAAAGGCCACGCCCACACCCACACAATTCCCAGCTCCACGTTCGCCTGCACCCACACTCAGGCACCTGCACACGCTCATCTCTGTAGCACAGGGCCTGGCCCAGCAAGGTGCAGGTGACATCTAACTACGTGAGATCACTCCAGGGACAGCAGATCTGAGTGTCTGTCCTTTCCCCAGGCGGCTCCTCCACAGCTTGCTGCAGCCACCATGGACCCCCATCTCCTGCCCTTCCCAGGTAAGTCTGCTTGCTCTCTGGGAACTTTCTGTATCTCCCTCCCCAGGAGCAGAAATGCTCCCCACTGGCAGAGATGCCACCTAACCAGGTCTAACACAGCTGGCCTGGCTGAGACCAAGACAGCCAAATGTACTTTGACCTGAATGACATCACCTAACCCTGAGCACCTGCCATTCTCAGCATCCTCGCTCTCCAGATAAGCACGGGAAGGCTCCAAATGGACCAGGTACACGATCTAGGCCACAGGGCTGATCACCAGAGAGCCCAGGATACGCCTATCACCCTCGCAGGCGGGGCCCCACTGTCACAGAATGGTTCTAGAAAGACTCAGTGGGGCCTGGACATTCCCAAGGTAGGCAGGGAAGAAGCCCCAGTGCTAGCACTGCCTCGTGGAGAGATGCGGCCCTGGGGGTCCTCTCCTTGGGGGCTCTGGCTGCTGGATCGTGATGATGCCACCTCCTTCCTGTCTCAGGGCAGTATGCGGACCAGCAGAACACTTTAGGACCCCCATGCCCCTGGCTTCCAACGGCTCCCTTGGACAAGGTCCCTATGGCCGAATGCTGGGAGTGGGTCCACCACATGGGTGACACCCTACAGTGTTAAAAGGCTGGACCAGAAGAGAGGTCTAGGCAAGCAGTAGCCCTGCTACCCCCAGCTTTCTGGAAAAAAGATATGAGACCCTGCTGTAGAGGTCTGGACACAGACATCCCTGCTGGAAAGGGATGGTTAGTGGGGTCCTCAACCTCCAACTGCAGGGGGGCTCTGGACCTGCCCTCAAAGCCATGGTGGAGCAGAGATGATGGGCTTCCTGTCCTTGGGACCCATTTCTGCAGTTAAGCTGTCTGTAAACCCCAAGAATGGCAGGACGACTATGCGTATGTGTGTGTTACTGAGAATTAAACGCAGGGCCTTCATACTGAGCTATAGTCCCAGACCTTTTTTATTTTGAGACAGGGTCTTGCTAAGTTGCTGAGTTGCCCAGGCTGGGCTCGAAACTCCTGTCTCCCGAAGTCCCATCTGGCTCATCTGTACTGGTGGGAAACGTGCTCATCATCATGCCCAGCATCAAGGCGTCTTTTATTCCTGACTCTAGACCCAGGGCCTGTTTAGTTGCTGGCATGAACAGCAGGTGGGTAACTCATGGAACACTCTGTCCACCCTGGGGGTGGTGACCCCTGTCACCTTTTACCTTCTCACTTCTGTTCCTTGAGCAGCTGAGGGCCCCCATCGACCTCCTAGGAGCTCCTGGCTCCAGGGGTCAGGACTGGCCTCTATTGCTTCTCAGTGGCTGTTGGACTCAGCTCTGCTGCAGTTGCCAGGGACCCCACTGCCAGCAGATTAGCTAGGTCTGGCTGTCGCCACAGCCCTCAGCCAGTAGCCCAGGCCCCCTGGCTAAGTCACATTCCTGGAGAGACCACAGACACCAAGGGCCACATCCCAGCCATGCTGGAAACACGAAAGTCAGAGTCAGCGTGGTGGGCGTCTGTGAATTCCATCTGTGGTACAATGCACCATCCCAGCCCGCTGATCACTAGACACGGAGGAGTGGCCAGAGCCCATGGGCAAGGAAGGATGGGGTGAAAGGGGAGAAGCAGAGAGAAAATGAATACAGGAGAGAAGAGAGAAATGAGGCAGGGAAGGAAGAAAATGAAGGAAGAGCGAGAAACTGAGAAGCATGGAAAATGCTAGGGGCAGCACTGGACAAGAAGGCAACAGGAAGAGGGGGAAGAATGGTCAGGTAGACTTGCCATCAACACTCACAACCACGGCAGGATGGAGACTCACTCTGCTACAGGAGGGGGAGGAAAGGAAGAGAGAGACAGAGCATGGGTCCCCTCTACCCGATGCCCAGTCCTGCCCCATGGGATGGGCTTGGAATTCACTGTTCCTCCCTAGACCACATGGGTCCCCTGGGCCTTGGCCAGGAGCCATGGATTCCTTCAGGATGCCCTGCCTAGGGGACTATCACCTCAGGCCTCCAGTACCATGTGCCCTGGCTGAGTTGGGTGCTGGAGGTTGCAGGCACCTCCGCAGACCTGGCTGAGGCCACAGTCAGCCTCTCCTGTGCTGACCACATCGCATGCCCCCCTCCTCAGGAACTTGATATTCTGCAACAAAGCCACCTTTGGGTTTTGTCCCCGGGACCAGAGGGCGGGAGGCAGAAGGGCACTGGAGCTGGGATCTTGGCCTCCACTTCCTCCAAGGACAGTGGATGTGAACGTCTCCAAGCTGTACGGTTCAGCATGTGCCCCGATCATCTGGCAGGCAGTGGGCAGAGAACAGAGGCTGTAGGCATATTCTCTCTGTGGCCGCAGTGTTCCTTTCTGCCCTCTGCTGACCTCCCAGCCCGCCAACTGGCTGTCAGTTTGGCCCTTTCTAGCCCAAACTTCTTCTCTGACCTGTAACAGCCTGACAGCCAGGGAGGACACAGGCCCTGTCCATCAAATCCAGGTCCTCAGGTGGGACAGGCCAGCTTCCTCCACATTTCCATCCCAGAACCTCAGGGCAGGGGACCCTTGTCTCAGCCCTACTGGGTGCCGGGGTGGGGGCTGTGCCAGTGAAGTGACATTTCTCTTGTGATTCTAGGGAACCAGTTCATGATGCAAACCTTAGTCCACTCAGCCATCACCCTGAGGTTCTGGGGGCCTCATTAACAGAACTGGGGAGTCCTAACATACCCTGTCCTCCCTGACCCTCTCCAGCCCCAGCCACATTGGGACATACTGATGTGAGTCCCATCATGCAAGAAGCCCTGATAGAGGCTGACCCACCTCGGGCAGAGACACCTCATGGGGACACTGGCAGTCCTGGGGTGCTTGGCTCTGCGTAGTCTTCATATATGGCTCCTCGGCTATGCAGCCCCATCTGAGCCCGCAGTGGGAGCTCTCCCTTTGGCCACCACTCCCCACTCTGGCGCGCTCCTCTACCTGTCACATCCCTGCCCATGTTTAACCTGACCCAGCCAACCACTCTGCCCTATGCTCGGAGATGCCCACTCACCTCAGAGGACACCACATACGGCATTCCCAGACAGGCTAATTTCATGTCCCCCAACCTGAAAGGAGTCCGTCTCCCCAGCATCCTCGGGGGTCGGGGTTGGGGGGAGTCCCAGATTGAGAGCTGCAGGGAAGCCAACAAAGAGTGCAAGCCACACAGAGGCTTCTGCGGAGACCCTCTCTTTTGTACCTGGCCGAGAAAGTAGTTGGGAGCGGGAGGAAGGGAAGCTGCTCTCTTCATTATTCATTAGGATGTGACCCAAGCTGCCTGCCTGGTCTGGAATCCACGTTCTGCCCTTCAGTGGCTTCATGACAGCACGTTCTGTATCCTCTCTGCCCCTCAGTTTCCCCAACTCTTCCTGCACAGGGTTCACCCTCAACAGATTCTGGACAAAGAGAAGCAAGGTGTGAAAGGTGGGGAAGAACCCACGGACCTAATCGCATCACGACAGCACTAGCGGCATCAAGGTGGTTTGCCAGTGCAGATGGCTGTAACGAGGCTGAGCGGCTAAGACAGGTACCCTCTGTCCTTTGTCCCTAAGGGTTCCCAGGGGGTGAGGTCAGGGCCAGCATAAGGATTAGTTTACAGTGACCGCAACTGTTGTTTGGTTAAATTTTCCAGGTCACAGGGTGACTATGGGGATGTGGGTCCAGCCAAGGGGCCAGATCTGGACAGCAATGTCCTGTAGGGGCAGGGGGACAGGCTGCCGCTCTGTGCCTCCCCACACGGCTGGCTGTGGGACACTCACCAGTGGCCTGTGCTGTGTCGCTCTGAGTGCGTCTCCAGCCGGGCTCCTGGAGCCACACCAAGCCCACAAGTGACACGCCAACAGCTCAGGCAGCCGAGACTAAACTCCGGGAGCTCGTGGAAGGTGTGAGAAGCAGTGTTACGTCGGCTACAGTAATTAATCCTTATTAAAAATTGCTGTGATTAGCAGTGTTCCCACCTTAGGCAAAGAGGGAATGATTCTTAATAAGAACAGAGGCTCCTAATGAATTCAGAACAGACCCCAGAATCCCCTGGCCCCTCTGTGGAGCCTCTGGGCTCCACTCCCCCCGGGAACACACTCTTATCAACAACTCCCAAAAGCCCTGGCACCATGAGGCCGAACGGACACGCTACGTCCTCCACGGCAGCTTCTGGGGGCTGACAATGTCTGCCACGGCCATGGAGGCTATCCGGGGTTTCACCTTAATTAAGTACATGGAGGCAGTAAAATCAACAGAACTTACAGTACATCCCCTTGGCAGGCCCAGGTCCTTCAGTTCCCCAGGGCTGGTGCCATCCTTTCCGCCAGCACCCGCCCGCCCTTTCCCTCTGTACCAACGCTCCCCTGTACTATACTTAAGGCACTTACATCTCCCTCCCCCAGAGCGATTTACCAGCTTCGCAATCGGATAGAGTGATAAGATTTTCTTTTATAGGATACTGCAGTTTAATAATAAAGTAATTACTGTGACAAAATCCCATTTTGTGAGCCGGGGGTGTTTTCCTCCCGTTCTCTGAAACCGGCCTCCAACGCGGTTTAGACAGGCTATCCAGGACATCTCGCCGAGGGTCTGGAGTGTCCAATAAAGCCCTCCTTGCTCTGCAAGGTGACCAGTATCAGCCCTACCTCCTGCTGGTGCAATGCACCAGGGGCAGTGGCCTCAGGGTCCCTAGGAGGGGACAGAGGGGTAGGGGGGCCATGCCCTGGGGTGGCCCTGCAGGGAGCCAAGATGCTCCCAGGCAGCAAGCACCTGTGGTGTCCCTAAGTGGGACACTGGTGATGGGCTGGGCAGGCAGAAAAGCCAAGGCCAGGCCTTACTATAGGACATAGGGTGAGACCCAGGCCCACCTTCCATGAGCTCCTACCAAATGCCAGAGCCTAACAAAGCTGATTTTACCATGGTGTTGACCCGAAGTCGTTCTAAGGGTGGTTAGAACTCTGAAAAACACTACTACTGCTGAATGAGGTTGAGAGAAGAGACAGACAAATGACAACAGGCACCTCTAATTAATTATAGAGCTATGTGTCTCAGAAGGGACACAGCCCCATCCCCAATCTACCTGGGTCCAGCCCCTTGCAGCAGAAAACAGTTAACAACACTACAACAGCGAGAATGGAATTCCACTGGTTGAGGTTTTGTGTTTTAATTCCCGGTCTGAGGATACACACAGGTTTAGGAAGCCTGCCTGTTTAAATGCTGCATTTTAATGCGCCTCCAACTACATCTCTTGTCTTGCTTGATTTCACGTCTGCTGCTCCTGATATCAAACGTGCCATTAGATTGAATGCACGGCCCACATATGGCACTGGTATGCACTTAGCAGAGGACCCGAAGCCCCCATGAGGGACAGGAGGAGAGATGAACTCTCATCCAGGAGCCCTGGCTGGTACGGCCCCAGGTCCCACCTCGTGGGACATTCCCTTTCGGGGGACACGGTAGATTGTCTCTTTCCAAATGTGGTTTGGGACAAGCAGAGCCCCCAAATAAATGCATTACTTGTTTTGTAACAGCCCTAGACCACCAAAGCTGTGTGTGCACCCATAAAAATGTGTACCCACAATGGCCATGACAAGGGTGCGTTCTAGATGCACGCACCGACCAGGGCTGGACACCCTGCAGAACCGTGGCAGAGTGAAGGAAATGGGGTGCTTCTAAGCCTGGTGCAATGGGCACATACTGGCCTTCCCAGGGGCATTCTTCCCATGGCTGATGCCCATCCTAGGTGGGTACGGCTCATTTGAAGTAGTTCTGCCTTCCCAGTGCCTCTACCAACACCTCCAAATGTCACCAGCCAGGGATACATCGCTAGCCCTGGGGAAATAGGGCTTGTCTACTCTACAGGTCTTGCTGGTAGATTCATTCCAACTGTAAGCACTGGTCTGACTCCATTACAACCGCCATTTTGTCCGTCCTTCATCTTAACTCAGCCCTTGTGCTTAGCCTAGGAGAGCTGTGTGTCTGAGGAAGAAAGAGAGGTTCAGAGTGGTAAAGTGACTTGGCTAAGACAACACAACCAATAAACCACGGGTTAGCATCCGGGACTCTTTCTCCAAACCCCGTGCTCTTCCTACTGATCATGTAGCCTTGCTTTCAGCTTCTCTGGACATTCCGGCCTGCATGGCTGACTGTGGGGCAGATCCTTGCTCCAAGGAGCGGACTCCAAGTGGTCTCAACCTGGGAGTTGTTAGGAACACATATCCTCAGCCCCATCGCAGAGATCCCCAAGCGATTCTTAAGCTTATGGGAATGTAAGAGGGCCTGGAAAGCTGGCTTCCCAGACCTGTCCTGTCTCAGTGACAGCTGGAAGTTAGCAGTGGCCTGGGCCTGGACAACTTCTTGCCTGTGGGTCTGGGGGAATCCCAAAAGCTCTTGGGTTGTGTCCAGGAATCCTCAAATGTCACAGGCAGCCTCAAAAAGGTGAGGCCGAGGGCCGAGGGCTTGGGGCTGCCGGCCACTTCTGGCCACCCTCTGGTCCTGCCCATCACACAGTCCCAGGCAGTCCCCCGTCCTTTCCTCTGCAGTGGCCAGTATGTCTGGCAATCCCCACTGCAGGGACCCTGGTAGAGGTTCTTACAAGAGCCCACCACCCAAAGGCCAGCCCCACCTGCAGCCTCTCAGGGAATCCAAAAAGCACTCACTCTCCATTCAGCCTCCAGGTGTTTATAGGGGTGGGCTAGGCGCAACCTCACCTTAGGGTCCCTGCCTGACCTGACCCTGACCAGCTGCCTTGGGGTGGGCACCTAGTATCTATGCCTTCCCCCTCCACGCCCATCCCAGGGTGCAAATGGGATCCTATGACAACCCCCTCACTGGGCCGAGCAGGCCATAGGACGGCAGACTGAGCTTTTCACAGTCCCACCAGGCCTCTCCAGCAGCCACCCCCACCTTGCAGGCCGAGTAGAGGGCGAGGGTGTGAACCGGGAGAAACCTGCAGGGTGGACGAGCAGGTCGGAGGTGTGGGCAGTCAGGATAGGTGAGGCCAGGGTACTGCAGCCCCAGGCCGTCTCTGACCACACTGGCACCGGGAGTCCAGCACGGAGGGCCTGAGGGAGGCGAGGGAGTCCCCCCTTGGCTCCAGTGCAGGCCTGGGACCGCACTGATTCCGCACTGGGTGGGAATGCAGGACCCCCGCCCCTGCACTCTGACCGCTAGGAAGGCCAATGTTGAGACTCCGCCCCCCCATGGGGCATCCTGGAGATCTGGGGGGGGGTGGCAGAGTCGCTTTGTTTCTTGCCCCCTTTCCCCGGCAGCCCGAGCTTTCTGCGCAGCCCCGCAGGCTGAAAAAGTCTGGCCCCAGCCCCCTCCCGGCCGGAGCTCCAGGGCCGCCCTCATCAGTCCCACCAAGCGGGTGGCCTGCCTCCCCCAGGCTGGGCGCGCAGTCCGCGCTGCAGCAGAGCCCAGAGCCCCCGCCGCCGCCTCTGCGCGGCCCCCTAGCTCTCCCGACGCTGGCAAGGAGGGTGCCTGGCTCCCCGCCCCCGAGTCCCCCGCAGCCCGGCGCGAAGTTCCCCTAAGTGACCCGGTCGCCGAGAACCCCCGCCCCCTCCCCTCGGGCTTCCCCCGAGACTCCGCCCGCCGCCCCCTCCCGCGCCTTCGGAAAAGTTGCAAGCGACGCCCCAAACTCCGGCCCCCCGCCCGGCGCCGCGCGCGCGCCTCGGGGCCCCCACGCTCCAGCTCCGCTCAGGGGCGCAGTTCCCCCCACCCCAGCCGGGCGCCATAACGCGGGGAGCGCAGCGGGGCCACCCGCGGCGGCGCGGAGACTGCCCAGTGCGGGGCGTGGGCGGCGGCGCGGGGCGCACGTGCTGGGGTGGGGGGCCGCGGCCGGGCGGGCCGGGGGCCGCTTACCTGTTGGAGGTAGAGGAAGGCGGGCGGGCAGGGCACGGAGTGCGGGAGCATGCTGCCGGAGTTGGACAGCAGGAGGCAGCCCGAGTTCGCCATGGAGCACAGCATGGGGCGGCAGGGGGGCGCCCGGCGGCCGGAGGAGCTCTGCGCTCGCTGCGTCCCTCGGTGTGTGCGCGCGCCCTGCCTCCCGGGCGCCCTCCCGGTCTCTCCTCCTCCTCTTCCTCCTCGGGGCCTCCCCTCCCCCTCGTGGCGCTCTTTAGGAGGGAGGCATGGAAAGGCCAGCAGCGCGCTCTGCCCGGTGCTCCCCCTGCCCGGGCGGGGAGGCTGGAGAGAGCGCGCGCGAGAATATGGCAAGAGAATATATGCGCGAGAGGATGGATGCGAGAGAACGAGGGAGAGTCTGCCACTTTGGAGCCACCCGAGCCCTGTCTGCAAAGAGTGGTGCGTGTGCGTGTGTGAGTGCGCGCGTGTGCGCGCGTGTGTAGCGGTGGGAGGGGGAGTCCCTGGCGTACTCCAACATCAAACAGAGCCCCCGCGGAGGGGAGAGAACCCGGACGGCGGCACCACAGCTGATTCCACACTTAACCCTTCGCCCGCCGGCCTGCGCCGGGCAGCCAGCCCCCGCGCTGCCCTCCTCTGCCCGCGTGCTCCCGACCGCGGGGTCTGGGATCTCCCTGGACCCCGCTCAGTCCCCTGCCGCGGCCGCTGCGGAGGAAAGGAGCGGCTCTGCGGCCCGCCCGACCGGAAGGCGCTTGGTCCTGCCTGCGTTCAGAGAAGCGCCTCTCCTAAGGGAGGCCGGCTCAGCGGCGGGGATGTCGGTGATGTAATGAGGGCATCTACGCAGAGGCTTCCGCGCTGGGAAGGCTTCTCCGCTGCCCAGGGCTTGGAAACCCAGCCGGAGCCCCTGGGAGTCTCTTCTGATCTCCCGCTGGCCCCCAGGCCCCGCGTTCTCCACCCCGGCAGCCTGCCGCAGGCGCATAGTCCCGTGCATACTTGATACGGGGGGGATACAGGCCACCGTGCGTCCTCCCACCCCCAAGCCCGCTGGACTTGGTATGCACAGTCCAGCGGGCGCGGGTGCACAGGTACCCCCCTCCTGACCCAAGACCGCACCTGGCAAAAGCCTCCACGAGCCCCTTACGCCACCACTGTCACCTGCTGCATAAACCTGCAGCCTTCCTAGCCACACGCACACCAGCCACTCCTGCGAGTGCACACTTGCCAGGTGGCCCTGGGTCAGGCAGTGTCCCAGCACCAGCTGCAGGTAAGCTTGACTGTGAGCAGGACAGTCCGCTGGTGGTTGCTGTCAGAGGCAGAGCAGCATGCCCAACCTCATGCCTTGCTTACGCTGTCCCCAGGTAGGGGCAGACCCAGGACATTCAGTGCCAGTTCTGGACTCGGCTGTCCTTCCTAAAGGCACCTGGTATCCTCTCCTCTCATCATGGACAGCAAGTTCCTCTCCGGAAGGAGGTAGGCCCAGGACCACCGGGCAGTGACAGGACGATTGGCCTGGTAGTGTGTGTGTGTGTGTGTGTGTGTGTGTGTGTAGTAACTTGCTGTGCGATCTTAAAAAGCCTCTTGTCTTTTCTGGGCTTTGGTTTCTGCATCCAGCTGGAGAGACTGGTTAGATGTTTCGCCCACTGCAGGTATGTTCAGGGAGGACCACGGAAGAAGACGGAATGGTAGGCGTGGCCTTCCTCCATGATTACCCTGGGAAGGAGGCAGATAGGCACGTGACCTTTGGACAGCCCCTCTCAGATGTCCCCTGTACCTGAACAAAACAGAACAAAGCAGGCTGCAGTGGTCTCCCCCTGAGAAGAAACAGGGGTGGGACAGTCTGGGAGGAAGCCTGGCAGGGGAAGGGACAGGGTCAAGGGGGAGACTGGCAGAGGGTTTGTGGCCCTGCTCACCTGACCTTTATCTGGAATCCCGCTCTGGGATCCCTCAGGGTGGCACTGGCATGGGGCACTAGGCAGAGTCTTGGCTAGGGCCTTGCCAAGGCCACCCCTGCCTTTGGGCAGGGACAGGTTGTTAGCTTGGTCTCCCAGACTCAGACACTGGTGGGTGCCCCAGTGCCGAGGTCTGACACCTGTAGGGCCAGAGCATGAGGCTGGGAATTATGGCAGCAGCATGAATGTGACCTCACAGGAGGGTTCTCCCATGGGTATGGCACCCAGAGTGGGTCTGGCCTCACCAGCACAGGTTCCTAGCCACCTCCTTCCACGGTCCTGCTGCTTCCCTGTCCTCTTTCACAAGTATGTCTTCTCTCAGCCTAAGTCAGTCATCACTGCCTGGTGTCCTCTCCCCTGGGCACTCAGGAATTAGGGACAGCCATGTAGCATTTTTCCTAAGCCCTGGGCTCCAAATGCATGAATCCTGTGCATCATTCACTCATTAATTCACCTTTGTTACCAAGCATCCACTGTGAGGGCAAGGCCTTCTAAAAAGATTAGGGAGTGTGTCGCGAATAGTGCGTGCTATGCAGCCACTCCTGCGGTAACTCTCCAGCTTTTCCTTATTGAGCGTGCATTGTCTGCAGACACTGTGCAAGATGCTGGGGCTGTAGAAGTAGTTCTGTGTCCTGGAGTGAGCACACTGTCTGGTGGGGAAACCAAGACGGGAGCCTACTGTGTTGAGAGCATCAGGCTGGAGAGCATGTCTAGACACTTGCCTCCATCAGCCAGCGAGTCACACTCGGGCTCCAGCATGAACACAGAACTGCAGAACAGAAAGAAAAGAAAACCTCCAGCAAAATGCATTGAATAATATGTATTTCTGGCTTATTCGCTGGGACAGGGGTTGCCTCCCACACCATGCTCTGGACCTGTGACTTCCAATAGGAGCTAATTATAGAATGCCATGGACCTCATACTACTGTGATTATTTCTTAGTCTTATGCAGGCCGCACTGCAGACCTCCCTAGCCATGATCATGCCCTCCTCATCTTGCCCCTCCCATGCACTGGACAATGGGATGCAAAGTTCCTCCGCCCGAGACTTCTGGCTGCCCTTCCGAGCTCGGCACAGACTAGGGAGGGTAGCCCTGAGCAGTGAGTGGGGGAAGCCCATGCACCTGGTGGCTCTTCTGCCCCCGCTTCTCGGTTGAAGGGAGGCTCTGAGCTGGGAAGAGCTGTCAATCCAGTGCAAATATTCACTACTGTAAAAAGAGCCAAGGAAAAAATATCCCATTCGCCCTGAATCTGAGAAGGGCCTTGTTAGGGAGGCAGGAACTGCGCTGTAATTATCTTTGTGCTCCTGGGCACCACTATAAATATCAGGTGAAGAGGCACCTCAGAAGGTTTGGATGGTTCCCAGGCTTTGGAGCTCTTTCCTGCCCCATCCCGTGTCACCTTCCCTGGTAGGAGCCCTTCAGGATGCAGGCACTGCCTCCCCCTTCAGTTGGCCAGGCCTGCCTGTCCCAGCTTCCTGGGCCACATTGCCTTGCTAGACACCCTCTGTCTCTTTGGTGCCTACCTCTACGAAATGGGAGAATGTTTGCCAAAGTGTCTGGTGGGATCCTCACCCCTTGAGGTGGTCTGTGTTTATAACAAAACGTGGGCTGATGAGTTCTGAGGTCAAAGGGTTTGTGGGAGTATTGCCTGTGACAATGGCTCCCATCTCCCTCCTCTGGGAATTTCCAAGCTTGCACAGCAGGAAAGTCCTCGCCTTTCATCCCTAAAGGGAGATTGGGTGGGGGCGCCAGTTACTCATCATCCTGCCCTCCTTCCCTTCCTGAGAGCCCAGGCTGCCTTGAGGCTTCTCCTGTGCAGGGAGGACATCGTGGAGCTTGGCAGAGGCCACTCAGGACAAGGGCTGAGCTCACAGGCTCCGGTTACAGCAGGGCCATCATCACAGATACACTGTGTCTGCTGTGGTTCTGCAGAGCTAGACATTCCTGCTCTGGCCTGGGCTTCTTGGCACAGGTGTGGGCATGAGCACTGAAGAGGCAGAGTGGCAGAATTGGACCTTCCACTGGGGTGGGCACAACTCAGGGATGAGGTGTGGGGTCACCCAAGAAGCCTCTGTGATGTGATCCAACCAGGGTCCTACATCACTACTCCAATACTTTCCCGGGGGAATTAATGTCTCAGCTTGGGAGCTGAGGGGATGGGGTTAAAGGTAAGGAAGAGCTCTCAGCCCAGGGCTGCCCCAGGATGCCCCCAGCATACACCACAGGGAGGGCCAGGTTGGGGCGGGAAGCTCTGGAGCCTTTTTTAAAAAAATGCAGATATCCTGCAGGTTTCCAACAGTGAGATTCCCTATTTGGGGAGTGGGAGCTTCTTGTGCTAATTCTCCCTCGGGGTGGAAAGTTGGCAGAGGCGTCTCCCAGAGAAGAGTATCAGCCGGGGTGACCTGAGCTGTCCAGTGCAGGTCTGCTGCTGACAAGGCCACGCTGGAGGAGTCCAGCAGGGGGCCCACTCACACCAGCCAGAGTCCCTTTCCCCTGCAGGTCTAAGGACAGGTAGGGGGGGCTTCCCACCCCTGGGTCCCTTTGCCAGGGAGTCCTGGAGCACACACAGGGAAAACCAGGCCCAGGGCAGGCTGCCATGGCCAGCACCCATCTTCCAGCTCAGTGGGGTCCACCACCCACTGGTGTTGTCCCCCTGGCCCCAGTGGAGACTGCAGCAAAAGTACAAATCGGCGTGCAAAGGAAGTTTATTTATCTGTTTAATTAAGAGGCATTTGCCAGCCACGTTCAGGTCCATCCGTCTCACTTACAACCATGTCCCAGCAAAATTAAACATAATAAATATAGGGAGACTGAAAGCAAAGGGCACACTCGAGATATATGGGCCAAGCCAGAAGTTGCACAGGGCTGCAGTTATAAGCACATCTTTCTTTTGCAAGTTTCTCTCCCCTTGGGGGCCCAGGAGCCAGAGGACTGCTCTCGAGAAGGGGCTGTGGGTGCCATCTGACTGCTCTTCGCACTCAGCACTCTTGCCAAGCTTTATTTATTTTAAATGAGCCCCCAGGACTTCTCCTTTCTTCTCTTCTGTAAAAAGGGAGAGAGCTCAGCACAGAGCAAAAGGCACATCTGAAACCAGCTGCCACTGTGATGTTCCACCTCTGGGCTGCTGGGGAAGAGACCTCGGCAGTTGGGAAGCTCTTTGCATTCTTCCCCCATTTGGCCCCTGAGCTCCTGGCAAAGCAGAAGCATGGGCAGAGCAGAGCCTCAGAGAAACAGATCTCTGGTTCTCGGTGCCAGCTGTGGCCAAGTCACCACCCAGGGCCTGGCCCCAGAATCACACAGAAGTCAGAGGAAAGCAGAGGCAACGTTTTTATTTCTATTTCTGATCTGAAGGCTCAAGAACTTGACTGTTTGCTCAAAGCTCCCAGGAATATGAGCATACAAAGGGGAAAATGGTGATTTATTATCATTATTGATTGCCAACTCTAACAATACCTTGCCTTTGCTTCATTCTCTCTAACCTTTTCAAAGTGCCTTACTGTATCTCATCTCACTTGATCACTGCAAGTTAGGGAGGGAAGGTATAATGAGGCCCATTTGCCATATGATGACACTTTTAAGATCACGGAGGTGGCCCAAGGTCATGCGACTAGTTAGAGGCAGAGTCTAGGCTGCAGAACAAGACTCCTGACTCTCGGATTATTGCAGCCTCTTGCTTTCCTTTGACTACTGTGCTTGGCACATGCCCTTCTGTGAGCATCCTCATCATTAGCCCTTGGCTCTGTCTCCTACCAGGATCAACCTCAAACCAAATCCGTTAATGGAATAGTCATTTGCAATAGCTTGGGTATTTACTAATCACACCACTGCTCAGTCTATGCGGCAATTATCTTGAATTTCCTCTTTCTCATTAGGCAGGAGGTCGTGGGAACTCGGTGGGTAGCTGAACCCTGCAATGAAGCCAAGGAGAGGAGCTGCCGGTGGACTGAAGGAGACCTTCTGCAGGGCTTCTCCTGGGTCTGCCATGCAGTGCTCCATTTCTTGTTCCTCATCCATGCTCTGAGCAGGACCCACCCTCTGGACCCTCCTGGTCCAACTAAGCCTGTGCATGTCTCCTCCTTGGTGCCCTTGTGCAGCACTGTATATGACCACAGAAGAGAATTCTGGGTGGCATGGGAAGGTGTCTGTCTGCTTGGAGATGGAGACTGTGGCTTGGATTGGATCTCAAGGGAAATGGCCTTGGGTGATCTGATCCTTGGTGTTTCGGGCTTGTCAGCATCTGGTAGAGATTGTAGGGCTAGGAAATCGTATATACCTCAGTGCTTCACACAGCCCAGACTGGTGACACTCAGTGCCAAAATCGTCCTTGGCACGTCCACTGCCCACACGGGAGTTCAGCACCAGGGACAGATCCAGCATCTCCTCTGTGGTCCCTTCTCCTGCCTTCTGGTGAAACAGACCCCCGAGAGGAAAAGGGAGCTCAGAGGTCCAAGGCAATAGGACTGCAAAGGAAGTTGGGATCATGATGCCCAGTTCCTCCCTTTAGCTGGCTGTCACTGAAGCCTGCCTGCTTGCTTTGCTTCCTGGAAGCCCTCCACTGAGGGCGGTGCCCGTGTGGCTTTTTATCCCCCATTAGGAAAACCTGCCTTATGTCTCACACAAACCTTTCCCATCTTCATTTCATTCAAAGTGTGAAGGCCCTAAAAGAGAGGGGGCTGGTGAGATGGCTCAGCGGCTTAAGCGCCTGCCCGGCAAGCGCGAGGGCCCGAGTTCGACTCCCGGAACCCACATACGAAAAAGGGGCCAGTGATATCGCTCAGCGGCACGGGTGCCTGCTGGCGCTCGAGGTCCTGAGGTCGACCCCCCGGTACCCACAAAAAAAAAAGAGAGACAAGGGGGGAGATTGCACCTAAAGCTGAAGCCACCATCACTTTCTCTGACCCTCAGGAAGCTCCAGGGTCACCTATCGGAGCTTGTAGAGCTTGTAGAGCTGCACATCAAGGAAAGAGGCTGGGTGAGTCCAGCACTTGCAGTGGCAATCAGAGCCCTGCAGAGGGGAGACTACGCCTGGTGTGGCCACAGGTGGCAGCCCCCACTGCTGGGACCACTGTGCACGGGTTCAGTTAAAACTGAACTGAGGAAATCTGTGGGGCGGGGTGAAGGTTTGCTCTTTCATCAACAGAGGAGGGGTCTGAGCCAGCCCTGGGCAGAGACAGCCAGGTCCCCTCCACGCATCAGCCCCTGAGTGAAGGCAATTGAACTCAGTGGGCTCTTCACTTAGCCATCGGTTTTTAAAATCTTACTTTAGAGAAACCAGTGACCCTTTCTTCAGCATGGGGTAAGAGAGGCTACAAGAGGACAGACTCAGCAGCAGAAAGAAGGGATGGTGGCCAGGGGCACCCTGGACTTGGCACTAGGAAGTTAAGCCCCTCAAATTGAGCAGACCCTCAAGACGCTGGATAAAGCATCTGCTGTGGCCCTGGCCCCAGCACTCAGCTAGTTAAACAGCAACCTCAAGGTCTCAGGAAGTGGAATGTGAGGGGCTGGCACCATGCTCTTCCTCTGCACCTTCGTGACCCCTAAAGCCAAAGCATCAGCTCATTAAAAGCTCATTAGGAGCCCGAGGCACACAAAGGCCCGGGGAGGCTGTACAGTCCTGGCAAAGCACATGGCGCCAGGGAATCCAGTGCACTGTCGGGCAGCCAGTGCAAGCTGCAGACAGGCGCTGGGAGATGAAGCGGCAAGGTAGCCGGCAGTAGGAGGCAGGGGTGGGAGGCTCTTCCAGTGAAGGCTTGTAGGAGCTGAGCTTGTCCCTGGACTCAGAGAGGTGGGGACAATCTTGGCTGGCAGGAAGCAAACCGGCACGGATGCTAACCTGCAGGCTCATCTCCCCAACTGGACCAAATACAGAACTCCTTTCTCAGGCTCTGAGGGGGTGAGCAAGGGCGGAGGGGAGGAGGGTGCTAGGCAGGACCCTGGTTGGCATTCAGCCCTGCCTGGCAGCAGAAAACACACTGGGGAAGTTGTGTGAATTTCTGCCCAGTGTGTGTGCATTGTGAACAGAGAAAGAGGCAGTGGCTGCTACGTGTCCTTTAGAGTCCCTACAGCTTGCTGAGACTAGGGGAAGTGGCTCATCTTTGGATGGTGGGGGAGTATGCTTTGACTTAGGCACAAGGCTATTGCTGGGCTGCCGGGCCCCTCCTGCTCCTGGCGATCCTGAGGGTGAGGGAGTCCTCACTCTTTCCTGATCTACGCTAGCACTGGGGTCCAGCTACATCTTGGCAGCAACACAACTCTCCAGTTCCAAGGCATGAGGTTTCTGAGAACTCACTGGCAAGGAGGTTCGGGGAGAGCTGGCGGCCAACCGAGGACCCTGTGCTGCTCTTAGCACTCCCAGCCTTCCTTCCCGCTGAGAGTTGCTGCATTAGGATGGGGGGTGGGAGGTGGGCGTCTGTTCCTTTTCTTATTTCCCCAGGATGCGGTGACTTTTGATTCCTGCTTGGTTAATATACAGCCAACAGACACTGTATTTAAGACAGCTTTAATTCTTTCAGGTCACCAAACTCAGGAGCAGCAAAGCTGCGAGGAGCCAGCCCCGCAATAGATCAAACACTGGGACCTTCAAATCTCTCTGTGGCCCAATTTCTCATCACTGCTGCTGCCTGATAACCCTCCCAGCCTTGGAGCCAATCTCTCTTTTCTGGGGGTAGGCTCAGGGGTTGGATGTGGATGTCCACAGCCGAAACCCTCCTGGCAGCCAGAAAGAGCTGGAAGGACTCAGCTCTTCGAGCCTGCAAGAATAAGCCTGTCAGCACGAGGGACAGCGTGGCCAGGCCCTGGGTCTCCCGTGCCACCTGCACCCCTGCCTTCCTGGGTTGGACTAGGAGGGTGTCAGTGGAGCTCTCTGGCTTGCTGGAGGTGGCCAGGGGCTGGCCACCCTGCTGATGGCCACCTTTTACCAAAACATCCTGGCAGCCTGTGGGGCCTGCTGGTCTCCTGCTCCCCTTTAGGGCCCCACACACCCTTATCAGCTCGGTCTCCCTTTAGGCCTTCTCTAGATCCAGCTTTCTCATCCTCTGACCCCTGGGACCTCCCCAAGAGAAAGAGGCTGCTGTCAGTCAGAAATACTGGCCAGCCCTGTGCTTAAGGCTTCTGTGGGCTCAAAAGTTTCCTTTCTGGCTCAACCTCCTTCCCATTCCACCTTCCTCGCTGGCATCTACAGAAAAGCACCTGGACCTTCGCTTGCTTGGTAGAGGGCAGGGGTGGAAACTTCTGTGTGGCTGCCATTCCCTCCCAAGAATCTTTTATAGACTTGGCCCATGTTGCAATTCCGAGGCTCTGTGGAGCAGCACAATGCAGGAAGATTACACCCAGAAGCTGGGCTTGTAAATTACCTTCCAGGGGGGCAGGGACTGGCCCGCTAATGGAGAATCTAGCACACAAAACCATTCTCATTTAAAAGCAGGATCTTCGCGGATCAGAGTCTGATCAATCCCTGTTGCTACCAACACCCCGTAGATTGGCAAGAAATGTTTGCGTCAAAGTTGAAGGAAGCCCCAGATGTGCCTTCCCTACACCAAGCCCCACTGGATTTACCCTCCCCACTCTGTCTGCATCCACTTAAAATATCATCTATAGATTTTCAAATTATTGCTACACTTTCTAAGAGAAGGATGCAGTGGTTAAAAATTAACAGGAAATTTATAGGAATTCTATATGGCAATTACAGAATTATAATGAAGTGGCTGCCACTTGGCCGAATGTGGGTAATTGGAAATCCACGCTGGGAGCTTGGAATCTTTACGGTATTGGGATTGTGTTTTTGAGAGTAAATGCAGTGGAGAGGGTCAATGGACCCTTGAGCTGGCCAAGTTCTTCTCTAGAGGAAAGAGTGGCTGGCTCGCTGCCTGTGCATAGGCAGTTATGGAGAGTCGCTTAGATGTCACACAGGAAGGTGGCCGGAAACCACAGGGGACAGTTGGGGCAGCCCTGACAGCAGCCAGCTGGGACTGGAGAAAGTGCAGGGGACAGAAGGAAGGACAGCCACTACCACAGAGGGAAAGAGACTTGGAGATGCAGATGGTGCAAGGCGAGACAGCAGGGGCAGGCAGGGCCTGATGTTCTCTCTACTCACACTTGAATTCTCTTAAAAATAAAAAGAGACCTGGGTGAAAATGCAGAGGTCACTTTATCACCAAGACGTCCACTTTGTCCACAGCCTTGTGGTGCCACCCTCCCTGATATACCCACTGTGGTGGACTTGGACTTTGGCTATGTCCTCCTCCTTGTGTCCCCTTAGGGCCCTAGGGGCTGAGATGGTTGTAGTGGGGCCCATAATAAGGGCACTGTGATTTTGAAAAAGAAGGTCCTGCTGGGACAAACTTCTGACTGCTTTGTCAAGAGTGTTACCTAGACTTGGTGCTGTCCCGCACAGGAGCTACTGCCCCCACGCGGTCGCTGAGCACCAGCACAGGGCGTGTGTGTGTGCGTGCGTGTGTGTGTGTACGCGCATGCCTGTGTATAAAGCACATGCTGAAGCGTGAAGACTCAGCACAATACAAAGAATGAAAAATGTACATCAGTTACATGCTGAAATGATACTATTTTGCATATATTGGGTTACTTTAAGTGTATTGTTAAAAATGATGGCATGGGTCTGTAATCCCAGCACTCAGGAGGCTGAGATAAGAGGATTGCAAGTTCAGAGCCAGCCTGGGCTACATAGCAAGACTCTGTCTCAAAGAAAAAGCATAATTATCTAAAATAGTTTCACCCGTTTGTTTGTTTTAATGCGGCTACCGGAGGTTAAGCCTGCTCCTGTGTGGTGTGTAGCACATCTCCACCGGGCAGTGCTGGCACAGGTGTGGGCATGGTGCTTCCTGCTCACCTTCCTGTGTCACTGCCTGGCCATCGGCAACCTCTCAAGAAGGAACACAAGACTGAACACTGGCTGGGTCTCCTCTTACGACCCACCTCTGTTGGCAGAAACTCACACTGATCTCCCACCCCAGACACAGATACCCAGCAAGAGGGCTTGCTCCATGTAATCTATCTCTGTGGCTTCATTTCCATTTTATCCATCCTGGCGTCTGTCCTAATGTCCTAGCAGCACAGCAGCACAGGCACAGAGAGTGGGGTGTCTGCTGAAGTCAGTAGGGGGTGAGTGGCTTTCCTTCCTTCTCCCCACTGGGGACAGTGGCAGGACCCAGCATTCTGCTGGTTGCTGGGCTTTGGGCTGAGCTCACAGCAGGCAGTGCTGCCTCCTGCCTGTGCTGGGGACAAATGTCCCAGCAACCAACCCCCCAGGGGTTGGGCCCTTTGCATTTGGCTCCCTGTGAGCTTGCTGATTTTCCTCCCTATGGTAGTGTGAGAGGCCTTGGAAACTCCACTCCAGTGCTCTAGGGCGTGATGAAACTGTCACAGTCACATGGCTTTGGGCACATCGGATCTCAGTCATCTGGGCACCTTCAGACTCCTCCTGACTCCCACTGGAGGCAGAGAGAAGGAAGTAGGAAGTACATATTGTCCTTTCCCTTTCCTGGATGGAGAAGCTGAAATACAGAGCAGTGAGTGTTGTGTGTGTGTGTGTTGGGGGTGCAGGGCGGCAAGAGTGGGACCCAGGGCATGGGGTTTGGGCCTCTGCCTCTTCTGCTTGAGGAACAGAAGCAGAGCTGAGCCAGGATGTTCTTCAGCTTGCAAGAAGACTATAGTCACGTCCCCCTCGTCTTGTACGATACCGGCCTCACCCTTCCGGCACCTTCTACCAGCAGGAAGGGGTGGGTGCCTTTGGCCATCCTGTCACTCTGGGCGAGTGTTTAAACAGTTTGAGCTTCTGTTTCTGCCCCTGCAAGAATGGGACAGGGAAGCTTCCCTTCACACCGAATCCCCATCTCGGAGATAAAGGAGTCGTCACTCAGTGGTGCCCGATAACTCATGTTAATTAATTCAACAAATATTTATTGAGTGCCTCAAAGTGCCAGACTTTGTTCTAGGTCCCTCCTCTCTGCAGTGGCCAGAGACGCTCGGCGAAGTCTCCCTTCCCTCCACTTGCAGGGACAGAATGTGCCCTGTTCATCTCCCAGGCTTTGGTATAGAGAATACAGTTAACTCTCAATTATTTATGCAAATGGAGTGGAACGTTCCACTGATAATTCAGAAAGAGCAGAGTCCACAAATAATTCTTATTTGAATTTGGAATGCATTGTGCTTATTTTTGCATTGGATTTACCTTCCTAATTACTGTTTGTTCTGGCTCATGCTCAAAATTGTTTGCTTTCTCAGAACCCATGCTGGGAGGTGGGGAGGGGTGTGCCCTAGAAGTGTGCCAGGTGGAAACTGGCCACAGCCCACCTCTCTGCAGCCCAGCCCGCCCTGGGGAGTGACGCTGGTGGCAGATGCAGTGCTGGGTGCTGGGGCTTCTCGACATCTAGCCAGGAGGGATGATGGTGGCTACTCTCATCCCTCCAAGGCTCTGCTGAGCATGAGTGGCCCAAGTGGAAGAGGTACACTAGGTCCCGTGAGCTGTGCCTTCTGTCCCAGGAGGCAGATGCAGGGAGGAGACACTTCCACCTCGCTGGGAGGTGTCCACCTCTTGCTCTCTGTCTCTCTCTCTGTCTCTCTGTCTCTGTCTCTCCCTCCCTGCCTTGTGCATGTCTGTGTCTCTATTGCTCTCTAGTTCTTCTCCCAGGAGCACTTTTCTCCCAGGAGACAGATATTGCTTTCAGCAGACCTGTCTTCCACGCAGCCAAGGGTTGGCTGTGCTTCCTCCAGAGCAGTGAGCTTCGGTGGCCAAGGGCTTGTATCTAGCTGGGCCACTCCTCTTTATGGCTGCCCCATTTCCTTTTGTAGGGCAGGGAGGGAAGGAGGAAATGTCATCAAACCAACTTCCTTCCTTGTGGAGCAGGGAGCCTGGCACCCATAACATCGCTCCCCATGTCTCCTCTGCTCTCACAGGGGTCTCCAGGCATGGGATGGGTCCTGCCCTGACACCAGGCAACATCTACCCATGACATACACTCGTGCTTCTGAGTTTCTAAGGTACCTGGGAGCTTGCCCCAGACTGCCTGTCTCAGTCAGGAGCTATAGGGTGGGCTGCATGCTGGACCACACCGGGAGTGGCACACTTGGTCATTCTCTACCTTAAGCCAGTCCAACGAAGCATGTGCTCCAAATAGCCCTCTGCCCTCTTGCCACACAAGGCCCAGCAGCCGACAGGAAGTAGCAGATAGCAGACATCCCTCGGAGCCCTGGTGTCACAGAGTTTGAAAGTTAAGGGACTTCCCAGAACAAATTGCCCAGGCCTCTGGTCATTCTTGTATAATTTTTAGGGATCCTTGCCTTTGAGCTTTCAGATGCTTAATATTCCACCACTTTCTACAGATAAAATTTAAATTCTCTCCCCAAAGCATGCTGAGCACATGGAGCTGAAAACGGTCGCCAGCTCTGTTGTTGGACTGTAGACTGAGCTGCTTTGTAGAAAGAGACCTGGCAGTCAGTGGAGAGCAATGGGGGGCTGGGTCCGTGGAGTGGGTGCCATGAAGGAAAGAGTGTGGCCGTGGGGGGAGGGAGGGCCTGCTGAGGGTCTGGCCAGCTCACCTGGCCTTCTTTTCTGAAGGCAGAGGCAGTGTGGCAATGGGGGGGGGCAGAGAAAGATCCTAGTGACGTCTGTGGTGGCTGAGCCTGACCCACCCTGGGGACCCCAGAACGACACCACCCACTAGCTGGTGGGGCTGGCCACCCCCTAGGGCCATTCCCTTGCTGTCCTTCCTAGCTCTCCCTCTCATTCTTCCCTTCTGCCCAGCAGGTAGGGGAATCAGTCTCAGGGGAGTGTGCCCGGGCCCCCTGTCCCCTCTACTCATCACCCTGTTGTGGGAACTGCAGACCATGGCACTCTCTCCAGGGAGGAAGAGTAGCCCAGGTGGAATATTCAGGAGAAGACCAAGCCAACCACTGGATCGTCTGAACCCCAGAGTGGACTTAGATGTGCTGATGACCTCTGTGGCGGGAGCAGGTGACCTTGAACAGACTGGCTTGGTCCAAGTTCAGGAAGTAATTAATAGCACTGAAATAAATATCTAAGGCTTTACTTAAACTGAGATAAAACTTCAGCCCCTCAGTTGTACTACTCACGTTCCCAGTGTCTGATGGTCACGTGTGGCTGTGGCCAGTGTGTTAGTGCAGACACAAAACATTCCCATTGTGGGGGAAAGTCCTAGTGGACAGTCCTGCTCCGGAGCTTCCTTATTTCCATCCTATAAACTGAGGAGGAGAAAAGTCCCCTCTCTAACTGCCAAGGCCCATGAGAGGACAGATGGCCAAAGCAGAGTGTGTGAATCAGAACCAGTGGCTGAGAGGTTTCTGTCAAATCTACCAGTGTGTTGGGAATGGAGCGAAGCATCCATAGACCCTGGGAGAGTGATGAGGCCCCATCATCAATGGCCCTCTGTGCCATGGCCATTTCCACTGGGTCAGATGACAGGTGCTGGGGTAACCTGACCCACTGGCAGGTATGGTGGACAATAGCTGTGTCATCTCTGGGCCCCACCTACTCTAGGAACAAATGTGAAGAGAGGAAACGAGCCCCACAGACAGAGCTGCAAGACAGGAGAGACTGGGAGAGCCAGGGACTGCACATCAGCCAGGCCCTTGCAGCCCAGGAACAGGGCTGTGGGGGAGGCGATGGCAGGCCAGGCCTCGAGGTTTCCCAGATCATGTCCGGGGGGAGTTGCTGAAGCCAAGAGAGCTTTGCTGGGCTGGCAGAAGCCCACGTATGAGCTCAGTCATAAAGGAACAAAAAGGAACTTTGCACAGAGGGCAAATCATTGGTGGAGAAGGAGACACAACCCCAAAACGGACTTGGATGGGACTCCTGATCTCCACCTGATTGATACACAGACAAGTCACGAGGTTCCCTACGTGGGCCCCAGGGCAAGAGAAATCTCCCAGACCCTACCTCTTCCTGCATCTTTGGACAGACTCCATGTAAAGCTAGAGGCTGGGCCAGCCATGCACCCATCTGCTCCCCAACTCTTTGTTGCCCTCAGCCCTCTCATCCATCCCCACACTCTTCTGTTCTCCCAAAGACCCTTTTCTCTTCTTGCCCTCCCCTTGTCTGTTTTAAAAGAATGGTTTTCTCTTCCTCACACACGTATACAGAAGCAAAAAGTAACTTATAAAATCATCTTGACCCAATTGAGCTATAAACCAGGCAATGACAGAGGCCCAAACATTACCCATAAAAACCATCCCTCACTCAGGAGTGCTCTGTCCTGTTCTCCAAGCTGGAATAGATCTGCTCTTCTTGGTCCCAAAGGCAATGAATGAGAGAGGGAATTCTGGACACTTTGAAAAGAGAACATGGAGGAGATGCACGGGATGGGGGAAGTGGAATGAGGAACTAGAGTACTTGTGCTTCCAGAATCCCAGTGGTGGCAAAGTCTTCCAGGACACGGAAGACTAAGCTTCCTGCCATCCGCACAGTGGGATTTGCACAGGATGGGGAGCCCAACCCAGACTGCTTACCGCTGTCCCCGGTCCTGACCCTCCCCGATGGCGTGCCTGTGACTTCTGTTCATTTTCCCAAGAGAGAATTGCTCATATTTTCTTCATCTCCACCTCCACCTCCTCCATCTCCATCTCTGTTTCTGCTTCCCATTTCTTGCATTTGCTAGGATATGTGAAGTGCTTCTGAGGAATCTGTCACATCCCTAGTGATTACTGCAAACTCCTCCTGCCCTGGGAGCTATGGGAAGTGGCCTGCTGCCCCTCACCATGCTGCCCCATGCTGTGCATTTGCTAAGCCTTCCTATTGTCTGTCTCCTCACCCCTTCCCATGGGCTTCCTGTCCTCCGCACTTTCCTGACTCTTTTGGAGGGTGGGGAAGACTGACAGAGAGCCCGGGGCACTCAGTGAACTTTACTAAAAGTTGCCTCCAACTCCCAGGCTTCCTCCCCCTGCGTCTCCTCCCCTGCAGCAGACAACCCAGATGCCGGCTTTAAACTTATGCCACCTCCTCACTCACTACAGGGGCTGTTTCATCCTCCTCCTTCTGCCAGCTTCACTCAGAGCTGTCACAGTCCCTGAGTGATGACACACACCTCTGGAAGATCAGCAGTCATTACCAGGAGGGTACCCTCAGTCTCTTGGTGCTCTCGGAGGCAATGGCAAGGCTTCCCCGCATAGGGGGGGAGCAGGGCTGGGCCTGGGCCAGGGGGGATTCTGGGGGAAGAAACTCAGACCCTGGGGACTGTGCTGTCCCTGGTTTGAGATGGACAATGTTCCTTCCTGCTTTGTAATCTATGGCGCTCTTTGTCCCCAGCAAAAGGGGAGCATCCTAGGGACTGGAGGGCACTTGGTAGGAGGGGCAGTCCCAAAACAACTTGGAGCTGTGTGCAGAGAACCACCCTCAAGCACAGTGGCACAAGGCCCTTCCATGAGGGCACAGCTGTGCAGCTCACAGATTTGCCAGTACCATCTTGTAATTCTCACCATAAGCTTGTCGACGGTTATTAACCCTTTAGCATTACACCCAGGCAGAGAGGTGCAGGCTAGGGGCTTCCCCAGGATCACCTTGCTGGAGCCCCTGTGGCAGATGCCCCCTGTGTCCCTCTTTGTACCCTCTTCTTACTCCCCTTTGCTGCAGCAATCAACATGAACTCCCGGAGCCTGACAGCACTGGACCTGAGCACTGCTCACCTCTCACTTTCTCCTCTGGAACTTTTTTCTACTGCCACATGGGCCACAAGCTCTCTTGGCCATACTGACACACCCACAAATCTGGATGCCATGTGGAGCAACCCTTGGCCAGAGGGAGAGAGAATCAGGTGGATGGAGCCGCACACAGGACATCCTAGGGCCCCTCGTGGGACGAAGCCCCAGTGCCCACAGTGGCATCAGCTGTACATTGTGCCCTTGGGTTAGTCCTCCGCCCTGCCCTGCTTTGCGCTTCCTAGAGCCTGCCTCCCTGTGCACTTCCCAGAACACACCACCTGCGTGTGGGCACTGCTCTCAGGGGAGGCCTTCCGGGCAGAACCCACACTAAGGCAGTTTGTTCCCAAGGTGGCTCAGAAAGCAGCCCCTTGGGATGGGCATCTGGAACAGGGTCTGTCGCTGCTCTGACAGTGCTAAGGACCCCATGGCTGGTGACAAACACCATTGGGACAACCACCGACAGGGAGGAGCATCACGGTTACACAGGCTGGATGGTGGAAGACCGGGAAGGGGTTGGGAGAATGTGGAACCCTTGGTCACACAGCAGCTGCAGCAATGGTTTGGGACAGTGGTGATTTTAAGCACTGTGGAGCTGAATGGCTTTTATTCGTGGGTTCAGAAGCCCTGAGAAAGGAAAATTATCGTCTCAAGGGACACTGGCACCCATGTACATACGCCAATAGACCCTTGTCTCCTAAACCTCAGGATTTAACTGTAAGGGCAGCAGAGCCACACAGGAGCCTGGACGCACAGATATGACACTCCTTCACCGAAGTCAGAGTCCCAGTAGGAAAGAGTGAGACTCTGGGTGAGAACGTTCACGTGGATGAGTCTGAGAACCCCATAGTCCCTGGTTCCTTGAGCCCTTGGGGCTGGCAGAAGCAGCCTATCCCCTTTCTAGAAGAAAACTAGATCTTCTAACCAGGGACCAGCAAAAACCTCGACTGAGAAGCTTTCTCCCTAGACATTGCTTGTCCTCATCAAGAGCTCCCCACCTTCCCACCTTGCCAGAGGAGTAGCTAGAGTCAGGGCACAGCTCGGGCCAAGGGGATGACCCAGGTCCAGGAGGAAATCAGCCACACACCCAGAGAACAGCAAGACCCAGCTGGGAACAGGGAACAGGAAGAAGAGTAGACTGGGAGGACATGAATTGGGCAGACTGTAAGCCCAGTCATCCAAGCACAGTGGTGCATGCCTGTCATCCTAGCTACTAGGGAAACTGAGGCCGGAGAATCATGACTTTGAAGTCAGCCCAGGCAACTCAGTGACTTAGTGAGACTCTGTCTCAAAAAAAAAAAAAACAAAAAACAAAAAAAAAAAAAAAAACGCACAAAGGCCTGAAGATATAGCTTAGTATTCCCTAGGTTCAGTCCTTCGTATTGAAAGAAAAAAAAGCATAGAAGTCCAGATGGGGAGAAATACTGAAGAAGCCTCCCATGACTTGGTCTGCCATCCTGCCAGGACGACTGAGCCAGTCCAGGAACCAGTGCCAAAGCTGAGGTGTGCTGACGGTCTTCAGCGAACGAGGCAAAGGTGCTGGGGCTGCTTTGGCAGGTAAGGAAGAGGGCCTGAAAGCAGGGTGGAGTGACCAGAGAACCCGCCAGAGGACTCTGCTTCCCAGGGGGACCTCAGGGATACTGTCTGCACTAAGATGCAAGAAATTCCTCACCGAGAGGGCAGAGGTACTTGGCTTTCTGCAGGCCAGGGCTGTCATCAGGAGATAGCACCACTAACCGGGATTCTTAGTATCAGTGGATCAGAGAGGACATTGCAGAACAACAGAGGCCAGGGGCTTGCATATAACTGTCAGCAACATGGTGGGAGTAAGTGCCAGCGGGGTCAGCAAGGTTTTGATGGCAGCCAGGTGTGGCATCTGTGGCTAACAGACCATGGAGTCCCTGGGGATGAGATGGATGGGTGGCAACTAGGATGTCACCTGACTGTATAACCAGAGAAAAATCAAGAGCTAGTGAATGGGGACTGGTATCAGTCATCTGATGGGAGGCCATGGGGCCTCACCCAGTTCCAGGTTCCACCAAGGTCTCAGACCAGGGTCCATGGGTTGATTGTAGGTGGGCCAGGAAGGACTTTGCAATGCCACTGCTGCATATCAAATGATAGTTCCTTAGCTCCCCCCTGGAGGGACCTGTACACTGGGGAAGGGTGGTCCCAGATTTTTAAAGGTATACAGCATGTAGCTATGGTTGACAAGGATATCAGTAGAACTGAAATACCACCATGGCCATCAGTTCCGGGGAAAAGCCAGGGACATATGACTTCTGGACCCAAGTCCATCTTGTAGCAGGCCCAGAGGCTTTGTGGACTCATCCTGTGGTTTGTTCTTTGGTGTCTGAGTAGACAATTTGGATGAATATACATAGCATTTGGCATAAGCCGTATAGAGGTTTCCAGACCCCAAAGGGCAAAGGGGAAGCCCATGAGCCTTCGCCAACCCCTGGCTGAAATAGCAACTCAGAAAAGACGGCACACCCAGGAGCTACAATCAGTCCCATGCTCCCTGTTGCAACATATTCTGCGGTATTTGGTCACTGGGATAGCCAGAGAATACCATAGTCATCCATTGTCTGGAGGCAATCAAGCTCATTGGACCAGATGGGAGGAAGGAGTAAGCATACCACGGGCCTGATAGGCACACGTGTGTGATGTGGTGGGTGAACTTCAAGATGAGCCATGGCTTGAAGTCTGTCTGAAGGCACTTGCTTTTTCACCAAGAAAGGGGCACAGAACTTGGTGGCCTCTTTAGATGTTGGGGGGCAGCAGATACTTCACCTTGGGAATCTCGATCTGTCCCAGTGTCTCCAAATCTACCCACTTTAAGAAGTTCCCAGGGCAAAAGAGGGCTCTGCTGTGGGTCCGTGATGCACTGCAGACCTCCCAGTCTGCTAGTGTTGGGTAAGGGTGTGGGGAGGAGGTGCCGGCAAGTCTCACTACGGGAGGCACAGTGCTGACTCCTAAGGGTGGTGAAGGCTGACTGCCACCAGGAAGTCTCCTCACTGGACTGGGCTACATATGGGGGTGCAGGAGATAGGCAGATGCCTCCGAGGTCCCCTCACTTCCTTACACATTTCCCTCTCTCCACAGCCTGTCTGAGATCCTCCACTGCCTGCAGGTATCCCCTGGCACAGCCCTGAACCACGGCCCTGCCTGTTCTAGGCCAGTGGGGCATAGCAGGGGGTAAGGACCTCTCCGCCTGCTCAGCCTTCCAGCACAGGGGCAGACCTGGGTGTGCCACAAGTTCATGAGCTGCAACTCTGCCCAGTGGGCCATAGGAGCCTGTGGATAAATATGAGGTCTGATAAAAAATACGGTGAATGTTTAATTTTTAAAAAAATTGATTACAGTAAAAGACACACTCTTATTAATCCCCTTCAGCATACTCCCACTCCCTCCTAACACACTTATTCCATCATTCTTGATACTTTCTGAAGCAGTTCTGGAAATCCTCTTTCACAAGTGTCTTCAGTAGCACTGTTGTAGCTGCCCTGATGTGCTGAATTGATTTAGAAGATTTCTTTTTCACGGTCGTTTTGACTTTGAGGAAGAGCCAGATGTTGCACAGTTCCAGATCCAGTGAATAAGGTGGAGGAGGACGCACTGTACTGTTCTTATGAACCTCCTTTCCATTGGATGGCACTCGGCAGCAGCATTCACAATATGTTATTTTTATGACAACCCTTAAAGACACCTAGGAAAGTGGACTTCCAGAACTGCTTCAGAAAGTGCCAAGAACAATGGGATAAGTCTGTTCAAAGCAAGTGGGAGCATCTTGAGGGGGAGTAATGGTCCTCCCAGTGGCCCCCATTCTTGTTACCCCAATCACATATGGCAGTGACTTCCCTCCTTCCTTCTTTCCTTCTCCCAGTCCCATTTCCTCTGGATCAGTCCCCGAAATAGACCTCCTGCATGCAAGCCTGCATCAAGCTCTTCTTTTGGGGGGAAATTCTAGACTAACACAGCCAAGACTTGAAAGTCAAAGTTTCCCAAGCCAAGAAAAGAGAGCTACACTAGCTTCCTCTCCTTGCCTGCCTCCCTAATGGTATTCATCTTTCTCAGATGTTTGCTGGATTAAATGTACTTCTGTTGAATATCATAACAAGCAGGCACTTTTTAAGTTAGAATACAGGAAGGGCTGACGATTGGCACCTGTACTGTAATGACCTTGTGGGGTGAAGGGTCTTGCCTGTGCGTACAGGGCCACAATGAACAGGAGCAAATGTCCCTTTCCCACGTCATGGTGGCAGCTACAGAGTAGAAAGCTGCCCCATGCTCGCTGCTGGGCCTGAGGCCTTGGGTGTCCCTCAACTCACGGCCTGTTCAGCGGCTGGAGGCCAGCGTCAGGAGCTCTGTCAGCTGCCTGGGTTACGGCCTTTCTTCATCACCCTGCACAGGGAGGCCCCACCTAAGGCGCAGTCTGGAACCAGAGTCCCTTGTAAGCTCAGCTGGGTCACTTTCCAGGCTGCTCCCTGTGACCAGGGTAGAGCAGGGCCCGGGCCATTGGGTGGTGAGGTCACCCCAGCAGACACAGGGACCGGGGCTGCCTTGGGATAATGTCTATGAGCAGGATACCCTGAAAGAAGCTGTCCTCTCATGGGCCCAGGTACCCCTCTCCCTCTAGTCCCAGTTCCTAAACTAGGTGCCCCTTCTAGGAGGACATGTCAGAGCTGCCCAATCCTTCTTGGAAGTTTTCCCTTGGCCACTGAAAAGCTCAAGTGCACACTGGGGCACTCTGGGCACCCTATATAGACTCACACATCCTCTTCCATCTCCTTATTTATCCTCAGCTCCTTCCAAGGGACGAACAATTATTTATTTACTTATACAATTCATCAGGGTCCTTCTCCTCCTCTGATAATAACACAGGCTACAAGTCTGAGGCTGCAGAGCCCTGAGGCTAGGCTGGGTGGGAAGGGGGCCCTCCTCTGGCCGGGTCTCCTCTCTCTCTGCTCTCACCTTACTCCCTTCTCCCTGCCACTCCAGGGAAAGGCTTATTTCTGGTCTCCACAGAAATGCCCCTTCAAGCCTCTATGGGGATAAAGGTGACTCAGGGGACACAACAGAGATGGTCAGGGTCTGGTGCTGGCTCTGCAGTTGTGTGCCCCCTGTGGCGAGGTCATCTCTGGCACACACACTGAGCCAGGTGGTGTCTGCATGCCCTGGCATCCTGGAGACAGTGGGGCCCTGAGGCTCTCTGGCAACCAGGGAGCAGAGTAGACAGGGTGACAGGAAGGTAGGTTGAGGAAAAGAGGCCCTCACTTCCCTGGCTGGGGTCTCCTCTCTTTGGCTGACTCCCTCCTTTGGACAATTTCCAGCTTCCAGCTGACTCCCCCAGGCAATGGATTTAAAAAACAGCAAGGTGTTGGCCTTCTTGTGGAAATGCGGGTCCCAGGAAGGAAGGCTTGAGTAGCCAGCGTCTGACTCAGCAGAGGTGAGTGGAGACTCTCGGGGGGTGCTGGTACCCTTCACACTGAGCTATGTCCTCTGCTTTTTTAAAAAACTTTTTATTTTTAGACAGGGTCTCACTAAGTCACTAAGCTGCCCAGGCTAAAGTTGAACTTGCAGTCCTCCTGCCTCAGTCTCCCAGGATGCTGGGATTACAATTGTCTAAGCCTCCTTTGATCCTGCTCCTCCCCTCTGGGCTGTGCAAGGCATCCCTCCATCTCAGCATAGGCTGCTCGGGCCCTGTTCTGCCCAGGCTACTTGTCTGGAAGTGTCCTGGTATGGCCTGGGCATCCCCCGCGGACCCATTGCTCTGTTTGTACATTGCCCTGTGGCTGTTTGTGAGTGACTCTTTTGACCTCTTTGTGACCTCCTAGGGCCAGGCACGTATCTTCATCATTCATATGTGTCTGGGGCCAAGCAGGATGTGTAACACAGAGCCACGTGGGACATGCCTATTGAGCCAAACTGAACTCCCATGGGTCTTCCTGAAGCACCCCAGGATGAAACGCTGCCTCCCCAGCCCCTTCTTCTCTAATGCCCTCTTTGCTTCCCACTTGCCACGAGATGAGCAGCTTTCCTCTACCAAACCCTTCTGCCATGCCACAGGCCTCAAGCAATGGAGTTGGTGGACCATGGACTGAAACTTTAGAAACTGTGAGCCAAGCAACCCTTTCCTTCAAGTTGACTTTTTAAAGTTTCCTTCTTTAAGATATTTTGCCGCAGCAATGAAAAGCTGCCTTATACGCTCTTCCTCCAGACAGTAAGCAGCTCAGCACCGATGGGTCTCCTTTGCATTCCCAGGACCCGGCCACATCTCTGCATATAATATTTACTCAATAAAAATGAGCAGAAGGATGTGGCCTGTGGAGACACATCGAGAGTGGAGGGTGCAGAGCTCACATGTGCTAGAGAAAGACAGCATTTACACCTACACATGAGCTTCTGCCCCAGCTGAGATACCCCCAGAGTACAAGAAGAAAGTGAATGTGGGGCCCCTGATTTGGGGGCCATGGGAGAAGGGTTTAGGGCAATGGGCATGTGCCTAGTGGCAGGGAGGAGGACTATTCTTGTGCTAAGTTTTCCTTATTTGTATTTCTTTACATCTCTCAGAGTTAGACCCCTGGCCTTCATCTTACCATTGCCATCTCTGTTTCTCTGGCTTCATCAGATCTTTATCTTTATGTAATTATGGTTTTTACCTAGTCGAAATTGGGTGTCCTACTTTTTGACTTAATGATATTTCAAAGGCACTTCCTGCCATATGGAGCCTTCCCACCCGTCCGGGCCAAAGGCTGCACTGTACGCCATGCAGGCACTGCCATGCGAATTCCCTTACCTGTTACCTGACAGCCTGGCAGGTGGGGTATTGCCGGTGGGCTTTCTTCTGATGCTTTAAATATCTTAGTTCTCTAAGCCTTTTTCTCCTTTGGAATTATTTCCTGAGCTATAGTCCCAGGAGTGGGATTCTGGAGTCAAAGGGTCAGATGGCTCTTTTGAAGTTCTGCCAGGTTGTCCTTCAAGGAGGTAGGGCATGGGTCACCTGCACATCTGTGCATGGCGATGGTGGTGTGTGGGTGCAGAGCCACCCCTCCTTTCTCCAGTGCCTATGACTCAGCACTGGTCCACGTGTCCGGGGCTGCGGACGGATGGCTGAACACAGGCTTCCTGGTGAGCAGGGCACCCCGACCCGGGCTGCTGTGGAGCGAGGATGTGCTGTCTCCTGGTGAGGGGCTGTGACTTTGGCTGTGGGAAGGGACTGGGCCTGAGCATGCTCCTGGATCCAGCTCCAGCATGTGGCAGCCTCCACCTCTGGCCCTGCCAAGGCTGCCTGTTGCCTACTCACCCTCTGGAACTGTGAGCAGGGTCTTCCAAGTCGGAGATGCTGACAAGCTCCAGCCGGCAGGGAGATAAATGGAAAGGGCCTTAATCCCAACCTCTTTTGATAATTGAGTTTGCAGATCACAGTAAGCCAAATCCTTGATTCAGCAGAGCGCCTGGTGTTCTAGGGGGACAATGACATTCAGCCCTGGGGCAAGGGGACATGTCCACTAACCGGCCAGGGCTATATGACTCTAGGGCCAGACCTTGGAGTGCAGCAGTTACAGTCCAAGATAAGAGACCCTTGGCTTTGCGTGGACTGTACGTCTGTCTGTCTGTTTCTCTCTCTTTTTTTTTTTTTTTTTTGTGGGTACCGGGGGTCGACCTCAGGACCTTGCGCGCCAGCAAGCGCTCGTGCCGCTGAACGATATCACCGGCCCTTTTTTTCGTATGTGGGTTCCGAGAGTCGAACTCAGGCCCTCGCGCTTGCCAGGCAGGCGCTTATGCTGCTGAGCCATCTCACCGGCCCTCTTTTTTTTTTTTTAATGTGGGTACCGGGAACTGAACTCAGGACCTCGCGCTTGCCAGGCAGGTGCTTATGCCGCTGATCTATATCACTGGCCCTGTATGTCTGTCTCTACCCCTTTCCTATTCCCAGTACTGCTTAACCCTGCTGGGCAGGCTTCTTCAATTACCCTGGAGATTGTAGGCTGCTCCTCTGGGAAGTGCTTTGCCCAGTGCTCTGCTCGGCCCTGGCACCCTGCTTGTTCCCTGCTTCGCACCTCCGTTGGGCACCCATGTTGTACCAGAACTCCTGTAGGCAGGGGGTGCAGGGAGGAACAAGGCAGACAGAACCCTGCTCTCAGGGAGCACCCCCGTTCCCCAGCCCCGCTGCATCCTTGCTGGTCACAGGACAGTCAGGACATGACACATTCCAGCAAGCATTTGTCCCTCGGGACCTCAGAAGACAAACTGCCAGCATCCCTTCCTCCTCCTGTCCTGCCACATTTAGGGAAGAGACCAACACCAGAGGGCATGGCCCATCTTAGCTCCTCCATTAGGCCTAAGACAAACAGCAGAGTAATGGCCAGGATGGAGGCCTAGTGCCTCTGGACTCTTCCCTAGGGACACTTGGAGGCTCTAGACACCCTCAAAGGAGGGCAGTGCCAGAGTCTTACAATGCCCCTTCTCTGCCTGCCAAGTCCCTCCAGCTCCTCTTTGCCCCCCTGCAGCTTGTCTCCCCTTCCTGCCTGTTCCCATCCTCCCTGTCCTGCAGGACTCCAGGGAGGCACCCTGCTTCTAAGGGTCAGGTCTCTCTTCTGGCCTCCACCCGCGAGTCCCCAGTTTCCATGCCCTGTTTCACACTGCTCCCTCACTTCACCTTCATTTCACAGCAATCCCCCAATCCCCATTCCGTCCACAGCCCCCGGTGCCAGCTACAACCAAAGCCTTGACTTTCTCTGATGCTTTCCAGTCACAGATGTCCCCTAAAGTACCCAAATCCTGAGTTGTTTCCCTTTCTTCTTAGAATGAAAAAAGTAGGCAGACCTGGAGGTTGGGGGCTGTGAAAGGTAAGAATGTGACTCTGCCAGCAAGAGACAGTCCCTCCCCCTCTTCAGGGGTCCCTGCCACTGTCCTGGAACCTGGAAATGGGTGTCACCTCAGCTACGTTGTGGACAGGAATGTTTTTAGTAATAAGAAGAAAAGGATGAGATTTCCTGCTTCTGTTGTGACCAGATTAGGGGTGGAGGAGCAGCAGGTCCTCATTTCCTACAGGATGGAGGGATGTGGGGATAAAGTTCTCATTTAGAGCCTGTCACATGCTCCATGGGTGGCCTGGTCTTCAGCCATTCCCAGTGATGGCAGATTCCGGAGATATTTACCTGCCACTCCTGCCAGGGGCACCTCCACTGCCAGCCTGGCGGGATGACACAGGGACCCAGGGATTCAGCCTTGATTCCTTCCCACTGCCCTCCCCCTGCACTTGTCCACACTCGTGCTGCTTCCTTAGTCTTGCCAATGTGATGCTCCAAGCCCTTGTGCCACTGCTGACCACCAGGGCCACCTCTCGCCTACAGGATGAGCCCGCCCAGCGTGGCCAACTGACAGATCCAGTTGGCCTGGTGGATAAAATCTTTGGGAACACTGTCGTCCCGAGCACCAGGCCTGGGCACATCTGAGGAACCCGACTTTTCCAACAGCTGCGCCCCACACAGAAGCCAGGAAGTTCTCCCGAGCCAATCTCTGGCTGCTGCGTCTGGGGCATTGTGAACAAGGAGGAAGTCAAGACATTGCGTACGTGTGAAATATCAGGCCACAGCCTATCGAACCCCTTCTGTTTCCAAAGGTGGCGCCAGTGGTCGTTGGGTGGACACATGACTCAAGTCCCTCTACCAAGAATGCCCAGGGTGATCTGAGCACGGCCCTGCCCGGCCTGGCATGGAATCTGATGGTGGAGGCACTTCTTCTTTTTTTGTTGTTTTAATGTGGCTACCGGGAGTTGGCCTCAGAACCTCATGCTTGCCAGCAAGCCCTTGTGCCGCTGAGCGATATCACTGGCCCTTTTTTTCCTTTATGTGGGTTCTGGGAGTCGAACTCAGGACCTCGCACTTGCCAGGCAGGCGCTTATGCCACTGAGCTATCTCAGTGGCCCTGGAGGCACTTCATGCCTTGATAACCTGTCAGGGAGCTCCCTGGGGAACGGCTCCTCCCTGGAGCTTGTCAAACCGGACTCTGGCCCCTGATAAAGTCCCTGTTTCCGCGATGCAAGGCACTCATTTGTGACAGAAAATGGCTATGTTTGCTGCCAGCATGAGGAACACTTTGCTTAACAATTTTGAATAAAACCCAGACATGGTTGTACAGATGCTTTGTGAAGGCCGGTGCCCACGTTGATAAGGCAAGCCCCCTGTGGCCCGGGGAAAAGCAGTCCACAGGTCCAGGTGACAGGGAGGTGGGGAGCAGCTCTCAACTTGAGAAAAGCCACACCGCCTCCTGTGGACTGGTGGCTAAGAGAATGCTGCCTCCAGGCTCAGGGCAGGGGTCAGGACTGGCTGCTGGCAGCCTGGGAAGAGGTAACCTGGCTGCAGCTGAGGCTGGTGTGGACCCGCTGAGGCAGTTCTTCTGACCCAGGGGGCCACCTGAGATGCCCAAGAGAGAGGAGGCTGCAGATGTGGGGCCCAGTATGGGTGGGTAGCCCCTGGAAACAAACACTAAATCCTCATTATCAGGCTTTTTAAATGCACAGACAGGATATTAGCGTTTAAACAGCTTCTATTACTCCAGGGCAAACTTTAAAAAACATAATATTTATAGAAAACCTCATTCAGCTTGCCCTGCTTGCTCTTTATTTCTCCTGCAATTACTGCTATTTTGGAGACGCTTTGCTTTGGCATCTCCGCCTGTTGCCAGTCACTTACGAACTGCCTGCTGGTGGCTGGCCCCAGTCCCACCCTGCCCCCATTTCCTGCCCCCTGGAAGGGGCTGCAAGACAGGTGGGGATGCCCCCTACTCCCTGTCCTTCCTCTTCAGGAGCCGCCTCTGGGAAGTGTCCCTGCTCGTACCAGGCCATTGTCCACAGCCCTCTTCCTTTCTCCATTGGTTCTACAAGTTCTTTCCAGTCGCTTCTTTTCTAGGACACTGCTGGGAAGACGGTTCAGGCCAAATCCCTGCCCACACAGCCACCCTGGTCTGGGGGTGCCAGGAGCACATGGAAGCACACAGGATGGCGGGCAGCACTCCACTGGGCCCCAGGGATGCACAGGGTTAGAGCTCAAGCGTGGCAGAGGGCGAGGGGATGGGGAGGAGGCTCTGGGCAGAGGCAGGTGTGGGCATGTGCCCTGAGGTGTGTCTGGGTGCCAGAGTGCGATAGCTGTCCCCATCTTGTCTCTGCCTCTCACAAAATCCGGCAAAAATCGAGCAACCCTGGCCAGAAATGAGGTGTCCAGGGTGTGTGGTGTTTGGTCGGCACACAGGAGGCCCGTGATGGCCCTGCTGCTCTTGTCAGGGACTAGGAAGTCACACTGGGGCCATGGACTCTGGTTTCAGGTGTCAGGACTTTGTCTGAAGCTCCTGAGTGCCAACCAGAGCTGGACATTGGCAGGTTTAATCCCACAGCCACCTGAGTGGGGTGGCCAGGAAGGAACCTAGAGTGTTGGGGTCACTCTGGAGTCCAGCACCTATCACCTGTCCCCTCAGGGCCTCAACCCAGCTAGGGACAGGATGTGGCTGCCTGGGGTTTGGAGTTGGAGGCAGGAATGTGGCCTTCGCTGTCATGGTTGGTGACCTGAGTATTCATCAGTCCCCTCATGGTCCCTCTTCTGGGTCCCACAGCTGGTTCTGGGCACCCCTTGGGGTGAGGCTGAGTCCTTGAGAAGACCCCATGTGCCAGAATGTTCTGAGAGCCACCCTCCATGGTGTGAGATGTTCTTGGGGTCCATGAGGACAGGAAGTCTACCTTGAGGGATGAAGATGGACACCACAGAGGCTGCAGAGCAGGTCGGTGGGGTGTGAGGCTGGGGCCGCTGGAGAACCTGGGGTGGGGGAGGGAGGAGAGGTGGGGGATTGGGGTGCAGAAAGGCTGTGAGTGCACAGGCAGGGCCAGCACAAGTGGTCAGGAGGGGAGAGGGGAAGGAGGATGAGAGGGAGGGCAGCCTTGGGCTGAGCTTAGTCCTTACAACCACGTGGGCTTCTCTGTGGCCATGAGCAGATCCGGGAGGGTGAGAGAAGCAGCCTGTGACACTCGCCCTGCAGGGACATCCCTCATCCTGCTGCGCTCCCCATGGAACAGGCAAACTCGCCCAACCTGCGAGTTGCCACTGTGATCTCATTTCACAAATGAGCCAGCGGACGCTCAGAGGGGTTTGGTGATTTGCCTGACATCACAGTTTCTGAATGGCAGAGGGTGATCCCAGGCCAGGCCCGAGAGACGTGGAGCCCCTGCCCTTGGCATTGGTCCACTGCTCCGTTGGCCCTTCCACCCCCAGGGATCCCTATCTGCCCTTGTCCAGGTGGAGCCCCCAGAGGGAGGTCCCAACGCAGGGATGCCCTCATGGCAGGCAGGGGTTTCCCTACTCTGGGCCTTCCAGGAACTTCTGCACCCTCCTCTACCAAGGGGATCCCCATAGCCAAACAGGAAAGGTGGGGCTGGGTGGGTCCCTTCCCCTGCACCAGGCCCTGATTTGTCATGCTGGGCCTGTGGCCTCCAGTGACATCCCCAATGCTGCCCTGAACAGTTATGTCCGAAGGATGAGGAGACACATAGTGGACATGGTGGCCCTCAGTTAATGCGCAGCTGGAGGCGGGATAGAGCTGGACAGAGGGGGAGCCTCAGGGAGCTGCAGCTTCTGAGACGCACTCTGGCCAAGCCGCACCCTGCCTCTTGGAACCGTCCTTCCTCCCTCCCTCCCTCCCTCCCTTCCTTCCTTCTTTCCTTTCTTCCTTCCTTCCTTCCTTCCTTCCTTCCTTCCTTCCTTCCTTCCTTCCTTCCTTCCTTCCTTCCTGTGCTCAAAGCTCCTGGAGCCCCAGCCAAGCACAGACACAGTGCAGGAACAAAAGTTGAGCAAGGCCCAGTTGGGTCCCTGGGGGCCATGAGGGAGGGGACAGAGGAGGGAGTGAGTGAGACCCTCAGCTGAGAGCACAGTTGCAGAACAGGGAACGGCACTGGGCTCTGGGGAGGTCAGGGAGGGCTTCCTGGAGGTGGTAGCATCTAAGCTGCCTTTTACTGGTGGCTGCTGCAGCCCTCATGTCTCCTGGTCCAGTGAGAAAGCAGGAGCCTGACAAGGTGGGGGACAGAGGGTGTTTCAGGAGGAACACCCTGGGGAAGGGAGACCCCACAGACTTTTGAGTCAACATTAGAGCTGAGCTCAGAAAGTTAGATTTGAGCCAGGCAGGCGGTGCTGGGCCTGGGTGTGGAGAGGGGAGGAGAGGGGCGGGCAGGCACCTGCAGGCTGGGTGGGAGGCAGGGTGCCTCTGAGGCTTCTCTCAAAGATGGGACCAGCCCCTTCCTGTGAATGGTGGGACAAAGAAGGAGACAGGGACAGCAGGCCATGGAGGGGGCACGCTGACCTGGGACAGCCTTGGCATCAGGTGGACAACAGGCAGCCTGGAGGGCTTGGAGGGTTCTGGCCAGAGGCTGGCTTGGGGGTGGCAGCAGGTGGATTCCACTCCCTGCACTGGGGCAGGTGACAGCAGAGCCAGCACTGGGGAAGAGAAGAGGGTTCTGGTCCCCTCCCACCCCTTTTTAAGATAGCTGGGAAGCTTGGGGAGGGGACACTGGTTGTATGTGGGCAAGGACAGAAAGAGCCCTGGGTGGGGAGCAGGACCCCCAGGAGAGTCAGGCAAGCCCTGGAGGATGAGCACTCAGGCAGGACAGGCCTCTCCGCAGGACCCCCGGCCTACCTTGAGTGTTTCTTGTCAGCAGAACATACCCCAGCCACAAACCCCCTCCTGACTCTGAAGGGACTCCTGGGGCACAGAGGGGCCCGTCTGGCTGGTGCCTGGTGAGGGGGACAGGAGCAGAGGCCATCCTGCCTGCAGGTCCAAGGCATGCTCCTGCAGAGGTGGTGGCTGAGGCTGGCCTTCAGGGGCAGGACAGGGATGGGATGGGGTGGGGGACAACAAGTCAGGGTGTTCTCCCCAGGGCCATCAACCTTTGCAGAGTCGGGGATGTCTGGGCCTGGTTCTGTCCTGTGTGGGAATGGCCAGTGAGTCAGGGGCCGCTGGGTCCATGGTGGCTGCCAGCTGTAAGTCTGACTCCCAGGGGTCCTGGGTCCCTCCCACGTGGCTCTCATGGCCTCTTCATTTTCTCCCTGCTGCAGGGGCACCTGCTTTGGGGTCAGTTGGGGAAGGATTTTCTAAAGCCAGGCAGGGAGGTGCCCACAGGGGGTAGCGCAGCCTCTGGTCCTGTGCATCTGAGAGCCCCGAGGGGATCTGGAACCTCAGCTAGTGCTTTCTGTCTGGAGTGCCTCTGACTCTAACTCCACACTGGCTGGGGGGCCCTAGGGGAAGCAGGCAGGGTCTGTGGGGAGGCATGAGGGGGGCACACGATTTGCTTTCTTAGTGCTTCAACTCCGGATCTGCCTGGAGCTGAGACAGCTTGGTGCACACCCAAAAATATATAATCATTTTGGAAATGCAGCTCAGGGTGGGGAGGAGGTGAGAAGAGGCTCAATCACGGGAGTGGGGCAGTTGCTGGTGGCATTTAGGAAGGGTAAGGATTCTGTCCCCTTGTTGGCATGCTAGTTAAATATCACTTGCAGCTGTCCCAGGATGGTTGGCTCTCCTGCCGCCTCTGGCTCACTCCTTGGTCCCCTCCCCCCGAGTCTTGGCTGCCCTCCGTGCCTGCTCTGGGCTTGCCCCTCGAGGGGTCCTGACTGGCTCTGCCCATCTCAGTCACTCTGCTGCCCCCACCCTCTGCTCAGAGTTGAGCTACAGCGCTGCAATCCTTTAGCGCCTGCCACGCAGAGGAAGAGCAGATCCCGCAGAGCGGAGGGCATCGCAGGCTCCTGGCGCTCAGCACGGACCGACCAGAGCAACGAGGGCGGAAGGTGGTGGCATGTTGGTACAGACGAGGCAGAAGGGCCAGGCTGTGCATGGGTCCGTCTAACGTCTGTCCATATGCTGTCCCATTAGTGAGGGGATTGGCTGCCTTTCTGATTAACCCTGCTGCTGAGGCTAGGATGGGCGGCTTTCCGGGATCTGGGACTCCTTCTCGGCCCTGCAGAAGGGCCAGGAGCTGGCTGAACTCACAGAACTCTGCTCATTGTCCCAGGCCAGGCAAAACCCACCAGGGACCCAGGTCCAGAGCCAGGTGGGGCGGCCCCTTCACTAGACTGCCCTGGGGATGCTGCCCACTCCTGGAAGAGAACAAAGAAAGCCATTCCTTCAGTGGTTCTCATTTCTTTCAGTGAGGGAAACAGGCCCAGAGGCCAGTGGTGTGGGTGGCTCCCTGGAGTCACCAGGCCTTGCTCTTCCTCTAGAAGTAGCTGCAGGTGGTGGCCTCCTGGTCTTCGCAGGAGCTGCCTCACACAGCCCCACACTTCTCTGGAAGGTGAGTGGGTGGGGCGGGCAGATGCAGACAGGCTGGTGCTTGGCTTCAGAGGGACCGCCTGTCACCACCCCACACAGTCCTGGCTGGGGAAGGAGGGTAGGAGGGGAATGAAGAGCGCAGTTTGGTGGGCAACCTGGGTCCTCACTGAGGCCAGCCCAGGGGAGGCACCATACAGGACCGGGTATGGGCACGGACCTTTGAGCCTCTGGGACTGGCAGGGATACCTGGCGGAGTGGGAAGGGTGGAGGTTCAGGCAGAAGGGGCCTTGGAGGGCAGGAGGGTGTGAGTGCTCAGGTCTGAGCCCCAGAATGGCTTTCCGAAGGCTTCACAAGCCTACGCGGTTAGAGGGCAGGAAAAGGAGGTGCCCGATTGGGGCCCAGGTCCCCCAGGGACCCACCACACTTATGTGACAGCTAGAGCCGAGGAGCCAGCCCTGGTGCAGAGGCCCGACATCGAGCTAAGCCTTGCTCTGCCACGCACACCCCTGCCACCACCCAGAGCCACCCTCCTGGCAAGAGCCTCAGCTTCTGCTTCCTCCTTTCCAGACAGAAATGGCAAGAGCAGCACTGCTTCCAGGTGGTTGCACAGATCAGCGAGGCTGTCAACACAGAAAAAGCCACATCCCCTAACTATGGTGCCACGCATGGTGGGCGACCACAAAGAAGAAACCAGCTTAACTGGTCTCACGGCTTCCTGGTGGTGTGAGGGGCTGGGACCCGTGCTTTCCATAGGCCAGAGTTCTGGGATGGCACCTGGCACGAGCCCTGCACCCGCTGGGGACTCTGGTCATCACTTTCCAGATCTTGTCGAGGTGGAGGAGCAGCCATGCCATGGACACAATGCTCAGGGCTGGCTCCTGGCCCCATTTCCTCCTGGGCACATCCAGAGTCCCTAGGGAGCTGGGCTTTGGGCTCAGAAAGCTCTCAGGGACGACAGGGGCCACCAGGCCAGCCCTGTCCCCTCCTCCCTGTTGGCTTACACAGCCTTTTCATTGCACATGGGCTTGTACTGACAGCAAAGGAGAGGGTTTAGCCACACAGCTGTATCCAGGGCAGTCAGCCTGGCACTGGTGCCCAGCGGTGCCCATAAAGAGCAAAGGTCCATGGCTGAGCACGAGCCAGGCTGCTTTTCAGGGAGGGTGGTGTGCAGGGCTCCTCAGAGGAAGGAGCAGTTCCCTATGTGGCCCGGGACTCTGATGAGCCCAGGCCTGGGGCCTCAGGTCTGGAGGGCTCGGATGGCAGGGATGGACCTCGCATGCTGTGCCTCTGGGGCTACAAGTGGGGTCCCTTCCCTGCCCACTCAGCCTGCTGCTCCCTGACAAACTACGTATCTGCAGCCTCTAACTCTGGGTGGCTACACCATCCCTGCTGCAGAAGATCCACCTCACAGGTGGGGCTTCCTTCTCCAAGTACCCACACCTGCAGCACACATTCAGGGGACCAGAGCTGCCTGCAAATGAGTACCTGCACCAATGCACCAGATTGGTGTGCACACACACAGCAACATACGCACACATACCCGCATGCTGTCCGCCCCATACACATGCTGCTGCAGTACACACAGTGACCCCCACAGGCAGGCCACTTCCACAGCTGCCCTGCAAATGGCAGGGGGACCAAACAGAGCCTTAGAGGAGTCCCAACCCTGACCCTGGACCAGGCAATGACATTTGTCACAAATTCAATCCACAGCCTTTCAGGCTAGTAGCACCAGATGGTAGCAGCATCCTTGGGTTGCATGTCGGCAGTTATGAATAAACAAGGATTGAGGAGGTGGGGGTGGGGGGACTGGAAGATGCTCCTCTTTGGGGGATTCTGGGCAAGGATGCTCTGGCCTATCGAGACCCACTGGACCAGTGACATGCTCCGAGCTCAGCTGCTCTGCGGCAGCGCCCCTCTAACACAGCCATAAAGCAAACTGTGCTCTCAATAATTCAGCAGCAGGGAGAGTGCTCGGAGGGAGGGGAATGCACCTCTGCAGAGCCTGGAGGGGCACAAGGAGCAGAGGCAGGGGTGGGCAGTCGGGAGGGGAAGGCAGACAGAGTCCCACCCCCTGGCTCCTTTTGCGCTGTCTGTCTCCTGATTTAAAGTGGTGCAGGGCAGACTCTTCCTTCCCAAGCAGTGACATATGGTGGCCACTAAAGCATGACCTGCCCTCAGAAGCCTTTGGGAGTCACCCGTCCCCTCCCTTCCAGGCCACAGGAGGTCCCTCTGTAGCCCCTGCCTCCAGCTGAGGCTGCCAGGGTGGGTAGATCAGGTGCCCACTTCCGGTTGGTCCTTGTCCTCCCTAGGAAGTTCTTCCTCGGGTAGCCTGACATCCATCCCCCTTGACTTCGCTCCTGATCTTGGTTGTGCACCCAAGGCCACGCAGATGAAGCACTGCTCTCTTCTGTAGTCAGCCTGGTAGCGTTTTCCTGCTCTGGGCACCTGCTGCCAGTCCCCAAGGCCATTCCCTTGAGCCTCCACCATACCTGTCCCCTCAGCTTCCAGAACCCCTGGCCCACAGCAGGGACATCAAAGTGAACCCAAAGTTCCCAAGTGGCTCTGACCATGGCTGATGAGGCTCAAGCTTACCTCCCTACTCCAGGATGTGCTATGCTCAGCTTTTGAGGACAGCCATTCATGTTCCAGGTGACCACGCCCTCAGTGCACCTGGGACACTCATGGTTGACACCTTAATTACCAACGGTGCTCTAGTTTGGATGAGTTACCCATTCACCTAGTTGTAATGACCTCTTCACTGTTCAAAGCCCCTAACCCTTCTATTGTACTCACTGGAGCAGTGTTTTTGGACCAACAAGCAAGATTTCATATTTGTTCTTACTACATTTAGTTAAGTTTCATCTCCTGCCCCGGCCAGTAAACGAGGCAAATGATTAGTTATTCCTCTCAGCTTTAGATTAGCCAGAACCTGATCTTCATGCCTGTAAATGCTTACATAAGTCACTGATGCAGATCGTGATTTGAATAGGGTTGAGAACAGAGCCTTGTGGGACATCATCCGAGACTCCTCAACAGCCAGCGCTCTCGGGACATGGCCACTCGAACAGTTCTGAATGCCGTTCCAATCTTACCACCCGGCAGTCCTCATATAAGAGTCCCTCAAATCCATGCCCCAGCCCCAGGGGGGCTACAGCATCAACCTTCTTCCATCTTGGAAAGGCAGGGTGTTGCCTCGCCTGCCTTGGGCAGATTCCTATGGACAGGTTCATTTAAGAGGGAGGGCTGTGTTTAAAGGGCCTACATTGACCACCTTCCCCATCAATTTTGCAGAGTGCATAGCTTGGGCGCGTGGCTGTCAAACTGGCTCTGGACCACCTCGGCAGCCAAGAGGCCACTTGGACAGCAAGTCAATGCCTCTGGGACTGACCAGGTCCAGCAGTTGGGGGGATGCTGGGCAGAGCTGGAGGCTCCATTCTGCATCATTAGCCAGGGCAAAGGCTTGTGGAGTGCCAGCCACAAGGTTGCCCTTCATGGGAGGGGTGATCAACAAACACGGGACATAAGAAAGTGATCTCCAGTGTTGGAAGCGAGAGTGTAGATGGTGGAAAGAGCAGGGACGGGACCTGGGAGGACCTGGCAGGAGGGGCCTGGCAGGATGGGATCTGGGACAGGGTCTCCTAGGGAAAGGGGGTTGCTAGAAGTGGGGAGGGGCTTGGGAAGGAAGGGGAGGGGTCTGTGAGCACAGGGGAGGGGCCTGGGAAGAAAGGGGCGGGGCCTCAGAGGGGACAGTCAGGGTGGGCCTGAGGAGGTAGTGTCAGGGCAAACTGAGTGAGTGAGGGAAGGAGCCCTTTGGTGTCCCTGGAGAAGATCCCAGCAAAGGGACACCAGGCCATGGCCCCATTGTGGGGAGGCATCTGGTTTTCAGGGAGTGGGCAAGGCCACCCACTGGCTGAAGTAATGGGGCAAAGTGGGAACAGTGAGGGAGGAGGTCAAAAGAGTAATGGGGTCAGATCATAAGAGGTTTCACATGGGAGGGTGTTGTGAAGACTTTGGCCTTTCTCCAAGAGAACTGGCAGTCACGGGAGGATTAGGAACAGAGAGGGGTTGCCCTCCCACTTGGGCTTTAAAATGTAAAAGGATCGTCAGCACCCCTAGCAGCACAGTCCTTCAAAAGAGGGAGGGCCTGTGTCCAAAGATGGGTCTCATGACCATTTCCACTCAGCCCATGTGTTTCTCAAGACCAGATGCCCTCTGAGGAGTAGGCCTGCTTCTTGGCCTGATCTGCATGGTCAGGGATCGCCCCTGCCATGACCAAGAGAACATGTGGTGTCGGGGTCTGCACCAGGTGCAGGAGAACTTGATCAGTGCTGGCTCACCTTCCAGCTCAGCTGCCGATGGGCTGGATGGCTTTGAACAAATTACTTAATCTCTCCGAGCCTTGGTTTCTCTTTTGGTAAAGTGGGATTGCCACACTCCCTTCCCTGAGGGCTCAGAGTGGCTTTGTGCCCCCACTCAACCACCTTGCCCACCAGCTGGCAGACCGGGCGGCGGCAAAGGAACATGGGACGTCTCGCTGGTTTGGGGTGAGACCACCAGTTCCGTGTGCTAGAGCACATCTCAGAGGCCAGTGGGCTGTGCTTCTAAGAGGCTCTCCTTTCCTTCCCTGCTGGTGTCCTCCGTCCCCCAGGCTAGGAAGAGATGGCTCCCGGGTGTCTACCTACTGGAGGGAAGGGTGCCTGTCTGTTGGAACACTAGCTTACAGGGCAGGGACCAGTTCCAGGCCATGTGTCCAAGCATGTGGCGTGTGTTCACAGCACACAAGATGAACGGCCACCCGTGCTGCCTTCAGACTGTCCCTTCAGGGGAGGAACCGTCACAGGCCCTGCTCAGTGTCATGGGTAGGGCAGTGGGCAGGGGCTGCCTCCTGGTGATGCATCTCGTTCTCTAACTCACACTCTCGTTCTCTAACATCACTGAGGTGATGCCGGGAGGGCAGAAACAAAGTGCCAGGATGACCCTGATCAGCCCCCCAGGGACACAAGTGGTGGCCCTACTGTCCAGGTGAGGGTCAGGGGAACCCAGAGACAGGGACAGGCATGCTCCAGGCCTCTGAGTTGTTTTTGCATCCCAGCTGGTCATGCCAGGGCCAAGGAGATCCCGAGTTATACCTGTCACTTTGCCAGGGACCTTAAGTCACTCAGTGCTGAGTGGAGAGGTATCACTTTTTAGCCACCTATAGGGACAGAGCTGCCTGCCTTGAGGACCTGAGTCCCAGAGACCACGGGCCACAGGCAGCCTTATGAGAGGCCTGTGGGGCCAGGAGCAATGGGATCTGGGTGGCCGGCTGCCTGGTGGTCACACTTCCTGCCCCTCCCTCCATTAGAGAGGGATGGACAGCTTCTCCCACTGAGCTGCTCTCCACCTTACCAGGACCACGTGGAGGCTGCCACCTCACCTCCTCCCACCCAGCTCTATGGCCTGCACTGTGGGCTGGGCTGCATCTACTCTGATCAGGTGGGCTGCTGCTTTCTGTACCGTGCATGACCCACCTCCCGCTCCTGAAAACCCGATGATAAATTACTCCGGCCAAGCGGAACATGCCCAGACAAGCCTCCTCTCCAGCGGTAATTAATACTCTGGGGAAAACACAGACTTGGGTTTTTGTACTTTCACACACATGCACATGCATGCTGCCGCTCCTCTGCTGCTGCCCTCCAATCCCAGCCCTGGTGGTTAATGTCCCGCTCCTTCCACGGACGCACAACCATCCCCCTGGAGACACACGGAACGCAGGGGAGGCACCAGGGACCCTCTGATGTTCTGCAGTGCAGAATTTGAGGGCTTGGGAACTGGTTTTCCCGCAGGCAGTGCCCACATGGCATCCCTGGTGTGGGGCAATGCAGCTTTGGCCTCAGAGTCAGAAATGGGCCTGAGCTTGGGTTAATCCTCTGCAGTCCACGGTTCTGGGAATTGCACCCCTCCACACACACACCTGATGCACTAGTCCAGATATGCAAATGGGTACACACCAAAGAGCTCCTGACATCGATTTCATTTCAAACACTCCACAGTGATGGGGCCTTGGATTCCCCAGACTTGGATGGCCAACAACACTGGTAGTGGATGTGTTCTCTCCCAGGCCCAGGACCCTGAACAGCAGGAAGGCTAAGTTCTCTGGACTCACACTGGGCGGTGAGCTCCCTGGATGTGGTGGGAGGTGGCATGGGAGGGGAGGGCTCAGAAACCCACCCCAGGAAACACCCACTCTCTTACCAGGCTATTCTCAGCCCTGGACAACCAGGGCTGTGGTCTTGCCTTGGCTACACGCAATGTGAACCTGGGTGCATTCTGAGCCTCAGTTTCCTCATCTGCAGGATAGGGTGGCAGCACTACTCCTGCTTCCTTTACAGCCTGGGGTGAGGACCAAATGGGATGACAACCCTTGTCATGCTGTGCCTGGACAAAGGACAAGAGTGAGGCTCCAGCCATGCCTGGCTCAGCTGATGAGAAGCACGGAGGCTGTGATAAGAGGACCGACAGCCTTAGCCTCCAACATGTCCTCCTCAGTGGTTCTTACTGGGGACTAAGAGGGGGATGCCCATGATACACAGTGACATATTTAAGTGGTGATGCCTGTCAACGATGTGTGTATGCACGCATGTGGCTCACGTGCTCCAGCAGGCCAAGCTACCACTGCACAGGCAGATCAGTGTAAAGAAAGAAAAGTTTCCACTTCCCATCAAGTTGGAGAAGCAGGGACTGTGGCAGCCTCTTAGCTAGGACAATGACAACAAACCAAAGAGGGGCTGGCAGGGCCCTGGAGGTGAGGCAATGCAGGGCAGCATCCCTGAGAGTCAGGAGATCAATGAGGGAAGCCCCACAATCTCCACAGCTGACTGTCTTGAGAAAGTTTTCAGGCCATGGTGCCTGAAAGAGCCAGGACACGCCCTCAGTCGAGGACATAGAACTGAGAGGGAGAGACCAAGATCCCTAAGTTGCCAGACAGTGCTGGGGAGGAGTGAGCTGGACAGAGGGGGAGTCTAGAGAGCTGCAGAGAGTCCCCATGGAGCACTCAGCCCCGTGCTGTTCAGCACAAGCACTGGAGGAAACTACCAAGGGCCAAGGAAGGAACTGATGGGTTCATGCCCGTATGAAAGCAGCTTGGTCATCATGGAGGCGCTCTAACATGGCGACAAGCCCAAAACAACAGCATATCACCCACATCCTCCTCCTTCTTCCCCAGACCAAAATAAACTTCCTCTCCCCCTGTCACGCAAGCTCCAAAAATCTCCCAATCCCCTTCCGTTATGTCACCTTGCCCGCCTCTCCAAACTCCACCACCAGCTAAACCCAATAAATGCTCTGTCCCGCAGCCTCCTGCTCTGAGGGTCCTCTGCATCCTACTGCAGCTCTCCCGCACCCCGCATTAAAGGCTTCTCCCAACCTTGTCTTTGTCTTTACTCGCACCAGACCTAACAAGAACCACCTGCAAATATTAGAGGAACCAGTGCTCAACACCTGCACGGGGCTGGTGACAGTCATATCCTCACCAGTTATAGGGGCACTGGAATACTTCACAATTCTTGGGGCTTGGGTAGAGCATGCAGAATTTATCACTAGTAGACTTGCACTATGGAGTTATTAAAGGAGGCACTCCAGGTAGAAAGGTGATGGTAATAGATAAACATGGATTGACACTAAGGAATGGAGACCATTGAAATGGTAACTGTATTGGTAAATATGTGACTTTTCTCTTGTTACATAATTTCTTTATAACTGACTAAGCAAAAATAATAACATTATACTATAAAATTTACAGCATATAATCAAAACACCTGATAAAAATAGTAATGGAAATATTCAGATCACTTGAAGTTGGACTGTACTTATACTATAAACTTTAAAATAACTGTCGAAGTAACAGAGTGAAGAGCTCTAGTTAAAAGGTCAAGAATGGAGATAAAATAGAATAATTTGAGAAGGAGTGCTAAAGATAGGAAAACAAAAATAAAGAACAAGTAGAAAACAGAAAAATAAGACAACAGACTTAAACTAAATTAATGATAGATTAAAGTCTGAAACCAACCAATGCAATTCACTAAATTAACATGCTGAAAAATCATATGATCATTTCCATAGACACAGGAAAAATTTACATCCATTCTTGATAAAAAAAACTCACCAAACTAATCTTAGAAGGGAAATGGGGGACAAAAGAAATCTACGAAAAAACCTACAGTTAACATCATATGTAATAGCTAAGGGCTTTAAAATCAAGAACGAAACAAGAATGTCTGTTCTCATCACTTCTATTTAATGCTGTGCTGGAAACTCCAGCCAGAGGAATGAGGCCAGGAAAAGAAATGGAGTACATCTAGACTGGAAAGAAAGAAGTAAAACTGTCTTTACTCACAGACAACATGATCATTTATGCAGAAAATCTGACAGAATCTACAAAAAAGCTACTAGAACTAGTGAGTTTAGCAAAGTTGCAAGATACAAGATCAATATATACAACAAAATCTATTTTATTTCTGTACAAAGCAACAATCAGAAATCAAAAGAAAAGATTGCATGAAACAGGATTAACACATTAAATACTTAGGGATAAATCTGACATACCCATACAATGAAAACTGCAAACCTTCAAAAGAAATTAACAAAGTTGTAAACAAATGGAGAGACAAATCTTGTTACAAGTCAGAAGATTCAAAGATTTTAAGATGTTTTCCAAGATGATCTATATATTCAATGTAATCTTGGTCAAAAGTACCAGGAGGGAAGTTCCCTTCCCTTCCCTTCCCTTCCCTTCCCTTCCCTTCCCTTCCCTTCCCTTCCCTTCCCTCCCCTTCCCTTCCTTTCTTTTCCTGTTCTTTTTGTCCCCCTTTCTTTTTTAGAAATTCACATGGAAATCTGAAGGGCCAATACAACTTTAAGAAGAACAAAGGACAAGAACATTTCCTGATCCCAAGACTTACTAAAAACTACAGTGATCCTACCCTCGTAGTGGTTCTGGCACCAAACAGATCAGGGGGACAGAATACGAAGTCCAGATGTGAACTCATAACTGGGACAAGTGATTTTTTTTTGTCCCGGGAATCGAACTCACGACCTCACGCTTGCCAGGCAGGCACTGTGCTGCTGAGCTCTATCACAGGCCTGACAAGTGATTTTTGACAGGTTGCAAGGGCAATTTAGTATACATGCTGCTGAAGCGAGCACTAGGGCAATTTAATGGAGAAAGGATCATCTTTCTGATAAGCAATAGTGAAATCATTGCAAGTCTACATGCAGGAAAATGAACATCTGTCCATATCCCATGACATACACAAAATTAACTCAAGTTAAATCTCAGACTTAAATGTAAAACCTAAAACTGGTAAAATGGCTAGAAGAAAGCTTAGACAATAAAACCTTTGTGACCTCGGGTCAGGCTGAGATTTCTTAGATGCAACATCAAAAGCGTGATCCACAAAGAACAAGTCGACAGACTGGACTTTACCAAAATGAAAAGGTTTTGCTTTTCAAAAGACGCCATTATGACAATGAAAAGACAAACCAATTAGAAGAAAATATTTGCAGAGCACATATCTGATAAAGAACTTTTATTGAGAATATGTAAAGAACTCCCCAAACTCAACAACAAACAAACAAAAAAATTCCAATCTGAAAAATTGACGAAGCTTTCTTTGAACAGAGAACACTTCATCAAAGAAGACCTAAGGATATCAGGTAACTACAGAAGAGATTCTTAACATTATTAGTCATCAGTGAAATGCAATTTCCCACTACACATGCAGTAGAATGGCTAAAATTATAAAGACTGGCAGCATTGAGCGCCGGCACAGGTAGATATACAACTGCCCCTCCTGCACGAGGCTGGTGGGAATGTGGAGGTAAAGCACACGCTTACCAGAGGACCCAGTCATTGCTTCACTCCGAGGTGTTTTACTCAAGAGGAGAGAAAGCACCAAGACTTTTACACAAATATTCATGCAAGCTTTACTCGTAAATGCCCCCAACTGGAAACCACCCAGACGTCCTTCAAGGAGTAAATGGATCCACACGTTAGCACACATTCATGGCATGGAACTCTACTCAGCAGCCACCAGGAGCCGACTATTTATAGACACAGCACTACAGATAGAGCTCAAAACCATTATGCCAGTGAGAGAAGCCAAACAGCAAAAAAAGTACATATGGCATGATTCTATTTATATAAAACTCTAGAAAATACAGTCTATTTACGGTGAGGAGAGCAGGTGTGGGCTGGCTGGGGAAGAGTGTACTGGAGAGATGGTGGAGAAAGAGATTACGAAGGGGCACCAGCAACTTGGGGGAGTGATAGGTGCCGCATTATCTCCACTGTGGCGATGGGGTCATGGGTATGGACGTGTACTGAGGCTTATCAAATGGCACACGCCTGGTGTATTTTTTTTAGTCTACATATTTTACTAAAGCTGTTTAAATAACACATGCACAGAGTTCTGACAAATCTCTGCCTTGTTACTCAGAAGACGAATGCCCTTTTTATCTCCTAAGTGGGCTTGCCCCAAGGGTCTGTTGGATGAAACAGACTTAGTTTCAATACTTGGTGAGCGTGGGAGGCCACCTGCAGCCAAACCCTCTCTCTTCTCCCCTGGAGAAATGTGTCTGTCACTGATGGAATGGGTGGCCACTATGGGATGACTGAGGCCACATGGAGAGGACTCCAAGGGCCCCAGCTCTCTGTCTCCATCATGATGGAAAGCCACTGTGCAGAGCCCAAGCCCAGGTTCCATCAGGAAGCAGATGGACCCCGGCCAAGAGTCCTGTCCACAGACTGCCCGGGTGGCCCTACTACGGATCCCACGACAGGGTCTCCCTGCACAAGTCAACCTCCAAGCCATGTTGTCTGAACGGAGGGCAGGCTGAAGCAAGCACAGCATGAGAGAGAGATCACCCGTGGAAATTTCCAGTGTTTGGCTTAGGAAGACATCCCACTCCCCTACCTGACAGATCTGCTCTCATTTTTGATGTTTGGAAAACGTTTTGCTGTCCTTGCCCACACACCTTCCGCCATGTTGGAAGGACTCCTCTAGAACTCAAGTTAAAATTTCATTGCTTTTGAAACTGTGATAAGAGCTGATCAGGCCAGCAGTGCTGTACCCTCAGGGTGGGACAGATGTGCCCTTGTGAAAGCTCAAGTTTGGCCTCCCCTGCTCTCTCTCCTTCCCCTACGTGATGATGAGGCATGAAGACCCTTGCAGGACATCCTCACTGTAGTGTTGGACTTCCTGGCTTCCAATGCCATCAGGTTTCTGTTCATCTTAAATTACCCAGCCTTAGCTACTGTGATGTAGCAGCACAGATGGACCAAGACACTGCCTAAGTCCCGAGAGCCCTGCCAGGTAGAAGCCCACCTGTGGCCAAGGACCACAGACACTGTGTGTTGGCATATTCTGATTTTGTTCACAATAAATCTACACTATTTGTATCATCAGCCTTCAAAATAAAACTGTGCAGGTAAATCCATAGAGGAGATGAGTTGCTGGTGGGCTGTGAGGGGCGGGCTTCAAGGGACACTGGGATAGACAAGCTCTGCTCAGCAGTGTCTAGTCCCCTCAGAGAGTCCACCCTGGGACCTGAGCTGATTGCTTCAGTGTCCACTCAGAGGGCACCAGGCCATGTAGGGAGGTGAACCAGTCTGGACCAGTGGGCCCTGGGGCTGCCTTTGCAGTCCTAAGACCTTGCTGTCCAGGGGATGGGTGGCCATGCACCTAGTACCTGGGCATAGGCTGGTAGTACCAAGGGAGTCTCAGGGAAGGGAGAGGGTGGGACAGGAGCAGGAAGGAACCACTGCTGCTTCTGAAGCCAGCTGGAGTTTCCTAAAACAAACTCTTTACTCTTTCTATGCATTCCTCTTTGGGATCCTCTGGCCCCCAGTCCTGCCTTCCCCAGCATATTTTGGACCTGCCCCCTGGGAAATGAGAGTGGAGATGCCACGGAAGTGTCCTGGAGGTGCTCAGTGACACGCAACCTCCCCTCCCAGCCCCCAACCTTCTCCTCCCTTGGGTGCACAGGAAACCCTAGGAATTCCTGGCATTCATTACCAGCAGCTCCCAAGATGTTCAACATGCTCGTATCTGTCAAAAACTATTCAGGAAAAAAAGAAAAAGTCTTTATACCTTTTATTCAGCCAATTTTCCCCGAGGCACTCTGGACTCTCTAAGAAAAAAAAAAGAGAAAGGAGAGAGAATCACGATCAACGTCATCACCATCCTGCATCTGGATGCTGGCGATGCTTTTGCTCACAGGCAGCCAAAGCAAGGGTGGCTGCAAAGTGTGCTCTACCCAGAAACCTGCCTGGGGAGGCTGGGCTGCTCCCACCATGGCTGGAAGGGGAGGTGTTATTTACCAGGCAAAGGCAAAGGCAAACAGAACTGGGCGGGACCGGCCATCCTTCCTCCCAAATTCATTTTCTCTGCAACTGTAGGATGTTCCTTTTTATTTTCTCCTTTTTTTCCTTGGCCCCAAACCCTGAGCATCCCTCTCCAATCCTCCCCGCAGCCCTGCCCTGCTTTGAGGGTGCCCACAGAGGCAGACTTTGTAGATCATTGATGGGGAAACTTAGTTCCAGACAGGGTGTCTTCCTACCCCTCTCACTTGGCAGCTGGGGGGCAGGCACGTCAGTCTGTATCCCTGCGTGTGGTCATGGCACGTAAACTTATTTTCATATTATAGTAAAGAAAAACAGGCGAATCCTAAATCACATCACATACATGCTCATAGAAGGAACCATTGTGTATTGATGAAAATTAGGCACAGTTTCCCTCAGCTTCTGCTGGCAGAAGCAACTTGGAGCTAAGGACACAGTGGCAGGACCCACGGGCCCACTCGTGTTTTCACTGAGTGCTGGGGAGCCAGAGAGCTCATGGTTCTCACCCAAAGTCCTGCAGCACATTTGTGGGGGGATTGGAAACCTCACACCTGAGCCAGCACCCCTAATCCTGTCCCTGTCAGAAGACTGCTGGAGCTCAGAGAGGAGGGGGTGCAAGTGGGTGCACTGGGTGCCTTGCTTCTTTCATGCAGTGTTTCCTTGTTTGTTTTAGTTCTGGCTCATAGTTTTCTCTGTACAGACCTTGCACAATTTTTTTCATTGTGGTAGAAGATACATCCCTGGAGTTTACCAGTTTAGCCATTTTTAAATGCACGGTTCAGTGGCACACAGTGTATTCACAGTGTCATGTAGCCCTCACTACAATCTTTTTTTTTTTTTTTTTGTGGGTACTGGGGGTCGACCTCGGAACCTCACATGCCAGCAGGCACCCATGCCGCTGAGCGATATCACCGGCCCTTTTTTCGTATGTGGGTTCCGGGAGTCGAACTCAGGACCTCACGCTTGCCAGGCAGGCGCTTATGCTGCTGAGGTATCTCACTGGCCCCCTCACTACAATCTTATCCCCCAAAGCCTGTTTGTGTGTATGCGTGCATGGATTTTTAAACTTATTGTAACAGAGAAAGCAAGTGAAGAGCTCCTGGAACTAAAAGGCAGTTGGGCCAGGCTACTTTCTTGAGATGGAGAAAAATCACCATCATTATCTCCATCCACATGGCCATCAAGAGCAGGTGGCTGGGGGAGAGGGGAACACAGACCCCTTCAGCCTCACACCAGCCTGAGGGGCAGGTGCTCCTTTTGCCAGCCTCTCTTTTCACGCATAAAAGCTGAGGCCCAAATTGGTGAAGCCTAGCAGTGGCCGGCTTGCCCCGCTCAGGCAGGTGCCCCTGCACTGTACCCCATCACCTGCAGGCAGGAAGACATGCCTGCTCTGTGGGAAGTGAGAATTAAAACAGAGCAGGAAGCCAGGCATGGTGGCATGTACCTGCAATCCCAGCACTCTTGGAGGCTGAGGCAGGAGGACTGCAAGTTAAAGCCCAGCCTGGGAAATTTAGCAATTTAGCAAAACCTTGCCTGTCTCAAAATAAAAATTTAAAAAGGGGGCTAGGGAGTAGCTCAGTGCAAAGGCCCTGGGTTCAATCCAAAGTACTGCAAAGAAGAAAGAAAGAAAGAGAGAAAGAAAGAAGAAAGAAAGAAAGGAGAGAAAGGAGAGAAAGAGAAAAAAGGAGAAGAGGAAGAAAAGGAGTAAAGAAAGAAGGAAGGAAGACAGGAGGTATGGAAGGGAGGGAGGGGAGGGGCAGGACATGTAACCACACAGGGCTCGCTGGCACACTGCTTGCTGGTCTGTGCAAATCACTGCCTCAATGTTTTGCTGTTTCATAGGCAAACCTGCTCCTTGCCACTGCAGGGGCCCTGGGGTAGCTGAACCTGAACCAGCACCGGGCAGCTCATCCCCGAGGTAGCCCCACTGCAGCCTCTGTCCCCTCCCCAGTGAAAGGGTAGAAACAGCTTCTGGCACCCCAGCCATTCAGCATGGAGCTTACAAAGTGACTGAGCGGGGGCAGGTGCGACTGAGGTTCCGCCAAACAGTAGTCATTTCAAAATGAGACAGATCGAATAAGCAGCCTCCCCCAACTGCTGCCTTCAGCCGATTCTAGGGATATTCTTGTTGATTTACTTCTTGGTTTCCTTTCATAAAGTGCGTCGTCCTCCTGACTCAGTATGATTCAGTTCCATTCCATCCAGGCTTCCTGAGCAAACACACAAGTGGGTGCGGGTCTAGAGCCAAGCTAGGGGAGGGTCTGTGAGGGCAGGCAGGGGGGCAGGAATCACAGAGGGCTTGGGGTCATGGCTCCATCCTCCCCTCTCCTTCCCTTCTCATCCCCTTCCTCTATGCACCATTCCTCCATCCTCCAGCCTCTGCCCAAGCCCCCACAGGAACCTCTCAGCCCCAGAATTCCCAGGCTTTGGGCAGCATCGGTACAGATTAGTGGAGCAAAGCATCCTTGCATCCCCTTGCCAGCCTCTGCTTCCTGCTGAGTTGCTCCGGACATTCCTTGAGTCCGTTCTAATGTTTTCATGACCTTTCATTTGGTCAAAGTGAAATGCTTGGTACCTGGAGCACATGAACACAGGGGGACTCGGGTCCAGGGCAGCGTCGGGAGGCTCAGGGGCTGGGACCCCGCTCAATCTCCCAAGCATCTCTGTGTTTTGCAAACTCCTGAACTAGCGAGATGGAGAGGGCATGAGCTAAATGCCCTGAGCATGCTGGGTCCTCTGTCCCGGCACAGATCTCCATGGTAATGATGCTTTTCCCAGGCACCCTGGAGGGCTTGCTGTGGGGAAAGGAAGTGACCGCCACGATGACATGAGTCCAGTGAGGTGGGGTCTTGCTCTGCAGTTTTGAGATGAGCACTGGCTTTTCCCTTCCTCCCCAGCATTTCCCACCTTCCCACTCCCTCTTTCCTTTCCTTTCTCCCCCCATGCACCCCTGTCCCACCTGCCCAATCTGGAGGAGGAAGGGAGAGAGGCCCTGGGTTCATTCCCATCCACTTGGCTCATGACAGCCCCTGGGCACACTCCAGGGGTCATGGGATGTGGAGCAGATTCTCAGCCTTGCTGCTCTCAGCTGCTCAGCAGGATAATCTGTTATGGTCACTTTTGCCTGCAGGGATCTTGTCCAGGGAGAAGCATGGCCTGCCAGGCCAGCGGTGACCTCCCCACGGCTATCATGGAGACACTTTTGGCAAGGCCCAAACAGTAAGTTGCAGGCACCAGGTTTAAGGGTCTCCACAGTCCAGCTCACTACTGCCCACTGCCTGTTGCCTCCAGGTGACTTGTTGGGGTACAAACTACAAACGCCCAGCTCTCTCTGGGGAGCCAAGTTGGACAATGAGTCCCCCAGAGGGAGCCACTCTGCTTCTGGCAGGGCTGAGCTTCAGGTCTGTCTTCTATTCTCTCATCTGCCTCCCTCTTGTAAAGAAAATGCCCCACAGGAAGAGGCCACATCTTGGAGGTTCCGCTATCCCTAGAACACAACATAGGGCTGCCTTTATCTAACTCCACCCCAAGGACAGCGCTCCTACCTCCTACCAAAGACTCCAACCCTGTTCTTTCTACCTGGAAAGCATCCTGTTCTTCAGAAATTAAGCTGGGACTGTGAGTATGACCTCAGAGTGAGAAGAACACATCTATTAGCTAAAGTCATTGTTAGTGTGATCATGCAAAACCATCTGCCAGAAAAAAATCCCTCTGTGTTGTAACCCAGACCACTCCATTAATCATCAGTGGCTCTTCAGTGTCATCCTTTATGGTGGTGGCCTGGACCTGCCCCTCCTGCCCCAGGCAGGTGCCCAGGTTCCCCACTGCTGATGGGGGGGGGAGCCTTTAGGATTGGCGGGGTCTCTGGTGCTTTGCTGATTATGGCTCCACTGGGAGCACTGGAGAGGACACAGACACCCCGTCTGTACTGTTCGGAACACTTATCCCTCCTCTGCTGCTCTTTTCAACATTTTTTTTGCAAGAGCAGTAGCTTCTGGGGCTGGGATCTTGGTGAGGGTGAGAAGGATCTCTGTGGTGCTGCGCCAGTTCGTGCAGGGGCTCACCAGAGCTGGGAAGGACCTGGGCAGCCCTCAGCCCCCACCACAGAGGGCTCATTCGGGGGCCTCTCTCCTCCCCACACCCCAGCCCGCTGAGAGGGGCAGGCGACGTGAGGGTAAAAGGCAGCTTTAAAAACCTGCCCATTCACTGCTCTCTTGTGTTACTGTGGATTTTATATTAGATCCATTTCTGCTCTCTCCCTACAGGGACCTGGAGGCAAAGGGCTCAATTTTACAAATAAAAAATTAACTGTGGGTGGTTTAAGTGTGACTTTTGATGATGGGGATCATGACAGGAGAGCCACAGCAATTCAAGTTTTTCTTCTTCTGAAGAGAGAAGGGGAGGGAGAGAGGCCCTGGCCTGTGGGCCTGAGCCAGTGTCAGGGAAGCTTGGAAGCGATGGCAGGCTCTGGCCATCAAAAAGGCATGACTTTGGGTGCTGGCACACGGCCTCACTCAGGTCTTTAGGAGGGGCTGGCCCTTCCTAGGCCCTGGGCAGTAGGGCTGGAGTGAGTTTGCTGTGTCGCTCTGTTAGTCCAGACCCTCTGTCCCAGGAAGTCCAGGCAGGGCTTGGCCGCCACTTGCCCTGAGTCCCCCCTCAAGTTTCAGGCTGCTCGGCCTGCACAGGGCCTGTACACCTCTGCCTGCACAGCCAGGCATGGGCTGAATGCCATGGAGCCACTAGATGGGGATTAGGATTTTCGGGTGATATGCCTTGGCGATGGCAAGTCTGAGGCTTGGAGAAGTGAAGCAATTTGCCCAAACCCCATAGCCAGTCAGAGCTGCAGCTGCATTTGAGGCAGACCTGCTTGGCTGCTGGCTTCTCTTTGCTCTTTGCTCTGCTCTGGGTGGGACAAACTGTGGTGGAGCCCAGAGCTTCTGTACACAGAGCAGACCCTGCACTCATTCTCATTTGTGGGTCTGGTTCCAACTTGTTTCCAGGCCCTGTGTAGGAGTGGCCCCTCCTCTCCATCTGTAGCTCCCTGGCCCCATCCTCCTCTCTGTGGCCAGTGATTCTTCTGCTGTGCCGGGCTTTGCAAGGCCCTTGTGCCCTTGCCAGTGGCTGCTGCTTGGGACCAGGGATGGCAATTGGGACTGGTGCATGAGGTATGCAGGCACCTCATTGCCCTCAGGAGGCAGGATCTGGGGAAGACACCTTTTTTGCACAAACCCTTGGATTGAAGTAACTCATTGTCCACAGGGGCCGTTGGATGGTCACAGCCGAGTGGAATTTACAGCATTCAAGCTGTGCCATGGACACTGCTGTGCATCCCCTTCATGCCCCTAGGGAACAGGTGTGCAAACTAAAACCCGGCTCAGATGGGTCAGGGCCAAGAAAAGAAGTCCCAGCACTGCCTGGCTGATGGCACCAAGAGAACCAGAGACCCTGGAAAGAGCTGGAGGGCCCAGAGGCATGGGGCCCTGCAAGCTCCCAAACAGATGTCCATCCGGCCTTTGGCATATGCATGAGATGCTGGCTGTGTTGGTGGAAGAGTGTCCCCCAAAATTTATGTCCACCCAGAACCTCAGGGTATGACTTTATTTGGAAATATGGTCTTTGAAGGTGTAATTAGTTAGGATGAGGTAATACCGAATTAGGGCCTGAAATTCAGTGACTAGTATCTTTGTAAGAAGAGGAAGCAGAGACACACACAGAGGGGAAGGCCATGTGAAGGCCTGGCAGAGGCTGGAGTGATATGCCCTCAGGCCAGGGAAGGCCAAGGACGCCAGTACTCCCCAGAGGCTAGGAGAGCCACAGAAGATCCTCCACAGTCTTCGAAAAGAGCAGGCCCTCTTGACACCTTTATTGCTCACTTCTGGCTCCAGAACTGGGAAAGAATACATTTCCAATTTTGTGGTATTGGGGATTGAACCCAGGGTCTTCACACTGAACTACATCCCCTCCCCCCAACCCCTGCCTTTGTTTTTTAATTTTTGAGACACAGTCTTGCTAATTCAATAAGTTGCCTGGCTGGGCTCTACCTTGTGATCTTCCTGCCTTCCAGCCCCCAGAATGCTGGAATGACAGGCATGCACCATCATGCTTGGCTATTTCTGTTGTCCTCAGCCATTTGTTACAGCAGCCCCAGGAAAATCCTCTAGGAGCCCTTCCCAAAGGCTTCTGCTCACATCAGGGTAATCACACCGAGGACGACAGCCAGGACATTTTTGACATTTTCCCCTCTCTGCGCCCCACCCATCCTGGCCTTGCTGGGGCTGGTTCCCATGCCACAGGGGCCCTGTCTCCATAGTCACTGCCCTGAACTGCCTTCTCTGTGGGGTTCTTCACAACCACACCAGTCCCTGCACTGCTCACCCTCCAGCGCTATTCTTCCAATGGAAACCAGGGCGACGAGGTAGCCCCACCTGAGCCTTCTCCCCAGCGCTGGTTGCTGGCTGGCACACTGACCACACACAGCTGGACCAGAGGAAAAACTTCCAACCAAAGGCCCTGGGAAAACTGATGTACACTGGAGACATTTCGAAGCCATTTTTTTATGTTTGGGGTTTTTTTTGTTTGCATTTTTGTTGAGGAATAATTATAACAAAATTTACCGTCTTGACAATTTTTCAGCACACAGTTCCCAGACATTAAACTCATTCACATTGCTGTGCAGCCAGCACTATCGTACACCCCCAGGACTCCCTCATCATCCCCAATGGAAGCTCTACCCCCATTGCACAATGTCCCCATGCCCTCCCCACCCCTGCCACCCCTGTCCTCCTGTCTGTCTCTGACTTTGATGACTCCAGGGACCTCCTGTGGGTGGCATCATAGAATTTGTCACTGAGCATCATGCCTTCAAGGTCTGCCCACGACCTGGCCTGTGTCAGTGCTCTGTCCTTTTTTTTTTTTGTGGGTACCGGGGGGACGACCTCAGGACCTCACGCGCCAGCAGGCGCCCGTGCCGCTGAGCGATATCACCGGCCCTTTTTTCGTATGTGGGATCCGGGAGTCGAACTCGGGCCCTTGCGCTTGCCAGGCAGGCGCGTATGCCACTGAGCCATCTCACCGGCCCGCTCTGTCCTTTTTTAAGGCAGAATACTACTCCACTGTACGGCTGTGCCACCCTTTGTGTAGCCGTTCACCTGCTGACGAACATTTGGACTATAAGCCACTTTTCAAGACAAGGAGAATCCTGTGCTTCTGGCCACGTTTCCCATTTTGCTTTGGCCACTGGCAAATTCACTAAAAAAAACTGTAGCTCAGCCTTGCTAATTGTACTTAAAGGCTCCTCTTATTTTTCTGTCCCATTTTTTCCATCATCCAATCTTGGCTTCCACCTACTGTCATGTTTCCATCCTGTCTTATGTGGTCATGACAATGGGTGAGCACCATGTTCACAGAGATCAGAGCAAGAGGAGCCACAGTCTCCTGCGGCCCTCCCAGCAGTTGTGGACTCACACTGGGGGACAGGTGCACGGCCCCCTGCCTTGTGGTCCAGCACAGCGGCACAACAGTGTACCAGCCCCAGAAGGCTCTAGGGCTGCAGCCAAGAGCACATTGTGGCTGCTCCGCCACCTCTCACCTCTCGTCCCTTTCACTCTCTTTCTGCCCGTCCTTCTTTCTAATGCAAAGGAAGGGTACCTGAGCCATCCAAGCTCCCCTCCACATGTGGAGCCAGCTCTGCGTACCACGTTCTCCCCAACACTCAGCTAAAATGCAGCTAGAGCTGGCCACGCCTGGGCAGCCATCCAGTCTCCACTTGGCAGGTGCATCTTGGCTCCTGGCCCCTTTGTTTCTTTAAAAATCGGCTGGTCTTCTGCATGGAGAACTGGCCTGGGCTGTGTCTGCAGCTGTAGTTGGGAGGTCTCCCCGGGGCCAGCAAGCCCCTAAGACCTATCAGTGTCCTTTGGAGGATGCTTCTTGGAAGCCTGAAGGTGTGTCACCTCTGGTGGGGTTGGTACTCCCCAGGGGTGTATGTAAGCAGCCCCATTTGGGGCAGAGGAGAGAGAGACAGTGGAGGGAGCTGAATTAATACCCAGGACAGACAGCATTATTCAGCACACAGACAATCAGGGTAGGACAGCCTCTTAGATGAGCATATTTTGCTATCAATAATTTAGACATGTGCTTTCTCCTTTGGGAGATGGGCAAATCTCATTTCCTGAGCAAATCCCCTAAGAAACCAACCTGTTCACTCCTCTAAGATTTTCGGAAATCTCTCTCAACCAACCTACTACACAATGCAAGAAGATAATGGGCCGTGTGTTGGGAAAGCTGTACTCAGAGTCCGTGGGGACTGTTGGGGTCAGGGGACCATCCCAGGACTGGGGGGGTGGAGCTTAGCCAGCCCCAATCCTCCCACCTTCCTTCTTTGACTGGCACTCAGGTGGACACAGAGAACATAGCTGGGTGGTTTGAATTCGAGCAACAACTAGATGACCACTTGTAGCATTAGAGAAAAGCCAGGCAGACATTCCACTCAGAAACAGCTGTGGTATCTAGAAGCGTTGGCTCCTCCAGCTCCCAAGGAAAGAGGAGGACAGGTAAGACAGGCCTGGTACATGCACCTGGGACTCGAGTTGCAGTTAACCCATGGTCTGCCAGGGCTTGGGCTGCTTGTTAAACTTTCAGAAGTTACTCAGCCTCTCATTACCTGGGTTGTTCACCTGTAGAGTGGGGTGATTGCAGAACCTGCCTCCAGGTGCGGTCATGAGGATTAAAGGTGACAAGTCCGTAGTGCAAGACCCAGACCATCACGGTGAAGAAAACAGAGTTACCCGAGGCCAGAGGAGCAGCTCAGGGCTGGAATGTTGTCCTCGATGGGTGGGCACACCTTGGTGGAGGGGTTCACCCAAAAAGACTTGCAAAGGTGGGCTCTCCCATGATCCGAGGGTGCAGAGGAGGGAGGGAGCTTGGAATAAGCCCATGAAGGCTTCCAACCTCTTGGCCTTGATGCCGTAAAAAGGGTGGCAGCTCTGAACAGTGGGCTGGGTGCCCATCCCTGACACAGTGAAGGTCTTGAGGGCTTTGGCGAGATTCATATGCACCACAAATCCCTCTATGTGAGAAAAGACTCAAACATGAAAAGACCTAACATCACTTCCAGGAGACAAACTGCATCCCCTAACCTTAGCATGTGTCCCCGAGAGCTAACAGTTTTTAACACAGGACCAAGAGCACCTGGTGGGCACTGGGCTGACGCTGTGTCCTTTGGGTCACTGTAGGACACCTTGCACATTTTACAGGCTTCTCCTACAGCCCAGCCACATGAGTCTTTGGTCGCTAGGCCAAAGGGAAGGATGCAGAGGTCTCCCCACCTGGCTGTTCCCATGGTGATTGGTGGCCTCGGGTGTCACTCTTTTTGGGGAGCAAGGCTGAAAGGAGCAATGGTGGTGGTCTCAAAGCAGTTCAGCGTCCAGCCTTAATCGCGAGAGCCAGCTCTGCAGGCTGCATTCCCAGCCTGGAGCCCTGCAGGCTTGGTGTCTGTATCCACTGGCTGTCTTGTGCTGGAGGGATCCTGCTCACAGGTCTTTATTCCAAGCTGGGATCTGCACAGCAGGCTGGGACAGGATCCTCCTGCCAGCATGGCCAGATCAGTCAGAACCCGGCCGCCCTCCATAGATCAGCACTATAGCACTCCACCTCCCTTTCTGCAGCTGATGAAAGCCTCCTGGGACCATTAAACCACTTGAGCCCTGCAGAGCCATCTCTGAAACTGTTGTGAAGCCTGGGAACTCAGGCAGTTTCTGCAGCTGCTGAGGTGCTGGCGGCCACGGTGCGCTCACATCTTCTGCCTGTGCTTGGGCTGCAGATTCAGGCACGGGACACGCTGAGCCCACTTCTAACCACCTCCCTCTAGTCAGTGTGTCCCTGGCCACTGGGCTCCAGCCCTGCTATGTTCACCATTCTTTATTTTCTGTATTACAAATTTTTCCTTGTGGTACTGGGGATTGAACCCAGGGTGTTCACACTGAGCTACATCCACAGGGCTTTCTTATTTTTTATTCTAAGACAAAGTCTCACTAAGTTACTGAATTGCTGGGTTCAAACTTGTGATCTTCCTGCCTCAGCTTCCCAGAGTGCTGGGATTATAGAATTATATTAATATAATGTTATTATGATGCTTGCCACCTTATCTGGCTATGTGTTAGGATGTTTCAAAGCCTGTGGCCTAGCTGTCTGTGGCAGGACAGCCCTCCCAGAGCTAGCCACTTCTTGGAGGTCCCCGTCAACTTTCTTGGGAGCACATTTTTCACATGCACAACCCCCCAGCCCAGAGCCCAAGACCCCACCAGCTCCTCCAAGCCACTACCGTCCACTGTTACTGCTCTAATCAGTTGCTCCAGGGCCAGGATGCGGATGCCTACAACCAGCCCCTGCAGACCAGGGCCCTCAAACAATTACCCAGTCCTGTTATCCCTGCCAACCCTGTTCCTTCTCACAGAAACCACAACAAAGACGCCAGCCCATGTCCCCCCATTCCACCTGCCTCCTGACTGAGCCTGGGACTCCCCAGGGGTCCCTGGTGCTGGCCACACCTCCTGCTTCTAGGCATCTGTGAGTAGACAAATCCCTTCCACTGTGACAATCACATCTGTGTCTATGCGTCTCATCACACACAAAAGCCTCCGCTGGTCCCACTCTCCTTGCTGAATCTGTCAGTGCTCTGCTTGGAGTCCTGGCTTCTGCAAGAGGGGGTCAGTTTGAAGGGGTGACACTGAACGCTTTAGGGGGCAGAGACTTAGTTATACTTGGGTGCAGTGGGGAAGCCTCTGGCTCAACCTGATTTGCCCCGGCCAGAGTCACCTCAAAAAGACTACCTGGCTCAGCAATAGCCTTCGGGATGAACACATCTCTGCTTTGTTACCGTTTCCCAGTCCTCTGTTAGAAAGGGCGCGGAAGCAGAAAGCAAGCTCGGACTTCTGTCACACCGCATCCCGCACATGGCTGCCTGCTGCTAACCCGCATTGACAAGCTGCTAATTTGCGGGCTGTGCCTGTATCGACAGCTCAGTTTATTTAATAATAGATGGCTGCTGTCTTCCCCAGCTTCTGTTCACGCACACAGTCTTTGTGAGACGGAAAACAAGATAAATTGTGAATGTGTTTATGCGTGTATTCCTGGGGCCCCGAGGCTAGTGGTCAGGACTTTAGATAATAGTAACAAAAATAACTTCTTTTAGCTATTATTTTGGAGGGGTCTGGAATGAGGACGGTGAAATAAGAAGATCACTAGGTGCGGGCAGAAGTGTCACTGAAGGCTGGCAGGTCTGGCTTAATGGCTGGCCAACCTGGAGGTATTTAAATATGTCTAGATAAATGCGTCGGGGCCTTTCTTAGGCCTGCCTCACCGTGAGAACACCTGATTGTGCAAACAAGAAAGCACAGTGGACATTTCCCAGAAAGTGTCCCCCACAAGCCTCTCTTAAAGCCCATCCTGCCTGAGCTCTCCCCTGGGCTGCAGATGCCAGTCAGATGCCAGCTCAGCCCACTCTGGCCTCCCTCTCCTTTGCCCACTCTCCTTCTTCTCCTCTTTCTAGTGACGCATGCTTTGGATGACCCTCTCTGTGCCTCTAGTTCTTCCCTCACCATCCTTCATCGCTCCTGTGAGCAGGTGTCCAGCCCAGGGTCACTGCAGAGGACAGTGGTGTGGGGGACCACTGTGTGGGGCAGAAGACAAGGGTGACGCCTCCTACGGAACTTCTGTAGCCGCGCCCCTTCTTATTTCCATCAATGGCACCAACTCTGATTCAGCCCCACGAACTCAGCTTCTAGAGTGATCGCTCCCCTGTCCTCATCCCTGGTGCCTGCCCAAGCTGTCCCCAGGGTTCTAGCTCTCCTGCTTACTTGGCACCTTCTGTACCTGTCACCTCCTCACCACCCACAGATCACTTGGTTCAGGCACCTTCTCTCTCTAGAGCACTCCCCAGTCTGACCATGGTCCTGGCCCGGAAACCCTACAGCCCCCATCTACCACCAATTCAGTGGCCAGCTATGTATGCTACATGGTAGATCCCACCCCACCACGCACTTTGACAGCTGTCCCGGGCACAAGGAAGTTCAGAAGCCCTCACCTGGTGCTGAGGCTGCTGCCATCTGGTACCACTGCCTTCCAGCCCTGCCTCCCCTCAACCCCATCGTGGATCAGCCCTGAGGCCCACGATAGTGTCGCTGATTCCCGGGTGTCCTTTCTCATGTCCTGAATCTTGCCTCCCCCTGCCTAAAATACCTACTCTTTCTGTCTCCCCAACAAATTCTGACCCAACGGAATATTCAGGCAGCCTTGGTCAGCCTTTGTCTGACTTGGTCTCTCAGTGGAACACAAGCCTGGTTACCAACCTGGCCCTCCGTGCAGCCCTCTCTCCTGGGGTGGCCTGGTCTCCTTCCAGCTGCCCCAGCCCTTCTTTCTCCACCCACTCTGCAGCTCCTCTCGTGGCTTCATCTGGACACTCTTGCATTCCCTTCACTCTTCCCACAGTTTCCTCAATGCTCTGACATCAAACCCACCCAGACGCCTCTAATGCCCAACTTGGCAACCCTGCTGGGGTCCTGAAGCCCAGAGCCTGCAACTAGCCAATTCCATGCTCCCTCCACATGGGCATCTTCAGCCCAACATGTCCAAGGTCATGCTCAGGGTCTCTCCTGGAAACCTGGGTCTATCCCAGCCCAGAAAGCCATCATCCAGGCAAGTGAGCCAGTCACCTGGGATCCCCCATCCCTCTTTCTCTCACCCCATCTCCCAGCACATCCCTGATTCTGCCAATCTGACCTTTAGGATGTTCATAGATCATAGTCCCTCCTCTAAGCTTGGCAGCATCTCCTTCTGAGCCTGTTCCTGGGAGTCCCTGAGGTCAGGGACAGGAGCCTACAGAGCTGTGCCTCCATGGTCACAGCACTTTGGTAACTGCTGGCCCTTTGATTTGTTTTTCTCCTTCTCTAGGCCCAGCTCCTTGGAACACCCACCATGAGTCTTCTGCAGCCCCCACATCAAGCAGAGAACTACACGGGCATGCCAGAAGGACAGGAGTGATTTCTGGTGCAGCTCCATGGCAGAGGACCTTCCTCCTCGTCCTCTGGTCCCTGTGGCTGTCAGAACACTAACAAGTGGCACAGGGTTGCCTCTTTCTGAGTGCCCTGCCTCTGGCTGGGGAGCAGGGAGAGGTACAGATGACTCTCCTGTCTCTCCAAGGGTCCAGCACAGTTTGAAGACTCAGTCATGCAGGGAGGGACAGATAAGCCCACACTGACCTCCTGGCTCAACTGGAGGCATCACCTAGGGGTTTCCTGGCCTCTGCTCCCAGAGATGCTCTTTCTTAGGGCATCTACCATGTGCCTCTCTTAGCCCAGATTCCTCACTTTCCCCATCCGCAGGTTCTAGCCCCACATGGGGCCGCTCAGGGCTGCTTCCACTTTAGAAGCATTGACAGGCCCAGACCCTTGGGGTTTGCGCTGCTGGATGCCACATTCACCCCAGAGGGGGACTATGCTCAGCTCCAGAACCCCAGGGCATTCTCTCATCTTGGCTGCCTACAGCGATGTTATTATCCAGCTCCTCTGGCTGGCCCCACTGGATTAAAGACATTCCTAGTTGCCATGCATTTGGGGTCTGTGATTGTAACCACCTCCTACCGGTGAGAAAGGACAGCCTCATGCCTGTGGAATACCCGCCACCCAGTGTCCTAACCCCCGGCCACTGACTATGTTAGGTCACATGGCAAAGGGGATTCTGGTTGCAGATGGAATTAAGGTTGCTTATCAGCTGACCTTAGGCTAGAAAGACGGGCCTGCACCATCCAGGTGGGCCTGGTGTAATCTCGGAGTCTTTCAACGTGGAAGAGGGAGGCAGGAGAAGATACTGGCCATAGGATGTGAGAACCAGCTATCACTACTTTGAAGTGGGGGAAAGGGCTGAGAGCCAAGGAGTGGGGCTTCTAGAATCTGAAAAGGCCACAAAGCAGATGGTCCCCTAGGGACTCCAGAAGGACACAGCCCTGCTGACACCTTGATTCTAGCCCAGTGAGATCCATTCCAGATGTGTGCCCTCCACAGCTGTGAGAGAACACGTCTGCATTGTTTTAAGCTACTATGTGTTTGTTATAGCGGCAACAGGAATCTGATATGGTCTTCTTATGGGACCACATAATTGTGTCTCTGCCCACTTTCTTTCTCTTTCTCTCCTTCCCCCCACTCCCCATCCTTCTTTTTCAGGTTCTCATTTTCTTGCAGAAAGGGACATGCACTTTATTTCTCTGACATAGTGACGTCCCTCTCCCCAGCCACATGCCCACCTCCCATTGTCTGCCACTCTCCTCTCTGCCTCTAGGATGCCCTGGCCCTGCCCAGGGCACAGCCTTGGCAGGGAGCAAGGGACAGGGACAGATGAGCTGGGCAGGGCTGTTTGTGGATCCCCCACCTCCCAGCCCAGCCAGGACCTGGTGGCCTAAGCACACCTTAGAAAGAGACCACCATGCTTTGCTCCACAGTGCAGCCAGCACTTCCTAAAGTGGGACTTTTGCCAGGGAGGCCAGCTTTTCCCTCACCTCAACCCCTATCCAGACAAAAGCTGGGAGGATGTGGATTAATTTAACTTTTAATTATATTCACTTAACAAGATTATTCAGTTGGGGTAAAGAAAAGAGTCTGCCTTCCCCTCCCCCAGATGAAAAGAGCCCTCTCTTTATCTATTTATATCCAGTATATACACAACCAGAAACAAAGATTTCTTTATGGACCATTAAAGATTTAATGTTTAATTTATAGCCACTTTCTCTGGCGGGGTGTCCAGGCACAATGTCAACATTTTTAATTAAATGAAGTTTTTTAATCACAAAGAAATACATATACATATCTATATATATATCTCCACGTTTGAACTGGTTAACAATAGCCGCGAGCCTGCTGCTTGGAGATTCCAGCCACAGGTTCATCTGGGGTGGCTCCTCTGCGATGGTGACACCATGGCGTGGCCGAACACTAGAGGCTACGTGCCAGGCATTATCTTGGGGGTTTGCACAACTACTCATCTTTAATTCTCCCAGCAATAGACAGGGTGGGGTGGGATTATCACGGAGGAAGCTCACAGAGGTTATGTACCCTGCCCAAGGTCACATAGTCAGTAGTAAGTGGTGAGGAGCCACTTGGGGGTCCAGGTAGGATCCCCACCCTAAGCTCTTCAGTCTTTCCGTGCAGCTGCTGAGAAGGGACTCCAGACGAATCTTCTCCCCACCAGGCACTGGGTTTTCTCAGTCACCCATGGCTCAAAGGAATTTGCCCCAGGCATGCAGCTCTGCCCTGGGGACCAGGGAGGTGAGCCACATGGTGTCCCCAACACTCAGGCCCAGGAGGTTCTCAGAAATCATTTGGCAAGTTTGAGGCTCATGAGGGTGAGGGAGATACTGCACAAGAGCTCAGAAGTCTGACTTCAGGGAGCTGGACTGCTGCAGTCTGCAGGGAGCTGCTGCTGCCCAGTGCCATTCCCTATTCCTTGGTGACAACAGGTGAGACACATCACTCACCCCCAGAGCCCCTCTGTCTTGGAAGACAACCCCCAAATCTGGAATCTGGCTGACTGGACTCAGGCAGAGGGAGGACCTCCAGGTCTGCGAGCCCATACCTGCCCCGTCTGAGGGCCTTGGGGTTAGAGCTGGGCTGGACCCCACAGCTGGTGACCAGAGTCAGCTCTCAGGGACTCCCCTGCTCATCATGTAGGGCCACCAGGAACCACTTCTGAGTCCTCTGAGCAGCTCACAGATTCATTCTCGAGAGTGTTGGTCGGGGCTAGGGACAAAGATGGATCAGCTTTGTCCACATACCAATCATTCTTGTATGGCGGCTCCTTCTATGCGCAGGGTCACTGTGTGGTTGGGCCAGAGCAGCCCAGTGTTGGCCGCTCTGAGGTCACCTCAGCTCAGCCTTCTGGGGAGAAGGGCTTGCAGGCTGATGTGGAAGGGTGACTCTGTGCTTTAGCCCCGTGTAGCACCCAAAAGCCAACCTGTGGCCTCAAGCTGGAGCCTCAGCAGACGGTCTTCCCCTGGGACCTGGGTGGACCTTGCTGCCCCCTGCCCCCATGGCTGTCTCTGTTTGACACCCTCCCTCAGTGACCCTGTGATACCTGACCTCTGGCCAGGCCTTTCTTGTGGGTCCTGCCCAGGTCCACATCTCTCCAAGTCAGTGTGGTCCTGTCCCAGGATAGGAACAGGAAGTGGACAGCAAGGGGGCCGTGTGATCACATGTGTTTTGGGGGTTGGGTGTGAGGAGAAGCACAGAGCACCCAAGAGAGGGTCTGCAGGTGACAGTACCATAGACCTACCTTGTCCAGGCCCCACTTACCCGAAAGACCCGACACTACTAACTCCAACCTCTGTCTGCTATGGCTGTTCAAAGTAGCCTCAGAGGGCACAGCTCCAGAACACTGCTCCTGCCACTTGAACTTGGGGAAAGACCACCTTGATTTGAACCTAAGGTAGAAATTAGAGGCAGCCAAAGCTGAGGCCAGCATGAGCCAGCAGCCTTGAGTGGGACACTCCATGTTCCCCTGGTGATGGCATTTCCCTGGGAAGATGCCGAGTCAGCAGCGCCTGGGCAGGGGCAGTGGGAGTTGGGCAGCCAGTACCCCACATGGCTTCCTAGGTCTGCATCCATGGCTCAGGCAGCATTCCTGGCTTCTCCCTGTTCCCACACTTCTATCCTCTTTCCCAGAGAGGTCCTGTACAGCAAGACCCTCCTGAACACTCCAGGCGCAGCCGGGGCCTTCCAATTGCAGCCACCCTGCATGGTCACAATCCTCTAGGACCTCCTGGAGCTATTTTCCAATACCACGAACTTCCACGGTGCAGATGGAAGGGGCTGGTGGACCAGCCATGGGCGGAGAAGCCCTGGCCCATCTGAACGCTCAGCAGCCTCCCGGGGGGGGCCCTCATTTCCTCAACCTTCATTAGCTCTTGAGGTCCTGGGACTCATCGCGCCCTCAGCGCTGCTCCTCCCCCAAGGGGAAGCAAGCGCACTGTCTCTAGGGCTTTCGATTCCCATCAACCGACCCTTCATTTCTCATGTGAAGCCACTTTAATTACAAAGCTAAATAACGAGAAGGAAATATTAAAAATTTTCAAAAAATCCTTACACAAAGCAAATTTGCTTGTGCCGGCCACCAGCTCCGAGAACGGAGGCAGGGAGAGGATGGCACCATGCCACTCACTAAAAGCGTGTGTCACTAAATCAATAATTCATTTACTTTAATGAGATAAGTACTTTGAAAACTAATTGCAAACCTGCTCCATTTACTCCGACCCGTTACAGCCCTTAATGTGAATCGCAGAGCCGGTGCCGTGGGAAGGAGAGTTTGGGTGGAAGCCACTGTCCTATTTCCCCTTCTTCTAAGAGAGGGTCTCAATTGGGGGGGGTGCAAGAATTTGGGGAACCTGCTCAGTGATGGAGAAATGAGTGGGGTCAGGGGGTTTTCAATTTGTGATTGGCAAGTGGAGTCCCAAAGGTCCCAGGGATTTCCCTGGTATCCACGCCTGGGACCAGAAAGACGCTGCAGCCAGCAGGCATGGTGGGGTGTCTGAGTGCAGCCTGCGGCGAGCTGTGTGCAGACTCTGAAGCGCGTCCCCTCCCAGGGAGCTGGCCACAGAAGCCCCGGGTCAGGAGAAGATACCGCGGTCCCACTCACTGTCCTTTGCATTTGTTTTGGGCAAAGAAAATCACGAAGACACAGCTTTCAGGTTCTTCTTTCTCTCTGTTTCCTTGCCTCACTGAAGATAGATACCAATATCTAAACATAAATCCAAGATTGCAGCTCGACCTTTTCAGGAAGAGCCCACGGGGTTTACGGATGATGTCCCCGATGATCCTAGAAACTGCAGAGAAGCCCACTTTTGCTTTGCTCCTACATGTTGGCCGGAGCCCCCCACGTTAACTAGAGCAGACCTGCACGGGGAACGCCGCATCTATAGGTAAAGCTGAAGTTCTAGAGGGCAGCATCAGCCATGGCCACAGTGAGGAGGCGTCTGATGCCGATTACTCCTGAGTCTCACACCCCACTTGCCACTCCTGTACTGATGAAAAAGCAGAGGTAAAATGCCCTCCCACTCCCAGGCCAGCAGTGTGTTGCTGAAGACCGCGACGACGGAAGCTGCGGCTGTGATGATTCAGCACTGACCGAGCAAGGGAATGTTCTACAACAGACCCACCCTTCTCACCAGAGTCACTGTCGGAATGTAACACAGTTCCCCCGAGCTGGAGCCAGGGCGACTAATGGCACTCAGGGGTCAGAGCCTGAGCAGATTCTGAGGAGCTCTAGAGTCCCGGATCAAGGGAGGGCAGGGCAGGAACCTGGCAAATGCTTCTCGGTTGCACCCAGGAGATCAGAGCACGAGGCCCCAAAGCCACCACACTGCTCAGGAAATCCCAGGGGAACCCCAGCCACCCACCCATACCTTCCTGCTGGTCACAGAGAAGGGCCCCCGGGCAGGTTTGACCAGGTTTTTTGACCAGGTTTTCCCCTCCTTGTCTCTGGAAGGGACTGCTGCTACTCGGGGCCATGTTTAAAGACAGCATCCTCACGTGCAGGCTGAGAGCCCAGTTTCCGGGGCACTGTGCTGGAGTGGAGCATCTCTTTGTAAGGCAACAGCTGGCTTTGCAGAGCCGCTTACCATTTGTAATTCTAGCTCGAAGTCATTGCTCAAAACCAGAAATGACTAATTCTCCCTCCCTTGTAAATCTTGCACTTCAGGCTGTACTGCCTGCAGGAGCCAAGCAGGTGTGGCCTGTGCCCAGCGCCATCTTTCTGTAGTCTCATGCTCCTTCTCCCTGATACTCTGACCCGCCACCTAGAGTGAGACTGGTGCATCTGGGGACTCTGCCCAGGGCCTGTGCTGTCAGGTGGAGGGTGCTGCGGGGAGGGCACAGCGTGGACCCTGAGCTGTTTCTACCCTGCGGGACCTGCCATCTGTGCCTCCAGAGGGTGTGCTGTGGGGCACCCAGCCCCTGGGCTACCAAGGCAACTGCCTGGAAACCAGAAGCTAAAGGGAAAGGCCAGGAGCTCAACACGGGGCCACCCCCCAGGAAGAGTACGCCCAACCTGCTTCCTAAGAAACAGACCTATCAGCCTTGCGCAGCTGATGTAGGAGGAGCTGGGGTGGGGGCAGCAGGGCAGGCACACATTAGCAGACACAGGTCCCCTTTGCACAATGCACCCCAGGACCCAGCCAAAGCAGGGACAGGCCTGGCCTGGAGCCTGGAGGTTACTCTGACCACACGGGACCAGATAAGGCGTCTAGAGCCCAGTCTGACTTGGAGGGTTCTGGGCACATCAGTCTGGGCCCTCAAGGCTTTTCTTGAAGCTGCCAGCTCTCTCTGAGGATGCTGCTGCTGCCCCGTGCTACAGCCCAGGATCAACAAGAGTTTTGGCCCATGGTCACCAGCTCCAAAAGGCTTGGTAGCAGGAGGAAGGCCACCAGCCATGCAGGAAGCCACGGGATCCTGTCAGACCTCAGCTGTGGCTGGACTGGGAGCACTGGAGGCTGGAGATTTGTATAAGTGGGTGAGACAGGCCTTTACCCTGCCATCCAGTCCCTTTTCATTCTAAGATGGTGACCCAGGCTGGGGGCACATGGCACTCCAGAGTGGGACCCATGTCAGGCACTCAGAGCCAGCCCCCACTTTGTCAGCAGCTCGGTTCCGAGCAAGTGACTAAGCCTGGCCAAACCTGCCCAGTTCCGCACAGCAGGGCTGACCACTGCCGCAGGGAGGCAGCACCACACTGGTCTAGAGCTTGCTGCGTTCTCTCTCATTCACACCCCAGAAAGGTTTCAAGAGGCAAGTCTGAGCCTCGCCCCCATTTTACAGATGAGGAAACTGAGGCTTGACGGTGTCAGCTGTGAATATAAGGGGGATGTAGACTCAGGCAGGTGGCCTGGGCCTCGGGCCCCTTCCTGTTTACTCTCCTTCCCTGGGTGGCAGGTGAGGACAGTGGAGGCATCGAGTGTGTAGAGCACCATGTGGGTGTCCTGTCACGCCTCTCACCTACAGAGCCTGACACAGTGGTCTCGAATGGGGGTTGTGGACAGAGACCAAAAAGGCAGGAGCAGCTGGAGCTGACCCGGGAGCCCCAGGTCCCCATGGAGGGACCCTGTCCCTCTTCTTGGTCTCCCTGTGGAGGAGCCTGGCCTGGACTTCCACTTGTCTCTGTGAATTTCATCTCATAGTCCCCTGAAGAACCATCACACGGGGGTGAGTTGATTAGGATTCAGTCTTAGGTCTGGGCCACCATCTGTTCCTTCACCATGTCCAGTCCTGGAGAGATGGAGGGAGGCCCAGGTATATGGAAGCTTCAGGCAACCTCTTCAGGCTGCGTGACTGCTCTAGGGGCACTTTGGGTCTGCTGGGCCCTCAGTCCTAGTGCTGGAATCAGCTGTACATGGAGCACAGGCATGGCCTGGCCTTGTTGGCCCAGCAGGGCCAGTTCTCACTGCTGGATATCCCCTGTGCGCCTTCAGCCACAGGCAGTGGGATAGCCAGGAGGGAGAAGCCCCTTCTTGCTTCTTGCTTCTTGGCTGTGGAATGGCAGTCCTGCTTGCTTTCCCCTTGTTGGCAGGTAGCTGGGCTGGTGAGTTGCATGGGGGAGGTTGGGACAGGTAGTGTATCAGCCGCCACCTGGGAGAATCCACCCTGGCTGTTCTACGTGGATGCAGCTTGGTTGAGCAGGCTCAGGGCCTGCAGCTCAGGCAGGTAGCACGTTCAAGGCTAATGAGGCATTCAGCCTTCCATGAAGGCTTCCTCATGGCCCTCAGGAACTCTGTGAGATCCTCCCTCCCTTATCCACTGGACACTGAGCCATACCCTGGCTATGCTTGGGCACACCCTGACTTGCCCAGTTTTGGAAGGCTTATGCTCTGCAAACTCTCAGCCTAGAGCAGAACACCTTAAGGGTGGACTTTCTTCTGATTTCTTTCCCATTCCTCTCTCCCAGCCTGGCATTTGGAGGAGGGTCAGCACTTCTTGGGAGCAAGTGAATGGTGATATTATACGGGCTCTTCTAAATTCTATAGCACTTTAGATTTATGTTGTTTGTTTGGAACACTGGACAGGTGCATGGAATTTCTGCTGACGCTGATGCCTTCTTCTCCCTGTTCAGATTTCTACCTGCTGTGGCTGGGCTTTGTGGCTGGGCCGCCTGGAAGGGTCCTGCACTGCCGCGAGCAACTGCTGGAGAGGGGCAGGAAGCAGAAGGCTGCTCCTGCCTGTCATGAGCATCTAAACCCCCTGCTTCCCAGGTGGCCAGGTCAGATTCAACTGGAAGGCAGAATGAAGCCGCCAAATGTGAACACACACACCATGGGATCTGGACATGCTCATTGCCACTCACACTGTCATGCCTACAGCGGTGCCCAGCACAGAGCAGAACCTGGTAAACACATATCGGGATGATGCATGTAGCGGGCTGACCTGTGTGTCTGGAAAAACATGCTCCTGGAATCTGTGGATGTGAAATTTTTGGAAATAAGGTCTTTGTAGTTGTGACTAAGTGAAGGATCTTTTTTTTTTTTTTTTTTTTTTTTTTTTTTTTGTGGGTACCGGGGGGACGACCTCAGGACCTCGCGCGCCAGCAGGCGCCCGTGCCACTGAGCGATATCACCGGCCCCTTTTTCGTATGTGGGTTCCGGGAGTCGAACTCGGGCTTTCGCGCTTGCAAGGCAGGCGCTTAAGCCGCTGAGCCGTCTCACCGGCCCTAAGTGAAGGATCTTGAACTGAGATTGTTCTGGATTTAGGGTGGGCCTTAAGTCCAATGAGTGGTGACCTTCTACGAGAGGGAGGGAGATCTGAGACAGAGACACAGCAAAGAAGCTGTGTGATGGTGGAGGCAGAGATTGGAGGGATGTGGCCTCAAGCCAAGGGACACGTGGATCATGTAGAAGCTGGGAGAAGCAAGAAAGATGCCCCCCGCCCAGACCCAGAAGCTGTGAAAGGAGTGTGGCCCTCAATTTCAGACTTCAGCCTCCAGAACTGTGAGAGAATAAATCCCTGTTGTTTTCAGCCCCCTCGTTTGTGGGATTCTGGTTTGGACTTAGTTCTGGCAAGAGCAGCTTCTCCATGTCCCTTCCCCAGCTTGCTGCTCTGCTTCTCTTTGATTCCTTTCCTGGACCCTTAGCAAAGCCAGGCCAGGGTGTGGACTCTGGGTGGTGAGTCCCATGCAGGCTGCAAGAGGGGGCTCACTCTGAGGGCAGGAGGGCCTTGATCTCCATGATCTGGACTTTCTTCCTGGCTCCTTGACCCTTTGGAAGTTCTGCCAGGGAGGATGACAAGCTAAACATTAGTGTCCAATGGTCTCTGCTGCCCTACGGCCCCATTCCCGGGGGAAGCAAGTTTGTGGCTGGTATCAGACCAGCACTGAACCTGTCCAGAAATCAGCCCATGCAGCATCAGTGCTGAGCAGACTGGTAACTGCCTTCTCTGCCATATGCCATATTCAGCACCGGACCAGTGTGGTAACCAGGGCAGATGTGGTCCTGACCCCACATATCAAAGGACAAAAAGCAGAAAACAAACAGCTCCAACAAATAAAACTCTCTTGCTGCCCTTTGCCTGTAGTAACGTTTCCAAGCAAACCAGGCTCTTAGGTCTTTAAATGTAATGGCCGTTTCCTCTCCACAGTTGGCCCTGGGATCCACAATTATTTTCTGTCCTCAGGCGGGTGGAGGGGGACAGGTGGCCACTAGGACCCTCTTGGCCACTCACTTAAAGAAGGCTTCCCCTGCAGCACCAGGCTGTCCCCTCTCCCTGGTTCCCCTCCTCTAACAGGCTCTCATGGAGGGCCTCATCAAAAGCTTTTGAAAACGCAGGTAAATTATATCCACTGGGCAGCTGGGATGCCTGCCACTTTATTAACTTTTTAGAGCGCTCTGGTGGTTAGAGCCCGATTTCCTTTCAGATGCTGCGGTGGTCTGACCTTATTACCTCCAGGCCCAGGCCTGTAATTTCCAGGGTCTCCCTGGCTGATGTTAGCGACTTTCCAATTTCCAGAAAGGGCTTAGTTTCCAAATGCCTTTCAAGATCACTGCTATTTTATACTTTCTAATTCCATTAGGTGAATCCTCTCCCATCCCAGAGATTTACTGGCCTGGGATTTTGCAGGTAAGCTTATAAACTGCTTCCCAGGAGCTTGTAGCTGGGAAAGCCAGTGGAGGCTGGGCAAGTCATGTCCACCCAAGACTCCAGGTAACCTTGGACAGTGACTCAGGACTGGATTGGGGTGGGGACCTCCAGTAAGTCAAGAAGGCTCACAGCTCAGCGTCCAGAATGCTTAGGCAGCAGGAATTTAAATTTGTTTGTCATCCAAACATGGCATAAATCCACTCCCGTGGTAACAGCCATGCAGAGGCCGCTTTTCTAAGAGGGCCACTTATCCAGGACAGGCAGGTGATGTGTGTCCTGCTGGTCCCCGCTGGCCTCCTTCATGCAGAGTGACTTCTCAGCCTCTTGGACTCACCCTCTTCTTGTAGTGTTTGAGTAGCCTTCAGCGCCTGTGGCTCCTACTCCTGGTTTTCCTCCACATCTCAGCCCCTTGGCATCCAGCATCAGGGACCTTGGGAGTGTCCCAGGCTCTCCTGTCTCCTCCTTTCTCTCTGGTCCTGCCTGCCACAGGCTTGAGAAAAGTCATGCAGATCCCTCTCTCTGTGGACCAGCTGCCGATCACACCTCGTGACTGGCCTGGGAGTCACCATTGCTGCAGATGTGCTGGCCCTGTCCTCCAGGTCCCACAAGACCACACCTCCAAGGCTGATCTGCCCACCCTCTCCCCAAAGCCAGCCCCCTGTCCTTGTCTCCATCTCAAGAGCTGACATCACCTCTTGGGTTCCATCTCAGGTCGCCCTACCTCTGTGCCTTCTCCTGTACAGGTCCGAGTCCTGTCCTTTCCTGTTATGTTTCATATTCCCCTCCCTTTTTTCCCTTTGCCCCTGGGCTGGACAACAGCTACCATTTCTGCAATTTGTCCCTTGCACCGAGTGTCTGCCATGCACCATCTTTATCCCATTCTGCAGATAAATGAGGCATAGAGGTTAAGGCATTTGTCCAAGGTCACTCAACAAGATGTTAGGGCTGAAATTCAGACTCATTGCCCCCCATGGATTCCAAAGATCAGGACAGACTACTTAATTTGCAGGGCTCAGTGCAAGAGGAAAATACGTGATTTCTGTTACACATTCTTAAGCGATAAGACAGGACAGCAGAGCATTAAGTCAAGTGTGAGGCCCCTCTGAGCTCAGGGCCCATGCTCGTTATTCTCTGAAGCTCTCCACAGTGGGGGCCTCCTTCCAGTGACCAGAGCCCTCTCTGCTCTGAGCAGCACCCTGGCAACCCTCTCTGAGGCTAGAGGTAGTGCTTGACCATTAAGCTACCCCACAGCCCTTTTATTTTTTGTCTTGAAACAAGTTCTTGCTAAGTTGCCGAGGCTGGCCTTGAACTTGTAGTCCTCCTGCCTCAGCCTCCTGATAGCTAGGGTTCCAGGTATGCACCGCTGTGCCCAGCTCCTGGGCTCTGCGCCCACCAACTGGATCTTTCTGTTTTCTCTCCACCCACTTCTCCCATTCCACCTGACACTCTGACCCTGTGGCCACTTCGCTGGGTAGCCTGGGTAGATCCCCAAACCCTGTGAACCCCATTTTCTTGTTAAGGATGTGGGTCACAGGAAGGTATGGAGCCACTGCAGGAAGTGCAAGTCAAAGAAAGGGAGAGGACTCACTCCTGCAACTCGGCGGACGGCCAGGACCAGGGACATCTGGCACTCTGAGCTAGTGGCTGCAGAGCAGAACACACACAGGCCTCTGGCCACAGAGGGCTTGCTGAGGACCTGGCCTTTCTCAGGGCACAGTTGTCCTAAAAACTGCCCCAGGAGGCCTGTTAGGGTTGTGTTCCTTTTCCCAGGGGAGAATACCAAGGCTGGGAGGTGACAGGATGTGCAGAGCCACCAGTCAGTAAGGAGTCAGGGTGGTGAGGGCATGATTTCCACAGTCAGCGGGGGCTTTGGGGACACATGGGGTTCCTTGCCACAGAGAGACAGTCTAGACACAGCCTCCGAGAGCGAACATGGAGAAGCAGTGACGACTGGGACCTGGTGGTTCCGTCCCTGGTGGCAGCCTGCATTGTTCAGCTGCCTTCAGACCTGGATTCAGCTGGCGACACACAGCGGTATCACTTACTTAGAATCCCAGGAGAGAGGATAATCATGAGGACAGTGTCCCTTGGTCCCCTCAGGGATTGATTCCAGGCTTTCCTGTGGACACCAAAGTCTGGGGACGCTCAAGTCCCTCATGTAAAATAACCTAGTGCTTGCATATAACTGTGCACCTCCTCCCAAATACTTAGTCATTTCTGCATGACTTAAAATACCTAACACAATGTAAATGCTATGTAAATAGCTCTTTTATTATCTTGTTTAGGGAATAATGAAAAGGAAAAAAAGCCTGTACATGTTCAGTACAGATGCATTTTTTTTCCCCAAATACTTTTGAATCACGGTTGGTTGAGTTTATGCATGGGGAAATCTTGGAGATGGGGGCCAGCTGTATTTTCTTATAAATGGGTGTTGGGACACCATTTCCCTCTGGCCAGTGCGGTCCCCAGCTGTTGAGGGCACCGTAGGCCCCACCTGGCCCCCCTCTCCCAAGCAGGGAGTAATGATTCCTCTAGCCCCCTGACTGCTGGCTCTGATTGTCCTGCACAGGGATGCCCCCAGCAGCACTGTTGGTGAAATTGATTCAACTGGGGATTTGCTTGACTGGGTTCTGCCAGCTGCAGCTGATTTTGTCACCTGACTAGTTTCTTTGTGGAGTCAGCCCCCCAGGAGGCTCTGGATTCAGGAAATTGAGGTTTGCACCCTGCCCCACTCTCTCCTGTCGCCCTGTCCTCTTTCCAACATCTCTTCTCCATACATCCTGATGAACTAGGCATCTGTCCTCCTGCTGGCCCCCAGCCCCTTCTCCGGGCCACCCCCAGCACCAGAAGCAGCTTCCTGCCATGGCTCAAGTCAACCCTCTGCAGCTTGCAAAGCCCCAGGGGTGATGCCCAGGGCCAAGGACTGAGAGTCTCTGTACTTCGGTCATTTTTAATTGCTTGTGAGGACAGTGCTGGCACCAGAAGTCTGTGTGCAGGTCATTTGGCCTGAACTCCGTGTCAGGAGAACTTTCTGGAATGCTTTGGATGTGCAGGCTTTGAGGGGTGGAGGACATTTTGGTGCAGGCTGGGTGGTGCTGTGCAGTTGGAGGATTGTGTGCAAAGCCTAGCCCTGGGAAAGCTGCTATAGGTCCCCAGTACCCACTATCGCCCCAGGGAAACCAGCAAGCCAGGCTCAGCTTGGCTGGCCACAGGGGTTAGCAGTGACCTAGGGATGTTAGCTACTGGGCTGCTCATGGAGGCAGTGTAAGGCCAGATCCATAAGCAGGGCAGGCTCTGGGGGCTTTGGAGTAGAAAGTGTTAAGGCCAGAAGACAGAAGTACTGGGCTGCAGGTGATGGAGCAGGGTTTGAAGGGGAGGGGACACCTGCACAGAGGAGCCTGACCTGGACCAGCCAGCTGGGAGCTGACCCAGGGTTCCCTGCCCCTGGCTTCCTGCAGACGTGTCTTTTGAATTGGTGATTCAGCACAGATGTGGCCCAGATTAGCCTCTGACGCCACCAGAACTGTGTGGAGAGATGGTCAGGTGTCACAGGGCTGCTGTGCCAGGCTAGGGTGGGTGCTGACCCTACAAATGACACTGGAGGACCTCCTGCCCCAATACCCATCTGTCCGGACACTGCCACCCCATGAGGTTCTCAGGACACATCACTGCCTTCTGGCTGGGATGGGCTGGGGACTCTGACTGTCAGATGTCAGGGAGCTCACTGTCAGGGTGACGGTGCAAGCCTTTGTCTCCTCATCTGTGACATAGAGACAACAGCACCTCTCAGCAGGGGGCTGTGCAGACTGAGGGGGTGCCTAGTTTTACTTACACAGCAAAGGGCCTGGTACACAGTAAGCACTCACCAGGCACTGGGGTGTTCGGCTCTTCTGCCGGGTGGACCCTGGAGGGAACTTCTCCACTGGCTGGGGGATTGGGCTTCTGTGTTTGCAAGGGTAGCGAGTCTGACCTTTCTTCTCCCACTTCCCCTGCACAGAAGCCATTGCCGTTACAGATTCAGGGAGCCCAGGAGGCAGAGGTGCTGGGCTGGCCTGGTGGTACTTGCAAGTGACAACATAGGGACCTGGAGGGGCTTTGTTCTCCAACAGACCATGTCCAGCTGGCTGCTTGGACAAAAGCCCAGGGCTCATTCTTACTTCTTCCCTATTTCTCCATCTTCACTCTTAAGTCTGCCACAGAAGCTCATTGGCCTTCCTCCCAATCACCCCAAATCCCTTTCTCTCTGCGTCCTGCCTCTGCCCTAGTTCAGGACAAGTCACCTCTCCAGGTCTCACCCATGGCCTGTGTGCCCAACCCATTCACACTCATCTCCACAACCCACTAGCCCCGGGGCTGGGGGCTCTTCCTGCCTTGGGCTCAGCTCTGCTCCAGGCCTTCTTGGGGCTGCCCTCCTCCCAGCTTGGTCCTGGCCCTGGGCTTTTCCACCTGTCCCCCTACCTGGTATGCTCTGTCCCCTGGCCCACTGGCAGGTCTCTGGCCCCCAACCTGAAGCTCGGCCCAGGCCCCCACACCTCACTCTACTCTCTGCTTGACACCCACATGAGCACCTTTTCCCTCTCTGGACTTTGCTTCTTTATGAACAACCATCTCCCTCCCCAGACTGTTGGCCCCATGAGCTTAGGGACTGTGTGTCTTCCTGTCACTCTGCTGTGTCCCCAGCACCTGGACCATGCCAACCACAGAGCAGGACTTCACTAGAGGGCGCTGACCGTGAGTGACAGAAGGTGACCCCCCTGTGCAGTTCACCAGGCGATGTTTGCCCAGTGCCCTGTGTGTCCCTCACTGAGGGATACGAGGGGATGTTGCGGAGGCCCCCATCCCTACACCCTGTCAGCACCATGTAACCAAGCAGCACCTGAGTTGGATCTAGAAGCAGATGGAAGACAGACAAGCTGGGGTGTGCAGGAATGAGGTGTCCGTGATGAGGGCTTGGGCCCAGGACTATCAGAGCTGGGGCTGCTACTACCACAGATCTGCCTTTTTACCGAGGTGCTCTACCCCACACCCGCCAGGGAGACACACAAACACATGTCCACACAGTGTCGGCCACAGCACCATCCACAAAAGCTAGGAAGTGGGGATGACATAGATGTCATCACAGGGGGAGTGGATAGACACGAGGTCCAGCCATGCCATGGGACACTGCATGGACCTCAAGTGACAGAAGCCAGTAGGAAAGGTGTGCGAGTCCGTTCCTGTGGAATGTTGGGAGCAGACAGATGCACAGGGGCTGGCGGGGGTGTGTGTGTGCGGAGTGTTTGTGGGGGTCAGGGCTGGGGCCAGGGTGGTGAGCGCTAAGGGGTACAAGGCTTCTTCTGGGCTCTAACACTGACTGTGGTGATGGGGGTACAACTCTGTGAATGCAATAAAAGCCTTGAAGTTTCACCGTAGGAGGGGTATTCCATGGTGTATGAATTATATTTTAATAAAGTTCCTACTTGGAAAGGAAATGTTTCCCGAAGAGCTGCTCTAAGCAATTCGTGTGTCTCGACTCTCTCACCTTCCCCAGCTCCTGCACAGAGGAGGCCTGGGGAGCTTGCTGCCCAAGGTGGTGGGGCTCCATGCAGGACCCCAGGGCCCCAGACTCTGCAGCTCCCTCCAACACAGAACCAGCCCTGAGGACATAGGCCTTGCTGTTCCACGTACTCCAGGCTTGGAGCCTATTGCTCAGATTGGGTAGAAGAGGGCACACTGGGCAAGCTAAGCATCACCTTCCAGGGGATCAGAGGGAGATTTGAGGGCCCAGCCTTACACTCCTCCGGGTTGTCCACTGGGTCTAGGCCTGGTGGTGCCCCTACCCTCCTGACTCTGCCCAAACCTCTCAAAAGACTCCAGTGGGTGGGGGAGCTCGTCCCGTACCTCATACTGTAAATACGGATGTAAGTATTACAATCAAGTTTAATATTTAATATAATCGGGTTACTGTGCATTCCAAACTCCATAAATAATCATTAGCCGAGGGTTCTAATTGTGCTGGTGGGATCTGACTTCATGACTAATTTAGAAACCAGGAGACTTTCCCACACTCAGCTCCAGAAACACCATAAATCAACCCGTGGCCCAATCCCTGCAGTTAGAACCGAGGGTGCGAGAGCCAAGAGCACCAGTTGCCCTGAGCCTCTGCCTGCCCTCCCAAACCACCTTGCAAGCTGGAGCTGACAACCCACGGGACGGGGCATCTTGAAGACCCCACTGGGTCAAGGGTGAAGGTTGGCTGGCTGGAGGGGTGGAGTAGTGGTAAGGAAAGGAGCTGTTTGCAGAGGGAAGCAGAGGCTCGAGGGCTCGGGACAAGCACGTAGACCCCAAAGCCATGCCATGATCACCATGGCGATCCTTGGGCCTTGCTGCTGTGGACTGGGTGCTTACAGGGGCGGAGGGACTCTTGGCAGAGTTTGTGGATGGCGCTTATGTGGGGCTCCAGGCTGTGTTCAGTCGAGACCCTAAGAGCTTCACAGCAGGGTGGGGGCCGTTTTCCAAACCCCAAATGGAGGCGCATATCTTGGCGAAAGGCTGTGATGCAGTGTGAGGAAGAAGCCTGGAAATCTGGCCTAGACTGCGAATGTACATAGAATTTCAAGATTTCTGGGGTGTGTGGTGATAAGGAGGTGCCACACTCAGAATTGGGATTGTCTCAGAGAAACTAAGACATGGGTCTGTTGTAGCCCTGGTGTCCCTGCTCTAGTCCTGGACAGGAGCAGTACCAGGACCCCACAGCCCTGCTCCCCAGGCCCGAATGTGCACCCCAGCTGCAGAAACAGCCTTTTAGGAAACAGAAGTCTCTATCCCCCTCCTCAGAAAAGCCAGGGCCCCTGCTCTTGGTACACATTGGTCTGATGGGACATTTCGAGTGCATGCCAAGAACTTCTTGTTCCTAGGAGGTGGGATTTGAAGCCCGACCTTCTGACCTTCCCTCCTGGCAGCTTCAGGCAGCTGCCTCCTGCCCAGCTGGATCCTACTGGTAAGTCACCCCGGCCTGTGTTGTAGGCCTTCACCACCGCACTGGCCAGGCCTGAACTCGGCCTGGAGCTCAGCTCTGCTGACTGCAGCCCTCACAGGTTGGTGTCACTTGGCCTGCAGCCCTCACACCAAGGATGCCGCTGACTTAGCCCTCTGTCCCTGCCCAGGATGCAGACTGCAGCCACACGCCAGGAAGTGGCCCTATGTCCACTTAGCTGGAGTGGCCAGGGCCAATGATGCTGGAACAGTCACCTGGCCCAGCCTTCTGGTGACAGATGAGGGAATGAAAGTCAGGGGAGGGCAGGTCACGCTGTGAGTACTGGGCCAGCTTCTGGACCCTATTTGGGTCCCAGGGAAGCAGCATCAACAACCAGTCCTAGCTGAGTGCTTCTGCGGGGCTGGCTGCCTTCCCATGCTCCATTTCGTCTTTCTTTTGTGTTCCTCTGATGTCCCTCTCAGGCACTCACCCACTTTGCAGGGGAGGACACTGAGGCTTAGAGAACTCCAGGCAGCCAATTATGAAGTGGCAGAGCAGCTACAATCCTGGTCTGCCCAGGTTGGAGTCCCACTGTGAGGGGGAGGAGGGTAAGGCAGCGCAGGGAGTGGGAGGAAGTCATTGGTTCTTAGGAGCTAGCAGGATAACAAGACAAAATTGGATAAGTGGAACCTGCATCTTTGTCCCTCTGGGTTGCACGTTACTGGGGTGGGACCTGGCATTTGGTAGGTGCTCGAGATTTACTGACTGCCACAGCTCTTGGTTTGCACCTCTATTGCATCTTCCCAACTCTTCGTGTCCTGGAACCTCTCAGGAGAAGTCAGGATCCCTGGGGTGGAGTGCGCCTCCTCCTCACTGTGTAGAGGGTGCTTGGTGGGCATCAGGTGACTGAGAGAGGAGGGTGCACAGGACCCCATCCTAATAGGTTAATGGGCTAGCCCCAGTCACCCGCTACTGCCACCTTGCTCTGCCCAGCTAGCATTTGCTCAATAAATGCAAACTCCCCATGGATGCCGCCTGGCTCCCCGCACCCAGCAAGATGCAGCTACCATGGAAAGCACAACCCTGCCACGCTCAGGATGCAGACATCAACTTCGTTCTGTGGGGGGACTCTGGGTCCCACCAGCCTGCTCCAGCAGGGGGACCGTCTCTCAGAAAAGTGGGTGTTTGTTGTTAAGAAGTGAGGAGAATGGATCAGGGTTTTCTAAGGGAGTCACTGGAGGGCTTCAGCACCCCAGACATCAACAGTATGAGATGCTGGTCCAAGAGGCAGTGTGTGTGTGAGCGTGTGTGTGTGTGTGTGTGTGCATGTGAGTCTGTGTGTCTGTACCTGTTTGTGTATGTGTGCCTATGGTTCTCAGAATACTCTAGTGTGGTAGCGGGCAGTCCAGAGGAGAAATCAGCTGTTACCATGAAGAATGCCACCAGGCCCGTAAGAGGGACAGAAGCAACATTTACGCGTCTACACAGAAGTCATGAGCTAACACACGTGCATACAGCTGTCTAATGAGACCACTGCTCCATCAAAAAATAAACAGCACCATCTTATGGGTACATGTGTGAGCAGACCATGAGAAGCCATCCTGGAGAAGGGACACAGGACAATTCTGCCGTCCATCATGTGTGACTTAAACATTCTAGGCAGAAGCTCCCATAATTCAGAAGGAGAAGAGGGGAGCCAGCAAGCCAACCATGGGGTGAGGGTAAGGGCTGCCTGGGAGGTGACCCCTGCCATCTCCAGCCCTCATCTGCCACCTCCGCTGGCAGGTGGATTCTGCAAGAGCGTGGAGCAGACAGATGTGGGTCCCAGTCTTTGCACAGCCCAGTGTTGTGGACTAGGAGATCTGTCACCTCTTCAAGCCTAAGCTCCTTTCGTTGTCAATGGCAAAACTTGGCAGAATTGAGGGAAGGACTCAGAGCTGTGATGGGAATCACCTGGGTCCCCGGGGCCTGGCAGGAGCCAGTGAGCACTATGGGGTGGTTGTCTTTGGGCTGGCCCTGCTGCCCTTTGGATTTCATATCTGTATTCCCATCTGCATGGCCATCATGTCCAGCTCAGCTGAGATCCTGCTCAGTGATCAGATTGGAGGGCCTGGCTGGAATTCATGAGTGGTGGCATGCATATTTAACTGCCTGCCTCAAGGGCTTTCCACACATCAGAAGGTGTTAAAATCAATAAGTAGCCTTGAAGGTGCTTCTTTTTTTTAAGTAAATCTATGCATAATGCTGCAACTGGTCAATCTTACCCGGGCGGGCATTGGGTGCTCAGGGACCCTGATGAAGGCAGCCATCACCAGGGTAATAAACAAGCCATTAGACTGAAAACAGATGTGTCAACACAGGCACAACCCATTAATTTGATAATCGTTGAGCTGGTCCATGGACTTTGCTGAGACATATATATCTGGAAAGAAAATGCTGAGGGGGGTGGGGACATGGGAGAGTGACATTAATTCAGAGGTTGTGGGACTGGGCTGAGGTTTTATTTGTTGAGATAGTGCTGACCAAATGCCCTGCAGCTTATTACTGACCCAGGCTGCTCTGGAGGGGTTTGGAGAGCCAAGGACAGGGTTGGACTTCGGGGAGGTGGGGGAGATGCTCCCCCAAACAGATCAGTGAGAAGGTTGATTGAGAATACCATACAGGGAGGGGATGGGGAGAGGGAACCTTGCTGTGTTGGCTGAATAAAGTGCAGAGAAACTTCCATGTCAAAATGTTTTCCCCCTCAGGGATTCGCTGATGCATTTCCTTCTTAGAAAGGGGCTCTTTTCTGCTCTCGGGAGCTTAATTTCATTCGGAATGAAAAATGATGAGAGTGAATTGGACCTGCAGCTTGTACCCAGCCTGAACGGCTGGCTCAGTGTACTTCATGTTTATTTACCTGAAAGCCTCGTTGGGAAGCTGGTGCCTTCACCAAAGCAGAGAGGAGAGGGGTGTGGGGTGGGTGGGGAGGGCGGCCTCAGGCGCTGGGCTGGCTGTTGACTAAGGGGGCCGTTGAGGAGCTCAGGGGATGGCTGAGCAGGGTGGGTCACCTTGCCCTGAGCTTGCCTGGTTGGACCTGGAGGAACATAAGACCTCAGAGAGCAGACTGCCATTACTCTCCACTCGCTAAGCATTCTGGGGGCCTCTGGCGGAACAGGTGCCGGTGCCTCTTCCAAGACCAGCACGAGTGCACAAGAGTTGGTCCAAGGTTCGAGGGAGGCCTGTGGGCAGGGCTGGGGTGATGGGCCTCCAGAGAGCCAGGCTGACCCTTGGCCCAGGCTGACCTGCAGGAGCACCAACTTCTTTGAGCTGGTTCGAGTTTGAGGCACCTAGCCATGGGCTCTTCCGGGTTTAACTTCCTAAATGTGAAGAACAGGACCCAACGGCAAGAAGAAACCACCAGAATCCTAGGCAAACAGGCTGAGGGATTTTGCTTTCAAAGCAGGCCTGGATAGTTTTCATTTTCAAAAAAGAAATCAAGGCCAGGGTGGGGAGAAAACTTGTTAAGTTCATCAGTGATTTGTCACATGGGACAGGAGCAGCCACAATGGGTAGGTTGGTTTCCTTCATGGTTCTCTGTTCACAGCTTCCAGAATAAATGAAATAGATGAGAGTTCCCTATGTTAAGATAATAATTCTGTTCTCATGTAGCGACATAGTCTGGGTTTGAAAGATCACAGAATCAAGGTGAGATCTGTGGTGTGCACTGGCAAGAGGGCCTTCAGAGACAAGGCCAGGGTGGGAGAGGATGCATTGGCAGCCCAGGACATTTCTGGACCTGCTGTCCCCGAAAGTCCCTCCTAATATTAGCCCAATTCCCTGATCATCATGCAGTGTGGACAAGTGCAGTGGTGGATGTTGTTTCCTTGAGTGTTGGATTCAACTCACAGAACTGCATGGCTACTATGGGCCGTGTTTTCATGGGCGTCAGCCAGAAGTGGACCGTCTGTCTCAAATACAGGGTTGCGGGAGAGAGTTGCTCATGAAGTCGGCATGTTCTTTGGGGTTTAGGAAATATTTGGAGAGAATAAAGTCTGGGTTATAGTATTTCATAGCTTCCTTAAACCTTTGTTATCCCAAAGTCCTGAACCAAATGCCTTCATTTGTTCAAGAAACAGCAGCAATAACAAGAAAGTCATTAAAATGAATGCGGGGAGGCTGTGCAGTGATCAGGTCTGGGCACCTCAAGAGGATGAAGGCTTGCAGTGGTTACCAAGAGGAAGCTGGAAATTGGCCTAGTGTAAAAACTCTGTCTCCCTGGTTGCTGCCTTCAAGGACACCAGGCTGGAGAGCCGGCAAGCTTGGGAGGAGGGCGGTCCTGAGGCAGCCGGATCTTTGTAGAGAGATGGCTGTGGATTTGAAATCCTGCTCAGATGTTTACCACCTGTGTGACACAAGACAAGTAATTCCACTTGCTGAGCCTTGGTTTCCTCATGTGCAAAATGGCAGTGGTGTAAGCTGCCCGCCAGAGGTGGTGGACGACTGAGGAGGTGATGCTAAAATGACCTGCTACGAGGGAGGCACTTGGCCAAGAGCAGCCAAACCCTCCTCTGCCTGGCTCCTAGGTCCCGCATGGAGAAGCTGACAATGACCAGGTCCACCTTTACTGTCCCATTCAAGTGGACAGCTCAAGTGTAATTAATATGCCCAGAAAAATTCCCATTGCCTTCTCTTGTTTTCAGGCCAAGGTCAGCAGGTAAAAAGTTACATGTGGATAAAAATGGTGTTTGTTCCTAACCACACATGCCTGCTAATTTATGACAATCCCAGGGATGCTTTATCTTCATTTCTGACCATCTTCGATTAGCAGTGGATCCACATACTCTGGCATACAATTTTCTCCTGCCCCAAAGCCGCTCCATCAAGTAGGTAATGGTCTGTAAACAAATATTTAACTGCACTAGAGAAGCTGGATCCTAAGGCGTCCCACTGGTAGCCTGCATGGTTCCGAAAATCCATCGATCTGCCAAAAGCACCCGCTCCTTTATCTGCCTTGAGATGCCTGCATTTTTGTGCACCGGGTTCTGTTCACATGGGCACATCTGATCTACACAGAAAGTTGATGGGCAGGGAGGCCACTGAGGCCAGATGGTTCTACAGTGGCCTCCTGGAAGCTGGGTGCTGATGCAGAAGCCTGTGACTATTGTCGATAAACAGCCCTGTCTGTGCACTTGCAGGGACCCTCTGACACTGTGTATGGCTGATTTGATTGGCATTGTGGAGACTGGTTGGCTCCTGTGCCCTAGTGGTCACCTGGAACTTTATAGAACTTTCTGCTTCTTAGGCAAGCCTGGTAGTCTCAGGCTTCTCAGCTGCAGGAGTTAAGACTCCATGGGGCAGAGCCCTGTCACCTCTTGCAGCCACTTTGCCCATGTTGCCAGCTGCCATCCGCAATCCTGGCTCACCAGGAGCTAGGATGCTCTCCTGTCCTGATTGCTGCCCTTGTCACTTCCCCAGCTCTCCTTGTCTCCTGCAGCTGCTCCCAAAGGCTGGCAAAGCCCACTGAACAGAAGGAAAGCACTAGAAGGGAGGCTGCTGGTACTTGTGAGCTGTGCTGCAGGAGTCTGCAACCTGGGGCTGGTTTCCCCTGAGATGGCACAAAGCTCATGAGCGGGGTTAATCCCATACTAGGCAATTCCCACTTTTCGGTTCTTTTCTTTGGTGTTAGAAAAGTTAAGGCAGGGCCCTGTGGAGACGAATCTGGCCTGTGTGCTAACATGGAAGCCGGAGAAGGAGGTCCCGCCCTACTACCAGGAACTGTGGGCAGGTGGAAGTGCCTAGAAGAAAGGTGCTCAGACTCTGGTGGGGGCCTGGTCTGAACTCCCCATGCCACCCCATGGGTACATGTCCATCCTCTTCCAGATGGGGCCCCTCAGCCAGAGACCCTGGGGAAGCAACACAGGGACAGAATCTGTCCACCAGCGGCACATTCCCCGACTCCACAGGCGCCCTGGTGCGCATCTGGCCATGGATGAGTAGATAGACCTGTGGACCAGGACAACCTCTTGCTGGCAGACTGCGGATGGTGGCCTGGAGGAGCAGGGATGCTTTCCTGTGGGTGTTGGTCATCTCCCTGGCCTCCTCTGCATGGTCATGTCCAAGGCTCCTGCTCTCATTAAGGCAGAGGGACTTGCCTTCCTGCTCCCAGGGGCCAAAGGATGGACAATCAATTCTTCCGCCTGGAAAGTACACCTCCCAGAACCTCCTGGCCCTACCCATGTTGGACCCCAGCAGCAGTGTCTGTAGAGAGAGAGGAGATAGGACTCCATGGGTACATTTCCCATCTAGTTAGATCTGCACTGACAGTGGGCAGGTGAGGAAGAGGGAGACCTAGTCAGGGGCAAGAAGTTCCTCCAGAGCTGTTTGCATTCCAGCTCCAGGGCTCTGTGATATTCTTGGCAAACCTACCACATGGGAACCCTCTATCCCCAGGTCCTTGGGTAGGACAGGGCTCACCGACCAGAAACCGGGCAAGAGTAATCACGGGGGCCGAGGCCTGGTTCCAAGCCCCTCCCATCCTGTGGATTGGGGATTCTGAGTGGGTTCCAAGAGGGCAAGGAGGAGAAGCAGAGACAGACCCCATAATGACAGTGGAAGGGCAGGCTCCCCTGTCTGGCCTCATGCTCATTGCTCATGACCTGCTCCTTAGAACTACTGACTTATGGGATGAGCACTCTGACCTGGTCATCTCTTCTCGGGATCAGGATGCTGGGCCTGCCACACTGTCCCCTTTCCATTCCCTCCTATCCAACAGCTGGCACCAGCCCTTCATTCTGGGTAACTGCTATCGTGAGCTCCTCAGGTGCCACATGTGGCAGATGGTTCCAATCCTTCCAGTCTCTCTCTCAGGCCTCACATGGAGGATCTCTCCCTGCTTCCTGAAGCCCTCTGCCCCCTTGCCTTGGTAGCCTCCACACTCCAGCCCAATGTCTGGTGGCTTCTTCTGGATTCTTTTCCCCTCAGGGTTCTACCTTCAGATCCTGCTTCTCACTTCACAGATACAGACTCTGTTGGGATGAGCTTGCTCAACTGTGTGTTCAGGCCCTGCTAACTCAAGGATCCCCCCATTCAATACATTTGATCCAACATCTTCCCTGATCCTGGAGTTCATCAGAGAGGCAATGGGAAGAAATAGAGTATTCTAGGCAGAAGAATCCCTGAGGAGGAGCACGAGTCCTGAGAGAGAGAAACTGGCTCCCACTGTGGGGTGTTGCGATGTTTAGTGAGGGTGAAATGTGAGTGGCCGGGAGTGAGGGGGACTGAGAAGCAGGGACAGGGTGGGGGGATTACTCAGGGTACTGCACATGTGGTGAACAGCTGGGGAAAGGCATCTTCCTGGAGAAAGATGGCACGGGACCTTCTGGCTCCAACCCTCTGCTGCCCATTACATCCTGAAAGATTTTCCTCTAGGGCAGAAAAGGGTACCAGGCCTCTCTGAGAGGTCTGGCAGCCTCTCTGCCCACTCTGCAGGCTCAGTCCAGATTGGCGGAGGTCACTGTAGCGGGGAGCTGTCCCGGAGCTCTGGGCTCAGTGCCTTTAAGTCTGCAGAGCAGAGGCCAAGGGCTGGGGAAGTGCAGAGTGCGCTCCCAAGCCAGACCCGCCGCTTACCCAGAGAGCAGTGCTGATACACAAGGTCACTTTTGTGGGCTACTGGGCACTGAGACCAGAGGCCTTGCTGACCCTTGGCAGCTGCGGAAGAAGCCAAATCCTCAACCTCCATCAAGAAGTGGCCTTTGCCCTCCACCATCCAAGCTGAGGCCTCCAAAAAGTAGCTCTGCATTTTCTGTCCACACAGTTCCCTGACTTCTCCCCTTCAGTGCTGGGGACAGCTAGGTCTGTCTTCCCAGGAGTAACTTCAGCCCCAGCCCAGCCTCCTGGCCCGGGGGACAGACATCGGGGCCTCTCCTTCCAGAGTCATCCCTCATGCACCTTCTGGCACTCAAAGCCACCTCCTAGCGCTTGGCCTCTGGTTCCGAGCTTCCCCCAGAAAGTAGCGTATTTCATCTTTATGTGTCAGGATTTATATAAAAAGGGGATAGTTCAACTCTCAATGTAATGAGTTGGAAGAACAGCTCTCTGGTGGCTTCCTCTAGTGAACACAGCATCAATAACATTGATTGCTAAAAATAACTAATAACACCGGGCTAGGGGTGGCAGGGACTGCTCCAGCCCTGCCTCTAACAGGGATGCAAAGGGGGACAAGTGCTCACCTCTCAACACACACCCCACCAACATGTGGGTTCACAGAGGAGTGAAGTGCCCAAAGGGTGGCAGGGTTGGGCAGGGCTCTCTAGGCCCTGGAAGCTTCTCAGCGGTGAGGAGGGGTGGGAGACAGGCAGGTGCCTCTGGGAGATTGGTCACATGCCCTGAAGCCCATGTGCCTGGCAGAGGAAAGTTCTGAGGCCGGGGCCACCATGGAAGCTTTTGGAAGACAGTCTCTTGGGAGAATGGTGAATCTGGTGAAGGAACAGGAAAGTTGGGGCAGGGTGGCAGGAACACTCAGGGCTAGGATCACTCCCCCAGCTCCCAAGTGGGCCAGTGGAGTTGGAGGCCTTTCTTTCTTTGAAAGCTTCTGCAAACTGTTGAACCTCTGGGACCTTGCTTTCCTCTCCTGGGAGTTGGAGACTCCTGATTCCTCATGTATCAGCATCGTGGGCTTCTTGTGGGGATGCAGGACAGGCTGTGTGTGGCACATGGGGAGCAGTGTGCACACACGTGCCATTGCAACGTGCATTCTCCATACATCCAGGAGAGGGGCTGGCTCCTGGGGCAAGCAGTTAGCAAGTAAAATCTGAGGTTGACATAAAAGATTCTTACTAAGGACCTCCAGAGGCCAGCCCCAAGGGAAATAAATGATATTGAGCATTAAGCCTTACCCAAACCAGAGTTGCTGTCATTTTTGACAAAGCAGATGGACAGACATAGGTTATGTGCATCTCATTGTACCTCTGGAGGCTCTCCTTTCTGTATGATGAATGGAGGATGCAGAGGTGCCCTCATACATGCAAAACCAATTCTTCCACACCCTGAGCCCTGAGCCCTGGCCACTGTGCCCTTGACCAGGTGGCTGTCTTCTCCTAGAAACAGAAATCTGTGCTGCAGGGAGGGGAGCTGGTAGGGCAGATCTGCCCACCTGTGTGGCTCTCTGCTTTTCTGGGAGGACTCTCTTGCCTAATTTCTCCCTGTACCTCCCATCTCTCTCTGGGACTTCAAGAGAGAAAAGGCAAATTATAGATGAGGGGTGGAGGCTGGGGAATGAAGGATCACAATAAAATGCCAGCCCGCAGTTAATGAAGAGGCTTATTTTAACTGGTCCGAAAATGAGTCTAAGTGTATAGAGAAGAAATAATGTGTCTTAAAATTAATAGCATAAATGTCAGCTCTGATGGCCAGGGCACAAACCCACATGGTACCCCTGGGCTCCTTTGTGAGGTTATTTTTCTCTCCCGAATCCCCCAGGTATGAGGAAGGAGCTGCAGCGCTCTCTCTCAGCAGTGCCACACTTTGGATTCAGGGTAACTTCATCGGTGGGCTGGGGAGTGTGGGAGAGAAGAAAGGTGCTATGGGGCTATGCTCTGTTTGCTGGCCCACATGGATCTGTAATGAAATAGAGTAGGTGTTTGCAGCACTTGGCTTCCTGTGTGGGAATTTATTGAAGCACCTGGCAAAAACTCTTGGTTGGGGGTGCTCCTCCTCCAGGCAGGAAGAATGGGGCTGAGGATGCACCCAGAGCCCTGTATCTTTAGTCCACCTCCTTGAACCGAATGATCCCCTGTGGCATCAGTGACTGGAGCTGCAGAGCCGGAAAGGCTCACTGCCCTGGGAGGCAGGACCAAACGCAGAGCTCCCTCAGAAGGCACCCTTGATCCCTGTTCTCAGGGGCAGGCAACAATGTAGGAGAGTGCCTGTATTCACAGAGCACAGTGAGAATAGAGCCCTTTTCCCCCTACAACTCCTAGAGCCCTTCTAGATGGCCCCATGAGCTCCTCTATGTCCCAGAGGAAGAAAGGGGACTGTCTATGTAGGCTGGATATGAGAAACTGGGGCATCATGTGACTTAGCTTAATCCAGCACACAGTTGAACCTTGCATTGCACAATGTCCAAACCTCAATCCTGGACAGGAGACACAGGTTTTTGTTTTTGTTTTTGTTTTTTTTTGGGTGGGTACCGGGGGTCGACCTCAGGACCTCACGCACCAGTAGGCGCCCGTGCCACTGAGCGATTTCACCGGCCCTTTTTTCATATGTGGGTTCCAGGAGTCGAACTCAGGCCCTCGCGCTTGCCAGGCAGGCACTTACGCCACTGAGCCATCTCACCGGCCCCCGACACAAGTTTGACCATAACCAGCCTCTGCCACCTAATGATATGCTGCACCTTAGAACCCCCAAAGCCAGCCACTGGAGCCCCATTACCAATTTCCCCTGCTCTCCCATTCCATGGCTTTCATTGGTGGTCGATATTTGGGGTTGTTCTAAACTATTATGAATCTTCCAATAATCATTCTAGGGGCAATAAAGAGCTCTAAAAACCAAAGGAAATTGTGAGCTCCCAAGATTTCAGGATACATCAGAGGATAGGACAGACAGTGACCAGAAGATAAGGGGGCATTGTCACCCATCCCCAACACATGGAAAGTCCTCAATAAATATTGGCTGAAGGCAGGAATTAAAATGTTAGTGCATAATGTAACATATTTGCACTTGCACTTACACGTGGCACTGTACACCTGCACCCCTTCCCCACTCACAGCCCCTGGAAGTGTTCGACACTTCAGAGGATAATGCTGGGCTGCTCTGGCTGTATAATGAGAGAACAGCAGGACGCCAAAAGCTTAGAAGAGATCTTTTTGCTTTCTTTCCTCCACTCAATTCTGCCACCAGAGACCTCTGACTATCGTATTCTGATTCCACCAACACAAAACTACATTTTAGGGGAAAATCACCCGTTCCCTTTATATTAGGAAAGTAAGAAGGAAAGAGACTTCATTTTGGAATCTAGTCTTTCTTTTGGGAGTTGGTATAAAGGACGATTCTTCCCTGAAGGCTTCGCTTTGACTTTATGGGGTTTTATATCTGCCCCTGCCCTCCATCCCCCCTGGAAAGGGGCCCCTAAAGACTTTGGTTGGCAAAGTCTTTAGACAGAGGTCTGAAAAGCATCTTTTCTTTTGCAATGCCACGACCATCAGTGCCTTTTATTTATATTCTATTTCACAGTTTTTTAAAAACCACTTAGAGGTATTTCCTTATGTGACCCCTGCAATAGCCCTGTAAGATAGGCAGGGTAGGTCTCATTATCTCTACCTAACAGGTGAGAAAATTAAGAACTTGCATGCTAAAGTGACCTGCCGAAGTCTTGCGGGGTGTCGGCAGGAGTTTCCCCAGTTTCTCATCTAATGCTCACACCAAGTGACTCTTTCTTTAGTTAATCTGCCACGTTAGGGGAGAATAAATTAACAGAAGAGCTGGCCTGAAGTGATGGAATGGTGTAGTCCATAAGTGAACTGGTGTGGGAGGTGACAAACAGAGGCTGCTAGGGCTCCATCTGGTTACAGATGGGGAGTGAAGCAGGACTGAAAAAGAGGCCTCTGTTGGGATGGGGTCTGATAGAACTTGGGAAGCAATGACACAGTTGCCTGCCAGGCCTCCAGAGCAGGTACACACTACACTGTGTGCTACTGAGCTCTCTGGCTGTGGTCACATGGCTGCAATCCCTGGTCTGAAGAGCCAGGCAAATCAAAGCTGGTTTTCCACTCCTCTCCAACAAGGCGCTGCTTTCTCTTAAGGTCCTCCACTTTTAAAAGCTCTCATCAGAATTTGGACCAGAGTCCAGAGTCTACTAGACTAGACCAGGGACACCTTTCATTCCCTCCTGCCACCAAGGCCCCCGTGCCCTTCTCCAGCAGACATTTGGCTTCTTACAGAACGAGGGCCCTACACAATGTGGGAAGAGCAGGGGTCAGAACCCTGGGCAGCGACTGGCAGCTGCCTCCTGTGTCCTGCCTGGGCTGCAGACGCCTCAGCTTATCTGGCCGGCAGCTGGAAGCACGGCACTCTTTTATCACCTGAAAAACAGCAGCCAGTGCTCTTGGAAGCTCATGCCACTGCTGATTCGCCTTCATTCAGTCCCAAACACGATGGCTTGTCATTTGTTTTAATTCATCTCTCTGCCACCCCACCCCGACTGAATAACTTCCTGAAGTTCTGGAAGAGGCTCACCTTTGGAGGGATCAGTAACCAATTATTTCATGGAAGGGATGATTTCATGGAAGGGATCAGTAACCAATTCAGACAGCCTGACATCTTAGATTAACTAAGGACAATGTGCTTTCCACAGAGATTTTTGTCCTCTCCTTCCACGCTTGGCTCAGGTCAGAGACTCCACGTGGGAGAAGGTGGCCACCACGGAACATGCTCAGATTCAGGGATCTTCTCAGAGGCCACGATTTTATCTTGGCAGCACTCTCTGGGCCTGTGAGCCATGCAGTATGCAGATGTGTTCTGCCAAGTGTGTCCTCACTAAATCCACCGCGCTGGAAATGCATTTGGAAGCAATCCCGCCTGCCCACAGCAGATTTTCCAGATCCTGGCAATTGGAGCATGTTAAAGATGAGATACAGCTGCCAGGTCTGATTTCTTAAATCAAGATCCATTTTGTGCGGGGGGCAGGAGGGAAAAAAGTAATGCGGAACCTGGCGAGGTGAAGGAGGGAGAGATGCCTGCTGCCTTGGTGCAGTTTGGTCAGAAGCCAATTCCTCGCAGCCAGGGACTTCCCATGGAATAAGCAGTGCCTCACTCCAAACTCCAGACTGCGGGGTCTCTGCGTGTGAGCAAAGGCAGGTGCCAACTGAAGGATCAGGGCATGGTAGCTTATGTTTCATTTGTTTTTCCCTGTTTTTCTGTGGCCATTCTTGTCTCCACACACCAGGCTCGTGCCCTGCTCCCAGTCCCAGCCTCCCACGGCACACTGCCCGTCCTGTAGAACACCTGGGGCCAAGCCACTGTTCGGGCACAGCTCAGGGGTACCTGGCACCTCCCTGCATCCTGCTGCAGAGTGGCAGTGTTAAGGACTGTGTGACAGGCAACAGTGCTTTATGACAGTGCTGGGGAGTAGGGGTGCACATGCATGTGGGACATGTCCATCTGTCTATGACAGGGCATGGGGGAGGGTGGCTATTTGTAAATAATACTTAATTAATGAGGATTAAATAATAGATGAGCCAGTGTCATTCACAGAAGTACTGATAACCATCTTTTCTCCACTTTTCAATTACTGCTTGAATGGAGGGTCTGGGGGCTGAGGAGGGGTGCGAGGAGTGAGGGGCAGAACTGAGGTGAATTAGGGGGACTTTTGTTGTGTTTAATATCAATTCATTTTGCAGACTGCTGACACAGCAGATTCCACAGAATGTGTGGGCTCCCCAATGCACGGATGCAAAAATAATTAAAAAAATAAAAAGAACTTAGAAAATGACTTACCATCAGCAAAAATTAAAACATGAACACTCCCCTCTTCAAAAAAGCCACAAACACATATAAAACACACACACACACACACACGCACAATATGATTTTGATGTTCTTATTTGGTTTACGGAACTTGCCTCATTATGTAATAATCATGTCACATATTGTCCTCCATTACTTTATGGGCAGACCTGATATCATACACACATGTAAAAATGATTTGTATTGATGAGAATGTCAGGAATTTACACTGAGTAAAGGGCACAGTCTCCTGACTGCAGAAGACGGGTTTTCTGTCTGTCCCTTCCCAGGAAAGAGTCGGGCTCAGGAAGACTCCAGTCCACACTGCATGTGTGTGTCCTCAGCAGCCACCCGCTATGAGCTTTCCTCCTCTCCTTCTCACTTCCTCCTCTTCTCCTGCCTCCTCTTTTCTCCTCCTCTCCTTTCCCTCCTCTAGCAGCTCTGGTTCTGGCTCTCTGATCTTAGTCAATGTCCTGCTGTGTTTGTCCATTTCCTTACATGCCCTCCAAGGCTACTGCCTGCTTTACCTGGAGCAACAGAGCCCCCTTCTCCCCTGAGTAGGCACAGAGGGCACAGAGGGCACAGAGTTCCAAAGGCAGACTAGCACCAGCCGATGAAGTCCCCATCTCTCTGCTAATGTGAGCTCCCGAGGCCATTGCTGAAGCATCATGGAGACCCTTCCTGATCACTCTAGTGAACTCAGGGCCCTTGGGACAGGCTGGGGTCTGGGCTCCATGTAAGACAAACACTGGAAATCGAGTGGTGCTATCATGTGGCCCGATACTGGCCACAGATCAGGGTAGCCACAGGCCAGGGCAGCATGTGTCCATCCTGGGGAGCTGGAGGTTAGGCTGTTACATTTTACCGCAGTGAACACAGCCAGCCACCCTGGCCAGTCCACACAGCCTTGGGGGTGGCTTCCACGCACTAAGTCTTTAGAATCGGGGGCTGTGGAAGCAGACCAGCTGACCCAGAGGCTCAGGTCAACGGTCACTGGGGCAGGGACAGTTGTGTGATTCCCCCCAAATGAAGTAGAAGAGGGTGGAGGTCTGTGGTGTGGGTATCACTGCAACATGACACCATTGAGATATTGACCTTGGTGGCCTGGAAAGACAGAAGTAAACAGACTGTCCTGGTGGCACGAATCGATCAGGCGGGCGCTGCATCTGAGCATCAGCATCCTGCTGACTGCGAGGCTCAGAGCAGGATGGCAGAAGTCTGTAACCGGAGAGCTTTGTTTTGATTCAGCACCACTGCAATACCCCCGGCAGTGAGAACTCAGAAGTAGAGGCTGTGTACAGTTGGAGGTAGCCAGTTAAACAGAGATGCTGGAGGGAGAAGTGGGGGACGGGGGCCATTCCTGAAGGTAAACCCCATGACGGCACCCAGCTCACCCGGGCATGACTCCCAACAGTGTCAGGCCCTGTGATGTGCAACCGTGGCCCCAGAAAAATCACATGCTGAAGTCCTAAACCCCAGGACTCCCAATGTGACTGGAGATGGGGTCTTTGAAGAGGTGATTGAGTTAAAATGAAGCCATTTAGGTCCTGATCCAAGGGATGGGTGTCACAGAGAAGATCAGAGTACGGAAACACACAGAGGGACCACCTTGTAAGCAATAAGGGAAAAGGTGGCTACCTACAGCCAAGGACAGAGGCCACCTCTCCCTCTCCCCAGCCTCTCTGCTGAGCCAGCCACCTCGAGACTGCACAGTCTCACAAACAGCCCATCCCGCGAGGCCTTGATCTCGGACTTCCAAAGTGAGGGAATACGGTCCTGTTGTTTGCGCAGACAGACTGGGGTACTCTGTTCGGGCAGCAAAGGAAATGAATATGGACCCATCCACTCTTTAGGGTTCGGGGGGCACCAGGAATCCAGCAGACCGGGGGAGGATTGAAAGGTGTATGGGGGGGTGATCTTGCTAAACTGCAGCCTGGGTTTCTAACAAATATAGCTTTCATTCCTTAATAAAAATAAGATATGGGCCGGTGAGATGGCTCAGCGGCATAAGCGCCTGCCTGGCAAGCACGAGGGCCTGAGTTCGACTCCCGGAACCCACATACGAAAAAAAGGGCCGGTGATATTGCTCAGTGGCACAGGCGCCTGCTGGCGCGTGAGGTCCTGAGGTCGACCCCTGGTACCCACACACACACAAAAAAAAGATAAACATGCACCTTGGGGGAAAATCCCAGAGGAAGTGGGGAATCCCTATGTGGGTAAAATAAGCTTGAAACACAGATCACAGAAGGTCTGCCAAGCAGTCGGTCACAGAAGTAGAAGACCAAGGTGCCACAGCTGGGCTTCTGCACTGAAGCAGCAAGCCTTTCCGATGAAGATCACACTGTTGCTACAGTGAGCATCGTCTTGCCTGTTGCAGTGAACTCTCTGGGATCTAGTCTCCACTGTGCTAGGATCAGGGAAATACCAAGGCCGAGAGCCACAAAAATGCACCCTGAGTGGGCTGATACTCAGGGGTCCCACGAAGCTCCTGCTCTGCTCATCCAAAGGTTGTCAGCAGGACGGTTTCAGGGGGACAGTTGGGATGTGTGTTTGTAGGGTGCAGAGGTCATTGTACTGGAGAGTGTTTCCAGAGGCACCCTGCTTCTGGCTATCCAGACAGACTAATACAAACGCCATCCACACATGGCAGCTGGTCCCCCAATAGTTGAAGGCTGTGACAACCCAGTGGCCATCAACACAGTGTGGTCTGCATGCATAGGGGAAGGTGATTCTATCTCGAAAAGGGGGGAAATTCTGACCCTGCTGCAGCATACAGCATAACCACGAGGACATTATACTCAGTGAAATAAGCTAGACTCCAAAGGAAATACACACTGTAATATTCCACTTATAAGAGGTCCCCAGAGTCGTCAGGCCCACAGAGACAGAGAGGAGGCTGGCACAGGCTTGGTGGAGGTAGAAAAGGGGGGCTGTTGTTCAACAGGAACAGAGTCTGAGTTTTGCAGGATGCAAAAGCGCTGGAGGTGGGCAGTAGTGGTGGTTACACAACAATGTGAGTGTTTATGCCACTGAATTAAAAACGGTCAGGAAGATAACTTTTGTGATGTGTCACTCATCCACAGGTAGAAATAAGATTTAAAAAGTGAGTATACTCCCTGAGCTCCACCTGTGGGGCGGGCACCAGACCAATTTCCTTACATACAATCAGCGTCCCTCCCACACTGCCAGCAGCCTTCAACGAACACAGGCAAGAACCTGAGAACTAGGGGTTGGACAGATTAGTCAGCGTCATCATTAAACAAGAGGAAGTTCACACTGTGTGTTCCTGGTGCCTGACAAACACTACAAAAACAGATGCTTGAGGTTTGGTTTGGGGGTGGATAAATGATCACCAGGTCCTGGGCTGCCTGCCCTGTGAGCGCGCTTGTTTGTAACATTTTTGTTTTTAAGCGTGAAAATGTTGGTGGTAGTTGGGGCAACTTTTAAGACAACACAACTCTAAAGATTAAATTAAGATATACCTAGGTAAGGTGGTTTACCAGGGAAGGATGGAAAAGCTCTAGAATTAGGCAGAGGTGGAGTTTTCACGGTGTAGTGAGTATACTAACTGCACCTCTGCCCCACTCTCTTAGAGGCTTACATAGATGTGATATATTTTTAAATGTGTACACCTGATGCTGAATATAAAGATACCAGAAATATGGCTGTGGGTTGTTTGTATTGCACATGGTCTCACACACGCACACACGCGCACACACATGCATGCGTGTGCACACACACACAGTCCACCTATGGGCAGTGTTCTCCCTAGGCTGGGCCCCTGCCCTTCTCTGCTGGTCTTGGGAGGTGGTGTCCCTTGGGGCCCTTCGGGTGCTCTTGCTGGGTGCTTGTGATGCCACTTGATGGATAGCAAAACCATGAGCACCCATTCCAGTCTGTGGACACTAACCTGCAGGCCTGGGATCCGGGGTTTCTTTTAAACCTGGCTGCATTCAAAGTCCCTAAGCATTTTCTCTTCTAAGGTCTGACTGCTGGTCTCATTAAATAACAAGTCATGTGGGCTGGGGCCACTGACCTGCCCCACCTCATCAACATCTATTTCCCTTGATCTTTTAGAAAGAAATCATAGTTTATTCCCTGGGAATGGTTGCTAGGAGATCACCTGATAAATAGATGTGATTAATAAGGAATTAAATTAATGTCACCCTTCAGCTGACAATAGGGACAAGCATCCAGACACTGGGTGTTTGTGCACTGGTGCCTGTGTGTGCATGCATACAATTGTGTGTGGTTATAGGTACGTGCTTCCGTGCTTGTGTACTCGAGGCTACAAACACATGTGCTTGCCTGTTTGTGTGGACACATGGACACATGTGCTTGTGTGTATGTATGTGTGTGCATGTATGTACACACCTCACCCCCACGCATCTTGTGGATCCGGGAAAGACTTCCACGATGGAAGGGAAGGGATGGAAGACAGATGTGCCACCCTCTACGCAATGGATGTGAATTCGGGTTTTAAACACTGTAGAAGCCTTAATGCCCTGGGGGGCCCCATTTTTCAAAGAAGCTCTTTGGTGTATATGTTTGCACACTGCTTTATAATGTGAATAATCATTTCCTAATTCCCATTTAGAAAATTAATCTCCTGGCATGTCAAAGTGTGGCATAGAGTTTTCGAAACAGGTCAGCGGCTATTGTCTGGCTTAGCACTTGAAAACAGGCCTGAGTGGATTGGTTAAGTCAATCATGGTACTTCAGCAAAATAATATTCTTATGAAAACGGAAGTGAACATCCACCTAGATGTTCCTGAAAATCCGATTAAGCAGCAATGACAACAAAAACAGTCCGCAAAATGATATTCATACCATGATCCAGTTTTTGCACAATGAATTCTACAAACCCTTCTGTGCAGAAAACACCTGGGAGACTGCACACACCAGGTGTAAACCATGCTGGCTTCTGACAGTGGGGCTGTGGGTGTGTTTGGTCCCTTCCTTTTTCTTGTTTATAATTTCTTTTCTTTTCTTTTTTGCAGTACTGTGTATTGACCCCAGGGCCTTTGCATTGAGTCACATCCCCAGTCCCTTTTTATTTTTTATTTTGAGACAGAGTCTCCTGCCTCAGCCTCCCAGAGTGCTGGGATCACAGGCCGGTGCCACCATCTCCAGCTCTCCTGACTATATTTTTCTATGAGGAACACCTGTAACTTGTGTAATAATAAAGAGGTACAAAGAGTGAACTTTAACTTGAAAAGAAAAAAATCCATTTTACTGAGGGTCTCCAGACCCCCCAATGCCAGGGGAAGGATGACTATGGGGTAATCAGGAGAATGGAAAGAGGAAGACAAGCCAAAGGGTCCACTGTTCTTGGTCCTGACTCTCAGGATCCCTGAAGGTGCTGGTGGAACTTGGGTGACAACGAGGAGGGTCTGCTCCACCCATGTCCTGCCCCTGCCTGTGGGAGAACCAAAGGAAATTCCTCCCTCCCTCAGCACCTCCCTCACCATTTCTCCCGATGGGTCACACAGTCACCTCGCGCATGCGTAGGGGACAGGTGAAGTCCCTGAGTGCTTCCGCTCGCGGATGATGCTGACAGGAAAGGTGGGAAGGCCCCAGTGACCCAGCCAGGACAGAAAGCACTGCTTTGGCTGTTGTCATCAATCATCTGCCCCTGCCTGCTGGTGGCCTCAGGTGGCTCAGATGGGCAAAGCAAGCGCTGGTGAAGGGTTCAGGCCAGTGCGGGTGAGGGAGGCTTGGACTGTGACAGTGAAGCAGGACAGTCAACTCGATTGGCTTCAGGAGTACACTGCTGGCTGTGCCTGGGTGGGTCATGGAGGTGTGGTTTGGCATCTAGATCTGGTCCCTTGTCGCCTCCTGTCTGGCACTGTCCCACTGCTCTGCTTCCTGGCCACCACGAATGGAGCAGCTTTCCTCAGCAAGCCTTCCCTCCAGGATGCTCCTGCCTTGGAGCCCGCCTGAAACTCCTGAAACCCGACCCACACAGACCGCTCCTCCTTTAAGTGGTGGGTGTTGGGTATTTTGTTCCTGGACAGGAAGGCTGACAGATACAGATGGGGTGGCCTGGCTGTCACAGCGATTATGGTGAAACACCATGGGTGAGCAGTTTGGTCCCATCTCTGAGTCATTTTTTTTTCTTCCCATCTCACCCAATTCCACAAAACAGAAACAGATAAGAAACCCTAAGTCTGTCCACAAAACTACCACAATACCCAAAGCTCTGTGGAGCTACTTCCTGGGGCTGGCTCTTGGCTTCAGAAAGATGAATCCCTGCCCCCGTTGCCTGAGAAGCTCAGGTCCTGTTCCTGCTGGCTGCTCTGGACAGAGTGTGATGGAGATGGCCTTGGTGGCCCCCCTGCAGTGTGCCCTGAACTGAGCATGACAGGGAAGCTTCAGAGATGCTACCCAGCATCTTTCTCTCTCTCCTAGCCCCACTTCCCCCTCCCACTCAGCCTATGTGGCCTACAGAGGGTCCAGGGTGACTGCACGCCTCTGAGCTAAACGAACTCCTGAAAGGGCAGGGAGCCTCCATTGGGCTGGCTCACAGAGTAGAACTAAAAAGGCCTTTCCATTTGCTCAACTCAAATTCCCTCTGCCCTGGGCAAACAGTGTCCCTCCAAGGAGGCAGGACAGCCAGCACTGAGAGTCAAGGGCTGATCTGCTGTAGCATCCAGGGTCCAGCCTGGGGTAGCGGCTGTATCCCCCATCACGGGCCACCCTGCTAGAGCACAGCTAGGGTCCCCTGTCCTAAAAACACCAACATCCACAGTCCGCCTTCATTTCCAACAGGAGCAGGAGCAGCCCAGAAAGATTTGAACTGAGAGCCCCCCCCCACAGAGAACCCTCTGACACAGGGCTTGTGGGTAGCAGGCTGCCATGACCAGGTAACCCAGACGTGAGGGGGCTCTGCCAGTCAGGAGCTGGGTGGCTGCACCCTGCCTGAGACACTAGGAGCGTCCACACAAGCACCCTCTTGAGAAGCAGTGAGACAGGGATGCAGGACAGTCCCCAGAGGACTGTCCAGTAGGAGGAGCCCACATCGCTATGCTGAACACCTTGGGTCCCGTGTATTCGATGCTCTTGATGTTCAGCTGAGCATGTCAACTGGTGCAAATGGGACAGACACGGATACACCTGTTTCGGAGAGCGTCCCTGTCCCCAGCTCTGTTCCTGGAGCTCTGTTCTCTTCCCATCAGTGTTTAACTCAGCCAAACTGTCCCTGCCACAGGCCCAGGAGCAGGCAGGGGACCAGAGAGGGCTCTTGCTTAAGGCTACCCCAGGGCTGCCTCCTGCACTGCCTTCTGAAGAAAGGCCACGAGCAAGAGAAATAGAGAAGGGATGCAGGCAGCATGAAGCATGAGAGAACAGAGGATGACCCCCGTCACACAGCCACCAGGTGTGCAGAGTCCCCACCCCACCCCACCTGGGAGGTTCTTTTTCCTCCAGACCAGCTCCATGAAAACCTGGAGCAAGTTTGCGGCTCAGGCTCTGGCGTCTGTCAGGAGCAGGATGAAAGGCTGGGCGCAGGGAACCCTCACCTTGCTGGGGCCCTGTCAGCCAGGACTCTTGCGGAGCCTGGGAGAGTCTGGCCCCGGGCCCTCTGACAGAGTTTTCTTTTATATTTATTAACCCGCTTTCTCTCTTGGCATTCGGAGCAAGGAGGAAACCTCGGCCAGAGCTATGAATAGGCTAAGGCGGTCCCTGGGGAGCAGAATGAGCTCATGCCTACAGCGCAGGTGCCAAGTGCAATAAAGGTTCCCGGCTGGGCTGGACCAGGCTGTGGCCATCTCCGAGAGCGGAGGGGGCACCTCGGCTGAGCCCAGTGCCTTCTTCCCTCTTGCTGCCCAACCCGGCCACCTGGGCCCCAGCCGGGAACAGAGCTTGCAGTCACGTGGAGTTATTCCGCCCTAGGTCAGACCTGATGGGAGCCACTGAGGAGGAGGTGGGGGAGGGACTGGCACAATGACATGGAATATAAATGACTCCTGTAAACAGAGAGTTTAATAAAAAGGCAGTGAGGGAATTTATGGGCAACCCAAGAATAATTAAAATTATTTATCTACTTACCTCCCTTGCTGGCTGATCAGTCTATTAATTATCTATTATACACCCACTCATTTGCATTTTAGTAAGGGGATTGGGTAAGGGCAGGTGAAAAACACAGAGGGGTTGGGGAACCGAGCGTTGGAGGCCTGCGTGGACCCCCTGCTGACACCTGTTCACACATCATTCCCCATGCCATGGGCCTCCCCCAGACCCCAAGAGCCAGCTGGGGGCCAAGCAGAAAGCACCGCACGACGGGGTACGCACCTGTGTGCAGGAGGGACACTCCTGGAGGACAGGATCCCACAGAGGGGCCTGCAGACCAGCTCCAGGGAAGGCCGGCAGGGTTTCCTCCGGCAGTTCTGACTTCACGCTGCATTTTTTAAAAGAAAACAAGAGAACAAAATCATTTTCAATCTCTGAATATCTGGAATGCATCAGACACACGCCGTCCCTTGCTCTTGATTAAAAATATCACAGGACCGAGTGTCATGGGAACCGTGTCTTTTGAACGCTGCAAATGAGAGAATGTTAGGCGGGGAGTTTTAACAAGGTGGCTCTGTCTACCACCAAGTGTGGAAAGGATGCTCTGCGCTGTGGCTCTGGGTACTGTAGGTGACATCTGAGGTGTCAGATGCAGTGCTGGACCAGTGCTGGGGCGCTGATGGGCAACAGGGTCAGCTGGCCAGGGTGGACCACAGGTGGGATGGCCCATGTTTCCGGTTCCCAAGATGGGTCAACTCTCCTCTTGCACCCAAAAAGCCCTCTTGGGGCAGAATCTCCAGTATCACCTTGATGCCAGTTCTGGCTCCTGTCACAGGCCTCCATTCCAAGGAAATATCAGGCCTGTGGGGTTGACAGACCCTCAGGGTGCAGTTTATCAGGCTGCCCCCCCGAAACCTGCCAGCATCAGCATAGCCTCCTCCTTCACCCTGAACCTCTGATGGGCGCCTCTGATTGCTAGCACTCAGCGAGACACTGGGGTGCAGGGCAAGGTCAGGGAGAGACTAGGCTCTGCCTGTCGGCCATTCATCCGTGGGGCTGTGTTGGCTGCAGGTGAAGACGGACAGTCCGTGTCCCCACAGGTCTCGTGAGGAAGCCTTAAATCTCACTGGAACAGTGTTTGCAGATGGGCCCCCAGGACGTGGTCAGCTATAGGGATGGCGCTCTCACGACAGGACTGGTGCTTTTCTTAGAAGTCCCCCCATTCCCCTCATGTGAGAAGACATCTGATTTGCTGGCACCTTGACTGTGGACTTCCTAGTCTCCCAGAACTCTGAGAAGTATATATTTGTTATTGAAGTCACCCTGTGCATGGTATCTGTGTCACCCCATCTCCCTTCCTCTTCTGCCCTTCCTTGTTATCCCATCAGGACAGCCCCCAGCAGCTGCCTGTTCTCCCAGCTTCCACATGGGTGGCTGCTGCCCAGGCTGGGGCTCTCCATGGAGGAAGCCAGCTCCACTCTTCCAGTGTGACACTAACAAGCCCCCACCCATGCTGCCTCAACTTCCACCCCATAGGCCATCAAAGACCTAATGAAAGTGAGGGACTTGTCTTCAGTGAGACACACCACAACCTGGCGCCCTGTTTTCAGGAGTTCACTGCCACCTGGACCCGTCTTTGAGATCTTGGCATCTTGGGGCATTTCACGGTCTTTTATTGATGTCCAGTTGGCAAGGCCATGGTCCCTAGTAGTCCCGCCAGACAGGAATCTAGGTTTTGCCTTGACAGTATTTAGTAACTGGGTTTAACATTTGGAGTTGGTTCACTTTAGTAACAGTGAGCTCTACCCTGGGGATTGCAGCCCCAACTTCCACCTGAGGTTATAGCCTGCGTCTGCCTCATAGATGTCAGGTTTGGTAGCCTCCACAATTGTGTGATCCAGGCCATAAAATCAGTCTATCTGTCCATCCATTTGTCCATCCATCCATCTGTCTATTCATCTATTTCTCCATCTGTCTATCCATCCATCCATGCCATCCATTCATCTATTTCTCCATCCATCCATCCATCCATCCATCCATCCATCCATCCATCCATCTGTCTATTCATGTATTTTTCCATCCATCCATCCAACCATCCATCCATCCATCCATCCATCTATTCATCTATTTCTCCATCCATCCATCTATCCCTCCCTCCATCCATCCACTCATCCATCTGTCCATCCATCCGTCCATCCATCTGGCTTCTTTTATCAGTTCTGTTTATTGAACCTACTGAGTCTTCCTGGGCCCCTCCCAAATTAGACTCCTAGAGTTGACCTCGTTCATCAACAGAACCAAATATACCCCTCCTCCACGTTTGGCCCAGCACCCCATTCTTGCTGGGGAGGGGAGCAGTGCCTCAACAGTAGCAGCAAAGTGGGAGGAGGAAGCAGACAGCAAGGGGCTGCAGGTCTACCTGGGGACAAGAACTGCATAGTCACAAACCTGGAACCTGCTGGCTGTCCTGAGTCTATGTGAAATCGGGTGGGCTGTGTGGAGGATACCCAAGCCCCAGCTTCTGCTCAAGCCTCAAAACCCCTCCCCATCAGGGCTGGGCTGCCTGAGTCTGCAGGACAGTTGTGTCCAGCCCCCTTCTCTGCCCCTACCAGCCCCTCCTCCCTTTCCTGGCTATCGCATCTCAATTCTGATGATGTATCAATAACTGCAAAGCAAAATGCCACAGTTAGCAGCGCTGCTGTACTGTAACTAATCGTTTTCTGAATCGATTCTCAAGGTTGTGTGTGTGCAGCGAGGTGGGGCCATGTCTCTGCTCCTGCTGCAGCCTCCGGGAATTAGGCACACCAGGGAAGTGCCAAGGGACAAAGGAGAGGGTTGGGGTGGGGCGGAGGGACAAGGAAGGAGCAGGTTTTTTAAAAAAGTGGGCCCAAAGAGATTCTCCATCCTATAGAGAATGAGAAGATGAGTGCCACCCTGGCTTACCTTCCCACAGTGGCACAGGTGGGGAGGGACTGGAGCCTGAGAGCCTTGGATAAGGCCAGGCTTAGTGGGCAGGGCTGCCCACCCAGCCAGACCCACCTCCAGGGCCAGGGCATGAATCTGTGTCCATCTGAGTCAGGACACCAGGCCAGAGAGCCCAGGGTTCTTAGATGGGGCATCCGTAGACGGCAAGGCTGGCTCTCCGGTGGCACATGCCTTCCTGGGATGGGGACATGGGTAAAGGGCAGACTGCTGTCCACCCACCTGTTTCATGAATGCAAAAGACACAGGTCAAGGAAACTCCCGCACGCCCTCATGCACATAAAAAGACCTCAGGCCTCTCTGGAGTTAATGCACTTGAGATTTTGTTGGCCCAATAAACTATGTTGCCACTCTGGAGTCCTCCTTGGGCCAAGCCCGAGCACACACGGGATGGAAGCCCCGCACAGCAGTGACCCCCTCATGGAGGAGGGAGCTGCAGCAGTGGGAGAGAGCAGGGGCAGGGAGCCGAGGCAGGGCCTCAGGGTTACACAGGTGCTCTCTCTGCAGCGTGGGTCGTCAACTTTATGGTGATCCTCGGGGAAAGTGAGGCACAGAGAACTGGAGGAGCCCGCCCTAGAGCACACAACTTCCCCAGTGACAGAGCACGAACCCAAGCCCAGGGCATCTGACTTGAGAGCTCAGATTGTAATGGCCACACTGTCCTCAGTCTTCTTAGCCTTAGCCCGTTGGTGACTCAGTTTCCCTCTCTGTTGTATGAACTATCACAGCTGCATCCCTTCCTTTCAATACTTCTTGAGTTCTTGCACAGCCCCACTGGGGCAGGAATCATCAGGAGGTGGGACAACAGGGCCTGGGCAGGTGGCACCAATCCCAGGGTCCCGCTTAGCAAAGAGCCAAAGGTGGGACAGGAGCATCTGCAATCTTCCCAAGCACAGACCCCACTGCAGAGTGTGTTAGTCCAGTGCACAGGGGCCACACTTTACTCCTCTACCCACATACTTGTCCATCCTGCCATCCTGCCCTGAGCGTGTTTACCCCATGTCTTCCCATCTGGGTCCTCAGGCCCAGCCCCTCAGGCAGGACCATTGGGACCAGACCAGGGCTGGCCTGTCTTGGTGTGAGGGAGGTGTCAGAGAGCCTCTAAAATCCCCAAAGGGCCCAGGAACACTCTGGGGACTGAGAAGAGAGGACAAGGCTGGTAGGGTCCTTTCTCTTGTTGGTGCATAGTACCCAGGAGGCCAGGCCAGGCCAGGGTCTGCTGTTTACATTGCTTGCCCGGAGCCTCTGCTTTCTACTGCGAACTTCTAGAGATTTCAGCTCCAACCTCTCCTCAGCAGCATCTCTGCCCGCCTAGGGCAGAGAATTTGCTCCCAAGTCCTGGAGCCCAGGAGACCTTCTCCAGTCTCGGCTCCCCCACCACCCTCCACCTCCAGGAGCTCCTGTGCTGCTAAATGCAAGTCCAGTTGTCCCCTAGTGTCCATGGGAAATGGTTTCAGGACCCCCCAAATACACCTAAATCTGCAAATGCTCAAGTCCTGAATATAAATGGTGTGATATTTGCGTGTTGCCTTTGCACATTCTCCCTTACACTTGAACTCATCTCTCGATTACATATAATACCGAGTGCAATGTGAATGCTGTGTAAGTAGCTGCCATACTGCATTGTTTAGGGGATAATGACAAGAGGGAAAGCCTGTATGTGCTCAGCACAGAAGCCGTTATTTTTTCTGAATATCAGTTGAATCTGCAGACGAGCAACCCACAGTTACTGAGGGCCATAGTATTTTCCAGCTTGGAGAAAATCTACACCCTCTCCCAGGAGTGCTGTGAGAGTCTGCAGTCCTGCCACGCTGAGCCTGGGGACCTGGGGCTGGGCACCCTGGGAGGACAGTGAGAGTCGCAGTCCCTACACAGGCAGTTTAGCCACAAGGTCTTGATCCCTTGTGAAGGTGCCACAGGCAAGGGGGCCTAACAAGAAAGCCAAAAGTTCGCAAATGGCCCATGTGCAGGCTGCTTTCCTGAGTACGCAGCAGCATAACCCCAAGCCTGCCAATACACAGGAAAGAGGCAAAGAACCAGGCAGCCCCGGCCTCCACAAGACACCATGTCTAGCTCTCACGGGGGAAAGGTGGGAAAAGTGGAGGACAGGACAAGACAGGGTGAACATCGACAGCCGGGAAACAGGACAGTCCAGGTGCTTTGGAGAGCCATGGGCAGGACCTGGAACATTCTGAGACCCAGCCCCTCCTTGCCAGGTGCACACTCGCTCTCAAGAAGACTGGCGCCAAGACCACCACTGAGCCATTCTCCCAACAGCTGCACACTGCAAGCAACCGGCATGCTTGCCAGTGGAAGCTTGGAGAGGAGACGCGGTAGATTCCTAAGACAAATTTCCACACAGCAGCAGGCCAAAGAGAGAGATCAGAAACACTCTCACCAGCTCAGACAAGCCCCAAAGTTGTAATGCTGAATACAAGAAGCAAGTCACGGAAGAGTTCATGCATGTGTGTGCACTTCAATGAGACACGGCACAGCGTCATCCATCGTTCTTGGTTATGTGTGTATGGACATGTTTTTTCAAGGGACAAAATTCATAGACACCAAATGATAATCAGAGCTGCTTCCAGACATGGGGGAGGGGAACCGGGCTGGTGTGCTCAGAGGGGACTATAGCTTATTTGAGCCTTCATTCCCACCCCCTCTTCTGCTTCTGCTTTTCCTCTTATTCTTCTTCTTCTCCTTCCCCTTCTCCTTCTCCTCCCCCTCCTTCTCCTTCTTCCTCTTGTACTGAGGACTGAACCCAGGATCTTCACACTGAGTTACATCCCTAGCCCTTTGTTTGCTTCTTTATTTATTTATTTTTTGTTGTGGGTACCGGAGGTCGAACTCAGGACCTTGTGTGCCAGCAGGCGCCCGTGCCACTGAGTGATATCACTGGCCCTTTTTTTCCTTTATGTGGGTTCCAGGAGTCGAACTCAGGACCTCGCGCTTGCCAGGCAGGCGCTTATGCCACTGAGCTATCTCACCAGCCCTGCTTCTTTATTTTGAGACAGGGTCTCGCTAAGTTGCCTAGGCTGAGCTCAAACTTGTAATCCTCCTGCCTCAGCCACCTGGAAGCCACCACATGCCACTATGCCCGGTCTGCTTCATTTCTTCTTTAAGACTCAATGCAACGTAAAGAAATGTTTGAAAAAGAATTCAGATACGTTATGTACCTATACCAGCTCCCCACAATGAATGTAATTATTACATACTACAAACATATACTAATAAAAATAAAAAATAATAAAAGATAATAGGTAACAGGGAGACAGATCTTTCGCAAACAGGAAGGGGACAAAGAGATGGAGGGATGGGGAAGGAGGAGAGAAGGGAAAAAAGACTGAAAGGTGTACATGTAACAACACCTCACGAACAATGCAATCATTACATACTGCAAACCTGTACTAATAAAAATAAAAATTAAAAGATAAAATGTTAGCCATTGTTAACCGCAGGAACCTACATATTTATTATATTTTACCTTAATTATCAAAATTCTCCCCTGGCTGGGTGTGGTGGCGCATGCCTGTAATCTCAGCACTAGGGAGGCTCAAGTAGGAGGATCACCAAGAGTTTAAGGCCAGCCTGAACTACATAGTGAGACACTATCTCAAAATTTTCCCCCATTTTTTTGAGGTGTGTGTGGTTAGAACACAACCCCCTGGAGGGAGTGAGAGGCCTGAGCCACCACCGGCCCAAAGTAGTGTGTTTCGTGCCCTTAGTTGGACCGCAGGGTGCAGTTGGGGAGAGTGAGCGCCCAATGGATTCCGTTAGCGAGGCTCCCTCCTGGCCACTGGTTCTCTGCGTTGCCCCGCGGGGCTGCCCGCGTGTGGATGGATACCAGGAGACCAGCAACCTGGCCAGATACTCGCTCAGCACAGCCGCCGTCTCCTGGGTGGCCCCCTGCAGGGTCCTTCCTGCCTGCTGGTCCATCTTAAGCGGTGTCCACACTGGATGGATAGATGTCCAGCTTTTGCTTTGATCTCACAAGGCCACACTTCCAGTGTTACAAGCTAACAAAAGCTGCGTGATCAGATTCCAGGTCATTACTCAAGAAAAGGGACCCCTCTGTGGTCGACAGCGGCAGTTTCAAACCAATTAAAATAAGCCCGTTGTTCCTGTGGGCTGCCGCCTTGCCGCCACCCTGGAGGTCTCTGAGGGCCCATGCTTGCAATGAGCAAGATGCACGAAATGTTAATGGAGACACTTAAATGGCGCGCCAAGGGGATTCTAGTAAATAAGGCCACTCCAAGAGGCTGGGGGAGAAGTCTCCTGAGCTAACCCTGGAGGGAACTTCAATAAACACGAGATTGGATTGAAAACAATTCACGCTGCAAGGGGTGGGTCTGTTGGCAGAGCTGGAAGGGGGTTTCGGGGGAGGAAAGCTATTTCATTTCCTATTAGTTCCCCTTTGTAAGTGTCTGTGCCTCCTGCCGCTGGCCCTAGAACCTGCCAGGGCCTGAGAGTACCCACTGGGCAGGCTGGGAGGGCCAGGGTAGCATTTGCCAAATAAAAATGGAAGGGCAGGAGGAGGCTGAGCAGACAAGGGGAAGGGATGGAGGCCGAGGGCTGGAACAGATTGTTTGGAGACCCTGGGGCCCAGTAGGCAGACAAAGCTTTGCTGAAGAGGAGACCACATTTTCATGACTGTCTGGCAGCTGCTTGGAATTCTGTGGGGTCCTGTTTAGAGATGATCGAATGTGATCCAGGAAACAAATAAATAAGGTTCAAGAGAATACCGCCCATGCCCAGGTCAGTAGGACAATGGGGCCCCCGCTCAGTACAAACTCTGGGGCCACCCTAATTGTAGGTAGTCCCTGGGCCAAGGCTGAGCCAGAATCCAGGCTGTCTGCAGCTCACTGTTGTCTCAGTGCCATTGAGGGCACTCCCGACACGACAAATGGGGAGGTTACCAGCCCAAACAGCTCAGGGAGTCTGGTCTTGGAAAGCTGAGCCTCCTCCACGCAGACCCAGCCCCAGGCACACCTGCTTTCGTCCATCTAGCTTTACAACAGAAATCACGAGGCTTGTTCCAGCTAGGGTTGCCAGATTTAGCAAATAACCCCACTAGATACCCAGGGTGAAATCTGAGAGAAACAGTGGTGCCTTAGTCGTTTTAATCTAAGTATGTACCCTGCAACATTTGGGACACACTTATGTTAACAATTAACAATTGTTTATTGTTTAGCTGAAATTCAAATTTAACCAGGCATCTTGTATTTTTTTTTTTTGGAGCCCTAGCTTCCAGCTGTCTGATTGCCCTGCCTAGATACATACATGCACATCTATGCACAGCCACACACGCACACAAGACACGTGCACTCACCCATACATGCACACGCACACACACACACCCACACATCCCTCAGAGAAAAAAGTTAACACTTCGCAAGGTCCGAGAAGGAGCCTGGCTTTTCCCATATGCTTGCTCATCCAACCCTCCTCGCATCACCTCATGGCCACTGGCGTCATCATTCAGACCAAAGAGACTTGGGCTCCAGACTGCCACTTGTTCAAGGCCACATAGTCAGCACATGGCCTGGCCAAAATTGCACACCCGTCATTTGTATTCTAACGTCTGCACTCTTTCCACCAAACCACACCCAATGCATCAAATTTGAGATGTTTCTTTCCAAACAGAATGGTCACCAGGAAGTCACTATTAATTCAATAGTCAAGTCAATGCACGGGGCTCCGGCCGGCTCATGCGGACCTTGGCATGAAGATGCAGCTACACCCAGTGCAGGCCCTGCTGTCAGGGCTCCCTGGCTTGGTCTGCTGGGCTGGAAGGAACATGCCTGGCTTCCAGGCCTGTGCCCTGCAGCGTCTTGCTGGCAACCGAGTCCTGAGCAAGTCCAGAGTACAACACTGACACCCATGGCAGACCCTTCCTGGATGTCTGAGAGGGGACGGACACTGGGCCTTCTTGGATTTTGGAATTGGCATGGAGTCCTTAACCATCAGCTTCTCCAACTCAACTGGCTGCCCCCAGATAACCAGTAGGTAGTTTAGGAACTTGGTATGTAGTTAGAATCCCAGTCTCCGATGAGGCTGGGGTGAATGCCGGGGTAGCGCGATCTCCACAGATCCTGGGCTATCCTCCGGGCAGGGAGGACACTGAGAGCTGATGACAAGTTCCTCTCTTAACATCTGTCCGCAAGGCAGCTCGCACACCAGACGCCAACGACCACATCTCTACCTGTTGGCTCCCTAGATTTTTCTAGGAATGGAAGTGAAGCGTACCACTTAGTCATTTCTAGAAATGTCTTTTTTACCCCTTCTTTTTAAAACAATCCCAGCCCATTGTGAGTCAGCCTCCTCTCTGAGCCTCTTGCCAGCTGGTGGCAGTTCGTGAGGATTCCGAGCTGACAATCTGAACGCCGTCAGCTGGAGCCCTCGCAGCAACTGTGCCTAATTCCTATCATGAGTGAAATAAAAGCTTTCTGAGCCTGAAGATCTGGATGCTCCAGGTGTTATTTGCTTAACCAGTGGCCAAGAAGAAATCCTGCACAGGAAGAAAACAGCAAGGAGAGAAAAAAGGAGGCCAGCATGGATCATCAAAAACTCCAACACAGAGGATGCTGCTAATCAAATGTTAAAATCCAGGACACGAAATTGCTGAGGGCGAATGAGCTAGGGAGCACCACTAAATAAACACAGCAAATTCCCTCCCCGTCCTCATAATCATCACCTCCATACCATTCGGCTTCCTTTCTCAGCGATGCAGGCCAGCGACAGTCAGCACCATAATGCGGTGATGTTTTCATCATTTAGCTAATGAGGTTAGACTGGAAAATTTCGTACTAAGATCTTCGTCCTGAAATTTGACCATGTACAGAGCGAAGGCACGGGGGGCTTTGGGTGGGGAGGAAGCCGCCCCTCGATTGTGGTTTTTCCGGAGACAGCCCACTGGAAGGAGCAGATTTAATTATAGACAAGTTGTTGCTTTTCAGGTGACCTACTTCTTAGACGGTTTTTCTGCCTTTTCTTTTCTAACACAAAGTTTTGACATATTGGAGCCAGGAAGGAAGAAGTCACACCGTATCACCAAGGAAGTGGGGGCTCGGGCTCTGTGATCCGAGGCAGGGAGGAAAAGGAGATGCTGAGCGCACAGGAGATGGAGAGGGAGAAGGCAGGAAAAGAACAGCAGGGGAGGCTCTTGCTTGTGGCTGAGATGAGACTTGTCCCACCTAAGGTGGCAGTGACCCAGGACACTGCCCAGGTTCTGCCACCAAACTGCAAATCAACTTGTCTTTGCTCAGCCTGAGGATCTCTCAGGAATCTTTGCCAAGGGAGGCCTGGGCTGGCTGGTGCTGTTTTGTTACATGCTGGAACACCTGAGGGACTTGTCACTCCTGAGATGTAGAGAACTTTCTAGAAGTCTATGGTGGACTTGCCTCTGCCCACTGCTCATGGAATTCCCTGCATGGAGTCCCTCTTGGTGCCACCACAGGGATCTCCTGGGGTGAGAAAGGCTGAGCCATTACAAGGGCCAGCAGCCATGGGTAGGGGCAGAGGCCTCACCCTCGGCTACTCAGCAGGATCCCGACTCTTCCTGCTCGGAGAACAGCTGTAAAATGCTCACTCCATCCGTTTTCCTGCCTTCAGGCAGGGGCCCTCTACCTGACTTCGATCGTGAGACTCGGTGTTATTTTTAATCCTGCCCAGAGAGAAGTTCTTGGTACTCTCCCTCCCTTGCCAAACCTTTTCCATATTTAACCAATCTGTTTGCCAGAAAAAATGCTTCTTCTGATCTATCCAAAATCCTTCACGCTGAACCATGGGATGTGTCCATCCCCACATCCTGCCCTTGGGGGTTTGGGAACAGCTCTTTGCCAACATGTGCCCGTGGTCAGGAGAGCCCTGACCATGCAGACAGGGTGCCTCGCAGCTGTGAGCTCTGTCTGCCTTTCTCCGCATGTATCCATCTTTCTCTCCCCCAAAGCCTCAGGACAGAATTCTACTGCTTGCTGTAAAAACTGCTTTGAAGAGCCAGCCCCGGTTTGTGCCCAGCCTAGCTCTCCTCTTCACTAACAGATAAGCAGAAAATGGATTCTTCCATCTCCTGAGAAGCTACCTACTCAACACATTCGGGGGATTTGGCACATTCTGCAAAGAGGAACACTGGATCCCAGACGTAACTGGTGGCACAGCCAGGGGAGGCCACCCACAGATACCTGAGAGTCCTACGGGGAGCAGGTCCTCAGCCCAGCAGTGCCCACTGCCAGTGTCCACTCGCCACAGGACATGGCCCAGTGATTTGATTGATGGCTTGCATTTTGCAGATTTAAGTGGGCAGGGAGCACAGATTGGCTTGAAACTTCATCCGGCTCAAAATACATGCAGAAGCCCAGGGTGTGTGGACACATGGTCACATCTACAGATGGTCACATCTACAGATGGTCACATCTACAGGAGTGAGCACTCATGTCTTTTAAACTGGTCTCAGCGTTACATGCAACACTGTGATTATAAAATAAATTATAAAAGTTGCACATCTACAGATGGTTTGGGCCTCCAAACCAACTCCTTGAAGTCAGGGAAAGGAAATAAGCAACCCCAGGACACTCCCTTGCAGCTGCAGCAGGCCCAGGGGAGGCCACAGCAGCCAGGACCCCTGAGCCAAGCATCCTACTTGTGCCTCCCTGACCCTGCCCAACATGCCCCTACTGGCTGAGCAGGACACTCAAGCACTTCAAAGCATGATGGAGAAACATTGCTGTCCAATTTTCCCCTGGAGCACAGGTGAGAAAGTTCTCATCAGAACTGCAGATGATGTGCAAGCTCTACTTTAGCCAGTGACCTAGTGGGGAGGGGAGGAGATGGCAGAGGAAGGGAAGGAGGGAGAGGAGAAGTGAGAAAACAGTCACTCGGCTCGTGAAGCACAGGGAACTCTAGTCATACAGCAGAAAATGCTGAAGACGCAGGGCCATAGCCAGGGGCTTCCAGGAATCTACCTGCTAAAGCGGGAGTGAGCACTCATGTCCTTTAAACTGGTCTCAACGTTGCATGCAACACTGTGATTATAAAATAAAATACAAAAGTTGCACAGAAAAATGTCAGAGAACAAGGAAAGAAGAGGTTAGTGTGGATGGAGAGATCTGAGGGGATACACAGGCAAGGGGAGCTTGAGCTGTGCTTTGAAAACAGTGAGGAATACAGGGGCCAGAGAGAAGAGAGAGCAGCCTAAGAAAGAGGGGGAGCAAGAGGAAGAAGCTGCTCTGTAGAGCCGCTGTGGCAGGGGCAAGCTGTGGTCTCATAAAGACCATGCTCTTGAGGCCTGAGAAGAGAGTTCCAAGCCACTAAGTGAGATGGCACAGGCAAAGTGCCCAGGCAAGGCTCCAAGCACAGAGCCTGGCACCCAGCAAGCCCTTAATAAAAATCAGCTCCCATCTTCTTTCTCTTGGCTCAGGCTGACACAGGTTGGGGGCAGTGGCTTGAAGAGCTGAGGACCTGGCTGCAGAATAGTTTTCCTGGGAATGATGAGACTTATGATAAACCACATCCAGTGGTGAAGACAGGGAGCAGGAGCCAGGCTGAAGTGGAGAGGAGATGTGGCCAGTACCTAGTCACCCAGACAAGGAGTCCTAGGCAGGGACTGAGGGCCAAGAGTGTTCCATGGGCCTGGGAGACCTCAGCTGCACTTGCACACTTCTGGAGGGAGAGGCAGCTCTGTGTTTTCAAGGGCTCTGTGATGCTCCTAATTAGCATCATGGTACCTCCCAACGTCTCTTGCTGGAGGCCACCTCCAGCTCTACCACTGATTGTAAGCACAGTCCAGTTGCAAAGCTGCCAGAGAGGCACACTTGACTGGCCGGCCCCAGGAGTGGCTGGTTGGCCCTATACTCACTCACCACAGGCATTAGTCTGAAAGTAAGAAGTACATGGGGCCTTGTGCTGGAGGGAGGGAAGTGAGGGTTAGATTTCTTGCCACACCTTCCCTAGTGGTGTGCTCCTACTCAGCCTCCGTCACCTTACTGTCACCATTGCTATTCGGATCCCATTGTCATGGTGATTGGAAATGGTGTGGGTGAAAGACACACAGCAGGTATGTAACAGGAGATTTGCTATCGTTTCTCATGGTATCAAGACTTTAATAAGGTACCTGTCAGGCTGGGACACCTCAATGCGGCCCCACAGGCTGGAAAGTTAATTCTCTGGAGTCCTTTATTTTCCTCATGTTTGCATTTAGCCGTTGCATGGTAGAGATGAGGGGTGGATGCCCCAAGTTATCACAGCCCCAGGGTAGTTTCCCTGGAATGGAGACGTGAGAGCTGATTGCCAAGGCTCAGCCATGTCATAAACTGAGTTTTTCGAAGGCCACTTTCCTGGCCCAGTACATTGGTATGAAGATAGCATGTTTTACAGCCAAGAGAAGGGCCTGCAGTGGCAGCTGGATGCCACCAACAGATGCTGGTACTGTGTGGGCTCACCTGCCACCCACCTGGATGCCCTCAAAAGCCTCTCTGCAGTGGGGTCATGCTCCTCACTTTCTTCCTGCCCTAGATGCTGCCGGGATTGCTGAGGATGTGGTGGCTCTTCTCCAGGCAAGATGCCTGCTTGCTGAGAGCTGGCGAGAGAGGCGTGATCTGCCCATGGCCAGCAGTGTGCGGAACAGTGCATCAACCTATGCCCACAGCATGGAGGCACTGGTATCGGATGCAAGTGGGTGGTCCAAGACCAACTGTTTGGACTGAACACTTGCTGTGGAGCTGCAGAGGCAGGGCAAGAACCCAGGGTCTTGCTTTGCCAGGCACTTTGCAAATCTTCAGGTGCCCTTCTCTAGGTGGGGCTAAATCACTGGTGCTTCTGTGGCATTGGGTACAGCCTGTGTGAGGTGGGGGGCACTCATGGAGCCTCTCACTGTGGGTGTTGCTGTTGCTCCCCTCTGTATCCTTTGTGGGTCAGGCCTGGGGGCTGGGGATGCTCTGGGGCTTCCTTGTGGGAGAGGGCTAATGGAGAGAAGGAAGTCACTTGGCGTCCTGTGGATGGCTTGGAGGGGGCTGGCTGTGGAGGCTGAGGTGACTGTCATACCCAGGAGCAGCATCAGCCTCTTCTTTCTGTTTCTATAACAATCTGTGTGGAGCAGTGGTGATGCCTCTGGAGCTGGCTGACATCTGGCAACAGAGTAGGGGACCCAGCTTCAGCTTCCAGAGGCTCACTCTCTGCTCCCAGGAAGCCCCTGCGGGGAGCTTCATTTTCGAGGGTTAGTGAGGAGGCACCATCAGTCCTGGCCTCCCCTGGCAGTGCCCCATTCTGAGGGAAGAGCATGGGGCAGCCCCTTGTGGGAGGGCAAGCGAGTGTTTCTGCAGATGACTCTGCAGGTGTCAGCCTGTGCCTCCCCACACTCTGTTGTGCTGAAAGCAGCAGCCCCAGCCTGGAGCCCCAAAGAGCTGGGCGCTGGGCAGAGGGAGGGAGGCACTCAAGTAGAGTGCGGGAGGGGATGGATGCTTCCCGCTACAGTGCAGCTCCAAAGCACTGCAGGCCGGGATGGGGCCTGCACCTGCAGGAGGTGTCTGTTCATTACTCTCTCTTCTGCCCTCACTGCTTCTGGGTGGGGGAAGAGGGCTGGGGGATCAGGAACTACTGCCCACAGCCCAAAAGCACAGCAACCATCCTGAGGTCTGTCATCTGTTGGGTTTCTGTGCAGACATAAGGACAACCTGACAGTAAAGACTCCAGCCTATCAAAGAGGGAAGGCATAGGGAATGGCATAGATGCAGCAGGGAGGCTGAGGCCTGAGCCAAGTACTCCCAGGCCCAGGCAGTGCCACCCCTGCTCCCCTTCCTGCTGCTTCCAGGCCCCACCCAGGGGGAAGGAGCAGGGAGGAGAAATGGGCTAGATAAGAAATGACCACAGGTGAGCTGTCCCTTGCATATCCCCAGCCTCGTGGGGGACTGCACCAGTGGTTAGGCCGCTCGTTGGATCAGGCCTTCCCTGGAGATGAGGCATTTACAGCTCCCTGGGCTGGAGGGTGGAAGAAGTCAGGAGGACAACTTGGGCCATCCCTTCAAAAGAAAGAGCTGCAGCCTTGAAGATGTAGCTGGTGAGCCAGGAAGATGTGGGGATCTACTAATTCCTAAATGTGTGTTACTGCTTATTTACATTTGCCCAAATGGACCCTCAACCTGAACGCTCCTTGGGAGGAAACAGGGCCAAGAGGGAGCTGCCTAAAAGGTTCTCCGAGAGCCATCCCTTCCCAAGACATTACCACTTGCACTGTGATAAATAAATGGCACACCAAAAATGTAAGTACAGCTTCAGCGGTGCCCCCCCCTCCCCCCTCTCTCCATCCTCTCCCTCTGCCTCCCGCCTTGGAGCTCCAACCTCTGGGATATTTATTGTTCGTCCCCTCTTAAATCATTCCTGACGGCTGGACTGCTCACACTCCATTACGGGGAGAGGCTGCGCTGAGGCCGCAGTTCCGTTGAGCTTGCAGAAAGGGATTCTCAGAGGAAAAACCCGCCCGGGAGCTGTCCGGTGCTGAACTCTGGCATGATGGAAGATTATGGACCATCTGCACTTTCAGAGGGGGATAGATTTATGAGCAGGAGAGACAGCTAGAAGAGTGTCCATCGCCATAACTCACTGCCTTCTTCAGAGATATTCTAATCAGGCTTCGTTTCCTACAACCGAAAAGCCCAGGTTGAGAACCAGCAAGAGGGGAAATCAATTCCATTTTTCTGGGGTGTTTTTTTTTTTTACCCAGATCATTGCTGTTAACAGTGTTGGGGTGAGGACATCAGGAGGTGGAGGTGGGGGCAGCTGGTGGAGGGACCCTCAGCATGACCGAGCAGATTTCCTGTCAGCATTGCCCAGTGTCCCCCTTGCACTGCAGCTCTTGATTTCTTGCAACTGGTGTCGAGAAGATAGGAGGTGCCAGGATGCCCGCACGGATCTAGTTGAGATTTATTCACAACCCAAAATCATGCAGAGGATGCAGTAAAAACATCTGGGGCTTCCTGGTAGCCTGTGAACTTTGGTATTTATGTGCACAGGGGAAGGGGAGGGAGTGGATCTCGAGACAACAGCCAGGGTCAGGGGCTGTGTTGACACTTTTGCGCATTACTTTATCTACACCATCCCCTCCCTACTCTATAGGCAAAAGAACTGAGGCCTGAGCAGGTGTGGGCATCCAGCCCAGGCCTGCCCAGCACCCTCCAGTCCACCTGCTTCCCACAGACCTCCTTCAGCAGGACAACTCTGCAGACGTGAAGTCTGTCCTCTAGGGCCCCAGCTCCTAGAAAAGATCCTTCCAGAGAAGCAAACAAGCAATTATACCCTAACAGGTCCACAGCACCTCAGAGGTCTCAGAGTGTTTTGATGCTTGCATAATTTGAGCAGAGCCCATCACAGTGGGTAAGAACAGGTACTTCTCTGTCCATTTTAAAGATGAGGGCTTTAAGGTCCAGAGAGGTTAAGTGGCTTCTTTGAAGCTACCCAGCTAACCAGCAGCCAAACCAGGGTCAAGCCCGAGCCTCCTGGCTCTGTATCCAGAGTCCCTCTGGCCTGGGCTCCTCTGAGCATGGTCTTTCCCTCCCTGGGGGCCAGCGTGGGCTTGGTTTCCCCATCTGCCCTCTACCCAGCTCTCCTGCTATGATTCCTGGCTGCTGAGCCAGGGCAGAGGGCTGGGTTTGTAGTCACAGAAAGGGACAGTGTGGTCCTTATCCTGAGGACCTCTTTGCTCCACAACCTCGAGGAAGGGACATCTCTCAACTCATTAGCAGAGCATTGGGAACTCAGCCCCTGGGTACTCACTCCAAGCTGCTAGCAAAGACACTGAATGTTAGCCTCCCCCCCCCCCACTGGCTACCAAGACCTTGCAGTTCTCAGAAATGGCAGGTCAGGGGTCTGGGCAAGGGTGCCAGCTCAGCGGTAGGCACCACCCAGTGGTCTGGAGCTGTCTTCACTGGGCAGAGCCAGGCTGCAGCTGAGGGAGCAGGACTGCTTGGTTGCTTTTCTTTAACTTTCTTTTTTTCTTTGTAAAACTGTGGTCCCACCTATACCTCACCTGTGACTTTCTCACCTGCAACAGCTCTGTCTTGGCCAAGCCCCCTCCATACCACTCATTTACTTATTGCATCACCCACTTGTTCAAACACACAGTGAAGCCTGGACCCAACTCTGACTTGGGAGTGGGGAAGACTGTCTACGGGAGGAGAAGTTCTCCCAGGGTAAGGGCCTCTCTCTTCAGAACCTTCCCCTTGGCCTCTCCTTGTGGGATAAGCTGCTGTCTGCTGGACTCCCAGGCAAAGGGTCATTGTGTAGACCCTGCCACCTGTGCATCACTGCAGGTGTGACCATGGACTGCCTCCTCCTGGGGACTGGCATGTCCAGCAGATGGTGGGACCGTGGCCATGGCCAGTGGCAGAGATACCCAGTCCCATAGCACTGCCACATGTGAATTTTGAGCTCTTGAAAGGTTTTTTGAGCCAGTGTGCCTGAGGAATCAATTTATAATTGTGCTCCACTTTTGTTCATTTTAATCGAAATGGTTGCTCATGGCTAGTGGCCACTATCTGGAACAGCGCAGCTCTGGACAGTGGTGGCTACAGATGGCCTCAGGGTCTCACACTACCTGAGCATCAGGTCTTGATGAGACCCTGGTGTTCCAGAGCCCTGAGGCCCAGGCAAGCAGCAGCCACTGAGTGATGGAGGGGGAGCCGCTCTCCATCCCAAGACATTTGGCTTCACCTGTGAGAGCAGCTTCAATGTGATGAATGGCTAGTTCCTGCACTTTGTGAAATTAAATTCTCAGCTTGGACTGACTAGCATGGGGATAGCCATGGCCACCAAAGGACAGGGAGAGGGCATCAGGAAGAGGCTTGGGCAGCCAAGTTCTCAGGTGTCCGGGTCTTGGCAGCTGCCCCTTTGGGCAGAAAGCTGCATCAGCAGATGTCCAGGCATGGGCTGAGGAGCAGGGAAGAAGGAAGGAGAAGCATGAGGGAAGGAGCCACCTGCAGGGAGGGAGGAGGCTGCCAGGATAGATCTGCCCATCCCACCCAGCACAACCCAGCCCCTGCAGGGACAGGAGCTCTCCAGAGAGCCATCCCATCAGCTCTGACCTTCCCAGGAGCTCCTCCTGTCTCGGACACAGGAGAATTTATGGATCTCTATTATTTCCAGCCTAACTCTGCTTGCTCTCCATGGAAACAAATTCCCCTCCTGCTTCATTATTATTACATCTCCATTAGCATGTGACATAATGAAGAGCCTGTTACAGCCTACCCGGGCACTGCTATAAAGGGTCCTTTCCCCAAACCCACCCTCCACCCCAGCGGAGCTCTGACCAGTGGTCCTGTCCACGGAGAAGGAAAGGGGATATTGCCTCACCAGGGATGATGATTCCTGCTGAGGACATTTTACGGTCACACCATCAACTCAAATCACCTCTGAGAACTGAACTGCCTTCAATAAACAGCCACTATATCACCCAGTGATTATTACAAACCCCATGTCCTCTTCCTTCCCCTGGGAGGTGCTTTGCAGACCCTGCGGAGACTCAGAGAATGTCCTCCGACCTGTGCCACTGCCCGCCAAGGCCACCCTGGCTACATGTCACTCCATCAGTGCACCTTTGGGTACGGAGAATCAGAAGGAATGCAGGGACCCCCTCCCCAAGCCCACAGTTGTTCTGGGTTTTCTCCCAGGGAGGCTCTACCCACAACCTCCTGCCCCGGTTCCTTCCCTGAAGTCTCTCCTTTAATGAAGCAGCAGCTCTTGCATTTCAGGGACTCCATCAGAGATCTTTCCAGAGTCTGCTGCCCTGACCTCTCCGCTGACGTGTCCAGAGTGGGAGAGATCACTGATGCCAATAGCATCTCTGTTCACACCCTGAGCCAGAGCTGGAAAACAGCCCCTGTGCCCTGTGCCCTCCCGGGGGAGAGAGTGGGGCTCCATCTTTCTGCTCTCCATTTGCAGCTCAGATGTCCTGGAAACTGACCATCACATTAGCCCCAGAAACCAGTGTGTGTGTGTGTGTGTGTGTGTGTGTGTATGAGTGCATGTACATACGTAATGTGGGTATGTACATGCATGCATTTGCATGGGATCATGGGATTACACACATGCCGGTGTGCATGTATTCATGTGTGTGTGCCTGCAACTGCATGTATGTATTCAACACTCCCCTACTTGAGGTCAACCTTCCATTGGGATGGAGCCAGTTCTTCCCTTTCTCTTGCCCCCCTGGAACCCAGTACAGGGTCCCAGGCAGTGAACCCTCACTGAGGCGAAGGTGAAGAGAATTCAGGGTATCAAATGGGTGTGCTGCTGAGCAGAGCCTCACCTCTAGCCCTGGGTGTTCTGGAACTGCCCTAGGACCACCCAGAAGGGCCCTGTGCTTTGCCCAGCCTTCCCCCACAGAGACCCCAACTATGTGCCATCCCTCTCTGTGCACGCAACACTGCCTGCGATGGCTTCCGTTTCACTGTGAAGGACCTTGCATCCTTCCCACAGGTCCTGGAGATTGACAAGGGAATGCACAGGTTCCTGCACTTCTCCATATCTCATGGGTAGAAAGAGGTGGGCTGAGGGTCTTCCCATTCCTGTCTTTCCCATTCTCTGACTCATTTTGCTATGGGGAAAATCCAACCATGGGGAAAGCAGCCACCATGCAGGCTGCAGGGTCATGGGGTCACATGGCAGGTTATGCCTGTGGATCTTGGTGGGCCTGACAGTCCCTCAGTCACTCCCTGCCCACACAAGTCCTACTTGGTCTCGGCCAGGGCCAGATCTTCTCTGATCCACTCAGCCAACGTGGCCTTTTGCTTCTACCTCACTGCCTAATGGTCACCTTGGTCTACTCTGACTCCTGCTGTCCCTTGGGCCCAGCACCACTGAAATCTAATGTTGCTTTATTATTCCCAAGAATATGTGCCCTGCCTTGTTATCTGACCCGTACCCCCATGTTGCCAAACACACTGCACCTTACAGCCGCAGCCCCAGGCATGAATGTTTCTTACCTATTGTTCCTTTGGACGGACTTCCTGTCTTTAGCCCCAGACTGCTCAGCTCACCTCTAGCAAAGAGCAAGAGCTTTGTTTGTGGCTGTCCCCTATCTCTGTGCATGAGGCCACCATGCACTGAACCCCCTGGACTGCAAACCTTGCTGTCACTCATGCTACCTCCTCCAGTGTTCAGCTGGATGTCTTTGCTTTGCAGGTTCACTTTCCTTTTCATTCCCACCAACTTCCTTACAACTGGACCCTGGTCCCCACCATGGCCTGGATGGTCTCTCCTCCCCCTGTCCCTCACTGCCTGTCCCTGGTGCCACTCTGTCCACACTACCCAGTGTAGACAAGCCCCTTCCTGCTCCCAAAGCTTCTGCTTTCCATGAGTGCCCATGGACCCAAAACAAGTATCTCCCTAATGCCAGAGACCATGCCTCTCCCAGGCTCCCAGAGAAGCTCTCGTCTCTAGTACCCTCCTGAGCCTCTCAGAGCTGTGATGAGACCTAATCATGATCTGCGGGTCGGAAAGCCCTTGGAGACTCCCACACGACAGGCACCATGTCACAGTCTCCCTTGTCCTCTACGGCACCCACCCCAGGGCTGGGGCATGGCTGATGTCAGCAAGGTCTCTCGAAAGTGAGTTTACACCACGACCCACCCTGCTGTGAGCGCAGCCGGTCTTCTCCCTGGAGGCCAGAATTCCAGGTCAGCCAAGGGCCCTGGTGGGCACCACGAGGGACAGCAGAGATCTTGGTTCACTGAGGCTATTTTCCTCAAGGTCAATGGAAAGGAGAAGGGCCAGACATGAAGCAATGGACCCTGCGCAGTTACAGGTCTGGAACTCCCCAGCCTGCTCTGGTCTCTCAGCTAAGCCGTCCTCTGCCTGCTGGTGTCATTCCCTACTGCCCTGAACTGTGCTGTCTTCCCATCCCATCTCAGGTCTGAGCAATCCCACGTGCAGGCAGGGCTTCAGGTCTGATAAGATGCTGGGGGAACACTCAGTGCCCCCCACTACTAGCCATCCTTGCCCACAGAGTCACCCGAAGCCCAGGGCTGCTATCACCCAGCACCCTCCAGATGGCTACCTCCTCACCCTGGTCTGCTGCCTGGGGGGGCTCCATTTCTGTCTCCCGTCTGAGACCACACCAGGTACCAGGACTCGAACTGGAGCCCTAGGAAGGAAGGAGTCGTGTGGAGGTCTTCTCTTTTATTTTCCTTTTCTTTTCTTTTCAATGCTGTTGAGCAAAGCAGCAACTAGGCTGAACATGGCTGGCAGGGAAGCGTTTTGTGATAAATCAGTAAACTGCCTGGGTGGATGGGTGGGTGGGGCGGAGACAGAGGGATGGAGTGGGAGCCCCAGGGTGCTGGTGAGAAGGGTGGGTCTGGGTGCGACCTGAGCCTCTGAGCCAGTCAGGTGAGATGGGAGGAGAGACAAGAGCAGGAGGGGGAAGAAAGAAAATGGAGGAAGACAAGGAGACAGAGAGATGGAGATGGGGAGACAAAGACATCAAGAGGCAGAGATAGAGATAGACTTGGGGGAGAAAGGGAGAGACAAGTGTGTGGGGGTGGGGAGGAGCACGACCCTCAGGATCCCTGTTAACACACAGTGGGTCACCTCCCAGCCTCAGGACAGGCTGCGTTCATCAAAGAGTTGAGGAGACTTCTTTTCCTAAAGTGTTTTCATTAAAGAAAGAGAAGTTGCCAGGCTGGCTGAGCTGCCCTGGCCTCCCTGGGCACTGTGCACTGTAAGAGTCTCACTTTCTTTGGTTCCAGAAACATAGAGCTGTTTAATTCTCATCCCTTAAATCAATACCTGGTGTCATGTCATCCAAAGCAGTTATTTTTACACCAGAAAAAAATGGAGACTGAGTAGGGTATCAAGAAGAGAGAGATAGGAGACAGAATTCATCGCTTAGGGAGCTCGAGGACAAGCCTGGCTCTGAACCATCCCAACTCAGCATCCTGCAGAGGGCTCTGTCCATCCCTGGCTTGAGACAAAATTCCCATAGGGGAAGCAGGCGAAGAAGAGCAAAGAAATTTGGGGAGGAACAGCCCACAGCCCGGACAGTCTGTCTGATGGCAAAAGAAGGTCTCCCCAAAGCCACGACAAGACCAGCCCCAGAGAGGAGTAACAAGGAGCCGGGTCTTCCTCCACCTCCCCAACTCTCCTCTCCCATCCTGGCAGCTCCCCTAACCCACCGTGCTCAGCCACCCAGAGCATCCCCTGCAGCATTCCTCCTGCTGCATTGCACCCCCCACCATGAACTAAAGTGTGCCCGTGGCCCCACTTCTCCATGGAAACGCCCCACCCTGGTATTCCCATGACCATGACCAGTGATCACCTTCCATCCCTTCTCTTTCCTTTTACTGTTACCTTCTACCTCTGAGTCCCTGCAAGGGCCTTTCCCCAATTCAGTAGTGTTCCCTATGGCCATCCCGGATTCATGAACAGAATTGACGGGAACTCTATTTGTGACCAAGGGTGGGGGTGCCTCAGTCACAGTGAGGGGACCACTGTGTGTAACTTCTTTCATCCTGGGGAAGGGGCTGGCTATGAGCCATTATGTGCGCGTGAGTGTGTTCAGGTGTGCGGTTCATCGTTCCCACCTCCTCGTGCTCCAGGTCCTGGGCAGAGGGCTGTCCCCGTACCATCGTCTCCCTCCATCCTGCATGCTGACCGGGGAGCAGGTGTGACTCACAGCAGAGGAGGCTGGAACTCCAGAAGGGCAAACATCTGGCCAGGTGTGGTCCTTTCAAGTTAAGATTCCTCCAGCTTCTTGTCCCCAGATGCCAGGCTCCCCCAAGATACCTGTGCGGGGGGCTCTAGCTTCCCACTTTCTGCTTGGGCCTCCCCTCCTGGGAGCTCCCTCTGCCTGAGCCCCTTCGCCTCCTTTGCTCCTGTCCTCCCTTTCTTTGAGTCTCAGGTCCCCAAAACCTTCCCTCAGCAACCTCACCATCCTGACCACCATGTTGCTGCAGTGCCTGCCTGGACTTAAGACATTGTTGTCCAGGATCCGGATTTGCCAAAAATCCCACCCTGCTTCTCCTCATCCTAGTCTTTTCTTATAGGACAGAAAATTTGCTGTTTCTAATACCTGTGGATCTATCTGTGCCATCAGTCTTTACCATGGAGTCCACGAAGTCTCACACACGTTCTCTGAAATACCACTTATTTTAACCATCCTGAGTGGGACAACCAAGTCTCCAAAAAGCCAAACTACTCATCCAGCAGCGCACGGAGACAGATCAGAGGCTCACAGGGCAGAATTCGGTGCAGGCCCTTCTTCTCTATCCAAGTCACACCTTGGACTTGACTTTTACACATGAAGGCAGCCTCCAAGTCCACCACAGCCAGGACAGCAAGGTGGCTTTGGATGAAGAGATGTGCATCATGAATAACAATGGAGACTCTCTGGAGCTTTGGGGCTTTTATGGGTGGCTGACAGCCTCCAGGAGGCAATTAAAAAGGCACAATAAAACAGTGAAGTGCTCATATTTCAACAGCCCAACTCTTACCCGGCAGGAGAGCTGTGCCCATCCCACAGCCAGCCAGATCTTGGGCTCAAGCCTGGAACTTCTCAGAGGAAAATCTGGGCTTACTTGACAAAAAGAAAGTTGCAACTGGAACAGAGTCACACAAGTCCAACCAGCGTGGTCTCTGCATCTTGGGTACCATCCTCATCTCTGGAACTGATGCTTGGTGCCCAGCCCAGTCAACCACATCTGCACATCTGTGAGTGTGCACTGAAATGTGGGCCACACACTCCTGTGTGTGCGTGCAAAGAAAGAGCACTCACAAATCAGACAACGAAAACACATCTGTCTTTTCCATCATTTCTCTTCCGCACGCAGTCCTTACTCATAGCCCACCTCTAAAAGAAAAGAAACTGGCAAGCACGTGTCCTTCCTTGCTAGATGTTCACATCGCTCTCCTGAATCGCTAGCGTGACTGTCCCGGTGTTCTCCGAGGTGAGAAGCAGTGGAGGTTTCTTCTGGCTTCACAGACTGCCTGCAGTGATGGGACAGGGACAGGGCGGCAACTGTGCAGCTGCGTCTGGTGCTGCTGCAGGCAGAGAATATGGATTAGACAGCATTCTTATCACTGGAGTTTGGGAAACTGCTCTGCTTCCATGGAACTTCAGCGAGACGGTGGTGAAATGAGGAGGAACCAGGATCGTATCTGGATTCATCGAGACTCCTCCCTAGAGCCCCAGCACACCTTGTCGCACTAGAGAACTTTATTTGTTGAAGAGCTGCTCTTCATCCATCTGGGCTTCCAGCACACTGCTCACTCGAGGTCAAAATATAGCACCTTGGAGCAGAATTTAGGAGTACACTACTCACCATCCTCTTTGGAATTAAAATTGCTACACGTGTTTCCAAGTGTTTCAATAACCGTTGAGGGAGAAGAGGAATGAGCAGCATTTAGCTTTATGCTTTGGAGGACAGCTCTCTGCCTGACTGCTGCTTTTCCCCTAGCCCTGGAGACAAATAAAGAGCTAGCTGGAACTTGTTTCTCCCCTTTCCTGCTTTCCCTCTCCGTAATCCTTAGGCGATTTGGTTTTGGCTGTAGATTAGCACATTTATTTCAGAATCACTAGTTAGAAGGAAGGGGGTAATTCTATAAAGATTGAGATTCAGGGAAGCCTCCCAGACCGATGGAATCTGAACTTCTGAGGAGAGAAAATCTGTCTTACAGCAATGCAGGAGATTCTTGCTCACACTGAAGTTTGCAAAGCTACTGCTCTGGGGCTGGGAGCTAGGCAGCAAGTACCTCTCACCGGCCCTGCCTCCCAGAAACTAAACCTTTTGTTTTCTCTTTCTGCATGGGGCAGGTCTCACTGGGCTGCAGCCATGACTGTCAGCATCTGTGCAGTGTGAATGCAAGGAGTGCCCCAATGCTCCTAAAGAGGGACACGATGTGGGGTGATTAAAATTAAGCCCTGTGTTTTAACAAAGATGTGATTATCACCAGCACTGTCACAGGCCTGGCACTCAGAACCCTGAAGATGCAAGCACTTCGCAGTTTTCCATGATGGCCTGACTTTATTTGATGAACAGGGGGAAAAAAATAGGAAAAGAAAAAGATGAAAACATCTATAAGGACCATCTGGATTCTGTGGCAAACCATGAAGGCAAATTCCTGAGAGTCAGCATGCTAGAGAGGCTGGGAAAGGGTGTATTTATAAACAACTCCGATATTTAAATGGGAAAATGCCCCCCGGCACCTCCACTTCCTGTGTAAAAGGCTTTCAGAATGGTGCAGCTCAGAGCTCAGCTCCAAGTCTGAGCAGTGGAGAGCCAGGCACACCTGCAAATGGGTACAGCACTCAGAATCACAGCTTCCGGGTTTTGGTAGCCGGTCCCCCAAAACAATCGCCTGAAGAAAGGATTAAACGTATCTCTCAGTGCGGGTATGTGCGCAGTCATGCACAGGAAATGCAGCCATGGCTACATGCGTGTGCATGGACACACACAGAGGAATACAGACATGTGTACATACACACTGTGAGTTATACATGCCAACATGTGTGTTGTGTGTACACGGTCGCGTGCCCAGGGATGCGGGGGTGTGAATATGTGCAGATTTGTAGGCACACGCTAACATACGCGCTGTACATGCACGTATGTGTCCAAGTACAACCTCGCAGATTTGCAGTCTGCTACTTTTAGCAGCTCTCCTTGTCCCGTCCCCAGGTTGTGCAGTACTGAGCCCCTCTCCACATCTCCCCATTATTCATGACTCTGTCACCAAGTTCTGCCTGCACTGTGCAGAACTAAAGTGAATTAGTAGGAGGTTGTTTCTGGGAGTCCAGCAGTTAGGGCAAAGGGGCAGACATGGGGAGTCAGAGAAGCTGGGTAGGGACAGTGCAGCTTTGCCCTGGCTCCAACTGCTATGCTACATGCACATTAGCTGTGCACATGGGGACTCCTTGCCCCCGCCCCAGGAGGGGCTGAGGTTTCGTGTCTCTTCCGGGAGAAGCTGTGGTGGCCCTCGGTGTATGCATGGGGGAGAGAGCCCAGGCAGCTGCCTTCCTCGATCCTTCTGAGTTCTGGGCTCTCTGCATAACCATCTTAACAGGACAAGGAGTGCAGGGTGTGTCTGCTCTCATGAGCAATGACCCCCTAAACTGCACCAACTCACCCCCTGCACCAGGGCTATGGGAAAAACGATTTGCAGCCAGTGGCCCCTAATGTATGGAAATATCTATATCGGCAGGTGCAGGTGACCTCCTAACGTGAAAAGAGATGAAAGTAATGGAATCCATTTGGAAAATTTCACTTCTGACCCTGGAGCTGGGGCCAAGAGGGTGTCCTCTGTCCCTCCCCTCTTCCTCAGTCCCTCCACTCCCCGCTGTGAGCTGAGGTGGCCCTGCCAAACCTGTCACCTAGCATTAGAGACGATGAGAGCCGAGCACTTCCCCAGCCTCATGGTGCAGCCTGTGTTCAGGGCCTTGCTTTATCAGTTTTTATTTTGCGTAATATTCATCACACTGGTTTATTTATGGGGCCCTCATTGGGAAGTTATTTTTCAGGCCTGGTGAATAAAACATTAGGCTTTGCGGCTTGTCAGGGTGAGTGCGGTGCCTCTGATGTCAGCCTGACAAACAGCCGTTTCTTTTTCCCAACGACTGCACTTTTAGAGAAATTTATTTGTATTTTGTTGGGCATTTGTTGTTTTTTTTCCTCCGGCGGGTGGATGTTTGGCCATGTCAGAGTCTTTTCTCTTCTGATTAAATGCTGGAGCCTTCGCCTGCTGAGCAAGGTAATCTACAAAGCAGCAGGCTGGAGAAGTGAGGCTGGGCGGCCAGAGGAGACACCCCGCTCATTGCACCAGACAGCGCATGGCCCCCCAAGAGCAGGAAGCTCCACCAGACTCCCCAGGCCTTCACTGCATGAGTAGAAGAGTGAAAGGGGACCTGGATGAGCCACAGGGGACACTGATCAACTTCGTGGGCAATGGTGTGGGGTCTAGAATCCCAGTGATCAAGACAGGGAAAATAACCCAAATAAGTTGAGACAAAGCCAGAAAGGAGAAATTGTGGCTTTAAGCAGACTCTAAATAAGAAAATCCATATTTAAAGAAAACCAAGGTGAAATGATTCACTTTACAAACGGGAAACGATTCACTTTACGAAAAGGGCTGACATATTTCTTAGTAATTCTAAGTGCATTTATAATGTAGATTACACAAGTTTCAAATTTTTATTAAATAAAAGAAAACAAGGGAAGGGAGAGAAAGAGAAACTAAGAAAGAAACTAGGAAAGACAGAAAGCATAAAGTAAGAAAACAAGTAAGACAGGAGGGAAAAAAGGAAGGAAGAAAGGGAGGAAGGAAGGAGACTAAAAGAAAGATCCTACTTTTGGGTATATATCCAAAGGAGATGAAATCAATATGTCAGTGAATTATCTGCATGCCCGTGTCTATTGCAGCACCATTAACAATAGCTAAGGTATGGAACCAAACTAGGTATCCATTAGCGGATAAATGGATAAAGAAAACGTCAAGGAATATTTTTCAGCCAAAAAAAAAAAAAAATGCGGTTCTGTCACTTGCTGCAACATGGATGGAAGCGATGTCGTTATGTTGACTGAAACAAGCCAGGCACGGAAAGACAAACATTGCATGTTCTTCCTTGTAGGTGGAAGCTACAGAGTGGATCTCACAGAAGTAGAGAGTAAAATAGTGGCTTCTAGAACCTGAGAAGGGTGTGGGGAGAAGGGAGGAGGGGAAGGTTGCTTAAGGGGGGCAGTTGGATAGGAGGAATAACCTCTACTATTGTATAGCACAGTAGAGTAACTATGGTTCACAGCAATTAACTGAATATTTCAAAGTAGCTAATAGAGAGGATTTTAAATGTTCCCAACACAGAAGATAAATGTCTGAGGTGATAGATATGCCAGCTTCCCTGATCCGATCATTACAGATTGCAGCAAGCATTGAAAGGTCACGCCGTGCCCCATAAATATGTACAATTACTGTGTGCCAATTAAAAATAAAAAAGTATATTTTTAAAAATAGAAAGCAAGTGAGTGAGCGCAAGAGGAGGCAATGGTGCATTTCAGATTGAAGAGTGGGTTTTAAAGAAAGGACTCAAGAAGACTTTGGTCAATAAAAATCCAGCCAGCTGCTAGCAACTCCTTCCGGCACCTGTCCTTCAGCAAAGAGGCCCAGTGTATGGCCAGCAAGATTCTGACCATGTGGGCCGGTGAGATGGCTCAGCGGCATAAGCGCCTGCCTGGCAAGCGCGAGGTCCTGAGTTCGACTCCGGGTACCCACATAAAAATAAAAAAAAAAAGATCATGGAAGCTCAGTGGTTCTTTTAAACCTGGAGGAAGAAAATGTGATTTAGTTCCCTGGGGAACTTGCCCACCAGACCAAGGGTACCTGCTTCCTCCTTGGATCCTCCACAGGATCCAGGGCCCCCTGGTTTCCTGTACATTGACCCCTAACAATGGAGGCTGCTGCTTGTGGGCTGCATATGATCCCAGGCAGGGAACAGGAGGATGATGTCATGAAACCTCCCCAAACCCCATGAAACAGTTACTGTCAGCCCATCTTACAGATGAGGAAGCTGAGCTCAGGGAGGTTAAGGATCGGCTGGAGGATTTTGGGTGCAGGACCTGGACGAGGCCACACTCTAAGCTGCTCTATGAGGCCTCCTGCACCCATGGAGTGACACACTCCGTTCCTGCCCTGAAACAGCCACTCAGGCAATGATGAGAGATGCTGGGAAGAGGCCACTGACTCATTAGTGCCTATAGAGAGACAAGCACTCATGCAAATGGCAAGTCACAGCTCCAAGAGAGCTAAAAACTTGGTTTAGACGGCCACATGGGCCCATGCTCAGATATGGTGGAAGATGTGATGGCCACCATGATCACACAGTCGGGGTCCCGTGCCTAGGAACCTGACAATCCTCCCTCAGACTTCCACGGGTCAAGGCCCAGTGTAGAAATACAAATACACGTTTAAAAGCTCCTTGACTTCAGGTATTTTTAGCTGGCTAATTGAGTCTAGGTAAATGAAACAATTCCAGAGAGTCAAGAGAAGCATCCTCAGAAGGACCCACCATTGCCAGTGGCTTTCAACACCCCCCACCCCAGCAACTCAAATCACCAATGAAAACAAGGAGGAACAAAGATCTCTCTCAACAACTAGTCCCTGCTGGAGCGATTGCCCCCTCTACTCATCCTCTTCGAAGTCCAGTTTCTCAACTGTTTGCCTGCACAGGGAAGATCCACGCTATTGCCTTCCATTTGCTCTTTGACCCACTCCAATCTACCATACCACTCTCTCAAAACTCTCTTTTCAACGTCACCTTGATCTCCTGACTGAAATTCAGAGGATCACGTAACTTGCCTGTCCTCAGACTCCACTTGACCACTCCCCCTCTCCTACTGGAAATGGTCTTGGCTTCTAGGTCCTGTGACACACAAATATCAGCGGTCCCTGCCAGCAAGGCTGCTGCTTCTCTTGCCTAGCTCTAAAGCTGGGTCCTTCACAGGGTAACTCTGGCTGCCTTTTCTTTTCTCACTGCAGTCTTCCCCCAGCAGCTTTTTCTTCCCACCTGTTTTTTTTTTAGGAATTGGTCTATTTGCTCAAGTTGTTGAATTTATGTGTGTAGTATTCCTTTATCATCCTATTCACAGCCATAGGGTCTGTAGTGATAGCCCTCATCTCAGTCCTGAAATTAGTAATTTGTGTCTTTTCTTTTCTTTTATCTTGTCAGTCTTGCCAGACGCTCACCAATTTTATTGTTCTGACCAAAGAATCATCTTTTCATTTCATTGGTTTTCTTTATTGTTTCTTTGTTTCCAATTTCATAGATTTATGCTGTCTTTGTCATTTCTTTGTTTCTGCTTGCTTTTGGCTTAATGTGTTCCTCTCTTTTAGTTTTTTATGGTAGAAACAGATGATTTGTTTGACTTTTTTCTTCTTCTTTTTTTTTTTTTTTTATGTGGCTATTGGGAGTCGAACTCAAGACCTCACGCTTGCCAGGCAGGTGCTTATGCTGCTGAGCTATGTCACCAGCCCCATGTTTGACTTTTTTTTAATGTAAGCATTTAATGCCATGAATTTCCCTCTTAGCACCACTTCCCCCAAATTTTGGTATGACGTATTTTCATTTTCTTTCAGTTTTAAGTATTTTTAAATTTCCCTTTTTTGAGAATTTCCCTTTGACCCATGAATGGAAAAGTATATGTTCAAAAATTTCCAAGTGTTTGGAGATTTCCCTTTTACTTTTCTGTCACTTTTCTGTCTACTTTGATTCTGTCAGATCAGAGAACATGTTCTGTGTGGTTCATGTGTCTTTTGTTATTAGACGCATGCAAGCATTTCCCTTGAGTATACGCGGGGGAGTAGAACTGCTAGGTCATACGTGAATGTTCAAGTCTAGGAGATAAAGACAAACTTTTCAAAGAGGTGAATTACTGCTGTCCTGAAATGAATGAGAAAACTCATGAACCTCATCATTTCCGACACTTGGATTTGTCAGGCTTTTTAAATTTTGCCAATCAAATGGAGGTTAAATGCTACCCAATGTGATCTTGATTTACATGTTCCAGCTCATTAATGAGGTTGCATTTTTTTATATATATATTTATTGGTCATATATTTCCTTTTATATGAAATTCTTACCTGTCTTCTTCCTTATCTCTGTTGGGTAAAGTTATATTTTCTTCTTGGTTTTTAGGGGGTTCTTGAAATGTTCTTTTTTTCTTTTGTGGGTACCGGGGGTCAACCTCAGGACCTCGTGCACCAGCAGGTGCCTGTGCCACTGAGCGATATCACCGGCCCTTTTTTTTTTTATATAAGACCTTCCAATTCATTTATATTCAGTTAAGTTTAATAATTTTGCTTGTATAAGTCTTAAACATATTTAAATTAAATATATTCCTAGGTATTAAACATTTTCTGAGACTATTACAAATGATGTAATTTCTGTAATAGTATTTTTCCAGTTTTTACCACTGATATATAGAATATAATTGACTTTTTTTGTATTAACCTAATATTAGCCAACTTGCTAAACTCTCTAGTTTGTGAAAGATTTCCTGTAGATTTCAGGGGATTTTATGTAAATGACCACACCTGAAAATAATACAACTCTTCCTTTTTTCCAATCTCTGTCTCAGTCTGTCTGACTCTCTGTCTGTCTGTCTCTCTCATTTTGCACATTGCACTGCTTAGGACAATGTGTAAGGGGAAGCTTACCATGCTTTCACACGTAAATGACAACTTAGTTGCATATGATTGTATGTTCGAAGATCTTTTCTTCCGTGCTTTGAAAATGTCACTCCATTGCCTCCTCATATCTGGTGTAGCTGTTGAAAATCCCAAAGTCTGCAAAATGCTCATTCTTTGCACAAGTTCTTCTCTTCTCTGGAATCTTCCAGAACCTTATCTTAGTTATCCTTAGATTTCACTAGACGTATGTAGGTTCCACATGCCCCCTCTCTTTTCTCTCTTGCAATATAAGACCTTTTTCAATCCAAAACTCTTCATCCTTTTTTTTTAATCCCAGTGATTTTTATCTCTGCATTTGCTTCTAATATATCCTCTTCCGTGTTCTCATTTTTCTGTCCTTGTTGGACTTCTATCACCCATATGTTAGCACTTCAACTTCTTTCCTCCTTATGCTCCAGCTTTCCTTTCATATGTTCTTTTTCTTTGTGCTTTCCTTCCTTTTTTTTCTGTCAGAGATTTCAAGTTGGTCTCCTCCAATTCACTAATTCACTCCTTGATGGTATTTATTCCGGGATTTATCTCCCGCACTGCGACTTTTTATTTCTGCAGATACATCTTGAAACCTAATCCTTGGTGTGGCTCTTCCGTACGTGTCCCTGCTGTTGTTTCACACTGCTGGCAGTGTGCCTTAGCTCATTTAGTATGTTTATTAAGCTAGTTTTAAAAATTAAAATCTCTGTCTAGCATTTCTGCTTCTGATAGAATGTGGAATATGTAACCAAGTTTGTTGTCTTTAAAAAAAAAAAATACCTCTGCCTCTCGAATGTCTTGTGGCCTGGCCTATAAAGTCACTTCCTGCTGGGGGACGTCTGACTCTCAGTTCTGCAGCGCATCTGGAGGGAGCCGCCCAGGTTTCCATGTGGCCTGGGCACGGTGAAAGCACTGTGGGTGGATGGGCTGCAGGAAATCAAATCCAACACCCCTCACTCTGGCTCCTTCCTTGGGTCGCAGCTCACCTTCCTTTCCCGGGAGAAGCCACCTGGGGGTAACCCTCAGCCTGCACCCTCCTGGTCATCTGCAGCGGGAAAGGTGGGAAGTGGCTGCCGAGGTTAGGTGGTCCGCATCTGTTTGCTTGGCTCCCCAGTGAATGTGGTGCTCTGAGCCACCTTGATATTAGAACACCTGCTCATGGGACTCTGCTTGGCCCCAGGTATGGGATGTAGCCACAGGTGTGGGACAGGCACTGTCTGTCCCAAGGCAATTGTGGCAGGAGCTGGAATAAGGAAAAACAGATGTCCAGTACTCCCCTTCATACCCACGCTCCCACAGCTTTGCCTGGCTACCTCCCGTCTGCAGCCCAAGCCACAGCCCAACACACACTAAAGTGAACGCTCCCATCCCCCCATGTCATTGTTTTCCCTTTTGTTGTTCCCCTGAGGATGACTTTGGAGCAACAGGCAGAGCGTTGAGCACCAAGCCACCTCTTCAGATGCAATGTGTCCAGATCAGCTCCTTTGACACTTCACTTTCCAAGGGGTCCTCCATCCTGTCCTCTGTCCAGAAAAGCACCCCTCCAAGCACAGGCTGCTCATTTCTGAACCAAAGGCCAATTCTGCTCCCCCTTTCCATGTTCTCCTGCCTGCAGTTCACCAGCAAGGCCGGGGACTTCCATCTCCAAAATGTTCCCACCACTTGGCTCCCTGACCCCCCAGCCCTCGCCTGTCCTGATGACAGTAAGTTGCCTGCTGGAATCCCTCCCCGCATCCAGCAGCTGCTTCCTGAGCAGCCGGCTGATCCCTGCCTGGCCCCTGCACAGCCCACAGCACTGTCCAGTCCCCTGGGACCATCACTCCCTGCTCTCTCGCTCTCTGTGCATCCGGCTGTGGGCTCCTTCTTGGTGTGGGCCCCTCTAACTTGCTAAGTTCTTCTTTTCTTGGGTCCCCTATGGTTGCTTCTTTCTCTGTCTCTCATCCTCCTCCCCTACTCATCCTTCAGGTCCCCACCAGAGATCCCCTTCTTAGAGAAGCCCCTGGGCCCCATCTGAGTGCATCCTGATGACACCCCACACAGCCTGTCCTATACTGACCACAGTCACCCCTCTCTGGTGTTTCTCTTCACTTCTGTGACATTGTCTAATGTGTCTTCTCCCAGGCCAGCTGCTGCTGGAGGACAAGGCCACTGCTTCTTTCTTGCCTTCTCCCTGCCTAGGGCCAGCACACTGGGGTGCGTGGAGAACGCTCGGCAGAGGCATGCGACCTCCAGCAGGGCCTCACCACCTGGGGATGCTGAGGCAGGAGCAGCTGAAAAGACCAGGATGGGATGGCCCTGAGCTTAGCACCGCTACCCCAGCCCACTGCTCTTCCAGTCCCTGGAAGATCACTCCCTTCCCATCTGCAGAGAGGGAGCCTTACTCGCAGCCTTGACATCCAGCCTCTGGCGGTCTGTCCATTCATCGGCTCATGGCTGTGCGGGTTGCTTCTGACTTCTGACTGTTGAGGATAATGCCACTAGGAACATCAGTACACAGTAGATTGGCCAACTGTGCCGGGTATGGGGAGCGGGAGGGGCAGGCATCATCCCGATCTGGGCTTCCACTCCTCAAGCAGCCTCCCCTCCACTCACCTTGCAGGCTACTCTATGGTGGTCGGCTCTGTGTCCTCACTGTCTCTCCGGTCCTCAGGGTCAGAGCCCCACTGTCCTCCAACTCCCCCATCCATATCCCTGTCTCTGTGTTAAGTCCTTTTTCTGAAGGTCCTGGTTGGGTCTCCCTACTCCTGCAGCAACCCTGACTGATACATCCCATAATGTAGGTCAGCGTTTTTCAGCTTAAAAGGCAATTTTATTTCATGTAACGTATTTATTGATAAGGTGACCAATTCATTTTCCTTTTTTGAGAATCTCCCTTTAACCCATGAATGGAAAAGTGTATTTTCAAAAATTTCCAAGGGTTTGGAGATTTCCCTTTCACTTTTCTGTCTACTTTGATTCTGCCGGATCAGAGAACATGTTCTGTGTGGTTCATGTGTCTTTTGCTATTAGACGCATGCAAGCATTTCCCTTGAGTATACGCGGGGGAGTAGAACTGCTACATACGTAAATGTTCAAGTTTAGGAGATAAGGACAAATTTTTCCAAGAGGTGAATTACTGCTGTCCTGAAATGAATGAGAAAACTCATGATCCTCATCATTTCTGACACTTGGATTTGTCAGGCTTTTTAAATTTTGCCAATCAAAGGGAGGTTAAATTCTACCCAATGTGATTTTTTTTTTTTTTTTTTTTTTTTGTACCAGGAATCAAACTCACAACCTTACACTTGCCAGGCACGCACTGTGCCGCTGAGCTATATCCCTGGTCCCAGTGTGATCTTGATTTACAAGTTCCAGCTCATTAATGAGGTTGCACACCCTTTTTATATATATTTATTGGTCATATGCTGATTTGGGTAATGAAAATCCATGTCCCACTCTGCTGGGCCTTGGGGACATCATGGCAGGCAGACATGGCCATCACTTCTGCCCTCAGCATGCTTCTGTCCCTCGGGAAGCAGGAATGACCAAAGCTCACACACCTGCAAGAGTGCTCATGGGACCTGGTGGGCTGTAGGGAGGAGGCCCCATTCCGCCAGGTCTCTGACAAATGTCAGGGCCAGACAGGGTGAGCAAGGGGTAGCATGAGGAGGTGAGTCGCGGAGTATGGGGAGCCCTGGATCTCCATGCCCTGGATCCTCTTCTACCACTTCAGGCCCCCAGTGTGCCTCCTGATGCTTTGTGTTTCCTTAGCTCCCCACTCCTGAGTAACTGCTAACCTTTCTGTCTCTATGAGTTTGACTGTCCTAGGGTCCTCATATAAGAGGAATCACACAGCATCTGCCCTTGTGTGTCCGGCTCCCTTCACTCAGAGTGACACCCTCAAGGTGTCCCGTGTTGTAGCGAGGGTCAGAGTTTCCTCCCGTGTTATGGCTGATCTTCCACACACCTTTCCATCTATCTGCCGGTGGACACCTGGGTCACTTTGAGCTCTGACTACTGAGATTAATGCCACCAGGAACTCTGGGACACAAATATCTGTTTTGAGTTTCAGTATTCAGCTCTTTTAGGGTACACAGCTAGAAGTGGGATTTCCAGATCACCACATAGTTCTATGTTTAGCCTTTTGAGGAACTGCCAAGATGTTTTCCAAAGTGACCTTACCATATCTCACTCCCACCAGCAGTGTGTGAGGGTTCTGGTCTCCCACCTCCTCGTCCAAACTTACAGTCTGTCTTAGCTGTTGTAGCCATCCTGTTGGGGTCCCTGTGGGGGTTCACTGTTGCTCTGACTTGCATACCTTGATGATGAGTAATGTGAGCATCTTTTCATGTGCTGTTGGTCATTTGTGTCTTCCGTGGGAAAACATCTATTTACAGCCTTTGCCCATTTCTCAAATTGAGTTGTTTGCCTTCGCGTTGTGGAGTTGTAGAAGCCTTATTTGTTCTGAATGATAAACTCGGTATGCGATTTGCAAATATTTTATCCCTTCTGTAGATTGTCTTTTTTCTTTCTTGATGGTGTCCTTTTAATTCTGATGAAGTCCAATTTGTTTCTTGCTCTCTTCTGTTCTAGGGTCATACTCCTTTTTTTATTTTTGCTGGGTACCAGGGGTCGACCTCAGGACCTCGCACGCCAGCAGGCACCTGTGCCGCTGAGTGATACCACCGGCCCTTTTTTTCCTTTAGGTGGGTACCAGGAGTCAAACTCAGGACCTCGCGCTTGCCAGGCAGGCGCTTACGCCACTGAGCTATCTCACCGGCTCTCCTTTTTTTTTTTTTTTTTTTTAAAAAAGACCTCCTGGTAGGAGTCTTCCTGGAGAGTCTTTCAGGGACTTCTGGTCCTTGTGGGAACAAATATGGGTCAGGGATCCTAGGGGCCTATGAACCCTGGCTTTTCCCAAGAGATCAGTCCTCTGTGTCTCTTGAGGAGCTTGTCCACTGGGATACTGGCATGACCTGGCTCCTTCTGTGTCCTGGCTTCTCCCTTTCCATGGGTAGCTCCCCAAGGGAACACACGGTCTCCATGTCCCTGTCACTCACTGGTAATGCACAGCTGCCAGCTAGATCTTATTCCTAAATGGCCCTTCAAACATCAGCTCTGGGGGCCGGTGAGATGGCTCAGCGGCGTACGCGCCTGCCTGGCAAGCACGAGGGCCCGAGTTCGACTCCCAGAACCCACACATGAAAAAAGGGCCGGTGATATCGCTCAGCAGCACGGGCGCCTGCTGGCGTGCGAGGTCCTGAGGTCGACCCCCGGTACCCACAAAAAACAAAACAAAACAAAACAAAAAAACATCAGTGCTGGCAAGGTGAAACCTCCACACATCAGAATCCCCTTGGGTTTGCTGGTGTGGCCCATGCTTCTTGGGGTCCCCATACATCAGCAGTGAGTGAAGAAATGCCATACTCTGGGGAGCACAGCCAGAGCCCCTTTGTCACCATGCAGGGGTGAGGGACAGGGAAGCTTTGTCACCATCCAGAGGGTATGGGGGGACATCTGTCTGGAGTGGGGGGCACACTCAGGTGGGGACTGTTTGAGGGCATCATACTGCATTGGAGCACATCATCCATGGACATTAAGTCCTCATGAGTCACAGTGCCCTGGACACTGTTATGCTAAAAGGCATGTTAGGGGCTTCTCACGCTCCACTCCTTGGCTACTGTGAACAGTGCTGCTGCAGACTTTGCTATACAAGTGTCTGTTTGACTCTGCCAACCCCGTAGCTCTCCTATGAGTGAGAGCAATTTGCCCTTCTCCCTGCTAGGCGCCCAGCCTGGGTGATGAGCTTTGTTTAAGCAAAAAAGAGATTTATTGACTAATCTTAGCTCAGAGCATTTCTGAGATAATCAAAGAGTCAAGCTTATACTCCCAACTAGGCAGCAACATTGCCTAGAAAAATGACCTCCACACACAGAGATGCCCCTGAGGACTGAACACCAATGCCCACCCACCTGCTGTAAAATTCCAGCAGCTGCACGAACTTTCTGTCCAGAAACCCACCTGTCCTGGGGACCTCATGCCCCCCTTAGCTCCCCGGACTCAGCCAGGTGCCGTTTGCACATTTCTGAGCCTTTCGGGGGACCTGGCTGAGGGAGGAGACTGAGCAGGTAGCTCCAAGGTGGAGAAGGTCCCATTGACCTACGATCCCTGCTGGGGAGCCTGTGTGGTTCTGTCTTTCAGACAACGTGTGCAATAGGGCTGCCCGTGGCATCTCGCATCCAGACCTGCCTGCTTGCCCACTGAGAACCCTGCCTCCACACTTTTCTTGGGTGATTTTTCCTCTCTCCAGTGCACTCTTGTTTTTGCTTTTAATAGACTTAATTTTTTTAGAGCAGCGTTGGTTCACAGAGAAGCTGAGTGGAAATTACAGAGTTTCCATATGCTCCGTGATCCTCTATCGTTATCACTGCCCAACGAAGCGGTCCTGCGTGGACACATCCTTATCCCCCTAAGTGCATGGTTGACATGAGGGGTCCGTCTGGGTGTTGGCCACTCTAGAGGTATGGGCAAATGTGCAATGACATAGACTCACTGTATTAGTCACTTTCCTTTTGCTGAGACAAAAACTTAAAGGAGGAGAGCTTTATTTTGGCTCACAGTTTGAGACACTTCAGTCCATGGTTGGCTGGCTCCAAGGCAGAAACAACATGGTGGAAAGACATGGTGAAGGACAGCAGCCAACAAGTAGAGAGAGAGAAGTGGGGAGTTGGCAACAAGACTACACACTTTCAGATCACACTCCAGTGACCTGCCTCCAACCAGGCCCTGCCTCCTAATAGGACATTCAGCTGTGAACTTACCAATGGATGAATTCATTAATGAGTATAACACCCCATGATCCAATCACCTACCAAATGCTCCACCTCTGAACACATGAGACTTCTGGGGGACATTTTATATCTGAACTGTAACACCCGCCATTGGTGTCATGCAGAGTAAGTTCACTGCCCTCGGCATCCGGAGAGTCCCCTATCCATGGGTTCCTTCCCTAGCCCCTAACAACCACTCATCCCCTCGCTGTCTCCATATTTTTGCCTCTTCACTCTTGGTGTTTCCAGAGTTCCTTGGGGGTGCTCTTGTTCACAAGCCCTGGGGGTAGACTCCCTTCCACCATAGGGTAAGAGCTGAAGGAGATATTGGTGTGTGACAGTGGCAGGAAGGAGACAGAAAAGAAGGCAGCAAAGCAGACAGCAACCCCAGCACCCAGCATGTTCTCAAGCACCTGCTTCTGCCTCATGGGGGTGGCCGCCAAGACAGCTTCTCCTCTCAGAGGTGGAGGAGACCCGGGCACAGGTATCCAAGCCTCTCATTCCCTACCACGGGGCTATTTTCTACATTTATTATTAATCATTAGTATAATTATTTTTAGTTCTATGAGACTGAAAGCAGTTGAACATGCTTTGCATTTTTGCAAGGGTTTCTTGATCCTTCGAAAGGAAAATTAGAGGATATAATTAGCTTGTTTCATAGAGAACTGCACTTGGTTCATTTCACCTAATGGTCTGCTCCCCTCCCTTGCTGTAGGATTATTAATGGCTGTTGTTGCTAATAGACCACCCCTTAAATGAGGGCTTTTCCTTGCCGGCCTCACCGCTTTACATCTCCAAGTGGGATCACTCTGTCGCAGGGATTCCACCTCCTTAGGTAGCTTAAGGCTGCACTCCACAACAACCTCACACGTGTCCAAGTAGAAATACCCAGAGGTACTGGTGGGAATGGGGGTCCCAGCTTGGAGCTGGCTCTTCCTAGTGGAAGGACATCAGCATTAGGTTTTGGACACGTGCATGCAATTCTGCAGCATGCACCGAGAGCTTGGGGCAGATACAGGTGTGCAAAGCATGACGCACAGCCCCTACGGACTTTGCCAGGCAGGCACTTGCTCTCTGCAATGGGGCACTCTCCCCGTTTTCTGTATTTGAAGAGAAGCCAAATGGCCTTAGCCCCTGCAGTAACTTGAAGGATACATGCTCCCCTCCAACCACTCAGTGTCCTACTACCTGAGATTGCAACCTACTCCCGGACCACTGAGTTCAACACATGATAGAAACTATAAAGCTGACTGTGCTCCAAGTCTGCTGATGAACTGTTTGTTTCTTTGTTTGTTTGTTTTTAATTACATCATGTGTCATCATGGATTATGTGATGAAGGCGATTTCCACAGGCCTGACATTCTGGAGACCTCTCAACTAAACATATCACCAAGTCTTTATAAACTCTCCCTCCCTGCTGAACTACAGAGTGAACCTGGGAACATAGTTCTGGGGCCCAACCAAAGTCTTAAATCAAGTATTCTCAGCTGTTGACTTTCAGCAAGAACTTGGGCATAACTTTAGTCCTGGCTGCTGCCCGAATGCTCCAGGGGAAGTGCTGGGTGAACTTGGCTATGGGCTGGAAAAGAGCTGGGCTGCTGTGATCTCAGCTCTGGGGATCTGCCCAGGGCACTTCTCTAGTAGGATTGAACCCAGGGCCTTCACACTGAGCTACATTTGTAGCCCTTTTTAAACTTTATTTTTGAGGTGGGGTCTTGCTAAGTCTCTAAGTAGCCCAGGCTGGGCCCAAACTTGTGATCCTCTTGCCTCAGCCTCCCAGAGTGCTGGGATTACAGGTGTGCACCAATGCTCAGTGGCTGCCTTTTCACTCTTATAACAGTTTTTAATTTTTTAAAGCCACATAAAAGGACATAATTCAATGGTAGGTTTAAATGCCTATCTGGAAAATGTCAATTTCTTTTCTGAAACATGACCAAAGAGATGAAGATTATAATACAGACCAAAGGTAAGAGTTAGTCAGGGAAGGATAATGAAAAGCGAGTTCCCATGGCCCCATTTTTATGGCAGCCCTGTCCCTTCTCAGCCACTTCTGTCTGGTCAGTGCCCCAGCTGTATGAGAGAGGACCTTGGACACTGGCCTCTTGCTTGAGAAGCTATTGAAGTGTCTGCCTGAGTGCTCACGTAGGGGACGAAATAATGACATCTGGGCCCTCCAGGTGGCAATCCTGCTGTGGTTTAGCCCCACCTCAGCCCCAGACCCTCCACACCTGCTGGCCACAAGCATCCTGCCCAGGCGCCGTGGCTCCTGCTTGCCAAGACATCTGTGCACTTTTTCTAAAATGCAGGCTACAGATACATGGACAGAGTGTGTGTGTGTGAGTGTGTGTGCGTGTGACCATCACACACCCATGCCCGCATTTACACACCCATGCCCACATTTACACAGAGAGGGCCACTTACAAATTGCCCAAAATGAAACAATACTAGGTAGGTGTTAGAGAAAAGCTTGATTCTGATGTTTAAAGAACTATTAACTCGGGCCGGTGAGATAGCTCAGCAGCATAAGCGCCTGCCTGGCAAGCGCAAGGTCCTGAGTTTGACTTCCAGAACCCACATAAAGGAAAAAAAGGGCTGGTGATATCGCTCAGTGGCATGGGTGCCTGCTGGCGTGCGAGGTCCCGAGTTCAATCCCCGGTACCCATAAAAACAAAACAAAACAAAACAAAACAAAACAAAACAAAACTATTAACTCCACATGTACAATGGAAAATAGAATGGGGGCACTTCCGGTGAATTTTAAAAGAGAGAAGGAATATTTTATTAACTCAACAGTTTAAAAAAAAAAAACAAAAAACACACTGCTTTCCAAATCAATAAAAGTGTGTCTCAACTAATTTCATATTTCAAATCACTAAATTGAGGATTTTTCTTTCTGTATTTTAGTAATTTTCAAGTGCCAAATCTCAACCAAGCTACATTCCCTCTGACTTTTTTTTTTTTTTTTTTTTTTAATTTTGAGACAGGGCCTCACTAAGTCACCAAGTTGCTCAGGCTAGGCTCAAATTTGGAATCCTCCAGCCTAAGCCTCCCTGAGTGCTGGGATTAAAGGTGTACACCATCACACCCAGCTCTAAAAAGCTTCTTTTAAATCCAGGATTGAAGGACAGACAATCTGGGCAGTTCTGAGCTGGACGTGCACCCCCTCCCCACACCAGCCACCTTTCCTCAGCTCCAGCCACACACACGCTGTTCCCGCCACAGCTGTGGCCATTCAGTGACACTCTTAAAGTCTCACACGTGACAGCCCTACTGCCCTCCTGGTTCAAGAGCAAGGTGGGGACTAGGGAGAACTTGTCCTTGCCTGTTGTCCCCCAGAACCCCCAGGAAGCTTGCACAGGACAGTCACCACAAGTGGCTGGTGGTGACCCAAAGTCCACTGCACAGGGCAGCTTCCGTCTCCCCAGTCCCTACCACAGTCCAGGGAGGGACAGAGCCGTGTAAACCCCCACAGCTGGGTTCACCTCTCCACACCACATCAGGCAGGGTGGGTCCATCCATTCCCCCTTTATTTCATGAGTAAGGAACTCGAGATTCAGATGAAGGAGGTAGGTTTAGACTTAAACCAAAATCACTTCATATGGAGGATCCCAGAGGCTGGGGGCAGGAGGAATGGCTTGGCCACTGGCCAGCACCCACACCAGCCCCAGTGAGCAAAAATGCAGGCTGAATGGTTAAATTTGAACTCCAGAGGACAGCGAATAATTTTAGTATAAGTCAATCCCAAATGTGGCAAGGGATGTATTTCTGCTAAAAACAATTCGTGGTTTATCTGAAAGTCAAATTTCACTGAGTGTCTATATTTTATGTGGCAATCTGTTCTCCCCATGCCCCAGCTCCCAAACAGCACATTTTGGAGGTGAAGAGGGACCCGCGAAGCACGGGATAAGACATAACCACGCCTGCCTCGTTGTAGCTCCCCATCTCCAATCACACGGCAGGCCAACTACAGCTGTGCCACTGGCCGACGCTTTACACTGGCAAAGGGAAAACACCAGTTTCTTCGCTGGGGCCGGGGCAGGCTGTCCTGCCAGGTTACCATCTCCTGAATCTGGTACTTGAGGTCATTTAAATTTCTTTATTTCCTTTATGTTGGAACCCAGTATCCTTGTGACTGTGTGTTTTACCTTTCCCTTGTCTTTCTGATCTCAGTGCACCTTAACTAATAAAACATTTCAAGCACATGGCTAAAGGAGCAGAGATAGCCAGCCCCATGTGTCCAGAGGGATTTGTCTCAGGATCCCCGTAGATATCCAAATCCAAGGATGTTCAAGTCCTTCTATAAAATGGTGTAATATTTACATATAATCTACATACATTCTCTTGGATATTTAAAATCACCTCTAGATTACTTATAATACTGAATACAATGTAAGCATCATGTGAATGGTCATTATGCTGTATTGTTAAGGGAACAGTGATGAGAATAAAATCAGCAAGTTCAATATAGATGCATTTCTTTTGCAAATTCCGATCAGTGCTTGCTTGAATTCATGGATGCAGAACCCTGGATACGGAGGGCTGGCTGTACTTAAGGATATTGGAGGTTTCACTTCCCAGAGCCCTAAGAACCACATCAATATTAGGAAAACAACCAACAAAAGCCAGGCCAGGGTGCAGCAGGGAGCTAGGAAGCCAGGAGAGTGACCAGTCAGCCTCAGCCAGTAGGGACCCTTTGCCCCACCAGTGCACGGGTCAGACTGCACTCTGCCCTCAGGGAAGGTGCTGCTGGATGCCCCACAGCAGCTCTGCCCAGTGCTGAGCCCACCCCCAAAGGTGCCTGCCCTGGCAGATGTGAACAGTCTTCTTGGATTTCCATCCTCACTGAGCTAAAATCCACAGAGGCAATGTCAGAGGACAGGATGGGACAAGCTCTCACTACTGATGGGACAGACTCCTGGCTTGGACTCAAAACCCCTATTACAAAATCAAACCATTAAAAAACAGCAAGGAAGAAGCCAAGAGATTTCCCTCCACTGTCTGTTAATTTATAGGGTTATAGGTGTCAGCAGTTTAGGAGAAGTTCAATTATATCACAGCCCCAACTCAGAACCCTGCCATGGAAGGTTCAGAAATGTAATCACAAATTTTAATTGAGAAAAATTGCTCTAGATCAAATTCCTTGATGTTTTTCTCCAAAGAAACAGATTAAATCATGTTGGAAGGAGGGGAGTGGCAATATGAGTTTTAAATTAGTTGTAATAAAACAGAGGTATGATTGTAAACCAATTTGTGCATTGTGAGTAATTATCAGGAGCGAGCTGCCTGTCCCAGCAGTTTCCGCCAAAGTCTGCTCTTTGCATGGGAAGAATGTCCGCCTTGGGCAACAGAAGTTCAGTCTCGGACAAAGGAAAGGAGTCCTTGTGAGTCAGGAAAGACACGTGTTTGGCCCCAGAGGTTTGGAAGAGGATGACTGACAGCTGTCTCCTTCCTCATCTAACCTCAGGCTGTTGTCCTCATCCACCCGCTGGAGCTCTCTCCCTGAGATGCCCTGAACCTACCTGGTCCGAGGTTTGCCCCATCTGCCCCTCTAACCCCTGTTGAAGGTGTCTGTCTGTCTGTCTGTGCATGGACAGGATTATGCTGCCAACACTTGTCAATGTGCTCATCCACCAACCCAGCCAGGGAAGAGCTCGTGGCTGGCACGAGCTTGTCCCCTCACCACCTGAAGGCTCCAGACATCTCCCAAGGTGCCCAGAAGACACCTCAGGGTGCCCCAGTTAATGGAGTCACAGTGATTCCCAGCACCTTGCCAGACCCCTTGATCACCATCCCTGCCCTGAGCCCACGGGGCTCCTTGTCCCTCTGGGCAGTACATGGCTGGTCACCAGCCATGCTGGGCATCGTCCAGGGCTTCTCTGAGGGACACCTGCCCATGGTGGCCCCTCCTCTTCCTGCTTCCTTTTCTTCCTCTTGCCCTGGAATGTACTTCCTGTCTTCCTCCTGGCCCCACTCTTTGGGCTAAGGCACACATGCACGCACGCGTTAATGCCCCTACCCAGCATAGCCGCCTGCACTTATTAATTTGTTGTGAGAAACAAGAGAAGCTGAGGTGTTGCTGGTTCTTGCCATTTCATCTTGATTTAGTCATTTTTATATGACTTGCAAGGCATATGCAGATTTCTGTTTCTTTATTTGTTCATTAAAACTTCAATAAAAATGTTATAAAAATGTCTTATTTTGGTAGTTAATTGCCATTTCCATTTTAATATGCAAGAGCGCTGGCTCCCTCCTCCGAGATCCTCCTAGTCTCTCTGTAAATAATCCAGTTGCCTCGGATGATGTTCCCTCTCTCCTGCGTATTGACTCGGAGAGCCGCCATACGGCAGCATCCCTCCCTTCCAGCACAGCAGCGCTCAGTGGGCCAGACTGCTGCCTGCGGTGGATTTTCAACTCAAGGTGGGCACCCAGAGAAGTTTCTCTGGCTCTTGGACCTTCTCTCACCATCGGGAAAATGAACCACTCTCTCTCTCTCTGTTTCCCTGAAGCCAGAACTGTCAGCTCAGCACTGATTTCAACCAAGCCCTGCAGGACTTGGCTGAGCTCCCAGCCCAGAGTCTGACTAGGTCGGCAGGGAGGCCGGAGCAGCATCTCCATGAGTCAAACAGGGGCCCTGGCTCCAAGGCATAGGAGCGGATGGCAGCCAGGGGGCCATGCCAGGGAGGGGGGGGTGGATGCCCACCTGCGCAGGCTCAGAGCCCAGCATCAAAGATGCTGCCAGGCTTCGAGGGAGCTGGCTGATGGATGCCAGCTGGGCCGGCTGGTGTGCACAGTGGGACAGGGGGTCTTTTATGTCCCGTGTGTATGTGGGGGGGATTGTTGCCCAGAGGCCTCTTTGCAAGGCCTGAAGTACCTGGCACTTGAGGGTCAGCCTGCTGGGCAACCTCATTCCATAGCTGAGTTGTTCCTGGCACAACACGTCCACCAGCTCTAGCAGCATGGCCCATTTAGAGAAGGCCATTGGGAAGGCGACTCAGAGCTCTGACTTGCTCAAGGCCCCCAGAGCTGGGATCTGTTGCTGGCCCAATGGAGAAAGGCTTGTGAAACCCTCTTATGCCAGGTCAGCATCGAGTAGGCCCTGCTGGCTAACTCAGAAACATGGGGGGACACTTATCAGAACTCTGAGCAATAAATGAGCCTTAGATTCTCTGAGACTGCACAGAAGCGGGGGGCCTGCTCCCTACACCTGCACCCCAAATGGTGGAGCATCTCTTCCTCATCCACGACCCTTCGAGGACAGGAGCAGGGATGTGCAGGGACGTCTCACAGGCCAGAGTGTCTTTCCTACATGCAGGACGCTGAGTCAGCTGTGATGGAAACTCAGGGGTCTCCCCGGGCCCGGGCGAGCCACAGGGAGATGGTGTAGGCCGGAAGGAGCCCACTTCTGCATCCAGGAGGCTCTGGCACCTCTGCAGTCCCCATGAGGGCAATGTGCGCAGGAGGACAAGCCTCTTGGTGACATTCGGGGTGGGTGCGTGGAAGAAGCGAGGGGCTTGGTACATGCAGGTGCTCTCTCTGCAGCGGCCATCTGAGGCGAGGCCAGAGATTCTTGTACTATCAGGGAAGACGCTGCTGTTCTCTCTGAGATGGGGCCTGGATTTAGACTCAAGCTCTTCTGCCCAGCTGCCTCTGGCTTCTCCCATAAGCCCTGTGGGTGTCTCAAATTAAACATGCCCAAAGCAGGACTCGGTTTCCCCTTCCTGTCCCTGCCCTGCTGCCCTAGGCGTCTCTTCAAACAGCAGCCACACACCCAGCTGCTCAGCCAAAGATCTGGGAGCCTCGAATCCTGCTTCCCTCACTGCCAGCACCCAGACCACCAGCAGGATGGCAGGGCTGTGAGACGCCGGCAGCATTCTTGGACCGGAAGCTCCCATCCTGCTACCCCCCAGAGCAGTCTGGACCCATTTAGGAAGTAAACCTACTCATGCCACTGCCCCTTTCAAACACTGCCCCCCATTGAAGAAAACACAGATGGGGTGGTCCCGAGGCCCCCCAGCCACTCCTCTCACTCGCCTTTGGCTCTGCTGAGCACCAAGCTCAGAGGCTCTGCCCTGGATGCTCCTCTACTTCCGCTGTCCTCAGCTCAGACAACCTGACCCCCCCAGCAAGTAGCTACCAGCCACACATCTTTCATTTACACATTCATCTAAACAGCCCCATGCCCAGAAGGGGAGCTCTGTGAAAGCTGGGTTCAGCCTCCCTCTCTGCTCCATCCTGTGCCATGATGGTGCTGACTGGTCCATGGGACAGGGGAATTCCAAAGCTCCTGTGGTTCCAGGCCTGCCCTGCTTTGGCAGTCTCACCAGCTTGGGAAGGACACAAGCCTAGAGGTGTTTCCTGGACGACATGGGCAGAGGGAAACAAGCACCTCCCTACCCCCAGTCAGATGCTCAAGGATTTGGGTCTGCAAGGGAAAAGCAATGCTGTCTGCAGCTGAAGACAGTGTAGCTTGGCCAGGTCACACATGAGTCCAATGGGTGCCCGCAAATGTCAAGAGGTCAGCAGGCAATTAATAAGCACATTGACCCCACCAACACTGCGCAAATCTCTGAGGCGCAAAGATGGAAGAGACAAGAGCCAGATACGAGAGATGAGGCTGGTTTGTAGGTGTGTGGGGGCCCAGTGTGAGCATTTTGGTGGTTTGTGGTTTGCTTTCTTGTGGTTTGCCACTGGCGGTGAGCACCCTGGGATGGCACCAGTGAAACACATTATAGCTCACTTGAGGCTGCCCAGAGGAGGTGCAACGCCCTGGGAGGTGCCCTGTCCACTCAGCTGCCCATACCGCCTTACTGCAGCCAGGTGCTTCCCATGGCTGGGGAGGCTGCCCTGTAGAGCCGACTCATGGTGCTGGGGAGTGGTTGCTCAGGAAGCACCCAGCCATGACCCCGGGGCAGCTGTTCACCCAAGGCTCAGAAAGGCTGTGTGCAGTGTGGAGGGCAGGGCAGGGCCCTGGCCCAGGCCTGGCTGGGCTCTCGAGGAACCTACAGTGCGGGCTGGAGGAGACATGGAGGGACTGAGAATGGGAAATAGGGCGATGAAAAACTACAATAAAACCAATAAGATTCTGCCCGTCTCTGGCACAGCTAGTAAGTTTGGGGGTGTGGAGGAGACCCAACTCTTAGTTTTCACCCAGGCCCCTGCTGAAGCCCCCTCCCTTGAGCACTGTAATTCTGCCTCTGGATATGTGTACACACAGTATTTCTGGGGAAAATCCCAGCTCCTTGCTCTTTTTAACCTTTTCAAAAATAATTTTGTCTGCTTCTCCTTTCATCTCGTCAGAACAAACTTGTCACTCCAGTGGGAGCTCTGGGGGAGACAGCACCCCCTTTGATGTTAAGTCAGACCACAAACTCCTAAAGGAAAATGTGCAGAGGGAGAATGAAACAGGAAGCTGCCTGGGCACCAAAAGTCGCAAAATGAAACTGTTAAAGAATAAAACTCATTAAAGGCCTGTGATAACACTTTATTTTAATGGTACATTTAATTCATACTTAATTCCAGTGGCTCACTCGCAGAGGCCCTGCGCTCCCACACGCGCGCCAGATAAATGGATTACAGCAAGCGATCGAGGAGACAATGAGTGCCCGCTGGAGCCAGCTCAACTCTGCAGCAGGTGAAAAATGTTTTAACAGAATATATTTCCCATATATGAATCACCAGCACATTTGATAACACCTTCTACAGAAATAAAACTAAAGGAATAGATCTTCCCCACACTGACACTGTGGATTAAACGTTTCTACTCTGTCTGCGTGTATACTGCTGCTGGCAGAGTCAGAACTCATTCAGGTCACACGGTAAGGGACAGGGTCAGAACCTGCAAAGGCATTGCCAGACACAGGGAGGGGAGGGGCTGGTGGGAGCAACTCAGCCACACCCCCAGGACCCTACTGCCATGGAGATGGTGGCCCTTCCTGGGTACCACCCCCCTTCCCCAGCAAGGCCATGGGCTTTAATGAACAGCTGTGCAGGTTCTGCATTAATCAGGACAGTGCGACCAGAGGGAAGCACTTGGGATGCTCCTGCCCATGGTGGCACACTGGGGGGGCCGGCCAGGCTGCCTGCAGATTTGCTCCAGGAAGGAACCACACTGCAGCCAGAGCTCTGTGCTGCAAGCTGCATTATGGATTAGGTACAAGTTTCAAGGCTAGCAAGGTAACATAACAGAAATGAAGCAACCCAGCCAGCAGTAAAACTAGCTGGATAGCTGACAGAGAGGCAGCCCTGTGACGGGTCTGCAGGCCGAGGAATGACCAGGCATGGCGCTAGTCCTCCTGATGGACAGACCAGCCAGCCAGCCCAGCCACCGTTGTCGATATAGTGCTTCCTGTGTAAGAAGAGCCCTACCCAGCCAGCACCGCCCCTGAACATCCACAGTCATGGCTGTCTTTCTTTAGCTTTTTTAAAATTTAAAGTATTTATTTAATTTTAAAGGAATGGGTGTGCTCCAGTGGCTAACGCTTGCTCTGAAAGTGAGTTGTTATTTTATAGTATATTGTGCCGCTGCCACTTCTCAATCTATCAAAGTCAGTGTCCCCAGAGCCCGAGAAATCAAAACATCAAGAATAGAGTACCACCCTCCAGCTCCAAGCCATCTGTGGGGGTGAGATTTCCCCCCCCCCACTACGCAATGCTTTATTGATGCATCCATCTCGGGCAGTCGATGGTGACCAGCTTCACCACCACCCAGCATCTGCTCAGTTGGAGGACAAATGCAGGGCCCTGCTGGCATGACAGAAGAAATGCACAAGGAACCAGATGCCAGCGGTTATGGGGCACAGCTCCTGGGGTGGCCCTTGTCCCTCCTAGTGCATGCCATGGCAGGCCAGTCAAGGAGAGGCCGGCCTGTCAGAGAGAAGTGTTCTTGAAAACCATCCCACCATCTGGCAGCTCCTTGCCAAGGTCCTCCCTGGACATTGTCCTCAGAGACAGTCATTTGCCCACAATCCCTGGGGCAGCCACATCCCATGAGAGGTGGGTGCCCCTTTCGGCTCAAGGTGGGGCAGCTCCAGAGGCCCCTGCATGCCCGATGAGACCTGTGTTGTGACTGCATTGCAGCCCATCGCCTCCCTCTGCCCAGTCCTGCTGTCCTCACTTCCACCAGGTGTTGACCCCAGGCCACTTCCTGCAGACCTGACCCTGGCCCTGTCCATCAGCTCCGAGCATCTTTGTGAGGAACTGACCTCAGACATCTTCCCCACCTCGTCCTCCTCAGGTGCTCTGACTTTCACTGCCTGCTCATCCAGCTGCCCAGACTCATGCATTTGCTAACTAACATTTAATGATGATCAAACAGGAAGCGCCTGGCTACAGGTGCCAGGAGGGAAATAAGAGAGAAGATGTAAAGCGAGTAGAAGGAAACCCTCCGCCTGGCTTCAGAGCTCAGGTTGCACTGGTAAGATTTACTCAGTGTGAATAACTTGATAACATTCTTCCAGCAGCCTGCCGTGGGATCCAGTGCGGGGTGAGAGGTGCCACTCCCCTACTATGCAGCCCTCCGCAGAGGGCAGGGAGGTCAGGCTGCTTCTCCAAGGTAGTCTGTGGCAGCCCAGACGTGGGCAGCACAAGCAGGGGCAGAAGCTCGTTCTAATTTCCAGCAGAATCAGGCCCGTGGTGAGCTCCGGACATTCACTGTGAGTACACTTCTCCTGCCTCCCATGGCTGGGACACCAGGACATGGCTTCGTGCGCACTCAGGAAGGAGGAGATTAACTTCAGCCTGGACAGGTACGTGGGCTCCCAAAATGCTTACTGGAGAGTTTTGGTGCATGGGAGGGTGAGTCCCAGTGTGATTTGCTTCCCTTTCCTACTGAGATTAGGAGGTATGAGGACAAAAGCCCTTGTCCAGACTACTCTTTATTAGGCAGAGACCCTGTCTTTCTTTCCAGAACCCAGGCATGCATGGCTCTTTTCAGACCTGCTCTTCCCCTCCCCACACCCACCTCATCCTTCAGCAGGGCTGACTCTTACATAATGCAAAGAGAGCCATAAGGACGAGAGGTGCCAGCTTGGCACCAGCGAAACAGGAGCTCCCCGCCACAGCTGGGGCTTCGTGCTGCTTAGTCCTGCTATCCAGGATGGGCACCAGGGAGCCCCCATGCTTTGGAACTGCTCCACTCTGCTCTGGGTTTCTCAGCGTGGCTTCACGATGCTGTCTGAACCAGGCACATTTCCAAATCAAACGAGCCTGTGTTTGAAGGTGGGCAGGAGAAAAAGCCAGGCCCAGGATCATTCTGAGGGAAGCCGTCCTTTGTGGGTGATGCCAGGCACAGGAGGGCCTCAGCTCATCTCTCCTGCAGATCGACAGAGAAGCCCATGTGCAGGTCATCCAAGAAGCTGCTGGAACCAGCCTGGCCCAGTTGCAAGCAGCAAATGACCACAAGGACCTTACGCCTCGGCTGGGCTCCCTCCAGCCACTAACCAGGCCTAGCCAGCAGTCCTCGGCCTGGGCCAGCATCCAGTAGGGCTGTGGAGATGTTATTATTTCTTTAAAATCACAGGAAAATCATTAACTTTTAGGGCCAAAGATACACTCCTCCTTATATCCATTCTATCATAAAATACACTTTCCATTGATTTTTTGATGTAGGGAGGGGCCATGCAGGGCCAGGAAAGTTGGGCACAGTCCTACCCTCAGCTGTGGTGGCCCCAGCAAGGCTCATCTCACTGCCCCAGCTCACTCCCAATCTGTCCCCGGCCCCTGCCACATAGAGAGGGAAGGACAGGGCTGCAGCCACGTGCAGGGGCTTACACACAGCCCACCTGGGCTCAGCCCTCACTCTGGCCTGGGAAGCAGTGGCTCTAGGGCTGGCTCTCTATACTGGGCATGGCATCAGGTACCCCTGAGGGGTGGCACACATCATTTTTGCACATGACACTGGTGGCCTGAGATGGGGAGGATGCCCATCAGCCCAGGGCTTCCCCCTGCAGCACCAAGGTTCTGATGTGGCTCCTTCTAACTCCCTGACACAGAGCTGCCATCAACTCCTACACTGTCCATGGCACATGTGCAGAGGGCAGCTCCCCTCCCAGGGCCTGATGGGAGCTGACCAGTCCAGTGGCCCTGACAATCGACCCAGGGCTGAAGCACTGCACTTGCTCTCTGTGCACCTCCTGGAACCTCGGGGTGAACAGGGCCTGTGGGGGAGCCCCATCCCCACACAGATGCCTCCTCCTGCTCCCCGCCCCAGTGCTCTGGGTGTGTATCTGGAGACACAGCAATGGTCCTCTAGTGAGTGACTCAAGCCACTCCATGCTGCCACCATTGTCTTGTTCTCAGCAATGACTGTTAGAGGCCAGATGTGCGTCACCAGATGACTGAAAACATAACTGTATCCCCTCCACCCCAGAGGTCCCTGGTGCAAGGGGCGTGTAAAACTGTCTCCTGGCTTCACCCATCTGTCCCCCTTCCCTCATGAGAACACCCACAGGGGGAGAGAATGGCGCCAAGATCACTGAAAATTGCTGTCCTGGGCAAGGGCAACTGGGGCGCAAATGCTGGTCCCCTCTAGAACTGTGAGATGGCACTCCATTGGGATGGGCCTTGAGGTCCCTCCAAGAGAGATTCGGACGAGCAAGAGAATGCTGTGCCTGGGCCCTGGGCCTGACGGAGCTGGGTCCGTGCTCTGGTGTTGAGTCCCTGACTCATGTCTTGTTTTATGAGCATGAGATCTACTTTCTGGTGCCTGAGCATTGGTGACCACGGCAGACAGCCAAACTCTACCCACACGATTATCATCACAGCCTCACGTACTTACAAACACTCACTGGAATACACTAACACACACACTCACACTCACGAGTCACAGCCACACACACCCTTGCCCCACACATTCACACACTCACACATACTTGCACACTGATACCGTCCACACACTCCTCTGGGCCCCAGCTCACAGAACCAAGCACCTTCTCTGCAGAAACCAAGGACCCGGATTCAGAGGTGGCAAGCGCGGGCTGGTCTCTGACACAGGCGTTCCTGATGGGGAGGGCACCTTCCTCCCCTCCCCCAGGGGTATGGCAGGAGGACCTGGGGATGAAAGGGAAGCAGTCTGCACTGCCTGGGCCAGGCTGGCATCCGTCTTCCTGTCTGGGTGACTTCCTGGGACCCATCCTTCCATCCTTCTGGACTGTGTGCCCCACACTGGTACCTGGGACTCCTGACTCTGCCCCCTGGGCAGACGTTTTGGGCACCCGGGGAGGATAAGGCACACTTCTCTACCTGAGCATCTGGGTTTGGAAGATGCTGTCACATTCTATTTAAAACAGGCATGTCCAGGGGGCTGTGAATAAATAACCTGTCCTTCAAACCAAATGAGGAAGCAGCCCCACCATGACCAGATTCGAGGGAGCCCAGCTTTCTAGGACCCTCCGCTGTGAGCCCTGGGTCCCCTCTCCTCCCTACTTTCCCTGGGGTAGGGAACTCATGGATGATGGGGCTGGGCCTGCTCACTAAGCTCGGAGATCCCAAGTGCCATCCATCTAGTACTTTGATTCTGGGAGGTGCAGCATTCCTGCTGCTCCCAGTACCACCCAATCCAGAGGAAATGGACCTAGCAGACCACGCCTGGCCCCTGAATGTGGGTGGAGGGACGCAGAGCCACCTCCAGGCTGCCTGACATCCCCTGTGGGCTTCCCTTTTCCGGTGAATGTGGGAAGCACATGTCTGAACTGCTGGCCCCCAGCATGGAAGAAGCCAGGACTCAAGTCCCCACTGGAGTAGACACCCCACCCCCACCCCATGCTCAACACATGGCAGGACGTGCACTTCTGTGCCTCACCACCGAGACCTGGTGGTGCCAGTCCCCACAGATGGCACTTCCTCTGTTAATAGAGAAAAACGATAATACAATTATAGTCCCTAAGTGGGCCAAGGAGATGTACAGACCAACCAAATCCACAGGCAGAACCAGGGAGATGTCCACAATTTCTATGTCCCCTCCAGCCAGTGTCCTTACCCCGTGTCATAAAAGGCTCAGTCACTGGTTCGCACAGTGTCCTGGGTCTCATGACTTTGCCTCTGTGCACTGGACACTTCCTGTCCCTGGGGAAGCTCTACCCCCCTATGTCCTGTCAGGAAGTATGGCCTGGTCTGGCCCAGCCTCCCCCAGGCCCACAGGATGCTCTTGGAGTTCAAGCCTGGCCATGGTTTTTGGGGATTTGCTCCCCACCCGTAGAGGCAAGACAGGAAGGAGGTGACTAGGTGGAGGTGACCAGGAGGTGACCATGTCCCATGCCCCGTGCTTGGCTGGGAGCATTTACCCTCTCCCAGGTGGACATCAGGAGGGGCACACTGGCAGCAAGCATGGGCATGCCAGCAGATACTGACATGAGGTGGGACCCCAACTTCTTTCTGATCAGTGTGTGAGGTCTGGATGTGGCTGTGAATCAATGCAGAGTGACACAGTGTAGGGACAAGGGGTGCTGACTCGCAGGAATGGAGGTCACTGGGTGGAGATGAACCTAGGCTCGGAGGTGAACGGGGCAGCTGGCTCAGACTTCACCCCACTTGCTTGGAGAAGAGGTGAGTGTGGACTCTCCCAGGGGACAGGAGGCCTGGTCCCCCGAGCTCTCTGGTACAGTCATGGGGTGGGCAAGGGGGATGCAACATGTCCACTGGACAGTCAGGCTGTGTTCCCACCTGTGGCCCTGACCTGGGGTCCACGTGTCCCCCATGTCCATCCCCACACCTTCAGCCCCCATACGCTCACTACCAGCACTGCCGAGACCTAGTCACCCCCCACTCCATTTCCATTTGGAGAGAAAAACATAGAGGAAGGGGTTGGCCAGGGACCCAGTGCCCCACCTGGCGCACTGCAAGCCCAGGAATCTCCATGGAAAGCCCCTAGGACCGGGCAGGAGCACCAGCCTCTCCCCACTCTAGCTCCACTCTGAGCATGCTGGAGATGAGGACCTCCAAGTTCCCTATAGGATGGGTCAGGGGCCCGGGTGAGCACAGACCCAAATGTGCACTGGGCTCTCTGTACGCACCCCATCCCAAATCTGCCTACCAAGAGGATGTGGGGCACCAGTAATGATTGAGACATGGGGTTCACTTGGATGCTCCCCCAAACCAAGATGCCCAAGAGGAGTAAGTCCACCCCTTGCCCAACAGGCATGGCCACCTGGCTGTCCTCCTGTCCTCCAGGGACCCAGTCCCACCTGCTACCTGCCTCACTTCCCTGCAGCTGTGTGTAAGGAGTTTCAAGCTGGGGGCAGGAAGGGGGTGGTGGGGTGTTTGGTTGGGGAGCGTGTAGCTTGCTTCACGTCCAGGTGGAATACTGCTGAGTCTTTCCCCTCTGAAAAGGACTGGATTTCCATGCAGAAGCGGGGTTTACAATGGATGAGACTTTGGAAAACTCATTAAGCTAATTGGTTGCTGCAGAAGACGTAGGCCAGTGAACACAAGCTGGCAGGGAGGACTCTTCAGCATTTGCTTTAACTCAAATTGAACTGGAGCAAGCAGGAAACACGAGCGCTGCTGCATCTAAATACGTGTGAGCTGGGGCTTGCACCCCTGTGCATACGCTTACACTAGCTCACTCTCGCAGCCTTGCTCCTGTGCGTGCGGGTTTTTCTGGTTTTCACCTGCCTAGGTGTGTCCTGCCTCAGGAATACTCCATGTGCACGAAGACGAGTTAAAAGACTCATGTTTTGTGGGAAGCAAAGGGTGGTTTTTGGAAAAGATCTCTCGCAAGGTATCTTTGCAATCTGAGCCTCCCCAGTGTACTCAAAGTATGATTTGATTTAAAGACCCTCTATTTACATACAGCATTCCGGAAAACTTCCACCTCCTCAGTCCTGGCTTCCTTCTCTGGGGGCCCTGAGCTGCTGGCCTCACTCCCTTCCCCTGCCCCTGCCCTGCCAGCTCCATGCCCCGCTCTCCTTGCCAGCCCCCAGTACCCAGGGCTCCCCCAGCCAGCACAACAGCTCCATGCCATCGAGAGTCACTTTGTGTTCCTGCAGTCCCTGGGGGGCTGGGGACACAGCCCTCCTGCCCTGGTCACTTGGTCAAGACAAGTTTCCCCCAGGAGGTTCCGGAGACAGGTAGAGGAAAATCATTGCCCAGACAGTCAGTCAATAAGCATTGGTTACTGATCCACCCGCTCTGCAGAGGCTTGTGGGAGGCGGACGGGGGGATTTGGCCCCTACCTCTGAGAAGCTGTGAGCCCCTGTGGGGCGACAGGAAACACCCACATTTCCACAAGTAACACGCTGGGGCTCTGAAGTTCTGGGAGTGTTGGGGATACTCAGAGCCACCAGGGGGTCCCAGGAGAAGGGTGAGGAGCCCGAGGTGCCTGGAAGGCTCCGGTGACCAGGCCCACTAAGGCAAGGGACAGAGTGATGGGGTGGGGCTGACAGGAGCTCAGGACACCCCCTTGAAAGCTGTAGGGGTACAACTCTGATCCCCAACTTAATCTAGCTCTCAGATGATGACATTCCTCAGAAAATGACCACTGTGTTCCAGAGGAGGCTGCAGGAGACCCCTTCCTCTCATCACCATGACAGGACAAGCCCGACTGCTTCCATCCTGGGCTCCAGTCCTGGCGCTGCCCACACTGGCTGTGTGACCTCGGATGAATATTTAACCTCCCTGTGCTGTGGCTTCCTCAGTAGCTATACAGCAAGGGTAAGAACCGTGCTTCCCTCCCAGCGTGGTGGTGAAGATGTAATGAAGTTCTGTGTGTGCAGCACCCAGATCTGGGTGCAGAGCTATAGGTGCCTGGGCATTGTCCACATGGTCCTCACCCTGATTACCCCGGATGTGGAGCCCAGCAGGGTGACCCGCGCTTCATTTTTTTTTTTTTTATGTGGGTACTGGGAATCGACCTCAGGACCTCACACTTGCCATCAAGAGCTTGTGCCACTGAGCGATATCACCGGCCCTTTTTTTCCTTTATGTGGGTACCGGAAGTCGAACTCAGGACCTTGCATTTGCCAGGCAGGTGCTTATGCCGCTGAGCCATCTCACCAGCCCAACCCGCGCTTCTTTAATCCAACACGTCCTGAGGTGGAGGGGCTGGGTGTTCCCTTCTGGCTTTGTCTCTGTCTCCTAGTCCTTTGTACCTACTTTGTCCTGGCCCCACTCGGGCAGGAGAGGAGGCCCAGGCCTCCCTCTGAAAGCTGCTTTCCCAGGCCACTGCAGCACAGGAAGACTGGGGTGGCTGGCAGTGGTGGAGGGGTAGGGGGTGAGGGGGAGGGACGCAGGGGAGAAGATAAAGGTCCCAACCAAGGGCCAAGTGGAGGACATGGTCTTCAGCAGGCAGGAGCTGGAGGCTCAGATGGGGACAGGAGACTTTTCTTTCTTCTCTTCTGTTTCTTGCTGTCCCTCCACATGGGGACAGCCCAAGTACAAGGAAAGAGAGGTTGCTGGTGGCTTTGTTTCCACTGCCACAGACCCAGAGCCGGGGGCCAGGTCCTTGTCCCTCTTGCCCAGGACCTTTCCATGGTCGGGCAGTTCACTGCTACCCCTCGATGGCTTCGGGCTGAGGTTGGGGCACACCTTGTGGTCTGCAAATAGTCAGAGGAATCTGCAAGGGAAATCCCTAGCCCAGGACAAGCCTCCCCTCCTCCCACTGGCTTTCCTAATCAGACCACTTCCGGAACGTTGCTCCAGACTTGCACCCCAGGCTGGTCTCGCGTGTGTACCCATAGGTGTAGCCAGACATACCTATGAAGACAGAAAGACCCGGACACGGCACACACAGAGACACCATGTGCTGAGGCACACACGCTCACAGATGTACACAGCTGCTGTCACACACACATGTGCACACATGCACGCACCATGCTCACAACGCCACTTCTGTTCTCGGCACCTCTCATGCCGAGTCATTCCACAGATGAGCAAGCTGGGGGCCTCCCTTCGGTAAGGGATGGCAGGGAACTTGGAAAGCAGGGCTGTGGGCCTCAGATGTGGGGCGTCACTGTAACCTGCACCACCGAAGAAGGAAGCCTCAGCCCAGATGGTAACCGCAGGGGAGAGGTGTCCAGCTCCTAGGGGTTGGCATCATCACTCTGCCCTGTCCCTCAGGAGGCCGCAGAGGAAGCCCACATCCCACCCCATGGCCGGTACATCATGGAAGGAGGCCCCTGCCCCTGCACCCTCACCTGAGCAGTGCCACTGGGTGAGGGTGCCTTGTTCCCCAGCTCCCTAGGGAGCCCAAGATCAAAGCCTTCTACCAGGCCTTCTGCTGGGCACCTGGCTTCATGCCAGGTGACAGTCCCCATGCTCCCATGGGCAAGGGTATGTCTCCCTCAGGCCCATGAACATGCTTTAATTTCACTTAAAATCAGAATAAGTGAATGAACTTTTAGGTTGAAAACACGTTTTCATATATTACATCAGTACGTTCAGCTCTATTCTTACGCAGCCCTAACATATGATTTTAAAGTCTCCTATGGAGGCGGAAGACCCCAAGCGCAAGAGCCCAGTGCCGGAGACTCCAGATGCGACCCTGGCCACAGCCACTGCGTGGAGATGAGGGGCCCGTGGAAGTAGCAAGAGTCATGGTCTCCTGCAAGGCTCAGCCTCCACCCTGCCAGGGTCAGGCCCTGCCTGAATCCTGCCCACTCTATCCTCCATCCGAGAGCTCCCCTTCCCAGCCCGCCAGGCATGGGGGGCACCGTAGGCCACTGGGGAGACTGAGCTTTGGTGAGGCAGGAGTGGGACAGGTCTGCACTTTGCCTCCCTACTGCAGGTGGAGGATGTGTGAAAATAACCCTGAGCATTTCAAGGCTGAGTCCGTCAGGGCACTGGACTCCCCAGGGCAGCCCTGCAGCCAAGCTGGGGAGACACCCTTTCTCACCCCCCAGGAAGGTGACGCTGGCCAGAAGCTGGGCGGGGCCCTGGGAAGTCACCTCCCTGTGCACCCCTCCATCCTCCAGCCCCCATCAGTCCAGACTGCATTGTTGTGTTAATGCAGCTATTTTACACAATTATCCCAAGCTCCCAGGATCAGGCCTAATAGATAATATTTGCTAATTACAGCGTATTGATCCTGGCCTGCTGAGCGTGACCCTTCCCCTGCTGAAGTGCCTGCCGGGGCTGGGCCTTCCTCTCCACAGCAGTGCAGCCCAGCATGAGGTCCAGCGCCCCTGACAGCTGTTGCCCTTTCACTGGCACAGGCCGAGGGACCTGGCCCAGACTGCCCACGCCTCGGAAGGAATCCTGAGCTCCACCCCAGCCCAGTGCTGACTCTGGCCATGCCCCCTCTGGGAGGGTGGCTTCTCACCTGAAGGCATCCATCCATCCCAAACCTGACTGATGCCCACCTCATCTGTCACTTCCAGCTGCCACTGTGGCTGGGACAATGTGACAACCACCCCATGGCGGAATGACCTGTCCACTCCCGGAACTGACGTGATCTCCCAGTATGAACAGGAAAGTTGAGAGCTGAGCCTCTGGATTCTGCCCCCTTTGGTTCTGTTTTGTTACACCATGCCCTGAAATTCCCCCAAGGGAGCTGTGTGTCTCCTGTCTTCCTGCTGTCACAAAGTTCACGTTTTAGCGGGAAGCACCTTGTCGACAGTTCTAAGCTGCTGCAGACTGCAGGCGACACTAAGCCCCAGCCTTGGGAGTAGTGGAAACATGGGTGCAAGAGCGGGGACCCAGGGTCCCATGCTGGCTTTGTCTTCACTGCTGCCTGCCTTGTGGGTGGGAGCCCACAGCTCAGCCCCGCTCAAATCCCAACGGACCTGTTTGCCCCCAGGATAGATTCTCTTCACACCACATTCCAGGTCCTGACCTCATCCCAGGGATTTCATGATTCCCAGGCCACGAGGAAGCCCCCTGGTCCCCATGTGCAACCCAAGTCCTCCTGCTACGCCCGCAGAGGAACCAGGACGGTCCCCAAGTCAGCACAGATCTGAGTGCAGAGTGGCTCCCGCTTCCTCCCCTGTCCTGTACCCCCAGCTCTGCCACTCTGATTCTCAATCCTGCCCCTCATTGTGGTCCCTGAGTTTCTCTGCTGGTTCTTCTCCTGAAACCCCAAGGCAGCTCCCCTCACCCCGCCGCCACAACCTCATTGCCCTCATGTCCACATTTCCCCAGCCCTCGGTCTCTGTCTGCAGCGCTCTGGGCCTGCTGACCCCCACCTGACAATGCTCAGCACTGCTCCCCCTCTCCCCCATCTGCCAAGCCCTCCTCCAGCACGAGGGGCAGATCTTACAGCAGAAGGATTTAATTGCATGTCAAAATTAAATCTCTTTTGATGAAGAACAATTCAACTACGGCTCTGCCTAATCAAATTAACAAAGTCTTTTTTGATTTTCAATTATCTTCTTCACGGGAACACTTTATCCAAGGCTCCTGCGATGGCGCCCGACAGGCTGCACATTCACAATGAGAGGCCTGGTCTAGGCGCTGACCGGACCCAGGCCATCCGCCTCGGCCCCCGGCAAGGCTGCATGGAGCCGCCCAGAAGCCCTTCCTTCCTCTGTGCCAGGCTGGGGTGGGGGGCTGCTCTCAGCAGGGTGGGCAGGAAGCTCAGTGTGATTCGTCCCTTGGAAAAGGGGGAAAAACAGGGATGGGGCAGGCATCAGGGATAGGGGCTGGAATTCACTGAGCGATAACACAGTGGCCAGGAATTGAGGTGGGTGTTTAGCTCTGCCCCAGCACCCTGGGCACTCCTGTGCCCAGCTCCTGCCACACTTTCTAAACGCCCCATTTAGCACTCTATCCTTTAGATCAGTCTCTGAGGCACCTATAATTGTCAACAGACTCCTTTGCCTCAAGACCAGGGCTGACCTATGGAAATAAAACGCAAGTCAGAGATGTACGGTAACATTTCCTGTGGTCACGTTGAAAAGGTACGAAGAAGTAGGTGAGATTAATGTTAGTAAGTATTTCACTCAGCCCTGTGTACCTTCAACAAGCAATCAGCACAGAAACTACAGGGGAGGCAGTTCACATGCCCTTCTTTATGCTGAGCTTTGAAATCTGCATGTATTTAACATTTGTGGCCCTTGTAGCTGTACTTCGAGGGTGCAGCAGCCAGCTAGCTCACAGCCGCCACACTGGGTGGTAACTTCTAGACCAAGAACCCCTGTGGGTCCAGCAAGTGGGATGGCTTTTGGCTTCAGGATCCCCATTGTCGGTCTCAAGGCTTGGGGTCCAGGAGTGCTGCATAGATGCTTGTTGTGTGGGCCAACAGCCAGCATGGGGAGGGTGTTGGGAGCAGGATTCTCCTTCTTAGGGATTTGTCACCCCCTCATTTTCTCAAACTGTGGGGTCCCCCATCAGTGGGAATCTCCTAGGCAGGGCTCACTGCCTTCCTTTCCCATCTCCAAACTTTGGATCTCCTTCCCTGGACTCAACAGCCTCTGGGAAGGTTATTTGGAAATGAAAATGAAAAGGAACAAGAATCTAAGAAGGGATCACAGGGGCACCCAAGAAGTCAAACCAAAACCCTGTGTCACCATCACCACTAAACACACAAAACTTGGCACAATGTCCCCACGATGTCCATTTCTCCCCAGTGCTTCCTGATTCCAGCCCTGCAGGCACAGAGCACAGCAGCGGCCACTCACACCCTCCCTCAGGCACCTGGAAGGGCCCAGAAAGAGTCAGCTCACACACAGGGGGCCCAACAAAATCAGAGACCTTGCCGGGTCTTAAATATATGGCCCCAGTGGTCCAGACACCCATGGCCACCTGGATTGGCTTCTTTGAGGCCATCATGCTCCTGGCAGTGGGAGTGGATGGGGCGAATTCTGCACAGCAGGCCCTGGGAAACTGCTGTGGGTGGAAACCAGTCATTTAGACGGCAGCCGGCCTGTAACCTGGGACACCGTTCCACATCACTCAGCCTCTCCTGTTTGTGGCCCAACACTCATGTTACCAAAAAGTCTCACTTTTGCATGATAGCGGTAGAAAAGGTGCACTTTCCCAAAGCACGCACGTGTTGGTTACTGTGCGGTCAGCTCTGGGAATGTCCCTGCAGCAGGAGCCTCAGCCAGGATGGCCAAAACACAAGCAGAGGCTGCTGCTAACCTGTGCGGACATGCTTGCTGGGGAGCCCAAAGCAGGGCACTGGGGTTAGAGCTGGTCTCCCCGACATTGCACTCATTCCCGAGGCACAGCAGGGCTGTAGCTGCCGGATGCGCACAGCCAGGACGGGCCACCTGGCAAAGCGTTGCGTAGATGTCTAGTCCAGCTGGTCCACTTGAGGATGCTGGGGGATGGAGAGGGAGGGGGTTCCTTCACTAACATGGATCCCAGAGAAGGCAAGCAAAGAAAGAACGCGATTCTCCTGGGCGGCCACATCAGCAGGTGTTCATCACAGGTCTGTTGGGAGGGAGTTCTTAGATGCTGGGACCAGTTTGTTCATGGGACGTTGGTCATGCCTTGTCTGCTTTGCACAGCCTTGCTTGTTTAAGAGAACTGTCAGCCTCACCAGAAGCACATTTACCACCCGGAGAATGTTCACGAAGGGAGACTGCCTGGGGGTTCCAGCAGATTGGACAGTGTGTCCTCTGAGGCTCCGTCTGCCCTCAGAAGGTCCCTTCCTTGTGGTATCTGCAAGGCCAGCCTCCCAACCCATGCAAAACCACTGCAGCAGGATCAAAGGCTAGCTACCTCCTCCTGCCACCCCATGACCAAGAGTGCCACAGCTGGCCAGCGTTCCGGCCCAGCAGGCCCTCCCCATGTGGCCACACCAGCTCAACAAGCAAGGTACCAACCTGTCACCCTGCAGGGGAAGAGGGACTCCTGGCAGGTGTGCTGAGAATCCCACCCACACTAGCCCCTGAACATGGAACATCTGGATGCGCCCTAGCTGCTGTTGGCCAAGAGCCCAGGGGCCAAGGCCTTTTTTGGGGACATCAGGAGGCAAGATAGGGGAGGGAGCAGCTCCATGCAGCAGCCACGTGTAAGCTGCCCCCTACCAGAAGCCCCCTGGCATCTCCGGGAACAGTCTCTGCTGCAGCCCGCCCTGGGGAGCCCCAGCAGCATCCCTGTCCACTGCCAGGGCCCCATGGTAGGACCAATGCCCCAGCCTAGCCAGGCTTCTACGTGCTCCTTGAGGGCCGGGAATGCTCAGGCCCCCTTGGCCACCTGCCTCACTCACCAGCGGCAGGACGTGGGGGGAATAACGGGAGGCAGCATGTGCTCGTGAGGGAGCCTGGAGCCAACCTGAGGATGATGCAGGACAGAGACGGTCAGCGAACCTGACAGAGATGCTGTCTTCATCCAGCCAGGGCAGAACGGGCACACCTGCTTCCAGCCACGGAGACCAGAGCTGCCCCTGAGGCCGGACTGCAGTGCAGGTCTAAGAACCCTTCAGGCCCACACTGCTGTTACTCTGTGAGATGCCCTCTGGGGGACTCTAGTGTCCCTTGTCACAGATGGCAGAATTCAACAGGGGACAAAGTCAATCATCTGGTCAACAGGCAGGAGTGCCAGAGCTGGGACCTGAGCTGGGTCTGTCCAAAGCCAGGGCATCACAGTGTCACTGACCTGAGTGTCACAGGCACCTGCACCTGGAAGCCAGTGGCAATAAGGACCGAGGTGTGTATTCCCCACAAGGTCCTACAGAGCTGGGAGCCCTCCTTAGGGCTGGGGAAGCCCCCATCCCCCGAGGAGGCCCCACCTTCCCGCAGCAGGGTCACCATCCCCCGCCTGCCTCACCAGGCTGAGTTCCTGCATCTCTGCCAACAGGCTGGTGGACACGACTGTCCCCCACACCGGTGCTCACAGTGGCCTGGTGGCAGCCTATGTCTGTAACTGCTGCCTTCTTGGAAGGAAGGCAAGTTTGCTCATGAGGGAGGCTGAGGAAACCGGGCTGGGCAGGTAGACACCTAGAAGAACAAATCCTGCTTTCATGAGATTCTTCCCACTGTTTCTGAAACTATTCTCTCCTCCCACCCTCAAGCCAGATGTCTAGGACTGACCAGGGTCAGGGGAGCAGGATTCGGGCCCCTCGAGTTGTAGAAGGTTCTTTGGAGGGTCCACCTGATCATGTAGGGGAATCGGATCACACACATGCTACAGCCAGCATTTCCACTGGGTGACTGCAGTAACAAACATTTCTCCCCACAATAAAACCAGTTTTATACAAAAGATTTCGAGTGTGGTTCCTGCTTTCCATCACAAAAGCCAGCATCCTTAAAGGTTAAATCCTCAGCCCATCTACACCAGCAACCCACAGGTGCAAGTTGGAACCATGGTGGGAAACGCACCCTGGTTTAGAATGCCTGAGATTGGGCCCCAGGCCTTCGCAAGCCACCTGCTCTGCAATGGGACTTCTGGGCGGTAACTACTGTCCACCTACATGCTGCCCGAGTGGCACAGGCCAGCATCCTTCTTTGGCTGTAGGAGATCTTCTTGCTCCCAAAACACACAACACAGGCTCAGGCACCTGGAGTTCCAGGGATGCACCCACTCCTTCCCAGCGCACAGCACGCCCAAGGGCAGCACCAGACTAACCTGTGTGCATACGTGTGCATGTGCACTCTGTATGTATGGTACGGTGTGTGCATGCATACATACAGGCGTGTGTCCTGGGTGTGCACAGTACCATGTGCACATACATGTGTGCATACTGAACAATCTCTGCATGCATGTTCACATGTGTGTTATGTATGCAGTGTACAGCATGTATATGTTTGCATGTGTGTACGTACACTGCATGCATGTGCACATGGTACAGCATGTGCATGTGTAAATGAATGTACGTGGGCTGTGTGTGCATGCTACTGTGAGCACGTGTGTGTGTGTCTGTTGTGTGTGTACTGTACAGCATATGCATGTATGCATGCATGTGCATGTTCACTATGTGTATGCACTGCACAGTGTATGTACATGCGCATGTGCCAGCAGGTATTCTACCCACACAAGACTCCCACTGCTGCTCCTGCACCCTGGGCCCCCGCACTGCACATGGGCCATGACCATCACTGCCTGGGCTTGGCAGGAATGTCATGCACAGGCCCAGAACGGGGTTCTTCCAGGGCCTCAGCAGTGCCCAGTCATGGCCATGGCCAAGGAAGGAATCAGAGCCCATGGACAGACCCTCTCCTGGGAGCTCTGTCAACAGCATTCCTCTCCCAACCCACAGAGCCTCTTCCTACCTTCTTCAGCTGGGTCCAGATGCCCTCCACCCCTCCACTCCTTCCTTGGTCACCGAAGCTAGGCATTTTTATTTTATTTATTTATTTTTTATTTTTACTTTTTTTTTATATGCGGGTACCAGGAGTCGAACTCAGGACCTCGCACTTGCCAGGCAGGCGCTTATGCCGCTGAGCTCTATCACTGGCCTTAGCTCTATCACTGGCATTTTTAAAAGAGGAGACATTTTAAAAACCTTCTTTAAAAAAAGTAGGATTCAAGCTGACTCTGAGTGCTCTTGTCCCAGGCTGGCTGGCAGGCAGATCACCACTTATTCGCTGCCCCTAGCGCCCATGCTGGGATGGCCCTGGCCCCAGCCAGGCCTCTTGGCAAGAAGGCAGGTGGTGTCTCCCCCACACCCACTTGGGACCACATCTCCTCCTGCCAGGTGCCTCTGCAGCCACACGACCCTCCTGCCCTAGCATCATTTCCACAGGCAGGGCCTCTCCCCCACTTACGCTCCAGCACCATCGCCGTCCTGCCTCAGTCTCTCTGCCCCCCCCGGCCGCAGAGGATGCTCCCTCACTCTGCCCAGCACCCAGGTCTTCCAGTCCTCCCTGCACTGGCTGCACCCATCTCTTTGCCTCTTGCAATATGCACAGCAGAGGGCAACCCCTCCCCGGAGCTACCCACCTCCTGCCCCAACTCTGTCCGTCCTTCCTGGGGAGGTGGCACGGAAGAAGGGAGCTTCCTGTGCCATGAAACACCTCCCTGCCCTTCTCATTCTCTTTGTACCATTTGTGACAAAAAAAAGAGAGATGAAGTCCCAGACTGCCTGTGGGGTAGGAGAAGACAGGGATCGGCCTCCATGAGGAAAGGGGAAACTTCTCCAGGGAGGACAGGAGAGATGTGACAGAGCTGGAGCCACCATCCACGTGGTCATCACTTACACCCGGGATTCTCCCACAGTGGGATTCTCCCACGGTTCACACTAGAGCCAGCCCCTCCATCGTGCACCCTCCCCCACTGGCCTCTGCCTGCCGCTTCCAGCTGGTAGAACTTTCTATCATCAGTTTCAACTCAAGAACCATTTAGAGCTGAGCACCGTGGTGCACTCTGGGAGGCTGAGGCAGGAGGATCACAAGTTCAAGTCCAGCCTGGGTAACTTAGTGACTTAGTGAAACCCTTTGTCAAAATAAAACATGGAAAGAGAGCTAGGGATGTATCTCAACGCAAAAGTCTTGGGTTCAATCCCCAGTCCTATATTAAAAAAAAAAGAACCACTTAGTTCTAGCAGGCCGAGGCAGGAGGATCACAGGTTCTAGCACAACCTGGGAAACCTAGTGACTTTAGTCACACCCTGTCTCAAAATAAAGACAATAAAAAATGCTGGGGATGTAGCTCAGTGCAAAGGCTCTAGGCTCAATTACCAGTACTGAAAAAAAACCACGTAGGTGTCATCCTGTTAATCGTAGACATTTCCCCATCAGCTTCCACTACGAGATAAAGTGAGCCGAGTAAGGGAGCAGAAGCTTCTGGATTCCTCTGTCCGGCATGGGCAGAGGAGCTCACCCCAAGTTCCCTGCGGGGTCACACAGACACAGTGGGTGGAGCTGTGAGTGCGGCTCCCCCTGCTGCTCCTCCGAGGCGGCACTGATAATAGGGAGCCCTCCACACCGTTCAACTCCTGGGGGCCCAATGAGGGTCAATGGGTATACAACAAATGGGGAGATCAGGCTTGGGGAGATGAAGCTGGAGGCCCCCAGAGAGACGCCTGAGGGCAGCGGCTGGGAGTCTGGCACACAGCCCCGTCCCCCCGTGAGCCTGCGAGGCCTTTGCTGGGTGCCAGGCTGGGTCTTGCTGTGCTGGGTGCTGCTGGCGCTGGCCAGGAAACTGGCAAAAGCACAGGCAGGGTACATGCCCTCCTTCAGAAGACTGTCGTTACACATCCACCACCACGCCCGCCTCTGGCTCGGGGTCTCCTCTGAGTGCGTGGCGGCGGCATGACCAGGGGCTGTCTGCTCACCCCACTCCTGGGGCGTCCGATACCACACCTCTGGGCTGGGACGGACGATTCGAATTCCTAGCAGCTGCCTGGGTGAGGCCGTCCTGCTGGTCTGCAGACCACATGTGGGAACCCTTGTCTTTCAGTGGCCTGGACTGGTTGGTTCAAAGGACGCCAGGAAAGAGCAGTAGAGGACTTAGGGGGACGGAGGTCGGCTGCAATCCTGCAGACCTGGAAACTCAAGTCAGCTACGTGTCTCCACAGTGGGCCCCATGGCTTAGGAGAGGGAGGTCCTGTGGCCCTTACAGCCCACACACGTGTGTCTCCTGGGAGACCCAGCGAGGGGCCAGCTGCTGCTGGGGTCAGCCTGAGGGGAGTCAGGGGTTCCAGGGTCAGTGGGGCTCTTGGATCCTGCGCAGACTTCTCAGAGGGCCCAGAGGCTCCTCCCATACATCCCTCTGGCCTGCGCCCCAGAGTCCTTAGGCAGAAAACCACCAGCCTCCCTGCCGGGTTTCTTCAAACACCACCCACAGCTTGCTTTGGGCCTGGGTCCATCTCCTAACTGCTGCTGTCTTTGCTGTGAATGTGCAGTCCTGGGCGGGGCTCAGTCCAAGGGTCCCAGGACCACTTACCCATGGTGGCTTCCCAGTGCAGCCAGCGTGGACACACACTCTCCACATACAGCCCTTCTAAATCTGTCAGAGGACAGTGCAGGGCAGGGGCCCAGGCCGTGGAAGCCAAGGGGGTGTGTGGTACACTTGTGACCACCGAGGCCAGAGCCCTCACCAGCGGGTATCTTCCTGCCTGAGCCCATGGGGTGACCTGCCTCTTCTCCAGCCCAGGCAGGAGGACCTCTAGTCTCTGAGGCCCCTAGCAGCTCTGACCCTCCCCCGTACCCCCATGCCTCACTCCTCAGCCAGTTCTGGTTGGTTCTCTCACCTTCCCTTCAACTCTTCTCCTCATTGATACTGCCTGAGCCTTCCCACCTGGTGACAGTGGCCAGGACACCTCCACCCGGGCCCTGCCTCCTTCACTCAGACGACCCCAGCCTCCTGGCTCCATGCCACCTCCTGCCCTACCTCAGCACTTCTGCCACCCACAGTGAAACCAAAGCCTTCAGCGTAGCCTCGCCTCTCACCCAACCTCACGACAAGCCATCTGGAGGCCAGGCTCGGGGAAGGAGGTGTAAACCCAGCACACCTGGGCCCGATGCCTGGGAGAACTGGCAGGGAACCCAACTTCCCTAGGCCTCAGTTTCCTTAATTATGGGCATCATGATAACGCCTCCCAGTGTCACTGTGTCAGACTTCAAGTTCATGACTCATCTGCCCATATGAGCCATCAGGCAGCTCTTAATCTGACTCAAGACAGACCATGCAGGATACAATGAATTAGGAAATGAGGCACGCATGCCTGCACACGTGTACACACACGAGTGCATCTGTATGCATGCATACATGTGTTTGCATGTGTGTGTACATGTGTGCTTGCATTTGCATGGGAATTGGGGGGTATACTGAAGACACCAGGCCCTGCGTGACAACCAGTAGGTATGTTTCTGAACCTCAGTTTCTTTACCTGCAAAAGAGCCTGGTGGGACAACCTGCAGCCTTCCTTCCCGGATGCCAGGCTGGCTGCGCTGTGGTTGCAGAGGACCTGTGCTGCCACCTGGTGGAAGGAGATATGTACAGCAGTCGTCCAAACCAGGGCAGTGCTGGGAATGTTTCCTGCGGGTAGCGCCCTGGTGCTTGGTAGGGTTGGTACCTGCTGCGTGACCTCGGCCAGTTCCTGTGCCCTTCTGAGGCTCGACATCCTCCCCTGTAGAAGGGAGCTAGACATGCAGGTCCTCCGAGGAGGTTTGAGTGTGAAATGAGATGCTATGAGGAAAGCTCTGGGAGCGTCGCTGCTCTGTTTGCCCTCCGCGGTGGGATTGCTGATTGCTTCGAGAACGGTGGGTTGGCTCCCGTGGGCTTCTTCCCCCCTTGCTTTCCCCTCCTCCTGATTTTCCTTCCATCTAATTTTCGCCCTCCTATTCAACAGTCATGCTAACCCTAGTCGGGACAAGCGAGGGTTCCCACAAGAGAGGAGAGGGGACCACAGTGGCCTTCGCTGGCCTCCGTTGTGCCAGCGGCTCTTTCTGAGCACCAATGGCAGCGGCAGATGGCAGCAGCTCAGTGCGTGGCTTCGTGGCTCCTGGGCGGGAAAGTCCCGCTCTGCGCTTACTGCCCGGGCCCCTGAGCGCAGGTGTAACCCTCCGTGTGTCCACTTGGGGTGGCACACCGTCCTCCAGCTCCGCCACTGGGGTGGGCAGGACTGCCCTTCCCACCCATTTGATGTTAGACATCGTCACGTGACTCACTTTGACCAATGAGGCGGGAGTGGACGTGTGGCCTCTGGCAGGTTTGTAGGGAGGGTGCACGGTATAGTAGCTAGCAGGCAGTTGCTCCAGGAGCTTGGAACCTTGACAGACGCCACGGCAGGACAGACTGACCCAACAACCCACAATACTACCTTAGCCAGAAACAAATCTGATTTTTTTCCAGTACTGGGGTTTGAACCTAGAGCCTTCACACTGAGCTACATCGTCAGCCCTTTTTTATGTTTTATTTTGTGGCAGTGTCCCCTAAGTTGCCTAGGCAGTACTCAAACTTGTGATCCTTCTGCCTCAGCCTCCCAAGGGCTGGGATCATGGGTATGCACCACTGCACCTACCTCCACAAGCCTGTATTTTTATAGAATTTGACTTGGTGCTGTTTGTTACTGAGCACAATCCAGCATACGAAGCCTCATACACTCTCCCACCCTCGCTCCAGAGCATCTCTGAGGAGAAATAACTCCTTCTCACTTGTCTTAACTTATTAAATATGAGTTGATGAACACACGTTTTCTTTCCCAAACTTAGAAATCCAAGCAAGAGTACCAGTAAAATTTGCAATTCAGAGTACCTGGCCAGCGATGACATGAGCAAGAAATAAGACAAACAGATTCCCAGGTGTTTTCCTCAAACACTCCGAGCCTTTTCAGAGACCAAATTGGGATTTCACAGCTCAGCCCGGGTATCCACCCACAGGGGTGCCTGCCAGCAGCAAAGCGGCAAAGGCTGATGTCACCTCTCTTTCCCTAATGACGCTTCCCCACTCTCTGCACCCACTTCATCTGACTTGTGTTAGAAGACAAGAGGGGTGAGGATTTCCTTCTCCAAGGGGAAGTGGGGAGTCAGGTGAGCTGTGTCCCAGAAAGGCTCCGCATGTGTGGTCCCTGGTGCCACCTAGTGGCTCTGGCGAGCACTGCTCGAGCAGCCCGTCCTGCGTCTCCTCCAGGCCTGTCACACAGGTGGTAGACAGCTTTTCCAATGAGATGAGCAAATGAAGGAAACGAACTACTTCAACACATCTGTGATCCCAGAACTCTGGGAGGCTGAGGCAGGAGGATCACAAGTTGAACCACAGCCTAGGCAAGTTAGTGACTTAGTGAGGGCTGGTCTCAGAATTTTAAAGGGCTGGGGATGGAGCTCAGGGCAAAGGCTCTGGGATCAATCCCCAGCACCAAAACTTTTTTCTAAAATGGAGACAAACTGGAAATGTGTCTGCCAGTGCCCACAAGTGGCTCCACTCAAAGCAGCCTGTCTGAGTGTTTTGGGCCATGCGGCCCCTGTTTCTCACCACACCACTGAGCAAGTGCCCTCTGCCCAGACAGTGGAGTCCACCCAGTGCTCTGCCGCCAGGCTCCTGTCCCCTCTGCCAACCGGCTCAAAGGGCCGGGTTGTTTGTTGGTTTGTCGTATTCTGAACCTTCATGGCTGCTGGGAGACACCACCTGGTCCTCACCTCCTGCGCGGCAGCTCATGGCCTCTGTTCAGTAAGGTGGGCCACTGGTCCCCTGCTCAGTGTCACAACAGTGGCAAATTCCAGTGAGCGTTCCAGAGCCTCACTCTCCCCCGTACCCCTCACAGGCCAGCACTGAGCAGCAGGTCCAGACAGACAGCCTCCAGGCGAGCGCGTGCCAATCAGAAGGCATCCCCTGCCTCAGTTTCTCTCCTGAGTGAAATCAGTGCTGTCTATTCACCTCTCCAAGGAGGGATGGCACTCAGATTCTTGTTCCCCAGGAGTGCTGAGGCCTTGCTGGGGGATCTGAGGGGCCTGAGATTCTGGATGCCTGGCGGAGTAAGGGGCTGACTCCAGGGACCTGGCTCTCCCTTGCTTTGGACCCCTGGACCCAGCAGGGTGACCCACAGAGTGGGTGCTTAATGTACAAGGGGTGACCGAAAGATACAATAAATGTTTAAATCTTTAAAAACTCATCACAATAAAAGACGCATTGCCAAAAAGATGGGATAAGTGTGTTCAAAAACCAGGGGGAATATTTTCAGGGGGATTCGTGACAATGTGTCTTATACCATAATAAATTTTGTGTGTGTGTGGGTACTGAGGGTCGAACTCAGGACCTCGCATTTGCTGGGCAGGCGCTTACACCACTGAGCTATCTCACCAGCCCATAAATTTTTTAAAAATGTAAATATTCACGTTACTTGCTTGAGGCCATGGATGCCCTTCCTCCCACCTCCCGGTTGCAGGCCCTGGCTGCCAGGACCTCTGGCAGAAAGGAGTCACGCAGTGGGGACTGGAGGGCAACAGGCTGGTAGGATGGGCTGGCTGAGCTCAGACGGAGGGACCCGCCGCCGAAGCTCCTTGTCTGCACATTGGAGGCCCTGGCCCCTCACTGAGAGCTACCCTGGCTACCCACACGGTCCCCTGTGCTCCCGGCTCACCTCCTTCCTGACCATGGTTTTTGAAACATCAAGTCCTATGGAAAAGGGCACCAAAATGTTGGGTGTGACCCGAACCCCCAGAACCATCAGACGCAGCCAAGTTCCCAGATTCCCAGCAGCCCTCCCGAACGGACAGGACTCGCTCTCTATAGCATCACCATTTCCATCCAAGTGAGTTGCTATTAGCTTAAGAGGTTTGATGCCAGGATAAGTTGAGATAAGCCTGTTGAAATTCCGTTCACACACTGACTTCCCCATTAAACCGTTCTGGGCGAAGCTGAGCTCCAGGCTGGGCCAGCCGGTCATAAAGCCTGATACAGGAAAGCCGATGGACACCTCTCTTGCTTCTGCTCCCTTACAAATTGGTCCAGCAGCTGAGAAGAGGCCACAGCATCAAGGGAGACGGGCAGGAATCTGTCCTTACCTGGGCCCCAGGGCTCCTGAGCCCTCAACTGTCTGGATCCTGTGCACAGTGTGACGTCAGCGCAAGACAGCTCAGGGTGCCCTGGGCCAGCACGGAGGACATGGGCTGGGAGATGGGTTTTCCAGTGCTGGGACTTTAAGACATCATGTCCTGGTTCTGGGTCACCCAGGCCACCCCAGGGAGCAGACAGTATCACAAGGGTTCAAAGATGAGGCCAAGAGTCTAAGCAAGGTTCTTGAACCTTTGCAGGCCCCACTATCAGAGGTTTTTTGCAGCCAAGTGGTCAGCAAAACCTCTGTGAACAGAGGCGATGGGGGAGTGCTGGGGGCTGCCTGGCTTATGGGCGTGGCTGCCGCGGGAGCCCCAGGGGCATTCGTGCTGGGCCATGCCTCAGGCCTGGACCCTGGCTTGGTCACACAGGAAAGGTGGAAGAGGCGGGAGATGTCCTGTGGCCAAAGAGTGTGGAGAGCCACCATGGTGTGTGCCTGCGAGGCCAAGGAGAAGGCGGGCTGACAATATAAAAATTAAAAATACACGCACACAGCGCTTCTCAGCCAGGAGTGACTTTACCTCCCAGGGGATGCTGGCGAAGGTGTGCTGATGTGTTTGGTGGTCACTGCTGGGAGAAGGGCTCTGGACAAGGCTGGGAGGCAGCGGGGCACCTGCATGGCACCGGAGAGCCACAGCACAGAACGGTCGGATCCAGGTGTCAGCAGCGCCGAGCTCGGAGCTACCCAGAAGATGTCGACACAGAGTAATGACAGTGACACAAGGACATTCCACGGTGTTCCCTAAAAGGGCCAGGCATGAGTCTAAGGCATTTTTCACAGGTGAACCCTCTTCACTGCCCAGCAACATGTGAGGTGCAGGTTTTGCTTTGTGCCACATCCCCACCCCCGCCCCCCGTAACCTACACTGAAGTCGCAACTCGCAGTAGCTGTGAATGGGACCTTATTTGGAAATGGAGTCCTTGTGGATATGAGCTAGTAAAGCTGAGTTCACTAGGGTGGGCACCAATCTGACACTACTGGTGTCCCTGTAAGAAGAGGCAAATGGCGTCACGTAAAGACAGAGCTTCACATAGGAGATGGCCGCATGAGGAGGCAGGGATCACAGCAATGCATCTAGAAGCCAAGGGGCCTCAAGGATGGCTCCAGCCACCAGAAGCCGGGAGAGAGGAGGGGAGGTCTGTCCAGGCCCTCAGTGGTAGTGTGGTCCAGCCAACGACTTCCCTTTCGACTTCCAAATGCTTGTTTAAGGCACCCTGTGTGGGATCCTCCATCGCAGTAGCCGCAGGGCTCGCACAGTGGACGACGTTGCCCTCGTTTTAGGAGGAGCGCGGGAGCTTGGAGGTGGCGGTGCTAACCAGTTTTCACTCTGCTGGTAACTCCTCAGCTCGGTCTCTGAGCTCTCCCTCTCTGATCACAACATGAGCAACTGCATTGCGCACGGAGCTGGGGTTTCCCTTCCCTGCAGTGGCCAGGGAGGACCCAACCGTGTAGGTGAGGAAAGCCCTCCCGGGGGCCATGTGGGGCCTGGCACGCTGCAGATCCCCAGCAGACACAGAACAGCATGGAGGACTCTGCTGCAATGCCCTGGGACTGGACATTGTCAGCCTCCGGGTTCTGAGATTGCAGCTGCGGATCCTCCCCGCTGGACAGACATCCCAGGACCGACTGTCGCCTGCTTCCTGGTAAAGAGAACACTGACTTTTTTTCCCTCCTGTCAGAGTCTCCCTTTTTTCTCCAGCATTCATCCATCTGACTCCCACTTTGGGCACCCAAGAGCAGCTCAGAAGGTGTCCGGAGACTCCAGACTCCCCTGGTCCCCATCTTGACCTACGGACACTTTGAGAAGCCAGAGAGGATGGAGCAGGGTGGGTTCAACATCACCAGTGAGGTTAGAACTGGAGCAGGATTCTCAGGGAGCAGGGTCCGGGGTGAGGAAACGTCTGACTGTGAAGGGGCAAGCTGGAAAGCCCCAAAATGTGGGTACACCAACCCAGGGTCTCCCCAGAACACGCAGAGGAGGGAACCCAGGATGGAGGACGCAGAAGGGTCAGACACTCCGGGACCGTGTCGCGGCGCACACCTGCCCCATCCCCACTCACAGCTGCTGCACAGGTGTTGCTGAGGGGGAGCCTGGGGCCCTCACCCCCTCACCTCAGATCAGAGCCAGGTCCCCTCTGACTCCCATGCTCTCCCAAGCTGGGACAGGTGTCCTGAAAGCCACTCAGGCTGTGGACGTCCCCTCCACCAGCGTCCACGCCAAGAAATCCTCCTCCCCACAAACAGGAGGCACTCAGGAAAACACACTCTAACGCCATGCCATGCATTTGTAGGATGAGAAGTTGGGTGCATTCAAGGCTGAATTCACAGGCTGGAGCCACTGAGTCCCGCGTGACGGGGCAGGCAGCTCCCAGGGCAGGGCGGGGGGCTCTGGGATGACAGCTGTTCTGCAGGGAAGATAAATTCAAGCGTGGGTGAGTGAATAGAAAGCCTCCGTTGTGTGTTCGGGTTGTGCGGGTTTGGGTCACATCCAGCAGCCCTCGTGCTCACTGGCTGCACCTGTGCGCCCCTGGTGGCCAGATGCGGGTACTGCCACCTTCCAATGAGCCAACTTTCATGCAGATGAGAGAGAAGGGGAAGAGCTGGTTGGCAGCCCACAAAAGACTCCTTCATGGACCACAGGTGCAATCGATCAATCAACCAATCAACCAGCCAATGACGCGAGCTGGAGAGGGTGCTCAAAGGCATTCCGTGTGTCCCGGCGTGGTGAGGGGGATGCAGAAGCTGCGGGACAAGTGGGAAGTGACCCGATACCTTCGCTGCCTTCTAAGGAGGAGGGCACTCCGGTGTCCTTGGCCCTGCTTCTCCCTTCCCTGCGGCCCCTGCCCTGTATGTGACATGTGCTGAGCCTGCTCTGAGCTCCCACAGCACTAGCCCAGCAGACAGCAGCAGGGGCTGCGATCCAGTCCTGACGCACAGCCCAAGCCCCAAGCTGCCGGCCTCCCTGTGCTGCGAGGGGACTCTGATAATGGCCAGCCACTGGGGATGGGTGAGGGTCCTCGGGACCTGGGCATCCAGAGAGGGCCACCTGGGGACACAGCCACCTGACGATAAAGTTTCTCACCTCATGAACTGTGAATTGTGCCCCTTCCTCCAAAAAAGAGAGGTCCAAGCCCTGGCCTCCCTCCCCGGGGGGCCTGGAAATGGTGCCTTATTTGGGGAGGGGGTTTGTGTAGAAGTACAGTAGACTCCCTTCTCCAAGAGGGACACACTCCAAGACCCCTGGTGGATGCCTAAAACCCCAAGTAACACCAAAACCTATATATACTAGGCTTGTTTCTGTACCTACCCACCTGTAATAAAGTTTAGGTACAAATTAGGCACAGTAAGAGTTTAACGACAAACAATAATAAAATGGAATAATTATGACACTATACTGTAATAGAAGTTAACTGGAACTTATGAATTATTTACTTCTAGAATTTTCCTCTTGCTATTTTTTGGCCATGGGTAACTGAAACTGCTGAAAGCAGGAGCTGGGATGAGAGGACCCGCTGGGGTAGTCAGTGATCTCAAGACTAGGGACAAGGGAGCAACAGGAATTGACACAGGAACACACAGAGGGGGCCATGTGACAACAGAGGCAGATGCGGTAGGGATGAGTCAGGGAATCCAAGGGATGCTGTGAGCCCAAGGGATGCTGGGAGCCGTCAAAGCTGGGACAGCTAAGGAGAGGCCTCCCTAGATCCTCTGTGAGACCTCAACCCACAGACACCTTGACTTTGGGATCCAGGCTCTGGAACTGAGGGAGAATCAAGGGCTGTTGCTTTAAGTCCCCAGTTTGCAGTCACTTGTCCCCTGCCCCAGGGCATTCACTTGGCTCTTCTATGGTGACCCTTCGCCTCGCCTGGACTGTGGCCATGGGAGCCAAATTCCGGGGAAAAGCAGAAGTGGAGACTCCCTGTGGCCACCATCAGGAGCCAGGGCCAAGGAGCTGCAGATGGCCTTGTGTCCTCAGAGCCCGCTGTCCCCAGGATGCCCAAGGAGGGGAGGGGCCCTGAGAGAGATGAGGGGATGGCCAACCGAGGCAAGGGAAGCGGGATCCGCCTGGCAGCTGCTCAAATTTAGTTTGCACCTCCTTTGCCAGTGCAGAGGAAAACAAACGACCTGCAAACTGAATGAAAAATGGTGATTCATTACCCCTGATGTGTGATGATGGCTTAATTATTTTTCTAACTGGGGAGAGACGCTTTCTGACAGCAGGTGCAAATGAATTCTCCACTGTTTTAAGGAGTGATTGGCCCAGGACAGGCAGAAAACTGGAAACCTAATTAAATCGGGAGCCTTGTGAAATAAATGGAGTGGGGAGTGTGTTTGCTTGTGCTGATGGGTATTAACAAGGATTCCCGGGGACCGAGTGTGTGCAGCGGGCCTTGGGGGGGTGCAGGTGGAGGAGGGGCTTCCAGTGGGGTTTCCAGTGAGCTGCACTGAGGGGGCCCCAGAATCTGGACAGTGAACAAACCCTGAAATGAGGGGCTGCTGTACTTAATAGGAGTGGCAGCGCTGTTTCATCCCCAGCCCTGGGATTCTTCATCTGTAGAAGGGGAGGCCTGACAATCGGATGCCAGGTGACGGCTTTGCCTGGTGGTAAGGTCTGACCTCAGACCTCAGACTGTGCTTTCGGAATCTGACAACCCCATGGGGTGGCCAGACAGGAGGTGCGCTGGCTTCGACCTGGGTTTGGTTTGCACAGCCTCAGTTTCCCTTTGTGTATAATGGGCACATGAGCAGCTCCCCCTCCTCTAGGACATCATGAGCAGACCCTGCAGAGTTCTCGCCAGGAGCTGGCCATGCTGGTCCTGCCCAGCAGAGAAACAGCAGAGCCAGCCGGTCGGGACTGGATGGTGGCTGAGGCCTCCAGTCCACTCTGTTGCTTAAAGGGTTTCCTCTCCCGTCAGGGTGTCCCTCTGTCCCCAGTCATCCCAGAGGGGAGCCCTTGGCCTTGCTGAGAAGAGGACTACAGCTGGGGAAAAGAAGTTGGGCCCCTCTGGTCATCTGGCGCCCTGATCAGATCTGCCCTGGTGCTGGGCAAGGGGCAGCCTTGCTGCTGTCTGGTGGAAACTGGGACTCTTGTCCCATCTTTTAGGCTCACCTTCGCCTGGAACTGGTGGCTGCCCCTTGGCCTGGCAGACCATAGGACGCCCTAGGCTGGCAAGGCCCACACCACTGCCCTGCACTGTCGCCTCTGGGTGGAGCCACATCCCCGCACCCTGGGCAATCAGGCCTCCAAACAAATTAGAAGCAAGCAGCCCCAGGGGCTCAGGCTACCGCCCCCACCCACAAATCCACCCTCAGCCCCCAAGACCCGGTCTAAACTCCAGAAAATCTGGGGTATATGTGGGATCACCCAACCCCAGAATCCCCAACACACAAAGCAGCCTGGCTGTCGCCACCCTGAGTCCACAGGGAACCGTACTCCTCATCTCTCGGGAAGGCGCCCTTCCTACAGTTGTTTTATAGCTGCTTTGGTCCCAATGTTTTGTGGTAAACATTTTCAAAGGTACAGAAGAGGGCCGGTGAGACGGCTCAGCAGCTTAAGCGCCTGCCTTGCAAGCGCGAAGGCCCGAGTTCGACTCCCGGAACCCACATACGAAAAAGGGGCCGGTGATATCGCTCAGCGGCACGGGTGCCTGTTGGCGCGTGAGGTCCTGAGGTCGTCCCCCCGGTACCCACCAAAAAAAAAAAAAAAAGGTACAGAAGAGTCGTAGGGGCTTGACACCTGCATCCCGCGGGCCCCATCCACCAGCTCTTTACCCCGCTTGACTGGTCTGCCTGCCACATCCCCACCCCTTGAGGTGCCCTTCATCGCTACTGTTATTTGGGCATACTTCCCACAATACTTCGGCCCGTGTATTACTAACCGGGGTTCCATGGGTTTACATTTCCTTCTCCTTCTGCTTATAGAAACGTCTACACACGCTGAAATGTACACACTTGAGAATGCGCACCACTGTGCAAGCCTCACTATATCCAACTACAGACCAGGACCTTCCCAAATGAAGCCCCTCACGCCCCTTGCCAGTCACCCCACCCCTGCCCCCAGCAGGAACAACCATGGTTTCATCTGCTCTCCATTGCGGATTGGGTTTGCCTGTTCTGGAACTTCCTATGCACGGAATCATGCCCTTTGCATCTGGCTCCTTCCTCCCTGTTTTAAGGTCTCATTCCCCTCATCATCTGTTACTGAGATGTTGCTCCTTTTTCAATACTGTGTCATATTCTTTAAAAGATAATTCATGTTTTTTTTTTCCCATGCCCCTGTTGATGGGCACTTGGGTGACTTTCACTCCAGGGCTCTTACAAATAAAACTTCTATGAATGTTCTAGTACATGTATTGCATTACAATCTGAGCAGTTATTTTCCCATTCCTGTGCCTGGTTTCTTTCAAGGATGTGAGTGAGGTAGAGAAAACAAAGTCACTTGCTCTCCCAGCTGACTCAGGACTGGGATTAGAGTGGGCACTGTCTCAGCCCCCAAACTCCCATCATCACTGCAGCTCTGGGGCTCCAACCTGCCCACATCACCTGCACTGCCCAGGACCCCCAAATCCCCGTGACGCAGCCCTGTGTGTGCCGGGGGATGGCGCCTGCTCCATCCCAGGCCCATGAGGACACTGCCTCTCCACACCTTACTGTAGTTTCTTCTGCCAGGAAGTCCCCATTTGCTTCCACTCCATGGGAAGTGGGAAAGGGAAATGCCCATCAGGGTGGGGACAGCTAATACCGGGGCTGCAATCTCCTAATCCTCAAACTTGGGACTCTTGATGACATCATCTTCCCCCTTCCTTATTTTTCTTTTTTTTTTTTTTTTTTTTTTGTGGGTACCGGGGGGTCAACCTCAGGACCTCGTGCGCCAGCAGGCGCCCGTGCCGCTGAGCGATATCACCGGCCCCTTTTTCGTATGTGGGTTCCGGGAGTCGAACTCGGGCCCTCGCGCTTGCAAGGCAGGCGCTTACGCCGATGAGCCATCTCACCGGCCCTTATTTTTCAAACCATTGACTAAACTGCATGGAATTTCTCCACAGGTGAGACAGCTCCATTCATAAATTCCAGGGCTGTACAAGGGTTTGAGCAGCTCGCTCCCAAAGGGAAAGATGGAAGCCAAACATCTCCGCGTGTTTCCTGAGTCCCTGCACCTGCAGGCACCGGCCGATCTGGGCATCACAGGGGATGCACAGGAAGACGAACTGCTGGCCTGCCCTCTGGGCACTGCTTCTCTGGGGACACCTCAGGGGCGGCACTCGGAAGTAGTGGCAGACCTATCTACCCTCACCTGTGCCTGTGCGTGTTCGCCGTGTTTTCAGTAAAACAACAATGCAAATGTTGTAAAGTCGCTCGACCACTGATGTCTGCCCTCATGTTGAAGTCCCCTTGGGAGACAGGAAGCAGGGCTCTCCCGCCTGCCTGAGGAGGTGCTTTGCAAGCCGGTCCTGTCTTCCTTCGCAGTGTGGATGCAACTGGAGAGCCAGGAAACACCGGGCCCCGCGTGTGGCTCTGACTCCAGCCAGAAGGTAAGAGTCGTTCATAGGACAGGGGGGTCCTTGGGATTGGGGACCATGGGGCGGGAAGGTTTCTGCAGAATTGCAGAGGAGGGAGATTAGGTGGGCAAGGTAAGAATTCACCCAGGTGATGCCAAGACCAGAACAGGAGCCCCCTGAGGAGCTTGAGAGAGGACCCTGTGCTCTAGGTCTTCCTGGTTCAGAACAGGACGCCTTATTCTTTGCCACACTCACAGTATATGAACACTGCCCTGTGCCAGGCCCTGGGCTAGGAGTGGGACACGGGGACAGATGATACTGTCCCTTGAAGGGGCTGCAGTCTAGTGGGAGACAGTGCTGACTGGTTTGTCCCATCTAGGGCCATCCAATCCCGTGTCGCCCCCCCCCCCGCCTTCAGCTCCCATCCCATTGGAGATCTCAGTGAGTTTAGTCTGGGGTAACAGGAGCAAGGCCTCCTGGGAACATGGTGAGAGCCACTTTGATGGCTGCCGAGGACCTGGCGTGCGCCTGTCCAGGTGAGCACCGTGGCAGCGGTGGTAGTGGCTGGTCGCAAACCCTCTCTGCTACAGCACGCAGGGTCCCACAGAGTACAAGTTCACCAGCAGGAAGACAAATGCCCCCATGCAGTGTTATGAAGTTGAGGAGAAGTGGCAGAAACATTTACACCAAGAAGCTCGACAGTCCTGCTCTCCTGCAGGCACCCGGGTGGCTGGATCCTACACAGCACTGGGACAGGGCACAGGCTGCAGCTCCATGGCCCGAGCTGCCCAGGAACCGGTGCAAGCCACCCCACGATTACAGAGACAGTGACCCACTGAGCAGGACTTTAGTGAGGGAGCAGGGACCAGGGTGGTGACATGTCTGTACCCCAGAGCAGGTGGACCGAGCCCTGAGGTGATAGGCAGGGCTCTGACACCCTATGGGTGACAGGTGTGGGGAGACCCCTCCCAGGGCCCAGTGGCAGCCTTGGGCACACACTCTGCAGCAGGGGCTGGCTACAGGGGTTCTCCCTCAACCTGTTCTAACCCCACCGCCCCAGGGCGCAGCCCTGAAAGCAGAGATCCAGGCAGGAGCAGGGCAGCCCCCTGGCACCTCCTGCAGCATCTTAATGCAAACTAAAGGATGCCTCAGGACTTCTCTTAAGACAACGGGTCTTTCTTTCCCATCCCTCCTCACCCCTGCCACCCTCCACCTTCACCTGCATGAGGAGCAGGCACTGGGGACACCAGAGGATCCCTCCTCCAGCCAGCTGCAGCCTCCCTCCCAGGTCTCTTCTTTGGACTCCTGCAGGGCCCAGAACTCCCCTCCTGGTCTCTCTGTCTCTGGGTGTGGCCTCCCGCTACCTGCCTGCACCCCACACCCTATCCAGATGTGCAAGCAGGACCAGGGCCTTGCTGTCTTGCACTGCCACTCCCCCACGCCAGGCACACAGTGCTTGGTCACCCTTTCATTCATTCACCAACGAATAGTCACAGAATTCTGACTATGCACCAGTCCACGAAGAAGCCACACTCTGGGGCTCACTGAGCATAGGTGAGCACTTGGCATGTTTGCAGAATGAATGCACGCTCGCACTGGGCCAATGAAATGAGAAGTGTGGAGATGTGCACGCACGTGTGTGTGTGTGTGTGGTGCATATGCATGCATTGTGTGTGTGTAGTGTGTACAGGCATGTGTATACATGAAAGTGTGTTGTGTGCAAGTGATGTGTGTGGTAGGCACGTGTACACATGCACATAAATATGAACATGTATGTATTTGTGTGAGTGTGTCGTGCATGTATATGTGGGTGTGCGTGTGGAGATGTGTGTATAAATGTGTGGGGTGTATGTGCAAGAGATGAGTGTATGTGTGGTTGATATGTATGTACATGCATGTATATATGTGTACATGAATATGAACGAATGCGGCATACGTGCATTTGTTGTGTAAACCTGCATGTGTGAATGTGTTGTGTGTGACTGTGTGGTGCACATATGTGTATGTGTGTGGATGTGTGCACATGTTGCGTGTGTGGTACATGTGTCTGCTTGTGTGTGGTGCATGCACATGTGTGTGTGGTGACCTCTGTGGAGGGACAGGAGGAGCCATGGCCCCCACTTCTAGTCCCTTTCCCACCTCCCTCCTCCCGGGACCCCAGGAGCTGGGCTGGGCAGAGGACACAAAAGGACCAGGCTGCCCTGTCTCCTCTGGCCTCGCCTGAGAAAAGGGAAGCTGAGCAGGTCCCCAAAAGGCTCTGCTGATGTATGCAGTGGGGGAAGGAGCTGGCCAGAGTGCCACCTGCAGAAAGAGTGAAGGAAGGTGAAAGGGACCTAAACAGAAACCCAAACCTGCTGAGCCAGCCCAGGGGGCTGCCAGGTACCAGCGCACCCCTCCTCAGCAGCCCAGCCCACTTCTGTGCAAGGAGCTTCCTTTGGCTACAGAGCTGTGCTCTCCCGACTCTGTCACCTTGGACTCCAAAGTAGCCCCCAGGAAGGTGCCGACTCCACGTGACAGACAACCACCCGCCTGGCCCCCTTTAAGGCCCTGCCACAGCCAAAGACTTTGTGAGCCACCACGTCTCTTTTGTGTACACACACATTCCCACACATGCACATATGTGCACCATGCCCTCACACAGCATGCATGTTCATACGCACATGGCACACACACCCACGCCTCTCCAGTCTGGGTGGGATGGGCCGTGAGGGGCATGCTGGGTGCCTCAGGTGCACAGATGCAGGGTGCAGGTGTCTTGCGAGCTGCCAGGCGCACCTGCTCCAACCACAAGTCAGTGGCAGCACTCTCCCTTCCTGAGGGCGGGTAGCACCTGGTGGCAGGTTCTTGCCCTGAGTGTGTAAATCCAAAGCCAAAGCCAGTGGGACAAAGCTCCAGGCACTCGCCAAGCAGAGCCACAGCCAGAGACCCTGCAGAGGGGGAAGATGCTGGCAGGCACGTGCCCACCCCGCCTGGGCCATCCTTCCAGGCCTGGCCAGTGTCCAGGGGCATTGGCTTCTACAGGGCAAACGGCTGCCATCCCATCTGTGCCTCAGCTGGTGGCCCGGGTTCTGTGCCCAGCCGCCCCCACCTGCTTGGCATGGGTGGGAGTTGGGATGATAGGGGCCTGCCCAGCTGCCCTGTGCAGGTGGTGTGGGACTCTGGGGGCAGATGCAGTGGGCACAGTGCGACCCAGGGCTGTCCTTGCAGGAATGGGGACAGAGCAGAGCAGACAGAGCAGTTTTGGGGTGTTGGAAGGAAGCCTCCCAGGGCCCTGCAGGCCTCAGTAGAGCTGTCCTGTCAGGGGCTGGCTGAAGGCCCATGAAGGGCTTAGGCAGTGTCCTCAGGACCCTCCCTGCATCCCCCGGAGGGTCCCCGCTCTTGTCCATGTCAGGGACTCGCTGGCAGCATTTCCTAATAAAATGCAAATCAGCAATTGCCTTGCTATAGAAGAAAAAAAATCACTGTAAACAAAATCTCTGTCGCCATGGAGACCATTAAAAATAGATTGCCCACCCTCCCTCTTCTTGCCGGGTAATGTGCAGCTGAGTTCCTTCACACCACATTATTATTACTTTTTAATTATGAATAATTTCCTCCTTTCCATAGGAAGATGGATTAACACACAGAAGTTTCCAAAGGAAACCCCTCAGGATGGATTTCAATCTGCAAACGCAGGTGGGCCCATGTTTATGCCACAGGGTGAAGGCCCAGAGTTAACCCGGGCCCACCTGCTCTCCCTGCACTATCAGCTTCCTAAGCTGTCTGTCAGCCTATCTGTCTGTCTGCCTTTCTGTCTGTCCGCCTGCTGCCCAGGTTCAGGCTATGATTATGAGACCGCAGAGACAGGCCGGGAGAAGGCCTCCCTGTGGCGCTGTGGAACTGCTGCGGGAGGGAGCAAGCCCCCCAGCGTGGGCTCGCCAGGAAAGAGTGTGACCCCGAAGGGTGGGCCCCCCAGGGAAGGTCCTGCACCTGTGGTTCCCGCCAGAGCAGACCGTGGCAAAATGATGATGGGTTTGGTGGGTTCTTGCAAACATCTTGGGCCAGGCAGCTGCTAACTGCCCAAGACTGGGAGGAGCTGCCCAGCCCTGCCTGGCAGTGGGGCTGGGGCTGGCCTAACACTGCCCTGGACTCTGTGCAGGTGGGGCCAGGGCCATAGCAGAGGCCGTCACGGCCCAGTCCCTATGTCCTTCGAGTGTCCCCACTGCTGGTGACCGAGCTGCCGAGGCGCCTGCACCTTCCAGCCATGCATGGTACATGAAAGAAGATAACCCATGCTGCCATCACAGGCCATGCCTCCATCCCAGAGGTCTGAGTCTGCCCAGACTGCTTGGGGCTCAGTAGGCCCATGTCACCTGCACGCACTGTCAGCACCAAGCTGCCCTGGCTGGAGCCCAGCAAAGTGGATTCAGATCTGTATTTTAAGCCCAGATGGGTTGCAAAGAGCCTAACCCCTGGGACAAGGAATGGCAGGATCAAGAGGCTGCTCACAGCTGGCCTTGCACGATCGCAGCACAAGGCTGGGCACTAAGTATCCCAAGGTCCCACTTGTGCTCCTGTGGGACATTCAAGGGCACTGGCAGAGTGAAGGGGGAGGAATCAGGGCCCAGGGTACTGTGTGACCTTGAGGCTGGTCCAGCTGCTGTTGAAGGGCCCCAGATGTTTTCCTCTCTGAAATTTCAGTGCAAAGGACGCCAAAGGTGAAAAAGAGCTCTCCTTATGTGCGCAACCTCCAGCCTTCCAGGCCACAGTGTGGGTTCCTAGGGTCACCAGGCTGGGCAGCAGGACAGCCAGGAGGTGGGACAGTCCCACAGTGGGAGGTGGTTTGGTATGAACTGGGCACACACAAAGCAGTCCTTGGAGGGACAGGACCCGGTCGTGGAATTTGCCCCATGCCTCGTGTAACTTGGGGCGGAAAGCCAGGGTGAGGCAGAATACAGAGGCTATGGCTCAAAGGGCATTGTGCCTGTGCCAGCAAGGGTGGGGAGGGGGACAAGGACCACAGGGATCTCTCTGAGCATGCTATTCAGGTGCAGGTGTCCCCAGCTTCTGAGTGCCTCCGTGGACCTGGAGTCCACCCGGGGTGCGGAAACTGCTGGCCTCTGTGCCTTCTGCCTCTTCACCTCCTGGCATCATCCATGGGTCCTTCCAGTGCCTCTGGGGAGGGCAGGGTAGTGCAGCTCACAGGTATCCGGCCAGGCCAAAACTGCCACCTATACGGCCAGGGCTCAGTATACCTGAGAGGATCAAGGGGCAGCTTGGGTCCCACACACAAGTACCTGTCTGCAGCATCTGCAACCCTCAGGTAGGAAATAGAACTTCGGCGGTCCCTGCATTCAGGGCTTACTCTGTCTCCTGGCCAGCTGTGCCTTGTCTGGGGAACCCAGATCCCTTCCTGTTCTGCCTGCCACCAAGCCCACAGGCATCCCCCTCCCCACAGACAGACCCTCCATCCCTCCCATCACTCATAATATGCAGCAGGAACAACATCATGGAAGGGCCCCCAGTCCCACTGCCCTGCCCCCACTGTCCATGAAGGATGATCACTGGTTTCAGGACACAGGACAGCAGCACAGCCCCACAGATGACCTCTGTAATGGGGCAACCAGGGCCTGAGAAAGAGCCCCTCACTCTCATGGGAACCTGGGCACTGCTGGGGCTGTCTCAGAGCCATCTGGGAGGAGAGAGGCCACAGGCAAAGCGCAGCCTGCCTCCCTGTCCATTTGGGACAGGGTCTGGCTCAGATTTCAGAAGCCCCTAGAACCTGTTGGCCTGGATGATGACCCCTGGTACAAACCAGCAGAGCTGGCTGAACACACAGAAGCCCCTCACCATGAAAGTCTGGCAGAAAAGACTGTGGACCACAGGATGTGCCGCCCTCCTGCTAATCACACCTGGCTGCCAGGTTAGCAGGTTATCTCACACCTGGCTGCCAGGTTATTGCACACCTGGCTGGCAGAACTCACCATCCTCACCAGCATGACACAAATCCCGAAGTTACCTGGCATGCCCCAGGCCCTCGGCATGGTTTTAGCATGGCTCCAACGCAGGACACAGAGAGGTTGACACCTTCCACTCCCCACCAGCCCTGCTCCTGCCTCAGCAGAAGGGGGCATTTCCCTCTTGGCAGAGCAGAAAGAGCACCCAAGTGCTTGGCTAAGGGGCAGGAAAGGGAAGAATGAGTGGAAATTCACCTGCAGGTGTCACCTGCACAGCTCCAGACGGAGAGAAAAGGAACAGGTGGAGCAAATCCCACTCAGGAGTTCGGGGTGGGGCCTCTGCATCCACCAGCCCTGGTCAGAGTAGAAGGAGGCCTGAACCCACCCAGGGCGCCTTAGCTGCCACTCTCTAGAAACGTGCGGCATGGCTCCTGGAGGACGTGGCAAGATGCATCCAGCCTGGCAACAATCCCTTCCAGAGACCTCCAGAGCCCTGGCTTGTCCCCAGGTGTGGAGAGCAGGTATCCCCAAACCTGTCTCAGAGAACCCTCCCAGCCAGGGAGACAAAAGCCAGATAAAGCCATGCCATCTGGGTGGCTGCACCAAAACCACGCACAATGATGAATGGGGGAGGTGAGGATGTGAGGAAATTGGAGCCTCGCTCACTCCGATGAGATGTGAACTGGCACTGCCGTTCTGGAAACATGACAGTTCCTCAGAAAGGTGCACACAGAGCTGTCATGTGACCCGGCAGCCCCGCTTCTGAGTACATACCTAGAGAGCCAAAAGCAGGGACTTCAGCTATGTGTGCCGCATTCACAGCAGCATGACTCACTACAGCCCTAAGGTGGAAACAGCCCTAGCGTCCACTGAGAGATGGACAGATCAGCAAAATGTGGTATGTCCATTCAGTGAAATATTACTCAGCCTTAAAAAGGAAGGAAGTTCTGCTGGCTGCTATAGCACGGCTGCACCTTGAGGACATTACGGGGAGTGAAATAAGACACAAAAAGGCAAACCCAGGATGATCTCTCTTATGAGGTTCCTAGAGGAGTCAAATCATAGACACAGAAAGGGGAGTTGGGGTCACAGGCCTAGGGCAGGGCTGGGAGTGAGTGTCTTAGTTTGGGAAGATGAGCATGTCCTGAGATGGACAGTGGTGATGGCAGCATAACACTGCGAATGTGCTGAATGCCAGTTCCTGCCTCTCCCACGCACCCGCCCAGACACACACATGCACGCACGCACACACATGTGTGTTTCACGTTAGACACTGGCCAAGTGCTTTCCACAACTATGAGATCATCTCCTTCAGCAAAGAAACACCTGAACTACAGCAGGCCAGGCTGGCTGCACAGCAGCAAGCTCTCAGGCAAGAAAGCTACTCGGAGCTGCTGCCCGGTACCATCAGTGACGAGCCGTGTGTGTGCGGGCCAGGGCCTGCCACCTCTGGCCAAAGGCAAGAAGGACACATGTACAGACTCCTGTGCACACCAGAGGTCGCTCAGGTGGGGTCAGCTCACACTGGCGGCTCACCCGGGATGCTTTCTGGCCGTGAGAATCAGAGTGGAATCAGAGTGGAGCAGGCCAAGGTCAAGGCAGGGCCAGGCGGACAGGGCTACCTGAGTTTCCCAGTATCCTTGAGTCTGGGAGACAAACCCACTCTGCTCAGACCTGCCCTGAGGAGGAGGCCTGGGAGAGGCATCCCTACCCCTACAGTATGGCTAGCAGGGGTGGGGCAGCTGGGGCGCTGAGACACAGGCAGGCGGCGGGGCTGCCGCTTTGGCAGGGCGGGGGCGCTAGGTCCAAAGGAGACAGCCTGTTTCTCTGCGCTAACTTGGATTGGGTCACAACCGAGCTACAAATGCATCCTTATTTAATTTACAGCAATTATACTCACATTCTGCTAGACAAATAGATTTTACAAACCCTCGGTTAAATGTGGATAATTATGGCTGCTGGTGCCGAGGGAGCGTATCGGCCAAGCACCGGAGAAGAATCGCATCCCAAGTCCTCCCAACGCTGTAAATTAGCAGGGGACGTCCCCATGGCCACTGAGCGATTATCCATGATTTCATTCTCCCTCACGCCACCTCCCTGCCTGCCAGCACGCTGCTCTGCCACGCATGTACACACGTGTGTGTATATTTCCAGCATATGCTGCTTGAACGGCTGTCACTCCAGCTACCTACTGAGATATTTCCCCCTGTGGCAAGTCCATCCCTGGGTCAAGATATGGCTCTGCCTGTGCCTCAAACCATCTGTGGTGAGGGTAGCCACGTGTGCACCTCTGAAGCATAGAATACGACCACCAGCCCTCACCACCCCACCCTGTGCCGACCTTCCCCGCTGGAAAAGCTGTCATCAGTGGGAAAGCCAAGGACACACTGAAGCCCCAGCATGGCCAAGACCTGTCTATCTGCAGAGGTAGGAGGTCAGATCAGAACTTCAGAAAGGCAGAGCAAGCAATAAGTGCTGGCCAGTGCTAACATGACTACCTGTGTGTGTGTATGAGCATACGTGTGTGCCTGTGTGTGCACACATGTATGTGAACTCTGGAGGTGCTCAGGGCCACGCTGTATACAACTGCAGGCAGCTCTGCCACTTTTAGATGACACTTTTAGATGTCTTGGGGGACCCCCCTAATCTCTGGACCTGATCATGGGCAGTCATGATGTCTTCATGTCCGAATGGGGAGAGTGATTCTTCCCCTGCAGATCCCTCAGCCTGGACAAACAGGACCGCATTCAGGAAGACACAGAGCCCTGAGGACATCACTGGTGCTGTCGCTCTGTGGGGGTTCTGGTTACCCAGCACCCTGGCATCCTTTCCTTTAGTGGAATCGGGAAGGTATGGGGTGATTAGCAGGTGTGTCTCTTTTTAGGCAAATCTGCTGTTCGAAAAATACAAATTGGCTGATGAGTGACTTCCCGAAAGGTCCCCTTCGTGTGGAAATAGAAAGTTTCCGAGTGGGTTTCACAGACACTCCCATTTACAGAGATGCTTGTTCATCTGCCAGTTTCTTAGGACGCATGGGCTGCAGCTGCCAGGGAGTCCCGGGGAGCATGGAGCAGGAAGCGGGCGGGTCTTCTAAGGTCTTCTCTGCCTCTACTCTGTCTGCCCTTCCCCATGAGCGTGGAGCCGCTCAGTCCCAGAGCAGTGTCCTCCACCATTAGGGCCACATCCAGGCTCCACCCAGCTCTTCTGCCCTCAGAGAAGGTTGACCTGAGCCTGCCCCCACCCCACCAGGTCTCAGGGGGTCTCCAGGGCACCTCCACTGAGGAAAGGGCTACAGTCCAATTCCCTGGGGAGGGTGCCAGGAAGACCCCTGCCCTGTCACTTCCTGGGCCCTGCCTGGGCCTCCCCCCTGGCTGACTTGCGTCTTTCTCTATGATAAACAGGCCCACGAGCACAATGGCCTACTGAGTTCCACACCCTTCAGTGAGTTGCTGAACCCGGGGGTGGCCTTGGAGCCTCTGAGCTGGAGGTTGTGTCAGGAGTGGGGTGGTCTCTCATGGGCAGCTTCTTGTGATGTAGAAAGAGGCCAAACCCCACTCAAGTGGCCAAGCCCCAGGGTCCTCTCCACGGCCGGCTGTCCTCCACCACGACATCACTTCCCAGCCCTCCTCTTCAAAGAAAGCACATGGGAAACAGTCCCAGAAGGGAAGGAGTGGACAAGGTCTTACTGGACATGAAGCCTGGGCTCCAACTACACAACATTGGCCTTGGGTGATAGGGCAGGACAGCCAGGAAGTTGGGGACACAGGAATGTGGGCCCATCACTCTAGCCCAGGGTCCCCCAAGATACATAAAAGGTGGTTCCCACAGGACCCAGTGAGATCATGTGGGCCCAGGCAAGTCAGTGCGCACTCTCCTCTCATGGGGAAGGGCAGACAGAGCAGAGGCAGGGAAGACCTTAGACCCCCAGGCCAGCAACCCAGCCCTACTCAGCACCCCGCATTTCTCCTTCTGGGCACGGGCAGGAAGGCAGGGCCAGGAATGTGAAAACCTAAGTAGGCAGAAGGAAGTGTTCATTTCTCAACATGCTGGTGAGAGCTATACCCCGCAGCCTCCTTCCCACAGCCGGTGCCATCAGGGAGGCAAGGCCTAGGGCCCAGCAGAGGGCTGCCCTGCAACCCCTCCCTGCTGAGGTCCCCCATCTCCATGGGCTTTGGGAAGGAAGGGAAGGGTCCTTGCTGTCCCAGCTCCATTCCTGCCAAGGGCCATGGCTGTAGTAGTGCTTCAGGGGCCACGACCACCTTTGGGCCTGCACAGCCCAGCTGTGTCCAGAGGGCTTTATGAATGAAAATCCCAGACAGGTGACACTAGGAGGGGATGTTGCCACCTTCTCAGGTGCAGGACAGGGGTCCCCAGTGAGGGAGCCAGGAACGAGGAGATGGGAAGGGGCCAATTCACTCTGGGAGAGCAGGAGTTGGACACTGGGGCCCAGGGAGAAGCCGGTGGCTGGGAGGGAGGAGAGCAGAGACCATGAAGAGCCTCTTTGCAGAGGAGGGGTGGGGACAGGCAGCAGGAAGCCAAGTGCCACAGCAGCTGCCAGTCTTCCCAAGTGCAATCGCAGGCTCCATTTTCCTTATAAAATCACTGACCCACCTTGCTGCCGACTGAGACTAAAGAGCCCAACCCTGGGCCACCTTGTGTGGTTCATACCACCCCTTCCCACACCCCTGGGTGCAGCCCTCTGCCAGGCTTGCAGCGCTGCCCTGGCAGGGAGGCAGCTTCCTCCAGGAAGCCCAGGACCTCTTCACCTGCTTCCCTGATGGCTGCAGATGGCTGCCTGGCTCCTGCCCAGGGTTTCCTGGCTGGGGCAGGCAAAGGGCCCCTAGGGTCCAGCACAGACAGGCTGGACAACCCTGATTCTGCTGGAGTCTTAACTGCAAGTTTTCACCCCGACCTGTGAACCTCAACCCCATCTAGGTGCCCGAGCGGGGAACCCTGAGTTCTCCTAGGCTCCTCCCCCTTCATCACTACCTGGTATGGACAGAATTATCCTGCACCCCATCCCCAATTAATACATTGAAGCCCTCAGCTTCTCGTGTGACAATTTGGAGATGGGGCTTCCCATTAAGGTTAAATGGGTCATAAGGGTGGGGCTCTCATCTGAAGGAATCAGTGTCCCCTCTCTCCCTGCCCAGGGTCACAGAGCAAGGCTGTGTGAGGGCACAGCCACCTGCGAGCCAGACACTGAATCTGCCAGCACCTTGACATTGGGTTTAAGTGCCACACATGCTGCAAACTCCCCATTTTCTGCCTCCAGACTGCATCTTTCCCCCCTGCACCAGAATTGTGGGTCCAGTGGCTGACTGGCTATTCCCTCACAGGCCCCAGCGGCATCTCAGTGTCACATGTCCAATACCAAGCTCCTCATCTCCCCTCTTCCCATGGAAACTGTGTCTCTCTGTTTCTCAGGCAAAAGTTCCCGGCACTGTTCTTGATTCCTCGGAAGTTCCCACCTATGTGGCATCTACCAGGGCATCCTGCTGGCTCTGCATACGGTGCTTGTCCAGAATCCCCCACGCTGCCCCACTTCCACAGCAGTGCCACTCCCTCCCCAGGACAACTGCACACAGAGAGGTTCCCTTAGGATGGAAGTCATTTCTGCAATCCTGCGCTCAGGGCCAGGTCGTCCACCACCTGGCTCTCAAGTCGCCCCCTCGATAGGCCATGGCCACCTCATGGAAGCACAGCTCCACCCCTCATCCTGCCTCATTTTTCCCAGGAGCACCTGCTACCTTCTCACTCAGAAGCACGGCCCTTGAGGAAAGGCACAGCTCTGTCTTCTCCATGGGGACAGACACATTGATTGGTCCAGCACTGATGTCTGAGGCCATGTTCAGCTCAATACGTATTTGTTCCACAAATGGACAAAGGAGCAACTCCCTCTGCTAGGAAGGCTACTGGGGCATTGCTCAGCTTCTCCAGTAGCCCGCGAGGCTCTTGGTGACCCAGTCCTGGGCAGCCTTGGCTTCGCCCTTTCTGCGCTCACCCTGCCACACTAAACTGCAGTGAAGCCAGAGCACGCTGCATCCCCACAGCTCCCAGACCTTTGCACCCACCTCCCCTCCACCTGACAGCCCTCATTCTGTCCTTTTGGTGAGCTGATGGCCCTTCTTGGACTTCTTGACCCACTGAGGCAGGGCCTGGAGCCTTCTGTGGCCCCCAGGGTCTCCTCATCCCATCACACAGCATCACACAGCCCACTAGCCAGCTTGTCTCTCCAGACCAGAGGCCGGTGTCAGCTCTTTTTGCCCACATGGAACCCTCCACTCACTATGCTTTTGATGAGCGAATGAACAATGGGGGCTTCCTAGGCAGGCAGCCAGGAAACAGAGCCCATTGGGGCCTTGGCCTGCTCCTAGGAAACACTTTCCCTCACTGCACTGACCCAGGGGTGGGCAAGGAGGGCTCTGGGCAGGGAGCCCTGGGACCTAAAATGAAGCTGGGGCTCGGTGGGAAAGAGCAACTCCCATGCCACAGAGGAGGCTGCTCCACACCCTCCCTGGACTCTGGATGCTCAGCAGCCACTGGCCTGCTGGCCATGTTCTCCAGGAGCTCCCCAAGTCACTTTCCCTCTCAGAGATTCCCCGTGAGCGTGGCCTCCTAAAAGGCTCCAGAGGGTGTGTATGAGGCCTGTGGAGTTGCCATAACCAGGTGTTTCTCATGTTCAACAGCACAGCCCCTCGCGGCCCAGGGAAGGCCACCCTTAGAAGGACCCTGGTGAGGAACAACCCCAGGGCTGCAGGTGCAATGAGCAGTGAAGGGAGATTCAGAGCTCCTCAGGAGCTGGACACACCCTCAGGACACACCCACTCACACACACACTTCTGACACACTTACACAAACAGGCACGTACACACACACATACATGCATGTACAGGCACATGTTCATACACACACATGCATGGGCGCACACACATGCATGTATGCACACAAACACAAACACATTTCCTTGAAGATGCTTTGCCTCCAACTGCTCCATGTGCAAAGGCAGCTGTTGGCAGGACCGAGGCCCCAGCAGATGGTGCTCAGCCTGCAGGTTCTGGCTGGCACTTCACCCTGATGTGGTTGCCACAAAATCACTGCATCAGGCGGGGTCTCTAATGGCCTGCACCTCACCACCCCCTCCTCCTATTCGACTGGTGTCTGGGTTCCCTCTCCACTCAGCCTGGAAAAGCTGGCTGCAGGGGAGCTACTGGGGAACATATGCCTGCCTGCTGGGATGCCTCCCTCCCCCTCCCTCCTTTCCTCTCTCCTTCTCGCCTGTGCTTTCCAGTATCCTACTTGGGGGCTCTTCCTGCCCTCTCTGCCCAGCACAAACCTGGGCCCAGCACAAACCCCACAGCCACACCTGGGAGCCACAGGAGACACCCGCACTCTCTGAGCTGTGCGCGGGGGGAGGAGGGCTGGCTGGAGGGCCAAAGCCCTCTCTCCTGAGGAACTCACCCCGCCCACAGCAGACACTCAGTTACAGCCTCACATCCAGGACACAGCTGTAGGGCATGGCCAGCTTCATCAACAGGCTCCATCCAGGACCCTCCAGACTACTCTCAGTTTTCCCTTTGTCCCCAGGGACAAGTGTCCTGCAATGCTGCACCATGACTATGCTGCCCCCAAGTGCCCACAGGCCTTTCAGCCTTCCTGCATTGGCCTGAGACTCACCTCCTCTTTAAAAGGTCCCCATACAGGAAGTCTTCCGAAAGTCACTCACCAAAGACACTCTTTTTTCCAATTCTGTGTCACTCAACTCCACAGTACCACCATCATGACCCGCAATGGCACTACCTGTGACAAGTGATGTCCCCAACAGGGCAGGGCCATATATCTTTCCCAGCCCAGGGAATGGAGCAGGCGACACTTCCCAGCCATCCCAGCTCCTCTCCTAGAGCTTGGAAACCCAGGCGCTGCTTGCCCTGTCAGCTGTCCAGAGCTCTCAGCCAGCATTCCCGTCCCCTCCTGTCCCCTATCCCATGCCATCTGTCTCCCCCCAGCGACTCTCCTCTACCACTGCTGATGCCCATAACTCCTCTGCCAAAGCAACCACTGGTCCATGTGCCCATCTACACACACAAGTGTACAAGCTCACATGTATACACAAGCACACCTGCTCACACATGATCCCTGAGTGTGAGCTCTCAGCAACCTCTGTCTCTTACAGAGGTGTTACTGTGGCCCACCAGGGCACACACATCATGACTGCCAGCCAGGCCCTGACCCTAGCTCTTCAGGCTCCACAGCCCTTGATCCCAGTGTTTTTCCTTCTTTCAGGAGGAAGAGGATGGTTTAACAGATTCTGTTCCATAGATTCAGTTCTGCTCACCTCAAGGCCATGGCTTCTTGACCTTGACCTGGGAGTTTTGTCATCTGTGAATTCAGACAGGAGGTGGGGGACAGAGGATGTGGCACACCAGATGGTCCAAACAGGAGGCTCCTTAAGGCATGGGATCGCGGGGCTTTCCCCCAGCTCCACACAAAGTCAACCCAGCTCGCGGCAGTGGGCTTCCCCCGCACTGCACCCCACAGAGCTGGTCCTGGCTTTACGACAGTTTCAGAGAGACAGCGTTTGATCTCAGCAATAGCCCAGCCACCAGAGACGGTTGTTTTCATAAGCGTTGGAATGGATCTTGGCGAGGAAGCCTGTCTGAAACAACTTTTAAAAAATTCAGGCAAGAAAAAAACCAGGCAAAATAAGGACACAGGCATCTTGTGCCTAAAAAATCCTTCAACACACCAATCAATAGGAAAACCACATCTACACTTCAAGAGTCTTCCCAGGAGATGGTTTATTTAACTGTCCTTTTCAGGGGTCTCTTAATCAGAAAGGTGATTTCAAAATCAGATATGCTTTCAGAAGTATTTTTGTTCCGAGAATAAAGCATAAATAACACAGATGCTGTACTGTGCTCAACAAATATTATTTTCTTCTGCCAACAGACTCTCACAAGAGCAGTGGGTATGATGTCAAGAGCCACCTGCAACACCCAGGCAAAGCACCCCTTTCAGATCGCCACCTGCAGCCATCAGTCTGGGGACACGATTTCACCAGAAGTGTGTGATGGGTGCCGCAGACAGAAATCTGTGGCAACTGCAGACAGAAGACCCATTGGGAACTCCCCAGGTCAAATGGAAGAATAGATCTTCACAGTAAAGGACAAACACGTTGGGTCAAACTTGATGCCAAGACTGTGACAGGACCCCAGAGCCAAGCTGACATCACAAAGGGTATACAACAGAAGCCCATCAAGTGCACGGTCCCTCCCCCGCGGCAGTAGCTGTGCACTGTGAAGTCACCATAAACACTAAATCAGCAAGTGTCGAGCCCATGCTCCTGTGGGAAATGAAATGTCAGGTGCCTGTAGCCTCCGGTCACATTCACCAACCCACCCATCGGTAGCCATTCCACCCATTGCCATTGGAACCATTTTAAGTGAACAGCTGAGTAAGTTCCACTGCATTCACGCTGCTGTGCCACCATCACCACCATCCAGCTTCAAAGCTTCTCGTCACCCCAGCTGAAATTTTGCACCCATTAAACAACCCCTTTCCCCTCTCCTTCCCAGCCCTGGGGAGCACACCCCTGTTCACCTCTACTCTGTTCACCTCTACTCTAAGGGACCTCATATGTGTGGGACTGTACAGTTTCTGATGGTTTCTGTCTAGTGTCTTTCACTGAGCATAATGTCCTCAAGGTTCATCCATGATGTAGCACGTGCCAGAATTTCTTTCCAAGACTAATATTCCACGGTAGGGACTATAGCGAGCCCTTCCTAGTCCTCATTGCAGTCCAGGAAATTTATATTTGTAATCCCATGGAAAAGTTATTGGAATTCTAACAAGTTAATTCCAATCTACCACCATGCAACCCATGGCGAGAATAAAGACACTAAGGCATATTTACAGTTGTGGGGAGCCAAGGGGTCCTAAGTCCAGCCAAGATGGTGGTTACTGGAACAAAGGCCTCGACCCAGGGCCAAACCCAGGTTTTATTAATCCTCAAGGAGGGGAGTGGCTTGTGGATGAGTGACTGTGACAGTGGCAGGAAGTCCATGAGTACCGTGAGCTAGGTAGGTGGCCTGAAATCACCTCTGCAAGATGCAGAGGGAAGGATACGCAGAAGGAGTAATCTGCATAACACAATTCAAGGTAGTACCTAATGTTTTGGGGTCGGTGCTTCAGCTCTGACGTATAACCTTCTATGCCCTGGGAAGTCATAGCCTCTTTCTTGAGGCTCAATCCCAGTGGACAGCGTGGAGCATGGCTCTCCATCCTGCCAGGCTCACCCATGTGTTTTGGGAGCTGCTGGGGTGGGGACACACTGACCTGTCACCTTGCTTCAAAGACTACACATCAGCACCTCAGCTGGACTGATTAGCATTGCTTAAAGCCAATAGAAGGGATAAGGAAAAGTCCTAGCCAGCTCTCTACATATCAGTACATGGAAATAGGGCCAGGTTTAACCAAAATGGAGATAACTGCTCTTCTTTTAAGGAGAGTTGTCCAGGTGGTCCTCCACAGTGACCAGTCATATCCTGCTCATCCATTCATCTGTCCATGGTCACACGGGTGGCTCCCACACTTTGGCTGTGGGGATACTGCTGCCATGAACACGGGTGTGCCACTGCTCAGAAACCCTGTTCTTGGCCCTTCTGAGGGTACACCCAGCAGTGGATGGCTGGTAGAGGTCTTTTTCCTACACAGAAACAAGCATCTACATGGACCTTCACTTCTCCACCCAGGCTGCAAAAACTGCTTGGCTCCTGGCTCCCGCAGGAGCTAATAATACACACGTCAGATGTCTGGGGTGGTGGGCAGTCTGGAAACATCTGCTTGTTCATTGGAAACCCATGCTCATTTTTTAATGGCCACTAATGGCCTTTTATTCATGCACAACCTGTCCCATTAAAAAATTACCTTATTTGTTTGAAGTGGAAATAGAGGACAATTAATTAATTTGTTAATTATTCTTTCCTCCTTCCCATGCCTGCTGGTATCAAAGGCCCTGGGAAGGGATGTGAAGGGAACAGGTCCCTTTACTGATGAGAAGCCAGGGAGATGCCCTAAGGCAAAGACGGGGAGGGGCACTGTGGTTCAAGCTTTTAAAAGATGATCTAATTGGAATGTTCCTAGGAAAGTGATGAACACCTCTTGCTAGCACAGTGGGTCAGCAGAACAAGCACCAGTGTGCGAGGCTGGGCCCTCAGATTGGGCTCTGTGCTTAACTCAGAAGTGCATTACAAATGTCCTCAGGTGGAATGCTCAAAACATTCTTGCTTTCCCCTCTTCCTCTCTTACTCCCTGCACCCCAGAATTAATTATCTAGTCTGGTTCTCTCTCCCACCCAGCACAGACTCCAGGGCGTCCATACCGAGGACAGTTGCCTTTGTCCTGCTGCAGTGGGGGAGACCAGCAAGCTTGCCTGTGTTGCCAGTGGGACAAGATGTTTCTACAGAGAGGCAGCTTCTTGTCACTGTGATAAAATACTGAGATAATCAACTTGTAAGGAAGAAAGGCTAATTTGGGCTCATGGTCTCAGGGTTCAGTCGCTTGGCCCTGTTGCTTTGGGCCCATGGTAGAGTAGTACATCAGGTAGGCGCATGTGGCACAGGAAGTGTTTTCACCTTGTGGCAGCCAAGAAACAGAGAGAGAGACAGAGAAAGGAAGGGACCAGGTCCCAATATCCCCTTGTAGGCTCCACCCCCAATGACCTAACCTCCTCCCATCAGGCCCCGCCTCCTGAAGGTTCTACCACCTCTCAATAGTACTGAGCTAAGGACCAAGCCTTTAACACATGGCCTTTGTCATTTTAAATCTAAACTATAGCAGACACTTGTTCCTGCCAGGGCTAGAGAATAGGGGTCTGGTGCAACCAGAAAAGCTGTGGAATTACCCCAATTTCACTTTTTGTTTCTGGAATACCCTTGAGAGCTCCTGCCCATGTCTCTGGGCCAGGACTCATCTGTCACACTCCCACTCCTGTCCCAGCGCCCCAGGTTTTGGGTCAGTTAGGTTGGAATGTGCAGGGGTGTGGCCCCAACTGTCCCCTGTCTGTCATGGGACTTTGCAGCTCCTTCACAGAGGCAGCAAGTGTCACTCCACCCCACAATATTGGCTTGGCAGGACACCAGTGAGTGGATGTTAGCAGAAGTGTGGTTGGGAGGAGACTCTGAATGCTTATGTGGGGGCCCAGCCTCCTGTGCCTCTGCCCTGGGGACTGTTGCTCTTCCTGCAGCCACAAGAATCTCTCATGAGCAGCCTGAGCCAGCCCCGAGCAAGGGGTCATGCCCAGCTGACCCCAGCTCAAAGCAGCGGCACCCAGCGTAGTCCAGATCAGCCACCACCATGCTGACCTGCAGACGCACAAGCAAAATGGAGCCATTCTCCTTATTCTTTTAGTCATGGGATATAAAGTCACAGTGATCACTGAGTTAGCATATACTGAACCAATGCTTCTAGGGAAATAAGGTAGATCTCAGCAGGGACAAGAATGTGGAAAGGTACTCTTCCTGTCCTCAGGGGTTTCCAGCTTCCTCTGTGTTGCCTAGACAACTAGACAGGGAACTTGGTGGCTGCTGTCCCATGCATCAGCTCGGAGTGCTGTGAGTGGGATTTTAGAACCAGAGGGCAGGGAATGGGGATCACACCAGGGTCCCTGCCAGCTCCCCTCCTCTCTCAGGGTCAGATCTTCCTGCAAAACACAAATGTCTCCACACAGAGAGAGAAGCTGGGGAAAGGCCTCCTGCCACAAGAAACCAGACTGACTGCAAAACTGTGTTAATTTTCTGAGAATACAGAATCAGAAGCACGAGAAGCAGAACTGTCTGTTCAGGAATGACCCACAAGGAGCTGGGAGACGGAGGGCAGCGAAGGCTACAGCCTTTGGACCAGCTCTCATGAAACTAACCATTACTCCACCTTGGCGCCAGCACCCCAGTCTGACATCCTCCAGAATGTCCAGGTTGTGTAAAACAGGAACAGCCTGGCAGACCCAGGTGTCTGCAGCACATTTAGCTGACTGGTCCTGCACGAGGTGGGGGTGGGGTTTGGCCAATAGGACAAAGAAGCTCAGATGATTCTCTGCCTTACTTAAGAAATCGGGGATCCAACTCCTGCTGCTTCAGGTCCATGTGAATCTGGGTTTTAGGGAAAGCTGTACGTTACTAAGGTGCACTGATGGGGAAAGAGCTTTTTCTTGGAGCCTGGTGTGGAGGCTGGGGAAAGAGGGATCAAGTAATGGCTGAGTCTGGCTGGGACCCAGAGAGAGCAGTCAAGGTTCCAGAGAATGACTGTCTACACTCCAAACAGGCTCTTGTCCAAGCAAGCGAGGCCTGTGAGGACTAAGGCCAAAGGCACATGCATCTATGTAAGAAATAAAACCCAAGAGACTACCTCCAGGGAAGGTAACATCACCAGGAACTTAATTTCTTCTCTGCAAAAGGAAGTGGATGCACTTGCTAACCCCAAAAGGCTCCCCTAGGTTTTATTTGATCTGGAACCCAGGAGCTGACCCCATGGTACTTTGTGGGTACTGGTATGTCCACCCTGCACAGGTGGGCTGTGAGTTGTACCCTGAGCTTTTGGCCTTGTCCCATGTCACCTGAGGACATGGTTCCCAGTTCAGTTCAGAACCATGGTATCCAATGGTAGCCCTTGGGCTCTGGAACCAGGCTGTCACGCATCAGGTTTGTGACCTTGGGCCAGCGACTTCCTGCTCTGTGCCTAGTATACCACTCTGTAGTGTCTACCTTAAGGGGTAGATTTGGAGCGAGGCTGCACAATAGAAACACCCAGTACCTGGCAGGTGTTGACAAGGCTGAGTTCCTGGGTCCTGCAACTTGCACCCTGCACCCAGTTCTCCTCTGGCCTGCTGGGTGGGTACCCACACTGGCTGTGCGCATTTGTCTACAGGTGTCTATACAGTAACGCCCCATTACTGGCATGTGGGCTAACCATGGCAGCCTTCAGATCCCGATGTCTCCTCTCTGCCACTTCGCACATCCCCAGCCACTTCTTCCTACAGCCCAGCTCTGTGTACTCAGGGAATGCAAAATAATTTTAACATTGTTCTAAGCTAATCATAATCAGGAAGGTAAACCTGCAGCAACAACTAAATCACATAACGAATTCGAAGCCCAAGGAGCTCTCATGGGGGCAGCATGGGGCCTTGGAATCTTGGAGATTTCCAGTGCCAGCCATGCTTCATCTTCCCCCAGCTCCCCACAGCCCATGACCTGCAGGAGCAAGGCACTGGCTCTGCCTTCCCTGCAGCCCAGCCAGGCTCTTCATGCTGGGCAGGTGCCCACGGCAGATGGTGCTTCCCAAAACACTGGTCACTACTCCCTATGCCAGTGGCAGCCAAGCATCTGCCCACGGGACCCCAGACCTGGCAGGCAGATAGATGAAACAGGGGGCTGCTTGCAGGACAATGAGCCTGAGAGGAAAGATGCATGGTGTAAAGGGCTGAGTGTGAGACCCCAGCCCTAGGCAGATGCATTGGGCAGGGTTTGCCCTCAGGATACCCAGCTGTGGAGGAGGGCAGATTCTTGGGGTGGGGACCACCTATAGGATAGCAGTGCTGCACAGCAGGGAGAACCATGGGCGATCGCTTTCAGGCAGTGGGACGGAATGGGGAAATAGGGTTTTTATTAAATGTGTGCCTGTGTGTATATACGCCAGTGTGTGTGCATGTACACATGTGAGCAACTAGGCAGTCAGGGGAGGGAGGAGGTCATGCAGAAGTGCAGAGGGCTGTAGCCAAGCCAATGTGGCTAGAGCTGGGGAATGCATGGGATGGGTCACTCCAAGGAATAGCAGGCTCGTGTTCCAGTCAGGCCCAAGGACACCTGCCTGGCACTTAAAGGTGACAGGAGAAAGCAAATGTAGCAGAGAGTGGTTCCCTTCCACAGAGATGCCAGCCTACTCCAGTCTTGGTCCTGCACTGCGAGCCTTGCCAGCCTCTGCCTTTACTCAGAGCTGAAGGTTCATTTGGGAAGTGAGGAGATACCCTTTGCCTCCACCCTGCCCCATCCCCATTTGGCTCCTGGTGATTCTCTCACTTCCCCGGGGAGGGAGAGCCGTGGAGAGGGGCAGACAGGATCTCCTTTCCCTCATGGAAAGTAGCGCCATCAGGATGAGGCCCCAGCTGGAGTCAGAAGTGAGGCTGACTTTGTATTTCCAAGGTGGCTTCTTGTGCGACATCACCCCCAGGACGCCCAGGGCTTCCTGCATGAGCAGGGCTTGGTAATTCTGGTGGTTCCTCTGGGGGTGTGCATTAGAAGCTTCTCACTCCCCTCAGGAATCCCCAAGTGGACCCTGTGGCCAGCCCTGCCGAGCTAGCGCACCCCCTAATCAGAGTCCTCTCCTGTGTCTGATGCCACCTGTCCCTGGTCTCCAGAGGTCTGGCGGTGACCTCAATGGTACGGGCTGGCCTTGACTGATGGCTATTCATCCCCAGCTCCATTTGGTAGACCTGATCCCTTTGGCCCAGCCATACTTCTGTGGTGCCTCCAGAATCATGAAGATACACTTAAATAAGTCATGAGCATGGGGCAGTCGAAAACCAGCAGCATCTTGCAATGAAGCTGCCAAGCATGATCACCCACCCCCCACCTGACCCTGGACTCTGGGATCAGATCCGGAAGGCTGGTCCTCTGCTGCCTTCTGGGCACCCCAGAGGGAGGAGATCCCATTCCTGGCTCCTAAACACCCACTGCAGGCAGGCACTGGGAAGTGCAGGTTTCCGGAGGCATTTAGCTCTCGCCTGATTGCTTTGGCCTTTGGGAGTCCAGGAAGCTGATCCAGTGCTCGCCACACCATCCTTCTTCATGGAACAGACCGGAGAGACACACTCGGGCACACACACATGTACAAGCACAGGCATGCACACACACAGCCCCTCACCACAGGAGGCCACAAAAGGGCAAAGTGAACAAGAGAGCATTACATTTGGAAGCACCCTCTTCCGTGGTGCTGGACGGGGTCCCTGCAGGCGCCCCCTCTGCCCATCCCTATGGCTGGACTCATGGTCCCAGCAGGAGGCAGCCCAAGCACTGGGGGTGGTGTCTTACCTCCATTTTGTCCAGCCCCAAATGACTCCTGCACAAAAATAAAATACTAAATAAAACCCATCCTGTTTTTCATGGAAAACAGTAGAAGCTACCTCTCCCCTTCCTGTCCAGGGTCAATGTTGAGCACACAGCCCCTCTGTCCGGCTCTGCACTCACAGAGCTGCCTTCTGCTTCCCAGGGCTCTGAGAACGGACCCTGACTCTCCTGGATCAGGGGCACCTCTAGAAAACTTGCCCCAGCCACAGCACATGGCCAGGGCTGCACAGCTGTGGGCCTCTCTCCTTGCGGGTGACTCCTCCTCCCCCCAGGAGGGCTTCGTCGTGGGCAGGGTAGGGGCCCAGAGTTCTTGCAAAGGTGCCTGGAGAGGCCGCCTATCTGGCAGGACCTGCAATCAGACGTGGGCCGGACCTCATTGTTCTGCCTTTGGTGCTCACTTCCTGTTTTCCTCTTTCTTTTCAGCCATGATTGTCGCCTCTATTTCCTTTAGAAGAGAGGGATCCCTGCCCAGGAGTGGGGGCGAGGGAAGGAGAAAGGTGATGTCTGGAAGGCACTGCCTCAGAACTCGTCCATAGCACGAAATAGGAGGAAATGAATTCCAGGCGTGAAGTCCCCACTGCTCCGTGTTTCGGTCTGTTCATACGTGAGGCAGGGAGCTGGGGAAATCTCTTTCTTTCCCTCCTTCCCAAACCCCCAGCTTCTTTACAAATTCCCCAGTTTCCATGATTTTAATTTTATGGTTCACGTTTTCTCCCAGCAGAATCCCAGGATGACAAGGTAGAAAGTCTGCCTTGATTAACTATCCCTCTGGTGCTGAGGCAGGGCCCAGCGTGATAAATAGCAGAAATAAAACTGAGAGAGGCGTGTGGCAGGCAATCGGCAGGCCCAGCCGTAAATCCTGGCTTTGATGGGGCCTGAGATGAGCTGGTTATTTCATGGAGGGGGAGAGAGCTGGGGGCAGGGGCGGCTCTCAGAGCAGCCCCCCTCCATGTTCCCCCCACTCGTATGCAGTGGATATTGTTTAAGTAAGATAGAGTGGAATCGTTCTATTGTGTCATTGATTTTTAATAAAAACAGGTAACATGCTGCAAATCTCACAGTTATTTCATTTCTCCTCTCTTTTGCCCAGATGTCTGGTAACTTCCCCCAAGGGCTCCATCCAGCGGGTAGTGGCTGTGACTGGGGTGTCTGGCATGGGCGGGTCCAGCGTTTTGCAGTTTTCCAGGAGGTCTGGGCTCTCTTCCTTACGCACACACATGCATGCACACACATGCATAAACATGCAGTGCACATGAGCATACACACACGCCACGCACACTCAGCTCACATGTGCACATTTGCTTGTGTATTTATGCATGCCTAATATGCGCCCACATGCACATGAGCACACATATGTACACGTACACATGTGAACACACACACAGGCATGCACATCCATATGCCAGACTAGCCAGTGAGGAAGGACCAACCAGGCCTCAACTCTCCTCTCCACCCACCCCTGCACTCTGCTGACCTTGAACGTGGCATGAATAAGCTGGAACATTCCAGCAGTAAGTAGTGAGAGGCACAGTGCAGCATCAGAGGGGTCCCAGGGGAAGGCTCAGGGTCAGGGGACAGGGCATCCTGTTGGATTCATCTAGATGGAGGGACCAGGAGGAACAGGCTGAGGGGCAGCAGGACACCAGCTACCATGATAGCCAGGCCCTCCACTCCACTCACTTGTGGCTGACACAACGCACTGCCCACCTGCTCCAGAGACTTAATAGCCTCCACCTGAGCTGGGAAGCAGCCCCCCCCCCACCCTGTGGATGAGCCACATCTCTGCGGCACCTCTGTGTGTTTTCAGGGCATTTTAACAAAGGGCACCTCCTTTAGCCACACACGTAATGTCCCCTATGACTGCAGAAAAGTAGGTCCTGCCGTGCCCACCTTGTGGACCAGGGGCCTGAGCCCTCCATCTGTCACACCTGGAACTTTCCACCTGGCTCTCCAGAGCCCCAGCCAGGGCCAACAGCTTGGACAAACCCTCTACCAACTCCCACCTGAGCAGCTCCCTCGTTACGTGCACATCCTTGGCCTTCCCTGTAAGACTTCATCTCCACTAAGGAATCTGCAGCTAAATCACATTTGGATCAGTGGACCCCGCCCCCACCCCACCTCCACCACTGAGACTGCATGACCCAGGACACTCGCCTCTGCCCTGCTGCTCTGGTTCTCTACGGCCCTCTGCAGGAGCCTCCTCACCCTGAACCCCATCCCTGCACATATACGTAGGCCACCCCAAGCACACCAGCACCAGGGCTGACCCAAACGAGCGGCTCAAGCCACCTGCACCCTCACATCCCAACTCCACTTCCAGTCTTGCCCATCAGCCAGGTGTTCATAGGGCTCCTGGTCTCCCGCCCTTAGGGGCTTTAAGAGCTCTCTTCAGGCCCACGCCCTGCAGGGCAGCTGAGCCCTGACTCCAGATGTTCTGTCCTGAGCACTCAGGACAGGCATCTCGGGATGCTCTCACGCCCCAGGGACCCAGGAAGGGAGATGCTAGGTGGACAACGATGCCAGGGGCGGGCACTGGCAGAGGCAGGTGAGACCGAGGGGGAAGGGCTGTGGGGAGAGAAATAATGGATAAAAGGCCCCTAGATGGGGAAACAGAGGGGCCAGGGGTGGACCCCAGTGTGAGTAGGAAACAGGGAAGAGACTGAGTGGGCCAGGCTCTAGGTCAGGTGCCTGGTCAGTGTCAGACTGGGGCTGAAAGCACTGGGTGCAACCCAGCCCTCTTAGAATGTCCACCCAAAATTCACACTGAGCCATCCCCGTTCTCGGGCACTCCAAGCCCAATGAGGCCGGAATGGCTGGGCACGTGTCACCAAAGTCTTGTAATAAGAAATCTGAGTCACCCTGAACCCCACTTCTACTACCCTCTGCACCTGATCTCTGTCTCCACCTCACCATGGGTCCCCAGCTGACTCCTCACAGTCCCCAGTGCCACTTATCACCCTGTGCCTTCCTCTGCCCAGACCCAGCCTTCCATGGGCCCTGCACCTGGACTTGCAAGTCACTGGCCCTTGTTTGCTCCCAGCTGAACTATGGATCCCTCTTGGCAGGGCACAGCTGAGCACCTAGAGCATACAGAACCTGACAGCTCCGTCTAATTCTGCAACATCTCCCCACCCCAAGAACCACCACTACCAACATCAGCAGTCACTGCTCATCTCTCCCTCCCCCATTCAACCACTAATTCCCATTCTGACTCCATGGATTTTCTTGTAGACATTTCAGACAAATGGAACCATGTAACACGTGACCTTGTGTGTCTGGCTTCTACTGAGCATGTCGTCAGGGCTCATCTGTGTTGTACCAGGGATCTACTTCCCTCTGACTTGGAACCATGAGTATAGTACCTCGCTGTATGGACGAACCCCACCATTGAATCTGTTACCAGCTGATGGACAGTCGGGGTATCTCCACTTTGGGGCTACTGTGACTTGTGTTGTTATGAATATGGGTGGCCACGTCTTTGGTGCACATGTGGTGTGTGCGTGTATGTGTGTGAACATGTGTGTGGGTGGTGGTCTTGGTAAAGCATTTTCTTATAAGGAGGCCCCAGAGTCCTGAGGATGCAAAACTTTTTCTAAATGATGGTGGCCTCATGAAGGGAGTAAGAGTCCTCTGGGGGATTCCAGAGCCTCCAGACTCTCAGCTCTCCCCACCCTCCTCCCTGGCAGTGCCCTCCCCACCTATGCCCAGCCCAGAACCCACAGAACATCACCCTGCACACTTCTCTCCATGGGGCCCAGCCTGCCACATGGCCTTGGGAGGTTTTACAAAGCCAGGAGCTGTGTCTAGGAGTGGTCTCTTCCCTGTGTCTGATGGGGGCCATGGCAGGGGTCCTCACCTGGGGTGGGTTTGCCCCAGGTCATTCACTGATGCTGTACATTGTTGGTAGTCACAACAGGGGTGAGGGGTGCTATGGGCACCTAGTAGATACAGGCCAGGAATGCTGCTAACACCCCCTCAAGGCACTAGAGGGACCCCACAGCAAGAAGGGTCTGTCCCAAGTGTTAACAGTGCCAAGGTTCACAAACCCTGGGCTCCTCTAGGCCCTGAGAACATGAACCACCAAGAGCAGTCAATCCTAGAGCACCCTGGCTCCCCGGGAGCCTGAAGGTCCCCAGCCTACACCACCCCAGCCATTTCTCTATGCCACAGAGTCCCCATTTCTAGAAAATTCCAGGGCTCCCCTGCCCAGCTCTAAGCCAGGACTCATCTCCCTAGTCCCCCTCTAGGTCACTGTTCAGGCCACAGGGTTGGGGGCGAGGGATGATGGGGTCACGTCCAGGTCCCATGAAAAACCCCACCCTAACACCCAGACACAGTCAAGCCCATCTGGGTCAAGGCCTGGCTCATCCAAGCTGGGCCTCCTTTAATTAAAACACCTCTGTGCAGGTATGGTGGTGCATACCTGTAATCCCAGCACTCTGGGAGACTGAGACAGGAGGAGTGCAAGTTCAAGTCCCACGTGGGCAACTTAGATCGAATCATAACCCACTCTGACCAGCCTTCTCTTTCTTGTCCATCTGGAGCCTCTGCGGACTGATGGAGCCCAGGCCCCTGCAACCTGTGAGTGGCCCTGGAGCAGTCTGAGGGCTCAGTTTCCAAGCTGCATGAGGCTACCTGGCTGTACACGGCCCTGTGAAGTACCCTTCCTCCCTGCGTGCAAGCGCTGCACGTCCTGGAGGGGTGCAGCTGCACCGGCACTAGCTGATTTGCAGGCTGCATATTACTCTCTCGCTCCTAGGCCAAGGCAGGTCCTGGCACATGTTCCATCTTACAGAAGGGCCAACTGAGGCGCAGAGAAGCCAGAAGTTGCCCAACATCCAATGGGGCAGGGCCTAGGGTCCTCACAAGGACGTCACAAGGACGGTCCCATGCTGGGCTCAAGGGCATTTTCTTGCAAGAGGGTGAGGGCTTATGTGAGGGCCTCTCTCTCTATTGGGCCCTGTGCCGATTGTCTGAGCACCGTTCAGCACACAGGGTGGGGGCCATGCTGGGGGCTCATGCCTATCACAGGCTGGTATGTCTGCGAGAGGCAAGTATGGGAGGCAGAAGGCACCCGCGTGAAACCTCTAAGCACTGCAGTGGGCTGCGCAGTATCCCTCAGAAAGGTACAGTACGTCCAAGGCCTGACCCCTGGACACTTAGGCTGTGCCGAGTTTGAAATGAGGGTATTGTAGATGTGGTTAAGGTAAGGGTCTCATGAAATGAGCGTGCTGGACTAGGTCAGGCCCTAAATGTAATAACCAGTGTCCCTGCAAGAAAGAGCAGACAAGGCATAAGGGAGAAGACCATGTGAGGACAGGGGCAGAGGCCAGAGAAGCAGGAAGACGCAGCGAGGGATCCTCCCCTGGAGCCGACAGGGAGCCGGGCCTGCTGACCCTTGAGTTCTGACCTTCGGGCTTCAGAACTGTTGTTAAAAGCTGTAGTCTGTGGTCCTCAGCTCCTGCAGCCAAAGGAGACTCACCGGACGCGCAACAGTGGGGCAAAGCCCCCTCCCCCCACAGCAGCTTTCAGGGTGGTGGCAACGCCAGTAACCTGCACCTGCTCCAGGCTGGGAAGAGGATGGGTCCACCTCCGCCATGGATGCCAGGCCCCAGCCAGGCAAAACCTTCTAAAGTTTCCCCGACAAAGAGAAGAGGCCCAGAGCAATGTGGCTGCATGACGTGTTTGGCCTGGCCAGGGTCATTTTGCTTCCTACCCTCAGCTGGCCTTGGCCACTGGCTGGACTGGGGGTGGGGAGATGGTGCACAGGAGCCTCTCTGCCTGACCCTGGGGTCCCTTCCCAGTAAGAGGAGAAAAGAAGAAATGAAATCCCCCCAAGGTCCTGAGGCGGGAGGGGGGTCAGAGAGGTCCGGACCTGGGTCAGTTCCTGGAACCAGGTTTCCTTCAGCTTCCGTGATGAAAATTAACATTTCATTACAGTAGGAGCTGGATACCAAGACTCTGGAACATGCTAGGGACTTGTCCCTCACCCCTTCTCCTAGTATGGAGAGTCCCCAAGTCCTCCCTCGCCAGCTCTGGATGCCTCTTTCAGCCTGCCCCAAAGCAAGTCTGCACAAATTTCCCAAGCCCTTCCCAGCACTCCCCAGACCCTCCAACCCAATTCACCCAGCAAAACCCGTGCAGGAGCCTCTGACATCTTCTACTCAAAAATACTTTCAAATTTTGCATCATTGCCAATTTAAGATGGGTTTTCATTGTTGAATTATGAATGAATATTCCATGTGTTTATTCAGAACATGCACACACAGACAGTTTTTGAATCTGGCCACCCATAGACCCCACAGAGCATGTCCCACATGGGCAACACCCGCTGAATGCCAGTGTGCAGGTGGCCCCAGCTTGGTGACACCACACGCCACACGTGCACGTGCGTGGATATAACTCAGCACCGCTGCACAAATGATGGTGAGCATGCTGGGCAGGGCGGCCTCGAGGACTCAAGTTACCGTGTCTGCACCAGTGTGTGCTGTCGGCTGTCCCTCCTGGCCACCGTGCCACCGGTCAGCACGTTACAATTATCCAGCCAGCCTGCTTGTTAATTAATCACTCGTTAGACTAATCACAGATATTGCATTTCCCACTGGGGGGAAGATGTTAGCATCGAGATAAAGGAACACCAAACCCCAGTGCTGCTAATGGGTCTGCAGGAAGGCAGAGAGAACGAATGCGACATGTTGTGTCCTTTCTGATGCCCAACACACACACGCACATGAATATGTGACAGGAAGCATGCATGCATGGAAACCCACTGGACGCTATTCAGACTCCAGAGGCTCAGCATAGGTTGTCCTCCGTCCTCCTCCAGGTGAGAGTGGGTTAGGAGGACACAGGCACATCCAATCTCTATTCCGATCTGTTCCCTTCTCAGGCTGCGAGTTGTGGCCTGGGCTTGGAATAGGATTTACTCTGAGTATAGGAAGATTAAAGGAAAGGGGGAAAGCCCATGTAGGGGAACATCTCTCTACAAACACGATGAGGCGAACCCCAAGGTATCGACACAGGTGTCCCTATTGGAGAGATACTGGGTTAGTGACACCAGGAAAATGAATCACAACCCAAATTCCAAGAGGAGTTACAAGTTCATCTAAATCTCTGGCCCTGAAAGGAAGACTGGAAGGAACAAGTAGCAACTCGTCGAGCTCCAAGCCCTGCACTGTTGAAGAGCAGGATGTTTGGTCCAACACAAACGCGGTGGAGCACCAGGGCCGCCTCCCAGGAAGCAGCCCTGCACACCATGGGTGAGCGCGACTGAGATGAGCCCCAAATGCCTGTGTCCAAAAAGATAGATTCCAAGAAGAAAGAGGAAGCAAATCACTTGCCAGAGAAATGAATCGGAGAAGTTAAACCTCCTTTTAGAAAAGCACAAAATGGGCCCTGCTAAATTGGGGCTGGCAGCCTTCAATGGGAAGCTGGTGGGGTGGCCTCTCCCGGGAGCTCAATCTCCCCACCCCCAGCAGGGCCCCCAATTGCTCACCCAAAGCCACGCTCTCTCCCACAGATATGCTAAACCCTCTCTGTTGCCTGCCTCCCTTTATTAGGACGATCTGCCATCAAAATGCACAATTATTAGGGGACATAATGATGTTTAGGTGTATCATTTGGAAGAAATTAAATCTAAACATCTGGGTAGTAAACGAGAAAGAAAATACATCAGGAAATTTGTTTTTACATGTTTTATGCTAATTTATTCGGCTAAGTCGCGTGTAGTCAACCCCGCACCCCGGGGACTGTCAATGTGGGTAACGATCCCAGGCGATGACGTGCTGGGAAGGAGTTGTCACCTGCACCATGCTCTGACAATGTCTCTGCGGCATCATCTTGGGGACAGAGAGGAAGCTGGAGAAGTCTGTTCAACTCTTCCCTGGAGACAAATCTTTTCACTTTGGCTGCAAGTCTGCTGCTCAGCCAAAATCATGCGGCGAGGCACGCCCTGAATCAAAACTGGCAAGAAGGAAAGCCACCCAGCCTCAGATGGGAAGGGCTAGGAACCATCACCCTGCGCTACTGTCAACTCAAGGGGCATCCATGGAGTTCCCGCTTCAGCAGAGCCAGCCCTCAGGTCAAGTCATCACCCTGTCACTCACTGGCGGTGAACGCCGGGCAAGTGGATTGATCTCCCAAACCTTCCATTTTATCCTCTGAAAATCAGTGGCAATAACTGCACCGACATCATCAGATCGCTGCACGGTTGTGACAGTGTGCTGACGTGTTTGTCTGGGTACTGCTCATGGCAGGTAACAGGAGCTTCATGCATGCAGACACCTCCATGGGACATCTTCCCCCATGCCCAGATGGCCCAGCCATCCAGTAATGGCAGCACCTTCTTCCCAAATCACAGGCAGGTAAGCAGCCAGCCCTCCAATGCGCTTCTCCATCCCACAGAACTCAGAGGACTTCATGTTAAGTCCCTTGCCGATACGGCAGCAGTTCCTGGAAGAGGACCTGGCTGGCCTTGGGGAAGGATAGAATTCTGGCTGAAATGGAGGAGAAGGCCATAGCGGGAGGGCACTGGGCAAGCAGAAGTGTGGAGGCAGGAGTCAGCAACTGCTGTGATCTAGCAGGGATGCAGGGTGACTGAGGAGGAAGGAGGGAATGAAGATGCGTGGCCATTTTGAGTCCACTCATCCCTAGAGACGGGCACCTTACTCCAGATGGGCCATGGAAGTGAGTGGGAGTCGTCTTCTTTCTGCCAGCAACCTTGGCTAGAGAAGTCCAGGTGGATGGAGTGGTGCCAGGCTTTGCTTTGTACACACGCCTTTGAAACCCGGTTGCAGCAGGCCGTTGGACACACTTGTCTCGGGGAACATGACTGCTTGGAAGTGGACATGGGCTGGTCACTGCTTGGGTAGAGGCCCTGGGCTCTGTCTTCTGGGAGATGTTCTCTGACTTTTTTGGCCTCTGGCACCAGAAAGGTCATCCACACACATGCCCCACGAATGAGCGGTGTCATTAAACAGGATGGAGAGACGGGAACAGAGACCCAAGATCAGCTTGGGGGTGGGGACCCCGACTCTAGGATGAGTGGACAAAGGAATTCAGGGCCACAGAGGGAGAGACAGGGAGCAGCCAGGGCTGCAGAGGGAGGGAGGGAGAGAGGGAGGATGCTCCAGGGAAAGAGAAATGGTGTGGCGAAGAGACTGGAGGGGAGGAAGCGAGAGGCTTGACTTGATGGCCAAAGCCCCTGCTATGAGCCGGGCTACAGGAGAGGAGTGGGTTGGGCAGTGCTCACGGAGCACTTCCAGCCCGGGGCAGGGGGAGACGGGCCTAGGGGTACTGCTGTGAAGAGCACACCCAACAGCTTCAGAGTCTTGAGACCAGGAGGCCCAAAGGGAGCCCACATACTGGAGCCCCCCGCACACTCCCGCTGCCCAGGTCATGGTGCATCTGCACCTGGCCCGAGAGTGTGCAACCGTGAGCATCAGCTTGACCTCTCTGGGTGTCAAATTTCCTCATTGGTACAGAGCAAAAACCACATCCAGGGCACTGGGAGTGGGCAGCTTCATCTCATGTGTAATACGCAAGTGTCCTTAGGTGGCTTGACATCACCACCTTTGGGCACCCTACACGTACCTTATCCCAACCCTAATTTGCTCCTCTTCCAAGCCTGCTCCTCCCCACTCTGGTCCTTCCATTCAGCCACATGCTCAGGCTGCAAATCTGTGCACGGTCCTTGCCCTGTCCTCTTGCCTCCGTGGCCCTGTTCATTTCCTTCTGTTTCCCAAACTGTGTCCCTATTTCTCCCTCTCCCTCCAGGGTTCTCAGCCTCAGCACTATGACATCTGGGGCTGGGCCATGGCGTGTGGTGGAGCCCCAGCATCTCTCACCTGGACCTGCCATGGGTTCTTCACTGTCTCTCTGCCTCTGACCTACTTCCTTCCCAACATTCACCAGAGCAGTCTTTTAAAATATTAATCGGTGAATCTCAGAGATGCCATTGTTTTATAAAGACACAAACCCCATGTGGGAATTGAAGCTGAATGCATATTTGTACAAGCTGCCCCCGCCCCCGAGTCAGAGCCCATTGTCCCATACCCAACAACCTCCAGGGAGTTCCCACAGCACTGCTGTTGATCCAAAATCCTCCCTGGCCACTACAGCTCCACCCACACCCAGCCTGCCCACTCCCGGGCTGCCACCACCGTCCTGCTACTCTTTATCTCAGCCACTGTCTGTTCTGTTTAGAGCTTTCCCAACAATTCATAGCTGTGTGTGTGTGCGTGTGTGCGTGTGTGTGCGTGTGTGTATGTGTGTGTGCGTGTGCGTGCGTGTGTGCGTGCGTGTGTGTGTGTGCGTGTGTGTGTGCGCGCGCGCGTGCACGTGCGTGTGCGTGTGCGTGTGCGTGCGTGTGCGTGTGCGTGCGTGTGTGCGTGCGTGTGCGTGTGTGCGTGTGTGTATGTGTGTGTGCGTTTGTGTATGTGCGTGTGTGCGTGTGTGCGCGTGTGTGTGCGTGTGTGAGTGTGTGTGCGTGCGTGTGTGTGTGCGTGTGTGTGCGTGTGTGCGCGTGTGCGCGTGTGTGTGTGCGTGTGTGTGCGTGCGTGTGTGTGTGCGTGTGTGTGTGTGTGCGTGTGTTTGTGTGCGTGTGTGCGTGTGTGAGTGTGTGTGTGCGTGCGTGCGTGCGTGTGTGTGCGTGTGCGTGTGTGCGTATGCGTGTGCGTGCGTGCGTGTGTGTGTGTGCGTGCATGCGTGTGTGTGCGTGCATGTGTGCGTGTGTGTGTGCGTGCGTGTGTGCGTGTGTGTGTGCGTGTGTGCGTGTGTGTGCGTGTGTGCGCGTGTGTGCGTGTGTGCGCGTGTGTGCGTGTGTGCGTGTGTGCGTGTGTGTGCGTGTGTGCGCGTGTGTGCGTGTGTGCGTGTGTGTGTGTGTGTTTAGACAGAGGTCTTGGTCTGGGTCTAGATGTATAGATACAAATGATACAGGTACAGGTGGTATCTTCAAGGATGGTTCCAGAACCCGCACCCCCACCCCCCACGATCGCAATATCCTCAGTCGCTTTTATAATGTTCAAGTCCTTTATATAAAACAGTGTAGTATTTTTTTAGAAGCTACGTGCATCTCCTGTATATTTTAAATCATCTCTGGATTACTTAAAATTCCTAATACAAAGTAGATGCTATGCAAATAGCTATTATGCTGTATTGTTTAGGGAATAACGGTAAAAAAAAACATCTGTACATGTTCAGCACAGATGTGTGCCCCCCCATATTTTCTATCTGTGATTGGTTGAATCTGATGATGTGGAACCCGTGGACACAGAGCCCACTGTATGTGTGGCACAGACACAGGCAGACATTGACACTCTTGTGCATGGTCACCCCCCTACCAGGTGAGCAGCCTCCGGGGCATAGCCAGACCTGCCTCCGGCTCTCCTGACCCCAGCCTCCAGCTCCATGTCTGGCATGGATCTTGGGTCTTCCAAGCAGACTCATGGGTCTTCCAAGCAGATGAGGAAGACCTAGAGCCTCAGGGACCAGGGGTAAATGTCGCCAGTGCAGGCAGCAGGGAATTAATCGGTAACTTTCACATGTGTGTGCCCTGAGTCTCCACGCTAGGGTGTCCAAGGTGGAAGGGTGGCTTTAATCCAGCTCCTGAGAGGAAGGCAGCCATCCCAATCTCTGCACATGTCATCGACTTTCAGAAAGCTGTGAAGCTGACCAAGACACGTGGCTGCTAACCCTTCTAACATATCTTTCTGTCCCTTTCAACATTTCCATGGTCTCTTCCCACCTGAGGTGCAGGCAGTCCCTCCACAAAGCACTGGGCCTCGTGTTTAGAGAGCCAGGTGCGCTCTTGTCCATGCACAGAGCAGCGGGCCTCTCTCCCTACAAGATGCACAGCACATCTAGGCCCGGCCCCCTGCATAGGACTGAGAGGCCCCTACCCTCAGGTGGTGGAGACAGTTGGGGTGTGGCGAATAGAACATGTTATGGCTTTTGCGTAGATGTCCCTCCAAAGCCTCATTCGGTCATAGGTGGGGCTTTTTCAGAGATGGCTGGATCTAGTGTGTGACACTGGGACAGACTGAAGGTGCAATGCTAAGATCAAGGGCACTAGGATTAAGAGTGTGAGCGCTACCCGCCCTAAGTAGGCTGGATAAGACATAAAGGATAGAAAGAGCCTTGTTGCTTACTACCTTCTGCCCACCATGGACTGTTTTTCCTCTATGATGCCTGTCTGCCATGCCACCCTGCCTTGGAGCCAGCCGATTATGGACTGAAGCCTCTACAGACTCTGAGCTAAATAAACCTTTCCTTCATTAACTTCGGGTGTCAGGTATTTTGTCTCAGCACTAAGAAAAGTAACTAACACAGAACATGATTCTAAGAGTGTGACAGTCAACAGAGGACCTCGGCCAGGGAGCGGGCGTGCTCGCCAGACTTCTCTCCATTGCTACAGAATATGAGGGTGGGGCCCAGAAGTCCCCTCCGTTGGGCAACCAAGCCACATGGCCCACCTGGCCCAGAGCCACAAGGAGACTCCATATGCCCATGTCCCCACATTAATGCAGCTGGGCGCTGCTGCCTTTGTGGTGTTGGGGGTCTGGAGAAGCCAGGAAGCCCCCTGAGCTGTGCCTCCTGGATGGTCCAGAGCATGAGGCTGGGCAGGGAAGGCAGACAGGTCTGTCCTCGGGCCCGCGGGCATAGACTGTCAGAGATCTTGGCCAGGCGGGGTGGAGCCAGCAGAGGCTCCCCAACCAGGCCGCACGCCCCAAATCCGTCTGAGCGCTGCTTTGCCTTCTCTTTTAACTTTTATTTGGGAATAATAATAGATTCAGCCGAAGGCGCAGAGGTGTACAGGAGGTCCTCGCTCTGCACCGGCTCCCCACTGTGGCCATTGTGTCTGCCACAGTGCAATGCCGCACGGCACCCGGCTTGTGCTGAGTGACCAGTCACAAATTTGTGCTTGTGCCTGGGTATGACATGCAGCTCTGTGCCATCTTATCATGTGTGCACCTTTTTTGTAACTATTACCACCGAGATACAGAACTGGCACAAAACTACAAAAGCCTTGGTGTTATTTTTGTTATAATTTTTTTTAAAAAGCCAAAGACTAAGCACTGTCCCAGCTAGTAGGGGGTGGGGGCCTGGACAATCAGATTCCTGAATGAAGGAGTGATTGATTCATGGGTGTCAGGACTTCCGGAGGAAGGGAGGATCGTCAGGACACCCTCTCCCATCCACCTTCATGCCCCTCTCCCTTTGTGCCAACCCTGGCTTTTTGGGCACTGCCCCCTCTCTGTCCCTTGAAAGAACATGGCTGGGGTCTAAGGAGAACCTTGGGAAGCTGGGGTGCCCCAGCTGTAGGGGACAGAGCAAGGAGTGAGCCCTGTGCCTCCTGGGGCTCCTCCTGTCCCTGTCCCTAGAGAGTCTCCCTGTCCACACTGGCTCTGCACACCCCCCACACTGGCCAGCTTTGCAGCCCAGGCAGACACACCTCCACCCCTGTTGTCTACACAGCTTGTTCTGGGATTGGGATCCTCAGGTTCCTCTCCTGGCAAAGTCTATAGGCCCAGACAGCTTTCAGAGCTCATGAGGACAACAGCAATGCCACAGTGCTACCTCCATGGCGCTGCAGGGGCTCACAGCAGGTTATGGAAGCAGGGAGGGGCTGGTGTCCCCTACCAGCTGATCTTGGTTGTGCAAGGCACTGGGAGGGTGGAAGGCAGGCGACATGTGAGTGCCCAGGATGCTGCCCTCCATGCACCCCCTAGCACCAAACCCTGTTCTTCTCTAACGAGCCGCATCCTGGTGATCCCGGTGTGGCCAGATGGCACAGAGCTCAGCCGGCTGATGGCACTGGGCAGGGCTCTGCCTGGAAAGGAAAGGGAGGCCAAGGAGCAGATGGCACTCAGGCTGGGTGAACCAGGTGAGGGATCAGGCAATCATGCCCAGTTCTTTCCCGGGAGATCACATCCGTTGTCCCCAGTGGGATCCTGGAGACGTCCAGCCTGCCCTCAACACTGGCCACACATGCCCAGGCTGAGCACCACATCCCTGCACATAATGTCAGGCACTGGGACTCCTGATCTTTGTGGTGGGGACGTGGAGACTTCAATGTGGGGCTGGGAGGGGGCTCAAGGGTGGTGATTATGGGATTTGGAGATACAGTTATTTTCTCACTCAACAAACACAATTAGTGAGGTAGAAATCTTCCTCAAAAGATTGGCCACTCACAACAGATAGATGTCCATCCAGGAATGAGTGAGAAAATGGAAGGGCCAAAGGACCACCCCTCGGTGACGATCAGGAATGAGGGTCAGATGCCTGCTTGATGTGCTGCTAAAGGCCAGATTTGATTCCATTTCTGTGAAATACTCAGAAGAGGCCAATCCATCGAGAAGGTGTGTACACTTGGGGACTATAGCCTGTCCCCAGCTCCTTCCTCTCTGGCTTTCACACCCTCTCTGCTTCCTTGCTGCCATAAGGTGAGCAGCTTTCCTCCGCCAAACTCTTCTGCCATGATGTTTCTGCCTTGCCACAGGCCTAAAGCAATGGAACTGGCTGACCTAATACTGAGCCCTCTGAAACTGAGCCAAAACAAACCTTTCCTCTTTTGTCTTTTTCAGGTATTAGTTACAGTGTCCAAAATATGACTAACAAATCCCCTAAGCTCATGTTTAACTAGGACCTTAGAACATTAACTTATTTGGAATCAGGTCTTTGAAGAGGTCTTTAATTAAGGATCTGGTGATGAAATTCCTGGATCTACGATGGACCCCAGATCCATGCCTGGTGCCTTTGCTGGAGAAAAGAAAGGGAGATTTGGACACACAGAGAAGAAGGCCATGGAAGATGGAAGCAGGGATGGGAGCACAGCAGCCAGACACCAATGATTCCCAGAAGCTGGAAGAGGTAGGAAGGGTCCTCCCTCTGAGCCTCCAGCAGGAGCCAGCTCTGAGATGCCTTAATGTTCCACTTCCGGCTTCCAAGACAATAAAGTTCTGCTGTTGTCAGAAGCTCAGGTTATGGTGAGCTGCTGCAACAGCACTGGAATGAATCTGCCTGCCGGTACCCAGGCAGCTTTCTGACACTGCACTCACTGCCTGCTGTCTCCAGAAAGTAAGCGCCACAGGGGAGGGCAGGTGTTTCTGTTGTTTCTTTCTCTGTCCCCCACAGAGTCCTAAGTAAGTGACCCATAGTTTCTAGCCAGATGAGTGGTGCGGCAATGACATGCACAGGCTGCCTGGGAGTTGTGACCTCAGCAGACCCTTTAACCTCTTGGGACCTCAGGTTTGCTTCCTGTGGTTGAAATAAAACCAGCAGCTGCCTTGTGGAGCTACTGCTAGGACTGACCTCTTATGAGGACTCCTGCAGTGTGGACACAGGGTGACCACTGCAACAATAGATGTTAGAAATGGAGTCACGCGAGAACAAGCTTGCAGTGGTTCCAGTAGGGCAGTGTGGCCATGTCTGAAGACATCACTGGTTGTCACAATATGTGTGTGTGTGGCAGGGGGCTAGCTACAGGCCCCCAGCAAGTGGAAACCAGGGACACTGCTCAAAATCCTGTAGTGCCCTCCCCCACCCCGTGGCAGTGACGAATCCAGCAGTGCCGAGGGTGGAAGCCTTGCTGCAAAGCAAAATTGAGTTTTCTGCAGAGAAAGGAGCAAGGCAGCGGGATGAAAGAGTTGCAGATACAGCTATGAAGCGGAGAACGTGTGTACACGTGTTTCTGCTTCCGAATGCTAGGCCAAGACTCAAGCTCCCAAGGCCTTTCTCCAGCCCAGACATCGGGTCCGCTGACAATTACTTCTCTGAGGACACTGGGGCCATGCCAGTCCCTAGGTGGAGACAGTAAGACAGGGACAAGCCTCTCTTACTATGTGGCCACCAGCACGAGCAGCCAGGACAGTTTTCCTCCGGCTACTGTGCGAAAGCCGACTCCTCTGGGCCAAACCCAAAGCCCCAGCAGCCACCAGTGATTCGAAGTTGACTGTGGCTTTGCTGGACACAGGCCAGGAAATCCAGATGGGAAGTGCAGGGCACAAACCTCCTCAAGTTCCACAGCAAGGTCACTGTGATATGGGGACACATCACAAAACCTTCACACCCCCTTCACCACCAAGGGAACCGCAAATGTCATCTCCTCCAAGCCACTTCCAACATGGTGGGCAACCTGCCAGGAAAATGTTTTTTAGGGAAAGGTAAGTGATGGCCTGGAGAAGAGGGGCAGGTTTGTCACAGAGGAGCCCCAGGCACTACGTTGTTGAAACTTCCGGCATGGAGGAGATGTCATCGGGACCAGGCATGGCCACAAATGTGTCACAGGGGCCTGGCAGAGCAGAGCACCTCAGCCCACAAAGCCCCCGCCACAGCAGTGTGGGACATCTGGCAAGGTAGCCGGAGGACAGGCAACAGAGCCCCCCCACCAGACATCTGCCTGTGGAGAGGAAGGGGCTATGAGGCAGACATGGTGGCAGGGAAGGGGGAGGGGTGCAAGCTGGTTGCTGCCGGCCGAGGAGAAGGAAAGGAAGGAGGGAAGGGACTCTTTTTATAGCAAGCAAGAAAACAAACAAACTGTTTTGCTTTAGGAAGCCAAAAAGGGAAAAAGAAAAAGAATAAGCCTGTCCGGCTGCCGGGAGAGTAATAAGAGCCACCCTGGTTGGCCAAAGGCAATACGCCAAGCACTCTGCAGCCAGGCCTTATACTCCCACCCTGTGGCCCGGGGACAGCTGGGACTGAGGCCAACTCTGCCCTCCAGCACCGGCACACAGGGATGCAGCGCTGGCCCCATACGTGAATCACACCTTACGCTTTGCAGAATGCCAGTGAGCCAGTGAGCTTCACAGAGCATTGCTCACTGCATTTTACAGGTGAAGCTCGGAGACCTTGTCAGCTAGTGAGTGGGACAGGGATGTGACCCAGTCCCAAGCCCTGCCCACCGGGGACCTAAGGGCCTCACGCTCCTGAGCCAACCTTCCTGGGGGTTAGATGGGGACCAAGGACCACAAGCCCTGAGCCCATTGACTCCTCTCTTCACCATCAACCCCCTTTCACCCTCCCCAGGCACCTTCTTAGGCCTCAGACCCACGAGCCCCAGAACACCCACGGCCCTGGCTCCCCGGGCTGCCTCTGTCCTCCCAGCGTGGGTCAGACATTGTACATTCCGTTCAGATCCCCCTTATGTTCACGCCACACAGAAACCAGGCTGCTAGTCAGAGAGACGAGCTCCATCCCATAATAAGCAGTATGAACTATTTATAACCCTGAAAACATCTTTATTATTATTTTTCTACCCTCCAGAAACAATCTCACACAATCCTGTTAAGTACACACCACCAAGGACTGGAGGGCTGTGGGCCGGGGCCGCTTCCCCCGGCCCTGCCCAGCCGAGCAGATGGCGGCGTGGGCGTTAGGTACCAGCCTCCTGGCAATCCGAACATCTGTTCCCGTTAGAAAATGCTAATTGCCATCAATCAGGACAGTACCTACCCACATTTACATGCAAGCACACATGCAAAAAAAAAAATACATCTAAATTTCTCAGTGCGTGGCACTCCCTGCATGCTAACGAGGCAGAGCTGTGCCTTAGTTGCCCAAAGAGCAGCCCTGAGGCCAGCTCCTGACCCCCAGGCTCTGGCCTGGCCACACCAGCCCCTGCAGGACCTGCCCTGTGCCCACAGCAAGGAGGCAGTGAAGGAGTTGCTCGGTAGACAGCCCCGCTCAGGCCCGTGGCCTCTCATTGCCCATCCCAGGGTGGATAAGGGGTCACTGGCTCCAGCCAGTGCAGGTCACAGAACAGAATGCCTGCCTGGGCTGGACAATGCTTTGAGCGCTTCTGCCACACTTCTCCTCCTCCTCCTTCTGCATTCGGGGCCTTCATCAGGACCCTCTCTCCCTGAGCAGTGTTTAGGCATCCATCCCATCTCCCAGGAAAAAGTCAGCTGATGTTTCAGCCCAGGTCTGCACTGTACCCACATCAAAAGGGTCCAGAAGTCACCCACAGCCCTGTGTGCCCATGTGAGATTCTTGGCACCTCCATGTCACAGCCCAGGCCTCCTCTGGCTCCTGTGCTCTCTACCTTGAGGAATTGGGGACATGACTTACCCACCTGTCAGTGGGGCGATGCCCTATGACCATCCTCCATCCTCTGGTCCTGGGGTCCTCAACTTGGCTAGGCCTTTGCACCCTGCACTGGGCTACTCTCTGGTTGACAATTACTCAGCTTCCCAGGCCCTGGTTATCTGGACAGGTCTCCTTGGGGATGCAGGAACAGTCATGAGGTTGCCCCTGACATGTGGCAGAGCAGAGCCCTCCTTCCGCTCTCGGCTGCCTGCCTGTGTAGTCTCATCCCTCCCAAGGATCACAGACCTGGCCGCTCCATCAAACTAGAAAAGTCATCTGCAGCCCTTGGTGACCCTCAGCCCTGTGTGCAATCCAAGAGCCTCTGTGTTTCCAGAAAGTGAGCTGAAAAATCAGCCTATTATATAATGAAAAGCAATGATTTTTCTGAGCACCTCCCCCTACACACACCCTCCCCAAAAGAAAGCGATTTTGCTAATTTTTCTCCCGGGTGCCAGGCGCTGTTGCCAGCCTTGGTTGCTATGAGGCCCGGTGACTGGTTGGAGCTGTAAACTAAGGGGATTGGAGAAGAGGTTTCCATGGGGAGCCATGGCTCCTCACCTGGGCGATGGAAACCATGGGCTGGCAGGAGGGTCTCCTGGACTCAGACCTGCCAGGTAACATCTCCACAGGTGTGAGTCATTCTGACCATGTGAGAAGGGGGCATTTTAATGGCGGCTTCACTGTCCGTGGACATGGTACAGGGCTGCCACACACATATGAACAACACGGGTCACACACAGGAACGGCACATGTCTGAGGAAGATACACAGCCAGCACTGTGGTGGGCACATTACCAAGTGATTGGGGGCTTGGGGATGCAACCAGTCTGGCCAGCACTTCCTTTTTTAATGTATTCCACTTTTAAGAAGAGCTTGCTCCTGATGCCAGGGAAACATACACGGGTGTCGGGGACATAAGGCCACATTACATCCATGGACCATGGACCATATCCCAGCTGTGTCCCTGCCGTCAGCACACCTGTCCCTATGCCTTACTCATGTACCTAACAAAGAAAGGCCTCACACCCCACTGGGCGGCTCCTCCTGAAGCCTCTTAGCTGCAGAAGTCCAGGGCAACAACTGCCACCATGTTGCCCTCACCCACCAGCCAGTTCCCAGAGGCGTCAGCACCTAGTGGAATGCTGCCCCACACCTGTTCCTTGCCAGGTTTCAGGAACCAGTGCCTTTGTGTCTGGTGTTCTACATTAACTGGGCTCGTTACTGTCTTTGTTCAGAATTCAAAGTGCTTCTCTCTGCTAAGGGCTTTTCAGTCCTTCCAGGCGGGGACCTTGAGCAAGGTCTTAAGGAGGCTGTTGTCATCCCTCTCCTCCTCTTTCTTCTCCTCATTTGTCCCTTACTCTCTCAGCTTCTGGTCTCCCTGAAGTTCCCCACTGGGGCCTATCTACCCACTGAGATGCCTGGGTATGGGGACCCAACACAGGGTGGGTGACAGGCCTCCTGCTTGCCTCTTATGTCCCTCTCCACAGGTCAACAGACCTGTTTTGCCGAGTCTCGAGACTGCAATATAAGGAAACATGACCATGGTCATTTTCCTTCCCACCCTGAACTCCACACCCCAAGACCAAAGCAGATGAAGTTTTTTAAAAAAAACTTCTCCAATAATAATAGAAATCAATGACTTCTGGATAAATAGATCAACAGATAGATGATGAGTGAATAGATGGATACACTCACACATAGGTGGATGATAGATGCATAGATAATAGATACCTGGATAGATGCACAGATAAATAAATATTGGATGCACATATACTTACATACATACATAAATGAAAATAGATACATAGCTGGATGGATGATTAGATAAATAACAGATACATGGATAGATCACGATACGTATGTACAAGGATGGATGATAAATACAACATGGATGGACATGGATGGATAGATAAACGGATAGATAGATAATAGTTACATGGATGGATGGATCAACAAAGAGATGATAAATGATGGATGAATGGATGGATAGATAATAGATATATGGATAATGAATGGATAGATGGATGGATGGATAATAGATGGAGAAAGAAAACAAGCCATATTTCCCCCTACACCTTCTCCTTTATGGTCCATTTCCGAAAAGTCGGTCTGTTGGTGGCAGATGGACCAAGGATGTAAGCTCCACTGGGCATGAGGCAGCTGACATTGTTGTTGGACAGGCCCAAGTCCAGGTCTGTGCCCATCTCCTCTCGGCAGCTCTGAGGCCCCTTGGCAGCCATTGTAGTCTTGGAAATCTCCTTGAGGCACAGGTATGACCCCTGGGATGTGTTGGGAGAAGAGTGACCCCACAACATGTGAAGTTACCTGGTCCTGCCTACTGCCCCTCCCTGCATAACTGTGCCCTTGTCTATATGCCACAGTCCCATCTCATGTCTTGCTAAGAAGGACCTGGCCACTTGTACTCAGACCTCCCTGGTGGGGGATGGGCAGGGCAGCTGCTTAGGTCCAGGTACCTGCTGCACATGCCAAACCTCACTGGCCTTCTGCCAGCCTGGCCTGACCACCCTTAGATGCTGCACTGAGCCAGCTGGACTCCCTCTGCCTACAGCAGGACACAGCAGATACATTTCCACGTCCCAGCCCCTCCAGGTGGGTCCCCCTCATCCCACCAGGTTGGGATGATCTGGCCCAAGAAATGACAGGGAGCCAGGCTTAGGGTAAAGGGAAGGCAGTGAGTCAGTGTGGACTCAAGAGAATGGGCAGGAAGACCCCACCCTCTGCACCCTGCAGTGCGCCTGTCGGCCTCCGCCCTTCACCCTGAACATCTGGGGGTTCCCAGGACTAAGAGCCCAGAGTGTGGGGGAGTTGCACACATGTGGGTTCTCCCTCATGCCTGGGCTCCTCAGACCAGGGCCTGTACTGGGTCCATCCTCACAACATTTTGATGTTTAATCCCAGGCCCCCAACACCACACCCAGTCTCTGCTCCTCAAGGCTCCGTAGATGCTAGAGAGGGAAGAGATATGAGCTGTGATTTCACCCTGATTCAGGAGGTCCCCAGCCTGAGACATCACCCCCACCCCCAATGGCCAACGAGCAGGGGCCAACACGTCCCCCAATGGACAGAGGGGAGGCAGCGGAGACTGTAACTGGCAAATGAGGTGGATGGTAGAGTGGGGCACGTTGGGAGTGTGACCGCGATTACTCAACAGCTCATCTCCGGCTGACCAGCTCCCTTCGTGAAATGTCACGGCAACCTCAGCAGCGTCTCCAACGGCTTCACAGGGAGACAACATTAAATTCGTCTAGTGTAAAGCGCCCTTTAGCACACATATCTCATGTTAGACTCCCCTCCCCTAAAGCCCTACCTAGTGCTTCTCAAACTGAGGAACCCATGCCCACCCCTGTTTAGCTCCCCAAGGATGCGCAGCAGGAAGCCAAGGCAGCCGACCCTCCAGGCTGAGTGCATCATCTGTCTAAGCGTCTGCTTTGGTCTAAGTATTGGGAGAAAATATTACTGTTACGTTGCAGCCAGCAAAAGCATATTGTGGATTTGATGTAAGATGGGTGTGAATTTTAAGATAACAAATAAGACTTCAAAGAAATGTCATGCTTTCTCTGGCCCCCCGCTGGCAATAGATGCCTGGTTCCCCAGGGGTACAGGTTTAATATTCCTTCTCTTTGGGAGCCTTCAGAGGGAAAACGCACACCTCCAGTGCAATGCTGCGTGCCTGTCTGTCATCCAAGACAAGCCATTTAATCTCCCGTAGCCTGTACGCAGCCCGCTGCATACAGCATGTGTCCCAGCTCCGTGATGCACCATCACGTTCAAGATATACAACGGCCAGTCCTCGCTTTCTGCTCAGGGAAGGAGCAAAGTGGAGCAGAATTAACTTCTTCATAGACAGGCGCGAGGGTTCTGCCCACCTCAGGGAAAATACTTAGCATCCCTGTCTGCAGAGTGGAGGTACATAGTGGGCCGCAGCGTCCTCCGTGCTGGAGGCAGGCAGCAGGAAGTGTCCGGTGGGAGTGGCGTCTCACAGGATCAGCCTCCCACGTCTCTGAGCTAAGGGAAGTGGGGATCATCAGGAGCACTGGTCAGAGGGCCATACTTGAGGTATTTGCCATGAAATGAGAACAACACATTTTGTGAAGAGTGTACGGGGTTGGCAAGACACTAAATAATTCAAAAATCACAATGACCTGGCATTGGCAAATTTTTCAGCAACAGGATGGTTGACCATGATGATCGCCATGACACCCTCGCTCATGGGCAAGAGACTACATTCAAATGCCACCTCTGGCCATGCCTGCTCCAGTGCTGAGGACATAGCTGTTTGCCTAGCACTGGCAATGCAGGTGCCTGTATCCTTAGCTGCAAATGGCACAGGAGAAATGGGAAGCACACAAACCCACAGCCGCACAGCAGATCCCGGCATTTAAAGGATGATCATCACCTGAAAATTCTTTGTACAACAACATGTTCTCTTGAGAAGAAATGTGTTTTGCAAATGCCGTTGGATGGGACCCGGCCCCCTAGCACGGGTGACGAATTGAAGGTTTGCTGCCACAGCCTCCAGAGTGATTCCTGCCACATGTGCATGTGTGACCATGACCAGCTGCTCACCAGAGTCAAGGGAGACTTCAGGAAAGGTGACAAAGCAGCGTCAACAATACATATCAAGGGGCCGGTGAGATGGCTCAGTGGCGTAAGCGCCTGCCTGGCAAGCGCGAGGGCCTGAGTTCGACTCCCGGAACCCACATACGAAAAAAGGGCCGGTGATATCGTTCAGTGGCACAGGCGCCTGCTGGTGCACGAGGTCCTGAAGTCGACCCCTGGTACCCACAAAAAAAAAAAAAAAAAAAAAAAATTCTTATTTTGAAATAATTTAAGACTCACAAGAAGTTGCAAAAATAATATATAGAACTCCCTTGTACCTTTTTGTTATGAACTGAATTGTATTTTTAAAAATTCATACGTTGAGGTCCTAACCCTCAATGCATCGGAATGTCGCTGTCTTTGGAGACAGGGTCTTTCTAGAAGTTAGCAAGGTGAAGTGAGGTCACGAGTGTGGGTTCCTAATCTAGTATGACTAGCATCCTACGAGAAGAGGAGAGCAGGACACAGACACACACAGAGGGAAGACCACGTAAAGACACAAGAGGAAGACAGCCGTCTACAAGCCAAACAGAGAAGCCTTAGAAGAAACCAGCCCTGCAGATGCCTTGATTTTGGACTTCTGGCTTCCAGAATTGCAAGAAAATTAATTTCTGTTGCTTAAGCCCCCCGGTCTCTGGTCCTTGCTATGGTAGCCACAGCAGACTCAGACACCTTCACACGTCTTAGGCCACCACTCTACACTGTCGACAAGGTCGCTGTGCCGGGCACACTCAACAGCAACAGAGCCGATGCCAATGCTGCCAGCTTTGTGATCTGACTGTGTACTCTCTATATGAGCGCATCTCAAACTAGCTGTGGCAGAAGAGGCATTGTTTTATTTCTAACTTGTTACGGACTTACATTTTTGCTTAGGAGAGGCTATAAAAAAAGAACTTACTAGAAAAATGGAACAAAAAGAGACATGCAAAATACAATGCTGGATTTCCTATTAGATTCCACAGACCTAAAATTACTCCTCCAAATTGCTATAAAAGATTCTAGATAGTCACTGCTGTAGTTTGAGTGCGTCCCTGAGTGCTTGTGGTGGGGCCTTGGTCCTCAAAGCGGTGACATTGAGAGGTGGTGGGGCCTTGACGAGGTAGGGCCAAGTAGAAGGACCCCAGGTCACGGGGCCTGGACCTCAGAGAAGATTAACATAGTTCTCACGAGACCCTGAGTTAGTTCCTAAAGACCAAGTTGTTATAAAACAGCCCCCACACTGGCTTCCTGTCTGGACCTGCGATTGCTGCTCTTGCACACATTCCTGTCATTGTGATGCCACCTGCCAGGATGTCCTCAACCAGAGTCCAGCTCATGCTGGCACCACACCTTGAACTTCCAGAACGGTGAGCTAAATAAGTATCTTGTCTCTATAAAAGTACCCGGCCTCAGGTATTCTGTAGAGTAGCAGTAGCCTCGGGTATTTTGTAGACTTACACAGTTACTCTCAAGTTTATATTCCCTTGGGGGGACCAGCAGCAGCTGCTCACAGGGAGGCGCTGGTCTGTGGCCCTCGCTTGGAGTAGCTTCACTTGGAGCATTAGAGATGCGTTCCAGGCAGGTGCCACGGCTAGAGAGTCACCGTGGGCTCCCATTCTGCATAGTCCTGTGCTGACCGTGTAGCTGTGGCTCGGTTTCCTCGTTGAATTCAGCTCAGAGTTGTTGCGAAGATTAATGGGGATGATGTGCACATAACCTTGAGGTGACAACCACCTCAGATAAGATGCCCTGCGCCGCATGTCTTTCAGGAGGTCAGCTGGACAGATTTCCAAGCCTTCAGCACCGTTCGAGAGACTCCAGGCACACAGGTGTCTAGCACAGGATGTTACACTATTTGATCCTTATTGGACTTGATTGCTTCCAGGCCCTTCCATAATGTTGACATCCTGATTCACCCCCGCTGGTCGCTGCAGGTGGCCACACCTTGCGAGCTTCCTGCGATTCCGGCCATTACTCAGCAATGCTTGGTGACACAAGGTCACCATCGCACCATCTGTCTAAGCTCCCTCCCATCCCCACCCCCACCCTGAGGACACACGCACACACACACACACACACACACACACACAGGCCTGTCTCGACCCCCACTTCTACATTAATTTCTCTTCCTCAGGCATTTGCCAACACTCCTTTTTCTGTTCTTTCGCCCAACAAACACAAATGTCTTGGAAAGCATCAAAGACAGTGTATCCTTGCAAATGAGATTAAAACAAAACAAAACAATTTTCTCTCCATCTATAGGAATCCTTGCTGGTCTACGACCCTTCAAGTGGGATGTGCAGTGGCCCCACTGAAAGGCAAACAGAATGCCAGCATGTGACCGAATGAAAAGTCTGTGGAGCTGGATCAGGGCATCAGACAGCTCCGTGTTGGCCTCTCAGATGACACTGACCCAAGATTGCCACGGGCCTTGACAACGGACCACCTGAACCCAGAGTCAAAGGGCGGGTACAACCCTACGCAGAACCTGCCCTGGTTCTCTGTCCAGGGCATCTCTTTAAGTCACAAGTTCTGTCCAGTAACTGGGGTGTGAGGGACCCGTTCAGATCATGATGACCACATGCACCAGCAGTCTTGATGCAACAAGACTGTCCCTCCCTCTCTGCTATGGACAGTGACACTCATTCACTGGCCCTCCCAGAAGAGATGGTCCTGATCACCAGGTGTCTTGTCATCCCAAGGGAAGGAGGGCCCTACAAACATACAGAAGACAGGGACAGTCCCCCACTGCCACCTGGCCCACATGAGCGTGGGTCCATATGCTCCAGTGTGGCTTGTCCCCTCCTCTGTTTCTGCCTTAATCCCCTCTCTCCCCCTACTACCACTGTACCTTTTCCTGGAGTCCTTGAGGGACTCCACCAGCTCAAGATTCTCAGCTCCACGGCCCACTTTGCTTTTGCTTCCTGTGATGGCTTGTGTCTAGATGTCTCCCCCCGCCAAGCCTCACGTGGTCATAGGTGGGGCTTTTTCAGAGGTGGCTGGATCTAGAGTGTGTGACACTGGGATTGATTCATGGTGCAATGTAGGATCAAGGGCACTAGGATTGAGGGTGTGAGTGCTACCCATCCTGAGTAGCCTGGATAAGATGTAAGTGATAGAAAGAGCTGTGGTCGTCGTCTCTTATTGCTTTGTTATCTTCTGCCTGCTGTGAACTGTTTCTCCTCTGCGATGCCCCTCTGCCATGCCACCCTGCCCTGGAGCCAGCCAACTATGGGCTGAAACCTCTACAAACTGTGAGCCAAATAAACCTTTCCGCCCTTAATTTGAGGGTGTTGGGTATTTTGCCTCAGCAGTGAGAAAAGTAACTAAGACACTCACCAACCTAGACGCCCTTCCCCTGCAGGGCCCTGAATCCCTGACTCCCGGAATGTATCCTTGCAGTCTGCTTGCCCCAATCCACCACCCCCGTCCACACACCCAAATTTACTCCCCACCCAGGTCTCTTCCTGCCTCCGGAGCTGGCTCTGACTTCCTCCAGCACCTTCTTTCCAAGCCTTCTTCAGGAGCCTCCCTACCACTGGCCGGCCCTAAAACCTCTCTGTGTCCCCCAAATGGAGTGAAACTGGTTTTTCCCTCCTGATGATGCATGCATATTTCGAACCTGCAGCATACAGCGGTTATTTTAGGTTTGGGTTTGGGTTCGGGCTTTTTAATTCCTAGTTTGCTTTCAAGAGCATCTTGACCATGGGGTGGTAGGAAGGGGGGGACCCCAGAAGCACCTCAGCCTGTCACACCAGGTGTCATTCCTGCCTCTTGGTCTGTGGAGGATGTTCTGACCTCAAGTTTTGGGGTTCTCAAGAAGCCATGGCTGTGTTTTAAACATGACCCTGAAAGTTTCTGTGTTGGAAAGTTGGTCCCCAATGTCACGTGTCAATGTCACGTGGAAGTGAGGCCTTTGGGAGGTGACTAGGAGAGATGAGGTCATGAGCGTGGGGCCCATGGTGGTATTAGTGGCTTTACAGGAGAAGAGAAAGAGAAACCTAAGTCAGCACACTTGCTCTGTCTCACCATGGGATACCCTCACCACGTTAAGATGCAGCTAGAAACCTTCATAGATTCTGGCACCTTGATCTTGGATTTCTCAGACTTTGGAACCATAAGCCAAATAAACTTCTATTCCTTATAAATCATTTGGTGTCAGGAAATTTTGTTACAGCAACATAAAATGAACTGACACCCTTCCTCTTACGGGTCACACCATCCTGGCCTCGCTGTGCTGAGTGGCCTATGGTACCTCCATATCTTCTGATCATTGCCTTAAAGTCACCCACGCAGCCAGCCTCCCCCAGAGTGTCCCAGTGTCCGGGAAAGATCAGGGTTGTGGCGGTGGAATACCACCTCGAGATGAGCCGTGGAGGCCATGTTGAAGTCACAGCACTGGGGCTCACCTACCCTGAATAGCTGTGGAGGACACGGTAGGCAGAATATGTCCCCCCAAAGAAGTATGTCTTAACCCCCAGAGTGAACTTATTTGGAAATAAATTAATATGAGATCACATTGGAGTAGAGTGGGCCCTGATGTAGTGAATGATGTCTTTGTAAAGTGAGGGAAATTGGGACACACGTGCACACGCATGCACACACAGAGAAATGTCATGCGAAGAGTTAGATACACAGACACACGGGGAGACCATCACATGATGATGGAGAAAGACACTGACATGTGTGTCTAAAGCCAAAGAACACCAAAGAATGTCACAGCCACCAGGAGCCAGGGGAGAGTGTGTGATATGGTTTCTCTCTACTGACACCTGGACTGGGGATATCTGGCATCCAGACCATGTGAGAATAAACAGCTATTTTGATACGCCACCTGCTCTGTGGTCCTGTGTCTCGGCAGCCACAGGACACGAAGACCCATCTACCAGGATCATCACCCTGGTGCCAAGCCCGACGTCCTGGGCCCTGTAGACCAGGCCCCACCCAGATGCTTGTGGCCATGTCCAGCCTCTTCTAGATGGGCCACTCCCCTCCCGGCTCCAGCACTGGAGCTACATCTGGAGGCTCCTCTCATCCGTAATTGTTCTTAATGCTTTAACACACGATGACTAATGGGCTCTAATTGGACAGCTTCAGCACCGAGCGGTGGCCCAGGAAACTCTCTGACAGCACCCTCTGTGACCCCCGGAGCCTCCCGTGGCTCATGCTCAGAGTGCAGGGGTCCCCAGGAAAAATATTGGCTCATTTTTCTATTTTTTAAAAAATATCACAACAGCGCCGATAAGCAGTTTTATCCTTCACCTGACAAATACAGGACAAAGAAAAGGACAGAGGAGAAGCTGAAAGCAGATGGGAGAAAACATCACAAATGCCACTGAGGTCAGTGGCATCTGTTTAGAGACAACCCAGAGAGCGCCTGGAGCAAACCCAGCACCGATTAGGGGAGTGTTCGAGAGAGCCCGGAAGATTCCAGCCCCCGATTTCCCCGTCAAGGGGAAAGGAGAGAGGAGAGAGCATCTCAGACACCTCCTCGTCTCCTCCCTGACCCATGGGCCCTGTGTGTGACTGCGCACGTCCCACAGCCACAGGGAGAGGGCCGGGCAAAGAGGCAGGTTGGCAGAGTGAGGGGCCTTGGAAGAGAAAGTGTAAAAAGTTTAAGGAACACAAAATTCCTCAAGGGAGGAGGGGGGAGAGAGAGAGAGAGAGAAAGAGAGAAAGAGAGAGACACAAGGGAAGCAGCCGAGGGGTCCCAGATCCTCGTTTCCCGATCTCTGTAGCACGTTCCCAGAGCTGTTCCCATGGCGAATGTTCAGAAGGGATTACACATTCCGAGCCCCATTCCCAACCCAAGCCCACTTTTCCAAATCCATGTGTCAACAGAATGGGAATCTCAAGTGTTTTTAAGTGGACCCATGTTTCCAAAGTTGGTTCAAGCTAAAGTCTTCAAATTAAACTCTCAGATTAGAGAAGAAAAGATATCATTAGAGAAGAAGGAGGCCCCGCAGCATCCCCCAGCAGAACCTGGATGCACGAGCCCTCATGTGCAAGAATGTCTGTGCAAGTGTCAGAGAGACTGGCTTCTCCCTCTCCCCACCCCCTCTGGGGAGACCACCGTGCCACAGGGATGCTGTGGAAGGCATGCCTATCACTGATTCCGGCAGCCTGTGCCTCCGTTCGGCCCAAGGTACCAGCACCCCTGTGATGGATTCTGGTTTAACAGCTTTTAAAAACAAGCAGACAAGAGACAGGCATGATGGATGAGTACAGGAAGTGTGCTCATTGGAGATGATTTATAGGAAGGTGTTCGTCACGCTCATGGGTGCAGCTCCAAGAGGCACCAGAGACCGACACATTCCCACCTGAACGGTGCGGGCAGCATGGCTGGGCTTGTGCACACACAGCCCCAGTATGCAGTGCCCCTGCCTCGGTCACCTGCTGTCCTGTACAGATGGCCCCTTACATCAGGTAGAAGACTTGGTTCACCTCTGGGCTCCAGAACAGTGGTGCTCCTGCCCCGCAAAAACATTTGGGGAAGGGACATCCAGCTGTGGGGAAGGGACCTCCAGGTGTGCCAACTGGCTCTGCTGAGTGACCCCAACAATGCACAGTGATAGGGTTTGGGAGATTCTGGCTGTCCCAGGAGAGCGGTAGGGGCAAGGGAAGAGGAAGGGAGGGAACAACATGTGACGTCCACCACGGCTTTGGTTCTGGATGCTGGGGGTGGTGGGCATCTCCTCCTGGACAGCTGCAGAGCCATCTGCCCAGGGCCTCAGGCATTGCGTTTAGAGACAAATCTCATTTTGCAGCAGATTAATTTCCACCCATATTTTTAATAAGGACTTGGAACTTGCCATATAGTAAAACCCAAACTGAACCCATATGTGAAGGGATGAGCTTTAAAATGGGATCCAAAGGATGGGCTCCTTTCTAAGACAGAAGGAATGATCAGGGCAGGGCAGTAGCCTGGGAGGAGTCCGCTACCTCCCCACAACCTGCTGTGAACCTAGGATGCTTCCGCAGTGACGGAGCCACACTGTGTGGCCTTCACATTGAGGACATCCCTGGACCAACATCCCAGCCCCACCCAGATTCCCGCAGGCTTCTTCGGCTCTCTTCCCCACCTGGAGTGTGGAAGCCACTGGCAGGAGGCCTTTCTCCAGGGATGGGCCACTGCCTCTGGGCTAGACGGGCATCCACGGCAGGGTGGGTTGGGCAGCACCTCTCTGGAGCCAGCATCTGGGTCCATGAGAAGAGCTAGAGCACAGCCCTGGGGGGCAGGGTGTGTGCAGAGGTCAAGAGCCTGGCACACTGGGCCACTGACCCACATGCCTGTCTCTACTTCAGACTGCCAGCTGCCCTCCCCAGGCTGATTAAAAGACAGAGCATCAAGGCCACACACAGACACCTGGGACACACGAGTCAGCACCAAACATGTCCCCAGCAAGGTCCTCCAGAGCCTCTGTGGTCGGCAGAGTGATGCGGTGCCCACAGACACACCCAGCACGCTTTATGGCAATGCCGAGGAGCTGTGCCAGTGTGTGATGGGGACTGTTTAAAGCTTTGTCCCAAACATGGCCCCAGAAATCCCACTGCTCTCATCCTGGGTCCATGCCCCACCCAGTCGCACTCCTGAGACGGGCAGAAGCTCCCCAGCTGTCCCCTGCTCCTGCTCCAACCTCCCTGCTCTGTCTGCTCCCACACAGCAGGCAACATCATCGTCATCTTCATACGGTGCAAACCGGGTAATTCACACCCTTGCTCAGGGCCCTCGCAGCTCCCACTGCCCTTAAGACAAAATCCACACCGCCGGCAAGGACACTCACAACCTGTCTCCTTCCCCTTTTTCCACGTTCTTTTTTTTTTTTTTTTTTTTTGTGGGTACCGGGGGGTCGACCTCAGGACCTGGCGCGCCAACAGGCGCCCGTGCCGCTGAGCGATATCACCGGCCCCTTTTTCGTATGTGGGATCCGGGAGTTGAACTCGGGCCCTCGCGCTTGCAAGGCAGGCGCTTATGCCACTGAGCCATCTCACCGGCCCCCTTTTTCCACTTTCTGCTCGGCTCCTCAACCCAGCCTTACAAAGCTCCACCACTCACGTTCCCAGTCTGCCGGACCTTCCCAGCAGAAGTCACAAGCCACCCTGATCTGCAAGCTGGAGACCCACACGGAGCACCCCGCCTCCTTGGTTGATTCGCACTCTCGGGTGCGAGCTCAGAGTGTGCGTGACAGGCGGTGGGGAGCCTTACCTGGTGCCCGTGGACGGGGAGAGTGGCGTCACTGGGCAGGGAGGCCCCAGGGAGGTTCTGGGGTACGGTGTCGCTGGGAGAGCAGGTACCACGAGAAGGGCTTAAATTCTCAGGGACAGGTTTTCAATCTGAAGGAAAAGAGAAAAAACGTTTCTGAGAAATGCCTTTGAATCGGTCGTCCTTATTTGAATCTAAACAAGCTCTAGTACATTATTAATAAACGAGAGGAGAGAGAGCAGCACTGTCCAGGTTTGCCTCCAGGGATCAGCATCCCTTCCTCCAAAGAGCGCTTTTGCTTTTCACGCCAAGGGAAGCGAAAGGAATCGGGAGGAAAACAAACCATGGAACTCCAATGCCAAAGAGCCGCACTTGGGTCATTCTGCTGCTGTGTGCTTCAGCTGTGGTCACCAACTTCCTCTGGTTCCCTAGCCCCGTGATGCTCGGATCTTACTAAGCTGCCCTGTCTTCTCTCAGGCCCCCTCCTGCTCTCACTTCTGGAAGCCTCCACTGTCAGCCCTCCTGCCGCCACCTTGTCCCGCTCTTTGTATGAGATTCGTCAGCTGACATCATTGTGCTGACCACAACCCTCCCGCGGTCCCACTTCATTCACAGAACATCTCCGTGGCTGTGGTGAATCCAGCTTTTGGGAGCCTGAGGTCTACAAGATTTGGGGGACTTGCTTTCTAAGAAAATAAGACAAGGGCCGGTGAGATGGCTCAGCGGCTTAAGCGCCTGCCCGGCAAGCGCGAGGGCCCGAGTTCAACTCCCGGAACCCACATACGAAAAAGGGGCCGGTGATATCACTCAGCGGCACGGGCGCCTGCTGGCGCGCGAGGTCCTGAGGTCGACCCCCCGGTACCCACAAAAAAAAAAAAAATAAGAAAATAAGACAAGATGATGGATGCAAAACTAAGATGCAGGGCCAGTGATATAGCTCAGCGGCATGAGCGCCTGCCTGGCAAGCGTGAGGTCCTGAGTTCGACTCCCGGTACCCGCATTAAAACAAACAAACAAACAAAAACTAAGATGCAGGGGCTTGGGGCAGGCTTATGCATTCACACAGCTTGGTCCCTCACACCTCTGCAGCCCCGGCCTCCTGGCTCCCCTCCACACAAGCGTGCCTCCCCACCATATCCCATGGAATGCCCCTCCCTACCTATTGTGTGGCTTGTTGCCTTGCTCCCCTCTCCCCAGGGACTCTGAATATGGCACTTTCCGTTGAGGCCATCCCAGGCCAGACACCCTGTAAAAATCACCATGGTTTCTTGGCAGCCCCTGCTCCCTTCCCCGTGGATGCGCCCCCAAAGCTCATCATCTGATGTCATTGGTAAGCTTTTGTGCCTCTGCTGGGATGCATGCGCCCTGTGGACCACAGGCCTTTGCAGCTGTGGGACTCACACTGAATCCCTGGCTATGGGCTCTGGCTGAAGGAAGGAGTGAAGGAAAGAACTCTCACTGTCTCTCCCACTAATGCTCCTGGTTTTGCTCAGAGCAGTGTCCCACCTTCCAGAGTTAGGCTCCAAGAAGTGGAAGGAGGCTGGTGGATTCTGTGGCTTCCAAAGGGGGGGGGGTGCGCACCTTGGCCCCGGAAGACTTCTGTTTGCTCCATTTATTCCTCCCCAAATAGTGTGCCTGCTGTCAGGCTGGTAGAAGGCACGCACGGTTTGGCAGATCCGCTCCATCAGCCCAGAGCCTGGCTCTGGGTGGTTATGTGATGGGGTTGGGAGTACCAGGGAGTAGCTGAGCTCCTCACCTTGCCCCACTGACAGCAAGCCTTCCGCCCACGCATCACAGAGCTCTCATGACAGGGCTTTAAAGGAAAAACACTACTACTGTTAAATCTCCCTGTTTCTTTTCCTAAAATGCAGTTACTTAAGGGAGCACAACCCCCCTCCTAATCATAGCAGCAACCTCACAGAGAGCCCTGCCAGGGAGAGGCCCTGCAGTGCCCACCAGTACCACGCTCAGTGCAGGGAGCTGGGCACAGGTTGCTGGGCACGGGAAGGGGTGGTAACACCCTGGCTCTGGAGGCCCCTCCTTCATGAGAAGTGGAGTGCCCTGTCCTGCTTCCTCAATCTAAAGGCAGTGAGGGAGAGGCCTAGAGGGAGAGACAAGGGACCCTGGGGCAGGGCCCTCAGGCAGAGGCAGACGGGGCCCAGGGAGGGGAACCAAGTTAACCGCAGGTGGGCAGACCTCTCTAGGAACCCAGGGCTGGATTCTCAGCAGCCAGCACAAAAGGCAAGGGCGGCACTCACTCTGCAACAGGCCCTTCCGAGCAGGAGGTTCCAAGTGGGAGGCCTTCCCTGAGCCTGGGGTCCGCACCCCCTCGCCCCCGGTTCCAGCTGAACTGAGAAGGAGTGGCTGCATCCAAAGCGCCTCGTGTCTCTTGGAGGTTTCAGGGCGATCACATGGGATGCCCTTTGATCCCGGGACCCTGGGCACGACTCCCAAGAGCCCACTCTCGCTCTTCCGGGTCACCTCTTCTGCGAACAAGTCTCTCACAGGCTGGGTGGTCCCTGGAGACTCCGCCCTGCTCTGCCCTCTCACCACCTCCAGCGCAGAGAGTGCCTGGGCGGGGCGGGGCTGGCCGGGCACACTGTCTGGCAAGGCCACCCTTCTACCCTCATTTATTCTGTTCTTTGGCCTTTGAGGCAGACAGAGCCACCTGCGGGGCAGCAGGAGCAGCACAGGAAGGCACCAGGGGCAGTGGGCATTGCGCAAGGACATGGGGACAGAATCCATTCCTGGGGATCCCAGGTTGCCTAGTGGAATGGGTGGGGGGCAAGATGGACATGTGCAAGCTGCCTGGCCAAGATTCCCACCCAGAGACCCTGGTACCTAAGTCCAATGAGGACAGAGAAGAGGGCCAAAGACAGGGAGGGGAGGGGAGACAGATAAAGGTATCTGCCCCCCACTCCGCTCCCCACCACCTTGGTCTTTATCGTAACTCCTGAACTCCGTTCCACCTACTCCAGGGACCAATTCCTTTGCATTTCCACCCACCAAGAGCAGAGCTGCACATGAACCCCAGAAGGAGGCACCCCAGCACCCCACATCTCTCCACTCTGCACCTCCCAAGCCAGCTCCCGAGACGTTATTTCATTTTAACACATCCTACGCAGCCCGTCTGCAGCCGCTGGCTTAGAGGATGAAGACAACAGCGGCTGGGGCCAGGCACCCATCACAGCACTGTCACCTGCCATACCAGCCTCCGCCCCAGTGTCCAGGCCCGAGGGAAAGCCTGTGGCCTCCATGCCCCTCCTACCTGCCTTGTCTGGCCCCACCAAAGGGCCCAGCCAGCCTGGTTTTGTTTTCCTCGAGCTGAGCTGAACAGGAGATAAGAGAACAGCCTGTCCTCTGTCCTCGCTTGTGAAGGCACATCTTTCCTCGCTCTGCGGAGGCACCCTCCACCCATCACCATGGCACAGAACACAGGACCAGGGCCCGCGCACGCCCCTCATGGCCCCTGGGCCCCCAGCCATCAAGGTTTTGGGGGTGCTGGGATTGTCCCTGCCACCCTCCATGGTGTCCCTGCTCCAGGATGCCAGAGAGATCATAATGGGGTGGGGTAGCGGGAGGCACATGGCGATAAAGTGGCCGCAAAGCCTGTCTCACGGTTCCGGTCGCGCTGCCCTTGGGCAGGGGTGGGAGAGCGGCGGGGCCTGCTGAGGGCGGGTGTCTGGCTGGGATGATGGAGATGAGAGGAGCTTGCCCAGGGCCCCAGGGTCAAGAGCACAGTCCACTACCTCCCCCCACCCCAACTTGCCATTCGCGGGGACAAGAGTCCAGTGCATCTCTTTTGGGAGCGGGAGCTGCATCTTCCTTTCCCTGGAGCACATTAATTGCAGCCCACGGAGAGCGGAGTACAGCGCCAGGCCCCTACCGTCCGGCCTTGGCAAGCACGCTGCCCAGCGCAGGAGCACGCGGGGCGCGTCCAACTGGTGACCTTCAAGCAGGAACGTTGTCCCCAGCCTCCTCCGCTCTCCCCACTACGGGGAAATCGGGTAAGGAACTCTGAGCCCTCATGCCGCCTCCTACACACACACACACACACACACACACACAGGTCATACCTCCGGCCCCAGGACCCCAGCGACAGTGGAGCGCAAAGGTCACTGTTGACCACGACTTTTGAGTCCTTCCTGATCTCTCCACCTGCTTCTTTAAGATCCAGCCCATTTGCTTTAATGATCAGGACCCCCCAAATAATTTGGGGCTCCAGGGATGCTTAAGTTTCTCAGTTTCTTAAGACTGGACGTGGGCAGTGGGGGACTCAGAAAACTGGAAAGCATCAGTTAAATGTGATCCCATCCAGGAAGAGAGTTGTGCCCCAGGGCTGGGCAGAGGGCTCAGTCTAGAGAAGAACTGTGGAGACCATCTCCAACCGCAGTTCCTCAGTTAGTCTCCTTGCCTCCCATGTGGGCTGGCCACTCCAGCCCCCGGCCACTGAGCCAACCAGCTCCCAGCTTTGTCCCAAGGTGACAGGAGTTCCCAAGGTGGCAGGAGGCCCGGGGCTACCTTTGGTGCTCTGACTGCAAAAGGTCTCTCCTGGGCTTCTTATCACTGGGGAGATAAAATGGAAAAAAGGAACATCTCGACTTCTAAAAAGCATCCTTCTACAAAAGGATGGAGGGAGGTGGAGGAAGGAAAGAGAGACAGATAGAGAGACTAAAGGAGGGATGAGGAACTGCAGGGGACAAGGCACATTCGTCCAGCCTGGACATGGGGCCCCATGGGGGACAGGGCAGAGATGGGGTTGAAATAATCACAGTCCCAGGAGCAGAAGCCACAGGCAGGCAGACCCCTGGCCAAGAAGAGGTGGGGAAGACAGGGCCCTGGGACAGGACAGGAGAAAGTGAAAGTGGGAGAGCCTGCCTGGGCTGAGCCAGATGGGCTTAGAAGGATGCACTGCCCTTGGTCAGAAGCATGGATGTTTGTCTACCAGGGGTTCAGAGTGATAGATGAGTGTCTGCTAGAAAAAGAGGGGGCCAAGATGAGGCCAGGAGACCCTGGCAAAGTCATCATCATCATCACCCACACATCATCAAAAAAGGACAAACCTTAAGTGCACGAGGAGGGCAGACCCCTGTTGGTGTTTGTACTCAGTCCTGTGAGATGAAGGATGGGGAAAAGAGAAGCCTGAAAGGCAACCTGAAAACAGGTAGGGATTAGACAAGGCTGCCAGTCACTTCATCCACCACAGGACGCTGACTCCCAGAGGTGGGGTGCAGCAGAATGCCCTTCACATTCTACACAGCAAAGCAAACTAAGCCCACCGGAGAACCCCAGGTCCCAAGACCCCTCGCATCCTATGCCACTCCTGCAAAGAGGGGCCCAATGACAAAGCTTAAGTCCAGGCTTCTTCCCAGATTCCAAAGAGGAAGGTACACTTGGACTCTGGGACCTGCGGGCAGGTTGGGGACATCACTGGTCCTTATAAACTAAGGATCATCTGAAAAAGTGGCTTTATTTATGGGATTCAAGATGAGAAGCCACCAAAGAGCCAAAAGAGCCTGTGAATGAAAGAGCACCTCATTTCACTGCCCTAACCCCTGGCCCCACCAGTTCAGGGGCACATGGAATATCAGGCAAGTGTAGCCCCCATGGGCAGATGTGGTTGTGCAAGTGCAGGTCTTGAATTCAAGGTTCACAAATCATCCATTGGCTCAAGTGCCTTGGAACAGGCCACCCTCCATCCCACACTCTGAGAGCTTGGGTGACCTTTTGGGGAGTTTGGGGCACTGAGATGGGAAGAGCTTGGAGCAACGCCTGCAGGCCTCGGCTCTCCTCTTAGCCCACCCCTCCCAGGCTCTGTGACCTACACAGGCTAAACACCCCTGGTCCTTCCCCACCAACTCGTATGAGGCTCCTACTCTGTGCTAGATACAGCCCCAGCAGCCTGTCATTTGACAAGTAGAATAGCAACTCAGTCCCCATCTACTGGGCCTGCGTGTCACCTCACTGGCCTCCCTGCAAGAGCCACAGAGAAAATATATGGAAAGAGCTTTGCACTAAATCCAAGCAGCATTTTCTCCTGACACCCCAGGAGTCAATGCCTTTGCAGGACTGCTGGGCACCAGGCCTCTCTGTGAAGGTCAGATACACCCCATGCAGGAGCACTGCGGGGCAGGTGGGGCACAGGGACTCCAGAGAATGGGGCTCTCTGTGCCCATCGTAGTGGTGTCTCCAAAGGACCCTGAAATCTTCAGAAATCAACTTTTGTGTTTTCACTGTATTTTTCTCATTTGTTTGTTTTCAAAACGAAGGTATGACTAACACCGGAAACACACCTGGATTCTCGTCTGGCCTCCCAGAGGGAGCAGAGACCTGGTCGACAGAATCCCAGGGAACCGACTGAGTGTCTTAGAGGGGCCCTTTTCCACACCCACACCTTTGCCTGTTCATTTCATTTCAGAGAGGGAAATTTTAGCTTTCCATTTCTGCCTAGCAGAAAGGTAAAAGAAAAAATAAAAATCAGAGCCACAGCAAGGATTTAGAATTCATTTTTTAAAACCATGAAAATATCTCAGGCAAGGAGCTGTTCATGGTACCCACCGTGGAGGTGTCTCCAAAGACCCTGAAATCAGAAATCAAGTTCGTACGATACCAACTTCTTAGGATACAGAACCCTCGTAGCCTCCCACTCCGCAGCGCAATGCAGCCCTGCTTCCTTGCCTTCTTTTCCCCTTACACTAGCTGCTCCCTCCACGCCCCTGGCCCATCTTCCCCATCTTCTCTCATCCATCCTCCGTGGCAGCTTTCAGGGCTGCTGGCTTTCTCATCATCCTGATTATTCCCCGGTGCCTTCCTCCCCGCAAAACATAAGCTCAGCACCAACAACAGAGTTCAAAATGAGACTTAAACCAAGGAAGCAAAGCTTGCTACGCTTTCAACCAAGAGGAAAATAACATGCAGCAGTGCATTTTCCTAGTAAAGATGATGAGGAATATACAACATTCCCAGTAAATGAACCTCCTCCTCCTCCTCCTGCTTTTAAACCAGTCTTGCAAAACCAGCCTCACCCCCTCGTCTCCCCTCTTGCCTTATGAATCCTGTCTCTGGCAAAAAAATAATTTGGGTTTTATTATTCTGGCATCTGGTGGGAGTCTGTGACAGTGTTAGTGTAGCAGCACTTCTGTTTTAATACCAGCCTATTTTAATAATACAGTGTACCTTTTGGTATTGTTGAAATGTTACATTATTCAACACATCCAATAGGAATGGGAAGCGCCTCGTGTAATTTATGTGTCCTCTGCGCTGTGTTTAAAGCTCCCAAAGTGGAAGGTGTAATTTGAGAAGTGATTTTCCCCAAGGTCGCTGAGACAGTCTCCGGAGAAGACAGGCTGGTGCTATCGGTCCCGAGCTCGAGCTGGGGGCTCAGAGCTCCTGGCCGTGAGGCTGGGATAGGCAGCTGGGGAGAGGGCTCTGGACCCAAACCAGAAATGCCCCCCAAATACAAGAACCCTAGTCCAGCTGTGGCTCGTCAGGCCCCTAGGTGTCAACCAGCTCTTGATGACACGGGGCTGTCCCACTCATCTACACCTCCCCTCCCCACACCAGGCCAGGGTCCCACCTCTGCACGCAAGGACCGAGACGAGGCATGGCAGAAGGGACACTCAGCACATCTAGCTCCTCTATCTGGCCTTTCCAGAAAGTAACATTGCTGTGCTGAGGATGGATGCTGGGGACACAGACATAGCTGCAGAAACCTGTCCCCAAAGAATTACAGTGGGGAGATAGCAGGCAACCAACCATCCCACACAGATGGGACAAGGGAAGGGTCCCACAGGATGGCAGCTCCCCGAGGGGGAACCTTGTTTCCGTGCCACACCCAAGGTGCCAGTCACACTGCCTGGTATACAACAGGTGCTAAAACAATGCATCCAAGTGAATGAATGATATGCTGATGAGCAGAGGCACCACACTCGTGGTGGGAGGGCGTTACAGCTTCCTGGGTAACGGACCCTGGAATGAATCAAACAGAGGAGGGGGAGCAGGAGAGGCCAGGAGAGGAAGAAGAGACAGCGGATACTGGGCCGTGGAGAAGGCGGCCAGGGAGATGTCTTCTAGGGAATGCAAATAATGGAGCAGGCAGTTTGGAATTGGATGTACCGAAAGATGCGACGGGCCATGTAAGTCAGGAACCAGATCATGAAGCACCTTGAATGCCATACCAAGGACTTTTAAAAAGCCATTTGAAGAATTTTAAGCAGGAAACTATGCAGATTTCTGTCGTAGGAAACGTGCTTTGGTGCCAGTGCAGACCTGGTGGACAGCAGGGTGAAAACGAGGCAGGCATCTCAATCAGCAGCCGCAGGTGATCGGATGAGAACTGCAGACTTATGGAAGGGCAGAAGGGGACTGATGAATGCTATCAGCAGAACTTGGTGATCAGTCCCATGGGTAGGGACAGAAAATAAAAGCCACCTCTGAGGTTTCTGGTTTGCCCAGCTACTAGCTAGAGTGCTGGCTTGTAAAAAGGTTGGGGAGGGGCTGGGAGGCTCATGATGTCAGGAAAGTTTACAGTGGGCTTCAGATGGGCTGACAATATAGTTGATTATTACATGCAGCCATGATACTATGGTTGACCCCTTTTCTTGTGTCAAAAATGGCATAATACAATGTTTCACGGCTGTGGGCTGAGTTCGGACTGGACATGTTGAACCGGAAGAGCCTGTGGTGGAGGACAGAGAGGCGGTTGGTAGAGGGCTGTGTGCTACGTCCTAAGGCTTGGGAGAGAGTCTCATCTGCCTCGTGACTGTGAAGAACAGCGTAGGAGGTAGCAGGGTTGTTTAGTGGAGTGGAGGTGCCATCAGGTCACTCTGGAGGAAGCCAGCCACCATGTCATGAGGACATCCAAGTGTCCAGTGGAAAAGCTGAGAGGAACGGAAGCTAGCAGTCCACACGCGTAGACTCACCCCCAGTTCGGCTTCACACGCCTGCAGCCCAGGCCAACTGATCCTTGACAGAGCCCCCGCTAAGCTGCTCCCAGGTTCCTGAATCCCAGAAACTAATAGCTAGTAATTGATGGTTGTTTGTGACCATAAGTTTTGGAGTAGCCTCTCACACAGCCATAGATAAGTAAATCAGAGATCGCTGAATACAAGGGGGACCGCAGCCGTGCACGTGGACAAGAAGACCAAGGAGAAGATGAGATCAGAGTCACCAGGGGGGATAAGGGCCACGCGGGGGGTGGTGAGAAAGCTTTGCCAAGAGGAACAGGATGAGGCCTCAAAGGAAGGAAGGCAAGACAAAGAAACACAAAACCCAAAGGATGAGAGTCTCCAGTGGAAGGCGTGGACGCTGCAAGGGCTCACTGGGACCTGGGCTTCTAGGGGACCAGGTCCCCCAACTGCATCCCAGGAGAGACCTTCTCATATGCCACCTCTTTGTTTGGCTCCTCTCATCTCTCAGACCTCAAGTGGAAATCACATCTTTAAAGACAGACCTCCCCTGACTACCCATTCTAAAGCCAACTCCCACCCCAGTTCCTTGGTCACTCTTGGTCACTGCTTCCTGGCACTTGTTGCAAATTACTGTATTCCATTGTGCTTCTTTACTCTACCATGATCTGGGAAGGCTGGGGAATCTCTATTTCATTCACCACTGTAAACCTTAAGCTTGATATATCCTAGGTTCTCAGTATTTATTGGAGGGAGGGAAGGATAGGGGAGGGAGGGAGGAAGGGAAAGATCAGAGCTCTGAGTTTCACCTAGTGCCCAGGTCAACAGGTGAACTAACCATTTCCCTCCCACCCCCACCACACACATATCCCTGGAGGTGGGGCTCCTTGGCTGTGGAGGGAAACATAGCTGGGATGGCAGAGAAGGTGGAGAAGGAGGGAAACCCTGGAGGTAGGCCCAACAAGCTCCCCTCCCACTAAAAGCAGGCCAGGGTCTACAGGACAGGACACCCCAGCAACACCTTACCACCTCGGTATCCAGCACCCATGGCCCACCCATGCTGTGCCATGCTAGGCCATACAAGCCAGGGTTCATCACATGCAAGCGCTAAGAGTCCAGAGTCTGGTGGAGCAGTGGGCAGCCAGACAGGGGCGGCACAACATTCAGTCCAAGGGGGGAGGCCCAGAGCCTGGTGGTGCCCTCCACCCCGGCTCCCCTGTGAGGCCTGGGCACAGCACACAGCCTCTCCAAGCACAACCGCTCACCTGGGAGCAGGGCTCCTCCTGCCACACAGGTGTGAAAGCCCACCTTTGTTCCTCACCTGCAAAGCACCTGGCTGGGCTGAGGATGGGTCCATGTCCCATGACTTAAACAGGCGATTACAATACTCCATGGTGCTTGCTACAGACAAGGGACACAGGGTGCTGGGGATGCAGAAGGGGAGGAGAGGGCTGAGATGTGGGAGCAGGGGTCAGCAAAGGTGCCACGAGCTGGGGTGAGGGAGCTGCCCTGTACCATGACGAGCAGGCCTGAGCCCTGGTCGGCTGAGGACATTGGTGGCAGAGGCAAGACCTAAAGAACCTGTGGGGCCCACTGAGGAGTCAGCCACATCCTGCCTGCATGAGGCCGTCTTTAGCCAGAAGCAGGACCAGAGACCAGCCTAGGCCCCCCCACCAGGCATGGTCCAGGAAGCCCCACCCAGTAGACATGTGGGAGCCCATGCTAGGGCCGGTTGGAGGTGAAGATTATTGGTTTCATCAGATCCAGGAGACAGGGGGTCCCAGGGAAGGCTGGGAACTTGTTTGCCCAGGACTGCCCAGCAGCCATCTCTCAGGCAGGGCACGGAGGGGCAGAGAAGCTGGAGCGCATCCTGGGAGGCCATGGGAGAGGTCGGGGGCTTCAGGGAGACAAGGGAGGGTACCTGATCCTAGTCAGGGTTGGGAGTGGGGGGATAAGGGGCACAAGGAGGTGGGAAGGGAGTACACAGACGCAGGGGACTATGGGGGAAGGGGGACAGGAGGGTACAGACCACATCTGTGCCTGCAGCCTTGCCCACAGGAGCATTCTTGAACACTCCTATCCTAGCTTGTCACCACTCTCTCTGGAACACCCCTCGTCCAGCCTGGGCATTAGGGAAATGACTCAAGATGATCACATTCTTTTATAAAATTATCACTAGCAACAGTAACGATACTTGCTTTGTACATACATTCCAAGAGAACTCCCTGGACAGCCCTGATCTGGGAGAAGTCCAGCCACGGAGCGAAAGCTGCCCAGGTCCCTGTGTGAGTGCCAGGTCCTTGCCCATCCTCCAGCTCCCCCAAGAACAGGAGGCAACGGGGACAGACCACAGCCAGAGGGATCTGAGGCAGACAGTGCACAGAAGGATTTCCGGGCAGCCCACATAATTAAACCCACTCCCGGGGGAGAGTGTTACATAACCCAGTTCTTTACACCTGGCCACAGTGATGCCCACTTCTAGCCACCCACACATCATCTCAGGTATTCACATGATCTTCAGGTGCAGGCTGGACCACCTGACTGTCTTCTTGGGTCTGGGAGCACCTGAGGACATTGTTCGCTGCAGGGAAATCTTCCTAGGTGACTTGGGTACACAGGTGTGGAGGAGGCAGAAAGCCCAGGAGCTTTCACTGCCTTTTCTTGCCTTGGGACTGGGCTCCAGGCAGGCTGCACCTTGCTCCCTCTCCCAGCCAGCCCTTCAGCCCACGGCATCGCCAGCTAATCCAGCATGAGAGGTCCTGAGCCACCTGCCCCTGCTGCCTCACCACCCCCTCCCCAGCCCCCCAACTCCACCCCAACTCAAAGGATGTTCTGGGGAGATGGGAAGGTTTTATAACTCAATTTAGATGATGGCTAGAGAGTTGTATACATTTGTCAGAACTCATCAGATTATAAGCCCTGTACATTTCATAGTGTGTAAATTACTCTCCGTTTTTTAATTAAAGAAAAACTCGCCTCCTGGGCTGGAAATAGAGCGGCAGTCAAAGTGTCTCTCTCAGCCCCTGAGGCTGCTGAAGGGCTGTGGAGTCTTTCGGTGGGCAAAGGCGAAGCCAGAGCCTAATCGATATGTCTGGGGAAAGTGACAATCAGCATAATGATGCTGCAGTGTCCCACACTTGGGGCTGAGATGCACCTTCACCAGTTTCCGCCAGCAGGGGTGGGAGGCCAGCACCATGGTGTGCCACCCAGAGCCTAGAGCTTTGCTCACAAGCTCCTGTAGTGAGAAGAGAGCGAAGAAGCACTGGGCAGGACAACACCCTCATGGCAGGCCTCTGCTGGCTGCCTTGCATGTGGAACAACGACTGGGGAACACGCATGGCAAGCACCAGGGTAAGGGGTATTGATGGGGTCTCTCTGATGTGCAGTCTTTACAGCAGCCCAGTGGGGTATAGCAGCTCCCCTTTCCTTCAGAAGCCCAATAGCCACCCCAATAGCCACCAAGAGATCCGTCTGCCCAAGATCTACCCAGGTCAACGGAGGTGACTGCAGGGGTCCGAAGCTTCCCATCTGGCAGCAACAGGGACCTGGATTGGACTCGCTACTCTGGAAGCAACAGATGTTAGGCAGATGTGCAGAGGGTTATGGTTAGAACAGCTGTGGATGCTGAGGAGCAGAAGGTAGAGGAGAGGAGGGGGAGGGGGACCCGTCCTCCTGAAGAGGCTCTCCATTCCCCTCCTGCCCTCTTTTCTGAGTGTGGAAACCAGACCAAGGCCAGCAGGAAGGAGGCCTACCTATTCAAGCCCTGATCAACTCAGAGCCTACTCTGTCCTCCAGGGTGCTCTCCCAAGGGATCCCAGCCCACCCTGGCATCTGCCTTCCTAGGAATTCCTTTTCCTTCTGAGTCCCTTTGGGCAGCATTCTTTTTTTTTTTTTTTTTTTTTTTGTGTGTGTGGGTACCGGGGGGTCGACCTCAGGACCTCGAGCGCCAGCAGGCACCCGTGCCGCTGAGCGATATCACCGGCCCCTTTTTCGTATGTGGGTTCCGGGAGTCAAACTCGGGCCCTCGCGCTTGCCGGGCAGGCACTTAAGCCGCTGAGCCATCTCACCAGCCCTGGGCAGCATTCTTACAACCCAGCAGATAACTCTTGGCTTGTGGAAAAGTCCATGAGGAGAGGAAGACCTCCCAGGAGAGCATGGTGCAGCAAAGCAGAGAACACACTTCAAGATGGGGCTGAGATTACTAGAGCTGCTGACCCCATCCATCCATGATTTATTAACCCATCCATCTACCCGTCCATCCACTAACCCATTCATCCACTCCCCCATCTACTCATCTGTGAAGATACCAATCTACCCACCCATACATCCATCCACCATTCAATCATCCATCTATACACCTATGCATTCACTCACTCACCATCCACCCATCCCTCCACCCATCCACTCACCAGCTCATCCATCTACTCATACATTCATTCACCATCTATACATCCATCCTCCATTTATCCATTATGTTCATTCATCCATTCAAGTATCCTACATTCCATCTATCTATACATCCATCCACCCACCCATCTATCCACCACCCATTCATCCATCCACCATCCTTTTATTCATCCACCTGTATATCCCACCTTCTATCCATGTATATATTCATCCACCCACCCATTTGTCCATCTGCTCATCCACAAAGCAACCCCAATGAGAGGAGCAAACAGCCGAGAGTAGGAGCAGGAACTGGAGGGCAGTGCTAGAAAGACTTAAAGATGAGGCCTCTATAAATCTGGGCTCGCAAGTGAAATAAACCTGGATCAAAAGTCTGACTCCGCTCTCACTATTTCTGGGCAAATTACTTAACCTTTATCAACCTCAGGTTACTCACCTATAAAGTACGATAATTCCCTCATTGAGTTACTTCAAGAAACAAGATCATGAACACAGACTGCTTGGTTTAGTGACCGGTCTATGACAAGCACTTGGGGTACAAGGTAACCATCATCTCCATCTTCAGAGTCAGACCACATTCCTGGGACTCCCTTCCTCCCCAGCCTCATACCCTTTGCCAGGGCACATTGCAGCCTTCCCCTAGAAAGTGAGGGGTCTCCTATGCCCTGTACAAATCTGGACTTGGCCATGTGATTTGTCTGGCCAATAAAAGAAGTGGAAGAAATGGTGAGCCAGGTAGGAGCAGCCCTGTATGTCTCCCACTGTTCTCTGTCATTGCAAGGGTCAGGCCTTCGATCTTAAGAGGAAGCTGAAGGGCATCTGTTACACAGCTGCCTAGCCATGCCCAGCCTGGAACAGAGCCACACATTTAACCCCAGACCCATGAAGGAGCCCAGTCAAGGTCAGCTGACCCCCAGCAGATCTAAAGACTTGTGAACAATCCAAAAAAAAAAAAAAAAATGTTGCTGTTTTAAGTAGCTGGTCTTGGAGGTCGTACATTGTTTAGCAACAGTGAACAGATATACTTCTCCCCCTCAACTGCCCTATCCCCCCTTTCTTCCCTATAGCAAACACATTGATTATGTAACTTCTAATCCTGCCTCCCCTAGAATGGATAGAAAAAGAAAGACATCTGTAAGCAGATGGCGTGAAGCCTCAACTTCCCTGCCTGCAACCCCTGCCTGCTCCCTGGAAACAGGAAGTGACATCACTGGCTAGGAGGAGGAGTGACTGGGGAGGGAAGATTGGCAAGGCCTGGAAATGCAGATTCCAATGCTAGAGATGTGTTTGCTTGTTTGCCTGTCTTTCTACTTATTTACTTTTAATTCAAGGTAACCCAATTTTCAAAATCTCCAGGGAGCAGGCTCTCGGGTGGTGGGGAAAGTAGGGGTATCTGACTTGTAAATTGCTGCTAAGAGGAGATTAGGGCTGCGCAGAGGTGCTGCAGCGTGGTCCTGCAGGCACATTAGGGATTCTGCGCAGCGCACTTGCCGTAAATCACTTCCTATTCAGCCCCGCTGCTGAGGGGCTCAAAGGTCGATTTTCCACAGTTATGACAACAAAAACTAAAACTGGGTCAAACCTGAAAGGTATTCTCTTTCTCCTAGCTGCTAAATGCACGTGAGTAATGAGGTTGATTAAGCAATGTACTCTGGCAGAGTATGAGTCACTCTGCGGACAGGTGAACCAGCTAAGGGTGTAGGCTCAGCCGCCCTGCCGCACCCCCACCTGTCCAACAGAAGGGCCCAGGCTAAATGCCTTGCTGGCACTGGAAGACTCTCTGGCCACAGAGCTTGGGCATCTGAAGCCCTTGTGCCCTTCTTCCTGCCTGCAGAACCCTCACAGCTACCAGAGAGCAGGGATGTCCCACAGCCCAGGACCCCCACAGGCATGGGGAAAAGGCCAGCCTTGTGCCTGAGTCCCTGGCCCCACCTGCTTCCCCTTGTCACCCATCATCCCCAGCTACACACTGGGATCTGGAAAACTGAGGGCCTAAGGATGCGCCCCAGCCCAGGCCCTGCTGCCAAGGACGCCTGGTCTTGACCTGGGGAGACACATAGCCAGCACCTTGGCCCGCACAACACGCCCTTCTCCTCATGCATCGCGGATGTGTATTCTGCATGCGTGGCCCCGCCTGGGACCTGCCCTTCAAAGCCTCACGGTCAGCAGGCTTCAAACTGGACCCATCACCTTGGGTCCCACAGCCCTCCCACTCAGACCTGTCCAGTCACTTGAACTTATTCCTAGAAGGCGCCCACCTCACCTCAGGGGACAGGGAAGGGGGAGAGCAGGAGGTACAGAGTGAAGGGGCCTTTTCCAGAGCTATTTTTAAGTTAGGTGACACTCATTAAAACAGCGGTTGGGGCCTGTTGGTTGGGGACATGCCCCTAGAAACTGGCTGGGGTTAAGCTGGCAGAGCCTGGGGACAAATCCAAGAACCTGGTCACTGCTCCAGTCTCAGGCCAGGTCCCAGTGAGCCCCAGTGGTGAGCCTCAATGTTCTCAGTGGCAGACTGGGCCAAATTATGACCTGTTCACCTGGTCTGGGGAGAGGTGTGAGATTAGCTGTGTGAAAAAGCCTCGAAATGTTAAACTATGTTGTGACACGGGCACTGTGACGTGGGTGAACCTCAGGGACATCATGCTACATGAAATAAGGCCACATACCGTATGATTCCACTTCTATGGGAAGCCCAGAACATCAAATCCCTAGAGACGGAAGGCGGGCTGGGGGCTGGGGGAGCGCAGCGGGGTGGTGTTTAATGGTGACAGAGTCGCAGTTCAGGAAGATGGGGAGGACCCAGAGATGGGCAGTAGCAATGGCTGCACAGCACTGTGACAGTGTTTAGTCCCACGGGACTGTGAGCTGAAAAATGGTCAAGATGGTAAATTTTACATTGTATGTATTTTACCACAGCAAAAACTTAATATTTAACTATTACGCAAATACAAATTGATGCCCTGAAGAAAGTGTGAGAGCATTTCGTCCCTCCCACCTTGCCCCGAGCCCCTTCTTGGGTGGAGGAGCAGCTCAAACCAAGCTTTGTAACCGGAGAAAAATGAAATTCTGTTCCTCGGCACCACCTCCTCCAGCCTTCACCACACTCTCTCAGACTGCTGAGATGCCGGGACTTCTGTTGCTGCGTGCGGAATCGGAGTGGGAAGCCAGTCTGCCCCACGACCGCCCACGCAGGCCAGGCAGGCCTTCAAGAAGGGGCCACTCCCACCGCCACCTTGCCAACCTCCCCCAGCGTTTCACGGCGACTCCGGCCACCAGAACAATGCCACAGGCTGGGAACTTAAATAACATTTATTTCTCACAGTGCTGGAGGCTGAGGTTCCAAAATCAAGGAGCCAATATGGCCAGGTCTGGTGCAGGCTCCCTTCTGGCATGTAGACAGGCATCTCCGTGCTGTGTGCTCGTATGGCGGAAGGACAAGGAACAAGTTCTCTGATGTCTCTCACAAGGATTCTGTGCCATCCTACTGTCATGACCTCATCCAACCCTAATCACCTCCCAAAGTCCCAGCTCCACACACGATAGCTGGGGGTGAGAGCTTTAGCATATGCGTTTAGGGGAGGGCTCGATTCAGCCCACAGCAAGCACTTTCAGATACAGAACGAGCCACCGGGCCCCTGGGAAAATGCCAGCCCACCTCAGCACCGCACTGTCCTATAGAAACCTGCAAGACCAGTGTCTAAGATTAGGTTTCAGCAGTGACCTTTATGATATTTTTAACACAACATATTCAAAATACCATTTTGACAGGTAATCAACCTAATGATCATCAACGAGAGACTTTATACCCTGCGCCTTGGGCTCAGTCTCTGAGGCCCAGTGTGCACTTTTCACGTCCTGCACATCCCAGCCCAAATTCATCACTTCCCCAGCAGCCACGTGTGGCCTGGGCCACCATATTGGATGGTTCGGGTGAGAGATCTTCCACGTGCTGCAGCCTCAAGACAGAGGCAACCACTGGGAAAATGGGCTGAGGATGAACAGGGGAGCAGGCTCCTGGGAGCTGACTGGCTCCCTCACTCTAGCCCTGCACAGCAAGCTGCCCACTCTGGCCAACAAGACTCAGGCTCTCTGAGGGACAGTGCTCTCCCTACAGGGGCAGAGGAGCCTGGGGCTCGACAGGGGACTCCTGGCCCAGGAAGAGGACACAAAGCCCCACTTCTAGATGCGGATTCCAGCGCAGCCCTATCACTCATGCGCACCCACACTTGTGACTCCAGTCAGGGAAGGGGGACAGGACTGGCAGGGTGGGGTGCCCAGGTCCCTCACCTTGAGCTGCTATGACCCCAACCTCCCCTGCAGCCACCCAGGTCAGGGGTTACCACACATGTGACTGCTCAGTGGCTGGGGCTTTTGCAGAACTGACATGGCCCCCCACTGAAATCTCTGTAGAGGGGAGCCAACTGCAGCAGAGTCATTGGCCATATATTTAAAAAATCATGGTTGCTCCCTGTCAGGGTGCAGGGAAGGGTCACTGACAGGGTCTCCCTGTCAGTGGTGCAGGTCACCACTCTCCATGGGTGCATTTTCCTGGGACACAGACTGCTTTCTACTGTTGCTGCAATGAATGGTCACACTGGCAGCTCAGAACAACACAAACATACTCTCCCAGAGGGAAGCTGCAGGCCAAAGTCGGTTTCACTGGCCCAATGTAAAGGTGTGGCAGAGCCTTGCTCCTTTCTGAGGATCAAGGGGTGGGTCCTTCCTGCCCCGTCCAGCTTCTGGGGGCGCCAGGCATTCCTTGGCTTGTGACCACTTCCCTCCCCTGGAAGGAGAGCTGCAGAGTGCATCACCTCAGTACCCAAAGACTCAGACCCCAGATGGGGGCAGAAGAGCAAATGGGGCCGGAGGCCATGTGGAGACCAGTGGGAACCAGCTGAGGCGGCCCCGCCCCTCTGCTCCAACCTAGTCCTGTTTGTTATGGGGTGTAGGCTGGGGGTGGGGGTCAAGAACTGCAGTCCTGGATGGGAGGCAGGACAAAGTACCAGGTAAACAGAGGAGAAGCGGACCAAGATGGGGTACAGGGTATGGTGACTGCTCCTCCATGGGATGTGGGCTCTGATGCTGCCAGGCAGAACCTGGGATCCTTTCCAGTGCTCTGGGATCCAGAAGACCAAATGGTCTACAGATGAGTCTCCAATTCCAACACTGTCACCATGGAGGGCCCTCGTGAGTGGTGCTCTGTTCCTGGACTGGAGAAGTTAAAGGATTCCCCCTAGGAAGTGGCTGGCGCTCTTCGGGGAAACTGACCTCCTGGAAGATGCTCTTCCCGGCATACCTGCCCTTGTCTAAGCCCTGAAAGACCCTCACCTCCTGCCGCTCATGGGGGTTTGAAACTGGCAATGGTGCTGCCCCCAGATCAGACCCTTGTCCCTCCTAGCCACAAAGGCCCAAGTGAGTCATGGAGATCTGTCCCCCTTGACTTTGGTCTGTCCTGAGGGGCCATCACAATGGGGTTCTGGCCTGGTACACCAGGGCCCCATGTTCTCAACCACGGTGTAAGGGAGGGGAGCTGGACAATCCCATGGCCACCTCTCAGTCATCCAATCCATCCCAGTGGTGGAAATCAACTCAGGATAAATGGACACCTGCCCTCCTCGGGGCTGGGAGGGATATCCCCAAACCCATGCCAGTCCTGGCCCTGAAATCGCAGTGCGCTCTAGATGACAGCTTCTTAGGCAGCATGTGACACCTCTGGTCATTACCCAGCTCAGCCACTCACTCCACACAAGTTCAGATGAGAGTGTCCCAAGGGGATGAGCGTCAGGCCATTGCCCTCAGGAGAAGCCGCATTGCCAAGAGATGCCCACAGGACAACTTCTGTGGTATTGGGGTCCTTCAGGAAGGTTCTAGAGACTTCTCAAAGTCCACCCACTGAGGGAGTCTCCTCTCTTCTCAGCAGATGGGAAAGCAGAGGCAGATTGCTAAGCGGACCGGGAAAGCCCAGCGTGGGGAGACAGGCACTTCCCCGCCTGGGAGTCCCACACACTGACAGGGCTGCGGTAAAAGCCTCAGAGCCAGTTTGTCCACCAGAATCCTCCACCAATCAGTTTCCATGGGTCCTCCTCGCCGAGGGCCTGGAGCCAGCCTCGGGCCCCTGCACAGATGCTCCCACAATGCTTGGATCGAGATGCCTCGAGAGAGAAGCTCTGGAAGAGTTTTCAAGTTGCCTGGTGACACAGGAAACCCAGCAGGCTTCAGAGCTCTGCAAAGTCAGCAGGAGGATGGAATGGAAGCTGGATGGAGAAAACAGAACAGTCCCAGAACCCTAGCCATTGGTGGGAATGAGGAGACGCACCAGGCAAAGGCCACCAGGAGCCGCTGCCACTGTGGGTTCCAGCACCAGGAGGCTGGCAGGGGCATGCCGCTCGCTGGTCTGTCCTGTGAGCAGCGTAAAGCTCCTTGTGGAGGGACTGCAGGTGACCCACCCCCATCCACGGGTTTCATACAGGAGAGAAGGCCCCGGAGCTGTCCCCAGGTCAGCGACGAGTGTGCGTCACTGGGGAGAGGGATCCCTGGAGGGCAATTACCTTTTTGGGGCAGGACAAGGGACACAGACGTGTACTGGTGCCACCGCTTCCCACGCTGGATGTTTGCCCACACTCTTGGTGGCCTGGGGTGCCGTCCCTCTCTGCCTGCCTCCCTCATCTGTCCCACACTCCCTTATTGTCATTTGTCATTCTCCACAGCACCTCTCTGCTACCCCTCGCCCCCGCAGCCCTCTGCAGCTCACTCTGCTCTGCTGGAGCTGACTGGGGTTCTAATGACGGTCTGGGGCTGAGACTGGCTACTCTGTCCAGCTACCATGCCCTGTCCTCACCAGCCAGCACACATGGTGACCTGGGAGCCCATCCCATATGCCCTGCCACCTGCTACAGCCCTGCCAGAGCCACCAGTCCCTACAGCATGTCACAGACCCAGAACTTTCACAGTAGCCTCGGATTACATGTCCTGGGCTCACCCTTGCCACACATGGGAGACATCGGGGGAGCTTTGACATCCCCCACACCCAACCCCAGACCAACAGAGTGGCATGGGGACAGGGCAGGCACTGATGTATTTAAAGCATCCTCAGAGGCACTGAACAGCCTGGCCCTGTGGACCAGTACAGAGCCGGATCAACCATCACACCCATGAAGCTGCAGGGGACTCTGGGTAAGCGTCCTGGCTCTGTGGCAAGAAGACAGCACCACAGTGGCTGGGGAGGATGGGACTCGATGTCATGTTCCAGTGTGGTGGCCCTCTCCACAGGCCCAGGTGGGAAGAGGAGGGCTCCCTGCAGACCCCGGAGTACACAGCCCAGAAAGGCCAAGGCCGCATGCAGATTCTGAGAGTGTAGAGTTCGGGGTGACCCCAGGGCCCCACCCCGATACCCTCCTTCCTTCACCCTGACAAGTTTCTGAGGCAGTGTAGGCACCAGGGAGAGCTCAGGGGCCTCAGGGACCAGCTCTGCCTGTCCCTCCACCATCTGTAGGACACCACGCCCTCAGGAGACACTCTCATTCTTATGCTCAGTCAGTCCCGCCAAATCCTGTAACCTTGGTGTTTGGGGACGGTGGGGCAGGGGGCACTACAAGCATGCAGCCCCTCCTTCCAAGGCATCCATTAACATTCCCCATGTAGAGCTGAGGCTGTAATTACAGCAAGTGATTAACAGGCCTGAGGTAGCCTGTCTCAGAGGGAGCAGATTAACAGCGAGCCTGGGGATGCCTCTGCTCACCTCAAACCACTGGTGCATCCTAAACAGGGCCCGGCGCCCCAACCAGCCGATGATGAATGGAGGCAACAAGGAAGGAGGACATTTCCCTGGCACCCATCACCAAACTTCTTCCTCTGGGCACTCACCTTGCTGCCCAGGAGCAGGTGAGGGCAGGAGAAGGTGACCAGGACTTGAGGCAAGCACCTGGAAGCCCCAGGTGGAGCCACCATGGGCCTCGCTGTACCTACCCCCGGGCCAGACTGGACCCTGGACAGCTGCTTCTGGAGAGGAGAGGCAGAGGACGGCCAAATCCTTGTGGCCAAGTGCATCCAGGGAGCCTGGCTTCAGCCCCGTCATCTTTAGATGCGAGATCCGTGCCCTTCCCCACCCCCAACACTCGGGGCTGTGCTAACAAGCAGAAGCTCCTGCCAACGCTGTCATCCTCCATGCCAGGGCACTAAGGTCAAGCTGAACACCTGCCCAGCTGGCAGAGGGAGCGGAGGGACCTCCGGCTGGGCCTTGTGCCCTGAGGATGAAGAAAGGAAGTAGAAGGACTCCTGGGGCAAAGGGGGATGTTTGCAAGTGTCGAGGGTCTGAGGGCCACTTATGTGGGACAGTGGGGGGAGGCGCAAGTGTGAGCTGGTATCCATTTAGGTATTCATGTACCCTTATTAAGTCCCTAATACATGCCAGGGGCTGGAGACACAAGATGGTTTAGGGACAGTAGTCCTGCCCACAAGGATCCTGGCCTTGCCAAGCTGTGAAAACACAATAAACACATGTGGGCTGGGTGCAGGGTGCCGCACGGTGAGGCATCAGTTCTGTGCCTGTGGGATGGGGGCTGGAAGGGTGTGATGAAGGAAGTGCTGTGATTCAGGTGAGATTTACCTGCCAGGTGACGTGTGCCATATACTTAGATACATGACCCCACCAAGCACAGCTGAAGTGGTCGTACCCCAAACTTTCCATGGACTGCGTTCTTCCAGCGGGGGCTCCCCCAGTGAAAAGCCCAGTGAAGGGGTCTCTTCCAGACTGCTTGGATTCAAATCCCAGCTTAGCCACAGACCAGCTGTGTGCCCCCTGCCTATGTGGACTGGGCCAGGCAATGCAGGTGCCAGGCCTCAACACAGCAGCCCTATGGGCACCCAAAGACACATTCCTGGGCGTGTGTTTTCTCTGTTATAACCTCAGGCTCCAACCAACTCCTGACATTGGTCTGCTGTAACTGACCGTGTTTATCTGGTAAGCAGCCTGCCCCTGGTTCTTCTATTCTAATCTGAGAATTTTAGGGCTACCATGGGCAGGTGGCCAGCCCTGCCAGTCCTCTAACACCTTGATTGGTCTAGGCAGACATGTGACTCCACACTGCCAGTCTTCACAGCACTGTGATTGGTCCAAGCACAGTCACGTGGCCTCAGTCAAACCAATCAATGTCCTTCCCTGGTATTTGCCTTTACTGAAGGGCAAGGCGGAGAGGCCTCCACCATCTAGACTTGTGAGGTGGGCACATTTGTACCTATACTTGCCTGGAAGGGCTGCCTACCTCCAACCTGAGCAGGATATGGGAAGCCATAGGGACAGAGAACTCAGCCATCATACCCAGGAACCTGCTCACATTGTTGAGACGCTGCATCCCCAGCTCCACTTCAGCCTTCCCAGTACCATGAGCCCTCTGTGGTGGTTGCTGCATACAGCTTTGCCATGGGGAGGTCCTGGACTCCACACACACGTGTGCACACACTCAGCAGTCACACCTGCCAGCACTCACTGAAGTGTGAAGGCCATGCACTGGTATAAGTAGAGAAGAAGGACTGCCCTGCCAAGTCCTCTCATGATCCACTGGTGGGTTCTAGAGCCAGCCATTTCACAGAGGTAGCCACTTTTTATGGCCACTGTATCAGTTACTTGCCCCTCACTGGAACAAAACACCTGTTACCCACAATTTAAAGGAGAGGCCTATTTAGGCTCATGGTTTTAGAGGATTCACTCCATGGTTGTCTAGCTCCAAGGCAGAAGTGGCATGGTGGAGGAAAGCTGCTCACCTCATGGCAACCAGGAAGCAGAGAGAGAAGAGAGGAGCCAGGGACAAGAATACACTTTCCATGTGACACCCCCAGTGACCTGCCCCTATAATCAGGCCATACTTCTGAATAGGAAACTTGTGGGAGATATTTTAGTTCTAAACCATAACAGCTATGCATACTCCAGTTGGTCAGGGTCATGCCTCATAGTCTGCCATCTCCACAAACCTCAGCTACCCATGGATATCAGGATGTCTGGTGATGTCCTCAGCCAGATTGTAGCCTCTGCCCCACAGGCCTTGGGACCACAGGCCAAGTTCTTTAGACAGTGCCATGCCCACTACTCGGGAAAGCCACAGCCACCGAGTCCAGTGTTCTACAAGCTGCTGGCCACCATAAGCATCCCTGACGCTGGGCGATTAACTGCACACTGCGGCTTTTCTGTTTCCTTAATACCTTGGCTTGGGAGGCACAGAGATGCCCCCATGTGTGTGAAAGCTGCTTGTGCATTGTACAGTAGAACTCTGCAAAACCAATATGACTTATGAGGTGCTGCTCTCTGGGGACTTGTTGGGGAGCGGAGAACGGGGCTTTTCAGAAAAACCAAGCAGGGCCCCACTACCAACAAAGTTAGTGCCGTATGTCATTGTGTGAGGTGGGGAACTTCTCTGGACTCTCCAATAGACCTCAGGATGCCTGAGGCCCTGCACCCACACCCTGCTGCTTGTCATAAGCCCTGGGCTGGTTCCCTCCGCCTAGGGGAACCTGATAGCCCAAGACCCCTGGACCACTCTGGCGGAAGTAGAACTCAGCAGACAGGACAGGTGGTCATTTTCAAGGTAGCCACACTGGAGCAAAGGGCTATGTGAAGCAGAGATCTGTCCCTGGCAAAACCCACGGTGGCCTCCATGGCTCCCCCAGGCCCATGCAGAAGCTGGGGATGTGTGGAGCACAGCTGGAAGCCCAGGACTCAGTGCACTGCCCGTGGCCAAGAGAGACAGGTGCTTTCCCAGGGAACCCCAAAAAGCCTCTGGCCTCACTCCAGCTGCTTGTACCCTCAGGTCCCAACCACCTCCTGTGTCAGACTGACCCCTGCCCTGAGCCTCACAGCTGTCCTCAAGGATCATCAGGAAGCTGCATGCAGGGAAAAGCTCCAGGCACATGGTGAACACATGACCAGTGCTTTCTGCTCTGACCGTACTTATGCTCTGACATTTCTCAGTGTCTCTGTTCTGCTCTTTCCTTAGTCTAGAATGTTCTCCCTATCCTTCTCCACCAGAAAACCCTTTTATTCTTCAGTCTCAACTCAGTGCCACCCCCTCATCACTGCAAAGTGCCAACCTCCGTCATGGACATATCTGGCCCCTCTTCCAGGTCTCCCTGCACCATGGGAGGGTTTGAGGCTCCGGTAGAGGCTGTGGCCACTGCAGAAACAGACGCTGACCTTGCTCCATGCACAGGGCCCAGCACGCTGCTTGTCACACTGTGGGTTTTGATCACTGCTGGGAGAATTGGCTAACTCCTTCCCCTGTGAGGCACACACTTTATCTTCCTCCTCCCAGAAACCCACTTTTAATTGAGGTGCTCACCTCCAGGACTAAGTCCAGGTTTCCTCCACTTGACCAGTCCTGAGCCCAAGGTTCTGTATGCACACAGCCAAGAACATTTCCCCAGGATAACAGATAAAGAGAGCGCATGCCGGCCAGCCAGGAGAGCCAGCTGCTGCCCGATCCACCAGCATTCTGGGCATGACAGACTCTCAACACAACAAATGAAGAAAAATGAAGTATTTCCATGGCCTAGAATACTCCCGTCCCCACAGGGTTGAAGATAAATGTGAGACAGGACAGGCACTGAGTTGGAAGGCCCTGGGTGGGCTGAGTTCCATGTGATGCCCACCAGGCAGCCCTGCCCTGCTCTGGCATCCTTCCCCCAACCTGCCTGCCTGCCCGCCCAAGTGGGCTCCTGGGGACAGAGAGGCACAAGCCCAGGCCCTGGATGAAGGGTACCTGCAGCTGCCTTAGAAATGCAGCCACACTCAGGCCAGAGTGGCCTAGCTCATGGCACCAGAAAAAGCGAGAGCTCTGCTCCAGCATCTGAGGTTGGAGGTCATCCACAGGGAGGCCAGGACCCTCTTCCCCACAGCACTCCCGAGGTCAGTGCCAGGCAGCTCAGATGAGAAGCTGCTGCAACCAGCTGGGACCAAGGTCCTCAGGTGCCCCAGATGCATCCTCCAATCACACCAGAAGGACCTGAGGGCACTCAGCAGGCTACAGTGAACCGCCGGAGTGGAAGCTGTTCCATAGGACACAACTCAACCACAGAAGGGTTGATGTCCTTGCCCTGCTGCGACATGGATGAACCTGGAAAGGATTATGCTGGGTGAAGGAAGCCAAGCACCAAAGGTCACATACAATATGACTCCACCTGCACAAGGTCCCGGAACAGCCACATTTCCAGAGACTAAAGTCGAATGAGTGTCCAGGGCTGGGCGGATGGGGCAGAGCCTGGTGTTTAATGGGGACAGGGTTTCAGCTTGGGAAGCTGAAAAGGTCCAGGAGATGGACAGTGGTGACCCCCAACACTGTACACGTTTAGTGCCGCTGAACTGTGCACTGAAAAATGATCATGATGGGGGGCCGGTGAGATGGCTCAGCAGCGTAAGCGCCTGCCTGGCAAGCGTGAGGGCCTGAGTTCAACTCCCGGAACCCACATACGAAAAAAGGGCCTGTGATATCTCTCAGCAGCACGGGTGCCTGCTGGCACGCGAGGTCCTGAGGTCGACCCCCGGTACCCACAAAAAAAAAAAGTGATCATGATGGCAAATTTTATGTTAGGTGTATTTTACCACAATTAAAAAAAAAAGAAAGGGGCCGGGGATTTAGCTCAGTGGTGCAGTGCCTGCCTGGCAAGCGTGAGATCCTGAGTTCAATTCCCGGTACCCAAAAAAAAAGAAAAAGAAGAGAGGAAAGGAGGGGGGAGGGAAGAGAAAAGAAGGGAGGGAAGGAGGAAAGGAGGGAGGGAAAGAAAGCAAGAAACAAGAAAGCAAGCAAACAAGCAAGCAAGCAAGCAGAGAGGAAGGGGAAGAGGCAGGAAGGAAGGGACAGCCTGTGGCTGAACTCCAGAGGGGCAGAGCAGGGCAGTGTGGTGCAGCCCAGGCTCAGCAGCAGGGGCCCTGTGAACACAACTGTAGCCTCTCAGGGGTGTGGCAAAGCCTTCCCAGAGGGAAGGGAGGGAGAGAAGCACCGGTCACTGACAAGCAGGTGTGTGTGAGAGGGGGGTCAGGCTGGCAGCCTGGACCCCAGGGGGGGGTCCTGGACACCAACATCAGGACGTCTGTCCCTCTGAGACACCCCTGCACCTCCCTCCCTCCCGGAGGAGGACAGCATCAGGAGCTGTCAGAGCAGTGGCGGAGGGCTGCCCTGCCATTGATCCTCGGAGTGCAGAGCAGGCAGCTGGAGAGCCGGGCGAGACTCCATAATGACTCAAGATAAGCCCATCAGGTGTAATTAGACAGGATCCACAGGCCGACCACTGGCCGCAGCCTCGGTTTCTCCTCCCCCCTCCCTCCCTCTTTCCTCGGGACTGCAAAATAAATTATCCTGTGAAGTCTGCAGAGGTTGAGCTATGGAAACAATTAAACAGAAATTAAATCTAATTCATTTATACTCTGAGCACAAAGTGGATAATGTAGGTTTTTTTCTCGCTCTCCGCTTTTCGCCTTGGTGTTAGAGAGGACTATTATGGGAAATTAATCACGAGGCAAGGCAATGAAAGTGATCTATCACGCGTTAAAGCACACGGCCGGCTGTGGACCATCTATTACAGCAGCTAGAAAATGCAGAGGTGACGCTGAGGGGACAAGGCCAGGCCAGGACAGAGGGGCTGACCCCAAGTCCGTGTGGTCTTCGGTGGGATTATGGCGGAAGGAGCCGCGAAGGCCTACGGCGTGGGGCAGCAGCTTGTGCCTCACTTCTTTCCACTGTGGGAGAAGGACCTACAAGAATGACTCGACCTCACCTTCCCCAGCTATAAGCTGGGGTGAAGACACCACCTCCCCTTCTGGAAACACTCTCAAGGATCGAGGATCGAATGAGCAAATAAACAGGAAAGCGTTTAGGACTAGAAAGCACAGAGAAGCCGCAAGGTTGGCTCCGGGCCCAGTGAGGCATGGTCCCAGATTCCTGCTTTCAAGAGAAACAGTTTGGAAGATTGTTTTCCCGTCGTATGGAGGGAGGAGACGGCAGAAATGGAACATTTCCTGGGAGCATGGGAGGGCCAGGGCTGCCCGAGAACAGTGGCTGCAGCAGAAGCACCCAGAAGGAGAAACTGGACCCATCACGGCGGGTGGGCATTCAGGACACTGCCCAGGGAGCACCAGGAGGACCCCAGGGCTGTGGGGTCCCCCAAAAGCCTGGGAGCACCAAGCTCCTGAAACAGATGCTCTGGAGGTGGACTGCGGAGCCCAGGAGCTGGAAGCTGAGCTTTGAACTTAGAGTAAAAATAGGAAGGAACAAAGGCGGTTTCTATTCCGCTCCCCGCTGAAGGGCGGACAGCCCTCTCGGCAGATGGGACTGTCCCCGGGAGCCCGCACGCCCCCTGCTCCCCCAGGGCGCATGCGCTGTGCAGGTGCCAGGGGACAGACAGCCGGAAGGGAAAGCTAAGCAAGAGAGACAGCCAGGATGGGGCCAGGGAAGGCACGTGGCCTTGTTCCTGGTCGCTAGGACGGACAGCGTTGCCCATTGCGACTCCACTGGGAGCTCCGTGCTCTTCTCTCCTGGCCCTGGCTCATGGGCTCGTCCCCGGGTGGAGGCATCCAGCTGCTTCGCAGTGATAAACTGACCACCTGCGAGTACTGTATAATGACTCTTGGGGTTCTGTGCATCTTTCTAGCAGGTCATGAGGCCTAGGGGTTGTTTTGGGGACCCCCAAACAGCAACAATCCACAATACATCTTAGAAGCCATCAGCTCCAAGTCTCCTGTGCAATCAAGGAAACTGAGGCCCAGAGCCAAGCACTGTGAGACATGGGGAACACTGTCCCTTTCCGGGGACAGGGTTGGCCCCTCCCAGCTTCATCCCTGCCCCTCCCTGAGGAAAGGGGCTCCATGGTGGCAACGCAGCAGACTGAGCAAGTGAGGGCAGCGATAGCGAAGGGCGTGCCCCTTAGCTAGGGGTGGCGAAGTGCAGAGCAGCTGCCGAGCCCTTCTGTCTCAGGATGGCAGCAGGAACAGGAAGGGGCATTACGCCGGGCTAAGCAGGGAGCAGCCTGAAGCCACAGCAGATAGAGTGTGCATGCCAAGGTCTTGCGGCAGGTGAAGGGGCACAGGACACTCACTGAGCCCACACCATTCCGACATAGATGCAAATTGCCCTCACCAAGATGCCAGCCCTCCGGCCAGCCTCCTACTGCCTTGCCACAAGCACAGGGACTCAGGCCTGGGAAGACTCATGCCCTCTGCCCTTGAGCCTGGTAGCTCAGCCTGGGGCAGCTGGCACCATGCCACCTCAGGCTGGCCGGGAGGGAGGGTGGGATTAGTGCCAGGACCCCTCTGGGGCTGCAAGGAAAGAGTTTGTGGGGTCCCAAGAGCTGCCAGGCACATACACAACCTGATGGGCAGGGCCTCTCCCAGACAAAGCTTCTACACAAAGTGTCACCCTGTGGGGGAGGGGTCCCTAGCAGGGCCAGCTACAGGAACGGTAGGCTCAGGGTGGAATGGAAACAGCAGGCTCCGGCTCAAACCTCACAATGGCAATGGCAGAGCCCGGGAGTCTCTCCGAGTGTGAATCGGTCCCCGTGCAGCTTTGCAAGAGCGTGTGGGAGCACCCGGCCCTGTCCCCACCCTCAGGTCCCCTCCTATTCCCTGTGAAATGGCTCCAGAGATACAGAGGGTCCAGGTCATCACACAGAGCTTGTCCCTTGGTCCTGCTGTCCCCCAGCCCATGCCAACATTTGTACTGGCATGTAGAGGCACACACGCACGCACACAGGCATGTGCACCCTCAGAGCTTTGGACCCGGAGTCGTCCCCATTCGATGCTCCTGGGGGAGCAGGAACCCAGCTCGGGTGACATCAGGGAGGGAGCAACTGTCCCAAGAGGAGCCCAGAACAATTCCCAAAAGGTGGTGAGCAAGTCAGCTCAGCCTTCCGGTCCACTTAGTCAACCCAAGGTCCCTAGAGCAGGAGGGCCCCTAGAGACCACCGAATCTAACCGACACCGCCATTGCAGGCGGGGAAGGAATCAGGAGCCCAGAGTGACTGAAGGAGGGCAGGAGAGTGCTCTGCTCTGAGAAGGGGGGGACACTGCCCCCTCTGCAGGCCCCCGGCCTCCCTAGAACCTAAGTCAGGAGGACTAAGGCCTCACCCTGGCACCACGTGCAATGTCCTCAGAGCCCTGCCCAAGTTGCTGGCGAGTTCTTCTCCTGCTAGACGTCATCCTGCAGGGGACATGGTGGGTCCAGGGCAACACAGCCCAGGGTGGCCAAGCACAATAGGACTTTTTCTGCCTCGGACAATGCCACATGCCAACACCACACACGCTTGCCTCCTGCGGCAGATACGTGGAAACCACCAGAAATTCCGGGTCCAGGAAGGGCACAAGTGTGTATGGGCAGATGTCATCTCCTGCCCCCTGTGGCAAGGGTCGCACAACTAAAAAGGGCTAAAGATCCTGCAATCCACCTTTCAGGATGTGATGGACTGTGCTGGTTCCAACACACAGTGGGCACAGGACACAGAGAACACAGGAGGGGTCCGTGGTCACCCCTGGGTTGAGGCAGGAAAGCCCCAAACTCAAGGTCTGACACATAAGCAGTGTTGGTGCTTAGAGATCCGTGTCTGAGCAGGGGCCCCCAAATCGACTAACCAACCTCAGTGGACTCTCACCTGGAGCTAAGGGTTTGAGAGAAGCTGGGCAGAATGGGGTACAGGAGGCTGGCTCCCTAGGACCTCCCAGCCCAGTGAGCCAGCCCGGGGCAGGGATGTTCTCTGAGTCACCCACCTTGTATCCTCCTCACCTAAAACAGTGCCCTGGGCACAGTAGGTGCTCAATAAATAGCTGTTGAATAACATGTTTTGAGGCAGCAGGATGATGGATTTTTTTTCTTATTTCAGATTTGTATAATTTTCCATTTTAAATAGGCATTATTGAGATCGTAATAGGAAAAGCAATATAAAAATAAAAGCGTTAGCTGGGCATGGTGTTGCACACTTGTAATCCCAGCACTGTGGACAGCTGAGGCAAGAGCATGACAAGTTTGAACCCAGCCTGGGCAACTTAGCAACTTAACAAGACTATATCAAAGTGAAAAATGAAAGAACAGGCTGAGGATGCAGTTCGGTGTGAAGACCCTGGTTCAACACCGAGTGCCAGAAAACAATTTTTATTTTTCATGCAAATACCCTAAAAGGGGACCAGGACAGAAGCGTTCACTGAAACCTGTATGTGTCCAACAGGGACTCAGGGGGGCGGAGCTGGGCTTCAACTGTGGGTCTGTTACTCAGCAGCTGCCAGGCCCCAGGCCGACAGCACACCCTCTCTGGGCCTCAAGCACCTTGGCTGTGAAATGGCCCCACGCCTTCACCTCTCTCTCTTCTTGGTCAGGGGAAGACAATGACTGGACACAGGGAAGGTGCGCACAGAGAGTGACAGTCCCCAACCCAAACAGGTTCTGTCCTAGTGGAGCGGAGGGGACAAAAGCACAGGGAGGAAATAAAGATGACAGTAGCACACCCCAAATGACAGGGCTCCTCAGAGACACCCTGACGCCCCTCCTGGAAGCCACCCTGACTCTCCAGCCTGGACAGAGGCTGGAGGCTGCTCAGGGACAGGAAGGGAGGGCGGATGGGGGGACAGTAGCTCCCCCTCTCAGGAACCTAAGCCCCCTCTCTGTTCATGACCCCCGCCGTCTGGTGGGGCAGGCATGAGGCCCGAGGGGCACCTGGTCCTGTCCTCCCTGAGTCACTGGTGTCACCACCAGCCTTTGTTCCCACACACACAGCTTCTTTTTCTGTTTGTTTGTTTTTTTTTTTTTTTCTTACAGGGGTTGGATTTCCTTTCCCGGGCTGGAGACGACTCATGTATTACTTTTCTCCTAAAAATATTTAGTGACAAATCGGATGTGAGTAGTAATTAAAAAATAAACAAACTATGAACACGAAAGACCCCTTGTTATAGGACCCTGCATGTATGAGACACCTGAGAGACAGGAGGTAGGTCAGGGGCTGTGGGGCCCAGGGCATGTGAGGGGCTTGGGAAGTGAGGGGCAAGGAACAGCGTTCCTTCTGGGACCCTGGGGTGATGAAAGGTACTAAATTTCACCTTGATGATGGTTGTACAACTCTGGGAAGGCACTAAAAATGGTTGAATCATGTGCTTTAAATGGGTGAATTATACAGGTGTATGCAAATTATATCTCATTAAAGCCCTTACCAAAAACATTTTTTAGGAAAGACAGTCAAGCACACTGACGCAAGAGGCAAGAGCAGCATGTACCCACAGCTGCTGTCAGTAGCCGCTGCCTCTGTCCCCTACCCCCATGCACACAGGCTTCCCACTCTGGGCTCTGCCACACAAGCCGCAGCCAGTCTTCCACTGTGAGATCCCCCCCTTTGCTGGTTGCCACAGGGCCTTTGCACACCCCACACATCCAACCTCTCTGTGCACTTTACCTTTCTCCTAGCTCCTCTTAGCTGTCCCACTCACCAGGACAGCCCCAGGGGCCCCTTTCCCACTGCCAACCCCTGCTGAGCTTTGGTCACTAGCTCTGGATTGCAGCTGTTGACCTACCTGATCTGGCTCCACTGGACTGCACTCCCTGTAGAGCACGACTGGGACTCCATGCTCATGTTGTGTCCCAACTCACCAGGCCCTGGAACGGAGGCCCCACTTAGACCCCAAGTGCTGTGTGAAAGGAGGGCCCCAGCCTTTCCATCCTGGCCTGCGTTCCCAAGGACCGGAAGTGGTTTTATATTACGTGGTGTATAATTTGGTATGATTTCTAGAGATTACTCTGTGTACAACATAATCAGGATATTTGTCACTCTTGATGACAGTGTCACACAGCCCTCTGGTCTAGCAACTTCCCCACCCATGAGTGTTCGGGGACCCCTCTTGGCCCACCATCAGGGCATCCTAAGCATCCTAAGCTTCCTCGCGCAAAGAAGTCTGCTCGTGTTCAGCCACCTCTCAGCCCTGTATTTCCTGAAGCGGGATTACAGGACCAATGGGCATTATCTGCTCTGTAATTCATCATGGGCTGGCAGAACCCACGACGGAAAGAGCGCCTTGAGGCAGGAGTGTTTTTACACAGCCCTGCTGGGAGTCTGTATTTATATATTCCTAATGGACTCTTTTGCTAATATAAATTAGCAAAACTTATTCAGGTCATTCGGGTCATTAAAAATCCTATGGAGTTTAACCTTTTACAGTGCAGTCTAACAAGTTCCCGCTGACAGTACTGTCATGAGCTGGGCATGCGGGGCCAGAGCGATTGGCCAAGGGAGTCGGCCAGGACCCACCAACACAGAGCCAGACGGCTGCCTGAGGCCACAGGAAGGAGGCCCTGGATGAACGAGGCCTGAGGGAGGAGAAACCCCAGGAGGTAAATGCCCGTCCTCACACACACACAAGTGGCAGGTGTAGGAGGCTGAGTTAGCACTGCACCAAGTCCCCCCTACCCCACCGCAGCATCAGGTTAGAAGCTTATGATTTTATGGGGCCGCATCACTAGCTATCCAGGGTCACACTTGCAAACAATGCAAAAAGATTCGCCCCTTGCTCAAATCCATCTTCGGCAGCTATCGACCCAAACTCTGCCTCCAGACACAGCGAAGGCCTCCTAGCACCTCCTCTCTTTCTCTCCATTTTTTTTTTTTTGGGGTGTGTGTGTGTGTGTGTGTGTGTGTGTGTGTGTGTGTGTGTGCTGAGGATGGAACGCAGGGCCTTTATACTGACCTAAGTTCCCAGCACTTTTTATTTTTTATTTTGAGTCAGGGTCTCACTAAGTTAAGTTGCCCAGGCTGGGCTTGAACTTGCAATCTTTCTGTCTCAGCCTCGCAGAGTGCTGGGACTACAAGTATTTGCACCCTCTTATAAGCAGGGAGCAGCTTGAGGCCAGGAGCTGTGGCCCACATAATTCACCACTGCCTGTGACAGAGGGACTTAGAGACAGTGCTCAGCAAATGGCGTGAGCCTGCACCCTTCCACCTCCAGGCTCAAGGCAGCTGGATGGCACCTCCAGCTTGTGACTTGGGGACAGACAGAGACCTGCCACTCCACAGCAAGGTTTGACCACTCGGCAAGTAGGAAGAGAAGGACATCTGGGGACCACCGCGGGTCAGGGTAGGAGCTACATTCTCACAGGGCTGTGAGGTAGACAGGAGTTGTGTCTGGTCTGTGCCTCTCCCATGTGAGGCATTAACCAATTTCACACCCAGAAGCAAGCAATAATAAGTAGCTGGAGTGTAGCTCAGAGGGAGAATGGGTGCTTAGCTTGTACAAGGTCCTGGGTTCCATCCCTGCACCAAAAAAAAAAATTTTTTTTAAACACTTTATCCAGCAATTCTTCTTCTGTGTATATACCTTAAAAACTGAAAGCAGAGCTGGGTGTGGTGGCACACACTTGTAATCCCAGCACTCTGGCAGGCTGAGTCAAGAGAGCTGTGAGTTCAAGCCCAACCTGGGCAACTTAGCAAAACTCATCTCAAAAACTAAAAATGGGCTGAGGATGTAACTCAGCAGCAGAGTGCTTGCCTAGCGTATGCAAAAACGCCAGTTTCATTTCCCAGTAAAACAAGAAGAAGAAGAAGGAAAAAAACCCAGCATCTCAAGGAGCTATTCATACATCCGTGTTCACAGCAGCATCATTCAAAAACAAATGGGAAGAGCAACCCAACTGTCGATCAACCGATACATGGTAAAATGTGGTCCCATGGAATATTACAGTGGAATATTATTCGGCCTTGAAAAGGGTGGGAATTCTGACACTGCACCATGGATGCGCCAGATGACACTGCTAAGTGCAATACGCCAACCAGAAAAGACAGATACTATATGATCCCACCGACATGAGGTGCTCAGGGCCCTTAAATTCACAGAGACAGGAAGCAGAGTGGGGTCGCCAGGGCTGGGGGAGAAGGGCTAGTGTTTCCTGAGTGCAGATTTCCAGTATGGGGAGATGGGAGAGTCCTGGACAGGGACCCTCAATGTGCTTTGTGCCACTGAAAAATGGCTAGGATGGTAAATGTGATGTCATGTGTATTTTACCCCAGTCTTTAAAAAGTAAGTTTGATGTTTCCAGGTATGAAGCTAAACTTGCCCACATGGCCGTGGGTACCCTACACATGGCCCTGGGCCCCCCAAACCCACTGAGCTCCACATGTTCCAATGGCAGAAGTGGGATGGAGGAAGAAGGATCTGCCGCTGTACCACTGGGGGATGCGGAGAGACCACAGGGTACTCTTCACGCTCCTCGTGGTACAGAAGTCCCCATGAGCAGATCAAAGCAGCGTGACCAGGGAATCACCCGGAGCCCCCAAGCCCACCAAGTCCAGGGGAATGGTCAAATGTCCGCCATACGACGAAGGACCAGGTGAGCTGCCTGCCCTTGGGACTGTTGCCGTACTGGGGAGAGACGAGCCAAACCCCCAGGTAGACACGACTTGATGAGGAGCAGAATTAGTGACTGTCACACCTTACCCTGCAGCCTCCATGCCGGGCGCCCCTCACTGGGAAGCTGGGTATCTACAAAGTCCCAGCATCCAACTCGACCTACGCAGTCTCTCAGCCTTTACCTCACTGTCCCTTCGAGGCCTTGGTGCCACTGATGTGTACTGCTGGGCACACCTGGAGGGGTCTCAGGTCCTGTATCCTCAGGTAGAGAAGGCTTTGTCCAGGTGGCTGAGGGCTTGGATCGGAATCCTGCTCTCATCACTATGGTGTTGCTTTTCCTTGCTGGGCCTCAGTTTACCCCTTGTTAAAGCCAGGTGTTGGGTTAACTGAGCACCAAGATGCTGTTAAGCCCACTTTCTGTGATCAGCAGCCCTCCAGTCTTCCCCCAAGAAGGGATCCTAGGATTCTAGACAGTGCAGAGTTAGCGAACTGATCCCACTGCCATCTGGAAAGAAGACTCCGAAGGACTGCACTGCGGGGACGCTGCTGGGACAGATTCACCTCCACAGCAGACACCCACAGGTCCCAAGTGCTTTCCTATTCTGTACACGCACTCTCCCGGGCATCCACACAGGCCAACACTCCGAGCATCTCTGACAGAGGCAGAAAGCCCTCTACTCCAGCAAACTCTCACAGTTCTAAGAGGAAAAAACAAGACACGGCACAGCCTTTGGGGCTAGCATCAGGCTCGCCCAGGATTTCGCTGCCTGGTGACTTCCTTGAGATGGGCAGCAACAACCCTGCCCAGGCTGTGCACGCTGCTTCTCCCCTCCCTTGCCATGTGCAGGCTGGGGGGATGGGTGGGCAAAGCTCCTAGCAGAGCCGGGGTCTGCAGGCATGGGGCGGTGCACTGGGAGCAGAGGCCTGTGTTTGAGTAGCTAGCGTAGAAGGAGCCCCCACTTCCCTAATGCCTGGAACAGCTCAGAAGCCACCCTGCCTCCCCACACCCAGGCCAGAGCTGATGCTTTCCGTCTGCACTGCCAGATACCAGGGATTCTTGACTTTGAGTCACCATCAGGCTGTGGCCTGCCAGGCCACCCAGCCTTTGGGGTACCCCTATAAATCAGCTCCCCCAAGCTCTGTACTGGTGAAGTGTGGAGCTGGAGCATGCGGGGGGGAGGGGGCTGTGGACTGAAGGAGCACCCCAGCCCCAGCTGTGACAACCAAATGTCTGCAGACATAGTCCATCTTCCCCTGGGGGTGAGATCACCCTGGGGACAGCACTACTGTAAGTCTAAGTGCCACAGCTACCCTGGGGTGAGAGTTGCCAGTCTGCTAAAACAAAGTCAGCCAGCAGGCAGACCTCTCCTGCTGCCATGACTCAGCCTCCCCAAGTCCCAAGTGAGTTTTCCAAAAAGAGAGAAAGACTGCTGTCCCTGTTCCCAGCCTCTAGGGAGGAGCTGTGTCCCTGCAACATCAGCTGGGCTCTGCGCTGTCCTCTCCCTTAACCCACTGTGCAGTTACCTGAGCCCCTGGAGTTTCCCGTGGTCACATTTGTTAAACTGAAGTGTTCCGCACTCAGTGGCACTCAGGCCCAAATGAACTTCTCTGGGATCCTTGGGGAGTATTCACAATACCAAGAGTCGCTGTCTATTTTTCAAAGCTTAGGTTTTTGTTGTGGGAAATCTCCTTTCTTATGTTAGTCGTTGATAAAATTCATGTGCAAATTTAAATTCAAAAGGGATGAAAACTTGTTTCTACTTGGAAATTTGACCCGATCTCTTGAGATCACCAGCAAAATGCTGGGGACATCCCCTGCCCAGAATGGACCTCTCTGACCTGCAGTCTGGTTAGGAAAGCCCAAGGGAAGGGACAAGGCGACAGGACAAAGATCCACAGGATAAGCTGACTACTGAGACAAGCCTTTGGCACCTCGTACTCCCCTCACAGCCTCACAGGTGACCTACAGCTAGGACTCTGGGCCCCAGCTGCTTCCAAGTAGGTTTCACTATCTTGTAGCTTCTGAAGGCCCTCACATCCTCCAGCCATAGCCCAGGGGACGGGAGCCAGGAAAGGAGGTTCACACATCCAGTATGCAGCTACCCTGCCACAGGTGACAGTGACCAGTCCATCTCATTTTCAGTCCATCAGGGAGGCCCAACTGTCACATGGCCCTGTGTGGGGTGATGGGGCTGGACAGCGAGGCCCAGTTGCACAGCCTCTTCCTAGCAACAACCAGGCACCAGGAAGGGAAGAGGACGCTGGCAGCCTGAGCCACACTAGAGCCCTGCCTGGGTGCCACTCACAGCACAGCACCCAGGTGGCTTGTGATGACGCCAGCCTCATCCGTACAACTGGACTGTGGCATGGAGCCTGGCAACTTCCTTTCCAAGGGACAGGAGAACCCAAGGCTGTCAGCCACACATCCTATCACCTTCCCCATGATATTAAGACCTAGGGAGCCACCACAGGGTTCTATCTGTCCCCTTGACAGGAAGTGACAAGCGGTAACAGCAGGAGAGTGACCCAAATGCCCAGAGCGGATGTAAAATGGGAAGACCCACACTCTACTGAGCTGATAATTGGGAAACCAAGGAGGGGGAGGGGCACTGCCATCTCGGCTAAACCAAGTCCCAGCAGCCAGATGCAGAATGGGCACAGAACTCAGCTTGGCAGTGCTGGTGCATGTCACCTGCAGGGTCACGGCACAGATGCACCACGCGTGTCTCACTTTCTGCAGGGGACGTCTACATTCACCTGCTGCAGGGTGAACCGAGCATGTGACGGTTTGGAACAAAACCACACTATGACACCAGATCAGCCCCTTCCAGCTGTGCTGCTAGCACTGCAGCCATTGTGAGGTGGCAGGACACAGAAGGACCCCATCTCCTGCTGGACACGCCTCCTCACCACCCTCCTCAGCCTGCTGCCCACGCGAAGGAGGCACCTAGCTCCTCTGCGGGGTCCCCTGTCTGCACCTGGTGCAGCAGAGAGCTCACGCCAGCTCTCTCCTGTCAGCATCTTCAAGGCAGCTTGCCGGCGACTATGCTCCTTTTTTTCTTTTCCGTCTTTTTTCCAATTGCCCTTCTGGGAGAAAGAAGAAAAGCCAGGTCTTTCAGAAACGCCCATCTTGCCCTCACATACATAAGATGCCTCACACTAAAATCCCAACACTAAAAAAGAACCCAGGGAGCTCGACTCTGCAGCTGCGCGGGCTGAGCTTTGTACCTGTTCCCAGCCAACTCCCCTCTACCCCTGCCCAGTCTCTCTCGTGTCTATTTTAGTGGCTGATCGGCGTGCCTCTGTTTCCCAACCACAGGCTTACGTATGTGTATTTCTATACATCATTCCCTCCACGGAGGCTGCTGAGCCATGGAAATGGCACCTTATGCAAATCAAGGACTCCTCCATCTGCTTCCGATATTCCCCACTTCCCCTTAATAACCTGTTTTAGGGGATGCGGTACAGGCAGCAGATGATACGACTTTATTTTTGTAAACCCAGTTGGTCCTGGAGCACTGGCAGCCACAATAATAGAAGAGTGCGCTGTGACCGCCTCGGTGAGTCTGCGCCAGGCAGCACCTCATTAAAGGGGCTGAGTGGGAGGGGCTCCCCGGGAGAGGAAGGGCGCTGGTCTCAACGGACAGGCACACAGGCACGAGGCCTGGCCCTCTCCTTCCTTGATCCTGCCTTCTCGCTGCTTCGGCAATGCTTGCTGTGGGTTGAACTTGGTCCCCTAAAAGGATGTGTTGAAGTCCTATCCCCTGGTGCCTCTGACTATGACCTTATTTGGAAATATAATTAAAAGGCGGGAGTGGGGGGGGGGCCTTAAACTTCTATACCTGCACCCTTACAAGGAGAGTACACATGGAGACTCATGCAGAACACAGGCTGTGTGACGAAGGAGACGGTGCCAAAGTGACAATGTCTCTACGGCCACAAAATGCAGAGGATGCTGGGAACCGCCAGAAGCCAGGAAGCGGGAGGAAGAGTTGCCCCCAGAATCTAAGAGGGAGTGCAGGGCCCGGTTGACGCCCTGTCGCTAGACTCTGCCCCAATCCGCAAAGGGCATGACTGTCCCCCAGCTCCTTCCACCACAGGCCCTATGATGTCCCGGGCGTTGATGGCAGAGCAGGGCAGGAGTGTTAGGTAATGGCTCCCAGATAGTGGGTGAGCAGGCAGAGGTGGGCGGGACAACAGCCCTTCACGTGGGCCCCGCTGTTCCTCCCAAGACCCCTGGAACATCCTAGGACACTTCTGCTGTCAGAAGCCACTCTGCCCTTGAAGGGCACCCAGGGTTCCACGCACTGTTTATGCAACTTCCTGGGAGTCTACACTAGGCAGGTGGGGCTCATTTTCTTTCTGTGTTGAAATCCGCTGCAGGCCCAGCAAAGGTGTGGTCCCCTCTGCCTCCCACAGGGCCTCCTGCTGCCCATGTGGACTTGCAGGCTGAGAGCACAGAGCAGCTGCGCCGTCCCTGGAAGGAAGTGGAGAAGCATTGTGGGGAGAGAGACGCTGCTTCAAATCTGAAGTTTTCAAACATCCCAGAGCCAGCTGTGTGGCTCACAGGGCATTAGATCCAGGAGCAAGGCATACAGAGAGGGGATGTAGCTGAAGTGGACCTGGTGCCCATTGTGGGAGGTGGCCAGTCTTGGTGACAAGAGGCTGGGGACACAGGGCCAGCCTGTGAAGGGGAAGCAGGAGCTTGTGTGAGGTCAGGGGGCTCCTGGCTGAAGACCAGAGTAAAGGGTGGCAGTCTTTGAAGGAGGGGCCTTCTAGAAGAGGGCAGAGTCTAGAGTCCAAAGGGGCAGCGCTGGTGTCAGGGCAACACCCAGAAAGGGAGCTAAGGGCAAGTCATGCACAGAAGAGGGAAGAAAGAGGAGGACGAAGGCTCCTTGAAGCTTGTTACCCAAAGGTGGGCAATAATGGCACAGTCTTTCTCGGGCACCCTGGAGGCTGGGGTGGAACCCACTCACTGCCCACATCTGCCAGAGCATGCCCTGGGATCACAGCCATGCCAGTCCTGTGCCGACTGTCCATGGCTGCCTGTGTGCCACAACAGCAGAGCCAAGGAGCTGCAACAGAGGCCAATATTTGCTATCCAGCCCTTTACAGAAAAAGTCAGCAGAGCCCTACTCGGGACCTCCGCACTGCCAAGGCGCTGGTCCGAACCCCTGCAAAGCCTAGACAGAAGGGAAGAGATGGCACCAAGCCCCATGTGGAGGAGGAGCCAGGCAATGGCCAACTTTCTTTCTACTCATCCTGAAGAAAGCAATGTGAGAAGAGGGGGAGTAGGAAGCACTTTGGGGAGCCCAAGCCAGCCGAGTTCCCCACACTGATACCCTGACTTAAAGCTGTGTTTTCAGAGAAGGGACAGTGCCTTGCAGTGGTAGAATCATCCAAATAAGATTCAGGATCCAAAACACAAACTCAGACGAATCTTGGCCCTCAGACACCCGCAGTAGGGCTGGGGGACCAGGACACAGCCCAGAGAAGACAAGAAGGTGGCACACTCTGGTGGATTATATGCAGGGGCCAGAGGATGGGGCCTCCTGGGGACCAACCCTCCAAGGCCAGCAGCACTGTGACAGAGGGCCATTGGCAAGCTGTAGATGCTACGCAATGTGGTGGGGCAGTGGTGGGGTTATCTTGTTGTCTGGATCCTCCTGGACTGAGGCTCTTGGCCATTGCCCTGCGTCCATACCCACTGCCTTTAAGCCCCCACTGCTCCTTGGGAAAAGAACCAGCAGACCTGACCCAGGAGGTGAGGCAGAGAAGCCCCACTGTGTTTCCAAACCCCCAGGCCCCACGCCGCCTGCAGGAGGGGCATGAGAGGATCTGCAGCCCAGGTGCCCACCCTCCCCTGCTGGCCTCTGCTGGCTGTGGCAGGCACAGGCGCCAGGGCTGGAGGCACGAGCGCAGGTGGGGCTGGGAATCGGCAGCGCCTGCCAGCCTGGCCAGCTTCAGTGTTGTTCTCGGCATCACAGGCAGCTGCGCCCGAGAGCAGCCGGCAAAGGACAGCCGCCCTGTAAATTTAGACTGTGCGCTGGCTGGCTGCTCTTGGTATTCATCTCAGTGCATGGGGACGGAGGGACCCAGTTATACCACACTGTCACATAACAGCCCTCACAAGCGCTTACAGGAAGCACTTACCTTTCCCAGAAGAAAGACGGCAACGGGGCCTCTCAGGGCCAGTCCCGACACCAGCCCAGGATGCTGCCCAAGGGGACCGCTCCCTTGCTCACATTTGGCTAAAAATAAACCCCTTTGGCAGCAAATACCCCAGTCTCCCCAGAACATAAGCTTCCTAGGCATCTAGAAAAGGGAACAGCCATCCCTCTAATCCAGCCCAGATGGGTTCCCAAAAATCTGGGTGCAGCCAGTCTCTGTAAATCCCATCCTGTTCTCAGTGCTTCACCTACACCCCAGGGCTGCTCCACTGGAGGAGACACTAGTACTGGGTGACAACTGCCCAGAATTTGCTGTCAGGGCCCAGGTCTGTACAAAGCAAGCAGGACAGACCTGAGTACAAATGGCCCCGGGCTGTGTGTTTTTGGGCAGGGTTCTTTCGGACCTCTGCTTAGTTTCTTTGAGGTAGGCGGCACCACAATTATCCTGGTACAGCTCACCTGGCCTCCCCAGGTAGCAAACAGTCCCAGAGCGGCGCAGCCGCATGCGATGGATCTGGGTCTGTGTTGAGGATACCTCCCTAGGAAGAGCCCAGGAGTCTGCACTGAATGTCAGAGGATACATGGGGCTCCAGTAGTGGGGTGGGGGGTCCCCAACAAGACCGCTTAGCCCTTAGAGGGAGGACAATTTATGGATCCTTGCCCACTAGCACCTGCCCGGTTTCAAGCCACAGTCCATGTCCTTGCTCCTTGTTATTCCAGCTAATTTTCACAAGGGCACTGAGAAGTAGGCACCACCCCCACTTTCTAAGGAAGGAAGCTGGGGCTCAGAGAGGTTGCTAAGCGCTGGCTGGTGGACAGCTGGGATTTGAAAGTAGCAATGCTATTTCTGCTCTACTGTGCAGCCTCCACTCTTCATCCTCCTTTTAGGGACATCCCAGGGCCAGATAACCTGGGAGCAGACACCCTCCTCCTTGGGGAGCCTCCCAAGGCCATGCCCTGTTCATACCCACCACACCCGGCCAAGCCCACCATGCCCACTGGACTCATCAGTATCGCAGAGTAGAGGCATCCTCTTCCAAGGTGGAGGGAAATACATCTGTCTGCTCCCAACACGGTTGGAAGCCATCAGGGGTCCCTCTGGATTCCCAGTTGACCTTTTGTCCCCGGGCTGACAGAGAGATTTTCTAAAAGCGTTTCCCCAACTTCAACACTAACACAAACTCATGTCTGCCCTGCCCAGTACAGGGCACCCTGGACACACAACGATGGACACCCAGGGACAGGGAAGGAAACGTGTGGCCCCAGAGCACCCCAGGGGCAAAGGCGGCCTTACAGGAGGGGCAGCCAAGGCCATCTCTGGTCAGGGAGTCCAAGTGGCGTTTGGCAAGACCCATGGTTTTAACTTTTTCCTTATTATAATAGTTATACATATTCACTGCAGAAAATTTAGAAACTACACATATGCAAAAAGAAGAAAATAAAAATAACCCATAATCCCAGTAACCCAAAATAACTCGTGTTAACATTTTGAGCATATATACGCTCCCAGACTTTCCTATGCATAGAATACATATTTTTGGTACCAAATGGGATCATACTGTACATTCCATTTTGTAACTTTTTTCATTTAACCATATATCATAGCAAATCATTAAGTATTCTTCTACAGTGTCATTTTTTAATGGCAGAATTAGCCAAAGGATACTGAAAGGACAGCCGAGGACAGCTGAGGACAATTTTACAACACAGAAAATTGCAATTAAGCATTAAATATGAAAATGCCCTTTAGAAACAAACTTCCTTTCTCTCTTTAGTCCAAATTCTACAATCTTGAAAGACCAAAAATGTTATCTGGCTCGAGGATATGTCACTCTACAGAGAGCTAGCTCTCCTCGCCTGGCAGGGCCTCCAGTGGAAATAGCTCGCAGTCCCAAAAGGCCAACCTCCTCTTACTCCTCTTACTGAGGTAGACATGGCCAAGATACTTTCAAAATGTTAAGGCTGCAGGGGTATAAACATCAGCTATTCCCCAGGGAAACCATGAGTGGCCCAGACTTGGGGGGTGAACCCAGGGAGGGTCCCTCAGGCGCACATTGGCTCTGCCAAGAACAAGGCACATCCCTCAAATGGGAAGTGGGAGCTCGAGTGGGCTCTGCTGGATGCACCCCATGGGCCCTAGAGGGGCCCTCCCAAGTGCCACCTCAGTCGGCTAGGGGCTGCTGTGCACCACTAGTCTCCAGAGCCAGGCTGGAAATCAGGAGCTCAAGATGAATGGCCATAGGCAGTGCCAGCCCCTAGAGCCACTGGGACCTGGTGGCAGTGTCCCTGGGAGAAGGAATCTGTGCTTGTAAAACGTCACTGCTGCTGAGCATCTATCTCTTTCTGGTTTATTTGACTTTATTTTCTCTCTGTGCTTTAGGGAAGGTCCGTTAGGAAAATGACAACCTGCCACAGATGGAATAGAGACAGAGAAGATCTCTGCCTTCACGGAAGTCAGTATGACAAGTGCCCCCAAGGCTGGACCCAGACAGAACAGGATTTAGGGCCCCAGGGTGCCAGGAGAACTCTGGAGACTCAGCTGTAGGGGACATCTGTGTGGGCATCACAGCGCCCAGTGACTGACCTCCAGCCACCAGAAACCACACCCAGGGCCAATTCTACAGGGGGCATGTCACATAATGGCGGTGTAGACCAGCTGGTCCATTCAGCACCTCTCTGTGCCACCAGGACACAGGTTCTGTCCCTGTAGGCTGCGCCACCCTGGCATTCACTTCAGTCTCAAGCTGGGAGCAAGATGGCTGCACAGATCCACAGCAGCGGCCTGGGCCCCCTCAGAAGTCAAGAACTCTCCCCAGAAGCTGACTCCCTACTTTTCTCCCCTCAAGGGGCATCTTTTTGTCTCATTGGCCAGAATCAGTCACTGCTGACTGGAGGTGACAGATGGCCCCAGGAGATGGTCCCCCAGCAGGCCCCCTCCTGCAAAGCTCTTTGCCACCTGGCCTTTGGAGTGTATCACAGGGAAGATGCTGCCTTTGGCCTCACTGCCCCTTTATTCCTTCCCATCACCCAAACCAAGTCAGCCCAAACATGTCAGGCCCTCACATAACCTAAGCATGATGGTGGCCCAACAGCCCCACTGGGCTTCCTGAGCTGGAGGGTCAACTGCAGGGGCCCAAGGCAAGACAGGAGAGCTGGCCCCCAAAATCAGACAGCACACCCCGGGGCAGGCCAGAGGCAGCCCCTAAAGACAGATGGCCCACCCTAGCAGGCAAGGTGGCCTCTCATATGGGGCACAATTGTCTCACACAGGAATGGCCTCACACTGGGCCCAGGACAACAGCATGTGCCAGGACCATACTGGCTGCTCTGAGGAACAGAACATGGAGAGTCTGGGAGGAGCATGCTCCCTGCTCCCTGTCCTCTCTGGACCTGCTCCCCCCACCCCACCAGAAGCTGGCTGGTGGAGAAGGGCTGATCCCTCCTCGGGCCATGCAGCTGCTTGCCCCTTCCCAGGTCACCCAGCTGAGCTCAACCCCCAGCCTGTCCTCCCTCTGCAGCCTCCTTCCCTGTTCTCTACACATGTCCATTCTGGCTAGAATTAAGTGGGCCCTGCAGGGAGCCAGGAGGGGAAATTGTCATCCCAGGCCAGGCAGCATGGCCTGGATACCCCCAACTTTCTAATCCTCACCAGTTAGGCCCTCGCCTTGCTCTCAACATGCCTGGTTATGTGCACTCCAGGAAGACGCACTGTGAACCCTGAGTGACCTGGGGACCTGCAGCCAGGCAGCCCTGCCTAATTATAGCTAAAAATACCCATGTACAACCACAGCCATCCCGTCAAATGCTATCCATTGCCCTGATGGACAGGCAGACAAGCCCATCTCTCCCTGACCCTCGGGCAGCTTCCCGGGAAGCTCGGTCACCTCAGCCTCAGGCACCAAAGAATCTAGGAGGAGCCACCAGGGATGTCTGCAGTCCGCCCAGCTTAGCACCAAGGGACCCGGGAGGCAGGACACTGATTGGGGATGGGTGTATTTGTGTCCTGCAGCTGCCACAACATCAAGCCATAAACTCAGTGATTCCCAAATCTCATGGTTCCAGAAGGCAGAGTCTTAAATCAAGGGACGGGCAGAGCCAAGCTCCCTCTGATCCTCCCCGCCTCCTCCAGCCTCAGGTGTCGGCTGGCAATCCAGTGTCCTTCAGCACATGGCTGTGTCACTGCTACCTCTGCCTTCGTCATCATGTGGCTTCTCCCTTGTGTGTCTGACATTTCTTCTTTCATTTTGTTTTTTCAGTACTGGGGATTGAACCCAGGGCCTTCACACAGAGATATAGCCTTAGCCCTTTTTTTTTTTAATTTATTTTTTTGTGGGTATCGGGGGTCGACCTCAGGACCTTGCACACCAGCAGGCGCCCGTGCCGCTGAGCGATATCACCGGCCCTTTTTTCATATGTGGGTTCCGGGAGTCGAACTCGGGCCCTCGCGCTTGCCAGGCAGGCGCTTACACCGCTGAGCCATCTCACCGGCCCTTATTTTTTATTTTGAGACAGGATCTCACTGAGTTGTCTAGGCTATGCTGGAACTTGTGATTCTCCTGCCTCAGCCTTCTAGACACCTGCCCTGCTGTCTCTTTGTATGAGGGCACAAGTCTTTGGGTTTAGGGCCACCCTGATTCAGTATGACCTCATTTTAACTTGATTACACCCACAGACTGTTTCCAAATAAGGTCCCTCCATGGGGAGTTTAGGACTTGGACATGTGGGACACAAGGGGACTGGGGAGGGCAGGGGTCCTCACTCCTCCCAAACCACACTGGACACTGGAGCCCCTCAGCAGGAACCAAATCCTGTCTCCCTAGAACCTCTGCCACCGGTCCCATTTCTGCCCTGTTTGGGGAAAGGACAAGTCTACTTCCTCTTCCACATGACTGCCTTAGAAAACAGAGCATCAGAACAGGCCCACCCCACCCACTGGTGTCCCCTGGGGTCCCAGTTCCAGGGATGACCTCCCCATGGCCTTGAGCCCCTCCCCTGTAGTTAGAGTGAGGTCACCCCCAGATGGTTCTTATCCCTCCTCAAGCAAGTCACAGGACTGACCACAGTGCCCCAAGAGGACCAGCTAGTGGGATGGGGTGAGATCCAGGCGTGTCCCCGATCCCCCCAGGAGATGCTTGGGTGCTGTGGGCACAGGGTGGGGATGGGGTGCTGGCAACTGTGGGCACAGGGCAAGGTCTCCAAGCTCAGGGATCTGCATCCTGCTGAGGGGTAGAGCAGAGACTCAGATAGCTCCTCCCCGGAGCTCACCACACACCTGCTATTCATCCAGGCTGCACACGCAAGCCTCCAGTGCAGGAAACAGACGGGGAGGTGCTGCCCCCATCCCGGGCCGTGTGTGCCTGGGATGTCACAGAAGCGTCACAAAGCCTGGCTAAGTGAATGTGTGCACACATGTCTGGCGGCAGCGGATGGGGTGCAGACTTCCCTCCTATCCCCTTCCCTTGTCTAACAGGCCCCGGGCCACCCTGAAGAACTGCAGACTGAATCTGGGGGGGCAGGAGACCATAGTCAGGGCAGGGCAGCCCCTGTGCCACCCCTTGCAATGCACCGTGGAAGAGAGACAGGTAAGGTGGGCAGGTTTCAAGACCCCACCGGGGCACCGCAGAGTAGTGACACACTAACCTGGGCTCTCAAGCCACATACATTTCCTTTCTAACCCAGGGATTTCAGGATGAGCTCAGGGGACAAAAGGTACTGTATGGACTCAGGATGTCTGTGATTGCCATGAGAGCCCTGTGAGAAGCACAGGTTGATGGTCTGGTCACACTCATCCAAAAGCAATGAAACCATCAAACCACAAGTGCACACCATATACAAAGAGTACCCTGAGGTTAACAAAAAGAAGACTCTGTGGAAAAAATGGGTAAATAAGCAGGTCACAGAAGCAAAAATGCAAATGACCAAGAAACACAGGAAAGAGAGAAATGCCAGTTGTAATGATGAGGTGGTTTATATGCTCCACTTGAAAACTATAAGAAATAATGCCTGATGTTGGATGAGTGTAGGATAAAGGACCCCTATGTAGTGTGGTAAGATCTGTAAATACTTGACTCTTTGTAAAATAATCCCGATGTGGTTTTAAATTAAAATTTAAGATACACATATGCTTTGCCCCACTAATTCTAATTTTGGGATGTTCTGAAGAAAGCTAAAAGTGCCAGGCCAATATGTAGTGCATGACAGTGTATAGGCAGGAGTTATAGAAGAGGACAGGTATGCTGTCAGCAGGCCAAAGGTCTACCACTGGAAAGCTGGATTTAGGGGAGCAAGAGAGGTTGCTCATTGCACATCAGATGATCCTGTGCTACAAGAACTAACACAATGAGTAAGCAATTACTTGTATAATTCATGTGACTGAATTTTCTTAATGACTATGTAAGGGATTGTGAAGCAAAGTCTTTCTGTCCGGTTGCTGTTAAAAAGGAGGGTCCCCAGGTTTAGCCAAATGCAGACACTAAATGCCCAGTTAGCTCTGAGTCTCAGGCTGTTCCCTCCTGTTCCTTAGGGTATGCCCATGAAACCTTCCTCCCTGCCTAAAAAACTCATCGCTGGCCTGAAATTGAGACATAACAGGGTGTCCTGTGTTGTACCTGGCAACTGCAGTCACAGGGAAAGGCAGGGACCCATGTGCACCAGCCTGCAACGCTGGCTCACACCAGTTTCCCCTTGTGCACCTTAAGCACCAGGTGTCTGCACAAGGCTCTTCCTTTCCCCTGGGGTCACAATTATGCTCACACACCAGCCTCCCAGAGGGCTCTGTCCAAGCTGGACTGAGCATGTCAGCAAAGCTGATGCCCCACATAGCTGATGCCCCAATTTGGGAGTCAGGAAGTCCCATCAAACACGTGCTGCCAGGTCCCTAGAGCAGGAGGAGCGGGGCTTCCTGACACTCTGAGCCTGACATTGCCCAGCACGCGGAAGGCCGTTGGTAACCACAGAGAGATGAACTGGGGAGGCCTGAGTGCATGTGGAGGGAGGATGGCACCATCCTCTGAAGGCACGTGGCATCCCCGTCAGTGTCCTGGGCAGGGTCTACCCACTTCTTAGCTAAGAGCAGCATCTCACCGCCTTCTCTGGCCGCCAAGAGTCCCACGTGATGCAACAACCCTCATCAATGGCCTGAGCTGGCTCTTCTTCATTGGGCTCTTCCCCCCACCATGTGGGGGATTGAACCCAGGGCCTTCCCGCTTAGGTACATTCCCACATTCCCACTCCCCCTTCTTTTTAAATTTTCAGACAAAGTCTCACTAATCCTTAAATTGCCCAGGTGGGACTCCAACTTCAGCTCTTCCTGCCTCAACCTCCCGCCACACCCTGCTTATTCTAGGCTCTCACTGCCACGGCATTCATTTGGAGTCACCATGAGTGGAAGCCTGGAGCGAATGGGAGCTTCCAGCTTAGCCTGGCAACCTTGACCAGGCTGCAGTCACTCAGCCTCCCTAAATCTCAGTGCTCTGGAGTATAAAAGAAAAGTGGGGTGACCTGTTCTTGAGGGGATTTCTAGGCATTTCTGAGAGTTTAGGATCAGATGTGTCCCCAACCCTCCCATCCAGCATGGACCACTGCACTCCAATTCAGAGCATTAGCCAGCATGCAAGTGACCACTGGCCAGGGGAAAGCTCTCCCCGTCCATCTCTCCAAGGCCAGCAGGGGATCTGCAGGCCCAAGCACGGTCCCCTGGAATTGCTGCTTAACCCACAGGCTTGTCGAGTTGTGGAAGCCACAGACAAGACATTAGCATTACAACCCGCACTGATCTCCGTCAATTACGCTCCAGTGTTTGAGCCCTAACCAGCTCTAAATTGAATCAGGACGAAATCAGCAGAATAAAAAGAACCCAAGCCACAGCCTTTCAATTCCAGCACTGGAAAAAAAAAAAAGTTATACATTTCATAATGGCCTTCTACCCCATAATGAACAGGAAAAATAAATTAGATTCCAAGCTAAGGGTATATTTATGCAATTTCATTATGTGCCCATGAGCAAGCCTGGTTTTCACCAAGATAAAAATGAGCTCTCAGAAACACTCACACTAAATAAATGGAGTGATTTAACAGCTTAACAGGGAGCGTGGAAGAGGAACTGAAGGACAATGTCAAAAATGGAAAAATAAAAATAAGAGAGGCTTACAACGCACCGCCCAACACGGGGCAAAAAATGCCTGTGGCGATTGGAGCCAGGTGGCCACTGGGAGGTCGCCCTGTCTCCAAGAGGGAGCACTCAGTCCTCAGCACTCCAGGGGACATAAAGCCAAGAGCAGTGGCAGAGGGGACATGGGTTCTCCCGGACACATCAGCCCACGCATTGGTAACACCACCGGAGCTCTCTCTGCCTAAAAATCAGTGTAACACCAGCCCCGGCCCAGGTGAGCTGTCCCAGCCACCTGCTCCTCACAGAGGCAAAGGCATCCTCGCTGCCACAGTGGACACAGGGTGACCAAGCCCTCCTCCAATTTCCTCTTGATTCTCTGTTTAGTTTTTGTCTTGGTCTACCTGACGCTCAGCAGCACCAGCTTCCAGAGCAGCAGTGGCCCTTCCTGTTGTCACCAGGTGGCCCCAACACCTGGTATCTTCTGGGGCCTCCGCACTGGCTTCAGGTTTACAGAAATAAAAACATGTGCTCTGCTGCCTTCAGCCTCTCTGTGAGCATGAGCTTTTTTCTTTAATGTACTGTTTATTATGCAGTGCTCTGAGACCTCTTTGTGAGAGGCGTTTTGTAAGCTCGGATGTTGTGAAGGTTGACAAAATAATAGATTTATTTTTATTTTTTTAATGGATATTTACAAAGCTGGAGGGTGTTTCCCCAAAACTCCATGGTGTCGAACTGGGACAGACTCAGAGAGAAGCAGCTTGGGGGGACCTCTCCCAGAGGCCACTTCCTGAAAGCCCTTTGCAGTCTCAGTGTGGGCTCCCTGATGCTAGAAGCAACAGCCAGAAAAAGGTCATCAGGTCCTGGAATGTTAGTCCTGGGGATTCCTCAGGGAACCCCCTCACTTTTCAGTAAGGAAATTAAGACTTGAGACTAGGAGGGAGCCCCGCTGTTGTCGGGGGAGCCAGGCCTAGAACAGTCTGCCCAACAGAAATACCATCCAGGGTACATGGGTAAGTTTATATTTTCTAATAGCCATGTTTTCAAAAGTAAAAGAAAAAAAGGGCCGGTGAGATGGCTCAGCGGCTTAAGCGCCTGCCCAGCAAGCACGAGGGCCTGAGTTCGACTCCCGGAACCCACATACAAAAAAGGGGCCGGTGATATCGCTCAGCGGCACGGGCACCTGCTGGCGCGTGAGGTCCTGAGGTCGACCCCCCCAGTACCCACAAAAAAAAGAAAAATAAAGTACAATTAATTTTAATAATGCATTTTATTTAACCCAATATATTCAAACTAATACCAGGGCAATAGATAATACATATAAGAAATTATGACTGGATGTTATACGAGCTTAGCCCTTGTCCCTCGGACCTGCCACACTTCAGCTGTTCGGTCCTCCCACACAGCTGGTGGCCACCACCCTGGTCGAGGAGGCACAGTCTCCTTTGTGTGTCAACAAACACAACCATAAGCCTAGAAGACAACCACCTGGCCACGTGTCACCCAGCACACAGCAGCTGAATGGTCAAGAGAACCATATTGGCCTCTAACATGCGTCCTTCCCACTTTCGTGATCAGTGATTTTCCAGAACCACTGTGAGACCATCATAAAAATCCCCTCCTCTGAGCCTTACTGAGCACCTTCCTGTGTCAGGAACCAAGAACATTACAGGTGCTGTGCGACTGCTTTCATTATCACTGAGACTCCCTGATAGAAGGAGGCTCAGACAGGGCTGTGCCCATGCTAAGCATATCCAAGATGGCACCGCTGATCCAAGATGGTGCCACTGAGGACAGAGTAACCTCCATGAGGAAAACCCTGTGGGCCAGCGCAGGTACCAAACAGCTCCACATGTCACACTGGGCGGCCACTGGCTCTCAGTATAGAGGAAATCAAGACCTGCTTGCCAACTTCACATTCTCTCCTTTACCAGGGCCTCTGAGGAGAAGAAAATAAACAAGCGGATAAATAAATACCAATCGATCAAGAGGAGCTGCAAAGATGGAGCGTTCTGAGCATGCACCAGCAGCATGGTCTTAAGTACAAAGCCTGGGAACTCATTAGTGCAGATGGCGCTGGATTCGACACTCAGTGTGATTCTTGGCTACTAACCAGTGCACCTCCAGAGCTACTGGTCGACCTGGGAAGGCACAGCCAGTATGGGCAGAACAGGCCAAGAAAGGATGTGGGGTGAGCCAGCAAAAACAGGGTGCCCCAGGCAGCCTGCAAAAGTGGGAGTCAGGGCAGCTGACAAGCAGCCGGCATGCCCAGAGCATGAAGCACGCTGCAGTCACCATGGGGCAGAGCGGTTTAGACACCCACAGCACAGCCCGGACATCCCCGAGTGGTGAGGAGGCTCCCAGTGCCCCCATGCTCACCTCACAGCCACCTGCCAGCCCTTCAGCATTGCCCTGCTCCAGTCCACGATGGCCTCGTGGATGGAATTACAGATCTGCACAACGGAAAAGTACCAGACTCGGCCTCTTCATGCGCTATGAGACAGACAGCTGGCGCCATGGCCCCCTCACAGCATGCCGGCTCTGCAGCCATGTGACCACCCAGGCTGGTGGAAGAAGGAATCGAGGAAACGTGGAGAATGGGGAGGCCTGTCTCCCCTGTGGCTGGGGAATCGATCTGGAGAAAGGATCAATAGACAAGCAGGGTGCAAAGAGTAGAGAAAGGAGGAAGAACAGAGAAATGACAAGTCCTCCATGAAGGCTCAGTGGCTCCCTCCTCCTGTGGGTACCACACCCTTGCCAGTCCTACAGACCCCAACATCCTGACGTCTGCCACACCACAACTACCAGGCCCCTGCAGGTTGCACCTGGCAGCCTTCCTCAAGGGCTGGGAGAGGAGCAATAGGCTGCACCGGTGGGCTCTATCCGAATCCCCCAGCTGCCTCTCTTCCTCCTCCCCGTCCTCCTCTCTGTCCCCCTCCTCCCCATCCTCCTCCTCTTCTTCCTCCTGGATGCTCTTACATAACCAGGCCTGTCCTCACCCCCCACCTTCCAGACATGGGGGTGTAACATCTGCTCATTCTGTTCCTCTCCAAGACAGTGCCTTCCCCCACACACCCGCACCCCAAATCCAAACACTGTCACCCTCCCCCAAAGCAGCAAGGGATAAAAAAAAAACATAAAATAAAAACACGCTACACTACCACCCACTACCTCATTAAGGGGGGAAAAGCGCCTACAAATAAAACTCTTTCTTTCTTGTTCTAGAAAAACAATAACGGATCTTAGGGGGCAGGAACACAGGGAGGCGGTGGACGAACACTGCCCTGCCTTTTCATCTCCGGTGCTGACAGCGGCTTTGATATTTCTTGTTTTTAAAAAGAAAGAAAGAAGTCCACTCTGAGCCTCATGCCAGCACTCACGGGAAGAGGGTATCGGAATTCAGCTCCAAGAGATGATGTCAGGGCCCCTGCTCCTGCCCTCTTTCCCTCCCCCTTTAGAGCACATCAAACCGGAAAGAAGGAGGTGTCCACAGTGGGCTTTTGGATGGAGAGGTCAGGACCAGCCCTGCTGGAAAGCCTCCGATAAGACAGGAGGAGGGCAAGAGCACACAGCCTGGAGGCCATGGCCCGGAGACCCTCCTGCAGCCCCTTCTTGCTCTGCGGGCCAGGAGTGGGGTGGGGGGTCCGAATCTCCCAGCCCAGTGACAGATGCTGACCCCTCCCTTCATTCCACCAGCCTGTCTCCCAACACTTCCCAAAAACAAGAGGAAACTGTAATTCCCCCTGGGTGGGGTTTTTGCCCCTGTGGGCGGGAAGGTGCAGTACCTTTTCCATGCAGCTCACTCAGCAGACTGTGTACACACACACGTGTGCTACACGCAAAAGCCATCGTGCCCAATGTGTGGACGAATTTTGCAGGGGGTGAATATGGATGCACTGAGGCAAATTCTATTGAATGGCTATTGGTAAATATAGAAAAGTTATAGCTACCATCAGGGTCCTGGGGACAGGAACCATATACATCCCTGCCTGCCACCACTGCCCAGTGAGAACCAGGCTGACTTATGTAGGATGTCAGAAAAGAGCCGATGCCCAGGTGGCTTCCCCACCCGCACAGAGAGACCCAGTTCTCTGCCCCAGAGAGGTGGCTCACATCTGCGGGCCACTGGCTGTGTTTCCTGGGCTCCCTTTCCAGCTGCGTGAGTGGCCACTCCCATTCCTGCTGGTGGGAAACCTGAGGCTCCATCAGATGAAATGTCCTCACCAAGTTCTCCCAGCTCCTGAAGTGTGGCCCAGTATAAGTATGGCCCCGTTTGTGCGCTGAGCCCCATATTCCGGGAAGCCCAGAGAGCAACACTTGTCTGAACAGAGGTGAACGATGGCTAGGGCACAGCCTCCTCCACGGCCACCCATCCGGGTGCGCCCAGTTACACCACAAAGGGAACAGCCCTAGGTTCCCTCCCACTGCTGGAGATCCAGGCCCCCTCCTTTCTTGCTCTTAAGACCCACAGTGAGCTGGCCAGACAGTTCATGGCTGATGAAGGTGGGTGTGGACCCTGGCCTCCCACCCAGGGATGAGCACGAAGCCTGCAGGGAGATGGACAGGTGAACGACGATCCAACGGAGCCAGAAGAAACAGTCAGAGAACAGAGGCGCCAGATCTGCCCGTGGCCCAGGCACGAGGGTCTTCCAAGCCAACACCTTTGCTTTGTACTCTTCTACTAAAAATCTCCTGCCTAGAGGAGGGAAATGGGAGACGAGCGGGGCTGGGACATCTCCACTGCCCCCCTGAGGGCCAACTCCCCTAACAACCCCTCTGGTCCCCCCTCTCTGGACCAGGGCTGGGTCCATTTGCCAAAGCACTCAGGCAACCCCAGAATGGACAGGAATCATACACATCTCGCTCCAGAGACATCCACTCGATGGGGAGGAGAGGATGACACCTACACTCCTGCATGCGACTCACCAACAGAGGAACTCCAAGGAGAGTGGACAGGAGACTCGGGGGGGTGGGGACAGAGGGACAGCAGGCAAGGGTTCTGGCCCCTTCTTTAGAAAACGCCCAGAGCATGGCTGCACACACTCACGTATGGATTCAACGCACCGGCCCCTCCCCACCCCAGCTCCAGTGAAGCACTGGATTCCTTCAACGCACCCGCCATCCACTGGCAGCCTCCCATCATCCTCAGAGAGGGCCGGCTGCCCTCCTCGCACACTCTGCTGCAACTCAGAACGTGTTTCTGCCCGTCTCCCCGACTTTCCTCGAATCTATGGAAAACTCAAGTTCCCAGGCAGAGCCTGTGCTTGGGGCTGGCGGCCTCTCCCTGGAAGCTGGGCACAGTACAGAGCGGGCTGTGGTTCCCTCATGGGAAGGGCGGGCGGTATGTGGCTCGAGGGGCCCGGCTACTCGACCCCAGCAGTACAATGCCCAGGAGGCCCAGCCTAGGTCCCAGCAGATTTTGTTTTCGAGGCCACCATCCTGCCAGGAACTCGACCCTGAGGCCATGCACTGAAACGCGACCCTGAGGCCATGCACTGGGGAGACGTGTGCTATCACTGAGAGAGAGCTCCTCTCTTATTCTCCCAGGTGCCGCCAGGAGGTCTAAAACGGTACCCTGCCTAGGGGAGGAGGCCCACAGCTCCCTTCTGCCCTCCAACAGGCCCTGAAGCCTCGTGTCCCCAAACCTGTCCTCCTGTAGGAGCCTCCAACTGTCTCAGGGGCACCTGACCGAGAGCCTGCCTCAGGAGGGGCGAAGAAGCACCTCTCAGAAGCACGTCCACCACTGGAGGAGAGTGGCCAAGCCTTGTTCATTCCTCTGTAAATTAAGGGATGCCAGCTTCCTCGGGTGGTGCATCCCTTTGTCCCTCCCCAGGATGCCCACTCAGCTTGGAGATAGCGACTCACATCTTCACATGGCTTCATATGTCTTCAGGCATCCTTTTCATTTACCGATGTAGCCCCCGGTGCCTCCTCTGTGGTGGCATGCAGTGGGTGCTCAATAGATGCTTGCAGAACAGAGACACCAGTGCTTCCTTAGGGCGCTTCATTTTATCCTCATCAAAACCCCATGAGCTACCAGGAGCCATCGTTAGCCTACTGGGGAGCATCCTAATTGTTGCAGTAACAAACACTTATCGATCATAAAGGGGTTTGTTTGCATAATCTCATTCCCTCTTCCCCTCCGGTCTGGGAGGGGACCTGATCGTTATCACCATTCCCCAGGTGGAGAAAGTGAGGCTGAAGATGTGGAGATGCACTGCCCAAGGACTCTTGTCACCAGAGCAGAGCAAACACCAGTCACAGCCAGGCTGCCTCTGCCTGCCCTTCCACAAAGGTGAGAGAGAAGCCTGAAACAGGAGACGGACAAAAGCCTCAGGGTTTCTACCAGTATTGCCTGGTCCTGCCAGGCCCAGGATTGCCAGAGGGAGGTCCAGGAATGACTGGAAGGGTGACTGGGCTCAGCATGCAGGAACAGGCCTGTGGGGTGTAGCTCAGGCCTCAGGCGGATGAAGCCACCCACCCCCTCCAGGGATAGGCAGATGGTTCCCCCTTTCTACTGGAGTTGGAAAGCAGCTTTGAGGTCATCAAGCTCATGTTTTTGCAGTCTGGAGTGGGCCAGTCTGACACCAGGGTTAGAGAACCAGAAACATGGGTAAGGACCCTGATAAGAACTGCATCTACATTGAGGTGGGGCTGTGATTGCAGCCTTCGACCTGAGGGAGGCCCCAGAGATGTCGCCCAACATAAGGGGTCTCAACAGAAGCCCTAAGGCTTTCCTGTGGGAGTTGGGTAAAAGCCCTGGAGAGATGAAGGAAGGTGAAGGCAGTAGAAAAACCCACACCAGCCTCATGCCTGGCCCCTAGGAGACGCAATGCCTGTCAGTTTCACCACGCAGCCACGTGCAACAGCAAAGGCCCAATAGGCACAGGCACTGGCTGGGGCTGGCTCAGAGCCACCTTGAAAACAAGAAAAGTGGAAACACATGAAAATTGAGGCCTGTGCAGCCTTAGTGACACACGGAGGAAGCAGCTCACCTGAAGAACCTAGTATTCTGGGATGACCACAAGAAAAGGTGGAAAATCATCGTCCAGAGCAGAACATGGGCTCACAGACCATCCCCACTGGACACCCCCAAGAGCTCTTGCGTATTCACACTGGGGTTGTGCCCCATTCAGGACTTTGTTGTCTGTGCTGACGCCAGGAAAATGGGCCAGGACAGGCCTCCCCTGCTTGGGCCCAGTGACATCTGGGACCTGAACACAGCCACTCACACACAGGACATGTCAGGCAGAACTAGGGGGCGAGGGGCACTGGAACTGGGGAAACAAGGGGGTCAGAGGACACCCCCATCCCAAGAGCATCACTGCAAAAGCTTGAGCAATGGACAAGGTCTCGTCCTCTTGGAGTCAGACTACTGCCGCAGGAGCCAGCTCATTAACGAGCTCGGGCCAGAGGAAAAAACTAGAAGAGATTCCACGGCAAGGAAAGCTAAACTAAAACAGGAAAATAGGGGTCAGGCATCAGGGTAGAAAGGTTTTTGGCAAGGAATTATGGCACACATGTACCCTGTACCCGCCTCAGATGAGGAGAGGTAGACACTTCATTTGACGGTTTATTCAATAATGTTTACTTACCGAAGTACCCACTACCTGCCAGATTCATCTGCGGAACAGCAGACTAAGCGGGTGCGTGGATGGATGGGTGGATGGATGGATGCATGGATGGGGGAATGGATGGGTGGGTGACTGAGTGCATAGACGGAGAGACAGGTAAATATGTCCTGTTCAAGTAAAAGGAAACAAATGTTGATCAGAACCTAGAGTATAGAGAATTTGACCGTGCAATTCAAAAGTCTTCAAAATCTAGTACCTGGCTATTCCAGATCAAGGCTACCCAAAGAACTTTCTAATGAGGACAAGAATGTTCCATACCCATGCCACCCAATATGGTAGCCACCAGCCACATGCATTTGTTGAGCATTGCAATGTGATTATGTAACTGAACAACTGAATATCTAATTGTACTTCTGTCATTTTAATTTTCTTGCCAGGCTGAGAACCGATCTCAGGGCCTCATATGTGCTAGGTAAGTGCTCTACTGCTGAACCACACCCCAGCCCTCTCCTAATTGTATTTAGTCACTACACACACAGCCAGTGGCTACATCTTTGAACAGCAAAGTTGAGGAAGTTTTCAACTCAACTTGGAGGTTGGAACCTGGAGGGGGCCGTTTGGAACCTGGGCCATGCAAGGGCAGCTGAGAAAGACCACGTCAGAGGAAGCTGATACCAATGTGAGCAGGGCAGCTCCTCTGTCCCTCAACCCTCATTTCTGCTTGGCAAGAAGGGAATATACAAAGCCAAGGGCAAGAGGGAAATGCTTCTCAACTTTAATGTACGTACAAAGCATTCAAAAATTGTGTTTAAAATGCAGATCCTGACACTCAGCGGGTTTGGCAGAACACAAACATCTGCATTTCTAATAAGCTCTTGTGTGACGCAGACAATGCTGGTCTGGGGAGGAGTTTTTGAATAACACATTTCATAGGTTCCCATTCTAGGAAAACAAAGTTTTGTGGGTAGGCAGGATAGAAAGATCCAGGTAGGCCAAGATGAATTTGGCATCATATTAAAAGAGTCAAATCTTCAGCTTTTGAAAGTTAAATGAGTTAACATATTAAGCTCTTAGAATAGGCCTCCCACTACAAGGACAGCACTGAAGACTAAATCTTTGCTCTGTCAGGAGTTGATGCAGCGGGAGTAATGATCCCAGGGCTATTGAAGATTGTCTGTACATGTGTTTTGTTTCTTAGGTATTTTACTTAATTTTTGCTATTGTTTTAAACAGGAGCCTTTTCTATTATATACTGTTATAAGAGAGAGAGAGATAGGTAAATGATTGATAGATAACTGAATTATCTTGTTGGTTGTACTAGTTTTTCATGGACTGTCTTGAATTTTCCAAGTACACAATATCACCTACAAAAGATTAATCCTTTTACCTTTTCTTTCCAATATTTATTCTTCTCACTTCTTTCTCTTGTCTGCACTGGCTGACGCTGCTGAGACCGTGTGCGATTAGCAGCACTGACAGACTAGGAGGTCTCCTTGCTTCATTCGCAAATCTAGTGTTTCCACATTAAGAAAAAGAATGGATTTGGAACATGGTTACAAATAGTCATGTCAAGAAAGTATCTGTCAACCCAGGTGTGGTGGCACATGCATATAATCCCAGTACTCTAGGAGGCTGAGACGGGAGGATTGCAAGTTCCAGCTCAGTCTGGGCTCAAAATAAAAAATTTCATAAAAGGGTTGGGGCTGTAGCTCAGTGTGAAGACCCTCATTCAATCCCCAGTATTGTAAGAAAAGAAAAAGTACTTGTCAAGTCCTTTTTATTGAGTGTTTATTAAGAATGGATGTTGAATTTTGTCGAAGACCTTTTCAGTATCAAAGAGATAATCACATGGCAATTCTCCTTGTATAGACTAATGTGATGGTTTATAAAGCAGACTTATAAAATGAACCATCCTTGCTTTCCTGGAATAAATCCACATGGACATTGGGTACTAGTATTTTAGAATAATGCTTAGATACTATTTTACAAATATTTTATTTAAATTTTTGCATCAATATTCGTAAGTGAGACCAGTCTGTCATTTCATTTCTGTATAATCATTGTCAAATTTTAAAAGACTCTTATTTTCACTTTATGAAAATTACGGAGCTATTTTTCTCTTCCTTCGTTGTGCAGCGATGTAATCGGCACTAAAGGCCCTCTCTTTAAAGGTGCCGTTTGAACTCCCCGCAGAGCCATCCAGGCCTCATTCCCTGTGTCGGAGTAACTTAAAAACTCTCTCCCTTTATGGAAATTGGTCAGTCCTGGGAAATTATATTTCTCCCTTGTTATTTCTCATTTTGTGCTTTTGGTGCTTTCTCTCTTCCTAGCCCTGATTAGATTAGCTAGTGGATCATCTATTGACTTTTTTCAAACAGCAATTTATTGTGTGCCGGCTCCATTTATCCGTTTCATAGCTCACGTTTCTACTAACTTCATTGAGGGCTTCCTTCTGTGTATTATTTTTTTGTCTTTTTTCTAACTTTTTGATTCCTGACTTTAACTCATTTGTTTTTATTCTCTTTTGCTGGCTGCATATTTAAGGCTAGGACCTCCTGTACCCACACCAGCCTCCCTGGTCCAGCTGGCCCTTCGCACGTGGGCTGCATGCCCCTGGAGCCCGGACTATGGCTGCGTCTATGGACAGTTTTCCTCCCCCATGGGACTGGTCACAGGACCCAGGACGCATCTCACTCAGTTCGAGACATCTAATGCTTGGTGCACAAGCAGACTCACAGAAGGTTTTCAGTAAGTGTCTTTGGAGCACCATGGAGGTGATGTAATTGTATTGTGATATACAATCACCATAATTATAGACATAATGTGTATTTACTCTCTACCAGGCATGGTGCTAGGTACTTGCTGAGTATAATTTTTTAATCCTAAGACAACCCAGAGAGTGTGTTTTATTCCCCCTCTTTCACCATGTAGAGAAGCAAGGCTCAGAGAAGCCAAGCACTTCTCCAGTCATAGGAGGACAAGTGACAGAACTCAGACTCATGACCCAAGACTTGGGCCCTGGTAGACATGAAGCATCTAAATGGAGGGGTCACAAAAGCGAAGGAGACCAGCCTGTAAGGAACAAAGAGAGGCCACAGCTGGCAGTGACAGCACAGGCTTTGCTGTCTAGCTTGAGCTTGAATCCAGATCAACCAAGCCATGGGGTCAAGTTTTCTTAGCTTTCCTGTGCTGTGGTTGTGTTATCTCTGAAATGGGGAGAACACTATCCATTCCCCCAAAGGACTATGGTGACAATGACACAGGATGATACATATGAAACAGCCAGCACAAATGCATGGCCCAAGGCAAGCAGTTGGGAGCTGCTGGTGGTGGTGGCAGTGGTTTGATGGTGGTGACGGCGGTTCTAATGGTAATGACGATGATGGTAGTGGTGAGGGTGATGAGAGTGGTGATGGTGGTGGTGCCAATGATGGTAATGGTGGCAGTGATGATGATGATGGTGGTGATGGTGATGGTAGTGATGGTGGTGGTGTGGTAGAAGGCAGTAGCTGCAGCAATGGTGTTGGTAGCAATGACAATGACAACAATTATATTATTCCAGAATTCCATCTACCACGACGTCACCAAGTCCAACATCTTAACAATGAGAACAAGCCCCATTAAGCAGATAAATGTCCACAGAGCTGAAAGAAATCACAGGGCATGAGAGAAAGCGGGATGCTTGAGACCACATGTACACCATCACCTGTCACAGATGGGAAGGCCGAGACCAGAGTGGGGAGCATGCTCTGCCGCAGGTCTCACCCCTGCACGCGGCCAGGCTGCAGTTAGATTGGACCTCCCTCTCCAAGCTGGTTCTATTCCCCTAGTGACCTGGAGATACCATCTGAGCGGTCACTCTGCAGGACATGCGTGTGGGGAAACACACACAGGACAGACACCACACGCTGAGCACAGCAGCAGCCCACCAGGCAGAGGAGAGGAGGAGGAGCCACCAACTAGCGCTAGGCCCTGCTCGGTGGGCCAGGAAGGGACAGTCTGTGCTGGACACCAAGGTGGCAGGAGGCACAGGCTGGAACTGAGGAGCTGCGTATTTGATTTTAGCAAAAATGAGTGACAGGAGCAGGAACTATGAACAGTCACGAGGGGGTGGAGGAGGAAATCAAGTACACTAATTAGGGATGATATGAAGTTAATGGCTACTTAAAAGACTCGTACTAATTTAACGTCTTTGTAAGTAATGAAAAAATATGAGCTAGGAAAAAAAGCCTGGCAAAATATTTACTGACAAATACATGAAAATATGTGAAAAGAAGACAGCACATAAGTAAATGCCTGGGGAGAACACCGGCCTCGGAGACGCATGCCCTTCTGCAGGTGTGGAGTCAGCCACTGGAGACCTGTGCGGGGACAAGGGACATAAGGCCACCTCTTCAGACAGAGCGAGTAAGGGCAGGAAGGTGATTTGAGGCCAAGCAGTTGGCCTCAGCCTGGACTGGACTCTCAGCCTCTGACCCCTCTGTCCCCTCCCCAGCGAGGAGGGAGACCAGGACCAAGCCACCCTCCAAACACTGAGCACACACGAGTGCGACCATGGCATGCCTCCACCCCATGGCCCATGGGGACAGTGGAACATTCCTGGCAAGGAACAAATTACAACTGCTGACCATAAACCTATTTTATATGCTCCGCCCTCAAATTAGCAAATGAATCGAGATGCTTTATGTACATGTACCAACTCCCCATGACGAATGTAATCATTATGTACTGCAAACATGGACTAATAAAAATTCCAAAAAACGTAAATAAAAGGTTGCAAAGAGATTTTCCTTGTGAAACTGGACTACATTGGCTCTGCTGTAAACCGAGTATTGGGCAAAAGGGGGAACTGAAACCAAAACAAAGGGCAGCAAGGAGGCAGGAGGTGGCCCAGCCCCTCACCAGGCCCCGGTCTTGTTTAAGTCCAAGCTAATGATCCAGAAGATGACAAATAACAGGGTGGTGAACAGGCCCTGCCAGGGACAGACTGGCAGAGTTGCAGGTGTTTGCTGGGATGATGGAGGGACAGAAATGACCCAGAGGGAAAATAAGTGTTTTGAGATTCAGCTTGAAGAAAAATTACAAATGCTTGTATCTAAGAGAATTTTTAAAACGCCAGCCAGAGGCAGCTGTTTTCTGAACTGAAAAAAAAAAAAAAAAAAAAACCAGGAAGGAAGGAGACAGATCCAGGTGTCCTGGAGCCCTGAGTGGGCAACCTTGTGATGTCACCAGGGCCACTAGGGAGAGTTATGTGTGTCATCTGCCTGGGGCCATGAAGGACATGGCCTCAAATGGGGTGGTTGCGCCTGTGGCCCACCACAGACATCCCCCTGGGAGGCCACGTCCATGCAAAGGGGCCTTGGGAGCAGAGGCATGTGACCAACTGGAGGGTTTGGAGAGAGGCGAACAGCACAGGAGAACCTGAGTTCCATGCAAACTGCACCTGACGTCGGTGACCTGTGATAACAGAGCAGGGGATGTCAGGAAAGCCTGGAAAGAGGCCCCAGCAGGGGCAGCCAAGGGCTGGGGCTGGGGGCTCAGGTATGGGGGAGACAGGAGCAGTCTTCCTAAGCCACAGTGCCAGCCCCACACAAGCCCCTGGGTGCCCCTGTTGGAGGTGACACCCCTTCTCCCAGCCCCTGTGAACACTAGAGTGAGCTTCCTGCAAGGAGTGCTCGCTACACACCTTGCAGGAAACCGAAATCATCAGCCTGGAACATTGGGAGATGGACTAGACCAGGAGCAGCCACCCTCGGCCCAGGGGAAAGGACAGCCAACCCATTAGCTACACCCTCACCACCAGCACCGCATGGCCTGCTGAGAAAGGGCAGTGAGTGGGGACGAGGGGTCCCGAGGCTGGCCACATAGGACAGGCATGGGCAGAGGAAGGGTCCACTGAGGCCAGGAGGCTGAGCTGGTTCCACACAGGCTGTAAGTCTCACGCAGTGGGCACTCTTGAAGTATGCCCAACACCAAGCTCTTGCTTACATAGATGGGCAGCAGCTAGACCCTGGGGGCCTCTCACCTTGACACCCCAGGGAACAGGTGAGGCTGCTCTTGGGCTTGGGGGCTATAAGCGCTAAACCTCTGAATGGGCAGCAGCACTCAGGTGACTTCTGCCTTCTAGGAAGTTGCTGTTCTTATACAAAGGAGGGGGCCTTTTTCACTGTTGTTTCTCTGATGATTAAAATAATACCAAGTACTTATTACGTGCTCAGTAATTATTTACAGGATATATGGATAGGGGGATGGTGAATGTCGGGTGTGTGGAAGATGGATAGATGGATGGATGGATGGATGGATGGATGGGCAGATGGCCAAATGGATGGATGGGAAGATGGGTGGGTAGATGATGGATCGATGGATGGATGGACGCATGGAAGAACAAATGGATGAATGGATTTTGCCCCTCCTGCTGAATCTTCAGCCATCCCCACATCAGGCCCTAAGTGATGGTCTCCCCTACTGGCCTCCCACCCCAGTTCCAGCCCCAAGAGACCCAGTGAAGAAATGACCAAGGCTGAAAGTCACTAGAGGGTCTCTGAGGTAGAACAAAACACAGGGAGATGCCAGAGAGACCTTCTCTAGAGGCTGAGAAAGCTCAGGTCCACTCCCGCGAGGATTAAATGAAATCTGTCCATCTTAGTCACTTTTCTCGTTGCTTGGACAAAATACCCAACACCCAAAATTAAAGGGGGAAAGGTTTATGTAGCCCACAGTTTGTAGAGGTTTCAGTCCATCATTGGCTGCCTCCAAGGCAGGGTGGTATGGCAGAGAACAGTTCATGGTGCCCACAAGGCAGCAAAAGTGACAAGGGAGGGAAGACAAGACTCTTTCTGTCCCTTATATTATATGCAAGTTTACCCACCCTAGGGTGGGAGTAGCACTCACACCCGTAATCCCAGCCAGAACTATGCCAAACCAATCAGCAGACTGAGTTACTAATCACATGCCCTTAATCCCAGCATCACACACTCTAGATCCAGCCACTTGTGAAAAAGCCCTGTGACCGCATGAGGCTTTGGGGGGACATCGAGACACAAACCATAACACTGTCCCATTCACAGTGACACCCTGCCCATGCAGTGTGTGAGCAGGCTGCCACCTTACGTTTTTCTAACTGTAGACCCAGGACTGGGCGGAACAGGCACTCAAGAAGTGGTGGTTACACTGTTTCGTTTATAAGGGACAGCAGATGATCAAAAAACGGCCACTGCCCCCTGGCCCTATTGTGTCCAGTACTGTCAAGAAATGGGCACTCCAGGCATGCTCATCCTTTAGCAGCAGTTATCCAAACCTGAAGTGGCCGCCCAGTCCCACTGTGGCATGGCCTGCCAGGGCTGGAACATTCCAGCACCGTCATTCGGAGACCCCACCCCACCCCTTACAGCGCTGCCGGCTCAAGTTGGAGCAGGTACAGGATGCTGTCTGAGGTGCCCTGGAGTCACTGTCTCAGCTGCCCTATGAGGTGGGAAGCACGATTGGAACTGAACGACCCGCCAGAGGCCCCCAGACTACTCTGGGCCAGGATCCCCAGCACACAAGGCAGGTGGCGCTCAGCTGTTCCCCGAAATCAACTCCACCTTCAAAGGAGGATTTCTCAACAATTCAAACAAACACACCATGGGCCACGACAGGATCCCCAAAAGAAGTGTCCCCAGTTGCTTTGGGAATGTGGGACATATGTGTAGGGTAACTACTTTGCAAAGGCCTTTTGCCATTTAAGTCATCATCTCTGTGGACCTCACTCTGAGCTGTCCACACGGTGCCTGGCGTGTGGGCAGCAGAGCCAGGCCAGGGGCTGCTGGGAGGAGGAGTTGTCATCCCTGGGGAGAGAAACAGAATGGTCAGCCTTTCCTTGTGGCTCCCAAGTCTGCACCCCTCTCTGTCAGAGGCCCCCAAAGAGTGAGGGGGAGCAGAGACTACCACCATGCATTTATGTGGAAACGGGACACAGACCTTGGAGCCCAGCCCAGAAGAGCACCGGCTCAGCACCTGTCCACCCCAACAGTGTCACCAGAGGATGGAAAGCTGGGTCATCTGTGACAGCAAGGTGTGGCCCACAGTGCATGGAGCCCATGGGACATACACCCCACAGGGTCATGCAGCAGATGTCCCCACACCTGGCCAGCTCAGGCCCCACCCAGCAGACGGGCCCTGGGAGCCAGCCATCCCTTCTCCAGGGAGGGCATAGAGGGAGCAGGCAGGGATGTCCCCAAAGATACATACTCTGGCTTTGGGGTGGGGGTCCATACATGGTTTCTATGAGTCACAAAAGAGATGGGCAGAGGGCAGTGTAGCTCATGGCGGGGGGCCAGGCTAATCGCTTCATCCCAAAATGCGAGCTGGCAGCCACTCAGCAGCCACCAAGGGCCACCGAGGGCCAGACCAGTAAGTCTCTGCGACATGCATTAGCAAGTTCATTAGCACGATTAATTCTCCCCCAAACAGCTGAGATCGTGTTAAACAGACTTGTCTAATGGTTTGTGGGCTCCTTTTATTTTTTTCTCTTCCTCCTTCAGGAAAAGCATGGAGATTCCTTGGACCCAAAAGTAGGGCGCCCCAAGCCCTGGCCCACATCCTCAGTTTCCCCATCCAAAGAGGACATGGAGTGCCCCCCCCCAGCTGTTTTCTAGCTCTCCCTCCCATCCTCTTCTCTTGAGTGCTTGACTCTCCTTTTTTCTTCCTCTCCCCTTGAAAAATCAAGTAGGATGCATGTTGGTTGAGCTGGATGCTAGAGATTAGATTGCATCTGTCTGGATATAAATAATTTACTGCTTGATGGTCAGAGGGAATTTAATTAGTTCTTGTTCTCCTGATAGAATCAGCCCACCATTGCTGAAACATTTCACTCCGAATTAGCCTGAAAGGGGCCAACAAGGCAATGCTAATTTCATACACATGACGTCCCCAGCAGCTTCTGAAAATATACTTGCCGCACGAGGCACCCTGGGGCTGCTGCTGCTGCCCTGATGTCTGCGGGCAGCAGATGAGTCCAAGGAGGGTGGGCCACGGGGCGGGGGCCAGACCCTCTGCCTTCCCTTCCCGGATCCTTTCCCCAGCCCCCGATCAAAGACACAGAGAGCCAAATGAAGCCAGGGTTGGGTAAGGGGCAGGAAGGGCCCAGGTGAGAGGCTTTCCCCACCACCGGAGTCCCGCAGGAAAGGCTCTGCAGAGCTGCTCTGTTCTGTTTTCCCTCTGCAGAGCCCAGCTCTGCTGGACGCTGCCTCCCACCTGCCTGGGGAAATCACAGCTCAGATTGGAACCTGCAGACACGGCTCCGAGCCAGCCAGCACCCGCCCACGGCTCCTTCTGGCCCGTGCGTAGCAGCAGAGGCTGGTGGCAGAGCGAGGAGGCCTGTCCTGTCCTGAAGTCCCCTTCACGAACACTTGAAATGAGGTGGGTCTCAGAAAACAAGACGACTGGATCAGTAGCACACGGAAACCACTAAGCAGAAAGATGCTGTAACATGAGCGTGATGTGGTCCGTGGGTCCTTGAAAAAAGTCAAAACCTTCCAAGGAATGCTCACTGGGAAGGAGGAAGATGAGCAGACCAGAGATGGGGGCCCCAAGGGCAGCAAGCGGAATGCCACGCAGGATTCTCTGCCCGTGGCACATGCCCAGCATGTCGACCTCTGACCTCCAGAACAGGGGACGTCAGGATGTGACTGACAGAGGGTCCTATTTCACTGCAACCTGGCAGCATCTTGTGCTCAAATTTTTAAAAGTCTGTCAGCCAGGCATGGTGAAGGCCCTGAGTCCAATTCTTGGTACCAAAATTTTTTTTTAATTCTTTATTAACAATTTGGAAAAGGCTTGTTTTAGCTATGGATTTGATTACTAGTGAGACTAGTTTTCTTTCCATATAGAAGAGGAACAGATATGTCTCATGTTGCTCTTTTATTTTGGGACAAGTCTTCCTCTAGAGTCAAACCACCCATTCTCCAGTGCCCACGTGTACGTCCCTGAAGCCTAGTGTTTGGGTCACAGTGTGTCTCTTTGTTCTTGTCGGATACACAACGAGGTCCCCCTAAAGCGCTCCATAAAGAGCTCTAACTCAGGAAACATCAGTTGGGCAAAGCAGAGGGTAGACTTGGGGAGAACTCTCACTTAGTTCACAAAGCATCCTTCACACAGGTGACAGACGCCGGGATGATGTCACTAAGTCATTGCCGTGACACCCACCACGAGGTGAGTGTGAGCTGCTCCTGCCACGTCACTCAGCCCAAAGCTGAGGGGCAGCCGGGAGCCTCTGTGAGGTCACAGCCACACAGCCCTGGGCTGGCAACGGACTCTCTTCCTGACCCCATCAGAGCCCATGGGCCACCCTGGCCTCTCGGGGCTTTCTCTCCTGTCCTGAGCAGGCCTGCCCTGTGCACATGGGGCCAGCGGAGAAGACACAGTCCCTGCTGTCAGCAAACCTCAGGATGCCCCCTAGTTCCAGGAGGGAAGCCACATGCAGCGTGGTAGGTGCTGTCAGTCCACCTGGAATGAGCAACACAGAGCGCAGCCAGGGTGAGTCAGCCATTCCCGGTCATCAAGGAAAGGCAGGCGGAAACCAGCTCAGCAGCGTTTCTAAATTGGTAAAGATGGTTCCTGAGGATGACGGCCGTGAGGCCAGGCCCACTGGCTGCTGCAGGAGGGCACGTGCTCCCCAACCTTCACGCGGGAGGGAGCAAGTCCAAGGACATCTGCGTTCCCTGACCCAGGAATCCTTCTAGGAATGGAGCCTAGGGAACAGTCAGGGATCCCAGACCACACTCATGTCCAAGGAAGTTAATCACAGGACTATTTATAACGTGGAAAGTATTATGAGGGGAAACGAAGTCTGCACTTTCAGGACATTGACTGCAAGGACTACTCCGCGGTCACTGAAAATCGTGGTACTGGTGGCCGATTACAAATTCTGAATAACACTCACCATGTGCTATTGGGGGAAAACAGGATGCAGACTATAAATAAAGATTATTTTAATTGCATTTTAAAGTATGTATTCTTTTTAAAAGACTAGTATAGTAGAAAGTATACCAAAATGTTACCTCTGGTGGGAAGATTAAGGTCATGGCTGATTTTTTGTATCCATCTTTACACTTTTCCATGCTTTCTCTGCTTTTTACAAAGGGAAAATATTTACCGTAATCATAAAAAAAAAAAAGCCTTTAAGTAGCAAAGAATAAATTTAGCACATCTATTTTTTTCATTCATTTTGGAGGCTTACTGGATTGTACAAGGACCTTTTTAAAGTGGGTCCTGAAGGTCTCAAGACAGGAGCCTGGTAGAGTTCTACCTGAGAAAGGGTAGAGCAGAGTCTCCTCCTTTCTTCCAGGAGCAATACTTCTATTAACTGAACCTAAAGCCACTCGGGATTTTAGTCGCTGCTCTCTCTCACTGTTGGCTCTCGTTCTGACTTGCTAAGTCTCATACATGCATCACCCCTTGCACGTTTGCAGAACTTGGCTATTTACACCCAAATAAAGTACTTTCGATGTGTTCCTATTGAATCATACTTTGCTAGATCCAACCCATCATTCTGACTGCTGAGATATATTTAGGTCTCAAATCTGAAACACACCGCTCCTCCCAGCTTCGTGTCACCCTCGGATTTAATAACTCTGCCACCTGTGTCCCCGTCTGAGTCATCAGCAAGCACATCGAGCAGGAAGAGGCTGATGATAGAGCCCTACAGCACATCTCCAGAAACCTGCACCCATGTTTCATCTGCTTGTTAATCAGCCTCTACTTGTTCCCCAGTCGTGTGCGGTGGACGAGCCCTCGTTATTTTGAACGAGGACATTCCGCACGGCTGTCTCAGTCTATCTACGCTCATCGTGCTGTGCTCAGATCTCTGAGCCCTGCTAAAAGCCCAAGGGTCTTCCTCCTCCACGCCACGTCCTGCAGCTCTGGGGAGCACAGGTGCACTCAGGAAGACCGGGGTCAGCCCTGCACCCCACCACCCATGGGCTGGCATCTGGTGCTGGGAAGGGGCTGAGGATCACCACAGACCCTAAGGTCAAACCCCGGAACTCTGACCTTGCGTCTCACACTTGTAGCCATGATGCCACTTGAAAGTCGTCACAAGGAGGAGACTGCGCCCCTGTCCTGCCACAAGAGTCACTGTGATTTTCTTTGCTTCTTCTGTGGCAAATGACTCAGCTTGTCTGTGCCTCGGTTCCCTTCTTTATAATCCGAGGTCCCTCCAAGCCCACCGCGCAGGACTATCTGAGTGGCTCTGGGACACGCTGGTTGCCCAGGCATCAGCGGAGGGCCATCAAGACCGCCATCCGTCTCCTGACTCATGCTGTGGCAGGGCTGGCCGAGCGGAGTCCATAAAGAAAACCCTCTTTCCTTCCAACTTGACAAATTCAGAATTTGAAAATCAATTTGAAATTCATAGAAAGGAACTTGCCCGACCTTTACTTGGCACTCTCTACTAAGAGATGGTTTGCAGCCCGAATCAATAATGCAAAAGCCCCTGAAGGCTTCAGGGACGCTCCCAGGACAGTGTGGGCTTCCATGCTCCGGTGACGGTCACACAGCTGTGTGGACCTCTGCTGCTTACTTGGTACTTTCCCGGGCAATGGTCTGGCTAGGGTAGTGGGAGGCTCGTCTCCCACCATCACAGCAGGTTGACCTTACCTGATCTTGGACATCACTGGGCCCCACGTGCGCCAGGTGACACCGAGAGACTCAGGGCAGCTCCTGCTGCCCCACAGTCCCCATAGCACAGGCTGGGCTCGATGCCCCTCCTCACTGTGTGGCACCCACCCTCCAACACGCCAGAGAGCAGGTTACCCCTCTGGCTCCAGCAACCACAACTCTGCCTGCGTCTCTGCAGCCTCGCCTATTCTAGTTATTGCACACTTCTGCTTAGTGTGACATGGTCCAGGTCCCTCCTTGTGGTAGCCCATGTCCCCCTGCATCCTGCTCTCTTGTTGCTGACATCCTGGCATGGAGGGACCATGCTGTTTCTCTACTCTTCCATAAGTGGAAGTTCGGGCTGTTTCCACTTTAGCTCCCAGGAGAGGCAACTTCTTGCCATGATGAGCACTGGCAATCAAGGGTCTGAGTGCTGTGCTTGGTCCTTTGTGGACACAATGGCAGACTCCTCTCCTTAACCCACTCGCCCCATTCACTGTCACCAAGGGGCTGCAGCATTGCACCATGCACGGCATTTCCTGGTGCCCACAGTCAGCTTAGGAAGGCATCTGGATGAACGATGGACAGACAGGTGGACGATGGATAGACAGACAGACCAACAGGCCCCAAACACAATGCTCCCTGTTCCCCACTGACCAACAGAGCAGCATCTAAGAACAGAAACTCCCATTGGTCTCAGAACTCACCTGTATCCAAGTAATGTTCCTACCAACACCGACAGCTGCCCCTAGTCCCCAAGCCCTCCCGGGCCTCAGAATACCTGACAGCATTTCCAAGTTGGCCCCTACAGGCCCCGCCCCCAGAGGTCTCGATGTCACTTGCTAGGATGTCCCTGCAGTCACAGGGGAGGACAGGCCTGTGCTGGGAGCTCCTGGTACCAGGCCCAGTCGATGGCGACAGCACTGCACATGGCCTGCAACAGCTGTGTGTTGCTTTTAAGGGGTGGAATGTCACGTCGTAGGATGGAGAGAGCCGGATGTCACTGGTAAGAGACCAACTGGAGGATGAGGAGGAGCTCAAAGGAAGGAGTTTGTTTGTTTGTTTGTTTCTGGTCTAGGGGATTGAACCCAGGGCCTCTGCACTGAGCTACGCTCTCAGCGTTTTTTTAAATTTTGAGACAGGTTCTTGCTAAGCCACTAATTGCCGAGGCAGGGCTCAAACTTTCAATACTCCTGCCTCAGCCTCCAAGAGTGCTGGGATTATAGTGTGCACTGCCACACCCAGTAGAAGGAGTTTTCCTAAAAGAGTGGAAGGGAGGAGGGACCACAACCCAAATTGCTGTGATGAAGCTAACCCGTGAATCAACTACTTACTGTCACACCAGCTCCATGCCCCCTTCCCCGTCCCAGCCATCATTTCGCTCACTGGGATGGGGGCTCCTCCCTCCTGGAATTCGCCTCCCCTGATGACCCCGTGCCATCAGGCAGTTGAGACTCTGAGGGAACCCAAGGTCTCCCGGTAGCTCGGTTTTCTGAAGAAGTCGGCACTGTGGTCCATTGAGGAGAGGAGCAGAGCACCCTGTCTCGGAACGGAAGGCCACTTTCGGACCCAGCCGCGAGCTCCTGCCTAGGCTAAGTCCTCACTCGTCCCCCTCAGGCCAGAGCTGTACCCTCTCCAGCCCACCTTCCTGTCCCTGGGGGTGACGAATCCACCGTGGTCACACGGCCACCACACCATGGCAAATGCTGCCCGGGGAGAGGCGTCACTCCCCTCCTTTCCAGCTCCTCTACGTTCTCTCTGTCTCAGAAACTCAGATGGAAATTGAAGCGGATCTGAATAATTGTATCAGATTGCATGAAGCCTGGAGTCTTAAATGGTGATATACGGTATTAATTAATTTCTAAGTCTCCAGTGCGCAGTCTCCCCTTCTCGCTGCACCACACCAGGCAAGGGCGCTCATAGGGTGCAGCAGACACGGTCAGGGACAGGCGTGCATAACCCAGCCGCTGGCCACCTCTCCTGCTCCTCAGGACCAGGCGAACCCACAAGTCCCTCAGGATGGCCCTGCCTCCCCCTCCCCAGGCTGCAGGCCTCCCGGCAAGTCTTGCTCCGTGGAGAGGAAGGAAGCGCCCAGGGCAGAGCACACAGCTTGCCCCCCACACACGCACACACCTGGGGATTCCGAGCATGGAGCGCCTAGGCCAGCCCATCTCCGCTCCAGAGAGAAAGTGGCCTCAGTTCATCAGCCCCTGCCCGCGCCCCGAATTCCGCCAGCTTACCACGTCTACAGACATACGCCTCCTCCCCCGCAACCCAGCACTGAGGGCACAAATGGGAGCCTCCTTGTCTCGCCCCGAGTGACTGGACCTTTGGTAGAGTCACAGGGACAAACATCCAGCCATCCAGCAACGTGACAAACTGCCAAGTTCCAGAGCAAGAGAAGCTGTGGTGCAGGACCACCCCAAAGGTGACAGTGTGGGCAACAGGGACAAGATCAGGAGGTGAGGGAGGGCTGGGAAGTGCGGCCAGGACCTCGAGGCTTCGCCTGCTCACCTCCTGCACCCTTTCTCCTGCCCCACCCTGAGCATCAGCGCTCCCGTGATGAGAATGGACCAAGTGCTGGTATTATCTCATTTAACACTCAGTAATCCTGAAGGACGAGCGCTCATTATTATTATTCCTGTTTTATTCATGAGGGCACTGAAACACCAGGAGGCTATTTGCTAGTTCAAGGTCTCACTCACACTGTGGGTGTTGAGACCTCAGTTGACCCCAGTTGGCTGGTGCCTGGGCCATGGCGCTTTTCTGCCTGCAGTGTGACCCCTCAGAAGTGGTTTTCTCCACCCCAAGGTCCCAGAGCACCCCCAGCTGCTTCTCCTTGGCCAGGGCCCCTCTGTCTGGGAGCCTGATGGGGTTCAGGGCCATTCCTCCACACCATGCTCCACACAGACCAGGTAGAAAGCAGGGACTGATCTCACTCCCATGACCCCACCCCGGCCCCCTTGGGCATCCAACCATCTCCCCAGGTGGTGGAGGGAGCATCGGGGTGTGTGGGGCGGAGCCAGGGCCCTGCCCGGGGAGCTGGTCCCAGGGGTGCTTCCTGCAGGTATTAATGGAAGAGTCGTCCTCCCATCTAACTACAACTCTGTACCCACTGGGCGGCATCCCCCATCCCTGCCCACGGGCCCCACCCCCGTCCCGCTGTCTGCTTCTCTAAGCCCAACCTATCCAGACTCTGCATCTGTGAAATTGTGCAGTCTCTGCCACTCTGCACCTGGCTTGGTTCACCCAATGCGATGTCCCCCAGATTCATCATCCGTGTCCCCACAAACGACAGGAGGGGCTCTCTCCACACCCACCACACACACTTGAATAAGCCCAGCTGCTCATTAGGGGCCCACAATGACCGGAACAATGACTGCAAGCAGGGACACAGCAGCACCACCTGCACCCGCGTGTGTGCTTCCTGGTCCCTGGACAGAGTCCCTGCTGCCTGCGCCGTGGGGAGGCTGGCCGCGTGCAGAGCAGGGTTTTCTCCTGAAGCCCTCCGCCCCAGAGCACTCGGCGCCTTCCTCCCTCGCACCTCAGTCACCTTGTTCTTTCTGTCCCCTCTCGACTGAAGGAGCCTAGAGAGGCAGGAACCCAGCCAGGCCACTCTGTCCTGGCAATCGGCCCCAGAGCATTGTGTGGTGATCTGCAGGCTGCAGTGACAGCAGACAGAAAGGAAAGCGAGGCCTCAGCACTGGGCAGGAGAGAGCTATGGGAAGGCAGCACAGGTATCTTTGGACTCTTCGGGGCAGAACTTTGGGGGGATCTCAGGCTGAGCACCCGGGTGCCTGCAGCTCTGTACTTCTCTGGGCTGCAAAGGGGCTAAGGATGAGGACACAGGCCCTCTGCGTCCCCTCCCCTGCTGGAGAAGCATAGGCACCTGTCCTTTCAATGGCCTCTTGATGCCACAGCTGTGGCCACTTTTCATGAATGACAACACTGAGAGGCACATCTGGGGTTCTCCACCTCGGTGATGATTCAAGCCCCAGTGTGTCCAGACTCTCCATGTCGAGTCTGAGTGATTATTTCCACCTCCCTATCTTCCCCTGCAATGTCCCCTCCCCACCACGTCACCTGGCACCCACCTCTGTCCCATGCTGAGTTTTTCCTTAGCCATCTGCTGGCCAGGGGGCTGGGAGTGCGCCCACAACAGAGCACAGTGGCTAGAGAAAGACGTCGCCTTCTCCAACTAAATCACAAAAGTGAAAACCAGTCAGGGAAGAGGGAAGCTGCAGCTTCCCCTCCCCAAGAAGGGGCATGAGCCCCCCAGGGCTGTACTGCGTACTAGACAGAGTAAACAATGTGAAAGATCGAAGAGCAAGGAAGGGCTTCAAAAAGAGAAGTTGGAGGGGCTGTTTAAAAACTACTCGACGGTCATGGAACAAGTGCACTGCACAGCTGCTACATCAGCGCCACGGAGTGACAGGCTAGGTCCAGCCTGCGGGGTCCACTGAGTCCTTTTCAGACTGTCACATGCCCCAGCTACATGGGGACCTCGTAGATGGGCAGATTCCCTGTCCGCAGGTCTGGCTTCATCTCTAATTAGCCCTCAGGTGACACAGATGCTGTGGGTCCAAGGACAGCACTGAGCAGCATGGTGGTTCCCAGCTCACAATGCAGAAGGGAATCACCTAGGAGTTTTCAAAGAACAGCAACCTGGGCCTTCCCAGTTGCTGTGCCCTCCCACGGCCCAGCTGAGAAGCCACGCTCAGCAGGCAGGATGGCTGCAGAAACAGGCCCCGGACTCCCGCTTACTGAATTCCGGGCTCTCTGGTCATAGGGAGTAGGAGCCCCCACTGAGGCAGGGGGTGGGGGAGGGGATAAACACTTGGGGGCCAGGAGCAGGGAGGAGCAACAGAGCAGCTAGAGGAGGCCCCAGGGCCATTGCACAAGGAGTGAGAGGGTCAGGGGACCACAGAGCCAGGCGGGGCCTGATGTGAGCTTCGGGGTCCTCTGAGGGGGTCAGATGCAGGTCTTGCATCAACTTCAGCTTGGGGGACCGAGGTGGGAGGAGAGGCACAAGAAGAAAGAGTGTCACTTGCCTGGACAAAAGCCATTCTACGGGAGACTGAAACCTGGAGAACCGGGTCACCTCTGTCCTAACCAAGGATGGATCAAATCACTCCCAGCTTCCAGAAAGATGACAAGCCACGCCCAAGGCAGGGGTGCCAAGCAAGCCCACCCCCAAAGCCCGACACACGCGCCAGGTTTATTCCGCCCCCCTACCCCGGGCATCCTGAGCCTTGACTCTTAGCTCGCCATCCCCTGTAATCACATGAGCAAACACCTCTGAATAAACCTCTTGGTGGACAGACAGATGGACGGTGGGTGGATGGACAGACAGACAGAGATCTAGCCATGGGGACAGCATCGAGGATGAGGATGGAGATGAAGATGGAGAGGATGCAGATGATGGAGGAAATGGAGATGGGGGTGGTCTCTTGGTTCTGTTTCTCCAGAGACCCTCGGCTGATTCAGATGCCCACAGCTCTGGCCACAGGCACCTCTCGTCCCCTCCCACCTGGCTGTGGCCTGATACACCCTAGAGCAGTGGTGGCGAACCTATGCCACGAATGCTGCAGTGGGCCGTTTGTATCATGAAAGCGCTAAGAGGTTCGCCATCACTGCCCTAGACCCACCTCTCTACCACTGGTGTCACCTCGTACCCTTCTCTCTTGTGACACATGTCCTGTGTCAGGCCCTCATCACAGCCTCTCCCTTGAAACCCAACAAGTGATCTTGGCTTTGAAAAAGATGAACAGGTTAAGTGCAAAAAAGGTCCATCTTCCCATTGCCAAGACTCAAACTTTATGAAAATTAGACTTCCCAGCCATTCTGGCAAGAACAGAAAAGCAGTGAGTGGGCCACATGTTGGAAAGCTCAGGAGCTGTGGGGTCACTGACAGCACCAGTATCACAAATGGGCACCCTGCACCCTCCACAGGGAGGTGGCATCCACCAGCAGCCTCCGTGACACAGGGAAAATGCACCAAGAAAAGCCATGATCAGAAGGATCTGGACCTTGATTATGTAAAAATTTATCATTGAACTTGAATCTGTGACCTCAAAAGCCATTTTAATGCTATCACAGGGGGTGCACAGGCCACCTCCAGAGTGGCCTGCTTGTCTAGTGCCACCCCCTGCATGAGCAAGCACAATCTTAGCGGTGCCAGCTAAGGTCTCGTGATGGGCACACAGACCTCGTGGCTTCTTGCTTCTGCTTCCTCTCAGGTGCTCAACCCACCTTCCCATCAGAAGACTGGAGGAAAAGGGCACCAGGGGCAGGGAGCAGGGGGGCAGCGGCACGAGGACTGAGCTGCAGTGATCTCTGGACAGAGTGGCATCAGGCCAAAGCACCTTGGGTATTAAAGCTCCGACCAAGGCCAGGCTGTGTCCCCCTGGCACAGGGTGGCTCAGGGGCCCCTGCAGTCCCAGCATGGGCAGCAGTGTCCACAAGATCCCAAAAATAAGCACCCAGAACCCTGCTGTCCCTCCACCTGGCCCCAAAGTGTCCTCACTTCCTCAGACTGTGCCCTGGCTGGCTTCCCAGGTGGGCAGGTGTGGGGCCAGGCCAAGGGTAGTGCCAGGGGAGGGGTTTGGCCCAAATTGGTCCAGCAGGAAAGGCTATTTGTCATGCTTCCTTACCCACAAGGGGCTCAGTGCGGCCAGAGGTGGCCACAAAGTCTGGGTGCATTGGAGGTTTTGCAATGATACCATCTCAGTGGGGCTACGGGCGCTCAAACCCTCAAATAATGATCTTCCAATAACATGGGCAATCAGAGAGGCAGAACAGGCGCACCTGGAGCTTCTACAGCCAGCGGTCCCTCGGGTAGGCAGCTCATGCTCCCCCTGTATGGCCACAGCGGAGATCGGTATTGGCTTCCCAGAGGAGGTGGCCGACGGGTAGCACCCTGTCTGCGCTACCAGCCTGGCTTGTCCCCACCCTGTACATGCGAGCAGCCGGGAGCTCCTCTGTGCCCTTCCCACATTCTCTGAACATCCTGTCTGTCTGGATGCTGCAGGAATCTGAAATATCTGTGGAAAGGAACTCCCCGGCTCTGCTTCAAAACATAAATAAAATAATGAAATAAAACATTTAAACTCCACGCAGCTTCTTCTGGAGAGCCTGAGGCGTGGGGGCTGGCGTAGGATCTGAGGAGGGTGTGGGTCTGAAACCATGGTGCATGGTCCCCACCAGGGCCTGGGCTGATCACACAGCTGCAGCTCTGCCCTCTGCAGATTCCTGGTCAGTGACACCCTCTGAGACAAAGAGGTGAGAGTCAGACTGCATTTCAGATCAGCCTGCAGCCGGCCAGGTGTCTCCAGCATTGTGTGTGAGCACAGTGCCCAGCGTCCCCACGCATCTCTACCCTGTCTCCTCTGCCCCGTGTCCCCATTATCTTCCCGCCAGCCACCAGTTTGCTCCCCAGAACCCTCCCCTCTTATCTCCTGTCCCTGTTACTTGCAGGCCTTCTTCCCGGGAGGTCCAGGAAGACTGTCTCACTGACCATTTCCTCAAGACTCGGCCCCCGGTCCACAGTGTGTGGGCACAGCAGAGAGGACCAGACCCAAAGGGAGGTGGCAGCATCCATGTTTGGGAGTGACAAAGGGGACAGCCAGAGGAGTGCCAGAGGGCTGGGGCTGGTTTTCTTGGAGAAACCGAGATGAGGGTTCTGGAGAGCAGGCAGCGAGGGACTCTGTGGGCCACGAGGACATGCAAGGAACGAGCTCCTCGGCCCCTGCTGCCCCCAAGGTTCAGAGCTGCACTGGAAGATGTCAGCTGTTCTTCTAAGGGGAGCCCGGGCACAGGACACTTGGCCCCTGGAGGGCAGTCCTGCTGCACCCTGCTAAGCCTCCCTCCCAGACGTGGTCACACAGCCATTCTGCTTCGGTCTTCTTCTTCTTCTTTTTTTTTTTTTTTTTTGTGGGTACCGGGGGTCAACCTCAGGACCTCACGCGCCAGCAGGAGCCCGTACCGCTGAGCGATATCACCAGCCCTTTTTTCGTATGTGGGTTCCGGCAGTCGAACTCAGGACCTCGTGCTTGCCAGGCAGAGCTATCTCACCAGCGCTGCTTCAGTCTTCTTGATGCCCCCTGGGCTCAGCCCACCACTCTACCTTCATCCAACCTGAACTTGGCTGAATCACAGCCACCTCTTCCTCCTCTTCCTCCCCTCTTCCTGCTCTTTCTCCTCCTCTTCCTTCTCCTCTTCTTGTCTTCCTCCTTCTCTTCCTTTCCCCTTTTCCTATCTCCCCCTCCTCCTCTTTTTATCTTCCTCCTCCTCCTCTTTGACTATCAATCCACACCCAAGGACTCTCTCATCCCACCACAGAGTCACAATATGTTACATTTCAGATTGAAGGGACCACTCCCAGCCAGCCAGTCCACATCACTGGATGAAAAGTAAACCCAATGCTGCTCTCCGAGCCCACCCACAAAGATGCTCCTGTTCTGAACAGCTGCCAAGGGCCAAGGGACGCTCAGAAGTGCCTGTACCAAGGCAGGGACCGTCCTGCTGCTGTAACAAGCAGCCTGGCCACAGGCACTTACAACTGCAAAAGCTTTTTTGTTCATCCTCCATTCCCATCACACCCCGCTGAGCTCCACACACCAGGCCCCAGGCTGAGGATATGACCTCTAACTGTGACCCGCCTGGAGGTCATGGCAGAGGAAAGAGGGCAAGGGCCACACACTCCATCCTAAACCTCCTGCCTGAAGTAAAGAGCATAGCTTCTAGTCACAAACCAGTGACTGCGGCCATCAAGCACACAAAGTCTCGTGAGGAAATACCTGTCATCAGAAGTGAGTGTCCTAGCAACACTCACCTACGGCCAGTGTAGACCAAACCATGGTGGACTTGGACTCGCTGGGCTTCCACAAGAAGCCCAGAGGCTCCAGGTTGCCTGGGGTTCAGGATTACTCCGCCACCTTCCAGAGTCCCCTGAGCTTTGCGTCCTCCCGCGGGGAGAGGCAGCTGGGCCTGGCTGCAAGAGAAGAGGTGACACTATGGAAGAGGGACAATCAAGGCTGTCCACATCACCCCTGTCCCGTCACGTGTGTGTGCAGCTAGCAGGAAAGATACCCACTTCCCGGTCCATTCAAACCCAGCATGGCAGATGCATCACCCACTACTTATGATCAGCAGATGACTGCACTTAGTTTCCTGCTAGGGGAGGGGATGAGGGCTCTTCTCATCCCACCAGCCTGGGGCTCCAGACCCGGTAAGTGGCACCTATTCCTGTTCCAAGTGGCTGGGAAGTGGGGCCCAGAGACAGCTGGCTTGGACCCCATAGGTGCTGCCACGGAGCCAGGGAGCTCTGCAGAGCTGCTCTCGATGAACAGTGCCCCTCTAGCCTCTGCTAGAGCCCCTCCATGTGTCCATGTGTACTTGTGTGTGAGCACTATGTCTGCATGTGTGCATGCCTGTGTGTGCGTGCATATCTGCACCTGTGTGTGTGTCTGACCCAGGAAAAGTGTGCATCTGACCTCACTTTCACTCTGGGCTCCTTGGCCACAGCTCCCCAGCCTCCCTCTGTCCTTCACTGATGCCTGGGGACAAGGACACCAGCCCTTTCTCTTATTACTACAACTCCACTCCAGATGCAGCTCCTGAGGGGCTGAGCTGCCAGCTGCCTGCCCAGCTGGACTCTCATCCCTGAGGCCTGGCTGCTCTTCAGTCCTGCCTGGCTCCCAGGTGTGGCACACTGTGTCCACCTCTGGGCAGGCTTTGCAGAGATAAGCTGAATCACATGGCTGTCATGGGCTGTGCAGGGGACAGCAAGGCCCACCCCTTAGGGTCCCAGTGGGGACAAAGAGCCAAACATAAGGAACAAACCATGGATGCGCCCCAGGTCAGTACTGGGCGCCCTGGCTGCTCTGGTCCTTGTTGCCTGCCCCTGGCCCCTGAGCCTCCCGGTACCATGGGGCTCCCCATTACCTGAATCACCCATATGCTGGGCTGTAAGGGGCAGGAGATATGGTGGGTCCTTGCCCTCAGGTGACTGAGACCGAATGCCCCTGACCTTGTAGAAGACAGACAGGTGTCATTCAGGTACCACAGTGACTGCCTGCTGCTGGGGCCAAGCTACAAGGGAATGTTCAAGGGGTACAGAAACAGCTAACTGGGATCCCGAGGCTAGAACAGTTGTCATGAAGGGTGTGACATTGAGTTGAGCTCTGAAGCCTGGGGCAGGATTAATGACAAGGAAAATGGAGAGAGGACAGGGAGCAGTCCAAGCAGAAGAAACAGCCTGCACGAAGGCCCTGGGACTCTGAGGAGTGCAGCCTTTTTGAGGAACTAAGGCCCAGGAAGAAAGGCAGCTGGGTGTAGTAATGCAGGCCTGTAACCCCAGCACTCTGGAGGCTGAGGCCGGAGGAGCACCAGAGTTCAAGGCCAGCCTGGGCTACATAGTGAGTTCAAGGTCAGGCTGGACTATTTAGTGAGACTGTGTCTCAAAAGGGAGGGAGGGAGGGAGGGAGGAGGGGAAAGAGAGAGAGAGGGGAAAAAGAGAGAGAAGGGCATCTGCTGGGGCAGATAAAGAAGGCTCTAGAACTTTCCTCTTTATCCGGAGAACAATGGACAGCACTGAAGCATTGTGAGCCATGAAACAAGGTAGTCGCATTTGTGTTTTTGAAAGATGTTCTGCCTCCTACCTCACCCCCAGCCATCCCCACTCGGCAGCCAGTGCTAGCAGGAGCTTGAAAGGTGGCCTCTGCAGAAAAGGAGGGAAATGAACAGAGCACAGGGTAGGAGGTGAGAGGGAACAAGGAGAGAGAGAAAGGAAGGAGATGACAGGACTCACGAGCGCGCAGGGAGGGGCAGGATTCAGGGGCTGGTGAAGCAGCTCCCGGGAAGTAGCTGAAGCCCAGGTCCAGCCCAGGCAGAGCTGAGAGGATCCAGCCCAAAGAGCTCCCAAAAGCCACGGGTCAGCAAGGAGGATGAGGCCAGGGAGCAAGGGGAGCCTGAGGTCAGGAGAGAAGGCACGCGCACGATGGGGCAGGAGCTGGGACCCGCGGGGAGCTCAGACACAGTCCTCCCGGGGTGAGGCTTCCGTGTTTCTTGGTAGCACTGATCCCCTGGCCCAACCAGAACCAGCAGACCAGCCTCCCGCCCAGGCCACACCCTGCAGGGCAGAGTGACCCCCCAGCACGGGCCCCCCCAGTGCAACAGGTGTGGGAACACTGCATGCAGCTCCGCAGCTCCTCCCACGAGAAGTGGGGCCGAGTTCCTTACTGCTGGAATCTGGGTTGGCCTCCAGACCACAAGATGCCCTGGAAATGATACATGCTAGTTCAAGCCGGGGCCTCAACATCCCTGGCTCAATTCCATTGTCTGTCAGGGACCCAGCCACCAACCTGTGAGGCAGCCTGAGCTAGCCTGATGAAAAGCCACGCCAAGGCAAGAGTCAGCCAGTCCAGCCAGCCTCTACCTACTACCATCTGGCCACAGGTACAGGAGGAAGCCCAGCTGAGACAGGCCAAGCACAGCCCAGATCAGCAGGAGTGCCTGGGTGACCCACAGCCTCACAGCAAGAATAAACAACTGTTGTTCCAAGCTACTGAGTTCTTGGATGTGTTTGTTACACAGCAGTAGCTAACAGATATACACTACCCCACCCTACAAAAGTGTGCACTTGCTCTGCAACTTCATCCTGCTCCTTGTAGTAACACAACTCCACGGAGGCTTGCAGCTAGCTTCACTCTGTGGGGCTTATAATTGAGTAGCTTGGTGAGATCTTTGGTCTAATGCTTCTCCTTTTAACATATTTTCAATCAAAAAGAACAGAGTGCTCTGACAGAGTTCTCAGAAGCATCTCCCCTGGGCCTCTCCAGAGAGGCTCGTGTTGTCTGTTGAAGACGAGTCCTCGTGCAGCTTTTCAGAAGCTACATTCTCCTGTGACGCAGCCGGGACATTCGATTGTGTGAGAGATGGTGATGTGGTAGCAGTCGCCTTTATGCCTCTGAATCTGCATCTGCGTGAGGCTGGCAGTTCTTATCTGGATTCCATGCACAGATAAATGAAGCTTATTTAAAATAACTGGGAAAATTCCATGCTGGCAGCAGAGAAAAAGTTCCTTCGCTGCTTCAGACACAGAGCAGATCATTTGAGGAAGATCACTTGAAATTGATCCAGCATCCGGCCAGTCCCCAAACTTCCACAGCAGGAGTGACAGGTGGGGGGGGCAGAGCACCACCGTCCACCTTCTATGGTGCACCTGCTTCCACAACCCCCTCCACCCCCCAGAACAAGACACAGCGTGGGGTGAAGGGACCCACCCACACTGGGTCTCTCATGGTCCTTGAGTCCCTCTGTGGGGCCAGCAGGGTGTCTGCTCCAGGGTGGGGCTCCAAGGAGCGAAGGCAGGGAGAGGTCACTCAGCAGGTGCTGACAGCCGGATCCCAAGACCACCCACTCGCAGCTGGGGCTCTGCGCAGGAGGTTCCAGTAGAGGCCACCACTCTGCCGCTGCAGCCTGAGCTTGGAACTATCCATTGTGACAGCTGGGCCACTGCCACCCAGGAGAGTGAGGAGCAGATTGAAGTAGCCAGAAGGATGTCAGCAACCTCAACAAACCCATGGGGGCCACCCAGCCCAGGGCTGCAGGGTCCCCTACCTGGGGCAACAGGCCACCCAGAAGCCTCTCCCACACCACGGACAGGTGCCTAGCACTGGGAACGCATGGGAAGTTGAGGGGACATGCAGCTAGGGAAATACAGGGCCACTTGGAGGAGATGGGGAGGCTGTGGGAAAACAGATGAAGGAGGCTCTGGAGGAATCCGGCCTTCACTTCATGTCTCTTCATAGGAGGAGGGAATATGTGAGTTGGGTCTTAGAGTATGTATAGGAGTTTCTAGGCAAGAAGGGGTTTTTAGGGGTGGACCATCTAGAGCTGGCTTTCAAGCTCACAGTAATGTTGAGAAAAAGAGTTCTTGAGCCTTAACACGGGCATTTTCTCTCCCACTTGACAATGAATCTATGGATCTTATTCCCCCAGCTACTCTCGATGCCAGGAGAGTCTGGGCTTCATCCTGTTCCTAAGACTGCAGTCTTCCTGAAGCCAGGCTTGGCCACAAATCCTCCCAAGGCCATGCCTGGTGCCCAGGACAGACCCTCGCCCCAGCCAGGAAAATAAGTAATAAGGTAAACTCCCCTTATTCACAGTTTTATTTTCCACAGTTTCAGCTATCCAATCACAGCCCAAAAATACTACATGGAAAATTCCAGAAATAAACAACTCTTAAATATTAAATTGCCCACCATTCCAAGTACCATGGTGAAACTGCATGCTGCCCACTCTGTCCCTCAGGGATGTGACTCTTCCCTGTGCCCAGAGTATCCACAAGGTGTACGCCACCTGCCTGATACTTAGCAGCATCTTGGCTGTCAGATCGACTTTGTTGCTTGCTTCCAAAACACCCTTCTTTTACTTAATCATTGCCTCAAAGTCAAGAGTAGCAAAGGTGGCAATTTTATTACATGATACTGCTCTATTTTATTATTACCTATTCTTAGTGTCTTACGGTGACCAATCGATAAACTGGACTTTATCCTAGGTAAGTACAGGTAGGGTAAAACACAGTATACTCAGGATCAGTCCTATGTGGGGTTTTTCAGGCAGCTCAGGGGTCTTTGAGACATGTCTCCCATGGGTAACAATGGACTGCTAGAAGCCACAGCGAGGGAGAAGCCTGCAGGCTGGGTACTGTCTGATCTATTTACGATGGCCCAGCACCACCCCCTCCACACACACACACACACACACACCATTGCTGTTTGTGTCCCAAGAAATGAGCAGAGCCCCACGGAACTCCACCCCAAGCACCATCCTCCTGGGAAGCCCTGTCTTGTGCTTAGATCTACAGGGGGCATGTCCCAGATGCAGTCTGGGCCTCTACGCAGCACTGCAGACTCTCTCAGTGCAGAGGCGGGCTGTCTGGGTGGTGACGCCTATTCCCCAGGGCAGCTCCTTCTGAGGCTGAGGCAGAAGCCATCCCAGGCCTCCCTCCAGCTCCAGGCACTGCTGGCAAAGCCTGGCTGGTCCTGGATTGTGTCCACATCACCCCCATCCCACAGCCACCTTCTCCCTGTCTCCTTTCCCTCTGTGTGTCTCTGGGTCCCAGTGTCCCCTTCTGATAAGGACGCCAGTCATACTGGATCAGGCCCAGACCCCTGGGGAGGCTGTCAGCTCCAAAGTGGACGCCAGCACCGGAGATGGAATCTGGCGAAAGAAGGATGGCATGGTGAGAGGTCCACACAGATGGACAGCATCTGGGAATGAAGCCCTCAGCTCCAATGACAAAGAAGAGGGGCACAGACTCAGGGAGGTTCCTGCATTCTGCTCCCTGCAATGGCCCCAGGGTGTTGACACCCAGAGAGAAACACAGGCTTGAGGTGCTTCTTCATCATTTCATACACCTTGGGTCACCCTAATCTGCCCCTCCTGGGGGCTCCTGATCCCCAACACAGGCCCCGTCACTCCTTCACTGCCCTGATGCTTTTAATCCCCAGGATAAGGACCCCGAGGGGGCGGGGAGATACTAAGACAGCACACTGGATGAGCAGCAGTGACTCTGAAAGGCGGGTGTTACTGACTTTTCAAGGGGGCGCGGTGCCGAGGTGAAGAAACAGACCCCAAGAAGGGGTCTTCCAGGGATCCTTCTAGGAAGCCACCGAAACTGAGAAGGGTTGCATGTAATTGTTCTATGTTTAGGGGGCAAATGAATGTTCCTGTGGAGCTGGGAACTCGCTCTTTGCACAAAGAAGCTTCCAAAAATTGCAATCTGTCTGCTGCCAAGTTTGGGACTGTTATTTCCTTCCCAATCCCCTCGGGTTTCTTTTTTTTATAATTGGCCTGAAACGCAAACTGCCTTGCCTGGTGGGTCTCTCAGTGGCAGGACACAGTGGCAGGGAATCCCACCTCACAGTGCGTCCTTGCAGGGGCCAGAAAGGAGATGCCTCCTGCAAGAAACAAGGTTGAAGGTCAAGGACACTGGAGCGTGCTTCAGGCTGAAAGTGGAGCATGTGTAGGTCTGACCACCTGTGTCGTCTGGGTGCCCTGGGCTGGTTCCACAAGGCGGCGGAGACATCATCACAGCCTTGGGGGTTGTGTTCTCTTTGCCACAAAGCCATGTCAGCAGGGAATGATGTCAGCAAGGGCTGGACGCACCCCACCCCAAACCTCAAACCAACCTTCAAGGAACCTCTTCGGGTGAGGGCTCAAGATGGCAGCAGAGGGCTGGTGAGATAGCTCAGCAGCATAAGTGCCTGCCTGGCAAGCACGAGGTCTTGAGTTCGACTCCCGGAACCCACATACAAAAAAAGGGCCAGTGATATCGCTCAGCGGCATGGAGTGCCTGCTGGCGCGTGAGGTCCTGAGGTCGACCCCCACTACCCACAAAAAAAAAAAAAAAAAAGATGGCAGCAGATTCATCAGAATTGGCCTGGCGTCCCACCTCCCAGCAACATGGATGGAATGATCAGCCTGGCCCATGGCCCCACACCTTAAGGGACAAGTCACTTCTGATTCCTGGGATGCTGTCCTTCAAGTGTCTGCTACACGCCCAAGACCCTGAAGAGCGGCACTGTCCTCTGTCCCTTCCTCCAGAGCCTGCTCCCCATTCCAGAAGCAAAGGACCCAGCAGAAGTGCCAGGATGGGAGGTGAAGGGTCCCCCCTCCCCGCTAGTGGAGATCCAAGAGAGACCTCAGGGCACAGTGATCCCAGTATCCACCAAGATTTGTCCACTGAGGACACAGGTGTAGCCAGGGTGACCCCACCTCCTCAGGGGCTTCATTTGCCTTGCAACTGTTTGTCCCCACTACTCTACTACTCTGTCATTGTAGAATTCTTGGAGACAGACAACACACCATACCTGTGACCAATTCTGGTGTCAAAAGAACAGCTATGGGTCCACAAATGCTGCACACCTCACGCATGACAGGTAGAGCCCAAAGTGATCACAACCAAGCAACCACTGCAAAGATGCCAAGGAAGAAGGCAGTGGCTATCCCACGTGCCCTGTCCCCAGTCCCCTCCCTCCTTCAGGACTGCTCCAGCTCTAGAACTTGGGGGCAAGGAAATGTATGCAGTCTTCCACCTCCAGAATATTCTCCTCCGTGACGCGGCACCTTAGACTTTCACCCCTCAGCCTCCTCCCTGCTACAGGGCACCCCTGACACCCCGTCCCTGCCCTGGGAGGCACCAGCCACAGCCTGGTTCCTAATAGCAACTCCAGCTAGGAAGGGAGCAAAGGGCTGGAAATGGCAGAGAGGAGACAAACGTGACCCCCAGGGTAGGACGGTTACTCCCGCAAGGGGTAGGTGCTTGTGGTTCTGGGTGACGGGTGGGTAGCTGGTCCAGAGAGGGGTACAGGTACAGAAAGGGGACCCTAGAGAAGAGACCTCAAGTGTCCCCAGCCCTCCTCGGTAGGTAGCCACTCCCTGGAAGTCCCCACATCAGACAGGACAGGACAGAGCACATCCACTCCAGGCTCCAGATTCTCTCTCCCCTCACTCTTTTGTTCACACTAAGTCTCTATTGTTTCACAAGCATTGCTACACATGTGCACATCTGCACATGCGTGTCGAGTTCTATTCCAATCCTTAAATGAGGTCTTGGCTGAGAATCTACAATTCCCCAGTGGCCTCAATCTTGCAAAGATTGGTTTTTTAATGCTGTTAGGCCTTAATTCTAATAAGCTTCCTCTCTAGTACAGAACCGGGTCACTCTGCCCTGACATCGCCAGAAATCTCCCCTGGGCTGGAGGGCGGGCGGGAGTGTAGAGGGGGCTATTCAGGGAAGGCCTGGAGCTGGGGAGACCCAGAGAGGAATCCTCCCTTAATTCCATGGAATTCCCAAATCATCTAATTTCTAAGAACCAGCGTGGCCTGATTGCTATGGATAACTTCAAGATGTGACTGTCTCCTACAAATGTCAGTTTCCTCTTCTGTGTCTTGATTTTTAAATGACAGCAGGAGGGGGCCAGGGATACAGCTCAGTGGCACAAGCACCTGCCTGGCAAGCGCAAGGTCCTGAGTTCAATTCCCGGTACCAAGAAAAAAAAAGAGAAAGAAAGAAAGAAAAAAAGAAAAAATGACAGGAGGAGGAAAAGGAAGCACAGAGCCCGAGGCCACACCTGCCACAGGCACAGGTCCCGCCCTGGACAGACGGTCTCTAGCTCTGGCCTGGAGCCTGCACCCCATGGAGCCCCAGTCCTGAGGCCAGGAGAGGAAATTGAGAGAGGATGGCACCAGCAGGCTCCAGGACAGGAACCAAACCTGTCCTGGGCGAGGCACGGAGCCCTGATCTGGGAGCCAGGACCCGTCGGCCCCTCCCCCAACCCAAGTGAGTGGTGGTACAGTTCGGGGACATGGAGGGAGTGTGTGATGGGGGGAAATCTGTCTCCATCTATGTTCTCAGGACTGAAGGCAGAGCCCTCATGAACCCTTAGAGCATTTATTAAGCACCCACTATGTGCAGAGAGGGGAGAGCTGACCCCTTCCTTCCCCCCATTGCTTCTCACTAGGGGCAGGAGGGATCTTAGAGCTAAGAGCAGAGTTAATGCCAGAATGTTCCTCAAAACCCATGGCATTGAAGGTGTGAGCCCTTCATTCCAGAATGGGGCTAAGGAGAGGACACCGAGTAGGTCACAGAGAGAACATGGTGTCAAAGACATAGCTCCTGCCCTCCCAAAGCTCCCAGGCCACAGGAGGGCCAGAAAAGGGATAAACAGCCACCATCAATCCCACCAGCCCACCCCCTCTCCAGGCCCCACGTCTCCCGCACCAGTCCCTGTGACAAGTTCTCATATGGGGTCAGCCAGGGCCCCCCAGGCCATCGGTGCCTCCTGACCCCGGAGCGTGAAGAACACCAGCCCTGAGAAGCCAGGGCCTCAGGTTCCGGCCCCCGCATGAGCTTGGAGAAATGACAGTTCCTCTGCGATGGCAGCGTGGCTGGCACCAAGTTTTAAATATAAAAATGTAAGTCGCTGTGGTATCTACAGTCAAGTACCGTAGACGCCAAAGGGCACATTTGAAGTCTTTTGCCAAAAAGCAGGGTGCCCACCTGAGGGTCTACATGGGGAGGCAGGAGAGGCAAGCAGCTGGGAGGCCTTGCAGGGCCACAGAAGAGGGGAGGATGTGCCCCTGCCCCACACTTGGCTCACCCCAGCTATGGGCCTGAGAGCACCTGCCCAGGACCCTTGGGCTATCCACATGCTGTTCTGTCCCTTGGGTCACACACAATAGGCCCGAGAGTATGACCTCCCAAGTGCTTGAAAAGGACACTGCTGCAACACGTTGGCACATGTGGTGGCTGAGAGTTGTCCCAGGAGCTCTGGCAAAGGACAGACCCCGAGATGTGCCAATGACTCTCCCATCCACGCAGGAGGGACTGATGACTCCCATTCCTGCTGCACAGTCATCAGCTCTGAAGAGAGCGATCCCCTCCCCACAAGGCTAGTCCAAGCGTCCAGTTCACCAGCAAGAAACTGGCACCATCACACAGGCCCCTGAGCAGTCCCCACTGCCCCCGCCCAGGACTCTTCCCCAGACAGAGCCTGGCACCGCCCAGCCCAGAGCCCAACCGCACACTGAGCACTTACTGTGTGCCAGGCCCCAAGTTCAGTGCTGAGAGCACGAGAGGAAGATGAGACAGCGCACATCTCCCCTCTGTCTGGATATTAAGATGCCCAGGCTGGTGAGCACTCTTCCCTTTCCAAGTAAACGTGTTGCGGACGCCTTCCGCACCCACCCACAGCAGCTGCACAGAACCCACCGCACTTGTGAAGAGCTGGCCCTGCCTTCCGCAGCCACCATGCGCTGTATGGGGCATGTTAGCAGTGGGCCACCCTGAGAAAGGGCCTGCCCGCCGGGCAGCGAACAGGCCACCAAGCCCTGAGAAGCCCTGCGCACTTGAGAAACTCTGGAAAGAGGTGTTTTGCTCTATTTGGCAGCTGACTCTGGTTCCAGGACAACTGCATATGTGCGGAGGTTCACTTCCAAAGGTGGGGGAAGGAAGCCTATAGGGCTGGACAAAAAGCCCAGCATAACCCGCAGGGTACCACCTTGCTCTTGCCAATACCACGGGCAGAACCAAGGTCCATTTCCCCTCTGGCCCGGAAACCACAGTGGCTTTCCTACTGCTCGGCAGGGCCCACGCTTCTGATCAGCAGGTATGGTGCTGCAGAAATGGGGGGCCAGGGCTGCACCCTCTTCCACATGTCTCCCTTGGAGCCTCTAGAGCCTCAGAGCATGGAACCCCATGGCTGCTCCTGAGGGCCAGCCAGGACCGAGCACGTGAGGCACAAGGGCCACCCAGCTCTCAGCCGTGCTTTCCACCTAGCCGGCTGACGAGGGACACTCTACCCCCATATGTCATTTTCCGGGCTCCCTTATCAGTGCTGATTACAGCTCCCAGAAAAACATGTGAACGATGGGATGGGGGCTGTGGAACAACTTTGCAGGTTCTTCTTGGGATAGGCGCGCACGGTCCATGTGCCCCTGACTTAGACGCAGCCCTGGCCTCCTATGCACTGTGCAGATCTTCCACAGGCCTTCGCTGTCATTCGGCCAAGGCATTCCTTGGAATCTGTGGGAGGAACTTCTGGTCACCCCTGGCCTCGGCCTCTCTCACACCCCCTGCACACATGGAAGGACCCCGTGCAGCACGTATTCAGCCCTGACTCTTTCCCTGGAACACACTGGCCCCAACACCACTGGCTCCTGCATTTGTCCAAAAGCCCACATGAGAGTCAATACTCACTGCCCAGCTTGCTGCGAAAATGTCCCTGCCACAGAAAAGCAAGCCTGGCCTAGAGTGGGAATCTGGTTCTGCCAGCCAGCGGTGCCCAGGGACCTGGGGTTTGCACTTGGAATGAGTAAAAGCTGGCAGGGAGAGCAGGTAAGAGAAACTCAGTCCCCCTACAGACTTCCAGAGGCTTTTCTATCCAAGACCCAGCTCTAGGGAAAACGAAATAAGAACCCCAGACAAAAATGTGCACTCTGCTGTCCCCACAGCTGCTGTGGGGCCTCGGGGCCCAGCGCCAGGGCTGGGGGAGAGCTTGTCCCCCCAAAAGGAGGAAGGGGTACCCTGGTGAGGAGGGGAAGAAGGGGCAGGAAGACTGCCACCAAAGTCCCCACACTGGAGAGTACCACTGGATTCATTCCCTGTAGCCACTGTCACCTGCTAAGTGTCCCACACAAGCTGGGGAGGACAGCAGGGAGCAGACACCTCCATGAGCCCTTGGGGCTGCAGGGTCCCCAACGTTAAAACAGCCAGCCACTCTTCCCTCAGGGAAAGAGACGGCCACACTCCAAGAGGTGACACTCAGGTACCCCCTGGCCTCTTCTCTTTCTGGCTGACCATTCTACCCATGTAGGCTGAGGCCACATGATGGGTACCCCGAGGCTCCCCACAGAGCCCCACAGACAGATGAGGTTTTCTGAGGCCCTACTCTCTGAGGAATAGGAAGGACTCCAGCTCGAAGGGACCCTGATCCTGCTTCCTAACCCATCCTCTTCCCACTGTCCCTCATTATCAGTGTTCTCCAAAGCCACCCTGCACAAAGTCTCCATCAGGTAGCATTGCCTGCACACGACCCACATAGCAGGAAGTCCTCTCGGCTTCAGGCCAGCCGATGGGGTAGGGAGGCTTCAGGCGGCCACTGCCCCCATAGTGATAGCCAGGTACCAAAGTGCACTCAGAGAAGAAGCCAATGGCAACAGGCAACCACACTGCTTGCACACACACACACACACACACACACACACACGCATGCACATGCTCTGTGTTGTTAAGGACCTTAACTTAGAATGATGTATTCTCTGTTCTCCTGACTATAATTATTTTAGCGTGGGAGACCAATCCTGTCTCCAGTATCTCAGAAGCGCAACATCAAAATCTCACATTCCATGGCCCTGGAAAATCCCTGTGGTCTTCAGCGCCTTCCCTCCTGGAAGCTGGAGCACCACAGGCCCTTCAGACGGACGGCACCCCTGAGAGGGTGCATCACCAGTGGGGTTTAATTCCTACTCCAAGAGCCTCTGCCTAGAGCAACAGAGACCCAGGCACCGCGCATGCCTCACAAGTAACCATGGCAACTTCGGGGAAGTTTCAAACAACCAGTTTGTGAATTGTGGCGTGGTTATGCAGTGCTTGGGCAGGCAGGTCATTGCCTTTCCTCTAAAATAATGAGACCCCTGAATGACACCATTAGGGCCACTGTGGGTCTGGTGTCCCAAGGCAACCTCCAGACTTCCAGCTGCCTTTGCTAGCATCTCATGTCAGTCACAGTCCCAAGTCTCCAGATCATGCTGTTCCTGCAGGGTGACAGTGGGCTGGTGCACTCCCGCGAGAGTTGGAGTACCTCCTCCCCAGTCTCCCACCCTCCCACAGGATCACTCAGTACCCCAGGAGTCCCAGGAGGTGGGAGAATTCCACCCATACAGCCCACCTACTCTGCAATCCAGACCCCATGGGGTTCCCAGGACGTGGGGGGGGCAAGTTCCCACACGCAGCTTCCATAGTGGGGAGACGGCTGGCTGCCCCGCACACACACAGACACACACACACAGAGGCCCGTGTGTGTGCACATGAAGGTGACAGTGTGACTCCATCCCCACATGCAGAAATCCCCAGGTCTCCTCAAAGGGCCGAGGAGGCCTCTGTGGAGGCAGATGGCAGCCTGTGTCCTGTGGCCGTCAGCCCTTGTCTGTACGGGGGACAGCAGGATGCAGGTTTCACTGTCAAGGGCAACCTCAGCTGTGTCGATGGGTGTGTGCTCACATGCACTCACACACATGCAAACATGCACACCGTCCTCTGTCGGTGGCCAAGCAGCAGTAGCAGGCAGTTGCCGCTGGCACTGCAGGCTGCCTGGACAGCTGCAACCCCCCAGGGCAGAACAATGGTGGCACAGGCCCACCACCTACCTGAGCCCACACAGTGCTCTCGCCACTTGTGGGTCAGAGCAGGAGCTCAGGAGAGTGCCTGGCAGCCAGCAAGGCTCTGTGTCACAGATGCGGTGGCAAGGGCTATGCTACGTGGCTGTGAAAAGAGGAGTCATTTTTAAAGGGAAAAGAATCTTAAATGGTCCTTTCAGCCTTCGGCACACATAATTGTAGTATCCAAGTTAATGAAAGGCCTGGTATGCTGGCTGGCTGAATAAGGGCTAATGCCATAGCCTGCATCTCGCATGGCGAGGCTCTATCACTGGTGTGGAAGCCAGACCACCATGGGGAGGTGGACAAGGCAGGGAAGAAGGTGGGGAAACAGGAAATAAAGTGCGCTTCTAGGAATGACACGTCTCCCACTTGGGATCATATCACCCATTAGCCGACGGGAGGCCACGGAGTGCTGGCATCTCATTTCTGCATAGACTAAGTTCCCTTGACAAAATAGCCTGAGTAATCAAGGAGCTGAAATAATACCCAGAACAAATGAAGAAGAGGGACCACAGGGCCTTGCTCCTAGAGGCCTGGCAGGAGAGCCACCAGGTACAGGGTACACAAGGGAGACTTTCTGGGTCCAAAAAGCAAGCACAAGCCCATGACACACACATGCACACACACATGGGACACACGCGCTCATGCATGCTCCTATATACATGTGGGCACATGCTTAGGCAGGAACACACTCACATATATACTCACATCATGGTAGGCATGTATGTGTGTCTGCACACATTCCACATGCGCATACATATGCACATACATGCCTGTGCATCTACACCCACGTCATGTACACGTACAACCTGCTTGCCACCGAGCCCTAAGCATTTAGATCTATGGCTCTCATCGCAGCCAAATGCTAAGGTACAAAAAGCTCTGCAGATGTGCTACCTGGAATTTCCCCCAACTCCCCACAGCATGAGCTCCATTTGTGAGGAGACCTGAGGGTCCGACTCTAGCTCTGAGTGTGTCAGACCCTTGTACAGTCCATTCCAGAACCTTCTAACCCACACCCAAGGGGGTTTCTGCCTTAAAGGCCTGAGAACGAGGCCTGGCTCAGCCATCTAAGTGAAGGTGACTGATTTATTCTGACCGTCCTGACTCTTAATGACACAGCTCTCCTCCAAGCCTGCGCAGCTGTAATTGTCCATCAAGCAGGGAGGGCAGGCAGGGACCGTAAATCCTTCCTCCCAGCTGCGCAGAGCTCCACACTGCCTGACCTCCAGCTGCCAGCCCCTCGTTGCCCTCCCGCCACCACCACTGGCTTTCAAGGAGCAGGAGGGAAGCAGTGGGAAGAGGTGGTTGGAGGAGCAGAATGAGGCAAGAGGTCAGGGAGGGTGCAGAGGGGGACGTGTGGCCTGCATTTGCTGCTCAGACCCCAAGGTGCTGCAGAGTGACACTGCTGCCGGAGCCTGAGACACAGCCGCAGCTTCCAAGGGGGCACCGCTCCAGGGCCAGGCTCTGCACAGCTCACCCTCTGGGTGCCACCAGGCAGCCAAACCTTGGGGGCCACGGCATTCCCTGGACTGACGTCCAAATGCGCAGAAAACCCTCCAAGGGAGGCCTGGAGTGGAAGGAATGATACTAAGTCTCCTTCTGGTCCTCACGATCATCCCTGGCTGACTGGAGCCCAGGGACCTCGCTCGGGGTGTGCGTCTCCAATAGTGCAGCCCCGGCCTGGGCTGCGCAGCCACAGCGGCAGCACGGAGCTGAGCAGCTCAGAGGCTCAGCCACCACCTCTGGGCTGGCCTCCTTCCCTGCAGCAGACTGGCTATTTTCTGTAATTTTAGTATACATTAATACTTCTCAAAGTGGCGGCATTACAGTTATGATTATTACCTAAAGACTTCCTTTATAGCCTTCATTTGCCAATGCTCATTACTTTCTGAAAAATTATCCTTAGGAACTGAAAATTTCCAAGACTAGTCTTGTGAGTTTTCTTCTTAGGATTTGGGCAAAACACTTGGCAAGGGAGAGAAATTAGTGCTCCTGAAGTCAGTCTCCTTGGTGACTTCTGACAAGGGAAGAAAAACATCTTAAGGAGGAGGGGGGCTGAGTCTTTAACATGCAAATGCCGATTCCTTTATTTGGTTTTTGTCTGTTCTGAGGAGACAGTCCTATTTTTATAGTGAGAGCTCAACGGGGGAAGACCTCTGCAACATTCCTTTGGTAGCTTAAGCACGGACAAGTCAGGAAAGCAAATGCCAATTACTGGAATACTGTTGATGCACAAAAATAGCTAGACATGTATTTTCCAATGCAAGGGCAAACTTGCAGAAAGTCAGATGCTGGCAGATGTTGGCAGAGCAATGGAATGCAAGTTCTATGTGCCTCCTTCTCCACTGTCCTAGGAAAAGGTCTGCTGTTGGGAAAGAAAAGGGTACACACAGGAAGATCACCTTTCATCCTGTAACGCTGTCCCCAGTCCCACAGCTGTAGCAGTATGAATCAGGAGAAGGGTAACAGGCTTCTCTCCTTCCTTCCTCTTGGCTTTCAGCTAAAGGTACAAAGCTGTGAGCATATCAGACTCCTGCCCGACAAAGCTCACTCTAAGACTGGCTGTCTGGGAGTGTTGATTATAATATTACACCACTGACAATAATAATTCTCACCTTAAGTTTCTCCAGCGCTTCTCTTTTCCGTTAAGATTCCAAAATACTTGACTAATGTGCCCTTGCAGAGCACCGCTCTGAGGCCCACAGCAAGCACTACCGGTTCCGTTACACGCTGCTTGAGGAAAGGCAGCCGGAAAGGGCGTGGATCCTGTGCCCACCCGCAGTCTACAGGAGCCTGAGCAGGAACCCCCTGGGCCCTGGCTTCCCCCCCACCCCCACCCCCGCCTGTCCCTGCATTAGGCCCCCGAGCCATACTTAATGGCATCACATCAATGAGAGAGAGTCGATACTCCAGAGAAGCAGCGCAGGCTTTCTGTTCGTTCCTAATGGGCCTGGCAAAGCGGTGCTTTGGTGTTTTGTGCACTGAGTCCCAAGACCCAAAAGCGTCTCCGAGCTGAGAATGGGATGGAATGGAGCTGCTCAGCCTGAGTGGGAAGGGCCAGGGCAGCCATCCACAGGCGCAGAGGAGTCGGGAGGGGTGGGAGAAGGAGGGCCATGATTCTTATTCCTCTCCATAGTGGAAAATCAGCTGGCATTGGCCTGGTCCACCTCTCCTAACCCAAGACCAAGTCCCCTGCAAAGGCAAAGGCACTTGCCGCCATCCCCCTCTCGCTGTGGTTCTCTGACCCTCACCAGGAATGGCAGCATGAGAGGAGACAGTGGCCCCCTAGGGACACGCCACAGACTGGAGCCCCACCACACCCTGCATACCCTGGCCAGGGTGATCGCTGTGTCCACAGCCCCCCAGTCAGGACCTCACACCTTCCTGCTTGGCTACAGGGTGGTCCTGACAATGGGAGGCGCAGGGCTCCTCCTTGGAGACCTTCCAGGTTCCCAAGTTCATGAGGTTCCCTTGCTCCCCCACCTTGCCTGCAGGGAAATGCAGTGGTCCCCTGCAGGGACAGTGGTCCCCACTCTAGCCCAGCAACCATTTTAAGTGACATCATCTACTAGCAGCCATGAAACAGTTCAGAACCACTTCCTCAGGCCTGACTCTCGCCTAGCAGTAGCCACATGCTTGCTCCTCTGACAGGCGGCTACGCCCAGGAAGGGTCACCGTCCCCACCACACCAGGCACCCGGCTGTAGAGAGCACAGCTGCTCCATGCCTATGCCTATGACGCAGTCTCTGTTTCCCAGCTGAGCAAAGAGAGGTCTCAGCACCTGCCCTGGGTGACAGAGTTGGAAGGTCTGTGTCCCTTCTCCACCCCATGCCACAGGCAATCCTGCCTCTCCCCAGAGTCTGGCCTCATGCTGGCCCTGCCCCGCCCGCAAAGGTGGCCAGGTCCATGGATGGCGCTGACAGGTAGAGCGTCCACCCTCAAGGGGCTCGGAAACCTCGTGAAAGGTAATTAATGCTCAGCCTGTTCAGAAGCTGTGCTCCATCTAAACGTGCTGCCCTGGGCGGCGTAGGGGGACAGTGGTTCTTAAAAGCTATCGATGGAGAGGCACAGGGAGGGCGGAGACCTACAATCTCAGGGAAGCTGTCCTTGACAGTCACCTCCCAGAGCTAACTGGGTAACGCATCACATGGTCAGACATCGAGGTCAAGTGGTCTGGGTGCCTCTTGGAGGCCATCAAGAGTCTATCCATGCCCGCCCAGCCAAAGCAATGTTCAGATTCTCCTTTTATCTCTGGGATGGAAAAACAATGGGCACACAGGGACACAAAGGTGCAGGCAGCAAGCTCAAATATTAAAAAGTCATTTTAATACCTCTCTGCTGGGCCAGTGAGATGGCTCAGCGGCTTAAGCGCCTGCCTGGCAAACACGAGGGCCCGAGTTCGACTCCCGGATCCCACATACAAAAAAAGGGGCCGGTGATATCGCTCAGTGGCACGGGAGCCTGCTGGCGCGCAAGGTCCTGAGGTCGACACCCGGTACCCACAAAAAAAAAAAAAAAAAAAAACCTCTCTGCTGGAAACAGAGCCTCATGCACTTGTGGGTGGGGCTTTTGGAAGAGGATGGAACCATGGCTGTGCTATAGCGGACCTGCTGATGGGAGGTGGGGTCTGGGTCACTGTGGGTGTGGCCTTTATTCTCGACTTCCTGGCTGCCATGAGGTGAGCAGCTTTTCCTCCACCATGCTCCCCTGCTATGCCATCCTGCCTTGGAGCCAGCTGACCAGAGAATAAAAATGTGAGCCAAAATAAACCTCTCCCCCTGATGCTGCAGGTGTCAGATGTTTTGTCCCCGTGATAAGGACAGTGACTGAAACAGGTCAGATGGGGAGAAAGTCGGTGCCAGATGCTTTGATCCCAAGGTGCCCAGCAGCTCTCATGTATGGACCCCAGAGCTTCGCCCTGCACCCAATCCTCAGGACAAAGCTCCAGGAATAACTGGTTATTTTCTATTTAGACTGTTAGAGAAACATTTCCTTTGCATTTTGTAAGGATTTCAAACTATTAAAGTTTAGTGACAAATTATTTCTAAATGTGCCTAGGAGTGTACACCTCTTTAAACCTTTCTCTACATTCAATCCACCCTTTTAATGCAAGTACAGTTTATATCTTTTGGCTTCAACAGACGGTTTTATATAAAAAGCATTCATTGCCGAGAACAGCCTGCTTCTCTGTATTCTCATTATCTTTGCCTACAAGAAAACTCTTCTGCTACATAAGGCCCAGCCCAGGAGCCATCATTTGCCTGGGGAATTTCGGGGAGGAGGAGCACGAGAGGCACCTAGACTCGAGAGGGCCAGTGTTTCTGCCATCTTCATTCCTCCATCTCATTTGGTGTCACAGGCAAGGAGACACTGGGGAGCAGGACTGCAGCCCTTGGTGTCCCGTCTGTTCACAGCTAGAAATGTGACTGTGTCCTAGGCTTGTGCAGTCCACGGCCTCCACAAGTGTATCAGTGGCCCTACATGAAAGAGTTTGATTTGGGGGTCCTGGGTTGCTTTTTGTTTGCTTATTTATTTGTTTTAGTGGAGGGAAAGTTTGAAGCAAGACAAGTTTGAAGGAAATAAAGGCACAGGAGAGTCACCTCTCTTTGGCACATGAGGTATATGTTATGTTCTTAACCATTACCCCCCAAAGGGACTTGATGAAACCGTGCAGGGTCTGATGGTAGCAGGTGCCTGGGCCTAGGCAGTTTCAGCATCTGAAACAGGATTGGTTTCTAAAAGGGCTGAAATAGACAAACCTGACCATCAGCCTCCTCCCCGGGCTCCCAGGCACCACCCCATGCTGCCAGAAGGGTGACCCAGCCCCTGAGCGGGAGCAGGTGTCCTGGGTTAGGATTGGGGTTGCATGGAGCCCTGAACAGCAGCAGTGAGGCAGGAGGCGGCCAGGCACCATGCAGCTCTCCTGGAATCGTGGGAGAACCCTCTCAGCACAGCCCCCGAGCAAAGTGATAAGTGGGTAAAATTCTGCTAAAAATATCCACCTTTCCCTCCTTCCTTCTCTTCTGGGACTATGTTCCAGCCTTCGAAAACTGAACCTTAAAAGAAAACCTGCAATCATTTGGACCTTTCTGCTCTTCATCCTCAGAGGAAACCGCAGATCCTGAAGACCCCAGCATGGGGTGACACAAGTCATAAGCCCCCTCTTGGCCAGGGTTATAAGCAAGAGCTGGCCCCTGGCCACACAGGAGTGGAGATGAGGGGAGACGTGGTGTTTTGTTTTTACTTCCAAAGATCCCCACAACCCACAGCTTGCTCCCCGGCTGGTGGGACCCTCCACGGGCAGCCCGCCTCCCTTGTGTTTGGCTGTCTCCTTCTCTCTGACTCTTGGGTAGCGAGGCCTCCATTGCCAATGTTTCAGGCAAAAAGATCTGGCTGGGTGCAGCAGTAAGAGGAAGGAGGAGGGCAGGGAGGGCCCCTCAGAGCTTACCCACTGAGACCTAGAGAACGGGGTGACCAGCTGACACACAGCAGACAGCCTGGCTCGCGTGGGGCAGGCAAAGGTCCAAGGCCCAGAGAGGATGCCCAACTCTTTCTTGCTACTGGAGACATTTACACCTCAGCCTCTGTAATCGTGGTGGTCAGGATGGTCACAAGTGTCCCCTTCTGCAGCGCAGCACATTTTCAGACCCCTAAGTCTCCGCTAAGGGCCACAGTCCTTCCCCAGGCCGCGATCACCTGCCCGCTGGTGGACCCTCACGGAGACCCCCCGCCTCCCGCAGGAGAGACGCTCGGTCGTGCCCCCCTCCCTTCAGACTCCCGCACCACTTCGCAAAGTGCAACGTACAGTCTGTGAGCTTGCCCGGGGCTGCCAGACGAAACACTTTCAAATAAAGTAACAGATTTTATACTCTTTATTATCTCAAGTCACCTTCTAAGGCATGTTTGGTGTCCGCTTAAGCGTTGCAGGAGCTGTAATAGCACACTGATTTACTAAGTGCGCTGCACCAAAAAGGCGTGTCAGCCACATCAGTATAGGCCATGAGGCTTTTTTTGTTTTTGTTTTTTATGGGGTTTTTTTTTTTCAGTCCTAGGAATTGAATTTTTCAGTCCCAGGGCCTTCGCACTGAGCTACATCCCCAGCCCTTTTTATTTTTGTATTTTGAGACAGGGTCTCACTAAGTCACTAAGTTGCCCAGATTGGCCTCAAATTTGCAATCCTCATGCCTCAGCCTCCCAGACTGCTAGGATTACAGGCACACGCCACCATGCCTGGCTCAGGAGGCATGTGTTTAAGGAAGGATGCTCGTCCTCTGTCTGTGGGTCCCCCAATACAGAGCAGGCCCAACTGCAGGGGAATTACTCCATTCTTACCACCATCCTCCTGGTAATCAAGGGCTGTCCTCTAGTCCCACAGGTACTACAAGGAAGAATCACACAAATACACGGAAGAAAGAGGGGGAAGAGAGAGACTAAGAGAAGGAGGTGGAACTAGAATGTTATAAATAAAAAAGAAACCACAATGACTCGAGAGCCACCAACTTCAGAGAGGCAGCAGAAAATAAGATGTTTCGGCCACCTGAATGTTCTGTGAGGCTGCGAAAATATAAAAGAATAAGGGGAGGAACTGCAGCTAATCAAAAAGATGTAGGTGCAAATGAGATGTGTCCAGCTCCTGCCTGGTCCAGAAGCACGACCTGCTGCAAGCGAGGATTCAGGGAGAGACAAGCTCCCTGGGAGAAGCATCTGAGTGGAAGGCGGAAAGTTTCAAGATGGTTTTTCCCCTTCGCTTGTTTAAAAATAAAAAATTCCTCACCACATGTCAGCTGCGTGTCAGGTTCCATTTGTCTTTATAACAGAGTATCGAGCAGGAGTGAGGAAATAAATAAACACAGAGAGACAACCGACCAAAGATTGCAGGCACATGGATGGGCTGGAGGAGGTGAGCCCCACGCCACCGTCGCTGAAATACATTTCAATTTCTCATGCAGCATGGTCGCTCTGTGCCCACGGACATGTTCTCCTCCCCTCGCTGCCCCAGCCAACCCCCAGCACCTCTGGGTGGGAGGGGAGCACCATGGTGCATGCTGTCCCTTCTAATCCCACAAGCATGACTCAGACAATGCTCTGCATTGGGGCGGGCGGGGGGGCGGAAAAATCAACCAAGATCCTGCACTTAGGAGCAAGGTGCCTGCAACTTCTACAGTCGGAGCAAACGGGCCCTGGGCAAGGGTGATGCTAGGCTGGAGGACGGCAGGCTGCAGGGGAGAGGCAACACCAGGCTGAGCCAGCGTGGCCAAGGTCAAGATCAGAACTGGGGATGGCATTTTCTCTGACTACTCCCGTGCTCAGTTCATCCCTAGACACCAAGAGCTCCATTTCTCTCTCCATTTCGCCTAATTCAGGGTTGAGAAGTGGCAGCAGCAGGACAGAACGCCTGCTCCCTCAATGGCACCCAGGAGACCTCCTCGCTGTAATTACCTTTTTGCTGGCCCTGGGCTGCCTGGCTCTGGATGCGCCTCGAGAGCCCTGCCCTTCCCCCATCAGGGCAAGGGCTTCTGTCTGTGGCGCGCGCCCCTGGCCCTGTCCTTGGTACTGGCCGGCTGCGCGCCACGTGGCAGGGCCATCTTCTTCCAGCCTGGCCGCCGGTGCCTGCAGAAGGGCAGTGAATACACCCGCCCCGCTGCCGCTCTGCCCTGGGTCATCGGATGGAGCGTTAGCACCGAGAGCGCAGCAGCGTCAGGGCCCGAGCCTAACGGGATTTTCCCGGACTCTGGGCTTCTGCTGAGGCCACTGAGGCCGTGGGTGGACTCAGGTCTTTCCCGCCCTCGGGCCCCTGGGGAAGGTGGACCACAGCAATCATCTATATTCTCTTTCTATGGCGAGGAGTGGGGGGGGAGGTGCTGTCAGAAACCGGGAACTCAGGCCAGAAAACCCTGGCGGTTCCAGCGCAAACAGCCCACGCGCCACTAGCGAGCCCTCTCCTGGCATGCAGCTGCCTACCAAGCCGGGCTGCCTCGGCTTTTTTGCCTCTGCTCCTTAACCTCTTTGGGGTTCCCCACTTCACCCACTTCCTCACCCTTCCTGGGGCAGCTCAGCATTCCCAGAATCTCCCAGCCGGGAAATGAGGGGTTAAGCGTTGCTTCCAGGAGTGCGCGGTGAGCCAGGCGCCCACGCAGGGAGGCCTCCAGTCCCGGGGGAGGGGCGGGGGTGGCAGCCTCCGTTCTCCCCTCGCACGCACCCGAAGGGAGCTCCTGACCCGCAGGGGCGGGGGCGAGGGCGGGGCGGGGTAGGCGGCCCTAAGAAGGCGCCCCTTCGTCCCCATGCCTCCCCCGGCCCCCACCTGCCAGCACCTAGCGGCCTCCTTGCGCTGCCAGCCCCCAGCTCTCATCAGCCCGCGCCTTTTCTACAACTTTCTCCCCCTATCCCTTCACAATTTTCCCTCACCTGGAGGGTCTGGTTTTAATTAGTGTAATATCCCCGTTAACAACACAGCCTAATTAAGACATCCGCCCCGAGTCCGCGATTCACACTTAATGAGCACGCTCTGCCGCAATGTTTATACTTTTTTTTTTTTTCATTATTTTTTGCAGACTAGTAAAACCGAAGCCGGCTTCTGGCTAAAAGACCTCATTACAGGAGACCCCGCTCCATTAGCCCCGTACCTGCTCGGCGCTAAGTGCCCTGGGCTCCCGGGTGCGCGCCTCGGGCGTCCCCAGCCAAGTCGGCGTTATAGGCAGGAAATTAACGACCTGGCGCGCGCGAGAGAAGCGACTTCACCTCCAGCTGCGGGAGGAGGGGACTCTCCCAGGGACGGATCCCTCCGCCCCAGCCTTCGGCCTGCACCGCTGGGTGACTCGCGCCCCGGGACTAGCGGCCCCAGGGAGTCCTTTTAAAAGTGACCATTAAATAAGAGTCCCTCCCGAAAGCGGGAGCGTAAGGGAGGCAGCTCGGTCATCCTGGAGTTTCGACCCACCTCGCTGGGCCCCCGCCCGCTGGCGGACTCCGCAAACATCCCACCCCCACTCCACGTGAGAGCCTGGATCCCGGGGCCGCGTAAGACGCTGGTCGCCGCGTCTCAGTCGCGCACAGACTGGGTGCGGGCCCGGGTCGGCAGAGCACTGCGGGGCCACGCGCCAGGGGAGGCTCCGCGCCGCGGTGTAAGGTGTGAGGCTGCGACCCACAGCCCCAAAACGACTGCCGGCCTCGCTCGCCCTGAGACACCGCCGGAGACCGCCGTGCGGAGGGCGAGCCCCGCCGCTTTCCGAGGCATCAGGGCAGAAAGTTTGGGCCAGGGTGTGCCAGGCGCCCTGGCGTGGCTTCCCAGCCGGGCTGCACCAGCACGGGGGGCAGTCGAAGCTCGGGGAAGGCAGCCTGGGCGCGCGCCGGAGCCTAGCTCAGCCACTCCCCAGTCTCCGCGGCCGGGAGCCCCCCGCCCGCCCCCTGGAGGGCCCTGCGCGAGACCGCCCCCGCCGCTCTGCCCCCGCGCACTCCGCGGCGGCCGGGGCCCTGGTCCTCCTTGGGGACCCGGGGACCCCATTCCTTCCCACAGCTCCTTAGGGTCATCCACCTTTCCAGCGACTCTCCTAAAGGAGGACTCCTGCCAGGACTCCCTCGGGCCTGCGCGCAGCCTGGGCCGCCTCTCCTGACGCGACCCGCGGGCCGGGATCTCCGTGGGCCTCGGCCTCCCCCGCCGGGGAGTTCCCCGAGCCGGGCATTGTGCCGCCGCCGCTGCCGACCTGGTCACGCCGCGCGCGGGACTCCCCGGCGTCTCCATAGAGCCTGACCCCCGGCCTTTCCATTCACAAAATCGCCTCCTGGTCCCCTGTGGGCACACGCGCCTGGACCCCAGCCCCGGAGGAAATTGGAAAACCCCGCGCCGGGACCCCTGACCCCAAGGGCACCACCTCTCCCAGCGCGACCTCTGGTCAGTCCGGGTCCCGGGTCCCCGGCCGCGCTCTGCAGCCACGCGCCCTCGCCAGCCCCTCCTCCCGCTGCGGGGTCCCGAGCGCCCCTCCCCGGGCCGTGCCCCCACCCCCGGCTCGCGCGTCGCGATGGTGATGACCGCCGCAGGGCGAGGCGCCCGGCAGGGTCGGGCTACTCACAGGCTCCACGTTCCCCGCGGCAGGTGACGGGGCACCGGCGGCCATGCCCCGGCTTCATCCCGGCCGCACCGGCGAGCCGGCGGCGAGGGGCGCGCGACACCGGGCTGGGGCGGCGGCCGCGGCGTTTCCAACGGCCACGCGAGCTGCCGGGGGCCGCGCCGCGCCGCTCGCTGTCCGGGGAGGCTCCGCTCTGCCACCGCCTCTCCTCTCCTCTCTCCGCTCCTCTCCTTTCCGCTCCTCCTCTCCTCTCCTCTCTCGCGCTCCCCCCCCCCCCCTCTCTCTCTCTCTCTCTCGTTCCTCTGGCTGGCTCGGCTGGAGCGAGAAGGCGGCAGCAGCACGCGGCGGCTCGGCGAGCGCAGCGCGTGCTGAGGGAGGGGGCTCAGGCGGTGGTGAGGCCGGGGGTGGGGGAGGGCCGCGGGCGGATGGAATGGGGACGCAGTCTGGCGGCCCACAGTCAGCCCAGTGGAGCAGGGGCGTAGAGTGATGGGCAACACGCACAGGGCACCCCCAGAGCCCAGTGTTGCCCTGGTCCCTTCAAGCACCCCCCAGGGTCCCGCCTCTCCTCCCCGCCCCCACTCAAATGGATCTTGGGGCAAGCCGGTTCAGGCAGCCTTAACAGTACCCCCTCCCCCCTACACTCCTGCCTATCTCTAGGACCTGTCCAGGGGTCCCCCAAAACAGGACTTGGTCACAGAGCAAGAAGGATGGATGTCCCTCCCAACTGGTGTTCACAGCCTCCTCTTCCTCTATCCACATTAATGGTGTCTTCCTGGCCCTCAGAATGGAGTGACCAGGCCCAGTCTGAGACCCAGCCGCCATGTTGTCCAGAGTGGCCAACCCGACCACCCTCAGCATTTCCATCCAGGTGAGCCCAGGATTTGCCTAAAATCAGGAGAGCAGGGACATACTGTCCCAACCCAGGGTAAGGGGTCCTGCTATGGAGTCTCTAGACTTGGGATGGGAAGCAGATACTGGGAAGTACACTGAGGATCCTCTGGGCTGGCAGGATGAAGCCCAGGAGAGGCAGTGGGCTCAGACCTTGGCATTCAACACCAGAGGTAGACGAGGGGCCTGGACATCTCAAACAGGTTTGGGCAGGCCCCAGACGGTGTTCTAAAACTAGAGACTTTGGAACTGGGCAGCATCCCCCGAGGACCTTTCCCATCTCAAAACAAATGAAAAACCTGTCCCTAGGTGGCCTTGACTCCTGCATGCTGCTTCTGGAACAATCAGATGCCTCCTTGCACCTGACTGTACTGCTTTAGGGTGTGAGGCAAAAGGAGAAGCTGGGGTTTAGTGGGAACCTGGGAGATTCGGAGCCATAAGGGGAGGGGTGTGTGGTGCTGTGCTGGGGCTCCAGGCTACTGGCTGCCTTCCCTGCAGAGCGAGGAGAGGCAGTGCCCAAGACAAGTGGCTGCTACCCACTCAGGAGCTTAATGCTTTTAATTTCTGGCCCTTCGGCCTATCTGGGCCATTGATCTGTCGTGGCCGGTGGGAATCATGCTCTACAATTCCAAGTCAGCTGCTTGGCTCTGCAGCTAAACACCGGATAAATGCCTTGTCTTTGAGGGAGGCAGCTGCTTGGTTGAGTGAACTTTCCCCAGCCCCGGAATTGAAATGGCACATCCCTACTCAAAAGACCTAATTGGCTGTCTCTGTCCTCTGCTGTCAGATGGCCCAGGCTCTCAGGGCCTGTGACTATTGGCTGTGCCCACCCACGCCCCTTCACTCACCTGTCTGCCTATGGCAGGCCTCTTGCCTCTCTGTGCTGCAGTGCTCCTGTCCCCGTCATCCATGCTCTTCCTGCCTGGGAGTCCTTTCTCTCCATCCGGGTCTCCTTGCTCTCCAGAACCTCCTCCCAGAAGCCTCCCAAAGAGAGAGGTCTCCAACTACGCCCACAGCTGCCTGTGCTAGGAAGTGGCAGGGCACATGTACCAGCACAGCTTCGAGCAGGTACAAGAGCAGAGAACTATGACTTGCAGGTCCCCGTCATCCCTCCTCCAGGTCATTCTGGAAATGCTTTGAAGACAGCACCATGCTTCACCCATCCCATCCCAGAGCTGGGCATGGAGTCAGCCCATGCGGACAGCCAGATGGTAATTGAAGTTGGCACCTGCAGCAAAACAGCTGGGGACAGGCCCTAGGGGGTTTGCTCTTTAGGCCCAGCTGCTGTCCACAGGGGTCTGCCCAGAGGAGGGCATCAAGGCCAGTCTGTGCATCCTCATGGTGGGGCCAACCAGGAAGCCTTCCCGTGGGGGTACCACCTCCAAGAATCTTTAAAACCTCTAATTTGGAAACTTTATTTTTAAAGACCTGAGTGTGTGGGGCGGAACTGGGAACAGTCCTTTGCAATAACGTTTAGAAAAGAAACAAAGGGAGGTTTGCTCAGGCTGACAACTGAGCACACAGACCACTTTGCTCTCTGTGAAAACCTCACTAAAACTACAAAAAGAAAAATTTTTTTTTTAAGGTAAAAATCCCCATGTACTGGAAAGCAGAAGAAAAGGCAACAATAACCAGCTGTAGGCTGCAAGAAAGCCAAGGCCGGGTGATACAGCCCATGGAGGTGACAAGCAGAACCAGCAGGCCGAGTACCTGTGGAAGAGGGACCAGATGGCCAGAGAGGACTAGATGGCCCTGGGGGCTTTTTCTGGGGAGCCAAAGCAAGAAGAGAAGGGCATCCTGGCAGAAAGCCCTGTCCCTGCCCCACAGCACCGACACTCTGCCCTTCACCCTCCAACCCAGAAGCCAGAAGAGTGACCTCTGGAGGAAACTGGCCAGCACCAAGAGGAAAACTTAAAAAGACAGCTTTGCCATTTCTCAGCCAAGACCCCAGCCCAGCTCTCCAGAGGGGAGCGCTAGGCACAACCGCACCCGGCCCCGAGCTGCCCTCCCTTGAGACTCACTTGAGCCCCTCAGACAACCCTTAAGAGAAAGCCCAACAAAACAAACGCCAGGGTGAGGGCAGGTGGGTGGGGGGAGCTTTGAAGAAACAGACTTGGGCAAGGAGGAGAAAATATCAGAAATAGCCATATTTAATATCCTCGAAGAGATCAGAGGAGATATTGCATCCCAGAACCAAGAGAAGGATGCTATTTTAAGGAGAACATTTAGAGAACAAAAAGGGCTGGGAAATTAAAAGCATGAGAGCCAAAACAAAAAAAAACTTCAACAGACTGGTTGGAAGATAAAAGTAAGCGAATGTCCCAGAAGGCACAGCAAAAAGACAAAGAGGAAAAAATAAGAAAGAAAGGAGGAAAAATTAGATGCCACGTTCATGAAAGTCAGCATCTACACAAAGGAATCCTCCAGAGAGAGAGAGAGAGAGAAAGACAGAGACAGAGAGAGAGCATGAGAATCACAAATTATTTAATTCAAGAAATGTTCCCAGAAATGAGAATGAGTTTTCAAATTCTACACACAATGGATGGAAATTGACCCACATCAAGGCACGTTATTACAGAAAACAAAGAAAGTTCCCTCTGGTTTCCAAGTACCATGAAAAAGAGCAGGGATGAGAGTAACTCCTGAATTTTCAAAAGCGGCAGCAGGGCAAGCTAGCAAACAACAAAGCATGCCTTCAAAATGCCAACAGATAGTGATGTCTGGCCTAGAATCTTTTACTTAACCAAAATGACAATAAAAAGTGAATTAAAATAAGGACATTTGAATAGGCAAGGTATCAAAAACATTATTTCCTGTGTGCCATCTTCCAGCTATTGCAGGATGTGCTCCAACAAAACAAAGAAGGGAAACATGAAAGAGAGGGCAACAAGGGAGAAATAAAACAGTGGATCCACTAAGAAAACAAGAGGGACAGGTGCGCAGGACAGAGAAGGGAGGGATGGCAGGAGGGCAGCTGTGTACTAGGCAAGAGGCCATCATCCAAATGAGAGCACAGAAGCCACACGGCCAACTGTCCAGTGCACAGACACAATGAGGGCTGTCGTCACTGAAATGTCTTTGACACCATATGAACCTGGCCTAGATTCTTCTCTGTACTCAGCTCAGGCTGTGACGGAGTTCCCACTCTTCTCTCTGCCCCACAACTGGTATAAGCTAGACACTCATTTTAGCCCTCGGAATTATCCTACCTTGACCTACTCTTAGAAAGGGGAAGGAGGTCCCTGTGACTAGGAAATAAAAAGGCAGGTCAGCTACTTACCCTATCACCTAGCCGGACACCCCAGCTGGGGTCTCCTTTCCCCAGGCCCACTCACGCCCTGCTTACTCCTGAAAGGGTCTCTTGAAAATTGCTAGGCAACTGAGGCCCAAGACTTTTCCCTTTGTCTCCTCCCAGGCAGGGAGGACACCGTAGGACAGTTTTTGTCTCCATCACCATGCACATTCACTCTTATGAAAGTTGATGACAGTATAAAAATGGATCTCCAACAATACAATGTTTGAGGAAAGCGAGATATAAGGGGGCTTCTTTCCCAATGAAAGCTTTTAATGTTAGGATAGGCAGTACCACAGGCTACTGCAGTTTGTGTTACACCTGGTACCAGGTTGCCTCACTTGGTTTATTTTTATTTATTTTATTTTTGCAGTGCTGGGGATTAAACATGGGACCTTCTCACTGAGCTGTCTCCCCAAGCCTGTTTTGTTTTGTTTTGTTTTGTTTTGTTTTGTTTTGTTTTGTTTTTAAGCCAGGGTCTTGCTAAATCACTAAGTTCCCCAGGCTGAGCTCCAATTTGTGATCTGCCTGCCTCAGCCTCCCAGAGTGCTGGGATTACAAGCATGCACCATTATGTGAGGCTCCCTTGGTCTTTTAATCCAACAGAGTGACGTATGTTTGCCTAATGCAGCCTAGACCTTGTCACTCGCTCACACACACGTGCGACACACACACAGATGCACACAGATTTGTATCCCTGCCCCCCAGTCCAGGCTTGCTGGCATCATCACACACTCAGGTGTCTCCTCTGGGCTGCAGTCTGGGCGCTAGAGGACCCATGGAGACCTGTCCCGATGGCTCCCACCCGGACAGGGCCCAGTGACCTGATGGAATGGATTCCTGAAGGACCCCACTCATGTTCTATACAGAAGCTTCTACCACACAGGGCTCGTAGCATCCTGTGTCCCTCTGGGCTCCATGAATACACAGTGGTCCACCTTGGAGCTCAGGCCACCAACAGCTCCCCTTAGCAACGATGTCACAAGGCCTGGGCTGCCAGGCCAGAGCCTTGGTTACTTGGCAGCCATGGAGGTGGAGCCTCCTTAGCCCACACCCAGCCTCCTTAGCCTCGGGTGGCAGCTTTGTGTCTCAGCAACCATCCCGTCACCTGCACCTGTTGCCTGTGCCTTCTCCATGCAGAAGAACACAGTTTGGCCTGGGGGCAACCACCTGGCATTTGGGGCTTCCTTCCTGCCCCACTGTGTCCACTGTCTTCCTGCTCCCTCCTCCTGGTCTCCTCCCATGTCCTGACTCCTCCCAGCCTGGCCTCTTTCATTTCTCCTACCCTTTCAGGACATCCTAAATCCCCAGGCCACCTTCCCCTCCCTGTCCCCCAGCAGAGATGCCAGGCAGGAGGGACCAGAACAGCCTCACCACCAAGCAGCCCAGCCTGTGCTTTCTTAGTGCCCATGGGTAGGTGGCCCTGCTGCTGGCTCCCTCTCTAGGACCCTTTCCATAGCCTCCTCCATGGCCCTCTATGGCTCCTCCGTCCTGAGCCTGCTGTTCGGGTTCCTCCATCAGTCTCTCCCTGCTTCTCCCTGCACACCAGCTTCCAGACTTAAGCGCCAGGCCTTGTTCTGCTTCCTCCTCCTCCTCCTCCTCCTCCTCCTCCTCGGTGATATCATCTGCTTCTGAGGTTTCACTGTGACAGAAGTCATCACAGCTGGGAGCAACTTCCAAGTCATTTTGTGTGGCCTCTAACATGACAGATGAGGAGACTGAGGCCCAGGGCATGGAGGGCTTGCCAGACACTCCAGACATGGCACCCAGCCTTGGACACTGCCCTGGGCACTTGGCATGTAGGGGAGCAGGCAGTGCATCTGCAAGGTCACATGCATCCTCTTGGCTTGATAGCTTATTTTATTTAAGAGAGTATGAGCTGGGCACGGTGGTAAACATCTGTAATCCCAGCACTCTGGGAGACTGAGGCAAGAGGATAACAAGTTTGAGTCCATCTTGGACAAGTTAGAGTTAGCAAGACTCTGTCTCAAAATTTAAAAAACATAAAAAGGGCAGGGGGTGTAGCTCAGTGTGAAGGCCCTGGGTTCAATTCCTAGTACTGAGGAAAAAAAGTATGTGGTTCTGTATCAGTACCAATTGCTCTCCATCCCAACACTGTCTTATGGAGACAGGGTGGACCATTTGCAAATCATCAGTCAAGTCCCTCCTCACACATGGATAGGAAACATTGGAAGGGGATCCCCACATCCAAGCCACGAGCTCTTCACCCTTTTGTGCTGCTTGGTAACACAGCTGCTTTTGGAGAGCAGAGATGGCCTGGCCAACCTGGGAGGGGGTGGATGAGTGAGGTTTCCTGAGGCACCGTCCAACTTTGACAACAGAGACTCCAGCCGGAGCCCAGAGCTCCCAGGACAGGCTCCGCAGCCTCCTCGGGGGTCAACACTTTCCTCTACAGCCTCTTAGATCCGCTTGTTCTGAGTACAACATGCACCACATCTTCGAGTTTAGCCTGTGCTTGCATAATAGTGCCCACCCAGAAAACAAATTAAAAAGAGGAAAACTCCATCCAAGCCATGGGTCGGCAGTGGCGGCAGGGTGGTATCGGATTGCTAGGCAACCCCAGGCAAACCTGGGAGAAGAAAGTCCGTGCAGAGCCAGCTCCGCAGAGGCAGAGCTCCTGGCCCTTTTGTGCGAAGGTGCTTGGCCACATCTGAGCAGAAGTCATGAGAGGAAGGAGACGTAGGCTGCATCCGCTGGCAGAGCACACGTCCTTTGGACAAATGGATTTTCCGGAGGATGGAGAAGAGCGGGGTGCCCACGTGATAAAAAACATCTGGAAACACACTGGAAAATCAGTCTGATTTCTGTTTCCCAAGGTCCAGGTGTTTAGAATTGTGCAAGCAAAACGTCTGAATTTTAATGGGTTCTTTCCCCTGGTTCCCGCATCACCTTCAGCAAGAAGCAAATGTAAACTAGGTTCAGAAGCCTGGAGAGAGACAAGAAGGAGGAGGAGAAATGAAAGAGACCCTAGGGGAGGATGCAGGGAAATGGAGCCGGAAGATAATGAGGGCCCACGTCTGGCTCTGCGCTCCCAGGAGTGAGATGGAGGCAAGAAATGCACATGCGTCATCCTTACAGCTCCAGCCAAGCCCTAATCTTGTTAAAATGTCCGTGGATGTTAAAATATGGACGATGAACATCATACTTTTAAAAGAAAAAGGTGGGGGACATGGCATCATGAAAAAACAGCAAGAATTTCCCCTTTGATTTTATGTTCTGCAGAGCTGAGAGGTTAAAACCTAGAGAGCTTGCACTAACGACAAGGTGCAGAGACTGCCTGGGGCAGGGGTGGAGGGACAGATCAGGATCCTGTGGCTGTCACAACAAAGCGTTGGTAAAATCGGTGGCTTAATGCCGGCACTCTGGGAGGCTGAGGCAGGAGGATCCCAAGTTCTAGCCCAACCTGTGCAACTTAGTGAATTAGCATTACTTTGTCTCAAGATTTTAGAAAGGATTGGGGATGTGGCTCAGTGTGAAGGCTCTGCGTTCAAGCCCCAGGGCCACAAAGCAAAGAAACAAAACGCAGAAAGGTATTTCCTAGAAGTTCTGGAGGCCAGAAGTCCAAAATGAAGGTGTCAGCAGGGCCAGGCTCCCTGCAGAGGTGGTCAGGGAGAACCCATCCCCTGCTTTCCCTCTAAGTTTCCAGTGCCTTGGCTTCCCCCTTGGCCTCAGCCTTCACGTGGTCTCCATCCATGCATACTCTTCCCCGCATAAGGACACCAGCCACTGGATTTAAGGCCCACCCTACCCCAGCGGGACTTCATCTTAACCATTTAGGCTTGCCCGAACCTTATTTCTAAATAAGGCCACATTCCGAGGTTCCAGTGGACATGAATTGGAGTGCACACTATTCCATAACTACAAACATTTTGTTAATGGACACAGACAAGTTTCAGGACAGGCAGGCCTGGTGACCGTCTGATCTCTCTCATCATCCCCAATAGACAGGGCGTTGCCCAGGGTCTGTTCTGGTCGAGACGCTTACCACCTCCTGTGACAGCCTGCTGTGGGGACCTGCATAGTTGGAAGGTGTCCTTCCGCACAGTGACTGACCTTGTTCTGGAGTGATGCGGGAATAAGGAGAACGGTGACCATGGCTCCTTCTTGCACCATCAGGCCTCACCGAATTCAGGCATACACATGCACACATACCCACACCCATGAATGTGCACAAACACGCACCCAGATGTGTGCAGCATACACAGTCCTGCAGGTGTCTCTCAGATAACCCCTGCCCACACAGATGCCTCCTGAAATTGCGTGAGTTCCTCGGAAGACCCCAGTGTGGCTGGCATGGGCCCAACAGTGACTGTCCCCTCCTGAATGGGCTTTCTGCTCACCTGTCCTCTGCTGCCCCAGCCACGTGCAGCCTCATCTCCAGCTGCTGCTTCCACACCATTCCTGGGCACACATATCCAGAGTAGGTAGGGGTTCTTCACCTACTCCTAGGAAGTTTAACCCTGGAGCTTCTGTCTTTTGCTTAGGTTCTGCCATCTGACCCATCAACGTGTCCTGCAGCTGAGTCGTTGCTGCATTGAAACTACAGTGAAGAGCTTGACCTAAGCCCTGGGTCAAGCAGGACAGGACTGAGCGTGCCTGCCAGAGACACCAAGAGGGTGGCCACTGCAAACCTTCTCTTGTTTTAAGTCACCAGTTATGCAGCATCTGTGAGGGCAGCCCTAGAAAACGTCATATGCCACTTCCACATGATGTGTGACACCTCGACCATCTGACCACAGCTTCCGCCAGGGACCATTGTATTATGGGGAGACAGGGGCTTTGGTGGGGGGTGAGGAGCTATTTACACTTTTGTGGTTGCTCCAAGAGAAAGGTGTGTTAATGCATAGTTCGTGGAACATAGCTCATTGACATGACCAAGAGTGACTATCTTACGTCTTCATAGTTTGGGTGAGAGTAAAAGAGCCCAGGAAGTCAGGCAAAAAGGATCACTGCCAGGGGTCGGATGGATGAGAAGTTTCCCTTCAGGAACTAGCCTCTTCTACCAGCCCACACACTTCCTGTCCAGTACACACTGCATATTAGTAAATAACAGGAGGATGGCCTTCCTCCCCAGCCAGAGCTAGACACTCAGTGTCCTTGCCCTGCTTTGGCCGACAAGTCTAGTAAGTTTCTGCCCCTTCTACCAGGGAATGAGTAGGCTCCTAAGGACCCTGGGGGTGTTTAATATTAAAATCAATATCAACAGTGCAGACTAGGAACATCTTCCCATTTGCAATGGGCGTGTTCCTAACCCCTGTATCCAGGCTCCTTTCTCGTGTACTAGCAGAACCCCCAATAGTGAGCCTGGTACTTCAATGCCTAAGATCATACACAGCTTCCCTTGCAGCTAGGTTGTGATCACATGATTGTATTTGGTCAATAGCATGGAAAAGGAAGCAACAACTACAGGCCCACCTCACATCTGCAGGAGAGGTCACCTCACACTTTCTCCCCCAGACGCTTGGAACACAGGGACTCATACGTCATCTTGGACTAAACATATGAGGGCAACACCCCAAGGATGGGGAACACTGAGAGGGAAGGACCCAGGCTTCCAGGGGACCTTCTGGGGGCTGGCCACCTGCCTCTGGACAGCCACTTCAGAGAAAATTTATTTCTCACCCACTGAACGCCTCATTCTTAGAGTTGGCCATGCATTCATCCACATTTATATCCTCACCAAAATGATTTTCCCATCTGGATGAAGCTTGGAGGTGAGCTGAGTAGATGTTGCTTTTGACATCTCACCAAGTATCACATGAAGACAAGGACAAAGTCCCACACCACCTTCATGGACAACTTTGCCATTTACCCCATGAAGGCAGTGCTCATTTGGCATCTCCTTCATTCACTGATTCAAGGAATCACACATGCAAGCCGACGCACCCTGCCCTTACCCACGGGAGGTGGCGTGGAGAGGCAGATGGGGAGACAGCTCGCTGACCACGCTATATGGCAAGTACTCTAAGAAAAACACAAGGAAACACTCCACCCACGGAGGAGGCTTGCCATCGTCTATCAATATTTTTGTCCACAGTCCCACACATTAACACGGCCGTCGTCTCCTCCAACGCCGTCTTTAAATACCAAAGATGGGCACATATGCTGAAAGGGACCACAACAGGCAGGGACTTGAAGAGGCAACTCACAAAAGAAGACTTAAAAATGACCCCACTGCAGAAAAAATGTAGCATCTCACCAGTCACCAAAGCAATGCAAATCAAAACAGAAACACACTTTCATATCCTCCCCCCTCCCCTGCCAGTCTTTGAAAATGCTGATTACCCTCCGTGTGTCTGGGTTGCTGGGAAGTGACCCTCTCCCACATGTGCTGGTGGGATTCGAAGTTACCCTCATCTTTCTGGAGGGCAGACTGGTACGTGGATCAAAAGCTTTCGAAATGTGTTTAACCTTTCACTCAGCAATTCCACTTGTAGGAATTTACCCTGAGGAGAATCTCAGGAACACATGAGAAGATTTATCTTGAAAGATTAATGTACTAGAATATTTGCAACATTGCTTATAACATCAAAAGATTGAAAACAAACTAAACCATCCAACTCTAGGGTATTTGGTAAATAATTTGTGCACTCATTAAAACTCCTATCGTAGAAGAATACTGAATACCATAGCAAGGGGTTTGTAAAGCACCAAATGGACAGGTTTATGAAGCCAAATGCACTGAAATCCCAAATATACTCACAGGCCTCTCAACAAGGCCAGAAGGACACGCTCCCAGGGCCAGCAGCCATTGCCTCTGTGCCAGCGGACAATGGGTGATTGGTGTTTTCTTTTTTGAAATTTAATGCGTATTCTACATTTATTAGGTTGGCTCTGAGTTGCATTTGTAATCAGGAAAAACACGAGTTAAGTTTTTAAAATTTGATCAGAAATATTACAGAGGCAGTTTATTCCCCCATATCCCAAGGGAAGGAAGGGAAGGAGGAATAGAAGCCTGCTCCCAGGAAAGGTGGGGATCTACCCGGAAGGGTTTACAGCGCTCAAGACCATGGGAGGGTCCTCATGCCTTCAGCTGGGAAGCCCACAGAGCGAGCACCTTAGAAAGAGGGGTCAGCAGAGCACGGAGCCCCTCTAGTGTGGACTGGATGCAGCACTAATTATGCAAATAAATCACTGCCCAGTCAGGGACACTTCTTGTTGGTGCTGTGGTTTTTGTTTGTCTCTCAGTGGCCAGAGTCAAACCATGCCGCGAAGGAAAGACCACGAGACAGCTTTGTTCATTCTAGGAGGAAATGCCCTTCACAGGTTGCCCAATCTGACCTCTTGACCACTCCTTTTCAGATTATGTTTTAAATTGCTTTGCTGGCCTCACGCAGTAAGGAGCTTTCCCTATGCTGCTGGGACATTTCTCGCCCTCCATCTTACTCTTTGAGGAGCCTCCACCCAGCAATCATTATTTGAACCCAAGTTCTGGAAATTTCACCATTACTGAATAACTATTTTTAAAGGTTAGGTTGGTATTTTTTCATTTAACTCTCAGAATAATATCATGGAGTCAGCCTTCTTGTCCCTGGGTTATAGGTAAGGAAACTGAGTGTCTGAGATAAGCAATGCACAGGGTTTCCCTGGGGAAAGAGGCCAGGAAGAGCACAGGATGGAGGCCACAGTCTTATAACTGCACAGACAGGGGTCTTTGCTGTTGCTTATACGTGGCTCCTGCATTCAGATTTGCCTGGGAGACGGTAAAAAGTGGATGTCCAGACAGCAGCCTGCACCAGGTAGAGCTGACACTGTAGGCTGGGGCTCTGAGGTCAGGACATGACTCCTCCCCAGGGACACCGGCGCGCAGCTCCGCTGGGAATCACTGCACTTGTGGAGAAGGAACTCTCGGGTCTTTGCATCACCACGTGCACCCTGGACTTCTCAAGAAACAGTGCAGGGTTTGTGGATCTGAAGACTCCTGGAGCATCCCCCTGGGCAAGAACATGACGTGGGCAGTGAGAAGACCATGGGAAGAAAACCAATTGTTCTTCAAGTCCTGCGTGGATGGAGCTAACTTTGGAGGTGGCCAAGGATCCAGACCTGAACTTTCAAGCTGGGGTCGGGATCCAGGAGGGTGCATCATCCCTCAGTGCTCCCACCTGCCCTTCTGAGACTGGGACCTTCCAGCCCAGGGAGGCAGGGTATGGGTTCTCGGTACCAGTCTAGAGCAGAAGAGGGAGGGACCAAAGGACCAAGGGAACCAAGGAGTCACACCTTCTCCAAAGCTTCGTCCCATCACAGCAGTTCCTAGGAGTCACTGCAAGAGCCTGGCTGTGTCTGTGACCTCTCCAATGAGCCATTTTACTCTCAGCAGGGATGCCAGCCCAACAGAAGGCTGCTCCAGCTTCCCAGAGCTTCAGGCAGGGGGTGGCAAGATGAATGCCGAATGGGGATTCGTTTTCATGGCTCTGATGATGGGACATGGATGGGTTGCCCCCTCTCCTCCCACCAGAGGAAGAATACCAGCTCACTGGGGTCCCAGGACTGCCACTTATAAACTGCCTTTGTGTGATACCCATCAGACCTCTCGGGTCTTCACTGCCCCACCTCCCAAGAATGCATGGACAGACTTCAGAGCTCTATGTCCCTGCCCTCCTCCCCCAGGGCCCTGGACACCCGGTAGCTGACACGCTGAGCAACTGCAGCCAGGGGAGGCAGTCCACCACCAGCACACAGCCTCCTTCCCCACGAACACAACATTTCTGAAACTGAGAGACAACTCTATTGGGAGAACAAGAGCTAATTAAATTTACTGGGATCACTGAAGAGGAAATTATTTAATATTCTGAACAGAATTTAATATTTGAAAGCATGAACGATCTTGATTCGTCATAGAGGGGTTCTCCACCACCCCGGGGGTCACATCTAGCAGGATCCACCTGTCAGTCCAGGTGAGTGGATGGGCAGCGAGAAGGGCTGGGTGTTCTTGGAACCACAGGAGGGTGACAGAGAAGCTTGGCCTGGGTGGGAGCCTGAGTCCCCCTGGAATGCCAGACAGTCCTACTCTGAATCCCCAGGATGGTTGGTGTCTCTACAGTGAATGGAAAGTCACTCCCTGTGGGGCCTCTGACCTCTGCCTGCATTCTTTGCTGCTATCTGTCACAGGGGGCCACTGCTGGCCAAGTGCACATCTGAATGAGAGACCAGAGACCTCCTTGGAATGCATGAGTCTAAACAGGCCTGGTTCTCAGGCAGAAACAGAAAAGAAACGAGATATTTCCACCAAGGGCCGAGATGCCAAGTTGGGATCTGGTAGGGAGCTCCTCTCCAGAACGGCCCCTGAAGGAGCTGCCACAACCATGCTGGATAATTGGTGCTGCTCTCAGTCGCCACAGTGAGGCCTCCAGAGTCCGGGGCTTGAGTTCCCCAGATGCTCTGAAAGTCATGGTAAGTCATGGACATTCATGGAAAATTATGAGCCCAGCTCACAGGGGAACAGCTGAGACGCGGCACCTGGGGCCCTGCTGACAGATCAACCTCCCTGGAGATCCCCGTGGGACGCACACCACAGTCACATCAGCACTGCCGCCAGGCCACCACCACACAGAGATGTTCTGGGGTCACATGGCACTGGGTGTGATACCACAAGGGGAGCAGCTACAGAGGGAACCAGTGTCCACTGTGAGGAGGACAGGGCTGGGTTACCATCAGTGCTGGGGACTCGGGCTCAGCCACCCAAAATATGAGCTGTGCGGAGCCCTTCAGATCCTTAGGAAGGGAGAAGAACAGGGTATCTAGGGTGGCTCACTCCCCGGTGGAGGGAAGATGATGTTCCAGTGGGAGCCGGGTGGAGACCAGGTGTACTTTAAATTTGTAATTAAAGGCTAAGAAGGTGGAAGCCATGTAGGTTTCCCTGACTTGGGCATCTGGTCTGGAGATGGGGGCAGTGATGGTAGCCTGGAACCCAGAAGATGGAACCCTCTCACACCTGTCCTGTGCCACTGCCAAGCAGGAAAAACTGGGGACCCTCTCCTTGTCCCTACTCCCTGCCCATGCTAGTTCATCTTAATTGTCAACTTGACTGAAAGACTCCTGCAGAGGTGATTGGAGCATTAGGGTGATATACTCCTACATGGATTAATCCACTGATGTTCACAACTGAGTGTGCTGTGAGGAAGTGGGGCCCAGCTGGAGAAGGTGGGTCACTGGGACCTGCCTGTGGAGGGTGTGTCTCTCTTGAAAACTCTTTCCCTGTGCTCTGCTTCCTGGCTGCCATGAAGTGAGTAACTTTGCTCCACCATGCCCTTCTGCCATGATGTTTCTGCTTTGGAACCAGCCAGCCATGGACTGAACCCTCTGAAAAGGTAAGTCATTAAATCTCTCCTCCCTTAAATTATGGACGACGGGTATTTTGTCCCAGTGATGAAAAGCTAATGTACCTCTTCATTCCCATTCCATCTCAGGGGACTCAAAAGCCTTCCACCTCACTGTTCAACACAGGCTCAATACATATCCAAAGTGGGCTCCCTGGGCCTCCTGCCAGGGACAGCATTCAGGCCTTGAGTCCTGCTCTGTCCTCAGGGCTGCCCCAAGACCCCAGAATTCCCTGCAGCCCTTCAACAGGTTTGCAGAGATCCTATGTTCAGCTCTTCTGTCCACCACAGGAAACAGATGCAGGAGGCACAGTCATCCTTGGGGAGCCTCCAGGGCCACCAACTAGCTCTACCTGATGCCAAAGAGGGGCATGGCTGGTAGGGGAGGCTGGCTGGGTTCCATAAGATCTACAGACTTCTAGGCCTCCTGCCTACCTGTCACAGTCTGTGTCCTTGAACTTTACTTCTGTTTCCTCGACTATAAATTTTGCACAGACATCAACAATCCCTAAGGCTTCTCCCAGCTCTAAAATTGTCTGCTGCTGTGATTCAGGGCTTAGCTATGAGGTATGGCTGAGGCAGGCCCACAGATTTGAGGGCCAGAGCAGATGGGGAAGACTTCTGCTCCCAGGGCTCAGCCTTCATGCTCAGCCCTAGCACAAGGGACCATTTGTTTGAAAGTACCATGTGGCAACCTGACCTGCCTGTCCTAGAGCCTGGTTCCTGGGGGCTTTCCCAGCAGGTGCACTCATGTTTGCTCCTTCATCTCCCCTAGCTAACTCCTGGATGCAAAGCGTGAATCTAGGGAGACTGAGAAAGTCACTGTCACCAGGCAGTGATATGATGAATGATTTTAAAGTTTTAGAGTGCAGAATCATTGAACATTACACAACATTTAGAAGCCTGAAAAGGAAAAGATTTTTGACTAATAAATAAGCCCTTCAATATACGGGGGAAAAAAATATATATATACACCATAGATAAAGTTAGTGAAAGAGAGATTTGTATCACATAGAAAAAATGATGAGTTTCCTTCACAAACAAAAAGTTCTGGGAAATTAGTAAGTAAAAAAAAATTGAAAAAGAACCATTTCATAGAAAAATACAAATGACTATAAACTAGGAAAAGATGTCACTCTTAATTACAGGACTCCTAAATAGCAAGATACAAGGATTAAGTCAAAATGTTTAGTGCTATCCGGAAAAGGACAAGGTCTTAGTTAAAGGACATCTTCTGATTCAACAGATGCGACTATACATTGGTGAAACTTTGTTGAAGGGGTATTTGACCTAACAGTTTCACTTGCAGGAATCCATCCCACTGACTTATCCTCACAAGAAAGCCAAGATGTACATACAACCTACAAGTGCAGTTGTTTTTATAGTAGCAGGAAATACACTACGGGAAAGGGAGTGTCCACCCATCAGGAAGTAGATTATAGGACATCATTTGAGGACATCATGTTTTAAAACAAGGCAGAGCTATGTGTGCTGATTGGACACTGTCATAGTTACTTTCATTGTCTCTGGCACACAATACCTGACAGCCACAACTTAAGGAAGGAGGGGTTTGTTTTGGCTCGGTTTGTAGAGGTTTCAGTCTGTAGTCAGCTGGCTGCAGGGCAGAAGTAACATGGCGGAAGAGCCTGGGTGGAGGCAAGCTGCTTGTGGCAGGGTGACCAGGAAGCAGAGAGAGTGAAAGGAGCAGCAGAGGAGAAAGATAACCCCTTCCAGGCCAGGGCCCCAGTGACCGCCTCTTCCTACCGGGCCCCACCTCTTAACAGCAGGTCAGCTGTCAGCCTCATAATCCAATCAGCCCTGCCTTTGAGCTCATGAGGCTTTGGGGGGATTCAGATGTAAGCCATAACAGACACCATGTCCACAATATAGTGTAAATGAAAAGAAAATCTAGAACAATATACGTAAAATCCCATTTGCGAGGGCAGGTTGGGAATATGTAATTATATAATATAGAGTCCACCAAAACAGTGTATACATCAGGAAAAGAAAAACTCGTATAAATATTTTAATGCTAAGTTTACTGAGATATCATGAGATTAGTACAAGTTACCTATGGCCTCTACAACGACAAGAGATGCTCAAAGTGGTGGCCATTGGCATCCGGACATTTATTAGTACAGTGAACTGCTGAAGTGTGTATACATTTTTGGAGGAATATATATATGAAATGTATATATGAAATATATATATAATATATATTTATATAACATATATTTATATAATATACAATTATAATATGAAATATAATATTAAATTAAATTATTATATAATATTAAATTAATAATATTATTATATAAGATATATAATAATATATCTTATATAATAATATTATAATATAATATATATATATATGTAAAATTTCCAGAAAAATTCACAAACAACTTTACCACTGGACCATGGGAATGGGGATTCAAGAAGATAGGTCAGCCAGAGAGCTCTTGATTCCTGTTTTATAGCTTTTCTATACTGCTCTGTTTTTGCCGTGAGCAAAAATACTTTTTTCACAGAAAAATGGCTTTAAGAGAGATTTTTGCTTTAAAATAGTTTTATGAGTGTAAGTGAAGAGTTTTTGTATGTGATTGAAGACAAGCTATTATCAGCTTAAAATAGACTGTTATAACCATAAGATGTTACTATAACCATAACCACAAAGGAAAATCCTCAGGTAGGTACACAAAAGATAAAGAGCAAGGAATCAAAGAACACCACGACAAATAATCATCAAATCACAACAGAAAACAGCCAGAAAGGAAAGGACAAAGGCACTACAAAAGAGTCAGAAAACAATTAACAAAATGGCAAGAGTAAGTCTTACCTATTAAGAATTACTTTAAGTGTAAATGGATTAAATTCTCCAGCAAAAGACAGGGTGGCTGAATGGATTTAAAAAGGAGCAACACCCAGCCAGGCATAGTAGCACACACCTGTGATTCCAGCACTCTGGGAGGCTGAGGCAGGAGGATCACAAGTGTAGCTCAGTGTGAAGATCCTGGTTTCAATTCCCAGTAATATACACACACGCACACACACACAGTCAAGATCAAAAAATCTGCTGCCCGCCAGGACTCACTTTGGCTTTAAGGACACACAAAGGCTGAAAATGGAGGCATGGGAAGATTCTCCATGCAAATGGAAACCAAGAGGTAGCAGAGGTGGTGATGTGTTTATCAAACAAAATAGATGTTAGTCCCAAAACTGTCACAAAAGATGAAGATGATCATTAATTATAAAGAGGTTAATTGATCAAGAAGATATAAAAACTATAAACACATATGCATTCAACATCAAAACATCTAAATATATAAAGTAATTACTAGCAGATCTGAAATGAGGAGGGCAGAAACACAATAGTAGGAGATGTTGATTCCCCGCTCTGTATAACAAAAAGACAGAAAATCAACAGGGAGACAGCGGAGCTGAACAACACTGCAGGCCAAAGGGACCCAGCAGATATACATGGGACATCCCAGCAAAAGCAGAAGACACATTCTTCTCAAGTACACGAGAAACATTCCCCAAGATGTGGCAATTATCCATCAGCCACAAAAGGGTTAAAACCCTCAACAGCAAAATCCCCCACTACAGCAATCCCGCCCTGCACCCAGCACATGGCAAGCAGCCACGAGGTAATGCACTAATACTAACCAAAACCAGCCTGAGGTAAACACAAATCTTTCCCCCAGTGAGAAGGGGCCTTCTTCCAGCCCCAAGTAAGTGAAGTTGTCAATTCACAACTTTGATGTACAACTTTAGATATAATACAGGTGTTCCTAAAGGATTAACAAGGGACAGGAGCCCCAGAACTTGCGTTTCTGAGATGGCTACACTCGCCATCCCACGCCCTTTCCCACGTCTTCAGTCCCTTGTAAAAACCTGACAAGCAGCTCCTTCTTCTCTTGAAACTCTGCTGCTGCCCTGCCTGACAGAGTCCTCTGATCTAAATAAACTCTTGTCCTCCCTGTTCCCTGACTGTTGGTAAATTCTTTTACTGTCCGCATCCCCAGCCATGCATTTACCATCTCGCAAGGTACAGGACAGATGTTGGTATCAGAAAACATAACAGATTCAAGAAGATCAAAATCACTCCGATCCTCTTTTCCAACCACAATGGAGCAAAACTAGGAATCATTAGTAGTAGGAAAACAAGAAATTTCACAAATACATTGAAACTAAACAACATGCTTTCAAACAACCACTGGGTCACAGAAAAAACAAAAAGGAATTTTTTTTAATATCTTAAGACAAATGAAAATATAAACAAAACTTAGGGGCAAAGCAAAAGCAGAGCTAAGCGAATATTTACAGCAATAAAGGACTACCTTAAAAAACAAGAAACATCTCAAACAGCCTAACTTTACACTTCAAAGAAATACAAAAAGAAGATTAAACCTAAAGTTAACAGGAAAAAAATTATAAAGATCAAAGCAAACACAAGTCAAATAGCAAATAGAAAAGATCAACAAAAATAACAGTTTTTAATAAAACAACAAGAAATCCTTAGGCAGACCAAGAAAGAGAAGATGCCTCAAATAAATAAAATCAAAATGAAAATGTAGATATTACAATGAGGGCCTCCAAAATAAAAAGGATCATAAGAGATTATTATGAACAATTAATGCCAACAAATTAGGTGATATGAAAGGAATGTATAAATTCCTACAAACAACCAACATACCAAGAGCGAATCAAATAACGAAGGGGATTGAATCAGTCATCAAAACCTCCCAAAATCCAGGACCGGATGACTCACAGATGAATTCTACCTGACAGTCTACCAGTTAGTAGCAAACTTAAACTCTTCCAGAAAGTAGAAGAAGAAATACTTCCACACTTGCCTCATCTGGATACCAGAGCCAAACAAAAACATCACAAGAAAAGAAAACTTAAGGCCAGTATCCCCGGTGAAGAGTACCACACTGAATTTAGCAGCACATTTAAAAAATTGTACACACCATAACCAAATGGGATTCTCCCTAGAAACCAAGGATGATTCGACCTATGTAAATCAATCAATGTGATAAATCACACTGACAAAATGACAGAAATCACACATCCATGCAATAAAAACCATCAATCAGACTCAGAAAAAACATTTGACAAAATTCAACATCTACCCATGATCAAAACTCTCGATAAGATGGGTATGGAAGGAGCTTACCTCAATAAGGCCACATTTGAAAAGCTCACAGCTAACATCATAATTAATGGAGAAGAGCTGGAAGCTTTCATATAAGGCAAAGATATTCTTGCTACATCTATCTAACGTACTGCAAGTCCTCTGCAGAGCAATTAGAAATGAAAAAGAAATAAAACTAAAAAGGAAGAAGTAACATTTCTGTTTTCAGATGACATGGTCACATATGTAGAAAAATCTTAAAACCTAACAACTACAAAAACCTGTTAGGATAAACTACTGCAGAAAAGTTGCAGGAAATAAAATCAACATAAAAAATTACTTGTGTTTCTATATGAAGATAACAAACCATCCAAAAAGTAAATTAAGAAAGGGATTCCATCCACAATAGCAACAAAATTTTTTTAAAAATTTAACCAAAGAGATGAAAGGTTTATATACTGAAAATTATAAAACATTGATAAAGGAAATTAAAGACACAAATATACTACAAAGATACAGTAACCTAAACAGTATGGTACTCACATAAAGACAAATATATAGACCAAAAGAACAACGTTAAGAGCATAAATAACCCCTTCCATCTGTAGTTGTTATGGCTTATATCTAGATGTCGCCCCCCCAAAGCCTCACACACTTATAGGTGGGGCTTTTTGGAGCTTGCTGGATCTAGGGTGTGTGATACTGGGATTAAGGGTGTGTGGTACTGGATTAGTTCACTGATTGGAATTAGCATAATTCTGGGTGTGGCGGAATGAATTTACTGAAGACAGAATCCCCAAACTGGGTATGGGTGGCACCACCCAAAAGGCTTATAGCCTAGATAGGATAAAAGGGAAAGACAGGCTGCTTGCTGCTTGCTGCCTCCTGCCTGCTCTTCCATGGACTGTTTCTCCTCTGCCATACCCCTCTGCCATGCCACCCTGCCTTGGAGCCAGCCAACTATGGATTGAAATCTCTACAAACTGTGAACCAAAATAAACCTCCCCTCCTTTCACTTGGTATTTTGTCTGAGCAATGAGAAAAATAGCTAAGACAATAGTCAACTGATCTTTGCCAAGAGTTCCAAGAAGACACGGTAAGGAAGGACTGGGAAACTAGACGAAAACATGCAGAAGAATGAAATTGAACTCTTAACTCACACCATATGCAAAAATCAACTCACAGTGGCTTAAAGACTCAAATGTAAGACTTGAAACCATAGAACTGCAAGGAGAAAACTTCCTCACAATGGTCTGGGCAATAATTTTTTGGATACAACACCAAAAGCACAAGTAATAAAAGCAAAAATCAACAAGTAGAATTGCATCCAGATAAAAGGCTTCTGCACAGCAAAGGAAATAGTGAACAAAACTCAGCTTTACCAAATGAGAGAAAATATTTGAAAACCATACATCTGATAAGGGATTAATATCCAAAATACATAAGGAACCCAAATAACAAGGACAACAACAACAAACAACCTGATTTTCTAAGTAGGCAAAGAATATGAACTCTTAGGTACATTTTGCCTTAATCAAGCACCTTCTCAGTCACCTTTGCCCATTTATTCTCATCTAAAACTCTACACATTGAAATGGCCAAGGACTTAGCACCAGGAAATCTGCCTCTCCATATAGGAAAGATGTCATTCCACCTTGTCACAGGCTTTGCACGTCAAAGTAATTCCTAAAGCAATCAATGTTTTAAAAGTGCAGAAGACAAAGTTACAAAGCTAAATCTACAAATTAAAGTGGAACACCAAGACAAATAAAATTTATATCAAGGCAGAAAAGGAGGAATTAATGAACCAGAAACAGAGGGCAAAAACAAAAAAGCACCCCTGGTACCCACCAAAAAAAAAAGCAAACAGTAAAAAGATTTATTCTGGCTTTATCAATAATTATATTAAATATGAATGGACTAAACCCTCCAGTTAAAAGGAGGTTGTCAGCTACAAAGACAGATTGAAAGGGCAACCCACTAGGGACCTCTTCTGTCTCTCTTAGACAGAAGCTTTCTTTCCCCCAATAAATACAGCTTTCTTTCCCTCAATAAATATACCTTATTATTTAAGAAAAAGACTGATTGAAAGTAAAAGTTGATTATTGTGATACCATGCAAATGATAAGCATAAGAAGCCTATGTGGATTACCTTAATAGCGGATAAACTAGATTTGAAGACAAAGGGTATTAACAGAGGTAAAAAATGTCACCTCAGGGCCGGTGAGATGGCTCAGCGGCGTACGCGCCTGCCTGGCAAGCTCGAGGGCCCGAGTTCGACTCCCAGATCCCACACACGGAAAAAGGGCCGGTGATATCACTCAGCGGCACGGGCACCTGCTGGCATGCAAGGTCCTGAGGTCGACCCCCGGTACCCACAAAAAAAAAAAAAGAAAAGAAAAGAAAATAGAAGACCTGAGTAACAGTGTTACCCACCTTGACCTCACCAACATTCTTAGAACCCTAATACAATCACTAAGTCAGGTCATTTTTAAGAAGCTTGACATATTTTGGAAACTGAAATCTTACTGAATATGTTTTCTGACCAGATAGAAGTAAATTAAAAATTAACATAATAGAAAAAGATATAAGATATATAGAAAGATATAATAAGATATATAGGGAAAAAAACCAGATTTGAGGAATTTAAACAATATATTCCCAAAGATTCCAGAGGTCAAAGAAGAGATCACAAGAGATATTCTAAAGTATTTCAAACAGAATAATAATGAAGGAAAAAAAAAACAAGATCTGTGCGATGTACCTAAGAAATGCTTAGAGAAAAACTTGTAGTTGCAACACTTACATTTGGAAAAGTCTCAAGTCAGTGAACTATGGTTCTTAATAAACTTCAAAAAATAAGATTAATGTAAACCCAGAGTAAATAAAAGCAAGGAAATAATAAAAGTAACAGCAGCAACTGATGAAGTGAAAACAGACAGACTAAAGAGAAAATTTTAAAAGGCAAAAGATGATTCTCCGAAAAGATCAAAAAAGAGGTGGAACATGAAGTGGTATCTCTAGAGAAATTGCAGATTTCAAAAAATTAATAATGGAACATTAAAAATAACTCTGTGCCAATACATTCAACAACTTTGGAAAGATGACACCTTCCTTGAAAATACAACTAACATGAGATAAAATAGAAAATCTGAGTAGAAATTAAATAAATTATCAAAAGCCTTCCTAGGAAGAAAATTTCAGGCCCAGATGGTTTTACTAGTGAATTCCAGAAAACATTTAAGGAACAAATAATCTTACTGAAACTGTTGCAGAAAATAGGGATGATAGAACACTTCCTCGCTATGTTTTGTGAGGCTGGCATAACCTTGGGATCAAAAATTGACAAAGACATGACAGGAAACCTGGAATTGGTGACAGGGTGGGATGCTGGGGCTGGACCCCTCACTGCCTGGCTGGCAATGAGGCTCCTGTCACTGGTGACAGGGAAGACATTGTCTTGGCTGTTTTCTATAGCTACAACAAAATACCTGAGACTGGGTAATTCAAAAAGAAAATAAGTTTATTCAGCTCACAGTTCTGGGAGCTAAAGGGTCTGCAAGCAGGGTAACAGCATCTTCTCCACAGCCGGTGAGGGTCTTCCTGCTGCTTCGTAACGTGGCGGAGGGAATACCATGGTGAGGCAGAGCAAACATGCCTGAGGTAGCCCAACTGTGTAACAAAGCAGCTCCCTCCATAACCCAGTAATCGATGAATGGATTCATCTATTCTTGAGGGCAGAGCCATCACTTCCAAAGGTCCCAGCTCTTACCACTGCTTCGTCAGGGACTGAGTTTCCAACACATGGAATTTGGGGGACACATTTATACCACACTGAGCACAGACCAGGTAGAACTGGGGGCAGCCCTGGAGGAAGCCCCCATCATCCTCAGTAGCTCTGAGCCACGTCCTGGCCCGCCCTTCCCATTGCTTGAAGACCATGCAGAGTTCTGTGCACCAAGACGACACGTGCTGGACCCAAGCCAGCCCTTCCCCACCCCTGGCCACTATGCTACAATGAGGGCCGCATACACCCAGCCAAGAAAGGGCTGGACCAAGGAAGGATCAAAGGAAACAGGCCCCAAGAGGCCAGAGGACCTGGCAGGAACCAGAGGTGTACAGTTAGGACTGGACTCGGGCGGAGTTTGGTCAAGTCAGCTGGAACACCCCCAAGTGTGGAGCAGGAGTTAGCCACAGGGGAGCAATGGCAGAGGGTCACTTGTTGTGCCTCAGCAGTGTGGTTTGAGCAGTCACCACGTGCAGTGTGCAAGATCTACAGCTACAAGTAGAGTACACGAGGTCCTGCTCCGGGAGAATGTCAGGCAATCCACAGGAAAACGAATAATAATGGTGCGTGATTCTACCCCAAAGGATGCTAGGAGGGAACCCCCAAGTGCCAAGATGCCAGAGGACTTGGAAGGCCACTCTGAGTGGGTGAAAGAGAGTGGGAAAAATGAACACAGACTCAAACTCAGTTTCTCCTCCTACACACTCACAGCACGGATGGCTTCTGTGCCCCAAACGGTGTGGGGTTTCTCCCACCAGTGAGCAAGCGCTTCTGCAGGACCACCAGCTGGGCGTCCTCCAGTCTGATTCAGTTCTGAGACAGTGTCAGATCCCACGGGTTGAAGGCTCCGTCCCCAGCACCACCCCACTGCAGACCCAGTCACAAATCAAGGTCTCCGGAACTTCTGACCCACTTCTGGTCGCGGGTACCCACAACCCCTGCTGTAGGCTCATTAGTTTGCTGCAGCGCCTCACCGAACTCAGGGAAACACATTCAGTGGTTCATTGTAAAGGATATTTCAAGGGGGACAATTAAAGAGCCAGTGAGATGATTCGGAAGGATCCCAAGCGAGGAGCTCTCACCACCTCCGGCAGGTGGGCGCGTTCTTGTTCGCTTCCTGCGAGCCTCCGCTGGTCAGCTGTCCAGAAGCCCCCGAGACCTGTCCTGGGGTTTCCTGGCGTGTCGTCACACAGGCACAGCTGAAGCAAGGACAGCCGTGTAGAAATGGGATTAGACACAAAGGCCGTGGGGGATGCAAGTAGACTGGGTGGGGACCCAGTGGGGCCCCTGTGTGCAGATCCCCCTCAGCCTCTCTATCCAGCACTCCTCCCTCCTGGGGATGGGCCGACCCCTTCGGAAATGAGGGTCTTAGGCTCAGACAAGGAAGGGGAGATAGTTTTCTTCATGGTTGACTCTTAAAGAAAGCATGTGAAATCAGGTGTCTTTTTAATTTCTGTGAGCCACCTTGGGAAAGAGAAATTCTGGTTTATATGGTTGCCTTAGAGAGGAAAAGGAGAGGGGGAGGAGGGCAGAAGGGCAAAGATATGTTGCTTTCTAAGGCTGATAGCCCCCCAGTATTACAACAGAAGATAAGCTTATTTTTCTAGTCTTTTAGGAAATAACAAGGGCTGTGGGAGTCATGAGCCAGGATAAAACGATAGATGATAGATAGATGATGATGATGATAGATAGATAGATAGATGATAGATAGATAGATAGATAGATAATACATACATACATACATACATACATAAATACATAGGTGATAGAGTATTACAGAGGTCTTCTAGAAGGGGCTCCAGACAGGAGGAAGAGCCAAAAGGACAGGCCTGAGAGGGCCCTGCAGCCGGTAGAGCTCAGATGTGCTCCTCACATCTGGGTGTGACAGGCTGAGGAAGGGCACAGCTGGAGAGAGATCAGCCAAGGCCCGATTGTTCCCGAGTTGGCTCGGGACCAGCCTTCAGAGGCCGTGCAAACACAGCTCAGAGCAGGGGCTCAGACGCAAGGGCGTGGGAGCAGTGATAGTGCCAAAAGCCAGTGCTGGTGGGGTGGGAATGGACTGGGGAGGGTGAAGGCGGGGAGCCAGCTGGAAAGCAGCTCAGTCCAGGAGTGGGGATGCAGAGACAGCAGGGAGCCCCTGTGTGCAGACACCACGGGGGGTGGACTGATCCACAAAGCCACCCTCATTTCTGACACCAACTACTAGTCTAGAGGTCCCCCAAGCCACCCTCCAGGTTCAGTGATGCCTTAGAAGGGTTCACAGAGCTCAGCAGGTCATTATGCCCAAGGTCACAGAGAAAAGGTATAAAGTCAGCAGAGGAGGAGGCCCGGGAGAGGATGGAGCAGGGTGTCCCTTGGCCCCTCCCAGTGGAGTCCAGACAACATCACTTTCCCAACAGCAATGGTGACAGCAGTCACCATTGGGGAGCACTGCCAGCCAAGAACACACCTCGGCCTCAGTGTCCAGGGCCTCCCCTGGCCCCAGCATGGAGGCTCAGCGGGCACCGTGTGGCTGGCCTATCTCAGCCTCTTCAGAGGCTGACACCCTGTGACTCAAAGCCCCAGCCCAGGTCACTTTGTTGTGGCCCAAAGCCCCCATGGTCAGTCCTTCTATTGGTGTGGCTGAAAGCCCCCGACCCCCAGCAAAGGAGAACAAGACATTCTAAGGCTCAGCGTCACTGTCCCCAGCCAAGAGCCAAAGCCAGACCTCCCTGGGCACAGCTGAATTTGCTGCTGCGCGGTGGTATCCCTGGGCTGACTTTGCAAGCGGGCTATCTCTGCTTGGCGTGTTGGGGAAGGAGATAATCAAACTCAAGAACAATTTCTCGGGGTCCTCTTTCAGAACAGGATCGTTGTTCTCACACAAAGAATGAAAGCCCCGTGCCTGCCAGCCTGGGTAGAGTGTGGGGGACAAGGACCTCACAAGATGCAGTGCTCCAGGCCAAGCACTTGCCAGTAAAAATAGAGGACATCACCACAGCACAGGGACAGGCAGACAGACAGCAAGGTCACTTCCAGGCAGTAGACCAAGCCACCCTTTTGCAGCAAATGTGCGTTAGAGAAAGAATGCTTCTTTATGGATGCAAATTTGCACAAATACATGCAGGAGAAAGCTAGGCAGAAAATTGCCACAAATAGAGGTAATTCATGCTCTCCAGCTAAAATTTGAACTCTACACATGGTGTACAGAGAGACTGGGAATCCCCAGGGACTCCAGGAAGCCCAGCCCAGCTCATTGCCACCATGGCCCCTGAGCCACACAGCCAGGGCCAGGACCACCCACAATTCAGCCTCACCCCTCCAGGCCGCCTCTTCTCTCAGGCCCCTACTTCCTGCCCTAAGTCTGCTGGGAGTCCCCCAACATTCTGGCCTGAGGGTATCCCCAATATCACTTGACTCACCAAGTCTCAGCCTCCTGCACTGGGGACACAGGGCCACCTCCAGGATGAAGGGTGCCCTGGCCTCTGGCAAGGAGGCATCACCCAGTGAGGGCAGTGGCAGGGTAGCAGAGGATCAGTGGAGCAGACAATGCCCGCTACAGATACAAGGAGCAGGGGAGCTGGTGGAGGGGGAACCATGGCAGACCAGGGGCACCCAGCAGGCCCATCAGGAGCCCCGCCCTGCCTCTCAGCTGCTCCATCAGGTCTTGCAGGGACTAGCAGGCCGTGTCCCACTGCAAGGACACCAGCAACGAGGAGGCCATCGGGGGCTTCAGGACCAGGACCTTCCTGCCACCTCGAGCCCCTTCCTCCACTGTAAATGCTGCGGAGAACACGGGTCCTCCACATGCCAGGGCGGCTGCTGGGGGCCTGGCGATCCCCCCTTCCTTCTCCAACCGAACCTGACTGCTTCTTCCTTCTACTCAGGATCTGCATTTTACTACCTGTCTGTTCTACCTCAGTTAAAAAAAGAAAAAAAAAAAAGAAAAAGAAAAATGAGTTCTCCAAGGGCCTAATTGACCTACTTATCGGCTGCCCCCCGCCACCACCATATAGCTTCTCTCATTTCTGGCTCCAGTCTGTCTGACCAGCCCCCTCACTCCCTCCACCCTGCCCCAGGACCTTTGCACACACCAACCCATCAGAATGCTCTGCCCAAGATGTCTACACAATCTGTTCACTGGCTGACTCAGGTCTTTGCGAAGCATTGCCTTAGCAGAGGTGACACCCCCAACCCAGTGTAAAACAGACGTACCCCACTGTATGGCTTGTGTCTAGATGTCCTTCCAAAGCCTCATGCAGGCATAGGTGGGGCTTTTCAGAGGTGGCTGGATTAGGGTGTGTGAATGTGGATTAAGGGTGTGATACTGGGATGAAGGGTGTGTGGAACTGGACCAGTCCACTAATTGGTTTATCATAGTTCTGGGTGTGGGTAATGGGAAGCCCTGCCCTGGGTGTGGGTGGCACCACCCAGAAGGCTTGTAGCCTGGATGGGATAAAGGGAAAAAGAGGCTCACTGCTTGCTGCCTCTCACCTGCTTTGCCGTGGACTGTTTGTCCTTTGTGCTGCCCTCTGCCATGCCTCTCCGTCTTGGAGCCGGCCCATTATGGACTGTAACCGCTACAGACTGTGAGCCAAATAAACCTTTCCGCCTTTAACTTTGGGTGTCGGGTATTTTGTCTCAGCAACAAGAAAGTAACTAAGACACCCACCCTGCCAGTTGAGACCAGGGGACAGATGGACCTTGACCCTTCTTCTGAGCTTTACGTCCCTCTGTGGCATTTTCATGAGCGTGTGTGTGTGTGTGTGTGTGTGTGTGTGTGTGTGTGTGTACCTCTCTGTGGCTGAGCTGTAAGGCTGACATCCAGAGCTAAGCTCAGCATCAGGAAGTTTGGATAACCATTGTGAACTGAGCTCCCCCCACCCCTGGGATGGCTCCTGCCTGCCTGTGGCAATGGCTCTCAGGACTGGCGAAAGTAGATAGGTTCCTCTCAACAGTGGCCCTGCCTCAACGCAGCCCCAGGCCTCTGCACAGAAAAGCAGCAATGAGCCCATGAGGAAGTCGCTGCCACTTTTGTCAGGGATGCCTCTCACTAATTCGCGCGGCTGCTGGGGAGGACGCCTTAATGCCTCTGCACAAGACACAGTCATTATTTCTAAACATAGCCGCCTTTCCCCACGCTGTCACCATCAGATGCTGGGGAATCTCAGGCCCAGAGTCAGCTCTCAGCCACTTCCTCAGCCTCAGGAACCCGGGGTCACCTCACATCCCACAGGGCACCAAATAAGCACAGGCCAAGATGCACCCCAGCCCTCTGACCCACCTGCTGCAAAGAGGAGGCTGTGAGATACCACCTAATCCAGGCCTGGGGGGCCCGCTCCCCACCTAGGTCACCCCGCCCCACTTTCCATCTCCAGAGCAGTGCAGCACGAGATGCAGAGCTGATGGGGGGGTTGCAAAAGTGATCTGGAGTGCAGCGCTGAGTACAGGATGGTCTGTGGTTTAGTGTTGGGTGCAGGTGTGGTCTGGAGGGACGAATGAAGTCCCCACAGCTAGGGTACAGCGCACCGGCCAACTCCCTGGTCATCTCCAGGATCAGACATGCCAGTCTCCCAGGTGGCGATCACAGGATGCTTCTCTGGAGTGATTAGAAGGAAGCCCCCTAAGAAAAGACCTACAAATAGACTTCACATGTAGGAAAAAGTAGATGTCCACCACCCTGTAGGGAGCCCATGGTCACTGCCAGGACCCCGGTAGTCCCTCCAACCTGAGTCACCTCTGTGTCCTTGCAGATTAGGGGAGGTTTCTGCAGGGCTCCTCAACCTCGAAAGTCTGCCCTGCCCTCTTGTGGCAGGTGGAGGGTCCTGGTATTTACACTGGGCCTCAAGGGGTATAACCACATCGGCGGGGTGATTCCGAGGAACTCGCTCTGTATCATCGTGTACCCTACAGGACCGAGATCCACCTGTGCACAGGTGATTAAGGTTTTCTGTTTGTTTCTTTCTTTCTTTGTTTTGTGGGACTGGGGATTGAATGCAGGCCTTCACACCCAGCTACATCCCCAGGCTTTTTTTATTTTTTATTTTGAGTTTAAGACAGGGTCTGGAAGAACCTAAATAGAGAGTCTGCCAGCACCTCATGAAGATCCACACGGCCCACTTCCTTCAGCTTGATGCACACCTTGGGAACAAGAAGGTAAGGACAGATGGATGGACATTTGAGAATAGACTCCAGCACAAAAAACAAACTGTAAATTCAGAACCAGTACCATGCGGCCGCCTCCATGATGGCCGCCTTCTGGTTCTCATGGCCTTTGGGGACCTTCCCTGTGCCACCCAAGTGACCAAGAAAATGTGGCAGAAGGTTAATCTGTTATCCCAAGACTAAGTTATAAAAGAGACACTGCAGCCGGCATCTCTCCTCTCTCTCTCTCTCTCTCTCCCTCATCACTCACTTTGAGGGAAGCCAACTGCCATGTCAAGCAGCCATATGGCGAGGCTCACATGGCGAGGAACTGAGACTCCTGCCAACAACCAAGTGACTGAGCTTGGAGCCGATCCCTCTTCCCAGTCAAGCCTCAGACGGCTCCAGGCCTAGCTGACATATTGGCTGCAAACACGTGAGAGCTCCCGAACAAAAACCAGCCCAATTCCTGGCCCCCAGAACCTGGGAGACTGGGACCATTTGTCGTTTAAGCCACTGCAATTGGAGGTAATTTGTGACAAAATAATAGATAACTGGCCCAGGTATGTACTTTGCAGAAAGAGGAAAACTTCAAAGAATCTGACATTCATATCATCACAGGGATGAGAACAGATAACGCATCTGCGAAACACAAAGAAATTATTAGAGAACAAGAGTGCATGGAAGTAAAATATGATAGCATAAATGCAAGTTGGTGGAAGCACTGGGGAAAAAACTTGATAGATCCCCAAAAGGCAGAACAACAACAACAAAAAAAAGCAAAGATATCTACAATAGGAGTTTGAGTTTTGATGGAAAGGGTTAAATAATGAAGCCAGGAGGTCTAATATCTGACAAATAAGATTTCCAGAAAGAGCACTGAGAAAACAAGGAAATAAGATTATCGAAGAAGTAACATCAGAAACTTCCCCTTATAGGAAGGCCCACATCTTCACGTCGAAGGGCACACCAAGTGTCTAGATAGCGAACAGTAAAGGCGTACAACATACATTCACTTGTTTTCCATTGCTTTAACGAAATACCAGAGCCTGGGCTCTTTCTAAGGAAAAGGAGTTTGTTTTGCTCTGTTTGGGAGGCTAAAAGCCCCAGGTTGGGAAGGCTCACCGATTTGCCCTGTGGTGAGGGCCCCATCTGCTACACCGCATCATGGCTGAGGACATCATGGGTGGGTGTGAGCAAGAGGAGAGATCACATGGTAGATGGGAGGCCAGAGAGCACCTCTACAAGGTCCTACAGGACTACTTACCCATTTTTGAGGGTGACTTTCCCCAAACTCCATCACTTCCTGTCCATCTCTTAGTCTCCACCACTTCCACATAACCGTACTGGGGGACAGTTTGAATCATATGCACACTATGGCATATGCCTGGTGACATGTGACACCAAGAATACAAGCTTCTGGAGAGAAGATCAGCCCATATAATAGGATCAAAATCAGAATGGCTTCAAACTTCTCTACAGTAGCACAGGAATGAGAATGTAGTGGGAAAATGCCCTCAAAATTCTAGGTAAAAATAATTTCCAAGTTGCCCAGACCAGGGAATCGTGCAGTCCAGCCCAGCAGGGAGCAGAAGAAAGTCCTGGCCACGAGCCAGCAGCAGCCTGGACAGCAGGCTGTGTGTCCTAAGCACATGTCCTAGGCACCAGAGCAGCTGCTACAGAGAGAAGAGAGTGCTGTGAGGTTTGTCTGTGAGGAGGGCTGGATGGAGAGGCACACTGGAAGGTGTGCCAAATCCTAAGCCATTATAAACTCCAGGATAAACAAAAAGTCATGTAACACAAAAGAAAAATGTTATGATTGTCATAATAAGAAAATTCTTAATGTGGATTTAACAAAAATTTAGACATCATTGTTTAGGTGTAAGTGAGCGAAAAGCCTGATCTGCCATGAAAGAAAGGACAAAAGTGTCATCTAAAATTGATGAACTGTGAAGTTCCCGTGCATAGGTAGCGTTTCAACATCCAGGAGTAAATTCCAGAAGTAACAGAAGGGCAGAGGGAAGGAGATTCCTGGTGTTAGCTCTGGAGAACTGTTTCACTTTAAAACTATTTTCATATTATACCTTAATTTAATAGTTAGGGGGCCGGTGAGATGGCTCAGTGGCGTAAGCGCCTGCCTTGCAAGCACAAGGGCCCAAGTTCGACTCCCGGATCCCACATACGAAAAAGGGGCCGGTGATATCGCTCAGCAGCACGGGTGCCTGTTGGCGCATGAAGTCCTGAGGTCGACCCCCCGGTACCCACAAAAAAAAAAAAGATAAAAATAAAAAAATAAAAAATAAAAAATAAAAAAGTTAGGAAAAAGTTGATGTCACCTCTCTTGAAATTAAAATGATGTTGGAGTACCTATAAAGGAAAGTCTGACCAATTCATGCCAGTCATGTTATGCGTATATTTGAGTAGCATGATGTTGAAATAAATACTGGGTTTTTTTCCAGCTTCACACTGTAGGTAACCCAAAACAGGCAAGCAGTTTTGCCAAAGGGATAAACAAGGGCATAAAAGAAAGATGGAGCTATAGAACTTGCAAAGACCTTTCAGGTTCCTGGCCCAAACCACTCATGTATTCACTGCGGTGTAAACCAAGCCCCAGGGAGGCTGTGCTCATGCCAGGACTGTGTGTAACACCCCATGCAATTGGGGCCTGAGCCTGGGTGGGCAGGACCTGGTCCCCCTTACGAAGCCAGAGCACCTGAGCTCCATACAGCACCCTTGAGGGTTCCATGCCCAATGGGAAGACGCTGCTAGACAGGGTAGGGAGGAAAATGAAGACACTGAAAAATTAGTTCTCGGTTTACCTAAAGCAAATGACAGCCGCATCTAAAGTCTGTGTCACAAATCTACAAGACTCAGCCCATATTCCTGATGCCTTTCCAAAGAAATTAAAAACCTTACCAACCTGGGCCAAAAAAGCATGAAGGAAAGAAAAAAAAAAAAAAAAAAAGCATAGCAGAAGGAAAAGATGAGGAGCTACTGGCTGTGGCCAGACCCTGGGTTCATGTCCCAGCCCTGGCCTCCCCAGCCAGGGTACCTGGGGCCCCTGTGCCCAAGGAAATGACCACGTACGCACCTCCCAGAATCACCCGCTGGGCATGAGGGAGACTGCACATAGCAGTGACCATCACCTAGACCCGCGGTGGTGAACCTTTTAGAGCTTTCAGGGACACAAACAGTTCGCTGTGGCACAGGCGCCATAGGTTCGCCACCAGTGACCTAGAAGGTCCTCGACAAATGTGAGCACACTGTGATGCATCCAGTCAGTGCATGCTGTAGACACAGGGTTTGAGCAGATGTTAGAGAATCTTGAAACCAGGGGCCCACAAGCAATGGCCCAGGGCAAACCCGGCTGCCATGTATTCGTGCCAGTAAAGTCTCACTGGAACCCAGCAAACTCTTGAAGCCGGAGACATTAGCTGTCTGGTCCTTCATGGAAAGTGTTTCCCAGCCTCTGTTTTGAGCAACTGATGGTGACAACAGGTAAAATGTGAAAGTCACTGCGAGCAACAGGACACTGTTGAAAGGAATATTACACGGCCATAAAAAGGAATGTGGTACTGACTCCACTACAACACAGATGAGCTGCTATCTCGCTAAATGCAAGAAGCCAGTCACGAGAGACCACACATGTGATTCCATTTACCGGAAATGTCCCGAATAGGGAAAGCCAGAGAGACAGAAAGTAGAGGTTGCCAGTGCTGGGGTGGGGAGGCTGCAGGGGTGGTAGCTCAGAGGTAGGAGTTTCTTGTCAAAGTGATGAAAACCTTTAAAAACCATGGCAGTGGCCACAGCTCCATGAAGATGCTGAAAGCCATAGACTTGCACACTGTCAACGGGGGATTATGTGGTATCTTGAGCCACTCCAGCTGCTAGGACAAAATGCTTTAGAACGGGCAGTTTAAAAACCACAGACATGTGTTCCTGATGGTTCTGGGGGCTGGAAGTCCAAGGTAAGATCAAGGTGCCATGGATTCATGGCACGTGGAAGGGCATGTGGAGGAGAAAGAGTCCATAACAGGGCAGGGAAGCCCTGCCTTCCATCTCTCCCTTTACACTCCATCCAGGCTACAAGCCTATTGGTGGTGCCACCCACGGCCAGGGTGGGGCTTCCCGTTACCCACACTCAGAAGGACACTAAACCGATCAGTGCAGATCAATCTCATGCAGAAACACTGCGGAGGTTCCAGGACAGAGAGGTGGCTGCAGGCCTCCAATCCCAAGCCCGGTCTCCCCTCAAGGCCAGGCTCCCTGTCAATACCCTGACTCGGCCAGTGTCTCACCCTCTCCCGCTGCAGGTGATCAGGGAGGACAGTCTTGCCCTCCTGCCCCAGTCCCAGCCACCCCACTCCTAAGCTCCCGGGCCCCTTTTCTACCTTCTCAGGGGGCAGAGAATAGCCATGCCTTCCACAGAGGCCCCCAGATGGCATCCCCCTCGCTGCCTCATCTGCCCCCCAGTCCTTCTCGCTGGGGTCACCCTGCAAGAGCTCCTGCAGCCATGGCCACCCTAACTCAGCTTGCCCAATAGCCCTTGCCAAGGCGGCTCTGAACCTGGGTCAGCAGACTTTCTGCAAAGGCCCACAGTATGGGTTATGCATTTCAGGTCACACCGGCTCCATCTTGGGGGCAGCTCCTCAACCTGCCCTTGTGTCTCTGAAGCAACCATCTGTGATGCGTAAACAAATGGACGCAGCTGTGTTCCAATAAGACTTTATGTGCTAAAACAGGCAGTGAGCTGGATCTGGCCTATAGGACGGTGCTGACCCCTGCTCTGGCTTCACCTGTCCCCTCTGCCCCCTTCCGGCAATGTCCCCACAAAGCAAAGGAAGGGGTTTTCCCTGTTGTTGTTGTTCTTGTTCTTGTTTTGAGTCAGGGTCTTGGTAAATTCCAAAGTTGCCCAGACTGGGCTCTAACTGGCAATCCCCCTGCCTCAGCCTCCCAGAGTGCTGGGATTACAGGTGAGCCCCACATGCCCCTCTGAGCATAGTCTTTTCAAAGGACAGGTCTGATCATGTCACCTCCAGCTCAGCATCCTTCAGTGGTTCTTCAGTGCCCCTGGATGCAGAGAAAGAAGAGTTGAGGGAAGAAGAGAAAGCAGCCACGCAGCAAATGAGAGCTTCTCAAGGGGTAGTTCCTACATCCAGCGGGCAGGGAGCAGCAGGTCTTTAAATGCCCAAGCACCTCCCCACCCCCACACACTCGGCACACAGTGAGGTCCCAGCCAGGCTGGACTCTGGAAGTGCACCTGAAACTGTTCTGCCAGCCACTGTAAACCAGCCCCAGACCACACCGGAAATGCGCAGGGCCAGAGTGAGCTTCCCAGCATCCGCTGGCCATTAGCATGCTGCGTCCCTGCTGTTGAAGGGTGTCTTCAGTTCCCCAGCATAGGCAGCAGCACAAGCCTGAGGAGGAGGGTCTGGGCCCGGGCTCTCCAGGGACACGGGCAGCAGCACATCCTGGACAAAGATCCCCGAGACCACAGGACCAGGGATGCCTTCCAAGTAGGGAGGCCACGGTGAGAACACTCTGTCTTTCGTGAAGATGATGAGGAGAGCCTGGGCTTTGGGCTCGGACCCAGGCAGTGCAGGACCTGCTTCACCCAAGGCTTCTTCAGGTCCAGGAGAACACGCTGCCATAAAAGGGCAGGAAAGACGCTCAGTGCTCATAAAAGGGAGCGAAGGGACTCAATCCGTCCCCGGGTCCACATGTGGGTGGTGCCCTCCTCTGTTCCTCCCTCTCTCCTCCTCCACCTCCTCTCCCTCTCAAGGAATCTGTCCGTCTGTCTCTGTCTCTCCCTGGACGTGTCCTCCATGCACCCCACCAGGGTGGTGCCCCTGGAGGCTGGCGAGGGCCCAGGTGGGAGGGTACAGGTGACGGATGAAGCCACGCTTGGTGATGGTTTTCTGTAGCCGGCAAGAGTTCTGCTCTGGCTCCCAGATGGCCACCGGAGTCAGGAGAAAAGGGCGGTAACCCGCTGTGGTCCCAGCCTGGCTCGTGGCTGCAGGGCAGAAAGGGCAGCAGAGGAAGCCGTCCCAACAGCCTGGCTGGAACCAGCTAGGACAGAAAGGTGGGGAGGTTGAGGTCACCCAGGTCCTCCCAGGCTCCTTGGGAGTGGCTGTGGACAGCTTATTGGAAGTCAGGAGGGTACTCAGCTCCCAGCTCCCAGCCACCATGAAGGAATGCTGGGCTGTTTCCGAGTGGGATGAAAAGCATCTACCACAAACTGAACCACTTGGGAACACTTTGGGATATTTAGCATGTTCATGATGGTGTGCAATCTTCACCTTTGTCTGCTTCCAGAACATTCTCCTCCCTGCAGAGGAGCCCCCCATCCTCATCAGCAACCACTCCCCACCCCCACCCCCTGCCCCAACCACAGCCCACGATCCATGGTCTCCGCAGACTTCCCTCTCCTGGATGCTTCAGAGCACCCGGGTCCTCTCTCCTGTTGGCTGCTCCTTGCCCCAGGGTGTTTCCGGGTCCTTCCTCTGCCGCCTATGTCAGAGTCACACTGTCCCTGTGGTGGGGTCACATGGGCTCACTCTTCCTCACTTTCACAGCCACCAAGGTGCCTTCTGCTTCCCCAAAGCAGTGGCAGGATGAGGGAGGGAGCAAGGTGACCCCAGGGAGCCAGGACAGGCACTGGGGTGCCAGAGAAGCACAGGGCACAGAGAAACATAGGGCTCAGCCAGAAGTCACTCTCTGGGATTGTAGAAAGTCATCAGACTGAGCCCAGAGCCTGCTGCAGCCATCAGCCAGTCAGGAGGAAGCCCCAGAGCTCCTCAGAGGCAGACATCTGTCCTCTGTCCTCGTTCATATCAAAATGCTTGGTTGGGGCCGGTGAGATAGCTCAGTGGCATAAGCGCCTGCCTGGCAAGCGCGAGGGCCCGAGTTCGACTCCCGGAACCCACATACGAAAAAAAAGGGCTGGTGATATCGCTCAGCGGCACGGGCGCCTGCTGGCGCGCGAGGTCCTGAGGTCGACTCCCAGTACCCACACACACAAAAAAATGCTTGGTTGTATGCAATATGAGTTTCACCTCAATAAAAAAGAAGCATATATATTTTAATATCTCACTTCTTAAGTATTTTGATAATTATTCTTCAATAACAGTATTGTTAACAGTACTGTAACCCTAGGGAATTTCTTTTCTGTATTTGAAGCCATTATTCTGAGAAGGTGTCCGCTCACTTCACTAGATGCCCAAGGGGTGCTTGGTAAAACATCAGAGTCCCCAGGACTGGACACCTCACAGCCTACTCTCTGCACCTGTCTCTACCTGCACAGGTGTGGTCAGGCATCCTGATCCCTCCCAGGCCCACTGAGGCACTGAGCCGAGAATCAGGGGCTTCATCTAAGAGGAAGCCAGGCTGTACCTGCGTGCTGCCTGGGGATGGGCTGAGGGGGTGCTGGTTTCCTTGCTCAGAGGTCTGAGGTCACTTCCTGCTTCTTGTACCTAATGAGGACTGGTTCTGTAGCAGCCAGGGGAGACAAAACCCCAAGCATGCCCTTGTCATGCAGCATTTATGGTCTTCTCATTCAGTGTGGAAATGTCTCCAAGCATCTCTTAAGATGCAGATGTCCAGGACAGAGTGAAACCCAGCAGTGTGAGGGGATGGATCTGCAGTCGGGACAGGCAGGATTGGGCAGCAGCTAGAGGAAGACAGAGCTTCAGAGGGTCTGGAGTCTGGTGTGACTGATTTATAGGTGTCATCCAGGCCAGCATGTCCTGTGAGCAGAGAGTGCCAAGTCCCTCCCTCCTCCTCAGCGGGAGGTGCCTCCCACAAACCTGCACTACTGCCTGGCATCTGCCCCTGGCCACAGCCCCACTGAAAGTGCAGCATTCTCCAGCAGTGGGATACCAACCCCTGCTCTGAGCTTTTGGTTCCCTCGAGTCTGAAACCTGCACCTCCGATCCACGTGCATGTGCCCATGTGGCTGTAAACACCTGGAGAAATAAAAAGCATCACCTGCCTACAACCTGCCCTGCAAAGTGCCAGGTGGTTTACAAACGTACTTTCATGCAAGCCTTGCTACTCCTGTGGAGCGAGAACTATTGATAGGAGGAAAAAGTACAGCACAGAAGGGGGAACCTATTGTTCATACTCCAGCCCACAGAACTTCACACTCTCGACTGGGCCACCCCTCCTCCACTCACAACATGGTCTTGGGCTCCGTGATCCCCTTGGCAGAGCACCTATGGCTGCATTGCTTGTTGCCTCTGTAGAACTTTACTGAGCTCCTGCTATGTGCCAGGCACCACACCCACTCATAGGCCCTGAGAATGCAGTTGTAACAAGAGTTTGCCTTTTAGACAAAGAGGCAGAAAAGAAAGCTGCAGACAACTCACTCAACAAGATAATCTCAGATTGTGATGAGGCTACATTAGTCAGGATAATCAAGGTTCTGCGGCAGTAACAAATAACCTCTGGGAATTCAGTGGCTAACTGAAAGGTTTACTTTTCATTTACATCACAGTCCAATGTGGTTTGTGCAGCTCTTTTGGGCTTCCTGTGGTAACACCAAGATTCAGGCTCCTCACACCCCAGCCCTTTGTCTACCCAAGTGGTTTCCATATGGACCAAAAATTTGGAAAGTCACTCAGGGTTCTGTAACAAGGTCTGGAAATGCTGTGTCATTTTCTGCTTGTAACCCACTGGTCCCAATCTAACTTGAAGAGACAGTGGGAAATGTGGCCTTTCTTTAAATCTTCCCGGAAAAAGAAATGGAATTTGGTGAACATAGGATGATGTTTCTGGGGTAGCAAAGAAAATCATCAGGATGATACATCAGAGTATCTAGAACAAAAAGCCCACTTTCAATAGACAAGCAAGGGGAGGTCACTTTCAGAGAGAGCTGAAGGAGCCAGGAGAGAGCAGACCAAGCTCAGAGAACAGCAAGTATAAAGATTAGGCCAGAAAGTACCCGTCACATTCTAGGAAGAGAAAGAAAGTTATCAAGGCAGGTAAGGGGCAAGCAAGGGTAGGACATTGGAGCAGCAACCCTACACACATCAGGTCACCATCAGGTCACATTCTAAAAACCAGCCTACCTGGGCCCGACCCACTCTCTAGAGATTCCAACTTGATTATTCTGGATTAGCCCTGGGGTTTGCATTTGGTATTGCTCTTCTCATTAATTTTAAGAAAATAACACCTATGCACAAAAATACACAAACCATAAGGATATGCTCACTGATTAGTCACAAAGTGGGCACTGCATGCAACCCCCCCACCTGGACCAAGAAGTAGAATATTACTGGTCTTCAAGTGGCTCCATCTCCTCTATCACCATCCCAAAGGAAACCATGTCCAAGATTTCCATTTTGCCTGCTCCTGAGCTTCGTAGAAATGGAACACCTGGATTCTTTGTCTCCATATTGCCATTGCGAGGTTCATTGTATGTAGAGATGTTGCTTTGTACCCGGTGTATAAATTCAGCACAATTTATTTGGCTGTGGTACTGTTGCTTGGTTTGGGTGGCTTCCAGTTTGAAGCTGTGACAGAGTGCTGCTGTGACCTCCTGCTGCATCATGTTAGGGCACCTGTGCGAGTGTTTGTGGTGGGGAATATCTTGAAATAGAGTAGCTGGGTCTTGGGGAGGCACACGTTCAGCTTTTAGAAGAGTCTGCTAAAGAGATTCTAGCATGGTTGTTCTACTTCCTACCAGCACTGTATGCATATCCTGGTAGTTCCATGGCTTCTCCGGCCTTTGGGATTGCCAACTCATTCATGTAGCTATTCTGGTGGGCGTAGAGCAGTGTCTCAGTTTATATTTCCCTGACAACTGATGATTGACACTTGTTGAATACTTTCTATTCTAGGAGCCGTTTTCTGCTCCTGTATATTGCAAATACCTTCTCACTCTGTGCTTGCCTCTCACTCTCCTTATTGTACGTTTTGATGAGCAGAAGCTCAAGAGTCCAAGCGTCAACTTTGTCTTTTAAGGTTAGTGCCCTCTGAATCATGAAGATGCTCTAGATACTCTTCTGGGCTGCCTTCTACATGGTAAAATTGATTTCTATGTAGGGTGTGAGGTAGGGATCGAGCTTCTTATTTATTCTCAGGTGGCTTTTCAGTTAACCCAACACCATGTATTGTACAGATCATGATCGTCCTCATCAACAGCACCATCTCTGTCACTTGTCAGTTGTGCACAATATGTCCATATGTGCTGGGGTCTCTATTCCCTTCATTGGTCTATTCATTTATCCCTGTGTCTATTAGAATCTTTTTAATTCTCTTAGTGATTCTACCATGCAGCCAGGGTTAAGAACCACTGATCTAGGACTTTAAAGTTCATAGAAACAAGTTAGTCTAAATGCAAATGCAAAGTGTGTGAAAACCCAATAAAGGACTCGAGAGCAAAAAATAATATTAAATTTGGGGCATGGAAAATGCTATGGTAGGACTATTTGGAAAGCTTCTGTGGAGCAAGCAGGAGAACCAGTGATGGAGCAGAGATACTTAGAGCAATCCATTCAGCCCCTGCTTTCTCTCTAATCCTCTCCAGACCTGCAGATCCTTCCCAAGCCACTGTAAAAAGAAGGAACAGCAGACACAAGAAGGAAAACTTTCTGCTTGAGTTACTAGCCAAGCTGAGGAAACCTGATCCCTCCTGCAACCATATTTTATCCTCGAGTTGCCAGGGCACTTCTTATAATTAATGGCTAGGTTTTAATTAAACATTGATTAGCCACTAATTAGCCTAATGATCAGTCTTGGGGAGAAGACAGGGTTGTCAAACACCGCCAAGGAAGAAGGAAGATCATGAAAGATTATGGCTTAGGTAGAAATGCTGTTTGTACCTCCCTCCAAGCCAAATGCTTTCTATGATTTTGGTCCATTATAAATGATGCTTTCGATGTGAATTTTCCTAATCGGTTTGAGTGTGATGAAGTCCCAGGTAACTGATGCAGGGAAGATTGAATCTCTTCACCTTTCATCAGATTTCAGCCTCTTACTGCCTCTGAAGAGCCTCTTCCCACTTAGAGAGGAACTCATTTCTGTCCCTGCAATGAAATCATCCTGGCTGAGCCTGGTCCCCCACCCAACCCTTCCCTGGGGGTCAGACCTTGCTTCCTAGTCATCTTCCCGGAGGCGGGCATAGCAGGGAGTCCCCCCAACACAGAGATTTGCAAATGCCTAGGGCCCCATGACACCCGTTCCTAATCCTTCACCCCCCTGCCCATACTTCCCAGTGCTGGTTTTATCTGAAAAGGGCACAGTGCTCACAGCGACCTGCTCCCAGGGGAGGATGTGTTCACCCTCACCAAGCCTGCACCAGTAATCAAGGTCGAGTTGCTCGACATAGACACGTGAACTACGAAGTCACCTTGCAGGCCAACCCGCTGGAATTAATTATGCAGCAAAGCCCGGGGAGGGGTGGATGACGCGATAATACTTCATCACTGCCCTTGTATCTCTGTAAGTTTGGACTTACAGAGAATAATGCAAAATTCCCTTGAAGCTCCATGTTTATGCTGAGCCAAAACGGGGGAAGAGAACAGAGCTGAGAAAACTGAAATCCAGAAAGTATTAGAGCCAGGGAAAGATACTTCCTCTACAAAGTGACACAGTCCCTGATGAGCAAGACCTGCCCACAGAGAAAGGCCCTGGCCTTTGTCTTTGGGGGCTCCCCACACTGCTGGAAGCACCCCACTAGGGCGGGGCAGGAGAGAGTGTGGGAAAGGCTCAGCAGTTGCAGGGAATATATACCTTCTCCTTTTCATGATTAGGGTGAAAGACAGTGTACAATTTACCACTTTACCCTTTTGTTGTTATTTTGGTGGTTTTATTTTGTTTTCGCAGTTCTAAGGCCTGAGCTCAGGGCCTCATACATATTAGGTGAGCACTCACCACTGAGCCATGGTGCCCCAACCCATCTTGGCCACTTTTAAGTGTGAAGTTCAGTAGCATTAAGCACATCCACGTGGTTGTGTAGCCGTCACCTCTGTCCATCTGCAGAACCCTTTTTATCTTCCAAAACTGAACTCTGCCCCCAAGACACAACTCCTCAGCTCCTGGCAGCTCCTATTCCACTTTCTCCAAATTTAGTGACTCTAGGGACTTCTTATAGGTGGAATCATGCACCTGGGGCCCGTGTCTGTGTGTGTGTGTGTGTGTGTGTGTGTGTGTGTGTGTGTGTGTGTCTTACTTCACTCAGCATCAGTCCATAGGGTCGCATGGGTCAGAAGATTTTTCCTTTTGAAGACTAAGCAATATTCCATGTTAGGGAATGTCCGTCATCCTTCAGTGGACCCTTGGGCTGCCTCCCCCATTTGCAAGGATCCTTATGATTCTTGACCTGGCAAATTCTGTTATCTGAGTCTTAAGGTGAAAAAGATCAAGTTAACAGGGCCCTGTGCAATGCACCCCCTCTGACATCACATCTGTGCCCCACTTTCTGAATTGACAAGGATAAGCAAGATTTGTTCCAGGTCCTGAGACTCTTAGAATTTTTATGTCCCTTTTACACCCTCTTTTATCTCTTTCACTTGTCATTTTCCAGTAGCTTTTGCCAGACAAACACACAGGACACACTCACTACCAACTTTTATCATCTCACCACGGCTCGGCGGCACTGGGCACGGCGGCCTCTGTGCTGGGAGGAGGCTGGGTGCGATGTAGCAGGAAGGACATGGGGCTTGAGTTCGGCCACCTCTTTGCTGGGGACCTGGCGAAGCCTTGGTCTCTTTGCTTCATCGGTGACACACAGAGCATCACACTCCTAGCTGTTCTCCATGTGAGACCTGGCGTCCTCCTGAGGCCAGCAGTGGCCTGTAGGACTTTTCTGGCTTTCAACTCCAACATTCATAAATCTTATTAAAAAACAGCTTTCTCCAGGACTGGGGATGAGGCCTTCATACTGCAGGGATAGTGGCCATGGCTGTTACCACTGTTTTTTCCAAGTCACATCTCCATACACTTCCACCAACAGCAGGGCCATCAGAGCCAGATGTGTAACCCCTGCCATCGCACTGGTATCATGTCATCCCCCAGTGAACTGGGGGCACAGAGATGTCACATAGTGTGCTGAGGCCACCAGCTGGTCCCAAAGCCCCAGGACAGAGATAGCAAGTTGGCCCAAGGGGTGGGGGTCCATCAGGGACCGCACTTCCCACCCACTGCCCCTCTGGATGGAAGGAATGAGGTTGGAAAGATGTGGTGTCACTTCTGGGAGAGGAGGTGGAATCCCCATGCACCATCCTTGTGTCCTTGTCCCTCTTATGGAAGCTACGGAGCCCCTGCCTTGGAGAAGACACTGTGACAAGATGGAGGGTGCTGGCCCTGTGTCCCCCAGGGAAGGCAATGTGAAGAAGAGCAAGTCCTTGTGTGTTGCACCAGGTCAGTGATTTCCTGGGGCCCGCTCATCGCGGCAACCAGCAAGACTGTCTGACCCACCTGCCTGTTGTAGTCACAGTGCCAGCAGCCTCTCCTGGCTAACTGAGTCCAGGCCTGTATTTCAGAGTAGGCCTCAGGGCGTGGGCCACTTTCACACAGTTCTCACATAACGCACGGCCACACACTCTGCACCGCGATTCTGCTCAGCCTGTGCTGAGAGCCTCAGGTGCCAGGGGTTGGCAGTGCCGAGAGGAATGAAACACAGCCTTAAGCCTGGGGACACTGCCCAGGTAGAGAGAGGCTAGAGGGGCCACTGGTGACAGGAGAGGCCCAGGACGCCCAGCCAGATCAGAGCCTCAGTAAAGGCTATCAGGCAGGGGGAGGCTCGGCATGGTCTTCAGTGACAGGCTCGAGAGGGCTAGGTGCAGGAAAGTGGGCAGGCATTCCCCAGGCTCGGGGGCATGGTGAGAGTCAGGGTACGGGTGAGAAGCACAGGGGCTGGTTCTTGGGGAGGAGCAGGAGCTAGCTACTCTCTACCTGCTGGTCAGAGCCGGTGACAGGGACTCAGGGGTCATTGTGAGCAGCACAGAGGGAATCTTTAGCCGCCAGATCACTCGCACTGGTTACAAGCAGGGGAAATAGACCAGCAGGTCCCCATCCAAAATATGTCACCTTAGCAGCATGATGCAGCGTGACCTGTGGGTGAGGAAAATGAAGCTGGAGCCTGGGAGACAATAAAGAAATGAACCCTGCAGTCCTGCTAGTGATCCCCAAGTCCAGACGAGACAGAAGCTGTCCCCACTTCTGGAGAGCTGGAGGCAGGCACAGGCCCAGCAGCAGATGCCTGGACAGATTCAGCCAGTTTCTTCCAGCTACCTGGCGCGCCTGCCCACACGCTGGGCTCCCTGCCTGGGGTGAGGCTGCGCCTGGGCTTCCCACTCCAATGCCTTCTCTCCGCATCCACTCGCAGGACTGTGTGAGTATTGATTGCTCTGCACACCTCGCAGGGCAGAGATTGGGAGAAATCAATGTGTCAGGTCATGGGGGAGGCAGAGGTCCTCCAAACCCAACCCTCCTGCTACAGCCTCTCTCTCAGTAAGTGTCCTGGGCAGAGAGCCCCCTTCACTGGCTTGCATTTTGAGGATAAAGAGGCAGCTGCCCCTTTTTCCAAAACACATTTAGGGATCTGCAGCCCTTCGCAGTGGGGGAAAGAGGCCGCTCCCAGCTGCAATCCACAGTTCAGCTCGGCCTCAGATGGAGGGGAAGGTGGCAGCTGGCGCTTACCACCTCCAGTCACTTGCTTTTCAATGCGTCCAGCCATCTCTGCAAATTGAAAATTCCGGGAAAGTTCCCGAGACACAAATCAATGGTGACGAGGCCCGAAGCTGGAGCTGTGAGCCAAGAGAGGGCCAGGCAGCCAAGGAGTGGCCCAGGGCTGCCAGCCAGGCACAGACACACCTGCTCATCCACCGGCCTGCCAGAGACCATGAGGGCCCAGCCCGGCACGCACCACTGCAGCCCCTGACGCTCTGGGACACACACACACACACACACATGCACGCACGCACACACACACACACACACACACGGGCGCGCGCACCATTATCTGGCTGCACTGACTGAAACGCATTAGCAGCAAGAGAGGAGGTGCGGCCTGTTTTGGGCTTTTACGCTTTCCTTCCACTGGTGTTTCTGGATCCTTCCCTGTGCTCAGGAGCTGAGCTCAGCGGCCACTGTCTCTGCAGCTAACATATTCCAGGAGGCAGAGAAGGGCCTGCAGGAAGTGCCCCTGGCAGGGAAAGAGAGAAGAAAAGGTATTTTTCTCTCTGATTCTCCCCCACAGGCTCCAGCGGCCCCGCTCCACGGTGTTTGCCAGTGTTTTCGGCCCACCCAGAGGGAGCAGAGTGGGTCAGCCCAGCCCACACCCTCAGCTCCCTTCTGGAAAGCCTGGGCCCTTGCTCCCACACTCAGCCCCTCGGGAGCGTGGCAGACACAATGACGCACTTCCCGAGTGGGTGGCTGTGCAGCCCTGCTCAGGGGCCTGGAAGTTGCTTCTGTCTGGGACACATCTGGACAGACTTTGAGGGCAGTAAAGAGAAAAACAGGAGCGTGTGCAAAATGTGACCTGGGCAGGAAGTTAATGTCTGTAGACCTGGGCAGAGACGTTAGAGCTGACCCCTCGGTGATGAGAAGGCATCTCCACCAGGAACCCCAGGAGACATGGCAGACCCCCACGGTAGGGAACATGTGTGACAGTCCTTCCAGGTGTGCCATCAGAACACTGCTGGACAGGGAACCTGGAGGTTTGCTGGCCCAAGGAGATCAGGTCACCAGAGAGCAATGACGAGAGGTGGGGCCCAAGGAGTGAGTGACCCTGGGCCCGGGGGTCTGCACGTGAGCCACCTGAGAGTCTCAAGGGTGCAGGTGGGGTTGGCTAGACTCTGGGCTGCTGTGCCAGAGCTGAGTGGTGGGGTAAGATGGACACAGGTGGAGCCACCTTTGACCCAGAGAGAGGCGAGAGAGATGAGGACGTGGACCAGGACTGCCACGGCGGAAGGGTAAGAAGAATCTGGCTCCGGAAAGCAGAGAAGAGCAAACAGAGCTGCAGGTTGGACTAGGGACTGGAAGAGTGAAGAATCAGCATGCCCCGGTGGCTGTTGGCCCAGGACCCAGGTATTTCTACCTTGTCCCACTGGGAGGAGGAAGGATCTGCACAGGGGCTGGGAGGGAGAGGAGAAATCACACTTCTCCTGTGTCCCAGAAAGTCAGAGTTCCCAGCTATTCCTGAGATTCTTATCAAAGCACAGATGTTTCCGTGAGCCATTTGCTTTTGGAAAGCAGACTGAAGTGTCCCACTCATGGAAGAGGCCCTGGGGGTGACACTTGCCCCATGGGGTTAGGGCTGATGGACGCTAGGGCCATTCTGCCTGGTCCATCATCCCCTCCAGTCCACACTGGCACGGCATTCTTCCCTCCTCAGAACTGTGTCCCTAGCATGGTACCAGGGCCCAGTGGAGTCCTGATTGCAGTTCTCCTCCCTACCCACCCACACCTCGGGGCCTCATGGAGCTCAGAGTCAAACCAGACTCTGGTGTCAGTGACCTCAGGTGGGCTCTGCTCTTCATATGGGTTAAAACACACAGAAGAGGATGCATGGGTCTGTGACCTGGACTTCTCCAGGGCCTCGGAAGAACAGTCGGAACGTGCATCAGGATGAAGCAGAGGAACCATCCCATCAGTGAGGATGTGGTTGGGGATGCTGCAGGCAGAATGAGGTCTAATCCCTCAGCAGGATGAGCCTCTCTTCAGGAACAAAGACCCAGGAAATCAGAGATACAGGCATTGAAAAATATGTGCAAGGAGATAAAGCAACACTGGAAATGCTAGCCAAGACTTGGGGTTATTTTTTTAATGCATAGCAGATTAGAAAAAAATGTAAACAAATATCCCAGAACTAAAAAATGTGCTGACTGAAACAGAGAATTTGATGGATGGGTTTTAAAGCCGATTGAGCACGACTGATGGGAGACACAGTAAACTGGAAGACAGGTGGGAAGAGCTAGTCCAGAGTGAAGCCTAGAGAACCTGAGAGCTGAGGGGAAGGGTAAACAGAAGAGGGACCAGGGGACTCACAGAGAAGTGGGGAGAGCAGAGAGGAGGGAGCCCAGGGACATGAGCAGCACTGAAAGAACTACAGCCTATGAAAGGCATCGACCTGCATTTTCCAGAAGCCAAACAAACTGCATGCAGCATAGACAAATAAGAAACTTGCATCGAGGCCTCAGTAGCAAAGCTAAGGAGGGAAGAGTCAGTGTCCCACCCCAAGTCAATGCAGTGGCCTACTCAGAGCCTGAATACAAACATGGAAAAGGATTTTACAGAAAAGATGTCAGGGTGTTCACAAAAGGGGAAGGGCAGAGGCCAGGTGCCTCCAATGGGCTTGGCCATAACCATTCCACGAAGGCATGAGAGGAAGGAGCAGGAGGGGCTGGCAGAGCTGCTCTGCCTTACTAGGGTCCAGCATGGGAACATGGACTCCAGAGATGTTGTACTTTCAGTCTTATTCCCTAGCAATGTCCTCCCCAGAGCCCATTGACTGGCCACACCTGAGCCCTGTTTCCGAAGGGGTCCTACTGCCCCTGCCAGTGCCTTCCATCACCCTCCACACCAAACCATGGATGTGTCCATGTCTGACCCTGAGTGTTCTGGTTCTGGGGCAGACAAGGTAGCTCCCATCTGAGATCACGTGAGGACGTGGATACTTGTGAACCCTCTGAATGAGGCCTAGGGCAGCAGAGCAGTGGAATGAATTTGAGAGCCCACCTGGGTGCAGGTGGAGCCCCTGGCTGCCCTCCCTTGCACAGGCCACACCTGGACTTGCCACCCTGAGGCCAGGGCAGGGCTCGGGCTGCAGGGCCGCTGAGCAGCAATGGGGCAGGGCTGGGAAGCAGAGTGGTGCCAGGTGGACACTCAGTGGAGCGAACTTCTCTTTTGTGTCTCCTCTCTGAAACCTGCTTGGCACATCCCTCACACCCTATCTCCTCCCCGCCCTCACTCCTCGGCCCACACCCCCCAGAATCTAGCACCTGCACTTCTCTGCCCCAGGTGAAGTCCCCACCCTCCTCACCTCAAACCCCAGGGCCAGCCTGGAAGGAATGGGGCATTAATGCTCCAAGGGGGCAGCGCTCAAAGACAGGTAGAGGCCAGGGCTGTCGTGCTTGGTTCCATCACCCCTTCCAGACCACAGCAGGCATGGTGGCACACACCAGCAATCCCAGCACTCTGGGAGGCTGAGGCAGGAGAATCACAAGTTCAAACCCAACCTGGGCAACTTAACAAGAACCTGACTCAAAATTTCAAAAACTGTAAAAGGGCTGGGAATGTAGCTCTGTGCAAAAGTCCTGGATTCAGTCCCTACTAATGCAAAAAAAAAAAAAAAAAACCGGTTGATGTGAACATCCCAGCTCCCACTAGAATTGCCCCAGGGGTGGGTAATTCTGAAACACACGCCACACTCCAGGAGCTGCCTTGACAGCCACCCTGTGCAGCTGCCTTCCCCTCCCCAACACATGCCCCTCTCCCCTGACAGCACATTTTGTGGCCCCCAAGTAAACTTCTACTCTGATCTCTATCTTGGATCCAATCCCAGAGGGCCCTATCAACACAACACCCATAGCCCCATGACAGGATGCGCTGGGAACAGAGGGGTCACCAGTTGACCAGTCCCAGGAAGATGTGCTCTCTGTTACCAGGGCTGAAGCCAGGGCAGTGATGGCACCGAAGAGTCTAGCAGTCTCAGGCAAAGCTTTTGGGATCAGGAGCAAGCAGAGGGAGCCAGTGAGATGGGGAAGGATGCAGAGGAACTGAGACGAGCAGAGACAGGGCTAGGGACAGCTCCAAAGATGACACACCAAAGCCCAGCAAGCTGGTGACAGGTGCCAGCAGCATTGCTCCCCCACCCAGGAATGAGACACAAAGTCACTGCAGACGCCCCTGCCCACCCATGAAGATGATCAGAGGGAAAAAACAGAAACTAACAAGTACTGGTGAGGAAGTGGAGAAACTGGAATGCGTTGGAAACAGCCCAGCGGCTGAGGACAACAGCGTGACAGTTCCACACAAGCCAGAGAGAGGTGCCATTGGACCCAGCCACTGCACTCCTGGGGTCACACCCGCAAAGATCTGAGCCAGTATCCAAGCAAAACTGTATGCACAGACGTTGGAGCAGCAGCCACTGGAGAGATAAACCCCACATCAGGTCCAGGCAACAGATATCACCCAGTCTGAAAAAGGAAGGGCCGTGGCTGCAGGCTGCAGCGTGGCTGGACCTCGACAACCTCACGCTAAGTGAGAGAAACCCAGCACAAAAGGCCACATGCTGTGTGATTCCATTTATGAGGAATACCCAGCACAAAATAAGCCACAGAGACAGATCCGTGGCGGCCAGAGGCCGGGGGAGAAAAGAGTCGGGAGTGACTGCAAAGATGGGTGTGGGCTTCCATTTGGGGATGATGAGAAAGTTTTTGAAGGAGGCAGGGGTTGTGGTTGTGTAATGTTGTGAATACACTAAATACCACTGAATTGCTCCCTTGAATGGTTAATGTATGTTATGCAAATTTAATTGCATTTAATAAATCATCTTTATTATCAAATTGAAATACATCTTTCCGGTCGTACCTATTAAAATTACGTTGAGCGTGATCTTTTTGTCATTGTGAGAATAAGCCTCTCTGGTGGAAAAATAAAGTGAACCTCTGCCACACTGGATCCTTGGAGGGAGAGGAGCTGTCACAAACCATGCGGAGGACCCCAGGCATGCATCCTGTCCGTACAGGGACGTCAGCAGGACATCTCACGGGTCCTAACTGGTCTTCGCGCCCAACCACCTGTTCAATATCTCAGATACCTCTGATCCTTCCACACCTGTTGTACTCAGTCCTTCTCCCCCAAGAAATTATGACTCCCATTACTGGGGTACTGACAGGCATGTTTGGGAACTTTCACAAGGTCCTATAGGCACAGGAATACCCTCCATGGGCCCAGAAAGGGCCAATCTGGGGATTCTCGATCAGTGGGATTTTCAAGGGCAGCACCCCAGGAGGAGGACATGAGAGAGGGAACCTGTGTGAGCCGAGGCAGGCTCAGCAAAGTCTGGTCTAGCAGTGGCCTGGTCCCTCACCAGAGCCTGTCCCCTCTAGGGGCCAGCCTTTTGCACCTGCTGTGCCTCGGCTGGTCTCCGGGTGGTTAGGGCTGCTGGGATCAGCTCTCTGGCCAGAACTTCCTCGCTCCTCCTCCTACCCAGTGGCCTAGAAAGCCAGAGCATGGGCCACAGGAGTTTGGCAAAATCCTCTCCTTCACCTGAAAAGCAACAGGGAACCCGGCCCTGCCTGGCCTGCGGTCAGCATCTCCTACAGACCAGTAGATGAAAAACGATGGCCCAGCTGCCCAGAAGCCTGTGGGGGGCACCTTTGATAATGACAGGTTTAGTGGTACAAATAATAATTAAAAGGCAGCCAATCCAGGCTGTGTTGACTTCCCATTTTGTTTTGCTTTCAATGCAGTTAATCTATAGCTAATATTTAAACAGGGTAGGGAGAAAGAAATTGCATCCTTTTCCCCTCTCACCTGGTGACGTCAGCTGAGCATACAGGGCCTGCTGTGATTGGCCACTCGCGTGACTGTCCCTGTGGATTTCGTGCTATGATGGCGCTCCCCAAAACAGTCGTGCACGTGGACTGCAGCACCCCCAGGGTACCAGCCACCAGGACACCCAGCTGCGATCAGCGGCCAGGCACTTCCGAGCAGGCTGCAGCAGGTGCCGGCAGCGCTCTGGGAGTCCCAGCAGAGGACAGCGTTCCTGCCACCATCCTGGCTGACAGAGAGATTCCCAGAGTCCTCCCCACAGCCAGTGCCAGCACCGTGGGCTGCACAGAGCACGCCCACCATTCATGAGCCCTAATTAACACTTGCAGTGGGGCAGCAGTGGGAGCTTTTTTCCAGGCTGGTTGTTGCTTTTGCAGGGTGAAGGATGCTCAGGTGGGCTCATGAGTGATGGGAGAAGCTGTGCCCCTCCTGCTTTGACCCTGGTCTCATCCTCTCTGGTCATCGCTGTCACCCCCTCCCTCCTGCCCTCAGCCGGCCTGCTGACCCCTTCTCTTCATGACTCCACAGTCCATGCCCGAGAGCCCCACGTCCACCCTGCTTTCCTTCCCCACGTGTCCCAACTTCAGGCCTGTCCCTCCTCAGCCCTGTGGCCTGGGGACCTGGGAGGCAGCAGCGACAGGGAATCTTTTTTTTTTTTTTTTAATTTTAAAGAGAAGAAAACAAAACAAAACAAAAAAAGAACAAAATTTCAAAACAACATAATAGGAGGGTAACAATGGTTAATACATTACATATTGTTATCTTTAAATTAGTTACTCAGGGTACAAGATATCAGCATTCAATTGTCCAAACATTACTGGCACAAATCTTTCTCTTCAATGAACTAAGAAAAATTAGTAGTGTATCTATCTTAACCATCATATATATATAAATACAATTTTTTTCTTTTCCCTTCTTTCTTTTCCCCATTCCCCCACCCCAGTCTCTCTTTCCTTTTGACCAGTTTCTTTCTGATTCACTGTATCTATTGTACATTTTTTATCTTATTTACTCTTTCAGCTTCTCACACTAGGGAGACAATACAGTGTTTACACATGTGCATCTGGTTTATTTCACTTATGAGTATGGTCTCCAGTTGCATCCATTTACCTATAAAAGTCTCCAGTTTATCCTTCTTTATGGCTGAATAGTACTCCATTGTGTAAAAATACCACATCTTTCTTATCCATTCCTCGGTTGATGGGCATTTGGGTTGTTTTCACGATCTGCTATTACAAATTGTGCTGCTATAAACATGAGTGCACATATGTTGCTGTGGTACGATGTTTTTAATTCTTCTGGGAAGATACCGAGAAGGGGAATAGCTGGGTTAAATGGGACCTCCAATCCTAGTTTTTTGAGGAATCTCCACACTGATTTCCACAGTGGCTGCACCAGTCGACACTCCCACCAACAGTGGAGAAGGGTTCCTTTTTCCCCACAGCCCCTCCAGCATTTGTTATTAGTTGATTTCTTGATAATAGCCATTCATTCTGGGGTGAGATGGAATCTCAGTGTTGTTTTAATTTGCATCCCTCGAATGACTAGTGATGTTGAACATTTTTTCATATATTTATTTGCCATTTGTATTTCTTCATCTGAGAAATGTGTATTCATCTCAGATGCCCATTTTTGGATTGGGTCTTTAAATTTGGGAGGTCTGATTTCTTTGAGTTCTTTGTATGTTCTCGATAGTAATTTTTTGAACGACAGGGAATCTTGAGGCTGGGCCCCGGAAAGAAGCCTCCAGCCTGGCAACTGGGACCAAGCGATAGCATGGCACCAGAAGTGGGCTGTGGGTCTCTCTGGGAGTTCCTCTGTCCTTGCACTGAGGCAGGTCATCTCCTCCGGAACCCAGTTCTGAGGGCCTCGCCAGCCCCTCCCCCGACCCTCTCTGGCCTACCTGCCACTCCCACACACACTCTCCTTTCTTCTCCCTTTGTACACATCAGCCCTCCACCCCCTTAAATACTCTCAACCCTGCCCACCTCTGCACCCAGTGTATCAGTCAGCTACTGTGACACAGTGCTGGGTAACATCACCGACTGAGAGAGTATTCATCCTTATGCTGATGTGTCTGCAGGCAGGTTTTAGCTCTGCTGGAGAAAGAAGCCTCAGCCAGGTGGGGTTGTGGGGGGCACTGCAGGTGACCTGGATCCAGCCTGGCTAGGCTCAGGCCTGCTTCTCCCTGCATGTTTGTTTGTCATTGCAGCCACTGCCCGGGGTTTGCTCTCCTGAGCCGTGGTCTCCTGACTCTGAAAGGGGCCACAACAGACATCCATCCAACAGACAGGCTCCAGGAGGCTGACTCAGTCAATGCACTGCACGCACTCATGCTGTGGCCTCACCTGGATTTCAAACTCCTGCTGTTGGTGGCCTGTCACGATCCTGCTCAACCCGCACAACGTTTAGCCCGGTTCCTGGAACATAGTGCCGGCTGGGCACAGGTTTTACAAGTGAGTGAATGAAGCTGTGCCTTTGAACCCGAGGCACGCCCGTATGGCTTTCTCTCCATTGTGCAGAAAGGCCAGATTTACCCAGGACCCCTACCCTGCCCCTAGCTCAGCAAGGGACACCCCCACTGACTGAGGGGGCTCTGAAGTACTGGCTCCCTCGGGCCCCGAGAGAGGCAAAGGCACCAGTGACCTCGTGGCCTCTGCAGAGATTCCCCCTTCCGGTGGCTCCTGTGCTCCTACTCCACCACCCCAAAGGCTCGCTGCTGGCAGACTTTCCTAAGAAGGCAGCTGACTGTGCACTCTAAAAGGGACAAAGGTCCAAAATTAAACGTCCTGGTTAAGAGCCAGGAAGAGGATGGCTGGCAGGTGAGAAGGTGGCTTTGCTTCTCCCCTGAAGGATAGCTGGGGACAGGCAGGCCCTACTGTTTTAACATGGAGGCAGGGAAGGTGTGTCCGACACACCTTGGCCACAGGCTTTGAGGCTCTAGGCACTGAGAGTGAGGAAGGGGCAGGAAGGTGGGGTCTGCGCAGCAGAACACACAGATGCACACTCGAAGGTGCTGGGCACCAAAGAAAGGTATGATGAATGAATGAATGAGTGAGTGAGTGAGTGAGTGAGTGAGTGAGTGAGTGAATGTATCACTGCTTCTGTGGCACTACAGTGAGTGATCAGCCCTCCCTGCATGCCCAGGACCAAGGGCTCTATGAGATGCAAGACACTTTGTACTCAAATCAGGAAAGTCCCGGGCAAACTGGGACCTACTGGTCTCAGCCCTCCTTGGTGCCTCTCCTGCACCAGGGGTAGGAGGGTAGAAAACAGAGTCCTACATGCTAGCGCCCCAGGCAGAGGGAGACACCACCCCACAGGGCTGGTGTGGCTCAGCAAGCTACTCTTGCAGACAGCAGCAAGCTGGTATCAGCCCTTGGGGACAGGCGCCACTGAGGGGGCAGACAGCTTCCTGTTTCCCAACATGTCTGCCCTGAGAGGGAGGTGGGCTTCCTCCCCAGACAATAGAAAAGCAGAGAATGGGGGTCTGCCTCCACCTCTGTGGCCTCCGACCAGCTAGCCCATGGCAGTGTGACTATGACCCTCAGGAATCACTGACTAGGGTTTTCCAGGCACCCTCAGGTCAGAGTCTGCCAGGCTTTGTTGAACAGGAGATATCTGAACCTGTGCAACTGAGGCTCTGGGCCCCAAGGGGCCACAACAGACATCCATGTATGGAAGAATCCTGCTTGTGGGATTCAAACTTCCCCGGTGATGTAGATCCAAAGGTAAATGGGGTTTGTCTTAGTCACTTTCCCATTTCTGGGACAAAATACCTGACACCCACAACTTAAAGGTTTATTTTGGCTCACGGTTTCAGAGGATTCAGTCCATGATTAGTTGGCCCCAAGACAGAAGCATCACTCTGGGAGGGCCTGGCAGAGGAAAGCTGCTTACCTATGGCAGCCAGGAAGCAGAGGGTAGGGCAAGAGCTAGAGAGGAAGGGACCAGGGGCCAGATTTAGTCCCCAAGGTCACACCCCCATGACCCACCCACACACACCCAGAAGGCAGCTTTCCTAGGCCAGTCCCACTGACAATCAAGATTAACCATTGGAGTTAAAACAGAGATCTGCAACATGTAAGTCAGAGAGACAGTGGGAGAGAATGACAGGGACAGGGAAAGAGGGGACTAGAAAGAGAGAGAGTAGGGGAGGGGCTAGGGAGGAGAGAATAGAGAGGGAGGGAGCTCATACTTGAGGATAGATTCCAGCAGAAAGAGGGGAGAAAGAGTTGAGAGAGAGCGGGAGAGAGGTGGAGCGATGAGTAAGGAGGAGAAGGAAGGAAATCATGACTGCAGTGCCCACACAGTGACAGTGCCCATCACCAGGACACCCACTGTGAGCCACAGGCCAGGCCCAGTCATCCACTCACTGACTCGGCCAACAGAGGCCAATCATGTGCCCCAAAGCAGAGGCAAATGCTGGCAGGGCCTCAGTAGCTCCAGGCTGGGGGCTGGTCCCCAAAAGACCCAGCTTTGAGTAGAGGGCTGAGATGCCCCCCTTCCAGGAAGGGACAGGAGCTAGAGACTGAGTTGCCAGCCAACACCACTGATTCAAGTGTCATCCTACACAATGACACCACCATAAAGACCCCAACGGTGGGCTTGGAGAACTGCCAGGTGGGCAGACACCCCTCCAAGTCCTCCAGGAAGACTGTCATCTTGTGTACCTCCCTGCCCTCTGCTCACTGTGTCTGTCAGGACATACCAAGCGGAGCACCGTCTGTGAGTCGCTCAAGCAAATAGCCACACCTAAAGAGGAGACAGTAGAGGCCGACGCCTGCTGGCCAACTAGAGGCAGGTGACCCACACTTGCTGCTGCCATGTGGAAGGGGCCTGTCTCGCAGGACTGAGCCCCCCCGGCCCTGACACTAACTCTAGAGGCAGGGGAACTGAGCTAGAGACACACAGCCAGTACCAGGGATCGAATTCTTTGTCCTTTGGAAAGATGCAGTGTGGGACAGCTGGTATCTGGAGGAGGAGACTCCCAGACTCTTGGGAGAAGCCACGATGGCTGCCCAGCACCTCCTGTCCTAGCCCCCTTGTCAGGTTTGTGTTCTAAAGCTGCACTGCTGAATTCCCACTCAAGGTTTCCACCATGGTCCATCGATGGTCAAGTACTACACCCTTGAATCCGGGAACACCGGCCACTGGTCCTCTTCCCCAGGGCCCATCTCCCCAGCAGAGGGCCCAAGCCCACCCAGCCCTGAAGCTGACGGGCCTGGTCTGCCCCAGTGCAGTTGTCCCTGCAAAGGAAAAAAACCCTCCCCTCACCCACACAGTGAGGCTGCTGAGGGTCTCAGCCCAGTACCACCTCTGCCATGGGAACCTAGGTGTGACCTCTGACCTTTGAACCTCAACTCCCACAGCCTCATCCTTCCATCACTTTGCACAAGACTGGGGCTCAGGAACCTCAGGCGTTGTGGGAAACCCACAGAAGACAGAGGGCCATGGGGTGGCCCCACAGACAATCACCCTCAGGGTCAGCCTCGGGGCCCACCTTGAGGCTCCGCATCCTATAGCCCTCACGCCCTATGCTTCAGAGCCCAGCTGGATCTCCAGCCATGAGGCCCAGAGTCTCCACACACCTCGAGTGGGGTTGGGGTGCAGCTCGCATGTTGGGTCTTGTGGAGCTTCACACATGTGCCATGAAGTCAGCTCCAGCCACGTGCTGCAGGGCCGTCTGCCATGGGCCAGGCACTAAGACCGGAAGGGCAGGAACTGCTGGATCTGACCCGGGCTGCTGTTTCCAACCCAGAAACAGTGACAGGGGAGCAGGCCCAGGGAGGAGGTGGCAGCCCTATGGAAATCGGCAGGCCCAGCCCTCCCCGGGGCCTGAGCCAGGGTCTCCATGCCTGGGGTCTGCAGAGCCTGTGGGGCAGGGGAAGGAGGCTTCACATACCCAACACCCCAGCCAGATTCCACTCCTCCATGTCACTTCTGAGGTGAGACCCTCAATCCTGAGTCCCCCTGCTTCACCTATAGCCCCCCCTACACACGGTCTAGGTGCAGCCACATTCCTTCCAGTCCGGCTTCCCAAGGACCCAGATCCCTGCTGGGCTTCCAAGCTGGCCTTGGCCTAGTCCCACAACAGAGGCCCCGCATGGCAAAGTGTCGCCACCTCAGACAGCCCTCTCGCTGCCACAGTAGGGAGCAAGGCCCTCAGGGGCCAGGCGCCCAAGCTGCAGACCTTTGAGGAGCAGCTCCCCACCCCAGGGGTCTCCTAACCCAGGCGCCTGGCAGCCTTGCTGCGGGGTCTGCAGGCACTGGCCAGGGCTCGAGAGAGTCTTCAGCCGCCAAAGCTTCCCCGGGCATCCCTGGGACCAAGCAGCCCCGAATTGGCAACCACCCTGCTGCAATAGACTATTTTAAGTAAGCACGGCTCTGCCGTTTCGGCCAACACACCATCAGCATTTATCTGCTGAACTCAAAAGGGGAAAAATACCGAGGCAGGCGCGAAGGCGAACCACATTTGCTCCCCATCAAGAGGCTGTTGCAGGCGGGCGCGCGGCCAGCAAGCTTCCTCGGGTTGGACCTCATCCCTTGCCCTAAATTTAGCCAGCTGGAAACCCTTTTTTAAGTTGCATCCTATTCAACCTTTTGAAATAAAGATTTGCCTTCTAATGGGCAATCTGCTTCCCATTGTGGAGAAGGAGCCAGCGCTTGGCGGGGCCATCCTGCTGGCCAGCGGCCGCCTGGGGCTGGCTGCAAACCTGGATGCTTGCCTGTGGGGGTGGAGGGCAGCGGATAAACAAGGCCACTGTCCCTGGGCTGAGGGGACATGCCAAGATAACAGCCCACAGGCTTCCTTAAAGAAAGCAGGAAATTAAAAAGCAGCAGCAAGAAAAAGATGCCTTGCCAGGAAAATAAATAAGTTGTTCTTCAGTTTCTGCTCACACAAGTGTCCACAGCCACTGTCACACAGGCTGGGTTCAAGTCCCACCGCTCCCTCCCGGCTTGGGGGCTGCAGTCGCTCAGAGTATTTCCGAATCTGTTTCCCCATCTGCAAGCCTGGGGTGATGATGGCACCTGTTCCCAGGGAACTGTACAGATTAAATGATGCAGAATGGAGGACACGCACCTCCCCAGTCACACAGGAGGTGGTGTCACCTGCAGAGAAGCATTCAGTCGAGGTTCAATTCTGTGACCCTGGTGTGAGAGGGCTCCACTGAGGCTGTGGAAAAAAGATGCGGCCTTCTCCCACACTGTAACTATGTCCCATGGGCAGACAGTGGGGGCCCCAAAGTGGGGAGAGGTCATGGTAGACCCCCATCAGAGCAGCTTAGGGAGGAGGGGACGGAAGTGACCTCAAGGGCTGGACGGGCAGAGGGGCCCAGTGTGGACAGAGCTGGCACCCTGTGGCCAACACACTTAACACCTGAACTAAGCCGTGGGCTGTTGATGATGGAACCTAGAGGCAAAGGTGACACTGGTCCAGGTGGAGGCAGCAGGGATAAGAGGAGAAGGAAAGAAAGTGGAGGGACACAAGGCCAGATCCAGGTTCCCAAGACAGCACCTCAGACCACCCAGCCCCTGTGCTCCCGGCCCACCTCCCTTGAGTCCGGCCAGCTCCCTGTCCCCCTGCTTCTGTTTTCGGAACAGCAACTAACTGAACCCGCACACCAGGCCCCGCTTCACTGCTGCAGCTAATGAGCCTCTGGGCCCTGTGCACGCCTCTCAGTTGGAGACACATTCACAGCCTTTCTGCCTCATCCTAGTAAACATGCAAGTCTGAGGCTGGGCTCTGTCTGGTCCCCTCCTCCCCTGAGGTCTCCTCCTCCTTCGCCCCCTGGTGTCGCCTGGGCCCCAGCGCTGGCCTCCAACTCAGCATCCAGGCTTTCTGGGAGGTGTGTGCAGTCGGGAGGGCCAGTGAGGTCCCCAGAAGGGACCCATCTCCTCAGCTCAGACCTGTTGGGGTGAAGTCGGTCACCAGCTCCTGGCTGGACCCCATGCAGAGCCCTACAGGGAAATGCAGGGTGAATGAGCCCTAGACCAAGCCCCAAAGAGCCCCTGTCTAGGTAGGAAGGAAATGGGCAGCCACAGCTGGCAGGTACCCTGCTCCAGGCACACACCCGGGCTCAGGCAGCACGTCTAGGCCAGCTTTGCAAGAAGCTCCACACCCAGCCTTGACTCCAGCCCTCTCTCCATGGCCTCTGTCACAGCCTGCACATCACATACATGCACGCACATACCTTATACCACCCTTGACACAAACTCCTCAGCTCCAAACTCCAGATCCCCTAGCCATCCCCTCTCCATGCAGCCAGCAACCAAAACAGTAGAAAGGCCGAAGGGCAGCAGGAGTGACCAGAAAAGGGTTATTTCTACACTGTCTTCCAGAAGAGCCCCATGGTGACCCAGCACTTCCCAGGAAGAAGGAGTCACTGCTAACCTGGGCTATCCAGGAAGGCTTCCTGTAGGAGGCACCACCTGAGTGAGACATGCTGGGCTTCAAGAAAATTAGGAGTTTTGGGGCTGAGAGAGTGGCTCCCAACAACACCATCAGCCAGAAGATACCAGAGGCATGTGGGTCAGGACGGTCACCGAGCATGAATGCACAGAAAACCCAGACTGGCCACAGGGAGGACAGGTGGCAAGATCTCAGCTGGACTTCAGGCCCAGACTGAGGTGCTGGGGACTCAGGATACCTGTGCTCACATAGCTTACTTTATGCTTTTAAGTTCAAACACATTTACAGAGCACCCTCGAAGGAGAGGGGTGTACCCAGCTTGCTGCAAAGTCCAAGTGGGAAGTGGGGCACGAGGATCTTGGGAAAATTGGGAGGGCTGGGCAAAGGGACAGGCAGATGAGGCAGAGTGGCTCAGATGCAGAATTAGGAGGCTGGTGGTGAGTAGGGATGGGAGACTCAAAGAACCTTCTCCAACCTCAGAGCTAGGGCACAGGAGGATGACGAGAGGGAACACCAGAGTGGGGGGACTTTGGGGGTCACAGTAGCAAGTGAAATCCCTCAGGCAAATCCTTTCCAAGGAAAGTTCTTCTCCAAGGGCCTTCGAGGACAGAGCACACCCACCAGAGTGGTGCCATGAAAAAGACTCACCATAGCAAGTGTTGTCGAGAACTCAGAGCAACGAATTCATTTTCACCACTGTGTGGGGGCACTGAGGAGCACTCTAAAGGGCCTGGCAGCATGAGCTGGAACTGATATCTGCTCTGCCCAGTAGTCCTGCCCCCAGGAGCTCAGCGCTCATGATCACCCAGAGACAGACACGGGACGTTCACTGGCAGTGGTTTTTTAGCAGCCACAGAGTCTGGGAGCATCCCCACACCCGTCATAATGGACATGCACAATGAACTGTAGATGGTCACACAAAGGGGCATCACACGGCTACCAAGAGAAGGCACTCCTGCTCCAGGAGAGCTTGGGTGTGCCTCTTGGACATCAGGCTGAGGACAGAAGACAGACCACAGGCAGTCCCATCTCCAAGAGATCCCATCTACAGAGAGGCAGGACCTGCCTGAGACACCACCCTGGACAAGCCTTGTCTGCAGGACCTTGCTACAGAGATGATTTGATTTCAAACACAGCACAGAATTCATGGCCCACATGTGGTGTGACAGCTCAGCCATGGAGATTGAGCAGAGTGGTAGAGAAGATGACAGCCCCATCTGCAAGGTCCTGGAGCTCCTGGGGGCATCTGATGCCACGTATGGGGGAGAGGGTCAGGCCAAGCCATGGGAAGCATCCCAGCAGGCCCCAGACCTGGAGGAGACGAAGGAGGTTTGAGAGAAGTCAGTCCAAGCTCGGGGCCATCTGACGCATGGCATCTGTGGTGGATGAACTAATGGTCAACTTGTAACACCCAGCTGAACTGAGTCAGCGTGGTGCTGGGTGTGGAGGGCCCACCCGAGGATCATTGCCAACAGCATAAAAGGAGAACTGGAGGGGAAGATGGGGTGCTGTTGATTCTCCTGGAGAAGTTTGTCACACTGATTCTCCCGATATGAACTCAGCTGTTCTCATCATCAGAGGAGCTCAGGTCCTTGCTGTCACTGAGGATGGCTGCGGTTCTTTTCGGGGGAGCTCAGGTCCTTACCTTGAGCATTGCTTCCTGGCTCCGGTGCAGATCCCTCAGCCTGCTGGCACAGATCCTTCATCCTGCTGGTGCAGGCTTTCTAGCTTCCACCAGTGACCTTTGGGCCTTCCCAGTGCAGATCCTTGATACAGCTTGCATGGGACATTGCCATGGGCTCTAGGTCTTCAGCTGGACTTGTGCCGTGGGATCCAGGCCCTCAGCTGGATTCTTTTGGTCTCAAGTGTATAAACAGATCTCCCATACTCCTTTGCATTTGACTCTTTGGGTGACTATTATAAGATAATCCTACAAATTATGTGTCCTGTATTAAATCCTTTCCCTTGTAAACCCTGACTACAACAGCGTCTAACCCCAGAGATGTGCAGGGAGAGAAACAAACCAATAGTTGCCTCTGCACAGGAGACAACACCAGGAGGGCACAGAGGAGCCTCCGGGATGCTGCAGGAAACTCACCCAGCCAGACCCTTAGGGTGTATGCTCAGCTGGGCACAGTGACACACACCCTTAATCCCAGCACTCTGGGAGGCTGAGGCAGGGGGATTGGAACTGAACACAGCCTGGGCAATTTAGAGACTTAGAAAACTCCCGACTCAAAATAGAAAGGGTGGGGCCTGGGGATGTAGCTCAGTGTGAAGGCCCCCGGTTCAGTCCCCAGTACTGTCAAAAATAATTGTTACCCCTTGCTGAAATGTTCATCAAAATGGAAGTCTGCGTAATGACATCAGGATGTACATTACTTAAGTAGAAAGATAAGGGTTTGGAGACCATGGGGTGGGCGGAATAACCACCCGGAGACTGCGCATCCTAACCTCAGACCCCTCTGCCTGCTCTGTGAGCCATAGCTCTGAGGACACGTCACCTTGCAAGGCAAAAGGGACTTCGCAGATGGGACTCAGGTAAGCTCCTCAAAGTGGGATTCTCCTGGCTTACAGAGGAAAGAGTCGGTGTAATCACAGAGTCCTTCAAAGCGGAGGAAGAAGGCGGGAGAGGTGAGAGCACTGTCACAGGATGGAGCTGGAGGCAGCGGCCAGCGCTGAGGAGCGCAGGTGGATGCTGCCAGCTGGAAAAGAGGGGAGGCAGATTCTCCCTGGTGCCTCCAGAAGGAGCCAGCCCAACTGACACCTGGACACCCCGCCAGGGGGACCTATGTCCAGCCTGCAGATTATGAGGTCACACATGGGTGTTGTTTTAAGCCCCTGGATGTGCAGTGATTTGATAGAGTAGCAACAGGAAACTAACGCAGACTCTGAAAGTCAAGACACTCTACTGCCCAACTCCAGGGGCTGCTCTCCTTCTAGATGGGGACTAAGCAAGGGCCTGGAACACTGCAGGCCGCGGGCACCTCTGGGGACAGCACGTGGAAGGGAGGTAACAGTGGCATTGCTGGTGGGAAGCTGAATGCCAGTCAGGAGGCGCATGGCAGGTTACAAAGACTCATCCCCACACCCGTGATGCAGAATGCTGCCTGGCAGCCACCCACAAACCTACACACGCAGACACACCGTGACGTGTGCGAACACCAGCAGGCACATGCAGGCACATGGACAGTGCCCTCGTGGGCACTGCACAAATGCCAACTTCCTCCACCGTGGTCCCCTCAGGTGGTGGAGCATGCACCAGGCCTGGAGACCACGGCAATACGCCTACCTTCGTCTGCCTGGGACCCAGACCCTCAGCCCATCACGGCTCAGGTTCCCTACGCTCGAAGTGTGATTAATCCAGCTGGTTCCAAGAAAGAGCTTTTGTGCTGTGGGCTGTGTGGGTGCCTTTGCCCACTCGGATCTTGGCAACCAGCCAGGTGGTGCTGTGGTCTGTGAGTAGCTGGGTGTACACATGTGTACATGCATGTAGCAGCACACATGTGCAAGTGTGACAGGGGCCGATGGGTCCTGGGCCTCTGGAAGTTGCATTAAGTCCCCAAATCTTATGCCACATCCCAGACACCTTCCCCTACCAAGGTCCCATCACCCTGGCAGTTGGTGCCCACAGGCATGGGCCCTGCCCTGGGTGCAAATGGTCCCTCAGGCAGCCCCTCCAGTGGCCTGGCTCCCTGTGCAGGCCAGGAGGGACAGCAGGAAGGACAGAGGCCAGAAAGGCTCTCTGATTTCCATGACAACAGTTGAGGTCTGGGGCGCTGTGAGCTGCAGCTGCTCGTGTGTGGGAGGAAGTGAGATCCTGAGAGGGGGGTCTGCCCTGCAACTCCGAGGCCAGGACCACCCCCCTGCTGTCGGGCCTGTCGGTACCTGTGTGTGCACGTGTATGTGAGCTTGTGTGAGGGTGTGTGTGTGTGCGAGTGTGCGTAAATGTTCCTGTTTATATCCATGTGCACCTGTGTGTGCATACATGTGAAAGTATGTGGTATGTATGTACAAATGTGTTCATGTGTGTGCTGCACACGCATGTGCTTGAAAGCACATACATATATATGTGTGTGTTCAGGACCAGGGAGAGCTGGCCCCAAAGGCTGGCTGTAGAAAGGAAGGAGCCCTGGGCTAGGGCAGCAGGTGTAGGACACGTTCTCTCCACAGCCTTGGGAGGAGATGACGTGCAGTGCGGGAAGGAGCAAGGGCAACTCTGAACTCAGGGAAAGGGCCCGGGTGGGCCAGGATGGGACCCAGCAGTAACCAGGGTAAGAGGAAGAGAATGAGCCAGCACAGGTGGATTCAAGGCCCCGGAGAGCCCTGCCACTGTCCCCAAGCTTTGAGGGCCAGCCTGGCCTCCTGTGAGATGTGGACAGCTCCCAGCAGGACCCCAGGGGGTGAGGCAGACCCTGATCTCCAGCCCTAGCCTTGAGGATCGCTCCCAGCAGAGTCCTGCCCCAGCGCCTGGCCTGGGGCCCTGCACTGTGGCCTGAGGGTACCCTGTGAACACCAGGGTACCCACAGGGTCCCCCAGGAACACCGGGGTCTGGAGCTTTACCAGGCTGTGGTGAGCTGCCCTCAGCCACTCCTAAGCACTCCACGGTGTGCAGGCATCACAGAACACACACACACACAACAGACCAGGAGCCTGCACACCCCATACTGTGTGGTCAGACCACACCCAAGCCCTGCACCCTGCTGTACCCTGGGTGGTGTCCCCCAGGCCCAGTCTGTCCTGCGCTCTGCTCACCCCTAATGGCTCCAGGAAACCCTGTAACTGCGCTCAGGGGCCCAGGGCACTGTCCACCAGACTCCAGGGCAGGCACAGTGGGCTTAAAATGACTGTCCCCCAGGAGTTTGCGATGGTGACAATGGTAAGTGCTCATTCTCACTGGGCTTGGAGTCTCTGTTTTAAATTCCTGCAGACTTGTGATGGCCTTCATTTTGTGTCTGTGTCGGACCCATTGCAGCCAGGCCTGGTTCTGGCCGGGGTTGGGGGGCAGGGGTCCAAGGCCCACTGTCACTCGAGGGACCCAGGTCTGCGGAACTGGTGAGTGGCCAGCACAGTAGGGAAGACTCACTGCTGGAAATGGGTGGGAGAACGACAGTGTCACTCCAGGGCGACGTGGCTGGAGAAGGCACCATGACCCTGTGACCGGGACATCAGCCACGCCCACCTTGGCCGGCAGAGTGTGAGGCCCCACCGCCCTTGCTCAGGGTTCCCACAGGACCGATGGAGGGGACAGGGCTCCGACCATGTACCTGGGCTCCCAACCCACTCACACTGCTGCCTCAGCTTATGCCTCCTGCCTCCCAGCCCCCACGCGCCACTGTGACATGAGGGACAGCAGCTCTCTCCCAACACTGAAGGCTGTTGGCATCATCCCCAGGCTGGCACCCCCCAGGACCTCCTGCCTTACACTGCCCCAGGGCCCGTCTGTGTCAGGACTGAGGGCAGAAGAACAAACGGAAAAACCGCCCCATTTTGCCTCCTAAACGAGATCCCAGTGCCCCACGAATCCATTTCCTGTGGTTGCCGGTGGAATTTGGTTCGGTTTCTGTTGATTCAAAGGGGAGGAAGCCTGGGCAGGACACACAAGACAGGGCCATTTCTCTGTGGAAGCAGAGTCGCCCCATCGCGTTGTTCAAGCAGCACAGGGGACCCCAAGTTTCCCTGCAGGCCAGGAGCCCACAAGCCACCACCCTCTCCCTCGGGGTGGCACAGGCTGGGACCCTACAGCCCTCAGGGGCTGAGACCTGGTGGGGGCTGATGGGACTGCCAGTGCCCAGTCCCCAGTCCCCAGGGGGCCTCATTTTCAAAAAAAAATTGTTGATACTGGGTCCTTCATGCTGAGTACTATCCCCAGCCTTTTATAATTTTTCTTTTCTTTTTTTTTTTTTTTGAGACAGGGTCTTGCTAAGTTGCCTAGATTGAGAACGAACTTTCAATCCTCCTGCCTCAGCCTCCCAAAGTGCTGGGATTTCAGACATACACCATGATGACTGGTTCCGGAATGGATTTTGATAAGAGAAATACAAGCACCTCTCAAAAGATGGGGCTAGAGGAGAAAAAGAGTACGGAGAGCAGGAAAGAGAGAGGGAGGGTACAGATAGCCTCCCAGCATGGTCCCCCCCTTCCCTCTTCACTCCTGCTCTGCCCTCTCCTGCCCCCACCTCACCCGCTGGCCTCTCATTCTGAGACTCCAGGAGGGTGTGAGCGAGGGGTGCCAGGAGGCCCCACCGTCTGCAGACGCCCACACTCCCGACTTGGATCCATGGCCACCTTCTGCACTGGGCTCTCCAGGGATACAGAGCCAGCGCGGGGGTGGGAGCCTCAGTAGAAAGGCCTGACTCACAGGCTTATAGAGGCCAAGAAGTCCCAGGATCTGCATCTGCAGATGGAGCCCCAGGAGTGCATGATTCAGCTCGAGATCAAAGGCAAGAACCAGCAGAGCTGGGATATAAATCCTAGTCCAAAGGAGTTGAGGTAAGATGTCCTGGCTCAGTTAGGCAGGCAGAAAGAAAAAAGGGCAAAACCCTCCTGCCTCTGCATTCTGTTCTTCTCAGACTCCAGTGTTTGAGGAGGCCCAGCACCCTGGGGTGGCGGCTGATTCACTGAGTCCACGGGTCCAGCGCACATTTCATCCAGAGTCACCCAGAGAAGAGGCTGAACTGGGCCCCCGGGGCTGGCAGGTTGACACACCTCCCGCAGCCTCGCTTCCCTCTCTGGCCCGGAGTGTAGCTGTGGCTTAGGACTTGCCTCTGGGCCTGCGGGCAGACAGGGTCCCAAAACCGAGCCCCGAGTCCAGGCCCACAGTGTGGGGGTCACTGCAGGTGCTGAGCAGGGCACCCACAGGGACGCTCAGGGGACAGCAGAGAGGAGAATGGCAGGAGGTAGCTGCCCTGCCTGCGGCCCCCCAGCCACGCCTCCTCCATCCAGAAGAAAGTGAGATTCCAAGGCCCTGGGGTACAATTCCCAGTACCATAGGCGTCCTCACTTAGGGAGTCCAGAATTGTGGAAACCTTCAGCCCTTGCTCAGAGTGTGGCCTGGCTTAGAAAGGGGGTCTTTGCAGATGTGTATAAGCAGGGAAGATGAGGTTATGCTGGGGAGGGTGGTCCTTGATCCAAATGACAGTGTCCTAGTAAGAGAAGACACACAAGGGAGGCCAGGTCCCAGCCCAGAGAGAAGGCCAAGGGACGGTGGAGGCAGAGACTGGAGTGACTGAGCTGCCAGCCCAGGGCGCCAAGACTGCCCACAGTCCCCAGAAGCAGAGAGAGGCAGGAAGGCCCCCAGCCCCATCCCAGGAGCCTCCATCGGCATCAGACTTCCGGCCTCCAGAGCTGAGAAAGAGTGTCGCTGTTGCTTCAAGCCTTTCAGCTCGGGGTCCTTTGCTAGGGCAGCCACAGAATGTCATGGCCGCTGCCAGGCCTGGGCCACCGGCCACACTCACAGTAAGGACCACTCCAGCTGAAGCCACGTGGACAGAAAGGGCCCAGAGCTCAGGAGGACTGTCCTCCCTCCTGCAGGGCCACTCAACCAGCCCTTGGCTGTCCTGGGGCCACTCTGTCGTTCTGGCTCAAGAGTATGTGTTTTGCTGGAGTTTGAAGCGGCACTCGGGGTGTCTCGTTCGATCCAAGTTCAGGGAACCATGAAACGAGAAACAACCCCAGCCCGGGTACCAGGGCTGAACTTGGCCTTGCTCTCAGCAGGCCAGGCAGGCATTAGGGACCTGCGCAGAGGCCACAGAGCAGGACAGGGAGCCAGCAGGGCTGGGGAGGGCACCTGAACGGGGTCCCTGTGTGGTCACTGACGAATGTCACCAAGTATTCATGAGTGAGACCTGATGGGAAGTGAGGGATCCTCAAAGAGAGTCCCAGAGTGCCTGGGCACCTCCCTCCTTCAATCTCCCCACATCCCTTCACCATCATCAAGGTTTCCAGCAGTGAAATCCCCCTGGAATAATGAGAAAATGGTGACAAGGAGCCCTTTAGCTTGGGAGAACACTGTGGGCTCCAGATGACCCGGGGACTTCGTGCACCCCCTCTTGCCCTCCTAAAAAGTGGTGGACAGTGAGGAAGTCACCTCCAGAAGTCAGAGCGGCTCAGTTTCCAAGTCCCTGGCTAAACCACCATTTCTCACTTTACTTCCCCAAAAGTTTCAGTGTGGGTTTCATCTACTTCAATTCATTCATGACTGAGAGCGCCAGGTCAATTTGGAAGGGTTCTGCTTAGGGCTTTCTTTTGGATGGTGAAGCTCTGAGGCCTGGAGCAGCAGTTCCAGAGGGAAGGAGCAAGATGGTTTCCCAAAAGCCCCATAAAGAAGGAAATATTTCAGCCGACGTTATCAAAGTATAAAACATTGACACATGTTTAAACATTTTTCTCATTTCTTTTCCCAACTGTAGCAGCTTGCTTCTGGGGAGTATATGGGACACCCTGGAAATCTGATTTTAATCACCCATTTCTCATGAACCCTGGGCCTGCCCACTCCCCGGCCCCTCTACGGAGGCCCACTCCATCAGCTCTGCCAGCAGGTGTCCCAGGGCGGGGTGGCCAGGGCCTGAGCAGACAGGCAGCCTCGCACACTGGAGCTGCTTGGCCCACACGGGATTTTACTGTGTTATTTAACACCCAGCCGCCAGAGTGTGCCTGAGCACAGTTTGCACTCCCAGCAGAGGGACCAGAGCTGAAGGGATATTTGCAAAAAGCTGAGTTAGGTAAATATTTTATGCCCATGAGTGCAATGGTGGGAATGACTGATGGGGGAGACCGGGAGGGGTACGCTCTGTGCCATGTGCCCAGGGCAGCCAAGGTCCCCACCTATGAGAGTCACCAGGGAGGGGCCAGCCCTCCAGGTGAGTCTTGTGGGCGCAAGGGAAGGTCCCCGATTCTGATGTCCAGCGACATCCTTCCTGTATTCCCAACGAAGCCATACCCACCTTTTCCCTAGATTTTAGCTTTTTGACAATGACATGGTGCCCACGGTGGAAAGACCCAGCTTACCATCACACTGATGCCACCAGAGTGGATGCTGGGGGCCTCCCCTTCTCCCACAGGGCTCCCACTCACCCCATCCCCTGACCTTCTCTACCGTAGGGTGCGGGGATGGGGAGGTTGAGCCTCCGCAGCCATCTGGGTCTTGCTGCATTTTCCCCGGTGTGTTTCAAAGCCAGGGTTCCTACTGAAGCCAAGGAGCACAGCTGCCAAGGCCATGTTGGATCTGCAACCTGGGAGCCCTCACAAAGCCCCAGCTTGGCACTGTCTGGGGAGGCCTTGGGCAGGAGCAGAGGCCCGGGCGGCTGGGCTGGTTTCTTGTCAGTGCCCTGCAATGACACTGTCCACTCACTCTTTGAGTGGGACAGACCTCAGCTTTCCCAGGCAGGGAGGAGGAGGAGGAGCCAGCAGGAGGCATGGAGGGACCTGCAGATGAGCTGTGTCCATCCGGGCACTGCGGCCCAGGTCCTCTCCACACAAGGCAACTTCTTCCCACGGGGCTCACACAGGGCTCTGTGATGGGGTGTCCAAGGGACAGGCTTTGCCTGGGGGCCAGCCGCTCCTTAATGACACAGCAGTGTGTCCCCACAGTCAGGGGCCAATGATATTGACCCATGCTTGGCACCGGAAAGTCCTCCTCTTCTCAACAGACACACACAGAGGCTGGTGAGATGGCTCAGCGGCATAAGCGCCTGCTTGGCAAGCGCGAGGTCTGAGTTCGACTCCCGGATCCCACATACAAAAAAAGGGCCAGTGATATTGCTCAGTGGCACAGGCGCCTGCTGGTGCATGAGGTCCTGAGGTCAACCCCCAGTACCCACAGAAAAAAAAAGAGAGAGACACACAGAGCAGCGTTGTGTCTTCCTTCTGGGGGTCCCAGAGAGAGGAGACAGGCAAGGAGAAGGTGCAGGGGAGGGGACAGGAAGAGGTGTTGGAAGGGGCAGGCCATAGAGAAGGTCACGAGGCAGAGGGCAGGCAGGGGGCAGCATGGAAAAGGGAGGTGAGTGCTGTGCCCCCACACACATCCAAGGTGAAGCTGTCACTGTCAAAGCTGGATTGAGGCCATCATGAAGGTGGTATCACAGGGCAAGGGGCCCTTCCCACACTCCTACAGCAAGGGGCCCCTCCGGGCATCAGAGAGCAGCCCCGACCCCAGTCAAGATTTCTCAGCTTCCAGAGCTACAAGGTGATGAACACCCATCTTCTAATCTGCCCTACCCAGGTATTCTTTCAGTGTGGCACAAAGGGACTGAGACAGGGTGGGGGATGAAGGGGGCAGGAACTGTGGTGCATCACCATGACTATCAGGTGTGATAAGGAGGCCTTGATCAAGATGCGCCCTTCCTGCAGATCAATGGCAGCAGAGCCATTAGCCACAAAAATGAGACAGAAGCGAAGGCCCTGATCGGCAATCAATACTGGGTTAACCAGGACAGATAGGAAAGGGCCCAGCAGAGGACAGTGGGGCCTGCCGCTGACATCTCAACCAGAAGAGGCAGCCCCAGGCAGCCGGTCACACACACTCCATCCAAGGACCTGCTGCTGCGAGAAGGTCAGGGCTCGCTGAGGCTGCAGCGGGTACTGGGTACTCAAGTCTCCTGGACTCAGGCTCCGCCAGAGCTGGATGTCCCAGAAGAGCCGACCAGCAGCACGGCGCCAAAGGAAGCAGCCTGTGGGGCTCGTGCCTGGGCATCATAGGAGCCTCTGGCTGCTGCAGCAGTGCTGGCTGGTGTAAGCCAAGAGACCAAGTGCAGAAAGGATATGGAGCTCATGAGAGAGAGGGACGAGGACAGGCTGAAGAATACCGGATACTGCCTGGATCAGGCACAGGGCGGTCACAGCAAGGTCACGCCAGCCTGGCCCTACTTCCCACCCCATTTCTCTGCAGCAGAGGCTCAGGGTCCAGGAGAGGCTGGTAGGCTCTGCTTTCAGTCCAGTCCCCGCTTGCTGGGAAGTGGCGGTTCCCCCATCTCACTGACCAGAATCAGGAGCTTTGCCCGGGAGGGGAGGAATGGAGCAGCCTCACCTTCGCTCCTTCGGATTCACAGACCCTTGTGCAGCCGTGGGGCCTCGGGCTGGTGCTGAGCTCTCTGGGCCCACTCAGACCCCTGTGAGAGTTAAGCGAGGTAACAAATGCAGAGGGCTTGACCGAAGCCTGCCACATAGCAAACACATATTTCTGCTACCATCCCGTGTGTCTGAGTGTGCGAATGTGTGTGTTGTACTTGCACACGCATGTGCATGAACGTGTGTGTGTGAGTGCACGTGTGCCCTGCTTGCATGTGTGTATCGCATGAGCATTGCATGCATCCTTGTGCATGCACGTGTGTGCACGCATCTGTATCCCCAGCCTGCACGTGTGCGTGCAAGTGTGTGTCTGTGTGTGCGCGCACGAGTTTCCACAGCAGGAATTGCTGGCTGGAGAGAGACCTGCAGAAGCTCACTGTGCTTCCATGCCTGCCAGCCTCACCTTGTTCTCAGGAATCCAAAGACCTTGGTGAGTGAGAGAAGCCTCTGCGACAACCTGAGGGTCTCGCCGGGAAAGAGGGAGCAACCACGTTTCCATCAGGCCCCAGACCGGGAGGCCAGGGATTTGGGCAGGGCAGAAATGAGGCCAGGCCAGGCAGGGCGGCTGCTGAAGGTCACCTGCACTGCTCTGTCCTCAGCACGGCCTCTTGCCCTGCTCACCCCATCCAGGTCCCAGGCAGCCTCTCGGGCCTGGGAACCACGCAGACCTGGGTCAGACGCCAGTCACCCTGCAAGGACCTGGCCTGCCCTGAGCCACTCTGCTCTATGCTGGAGAAAGAGTCCACAATCACATGGTCATTGGAACTACACCTCTGCCACGGGGCTGGGAGCACCAGGCCAGCTGGCCCTAAAATGTCCCTAACTGGAAAGCTCTACCAAGTTTTCTGGGCCTGAGGGTCCCAGGCTCCTTCCACAAGCACAGGAAGCCGGGCTTCTCCGACCCTGTACCACCCACCCCCCGGGGAGATGAAGGCCTCAGGAAGAAATTAGCACTGCCTGCAGCCCAAAGTGACCCCCACAGGTCCAGGGTCGTACTTGGAGATCATGGGCAAGGTTGGCCGAGTGGCGAGAAGGAGCCAGGACAGGAGGTGGGGAGGGGAGATGAGGAGGGCTCGCATGGGCCAGCGCCTCCCTGACCTGCAGTAGCCATGTCAAAGAAAGATTTGGCCCCTCACTTTCTCCTAGAGTGTCTCTGAGCCCTCTTCCTGGGCACGTTCCTGCCCTGCTGTCATGGGGCTTTGACACAGCTACTCAAAGGGGACCCAGAAGCATTCACTTCTCAAGAGTCTGATGCTTAGAAATCAAGTTTGGGGAGGGATACAGGAAGAGGTGACAGGAAGTGGGCAGGGGACGGTGACGGCTGCCTGCCATGGCCCCCACTTGAAGGCAACGCTCTGAGCCCCAAAACAAGCACTGGGAAGACACCGTTTGAGGGAGCCCTGAAGTGGCCCCTGGAGTGGACACCAGGTGTCCACAGTGACCTTCTGGAACACAACCCTGACCCCCCACACCACCCACAGGAACCAGAGGCCTGCTCCACAGACCTGCAACCCCAGCAAGCAGGTGCCGCTGAGGTCTTTCTTTGAAATAAGATCTTTTAAAAGTGTATTTTGGAGATTTTCACTATCAACATTGGAACTCAAAATGAGCCATTCTTCCAGCACAAATCTGCAGCCCAAAGGACTCAGGACCCCACCTCTGCTGGACCCAGGCCTTCCCGACATACTCCCTGGTCTAGTACACTCAGCCTTGGCTGGCTTGGTCCCCATCTTCCTTCCTCTTCCTCGGGGCCTGTGTGAGCTCAGGGTCCCCTCCTCTGAGAGGCGGTCAAAGCACCTCGATGCCCCTCCCACACACAAGCTAGGGCTGCACTGCCCGCAACGTTCCCAGCAGCGCCAGCGCAGCCACTCGCCCACCCACCGTTTACAAGGCCAGCATGGCTCTGTGCCTGGATGTGCCGCATGCCTGCTCAGGACCCCAGGACTCTCAGGGCCCCTCCAGTGCAATGAGCCCCAGCGACAAGCTGGCTGCCTGGAGGGGGTTGCAAGACCCCAGGTGAGCACAGGACAGAGCATGGACAGAGGGGACCCAACAGGACCTGAATGGTCCTGGGCCATAGCCAGCCCTCAGCCTCATCCCAATTCAGCCTGCAGTGGCTGGGAAAAGCCCCCACAGGGACAGGAGCAGATGGGTAGCTCCGGACCCCGACCCGTCTGCCATCTGTTCTGACAGTCGCCGAGTGCCCAGGCAGCCCCTCCTCCTGGCCACCATCTGCTGCCCTGCCAGGCCCCCTCCCGGCTCCCGGCCCTCGGATGGGTGGGGCGGGAGCCAGAGCCAGAGCTGGACCAGGTGTCTAGGACCAGGCCCATCTGGCACCTCGGGAAGGGGAAGGGCCACAGGGCAGCCAGGGTGCCTCGGGCCACTGACGGCTTCACTGGCTGTCTCAGGACAGGATGAGGGGACTGAGGAGCATCGGGAGAGAGGGGGACAGGCCCAGCTCCCAGCCAAGACAGGCCTCCCTGAGGAACCGCCCTGCCAGCCTCACTCGGCTCAGCTCACCCCGCCCTAGTGCGAGAGGAGGAGTCGCTGCCATCACTGCTGTGGAGGGCACCAGTGTAGGGGACAAGCTGGCCTGGGGATGCTGGGGCCCCAACACAGGGCAGAAGGACACCAGGAGCCCAGCTGGCCGCGAGGATGAGATGAGCAGCCAAACCCGGAAATCAGTGCCTAGAGGGCAGAGCCACCGCTGGGACACACATCCCTCACTGTCTGGTTCTGGAGAGCCCGCAGCACCACTGAGGCCTGGTGTGAGGGGCCCAGTGGCCAAAGCACCCGAAAGCCGGGATAGGAGAAGGCCCAAGTGCAGATGCAGGCAGCCCCAGCCCAGCATCCACCCTGGGCCTGGAGGGCTCACCTGGGGTCCACCCTGCTCCTGGAACAGCCCAGCCATTGCCTGCCCACCCCGCCCTCCTCACTCTGTGACCGGAGAGCCAGGGGTGTGAATTCCGCAGGGTGAGAGGGGGCAACGCTGCCCACAGGTCCAGCCTGCTCCCCACAGGGGGAGACTTTGTTCTCTCCTGATCTGAGGACCTGGGGCCTGGCTGGAGGGTGTGGGCAGTAGGGAAACATAAGGACAAAGTGTGGGACACCCCAACCCCAAGGTGTCTTGTCAAAAATCTGGAAAGCAAAGCCTGGCAGATTTGTGGCTGGACAGCGCCACCTGGTGGACAAGTCAGAGATGACCAAAGTCACTTTGTTTTGGGTTAAAGATTTTTAGTCTTGGGATTTCTAACCCTACCTCCTCCCGCCGCTGCCCTGAGGGGACCTGTGACTATTAGAAGCCTCTGCCTCTCACGTGGCTCAGCGGTAGAGCCCTTTTCTAGCCTGTACAAGGCCCTGGGTTCTGTCCCCAGTAGCAGGAAAGAAGGAAGGAAGGGGGGAAGGAAGGAAGGGAGAAAGGAAGGAAGGAAGGGAGGAAGGGAGGAAAATAAAACCTCTGCCCCTCTATTTTGCTTACCATGATGATCTCCAGATCCACCCATTCTGTTTTCCTTCAAATGAACGATTCTATTCTTCTTCATGGCTGAGTAGTACTCCATTGTGTGTATATTATGCACCACATTTTCTTAATTTCTCATCTGATAATGGGCACCTAGGCTAGCTCCATATTTCAGCCGTTGTGAATTGTGCTTGCATAAACATGAGTATCCAGTATATAGTATGCTGACTTTAATTCCTTCAGCTACAGACCAATAAATGGTACAGCTCTAGTTTTAGCTTTTTGAGGAATCTCCATACTAATTTCCATACTGGTTTTACTAGTTTACATTCCCACCGTTCATTGTGGGGTTGTTTTTTGTTTTTATATTCTTGGTGATCATCCTTCTGACTAGGGTAAGATGGAATCTCAATGTAGTTTTTGTTTACATATCCCTAAGGGATAAAGATATCGAACATTGTCTCCTATACTTACTTATTGCCCATCTGTACTTATTCTTTTGAAAAGAGTCTGCTCAGTTCATTGTTCATTTATTGATTGGGCTATCTGATTTTTGGTGTTACATTTTTGAGGTCTTTATATATGCTAGAAATTAATTCTCTGTCAGAAGAGTAGCTGGCAAGGATTTTCTCCCACTCTATCAGTTGTCTCTTCACTCTGTTGGATGTTTCCCTTGCTTTGCAGAAACGTTTTACAGTAATTTGATGTGGCCCCATTTGCTGATTTGTCTACTATTTCCTGTGCTATTGGAGTCCTACTCAGAAAGTCTCTGCCCATGGCTTCAAGTGTTTCCTCTGTTTTCTTTTAGCAGTTTCAAAGTTTCAGTCTTCTACTGAGGTCTTTGGTCCATTTTGAATAGATTTTTGTACAAGGTGAGAGATAGGGATCTAGTTTCAATCTTCGATCAGTAGATATCATTTTCCCAGCACTATTTGTTAGAGAGGCTGTCTTTTCTCTTGTGTGTATTTTTGGCTTCTTTGTCCAGAGTCAGATGGCTGAAGTTTTGCAGGTTTGTTTCTGTGTCCTCTATTCTGTTCTATTGGGCTATACATCTATTGTGCCAGCACCATGCCGTTTTTGTTACTATGACTTTGTAATATAATTTGAAATCAGGTATTGTGATACCTTTAGCTTTACTTTCTTTGCTTAGGAGTGGTTCGGTAGTGCCTTGGTTCACGAACTTGATTCTTTCCATGATTCTGGTCACAAACTGAGTTGGATGAGAACAGAGTCAAATTCAATGGTTAGGTTAAATGTTAACCCCATGAGGAAATTTGATTTGGTTCTTGTCCAGTGTGGTTTGTGACCAGAATCATGGAAAGAATCAAGTTTGTGAACCGAGGTACCACTGTACAGTATTCTGGTCATTTTTGTTTCCACACGAATTTTAGGGTTTTTTTCTAGTTCTGTGAAGAATGTTGTTTGGGACTTTGATGGACCATGCATTGACTCTGTGGATTGCTCTTGGTAATATGGTCATTTTAACATTAATTCTGCCTATCTGTGAACACAGGAGGGCTTTCCATCTTCTAGTATCTTCTTCAATTTCTCTTTCCAGTGTTTTGTAACTATCATTGTAGAGGTGTCTCACTTCCTTAGTTAGATTGGACTCTACATATTCTTTTTGGAAGTTATTAGGAATGGAATTATTTTCCTGCTTCTGTCTCAGCTATTGATGTATTAGTATTGATTTTGTTTCCTGAAGATTCAAGTTTTAGTGGCTTTCATTGTCAGAGGTGACCAGCCCCCACCCCGGGCACATGGGTGGGGTTTCTGATGTAGAAGGCATCCCGCTGCCACTCTTTAGGGGAAAAGTTGGAGATCACAGGCCAGGCTTCAAAAGGAATAGTGAATAAAACTGATTGAAACACACTGAATATATAAAATCTATAAGTATATTTTCAAGAGAGAAAGCAAACCAGACAAAATAAAAATTTTTTGGAAATAACCCTGGCCCCAAAATCTCTTTTCAAAATTGTCATTTAAAAGAAAAAAGAATTAAGAATTTCCCTTTTTGAAATGTATTTCAGAATAGCTAAAAAACTCTAGTTGATAAGGGAGGGTTTGTTTGTTTGTTGTTTGTTTGTGTATAGTACTGGGGATTAAACCCAGGACCTTCACACTGAGCTACATCCCCCCTCGTTTTCATTTTTTTATTTTGAAACACTAAGTTGACCAGCCTGGGCTCAAACTTGCAATCTTCTTGCCTCAGCCTCCCACAGTGCTAGCATACAGGTGTACACCACCATAGCTGGCTTGGTTGTTTTCTGTTTTAAGCAGAAGTTTCTGGCAAGTCACTGTGAAGGGATGATAGATACCATTCGAAAAATCACCATATTCAGTCAGCACAGTGGCACACACCCAAAATCCCAGTTACTCAGGAGACTGAGGCAGGAGGATCACTTCAGCCCAGGAGTTTGAGGCCAGCCTGGGCAACATAGCAAAACCCTGTTTCAAAAATCAGAGAAAAAGGAAAATTGCCATTTTGTAGCCTCTCGTTAAATAGTTATTTCTTGAAAGGTCATTAATGGATAAGACCATTAGATGAAAGGGTAATGGGGCATGACGGGGTGAGCTTGGGCTGTGATCCCATCCCCCCTAAGGATCCTTGGAGTCACAGGTGTGTCTCCACGGCAACCACACAGCTCCACCCACCCACCCACCCGTGGAGTATTCTGGGAAAAAAGAGAGATGAAGAGCCTGAATCCAGTCAAGCTTTTGGAGCTAAACGTCCATTTTCAGGAAAGGTGGGACTACAGGGACACGACCAGGAAGAAATCAAAGACTCGGGGCATGTGGGACATGTCACAGGATGACCAGGCTGCTCTCTCCACCCCATCGCAGGTGGCAGGGGAGGGGGAGGGGAGGGCTGGCCCTGGAGCAAGCAAGGTGCGTGCGACCTGAGTGACGATATACCCCTTGGGGCCCTGTTTGGAGCCCAGCTGAAACCAACCAAAAGATATTTTTCAGACAGAGAAATGTGATTCTGAACGGGGCCAGAGGGGATGCCATGGAGTTTGGGTTAACTCTGACATCGTCCTGATGGCGCTGTAATTATTCCGCGCAAAGCTCCGCACTCAGCCAGAGCTAAGTCCTGACAGTCGCAAGACTGAAACGACAGTGTTGGTTTCGAGGCTGAAAAGTACTTCAGCAAAGGAAAGGAAAACGAGTGAACGTGGCCTCCTCAGTGCCTACCAAATCCGGTCGCACACCCCTGGGGGTTCAGTGTGTTCCTCTCTCGCTCGTCCTTAAGTATTTCCAAAGCTTTCATTGTAAAAATGTAAGAGGGAAAACACCCCGTCTCCCATACACACCATCAGGCACCCTGGAAACTTTCCTGCAAAAGTGGGCTCACCCTTTATCCTCAATCCCCACCTTCTCTCTTTCTCGGGAGTTAGGGATGGGAAAGTCCCTGGTGCCATTGCTGCTGCTTTCTGGCTCCCGTGACCTGCAGCCAGCCGGTGGGGCTCTCCCCAGTGGTGCTGGGCACCTGAAACACCCCTGCCTCGTCCCCAGCAAGCTGGACGACCTCGCTCCCTCTCTCCTGGGCTTTCAGGCCTCCTTGAAAATTGCACTGGAAATGGGCTCTACCTGAGACCCTCTGCTAGGGCCCCTGCATGCCCTCTCTCTGCTGGGCACAGCAGTGGCCTCCAAGAGGCCCACGTCCTCAGTCCTGGAACCAGAGCTGCGGTGCTTTCGGGACAGGGGAGGTTCAGGACCCCGAGACAGGAGACTGTCATCCCGGGGTGCCTACACAAGGGGGACAGGGGCTAAGGGAAGGTGTGACAACAGGAACAAGGGTTGGAGAGAGGCAATGTAGTGGCTGGAGACCCCAGGCCTGGGAATGGGGTGGCTGCTAGAAGCTGGGGAAGTCAAGCAAACAGATCCTCCCTCCCCGAAACCTCCAGGAAGAAACAGCCTGGCTGATACCTTGGTTTTAGCTCAGTGAGACCTGTGGGACTTCGACCTCCAGAACTCTAATAAATTTGTAAATTTTTTTCTTTTTCTTTTTCTTTTTTTTGTTTTGTTTTGTTTTGTTTTGTTTTGTTTTGTTTTGTTTTGTTTTGTTTTGAGACGGGGTCTCACTATGTAGCCCAGGCTGGACTTGAACTCACTATGCAGCCCAGGCTGGCCTCAAACTCTCAGCAATCCTCCTGCTTCAGCCTCCTCAGTGCTGGAATTACAGGTGTAATTTGCATTATTTTCAACTAGTAAGGTTGTGTCCATTTGCTATAGCAGCCGCAGGGAGCTCCTGTGCCCTCTGAGACCCATGAAAAAACTCAGGGAAGCCAGAGGGGTCCAGAAGGTCACCTGGGCCTTTGGGGGCAGGAGTCACCTCAGGACCTCCCTGTCTTCATCGCCTTCCTGAACCTTCACAGCGAAGCCACCTCCGTGGGACAGGCTGCCCTACATCTCTGCTAGGCAGAGCCCTTCTCCATCCCACTGGGGTGGTGACTGTTCTAGGTGCTCGGTATCCTGAACAAAGAATTGAGCGCCACCAGCAGAAGTAGATGTGAAAGCACAGATTAGCAAAGATGCACCCTCGGGGTAGGAGCAGGCAGCGAAGAGCTCAAAGCCAGGAGTCAGAGCCCATGTATGGTCTTCGGAGGGAAGCTGGAAACTTTGGGTTTTGGTTGTTTTTAGGTTTTGTTGTTGGTTTGGTTTGTTTTGGTTTTGGTTTTTGGTTTTTTGGTTTTTGGAGACAGGGTCTCGCTATGTAGCCCAGGCTGGCCTTGAACTCACTATGTAGCCCAGACTAGACTCAAACTCATGGCCATCCTCCTGCCTCTGCCTCCAGAGTGCTGGGATTACAGGCGTGCACCGCTATGCCAGCAGAAGTAGCTCTTTGAACTGATGCAGAGATTTGCTTCAGTCGGGGGCGAGTCTCCTTCCCACCGAGGGGGCAGTTTCTGTTGTTATATGGACCTTCGTGGCGCCATCATGGACCCAAAGCCGGGGGGGGGGTGTCAAAACCACGATGCAAATGAGACTGTAATTAATTATAATTAAGTTGGTGTTAATTTTGGGTGTTCAAGACATTTTACAGAGTGAGATCCCCAGGTGTAGCCTAGCGGTCAGAACCAGACACTCTGGTTTGGAGAGCGCGCTTCGGCTTTCACCCTCTGCACCTCCACGGCCCTCCTCCGGGATATTTTTTCTCTCTCCGCCTCCTTCCTCACCTCTGCCACCTCCCCAGGGCCCAGTCCCGGCAGCTGCATGGGAGACAGGTCCCCACTGTGAGCTCTCATCCTCCTGCCCCTGCGTCTCTGCCCATCCGCCCGGCTGCCTTGGCCGGCAGGGCCCGCGGAGCTTGGATCTGCACACTGGTATCTTCACACGCATTTTACAGGCAGAGCCGTAGCGGTGGCCTTGATTGGCAGATGTCCTGACAGCTAAGCAGGACCGAGGACCATGGCTCAAGCAACGTCCCTCCACCCCCGCTCCCGGGCTAGAACATGAGTCCCTACCTGAGTAGGCTCTTAGTCCACGCTGATATAGAGCTGATGATTTAGCATCCGCTTATCTAACCCAGATTAGGTGTGGATGGCAAAACATTTCCTGCAGGCACAAAGTCCCCTCCCCACACCAAGTCCTTCCAGCCACCCAGGGTCACACCCCTGTCCCAGAGCTCCAAGATGGCACCACAGGCACCTGGTGGGCTCCAAGGCTTTGAGCACTTGAAAGCAGAGTCTTTAATGTTCACCAGCCCCTGTCACGTGGATGCCTAGGCCAGAGCTAATGTGGGGGTGCAGCAGGGGTACAGACTCCTCCTTACATCCCGATCCTTTCAGATGGCAGAAAGAAACACATGCCTCTCCCTACGCCCTTCATACAGTAGGTGCATAATAAAGGTGAGGAGAGCGCATGGTAGCCTACAAAGACAACAGAGGTGGAGAAGGAGACCATCTCCCCGAGGCAGGACAAATACAAAGTTTTTCCACCAAGACAGAACAAAGGAAGGGGAGCCATCGGCCACAACTCCAGCCTCCAGCAGGAGAATCTGCAGATGTCCAGGGGCCGGGGCCCAGGCGGATGAACCTCTCCCTTGCTCCTCCGGTGGCCCATTCCTCCCCACCCACACAGATCCTGGGAACCCGGAGTGCAGGTTCTGGACTCCATGCAACTGCAGCCCCCACTCAGCCCCTGCCAACACCCCGACTCCCCCCTGTGTCCCTCTGAACGGACCCAGGAGCTGTTGGCCGTGACAGTGAGACAATCCGTGAGGGTGACCATGGATCAACATAAGGAGGTTTCTACCCAGGGACATCCCGAAGGGGCACTGCCCTGCCCTAGGAGGCCTTGTGCCCCAGCGGAATAGCCCAGGCAGTGACAGGCTGGACTATCCCATCCGCTTCGCCTGCCCAGCGTGGCCAAAGGTAGTCCCTTATCTGTCATTCTTCATTATCAGGACACAAATAGACACCTACGGGACTAAAAAGTAGACGCACTGGAGACAGCTGATCCTGCTGAGTGTCACAGGGACGGCCCTCGATCACAGCTCATCTCTGTCATCTATCTGTCACCCACGCCGCTCCAGAGGGACCCACAGCACCTCTGGCCTTTGGACAAAGTCAGGACCAGCCACTCCCTCCTCACCCTTTGCACTCCCTGTGGCCCCTCTCCCCACCCCCAAAGGCAGCCAGATGCCGAGAGCCAGCAGAGGCACTGGAGACCCCGACGCCGCCCCGCAGCCTGGGCACCCGCTTGGCATCAGCCTGAACTCTCCTCCTACACGTCTGCGCTGGGTCCTGGGGCAAGAGGGGAAACCTGTTTTCACCAACACACCCAGGAAAAAACGCTTTTTGCTAAACTCCAGACCTAGTGCCCCTGGAATCCATGGCTGGAGTTAGATAGAGCCCAACCAGCTAGCATCCCAAGAAGATAAGAGCAAAAACACTTTAAATCAGAAGCAACTAGGGGTATAACAGAGTCGCTTCTCACTCAGCAAGTCCCAAACAGAAAAGGGAAATCCCACAGCCAGCCCCGTATTTGTCTTTCTGGGGCTGGCTTGTTTTATTTAACACAGAGATCTCCAGTTCCATCCACGTTACAAAGGACAGGATTTCATCTTTTTATGGCTGAAGCATATTCCGCTGTGTACATGTACCCCGTATTTCTGTCTTTATCAGTTGTGCAAAGTGCTGCAATAAACATGAGCGTGTGATGTCTCTTGAAGGTACTGATTTCATTTCCTGTGGAGATATACCCAGGAAGGAGATCGCTGGATCATGTAGTACTTCACGTTTTAACTTTGTGGAGAACCTCCACCTTGTTCTCCTCATGTACTTGTACACATTCCCACCCACACGGTGCGTGGTCTCTCCTTTCCTCACATCCTCGCCAGCACTTGTTATCTTCAGCCTTCTGATAACAGCCCTTCTCACTGGAGTTTCGATCTGCAGGATTGGTGGTGATGACTGTTTTTTCCTATATCTGATGTTCTTCTGTGTGTCTTCTTTTGAGAAATGCGGATTTTGGTCTATGCTCATTTTGTAATCAGGTTATTTGGGAGGCATTTTGTTTTGTTTTGTTTCATTGCTGTTGAGTGTGTTGTGTTCCTTGTGTATGCTGGGTCTCAACCCCTCATCAGGGCTATGGTTTGCAAACATTTTCTCCCATTGTGCAAGTTGTCTCTTCACCCCGTTGATGGCTGTGTAGATTTTTAGTTTGTGCAGTCCCATCTGTCTATTTTTGCTTTTGCTTCCTCTGCTTTGGGGTCTTTCCAAGAAATCCTTGCCCTTTCCAACGTCTTGAAGCGTTTCCCCTATGTTTTTTCCAATAGTTCCATGGTCCAGGTCTGACAATTAGGTCTAGAATCCATTCTGGGTTGATTTTTATAGCGGATTAGAGACAGGAGTCTGGTTCCGTTTTTCTGCGTGTAGATACCCAACTTCCTCGGCACCGGCCATTCACAAACTGTTTTTCTTCCCGTGCATGCGCTAGCGCCTTCATACAGTCAGTCACTGCACACATGTGAGTTGGCCTCTGGCCTCTGGGTCTGCTCCGTTGCTCACTAGGTCAGTTCGGTCCCCATATCATGCTGTTCACATCGTTTGGGATTTTTAGTGGCCCAACACAAATGTCAAGATAGTAGTTTTTTCCAGTTCTGTGAGAAAAGTCCTTGGTATTTTGATAAAGGTCACACTGATGCTATGGATGGCTTTAGGAAGTGTGGCCATTTCCACAGGATTCATTTTTCTGATCAGGAACACAGGATGACTTTCCATTTGTGTGTGTGTGTCCTCTTCAGTTTCTTTCATCTGTTTTTTGTAGTATTCATTGTAAACTATTTTAAAAGTATCTTCCAAATTATGTTTAAATTTTTTAAGTCGTTTTAATCATTTTTCAAAGGAGGGGGACAGAGGTTTTGTTACTCGGATTTTAGTTTATGAATCTACCCTCCAACAAGGACAGGAACTCTTTCTTGTCCTTGTGTCCCTCCAAGTCCCCAACACAAAGCATGGCGTTTCCTGGGGCATCCCATCAGCAGGGAATTGTTGCTCCACTTAGAGGACAGAATCTGGAATTCTGCAGGGCAGAACCACCCCTAACACCCTTGCCATCTCCGAAAGTGTCCAGGAGCCTGCACTTGCTATTTTTTACACTGTTTTACAGCCATCGCCACATCCATCTCCACAGCTCTTTTCTCCTTGAAAGACAGAAACTCCGCCCCCTCTAAACACTAAGTCCCAGCTCCTCTTTGCCCAGCCCCCCCACCCCCATTCCACATTCCATCTCTGCCAGTTCACCTATCCTATGTGCCAGATATAAATGGAACCATACAGTATCTGCCTTTTTGTGATGGGCTTATTTCATTCAGCATAATGTCCTCGAGGTTGGTCCATGTTGTAGCAGGGGTAGGAATTTCCTTCCTTTCCAAAGCTGCGTGACATTCCCACTGTACAGATGTGCACACTTTGCTTATCCAGCCATCCAGGAGGGACACTTGATAATTCCTACACTCCGCTGCTGTGACTGAGCGGCTGTGAACTTGGGTGTGCCGGTATCTCTCAGACACCATTTTCAGTTCTTCTGTGTAGCACTCAGGAGTGTTATTTCTGGATCGCATGGTAATTATGTGTAGCCTTTTGAGACACCAGCATACTGCACTCCACGGTGCCTGCGGCACTTCACGCGCCCACTAACGGTGCACAAGGGCTCCAGTTAGTGCCCATCCTCACCCACACTTCCTATTTCCTGCTTGTGATGTAGCCATCCTAGCGAGCGTGCGGTACCGGCACTCTTTCTGTGGAAATCAGAAAAGGGAACAGGAATAAATATGCCCTCCACAGGACATCAAGCGCAGTCTGACCATTCTCTGGGATCCTACAATGCGGGACCCAAGTCTTCATACATTTGTCCAAGCCCGGAGAACATCCAACCCCAGAGGGAAGTGCACGGACCATGCAAGACAGTGACAGGCTCATGTAGGCTCCCCAGCTGTGACAAATGCAGCACTCTGGCGGGGGATGTGGATACTGAGGAAGGGGGTGCCATACACATGTGGGGACCAGGGGTATAGAAACTTTGTGCCTTCCACTCAGTTTCGCTGTGAACCCAAAACTGCTCTTTAAAAAGTGTCCTCCTGGGCCGGTGACATAGCTCAGCGGCATAAGTGCCTGCCTGGCAAGTGCGAGGTCCTGAGTTCGACTCCCAGTACCCACATATGAAAAAAGGGCCAGTGATATCGCTCAGCGGCATGGGCGCCTGCTGGCACGCGAGGTCCTGAGGTCGACCCTGGTACCCACAAAAAAAAAAAAAAGTGTCCTCCTTACATATCTGAGTCCAAGGAGAAGAGGAGAGAGACAGGGACAGAGAAGGCAATGTTCCTGATCCCATGATGTAGGGCCTGACTCCAAAGGTTCTCCTACAGCCTAATGTCTGAGGCATTTTGTGACTCAGTGTCCCTCCGTGGCTCCAGACAGCATGGTGTGTGACAGAGGGCTTCCAGGAGTATGGGACAGACAGGAAGGATGGGCAGGTGGCCACCAGGAAGATAGGCCCTGTGGGAGCTGATCTGGTATAGGCTGAGTTGTTGAGGTCCCCTGGCTCAAAATGGGGGCGATGGCCAGCTCGCAGGAGCCTCAGGCACAAATGTGGGACAGAGATAGGCACAAAGGGGCAAAGACGTACGCCTGGCAATTTTAGGTGTGAGAGAAGTTTCTGGAAAGGAGGAGAAAGGTCATTCCTCAAGCCAAGGGGTGGGGGGTGAGCAGAATGGTGACTCTCACGAGGACATGACCACAGCCTAATTTCTAGAACATGTTAATGGGAGCTTATTTGGAATGGGGGACTTTACAGGTGTATTAAGGATGTTGAGATGAGACCTTTCTGCGTTATCCAGCCGAGCCCTGAACCCAGTGATGGTGGCCCTTACAGGAGTCACACAGGGGACAGACACAGAGAAGATGGAAGCAGAGACTGGAGTGACCAGTCCACGCACACAGGTTACGAGAACCCCGGTCTCGTGCCAGGAGGCAGACACAAGACGGGGATGAGAGCAGTATGGCACCTCAGGAATGGGCATGGCCCTAACGGCACCCACCATCCCTCACAGGCCCTACCCAAGCCAAATCGCCCCAATCCCCCATCCCAGCCTGTTCCAGAGCCTGGAGCAATGTGGCCCCCAATGGCCAGGCCCCCCACACCCATCCACAGCTTCCTACACACCCGCAGGAGGCATGGGGCCAGAAGGACCTCAAGGGAGGGAGCCCTTCCAGCCCCGCGCCCTGAAGAGGAGAGCTGACCCACACGGCACATAATCCTGTTAAAATATTAATCCACTTTCGGCCAGGCGGCGCTGAGAGAAAGACCCTGCGAAGTCCTATGAGGCAGCAGCAGTTGACACAGTGGAGAAACCCGCCACTAAAACCCCGCCTGGAGAAAGTCGGGCAGGCCCTGGTAGTCGGAGAATGGCTGGCACTGAGCAGCCAGGCCACCTGGGGTGACCGGGGAAGGCACAGGACCCGGAGAGCCAGCAGAAGTGGAGGTCTGCCGGTCACTCTGGGAGATAAGAGAGAGGCTGCTTGTCTCAGCTCCACCCCTGCGAGCTGGTGGGCTGCTGGGACATTTGGGAAGGAATCTCCTCCTTCTTCTCCAACATCTTGATCACGAGAGCCAGCAGTCCCCAGGATGTACGTGACAATCTGCATCCAGGCCCGGAGGCCTCCTGCTACCCTCCATGTCCAAGGAACACGACGGCGAAGCTCCACCCCACGCCCTGGGCTGCAGAATCCCCCCGAAAGGGCAGACAGAGCCATCCTGGAGCTCCTCTGTCTGGACAGACTCGTGGCCAAGTCCTCAAGTGAAATTCTTCTGTGTCCAGTTTCCTGCACATGGGACTTTCCAGCCAGCCAGCATAGCCAGGCTGTTCTGCCTTCAACATCCCCAAGAGCAAGCAGCAAGTTTGGCAGTGACACCCACACAGTGGCCTGCACTGGGGGTCGGGAGACCCACCTTCAGCCCACACTGTCCCCAGAGGCACCATGGGAAATCAGGGGAGCAAGCTCAGGACTCCACGACTCCTTCAACAGAGGGCACGCCCCAGCCTGAGTACACCACGAGCCCCGTGAGGGCACCAATCCATTGCTCCGCGGAGTTGGGCAGCAGGGCTGTGGCAGAGGGCACCTCCAGTGGGTACTAAATGCCTACTGTGTACCAGCAATGGACCCACACCAGGACCTGCTGCCCACAGCCTCACAAGGGACACACATGTCTTCATTCACACCAGGTGACAAGAACAGGTGTCACTTGCACAGCTGGCCCTGGGGGGGACAATGCTCTGTATGTCCGCTGGACACCAACAGATGTGAGCTGGGCTGCATGGGGCAAGCTCCACCTGTACAGGTGTCATTGCTACCCGGTCCCCAGGCCAAAGCGGCCTCTGGGATAAGGTCCTGCAGGGGCCAAGGAGCTCCTAGGCCAGAAAAGCAGCCAATCCCACGCATTCCTACACAGTGCCCTCAGAGAGCAGCTCTCTGCCCTGGGGAAAGTTTGCTCACGCAGCCCTGCCTGCCCAAGCTCGGCCTCCTAACGAGCTGGGGAGCCCATCAGAAAGAACAGCTGGGGTGCGCAGTGTGGTGGTACACACCGATAACCCCAGCACTTACAAGGCTGAGGCAGGAGGATCATGAGTTCCAGCCCAGCCTGGGCTACATATGAGACCTATCTCAAAAAAAAATAGGGGCCGGTGAGATGGCTCAGCGGCTTAAGCGCCTGCCCGGCAAGCGCGAGGGCCCGAGTTCGACTCCCGGAACCCACATACGAAAAAGGGGCCGGTGATATCGCTCAGCGGCACGGGCGCCTGCTGGCGCGCGAGGTCCTGAGGTCGACCCCCCGGTGCCCACAAAAAAAAAAAAAAAATAAAATAAAAAATAAAAAAAAAGAACAAAAAGAACAGGTGGGATGATAACGTAAATGTTTCTGTCCATTCAGTGGCAAAGAGCAACCTAGAGCCGGGCATGGTGATGCATGTATGTTATCCTAGTACTCTGGAGGCTGAGGCAGGAGGATCATGATATAGCAAGTTCAGACCAGCCTGGGCTACATATAAGACCCACCTTGTCAAAAAAAAAAAAAAAAAGGATAGCTGGACTGGGGTGATGAATTTCAACATTTTCATACATTCAGTAGCACACATCAGATAGGCACGGACACACGGACATTCATGGACACACAGAAACATGCACAGACACACACACACACCGCACACAACATATACACGGGGGAACATATGACAAGGACATGGGAGCCAACTGAAAGAGCCCCAGTGACCAAAGCAGGAACGATCTGAGTAACAAATTAAGTAACACTGGATTATAATTCAAAGCACTGTATCCACAGAAATGACTAAATATATAAGTATAGGGGGGGGGGCGAAACCCCTGCTTTACAATTTTGTAAAGAAACAACGTGGGTGCCGCTCCCTCAAGGAGGCAGGACACCCCGCTGCCAAGGGTGAGGCCTTCAGGGCTGCCTTCCTCCCTGGCCACAGAGAAGGCTGAGGCTGGGGCAGCAGCACACAGCGGCGCTGCAGTGCGGGTCCCAGCAGGCACCACCGCAGGCGGGCGGGCAGGCGACCACGGCCGACCCCAGGGCCAGGTCCCGCTGCCCACGGCACCCTCTGTGTGATGCGATGAGATGACATCTTACCTCAGAGTGCCGCCCCCAAAACCCACACCTCAGCCCATTCATGAGAAAACAATAGGGAAACCCCAACTGAGGATCATTCTACAAAACCCCTGGCCAGCGCCCCTCAAAACTGCCTTAGACAAACAAGGGGAGTCTAAGAAACTGTCACAGTAGGAGGGGCCGAAGGAGATGGAGGACTAAAGGTCGTGTGGGTCTCTGGAGGGGACCCAGACCCAAAAGAGAGGATAAGGTGAAAAACCAAGGCAATCTGAACGAAGTGTGGACTCGGGCTAATGATAGCTGGTCAGCGTGGCTTATTGGTTATGGAAGTGGACCGCACTAACCCGAGATGCTGATGGGGTGTGGAGATGGGGAGCTTTGTGTGTGTGTGTGTGTGTGTGTGTCTCTGTGTGTGTGTGTGGTACTAGCGATTGAACCAAGGGCCTTCTCACCAGGCTACATGCCCACCCCTTTTTGAAATTTTTATTTTGAGGCAGGATCTTGCTGATTGGCTAAGTTGCCCAGCTCAAACTTGTGATCCTCTTGTCTCCGTGTCCCAGAATGCTGGGATTACAGATGTGCACCACTGCACCTGGCATGCATGGGGGCTCTCTATACTGTCTTGGCAATTTTTCAGGATACCTAAAACTGTTGTGAAATAAAAATCTATTTAAAAAAAAAAGTTGGGCCAGTGAGATAGCTCAGCGGTATAAGCACCTGCTTGGCAAGCGCGAGGTCCTGAGTTCGACTCCCAGTATCCACATAAAGGAAAAAAGGGCCGGTGATACCGCTCAGTGGCATAAGCACCTGCTAGCAAGCGTAAGGTCCTGAGGTCAACTCCCGGTACCCACATTAAAAAAAAAAAAAGTTTTGGAGTGGGGCATGGTGGCACACACCTATTATCCCAGCACGTGAGAGGCTGAGGCAGGAGGATTGCTTCAAGTTTGAGACCAGCATGAACTCAATGGTGGGTTCAGAGCCAACCTGGACTACATAACAAGACCTGGTCTCAAAAAAAAAAAAAAAGTTTTGCCTAGACCAGTTTGGTGGCACATACTTAGAATCCCAGCACTCTGGGAGGTCAAGACAGGAGAATCACAAGTTTAAGCCCAGCCTGGGCACCTTAGCAAGTTTGTGGGACCCTGTCTCAAAATTAAAACACAGTACAATAAAATAAAAGACCCTGGGCTCAATTACCAGTATTGCAGGGAAAAAAAAAGTTTTGCCTAACCAGAAAGTATAATAAATAAGAAATAAGAAATAATGGTATAAGTTTTCCCTCTCAATGTATTTATTCATTCAACAACACTGTGCTGGGCCCTACACTATGTGGGACGCTACCAGTCCTTGGGGACACAGCAATGGCCAACACACCAGGCCCTGACTTGAGGAGCTCAGACTCTGCTATCCACCAAGGCACACCAACATCCGAGTGACAAGCACAAATAACAAATATTTACCATGAAAATTTACTCCAAGTCATAAACCCCAAAACTACGCATCACCAACTACATAAAGAACCAACGACACTGTGGGATCCAGTGTGGGAGGCGCCTTCGTCAACCATCAAGGACAATAAACAGCCCGCACCTGGAGAGGCAGGCGAACAATCCTGACTTGGGAAAGTTCCTAGCTACTCCAGCTTAATAGCTTAGGACGTCATCACACACCTACTGAGCCACCAAAAAGGAATCTGATCAGATCTCAAGGGCAGTGATCAGACAGGATTTTTGGATGTTCGCTAAATCGACCTAGCAAGATGCCTGCTAAGCTTACTCAATAAGCCAAGGACAGAGGCCAAGTTCCAGGCCTGGAAGACACAGAAGAGGCTAACTACAGATAGCTCAAGAGGATGCTCTTGTCATCTGACCCCAGTCCCCTGACAGGAACGAGCAACCCTAAAGTCGTCTGTCAGTGCCCCTCTCTAAGAACTGCACTCCAAGGAAGTAAATGCAATGGAAAAGAAGGAAAGGAATGGAAAAGAAAAGAAGTCAGGGACAGCAAGACACTCACAGCTGCACTATTTTGTTAAAAAAAAAAAAAAAAAAAAAAGCTGTCTGTAGCCCCAAAGCCCAGTAGCATCCTAAGTGAACAAGCCCAGTAAATTGGTGTGCAGAAGTGGTTAGAAGAGGGTTCTAAGTGTGTGTTCAAGCTCAGCTCCTCCACTCACTGAATGGCCTTAACCTCCTCTCTCTGCCTCAGTTTCCCACCTGCAAAGTGAGAGTATTCCTAAGTCCCACCTGCAAGCTCAGATCTTCAGTGAGATCCGGGGTCGAGCCTGCTGCCTGGTGTATAGGAAAAGCCTGGAACGAGCAGCTACAAACAACGATTACACACTCTGAGACCAGGAAGGAAGTGGAAGCCCATAGGGTAAACAAAGGAACTCCCATACAAACACAAATGAAGTACAAAGCCAACAAGGGACAAGTTGTCCAAGCTTGGCAGAAATGTCCTGAGGACAGCAGGAGCAGGCTTTCATGCTAAACCCAGGCAGGCAGGAGAGGATGAGCGGGATGTGGCTTGTCACAACCTGGATGGGGGCCAGCATGAGAAAGTGCAGCATGACAACATGCACCCACACCTGCACCCACCACCAAGGCCAGTTCTGGCTCCAAAGATACTCCAAATCTGCCCCTCAGCCGGACCTGGACCAGGGCATCAGCTCCCAGCTCACCTGCTCCCACCTGGCAGTGGCACAGCCCATCTGGCCCCTTCTTACACCCAGCAATGCCTCCCAGCCCTGGGATTCTGTTATCAGCCAGGATGCAGTCCCACTGAGAGGGTCAGCATGATGGGAGGTGTGCTGAATTCTCTAAAGATGAGCCTGGAGCCAAGCTGCCCAGGGCTGGCTGGGGGCTGTACTGTTCAGGAAGCCCTAGGGGACCAACCTCCTTTCCGTCACCCCCCACCATCCCAGGGAGCTCCAGGCAGCCTCGGCACTGGAGGCACCAGAGGGAGGAAGAACCAAAAAAGAAGAGCAAGGCAGCTCTCTCTCCGTGGCAAAAGCCTGGGTGTTGTCACATTTCTGCTGCTTACATCCCATTGGCCAGGACATGGTCACATGGCCAAACCTTGCTGCACAGGATGCTGGAAAATGGAGTCCTCCTTCCGGCAGCCATCTTGCCATGAAGAGCAGACGTTGTAGACAACTTGCCATCTCCGCCCAGCATGAAACCCGGACCCTTGCACAACCCATAGGCTTCTGGGCGACCCTGCCCCCTCCCAGCCCTGGGTACCCCTTCACTTGCTGCCTGTCCCTCGCTTCCCAGGATCAGTCCATCCTGTAGGTCTCGTATGAATGTTAGATGCTCACAGGAGCTGTCCGCGCTCTCCAAAGCCGCTGATCATGGAGTGCCCGCGTCCCGTCCCAAGCAGCCTGCAGTTCTCCTGCACGGGGATCCATGAGCGCTCACCCCACACAGGTAACCTCTGCACTGGGGTCTGTAGTGCGCCCTGCCGGAGGAGGGGGGCCCCTCTGTGGGGGTCCTGTACACCAGCCTTCACCAGCCCTCAGTGGTGGTGGTCAGCCTGCCACGTGGATGTCAACCTCGCGTGGACACAGCATTACCAAGGCTGGGCGCCCGACACAGATTTCTCCCCAGAGAATGTGTTTCCATAGGTCTGGAGGGGGGGGCCCCACAATCTGCATCCCGGGGTGCCTGGGCCACATGACCTTGGTTGTGCCTCAGCAGAGGCTGCTGATGGCATCTGTGATGTCACACAAGTGCAGGGGTAAACACTCAGCGACTGTGTCTACCACATGGAAGTTAAAAGGAAGGTGGGTGGCTGCTGCCCAGTTTGCAGTTCAAGATTTAAACTGTGGAGCTGGGTGTGGTGGCACAGGCCTGTAATCCCAGCACTTGGGAAGCTGAGGCAGGCGGATCGCTGCAAGTTGAAATTCCAAGCCAGCCTGAACTACGTATCGAAAACCAGTATCCAAAAAAAAAAAAATTACAATTGTGATGTGTTCCCCTCACCCCTCCCCACGTGCAATCCAGTCGCAAGTCCTTTTATCAAAACCTACAGAATCCACCTCAGCTCTGTCCCCATTCATCACCCTACAGCCACCACCCTGGTCCAGGCCACCACCATGTCTGCTTCGCCCCCCCTTAGGAGCCCTTAACAGACCAAGGAGAGGAAGAGGGACCTAGGCTGGGGCTCCACATGGACAAGAGGTCGCCTGTCCCTCAGGCCTCCACCCAGGGAGGCCCAAAGCCCCAGAGGCCTCCTGGAGGAGAAGGTCCACTGCACTCCACTTAGGTCCTCTGGGGTCAGCGTGAGCTGGGGCACAACAACCAGAAATTCTGCCCAGGCCGGGGCAGGGCACCGCTGTCAAGTGGGACGTGTACCCTGCTGTGTGGGCTCCTGGTCTCCACCCTCCCTGGGGGGACAGGTGAGAATGAAGGGAGGGTAGGAGCCCAGCAGACTCTGATGGCAGAAAAGGGGACACACAAGTTCACACCACTCCACTTGCAAGGGCTGGACCCCGTGGCCAGGAGCGTCTTCCTGGGCACCACCCCATCTCCGAGGATGCACAGGAGAAGACGACAGACGCAGCTGACCCTGGGACTTTGCCCTCCTCCTGCCACAAGCTCCCTGTGCACCTGCTCATGCAGAGAGTCCATCATGACATGCTCAGACGTCCTCCTCGCTGTGTCTCTGGCCACCCTTCTGACTGCAGGGGCTGGGGCTCCTGTCCACACAAAGGGCCCCCCACACAAGCTGCTCCTCGTGTCTTTCGATGGCTTCCGTTGGGACTATGACCAGGACGTGGATACCCCCAACCTGGACACCATGGCTCAAGATGGGGTGAAAGCTCGCTACATGACCCCTGCCTTTGTCACCCTGACCAGCCCCTGCCACTTCACGCTGGTTACTGGTAAGTGTTGGGCTCGGGGTGGGAGAAGGGCAGCAGGAGCAGCGGTAAGGACCCAGAACCCTGCCCAGGTGCCCTGGGGACAAAGGTGACAAGGTCTTGCTCCAAGAAGGGACCCACAGTGCCAGGGCCCAGACAAGAGCACTGTAGAAATCCTTTCTGTTGGTGGCACCCAATGGAGAGCAAATAAAAACACCCAGGGGATTTATTAAACTGGGATCCCAGAGTGGGCTGACAAGCCACAGGGCCTCTGGGATGGCCAGCATGGGGACCCAGCTCACTTCCCACCACCCTGCTGCCTCCTCCTCCCTCAGGCAAATATGTGGAGAACCACGGGGTCGTCCACAACATGTTCTACAACATCACCAGCAAGCTGAGGCTTCCCTACCACACCACACTCAGCATCCGGAGCTGGTGGGACAACGGCAGCGTGCCCATCTGGATTACAGCCCAGAGGCAGGTAAGGCAGCCCCCACCCAACAGACACCAGTGAGGGCATGGGGTGGGCAGCCCGGAAGCCCAGGGCTCCAGGCGTCCCAGCATAGAAGGCTGTTAAGCAGGGTCCACAGGGAGGGGCTTGGGGCTGAGGACAGGCTCAGGCCATGGCCATAGCCCTGCCTGGTCCTCTCGGGAGCCCTGAGATCCTAGGCCTTTGCTCCACTGCCCCCAAGGGAGGGGAGGCTGTGCCCCTAAGCCCTTCAGCCAAGAGTCGCTCAGGGAACATCATTGTGGTTAAACTCGATACAGTCAGACACGGTGGCAACCCTCCCGCCCCACGGTCCTCTTGGGCTGGACAGCTGAATTCTGGAGGGCCAGACTAACTAGGTGGTGGGCTGCCATGTCAAGCCGGGAGCCCCACCAGTTTACAGTGCTCTGGAGTCTTCCAGTCAACAGAGTCAAATGGAAGATTTCAGCCCCACGGATCCCCTTTCTCCTGCCTGTACAGCTGCCGGGCCCCAGGGCAGAAAGCCAGAGCAGGGAAGGTGGCACTGCACGGTGCTCCATCCACAGGAAAGAAGGGCCTGGACACAGACAGGCAGATGGGCTTGTAGACAGAGGGCTGGAAGGACAGACAGAGTCATAAAGGAAGCAGCAATGGATTTATGGGAAGATGGACGGCCAGGGCGAAGGCTGGAGAGGTGAGGTGGACAGCTGGACAGACACACACCTGGATGAGAGGCCAGCAGGGGAGGCCAGCTGTGGGCACAAGGGAGGGTTCTCTGGGCAGCTTGGCCTCAAGACAGGGAGCCAGAGCCACAAGGACGATGAGGACATAGCATGTCGGGGGACACTTTGCATCAGTCGTGTCATTTAGCGCTTGAGAGCTCTAGGCAATTATTATCTCCTTGTAAGTTGGTTCTGGCCCAGATAATGTGAAACAAGGGCTCCTTTAGAAAATAAAAAGCTTCATGGCCACGGGCAGGAACAGAGCTGGGCGGGGACCCAGATGTGGGCAGGGGTGTGTGTGAGTGGGCGCAGAACAGGCAGGCAGCCCCGTGGCTTTAAGCCCACATTGCCCTGCAGGGCTTAAAGACCGGCTCCTTCTTCTACCCTGGAGGCAACGTCACCTACCAAGGAGAGGCCGTGACGCTGAGCCAGAAGGAAGGCTTTGCACACAACTACAAAGACGAGCAGGAGTGGAGGACGAATGTGGACACTGTGATGAGGTGGTTCACCGAGGAGGACCTGGCTCTGGTCACCCTCTACTTCGGGGAGCCGGACTCCACTGGCCACAGGTATGGCCCCAACTCCACACAGAGGAAGGAGATGGTGAGGCAGGTGGACCGGACTGTAGGCTACATCCGCGACAGCATTGAGCAACACAACCTCACGGGCAGCCTCAACCTGATCGTCACTTCCGACCACGGCATGACAACTGTGCACAAGACAGCTAGTGACTTGGTGGAGTTCCACAAGTTCCCCAACTTCACCTTCCAGGACATCAAGTTCGAGCTCCTGGACTACGGGCCAAATGGGATGCTGATTCCCAAGGAGGGGCTGCTGGAGAAGGTGTACGGGGTGCTCAAGGATGCCCACCCCAGGCTGCACGTCTACAAGAAGGAGGAGTTCCCCGAGTCCTTCCACTACGCCAACAACCCCAGGATCACGTCCCTGCTCATGTACAGTGACCTGGGCTATGTCATCCACGGGGTAAGTCTGCTGGACGCCCAGGAGGCTGGGCTCGCTCAAGGGGCCCTGGGGCGCCTCCCACTTCTGCAAAGGGGGCCCCCTGTTTCTCATGAGTCCCCAGTTTGAGGAGTGTCAGCTACCAAAGGGACACATGCATCCCTGTGTGATCGGAGTGCAGGTGAGTGTATACACGCGTGTGTGTGCTGAGGGGAAAGTGTGAGGACGCCAGCTGCAGAGGTGACATGGACCACAGGGACAAGGGGTGCTGAACAGGAAGCAGAGACCAGATCAGGGGAAGATATGAGGGCAGAAGGAAGTCAGGGCCTCAGCTGCAGCGAGGAAGCCTGGCCTCGCCTCAGCAACCCCTGCCTCTTACTGACCTAAAGTCGCTGTTTACCTCAGCAGCTGTTCACTGAGGTTCCATCTTTGGGGTCTCAGAATTCAGAGAAACTGAATCTCAGAGCCCCTCGACCCACATGGATGCCAAGCCACAGGTGATGCTGGTGGGGAAAGGCAGGGAGCTTCTGGGGCACACTGACCCTTGGCCCCTTGGCCCTCCCCATAGAGATGGAGTGTCCAGTTCAACCAAGGTGAGCATGGCTTTGACCACAGAGCCATGGACATGAAGACCATCTTCCGGGCTGTGGGCCCCAGCTTCAAGGCAGGCCTGGAGGTAGAGCCCTTCGAGAGCATCCATGTGTATGAGCTCCTGTGCCAGCTGCTGGGTATCGTGCCTGAGGCCAATGACGGAAGCCCCGACACCCTGAGGCCCATGCTCCGATCAGGTGAGGGAGGTGCCCTCCCTGGCCCAGGCCAGTGCGTTCACACGCATGCCTGTGTGCTGTGAGCCGGTGCACCACGTGACAGGGGTGTGGAGATGGCGGGGTGTGGGGCTGCCCTGCCTCCCTCACCAGACCCCTGGCTTCCCCCAGGTTCTGCTCTCCCACCATGCAGACAGCCCCCCTCAGTGACGGCACTGCTGGGAGCCCTGATTCTTCTGGTCAACGTGGCATAACGCCCCCCAGTCAAGGTCAGAGGCCTGGAAGGAGGGGCGGGCGTGACCATGCTCCCCAGCCTGCCGTCCCCTCCACGCACCTGGGCAGCAGGACAGAACTGCTGCCCCCTCCTTCCTCCAAGGACCCTGTACTCCCTCAGTGGGGAGTGAGTCACATAGGGGAGGGAAGGTGCAGGTCCTGAAAGCCAGGTGGCAGGGCTACCTCACTTCTCTGTCCTGTGCTGTCTCAGGTCTTGGCCAAAGCAGAGGAAAGTCACGCATCCCTCTAGAAACGTGGGACAGGAGCCTGCTCGGAGCCAGGCTCTGGTCTGGGCTTGAGGATGCAGTGAACAAGCAGGGCCAGGCCTACTTGGGGAGTGTGTGACCTAGGGGACAGGGACAGCATGGACAGAAAGTGAGTGAAAACAGCACCGACAGTAGAGTTGGGGGCGATGCTGAGTGACAGGAAGGAAAGAGCCACACCCAGCACAGGGATAGGGACAGAGACTCCAGGCAAGAGGCTGGCGGTGCAGGCCCCAAGGGTCAGCCTGCTTCTGGAGGAAACAGAGGCAGGTGTCAGAGGGTGAGAAGGGTGTCACGTGACATGCATGGCCCCCACCAAGGTCACTCCATGTGCAGCAGGAGCCCCAGAGGACATTCCGTGGCACAGCATGGCCTGGTATAGTCAGTCACCTGAATGCCCTGGTGCTAGGCAGGAGAACAGAAATCCAAGCAGGTGGTGGCCAGTTAGAAGGTTACTGCAGTGGTTCAGGCAGGACATTTGGGTGGCAGGCGTGGAAGTGACGCCAAGGACATACTAAGGACACCTTCAGGAGGCCCTGCGCTCTAGGCTTATGGAGAGAATGTTGAGCGAGGGAAAAGAAGGAACAAATGTAGGGTGGTCTGAGGCCGGGTCCCAGGTCAGGCAGAGATACTCTCAGAGATGTGAAAATGCTGGGGCGGGTGGGGCGAAATCCAGGTTCTGCTTCGGCCTTGACACATTTTCCTCACCCATGATGCAGCCACGCAGAGCCATGGCCCAGCAGCAGCTGGGGCCTGGGGCCTGGCCCCTAGCGTGTGTGTGGCTTGGCAGGCAGCTCACATTCAAGGCTTTCATTGATGTACTCAGCATACACAGGGCATGGAGTGGTAGCAAGGGACCAGGTTAGCATCCCCGGCTGGAGGGCAGAGGATAAGGAGAGAGGGGTGGCCTCATTGCCCACTGGGAAGGCCGACTAGGGTGGCAGTGAGGCAGATGGGAGAGAGAAACACAGGGACATGAAGGGAGGCAGGCCTGCAGGGCCCAGCATCAGAGCTGGAAGGGACCCCAAACACCCTTTTGCCCATCCCTGTCATACAAGTGAGGATGTTGGAGCTCAGAGCCATTAGCTGACTGGGCCAAGGGCCCCAAAAGGCAACCAAGGTGTATCGAGATGCTGGGTTTTCAATCTGCTCCTGAGTACTTCTGGCTACAACACCAGCCCCTCTGCCGGGCACGTGGTATGCAGCAAGTCTCCAGCAAAGGGCTGGGATGCGGCTCGATTCCACAGCACTGGAGTTGGCACAAGCCGCCGCCGCCACCCTCTGATCTCCTCGCACACCAGGAAGCTAGAGCAGCAGAGGGGGCGCTAGCACCTCACAGCAAGGGGATGGAAGCAGGGACTGGGAAGCCGCAGGAGCGTCCAGCACATTAGGGGGGGGTTGGGGTCAGGAACCTGGTGTGCAAGCAAACCTACTCTCCAAAACAGAAAGCCTTGGTTGGCAGCGTTCACCCATTCCTGCGGTGTGAATTCTCCCACCGTGGCCGACGGGAAGCTGCCAACACAAGACCACCAAACACAACACTGAGGGAAGTGACACATACATGTGGCCCTGCTGAGAATGGTGATTATCCCATCCCCAGGGCAGGGCCCGGCCCAGCTGGCAACACGGGTGGGTTGAGGCCAGGATTGCCTGTGGCCAGCTTCTTCCCCAAAGCTATCGCCTGAAGCAATACAAGGGACATCGTCGCATTGCAAGGCAGCCCTTGCCTTGGCTGTCGCTAACAGAGTCCTCCTGACCCATGCAGAGGACTTCACAAGAGGGTGTGAGGGTCCCCTCCCTCCTGGGGTTTTAGTTCTCCAGAGCCAGGGCCTGAGAAAGTGCCCCTCCCTCACCTCTCACCTCTAGAGAAGGTCCCAAGCCTCCAAGCCTTGCCACCTGTGCCCACCTGCACTGTCCCATCCAGCAGCCTGTCGGGAGTTCCCATGGGCAGCCATGGCCCGTCTTCCTGTTTCCCCAGCCCCCGCCCTCGCCCCCCAGCCTCTGCTCCATCACTCCCCCAGATCCACCTCACCCTGCCTGCCCTTTCCTCGAAGGAAGCCTGAGCCAGCCCTCCTGCTGCCATCTCTACAGGACTCCAAGGGACCTCATCAGAGACCATACCCTGTGACTCTGTCCCCTACTGCATCAGCCCAGGCCTGGCCACCCCAGTGCCAGCAACAAGCTCCCTGCCCAGATTCACACTCCAAACCGACAGGCCTGCTCACACGTCCTCAGCCCCTCCTGCAAAATCCACCCCAGAAATAAACACCGTGGTCTCCGCGCCTGGGACCCCAGCCACCAGCTTCTGCCTCCAGCTCCAGACCTGGGCCACAGTCACGGTCACCCAGCACAAAGCGCCCATGAATAAAGGACTAACTCTGTCACCATCCCACAGACACGGGAAAGTTGCAGTAGCCAACATGGGGTAGGGTGGGGGTCGTTTCCAAACGCTGCTGGGTTCCTGACAGTCCGACACTACACCCGACATGGAAGAAACTGCAATTCCTGGAAAAACACAGCGGAACTGATGCTTTCCTGCTGAGGGGAGACCCAGCTGGCTGAAAGGCCTGGACTTGGGCCGGGGAGCCACTGGCCCAGTAGTTTACCAGGAAGGACTACCCCTGCCACCCCCACTGCCCACACCACTCCCGGGGCCCCGGCCTGCTGGCCACACTGGCTTGGAAGCCCTGCCTGGCTGGGCCCTCCTGAGCCTGCCCTCCTGGCCGGAGGAGAAGAGTTCCTGTCACTGTGGGAGAGGGCAGCACCAGAGGTCCGCATAACCCAGCACCCTGCCTCAAAGGCAGAAAAGCCGTAATCCAGACTCCATGATTATCAGGCCTGTTTGCTCATCAGTCACTCTCTAGGGAGTGCACCAAGGGTACTTTTTTTATTTTTCGGCACTGGGAATCAAACCCAGGGCATTGCACTACATCCCCAGCCCGCAACGCGCACACACAACTTTTTTTTTTTTTTTTTTTTTTTTGGAGACAGGGTCTTGCTAAGTCACTAAGTTACCCAGACTCAGCTAGAACAGGTGATCCTCCTGCCTCAGCCTCCCAGAGTGCTGGGATTACAGAGATGTGCCACCACACCCAGCTGCCTTATATTTATTTTTACGAACCCTTTCAACATTTAGGTGCTGTTACTGATTTATGTCTGTTTTTTAATTATTTTTCCTTTTAAAATTAACTTCAGTACAGTAACCAAAAATGTGTTGATGTAAAGAAAACCGTTGACTAAACAGAGCGGGTAGCCGGTGGCAGGACAAACTAGCTGAGGGAGTACACACCAGCAAGCCTGCTGTGCTCACCCAGCTCCCTCCTGCCCTTCCCCCCACCCGTGTGCTCAGCCTCTCAGGTTTCTGGGAAACTGTCTCCCCATTCCCTCCGCAGCCAGCACCCAAGACTTCCCCAGGCCCCGGCAGAGACGCACTGTGTGTCTGGTGCCCTGCGCCCTCCCCGGCTACCAGGTGGACGAGTGCAGTACACTGACCTTGCTGTACAAAGTGCATTTTGCCATCAGCCCACCTGAAACAGCTCCCCCCACAAAACCAGAGCTGAAACAAAGCTGAGCCTTGCACCCTGCAGCCACAGGGAGGTGACTGGGGAGTCTCACTTAGGTATCACCCACACCCAAACCTCAGCCAGCAACACCCTTTGAAGCCTTTCTGAAGCAACTTGTAAAGTTCCCTGTGAGAGCCTGGCGTGGTGGTGCTGGCCTGTATCACAGCACTCGGGAGGCTGAGGCAGGAGGATCGCTGCAAGTTCAAGGCCAGCCTGAACTGCATAGGGAAACCCGGCAGAAAGAATGAAGAAGAGGCATTTTGACCTCCTGCTCCTCCTTGCTGCTCCTCCTTTACAATATCACCATCACTGCTCAGACCCAGCTCAGACCCCCTGGGTGGGATCAAGGACCATTTAGAGTTTGCTCAAGACTTCTGGGACCAGGGCTTTTTTGGGATGCCAAAGGGGAGGGGTGCTGTAGCCCTATGCTTAGCACTAACCCTGACCTGGACGGTACATCGGATTGGGCAGCTCGGGCCTTCTGAACCTGCGTGTCTGGCCAGTCCATTGGCCTGGGCACTGCGCTCAAGAATCTTGCGCTGGATCACTGTTATGAATGAGTGAACGATTGGAAACGAGCGTCGAATAACCTCCCGCGATAAATAGGCTGAGAAGGCAGCAGCTCGCACCTGTCCCAGGGCACCTGACCAGCCATTTCCCCAGTGGCGCTTCCCAGAACAGGCCCAGCTTCTCTCCACTGACCAGGAACCTATCTGGAACGCGGGGTCCCTCCACCCTTGATCAGCTTAGAGGTGGGGGGCACGTGGACCCAAGAAGAGCACCCGCAGATTCGTACAACAGGTCGGCCGTGCCTGGAGCTCCTTAAAGCCTCGGCTCCCCCTCTTTGGAATGGGCAGGGCATCCGCGGTCCCCCGGCTCCTGCGAGCTGACCGCAGGGCCCGCAGCGCCCCACCCGATGGCAAGAAGCAGGGAATTCCGGGGAGGGGGAACAGCAGGAATGACCCCACCCCGCTCCACGGCCCAGAGGACCCGAGAGAGGGAACCCGGGGCCACAGGCCGGCAGTGCGACTGAGGAGGGCGGAGGGACGACTCGCAGGGGCGCGTCCCAGACAGGAACCTCCCCTCCCCCGCCCCCACCGGCGGCGAGCGCGGCCGAGCATCTGTTGCCATGGTTACTGTGGCGGATCCGCTCGAGGGGCTTGATTCCGGCGTCTCACGCTCAGACAGCCGAAGTCTGGCCGCAGGCGGGAACCGGCACACGCGCACACTCAGCTCACGCGCACGCTACACACTGCCGTGGGCACACACGCCAGCCACACACACCCACACTGCGCACACCACGCACACCTGACACTAACCCGCACCCCCCTTTGCACGTGACGCGCACACACATCACACTCACCGCAGAGACACGCACACCCCACACTCGGGACCCCGACGCCCGAGGACGCGCACCCAGCCCGGGCCCGGGGTCTGCGGCGCAGGCAGGGCCCCCGGGGGGGGGGGTCCGCCCCGGACGCGCACGCGCAGCAGACAGCGCCGCCCCCTCCGTGCGGCCCGCGGGCTCCTTCGCCCTCTCGGCAGCCCGGGTCCCCTCGCGGCCAGTCGCCCCCAGGGACGCGGCGGTCACCTTGCACCTTGCGACGGGACGGTCAGCGCGGCCGCCCTAGGCCCCGCCGCCCCAGCGCTGAGCACCCCACTCCTGCCGGAGCGCCCCGGCATCCGCATACCCGGGGCCTGGCGCTGCGCATCGGCGGGGTCCGCGGGGTCCCTGTCCCGCCATCAAGGCGCGTGGACCGCAGGGGCGCCTCCGACCCTCTGGAGGTGGCCCCCATCCCACTTGGCTGAGGAGGGGGTGGTGAGGAAGTGGGCGGGAAGCCCCACACCCGGTCCAGTCGGGAGCCGGGTCAAAGAAAACCACCGGGTCAGAGGTCTTGGGATGTTTGCGGCGACGTCGCTGTGTGGCTTCTGGCTTTAATCTCCGGAGAAGTTCAGAAAGCAGAGGGCAGAGCTGGGACAAAACTATGTCCCCGCCATGTGTGAATTTAACATAAGCAAGTGTTCTTATAACCTACACCAATAAAACCGGAAAACAAACGGGGCATAGTCGCGCGGGCCTGTGATCCCGCGCTCCGAGAGGCTGAGGGAGGATCGTGGCGCGTTTGAACCCAGTGACAGTGAGGCCCTGTGTAAACGCCTGCATACATACGTCATTACGTACATACGCACAGGAGCAAGCTGGGGCGGCAGCTCAGTGCCAATCCACAAACAAAAACAAAAACAGATGAAATTTAGAACTCATCGATAATTTTCATCCAGTGACCCATGAACCATTTGAAAAACACACAGTCCCATCCTTCTCACCCTAACTTTTAAAAACGATAAATAAATGCCTTGATTTTAATGTATTTGTGCTGCTTCAAATTGTTGATTAGTGGTAATTTTAAAAAGGTTTTTTAAATACTGAGAGCCTTAGGGTCCTAGGAACTAAAGCGTTTTAAATTTAAACAGCATGCGTGTTCGTATTGTGGAGACGTATGCCATGGTGATCGGAAATTCTTTCAAGCACACAAAGTTTTGCCGAAGAAATGAGACAAATCAGAGGTGGAGGAGAAAAGAACTAAGAATTTGTCCCTCAGCTGGGTATTCTGGTGTTACCTTGCAGCATTATCTGCCTTTCATTCGATACATATAAATAATCAGAAAAAAATTAAAACTTAGAAAAACTGGAGAAAAGGACATTTAGGAAAAGAAAATTTTCTTGCAAAGAGTGCAAAAGACTCAGACTTCAGGAAGACGTGGTCACCACCAAATGCAAATGTCAACAAGTATTTAAACAGAAAAAAGTCACCAGCAAACCCAGGTCCCATTCATGTCCTGATCCTGCCAGTCCCTGAGGCCAGGCCCGGAGATGGGAAGAGCTAGAATACTCACCCTGCAGAGCCCACGGTCACAGGAACGCACCAACAACTTATTCTTTGTGGTTTCCGATTTGGGGTTCATCTCGCATATGTGGGCGCGGTTTTTTGTGTGTGTGTGTGGGTACCGGGAGTCGAACTCAGGACCTCACGCCTGTGAGCAGGCACTTGTGCCGCTGAACAATATCACCGGCCCTTTTTTCCTTTATATGTGGGTACCGGGAGTCGAACTCAGGACCTCGCACTTGCCAGGCAGGCTCTTACGCCGCTGAGCTATCTCACTGGCCCGCAGTTTGTATTTTAGTAAGGAACCTGCCTTGCTTGATGACATTGGAAGCAGGACGGAGTGTCAGGTTTTGCTTCTGCAGAGGAGCACTGTCATTTTTAAAATGTTCAATTGACAGCGTGATGGGAGCCACAGACCCTTTGCCCTTGTTAACTTGGCAGTGAAAACACTGTAGACATCAGCCTTCAGCAGTGCCAAGGGCCAGAGTATTCTCAAAGATCTTTTCTAAGGGCTTTGTGAGCCATTGACCTAGGTCAGCTAGGACGGAAGAAGAGCCTGAGGCTTAGAGGAGGAGAGCAGCTGGACTCGGGCTTCTCTCTGCACATTCGCTATGCAGGAAAACTCTCTCCCTGAATCTGGAGGCCTCACCACGGGTTTTTTATTTCCCACTTTTGATGGAGACACAGGTAATGGAAATAATTCAGGGGTTTTCTAACTCTACCATAAGCAAAGCCAGAGTGTTAGGTGCAGTAACAAACCACATCAACCTCTGGTCTTAGCTCCGAGTGATGACAAGGTAGTGTAGGCGGACAGTCTTCCTCAGGAATGGGCCCAAGACCTTGTCTCAAGATAAAAAATAAAAAGGGCTGGGGCTGTAGCTTAGTGTGAAGGCCCTGGGTTCAATCTCCAGTAATACAGTTTAAAACTGTGAATATCCATGTCACAAGAACAGAATGTGCTCAAATAAATAAACTAACAATGTACCTAAAGTCCTAGAAAAAAAGAGGACATCCAAACCCAAAGCTAGTACAAGGAAGGAATTTATAAAGATTACAGCAGAAATTACTGAAATTGAGACAAAAAGAAGAATCAATGATTTGAAAAGTTGTTCTAGGCCAGGCATGGTGTCACATGCCTGTAATCCCAGCACTCAGGAGGCTGAGGCAGGAGGATCGCTGCAAGTTCAAGGCTAGCCTGGGCTACAAAGTGAGTTCAAGTCCAGCCTGAACTCCATAGTGAAACCTTGTCTCAAAAAGACAAAAAAAAAAAAAAAAAAAAAGAGTTGTTCTTCAAAAGCATAAATAAAATAGAAAAGCCCTTAGCCAATCTAAGCCAAAAAAAGAGAGAGAGAGAAAAGATCCAAATCAATGCAATTAGAAACAAACTGATAAAATCTCAATGGACACTACCAAAATTAAAAAAGATTATTAACAATTACTTTGCAAAGCTGTATACCAATAAATTGGACAATATTATGACTTGCATCTAGATGTCCCCCAAAAGGCTCATGCACTCATAGTTGGGGCTTTTCAGAGGTGGTTGGATCTAGGGTGTATGAATATGGATTAAGGGTGTGTGATATTTGAATCAGTCCTCTGTTTGGATTAGCATAGTTATGAATGTGGCTGAATGGATTCACTGAAGAAGTAAGCCCCACCCTGGGGCTTGTAGCCTGGAAGGAAAAGAAAAGGGGCAGGAAAAATGCAGGCTCACTGCTTCCTGCCTGCCATGCCATGGACTGTTTCTCCTCTGCCATGTCCCTCTGCCATGCCACCCTGCCTTGGAGCCATGCCACCCAGACTATGGACTTAAACCTCTACAAACTGTGAGCTAAAGTAAACCTTTCTGCCTTTAACTTGTGGGTGTTGGGCATTTTGTCCCAGCAATGAGAAACTAAGACAGACAATTCAGAAGAAATTAATGATTCCTAGATATATATGAATCACCAAAACTGAACCAAGAAATTTTTAAAACTCTGAACAATCCAAAAAAGAGTAGTGAAATTTCATTGAAGAATAAAAAGACTACCAACTATAAAAATCCAGGTCCAGATGGATTCACTGATGAATTCTGCAAAAAAAAAAAAAAAAAACTCAGGAAAGATCTAACACCAATACTCCTGAAGCTTTTCAATGAAACTAAAAGGGAAGGAGTACTCCCAAAGTCATTTCTGGAAATGGCATTAACCCGATTCCAAAACCAGACAAGAATACAACCAAAAAAGAGAACCATAGACCAATCTCTCTCTCTCTCTTTTTTTTTTTTTTTAATATGCGGGTACTGGGAGTCAAACTCAGGACCTCGCACTTGCCAGGCAGGCGCTTATGCCACTGAGCTATATCACCATCCCCAATCTCTTTAAAGAATATAGATGCAAAAAAAATCTGGACAAGATACTGACAAACAGAATGAACAAATCATCTAAAAGAGCATACATCATGACCCAGTGGGCTTCATCCCAGGGATGCACAGATGGTTCAACATATACAAATCAATAATGTAATTCATCACATAAACAGAAGCAAGGACAAAAATTACATGATTATATCAATAGACAGAAAAAGCTTTTAACAAAATCCAATATCCTTTCATGATAAAAAAAAACACTGAAGAAAATACGTATCGAAGGACCTTATCTCAATCTAATAAAAGTCGATTATGACAAACTTTCTTCCAACATCATATTAATGAAAGCTTTCCCTCTAAAATCAGGAACAGAGCCGGTGAGATGGCTCAGCGGCATAAGCCCCTGCCTGGCAAGCGCGGGGTCCTGAGTTCAACTCCTGGTACCCACAAATGAAAAAAGGGCCGGTGATATCGCTCAGCGGCACAAGCGCCTGCTGGCAAGCGCAAGGTCCTGAGTTCAACTCCCAGTGCCCACATTAAAAAAAAATAAAAAATAAAAATAAATAACACACTGATATTCCATCTTACCCCATCATCAAGAAATCAAATTAATAAGCCGAGCATGGTAATACACACCTGTAATCCCAGCACTCAGGAGGCTGAGGCAGGAGGATCACCTCGAATTTGCAGCCAGCCTGAACTACAGAGTGAGACCTTGTCTCAAAAAACAAAAGACAAAACAAACAAACAAACAAAAGAAATCAAATTAACAAATGCTGCAAGGTTGAAAGGGAAAAGGAGCTCTTCTACAGGGTTGGTGGGAATGTGAACTGCTACAACCATTATGGAAAGAAAAATAGAGATTCCTCAAAAAACTAAAACTAAGGGGCCAGTGAGATGACTCAGTGGTGTAAGCGCCTGCCTGGCAAGCACGAGGTCCTGAGTTCAACTCCCGGTACCCACATAAAAAAAAAAAAAAAAAAAAAAAAAAAACTAAAAGTAGGAATTCCATTTGACCCAACTATTCTCCTTCTTGGTATCTTCCCAAGAGTAAAAAACATCACATTACCCTAATATATGCACACCCATGTTTATAGCAGCACAATTCATAATAGCTAAATCTTGAAAGCAGCCTATATACCCATCAACAGATGGATGAAGAAAATGTGGTATTTACAAACAATGGAGCACTACTCTGCTACAAAAAAGGATAAATCTGAGTCTTTGTAGGAAAATGGATGCACCTTGAGACCATAATGTTAAGTGAGATAAATCAGACACACAAGCTTACATATCATGATTTCTCTTATATGAAAAACCCACATTATGGATAAAGAGCAAAATAAAAGATAATCAGAAGTAGGAGACAGATCTTTCTCAAATGAGTGATGAAGAAAAGGGGAGGGAGGGAGGGAAAGGGGAGGAACAAAAGGAATTGGGATGTGTTACATACATGTACCAGCTCCCCACAAGGAATATAATCATTATGTACTGCAAAAATGTACTAATAAAGAAATTACACTTACATGAAGCCTTAAAACAGGTCACCAGCCCACAGTGCTAAGAGTAAAAATAGAGGTGACTTTTGGGGTTCACGGGACCCTTCTCTGTGGCATTCATGTGAGTGGTCACAGAAATAGACCCGTGTAGCCGAGTATGGTGGCACATATCTGTAATTCCAGCAGGCTGGGAGGCTGAGGCAGGAGGACTTCAAAAGCAAGCTCAGCCTCGACAATTTAGCAACAAAGAAAGACTCTATCTCAAAATTAAGAAAAGCAGGGCATGGTGGCACATGCCTGTAATCCCAGTGCATGGGAGCCTGAGGCCGGAGAGTCACTGAGAGTTCAAACCCAGCGTGGGTTACATAGTGAGTTCAAAGCCAACCAAAACTATATAGCAAGATCCTGTCTCAAAAAAACACCCAAAAATGTAAAATAAAAAAGGGGGGGGGGGCCGGTGAGATGGCTCAGCGGCTTAAGCGCCTGCCCGGCAAGCGCGAGGGCCCAAGTTCGACTCCCGGATCCCACATACGAAAAAGGGGCCGGTGATATCGCTCAGCGGCATGGGCGCCTGCTGGCGTGCGAGGTCCTGAGGTCGACCCCCCGGTACCCACAAAAAAAAAAAAAAAAAAAAAGGGTGGGGATATAGTTCAGTGTGAAGATCCAGTCTCCAGTACCACAAAATGAGTAGACATATGTAGAGTAGACACTGGAGTCTGTTGTCTTTTGCTGGGTGTTGAATGGTTGATGGAGAATGCACTATTCCATCCATTCACGATGTGATGGGGATTAGGCAGTGCTAATGTACTGCTCCTGACACAAAACAGATGGAAAAAATAATTTCACAAAAATTGCACTATGAATTGGAAGCTACTAACTACTGCCTTAAACTTTTTGCACTTCTACCATATGATTGCACTTGGTCATACTTGAGAAAGGAAACAAATTCCAAGCTTTGATAAACTACAAGCTCGGCTGAAAGCTTGCAACTGCCCACTTGTCTTTTCAAAACCAAGACCATCTGTACTAGCTTTGTGCCTTCTCAATTTGGAAGTAGAAACTTGAAAATCCACTGAATTACTGGAAATTCTCCTGCTTGGTAAAAAACACTCCGCAATTCATGACACGAGCTCTCATATTGGAGGGAGTTTGTTTCTAAATGCCTAGGCAAATATTCTCCGGAATGGTGCACACCAGGCCTTAAGAAGTTGGTTTGGATGATTTCACGGCGCCCAGCCCAGAGCCTCCACAGCAGCTACAACCGTGTTCCCCAGCCACCGGCCACCCAGAGCGGGGCTGTTTGGATGGAAGTGAAAGTGGGGACCCCTGGGGAGATGTGAGTTTGGAGAAGAGAGTCTCGCCAGCTGTCCTCCTGGGACACAGACCCCCGAGCTTTCCATCCCAGAGCTCTGATAGTTCCGTGTCAGAATGTAAAGTACATGTTCCGGTTTCAGAGAGGTGAATGGGGGAGTTGGAGTTGGCTGGCACAGCCCCCACCTAGGCAGGAATTACATAGACCGGAATACCTACTATTTATTATTCAGATTGCAGCAGAAAATGCCACCCCACCCCCAGCCAGTGTACTTCAGTTTCTTAGTTGCCCAGGCAATAGTTCCTGTTCTGGTTCCGGTTGCTCCTGTCTCTTAGAACCGGCTGGTCACTGCGATGCACAGTGTATAAACCGATCCCCAATTGACAAGCGATTCTGCCTCTGCACTTCCTGCTTGCTTATCCCATATAAGCCCTAGACCACCAGAGATCAGGGAATATTCTGGGAATGATCCCAATCAGTGCCCGTCGACATAAATAAATCTGCCTCCAAATCCTGGGTGTCATTTCGTTGTTTCTGCTTGCCAGTTGCAAGATCAGATTTGGCCTATTTTCACACTTAACCCTAAACCATCAAATGGGTTAGTGCCTCCTAAACAGTTAACAATACTGTAGACATTAGCGTTTTATTCTTCTCCTTGATCTTTCGCTAGTTGGGGGGGAAGGGAACATAACGATACTTTTGTTACTTTTCCAAATTTTTAAAGATAGTGAAACTTTTTATAAAAGCAAATGCTTCCTTAGCAGGGACAATGGATAATCCTCTTATGGTTTATCTTAGATTTCCTTCCTCCCTATTCTCAGAACAGACTCCACAGTTCTCTTCAATGTCAAACATCTATTTTGTTGTTTTGTTTTTTAAATGATCAGTGTACTATTATCTGATGCACATCCTACACATTTAGGAATTACAATAATGACACCTCTGTGGATTTAGTATGTAATATCTTGAGGTTTCTACTCAAGCAGAAATAACTGTCCGGCTAGGACCAAGTAGATAGTTATGTTCTTAATGCCTAAGTATTGTCAGACTATAATATTTGAATTTTTTTTTAATTTCATAATCTTCTAGTTTTGCATGTACCTGTCTGAAAGCAGTACAGGAAGTGGAACAGAACTAGGCAACTGTAAAATTGACAAATGTGGATTTAGTAGTATATTTCATCTCATTTCTTATATTAAAAATATCTGCATTACTATATTTTATTTCCTTTGTAATTCACATCTCAAAAATAACGTGTATAAATCTAAGATCTCAAAAATAATGTATAAATAATGCTCATCTGCACATGGGCTCCCCTTCTGCCAAGATTTGAATATGGAGTAAGAGGAGCTCAAGTGTGTGCAATATTACAGTTTCAAGCAAACCAGTGGTGATACAAGGATGGGGATACATAAACTCTGAACAAATAAGATTTTGTTCAGAGAATTTTTAACTTTATAAACTGTAAATGAAAATGTAAATCTTTAAAAAGGTACATAAAAATACGATATTTGAAAAAAAAACCTGCACTCGGGTACTGGAAATGCAACGGCAAACAGAAACACCGAAATGACACCAGGATTTGGAAGCAGATTTATTCACGTTGATGGGCACCGATCGGGATCATTCCCAGAATATCAGGCCCTGATCTCTGGTGGTCTGAGGCTTATATGGGATAAGTGAGCAGGAAGTACAGAGGCAGAATGGCTTGTCATTTGGGGATCGGTTTATACAATGTGCATCGTAGTGACCAGCCGTTTCTAAGAGACAGAAGCAACCGGAACCAGAACAGGAACTATTATTTGGGCAATTAAGAAACTGAAGTATACTGGCTGGGCGGGGGGCGGGGGGAGCATTTTCTGTTAAAGAAAGATCAAAAGTAACTCTTGCTAGAGCTGCCAAAGGCCCGGTCCAGAGCAGCCTTGGCTCTGCCATCGTCACACAAGCCTGTCTGGCCCAAGAGGATGGGGGGAGTCAGGATTCTCCAGGCTTCTGGAATAAACACAGCAGGGAGGGCAGGAGAGCCAGGGCCAGAGGCAGAGTACAGCCTCAAGGGCCCTGCTGTGTGGGGCCAAATGACCCTTCCAGCTCATGACCTTGAACTGCAGCATCTGTGTCAGTGGGGCTGGAGAGACCCAGGTGCCTCCACTGTGCCCTTGGGCAGTGGGGCGGCATTTGCAGCAGCCGTGGGGTAAGGGGTTCGGCGAGGCCTGCAGCAGTGGGTAAGCGCCGTGCTCCCCTTGGCTTGGGTAACTCCAGGCTTAGCTGGTCGCTGGGTCTGTTGCTTTGGTCCAGGTGGAAAACGGACCGAGAAGGGAAAGAGAAGGAGCCCACACTCTCCCCTGGGTTGGCCTGCTCTGTCCCCAGGACGGGCTCCTGGACTCCATCTGCCGTCCAGCTGTTGGCAGTTTATTCCTTAAGCGGAGCCACCAGTGTCTCCAGACTCACCAATAAGCACCAGGAAGACGACGGCCACTCAGCACTTTGTCACCCTCACATCTTCCAACTGGAAGCCAGGCCGTCCGTGTAACACTTTGAGGGCTGGTGGGGACATCTCATTCCAGAGCAGGGGAGGCCAAGGCCAAGGCCAGGCCAGGACCTGCCGAGGGCACCCAGGGCTGCCCAGAAGGCCAAGGCCAACTCTCTGTCCTCCCCCCCGAATGTCTGGCCGAGCAGACAGCAGCCCCGCACTCTGCACAAAGCCGTACAGCAAGGGACAGCGTGGGAGGGGACGGTGTGACACATAGCAGGTACAGCCTCATCATCAGGAGCTGCCCCGCCTGGTGCTGCCCAGCCAGAGCCGACTCAGCGTTCCAACAGTGTCTTAAAATATGCTGGAGGCCGCAGCAGTGCATGCTTGTAATCCAGCCCTTGGGAGGCTGAGGCAGGAGGAAGTCAAGGCCAGCCTGGGCTACATAGTGAGACCAAACCATTACAAATAAAGAAAAGAAAATGTGACAGACACTCCATGTTGACCAGCGGGGGCGCTGTGTGTTTGGGATCTTCCTGGTTTTAGCATCTAAAGTCCCACCTGCTGCGGAGGCCAAAGCTGCTGTCACAAATCACCGCCCCTGGGACTTACAGCAGCACAGACTCACGTCTCCCGGGCGCTGGGGCCCAGAAGTGCAGCGTCGAGGCGTCTGCAGGGTCGGTGCCTTCCGAGGCTCCGAGGGCGACTCTGTGCAGGGCTCTCTCCCAGCTTGTCATGGTCACTGGTCTCCCTGGGATCCTCAGCTTGTAGACTCATCATCCCCATCTCCACCTCCATCTGCACGTGGGCTCCCCTCCTGGGCATCTGCCCTTCTCCTGATACAGGGTCAAGCTCTACCTCCCTCCACTTGTAGCGGCCCATTTTCCAAATAAATCAGAGTCTGGGCTCCAGGTTCAGGACTAATGGACTCTCTAGTGGTTGCACCACAGTTCTCTCACGCCAGATGACCCAGGATGGTGTCCACCTTGTCGCCTCCCACCCCCTCCCCTAAGAGAGCTGCCCTGGCACCCCAGCCAGGGTTCCTGAACTCACCCCAAAATGAGGACAGCTTGCTGTCAGGTCTGGGCAGACATCCCCTTCTCTGAGGGTGCAGAGGGACAGAAGCAGGTCCCTCCTCTGCCCTCAGCAAATATTTGGGCACCCCCTTGACAGGGAAAGAACCCTGTGTCCTATACCTGTGCCCACTTCTCCCTGAACCAATCCATCTAACCTTTTGCTTTCAATTTGATTTGGTCCCTGCTGGACTTACGCAAATCAATAATCAGGGCAAGACTGAGACTTACTGTTCCAACAAATCGGTCTTGTAGGGCAGGTGGAGCCACTCCAAGCTAATAATACTTCAGCAGCTGCAGAAGGAAGGTAAGATGGAGGCCCCTCAGTGCCCGACTGGGAGTTACCACTGTCCTTAGCAGCCTCTGTAGCCTACCCATGCCCAGAAGGCTGTGCTGGCCCCTCATGCTAACTCAGTGGGGATCTGGACAAATCCCACCTGCCCCAGCCAAGGCTGGTAACTTTATGCCACCAAGAGGCTGGCATCAGAGCCCAGGGCCTGAGGCCCATGTAGCTGGAAGGCCACAGAGCTTCTGAGACAGGAGGAACCCTGCTGTAGCCCCTGCCCCACTGGGCCTCACCATGCTGGTGCAGGTCCCAGGCCTGGGCAGGCAGGCGGTATAGGGTGCTGACCACAGAGAGCTGAAAACTACAGTGGCCCCGTTGGGCAGACCTGCTTAAAGACCACAGAGTCAGGGGTCAAGGGGCAGCTGCAGAAGCAAACCACAGAGGGTGGCCCCTGAGCCGGTTGTTGGCAGCCCTGGGAGCTGCAGCCACCAGAAGAGGCTGAAGTAGGAGGGCCAGGACTGTGGCCCAGAGTGAGCCATGGAGTCCAGGAGGCCTCATAAGTGGAACCAGCCTGCTGCACTCAGCTGCAGTGATCCCAAGTTTCCTGGACTTCCTTGGGTGCTGCAAAGCGTGCACTCTGGGGAGTGCATCCGGCAGGACCCCTGCGCAGTCCTGACAATCCTCCATTACCAGCCTGGAGCGCAGCCCTGCTGAGGTGGGATCCAGGGCAGCCTGGCCACTAGCTGGTCCCCCTGCTTCTGAAAACCACATCTGACCTCAGTGCACCTTGAAGGAAGAGAGTCTGGTCAAGTCCAGCCACAGCCAGCCCCAGAACCCTCCCTGGTGCCCAGAGAGCCCTTTTACTTCACAGGCCCACACTGGCATGGGCACTGCCCAGAGGTGGGTGGCTGGTGGGGGTTAGACCAAGCCTGCAGGTCACCTGTGAGCTGCTGAGAGGAGAACATCCAGACCACATTCAGAGGCCACCACATGAGAGGGTGGGCATTCAACACAAAGTCAGGCAGATGGCAAGCGAGACTGCCCGCCCCTGCCCAAGTCCACCCAGGTTAGCATGTCAGGCGGTCATCTGGCAGCTGTGGATCCTCGACCTCATGCAGACCCAAGCAGTGAGGCCGTGGGTGGGACACACCTGGCTACACAGGTTCCCCCATACGCCCACCATGCCTCTCCTCTTGCCTTTCAAGGGCAGCACCTCAAGTCCCTTCTGGAAGGGTACCAGAGGCCAGGCTGCCCCCAAGGAAGCCAGGCTTGGATCTCCAAAGTGAGCACCTCTGTGACCCGCTCCAGCCCAATGAGGCCTGGTGGTGAGAAGTTCACTGCCCCCTTCTGATTCCACAACCTTGCGACAAAGCCAAAGGTCTGCTGGCGTAGGAGCCTTGGTGTCCTCAGGGAGCACCAGTTAGGGCCGAGCACGAATCACTTCCAGCCCAGCCTCGCTTCCGGGCTGCCCATGCAGCTGCTCGAAGACAATTGTGGGGACCGTCCTCTCCACGCCTACAGCCTGATTCTGAGCCCAAAGCACACAGCCACAGCCCTGCCTGTGTTGGAGAATGGCTGGGCAAAGTCACACTGGCAGAGGAAAAAGCTATAGGTGTCCCAGATCCAGTGTTCGCCCGCTCTGTGCTCTAAGCCAGCACCCTGGGTGGGGCTCACACCCCCAGGCACCTCACCTGAGTCTCCCCAGGTTCAGTCCATGGAACTCCAACATGGATCAAGCACAGGACCGATGACAACAGCAAGAAAACACTTCGATTTCTAGGTGAGGAGGGTCCTTCAAGGGATTCCTTTCAGGGAAATGGTGGAGCTTTGAAGCAGAGTGAAACAAAGAATCTTCTTCTCTTGCCTGTGCACCTCCTGAGGGCACCCACTCTCTCCCCGAAACAACCTCAGGAAGATGTGGAAGCTGGGGATGGAGTGAGAAAGGCCTGGGCTCAGGACCCAGAGCATGATCTAGAGGACTCGGGTTCAGTGGTCTCTGTCCCCAGGTACCCAGTGGCATTTCCTGTCTCAGGCACATCACTCTGGGAAAGACATTCAACTGACTGCACAATGGCGCACACCCCACCCCTCACACGGAGGCCATAGGGCATAACACACACCCCTCCTGTGCTGGAAAGATCACGCCCACGTGCAGGCTGCCAAGAGGCCTTCTCCCATCCACAGCCTGTGACTGGGAACAAGCCCCCAAGCCTGCTTGCTAGAGGCAGCCGCCCCTCGCGTCTGGCCCAGGCCTCTGCACACGGGAGATCTGAGCATGCCCGTGCGCTTAGGAAGCACCAGTCCCTCCCCCAGGCCCGCGCTGCACTTGCCACCTGAAGCGGCACAGCACAAGACGAAGAAGCGGGCCCTGTCCCTCAGCCGGGCTCTCAGGCACCCACTGCCTCCTCCCAATGGAGCTGCGCCCTTGCCAGCTAGTGGGGTACTTTAAGGTTACACCCACTGCGAGATCCCTCTGCCTCAGCCGACTTTCAGCTGCTCCCCAAGCATTGGTATTTGCAATTATTACTGGGTGGGGGGATATGGTCTTAGGTGCCAGGTGTCCCCATTCTACCTTCTGATTGTGTTCCCATGCTTCTGTGTCCTTGAGCAGGTGGCTAACACCCCGGGGGCACTGGTGACTGCAGAATAGCCATCACCCAATGCATGGTGGGTTCAGCAGGGCAAAAGGGAGGACAGGGCTTTGGGCTGGGTGAGCTGAGCAGTGAGATGATGCCAGGCAGGGGGCACACGTACCTTTCCGAGACAAGGGGATCTCCGACAGATTCTCCTGCTGTCAGGGAAGAGTCGAAGTGGCAGCCCGGGCTGTCTGAGGGCGGAGCTGGAGTGAAGTGTCAGAAAGAGGAAAGTGTACAACACAGCAGGGACCCTGTGTCCCACTTGGCAGGGGCAGCAGTCCTCAGGGGTGGGTGGCTGTTTTAGAAAGACTGCACCCCAACTGTTGGGTGTCCACCCTAGTGTGCCCATCCCCAGCAGCTGGCCTTGAGGGGCCAGTGGGTGCCTGGAGCTCACCTCCTGGGTCACCATTCTGCCAACCAGGACAGAAGGTTCAGTGGGCACAGAGGAGCTCCTCGCTGGCCAGGCCCAGGGTCTGGCTGTGCATGCACAGTGGGTTTTACTGACAATGGCAGAGGAGGATGGGTGGCTGTTGACCAGGCTGGTGGCACTGAGGTCCCGCCCCCTTGGGGAGAAGCTGTTGGTGGGAAGGGAGAAAGAACCCGGGACTCCTAGCTCCGGAGTCCCTTTTATTCAGTCTCCATCTTCCCTGTTGACCCTTGATCTGGTCACACTGAAAGAAGTGGCCTCACCTCTCCATGGTGAGTGGGGGTAGGGCGGTGTTTCAGGTGCTGAGCTTCAGAATTCAGTGTGTTCACGCTCTCCGGGTCAGAGTCTGGGGCCGGCGTGATTTCTGCTGGGGTAATTCTGGGCAAGAAACTGTCCTAGGGAGGGGAGAACAGGAGTGGACAGTCAGAAGACTTGGTTCTGGACCAGATGACAGCAGAGGGTGACAAAGGCACACAAAGTGATAAGGGTTGTCACATGTGCTGGAAGGACAATGGGCTTGGGTCCTGGATCCCCAGGAGGAAGCGCAGTTTGCTAGGCAGCCTCAACTGCACCGCCTAATGCCCTGGTCTCCTGGGAGGTCATCTGGGGCCATTTGTGAGATCTCAGATGGCCAGTCCTGACCCTCAGATCCTGGGTGGGGACAAGTGCCAGTGAGGAGTGGCTAGGGATGAGGACCTTACTCAGGCTTGGCAAGGCGTGGTATGGGGTAAGAAGGAAAGAAAGCAACTCTCTGGGGCACCAGCCGGCTAGTCTGTCCCACCCCGCTGTGGGTGTTGGCCCCTCCCTGGCATATGCACATACACCCAGGGCCCCACACGCACCTTCAGGGCCCCAGAGGCCATGTGGTCCATGATGGTGGCCCACTCCAGCCTGTCTTCCTCCTGCTCTTGAAGGTACACTTCGTAGAGGCTGCGCTGGTTCTCAGCAGGTCCACTCCACAGAGGCTCTCCAGGTGCTGGGGGACTGGCAGGTTGTAATCTGTGGGGGAAGGGTCAGGGCTTGGCATTGGCCCACAGCCCCCAGTAAGCAGCTTGGAGCAGGGCGTGGGCCCTACCATCAATCGTCTGCCTCTGGCCCAGGATGATCTTGTCACAGAAGCTGCGGTGCTGTTCCAGGTGGCATAGCGCAGCGTCTCGGAGCAGCATGTGTGGCCGCATCTCTGTCACCACATGGACACCACTCCCCTCTTCCCTGTCTCCTCTCCTGGGCCTCCTGCTGGCCCCAGGGGGAACCTCTTCCCCCCGAGACCAGGCTATTCTGATCCCTCTGCCCAATAACAGCACAGCCTCAGCCTTGGACACCATAGGGAGACCTGGGGCTTCTATCACCCAACCCCACCTCTGAAACATCCTACCAGCCCTAGTCCAGCCCCATCCCTTCTTCAGGCCATGCCAATTTGTTTACAGAGTCGTGACTTCTGCTCCCAGCTGGGGAGCTAAAGCACAGAGAAAATTCTTAAAACAGTGAACGCCTCCCTCATTGCAGACTTGGAAAGATGCCGGCTCTGGGAGAGCAGCACAGAGATGAGGGCACAAGAGGGACTGGCACCTGGCAAGACAAGTTGCAGGAAGCAGGGGCCCCACTTTTCACCCCAACCCTCTTTTCTGTCCCCATGGCCACCAGTCACTACTACTGCGCCTGTGGACATGGAAGACTCATTTCCTTTCCCCTGAGATGAAGAATCAGGCAAGAAGAAGCTCAGTCTGTGGGGAATTCATTGCATCCTTCATCAGCTTTTTATCCTCTCCTTCATGATCTCCTCCCCGCCAACATCAAAGGCAGCAGATGAGCCTCCGTGATCTCGGACCCTGAGCCCTAGGTGACCTCCCTGGCTGAGGAGTCTTCAGATCCTGCACTCCCTCCCTCCCCAGCAAGCCCTTCCTCCCTCTCCTCTTGGTCTCCCCAGAGTCCCTGAGGCTGTGTCCCTGTCAGATTCCTTCCCTGACCCTGGGAAGTACAGAGCCCCGCAGCTCCCGGATCAACCAGTGATTTCCCAGGCCAGGAGGCACCCCCTCACCTCCTTCTCCCTTGTTTAGCTCAGCCATATGGACGTGTGAACACAGGCTGCCCCCAGTCCACTATCGCTTTTCTCCAAAACAAACACCACTACTGTAGATTGCAAACATACACTAATATAAGCAAAATAAATTAGCCATAGTTTACTGCACATCATACAAGTTAAGGATTCATATTGGAAACATGCCTGAACATATATATACGTGTGTGTTCTACACTTTATGTTGGAGGTTTGTTTCTACCTTAAACTCAAATGTGTCTATTGCTAGTTTTCCTTTTTAAATTCTTTAGGGTAAACACAACCCCTGTGTTACTTTTCTCATTGCTGAGACAAAATACCTGACACCCAAAGGTAAAGGAGGAAAGGTTTATTTTGATCACAGTTTGTAGAAGTTTTAGTCTGTAGTTGGCTGGCTCCAAGGCAGGGTGGCATGGCAGAGGGGCATCGCAGAGAGGAAACAGTCCATGGCAAGCAGCAAGCAAGAGAGCACATTAGCCCTCTTTCTGCCCCTTATATTTTAAGCAGGCTACCCGCCCTAGGGCAGGTGTAGTACTCACACCCTTAATCCTAGCCAAAACTATGCCAAACCAATCAGTGGACTGATTTAGTAATCACACACCCTTATTCCCAGCACCACACACTCTAGATCCAGCCACCTCTGAAAAGCACCCCCACGACTGCATGAGGCTTTGGGGGACATCTAGACACAAGCCAGAGCAACCCCTGAGGGAAAGAAAGCAGCCAAGACACAGGCCAACACCAGGAAGCCCCTGTGGGCTCAGCACCCTACAGCCAAGGGTTCACTCAGCCCTGCACACGCTGGGAACCCTCTCCCAGCCTCCTGCCCTGCCTGTCCTTCCTGGCCGATGACCACAGCCTCTCTGCTCCCTGCCCTGCTCATCATGCCTGGATCCCACAGGGAGCCCCGGACCTTACTCTCTAACCCAGTAAGATAGGGATTACTATTCCTAATCCACTCACAGGATGGTATTACGGGAAACAGCTCACTAAGACACGGGCTTGTTTAGAATTCTAGGGAGCCATATTTCATGCTTTCACACTGATGCACCGTGAAATAGAGAAATAGAGCATTCTGTGACCTGAACAGCACAGGAGGAAAGAAGAGGCCCCACCCCACCTACCCAGCCACCAAGGCTGCCAATGTCAGGCAACTCACGCCACAAACCACATGGCTGAAGGTGGGGGCAGAGGCCCTGCCATGCCACCGACAACACTGATGCCAAGAGCCACGCGACCCTGGGGTCAAGGCCTGGTCAAGGCCCTGGTCAAGTCCCATCAATGCCGGGCACCTTGCACAAGCTCAAAGATGAAGCCCCACCACTGAGGACCCTTGGCACTTCAAGCCACAACCCGAGAGGGAGAGGAGGAGAGCAACCGAACTACCAAGTCCTAGCCGGCTCTGTACCTTAGTTCTCCGTAGCACAGGCCTGCGGAAGTGACAAAAGACCAACCTGACTGAGGAGAAGTTTTCACTCCAGGACTGAAGGGTACCCTACTGCGGAGACTGGGTAAGCGACAGCCTTGGGAGACAGGCGTGGAGAGAGTGAGAGCTAACAGACCTCTCCTGAGAGCCCCTGGGAGGCCGAAGCTGAGGCCAGGAGGCTCACAGGGGCTGTATTCAGAGGTGGGAGGCCAGGTTTGGTGGGGGTAACCCTCAGAGGGGCTGCAACTGAAGGAGAGGGCATTAGTTCAGTGGTCTGCTGGTGCCCTGGCACTGCCGCCTACATCCAGCAGAAACTAATAGTCTTATTTACTACAGGTCAGGATCTGAGTGGCCTATGTATCTATACTAAAATCAGACCTCTTTGCTCTGGTTAAGGCTGGTTCGAGACCGGTCCTTAGGATTTGTTAGGATCCAGTTCATGTTAGACGCCATTGTTGCCAATAATTTCACAACTACAGCCAAGGTGGCATAGTTGGTGCTGTCAGTTTTCTGTGTAGGCCTGGGGGTCAGAAACTGAGGACCATTTCCAAAGAACTGGGGACTGGGCCAAAGAAGCCACAAGCCTTAGCACAGAAACATCCAAAAAAACAGAAACATGAGAAAACAAGGCAGCAAGATGCCTCCCAAAACTCCAAACTCCCGCAAAGCCAATCCAGGGAATCATTGATGGGGAGAAAAACAAGCCACACGGCAGAAATGTTTGAAAGCGTATCAAGCAAGATGATGAAACAGTTCAATAAGGTACTCAGCAAATCTAATCACCCCAATGAAACAAATGAGCAGGGGGTCTAGAGAAGACACACATAAAAATCGAGCAGAGCTAAAGGGAGATGCAAAGCATAAATGTCCAGCATAGAGAAGACTGGGAATCTATAAAAAAAAGTTCCAAACAGAAATCCAGGAGATTAAAAATACGCTTGAAAGTATGGGCAGTGGAAGAGGCCAATGTGGGGAGGATTGTGATTAGTGATTGGCTAAGGGGAGGTACCCTAAAAGCAGGAAATAGAGCATCCATTGGAAAATCAGGAATACAAACTTGCTGCAAAGCAAACCTCAGGCCGAGAGTGTCCTCTGAGTTCTACTGAATACCGTATGTCAGTACTAAGCAGACACACTTAGCGAGCACAGATTTGGGGAGCACTGCCACAAAGCATTCCTCAACTTGGGGAAGCCCCAGCCATAGACACCACAGCAAAGGGGCTCCATAGACCCCAGTATTCCTGAGGGTGTTTGTCCAAACGACCCCAACCACTGGTGACCTAGATTCAGAGATTTTCCCAAGGATTTGAGGGGGTATGTCCACGAACAGGTGAGGACAGGATTCTTGTGGTTAGGGTGCCCCTGGAGGAGGAGGAGGGACAGTGCCTTGGGGTCAGGGATACAGGCATTGGTGACAGAGGAATGGAGTGCCTCAGGCATCCTCAGGGAGGGTTCTCCGCCAGGGCTCACAGGCTGTGGTGATGGCTCGACCCCTCTAAGGCGATAAGACTCTCTCCCCCAACCATGTGAGATGGAGAAGGGGAGCGGAAGAATGAAAGCAGGAAGGGGCTGCGCAAAGCACGTACAGCTGCTGTCTGTCCTTGGCCAGGCCTTGGTCACTAACTCAGTCAGGATCTCCGACCTGTGCTAAGCAGACCTGGGAACAGCTCAGCCTCCTCCACTGACCCTCCCAAGCCCCAGCGAGTGAGACACACACAGCCCCATTAACCAGCACGAAAAGCTACAGCAGGGGTGGTCAGAAGAAAAGGTCTTTCGAATGCCACAAAATTGTCAGCAATGTGCAGTTCTCCTCTGAATGCTCCTCTTCAACTGTACTAGCTCAACCTTTTTCTCCCTGTAATGAGGATTGAACCCAGGGCCTCCCACAGAATTGGCATGTGCTGTGCCACTGGGCTACGTCTCCACCCCCTTCTATTTTTTATTTTGAGAAAGTCTTGCCAAGTTGCCCAAGCTGGCCTCGAACTTGCCATCCTCCTGCCTCAGCCTCCCAAGTATTGTGAAGTACAAGGAGAATATTCTAGAAGGTAAGAAGTGGTAAAGTTCCACAGGTTAGAAGGAGTTAGTATCTGTTGTAGATACGAGGCAAGCAGGAGAGTTTCTTGACTAGAGAGCAGAATATTTGTTCGGGAGCAGCGACTCAGAAAAAATCAGAGTGGCGAGCCTTCGACACCAGGTAAAGGAAGTAGGACGTTCCATCCAGGCATAGGGAGCCACTGAAGGTTAATGAGCACAAACAGCATTTAGGACGACAGATCAAAGAAAGACATGTTAGGTGTGACAGGACAAGGTGGAGTTGGAGGCAGTGAGGCCATCACTGTCATCAGGAGTGGGAGAGAAAGAAGGGAGGGAAAAAGGAAGGCCCCACAGGAAGGTCCAGGGAGTGTATGGAGGCGGGCCTAGCTCCTGGTGTGACTGCAGCCGTCTGTCCCCATCCTTTCTCTCTGCAAGTGAAGTAGAACTTAGCTAACACTTCCTATCACGTCTCCCAGTACACTGGTATCATCGAGTGCCTTCGGGGTAAGATCCAGCAGCTCAAGGGCAAGATGGGCCCACAGGCTGCACGGGGTGACATCCACACAGCCAAGGTGTGTGAGTGGGGACAGGTAGTGGTGACCCAGGCCACCAATCTTTGCCGAGGGAGTTTGAGATCAGGTGGGATCACATACTACACTACACATTTAGCTGTGCAGGATTTCACACGGGGCTGCCTCGCAGGGCACTGGGGCCACCACCTTTTGTGGCTGACACAAGTGCTACAACTGTAAGGGCAGAGGAATCTGGGTCCTATGGAGGACCTAGTAATACCTTTAGGGTACAGCATTGAGACACCCTGCAGGAGCAGGACAGGAGGAGGTCTTTCTAGAGGAAGTGATTGGGCAGGAAGTGGGAGCAGTGGTTTAGAAAGAAAGATGGGGAAGGGCCCCAGGTGGGCCTAAAATCCTTAGCAAGATCCTGCCCCTTGACTGACCTCCCTTCCCCAGCCCCGGCAGGCAGCCGAAGTCCAGCTTCAGGGCGAGCAGGCTGAAGCGAGGGTGCTGCATGCCCAGCTCACCAGCGCTTTCCAGGAGCAGACAGATGTGCACAGGTGCCTGCTAGAGCTGCAGAACCAGACCTTGGAGATCAACATCAACACCTCCCTCCAACTGCTCATCCTCGCTAAGTCCAAAACCCCCCTCCTCCCTCCTCTCGCTCTGCATTGCTAAGTCTGAAACCCCCCTCCTCCCTCCAGATCCCACAGGGGCCCAGGACCCAAGGGCTGGGACCTGTGGCTGTCCCATGGCCTCAGTCTCATATCTCCCTGGGGCAGGGAAGTCGTGAGTCCAAGAAATTTCACCCAGCCTTCAAATGGTTGGAGGAGCTGAGGAAGAAGTCCAACACCGAGAACAACTGTAATGACTGGGAGAGCAACGCTGTCCTGGTGGACAAGCAGAAGACACTCAACAGACTGCACAGTGACACAGCCCACCCCTCACACGGAGGCCATAGGGCATAACACACACCCCTCCTGTGCTGGAAAGATCACGCCCACGTGCAGGCTGCCAAGAGGCCTTCTCCCATCCACAGCCTGTGACTGGGAACAAGCCCCCAAGCCTGCTTGCTAGAGGCAGCCGCCCCTCGCGTCTGGCCCCGGCCTCTGCACACGGGAGATCTGAGCATGCCCGTGCGCTTAGGAAGCACCAGTCCCTCCCCCAGGCCCGCGCTGCACTTGCCACCTGAGGCGGCACAGCACAAGACGAAGAAGCGGGCCCTGTCCCTCAGCCGGGCTCTCAGGCACCCACTGCCTCCTCCCAATGGAGCCGCGCCCCTGCCAGCCTGTGGGGTACTTTAAGGTTACACCCACTGCGAGACCCCTCTGCCTCAGCCGACTTTCAGCTACTCCCGAGGCAGATGAGCACCAGACAACAGAAGTGGCACCTGGGGAAACACGATTCTTTGCCACAGACTTCTGCCACCAACATGTCAACAGTGCTCCCATTTTCCATTTATTTTCCCCTTCGGAACCCAGGGGTACAAGAAGAATGGGTCGAAAAACTTTCAGGTATAGAACACACCAAAAAGGGAACTGGGGCCAAGGAAACCACCTGCCTGTGCCCAGCAGAGGTTCCGTAGCACCAAAATGGGCATCTGGCAAATGTCAGGGGTTGGGGGAGCCATGGAGCCCTTCCTCTAACCGCAGCCCTGCAGCCTCCATTCCTGGAACCAAGCAGCAGGAGTCCGAGTCAACAATGACTGCCGTATGCAGAGGGATGGAGTCTGCAGGGGAAGGAGATGAGCAAGAAGGTACTGGCACTGCTCCGCCTCAGCCAGGCCTTGGTCCACCTGCTCAGCCTCTAGTTAGATGGTTAGGAGTCACCCAGAGCCCGCAGACTTGCACTGAACTGTCCACACCCAGCCCCGCTAGGCCACCTTCCCAGCCCCCAGTCAGTTACTCTGCTCATCTAGGTTTGTCAGCTGGGTGGAGCTATTTATACACCTGTCAGGTGGGCAGTTGTTCCAGAATGTTCTGAGTTCTGAAGCAGTTGGGCAGTTGTTCCAGAATGTTCTGAGTTCTGAGGCAGTTGGGCAGTTGTTCCAGAATGTTCTGAGTTCTGAGGCAGTTGGGCCGTTGGTCCGGAATGTTCTGAGTTCTGAGACAGATGGGAGTTATGCAGCATGCTCACCTGACCACAGGGGTCAGTGCTGGGGCGAGGAGGAGTTTGGATGCCCTGGGCCTTCAGCCTGGCTTCATCTTGGGAAAAGGCATTGCCTCAGGGTCACAGGAGTTGAGGCAGGATTTGGGCCATAATCTGGGATGAGCACTTCCATCAAGTGTTGCCCTGTAGCCACTTTGGGCAGGAGGAATTGGGAAAAGGAGTTCACTGCATCCAAGCTCAGCATCCAGGTCATAACCCAGTAGGTGCAGCGGTTCAGGGATCTCTAGCCCTAGGAAACCAACTACATTTGCTGCCTTAGGTTCACCCTGCTCAGTGGCGTGACTCTGGGCGAGTCCCTTCATCTCTCTGAACTTCAGTGCCTGGACCCATACAATAGGACTCCCGGCTGCTGCTCTACCCACCTCCTCCAGCACAGGTGACATGGTTTCTGTGGCCAGGAAGCTTGACCTGTCATACCTCACCAGGGTAGAGAAGGCAGGCCCCACCTCCCCAGCCTTGTCTTCCTAAGTCCCCTCTCTGGGGCCCCAGTGCCACAAGTCCTCCTCTTTTTCCCACACACGTAATCACTGTGGCACTTGGGAAGAACCAGTCAATTTCTTCAGGTTTTGTCTGAATTTACTTATTTTAGCCTCATAACAAACAATAAGCAGGTACTGTTGACAGGCCGACGTCGCTGAACGGGACTGCGAAGCAGGCTGGGTGGGCACAGAGCGCTTCCAGCCACACACGGCTTTGACTTCGGGCCACCGGGGACCACGCACTCCGCCACTGCACAGTGCCGGTTTCTCCAACCCCTCATCTGAGCACGGCGACTTTTCCTACACAGTCAGTCTCGTGGGAGTTTCGAACGTGCCGTCCATCTTCCAAAGCCCTACTCTGACTCGGGCAGCTCCCTGGGCACCTAGCAGTAAGGACATCCAAAGTTTTCCCCGGGAATCACGATTTGGGCATCTTCCTTACCAGGAAATGGCAACCGCTCTGTCCACGGAGGCTTTTCCCAGTAACTGGCATCAGGAACATGAAAAGGGCAATACAGTGGTAGATTGAAACAAAAGCCACACGTGGGGACTGGTCCTGGGTGACGAGAAGATCCTGCCTGTCCCAGCTGATGTTCAGCAGCACCAAAATGAGCAACCGTAACTAATAGGGAAGAGTCTCCAATGTCGCCCCACACAGGCCACGCCGCCGCCATCTCCGTGGGAATTCAGTTATCAAGAACAGCATCTTGTTTACCTGACGCCCCATGTTCAGAGACAAACTATAAAAATGTTAAGCCATATTATTTTGTCATTGAGACCTAACTCATATAACTCGTGCAGTTGAGGGTTTTTTGAGCATCCACAGGCTTTCCAATCAGCATCACTGCCCAGGTGCAGTAAACGTTGTCAACTGCTCTCCTTTCTGTCTCGGTGGCTTCTCCTGCTCTGGACTTGTGCTGCCTTTTGTGCCTGGCTTCTTTTCAAGATTCGTCCACGTGGAGGAGGAATCAATACCTCACCATTTTTATTGCTGAACAATAAGCAGTCTATGAATACAAATATTTTCCCATTTATGAGTTGATGCACAGTTGGTTATTTATACCTTTTGGATATTATTTTGGCTATTTTGCTATTGTGAACGTTCATGTGCAAGATTTTGTGTGAACATTTAAAAAATTCTCCTGGGTGTATACCTGGGAGTAGCATCCCTGCACGGTTTGGTAACTTTATGTTTAACTTTCTGAGGAATTTCCAAGCTGCTTTCTTTGTTATATTTGCACCAGGAACATATGAAGATTCTCATTTCTCCACACCATCGCCAACAGCCCTTTCTCCCTGTAGTCGTCCCAGTGGGTGTGAAGTGGTTTTTTCACATCCCAGCGGGTGTGGCTTTGATTTGCAGCTCCTTAATGACTAGTGGCTCTGGACCTAGTTTTTGTGCTTATTGTCAGTATATCTTCTTTGGAGCAGCATCTTTGCAACGTTTTTATTTAAGAATTTTAGTTATTTGACATGTAACTGTTGTCAAGATTTTTTTTTTTTTTTTTTTTTTTGTGGGTACCAGGGGTCGACCTCAGGACCTTGCGCGCCAGGAGGCGCCCGTGCCGCTGAGCGATATCACCAGCCCCTTTTTCGTATGTGGGTTCCGGGAGTCGAACTCAGGCCCTCGCGCTTGCCGGGCAGGCGCTTAAGCCACTGAGCCATCTCACCGGCCCCCATGTTGTCAAGATATTTGACCTTATCAGATACTGGCAAATACTCCCTTCCATTCTGGGGGAGGTGCCCACACATTTCTTGATGGTGTTTCCTGAGTCACAGGTGTTTTCCATGAAATCATCTTTATTTTTTTCTTTTGTGGCCTGTGCCTTTGGTATCACATCTAAGAATTCGCTGCCAAATCCAAGATTATATTGGTTATTATTTGCTTAATTTACCCCTAAGATTTTGATAGTTTAGCTCTCTATTTAAGTATTTCATCCATTTTTGTTTGCATTTGGTGTGAGGTAGAGGGCCATCTCCACTCTTTGCATTTAGGTATCTAGTAATCACAGCACCATTTGTGGAAAAGCTGACTCTCTCTCCCCGAATGGCTTTGCTGCCCTGGGTGCAAATCAGCTGACCACAAAGGTGAGGGTTTCTTTCCAGACTCGGTCTACCCCATTGATCCCTGTCCATCTTTATGCCAGTTCCCCGTGGTCTCGAACACTGTAGCTTCATAGTAAATGAATTGGAAAAGTGACTCCTCTAAGCTTGTTGTTTTTCAATAATTTTTTTCTATATTTGGTCCTACACATTTCCACATGAATTTTAAGATCATCCTGTCAGTCTGGGCAATAAAAGCAGCTCAAATTTTTATAGGAACTTGTTGAATCAGTTATGACAGCACGGCATCTTAACAGAAGTATTTAAATGTGTGAAGGTGTGTTTCCTCCCACTTGTTTCCATTCTTAAGATTTACTGAGTTATAACTGAACAGAGAACTACGCACATTTACTGCGTGTATATCGATGAGTTTGGACATATAAGGGGTGATCAAAAATTATAGTGAAAGCTTAATTTTTTTATTTATTATAGTAAAAGACACATTGCCACTAATGCCCCTCAAAATAGGCCCCCTTGCTTCCAACACTTATTCCATTGTTCTTGCCACTTTTCGAAGCAGCTCTGGAAGTCCTCTCCCGTGGCTTTTCGCGGTGTGATCAAAACACAACAAATGCTCCTGCCAGGCGCCGTCCAACAGAAAGGCAGGCCATAAAAACATTACACTGGGTCCCCATCCACCGTACTCACCAGATCTGGCACCGTGCAACTTCCAGCTGTTCCCCAAAGTCAAAATGACCATGAAAGGGAAATGTTTTCAATCGAATGAGGACATCGAAGCAGCCACAACAGTAGAACTAAAGACACTCACAAAAGTAGACTTCCAGAACGAAAATCCAAAGATTGTCAAAACATTAATTGCCGTTTTTCCACTGTGGGAAAGTGCTGGCATCTAGTAGTTGTTCAAAAAGTATTTTTGAGTGAAAAATGAGTGACTAAACATTAAAAGTACAAATTTTCTTGCCCCAGCCTATGGGCTAAACGTGATTGAAAGTATCAGTCAAGGGTGGCTGCTGTATTTGGCAAATTATCACACACCAATTCCCAGCCACAGGCCTGAAGTTTTCCTAGAAATACCCACGCCCCTCATGGGCAGCGCCAAGCAGCCTCCGTACCCTGCACGCCCCAGCATCGTCTTAATCCTTCGCCCAGAGCCCCTGTTGAGGGGCTGGTAACAAGCAAAGACAGAGCTCCACGATGCACTCGACAGACGTTTTGTTTCATGAAATGACTTCTAACTGCATATCAGATCAATGATTTGCGCATTTCTTCTCCCATTTCATACGGTGTCTTGCTGTTATTGCTGGTGACCGTCGGTGCACGTAAGTTTTTAATTTGAAGTGAAATGTAGATATTTTTTCTTTTGCTGCTCATGCTCTTGATGTCATAAAATCCAAGGTCATAAAAATGTTCCCGTAAACAGGGTGTGGTGGCACTACCCGTAATCCCAGCACCTGTAGTTTCCTAAGAGGAGCCACCAGTGTCTCCAGGCTCACCAATAAGCACCAGGAAGGCGACGGCCACTCGGCACTTTGTCACCCTCACATCTTCCAACTGGAAGCCAGGCCGTCCGGGTAACACTTTGAGGGCCGGTGGAGATATCTCGTTACAGAGCAGGGGAGGACAGGACGGGACCTGCCGAGGGCACCCAGGGCTGCCCAGAAGGCCAAGGCCAACTCTCTGTCCTTCCCCCTCCCCGAATGTCTGGTCGAGCAGACAGCAGCCCCGCACTCTGCACAAAGCCGTACAGCAAGGGACAGCGTGGGAGGGGACGGTGTGACACATAGCAGGTACAGCCTCATCATCAGGAGCTGCCCCGCCTGGTGCTGCCCAGCCAGAGCCGACTCAGCGTTCCAACAGTGTCTTAAAATATGCTGGAGGCCGCAGCAGTGCATGCTTGTAATCCAGCCCTTGGGAGGCTGAGGCAGGAGGAAGTCAAGACCAGCCTGGGCTACATAGTGAGACCAAACCATTACAAATAAAGGAAAGAAAATGTGACAGACACTCCATGTTGACCAGCGGGGGCGCTGTGTGTTTGGGATCTTCCTGGTTTTAGCATCTAAAGTCCCACCTGCTGCGGAGGCCAAAGCTGCTGTCACAAATCACCACCCCTGGGACTTACAGCAGCACAGACTTACGTCTTCCGGGCGCTGGGGCCCAGAAGTGCAGCGTCGAGGCGTCTGCAGGGTCGGTGCCTTCCGAGGCTCCGAGGGCGACTCTGAGCAGGGCTCTCTCCCAGCTTGTCGTGGTCGCCAGCCCTCACCACCCCAAAATCACCCTTAATTCTCCTGGGAAAAACTCAGTTGCACAGCGGTCCCCTGGACCTTCACGCAGTCAGAAGCTTTGCATGGCTCCCAAGTAAAGCTAGAAGTGTTAGAACAGAAATGAAAGCGGGGCCGGCATCTGACAGGGTAGCTTTTGTCCCTTGGACGTTTTAGGACGCAGTACTGTTTATCCAGAAATCGCTGTCGTTCTGTAGACTTAGCACCCATTAGTCCACATAGGCATATAACTGGGCAAATTAAAAACCTCTTATCCTACGCCCCAGATCCCCGCCCAAATGTGAGGAAGGGATGGGGTGGATGTAGTGTATTTTTCTGTGTGCAGCTTTTGCTTTGGGGCTGGGATGTATGGGAGCAGGGCCCGAGGGAAGGAACTGGGTGGGAGGTGGGAAGGGCGCGTCCAGACGACACCCTGTTCGCAAAAGGGACCTCTGCTCCCGCGCGTCTGCCTCGCTGTCCCCGGAGGACTGTCCTTTGTCGTGGCCGTCTGCGAGAACAGGACCCAAGTGAGGAGGTGGCGCGAGGAAGCCCTGTGCTCCCTGTGGAGCCGGGGAGGACAGTGTGGGGCCCGGGAAGGTGAGGAGCCCGGGGCCGGCGCTGTCACTCTCTGGTCTTTAACCGAGGACCCGGGTCCTCCTCTCCGCCTCCATCTGCACAAGGGCTCCCCACCTGTGCGTCTGCGTCCCCACCCCCTCTGCCCTTGTCGTGACCCAGGGTCCTCTCAGAGCCCAGCCACCCATCCAGGGCCCATTCGCTCCAGGGTGGAGGACAGGGACCTGCAGCCCAAGGACAGCCAGGCAGAGGGAGGAGCCCGGCACCTGAGCCGGCCCCACCCCACTGGGTGCCGTCTGGAAGAAGGCAGTGGCAGGAGCCCACTCGGGGTCGTTTTTCAAGAGATGACAGCAATTCGAACTTTTATTTCCCACTTTTTAAACTTCACTTCCACTGAGAAAGGACACGTGCAGTGGGGGAAATGGAAACTGAAACCCCAAAGAGCTGCCGCTTCACGCCCACCAGGACAGACAGTTAAAAAGGCAGAAAGCAAAACGCTGCCCAGCAGGATGTGGAGAAACCAACTGTGCTCGGCTGGTGGGAGGGGAAAGCGCTGCGCCCCACGGAGGACAGCGTGGGAGTTTCCCGAGAGTTACACCCGGGATCTCCGCAGGACCCAGCAATTCCGCTCCTGGGCGCCTGCCCGGGAGGACAGAAAACAGGTGTCAGACCAAACCCTGGCACAGATTTCGTCACAGGCTTGTTATTTCCTCCAGATCCACGGCTCGAACCACCTAAAGATACTGCAAGTCCATAAGTGAGGCTGGTTGATAAGGTAAAGGGCAGAAACCCGACCTTGAGATGAAAAAAGATTCAAGGAGTTCAAAGAGGTTTTAGGCAAAACATCTTAGCTTCCCTGTGTGAAAGGATTCGTCCAAGACCGCAGATCTAGCTCCAGCCCCAGACCGTGGGGCGTCTCTCCCTCTGGAGACCTCTGCTCCTGGTGGCGGGCAGTGGCCAACTTTTTGGAAAGCAACCTGTCGCTTGGTATCAAGAATGTCAATGGGGGCCGGTGAGATGGCTCAGAGGCGTAAGTGCCTGCCTTGGCAAGCGTGAGGTCCTGAGTTCGACTCCTGGTACCCGCATTAAAAAAAAAAAAAAGAAGAATGTCAGCAACCGGGCTGGGAGTGTGGCTCAGTGGTGGAGCATTTGCCTAGTACACGCGAGGCCCAGGGTTCGGTTTCCCCATGCTGCAAAATGCAAAAAATAATGATGAAAGAAAGGAAGAAAGAAAGAAAAGGAGGAAGAAAGAAAAGCGGTGGTGGCACATGCTTTTAATCCCAGTGCAGGGGGCAGAGGGATGGCCCCCAAAGATGGCCCCATCCTAATTTTGAGCCTGTGACTATGTCACCTTACATGGAAAGAGGGCTTTGGGGTGTGGTCAGAAAGGGAGCTGGGAGACTGTCCCGGGTCACCAGGTGGAGCCCGCCCGACTCTCCCGAGTGGCACTGCCTGGGCTCACCCGGTCCAGCCTTCTGGAGCCAGACACAGCTGCACCCCATAGCTCCCGCAGGGCAGGGTGGTGACGGTGCCGCTCGGGGTCCTCCTCAGCCGCAGCAGCCTCCTGGATAAACAATTTCTCTACCTGCTTCTTGGACTTATGGAAAACAAGTCAGAAATGGGGTCATCTCTTGGGCCGGTGAGATGGCTCAGCAGCATAAGCGCCTGCCTTGGAAGCGCGAGGGCCCGAGTTCGATTCCCGGATCCCACATACGAAAAAGGGGCCGGTGATATCGCTCAGCGGCACGGGTGCCTGCTGGTGCGCGAGGTCCTGAGGTCGACCCCCCGGTACCCACAAAAAAAAAAAAGAAATGGGGTCACCTCTGTCAGGAGGCTGTCACATCCTTGCAGATGTTAAGTGCTCCGTGACAACTGGCCAATCACTAAAATTCTTCTTTACATGACTTTTATTTAAACCAGGCGTGTCGTGGTGCACACCTGTAATCCCAGCTACTCTGGGGGCTGAGGCAGGAGGATTGCAAGGGTAACTCCAAGGCCGGCCTGGGCAACTTAGCAGGGCCCTGCCTCACAGTAAACAGGGCTGGGATGCAGCTCAGTGGTAGAGCACTTGCCAAGCCTGTGTGAGGCCCCGGGTTTGATCCCCAGCACTGAAAAAATAAAAGGAATTTTATTTACACGGGGAAATGCTCATTACATAATGTTAAACCCAGAAAGAATAAAGATTATATCCATATACAGTCTATGTAGAAATGCTGGGAAGGCATTTATATGGCTTTTTTTCTCCAGGGTGATATTTGTTCTAACTAAAATTTTCATGTATTTTCTGAGGGATGTTTTACTTTTAATCAGAAAAAATGCATTTGCCTGTAACCCCAGCACTCTAGGGGGCTGAGGCAGCAGGATTGCCAAGTTCGAGGCCAGCCTGAGCAATTTAGCATACCCCATCTCCAAATAAAATATTTTTGAAAGTGCTAGGAACTTAGCTCAGTATCAAGGCACCATTCCCCAGTCCCACAAAAAAAGGAAATGTTTTTCAAATGAGCCCCCATCCCCATCCATCTCCCCACCCCCACCATTACCATCTACCCACCCTCCAGTGCCCCGGGAGCTTCCTCCCCAGGTCGGCCAAGCCCAGTGGGCTTCCTGCCTTTGTCTGTCCCTCAGCTCCGCCCCACCCTGCTGCCCCAGTCCCTGGGGTCTCACTCCCGCCTCCTGGGCCAGCGCTCCGGGGCGGGCGGGCTGCTCCGTTCATCCCCGCCGCCCCAGCCTCGGGCGGATCGCGCACTTGCGGGCCCCGGGGAGTCGCCCTGCGAGGCACCACGCCTCCCCCGGACTGACCCGGCTTCACCCGGTGGCTTCGCAGAGGGCGCGGCAAGAGGATCACAAGTTCGAGCCCTGGGTTCAACCCTTGGCACAAAAAGAAAGGGAAGGAGGAAAGAGGGAGGGAGGGAGGGAGAGCGCAAGCTTGCTCGGTGAAAACATTCCGAAACCGTAAAGCACGGGAGAGGAAGAGGAAAGAGCCTCGCCTCGCCCAGCCCTGCATTCTCGCTCGCTCTCCGGGCGCCTTTCCAGCTCGGAGAGCCGCAGACAAAGACCCACGCGCGGGCGGCCCGCGGTGCCGAGCTCTGCAGCCGGTGCCCGAGCACAGGCGCCGCTCCGGGGCCGCGCCCCGGGGCCTGGAAAGCACCGCCCGGGAGAGCGGGCTCCGAGCCCGGTGACCTCTGCGGAGACGCCTGCCGAGGAGGCGCCCACCGCGCGTCCTGCCACCGCGGCTTCCGACCGGACGAGGTGACGCTGGAAGCAGCGCTGCCACTGTAACGCGCATTCGTTTTATTATTAGCGGGCCGGGCTCGTCTTTTCTGTACTGCATGTATTTACCACATGAGCCGCTCTGTGCCTCCTCGTGTGTTTGCCCATTTCCTCTTCTTTTTCTATGAAACACACTTTTTGGTTTTCTTTTGGAAAGCGTACCACTTTGTTATTTTTGTGCTAAGGGATCACTGAGTTCCATCTATTCCACCTGACCACCCTGGCAGGAACTACATGAACTCTCCCCCAACCATGTACCGCTCCTTCAAACCACTCCCTTTGTCAGAGGACGGATGAGAAGGGCCTTCCTGCTGAGCTATGTCCACAGTTACCCTCCCTTTTTAATATTTTTTAAATTTTGAGGCAGGTTCTCACTAATTTGCTAAGTTGTCCAGGCTGGGCTCAAACTTGCAACCCTCCTGCCTCAGCCTCTCAGAGTGCTAGGATTACAAGCATGTGCCACCACGCCTGGCTCTGCCAGTGTCTGTCACCAAAGGCACTGCTGACGGGATCCTCCAGGTCATAAAATGTATTAAATGTGAACTGTTATTGGTTAGGAAGATAGACGTGTATTTGTCCCTAAATCTCACATAGAAACACCATTGTGTGGTTCACTTTGGCTACTGATGACATTTTCAAGATTGTCCCCACTGTTTTTTCATGAAATATTTACAACTCATGCTCCTGTTGGATCTGAAAATTCTAGAACTTACTCACTTGCATATATATTTATGATTGTAAGTACACAGCATTTTACACTTATTTGAATATTTGGTGAACTTCGCAGAAGAAAATGGATCTCAATGGCATCCTCAAACCGTAATGAGAGATTTGGAATTAGGTGTAATCAAAGCTCCTAAAAGTGAATTTTGGGATGTTACCAAGAAATCTGATTTTTGTTTTTTCCATTCAGCCCAAAGAAAATTCGGATGAGTGGATTGGCCACACAATACAGTCAGAGTACCAACTTAAGCTTGAAAACGTGTCCTCCTCCTGCATTGGCATTCCTTGGCTGATGAAATCCCAAGAACGCGGGATGAGTGGTAGCCGCATCTGCCTGAAGAAACCAGCGACTTGAGGGAACCAGCACGGCAATAATCATACACCGGGGAGGAGGTGGAAGCAGGTGCAAGAGGCAGAAAGTGCGATTAGGAACGCAGAGAATCACAGAGCTTCCAACCCTTCATGGCCCTCAAAGGAGAGCCAAGCCCTGGAAGAAAAAAAGCCGGCTATTGATGGCAAGACTCAGAAATACAATTCAGCTCATGAAAGTCTGCCCGCTCCTGGTGATCACCTCCATCCAACTGCCCATAGCCTGTTCTAGGAATAGATGGTTTTCACTTGTCAAATTTTCTTTCTTTTTCTCAAATTCATCTGTATTTGTTACCTTGTAAAGCAAAATATGACCTGGGCAAAATTTTCTTTTTAAGAGCTGGGAATAGCACAGCTGTACAGCACTTGTCTAGCATGCATGAGGTCGTGGGTTCAAGCCACGACGCTGGAAAAAAAAATTGCTTTTTTTTTTTAACTTTTTTAGGTTTTCCGCACTAATTGAAAAAAATTGTCAACATTACCTTTTCCTATGTATTCCATCTTACCATTTCCAGAGCTAGAGTATATATGTGTAGACTTTTAGAAAGTTCTAATTTGTTTCATCCTTATTTTTCCAATTTGACTCTGAGAAAGCCCATTATCACTACCTTGATTTTGTGCGTAAGCACTGGCACCATAAAAATGGTGGCTTTCCTCAGTAAGTGACGTCCTCGTTGCATGTCTTGGGTCCCAGTTCTTTGGGTGTAGGTAGGTGTCAGTGATTCACTGTAGCATTGGGTGTTTTTTGGGAGGAGGATTAAACCCAAAGCCTTGTGCATGCTAAGCAAGTACTCTGCCCCTGAGCTGCACCCCAGGCTCCATCATGGTTTTCGATCCATGTCATCAAAATTTCCCTGTTGATGGGCCAGTGAGATGGCTCAGTGGCATAAGCGCCTGCCTGGCAAGCACAAGGTCCTGAGTTCGACCCCCGGTACCCACATAAAGGAAAAGAAAAAAAAAACTTTCAACTTCCCTGCCGAGGTATTATTTCAGATAACTGTATTTAAGTCTGGCACCCACAGTTACCAGTCATAGCAACATGCATTCATACATTTTGCTTTTTGTGGGGAGGATACTGGGGATTGAGCCCAGGGCCTTTGTACTGAGCTACATCCCCAGTCCTTTTTTATTTTTATTTTGAGACAGAGTCTGTCTCACTAAGTCACTAAAGTTGCCCAGACTGGTCTTGAACTTGAAATCCTCCTACCTTGGGCCGGTGAGATGGCTCAGCGGCATAAGCGCCTGCCTTGCAAGCGCGAGGGCCCGAGTTCGACTCCCGGATCCCACATACGAAAAAGGGGCCGGTGATATCGCTCAGCAGCACGGGTGCCTGTTGGCGCGCGAGGTCCTGAGGTCGTCCCCCTGGTACCCACAAAAAAAAAAAAAAAAAAAAGAGAAATCCTCCTACCTCAGCCTCCCAGACTGCTGGGATTACAAACCTGCACCACTAACCTGGCTTTTCTAGTTTGTGTAAAGTGGCCTGTGACGAAGTCTTCTGTTGCCATTTTGTGTTTCTCAAATAAATCTCCTTTTAAACATGTAAATAAGTATCATTAAAAGAATGTAATTTCTTTTTTTGGTACCAGGACTCGAACTCAGGGCCTCGTGCTTGCTAGGCAGGCACTGTGCCGCTGAGCTATATCCCCGGCAAGAATTTAAAATTTTTCTCCAGAATTATAGTTTTGGAATTTTTATCTTTCCAGGTTTTAGACTTTAGGAATTTTGAACTTTTGGGAGTTCAATGTTCAGGATTATAATGATCAGAATTGGATTTTTAAGGACTATTGCCCAAACACACCTTTTAGATATTCCTGTATCTTCTGCTTAGGTTCTTCCTTGACTCTCTCTCCTCTTGTTTTTGTCTCGTTTCCTTGCATTATGCTCAAAGATGGGGCCCCCAACTCCATTCGAGGACACTGATATTCTTTGTGGCCCAGGACACAACCAAGCCTTTCAAATGGTGCGTGGGAAGCTAAAATGAAAATGTGGGCTTAGGTTATTAGAAGGGGCAGAAACTCAATTCACACCATAAAGGGGATCTCCCAACTAGCAATGTTCCAGGCCTCCTCTGCTCTTTCCAGCTCTTACTATGGGCTGCATTATTCAAATGCTACCTTCCTGGGCCCGTGATATAGCTCAGCGGCACAAGCACCTGCCTAGCAAGCGCGAGGTCCTGAGTTCAACTCCCGGTACCCGCATACAAATAAATAAATAAATAAATGCTACCTTTCTGTATGAGATCCACAAACAGGGCTGGGGTGTAGCTCAGAGGTAGAGCACTTGCCCAGCCCTGGGTGCAACTCCCAGCACTGGAAAAAACAGTCCATGACTTAAAAACCTGATCAGCTGCAACTTTTATTAAAATGTAATAGCAGCTTGCTATTATTATACAAGAGGAAGGAAATAAGGGGGAAGGGGAGGGGAATATAAGAGTGCAAGAACAGCCAGGCGTGGTGGTGCATGCCTATAATCCCAGTGCTTGGGAGGCTGAGGCAGGAGGATCGCTGTGAGTTCAAAGCCAGCCTGGGCTACAAAGTGAGCTCAAGGCCAGCCTGAATTACAGAGTGAGACCCTGCTTCAAAAAAATGTTTTAATTAATTTTGCCCCCACATCCCAGCAATAGAAATCACTTCAGTATTTTTATTATGTCTTTCTATGCACATCTACATACTTTTTAATAATATTGGGACCACACTGTACATATTTTCCTAACACACCTTTTTTATCTAACGTTACAAATGAAGGTTTCTACCTTGTCTCTTAAAAAACCTAAAACGGGCCAGGGATATAGTTCAGCGGCACAAGCACCTGCCTGGCAAGCGCAAGGTCCTGAGTTCAATTCCTGGTACAAAAAAAAAAAAAAAAAGACCTAAAACTTGAGTTTTACGGATTGGTGAGGACCTCCTTAGAGCAGTCACACTGCCCTCTCACCCACCTCCCGCTGGACAGGGACTTGTCCAGCTCACTCACAAGCCACTGCAGTGAATCGGTACATAAATAAACCCCTGTGTATCACAGTTTGTCTTCTTATTCCTTAAGATATTCCCTGGGCGTGGAATTACCTAAGAGAAGGGCTTGTGTTAAGGAGCTAGCATCACATTGGCAAATAACTTTTTGGAAACAGTGAAGCCACCTCTGTCCCCACCCAGGTACACGGTGCCCACTCCCCAGCATCTCCCTGACCTTTCCCAGGCTTTTAAAACTGATGCTGAAGTTCACTGGGGACCTGAAGGCTGAAAACCATCGCCACACCCTGTCCCGGGATGAACCTACCCCGTGGAGACCATGGAGACCAACAAGCCACGGATGTCCACGGCAACTACCCTTGCCAAGGCACAGCTGGAGGGGATGCATTTTATACCAAGACAAATTGAAGGCTAATAGAGAAATTAAATAAAGCCAAACACTGACATGACAGGCAAGGGAGGTTTCCAGCTGGAGGAACCAGATGTCATTGCTAGAAGCAAGGCTGGCTGCGCACAGGGTAACCCCTCTGGGCTCTTCTCAGCAACTCAGGTCGGGAGCAGGAAACATACTTGGGTCTGACGGCAGGCGCTGCGAAGCTCAGACACGCAGGTGCAGAGATAAGGGCTGGCAAGCTTTCAGAGATATGCTGTCACCTGAACACCCACCCTGTTCCATACTGTCCTGGTGCACACTGCCTGGTACCCTGTCCCCAGTCCACACTGTCCCTTCTATACACTGCCCCGGTGCACGCCGTCCCAGGTACACACTCGGACCCAGGTGATGCACATGTCACACTGTTCCTCCTCCCCGGCCTCAAGCCCCTGTCCCTACCACAGGACCATGAGATGTCCCAGGGCAGAGGACACTGCACAGTTCAGCTCCAACTCTACTGCTGCCTCTCCAGGGAGAGGGAGGCAGGAACCACCGAGCCCACTTCAGCCAGCAGAGCCAGGGCACCTGCCTCCGCTTCTCCACCTCCTGCCTCACCGTGGGCCCTGAGTCCCCCCCGGCCTCCCTCGCCTCTGTGGGCGTCTTTGCTGACGGTCCCCGTGCTGCCACATGGAGTCCACAGGGAGGGTACCACAGGGAAGTCGCCACACCTGGCAGTGAGTTAAACCAACAACAGTCTCGAGATCCAGGAAGACCTAGGGACAACAGGCATGGCCACCAGGGCCTGCTCTTTTTTTTTTTTTTTTCAGTTGACAATTGGAGATTTTAAGACAGCATACCTGCCGGCAGTGACACCACCTGCTGGAACCCCCCACAGGTGCTTTCACACACAGAGCCAGCGAGATGGGAAGAGGGCGCTCACTGCAGCCTAATGTCTGGGGGCCCACAGCCAGGAATGCCTTTCCTCAGGTCACGCAAGCCCGGCCTTGCCCTCCTTGCGGCTGGCTTCCACCTGCCTGCAGTGACAACAGCGCCCCTGAGCGTACTCCCAGGGTCAAGTCTCCACCTGATCTCATCAAAGTTTGTTCTTGATGCGTTTTTCCTTCCACAGATCTGGGCAAAGAGTGATCAGATTAATGGCCATTGTCCCTTGCTGCCCTGCCCTGGCCCACCCTGGCCTGGCATGGGGGACTCTGGAAGGAATGGAGCCACCGGGCTGGGAATTCCCACTGGAAGGCAGAGGCAGGAGGCTGCCATCCTGCCCCTGGGGCTGCCGTCTGCAGGAGGCCGCTGCACCAGCACGAGCATCCTCAGGACACCAGGCTGCCAGTTCTGAGCTGGCAGCCACGTCCCTTGGGGCCAAGAGCATCAGCAGAGGGGGGACGAGGCCTTGCCAAGGAAGTGGATGTGAATCCAATTCTACAACATCCCACACACTTCATATACTGGCTTTTTTTTTTTTTTTTTGGTCGAATTTATCCATAATTTGGGTTCCAGCAGTTCATGCCCCATCCTAATAACAGGTTGCAGATGGGGCAGGCAGGCCCTGTTCTGTACCCCTTAGGATTTCTTCCGACATCAGGGGGTGGGGGCTGCACTCCCAGTTCACTCATCCCAACCTCCACTGAAGGCCAGGACAGCTCAAGTGTGGGGAGGGGACCAGCACGCCAGGGGCCGAGCAGGGGCACCCAGCCTCCTTCCAGCCTTCATGGAGCCCACATGAGGAAATGCATCCATTCCCTGGGGCTGCCCTACCTCCCAAAGTCTAGCAGAACCCTACTGTCACCTAGTGCCAGCCAGGAATTGCAGTGTCACCGGGCTGGCTGCTTCTGGGATCTCTGAGGGAGGACATGGGCCTTGCTCTCCTCCAGCTGTCTTCTAGGAGTGTGTTTGTGTCCCCCCTCTTCTTTGCCCAGATCTGCGGAAGGAAAAACGCATCAAGAACAAACTTCGATGAGATCAGGTGGAGACTTGACCCTGGGAGTACGCTCAGGGATGCCAGGCATGGGATTTAGGGCCCACCCTAAAGCAGGATGACCTCATCTCCCAATCCTACCTCAATCACATTTATTTTTCATTTTGTTTTGGTTTTGTTTGTTTGTTTCTTGTTTGTTTGAGGTATTGGGGATTAAACCCAAGGCCTTCACACTGACCTACATACCTAGCCTTCTTTTAATTTGAGACGGAATCTCCCTAAATCACTAAATTGCCCAAGCTGGACTCAAACCAGAGACCCTCCTGCCTCAGCCTCCCAGTGTGCTGGGACTATAGGCATGTGCCACCATGCTCAGCTGTTTATTTATTTTTTTCAGTGCTGGGGATGGTACCCAGGGCCTGCAACATGCTAGGCAAGAAGTGCTCCACCACTGAACCACACCCCGGCCCCTCGATTACATCTGCAAAGGCCCTTTTTCCAGAGGCCATTGCACAGGATCCCAGGGGATGTTGCTTTTGGGGGCCACCATTCAATGTATCACAGCTTGTGAAGGACTGAACCGAGGCTCATGGAAGCTACCATGGCAGGAAGCTGGGGTCTCGTTCACTGTCAGCAGGAACCATGTCTTTGTCCATGCTAGGCAAATGCTCCACCACTGAGACAGGCTCTCACTAAATCACCCAAGCTAGACTTGAACTTGCAACTTTCCTGCCTCAGCCTCCTGAGTAGCTGGGATTACAGACAGGAGCCACCTTGCTCAGCTTAATGACATGTTTTGATAAGCACAGGTTTTTAATTTTGATGAAGACTGATTTATTACTTTTTAAAAATCGTGCTTTTTAAGTACCATCTGGGAAACCTTTGCCAACCTAAAGGTTGCATAGTTCTAGAAGCTTTGTCATTCTTACTTTTGCATTTAGGTCTGAGTGGCTTAAATTAATTTTTGTTGTTGTTGTTGCTGTTTTGTTTTCTTTTGTTTGAGACAGGGTCTCGCTATGTAGCTAAGGCTGGTCTCGAATTCACAGCAATCCTCCTGCCTCAGCCTCCCGAGTGCTGGGATTATAGGTGTGCGCCACTACGCCCAGCTTAAATTAACTTTGACACCTCATGTGAGTTGGGATCCAGGGTGTTTTTCATCTATATGGGTAACCAGCTGTCTGTCTACCACGACTTGTTAGAAGACTTTGATGTCTCTGGTATCTCCTTTGGTGCCTTTCTGACAATCAAATGACCATGTGTACATATTGGTCTATTTAAGGGCTCTTTTTTCTGCTTCATGAATAGTATTTGTCTACCCCACACCAAACCACACTGTATTGATTATGTAACTTTATGGTAAGTCTTGGAATAAGGCCATGTAAGTCCTCTCTGTTCTTTTTTGAGGTCATTTTGATAATTCAGGTTCTTTGCTTTTCTCTACAGATGGTATAAATAGCTTGTTGATTCACTCCTTCGTTCCTTTGCCTGCCTGCCTTCCTTCCCTCCTTCCTTCCGCCTTCCTTTTACCCTCCATCTCTCCCTTCTTTCCTTTCTTTTAAAAAAAATAGATGCTGGAAGCCAGACATGGTGGTGCATATCTATAACCCCAGAACTCTGGGAGGCTGACGCAGGAGGATCCTGTCCCAAAATAAAAACTGAAAAAAGATCTGGCAGTGTAGCCTAGTGCAAAGACTTTGCATTCAATCCCCAGTACTGAAAGAAAAAAAAATAATAATAAGGTGCTGAAATTTTGCTTAGGATTGGTTTAAATCCTTAGATTCATTTGAGAGGCACTGACAGATAAAAATGGTCTTCCATAAATAATTTTTCTTTCATTTCTCTCTGTAATAAAGAAATTAGAGTGTATTGGGAGGGGATACCAAGGTCTGACTATTTCCCTTATAGACAAAATTATAAATTTTTTAAAACTATAAAATCGTATTTTTAAATATGCATTGTAATGTAAAGAAGATCAAAGAAATCTACAAAGTTAAAAGCTAGGTAATTGAGTAAATGGTACTTTTTTTTTTTTGAAGCACTAGAGATTGAACTCAGGGCCTTTGCCCTGAGCTACATCCCCAACCCTTCTTTTATCTTGAGTCAGAGTCTCACTAAATTGCTAAATGGCCCAGACTGGACTTGAGCTTGTGATCCTCCTGACTCAGTCACCCAGAGTGCGGGGACTAGAGATGTGCACCATTGTACCCCACTAGGAAACAGTACTTTATATAATGTAAGTATGCAAGATAAAAATAATAAGATTAAAAAAATGATAAATATTCACAAAGCAATAAATAAGTAAAACTGTTTTTGTTGGTTCCAAAAGGTGACAATTATTATTAGTATCTCTGATATCCTCTCAGAAAATTTATATCCACCTACTAGCATGCCAGTCCCTTTCAGGGACACCTCAGAACTAACACCATATATATTGGGGAGAACTGAACAGTGCCCCCCAAGGAAAGACATATGCAGTCCTGGCCACCAGTACCCTTGACTGGGACCTCACTTGGAAACAGGGTCTGTGCAGATGTAAGTTGGACACATGAAGAGGAAAGCATCCTGTATTTAGGGTGAGCCCTGAATTCAATGGCTGGCATCTGCAAGAGCAGGGGAGAGAGAGTCGAGTCACAGACGCAGGGCAGAAGCCAAAGGAAGATGGAGGCAGGGTGGCCAAGGACAAGAGCTGCAATTGGCCACCTGCAGAAGCTGAACGAGGCAAGAAGGGCTCTCCCAGAGCTTCCTAAGGGGGTGTGGCCCTGCTCACACTTTGATTTCAGACTTTTGGCCTCCAGAACTTTGAAAGAATACATTTCTGTCATTGTAAGCTACTCAATTTGTGGAAATTCAGTATGGCCTTGGAAAACACAATATAGTTCCACACTTGGCTTTTTTCATGTAGTAACATATGGTAGCAAACTCCCCCTACCATGGTTTCAGTTCCTTGAGGTCAATTGTGACTTGAAAATATTAAGTGGAAAGTTCTAGAAGTAAACAGTTCACAGGGGAGAATCAAGATAGCAGAGTGGTGAGCAGCAGCAAAAGTCAGCCTCTCTGAGATCCAGTGCTGCGGGATTTTCATGTGGAGAGAAGGATACTGAGGCCTTTTTCCCAGGAAGCAGCTTTATTCATGTGGCACTGACTCAGCTGAGCACTGAACATGGCACAGTTGCAGCCTTTTGTACAATTTTTGTGTCTTTGTCTCCCTTATACGGGCATACACCAACATTTTACACTCTGGTTGGGTATACATTCTACAATCTGATTGGGTATGATTTAATGTTACACAGTTACATCAGAACTACACATGCGACACAGAAGTTGATATCACTACACTGTAAAAAGTTTCTGCCCCAACACTTTGGGAGGGGCCCTACCACCAGAATCCAAATACTGGAAAATAACAACCTGAGTAAGCAAAAAAGTAGATCACGGGGAATCAGGAAGGAACTAACAAGAAAATTAAAAGCTACAGAGAAGTTTGAGAGATGAGCCACAATATAGAGAAGGCAAAAAAACAGTCTGGACTCTCTCCTGGCTTCCAGCTCACGACTCATGGGGAGGGGAGCCTGAGTCTGAAGAAGCAAGTGAGCTCTGGGGGTTCCAGGGAGAAACAGTGGTGTACTGGGGCAGTGACACAGGCTCCAGGAAGAGGCCACAGTTGTGATCTGCAGGAACAGTGTGAGATTTCACTCCAAGGGGATGCCTTCCACATGGTAGGCAAAAGCCAGATAGGGATCCCAGCACAGGCATCCATCATATTGCCAGAGAGTGCTTGGTCAGGTGCCATTCTGGAAAGGGACTGATTGTTCAAATTTGGGATGCAGAACAGCAGGGGGAGGGACTCACTTCAGGGTTCCCAGTGTTACCTTCCCACAGTGACTGGGTGAGGGACAGCCAAGGGAGGCAGCCACAGACAGGCAGCAGCTGGAAAGAGACCCCCTGAGGGATTTCAGCTTGGGCCAGGAAGGACACAAGCCCCACCCCCACGGTAGGAGGCCAGGCCTAGCTTGTGTTGTGCTGAGTCTGAAAGTTCTGGCACTGAGTATTTGAACATTCACCCTACTGCTGCATCTGGCACAGATCTGGGTTCCAACTCCCTTCCTTATCTACCAGCACAAGTGAGGACACGTCTTGCTTGGACATTGCCACAGCTTGGAATAAACAGAGGGAGCTCTGGAATGGGGGGAAGGGGCACCTCACAAACCCACAGGCTGTAAGACCAGGTGGAGAAAACTGTGGATTGCTGCACTCCCAACCTGTGGACCCAGGAGGAAAACCACTCATTCAAAAATACAGAGAGTTTGTTTGTTTGTTTGTTTCTGGACTCTTTTTCCTTTCCTCTGTTTTCCTTTGCTGGTTTATTGGGGCCTGGGAAATTTTCCACTGTTTTTCTTCCTTTTCATACCTTACCTCTTTCCTTTTTTCCCCTCTTTTTCCTTTCTTTTTTTCTTTTCATTTTTTATCTTTATTCTTCATAGTATTTGTTTTTCTTCTTCTTTCTTACATTTTTTATCTTCTATTTATCATTTGTTTTTCCTGTTATCTTTGTCTAATTCTATAAATATCCTTCTACTCCTTAACAGAGCCCTTTGTCTCACTTCTCTCCTCCTCTTCTCATTACTGTTGTTTAATTTTTCAAAATTTTCCTCTTGCATTCTTCCATTCTCAGTTTCTTATATCTTTAATACTATAGCCATTAAGCTTTATTAATCTTTAGATAGCTATCTCTGTGTTATCACTGGTGAATTCCTTTCTATCATTAATGGAGGTATAGTTGTTCCCTTTAGTACATATCTACTGTATGTCAACATCTGGGTTGTCTTAGTGTTTACACTATAATTATGGATTTCCTTTTTATGGTTAAGGGTGGTATTATTGTTTCTTATTATAGGTCAATATCCAGTTTGTCTTGGACAACATTACTGTTGCTGATTTGCTTGATATTGCCAGGGTTGCATAATTGTTGCTATTAATGGGTTTTCTCTGTAAGCAAACACCTGATTACCTTTGTGATATTAACAATACTGAGGTCCATTCCTGGAGAACAGGGTGTTGGGTCAATTGCACTGTATCCTCCCCTCCCAAATTAACAGAGGTGGTCATGGGATTGAAGCAAAAGACTATAGTTAGTGTCACCAGAGTACATGACTGAAAAGCAGACTAGCTAAGGAGATCTCCATACGAGCAACAGTCTTTCCACTATAAATGCCCCCAAACCTAAGAACAAAAGAAAACAAACAAAATTGAAACATGGGAAGACAAGGTAACAAAATGCCTCCCAATACGCCCAACTCCCCCAAAGCCTAGCCTGGGGGCGTGGAAGGAAAGGAAAGCCAAAGCCACAAAACTAAACTATTTGAAGAGATAACAATTAAAAAAAAAAAAAAAAAAAAAAAAACAGATCCTGGGCCGGTGAGATAGCTCAGTGGCATAAGCACCTGCCTGACAAGTGCGAGGTCCTGAGTTTGACTCCCGGAACCCACATTAAAAAAAAAAAAACAGATCGTGAGATGGCTCAGCGGCGTAAGTGCCTGCCCGGCAAGCACGAAGTCCTGAGTTCGACTCCCAGAACCCACATAAAGGAAAAAAGGGCCGGTGATATTGCTCAGCTGGCAAGTGCACGGTCCTGAAGTCAACTCCCGGTACCCACATTAAAAAAAAAAAAAAAAAAAAAAGATCAATGAGGTGCTCAGTGGGATCACAGAAGATATAACTAAACAGAAAATAGAAGTATTAAAATGATCAGGGAGTTTACAGAAGACACTAATAAAAAAGCTAGATGAGCTAAACAAAATGATACAAGACATGAATCACCAGTTAAGCAAAAATTAGAGTCTATGAGAAGGTTCCAAACAGAAATCCTGGAAGTTAAAAATTATATTCAAAGTATGGGTGGCAGAAGCAACAAGTGTGAGGAGAGAATATCAGAATTAGAATATTGGGATGCTTTCAAAGGCCAATTAGGGCCGGGGATATAGCTCAGCAGCACAGTGCCTGTCTTGCAAGTGCTAGGTCCTGAGTTCAATTCCTGGTACAAAAAAAAAGGCCAATTACTCAGAGATACCTTAGAGAAAAGAGAATGTGAAAAATCGATCCAAGAGCTACTCTTTGATGCAAAAAAACACTAAGATTAATAGGAATAAGTGGGAAATCTTTTACGCACAAAGGGCATAAAAAACTGTTTACAGAAATAATAGCGGGAAACTTTCCAAATATAGACAAAGAATTAAAGAAACAGGCAAGTGGGGAATATAAATCCCAAATAGCCACAATCAAAAGAGAAGCTCTCCCTGTCACATAATAGTCAAAATACCAGAAGCTCAACATAGAGACAGAATCTTAAAAGCTGTTAGATAAAAGCCACAAGCCAATGATAAAGGCAAACCCATCAAAATTACAGTCAATTTCTCAACACAAACATTAAAGTCCAGGGGGGCCTGGAGTAAAGGGCTTCAAGCCCAAAAAGATGACAATTTCCAACTCACACTTATGTATACTGCAAAACATTCCTTCAAAATTGATGGAGAAGTAAGTTATTTCCATGACAAAGACCACCTCAAGAAATTCATGACCACTAAACCAGCACTCTAAAAAAATTTTAAAGATATCCTATAAAGAGACAAGAACTAGGCATGGTGGTGCACACCCATAATCCCAGCACTTGGAAGGCTGAGGCAGGAGGATTGCTGTGAGTTCAAGGCCAACCTGGGCTACATAGTGAGTTCAAGGCCAACCTGAAATACACAGTGAGATCCTCTCCAAAAAACTGAGAGATAGAAAGAGAGAGAGAGAGACCAATAATGCCCCCCAAAATCTAATGGAATGAATACACCAGGCAGGGTAAGCAATTAAGTAGAATGGAGAGAGAAAGAAAAAAGGAGATCAGCAACAGGAAAATGATAGGATACATCAATATCTCTCAATAAGACTCTCATTGCAAAAGGTTTCAATTCCCCAGTCAAAAGACACAGATTGGCAGAATGGATCAAGAAACAAAACCCAACGACATACAGTATACAAGAAACATATTTAATTTAAAAAGAAATTCACAGGTTAAAAATCAAAGGATGGAAAACAATATTCCATGTAACAGGAATCCAGAAAAAAAGCAGTAGTAGCTACACTAATTTCAGACAAAGTGAATTTCAAGCCAAAACTGATCAGAAGAAGCAAAGAAGGTCACAACTTATCAGTTAAGGGAGCACTCCAACAGGAAGAGGTAACAATTATGAACATATATGCACCAAACACCAGCATACCCAACTTCATAAACACACTATTAGACATAAATAAACAGATAAACACCAATGTAATTATAATGGGGGGGGCCTCACTACCCCTCTGTCACAAATAAACCCATTAGACAAAGAAAATCAACAAAAAAAAATCAGACTTGAACCAAACCTTTGAACAAATGGACTTGACAGATATCTACAGAGTGTTTCACCCCACCACCACAGAAAACACATTCTTGCTAGCAACACATGGGACTTTCTCCAAAATAGACAGCATACTAGCCCATAAAGTATGCTTAAGTAAATGTGGAAGGATTGATATTATACCACATATATTATCAGATCATAGTGCAATGAAACTAGAAATCAATGGCAAAAGAAACTACAGAAATTTTACAAATACATGGAAATTAAACAACACTGTCTTAAATAATGAACAGGTCACAGGAGAAGTCAAGGAAGAAATTAGATTGTTCATAAAACCAAACAATAATGCCAACACAACATACCAGCACCTATGGAACACAATGAAAGAGGGAAGTTTATAGTCGTGAATGTCTACATCAGAAAAACATAGCAAGTCCAAATAACCTAATGATGTACTTCAAGGTCCTAGAAAAACAAGATCAATTCAAATCCAAAGCTAGTACAAGGAAGGAAATTATAAAGATCAGAGCAGAGATTAATGAAATTGAGATTTTAAAAAAATACAAAGAATCAATGTATCAAAAAGCTGGTCCTTTGAAAGAATAAACAAAATAGACAAACCCCTAGTCACTCTTACCAAAAAAGGAAAGGAAAAAAAAAAAGAAGAAAAGACCCAATCAATGCAATTAGAAATGAAAATGGTGAAATACAATGGATTATGCTGAAATCCAGAAGATTATTAGAAATTTCTTTGAGAACCTGTACTCTAATAAAATGGAGAATTCAGAAGAAATGGATAGATTTTTGGATATATATTAACTACCAACACAGGGCCAAGAAGATATAAAAACCCCAAATAATCCAATATTAGGCAATGAAATTGAAGTAATTTAAAAAACTACCAACTAAAAAATTTTCAGGTCTTGATAGATTCACTGCCAAATTCTACAAGAACTTTGGAGATGTAATGCCAATATTCCTTAAACTCTTTAATGAGATCGAGAGGGAAAAAATACTCCAAAAGTCATTCCTGGAAGTTAGAATTATCCAGATTCCAAAACCAGACAAGAACCCAACAAAAAAAGTGAACTATTGGCCAATCTCTTTCATGAACATAGACACAAAAGTCCTCAGCAAGATACAGGCAAAAAGAATGCACCAAATCATGAAAAATATTATATATCATGACCAAATAGGATTCATTCTAAGGATGTAGAGATGGTCCAACATACACAAATCAATAAATGTAATACACCAGATAAACAGAAGCAAAGACAAAAACCACATGACCATCTCAATTGACACAAAAAGTCTTCCACAAAATCTAGCATCCATTCATGATAAAAGTTTTGAAGAAAATACGTATAGAAATTGACCTTATCTCAATCTGATAAAAATCATTTATGGCAAACCAATGGCCAACATCATATTAAATAGAGAGAAGCTGAAAGCTTTTCCTCTAAAGTCGGGAACAATACAGGGATGTCTGCTATCACCACTCCAGTTCAACATAGTTCTTGAAACATTATCCAGAGCGATCAGGCAAGAGAAAGAAATAAAAGGGATATGGATAGAAAAGGAGGAAGTAAAAGGAAGTAGACATGATCCTCTACATAGAAGACCCAAAAATTTCCACAAAAGGATTTCTAGAATTAATAACCAAATTCAGTAATGTAGCAGGATAGAAAGTGAACACACAAAAATCAATAGTGCTCTTGTACACCAATAATAAAGTCACTGAGAAAGAAATTAGGGAAACAATACTTCTCGCAATTCCATTAAGAAAAATTAACTACTTAGAAATTTACCTAACCAAGGAAGTAAAAGGCCTCTACAATGAAAACTACAGTACTCTGAAAAAGGAGATTGAAGAGGATGTCAGAAAATGTAAAGATAGGGGCCGGTGAGATGGCTCAGCGGCTTAAGCGCCTGCCCGGCAAGCGCGAGGGCCCGAGTTCGACTCCCGGAACCCACATACGAAAAAGGGGCCGGTGATATTGCTCAGTGGCACGGGAGCCTGCTGGCGCGCGAGGTCCTGAGGTCGACCCCCCGGTACCCACAAAAAAAAAAGAAAAGAAAATGTAAAGATAGCCCTTGTTCCTAAATAGGCAGAAACAACACAGTCAAAATGGCCATACTTCCAAAACTGATATACAGATTTAATGGGATACCAATCAAATACAAACAGCATTCCTCACAGAAATGGAGGAAACAATCATAAGATTCATATGGAACCAGAACAGCAGAAGCAATCCTGGGCACCAAGAGCAACGTAGGAGGCATCACAATCCCGGATGTTAAGTTATACTACAAGGCTACAGTGACAAAAACAGCATGGCATGGGGTTAAAAAACAGGCAGGCATGTGGATCAATGGAACAGAATAAAGGATGTGAAAACAACTCCAGGCACATTCAGCTACCTGATCTTTGACAAGGAGGGGCAAAAACTTACACTGGAGGAAAGACAGCATCTTCAACAAATGGTGCTGAGAAACCTGGCTTTCCACATGCAGAAGACTCAGTCCAGGCCCAAATATTCACCATGCACTAAACTAAAATCAAAATGGATCAAAGATCTAAATATTAAAACAGAGCACTGAACCCGCTAGAACATAAAATAGGTAAAACTCTTGAGGACATAGGTGGAGGCAAGGATTTTCTGAATAGAACCCCAATTGCACAGGAATTACAGTACCAAGAACCAACAAATGGGGTCGTATCCAGTTAAAAGTTCTGCACAGCAAAGGAAACAACCAACAGAGTGAAGAGACAATCTATAGAAGGGGAAAAAAATTTCCAGATATTTATCAGACAGAGGACTCATATCCAGAATATATAAAGAACTCAAAAACCCAAACAAAAAGGCCCAATCAAAAAAGGGCAACTGAAATGAACAGACACTTCTCAAAAGAAGAAATACAAATGGCCAATATATATGTGAAAAAAAATGCTCAACATCTCTGGCCATTGGAGAAACGCAAATTAAAACACCACTGAAATTCCATCTTACCCCAGCAAGAATAGTCATCATCAAAATATGAAAAACAGACATCCCTCATTTAACAACCAAGTTACATTCCTGCAGCCAGGTCATTAAATCAATTGTTTGATAAATGAGGAACTGTAGATAGCATGGACATTACAATATTCAGAACAAAGAAAGGGTCAAAGGAAACTCCAACTTGATAACTTTGCTTGTACTTGCACAACTCTTACATGCAGCACTGTAATGTGTAACAGAATATAAAACTACAGTACTTTACTATATGGTACAATCAGCAAAATTACAGTACTGTACTGTAGAAGAAGCTACCGTAAGGCCACACTGCCCCTCGTCTTCCTGTGTTGTAAGTCCAAATATGGGTCGAAAGTCTGAGCAGTGGGGCATTAGTCTAAACAGCACGCCTCAGTCATAGGTTTGGACAGTCTAACAGGTGCGTCGTTAAATGAGGCATATCTGTAATAACAAATGCTGGTGAGATTGTGGGGGAAAAGGAACCCTTCTACATTGCTGGTGGGAATGTAAACTAGTACAACCACTATGGAGATCAGTATGTGGATTCCTCAAAAGACTAAAGCTAGAAATTCCCAGGTACTCCCCTTCTAGGTATCTTCCCGAAAGAGTCAAAGGCATCATATTACAGTGATGCATGTATTACCATGTTCATGCCACCACAAGTCACATTAGCTAAAATTTGGAAGCAGACCTTGTGCCCATCAAGAGATGAATGGATAAAGAAAATGTGGTGTTTATACATAATGGAGTATTACTCTGCTATGAACCATAAACTTGCGTCATTTACAGAAAAATAGATGCAGCTTGACACTGTAATGTTAGAACCATCAAGGTTAGCAGATAGATTGTTGAGGTACTATGGTGCTTGTGTTCAAGGAACCCTTCTTCACTTAGTTATGGCACCAAAGCCCAAAGATATTGCTGGCAATTTTTATTCATTTATATATTTACTATAGTATATTTTATAACTGCTATATTATATGGCATGGCATGTAATTTTGCAGGTTTTGCATGTTTGGATTCAACCAACCACATTGAAAATAATTTTTAAAAAACTTTCATCCAGGCATGGTGGTACTGTATATGCCTGTAATCCCAACACTCTGGGAGGCTGAGGCAGGAGGATCACAAGTCTGAGCCCAGTCCATGCAATTTAGCAACTTAGCCAAGATGCTGTGTCAAAATAATAAGCCAAGTGTGATGGTGTGCACCTGTAATCCCAGCACTCAGGAGCCTGAGGCAGGAGAATCACAGTTCAAGGCCAGCCCAAACTACACAGAGAGACCCTGTCTCAAAAAAATAAAAAATATAAATGGCTGGGGGGCCGGGGATACAGCTCAGCGGCACAGCACCTGCCTGGCAAGTGTGAGGTCATGAGTTTGATCCCCAGTACCCCCCCAAAACAAAGGCTGGGGATGTAGCTTGGTGTGAAGGCTCTGGGCTCAACCCCGAGTTCTGTAAAAAATACAAATAAATAAGAATTTTAAAATTCCAGAAAATTCCAAAACACAATATTTGAATTTGCTACAAGCACTATGTTGAATCCATGCAAATGCTGTGATGTAAACACTGTACTCGGCATTATAAGCGTAAGTCTAGAGATGCTTTTTTTTTTTCTTTTTTTAATGTGGGTACCAGGAGTTGAACTCAGGACCTCGCACTTGCCAGGCAGGTGCTTATGCCACTGAGCTATATCACCGGCCCGAGAGATGCTTTTTTTATCAGTACATGTTTGTGGTACATAGTGTTTCCACTCCTGGTGTGGAGTTGGTACATATGCATAATGCATCCTAATATCCCCTTTTTCACCCCCTTTCCTTCCCTTCTCCCCTCCCTCCATCTCTTGAGCCCCTTCCCCTTTGGGAAAGATCTATCTCCCTACTTCCTATTATCTATCTTTTATCTTTATTAATAATTTGGGTTGTTCATGTAACAGAAACCATGTGCTATGTAAGCTCGTGTGTCTGATTTATTTCACTTAACACTATGGTTTCAAGTTGTAGCTATTTTCCTACAAATGACGCAAGTTTTTCCTTCTTTTTCTTTTTTTTTTTTTTAATGTGGGTACCGGGAGTTGAACTCAGGACCTCATGCTTGCCAGCAGGCGCTTGTGCTGCTGAGCAATATCAACTGCCCTTGTTTTCCTTCTTTATGGCAGAGTAGTACCCCACTGTGTGCAAATACCACATTTTCTTTATCCTTTCCTCTGTTGATGGATATCTAGGCCATTTCCAGGATTTAGCTACCATGAGTTGTGTTGCTGTAAACATGGGTATGCATGTATCACTGAAATATAGTGTCTTTAACTCTTTCAGGAGTAGTTGGGTCAAATGGGGTTTCTAGTTTTAGAGATTAATTTTTAACTTGCCACTTTACGATTAGAAAATAACTTTAAGGCTAGGCATGGTGGCGCACACCTATAATCCCAGGAGGATTGAGGCAGGAGGATCACTGCAAGTTCGAGGCCAGCCTGGGCTACGTAGTAAACTCAAGGCCAGCCTGAACTACACAGTGAGACCCTGTCTCAAAAAATAAATAAATAAATAATAATTGAAAAAAAATAACTTTAAGATGACAATTATCCCCCCAATGCCTTTCAGTATATTCTGCCATGTATTCTTCCTCTTCTTCTGACCTCCCCTTGGCCAGGGCCTACACCTCCTGGTCACCAAAGCTCCGGAGCTTTCAGGCCTTGGAATCTTTTTTTTTTTTTTTTTTTTTTTAAAGAGAAGAAAAAACAAAACAAATCAAAAGAAGAACAAATTTTCAAAACAACATAATAGGAGGGTAACAATGGTTAATACATTACGTATTACTATCTTTAAGTTAGTTATTCAGGACACCAGACATTAGCATTCAATTGTCCAAACATTATTGGCACAAACCTTACTCTTCAATGAACTAGGTAAAAATGGTAGTGTATCTATCTTAACCATCATATATATATATATATATATATATATATATATATATATATACAATTTTTTTTCCCTTTCCCTTCTTTCTTTTCCCTATTCCAGTCTCTCTTTCCTTTTGACCAGTTTCTTTTTGATTCACCATATCTATTGTACATTTTGGATCTTATTTACTCTTTCAGTTTCTCATACTAGAGAGACAATACGATGCTTACACATGTGCTTCTGGTTTATTTCACTTATGAGTATTTTCTCGAGTTGCATCCATTTACCTATAAAAGTCTCCAGTTTATCCTTCTTTATGGCTGAATAGTACTCCATTGTATAAAAATACCACATCTTTCTTATCCATTCCTCAGTTGATGGGCATTTGGGTTGTTTCCAAGATCTAGCTATTACAAATTGTGCTGCTATAAACATGGGTGCACATATATCACTGTGGTACGATGTTTTTAATTCTTCTGGGAAGATGCCCAGAAGGGGAATAGCTGGGTCAAATGGGACCTCCAACCCTAGTTTTCTGAGGAATCTCCACACTGACTTCCACAGTGGCTATACCAAGGCCTTGGAATCTTAAGCCTTTGCCCCTCAAGCCAGGGCCTCTGTCTTCCCACTGGCCTTCTGGCCATCATTTCAGAGAGGCACATCTAGGGCCCCCTGTCCAGCCCCAAACCTCCCTTGTTTCCTCGGGGAACGGCGGAGACACAGGATCTGGTGACCCAGGCGTTCAGGCCTGCTCCACAGCTCATCTGCGTGAGACCCCGCAACCCTAGCTGCTTCACATGTAGAGGGTGGGGCCGTAGGACATTCTGTGCCATTTTATATAAGGGACTTGAGCCTGGACCGCTCTGCACACTCTCACCATGCCCTCTGCTTCCCCAAACAACAGCACTAAGCCTTCGTCAACCTGGCTGGCTCCTCCCCACTGTCCCCACAGCTGTCCTTTCCCTGCAGCCTCTCCAGTTCCAGCCCAACACAGCGAGGTCAGGAGCACTTCTCAGCCCAAAGTCACCACCAAAGCTCTTCTCTGGAGGAGTCCTCACCTCCTGCTCACATCCCCACTGTCCCTTGCGCTCAGTACCCACTGATACGCCATTCTGGGAGACATGTTCCCACCAGGAGCATTTCAGCCAGGATAGGAGCTTCCAAAAGGCAGTGACCAGAGGGTGCCACTCGTACCAACCCCAAAGGAAGAGAAAACAGTGGGGTTGATAGCAGCCCTTCCTGCTTAGGTAGTTGGGCATGTAAGGTACAAGCTCAGCCCCAAAGAGGAGTTATCCTGTAAGTGTGCTCAAGCCACAGAGGTCACTCCATCGTACTGGGGACTAAACCCAGGTCCCTTGCACCAAGCTACATCCTCAGCCCTTTTTGTAATTTTCTATTTTAACACAGGGTCTCTCTAAGTCATGAAATTGTCCATGTGCCAGTGTAACCCCAGCACTTGGAGACTGAGGTGGGGGATCCCTGAGACAGCAGGACACTGTCTCAAAACAACAAAATAAAAATAAAATGCCCAGGCTGGGCTCAAACTTGCAGTCCTCCTGCCTCAGCCTCCCAGAGTCCTGGGATTACAGATATACACCACCATACTCAGCTCGTTTTTATTCGTGATTTTATTGTATTTAATACTTGTTTACAGAACCCACTATTTCAAATGCATGTGAGTCCAGCAAGGACATGCCAGGCCAAAGAACCCAGAGCTGCAAAGGACCCACCTGCATATTGTGACACCCTTAGCAGCATTTTGATCAGTATGTTGCTTCTGCAGCTGCTACAGACACCAATGCAGGCCTGTCCCCCTCTCTCCTCCCCAAGCCCGGGGTCTTCACAACCAGTGCTGCTCATGGCAGCACAAGGCTGACTCCGGAAAGAGCTCACCTCTGTCAGGCAGGATGCAGTTACAGGAACCATGGCACACCTGACCCAGAACAAACATGCCCTGAGTTTGAAGGGACTGAGGTGGGTCCATGAGTGTGACAGGCTGAGACCTCTGGCCATACCATTAAAAGGGAAAGCAGAAGACAGCTGTGGCTGCGCACACCTGTGAACCCCGTACTCGAGCAGCTGAGGCAGGAGGATCTCAGGAAGTTCAAATTCAGCCAGCCTGAACTATATAGTGAGACTGTGTGTCCAAAAACAGATGGACAGACAGAGCGACACAGAGAGAAAGAAAGAGACCCACTCCAACACTCCCTGGGCCACCTTGTCCTCACCTACAAAGTGGGATTTTTCAGTCCCTTCCAGGTTTAAATGTCCCTGGTCCCAAATGCACATCCTCTGATCACCACTGAGATTTTTGCCAACCAGAAGCAGGGGAAGGATCTTTTCATTTGAATAGGAATTCTTCCCACACATCTTCACACTCTCCCATTCACAATCAGCAGGGTTAATTTAACGATCTCTTTTTTGTGTGACCTACACAACATGTCCGCCTTTGTGTTCTTTCAGACAAGAAGTTGCCCTGCTGATGGGGGCAGGGGTAAGAGAGATTCAGAGAGGGCTGTGCACAGCAGTTCTCAAATCCATCACTCTCCAATCCCAGGGGTTTATTGACAGTGTCCCAAGGATTGCAGAGGATGCTTGAGACCATCTCCGGCACGAAGGAAGATCAATTAGCGAACTCATGAATTGTGCACTGGGGCACCACTGTAAATCTCTCCATGAATCATTTGTTTTTAAGTAAGGACTTCCCTCTAGATTTGAGACCTTCCTAAATATAAGTCAGTTTTAAAATTGTGAAAATAACGCATTTCACACTGGAAAACTGCACTCACAAAACCATTTTACACTGCAACAATTCTGCACCAGGCAGTGGTCTGGGGAGACAGCGGTTGAAGGATTGGAAGTGCTGTGATTAGTTTGCGTTAGGACGCAGTCGAGCCCGGCTCAGCAGCAAGTGCACCCAGAAATCTCCAAGATAAATACACAACTGCTAGGGCTGCTGAGTTGGGAGGCAGAGGCACCCACGATCTGGGGTGCAAGTGCAAATTAGTGCAGACCCACAGGGAGCATCCCTGGTGCTAGCACATTGCACATATAAAGACTGGTAATGTTTTAATAGCAAGAAACTGGAACCTGATTGCAAAATTAATAAATTCCACCCTTTAAAATAAAACCGTTGGACCAGGGAAATAGTTCAGTGGCACAAGCACCTGCCTGGCAAGCTCAAGGTCCTGAGTTTGATTCCCGGTACCAAAAATAAATAAATAAATAAAATAAAATAAAACCCTCACGCAGTGGAGACCTCCTATTATGGGGGCTGCTCTGCCACATCATAGAATGGGGTTAACTGTCCACTTCCAGCCTTAAGGAACTGTCTCCCTTAACCTCCCCCTGGCCCCAGGATCTGGGGGACCCTGATCTGGGCCGGTCTTTAGGGGTGCTGCAATAGATGAGGCAGCCTGGGGGACAGGGGCAGGGGCAAGGGAACGGTACCAGGCGACAGGCTGCTGCTTCCGCCACGTGCAAGCTTGGAAGGCCTCCTGCATGCAACTTGCTGCACTAGAGTGGCCTGTGCATCCCCCTGAGCATACAGGAAGGGGTGGGACGAGGCTCCACCGCCCTACACCAGAAGCAATTTGGGGTTCTTTTGCTCACCCGTAAAACAAGGGCTTGGACAGGTGCGCTTTGTAAGGAGTATGCTGACCAGCGATAGAACTCTGCAAAAGGGAAGGGGACCAAGAGATGGGGGGTACATAAAAAGAATTAAGGTGCCTTATGTACACAGACCAACCCCCCCACAATGAATGTAATCATTATGTACTATACACATATACTAATTAAAAGAAATTTTAAAAAAGAAGTGTGCTAAACAGCGAGAACTGCAGACCGTCCCCAGGGTGTCCTGGGTCAGGATCTCAGGGTAGGGCCCAGGGGTTGATGATTGGTTTGTGTGCCCAGGGGCTCTTAGGCAAACTGAAATCTCCAGGACTTTTGCAAGTGCCTGACTGTGCTTATTTTTACTTGAGTTCTGATACGTAAACACCATGTGTCGAGTTTATATAACATTTACCCGTTACATATACAGAAACGGCATAACACGACACCCAGAGCCCATGAGTCACATCGTGGTCTTGCAAATATAGAGAGGAGCTGGGGGGAAGGAACCAATTATTACGTTAAATACCAAATATTGTGTGCCGTTTTGTGTATCCGGAATCCGCCCTGCCGAGATCTGTAGGGGGAAGGTCTGGTTACCTTTTATCCAACGTTCTTGAGTTGCAGTAGTAAGAGAGGATTTTTTGATAGACTAAATTGTTGCGAATATGTCTGGTGAGGCTTCTCTACTGTTACCTAGTTTTAACTCCCAAATTCAGGGTGGCTGATTGATCTCCATTCCTGACATCTCGGTTGACTCCACAATAATAGTAGCACGTCATTCCTCGCCTCTGTCGCTTCAATTTTCAACCCACAGGCACAGCACAGACATTCTTAGCCTTTCTTAACGGTATTTCAGTACTACTTAATACTTGTCCTAGCATAGTTGCTTACATGAAGTGATAATAAAATATTTACAGTCTGAAAAGAAGTATTTACTCTCTTAGTTGCCTGTATTTCTGCAATCTTTTTTTTGCACTTTTTAAACATTCTGATATATAATTAAGCATAAATGTGAGTGTAGGTAAACTATTCATGTCCCAGGATTAATTTATGGAACTGTTCTACTACTTTCATTTAAAATATCCTTAGAAGGCCAGTGAGATGGCTCAGTGGCATAAGCACCTGCCTGGCAAGTGTGAGGGCCCGAGTTCGACTCCCAGAACCCACATACGAAAAAAGGGCTGGTGACATCGCTCAGTGGCACGGGTGCCTGCTGGCATGCGAGGGCCTGAGGTCGACCCCCAGTACCCACAAAAAAAGAAAAAATAAATAAAATATCCTTAAAGAAGATCCTGTGTATTACCACGGACCTGCATAGAATCCAATATGGTGACCATGAGCCTCAAGTGTCTGCTTAAATTTAAACTGCTTAAAATTAAAATTTTAAATTCAATGCCTCAGTAGCACTAGCCACATTGCAAGTGCCCTGGGGCCACATAGGTGGGCAATGCCTCAGCACTGAACGCATTCCATGGGCATTGTAAGAACTGCTGTGGACTTGCTACCTCATCTAGCAGTGCCCACGTTATCACAGATGCTGAGTAACTGTTTGTTGAATGAATAATAAGATTAGTTTTAACTTGTCCTGCAATTCTTAAAATGTGAGTCAAAACGGAAGACAGATCTGTTTCAGTCCAAATCCACGATGTGACACATTTGAATTAGCCGAAGTTATTCCTCCCTTCACTTCACACATTTTGGATCATACCTTCATCGGATTTATCTAAAGGTCTCATACTAGTTAAATCCATCATGTGTGTTTCTCCAAATGAACTGTCCAAATATTATTTTCTCCAACTAAGTGGGCAGAGGATGTACATGTTAAACTTTCCAGGAATTGATTTGGTTTTCAATGCATTAGTATCAAATTGTGAACTAATTTCTTAAAGGAGGAAAGAACTCTTTTTTTTTTTTTTTTTTTTTTTTTTTTTTTTTTTTTTTTTTGTGGGTACCGGGGGTCGAACTCAGGACCTTGTGCTTGCCAGGCAGGCGCTTATACCGCTGAGCTATCTCACCGGCCCAGAACTCCCTTTTTTAAAGCTTTTTGTTCTTGAAAAAAATTAAGCGAGTATCTTGGCATACTGTGTATCAAACAGGAAACTGGAAACTTCCAAGGCTAAATCTTACATCCAAGATGAATTTATGCAAAGAGGCATGGTTTGAAACTGATCCAGCTATTTGTAGGATTACAATAACCGCACCTTTGCCCGGGGCCCCACAATTTACTGCCTAGCTGCACAAATTAGGGTCCAAAGGAGCTAGCACAAAGCCCGTGTGGCTCTCTTCACCCCTGTTTACTTTATCACAAAACAGGGATCCCCTCCTGCAGCCCCTCCTGACTGTATACATACATTCATATATATATATATATATATATTTTTTTTTTTTTTTTTTTCCCCTACCACCTTTTGCAAACAGCACCTGAGTTTTCAACTTCTTTCCAGGACACCAAATAAATGTGACCAACTTAACCAAATAAACTGAATAATACCCCATAACTTGCAAGACGAGTTACTACAGTTCGTTTTCTACAGGCCTTTCTGTTAAAACAAAATATATATATTTCTCCTCCAGCATCCTTCATAAATATGGTTTTAACGATCACAATTAAATGGAGACGGGCTCCTACAAGAAACAGCTTCTTTGATTTACTCAACAGAGAGGGTAGTTTGCAGCTGCGTTCAAGGGAGAAATAAAATGAATTCCCATTGAATTAGAGTGCACTAAGTGAGAAAGTTAAGGCTAAAGTACACCTCCTCAGTTATATTTGACTTGCTGTGGTTCAAAATACAAAGAACTTAGTGTGAGTCGCTCAACGGAATTCAGTCTTAGCGGGGAAGTTAAGAGGGCGGGGGGCTGCGCACGGTGACCAGGGAAGACCAGGACCATCCCCACTCCTGTGTGGGTCTGGTGCCCTTTCTGCCGCGGGCGTCGGAGCCGAGGGACCCCGCCTCCTGCCAACCCTGGCGGCCCACGAATGTCCCAGTCTTTCGCCGGACCCAGCTCCGCAAACAGTCCCCTCCCGCTCACGTTCAAGTAACTAAAACCGTAACAAGCTAAGAAAGCTAAGAAAGCAGCGGCTGATTTGCTCCCCGCGGGCAAACTCGGGGGTTGGGTCCCACTTGTACAGCTACTTAGTAAGAACCCGGAGTCCAGCAGTGGGCATTTTCAGCTAATGCATTTTCCTCTCTCGCCTTTTGGAGGGCAAACTCTGGGCTATTCCGTTTTAGTCGCCCCCTCTGCAGGCCTATTCACTCCTCGCCCCATTCCCGCGCCCCTGTTGCTCCCAGGCAAAATCGGACGCCCCCCCGCACCCCAGAGAAACCCTGGTCACAGGCGGAGGAGGGGTGGGGGGACGCGGGAGCAGCGCCCCTCAGCGGCGAGGGCGGGAAGCGCGCCCGTCCCATCTCCTTTCGGGCCAGACAATGGTTTTCTGCCCGGAAAACGAAGTTGGAAGGCGGGCGCGCTGGGGCCAGGTGGGACTCGGGCACGACCTGCAGATCCGAGGTCTCCAGGCGCCCTCACCCCCCCTCCAACCCTGCGTGTGAGCCCTCTAGGCCCGGTGCCCGCTCGCCCGCACGGACCCCAGCCCGGATCCGGGCCCGGCCCCGGCCCACACGCGCCTAACCCCAGCCCAGGCCCAGACCCGGCCCGCCGCGGACAATGTGCGCCCCGCCCCGCGCGCCCATTGGCCAGGGCGGTTTGGGCAGCGCGCGGAGCGGCGGGCGGCGGCGCGCGTGCGCGGGGCGGGGCGCGGCCGGGGGCGGTGCTTTGTGTGCGGCGGCGGCGGCGGGCGCTGGGCGCGGGGCGCAGGGCCGGGGCCGGGACCGGGGTCGGGGTCGGGGCCGGGGTCGGGGTCGGGGCCGCGGGCGGGCGGCGGCATGGAGGAGCTGAGCAGCGTGGGCGAACAGGTCTTCGCCGCCGAGTGCATCCTGAGCAAGCGGCTCCGCAAGGTGCGTGCGCCTCCGTCCCCCGTGGCCGCCGCGCGCCAGCAGCCCTGCTCACCCCAGCTCTTCTCTCCGCAGGGCAAGCTGGAGTACCTGGTCAAGTGGCGCGGCTGGTCCTCCAAGTGAGTCCGCGGCGTGCGGCCGGCCTTCCCGCGCGCGCCACCTCGCCGGGGACGGAGGCGGCCTGGGGACCCTCGGCCGTGCGATCGGGGCTGGGGGCGTGCGCAGGCAGGGCGGGAAGTTCGCGGGATCCCCGGGCACTCCGCCGGCCCGGCCCGGGCTGCCCTTTGTTTACGAGCCCGCGGGGAGCAGGGCTTGGCTCCTCCCGTCCCGGAGCCCCCGCGCGCCGCGCTTCTCCGCGCCCATTTGTTGCATGCGCCCCCCGCGGCTCCCCGCACCCGGCCTGGGGCCCCCTCCCCTGTCCAGGTTTCCTCTCTGTAACCTGAGCTTCGTATTGATGGATGTACTTTTTCCCCTTCTCTGCTTGGGAGGGAGAGGACTTGGCGTCCCCGGAAGGGGCTCCGTCCGGAGGTGCTCGGCAGCCCCCTCCCTGGACCTCTCTCCTCTTTCTTTGCGCCCCCGCCCCAGCCCCGGCGCGCCTCCAGCGCTCGCTGGGGCGCCAGCCACATTGTTCTGAGCCTTGGGCTGCGTCCACGCCCCTCGCGCCCCCACCTCCCGGCGTCCTGGACCTGCCTTCCCTTCCCTCCCTGGCTCCGGGCCAGAGTTTGGGGGATTCCTTCTACAACTTTGTGTTTTATTGGGATTTGTTTTTCTCCCGGGTGCAGACGGGCGGGAGTCCCCTTGGGGGCTGTTTTAATTGGGGGCTTGAGGTGGCAGTTTCTCTGTGGGTTTGAAGTTGTGGTGCAGGCTTCAAGGGCCCCGAGGATCTAGGTTTGGGCCTCTGAGGACTGCCACCCTGCTACCGTGCCCTTGCCTTGAGCGGGCCGCGGGAGCCATCGGGACGAACCCCTCTGGTGGGGTCTCAGTCTGATGTGTGACGGTGCCTTGCTCTTTGCTTTTCCAGACATAACAGTTGGGAGCCGGAGGAGAACATTCTGGACCCGAGGCTGCTCCTAGCCTTCCAGAAGAAGTGAGAAAGTTAACAGCACATGGGGGAGGGGGGCATTGTGGGAAGGTGGACCCTTCCAGGGTCCTTGGGCTGGAGTTGTAGGCTGAGGTCCTATAACAAGACTATTGCCAGGCCTGGCTATCAGGTGTCAATGTCCTCTAGGTGGCTGGCTATGCAGGCCACGGAACCCCTAAATTGGTCGGTGGTGCTGTGGTCATTCTCAAAGCCAGACTTGTGAAAATGAACCTTCTGGAGTCTTGGGCGAGGACTCTGGTTTCTCCCAGACAATTCTGTGGAGCACTTTGCCGACAGTGCTAAGACCCCTACTGGCAGAATGCGGGCCCAGCCTCCTGCCCCTGCGAGTTTGCCTTTGGGCAAGAGAAGGCTCAGAGAGGGAGCTGAAGCCCACAGCACAGAGTTGCACCTATTTTGTGAGGAGCAACACATTTATTTTGAGCAAGGCTATAAAACATTACCAAGGTAGCACCCGAGGGGCTGTTACCAGCTTCGGACTGGATTTGCTTCTGTAGTTGGAGGTTTTGTTTCTACTTCTAGGTAGGAGAGTGGGGTAAGAGATCAGCTACTGTGAGGAAGGGAGAGGCGTGGTGAAGGGAGGGTGATGGATGTATCCGGCTGTGGCTATATGGGTGTGAACGGAGCAAGATGCCAGAGGCAGCATGAACACCTACCGCCTTGTGGAGCTTGCCTTGTCATTAGAGGCAGATGAATTGGTTGCTCAAAAGCCTTCCTGGCTAGGGTCAATCTGGCAGGCTTGTTCTCTGGTAGCCCAGGCTGTCTTCACCTTTTCTCACGGTAGCTGGGCATTTTGGATCTTCGCAGAGGTGCTGGGACAGTGGAGGAAATACTTCTGGCAAAGCAGGTATCAGTGATCTCGTTCCCCTCCATTTAACTCATGGCTTGGTCCTGTGAACCTTTGGGGAGGGTGACTGTGCACATGGCAGCAGATGGCACGTTTCTCTGCATTTTAGATAGCGTCCTCAGGCAAGGTATCATGGCTCGCACCTAGTCCCACCTGCTTGGGAGGATCACTTAAACCCAGAGGTTCGAGACCAGCCTAGGCACCATGACAAGACCCTGTCTCCCAAAACAGGGTTCTGGAGCTGGGGTTATAGCACAAGGCCCTGGGTTCCATCCTCAGCACTGGAAAAAAGTAATAGCATCATAGCTGTTCAGAGGTGACATGTCTTTGGCCTAACTTTTTGGTTAGAGCGGACGAGACCAAAATATCCAAAAGAAATTTAAAAACCATGGGATGGTCTGGATGGCTACATCGTGGAAGAAAAAAATCAGGAAGCTAAATGTTTTGCCTCTGCCCACCCAGTGAAGAGACAGGTCTTTGTGGCAATTCCTTGCTTGGGGAAGAGAGTACATGAGAGGGAAAGCCACAAGTTCACATCCCTCAGAGCATGGTGGAGAGGACCCAAGACCTCGTCATTCGTGTAGGAGGGTACAAGTTGAAGGAGAGGGATGCTGTGGCATGTGGGCTGTCCATGGGAGTACTAATCAGGTTCAAGAGCTTACCTTCTAGGTCCCAAAGAGAGGGTGTTTGCCTACTGCGATTACTGGGCATCTTCTCCAGATAGGGCCTCTTCTTGCTGGGTGTCCTGAAATTCAAGCTTGCTCTAGGGGTTGAGGGCAGGGCTCTTAGCAGCACCTCCTGACCCCTGAAGCATGGGGGCTACTGCAGGCTGTAGGCTTTGAGCCCAGCCCCCTCAGAACTGGCATCTCATTACTTCCATCAAGAATACAGTTCAAGAACTGATTGGTGTTAGAGAAAAGGGGGAAGTGGTGAGCCAGCAGCCTGGCAGGCAGAAGCGGGACTGGAGCCCGGGTGGGTGAGGGCTCCCTGGGCTTGGGCAGACGCCGAGGGGCTTTCTTTCAAGTTGCCTTTCTGTCGACTTCCTTCTGTTGAAGTGAGGAGGTTGGACTGTGTGACTCTAAAAACTGCTTTTGATTAGCCAAGCTGGGATTTCCATAAAACAGCCCACCTGCAGAAAGTTGTCTTAAGAGAAAATGTACCTCTTCCTCAACTTTGCTCTCAGGTGTTTTATTTGTCTTTAGCCAAATGCCAATGAGATGGAATGCAAAGGATGGGGTACTGGCCTGCTGTGGGCATTTGATTGACAGAATACATTTTTGCTGCAGGAAATAATGATGAGCTGCTGCAGCCTGGAAGGGTGCAGGGAAGCCATGGGGTTCCCAGGTGGTGGAGGGAGGTGCGGGGCTTCTCCATGCTGACCAGTAACCTGTCTTCAGGGAACACGAGAAGGAGGTACAGAACCGGAAGAGAGGCAAGAGACCCAGGGGCAGGCCGAGGAAGCACACGGTGATGTCGTCCTGCAGCCGGCGCTCCAAGCTCAAGGTGTGTGGCTGCAGCCTTGCATGCTGACCGCGTTTGGCTCCTCACTTCTAGAGCAGCTCTGGGCCGGGAGAAGGTTTCAGGCACTCTTGGGCTAGGAGGTCGGCATTTGTGCTGCAGTCTTTCCCTGCTGCCTCTCCAAGCCTCTGCCAGCAGGGGGCACCAACAAGCCCACAGCCCCTATCCTTTCCACCTCAGTTAAGGCTGAGCCCACTTCCCAAGATGTTTCCCGTTTTCTGTGGCTGTCCATTCTGCATGCCTTCCTACTGGGTAGCTGATCAAACTTAGCTACCACCCATGACTCCCTCTGCCCTCTAGAGGCTTATCATTGGGAGCTAATAAATAAGAAGTATAGCCACACATGGTGGCCAGGGGTCGTAATCCCAGCAGCACTCTAGGAGGCTGAGGCAGGAGGCTGAGCCCAGCTGGGCAAATTAGGGACTTAACAAGAGCCTGTCTGAAAATAAAAGCTAAAGGGGCTGGGGATATAGTTCAGTGTGAAGGCCCTGGGTGCAGTCCCAGTATTGGGTGGGGCTGGGCGGGGACAGAAAGCATGCACTCTGTGTACTCAGATTTGCTGCATAGATGTGGGCCTGCGGAACAAATAGTCAAACCCAGGATACCAGGCCACTCCAGGACCCTCTCTGAGTACACCATAAATCCAGTGGCTGGTCAGTGCAGGGTTGGGGACTGGAAGGACAGAGTGGTGGTGCTGTGCTGATACCTATGGCCGATGTCCTGTCGCCCTTCCCCCATGTGACGATGGGCAGTGAGGTGGGCTTTTGCCCCACACCCACAGATACGCAAATGCCTCCAGGTCCTTGGCATCACCTCTGACCCATGACAGATCAGGGATGACGGGAGAAGGGGTTCTGGCCTTGATCTTGGGTGTGTCCTGGATTCTGGGGCACTCCCATACACCTTGGCGCACAGTGGCCACGAGCGCAGTCACTTCCGAAGACCGTCCATCCTTGAGACTAGATTCCCTGCTTCGAGTCTTGTTGGCTGGTCTGTCCTGACTTCACTTGTCTTCAAAGCTGTCTACTCCATCTTCTTTTCGAAAGTGGGGGCTGCAGAAGCCCCACTGATGTGAGAAGGGGTTCCTGGGGTAACCAGACCAGTGCCTGTCAAGGAGGCCGAGGCCCTCCAGGTCTGACAAAGTAGCTCTGCTGCGGGGGCTGGGCATTGGCTCCATTTCCCGAAGTCAGCCTTGTAGCCGGGCGGCATAGGGACCCGAGAAGCAGGAAGATACGCTTTTTAGCATTTGGGGCGATACCCGGAAGAGGAGGGTTATGTGCTGGAAGACTCTGAGGGGTCAGACTTGGGAGTGGGGAGATGGAAGCAGGATGTGCCCTGGTTCCCACAAGGAGGCCTGTGGTCTGCTTCATTCAGCGCTCAGCCCGGTGAGGTGTGTGACCTTTGCCCTTCTCTAATTGTCTTAAATGTGTGTCCCCCAGAAGGCAGAGATTGTGCAGAGTGTTGGGTATGCTGTCACCTCACTATGATGACTTCCTTTTGCAAAAACCCCATTTCTGTTTTTTTCTATTCTTAATTTTGCGTTTCACAGAAACCTATAAGAAGTGATAGGTCTCTTCGGGAGCAGTGCGGTGGGAAATTGCTCCTCTCTGGCTGCCTCCCTGTCCTGGAAGCCCCAGCAGCTGCTGGCTGCAAGGTGCCTGGTGCTCTGTGGGGAAAGCCTAGCACCAGGCAGCAGAGGTGTGATGCTTCTGCCCTGTCTTTCCAGGAATCCGATGCTCCCTCCAAATCCAAATCCAGCAGTTCCTCCTCTTCCTCCACATCTTCTTCCTCCTCCTCAGACGAAGAGGATGACAGTGACTTAGATGCCAAGAGGGGCCCCCGAGGCCGAGAGACCCACCCAGTGCCTCAGAAGAAGGCCCAGATCCTGGTGGCCAAGCCTGAGCTGAAGGATCCCATCCGCAAGAAGCGAGGACGCAAGCCCCTGCCGCCAGAGCAGAAGGCAGCTCGCAGACCCATGAGCCTGGCCAAGGTGTTGAAGACTGCTCGCAAGGACCTTGGGGTCCCGGCCAGCAAGCTGCCCCCTCCACTCAGTGCACCCGTGGCAGGCCTGGCAGCCCTGAAGGCCCATACCAAGGAGACCTGCAGTGGCCCCAGTGCCATGGCCACCCCAGAGAACCTGGCTAGCCTGATGAAGGGCATGGCGGGCAGTCCTAGCCGTGGCAGCATCAGCTGGCAGAGCTCCATTGTGCACTACATGAACCGCATGAGTCAGGGCCAGGCCCAGGCTGCCAGCAGACTGGCGCTCAAGGCCCAAACCACTGGCAAGTGTGGCCTCGGGCTGGACCTGAAGGTGAGGACGCAGAAAGGGGAGCTGGGGATGAGCCCCCCAGGAAGCAAAGTCCCAAAGGCCCCTGGAAGTGGTGGAGCTGCTGAGCAGAAAGGGGGCAACACAGGGGGGGCCCCGCACGCCCATGGCGGTGGCAAAGTCCCCGCCGGGTGCCTGGGTTCCCAGCCAGTGCCCACCCAGGAGCTGAGCCTGCAAGTCTTGGACTTACAGAGTGTCAAGAATGGCATGCCTGGGGTGGGCCTGCTTGCCCGCCATGCCCCAGCCACCAAGGCTGTCCCTGCCACCACAGCCACAGGGAAGGGCACTGGGGGTGGCCCCACTGGGGCAAGTGGGGCCAGCGTGCCCATAGACATGGGCAAAGGTGAGAAGCTGGTCTCCAGGGCGGCAGCTCCGCCCACCCCTTCTGGCAAGAGAGAGAATGCCAAGGGCAGCGTGGCCTCCAGCGGGCAGGAGGGCCACACAGCTGCTGGGGAAGCTCGCAAGGCAGCCGCCCTCTCAGAGATGAGCACAGGCGAGGAGAATAGCACTTCGGACTCAGACCCCGACTCTTCTTCGCTGCCAGGGTCTGGGCAAAGCCTGTCAGTTTCTGTCCAGACCAGCCAGGACTGGAAGCCCCCCCGCAGCCTCATTGAGCACGTCTTTGTCACCGATGTCACGGCCAACCTCATCACGGTCACCGTGAAAGAGTCCCCAACCAGCGTGGGCTTCTTCAGCCTGAGACATTACTGAGAGCTCTGCCACCGTGGCCCATGGCCCCCAGCCACCCAGGTCCGCCTGCCTTCCTGTCTGGTTTTGCTCTGATGGATGACCCATAGCCCAGCCCTTTTGAGGGGCTGGGGATGAGGAGTGAGGTCTCCTTGGCAGGCAGGCTTGTCCACACTCTGCCTTGTCCTGGGACTTGGTAACAAGCTGTCCCCTTGCGTTGCTGGGGCCTGGCTTCCCCACTACCCTACCTCTCCAGGCCCCTGCCTCACTCAGTCTGTGTCTCCTCAGGACCCCTGGGTGGCCCATGCCTCAAGCCCCCAGCTCAGCGTGAGCCTGAGCCTCCAGCCTGGTCCCGGTGAGACCAGTGGCAGGGTCAGAGGGGCTTCTCATACAGCTGCTTCCCCCAAGGAGTGGACACTCTAGTGTCCCCTCTTCCTGGCACCATTTTCTAGAAAGTGGAGTGGGGCAGGCAGAACCCTCCTTAAGGGTGGTGCCTGGGCCCTGGAGGGTGAGGTAGGGGTCCTGGCGCCTGGGCCTTAATGTAAAAGGACAGGGGTGGTGCCCGAGGTCGCCACCTAGCCCTTCTTTGGAGTAACCTCTCCAGCCTCCAGGTGTACGCCTGAGAAAGTCCAGCTACTCTGGTGCACCTGAGGGTCCTCCAGGTTCAGGAGCAGGAGGATCTGGTGTCACGGCTGCCTCCTTCCTGCCAACCTGCACCCCAGTGGGAGGTGACCCTGGGCTCCCTAGAGTGCATCCTAGTTCTGGGGCTAAAGCCCTGGAATTGGGGTGGAAAGGTGGGAAGTGGAGGAGTGTGGGTATGAGGTGGATGAGCCTCTCCACAAGCTGGAATTTATCTTCTGGTGACAAGGGACCAGCCTAGCTCTTGCAGTGCCCAAAGCTACCCCCACCAGCTGCCAGAGGACCAGAGCGCAGGCATTTGCTGCAGGCCCACAATGACGCCCCCAGCGGATAGGCCATTGCTTGGGGGCTGTTTTCCCTGACAATCCCCCCCACGTTTGGGGGTTCTGTGTCTGCTCCCTCCCAGCTAAGAGGAAATGTCTCCACACGATTTGAGGTGGGGCAGCCAAGGGCCTCGGTCTTTCAGCCTTGGCCTTGGGGCCCTGTCCACTCCCCTCCTGGGGAGACACTCAGGATTCCGAGTCCTTTTTCAACCACCTTCTCCCTGCCCCGTGCCAAGGTGGCTGCTTCTGTCCTGAGAGTTTGGGGCAGAGGTGACCAGAAGTTGGCAGCCAGTCCAGTCAATAAATGTGATGCCAAAAAGAAGTTGGGGAATGAGGGGTATCTGGAACTGCTTCCCTTGGTCACCCCACAGATGTGGGATTCTTAACTCTGGGTGCCTTTTGGGGAGTTGCTGCCCTTTCTGAAACCAGCCCAACCAAGAGGGGGTCTGGTTTCTGGGGGCCTACCAGGCTCCCCAGTACCTCACCCCCACATCAAACAGGAAGAGAAGGCCTTTGTGTAGCCAAATTGACTTCAACAGTGTGCCTTGGGGGACAGCCCATGTCTGCAATTACCCTGAGGCCCGCCCAGATGCAGCCTCCAGGTCTGGTGGGCAGGGGCTGCATTGCCTGCAGCAGGAGTCGGGAAGGACAGTGCTGTGCTGCTCTTGGACCCCTTGCTGCCACCCTCCCTGAGGGGCCAACAACTTCCTTCCCACCACGCACTGTGCAGCCTTAGAAGCTCTTCTAAGCCCTTTGTGGGGTCCCATGAGCTGTTGAAAAAGTGGGGTATCTCAGCTGAACCAGCTTTGTCTTCAGCTGCCAGGCCTCTCCAAACCCCATTTTGGTGCCTTTCCTTTTATCAGCTACTTCAATCCCAAAGTTTAAATCAGCAAACCCCTTACTCCTAGCCACTTTGCCTTCTTGCTGTGTTGTGTTCCTGGTGCTGTGACCGCAGCAGTTTATGTTGAGCATGTGTGTGCTGGTGCAGGAGGCTTGCGGAAGATGCTGAGTTAGCTGTCTTATGTTTACCAATAAATAAAAGTAGTCCTGTTTGTATTTTTATTTGCTGCTATTCTCGTGTGTGTGTGTGTGTGTGTGTGTGTGTGTGTGTGTGTGTAGCTAGGCATTAGCCACACTTCCCACTAAGATTCCTTGTTCTGTTATTCCTGAGGGTCCTGGGTGAACAGTGTTCGCGTCCCGAGTGGATGTTTTAATCTCCATCTTTTTCTTTGCTTCTGTGTTGGGTGGAAAGAGGTGGCTAGCCTGACCTCTTCCTTGGAGGGTTTGGCTTATTTTTGTGTGTATTTTTGGTACCAAAAAGAGTGTTCCATGCTTGGGTTACACTCCAAATTCTGACCTGACTAGGGAGCACTCCGGGCCTAAGGTTTCATCCAGAAAACTTGGGGCAGAACCAGATCTTTGAACCAGTACCAATCACTGGCTTGATTTGTGTTTTTTAATTAAAAGCCAGATCATTCGTGTATGCCACTTCCCACTGCTTTAAACTACGCCTGTTTTGTTTGCTTTCTTAAGGGAGAGAGCAAGCTTGGATATGTTACTACCCTGGGAAAACTTCAGATATTTGTTGAAAGGACAACAGCCCAGCCCCCATTTTTGATGGAGCCCAGCCAGGTCAAGGAAATGCCTTCCCCCAGGAAGCCCACAGTGGTTTGGGGAAAAGGATTGGAGGAGAAAGGTGGCACCTGAATGACCAGATTTCTACCCAAATGCATCTCGTAATTCTGAGGTTTTCTAGTATTTTCAGAAAACTAACACTGGCATAGGTCGCAGGGGTTTTTATAGGCTTAATTTATTTTGGAGGAGGAAGACAGTAAATGATGTCAGGAGATTTGTCATTTTGGTTAACTCTTAGTATACCAATAAATATTTTTGTAAACCTTTCAGCCTGGTGTATGTTGTGAGTGATACCTGGGAACGAAGTAAATTTTCATTTTGCCGGAGTTGGGGCAAAATACGTAAGACATGAAATGACTAGTTGAGGCAGGAAAGATCAAAGGCAACCATTTTTATGGGGTACAGGGCAAGATTTTGGGGAGCAAGGGATGGGGTTTGAGTGTGTACACCAGCGGTCCACAACGAGAATTTGGTTGTAATGCAGGGCTGTGTGTGAGGGGGTGCTGCTGACTTTAGTGTGTAGAGGTCCGGGCTGCTGCAATATAATAATTCACTTTGAGACTATTCCCAGAAATACATTAAAAATTAAGGGCATTCAAAGATACCGTGTCAGAGCTGCTGGTCTCCCTGGTGCATTTGTAACCCTAAGAGGACAAATATCACTATGAGATTCCAGGGAGTCGCTGTACAACACAAGAATCCTTGAGTGTGTGGCCGCTGTACCTCCTAACCCATGACTCAAGAAGAAGATGATTTGCGTATTATATAACCTTCCCCGCCCCCTTAAGCTTCGCGTTACCCTTCGCATGAATTTATTCATAAAATCAGCCTCCGGGGAGAAACCAGCTTTCTTTGAAGAGAGAACTTGGGCCTGGACGCTGGTCACCCCTGGCTGGGAGGCTGGTTGAGGCGTGGGCCTGAATGTTTCCCTTGGCGGGGGGGGGGGGGGGCCCTCTGTAGATAGGAACGCGGCCAGCTCTAGGCTCCAGAAAGGCATTTTCTTTTGTTGCTTTCTGAGGCTGTATTTTGTTTTGGAAAAGGTGCGCAGGGGCGACCCCAGCGGTCCTGTCCTCTGGCTTTTGCTCTCAAAAGAGCAGAAAAAGGTTGCAGACGGCCAGAAAGGAGTGAACTAACCACGATGACGAGTCAGGCTTTCATGAGAGCCCTTTTCTACGGGGGCTCGCCGGACGGAGCAGGGCCCTGGCCCACAGTGGCCTTTGTTAGTTTCTGCGCTGCTGATCTGATCGCCTAATCCACCGCCTTCTCAGAAGAATGGACAGGGCTGCAAGGGGCCCGACCCGGCCCGAAGGCCCTGCCCCGCGCCCGGCCTCGCGCCACCCCAACCAACCCCAGGGCCCCTGGAGGACAGGGATCAGGCGGCTGGACACCTCCTTCCTCCTCTCTATCCTCGCGGGTGCAGAGGGGTTGTCTGGGGACCGAGCGCCCAGCAGCGCCTTTGGGTGGAAGGAGTTGAGGTTTGCTGTGCTGGGGTCGGGAGCCAGAGAGGCACTGGCCTGGAGGCGAAGTAGGGGGAGAGCGTGAGGGCGGGGGCGAGGAGGCTGAGTCCGCCGCCCCTAGAGGGCGCGCGCGTCCCACGAAGTTTGGGCCGCCGGCGCCTCGGAAGCGCGGGGACACCCCCACCCGCAGTTCCAGGCTGTCCCGAACGCGCTTGCACAGCCTGAGCCCGAGCCCGGGCCGTTGCGAGCGGCTCCCAGTCTCCCGCCTGGGTGTCCGAAGTCCCAGCAGGAAAGCCCAGACTGCAGACCACAGCCTCTCTCGCCACGGTCAGACTCGGGCTACTGGCGGCCGCCTTCCGCGCTGGACGGCGCCGAGCAGCCTCCCGGACTCCAGCCAGGGCCGACGTACCCCTGAGCCCGAAGGACTTTTCGGTGAGAAGAGAGATGCCTGCAGGGGCATCTCTCCCGCGCACAACACAGGACCTGGACCAGGACCTGTGCATTGTGAGCATCAACGGAACAGAAAACGGGCCCGATTCGACACTCTGCGGAGAGCCATAAAGACTCCGTTCAACCTGTTCGGGCTGGTCCAGGCTCCGTTCTGGCGGCGGCTGCACTACGTGGCCCTTTCCTCAGGATGCAGGAGACCGGCCAGGGCCGACGCCGACGCACGTGGGCTCTGTTTTCCCAGAGAATCTACTAGGGAAACAGAAACCCGCGCAGGGAACTCCTGGTCAAAGCCAAGATGGGTTGGTGGCCAGTGAGCCCGGAAAGGGGCAGAGTTGGCTCCCCCATCTCCTTAAGCAGGACTCCACACCTAAGAAAGGGCACGGGAAGGAGCCTGGCCTGGCGGCGGGGTCACTGATGCCGAGACACTGGGACCCGGCCACCCAACAGCCTTCCTCGCCCCCTGACACCCACCGCCCTGCAGAGATCACAGCCCAGGGCCCCCAGCTCAAGGCGAGGCAAGGCGGCCTCAGGCGCAGACCTCGGCGCGGCGCCCGCGCGCAGGCTGCTCACGTCGGAAGGCACTGAAGCCCCGCCGCCCGCCGCCGCCGCTTCAGGTGTGGGCTCGCCTGCCCAGCGGGACCTCCGACGCCCGCCCCTGAGCAGTGGGGGGAAGTGGAGAGAGCAGGGGCAAGGGCGGGGCCACGGACTACACAGCCTGGGGCAGGGGAAGCGGCCGGCCGGCGCCCCTCCCCGCGGTTTCTGCGGGTGTCCCCGACCCGTGGCTTCTTGGCGGGGCGACGGCTGCAGGGAACCATGGATGTGGAATTGGATGCTACGAGACGAACTCTTTGGGGATCTGAAGGTTGGCTCTCCTGTGAGGGCGTCACGACCCCGCCCCCACTGCTCCCAAGTCTGCTGCCCGCAGGGGCGGAGAACACGGTCCACCAGCATCCTCGCTCCGCTCCCCGGGACAGTCCCTCGTCCAGCAGTGGGGTATCTGCCCTCCAAGAAGATCATGGGCGGAGAGGCTGTGGGGACTTGGGAGGGTGCGCGGGATTGCGGCGCCGAAGCTCTGGGTTCACTAATCACATCAGCGCGCTCTGCGCCGGCTCGGAGCAGGCAGTTGCCTAGCAATACCCGCGAATTCAATTCCTCAATCAATAGGCGCGAGTCTCTCCATTTTGGGGAGCGCTGGCGAGTCTGGGTGGGTCTAGGGCAAGGGTACCTCGACAGGATTGAGGACCAGGCTAGGAAAAGCAACGGAGCAAGCCACAGAAGTTCCTGGCCTCGGAGACCCGCGAATCCCGCCCAGGAATGGGTCGTGCGGGGGTGGGGGGAGCCCCGCCGGAGGAAAGGGGAATCCCGAGGTCTGGTGCATCCTCCCAGTTTCCCCAGATCTGCCAGGGTCCCAAAGAAGTGCAGGTGAAAGCCACGGCCTGGGGGGGGGGGCGCTGAAGAGAGCCATTCCCTGCTCCCTCCCAAACCCACCTCTCCCCCTTGCCTAGATCCTCCAGTTGGGGAAGGGCTTTTGCGGGGAATCGGTCACATCCCAGGCCAAAGGGCGCGACGGTGGGGCGTGGGATGAGTAATGAGAGAGAAGGCGCTGGTCCTCCCCTCCCTCCTGAGCAGCCTCTTCCCCATATTCAAGGGAAATATGAATAAAGAATAAAACCAAGACGTGTGTCTATTTACAAAGTATATATTTAAACACGTAAAAATTGGTATTGGATACAGACATTCACGACCTTAGCAGATAGGTACCAAAGCTTCACTCTTGAGCTGAGTCAGAGATCGATTCGAGATTTGTACAAATCTGAAAATTAAATACACCCAACAGACGCACATCCCGCGCGGTTGCAGACTCCCAGCCACGTGGCCCCGGCCCCTGCCCACTCACACCGCGGTCAGCGTCTCAAGAGCTAGCGAGACACACACGACGGCCACGGACAAACAGCAGGACGAGGGGAGGTGGGGCAGAACTACGCCGGGGCCGGGGTAAGGCCGGAGGGAAGGGGCGAAGTCGGCCCAGGCAGCTGGGAGGTGGAAGAGAGGAAGGACTGAAGAGAAGGGAGGGGGCAGCCAGGTAAAACGCGTGTCCCAGAGCCACCGAGCCACGGTCCACTCGGTTACAGACTCGCCCCTTACGTGCCTGTTCATCTGAAAATAGCGTCGACATTTAAACAGACACACTTGGTCAACGGCGCTTCTTTATACAAAGTCTAAAATACCAGTTTTACAAATGTGAGCAGATAAAAATCCCCATTCCAGGGGCTTCTCCCTCGGTGCAACTTGATATTCAAAAAGAAACAAAAATCATGTAGCACACCACTTTGCTTTTTTTCCTCTCTCTCTCTCTCTCTCTCTAAAGGCTAGAAAGTCTGGAGGGGAGAGAGGCTGAGGAACTGAAGGTGGGGAGCCGGGCGTGCGGAGGACCACCAGGCCCCTCCGGCCCCCCCCCAACGCGAATCTCCCCCAGCGCAGCCCGGGAACCCGGCCTCGCCCGCCCGAGTCTGTGCTTCGCCCAGCGCGCAGAGCCCCGCGCCCCTCCCTCGAGAGCCCTGGAAGTTAGCTCTTTGCTGGCCCTTTAAGGGCGGGAAGGGCGGAGAGGCTGCAGAAACAAGCTGGAAGGAACCGGGGTCGGGTGGGGGAACCGATTTGTGCTTTTGAGTCGGAGAGGGGCGCGCGGCGCGGCGCGGCGCGGTGCGGAGTCCGCCCGGGCGGGGGCGTGGCGGGACCCGCGCCGCGCACCGCCTCCCCCGCCGCGGCCGCCCGCACGCCCAACTCGCGCTCCTCCTCCCCCTCGGCGGGGTTTGAATGTCGAGTTCACAGAGAGAACACTCCGCGAATCGAAAAGGCCTATAAATTACAGCTTTTGCTTTTAAGGAGGGGGGAGAAAAAGCAGAAGTTCGGATGCGCATTCTTGGATGACAACCCCGCCTCGCCCCTCCTTCCCCTTGCGCCGCTACAGCCCCTGGGCCGTGAGTCCTGCGCGGGCGGCCGGGCGGGCGGCGACCCTGGCCCGGGCCTCCCGCCGCCCCGGTGCGCAGCTCTCTCCTGGCGCGCCCGCCGCCCGTCCCGCAGGACGGCCTCGCAGGCGTGCGTCCCTCGGAGTGCGGGGCCCGCCCTCCCCGAGGGAGGGAAGCTGTCCAAGTCTTCCTGGGCGGTGGGGCCGCCGTCTCCTCTCCTGGCGAAGCTAGAGGACGCGCAAAGGAAAAGTCCACCCGAACACTTTTCTTGTAAAACAACTGTCTGGAGCTCTGGGCACTGACACGCAATCCTCCCAATTTATCCTGGCATTTCGGGAATGTAAACAGATTCGCTGGGTTTCTTTTCTCTCTGCGGAGTAAGGAAAGGAATCGAGGGACCGGGGAGATTTCATCCGCAAGACGTACACACGATCCGCGTGTACAGCACACACACCTCCCGTAAAGTGCATTTCCTGGTGTAGTCCTGGGGGGGAAACGGCTCCTCACCCACCCGCGACTTTTTACCTTCTTAACGTCACACAGGAAAAAGGTATTCAAGTTAATACTTTTCTTCCCCTAATAGACTTCATAATCTTTAAAAAGAAAAAAAATAGAAAAACAGAATACCCAGACTGACCCCACCCACCCCCTTTTTCTGATTGGGGAGCCAACCTTTTGTTGGCCTGGCTGACCAATAGGAAGAGAGAGAAAACCCGGTGCCAGGAGTCTGGCATCGGGAATGTGGACAAGGAAGGAGGGGTGTGGTGGGCAGGCTGAATCCTTCCAGACACCCTCAGAAACCCAGTGCCCAGGTCCCCAGGGACGACAGGACCCTCCTCTCCCAACTCAGCCTGATTCCACTAAACCACACTGTCTCTCTCTCTCTCTCCTTATTTAAATAAAACATCTTCAAGAGTTGAAATATATATATTTAGATATTTTTCTTAAATAACATATTTACATCTAATAGAAAATATAACTCTAGAGATAAATTTCCAACCAAAACTGAGGGGGAAGAAGGAAGAATGAAAAAGGCTGACGGGATGTGAAGTTAAGGACAGGACCAGCCAGAGGCCACATCCCACCCAGAAATAAAAAGCACTACGCCAAGTTTGCGCTCACTCTCGCCTGTTCTTGTCCTGGGCTCACCCACCCAGCAATTCATCTTTTTTCTTTAAAAAAACCTTGGTCCGTGTTACTTTCCTTAATGGTGACCGTTAAAAAGTTTGAGGTCACATCAGTGACCACCACCTTCTCCAGGTTAGTCAGGGAGGGGCTCCAGGATTCCTCCTCTGGGTCCCCCAGGATTCTGGCCACTGGGATTCTGGCGATGAGAGAGGGCCTTCCCCCCTGGGCCCCCATGTCCCGGTAGAGGCTCCCCACAGAGCCTGGGGTGCCTGAGCCATGCCGGACCCGGGGGCCACCAGGGTCAAGGGCACCCTGGCCTTTGGCCTCCAGGAAAGCAGCCCTGTGCTTTATGACCCTGGCCGGGAAGGTGTCCACAGCCAGCTTGCCCGTGGCCTCAGCTGAGCTAGGATTGGTCACACCACACTGCACCAGGTCCGAGTCCTGCCTTCGGGCCAGCTGGATCACACTGTGGCCAGCTGGGAATTTTCCTGCTCCGGAAGGGATGTCATCCAGCTTCCTGCCCTTGAGGTAATCTCCGAGGCCATCGCTGGGCTCTCCCAAGGGCCTCTGTGAGGGGTCCAGGAGCTCCTTCCGGGGCTTGGGGCCTCGCTTCTTAGAGCTGTCCCCTGGCGAGCTGGGCTTATCGTCCACACGGCTGGTACCCCTTTCTCGTTCTCGCTCCCTCTCTCGTTCTCGCTCTCTTTCACGCTCTCGATCCCGGTCCCGGTCCCGAGGGGGCTCTGGTCGACAGGTGCTACTGCTGCTCCCTGGTGGGGATAGACCCACGTTCCGAAGGCCCTCTCGGGATCGGGAAGTGGAAGCCAGATCCTGGGGTGAGCGGCCTGGGTAGGGAATCCTGATGCCCCTGGCTGAGTCACTTCTGAACTCGTAGGTTTTGGCCTTTGCCTTGGCCTGGGCCTGCAGAGAGAAAGCTGGGTTAGGAATGAAGCAGTGCCCTGCCCTCTCCCCTCCTCCAGCCTTGACCTCCAGGCCTCACCTTCTGATGCCTGGGAAGTTCTAGAGGGTGGGGAAGTGGGGCTTAGTGGTGGTGGTTTGGGGGAAGGGGAGAGAACTTGTCTAGAAGCAACCATTTGCAGCCAGCACACTTGTATTCCATTATACATCCACTCAGGATGCCCGGCATTGGGGTCACAAAGGCATTCTATTGTGGCTGAACCCCTCCTCCCTAACACCCCAGGTGCCACTGACTTGGTGACTTGTCAGGGAACTCCCTCCTACATTACACACAGGCAGCATGTGTGGACCCCCCTTGGTCACAAGCCCTGGTAGGAGGGACTTCTGCACTATGTGACTCCACAATACCACGGTTCACACTGCACACAGTCACCCTACCTTGAGGAGGAAGGTTTTGGGTTTGGGTCCTCGTTTTTTGGGCCCATAGAGCTCCATCTCTCGTTCCCTAGAAAAAGGAGAGAGGGAGAATGGGGTGTGGGTAAAGTAACCAAGTGGATCTCCAGTCCGGGTAGGATGGAATCCACCCCGCATCTTTCTAAGAGAGCGGCTGGGGCTCAGAAAGGTCTGTACCTTTCCTCAAAAGCTGCAAGCAAGCGAGCATCCAGGATGTTTTCCTCTGGCTCCCATGTGCTGTACCTAGAGGGAATCAGGAAGAAGTGGGCGTCAGTGCCGGTGCACGGAGAGTGCAGAGTGGAGGGTGTGTGTGTGTGTGTATGTGTAACTTTTCTCACTACCTTGTACTGTATTTCAACGCAAAGGGGGAATAAGAAAATAAAGAAACCTTCCCAATAACAGTCGGGTTGAGAATTGCATATAACCTACTTACTTCTGCGACCAGCCCTTCCATTTCACGAGGTACTCCATGCGTCCCTGCAGATGCAAAGGGAGAAATGTGTGTGTGTGCGTGTGTGCATGGGGAGGAATGCATGACGAGAACACAAGAAATACATGTGAAAAATGCATGCACCAAATGAATGCTTCAAACCCCACCGCCAAAGACACGCGCCTGCTGCATCACCCCTGCACAAAGTGCATGCACCGGCATTCATCTCCCACCCCGCCCCCCACCCATGCAATCTGTGCATCGCTGCAAGTCTAAGGAGAGCGCTGGGGCTCAGAGCCGCCGCCTCCACCACGGCCGCGGCCGCTGCTGGGACCTGGGGGAAGGGAAGCTGGCTGCAGCAGGAGGAGGGAACCCGGGCCGGAGGAGAGGGCTCGGCCGCGCCGAGGCCCGAGGCCCGGAGCACCTACTTTCCGTATGCGCCGCTTCAGGAGGGCTTCGGCCGCGAACACCCGCTCCCCCACCGCCGAAAGCTCCATATTGACTCGCCGCTTCCCCCCTTGGCCGCTTCCAGGAGCAGAAAAGCAGCAGCCAGCGCACGACAGACCATAATACTCTCCCGCTGACGTCAGTTCTCCTCCCCTCCCCGCTCGCGCTCCCTCCTCGGCCCCCCGCCCGCGTCGCTGTGCTCGGCTCCCTCCTCCCCCGCCCCGCGCTTCCTCCCGCCCCACGTGTTGCTAACGACGTTGCTAAAGCCGAGCGGCCGAGGCCTGAACCCTGCTCGCTGATTGGACGAGCTCCAGGCCACGCCCCTCTCCCTTTCTCCCCCGTGTTGCTACGTGACCCGCGTTCCAATTGCCACGGGGCGGAGTCCGTGGCGACTCCAGAGACCCGGCGCGCGGAGGAGGGGGCCGCCGCCGGAAGTGACGCCAGAGGGGGGCGGGCCCTGCTGCTGTCAGTCTGCGGGGCTGGTTAGGGGGACAGGCTGCACTGTGTCCTCGCCCGGGCCCCCTCCCCCGCCGCCAAGTTGTCCCTCCGGTGCTCGACGACCCCACTGCTCTGGCTGGGACCCCCGCGGCGGTGTCAGCCAGGCCCCGCCCCCTCGGCAGACCCCGGCCCGCCCTACCCCCACCGCCTGGGACTTGCGCCGGCCCCTCCCCCGCTGTCCGCGCCTCACAATGCACAATGCACAGGTGCTGGGGCGCTGCAGACCGCGCCCGAACCCCGACACCCCGAGCAGCGCCCCTAGCCGCTCCCCGCTGCCGACCCTCTCCCCACACCTCACCGCACACCCGACCCCCGGTCTCCATGGCAACGCCCCCCCTCCGCCGTCCCCAGGCCCTGCTCACTAACAAATCAATGTGCCTGCTCCTCGATCTCCGGTCGCGCAGCGCTGCCCTCGCCCACCCTGCGGGCCCAGCGAGCCCGGCTGGCCGGAGCGCTCGCCCAGCACGGAAGCTCAACTCTGCCCGGGTGGAGGCCGGCTGTTGCCGCCCGAGCCCTCCCATGGCTGGGAACCTGCGGGGACGTCACACGCCCCCACCCTGTCCCCAGACTGTCCCCGACCCCCGGAGCCACCTGTCCCTGCCCCCAGCCCGCGATGCCAGACCCCGCCAGGCCCAAGCCTCGAGCGTTGCCAACCCCGCCCGCGCCTGTCGGGCCTGGATGTGTTAAGGGCATGGACAACCATCAGGGCAGAGCCTGGAGCTTGGCTAATTTTTGGATGCGCGACGGGGGGCGCGTCGGCTTCCTCTAGACCCCGGCGCCTGGCCCGCGCGCGTTTCCTGTCCGTGACCGTTCCCGTTATGCGCAGCAGACACCCGGCGAGAAACGACGGTGCGGAAGTTAGGGGGCGTTGCGGGGTCCACTGCGGGCTTGGCGAGAGGGTGTCGCGAGCGAAGTTGGCGAGTCTCAGAAAGGGGGCAAGGGCCGGGCCGCAGATCTCTAGGCTCTGCGCACCCGCATGTGCACTCGCTGACCTCCTACCTGCTCAGTTCTCGGCCACTGGTGGCGGGGACAGCGGCGAGGACGGCAGTCACAGTCTGGGCCCAGAGACCCCTCGCCCTTTTCTCTTGCAGCTCAGGCTCCAGGTCACAACGCTCCCTCCCTAGAACCCACGATTTAGTTAAAACACCGATGACCAACTTGACTGGAAGCTGTTTCCCGGAGCCAGGGATGGGACGGGATGGATTGGGAGGGAGGGAGGGGATAGGAACGATAAGGAGGAAGAGAATAAGCGACTCGAGGAGTTTGGCCGCATGGGCGGGAAGCCCGGAGCCGTAAACTGGCCTCCTGGCCCACAGCGAGGTGCCGGGTGGGCGCAGCATAGTCCTCGGCCTCGGGGCAGGCGGCGCTGGGCACGCCCTCCCTCGAAGTCCTCTCTCCCCTGGAAACACGGGTTCCAGCTGTTGGCCTCGCTCCTAGATTTTACAAGGTGGGCGATGGGTTGCAGTCCCACCTCTCCAGCCGTCCTGACTTAACGAACAGCGCGCCTTGGACTCCCAGAGCGCCCTGGTGACCCGCGCCCGCCGCCTGCAAGAGGCCGCCGACGGCTGCGTCCTTAATCATAAAAAGTCATTCCCGGTAACAAATAGTTTCGTCGGCCGGTGCCGGCGATACAGCTGTTTCTGTTTAAGCTTAAATACTTTCCAACAGTTTGGGCAGTAAAAATAAAGTCGGCCTCAGCCGCCTGTGAGTGTCTGGTTTCCCCGCCCAAAGAAAGCCCACCCTAAGTCCTGGGCCAGGGTCGCTCTGCTCGCCCCGCCTGCCCCGTCTTGGAATCTGCTGCCCGCTGTGGGCGACCGCTGCCGCCCACCCCGAGGCGGCTCCACTCGCTCGGCCACCGTCCTTTGCCTGACTGTAGGGCCACCTAGAACAGGAGGGAGGGAGCTTGTCCGAGCAGCGGCGGACTAGACTCCCCTGGCCTGCCGGTCTCCCCCACTCCTGGGAAGCTCGCCTGCACCCGGGAAAAGCGCGGTTCCCCTTCTGCGAGAGTTTCTGCAACCCAGTCCGGAGCTGTGTTGCGTTTACCAACTTGCACGCGGTGCGCAGAGGTCGGTCGATGGTTTCAGTTTCACGATGGAAAAAAAACTAGCTTTCTTCCTCCCGCCCTGTCCTCCTCTTCTTTTCTTTCCCTTCCTCCTGTAACCTTTTCCTTCTGTCTCATTTTTCTTTGCCTAAGTACCTCTGCAGCTCCAGGGGAGGAAAGGAAGCCCCGGGCATTACCAGGCACGGCCCCCTCCTCTGCAGGGGTATTTGATGATTGGTTCTTCGTCCTCGCCCTATTTTCCCACTGGTCCTTATGCCGGATGCGATTCTTTCCGAATAGCTTGCTCTGAACACAATTAGCACTTGGGAGGTGTCTGAGTTTACAAACGTCGGGATTCCTGCAGAGTGCTGGGCAAAAGTGCTACTGGATTAAGAGGGAAAGGAGAGGTACAGAATAACCTGACATCACTTGGAGGCTGGTTCCCGTTGGTTGTAGAAGTCCTCAGCCCTGTGGAAGAAAACAACCCTGGCAGGGTGGAGTGGGTCACCCTTGCTCCACGCCCCCTATCCCCTGCTGCCCACGGGAGAACAGGGTTGTAGAAAGTGTGAAAAAAGGGTCACTGGGCGGCTTCACTCCGCCACAGCCAGCTAGAGACAAAGGGAGGCGAGCCAGTCTGAGAAATGGGTTTGCTCTCCTACACCTCTCAGAGCTGAGGTCCGATTTGGTGGGCGTGAGAGGATGGCCGTGTGTGCCGAGAGAGGGCGCTAGCGTGCTCGAGGTGGTGCTGTCATTCTGGCCGACTGTGGACAGATCATTCTGGGCCACTAAGCTGATGGCGTTGTCCCAGGAAACAACAGAAGGAGGACCCGCTCCCAGCTCTCTAATTGGACTCCCCCTTCTCCAACCGATTCAATTCTCATTTCTTCTTTCCTCCACACAATGGCTTTCCTTCTTCCAAATTAGATAATTGCTTTTCCCACACCACGTGCACCTCCCAGGAGTAAATAAAACAAAGTTTCAAAGGACTAGACTCCGTGCTACAAATCCCACTTTTCCGAGGTCAGTCGGCAGCTGCCAGGCTGCCAGGTTCATATGCGCGGCCTCTGCAGTAAATAAGGTAACTCCTTCCTATTACTTTAGCCCCATATGGCTGCAATTTGAGTGTCTTTGGAGACAGTGCATGTGTTGGGGCCCGGGGGGGGGGGGGAGTGAAAGTGGAAATCAAATGCTCTTACATTGCATTTTTATGAAGGAAATTGTCGGTGATTCTCTTACCAGCCTCCCCCCTCCCAAGAAGAGCTGCCCAGTTTCTTTGTTTATCGAAATTCAGACTCCTGCTGGCCTGGGGACACCTGCTTCCCAAATCCCTGGTCTCTTGCCCTATTCCTCACTGGTTCTGGTGACCTGACTGCCCAGCCCCCAACTACCCCTGCCGACAAAGGTCCTCCAACCAGCTCCTGGGAGCCTGCCCAACCCTTGATGCTGGTGCTGGGACCACTCGGAGCCCCCGACTGGCCTGTTGACCCTGCCTCCTAGGAGTGCTAGGGCCACCCGGGGTCTGAGGCCCTCTTAGGGCTCCCTGTGCCTGCTGTCCACCAACAGACCAACATGGTCTCCTGGAGCAAACCCTAAGGCTGGCGTGGTCCTGGAGGCGGGCGGGCGGGCCTGGGCCAGGCACTCACTGCCAGGTCGAGGCCAGACCAGCAAGCCCCAGCGCATCCTCTCGCTCGAGGCTGAGGCCGGGCCTCAGCTAGTTCTTTGGGAGCATTTCAACTTCGAGGCTTGGCGGGCATCGGACCTGCCCGGTCTTGGCTGCGAAGTCGGGCAGCTTTGGTACCCAACTAATTGCCTCTGGTGGTGGGCGGGAGGCTGTGAAGTGAGCGAAGGGGGCTCCAAGGCGTGGCCCAGTGGGTCATGGCCACGAGTGCAGCGGCAGTGGCCCGTGGCTAACATCTGGCAGCCTAGAGGCAGCAGGGGGTGTCCAGCTGGCCTCCCCGATGCCTGAGCCCGAGCTGGTTGCCTGCCTTCAAGAATTGCCAGAGTCTGGTGTGGGATGCGGCAGGAGTGACCCGCATCCTGGACAGAGGTCAGAAGGCCAGGCCTGCACAGGCTGCCCAGGTTCCTGGCTGAGGGACCCACCTCTAGTTGTTCCTGCAGCAAGAAGGACCCTGCTGTACTGTCCCACTTTCTCCTCCCTAGTGGACAGGGCAGCTTGGTGGTGAAGGGCAGCACAGGGGGACAAAATGACAAGGGGCCCTTTCGGCAGTCTCCCACGGGCCTACACACACTAGAAGCCACATAACCTTTGACTTCTTTCCCCTTAAGCCACAGGAATGAGATCAAGCCCCCTCCCTACCCCTCTAGGGAGGAAAATACCCTCCCCCAGCTAAACAACATCTATTGAGCAGTCAGTGTGGGGCTAGCACCTGCCCTATCCCATGTGAGTTACAACCAGGAAAGAGCAACTCTACTGCCCCTATGAGGCCTTTCTCATCTATAAAATGAGGGGAGCTTTGGGGGAAAGGAGGTCATACAGCAGGGGTTCTGCCTGAGAAACTCTGAAGATCAGGGCTCTAATAGCAGGGCCTCTGGCCCTCCTGAAACCTCAGTTCCTCTGGGGCTTGAGGAAAGAATTCAAGTAAAAAAAGGGCTGGTCAGCATCCTGGGATGGGCACAGCAGGGTCCCTAACCAGAGCCTTCCGACAAAAAGACGGGGCTGGAACAAAAGGAAGGAGGGAGAGGTCTGGGAGCCCCATCAACCCAGCTGAAGGCTTCTTGTGGATGGAAATCTTTGCTTTTTCTCTGGTAGAGCACAGTGGCTAAACCTGTGGGCTCTGGGGCCAGCCTGCTTGGGTTCATACCACTTGCTAGCTGTGTCCCCTTGCATAAGATACCCTCTCTGAACTTCAGCTCCCAACACTATATTCGAAAATGGAGAATTAACGTGAGATATCATGCAAGAACTATCACACTGGCACACAAGCAAATGCCCATTAAATTATCATTGCGATTAGTGCTGTTATTGGTGTTCTGGGATCAGGACAGTCTAATTGGACATGCTGGTTTTGGGTTGGATGACTTTCTCTGGGGAACCCACCAGACTGCCCCTATTTCTCAATGAAGGAACCCGCCGTTCACAGGAAGCTGACTGCGTGCTTCTGAGTCGCAGCTTCAGCCTGACCCTTGGGTCTTCGTCTCCGTAGGTTTTGGGCCAGGTGGGCTCGCCAGGAACTTGGCTCGCAGCCGCGCTGCTAAAGAAGAGACCCGGCGTGCAGCGAGTGCACGCGGAGGAGCACGCGCACAGCGCCTGACCCGGCACGCATGCGCGCCGTGGGGCGGGCCCCCTCCCCAAGCCTTCGTGGGAAGGCCTCCTGGTGTTGGTTGCGGAAAGCCGGCCCCAGGAGCCGGGAGGTGTGATAGTGGCACAGGCGGATGGCTCGGAGGGGGGCGGGAGAGCGACCTGCCCTCACCCGGTCCTGGAAAGGGTGCGGGGCCGGATGAGTCGGGCACTCCACTCCCGCTGCTTGCGGAGAAGGGGCTCAGACGAGGCGAAATAGACACTGTCCTGGGGGAGGGAGTGCGAGGGCAGCGGGATGTGGCGACCGAGCAGCCTGGGACAAGTGGGTGACCTAGGTCATTGCCTTGGAACCCCATCCCAGTCAAAGGCGTTATCAGAAGCCTCCTCTCCACGCCTGGCTCCACGTTCCGCTGCTACCTCGGCGCTGGCCCCGACGGCTCAACCCGCCCGTGGCTCACGATGGCCCAGGTGGAGAATCTGACCCGGAATCTGTCTGCACTGAGAGAGGACCGACCTAGCGAGTACGCGGCACGGCCAGTGCACGCCCCCTTCCCACGGTGACCCTGTCCATTTTCCTATGGGAAAACTCTCGGCAAGGGTGGCCGAGGAGAGGCCAGGGATGGTGGCACCAGAGGCTGCGCGCAGCGAGGTCGCCCGGCTCCCTGGGCTCCCCTGAACCCGAGCCCCCCGCCACGCCGGCCGTCAGCTACGCTGGTCACCGCAGTCCTGGACAGCAAGCGGGCTGTCCCCAGCCCCAGGAGAGCTCCGGGGAGGTCTCCAACTCCGTCTGCGTGTCACGTTCCTTCTTGCTTCCTACCCCGCCCCCAAGCGGAAGGAATTGACGTGATTTTTTGCCCGGACGCCGGAGACCTCGGGTTAGTTCCAGCCAGGTCTATTGTCTCCAGAGCTGGGAGTCAAAATGCAGTCTTCCCTTTCAGAGGTCAGAAAAAACCGAGGTGCAGGAGCCTTCCGGGTCATTCTAGGGAGCACAGCTGGCGGAGGCACAGAGGCGTCTGCCCCCCGCCGGCCCCCAGCCCAAGCGGCCAAAGCCGGAGCGGCGGACACCAGCACAGCTGTGTGCGAGTCGGACGGAGAAAAATGCGACGGACAGGGCCGGGCTTCTCGCTTTGATGGCCTTGGCCATCCTGCACTGGGTGGACACCTGGCCATACAGCCCAGGACGGCGTTTCGCGGGGCGCCCCCAGCCGTTGCCCCGCGAGGGAGACCCGGTCGGGGACACACCAGGCAGGGCAGGCGTCGAGGGTCCAGGGCTGGATCGCCACTGCTCCGCGCAAGCCCAGAAGCCGTGTTGCAGGTTCCGGGGCTGCGGGAAAGCTCGAGGCCGGCGGCGGCGGGTCCATGCGCAAGCGCCTCACTGCCCCTGCTTTATCCCGCCGCCAGCGGCCGCGGAAGGGCTCAGCCCCCGGAAGTGGGTACGGACGGCCACTTGGCACCCGGACGACCTGGCCAGGGAGCCGGAACACCTCTTTCCTCGGCAGGGGATGCTAGGATTGCCTTCTCCGCCTTTCTCTAGGAAATCAAATTCAGGGACCGTGGTACTGTATTTATTCGCACAACTTCCTTGACATTTTGCACTGCACTCCCGAAGTTGGGGCAGAAGTAATTATGCAAACATCTGGGGCTGTCCTGCTCCGCTACCAGCGCTGTTCTTATTCATCCTGAGAGCCCGATACCCTCATTTGCATAATAATGGCTTATCTAGAATAACAGCAATCAGAGGAGAAATTAATTTTCTTTTCTTGGGCACAGCACATCCTTGAGATCCTGAAAACTGAGGCTTAAGGCAAGAAAAGCTGTTTTGCAGAGGGTGTGGGGTTCTAGACCGGGGCTAGAGAGAAATGAAGTTTAGAGCAGTGGAAATGTGGTGCTCTCGCTGAGTTTCTGTATTTTTTTACTTTCAGCCTTAGATCTTAGCTACTTTTTGGCCAAACCAGTGAAGCGCTTCACGGCTGTGGGAGTCTGCACAAACACTAGGTCCCTCACCCTGTTTATGGTGGAAGGTTCAGGGAGTCCAGGAGAAAGGGCTAACAGGAACCTTAGTTGGAAGTAGTGGAGGTAACCATGAATGCGGCCAGGTGGGGAAAGGTAAACCTGAAGTCTATCCCGAAAAGATCAAAGCAGTGTCCCGTGATCAGCTATCCCAACCTGGATATGGACCCTCCAAGGGCTCAGATCCCACCCTCTGGAGAGTTGGAGGCAGAGCGCTTTTTTGCTCTAGGATGGTCCCCTCGCCCACTAGGGCAAAAAAGTCGTTGGATTCAAAGTAACATAAAAGAGTGTGTGGGTGGTGGTGGGGTCATTATGGGAGGAAACATCTTTTATACATTAAAAAATCTTCTTGATCTTTCTTAATATGAAGAGGAGTGGGAGGGAGAAATCCACAAATAAATATGGTAAATGAATTTGGACCAGAATTGCAATCCTGGAGCTACTCTCAGCCGATTCTTGGCTTCAGGGGGTTTTTGCTGCAGAACTCGTTCCCCCAAAAGCCAACGTCTCCTCTAAGGCAATAAATAGCGGGAGGGGGCAAAAGGACTGGAGAGCTGTCCTGCCTTCCTGGATCCTCTGCAGACAACAAAGGTGCAAGTTTTATGTTTAATTCCAGAGGTGGCCACAGCTCAGGCTTGCAACCAAGAAGTCCAATATAATTCTTAAGTTCCTTTTAAAATCAGGGTTCAGTCGGAAACTGAGAAACGAATTGCTGCGGGGTGGAGCAACCTGCCAGATGAGATGAGCAGTTGGGAGGCAAATGGGCAGAGGATCTCACTCCCACCTGCAGGACTGTCTTTTGGGGAAAGAAGGAAGAGGGTGCAGAAAGCCTGTGGGATGTAGAGAGGGCCTCTGGAGAGTGCAGACTACTGGGTTTATTCTGCATTTTGGAGACAGTCTCCATTGTGACTTCCTTACCTCTTCTGACCCAGAGATACTCTCTCCTCTCCAGCAGTCAGTTTCCCACTGTGTGTGTGTGTGTGTGTGTGTGTCCTTGGGGAAGGGCACCTGGAATACCTAAGCAAAGACTCCAGCTGGCCCCATCTTTCATAGCCAGAAAACTCCAGAGTTGGGATTTCAAGATTCCTAATTAGTCCTGGATTTCAGCCTCAGTTTCTCTCTTTTGAAGTGTGGAGGACGAGAGGAAGAACAGCAGAGAAAGTGGCAACAGGGAGTCCTGCAGGGTATTGTGGATTCTCCTGCACCAGAAACTCCTTAGGTCTATCTGAAAGGGTTTCCAGCCAACCTTGGTTTCCAACAGCCAGCTTGGGGGCCCCAGTGGCCATCAGGAACTGTCCTACCACCTTCATCCCAAGCCCAGGGGGAGGGGTCAGCCCTTTCCTTGTTGGGGAGGTCACCATCTAATCTGGGAGGGCTGGAGCAACTGCTTCATTTGTCCCTGAGCCAGAGCCAACTGGTACCCAGCCCAAAGAGAATGCTGAACAACCCACGGAAAAGAGGTGCTGCAGTACCACTGGAGAGATGCGGGCCAGCGGCAGAAATCCGCTTTGCCTCAGAGTTTCCACTGCAGCTCCTCAGTGAAGAGCAGTGGTCTTGGTATACTTTCCTCTAAGGAGTTGGGAAATTTTAAGAGCCGATTCTTGAAGGAGAACCCAGAAGTATGTTTGTGGGGTGCTTGACACAATCCAGGGGAGAGCAGAAATCAAAGGCATCTCAGTCCCCAGGGTCAGGAGCGGGCAGCAAGTTTAAGGGAGAGAGGGGACAACACAGAAGTGGGTGTCCAGAAGGAGACTTGGAGCAACAAGACAAAGCCGCTTTCTCTACTGCTGTTCCTCAAGTCCCTCAGAACATTGCAGGTGCACCTAAGTGTCTCCCAGCTGCCACTCTGAAGGCTGGCAGCCCTTCTTCATTGGGGGACAGGAGCTTAGGGGAATCTGGGAAACAGCTTGGTGCTTGCACCAAAAGATCTCTAGGAAATCAGTGTTCCATCTCCTGAATGGGTGGATTCTCTTCCATGTCGATGTAACAGACATCTGTCCTGGATCTGTACCTTAGACCCAAAGAACACAGGACACCATACTACCTGTGCACGCACACCTGCAGTCTTTTCAAGATGAGGAAGGGGGTGCTGGGCTTAGGGTCCAAGAGCAACACAGTGGTGACAGTGCTTCTGCCCAGACACCCTTCTCCCTGAAAGGAAAGTTTCTGGGATGTGACACTGTGGCTCTGAGGATGCTCTGGGAGGTGAGCAGCTGTGTGTGAAGGGCTTTGGGTCCCTGGACTGCTGCAAAGGGTGGAGACCGAAGGATTGGAGGAAATTCTGCATGGCAGGAAGGAGGCTGAAGGTGACACCCACTGACCAGTCCCCAGGAGAGCCCGCTAGGGATGCTGAGTGCCTGTTTCCACACTGGCTTGAGTGGACGCAGTGCTTTCTGGCTGTTTGTATTCATAGCACCTGGCACCCAGCCTGGTGCAAGAGGATGGAGGTGGCTCCCACCCACTGAGGGCTGCTTTGTCCCAGGCTGGGTGCTTCTTGGGCTCTGCTATATCCCGCCTCACAGCCCTTCGAGGGAGGCTTATTAACAGCATAAAAATAAAGAAAGTCAGCCCAGTGTGGTAGTGGTGGCTCACACCTGTGATACTAGCACTCCAGAGGCAGAGGCAGGAGGATCCCCACAAGTTCAAAGCCAGCTTGGGCTACATAGTGAGTTCAAAGCTAGCCTGAACTACATAGTGAGATGCTGTCTCAAAAAATAAAATAAAATAAAATAATAAAAATGAAGAAAGAGGCTCAGAGAGTTAAGTAACTTGCTGATGACCATATTATGCCATAGGAGAAGACTCGACCTAAATCTGTCACCTAGGAGATGAAGGGAAGTGTCAGGGTAGCTCTCCCTGGTGTGGACCAGGTGCCTGAGTGAGCAGACGTGGCTCCGCTACTCCTAATCTGGGTTTGGCATGAGAAAGCTACTGCTTCCAGCAGGATCAAGAACTCAGGAGCTGGGGCCAGAGCCCAACAGCACTTCTTGCCTCTGTCCTCCTCTCCCAGGTTGCCCAGGAGAGTGACAGCTGGTCCATTTCAAGCACTGGACCACCCATCTGGCAGCCTCCACAGGTCCCTAAGGTAGGGCTTGGATTCCTGGACCAACAAAGCACAATGACACAGAAGCCTGTGCCCAAGATGTTGCTAAGACACATAGCATCTTCCAGACCTAGGCTTGCTCTGCCCCAGCTTGCTGAAGTGTCTTGGATAAGTCACTCTTTCTCCTGAACCATTTCTCTCAGTGAAGCAAGCATTTGGAGGCCTCTCTCTGTAGGGCCGCTGCATCTGATGCACAGGGTGGGGGTGGGGGTTTTGCCATCCAGGCAGTTTTATTGGGATTCCAGAACTTTTAAGAAAATACTTTTTGACCGTAGACTGCAGCCACTGATGCAAGCACCTAGGAGAATACACAGAACCCTGGTTTGTGGTTGCAGGAAACAGGAGTCCCAACAGAAGCAGCGGATTCTGGTCTCTTCAGTGCTGGTTAATGGCCTCAGTTTCCCCAATGATGCCATGCCCAAAGCTACCAGACACCTAGCTAGAGGACCCCAAATGCAAGAGGAAGAGTCAGGAAGGAGCCCCAGGAGATGAGACTACCTCTCAAGGCCCAACCCGAAGCCTGACAACCCAGGGCATGATCATCCTTCCAGCTCCATATTGCCAGCAGCGCAGCTGCAGCTCGGACTAATTCCAGGTACACTCTATAGGTGGCATCATGCTACTGGAAATGGCCTCCTTAGAGGGTGAGGCTATCTTAGCGGCATCTCCAGGCACGGGGGAGCCCAGGCGATACTGGCAGTGACGCAACACGCATTGCACCTCTGCAAAGGGACACCTGAGGGGCCACAGGGGTGTGCATTGGAAAGCAGTGCTCTACGTCTCCAGGGTCACTGGTCCAGGTACACAGGCTTCTCCGGGGCCATCCAGCAGGGCCTGGTGACCCTGGTCTATGAGAGTCTCTCCTGTGTGCTGCCAATGACCATGGACAGAAAGGAAAAGACTGCACTCTATCTGCTGGGCGGGCTATTTTGGGATCTACAACAGCATTTCCCTGCGAGGAGTCACTGTGCCCTGCACTGGTAGGAGAACCGGGCCAGCACAGCATGGGTCCCTGCCAGAGTCTTCTCCACCTAAACACAGTACTGGGACACCCCGGCTGAGGGCCATTCCCACTGCCCAGACCCTTCTCCTAGGATGGCCCAAACTCCTCTTCAGGTGGGCAGAGGGACCAACCAGAAGTAGGGAGGGAGAAAGTGAGTGGGTCACCCTGCTGGAGGCAGGGCATTGGGGTCTTCAGGAAAGCAGGCTCCAGTGATACAACCAAAGCTGATAGGGATGTCCAGAGGCCTCACCCTGGACCAACTGCCTCTTTGGCAAAGACCTCCTCCCTGACCCCTCCTCATCCCCCAGTGGCCCCAGTCTTGCCCAGGCCGTCCAATCCTGGAGGTGGGTGCACCAAGCCTGTCACCAGGGGGAGACTATCAGGAAGCAGGGCGAGCAATGCCAAGGGAAGAGAGATGTGACTGAAACATCTCACCTGTCCCTCCCATAGCCTGGCTGGCTGGTGCTTGTGCCACTTGGCCCAGAGCCTGTGGGTCTTGTGGCCATTGCTCCTGTCCTCACCATGGCTCCACATGCAACATTCACCTTTTGTGCCCTGGCCTGGAACCCGGACCAGGCCTCGTGCCAAAGGGTCGGGAAATGGGGATCTGGGTCTCAGATGACAGTCAGACCGGGCCTAGAAAGACAGCTGGAGGGGCCCTGAACCCACAAATCAGAAAGCAGTCTCCTCCCCCTCAGGCTTTGGGCTTGGTTTCCTTGGATCCTAGGCCTTCTGCGAAAATCCAACACAGATTTGCTCACATTTTTTTAAACAAAAGCAATTAGATTTCAATCCTGGTTCATTTGCATTTGCACCTCGGAAACGGTGGGGGAGGGAAAGCAAGAGGGAAGGAGGGGGAGCCTGGCGGGTGGCACCTCCTCAGCGCCACAGCTGGCCGGGCTGCCATTGAGCCAGTCACATCTGGCTGGGCGTAGTGGCCGCCGCGGCCCCCTCCCAGCCGGCTCCCGGGGCCCGCGCGCCACAACCGCTCGGCGGCGCGCTCATCGATCGCCGGAGCCGCGGCCGGGAGCGGAGAACAAGGTATAGCCTGTATTTAGGTTCCTGCCCTTATATGGCGATGTGCGCGAGCGCCCGCCGAGCGGCCGCACCATATAAGGACACGCGGCAGACGCCGGGCTGAGCTGGTGCTCGCTCATTGGCCCGCGCGTCTCTCGGCAACGGCTCTCACGAGTGGAAACGAGCCAGCCGCCCCCGCCCGCTCCCCGCCCCCTCCCTTTCTTTCTCCCCTGGCGTCCCCGCCTCTCGCCTAGGCACCCCCTTCGTTGCCTGTCCCCCTTTTTCGCCTACCCCCTTTCCCCAATTTCTCTTCCCGAGGTTGTCCTTCCCCCCTTCGTCATTTTCCCGTGGCCACTCGGTCCGTCCTCGCTCCCGATGTGCACACTCCCACACCACAACCCCCTCCTCAAACTCAGCGAGCAACGCGGAGGAGCGGGAAGGCCCGGATGCGGGAGGAGAACTGCGTGTGTGTGTGTGTGTGTGTGTGTGTGTGTGTGTGTGTGTGTGTGTGTGTGTGTGTGTGTGTATTTGCCGCACTAGCCGCTGCAGCATCAGGTCCACGCAAGCACGCACGCACGCACGGGGCTCTGGGAACAGTCCGAGCACCCACCCGCCAGAAACTAACCCTCCCCATAATCAGAGCAATTAGCTGCTGAAGAAATTCGCTTGCGGGGCTAGGGATGTGCTCAGCCACAGCAGCCCTAGGTACTACTAAATTAGCATCTCCCAGGGTGTCCCTTCGGGCTGGATTTCTGAATGCAATCATGATAATGATAAATCGATGTCTCATTTAAAGGTTACTTTAAAAACCTGCCAGTTGTTGAGAAAAAAGATACCCTACGTGCAGGAAGAAAAATGCACTAGAAGAGCCGCTCTCGGTTTCCAGGCAGAATTCAGTGGAGCGATGGTTGCGGGGAGGAAGGTCAGGTGCCCCGCGCCGGGCCCACCAGCAAGATGGGAGCTAGTGGAGGGAAAAGGCATCGCTATGTCGCTGTTCCTCTAGGGAGGAGACTCCCAATCACAGCCAACTCCCGCAGAAAACCCACCGCTGATCCAGGGGCGCATCGCCCCATCCCCCACGCGCAGAGGCGCGCGCACGCGCACGCACGCACAGGTGTCTGGCTGACCCCTCCCGAGGCGGGCTAGTGTTCTTTCTCCTAGCGACGCTTTGGAGGCTGGAGCCATCCCTTCAAGGATCCGCTCCTGTCCCGAGGGGACCCAAAGGTGACAGTTAAGACAATGGGCGCTCTAGCGCCCTGGGGACTTCGCCTGTGACCGAGATGGCCTCTAGATTGCAGCCTCCTGGAAGAGCCCAGCGATGCCCCCTACTGGGCAGCCTGCGCCTGGAACAAGGCTCAGCTGGGGGTCATCCCGAAGGACCCACTAGTGTGGGGGATGGGGAAGACCGCGATGACCCGCGTGACCTCCTCTGGTCTCGGGCATCCTCCCCCGCCCTATCTCTCCTTCCCTCCAAATCTGAAATTCCTTAACCTGGTCCCTCCGGAGGAAAGGTGGCAGAAGCAGACACTGCCGGGAACGCGGGTGCGAAATTTGGGAGGGCACTGTCGGCTGGTTCGAGTCAGCTCCTGCCGCCTCCTCCTCCTCCTCCTCGCCGTTTCTGCGGAAGGAAGCGTTGTGGCCGCAGCAGCCTTTAGTGCCGGCACGCATCCCTCCCTGACCTTGGCTGAGATTTGCTGCCTCAGTGTTTTGCCTAGCAGAAAGCAGTCATCCTCTTCAGTAGGAACTGCGGGTGCTCTCAGGGGCGAGGGGTTGCCCGGGTCTGCGCCCAGCGCCAGACCTCTGTCCTGGAAGAGGTCTTCGAACCCTGGAAGCCCGTCCCTGCCTAGGGTACAGCCTCTCGGTGCGGGAGCACACAGCCACCCCTGCCCCGCGTCTGCCCACGCCCATTTAACGAGGTCGTTCATAATATAGTCCCATCTCCAAGTTTCTGTGTGCTTAGGTACCCTGTTGGGGGAGGGAGATGCGGAACCCCAGATGTCTTAGGACTTCTCCCCGAATTGGGAGGTGTTTCCTTAAGTGAGCCTTTCTCTACTCTTAAACCCCAGCAGCAGAAGCTGCTCCCAAACCTGTAAACTCCTTTCCCTGACCTGTTGGCTCCAGGTCCCTGGCCCCTGCCCTTATTCCTGGAATTTGAATTTTCCAGTTGCTGTCGGTGAGATAGCCAGAAGAACGAGGTTGGCCGGAGGGGTGACCAAGAAACTTGCAGATAGGGAAAAATAAAGCTCAACTCTACAGACACACCTCTTCCCAGCCTCCCGGGCAGCTCGCAGCCCGGGTTCCTTGGGGCTGGGGCAGGTGAAGGGTACAGATCTATGCGGCTACGCCAAGTGGTCCCAACTTCTGAGCCTAACCCCACCCACGGAACCTTTGTTCCCACTTTTCGTTTATTCCTCAGCACCTCAGCCCTGCAGCTCCTGGGGCAATTTCCTCCTCCTCCCGGGTGCGCCCCTGGCCGTCCTGAGCCCGCGCCCTTGTCTGGGTCTCCAGCTTGCCCTGTGCACCCCTCCCTGAGCCCTGGGTTCCCCCTGGCGCCCGGAGAAGGGTGCTTGTGCGTGGGTGCCGGGGAGCGGCGGGCACCTCCTGGGCTCCGGCGGCTCTCAGCGGGGCCGAGGCGGGGGTCGGAGCGGCTTCCACCGAGAGGAGGGTGGGCGCTCGGCACCTGCTGAGCTGCCGACTAGGCTGCAGTTTATGGCGCCTAGGATCCACCCGGATCTTCTCGGCGGAGTTCCGGGCTTGGGTCGTTCGATAGTCGGGCAAGCACACAGCCTTTTATTTTTTTATTATTTTTTTCTTTTTCCTGTGGGAGCATCGTAGCTGGCCATCCCCTCCCCAATGCCGGAGAGGGGGGATAGTGATCTCTAGATTGTGGGGTTGCTTGCGGTCACCGAGGTCAACACCCCATTAGCATTTCCCCACCTGGGCGCCGCGACCCTAGGGCATCAGGCTTGCGGGTGGGGGTGGGGGGCAGACCCCCAGCGCCCTTTCTGCACGGTCCCCCGCCGCCCCCACCCTGTCGTCCTCCGCCGGCAGGTAACCGCCCCTCCCCCACCCCCGCCCCCGCCGCGGACCCCGCTCCCCGGTGCCCGCGAGGGTCGGGCGGGCGGAGAGTCTCCGGCGGGGCTCGGGGAGCGGGGCTGCAGGGCCGCGGCGCGCCCCCCGCCTGTGGCAGCGTGGCGCTGGCGCCGCTTTGGCAGCCATTTTCTGCAGCTGCCGCGGCCACGGCTCCGCGCTGCGAGGCGCGGGCGGCCGCCGCGGGGCGGGCAGGGGCGGCGGGCGCGGGTCGCCGGCCGGGGGGCGACCGCGGCCTGGCGGAGGGAAGCCGGGGCGCCGGTACCCGCCCCCGCGGCAGCGCGGGCAGAGCCAGCGGCTCCGCGTGGCGAATGCCGCGATCCCACCCTTTCCCCGCCATCTTGTACCCCGGCTGGCGCCTTCCCAAAGCGGAGCTGCGCAGACAAAGCCGCGCGGGCCGGCGGGGCCCCACAGCCCACCCGGCTGGGCCGCCCGGGGGCCCTGGGGCCTGCACCCCGGCCCGCTCCTCCCCGGGGGCGGCGCGCCCCCGCCCCGAGGTGGGCCACGCGCGCGGCGGCCAGTCGCCCAGTCCCCGAGCGCGGGGAACCCTGTCCACACCGGCTCGCCGGGCTGGACCCGCGCTCGTGCCCCAGCCCGCGCTCACTGCCGGAAGCGGGGTCCTGCCAGCGCGGCAGGGACACGGCCGGACATTCTTCTGGCTCAGGGTTCCTTCGCTTTGATAGGGTCGGAGGTGTTACCAGACCTGGAGCCCTTGGCGCCCCCTTGTAGCGCCAACCTCGTGCCCCCCGTTCTCCCCCGGAGGAACCAGAGGACACCGCAGCGTGAGCGGCTCTCGAGACCCCCTCCCTGCCTACCAGCCGCGGCAGACCGGGGAAATTCGACATTCCATTTTCTGGATGACAGTGCTGTCACTGTGTCCCCCAGCCTGCTCAGCCCCTTCCCTCGACGTCCCTGGGGTTCCTACTCCAGACCTAGGTCCTATGGGGGGAGGTGAGCGAGGCACCCATTCCTTAGCCCCCAAACACCCAAGAGCTTAGCGCCTTCCGGTTTACACGTCAAGTGCCAAGCTTCAGACTTCTCCCTGGTAGGGAATTTGCTCCCCAAGATTCAATTTCCCTATCTCCAAGTCCCCAGCGCCTGGAAGTGGGGTGGGAACGCCAGGGTTTTCATCAGGACTGCCAAACGGGAGGGAGGGCATGGCCACCACGTATGGTACCCTCCTCCCCTCTCCACCTGCCCCAGGAGTCCACCTAGAGTGGACACTCCCAGGAGTGTCTTGACTACAAGGGACATGGTAGATGAGGAAACTGAATCTGGAAGAAGGAACGCAGGCGACTGGTGTAAGGTCACTTGCCAGGTTAGGGCAGCGCTGTCTGTTTCCCACCCCAGCCCCGTGGCCCCGGAAGCTCCCTCCAAAAGCTCTTAGCCAACACCTGGGAGCGGTGGGGGTGGGGAACGGCCGGGCTTCTGCTCCACACCTGAAAGCTGGCTTTCCACAACCTTAACCTCCCCCCGCCGCCGCCGCTGTCCCCTAACTCCCCGGGGTCACTGGCGAGGGTCGGAAACAAAGCACCCCGGGGGTGGTCTTTCCACCGCCGCCCGCGCGCGGCGCAGTCCGCACCGACGCCTGCCAGCCCGCGTGGATTCCGAGCCGGGCTCCAGAAACCAGTCTGACCACTTCGCGCATTTCCCAAGCCTCGCCCGGGTCCCAGGGTTGGGTGAGCCAGGCCCTTAGCCGCCTGGCTGCCTTGTGCTGCATGGAGTTGTCCAGGAGGCAGGTGTCAAGACGACGCGCCCGCTGCGCACTGGGGGGCTCCGGGCCGATCCCATCGGGTCATTCCATGGCAAAACCCGCCTTTGACCGCGCAGAGTCCACTTCTGCATTCTGCCGGATGCGCACCGCACCTGCAGAGGCGCCGGCTGCCCTGAGGGCGCTTACAGTCGGGTGGCACATTGTGCCCAGCCTGGAATCCAGTGGCAGGCCATTAGAAGGTGGCGGGGGGAGGCTGTGTTTGGTCACACAAAGTTGCTCCATGAGACTGAGGCTCCCGCAGACAGGCAGCTTAAAGGGGATCTCGGGCTGGGGAGGAGGGAAATAGGTGCCGGCAGCATCTGTGCCCCTGCTCTAGCTGCTGGGTAGCAGTGGGAGGGGTGGGCATGTGGCCGCGAAGCCCACTCGATCATGTGCTGCAAACACTCCATGAACAAGTCTCCAAGTAGCTACAAGAAAGCGACTGTATCCCCGTGTCCAGCCAGAGGTCCCCTTTGGTAGAAACGCCCTAGAGGATAGGGTCCCCAGCTGCTCAGGTCCCCCTGCCTAGTGACCAGCATGCAGTGTGGCTGCCCAGCCTGGGATGCTAGGCGATGGTGCATGGCGACCAGGCTGCTGCGGGTTTTCACCAGGTCAGGGGCTGGGGCTTAGTGTAGATCTTCAGTACAGCCAGGGTAAGGAGGGAAAATGGTCAGACGCCTGCCAGTCTTGCTGGACTGGGACAAAGGAAGGGCAGGGAGACACACCCAGCTGAAGGATACCATTCTCCGGGGCTCTGTTGGGCACCGGGATGATTCTGGGTGCCCAGCTGGGACCCATGGGGCCAGTCTTGGGGAATCCTTAGGGCCAAGATGGAGCCCAGAGCGCGCTCTCTCGTAACCCCACCCCCTTGCCATTACACATCTAGATTTTGGGGGCCAGAGAAGGGGAGCGAGCACTCCCAGGCAGTCCCATGATGATGGTGTCCTCCCAGGGCCAGGCTACTTGCTTCCAATCCCCTTAACCTAGGGAGGAGGCTCTAAGGCAAGCGGCCTGTGCATCTGCCTCCCCGTGACCTGACCAGCATAAGCGGCTGGCTTATTCCTTCTAGGCCAGGTTGAAAGTCATAAAAAAGAAGGTGGGGTGGGGTGAAGTAGAGAGACACACAAGGGAGGGCCACTGTTCATCCACCCCACGCTGGGCAGAGGCTAGTTTCCCTCCCCAGGGCGTTGGGGGAGTCGAGTAGGAGCCTAGGGTGAAGCTACAGGTCAGGTGGAAGAGGCCATGGCAGGGTGAGGGCCAAGGGTCATTTCTGCCAAGGCTGTGTCTGCCACAGCCACCTGGTGAGCTTGGACCCCACCCAAGGGCACAATTAGATGGAAGTTGCTGGGGAAGTTGGATTCCAAGTGATTAAGGAGGAGCAGCCCACAGCTGGGTCTGCCCTGGGCTGGAAGAGCCAGCTGGACCCTGGGGACTCCCAGACCCACGAGGTCTCATGAAATCCAGGAGGAAACGGCTGCTTAGGGAGAGGCTGACCTGAATACTCCGGGGCTCTGCCTCCTTCGAGGCTGCAAGCTTCCAGGGAACAAGCCGAAGGGAGCATGGCCAACCCCTGGGTTTGAAGGCCAGCTCTGCAGGGCCTCAGTTTCCCCAGACCTTGTTCACCTTGTCTGCACAGCAAGACCATGGGGAAATGACACGAGTGGAGGAAGGAGAGGCTTCATTTCTGCGGAGTGTCCCATGGGGCTCTGTGCCATCATGACTGTGAAAATCTTCTGAGGCCAGGCACTGAGGGTGTGAAGAAGGTCCCTGTGTCACCAGCACAGAGGCAGGACAGTTGGGACACCTGTGTCACTGAGAATGGGCGACCACCCCACGTCTTCCGCTCCCTCCTTCGATATCTGACCACCCACCCATCCTCTGCCAACTCATCCAGCGGCCTCCCTGGGCACCTTCTCTGTGCTGTCTAAGCCCTGCGCTTGGCTACTTAGGGGTATTGTGAGTACAAGAGCCCTGGCTTCTGCCCTCATGGAGTCTACAGCCTGGGTGTGAGGAGAAGGTTCATCAAGAAGCCACACACATTATGCATCTTTCAACCTGAGAAGTGCTGTCAAGGGGAAGCCTGGGTGCTGTTCTTCAGAGCCTTAACAGAGGTCTCCAGGGGCTGGGGCTAGAGCACAGGACAGACAGGAGTTGCCTGACCAAGTGGGCCTTCTGGCTGTGGATTTTTTTTTTTTTTCCTTTTTCCTGGTAATGGAGATTAACCCAGGGCCTTCACATTGAGCTACATTGCCAGCCCTTTTTATTTTTTAATTTTGAAACAGGGTCTCACTAAGTCCTTAGGTTGCTCAGCTGGGCTCGAACTTGTGATCCTCCTGCCTCAGCGTCCCACAGTGCTGGGATTACAGGCATGTGCCACCGTGGCTGGCTTGGCTGTGGATTTATAGGGCTGGCAGCTCGGCTTGCAGGGATGTGACCACAACTGGAGCATTAGTGGAAGAGCCATGGAAACAAGAAGGACCATGAATGAAATGAATAACTATCCTCTTCTCAACTGGTGATTTGGGGGGACTTCAAAGAAAACTAGGGCTAGGGCTAGGGGTGTAGCTCATTGGAAGAGCGCATGCTTACCATACAGGGGGCCCTGGGTTTGATCCCTAGCACCCTCCCCCCAAAATATTCAGGGGCCAGGAGAGGAAATGAGTTGCCAAATCTGCCGAGCAGATGAGTGGTCTGCAGCCTCTCCTGGAGGCTGCCCTAAGGCCAGCTGTAGCTTGGGGGGCCACCAGGCAGGCTGCTGTGACAGTTGTCAGCCAGGACTAGAACTGATTCGCCCCCTGCCTAGCTGGCCTCCCTCACCTGTCTGCACTGAGCTTGGACCCCAGAACCGGCCTAGATTTCTGCTCTCCTGAGGCAGTGCGGTCACTGAGACGGGTCACTCATTTGGTCTGCACGTACCCAGGCCTTCTGGACACTGTGCAGTGGTGAAGGGGAAGGATGGTAAAAATAGCGCCACCCCAGCCAGCGGGAGACAAGTTCCTTGAGTGAGGAGACAGAACAGGGCTCCCTGCAGAACATTCTGGAATCCTGGACACCACCTAGTCACTTGTTGGGAGCTATTCACCCTCACTGGAGGGGAATTGGAGACCATGGTGCTTCCCCACCCAAGTTAATTTCTGGGCAGCTTTGTGGCTGCAGAGACCAGGGAGGGACTCAGAATTCCTTGCACTGCAGGACTCTGCAGAACAGGACTCAGGCTGCAGAAGAGGACTCAGGATTCCTTGCACTGCTCTTCTTAGAGAAGGCAGACAAATTTTCCTCCCTGGGCTTCCAGGGGCCAAGAGAGCCAGCAGCTCCAAGTGGGAGCAGAGAGAAGCCAGCCGCCCATACCTCCACCAGAGGTGCTTTGGGAAGGCCCACTCTGGAAAGCACTACTCATAGGTCTACCTCTGCCAGCTGTTTTCTTGAGGACAGGCATTTGGGACACCAGGTCACAAGTTGTTCTCTTCCTTTGTCACAGCACAAGGCATGGGCCACACAAAGAGATGGTTTCCCTGTAAGGGACCAGCTGGGCCCAGTCGAAGGCACTGTTTCATATCTCTGCCCAGCTGGTTGGCAGCAGGAGCCGATCAGGACATCCCGCCAACGTTTCCAGTGTTAATATGGCTCCCGATGCTGAGAGCCAAGGTCCGATCAGGTGAATTGGTGGTGCGTACGCATCCCTGCAACACCTGTGAGGGTTTTGAGCTTCTGACCACGTCATGAGGGAAGCCTGATAGCAGTCTTTCTACTTCATCTTCTGAGCGACTCCTTGGCATGGGTTTCCATGAATTCCTTCCCTCAGGGCCTGATTAGGTTGGGGAAGGGGCCAATTCCACTTGGGATGTGCCCTCCAGCAAGCTTGGCATGTTGCATCCCCCCATGCCAGTCAGGCCTGGATAGGGACTGCCTAGGGTTTTCAAAGTGTCACACATACCCGGGGACTATACACCTCGAGGGCCAGCGGGTGCCATTCATCCCATCTCTGGTCATGCGCTAGCCCCCAACCTTTGCGGACCATTTTCTGTTGACCTTGCCCCTTCCCCTTTATAGGAAGGGGAGGGAGAGAACAGAGAGGCGTAATTCTCTAGTGTGACCCATGATCAAAACGGGAACAGTGCGGTCAGTGTGGAGAGGGGGGAGCCGGGGCCCAGGTGTGCTTTGGTTTTGGAATCTTCGCCAGGAGCATGACTAAGCCTTTCTGGGGCCCACGCCATCATCTGGAGGTAGCCTCACACCTGGGCTCATCACAACAAAATCATTCACCCCTTCTAATCTGCCCTTTCCAGATAAACTAAAAATGAATAGAATCACCAAGCAGGAATGTGCAAGCTGTGACCTGGCCTGGAGATAGGGCTGAGATGGGCTTGTAGGTCACAGGGCTTGCTGCCCTTCACTACTACTGCCTGCATCCCCTGGACTCACAGGGCCCTGGGGAGTTCTCTGCCCATTTCTGAACAAATGTCTCTGCACTAGGAACTGTCACCTCCATTCTACTGCCAAGAGGGGCAGGATAACCCTTCCTTGTTCCTTCCTACTCCTTCCTCCTTCCTCCTTCCCTCCTTCCCCTCCTTCCTTCCCTCCATAAATAGCTCTGGAGCCCCCATCAAGTTCTAGTTGCTGAGAATAGCGTGATGGGCAGGACCTACAAGGACAACAAGGACATACTCTCATCGTGTTTACATTCTCCCAGGGAGGCAGACGAGCAAACAAAATAATTTCAGATAAGGACACCTGCTCTAAAGAAGAAAAGCAGGGTAATAACATGGAATCTACTTTAGGCTAATGGTCAGGGGCAACTTCTCTTGAGAGACAGCATTTAGGAGACTAAACAGTAAGAGAGAGCCAACCTAGGGGAGCACTGGGGTCCCAGTCATCAGCCCCCAGGAACAAAGCTGGCGAGGGCAGAGCAGCTGGCACGCACAGCCAGGTTTGCCTGGCTTGCTAATCCTTAGTTTTTCTGCCACATCCTGCTTCCTCCCTTGGCTAGAGAGTGAGGCTGGGCTCAGCTGTGTGGTGAGAGAGGCCAGGCTGAGTTGCAGGGCGCTGGGACCCTCCTGGTGCAGGGCAGCCCCTTGTGGCTCCACCCTCCTGGACCCTTGCTCATTTGTGCTGAGGTCACAGGGTGAAGGACAGGAAGATGGGCGTGCAGCCTTCAGGTCCCTGTCAGCTGCTGGTGCTCCATGAACCCAGCTTTGCCCATCTGGAGATTCTTAAGGTCCTCCCCAGCTCAGTCCACCAGGCTCCAGGGCCAGCACCTGCCCCTGGCTCCAAGGGGCAGTTCCAAGGACCTCTTTCACAGTCTCAGCCCAGCATTTTTATGAACTTACAGAAAAGTTGCACAATTAGTAAAGAACTTCCAAATATCCTTAAATTGGATTCACTTGTGAGTACATTCGTCCTGTTTGTGCTCTCTCTCTCTCTCTCTCTGTATATATACATTTTTTCCTCTTTTTTCTGAGCTGAGAGTGAATTTGATATCTTGTGCCTTTTCGTGCCTCAATACTTTAGAATAGAGTTGTGCCTAAGTACAAGGCCTCCTCTTAGCCACAGCAGTTATCAGAATCAGGGTGCTTACATCTATCCACTCTATCTATTATTACAATCTATCCATTGCCTTGCCTGCAGTCCATACTCAAATTTTGTCAATTCCTCAGTAGTGCTTTGTAATTCGTTTTTTTTTTTTTTTTTTCTTTCTGTTTTCGGTTTGTTGTTGTTGTTGTTGTTTTGTTTTGGTTTTTTTTTTTTTTTTGGTACCAGGAATCGAACTCAGGACCTTGTGCTTCCAGGCAGGTGCTTGTGCCACTGAGCTATCTCCCCGGCCCTCTTTCTGTTTTCTAAGAGCCAAACAGGTATGGCAAACTGCGTTCAGCACCCTGTCTCTTTAGTCTCCTCCACGCTGGGGCAGGGCCTATGCCTCTCTCTGTGCTCCTGAACCTCAGCAATGCAACAGCACACCTCTGCAGCCCTTTGTGGCCAGATTCCGGCTGCACATTTCCAGCAGGAACCCTAGTGACCTTGTGTCCTTCTTGGCGCTCACATCAGGAGGTCCAGGTGCCGGCCAGTCTCTACACTGGAGATGCTTACTTTGACCCTTCCTAATTCAGAGTTTTTTAATCCCTCTGTTTCTCCCAGCCATGGTAGTTTGGCCCTTGTATTTCCCCACCTTGAGTGTTTCGGTCTGTTATTTGCTTCTGTCTCTGTTTCTTTGGGGAGCAAGCTCCATTTCTTGTCCCTGTCCCTCTGTCTCCTACTTCTCTCTCTGTCTCTCTCTCTCTCTCTCTGTCTCTATCTCCCCCCACTCTCAATCTGCTTGCTTGTTTTTTTTCTTTCTTTCTTTCTTTCTTTTCTTTTCTTTCTTTCTTTCTTTCTTTCTTTCTTTCTTTCTTTCTTTCTTTCTTTCTTTCTTTCTTTCTTCAGTGCTGGGCATTGAACCCAAGGTCTTTATATTGAACTACATCCTCAGCCCTTCTTTTATTTTTTATTTTGAGACAGGGTCTCACCATATTGCTAAATTGCCCAGGCTGAGGCCAGGCATGGTGGCACAGGCCTGTAATCCCAGCACTTGGGAAGCTGTGAGTTTGATGCCAGCCTGGGCTACATAGCAAGACCCTGTCTCAAAAAAAAAAAAGAAAGAAAATTAAGTCGGGCATGGTGTCACATGCCTGTAATCCCAGCACTCAGGAGGATGAGGCAGGAGGATCGCTGTGAGTTCGAGGCTAGCCTGGACTACATAGTGAGTTTAAGATCAGTCTGAATTACAGAGCGAGACCGTGTCTTCTAAGAGCAATCAATCACTCAGTCAATCAATAAATGGCCCGAGCTGGGCTCAAGCTTGCAATGCTCCTGCCTCAGCCTCCCAGAGTGCTGGGATTACAGGTGTGCACTAATATGCCCAGCTGCTTGGTTTGGTTTCCTCTTGGCTGCTGCCGCCTCCCTTTGTTTTGGTCCTGTCTCACCTCTTGTGGGTCTCTCTAAAATGCTGATTTGCCCTGAGCATAAGAGCCACTTGGACAAACCACAGGTTAATCCACAGCTGGTCACCTCCACAGATGTACCCCCTGGTTTGTGCTTCTTTGCTATGAGAAATTAAAGGGAAATAAGCAGAGAGCCCTTTGAGGACAAAAATCTTGGTGGTGTCACATCTACCCAACGTGGGGTCTCACCTCTAGGACTTCATCTCCAGGTCCAGGGGGAAGGCGGGCTACAGGAGCAAGGCATGCTGGGGGAAAGCTCCTCTCCCCACTCCCAGCCCCCTTTCAGCCCACCCATCAGCCCTCTCCCACGGAAGGGTGCCCAGACCCCAAACTCCCCTCTAGTTCTGGGGCTGAGACTCACTGTGGTTTGGCCAGGGTTGAGTAAATACTGTCTTTCTGCCAAGACAGAGCCCACTCAAAACTTTGAGGTTGGCAGGTTTCTTCCCACCTTGAAGAACCACTGGACCCACCGTGGCCTTTGTTCACGTTTGGTGGTCACTAGGTTGGAGAAAGCCAGGCCTACACATCAGCTCTCCAGATTAGGACCCAAACCACAGTCCAGAGAATAAAAGCCAGACCACCACACTCTGCCAGCTGTGCGTGGCCATGCACTCACTGCCACGGTGTTGGACTTTGAATTATGTTGGCATCATCCCTATTAGTATAGGCAGTCATATAGCAGGCGAACTGGTAAACACCATTCTTGGGCACTTGTGCACAGAGAGAATGACCCCTCTTGCATGAAATCAGTAATTCACTGTGATATGGGCTTTGATCTTTTGGGGGGCTCAGTTTCCCTATATGTAGAGTGAGGGGCTTGGAAGAGAAACTCCATGACCTCCTTTTCTCTGTGCTTCCGGGAGCCCATAGTGCACCAGTGATGGGCCGACGCTTTCCTTGGGAAGCCCGGTCGCTCGTTCACCCTCCGTGTGTGCTCCTGCTCCGCCTCAGTCGTGATCATGATGATTATGTGGTGTGTTTGTTTCTTTCCAGTGCATCCCCAGAGACTTTCCACCCTTCTGATTCCTCTGCAGACATCTGTCTTCATTTATGGAATGAAACATCACTAAGGACCAGCATGGAGCAAAAGACAAAGAAAGGAATATTCCTGGCCACCTAGGCCAGAGCTGGGCAGTGCCTTCTGCTGTCTTGAGCTCCACAGCAGCAGGGTTGGCCAGGTGCAGGGCAGAGAGCAGCCAGGAAGCCAGTGCCACCCTCCGCTGTGCCTCTTCGGGTGGCACAGGCCCAGGGAATGTCAGGGCCACGAAGGCCCAGGGAGCTCACACTGCATCCGGTCGTGAGCAACGAAAAGCCCAGGCAGGGGACATAATGGCCAGAGCCGGCGGAGTAGGGACTGAATCCCAAGGCTCATGACTTCCACTTCACTGCTCCCTCATCCATCTCCCTTGGATTCTCAGCTTGCAGGCTCAATAGCTCCCGTCCCCAGACCTGTTGGCAGACAAGAGGAATAACTCATGTGAGTCAAAAGCAATTTGCAAACATAAATAATTTTCAGTGCCAGGAGAGGAGACAGTGGGAAGACGCCTGGGAGCCTGAGGGGAGCACAGCTGGTCCAGAGACCCCCTGGCCCTGCCTGTCCTTCCTCTCCCCTCCTTGGTGCTGGTGGGAGGCTCAGGAGCACCATAAACAAAGGAGGGAACAGAATGGCCATCAGGATGCTCACTTCTGCTGTCCACAGGAGGGATTCTGATTCTAGGTTTCTCCTTCCTTGCCCCCAACTTTCTGTGGTTTTGTAACCTCACCTCTGCTAGAGGCTTGGGGAAGAAACATGGTCCTCGGCTTGCTTTGGACGGACACAGGCCTCCTCGCCATCGCCAGCCTTTCCTATGTCCTCGAGCCCTTATGGCACATATCCTAACAGAGATAGGCTGGCTCGCCCTTATTTTGTGACTGTCACATCATCCCTGTGTTATATTCCAGAGGAGCCTCACACCGCTGTCCCCCACTCCCAGTGTGGCCGCTGCTCTGCGGGATCGAGGCAACCACCCAAGACCGCTCTCTGACTGTGGGAGAGGCATTTGCTCATCTCCTCTGACAGCATGGGCAACCTCTTTTAAGAGGTTTTCGAGAATGGTGGCAGGAGTGAGTGTGGAGCCTGTGTCATTTTGGAAATCCCAGAGCATTAAACACACCTTTCCAAAGCCCACCCCAAGAGGCCATCTGAAGCCGAGAGAAACAATGAGAAACCAGATACCATGGAATTAGTGAAGAATTTCTCAGATGAAACAGGAAAAGGAGGAAATCCAGGGGGGTTTACGTGACACCTGGCGCAGGTTGAAAGGATCTGGGGCCAGTTATTGGCAATAGTAAACTGCAGGGTGCGTTTGAAAGGGTCTTCACCTGGGCAGAAGTGAGAGGCATTCCTGCCAGGTAGTCCTAAACACACACACAGGTACACACAGGCACGCACATGCGTCTGGAACATCTTTTATGAACACCCCAATCCAGATTTGGAAAACTTCAGCAATTGGAGAATAAAAGAGTGTATGCCAACATCACCAACCTCCCGAGCCACATGAAAAGTACGTTCACAAGATGAAGTGGGTGCCCTGCTGTTGGGAAACACATGACGGGCACCACCGGGCTGATGCAAAAATTAAACCACGAGTCTTCCTGGAATGTACGCCAGGACTTATCCTTGGGGTCTGTTTCCCTAAATTCAATTACTGCATAATTACCTGGAGTCCCCTGAAATTCTCACAAATGGATCAGGTGGAGGATCGAAGGGGCGGCAGGACCCCAGAGCAGCTGAGCCGCGTGTCTGCTCTCCTGGCTCCTGGCAGGGAGAAACGGAGCATCCTTGCGGCTGTGGGGAGCTGAACTGCTGAAGGTGGGGCTCCTGGGGCAGTGCTGGGTCCTGGGTTTGTGGATGATGTTAGTGGCTTGAAGCACAGGAAGCGGAGTCACTGTCCCAAAGCCCCTCTCAGATACACACGCACACACACGCGGGACTTGGCACACACACTCACAGACATACACGAGGTATGAGATTCCAAGGTGTCTACTAAAGAACTGCACAAGCTACGGGAGTACCGAGAAGCCCTCGGCGTTCCCCTAACCTGCCAGGAGCCCAGGACTGTGCCTGGACGACTAGAGATCCATGCACACAAATATGTAGCGTTGTGCACCTGACTGACAGTGAGTAGTGGGTGGGAGTCGGGGACAGTCAACATACAGTGAACTACTTAGTAGTTACGCAGAACAGGGCCCCATACAGGCTGGAATAGTATAAAGAGACCTCGGAGGGAAGGGGACTCTGAGGATCCCCAGAACCCTGGAGATGAGGAGCAGGACTCCCGGAGAGAATGGCAGCTGGGAATTCTTGCCTCTTTCCCCATAAACTGGCTCTTTAACCTCAGGCAGGTTAGCCGCCAACCCTTCATACTGTCACTTGTAGACTAGGGACAGTAATAGGACCTACCTCCTGGAGATGAGAGAATTAAATGAGATAATCCCCCTAAAGTGCCTGGCATATAATAGGCACGCAATTAATGTTAAACTGTTATCATTAACTGGGAAGGGAGGGAAGAGGTGAGGAGGAGGAGAGTGGGGGGAGCGGTGGATCTCTGCGCTAGTGGTGGCAGGAAGTAGAGACTTGCATCCAAGAATAACAGCCTTCAAGACAATTTCCTCCTCAGAGCCTTCACCTTCTCAGATGAGCAGCTAGCATAACAGAGGATCATATAATAAGCTCATTTCCAAAAGCGTGAGGATTTGGTTTTGTCCCAGCACAGGCTTGCTCATCTGTACCTTGTCCTCTCTCTTGTCCTCTCTCCTGTCCTCTCCCTTGTCCTCTCTCCTAACAGGGTAAAACTGGAGAGGCCGAGTCTAAGGTCCTAGGGACATAAATAATCCACCCAGTAGCGACTGAGGCCCTGGTGCCGAGGCTGTGGAGAGAGGAGGTGGCCCAGGACGGTGATTCAGAGGTAAACATTCCTGTGTGCCTGTCCCTTGGTCAAGCTAAGGCTGCAGGCCAGAAGCCGTTAGAGGACGTTTGGGTCTGAGTTGGTATATTTAATGTTCCCTGGCAGAAAAAGTAACCTGTGTGTTTATCCAGGGGGTTTTCCAGAAGTGCTGGAGGCTGTCTCCTGACCCAGTTCATCCTCCCTAGCTTGGCTCAGCTTTCAAGGTAACCAGGAAACACACACAAAAGGTAAAGGTTTTGGGGTAAAGAGAATGGACACAGCAACCAGGTCTGTTGTCCTCCTTTTCTGATTTAGAATTTTGCCATTGGAGGGCCTGGGAGACAGCTCAGTGGCACAGCGCCTGCATGGCAAGTTCAAGGTCCTGAACTCAATTCCTGGTACCAAAAGAAAAAGAATTTTGCTGTTGGGTGTGGGCAGCAATGGGTAGAAGCCTCAATGGAGGAGCCCAAAATGGGCCAAAAGACAAAGGGTCCTATGCTAATCTTCCCCTACTTCTGCATTTCAGTGTGTCACAGGCCCAGAGAACTCCCACCCCACCCAGCCCCACCATTCTACAGCCCTTGCTATGTCTTCGAGGTCATTACCATGATCATGCAGGACCAGTGCTTCTCAGTTGTCTGTGCCTGTCTCTTCTGTTGGACTAAAAGGTCCCTGTGGGCAGGGACTGACCATGGTGACTTTTCAGGACTGAAACATAGTTTCCAGGATGCCCAGCTAAATTTGAATTTCATCTAAGTAATGCATTCATTTTCTTTCTTTTTTTTTAGTAGATGCATGTCTCAAATATTTCACGGAACATATATCTACTAAAAAATTGTGCACCTGAAATTCACTTTTAACCAGGCACTTTAGGTTTTTATTTGCTCAGTCTGCAATCCTAGATCCAAAGCACCCCAGATCTGCGGACTTCTACCCCCTCCCCAGTGGCATCCAAGGAGGGAGTAGGCACTAATGGGCTGAACTTGGCTCTTCTGAAAGCCAGCTGGGAAGGGAAAGGGCCACAGGGAGACTGAGCTGTGGTTTGGGGCTGGGCTGGTTGCAGGAGTGGTGACTTTGGAGGGCATGTACAAGTGCTCCTCCCTCTGTGTGGGGTCAGCTCCAGCCTCTGTGCTGGAGGCTTAGCCTTACAAAAAAGGTTAATTTGGGGGAAAAAAAATTTCGGTTCTAATATGCAGGATCAAGACTCACACTTTCCTTCTCTGCCTTGAACTTGGGCTCAAAGAGGGTTTATGGTCCTTTGTTTGTGATGTGATGGGCGGGAGCTGGAGGAACCCAGAAGAGCTGGGGCTTTTGGACTCTACCTCACAAGACCCTCTGTTCTGTGTCTTGACCATGTCTTCCAAGGCCTTTGCCCAAAGTCCCTGGGGATGAGTCCTGAGGTGGCTCTCTGTACCAGCCAGCTTGGTTCCAGAATCAGCACAGGACCAGCCATGTGCTCTGGACAGTCTATCAGGCCAACAGGCCCTCATACTTGTCCCACAGGCAGCTCTGTCCCTGTGCGGACTGAATAGGACAAGATGTTCAGGTGGCACTTGGCATGTCTGCAGAGCTCAGCAAATATGTCCCTCTTGGGACCCAGGGAGTCTCGGACACCAGGCTCTGGCACCCCCATCCTAATAGCTCCTGGGGCCAGGACCTCCTCCCCATTGTCCTCCTTCTGACTTCAGGCTGTTGGCTCTGCCCAGGACCACTCCCCAAAAGCCCTGCTTCCAGGCCCAGTACTCAAGGTCTCAGTCCATCTGCAGGCCACGCCTTTCCAGGAATGTTAGTGGACTCCTCCCCTGCCCTCGGGGAGTACCATCCTCCACCTCCCATCCCCCACCTGCAGGGGCCAAGCTCACACCTAAGTGGCCTGGTGTGCAGACCTGAACAGGGGCTCCCCTATGCATTCTGGACTTTTTGGTTCTCAACTAGAAAAACAGGGAATGGAGGTCCCTGCCTGACATGGGCCTTTGTGTGCCAGCCACTGAAGGACAGGGCCAATTCTAATGCCAACAGGCGGCCTGCCAGCAGCCGAACAGCCTCCTCCACTCGCAGAGTGGCAAAGGGCACTTTTACACGGAGGGGTAGGGGCATGCTTAACTCACTCTGAAGGGAAATGGGGGTGATGGGGGTGGTGGTAGGGACAACTCACCAAAGCCAAGGCCAGAAACTCCTAAAGGCTTTTTAAAAGTGCTTCTTCCCTTCCCTTCCTTCCTCCTCTCTCCCGCCGGCCTCCCCTCCCCCACCTCCAGCCGCTGGTGGCCTACAGCCAACACTGGCCACTCTGTGCGCATCAGGCCCCCGCCTCCCTGCCTTCCTCTCCATCTCTTCTCCTGCCTTCCTAACTCTGACCCTCTTGGCACCCCCACCCATTTTGAACCAAGTGGGCCACTTCCACCCTGGCACCCCACACTGAAGGGCCCCTCAGTCCTGGGTCAGCAGATGGGCGCTTTGGCGACCCGGTGCAGCCGCGCGCCCACCAGGTCCCCAGCCCTGCTGGGTGACCCGGGCCAGGAGAAAGATCGCTGTGTCTGCAGAAAGCGGGTCAAGGCCGCCTGGCTCTCGGAGCCGCACCCCTCGCCCCCTCGGGGTCTTTAACCCCTTCCTCGCCTGCTACACTAAGCGGCTGGGCCTTGCCACCCCAAAGGGGATCGGCAACGAGTGCCAGCTCACCCGCGAGCTAAGGAAGCGCGGGTGGCAGGCCTTGCTCGCCGGCCTCCACCCCCTCCCCATCCATCCCTCAGGAAGCCCCCCCCCACCGCGCCTCCTCCGCCGCGCGCTCATTCGCAGCCGCCGGCAGGCCGGGCGGTTTCCGGGGAGAGCCTGGCAAAGAGCTTCAGCCGCTTCCTCGGCGGGGCGGGGCGGACGAAGCCCGCAGGGGACGCCTAAGAGGGGGGGGTCCCAATCCGCGGAACCTCCCTAGCAGCGGGAAGTAAGGATAACATCGCACCCGCCAGTGTCTGCGCCCCAGTGTGGCACCCCGGTATGGGGGGTGGGGACAAAGGTCAGCAGCTGCCCGCAGCGCACGTGGGGAGGGGGGAGCCCCATCCGCCTCTTGCCCATCCCCCTTGCACCCCCTCCTCCGCCACCAGAGTCCAGGGGTTGCCAGCGCGGTGGGCACCGCCGGCCAGAAAGCCCAGGGCACCCGAGTGGCTCGGGTACCCCCCCACAGGAATTCCCCTTTCCAGTGGAGCGCCTCTCAACTCCCCCCCCAGTGGGGTCACCCTCGGGCGGAGCGCGGCTCCAGTCCGCTGGAAAAGTCTAGCGGAAGACGCGGTGGGAGTCCTCCCGGACACCAAGGCGGATGTGGGGTGGGAGAGGGGTCCGGAGATCAGGTCACCTCTCCCAACCTCCTCCGACGTTCCCTCTGCGCTATTCTCTGAACAGCAAATTGCACCTTCAACATCTCCATTTAATATTTACATTCAAGCAGGTAATAATTGGAAGCTTATAGTTTAGACATTTCTAGTAGCAGCAGGTTCTAGAGAGCTCGTTTAGCCTTTTAACAAACTTTTTTTTTTTTTGCACATAGAAACAACACATCCATGTGTACAGTATCAAAAAATATATACCAAGGTTACTGGTATTGCAGTTCCTGGAGGGGAGGAAATGAAATCAACCGAAATACTGAATGAAGGGGAAAGAAGGTCAACAGAAAATAGTTTGTCTGATATAGAATATAACATGATCTAGAGGAAACTCCATAAATCTAGGTTTTTATATTTCAATATATAAATACCTACAAATAAATATATATATATATATATATATATCAGCCCGAACGGGGATGGTCGGGCCTTTTGAGCTCAAACAATACATTTCAATAATAACACCACGTACAAACGGGAGTAGAGTCAGCACTTGACAAGTTAGCACGGTTAAAATATAATACTATAACTCTGAGACCGCCGCGCGGCTGCCGGGCCAATTCCGGAGCTCCGCGGGGAGGGCGCACTCTCGTCTCGCGTGGGGAAGGGGCAGTGGGGGCGGACCGCAGGCACCGAGTGGAAGGAGACTGGCCCTGGCGAGCACCTCCGCCGGGATCGGACCGCCGCAGGGAGCGCCTGGGCCACCACGCTGGGCTGTCCTCGCTCGCCCTGGGGCCCCCGCAGCTTCTGTGGGGGAGAGGGGAGCACCCCAGGCTCCCGGGGCTGCTCCCTGCCCGGAAGCGCGTCCCCTTCCGACGCCCCGGCTACACCGTCACGTACTCCTTGAACGTGACCGTGAGGCAGTTCGCGGTGACGTCGGTGATAATTATATTTCCAAAGAACGGCTTGAACTCGCTCAACGGCTCTGTGGGCTCGTCCTGGGCCTCAGCGGGAGGCTTCTCCGCCGCTGTCACCGGCGCCAGCACCACCGCTGCTGTTGCCGGCACCTCGGGCTTCACCTGGAGGGAGCTGGGCGGCTCCCCGGCCTCGCTGCGCGTCTTAACGCAGCGCAAGTCTATGGGCTCATCCAGGTCAGAGTCCAGCAGGATGACCTCAGGCTGTGGCAACGCAGCGGCAGCGGGTGGCAGGTCTGCAGCGGGGCGCTCAGCAGCAGGGCTGCCCCCCAGGCAGGTGGGCGTACTGATGCTGCGTGCAGTCAGCCGCTTCTTGCAGGGCTCCCGCTCGCTGTGGGTCTCCGAGAGGCAGCGCTTGCGCGCGTGGGAGAGGTTGAGGCCCATGGTGTGGTGGTGGTGGTGGTGGTGATGGTGGTGGTGGTGGGTGGGCGGGTGCGTGCCCCGGGCCGAGTCCCAGGCCAGCAGGTCTGGCTTGGTGGTGAGCTGCAGGGGCTGCTCCGCGAAGGCCTCCTTAGTTGGGGAGAGCTTGCGGGAGCCGGTGTCCTGGGGCTGCGGGTCCCCCGGGCCTGGCGCCTCCTCCTCCCGCCTCTTGCAGGGCACGTCAGTCTTCTTCTCCTCGGAACTGCCTGTTGCCTTTTTAAAAGTCCTGTCGGATGTGGGGTGGCGCTCCTCGGGAGGGCGCTTCTTGTGGCTGGGGGAGCGCGCCTCTCCGTCTGCTGCCTCGCCCGACTTGATCTTCACCGCCTGCATGCCGTTCTCCATGTACTTGCTCATCACGATTACGATGCGTCCGTTCTTGTTCTTGTTCTTGACGATCTTCATCTTGCCCCCAATGCCATTGCCTGTCACCGCCTCTTTGGGGGACGATGTCATTCCGTTGGGGGGTCCCTTCTCGGAGCCCTTGCCTGGAGCCCCCGCTGCCCCGGCCAGAGGCTTCATGGGCCCCAGGTAGCCTTTGGCCGCTGTGCCATGGGCCCACTTGTCAGGCGGGTGGCCCTTGGCGCCCAGGTCCGGGCAGGTGGGGCTGGGCGCCTCCTTGTGGCCGCCCTGGTACTGCAGGTCATACATCTTGGGGTCCGGCTGGTAGGGGTGGTGCTTCTTGCTGTTCAACTGGTAGTAGTACTTGCCGCTCTTGCCTGGTGGCGGGGGCTTGCCCGCTCTCTCCTTGCTGTGTGGTTGGTACTGGTGGTGCTTTTTGCTGTTGAGCTCATACTGGTGGCCCTGGCCCTTGCCCTGCGTGCCCAGCTCCAGCTTGGAGCGGTTATCAGCTGAAGAGTCCTGGAGCCCGGTCAGGACATTGGAGCGACGGGCAAAGGTAGGTACCTGAGGGAGGGAGTGGGACGAGGGAGAAGGTCGGCCCCACCGAGTTCCAGGAGCACCGGCAATCCCCCAGCCCCACGGGGTCCGCAGCTGCTTCATGAGGGACAGGGTTTGGGGGGCAGAGGAATTGGGAAAGGCTGGAGGGGGTCCCCGGGGCCAGCCACGAGTATTCACCTGCACCACCAATGGCTTGGGCTTCGGCCCTCTCTTCCGATATCCCATCAGCTGCTCCTGCCGTTCCCTGGGGATGGAACAGAGGGCAGCGCAGTCAGCCTCGAGGTCACCTCCCCAATCTTCAGTGATGCCCCACCTCCAGTTTAAGACAGTGGCCAGCAGGATGTGGAGGGATGAAAAGGTAGAGGCAGCTGGGCGTTCCTGTGACACCCCCAGCTGCAATTCCCTTTAAGCTGGCATCAGATCTCATCTACCCAAGGATCCTCTGCAAAGGGCTCCCACCTCTGATTCATCTAACTCATCACACCAGTTCACCATCTATGCCTGGGAGGCCTGCAGCTCTCATCTGGGTCAGGACGAAGGGCAGCCCCACCGCACCCCCTTGGGCCGGTGCCTCTGAGTAGAGTGGGCATGGGGTCCAGGGAATAGGGGCAGCCCAAACGGGGTGAGCGCAGACCCTGTCCCTCCCCATCAGAAGCACGGGATGCTAACGACCTCATTAAGATTCAGATAACGAGAGCCGCTGCCGCAGAAGAGAGGGCTGGTTTTCTTAAAGGCCAGGCACTAAACAGGGGGAGGGGCTGTGCTCTTGTTTACACAGCGGCAAATGAGCCAATTAGGGGCTGGGGCTGGGGGCCGGCGGCCAGAGTCTGGCCAGGTTCTCAGCCACCTGGTGAACCCGCCCTAGCACCGGCACCACCCAGGCTGAGCCGATGGGCGGGGCGGGGGCGGCGCCTAGAAACACCGCCAGCTTGTTGGAGCGGGATCTCTGTCTTGATTTCCTAATTAATAAAACCCATGGGGGGGCACCAGGTCACTAAACTACAACCTCCAGGTCTCCACCTTCAGGCTAGCCAAAGGGTGACCTACCTAAGGGCCAACTGTCCCAGGCACTGCTGAGTCCTCTATAGGAGAGGGAAGTACCCCTCCGGAGTGCCAAAGTTGCAGCCCGTCCCTTGGCCAGGGACTCACTCTCTAGCAACCCTAGGCACCACCCCACCCCACCCAACTGCCCCTGCACTAACCCAGGGAGTCCCACCATGCCCCTGGGCCCGGGCAGGGGACTGACTCCAAAGTTGCGTGGCATTGCAACAGCCTGCGTTTTAATTCTTGAGGGACCCATTATGCAACATGGCATCAGCCGCTGACATGGTTACAGGGTGTTGAACTCCCAGGTGGAGTCGGGGCAGGATCCCTGACCAGCGCCCCCCTGTGTCGCAGAAGAGCAACTTTCCTGCCAGTGGCTACCTCAGAGGGTCTAGTTTAGTTTTAGCGCCAAACACACCACAGTAAATAATGCAAAATGAAAGGGGGAGGAGGAATGGAAGGCAGTGGGGTGGCCGAGCTCGGAGGGCTGCGGCTGCTCCTCCCCTCCATGCCCTGCCCCCTCTATCCTCCCCAAAACAGAACCACAGCCACCACTGGTGAATCCAGCTGCAGCGTGACAAGCATATGTGCCCAAGAGGATGAGCCCCCCTCCCCAAGAAGCCACCCTTCCACCACCGGGCAGCACCCAGCCCACGCCCTTGGGCCAAGCTCCCCCTGCCCTGATGGAGGCCCTGCCCCACCACAGAACCCAGTGGGGTCATGAATGGCACAGGACTTTAAACAGCATCTATTCCCTGCCATCTCCAGCTCCCCTAGAAGGGGTGAGGGTGTGGGTTAAAGGCCTTGCCAACTCTTCTCCAGCCATCAACAGGTTAAGTTCAGTTCCATGACGTCCTAGAGGTTTCACAATGCCAGCTCCTTTGGAGCTGCCCTGCGAGGTGCTGGTGCCAAGCGGCCAGTGGCTGCAGGAAAGCAACACCTAGGCTCTAGGGGTGGGGCTCCACAGTTGTGGGGGGGCATGAGTGGAACAGGCGAAGCCTCAAGTTCTCCAGGGCAGCTGCAGGGCCCCCCAGACACTCTTCCCACAGTTCCCCCCAAAACACAAGCCTTGCCTTCCAGGGCCCTGCCCTGCCCCCACTCCCGAGCTACACTAACTGCCAAGGACACTGGTTAAAGAGGCCGAGGCTGCAGCCTTGGCCGTCCAGGCCCCGCTGTGGGGGGAGGCTCCTACTGGTCCTCTTCCCGCTTTCCCCCTTTCCTATTGCTGTGTTACCCACTTTCCATTCCCATATACGGTCACGGAGCGGGCAGTGGCTACAGGGGACGCTCACCTGTTCTGGAAGGCGATCAGCAGCCTGGGATCCAGGATGTTCTCCTCCGGTTCCCACGTGTTATATCTTGCAAAGGAAAAGGGAGGGGGACATGGGTAAAAAAACACCAAGCCAGCTTTTCGGCCTCCAGGAGGGGAATGACATAAGGCCATATTCTGTCTTCACGAAGCGAAAGCCATTTAGCTGTGGATGTGGAGGGCAGATTTCTGCAGGCCTGACACAGTCCCTGATACACTGCCTCCCCCAAGTCAAAATAAACACACAAGGACAGGAAGAAAGGGGAGGGGTAGGGAAAATGAAACTAGCAGTTTATTTTGCAGTTGTCAAGAATTTTAAGCATGTAACTGCGACATGTTCCAAAGCCACTTTGCTCACCAGGAACCCTGAGTGCAAAGCAGCCGAAATGCAAAGTCGCAGTACCCCTCCTCCTCTCCCCAGCCCGGAGTCTCCGCGAGGGTTTCAGCCGTTCTGCATTTGACCCCTAATCCGATAACCGACAGCCCAGGGGCCCCCCACACCCCCTCGCCGCTCAGGAGCCCGCTGTCACGGGCAAGCAACCCCCAAATACTCAGCGACACAAAAATATGCCTCTCTCTCTCTGTGTGAGTGTGTGTGTGCGTGTGCCTGCGCGTGTCTCCATCCGGTGCCTTCGCATTTCAAATTAAAGAAAAAAATTCCCCACCAAAAGCGCCGCAGTGACAGTTCCCAACATTTTCTGCTTTTTTTCGTCCCCTCTCTGCACCACTAGGAGGGAGAAGGCACACAATTGCATTTTCGTCGCTTTTTAATTTTTTTTTTTTGGTTTTGCAATATGGAGCCGTTCGGTGGAGGGAAAGGGGAAAGGAGCCATTTTCTGCTGCACATCAGTCAGTGCCTGCGCCCTCCCTCCCTCCGCCGGCCTCCCCGGCTCGGCCCCGCGTCTCTCCAGCTCCTCCGGCTCCTTTTAGTGCATAAATTAGTGATGGCATTTCCCGGAGAGCGGAGCACAACACAGGGCGCCGGGCTCGAGCTCGGCGGCTCGGCTTCCCAGTGCCTGCCACCGACTTCCCCACCCCCCCTCCTCCACCCCACCTCCACCCCGCCTCCCGTCCGCTCCCCCACCACCCCACCAGCTCGGCGGGTCCGGCCACCCGGCGTCCCGCGCCGCGGCACCCGACCGCCGCCCCCGCCGCCACTTACTTGGGGGACCAGCCTCTCCATTTCACCAGATACTCCACTCTGCCCTGGGGGGAAGAGACAGCACTCCATCAGCTTCCGCGGGATCCCCGGCTCCGGCCCGCAGCCTCCCCACCCCCTCCCCGCCTCTCGCGGGCTGCTCCGGCCGCCGCTCCCTCGCCGTCGCCCCTGCGCCACCCTACCTTGCGGATTCGCTTCTTCTCGATGCTCTCCACCGCGAAGACGTGCTCGCCAACAGCTGGTAGCTCCATGGCCGAGCCCGGGCGCGCCGGGGCGCAGGGGCCGGCACGGCTGCACACACTGCTGGCTCCCGCCGGCGCCCAGCTGCGACCCGGCGAGGCGCCCCGCCGCCCGCCCCGCACAGCCCCGCACCGCCCCGCACCGCCCCTCCGGCCGCCGCTACCCGCGCCCGCCCGGCTCCCGGCTCGCGCTCGCTCAGACAACTGAGCCCGGGCCGCGGCTGCACAAGAACTCATGCAAATCCCGGACGTCAGCGGGCGGGGCCTCGCAGGGCCAGCTCGGCGTCAGGGGGCGGGCCGCGGCGCGGATTGGCGCAGCCGGGCCTACCGGAGGCCCCGGGCCCTGGCGGCGGGGGAGGAGGCCGGGCGCGGGAGGGGGGTCTGGCAGAGGCGGGGGCCGGGGAGGTGCGGGGGAGGGATCGGCGGGCCTGGAGAGGGAGCTGGGGAGGGAGCGGGGCCCGGGAGGGGAGGTGTGTCGGCCGGGCCAGCTTGATGCCCGGGCCCCCCACCACCCGCCGGCCTTTCCCAGTGTGCACGGCCCGGGGACCCCTGCTGGGGGCCACAGAGGCATTAGCAGCAGTTCACAGTTGCTCGGAATTGCGTGGCTGTCGGCTCCGGAGGCTCGGGGAGCCGCCAGCAGGGGGCGGAATTGGGGCGGGGGCAACTGGCGCCCCCGCCCTCCAGGCCCTTCGCCCCGCCCCACAAGGCTCTGAGCTTTTTAGGCCGGCGAGGAAGGGCAAGAAAGGGGGTGGGGAGGAGACCAAGGACGAGGTGTGAAGGAGTTGGAAGAGGCGAGGAAGGGAACGAGGAAAGGCCGCCCCAGGCCAAAGCGATCTAGAGCCTCCCCAGGAAAAGTCTCCGGTCCAAACTCACTGCCGGTCCTGAACGGCTCCCAAATTACGCTTAGCCGGCTCGGGATGTCGTTTCCAGCAGGCCCACGGCCGCGCAGGACGCGAGGCGGGAAGGACAGAGCGAGGGCTATGGGGGAATATTCGGGTCTGCTTGGGGACCCAGGGGACTTCGTGGGGTCCTGGGAGGAACCTCGAAAGAGGGGGCAGGAGGTCCGAAAAGAAGCTGAGGCTGAGCGGTGGAAGAGCGGGCGGCGCGAAGGGAATGGAACAGCTGGAAAGCCACGCATTCCTTAGGAGTGCGCGTCCCCTGATCCCCGACAGGCAGCCAAGCCACGGCCCTGCGGACGCGGCTATAGGAGCCTCCTAGTGTGAAGTTTAGCACCTCCGGCGGCCGGCGAGACGGCGCGTTCTGGCATGCCGCTCCAGCGTCCGGCTGGGGGAGCTGCTGCGCGCCCCTCGGCCTCCCGAGGGCGCCGGCGGCGGCCCGCGAGCTCCGTGGGGTCTAGGTGGGGGGACCTGGCAAGGGGCTAGATGGCCCGAATGGGAGAGGCAGGGGCGCGCCTGGCCAGGGGTGCGTCCCGCCTCGGCCCAGGGCCCTTGAAGGACAGGGAGCAGGAAGCTTGCGCAATCGCTTGGCTGAGCGTCCACGGAGAAAGAAAAAGCTCAAAAGCCGAGCAGGAGTGGAGGAGCGAGGGGGGCGGGCAAAGAGCCATCCGGGTCTCCCTCCTGCCTTGCCAGAAGTTCCGGAGTCCCGGTGGAAACTGCTCGGTGCCTCGGGGAGAGGGGAGAGGGGAGAGGGGCGAGGTGCAGAAGCGAGCCCCCAAGGCCGGCCGGGGCTCGTGTTCTCCCGGGAACCCAAGAGCACCCTGCAGACAGTTTGGTGTTGAACACACGCGGTGACTCCACCGTGCCACCTATGGCTCACAGCTCCCGCGGCCGCCTCTGCTCCTACTGTCCAGCAGCGGCTGCCGGAGACCTGCGTGGCTCCCCTTGGAGGAGTGTTGGGGTGGGGGTCGTCTTTTGTCGGCAGCAAGGGGAGGTGGTCTTCGTGCTCAGCAGCGGATCTCCTTTGAGTTTGAGGGGGCAAACCTAGAATTCTCCAAGAAGGGGAGGGGATAGCAAGGCAGGCCAAGGACTGGCTGCAGCCCTCCTGACCTTCGGGGATTGTAGAGCGGGGGACAGGAAAAGATTTTTCTCTTGTGTCTGGCTCTTTTGGGACACTTGCCCACGGAGAAAAACTCTGGCGCGGGAAGCGACAGTCACGCGTCCACCCTGAGCCATTCAGGCCGTCCACACTGCCGGTCCGTCGCGAGGTCTGCAGCGACCATGTCTGCCCAGTCCCCTTGTCCGGGAAGATGTTGAGCTTTTCGACGATCTGCCCGCCCCCTTACTCGAAAATCCCCCGGAAAACCTATTTGCTAAGGGTGTTTCCGCGGCGTCCAGGTCGGGTGTGCCGGGGAAGGCGAGCGACCGCTGCAGCCTCCCCGCCGCCAGGGGCGTCGGACTGCGCAGGCGGCGGTTCGGCTCTCTGGGCTCAGGGCCCTCCGGACCCAAGCTTGGGCCCTTGGGGGCCACTCGGCGGGACTTGGTGCCCCGACGGCGATGTTGCGCAGGAGCCGGGCTGAGCTGGGGAGAAAGGAAGGCTCCCGCCCGCCCGCACAGCAGATCCTTTCTGTAGCTGCTAGTGAGGCGGCGCAAGGAGCCTCCGGGCTCCCCAAGACTGCGGGAGAGGTCAGGCAACTCAGAAATCCAGAGCCGCTCCCTCTCTGGGCCTTCTAGGGGACGATAGGGAAAGTGGCCGAAAAACAGAAGCACCGGACAACGCAGCAGCTCGCTTCCCTGGCGAGAGGTTGTGTATTTGCTGTCGTGGGCAGTGGGTACGTAGGGAGAGAGGCGATTCCTGGACCCCTGTCCTAACCTCCGCACCAGCCCTAGACCACCCCTCATCTTCCAGCAGGCGTGAGGAGCTCGGGTCCACCCAGAGATAATGGACAGCAGGGCAGAAGGGGGACAAAAGTCCTGGGGGGGGGTCCTTGGGCTCCCCTGCCCCCCCACGTGCCCTTCCAGCCCTTCTTGAAAATGCTCCCATGGGGCCCGCCCCTACTACCCTAACCGCCTGCCATCCCCAAACCCAGGATTCCCAGAGCGCAGAGCCCTCGGCTGGGGCCCCTGTCCCGGACCCGCGATGTCCAGAGCCCCACGGGAACCCTGCTAAGAGTCGCTGGTCCCTACATCTGATGCTATCCTCTCCCAGACAGGATCGGGTCGCACCCCCGGCTCTGCTGCGGGGCAGAAGCCCTACGGATGCCGACCCGGTCTGGGGCCCTCGGGGGCCTTCAGGGGCCCCAAGAGAGGAGCGACGCTCCCTCGCCCGGCGGTAGGATCACGCCTGCAGGGAAGAGGGCTGAGGAGCAAGCCCTGGATAAGTCAGTAACTTTTCAATGGCGATGAACTGGAGAGTGGTTACTGAGAGTCCGGTCTCAGAAGAGGCACGACCAGCGCCAACCAGGGAAATAAACGACTTCTTAAAGGAACTCTCTCCCGGAGTGGGATCTCTCGGCGAGGAGCTTGCCACCGCCCAACCAAGGCGCCCAGCTCTGAGCTCTGCTCGGAAGGGGCGGCCTGTGGCTTCCCGATCAGCTGCCCCCAGGTGGATTTCAGACAGCCGAGGGGGAATTCACCAGTACTGACTACAGATCTGCCCCGGCTTTAGCAGAAGCTCATTCCTCTCCCCTCTTTCCTTTAGCGCTGGCGTTTGTAATTTTAGTGGCAGCTGAGAGGAGCTGACTTGGGAAGACTGCTGGAGTGGGGGACACCCTGCGAGAGTCCTGCGCTCCGCACTCTCCACCTGCAGGAAGAGAGGCTTTGTTCCTAAGGCGCCCCTCTAAGCGCCGCGTCCCCGCTGCCAGGTTTCTGCTCTTTGTCACGCTGCCCATTCGCGAAGGGCTCAGCTTTCATTTGCGCGACGAAGCTCCCGACGCCCCCGGGACCCACCCCAGAGGGCCGCGCGGGAATGCGGGCTGGCCTGGCTGGGTGCGTGGGCGTGGGTCCGGGCCGCGAGCACAGCTCGGCTGTGGCCCTTTGGTAGGGCCCGGCACCCCTCGGGGCCACACTGGCGCCTGCAGGACCGCGCCTCTGCATTGCGGCACGCTGGGCTGGCGGGCGCCGAAGCGAGACGCGCGGTTGACGGCGACGCCGGCCTGCCCATCCCCTCGCAGCGTCAGGCAGCCGCCTCAGGCTGGCCTGGAGAAGCCCACCCGGCCCCCGCCCCGCGCACAGTCGCCAGGCTCCGCCGGCCTGGAGATCTGCGCCCCCGGGACCATATTTCAAATATGATCTTTGGAGCCGCTGCCACCGCCAGCCGCCGCCGCCGCCGCCGCCGCGCACTCAACGGCCTCGCCGTACTGTGTGGTTTTTATTTTGCTTTCGTTTGCCCACGGCCTCGCCGCGGGTCCCCTCTGTCCCAGAGGTGCGCCCCTCCACGCGCGCCCCTGCGTTTTGCTCTCGGGTGCCCCCGTCGCGCGCCTAAACCCAGTGGGGCCCACACACAGGGTAGATTTCTTTCTTCCTTTTTCTAACCAAGAGCTCGCTGCTGCAGCAAGCCCGAGAATGAAATGAAAATCGCTCGGCGGACCCCAAAGTGGTCGTCAGCCGAAGCGCCACCGCCACTCCGCTTCCACCCTCTCCTCCCCCGCCCCGGCCCCGCGGCGCGTCTTGAGTTAAGGCGCGCGCCCGAGAGGGTATTTGGAATGGGGGGCGCGAGAAGAGGGGGCGCCGGGCGCGGCGGACATGGAAGCTGGGCTTGTGCGCGTCCCCTCTTCCCCACCCCGGGGCGGAGGGGCGGGTCTGATGGCGAGGGCCCGGTGCGTCTCCGCCTCCCGGGCTGGCGGGGAGCCCGGGCTGGCCGCGGCCCGGAACCGCGAGGACGCTGCTCGGAGGCCGCGTCCTGCGTAGCCCGAGCGGAGGAGGGGGCGGAGGCTCCGAGCCGCGACCGCGCGTCGCCGCTCGCCGATCGATCCCCAGGGGCGCAAGCGCGACGAGCCCCGCCGGACACCCGGTGTGTGGGGGGGTGTCCCTGTAGGACCGAGGGCCGAACGAAGAGGGTGCTCAGGGATCCTGTGGCCGTGGAATGGTGGGGTGCTACGGCCCGGCCCGACCATAGCTCGGCCCCCGCTGGGGGCGGGCGAGAATGCCTCGAGTACCCCCCTTCCCCCAATTCCATATTGTTTGTGTCGGGCCGGGATTTGGACACTTCCGGAGCTGTGTCTGACCGTGGTGCAACTTCGTCCCTCCCTGTCCAGGCCCCTGTCCCGGCTCCACCCCCACCCGCGATGACGAGGTCGTGGGACGTGGTCACCCAGACCATCCCTTGGCCCCTCCCAGACCATTCCATGTCCCTTGACCATCCTGAACCTTGAAATGTGTGGGTGTAGTGGACCCCCACCTCTAGAGAGATAGTCCAGGTTTGCCCAAGAAGTCCCCCTCCCCAGTTTCTTCCGAAAGAACGTTTCTCTGGCTAGTCCTTGAAGACTCCCGGGGCATCCCCTGGGCTCCTCACCTGCCAGTACTGGGTGCCCAGCAGGGGCCGGGGCAAGGGTGCAGAGGAGCCTGCACTGGCTGCGCCCTCCCCTAGGGGGCGGGCTCCCCTCGGGCTGGCCGGCCGCTGCGGGCCTGCCCTTGCGGTCCCTCCGCGCCTCTCCAGCAGTGGAAAGGACGTCTGCACTCGGGGGCGAATCGGGGTCTCGCTGTGGCGGGGGATGGACGCAGGAGCCCCGCGCGCCCTTCCCCCTGCACGCCCCTCCCTTCCACCCTCCGGGTAACTGCAGTCTTTCCAGCCAGAAACAGCCGGCTCCGGAGGGACTTTGAACCTTAGGAGCCCGGCACGCTGAGGACTGAAGTTACCAATGGTGGAGGCCATTGTTTTCCTAAACGCGTCCCTTGCTCAACGCCCTTCCTCCCGGAGGAGCCACGCTAGAGGGACAGACACGCGCGCGCACACACATCTCTTTTTACTCAAGGTGTTTAAGGGAAATCTCAGGTCCAGAGCACCACAGGGCCCCTTGTCTGCGATCAAAGGGCCAGTAAGAAGCAAGCTGTAACGACTGTGCGGTTTCCCCAGGGAGCCAGCCAGCCTTAGGGTAGGCATTGGTGCCCTGGGGGAGACCTAGAACCCAAGCCCCACCACCAACTGTTTCCCCTACACTGAGATTCACTAAAGACAGGTTGGCTGGCTAATAAATACCCTTCTTAAAAGGGCCTCCCCATTTCCCCGAAGGCTGCTTCCCTTTGGCTGTTGACTGAGGAGAGTGAAACCCCGAGAGGTACTGCAGGTAGGAGAAAGGGACCCGGTGTCCCAGACCTCTGATGGAGATGCTGACCTTGAGAGGGTCAGGGGCTGGCTCAGAATGTGTCTTGGGAAATCATATATCATCACAGGGTGAAGTTCCGCATAAAATTCAGTATTTTTTTTTTTTTTCCCACCCCACGGATTCCTGGCAGAGCCATTTCATCAAGCCCGACCAGGCTCAGTGCAGGCCCAGCTTACTTTTAGGGACCCATGAAATTAAAAAAAAATTTTTTTTCTTAAATTATTTATTTAAAATTGTGTAAAAATATATAAAACTTACCATTTTAATATTTTTCAGTGCTCAGTTTAGTGGCATTAAGCACATTGGCATAGTTGGGTAGCCGTCACCACCAGTCACCTCTAGAACTGTTTAATTTTCCCACCCTAAACCCTGTCCTTATTAAACCCTAAGTTGCCATTGCCCTGCCCAGCCCCCGCGACCCTTACTCAACTCTCTCACGGTGAACTTGACCATTCTAGACACCTCCTGTAAGTGAAATCATACAGGGTCCTCCTGTGGCCGGGTTATTTCACGGAGCAGCATGTCCTCAAGAGTCTCCCACGCTGTGGCAGGTGTCAGAATTCCCTCCCTTTAGAAGGGCTGAATAGTACTCCACTGTGTGAAGATAGTATTTCTTTTCTTTTCTTTTCTTTTTTTTTTTTTTATGTGGTTACAAACTCAGGACCTCGCACGCCAGCAGGTGCCGTGCTGCTGAGCGATATCACCGGCCCTTTTTTCGTATATGGGTTCCGGGAGTCGAACTCGGGCCCTCGCGCTTGCCAGGCAGGCGCTTATGCCACTGAGCCATCTCACCGGCCCTTCTTTTGAAATCACAAAAGGAAAAAAAAAAACCTTTGGGTCAAAGAGAATGTTTTCATCTATAATATCAACGAGTTCATTGGTATATCAACACAGTTGTAAAGTGTAACTTTTAATACATTTTTATGAAAAAAAATACATTTTTATGGAGGCAGGGGCACGTGCAGGCTGATGTGCCCAGGAAAATCAGAAAGCAGCCCTGCCACTGAGGAAGTCTTAGGATCAGCATCTGTGGGGAGACTTGATGATCCGGATCACCAGCTCTCCCTGTGTGGGCTCCAGTGGCATCCACTGGTGGCCCTGGATTGATGGCCCTGGGAATGGAGGGTCCACCTGCATATGTGGCCTAACTCTGGGCATCCTCAGGCCATTCCTCCTTTCAGAAAGCTGACTTCCGTTTGATGCCACTGAAGCAAAAGCCATGGCCAGCACCAGGGAAGAATCACAAGGCCGCCTCTCTTTCCTTTAAAGAGTTCAGTTCTGCAGTGCTCTGAGCTGGCTCTGGCACTGTGAATTTCTCCCGGATGTCCGTCTGGCCTGTGTCATTGGGTTGATCGCCCTGTGATTTGACAGTAATGATTGTAATGGGGTGATTTTGTATTCTTCAGCTCATTTGGATTGGAAGGTTCAGAAATGGACCTGTGTCTCCTCTTCCCCCTACCCCACTCGAAACTGGTGTTTTCTTTGATTCGAGAGAAATGGTAGAGTCTGTAGAGGAAAAGCCATACAGAGAAAAAAGGCCCTTTGCTTTTTGAACCCACTGATGATTGCTGGATTTTATTTTTTCAACCTGGAGACCAAGAACAAGTACCACAGATGTCAAGAAATACCATGCAGAGCTGCAGGAGCCTCCACGGGAGAGAAGTCTTTCTTGGAATTCTGAAAAGCAGCTACAGCTGTCACGTACAGTGAGCTGTCTGAGGCTTGCTCCCTCCCACGCTCTGCTGATGGGACTTTTTCATCTCCTCGGTTTCCCACTAACAAGACACATTCCCATTTTCCCCAACCTGACTTCTGCCTTCGTTCCCCAAATGGCCCTTGGCAGACAGTGGACGGACAGACAGACATGAGGCTGTAGGTGTCAGGCGATTGAGCCAGGGGGAGCTGGGCCCCTGGTCATTTCCCACTTCTTGGGCTGAGCCAGGTGGAGCCATGCCTGCCTTCTGACTTTCACGTATCCAAAGGACTCCCAAGAAACACTGTTCTGCCCTGGCTCCTGCCTGCATCCTGCAGAGTGTCCCAGCTCTGGACAGCTCTGGTTTTTGGAACGGCAAGGCTGGTGCTCCTGGACACAGCCTGCAGAGCCGCCCGCGCCGCTGCTGAGCAGTGTTGATGAGGCCGCCCTCGTTTTTCATGTCGCTCATTAGAAGCCTGATTAGTAGCAACGCAGACCAGTGATTTCCTCGTCAAGGCAGCTCCTCTCTCCCAGCAGAGACACCCCCCCCCGAAGGCTGGAGCTAAAGCGTAACATCCACCTCCTGCAGCCCCAGCCCCTGGATAACAAGAGCTTTATTGTCAGATTCCTGGGACTGGGGCATGGGGACACAAAGGGGAGTCTTTTGCTACAGAGCGGAAGTGGGATCATGCATCAGGCGGGGAGGGTCCCCCACTTTCTTCAGGTGCTCTGCCCTGTCCCCTCCCTTGGGGTCCTGTGCTGGCTGGGAGGCTCTGAAATGTGCCTTGAAGGCCAGAGCGACACCAGGAGGTAGCAGCACTGATGAGGAGCAGGCTGCAGGTTACCAAGGTGAACCTGTCGATAGAGTATTGAACAGGCCCGTCTGACTGGCCATAATTGTGTTTCAAGCAGTCAGCCCCTGCTACTCCCTCAATAGCCCGGAGGGCCTCAGGGTCCTAGCTGGGCCAGAGGACTGGGAAGATGAGGACCAGGTTCCCAGGAGAGGGAGCCCCCCAGATCCCCATCCCTGCAAGGACACCTGGCCTGGGGACCCAGAAGTTCCTTTCTTCCTCACACCCACCCTTGCTTCTGACTTGATGTGACACAAAGAATATCCATGTTCACAAAGAATATCCCAGTTCATGGCACCTGTGTATCCTTATCTGGGGGACCTGCCCGAGAGGGACCCACTTGCCGGATTTTCCCACTTCCTGCCAGCCCCCGACAAGTCTAGGGGGACTGTGCATTCACCTCGCAGCATAAAATGAAACAGGGAAGGCCCTTGTTCAAAGACTATGAAGAATTTTAAGATGGCAAGCATGAAACCATCATGGGACCATTCTGACGGCAGCCCTGTGGGTCTGTCCTCCCACACCCTTGAAACCCAGCTGTCCTTTAGCCTGGCCACAGCTTAAACTGTCCCCTTTCTGTTAGTTCTTCCCAGATATGACTCAGCTCCTGTCTGGTCTCCGGTCCCCCTCGGCCTCCTGGCCTCTTGGCCTCCACCCTCAACAGACCAGCTCACAAGAACTGAGCTCTCAGGGGAGGGCTCGTCCCTTTAATCTTGTCATCCTTGTTGGGAACATCAGGTCCAGTCCTGGCAAGATGATGAGGCTCGCAGGGCAGAGGAAAGGGTGGTGTGGGGCCCAGGGCGAGGCAGGCCTTTGAGATGTGGTCTCATCAGCCACCAGCCTGCTGGTACCTCCCTTCGAGGTGTCATTCCAGCTTCACGAGCCCTTCCCTTTCTTCCACCAGCTGCTGTCAGCCAGGCTCCCTAGTGGGGAAGAGACGCCCCTGCGGGGCCTGGCAGGGCTACAGACGCATGAGGCCATCCGTCCACCTGCTCCTGATGGTGCTTGTCTTCAGCTCTGTCATGGGGACTTCCTCATGCCCAGGGTGGTGACAGCTGATGGGGGTCTCAACTCCTCCTTGCTGCCCCCAGCTCCCCCACATCAAAGGTGCTGAGAGTCAAAGATTCCTGGTTGGACCCCGATTGGACCCTCAGACAAGGGAGATAGGATGGAGCCAGGGCACACTGACACCTTCTGGCAATCCCTCTGTCCTGTGGGGGGCAAGAGGGCAGAGTGGTTACAGCCAGAGTGGCCTATGCTTCTCTTGGCTTCCACCTGCTACCTGTGTGAGTCTGGGCCTCAGTTTGTTCCTCTGCAAAAAGGAAAGAAGACTTTCAACAAAGTTCAACAACCTACAGAGTCCTCCAAGACCTGGTGTGACCTGTCTCTCACCCTACGGCTTTCTTTCCTGCCATGCTACCCTTTACATGCTTTACTGTAGCCATGAGTGCCCCACCAGTGAGCCTAGACATGCCCATCATGCTGCTGCCACAGGGCCTTTGCACTGGAGGTGGCTGCAGACAGGAATTTTCTTCCTCAGATGTCTGTATGATTCTGTCCTAGTCATTCAAGCTTTTGCTCTGATGTCATCTTTTCCATGAGCTGGCCCTGAACCATCCTATTATCATGGCCTCTCCCTGCTGCTATGCACATTCCTGATTTCTCTGTCTGTCTTAGTTACTTTCTAATTGCTGGGACAAAATACCCGACACCCACAAGTTAGAGGAGGAGAGGTTTATTTAGCTCACAGTTTGTAGAGGTTTCAGTCCATAGTGGGCTGACTGTAAGGCAGGGCAGCATGGCAGAGGGGATGGCAGGGGATGCTTCCCTGTGGTGTGGCATGCAGGAAGCAAAGAGGGAGGAAGGGAGCAAGATAGATATAAACACTTCTGGGCCACGCCCCCAGTGACTCCCCTCTTCCCACCAGGCTTCACCCCCCAAGATCTATAAATGCATCAGTGGACCAGTCCAGTATCACATACCCATGTCCAGGCACCTCCCAAAAGCCCCACCTATGAGGACACCCAGATATAAACCATAACACTGCCCCTGCTCCCTTCCCTGATGTGTCCCCAGCATCTAGGACAGTGCCTGGCATGTAGAAGATGCCCAGGAAGTGTTTGTTGACTGAATGTTACATGGGTAGGATTTGGTGGGGGCTCCATGAGCTTCCGCTGCAGATGCTGGTCTGTAGGACCATGCTGGCTTGCCACGACCCATGGCTACGTTTTCAGAAATGCTGTGAACCTGTTCTTAAACGTAGCCATTATCGCAAATAAATGATTTAAATTTGCCATTAAATAACTTGTAGTAAGAACAAAGGCAATAAATACTCATATGTCATTCCTTCCTATTCTTTTCTTCGCAACACGTCCCTGTCCTCCTGGTTTGGAGGTTGTTTACGTCTGCTGTAGCTGTATTGTAGAAACATGATACAGATCTCCTGGACTTCCGAGGTGGTCCGTCCCGATACGTCCATCACGAAAATATCCCAGACGAAAATGCAGCCAAAGCACCTGGGCTGTCAGCTGAGCTTGCCTGGAAATGCCCAGCATACTTGCTTTATCTTCTCATTGGGCGAAGGCATTCGACGCAAAGCCTATTTGGTAATAAAATCTTCACTACATCACCGAGTTTATTGACTACAGTAGATAAAGTACAGTAAAGTAAAAAACAGAAGAGTCACGTGGATATGCTTTCCCACCACCGTACAGTTGAAACCTGTAAACCGAGGGCTCTAAAAGGGCCACCATGCACCTTGCCCAATTCCATGACAAGGGGCACCACACTGGGAGGTTAAAACCAGCCATGGGAGAAGTTTCTATGCCACAGAAATCTATGAACACGACAAATCAGGGCGTAGTTATGTTCTGTTGATTGCCTAGACTTAAGAAGGTGATAGAATTTTAAACGAAATGGTAAAAGAGGCTAGGAGCATGCCTATAATTCCAGCACTCTGGGAGGCTGAGGCAAGAGGATCACAAATTTGAGCCCAGCCTGGGCAGCTTAGTGACTTAGTAAGACCCTGTCTCAAAATAAGAATTTTAAACAGAGCTAGGGACATAGGTCATGCAAAAGCTCTGGGTTCAATTCCTAGTACCATATACATTGTCGCACTTACCAGCAGGTGCTTGTGTCGCTGAGCAATAACATCGGCCTCATTTTTTCCTTTATGTGAGTACCGGGAGTCGAACTCAGGATCTCCCACTTGCCAGGCAGGTGCTTACGCTGCTGGGCCATCTCACTGGCCCAGTGAAACAACTCTTAGGGGCCGGTGATATAGCTCAGCAGCATATGCCTGGCAAGCGCGAGGTCCTGAGTTTGACTCCTGGTACCTGCATTAAAAAAAAAAAAAAAAAAAAAAACTCTTAACGATGCAGGTCACACTGAAAGATGTATCTTGTCCACAGCTGGCACCCATGGAGGACACACCCTCCTGGGGTTGGAAGACTGTGTCTGGCTCATGGAAGTCACTCATGGCGTTGCAAACACACCCAGTCTCACGTAGTTCTTTGTCGTTTCATTTTACTTGTTATCTTAAAGAAAAATATCAACGGCCATTCGCGTCAGAGCTCCACTCATTTATCACTTGCAAGGATGGCTGGCTTCTGATGCAAGTGTTTGGCAGGAGACATCATAAGCATTCTGTAAGTCACTGGGGATACAGAATTTTCAATGAAGACCGTGGTATATTTAGTTATTATTTGTCAGTTACGTGCTACCCATCCTACGTATTAGTACAATTTATAATAAATAAGTCACTATATATGTGTGCATATATTTTTGTCTCCAGAGAACCAGCTGTTAATGCTAAACACTTGCTAACACCCCACACAGGGGCAAGCCCAGAGGAGGCATTTAGCTTATCATAAATAAATAAAATATGTTTTATAAAATGGGGATGAGGGGACTAATTGAGCTCCACAGTAACCAGCCCCTAGGAAGGCAAGGAGACAGAAGGAGAGACCACCCAGGACCCGTGGGTGGCAAGAGCCAGGTATCAGGGGTGGGGGCCAAGGGTGGAGCTGAGGGCATGTTGGGTAGGGTTATGGCAAATGGTAGAGCCCAGGCCTGTGGACGGTGGAGCAAGCCTTCCAGGACGGTTTCCTTCAGTTCTGATTCCAAGGGCATTATGTTTGTGTGGTTGGTTTTTCAGGTTTTTTTTTTTTTTTTTTTTTTTTGTGGGTACTGGGGGTCGACCTCAGGACCTCGCGTGCCAGCAGGTGCCCGTGCCACTGAGCGATATCACTGGCCCCTTTTTCGTATGTGGGTTCCGGGAGTCGAACTCGGGCCCTTGTGCTTGCTGGGCAGGCGCTTAAGCCGCTGAGCCATCTCACCGGCCCCCTGGTTTTTCAGGTTTTTAAGACAGGGTCTACGTAGCCTAGGCTGATCTCAAACTCTCTAGGTAGCCCATGCTGGCCTCAAACTTGTAATCCTCCTTCCTCAGCCTCCCAAGAGCTGGAATTACAGATGTGCAACTCCATTTCTGGCTCCCAAGACTTTATGCTCCTTTGTGTGGGCTGCATGAAGTCCCAGGGTGTCAGACCTGAGGGATTATCCTGAAGGCAGATGGCCCCAGGCGCCCGGACGGATGTCTGTTGTCCTTGACCCTGTCCTCCCAGCTGTCAGGGGACCTTGTGTCCCAGGACTGAGCACAATAGCTCTCCTGGCCTGAGTATCTGCTGAACCCAAGGACAGGCTGGTCTAACCTCAGCCCTGACCCTCCTCTTGCTTTTGGGAAAGAATTATCTTTTGTGGGGGCTTCATTTTTTTTTTTTTTAAATGTATTTGCATTAAGCGTGCTTTAGCCTGCATGGCAGGGAAGGCCTTGCTGAGGAAGTTCCACATGAATTGTAGCCCAGTGGGGAGGAGGAGCCAGCCACCTAATTATCCGGGTGGGTGGGGTTGTTTCCGGAGTAGTGACCATAGGGGCAAAGGCCCTGTGCCTGCTTGAGGATCAGAAGGAAGGCAGAGGAAGGGATCTTGCGGGCTAGGGGAGCAGAGTAGGAGGGCAGGTTAGAGGAGGAAGGCAGATGCCTGAGGGCTTGAGACTAGGAGTTCGGACTAGATTGTCCTTGCTATGGAAAGCCAGGCCTCAAGGAAGAGCCTGCAGTCCTGCTGCTTGCTGGGGGCAGAGAACCACAAGGCTATTGCCCTCCTTGGTGGCCTTTCTTCCTTCAACTTGTTATCTTCCCAGAAACACCCCAGAAGTCCCATCTCTCCCAGCTCAGAGTGTGCATTTGATGACAATTCCAGCAGCCAGACTGCACAGGACTGCATTCCAGCTGGGCTATTTATTCACCTTGTAACCTCCAGCAATTGTCCTGTAGCCCCATGCCTCAGTTTCCCCATGCTGAAAACAAGGCTCAGGATACAACAGGTGGTCATCCCTTGAAGGTTAACTGGATTGGCAAGCAAATGTAGCACAGTCCCTGGCAAGAGTGAACTTGCATTGTAAGTGAGCTATGACTGCCCTTTTGGTTTTAATTTTGTTATTAAGATGGGAGAGCTGGATGTGGTGGTGCATGACAGAATCCCAGAATTCTGGAAGGCTGAGGCGGGAGGATTGAAAGTTCCAGTGCAGCCTGGGTGAGTTAGTGAGAGTCACAAAAGTAGCTCAATGTAAAGGCTCTTAGTTCAGTAGTTCAATCCCCAATGCCAGAAGAAAAAAAAAAAAAAAAAAAAGACAGGGAAGTGCCCAGGGCAGCCAAGCCAGGTCAGAATAAATATCCAGGAAGCAGGTCCTTCCTCGCTGCTGGTCAGTGAGGACGTGGGGTGTCGGGCCCGGGCTTCCCTGGTGGGGTAAATCCCATCTTGGGCCTGACTCCGCTCCTTTCCGGCTGGCCTGAGCTGCCTACTCTGTGGCGTCCCCGGGGAAGTAGATGTCACATGGGTCTTGTGCAAGCTCCAGAGCCAAACCCTAACCCCCAGCCTATGGAGCCCCTGAGGTCTGCAGGCTTGGTGCTGAGGAGTAGAGCTGTGGGTGTCGCTTTGTTCCTCCGCCTGTGGCTGGCCTCAAGTACTGGGGAAGCTGTCCTCCCTTCAGGGTAACCCTCTGGGCCCAGTGACTCCCAGGAAGTCCTCAGCGCAGGGCAATGAGTGATCTAGGCCACAGCAACCCTGGGGAGGTTGAGCTCTGTGCTGCTGGGTGGGGGCTTCTCCAAGAAGCAGAGCCCGGAGCTGGGGCGTCTGCGTCATCTGTGTTGGATCTTCAGCTTGCTGTGTACGAGGAGGCTACTTTAGCACCTGGCCTGGTGCCAGCCTCAGACAGAGAGGACCTGGCCCGAGTGGCCCAGCTGCGCAGGGCAGGATGGAGCTAATGTGTAGCCCATGCTGGGGTGGAAGAATGGGGTGATGGGTGAGGTGCTGTCCAGCTCTTGGGGAGCCACCTGCCAGCCTGCGCTGAGGACCGGAGCTGGCTGCATCAGGTGCTGGGGATGGCGGTGCCCAGGAGTCATGAGCACCAGGCTCCTATCTCCTTTGAGAGGTGCATCTTATCCTTGCCTACGAAGGGGGAGACAGGTTCTACCTTGCTGTGTCAGAGCTGCCCAGGTGCCCTAGGGATTGCTGCGGGGTTGAGTGGCTTAAACAGACACAGGACCCCACTTCCCACAGCTCATGGTTTAGAAGGAGGCACTGGGGAGGGGTGGTGGGGTGGCTCATGGGCCCATCAGGTATGGGCTGAGCACTTGGTGAATGTGCTCTTGTCCTGTCCCTGCCGCCACTGCCTAAGACCATCATCACTATCCTCAGCCCTCTGGGGCACACTGAGGCTCAGAATGACATAATATGTGAGGGGACATTATTTGGCACAAATCTTTGGAGGTGTGATTAAGGTAAGGGTCTGTAGATGAGATCAACCTGGATGAGGGTGGGCCCTCAACCCAATGGCAAGTGGCCATTTAAGATGCTGAAAAGGAGACACACATGACACGTCCCTTCCCTCTGCAGAAGCCACATCGAGACAGAGGCCGCCACTGAGTGGTGCAGCCATGAGCTCAGGGACACTGAGGGCCTCCAGGAAATGTAGTGAGCCAGGCAGGATGCTCTCCTGGAGGGAGGTAACACCTCCATCTCCAAGAGAGGCCTCCAGAATTATGAAAGAAGCCAGTTCAGTTGTTTTGGGCCCCAGGGGTTGTTTGGGGTGGAGCCAGGATTTGACCACTGGGGTGTTTGAGCCCTCAGTTCCTCCCACCTGTTGCTCTGGGCATCCCTTCACCTCACCAAGCTGGCTCCCCAAATTAACCATCACATCAATCCCTGGATGTGCAAGATACGATGAAGGAGAGAGCAGGCCACTAAATGGATGCACAGCCCAATGCCATTCAATCCCCTGGAGTTTCATCTAAACACAAGGGAAAGGTCTGGAAAAGTGGACATCTCTGGCCCTGCCCTCCCCTGCCCTGCCTTTCCTTTGGCCCCTGCACTGGGTCCTGTCCAAACGTCCGAAAGCCCTGGGAGGACAAGTTGGGAGTCTGGCCTCTCTGCTTCACTCTGTGAGTCCACCCAAATACCATCTCCTCCATCATCCAAGTCCCTCTGGCACCCTTGTCAGCCTTGGTCCTGTCCCCTCCCCTCTTGGAGAGGCCTCTTCAGAGCACTTTCTCCACTGCTCCCCTTTTGAGCTCTGGTCTCTTTATGAAAGGGACAGACATTTAGGGTCACACCTGCATCCCAGGCAGGGGCGAAGACTTTCACTTATACAATAACTCCTTCTAAGATGAGGAAATGGAGGCTTAGATGCCGACTAAATGGTTTCACATGGTTGCTGAGGGTCAGAGTAGGGACTGCAAATGCCACCCCATCTCCATGATCTGTGCTTGTCACAGCCTCAGAGCCCTCCTGCGTGCTGACCCCACTGTGTCCAACTACTGCTCACCCCAGCCCCAGCTCTGCTGCACCCCTGGGGAGATGCTGCCCTGCCCCACCCTGCCACCCTCACACCTGCCACTCTCTTGTCAACACTTCATCACACTGCGTGGGACAACAGAGCCATTTCACACCTGTGTGCATGTGTGCCTTATCTCCTCCACAAGACTACAAATTCTGGGCTGGTGGGATGTGCCTGCCATTTCTGCGGCATCTCCTTGTGTCCCCAGCTGGCGCTCAGGCACCCACATGGCAATTCTTTTTGCAGAAATGCATACAATGTGTGTTACATAGTGACTGGCCCGACATTGCGCTCCCCTCACTGGATGCCTCTGCAGGCTGTCGGGACACCAGCAGCTCTCCAAGCTCCTGCTTGGGCTGAGTGCTTTATGAAACTCCTCATCTGTTCTCCCAACGGCCATGTCAGATGTGAGGATGCTCTGTTTTGCAGGTGAGGCTCAGGGAGGTCAGGTGTCCTGCTTGATGTCACTCAGCAAGTGGCAGGTCTGACTCCCCTCAGAGTGAGCAGGTGGTGGACTTTGCTATTTATAGGGATGGTTCAGGGCAGCACTGTGCAAGAGGAATATCAGACGAGCCACCTCTGTGATTATTATTATTATTATTATTATTATTATTATTATTATTATTTTGAGTCAGGGTCTTGATATGTTTCTCAGGCTGGCCTCAAACTCTCCTGACTCAGCCTCTGGAGTAGTTGAGACTCTAGATGGTGCACCACAGCACCTGGCTCACCTGTGTGATTTAAAATTTCTGGTAGCCACATTTAAAAGTAAAATGGAATGGGCACGGGGCTTCTGCTTGGCCCAAACGACCACAGATGGACAGTGCCACCTCCAGCTCCTCTCCCCAAGAAGCCCTTAGAAAATAAGATCAGAGGCAGGACAGGAGGCGACCTTCACAGGCCCCCATGGGGCTGTTGAGTCAGGTCCCTGGGCCTGGAAGTTCATGTCAATAATGTGTCATCTGCTCACTGGGGCTCACTGCAAACCTTCCCACCCAGGGAGGCAGCAGTGTTCGGGTGGCCTCAGGCTGGCTGACTGCAGGCACTGCCCAGCTCGGGTTTCTTGGGGACAGTCTCCTCCCAGTGCACGTCTGCTGTGCTTGGGTTACAGGCAGCAGAGCCGAAGCCGCTGATGTCAGCAGGACACAGGCACCTCAGAGGTGTCTGGGCTGCAGCGCCTCCCACCTCAGTCGGCTTATCACTGACAGGGACGCCAGTTGCTGGCCGCTGAGGGTAATTATGGGGCTGCGTCCCTGAGGACAGGTTTGCGCGTGTGTCTCGTGAAGCTGGTGGCCCGGTCCTCGGCTGCTCTGTGAGATGCAAGGGCTGGAACCCTGAGCAGGACCAGGAGGAGGATGGCCTCTGTAGGGCTGTCCTTGGGGTCTGACCTCCACCACTAGCCAAAGACTAGCCCACAGCAGGTCTTCCACACCTCTGTGTCTCTTTCTTTTCCCTCCTCCCTCCTCTTATTCTGCAAGCTCGTCTCAGTGGCACCAGCATCCGCTGAGGTGTCCTCCCCCTGTCTGGGACATTTCTAGGCTTCTCCTGCATGGCTCATTTGAGTCTTCCTGTTTTTTGCTGGGACCACCCCGATGCTGGTTGAATAGTGTTCCCTACCCAAAAATGCATGGCCAGCTGGAACCATGTGACTTTGTTCGAAGATAGAGTATTTGTGGGTGTAACCAGGTAGTTAAGATGAAGTGGTATTGGATGAGGGCAAGCCCTTCCTTTAGTGGGACTGTTGCCCTTGTAAGAAGAGGGAAATTTGGAGCCAGACACAAAAGAGAGGCCTTGGAGAGGTGGAGGCAGAGAGGGAGGGATGTAGCTGCAAGCCAAGGAGCATCAAGGAAGAGGCAGGGCAGGATTCCACTCCAGATGGAGCGTGGCCCTGCTGACATCTTGATTTAGGACTTCCGGGACCTAGAAGGGTGAGAGAAGACATTTCTGCTGTCTGAGCCACCCCATTTGTTGGTATTTGTTAGAGCAGCCCCTGGCATTACAACCAGGATCCCACCCCAGTGAGTGGGAGAACCCCCCAGGTGACCCCTGCTCCTAGGCCACCTCCAAGCCCCAGCAGGCCACAGCTGGAACCCAGCACTGTCTGTAGAATCCCTGGGATAATGGTCTTCAGAATTCCAAAGGATTTATTTGAGCTCACCAGACGCTGATCACAGCCGAGCTGTAACCCCACACTTGACAAGTGATGTGATCAGCGCTCCGCTCCTGACGACGCACTCAGGAGATTACTCGGGCGGCTGAGGGTGCGGTGGACAAGAACAGGCAGACAGAGCAGGTTACTGCAGCGGTACAGGCTGGAGCCTCCACGCCTGACCAAGAGGACAATGGGCAAGAGGTGATTGATCTGGGCCATGCTGGGAGCGGAGGGCGCTGGTGGACCAGGGCTGGGTAGAACGACCACAGCTGGAAAAGAAAGGGTCAGTGGGGAAGGCAGTGGCAGGGTGGTCAGGAGCCACCTGAGCTGCAGCCTGGTGTGGTTGGGGTCCCAGGGCCCAGGCATTAGGGTCTGCAGGAGGATGCACCCTCGGGCGTCTTATTGTGGCTCTATACTGAGGTCAGACATTGGCAGCACCTAGAAGATATAAAAAAAGTTGCAAAAAGCAGAGGGAAGAGGAGCAGAAGGCCAATGGCAGCCTTCAACGGTGTGTTGGTGGAGGGGCAGCCCTGAAAGCGATGGAGTCACCGCAGAGACAGGTTTAAGGAAAAGGGGAGGGTCGTGGGCACCCGAGGGGTGCAAAAAGCAGGTCCCTGGGGATGGCATAGGAGACCTCAGAGAGAGTAACTTCAGCAGGCAGGGAGCTACAGAGGGACAGGTGGACACATGCATGCACACACATGTATGTGTGTACGCACTCACAACCACAGATTGACAGTCCGGCACATCAGTGCAGATTGTCAGAGTACAGAAGTGTAGGGTGGGCTGGAGGGCAACAGGCCAAGTAAAAGCATTCATGTGACAGGAGAGATAGGGTGGGATGGGAGTTGGAGTAAGAGGATTGGAAGATGCAGGGGAACCATGTGCTGGGAGGTCACATGGGGGCCCACCTTGGATAGGGGAAGGACAGCCAGTCCAGGGACTGGAGCGGGGAGTGGATGAGGCACCATGTTCTGGAGCTGGGGGTGGGAATATGAGAAGACCCACTGGCTGTGGTCTTTTCAGGAAAGCCAAAGACGAGGTCAGCATTGTGGTGTTGGGCTACACTTGGGAGGCCGGGGCTACTCTTCGGGTCCTGCAGGAGATTAGGGAAAATGGCTGCTGAGCAGGGAGCTCCCTGAAGCAGACCCACAGAGCCGAGGCTGCACAACCCTACACTGCCCCCTGCAAAGACCTGTGGCCTGCCACTAGGAGACAGGCAGGGGCTCAGGACGGGCTCAGCCTGGCCAGCGTCCAGGACTGAGAGCTGGTGTTTATTGGGGCAGCTGGAAGGGGCCCAGATACCCTCCCTCTCCTCACCTGTCTGGGGTCCCAGGTTGCCTACTACCAAGAGATCTGAGCTGGGTGCCGAGGAAGTGCAGCTGCGCTGGGGGTGCCCGCCACTGTTGGCACCTCTGGACAGAAAGTCTGCTGATTTTTGTTTCCCTCCTTTGCTCTTTGGTGTTTTAAAATTTAGTTTGTAACTGCACGCACTGTTTTTTTTCCAAGCACAAAAAGCTCTCCATTGCCTTCTTTGGCACACACGCCCCCTGTTGCTTGGATGGAGCTGGAAGGAGAAACATTTCAGCCAGGTGCTGGTGGCCACACATGTTGTTAGCAATTGCCTCCTTCAGCCCCCAGTCTCTGTGCAGGTGAACTAGGAGGGCAGTCAGGATGCAGAATGCAGCCACCCCCAAACATCCCAGCTGAAATGTCCCAGGTGGGAATCCCACATCTCCCTGCCCACCTGCTTGCTGCCCCCTCCAGCCTCGCTGCCCCTGGGTCTCCCCGCTCGTAGCTCATGCACGGACTTTGGCCTTTGCCTCTATTCTGTCTGCATCGGCCCTGCCTCCCAGTCAAAGGCCCTTCTGTTCACAAGCAATCACGCGCTGGCCCGCCTGCTCCTGTCCCCCAGACTCGCTGTAGTGGCGACTTCTTTGGCTTCTCAGTCACTGTGTCTGGGCTGGGTGCTGGGGCCTGGGATTTGAGCAGAGCTCCCCAGGAGACCCTCTGTGTAGCCAGGATGGAGATCTTCCTAACTCACAGCCTGTCAGAGGTTTCACTCACCCTCCTGGCCTTGGCCTTAACCAATGGCATGCTGGCATTTTATTTTCCCTGAGCTGGGCTGGAACCCAGGCCTTGGAAATGCTAGGCAATCACTCTACCACTGAGATGGATCCCCAGCCCCTGGTAAATGTTTAAGATTCAATTCTGGGGAATGTGGATAGAGGCCTTGGTTTGTACTCTTTGCCAATTTCTGTGGTGTAAACATCCCCCGCACCCCACAGCCAGTAGCAACCAACCCATGTGATGTGTCCTGCTGGGAAGTACCTGAAAACTTTCCTGCCAGTACAGTCCCATCTATGGGGTAGCATCTCCCTGTGGCCCTGTCTCCTCTCTGAGCCACCCACCTATCCCCCACTATGGATGGAGAGACAAAGGATTTCCACCAAGTAACTGTTGGGCCAGGCCTGGGCTCCCCTTATTTTATAGTATTACAAAGCACTTCATCTCACGATTCGAGTGAAGCGCCTGGCACCACACGGTAGGCAGACTCTAGAGCCAGCTGAGGGTTGTCCCCATCGCATGTGCTCTGCATGCACCTCCAGAGGATGCTTCTGTAAGGTCTTGGTCCTATCCTCAGGATACAGAGGCCCCACTCACAACCCCCCATCCAAGAGCAGAAGTGGGACAGGCACTGCTTGGGCTGCCCTGTCCTCCAGGTGCCCTCCGGATTGGTCTTCCTGGCCTCCTAGTGGCGGGAGCTGCTGGCTGGCTCCAGGGGCATTGGGGTGGGGGCAGGAGGCTCTCGTGTTCTGGCCTGTGTGAAGGCAGTGATGAGGCAGGCTGTCATACTTGGTGACCCTCAGCTTGCCCAGGTGTCCCGACCCGCCTTCCTGATGTGGTGGAGTGACTTCTGGGTGGGCAGCTAGGAGTCCTTTTGGGGGCCGGGGGAGACCTAAGTACCTGGCCTTTCTGATGGTTTTGTAAGCTCCTAATTTTACACCTGCACAAGTAGCCAGAGTGGTTCTGTTTTCTCCCTCTGAACCAGATGATACACCTTTAACCGGTCACTTCAAATCCCTACATTCTGTGGCCTCGCTCGATCAAGCCCCCTTCTTTTCCATCCTAGAGAAGTGTAGTTGTATATATCAAAAGTGTGGGTGCTGAGCTGGGACCTAGAATCATTTCAGTGGGTGCACGTATCTGGCAAGCACTTCCAGGACCCTGCAACCTTCCCCCAGCCATGCAGGGAGCTCAGAGGCTGGGAGAGGTGCCCGCTTGCAGAGCAGGGATGGGCAGGTCCTGGAAGATGCACTGAGGCTCGAACCTGACTCCACCTTCACACACCCTTTCCACCGCGGCGCCTCTCAGCCGGCCACCGAAAGTTAGAAGGAGAACGGAAGTGGGAATGGCTGGCAGGGCAGCAGTGAGGAATGACAGCTACCAGCGAGGGAGGAAACTGGAAACAATAAAAAGGAAGCCAAGTGCAATGCCCCGGCCTGGTGGGGAAGCTCCTTGTGGGCCCCTGAGGCCGCCTGGGCTCCATCCCTATGGCTGTGAGAGCTCTGGGCACGGCCTGGGGGAGGATGAAGGGTGTGCACCCCACCCTGTTCCTCACCAGGGTGTTTGAGAGGTTCCGGGGTGAGGCAGGGGTGGCGGAAATGTTTCGTTTATTCCATCATCTCTCAACAGTGTGACATCGAAAAAAGATTCTTCACATGATTGTTGTAAAATGTATCTTTTACTGTAAAGTCCAACACCTTCACTAAGAAGTGTTGGAAGAGGAAAGAAAAAAGAAAGGAGAGAAGGAAGAAAGGAAGCAGCGAAAGAGGGAAGAAGGGAAGCAAGGAAAGAGAGGACAGACCTTTGGATGTCTGTCTTATCTTTCTGTGTCTGGCCATCTCCCCTGTGTGCCTCACACTTGAATGGTATCTGCATCTGTGTTGTTCTCTCTCTGTGTAAATATACATTAAAATTAAAAACAAATAATGATGATAGCATATTTAAAGATCTGTATTCTTCCTTTCAATTAACTTCAGTGTTTTTTTTTTTCTTGCCCTCTCCCACCACAGGTAAGATTTAAAACTTCAAAACCCAAACTCCAGTAACTTAACATCTTTCAGTTAAGGTTGCCAGATTTGGCAAAAAAAAAAATGTAGAGCATCCCCTACCCACAAATTTGGGGCCTACTCATGCTAAAAAAGGATTTGCTCTGTATGTGACATTCAGCTTTAAGTGTGACCTAGGTTTTGTCTGATGACCGGAACTCCTGCATGCTGAGAGGGTACAGTACCAGATGACTGAGCCTGGGTCATGCCAGGCTAGGTGGGGATGGATGTGCCCTGTGACCTGCCAGGGGCCAGGCTGGGAGATTTATCATAGTTCCTTTACCCTTCTCAAGAGTTGCAATGCCATTTCTCAGAAAAAGAAGTGTTTTGAACCTAGCTCTGCTGCGTGGGCTCCCTCTGGCTCCAGCTGAAAAGAATGAGAGGAAAGCCCAGCTAGGCAGCCAGCAAACAATCTTTGGGATGCAATGCCACCTCCCCGGGGTGCACCCTCCTCCAGATGGCAGACCTCCAGAGACAGCCCAGAGCCCACCACAGCTGGCCACAAAGCCACCGACTGCCCTTAGGAGCAGGACTTTTGAATAGCTGGCAACAATTTCTCCTGCGCCCTCAAGGGCTTATTTAAAAGGAGTTCAAGTGCTTGGTCCCTGGTGGGAGAGGTTAAGCAGCAGAGATGAGGATCAAGTGCCAGCTTGGGGTGGGCGGAGCTTTGGAAGCCTCTGCAGCAGACTGCTCCCTCTCCCTGCCCTCCCCTCCCTCCCCAGGCCCCACCAGGGCTGCGCTCACAGGTCCCTGAAAGAGGGGGGCCAGTCCCTCCCAGCACAAACCAGCCTGGGGCTGGGGTGGGAAGAGGGAACGAGGCCACTTCTCAGAGCCCTCAGAGAGATGCCAGGCCCGTCCTGACTCTGGAAATTTCAGGATGACGAGGCTCTGGATGGGCACCTCCCAAGGGAGTCCCAGCCTGGCAGTGCCTGGCGGCCGGGCCGCCTCCTCCTCCTCGGGGAACCACTGAAGAGGCAGGTGGAGGGGTCTACTCTGTTACCTCCCGTGCCCCACCCCAGGGGCTTCTAAGCCAGGCTTTGGGGCTAGGGTGGTCTACTCCCTGGGGTGGTGCTCAGGCCCTAGGGCCACCACCTTGGCAGATGTTTTGGGAAATGTGCTCTTTGGTGAGCATCGGGCTGGGGTCGCAGGCCCCCCTGCAGCAGGGTGTGGGTCCTGTGAGGACTCAGCAGCTGGGGAGGGATCCATTTTCATTTTTGGGACAAGCTGTAGAAGGCGGTGCTCTTCTGAGCTGGGAGAAGAGGGTTTGGGGGCTGGTCCATGGCTGGGACCAACTCAGGGTGCTCCGGGCAGGTGAGAACTGCCGTAAGGCATTTGGGATGGAGCAGGAAGGGTTTGGGGAATCGAGGCAAGGCCATGCTTCCTGGACCACATGTTTCCAGCAGGCTGCTGGGGCTCCCTTTGCCCTGCTGAGATGCAGGCTCACAGCGGCAGGCTGGTTCCAGACTCCCACCTGGTGGGCAGAGGCGGCCCATCTGCAGATGGGGGCCGCTGATTCCTCATCCTTGAAGGACAGGGGCTTCCACCAGCCCAGCCGGACCCTACAGCCTGCCCCTGCCCTGGGACCTGTGCGACGGCATAGCCCTCCACTGTCAATGTCCTGAGCGTCTTGATACTTTTTGAACAAGGGGCTCTGACTTTCCTTTTGCTCAGTACCCGCAAATGGATGCATCTTCTTGTCTGTGTAGGGGAGGCTGCGTCAGGGGGGCTTATCTCTTCCCTGCAAGCTCACCAATCAGACCACCCACTGGTGCCTTCTCCAGGGTGCTATCCAGGGGAAGGAAGCAGCACCAGGGGTTGCCACAGGGCTCTAAAGGCCTTTGAGGAGATGGATAAGCCCCAGAGGAATCCAGAGCCCAGGGCAGGGTTTGGGTTTGGGTTAGGGTTAGGGTTGAGGCGAGCTGGCCTTCCTGGCCCTGCCTTTCACATTTCCAGGCTCTTCCAACCCTTGGGAAGAGGTTTAGGTTTAGGTTATTGTTAAGTTTAGGTTATTGTTATCACCCCATTTCACAGAGGGGAAAACAGAGGCCTGAAGGTTTACAGTTGGGGATTCAAACCTGGGGAGCTGCCTGGCTGCCTGTGACACCTGGTGTCAGCTTGATAAAAAGGCCAAGACCCTTCTTCGGGGGAGTCCCTATTCAGTAGGCCTGGAATGGGACCTGAGATTTATATTTTCAAAAATTGCAGTTTTGGGGAAGATGGCAGTGTCGGAATTTGAACTTGGGGTCTCAGCATAGCCGCCTTTGAGGCAGGGACTTGACAACACAGTGGGGAGGTGGGGAGACACCGAGTCCTGAGTCCCTGAATGGTGTCCCCTCACTCCTCACTGCTCCTCCATGGTGGGGGTCCTCTTCACCCCGTCTTACAGCTGAGGGCAGGGAGGCCTTGAGGGTCCCATAACTTGCCTCAGGGGAGCCTTAAAACAGTGCCATGCAGAGCTGGGGTGCTCAGGGGTGGAGGACTTGCCCAGCATGTGTGAGGCCCTGGGTTTCCTCCCCTTGTGCTGCGGAAAGAAAGAGAAAATGCCCTCCTGGGCCATGCCCAGACTCTGCAGCAAGATCTTGGGGCTTTAATAAAATCACTCTAGTGCTCAGTCAGGGTGGAAACTGTGATTTAAATGTTTTGCCATGAAGCAGGACTTAGTCTGAGTGACCACAAGTGACCCCCAGCCAGGTCTCCACTGTTCCCTAAGGGCCCAGGGACACCTGTTCCTGGCTTTGCAGGAGGTTGTGGTGGACCCAAGTGCCTCTGTCCAGAGTCACATTAGGCCTGGGGCTAAGTCCCTGCCCCACTTTTGTCTCGGGATGCCTGGACTCTCAGCCAACTTGTGCCCTAGCTCTGGGTAACAACATTCACCAGCCACCCTGAGCCCTGGACTCCGTGCTCCCAGGGCTGCACGGTCTTTACAGATCCTGTTTGTGTCCACACGCAGTGTAGGTAGGGACAAACTGTTCTGCAGGCCCCGGGGCAGAGTCCACACCACACAGCTGGACCTGGAGCTGCAGCCTGGGATGCCCTTGCCCCTCGCAGAAAGTCTTGGCAGTTCAGCTCTACAGCGGGCACCAGTTTGTCCCCCTTGTGCTGGGCTCTGCTGTCCCCAGAGTTCTGGGAGCTCCCTGGGCTGGGCTGTACCTGCACCCCCACCTGCCAGGTGAAGGGGGACTTTTGGTTTCTCAGGGCAAGCAGGAGATTTGGGAGACCCTGGTGAGTGCCCACTTCTCTTCACCCTCCAAAGCCCAGCAGCCCAGGCCCTGCCAAGCCCAAGGCTCATGGCCTCTGGGAACAGGGTGCAACTGCTTGGAGCACAATCCTAGGTGGCAGCCTCTCTGTGGCCACAGGAAATGTGTGGATGAGGGGAGCAGTCTCCCAGCGACAGGCTTAGAAGCCAGAGAGGGACACAGGCTCTTCCTGGCTTTTTTTTTTTGTGTGTGTGTGGGTACCAGGGGTCAAACTCAGGACCTCGTGCGCCAGCAGGCGCCCGTGCCGCTGAGCAATATCACCAGCCCTTTTTTCATATGTGGGTACCGGGAGTCCAACTCAGGACCTCACGCTTGCCAGGCAGGCGCTTATGCTGCTGAGCCATCTCACTGGCCCTCTTCCTGGCATTTTAAAGCCTGGCTTCTCCTGTGTCCTCCATGGGGAGACTGAGGGATCCCACATGTCACTCACAGACATGCAGCCCAGAAGCACAGGGAATTTTCGCCGTGGAGTCACCTAGAGCAGAGGGGACACACAATGGACAAATGCTTCTCCCCCCATCTCCTGCCACATGCTTGTGAGGCCCCCAGGGCTGGGCACCAGTTGCCATAGTGATGGCAACTCCTTGAAGCATCCTTGCACTGGCTCAGCTCCTGGCTCCTTCCTCTCTCCATCCACTGCTGCTTCCGGAATCACTTTTCCAGAAAACCACCTGCAGATAGAGCTGGCCTTATGGCAGGCTTTGCTTTGGGGAGAATGCAGGTCAAGGCATGATTTGGATTTAGTGACACACTGTAGGTCACTGGGGTGGGGGTGGAGGGCAATGACAGAGTAGGCAGCTGGACCCATTCTTGAAAGGGGTGGAGGTGGCGACAGGGGTGGGGGACAGACAGATGGAGGAACTGAAAGTCTGCGCTGTCAGGACGGGGTTTGGCTTCACTTATTTTTAAAACTAACCTTTTTTTGTGTTGAAGTACTTGTAGGTTGACATGGCTGTTGTAAGGAATGACACACAGCAAGTCTTCCACACAACATCCTTCATAAAACCACAGCCCAACAGGGCACCTTCAGTATTGCTATTGATTCCACGCACTGCTCTTACTGCCATTTCCTGTTTCGCTGGCCTCGTGTGAGCGTGTTTCATTTACACGCATCAATTACCCATGTGGCTTCAGGTATCCCCCGCCCCAGTGGAGACAGTGAATGCTCCCACACTGCAGGGCCCTTCTGCTGCTTTTTTTTTTTGTGGGTACCGGGGGTCGACCTCAGGAGCTCACGTGCCAGCAGGCGCCCGTGCTGCTGAGCGACATCACCGGCCCTTTTTTCGTATGTAGGATCCGGGAGTCGAACTCGGGCCCTCACGCTGGCCAGGCAGGCGCTTACGCCGCTGAGCCATCTCGCCGGCCCCTCTTCTGCTGCTTTTTATAAGCACACCCTCTTCCCTTCCCTCTATTCTAGGTTTGGACTGTTGCAAATAAAGGCTGCCGTGGGCGTTTGTGTAGAGGTTTCCATTTCTCTGAGATAAACGTCTGCAAGTGCTGGATCTTACAGTTCTGATATATTTAGTTTTATAGGAAACAGCTAAACCGCTTTTCAGAGGGGCGGTACCATTTGACATTCCCCCAGCAATGCGTGCTTGTCAGCATTTGCTGTCATCATTGGTTCTTTTTGTTTGTTTGTTTGTTTTGTTTTCCCCTGATAGGTGCTGGTGGGCTTTTATCATGATTTTAATTGCTCAGGCTGAAATCGTGTCTTGGGCTTATTTGCCATCAGCACATTCCTTTTCTGTGACATGTCACCAAGCGTATTGGTCAATTTACGTTGCTGTCACCACATACCTGAGAAAAATGACTTAGGGGAGGAAATATTTATTCTGGTTCTGGGTTTTGGAGGTTTCAGTCCATGGTCAGTTGGCTCCAAGGTCATGGCGGGAGGGTGTGGTGGAGGAAAACTGCTCCCCTCATGGCAGCCAGGAAGCAGAGAGGGTGAGAGAGCCAGAGAGAGAGAGAGGGACTGGGGACCAGATAGTTCCCAAGGTCACGCCCCATCATCATTTCCTTCAAGTAGGCCCTGCTTCCTCAGTCTCTAACACCCTCAACAAAGCTGTCGAATCATGCTCTCTGCCATGGAGTAATCCACTCAGGAAGTTAGATGCTCGTGACACTGTCACCTCTCTAGATGCCTCTTAATCCAATCAGCCTGACGATCGAGACTAATCATCACAGCATGAAATTTAAAGTGAACTTTTTATAAACATTATATAGTGCAGCCATTAAAAAAAAAAAAAAGACCGACAATTTCCACCTTCTTGTTGGTCTACTTAAATAATCCAGATTTAAGGTAAATTTTCAATATGTTAGGACTTAGGTCTGCCACTTAAGTTCTTGTTTTCTTTCCTTTCTCTTTTTCTTTTTTCTCTCCTGTGGTTCTGAGGATTGAACCAAGGGAGGATTAAAATATATCCCCAGCCCTTTATTTTTTATTATTTTTTATTTTTTCCCAGCCCTTTAAAAACTTTTTTTTTTCTTTTTAATATTGAGACAGGGTCTCACCGAGTCACCCAGGCTGGCCTCCAACTTTAGGTCCTCCTACCTCTGCCTCCCAAGTTACTGGAATTACATCTGTGTGCCACCATGCCCAATGAATATTTGTTCTCTATTTGTTTCCTCTGTTTATCTTTCCTTCCCCGTGTGGATTACTTGAATATCAGGATTCCATCTTGACCTCGTTATAATGACTCTGAGTGTGTCCCTTCCCATCCTTTCCCTCACAGTTGCTTTGGGTATTGCAATGCACACTGGTAACATTTTACCACCCGGGAAAGTATGGAAGACTTATTGCCATCTATTCCTCGACATTTCCCATTTTCATTTTTTACCTTGAAATTATTATTGTTAAGAGGTGAGGCTCTTGCTGTACTGCTCAGGCTAGCCTTGATCGCCTGAGCTCAAGCCATCCTCCTGCATCAGCTTCCTGAGTAGCTGGAACCACAGGCGTTCACCACCATGCCCGGCTCCACTTTTGAATGGCATTGTCTTGAGGGTCAGGTGGTGCTGTAACTCTTGCATCAGCCATTAGATATAATTCACAAAGCTCCGAGGAAGGATGGTTTATTATGTCCCCGTGTTTATACTCTTTCCTTTTTTTCCTTTTTTTTTCTCCTTCCTGTTGTTCCAAGATTCCCTTTTAAAAAATCATTTTCTTCCTGTCTGAAGAAGTTCCTTTGGTGGGTCTTCAAAGGCAGATTGACCAGAGTGAAATTCCTTTTTTTAATGGAATTCTTTTAGAAAGAAACAGAATTTCTGTTTTTTCATTTTCACAGAACCTGTACTTTCTCACTGAAACATTGTTGTGCTGCTTTAACATCTGAGGCTGTCTTTGTTTCTTCCTCATTCTTGAATACTTTTACCAGATATGATTCACGGGTAACAATTCTTTTCTTTCAACACTTGAACACCTCCCCCTCTTCCGCCTCCCCATGGTGTCACCGAGGTGGCATTCTTCTGTGGGGAGTGTGACATTCCCTTCTGACTGCCCTCAAGTCTTCTTTTCCCTTCCGCGTTCAGAGGTCTCATTACGAGCTGTCTTGGCATGGATTTCTCTGGGTTTATCCTACTAGGGCTTTGCTTAACTTGAATCTGTAGATTTATGTCTTTTACCAAATTTGGCAAGTTTTCAGCCACTCCACTCATGTGCCACATATACAGTGGAGATCCCATAAAATCGTAAGACAGTTGAAACCTTCCTCTCCCTAGTGCCACACGACTGTCACAAAGTGGCAAGGCACCCATTGCACTCTTGTTTGTGACACTGCTGGTGTTGGCAGTCATATAAAAGTATAGGTAGGGCCGGTGAGATGGCTCAGCAGCTTAAGCGCCTGCCAGGCAAGCACGAGGGCCCGAGTTCGACTCCCGGATCCCACATACGAAAAAGGGGCCGGTGATATCGCTCAGCGGCACGGGCACCTGCTGGCGCGCGAGGTCCTGAGGTCAACCCCCCGGTACCCACAAAAAAAAAAAAAAAGTATAGGTATAGTTCCTAATTTTTTTTTTTTTTTTCATGTGGATACCGGGAGTCAACCTCAGGACCTTGCCCTTGCCAGGCAGGCGCTTATGCCGCTGAGCGATATCACTGGCCCATAGTTCCTAATATGCTCCTGGTTTGTATACTATAGATGACACTTTCTTTTTTTTTTTTTTTTTTTTTTTGGTGGGTACCGGGGGTCGACCTCAGGACCTCGCGTGCCAGCAGGCGCCCATGCCGCTGAGCGATATCACCGGCCCTTTTTTCGTATGTGGGTTCCGGGAGTCAAACTCGGGCCCTCGCGCTTGCCAGGCAGGCGCTTACGCCGCTGAGCCATCTCACCGGCCCTGTAGATGACACTTTCAACCCTTGTTTTAGAGTGCTCGCCTTCTTAGAATTTGGGTGAAAAAGTTCGCTATAAAACAGCCTGCCACCCGATCCTGACAGAATCCCCGTAGTCTCAGGTTTATTGAGTCTCTTGATTGTATGGAAAAGCCACGTGTGTGACTGATCTGTGCCCTGCACAGCTTCTGCAGGACGCAGTCCCCCCGGAAGTGATGCGGGACCGTGCTTCTTCAGTCACTCTTTCAGCTGCACACTTCCTGTTTGTAACTCTAACTCCAGCGATAGGTATGCTGGCCCTTTTCACTGCTCCAAAGGTGTCTGCAGCTCTTCTAGCTTGGGCAAATTCTCCTTCCATTCTCCACTTCAATCGTTCTGGTACCTGTTTTCTCTGTTCTTTTACTGTGTTTGTTCTTTTCTGTTATCAAATCTTTCTGTTCTATAATTTTTTATAACTATTGGTTTGCAGAGATTTTCTGTTCCTTCGCTTATTTCAGAAGGATTTGTGGTTGCTTGCTGAAGCATGCTTATGCTGCTTTGAAATCCTTGCCAGGTCTTTCCCACCTCTGCTTCATCTCTGTGTTGGCATCAGCTGGGTGTCTGCCTCATTTGAATTGTGGCTTTCTTGCTTCTTGTGTGATGGGTGTTTTTTTTTTTTTTTTTTTTTTTAATTGTACCCAGGCCACTTAATCTGCTATATTAGGAGACTCTGGTCCTCTTTAAATCCTTCATTTAAGCAGGCAGTCACCCAGCTTAGGTTTAGCATGCAGATTCTGGACTCCCCTATGGGCTGTGGTTCCCATGATAATTTAATCTGCAGAACAATTTTGCTTCTAGTTTGGGCTCATCTGGTACCACTGAGGCTCCTACTAGTCCCTGCTGCTTAAGGGAACATAAGGAGCGTGCCCAACAGAAGCCAGATCGGTGGCTGAAGGGGGTCTCCTGCCTGCAGACTCCCATCTTTCAGCAGGAGAGGGCAGTTTGGGGTGGGGAGGGATGAGAAACTTCTCCAGGACGCTCACTCTAGACCCTTGCTGTGCTGTCCGTTGGCCAGCACTGTGGATAGGACTCACATTTAATTCAAGGGAAGGACACACCTGTCTACCTTGCTTTCTTTTGCTAGATTGGAGTTCAGGAGACTCTGGGCCTGGACCCCCCCCCCGGGACTCCGTCTGCTGGGAGGCGGGCCCTGCAACCCTGGGCTAAGTACTGGATGAGCGGTGTGGGAGTAGGTTCGGAAGGCAGTGGGAAGGACCTGGTAGGGGTGACAGGTGAAGAGGCAGACTGGGAAACTGAGGGCAAGAAGCTCCCCTGGACTGGTACCAGCACTCTCTCCAGTGCCTGGTACAAAACCAGAGCTTGGAGCCCGGCTACTGATGGAACTGATCATGAGCTCCTGGGTGGGGATTCCTCCTTTGGGCGATGGGAGGTGTGCACGAGGTGGCCAGGGAGGGGACAATGAAGGCCTCCTGACTGGTGACACACCCTGACACTGATGAAGACAGGGCAGTGAGAGGCACTGAGGGGGGGAGATCTGAGAACATGAGGAGTTAAGTGACAGTGAATCCTGGCACGCAGTGCCCCCCTCCTCTGTACCCTCACAGACCTCTCCTGGCTCAGCCCTGCCAGGCTCTGTGAGCTGACATCACTCGCACCTGCCAGGCTAAGACAAGCGCTCGGCAACCCCAGAGCCTACTGCAATTAAAGTCTTAAGAGCGGAATCTCATAAGCGGGGGGAAAAGCAATTTCCCGCTCAACATGTCAAAAGCTGCTCATCCAAAGCACCCCTAAGAGACAGCAGGCAGGGAAGAAGTCTGTGCCAAGGCTCCTGGAGCGATGCTGTGGTGGGGGTGGGGGTGGGGTGGGCAGGGCTTAGCCCCATCTGTCACCCCAAGGTGCAGCCTCCTCTCTGCAGAGGTCGGGGGAGGCAATGAGTGGAGGTCAACACGCAGGGCCCAGGGTTTTACTGCATGAGCGTCAGGAGGTGGAGAAGGCATCATAGCAGGTCCCTTAAACCTCTTCTGGGTTCTGTGTTGGTGGTCCTGGTCACCCCAGCCCATCTGTCTCCTCTCTGCTCCACACCTGACCCCTCACCCCTGGGTCTTCCTGCTGGAAGGTCCTGGCAAATGCACATCTATGTGTGTACACATGTGTAATGTGCTTATGCGTGTACATGCATGATGTGCTATACATATGTAAGCAGCTGTGCTGCATGTGTGTATGTGCATACATGTATGTAGGTACAGTACACGTGTATGTGTGGGCACATGGGGATCCATGTACATTGTGTTTCATTTCCTCAATATACAAATAGCTCAATGGGATGGGGATGTAGGTAAGTGCAAGAGTACACGCTTAATGTTCGCAAAACCCTGGGTTCTGTCCCCAGCAGTACCGCCAAAACAGAAAGAAAAACACTTAATAAATTTCACGAGAAATAGATCAACAACTCAACATAAAAATAGGCATCTGATATAAACAATTCATAGAAAAAGAGTTTCAGTCTGTTACGTTTAAATCATATGTATCCCTAGTAAAACAACATTGTACAAAGATTTAGATACAATGAATGACCACTTTGGCCCTAGGGGGAAAACAGAAAACAAGTTCAGCCTCACTGATACAAAAATGCAAATTAAGACAATGAATGCAAAAAAAAAAGAAAAGAAAAGAAAAGAAAAAAGACAAGGAAAGATACACTATTTACCCTTTAGGCTGCTAAAATATAATCCAGATGCTAAAATACAAGGAGACAGGATGTGGGGCAATAGACACCTCCCAGTGCTTGATGGAAATGGGAGTTGGGACAAATTTCTGGGAAAATAATCTACTAAAAGTAATATCTAGCTGGACGTGGTGGTGGACGTGGAACGCCTGTATCCCAGCACTCAGGAGGCTGAGTCAGGAAGATCACTAAGAGTTCAAGACCAGCCTAGGCTACAAAGTGAGTTCAAGATTAGCCTGAACTACATAGGGAAACCCTGTCAAAAAAAAAAAACAAAAAAAAAACCAGGTGTGGTGGTGCATGCCTGTAATCCCAGCACTCAGGAGGCTGGGGAAGGAGGATCGCTGTGAGTTTGAGGCCAGCCTGGGCTACAAAGTGAGTTCAAGATTAGCCTGAACTGGGCCGGTGAGATGGCTCAGCGGCTTAAGCGCCTGCCCAGCAAGCGCGAGGGCCCGAGTTCGACTCCCGGAACCCACATACGAAAAAGGGGCCGGTGATATCGCTCAGCGGCACGGGCGCCTGCTGGCGCGCGAGGTCCTGAGGTCGACCCCCCGGAACCCAAAAAAAAAAAAAATAAATAAATAAAATAAATAAATTAAAAAAAAAAAAAAAGATTAGCCTGAACTATATAGGGAAACCCTGTCTTAAAAAAAAAAAAAAAAAAAAAAAAACCAGGTGTGGTGGTGCATGCCTGTAATCCCAGCACTCAGGAGGCTGGGGAAGGAGGATCGCTGTGAGTTTGAGGCCAGCCTGGGCTACAAAGTGAGTTTAAGGCTAGCCTGAACTGCATAGGGAAACCCTGGCTCAAAAAAAAAAAAAAAAAAAAAAAAAAAAAGACATCTACTAAGAAGGATATAATACACATAAACTCTGGCCCAATTAATCCCACTTTTGGGGACCTCTCCTATAGAAGCAAAAACAACATTATGTGAAAATAGATGTAAACGATTGGTGGGCAAGACCAAAGAAAAATAAATACAAAGAAATGGGAAGCAATCAAAATGCACATCTCTTGGGAAATGATTTATAAATAATGGTATATTGCATCAGAAAAGAGTGGATAAAAGCCCCGTGAATTGACACAAAGGGAAAGGAATGTCCCAATATTTTGTAAAGAGGGGAAAAAAGAAGATGTAAGAGACAATGTCCAGTTTTTATGAGGTCGAGCACTAATAATCCCCAGCAGCAGACCTCAGTGTGCCGTGGCACTGATGTGAGTGGTCCCAATTGGCTGCTGGCACTGCCCAGCCTAGAGGAGGCTGATGGGGAGTGAGGGAGCAAGATGACGGACTTGCCCTCATTTATCTTTGTGTCGTTTTCCTTGGTAAAATGAGGTTGTTCCTTTTGGTGGGGGGGGGGTACTTTGAACCAAAGTCCATTGCACTCAGTCAAAAAAAAAATGTTTTTTTTGAGACAGAATTTTAGTAAATTGCTAAATTACTCAGGTAGGACTTGAATTTGCAATCCTCTTGCCTCAGCCTCCCACAGTGCTGAGATTAGAGGCGTGTACCATCATGCCAGCTTTGACTTCTTTTTTTCTTTCTTTCTTTCTTTCTTTCTTTCTTTCTTTCTTTCTTTCTTTCTTTCTTTCTTTCTTTCTTTCTTTGTTTCAATACAACTCTATTGTTACACAATTGAGCTATAAAACTCACATACTTAAATGGTCTAATTTGATTAGTTTTGACGCATGTATATGCCTGTCAAACCACTACCCTGATCAGATACGGAGCACTCCATCACTCCCAAGAGCCTCCTCTCCTCAGCCGGGTCCTGTATGCTCATTTCTATCCCTGTCCCGAAGCCACCACTGTCTGCCTGCTGTCACCATAAGCAAGTTTGAATTTTGTAGTTTTCTGTAAATGGAATCCCACACAATGTTTGTTTGTTTGTTTGTTTGTTGGTCTGCTTCTTTTACTCAGCACCATTAGGTTGAGAATGTTGCAGAGATTCATTCATGCTGTTGCCTGTGTGAAAAGCTCCTTTCTTTGTGGTGCAGCGCAGTGGAGAATAGTGTGCCATTGTATGGAAATAGCGCAGTTTGTTTATATATCACCTGCTGAGGGTTGCTTTCAGGTGTGGGATGTTACAAAGAAAGCTGCCTGAATATTAGGAAGTCCTCCTAGGACTTCAGCTTTCATTTAACTGCCTAGGCAGGGAAAGCCTGCGCCATATCATGGGGCTATCTTTGACTTTTTTTTTTTTTTTTTTTCGTGGGTACCGGGGGGTCGACCTCAGGACCTCACGCGCCAACAGGCGCCCGTGCCGCTGAGCGATATCACCGACCCCTTTTTCGTATGTGGGTTCCGGGAGTCGAACTCGGGCCCTCGCGCTTGCCGGGCAGGCGCTTAAGCCGCTGAGCCATCTCACCGGCCCCGCTATCTTTGACTTTTAAACGAACTGCCAAGCTTTTCCAAAGCAGTGCACCATCTTGCATCTGACCAGCAGTGTGTGAGAGTTCTAGACCCTCACTCTCACCAAACATCCCACATCCCGGTCTTTCTATTTTAGGCATTCTAGTGGGTACACAGTCTTGTCTGATTGTAGTTTTCATTTGCATTTCCCCAATGACTAGTGACATTTCGCATCTTTTCATGTGTTGTTTGCCATATCTATCCTCTTTGATGAAGGGTGTTCAAAGCATATGCCCAATTCGGGGGTGGTGGGGAGTTCATTGTTTATTAGGTTTTGGGAGTTCTTTTTATTATTCTTTGTATGCATGCTTCCCTGGATACACGCTTTGTAAAGATTTGCTCCTGGTTTGCGTCTCTCCACGCTCTTACCAGTGTCTTGTGTGTGTGTGTGTGTGTGTGTGTGTGTGTGTGTGTGTGTGTGTGAGATGTTGGGGACTGAACCCAGGGCCTTGTGCATGCTAGACAAGCGCTCTACCACTGAGCCACATCCCCAGCTTAACAGAGTCTTTAAAGATGAAAAGTTTTATAATTAACTGTGGTACTGAGGCTGCGAGGAAGGGTGTGGCTAAGACTAGTTGGGAAAGTAGCCATCACCTATCCATCCCGGGACGCATGCGCAGAACAGTCCTCAACGCCCTGCGCGGACTTCTCGCGAGAACTCAAGCAGGCTTTGATAGGATGACCTGGACCTGACCTAGGCCTGGGGAATATAAAAGAGGGACAGCAGCCCTTACGCTTTCATGATAGCCCATTCTACTTTGTAGGGGATATTTTAAAATTTTTTTATCCCTTTCTTCCTACTTTTACTTGGCTCAAACTCGCTCTACAGGGCCTGCTTTTTTCCCACCTTTAACAAATGTGAGACATTGTCACCATTTATGCTTGTTTCAATCAATTCTTTGTTCAGGACAGAAAGAACTTAGAAATCACCTCTAGAAGGAGACTCCAGCACCTCAACCCTGGTAACAATACTACGGATTGAACCCAGGGGCTTGTGCATGCTAGGTAAGCGCTTTACCACTGAGCTATAGCCTCAAGGCCCCCCAACCCCACTTTTTTATTTTTATTATTATTATTTTTTTAGACAATGTCTTGCTATGTAGCCCAGACTGGCCTTGAACTCATGGCAGTCCTGCCATAGCCTAGGGCTGGCATGTGCCATAGTGCCCACCTCTTCCCTCTTTTTGTTTGTTGAGACAGGGTCTCACCATGTAGTTCAGGCTGGCCTTGAACTCACTATGTAGCCCAGGCTGGCCTTGAACTCATGGTGATCCTCCTGCCTCAGCCTCCTCAGTGCTAGGATTACAGGTGTGCACTACCATGCCCAGTTTAATCCCAGCACTCTGGAGGCTGAGGCAGGAGGACAGCTGAGAGTTCAAGGCCAGCCTGGGCTACATAGTGAGTTCAAGGGCAGCCTGGACTAAATAGTTAGACCCTGTCTCAACAAACAGAACAACAATAAAAAGTTTTATTTTTGAGACAGAGTGTCACTGTGTTGCCCAGGATGGCCTTTTATTAGGGATTCTCCTGCCTCAGCATCCCAACTAGCTGGAAGTACAGACATGCCCCACCATGCCCAGCTAAACTAATTTTTTCTTTTAGAAATTATAATACATCTAATGAGATATAATTCATATTTCACACAATTCAGCCATCTAAGTGTGAAACTCAAAGAATTTTTTGTATATTCACAAATACTTGGAAACAATTATGATAATTGATTTTTGAACATTTTTATCACCCCAAAAAGAAACCCCATATTTATTGGCCATTTCCCTGCACCCCTGATCCACAGGCAAACACTAGTGAGAACTTAGAATTTTAATAAATCTGTCAATTATTTCTCCTTCTCCTTCCTTTTCCTCTTCCTCCTCTTCTCCTCTTCTTCTTCCTCCTCTTCCTTCTTTGGATCACAGTTTTGGTGTAGCTAAGACATTCTTGCCTAACTCAAAGTCACAACAATTTTCACACATTTTCTTCCAGAAGTTTTATGGTTTTAGGTTTCATATTTGGGTCAATCAATGATTCATTTTTAATTAATTTTGTATATGGTGCTTAACATCGATTAAAATCTCTCCATGCATGTAGATATGGAAATACATGCCCCGTTTGTTGAAATGCCTCTTCCATCTCCACTGAATTACTCATTTTTTGGTACCTTTGTAAAAAAAATCAGTTGCTCGTGTGTGCATAAGTCTGTTCTGTCCCATCAATCTGCCTGCCTGTCTTTCCACTACACTGTCATGCTTATGGTATCTTCATGATAAGGTATAATACAGGTTATGTTAGTTTTGTTTGTTAGTTTGTTTGTTTTTGTTTTTTTGAGACAGGGTCTCACTACATTGTTCAGGCTGGCCTTGTACTCACTTATGTAGCCCAAGCTGGCCTCGAAGTCACAGTGATCCTCCTGCCTCAGCCTCCCAAGTGCTGGAATTAGAGGAATGTGCCATCATGCCCAGCTGTAATCTTAACAGTACTGTCTTCCAAGTCCCGGTCAGAGTACCTGTCTCCACTTATACAAATCCTCTTTAACTTCTCCCAGCAATTGTTTGTAGTTTCTAGTGTACAAGTCTCGATCATCTTTTGTCTGATTTTTTCGTTAAGGGTTTCGTATTTTTGGTGCTGTTGTAAATGATACTTAAAAATTCAAAAAATTTTATTATATCAAATAAAATTGATTTTTTGTGTGTGGTACTGGGGATTGAACAGAGGGCCTGAGGCCCTTTACATCTCCAGCCTTTTTTTTTTAATTTTATTTTGAGACAGGGTCTTGCTAAGTTGCTAGGTTGCCCATGCTGGGTTTGAATTTGTGACCTTCCTGCCTCAGCCTCTGAGAATGCTGGAATTGTAGGTGTGCTAGCACACCTGGCTAAAATTGATTTTTATATGTTGATGGATAGCCTACGAACTCTCTAAACTTACTTATTAGTTATAGCACTTTTTTTTTTAAGGTTCTGTTAGATTTTCTACATAGAAGATTATGCTGTCTACAAATAAAGGCAGCTTTCCTTTCCCCATCCTGTCTGGATGCCTTTCTTTCTTGCCTCTCTCTTGGGCTGGAACCTCCAGTACACGGCTCAGTGGCAGTGGTGGGAAGACATTCTGTTACATCTGCTCCCACGGGGAGAACGTTTGCTGTGGGGTTTTACAGACGCCCCTTCCCCAGGCTTGGGCATTCTCTGCTAGTCTCAGTGTTCGGGAGATTTTTGTTTGTTTGGGTTTTGTCAAAAATTTGTTTTTGCCTCTATTTTGAGATGGTAACGTGAACTTTCTTTTTCCTTTGTTGATACTGTGAACTACATTGATTGCTTTACAAATGTGAGGTCAAACTTCATTCCTGGGACAAAAACCGTATGGTCCAGATGTACTATCCTTTAAGATATCATTGGGTTTGATATGCTAAAATTTAGACTTTTTGCAATTGTCCTTGTGAGGGCTATTGGTAGGTAGTTTTCTTTCCCTGCAATGCCTTTGTTTGAGTTCTCTAGGAGGGTAATGCAGGCAGGATCCATGGTCAGGTTCTGGATTCTTGATCAATCCTGAAGGTAGAGGCAATAGGAATGTTGATAAATTGGATGGGGGAATGGAGGACAGAGGCAATTAAGGCTGCTGCGAGTTGTATGTGCTGGAGCAACTGGAATGATGAGTAGTCAACAATTAAGGTGGAGAGGACCAGCTGGGCAGGGATAGGAAAGGTCAGGTGTCCTTTTCTGGCCATGTGGAGTCCTGCTTCCTCCTTGACAGTCTAGCAGAAAGGTCATCCTTTGCTAGCTGGATGAGTGCACTGGAGCAGGGACAGTGCTTTGGCTGGAGGTAGAACTGATGGACAAAACATGCTATGTAATGCGTGGGCCAGGCTGAGATCACCACTTACATCTTATCTTGTAATCCACATGGAGACACTGTTGGATTCCTGATGTAAAGGCTGAAGATCAAACCCAGGTCTGCTCCTGCCCCTTCCGGTGGAGGTGGCCCCAACACCACGGCTCCCTACTGCTTACCCACCCGTGGAACTGCATTATACCCATCTCTGGAGCCGTGGGGGCACCGTGCTAGCATCTCCCAACTGACTCCTCTCTGGGAGGGTGAGGCTGCTGTGGCCCCTGCCCTGCCCTGCCTTTTGGAGTGTCCCTCCTCTCCACCTCCATATTCCCAGCTCCACAGCTCTGTGTCTATGCTGACTGTCAAGACTGGGGCTGCTGGTGGTCTGTGTTGTAACCAGTTATAGTCTATGCTTCCTTTATAGATTGGTACTAAAAGTTGAAGATCAATAACAGCTGTATTATTAGGATGCTGTACATAACAATTTAGTGCACGGATGAGCTGCATATAATGATTATAGCTTTGGTTTCCTCCTTGGGTCTCTGACTGTCCTCTCCTTTGTTTGCATAGCCTGCTTCTGGCACATCTTTGGGTTCTTCCGACCTGGCGACAACAGACAGAATTGCTGAAAGGACCCCATGATGGCTGATTTGAGGCATCCGCTAGACTGGATTAGGGCATGCCCAGATAGCTGGAGGAGCGTTACTTCTTCTCCGTCGTTGCACTGATTACACTCCATGCCTTAGTCAGTGCAGAGCCCCTCTGCTTTCTGCTGAAAGGGAGGCTCGGCTTGCTGGCATCTGATAAGGATGATCATGGGTGGGCACTGCCTGGTAGAAAAGTAGAGGAGAGTGAATATTTGCTCTCATCCAGAGCAGGGATGCCCTTCTCCTCCTGCTCCTGGACATCAGAACTCAAGGCTCTCTGGCTCCTAGATACTGCGACCATCACCCGCAGTACCCAGACTCTCTAGCTTTTGACCTTGGACAAGAGTCACACCATCAGCTTCCCCAGTTCTGAGACCTTGGGACTGAGCCATGACAATGCCTGCCCAGTTTCTTGAAGATGTCCCAGCATGGAACTCCTCTGCCTCTGGAATCCATAAGTGAGCCAGTGTCCCCACTAAATTCTTTCCCACCTGTTATAATTTAAATGTAAAACCCCATGCATTGAAGGTGCCCACCTCAGCAATGGATTAAAGCACTGATGAGTTCGTAGCTGAACCAGCTATCAGGAGGTGGGCCCTGTTGGAGAAGCAGGTCACCGGGAGCGTGCTCTTGAAGGACAGATCTTGTCTTCAGCTCCTTCCTCTGGCTTTGGCTTTTCCCTGTCTCTCTGCCTCCTGGCTACCTTGAAGTGAGCAGCTTTGCTCCACAGCACCTTTCCACCATGATGTTTCTGCCTTGGAGTCAGCTGACCATGGACTGAAACCCCTGAAACCGTGAGCCAGTTGTGTATATATCAGGCATTTTGTCCCAGCAGGGGAAATGTGACTAACATGCTGTTTCTCGCTGCGTGTCCTGTCAGTTCTGTCTCTCTGGAGAACCCTGCCAAGGATAGCTCATCATGGAGAAGGGCCTCTGAAGTTGCTGGATTCTGCCCTGCCCCTGCTTGGAGCTTGGCTGTGTCCCAGCGCTTCTCCCTACTCACCACCCTGCCTGGATGGAGCAAGGATTTTTTTGTGCCCATTACTAACACCTCTAGTACTACTGTTAGTATACTGGTACCACCATCTCCCCCATTCCTGCCTCCAGTACCACCAAGAATGCCACTGTTTCTTCTAAGTTCAGGTGAAATTCATGCACCATAGATTTAACCATCTTCGGGTGTACACTTCTGCCAGCATTTAGTACATTCACAATGTTGCCTGACCACCACCTCCATCTACTTCCAGAACATTTTTATGGCCCCGTGCAAGTAGAAACAATGTACCCATGAAGTAATCACTCCTCATTTCCCTGCCTCCCCCAGCTCCTGGCAACCCTGAGTGCTTTTCATTTGCAGACTTGCGTATTCTGGGCAATCCATACAAGGGGATGACAACTCTGTGCCCCATGTGTCTTGCTTCCCTCATTGAGCATGTCCTTAAGGTTTCACCCATGTTCATGTTGTAGTGTGTATCAGAATTCCATTCTTTTTAATGGCTGAGTAATATGCCACCACATGGATGTACACATTTTGTTTATCCGTTTGTCCATCCATGATATTCGGCTTGTTTCCACCTTTGGGCTCTTGTGAACAGTGCTGCTATGAACACGTGTCTCTGTGTATTTGAGTTTCAGTTTTCAGTTCTTTGGGGGTCTACACCTGGAGGGGAACTGCTGGGCCATAGGGATATCTTAGGTGCTCTCTGTGTAGGAGGAAAGCATACTGCTTCCTGGTGCTTCATGTCGGACCACCTCCAAAGTAGCTTCCTAAGAATGGTGTGTGGGAGCTCAAGCGAGGGGGCTTGCCCAGAAGCCACGCCTCTCCCCTGTCATCGGAAACAAAGGTTCCAACTATGAGAAAGTGGACCTCACCCTCACCCTCACCGGGATGCCAGGACACTGTGTGATGGTGAGATGAGGGGCTGGGGAGGTAGGGTCCCTGCTCCAGGCTCAGAGGAGTCCAGGCAGAATTGGAGTAAACTGTGTCCTCTTCCAAAGCCCTGTGCCACTGCTCTTTGCCCAAGCACTGGGGCCCTGGGCAGGACCCAGGCTCAGCCCCTCACTGGCTGGGCAGACTCTGGGCAGAGGTTTTAGCTAGAGGGGTGCGAGGCCAGCACAGGGGAGCATCTAACCTGCGTCAGAGTCAGTGAAGGCTCCCTGGAGGAGGTGGCTCTAGGGCCACATCTGCAGGACACCAAATACTCAGGAAGAAGGAGGCTGGGGGCGGGGGGGAGTTCAGGCAGTCAGCTTGGGTGGGATGGGGACGTAGATGAGGTTGCCTCTTGATCAGCAGGGTTTAGAGGGGGAGAGGGTGGGGTCAGTGTGCGCAGCATGGGGCATCAATTGCCATGGAAGCAGTCAGATAGGAAGGGCCCTCTCGGAAGGGCTCTGAATGCCAGGGTCAGGATTTAGGATTTATCCTGAAAGTTGTGGGAGGCCCTGGGCAATTCTGAGCCACAGCAGCCAGAGGTAGGAAATTCATTCTGGGTCAGTGGTGGATTGACCTCAGTTTTGCATGGCTGGGGTGCCCCCTGACAAGCCCACACATAGGGTTTCAGGCTCCCCAACACCATGGAGATGCATGGGTGGGCTGTGACATGTTCTAGAAACATGGGTTCCTCTCATCCTCCTCTTCCATTGTCATTGTCATCTCATCGTCATACACACCCAGGCTTCCCACGCCCCTGCCCAGGGAGGAAGCCTCAGGGACCTCAATCTGCAGCTCTGGGGAACCTTGACAAGCAAATTTCTGAGGTTCAGTTCCTTATAGTCCTTTGGCCTGATGTGGGGCCACCTCAAATCCAGGAGAAGGGCGACTATGGAAAAAACCCAACCAACAGAAAATAGCAAGTGTTCACTGGTGAGGATTTAGAAGCACTAGAGCCCCTGTGTTATCCAGTAGTTCCTTTAGAAATGGCTCGCCAATCAAAAGTATTCCAGGTTCTTCTTGCCGGGAACAGAGAACTGAAGACAAGCCAATAATGTTGCCAAAAAGTTTATATGAAAAGTACGGGGTAAATGGCAGAGCGAATTTGGGCCAAACAGAGAGAAAAAGAATAAAAGGAAAAATAAAAGTACACCCGCGTTCACACGCGTCACAGCACACTGCGCAAATTCACTCGTGATAGCGGCCTTCTGCGATGGTCTGTCCTTTTTATACCGTCCACATCTCGTGGGAGGTCGCCGGAAGTTCTACATACGGGGGTCCTCGCGTTGCCCTGGGATCTTGTGATTGACAGGTCCTGCTCATTTCCCCTGCCGGCTTTGCCACGCCCTGTCTCCTCTGTCACCAGTGCCCTGCTGGTGGGAAGGTGCAATGGAACAGCCGCAGTGGAGAGCAGCATTGTGTTTCCTCAGAACAACGCAAAGCACAATCACCATGGGACCCGGCCATTCCGCTTCTGGGTATGTACTTGCTGTGGCTTGAGCGATGGCGGCCCTGCCACCCAAATTCGTGTTGAAACCGAATCCCCAGTGTGCCAGCAAGAAGAGGCGGGGCCTTTGGGAGGTGACTAAGTCGGGAAGGCTCAGTTCTCACGGGTGGGTTGGCACCTTGATGAAGAGCGTGCTCCCTGGGCCGGTGAGATGGCTCAGCGGCTTAAGCGCCTGCCTTGCAAGCGCGAGGGCCCGAGTTCGACTCCCGGAACTCACATATGAAAAAAGGGCCGGTGATACCGCTCAGCGGCACGGGCGCCTGCTGGCGCGCGAGGTCCTGAGGTCGACCCCCTGGTACCCACAAAAAAAAAAAAAAAAAAAAAAAAAGAGCGTGCTCCCTGACCCTTCTGCCTTCCACCAGGGGAGGACACAACGACAAAGCACCATTTTGGAAGCAGGCAGCAGGTCCTCACCAGACACCAGCACCAGCATCTTGACCTTGGGCTTCCCAGGCTCCAGAACTGTAAGAATATATATAAATTTATAATAAATATATAAACTTATATATAAATATATAAATTTATGTTCTTTATATATTAGCCAGCTTCGGGCATTTTGTTATGGTAGCACAAACAGACTAAGACAATATTCAAAAAAAATTGAAAGCAGGGTCTTAAAGAGATACTTGTACACCCGTGTTAGTAGCTGCATTATTCACAATGGGTAAAAGGCGGAAGCAACTAAAGGGTTCATCAGTGGACGAACGGATGAGCAAAATGTGATATATGCATGCAGTGGGAAATTATCCGGCCTTAAAAAAAGGATGGAAACCTTGATATATAATGCAACGTGGATCTACCTTGAGGACAGTCACATGCTCAGTGAAGTAAGAGAGACACAAAGGACACATACTGTATGATTCCATTCGTAGGATGTCGTTAGCGTAATCAGACTCTTAGATGGGGCGGGATGTTGCTTGGTGGTAGAGTGCTTGCCTAGCATGTGCATGGCCCTGGGTTCAACTCCTAGCACTGCAAAGCGAACAAACCGATCAACCCTCGTAGTGACAGAAAGAATGGGGAGGAGTGGGGAGTGAATGTTTGCTGGGGACAAGCTTCGGTTTTGTAAGATGAAGAGTACTGAAGCTGGATGGCGGTGATGGTTACACAACACTGAAGGAGCTTACTGCCGCTGCCTGTACACTGAAAAATGGTTAAGATGGTGAATTTTATGTTGTGTGCATTATATCAAATAAAGAAATTGGAGGCAATATTAAGGAGTGTTACAATGGTGATAGGAGAGCATGAAACCAACTGTGAGCCCCTCTGAGCCATGGGCTTCACAGGGGACACAGCCATGAGGCCAGCACCTTCTCGAGGTGCAACCAGGAATGAGGCAGGAAGGCAGGGCCTGGCACAGGGGGCTGGGGGAGTAAGCAGGACCTATTAATTACAAGATGCCAGGACAGATGTGCCAGATAATTCCGTGGGTTCTCGAGATGTGTGGAAGAAATACTGACAGGATACCCCTGAAAGTGCAGTACCCTGGCTTTCCTCGTGATAACCCACCCTGTGTCCCCCCGGGTGCACTTTTATTTTAATTTTAATTTTTCCTCTCTTTTATCTGGCCCAAGTTGGCTCTGTAGAGCCAGTTTCTCCCTTACCCTTCATTTTTAATTTTTCAAATAAACTTTGTCACTGTTTTTGCTTGTTTCGATCACGTTTCTGTTTTAGACAGATAGAACCTGGAAACCAAGATCCCAGCACCTCCAAATAACAGTATTGCCATCGTTCCTTCTGTACCTTTTCAGAGATACTGTATTCCACAACTCCGCAATGGCCGTGTGGGTCTGAGTGCTTTGCCTTGCTTTGTGTACACAACCAGGGCATGGCACTCCCCTGTGCCCAGCTGCCTTCACTGAATCCTTAAACACTGGCCCATGTCTAGGCAGAAAGGCATTTCCGTTTCCCCAGCAGCTGCCAAGTGGTGGTGCACAGGCCTGGCGCACATCAGGGAGCGTCTGACTTATGATGTACAGACGAAGCTGCTACGTTTCCACGTGCCAGTGGTTCAGACTTCTCCGTGTGCCAGGGCGCTGAGGAAAAATTCCTAGACCTGCAATTGCAGAGTCCAAGAATCGAACCAAACCATTACAATGTGGTGAAATGGTGAAAAAATGCTAAGAAAGTTGTACTATGTAGTTTATGCATATGAGGAACTTATTTACCCAACAATACATCTGTAATCATTTTCTGATCTTTTCCAAATAAATAAATGAGAAACAGTATTTCTGAATAGTTTCCGTTTGTTTTTGTCTTATTAAAAGTGGAGGTGATAACTCTGAAAGCGTGAGCTGCAAAAGACAAAAACATAATTTGGCCTTCACCAAAATGAAAATTTTCATGCATGAAAGAACATTATTGAAAATATGACCTGTGGAATGGGAGGAAATATTCATGAATCGTGTATCTTATGAGGGTCTGGTATGCAGAATGTGTAAGGCGCTCTTACAATGGACAGCAAAAAGGCAGATAACCCAGTTGAAGGATGGACAAAGGACTCAAATAAATAGTTCTCTGCAGAAGATACACAGAGGGCCAAGAAATGTATAAAGAATCATTGCCACGATGAGATCCACTTCACACCTGCTAGCATGGCCGTAATTTTTTTAAAAGGAGGACAGGGGAATAACAAGGGTTGGGGGCATGGAGAAAGAGGTCTTATAGATGGCTGGAGGGAATGCAAAGGGTGCAGCGGCTGTGGAAAGCAGGTTGGCATTTCTTTCAGATTTAGCCCGAGAAGTGCTTTGAGGCCCAGCAACTCTTCTCCACCCCAAAGCGCTGGAAACAGGAATGCAAATCAGCACACATGCAGCGCGTGTCCACAGCAGTGTTATTCACAATCGCCAAAAGGGGAAGACGCCCCCACACCAGCAGCAGATGAAACGACAGACCATGGTCCTTCCGTACCATGGATGTTTCTCAGCCATAAACAGGAGCGAAGGTCTGATGCATGCCTCCACGTGGGTGAAACATTGGAAACAGTGTGAGAAAGAAACCAGACTCGAAACCCGCACTTCATATCACTCTATTTATACAAAATGCCCTGAGTGAGTAAATCCATAGACAGATTGGTGGTCACCAGGGTCCCTGGGGGGCAGGAGGGAGGGAAGGACTATTTAATTAGATGATGGAAATATTTTGGGAATAGAGGTGGTGCTTCTTACTAAATGCCTGTGGGTTGTTCACTTTAAAAGGATTAATTTTGTTATAGGAATTTCATTTCAACAGAAAAGTGGAGTCGAGCATACAGTATTTTAATGTGTCTAAAAGGTATATGCATGCCTTTATCTGAGACCTGGGTCTTTCGTTTGACCGTTTTCCTGTTGAGTTATGGATTGTTAAAAATTGATTTGTAATTCTGTCTTCAAGGAAAATTAATCTTTTGAAATAAATTGCAAATGTTTTTCTCAGTTTTTAATTTTTTCTGAATTTGCCTATGGTGATTTTTGCTCTGAAGATTTAAACATGATAATTGTAACCAAATTTATTATTCTTTCTTATGGCATTGGACTTGGGAGTACAATTTAGAAAGATCATTTAAAAAGTCCTTGCTTTTTTTTTTTTTTTTTTCCCCTTGTTTGTTTTTCCAGGGCTGGGGGTTGAACCTGAGGCTTTTGCACTGAGCTATACCCACAGCAACTCCTGCTTTTTTTTTTTGGAGACAGGGTCTCACTAAGTTTCTAAATTGTCCAGACTGGACTTGAACTTGTGATCCTCTGGCGCCAACCTCCTACAGTGCTGAAATTACAGGCGTGTACCACCACACCCAGCTCTTCTATGTATTCTTACAGAGCTCACTGGGTTTTTCAATCTTGGAGCCAGCTGGAATTTATTTGGCGTTAGGCGTGAGCTTCATTTCAGATTTGACCGTATTCCACATGTGGCCTGGGTTGCCCCAGCACTATCCATTCCTCTTCATCCTTTCTTCAGTGGGTCGACAGGCCCCTCCTGGATGGTTCTGCGGGTCTGACTCTGAGGCTCGGAGGCCTAGGCGTGGTGAGTGTTCTGGGGTGCACTCTCTGGAACCTCTGTGGAGGGAAGCAAGCCTAGGTGGAGACAGAGCTGGACCTCAGTGCAGTTGGAAGAACATCCACAGGCGACCTGTGTCAAGCTCCGGAGCTGGGATGCTTCCGCAGAGAACCTGCAGTGGTGCCAGGCCTTTGTGACATGGCAACACCCAGTCCAGGGGTGTTGGCTGCCTGGGCAGGAGTACAACTTCGGTGGAGACAGTGCTGGGGGAGACCCAGCAACAGGTAGCACTCCCTGTGCCCAAGTCCTGGAGTGGGGCTCTGAGCAGCGCCCCTCAGTGCCCACTACCGTCCACCACTGTCCACCACCATCCGCAGGATCCACCACTGTCCCAATTGAACCTTATCCGGCATCTACCATGGTCCACAGCATCCACTCCCATCCGCGGCGTCCACTGCCGTGCAGTCCTGTGCCAGCGGTACCCACTTATTTGAAGTAGCAAGTTCACCCCACAGGGAACAACACATCCGGGGTGCTGGTCGGTCCCTGTACTCATTTCCTAGTTCTGCTGCATAACCACAAACTTGCTGGCTTGAAACAACAGAAATGGATCCTCTTGCCTCTGCAGCTGGAAGTCTGAAATCAAGGCATCAGTAGAGGCCCCGCGGGGGACCCTGCCTGCCTCTTGCAGCCCCTGGTAGCTCCAGGTGCTCCGCGGCTGTGACCGCTGTACTCTCCGGTGCTTGCCATTTCTCCTGTCTCTCACTAGGAGACTTGTCACTGGTTTTAGGATCCAGTTGGGTGATCCAGAATGATCTCATCTTGAGATCTTTGACTTAATTACATCTTGGAAAGATCTTTTTCCCCAGTGAAGTCATGCTCACAGGTTTCCAGGGTTAGGACTTGGACTTACCTTTTGGGGGCCACTGTTCAACCCTTTCTAGTCCCTGTTCCTGGAGACGTTGATGAGGGGAGGCTCATAGTTCAAATGTTGGCTCCCTCCTGTGCATCTAGTCTGGGGGCCAAAGGTGACATCATCTTCCTCCTGAACTATTCACCCTGGACTCCTGCCCTCAGCTAGCACCTTTGCTGGCTTAGGTGGCTTACCCTGTGGGGACCCAGACTCAAATCTCTGGAGGCCTTGACCCCCTGGCTACCACACCCTTCTCAGGCTATGGTCACTGAAATCATACATTGGCCATAAAAATTAGGCACAGAATCGAGCACGGTGGCACACACCTGTAATTGCAGAACTCTGGGAGGCTGAGGCAGGACTGCAAATTCAAGCCCAGCATGGACAACTTAGCAACTTAGCGAGAACCTGTCTCAAAATAAAAGCTTTTGAAAAGGTCTGAGAATGTAGTTCAATGCATAGATCCTGGTTTCAGACTGCAGTATAAAAGACAAAACAAATAACTGGGCAAGAGACGAAGACCCTCCCACTTCCCTGGATTTACAAGGGTGCCGCTCCAAATCTCCCCTGCCCCACGGTGTAACTGCAGACCCTCCCCAGCAGGGCCATCACCCCTGGCGGGATGGGAACTCCTCTTGCTTGCTGGCCTTTGGCACAAAGGGTCCTAAGGGCCCAGCCAATAGCTGTAGCTTCCAGTTTGTTGGAACTCTTGTTAGGAATCCAGGGGGAGGATTCTGGGGATCAGGTTGAGTTGAGGGTCTGGAAGGCAAACACTGCATGTGGGCACCAGAGGGACAGTAAGTGGGGCCACTCCCTGCTCTTTCCACCCCATTCTGGAATCCCTGCATTCTCCCAAGGGGACACAGGATCCAGAATGGCTGCTGGCTCCAGGTGTGTTCTGGAGACTGATGTCACACCCTTGCTTTATCTACTGCAAGAGGCCACTCTGTCTTGCTGTAAGGCCAGTGGCCTCAGGGTGGTCCCATGTGTGACAGCCAGTGAGTGCCATGGGGGAGGCCACTCCCACACACCTTGGCTGTAAGTGAGTCCTTGGTCCGATGCGGAGGCTTTGTTTTCTGTCTCCAGAGCTCTATGCTTGGAGGGAACTTGCCTTCACATCTGGGCAGCTACTGCCAGGCACCAGTGGGCCATGTCTGTCTCATGAGGGGTGGGCGCTGGGCCTGCCTAACCTGGTGTGGCAGGTCTGATGTGACCCAGCTCATGACAGGCAGCTCTCCTTGCCTGCTCAGTGACATTTGGTGGCCAGTGCTGTATCCCCAGGGTGTGCCAAGAGGACAGCTGGAGCTGTTTTCCAGACAACACAGAGCTCCCAAGGGTCCACCTGTGACTTTCCAACTGGGACTTGCCATCAGCAACACAGGCATCACTTTCCTTGCATAGACATCTCTAGACCCTCAGGTCCTCAGGTCCTGTGGCTGGGGGTGGGGACAGGGCAGTCCCTGCTGCACAGCCCACTCCTGCTCTAGACAGGCAGCCTGTCAGAGTTTCCCAGGGTGGAACATGTGCCTCTGGGACAGGAGTGGCCCAGCACTGTCCCCACAGTGGGGCAGGTGTGAGGTGCGCTCTTTGGCCCATCCGGACCCCTGCACCTTAGAGGGGCATCACCATCCCCCAGGGCATACATGTCTCTCCAAGGTTTCCAGAGTACCCACTACTTCTTGCTGCGGTCTGACCTGGTGACACTGAGGCAGTAGACTCATGTGACATTGCCCAGGAGGTCTGGGGTCCCTCCAGACTGTGGAGACAGAGGACATTGAAGGAAGGAGAGTCAGCACACCTTTGGGCTAGACACTGATGTGCACCATGATCCGTTCCATGAGAACACAAACTCTTGACCTGCTCTGTGACAGGGGTGGGAAAACACATTCTCTGGATCAGTGGCCGAGGCTGTGTCACAGTGTTGGTGGCTACAGTGGGGGCTACCATGGAGCTGGGCTTGCTGTGGCCCCCTGCCTCCTCCAGGACTGATCTGTGCTTGTGACACGGGGACAGTCCCTGCGGTGGGCAGGTGAGAGGGCCACCCCTGCACCTGGGAGCCTCCGAGGGGACACAGACCTCTGCCATCGCCCCCAGATGACGCACAGGGAGCGTCAGGTTCCTATTGCTGCTATAACAACATGTCATAAAGTTAGTGGCTTAAAATAACCCAGATTTATTATGTTATGGTTCTGGAGGTCAGAAGTCCAAAATGAGCTTTGCTGGGCTAAAATTAACTCTTTGTCAGGGACCTGGTTCCTTCTGGGGGCCGCACGGGAGGATCACTGTCCAGTGTCAGCCACCCGCGGAGGCCACCTGCACGCTGTGGCTCTCTCCCCTCCTCCGCCTTCTAGGCCAGCAAGACCAGACTGAGACCTTCTCAAGAGCCATCACGCCAGGGGCCGGGGATATAGCTCAGTGGCACAGCGCCTGCCTGGCAAGCACGAGGTCGTTGAGTTCGATTCCCGGTACCAAAAAAAAAGAGCCATCACTCCGATTGTTCCCCAGCCACATTCTCCTCTGTCATTCATTATGAAGAAAGGGCCCCACCAGAGAATCCAGAACAATCTTGTCACTGTGAACTCAGCCAGTTAGCAACCTCACTTCTCTGGTATGTGAGGTGGCACAGACAGGCTGTGGGGGCCATCATGTGTACTTTGGGGGGCTGTCACTGTGCTGCTGTGCTTTGAAACTCATGCTAAGAGCTGCCCCCCCAAGGGATGGTATTACGAGGTGGGGTCTGGAGAGCCAGATGTGGTGACATATGCCTGTAATCCTAGCACTTTGGGAGGCTGAGGCAGGAGGATCACAAGTTCAAGCCCAGCCTGGCCAACTTAATGACTTAGTGAGAACCTGTCTCAAAATAAAAGAATAAAAAAGGGCTCAGGATGTAGCTCAGTGCAAAGGTCCTGGGTTCAATCCCCAGTATTGAAAAACAAAAAAAAGATGGGGTCTGAAGGAGATGGGGTCATATGGTATCCTAAGGGAGCAGCATATCCTCTTCTACCTGGCGAGGACACATCAAGCAGGTGCCCCCTCTGTGAGGGACTTCCCAGGTTCAGGACTGGGAGTGACACACACTGGTTACTTATGGGCCACCAAGTTTATAGACTGAGACCTCCCCACCACAGGAAGCTGAGCTCCCTGGCTCCCGCCAGCTCTCTTCACTACGGCGGCTCCTCCACGGACCCGGGGCAGTCGTGGGGCCGTGTCTACGCCATCACACAGTGGAGACCAGAAAGTGGCCGCTGGGTGGGCCTGGAGCCAGGAGCCAGGGTGTCCACTGCGAGTCTCACGGCATGGGTGGTGTGCATCATTGGCCCTCACATACTTGGGCTCTCACAGGGGACCATGGTGGCACCTTGGGTCCCCGAGGGCCAAGCCAGACACTGTGTGAATAACCCCTTGTCTCCAGCGGGCGGTAGACTCAGTCCATAGTCCTTCTAGGGAGGGCCAGGGAATCGGGACATGCACACCATCTGTGGGGTTGTGGGCCATCCCTGTGGGGGACCTGGCCAGTGCTTAGTCGCTGGGTTTGGGGTCTGGGGATTGGTGTGGTCTGAACACTGGACAGAGAGCAGGAATGAATGTTACTGGGACATGATTTTATTGCATGGCTTTATCTTGTGGCTCTGGTTGCCCCACAGGACTCTTCCAGTAACCGTCGCCGGAGCTCTCTGAGGATCATACCCTCTCTGTCCCCGCATGCCAACTCACCCTTGCTAATTATTAGGGGAATCGTGCCCACTCTGCTGCCAGCAATGCCTCATCGTCCCCATCTGTGTCGGGACCATTCTTTCTGTTCCCACATCTCGTGGCAGCAGCTCCTCCCCAGGGAGCCCACCCACAGCCCCCTCACCGCCTGTTCCTTTGTAGTGAACAGGCGACTCCCCAGGGTCCTGGGGAGCATGGCCGTGGGTTGCCCAGCCTCATGGAGAACCGATTCCATTGTGGCTTTGGCTGTCAGCCTTGAGGCTCTTCTGCTACTGGCCTTGGAGGGCTGGCGTGTTCCCCTCCCTCAGCGTAGACAAACCCTCTCTCCAAACAGGTAGAAAGTGCCACCAAAGGTGCTCAGATGCAGAGCTTGTCCTTCTCTTCCTTCCTCGGCTTGTCAAGATGTTTCTATTTGCTACTGAATGTCACCTTAACGGAAGAAAAACTTTAAATTTACATTATTGGCAAGCACTTCACCACTTGCCTTTACGGAGTGCACTGACAATTTTAATAGCAAACATGAGAACATTGGACCTGTATGCAGAATCACAGAAATAACACAGCTCTGATTTCAGAGCTCGTTTCTGGACATGTATTCTGTGTTTAGCCGAGCGGCAGAGTCTCCGCACACTGCTAACTCTGATTTAAATCTCTGCCGGGGGCTGGGGTGCGGCTCCGAGGCAGAGGGTGTGCCCGAGCCTGCGTTCAGTCCCCAGTGTCATAAAAGAAAAAAGAAAAACCCTCAATTTTGCTAAATGGATAGGCAAAAATACATCATGGCTTTTACTGTTGCTTAAATTACCATTAAGGTTGAGGATTTTGTCATGTTTGTTGAGCTCTTTGTTGTTCTTCTTTTGTAAACTCTGTCTTCATTCAGTGATACGTCTTTGCTTTTTTTTCCTTTTTTTTTTTTAATGTGGGTACCAGGAGTCGACCTCAGGACCTCACGCTTGCCAGCAAGCACTTGTGCCGCTGAGCGATATCACCAGCCTGTTTTTTCCTTTATGTGGGTACCGGGAGTCAAACTCAGGACCTCACGCTTGCCGGGCAGGTGCTTATGCTGCTGAGCCATCTCACCAGCGCCTCCCCGCCTTTTTTTTTTTTTTTTTTTTTTGCTAAACTTTGAATGTTAGAATAGTTTTAGTCTTGCAGAAAAGTTTTGCAAATGGCACCGAGAGTTCCCATATGCCCTATACCCATGTCCCTGCCATAAACATCTCTCATCAGTGTGAGACGTTTGTCACATGAAACAGGGCTAGCAGTGTGGCTCGGTGGCAGAGCACTTCCCAGCATTTGAGAGGCCCTGGGCTCCATCCCCAGCCTGGCAAGCAAGATCAAGAGTAATTAGTGCACCAGCCTGACCCATTAAAGCCCATACCTCTTTCAGGTTTCCCTCCGTGTCTCCTAACATCCCTCCTCCGGGATGCCACTTAACAGCCTGTCCTCACACCTCCCACAGCTCCTCTGGCCTGTAACGGTTTCTCAGACTTCCCTTGTCTTTAATGACCTTGGCAGGTGTGAAGCGCATTGGTCGGGGGTTGGTACAATGTCCCCATAGGGATCTGCCTGCTGACCTGGGTTGGGTGTTTTGGGGAGCAGACCCCGAGCCGAAACACCTGCTCGTCACAGCATGTTGAGTCCAGACTATCAACCCCTGTGACGTGTTGGTGTGGCCCTGTCACCTGGCCGAGGCAGGGTTTGTCAGGATTCTCCCTGATACGGTGACTCTTCCCTCTTGTGACTCTTTCTCCTCTTTTCCTACTGCTCTGTCACTTTTTCTAATCTGGGGTGCATGTTATAAAATAAGCTCTTTAAAGACTAACATGGCACAGGGTCCCTCTGCTGTGTCTTCTGCCCTTGCTCCCCGGTGCCGGGGATTTGTCACACTCTCAGATGCCATGGCTGCCAAGTTTTTGCCCCCTCCTCCAGCCTCTTCCCTGACCAAGGATTGCTTGTGGGACCCACCCCTTGGTTCTGGTTGTAACTCTGGCCATCTTGGAAGAGTTCCTGGGCCAGTCCCTAAATCCAGGTGGCCCACGGGAAGACCAGTCTCTGGTTGTCAAAGATGAAATGCATCTTCCCCAAGAATGGGCCCCTGGCCAGCCCTGACTCTCCTACATCTATCAGTTGTCCCTAAACACTTGCAGAGTTCGTTCCATCCTTGCCTGCCACACTCTATCTCCCTGATGTACTCCAGAGGGCTCCTTAGGGACTAAGAACTTCAGGGCTAAAACGGGCAGTTGGTCACCCTACAATTAGTGTCTTTTCTTCCTCCCCAGCTTCCCTCCAGCAAAGGTTTGAGGACAGCTGCAAGGCTGTTCTTTCTAGAACTTAAATTCCTGCTTCTTTCTCTCCTGCTTACTCCAAATCACCTTCGGGATGAAATCCACCCACAGCAGGGCATGCGACCCTTCCTCCTTTGCCTCCCTTGGCAGGTCAAGGGCAGCTCAGCAGCAAATGCCATCTGGGGAGACAGGCTTGGATGGACAGATGGCATCTCCATGTCTTTGGGCATTTCTCTTCTGAAATTGTATCGGTTTCACACGGCTGCTGTCACAAACTGCCATAAACTAGGTGGCTCAAAACCACAGAAATCGACGGTCTTGCTGCTCTGGAGGCCAGAAATCCCAGGTCAGGGTGTTACAGGGCTGCTTCCTCCCAGGGGAGATTTGCTCTGTGCTCTTCCCCTGGCTCCCCGAAGTGTGGGCAGTCCTTGATGTCCCTCGATTTATTTTATTTATTTATTTTTTTTTTTGTGGGTACCGGGAGTCGACCTCAGGACCTCGTGCACCAGCAGGCGCCCGTGCCGCTGAGCGATATCACTGGCCCTTTTTTCGTATGTGGGTTCTGGGAGTCGAACTTGGGCCCTCGCGCTTGCCAGGCAGGCGCATACGCCGCTGAGCCATCTCACCAGCCCCATCCCTCGATTTAAATTTTAGGCTTTTAATTGCATTCCAATGTCTGCCTATTTTCCATGGCATTCTGTGTGTGTGTCCATCCCCGTGTCTTCTACTTGTCTGCCAAGGACACTAGTGATTAGTTTTAAGGTCCATCCCAAATCTAGGATGACCTCATCTCAAGGTCCTTAACTTTAGATACCTGCAAAGACCCCATTTCCTCCTTTTTCTGAGGTCTGGATGGATATGAATTTGTGGGGGACATTATTCAAACCACTACAGAAATCCCAGGGGCTAACTATGTTGTTGGGGAAACTGAGGTGAGTTGGGATGACCCATAAGGCCCAGTTGCTATTTGCAGGGTGGCGTCCCTGCAGCAGACTCCAAGGGAGGCCTGGTCGGGGGACAACTAGCTCTTGGGGTCATACCTGAGAAGGGAACAGCAGGCAGAAGAAAATCCAGCTGCCACCAGTTCTGAGGAAACCTGTCCATCCTGGGGAGTGCTGGAGGTGGGGTGACCCATCAGGCTGTCCTGAGTTGGGGGACAGTCTGGGCCTTTATACCCCATCCTTATAGGATGCCCACTGCCCTGGAGGGGGTGCCCTTGGCTGAGCTGCTCTTCTATCAAAATCACTCACAAGGGCTGGCTCAGAAAGTGGCTGATCTGGAAAATGAGCCCTTTCTTCCAGGTGGGAGATTCCTATCAGTGGCACCACCAGGGGTCCCCAGGCAGACCTTCTTCCTCTGAAACTCCTGACCCTCACAGCCTTGTGGCCTTGGCTTGTCTGAGCAAGTCAGTGTGCTTTTCTCCTTGCCGTCAGCTGCCCACTGGACTCACGACCACACCCACCAGGCTGTGGCCGCACCTATGCCGGTCCCTGGTCATGGCCACCCCACCTGTGGCCAGGCCCACCCAGGCCCATGGCCATGGTTGGTGGCCACAACTCCAAGGCAAACCTGAGCGCCAGCAAGAGGCTCTGGCATCTTGGCAGATCAGTTCTTTTGAGGAGGCTAGAACTCGCCATCAGATTGACCCAGGGGCCTGTGGCTAGTGGAACAGCTCAGCCGCCTTCCGGCTCTTGCTGGAGCCCTGTCCGCACCTGGTGTGTCTCCTGGAGACACAGGCAAGGTCCAGCTGGATCGCCGGGCAGCGGGATCCTCTCCTCCTTCCCATGGGCTAAGTGGCCTTGGGCAGCAGCCTCTGCCTTTACTGGTGAGGAAAGGCCCCGAGCATGGGGGAACTTCTAAACCTGCTCCTTCAGGGATCTGAGCAGCTGGGATGCAGCCAACTAGTGTCAGCCTGTCCTCCCCTCCCTGGACCAGCCCCACAGCTCATGGTCAGGCTCCCCAGGCCGGCTTCTCCACCTGAGAGTGAGGCCCCCCGAGAGACCCTGCCCTCACTGGGGCCAGCGTCCCTGGAGCCCAGGTCGGAAGCCTTCCAGGGACTGCACGCTCCCTCAGCCACCAGGGTCCTTCAGCCATGTTTTGTTTGTTTGCTTGTTTTGAGCCCAGGCTGGCCTTGAACTCCTGGGCTACAGCAATCTTCCCGCTTCAGCTATCCCAGCAGCTGGCACTATAGGTGTGTGCTGCCGTGCCCAGCCATTCTGCCCATTTTGTGACAAGCAGAAGTCTGGAGAAGTAGAACCAGCTCCCAAGGCCAGCGCCTTGCTTCAAGCCAGTCTGTCTGTGTCCAGCAGCCAAGGATTTCCTGTGGGCTCTGGGGCCCAGGGACTGAGGGCCTCAGGGGATCCTCAGCCGGGTCTGAGTTCCCAAGGACACCAGATTCTTGGTGGATTATAGCTTTGCTGAGTAACAGTCCTCAGTGCAGGCCGTCTTGCCCCTTTTGGGAGGGGTATAAAAATAGATGGGGTGACCTCAGAGGCCAGCCCTGTCTCCTCTGTCCTCAGCCTCCCTGAGGCCCTTCTGCCAGGCCAGGCCTTGCCAGGTGTAAGGAGCTCAGGGAACAGAACCAGAGTGTCCCTTCCATGCCAGCCCTGCCCTGACCCCCATTGACCAGCCATGAGGCACTGGCAAGGGGCCATTCTCAAAGCTGTCAAAGTGGTGTGGGGGGAGTCATGGCCGCAGAGCCAGGGGGTGAGTTAAAGGACGAAGGTGGCTGGTACTGAGAACCTGGCAGAGTCGATGAAGACGTGGGGACAAAGCCTTGAGGATCCACAAGAAATCACAGTGCCCTCAGCCACCAGGGGACGTGAACAGACGGAGGAGGCCCAATACCTGGGTGGTGGCCCCGGGGGCTGATCTTGTCTCCAGATCAGAGATGTTAGGGCTGCATAGTCATGGTAATGATGGTATTATTGATTCTGTTCTTAACAGAATGGTCTGGAAGGGCAATAACTCCCGCCACATATTAAGCACAGACCCCACGCTGGGGCCTGGCAGCTGCTCTTTCTCACACTGCCCTCTGCACAGCCCAGAGGCTTCAGGGTTTTTAACCACACCTGACAGGGAGGTGCTGAGGCTCAGAGAGGGCCGTAACTTGCCTGAGGTCATACACTAGAAAGGCAGAGCTGGATTTAAACCCTGAGTTTCCATGTCTGTCACTATCTACGGTGGCCTCTGTGCCCAGGTGAGCCCACGTCCAGTCCACTGTGATCTCCCAGGCTCCCTTGGGCTCGGGAGGCAGCAGAGGCCTCCCCAGCGCCCTTGCTCCCTGCCCCTGACCAGGCCAGCAGTGTGGTAATGGAAGGAGGGCGCTAATTGTGGCTTCTTATTCTCAGTCACAGCCCATGGCCTATGCGGTTAGGGCTGAGTGGCAGGCTGCAAGGGCGGTGAGCAGCACCAAGCCCTGGCCTTTGCATCTGTGCCTGTGGGGGTCCCCATTTTGGAGACAGATCCCTGAGGTGAAGCTCCCAGAGCAGCCAGGCTGGCCTCAGCCTTCTTTCCTGAGCCCTGTGTCCAGGAGGCCGGGCCCCTGACACCCTTCAGTGCTTCCTCCTGGCTGACTTCCCCAAGGTCGGGCCTCCCACGTGGGGGAAGTGCTGCTGCTCTTGGCCCTCACTCCTCATGCTGAGGCCTCCCTTGCTCAGCCCCGTGCCCGCCTCGATGGCCTCCGTGGCCAGGAATAACCAAGTGACTCAGGCAGTGCTGGCGGCCATGACCCTACTCTAACGACACTTTCCCTTACAAGGCTGTGCCTGCCTCCTGGCAGTGGGAGGTGACACTTGAGACCACTGTCCCATTTCATTCACTCATCCATGCATTTGTCCATTATTCATTTAAGAAGCCAGCTCCTCTGCACACGTGCATATGTATGTGAGTGGCTGTTTAGGTGGGTGGCAGGAGAGGCCACAGTGAAAAGTGACCTTGGACAAGAGCCAGGAGGGGCCAGGCTGAGCGCATCCGGAGGAGCAGAGCTGGAAACCAGGGTGGCAGCCTGGAGGCCGATGTGGGAGCTGGGGGTGGACATGAGGAGCCCTGGAAGGAAAGCTAGTAGGGCTGGGGAGGAGAAAGAGATAGGGTGGGTGGTAGAAGGCTTGATGCCCATGGTAGGGCTCTGGCTTTCTCTCTGGGTGCACTTGGAGGCATGGGGAGGGGCAGTGCGGGGCAGAGGGGCAGCTCAGGTTGGTTGAAGGCTTGCTGGGGACCCAGAGCAGCAGTCAGGCCAGGCCATACACCAGCTCTCTGGCAGACTTTGTCCTGTGCCAGCCCCACCGTGTGGCCAGTCCTAGAGGGTCACGAGTAACCATGCCAGGTCTGCTGCTGGGCAACACCACTAGGGCAGGCCAGGGCTCCAGAGTGACCTCCCTCCTCGGGAATGAAGGAGGGGTGCCAAACCTGCCTACTGGAATAATTACCCCTGGTCTCCTGCCTGCTTGCCTGGGGGAACCAGCCAGAGCAGGGCTCCTGGCCAGCCTGCCAACCACACCCCCGTGCCCACCTGCCTGCCCATCCTGCCAGCTCTGCTGCATTCCTTCCCCGGGAAGGAGCTGACCCCGGGCTGCCAGAAGCCCCTGCCTGTGAGTCACCAGTCTGCCCGCCGCGGGGAGGGGCTGGTCCGGGGCTCGGCTGCAGGGTGGCAGCGTCTCCCAGAACTTTGGATGGATCCTGCCCCCTGGCTGTTTGTACCAGAAGAAAAGCACTCTGGTTCCTTCACGCAAAGCCATTGCTAATGTGGGGTGTATTTCCTTCTCCTCTTTTTACTACATTTACCTGTGTACATCCTTTTTCATAATGATGAAATCAGAGTGTACTTACCAGTTTATAACCTCAGGAATAATTTGCTGTGAGACTTAAGATATTTTACAGCTTTCCTGAGATACAACTGATACAGCACGAATTCTCCCATTGACAGTATAAAATTCAGTGGTTTTTCATAAATTTTAAGTTGTGCAGCACCACCGTAATCTAATTCCAGAGTAGTTTCAGTGTCCCCGAAAGAAATCCCATACCGTCAGCTGTGACTTCCTTCCCTCCCTCGTCCCAGCCAAACCACTCACCTACTTCTGATGTCTACGGATTTGCGTGTTCTGAATACTGTATTTCATGCCAGTGGATCCACACAAAGGTCTTTGGGGACCTTAATATTTTTTGAAATCCCATCTTTTTTAAAATTTTTTTGTGGGTACCGGGGGTTGACCTCAGGACCTCGCGCGCCAGCAGGCACCCGTGCCACTGAGTGATATCACCGGCCCTTTTTCCGTATGTGGGTTCCGGGAGTCGAACTCGGGACCTCGCGCTTGCCAGGCAGGCACTTATGCCGCTGAGCCATCTCACTGGCCCTTGAAATCCCATCTTAATTGGGCGGCAGTAGTCTATGGATATGCCGCGTTTCCTTGTTGGATATTTTGATTGTTTTGGACAGAGGACCTCACCATGAGGCCTAAAGGCGGGGTGAGAAAGGTTGAGATGGGGTGTGGAGTGCCCTCCTTGTCCTTGCACAGCGCATGCCCATGCAGTGATTTGTTCTTCGCTGAAGAACGGGCCCTCTCCTCTTTGCTAAAGAGGGTTTCCCTAGTGCAATCGGCAGGGACTTGGCAGGCATTGGATGGTGGCCACAGACCAGGGCTGTCTCCCCTCTGGCAGACTTCCCTTCAGCACATCTGTCATTCCTCTTCCGGATCTCTACGGATGTGAGTGAGACATCTTTCCTGGTGGGAGACTGTCCTGAGGATGGAGAGGATTGTTGGAAAGAGCCACTGAGTTTGGGTCAAAAAGGTGAGTGATTGTACTTAGTGGGAGAATTTATTGCCCAACACAGGCAAACCCGGACAAAACCTGAATAAGGTCACGGAGGCACAGGAATTCCCAAAATATTCTCAGCCATGGTCAACCACTAAAGCCACTCTGGATTGTCCCCAAAAGCCAGCTCTCTGGGGATTCTGTGGCTGCAGGAAGAGGAGGAATGGCTGTGGTGAGGTGAATCTGGGGACTTCGGGAGCCTGCCTTTCTGTCTCCCTGTGCGTCAGGGCTGGGAAATACAGTTCTGGATGCCAGGTAAAAATTATCAGTCCTTCAGGGGGCCAGTTCTTAGCGTCCCTGGGAAGTCCTTTCTCTTGCAAAGTGCTTGGGGTGGCCCCAACACACCCTGGCAAGGCGTGTGCCGCGGATTCCCTGTTCATGCTGACTATGTCAGCACATCCCGGCGGCTGAAGTACACACAAACACACCCACAGACACACATACACACGCACATCAACACCCACAGCTGGGGGTCATCTCCCCCGTGGAAGCAGTGATGCAGTTCCCCCAGCACCCCTGGTTTCCGTGGCAATCTTGGTTTTCCTATTTCCCATGGGGCCTGTGGTGGCCGGCAAGGTGCTCCGCGTGTGGTGTGAATAGGAACAGATGAAGCCTGGAGTTGGCCCTTCCTCGAAGAGCCCCTGATGAGGCCCAGAGGGCTGCCTGGCTTGCCAGACTCGCCCCTCTGGCTCTGGCCGGACCTTCCATTGGGGAACAGAGTTCACCTGCTGCACAGTGGGAATCCTGCTGCCTTCCTTCCGCACAAGGCAAGAGATCCACTTCCTCAGAGGGTGGCCAAGATGCCTGGCCCCTGCCTCTGCCTCTCTTCCTCATCAAGCAGATGGCTGTGTGGCCCCGGACTCCTCCCAGCCCCCAGCCTCCAGGCCAGGTGCTCAGGGCTCAGCCCAGCCAGGGTGTGCAGACCCTGGGACAGTCAGGGCTGTCCCTTTCCACAACCTTGGGTGCCGGGGAGAGAGGCAAACGTGGGGCGCATGTTATCTAGATCAGAGGTGGCTGACTTTTTCTGCAGGAGCCCCTGTTAAAGCCAGAGTCACACCTGCCTGAGACACCACAGCGCCTTTCCTTTGGAGAGTGACAAGACCTATTCTGAATTCTACAGCACTTTCGGAGGAATTTGCATGTTGTCACAGCAAGATCATGACAGCTGAGGACTGCTGAATGAGATTCTGCCAAATGAAGAATCACAGACCTTCACCCAGCACCTGTGGACACAGGACTCCTGGAGCTTTGCAGAACACAAAGGCAGGGACGACCACAGGCAGGGGTGCCAGTCCCCACCAGGAGGGGACCTCCCCGGCAGGCCGTGCCAGCCTCAGGCCAGCTCAGTGGAGAAGGGAGCTCGGGGTCTGCACCTGATTATTGTAGAGGCGCCTGTCCTCGGCTGCAGCACGTGGGCAGCTTCTCTGCCTGTGCCCACTGCTGGCCGGGTGCCCTGTCATAAAAACCTCCATCCTGGAGTCCAGGGACCCAGGGGCCTGGCTCCGCCCTCCTCCTGCAGCTGTCCCCGCTCCAGGGGAAGTGAAACAGCCAAGGCCTGGCGGAACAGGTCCGGCTGCACCTGGCAGCCAGTCCAAAAATGCCGCAGCACAGCCCTCCCTGCTGACCTCTGCACACCCTTCCCCGGCACCGTGCCAGGCCTTACTCACCACAGGCAGTGCCAGGACCTCTCCCGGACACTGGGCGGGGCTGTGGCTCTCGGCCCTGCGCCCAGCCAAGCTGTACCCGGGGCAGTCACTACTCCCTGCTCAGGAGCTGCCTCTTTTTTTTTTTTTTTTTTTTGTGGGTACCGGGGGGTCGACCTCAGGACCTCGCGCGCCAACAAGCACCCGTGCCACTGAGCGATATCACCGGCCCCTTTTTTGTATGTGGGATCCGGGAGTTGAACTCGGGCCCTTGCGCTTGCAAAGCAGGTGCTTATGCCGCTGAGCCATCTCACTGGCCCCTGCCTCTTTTACAGCTGGGAGATGCAGCCCAAAAATGGCACAGCCCATGCTGGTTCCCTTGGGATGGCAGCCGAGGAGCAGTGGGGACGGGGCATTGAGCAGATAGGGGAGTTCCATTCCAGCTCTACTTCTCCCTAGCAATAAAACTTGTGTAAGTTACCGAACCACTCCATGCCTCAGTTTCCTGGAATCTCTTGGAAGATGCCCCTTGCCATCTTGGGCCTTTGTGGGACAGGGACTTGGAGAATCACCTTTGCCTTCTGCCCTGCGCATGGCCTCACTCAGTGCTTAATGGGCCCTGGAGGGTTGCAGGGTGCGGCAGGTGTGTGCGCAGGATGGTGTCAGCTCCCAGCCAACTCCCACAGCCCTCATCCCAGCCTGGGTTCCCAGCCCCGGGGGGCGTATGCAGGAATGTCTCCACTGGCAACCACTAGGTCGCCCAGCAACCTGCCGCCCCAGGCCCTTTGAGCCCTGGGGAGCCCTGAGGAGGTGGGGGTGCCCTGTGGCTAAGGAAACAGGGTGAGGAAGGTGATGGGAAACACAGAGCAGCTCCAAGCCCCACCCCCACCTGCAGTTGTTCTGACTGAACCTGGGCGGCCACATGCAGCCACAGAGGAAGGCAGAAAGCTTACATAGTTGGGGGCAGGGGTGACAGCTTCTTGCTGGCATCCTAGCAACTCCCTTTCCTTCTGGGGAAATAGAGGCAGCAAGGTTTGCCAGGCTTCTCCTTGGGCAGGGGTTGCAGGTAGGAGTGTGGGTGATGTCGCAAACCAAAGCCTCCCAGCTAAACGCGGGAGTAAGTGGGTGTGGGTGTGGGTGTGGGTGTGGTTCATGAGAGGTGTGGGAGCCAGGATGCCTGCGCTGACATCTAACATGGAATGGGTCCTTGGGGGGACCAGGGGCAGCAGCTGGGACCAGCCTTTTCCCAGAGCCTGGGGACTGATCACCTCTGGAGCTCAAACTGGGGGCTGCTAGCTCACATTCATACCCTAACTGCCCCCCTAGAGTGCCTGCGTTTCAGGGAGACATTGGCCATGAGAAGCACCACCTGATTTAGTGTACGGACACGCAGGCATTCTGACCAAAACCTACATACAGGATTCCTCCTCTTTTTCCACTAGTACCAAGTCCAGGGGTGTGGCCTAAGAACTCAGAGAAATAGCCCAGCTGGACTCTGGAGAAAAGGGGGGATTTGGGTGGCTCCAGGAAGAAACACAGCTTTGCTCTCTCTTGGGTCCCAGAGGGCCCCAGCTCGGCAGCACCCACCCATTGCACCCTGGGCCTGCTGTTCTGGCCAAGCCCTGGGGAGGAAAGAGGCGAGATGTCAGCTCAGACTTGACGCGGGGACCTTGACGATGGTGATATTTCTGCTTATCTGCAAACCAAAGGACACAGCCCTCCACCCCCAGTAGCTGCTCAAGGCTACAGTGACAATGTGGCAGGCCCACCCTGTGAGCCCCCTGGCTGGCTTTGGTGTCCTTGCCTGTAAAATGGACACAAGAACACCCACATGAGGGTTGTCCTAAGGATATAGGGGCTCTGAGTGCGGTGTCTGCCCCTGGGAGCCTCAGGGCCTTGTAGCTACTGGTGCTGTGGGAGTTGGGGTTGAGGATGACAGGGGACAAGGACAAGAGCTCAGGGGGACTTTACTACTTCCTAGCTAGGGGACCTGGAGCAGTTCCTCAGCCTTCCGGAGCCTCATTTCTTCATTCTGGAAAATGGGAAAGAGAGTACAGCTTCATGGACATGACACAGTCTCAACGCCCTGCCTCCCTTTCCCAGACCACACTGCTGGGCACTCTTCTCTTTTGCCTCCTTCCTCTCCCTCTCCATCCTGCTTCATCTCTGTCCCTCCCCCTTTCACTATCAGTTTCTTTTCTCTGCCACCAACACTCAGGAGGCCCTGCTAGCCCCCAGCTCTCCTCCAGCACCCAGGGCCACCCTCCTGCTGCCCAGGGGCTGGGTGGCTGTGCTGACATCACAGGGCGTTTATCCACTGCTCCTCGCCTAACGCAAATTTCATCCTCGTTCTCTCTGAATCAATTTACTTTTATTGCCTCAGCTGCTCAAAAGCAATTTTTCAAGAACAAAAAGGTCAGCACGTCCAAGACTAATCAATTCTCAGAGAGCTCCTGCTGCCGCCAGGGGATCCGGGGACACGGCCCCCCTTCCTGCCAGCCCCCTCCCACCAGCCCCATCACTTTTATTGCTTCATGATGCCTGTCATTAGCGGTGTGTTTGAGACGCCCCACGGTGTTCTTACAACATAAAACCTGGGCGACTTGCAGGGGGGGGCGCCGGGCACATTTACGGCCACTCGCCGGCTCCTGGCCGGCTCCGGACAGGAACAGCTGGGCTGATGGAAGGGCAGGCAGGGTGGGAGGTATCCAGCCACTTGTATAAACCTGGGCAGCGAAGGACACTCCAGAGGAGCTGGGCTCTGGCTGCCTGTCTGGGGCCCCACAGTCTCGCCTGCGGCCACATCACATGGGCTTGGGCATCGCCAGCCGGTGCCCCCTCTAGGAATCTCCTTGCAAGGCTGCCCTGGTCCCCACTGCTGGGGGGCAGAATACAACTTCCAAGGATCACCCATCCCTGCTGCCCACTGTGTCGCCAGGCTCCGAACCTGCCATGTCTGCCTGGATTCCACAGATGGAGGCACTGAGGAGCAGAAAGGGGTGGGTGGAGATTTGGAACAGATAGGCGACCTGCCTAAAGTCACATGTATGGCTGTGCCTAGGGAAAAGCAGGTCACTATCCCAGGCTGGCTCTCCAGCTGTCCTTGTCTCATGTCATCCTCACCCCCAACTCCCACAGCACCGGCAGATGAAAGGCCCTGAGGCTCCCAGGGGCAGACACCACACTCAGAGCCCCTTTATCCTTAGGACAACCCTCATGTAAGTGTTCTTGTGTCCATTTTACAGGCAAGGAAACTGAGGCAGGAGGTGCTCATGCCCGCATGGCTAGAAATGTGCAATGGGGGGCCGGTGAGATGGCTCAGCGGCTTAAGCGCCTGCCCGGCAAGCACGAGGGCCCGAGTTCGACTCCTGGAACCCACATACGAAAAAGGGGCCGGTGATATCGCTCAGTGGCACGGGCGCCTGCTGGCGCGCGAGGTCCTGAGGTCGACCCCCCGGTACCCACAAAAGAAAAAAAAAAAAAAAAAAAGAAATGTGCAATGGGGCTACAGCCTGGATGTCTGCTCTTTGCTCTTTTCTTCTTTTTAAAAATGCTGGGCCAGTGAGATGGCTCAGTGGCATAAGTGCCTGCCTTGCAAGTGCGAGGGCCCAAGTTTGACTCCCAGAACCCACATACGAGAAAAGGGCTGGTGATATCACTCAGCGGCACGGGCACCTGCTGGTGCATGAGGTCCTGAGGTCGACCCCCGGTACCCACACACACAAAAAAAAAAAGCCTCAGGGGAGGAAGAGTCCAGAACAAGAAACCCACAGATCAGCACAGGGATCGCAAATCGGTGGGGGTGGTGTGGGAGGGGGGATACAGGGAGAAGCTGCTAAGGGGGATGGTGTCCTTCTGGGGAGATGAAAACATTGTGTAATTAGCCGGAGGTGACAGCTGTGTGGCTTCGTGAATGCACTGAGTGCCATGAGACTGTGCCCTTTAAAATGGTGAGTTTCATGTCACCTGAACTTCACTTCAGTAGGTTATATGAAAACAAAACAAAACCAAAAAACCAAACAGCTTGGGATTTCCTACCACCTGTTTGGCAAGAGGCTGGAGATCGGCCAGCTCTGGTGTCCCTGCAGAGGCAGCCAGGCTGCCGTGCTAGGGAAGCAGGACTGGCAGGAGGGTGGCTGCTCCCGGAAGTGTTCGGCTGTCCCCACCAGTGCTGGCAGCCCCTCCCGGCCACCTCCCGCGAGTGCGTGCCGTAAGCACCTGGCAGAGAGCTGCAGTGAGCACCTGCGTTAGTGCCGATGTAAGGACTCTGGGCCAGGCTCCTGCCTCATCGTGCCTGGTCTGCCCCGTGGCTCCTGGGCTCTGTCACTAATCTTGTGGGAGGAGGCACACACGCATTTCGAGCTGAGCTCCTCCTGGCTCCCTCGGCCCTTGGGCCTCCCTGCCTCCAGCCCCACTCCCAGGCATGTGCTGAGGTCTCCTGACCTCCGGCCTCTCTTTCAGGGCTTCCAAGGTGATCTGCTAGGCGGGGTCCCCAGGTCCTCCCGCACCACATAGCTCTGGGAGCTCCCCAGAGTTCTTGCTCACGTGATTCTGGGGGAGCCTCTGAGAGTTCTAGATCAGAGGGCAAGCCTTGTCCCTGTCCCCAGGGTGGATAGCCACTTGCTCCCAGCCCCTACCCCGTGGTTTCTGAGAGCCTCAGTGTCCCCAGTCAGCCTGAGGCTGCTTTCTGCCCCCAGGACACTGACTGCAGAGGCAGCCATGAGCAGGCCCCAGGCCTTCTCCAGAGGGCTGTGAGTGGACTGGTCAGAGGGGAGAAACCACCAAGTCCTTGGAGGACACTTGTGCCTTTGGGCCATCTCTGTCCTAGGTGCGGTGTTTTTTATTGTTGTTTTTAAATTGGGGATTGAACTCAGGGCCTTCACACTGAGCTACATCTCTAGCCAGCTCTTTTTTTTTTTTTTTAATTTTGAGACAGGATCTCACTAAGTCACTAAGTTGCCCAGGCAAAATTGTAATCCTCCTGCCTCAGCCTCCCAGAGTGTAGGGAATTCCTGTCATGCACTATCATACCAGAAAAACAGGTTCCATCCAACCCTAACCAGCCAGGAGGAGTGGCATATACAAACAGGGGCATAGAGAGGCAGGGCCCATGAAGTGGCAGTGACAGCATGCACACACCTGGCTGGTGGCCGTCAGTTGTCCCACCAGCACCCTGGCTTCCCGTCTCTGAACTCAGCCAGCTTCCCTGCCCTGCCCTTCCCTTGGGACCCTTGCCAAGTCCCTCTGACTGTTCAGCAACTGCTCAATGTTCTAAGAAATTCCACCTCGGGGCTTTCTTGGGAACCTGGGTGAGGCAGGAAGTCCCCTGGGGCTGAGGGGCTGTGGAGGCCAGTGGCAGCCAGGGTGGGGGGTGGGGTGCTGATCTGCAGGCCAGGCTGGCAGCTGTGGCTTGGCAACCCCTCCACATGAACTGGGCTGCCCTGGTGGGCTGGGCTCCTGACATGCCCTGTTTACAGAGAGGGCCCTGCACAGCTTGGGGCCACAGGGCTGGGCCTGCTGTGGCTCGGGGTCCCCAATGCTGGCTCCAGGTGGCCTTCAGATCACCATCAGACAGCTGATGGCCCCTTCGCATTCAACCCTATCCCGCTTCAGTCTTTCTGGCCTGGCACGTGCAAGAGGTGAGAGTTTCCAACCTAATTTATTTCCTCAAAATTGAATAAAAATAAACATCGGTGGCTTGATGTATAAGTATATATTTTCAAATCCCAACAGTCTTTGCAGTGCTGTCTCCAGGTGACGTATGTGTATCGATGTTCTAAGCTTTCCCTGAACTGCCCCTTGGTGGTGGCCTCTGGTGTCCTCTCCTTCACCACCCTCCCCCCACTCCCACTGCCCTGCAGCTCCCGGGCCACGCTGCCACCTGAACGGACCAATCACAATGGGATCCATTATAGCTCCAGAGTGATCAAATTTTTAAAAAAGGGGGTCAGGGAGGGGGGTGCAGGACTCTTGCTGCACCCAGGGGAACAGTACAATCAGCTATTGTGGTGTTAGGAGTCCTCTGGCGATAAATAGCAAGTCTGGGAAGGCTGCCTCCCCGGCCGATTGCGAAATGGACTGGAAAGTTGAAGGCCGGGTGAGTCCAGAGCTGTGCTCAGGGACTGACCCCTCTGGAGCGGCCTGGGGGCCTCTGAGCTGACAAAGAGGCAGGCCAGGTCGCTGTGTCCATCTTCTGAGGGCCCTAGGAAGGGTGCTAGCTCAGGGTCCCCCGACTTGTCCCTCATGTCGTGGGGTGCGGGGTGCCAAGCTGGCCCTGCTTCTCTTGAAAGTAACTGCTACTTGATAAGGGTACTGTGCACCCCTGAGTGCTCTGGTAGGAGGTATCACCCTCCTCTCCTCGTATGGGCAGAGAAACTGAGGCACAGAGATGGGAGCAGGCTGTATGTGTGAACTCAGAGCTGTGAGCCCAGGGCATCATTCTGTTCTACTGCTCTCACTTATCCTGTGAGGGGTGTCCTTGGCCCAGGAGTTTGCGGGGAGGACTGCCTCTTGCATCCTCACCCAAGGCACCAGGGGCCAGGCCACTGTGGGGACTACACCACCTCCTTCTCCTACGCTCAATCCTTTCCTTGAAGCTGCCCTTGCTCTTGTGTCTGGGCCCCAAGTTGGATTGTTCTTCCTCAGGGACATCTGTCCTTGAGTGATCCACCTGTCCCGATTTGGATTCAAATGAACAGTTGCATGACCTCAGGCAGATCCCTTAACTGCTCTGTGCCTCAGTTTCCTAATTAAGAAATTGGGGAGAAGAATAGTCGAGAGTGCTTGGCTGGGTCCCTGCCGAGTGGTAAGTGCCCAGCCCAAGCCCCTCACTGCGTAGAGTAACCACATGGCCCAGAAACTCAGCCCCTCCCCCATTGTGCAGCTGGTGCTCTTGGCATCTTGGGGATCACTTTCCAAGGCTGGCTGGAGCATCCCATCCCTTCCTCTGCCAGCAATGGCAACCAGCAAGGCCCATGCCAGGTGTCTGGCTCTTCCCAGTGGATACAGCCACATGCTGGGAACAGGTGGTAGCTGAGATCCCCAAACCAAATGCAACGGATGCCACAGCCACGGGCACGGGGGCCTCAGACTTCGACCCCCCCCAGTGAGTCACTGTGGGCTGTTTGGGGCAGGGAGGGCATGACCACCCTTCTCTCAGCATTGTGGCACCTTGTCTGCAGCCCTTGTCACCCTCAGGGTGTCCTCAGGTCTCTTTCCAGGGTGGAGGCTTTGGCTTAGAATTCCCTGCCAGGGATGTGGCACCTTCCCAAGGCAGTGTCCCTCCCCATCTGTCCCCTTGTCCGTCCTGGGGGTCCAGGGGTGTCTTCTCCCCAGCCACCACCTCCCCCAGCCCAATGAAACCACAGTCACTAACTTCAATGCCTCTGTCCTTCAGCTGAAAAATAAAAACCAAAAAAACAGTGAAAGAAACAACTCCTGTGACACTCCTGCTTGGCCTGGGTGCTGAGCACATCTGACAACATCCAAGGGGTTTCTGCTCCGGGGCCTCTCACCCCATCAGGGCAGGGGTCTTGGGCCAGAGACAGTGCACCTGGGCCAGGAAGCCTGAGGGTCACAGCCAACATGGTAGACACAGGCCTGGACTCCCCGCTGCATTCCCTCTGCCCTGTGTTCACAGCCCCAGCATGGCAGGGCCTGACCCAGAGCTGGAGTCCTTTCCTCTGCTGCTGGCCACACTTAGGCTGAGTCACTGTAGCATGTCTCCAACTCTGTCCTCCTGTTTGCTCATCTGAGGAGCTGTCCAGGAACCACCAGTGACAGTGCCACCATCACCATGTCCCGGTCATCGCCACTCACTTGCCATGGGACATTCAGTCACCTGAGACCTCAGTGGGGAGCCCCAGAGAGAGGGCTGCGGGTGACCTGGCCTTGTGTGTAGCAAGATGGGGAATGCTTTATTTCTTACTTCACAGTGACTCCTGCAATGGGTGTGGGAGGTGGGTTCTGTGTCCCCAGTCCCCACCTCACAGGCAAGCGACTTGAGGCTCAGAGGAGCAAATGACTTGCCTGAGGGGTCACAGCACGAGAGATGCTTCGGTCAGAACGCAAGGACAGGGTGCGCAGAAGGAGCCACAGGGACGGGAGTGTCCTCAGATTTTGCTCCAGGCAGAGGGTTCTCTGGCCCCTTGCCCACCTTTGTGACCTGCTGGTCGGCCTCTGAGCTGAGGTCTAATCTTATCGGCCCATCGGCCCTTGTCCGGGCCTCTTTTATGGTCTGTGTACCTGAACATGTGTCCATATTGGTGGCGACGTTCCTGCATTCAGACAATATTTGCTGAGCATCCAGGAGGGGCTTGGTTTATTAATTTATTATCCAGCAGACACCTGAGAGGCTGCTGCAGGCCAGGCCCTGAGCTGGGGGTGGGGACAGTCCAGGCACACCCGACAGATATGCTGCTACGATGGTGTGGGCACTACCAGGGACCGCATTACCCAGAGCGACACTCATGCTCAGAGAGGACACTGGGCGTGCAGTTCCAGGCAAAGCAGGGAGCTCAGGGTTCAAGCGCAGGCCTCCCTCCTCCACGGGGTTACCCCTCCAGCCTCCTTTCCCTGAGGCCCAGAAAGGGCAGGCGTGATACCCAAGGCCACTGGTATGTCCAGCCCATGTAGCCGGCCCCTCTTTGAAGGTGGATATGGGGCAGACTGGGCAGCAATTGGGGACACAGTGTGCCCTCCTGGAGTGGGCCCTGCTGATTGCAGCCCCCACCCCACGTTGGGATACTTGGTAATTCTTCCTTGGTGGGCTATCAGCAGTGCCCTGCCCTCCTCGGGCATGTCCCACAGAGGTGAAGGGTCCGGCGCAGGCTCAGCTTGACTCCGAGGACTCTGTCCAAGACAAGCACATGCAGCTCTCAGCCTGGAGGAGGAGGGGGTGGTCACCATTGGCATCGAGGAGGGGTCTTGGCACCATCCCCTCCTCAACACGGGGGCAGGGGTCCTGGTACCTGGTACTCTTTGGAGGCCTGAGGGTCCTTTTTCTGTGCCTCTGCAGAAGGGAGCACAGTGTGTGTGTGTGTGTGTGTGTGTGTGTGTGTGTGTGTGTGAGAGAGAGAGAGAGAGAGAGAGAGAGAGACAGAAAGAGAGAGAGAGAGAGACCGGGCTTTATAAGGATAGAGACACACAGACAGGAGACCAGGGAGCTGAGGGCCTGGAACCCTGGCAGGCAGAGGTGCCCTGCCTGGTGTTGGCTCTGGGGGCCGGGACAGGATGGGTGGGTGGGGGGATCTGAAAGGCTGGAGCCAGGGGCCCCACCATGCCCTGTGGTGCTGCACTGGGTAGGTCGGGGGCAGCTGAGAATTTTCCCTTGGGACCTGGGACAGAGCAGGGAGGCCCAGGTCCTTTTGGGGCTTTGTGTGTTTTCTTGCAGCAGAGCTGCTGGCTTGCACAGCATCCTTGTAATTGGACTCCCCCAAACTCCACGAGTTACCGGCTATTGATACTTATCTGGAGTGTGCCTGATATGATTAGATTGGTGGCCACTTCCCCACGTGCATGGGAACCTCGTGCACAGTGGCTCTGAGTTGCGGCGTCTGCTCACTGGCAAATACCAAACTGGCTGTGAAATCGAGAGGAGTGGCCACAAAGCCCCACACTGAAAGGGGCTGAGACGGAAATCAGTCCAGGATGACTTCTGAGCACACAGGTGCCCATCTGCGTCTCCCTCCACCCTCCTGGCACATGGACCCCATCTCCCTGTAGCCACAAGAACTGCAGTGGGCTGGGGGCTCCATGCGCCCATCCCCTCCCTCCTCTCACTTTGCAGAGCGAAAGTGAGCGAGCATATTTCTCAATCCCACACCAGTCTGAGCCTTGGCCTGGACAGCGAGGCCGGTGTTCCGGAGCACATGGTGAACAGTAGTGGCATCTGGAGCACTGTTGGGTGGGGCGTCCCTTCTACTGGAGATCTGGGAGGCTGGGAGCCTCTCCCCCTGCCCCACGAAAACAGACCTTGGTGTTCTGGTCAGTCTCCATTATAGACAGGGCCCTGCCCTGGTGGCTGCACCCTGGCCCGAGAGTTGAGGGTCCTTCTGCTCAGACTCAAATCTGCAGCATCCTGGAGGAAGTGGGCAGCCATCCTGTGGGGATGGGCAGGGGAACAGGGGCACACTGAGAGGGGGAGGCTGCAGGCAGGAAGTAGGAGGACCTTCCTTTCCTGGCTGGGTCTCCGTGTCCTTGTGGGTACCTGCAGAGACACCTGTGGCCGGCCCCTGCTCCAGCTTCCTTAACTGCCCACCTGTGTCCAGCTCCTGAGCCACGCAGGCAGCTTGCTCAGAAGCGTCCAGCCTTCCCTGTGCAGCCAGAAGCCCCACCACCATGCCACCCCAGGACAGCTGGCACCACGTCCTGAAAGGTCACTTCTGCTTGCTTACCTGGTACAGGGGGTCCTGAGCCTGTCAAGCAGAAAGACAAAGAAAGAAGGGGAACTCCCCTCTAAAGCAGTCATTCCACAGCACCTGGGCATCTATCAGAAAGGCAAGAGCGTGCAGGCTCTGGGGAAAACACAGCGTGTGTCTCTGTGCACCTATTTCCAGTTTGCAACACAGGGAGGAGGTGGGCACAAGAGCAGGAGGCTGGATTCCTGATACTGCCTGAGAGTCGTCACTGCAGGCGACCCATCTGCTACCCCCCCCCACCCTGAGACTCCGGCTGCTGCTGGATTTTCTTCTCAGCCTGTTGATTTTTTGGTAGACTGGGATCTCCTTTCACAGAGGGACACTGAGGTGTTGGGGAGGCTTCCCATTAGAAGCCAGAATGTCCCCACCAATGTCCCCTGCATTTGTGTGGTCATTTGGGGCCAGAGGCCCTGTTAGCAGTAGCTGCTCCCTGCTCAGGGTGAGGCCCACACCCAGAGGCTGCCCTCCGAGCCCCAGAGTTCCAGAAAGGAGTGGAGAGGCACCTCCCAATGGCAGCCCCCGGCAGAGCCTTCCACAGCCAGTCGCACCTCTGCCCAGGTCTCCCACACCTAGAGAAGCAGCGAACAGCTAGTTGGCACCCTCTCCATAGTTTACGAATGCTGGACATTTATTACCAAGCAGGCTTTACTGTGAGGCCCCATCCCTTACCCTTCTGAAGGCTTTTCAGTCACTTTGGTGTCACTCTCAGAATCCTCTGCCTGTCCCCAACGCTGGCAACAGTGCTCCAATGAGCCCAAGCAGAGCTCTGAGCGCCTTTCTTGCCTGACAGGACTTCCTCGCTCCTACTCTACAGCTAGGTTTAAAAACTGCTAGGCCACGTGCTCACTTATCGCAGCCTCGCGGCCATTAGGACCCTCTGTGTCATTTTCCAGTGCATTTATTCACGGCCAGGAAGCAATGAACTTTATCAGAGAATTTGTGTCTGGGCCTTGGTGGATACTGTGGGTGCCTCTTGTTGCTGGGGGGACTTTGCTTCCTGCGGAGCCGGCCACTATTTCCAGCCTGTGGCACTGCACCCCTCCGCGACATCCTAGGTTCAGGCTCTAGACACGGACTCAGAACATTCCGAAGCCGTCATCTCCAAATATAAAGGGTCTCAAAATCTCCAGCGTCCTTTTCTGTTCAGGGTTGAAGAGCTGACAGCACCTGGCGGTTGAGGCAGACTTACTCCTGTTCGGAGACCGAGTGCTGTATTTTCAGCCACTTGTGTGAATGACACGCTGCTTAGCCAGGAGCCCGAGGCCTGGCCACCCTCCTGAGACATGGAGAGAGGACACAGGTGGGCAGGGGGTGGGTCGAGGAGGCACCACCCCTTCTGATGGGTGGGAATGCCGAAATCTGAAAGTCATGCGCAATGTCAGTGGAGGTGCCTTCTGGATGGCGGGGGGCGGGGAAGTGGCCGCAGGTCTGGCCCCTCTTCAGGCGCACAGTTGGCTGAGAAAGGGGCAAGCGTGAGGCTCTCCTGTTCTGGAGGCAGGGAGGGGGGAATGTTGAGGCTCCCCCTCCCAGACAGGGCGGAGCACATATGCAGTGAGGGCAGCATCGGGGCCCCAGCTGAAGCAGAGCCATGCCTCACTGGCTTCTTTGGGTTAGCAAAGGGCAGCTCAGTGACAACAAGGGCCAGGAGCAGAGAGTGTGTGACTTTGCACAAGAGCTTTCTCCCTCAGCTCATGTGTCCAGGATGGAGCAGAGAGACACCAGCAACACTGGAACAGCACTGGATTGATGGGGTCTCACACCGGGGTTCAACTGGAGCGAGAGGAGAGGCGGTGAGGGGCGTTTCCGGCCCACCTGAGTCTCGAGCCGGTCACACCTGTGGTGGAGGGGCAGTCCAAAGCCACATGGACCAGCCCTGTATGCCCCATGCTGATCCCTGGAGCGAGTCCAAGGCACAGAAGAGTGGGTCCCCCTACCAGGACAGAGTAGGGCTGAGAGCTCGTCGCATGAACGCATGCATGAGCGATGGCCAGGGTGGGGCTGTGGGCCATGCTCTCTCCCGGGAGCATGAGAGAGGCCCCAGAGAGCTCGCCCTGTGTAGCCTCCACGCCCGCTGCAGAGTAACCACTGCGTTACACACACGGCCCAGCTGTCCTGCAAAAGTCGTACCCTTTCAGGCACAAGAGGAGTGGCCGGCCTTGGGACAGCAGGAAGTCTGGTTCTCTGAGTGGCTTGTCCCTGTGGCCTGGCATTGGCTCCGCTCACTACCAAAGGGACAGGGGTGTCCTTACACAGCACAGTGAACTGTTGCTTCTGATGGTCTCCGAGGGGATCTGCCAGCCCCCAGCCTGGCTGGTACTCGTTGGCCAGCCTCCTGGGGACACTTCCTGGCACACAAGGGTGTGGCACGTGCTCAGATGTCTACACCAAGGCCGAGTAGGCGAAAGGCGAGACAGACTCTCCAGCAGGGGGACCCCAGTGGTGTAAACATCAAGAGACCTGACAGTCCCTCCCACAGGCACAAGGACAGAAAGACACACAGAAAACACAGGAAAAGCAGCTCCAGCCCTGTCTCATGCTCTGGAAGACCCCTGATCCCCCAAGCCCCAGCCCCTGCCCACTGTCCCATTATGCCCCAGGCACATGTCCCTGCATCCTGGCTCCCAGCGCTTAGCAGAGCAGCAAGATGCAAGGCCGATGCCTAAATTTTCCCTTAGCTCCTGCCCATCAAGGTCAAGTTCTCCTTTTTGGCTCATTAAAAAATAAATTCACAAATGCAAGATTCAGACTTTTCCTCAAATTGGAGCCCTGGCAGCTAACACTGAAAAAAATACTGCTTATATTTTCAGACACTGGTTACCTCGGGGACCCCAGGGGCTCAGGGCTACCAGCCCTGAGACCCGGTTTGATTTCTGTAGCTGTCCGCCCATCTCCTTGTGCAAGGCTCTGGATGCCCTTCCTCCTAGCTAGCCCCTTGCAGGCCAAATACCAGTCCGTACATTGCCCAGGGTAAGCCTTCCAGAGCAGTGCCTGCAGGCCCAGCCTCCCGGGGTCCCCACCAGCTCCTGGGGTTGCCCTCCCTCCCCCACCTCAGAACAGCTGAGAATTGGTGCAGGCTGAAATGACCATAGACCTTCCCAGATCATCTCCCACTGAACCCTCCCTGCCCAGCACCTCGGCCTACCTCTTCCAAGCCTAGCAACGCCCCCCACCCCGCCCCTTTTTAGAGGTGCTGTACTGGGCGCACTAGTTGTCAATATGATTTTATTTTCTCTGCAGTGGAATCCATGAAAGCCGGAAGCACAGTTGGGGCCATGGCTTGCAGGGGTCATGGTGCCAGCCCTGGGCCTGCCTGGTGGGCAGTTATAGTTAAAATACAAAGCAGAACACAGAGAACGAGTCACTAGCTGCAGACATCACTAATCTCTTGGGAATGGTGGAAATTTCGGGAGACTACCCTTAAATAACTCTCTCCCTGCAAAGTGCCAGAGCCAAGATGGTCACAGGGCCTGATCCCTCTTTGGACTTGAAGTGCTACCTTTCAACCTGGACATACAATGCAGCATATAGAAAAGACCGGGTGGTGGCAGGCTGTTTGCATTCTCTCTGCTTAGGGAGGCCCAGGCGTGTCCTTCTGCTGCTCCTAAGCTCCGACCCAGGAGGCCAGAGTCTGTAGCCTGTGAGATTTTCACAGACGGGGGGCAGATCTGGAGGAGACATGGCACCTGCCTGTGGAAGAGCTTTGCAAGTGGATGGACACACACCGGCACACGTGTCAGGCTCACTGAGGATGTTTTGTGGCTGATTTTTCCTCATGGCAGGAATGAATGGCATGGAGTGAACTTTGCGGAGGAGGCAGAGAGCTTTGCTCTTGGCAGAAGACACACAGCCAGGCGGGAACGCGGGAGGGACGTGGGTTTGTTGACTCCAAACCATCTGGAGCGTGTGGCCCCCGTGTGGGCAGCGCTGCTGAAGGCTAAGGTCAGTGGTCTCTTCCCTGAGTGGCAGGTGAGGTTCTGGGCCATGGTAAACCATCTGCACTGTGGCTTGGACACCAAGGGTCCCTGTGGCAGCCCTGAGAGACAGCCTGGGGGGCCTTATTCTTCACAGGAGAGAACACAGGCTGGGGGAGGTAGAAGGCCACGTACCAGGGAGGCCATGTCCCCAACCCCGGGGAAGAGTTCTTCCCCTGCATAGTGCAGCTGCTCAGATCTAGGGAGCAGCTCAGGGGAAACTGGCTTTTAGAGGTGAGGCATTTCTGCCCAGGCCAGAAGTCCCTGTAGCCGGGCTAGAACCCCAGGCCTCATAGATCCTAGGGCTGTCTATTCCCAGGGACGTCAGGGATGGGTGGGCCCAGCTGGGCAGCCGGTCCCACCACTGTCCCAGGTTGCAGCCCCGAGTATTGTGTGGTTTTCCCGGGGGACCTCTCTTCCCTCTTCCGAGGCAGGGCAGCTGCCAGGGTCCTCTTCTGCACAGATACACAGAAGGTAATTCCCTCCCTCCCTCTTCCCGGGGAGCCCAGGGTGTCCCCAACCCCCCTACTCTCCTTGCAGGGAGCAGAGGGGGCTGGACAGGAGTGAGACCTTCCCAGAGCACAGCCTGAGCGGATCCCCACTTCCCTGAGGCCCCCCTCTTCAAGTCATTTTTGGCAGACAAGCTCTGAGGGACCTTACAGGAACTGAAGCCCCATCTAGTCCTCACTCCACTTCCTTGGGGCCACCCACCCCTCTAGGGCCACCTCAAAGGTAAGAGCTGGGTGCCCTCTGCCAGCCCTGGCCACAGACCAAGGCAAAGGGAAGCTCCCACTTTAAAAGTTGTGGGCCTCCTGTCCAGTAGGGTATGACGCAGGCTCTGAGGTCGAGGTCCTCGCTTCTGAGATTTAACAGCCTCCCTCCTGCCTGAGGCCTGGCTGGTCAGGAGGATGCGGTGTGGATAGGGCCCAGGCCCAAGGCTGCCCGTGTGGACTGCAGAGGTGAGCTGCACCGTGACTCCTGAGTCTTCCTGGGTGGGACCTGAGGTGGAACCTTCCAGAAGAGCACTGTGACCCCCGCACCCTGGGAAAACACCCTTCTGGCTTGGCCACAGAGCTCCGCCATTTCCTGTTGGCGTGTCCCCCTCCTGAGCTGCTGGCATCGTCCCTTCTCCCTGGGAGACCGAGTGAGAAGTCAGCAGGAACTCCCTGGGTGGCAGCAGACGTCAAGCCTTGCCGCTGCCCTGCCAGTGCCTGCACACACACATCAAAGGTGCCCTCTCGTCCCAGAGGCCCCGGCTGACATCACGCAGCATTGTCAGCACAGACATTAGTGGCGGGGTTGGACCGAGTGCCAACTTTTAAGTATGCGCACACACGCACACTGGCCAATAACATTAAGTGTCATTTTAAAAAATGGTTTAAATAAGCAGCAACGCTGAGGACGGCAGTGCCGGGCTGATTACCCCCTATTTGCACGTTCTGGCGGTGGGAAGGCTTGGAGTCTAATGACTGAATTATCACCCTAATGCCTTTTGCTGGCTGGGAATAATCCTGGGGTAACAGCTGCCGCAGGGTTTTTGGCTGGTTTCCTCTAATTGCATCCAGATTAAGGGATCTGTGCGAAGGAGGGCTTCTCTGTCCCCCACACCCCAGCAGGGTTCCTCCAGCCAACACTCCCAGGTCTGGCTTCCAAGACCCTGGCTGGCCCACAGGTGCAGAAGTCCCCTGGACCTGTGTCGGCCCATGGGGGGTCGGGTGAGGGGCAGGGGTGGCACCTGGTGAGGATGCAGCTGGTGGGTCTGGGTCAGTTCCTGGGAGGTGCCAGGGAGGAACCCAGGGAAGCTGAGACAGGATGGATGCTCCCCCCACCTGCTCCCCTCCCCCACCTGCTCCCCTCCCCCACCCCCATCCTCCAGATAACAGCAGCCCAAAGGCACAAGGTGTCAGGCTGTACGGAGGGGAGGGCAGAACGCTGCTCTTCCTCTCGAGGAGAGAATGACATGGGGCAGCAGCAAGACTTCCTAGTGATGGCAGGAGATTGTAACAGCAATCCTAGTCCCCCTGTCTTGCGAATTCTTAGGCTTTGCCTACATGGCCATGCAGAGGGGACACTACAGGGGAGGGTCCATGCTCCCACCCCAGGATGCCAAGTCCGGTGACGTGATTGCTTTAACCATAGTGATGTCAGCAGGTGTGACGTCTGTGAGGCTTGGAAAGGCACATGCCCAGCAGGGCTGGTCAGCGGGAGGGATGCAAGAGACCTACTCCCACCTGGGGACGACCTCCCTGTGACCCCACAGTCAATGGGACTTTAGGGCTCAGCAAGTCCAGCCAAGACCAGAACTGCCCAGCCAGGACTGTGACCACCAAGTCTGTGCGTGAGCTAAGTGCATATGGTTTTGGGGATATTTGCTACAGTGTATTACTGTGGGAAGCGGGTAGCTGACAGCATACCTGTTCCTGGGGTCCGGCTTCCGAAGGGTTGGGGCAGTGCAGGCCTGGTTAGCTCTAGCTATTTCCACAGGGCATCAGGAGCCAACAATCCTCTTCCCAGAAGCAAAGCAGATGAGAATCCCACCTCCCAGGGCCACCAACGCCGGAGCATAAAGGTCAGCAGCTCAAGATCAGCACAGTGACAGGGTTCCTCAATAGCCCCATCCCCCCGCCCCAGGTCTCCTGGACAGAGGGACCTGGGAACTTGAAGTTTCCTGTGGAAAGGACCAGGCTCACAGAGAACAGAGAAGGGAGGGGCGGGTGACAGGGACTCCCCTCTTTCCTGCTGACAAACACCTTTTAAAAGTGGCACCGTCCAGCAGTGCCTACTCTTCCATGACGGAGCTGAGCACAGGAGGAACCCCTGCCCCCGGCGACATTGGGAGAGGGCTCTGAGCGCCCCGCTCCCACCGCTTCAGACGTGGCTGTCCATGCATGGCTGGGAGAGCTCTCATCACAGGTTACGAGTTTGGTCTGTCCATCCCTCACTCCCAGAAGCACTGAGTGACACTCAGCCTTTTGGAGGACAATGTGTTGGGAAGTCTCAGTCCCACCCAGAAGCACAGAGCCCTGTGTGCTGCTATGTGACAGTGGCCTTCTGTGCCCAGCCACCTGAGAAGCTGGCTGATGCGAAGGCCGTGTTCAAGCAGAGGCTGGGTCCTGAGGGAGGTTAGCCCAACCTTCCGGCCAGCTCAGGTGTCTTGTCTTGGCTGGTCACTTAATATTACACACACACACCCACCCACACACACACACACACACACACACACACACACACTTCGGCCCTTTCAGCCCCCAGGTGGCTGCTGTATTTGGTGGTGCTGACCATAAACAGCACCTCGGATCCTTAGGTGAAGGTCCCAACCAAGGGGGTTGCATCGACAAGTGAGGAGCCTGTGGCTCTGGCCCGTGGGCGGGAACTTCCTTTCCCCCATGGGCACAATGCTTACCCTGACCCAGGCCCCGGTCCTAACACTGGTCCTGACATCGGAGGCCTCTCCTGGCTGTCCTGGCAGACGTCTTTCTCGTGCTGGGATGAGGAGGGAGCGTCTGGCTCCCCGGAGGAGAGTGTGGGGTGGACGTGGAAGTGCCTGGCTTGCAGGGATGTCTCCGTGCCTGGGCAGAGGACCCCATTTTTCTGCATCCCTTGGTGCTGGGGGTGGATAAGGCTTCCTTCTCTTATTCCTGCTTTTCTCATTCCCTGGCAAGGAAGAACTCCCGGGCCATGCTGAAACCCACCAAAGGTGGCTGGCATGAGGGCCCAGTGCCCTGCATCCTGAGGTGCTCCTGGCCCCCGAGTTCCTGGAGCTGGCCTCTCTCTGGGCTGCTGGTAGGCCTACTGCTGTCATTGCCTGACTCTGTCATTACTATGCAACGGTTCTCTTCATGCTGCCCAAAGGCATCTTTCTTACATTTTTACCATCCCTGTCCCCTGTCCCCTCCACACTCATCCCCACCCCCTCCCACATGCTAGAACCTCTGGCGAGGCCCTTCACCCCTTGTCCTGAGCAGGCAGCAGCCCCTATCTGCGGAAACCAAAGCCTTCCCGAGATGCCTTTGGGCCCTTCTTGCCTTCTCCTGAGGGTTTGGGGGAAGGCACCTCCATGGTGCCCCCGTAGGGACAGCTCTCAGAGCCCGGGTGGTGGCCGGCACACTCCACAGCGGGCATGTACCCGCTGTCCCACATGCCTGTCCCACAGAGCTTGCACAGGTCATGCAGACCACAGGGGATGCGTGGCAGGAGGCGGAACTGATACAGCAGACTCCTGGCCTGCAAGGAGAGAGGGCAGGGTCAGGGGGAGAGCATGGTGGCCAGGGTCCCCAGGGGAGCGCCTGAAAGCAGCAACAGCAAGGGCCAACGCTGGGGGCTCTCACTATGGATGGCTCAGGGCAGGGCTCTCCCCACTGGGTCCCACTCAGTGACAGCAGAGGACCTAGGCCGTGGGCCTTCAGTGGCCGCTGTGAAGGACCATGAAGCTCTCAGGAGGTGCTCACAGTTGGCTTAAGACAAGAAGCTCCCAAATGGTCTTCTCGCGGGACCCCCTTTGACTCGAGCTTCTCCACCTGCCCCAGGCCACCAGGAGGCTCTGGTGCCTCTGCCCTGTCCCACCAGCCACCTTGAGCTACTGTGGGGGTCTGTTTTGTGGTCCTGTGGCCATAAAGGTCCCAGTGTCAGGATGCGGTCTGTGAGCAGTGTAGGTACAGCCTTTCTGGGACACAACAAATCCTGAGGTGCTGCTGCAGATGTGGACCCCGAGTCTTGGGCCACAAGGGGGAGGGCAGGGGCGCAGGGCCTGCATTTGGGGGTGGAGCTGTGTATGCAGGAGGCGGGGCCTGCGTGCAGGGGCAGAGCCTTGTGCTTGGGGCGGGGGTGGGGCCTCTGGTTGGGTGAGGCCCCTTACCTTCCTGAGCACCAGCTCCCCGTTCATGTGCATGGCCAGGTTTCCGAAGTGCAGGAGCATCTGGTCCGTGGCGAGCTGCTGCTCAATGACGTCATCCCCATAGATGGCCACGATAGCCACACAGATGAAGAGGTGGAAGTAATCGGTCTGGGGGGAGAAGCGGAGCTCAGGCCGGCCTGGCTCACCCCTGACCCCACCTGGAGGGGTGCAGAGGTGTGTAGCAGGGGTCTGGGACCTAAGCTCGTGGGTCTTATGGTCCTGCGCAGCTGCAGCGGCTTTCATCCTAAGCGTCCCCACGGGCAAATGGTGCTGCACCCACACCCAGGCTGCTCTGAGTCCAGAACGTTCAGCGCTGCTGCTGTTCTGGTTGGGTCTTTGGGTGGTCTGTGACGGGGAAAAGAACACTCTCCCTCCAAAGCCTGGTCCACACGCTGCGGCTGGGTCAGAACACACTCTGGGGGTGCATGAGCCTCTGGCAGCCTGAATCTGCCCCTCTGCTCCCCTACCTGCAGGCTGAGGCCCACAGCGCACGCCCAGACTACGTCCGTCACTAGGACTTTGGGAAGCAGATCCAGGCGAGCGGCTCTCTAGCGCCCTCCTGGAGGGTGGACGCGCTCTCACATCTTCGAACTCTCTTTTCAGAGGCCCATGGAGGACTCCGCAGCCCTCCTTTAAGGCTGCCTTGCAGGGCCTGACTAAGCAGCAGGCAGCCCACACTGGGTCCTGGCCGTGAGCACCTCGTGTGAGGAAGGATGGGGCCCTAGGAAGTCTGCGTCTGTCTCCTGCCGTCCCCCACCCACCCAGATGCTGAGTCCCCAACTAGGCTGGCAGAGTGCTCACTGTGGGCAGAGGCCAGGGGTGGCGAGCTCCCCAAGCTGCCCAGCCGCTCTCCCAGAACTGACCGAGAGAGGTCTTGTTTTGGCTCAGCCTGGCCCTTTGGCAGTGGTAAGAACTCTGGCTGGGATGAGATTTCCAGGAAATGGATGCCAGGCTCCTCCTGGAAGAATGTAGGGAAGGAAAGGTGGGGGCCATTCATCCTGACTGTCCGGGTCCAGTGCATTCATGCAGGTGGGAAACACAGCCCAGACCCCAGCCAGGGGTACGAGCCGTAGCGGGCCACGATGAACGAGCAGGTGTCATAGGGGGTCTGCGCTACACTGCATCAGATCCAACAGCCCGGTGACACCGCTCAGGGTGGGAAATGCCTGTGCTCATTTGTGCAGTGGACAGGGTGGGCATTCACATCTCTGCAAGGTCCGTCTGGAGGAGCTGCTGCGGCCACACCCAGGTGAGAGCTGTCCCCTCCAGAATGCGTCCCTGCTATTTGTTTTAAAGGCTGATGGATTCAGAGTGACTTGCCTACCCTCCTGCATCGACAATGGGTACCTGACGTGGTGTTAAGGCCACGTGACAGAGTCAGCTCTGCACTGGGGAGGAAATCAGTGGAGGAGACAGAGAACGGTGGACAGCGAGTGGAAGCTGGCATCACAGACCAGTGCTTTCTGGAAGGGCTGCCAGGGAGGATGGCACTTTTCTGAGAATGAGAAGAGGGGCTGTGCTGGACCTTGGTGTACCGCAGAGTAGTCCCAGGGGTGCAGGGTGGGCGGGCTGGCCCCTGCACATGGGCACCGGCACCCCGGCTGCGGTGGCCTCTCTCGGCTGGCCGATGTCTCTCGCACTGATTGGTTGTGACAGGAGGGAGCTCAGCCCCAGAACGTGGTAATGAGCGCCGTCAGTGGGCAATCTGCATCGATTTCAGTGACTGGGGAGGCAAGGGCCGAAGCCAGCCACATGGGACCCTACAGCAGTTGCTGTGAGGGGCTGGCTGTTGGTGGCATGTTGCAGGGACAGGGGGCCCCAGAGGAAGTTTGGAGTGAGGCTGGGGTGGGCGCACCACTCACCTGGTAGTGGGCCCAGCAAGCCTCCCAGATGCGCAGGGCTTCGGCCTCAGGGAACTCCCGCTTGAAGCACAGCAGGAGCCAGCGGTGGCAGAAGAGCATCTGCAGGCCATCCTCGCCCAGTGACACCAGGTGTTGGTAGAAGCGCAGGTGCGTCAGCCGCAGCAGTTCCCGCAGATAGAGCTGGGGGAGGCCAGGATGGTCAGCCCACCCGCAGCCCTGCCATGGCCCAGGAGGCCCACTCCTCCGCCCCAGCCTTGAAAAGCACACACAGGGGTCTCTGCCCACTCATCCATTCCACCCCTGGGAGGTTTGCTTACACCTGTCTTTGCCAGTTTGACCCAGGTTTAACCCCTGGGAGACTGCAGCTGATCTGAGATACAAGCAGCCCTTTTTCTTAAATATTGGTGCATACATTGGGGACATAGCTCAAGGTGGAGAGTAGCTGCCTTTGTATGGGAGTGACATTAAGCCATCATGTTAAAGCCGTCAGTTTGGGCCGGTGATATGGCTCAGCAGCGTAAGTGCCTGCCTGGCAAGCGTGAGGTCCTGAGTTCGACTCCTGGTACGCACATAAAAAAATAAATAAAGCTGTCAGTTTGTTGATAACACTTGTTTTGTGAGGGTGTGTGATGTCTGATAGTGTATTGTCCATGAGAGATACTGCAAACTCCGGGATACAGTGTTATATTTCTTTGTTTAATAATTTCTAAATTGTAGGTACAAGTAAGTTAAAAATTGTGTATTTTATTATATAAATACAATAAGTGCAAATTTGCAGTGCTGTAAGTTTTTTTTCACATTTCACCACATACTAGTGATGAAGGTATTCCTCGGATAGAAGCAACCTCCACTGTCAGTTTTTGGGCCGAGACCTCCTGAGGGTTAAGACTCCTGAATGCTGGCACAGAGCAAGGCAGAGCATGGCACCTACCCTGTGTGGCCCGGGAGGCTGACTTGCGAGGACATCATCCAGCCCTAGCCTGCAGCTGGGGGCTATTTCTAACGCCCACCCCTCCTGGCAAGGGGAGCAGATCATCCAGGGGAGCCTGCCCAACCCCTTCCCTCTCCCTGCCGCAGCCTCCATCTCCATGGGCTGATTCAGAGCAGGGAGAGGATTGGTTTGAGCCCCAGGACGCTGGATTCCCTTGCAAAAGGTCACTCCCTCTGTGACGTGGGACAAGATCAAAGCTATTTTTGGCAGCAGTGGGCCCCCGGGGCTGCTGACTTCACCAATGCTGTTGGAAAATCAATCTCTGGCAGCTAATGAGTCACTGGGCCATGTGTAGCCCAGAGCTGTCAGGGACGAATGGCGTCAGACCTTGTAATTGCCTCCCGGGTACTGTGGAAACCTGACGTCACAGGGACGCAGGATGATTCGGAGTGGGAGTGGGAGCAGGCTGGTTGGGGGGGTCAGATACTCTTGAGATCAGAGCTGAGGGGACTCAACAGCCTCATGTCCCTCGCCACACAAGTGGCCCTTTGTTCCCTCAGAGACAGTGGCTAGGACTGCAGGGGCCCAGTGTTCAACCGTCCTTCCTGCCAGGCCAGTGTCTGCGCTCTGTGGCTCCAGCAGGGTCAAGGCCACAAGGCCATGATGGCTGAACCCCCCATGACCCCCACCAGGCTCCTCACTGCCTCAGCTTTGAGTCCTCTTTGCTGTGCTCTGCAATTCCATCTCCCCCTTGGCAGCCCCTTTGCTACCTGCAGGACAAGCTCCTCGGCCCCCAGGTCTGCCAGGGCTTCACAAAGCTCATCTACTTCGGACAGGCCTTTAGCGTGACTGCCTGCAACCCTGCTCAGCTAAGTCTCTGTGACGCTGGGGGCCAGACCGCACGGTGGACACGGCCCCAGCCAGGGGGCCTGGAACTCCTGCTGTCCTCCCCGTGTCTACATCACACTTTCCGTCACCTTTACCTCCAGGGGCCCCAGCCTCTTCTGCTCACACTGTTAGCTTCCAGGCTGAGCTTTCCCCTGGACTGAGGGTGAGACCACATTCCAGGGCCTGACACTGGCACCCAGCAGGTGCATGGCACACACAGGTGACATGCAGTGAGAACAGAGAAGTCCCTTGGCCCTGCTGACCCAGGCTGGCCCATCCCCTCTCCTACCATTCGGTGCTGCTTGGGCTACATAGGGCTCATCCTTTTGGGGAGATCCCGAGGGGCTGGTGGCTGGACCCCTGCTATCTTTGGGGTAGGGACTTGAGAACTGCTGTTGGCCTCAGGGTGGCATTAGGAGCCTCAGCCGTGTTGGATCTGCAGCCCAGGCACACCGAGAGCCCCTTTCACACAGCACAGGTGTGATGGGCCTTCCTGTCCTTGCCTTTCTGGACTGCACTGTCAGGTGCATGAAGGTAGAAGGCCAGGGGGCTGTCCCCTCCTGGGACACTGAGGGATGCTGTTCCCTCCCAGGAAGCTAAATATATCCCATCAGCAACCCCATCCTGCCTTTCTGCTGCTGCTGACTGGTGACTACACCACACATCTCCACGGAGACCCCCGGCAACGAGAGAAGATGGTGGTGCCCCCTCTCGTGGTGCTGTCCAGCACATGTGTGCGCGCACGTGCACACATGCTGAGCCCCGGTGCTCACCAGCTGTTTTTCCATGTCCTCGTCCCGGGGAGAGCTGATGAAGATCGTGTTCTGCATCAAGCCAACAAAGCACCAGAAGGTGTCAGACTCATCCAGGACCTCGGCCAGGATGGGCGCCACCAGGTCTGACATGCCCTGGGAGTAGCCGATGGTTGGGTTGTACACAGCGTAGTTCAGCAGGATCCTCCTGCGAGGTGGCAGGGAGAGCAGAGGAGGGCTGACCTGGCCGCTCTGGCTGCCCTCTCTGGGGCCTGCTGCCCAGGGCTTCCTTCTCCTCCGTCTGGGGAAGGCAGCACCTGCTTGCGGGCCCTGGCAGCTCTGTGACTGTCTCAAGATCCCAAGCTTTGGATCAAGACAAATGGGCCCTCTCTTTGCTGAAGGTGATGGCCTGCAATTAGCTGCTCACCAGGCCCAGAACCCTGCGCAGGGATAAGGAGCAATGTGGGTCTGATTTTCTTAATGGTCGACTGCTTGTAACAAAGGGTGGGCTGGCAGGGACGTTTTTATGGGCTGTTAATTTTGTGCAATTATTTGCCAGGCTGCAGCAGAATGTCAAAGATGCCAGCCTCTGGCTCTGTGTGGCTTTATCACAGGAGCGACCACCCATCAGGAGGTGGAGGACAGTCTCAGTGGGTGCCTAGGGAGGGGGGCTTTGCTGGTACCCTTGGATGGCACCTTGTGGCTGCTCTGGGAAGCAGTGGCTGGGAGAGTCCCGCTGGGTTGATGACCCTCTGCTTTAGTGCCCTGACTATACGAGCTTCAAAGAGACCCTGCAGAAAGCTGCTGCTGCACTGGTCCCCTTTCCAGAGGGCTGGCTGAGGCCAGGTCAAGAGAGGCCCACAGACTTGCAGGTGAGGAAGGACTGGATGTGCTGGCCCTGTCTGCCCCAGGGAGCAGGGTACCTCATGCTCTCCACGTTGGGATTGTCTTCCCCTCGGAAGAACTGGTTGCTTCGATCCGTGCGGACCACATCTTTGTCCACAGTGAACTGCACATTCCGCCAGAAAGCTCTGTGCTCCTCAGGAGACATGGTGAGCCTGGCAGGGAGAGGGCTGCCTTGCGGTCCAGCATTCAGTGCTGGGGGTGAGTAGTGCATGTAGGGGTGGGGAGGACTGAGCTGCTGCTCCTGCTGGTAGCAAACCCTCCAGCTCCCAAAGACTGCGAATCCAAGGTTGCCCATATTCACTCAGCTTCACAGTTCCTAGCGCCCCAGCAGAGTACACCGCAGTGCAAGGGAGTGGCATAGTCTCAGCCCTGGGAAGGAGAGCTGAGTACGGTCCCTGGGGAGTGACGCCCCGGTGGGACACAGGCTCCAGCTTTCTCTGCCCCTGCCCTACTCCCAGCCCAGCCTGCAGCTGGGGGTGTCAGTGCCTCGTTAAGCCTCTTGAAGAAGGGTTCTCAAACTGACATGTGAGCTGAGGAGCCCCCGCCGGGGGCCCGAGCGTGTGGCATAATGACTGCACTTAGCCCACCTGATCGCTCACACTCCTGGGAGACCCATTCTCAAAAGAAGCCATGGGTCACAAAACATATTATCAATGCTGAATTGCACTTCCAATTGCCCTTTCAAGGCCATTTTCCTCCGAGGTGCAGTGGGGTGGGCCGGTCCCCGGTACCTCTTCTGCTGGATCTCCTCGTATTCCTTTCGCTTCTGCACCCGCAGTGCCTCTCGCTCCTCCGATGTGGACTTGGGGCTGTAATAGCGCAGCAGGAAGGGCCAGACCTCCCCCCGGATTGACACGTCAATGCCACCAAAGAAAATGGCCTGGAGGAAGCGGCAAAAGTTGGGGAGGGGATAAAACAGGGCAGCTCAAAGAACCCCAAATCCTTAGAGCTGTGTTTTGGTGGCTTCGGAGCGCCTTGATTCAGACCCCGGCAATTTGCACATGTTTACAAGGGGAAAGCACTGGCCCTCCATTCCCATACAGGACACAAACCGGCTCATTTCAATGTCAAAGGCCCCCTGGGGCGGTGCTCCGATTAACGTGATTAACGTGTCGTTCTCACGTCATGGCCTAATCCCTGGTTTTGGAAATGCTGCTCTGCACTTCTGCAGCCCCTTCTGTGCAGGCTGACTCAGGATCCCCAAGCCCACTCGGGAGCTGTTTGCAAGGCAGCTGCTTTGACCACTTCATCAGTGAGTGCGCACCGAACCCTCACACCAGGAGCGAGACCCTCCCGAGCCAGTGGCCCCTGGGTGCCTGGCCCTCCTTCCCTCCAGCTGCCTGTCCCCGCAAGGGTTCCAGAGGGGCTGGCCAGCTGGGCCTGGCCTTACCTTTCGCAGCTTGTACTCCTCCTCCACCTGGCCCAGCTCATTCAGGTGGCTGAGCCAGGTGGAGACGTCCAGTCTGCGGTAGGAGCTCTCCTCAGGGTGCGTCTCCGTGGACAGCAGCTTGGGCCGTCGGATGGAGAACTGCATGCATGTCCGTTCATCTGCGACCTGCTGGACGGGAGGGAAACTGGGCAAAGATAAGTATCTCCAATGCTGGGCTCTGGCAGCCAGTGATGCTGTTCCCAGGATTTACAAGGCTCTCTCTCTTCAGAGAGGAGGGGTAAGCGCTGCCCCCTGCATACAAACCCTAAATGGCAAGTGTAATTAGACGCAATTAAAATGAAAATACCTCCATCCTAAAATTGCTTTCCCTTTGCTGCTCCCGCTCTGAACGCCGCCCTCTACTCTCTCTCCAAGCCCAGCCGCAAAAAAACGGAATGAATGCCCGGTATGGCCTAACTTCCCTCTGCCAGGAGGGCCTGCAATAAATTACACGTGATTGGCCACATACAAAGGGATCGCTGTTCTGCGAGTGGGGAGCCAGCCTGTCAGATTGTCTCCGCGAGCAGTCACGAATCCAGGGCAAGACTGCAGCTGACATTTAATTCAGAAATCAAAGGTTGTTCAGCATAGGGGGGAGACGCCATGCTACTGTAATAAGGGAAGCCAGCAGGAGGCTCTGTGGGAAGGATGGGGCTTTAAAGTCAGCCCCATTTCTAATAAGTACATACAGTATCTTAAACAGATAATTAAAGAGCTCTTATTACATTTATATGTAGATTGAGCAAAATATGGCAGGAAGCCTTGTCAAAACATGATTTTTTAAGTGCAGAGCACTGACTTTCAAAAAGCCCTGGGCACATGTCTCCCACCCCAAGTGCCTTGCTGTCAGCTCCCCTCAGGCCGCAGACAGACGAAAACCACAGGGGTCACCCCACAACCCCGCAGATGGACATGGGGACCCCTGGCACAGGACAGGGAGGAGGACGTGCTGGGAAGGCGCTAGCCCCATGGGGTTCCAGTTAATTATCTGCTGGTGGACATCCTGGGGCCCCGACTGCAGGTTTGGGGTTAGGGTGGGTCGGGGTTAGGGTCAGGGTTGGCAGGCTACCTGGTCTCGCAGGTGCGTCTCGGTACAGAACTTCCACTGCTGGAACACCTCGCACAGCTTGTCCAGGCCGCCGTGGTGGAAGTGGAAGACTTTGTACTGGCTCTCTCGGCTGGCGACCACCAGCTGGCCACTGGTGCAGGCCTCATCGCTGAGGTCATGGGGATAGGCAAGGAGTATGCAAACACGGGTTTTTACTTCGAAGTATAATCAGAGTCTGCCCGGCTATGGCGAGAGAGTAGACTCACACCCAGCAACCCCTTTGTTGCAGAGCTCCCTCCTGGGGTCCCTCTCCCAAGGCCTCCCAGAGCTGCCCTCTCCCCTCCGCTACTACCTGCCTGGCCACATCGTCAACTTCCTGTCCAAGGGGTGGACGCTGACCAGGTGCTGGTGTTGGCTGAAAGCTGATTGGGAACCCGGTGGGGTGGGTACCAAGAGAAGCCTCTGGGTGCAGACTTGCCGCACCACTGTGGCTGGTGGTGAGGAGAATTCCCAGGGAAACTAAGCATCCATCAGAGGGCACCATCTGCTCAACCCTGGCAGCCTTCAGATACAAGGCCAGAACATGGCTCTGGACCTGGGAACCCCCTCCAGGGACAGGTTGGCTGCTTCTACATACACGGCAGCCCTCGTTGGTTCTTCCCAGAGCCAGAGCTGTGGCAGCCCCATGGGACAGCACGGTTGGGGTCCCAGAAGGGAAGCAGACATTCGGAAACGGCAGCCAGGGCCCAGCTCCCTCCGCTGCCACAGGCCCAGGAAGCACCCCTCTGTGTCCAGGAACGACAGAATTTTTTTTTTTTTAATGTGGGTACCGGGAGTCGAATTCAGGACTTCGCGCTTGCCAGGCAGGCGCTTATGCCGCTGAGCCATCTCACCGGCCCCGAGGAACAGCACAGTTTTGCTCTCACCTGAAGAAAAGGCGCAGGGAGCGCATGTGCCCCAGGTCCACGCGGAACACGCCGCAGATCTGCTCCAGCGCACAGCCCCGCTGCGACTCCTCCCAGCGTGGGGTCTGCAGGGGGCCGGTGCCCTCCGGGAACCTCAAGTTGGCATCAGAGCTGGAGGGGGAGCTGGCAGAGTAGGTCGTATGAGGGTCAAGAGTTTCCCTGCCCCGGCCTGGGCTAAGCAATTCTCATGTGCTTTTATCGCATATAATCCTCACGATAATCCTATGAGACGTACAGTAATATCACCCCATTGTACAGAAGAGGAGACCAAGGCCTGGGCAGGTTAAGTGATTTTTCCCAAGGCTGAACAGCTAACTGGTGGAGGAGCTGAGATTTGAACCCATGCTTTGTCCTCAAAGCTTGAGAACTGAGCCTGGGTTCTTGCAGTCTACTTTACATCCTGAGTACGCAGCACAGCCCACCTCCCCTTTTAACATTCCGTGAATTTGGTCACATTTCTGATTGCAAAGTGTTTTATTGCATGGGTTCAGCCACACCACAGGTTAAATCCCATTTCCTGAGATTTAAGAGTAACACCCAGCAAACACCAGAGCCAGGGTCAGATCTGGCTTGGACCCCACGTGGGTCAGGCCACCTTCTCCTGAGTTTGCTCTTCAGCCGGCGCTCAGGACACAGAGGGGCCCTTCCAGGAAACTGGGTGGCTTCCAGACAGAGCCCCTCACACTCAGCCTTTCCCATCTAGACCCTTTACTCCTCCAAGAACAACCCAGGGCTTGGTAGGTGGGGCACGCTTCCCAGCACCTGTGGGAGGAAGCAGGTGGGCCAGGCCCACCCACTTCTGGGGGCACTGGGGCTCTCCAAGCAGGGACATGGAGCACCTGGACTACTACACCACAAGGCAAGTAAGGTCCCCAAAGGCTGAGGTTTGCAGTGTCCAACCCAGCGGACCTTGGCCAGGCTACACTGTGACCTCAGTGTTCACAGAACCAGGCAGGCCGCAGATCCACCCTTGCTCACCCCAGCACGGCCCTCATAAGCATCTTACTGAAGGGAACGAGGAGGCCGAGGTGGCAGACCTGCTCCATCCTGTCCTTCTCACTGTCGTGTGAACACCCCGGCACAGCCCTCCAGGTCCTGCTCACCCTGTGGGGCAGGCTGAGGTTTCCAGAGAGAGTATGCAAGACAGGCTCACTGTGGAGAGTCCCGGGCAGAAGGTCCTTGCTGGTCCCTGCAGGGGAAGGAGCTGATTCCTAGCCAGGAAAGGGTCCCAGAGAGAGAGGCTGCCACACACCTTCTCCCAGAAACTTGCCTGCAGGCAGAAGTCTGCTTAAACCCCTTCACAACTCCCTGGGGGAAAATTATTTGCATCAATTAATTGGCTGATTCATTAGCCGAGACTATACTTGGGACCTACTGCCAGGGCCCATGGGCTTGAACTGGAGCAAAGGTGATGGAGGCTGTGTTCTCTGATCATGTGGCCATCTTAGCAGACGCCACCCATAGGGTGTCAAGGACTGTCCTCCAGGCTGAGTGCTGTGGGCCATGGGCTGCCACCTCCGTGGCTCCCAGCACTGGCTTGACACATAACATACAGCCAAACAGGCTCAGGCCTGGAATGAAAATGTAAGATGTCTGGGAATATGAAAATCATAGACCAAAAAAAAAAAAAAAAGAAAACTTTAAAAGGAAACCCGGGAACATTGAAAAATTTACTTTTTTACAAAACTTCTGATGATTTTCTGCAGATGTGAATTTGGTTTTAAGAGTATTCATATGTGCTGCAAATTTAGTTGGTTCATAAAATTATTATGTGCAATGCATTAAAATTAAAAGGATGGTTTATTCAGGCAATAACTCCTAAGTCGCTATTTTTTTTTTTTTTTTGTGGGTACCAGGGGGACGACCTCAGGACCTCACGCGCCAACAGGCACCCGTGCCACTGAGCGATATCACTGGCCCCTTTTTCGTATGTGGGTTCCGGGAGTCGAACTCGGGCCCTCGCGCTTGCAAGGCAGGCGCTTACGCCGCTGAGCCATCTCACCGGCCCCTAAGTCGCTATTAAGTTAAAAATGCTTTCTACAGAGAACCTGAAGATGCTAAGTTTTAAGAAACGGCATTTCTTAGTTTCTATCATCTTTTAAAGGTCACCAAAATACAAAAGCAGAAATGAGAGAAGCCAGCGGTACTGCTGCAACACCTAGAACATGAGTCCTTTCTCCATGCAGAAAACTGTGACAGAGATGCCTCACACTCTCCGCAGCGCTCCCAGTCCCATCAAGAGTGACATCTGGGGCCGGTGAGACGGCTCAGCGGCTTAAGCGCCTGCCTTGCAAGCGCGAAGGCCCGAGTTCAACTCCCGGAACCCACATACGAAAAAGGGGCCGGTGATATCGCTCAGCGGCACGGGCGCCTGCTGGCGCGTGAGGTCCTGAGGTCGTCCCCCCGGTACCCACAAAAAAAAAAAAAAGAGTGACATCTGTCTCCCACCCTTGAAATCTGGGCAGGCCTTGCTTTGCCCAAGAGAATGCGGCGAAAGTGTTGCTGTGTCAGTGCCGGAGCCTGGGCCTCAAGAGGCCTCGTAGCTTCTGCAGGATCCCCCTGTACAGCCCAGACAGGAAAGACGAGAGACCAGGAGCAGGGGACACTCAGCTGCTGGTCAGCACCAGTGCCTCGCCACATGCAAACAGGGCCATTTCAGACCCCCAGCCAGTGATGCCCCAGTGGTTGTAGCCACCTGAGGCAGCCCCAAAGAGCCTAGCAGAATAGCCTATGTAAGCCTGGCCCAATCAGAGAGCTGTGGGCAAGGCAAAGGTGGCTTTTTAATGCTAAGTTGGGGTGGTTTGTTATGCAGCAGTAGGTAGCTGATACATGCAGGAAAGGTCTGGTTTTAGGAAAACCTTGAGAGGAGAGGAAGAAACTTCCAGGCACACTGAGTTGTGGCTCCCAAGGTCAGAGAGACACGGGTCACAATTTAACATTACTTAAAGCATCTCAACCTCTAACTTTGCTCCTGCTTTTCTTTGGAGTCTGCTGAAGGAAAAGTCAATGAAGCCCCAGCTGTAGATCCCGAGCATAGTGTCGACTTAATAAATTAGTCAATTAATTAATGCAAATAATTCCCCCCCAAGGAGTTATGAAAGGGTTTGAGCAGACTTCTGCCTGGAGGCAAGTTGCTAGAGGAAGGGGTGTGATGGCCCCTCTCTCCGGGACCCCTTCCCAGTTTGGAATCAGCCCTCCACCCAGGAGACCAGCAGGGGCCTTCTGCCAGGGACTCTCCACAATGAGCCTCTGTCCTCTATCTGGTTTCTGGAAAGCTCACCCATGGGGTGAGCAGGACACAGTGTGCCAGGAGGGATGTATGGATTTTAGAGGATTGTGCTGGTGGGTTTGATGTGGTGGGGCAGGGAGGGGAGACCTGGAAATAACCCCACCCTTTGGTGACCTCTCATGGCTGTCAAAAGTCAGAGGCAACCAAGATGTCCTTCGGTAGGTAATGGGCAAACAGTAAGCTATTGTGCATCCAGACAATGGAATATTATTATTCAGTGCCCAGAAGAGGTGAGCTATCAGCCATGAAAAGACATGGAGGAAGCTTAAGTACTAATTACCAAATGAAGGGAGCCAGTTTGAAAAGGCTGCTTTCTGCGTTTCCAGCTATATGTCATTCTGGAAAAGGAAAACTGTGGAGACAGCAAAAAGGTCAATGGTTCCAGGGTTAGAGGAAGGAAGCCATGGAAGGCAGAGCAGGAGGAGTTTTAGAGCAATGAAAGGACTTCATGTGACACCATGATGGTGGGTTCGTGTCATTATACTTTGTCCAAACCCAGAAAACGCCCAACAGCAAGTGTGAACCACAGGTTTTGAGTGATAATGATGGGCCGAAGTAGGCCCATCTACTGTAACCAGTGCACCATTCTGGTGGGAGTGTTGTACTGGGGCACCATGGGTACAACTGAGGGTCAGGAGCATGTGGGAAATCTCTGCACTTTCCACTCGGTTTTGCTATAAACCTAAAACTGCTCTAAAAAAGTCTATTAAAACAACAACAATGAAGAAAAACAAAAAGCCCAAGAACTCGAACATATATTGTATATGATGAAGATGAATAACTTTGATGTATTTAAAAAACATACAAATGAAAATGAAGAAAAAAAAAAAAGAATACCCAACAGAAAACTGGCAAAAGGTAAAGAAAATAATTCACTGGAGAGTAAATATAAATACCCAATGAAATGTTCATGTCCATAGCAATAAAATAAATGCAACTAGAAACAAGATACCAACTCGGGGAATGGTTTTAAAGCTGGGAACAATTTAAAATTATAAAATTTGGTATAGGCAAAGATGTGAAGAAACAGAGAGGCTAACACAGCTTGGCGGGGATATAAACTGGCCTGCTGTCTCTGAATGAAAATTTGGAAATAGAATGGAAAAGGCTTAAAAATATTTATTCAGGGCCGGTGAGATGGCTCAGTGGCATAAGCGCCTGCCTTGCAAGCGCGAGGGCCTGAGTTCGACTCCCGGATCCCACATATGGAAAAGGGGCCGGTGATATCGCTCAGCGGCACGGGCGCCTGCTGGCGCGCAAGGTCCTGAGGTCGACCCCCCGGTACCCACAAAAAAAAAAGAAAAAAAAAATTTATTCATTTGACCCTTATTTTTGTTTCTAGAAATGAATCCTAAGAAAATAGCCAGAGATGCCCATAAAAACTACATACATGAATAGATGCAGAAAACACACTTACCATCTAATGTGCATTTATAGTAAAAATGTGGAAGGGAAGAGAGCCTTCTCTAATTGATAAAGAACACCTAAAGATATTCTACAGTTAACACCATATTAAGTGGTAAAAGACTGAATTGTTTTGAATGCCTGGTTTCACTGCTGAACTGGAAACCCTGGCCTTACATAAGACAAGATGAGAGAATAAGACTCATAAAGTTTGGAGAAGAAGAAGTAAAACTATTTTTACAGCTAATATGATAGTTTACATGAAAAAAAGTCCCAGGGAAATTATAAAACAACTTTTAGAACTAATAAGTGAATTTAGCAAGATTATAGAATAAAAGGTTAAACATAAGATAATTGTATTCTGAAATTAGCAATGTACAACTGCAAATGAAATAAATAAAACATTACATTTATAGTAGCAAAAAAAAAAAAACACCTCTCTGTACAATATTAAGAATTAGTCTAACAAAAGGCATTTAAGACCTCCATGCTGAAAAACTCAAGGCTGCCGAGAAACCAAAGGAGACCTCAATCAATGAGGAGCTATACCATGTCCATGGATTGAGACAGCACTGTCAGGTCAGCAATCTTCCCCAGCTGGTCTCTACACTCAGTACAGTTCCAAAAAAATCCCTGCAGGAATTTCCAGTAGAAACTGACAAAGTGATTGTAAAAGTTTTAAGGAAACGTCTAAGACCTAGAACAGCCACAGAAATTAGGAAAATGAAGAACAAGGTTGAAGAACTTGTCTGATTTTGTGACTTATGAAAGTACAGTAACCAAGACCGTGTGATACGGGTGAAAAGAAAAATATAGTGAAGTAGACAATCATCAGTAGAACAGACTAGAGAGTCCAGAAAGAGACAAGTAACAACTTACTAACAAGGGTAGAAAGGCACTCTAATGAGAAGAGAGAGATTTCAACAAATGACGTGCGAGCAGCTAGATATCTGTATGAAGAAAATTAATATCAACCCTTTCCTTATGTCACACCCTAAAACTAGCTCAAAATGGATCACAGATCTCGATGTGAAACCAAAAACTATAAAGTTCCTAGAAGAATCCACAAGAGAAGACCTTGGAGGGCCGGTGAGATGGCTCAGCGGCATAAGCGCCTGCCTTGCAAGCGCGAGGGCCCGAGTTCGACTCCCGGAACCCACATACGAAAAAGGGGCCGGTGATATCGCTCAGCGGCACGGGTGCCTGCTGGCGCGCGAGGTCCTGAGGTCGACCCCCCGGCACCCACCAAAAAAAAAAAAAAGAGAAGACCTTGGAGACCTTGTAATAGGGCCGGGTTTCTTAGATCACGATAGCCATAAGCCATAAAGGATTAATTAGTTTTTGTTTGTTTGTTTGTTTGTTTCTGTTTTTTGTTTTTTTGGTACCGGGAATCCAAATCACAACCTTGTGCTTCCCAGGCAGGTGCTGTGCTGCTGAGCTATATCCCTGGACCATAAAAGATTAATTAATAAATTTTTTAAAAAATAACATTTTCGGGCCAGTGAGATGGCTCAGCGGTGTAAGCGCCTGCCTGGCAAGCGCAAGGGCCCGAGTTCGACTCCTGGAACCCACATACGAAAAAAGGGCCGGTGACATCACTCAGTGGCACGGGCACCTACCGGTGCGCGAGGTCCTGAGGTCGACCCCCGGTACCAACAAAAAACAAAAAAAACCCACACATTTTCTTCAAAATACTCCACTAAAGGCAATGGAATGCAAGTCACAGCCTGGGAAAAATGCTTACGAAACATATATCCAATAAAGGACTTGCACCCAGAATATGTGTAAGGAATTTTTTTTTTTTTTGGCACCAGGAATCGAACTCACAACATTGCACTCGCCAGGCAGGTGCTGTGTCACTGACCTATATCCCCGGCCCCTGGAATTATTGAATGGCAGTAATAGCATTAGACAGATGTTTCTCAGATATGACACCAAACACGAAAAGAAAAAGAAAGATAAAAACTTCTGCACTTTAAGGGACACTTTAGAAATAAAAACACAAATCACAGACCGGGAAAAGACATTTGAGATAAGAAGTATGATTGGAAAATATAGTGAATATTTAAGTTTACAAAATTTATTACAGTGACAGACACATTGGCATAAATCCCCCTCCAAATGTTCCCCTTTGCTTCAAAACACTTATCCCACTGTTCCTGACACTTTCTGAAGTAGGTCTGGAAGTCCACTTTCATGAGTGTCTTTAGTTGCACTGTCGTGGCTGCCTGGATGTCCTGAATCAATTCAAAATATTTATCTTTCCAGGTTATTTTGACATTGGGAGAGAGCCAGAGTCAAAGGTGGACGAGGATACACTACTGTTTTCACAAGTCTGCCATTTCTGTTGGATAGCACTCAGGGTAACAGTCACTGTATTCTTTTTTTTAACCACCCCCTATAAAGACACTCATGAAAGAAAACTTTCAGAAGTGCTTCAGAAAGTGGCAAGAATGCTGGGATAAATGTGTTCAGTGTGAGGGGGAGTATTTTGAGGGGGACTAACGGCGATTTGCTGTAAAAGAACTTTAAAAAATTTAAATATTCATTGTTTATTTCAATCATGCTGCACTTGATAAAGCATTCGTATGCAGAATATAAAAGAACTCTCAAAACTCAGCAATAAGGAAACAAACTATTTTAAAGTAGCCAAGAGATGTGAAAAGACATTTTTCCTAAAAAGACATTCAGGCGGTAAATAAATAGGCGGGCAAAAAGGTGTTCAGCATGCTCACCATCAGAGAAATGCACATTGGAGCCACAAAGCCATATAAGAAAGACAGTGTGATATGGTACACGCCTATCACTGACTGACAGCTGGAAAGAGAGGGTGGCACAGGCCAGGACCGGAGAGACGGGACTGGAAGGGTGTGACAGTGTCTTAGGAAGTCACACATGCACTTAGCATAGGACACAGCCATCCCACTCCGAGGTATTCACACAAAAGACACAAAAAGCATTTCCCTGAAAGTCTGGGTGTGAAGATTTGCAGCAGTTTTATTCACAATTTCAAAAACGAGAAGCAACACCAATGTGTTGGTAAATGGCTGAGACACAGGGCAGTACAAGGAACTTCAAATGCATTATGTTAAGTGATAGAAGGCAGGCACAAAAGGCTATCCAGAAACTCACTGAGCACCGCCTGCAGTCAGTGGAGTGGAAATTAAAACCACACCCGACACTCCTACACACCAATCAGAACAACGGCCAGAGTTAAAGACGCAGCAAACCCAGCGTCTGTGAGGATGGGGAAGAACCCAGACCCTCACACTCCGCCGACCTGGAAAACAGCATGGCAGTTTCTTAAAAATTAAACACACACCAACTCTATGATCCAGTCACCCCTCTCCCAAGTGTGGACCAGGAGCAATGAAAAATATATGTTCACGTGCAAAGATGGGTACAAAAATGTTCAAAGCAGCTTTCTTTTTAACAGCTAAGAACTGAAAACGACCCCAGGTTAATCCTCAGCAGAATACAGAAACATAATGGGTGCACCCCATTGCAGATGATACACGCAGCAGGAAGGAGGGGTGCACACCCCTACCTATGACAGCCCACACGTCGCAAATCTATCCTCCCGAAGCTCCTGCGGTACAATCCCGCTCACACCCAATTCTAGGAAAGGCAAACCAATCCATAGTGACAGAAAGCAGGTAAGTCATGTTTTTCTTTTTCCAATTTTTTTCTTGTGCTAAGATTTCTTAAAAGCTACCACCTTAACCATTATAAAGTGTAAAATTCAGTGGTATTAAACATATTCACAATATCACATAACCATCATCAGCTTCCATCTCCAGAATTCCTTTCATCTTATAAAACTGAGGTTCTAGCCAAGCGTGGTGGTGCACACACCCGTAACCCCATCCACTTGGAAGGCTGAAGCAAGAGGACCGTCAAGTTCAAGCCCGGTTTGGGTGACTTATCAAGACTCTCTCAAAAAAAATAAAGCAACAACTTTAGGCAAAGGAAAGCAATAAAAGGCATCCTAATCGGAAAAATAAATAAATAAAGCAAAAAGAACTGGCAATGTAGCTCAGTGGTAGAGCACTTGCCTAGCATGTGGGAGGTCCTGGGTTCAATCCCTAGTACTGTAAAAACCAAACTAAACCAAACCAAACCAAACCAAAACCAAACCCCCTGAAACCTTATTGTACTTATTAAATACTAATTCCCCATTTCTCCTCCTCCCAGTCCCTGGTAACCGCTCTGGGTCCATGAATTTGGCTGCCCTAAGTACCTCATAGGAATGGGATCACGCAGTACTAATTTTTGGTGACTGGCTTATTTCACTTAGCAGGATGTCCTCAAGTTTCACCCATGTTGTAGCACGTGTCGGGATTTCCTTCCTTCTAAAGCTGATTACTATTCCATTGCACAGATAGACCACGTTTTGTTTATCCATTCATCTGTCAAATGGTTCCACATTTTGGCTATTGTGAATAATACTGCTATGAACACAGATGATCAAATATCTCTCCATGTTCCTGCCATTAATTCTTTTGGGTGCATACCCAGAAGTGGAATGGTTGGATCACATGGTAGTTATGTTAGCTTTCTGAGGAAGCGCCATGCTGTTATCCACGGCAGCAGGACCATTTCCCATGTCTGCTGACAGTGCACCGGGCTCCAGTTCCTCTCCATGCTTGCCAACACTTGCTATTTTCTGTCTAGTTTTTGCAGCTACCCTGATGAGCAAGAGGTAACTTCTCGTTGTAGCTTTGACTTGCGTTTCCCACATGATTAGTGGCCTCGTGCTTGTTGACCATTTGTGTATCTTCTTTGGAGATCTTTTGCCCATTTTTTAATTGGGTTGTTTGTGCTGTTGTTGCCAAGTTTAGGAGGTCTTTGTATATCTTGGATATGAATCCCTCACTAGACATGGGATTTACAAATACTTTTCGACCCTCTGTGGGTTCCCTTTTTACTCTGTTGACAGTGGGATGTACAAAATCTTTAAATGTAATGTTTTCCTTTGTGGTTATTTTGACTTTGGGGAAGAGCCAGGAGCCACACAGTGTGAAATCCGGTGAATAAAGTAGAAGAGGGCATTTTTATGCCCATAGGGTTTTTATGAAGCAATTTTTCTGTTGGCTGGCCCTCTGCAGCAGCATTCACCATATTTTTGATCACACCTTATAAAGACACTCACAAAAGAGGACTTCCAGAACTGCTTCAGAAAGTGGCAAGATTGGTAGGATAAGTGTGTTGGAAACAAGGGGGACTATTTTGAGAGGGATTAATGGCAATGTGTCTTTTGCTGTAATAAATCTTTAAAAATTTAACCATTCAGTGTGTATTTTGATCACACCCCATACTTCAGTGAAGTTTTAAGGACACCCACCAATATTCAACTCAGCATTACCGCTAAATTCCCCAAATAGAGAAATGTTTTAATATATCATTCGTATAGTGCAACACAATTAAGCAACTATAAAATACTTTATAGAAGTAGTTAATGATCAAAATGCTCACACTATTATGGTGAATGAAGAAAGTTAGATGCAAAGCTACATGGGGTATGGGCTAATATGATTTTATGTGTCATATATACTAATAGGTACACTGTACATGCATAAACATAGAAGTAGAAAATGATACTAAATTATAACGATCATCTGTAGGTGGTATGGTCGCAGTTTATTTTCCTCTTGTTCTTTATTCTTTCAAATTTTCTAAAAGGAATAATGTATCATTTCGACAATCAGAAATAGTAAGTGAATCTTCTTTATGTTGACTTTTTTTTAAACAGAAAAAAGTCTGTATTTCCTTCTGTATTATAAAACCAACGAGAATAACTTAGAAAAGAAAAAAGGGAAAAAGGGAAAGTGTGGCAGAGTGACTCGTCCTCCTCATGCCATGGCTTGGGGCTTCCTAAGGACCAGAAGCCCTGCAAACTGCTCCAGAGACCATTTATCAGCAGCCTACGGGTGGGCGAGTGTGACCCCCCTTTCCTAGCAAGGAGACTGAGGAATGTCCTCAGATTTCACACATGCCAACTGGCACGCACCTACCTCTCGACTCTAGGTGTGACTTTCAGAGATAATGGCAATAACTTAAAGCCACACAGTATGAAAGACTGAACTGGGGACACATCCACTTTCCTCCTTCGCCCTGTGATCCTGGCTCAGAAACGACCATGGTCGGGCTTTGCTTACCAGCAGCACCGGTCCGCAGCCTGGTGTCCAACATGCTCCACTGGTTGCCCGGGCTCATCTTTTCTCGTTTCCATGGAATAGAATTCACAGTTCAGAAATAAACTCATACATTGATGGTCAATAGATTTCTCACAAAAGTGCCCAAAAATTCAATGGGGAAAAGAATAGTGTTTTCAACAAATGGTATTGAGACACTTGGATTTCCCTATGCAAAAGAATGAAATTAGACTACGACCTCACACTCTCTGATAAAATTCACTCAAAATGGATCAAAGAACGCAGCGTAAGAGCTAAAACTATAAAATCTTTAAAAGAGAAGCTAGGCATAGATCTTCATGACCTTACATGACATAATGTTTCCTTCCAAATTACATAAAAAATACATGCAACCAAAGGAAAAAATAGACAAATTTGACTTTGCAAAAGTCAGAAACTTTTGCACTTCAAAGAATGCTAACGAGATAGTGAAAAGACAACCCCAGGATGGGAGAAAATATCTGCAAAACATATGTCTGATTCTAATACCTAGACATATATCTACATATCTATATCTATTTTTTGAGACAGGGTCTCACTGTAGTTCAGGCTGGCCTCAAACTTGCAGTGATCTTCCTGCTTCAGCTTCGAGTGCTAGGGATTACAGGCACACGCCACTACGCCTGGCCCTAGAATATATTTTTTTAAAACACCTTATAATGCAAGCGTAGAAGGACAGGTAGCCAGGCGTGGTGACCTAAGCCTGTAATCCCAGCACTCTGGGAGGCTGAGGCAGGAGGGTCATAAGTTTGAGTCCAGCCTGTGCACCTTAGCAAGACCCTATCTCAAAACAACAAGAACTTGTACACGAGTGTTTACAGCAACGTTATGTGCAGTAGCCAGAAAGGGGAAATGATATGCATATCCATCAACTGATAGATAAACAAAATATAGTGGGTTCATATAATGAAATACTGTTTAGCCGTAAAAAGGAATAAAGTACTGATACATGCTATATTATAGAAAACTCCAAAAACATTATCCTCAGGGAGAGAAGCCAGATCTAAGAGATCACATAATGTATGATTCCATTTATATGAAATACCCAGAATCAGCAAATCCGCGGAGACAGAAAACAGATTTCTGGTTGCCAGGGGCCGAGGTAGGGAGGAACAGAGTGCAACTGCTCATGCGAATGGTTTTTTTTAGGGTGATGAAAACATTCTGGAATTAGATGGTGGTGATGGTTGTGCAACATCTTGAATGTGCCATATGCCACTGCACTGTACACGTTTAAGAGTGACTTTCATGCCGTGCAATTATCTCAGTAAGAAGTCACTGGGTACCCATTCTCTCCTTCCTGATTCATCCTGTGCTTCTCCTAGCAAAGGGCTTCGCACAAAGCATGACCTCAGAGAAGATCTGTTCATTCAGCAAAATGTTCTAAAAGCTTCCCCTGACCTGGGAACAATGAGCTGCAGACCCCTGGTCGGGGGTCATGCTTGTGGGGGGTGAGGCAGCAAACACCGAACTAGCACCCGTGTCATGCCTCGAGGGGGGGCGGAGGGGCTGGGATTGGCCCCAGCCCTCTGGAGAGATGGTGCGGGGGGCCTCTGTGAGGCTTGAAGGGGGATTAATACGGGAGATAAGCTGGTCAGTAAGAGAAAGCTCCAGTCCTTTTAGCTGTCCTACTCTGGAAACGGTGCCAGCATGGAAAACAGAAAGGTCGCTTGCCCATACATAGTCGATTTTAACTTCCCTCCTGGTGTGAGAATGGAAACGATTTTATATTGTAAACAATTTTACATTACCATATGCCCCTGTATTTTTAGCGGCTTAACATTTGCAACCAATAAAGAAATTCTTTTTTGCCATTAATTAAAAAAAATACTGACAAGTGCGTCGGGAGCCCTGTTCCATGCAGCGCGAGTAGACGCCAGGCCAGGAGCTTAGAGTCTTATCTCCCAACCTCGCTCACACGTTCAGGCAGCGGAGATCTCTTCCCGTGCAGTGCAGACACCGACCTGAAGTCAGCCCCCAGAGCCCACCATTCAGCATCTTTGGATTCAACCAACTACAGACTGAACATAATTTTTTAAAAAAATGCATCTGTACTGAACACATAGAGATTGTTTCCTGGTCACATGCCCTAAACAATGAAGTATAGCAACGATTTCCTTAGTATTTACCATGTGTTGGGGGTTGTAAGTAATCTAGAGAGGATTTAATACCTATGGGAAGATGTGTGTAGGTTTTATGCAAACACTATACCATCTTATATAAGGGACTCAAGTGTCCACAGATGTTGGGATCCTTGGGGATCTTGGGACTGATCCCCTGTGATACCGAGGGACAGCTGTAATGGTTCAGGAGAAATTTTATGAGAACAGTCTTTAGTATTGCCCTCAACTGGCCTCATCACAGTGAGTCTATCACTCCTTGCCACAGCAGTAGACCTCATTCATGGAAGACCTGAAGGCCTCCGGTGGCAATGAGCTAGGGCAATGCTCATTCCAACAGGAGGTGCTGGGAGGCATGGGCAGGCACAGAGCAGAATGAGGCGCATCCCAAGGGGCAGGGAAGCGGCTGCAGGGGGGCTTTGTCTCTCGGGGGTGGTTCTGGGGCTGGCTCTGGGAGTTTTGGGGGAGAAGGGCCTGGTAGCTGCAGGGGAAGTTGGAGGGGATCAGGAGGACAGAAGGGGGGTGCACTCTGGGAAGATACCTGGCGTGGATTTTTTTTTTTTTTGTACCGGGAATCAAACTCAGGACCTTGCGCTTGCCAGGCAGGTGCTGTGCCGCTGAGCTATATCCCCAGCCCTTGGTGTGGATTTTTTTTTTTTTTTTTTTTTTTTTGTGGGTACCGGGGGGTCGACCTCAGGACCTCGCGCGCCAACAGGCGCCCGTGCCGCTGAGCGATATCACCGGCCCCTTTTTCGTATGTGGGATCCGGGAGTCGAACTCGGGCCCTCGCGCTTGCAAGGCAGGCGCTTATGCCGCTGAGCCATCTCACCGGCCCCTTGGTGTGGATTTTTAAAAAGAGTTGCCCAAAAGAACGGGGACCCAAACAGATACTTGCACACCCATGTTCACAGTAGCTCTGTTCACAACTGCCCAAAGCTGGAAGCCCCTCAAGCATCCATCAGTGGACAAAGGGATAAACAAAACCAATAGCATGCAGTTTTAAAATGGAAGGACACCCTAACCCTCACGACAACGCACTCGGCTGAACCTTGAGAACAAGGTGCGAAGCAAAATCGGTCACCAAAGGGCAAATACTGCAGCCGGACCCGAGTCACCCCTTTTAGAGAAGGAAGGTAGCATGGGGGTGCCAGGGGCATGAGGGAAGGAGAATTTGGGGAGTCAGTGCTTCATGAGGACAGAGTTCAAATTTGGGAGGGTGAAGAAGTTCTGGGGATGGATGGTGGTGATGATGACACAACATAAATGTGTTTGATACCAATGAACTATATACTTAAAAATGGCTTCAAGGGTCAATTTTATGTTATGCATATTTTATCACAATCTAACAAAAATGGGTCAATGCTTTAGAATTCCTTAGTTTTCTCCACCCCAAAGCACATTCTCTCATCTTTCCTCCCCTTTCCTGACTGATTGGGATGAGATCCAGTCCCCTACAGCCTGCAAAGGCCACATCGACTGACAAGCCAGCCTGTCGCATCCATCACCCACGAGAGCTGCTTAGGGTTATTTTGAGGATGATGAAGTTTATGGAACAGGCTCAGAAACGTGAAGGCAGGGTGGGAGGCTGAACATTGTGCTTTCAAGGTGACTTTGTGTCTCGTCTCCATGTCCAACTCCTGATGTGGCCTCAGTTTCCCATCTTCCACTTGGGAAGCCTGTGGAAGAAGCTGGTGTGTCCCAGCACTTTGCAGCTATTCTATCTCCATGCAGCAGATGTCCCTTGCAAGGCCACCGAGATCAGGAAAGCCCGTCAGGCAGAGTGGCATTCCTCCCCCACCAGCAAGGATTTGCATCTTTGGACAGCAAATTTTGTTTTCTTCTCATTTGGCAAACCCAATGTCAAGAAAGCCGGACTGCAGGCTTTGAGGAGAACAAAACAAACCCGATCTCCTGTAATCTACCTGGCCTGGAACGCCTGGCATTGTGCGGCTGCTCCTGCCAGCTGGAATTTCTACCGCAGCCGGGTCCCGTTCACATGCTGGGCCCCAGCAGGCCGTGAGGTTTTCTTGGAACCGCTGCCTCCCCCATGGCCTACTTAAAAGGTTGCTCTGAGCCAGCCAGGTGTTCTTTAAGCCCTCATGAAGAGTCCTTGATCAGTTAGACAAAAAGGTTGCTTAAAAAGAATGAGACCTGGGGCACCTGGAATGTTCTTGAAGCCCAGCCACTGATTTCAAAGGATCAACAAATAACTACGGTGGAGGTGGGGCTGGGGACCAAAAGCCACCACCCATGACAGATCCACCGTGAAGAGATGGAGGGGCTTCATGACTCTGGGTGTGTGTGTGTGTGTGGTACTGGGGATTAAACTTGGTGCTTTTGCACTGAGCTACATCCCCAACCCTTTTTAAAATTTTATGTTGAGACAGCGCCCTGCTAAGTCACTAAATTGCCCAGGCTGGCTTGAACTTGTGATCCTCCTGCCTCAGCCTCTCAGTGATAGGATTATTCAGCACACCTGGCTCAGATAGTACTTTTTACCTCAGTCTGCAGCTAAGAGTCCTTGGTTTAGGGACCCCAGCCACCCCAAACTGTCAGTTGCAGCCCACAGACTATTCCTGGAGCTCTTGGTACAGACAGGACTCCAGGCAATGCCTGTGTCTGCTACTCCTGTGGACATAAGTCCACAATGGGCTGAATGGGTCTACGTGGAAGCCTGCAGAGCCTGTGGAATGCAGGAGGGCAGCAGCGAGGGTGGCAGCCTGCCTGGTCCCAGAACACTCTGCACCCTGTTCCAGGCCTGGGAGCCAGCCAGGGCATGAGTGACCAGCATTTCTGAGCTCAGTCCTGCCAGGCCGGCTGGTTCACATGTGTCCGCCTGTGGTGCTGACCTTGCTGAATGCACTCTGGATGAAGCTGAGAGCAAGGACAGAGAATCAGGGCTCTCCAGGCCTATAAGATCTGCCCCATCCCCTTACAGCACCCCACTCAGCAGGTGGGGAAACTGAGACCATACAGGTCCAGCTGCACCCTGGCAGCAGGGGGCTTCTCCAGGTGCTCTGGCTTTTTCTCATGCAGGGCTTCCAGGTTTGGAGCTGGACAGGAAGCTGCTGGAAATGCTGGTGAAAGAATTGGGAAGAGGGGAGACAGGAAAGCTGGATTCATGGCAGCGCATGTGCCGTATAACACCTGGAACACGAGGAGCTCTGTTGGTCTAGCTGAGGTGCGCCCACATTCTCCCGACAGACAAGCCCCAAAGCGTCAAGGGGAAAGACCAGCCTAGGGAATTCCAGTGGAAACTGAGATCCAAATGGCAGAACCCCCAAGTACTGCCCCAGCGGTGCCCCTATAAATGAGCCCAGAGGTGTCCTCAGATCGCCACCCTGGTGGATATTTTACTGAGGTCTGCTCCTTTCACAGCGCCTTTCTGTTTCTCTGAAGCAAACACCAGTAGCTCCCTCTGGAAGGAACTGGACACTGCATGGAGGGCCACAGCCCAAGCCATCACTCCTGCCATGCAAGAGCTCTGTGGAAGCGTGCAGGACCTCGGGATGGGACACCTGCCAGCTTGTCTGCCCTAGTGACAGGGGACAAAAGTCCAGGGCCCCTTGAGCAGAAGGAAAGAAGGAGGAAGATTTGGCATTGAACCCAAGCAATTTTGCTGCCAGTGCGCTTACCCTCAAAGCCCATCTGGTACACACTATACCCTGCCCTGCGCCATCTCGCTTCTTCTCAACAAGGAGAGCCCTGTCCCACACTCAGAGCTTTCCTAAACCTGCTTCTCTGAGACCCTTCCCTGGCCACCTGAGGGGAAGTGAAGATATACTGAGCCCCACCTGATCCTGGGGGTCGGTCCCCAGCTCCCTCCACGCGTAGATCTCTATGTCCTGGAGGAGATGGGACCAGCATGGAGGAGTGGCCTCTGACCCATCCTGATGAAGACACCTCTCCCTCTGCCCTGAGTCCTTTCCAGCATCTCTGACACCCATGGATGAGTCCTGTTCCCCCAAGCTAGGATGGCCATCTGTCACTGTGACTCTCACCCACAGGATGTGGCATGAGGAGGAGGAGGACGAGAGGGGTTGATCTCTCTGTGAGTCGGGGATGAGGGTGGCTGGGCTCTGTGATCTCTAAGGCCCCGTTAGGCTTGAGGAGTTTCTAAAATGCACACTAAGCCAACTATTTCCAGGGAAACAGAAGAACACAGATGTAATTAACACGACAGACAGACAGACAGACACGCGCACACACACACACGCATGCACATACAGCAGCGCTGACCAATCCATCTGCCAGGCTGGGCCCTGCGGCTCTGCACAGACACGGTGGCTGCGGGGCCCCTTGCTCTGGGATCTGCCCCGCTGGCCACGCTGGAGGACGATCAATGCTGCTTCCGGACTGGCAGGTCAGAGCAATAAACCTCCCCAGCTGCAAGGCTTCTGCTGCCAGGTGGGATGTGCAAGCTTCTCTAGAGCCTAGCACTGCAGAGTCCCATGGGAAGCTGGTTCCACTTGGATCGCGATGTCATTTCTGACACAAGTAGAGATGGGAGCGATCAGAGCAGGGCTGGCTCGACTACACTTCAGCACCCTGTGGTCCTGCTGGGAGGATAATAGCCCACCTGGCTCTCCCAGCAGAGGGGCTCTCTGGCCACAGGGTGGGGAACAGGCCAGGTGGTCCTAAATCACAGCTCCTCACTCTGGTGTCAAGATGCGGGAGCTGAGTTGCCCAGGGCCGGCAGGGCAGCATCCTCGCTCAGTTGATTAGTTCGACGGGTGAGCCGGCTAATTATGAAAGGTGTAAATCACAGGGAGGAAGGGAGCAAGCACATCATTCAGGTTTATTACCAACACAGTTTATGAAAAGATAACCAAGCCAGGCCTCCCTCCTTCCCCCCGCCAGCCATGGGTGGGGCGAGGAGGCAAGACTGCAGAGGGAGGAGAGAATGCATCATCTAATTTTTCTTTGCTCAAATCGAGTGATCTCGCCAATTTCCTGGGAAAATGAAGAAAAATTTCACTAAAAAAACCCCAGCTGCTTCCATGTGCTTCTGAATCCATGCGTCACATGCATGTGTCACTGTTAGACTTGTGATGTGCAGGAGATGCCGTACGGAGCTTTTCTACCTAACGCTATTACACGACATTATTCATCGAGGGCTGGAGACTCCAGTGGCAGGAATCATTTGTTTATTTTTTCCCTTAAGGCATTTGCAAATACGCTTGGAGGCTAAGGGATGCTGCGTACATCTAATAAATAAAGCAAAACAATTAATAGCCTGTGTGGTCTGGAGACGGCTCCGGCAGCTCGCACACCAGGCTGGTGAGGGCGGACTCTACTGTTTCCATCCCTTCTGGCTTTGTCTTTGGGATATACCGAGCTATCGAGAAGGTAAGCAACAGCTTTCTGAGCTCAAAAAAGGAAGAAAAGTCAAGTTGAACCCTGGTTCCCCTAGATTTTACAGGAATGTAACATGGGTAAGCAAGCAGGGGAATGCAGAACCAAAGTGCTCTCGTGGGCCTGTGAACTCAGCCTCATATTCACAACTAGGAATTTTTCTCTTTTTTTCAGCGGTACTGGGGATTTAACCCAGGGCCTTTACATTGAGCTACATCTCCAGCCCCTTTTCCGTTTTTTATTTTGAGACAGGGTCTTGCTAAGTTGCCTAGGCTGGGTTTGAACTTGCAATCATCTTGTCTCAGCCTTCCAGAAGTGCTGGGATTACTGGAGTGTGTTCCTGCACCTAGGAACTTGCATACGACCTAGAAAAGATGGGGATAGTTCTGGCCAGTGCTGGTCCCTGAGTGAGGCAGGACTGATGTGACCCAGAGCTGTGCAGGAAACCCTGGAGGATATGTGCTTTACCATAAGGATCATGGGTGCAGGCATTGCCAGGGTAGCCATCGAGCGGCCTTTCAGAATGAAACCATGGAAGTGGCTGTAGAATCGCCAGGGCCCAAATCAGCTAGCTGTCACCGGAGTGGGAAAGAATGATGGTCCCTTCACAGCCACTGAGAAGCCCACCCTAGACCACCAAACCAAGCAGAGTTGGAGGCCAGAGAATCACCAAGAAGCCAGGACCAGACCTTTGGGACACCTTTGCTGGCCAGGGGCTGTGCTACAGTTGGGCTCTGTGTGCGCCTGGGCAGTGGGCTCTGATGGCCAAGGTCACATGTGATGGCCCTCGCCCCCGAAACCTTCAGCCCCATCCCTCTTCAGGCGCTGGCCCACACACATCCGGACCAGAAAAGCAGCTCACCGTGCCACTGACAGTGGCCTCTTGGGTTATGGGGACCTCTGTGTTCTCTCAGCAGGTCCCACTGCTCTGCAAAAATGGAATAATCACCACCCAGGCTGGTGGCTTTCCCACTTTTCTGTGATGTTCCCTTAGGCAATTTAAAAATGGAATGAATACTAATAATAATTTGACTAAATTTAGGTGATCCCCTTAGGCAGCTGATTAAATTTCATGAACTCTTTCTCAGGCGTTCAGCCCAAATTCCCCTTCTCTCTCTTCTCAGTGGCAGGAACTTCCGGACAGTCAGGTAGGGTCGGTGGATTCCACCTAACGGGCTGAAGCTGTCCTTCCCAGGGTGATGAGACAGTCAAAGAGGGTTGCAGGGAATGGGCGGTGGGAGTCTGGGTTACCTTCATTGGTCGAGCAACCAAGATTTGTCCAGAAAAAGAGCCTGTGCTCATAGAACCTGCAGGTCCTAAAGGGCCTGGAAGAGCCTGAAGTCCCGTCTACTTGTTTCCTGATGAGGACTGAGGTACAGGGCAGGGACCAGCTGAGAAACTCCGCTGGTGGGAGGAGGAGGGACTAGAACCAGAACCTTCGGATTCTGAGCCCCTTGGTTTTGCGACACAACACACAACTCCGTCCTGCCTTTCCACCAGTCTGGGGTCACCCGAGCCACCTCCAGACACCCCGAGGCCTGAATGTCTCTCTCAAACACACCTCCAGCCAGACTCTTAGAGTAACGCCCCTGAGGCCCCCCCAAATCTGTGCCCTGCCCCGTGATGTCCATCCCCGCTGGCCTGCAGGGGACCCTGTGAACTGACGTTGAGCTGACCTAGAGCTGCCTGGGGCTGTGAGGGCCGAGGCTGGGGTCCGCAATGTGACCATGGCCCTGAAGGGAGTGTGGGTTGCTCTCTACACCTCCCAACCCAACATCCTCTGCTGGGCACTGGCCGTTCTTTGTGTTCACTCCAATTCTACCCACTTGCCTGGCTCCAAGGGCTGACTCACAGATCACTAAGCACAGAGGATGTGAAAGCAGCCTTGCTGGGCATCCGCCCGCCCTCGTTCCCACGCCCACTCACACCCTCCATCCCCAGGGCCTGGTCTCAGGTGGGTCAGCAGCATCCTTGAGCACCAGGCTCAGCACCGAGGACCAACCAGGATGAGGGCCCTGGCTGACAGAACGCTCTCAGAGCAAGACGGCTGCTCCACAGCCAAGACGGCAGGCTCGGGAAAGCTGCTTCCCACACCCCACGCCTGGAAAGGTGGGCCAGAGCACCACGGCGGGCCCAGGCTTCCCTGAGGCTGGGGCTCCTTAGAGTTGGCTACAGAATAGATAGGACGGAGACATGAGAAGGAGGTGGTGGCAGGTCCCAGGAAGACGAGGTATGTCCTTGCAGTGCCCCCATGGAAGCCATTCCACGATGGCGAGGTGGAGGGGAAGAGGGTTCATGCCTTTTCCTCTTGGCTGTTCCTCCCCAAAGACCTCGAGTGACCCAACATGCAGGAACATAATACCCCTAACCATCAGCTACAAAGAACACAAAGGAACGTGACTTTTAGCCCACCCTATTGGCAGTAAGTTCCTCCCTAAAGGACTGGGGGATCTGCAACGAAGCCAGGGCTTCCTGCAGTCACGCTGTGGGTGTCTCAGTCCCCTCTTCTTCAGTGATGGCAGGCACTTGCCCTGGAAAATCCACTGTTCTGTCATCCCTGGCCTTGATGCCACCTTTGCAAAGCAGCTCCAGGGACCACTGACCTCTGTGGACCACGGCTGCACAAGTACACACGGCCTGGGTGTACTATGTGAACACAGATGCGTACAACCTTTGTGTAGGCAGGCATGAGATTATGCAGCGAGCCTTTGTTTTGTACACATGTATGCAGAAGCCTGCGCATGTGTGTCTGAGTGCCCACATAGTTGCACCTCCTGGCACACCTGAATTTGTCCACAACCAAGGCTCGAACCGCTAAAGCAGCAACCAGGCAGCTGTCTGAGCTGGAAGTTCTCTGTCCTGACTTCCACTCTGGGAATCCATCGGAGCACAGACACGCTCGTCAGGGACCGGCGGGAGGCCCTTGGGGTGCTGTGTGGCATGAGGAACGAGGGCCTTCCTGAGGACAGCAAGCGTGGTGCTGGCAAAGCTGAGGATCCTGGACTGGGCATGACAGGGTAGGACTTGAGGTCAGGGTGCACACAGCCACCCCCCTGCAGAGCAGTGGACACACCTGAAGATGCCGAACGCATCCTGGGGTCCCTCAGCACAACTCAGGTCTCCCTGCACCAAAGATGTGTTTGAGAATTGTCTCTGTGGCATTATTCAGAGAAAAGACCCCAAAACGTCCTCAGTGGGGAGGTGGGCAATCTGGGGTGCAACCTAGAACATTACATGGCAATCAGAGTAAAGGCACCATGAACCTCAGGCGCACCATGCTGGCCGCAGGAGCATGATGTTTTTATATCGTGACAAATCAGGTGAAACCAAATGATGTGTGGGTGAGACACGTACAGAGGAGAACAGCAAGAGGGCAAGGAAACAATGTACAGAGCGTTTAGAAAAGTGGCTCCTATCAGAGACCTGGGCAAAGATGGGGAGGAAGGCGCCCAGGTAGCTGGCAGGTTCCATGCAGAGAGGGGCAGTGGGTCACGGGAACTTATTTTACTATGTTTCATGGTGTTACATAGATTCCTTTGATGTATCGAACATAACACCTTAAAAAATTAAACCAAGAAACCAAGTCTTATATACAGTTTGTCTACAATGCTGTCAAATCACTTGAGCATCAGAAACAAACTAAAAATAAATAAAAATGGACACAGAGGTACACAAAAGATGGTGTGTGGGGGCAATTGGCATGGGCAGTAGTTTATCTTTTACCTTTGCCCAATTTTCCAAAATTTATTTAACGAACATGTTACTTTTATTTATTTATTTATTTTTTGTGGGTACCGGGGGGTCGACCTCAGGACCTTGTGCGCCAACAGGCACCCGTGCCGCTGAGCGATATCACCGGCCCCTTTTTCATATGTGGGTTCCGGGAGTTGAACTTGGGCCGTCGCGCTTGCAAGGCAGGCGCTTACACCGCTGAGCCATCTCACCGGCCCCCTGCATGTTACTTTTAGAATTAAAAAAAAAAAAAAAAAGCAAAACACGGAAAATATCAAAGGCAAAAAAATAAAAGAGCAAGCCCCAACCCTTTCCATAAAACGAAATATAGCCCCAAGCAATCAGCCCACAGGCTCAATGGGAAAGTGTACCAGTAGGTCAAAGGCCACGCTCTTCCAAGATGAACAGTGTGCCCATCGCCTCCCTCTACTACCCCAATAGGCCTGGCATCCTCCTGATGGCTAAGGGACAGTACCCACGGGCCAAAGGAGGGACTGCATTGTGGGAATGACACCAGGGCCACCAAAACAAAGTGACCAAGGACAGAGCCTGAGTTGATCTGAAACATCAGAGGCCAATTCTTTCCCAGATCTGGAGGAGGAAATTCCAAAATCAAGGTTTTAGGGAGGATCCTCCCCGCTCGTCTACCTCTGGGGTTGCAGCTGGCCTCTGCAAACGCCAAGCCCAGGCCACTTGGGGACATCTTGTGACACAGTCTGGACAAGTGGGCACCATCTCTTCCCCTTGCAGGGGTGCTGCTGCTCTGGTTGGAGACGAAGGATGAGCCCCCACAGGCTGGGTTTGCCTTCTCCTTTTTTTGTGGATTGCCATTTGCTTTTCCAACGTGCATTTCCCATCGTAAACTGTGCTAAATGCTATTTAGTAGCTAATTAACTTTCCATGTGAAGACCTCTCTAATTGCACACTGTCTGCCCTCAGCCCGGGTCCTCTGGGGACGCCAAGCTGTCCTAGGGCATTGGTTCTGCCGGCTCCTACCTCTCAGGCGCAACTTCGAGCTGACAACAAACTGCCAATCAAGGCTGGAGAGGTCAGGGGGGACCAAATTAGGAGCCCTCTGCCATTTCCAAACTTGCTTGGCGAAGCTCAATTTAAATAAGAGAGCAAAAAGGTTATGAAAAATATTTTTTTCCCAATGAAACTCCCTGCCCGACAGCAGGAGGGGCCGTGGCCTCTGCTCCTTGGGACGGCTGGTCTCTGTTCTGAAGCGTTCCAACTGGAAACCAGTTCTATTTTGACTGTACTGGCGTCCACCATCCGTCATGCAGAGAGATAATCAGAAAATAAAAGGCTTTTGCGTAGCACTTGCATAAATCACTGTGGCGCCAATTACTGCATGGTCCCACGAACGGCAGGAGGCGGCAGCAGAGGTGGGTGTCTGGTTCACGCCCACCCACTCGGAGCTAAAAGCCACCATGGGCTTTAATCACTAGTCTGACTCCGTGTTCCTAGAAGTCAGCTACCAGATCTACGTCAGTGTTCAGCTCCTAAACACCAGGCGCACTCTGGCCATGCAAGATCTGAAGACAGAGGCCCAGCCCCGGGGGACGTTTCTGCCAGGCACAAATGCAGTCCCAAGCCAGAGTTTAAGAGTGGTTCCCGGGCCGGTGAGATGGCTCAGCGGCGTAAGCGCCTGCCTTGCAAGCGCGAGGGCCCGAGTTCGACTCCCGGATCCCACATACGAAAAAAAGGGGCCGGTGATATCGCTCAGTGGCCTGGGCGCCTGCTGGCGCGCGAGGTCCTGAGGTCGAACCCCTGGTACCCACAAAAAAAAAAAAAAAAAAAGAGTGGTTCCCCAGCCCTGCATTGTCAGCCTCACCACAATGGTGTCACGGCCCTGACATCCTCGGAGAGCCGTGACAACGCTAGAGGGGCTGAGGAACACCTCCCTGCCCCAAGGCCATCTGCCAGAGAAAATGACAGAGAGGGGAGATGAGTGCCACCTCGTGCCAAAGCCAGTGACGCTAGGCAGCCACTCCCTCCTCTTAAGGATGAGTGGCGGGTGTCCACGCAGCAAGATGCTGGTGCCTATGTTCCTGGCCTCTCATGGAGGGCCAGGGCTGCCCTCAGAAACCAGCACCACACTGGGGTTTCCTTTCTCCGGGAAGGGCTCGGCAGAGGCGACCCCATTGAGAAGCCTGCCATGGGGTAGCCCCGTGGTCCGGCCAACAGGAAGGGGTGGGTGAATGAGAAGCCCCGTGCAGGTCTCGCTGGTTCCCATGCTTGGGTGGCACAGGGTGGGAGAGGTAGGCACTGTCATCACTGCTGGGAGGAGCTAGGCCTTGAGACAGCTGTCCCCTCCCTCTGAATGATCTACTGGTCTCCCTGTCCCAGACAGCCTTTGGGCGAATCCACCTGGGATCTATTTTGTTTCCACAGAGGGACCTCACACATGATGTGGGGCCTGACTACCTCCTAGAACAGTGGTGGTGAACTTATGGCACGTATGCCACAGCTAGCTGTTTGTTGTAACTGAAAGCTCTAAAAGGTTCACCATCGCTGTCCTAGGTCAAAGCCAGGAAGGGTCACATGGCTGCGCCAAAGGCAGAAGAATTGGGCTATATCTGGAGCAGGGAGCAGGGAGCAGGGTCCTCTTTCCCAGCCATGATCTGAAACCCAGCCAAAGGAGGACACTTCCAGGACAGCTTGGTCTGGCCCGGGTGCGGAACAAGCGTTTCTTTAAGGATGTTTACTTTTAAAGCAGAGTAAACGTGCACAGGAATTTGCCTGGTCCAGGAGCTCCGGAGTGCAGTGCTTGGAACCTGGAAAAGAACAGGTTGTCCAGCAGTTCTGAATGTGGTTTAAGAAATAACGAACAGAAAAAGAAGAAATTAAATGGGCAAAGGAGAATGAGAAGATTTTGGATATTTTCTTCTGATTCGAAGTTCTCCCTGAAGCTTTGTGAGAGTGTGTGTGTGTGAGTGTGAGAGTGTGTGAGTGTGTGTGTGAGAGTGTGTGTGTGTGTGTGAGTGTGTGTGTGTGTGGGGGGTGTGAGTGAGTGTGTGTGTGTGTGCAGGAAGCAGAAGGGAAAATCTGCACGCCCTCCCAGAAATAATTTTATTTATTTACTTCGAGTGTTTTCCAGACACCTCCCCAGGGGCGCTTGCCTGGCTACCAGCCCTGGACTTGTGTCCCCTCAGCCGGCAGGCGTCTGCTGAGTCCGTGCAAACCCAAAGTCTAGTTCTGCCAGGGACAGTGGTGTGCGGCTTGGGCACACTCAGCCGGCCTCATCTTCCAGGCTCCAGCAGAAAATCTGATATTTATATACAATGTATACAATGGAGTACTACTTTGCCTTAAAGAAGGATAAATTTGGGGCATTTGTAGAAAAATGAATGCACTTTGAGACCATAATGTTACATGGAATAAATCAGGCCAAAGTTTAAATATCACATGGTTTCTCCTACATGGGAAACCCACATTATAAATAAAGAGCAAAATGAAAGATAAATATTAAGAAGTAGGGAGATAGATCTTTTGCAAATGGGAAGGGGACCAGGAGATGGAAAGGACGGCGGAGGGGAAGGAGATGAAAAAAATTAAGATGTGTTACGTGCATACACCGACTCCCCATGAGGAACGTGATCATTATGGACTGCAAATGTGCACTAGTAAAAAGTAAGAATTGGGGAAAAATGTTTTAAAAGGGGCTAAGTATGTAGCTCAATGTGGGTGAGCAGGGACATTTCCTAGCCTGCAACACACAGGAGCAGACTGGGCACAAGCCCCAGGGGTGACGACCAGGAGCATCCAGCTTCGAGCTCCTGAGGACTAAAGGGTGCCCTGGTGTGGGGCCCACCTACCACCCTCCATGCAGCCCCCACAGTAGAATAAAATGCTGCCAACACAGGAAAGTGTTTTGCTGGTGGAATTACTGGAGGAGAGCCCCCAAATTGGGCCTCTCTCCTGAGTCCCGGCCAACATTTTATTTATTTACTTACTTATTTTTGGTATCATGAATCGAACTCAGGACCTTGTGTTTGCCAGGCAGGTGCTTGTGGCGCTGAGCTATATTCCCGGCCCCTCAGCCGACATTATTAAACCTTCACAGGGACTGAAGGCACCAACACCTTCTCCCGTGGGGGTCCCTGATTTTCTGCCTCTCCCGAGAAAGTCCTAATTATATCAGTTAGTTGTCTCTGCTTTTCCCCAACAGTCCTGGACGGCCAACAGCCTCCCACCTTCGGCTATTGAGCCTACGCTGCTATGGACGCGGGTGGACAATGTCAGGATCGTTTCAAATACAGTCGTCCCTCTGCATGACGGGAGATTGACCGGGACCCCTGTGGGTGCCCCCAATCCTCAGATGCTCCAGTCCTTTATATAAAACGCGGTAGCGACTGGACACCCTAGGCACATCCTGCCATACACGTCACGCCACCGCGGACAGTTCACGACACCCCCTGCAATGCACATGCCGCGGAAACGCTCCACGGACCGTGCCGTCTGGGAGAAAGTCTGTATCCCTTCGGAACAGGCACAGTTCTTTATGCAGATAGTTTTGACTGACTGATGGTAGAGCCGAGGATGTGGATCCCATGGGCACAGTAGCTGCCTCTACGTATCATGGCTTGGGCCACTTTTGTCACTCACAGAGGAGCAAGTCTCCACGGGCACCGTCTCCCGGAAGGCCCTGTGACAGCTGCGTTGACAGCAGGCTGAGTCAGCCAGTCTCAGGCTCCCAGCAGCAGTGACCCTGAGGCCCTACTGGCCCCGGGGCCTCCCAGCCAGCCAGCCAGCCAGCCACGGAGCAGACCTCACAGGCCTTCCCCTGGAGGTGCAAAGTAATCTTTGGCCCAGCACCCACCAAACCCAAAGGACACAGCTGCAGTTCAACTGTTCCAGGAGCCCTGGACCTCGGAGACACACAGGAAGGGCCAAGTGTATCCGGTTCCCTCAGAGAGGGCAGGGATGCTGTCCAGGGCAGCTGGGCATGAGCCCAGGGACTGCCGCAGCAATTGATCCCCCAGGTCCCACCAGCAGCCTCCCTGTGTGGCTGCCTGGTGAGGCTGGTTAGGGGACAGCAAACCACTTTGACTGCCCAGGTCCTACAGCCCAGGCCAGCTTCTCCAGCAGCCACAGATCCTGCGCTGCCCTTTGCTGGCTGAAAGGCCACGATGCCAGAACCTTCATTTCAACACACAAACCGGTCCTGAGGCTACGAGAAACATCAGCTGCTGGCCATGTCACCAGAGAATATTACTGAAAAATATTACAGGAATGGGATGGCGAGGGGTCCCACACAGCCTCAAGGCCAGGTCAGTCCCTTCTGGATTCCCAAGATGATGGCCTAGGGGTTCCGCCCTCCAGGGGTGGCTGGGAGCCCTGAAGGCAGGCTTCAGGGAGCTGGAGCCCCAAGCCCATGGGTTTCCCCCTCCCCCGTGTCAGGCCTTGCATCCACACCCAGAAACCTGGCTCACATCCCCACATTCCCAGAAGACGACGGGGAGAGTCTGTTTTCCTAAGTTCACAGGAACACTGGGAAAGTGTTATCCCCGACCTGACCTTGACTAAGCTCCAGGAACTTCTGCCCAGGATGCTCCGCCCTTCACAGTGGAGTCTCTTGGAAGGACCAGCATGGAGGGCCAGCATGAAAGACACTGTCCCACCCCGAGGTGTCACAATGGCAAGGAGAACCTGCCCGAGATTGCTTCAGCACAATTTCCCAAGACCTGAAGCTCCAGACCAATGGTCGGGCTGGGACAACCTCTGCAGGCTTACAGGATGCCCAGTGCTCTGGGGCATTATTTCCCAGCGGGCCTACCCTCCTCCTCTGTGTTTTTACTCTGGTAAAATACAAGGGACAAAAATTTACCATCGTGGCCATCTTCAGGTGCACGGGTCAACATCAAGCGCCACCGCAGCGCAGTGTGACCGTCAGCACTGTCCGTCCCCAAAGCCTTACATCTCACAAAACTGAACTCTGTCCCCACTAAACCAAGGCTCCCGGCTCCCTGCCGCCCTCCCCCAGCCCTGGCGACCCCTACCCCAGTGTCTGTCTCTATGGGTCCGGTGACTCTAGAGACCTGTGGGAGTGGAATCGTGTAGGGCTTGTCCTTCCGTGACTGCCCTACTTCATGAGGCACGACATTCTCAAGGCCCAAACATGTCACAGCTCGTGCCAGAATTTGCTTCCTTTTTAACATGAATAATATTATTTTCTTCCTCCCTCCCTTTTTTTTTTTCCATTGCTGGGGACGGAACCCAGAGCGTCACACACACTGGGCAAGCGCACACCACTGAGCTGCCCTCGCAGCCCTAATATGCCACCTCAGGGATCTACCACTTTGCTTGTCCACTTGTCCACTGTGAGCACGCAGGTTGTCTCCACCCATTGCTCGGACTCCCATTTCTCGGTCCTTCTCAGTATCTTCTCTTTATTTCTCATGCTTCTATTTGGACTATGAATCATCTGTATAATAATAACATTAAAAAGTAAAAGCAGGAGGTCCACAAAGTAAATTCCAGACAAAGCTACCGTTGAGGGTTGGCGGCCTGTCCTGAGGCCGTGTGGCCACACAGGGCAAGTGGAGAGGACAGGAAGCAGGCTGTATCCAGCTGACTGTCACCCCCGGTGGGACGTCAGCCAGGCACTTCTGCTTTGGGGCCAGAGGCCAAGCCTTTCTAGGAGCTGTCCACTCTGCAAGGAGGCCGCTGTTGGCCCCAGACAGGGCGGGCTGGGCTCCACCACCAGACCCCAGAGAGCAAGCAGAGGTGGGCGGGGAAGGAGGAGGGGCCAGGGCCTGCTCCCTAACAACAGCACGCTTTTAGGCACTTGCTAGTTAGAGTCCCATCCTGCAGGGCTCTCGGGAACCAGTGGGGGAGGAGGCGGAGGGAGAGGCAGGCAGGTTGGGGAGGGCCGGCTGCTGCAAGGAGGGGTGTCTGGGAGCAAGGGGGCTGGAGGAGGAGGCCCGGCAAGCAATGGCCCCTGCAGATCTGGGAGAAGCCTGCCATCTGCTGGGCACCTGGAGCTCCCTCCCAGGCTGACGTGCCACCACCACGTGACAGCGTCCTGGCGACAGCTTCTGCCATCCTCCCCACCAGAGGGCACAGGGGCAGCCGAAGTGGGTGTCGAAGTGGGTGTCAGGGCTGTGGTGCCCACCCCCATCCTGGGGAGGAGGAAATGAGCGCCCTGTGCCCAGGTCTGTCCCCACCACGGCCGCTGCCTCTCCGCAGGCTCCTCGCCCTGCCCTGCAGCACATTAATGTGTCCTTTCACCCCGGGGGGGGGCCTGATGGAGCACGTGACCTCCCGGGAGTCCCCAGTGGCTCTGACCCTCCACTTCACTGCTGTTCTTGACAGCTCGTGGAATTGTCACTTTCAACTCCCAGCAGGGAGACTCATGGAAGTGGAATCCATATTTGTCACAGCCTCACCACGAAGGGGACGCTGAGGACCATCTCTCCATATCTCCCAAAAAAGGGGGACTGTGACCCAAATCGAGCAGTGGGCACTAGAACCATGGATGCTGGGGGAAGGGGTGCCACTCGACACTGGTCCCAGCAGCCAGCCAGCCTTGGAGAAAGACAAAGCTACCAAAACTAATCCTCCCTGTGTTTAAATATTTACAGAGCAAGACACGTCTTGATGCTGTCACCGTCCACCGGGCTCTGCCTGCATCACAGCAAAAGGGAGGCCAAGCTTCCCACCTGCCCCCTTTACAGTGGGGTCCCTGGTATACTTGGTCATCTCGTCCTGTGACCCACGAAACTTGCAGCCCTTCCTGCTTCCAGAGCATTCCCATGTTCAACTTCCCAATCTCCTGTACCCTACCTACCCCAAGGCCTCCCTCCTGTGTGCTCTCTGGCTGCAGAGCCCCTTGGATCTGCACCCCATTTTGGACACCATTGATCAGAATGCGACAGAAGCGGCATTAGTTCATCAGCCCCTGAGGCTGGTCTCAATTCCCCTTCTCCTGAGGACCCAAGGGTGGGTGGCACCAAGATAAACACAAGAGATACACAAGTCCCCTGATGTGCCAGGCCGGCTGCTGATCCCAGGACCTGTGTTCGGAAGCCCCTCCTCAGTGCAGTCTCGGGGCGGTTCTGGTACCAGGTCCATTGTGCAGATGACAGAGGAGAAAGTGAGACACGGAGGGTAGTGACTGCTGGGGCGGGGCTGGGATACAGCGCAGCGGGCTCCAGGGCCCATGTAGGGACCACCTACAACACCACCAATATCTAAGAAGGGCAAAGATTTGCTCTAGGCCACTGGCCAGCCCCATCCCTGCCACAGGTCAAAGGGTAAGGAGGCTGTGACAGGTGTGGCCAGGAAACCACAGTCGGGAAAACCACATTTTCAGGTTCCCCGAACAGATTCCCTAAAGCAAGGATGCTCCTCCTGGATACAGGTAGAAGGGGCCACCGAGAGCCCCTTGTCCCCCGCATCTGCAGCCCAGGAGCTCCGGGGATCTTGGCTGGACAGGCTGGAACCCCATGTGGAAACAGCCACTCTGTTTACTTTGCGGTGGAGGCAAACAGAACCGGATAGGGGACAATTCCACCACAAGACAAACGCAGCCTCCCCACGCCTTCCCTGGCTTTCAGGAGAGTTGCATCAGGCATTGGGTTACATTGCAACAGCCAGGCTGGCTCCCCAAAGGAGCAGTGTGAGCTCCCTGACGCCCGGGAAGCCTGCCATGTCACCGCCTCCGGGCACCTGTGACTTCACGCTGGGGTCTCTCGGAAGCTCACGTGGGCTCCCAGCCCCTGAGGGACCCAGCTGAGCTGCTGATGCAAGAGCTAGGTGTGTGTGTGGGGAGTGCGGGCTCGGCACCCTGCTCCAGTGGCGGCTGGCGCAATGGAGCAGCTCAGCCCCCGAGAGTGTCCCCGTCCCAACGCGGCCAGCTGCCCCTGGGCTGCTGTCAGGGCAGAGAGGCTACCACCCTTCATCTCTGGCCCTTGATGGCCCTCCTGCCGTGTGCAGGAGCACGGTCCCGGACTGCCTCTCCAGGGCTGGAACTTCCTTCCCTTTGGCTCAGCTGGCAGCTTTAACAGAAAGGGGTCAGCTTTCAAAGACCAGGTGGTACCTAGTGGGCGGTCAACAACAGCATGCCTTCAAATGGAACCCGACAAAGGTAGTGTCTCCGCAAGGCATCTCAAGTCTGGCTCCCTTGGGTGACACTTGTCAGCGACTTCTGGAATTCTACTCACAGAGGTCAGGCTGCAGGGCCCCTGTAGCATGGGACTGGAACCCTTTGCTGCAAGAAGCCCCCTAGCCATGCAGGACAAAGCAAGAGGGGGAGTCTACACGAGAGGGCTGGCCAGAGAACAGTGTGGGGACCCCACCTGGAGTAGACCCATGTCAGCCAACGCAGGGGCCCTGGACGCTCACAACCTCAGCCCTGATGTGAGGTGAGTCCACCCTCAGTGGGCTCCAGGTCCAAGTACACACAGGCGCTACGCAAAGACAGAACATAACGGCTCCCTCGTGGATGCCTCTGTGTCGAGCACATACTGCAGTGATGCTATTGCGGGTACCCTGGGTACTCACTGCAATTCATTTACCTGCTTCTTTTTACTTTTACAAATGTGGCTATGAGAACCACACAGATATTCCTGATTCTGGACCCAGGTGCACAAATGACCCGTGGAGGACATATAGCCTTTTCAGCAAAGAGCGCTGCACCATGGCATTCACAGGAAAAACACCTCATACCTCATCCCCAACTTAACTCCAGATCAGCAACTGCACACTTGGGAATTTATCCCAGAGAAATGAAACCCTCCACTCAGACAAAAAGCAGTACATGAATGTTCCCAACAGCTTTACTTGTAACAGCCCCAAACTATGGACAACTCACGTCCTGGGAGGGGGAGGTGACACACACAGGTCCATCCATGGCACGGGATGCAACACAGCCATGGAAAGGACACAGTCTCACACTTGTCACCACACGTGGGTGGAGCTTAGCAGGAGTCCACTGAATGAAAAGAAGCCACCTCAGGGGTTCCACAGAGCACGATTCCATTTATACAGAACCCCCGCAGCGATGCACAAGGATGTGGCTGTTAAGGGATCAGGGATGGGGACAAGGAGCTGGGGCTGACCACTCCAGGGTGATCTGAGCATGCCCTGTGTTCTGCATCACAGTGTGGCATGGAGCAGATGAAGCCACGCATGACTACATGCATGGGATGCACACAGACAGTGTCTGTGACCCCAGGGACCTGCAGGTCACACCAGCCTCACTCCTGGCATGCAATGCCTTTGTGAAGGATGTCACTGCAGAGAGATCGGGGTAAAGGGCACCTAGCTGTCTTCTTGTGTATCTACAGTTATTTCCAAATAAACACCTCTAAAAATTGTGGCTAACAGAAAACGTGCGTGTGTGTGTGTGTGTGTGTGTGTGTGTGTTTGTGTGGTGGTACTGGGATTAAACCCAGGGCTTTGCACTGAGTTCATCCTCAGCCCTTTTTATTTTATGTCAAGGTCTCCCTAAGTCCCTAAATTGCCCACGCTGAGCTCAAACTCAAAATCCTCCCGCCTCAGCCTCCCAGAGTGTTGGGATTACAGGTGCGTGCCACCACACGCAGCTCTAATAGAAAAGTTTAAACCATGAATTGGCTCATGTTATTTTCCTTTTGGGCAGTACCGGTCTAGACCGGGGCCAGACGGCATGTGGAGCACTAAGCCTTGGATGCTATCTTTGTACAGCCCATGAACTAGGGCCTCCCACATGGTAGGCAAGCACTCTACCACTGAGCCACATCCCCAGCCTATCTAGAAAAATCAATAGACTTTACCCCCACATACAGAGCACCCCTAATTTTTCACAGGAATATGGAGCAGAGAGGTTTCCCATATCCTCCCTGCGCACATCCCATTTCTCCTAATATTAACATCTGGTACGCCTGTGATACATTGGCTACAACTGACTAAGCAATGACGATACATTGTTACTAATAACTAAAGTGCATAGCTTGCACTAGGGTTCCCTTTTGCTGTTGTATAGTCTACTACACTACATGTTTTTTTTGCTTTGTTTTGTGGAACTGGAGGTTGAACCCAGGGCCTTCACACTGGGCTACATCCCCAGCCTTTTTTTATTTTGAGACAAGGTCTTACTAAGTTGCCTAGGCTGGGCTAGAACTTGTGATCCTCCTGCCTCAGTCTCCCAGAGTGCTAGGATAATGCTGTGAGCCACTACCAGTCTGCTGGTGCCTATCATGTACACACCATCACAGCATTATAGTCATTTCTGCCACGACACCCTGTGCCGCCCGCTCACCCTCTCTCCACAGAACCTCTGGCAGCTGCTGATCTTTCTCCTGTGTCCATGGTTTCGGCTTTTCCAGCATGTCCCACAGCTGGAGTCGTACAATATGGACCCTTTCCTGGCTAGTTTCTTTCACTTAGTGATATGCATGAAAGGTTTCTCCATCTTTCCTGGCTTGAGAGTGCATTTCTTTTTATGGATAAACAATATTCCCTTGTAGGGACGTACCACAGTTTTCATATCCATTCATCTGCTGAATGGCATTTTGGTTGCTTCCAATTTGGGACATTATGAATAAAGCTATTAAAAACATATAAACATTCATGTGCCTGGTTTTGTGTGAAGAATAACACTGAACATTTTTTTTTTTAATGTGGGTACCGGGGGTCGAACTCAGGACCTTGCGCTTGCCAGCAGGAGCTTGTGCCACTGAGCAATATCACCGGCCCTTTTTTCCTTTTTATGTGGGTACTGGGAGTCGAACTCAGGACCTTAAGCTTGCCAGGCAGGCGCTTATGCCACTGAGCTATCTCACCGGCCCACAATCTTTTTTTTTTTTTGCGGGTACCGGGGGGGTCGACCTCAGGACCTCGCACGCCAGCAGGTGCCCATGCCGCTGAGCGATATCACCGGTCCCGTTTTCGTATATGGGTTCCGGGAGTCGAACTCGGGCCCTCGTGCTTGCCAGGCAGGCGCTTTAGCCGCTGAGCCATCTCACCGGCCCCAACACTGAACATTTTTAACTGTCGAAAAAAATCAAAAGAATATTTCATGACACAGGAAAATTGTATGAAGTGCAAATTTCAGTATCCATGGTAAAGTTTTAATGGAACACAGCCAAGCCTATTTCCATATTTTGGGTGGCAGATTTCACCATACAGGGGCAGCAATGGCCATTTGGTTTGTAAAGCAAAAAAATACTACTAGCTATCTGGCCCGTCACCAATCCTGGGGGTGAACGGTTATAGTTCCCAACTTTGACAAACAAAGAAAAAAAAAAAAAAAAAAAAAAACCCAAGTGAGAGCAGCAACTCTAAGAGGAATAAAGATCATAAACATTTTTGCTATGCCTTCCCCAAATTTCTAAAATGGACACATGCTACTTTATCACTCCTGGCATGGACTTCTACCTCCGACCACCTCTGGGGACCTGACCAGACCAGAGAGCAAGTGACAGATGACAGCCGAGCTTCATGAGGGCCTGACTTCATTTTAGTATCTTGCTTTTTGCTTTTAACTTCAGAGTCACTATTTCAGCCTGCAGTTCAGCGAGCCATGACTGTGTGCAAGTGACTTGAATTCTGCCTCCACAGTCTCTAAAAAAGGGCGACAATGCTGGCCTTGTATCAGTCCCCACAGCATGTGACAGACAATTCGTGTCCCCCAAAGCCCACGGCCACTCAGAACCTCTTGCTGTAGCCTTTTATGGAAATAGGGTCTTTGTGGGTGTAATGGAGTTATGTTGAGACCGTATCGACCCGATGACAAGTGTCCTTAAGGAAGAGGAGAGAACAGACGCGAGGGCGAGGCCATGTGAGGACAGGGGCAGAGGTTGGAGGATGGGGCCAAAAGCCAAGGGACTCCTGCAGCCATCAGCACCTGGAAGAGGCAGGAAAGACCCTCCCTAGACCTCGATTTTGGGCTTCTGGTCTCCAGGCTGTGAGAGGACACATTTCTGTTGTTTCAAGCCACCAGTATGTGGTCCTTGGTTACGGTAGCCCCAGCAGACCCACAAGAAGCACACAGAACAAGGGTGGCACACTGGCAAGTACCACCTATGTTTATTGCCATGGTGATGACAGGCATCTGCCCACACTGCCCTAAGGCCTCGCACACAGTGGCACATGAGTTCCCCACCTTCATCCGCACAGTGGCCCTCTTTCACGGAGGCAGAGATGGAGGGGCTTTGGGTGGGCTCAGGTTCACAACAGGGCGTCCAGCCACAAAACACGACACCCTACAAGTCCCGCTGGACCCCGCCTGCCAGCCCCTCCCCTCGGGGACATCCCATGTCAGCCCCACAGTCGCCCAGAGTCACACATGGGGTGCCGGCATGGTGGAGACCCATCCAAATTCCCCAGCAGCTCCCAGAGCTCCAGGAGCTGATGGCTGCTGCCCCTGCTAATGTGCCTGGAGCTGGAGGCAGCCAGTGAGCCAAAAGAGGGCTGCTTGCCCGGGCTTGGGAGACCGCCAGGCTTCCCGGCCTGCAGTGAGACCCGGGTGAGACTGCGGCCAGGCGCAGGGAGCAGCTGGGGATGGCCACCTCCATGGGGTTGGGCCGGGGAGAGAGACACCACGCAGAGCCTGCCAAGTGCTTCAGAAACAGAAGATGAGATTTGTCTAACGCCACACAGAACAGATTGCAGGGTGTCGAGCGACGGGATGTTTTAAAGAAATAAATCTCAGCTCCCGGCGGCAAAAGCACAAACAAACCCAAACAACAGATCCTCAGGGGCTGCCAGCCTCCGAGACAGGCTGCTGCTGGGCCCTGGAGGGGGCAGCACTGGGCACCAGGGTGGGACCGCCGCAGAGCTCTGCGTGTGGTGTGGTGCCGGGACCTGGGAGGCCAGGGCATGTGTCCCTTCGCAGGGCCTTCTCTCGCTCACTTGCAGCCATTACACAGCCAAGGTCTCTGGGACCCGCTCGTCTCTCCTCTGTGCCACCCACTCATCCCTGGTCCTCACTGTGGCTGGAGCAGCCACCCTGGCTCTGACCCCACGCTCCATCTGATGGGCTTGGCCAGCCTCCTTCCCTCCCTGCATCCCCGGCTGCTCCCTCCTCTCGTCGGGAGGAAGGACGGCAGGGCAGGGGCTCGACCGTCCCTCACACGGCTCAGCTCCAACTCTTCCGTCACCCACAGCAGGGAGAATGTCACCTCACCCTGGCACCTGCCCGCCAGACAGAAAGAGACCAAGGATGGGGCTCAGACTGTCTGAATCACAGGATCCTCTGTGGCAGCATCTAGGCGCCCACGCTGCCAGGCCCACCACACCCACTGATCAAAACCTTCCTTGAGGCTGGGATCCCCCCGGAGCACCTCTTCCAACAGAGATACTCACGGGCCAGCCCAGCTCTAGGACCCGCCCTCTGCCCCGGGGAAGCTCACTGAGCCCCACATGGCCAGCACGGAAGCCCCACTCAGAGGGTTAAAGTGTAAACCTGCTGAACACATACAGTGAAATCTCTAGTTGTGGAAGATGGGGGCGCCACACCAGCGCAGACACACAGGTAAGGCCCCGGGCAGCAGGCGCAGGGGGCACACATGTCTCCTCCAGGAGGACCTGGGACGGTGCACACAAGGTAGGAGAGAAGGTAGGGTGGGGCTGGGCCACGTGAGCCAGCAGGGACACACACCCCAGAACCACAGAAAGAGCTGCTCGCCACAGGCAAGGCCCCAGGTCCCTGCAGAGCCCCAAAGCATCCTTCCCTGGGGCCAGCAGCCTTGAGGTCTGCACTGAAAGTGACAAGGGGATCCACACGAGAGAGGATGCAGCACTCAGGATGCAGCACTCATTCCCCAGGGAGGCACAGGTGACAGTCGCTGGGGACAGGGGTGGCAGGTCATCAGCACAGACCCCAGGGACTGGGTCGCCCTGGTGCTTCTTCATTAGCAAATATGCTCGACAGCAGGCGAGGCTGAGTCAGCCCTGAAAGTGCAGGGCTAGCAGTTTTCAAAACTCCCCAGGTGTGTTGGCACGCACCTGGAATCCTGGCACTCTGGGAGGCTGAGGCAGGAAAATAAAAAGTTCAAGACCAGCCTATGAAAATTAGTAGCTTAGTGAGATCCTGTCTCAAAATAAAGAATTAAAAAAGGGGCCAGGGATGTAGCTCAGTGCAAAGGCTGAAAAAAGAAAGAAACAACATTCAGTTTTCATCTTAAGATTCATATTAATATAATCACAGAATGAAATGCTTAAAATTAAGAAAAGTCTCCTGCCAGGCACGGTGGTACACACTGTAATCCCAGCACTCAGGAGGCTGAGGCAGGAGGATCACTATAAGTTTGAGGCCAGCCTTCAAGGCCAGCCTCCTAATTGCACTATGCTACCACACTGGTGTATCTTCCTCCTGATCTGAATGTCCAATATGTGCCAATAAAGTTTATATGAACCAGTACCATGTAAACTTGAACATTCGGCTGCTCAGCTGCACTGGCCACGTTTCAGGGGTTCACAAGCCATGGGAAGCAAGTGGCTGTCATACTGGGGGGCACGGACCTGGACACAGGCAGCACCACCCAGGTGTCAGGCCTCCTGGTCTCACCGTACAGTGCACTGTCATGGCCTGTGGCCTGCTTTGCCTCAGACCACGTGCACCTGCACATTCTTCCCTGGTGCTGCCCAGGTTTGAGCCTTGGGGGCCGCAGACCCTCTGGGAAGGCAGATGGCGCCTCCTCTCCACTCAGATGCACCCCAGGAGCCTGCCCTCCAAGGGCTGGAAGGCCAGAGCCCCTCCACTTGGGAGATGCGGCTTGGTCAGTCTGCCGCCTGCTCTCCTGTGGGAGATGTTACTCCTTTCACCTGCTGTAGAGAACACCGCAATGAACATCTTCATGCAGTTTTTTGTTTTTCTTTCTGTAATTTCGTTCCCTACTTAAGACGAGTTCCAGAAGAAGCATCCGGACTTAGAGAGGAGATGTTGTGTGTCTGCTGTTCACCCAGCTCACCCAGCTTATCCCCACACGCCACACAGACTCCTGCGTGCCACACTCTCTACATTGGAGATGAAGGATGTGGCACTCACTGACCCTCTGCATCCCAGCCCTGACCCTGGGTAAGGCAGGGACTGAGCACACCCAGAGGCCAGGCCCAGGTGAATCGCAGGACCTCAGGGGAGGAGATGGGACCATGCAGCGAGCTCTCAGCAACCGCCCCAAGCGGGCCCTGAATGCTCCCCTGGTCGTGGATTTCCAGGCCATTCATAGGCTGGGGCTGGGGTATTGGGAAGGAGCTCCGGGCTTGGCAGGTGGCATTGCCCGGGGGTAACCCACGAATGTGGAGACCCCGGGGGACACGACCACATTTTTAACCACTCAGTCCTTCTGGGAACTACCTGCCAAATAAAAAGCTTGGGGGGTGCTCTCAGCCTCCCACTCCGCCCCCCCCCAGCCAACTCTTCAGTCCGCACTGTAGTTCTTCAGTTCTGCCACTAGACGGAGCCCGTGAGCCAACCTACTTGCCCTGCTCTGCCCTGCCCTGCCCTGCTGCCCGGGGCGGGGCCGTGGAGCCCAGGTAATTAAAAACCTGGACTCGGGAGCGCTGGGGGCGGGGTGCTCCTCAGGGCCACGCCTGCTGCCAGTGCCCCGCTCTGAGGATCTCAGCCCGACGCCCCTCCCTGTTCAGCCCACAAGGCCCCTCTCCCTTTAGACCTTCAAGGAGGTGCTTCTCAGGCCCTAAACCAGTGATGGCGAAACTCAGGAGACCAAGTGCCCAAACTGCAACCCAAAACCCACTTACTTATTGCAAAGCGGCAACGCTGCGCTGTTACCTGAGGCTCTGCCGCTGGGGCGATGCTAGGGCGACTTGGCTCGCGTGCCAGCAGAGTGGGCTCTGAGTGCCCGCTGCAGCACGCGTGCCACAGGTTCACCACCATGGCCCTAAACCCTTGGCGAGTTCAAAGCAGAGGATGTTCTCGCTCCACCCCTTGACTCTGGCTCAGTAGGTCTGGGTGAGGCCCGGGCAGTGGGAGTTTTCAAAGCTGCCCTGGGGGCCCAGAACGATCAGCCTTTCTGTGAAGGATGTCCAGCGCCACCTTGCGCAAGGTGCGGCAGAGGGGGGCAGGAACAAGGAGCGCCATCCGCGCTCCCAGGGGACCGAGGCAGCACCCGTGACACAAGGCCGATGCCTGGGGAAAATGCAGACTCCAGGGCCCAGCCGCTTTTGAAGCCGCATCTGCCTTTTCTTTCTAGTGCTTGGGATCGAACCCAGGGCCTCACGACATCTGCTTTGTAAAATAAAAGTATTCAGCAGCCTGTTACGCGGGATGGATTTGTCACCACTTAACGCCTGTCACTGCTGATGGGAAGATAGCCTTGTTCTGTTCCAATCACAGGTGTCTCAAAATTAAAAATTTAAAAAGAGGGCTGGGGATGTAGCCCGAGGCAAAGGCCCTAGATTTAATCCACAGAATCGCAAAAACCAAAACAAAAAACAAAACAACGCACCTGGCCCCTCCCTGCACTCGGGTCCGGTGCCTGTGTGATCTTTCCCTCCTGCCTAGCTCCCACCAAAATGCCCTCTGCTGTGGGACACAGGGCTCTCACTAGAGGACAAATCTATGGGGCCATCCAAACTTGGACTTTTAGCTTTTAATATTATAAGCTAAAAAAACCCCTGTTTTCTTTATTATAAGTCCTCAGCCTCAGGTATTGTGTTACAGCAACAGAAAATGGACTAACACACCCACTGCATCCAGGAAAGCCCCGCCATGCTGCACTGACACGGGTGTGAAGGACAATGGCTGTGGACTCATCAGTGGTCCTGAGGTGGAGAGGCCAAAGGGTAAGCAGCAGCCAGGAAGCTGAGTGTTTCCTACGCCTTCGTGTGAGCAGGGACTGGAGGATGTGGCCACTGCCCCGCTTCTGGGCCAGGCCTGTATACCACGTGGCCCAGCCTGGCATCCTCCCCTTACACGCACTGCCTGCGAGGGATTCTGGGCCACATTTCAAATCAGGAGACACCTGAGTGCTGGACACACAAGATTATACGACCAGGTGGGTGAAACCAGGGTTTAAAGCAGATCTGCCAGTGCTGAAGTTCACCCACAGCTGCAGCCAGGTGTGCAGCCTGGCATCAGAGCCAGGGTCCAGCGGGAGAACAGCGTAGGGCAGGGAGAGAGTCCCTTCCTTGGTCCTGGGGGATGGAAAAGCTCCTGAAAATCCAGACACAAGGGCCCATTAGGGCTGAGTCTCATACTCCAGCTGGCTGCTTTAGGAGAGGGGAGGGGAAGCCCTGGCAAAGGGGGCCCATGGCAAAGACCCGAGGCAGAGACAGCACTAGGTCCGAGGTGAGCCCAGAGCAAAAGGCTTGAGCGCTGGGGCAGCGGGAAGGAGGCTGCTCAGCAGCAGTCGCGGCCTCCACCCAGGATGCCAACAACATCCCTGTCCACTGTGACAAACCCATCTCCCAATGCTGCATGTGTCCCCTAGGGGCTGAGTCAGCCTCGAGCGAGAATCGCTGCTCTGGAAGCATCCAGAGACAGCTGGGCAGCAGGGCTGGGCACTCCATGAGGTGAGCCCAGGTGCAGACAGGGTGGGGACCACCATGGAGGACACTGTTTCCCATGATGCCCCCATAAAATGGATATCACTACCCCATCTTATGGCGGGGAAACAGAAGCCCCAGGAAGAGAAGGAAGTTTCCCAGGTTCATGCCAACCAGGGGTACCAGGACTTAATCAGCACACAGCTCCCGAACGCCCAGATCCGAGCCCCTGATGTATACGGCTGCTGGGCAGAGAGCCAAGCAAGCCAGGCTCTGCTCCAGTTCTGCCACCCCATCATCAACCCCAAGACCGAAGTAGACTCAGCTACCACCTCTCTGGGGAGGGGAAAGGGATAAGCAGGGCACCGACACCTGCCGCTCAGCCTGGGCCCTGGCAGTGTCTGGACTCCGCAGGGACCACTGCACTACCAGCGTGGCACCACCAGGAGGAGCTCTAGTGGAGCCCGGCTGGACCCGGGTTGGGGGGCAGGACTGTCCCCAGCCGGGTCCCTGGGCAGGACTCAGCGACACTCAGGGCTCCGTGAAACTCCGTGGGGACCTGGACTCCTCACTATGGCTGACTGCTTCCTTTATCGGTGCTCTTAAACACTGGAGACAAATGTTATCGGTTTGCCCTGGGCTTTAATGGACCACATCTTATTGAGGGGATAAAATCAGGAAAGAATCCATCTCAAACTCTTCCTGCCGGAGCCAGGAAAGCATGCATGTCCCTCAGCCCTGCCCTTTGCTGCCTGGCTTCTGTCAGCCCAGAGTGGACACGGTGCTCCAGCCCTGGCTGGTGGAGACCCAGCTGAGTCCAGATCTGGGCCTGCCTTGTACCCTGGCTGGTGACCTCCAGCAAATCACTAACCTCTTCCAAGCCACCCTTTCCGCCTCCATACAAGTCCATAATCTACCACAGAGATGCCCTGCGCGCATCCTGCACATGCCTGGCTTACCCGTGAGTTCACATGATTAACCAATGTCTGTTGATACCACCATTTTTGCTAAATTGAATGAGTACAGGACCACACCCTGAGCCTAGGAAGGCGGGGACAGCCATGCCCACACTGGACTCCCCAGGTGCCTTGGGTCGGCGTACCCACCCCATTCAGGAGTCTGGCACGTGCCACTTCCTGTGAGGCCCTGAAGACGCTGGGCGGTGGATGTAGTGACCACAACTCCCCATTCAGTGGTCTCCTTGGACTCCAAGACCCAGGGAAGCCACTGCAAGGTGCGGAGGAACTCCCGCCCCAAAGCACAACCTGTGCTGTGAAGTTCACCGTCAGGGAGCCCAGGCACTGCAATGCCCCATGGTGCATGATGGCGGCCACACTGGGTGAACGCTGCCAACTTCCTACCTCTACAGTGGCAGATGCCAGGGCGCCTGCCTGATGGGCTGCAGGGCTGAGCATGGGGACCAAGCATCGTGGCAAAATGACCTCAAGCCAGTGTTGTAAGCCTCGCGGGGCCACCAGGCCTCTCAGACACTTGCCAAAGGGAGAACTGACATTCCAGCCCTTCCCAGGAGTGTCAGACCCAGGAGCCGGGCAGACCAGGCAGGGGCGGTTCAGTCTGGGGTGAGGCTACCAGAGGGAAGAGGGGAGACAGATATGGAGCCTGATGTGCACCCTGCACCATCAGCCTGGCAGCAAGCTATGGCACCCCAACTCCTGGCCCTCGCCGTGGGATCGGGGCACCCACGGGAACAGCAGGACTAGGTGGGCAGGTGAGCCACCGCCATGCTGGTCAGCACCGTGGGGATATGTGCAACTGCTTTCCATGGCCCAGGTTGGTGTGGGGCTGCCGCCTGGGAACTCACCTGCCCTCGCTCTCCAGGAATGCTGAGCTGCCGCCCTCCGCCAGGGCTGCACTGATGGGCGACAGGCAGAAGGGCGAGGAGAAGGCGTCGGAGTCGGAGTCGAAGGAGCTGTCCCTGCTTACGCCCTCGGCTGACAGCTCCAGCGAGCCTTCCTCCTCCCCAGCCTCAGGCCGAGGCTCCCGGCCCTCCTCTGTGCCATCCTGTGAACTGACTGTAGACAAGATCCTGGAGTCGCTGTGGACAGGCTGCAAGGCAGGGAGGGGACTGTCCACCCCAGGGCCCTGGACCAGCTTCTCCCCATCCTCAGGTGAAGGGCTGATATGCACGGCATCCTGGATGCTCTGGGCCACCACCAGGATGTCCTCGTCCTTGGGGATCAGGGTTGGCCTTGGCTCCACAGGGGAGGCTTGGTGGGGGACACCGGTGCTCAAGGTGCGGCGGCGGCGAGGGCGTGGTGCCTTGCGCACGGGGGAGCTCTCAGGGGTGATGTAGCGCAGGGCCTCCTCGTCCTGCCTCTGGATGCGGGCGTTGGGGACCCACGCCAGGATGAGGGTGGTGCCCAGCAATTCGTCCTTCTCCATGTACAAGCACAGGTACCCTGGGGGGAGTGGCAGGACAGGGTTAGAGAGATGGGGGTGGGCTGCCGGAGGCTACATTCCCACAGAGGCCACCCTTCGCACAGTACACACCTAGCATCCTCCAGATGCAGAGTGGCCTTGAGCTAAATGGGCCCAGGCTGAGTCCAGTGCAGACCCTCACAACGGGCATTTTCCAAGCACGGCTCTTGTAGCGGCTCTGGGGGCAGCAGCGCCTCCCTGCGCTTTTCCCCAAGGGAGCGCTCCCTAGGTTCAGGGCCCTGGCTGTCTACTCTCTCACCTGCCTGCTGCCCCAGCCTGCCTGGCATGTGGCCTTTGTGTGAGCACAGGCGAGTAGGGAGGCCCAGAAGCCTCTGGAAACCAGCGTCCCACAAGGAGGGATGCATCAGGCTGAGACTTGATTTTACGAGAATGCATCCAAGATGGGTGGTGCGCAGGCCTTTCCAGGCAGCCCCGGCACCCTGCTCTTTCCTTTTCAAAGTGCAGTGTTTCGGACGAAGGGGCCAGTTTTGGAAGCTGCCATGAGCGCTGGCATCACACACCCACTGCTGACTGGGATGGAGAAGAACTAGTTCTCCAACACCAGCAGCGAGGGGCTGAGCGCTTGATTTTAGGGGGAAAGTGACATTTCCTGATGCACCCCCAAGGTGCTTCAAGGTATCTCAATCTCTGGGCTATGGCACTCCGTCCCAGGCTTCCTCATCCCTGTGCTGAGCCCCCATCAGCAGGAGCCTGCCACCTTGACCACACATCTTGGGGCTCCAGCTCCAGCCAGCATCTCCTTGGCACCACTCTGGCTTCCCAGAGAGGACAGGACACAAGGGGATGTCAGCCAGTGCACACAGGAGTCCCAGAAGGTGAGGCTGGTATTCCCGCACCTGGCTTCGGGGAGGGAGACCAGAGCCTGAGACCTCCACCCATGCTGTCCCTGACCATCCATTGCATTGCAGCATGAAGGCCCCAAAGAATTCCCTGGGGTCTGCTATTCTTTCTGTTTCATGCCCAGAATGATGCCCTCAGGCCCCAAACTCAGAGCCCAGAATGCCTGCCCCTTTGTTTCTCCATGGGCTGAGACCACACAGGGTCAAGAGGCTGCTACAGCCCCCTCCAGGGGCCCAGGACCCCGGTTCCCAGCTCACAGGGTAGGTGCCTGGACCCAGGGCAGCTGCAGGCCACAGGGGAAGAGGGACAGGCGCTGCGCATACCAGAGCTGCTCAGCATCTCTGAGCACCTGTGTCCTCACCTAGCAGAGGTCTGCTGGGCTCCAGTAAGATGGACCTAGCACCCAGACCCCATTCTGTGGGGACAGCTACTTATCCTGGAAAAAGAAACATACCCTGACTCCTTTTTTATATGCTGTGGGTTGCACCTTTTAGTGCCCCAGCTCACAGCACGGCCTGGCCCTGTCAAATGAAAAACAAAAGACAGTGTCCTTCTCTGTGGCTCTCCTGGAGTTGACAAAGGCACGAGAAAAAGTGTGCTTCCCCAGGGACCATGAGAGTGTCCCCGGAATGCCTGCAGGTGATAGAGTCCCACCACAGAGAGTCTGGAAAGTTCCTTCCGTCACCTCTACCCTGCAAAGTTTGTGGAGAACTCTGGTCCCTGATTCCCACATGTGGGTGGAGGAAGAACAGGACCTGTGGTTTCTGGGGAGTTTCTGCTGACCAGCCTCCCGTCCCTGGGCCTTTGACCTTGGGGGTCTCCTCTCCCTGGTGCAATACCCTGAGGGGCTCCCCTCCTCGGCTCACCTGGGTGATGCTCCCCCAGGCCCTGCAGCCCCTCGGGCGGGTGCACACAGACATTGTTCTTGGAATAGATGATCTCTCCATCCAGGACAGAGGGGGACCCACCGCTGCCACCAGGGGTGAGGGTCAGGAGATCTGAGGCTTTGGAGGAGGCTCGGCGAAGGAGGCGGCCCAGGGACATCGCTGGGTGCACGTTTCCATCCTCCGCACTCTTCGGCCCAGGCAGGGCTCGTCACGACCTGCCTGGCAGAGGAAGGGAGGAGATGCATTGCTGGACAAAGTCGTGGACATGCGCCAAGTGTCCCCAGGGCTGTGCCCCCAGGGGTGCTGGTTAACCATGGAACAGACCCCACCAGTGCAGTGCTGTGAGTGGGGCGGGCAGCTCTACCTCAGCTGGTTACTTTTCTGTCCAGGCGGTCCTGTATGCTGCAGGATGCTGAGTGGCATCGCTGGGCTCAGTCCACCATATGGTAGTGGCAACTCCCTTCCCGATATGATAACTGAAAATGTCTCCAGACATTACCCAATGTCCTCTGGGAACAAAGTTGCCTCCTCTGAGAACTACTAGGCCAGACGGACCCTGTTCCCAAGTAGCAGTCTCATAAACCCTCCAAGATTCCTCTTCCTGGTTTTCACTGGGATCAGTAGCAACAAGCACTTCCTTCCTGGACTCACGCCCTCCTCCTCCTCCTCACCCTTCCCAGCCTCCACCTCCCCACCCTGAGTTTTCCCTGGCATCCTGATGCCTATGTATGGTGCCACAAATATTTGAAGGACCACAAATTCATTAAAAACAAAAACAGAAACTAGAAACAAGAGGATCAGTATCCGGAATACTTTATATAAGAAAGAGGATCAGTATGGAGACTATATAAAGAACTCCTATAAAGTCATTGTAAAAAAGAGCCAAAATCTTAATAGAGAAAATGGGCAAGTCACATAGAAAGAAAACAAAGGAACTAATAAACATGGAAAGGGTCCCACTTTCAAACAAAAACGCAACACCTCACAGCCTGGCAAAAGGCTATGTTAAAGCTGAAGGTCTGATGGTTCAAGAGGGTGCAGAGGAAAAGGTGCTTGTATGGGCTTTGCTGTGCTCCAGGGTGGTGGTGGTGGGGTAGTGACTGGATCTGATAGGTCTGGTCCCCTTGCGACTTTCAGGAAATGCCCTGGGATTTCAAAGTGCAGGTTGCAGTCCTCCCAATAGTGGATGTTGAAATCAATTCAGTGGCTTGAGATCAGCACACGAGGAAAAAGAAGTGCAACGAGGCTACGTGCTGGGTCAGGAAGCTTCCGATCTGTCAGTGTCCTGGGGTTCAGCAACCTGGGACACACACATACATCTCAATTTCCAACTCCTGACCCACAGTGGTTGACTTTACAGAACTGCAAGAGCAGTATGTGTTCAGATTTTGAATTTAGGTCTTTTCTCAGGCTATCGATACTCTCAAGATGCTGGGCAGTGGCAGCTGATATTGGGTAGGTAAGGTGGACTAAATGCATTCCTAATTTACAATATTCCCTTTTTTTAAATTAAAAATTTTTTTCTTTGTGTTTTTGAGACTGGGTCTCATTATGTAGTTCAGGCTAGCCTTGAACTCACTATGTAGCCCAGGTTGTCCATGAACTCATAGTGATCCTCCTGCCTCGGCCTCCAAAGTGCTGGGATTATAGGTGTGCACCACAATGCCTGGCAACTTTGGCTATTTTCAATTTACAAAGGATTTATCAGTATGTGACCCCATCTTCAACCATGGAGCACATGTACTACAGTGTACATACAAAGTAATTTGGGAGAGTCCTGAGTAGAAACCTTATCCCTCTCTAAAGGAGCCAACCATGAGGATGTTCAGCAGCCAGTTTGCACCTACAGAAGTCAGAAACAGCATAGATCTGGGCAACAGCTCTGAGAACCGATGAGAGGTTTGCACATGCATGGTGCTCACAAACACACACACCAAACCAAGCCATGGAATGCCCAAGGCATGAGGCCATCTGTGCACATGAAGAGACAGGTATGTAGCTGTACTGCATCCTGGTTGTGAATTATGAATGTCTGGGACAGGTGCATGCTGGGCAGGTGATGATCAGCTTCGTGAGCATGCAGGGAGGTGGCCACGGCAGGACCACCGAAGGGGCTTCCACTTCATCTCTGCGAAAGAAAAAGTCTTGAAGCCAAAATAACATTATGGACTGTGAGTAGAGAAACCAAATGTGATATATGGATTATTACTCAGCCTCAAACAAGAAGGACATTCTGACACATTGTTATGGCTTACATCTAGATGTCCCCCTAAAGTTTCATGTGCTCATCAGTGGGGCTTTTGACAATGAATGGATCATGGGTATGTGATACTGGATCATCGGTGTATGATACTGGATTATTGGATTAGTACTGGATTAGTCTGGTTGGTTTAGCATAGTTCTGTGTATAGATTATAGATTTACTAAAGAGGGAAAACCCAAGCTGGGTGTAGGTGGCACTAGCCAATAGGCTTGTAGCCTGAATGGAATGAAAAGGGAAAGAAGGAAACTCACTGGTTCCTGCCTGCCTTGCCATGGACAGTTTCTCCTCTGCCATGTTGCCCTGCCTTGGAGCTGGCTAACTACAGACTGAAACCTCCACAAACTGTAAGCCAAAATAACCTCTCCTCCTTTAACTTGTAGGTGTGAGATATTTTGTCCCAGCAACAAGAAAGTAACTAAGATATACATGGTACAATGTCAATGGACCCTGAGGATGATGCCTAGGCAATACAGTCATGTGTTACTTAACAGCAGAATCCATTCTGAGAAACTTGTCACTAGGCAATTCCGTTGTTATGCAAACACCAGAGTGCCCTGACACTAACAAAGCCAGCTACGCCACCACGAGGCATAGACTCTTGTGGAACCACCAGCAGGTCAGCGCCCATTGTTGATGGAAATGTAGCACAAAAGTGCAAGCCAGACACAAAAGACAAGTACAGTATTGCTTAACTTCTCTTATAGGAAGCCCCTGGGACAGTCAGAGGCAGAGACAGCGTAGAGGTGGTTGCCAGGGGCTGGGCTGGGAGGCACAAGGGCTCAGGTTTAATAGGTATGGAGTTTGGGTTTGGGGAAGGTGAAAGGTCCCAGAGATGGCAGTGACAGTGGCACAATGGTAAAATGGCACATTTCACATGTACTTTACCACAATAAAGTGACCTTGAGATGTTACTGAGCGGTGAGAAATGTCTGGGGGCATGTTACATTGTACTCTGAACTGTCTGCATTTTCAACATCTCTCCAAAAATCCATTGCTGATGGAAGGTGTTCCCTAGACCAGGTCTTTTTACTTCCGGCACCTAGACAGGCTCTGGGGTGGAGGGGGGTGGGCAGCTGGCTCAGCAGCACTGGCCCCACCCTGCAGGAGGCAGGGGGGAGGTCTCAGTGGGGACAGCCACTGTCTCAGGACCAGGTGGCTCACTGCTTGATCTTCAGTCCCACATGCTTCTCTGGGTGCCCCTGCTCTGACCCCCACTCCCTCAGCCCCCTCTGTGTATTTCCAGTTACCTCTGTGGCTACCAACTCTCCCCAAACACAGTACTTCAGCAAACTCCCGGCAGCCCAGGAGCTGCCTCTCTCCTCCCGGCACCTTTCCACCAACAGATTCACTGCTCCAGGCTCCCCCACTGCCGAGGTCCCCAACATCAGTTTCACCTTTACAAATACATTGGTACCCTGGTTCATGAACAGAAGCATTTGGCAAATTTTCATTTTTCTTTGCAAACTCTGCATTGGGTGAAAACGACCCCAGCCATCTTTTCCAGAATCATGGAATGAACTACATTCGTGAACCAAGGCACCACTACTCAGCTCTGGACCTCACCTCCAGGGCCCCCATCCACTTGCCCCCCACAACGCAGCCTCTCCTGGGCCTCTCCCCATCCTAATGCTCTAGCCCAGTGTGGGCTGCAGAATCGACTCTGCCCCTTGGTCCAGGAGTTGGCAGACTTACTCTGCAAAGGGCCAGTAGCAAACACTTTAAGCTGGCCAGGGTGGATAACTCTTGTAACCATGTAGTTCTGCCCTTGGGGACTGAGTGTCCTAGACAAGGGACCAAGGGGAGCAACTGTGAGACACTGGAATTTTATAGGCACCAACCTTGGATCTCCTATAATTTTCACATCCTGGCCATCCTCCATGGGAAGCCTTGTATCCACTCCTGGTTGAGAGAGTGGCTTTCTCCCATCTTAATCACTATAGACCCTACTGTGACATATGACAAACAAGTTGTGAACCTTGTTAAAAAAACAATCACACTGCAACCTACACATCGGAAAATATGTTATGTCTCCCACTAATTATCTGAAAGAGTCACTTCCTTATTCTAACTTTGTTGTCCACAATATTTTCAGAATTCAAGAACTCTTGAGAAATTACAAGGTCAGTTAATAAACCATACAAGAGAACAGAACCCTTTTCCTGAGACAGGCCATCCCCGATAAAAATACCATGTGAGTCACATATACGATTTAAATTTTTCTAGCAGCCACCATTTAAAAAGGAAATAGAAAAAAATGAAATTAATTTTAATAATATGGGGTTTGAACCCAGTATATTCAAAATACTGTCCTTTCGGTGCATACTCAATATGAAAAAATGATTAATGATATATTTCGCCTTCTTAAAGTCTTCAAAATCTGGTGTGTCACTTACCAGTGACCCTCCAGTGACCATTCCCCTGCTCAGTGGCTGCCGTGGCCCTGGCCATGGCCTCTGCGCTGACCAAGGCATGGGCAGGGCCAGACCGTTCCTTTGAAAACTCAAGTGGCCATAACAGTTGAGTCGCCAGACGCAGCTGCCAACAACTCTCAGCTGCTTCCAAAAATCAAAACCATCTTCAAGTGAAGACGTATTACCACCATTGAGGATAATCAAAAGAATGTGCTGGAATTTGGGGAAGGGATTCCAAAACACACCATCTCCCATCAGATGCAAAGCCTCACCACAGCCCTGGGAAGTGTGTCCTAGAAGTGCAGTTTTGCAAAAGAGAAAATAGGTTCCCAGCACCCAGGCACTCAGGAGCAGAAAATCCCAGGAGAGCAGGCCCCTCTCCCTGGTGCAGCGTACTGGGTCCTCCTTGACCCAGAAACCTGGGTGCACAAGGGCCTCCCCACAGCCTCCTTGGTTTTAGACAGACCAAACCAGGCAGAGTCTGTTAAACATTAGACAGAGTTATTTGCTCTCTTTGATAATTCTTACCTATTTGTACAATCTATTTGCTCTTTTGTGAGTCTCTTTCATCTAAATTAATCAAGCTTCCCAACTTCTGGTCTCAATCAAACACCAAGTATCCCTTAAACCACATGATCCAAAAATATGAGTATATTTTCTACAATGTTGCGTCCTATTTAAAAATGAATGAATGGATTAAAAATCCACCCAGTGCAATTACATCACAGCTTGCTTTCAGTTATATGATCAATACATTTTCCCCAGGTGTTAATGGGTTGAAGCGTGTTTCCTAAAATTTATGTGTTGAAATTTTCATCTCCAGAATGTGACTTTATTTGAAGGAAGTAATCAAGTTAAAACAAGGTCACTGTGATGAGGCCTAATCCAGTATGCATGGAGCCCTTATAAAAGAGGAAGTTTGGAGGGCTGGTGAGATGGCTCAGCGGCTTAAGCGCCTGCCCGGCAAGCGCGAGGGCCCGAGTTCGACTCCCGGAACCCACATACGAAAAAGGGGCCGGTGATATCGCTCAGCGGCACGGGCACCTGCTGGCGCGCGAGGTCCTGAGGTCGACCCCCCGGTACCCACAAAAAAAAAAAGAGGAAGTTTGGAGACCAACACCTCTACACAAGAACAGGGCTGTGTGACTATGAAGGCAGCCGCCTACCAGCTTCAGAAGAAACCAGCCCTGCTACCACCTTGACCTTGGCCTTCTGATTTCCAGAACTGAGAGAATAAATGTCTATTGTTTAAGCAGCCCAGCCTCTGTTAATGTTAACAGCAGCCCCACTCACGATCAAAGTTGAACCTTCTAACTACCCGCCCTCCGTCACAGTCACAATATCGGCATGGAAGACGTGGACAAAGCATTCCTGAACCAACATTTGGGGCCTTTGGTGTCCAGAGGGGTGCTAAATCGTTAACTCTGCATCTCTACACATAAATCATCATCTGCAGCCTTGTTATTTCCAAAGGATACTTTCTGGGATTCCTGATTATTTCCCCAGGAGAAATAAACAGAAGCCCAGTGGATTTCTGCACAGGTACCGGAGTTACCAGGGATTTCACTCTGCCAGCTTGGCAACTGGAAAAGGGTGAATCGGATGCTCAGTTGAGCTGATTATCTCATATCAATTAGTCATCTTTGCTCCTCCCATGGATTATCTCTTGGCGTGCACTGCTGATGTCTCTGGTGGGGTGTTGGAAGTCTTATCTCTGTGGAAGAGCTCTTATTAGGAAAGATCACTCTCCTTTAGCACAGTTGTTCACATTTTTCCTAATTTGTTGTTTTTCTTTTAATTGCATTATCCATTTTGAAGAACAGAAGTTTTATTTTTTATTTTTTATTTTTTTGTGGGTACTGGGGGCCGACCTCAGGACCTCGCATGCCAGCAGGCACCCGTGCCGCTGAGCGATATCACCGGCCCTTTTTTCGTATGTGGGTTCCGGGAGTCGAACTCGGGACCTCACACTTGCCAGGCAGGCGCTTATGCCACTGAGCTATCTCACTGGCCCAGAAGTTTTAAAATGTTATGCAAGAGATGGTCACTTTTCATCAATGATTTCTTTTATTATTTCTTACACTGTAGAGGCCATCCCAAGACAGAGATCCATTAAACATTGGTTTATATTTTATTCTACTTTTCTTATGGTTTTAATTTCCAATGAAGTACCTTTGATATTTCAAAAAGCCCAATTCAAAGCATGCATTTACCTGAAAAGGTCTTGAATGTCAACTAAAATATCAACCAGTTCAATGGGTGAGTGTTATGTTGTTTTTATTGCTGTTTCCTACTTTTAGTGTTTATTTGGTTATCTGCTTGATAAAAACAGGGAAACTGGGCCGGTGAGATGGCTCAGCGGCGTAAGCGCTTGCCTGGCAAGCGTGAGGTCCTGAGTTCGACTCCCAGTACCCACATATGAAAAAAGGGCCAGTGATATCGCTCAGTGGCACAGGCGCCTGCTGGCGCGCAAGGTCCTGAGGTCGACCCCCGGTACCCACACACACAAAAAAAAACAGGGAAATTGATTACAGCTTAATAGAGCTGAGGTTTCTGTAATGTGAACATTTTACGGAAAAAATTTCAAAGAGCCCTTAGAACTGGGCATGATGGGGCCGGTGAGACGGCTCAGCGGCTTAAGCGCCTGCCTTGCAAGCGCGAAGGCCCGAGTTCGACTCCCGGAACCCACATACGAAAAAGGGGCCGGTGATATCGCTCAGAGGCACGGGTGCCTGCTGGCGCGCGAGGTCCTGAGGTCGTCCCCCTGGTACCCACAAAAAAAAAAAAAAAAAAAAAAAAAAAAGAACTGGGCATGATGACACATGCCTATAATCCCAGCACTTTGGGAGGCTGAGGCAGGAGGACTGCAAGTTCGAGCCCAGCTGGGGCAACTGAGCAACTGAGCGGAACCTTGTCTCAAAATTTAAAAAAGGGCTGAAGCTGCAGCTCAGTGTGAAGGACTGGGTCAGTCCCCAGTACTGAAAACACAAAAGTGTGAGCCCTTAGTTGTGGCCCAGAGACCAATGTGGGCCAGCTTCTCCCTCACCGCACACAGGACACACACGTGTGTATTCACACGTATGAACCATGGGCCTCACACTAGCAGTATGCACCGATGAGAATAACTCACAGCAGGTACAGCTCAGCCAGAGGCAGGGCAGTGTGGGAGAGCTAACTCCCTCCCAGGCTGTTGCCCCCACCCCATGGAGGACACCACGGAAAGCCACACCGTGGGAGCTCATGGGCCTTGTTCTTCCAACCTCCCTGAGCCGGTAGCCCGCAGGGTGCATGGTCTTCAGGCTCCTTATGGCGACATGGCGACATGGCGCCGGTGCCCCCGCCCCCGTGGCAGGCAGTTTGGGCTCACACACCTCCGGCAAGCTCTCAAATGCACCTGGCTGCAGCGACTCCGCCCTCAAGCCCGTCCTGTGTGACATGGGGCTGTGTGAGATGTGCCGGGGGCCACCAGGAACAAGGCCCATTTGCGTGCTCTCACGCGAGCCCTCCTCCTCAGTCCAGGCCGGGACCCAGCACGGCCCATCATCACAGCTTCCTTGTGTGGTGGCCGCCACCCTGCCCACCACCTCTGGGGCAGAACAGCTGCAGGCACGCGAGTCCAGGAGCGCGGGTACCCTAGATGTGGGAACTGCGTTCCTGCTCCACGTGCACAGTGTCCTAACGACAGTGACAGTGTCTCAGCGTCCTCCAGCTGGGTTCCCACCCCACACAAGGTCAGAAGACCCCAGGAGAACAACTGCTGCTGGCTGCCGTGCACCTGCACGGAGGGGCACAGCCAACCGTCAGGGCGTGGCCTCCCACACCAGGCAGACCAAGCCAGGCTGGCCGCAGGGCTTCCTGGGAGCAGCCGGGGTCCCCAGCTCCACCTTCGGCTGCCTGTGCGGTGTACCACACACCACAGAAAAACACATGCACACACACTGTATGCACATTCACATGCCACATACACACCGCACACATGCACTCACACACACCCACACACATCACGTAGGCACTCTACGTATATGCACAGTGCCACGCACACACACACACACTGCATCCCACACACCTTCCTAGCTGTTCTCAGCCTTGTCTCTGTTCTGCCCTGCAGCCGGCTGCTCACGGACCCTTCTGCGAAAACGAGGACGCAGCCCTAGCTGGGGTGTCCCGCCCCTCCCAGCCCCTGGACACTGACTACAGGAGGACTAGGGTGTGAGGTGGCTCCAGAATGCAGAAACCTCCCCAGCCCGATGCTCATGTGTCTCAGGTCAGTAAACGTGGTCCCCAGGCAGCGCCTGGCATTCTGAGAGGGGGGCAGCAGGGTGCCCATGCCCATGTAGCCCAGCTTCTGGTCCAGGGTGGCAGCGCGCACCCAAATCTTGCCGGTTTCATCACCCACATATTCCTCTGGACCTCAGTGTGTCCCTAAGAACCAGGGGAAGGTGAAGGTGAGCCCACAGGGTCACAGGGTTCCCACACAGCTGCAGGGCAGGTACAGAGAGCAGCGCCCAGCGAGATTCAGTGTTTCACAGTGTTGTGGGACTGCACTGTGACCACTGGCACCACCGTGCGTCCCTCAGTTGCTTCCTCCTCCCAGGCCGGAGCCTGAGCCCCTCCCTGCTGTGGTCCCTTTCTGACTGCCTTAGGGGCAGCTCCCTCCCATCTGCTCAGCAGCCGGGCCAGGCCCTGTCTCGCCATCCTCCCTCCTGACAGCGCCCTCTGCAGTCAGGACCCTCTGTGCTGGTGGCCTGGCCCCCTCCACCCTGCACCCCCACCCGGAACAAGCACACCTGTCTCCTTGGGGACCTGACTGTCCCCTGCAGGGCTCCCCACAGGGCCTCTGGCTCCTCTTGTACATGCAGTAGGAGGCCTGATGCGCAGCCAGGTTCCCTCCTGGATGCCCTGTGTACCCCTGGTGGCTTCCGGTAGGGTTGGGATGAGTAAGAGGTGGGCGCAGAGGGCACCCGTGGGGTCCTGCAGGTTGGTGCAGAATGCCGGGCTTGCGTGAGGTGGGCTTTGGCTGTGTTCGGGATGGGACCCTGTGCCCCTTAGGGAGGTTGGGCTGGGTGACGGTTAGTTCTCCGCAATGCCCACTCTCTCTGATGGGCCCACTATCCTCCCCTCGCTGTCACCAGCACCCCCTTCTTCATCCCCTCCCAAAGCTGCTGCCCTTGGGAGCCCAGCTGTACAGGGCCCCCTCAGCATTAGGGGCCGCCTGACCTGAGCTCGCTTCCCAAGAGGTGTCAGCTGAATCTCGCTGAAATGTATGCTTGAACGTAATTTACCACCAAAAATGACAGAACGTGGCTGGGGGTATGCGTGTGTGTGTGTGTGTGTGTGTGTGTGTGTGTGTAGTTCTCGGTACTTTCTGCTCATTTTTCTGTCAACCTAAAACTACTCTTAAAAAAAAAAATCAACAAAACAGAAATCTGCACTTGGATGTTTATTGCAGACTTATTGCTAATTGTCAAAACTTGGAAGGACCCACGAGGTAAATAAGCTCTGGTCCACCCAGAAAATGGAATATCACTCGGCACTGAAAAGAACCAGGCTGTCGCGCCACGGAAATACACGGAGGAAAGGTAAGTGGGTATTGCTAAGAAGCACGGCAGAAAGGGCCACCTACAGTGTGATTCCAATCACACCCCAAGCCTCCCTAAGTCTAAAACCCAAAACGCTCCATGTCCAAAACTTCCTGAGGGCCAACGGGACACCACTGGTGGAAAAGTCCACACCTGATTTTATGTGATGGTCACAGTCAAAACACAAGTACACTGCAGTGTGTGAAAATACCCCGGCCATGTGAATATAAAGCACGTACATGAAACAGAAATACATTTTGTGTTAGACGTGGGCCCTGTCCCCAAAATATCCTATTATATATATACAAATATTCCAAAATTCCAAAAAATCTAAAATCCAAAATACTCTGATCCTAAGCATTTCAGATAAGGGATACTCAACCTTCATTAGACATTCTGGAAAAGATAAAAGCAATGGAGACAGTGAAAAAACCAGTGGTCTGGGTGTAGTGGTGCACACCTGCAATCCCAGCTATGAGGGAGGCTGAGGCAGGGGACTGCAAGTTCAAGGCCAGCCTAGGAAACTAAAAAAGACCATGTCTCAAAATTTTAAAAAAATTTTAAATGGCTAGGGATGTAGTTTGATGTTCCCTGGTTCAACCTCCAGTACTGTTAAAAAAAAAAAAAAAAAAAAAAAAAAAAAAAGTTTAGTGGTTCCCACGAGTTAGAAGAGAGGGACAGATGAACAGGCAAGGCAGATGTAGGAAGTGAAACCACTCTGTGTGCGACTACAGTGGTGAACACGCATCATATATTTGTCCAAATCCACAGAATGGCCAGCCGCTGTGTGCACCCGCATGTAAATCGTGGCTTCCGGGTAGCAAGGGTGCATCCAGGTTACAAACGTACCAGGCTGGAAAGTGGGTTGACATTGAGGAAACTGGACATGTGGGGGCTGGGTCACGTGGACAATCTATGTATCTTCTGCTAAAGCAAAGTCTTCTGGGAGGCTGAGGCAGGAGGATCACAGGCTTGAGCCCCAGCCTGGACAACTTAGCAACTTAGTGAGACTGTGTCTCTAAATTTAATATATAAATAAATTAATTAATTAAATTAAATAAAAAGGGCTGGGGCTATAGCTCAGTACAAAGGCTCTGGGTTCGATCCCTAGTACCAAACACACACACACACAGAGCAATTTTTTTTTTTTTTTTTGTGGGTACGGGGGTCGACCTCAGGACCTCATGCTTGTAAGCAGGCACTTGTGCCGCTCAGCGATATCACCGGCCCTTTTTTCCATTGTATGTGGGTACTGGGAGTCGAACTCAGGACTTCGCGCTTGCCAGGCAGGCGCTTGTGCCGCTGAGCTATCTCACTGGCCCAGAGCAAAGTTTTTAAGAAAAAGAAATATGACCTCCCTGGCTGGCAGAGTGGTGGGGGTGGCAGTGATTAAAGTCTAAGAATTGTTTTTTAAATGAGGCTGAGATCAAGAAGCTGGTATCCAAATAGCAGGACAAGGTGGTGCTTTGTGCTCGGATGCAGGAAATGCGCAGTTGCCAGACGCAGGCAGAGGAAACCAAGGCGTCAAAGAGAACATCTGGTTCCCGGGCCTCAAGCCAGGTACCAGCAGCCTGAGAGGTCTGCCAGGAGAGCCCCCAAATGTCCTTGGATCCGCAGACTCATGACCCTGAGAGGCCCCCATGCACAAGACTGCAGGGACCTGGTGTCCTTTGGGGTTGAAAGAGAGCAAAAGTGACCATTACTCCCGGTAGACGAGGAGCTTCAGAAAGGCCGCCCAGGCCCAGAAGTCAGAGAGCAGGGAGCACCCAGGTCCCCTTCCAGGGCCGGACGACTTCACAGAACAGGGTCGAGGGACAGAGATACTTAGAGCACAATCTTCAACACCCCCAGCAGAGCAACTGAGGCACAAATGTGCTAACAATGAAAGAAGCCTGCAGCATGGACAGACAGCTGACTGTCCCATCTCTAGTAAGGACTCGGAGTTAATTGAATCCAACGTGGCACACCTGTGACAATCGCAACACAGATAAGCAGCCAAAGGCGGATCCCCAACAATACAAACCTCCGTGCAGTTCCTCTGGTGCTGGGCTCGCCAGCACGCCGTGCTCGGTGAGGCTCCAGACGCCCTGCTTTCGTTGACAGGAGGACAGCACTGCCAGCTCAGCAGTTGGCATAAACAACGCAGAGATGGAGTGAAGCCAAGAGCTACACTGTGATCAGCTCGCGCGTACAGAAAACAAGTTCACAATCGATGATTTCAAAGGGTAAAAAGCAAAGACGCAATGCTGGTTTTAACACCTGGTCCAGTACGTCACCCAGCGAACCCTGCGCTGTTTCAAGTCATCAGTGACCTCTAGTTAGGGCAGACTTTTGTGAAACGGGGTTTTGTGTAATTGGAAAAAAAGAACTACTTGGCCCATCCCCAACAAAAGTGCACACGCTCATAAAACGAAAAGCCCTCCACAGAGAGTCATTCTTTCCCATTAACCTACAACTTGGAAAATTAGGACCCGTTTGAGGACCATGGATTCCCAGCTGCAGCAGCTCACAGGGGACAGATCCGGGAGGTGAAGGCGGCTGAGGCTGGCTCCCGGAGAGTTTTGACGTGGCTAAGTGTAGAGGCTGTTTGCAAGGGAAAGACTCCAGAAACAGCAGGCGCCCAGGAGGAGGGAGGAGAGGGGATTTGGATTGGGGCTGGAAGGGGCAGCAGTTTGCTTCCAGCACAGCGCCCTTGGGAATAGGCTTTCCTGCTGCCTGGAGTCTCCAACAGCTGCAGGTGCCGCGTTAACCATGCACGTTCCCTCAGTCCCCGTAAAGACCACTGCACACGGATGCTGGCCCAGAGGCAGCCAGAGCTTTAGCAACTCACGGGAAGTGGACAGGCTGGGGCCTCTTCCAGCAAATATTTACAGGGGGTGAAATTTAAGACACTACCCAGAATTCATGGCCTGGGAGGGGGTGATTTAGACATTTAGAGACAAGCAGTCACCAGGAAGCCAGGTGTGAACCAGACAATTAAGAAATAACAGAGCCTGGGGTAGTGGTGCATGTACATGCCTGGCTGAGGCAGGAGGATCTCAAGTTCAAGGCCAGCAATTTAGCAAGCCCTGTCTCAAAATAAACAAAAGAAAAGGGCTGGGAATGAGCCAAAGGTGGCGGCACAGGCCCGTAATCCCAGCACTCTGAGAAGCTGAGGCAGGAGGATCCCAACTTTGAGGCTAACCTGGGCAATTCAGCAAGCCTTGTCTCAAAAAATGGAGGGGGGGACCCACTGGGGATGAGCACGCATAGTGGCACAGAACTGTAATCCCAGCATTATGGGAGGCTGATGCAGGAGGATCACCAATTCAGGTCCAGCCTGAGCAACTTAGTGAGACCTTGTCTCTAATTAAAAAACAGAAAAGGGGCTGGAAACAGAGCTTAGTGTAAAGGCCCTTGGCTCCAGCCTCTTTCGAAAGCCTCCCTCCCCACGTGTATCAGCTTTCTACAGCTGCTCTAACAAATGAGTGTGCTCAGTAACCCTGCTCACGCAACAAGGGAGAGGCAGGGGGTGGGGTGCAGGACGCTTGGGAGCATGAGTCAGGGGATGACGCCCACAACTCATTATTCCCCTGGCCTTGTCCCTGACTGCTCAGAAACAAAATGCCCTGAGCTCCTGTCCCCTGCCATGCAGCCAGCAGAGAGCAATCGTCTGCTTTGCCCTGGATGTCCAGCAGGATAAGGTCTGCTCAACACAAGCAGACACACAAAAGCAAGGGCTCTTTTCCTCGCACGGAGCATCTTCTGGGACACACCTGGGAAGAGGCCGGGGCTCGCCCCGCCCTCCTGCTGTCCTTCCACCAACCCACGGCACCACTGTCTCCAGGGACCTGACCTTGCAGGTCAATGGGAGCTATTAATTCTGCAGGGATCAGATCAGGACCCCGCTCCCGGGGCCACATGGTCCTGCAATGCTGGGTCCCCCTAAGTCCCATGACTCGGACAAGGCCCTGGGGGTCGATGTGCCTCGACCTCTCGATTGCATTTTGATGGGGAAGAGAAACACATTTGCTATACAGGACTCACGAGGAAAGAAGCCCCACACAGGGGAGGGAACAGACAAGCAGCTGGCATTGAACATGGAGCAAGGTCTGTGAACAAATTCCCCAGGGGAAAGGACGTTTGATACATGGCCTGACAGTCCAGGAAACAAGGCTGGGTGCCACGTCCCCTGCCACCTCGGCCCTTTGACACGGTCAGGGAAGAGGGAAATGCACGGCTTCAAGGAAGACTGCTTTCTCGGAGGCGACGTGGCACACTCCTCTATGCTTGGGTAGTGGGAGAATTTCTCATGGGACTTCTTTTCCTGAGTATATTACTAAGAGTACTTTTGTATGAAATCATTTCTCAAACAATACAATTGCAAAGACTGGAAGTTTCTGATGACTGATGGAGAAAACAGATGTTACTCTCACGAACAACAATAATGTCCACTACAAAACCAAAAATCACATAATGTACAGGAGTTTACCTTGAGATGGGGAGACCAAAACTTATTGTAAAAAACAGAAACCTATTATAAAAAACAGAAACTTAACTATTGTTGAAATGGTAGTTTGTTTTGATGGCTACAATGACCTTATCAGGTTATAATATTCCCACTGATTTTAAACAAACCACATTATTGAGAAAAAACAGGTGTGAGACGCCTCATTAACCTTGGTCCATCATATTCTTAAAAACAGGCCTGTAGTTATAGAAACAACAGAAAGGTACAGTCCCTTCTTAATATCAGTTACTATGTAACCATCTTTCAAACCTCATACTGTCTGCCAAGATTCCTGCTTCTATGCCTACATTTTCATCAACAAACTTTTGTAGTTATGCCTACATTTTCATCAACAAATTTCTGTAGTTATGCCTACATTTTCATCAACAAGCTTTCGTAGTCATACCTACATCTTGTCAACAAAAGTAAAATATATATATATCCCAGCTTAAAAGAATAGAATCATCATCATAACCAAAGAATAAAATAACCATAACAGGAGGACAACTAGTGTGGTGTCTCCTTCTTACTGCGCCGACGCTTCCGCCCACCTTCGGGACTTCCCCGACCTTGCAGCAGCTGGACTGCGCCAGCTGGGTCCTGCCTAGCTGAGACTTTCCTCTTCCAACTGTCCAGCTGTCATTCCAATTACCAACCACTTCCTGGAAAACCCCAAAGCCCGTGCTTCCAGGCAGCGACCATCTGCTCTTTTGCCCTTGACCGCAAATACAAACATCTCATATTCCCCTAAAGAGCCGAAGAAGTTAGGTCAGGAAGAAGAAACTAAACTTGGAAATGAGCTCGGATTGGGACCCAGGAAGGAAGAAACCCAAAAGGTAAGAAGGATACAAAGCCATCCAGGAACATAGGACCAGGCTGGAGACCTAAAGATTCTCGCTCTCTGCTGAAGTAGAAGCTGATGCACAAAACAAAGCTCAGAACTGGGGGAACCCACACTGACAACACCTCCAAAACCAACACAGCTGATCTGCTTAGAGAAAGCGGAACCTCGCCAGTGAAAAAATCCTGGTCCCAGGGAGAGACAAGGTAAAAATTTATAGGTGTGTTGGTCCGGCCTGGTCCCCAGAATAGTCCGCAGGGACCCGGCTCCAATCAAGTTACAAAGATAAAACCATAACAGGCCCAATGCCGAATTCCACGTCTGCTGAAGACCAGCTTTCCACCTAATGAAGTAAACTCAAGTCCAGCCTGGGTAACCCAGTGACTTAGTGAGACCCTGTCTCAAAATAAAAAAAAAATTTAAAGGCTCAGTGTGAAGCGGGGGATTCAATCCCCAGCACTGAAACAACAATGACAACAACAACAACAAAACACGTCTTTACCAATCTAGCTAAATGTTAAAAATCCAAACGATGGCCATGCATAACAATTAAAAATGACAAGTACTTACCATATACCAGGCACTCGGGGCTTTCATGCAACAGCCTTCGAGAACGGTAGTACGGTTCCCACTTTACAAGTGGGCAACTGAGGCGCCAAGGAATTAAGCAAGTGCAGTACTAGGTGGCAGGGTTTATTTGAACTCAGCAGTCTATCTTTGGAGGCCATTGCAACTTGCTCCCCAGAACAAGGCAGAGAGGCCAGCACAACTGGCACATTTTGCAAACTCAACAGTCATCTCCAATGCCTTCATACTGGGGCCTGGTAGGGTCTTCCCAGAGCGGAGTGCCATGGCATACACCCCGCTTCCGGGTGTTTCTATGAGTCACCCGGCAGAGTTCATCCACGCAAACAGTGGGGCTGTTTATAAGAGGGGAGGCGCGGGTTTTCTGGAGCCAGAGCATCTGCACCTGGGGCCACGTTGGGTCACCGCTACGTGCACGGCTTGGGGAAGTTACTTCTCCAAGTCTCAGTGCTCCCACATAAAAGGCGGGGTAGACCACAGTCCCGGTCATGAGTTCGTTTTGTGAGTTATGGTAATCAGGAGCTATTAACACGACCACAATAATTGCTAGAGGATTAAGTAATTTCACTAATAACTTTCTTTAGCTGTATTCTGAGATTCCGCTCACCATAAACAGTGTGTAGACCACAATGGGGTACAGAAAACACAAACTCCACACCCCCAACCTTCCCTGCAAATGGCCATTAGTGAGCTCTGAGCTTAATACTGAATGGGATTCCTCATCTTAATCCCTTATCTGCAAAAGCTTTCATGATTCTCAAAAGCATTTAATATTTGCTATCGATTAGCAAGTTAACATATCTAATGAGGAATTTCTAAAACTAACACACCAACTTTTTAAAGTTGTTTAATGAGTTGGTAACCGATGTGGATCATAACATTCCCCAGCCCCCAAGTCTCTGCACCCACATGGGTCACTATGTGCTCCAGAGAAAAGGTCCCCTTCTCTCCAGATTAAAGAATAAGATGCAAAGCGAGGTAGAACCTTAGGATCAAATCACAGGGACCAGCCCGTCAGCCCAGCTTTACCTGTGAACTTGACTGTAAAGTAAAACAAAGTTTACCCAGGAAAGAGAAACTTTCCCCATTTCCTTTCCATTCCTTTCTATTTCTGAGCCGAATCTAAACTAGACTGTGGCCAACATGTGACACCAACTTCCGAGAGTGGGAATAACAGGATTTGGGGATTCACTGCTTTCTGGCAAGGCTCCTTGGGTTATTTTTAGCAATCTTAAATTATCCTTTTTTTCCCCTTTTTTTCTATCCTCTCTTTCTCTCTCTCTCTCTCTCTCTCTCTCTCTCTCTCTCTTTCTTTCTTTCTTTCTTTCTTTTCTTAAGGACATAAAGAGAAGAGCTCAGGCCAAAACGAAGTAAGGGTCCTGACACGTGGAAATCAAACTGCCCAGACCACCCAGCCTACAGGCCACAAATGCTAAGCAAGCAGGCACCCTTGTAGCAGAAGGTACACTTTGGGGGCTCAGCGCCGGCACCCCACAAGTTCCCATTCGCGTTCTCTGATGATTCAGCCAGACAAAGACCGCAAGTTCCCCGGCCCAAGGCTCCACACGGGCGGGGACGGAGTCTCCCCGAATTAGGCCCGCTCCCATCCTAGGGCGCCCCGCCCGCCGCGGAGGAGTCCCCAGGGTGTCCCAGGCGTGGTCCCAGGTCCGCCCGCAACGCCCCCGCTCCGGCTCGCGCCCAGGGCTCCTCGGGGCTGCGGCCGGACCCTGGGCCCTCCCCGGCCCGAGGCTGCAGGCCCACGCGCCCAGCGCGCCCCTACCCCGGCTCCGCCGAAAGGCGCCGCCCCGTCCCGAGTGGGCGCCGCAGACCCCGGCCCCGCGGCCCGAGCCGGGCTCCGATACGCACCCGAATTCCGCCGCCGGGGGCCGGATTCGCGCCGGCTCCGGGAGCGGACAACACAGCCGCTGTCGCCGCAGCCGCTGGCAGTGAGGCGCGGCGGGGCGGGGACACGCGCGAAGCCCGCCCCCGGCCCTCCCCCGATCCTGTCCGCAGTCCTCCCCGGCGGTCCCCGCGCGCCCCGGCCAGCGTCCCCCGTCCCCCGACGGCCGCGCGCCCGAGACTCCAGCCTGCGCCCCGGACCCGAGCCCCGCGCCCCCGAGGCGAGCTCGGGACTCCTCGCGCGCGCTCGGCCTCTCGGTGCCGCCCTCTGCGTTTACGTTTCTCGTATTTTGGGGTAGGAAGGAAGGACACCTGGCAGAAGGCCCTGGGTGTCGCTCCTCCACCAGGGAGTCCTCTCAGGACGCCTGGGGAGACAACGTCGAGCCCTCCGAATCCCCACCCTGCCTGCCACCCTCGGGGCCCATAGCGGTCTTGGGGTCCCCGGGATCGCACAGTGCCGGACGCACTTAGATGCTGTTGTCACCTTGATGAAAACTGAGTCCGAGCGGGGCAGAGCTCGGACGCAGATGGCGATGGGAAAAACATGTACGCTGAAACGTATTTACGGCTTTAGATGGTGTGCTCCACGTGCACGTGAATGGCACAATGGCCGCGCCCGGCCGCCCCGGTCCCTACGGTCGAGAAATCCCCACCCCGCCGGATGTTGACGGTGTCTCCTAGCAACGGGAGATGGCGCAGCAGGGCGACCGGGCTGGCGGGTAAGCCGAGCCGAGGGGACAGTGGGTCTTGGGGCTGCCAGGCCACTTTCTTAAGCCGTCCGCGCCGGGATGGCCCGAGCGTCGTCCCCTTCTCCTCCACGACTCTTTCCTTCCACTTTCCGGGACTTGCCGGCCGCTTCCGGTCCACAGCCGCCCGCAACCCTCTCCCCTCTCTCCTCCTCCCCCGCCCCATTCCCCTAGTCCAAGCTCTCGTCTGCCTCTAAGACCCCGGCTGACGTCCCTGGGTAACCATGGCAACTGCCGTGCCTTGCTGTCCTAGCTGCAGAGCACCGCACAGGTCCAGGGGATGCTGCCCCGACCTTGCGCTGGTGACACTAGACATTCGCAGGGATCAGGACGCCCCAGCCCCCGAGCCTCCCTCCTGCAAGAATGAATCCCCGTCGCTGGCTGACGGTGGTGGTGGTAGGGCGGGGTCAGACAGACCGGTAGCAGGCGGAGGACCGCGCTCCTTTCGGCCCCAGGGTGAAACCTAAGCACACCCGGAGGGGTTGGCTAGGGAAAGATCCGCGCCCCAGTTCGGATCGGTGTTTCCCTGCGTGAAGGGTAGAAACGATTTTGAAGAATTTGACCTTTTTTTAAAACACTAGACACTTCTATGTTGTTTCATATTTTTTGACAAGGTAGGTCTATATGTACTGACAAGGAAAGCACAGAGATTTTGCACTAAATCTCCAACCGTTACCGGTAACCAGTGATCTTGGGAAGGAGAGGAAAAATCGCAGGGGTGATCCTTGTTGGTGTCACACATACCTGTATTCCTTTGATGGGGGGATTAGCTTATATTTTGAATTTTAAAGAATATTGTCGGGCCAGTGATATAGCTCAGAGGCATAAGCGCCTGCCTGGCAAGTGTGAGGTCCTGAGTTTGACTCCTGGTGCCCGCATTAAAAAAAAAAAATGAATATTGTAAATAACTTTCTCATACAATGTAAGGAGTTGAGAAGCTAATGCAGAATCTCTGGATCTTTGTCCTTGTGCATCTTTCTTCGCTTTGTATTTCTTGTCCCCGGTTTTGTCCCAGATGCATTTTGGCTAAGGTGACTTTTCTGGGGTGATCTCATGGTGCTGGTCCCTTAATGTTTTATTTTTTTGGAGACAGGGTCTCTCTAGGTAGTTCAGGCTGGCCTTGAACTCACTATGTAACCAAGACTGGCCTCGAACTTGAGGCGATCCTCCTGCCTCAGCCTCCCAAATGCTGGGATTACAGGCGTGCACCACCACGCCTGGCCCCTTAATTTTTTTTTCGACCTCAGGACCTTGCGCTTGCCAGCAAGAGCTTGTGCCGCTGAGCGATATCACCGGCCCTTTTTTCCTTTATGTGGGTACTGGGAGTCGAACTCAGGACCTCGCGCTTGCCAGGCAGGTGCTTATGCCACTGAGCTATCTCACCGCCCCTCTTAATGTTTTAATAATTGTATTTTTATTCCTTCTTGGACTGACCTTGTGACACATGGGCCCCATGATAAACACACTCTAGCGATAGGACAAAGACCCGATGGACAGCCTGAGGGAAGAGGGAATTCACAAGTGAACAAACAGGAGTACAGAATTCAAGGGGTGATACATGCTAACTGTTGCACTGTTCCCCTCTGTGACTAGGTCTCCCCTGGAAGGCAGATCGACTTTGGAAGGAGAAGAGGGACCCGGCGATGAAGGCCGCTCGGTAAGACTCCCTGGGAGAAGGTGCTCCGGGCTTATGTTTACTGGGAGGCACAGGGGCTAGGACTTGCTCAGCTCAGTTTCACGGTGCCCCTTTAACCTGGCACGGGGACAAACAATGCAGGTGCCAAGAAACCTGTTTTCCTTCTGTCTCACTCCAAAGTGTGGGCGGTTAGCCAGGAATACCAAGGATAACTAACTCCTGATCGTCCTTAGTTTCTCAAAACTCCTTTCCTGTGACAAAGTGTGCAGAAAGAGTATGGACACCTATTAAAGCAGTGTCTTGCTGGTGACACGAGACACGTGCCGATGTGTCTTCCTACGAGATCATCCCACGGCTGAGCACACAGCTCTCCTAACCCTTTATTCTTTGTGCAGACACCTGGGTCTTTTCTGCCCCCTCTTACAGGTGTCACCACCGGAGAACAGTGACCAGAAAAGTGAAGAGGCCGTGGGTGCCATGGGCCTTTCGGCAAGGGAAATTGAGGCTGAGGACCAAGTGGAAATAGAAGAGGAAGCAGCCAGGGATGGGGCCATTTCGACTGAAGGGGAGGCCGCTGTTGAAGGGGACCCCAAATTCACCCAGAAAGTCGAAACTGAAGAAGAATTGAAATCCAAGTCGGAAACTACATCCCTTGAATGCAGAACCAGTTCAGAGCTCTCGTTTTCAGATGTCAGTGCTCAGGAGGTGCTGGGAGATAATGCTGGCTCTGAGTATCTATACCAAACAGGTGGCGATTTCTCCCGAGAGGCTGGGCCATCGGAACCAGAAGTCGCCTCAGGATCAATAGCAGGCCCCTTGGTGAGTAGCCCTGGTTTCTGGTCAGGGCCCATGTGGTTCATTACCTCACACGTGGAGCTTAGAGGCGAAGAATAACCAAAATCTGCAGTCCCCATTCAGGATGTCTCAGCAAACATAGGTCTGAGAATCTGCTATGCAACGTGGACGGGTTCTGCACCCCCTCAGTCTTCCCCGACCTGGCTCTGGTTGGCGGCATTGTGTTGCCACCATCCATGTAAGGGCAGCCAGGTTACCAGTCTTCTGGAGCAGCTCGGTCCAGTACAGTGGCCACGAGCCACCTGAAGTCACATGCTCATTTCAGGAACACTTGACATATGGCTTTTGAGGAGAAGCTGAATTGTTAAATTTTTTTTTTTTATGTGGGTACCAGGAGTCGAACTTAGGACCTTGCACTTGCCAGCAGGCGCTTATACCGCTGAGCCATATCACTGGCCCAAATTGTTAATTTTTAAAGATTCATATTAATTTATTTTAAATAGCCAGCTGTGGCAAGTGGCTAATATCCTGGACAGTGCAGTTCTAGATCAAAACAATGAGAAAAAATAGTCAGGGTGGTGGCACATGCCTGTAATCCCAGTGACTCCTCTGAGGCAGGAGGATGGCAAGTTCAAGGCCTGTCTCAAAATAAAATTTTTAAAAAGGGCTGGGGATGTAGCTTGGTGGTAGAGCACTTGCCTAGCATGTTCAATCTTAGCACCACAAAAAAAGGAAAAAAAAAAAAAGTATTGCTGTATTACCAGCGACTGCTCAAGGCTCATTGATATGTCACCAGATGTTCCAGTAACAACTTTTGTAGTGAAGAGATCACATCCAGAGTTACATCTCTTTAGTCTCTCCTATTTCTCCTTGACTTTGATGACCTTGACCCTTGTGAAGATCATAAGCCAATTTTTCTTCTTGTTTTTGTGGTGCTGAGATTGAACCCAGAACCCAAGGTGCTTTATCACTGAGATACACCCCCAGCCTGTTTTGAGACAGGGTCTTGCTAAGTTGCCCAGGCTGACCTTGAAGTCGTAATCCTACTGCCTGAGCCTCCTGAATCACTAGGATCACAAGTATGTGCCACCGTACCCAGCCCAAGACCAGTGATCTTGTAGAATGTCCCTTGGTTGGATTTTCCTGGTGTTTCTGGTTGTGGGAAGGTACATTTTTTGTTTAAAATAGGTAAGTGAAGGGGACAATCTAAATGATACATTTTATATAATTTTCATCAATAAAAACTTTCTTAACAAGTGAAAGAAAAAATAAGTGAATATTTATTTAGAATGAGAAAAAAAACCACAACAGATTACTACCATTTATTTAGGTCTTCTTTCTATTTCATAATGTGGACTGGTACTGAGCATCTTTAGCCAAATTTATCCCTAAGTATCTCTCACTTTTCGATACTTACGTAGGTGGTTTCCAGTTCTTGGTTGCTGGTTTATAGAAATGCAATAGTGTGTTATATTCTCCAACATTGCTAAACTCCTTTATTACTTAGGATAGCTTGCTTGGAGAATCCATAAGCTTTTTAATAAATGACTCTTTCATCTAAAAAATGAAAAGACAATTAACTTCTTCCTTTCCAATCTATAGCACTTTTCTTTCTTTTTCCTGCCTGCTTACATTGGCTAGACCCTCAAGCACAATGCTGAATAGAAAAATGGTGGTAGTGACATCCTCATCTTGCCTATTTGTTTATGTGTTTATTAATGTGTTTATTTAATTTGGGACCCCCAGCTGCATCGGCTCTCAGGGCAGGATCACAGTGGCAGGAGCGTGTACAGGAGGAAGCAGGGAGGGGCAGGCTCGTCCCAGCAGAACTCAGGGGTTCTGGGGAGCTTCCTTCAGAGAAAACACCCCTGCTGACCTAAGAGCCCCCCAAATCTTTAAGGTTCTGCCACATCCCTATGGTGTCACCCTGGGGACCAGACTTACTCACAAGAGCCTTTTGGGGAGTTAAACCATATGCAAAGCACAGCAGCCCTCATTGATCAACCTTGGTTTTTCTTGCCAGCAGAAAGCCTTTCCTATGGGCTTACAACACAGTTCCAGACTGGACCAAGAGAGCAACGTGGCGCCCTTGGATGAGGAAGAGTTCTCCCTGAGCCCGGAGGAGCCCTTTAAGCAAGGTACCCTCACATCTGCTGGCATTGTCCTGGCAATGAGATAAGCCACTTGCATATCCCTTTCTGTGCAGGTAAGGTCATCCACTTGGCACCTGCAGCCTTGTTACCTGTAGGGCTGCATATTCCTCAGCTTTCCCATTGCTGGACACAACACCCAACACCCACAACTGAAAGGAAGAGAGGTTTAATTTGGCTCATAGTCTCAGAGGATTCAATCCATGGTCGCTTGGCTCCAAGACAGGACCATCATGGTGGGAGGGCATGATGGAGCACAGCTGCTTAGTTCATGGAAGCTGGGAGGTAGCACCAGAGAGGAAGGGGTGAAGGACCAGCACAGACCCAAAGTCATGCCTGCATAACTCAGCCAGACACACCCGGGAGTGTGTCCACCAGTCCCCTGCATAGCTCCCAAGCCAGGCAAGTTGACACAGTCAAGCTGACCTATCGTAGGCTGTGAGGCTAAAATGAAAATATCATCCACAGATAAGGATACGATTTATGGAACATTTAGTCTCTTTTATCTCATTTCATCCTCACACTAACCCAGTGGGGTAGAAGCATTCTCCATTGCAGAGACGAGGACCAGAGAACCACTCGTAACTTACCCAAGCAAGCAATCTAGTCCTTCAGTAATGAACCTCCTTTCTCGTCACTTTTCACCTGTAAAGAAGTATCTACAGGATAAATTGGCTTCCTGCCTACCTTTAAAATGTGATTCTTGCTATGGAATACATTGGAAGGCCGTACAGAGAGACCATAAAAAACTTCTGAGACTGCTTCCTTTTTTCCTGCAGTACTGTGGATTGAACCCAGGGCCTTTGCACTGAGCTATATTCCCAGCCCTTTTTTATTTTGATGCAGGGTCTCGCTAAATTGCTTAGTTGTGCAGGCTGAGCTCAAACTTGCAATCATCCTGCCTCAGCCTCCCAGAGTGCTGGGATTATAGGCGTGTGCCACCATGCCTTTCAACCCCCCTCTGTTTGGGTGGCTTTTCTTTATTTGTCCTTGTGTGGCATGGGAGCGGGAGCACTTTTGCTGCCAGCTGCCCCAGGATACGGTGATCAGGCACTCTGTAAACTCCTCAGTGACATCTGCTCTCTCTTCTGTGGTCTCCCCAGAGGACCCTGATGCCCACTCTCAGGAGGGATCATTGCTGGACCAGGCCCAAGAGTTAAGCTCTGAAGAAGGGACTTCAGTGGAGAGAATAGAGTCCGAGGGGAGTGACGAAGTAGAAGACGAGGGATCCCAGCTGGTGGTTTTGGACCCAGATCATGTAAGATGGTGCAGTGTTCCAGGGTTTGCTTTTGCTACATGGGCCCTTTTCTGCCTTCTGACCCCCATGCTGTGTCCCTGTTATACCACCCACTGCACTGCTGCCTGCATGCATGCCTCTTGCTTTGTAAAGTATGTTCTTTTACATTGAAATACCTGGAGTATGCATTTCCCAACCTCAGCTCTGCTGACATTTGGGGCCTGATTATTCTCTGGTGGGGCTGTCCTGGGCTTTGTAGGATGCTGGGCAGCACCCGTGGCCTCAACCCCCGTCATGCCAGTAGCGCCCCCTCCTTTGTTGTGACAACCACAGATGTCTCCGGACCTTGTCAAATGCGGAGGGTGGATGGGGCCACTGCTTTGAGAATACCAACAAGATTGCAGTTCCTTGTCCCAGCCTCTGGCAAGTAGCAAAGGCAGATCTTGGTTGGAGTTGCCCATTTGGAAGGTCGTGGTGCTCCTGGTGGTGTGGGAAGGAGCCCTAGCAAAGTGCTCTGGGTGCCCATTCGATGCTGGCATCCTGGCCACTGCTCACCACCACCCTCTGGGCCCTGTAAAACTCACATGACCAACCAGTTCGCTATCCTTTTGCCGAACTATGCACTTAGCTTTGGAGTGCCTGGGATGATGGGACCATGAGGTGTCTTGAATTTGTACCTTCGAGAGGAGGCCTCCCAGGCCGAAGTGGGGAGTGCCCAGTGTGGGCATCGCCTCTGTGTCCCCTCGCCCATGCACCCCTGCACACAGACTCAGCCCTGGATGGGACAGGAGTAACCACATGATTTTCTATTGCTTTAGCCCCTGATGGTCAGATTCCAGGCTGCCCTGAAGAGCTACCTGAACCGCCAGATAGACAAGCTGAAGCTGGAACTTCAAGAGCTGGTGCGTATGGGTTCCATCATCTCCCAGCCAGGCTGGGCACAGTGCGTCCATTCACCCTGTTTCTCTCCCTCTGGTGCAGGAGGTGGCCAATAAGCAAAGCCGAGCCCAGCGTCAGGAGCTGGGCGTGAACCTCTACGGGGTCCAGCAGCAACTGGCTCGCCTGCAGATGCAGCTGGGGAAGAGCCAGGACCGCCACTCCATCACTGCCAACGAGAGGAGACAGAAGGAACAAGAGCTGCAGGAGGTGCGCGCGCTCTACACCAAGACCTGGGCAGCCGCCAACGAGGAGCAGAGAAAACGTAAGGCATCCGGCGACCCAGGCATTGCGTTCCCCAGTGTGCAGCCCCCCGAGTGTGTCCCTGTGCCATCGTGGGACACTGAGCAAAGCAAAATGTGTGTGTGTCTTGGAAGGTTTCTGTTTTTTAGGAAAGGAAGTCCTGTAAATATCTTAAAAAGCACTTAATTGGACAATGCAGCAAAGGCTGAAACCCACCATAGTAACAGTCTGGCGTAGACACGAAACCCCAGAGAGGGCGGCAGGGAGGTTCCGAGGCACGTGCAGAGGGAGCACAGAGCAGGATGTGCAGTTGTCTGGGCCAGCACAGGAGGCCATGCTGAAGCACACAAAGGCTGGGCCACGCCCCAGCCCAGCAGCTTCACGGGAAAGAGGTAGCTTGGGCGGGGAGACCGAGGAGCTGCACCACACTGTAGGCAGCTGAAGCCACACCCTGTGGAGCCCGAGCGCAGAACAGCGTGGGGCCGGGGTACTTCCTCCTGCAGCTTCCCTGACGATGTCCGGCTTGGTGCATTTTGATGTTTCCTTGTCAACTCTACTATCAGCACCACAGGACAATATCCTAAAGGAATCTGGAAACAAACGGAATCAGATGTGTATCCTGCTCTCCTGGAAAAGGGCACAGTGGACCCTGAGAAATGCAGCAGAGGTTTTGACTTTTTGGATTCTGTTTTTTGTTTCTGTGCTGCTGTGACAGAATACCACAGGGCCGTCGGAGGGGAGCAGGAATTTGTCCTGCACACAGTTCTGGAGGGCGGGGAGAACACGACAGGGGCCCAGCACCTGTGGGGAGCAGCATCCCACAGCTAAGGGCAAGGAGAGGCAGGCGGGGCTCGCGGCCTGGAGCCCTCTCGTAACTGGTGGCTCCATCGTGAGGGTGGACCCCGGTGACCACAGCACTGCTGCGTTGGGGAGGAAGTCTTCAGGACAGACTTTTGAGGGGACACATTCAAGAACCTCTCTCCAGCTACCTCCAAATAAACAGAAAACAACAAACAGGAAGAACGCTAAGACTGACGGTCACGATGTCTTGACGTACGTAGCAGGGCTTAGACCACGCGGAAGGCAGATGGACCCCCTCACCCCGGCCTCCCCACACAGGCTCCTGTGTGGGCCAGCTCCCCTCTGCCCTGGCTCCTGGGGGTGGATGGACTTCTGGAAAGACCCAGACACTGTTGTGGACCTTGTGTGATCAGGACAGGGCAGGAGCAGAAGCTGTTGGCTAGGCAAGGATGGCGGCAGTCAGCACTGGGTCTTCCTTCTCAGCCCTGAAGACCTCAGCGATGGTCAGCACTGACCTGGGGGGCTGCTGCTACTGCACTGTGCCTTAGGTGAGAGCCGGCGCTTCACCCCTCAAGAATGCCCAGGGTCACCTATCTTACCTGGAGGGAGGCAAAGCCTCCACATCAAAGTGGGGGTTAGCAGAGCGCCCTTGGGCTCGGCAGGCAGAGCAGCAGACTTGAGTGGGAAATGCCAGTGGGTATCTGCATGAGATCTTAAGGGACACTGCATTGTAAATGAGAACAACAGTGAGGAAGGATACGTGGAATTAAAAAGAGTCCTCATCCCCCACCACCCCACCAAAGATGCCAGAACAGGTCAGTGAATACTGGTGAAAAATGAACTTGTGGGCTGAAAGGCCAGTCTAAGGAATCTTCCCCAGAACAGCAAGCCTCAAATAATGGATGTTTTGTGAAGGAGATGGGGAAGAGGTTATGAAAGTCCTTGTCGGTCAGACAGCCTTCAGAGGGAAGAGCGACACACGAGAACACGGCAGGAAATCAGGAAGGATGGTTCTTAGGGTAGGAGGACTCATGGCGGGCCAGCTGGAATTTAACGTAACATGTCTACACACAGCTGGCAAGGTTTCCAAACTCCACGGGCAAAGGAAGAAATGCCACAGGCTTGTGGGCAGGAGGAGCCCAGGCAGCCGCGGCAGCAGATCCAGGCTGCGCTCAAACCCAGGGTTCCACGAGCTGCCCTGAGAAACCAGGGAGCTCCAACCCCAGACCAGCCAGCCTGGACTTCTGATCCGGTTGGGGAAGGCCAGGCATCCTTTGTTTTTTGCAATTTTTGTTTGTTTGGTTGGTTGGTTTTGCCATTGTGCTTTTTCTGCATTCCTAACCCATATTAACTAGAACCAGGGATTCATTAAAGGTATCAGGTCTTCCAGCTCATCTCCCGGGATCCACTAAAAAAAACCCTCACGTCTCATAAAATGGCAACTTTTGCATTGAGATTTCAGTATTTCAGCATGACATTGTGAACATGACATTTTGGAATAAAATTATAGTCAGGATATATTAAATATTAACATGATCATTATGAGAGCCACAGACTGTTTTGGAAACAGCTCGTGGCAATATGAATCTAAAAACTCGAGGATTGGTGGTTACTGTGTGCAGCTTCCTACCCTAAAATTGCATTAGTGGTGACACAGGTGTCTAACACAAAGATCAAAGAAGGGAACATGGACAAAGGTCAGTGACACAAGTAGCTTTTGCAGTACCAGAAACAGTTTGCAAAGCACGTTTGACTTGGCTTTAAACAGAGAGGAATGTATCTAGTGGTGCTGCCTTTCTGGTCTTTTTCTAGAATTCAAAGAAATGGAACTCTCCAACACTCAAAAAAAAAAAAAAAAGAGGGCCGGTGAGATGGCTCAGCGGCTTAAGCGCCTGCCCGGCAAGCGCAAGGGCCCGAGTTCGACTCCCGGATCCCACATACGAAAAAGGGGCCGGTGATATCGCTCAGCGGCACGGGCGCCTGCTGGCGTGCGAGGTCCTGAGGTCGACCCCCCGGTACCCACAAAAAAAAAAAAAAAAAAAAAAAAGAAAGGAAACTTTCTAATTTCTTTTCTTTTCTTTTTTTTTAAACACAGCACCAAAGTGCTTTGTATTTACTGAAAGTACAAATGTTTTTAATGGAATTAAGTATTGGTAATGTGACTGATCTCTGGTCGAATATTGAATGTAGCCATTTCTACATTTCCCTTACTGGATCTGACCACTGCTTTCTTTTTTTCTTTTTAAAGTCATTGTATAGTGTCTCTGCAGTATAAATCCAAGGATCACAGAGAATATTTACACGTAGTTAGAAATTCTTAGATTTTTCCAAGCATTAAGATTATCAGGAGCTTGATACAAATGAATATTCTGGTTCCACACCTCAGAAATTCTGATTCAGTAGGTCTAGAATAAGATACTTTAATCATTTCTGTGATGTTGTTGGAGATATTACCACACCCCACTTTGAGAACTGCTTTAATGGCCCAACCAAGCCTTTCCAAGTCCCTCCATTTTTTCTTGTTTTGTAATGCTTGCCTCGTCTTCTCTCCTATTCAAGTCCTATCACCTTCAAGTCCCGCTTCAGTCACACCTCTGGCCGGACTATTCCAATCAGAGAGGTTCTCTGAGCTCCCAGAGCAGTTAGTTATTTTATGAAACATTTTCAATGTTGCATATTATTAATATATTATGATGCAATATTATTACATTTGAAATGAAACAACATAATTGGATATGCCTCAGTATTTTTTGTTTGTTTGTTTGTTTTGTTTTCTTTTTGGCCTCAGTAATTTTTTAAAAACACTGATTTGTCATTTGAAAATGCTGTGACTCAAAAATCTAGTTTTAGGTTCAAATTATTTCAATACTGACTTTAATAGTTATTGTACCTGGAAACCTAGGGAATTTCATAAGTTCAAGGGAAGCGTATCTTGAAGGGCTATAACTAAATTATGTTACCAATTTTGCGATATAATCCACCAATTTGGATAAAAGACCTTGCAGACAGGGCCGGTGAGATGGCTCAGCGGCTTAAGCGCCTGCCCGGCAAGCGCGAGGGCCCGAGTTCGACTCCCGGAACCCACATATGAAAAAGGGGCCGGTGATATCGCTCAGCGGCACGGGCGCCTGCTGGCGCGCGAGGTCCTGAGGTCGACCCCCCGGTACCCACAAAAAAAAAAAAAAAAAAAGACCTTGCAGACATTTTGTTGAAATTTAGTAAAGTTCTTCCTTCTCTGACCAATCAGTTCTCACAAGCTAGTCATAAAAATTTGCATTTTCAAAAAACAGGTGGTATATTCATATGGTACACTATTCGGGAGTGAAAAAGCTGAGGTCCTCCTGCATCTTCCTTCTTAGTCACTGTTTCTATCTCCTCAGAGACAACCAGTTCTATTCATGCATGGGCATTTAAAGCATGTATAAGCTATTTTCTATACTTACTGCAATGTTGAATGAGGAAGGACATGATTGCTCCACGCCATACTCCTCCCTGTGTTTCACCTTTATTTGATCAGAATTTCACTAGTAACTGCTTAGTATGATGGCTGTAATTATAACAGTATGGTTCATGGGCCAAAAAATGCTCAAAATCACTCCTCCCTCCTTGCATAATCTGTTCAATTTTTGTTTTTAGAGTCACCAGCTGCTAGGAAGGCACTGGACCTTGTGTTGGCTTCAACATAACAGCAGCGATCTGCTCTTAGGCCTTGGGCTTGGCCTTTGGGAGGCTAAACAGCTGACCGCCTCCTTTCTTATCATTTTTGGCTGTCTTGAAGTTGTACCCAATGAGTAATAATGGTTGTTTTCAGATAAACATCAAATTTAAACAGATAAACAACATTTGCAGCATTAACAAGGCGAGTATGTTAGTTAAGGTAATGTAACTAAAGTAATACTAATTGCTAAAGTAGAACCCCCACGTTTTGGAAGCTTAATATAATGGTTTATATAATTCCTGCTGGGTAGCAATTTTTCGTCATCGCTTCATACTTTGACACAGTAGTCATTCTGAGACTTTCCTTCATTGCTTCAGTCTGTGAGCTTTTTGTGGTTTCAGGATCACATGTTTGATGAAACGCCCTCCTTGTGCCTGCATACCCTGGAGTCTATTAAGGTTCCAAATTCGTGGGCCTTTTCTGCAGCAAAGAATGGCTGTCAGAACTGTGCTACCAGTGGCACAAGTCACAGAGTATCTCCTTCAAATCCTGGCTGTCCGGGAAGACAAGGGTCTTCATCTAGCCACAGTGATTTTCTTGGTGTGGCCTCCACTGGTAGTGGTAGTGAAGAGCCCCTGTGTGCTCTGTCGGGTTGGCAGCGATGGTCTGTCCACTTGGTAATAAAAAGGGCTCACAGTAGTTGCCTTGGTTTTGTGCTGGTGCAGCAACTTTTGTGCAGCAGGATGCTGAGATGAGCAGTCCAGGACTTCTGGAATGCGAGGGTCCAGGGCTTTCCAGAGGTGATGCAGGTGCCCTTGGAAACTGATGACTCAGTGGTTGGACTCTCTGTAAAGTCCAGAATGACTGTGAATGAGAAGACTTCAGAGGCGCTTCTTGGGATTAGTTCTAGGGAGCCTTCCTGGTGGTAGACCTGCTGGATGATAGGATTTTTGCTAGGATCCCGGAGGTTGTAGGATCCTTTCTACTTTCTCACCTGGTGCCCAGTGGCACAATCCTGCTGTACCTAGTGCCATCGGCCTGGTCCCAAATGTCACATGGCTCCCCTGCTCCATCTAGTTCCTTGTTTTCTTTTTTAAAGCCTTCCAGACCATTCCAATGAACAGACAAGGCAGGGAATCACTGATCTAAGGAGAAGGGCACCCGGGCAGGCCCCACCGCTCTCGCACACTCTGGACGTTACAGCAAGGAGCCCACGGGCGAGGACGCCCAGCTCAGCCAGACTCCGCAGATGAGCTCGATGGCCCGCAGGGTGTCATGTGCCTTTCACAAGCAACACTGAGGACAAACATCCCAGTCAAGAAGCTCTAAAGAGCAGACAAACCAAAAGAAGAATAAATTCATGAACACAATAAGCTGAAGCTGGTGACATTATAAAAAAAAATCAAAAGTGAATCGACTTGATAAATAAAATTGCTTATTTTTTAAAAAATGACCAGGGCCGGTGAGATGGCTCAGCGGCTTAAGCGCCTGCCCGGCAAGCGTGAGGGCCCGAGTTCGACTCCTGGAACCCACATACGAAAAAGGGGCCGGTGATATCGCTCAGCGGCACGGGCGCCTGCTGGCGCGCGAGGTCCTGAGGTCGACCCCCGGTACCCACAAAAAAAAAAAAATGACCATAAACTTGACAAACTTCTGGCGTGTTCCCAGGGAAGAAAAAGGGGATAACACAAGGGGATACACGTTGGGACTGAGAACCATTTGGAGGAATTATCACTTTGTTTCAAGGCAGCTGGAATTTTGTATTTGTATATAGAGTGTTGGTGAAAGTCCCGAATGCCAGCATTTGAAGGTGTTAAGGACAGTCCTAGTAGCCCTTTAAGGAATAACATTTTTGGGGTTACTCAGCCTTCCAGGGGCAAAAATTTGGGGCACACCTCTGGTCTTGTCCCAAAATGCTCAGCATAATGCTTGCTGCAAAAACTGGCAACACGTGAGTCCAGACAACCATGAAGCAGTCCCATTTATGAGGTGTGAAAATCCCAAGTATTAACAAAATAAGTTCGGCAATATAGTAAAAGAAAAATACCCCAAAGCCAAGTACAGTTCACTTCTGGAATTTAGGAATCATTTGCCATAAGCGATCTACAAATTTAACACATATGTTAGCAAATTAAAGGCAGGGAAAAAGCTTCCTGGGTGGAGGCCAAATGGGCGTTTGATGAAACCTCTCCAACCCAAACCAGGGCAGAAGGCAAGTTCTTCAGACATTTAGCAGAAACTACAGGAAACTTTCACTCTGTGGAAAGCATGGACATTACAGCTAAAATCAGGGTGGGATGAGGGTGCAGCCAGTGGGACTTGAGAACCCAGAACAGCAAGAAAACGTGGAGCACAAATGAGACGTCGATTTGGAAATGAGCTGTTGACATTGTCACCCGCCCCAGGGACTCAGCTGACACCTAGAAGAGCCACAATAACTAATGAGAAACTGATAGAAATACTGGTAGAAGAAATCAGGAAAGTACCAGGATACCAGGTTACAGTTTTCTTCTATCCGAGCAGTACCCAGTTAAGAATTATAATTTATTAGGGCCAGTGAGATGGCTCAGCAGCATAAGCGCCTGCCTGGCAAGCGCGAGGTCCTGAGTTCGACTCCCGGTACCTGCATAAAGGAAAAAAAGGGCCAGTGATATTGCTCAGCGGCACAAGCTCTTGCTGGCAAGCATGAGGTCCTGAGTTCGACTCCTGGTACCCACATTAAAAAAAAAAAGAATTATGATTTTTTAAAAATCTCATCCACAATAGATGTAACAACTTGAGCAAGCAGCTGCAGGATTCATAGGATTAAGCCCCAGAAGAAGTGATTGGGATTATAGAGAGAAAAACAATCAAACTTTACTTCAGGACATAGAACAGATTTAAATAAATAGAGCAGCCCTGGACCAGAAGATTCATAATCTAAAAGCATCACTTCTCTCCAAATTAAAAGTACATCTAATACAATTGTAATCAAGATCCATAATGGGATGTTTAATTTTTTAAAAAATTTTTGTTTTATTAGTATATGTGTGTAGTGCATAATGTTTACATTCTATGTGGGAAGTTGGTACATGTATATAACATCCCAACCGCTTTATTCATCCCCCCTCCTCCCTCTCCTCTTCCTCCATCTCTTGATACCCCGTCCCCTTTGAGAAAGATTTATCTCCCTATTTCCTATTATCTATCTCTTATTCTGGTCTTCATTTTTACACTGGGTTTCACATAAGAGAGACTATGTGATTTTAAGCTTGCATATCTCACTTATTTCACTTAACATTATGTTCTCAAGTTGCATCCATTTATCTATGACTGCCTCAAGTTTGCCTTTCTTTATGACAGTGTAATACTCCATTGTGTATAAATACCACATTTTCCTTATCCATTCATCTGTTCATGGACATATATACTGCTTCCAAGATCTAGCTGTTATGAATTGTGCTGTCATAAACATGGCTCTGTATGTATCTCTGTAATACGATGATTTTTAACTCTTTTGGGAAGATACCTTGAAGGGGAACAGCTGGGTCAAATGAAATTTCTCTTTTTAGTTTTTTGAGGAATCGCCACACTGCCTTCCACAGCGGTTGTACTAGTTTACACTGTCACCAACAATGTAGAAGAAATCCTTTTTTCCCACATCCTCACCAGTATTTATTATTATTAGATTTTTTTTTGATGATAGCCATGATTTCAGGGGTAAGATGGTATCTCAGTGTAGTTTTAATTTCTCTGATGGCCAGTGATGTTGAGCATTTTTTCATGTATGTACTGGCCCTCTGTGCTAATTCTTCTGAGAAGTGTCTATTCATTTCAGATGCCTATTTTTTTATAGGATCTTTTATTATTGGGGAATCTAATTTTTTTGAGTTTTTTTTTTGTTTTTTGTTTTTTTGTATATCAAAAGTTAGTCCTTTGTCCATGGAATAGCTGGCCAAATATTTTTCCCATCCTGTGGATTGTCTTTTCACTCTATTGGTTGTTTCTTTTGCTGTATAGAAGCTTTTAAATTTGTCAGGATTCCATTTGTTGATTCTTGGTATTATTTCTTGTGCAATTGGGATTCCGCTCAGAAAATCCTTGCCTATGCCTATGTCTTCAAAAGTTGTACCTATTTTATCTTCCAGGAGATTGTTTCTGCTTTAATATTTAGATCTTTGAGTCATTTTTATTTTAGTTTAGTTCATAGTGAGAGTTATGGGTCCAGACTCAATCTTCTGCGTGTGGATAGTCGGTTATCCCAGCACCATTTGTTAATGAGGTTATCTTTCCTCCAGTGTGTGTTTTTGGCTCCTTTGTCAAAGATCAAATAGCTGTATGTGCCTGGGGCTGTTGCTGCTTGTTCTGTTCCACTGATCCACATGTCTGTTTTTGTGCCAGTATCATGCTGTTTTAATCACTGTCGCTTTGCAATATAACTTCAAGTCTGGGATTGTGATGCCACCTGCTTTGCTTATGTTACTCAGGCTTTATTTTGCTATTCTAGATCTCTTCTGATAACATAAATTTTAGGATTGTTTTCTCTGGCTCTGTGAGAAATGACATTAGTATTTTGATTGGGATTGCCTTAAATCTGTGTATCAGTTTTGGAGATATAGCCATTTTGATTATGTTGGCTTTGCCTATCCAGGAACAGGGTGTATCTTTCTATTTTCTGATATCCTCCTCAGTTTTGTTTTTAGAGTGATGTAATTCTCATTGTAGAGGTATTTTACTTCCTTACTTAGGGTACTAACTAAGTGTTTTATTTTTCTTGGTGCTATTGTGAATGGTGTTTCTTTTTCACTAGGTTCTTTATTAGTGTACAAGAATGCTCTTGATTTTTGTGTGTTTATTTTGTATCTTGAATATAGTTAACAATTCTAAGAGTCTTTTGGTGGAGTTTTTTGGGTCTTGTAAGTAAAGGGTCATGCCATCTGCAAATAATGGCATTTTGATTTTCTCCTTTCCTATACATATCTGTTTTATTTCTTTCTCTTGCCTGATTGCTCTGCCTAATGTTTCAAGGACTATGTTGAATGCAAGAGACGTCCACTTGCATTTCAAGTGGACATCCTTATCTTGTTACTGATTTTAGAGGGAAAGCTTTCAGTTTTCCCCAGCTTAGTGTGATGTCAGCAGTAAGTTGGTCATAAATGGCTTTTATCATGCTGAGATAAAGACCTTTTATACTTATTTTCTTTGGCGTTTTTTTTTAAATCAGGAATGGATGTTAGATTTTAACAAAAGCTTTTTCTATGTCTACTGAGATGATCATGTGATTCTTGTCTTTCTGTTTATGTGATGAATTACATTTATCGATTTGTGTATGTTGAACCATGCACCCCTGGAATGAAGCTCACTGGTCATGATGTATGATCTTTTTGACGATTTGTTGCATGCTGTTTACCAGTACCTTGTTAAGGATTTTTGCACCTATGTTCATTAGAGAAATTGGCTTACAGTTCTCTTTTTTGGTTGGATCCTAGTCTGGTTTTGAGATCAGGCTAATGTTATTTTCCAAGAATGATTTTGATAGTACTCGTTCCCTCTCAATTTCATTAAAAAGTTTGAGGAGTATTGGCATTAGATCTTCTCTGAAGTTCTTGTAGAATTTGGCTGTGAATCTATCAGGTCCTGGGCTTTTCTTAATTGGTAGTTTTTCTTTTTTTTAATTACTGCTTCAATTTCATTGCCTGTTATTGGATTGTCCAAGATTTTTAAGTCGTATTGGTTCAGTTTTGGCAATTCTTATGTATCTAGGAATCTCACCATTTCTTCTGAGTTCTCCTGTTGTTTGGTTGTATATGTTTGTGAGGTAGTTGCTAATAATTTTCTAGATTTTGGCAGTGTCCATTGTGATTTTACCTTTTTTATTTCTATTTGCATTAATTTGTGTCTTTTCTTTTTTTCTTTTTTTGGTAAGATTGGCTATGGGTTATCAATTTTGTTTATTCCTTCAAAGAGCCAGCTCTTCAATTCATTGATTCTTCAAATTGGGTTTTTTTTTTTCTCCATTTTATTAATTTCTGCTCTGATCTATATGATTTTCTTCCTTGTGCAAGTTCTGGGTTTGGATCATTCTTGTTTTTCTGAGATCTTGAGATGCATCATTGGGTTATTTATTTGGGCTTCTATTTTTCTGATGTGAGCATTCACTGCTATAAACTTCCCTCACAGGATTGCTTCCACTGTGTCCCACAAGTTCTGATATGTTGTACTTGCATTACCATTTAATTCTAGGAACCGTCTTATTTCTTCCTTAATTTTGTCTGTGATTTATTGATTATTCAGGAGTGTGTTGTTTCATTTCCATGTGTTTGCATAGTTTCTATTGCTATTGATTTTGTTTGATTGCACTATGAGCTGATAATACACATGGTAAAATTTCAGTTCTTTTGTTTTACTTAGGCATGCTTTATTAGGTAGTATGTGGTCTGTTTTGGTGAAAGTACCATGTCAGCCAAAAAGAATGTGTATTCTGTTGTTTTGGGGTGGAACACTCTGTATATATCTATTAAATGCATTTGTTCAAAGATTTAGTTCAACTCTGATTTTTTTTTTTTTTTTTTTGTGGGTTCCGGGGGTCGACCTCAGGACCTCACGCGCCAGCAGGCGCCCGTGCTGCTGAGTGATATCACCGGCCCTTTTCTCATACGTGGGTTCTGGGAGTCGAACTCAGGCCCTCACACTTGCCAGGCAGGTGCATACGCCGCTGAGCCATCTCACTGGCCCTCAGCTCTTATATTTCTTTATTGATTTTTTTAAGTTGGTCTGTCTATTTGTGATAGTGAGGCATTGACATCCCCAACTATAATTGTTTGATGTTTATCTGCTCTTTTATGTCCATTAGAGTTTGTTTTATAAAGTTGGATGCATTGTGGTTTGGTGCATAAATGTTTGTAATTGTTATCTCTTCTTGTTGAATAGTTCCATTAACCAATATGTAATGTCCTTCTGTGCCTTTTTTGATCAGCTTTGGCTTAAAATTCACTTTGTCTGAAAATAGGATAACTACTTCTGCTTGTTTTCAGGTTCCCATTGCATGGAATATTGCTTTCCATCCTTTGATTTTTAGTCTCTGAATTTTTTTGTGTTTGTTGTATAAAATCCATACCGTTGGATTTTCTTTCTTGATACATTCTGCTAATCTGTGTCTTTTGATTGGTGAGTTGAGCACAATTACATTGATACTTATGACTGATAGGTATTGACTTATTCCTATCGTTGTATTCATTTCCTTTTGCAGTTTTGCTTTCTTTCCCTTCTACTTAACTGCTGGCCCTACTTGATGTATTCATTTTATTGGACCTTTTGGCATTGTTAGCTTCATTATCTCCTTCCAGGATAGACTTGAGAATTTTTTGGAGTGTTGGTTTGGTGGTCATGAATTTCTTTAGGTTTTCTTTATCACGGAAGTATCTTATCTCTCTATCAATTTTGAAAGATAATTTTGCAGGATGTAACAGCCTGTGTTGGAAGCTGTTTCCTCTAATAGTCTGAAACACTTCCATGCCCTCCTTGTCTTTAAGATTTGAGAAATCTGTTGTAATTTTGATGGGCTTTCCTTTATAGATGATTTGTTGCTTTTCTCTGCAGTCTTTAAAATTATGTTCTTGTGTTATATTTCTGGTATTTTTTTTTTTTGTGGGTACCAGGGGGTCGACCTCAGGACCTCGCGCGCCAACAGGCGCCCGTGCCGCTGAGCGATATCACTGGCCCCTTTTTCGTATGTGGGATCCGGAAGTCGAACTCGGGCCCTCGCACTTGCAAGGCATGCGCTTACGCCGCTGAGCCATCTCACCGGCCCTCTGGTATTTTAATTATTGGCTTTATATTTGTTTGTTTGTTTGTTTTGAGACAGGGTCTTGCTATGTAGTTCAGACTGGCTTTGAACTCATTATGGAGCCCAGGCTGCCCCTGAATTCATAACGATCCTCTTGCCTCTGCCTCCTGAGTGCTGGGATTACGGGCGTGTGGCACCATGCCTGGCTGGTATCTTAATTATTATATATTGTGGAATTTTTTTTTCTGATCATGGCTATATGTGGTTGTAGGTACTTCACTTATCTGTACGTTAAATTCTTTTTCCATGTCTGTAAAGTTTTCTGCTATTACTTGTGTAAACAGGTTTTTATGCCCTTTATGTTGTCTTCTGATTTTTCCCTAATTCCAATTACTCATTAGTCCTCTTTGAGTCATCTAGGAGCTGTTGAATCCATTTTCATGTTCCCTTGTTGTTTTTAAGGTATCTCTCATTAATGGATCATTGACTTCAGCCCTGTCCTCTAGGACTACCCATACTTTCAATCATGTTTTAAATCTCTTGGATTTCTGTTTGGATCTTTCTTATGAGCTCTGTTGTGGCTTGTATCTAGCTGTCCCTCCAAATCTACATGCAGTCATAGGTGGGGGGGGTTTCAAAAGTGGTTGTATAAGGGTGTGTTAAGGTGGAGTAAGGGTGTGATGTTGGGATAATGGGAAGCCTTACCCTGGGTTGGGGTGGCATCAACCAATAGGCTTGCAGCCTGAATGGAATACAAAGGGAGAGAGGGGAGGCAGGTCAGCTGCTTCTGCTTCTGACACTTGCTCCTTTGCTGTCTCTTGACTGCTTGCCATGGACTGTTTCTCCTCTGTGATGCCCACTGTCGCCCTGCCTTGAAGCCAGCCAGCTATGGACTGAAACCTCTACAAACTGCAAGCCACAATAAACCTTTCCTCCTTTAGATTTAGGTATCAGGTATTTTGTATCAGCAACAAGAAAAGTAACTAAGACACACTCTCACTCTTTTCTATGCTGGGCACTCATGTTTTACATCCTTTCTTTAGCTCTACTAGCTACTTTTTAGTGTCTCCTCTAGACTCGCTGGTCATTTGTTTCATAAGGTCATTATCTGATTAGTTATCTCTTCTTTAAATTTGACAAGTTCAGGCTGGGGATATAATTCAATGGTAGAGTCCTTGCCTAGCACATGCAAGGCCCTGAGTTCAATCCACAGTACCAGCACCAAAAAAAAAAAAAAAAAAAATTGCCAAGTTCTTTATTGAACTATTTTACCTTCAGTGATAACCCTTTCAGACCTATCTGCTGTGTGGCTTATGATTTCTTCCCCCTCAATGCCCCCTGAATTGTTTGTGGAGAAGGTGGAGAGATTGAGAGTTTTTGGAGACATTTTGTTGCCTTTTCTTTTCATGTTTCTGTTGTGTGCATGTGCCTGTGTGTGCTGAGGTTTGCAAGTTCTTTGGCCCAGTGCCATGTTCTTTGGGAGTGAGTCACAGTATTGTTTATGGCCCCCAAGCAACCTAGATATTGGCATAGAGAGAAAACCAGTTGCCAGCCAATACTATATCACGTTGCCTATTGCAGTAAATTCAGCCACAACAGTGGCATCGAATCTCAACTGGCTATTGACAAACCCTAGGAACCACTCATGAACACCCCTGTCTTAGTTACTTTTCTCATTGCTGAGACAAAATACCCAGCACCCAAAGTTAAAGGAGGAAAGGTTTATTTCAGCTCACAGTTTGTAGAGGTTTCAGTCAATAGTCAATTGGTTCCAAAGCAGGGCAGGATGGCAGAGGGGCATTACAGAGGAGAAACAGTCCATGGCAGGGCAGGGCAGGCAGAAGGCAGCAAGCAGCAGCAGGAGAAGCAGTAGACACTGCCTATCCCTTTTATCCCTTCCAGGCTACCCACCTTGTGGGTGTTTCTGCCTATACCAGGGTGGGCTTTCCCATCAGCCACACCCAGAAGTGTGCTAAATCAATCAGTGGACTAATTTAGTAATCACATCTTTATTCCCAGCATCACACGCTCTGGATCCAGCCACCTCCAAAAAGCCCTACCTAAGAGCACATGAGGCTTTGGGGGGACATCTAGATACAGATCATAGCAAGCCCTTAACCAAAACAAAGAGGACCATGATTTAAGTGAAGATAATTAGGTCCCCCTTATATTGAGGTTAGTAATTCAGACCACTAATTTCTGCTTGATATAGGCGGCGGTGACAGAGCACAAACGTACCACTAAACTAAATGGCCTCTTCTTCAGGACTGCCCACTCTGATTACTCCCACTGAATGTGGCCTCCCACAACAGAATGCGGGCCTCATGATTTTCCTGGTCTGAGCCTAGGCCTCCCAGGGGATCCCAGGAGATCCCTATTTAGCTCTCACCCTCTCCAAACCCATCTCCTAAGGTTGTCTCTCACCCTGTCTCCGGGGAAGGGTATCACTTCAGTCCTGAAGCGACACTGTCCTGGGTGCTGTTTTCTTTGATCACGTCGGTCTGTTGGTCGTCACCTCTGTTGCCTTATGCTGTGGAACACCCAGGTGCATGGTTCTAGGTCCTCCTGGTTCGGCATGGGGCCAGGAGGGCAGGGGCACTGGCTGGGGGCAGGGCATGTGGGCCCCGTGTCCTCTTGACTTGGTGAGAGGCCCAGGTGGGCGTTGGTGTGGGCTCTATTTGATTTTCTGATGATGGCCATTCTTTCTAAGGTAAGATGGAATCTTAGTGTTGTTTTAATTTGTATTTCTTAATAGCCAGCCATGTTGAACATTTCTTCATGTATTTATTGGCCATTTGTACTTCTTCTTCTGTGAAGTTGCTCCTTATTTTTTATTTTGGAGGTTCTTATTTTTTGAGTTCTTTATGTATTCTAGATGTGAGTCCTCTGTCTGAGGAACCCATTCTGTAAGTTGTCTTTTTACTCTGTTGGTTGTTTCTTTTGCTGTGCAAAAGCTTTCTAATTTGATATACCTCATTTGTTGATCTTGGAACGGTTTCCTGTGGAACTGGGGTTCTGTTCAGAAGGTTCTTGCCTATGCTAGAGTTTTACCTATTTTGTCTTCCACTCGGTTAAGTTTTTCTGGTTTAACATTTAGTTCTTTAAACCATTTTAATTAAAGTTTAGTACGTGGTGAGAGATATGGGTCTATATTCAATCTTCTGCATGCGGATAGTTTTTCCAACACCATTTATTAAAGAGGCTCTCTTTCCGCCAATCTGTGTTTTTGGCCCCTTTGTCAAAGATCAAATAGTTGAATGTACTTGGGGTTGTTTCTGCATCCTCTGTTCTTTTTCATTGATCCTCATGTCTGTTTTTTTTTTTTGCCAGTGCCATGCTGTTTTTATTAGAGTAGCTTTGTAATATAACTTTAGGTCTGGGATGATGATGCCTCTCACTTTGCTCTTTTTACCCAGGATTGCTTTTGCTATTCTGGGTCTTTGTTGGTTTTAGGATGGGTTTTTCCTAATTTGTGAAAAATGCTATTCATGTTTTGACTGGGATTGCATTATATCTATATATTAATTTTGGAAGAATGTGCAAGAGCTTTTTTATTTGATATGATCTCATTTGTTGACTTTGGGACTATTTCCTGTGCAACTAGGGTTCTGTTAAAAAAAATCTTTGTCATATTGGCTCTGCCTATCCAAGAATGGGGAATATCTTTTCATTTTCTGATGTCCTCTTCAGTTTCCTTTTTCAGAGTACTGTAGCTTTCATTGTAGAGGTCTTTTACTTCCTTAATTAGGTTAATTTCTAAGTATTTCATTTTTCTTGGTGCTATTGTGAATAGTATTTTCCCTAATTTCTTTTTCATGAGTTCATTATTAGTGTAGAGAAATGCTATTGATTTTTGTGTGTTGATTTTTTTTATCTTGCTATATTATTGAATGTGGTTATTAATTCCAAGAGTCTTTTGGTGGATATTTGGAAGATATTTTGGAATCTTCTATGCAGAGAATCATGTAATTTGCAAATAATGATAATTAATTTGACTTCTTCCTTTCCTATACATACCCCTTTTATTTCTTTTTCTTGCCTAATTGGTCTTACTAGTGTTTCAAGTACTATATTGAATAGGAGTGGTGATAGTGGACATCCTTGTCTTGTTCCTGACTTTAGAGGGAAGGCTGTCAGTTTTTCTCATTTAATATGATGTTAGCAGTAGGTTGGTTATAAATGGCTTTTATCATGTTGAGGTAAAGACATTCTATACCTTTTTTTCAGAGTTTTTATCATGAAAGCATGTTGGGTTTTGTCAAAGGCTTTTTCTGTGTCTATTGAGATGATCATGTGATTTTTGTCCTTCCTTCTGTTTATGTGATGAATAACATTTATTGATTTCCATGTGTTGACCATCCTTGCTTCCCTGAGATGAAGCCAACTTGGTCAGTGATGTATGATCTTTTTCATGGTGTGTTGCATTCTGTTTGCCAGTATCTTACTGAGGATTTTTGTATCTATATTCATTACAGAAGTTGGTCCATAATCCTCTGTTTTGGTTGGATCCTTGTCTGGTTTTGGAATCAGCATAATGGTAGCTTCGAGAAATGACTTTAGGAGTACTTTCCTTTCAATTTCATTAAAAAACAAAAAACTTGAGTATTGGTGTTAGAACTTCCCTGAAGTTTTTGTAGAATACACAGTGAGCCTGTCTGGACCTGGGCTTTTCTGGTTAGTTATGACTGCTTCGATTTCATTGCCTGTTATTGGATTGTTTAAGGTTTTTTGGTGTGTGTGTGTATGTGTGTGTGTGTTTTGTTTTGTTTTTGAGACAGGGTCTCACTTTGTAGTCCAGGTTGCCCTTGAACTCATTTTGTAGCCCAGGCTGGCCTCGAACTCACAGCGATCTTCCTACCTCAGCCCCTAGAATGCGAAGGTGTGCACCACCACGCCTGGCTTGTTCAGGGTTTTTAAATCTTGTTTCAATTTTGGTAATTCATATGTATCTACGAATCTATCCATTTCTTCTGAATTCTCAAATTTATTGGTATACAGGTTTACAAAGTTAATAATGTTTAGTTGTTAATAATGTTTATGATTTTAGCAGTGTGCGTTGTGATTTCACCTTTTTAATTTCTAATTGCATTGATTTGGGTCTTTTTCCCTTTTTTTTTGAAGAGAACTAAATGGTAATGCCAGTACAATATACCAGAACTTATGGTGCGCAATGAAAGCAGTCCTGGGAGGGAAGTTTGTACCCATGAGTGCCCACACCACAAACACAGAGTGACCCAAATACATAACCTAACGATGCACCTCAAGAGCCTAGAAAAACAAGAACAGTCCAAACCCAAGGCTAGTACAAGGAAGCAAATTGTAAAGATCAGAGAAGTCAATGAAATTTAGGCAAACAAACAAACAAAAAACAAAGAATGAATGAATTGAAGATTTGATTCTTCAAATAATAAAATAGACAAACCCTTAGCCATTCTAAACAAAAATGGAGGGAAAAGACCCACAATAGGATGTTTTTGATGGGTTTGAATTTATTTAACATAATTGGTCACTTGTTCTGAAGCAATAAAAATTCAAACTTCAGGAGCATTGAGGTGAAAAGCCTCCTCCTTCCCCACCTCCCAGCTACCAACCCCCGGAGACAACCAGCGCCTTCCAGTCCTGAGTATTCTTTTAAAGATATGTTTGCACATATAAACAGAATCGCAAGAGTGTGTGTACGTATGTGTACATGTGTGTGTACAACTTAAGTAGCGAATTTTTATACCCACTGCTCTGTTCTTGCTGTTTTCACTTCACACCTTGGGGTGGAAATTGTACCACATCCACACATAAAAAGCCTTTTGTGGGCTGGGGATGTAGCTCAGTGGCACAGCACCTGCCTGGCAAGCGCAAGGTCCTGAGCCTGAGTTCAATTCCCGGTACAAAAAAAAAGCAGATAAAAAGCCCTTTGTTCTCAACAAATTGATTTTAAAGTACACTCAGAAGACTAAGTGCGCAAGACTATCCAAGAAAATTTTGAGGAAAAAGGGTAATGAAAAACATTTTTGGTATCAGGCATCAAAGCATCATATATATCCATAATAATAAACATAAAACAGTCCTGAAGAAAAACAGACAGCAGATCCCTTAGGAGAAAGTCAACGAAAGAGTAATATCCCAGCAGGAAAATGGAGAGTGGCCAAGGAGATGGGCAGGAAATTCAAAAAATGAAAAAGACCCTTGGAACCAAAGCCAAGAAAAAAAGGTTTATCTTCACTAATAGTTAAAAGGATAGCAACTTAAAAGAATATTTGAAATACTGATTTTCTAGTGACTCAACCAGCAAGGAAGAAGGGTTGAACTCAGTACCCTTTAGGAAGTGTGCAAATGCACACTCTTGCACACTTAGGTGGGAGGTGAACTAGTCCACTTGGGGTGCCGTACAGAGTTCCAGGGACTGGACAGCCCTAAACAACTGAACTTTATTTTCACGGAATCCTGGGGGCCAGAGGTCTGAGATCAAGGAGTCTGCAGGGCTGGCTCCTGCAGGACCTCTGCTTGGTTGGTGGACGGCGTCTTCTCCCTGTGTACTCACGTGGCCACCACTCTGCGCGTATCTGTGCCCTGATCTCCTCTCTTTACGGGCCCTCCGTCGTGACCACGTTTGACCTTAGTCACCTCTCCCAGGCCTGGTGTCCAAGTGCAGTTCCATCCCCAGATGCTGAGGGTCAGGGCTTTAGCGGCAGAGCAAATGGGCTCTGTCTCCTCAAAGGCCAATCAGCAGGCCCTTCCCGCACATCAAATGGGCACACACTTCCCTATAGCATTTTCACTAAAAAATACGTCAAAATATGTGAAAATGTGCCTTGGGGGTAGTTGCTGGAAATCACTGCGACAGAAACTGCCCAAAAGGAATCAGAGAGGAGACAAAGGCGGAAACAGGAGAGAGACAGATCCTCGGGAGTGTGCTCCTCCGTGTGGCCTCACATGCAGGGATGGCAGAGACGGGGACAGGGACAGGAGGGGAGAACAGGGAGAACTTGTGGAAGTCGTGGTTGGAGAGAGTGGTGAACACCCCCGCCCCTCCTCCACTTCCCTGCCCCACGCAATCCCACCTAGAACTCTGCCCACGGGGAGCAACAGCGTTTTCTGCTGCTGGAAGCTGCACGGTGATGTTTGTTTCAGTGTTGGGGACCAAACCTAGGGCCTTCGCACTCAGCTACATCCTTAGCCCTTGTTTATTTTTTATTTTGAGACGAAGTCTCACTAAGTCACTGTGTTGCTCAAACTAGTGATCCTCCTGCCTCAGCCTCCCATAGTGCTGGGATTACAAGGCATGCACCACTACATCTGGCTTGATGTTTTATTTTTAAAAACATTTCTTTCAAGTTTTTTTCTTTGTGTATTTGTTTTGTGGTGCTGGCAATTGGCCCAGGGCCTCATGAATGCTAGGCAGACGCTCCACCACTGAACTACAGCCTAGCACTTTTTTTTTCTCTTTTTCATCAATAGTATTTATTATTCATGTGAACAGCTTTACAAAAATGGTAATTTGCTTAGCACTAACTCATTTACAATTTTTGAATAGCACGCTGTCACATATTTTAAGTGACTCGCATTCCATGAAAGATGACACTCCTTTAAGAACATAGGGAATCTGGAAAATTAATGAACTTTTTACATATTGAAATTGTAGCAACCTCTGCTTACTAAAACTCTGCTGGTTTTGTTTTATATTTGGTCTTTTGTCGTTATGTAATCATTACTGTTCATATCAGAAAAGTCCCTAAGATGATCAAAAGCACCCATATAATCCTGGGATCTGACACCCAATCATCCAGCAGGAAGTACTGCTATTCCCTGGTTTCTCACCAGCCCATGATAGAGGCCCACGACTCATCAAAAAGGATACACTGACTTTTTCTAACATTTTAAATGAACACAGCACGAACAGGTTTTTCTTTTTTCTTTTTGGTTTTCTGAGACGGGGTCTCACCATGTAGTGCAGGCTGGCCTTGAACTCACCATGGAGTCCAGGCTGGCCTCGAACCTGCAGCAATCCCCCCACCCCAGCCTCCCCAGAACTGGGACCATCCAGCACTTTTTTTTTTATTTTGAAACAAGCTCTTGCCAAATTGGCCAGGCTGGCTTTGATACATCAGTCTCATGTGAGTTTTACTAAAAAGAATTCAGGGTTCAGGCTCTTCTGGGAGGAAAATCTGCTGTAGAACTCTGAGCGGGATGGAAAGGGCTGCCTCCACAGGCCCTGCCCCGGGCAAAGCCTCATCCTCGCTGGCCTGCACCAGCTCTGGCCATGTGACTCAGTCTGATCCCTGCGCTCTGAGCCCTTTAGCTGATAAGAAACCTATAAAATGGACATGAGGCTTATCATCGGGCATTAGTTGGGGCATCCTTAGGCCAAGGTGGGGGTGTCTCTGGTGTGTGTGTTGCAATGGTGGACATGGATTGCCTATATTTTGGTCTCTTTTCTCCTTCCAACGAGATGGTATGTTCTTTGATGTCAAAGCCTGGGTCTTTAGAGTTTAAATCATCTCCCAGTCCTGCCTCGTGCTGATGGGAGGGCTCCAGGCCATGGGAGATGCAGAGTGAACTCTCCCCTGCAGTGGTGGCCCTGCAGACGGAGATGGAGAACCTGGCCCTGCACCTCTTCTACATGCAGAACATTGACCAGGACCTGCACAACGACCTCTGCGTGATGAAGCAGGTGGTGAAGAAAGCCGAGGTGGAGAGAATGCGGGCAGAGGTGGAGAAGAAAAAGCAGGTATTCTGCAGACCCAGTGCGTGTTCACCGCTGATCTTTGACTCCCTGAACACTGCCGTGGAAGGTGGTGGTGGCCGCCTTGGTCACGCTCCCTTGGGCCAAGGGTTGGTGTCGCTTGTCCAGATGGGTGCTGACTGCGCCTCTTCTCATCCTGCTTCCCAGGACCTCTACGTGGACCAGCTCACCATGCGGGCCAACCAGCTGGAAGAGAACATCTCTTTGTTGGAGGCTCAGTACATTGCCCAAGCTGAGGACACCCGGCTTTTAAGGAAGGTGGTGAGCGAGGTAAGGGCAGCCCTACAACTGGGAGGAGCAGATGTCTCTATTTAATGCGTGTATGTTGATGGACGCATGACAGGACCAGCTGTGTCCTCAGCGAGGCTCAAGCCTGAGTTCAGAGACGGCTCTACACAATGTGCTGCTTGAGCATCTGTGTATCCCTTGCCATCCCCAGCGGGGCAGGGGCTCCAGGAGATTCCAGCTGATTGATGGCCACTGGATGGGCTGCAGGATCCTGCAGGATCCTTCTCGAAGAGAAGGATTCCACTCTCTCCAGCACTTCCGGTAGCTTGTTGGGGGACCCTGAGCAAGTTCCTTAGCCAACTGTGGGCCCCTTCCTCAAAGGACTGGAATCTCCCTAGCCACTCTTTGTCCCATGGGCAGCCAGCATTCCCAGGCAGCGCCCACCTCTCTCCCTGAGCACCAGAGTCAGCTCTGTGGAGGTCAAGGCTGTAACTTTTTTTTTTTTTTGTATTGTTTTGTTTTTAAAACTTGAGTCACCCTCTGCATTCACATGTGAAGGAGTAGCATAGAGAAAATAAACTTTTATTGAAAGAAAGAAAAGCACATTTGATCAAGAGACAGCATGTCTGGTCCCAGGGCAAAGGGAGGAGAGAGGACTTCATACCATAAAGTTACCTGTGTAAAATCAATCTGGAATGTGTTGCAGGCAGAATTTGGGGAGGGGGGAGCACTTTTTGAATTAGCAACAGTGATTTTTGATAGGCTGAGGATGGGGCTGTAGCTCAGGGGTAGAGTACTTGCCTAGCATACATAAGGCCTTGGCTTCCATCCACAGTGCTGGAAAAAAAAGGTTGAAGGACACAGTGATTCTTGAGTTTATCTGAAAAATACATTAGGAGTGCTAGCCAAGAATTGTTTTAGAAGGGAAGGTTCCTGTAGGGTGACCAGCTGTCCCAGTTTGCCTGGAGCCAAAGGATTTCCTAAGATGTGGGACTTTCCATACAACCAGGAAGAGTCTTGGGCAAACGGGGATATTGGGTTCACCCTGGCACTTCCCTCCCAAATATTAAAATACACCATAAAGCTCTGGAAGCCAAATTAATGTGTTGCTGGAATCAAGAGTAGGCAGGCAAGCCACTGCAGCCCAGCAGAACAAGCCAAGGCTGATGGAGAATTGCGTAGGTTACAAATAAGCAGAGAAAACTGTCAGGACACTTGGTTAATCATTTGGGGGAAAATTAAATTTTTTCCTGATATGAGATACTAAAATAAATTCCAGGTAGAATGAAGTATTTAGATGGGGAGAGACGTAGCAGAAAAAAACCCAAAGGAAAACATTTGCCTACTCCTGGATCTCAGAGCCCTTTCCCCACACCACAGCATAAGCAGAAAGCACGCAGGGAAGGGTCCTGAGGTGGGCCGCACCGCCACAGAACCTCTGTAGGTTGAGGACACCGTGACTGAAATGAAGAGGGGGAGCCACCAAGAGAATAGAGACCTAGAAGCGATAGCAAATGTGGGGGTCATGTCTATGTTTTCTGTTGCTAATAGTGCAGTACCGCAGAGTGGGGGTTATAGAGAAAAGGGGTTGATGTTGGCTCACGGTGCTGGTCCAGAGGTGAGGGCGCACTCTGGTGAAGCTTTCTCTCGGGGTGATCCTGACGCAGCGCAAGGCGTCACCTGGCAAGAGCAAGGAGCACAGGACATCCGGCCACACTGGCTCTTGTGGACACAAGCTCTCCATCCATGAATTAGCCCTCCCTCGAAGGCAGGGCCCACCTCCTAATGTCTCTCGGGAGTCCCCTGGGAGGGGACAGGCCACATCCAAACTCCCACAAGGGTGTGAGGAGGCTCTGGAAGTGGATAAGACACCGGCCTATTTGTGCCTCTGCCCCTCTGTCCAGCAGTGGCCCCAGGGCAGGCCCCTGCCTTCCTTCCCAGCACCCCCAATGTTGATGGGCAGCAGGCACACCTCAGATGTCCCCAGATGACCCAGTGAGAGGCCAGTAGAAGAGGTGGGTGGGTCCCCACCTGGCTGGCAATGGTGAGGGACCAGAAGGAAGCAGGACCCTCCAAAACTGTCTCGGGGTCTTCATTAAGGGCAGTGTTTCATTTGCAGTGCCTTCTCCAGAATGTCATTATGTGGACTTCATTCCAAGGACACGACCCCACCTGCATGCAAATAAAATGTTTTACAGTGAAAACACCAGAAGCAAAACGAGAAGAGACTGACTGGGAAAATGATGCTGATCCATGTGTTATATGTGTTAGGAAAGATGGTGTTAGTTGAACAAACAAGGATATGTGAGCAAAAAAGACAATGTTTAATGACATGGAAATGAGCACAATGTGTGAATTTTTCATAGGTTTCATAGGTTTGTATGCATGCATGCATACAAACACATCTAAGGGCATAAGAAGTTACCAGCAGTTATCTCTAAGAAGTGGGGTGGCTGGTATTTATATTACCCTTTTGCTTGTTTGCATATTCTAACTGCATGGAATGTACCCTCATTCCCTTTTTTCTTTTTTAATGGAGACTCAGTGTAGCGTAATCTTCACATCTTGATCTGCACATTGGCAGCCTCAGGGAGCACTGTAGGAGAGGGCCCCCAAGGCTGGCTGGCATCACAGGTCTAGAAGAGGAGGAGCCCGGATTCAGGCCCCCACTTGCTGGCTTGCCAGTACTTTTGTACAGTGCACACCCTGCTCAATGACACAGAGCAAACGCCTTAGTTAATAACTTACCTGTACAAAAATGCCTCTCTAGTCATAGAGTATTTAATTCATGCCATTCTATGCAGTATAATAAGTAGTGATGAACAAATGATTTAAAAAAAACCCTTGGTTGAGAGGAGTACCTCCCAGGCTGATGCCCCAGCGAAGTCCGCGTCTTCCCTGAGAATGCTCTGGTCCACGGTGACCTCACACTGGAGTGTCCTGTCGGGCAGGCATTGTACACACAGGCACTGGAGTCTGCTAGCTCACCACCACCGACTTGCGGAAGTCATGATAATTGGTTAGGCAGGCGCCGTGACAATGGATGTTCTTAGTACCCTGCAAACTCCGAGGGCAAGGCTGGGCAGGGCAGCCAGGCATCAACCCATCCGACCCAAAAGCCACAGGAAGGAGGTGCTGCCACTGGACCCAGGTCACAGCTGGTGACATCGAGACACCAGGGGCTAAGGTGTCCTGGCTAGAGCACACTGTCATTGGTGGCATGCTGGGCTCGCACCACCCCTTGACCTCTGTGCCCCAAGAGTAAATGAACCCCCCTGTGCCCTTGGAGTAAATCCCACAAGTGCCTCTCCCTTCGGGCATGGGCTCTCACAGGCAGGGGCTCAGCCTGTGTGACCTCAGCCCCTGTTGATGACGCCCACCAAGTCCCGCCTTGGTGTCAGGTGCGGGGCAGGTGCCCCCTTGGTGCCGGCCAGTGCCCTCCTCCTCCTCCTCCTCTGTCCTAAGCACTGAGCACCCCAGGCCTTGCACTGAGGCACGGATGGAAGTGCCAGGCTTCTTTGAAGCTGTGCCGAACTTCTTGTTGTCCCTTTGCTGATGCGTGGTTAGGAGGAATTAGGGTAAATTAAGGAAAACATGGGTCATGGCATTCTTCACCCCAGCATGTGCCCCGCCCCGCCACAGGCCTCCATGGAAATAGATGCCATCAACCTGGAGAAGAAGCACATCCTGCAGCAGTGGGCCACCAGCCTGGTAGGCATGAAGCACCGCGACGAGGCGCACAGGGCCATCCTGGAGGCACTCAGGTACAGCCTGGGCTTCTCCCCTCTTGTGGCACCATGGCTTGGGGTGATAGGTGGCTGGGGGGTGCGTGGGAACCAGGTGTGCAGCAGGACCCCTCCACTCCTGCCTCTTTCCCAGCACCCCCATCCCCAGGGGCAAAGGGGCCTGGAGCCCAGAAAGCTCCTCATGGTGCCGAGGACTCAGCCTCCCTCAGATCCTTCCGGCTCCTGCAGCCTGGGCTCAGCACAGCCTGCACGCTCAGATTTCCTGGCAGGACTAAGGAGAGGGGAAGAGACAAGGGTGCTTGTCTCCGGGAGACGAGATATCCTTTCGATCTGCAGTTTCACCACCTGAGTGCAGAAACCTGCCTCTGGGATTGTTCCGTCTGAGGGCTGCGTTCCAACCGAAATCCTGTTTTAATTCCCAGTGAATTAGAGGGAAGGTGCCTCCTTTGGGAGCCCCGTCAAGTCCAGCAAGGGAGGGATTCAGGGCTTAGGCTGTGGGCCAGCCTCTATTCCCAAGACCACTCAGGTGCTGGGGTCTCACTGGGGACCCAGAGAGTGACGACCAGGTTCTGCGTGGCCGATGTGTTGAGCTTTCACAGCGCCATGTGTTATCTCCACCTCCCGTGCTCAACTCAAGAGCGAGCTATGATGAGGGGTTTGCTTGGTGCCAGTAGCACAACTAGGAGAGATTTTTCCTTCTTAGTTCCATGATTAAAAACACAAATGCTGGGCCGGTGAGATGGCTCAGCAGCATAAGCGCCTGCCTGGCAAGCGCAAGGTCCTGAGTTCGACTCCTGGAACCCACATATGAAAAAAGGGCCAGTGATATTGCTCAGTGGCACAGGCACCTCCTGGCACGCAAGGTCCTGAGGTCGACCCCTAGTACCCACCAAAAAAACAAACAAACAAACAAACAAAAAAAAACCCACAAACACTGAAACATATGTGATTGGGGGACTGAGGCTTGAACCCAGGATCTTCACACTGAGCTATATCCCTCACCACCCCCTTTTTAAAAACTTTTTATTTTGAGACAAACTCTGTCTAAATGTAATCTGGGTTCCAACTTGCAATTCTCTGCCTCAGTCTCCCAGAGTGCTGGGATCACAGGTATGGACCATCATGCCCAGCTCTAATTTTTTTTTTTTTTTTTTTTGGTCTTTTTTGGGTTTGTTTTGTTTTGAGATGAAGTCTTACTGTGTTGCCTCGCTTCAAACTCAGAATACTCTGGCCTCGCCTCCCCAGTAGCAGGGTTATAGGTGTGGGCCACCACACCCAGCTTACGATTGTTTTTAAACAAGCCCCCTCCCCCATAATGCTGGATTAGAAACACCCATTCCTTTAGTCACCAAGAGAGGTCTGAAGGTTTGTTTTCTCCTTAATCTGCAGTCCAAGGAACCTTGGCCTCCTGGGGGCCTCTCTTGCCCTCTGTACCCTCCCTGGGTTGCTGGCCGTGGCCTGCTGGGCCTGCAGACTGGGCAGAGAAGACGTGCAGCCCACGTGGGCAGCTTTGTCCTCCTGCCAGTCTGGTGCTCAGTACCTGACTGTTTAATTACACAGCCAACTGGCTGTCAGCTTTGAGGAAGGTCAAGGCCAGGGTTCTCCCGGAGGTGCCCAGCTGATGGCCTCTGTTCTCTCCAGGCCCAGGGAAGGCAGCACCACCAGGACACTCCTCTTGTTGGGCTCTCCCGTGCGTCCGGGATGCCACCATATCCTCTCTTCAAAGCATCTCCATAATTATCTCCATGTCCTCTTGACCATACCCTCCTTGTCTTTGAAATTTTTGTTTAGATAACACTGCATACAGTGAGGTCTTCTCCTCCCAGTGCCCTTGACACTGGAGTCCTCCCCTCAGCAAATCTGTAAGTTTCCCAGTCTCCTCCACAGCTTTCCAGGCACCCACAGGACACACATGGCCCCCACACATACACACACTGCTGTGTCTCTCCTGGGTCATGGACGCACATCACCGCCTGTTCCACGCCTTGCTTCCTTCCCTTAATAACGTGTGCTCCAGCTGCTCCCAAATGTTCCACCTACTGGTTCTTGGCCTTTGGGGCCCTGGGCAGTGCTGGAGCTTCCCGCCTAGGCGTATGAGGTTCACACTCCTCTACTGGGGGGTTGCCGTGTGTCACCATGGCTAGGATTGTTCTGCTGTGTAGAGTGCTGTATAATTTCATGACATTGTCCCCAGATGGGGTCTGGAGAAGTCCCCCAAACAAGCCATGTTGACCTCACAACATGCTCCATCTGCCGAGCAGGTTGTAGGTTTGATAACTTCTAGCACAGCAAAAGAATTTTCAAGATGTGTCAGGAAGAGGCATGGAAAGGTTTGTGAGGCAGAATTTAGAAGTACACACCCAGAATGGAGTGGGGCCCTCAAGAGAGGTCTGGAGTGGTCTGGAGTTGAGGGTTTTTCCGAGGTCTTGGGTGCTTCAGGGTGTTCCTATCAGGTGTCCATCCAGTGGGCTAGGTGAGAAGGCAAACCATTTTCATGGGTGGGAAACTGAGATACGCCACCCGACTAATAAGACACTGGGGTCAGTAGGAGGGAGAGCAGTTTGTAGGTGAAAGGCAGTGTGCCAGAGCCCTGTTTATAGGCTGCTAGTGTCTTTAGAACCCTTTTTAGGAATTTCTTTTTCGGCAAGTGGTTTCCTGGAAGGGAAAAATGCTTGAGGAACTTGTGTCTTGCATCTGCAGTTTTTCTTAAAAGTACAATTTTAAAATTACATGGGCCGGTGAGATGGCTCAGTGGCATAAGCACCTGCCTGGCAAGCGCAAGGTGCTGAGTTCAACTCCTGGTACCCACATACGAAAAAAAAAAAAAAGGACCAGTGTTATTGCTCAGCGGCACAGGTGCCTGCTGGTACGCAAGGTCCTGAGGTCGACCCCCAGTACCCACAAAAAAAAAAAATAAATAAAATTACAGTTGTCCTTGTCTCCTTCCTACCTACCTTTCTTTCTTCTATCCTACCTCAGAATTCTCTGTGAAGCCTAGAGCTTCTGGCTTCCATGAAACACACATCTGCAGATGTCACTAGAGAAGGCTGTGACAGGCACAGCCCCACCTGCAGGGTTTCAAACTCTCGACAGCTCCGCCTGTGATCGCACATTAGGATCGCGCCGATTGGGTTGGCAAGCAAGGTAGACACCTTGTGTTTTAAGATGCACATGTGGCATAGTGAATGATATTTTAGCAACACACACACGCATACACACAAACCCACACACCCACACACCCACACACACACCAACGAGAGCCCTGATTTGACCTGCAGCTGAGGGGCCAAGGCCCTGGGTCAGAGAGGTCCGTCTCCACTTCATGGTCGCCACAAGGAGCCTCTGTCTCTTGGGCCCTGAGCATGGGCAGCAGCACACTGGACATCCAGTTAGAGCAAGGCAGCAGGGTCATTCTGCAGGCTCCACTCTGGCCCCGCAGAGTCTGGGAGGATGCATCACTGTGACCCTGTGGGACGGACCGGGCAGGAACAAAAGGCAGTGTGGTAGCTGGATGGGGCTGGCCTCTTCTGGCCTAGGGTCTGACAGGTGGTGCCTGATCACACCAACGCCCTGTGTGTCTGAGGATGCCGGCGGCCAGCCACCTGCCCCACAACTGCAGTGTGATGATGGAGGAACACCCATTAGAAATGTGTCCCCAGAGAGAGTGTACGGGCATGGCCCTTAGCGTGGCTCTATAGGCTCACCGTGTCCCACCGCCTTCCTGCTCAGGGAGGCCAGATGACCAAGGCCGATGGTGCTGCTGACTGTTGCCTTGGAACTGGCTGCCAGGGCTGGTGGGTGTGATACTACTCACCCCACCCCAAGTTAAGTGCAGTTGCCGCCTTTGTCTTGTGACGGTGAAACGGTCTGATTCTAGGGCGTTGGCCGCAATCCCCATGATTCCTTTATCCTCAGGACCCACTTTTGATGTGACTTAGTCACTGATTCCTTAAAGATCATTTTCTATTAATCCAGGAAGGTTTTGTTTGTTTTTGCAGTACTGGGAATTGAACCCAGAGCCTTTGCACTGAGCTACATCCCCAGCCATTTTTTATTTTTCGTTTGCTCTTCTGTGTAGGCATACCATCCATTTCATGATGTCTGTGGTTATGGTATGGGGTAGGGGTCCAGGTTCAGTTTCTCCGTGTGTCTACATGCAGTTGTCCTAGTGTTACTTGTTGAAAAGATGGTCCTTTCCTCATTGAAATACTGTGACATCTTTGTCAAAACTGGTTCATCAAGTGTGTGTTGTGTCTGTTGTATGCATATTGTGCACATGTGTGTGTGTGTGTGTGTCTGTGGCGTGGGTGTGTCCATCTGTCCCTGGACTCTACTCTGTTCTGTCATTTATGTGACTCTCTTTTTCACCAACACCACCCTGTGTTGATAACTCTAGCTTTGATAACTCTAGAAAGTATTGAAATCAGACATTGTGACTCTTGGTTACACTTTTGTAAAATTATTTTGGCTACTCTAGGTCTTTTAGAATTCTATATAAAATTCAGGATTAATTTGCCAATTTCTGGGGGAAATCATCTTCTGGGATTATGATTGAAATCACATTTAGTCTATAGATCAGTGTGGAGGGAATTGAGATCCAAATGATGTTAAATCATCTGCCTCATCAACGTGGTGTATCTCCCTGGTATCTATTTTTTGACACATTGATGATATTAGAAAAAGACCAGAAAACTGGAATGATCCTGATTGTGTGTCACAGAGGACAATTAAATTATAGCACATTCGTCAGCAAGGACACAATCCCATGCATACCGGTGGAGAATTTCTCTACGATATAATGCAAGAAAAACTCAAGTGCAAAATAGGGTGTACTAAGCTGTCAGTAGTAATTGTTTAAGTGGAGAGAAATACATATACATACACATGCATGAAGCCTACCTGGATAGACATCTAGGAAATGCTAATGAGCTGAGGGTGACGGTGTACGCCTATAATCCTAGCACTCTGGGAGGCTGAAGCAAGAGGACTGCAAGTTCAAGCTCAGCCTAGGCAACTTAGTGACTTAGCAAGACCCTGTCTCAAAATGAAAAAAAAAAAAAATGGGAGGGGGGGCACTGGGGATGTAGTTCAGTGTGAAGCCCTTAGGTTCAGTACCCAATACCACAAAAAAGGAAGGAAGAAAGGAGGGAAGGAAGGAGGGAAGGAAGGAAAAGGAGGGAAGGGGAGGGGAGGGGAGGAGAGGGAAAGGAAGAGAAGGGGAAGGGAGAGAAGAGAGTTGTTTGGGAAAAAGAATTCAAAGACCCATGTAAGAAAAATATGGAAGGGCCGGTGAGATAGCTCAGCAGCATAAGCACCTGCCTGGCAAGCGCAAGGTCCTAAGTTCGACTCCCAGTACCCAAATAAAAGAAAAAAAGGGCCGATGATAGCGCTCAACGGCACAAGCGCCTGCTGGCAAGTGTGAGGTCCTGAGGTCGACCCCCGGTACCCACATAAAAAAAAAAAAAAGAAAAATACGGAAGATATACAGTGATACCTTGGTTCATGAATTAAATTCTTTCCATGATTCTAGTTGCAAATGGAATGATTATGAACCCAGTCAGATTTCCCCATAAGGTTCAATGTCACCCAATGCAGAGTTCACAAATGGAAGCAAAGTTTTGCCGAAGGCTTCTGTTGATGAACCAAATTGTTTGTGAACTGAGGCGCCACTGTATTCCAGTCTAAATAGAAAGTATATTTTGAATAGGAACTTATTTGAAGGATCAGATGCTATCATTGGAGAAAGGAATGTTTAGGTACAGTGGACTCCTCAGAAAGAAAAGGAGACATGTCTCATGCACAAACAGAAATTCAAATTCTGTTGTCTGCTATGGTGTTTTAAAACTTGGTGTTCATCACAGGTATTTCCATGGCAGCATGCTGAGGCGAAGCAGTGACAAACAGCTATCAAGATTAGGCTGCTATAGAGTTGGTCTCCTAATTTACTTCTTTGCATGTCAAGTCCACTTAGCGAGTGTCTTAGTTATTTTGTCATTACTGAGACACAATACCCAAGACCCACAAATTAATGAGGAAAGTTTATTTCAGCTCACAATTTGTAGAGGTTTCAGTCCATGGTTGGCTGACTCCAAGGCAGGGCGGTGTGGCAGAGGGGCCTGGCAGAGGAGGGTTGATCATGGTGTGGCAGACATGAAGCAGGGAGAGAGATCAAGGGAGGAAGGAGGGAGATAGACCCTTCCAGGCCATGCCTCAGTGACCACCTCCTCCAGCCACGCTCACCTCTCAAAATCACATTTAGCTATAAACTCAGCAGTGGATCCATCCACCTCCCCCTGATCCGGTCAGCTCCCTGAAGCCCCCGCTATGAGTGCATGAGGCTTTGGGGGGACATCTAGGCATAAACAACACAAGCTGCCTCCAAGCGGGGTACTGCTGTCTTCGGGGGTCTCTGGTGTCCAACCCATGACTGGCTTTGCCGTCTCTGTCCCCACAGGGAATGTGAGCACCAGGCCAAGTCCGTTGACAATGAGATCAAGGCCTATAAGAAGTCCATCATAAAGGAGGAAGAGAAGAACGAGAAGCTGGCCGGCATCCTGAACCGGGCCGAGACGGAAGCCAGCCTGATGCAAAAACTGACCACACAGTGCCTGGCCAAGCGGGAGGCCCTACAGGACGAGTTCAACACCTACCAGCTCACCCTGCAGAACACGGAGGATGCCCTGAACCAGGGGCTCCAGGTGTGTTGCTGTTCCCTCCCCCACCCCGGGCTCGGGCTGGCAGCTGGCCCTCGGTGGGCCCCGCGGGAACATCCTCCCTGTGGCTCTTCTTCCACAGGAGCATGCGGCAGCCGTGAGCGAACTGCAGGCTATCCGCCAGGCTGTCCACTCAGAGCAGGATCTGCGGCGCAGGCTGGATGCCTCCATCATAAACAAGCTACAGGAGCACGTGACCTCCAACAAGATGACCAAGTACTTCCAAAAGCTCCTCCTGAAGCTCCATAAGGAGAAGACCAACATGGTAGGCCGGCCCCTGCTGGGGGATGGGCACAGAGTGGGCAAAAGATGTCCTAGGAATGAGCGTGTGCTGCCGAAGCCACGTGAGCACAGGAAACTAAGGTTGTCCATGTGCAACCTCTGGGTCTAGCGGTTAGTGTAGAAACCTGGGGTGCAAAGGGGCAGAAAGAGGAGAGCAAGACAGCTCTGGTCCGCCCCTTCCAGGACAGTCCCTCTTTAAAATGTGGCTACCTGTGTCTCCTTCTGGACATTGTTCTATCACACACAGTAACGTACACTCATTCTTACACATGGGGGCACATTCACGCCCAAGCACACATGCATTTACATCTTTGCCCATTCACACACATGAGCAAACACACATTCACACGTGCAAACACGTACACACTCAAACTCCTGCAGACACGCGCTATGCACCTCAGACAACGTCAGACTCTCATTACACGTCTGTTTTTAGGTCCATTTGGATCCATTTTTTAATAGTTTTACAGAGAGAAAAGTACACAAATAATGAGCGTGGGAGTCACTGAATTTTTTTCTATTTAGGTGTTTTGTTTTGTTTTGTTTTGTTTTGTTTTGTTTTGTTTTGTGGTACTGGAGATTCAACCCAGGGCCTTCACACTGAGCTCACACTGAACCCTCTTAAATTTTTTTTTTTTTTTGAGGCAGGGTCGTGCTAAGTTGCTAAGTTATTCAGGCTGGGCTCCAACTTTGGATCCTACTGCCTTAGCCTCCCAGAGTGCTGGGATTGTAGGCACACACTACCATGCCCAGCTGTACATTGGTCTCAGGACGTGGGGTGGGTCTCGAATGACCCTCCTTGGGACCCCACTGTCATGCCTGTTAGCGCAGCCACAGGGACATACTTCCATGCTTGGTCAGCTGTACCAGAAGGTTCCCCCTTCTGACTCCAGCCTGGTCTCGGCTGTCATACCTGTTAGAACACAGCTGGCAGGCGTCAGAGGGTCACACTCACTGTCTGTGAAGATGCGCAGATTCGTAGGGGGAGGGGGCGAGGCAGGGCTCCCTAAGTGCCATCGCCTCCTGGTGCCTACTGCTCAGGAGCTGGCATGGCTGGTGAGCCCACCTGGCCTCCTGGAAGGGCAGCTGCTGTCTCCGGCCAGCAGCCTCACATCAAGGAAGTAAGGAGCACAAGGCTGGAAGCAGCTCCTCTGGACTTGCTGACTGAGTTCCTGCCTGTCATTTCCATAGGAGGGGACAGGGGACAAGACCACCAGGCAGCAAAAGCAGATGGTGCCAGGTGCTTTGAGGGAGGCTAAGGAGCCTGCCTGGCCGTTTGGCAGCACAACCAAGGCCAGTCTGCAGGCCTCCGGTTCCCTGCCCTGCTCCTTCCTGGTCAGCCACGCAAGCCGGGCATGTATTACCACCTCTGTCCGGCAGAGGACAGCGAAGAGTCTTAGACCAACAAATTTGTCTATTATGATTTTCCAACAGGTGTGAGCAGAGCTCTTAAAAGACACTGTCTGAATGCTCAAAAGCTCTGTGTCGGGGAGGGGGCAGGGACAATTTGGGAAGAGGAGCAGAGGGTGGACAGACGGAATCGTCCACCTGGAGCTGGGGTCCAGAGGAGGGTGGGTGGGGGTGGATGCAGGGGCCAGGCAGCGAGGTCAAGGGTGGTGTGGCTGTCCTGGGGGAGGCAGTGTGTTCTGGCTGAGCCGGAGACAGAAAGGTGCTGGGGAGGGGAGCCCCGGCAGAGGGCTGAGCATGGGGAGAGTGGGCGATGAGCTCCTGCAGGAACCCCGGTGTGAGCGTGATCTTGGCAAAGCATCAGCTGGGCAGCCAGCTGTCCTGGAGGGGCTGGAGGGGTAGGCAGTGCTGCGGTGCACCTGGGTGCGGGAAGCCTTGACTCCACACGGGGTCTGGGTTTTACCCACAGTCCATGTGTGAGTGCCAGGTACAAGGCTGGCAGGTGTCACGGAGGACAAGCTGAGTTGGCCCCTGGGAGGGCTGGGGTGCCAAGAAGCCCTGGGCCAGAGGAGGCTGGCAGCAGAGCATAATGGGCAGCAAACAGCTGTGGCCACCTGCAGAGCCATGCCCTAAGGAAGAGGACTCTATGGGAGCCAGCAGCCTCCACCCATCCCCAGAGCCTGCCCAGGTCCCCGCTGCAGGGCTTCCACACCCTCCTAGCACACCCCACCTGCAAGAAGGGCACCAGGCGAATCTGTCTTCTGCCCCCAGCAGAGTCCACAGAGGAAGGAGGATGAGCCAGGTGGCCAAGCTGAGGCTCCTGGGCCTGGCACTGGGTTTGCACTCCATGGGAGGGTCTCTTCTGCCCAGAACTGTGTCCAGCTTTCCAATAAAACGAGACATGCATCCACTGAGTACAAATCGGAAGTCACGGCTAAGTGTGAGACATTCATTCCCGTCTTCAACGACTAACAGTTATGGCTGCTTTGTATACTTCGTCACGGACCCAGCAGAGTAGCGTACAGCCGTTAGCAATTACATAACACAGAATGTAAGGCATGATTTATCAAAGGTAAAGCAGGTTACAACCCCAAACCCTAACCCCACAGTGCATGCTACTATGTTTTCTTCACTTTTTTTTTTATTGGTGATACAGGCTAGTGAGCTTTATTTTGGAAGATTCATACGTGTTCATAACGTACTTTGATCATCTTCACCCCCACCACCCCTCTTGCTCTGCCCTCCCCTGTAGTTTCACACTTTGGGGGTGTCTGGATGGTATGATATATTCTGATCATATCTGTCCCCCCATTACCCACCCTGATACTCCCTTCCCTCTCCCCTTCTTCCCTTCCTCTTATCTAATAATAATCTCTCTTCTACTTTTTTGTCCTCTGTTTTAGATTCCACATATTTTTTTTTGTGGGTACCGGGGGGGTCGACCTCAGGACCTCGCATGCCAACAGGCGCCCGTGCCACTGAGCGATATCACCGGCCCCTTTTTTGTATGTGGGATCCAGGAGTCGAACTCGGGCCCTCGCGCTTACAAGGCAGGCGCTTATGCCGCTGAGCCATCTCACTGGCCCTAGATTCCACATATTTAAGAGAACATGTGATATTTGTCTTTCCAAGTTTGGCTTGTTTTGCTGAGCATCATGGTCTCCAGATCCGTTCGTTTTCCTGCAGATGATAGAATTTCCTTCTTCCTCATGTGGCCAGATAGTACGCCACTGTGAACATACTGCGTGCAATGTTTTCTTTATCCATTCATCTATTGATGGGCACCTAGGCTGTTTCTGTATCTTGGCTACTGTAAATTGTACCATGTAAACATGGGTACGCAGGGGCTCTACAGTACACTGACTTTAGTTGCTTTCAGTATATACCAAGGAATAGTATAGCTGGGTCATATGGTAGCTATATTTTTAGGTTTTTGAGGAATCTCTACACTGGTTTTCATACTAGTTATACTAGTTTATATTCCCACCAGTAAGTGTAGAAGGGTCCCTTTTCCCCGCATCCTTGTCAGCATTTGTCGTTTGCTGTGTCCTTGGGTATAGCCCTTCTGACTTGCGCGAGATGGAATCTCCATATAGCTTTAATTTGCATTTCCCTAATGGCTAAAGATGTCAAACATTTTTTCATATACTTATTGTCCATTTGTACTTATTCTTTTGAAAAGAGTCTGCGCAATTCATTTGTGCATTTATTGATTGGGGTACTTGATTTCTGGTGTTAAGTTTTTGAGGTCTTTATATATTCTAGATGTTCATTCTCTGTCAGCAGAGTAGCTCGTGGAGACTTTCTCCTGCTCTGTCAGTTGTCTTTTCACTCTGTTAGAGGTTTCCCTTGCTGTGCAGAAACGTTTTATGGTGATTCGACGTGGTACCGTTTGCTGATTCTTCCTGTTATTTCCTGTGCTGTTGGAGTCGTGTTCAGGAGGCCTCTGCCTGTGCCCAGGGCTTCACGCATTTGCTCTGTTTTCTTTTAGTAGTTTCAAAGTGTCAGGTCATCTGCCGAGATCTTTGATACATTTTGAATTGATTTTTATACAAAGTGAGAAATAGGGATCTAGTTTCAGTCTTCTACCAGTGGATATCATTTTCCCAGCACCATTTGTTAGAGAGGCTGTCTTTTCTACAACATATTTTTGGCTCCTTTGCCAAGAATTAGACGGCTGTAGTTGTGTGGGTTTGTTTCCATGACCTCTATTCTGTTCCATTGGCCTATGTGTATATTTTTATACCACTACCATGCTGTTTTCATTACTATGGCTTTGTAATATAATTGGAAATCTGGCATCACGATACCTCCAGCCTTACTCTTTTGTTTAGTTTTGCTTTGGCTATCCCGGGTCTTTTGTGTTTCCATATGAATTTTAGGATTGTTTTTTCTGGTTCTGTGAAGAATATCATTGGTTTTTTAAATTATTTGAAAAATTTTTTCTTAGTACTTGTTTGCTATGTGTGATGTTTACATTAATTTTAAGGAGTAAGGTATATGTACTTAACATACCTTAATTTTTTTATTCCCCTTCCCCTCAACACCCTTCTCCCTCTGCCTATAGATCCCCTTTCCCATTTTCTTCATAATTATTATTTTTGTTACTTAGTTCACATTTGTGACATATAATGATTACATTCATTGTGGGTAGTTGGTACATGTACATGACACATCTTAAACCTCTTTATGTCCCCATCCTCTCTTCCATTCTCCTACCTTTAGTCTCTTGGTCCCCTTCCCATTTGTATAAGATCTATCTCCCTATTTCCTTATATCACTTTGTTCCTTACTTTGTACTTTGGATTACTCAGATGAGAGAAACCACACAGTATTTAAGCTTGTGTGCCTGATTTATTTCACTAACATCATGTTTTCGAGGTGCATCCATTTTCCTACAAATGTTTCAAATTTATTATTTTTTCTTTCTTTTTTTTTTTTTTTTGTGGGTACCAGGGGTTGAACTCAGGACCTTGCACGCCAGCAGGTGCCTGTGCTGCTGAGCGATATCACTGGCCCTTTTCTTGTATGTGGGTTCCGGGAGTCGAACTCAGGACCTCGTGCTTGCCAGGCAGGTGCTTATGCTGCTGAGCTATCTCACCGGCCCCTCTTTTTCTTTTTTTTTTTTTTTTTTTTTTTTTTGTGGGTACCGGGGGGTCGACCTCAGGACCTCGCGTGCCAACAGGCGCCCGTGCCGCTGAGCGATATCACCGGCCCCTTTTCCGTATGTGGGATCCGGGAGTCGAACTCGGGCCCTCGCGCTTGCAAGGCAGGCGCTTATGCCACTGAGCCATCTCACCGGCCCTCTTTTTCTTTTTTATAGCTGAGTATTATTCCATTTTCTATATATACCACATTTTCTTTACATTCATCTGTTGATGGACATATAGGCTGCTTCCAAGATTTAGCTATTACGAATTGTGCTGCTATAAACATTGGTATGCATGTATTGATGTAATGTCTTTAACTCTCCCAGGAGTTTATAAATTTCCTGTGCTTTCTTTTGTGATTGATTTCTAGTTTCAATGCACAGTGGTCTGACAGTAAGCATGGGGTGGTTTCGATTCTTTTGTACTTAGTTAAGTAGGTGTGTGGACTAGTATGTGGTCCATTTTGGAGTAAGTTCTGTGTTCTCCTGACAAGAATGTATATTCTGTTGTAATGGGTTAGGACACTCTATAGGTAGCTATTAAGTCCATTTGTTCAAAGGTGTGGTTCAGCTCTGATACTTCTTTGTTGATTTTTTTGTTTAGTTTATCTGTCTCTTTGTGAAAGTGGGGTATTGAGGTCACCCACTGTGATCGCGTTTATGTTTATTTGATGTGTTCTGTCCAGCAGTATTTGTCCGATGGAGTTAGGTGATGCAGTATTTGGTGCATATATGTTTACAAGTGCTATCTCTTCTCAGTTCGTTCCCTTGGCTACTATGTAGTGCCCTTCTTTACCTCTTCTGATCAGTTTTAGCTTGAAGTTTACTTTGTCGGAGAGTAAAACTGTGACCCCGGCTTGCTTTTGGGGTCATGGTACATGAAATATTGTTTTCCATCATTTGATTTTTAGTTCATGAATATCTTTTTGGATTAAACGAGTTTCTTGAGTGCAGTAGTCTCCTGGGTTCCGTTCTTTGATCCAGTCTGCCAATCTGTGTGTTTTAATTGGGAAGATAGGCCATTAACACTGAGAGATATTACTGAAGAGTATTGATTTATTCCTGTCTTTCTGTTGATGACTCCTTTAATTATTCTTTCTTTCTTTCTTTTTTATCTATTTGCCTTGCTTGATCTATGCATTCCATCTGAATTTTTGGCTATGTTGGCTTCATTGTCTCTGTCTGGGATATTCTTGAGTATTTTTTGGAGTGTTGGTTTGATATTCATGTTTCTTTTGAGTTTTTTTTTTTATGGAATGTCCTTATTTTTCATCTATTTTGAAAGTTATGCAGGATATATTAATCCGGGTAGGAAGTTGTTTTCTTTTAGGGCTTGAAATACTTCAGTCCATGCTCTCCTGGCCTTTGAAGTCTGTGTTGAGAAGTCTGCTATATTTCTTTTTTTTCCTTTTCTTTTCTTTTCTTTTCTTTTTTTTTTTGTGGGTACCGGGGGGTCGACCTCAAGACCTCGCGCGCCAGCAGGCACCTGTGCCGCTGAGCAATATCACCGGCCCTTTTTCATATGTGGGTTCCAGGAGTCGAACTCGGGCCCTCGCACTTGCCGGGCAGGCGCTTAAGCCGCTGAGCCATCTCACCGGCCCTCTTTTTTTTTATTTTAAAGAGAAGAAAAAACAAAACAAAACAAATCAAGAAAGAACAAAATTTCAAAACAACATAATAGGAGGGTAACAATGGTTAATACATTACGTATTGTTATCTTTAAGTTAGTTATTCAGGGTACAAGATATCAGCATTCAATTGTCCAAACATTACTGGCACAAACCTTTCTCTTCAATGAACTAAGTAAAATTTGTAGTGTTATCTATCTTAACCATCTTATATATAAATACAATTTTTTTCTTTTCCCTTCTTTCTTTTCTCCATTCCCCCATCCCAGTCTCTCTTTCCTTTTGACCAGCTTCTTTTTGATTCACCATATCTATTGTACATTTTGGATCTTATTTACTCTTTCAGTTTCTCATACTAGACAGACAATACGATGTTTGCAAATGTGCGTCCGGTTTATTTCACTTATGAGTATTTTCTCGAGTTGCATCCATTTACCTATAAAAGTCTCCAGTTATCCTTCTTTATGGCTGAATAGTACTCCATTGTATAAAAATACCACATCTTTCTTATCCATTCCTCGGTTGATGGGCATTTGGGTTGTTTCCAAGATCTGCTATTACAAATTGTGCTGCTATAAACATGGGTGCACATATATCGCTGTGGTATGATGTTTTTAATTCTTCTGGGAAGATGCCCGGAAGGGGAATAGCTGGGTCAAATGGGACCTCCAACCCTAGTTTTCTGAGGAATCTCCACACTGACTTCCACAGTGGCTGTACCAGTCGACACTCCCACCAACAGTGAAGAAGGGTTCCTTTTTCCCCACAGCCCCTCCAGCATTTGTTATTAGTTGATTTCTTGATAACAGCCATTCTTTCTGGGATGAGATGGTATCTCAGTGTTGTTTTAATTTGCATCTCTCGAATGACTAGTGATGTTGCACATTTTTTTGTATATTTATTTGCCATTTGTATTTCTTCATCTGAGAAATGTATTAATCTCACATGCCCATTTTTGGATTGGGCCTTTAAATTTGGGAGGTCTGATTTTTTTGAGTTCTTTGTATGTTCTCGATAGTAATCCTTTGTCTGAGGAACAGCTGACAAACATTTTTTCCCACCTTGTGGGTTGTCTCTTCACTCTGTTGGTGGTTTCTCTTGCTGTGCAAAAGCTTTTTAATAAGATGAGATCCTGGGCCAGTGAGATGGCTCAGCGGCTTAAGCGCCTGCCCAGCAAGCGCGGGGGCCCGAGTTCGACTCCCGGAACCCACATACAAAAAGGGGCCGGTGATATCGCTCAGCGGCACGGGTGCCTGCTGGCGTGCGAGGTCCTGAGGTCGACCCCCCGGTACCCACAAAAAAAAAAAAAAAAAAGATGAGATCCCAGTTGTTGATTCTTTGTGATAGTTCCTGTGCGGTTGAGGTTTTAGTCATAAAGTCTTTGCCTACACCAATGTCTTCAAAGGTTTTACCTATCCTACCTTCCAGCAGATTTAATGTTTCTGTTTTAATATTTAGATCTCTGATCCATTTTGAATTTAGTGCATGGTGAAAGATATGTGTCTAGTTTTAATCTTCAGCATGTGCAGAGCCAGTTTTTCCAGCACCATTTATTAAAGAGGCTATCTTTCTTCCAGTGAATCTGTTTGGCACCTTTGTCAAAGATAAGGTGGCTTAGTATGTCTGGGGTTGTTTCAGCATCTTCTAATATGTTCCATTGATCTTCAGGTCTGTTTTTTTTTTTTTTTTTTTTTTTTTTTTTTGCCAGTACCACACTTTTTATCACAGTAGCTTTATAGTATAATTTCAAGTTGGGGATTGTGATGCCCCTTGCTTTGCCTTTGTTGCCCAGAATTGCCTTTGCTATTCTAGGTCTCTTCTGATTCCAAAAGAATTTTAGGATTGTTTTCTCTAATTCTGTGAGATATGCTGTTGGAATTTTGATTGGAATTGCATTAAATCTGTATAACAATTTTGGAAGTATGGCCATTTTCACTATATTGGTGCTTCCTATCCAGGAGCAAGGGACATCTTTCCATTTTCTGATATCCTCTTCAATCTTCTTTTTCAGAGTACTGTAGTTTTCAGTATAGAGGTCTTTTGCATCCCTTGTGAGGTTGATTCCTAGGTATTTCATTTTTTTGGATGTTATTGTGAAAGGTATTGTTTCCCTAATTTCTCTTTCAGTAAGTTTGTTATTTGTGTACAGAAACGCTATTGATTTTTGAGTATTGACTTTGTATCCAGCTACACTACTGAATTTGCTTATTAAATCTAGCAATTTTTTAGTGGAGTTTTTGGGGTCTTCTACATAGAGTATCATGTCATCTGCAACTAATGATAATTTAACTTCTTCCTTTCCAATCATTATTCCTTTTATTTCTGTCTCTTGTCTAATTGCTCTGGCTAAAATTTCCAGGACTATGTTGAATAAGAGTGGGGACAGTGGACATCCTTGTCTTGTTCCTGATTTTAGAGAGAAGGCTTTCAGTTTTTGTCCATTTAGTATGATATTGGCTGTTGGTTTGTCATAGATAGCTTTTATCAGATTGAGATAAAGACCATCTGTTCCAATTTTCTGTAGGGTTTTTATCATGAATGGGTGCTGGACTTTGTCAAAAGCTTTTTCTGCATCTATTGAGATGATCATGTGATTTTTGTCCTTGGTTCTGTTAATGTGGTGTATTACATTTATTGATTTACGTATGTTGAACCACCCCTGCATCCCTGGGATGAATCCAACTTGGTCATGGTGTATAATCTTCTTGATGATTTGCTGGATTCTGTTTGCCAGTATCTTATTGAGGATTTTTGCATCTATGTTCATTAGGAAGATTGGCCTGTAGTTCTCTTTCTTAGTTGGGTCCTTCTCTGGTTTTGGTATCAGGGTAATGCTTGCTTCCAGGAATGAATTTGGGAGTATTGCTTCCCTTTCAATTTCATTAAAAAGTTTGAGCAGTAGTGCTGTTAGGTCTTCTCTAAATTTCTTGTAGAATTCAGCAGTGAATCCATCAGGGCCTGGGCTTTTCTTTGTTGGGAGGTTTTTAATTACATCTTCGATTCCATTGGTTGATATTGGTTTATTTAGGATTTTTAAATCTTCTTGATTAAGCTTTGGTAATTCATACATATCTAGGAATCTGTCCATTTCTTCTGCATTTTCCATCATAGTAGAATATGAATTTTCAAAATAGGTATAGATGATCTTCTGGATTTCTGCAGGGTCCGTAGTGATATCACCCTTTTCATTTTCAATTGCATGGATTTGAGTCTTTTCTTTTCTTTTTTTAATAAGGTTGGATAAGGGTTTGTCAATCTTATTTATTCTTTCAAAGAACCAACTCTTTGCTTCATTGATTCTTTGTATTTTTTTTTTGTCTCCAATACGTTAATTTCTGCTCTGATCTTTATAATTTCCTCCCTTGTACGAGCTTTTGGCTTAGCCTGCTCTTCTTTTTCTAGAAGTTCGAGGTTCACCATTAAGTTGTTTATTTGCACTTGCTCTATTTTCCTGATATAGGTATTTAATGTTATAAATTTCCCTCTCAAGATTGCTTTCATTGTATCCCCTAAGTTCTGGTATGTTGTACTGGCATTATCATTCAGTTGTAGAAAGTGTCTAATTTCTTCTTTAATTTCATCTGTGACCCACTGGTTGTTCAGGAGGGTGCTGTTTAATTTCCATGTGTTTAGGGAGTTTTTGTGATTTCTTTTGCCATTGATTTCCAATTTCATTGCACTATGGTCTGATAATATGCATGGGATAATTTCAATTCCTTTGCATTTACTTAAGCAGGTTCTATGAGCTAGTATGTGGTCTATTTTGGAGAACGTCCCATGTGTAGTTGAGAAGAATGTGTATTCTGATGTTGTGGGGTGGAACACTCTGTAGACATCTACTAAGTCCATTTGTTCAAAAGTTTGGTTCAGTTCTACTATTTCATTATTGATTTTTTGTCTAGTTGATCTGTCTTTTTGTGACAGTGGAGTATTGAGATCCCCCAATATAATTGTATTAGTGCTTATTTGATTTTTCATGTCCTTTAATATTTGTTTTGTATAGTTGGGTGCACTGGTATTTGATGCATATATATTTATGATCGTTATCCCTTCCTCTTGGATTGTTCCCTTTACAAGGATGTAATGACCGTCTTTATCTCTCTGAATCCTTCTTGGCTTGAAGTTCACTTTGTCTGCAAAAAGAATAGCTACCCCTGCTTTTTTCTGGGTTCCTGTTGCATGGAGTATTGTTTTCCATCCTTTGACTTTCAGTCTATGAATTTCTTTCGAATTAAATGTGTTTCTTGTATACAGCATATTGTTAGATCTTGCTTCTTGATCCATTTTGCCAGTCTGTGCCTTTTGATTGGTGAATTGAGACCGTTAACATTGATGGTTAAAACTGATATGTTTTTTTTTTTTTTTTTTTGTGGGTACCGGGGGGTCGACCTCAGGACCTCGCGCGCCAACAGGCACCCGTGCCACTGAGCGATATCACCGGCCCCTTTTTCGTACGTGGGTTCCGGGAGTCGAACTCGGGCCCTCGCGCTTGCAAGGCAGGCGCTTACGCCGCTGAGCCATCTCACTGGCCCAAAACTGATATGTATTGACTTATACTTGTCATGTTATTTTCCTGTTATTGGTTCCCCCTCTTTTTTTCCCCCCCTCTCCCTCTGTTTAGTTATCTGCCCTGCCTGGTGGATTCCTTCTGTTGGGGTTCCTGGAGTTGTAGTCCTTGTTATCTCTTTCTGGAATGTCCTTCAGAACATTTTGGAGTGCTGGTTTGGTGGTCATAAATTTTCTCAGATGTTCTTTGTCATGAAAGTATTTTATTTCTCCATCAATTTTTTTTTTTTTTGTGGGTACCGGGGGGTCGACCTCAGGACCTCACACGCCAACAGGCACCTGTGCCGCTGAGCGATATCACCGGCCCCTTTTTCGTATGTGGGTTCCGGGAGTCGAACTCGGGCCGTCGCGCTTGCAAGGCAGGCGCTTAAGCCGCTGAGCCATCTCACCGGCCCTCTCCATCAATTTTGAAAGATAGTTTTGTGGGGTACATCAATCTGGGTTGAAAGTTATTTTCCTTTAGAGCTTGAAATACGTCATTCCAAGCTCTTCTTGACTTGAGGGTTTGTGCTGAAAAGTCAGCTGTGATTCTGATCGGCTTTCCTTTATTAGGTGATTTGTCTCTTGTCCCTAACAGCTTTTTTTTTTTTTTTTTTTTTTTTTTTTTTTTTTTTTTTGTGGGTACCGGGGGGACGACCTCAGGACCTCGCGCGCCAACAGGCACCCGTGCCGCTGAGCGATATCACCGGCCCCTTTTTCGTATGTGGGTTCCGGGAGTCGAACTCGGGCCTTCGCGCTTGCAAGGCAGGCGCTTACGCCGCTGAGCCATCTCACCGGCCCCCTAACAGCTTTTAAGAGTCTGCTCTTTTGTTGAATTTCTGGGATCTTGACTATGATATGTCTGGCTGAAGACTTTTTTTGATCATGGCTAGTTGGAGTTCTATAAGCCTCGTTTATATGAAGATCAAATTCTTTTTCTCTACCAGGGAAATTCTCCGTGATATTGTCTGTGAACAGGGTCCTGATGTCATTTATGCTATCTCCTGCTTTTTCATTTATTCCAATTAGTCTTAAGTTATTTTTCTTTGAGTCATCTAGCAGCTGCTGGATTGATTTTTCATTGTCCCTTGCTATTTTTAAGAATTCTTTTTCTTCATGATCACTAATTGCAAGCCTGTCTTCTATATCTGAGATCCCGTCCTCGCATTGGCTTAATCTGCTACAAATACTTTCAGTGGAATTTTTGTTCTCCTGGATATCTGCTTGAATCTGCCTTATGGATTCCATTTCTTTCCTATGCTGAGCATTCTTGGTTTCTATAATTTTCTTAAGCTCGTCTATTTTTTTGTCTGTATCAGCTATAGTGTCCTTGAGCATGGTCTTCATTGTTGATATTATCTCTGCAGTTATCTGTGAAATTATTTCTGATTTAGTTTTTTCCAGAGCCTCATTCAGTTGCTTTATTGTTACCACTTCAGATAGGCCAGGTGGGGGCTTTTGGATTGTCCAACCTCATTGCCCCCTAGGTTTGCCTTTGGTGAATTGGATGTGGAGGGTTGCATCTTGTTTAAGTGTTGTCTCATTTTCTTTTCTTTCTTTAGTTTAATTCCTGGGGTGATGTTTGTAAATTACCTATGGTAGGATACTTTATTGCTAGTGTTTAAGATCCTTAGGAGATGACTACTTCTCTGCAGTATCTTCCAAGTGTAGCTTATTTTTGGGTTTTGAGCTTGCTGCCAGATCCTACCTCTTCAATTTGTTGGGTATGAGAAGTTGCTACCTGTTTGGCCCAGTCCTCGGTTTTTTGGTACTGTGCCACTGTATTTTCTGTGACCCTTAGTCAGTCTCAGTCATGGAATATCAGGAAGGAAAACTGTTTAGAACAATTATTTCACTTTTGGCTATAATGGTACCTAAAGCATCAAACACAGCCTAGAAAATGACAGACTGAGCTAACCAGTTATTTGCCATTTTTAACCGTATAGAGTTGCGGTTATATAACAAAATCTAAAGCACACCAGAAAAATTATATGCAGAATACAAGTCCTTAATATGTCAATTTTGCCCTCAGGAGTTTAAATTTAAAATGAGTTAAGGAGGAAATAGAGTATTGGGAGAAGAGGAAGGAATTAGATGTAAGGTTGGAGGACCAAGAGAGATCCCACTAACATTGGGAAACTGGTGCAGAGGACTGGTGGGAAAAAGAGAAGGAAGGGAAAAAAGGAAGAACAGATCACAACCACAATCACAAAGAGGTTAGAGGCTCTGTTTACACTCATATAAAAACCAGAGAGAATAATGAAGGAAAGAGCAAACAGAGAAACAGAAACAAAAACGAAGACAAAAACAACAAAACAAACAAACAAAATAAAAATAAAACCCCACCAAAAAAAAAAAAAAAAAAAAAAAAAAGAAAAAAGCCCTTCACCAGAACAAAAAACAAATGAGAGGAAAAAGGAAAAAAAAGAAAAATAAAAAGAATCAGTTCCAGGTGTTGACTGCTGTAGGCAGGCACCGTGTGGTGACAGAGTCCTGTTCCGTGCAGGTCCGTCCCGCGAGCCAGGAGCGGCCCTTCGGCGGGGCAGTGGGCAGTAGCCTGTACTCTCAGGCGGAGACCGGTCTCGTTCGCCTGCGCCGTCAGCGCACTTTCTGCGGGCCTGAGAGCCGCGGCGCCGCGCTGAGTCCCCAGCTCTGTATTTTGGCACCGCGCTGATTTTCGCCGCACCCCCGCAATGGCGCTCAGCCAGTCGCTCTCTGGCGCGGGACAGCTGTGGTGAGAGACACTCACTCACCGCCGGCCAGCGCAGTTCTCCGCCGCTCCCCTGCCCGCCGCTGTCTCGCGATCCTCCGTGGGGGCTCCCTGGGCGCCAGCTGTCACCGTGTGTCCGCAGATTTGAGCTTCTGTCGCGCCGCGGCTCCTGGGACAGGGAGAATGCACCGCGGCCTCCTCCTCCTTCTTTGTTGAAAGTGCCCTTCACTGGCGCCCTGAGTCCTGAACTGCGCCTCAGAACTTTCCTGGGTCCAGGGGAGGCATCTCCCTCCCTCCTGCACTCTCCCAGTCACTATATTCCAGTGGCCCAACGGCAACTTTTAGAGAGTTCCATTGCCTGCTTCTTACACATCCGCCATCTTTTCTCCCTCCTGTCTGCTATATTTCTAATGAGTTACCTTTATACGTGATGTTTTGCTTGTCTCTGACAGCTTCTAAGATTCTGTCTTTCTGTTGGACGCCTGGGAGTTTGACTAAGGTGTGTCATGGAGAGCTTCTTTTTCATCATAATTAGTTGGTGTCTGCAAGCTATACTTGGAAAGTTTTCTATTATGGTTTCTGTAAACAATTTTTTTATTCTATGTGTGCTGTCTTCTACTTTCTCTCTAACTCCAGTTAGCCTTAGGTTCATCTTCTTAACATTTTCTAGTACCTATTGGGTGACTTTTTCTTGTTCTCTAGTCATTGTTAAAGTTTCTCTGAGTATTTTATCATAATTTATCATTTTGTCCTTGATTTCAGAAACCGTTTCTTCACACTGGTCATTTCCACAATTTATGAATTCTATACAATTTTTTATTTCCGGTATTTCTGCCTGACACCTTTTCATGGAGTCTGTATCTTTGGTAAATTTGTCATTTGAGGTTTGAACCATTTCTTTCAATTTTTATTTGTTTCTCCCATATCCACATTGGTCAGTTTGTAGGATAGTTCCCTGAGATTTGGGGGCTTGCCCTCTTTGAACTCGCCAAGTTTCTTTTTTTTTTTAATGTGGGTACCGGGAGTCGACCTCAGGACCTCACACTTGCCAGCAGGCGCCTGTGCTGCTGAGCGATATCACCGGCCCCTTTTTTTCCTTTATGTGGTTACCGGGAGTCGAACTCAGGACCTCGCACTTGCCAGGCAGGCACTTATGCCGCTGAGCCATCTCACCGGCCCTTTGCCAAGTTTCTTTACCTGTATTTTAATAGATTCATAAAGCTCCGCTACCCGATGTTTGCTTTCTTTTCCATCAGTGCCCACTGGATCTGACTTGGGAGAGTTGGGAGACCCTGAAGGCCTTTTGTTGCCTTGTTTTTCCATGTTCTGTGTGTGGGGGTGTTTTTGTTTTGGTGCCAGAAGTTGAGGTCAAGTAAAGTGAGGAGAGGCTGTCATTGACAGGAAGATCTTTTTAGTTATATTCTGCCTTCCAGTGATACGTTCACGGGTATGTTTGTCCAAAGACAGTGTTTACCCCTTAAGCTATTTAATTTAAATGGTTGGATTCTCTCACTGTGTTGTGAGGAGAGAATTACTGCTGGTTATAACAGCATCAACAGATCCAAAAATACATCACTTACACGCAATTACACTTTCACCTTTTATCAGTACCCTTTACAACCTATACTATATTGTTATTAGCAGTTAGTCTGCAGTGTGGAAGGGGCAAGGAAGGGAGGAGATAGAGGTATTCGTGATGGAGGATACAAGCCAGTAGAAGGGGAGGTAGATAGGAAAAATAGATTTAAAAAATTGGATAGGGGGTCAGACTCTGTTGGATGCCTTTTATAGTTGGAGTAAAGGATTAGCATTGAGGGTTTTAAACTATTTGTGAGGACAGGATGGGACGGGATGTAGGGGAGGGAGGTGTAATTTGGGATTGAGGAAAGCTTCAAGGTTGTCAGAATCTATTGATATATTTGTGCACCTATAAGGTGGAGAAGGGGCAGGAGAAGCCAAGGGCTAGGTAAAATAAGGAAGAGCGAAAAGAATAGAACATAGGGAACAGAAGGTCTATAAGGGAGGAGTAGGAAACGCGGAGGGAGAGCAGAATAGCAGAAGACAGAAAAAGAGCAGAATGGGGAAAACTTGAAAACTGGGAGAAACACGCAAAAATAGAAAATAGTACTGATACCGAAGGTAGAATTGACGAAAAGGAATAGGGAGATGAGAAGAGAGAATAACAACAATATCAAAGCAAAACAAAACGAAACAAAAAACAAAGGAAAAAAGAAAAATAACAACAACAAAAAGGTCTGTCAGGAACCCAAATCAAAGGCTCCAACAAGAGAAGGCACATGCAGTTCTCACATGTCTGCTATGCCACGAAGCCTGAGTGTCCAGCCGCTCCCTCTCGCCCCGGTCGTGGTCTGTCCCCACGCAGCCGCACCAGCCCCTGGTGAGGGCGTCCGTTTCTCTGAGCCGCCTCCTTACTGCAGGCTGTGTGGAGGGAGGCACGGTTAACTGCAGTCTTTTGTCTCTGTCCTGCAATCCGACCACCTCATTTAATTCGGAAGGAGGAGGATGTGAAATATTTTTTCTGACACCGAGCTCTTATTCATCCTCTGCCAACGTCCTATGACTCTTGCTTCCCTTTGTGCTGGGCAAACCTCCCTGTCATTGTTTCACATATTTTCTATTTGGTTGCAAGCAGTTCTCTGCCCCAGCCTGTCCCATCTTTTCCTTTGCACTCAAATCCCAAACTTACCCTGTCTCATGAATTCCCCTTTCCAGCCAGCAAGCAGAATCTGGCATGGTCCCTGGGCTTGGTGTAGGGACTTGCCCCACCCCCACTAAGCGTGCCAATGCTCCCGTTCAGGATTTCCTCCTCCCTCAGATTTTTCTGGTCTTTGTGGAGAGGACAGGGAAGAGCTCACTGTGGACCAGCTGGTCAGTCTAGCTTCCTCCTCCTCCCTGTCTCCGGGGGTGTGATCCTTAGTGGGACCCTGCCAGTGGGCTCACCGGAAGCCATTTGCTGTGTTTGCCCTCTCTCTGCCTGGGGTGGGGTGGGCTTCTCTTGCCCATGGTGAGCACTGGAGAAGATGCTGCAGGGACGTAGCATTCCCAGGGGTGGGGTGGAGAGAAGGGGCCCGTATACGCAGATTCTGCTGCAGGAGTCTGACCTTGCAGCCCTCGTTTGTCCCCTCAGGCCATCTGGGACACTGTCCTGATGGCCATTCCCTGGAGAAGCGGTGGCCAGAGCAGTGTGGACCAGTGATGGCGGTGCCAGTTCCACTTTTCAGCAATCCAGATATTTGGTTTGATCTACATGTACCATCTTTCAGATTAATTTTCCATTTCAGGGTAAAGGTACCTACCACCTCCATTTCAGAGGACCTGCATTTTCAGTGAATCTTTGAATATCCCAAACACGATGCCTCCTCTAGTCAACCACGTTGGACCTCTTGTCATTGATATTTTGATGGAGCTTGCATTGAATCTGTGGATTGCTTTTTGTAATGTGGCCATTTCGGCAATGTTAATCCTGCCAACCCAAGAACGTGGGAGTTTTTTCCATCTTCTGGTGATTTCCTCAATTTCTTTCTTCAGTCTTATGAAATTTTCATTGTAGAGCTCTTTCATTCCCTTTGTTAGATTGATCCCTCGGTATTTTATTTTATTTGAAGCTACTGTGAATGGAATTGTTTTTCTGAATTCTTTATCAGTTAGTTCATTATTGGCATATAGTAAAGCTATTGATTTTTTTTTTTCGTGGGTACCGGGGGTCGACCTCAGGACCTCGCGCGCCAGCAGGCACCCGTGCCGCTGAGCGATATCACCGGCCCTTTTTTTGTATGTGGGACCTGGGAGTCAAACTTGGACCCTCGCGCTTGCCAGGTGGGCGCTTACGCTGCTGAGCCATCTCACTGGCCCAAGCTATTGATTTTTTATGCTGATTTCATATCCTGCTACGTTGCTGAATGCATTTACAAGCCCTAGCCATCTTTTGATGGAGTCTTTAGGGTTTTCTAAGTGTGGGATCATATCTGCAAGCAAAGCTTTGTCTATTTAATAAGAAAAACCAACAGAGCTATCTCTCTTTTTTTGTAAGAAGTCACCGCCCAGGTTCCAGCCCGCAGGCCTTGGCCAGGTTCCTAAGGTGGGATGCGTGGCTGTGCACCTTCTCCCTCAGTTGTTCCTTTGGGATTTGTCCTGATGAGCATCCAGAGAGGCAAAGAAATGAGACAGCAAGCCCACCTGGGCCCACCCAGGGGAAAATGTTCACCTTTTCCCCTTCCCTTTTCCTAACTCAGGTGACACATCTTTCCAAAATCGATGGTGACATCGCACAGACCACGCTGGACATCACCAACACCAGCTGCAGGCTGGACATGCATCACAAGACACTGGCTGAGCTGGACCAGGAGGTGAAGAAAGTCAACGACCTCATCACCAACAGTGAGAATGAGATCTCCCGGCGCACCATCCTGATAGAGCGGAAGCAGGGTCTCATCAACTTCCTCAACAAGCAGCTGGAGCAGATGGTTTCCAAGCTGGGGGTGAGGCCTGTGGTGGGGAGAGGCAACTTGCTTGCTCTGTGCCTGCTGGGAGCAGAGCCCCTTTCAGGACTTGTTACGTTCAGAAACGCGCCCGTAGAACATAGTCAGTCTTCTTCCCCTTCCTGTTTGCAAGCGTGCGGACGCTCCAGGCAGAGATGCCTCTGCTCGGGCCAGATAATGAAGGTCATAGGCACCGTAGGCCTGATGGCCTGCACAGCGTTGGCAGCCAGAAAGGAGCTTCTCACCTCGCCCTGAGCAGTCTTCTGCTTTTGATTTTGTTAATGGCTGTGGGCCGTACAGACAGCAGTGGGTTGGGTTTCACCCACTCCCCCTGACCTAAGGAAAGTGGCCTAATAAATCTGAGGCTCGTCGTCCTATGCATCACTTAGGTATCTGTAACCTAAGGACACCATGGGCTCATGGAGGGGCAGCAAAGTGAGCGCTCAGGTGGGCCCCTACGCTGGACAGCCCCCTTTCACTCTAAAAGCCGTACAACCCAGTGGCTCCTCAGGGAGCAAAATCCCTGAGCCTCGAAGGCCTGCTGCAGTGGACAGTGTTCCAGTTGGGGAGGCGGAAGCCTCGCTTGTGGGGACCCCTATGCCTTAGACCTGGGGCCTCAGACCAGGGAACCGATGGAGTTTCCCGGCCTTCCTGAGAGGTAGCAGAACCACTCCTAGTAAATGCCTGGATCTCTGCAGCAACCCAAAAGGAGACCTTTGAACCCCGAGGTTCACTCTGCTTTCTGGCCAACGTCCTCCTAGGGGGAAGAACTAGGACCCCTGGAGCTGGAGATCAAAAGGCTGACCAAGCTGACCGAAGAACACAACACCAGCGTGACTCAGGCCCAAGTGACCTGGCTCCGCCTGCAGCAGGAGCTGGTCAAGGTCACACAGGACCGTGAGGAGCAGCTGGTGTCCTTGGACAAGCTCAAGAAGGAGGCACACATCTTGGAGCAGAAGAAACTGCGCACAGAGAGTAAGCCACGTGTGCACCCTCAGATCCACCCTGCCTCCCGCAGCCCCGATGGGGGCATCCTCTGGGGGAGGGGCCCACAAGGTGGATGCAGCACTGGGTTTCCATACGGCCTTAAAAGTGAGCAACAGGGCTGGTGATATAGCTCAGCGGCATAAGCACCAGCCTGGCAAGCACGAGGTCCTGAGTTCGGTTCCCAGTACCCACATTAAAAAAAAAAAAAAAGTGAGCCACAGAAACACTTAGCTCACTTGTCTCATAAATATGAGCCTTGCCCAGCTGCTGGCTTTGCAGCCATAGTGAGGGGTAACAGCATGGAGTGAACCTGTCAGAATTCATGAACAGTGAGAGGAGCTCCCCAGAGAGAGGAGGATGGCACTGCTACCTCGAAAAGAAGGATGCTTAGGGGGAAGTGCTGATATGAAGGCTGTGGGACCCCCCTGGCTGTCCCCAAGCTCAGGCCAGCTGATGTCCTAGCATCCCCCACATCCAGGCTCAGAAGACTCCCTGGTCCCCAGGGCTATCACCCCATGCTACCCCCTTCACCCTGGTCTGCCCAAGTGCCAGGGTTCAAGGAGGGGGGCATGTCCTTCCTAGGCTACCACCTACCATATGCCAGCTGCTGAGGTGTCCTGGTCAGAGATCCAGCAGGTCTGCTCTGCTTGGCCACTTCTCAGAGGCCTGGCTGCCCTCCTGCCTTGCTCTTGGGGGTCCCCTGGCCAGCTCGTTGGAGGGTGGAGGGTACACAAGACGTACAGACCTGTCAGTGGGATGCAGCCATAGGAAAGCCAGAGCTGGCTAAAGTACTGAGCATGGATACAGGGTGAGATCTGTCAGGGCGAGTGAGGACAACAGAGGAGTGTGCGGGTGACCAAGCACAGGGGTGGTCAAGGGTCCCCATAGTGGGAAGGTGGTGGGAAAGGCAGAGAACCTTGGAGCTGGACAGACTACGTACATTTGGTGTCCTTTTCCCGTCTTGATGTCAAGAATATCTGTCATGCTGCATACTGACTGGATCTGGGCTTGGGTCAGGGTCTGCCTTTCCCAGAGACCAGAAATGTCTGAGTGACACCCATGTCCCCACATCAGGGAGGGGGCCCAGGCCTCCTGCATCCTGCTCTCCCTCCGCACCCACTGGGCCCTCAGCCTGGGGTCCTCGAGGTTCCCTTAAAGGACCAGGCTTTGGGAGAGTAGCACTAGGAAGAGACCCCCTGTCCTGCCCTTCGGCCCAGCAAGGATGTGATTCAGGTGGGGGCCCCAAGAAGGACCAGAGGGGAAAGGGAGAAGCAAACCCTGACTCCTCTTCCGAGGTTTATTTCTGCCGCTTCAGCAAGGACCCTGCCCTCGGTTCTCTGTGCAGGCAAGATCGAGCAGGAGAAGAGGGAGCAGAAGGAGATTAGCCGGCACATAAAGGACCTGGACCATGACCTGAAGAAGCTCTGCATGCTACTGAGCAAGAACCGGTGCAGCTCGGAGGAGCTGCAGCACAGCAACGTGGTGGCTGAAACAGAGTTTGTGCGTGGGCTGAAGGTCAGCGCCGCCCTGCCCTGCCCAGCCTGGGTCCCCTCGGCCACACATGTCCTTGATTCGGGCTGCAGCTTTTCCATTTCTGATGGGACTTAGGTACCACAGCCCCAGTGTTTGTGGTCCCTAGTTGTCTCCACGGTTCTCCCACTCTCACCCTGCAGGACGCAGAGAGGGAGACCATCGAGATGCAAGAGAAGCTGAACCAGCTCTGCGAGGAGAAGGCCACCCTTCTGAATGGCCTGGTGGAGGCAGAGTGAGTCCTGGGTGCTGTCCCCCATCTGCTCTAAATGTCACCACCCCAGCAGTGCATCTGTGGGTATGGCCACCATTCACTATGACCATTGGGGGTGGCTCTGAGCCTGCCTTCAAAGATCCCAGAAGAACCACAGAAAGCCACCACAGACTTCCGGTCTACCACCCTTGGTGGCAGCCAGCCCTCCAGCCAGACCAATTACCACTGGAAACTGAGTGGCTTTCTTTGACATAAACTTGTTAAAATATGTATTATTTTTATGGTGTCTGATTATCAAACACCCAACCTAAGCATCTTAAACCATAACAGTGTGCAAAGGAGGAAGGGGAAAATATGATTCCAACTGTCCTCCTTTCCCAGAAAAACACTGTGTAGGTATATTTCTTTTCTTGTTTTATTTTAAGCAAAAATCTTCCCCTATGAAGCAGTTTTTATATATTTGTGGCTATGTTTCCACGACAATGCATGTGGATCTATAGCTCCGTTGGAATGGTTGCTGGGTCCACTCCTCGTGGGTGCACTTCAGTGTGTACAACACACTCAGAGGGAGGGGTTCCCAAAGAGATTGTCCCTTCCTTGTAGCTTGATAGGACCTGCCATGCCTAAAACCATCTGGGACCAATGCTTTTGGGGTATGTGTCTTTGGTGACATTTTAACAGAAGGAATGAACAAAATATACAATGAATGTTTACATTTTTAAAATTTATTATACTAAATAACACATTGCCGTGATTCCCCTCAAAATATTCCTCCTCGCTTAAAATATACTTATCCCATCATTCTTGCCACTTCCTGAAGCAGTTCTGGAAGTTCTCCTTCCTGAGTGTCTTTACAAGGTATGATCAATACTATGGTGACAGTGACTGCTGCTGCTGAGTGCCATCCCACAGACAGGCAAGCTCCTGCAAACACTTTGGTGTGTCCTTATCTACTTTATTCACTGGATATGGCATCCTGTGACTTCTGGCTCTTTCCTAGGACCAAAATGACCGTGAAAGGTAAACATTTTTAATTCAGAGGACATCAAGGCAGCCACAACACCACAACCGAAGACACTCACAAGAGGGGGTTTCCAGAACTGCTTCAGGAAGTGGCAAGAACAGTGGGATAAGTGTGTTCAAAGCGAGGGGGAGGATTATTAGCAATGAGTCTTATTGTAATAAATTTTTTAAAAATTTAAATTCACCATATCATTTTATTACACCTCCTAGATCCATTCATGCTTTTACTTCTTTTTTTTTTTTTTTTTTTTTTTTAATGTGGGTACCGGGAGTCGACCTCAGGACCTCGCGCTTACCAGCAAGCGCTTGCACTGCTGAGTGATATCACCGGCCCTTTTTTTCCTTTATGTGGGTTCCAGGAGTCGAACTCAGGACCTCGCACTTGCTGGGCAGGCGCTAATGCCACTGAGCCATCTCACCGGCCCATGCTTTTACTTAAGTCAACTTTCATCAATTACATTTACCTTCTCAGCTCCTGAAGTTATATATTCATGTTTCCTCATTTCTCAATATCTTTCTCTCTCAATCCTTTTCATCTCTCATCCTTTTCTTCTCCTTCCTCCTCCTCCTCTTCCTTGGCTGCCCCGCTGTTTGCCCGAGGTTTGTGTATTCTAAGCATTGACAAAGCTTTCCTGCAAGGAGCTGCAGAGTAAACTTTCAGCATCACGAGCCTCTCAGTCTCTGCCACTCCAGCTCAGAGGCTGGGTGAGGCCCTGGAAGAAAATGGGTTTCCCCAGTTCTGGCACTGCCTCTCTCACCTCTGCAGACACCAGATCATGCTTTGGGAGAAAAAAATCCAACTGGCAAAAGAGATGCGTGAGTCGGTGGATTCAGATGCCAGCCAGATGGAAATCCGCGCCATGAAGGCGGAAATCCACAGGATGAAGGTGAGCAGGGGAGAATGGTGTGGACAGGGCCTAGCAGGACCCCTTGTGGCTTGGGGACCAGGCTCCCTGGGGCCACCCTGGCTAGGGGGCAACGGATGAGGATCCTGGGGACAACCCCACCCCCACACAGCCACCTGCACTCAAACCAAGCACAGGCTGCAGGCACTGTGCCCCCTGACCTGGCCCTTACCTCAGGGTCTGTCTCTGTCCCTACAGCATGGAAGTAATGACAGTGTCATGAATCTCTCGGTCACAGGTCACACACAGTTACACACATATCATTTCACAAAACACTGTTTTATCCTTACTCCAAGCAATCAAGGCACTCTGCTATTTGAAACTGGGCGTGGTGGCACATGCCTGTAATCGCAGCACTGTGAGAGGCTGAAATTGGAGGACTGCAACTTCAAGCCCAGCCTGGATAACTTGGAGAAACTGTCTCAAAATAAAAAGGACTGGGGACATAGTTAGCATTCGTGAGAACCTGGGTTCCATTCCCAGCACCACACAAAATGCTGGCTGTGACCCCACATTTCACAACAGGAGAGACAGGAGGAGCCTCATACAATAACAGGGCTCAGAGGGCCGGTGATGTAGCTCAGCGTCATAAGCGCCTGCCTGGCAAGTGCAAGGTCCTGAGTTCGACTCCCGGTACCCGCATATAAAAATAAATAAATAAATAACAGGGCTCAGAAAGACACCCCTATCTTGTCCCTCATATGTAGTGAAACTTCATAGGGATCCGCCTGTCTTGCTGCTGCCTGAGACACGGTTCTTTCCAGAAGTCCCCACTAAATTGCACTTGGTGCAATCCTGGACCTGTCTTCATCCTTCTTCGAGGTCTGGGCAGCTTCTGCCCTTGATGGATGGTTCTCATGCTGGGATGGGTTTTTCCAAAACAGTGAGGGTCCTCCAGAGAGAGACCCACGAGGGCATATACAAGGGGTATTCAGAAATACGGTTGCATGTTTACATTGTAAAATTTTATTACAGTACAAGACACATTGGCATTAATCACCCCTCAAAATACTCCCCATCAATTCAAATACATCTATCCTATCCTTCTTTCCACTTTCTGAAGCATTTTCAGAGGTCCTTTTTCCTGAGTGTCTTTATAAGGTGTGATCAAAAATACAGTGAATGTTGCTGCCAAGTGCCATCGGAAAGGCAGGCTTGTAAAAACATTATGATGAGTCCTCATCCACCATCTAGCATGGGGCAACTTCTGGTCCTCCTCCAAAGTCAGAATGACCATGAAAGGTCAACGTTTTGAATTCATTCAGAACAAGGCAGCCACGACAGCACAATTAAAGACACGAAAGAGGACTCCAGACCTGCTTCAGAAAGTGGCAAGGGTGATGGGATAAATGTGTTCAAAGTGAGAGGGAGTATTTTGGAGGGCATTCATGACAATGTGACTCTTGCCCTGATAAATTTTCAAAAAAAAAATTTTTTTTTTGTGGGTACCAGGGGTCAACCTCAGGACCTCGTGCGCCAGCAGGCACCCGTGCCGCTGAGCAATGTCACCGGCCCTTTTTTCGTATGTGGGTTCCAGGAGTCGAACTCGGGCCCTTGCGCTTGCCAGGCAGGCGCTTACGCCGCTGAGCCATCTCACTGGCCCAAATTTTCAAAAATTTCAACACAAGCGTATTTTTCAATCGCCCCTCGTATACAGTCACGTGCCACCTAACAGACATTGCAGTCAGTGGTGAGATGGGGGATACGGCGGTAGTTCCCGAGGATTACATCACTGAGGGAAGTTGTCTCATTTTACGTGATGTATTTCTCTGAACATGTCCCTGTATTTCTCTGAACATAGGACACATGACTACCTATGAGGCGGGAGTCCGCTCCTGTGCTCCTGCAGGCTGTGGCGTCCTGCAGTTTCCCGTCTACTGCTGGGGACCCGGAGGCTGGTGCTGTAACTCAGCCCGCATCCAAAGAGGGTGAACTTGAGAAGGGCGAATGGTGTAACTCCCAGTCCAGTGTCCCTGTCCCAGAAGAGGGACAATCATACCCTCCTTATCCTTTTCTTTTTCCTCCCTATAGACTAGATGGGCAAAAGTATGGGCAAAAGAGCGCTGACCTCAGTAGAGCCGTCAGATTACTTTTCCAAAAAAACCCACACGATAGTGGTTACATTTCTGCCACTTCCAAAGTCCGAGGGGTACCAGTCTATCAGTACTTTCCTTCCTTGCCTGTTTTCCTCCTTTTTGATTGACTTTGTTGGGGCACAGCTTACATCCGATACGATGCGCTTATTTCACACGTACAGTTCTGTAGGCCCTGACGCGTAGACATACCCATGTAGCCATGGCTGCTACAAAACTGCAGATTCCTCAGCGGGCTTCCCTGTGTCACTGTCGTATCAGTCCACGGTGCATTTGTCATAGCCGAGAAACTAGCCTTGGTACCATTCTACTACCCAAACCACCGAATCTAATCAGGTTCCACAGTCCTGTCCATGATGGCCTTTTTCTGTCCCAGGATGCACCCAGGTCACATTGAATGCTCCCACCTCTCCCTTTCCTCTCTCTCTGGCAGCCCTTTCTTGTTTGAGGGTGTTTTGTTTTGTACTAGGAAACTGAACCTATCACTTTTTTATTTTTTATTTTGAGACAGGGCTTGAACTTGCAATCCTCCTGCCTCAGCCTCCCAGAGTGCTGGAATTACAGGTGTGCACCACCACACCTGGCTATTACCTGAGTTCTTTTTGTGAATGTGCACTCATTCCCTCCAATGCCTGCTGCCCACAGACCACTTGTGGCTCTCACTGTGTCCCTGCCAGTCCTGTGTAGGATGGCACCAGCAGGGAACAAGCTGTGGCAGGCAAGGCCACAGCTTCCAGCACAGCAGGTATCCTTGTCCAGCCTGGTCCCTCTGTCCTGTACCCCCAGGTCAAGCACAGACAGCTGCTGAAGCAGCAGGAGAAGATGATCCGGGACATGGAGATGGTGGTGGCCCACAGAGAGACCATCATAACCCAGGCTGAAGGGCAGAGCAAGATGGACAAGAAGGCGCTCACCCGGACCGACTTCCACCACCAGCAGATTGAGCTGCAGCGGAAAATCAGGGAAACCCACAAGGTGAGCAGCAGAAACGTGGGATTTACGTTGTCTTTTTCTACCTCCATGACCCAAGGAATATTCTAGAAAAGTGCTCCTGACCCAGCTCCACAAATGCTCTTGAGGGTGGGCATCACGATGTCCCTGCTGGTGTCCTATTGCCCTTCGCGAGTGATCACCATACCCCCCAGCACTGGCCTGAGGACACTTCTTCCCTCTTGTCACACCACCACCTGGGGTCCCACTCCAGGCCATGGTCACACTCTGGCTCCCACCCATCCGGTCCCCATGGCCGAGTCTTCTCTGCTCCTCATTCCCGTGGGCTGCGGTATGTGCTGCCACATCACAGCTGTGACAAAGACGTAACAGTGGGGGATGGCAGGGATGGAGGAGGCCAGATTTGGAACTGCGCAAGCCAATCTGTCCTGCCCTGGTGACAGAAGCCACTGACTGCATCTTCTGGGCTGTGACCACCCTCTGTGAGGGGACACATGACCAGTGCTGGATCCTGCTGTGTGGAGATGTGGTGGCCGTCAACGTCACCTGTGCACAGCAGGGGCCTCCTGAGTACCCCTTGCCTGGTACCTTCATGGGCCTGCCCCTAGAAGTGTGTCTTGGGGTCTAGCACACTTTGCCTGGGGCCCAAGGCAGCTGTGTGTTTGCCTTTTTCATAACAGAATTAGCTCCAGGAAACACAGTGTGTGGGCAAGGGTGTAACTCCCAGTGGGGGCCTGAGGACAGCCTGCTGGAACGCAGTGGGTACCACCAGAGCCTGTGTCCCTGTCCACCTGGCCACGTCCACTGAGCATGTTCTGTGTACCTTGCCCTGGGAGGGGACAGGCCAGTGCCCCAGTGCCCACTCCGTTAGCTATCACCAGGCCAGAAGCTGGGCTCAAGTTTCCCAGGTGGGCCCCACTACTCCGCTGACCCGCTGTGCGGCCACAGACACACAGGAAGCCTTTCCAAGCCCACCTCTCCACACCTGCCAGTGCAGAAGGAGCAGAACTGCCTCCCAGGAAGGCGAAGGTTAAAGGAAACAGCAGCCATGACCAGGCACAGTGTCGTGACCACGGGGACATCTAAGAACGTGGCTCCAGAGGCCCCCAGGCACTCATGTGGAGCCTCCCGTGTCCCCCACCAGGACCCCTCACGTTCTTTGTCCCGCTCCCCACCAGGCAGTGTCCAAGGCCTCCTGCCCCGTGGGCCCCTCCACGTGTGTGCAAACGGGGCCTTTTCCTCCTCCTGCCAGTCCCATCCCGAAGTTCCGCGTCCCCAGCCTGGCCCGGAGAGTCACTGTCTTCATCATCTTTCTCTGGACCCCGCATCAGCTGCCCATAGCTGCTAGATCCTCCTTTCTCTATAGCTCTGCTTCCCTTGCCGGTATCTGGCTGCACCCCTGCCACCCCCTACTGCAGACACCTCCTGAGGCACCATGTGTCCTGAGGCTCTGCGAAGGGTTCCCCATCCCGCCGGAAGCCACTCCACTGGCACACCCCTCTCCCTCACGTGCCCGACGTGGCCTCGGCCCCTGCCTTGGCTCGAGGCTGCTGAGCTGTTCCCAGCCCAGTGCATGTCCAGGAGACACCTGCGGACCCTTAGCCTGTCTCTGTCTGCTAAGTGACCGGGCTGCAGGGGCCCAGCAAGTCCTATCTATCTCCTAGGAAACCGAGCAGTGCAACAAGACCATCTTGGAACTGGAAGAGACTCAAAAACTGCTGAACACCTCCCTCCTGGAGAAGCAGGAGAAGCTGTCCGGGATGCAGGTGGACACTGACACGCTTGAAGCCGACATCAGGCAGCTCACAGCCCTCAAGCGACAGGTAAGAGTCCCAGGAGGTCCCTCAAACTGAGGCTCCTGGGCGGAAGGACGCGACACACCCAGGAGAAGCCATTGTGTCCCAGGCTCTTGACAGTGCCGCTGGTGTTTACGTTTTTGTGGCCTTGTAATTCCTTCACTCGGCAAATATTGATAACTAGCAGTTAGGGCCCAGGTACCAATCTGGATGCTAGGACCACAGGGCAGATAAGTCAGAACTCCCCGCCCTCGCAGAGGTTACGGGCTGTGGGGAGGAGGGCAGAGCGTAAGCACACTTGATAAGGAAAAAGGCAAGATGTGTTAGATGGGGGTAAATCCTTTGAAGAAAAATAAGCAGAGAAACCATGTCGGGGCATCAGGGTGGGATGGGAGAATGAAATTTGAATGTGGTGGCGTGGGAAGGCTGCACTGAGAGGACGAGGGACTCAAAGGAGGCAGAGAAGCGGCCCCAGGCAGAGGGAACAGGAGGACAAAGAGGGCCCTGCAGGACTGCGGCAGCTTCAGCAGAGCACTGTCCTGACTTTGGGCTTTTGTTGTAGGGGTTGAGGGGAGACACTCTAGGGCTGAGGGCCACAAAGGAGCTGGGATTCCGCAGGATGCCCTGACTCCAGAGGTGTGGGGTCGAGGGCCCAGGGTGCATGCAGGAGGCTGCTTGAAACTCACGGCTCTCCAGGAGAGTGCTGTGCGTGGACAAGGGTGGCCACCACTCTGTATGTATAATTCAGAAGCCATCCCAGTTAAACTTCCTGCGGGCCTGGCGTGTACGAGCGTAAGGGGGGGGGTCAGGTGTGACTCCCAACATTTAGGCCTGGTCAGCTGAGACAGGAACATGTCCACCATCTGTCTTGACACACAGTGGCATCAAACCTGTCTCCTTGCAGCCAGGCATGGTAGTGCACGCCTGTAATCCCAGCACTCTGGGAGGCTGAGGCAGGAGGATGGTTAAGTTCAAGCCCAGCATAGGCAATTTAGCAACTCAGCAAGACCCAGTCTGAAAATAAAAAACAAAAAAAAGAGCTGGGGATGTAGCTCAGTGCAAAGGTCCTGGGTTCAATCCCCAGTATCACAATAAATAAATAAATAAAGTGGGTCCCAAAGACAAGGGAATAATAGTGACTGAGACTGCAGACTTCAATCTCCAGTACAAAAAACAAACAAAACAAAAAAAAATAGGTCTGTCTGGGTGGATGACCAAGGCTCCCAGGCAATGGGAATCTGGCTGTCCCTGGGATCTGGAGCCTCCGTTTCTCTCTCTCCAAGGTGTAGTTCTCCTCCTTGGCCTCGCTCCCAGGTGAGCTGGGGCAGGGGGAAGCTGCTGGCAGGTGTCCCTCTGATTTGCACGACCTGACACAGGGTCCCTCTCCCACCCAGAACCTTTCAGAGATCGTGACCCTACAGACACGCCTCAAGCACCTGCAGGCCGTGGTGGACGGGAAGTACACCTTCCTGTTCCGCTCCCGGAAGTCCTTGATGCTGGAGCACAAGCGCCTGGAGGGCCGGCTGGCCCTGCTGAGCACCATCTTGACCAGTGTGCAGAAGGATCACCCCCAGTTCCAGGAGGCTCTGCGCCCCATCAGCCAGAAGATCACCAGCAAGCTGGTATCCCTGGAGCCCTCCTAGAAAACACCAGGGATCCCCCCACTTCCAGGACCCAACGCTGAAGAAGACCGCCAGAATTCCGAGTATCATCAGGGACCAGGGATCTGTGTGCCCTTGGAAAGACACCATTTATGGGAAACAGACAGGCCAGCCCCAGAGGAATTATTTCTGAGCCACTCAGTTTAAACCAAGTAGAACCCAGTGTCACCGGCAGCGCTGGGTGAGCCTGAGTGTCCCCTTTCCATCAGCAGGGGCGTCGCCTGTGAATACAAACCCCCAAGTAAAAAAAGCGGTGGGTGGTGGGTCCCCAGGACCAGCCTTGTGGAGGGAGAGGGGGCCCCACGGAAGCCAGGGGTGGGACTGGTAGGTGGGCATCGGAGGCTGCTTCATTCCTAGTGCTCTGCTAGGGTACAACTGAGGGCCCCAGCCACCTTCCAGGCGCCCCATGCCCTCCCCGCAGGGAGCTCGGCCTTCCCCACCCCACCGCCCGGAGTGCAGGACCTCAGGGGTTCCCAGGAGGCCGAGCACTGGGCTGTACTCTGCTCCTGGAGGCTGTAACGGGACTTCAGCAAGCTGGGGCCTATCCCCCGCCTGCCAACCTCTCTCCTCTCTCACACGCTGCCGCCTTCTGAGACGGTTACCCTGGGGCTTCTCCGACGGTGAAAGGGAAAATGTTCTACAAAAGAATTTCACTTTCGAACTCTGGAGCGGAATAAAATACCTATTTCTGAATATGGCAGGAAGACACATTTATTCTAAAGCTGCAGAAATAACAGAACTACAAAGCAGGCAGGGAGGTCCTAGCTCCCCACCTGCGCAAGGGTTTTCTATCTCATGCCTAACGTGTGCTCGTCTTTATATGAGCATTTGCTCACTTGATGCAAACATTCTCGAGTCCTGTAAGTTTTCACAATCGCTGGCTGTCACGATGCCTTGCCTGGTCCCCCAGGAGGGAGTGTAAATCACGGAGTAAGAGTAAGGCGCCTCCAGACCTGGGCCGACTCCAGCCTCTCGGCCTTTCCCACGCGTCCCCAGGCTGGGTCTGCGGAACCAGCTCCTGCGGGCAGGGCGCGGCTTGGCGAGCTTTGCCGAGTCCCGCTTTCCGCGAGAACGTGACCCGGGCTGTGCCCACGCGCGTCGTGTCCCGACTCTGTCCCCGAAAGAACCAGCAGCCACAGCGGGATGTGCGCCCCAGGACCCCGGCCCACGCCCCCCTCGGGGCCGCTCCTGGCGCATCGTCACTAGGGGGCGCAGCGCGACACAGCGCGGGCCTCCCCTCGGGCGCCTGCGCGGGGCGGTGCCACGTGACACCGCGGGCCCGCCCCTCCAGCCGGCCACGTGACCGAGCGGGCCGCTGAGGGGCGTCTGCGCGGCGGGCGCGCAGGTGAGCGGCCGTTGGTGGGCGCGCGCGCAGGTGAGTGGCGAGCGCCGCTCGGGAGCGGGAGGGAGAGGCCGGGCCTCCCCGGGCGGGCGGGGATCGCGGCGTGCTGCTCTCAGCGATTTCCTAATTGGGAGAGGGAGCGGAGCAGCGGGGACAGTGTCCCCGGGAACGGGACGGGCCGCAAAACCGGGGTTCTTGCACGTCTCTGCGGTGCTCAACTGTTTGTGTCGTGTCTCACCGGAGAAACTGAGGCATCCAGAGGGTGAGAAACTTCAGCCTCGGGTGTCAGAAAGGTGGCGTTTGAACACGCCCTGCGCCAGGGAGGACAGTGGGTCCAGCCACTTCCCAGAACGCGGATTTGTCCTTTTTAGTCCTTCCCCTTTTGTCTCTGATCGGGGCAATGAGAGCAGAACTGAGAACCCTCCCACAGGGCTGGGGTGCTCGCTCGCTCCCCGTTTCTAGGACCGCCTTTCCCCTAGGGAGCACACGGCTCAGGCGGGGCTGAGCCCTGAGCCTCCTCTGCGCTCCCGAAAGATGCAGCTGCCCAGACCCTGCCGGGGCGGGGAGCTCCAACTGTGGACCCTGCATTGTACCCGCAGTCTTGAGTTCCCTAAAGTCTGAATCATAACCACAAGGTACCACGAGTGTCTACGAGGGCCAGAGAAGCTGGGGCTCTGCAGCATAGGACAAAGTGAATATTTGGTCTCTGCGCTTGCTTCCTGGCGCGCAGCTCCCCAAACTCTTGGAAACCCCGGAGTGATACCTTCCGAGTGCTAGTGAGGTAGCTGGTGACCCCTAGATAGCTTCCAGGGGGTAGAAAGACCAGACTTGTTCATACTTTTAGCCTCACTCACCCACCCACCTAGTCCAAGAAAGGGCTGGGGAGCGAGTCCATCACCAGTGGCCAATAATTAATCAATGCCTGCATAATAGACCTCCACCCTCCAAAAAAAGACCCTAAAGAGCCGATGGGTGAATAACATGGAGATGATGGAAGGGTGGTGGCCAGAAAGCTCTGCCCACCTGAGTTACAGTCTTTGTTAAAAAGAAAACAAAAACAAAGACAAAACAGTAAATGTAAGTGAAGTGCCTTCCAGAGTCTGCGAGCTGTTCTAGTGAACATTATGGAGCCTGGACAGGGGCTCATGGGAACCCCCAAGTTGATAGCCAGTCAACAGAAGTACTGCAGATGCCCTGGGACTTGCACCTGGCTGCTGAAGTGGTGTGGTCTTGTGGGGCCAAGCCCTTAACCGCGGGGTCCATGCTAACTCTGGGGAGTCAGTGTCACAGTTGAATTGGGTGATGGGACACCCAGCTGCTGTCCGGAAGCTGAAGATTTGGTTGGTGGAAGAAAAATATCCCACAAGTTGATGTTACAAATGTTGTGGGGGAAAAACTTCACTCCCAACCCAGAGAGCCCCGATTCACAAATGACCCCTGGTGTCCCCCGAGCACTGCTGCTGGTCAGAATGTTCTTGGCCAGCTCTTCTGTGACGTGGCCAGCCCTGTGTGTCACCCCTGCTGGTGTGTGACTTTTCCCCCACTGTATATGTTTACTGGCAGTAAGAAGGTCACACAGAGCCATGTTGGCCAATGGACCCAGTCGCTGTGCTCTGAAATCCATCCCTGCTTCTGCCCCTGGGCTGTTCCTGGAAGACCCTGACTCCATGGCCAGCTGTGCCTTGACCACTGCACCCCCACCATGGCCTTACTGCTAGGACACTTTGACTCGAACCTCTTCTTTCTCCCTCCCATGGGGTCAGACTGGCATGGGTGTGGTGGCTCTCCCAGCCTTCCTGTCCCAGCCCCACTTTCTCAGCGAGATAAAAGATTTCTGTAGAAAATCCTTGTATATTTATCCCATGTTGGTGCCTGCTGCTCCTTGGAGGGGCTGGACTGAGACCGCGTTCCTTGCACAGTGCTTAGAAAATGCAGCTATAAGCCAAAGAATGGGACCGGTCTCTTGTTCATCTCACCACCAGACTCCGAGCCTTATGTCCTCATTGTCTCTGTTCTCGGCGGCTTCAGATGCAGCGTCCCCAAGCATGCCTCTCCCTGTGTACCACAGGGAGGGCCATGGGGCTCCTGGCTGCAAAGCCGTCGGGGATCAGGCCTCTGTCTTTTGTGGTGTGGCCATCCCTAGAGTGTGGCCCTCGGCAGAGCCCAAGATTTCTTACTGTGGCATATCCCTGTGCCCTGCAGCAGGAAAGGAACCAAAGAGGTAGTGGTCCCCCAAGGACACTGTTCCACTGACTTCTCTTTGCTGAGATTTAATGGCCTGGGCCACACCTTCCTGGAGAAGTGGGGCTCATATCACATACTGTTGGAGCTTGCTCACTTCACTGTCATCTGTCACACTGGGTTCTTCCTGTACATCTTTTTTTTTTTTCCTTTTTGGAGACAGGGTCTCATTACGTAGCCCAGGCTGGCCTCGAACTTGTGGTGATTTCCTGCCTCAGGCTCCCAAGTGCTGGGATTATAGGTGTGTGCTACCATGCCGCGCTCTTCCTGTACGTTTTATTATTTTAAATGGTGCTGGAGACTGAACCCAGGACCTTGTGCGTGCCAAGCATTCACTCCGCCCCTGAGCTACAACACCACCTCTCCCATACTTTTTAAACGCATATCGTTTGTGACTTTTTAGAAGACTTCTTAGTGGGTGCTGTTCCACAGTCCCCTTTTTGGGACATGTCTCTTCCCTTTGCCTTTCCTCCATCCTGTATCAGTCTGCACAATGCTGCAGCGCCCCATCTCTGCAGTGCCCCATCTCTGCAGCACCCCGTCTCTGCAGTGTGTGTCCTGTGTAACACCTCATGTTGGCACCGCCCTGTCTGCAGTGTATGTTCTCTGTAGCACCCCATGTTGGTAGCACCCATCTCTGCAGCACCCTTTGTCTGCTCCTCCAGCCTTGCCCTAGAGCTTTCCTTGTCAGTGCCTTGGGGGGAGGTCCCCTGGCTGGCCTCTGTGTCCCCTGGGCACTGCTGGCCACTGGGCCAGGCACTTCTGTGGATTCCACCCAAGGCCTCTGGCCGACCCTGCTCAGCTGGCCTCCTCTCTCAGCAGGCCTCCAGGAGCTGCCCGCACTGCCCCCGAGAGGCAGACATCCACCATGGCGGTGCTGTGGCCACCCTGTTCCCGGCAGCTGGAGGGAGTCTGCGCCCTCATCTCTTTGGCCACAGTTGTCCTCCTGGGGCACGTCCTGCTTTGTGACTTCCCAGTGGTCCCCCAAGAGCTACAAGACTTCCCCCAAGGCCTGGAAGAGGCCCAACCTCAGCAGCCAGGAGCTGGCAGGCCGGAGTCCTGGCACACTCGGGAACACCCTGGCCAGCCTGGAGCAGCACCAGCGCAGTGTGACATCCCTCCCAACAGCCGCTTTGACTGTGCCCCAGAAAAGGCTGTTACTCAGGAGCAGTGTGAGGCCCGTGGCTGCTGCTATGTCCCAGCAGGGCAGGGCCCAGGGGGCCCCCTCACAGGGCAGCCCTGGTGTTTCTTCCCCCCCAGCTACCCGAGCTACCGCCTGCAGAACCTCAGCTCCTCGGAAATGGGCTACACGGCCACCCTGACCCGCGCTACCCCCACCTTCTTCCCCAAGGACATTCTGACTTTACGGCTGGACGTGTTGATGGAGACAGAGACCCGCCTCCACTTCACGGTGGGTGGGCAGGGATGGGGGGGTATCTGGCAGAGGTCCAGGCACACAGAGACAGGCTGTGCCAGCGGGCAGAGAGGACAGGGGAGAGTACATGTGGACTCCCCTGCGGGTGTGCCTGTGGCCCTAACATGCGCTGGGAGCTGGGGTATGGGCAGAGTGGACCCTTGGGAACAGTGACAGGTGCTCTAGAAGGCAGGGTGCAGGGCACGGGTGGGATCACACATCCTCCAGGGGGTGACATCTCAGCCTCCCATAGGCAGGAGTCGGCACAGAGATGGTCCCAGCAGTGGAACACCAGCCACTGACCGCCTGCGAAGGGCAGGGACTTCGTCTGCTCTGTTCCCTGCTGCTCCCCCACCCCATCACACAGTGTCTGCAGCACCCCTTCCCTGCAGAAGACGACTTTATGTTTTAGTGTGAGGATGTCCCACGCAATATTTGGGCCGTACTTAGATTTAAAAAACATTAGCAGTTTATCTAAAGTTCAGGTTTACTGGGTGTTCTGTATTTGACCTGGTAACCCATGATTTCCTTTAGCTGTATAGATGAGGAAACTGAGGGTCAGAGAGGTTGAACCCAAGTGCCTGTGCACACATGCAGTGCATGGCCTCGCTGGGACCTGAACTTCTCCTGGAGCCATGATTCCTATGGAGAGTGAAGGGACAGTGGGGGAGGAGGGACAGCAGTCCTCCAAGGGTCTTGAACCCCACTGTCTCTTCTAGATCAAAGATCCCGCTAACAAGCGCTACGAGGTGCCCTTGGAGACCCCGCAAGTGCACAGCCGGGCACCGTCCCCACTGTATAGCGTGGAGTTCTCCAAGGACCCCTTTGGGGTGATTGTGTGCAGGAAGCTGGATGGCCGGGTGCTGTGAGTCCTGCTCCTGGGCCTCGTGCTGCACCCTGGGTGGGCAGTGTCAGGGCCGCCAGGGCCAGAGTCTCTTGGAGGGATGAACCCATCTGTGAGATGGACAGCATTGTCCTCCAGCTGTGGTCTGCTGTGGACCCCGACCCCGCATGGTCCCTTCCTTGTCAGGGCTGCCTGGCTATCCCTGGAACACCCTGAGCCCATGCCCACGAAGGCCCCCCAGAGCAGTCTCCAGATCTTGGCATGGTGCCCCATGGGGCTCAGAGACCCCTCCCAGAGGGTCCTCCCTACCACCTAGCCCAGGGCTCCCCAGTGAGGGCCAGTTTCCCTGGGCCGTCTGCTGACAGTCTCTTCGCCACAGCAGGGGTGCTTCTGGCGCTTAGTTGGGGGGTGCTCCCCAGCACCCTACAGTGCCCAGGGCAGCCCACCACAAAGGGTGACTCACCCAAGTGCCAGAAGTGCCGAGGAGAGACCTGGTCAGCCCAGAGTGGCTCCCCCTCCAGGTGGAATGCCTTCGCTCAGCTTTATTTTTATTGATTTATCAAACACTTGTCACTTACCACATACCAGAACTAATTATTAACTTATTTAAGCTCCCTAACAACTCAGAAGTCAGTGGTGCTGTCGAGGAAACTGAGGCACAGAGGCGAGGGGACTCACTGGCATATAATAGAGTCATAATCCCGTAGTCTCCATAGTCCCTGCTGTTGGCCACTCTCTGTGCCTTGTGTCCCTCTAGGGCCCACATCCCCTCATATGACCTCGTGTGTGTTTGTATTGCTGCTACCTGCTGTCCATCTCGGGCAGCATGGGCACAGCCTCTCTGAACGTGCCCTTGGTGGCTCTTCTCACTGGTTTCCAGTTGCTGACAGCCACTGGGCCTCAAGTGGCTGCCTGTCCTGGGGGTGGCCTGTCCAGAGTTGGCCAGGCTGTCCCAGGCCCCCTCAGCCAGACTGCTGGAGGGTCTGTCTTGGGAGTGGGTATGAGGGAGCCTGGTCTCCCCACAGGCTGAACACCACTGTGGCACCCCTGTTCTTCGCCGACCAGTTTCTGCAGCTGTCCACCTCCCTGCCCTCCCAGTACATCACTGGCCTTGCCGAGCACCTCAGCCCCCTGATGCTCGGAACCGAATGGACTAGGGTCACCCTCTGGAACCGGGACTTGGCCCCCTCGGTAAGGAGGAGTGACTGGGTGGGAACATGGGGTCTGGGGTCCTAGGGCTAAAGTGCTGCCTCTGTCCGTCCCAGCCCAGCGCCAACCTCTACGGATCACACCCTTTCTATCTCGCTCTGGAGGACGGTGGCTCGGCTCACGGGGTCTTCCTGCTGAACAGCAATGCCATGGGTGAGTCCCCAGGCCGGGCCTTCAGCACCCCCTCTGCCCTTGGCCTGCCCCAGAGCTAGAGGTCCTGCCAAGACCTCTCATCTGGCAAAGAAGCCAAGCATCTGAGGCCTTCAGTGCCCATGGGGGTGTCCTGGGCAGGTCCCCACATCCAGTGCTCATTGCCCTTCCAGCCTCACGGACATGGGTTCAGCACAGCTGTCCCTTAGCCCCCATCCTGCCAGGCTGCTCCCAGGGTCCCTGTGGAGAGTCACACTCTGCAGGTGGAGTCTGGCCATCTGCGGGGAGCCGAGGCTCACAGCTGGGGTATTCATCACTGAGCCCAGGCTCTTTCCCCTAGATGTGGTCTTGCAGCCCAGCCCAGCCCTCAGCTGGAGGTCAACAGGTGGGATCCTGGACGTGTATGTCTTCCTGGGACCAGAGCCCAAGAGCGTGGTGCAGCAGTACCTGGACGTCGTGGGTAGGGCCTGCTCCCCATGCCCACCCTGCCCCTGTCCCTCCTGCCCCCACTCACAGTGCTGTTGGCCTACAGGGCACCCCTTCATGCCGCCATACTGGGGCCTGGGCTTTCACCTCTGCCGCTGGGGCTACTCCTCCACTGCCATCCTCCGCCAGGTGGTGGAGAACATGACCAGAGCACACTTCCCCCTGGTAAGTGAGGGTGGGACAGGGGGCAGCCAGGAGCAGGGCAGCAGAGCTCCCGGATGCCAGCAGTGGGCCCTGTGCTACACCACAGGACGTGCAGTGGAATGACCTGGACTACATGGATGCGCGGAGGGACTTCACTTTCAACAGGGATGGCTTTGCAGACCTACCAGCTACTGTGCATGAGCTGCACCAGGGCGGCCGGCGGTACATGATGATGGTGGTGAGTGCCCGGCCCTGCCCTGCCCTCCCCTGCCCTTCAGGGCACTGTATGGGTCTGGAGACGGAGATGCTTGTGCCTGATACTGAGGTGACATCAAGGAGGTTATGAACTTAGTCTGAGCTGTCTAGGGACATCCACCTTAAAGCTCTCCACAGATACCTGGTTCACACTCTGGATTCTCTGGTTTTGGGGTTACTTAAAGCCAAAGGCAGGGGGTACAATAAGCTGGTGTCACACCCACTGGGAAAGGCTGAGGGAGCTGGATGGAGACGGCAGGTGTGTCTCCTGCCCTGCTCATCCCTCGGGACGGCTGTCTGCGTGGAAAGAAGGTGACCAAGGGCAGGAGTTATTGTCACAGCACAAAGGCCAACCTGCCCTGGGCCCGTCCCCACAACAGGAGGGACGCAATTCAGGGCTGGTCTAGCCTGGATCTTACGCCTGGCTCCACCCAGAGGAGGCAAGAATTGGGGGCTGAAAAGACCAAACAGCCACCATCATGGAGATCCCCTTCAGAAGAGCAAATTCATTGCCCAGAGGTTTAGACTGAGTGGCCCTTACCCATGTCTGTCATCAGTCCCTCTCTGAGGGCAGTAGTCACCAGGGGCCGCTCGGCAGGGAGGCCAAGGTAGACATTTTCACTTCTGAAAACAAAAACCCATTATAAAAGAAGTCCCTGTAGAAACCCTGGAAAGCTTAGAGGAAGGGTAAACCACGTGAGGCGCACTCACCCCCAGCCACCACCCTGCAGGCAGACGCTGCACGTGCACACGTGGGCATGCTGCACACGTGTACGGCCCCATCCTGCTCTTCCCCCGGTTCCCATTTCCCCAAAGACTGGTGCCAGGGATTTGGGCCACATCTCTCTCATCCTGACCGGTTTCTGTCACACCCAGGATCCTGCCATCAGCAGCTCAGGCCCTGCTGGCACTTACAGACCCTATGACGAGGGTCTGCAGAGGGGAGTTTTCATCACCAATGAGACCGGGCAGCCGCTGATTGGAAAGGTAGGGTGGGGACCTGGAGGGTCTGACCCATGGGAACAGAGTGGGAGACGGTGGGATTTCAGAGCTGTGATGTCCAGTGGGACAGAGGGGGTGGGATGCAGCCAGCTGCTGGCAGCAGGTTTGCTGATGAGGAACACCCTGGAATTCTTCCATCAGGGAGCCTCGAGCTTCTTGGGCAGCTGGGACCTGCCCAGTCATGAACTCTGCATACCAAGGTCTTGGGGGGCCTCCTGAGAGCTCCTCGGCCCTCCTGTGGGAGCTCAGCAGAGTCCAGGGTGCGCCCAAGCTAAGAGGAAGGGGGACCCCAGCTGAGGCATGAGCCAGTCAACACCCCCCACCCCCCCGCAGATGTGGGAGACACTTCCTGTGTGGGTCTTTGACAGCAGCAGGCCAATGAGGTTTTCTCCACCATGCTTCTCCCCGCACTCCAGTTCCTTGGCCATCCACACCCTGGCTGTTGTGTCAGGGTAGCCCGGGGCTCTCCCAGGTGAGGCCCCTCAGGCCCCTGCGTCAGGGGAGAGACCTGCTCTTTGATGCCCGGGGCCTGAGTCTCTGGTTCGCTGATTTGGACATTGACTAATAATGAATGGGTCTTCCGCCCTGCTGGAGGCTGAGACTTCACAGGGCCCCGGTGCAGACTCTGGCTGGGGCTGAGTCTACCCCTCTGGCCTCCTGTTGTCCAGATGTGGCCCGGACCCACTGCCTTCCCTGACTTCACCAACCCCGAGGCACTTGACTGGTGGGAGGACATGGTGTCCGAGTTCCATGCCCAGGTGCCCTTCGACGGCATGTGGATTGTAAGTATGGCCCCTGCCTCAGCGTTCCCCTGGCCTGTGGGCACCAGCCCTACCCTCTGCACCCCGGGCTTCTCTTGCAGGACATGAACGAACCATCCAACTTCGTGAGGGGCTCTGAGCATGGCTGCCCGGACAACGAGCTGGAAAACCCACCCTATGTGCCCGGTGAGCCCCCACCTACCAGCCCCAGGGAGCTGCCTGGGGTTAATGGCTCACATCTGGGATTCACCTTCTCTTGATTGCTACTTGAAGCTCTCATTTCTAAGAAGCAAATGGGAAGTAGCCACCTGAAGAGGAGAGATGGGAACCCCAGGCAGGAATGTGGTCCAGGTGGGGTGATGTGGCCTAGGACACAGGCATGGTCACATGCAGTGCTTCAGGGGAGGGGCTTCAGGCTCAGGGTGGGGACACTGGATGTGAGACATGCAGGTTGGAGGTCTGCAAAGCCCAGTGTGCAGTACCCACCTTGTCCTGTCTCTGCGAACAGTGGAGACAGCATAGGGACATGTCCGGGCCCGAGGGCCACCGCTGTGAGCAGGGGCGAGCTCCACAGCCAACAGGAGAGACAGGGAGGCTTGAGGGTGCACCTCTGGGAACCGCGCCTGAATATGTAGTGACCTGCACAGTGGTCCCCAGAAGAAGGGAGACGGGAGGGTGCCACGCACCCCACCCCAGGAGGAAGTCCGTGGAAACCAGCCCCCCTCTCTCCCAGGGGTGGTCGGTGGGACCCTGCAGGCAGCCACCATCTGCACCTCCAGCCACCAGTTCCTGTCCACACACTACAACCTCCACAACCTGTATGGACTGACCGAAGCCATTGCCTCCAACAGGTGAGGCCTGATGGGAGCCCGGCCCAGGCCCAGGGCTAATGGAGGGGCTGGGATCCCAGGGTGTGCGTGAGAAAGGAAGACACCCCAACCACCCAGGGCCACCAGGGGCCTGCGTGTTCCTGCCCCACCTCTGGTGGAGCCAGAGGTCTCCACCTCTTCACTCTGGTCCACCCTGGGTGTGGCTAGACAGGGAGGTCTGTGCCAACAAGGACCCTGTGACTGCTTTGAGGCTGGGGTGGGGTGACTCGCCTGTAGAAGTTGGGGTGGCTGGGGCAGGGCTGACTCCCCCCACCAGCCTCCGTCAGTTCCTTCTTTCGGTTGTGTTCCGCTGCTACCGCCAGGTGCTCTGTTCTAGCAGGTAGTGAGAGGTTCCCAGGTGAGCCCCACTCCACTCGGCTCTGTGTCCCCTCTCCCACTCAGGGCCCTGGTGAAAGCTCGGGGAACACGCCCCTTTGTGATCTCCCGCTCAACCTTTGCTGGCCATGGCCGATACGCTGGCCACTGGACGGGGGACGTGTGGAGCAGCTGGGAGCAGCTGTCCTACTCTGTGGCAGGTGAGAGCCCCTGGCAGGAGGAGACTCCTCCACGGAGGGCGGTGCTCTGCCCAAGCTGGGTTCTGGGCTCAGCACAGCTCAAATGCTGCGGCGGTGGCGTGGGGGCCCACTGCCAAGTCCTGCGCGCCCTGAGACCTTCCAGCCCTGCACAACTGTGCAAATAGGCCAGCGTACCTGTGTGGACGGCTCGCCTTCAACACTCTCTTCTGGTGGCTGTGTCTCTAGTTCACCCTGGCCACTGCCTGAAAAGCCACCAGACCCTTCCCTTTCCCAGTTGCCCTTCTGGTGACCACATCCTGAGCTGCAGGAAAGTGGGTCTGAGCTCAGCCCACAGAATGCCCCCCTGCCCTGGCCATCTCAGGCCCAGCTCCATCCTGCAAAGAGGAATTTGATTTCTGTTCCCAGAGGTTTAATGTGGTTGACTCATATTAAGCCCAGAAATAGCCTGGACCCCTAGAAAACAAGTTAGGGAACGAGGGGTGCCCGGGCCACCATGGGAAGCTTAGAAGAGCCATGCCCAGAGCCTGGTGGCCTCGGAAATGTTCTAAACAGTAGGGACCTTGCTCCTGTGTGGGCGGTCTTTGCAGACCTAAGGACCATGGGGGCTCCGCCTCGCTGAGCTCTCAGGAGAAGTGAGCCCCCTTCTAGAAGATGCTGGCTGCTCTGCCCCAGCCAGTTAATTCCTCTCACTAGGGCAGGTGTGGTGGGCAAGGACACCTTTCCAGGTCTTCGATTTTAGCTCCCACTTGCACTGAGTGCTACTGAGCAAAGGGCACAAAGCTCTCGGGCTCAGTTGCAACCCAGAAGAGAAGCTCCCCAGGCTGAGCCCCAGGCTGAGCCCTGTCCTGCCACTGGCTCCCAGTCCAAGGTCCTCGTTCCTAAGGAGACCCCGAGGAGACTGAGCCCAGCAGCAGTTATGGGGAGCGCCACTCTGGGCAGGAGGACCTTGAACCTGTCCACTCCTTTGCAGCCAGGACGACTCACTGTCCCTTCTAGATTCCCGTGGCCACCATAATGAAGGACAACCTGGGGCTTTAAACAACAGGACTTAGCTTTGCAGCGTGGAGACCACAAGTCTGAGATAAGATGTGGGCAGGTCACGCTCGCTCCCTCTGCCAGCCCTGGAGGCCTTCCTTGCTTCTGGTGGTGGCCACTGTCCTTGTCATCCTGGGCCTCTGACACATGGCTCCAAGCTCAGCCTGTCGTTACCTGCTGTCCGCCTGTGTGTCTTATCTTCACATGGCGATTTCCTGTTCTGAGGATGTCAGTCGTTGGATCAGGGCCAACCTGAAAGACCTCATCTTCACTCAGTTCCATCTGCAAGGCCCCTGTTTCTGAAGAAGGTGACACTGTGCACTGCGGGTTAGCAGCAGCCTGAGGCCAGTCCCCTTTGTCCCCACAGAAATCCTACAGTTTAACCTGCTGGGGGTGCCCCTGGTTGGGGCAGATATCTGCGGCTTCCTGGGCAACACCTCAGAGGAGCTGTGTGTGCGTTGGACCCAGCTGGGAGCCTTCTACCCCTTCATGCGCAACCACAACGACCTGTACAGCCAGGTAGGGCTGGTGGTGGGGAACGGGGAAGAGCCTGGGGCAGAAAGGAGCTCCCGAGCCTGACACCTGCCCTGGCAAGTCCTGTCCCAGCCATAGAAGCCCCATCCCATTGTCCTCCCCACACTGGGTGACTGAGGAGCAACCAGGGCACCCCCTGTACAGGACCAGGACCTCAGGTGCCCCCTTTGCCCCTCCCCACACAGCCCCAGGAGCCGTACAGATTCAGCGAGCCTGCACAGCAGGCCATGAGGAAGGCCTTCGCCCTGCGCTATGCACTGCTGCCCTACCTCTACACACTGTTCCACAGAGCCCACGTTGGGGGCCAGACCGTCGCCCGACCCCTCTTCCTGGAGTGAGTGATGTGGGTTGGGAAGGGATGCCTCACGGGCACCCAGGGGTGTGGGAGCTGATCAGAGCACCTCACCCTGCTATGGGCTGTGTTCCTGGGACCCGAGCAGATTGCAGCTGAGTGAGGCCAAAGTGTCCGCCAGACTCACTAGATCGCAGCTCAGGGCTGGGGCATTCAGGGTGCGGACAGCAGGATTGAGACCCGTGAGTACCAACCTGGCCTCCTCCATGGCAAGGCAGGGATGGGACAGTCACGGTGGATCCCGTGGAGCTAGGGAGGATGGCGAGAGAAGCTCAGCGGGTGACCCCACACGGGACTGGGTACAGTGCTCGGGTGAAGGACAGAGTCTCAGGTAGAAAGGCTTGTTAGACCTCTGCAGATGTCACGGTGCCTTCTCCTCGAACCAAGTTCCAGAGGAATTAAATGGTTAGATGTCAAGATTAAACTGTAGAAAGCACCACATATTATAAGTGACCGTTTACCCGTGCTCTGGAGCGGACGGCTTTCTGAGCATTGGAGCAAGAGGAAGGAGGCTTAATTCAAAAAGAAAAAGGACTCTTCCACTGAGTAGAAATGAGAAAACATAAATCTCTGGCTAGAAAAAAATTCAAACTGTTCGAAACATAGAATGTAATGGCAAACAGATTAGGTGCCATCAAATAAAATGGAAAGTAGTCCCTCTTCCTAATAGAGAACAGATGCATATCAGATGGGTAAGGCCAGCATTAAGGGCCAATTAGAGGGGTTGTGGGTGTGGCTCAGTGGTAGAGCACTTGATTGGCCTGTTCGAGGCCCTAGGTTCAATCCCCAGCAACACAAGCATGTGCATGCACACACACACACACACACACACACACTCTCATTCAAAGAAACAGGCAGGCAGGGGACATGAATGGCAGTACACACTTTCTTCACCAAGAAAAGCATTTTGTAAGTTTTAAGTGCTTAACACCTTAATTTGTAGCAGTCTAGTTGTAACTAATAGCAACTTAATTTCAATAGTGTCAAAAAACTTTGTTTAGCCAGGCTTGGTGGAGGATGCCTGTAATCCCAGCTCTGAGGGAAGCTGAAGGAGGATGATTACAAGTTCAAGTCCCTTCTGGTCAATTTAGCAAGATCATGTCTCAAAAGTAAAAAATTAAAAAAGGATAGAGACGTAGCTCAGTGGTAGAGCACTCCTGGGTTCAATTACCAGTACTGCAAACAAAAAGCTTTCTTCTACATCATTCATTCCTTCCTCCTCCCTCGTGCGGTCAGCATCACACAAATCGTGTCTTTTTTACACCACGTGCCACACAGGCACAGTGACTGCCTAGGGCAGCTGCATTTTAAGTCAAACAGCAGCAGAAAGGGATACAGAGAGCACCTTGGTGCTGTCTCCTGCATTTGTGTCTGGAGTTAGCTGCACACCTGCTGCTCGTTTCTTCCTGTGGGTCTGGATTGCCACCTGACACCAGAAGGACCCCCAGGTTATTGCAGGGTGGACCTGCTGGTGATGAATGCTGCCCGTTTCTGCTGCTCTGAGAATGTCTCCAGTTTCGGAGGATGGTTCTGCTCAGCAGGAATTCTTGGCTGGCATTCGCTTGCTTTCAGTGCTTAGAACGCATCTCTCCGCTGGCTTTGGCCTCGCAGTTTCTGATGAGTAACTTCTCACCTGCTTCTTTCTGGAGTTTCCAAAGTCTTTGGCCTTTGAAGATCAGATTACAATGTGCCTAGGTATAGATGTCTTTGTAGCTATCCTACTTGGAATTTTCTGAGCTTCTTGAGGGGTACATTAATATTTTCTTGTCAGGGCTGGGGTGTGGCTATGTGGCAGAGTACTTGGCTAGCGTGCATTAGGCCCTAGGTTCCATCCCCAGCACCACAAAAACAAACAAAACCACTTTTTTTTTTTTTCTGTCATCTGTTGTTTCTTAAAATTTCTGTCTCCCTTTGTCTCTTCTGCATCTGGGATTCTCATTACACGTATATTGGCACCCTTGATATCTAAAGCTCTGTTTATTTTTTCTTCCTTATTTTTTTCTATTCCTCAGCCTAGGTAGTCTTGATACACCTATCTTCTAGTTCACTGATTCTTCTGTTTGCTCTAAGTTGTACTTGAGCCCCTCTAGTGAATCTTTTCAATTGTACTCTTCTCAAAATTTCTATTCTCTTTAAAGTTTGTGTACTTATGGATAGCTCCTATTTGCTGAGTCATGTTCTTATACTTTCCTGTACTTCTTTAGATGTACTTAAAATAGCTGACTTACGTCAGTATGGTGGTACATGCCTGTAATCCTAGATACTCAGGAAGCTGAGGCAGAAGGATCCAAGTCTGAGACCAGCTTAGGCAACCTAGCTACACCTTGACTCAAAATATAAGCCAGGCAATGTAGTAACCATTGTTACCTTCCTATTATCTTGTTTTGAAATTTTGTTTTATTTATTTTTTTCTCTTTAAAATAAAAAATATATATAAGCCACGTGTGGTGGCACATGTCGATAGTCCCAGCACTCCGGGAGGCTAAGGTTGGAGGACTGCAAGTTTGAACCCAGCCTGGGCAACTTAGTGACTTAGCAAGACCCTATCTCAAAATAAAAACTAAAAAGGGCTGGGAATGTAGCTCAATGCAAAGGCTCTGGTTTCAATCCCCAGCACTATAAAAAATATATTAATCAATCAATTAAATAAAATATAAAAAGGGCAGGGGAGATAGTTCAGTGGTAGTATACCCCCTGGGTTCAATCCCCAGTACTAAAAAAAAAGGTTCACTTAGTCTTTGGCTAGCCAGAGCAACAGCTGGGCCCCTCAGGAATGGCTTGTGGTTTCTGTTGCCTGCTCATTTCCCCACATGGATGGGCCAAACTTCCATGTTTCTTTGCATGTTTCATAATTTTTGGTTTCAAAGTGGACACTTTAATGGTGTCAGCTCTAATCATTGGGTTCTCATCTGCCCCAACCCCGGCTTCCGTGTTGCTCTTGCTTGGGGACTGTTTAGTGACTTTCCTGAGTTGACCCCATGGAGCTTGTGTTCTTTGTGGCCACAGGAGCAAGTTGGGTGGCTCACCCCTGGGAAGGTATCTTCTTACTGCCTGTTCAAAGCACCTTCCACACCTAGCCCGGCTGCTCCTTAGCAAGATTCATGCAGAAACCCTTGCTGGGCTGCTGCAAGCCTTTGGCTGTCCCCAGAGTGCCACAGATGTCGATGCTGCCCATTTTTGCCCCTGTTCTTGTTGCTTTTATGGAGGAGACTGAGTGCCCCTGACTCCACGCTGTCACTGACATCATTCCAAGAAATGTGTTTTCAAACAGAAAGACACTGTTTACTTGGCTTGAGAAATTGTAAAGCCTCCACGAAAATGAGAGTGCAGTGGAACAGATGGTTTTCAAATGCACAGCGATACAAGGTGGCACATCTGTGCCTGCCAGGGGTGTTTCTGACCCCCCTACATTGATGCCTTAATTCTGCAAATAGAAATCTGGCCTGAAGATATCATCAGACACCGGTATCCCCAGGGCAGTGTGCATGCCCAGCACTGGGAGCCAGCTGGATTTCCAGGAGCAGCAGACAGGACGCATAAAGAGTTGCATCAGCACAATCTCTCTCTTTTTTTTTTTTTAAATGTGGGTACCGGAAGTCGACCTCAGGACCTTGCACTTGCCAGCAGGCGCTTGTGCCGCTGAGCTATCTCACCAGCCCCACAATTTCAGTTAGATGAAGTAATCAAAAGATGGATGGGAAATATACCAAGTGTGAATAAGAGTTGCCTTTGGTTGTGGGATATTGGGGAGTTCTTCCTGGTTGTTGATAGGTTTTTGTGCTTTTCCAAATAGACAAATGCATCACTAGCTTGCTAATCAAAAAGAAATGAGGGGCTGGAGATATAGGTCAGCGGCACAAGCACCTGCCTGGCAAGTGCTGGGTCCTGAGTTCGATTTCTGGTACCAAAAAAAAAAAAAAATGAGCACAGTGCAGATAAGGAGAGGTCCTTCTGAGATGGCTTTGGCACAGACGAGCCTGATTCTGGCCCTGGACATAGGCCGCCCTGAGTGTAGGCTGAGTGAAGGTTATTTTAGGCTCTTGTGTGGACCTGGTCAGCAGGAACCCGCCCTGCCACATGTAACCTGAGTCCTCTGGTTCCTGGGCTCCACAGAGATGGGAATTCTGGCTGTACTTTCTGACTTGCCCTGCAGGCCAGCACCTGGCCACAGAGGGGCCATCTCTGTCTCAGCCCCGGCCCACATGCCCTGCTCCCCATCTTTGAAGGTTCCCTGAGGACCCCGGTACCTGGACTGTGGACCGCCAGCTCTTGTGGGGAGAGGCTGTGCTCATCACACCTGTGCTTGAGCCCGGGAAGACCGAAGTCACTGGCTACTTTCCCTCAGGCACGTGGTATGACCTGCAGATGGTGAGTTGAGGGGACCCTAAAACCTGAAAGGGAGTGGTCCAAAGCAGCTCCGCCCTCTCAACCAGGCTCAGTGACTCACTGGACAGAGGTGCACCTGCTCATGAATCCTGGCTCCTTCCCGTCCCCCACACACTTCAGCCCATCAGTTCCTTGCAGTAACCACGTTTTCCACATGAGGAAACAGGCAGTGCGTGTAACTCCCCAGGGTCCTACAGCTGTCGCAGAGGCTGCGCTAAGCTGGGTGTCCTCTGACTTCCCGGAAGCCTGGGTCCAGGCCTCTCGGGTTCCATCCCACCAAATGTCCTGTGGTCACACCCAGCCTCTCTCTCCCAGGCCTCTACACATCTCCTGGGGACATGGGAAGACATGGCTCCTGGGGACAGGATGGGGGCTTTGGTGCTGCCTGAGCCCCTTCTGACATGACACCTCCCTCCAGGTACCAGTAGAGGCCCTGGGCAGCCTCCCGCTTCCGCCCCTAGCATCCCCCAGCCCTGCCATCCACAGTGAGGGGCAGTGGGTGACACTTCCGGCCCCCTTGGACACCATCAACGTCCACCTACGGGCTGGGTACATTGTGCCTCTGCAGGTACCTGGGCTGGACAGTGAGGTGGAGGTGTGGACAGCATGGTGGGGCCCAGGGGACTGAGGAGGGGGTCCTGGAGGGAGGGTGCCTCTCCAGGGAGGAGACAGGGAGCCGGTGAGGGGAGGACAGGGCACACCCCACTGTCCCTTAGGAGGTCTGCATGTCAGGGGCCCAGCTCCTGGAGGGATGGGTGATGCTTGAAGTGGGGACAGATTCAGGTTCTCTGGCCTTTGCCAGGCTGTCACCACAGGCCAACCTACCACACATCTCCTTGTAGCCCATCCTGGAGGCCTCTACCTGGGTCGGGGCCATGACATGTGTCCACCCCCTCCGTAGGCCCCTGGCCTCACAACCACAGAGTCCCGCAAGCAGCCCATGGCCCTGGCTGTGGCCCTGACGACCAGCGGCGAGGCCTATGGGGAGCTGTTCTGGGACGATGGGGATAGCCTCGGGGTGCTGGAACGCGGGGCCTATACACAGGTCATTTTCCTGGCCAGGAATGTGAGTTCTGGGCCTGCCATGCCAGTGGGGAGGGAGCTGTTGAAGGGGGGCCCACCCTGCTCTGGTGAGGGTTGCCAGGCAGGGGTCCCAGACAGCCCATGTCCCCAGGCAGGGCACTGTGCCAGGTATCCTGGGGTTGGCACAGTGTCAAGTGCCCTGTCTCTTCATGTCCACATGGAGGGGCCCCCCAGAACACTGTGGCGAGTCCTTGCTCTGCAGGGTCTCCCTGCCCCTCCCCGTCTGCTGTCATTTCTGTATTCTTTTTCTGTCTCTGTGCCGGCCAGAACACCATTGTGAACCAGGTGGAGCGCCTGACCAGGGAGGGGGCTGACCTGCAGCTGAAAAAAGTGACTGTCCTGGGGGTGGCCACGGCCCCCCAGCAGGTCCTCTCCAACAACATCCCTATCTCCAACTTCACCTACAGCCCTGACACCAAGGCAAGAGGGCAAAACAGCATGGGCTCTTGTCCCCAGGGTGGGTGCAGGGAGGTGCTTGGGAATACCGGTGACCCAGTGCCGCCCGGCTCACATATAGATACTGAGGGGCCGGTGAGATGGCTCAGCGGCATAAGCGCCTGCCTGGCAAGTGCAAGGTCCTGAGTTCGACTCCTGGAACCCACATACAAAAAAAGGGCCGGTGATATTGCTCAGCGGCACGGGCGCCTGCTGGTGCGCGAGGTCCTGAGTTTGACCCCTGGTACCCACAAAAAAAAAAAAAAAAAAAAAAAAAAAAAAAATATATATATATATATATATATATATATATATACGGAGACTGAGGATGCCTGGACCTCAGTGTCCTGGGGGGAGGTGTAGGACCTCAGTGCTCCCCATGTGCACATGTGGGTGGCAGCGGGGTGAGCGTGGGGATGTGAGCTGCTTATAGGGCACCTGGGCTCCTGAGCCATGAAGTGTTAACGTGTGAGAGGGAGCAGTGGCCAGCAGCCATGCACAGCTGGTGGACTCCACGTCTCGCTGCCGTGGGGAGCAGCTGTCTAGGGCTCAGGTTTCCTTCTTTCTTATCCAGACCTTGGCCGTCCCTGTCGCACTGTCCGTGGGAGAGCAGTTCCGCATCAGCTGGTCCTAGCAGCAGCCGTGCCCATCTTCCCAGGGAGGCGCTGGCCAGGTGGGCGAGGCAGAGCTGTGGCTCCTGGAGGCCAGAGGCACCAAGCACGGGATGGCTGTTGGGCCCCTTGTCCGAGAGTCCACAGCATGCACACACACACACACACACACACACACACACCACTGTCAGTGCTGCGCCAAGGTCAAGCCATCTGGCTGCAGCAGCTGTGAACACAATGAAGGGACAAAGCTGGTGACACTGTGGATTCCAGAGACTTGAGAAACTGCTGCCTGTGCAGTTACGTTTAATAAAAAGGGCATTGAGAACCAGCACGTGCCAGGACTTCTGGGCTTCAGGGCCCTGAATAGTGTCCAGGGGCCACCAAGGAGGCACCAAATGTCCCTGGTGTGTTGCCGCCTGCCTGACAAGGCAGCACCCTTTGTGTCCCCAGGTCACCTCACATCCTCACATCCCCTCATGTCCCCATATCACCCTTCCTGTCCCCATGTCACCTCATGTCTGCATGTCACCCATCAGGTCCCCTCTGCCTGTCTTTACCTTACGTCCTGTCACCTTAAGTTCCCTCATCGCCTCAGGTCCCCATCTCACTCCACCTCCCAGTATCCCCGTGCCTAGGGTGACTGGAAAATGTCCAGCAGGGCCTGGGGCTGTGTGGACACGAGGACTTCGGAAGGGGCTTCCCAGGAGTGGGCCCCAAGGCCTCTGCTGCAGATCTGTCCCAGGTGAGGGAAGGATGAGTTCCAGCCCAGGTTTGCCCGGCAAGCCTGAAAAAAGGAAGAAGCCCACTGTGCTGGGGTCATGGCTGCCAGACCTGTCAGAACACCTCGTCTTGTCATCAGGATTGACAGGCCTGTGCTTACCTCTGTGGCCTGTGCAAAATTGAGCATCAAAAGTATAGCGATGTGGGAGCACACACCTGACCGGTGGCCTCGTCTGTCTTCCGGTCATCGCTGACAGCAGAGGGCCCTTCCACGTGGCCAGGTCCTAAGCCCCACCTGCCACTCTACCTGTGTGGACCCTCTCAGCCACGTCACCTCACATCCCAGTGATCACACAGAAAGGGGCAGCAGTAATAACCAGGAACCGCTTTGTCCCAGCACCCTGGCTGTGTGTAGCGTTAAGCAGAGGTGGAGCCAGGAGTGGTGCCGCACACCTGTTATCAGCACTCTGGGAGGCTGCAGCTGTAGGACTGCAAATTCCAGCCCAGCCTGGGCAACTTAGTGAGACCCTGTCTCAAAAAAATGTAAAAAGGCCGGGGATAGAACTCAATGCCAAGGCCCTGAGTTCAATTCCCAGTGCTGGTGGGGGGTGGGGGAAGGTCCCCGGAGAGGAGAGAAAGGACAGAAGGGGATGGCCCCTCCCTAGGCAGCAGACCCCAAACCCTGCCAGCACTGGTGGCCCAGGTGGCTGAGGGTGCCTGCGCCCGACACTGCCCGGCTGCCAGCATGACACTGTCAGGGAGAGCCGACAACGCAGTGGCCTTCAGGCTGGACCGGCCATCCGTGCCCTCGCCTCCTGTACCATTCATTACACAGCCCCGAAGGGTGACTGGCCACTGCCCCTACCTTGCAGGGCTATCGGGAGTCCTCACCCCCACTGGGCCAGTGTCCTGTGCAGGAGGGGACAGGATGAGCACATCACGATGCATACGTAGTGTGTAGCCTGGCGGCAGCCAGTATACCTTTGCCACCATTCGTGACCCGCACCTGGTACAGGCCCTGCTGCACTTAAGTGGAGACAATGTAGTGTCTGGGACCGCAGGACCTGGTGCAGGGGTCTCTCGGCTCAGCCCCTCCAGAGGCTCCCCCCTCAGACCCGGCAGATGTTTGCGTGCAGGTTATGCACATGCCCAGGGCCGGCTTCCGGGGCACAGGACCTGTGGGCCCACAGGACTCAGAAGGGCCTGGAGCTGGGATACCGCTTTGCTGCCACCTGAAACCCTCAGTAACTCTCACAAGGGTCCTGCAGGTTATAAAACCGCTTCTGGGAGCAGGGATTTGTCTTCCCTCCCATTGACATTGGTACAAACTAATATAAAGACCCCTTTCCTTCCTTGGCGAGTGAGGGATGATGGGGAGGCTGGGATAGAAACTGTCTTAAATGTCAGGGACATTAGTGCAGGGGCTTGGGTTCTGAACACATCCCCAAGCCCTGCACTCCCAGGAGTCAGGGTGCTGCCCACGCCAGCCCCCAGGGTGTCTCAGCTACTCTGCAGGGGTCTTGGTTCACATCAATCAACAGTCCATGAGGTCACCTCCAGAGAAGCCCTCTAGTGGCTGCCGTGGGATCTGTGGGCCTTATTCGTATTCTCACCCTGCTGGAGGCTGAGAGAGGGAGCGGGAAGAGTGGTCCCTCAGCCCCTCCAAAAGACCACGCAGCTAGGACCATGTTGGGTGGGGGCCAGAGGGAAGGCTGGCTCAGAGGCGGCGATACGAACCACTGGGCTGCCCACAGGCCGGACAAGTGGTGACACGCAGCGCAGCTCAAGTTGGCAGGCCAGACCAGCCTCTGTGGGCATTGCCCCCACCCGCAGCTGCTCCCCCGGCCCCAACTACTGTGAGGAACCTACCGGAAACCACCATGCATGAGGGGTGTGTGGGAAAGGCAGGACAGGGAGCCTGGAAACGTCCCATCAGAGGGCCCACGGGGCTCAGCATTCTGGCTCTTCCTGGTGTACGCTGGGCACCTGCCCAGGCCCTTGGATAAAACAATGAAAGCAGACAGAAGTTCTGTCTTTGTGTTTTTGCCCCCACTACAGAGGTAATCGACGGACAGCATGCCTAAACAGGTGCATGAATCAAAATGGAATTGCTCATGTCAACCCTGACAAAATAATAATGCCAGGTTGTGAAGAAAGGGTTGTCCCACAGCACTGCTGGAGTACCGGTCACAAGAATCGCTGTCAGAACCACCCCCTTTACAGAGGTCGCTGCAACTTACACAAAAAAGTACTTATTTTTTTTGTACTAGGGATTGAATCCAGGGCCTTGGCACTGAGCTACATCCCCAGACCTTTTTGAGATAGGGTCTTGCTAAGTCACTAAATTGCCCAGGCTGGGCTCGAACTTGCAATTCTCCTGCCTCAGCCTCCCAGAAAGCTGGAATTACAAGCATGTTATCACACTTTTTGATTTTTCACGGTACTGAGGATCGAACTTATGGTCCTGCACATCCTAAACACATGTTCTACCACTTAGCTACATTCCTCGCCCCCAACTTCAGACTGGTATCATGCTTATGGCCAAGGATTACTGGTTCAAAGTAGCTTATGAAATCCTCATTCTTTGCTTTGAAGCCTCCCCTGCCTCAGCCTCTTGAAACATGCCACAGTTGACTATATCACACTGTTCCATCATAAGCCCTACTGTACCCAGTGAACATCACATTCTTGAGAGAATCTGTCTGGACCAGTGGTGGCGAGCCCATGGCATGCATGTTGTTTTTAAGACAAAAGATGTTATTGTATGAGATGTTTTCCTAAACTTAAACCTCAGTGTTGAGGTTTAATTGCAGTGTTGGCACTTCGCAATAAATAAGTGGTTTTTGGGTTGTAGTGTGGGCACTTGGTCTCTAGAAGGTTTGCCATCACTGGTCTAAGATGTTGTGCCAGCCATGTTTAAAAGGTATAACTTTGGGCGGGTGAGACAGTTCAGCGGCATAAGCGCCTGCCCCACAAGCGCGAGGTCCCGAGTTTGACTCCCGGAATCCACATAAAGGAAAAAAAGGGCTGGTGATACCGCTCAGGGGCGCAAGCGCGAGGTCCTGAGGTTGACTCCTGGTAACCACAAAAAAAAAAAAAAAAAAAAAAAGTATAACCTGAGCAGTTTTGCTGTCAGTCTCCATGAAGCTGGCACTGTAACTAGCGTACTGCCTGTACCATCCCAAGGGCCCCAGGCCCTTTGTCGTCCCAACTCACCTGCTGGTAACCACTGGTCTGCTCTAGAGTTTGCATTTTTCTAGGTCATAGAAGTGGAACTTGTCTCACTAACATCAGTCAACTTAATCTGAAGTTGATCCCCGTCAGTGCCTCAGCTGTCCTTGTTAGGTTTCTCTGGTAGGTGTGCCATTACTTTATCCAGTGGACATTAGGATTGGTTTTTGGCTACTGTGGTTCCATAGAAACCTTCGACAGACAACCCTTGGGACAGACACCCAAGAGGAGATGATCAGCTCATAAGGGAGGTGTCTTGCACCCCCAGCATGTAACAGTGGCAGCTACTTTGCCTGTCCCAGCATTCAGAGTGGCATCTTTAATTACAGCTGTTCCAGTGAGCGCGGGGTGGCACCCCGTGCAGTTCCCACTTCCACTCCCTTGGCTGATGGGGTCTGGCATCTTTTCACGTACTCGCCTGCCCTCCACATACCTTTGGCAGAATATCTGTTCAAATTTTTTGCCACTTGTGAGTTGGGTTTGAATTAGAAAAGATTATTTTTCTATTCTTGCTGTATTTCTGTAATTTTAGGGCCATAAAATACAAACTTATTTGGTCAGTCTGTCGGTGAGAAGTTTGTCAGGAGTCTCACCTATCGTAGCTAACAATCAGGTATCAGTGAGGCTGCTTTCCCCTCTGGAGCCTCCAGTCTGTGCCCTAGCTCGTGTGCCTACTAGAGAAGTCTTCTCTCACAGTCAGACCGGAGCCGTCCCTTGCTGGCTGTCAGCTGGGCCCTTCTGGAAGCCACCCCCAGATCTAAGCTTACAGCCTCTTCCTCATATCTGGCAACTGATTCCTGAGACTCTCTGCTGTCTCTTCTACCATACCATCCTCAGACCAGCTGAAGCGAAGGAACAGTTCTGACTTCTAAGCGTTCCCGTGAGCAAAGTGCATCCACCCAAGCCACTGATGGCGAAGCTTTTAGAGGCCGAGTGCCCAAACTGCAACCCAAAACTCACTTATCGATTGCAAAGTAACAACACTGCAATTAAACCTGAATATCCGATGCTCGGCTGCTGGGGCAACTCGACTGTGTGCACCCACTGCAGCACAGGTCGTAGGTTTGCCACAATTGGTCTAGGTAATGCAGGCCTCTTCCTCTCAAGGTCCCAGCTGAGTCCCAGCCTCACGATCCCTTTCACCATGCAGTGTGACAGTCCACAGCCCTGGGGTCAGGACACAGGACTCTCTGAGGACCCTTATCCTACCTCCTACATAAAGGCTCTTTACAGATCCCAGACGTAGGTCCCTTGTCAGACACACACTTTGCAAATACTGTATCTCCCCGACTCGTCATCTTTTTTTTTTTTTTTGCTTTCATACCAGTGTCTGATGAATAAAAACATTTAGTCTCAATGAGTTCACTCTGTAATCATTTCTTATATCCTTTAAAAGAAATCTTTGCCAAACCCAAAATCATGATGATTTTTGTTTTCTTCTACAAATTTTGTAATTCTAGTTCCAGTATTCAAACATTTCAAGTTAGTTCTGGCATACAATGTGAAATAAGGGGGCAAACGGTCTGCCCAGGACAACACAGCCAGTTACCAGAAAAGCTGGCAGCACCACGTGAATGTAAACTCCAGTTTATGGGAAATGTTTTCAGTATTTAATGAAAAAAGACAGAACAATGCATTATTTACACGTGGGTAACAAAGGATGGCAGAACTGCCAGGGAATCTTCCTGGAGGGGCTGTGAGACGAGGTCACAGAAACCCCCATTAAATAGGAGCCGCCCCTAAGTATTTCCAAACAAGCGTACAAAACAGGCGAGCACAAGCCCGTCTCCAGCGCAGGAGCACTCTCTTCAGATCAGATCGGCAACTGAAAGCAAAGAAAACAGCAGGTAAGGGATGTTACAAACAGCGAAAACTCAACAAATGGCTCACGGAAGACCTTGAGACAAGAAGCAGGGAGTTCCAGCCACACTGACGAGCTGCTTCCTTACCATTCATTGGCATTTCATCAATCTGAGTGGAATAGTACTGCTCAATATCTCGAAGGATGCGGATGTCATCGTTCTTCACAAAGTTAATGGCCACACCCTTTCGGCCATAGCGACCTGACCTCCCGATTCTGTAGGAATGAAACAGAGCTGGGGCATGGCAACCAAGACCATGCTGACTCTGGGTGGATGTGTCCCCAGGAGGTAGGGAAGGCTGGCTCACCTGTGTATGTACAGCTCTCTGTTGTTGGGCAGGTCATAGTTGATGATGAGGGACACCTGTGGGACATCCAGCCCCCGGGCCCAGACATCTGTGGAAATGAGCACGCGACTGTGGAAAGGAAGGGCCATAAAGGTGAGACAGGACCTGCAGCACTACCAACGGCAGCCTGATGCCTGGGTACAGGCCCACGACAATCCCACCATGCTCCTGTGGCCCCTCTGGCCCCGCAAGCTGCTAGGGATGGCAGAGAAAGCCCACTGTGGGTGGGGGGCACGATATCATCTATCTGGTCACTTAGGTCATATGCTCTGACAAAAAAACCTTAATTATCTTTTAGTACAGCAGTTTGTTTAAAGTAAGTCCCATTCCAGTAACTGGAAAAAATGCTTTGCTTTTGCCCAGCAGAAATTTATGAGTAACCTTACTGATTTGGATTCAGTGGTTACACTCTCTTCAAACATGAATTCACCCCACAAAACTCCCTCCGTGCTGCAGCATCCGACAGGCCAGGGCAGTGCCGTCCACCAGAGGCAGCGCTGCATGTGCCCCGAGCACCTGAAATGGGTGCTCTGAACCGAGATGCCCTGCAAGTATAAAATGTACACTAGATTCTGAAAACCTGAACAGAAAGATGCAAAGACATCTCATTTCTGTGTGTGTGTGTGTGTGCGTGTGCGCGCACGCACACAGGGTACTGGGGACTGAACCCAGGACCTGTGCACTGAGCTACATCCCTAGCCTTTTTAAAATTAGTGATCCTCCTGCTTCAGTCTCCGAGTGCTTGGATTATAGGCATGCGTCACCATGCCCAGCTCATTAACAATTTTAATGCTGATCACATGTTGAAAGGATGATACATTGAGTACTTTTTAAGAATCAGCTTCACTTGTTTCTTTTTATCTACTTCAATACAGTTACTAGAAAATTTAAATTGCACATATAGCGAGACCTCGACTTCTACTGGCCAACACTTGCCTAGAGGCCCTGGAAGCATTATGGGATAGCAGGTCAGAACAAAGGCAGCAAAGACCCAGGTGAGACTGGTTGCGAACCCACCCAGCGGGAGGCCTGGGGGAAGAGAGAATGGGTGGAAGCAGTGGGTGAGGTGGAAGGGCCAGGAGAGCCCGAAGTTCTGCACACGCCCACAGGAGGCAGAATGAAACTCACACCAACACACACAAGAGTGAAAACTGCTGAGGAAAACCCACCCACAGCAGCCTGCAACAGACGCTGTTTAAAAGAACAGCTAGATCGGTGGCTGACCACCTCAGAACAAGGAAGGCCCAAAGCCAGCGGGTCATCTCACTCAAGTGTAGAAGCTAGGCGCCAGCCCAGAACTCCACCTCAGCACGAGTCTCCTGCAAGGCATCAAAGATGACGCTTTCAGATCGACTAGAGCAGGACACTCAGCACACGAGCTACCGTGAGCACTTTCGGGTGGGACTTCAGAGATGAAGGCAGAAAGAGGAGCAGCAAACACGTCTATGTCTAAAGAAATCCTTGTTATCTCCAGGATAACCACCACAGGACACACAGAAACGATCACCTCAGGCGGACGTGGTGGCGCACACCTGGGAGACTCAGGCAGGGGCACTGCAAGTTCAGCCCAGCCTGGCCAACTCGGTGAGACCCTGTCTCAAAATAAAAAGTCAGAACAAGCCTGGGAATGCATCTCAGTGCGAAGGCCCTGGGTTCAACCCCCAGTACCCGCCCCCCCATGAAAAGAAAAAGGACCCAGAGAAGAGATGACAAATAAAATGCACTTATATAACATAATTAATTTAAAACCAGAGATCAATATATATATTAAGTGAAACCAGATTAAGTGCTCCACTTATAAGACAATTATGATTACTGATCAAAAAAAAAAAACCACTGTAATCCCAGCACTCGGGAGGCTAAGGCAGGAGGATTGCCACAAGTTTGAAGCTACCTTGGGCAACACAGTGAGTTCAAGGCCAGCCTGGACTGTGTAGCGAGACCATATCTCAAAAAAAAGACAAACTATATGCTGTTTCCAAAAACCTTATCTGCAACATAAGGACCTGAAAAGGATAGATAAAGTGAAGAGGTGCTCTGAGGAGGCCAGGACGCAGAGCAAGGCAGCAGGCAGGCAGGTGCACAGGGTCTGTGACAGGCAAGGGCACTGCAGACAGTAACTCAAGTCAGTACACACAACCTCACATAAACAAAAGCCCACTAAGGCATCCATAGCACTCTGCCGTGGCAAAAACAGCAACAAAGGAAACAGGGAAGGCTGTAGGCGAGCTGAGAGAGACAACCAGCAACTGAGATCCGATGGCATGTATCCTGTTCGAGGACACACAGAACTGTAAAAAGGGACCTTAAGCTGGGCCACACAAAGCAAGTCTGAATAAATTTCAAAGGACTGAACTCACACGAGGCATGTTCTCTGACCACCACAGAGTCAAACTATAACCCAATTACAAAAAGAGAAACCGGGGCCGGTGAGATAGCTCAGCGGCATAAGCGCCTGCCTGGCAAGCGCAAGGTCCTGAGTTTGACTCCCGGTACCCACGTACAAAAAAAGGGCCGGTGATATCGCTCAGCGGCACGGACGCCTGCTGGTAGGTGCGCGAGGTCCTGAGGTCGACCCCCGGTACCCACACACAAAAAAAAGAGAAATCGAAATCCCCACTTACTTGGAAACAAAGCAACAAGCAACACACTTCAAACTACAGCAACCAGCCCACTAATTAGGGCCATTCCGGCTCCCCACTCGCTCAGGGCCGCTCTCGCGGACCTCAGCTGCAGAGGGCAGTATCAACTCCCAGCATCTGGGGGCAGCGCGCTACCATAACACATACAAGGGACTCAACATACAGCACCTAGGACACCTGGTCAGCCTGACCAGCATCGCACCGCAGACCAAGCCACCACCCACCTGGCGCCGGACCGGAACTCCTTCATGATGGACTCTCGCTCTTTCTGGGGCATGTCTCCGTGCATCGAGGACACGGTGAAATTCGCTTCTCTCATTTTCTCCGTCAGCCAGTCAACCTACAAACAAGTCAGCAGATGCTACCAGAGATGTACACTCAAGGTTTCACTTCCATTACTTGCAGACCCAATACAAATATAAAGCAACTGCTGTTAACACCCACACTAATACTAACTGGGATGTGTAGTGTGTTCGCATGTACCCAGCACGTACCCAGGTTCAGTTGTAAATGGTCTTAACCCATTTGTTCCACATAGCAATTTTGGGAGAGGATGTGTCTGACTGTCTCCATTTAAAATTTAAACTCTTGGGGCCAAGGATATAGCTCAGCGGCATGGCACCTGCCTGGCAAGTGCAAGGTCCTGAGTTCGACTCCCAGTACCCACGTACAAAAAAAGGGCCGGTGATATCACTCAGCGGCACGGGCGCCTGCTGGTAGGCGCACGAGGTCCTGAGGTCGACCCCCAGTACCCACAAAAATAAAATAAAATTAAATTTAAATTTAAATTAGGGCCGGTGAGATGGCTCAGTGGCTTAAGCGCCTGCCTGGCAAGCGCGAGGGCCCGAGTTCGACTCCCGGATCCCACATACGAAAAAGGGGCCGGTGATATCGCTCAGCGGCACAGGCGCCTGCTGGCGCGCGAGGTCCTGAGGTCGACCCCCCGGTACCCACAGAAAAAAAAAAAATTAAAAAAAATAAAATTAAAATTAAAAATATAAAATTTAAACTCTTGGGGCCAGGGATATAGCTCAGCGGCATGGCGCCTGCCTGGCAAACACAGGTCCTGAGTTTGATTCCTGGTACCAAAAACAAAAAATTTAAACTCTTTTGGAATGCAGTGCCGCTCCTTTTCCTCCAGCAGCCGCCAATAGTTCTCAACCCTGCCCAAATGTTATCAAATGGTATTTATATACCTTAGGTCACTGAAAGTTATTCAGGTGAGTATTATTAGAACATCACCAGGGAACATTACAGCATCACTGGGGAGCATAAATACTTAAATCTTTAGGGGCAAGACCAGCACCATCTTTTCTTTTCCCTTTTGAACTGAGGCCTTGCTATAATACCCACAATGGTCTTGAACTCTTATGCTCAAGTGATCCTCCTGCCTCAGCTTCCTGAGCACCAGAAACTATAGGCACACACCAGTATACCCAGAATCAATACAGTGGTGCCTCAGTTCATGAACTTAATTTGTTCTACGATTTTGGAAAAGATGGCCATGTTTGTGTTTGTGTAGGAAACATAGCCACAGTCATGTTTGTCACCCGATGCAGAGTCTGTAAACAGAAGCGTTTGTGAACCGAGGTACCACTCTATTTTTGTTAACTAAGACCTTTACTTATATAGCACAGCTGCCTCTGCACAGGGATCTTAAACCCACAAAGCCTGAAATCCGTGGTGTCCACCAGCTCGCCCTTTACAGACAAGCTGGCTGAGTCCCGAAGAGACCCACCACAGTGCCCCACAAGGACACCAGCAGCAAGGCCGCGCACCTTCCTTTTGGTGTTGCAGAAGATGACTGCCTGAGTGATGGTCAGGGTGTCGTAGAGGTCACAGAGGGTGTCAAACTTCCACTCTTCTCTCTCCACCGCCACAAAAAACTGTTTGATGCCTTCCAGGGTCAATTCATCACTGGAGGACAAAGAGAGATCCTGTCACATATTAATCTTCCGACCAGAACACAGGGGAAGGACATAGGCCAGGCTCTGGAAGATGGCCAGGGCCCAGGTCACACTGCAGAGCCTGGTCCCCACAACCCTGCCCAGCCACAGCACGCTGTCACCACTACTCCCACGCGGGCCTACATTTTGGATTCGCCCAAACATTTGACAACTGCACTACATGGACTATGATTCCACAAAACACACTGCTAACAACTAAGTCCTGACAATTCATTTTGAAATTTGGAATTAATGAGTCCAAGAACACTATATAAGCTAAGTATTATAAAAGCTGGTTTTTCATGGAAGAAAATTAAGAGGGCGCCCTTACCGTTTCACCAAGATGCGGATGGGGTCCGTCATGAACTTGTTGGTCATCTCCAGGATCTCATGGGGCAGTGTGGCACTGATGAGAACCACCTGCGTGGCTGGGGGCAGGTACCTGTACACGTCGTAAATCTGCTCTTTGAAACCTGGGAGGAGGACAAGACAGTAGCTTGAAGGCTGCGTGCAGGGAACAGCCACACTGCTCCCTGGTTAAATGTGTCTCTACAAGCTCTGCGGTTTTAAAACACATTCACTAATATACACATCAATACAGGCATTTCTTTTCGATCCTTTTTGATCAGTACAGGCATTTCTAGGAGCTGCACCCCAACTCCACCACGGTTGTTGGAGCTAACCCACCAGACACAAGTTGCAATCCCAGATCAGTCTGGTCTGGAATGCTGATATCCTGCTTGTGATTAGTCTAGAAACCCCTACCATAAAAACATCAAAGTAGGGAGTTTATCTTCATATTTGTACACAAGATGAAACTGTTTTCCACAAAGAAAACACAAACTACATTCAGAACACCTTCTTTAGTTATATATTTGTTTTGCACTGTAAAAGCTTAAGAACTAGGAATTATGTCAGTAGAAAACTAATTCTTGTTACTCATACCTTTATTCAACATTTCATCAGCCTCATCCAAAACCAACATCTTGATTGCTCGTGTCCTTAAACTTCTGCGACGAATCATATCTACAAAATCGATTTTAAAATGATCACACCTGAGGCTCCAGGGTGTGAGCCATTCCAGTTGGTCCTCTTGGGCTTTCAGAGCCCTCCCTGTCCTACCAGCAGCCCAGGTACAGAAGCCCACTGTGCAGCACACAGAACTAGAAACATGCTGCATCCTTCAAGCACTTCTCACAAATACCACACGCACACTACTTTCACCGACGAAAGCACTTACCAAAGACACGTCCCGGTGTGCCTGCGACAACATGCTGACCATAGTCCAGCTTCCTGATGTCTTCCCCCACATTAGTGCCCCCAATGCAGGCGTGGCATTGGACATTCATGTAGTCTCCCAGAGCAAGGAGGCCCTGAATCGAAACACAAGTTCATGTCCAGGGAGCTACAATGCCAGACACATCTGAACAGGGAAGTCATTTCTATCCCAACTTAAAATGGACCAACGATCATTATTTACGCCACTACTTATAAAATCACAAATTTCTGCTCCTTTTACTCTATTCCAAAATGAAGTTAATTTTGCTGGTTTCTTATTACAAAATACATATTAACTACAGGAAAATCAAAAATAAATATATGCAAGTCATAACACTATTCACCCAAAACCCACAATAGTAACATCCTAATACACATCCTTCTATTGATGCCTCTGAGCAGCAGGATAATGGTTAGGGTAGGGAAATGCTGGGGGTTATTTCCGTTGTTTTCTGGGCTTTGTTTTGTTGTGCTTTTTAGTACTGTTTTATTTTTAACCCTGTTCACGTATTAATTTGATAATAATTAAAAATAAAAAGATTTAGTCAGGCATGGTAGCGTACACCTGTGATCACAGCACTGTGGGGTGCTGAGGCAGGAGGATCACAACTTGAATCCCAAGCTGGGCAACCGAGTGCCTTAGAAAAACGTTCTCAAAAAATTTTTTAAGATAATTTTTAAAGGACTGGAAATGTAGCTCAATGTGAAGGGCCTGGGTTTAATCGCCTGTATCAAAATAAAATAAAATAATAAATTAAAAGATTAAAAAATATATATACATATATATATCCTTCCAGTACATTTTATAAAATAATTATTAAAATGGATTTTTGTTGAAAAAGTTACATTTATAAGACTTCAAAAAACTACTAAAGCACACAAGCTGCAGTAAAAATGCCTTAATGTAAACCAGCAAATTCATGGTGACCACAGCACTGCAAAAAAATGAAGTTTAGGAACCAAGAAAAACATTTTCAGAGAACAGAAAAACAGCATCACACTAAATCACTCATTTGGTCATGACTGGCAAATAGGACCCTACTATCTTTAACCGTCTCACCTTCTGAATCTGCACAGCCAACTCTCTTGTCGGAGCCAAGATCAAAGCTTGGGTTTCTCGAACCTGGTGAATAATCAGAAAAGAGGATCCTCAGTATTTTCAAGGTGGACTGCAGTAATTCACAGCCAGATCTATTTTAAATATTACCCTTATTAACTACACTTCTCATTTCTAATGGATATAAGCAAATCTTAGTGTTACTTACATCGTAAATCCAGTGGAATAACACATTAGTCAGGACTCTTATGTGCAGACAAGAATTTCCCCTAACTTAAAAACCTCCCCAGTTTAAACAAAAAAGCATTTATGACAGACACCAGTTAGTTCAGATATTAGTATGCAATTAAGATATTCTTTCAAAATGCTCAGTTAGTACAAGTATGGAATTTTAAAATTATACTCTTCGAGCACTCGCATTACGGAAGAAAAAGCAAGTCCTCCCGAGGACTGTAGAGCACTTGCTTGAGAAGGGCGAATCACCTGAATATCCAAACACTGGAGGACTGAAATGCTGAAGGTGGCCGTCTTGCCTGTGCCGGACTGAGACCTGTCCAAGAAAGCGGACAAGTGGGACTGAGAGGAAGGGCATGTGCGCACTTCTCATTCCCGTGACCCCTCCTCAGCAGCGCTCAGGGCCTGGCTCCAGAAGCACTGGGCAGCTTATTCTAAGCAGATGCCCCTCCCTCATACCACCACCACCAAGGAAACAGAACTCAAGCACAGTGCCCAACTTCTACATCTCTACAGGGGATGAGGACAACAAATGTGGCTTCTCACTGGACGACAGAATTGCAGAATCTACATCTTTAACAGGTGCTTTATAGGTGACAGGAAAAAAGAAATTCAGCTGGGTATGGTGGCACACACCTGTAATCCCAACACTTGGGAGGCTGAGGCAGAAGGATCACTGTGAGTTCAAGGCCAGCCTGAACTCCATAGGGAAACCCTGTCTCAAAAAAAAAGGGGGGGGGGCCGGTGAGATGGCTCCGCGGCATAAGCGCCTGCCTGGCAAGTGCGAGGGCCCGAGTTCGACTCCCGGAACCCACATGCGAAAAAAGGGCCGGTGATATTGCTCAGCAGCACGAGCACCTGCTGGCGCGCGAGGTCCTGAGGTCGACCCCCGGTACCCACAAAAAAAGAAAAGAAAAGAAAAGAAAAATTTGCCTCCAAATAAAAACTGTTTTCTGAGATTTTAAATAAAAACTATTGTCCAAGAAATTTAATAGATAAATTTTTAAAATATAAGGGAAATAGAGCTGGCGGTACAGCTCAGTGGTAGAGTGCTTACTAGCATGTACAAGGCCCTGGGTTCCATCCCCAGCACAGCAAAAAAAAAGGGAGAAAAGAAAAAAAGGCAAGAAAATATAAAGGGGTGGGGGGCAGGCATGGGGGCACACATCTGTAACCCCAGCATTTAGGGAGGCTGAGACAGGATGACAACAAGTTTGAGTCCCACATGGGCAACTTAGTGAGATGCTATCTCAACATTTAAAAAACTAAAAGAGCTGGGGATAGATCTCAGTTGGTGTAGGACCCCTAAGTTCAATTCCCAATACTACAAAATATAAAAATAAAATAAAACTAAAGCCCTGGGGCTAAAGTGAAGGAAAGAGTTGATACCAAATGTATACACAGGCATTGATACATCTTATTTAACTATCTGTGTCACTGACTGCATGTCACTAAATCTCCAACTTGCTACACAAACCAACTTACTGTGCAATGACATCTCTCCCTTTAATTATCTGCTTGATAGCTCGCTGTTGGATTGCTGATGGTTTTTCAAAACCTGCAAACAACAAACAATGAGCTTTTACCACTGTGATAGCACTAAAACCATGTACTGTAGGCGCCTCCAGGACACAGATGGTTTGCTTTAAAGGGCCAAGCTCTGCCGACCCACACTCCCAGCCTAACCAATGCTCAACCCAGAAAGCACTCAAGACACAAGAGCCCAGTGGATCTTTATTCTGACTAGTATGGGATATTATTTGTAAAGACAAAATCTCTACAAAAGGAGCACCATGTTTAGAATATAGAGACTCTAGTTTTGTTTAAGAAAGAAAAAAAAAAATTAAGGGGCATGCAGGGTCTCGAAGCACAGGCACCAAAAATTTATTGGTGGTTACTACTGGAGAGTCAGGTGACAAGAACATCACTTTTTACTCTATTTCTGTGTCCTCTGACTACATTACAAATGGCTTAATTACTTTTTTTTTTTTTTGTTTTTGTGTGTGTGTGTGTGTGTGTGTGTGTGGGTACCGGGGGGTCGACCTCAGGACCTCGCGCGCCAGCAGGCGCCCGTGCCGCTGAGCGATATCACCGGCCCCTTTTTCGTATGTGGGATCCGGGAGTCGAACTCGGGCCCTCGCGCTTGCCGGGCAGGCGCTTAAGCCGCTGAGCCATCTCACCGGCCCGGCTTAATTACTTTTTTTTTTTTTTTTGTGGGTACCAGGGGGACGACCTCAGGACCTCGCGCACCAACAGGCACCCGTGCCACTGAGCGATATCACCGGCCCCTTTTTCGTATGTGGGTTCCGGGAGTCGAACTCGGGCCCTCGCGCTTGCAAGGCAGGCGCTTACGCCGCTGAGCCATCTCACCGGCCCTTAATTACTTTTTAAACTTAAAAGAAGAAAATAAATCTAGTATCGCTATAGTCACTGCTCTTTCCTAGCTAGCATTAAAATACTGGTGTGTCCACGTCTACAGAATATTCAACCTGCACAGCTCAGACAGTGGGGAGTCCAGCGCTGCTCTCCCATCTGGAGGCAACTATGCTAACCACAGCACCACCTCTCCTGCCCAGCAATTACTACCAAGGGATGAGGCTATCCTGAAGGACTAAAAGTATTTTCCAAGTAGGCAAATAAAATTTTATGTGCATAAACTGTCACTTAGTTTTTCTGTAGTCTATTAAAATGTAGCGCAATTTCTCATCTAAACACAAGAGCAAATATAACAGACGATTTAACCTCCTGAACAACCTCAGATGCTGGTATTCCCATCTATACATTCTCAATTACCATCTTCCCTGGGATCCACACTTGAACAGACAGCTGTCTCCCCAGCATCCCCACAGACCTTCAAACGGACCAAGACAGAGCTCCCAATTTTACTTCCCTCCAGTGCTGCCAGCGAGGCAGGTGTCTGCAGCACTGCCCACCAGATTACTCAAGGCACCCAAAATTCATGCTCTAGTCCTCCTTCCTCTGCAGCTCCCACTCAGTCCATCAGCCAACCCTGTAAGCTCTGTAGTACTCCATCTTCACTGAATCATGTCTTCTCTGACCAGAGCAAAAGCCGCCCAACTTACCTCCCTGCCTCCTCCCCTGCCTCACTTCACTCTAAATCCACAGACACCAGAATAACCCTTGAATCTGTAAATCCGACGCTATCACTTTGATGCTTAAAACCCTTCACCGGTTTCCCACTGCACTTAGAAGTGAATTTCAAAATCTTTATCACTATCTCACCAAACTGGCCACTGGGGTCGCAGACGGAATTTCTTTACGTTCCTGGAACACATTCAGTTGAAGGCCACAAAGGCCCAAGCACCAGCTGTTTCCTACCCCTTGAGTGCTCTTCCCTCTTCTCATCAGCTCAACGTGATCCTCCTTGGGGAGCCCCTTATCTATTTTAGTTCTCTCCTCCCCAAATCCTACTCTATTGTATAAGCAACCGCTTCACGTTTTTCATACCAAGTGCCACCGCCTGAAGCAGCCGTGACTTTATACTGCCCCCCTCCCAAGTAAAAGCACGGTCCTGACTAGTTTACCGCTACACCACCGAGGCACCTCACAAGTACAAAACAGTTATCTGTTGAACGACTGACCCAAGAGCGCCTGCAAGACCTCGCAGTCCTGCTGGGCCTGGCACCATGCACACACCGGACAAGCGGACACAACCGGGTGCGGCGACAGGTTCCCAGGGGCGGGGATCGCACGTCACCGGCGCCCCGAGCTTCAGCCCCCGACGCCGGGCCGGCGCGTCGCCAGTCGCCCCGCTGGGTACCGCCCGCGCCTCCCGGCCCGCGGCCCGCGCCGCCCGACCCGCGCTCCCCGACCGTAGGCGTAGATGCCGCGCAGCAGGTCCTCCCGGAGCCCCATGGTGTCGAACGTGGGCGTCACGTCCACCTCCTCGCTGGTCTCGAACTCCACTTTGGTCATGTCCTCTTCTTTAAGCAACCGCTTCCGTGCCGAACCAGAGGTCGCCATCGTGGCTGTAGCCGCCATGATCCGAACTCTGCTGAGAGCAGAGCGCGCGCCGCAGTTGGAAGCGGAAGTAGGCCCCGACACAGTCGCCGCCGAGCGGAAGTGACGCAAACGCGCGCTAGCGCAAGACGAGCGGGCGTGCCGACGAGCGGGCGTTGGGGCCGCGCCTCCGGAGGGCGGGGCGTTCCTACAGAGAAGAGTGGATGTTCTCACGTCCTGTGGAACTCCCGCGGGATTCCATAAAGGGGCGGGCCCTCACACACCCTTATATAAGTATGGCGCCGGCGAGTGGCGGGTGTAGAGGGCGAGGACTGCCAGAGTGTGTTCTCGCGGTTGGGTGTTTGTAGCTGGACCTGTGTGCTCGGGGTGATGAACTGCGGTCTCCGGAAACCGGCGGAGGGCGAGCGACGGTGCCTCTGCCACGCGTGGGTCCAAGTGGGTCTGCGTTGGAGCCGGGCTCCGAGGTGCGCGAACTCACCCGTCGGCGCGCTCTGGGTGTTAACGCGCGCCGCGAGCTCGGGGAACCCTGCTTCCCGGCAGCCACCTCGGGAGGTCGGCGTGGCCACACGCCGCTGCGGTAACCTCGGCTGACCTTTGGAGTTTGCGGATCCCTAAGGCCTCGAATTCTGCGAGGCTGTGCGAGAACTCGGACTGGGTCTGCTGGTCTCGAGCTTGTCATCTTCCCGCGTGGCTAGGATTACAGGTGTGGGCCACCACGCCCGGCTCCTAAAATGCGTTTGAATCATTTTCGACATTCCTGAAACGCAGTTCGCTTTAGAGAGTCATGTTTTTACCTTTGGGAAATTGTACCGGACAAGGGCCAACTCGGTCCTTTCTTACTGTTGTCCTGGCTCGCAGCAGAAGACGTATCTTTTTTCTTTTTAATATGGTGGGGCCTTCACTTGCTAAGCAGATGTTTACCCCAGAGCCACGCCTACAGCTCCAGGAAGCATATCTTTGATCCATTTTGCAAGGGTTTAGTTAAAACGTGATCATCATCTTGAGAGACCTTGGGTTGCGGTATGGCTGTGGTGAACAAGTAAATGTTTTCTCAGCAAAGCTCCCATTCTGGCGGCAGAATTTGACCATACCAGATAACTGTGCTGATAAACGTGCCTGATAAGGATGCCACTGTTAATCACAATACTAAATATTTAGCCAAGCGTGATGGGAGGTGCCTGTAATCCCCGCACTCCAGGAGGATGAGGCAGGAGGATCAAAAGTTCAAGTTATGTTTTAAGTCACTAATAGGGCTGTGGGTGTAGCTCAGTATGAAGCCCCTGGGTTCAATCCCCAGTACCACCACCACCACCAAAAAAAAAAAAGTGTATACATATGTGTGTGTATGTATATATATGTGTGTGTATGTGTATATATGTGTGTGTGTGTGTATATATATATATATATATATATATATATGAAGCTCACTTTCTTAGATTTTAGGATAAGTGCAATGTAAATACAGGTTCCTGTGTCATCTCACTGGGCAAAGGACTGAGTGCATGACTCTGTTTTGCAAGTGACACCTCAGGTGTAAAACCTGGATTTCAGTGATTTAATAAAAGGATGTGGGGCTGGGGGTGTCGTTCAGTGATGAGTGCCTACCTAGCACGCATGAGGCCCTGGATTTCATCCCCAGCACCACAGATGATCATGATCATGATTTTATATTAATTACTCAGAAGGCTGAGGCAGAAGGATGACACGTTTGAAGCCTGAGAAACTTAGAGCCTGTCTCAAAAAAGGGCTGGGCGTGTAGCTGAGTGACAGCACTTTCCTAGCATGTGCAAGAGCCTGGGTTCAGTCCCCAGGATCAATCATAATGTTCTACTGGTCACGCTGAAATGATGGTAATGACATTTTAGAAATAACAGGTTGAAAATTTAAATTTCACCTGTTTCTTTTTTTTGTAGCTACTAGAAAAAAATGTTAATTATGTTCCTATTGGATCATGCTGTTATCAAATTTCATAGACTTATCAGTATGATCAGAAGACCCTCGTTTTGTCTCGTTGCTAGTAGGCAGTTGTACTCTAGCCAGTGGGGTACTGAGGACATATGTTGGTTACTTGCCCTGTTTGTTAAGATGCTTTTGTGTGTGTGTGTGTGTGTGTGTGTGTGTGTGTGTGGGTGGGTGGGTGGGGGTGGGTACCCGGGGTCGACCTCAGGACCTCGCGCACCAGCAGGCACCCATGCCGCTGAGCGATATCACCAGCCCTTTTCTCGTATGTGGGATCCGGGAGTCGAACTCAGGCCCTCGCGCTTGCCAGGCAGGCATGTACGCCGCTGAGCCATCTCACTGGCCCTAAGATGCTTGTTTTTCAATAACTGACTACCCCGCTCTAGGATCAACTGCTTACACTGCCACATTCGTTTCAGTTTTCATCAGGCATCATCATTACCTTGCAAGGATGCAGACACACATTATCTGTTTTACTGATGGAAAAAATTAGGGCCATTCTGTTAAATTCAAGTACCCCACATTGAGAGGTTGAAATGGACCCCCTCCAAGTTCCCTATACAATGGGTTCATGGCTGCTTGTCACTCCTGGGCTCTGCATCCCTGGGCCCCTTGTCATCTCAAGAGAAGCCTGATCACCAAGGTGGGCAGGCCCGTTACCCTCTTTCTTAGCACACTGTCACCAGCACCCCACTTCCCACAGTTTACGTTTTGGGGAGGGGCCACATCTATTTACTTCCTCACCTTTTCTCTAACGTAGTAGGTGCTCAGTAGAGAGTTGTTATCTTGCTCATTTGCGTGGACATCCAGGGCAAGAGGAAGGGGCTCAAGACGGGCCCAGCTGGGCAGCAGCAGTGGTGAGCTCACATGGCTGCTGCCAGGGAGATGGAACCTCTCTGCAGTCCACACCTCTCAGGACCCCACCTGTCTCTCTTCCTGCACCCACGAGGCTCCTGGAATCAGGGTGAGAAGGTCACGATGACACGTCTTGTTGAGTGAGGGAAGTTAGGGGAGAGCTGCTTGTCTGGGCTGTACTCGTAGGAGTCATCACCAGAGGAGTAGATGTCCTGTGGTACATGGAAGGGGTTGTCCCTAAAGAAGAACTTCCTGCCAGAAATCTCCTCCCACCGTCAAGTATCAAAGGGTGAACTCTGTTCCTTTCCAGGTACAGCTCTCTCCAAACCCAGCCATGGGGCAGGTCACCTTGCTGAGTGCCACTGACACCACCTCAGTGCTGTTCTGATTCCTGGACACTCAGGCCAGCTGGAGTCCAGCACCCAGGTGGCGAGTGTGTGAGGAGCTACTCCAAGTGCTGGATTTAGGGAGGCACGGAGGTGGCACCTGCCCTCACAGAGTTCATGTTGCAGAAGAGGGCAAGCCCCACAAAACCTGTAAACAAGATAATCTTGAGCTGTGTAATTATCGTGATGCAAATAAGATGGGGGAAACTGGAAAGAGTTACTGGGTTCTGATTTACCCCGTGGCTAGAGGATGGTGTCAGCAGAGTCAAGAGGAAGTAGCCGCAGTAACACCCAGGGGAGGTGTGTCCAAGAAGGGACAGTGCATGCAAAGTTCTGAGATGATGAGGGACAGCAGCAGGGCTGAATGCTTGGGAGATGAGAAAGCCGCACGGCGACAGGTCAGCAAGGCTGAGCAGTATGCAAGCATTATCCACATGCGCCCAGCGGCCACCGAGCATGAAGTGGAATAGCACATGGCCATGAACAGGAACGATGCATGGACATGACCGTGGCATGGAGGAACCTGAACAACAGGTTGCTCACTGAAAAGCCAGACCCAAAAGGTTACAAATTATATGACTCCACTTACATGCACTGTATGTGCCAGGTAGGTCCCCTAAAACAGCCCATGGGCAGTTGCCAGGGAACGGGCCCAGGGATGCTAGTGGGTGTGGGGTGTCCCTCTGGGGTGATGAAAATGTTTTTGGAGTGAGATCAAGGTGGTGGTTATACACCATTGTGAACATACTAAATGCCACTGAATTGTGTGCTTTAAAATAGTTTCGTTTCTATTGTGCGAATTCCACCACAGTGTAGGAGAAGACACGTCAGTAGGTGTGGCTTGGCTGGTTAAATGGAAGGCACTTGGCGGAGTGGGAGGCAGCTGTGTAGAGTTGTGTACAGCACCAGGGAACGGACCTGTTTTACCTGCTGTGGAAGGAGCCGCTTCCCCTCCTCCCTGGCCCACTCCCTGCACTGGTGCCACCAGAGGTGAGTAGGGGACAGTGTCCACACCAGGCACACCATAGAGCCCCTCCTGGCCGTGCCCAGAGGAAGTCCTTTGGTCCTCCCATTGCCAGTGATGACTGTGACCAGCCATAGCTCTTCCTGTTTAGGACACCCTGGTCCTTATTTGGCACCTGCTGCCTTCCCCAAAGGTGCCTCCACCTCAGCTCCCGCTCTGTGGTCCTTTTTTACTGGTCTGGTTTTTGCTCTTACGGGGCCTTTCTATTTACCTCTCCATGGTGCCAACCTCCTGATTTCAAGGCAAAGCCAGAAGCCTTCCCCCAGCCCCCAAATTTTCTCCCACATTTGTTAGTAGTACATATTAGTTGCGGAGATTAATTAGTTTCATTCTGGCAGATTTGTACATGCATGTAACATACTTTATTTGTTTCTCCCCCAGTACTCTCCTTGCCCCTCCTTGCTCCCCTCCCCCAGCTTCACGTTTAGGGGGTGCAATGTGTATAAAGCATTTTGATTGTATTCATCCCCCATTGCCCGCCTTGTGCTCCCTCTCCTCCCTCTTCCCTTCCTCTTGTCTAATAATAGTTTGCCATTGACTTTATCATCTTTTTTAGATATAAGCTCCAAATTTTATGGGTAAGTGGAATGTTACCCAGAAGAACTCTATGGCTGACCCAGGTCCAGCTCATGTCAGTGCCCCCTTATTGATAAAAGCCACCAGGTTACTGGGGTGTCACCATCTGTCCCCTGCCCACCCACCACCCTTGGGTGTTTCTCCAGGCAATGCACCAGCCTGTCCAACAGACCACAAACCGTTTTAATTGCCCCTGGCAGTGTGCACACAGCTGCAGTCCTATGGAGCACTAACTGTCCCTTGGTCCTCCTGTGAACACGATGGGAACTGAGGTATGGTTTTTGCCTTCCAAAAGCTCATGGTCCTTTGGGGATTAGGTGCTTCCTTAGCTCTGTTTCTGTGGCTCTCTGTATTTCCGGAGAAATTACGTTTTCTCAAGGACCAAGAATTCAACCTTTAGTATACTTTGCTGGCTCCCGCCTTGACTTGGAGCTATGGTGTTTCTTTGCATGTTCCAGAACCATCCAGAACTTTCTATGCATGAGGCACAGTGGGATGTGCTTTCTCACCATGAGGCAGGAACTGTTCATTACTCCTCTGGAGATGTAAAAAGGCAGAGGCCTGGGGGTCGAGGCAGCCTGCCCAGGGGGATACCACAGCTGATGCCCAGCACAGCTCTGATCCTGACTGGACAGCTACCTCTGACCTGTGACCTCTGACTTGAGCTCAGAACCTGGGTCCCTCTGCCACAGTGGTGTTAGCCTCATTGTCCCACTCAGCAGGAAGACAGATTTGGGGATAAACCAGCTGTGTGACCTTGGAAACTAGCCTCCATCTGTCCAGATGAAAATCCTTAAGGTTCCCCCACTCACCTAAGTCCCACAGAGGAAAACCAAATAGGCCAAGGTGGAAAGAGGGCCAGGATGAGAAGTCTGCGATTTAAATAGAATGATCTGGGAAGTCCTCTCTGGGAAGGTGGCCCCTGAGTACTATCTAGAAGGGAGTAAAGGAAAGAGTGTTCCAGGTAGAGGGAACAGCAAGTGCAAAGGTCCTGGGGCCGAGTGTGCTTGGAACATCTAGACTGGCAAGGAGCAGAGGAGACGGTTATAAGTCAGCAAGTACAGGTGAACGGGGCTCCTGGGCCATGCTGAGGACTGGACCAGCACATCAAGAGGAGTGACCTAAGCAGACTCAGGCTTGAACAGGTTCGGCCTGCCTGCCGTGTGGAGAATGGGCAGTGGGCACTGGAGGAGAACTTAGGTGCCATTGCAGAGTATAGGGGGCAGTGATCAGGGCACCACAACACAGGTGGTGAGAAGCCATCAGATCCTACATAGCTCAACAGGGAAGAACCAAGAATTTATTTAAACCAAAATCATAGTTGTGAAATGTTGATTTTAGACGGAGCCTCTGGAATTACTTAGATACTTCCCATAATGGATCATGAGGGCCAAGACGGGCCCCAGAAATTATCCTCACCTTCGGCATTATTCTGAGGGTAGAATTAGGATGAACTGGGCTGACTGTCCACAAAGAAGAGAGGATCCCCCACCCTGCCTGGAGTGCTCCCCCAGGCTCTCATCTCCAGAAGGCCAAGCCGGAGCCCGCAGTGGGACACACAGCCCTGGCCCTGGCCCTGCTTCTGTGGGTAGAGCCCAGACAGACGTGCCAAACCTGCTCGTCAGCTGCTCCCAGCCCAGCCTAGCCCAGGACTGTGCCACAGTCACCGCTGCTGTGAGGGAGAGGAAGGCCAGTGTGGAGTGTGTCCTGTGAGAAGATGGCAGGAGGACAATGGACAGGTCAGCATGGTCCCCAAGTGATCCTGGGGGTGAGAGAGGCTGGCTGCTTCCCCTCTAGGACCAAGGGTGGTGCTGGTTTTTGGGAAAGAGGAGGAAACAGCTTGTCCCTTGTGCTGTTTATGGTGCTGGACCATCCTCAGGCTGCTAAGTGCTGCTTTAGGACAGCATGGCTGTGTTTTGCCCCCTTACCACCTCGCTACCCCCAGGGTAAAAGAGGGGAGGCAGGATGCCCAGCTCAGGTGTACAATAGCAAGGGAGACAGCTGCCCGTGGGCGACAGAACAGTGCAGCTGGGCGGTCCTGGCATGGTGGGATGGCTGGCGCCCCTCCTTTCTGTGCAATGTGTTCATGGGTCATCAGTTTCCCTGACCTTTTCCTAACTCACTCCTCCCTCCTCTGGAGTCCAGCGTGGAATGAGTATGCGTGTGTGTGTGTGTGTGTGTACACGTGCTTCCTCCTCCCCTGCTTCCCAGGTGAGAGTGGACTAGATGGCTGCTGTTTTGAGCTGCACAGACCTATGTCCTGGCCCCAGCATGGCTTGGGGGTTGCAGAAGCTTGGAGCAGGGGCAGGGGCTTGGAGAGTGCAGAAAACCTCTGACTTTCCAGGTCCACTTTGGGGTTCAGCCTAAGAGAAGTGGGTCAAGCCTTGCAGGGAGTCCTGCAGCCTTCTGGGCAGGCGGGGACGGCAGTCAGGCTAGCCAGACCTCACACACACTGGCTGTGGCCAGCAGTGCTGGGGCTCAGGGACTCCTGGGAGACCAGGTGTCTGCAGCTCCTCATGATTCAGCTGCAGCCTGGGGTGCTGCCCTTGGCATCTCAATGCAATGAAATAAGGGCGATCTGGCCAGTGCGCTGAGAACAAAAATTAATATTCTGTGAGCCCTGGTTTTTGGGTCCTTGGCTCTTTGGCACCGACTTAATCACAGGGCCATTGACCCGAATCAAAAGTCACAGTGTATTTTCCACCTGTTTCTGAAAGGCAGGCTTGGTCAGGCTCAATTTTGTGAGAGATTCAGCAGCAAATCTAAAGGAATATAAAGATTTTATGGAGATGCCCTGCCCCCTTATGAGTAGACAGTCAAGGAACCCTGCCACAAGAGTGGGTCCCCGTCACCTTCCTGTCCCAGGCAGTCCTGGTCCAACCTGTGGCTTTTCTGGGTCTCTTCTCACCCAGCCAGCTGTCACCCACTGCTCTCTCCCACCCTTCCCTGTGCACACGCAGGGATGACCTTCCTCCTGAGGAACAGGGAAAAGCAAGGAATGACACATGTCTATTCTGTCACCTGCCAGTCCCTTCCCCACGGTGACCTGTCACCCAAACTCAGTCACTTTAGAGAGAGAAGGGCACCAGTAATAATTACACCAGGATGAGAACATAAACAGGAGCCTGCCCAAGCCACCTGGGACCCTGGGCATCTTCCCATTGCCAAGTCCTTTGTGCTGAGCTGCATCCCCAGCCTCTAGGGTGAAACCTGTTTCCTTCTCTGTTTGACCACTGAATTACTTTTACTGTTTGCTGAGATAATAATGACTTTCTGGCTTTTATTGAACCTATATTTGTTTTTTCTAAAGTTTGAGCAATAGCAAAAAAGGAAGAGAAGAATAGCTTTTCTAGAACTCTACCATCGTAAATAGCAAGTATTGGTACTGGTGAACAGGATTCTGGAATCTCCCTTCCTTCTGTCACTCTGTCTCTGTCTCTGTCTCTATCTCTGTGTTTCTCTGTTTCCCTTCCTTTCTGTGCCCCCCCTCTTTCTCTCTTTCTCTGTCCCACACACACAGATACACATATACACACACAGGGGATGGATGGATGGGAGGTGGATGGGTACGCAGAATGAGCAACTGCTGGACACAGATAGACTAACATTTTATTAAAAAATAGGTTTGTGTTCTCCATGATTTAACTATAAAATTTAAATTTAATTTAAACTATTAAAAGTGACAAAGCCAGGCATGGTGGCACACGCCTGTAATCCTAGCACTCAGGAGGCTGAGACAGGAGGATTGCTGTGACTTTGAGGCCAGCCTGGGCTACATAGTGAGTTCAAGGCCACCCTGAGCTACATAGCAAGACCCTGTCCACCAAAAGCAAAAAACAAAACAAAACAACAACAAAAAAAATGACAAATTGCTAAATGCACTACAAATGTTTCTCACCTACAAAAACTATCAGTTTGTAAAAACCTTCACAAAGACTTAGGTAGGATACATTAAAAACCTTTCTGGAGCCGGTGAGATAGCTCAGTGGCATAAGCGCCTACCTGGCAAGCGCGAGGTCCTGAGTTCGACTCCCGGTACCCACATAAAAGAAAAGGGCCGGTGATAATCACTCAGCAGCACAGGTGCCTGCTGGCGCGTGAGGTCCTGAGTTCGACCCCTGCTACCCACACACACACACACACAAAAAAAAAAAAACTTTCGGGTGGCGACATGTATGCAGCAGACACACCTCCCTTGAGACAGCGACCCACCAACTGACCCCACGCCTGCGTTCCCTCCTGTGGTCCTGCCCACCTCACAGATCTGTGGTGCTTGGACAGTGTTTTACTTTGTCAAGGTGGAGAATCTGTATTTTGCTTGAGGACTGGAATTCCCGTGAGAATCGAGTCCTGGGGATGTTGTTAGATGGAGTGGGCTGCCCAGTGGCAGGCGACCTGCTAGAGCAGCACCCCGCCCCGTGTCGAGAGCACCCTCCCCCCCGTGCCGAGGACCCCTGCTGAAGGCGCAGGGCAAGGGGGGGATACGTCCATCTCCCCAGGCTTCCCCCATGTAGCAGGAGAACCTCAGCCCTTCTCCCTCCTCTGTCCCTGGGTCCCATCCTGCTCTGTCACTCCCCTGGTTCAGGGCCTTCTACCTATCAAAGCTCCTGGCAAGAAGTGTTTTTTCCTTTGTGTGTGATGGGGGGGCTTTTTTTTTTTTCCTTGAGACAGGGTCTGTGTAGCCCAGGCTGGCCTCCAACCCACAGTGATCCTCCCGCCTCAGCCTCCCCAGTGCTGGGATTACAGGCGTGTGCCACCACCCCTGGCTCTTTTTTTTTTTCTCTTTTGAAAAACTGTTTCTTTGTTACCAAGGATTGAATCCAGGGAGCACTGAGCTACATCCCCAGCCCTTTTTTGTTTTATTTTGAGTCTAAATTGCCCAGGCTAGGTTCAAACTTGCGATCATCCTGCCTCAGCCTCTGAGTAGCTAGGATTATACGAATGCACTACCACACCCAGCTTTAATTTTTTTAAAAAATTTCTGTTTGTTTTGCCAGGAACTGGGCAGAGAGTGAGTTTCTGTCTCCCTCTGCACCCTCATCATTTACACTGATTTGGTGCTTTGAAATTGACAAAGGCAGCCACTACTGCTGTTGTTGTGGAAGAATGTGCCAGGGGAACCTCCCCTGCCTCTGCAGCAGCCAGGCACATTCCTGGGAGGTCACGGAGGAACAAGGATTCTAGAATGAGGAAGCAAGGGGGTGGGCAGGCAACCTGTGGCCCTGCTCAGCCCCTCCAGGGCAGCAGATAGGAGCTGACAAGAAAGGAACCTGGTTTGAGCTGTGGCACAGGAAAGTTGGGTGCCCCACTGTGGTAGAGGCTGGGCCTGGGAAGGGAAGGGAAGAAAAAGTGGTTGGCATCCCATACATTGCAGGCAGCCGGCACTGGCCTCAGGTCCTTTGCACTGAGCTACATCCCCAGCCCTTGATTTTCTTTTTTAATTTTGAGACAGAGTTTCACAGTTGCTAAATGGCCTAAGCTGGGCCCAAACTTGCCATCCTCCTGCCTCAGGATCCCGGGGTCTTTTTTTTTTTTAATAACTTTATTGCCTATAATTCACATGCCTTATAATTCACCCGTTTCAGATGTACAAGTCAGTGTGTTTAGAGTATTCACAGACATGTGCAAACAGCAGCACAGTCAATTTCAGGACATTTTCATGACCTCTAAAGTAAACCTTCCCATGCCCTTCAGCTTCCACCCTGGTGGATGTGGGGGTCCTAGAGACCCCCAGTCAATCAAACCAGGGCCAGCTTCCAGTGCATGCCCAGAGTCTTGTGCTTGGTTGGCTGCTGTGCTGTGATTGCCTGGAGACTCAGGATACTTTATTTAAACAAGTGCACTATGTTTTTATTTCTCTCTGGGCTCTGCAGATTACATAGCCAGTGCCAAACTGAGTAGGACGTTGCTTTGATTTGGGGATCAGACCTGACCATGGAGAAGTGCGAGAGCGTGAGAGCTTTCCACTGAAGCACCCATGGTCGCACGTCCTTGCAGACAGATGGCATTCCAGGCTTTGGTCCATTTCCCAACCGCTTCCCGTGTATGTGTTGTGTGTGTCCTGCCACAATAAGTTACTGCAAGCTGGGTGGCTTCTAGCTGCAAAAATTTGTTTGTTCAGAGTTCTGGGGGCCAGCGGCACCATGCTCTCTGGGAAGGTTCTAGGAGAGAGGCTGTCTCGCGCCTTTCTCAGAGCTTGTGTGTTGCTGACCATTTCGGGCAGTCCTTGGTGTGCGTGAGCATCCACCCACGCACGTTGCCACGTGGATCTCTCTCGGGTCTGTGTCTCTCCTCCTCCTTTGGGAGGCGTCACTGGATGGGTCTAAGGAGGTCCCCTTCAAGAGGAGGTGGGGATCTCAACCTGGCCCAGGCAGATTCTTGACTTCTCATCCCAGAAAAGCATTTCAGGAGCATGAGTGAGAGGCATAGGCTGATGTGTTAGGCAGTTAGAAAGTAAGGGAAAATAAAGATGTCAGAAAATAGAGGAGAGCACAGTGCTGATGGACAGGACCAGACTGCGCTGTTAACAAAGGAAGGAGATGGGCTGGCGTCTGGTTGATCATAATCTCAGTTCTGGTTTTGCAAGGTGGCTCCAGGAAAAGCCCTTATTGCTTAGTCCACTGTCTCTACCAGGTGCATTTTTCTGCATGAGGCAGGCTCAGTCTTGTGGAGGCTCTGCTGGGACCCAAGTGACCACAGGTTTAGGCCAATGACTGATGACTCCCAGGGCTCACTTGTAGTTGAATGTCCCCGTAAATCTTTTATCTTGGTATCCTCAATCTTGAAGGGGGATGAGACAGGTTTATGTAAATTTAGAACTAATCAACCTTGTATCGCCAGCTTTTCGACACATGCTCCCTAAATGAGGAACATGCCTATGTGTGGAGCTGAGCAGGGATCTGACCCAGAGCTTCCATGTGATAAGAGAGACAGATACAAAACGAAGCACAAGCTTCACTCTGCCGTTAGTAAAAGCATCTGAAGGCCCAAGCGAAGAGTTGCTGTTTTGTTGTTATTTTGTTTTGTTTTGTGCTTTGTTACTGTTGTTTAGCAAAAGCAGCTTTCAAGTCCGTGACTGCCTCAGAAGAAAATTCAGATTATGCTCTTAATGAGTGCCAGGTTTTAAAGGCCTGGGAGTTTGTCCTCTGCCCCTAGGTGGTCGCTATGTCAGAAGGACTCTGGTCATTGGAGGAGGGCCTACCCTAGTGACCTCAGTTTGATTTTGTCTGCAGAGACCTGTTCCCAAGTAAGGTCACATTCACAAGTCTGGAGGTGGGGCATTCAACACATCTTTGGGGGTACGGGCCCCAGCACCCTAGCTCAGATGCATCGATTCGGCGTCCCCTGGAGGAGACAAGGAATGAGCTACTGGACAGCAGCAAGTCTGAGCTGCCTCGGCCCCTTCCCTGACCTCCAGCCTCCTTTCCAGTGGTTCTTCCTTCTGTGTGAGGAGAATTAGGGGAATGGTGGCCCTTGGTGACTTTGGGTCATGACCATGTCCTTCTTGGTGTGCAGGGTTCAAAGCTCGGAATCAGTCTGGAAATCTGCTTCAGCTGCAGGGAGCGCCCACAGTAGCTGAGGTCTCCTCTCCAGCGATTTTTGGCATAGAAGTTTATCTTTTTGTGGTTTTTTTTTTTTTTTTTTTTTTTTGGTGGTGGTGCTAGGGGTTGAACACAGGGCCTCACACATGCAAGGCAAGTGCTGTACCACTGAGCTGCACCTCAGCTTTATCTTTCTTTTTAATGGCATATTTATACCTGCATGGCATACTTTGATCATTCCCCCTATTTTTTTTTTTTTTTTTTCTTTGCCACCTGCATTAGCCTTTGGTGCCTGGACTTTGAGTTTTAGAGCTGGTCATGTGGTTTGCAATAGTTGTCAGGTCTTCTTGGAACTGGTTTGGCTTCCAGCCCTTCCTGACCAGCCCTGTCCCCAGCAGCCTGCAGGAAAAGGAGCCAGCAGCACATCGGCTTGGGCATACTGGAGCCAAGCCCACTGCCAGATGTTCATGCAGAAGCGAATGTAAACCCCTCCGGGTGGGTGCTTGCTGCAGCCCAGGCTCCCGGGATGGATTGCGGAGCTGTTCATGGAGACAGGACTCTCCAACTATCATCCTCTATTTTTTAGATTGCAAGGATTGATTTGCTCTGCTTTCCAAACGTTTTTAATGTGCAGACCTCTTCAAGCAGCATCCAGCTCTGCCTGGGCCAGCCTGTCATTCCAAGCCAAAGGAATCAAACCACAGGAAACCACGGGCTAACAAACACCTCCACTTGTGCCCAGAGATGCTGAGGGTATCTGCACAGCGCTGTGTGTGGCAGAGGAAAACTAGAAACGGCCTAATGACCTTCCCCAGGCGGATCGCTATACTGGCTGTGGTCCCTTCAGTTTAGAAAGGAATGTGTGAATGGAGCTGCGGGTGTCAGCAAGATAAAACTTGGGGCTGGGGTGTGGCTCAGTGGTGAGCACTCACCTAGCATGCCAAGGCCCTGATTCCATCCCCCCCAAAAAGAGAAGAAAAAAAGATAAACCTCCAAAACATGTATCACCTTGTATTTGTGTAAAGTGAGAATTAAAGTACTGTTTAGATATAAAGTTACTGTGTAGGTAAAGTATCATGCAAAATTATTGCTGATATATATTGTAGCTAGTCACATCCATATGTAGGAAATGATTTTAAAAATAGCAGTTACCTATGGATGGAAGGAGAGGGAACAGGACAGAGGAGGACAGTCAGGTGCCAGCTGTCTCTTTCTGGTGCATTCCCTTCAAAGGAAATCTGAAGGGCAAAGTGCAAAGATGGTGGGCTCTGGGTGGTGGGTACTTGGCTGTTCATCACATCATCGGCGGGACATTTTTATATGCCCGAAACAGTCCCAGTTTAAGACACTCGTATGATATTTACATGTGTTAATGGGCTACTGACCTTGAGCAGCATGGGGAGGGCAGAAAGTGCCCCCACCAGGGCAACACAGCTGTGGACATGGCTCACCTACAAAGCCGGGATGCCTGGGACAGGAGGCTGAGCAGGTGGCCTCTGAGCCCCACCCCACACAAGGTCTGATCCTAGGTCAATCTGCGCATCGACTGCAGGGCCGCCTTCCGGAGCTTGCTTGCTGTGCTTCGTCCCAACAGAGCGGTGCCTGTGAAAGCAGCGGTGGAGCCTGATCTGCTTCCCTGCCCAGCCGGGGCTTGTCCATCCTGCTATCTGATCTGTTTCTCTGCCTTTTTAACCCACAGTGCCCACTGCCCGCTGTCAGGGTCTTTACTACCGTGCTGTCTCTTTTTTTAGTTTTACATCATCCTTATAATACTCTTTTACAAGTGTCATTCCCCCAACACCTTCCTGACACCCCCACCTGGGGCTGCTGTGGCAAACGACCACACGCTGGGCGCCTTTGAACAATAAGCACTTATTCTCTGGCAGTTCTGGGAGCCAAAGTCCGGGATCAAAGTGTCCGCAGGGCTCCGAGGAGGAGTCCTCCCTGGCACTCCCAGCTCCTGGGCCTGTGTTCTTGGCTGGAGTGATTCTCTCCCATCTCTGTCTCCCTTGTCACTTAGGCTTTTTCTCTATCTCTCTGTCCCTTCTCTTCTTACGGGGACACCAGTCCTTGGTGTTAACGCTCTCTGTAATCCAGAGTGACCGTCTCTTAACTACTCAGATCCACACAGAATGTTTACAACCCAGGTCACATTCTGAAGTTCTGGATAGACGTGCATTTGCAGGGGACACGATCTGACTCACCATGCCTGTTGTGTTAAGGTTTACCCCAAAGAAGACATTCCTCTGAAAGCTTCAAGGGGGGCTGCACACCCCCACCACCTCCCTTCCATCCCCAAATAAGATGCCAAGCCTTTTTCATTCTGAGAATTTTATTTTAGGAAAATTTGAGTGTTTCAAAACCATGGTGTGAGCCTTATGGGGGTTCAGCATGCAACCATTCCTTTCCTATGCTCCTGGCCCCTGTACCCCACTCCCCACTGTGTCTTTGGGACCTTTATGCCCTTTACCAGCCACCTTGAGCCGGGTGCCTTTCACTCACCTTGTCCTTTCCTGTCCCCTCTGTCCACACCTTCTGGGGTTCATGCTCCAGAGAAGCCAACAAGTCTTGCTTCCTGTGTTCATGAATGGATGTAGAAAGCAGTATTTCCGGAACTCAGAGCCACTTGCATTATTTTAGATTATTTTAGATTAACTTTTCTGAAATATTTACCTTTTTTTTTTTTTTTTTTTTTTTTTTTTTTAGGAAAAGCTCCAACTGACCCAGAAAGGTAAGACTTTGTGACTCCGCTTGGGGTCAGGTTAAACAGATAGCGCTTCAGGGCCTGATCTGATGTAGATGTGGAAATCAGAAATGGCAAAATCTGTAGAGGTTGTTCTAAAATGACCAAAGAGAGGGACCTATAGAAGGAGGAGTTCCTTCCAGCTCCCTGACCAGCCTTCAAACCAAGACAAAATGGGCCTCTCTAAAGCAGCTGTTTAAAAGCTCCATGGCAGATGCGAACCTTGCCTTGGCACTGCCCTGAGGTCCTCTCCCGCTCCGTGGCTAGACTCAGATCTGGGCAGGTGCCCTCACCCCAGCACAAGATGTCACAGCCAGCACAAGAAAGAACAGGGAATGTCTCTCATCTTAGCTTCTGACCAGAAAGGGCCCACCAGCCCCTCACAAAGCGCTATTCCATCCCTGCTAAAAAATCACAAGCACTTACCACACTGATAAAAGCAGTGAGCATCCCACACACATACCATTCCACAACATGTTCCTTGACCCTGCTCCTCACCTGACTGCCTCCTGACCCCTTCCAGGCAACACCCACTCACAGTATACATGGGCAACACCTCTGACTGCTGGACCCAGTATCCAAATGCTCAGGTTTATTCTTGACTTCCTCCTCTTCCTCCTCCTCCTCCTTCTTCTTCTTTTTTTATTTTTTGCGGTCCTGGGGATGGAACCCAGGGCCTCACACAAGCTAGGTGTATTAGCTGGTTTCCTGATACTGGTACAAAATCCCTGACACCTGCAATTTAGTGGTGAGGTTGATTTGGCTCACGGTTTCAGAGGGATCAGTCCACAGTGAGTTATGCCAAGGCAGAAACATCATGGTGGAAGCACTTGATGGAGCAAAGCTGCTTACTTCATGGCACCCAGGAAGCAGAGCACAGGGGAACAGCACCAGAGAGGAAGGGGCAAGGGATCAGATGTATTCCCCAGAGTCATAGCCCCATGACCCACCCAGACACAGCTAGAAGTGTGCTTTACTTATCTCCTGGCATCTCTCAAGCCAATCAAATTGATAATCAAGATTAACCGTCACACCACTTGAGTCACAGCAGGCTCCCTCAACCTTATTTCATTATTATTCCCTAAGGAACCCTTTCAGGCATCTTTTCCCTAATGGCCTTCCCTCAAAATACTGATATCATAAATATGTGTATATCTGTTTATGTACATCTGTGCCTTGAAGAGCACAAAACTTTGCCCCCAGTCCATTGTCACCCTCTTGGGAGTCTCCTTGAATAGCCCCTTGAATACGGATGTTCTAGACCCTTCAGAAGACTGATATGTTTAGGAGACTTTTTTGGTGCTAAGGATCAAACCCAGGGCCTCAGGCATGCCAGGCAAGTGCTCCTGATCTGATTCTTAACATCAAGCTCATTGGGTCAATTAGATCCCTGACCAGGATCAGCAAAGGTCAAATCCCGTCTGGTAACACCAGGTGAAAACCACTTCCTCTTCCTGTGCCACAGGGAGGGGACTTGGTCTGACACCTGACCCAAGCATGGATTTGCCCTTCACTGGTCATGACACCAGGACAGCATGGAAGTGGAGTGGTGATTCTGGGGATGTTCGTCACGCCCTCAGAGTTGGTTGTTCCCTTCTCTTCCAGCAAATTGGGAAAGTGGATTTGAATGCAAATCCAGCCCTCGAGGCCATTCCTTTGGTTCCCCTTCCAGAGCCCGCCCTGCACTAGCCATGGCAGAACTGTGCCGCACAGACTCCACACTTACAGCCCTGGACGAGGACGCGCTGTGGGAGATGATGGAAAGCCACCGCTACAAGATCGTGCGGAGCATCCACCCCAGCCGCCTCACCCCCTACCTACGCCAGGCCAAGGTGCTAGGCCAGCTGGACGAGGAGGAGGTCCTGCACAGCCCCCGCTTCACCAACAGCGCCATGAGAGTCGGTGAGTCCCGGCCGGCCCCCCACAGCTCACGCTGCACAGGACTTCACCACAAAGAGGACAGAAGTCTAGACTTGAGGGTCATTGCCTTCCAGGGCTGCTCCAACAAATGACCACAACATGGTGCTTTAAAACAGCAGCAGTGGAGCTGCAGCATAGGCCAGTGGCAGAGCATGCTTCCTGCGTAAGGTCCTGGGTTCCATTGCCAGCATCAAGCGGGGAGAAAAAGCCTCATAGCAATATATTCTCTCGGTTTCCGAGGCCAGAAGTCTCCAGTCACGGCACTGGCACGGCTGCACTTGCCTTCAAGGCCTAAGGGAGAGTCCTTCCTGTTTCTTCCAGCCCTGGGCACTCGAGGTATTTCTTGGCTGGTGGCCAAGATGCTCCAGTCTCTGCCTCCATCTCCATGTGGGTTTGTGTCTTTTTCTCTTCCATCACTTAAGGACACTTGTCACTGGATTTAGGGCCCACCTGGATATCCAAGATGATCTTATCTTGAGATCTTCAGGGTTTTTTTTTTTTATTTCCAATTTTATTTCACTAACAACAGCACCCACACAATGCAGGCACAAACCTTGTCAGACAACTGGGACCCAGGTGGCCTGGCCTTGAGTTCAGGGTACGATGGCAGCAAGGAGGTTCTTAGAGAAAAGTTCCCAGCACAGGGAGGGAATACAGCAAGGAAAGTGAAGGCAGGGGCTTCAAAGGGGGCTGCACAGCCACATCGAGGAGTTGGGGCTTTACCCTCAGAGCCAAGGGGAAGATTCAAGCTAGAAATCGGTAGACCGGGACATCTGTCCAGCCTCACCCCTGGGCTCCTGCCCCAGTCTCTCCCACATTACTCATCCTCTCCTCTTCCCAGAGAGTAGCTTTCCTTAGTCACAGAGCTACCCAGGTCTCCATTCAAAATGTTTCAGTTTCCAAAATCAGGAGTAGTCTAAACATGCAGCTTCACACTTTCAGCTATCTGGTGTAACTGAGCTGAGAGACCATGTCATCTCTTGCTCTGAACTTTTCTTTCTTTCTTTCTTTTTTCTTAAGAGTAGGAAAATGTATTGGGGAAAAGGAATAGAGAACGGGAATACCTCCTGAGAGACATGAGGGGTCCCAAGTGGGTTGCCCTAGATCTTTAATTTAATTACATCCACGAAGATCCATTTTCCAAAGAAATTTACATCTTTGGTAGGGGTTTGGGGGAAGAGGTGTTGTTCAACCCACTACGGAAGTCTTGGAGTCAATTCCCATGCTCTTTCAGGCTGTGTTTATTCATCCAAAACTGGGGATGCTCATGGCAAACCTGGACGATGGAAACCAGACAGGAAGTGGTAGCTCTTAATATTATAATGCATGTGCGTGTTGTGTCATGGACCTCCAATATGGGAGAGATTCATCCAGGCTTGATCCTAGCTGAGAAGATGGGATTTGGACCCTGTGAAGGGATCCACTCAGGCTCTCTGGGGCCACCCCCTGGGGCTTCATGCGCTGCTATTTGTTATTTCCTCATGGCGCTGACAGCTCTCAGAGCACTGTGTTGGGACTGCGTGTCTGTGCATGTCTTCATCCTGAGTTGCCCATCGTAGTTGCTCAATAAATGCAAACTTGGTCTCCTAGAGCTGACTGAGTTACGTGGTGGACTTTACAAGAGCAGGGAGGGCCCAGCCTGCCCAGGAATCCCAGAGAACTGCTTTCACTCCCATTCCCAGATGCATCTCCACCCCCGACCTCCCTCATAGGAAGCCAGCCTAGTCCTAGTGTGCTCGGCAGCCTTGGTGGCTCAAGGATGGCGCTCTCCCTCTCTTCTAAGGGCACCTGCTGGACTTGCTGAAGACTCGAGGGAAGAACGGGGCCGTTGCCTTCCTGGAGAGCCTGAAGTTCCACAACCCCGATATCTACACCTTGGTCACTGGCCTACAGCCAGACGTGGACTTCAGCAACTTCAGCGGTGAGTGCTTGGCCTCCGAAAGAGTGGGCAGAGTCATCCTGGAGTCTGGGGACCTGCCTTGTCGGTGCTGCCCCAGGGCTTTCCTGCCTCCCTCCAGACAGGGGTGCTGGCCTGAGGCTGGTACTCCCCCACTCACCTCATGGGGCAAGCAGGAGAAGGAGCCCGACCTTGGGTTTTACAGGGTCCGCCTTTACTCTCCCAGCATCACAAGGACACACTGGTGCTGATCTGCATTCTAGAGGTGAAGGCCAAGCTTTTACCTTGCTTAAGGGGCAACTGCAGTCCCAGCATCCCAGCTCTGGGAGACCAAGCCCCATTCCCATGGGGTAAAAGGAGTGGAGCCTTCTGCCCTTTGATGTCCTCACCCAAGTAAAGGCTATGCCTTTCTCATGGAGGATGAGGCCATTTTTGTTAGCTGAGTGATTTTAGGCCTCCTGGGGCAGCTGTTGAAGGAGGTAGGTAAAGAGCAGGGCTCACAGCACTCAGAACAGTGGGTGATGCACCCTCTCTTCCTCTTTGTTTTTATACTATGTGTTTTTTGTTTTTTGTTTTTAATGCGGGCACCGGGAGTCGAACTCAGGACTTCACGCTTGCCAGCAGGCGCTTATGCTGCTGAGCTATCTCACCGGCCCCCACTATGTGTTTTTTGTACTGGGAATCAAACTCATGACCTCGCGCTTGCCAGGCAGGCACCGTGCCACTGAGCTATATCCCCGGCCCCCTATACTACGTGTTTATGTTAGAGTGCGGTTACACAGATTCAGATCTGTTAGTGTGTTTTCCCGGGGATGGCATTGAAAAGAGTTAGCTTTAACTATCCATGGTGGTGCACACCTGTAATCCCAGCCACGTGGGAAACTGAGGCAGGAGGATCAAAAATTCAAAGCCAGCCTGCACAACTTAGCAAGACCCCATCTCATAATTCAATAAAAATGGCTGGGGATGTAGTTCAGCAACAGAGCTCTTGCCTATCACGTGCAAGGCTGTGGGTTCAATCCCCAGTGCCATGCAAAAATGAAAAAAAAGATCGACTTAGTTTCAAGTGCATCTCAGCATGTGAGGAGGGAGCTGGGTCTGAAAAGCCAGTTCTCAGGAACGGGGAGAGGTGCAATTCCTGTGCCAAAGTCATGCCATGTTATTAATCAAAATACGAAGTCCAGTTGAGGCTGGAGCCAAACAGGTTAACACTGGTCCTGCTTGGGTCTGGGCGCAAGACTCAAAGGCCCAGGAGGCTGGGGATGGGAGCAAAGTGGCAGTGCCACAGCCCACCCACCGGTTTCCCCAGCAGGCCTCATGGAGACGTCCAAGCTGACTGCATGCCTGGCTGGGGCCATTGGCAACCTGCAGGAGGAGCTGGCCCAGGAGAAAGCCCAGAAGGAGATGCTACTGCGGCAATGCCAGCGGCTGCAGGAGAGCCTGGGCCTGGCCGAGGCTCATGTCGAGGGCCTGCGCCAGCTGGAGTCTGACCACAGTCGCATGAAGCATGAGGCCAGCACCCACTTCCACGAGGTGTTGAAGCTGAAGGATGAGATGCTGAGCCTCTCGCTGCGCTACAGCAACGCGCTGCAGGAGAAGGAGCTGGCTACCACTCGCTGCCACAGCCTGCAGGAGGAGGTAGCAGGATGCCCGGCACCTGTGGGTGGGAGGCCCAGCCTGACCATGCTCCTTTGCCTGTGCTGGTGCAGCTGCGCCCTCCTCCTCATCCAACACCCCCTACCCCCACAGCCATGGCTGAGGCCCCTCTTGGAAGCTGACCCCACCTCTCCCCAGGTGGTCACCTGGGTCGCTCTGCATTGCGCCTAATTGCCCATAGCTGCCCATGGCCTGGCTAGCTACAGAGTCTGGGAAAGGTCTGGCTATTCTAGGCTCCATATCACTAGGCCCACTTTTGAGCCACTGCCCCAGCTGTGCAGGGACACAGGGACAGTCCCTCCCCAGGGCCCACCTTTGTCCTTCTCAGGCCAGGAGGATAAGAGCATCGTCAAATCAGGCCTCCTTACCCCTGGTTAGGTGTTTCACTTGTTTTCTGCCAGGGTAATGAACTTTGTATTGACTTATAAGACTTCCTTAAATATCATTTTGCTATGTGCTCTTTGCTTTTAATTATACTATTTGCACTTATGTTGATTTATTGTCGTGCTAGGGATTGGACCCAGGGCCTTTGCACTGAGCTACATCCTCAGCCCTTTTTGTTTTTATTTTGAGACAGGGTCTTGCTGAGTCATTAAGTTGCCCAGGCTGGGCTCAAATTTGTGATCTTCCTGCCTCAGCCTCTCCAGAAGCTAGGACTGCAGGCGTGTACCACCACACCTGGCTCTTTTGTTTGTTTTTGAATTTTAAGTTTTATTTATGAATAATTACAAATTTATTTTTAAAAGTGAAAATACTGGGCTGGTGAAATAGCTCAGCGGCGTAAGCTCCTGCTCACAAGCGCGAGGTCCTGAGTTCGATCCCCAGTACCCACAAAAAAAAAAAAAAAAGAAAGAAAGAAAATACTCCAAAGAATACTCACATATCCTTACTTTCACATTTATACTGTCTCCATCTACACACACACACTTTTTTCCTGCATCCCTTGAGTTACATACCTCATGGCTCTTTACCCCCAGATTTCAATGTATATTTCCTAAAAATAGGATGTTCCACGTACAAGCACAGTTATGAATGCCATCAATTTGCATTGATTTAATCTTTTTACCTAATTTACAGTTTGTATTGCTGTTTTATCACTGACCTAAATCATGCCCTGGGTAGCCTTTTCTCTCCAGTCCAGGGTTGCATGTTATTGGTCATGCTGCCTATTTAGCCTCCTTCAATCTGAAACATTCCCATACCCTTTCTGTGTCTGTTACAAGATGGATGCTTTTGAAGAATACAGCCCTCAACCTTTGTTGTTGTTTGTTTGTTTTTGTTTTTGTTTGTTTGAGACAGGACCATGCTGTGTAGTTCAGGCTGGCCCTTAACTCGTGGCAATCCTCCTGCCTCAGCCTCTTAAGTGCTGGAATTACAGGTGTGCCCATCACACCTGGTCCCTCTTTGTAATAGACCACTCATTTGGGGTTTGTCTCATGTCTCTCCACGGGAGGGTGGAGGTTTTGCGTCTTTGGCCTGGCCCTGCCTAGGGGATGCTGGAGGCCCCTTTACCCCTTGGGGATGTCCCTGTAGACCATCTGCTCAAGGGGTCATCCATTTCTGCACTGCAGAAGCACCATTTCCCTGCAACAAGTAAGCAACTTTGAGACTCGCAAGCATCTGCCTTTCGCTGGCATTTTCCCCAGACTTAACTGTGCTGCTTCTGGCCTGAACCCACCCTGACGAGGCAGTGCAAATGCTGCCCATGGCGCCAACTCCCTCTGCACTTGCAGCTGGCCGAGGCTTCAGACTGGGGGAAGTGCCTTCCCTTCCCCCACTGTGCCATCTGCTGTTGGCACAGACTCGGGATCCCTGTTTTCCAGCGGCCTGTGATGTGTTCCCATCCTTCATGAGTTTATGCTCAAGTGATCAAAAACCTGGCCAGTGGGAGCCCTTCCGCCTGCTCCAGGCCCTGTGACATGCCCCTCTTGTCTTCTGAGCACTGACTTCCTTTCTAGCATCCAAGAAGTTCCAGGATCATCTTGTCCCCACCCTGCCCCAGCCCCGGGGTCCTTTAGAAAACAAGATCTGAGTACTTGGCCTTTTCAGCAAACAGAGCAGGAGACATGTGCAAGGACACATCTATGTTCATACGCATATACATGCACATATGCATGTGAACTCACACGTACCATACACCTACACAATACACATGTGCACATATGTGTATAAATGTATGTGCGCACACAAGCACATAAATACATGTCCATGTGCACCCACACATATATGTACATATAAATATGCACATGTACACATGCCCACATATAGAAGCATACATGTCCATGTGCGCCTACATGAACACATGCACATATGTGCATACACACATGCAGTGCACATGTCTATACCTACCCACGCATACATATGTACACACGCATGTCACACATACATACGCACGTGCATATACCCATGTATATATTCTAGAATCATGAGTTTCCGCCTACCCCATACCCATGTCTTCTTCTTTTCCCAGGGAACCAGGTCCTAGCATCTTCCATACTTCGCTCACTTGTTCAGTCCTGCAGCACATTTAGAGTAGATTCACAATTGCTTCACCCATGTCACCACCTGTTTGAATAGGCCAGGGCGGCACTCCTCAGCTTCCCCTTTCCTGCTGGCTTGACTCCTGTCTCATTTTTCTTACTGATTTTCATGAACCCAATTCCCTTCATGTGATTAGAATATGGGAAGATAGCGAAGCCAGGGAGCATGCCGGCTAACACCACTGGCTGCTGGTGACCATCAGTTTGACCAGAAAGATAGAGGAGCCGGGCACCGGACCTCTGTTCCCAGGCACCCCACCCGGCCGTTTAACCAGTACACCTCACCTACAAAATAAAACTAAAATCCTTTCCCTTCCCTTGAGGAATTGGGACTGTTCACTGGGTAAAAACAACCCTTGGGTAGATTTTTATTCATTTAATATATTGATCTATAAATATTTTTTTATTTTTGGAGTACTGGGGATGGAACCCAGGGCCTTCATATTGAGCTACATCCCCAGCCTTTTTAAAACTTATTTTGAAACGGAATCTCACTAAGTTGCCCAGGTTGGTCTTCAACTTGCAATCCTCATGCCTCAGCCTTCCAGAGTGCTGGGATTAAAGGCCTGTGCTACTATGCCTGACAAGATTTACTCATAAATCTTGGGGTGGGACCCCTGTGTCTGAACAGCACCCCATCAGGAGGAGGATGGAGAATCTACACGGCTTCAGCTCTAGTGGAGAAACTGCTTACCTTGTCTCCCTCCCTCCTCCCGGGACAGCTGTACCTGGCGAAGCAGGAGCTGCGGCGGGTGGACATGGCGTCTTCCTGTGAATGGGAATTCCAAGAGAGGTCCCTGAAGATGGCCAGCGACCTGGAGTCAGGGGAAGAGGAGCTGAGCCGCCTGAAGGAGGAGAACGAGAAGCTCCGCTCGCTGACCTTCAGCCTGGTAGGCTCCGGGTCCCTCCAGCCTGGGCTCTAGCTGGGACTGTCCTCACCATCAGCAAGTGGCTCCCGGGCCACTGGACTTCCGACAGGTGAAATGCATGCCATCCCGTTCTCTTCCCCAGCCCCCAGACAGTGCCGGATATGCATTAGCATGTTCTATTTGGCCAGTGCCCTGCTGCCATGAGGTTTTGGACAAGATTGGGCCAGCCATAAAGGATGGGATTAGGGAAAAGAAACCATCCCAGAAGGGCTTTCTGCTCTCCTGCCGCCCTCCTGAGCATTATTGGGAGTAGAGGAATTGGCAGCACTGAAGCCTGGAATTATGCAAACCATTGATTGATTGATTGACTGATTTTTTTTTTTTTTTTTTTGGTGGGTGCCGGGGGTCGACCTCAGGACCTCGCGCACCAGCAGGCGGCCGTGCCACTGAGCGATATCACCGGCCCTTTTTTCATATGTGGGTTCCGGGAGTCGAACTCGGGCCCTTGCGCTTGCCAGGCAGGCACTTACGCCGCTGAGCCATCTCACCGGCCCTGATTGATTGATTTTTGTGACAGGATCTCACTATGTAGTTCAGGCTGGCCTTGCACTCATTATGAAACCCAGGCTGGCCTCAAACTCACTACAATCTTCCTGCCTCAGCCTCCTGAGTGCTGGGGTTCTAGGCATGCACCACCACACATAACTTGCGAACTTTATTTCTCCTCTTTGACTCCTTTCAATAAATAACTACCTATTTAGTGAGAAATTCCATTAATAGATATTCATCAGGCACAGGGCATGGCCCATCTGGGGCCTGGATTGTGCCATCATTCCTTAAGCTTCTTCTGGGATGCAGAAGGTGGAGACAAGGAGGACCAGTCCTTTGGCTTTTCTTCTTCAGCTGGTGCATTGCCAAAGGAGAAGGCTAGAATGTCTTTTTTTTTTTTTCTTCTTTTTTTGTGAGATAAGGTCTTGCTTTGTAGTGAAGGATTGGCTTGAATTCATTATGTAGCCCAGGATGGCCTCAAACTCCCAGTGATCCTCCAGCTTTAGCCTCTGAGTACTGGGATTATAGGCGTGCACCGCCACTCCCAGCTAGAATGTCTTAAAGCTTCTGTTATACACCTGTTTGACCATGTATGATCAGAAACCACGCCTTTTCTATGGCCTTTTCCATGCCTAATTGGCATTAATAGTTGACACTATCCATTGATGCACTTGGCCTTGAAGTCTCCTGTGCTGGACACTCAGAGCCCGTTCTCCCCAGGGGCAGGCATCTGGGGAGGGTGGGTCCTGGGCTGACCTCTGTCTGACCAGGTAGAGAAGGACATTCTGGAGCAGAACCTGGATGAGGCCCTGGAGAGCAAGCAGGAGCTGGTGGCCCGCATCCACTCGCTGCGGGAGCGGGCGGTGGCCGCAGAGAGGCAGCGGAAGCAGGTGATACAGCAGCTGCCTTCCTGGGACCTGGTGACCCTTTGTCTCAGGGGCTGGGCTGCGTGTAGGGGAGGTAGATCTCTCCGACACATTGAGATGAAATAACTTTGCTTAAATATTTTGATGGTCTGCTCACCTGTTCGTCTGTAGTGAGCACCAACTCACGGCCCAGACTAGAGGTCGCAGTCAAACAAAGGGACTGAACCCAGGGTGATTTTAAGGTGTCAGGGATCCCTGTGAGAGCCAGGGATTTAGACGAAGGGAGGGTGGGGAGAAAGGAGGCAGTGGAAGTGAATAAGGCAGGGTGGGGGAAGTTATCTGTGTATTCGAGAACATTAAATAAAACACAAATCTGCAACATACGTGCACATTGCAGTGACTGAATTCAATGCAATTTGCATAGCAGCCCTGTAAATGCTCCTCTAAGCCTGGCCCTGCAGGGAGGAGCATGAATTTACCTCGCTCCACCTCTGGAGTGGCCCCCGCCCCCACCCCTGCCTGCAGAGCCCCTGACTCCATGGGCCGCGTCTCTTCTGTCCAGTACTGGGAGGAGAAAGAGCAGACCCTGCTGCAGTTCCGGAAGACGCAGGTGGACTGTGAGCTGTACAGGGAGAAGATGAACACGCTTCAGGGCCAGGTGGCCAAGCTGCAGAAGGAGCGTGACCAGGTGACCCTGGAAGGGAGGCCGGGCAGGGCTGGGGAGCCTCAGCTTGGGAAGCCCCTGCCCCACGCTGTGTCTGAAGGCTGCTGCTTCAGGGAAGTCTCAGGGCTCCATCTGTCCTTGAAGGTCACTGGTTCCAGATTTCAGGGTCTCTTTCCATGGTCCCCATAAGGATTCTTAACTCCCCCATCCTGTCCTCTAGCGATGTGTTCTGTCACCCTCTCTGATTTATACCTGGCAGAGGACATTGGGAAAGTCCACCCCCGAGAGCAAGTTTTATTAAAACCAAATACAGCTGGGTGCAGTGGTAGCTGCCTGTAATCCCAGCACTTTTGAGGACAAGGCAGGAGGATAGTGAGTTCGAATATTGCCTGGGCAACTAACTTAACTAGACCCTGTCTTCAAAAAGGCAGGTGCTTGGGATATAGCACAATGGCAGAGAGCTGGGTTCAATCTCAATCCTGGGAAAACAAAACAAAAAACCTTTATGACATTCGTGAATTAAAATGGATCGTAGATTTGTACATCTTGGCGCGAGCTCTGGTTAGCGTGTGTTGGGTGAGTTCACAATAAATGCTGACAAGCAGTGGGATGCTTTCTCTAGCTGAGACCCCCTGGCCTCACTGGCCTGGTCCCTCACCGTCTCCCTGCATCTGTCCTGTCTGTCTGTCTGTCCTGTCTGTCCTGTTGGGGCCACAGGCATACGCTGCAAGGGACGGAGCCCAGGTGGAGATTTCCCAGAGCCTGCTGGAGAAGGACTCTCTCCGCAGGAAAGTGTTCGAGCTCACGGACCAGGTCTGCGAGCTGCGCACTCAGCTGCGCAAGCTGCAGGCAGAGCCCGCGGCCAGGGTGAGTGCTGTATGGCCCTGGGTGGGGGGCATGGTGGACCTACCCTTACCTGCAGGGGTCACCCCAGCCCTGGCCCTGCCTCCTCACCCCTCCACAAGCAGCTCCCACATCAACTATGCTCAAGGTATTTGTATCATGCATGGTATGTGCATGTGTGTGCACGCATGCACGTGTGTGTGTGTGTGTGTGTGTGTGTGTGTGTACAAAAAAGACAGGGAGGGCAGACACCGAAATGCAAGCTGTTCCAATTCTGAGTGTGGGACAACGGGTGAATTTTATTTTCTTCTCTAATTTGTTGTTTCCCTCTCACTTTTCTATGTAGATGCATATACGTACACTATATAGTAAGGATTCGTTTTATAACTAGCAATTATCTGTACATTTGCTAAAAGAAATGAAATGCTGTTTCTCAGGCTGGTGGCTTCCAGCTTCCTTGGTGGTTAGTCCTGTACCCCTCTGTCCCCTGCTCCAAGGACAGGGACAGAAGTGTTTTACCCGGATGCTGATGAGAGGAGGCTGCTTGTGAGGGCGGGGATGGTAGGGCAGATGTGGCCTGGTGGAAAGCTCCCTGGCATCCCAGGAGACCCTCTCCCCTGAACTCACCAGCCTGTCTGGCCACCTCTGGCAGCCCAAGCAGGAAGCTGAGGCCAGGGCGCCCTGTCCACGGGGGAAGCAGAGGTTGGCGCGGATGCATGCAGTGTGCCCTAGGGATGACAGTGACAGTAGCCTCCAGGGCTGCACTGAGGTACGTGGCTCCTGCCTTCATGCTCCTCCTGTGTGTACAGCCCAGCGTGTGCCCCGTCAGGACTACTGCAGTCTCCTCCGCCCTGGGCCTGGCAGCGGCTCCTGATTGCTTCAAGGAAGGAGGGCTCCTCCCGCCTCTGGCCGCTCCTCACAATCCTCTGCTGTGGCTGCATCCTCCAGTCCCTGCCTCCCTCTTCACGGATGTTCTACCCTGTGTCTGTGTCCAAATTCCTCTCCTCTTAGAAACCGTTCGTCAAGCCGGATGCAGGGGTGCACACCTGTAATCCCAGCACCCCAGGAGACTGAGGTAGAAGGATCACAAGTTTGAACCTAGTTTGAGCAATTTAGTGAGATCCTGTCTCAAGATAAAAAATTTTACAAGGCCTGGGGATGTAGCTGGGATCACAGGCGTGCACCACCGCACCCAGCATGTGGCTCACTCGGAACTCACAGCCCACTGATGCAGATCAGCTGCCCTCTCTAGGCCCCCTCTCCTGGCCTCTCCCCATCAAGGTGTTGCAGAAATCTGATACCAAAGGAAGACTCTGCACAGAGGAGTTGGAAGGCAACTTTTTATTAACACCAGAGGGCTGGTGGGAACCAGGATTCCAAATCACCAGCCCTGGCTCAGAGCAAAACAAAGGCTTGTATACATTTTGTAAGCAGGAAGTATAAAACTGATAACAGGTTCTTTTATAATTGGTTACATATATTTGGTCATTTGTTGTTAGGCTGTTTCGCTTTGGGCAGGTTTTGTTAAGGGAGGTTGTTTATCACAAGGTGGGAAGGTTTATCACAAGGTGGGAGCTGGGCTCAGCGGGTGAGCAAAATGAAGCGTGTCCTTGGCTGCCTGTCCCAGACAGAAAGTCCTCGAAATAAGATAACTTTTACAGATGCGATAGTGCAGCTGGGCTAATTATCTCTGAGTTGTAAAAACTACAAGCGTTTTATGGTCAACAAAATCTGATAGTTTAACCCTGAGAGGGGCTGAGCTGCATATCCCATCTTAACGTAGCACCAGGCTGTTAACCCTAAAACTTCCAACACGATGGGGTTCACGGTCTGGTCACTCTAGGAGCTCCCTCTGGGTCTCTGCAGTGCGGCCACTCTGCCTGGAACACACCACACACACACCTGGCTCCTCCGTGTCACTTCTTCCAGGAAGTCTGTCGGGCCTCCCGGCCCTGCCAGTGTCACCCACACCCTTGGTGTGACAGGCACCACTCCCTGGTCAGTGTTTGCCCGCTGGTCCCCCACCCCAAGCACAGTGCCTGTCATCACGGACATGTCCACATGGGCAAAGGCCTGGCACACAGTTCAGTAAGTGGACTTGGATCTACTTGTACACTGCCTGTGGTGGGCGCAGCCTCCCTCCATGGGGCTCTTGCTCCTCCCCTCACCAGTCAGTGGCTCTGCCTCTCTGGGCCTCATTTGCTTTACACATGAAATGGGACCATAATGCCCACATCATAGAGGTCTCCTGGGAATCCACGATATTAAACAGGAGAGCAGCCCTAGAGCGCCTGACACATGGTAGGTGCTCAATGCTTGTGCTCTCCCTTCCCCTCCCGCTCGGCTCCCTCCATGCTGTCACCCTCTGCCGCCCTCCTCCAGTCCCAGCTCTGGTGGGACCTGAGCATCACGTCCAGCTGTGAGCTGGCGGACAGCTTCCGCTCCAGCAGCCCTGTGCCTCCGAGCCAGCAGTCCCTGTACAAGCGGATGGCAGAGGTCTTCTGCGAAGACCCCGAGTCTTTAAGGTAGAGTGGGACGTAGCTCATGGGGGACACTAAGCTAAACCCTGGCCCCTCTGGGTGTTGGATGCAGTTGCTCGGGAAGGTGCTGGGGGCTCCAGGCCTCAGACAGAGCAGCCATGCAGTCTGAGCTGCTTCCGGTGTTTTGCAGCAGCTTCCCAGAAATCCTGGAGGTGGATCCAGGAGTCCCTCCGGGGGCTAAGGCGGACGACACAGAACTGGATTATGAGATCCTCAACGAGGCAGGTGGGTGCACCCCAGCCCACCCAAACCTCTCTGGAGCAGGGAAGGCAAGGGCCGGAGTGTGAGGGTTGTGGGTAAGACAGCCTGGCAGGCAGAATAGAACAGGACCCCTGCCCTGGGCCTTGACCTCAGCCCCTGGGAAAACCAGACTGCCTCGTGGCTGCATCCCAAGCTCAGTTCGATGCGTCTTTGTTTTTTACCTAGAGGCCAAGGGAGCTATTCATAGCCATGGCCAGCAAAACACAGCACACAAGTTCAGATATCCACAGACAGTTCTGCCCCCTTCCCAGCACTCTGCTCTGTGGACACTCGGGCCTCCCAGCGTATCCAGAGGGAATGGGCTTAGGGTTTAAAGTCTCCCAGCAGATACACGTGGCCCAGGCTGATGTCCACCTGCCAGGAGCACCCCTCCTCTTGGACATTGGCCCCTGAGCCTCACACATCTCCTGGGTTTATTTCCTTGAACCTGTGATTGGAACTGGTCCCTTCTCCAGTCCAGGTGCCCCTGGGTGTAGCCTCTTCACCTTTTCTACCACTATGCACATGGCTTCAGCTTACCTCCCACCTGGAGTCCACTTCTTGGCCACCAAGGGGCACGGGCATCCAACACTGCTCTGTACCCCTTACCTAGGGTGCAGGGAGGCAGTCAGGTGACCAGAAACCTCAACTCTTGCAGGCCCATGCACATTTTTACTTGTAATAGTGACAAATTAAGAGTGCCCACTCAAGGCAAATTTAGCCTAAGCTGGGTGTGGCGGCTCAGCACACACCTGTAATCCCAGCACTCAGAAGGCTGAGGCAGGCAGACTGCTGAGAGTTTGAGGCCAACCTGGGCTACATAGTGAGTTCAAGGCCAGCCTGCACTACAAAGCAAGACCTTGTCTCAAAAAAAAAAAAAAAGGGGGGGGGGCCAGTGAGATAGCTCAACGTATAAGCGCCTGCCTGGCAAGTGTGAGGTCCTGAGATTGACTCCCGGTACCCATATACAAAAAAAAGGGCCGGTGATATCGCTCAGTGGCATGGGCGCCTGCTGGCACGCGAGGTCCTGAGTTCAACCCCCGGTACCCACAAAAAAAAAAAAAAAAATTTAGCCTGGATGTGAGATCATGAATAAAGAGGGCTTATTCCTCTTTATTTTTCTACTGTTGGAATTCTCCATAGGGCCTCAGTTTCACATTCTGATAGTGGGACATGACCTCGAACATATCCAGAGTGTATAATTCTTTTTTTTTTTTTTTTTTTTCTTCTGGTACTGGGAATTGAACCCAATGCCTTTACACTAAGCTACATCCCCAGCTCTTTTTTATTTTTTTATTTTGAGACAGGGTCTCCATAAATTGCCCAGGCTGGGCTGGAACTGGCAGTCCTCCTGTCTCAGCCTCCCAGAATGCTGAGCTCACAGGTGTGCGCACCCACACCTGGCTTACTCGGCTTCGAATGGAGTTTTGCCTGTGAGCTGGGCCTGGGCCACATGGTTCTCACAGGCAGTTCATGGGTGAGAAGCACAGCCATGGGCCTTTGTGGAGGCTGCTCCCTGCTCTGGGTCACAGGCTGAGATTAACACGCTAGTGCCCGGGAGGTTCTACCCAGTGCCAGTGATTGCTGCCATGCAGAAATGCAGGCACATGCAGGGGTACAGGCTCATGTCATGCCAGATTTGATTTTTAAGTGAAATCTAGATTCTAGGTGAAACCTTCCTATCTTTGAAGATATTGGCAACTCATTCAAATATCACAAAATGACATACGCAGTTCTCACTACGCTGATCTTAGGAAAGATGAAATCAAGGTGCTATGCGCAGAGGGAAGGGAAGAGGGAGAGGACATTCAGTCTCGGCCAGGCAAGGGGTGCTGGAGGCCAGGGAGGAGGGCTGAGGCTGGTGAGGTCAGTGGAGGTAGCAGTGGAGTGACTGCGAGGCCTGTCTGCTCCGCTTCTGGTTTCCTCCCAGACCTCCCCGAGTCCGAGGGCAGCCCGCAGTGCTCTTCCAGAAGCCTGAACATCTCAGAAAGGTGAGTAGTGCTGGGAACCCTCCTGCTGCTGGAGTCTGGAGGTGACTGTGTCCTCCCACCATGGGAAGGTGACAGCCTTTCCAAGATGGGTCATGGTAGGGAGGAGGATTTCAGAGGCTAGGACAGAGGGGTTGATGGGAATGGCCTTGCCCGACACCTGCCTGGGCAGTGCCGAGCTGCCATCTGCCCCTGTAGCAGTGTCCCTCTGCGGCGGAGGCCAGCACGCAAGATCCTGAGTCGGGTCACAGTGCTGGCGTTCCAGGGGCCGCGCTGCTGGAGCAGATTAGTGTCATCGGCGGGAATCTCACAGGCATCTTCATTCACTGGGTCACCCCGGGATCGGCAGCAGATGAGATGGCCTTGCGCCCAGGCACCCAGATTGTGATGGTGAGCAAGCAAGGCCTCGGTAGCTGGGACTCCCGGGGCCCTGCACAGGGACAGTGTCCTGCCCTGATGTTCCGGCTCGGTCTAGGGCAGATGGAAAGTGCTGTACTCCCTTACATGGAGGCTGGTGTGAACTGGGTGTGGTGGTGCCCACCTGTAATCCCAGCACTCTGGGAGGCTGGGGCAAGGAGATCAAAAGTTTGAGCCCAGCCTGGGCAGCTTAACAACTTGGTGAGACCTTGTCTCAAAATGTTAAAAAGAATTAACAAGTGCTGGGGATATAGTACTGTGTGAAGACCCTGGGTTCGATCCCGAGGGAGCGAGATGGTTGTCACAGAGAAGCTGTCCTCCGTGGGGGAGAGAGAGGATGAGCAATGGCTCTGGGGCAGAGATGTGTGGTGGGCATCCATGCAACTTGCAGAGGCTCTGTAGGTGTCCTGGCACGTGGCCTGGGGCTAGGGCCCTGACCGTGCTTCTGTGCTTGGCCAGGGTACGTGGTGGCCAGGAACAGCCAGAAGGTTTTGCAGTAGAGTCGCCTGCCCCTGCCCCTGCCCCTCCCCCCCAGCATCCTGAATGCACGCTGTGACTGTAGAACCCTGGTCACCAAGACCTCTGCCCTCACACTTTGCCCTCAGGTGGACCACGAGGCATCGGCGCCCTCATTCAAGGCTACCCTGGAGAACACCACACTGGAGCAGGCGGTCTGGCTTCTCCACAGGGTGACCGGCTTCTGCTGCCTGTCTATGAAGGTCAACACTGAGGGTATAGGCGCCTCTCGTCCAGGTGATCTCGGTCCCTGCTGTGCCACACAGCCCACCACAGCCAGGAGCAGCCTGACCAGGCTGTGCCCCATCCCTGGGGCCCCCAAGGCAGCTGGAAGCCCCCACCTGCTAACTCCGGCACCATAGAGAGCTTCTGAGACTTTGGGGGGCCCTTTCTTCCCTCCCACATTCACCTTCTAGAGCCTTCCTGGTGTGGGCTCAGGGGTCTTTGCTCATTAGTCCTTCTTGTTTTTTTATCAGGTTATAAGAGGCTGGTCCAGGACCTGGAGTCCAAAGTGGCAACCTCAGGGGACTCGTTCTACATCCGGGTCAACCTGGCCCTGCAGGGGAGAGCTGAGGGGGAGCTGCAGGTATTTTGCAACGATGTCCTGCATGTCACCGACACCATGTTCCAGAGCCGCAGCTGCTGGCATGCGCACCATGTCAACCCATACACCATGAAGACTGCGGAGCATGGTACCATCCCCAACTACTCACAGTGAGCGGCTTTCCTGAGCTCTGTGTCCCCAAAGAGGCCACGGGATAACATCTGCCAGGCCGGCTCCGTGGGGCCTCTGGAGGCTTCTCTCCCTACAGCAGGGCCTCCTGCCCAGGAACAAAGTGTAGGAGGGGTGGACACCCCACAGAGGGGAATCCCGCCATGACCACTGCTGCGACCCGGTGCTTGTGACAGGCGCTCTCTCAAGAGCACCGACCTCAGGTCATTCTACAGCACTCTAGACGGAGGCTTCTCAGTGCCGTTGGCATCTGGTGTTGTGCTGGGCACTGTGGGATGTTGGTAGTGTCCCTGGCCTTCACGCCCACTAGATGCCAGAAGCACCCCACTCCCAGCTGTGATAGCCAAAAGTGTCTCCATGCATTGCCAAATGACCCCTGGAGTGGAGAGACCAGTCCTCCTGGTTCGCCCAGGACTAAAAGCTCCATGTCTTGGGTAATTCCTTTGTCCTGGGCAAACTAAGCCCAGTGCTCAGACCCCTGGGACCTGCATTGGAGCATCGTCCTAGGCAACTGATGGGAACCTCAAAGGTCCAAATACGCAGAGGAGGCCATGCACCCCAGCCCTGCATCTCTCCATGACCGGATTAAAACAGGAGTACCCTGGGGATCCGATTCAGCAGGCCCAGGAGAGGCTGCAATCCTGCACAGCCAGTGCCTGCTGTTGGCCTTGCCCCTACTGCAAGTATCAAGGCTCACAAGCAGGCCCTCAGCCCTGGCCGCTCCTCAGAGTCCCCTGGGGCCTCTTCCAAACAATTCATCTAGCATCTAGAGGAGTGGGCTGAGGCTTTGGTGTCTTTTTCAAGCCCCAGGGACTCCGAGGGCCACCAGGATGGAGCACCTCTGCCAGGGGCCACTTGCCTTGCCCAGCGCTCCTAGCTGAGGCAGGTCCAGCAGTGGGTCAGGGCCTCTCCTGTCCACACAGGGCTCAGCAGCGCCTCATCGCCTTCATCCAGGACATGACTAAGTGGTGCACAGTCACCCGCAAGGTGAGGCTCTGTGGGGAGGATCCCAGCCCCCTGGGTTGGGCTGGAAAGGAGCTGAGCTGGGTCCTTTGTGGAAAGTGTGAACGTCCATCCCTGCATGGGCCCCTGCCAACCTTGCTGAGGTCTGCACTTCTTACCCAGCCTGCAGGTTGGGTCCTGCTCTCCAAAGCTGCTGCTTCTGGGTGTCATGTCCTAGGCCACTCTATTCGCCTATTCTCCCACCTCTCATTTCCTCAGAGGTCAGGCATCTGTGTTCTTGGAACAGGGTGCTCTGCAGGCTGCTGAGTGCCCACCTCTCCCTGTGCTGGGCCCGCCCTCTGTGGAGCACAGCAGTGCTAGGCTATGAGGTCCTTGTGCCACCCTCTGGCTTGTGCAGAGCCCTGCCTGAGGCTGTCTCCTGAGGACCCTCTCCTGCCTCCTACCCCCTGGCACGGGGCCTGGGCATCCTGGCTGATCAGGGCATAGCCTGACAGTGCAGAGACCACCACACTGATTTTCTTATGGGGTGGGTGCTACTGATGGCTTCAATGCCCTCCTTGTCCTCTCCCATCTCCCCTTTGGCAGTCTTCCGGGGGCCCACAGAAGTTGGTGCGCATTGTGAGCGTGGACAAAGCCAGTCCCCCAAGGTCATCCTTTAATGAGAGCCAGCTGGACCCCAGGAGGGTGGAAGGTGAGGTCTGGTGAGTGGGTACTGGGGACGCGGGCCCCAGTAGGTGAGGCCCTTTGGCCTTTGGGAGTCACTGCTGGTGGTCAGCTTGGTCAAGTGAGGCCTCTCCTGCAGGTCACGGTTTTTGTCTCTAAGAATATAACTGACGTCCATGTGCCTTTCTGGACAGCAACTGAGCAACCTGTCTTTAATGTCCTATAAGCCATCACTCCCCATTTCTGTTTATTTGTTTGTTTTGTTTTTGAGACAGTGTCTCATTAGGTAGCCCAGGGTGGCCTTGAACTTGCAATCCTACTGCCTCAGTGTCCCAAGGGCTGGAATTACAAGCATGCACCCAATGCCTGGCTAAAATTTCCCTTTTTTTTCTTTTTTCAACTTTTATTAGTACACGTTTGCAATACATAATGATTACATTCCTAATGGGGAGTTGGTACATGTACAGAATACATCTTAATTCTCTTTTCATCACCCTCCCCTCTCTCACCCCTTCTTCCCTCTCTTCCTTCCTTCCTTCATTCTTCTCATCCCTGCCCTGATTCCCATCCTCCCACTGTGGTACTAGGGATGGAATCCAGGGCCTGGCACACACTAGACAAGTGCTGTACCACTGAGCTATACCCCCAGTTCTCACCTCCAGTTCCTGTAACCTGTCCCAGGAAAAGAGTCCAGAAATCATCCGTACAATTAGATCAACAGCTGTCTTTCTGGACTAGTAAAACCTCAAAACTGCCAAATGTCCAACATTATCAAAACCGGGGGACCCCTGGGATGCTGAGTGATCAGTGTGTGCACAAGGTAATGCTAGAGGTCAGAGTGGCAGAGTACTTAGGAAGCAGGGAAAACTACATAATAAGAGAAGTGAATTTAGAGGAATGTAGGTCATTTTGAGTTTATGTTCCCTTCTAAGTGTTTTTTTGGTGCATAATATAAGATGGCTGTTGAAAACAGTAGACCTACTCAAAGCCCGGAAGGAGGGAGGCGGGGCCTTACCCTGGTGGGGCCTCGGGAGAGGGCAGGGCTGAAGGGAATGTGGCTGAGCAGTGGGTGGGATTGAGGATGGAATGGGGGGGCTGAGGGGAGGGTTGGGGCTGAGGTGGGTGGGGCTGATGAAATGAGAGGGGCCTTAGGGGAGGCTGGGGGCGTGGCTCTCAGATTCTCCGGAAGGAGAAAACCTGCCTCCTTCTGTCCTCCTTGTGAGCCAAACGAGGATGAGGGAATAAACTGCAGCCTGCAAGGCTGGGCCTTAAAAACCGATGAGCACTTTTTTTTTTTGAGACAGGGTCTCGCTATGTAGGTCAGTCTGGCTTTAAACTCACTACGAAGCCCAGGTTGGCCTCGAACTTGCGGCAATCCTCCTGCCTCAGCCTCCTGAGTGCTGGCATTACAGGCGAGCACCACCACGCCCAGCTCCATCCAGCATTTAATCAAAGGGTGCAAGGGAATCGCTGGAGGTGGTTGAGGGTGTGCACACTCAGTCCTGTTAGGGCTCGGGGTGTCTATTACTAGGTGCTCGGCCTCATGTGTCAGCAGATCTGGCCCCACTCCCTGCCGCAGCCTGCAGCCTGGCGGCTCACGCCCCTTTCTTCCACAGGCCATGCCAGCATGTGCTTCTGGACAGAGAGCTGCTTCACTCTGGCACCCTACACCCTGGTGCACCCCCACAGGCCCAGCCGGCCCCGGCCCGTGATCTTCTTACCCAGCATGGTCGGGAAGATCCTGAGCAGAAAGCTGTGCCTCCTCCAAGGATTTAAGAAGTGCCCAGCAGGTACGCTCTACCCTGTGAGGCACGGATGTGCACGTGTCTGTGTGCATGTGCTGTGAACGGGCACGAGTGTGTGACTCTGCATGTGCACGCACGCCTGGTGCATATGCTGATGTGTATTGTGTGGGGCACATGGTATGTGTGTGTGCAGTGGCCCAGCAGGGCCGGTGGGAAGGGCCTTTCAGAGGCCTCCTTGGTCTTCAGGGGAGCAGCATGCAGGTTACTCTGCATTTCCGAGGGCTGCTGTAACAAACAACCGCAGCCTGGAGGATTTAAAGACAGAGGAGGGCATTATGGGGTCAGCGGCACCATGTGCTCTGGGGACTCCAGTGCAGAGCCTGCGTGCCTCTCCCGGTGGTGCTTGGCTCCCTTCACCTGGCTGCATCGATCCCTCCCAGCCTTGGCAGTCATGGCCTTTTTCCTTCTTGTGTTCCTGTGTTATCACATGGCCACCACTGGATTTAGAGCCCATCCTAACCCAATATGACCTCATCTGGCCTTCTGCAAAGACCCTATTTTCTAGTAAAGCCCCTCTCAAGATCTGGGTAGACGTGAACGAAGGCGTTGTTCCTCCCAGCACAGTCTCGTTGGCACACAGGTTTACAGGGTAGCACAGCAGGAAGGCCTAGTTGGCGGGTGTTGGGTTAGGCCTGGGGTGAAGAGGGCCCTGGCCCCTCTGGACATCCACAGCGGAGCACAGGAGGCAACTGAGGTCAAGGAGGTCCCTCATCTGAGCACCTACCACATGCACAGGCTCCATGCGGCAGCTGAAGATAGTAAGTCCAAGAGGCCCTCAGGGGCCCACCGGCTCCTTTAGAAGCAGGTGGCTGAAGCCAGGTGAGATGGCGCACACCTGTGATCTCAGCACTCGGGGGGGTCACAGCAGGAGGATCACAAGTTTGAGCTCAGCTGGGCAACTTAGCAAGACCCTGACTTAAATAAAAATAAAATAAAGTATAAAAAAAGGCTGGGGATATAGCTCGATGTGAAAACCTTAGGTTCAATCCCCAATACAGAGGGGAGAGAGAGAGAGAGACAGAAGGACAAGGAGGAAGAGGGGGAGGGAAAGGAGGGGGAGGGGAGGAGGAAGAGGAGGAGGGGGGGAGGGGGGAAGGGGAAGAAACAGCTGCCTGAGCACAGATAGGAAGGCTGCTGGGATGAGCCAACACAGACACACCTTGAGCTCCAAAATAGCCAGAAAAGGAGCGAAGGATTCTGGGAGGTGCAAGGGCTAAACTGGGATCGGGCAGACAGGCAGGGGTTGGTGAACAGACAAGTGGAGGAGGCAGTCCGGGCAGCCTCAGGCCGTGCAAAGGCCAGGGCACACAGCACACAGGGCCCAAGCAGCTGCACTGTGGCCCTGGGGCAGGCTGGGGTGGCAGCAGGCGGACACGTGGTTTCATCTGATACCCAGGGAGTCAGTGGACGCTTTAAAAATGAGAACAGACAGGCAGGCTTGGTCTATAAATGCTCATCTTGAAGGCAGAATGAGGGTGGCTAGAGGAAGGGCCCAGCTAGGGGTTGGGGAGATGAGCTCAGCCACTGCAACCTGGAGCCAGCAGAGGCGCTGGCAAAGCCATCGTGGGAGGAGAGGCAACCCCAAGCCGGGTGCCAGCTGGCAGCCCCAGGATCAGTGCTTCTGGGTGGATGAGCAGCTAGGATAAGTGCAGGTCCAGAACCAAGAGAACCTATTCAGGAAAAAAGCAAAAGCAGGGGATCTGCAGCAGGTCTGTTTGGGGCAGGGTCCTCAGTCCCAGTGCTAGGACTCCCCCCCAGCCACCATTTATAACAACTGGAAATGCCTCCAGATTCTGCCAGGTGTCCCTAGGGGGCAAAATTGCCCCTAGATGAAAGCAGTGATTTCAGGGACCCCTGTGGAGCTGCGTGTGTGACCACTGCGCCCACTGTTACTTCCAGAGTACTTGAGCCAGGAGGAGTATGACACCTGGACCCAGAGAGGGGACATCATCCAGGAGGGAGAGCCATACGGTGGCCACTGCTGGGTGACGCGCCAAGCTGTAGAGTCGCTCATGGAGAAGGTAGGGGGCGGCCTCTGGCTGCTCTGGGGACAGCAGCTCCTCCAGGGCCGGGAGAAGATTTGGGGAAGAGTGTCCAGGGCCCAGGACACCCCCGTGGGGCTCAGAGGGAGAGATATGGAAAGTTCAAGCCTTGTTTCTGCCATGTGATCTTGGTCCTTGAGCCTCCGTTTCCTCAATCAGGAGATGTTTAGCAAGTGTCTCCTCTAGTAGCTCCTCTGTCCTGGGTCCTGCCCCAGCCTGGCCCACGCAGCCCCTCACTGCCTCTGAGGCTGAAGCCCATGAGCTGGGCTCATTCCCTCTTCCTTCTCCCCCAAAGAACACCCACGCCCTTCTGGACGTCCGGCTGGACAGTGTCTGTGTCCTGCACGGGATGGACATCTTCCCCATCATCATCCACGTCTCCATCAGTGAGAAGACGGCGAAGAAACTCAGGTGGGTGTCCGCCAGGGCTGGGCGGCAGGGCTCAGGCGGGCACCGGAGCTCTGGTGGAGCTCAGCATGTGTCTCCTGTCTATGAAAGTGCTGAGGGCACTGTTGCCACAACGTCTGGACAAAGTCCCACTGCCCTCCCCCAGGCGAGAACCTGCCCTCTGCCCGAACTCCACCGAGGCCACACAATTCCTGGTACTCAGTCTATCCATGGCGAGGACCCAAAATGCTGAAAACTACTCTGGTACTTGGTTTCTGGCTAGGGACAAGCAGAGGTCCTACCACCCCTCAGACACGGGGGAGTGGAGCTCTATTCGAGACAACCTGTCCCTGCCAGTGCAATGGCACTGGGAGCTGGGTCCTAGCTTCTTCGACAGGTCCCGTGAGGTGGGGCCACTGTTGCATCCAGGGGTTCTGGGCAGGTGCCTGTACCTCCAGCCTGGGCTGTCCTGGGCAGCCAGGTGCAGCGGCTTTCCTGGCCAGCCTCATTTTCCCTAATGCTGCACCATCTCTGCCACACAGGAAGGGCCTGCAGCGGCTCAATATCTCAGAGGAGCAGCTCCTAGAGGCAGCCAGACAGGATGAGGGGGACCTGGACAAAGTGCCCTGCCTGTACAGCAGCCTGGCCCCTGACAGCTGGAGTGACCTGGACGGGCTGCTGGGCTGTGTTCGCCTGGCCATCGCGGATGAGCAGAAGAAGGTGGTGTGGACGGAGCAGAGCCCCTGATGACGATGTCGCGCCCCTCCTGGGTCCCACGGACCTCTAGGTGCCTGCTAGTGCTGCTTTTCCTTTGAGCCGGGGCCTTGGGGCACAGCAGGGGCTGCTCAGCACACAAGCCCGGCTCTCCCCTCTCCTGGGGGTCAGACTGTGCACCCTCACCCCATGTGGGTCATAAACGGTCAAGTCCCTGTACCTGCTCAGCCCTCTGCCAGGGCTGTGTATGGGCTTGTTAGGGGCCCTGAGGACTTCTCTGCGGCGGGCGTGGGGGGGCTTCCCAAGCCTCCCCAGACCTCCTGGGACACCTGGACAAGTGCTTGTCTGATTGTGGGGGCTGCTCTTTCTTTCACATTCAAAGTGTCAAGGGGCACCTTCTGAGCCAACTGGAGCTCCGCCCCCACCCAGGACAGAGGGACTGAGCTGTACAGGGTGACCCTGGCGGGCTTTTCTCAGTTCCTGATGGCTAAAAGCTGCCTCGGCACCACTGAGTCACAGACACCTATGTGGTCACTTGTGAACAGAGTCCCTGTGGTGCGCAGTGTCCCTGTGATCTGTGCCTCGTGGCCTCCACATCTGGCTCTTGGGGACACAGGAACATCCTGGAGAGCTGGGCACAGATGCCACTGGACAGGACCAGCAGTGTCTTCCTGGGTGGAGAACTGCAGCCCCCCCAGCCTTTGTCTAGGCCCAGCATCCTCACCCCACCTCCAGGGTGTGGGAGCAACTCAGCCCTGTCCCAGTGAGCACCCCACCTGCCCATGACTCCCGCCTCCCAGGACTGCTGTACACTAAATGTCATTTGGACAGTGCACTGGGACATTACCCCAGAATTCAAGCTGCTGGTATCGTAAATGGATTCAGTAAATAAACTTGTGTTTTACTAAAATAAAAAGATTTTACAGTGCTGGGGCCTGTAGCTTCCTCCCCACCCCCAGTATGGAGTTGGGTGGGGGAGGAAAGGGGACAAAGCCCCCGACGAGAGGAAGACAGCCTGCTTTCTAGGTTTCTCCAGGCCAAGCTTCTGCTCCCGTGGCAGTGGAGGCAGGGCAGGTATGGAGCCAGACACTGGTGTCACACAAGGAACCCAAGCTACAGGAGATGCACTGTCCCACCTTCATCCTCGCTCACTCTTAGAAAGGATGAGTGTTGACCAAAAATAACACAGGAGTAAACTCGTCACTGCCAAGGATCAGTGAGAATCCTGCTGGGCAGGTACCTCAGGAAGGGAGGCAGGACAGGCCAGCCCCAGGGGGTTCCGAGACCTGCAGACTAGGTGGATAAAAGCCCATGTGGCACAGGAGGGCCCAGTCTCCTCTGGGTGAAGGGCTCACAAACATCGGTCAGTTCCAAAGACTTAAGAGTGTCTCCAACCCCCATTCCTGCCCCTCAGATCCCCACTCTGAGAACGGGCTGGGGGATCTCACTGTGTCCCAGCCTCCCCCCCACCCAACGAACTTCCATCTCAAGATACAGGTCAGACACAAGGCCAGCAGTGTCCCCTATGGTGGCAGTACCTGGAAGAGGGCCTGACGTCCATACGGTCCCCTCCACGAGAGGCAGGAAGGACACCCGTATATCAAGGAGCCACCTCAGATAGGGTGCCCCAGGGACTGTCACAGTTCGTTGTGGAGTGGCCGGCACTGTGGAGAGAGCTTTTCTTCCAGGACACCATCAGGGGCACACACCCAGGGGTCATGGGTCTCCCACTGCCACTTGGCCAGGCGGGTCTTCAGCATCTCCAGCACCTCTGCAAAGCGGGGGTCAGCAGCCAAGTTCTGGGTCTCCCGGGGGTCGAGGCTGTCATCGTAGAGCTCCCAGCGCTCCCGGTAGTAATAGTGGTGCAGGTCTTTATACCAGCCGGTGGGCTGGCCTGCTATGGTGCGGTTCAGCAGGTCCTGAAAGGTGGGTGAGACATAGAAGTCCTGGTCCACAGGAAACGGCATCCTGAAGCTGAGGTTGTGCACGAGGCGGAAGTTCTGGTGGTAAACGGAGCGCATGGGGTAGGCCATGGTGACTTCGTGGTGGCTCTGGCTGCCAAAGACAGTAGCCCAAGGGGGTTCTGTCTCCAGTGCTGGCAGGAGTGACCGGCCCGTGAGCTGAACAGTCTTTGAGCCAAAGATGGCATACTTGGGGTAGGGGATGGAGAACCAATCCAAGATGGTGGGCGTGAGGTCTGCAAAGGAAATGTCGCAGCGAGGGTCCCTGTGGGGCACTGGCACCTGCTCTGGAAGGGCTGAGTCAAGCCACCCCTCATAGCAGGGAGTGCTGCTTTGCACTGACCCCCTTCAAAGCTGGTCAACTCAGGGGCCCTGATCCGATAAGAGTCAGGGTCTTACTAGTTAGTGTCCCAGGTAGGGAGGGCCCTACTCACTCTGTGCTGTGGTCACAGTGCTCCCTGGCATGTGGGTGGGGCCAAAGGGAGCTGTGGGCCCCAAGCTGGAGGGAACCCACTGGTCTGAGCAGGGCACAGTGAGCTTCCGCTAGGGCCATGCTCACCCTAGCCTCCCAGCTGCCCATGCCTGTGGTCTGTCTGCTTGCTGGTAAGCTGGTCTAGATAACCTCAGGGCTTCTGGGGGATAAGCAGGGTCACAAAGGGCTCTGGGTCCGTAGGAAAGCATGAAAGGATAGTGGTCCAGGAGATGGAGTCCTCAGGCTCAAAGTACCAGCACCATCTGGGAACCTGCTAGTCACTCTGGGGGCTGTGATTCAGGCATTAACAAGTCACCCAGATGACTCTAATCCTCATCCCTGAGCCGGGTGGCTGTCCCTTCCTTCCCCAAATGGCAGGAGCACCACTTGAGGTCTGGGTGCAGAGCAAGGCCTGACATATGGCAGTCCAACCATGCTCCCCTCCATCCTTCCCATGTAACAGAACCGTACCTAGGAGGGTCACATAGGCCTCGCTGACCTGGCCCCAGCGCTTTGGGTGCTCTGGGGATGACACCAGCAAGGGCTCAGCGGTCCCTGGCCAGTACAGGTTGGTCCTGCCGCTGGGGAAGGGGATCCCGTTGTCCGATGTAAAGATGACCAGCGTGTCATTCAGGACGCCAGCTCCACGTAGCTCCTGCAGCACAAGTCCGATCCCTGTGGGGTGGAAGGGCCGCGGGTAGGCTCAGCCACAGAAACGAGGGAGGGACTTGGGCATGTGTGCACACTCACCACTTCGTCATCTGGCTGCTGGGCTCTGTCACTTTCTGGACCTCAAAACACCAGCTCAGGCCTCTTGCCCAACCCATCCAGCTCCCTGACCTCGAGCAGTGGCATGGGCCTCCAGGGACCTGGCCATCCTCTAGTACTTGTCACACCCAGCCAGCTGAGACTGCCCCATGCCAGTTTCTTTGTTTCCTGGAATGTCATGCCTGTCCTATGGAGCAGAGGGTCATCCTGGGCAGGGGCTGGAAGATAGGATCTCCTCTACTCCCCCTTCCTAAGGCTTCCCTCATTACTGGCACCAATGGAGACATAAAAAAGGCACCAATCTCCTGTGAGGGGTTGAATGGTGCCCTCCCCAAATGTCCATCCAGGACCTGTGAATGCGGCCAGTTTGGAAAAAAGGACTTCGCAGAGGCAAGTTAAGTATCTTGGCATGAGATCATCCTGAAGTGTCCAGGTAGCCCTAAGTCCCATGACAAAAGTCCTTAGAGGAAGAGACACAGACAAAAGAGGAAACGACACACAGCAAAAAAGTCATGTGAGGACGGAGCCAGAGGCTGCAGTGACACGCTGAGAGCCAAGAGACTCCAAGGGTCACCACCTCAGAAGCCGGGAGAGGCAAGGAAGGGTCCTCCATTCACACTTCCAGCCTCCAGAACCACGACAGAACAAAGGCTGTCCAAACGGGGGGCGCTCTGTCATGGCGGCCATAAAAAAAGGAACCTCTTAACATGCCTCTTGCATTCCGCATGTGCATAATCTCCACAACTCCAAACCCCAAATCTGATCCAGATCCTTTTACTGGAAGAACACTTGGAGTCTTCGCCCGACTTCTGGACAGCCCAGGAGCAATTCTGCAGCAGAGCCCACCTAGAACTTGTTCTCTGAATGCAGCTCTGCTCAACCCAGGGTAGGGCTGTCCACACTGACCCTGTGTTATGGTTCAGATCTAAAACGTCCCCCCAGTCTTGTGTTCAGAGGTAGGGCTTTTGGGAGGTGCCTGGATCATGGGGGCACTATACTCATCAATGGATTGGTCCACTGATGGGTTCATAGCTGATTGTGCTGTTAGTGGGTAGGCCCTAGTGAGAAGACAGATTCACTGAGGGTGTGACCTGGAAGGAAATATCTTTGTCCCCGGCTCCTCCCTTCTCTCTCTGCTTCCTGGCTGCCATGGGATGAGCAGCTGTCCTCATCAGGCCTTTCCACCATGCTGCCTCTGTCTTGGAGCCAGCAGACCATGGACTGAACCCACTGGAAACTATGAATCAAGTAAACCTCTCTTCCTTTATGTTGTGGGTGTTGGGTATTTTGTCCCAGTGATAAAAAAAAAAAAAAAAAAAAAAGCTAATACATCCTTGCTCACACCCTGCTGCTGGTGGGACCCACTTAGGTTCAGCCCAATCCAGCTGAGAGTCACTGGTCTAGGGTGGGGACAGAAGCCTTGGCATACCCCCACTGCCACTTCCTGGAACTCACCTTGGTCCATCCGGCCAATGGTGGTGTACTGAGCAGCCACGTCAGCTCGGGCTGCTGGGGTATCAGGGACAAAGTAAGGTACCTGGGAAGAGCACGCAGATGGAAAGTCAGGCTCAGAACAGACAGGCTGGGATGAGGGAAGAGAGACCCGCCCTTGCACCAGGGTAGAAGGAGGTGCCAGCCCTCTCCGCTGGGCCTGCCACCATCTTCCTCTTGTAAATGGCTTAGCCAGAGCAGCCTACTTTGGATGCATCATTCTGAGCCTCCAGGGCTTTCTGTGACCCCACAGAGGGGGATGTGGAGCCATTTAGTTAGCGGGGGGGGGTCTCCTCTAATGTGTTAATGTCACATCACTTGGGGCAGGGCTACCAAGCTCTGGGGAAGACGAGGTCCTTGGTTTCGGGCTGGTGGTGGTGGGGTCTTGGAAACATGGCAAGGGTCCCTCCTACCACCACATCCTGAGGGTCGTAGGTCTGGGGTGTCCAATCCGGTATGCGCCCCATGCCGCTCTCCCCGTTACCAAACTTCTCACAGAAGGCTCCGTACTGGGGCTGGGAGTGCCCACAGCGGTGCGGGTCATGAAAGGCCACGTAGAGGAAGAAGGGCCTGGACATGGTGGGGGACTCTGCTCAAGGTCAAGGTCAGCCAAGCTGACCCCTCACCTGGCTTAGCCAATGCCTTGACATTCTAGCCTGGGAGGTACTCTTTGTTTTTCTGCCTGTGGTTTTGGGGATTGGATCCAGGCTCTCCACACTGAGCTATACCTCCACCCCATTTTAAAAAATTTTAATTTTGTGATAGGTTCTCACAAAGTTGCCCAGGCTGAGCTCAAACCTACATTCCTCCTGCCTCAGCCTCCCAGAGCACTGGGATTACAGGTGTGTGCTACCACACCTGGTTTGATGTCCTATTCTTTTTGTGTGTGTGTGGGTACCGGGGGGTCGACCTCAGGACCTCGCGCGCCAACAGGCACCCGTGCCGCTGAGCGATATCACCGGCCCTTTTTCCGTATGTGGGTTCCGGGACTCGAACTCGGGCCCTCTCACGCTTGCCGGGCAGGCGCTTAAGCCACTGAGTCATCTCACCGGCCCCTGATCTCCTATTCTTTAGGCAGGAACACCCTCTCAGGTTTTTTGTTTTGTTTTGATGAGACAGGGTCTCACTAGGTAGTCTACACTGCCCTTGAACTATGTATCCCAGGCTGGCCTTGAACTCATGGTGATCCTCCTGCTTCAGCCTCCTGAATGCTGGGATTACAAATGTGCACCCACCATGCCCGGCTCAACCCTCTCAATTTTGCCTACTCTCTACCTGAAAGTCTTCCTGTCACCCTTGGTGTATCTGTTTCCCCTCTTTTCTGACTGGACTAACTTGGGTATCCATAATCTTCTCCACCACCCGCACCATCCCCACTTAAGATGTGCGTGGCCATGGGGAGGGTACCAGGCAGGGGCGTCCTGTACCTGTTGTCCTGAGTCCGCAGGAATTTCCGGACGAGCAGCTTAATCCTAGTGATGTTCCTCCCCACCTGGAGCACAGAGCCGTTCTCCTCCGTGTAAGCAAAGTCGAATGGATACACAGCCTCTGGCCCAACATGCTTCTTCCCGATGATGCCTAGGGGTGGGCGGGAGAGGCCCGTGCTAAGTCGGCCCTGCCCCTTCTCCACCCCTAAGTCCTAACTGTGCTGGACTGTGGTGTCAGCCCTGGTCCTTGGCGCTCGTGAAGCCTCAGCCAAGCCAGGGGCACCCAGCCCAGGTCCTGGAGACAAGTGTAGAGGGGCTAAGGGTGGCTCAAAGCCAGGGACCTCCGGGGTCTGCAGGGTCCCCGCCTTACCTGTGCGCACGCCGGCCTGGCTGAGCAGCAGTGGCAGGCTCTGCACCTTGTCGAAGGAGTTGAAGTGGTGCACATCCTGGTGCAGCCCATACATGCCGTTCTGGTGCTGTGGGTGAGGGCTGCATGAGGCTGGGTGTCCTCCCGCCCTCCCATGGGTCCCTCCTGGCACAGCAAACAGAAGCAGGGAGGACAGAGCCTGCATGTGTGCCCCAGCCGGAAGGGTGGTTTTTATTTTCTTCTCCAGGTGCACCTGTGCCTAACTTTTCCATCACAATCACACATTGTACAGTGAGAAGGATAGCATAGTTTCGCTGTTACCTTTTCGTTCCCTAGTTATTCTACATGATAAAAGAAATCGTCACACGTGTTAAAACACAGGTGGAAGAGCCACTTCCCAATTCTGCAGCCCACTGCCTGGAAGCAGCTGCTCGAAGGCGCCTTCTGCTCAGCCCCCACGCCCTCGAGGAGTCTCTCAGAGGCAGCGCACTTGCTCACGGGAAGGAGAAAGATCTGCACACCCACATTCCCAGCAGTGCTGCTCACGACGGCCAAAGACAGCGGTAGCACGGATGTGTACCACGGATGGCGGAGAAGCTAAGCGTGGCTCGTCCCTGCGATGGAATGTGACTCAGCCATGGAAAGGGAATTCCAAGTCGCGATCCAACGTGGATGAACCTTGAGGTCGCAATGCTCAGCGAAACGGCCAACCATGAAGGGGAAAATGCTGTATCGTTCTGCCCCAGGAGGTCCCCAGAGTTGTCAAATTCAGAGACAGAAAGAAGAACAGGGGTCACCAGGGGCTAAGGGAGGAGGAGTTAGTGCTTAAAGAGGAAAGAGTTTTAGTCAGGGAAGATGAGAAGGTTATGGAGGTGCACACACGCCAATATCAATGTGCTTCACACCACTGACTGCACGTTCAAAAATGCCTAAGATGGCCAATCCTGTAATGAGTATTTCACCATAGTGAAAAGAGCAAGTGCCTTAACAAAGCAGCTCTCATCGCCCCGGGAGTGCGCACAGCCCACTGTGCTGTGTACTTTATTTTTTTTTTGGTACCGGGAATTGAACTCAGGACCTCGCATTTGTCAGGCAGGCGCTATGCTGCTGAGCTATATCCCTGGCTCTGTGTTGTGCACTTTACATACAAAGCCATGCTCAGCCAACCCCATGATGACCCTATGGGTGACACCTGACTGTGCCCTCCATCTTACAGATGAAGAAACTTAGGCACAGAAAGAGGAAGCTGGAGAAGCAGTGGAGCCAGCTCTGCTAATGGGTGGGGAGGTGGGCCCTGGTCTGCACTTGAGATCATGCCAGAGGCTGCCCTGGGGATGGGAGGTAGGCGGGGCAGCATCCCCAGGGAGGTGGAGTATCCTGCAGCACACCCCTGGGCCCTCTCCTGTGCCCTCCTCCTGCCCCAGCCCATCTCACCTGAGGCAGGCCAGTGAGGAGGCTGGCACGGCTGGGGGAGCAGCTGCTGACAGAGGTGAAGGCATTGCGGAAGATGAGGCTGCGGTGTGCCAGGGCATCCAGATGAGGGGTGGCAATGACACTGTTGTTGTATACGCCACTCTCAAAGCCTCCATCATCCGCTGCAGAAGGCAGGAGACAGGATTCGGTGGGCTGGGGGTCAGGAGGTACAACCTGTGGGGGAGACCTGGGGTCCTGCTGCAAAGGCTTGGGCCAATGATACCCAGGAGACCAAGGTACAGGGCAGCCACGAGCCCTGAGTGTGTATGACTCCAGGCGCTATGACAATGAGGCATGGGAGCAGGTTAGTGTGACACCCAGCACACAGAATACTCAGGCAGCCACGATACTCAAGCGGGCATACCTAGCAAGCACGACATGTGGGTGGATATGTTACCAGGAAGGGAGGATACCCAGCCAGGCGTGGTACCCATGGTTAACAGGCAGGCATGGTATGCTGGGGGGACATGGTACCCCAGCAGGCATGCTACCTGGGGTGCATGACACCCCAGTAAGCCTGAGAGTCATGCAGGCATGCTACCTAGCATACAGGATGCCCCAGTGTGCATTCACCTGGGTGGGTGTATCAGCAGCTGGGTGCAGACATGGTGCGCGCCAGGCAATCCTGGGCCCTGCAGGAACTTCCCGGGCAGCGGCCAGGAGAGCCGTACCCAGAGCAGTCTGAGGATCTGCAGGCGTGTGTCCCACCACTGCCTCTCACTAACACGCGGCCCCCTTCCCCAAGGGCCTAGAGAACTTCAAGACCACGAAGTCCAGAGGGATAAGGTGCATTGCCTGAGGCCACATGGCTGGGGAGCAGGGTGTGGGGACGGGTCTCCCGGTCAGCAAGTTTCTTCCCCCTGTTCTAGAGCTGAGGGTGTCAGGGGCGCCCCAGCAGAAACTGGTAGGAACCCTGAGGGCCAACCAACACCTCTCTACCTGCCTCGAGGCAATGCCTTCCATGGATAGAGCACCTCTTCCACCCTCTGGGCCCACTGGCCATGAGCCGATGGTGGCCAAGCAGGCTGGGAGAGGGATGCTGGAGCTGTGCCCTTTGGTGGGGGCCCGCTGCAGCCCTGGAGGAAGGCTGCCCTGTTCAAACCCAGTCAGGAGTCTCAGTATTTAGCAGTGGTCCTGCTACGTACTGAAATCTGTCCACCCCAAATACCTAGGCTGAAGCCTCAACTCTGGTGTGTCTATATCTGTTAATGAGGGGTAGATCTGTGTGTGTGTGTATGTGTGTGTGTGTTGAGGGGAGGTGTTTGCACCACAGGAGACTCACCCAACCCAAAGCCTGGAACACGCTACTCAAGCACTCTACCACTGAGCTACAGTCCCAGCCCTTTTAAATTATATTTTGAGATAGGGTCTTGTTATGTAGTCGAGACTGCCCTCAAATTTATAATCCTCCAGCCTCAGCCTCCCAAGTGGCTGGGATTACAGTTATGCACCAGAACACCTGGTTTGTTGATGGGGACTTTAATGAAAGTTAAATGAAATCTGTCATGGGGGGGTCCAGTCTAATAGGACTGTGGCCTTCACCTGCCCGTGGGGACGAGTGAGAAGGTGGCCCTCTGCAAGCCCGGAGGAGGGCCCTCACTGTGCTGGCACCTGACCTTGGACTTTCGGAAGTGTGAGAAAAGAATTCCTGTGTGTAGGACAGCTGGTCTGCGGTACTCTGTTCCCAAGCTAAGACAGCACCTAAGCTGGGGACTGCACCTTCTGGGCTCTGGGAGGCTCAGTCCTAAAAACAGTCCCAGCAGGATGGGGTCCTGGGGCAGATTCTTCTCGAGGGGCCTGGGAGGGGCTGAGGAAGGGAGCTGTTTGTGTTACAATCAGCTGAAGGCTGCCCAGGGACCGCAAAGTTAATCAGAAAGAGTGGGTCTGGCAGGGAGCCAGACCCCGACAGGGTTTGGATTGTCACAGGCCATGGTCACCCAAACAGGAAGTCTCGTGAACAGCAGGGTGTTGCAGGAACCTGGGGTTTCTGAGGGGAGCAGGGGCTGGGGGAGAAGTGAGCGGGTAGTGGGGGCCAGTGCACTTGGGCCACAGCCCTCTGGGGTCTGAAAAGGGAAGGTCAAGCTACAGGGGTAGAGTCCAGAGTATCCCAGCCGCGCGTCCCAGTCCCCTGTGGGACCTGTGGCCCCATGAGCTCTGCAAAGCCGCTTAGCACGCCAAGCTGGGGGTCCATGAGGTGGCCCTAGCTGCTCTGGGGATGGGCTGGGGTGCCGGGTCAGACCTGGGGAGGGCCAAGGGGGGAGCTCTGAGTGCCGGGCTGATCCCTCCGGGACCCGCCGCACGCTCTAAGGAGCCGGCACGAAGGGGCAACGGCGAGGGGTGGGAGTGGCACCGGGGCCGCAAGTGCCGGGCATGCTGGGGTCAGCACTGACCATTGGGGGGCGGGGCGCATGGCCTGTCGCGGCAACAACAGGCGGCCATGGGAGGGCGGCGGCACTCACCGAGGATCAGCAGCACGTTCCGGGGGCGCGCCCTGCAGAGCGCCAGGAGCAGCAGAAGCACGCAGCAGCCGGGCCCGGGGCGGCGCATGGCGGCCAGCGCGGAGTCAGCGGCCGAGTTCCGCCCCGCCCCGCCCGGTCACGTGCCAGCCCGGCCCCGCCCACTCCCCCCAAGTTCCTGCGGCCCGGCCGGCGGCGACTCCGGGAGTCCCCGAGCTTCGGCGCCCGGGGTGAGTCCGCGCCAGCGAAAGGCGGGGAGCCGGGCCGGGGCAGGGGGCGGCCAATGCGGACCCGGCGCGGGATCCGGGGGCGGCCCTACCGCGGGGACCCTCCGCACCGCGTCCTGCCCCAGGTCCCCGCGGCCCTCGACCTCGCTCGGGGCGGCGGCCCCGCGCACCGTCAGCTCGCGTGGGTCCTCACCCTGGATCCCGGGCTGGGGGTCTGGCGGCCTCGTAGGGGTGGGGAGGATGAGTTCTGTCCAAAGTGGTGCAGCGGGGCGGGCTGGGGGTCTGCGGCCGGCTCTGAGCGCAGGATGGAGAGCCGGGACTCAGAGGATGCTGCGCACCCAGAATTAATGCGGGAGCCCCTGACGTTCTCCAGCACTTAACTATCATCCCCGGGGCTCCTTTAGGGCCATGAATGCCACAGGTGGGGGCTGGGTAAGGTGTGGCGTCAGAAATCGTGGGTGATGCCGGCGATGGTTCGCACTTGGAGATAATCTCGGAGCCCCTGGGCCCCCGGGCTGCACCCCCGTGCATCCCAACATCTAGGCTGGGGTGGGTGGGTGTCCGGGGACACTGCTTCTCTCAGCGCTTGTTCCATTAGGTTTCCTGGAGAGGAAAAAAAGAAAGATTCTGCTGGGAGGAGAAATTATGAAGAAGTAGTTTGTCTGGTTTTCACCTGTGAGAGTTGTTGGAGGGAGGGGCACCAGGATTTGAGCAAGTGGGGTCCAGGAGAGTGAATGAGAAGACAGCGTGGCTACTCGTCCCCTTTGCACAGGTCGTGGGCTTCTTCTCTGACCATCTGGGGAACTCAGCCCCTCTGGCTCAATACCCCCCGCAATGCCTGCTCTTGATGCCCATGGAGCCCACCTGGCGTTGCTGGGTCCTCTGAAGCTCAGCCCCTGAATGCTGCTGTTTCCCGTGCCGCAGGCCCACCCTAATGATGCCCTCTTCTATGAAGGCCCTGGGCCAGGCCAGGTCCCCCGGCTCCAGCATGGCCTTCTGCACCTGCTGCTGCTCCCTGTCAGCCTGGCACAGGAGGCTGCCCATCCTGGCGTGGCTGCCTCGGTACTCACTGCAGTGGCTGAAGATGGACTTCATTGCTGGACTTTCAGTTGGCCTTATGGTCATTCCCCAGGCACTGGCCTATGCAGAAGTGGCTGGACTGCCTCCCCAGGTGAGCTGTCCGACCCCGCTGCCAGGCATGCCCCTGTCCCTGACCTGACTCCCCCCGGAGGCAGAACAGGAAGGGTTGTCCTTGGTATGGGGTCCACACACCTTCACGCGTCCTACCCCAGGGGCCCAAGGAGCTCTTGATCTATAATCTGCAGCGTGTGACTGCCTCCAGGCACTGAGCTGATTCTGTGTGGTTTAGAGGGATGACTCATGGTGACCTTAGGAACTCTTCTGGGACTCACAGACGTAAGTTCACTGGCCTTTGAGTCTCCCCCACTTCCACTTCACCTGATCTCAGCACCCTGAGGCCCCACTTGGTGCTGGTAGAAAAATAGCCGGTGTTCACTGCAGGTTCGCCACGGTGGCCAGTGGAGGGTAGATGGCTGGCCCTGCCTGTGTGTGCCAGGGTGGGCAGGTACACAGTTGATACCCACAGGTCCCTTGTCCACACATCCCATGGACGCCAGGGACATGGGTGGACTGGCCTGGGGCCTCCTGGTGCTTACTGCTGTCTCTCCCTGACAGTATGGCCTCTACTCTGCCTTCATGGGATGCTTTGTGTATTTCTTCCTGGGCACCTCCCGGGACGTGACTCTGGGCCCCACAGCCATCATGTCCCTCCTGGTATCCTTCTACACCTTCCATGAACCTGCCTACGCTGTGCTGCTGGCCTTCCTGTCAGGCTGCATCCAGCTAGCCATGGGCTTCCTGCGTTTGGGTAAGACCCTGTCTTCTTGCAGTGGGTGGAGAGGCTTCAGTTCTGCTTTTCCTGGGGTGCCAAGGCACCCTGGGATGCTCTTGACCTCAGCATTTCCTCCTCTCCATTCCAAGGGTATCTGTGTGTGTGGGAGGGACCCTCAGTCCCAGGCCTGGTGTACTCTGCAGAGCCAGCATACTGGGAGAACTGCCACCGCCACAGACCCTAAGAACAGTCCAGATGGGGTGTGTCACCCATCAGTCCTAAGCTGTTGTCCAGTCCTAGCCATTCCACCTTTCCCAGCCTACACCCACCCCATCCTCTGGAAACCAAGGGAACCGGGGCCAGTTCTTCATTCCCTTCTGGCTGCCAGGGTTCCTGCTGGACTTCATCTCCTGCCCTGTCATTAAGGGGTTCACCTCCGCTGCTGCCATCACCATCGGCTTTGGACAGATCAAGGTAGGCACAGTGCCCACGAAGGCTGTGCCCTCTGACCGATGCTGGGTGGCACAGGGGTTCCTGGGAGCAAGACCAAAACCAGTCCTGCAGTTTGTGGCCAGGAAACCTCTTGCTGCTTGGGATTTATCTCTTCCCTGGATTAAGAAGCACTGAGTGCTCTCATGGGTCCTCCCCTCCTGGGGAGGTGTTTCATGATGGTCAGATTTCACAGCAGATAATTTGGGGGTCCATAATTACACAGCTCGGCTCTTGCCTGAGTTTTTGTGCCAGGGTGCTTGGTTGGCTTCACAGGGTGGTTCTGTTCTGCCTTTATCACATGTTTACCAGCAAAACTTGCAGGTCATGTGCACCAAGGTTTCCACCAGCAAATCACTTCCCCATACTAATTTATCTAGATGGCTTTTTGTGGTTTCTTCTAGTTTCTATTTAATGTTATTTAAATGCGAGGATTTTTAGTTCTGTTTAAAATACTTACAAGAAGCACTAGAACCCTTAATCACCAGTTATCCCAGGATGTAGGTAACTACTTATGCTCACGTCCCTGGGTCTTTCTTACGTCAATTGAGGCAGGATTGACCGTGGTACCCACAGCTGTGCGTGGTGTAAAGTAGGTGGGCGGCCAACTGGGCATGTACGGAATAGAACTGAACTCAGTTCTGTAGGTGGGGTCCCTGATGGCAAACTCAGGGCCACACCCCTGCCTCAGTCTGTGTTACCACACCCCAGCTCCACAAGGCCTGTATCTCAAGGCCAGGGGCTGCTCCAGCTGGCCCGTGTCTGTCTGTCCCTGTGTAGGCAGAGCAAGAGAATCGAGGATGAGTGACTGTACTGCACCCTGTGTGCTAGGGACTGGGTTAGGCTTTCCGAGTCCTTAATTCTCACCACACCCATGGGAGGTAGGTTTATCATGGTGTCCATTTTATTTATTTATTTTTTATTATTTTTGTGTGTGTGCGTGGGTACTGGGAGTCGAACTCAGGACCTCGAGCGCCAGCAGGCGCCCATGCTGCTGAACAATATCACCGGCCCTTTTTTTCCTTTATGTGGGTATTGGGAGTCGAACTCAGGACCTCGTGCTTGCCAGGCAGGCGCTTATGCCACTGAGCTATCTCACCAGCCCCATGGTGTCCATTTTAGAGAGAAGGAAATACATAGTAAGGTGTGGGAGAGTGTGATTTATACATTATGTACACGTCAGGGTATGCTTGGCAAATGTGGCTTGCTTGTATTCAGGCAGCAACATTTTCTAGTGTCAAGAATGCTGTTTTGTTTTGTCTGTTCTTTCTTGGATGTAGGGAATTGAAAAAAAAATTTTTTTTTTTTTTTTTTTTTTTTTTACTTTCTGTGGCACTGGGGGTTGAACCCAGGTCCTTTGCACTGAGCTACATCTCCAAACTGTTTTTTAAATTTTGAGACAAGGTCTTACTAATTCACTACATTGTACAGTTGGATTCAAACTTTGGATTCTCCTGCCTCAGCCTCTGAGAGTGCTGGGATTATAGGTGGGTGCCAGCATACCCAGCTCTTTTATATGATTTTAATGCCAGTGGAGGGTATCTTCTCATTCCTACTTGGTAACATTAACCCTACCCCCAAGTTTTAAAAACTTTGATTAGGTCATAATGTGTGGCCATCTGACATGCCCAGGACATAAGCCCCCCATCCAAGAATCCATCAGTGTCCACCTGCCCCATGTCCCCCACCTCAGTGTTTGCAGCAGTTGTGGGGTGGGAGGGCCCTAGGGTGTCCTGGTTAGTCCACCTCCTGTACACCCTGCTGGCTCTCAAGCAGGATAAAGAGCTAAAGCAGGGAATGAAGCCCCTTTTCCCTCCCAAAGACCCCGAGGGCTGTGGTCAGTATGGGAAGCCCTGACTTGGCTGGTACCCCGACGGCTTTCCAGGGAGCTCTGAGGAGCAGCAGGTTCTGCCTGACTTGGCCTAGGCATGATTTTTCCTTCCAGCAGCTGCCAGGGTTGGGAGTGAGAGAGCCCTTTGGCCAGTAGTGGCCAGAGGGAGGTGTGGGGAGATATGGCTGAGGTCCCCAGACCACTTAGCTGCTCAGCTGTAGATCTGGGTCTCCTGCTTTGGAATGGCCCAAACTAGTTTTTCATTTGACATGTGCCACTGACCCAAACACCAGGTGCTAGCTTCCCCAAGGTAACTTTATCTCCTGCCTTGGGGTCACAGGTGGCCCCTGGAAGCCCAGAGATAGTCCTGGGGGTCCAGGCTCCCAGGTGGGGTCCTTCTCAGGCAAAAGGGAGGGATGAAGTGTGGGCAGCGTAGAGGGAGGGACACCCCACCACCACCGGCCATGGGCAGGTTCTAACAGATTCTGTTTGAACAGAACCTGCTGGGCCTGCAGAACATTCCCAGGCAGTTCTTCCTGCAAGTGTATCACACCTTCCTCAACATCGGGGAGACCAGGTACCCTGTTGGCTTTTTTCTTCCCCCAGATAAAGATGCTCTTCCTTCCAGGGTCCCTTCCCACCCCTTACCTCTGTCTCCACCCCAGGTGGCATTGTTGCATCTTCTGGGCCTTGTTGCTCACACTGGTCCCCAGAGCAGCAGTGTCACATCACCTGGCAGTGGGTTAGACAGGCAGATGCCAGGTCAGCCCAGACCTGCTGAGTCAGGGTGGCATTGTAGCAGGGGCCCTGCGGGGTCTGAGGCTCCTCCAGCAGGCTGTCTGGGCCAGTAGGGGGACAGGGCAGGCAGTCTCCTCTCCCAGAGTCCTCACGTAGCAGTGCCATGTTGCAGGCCCAGATAGCGGAGGCACAGAACTTGGCTGCCTAAGGGCTGCTGTCTGCAGGTGGGGGCCTTGCAGAGAGCACTTCTCTGATGGTGTAAGTCTCTCTGATGAGGGGTCCCTCCCTCCTAGACCAGCCGGTGGAAAGCCAGGATATCCCCTACTTTCCTGCTGGGACCAGAGGAGGGATTTGAGGGAAGTGGATGGTGGCCTAGGGAGTGGGCCAGGTCCTGGACCTTCCCTCTCCTCTGATCTGCTGCTGCCTCGTTGCAGGGCCTGCGTCAGGAGGCCAGTGGGCTCCCTGCCTCTCGAGTAGGGGTCAGCCTCCTGGGGGCATGGAAGTGGAGACTGGCCGGTCTGAGAGGGCCAGACTGAGGTGCAAAGGGCCCACCCACCGATTGTGTAGTCCGGAGCCCCCTGCAACAGAGGAGGCATCTGTGGCCCAGAGGACAATGTGCCTGAAAGCGTGGGGTAGCAGTCCCACTGCCATTGTGATGGGGACCTCCTGACTCCCAGTCCTGTTCAGGGCTGGGCCCTTACTGAAATCTGAACACAGTTCTGAAATCAGCTAGGGTTGTGGATTATTTAGCAGACAGAAAGGGCATTGAGAGAGCTTTCCAGCAGAAGGTGCACTTGGCCGCCTAGCTGGGTGGTGAGCCATCCTCTGCCTGCAGGGTGGGCGACGCTGTGCTGGGGCTGGTCTGCATGGTGCTGCTGCTCGTGCTGAAGCTGATGCGGGACCACATGCTTCCTGTCCACGCTGAGATGCCCTTCGGCGTGCGGCTCAGCTGCAGGCTGGTGTGGACCGCTGCCACAGGTGAGGGGCCTCCTGGCTGATGAACCTGGGCGGCACAAGGAGGTCACTTGGGGAGCCCCAAGTCCTAGCCCTTAGAGATTCTTTGGCCTGGGAGTGACTTTGGCATTGGTGTGCTAGAAACGTACAGGTGGTTTATTGGCTTTGTTTTGTTTTGTTTTGTTTTGTTGGTACTGGGGATTGAACCTAGGATCTCCCGCTGAGATACAGTCCTAGCCCTTTTCTACTTTGTATGCTGAGACAGGCTCTCACTAAGTCATTAAATTGCCAAGGCAGGGCTCAAACTTGGGATGCTCCTGCCTCAGCCTCCCAGAGTGCTGGGATTACAGGGCATGCACCACCGTGCCTGGCTCGCAGATGGTTCTGATCTGCCTCCAGTGCTGGGAGCACTCATCTGCAGCAGTGGTTCTCAGGCAGAGGTGACTTTGCCCCCAAGGGACATTGGGCAAAGTTGAAAGACTTCTTCAGTTGATACCATGTGGGGAAGCCGTTTCTGGCATCTAGTGGGTGGCAGCGGCCCCCAGCCTCCCACAGTGGAGTCAGCTGGCCCAAAACATTGGCAGTGCCCAGGCTTGAAAGACTTCATCTATGGGGTCGCTGGGGGAGAAAGCTAATTCCACTAGACCCAGAGCTGTGTTCTAACTGTGCACCTGCTGGGAGGGAAAGTTTAGCTCTGGGCATGGGGTGTGTGGGCAGAGTTAATGACAAGATCCATGGGAAAGGCTGGGCAGGGGGTGGGGGGGTGGCCTGGCCGTGGCCTGCTGAGGGCCATTTCTGGGGAGGCTGGATGCTAGTTAATGACACCCACAGAGGAAGGCATACACAGGAGAGCAGGACAGCCGCGACCTCTCTGAACTTTACGAGGAGTGAAAATGACGAGTGTGGCCCTGCTGTTGGGGGGGGGGCAGGCAGGAAATCAACAGCAACAGAGAGGGGAGTGGCTGGGTTAGCACTTGGGTCACTTCCATTGGCCCAGGCCGGTCCCTGACTCACTGTGGTCACCCACCAGGTTCTGTCCTGCAATCTCAAGGTGGTGGGTAAATGCTGGGAGCTTTGGAGTGGGAGGGACACTGGTATAGGATGGAAATGTCACTTCCAGCCTGGGTTCAATCCTGCAGAGTTGTTCCCCAAAGTCTGGGCTTTAATTCAGCATCCATGAAGCAGTGAAAATCATCCCGTTCTGTGAAGCTGTGAGTATGCTGGAAAGGGACTCTCAGGCCCCAGCCCACTTCCAGGGGATCCTCAGGCACACTGGAGTTGGGGTTAAGTTTAGGTGTGGCTATGAGCCACCCTCAGACTCCATGAGTCCCTTGGGGATGTTCTGTATTTTATGGCAGGATCGGTCAGGAGGAGACCTGAGAGGCTGGGGAGAAACCTGAAGATTATTGTTTTTACAGAGCCTAGAATCACAAGCCTGCTCAAGAAAGACACCAGCGTGTGGTCAAGAGAAGGAGCTCAGTGAGGGAGGGTTAGGCTGCAGCTTTTGTCGTGGTTCCTGTGAAGAAGGCCAGGCTGGGCATGCCCAACAGTAGGAGTGGCCACTTGGATTTTAGTGGGCTTCAGGCTTTAGGGATGGCACCCAGTCCCAGGATGACCCAGGTAGAGGGTACTGTCTCCAGGGTGCCCAGGCCAAGTGGGGGAAGGACAGCTCTGGATGAGCATGCACGTCAGGGACACGCTGTGGGGGGCCCTTTGTTATCTCTAAGAATTGTCTGTCTATCCCTGGGAGGGGCAGTCTTTCCCCAGTAAGAAAGGTTGTTTGTTGTTGTTTCCTAGTATTGGGGGCTAAACCCAGGGCCTCGTGCATGCTGGGCAAATGCTGTACTAATAAGCTGTGTCCCCAGCTCTTTATTTATTTATTTATTTTTTTTTTTGGGTACCGGGGGTTGACCTCAGGACCACGCATGCCAGCAGGCGCCCGTGCCGCTGAGTGATATCACCGGCCCTTTTTTCATATGTGGGTACCGGGAGTCGAACTCAGGACCTCGCGCTTGCCAGGCAGGCGCTTACGCCACTGAGCCATCTCACCAACCCCCCAACTCTTTATTAAAAAATTATTTGGTTTTATTTTAAGACAGTCTCACTAGGCTGCCGAGGCTGGCCTCGAACTTGAAATGCTCCTGCATCAGCTTCCCAAATGGCTGGGATTACAGATATGCGCCACCACACCTGGCTGAGAAAGGTTTCTTAGATGCCAAAACACCAGCTGAGTGTGGTGGTACACACTTGTAATCCCAGCAGTCTGGAGGCAGGAGGAATGCCAGTCCCCGCCCTGCTACTTTCCTGTGTGTGCCAAGCCTGGGTCTCACCTGTGTTTCCTCTGTCCCAGCTCGCAGTGCCCTGGTGGTCTCCTTCGCGGCCCTGGTAGCATATTCCTTTGAGGTGACTGGATACCAGCCTTTCATTCTAACTGGGGAGATAGCCAAGGGGCTTCCTCCTGTGCGAGCCCCTCCCTTCTCGGTGACCACGGCCAATGGGACTGTCTCCTTCACCAAGATGGTGCAGGTGAGCGAGATGGGAGCCGGCAGTGTGGCCGAGGCCGTAGTGGCCCTGGGTCTGGCTCCCTGATGCATCTGTTCGGTGACGGGAGGTTCCAGCCCAATGAGGGTGGGCAGTCCCTGTGGGCAGCAGTTAGGAAAGAACCCCAGGTTGGACACAACTTCCGGGCATCCCCTTGTGTTTCTGCCTCGGAGACCCCCATAGTCCTCCTCCTTCAGATCTGAGCACAGGATGCGTTCGCAGATTCTCCTTGATGTCTTGCTCCTTTCTCGACAAGGAGGTGTCTCCTGGCTTCATGTGCTCGTGCCCCTGCAGCTGCAGTGCACTTGTCTCCTTCGCTTGCACACTCGGGGAAAAGCCACTCCCTCCTTGACAGGGCACTGCTGGGCCAGACCCGCCTCTCCCTTCCTGAACGCAGAAAGGCCCTCACCATCTCCCCTGTCTCCTCTCCCAGGACATGGGGGCGGGGCTGGCTGTGGTGCCCCTCGTGGGGCTGCTGGAGAGCATCGCGGTGGCCAAAGCCTTCGGTAAGACGCCCGCCACCTGCACCTGTTTGCTCCTCGCTGATGCATCCCTAGGCTCACGGCCCAGCTTGGCTTGCTGCTTTCTTGCTTGCGTTTGTCTACTCTTATTTGCAAAATCAGAATTTTTTTCTGAACTTTTTTTATTGATGTGCTCATGTTTTAACATAGAGTATGTGTATACTGGGGTGGGTTGGACATTCCTAATCTGAAAATCTAAAATCTGAAACCTTTAGTACCAGTGTGACTTGAGTCATACTCAATTGGTAAAGATTGAAGCATTCTTTTTTTTTTTTTCTTTTAATGTGCTTGCTTGGAGTTGAACTCAGGACCTCGCACTTGCCAGCAGGCACTTGTGCCACTGAGCGATATCACCGGCCCTTTTTTTTCCTTTTATGTGGGTACCAGGAGTCGAACTCAGGACCTCACGCTTGCCAGGCAGGCGCTTACACCGCTGAGCTATCTCACTGGCCCAATTGAAGCATTTTTAACCAGTAAAGTCTATGCAAATATTCCAAGACCTAAAGAACTCTAAAACTGGAAACACTTCTGGTTCCAGTTGTTTCGGGTAAGGAATGCACACCATGTCTGGTAAAATTGGATCTATAATGAGAAGCCCTGTCCCAGTATGCTGGTCAACGTTCCAGTAGCCTCCTCTGTGTGGACACAAGAGGCCCTGCTTTGGCTGGGCACGGTGGTGCAGTGGTGCACACACCTGTAATCTCAGCTCTTTGAGAGGCTGAGGCAGGAGGATCAAAAGTATGTGGCCAGCCTGGGCAACTTAGTGAGACCCTGTCTCAAAATTTACAAAAGGGCTGGGGATGTACCTCAGTGTTCCCTACTCAGTGTTCAGTACCAAAGGGGTAGGGTGAAGGCCCTGCTGTTGCTGTTTTCTGGGATGTCACTGCTCCCACTGCGGCTGATTCTAAGCTGACTAAGGCACCCTGAATGTGGAGCTTGAGTACAAAGTGGGAATAAGCTGTGTGTTAGGTACCTTTCTGTGTTTCTCCACCACGTATGCCTACAGTTGCTTGTGGTAGACATAGGTAACCTCATTGGTAGCAGCAAGATGTCAAATCAAGAAGCAGTGAGTTGTTGCGTCTTTATGTGTACTGTAATTTGTTTAACTGGAGGTTGTAATTCAGTAGGTTTTAATTCAGTTTAATTAAGCTGTGCTTAATAACTGGTTCACAAAATTCCTAAAAACGTAACAGCATCTGTTCTCCTGCTGGCTCAGCACTCTGGAGGCTCCTCTTCTCTCCCTTTGGAGGCAGGGAAACATTCACCTACTTAGGTGCCTATTTCTGGTTCAGCATCTTTTTTTTTTTTTTTGTGGGTACCGGGGGGTCGACCTCAGGACCTCGCGCGCCAGCAGGCGCCCATGCCACTGAGTGATATCACCGGCCCCTTTTTCGTATGTGGGTTCCGGGAGTCGAACTCGGGCCCTCGCGCTTGCCAGGCAGGCGCTTACGCCGCTGAGCCATCTCACCGGCCCTGGTTCAGCATCTTATGGCGCCCTCATTTGTAAGGTTAGGCTGTTAAATCTGTCACTTGTCACCCTTTCCCACTGAGGTCAGCTGCACTTCCAGCTCTGGGTTATCAACTTGGATGACACTTTCATTGCAATCTGTGATAACTGAGTCCTCCTTGCCTGCACGTATAGGTTGGTTCCGAAGGTGAAAGCCCAGTTAACGACAGCCCTGCAGTAGAGCGCTTGCCTAGCATGCGCAAAGCTCTGGGTTTCATGCCCAGCACTAGAAAAAAATTCATAAGAACAATTAACAGTTTGTATTGTCTTGACCCCCTGTTTTGTGTTTCCTGCCCAGCCCTAGGTATGCCAGGATAAATTCCTCTCCAACAGTCCAGTGCTTTGTCACTCAACCCATTCTAAGGTCCATTCAGAAGGGTTTTCCAGATTCAACAGTTGCTCAAAACCATACCCTGTCTCCATTAGTTCTGTATACAGCTCGTGTCTTTCTTGTTCAGTTTTTATTTCTCTGATCATCTTTTCGTTGTTGGAAAAAGAAACATAGTACCTTCTCCAAATCTGCATCTTATGGCCTTTACTCTTGTCTGTTACATAGACGTTGTTTTTTTTTTTTTTTTTTTTTTGTGGGTACCGGGGGGACGACCTCAGGACCTCGCGCGCCAGCAGGCACCCGTGCCACTGAGCGATATCACCCGCCCTTTTTTCGTATGTGGGATCCGGGAGTCGAACTCGGGCCCTCGCGCTTGCCGGGCAGGCGCTTACGCCGCTGAGCCATCTCACCGGCCCATGTTTTTTTTTTTTTTTTTTTTTGTTATTTTATTTTGTTTTGTTTTTTAGGTACTGATCTAACGTAGGGCTTTTGCACTAACCTACGTGCCCAGCTCATTTTTTAATTTTTTACTATGAGACAGGATATTGCTAAGTTGCCCCAGCTTAGCTTGAACTTGCAATCCTCCTGCCTCAGCCTCCCAGAGCCACTTCCTTTTGAAGGCACTTGACAGCCTACCTGTCATTCTCTTTAATCTAGGTTTGGTTAACCTTGGCCTGCTGTCTCTTTTATTTCACACCACTGTTTTAAAAATGAATTCTACATTTTTTTTTTTTTTGTGGGTACCGGGGGGTCGACCTCAGGACCTCGCGCGCCAGCAGGCACCCGTGCCACTGAGCGATATCACCCGCCCTTTTTTCGTATGTGGGTTCCGGGAGTCGAACTCGGGCCCTCGCGCTTGCAAGGCAGGCGCTTACGCCGCTGAGCCATCTCACCGGCCCATGTTTTTTTTTTTTTTTTTTTGTTATTTTATTTTGTTTTGTTTTTTAGGTACTGATCTAACGTAGGGCTTTTGCACTAACCTACATGCCCAGCTCATTTTTTAATTTTTTACTATGAGACAGGATATTGCTAAGTTGCCCCAGCTTAGCTTGAACTTGCAATCCTCCTGCCTCAGCCTCCCAGAGCCACTTCCTTTTGAAGGCACTTGACAGCCTACCTGTCATTCTCTTTAATCTAGGTTTGGTTAACCTTGGCCTGCTGTCTCTTTTATTTCACACCACTGTTTTAAAAATGAATTCTACATTTTTTTTTTTTTGTGGGTACCGGGGGGTCGACCTCAGGACCTCGTGCACCAACAGGCACCCGTGCCACTGAGCGATATCACCGGCCCCTTTTTCGTATGTGGGATCCGGGAGTCGAACTCAGGCCCTTGCGCTTGCAAGGCAGGCGCTTATGCCACTGAGCCATCTCACCGGCCCGAATTTTACATTTTTTAAATGTTTGGGAAAAAATAATATTTTTTTTTTTTTTTTTTTTTTTTTTTTTTTGTGGGTACCGGGGGGACGACCTCAGGACCTCGCGCACCAACAGGCACCCGTGCCGCTGAGCGATATCACCGGCCCCTTTTTCATATGTGGGTTCCGGGAGTCGAACTCGGGCTTTCGCGCTTGCAAGGCAGGCGCTTAAGCCGCTGAGCCGTCTCACCGGCCCAAAAAATAATATTTTATGACATGTGGGACATACATGAGCTTTAGAATTTCTGTGCTCGCGAGCGGCATTTGTCAAACACAGCCCTGCTTGTTTGCTTACCTGCTCCACAGTGGTGGAGTGAAGGGCGGTGACAGGTCCCGTAGCTGCACAGCTGGAATGTGCGCTCACCTCTGTCTTAGGCTCGTGTCCTGTGGCTTCCCCTGAAATCTTGACTCGTTCATCTCTGCAATGGCTTCATCTTTGGCTTTCTAGCCATCTGCACTTGAAATCAGAGGTGAATTTGAGATGATTTTCTTCTCTTATAGAAACAGTATAGCAGGGTGTGGTGGTGCACACCTGTAATCCTAGCCCTTGTGAGGCTGAGGCAGGAGGATCACTGTGAGTTCAAGGCCAGCCTGCACTTCATAGTGAGACCCTGTCTCAAACAAATAAACAAAAATATATAAAGTTGCTGTAGAAAATACTGAAAGTGCAGAAATAAAAAAGAGATAAATCACTTGTCATCCCTTTTCCTGCTCCATCTGACTGCTGTTAACATTTTATTTTCTGTCTTTCTACTCGCTGATACATGCATGTGAAAATGGAAAAATGCCTGGGACCAGAAGTGTTTTGGATTTGGGAGATTTTGGGAGGTTTTCAGATGTTGCAATGTTTTTCATAGGCTTTACTGGTTGAGCATCCTAATTCAAAAATCTCAAACTTTTTCTTTCTTTCTTTTTCTTTTCTTTTTCTGGAACTGGAGATTGAACCTAGGGCCTTCACACTGAGCTACATCCCCACCCCTTTTTGAGACAGAGTCTTGCTAAACTGCCAAATTGCCCAGGCTGAGCTTGAACTTGTGACCTGCCTCAGCCTCTCAGAGAGCTGGGATCACAGTCATGGGCCACCATGCCCAGCTGCAAAATGTTCTGAAGGTCATGTCAGCACCCAGAAAGTTTTGGTTTTGAAACGTTTCAGATTTTGGATTTTTTAATTAGGTGACATATGTATATATGCATATTTAAACACTTATATTTGCAAAGCGTGGACAGTGCTATACATACATAGAAATGTGAACTTGTTTTTCATGTCATAGGCACTTTCCTAGCCATATCATATGTCTGGTGACAGTGTTTGTGTTGTCCATTCTCTTCAGCATCTCAAAACGATTACCACGTGGACGCCAACCAGGAGCTGCTGGCCATTGGTAAGACCCCTTCCAGGCTGGGTGCCTCCATGTCTCACTGAGTTGTGGCGAGTGTGGCAATGGTTGTGATCAGCCAGTGGGCCGTACAGATTCATCCTGAAGTGTCCCGAAGGTTCTGTTTAGTCCTTGGGCATAGGGAGCTCACAGGCGGTCCAGGCTTCTACTTCTTGAGCACCTGCTGGGTAGGACACCCTGAGGTCTGTAGCCTCGTGGACACCCTGGCGTGCCCAGCCTCCAGGGAAGCAGTGTGCAGGGCCAGTGGGCAGGGAGCAAAAGGGTGCTGCCAGGCCAGCTCCCAAGCATGCCTGTCCCTGCCTCCCATGGCCTCCCTCCGGCAGGAGTGGGGGAACCAGTAAGGACGTGGGTGTCCCAGGCTGCCTGCCTGTTGACAGGGCTCTTTGCTGGGTTTACGTTGTGAATTCTTTTGTCTGTGTAAGCTGACTTTTCTAGTGTGTTTGGGGACCATGGCCTGAATCTTAAATTTGGGTCCAGTACGATGCCAGTGTGTCATGGGCCTGCTCCTTCCTGTCCCTCTCCCACTGTGGGATGGGCACGGTCAGCAGGCAGCACCCGGCAGCTTCAGGGTCAGGTCTGGATTTGAGCCACTTAACTTATGGGCAGCAAGTGTGGGGGCCCCTCATTGCAGCAGCCTTCTCTGAGGAAGTCCACAGACTCCCCCAAGAGCCCACCAATGAACCTTCCAATTGTGATTTCTCAGAGCCCCCCCCCTCCATTCCTATTCATAAATAGTACATCCTTAGCAAGACATGGTGGCACACGCCTGTAATCCCAGCGCTAGGACAGCTGAGGCAGGAGGATTGCAAATTCACGGCCAGCTTGGGCTACATGAATTCAAGGCCAGCCTGAGCTATATAGCAAGATCCTGGCACATAATGCAATAAAATAAGTTGCGTGCTCCATCTGCCCACCAGCAGCAGGAGAATAATAACACAGATCTAATGGCACAGAGAAAGCAGGCACAGGCATGTTTGAGCCATGCGGCAAGGCTGGGTCCAGAATGACTTTATCAGGGCTAAGTCGGCGCTGGGAGTGTGGGTCAGTGGTGGACCACTTGCCTGGTGTGCATGAGGCCATAGATTCAAACTCCAGCACTGCAAGTAAAGCCTGATGCCATCTGGGCAGATGTGACAAAGCTCATGGCCTGTGTTTTCCTTCCTGAAAGAGCACCTGGGGCTGACACAGGCGCCCCATCATTTCCTCCGTCTCTTCCTGACCTGGCTCAGTTTTCTGCCTCCCTCCTGCCCATCTCTTTGGCCTGCGTGATCTCCCTCTTCTCCCAGTAAATGTCTTGTTTTCTCCCCAGGCCTCACCAACATGCTGGGCTCCTTCATCTCGTCCTACCCGATCACCGGCAGCTTTGGGCGGTGAGTGTCCACACCCTCCCCTCTCTGCTGCTTGAGGTGGGCCCAGCTCCAGGATCCCCTCCCCCTTAGCTGGGCCCCTTTGCCTATGTTCCACACCCTTCTTGTTCATCTCTCTGCCAGAGTCTGCCCTTTGGTCAGCAGTAACCACAGCTATGGCAAAGTAGGAAGGAGGGACTCATCCTGCCCTCCGGGACAGCATCTGGATTCTCAGTGCTGCATTTAGATCTAGAAAGTTCCCAGCACATGGAAGTAATAAACAATATGTATTTAAGAAATAAGGGTGTGGATTGTACACAGTGCTCTGCCCTGCCCTAAGTCACTGCCTCAGCGCACCTCCCCCCACCCCCCAGCCTAGGTCTCCTGGGAGATCGCCCACCGCTGCATTCTGACAGAAGCCTCCCCCTGCTGTGCTGGGACCGCAGGATTCACAGTTCTCTCTTGCCTTTCCAGGACAGCTGTGAACGCCCAGTCTGGGGTGTGCACCCCTGCAGGAGGCCTGGTGACCGGTGAGCCCCCACTTTCCCTTATGCCCATGATGGTGAGGGTGAGAAGCAGAGGAGACTCCTAAAGGGCCATACCTTCTTAGCGGGCTGCCGGGTCCACTTGGGTACATGGCTGTGTCCTCCTGGGATGGCACAAGTACCGGGGCCACCCCACCCCTGAAGGCCCCATGTGACGCCCTGCTTGTCCACAGGTGCGCTGGTGCTGCTGTCCCTGGACTACCTGACCTCGCTCTTCTACTACATTCCCAAGGCCGCGCTGGCTGCTGTCATCATCATGGCCGTGGCCCAGCTGTTTGACATCAAGATCTTCGGGACGCTGTGGCGGGTTAAGAGTACGTATGTGCCCGGCGTTAGGCGTACATCACTGTGGCACGATGCCTGTGATTGCTGAGGGCATCCCTTCCTACAGCCCAGCGGGGGCTGGAGCTGGGGTTATGGTAGCAATCTCTGGGAGCTGCCCCTGAAGGCCAGGAGATGTCCCCGAGCCTTGAGTGGGCTGCCAGGAGGGTGGGACTCTGGTCTCCAGAGGGCTGGGTTCACCTGCACAGGGTCCTTGGAGGAGACTGGCAGGGCTTCTCCGCCCTGGCCTCCCCATTACCCTCAGCCCACCACTTCCCTGGCCACTCCCTGGGGTACCCTGAACCCTCAGTTTCTTTAATGAAACAAATTCCCGTTTTTTCTTAATGGAAGAACGATAAGGATTTGTGTAGTTTGGCTCCTTTCATCGTCTCGCCTGGGAGTTACCAACACGAGGGACGATGATTTCATCACACACCAGGACTTCCGTGTCATGCGCATTCCATCTTTCCTTTAGGGGAGCCTCGAAACATGTTACTTTGCCTGTGTGGAATATAATAGATGCTCCTAAAGGAAACTGAAGCTCAGGGAGGGTGAGATGTGCCTGAATTATGTGTATCTGGAGCTGACCCCAAACTCATGCATTTTGCCCTCCCCCCACTACCTCAGCCATGAGTCCTGTGTGGTCTCCAAGGGTCCCGTGATCCCTGCCACCCCTTCTCAGGCTCTGTCCCTCCTCCATGGGTCCCCAGCAGGCCTCTCACTGCTCTCCCTGAGGTTGGGGGCTTGGGACCCAGCCCGGCAGCGTCAGTTAGTCATCTTCCTGTGACCTTGACCTTCCTCTGACTGGCTGCGACTCACAGCTGTTGTCCTTGAGTCCCCAGGACAGAGGCTGCTTGGGGTCCATGATCTCTGTTCCTCAGCATGGAGGGAGCGGGAGGCCCTCGTGCTGCCTGGTCGGTGCACTGGGGCTCAGGCGGAAGCATAGGCACTCAGCCGGGAGGGGGCGCCCTTCAGCCAAGTCTTCTCCTAGGGCTGGACCTGCTGCCCCTCTGTGCGACTTTCCTGCTGTGCTTCTGGGAGGTCCAGTATGGCATCCTGGCAGGGACGCTGGTGTCTGTGCTGCTCCTCCTGCACTCCGTGGCCAGGCCCAAGACCCAGGTGCTAGCCGGGGAGGCGCATGTGGGCAGGGCTCAGGGCTTTTCCTTTTTTCTTGAATTTATGGGTGACTGTGGTCTCCGGCACTGCCAGAGGTGACCCTTCTCTCATTAAAAGCCACGGTATCTTCCTGTTGTGCCTGGTCCCTGGTGGGGGGGGGTCCTCCCACCAGCCCTCACCCCTTTCCCCTCCAGCGCACTGGGCTTGGGTTGCGGCTTCCTGCTTGGGACAGGCAAAGCCTGGTGGGGGCCATCCTGTTCCCTTACCCTCAAGGTTCACTCTTTCCTTCTCCCTCCTAGGTGTCAGGGGGGCCGGTCCTTGTCCTACAGCCGGCCAGCGGCCTGCACTTCCCTGCTATTGAGGCCTTGCGGGACACCGTACTGAGTCGGGCCCTGGAAGGTACATGTTGGGCAGCAATGGGCCAAGGTCAGCATGCATGCACCTACTTCCCCTTCTACTGTGGCTCTTTGAGGACCCCAAGGTGGGACCCCAGTCCCCACCTGCCTGCAGGCCACCCCTCTGCTCCGAGGTCCATGAGGTTTTGAGCATCTTTGAGCAGCACGCCCTGTGGGTAGGATGGTCCTCAGTGGGCGCTCAGCCCTACAACTGCTCCTCTCTCTGCTTCCGCAGGGGCCACGGTGCCCAGAGCTGACGTTCAGGGCAGGCAAGGAGCAGCTTAGGAAGCAGCTACTGCTCTCACCAAATAGCTATACCCTCAGGTCCTGACACCCTGACCCCTTGCCAGTGACTTAGTCCTTGCTGGCCTCGCCCTCATTGCATTGGCCGCACAGCAGCGTAACAGCCCGGCCTTTGCCCCCAGTGTCCTTGCCGCGCTCTGCGGTTCTGGAGTGCTCTCACGTCTGCAGCATTGACTACACTGTGGTGCTGGGCCTGGCCGGGCTCCTCGAGGACTTCCGCAAACGGGGCGTCTCCCTGGTGTTCGTGGGCCTGCAGGTAGGCAAGCCAGCCCCACCCCACAAGACGGGTGTCAGCAGCCCTCCCCCCGCCCAGACCAGTGTGGTGTTCTTGGGCCGTGGTGCCATCCCAAGGACAGATGGCCCTGACCCTCTGTCTGCTGGGGCTCTGCCTCTGACCTGGCAGGTTCTCAACCCATCTGACCTTCAGTGCCTTCCCTGAGAAATAGGGAGCCGTGGCCCTGTCCTCAGAGCAGTTCTGAACATGGCCGCAGTCCCCCTGGCCCTTGGTGCCACGCCATATTGCTGACACGCTGTCTTCGGCACTGAGACTTTGGTCTCAGGCCGTCTGGCTCCACGGCTGTGCTTGCGGCCGTTGCATTCTGTGTGGTTTGCAGGGGCCAACTTGATGGTCTTTGGAGGCCGGTCATATAGAAACCCCCTCTGGCAGCAGCCCACTGGAGCCTACCTTCCTTTCCCTATTACCTGTGTGGTGAGGGTGCAGCATGTCCCAGAATGCTCAGCGCCTCCACCAAGCTGCCTGCCCCACATCCGTCAGGAGCGGAGCGCCTTGCTCTGGACTGAAGTATGACTGTTCACAGGTACCTGTGCTCCGCGCCCTGCTGGCTGCTGACCTGAAGGGGTTCCAGCACTTTTCCACCCTGGAGGAGGCAGGTGGGCACAAGGGACATTCGCCAGCATGTCCTCCTCTGAGAGGTCAACAGAACAGGGCAGGATTGGGAGAGCAGGAAGGAAGGGGTTGGGAGGACGGGACACCTGGTACCCTAGAGGGCGTAACGGGCAGGGGATAGAGCTGGGGCGGAAGGGGGTCCAGGCCCAGGGCAGGGCCAGAGGTGAGCCGAGGCCTTCTTTACCTGGGGCTTGTTTAGTGGTGCATCTTTGAGGGGATGTTTAAGCACAGATGAACAGAGGGTGTCAGTGTCCCACCTGCATATCCACCAATCAGGGTAACATGTTTCCATCACTCTAGAAAGGTCTCTCATGGCCTCAGCCCCTGCGCCCCGGAGGAACCAGTGTTCTGCTTTCTACCACCTTAAGTTGGATTTGCCCCTTGTAGATGGTGGGCGCGTGGAGTTGTGGGTTTCTGTCTCTGCTTCTTGGGCTCGGTCTGTCATCTGAGATGTGTCCTTACTGCTGCCGGCAGCAGCTGGAGTGGGCCACAGAAGGCTGTGCCGGTGGGGCGCACTGTGGGAAGGATCCCTCAGCACCCCGGAAAGCAGTGACAAGCCAGGAGATGAGTGGGCCCTCGGAACAGCTCCGGATGCTGGGTCGGGCAGCCTTCGATACCCTGGGTGCTGGGCCCCAAGTGCCTGCCTCTTGGAGCCTGTTCCCCCAAACTGACCAGTCCTCAAGCCCATTTTTTCAGTGCTTGTTATTTTAAACTGGGCTTGGAAGCACACACCTGTAATCCCAGCACTCTGAGAGGCAGAGGCAAGAGGGTTGAAAGTTCAAGTCTAGCCTGGGCAATTTTGTAACATAGCAAGACACTGTCTCAAAATAAAAAAAGGACTGTGACTGTAGCTCAGTGTGGAGGTGCTGGGTTCCATCCCCAGTACTGGATAAAAAAGAAATTATTTTTTGCAGAGAAATACCTGAGGCAAGAGCCGGGCACTGAGCCCTACAACATCTGTGAAGATTCCGTCCCAGAACATAAGGTCACCCTGCTGAAGGCCTAGCTGGGCCGCTGGCGGGCATCTGGCATCGTCTCCCAGAAGTTGACTGTGTTTTGAGGCGGGTGCTGCCTGAGAGACATGCTGGCTGCACAGGTGACCCCCTGGAGGGACTCTGATGTCCTTTGGGATGATTGCAGGCACCTTCCTGCTCCCCGCTGGGCTTGAACTTTGTTGGGAGAGTGGCTGGAGAGAGCTGCCACAGTGACAGGCCAGTGGTGACAGCAAGGAACCAGAGGCCGGGAGCCATGGGCTGAGTGGCCCTGCAGGCCAGCGTGGGGTGGGGACCTCAGAGATGCGTCTGTCACCGTGTAACAGCTGGAGAGAAGACCAAGGTGTGCCAAATACCTTTGTCTGTTTTAAAACACTTTTGTGTTTTTTAAATTCAAGTAATAGCTTCGGTGTTTTGTAAAAATCATAATTGCTTATTGTAAAAAAATCCAGGAAACCATCCCCAGTCCTCTTTGATCACCCCAGACCCCGCCCAGTGCAAGTACCTGCCTGTCCACGAGCACCTGGTGTCCCGGCTTCGGTAGGTGGAGTCACTTCCCACAGGCTGCTCTGCAGCCCAGGCTTTCCCGCAGGCATTTGTGTGTATGATAAATGATGTGCATGGTTTTTAATGGCTTTGTACTGTTTGTTCCAGGTCTATATTGTGATTTAATGAGTCCTCTGTTCACCGTGTGTGGACTGTGGGCTGAATTGTGTCCCCCAAAATCCACAGGATGAAGCCCTAACCCGCTATGTGACTATTTGGAGACAGAGCCGTGGAAGTAATTTTTTTTTTTTTTTTTTTTTTTTTTTTTTTTTGAGACAGGCTCTCGCTATGTAGTGCAGGCTAGTCCTGAACTCTATGGAGTCCAGGCTGGCCTCGAACTCACAGCAATTTTCCTGCCTCAGCCTTCCGAGTGTTGGGATTGCAGGTATGCTCCACCATGCCTGGCTTGTGGGAAATAATGAACACATTTGTGACAGGGCCTTAATTCCTGTGTCTCACTGCTGGGCAGCTTAAACCACTGGTGGTATGTGCATGACTGTCCCACCTGTCGGCTTTTTATTAATTTTATTAGTAAAAAGACCCATAAAAGTGATTAATTAGATCTGTTTGTACCACTTGATGGGACAATCGTACATGTACCACCAGCAGTGTTAAAGTTAAGCTGGAGATCAACTCTTAGAGCAAACTAAGAAACCAGTTGATTAAGAAACAATGCGTTTTTTTGGGCTTATCGGTGCTGCAACTTGGAAAAACCCAGGTTCAAGTGGTCTTTTTCCATTTATTACCAGAGAACGCTGGTGCACACCTGTAACCCCAGGACTTGGGAGGCTGAAACAGGAGGGTCACTGCAAGTTCAAAGCCAGCCTGGGCTACATAGTTCAAGTCCAGCTTGAACTTTATAGCTCAAAAAATAAAAACATTATATATCTATTTATTTTTGAAGAATGAAGGTTGAGCCAAGGGCCTTCACACTGAGCTATATCTTGAGCCCTTTTTTATTTTGATCTCTTATTTTTAGTTTGAGCCCAACCTGTGTTCCAATTTGAATCCTCCTGCCTCAGCCTCCCAGAGTGCTGGGATTACAGGTTTGTAACACCATGACCAGGTCATGTTTTAAAAACAACAACAAATTGGTCCCAGCACTTGGGAGGCTGAGGCAAGAGGATCACTGCAAGTTCCAGGCCATCCTGGGCTACATAGTGAGACCCTGTCTTAAAAAACCAAAAAATAGGGCCGGTGAGATAGCTCAGCAGCATAAGCGCCTGCCTGGTAAGCGCGAGGGCCTGAGTTCGACTACCGGTACCCACATACGAAAAAAAGGGCCAGTGATATTGCTCAGCGACACAAGTGCCTGCTGGCATGCGAGGTCCTGAGGTTGACCCCCGGTACCCACAAAAAACAAACAAACCAAAAACTAAGCCGAATGTGGTGGCACATGCCTGTAATCCCAGCACTCGGGAGGCTGAGGCAGGAGGATCACCATGAGTTCGAGTCCAGCCTGCACTACATAGCGAGAATCTGTCTCGAAAACTAAAGAAATAAATAAAAATAAAAAGATAAAAACCACAAGTCGGGAGGGGGGTAAGATCAACTGCTAGTCAAGAATTTAGGTTGGAGGCTACACACGCCTGGGAGCTGATCCATGCACGGTTTCCCTGGCCTGTGGGTGGGTGGGACAGCCCGCGGCAGTGTGGCAACCACCTTAATGGTTTAACCAAAACCATTTGAGAGCCAAACCAGAGCCTGTGACCTCTCATCTCCACCCAGCTGGGCCAGAGACCCACTTGTAGCATCTACTTCGTGGCCCACATCACAAAGAAGACAGGAACCTGTTACACTCAGGAGCCTTCCCCTAAGGCACGGGGCCAGACGCTGGAATATAGCAATGCAAGGAAGAGGAGGAGGAGGGAGGTGGGTCCCCTGGATCCAGGAAGGATCTGAAGTGTGAATTGAAGCCCACAGGGAGAGTGAAGAGAGGGCCTTCAGTGAAGGAGGAGGTAGCTGGCGGAGCCTTCTCCCTGAGTTGGGACTCACTGCGTGGAGCAGCGGTTCCGGTGACTGCTGGCGACCCCAGAGGCCTCCACAGAGAGACGCAGCTGTGGAAAGGAACAGTGGACGTGAAGGACTGCCCTGGCTGGTGGTGAGTGCTGCAGGATCGGACATCCCGTGGGAGAGGGCAATTGGCCAGGAGCCTACTTGGAGGGGGTCAACTGAGCTCAGAACTCAGAACAACTGCTGGCTCCATCTAGCGGCTCCCAGCTGAGTTCAGGCCCTTAGAAGGCGCCCTGATGGCTGCAGGCTGAACAGGTCTGGTCCCAGCCTCACGGCCAGAAACCTGCCTGAACTACAAGGGATAAAAAGGTGCAGGCTCACTGAGATTTTCCACTACCCCGCCATAAAGCTGCTGCCGGCTCGCCGGGATAAATCAGAGTGGATCTGGACTCTGTCTCCACACGTTGTCTACCAGTGACAGCAGAGACAAACCTTGAAGTGGACATTTTTTTTCCTTCTCTTTTTTCCTGTTTTTTTCCTCCTTCATTGTTTGATCTTGTTTTTGTGAGTGTGAACGTGGTTTCTAGTTTTTATGTGGTTTTGTTCTGTTCCTTTTATCTTTTCCTCCTCTCTTTCCCTCCTGTCTTCTGCACCAGTTTCCCAAAGTCAGCGTGATCCCCCTTTGTCCTCCAGCCTTGCTTCTAATCTCTTCCTCTTCTTCTATTTCTCTAGGTTTTCCTCCAACCCCTTTTAAATTTTCTCCTCTGAGGGTAAAATTGGCATATTGAGGGCTTATCTATTGCATACAATTGTCTGTTTTGCTTTAGATTTTGTTCTATAACCACAAATCTAGTTCATACGGTTAAAGGTGGCAAATTAATGGTCACCTTAGTGTCATTTTCTAGGCTGTGTTTGATGCTATTGTTACTGCTGATTGTACCACTTTAGCCAAAGTGACATAATTGTTCCAACCAGCTGTTCTTCCTGGTATACCAAGACTGAGTTTGCCTAAGGGTCATAGAAAATCCTGTGGGCCAGTGCCAGTGCCAGGGCCTGGGCCAAGCAGGCCACAACTTCTCATCCCCAACAAATTGAAGAGGTAGGATCTTTCAGCAGACTCAAAACCCAGAAACCAGCTACACCTGGAAGTCACCTCGGAGAAGTCATTTCCTAAGGGGTCTAAATACTAGCAATAAAGCTATTCAGCATAGGCAGTTTACAAGCATCAACCCAGGAATTAAACTAAAAAAAAAAAAAAAATTTAGACCGGTGCTGGGTGTGGTGGTACACACCTGTAATCTCAGCACTCCAGAGGCTGAGGCAGGAGAATCACCACAAGTTCAAGGCCTGTCTGGGCTACATAGTTCAAAGCCAGCCTGAATTAGATAGCGAGACCCTGCTCCATAAACAAACAAAAAAAGACAATACAAACCATAAGAATGACCACTTTGGAAAGAATGAAAAAGTATGCTAGGTGTGGTGGTACATGACTGTAATCCCAGGACTTGGAAGGCTGAGACAAGAGGATCGCTGTGAGTTTATAAAAGTAGGTGCACCCTGATATTGCACTTTTGTCTTGATTTTAACCAAATCTACAAGGTTCAATTTTCCAAAGAACAGTGCATCTGTATATATTTATTACCTTATAATTAAAATTATAACAATAATTTTTAAATTAAAAATCTTGTTTGCAGTGTGAGGGCCTTACACATGCCAGGGAAGTGTTCCACTACTGAGCTATCCCACTAGCCCCCAAATTTATATTATTTTTTTAAAGTAAAAGTATGTAGCCAAGCATGGTGGCACATGCCTGTAGTCCCAACACTCAGGAGGTTAAAGCAGGAGGGTCGCCATGAGTTTGAGGCCAGCCTGGGCTACATAGCCAGATCCTGTCTCCAAAAACCAAAAACAAAAGCCAAGGTGTGAATTAACCCCTGGAAACCTTAGACTTTGGTATTAGAAGATATGGGCTGGGTTCCATCATCATCCCTGGTCAGCCGTGTGAGCTCTGTGGCCTTATCCGTTGGGGGTCATGCTACCGTGTGGATGAGACACTCCTCACCCAGCAGCTGGTGCACTGCTCAGAGCAGACCCGTGCGGCCACGTCACTCCATGGCCCCCTGGTAATGCGTGCATCCGCATCCCTGGGACCTTCGATGCTGTATATTACAGGTTGAATCGTGTCCCTCCCTGCAAAACTCCCATGTGGACTTCTAACCTCAGTACCTCAGAGCCTCAGAATAGGACTTTATTTGAGGTGTTTGAGGTATCTGAGGTTGCAGCTGTTAGTTTAATTAAAATTAGGTAGTAGTGGGGTAGGGCAGGTCCTAATCTTATATGGCTTGTGTCCTCATAAAGAGGGGAAATTTGGTCACACACATGGAGGACGATGTGTGGACCTGAAGTCGGAGACCAAAGGACACTTCAGCAAGCCAGGATGGGCTGAGAATCACCAGCAAGATGCCGGGAGCGCGGCCAGAGACCTGGAACTAATCCTCCTCCACAGCGCCAGAGGGGTCTCCACATTGCCAACCCATTCGTCTTGTACTTCTCATCTCTAGAACTGTGGTTTTTGTTTGTTGAGATGGAGTCTCATTGTGTTGCCCAGCCTTGTTTTGAACTCCTGGGCTCAAGCAATCCTCATGCCTCAGCCTCCCAACTAGGGTAGCTAGGACTAATAAATAGCTGAGATAATAAATTTTTGTTTAAACCATCGAGGTCACAGTACTAGCACATCCTTAAAATAACAGTTCACCATTTAGTGCATTTTATGACTCATAGGAACCTCTGTCAGCAGTGACTTTAGCTCAGAGCCGGGCATGGTGGCATGTGCTTGTAATCTTACACTCTGGGAGGCTGAGGCAGGACAGCTGCAAGTTTGATCCCAGCCTGGGCAACTTAGCAAATTAGAACCTGCCACTCAGGCAACCCTAGGTGCTATGTGGGCCACAGGGCAGCCTCGTAATACATGGGCAACTGCCATTCCCCATAGAGGCCTCTGAAAATTTCATTGTAGAACTATTATTTCCAGAGCCACACACTCCTGAAAGTTCAGGGTTGCTCATTTCCTTGGACTGAACTTATCCAGAAGTGGCTCAACCTCTACCTGCTTGCAAGCACGAACTGCTCCACTGTGCTTTTCCACCCATTCATCCCTATGGGGCACCAGCAAGCAAAGAACACATTAGTTTCCACACTCTTGTAAACACAGTAGAACCTTCCTGGAAAATGCTTTATGCGTCTAACATAGAGTTCTTATTAGGGAAACACTCAGGCAACCGCAGCAACACACTACCTCAAAAAAAAAAAAAAAAAAAGGGAGGGTAACTGTGGACATAGCTCAGCAGGAAGGCCCTTCTCATCCGTCCTCTGACAAAGGGAGTGGTTTGAAGGAGCGGTACATGGTTGGGGGAGAGTTCATGTAGTTCCTGCCAGGGTGGTCAGGTGGAATAGATGGAACTCAGTGATCCCTTAGCACAAAAATAACAAAGTGGTACGCTTTCCAAAAGAAAACCAAAAAGTGTGTTTCATAGAAAAAGAAGAGGAAATGGGCAAACACACGAGGAGGCACAGAGCGGCTCATGTGGTAAATACATGCAGTACAGAAAAGACGAGCCCGGCCCGCTAATAATAAAACGAATGCGCGTTACAGTGGCAGCGCTGCTTCCAGCGTCACCTCGTCCGGTCGGAAGCCGCGGTGGCAGGACGCGCGGTGGGCGCCTCCTCGGCAGGCGTCTCCGCAGAGGTCACCGGGCTCGGAGCCCGCTCTCCCGGGCGGTGCTTTCCAGGCCCCGGGGCGCGGCCCCGGAGCGGCGCCTGTGCTCGGGCACCGGCTGCAGAGCTCGGCACCGCGGGCCGCCCGCGCGTGGGTCTTTGTCTGCGGCTCTCCGAGCTGGAAAGGCGCCCGGAGAGCGAGCGAGAATGCAGGGCTGGGCGAGGCGAGGCTCTTTCCTCTTCCTCTCCCGTGCTTTACGGTTTCGGAATGTTTTCACCGAGCAAGCTTGCGCTCTCCCTCCCTCCCTCCCTCTTTCCTCCTTCCCTTTCTTTTTGTGCCAAGGGTTGAACCCAGGGCTCGAACTTGTGATCCTCTTGCCGCGCCCTCTGCGAAGCCACCGGGTGAAGCCGGGTCAGTCCGGGGGAGGCGTGGTGCCTCGCAGGGCGACTCCCCGGGGCCCGCAAGTGCGCGATCCGCCCGAGGCTGGGGCGGCGGGGATGAACGGAGCAGCCCGCCCGCCCCGGAGCGCTGGCCCAGGAGGCGGGAGTGAGACCCCAGGGACTGGGGGAGCAGGGTGGGGCGGAGCTGAGGGACAGACAAAGGCAGGAAGCCCACTGGGCTTGGCCGACCTGGGGAGGAAGCTCCCGGGGCACTGGAGGGTGGGTAGATGGTAATGGTGGGGGTGGGGAGATGGATGGGGATGGGGGCTCATTTGAAAAACATTTCCTTTTTTTGTGGGACTGGGGAATGGTGCCTTGATACTGAGCTAAGTTCCTAGCACTTTCAAAAATATTTTATTTGGAGATGGGGTATGCTAAATTGCTCAGGCTGGCCTCAAACTTGGCAATCCTCCTGCCTCAGCCCCCTAGAGTGCTGGGGTTACAGGCAAATGCATTTTTTCTGATTAAAAGTAAAACATCCCTCAGAAAATACATGAAAATTTTAGATAAAACAAATATCACCCAGGAAAAAAAAAGCCATATAAATATTTTTCCCCCTTCCCAGCATTTCTACATAGATGGTGTATGGATATAATCTTTATTCTTTCTGGGTTTAACATTATGTAATGAGCATTTCCCCGTGTAAATAAAATTCCTTTTATTTTTTCAGTGCTGGGGACCAAACCCAGGGCCTCACACAGGCTTGGCAAGTGCTCTACCACTGAGCTGCATCCCAGCCCTGTTTACTGTGAGGCAGGGCCCTGCTAAGTTGCCCAGGCCGGCCTTGGAGTTACCCTTGCAATCCTCCTGCCTCAGCCCCCAGAGTAGCTGGGATTACAGGTGTGCACCACGACACACCTGGTTTAAATAAAAGTCATGACATAGATGCAAAAATCCTCAATAAGATACTGGCAAACAGAATGCAGCAAATAATCAAGAAGATTATACACCCATGACCAAGTTGGATTCATCCCAGGGAGATGCAAATTAAAACAACACTGAGATTCCATCTCACCCCAGAAAGAATGGCTATTATGAAGAAATCAACTAATAACAAATGCTGGAGGGGCTGTGGGGAAAAAGGAACCCTTCTTCACTGTTGGTGGGAGTGTCGACTGGTACAGCCACTGTGGAAGTCAGTGTGGAGATTCCTCAGAAAACTAGGGTTGGAGGTCCCATTTGACCCAGCTATTCCCCTTCTGGGCATCTTCCCAGAAGAATTAAAAACATCATACCACAGCGATATATGTGCACACATGTTTATAGCAGCACAATTTGTAACAGCTAGATCGTGGAAACAACCCAAAAGCGATGCTCATCAACTGAGGAATGGATAAAAAAGATGTGGTATTTCTATACAATGGAGTACTATTCAGCCATAAAGAAGGATAAACTGGAAACTTTTATAGGTAAATGGATGCAACTCGAGAAAATACTTGTAACTGAAATAAACCGGACGCACATGTGTAAACATCATATTGTCTCTCTAGTGTGAGAAACTGAAAGAGTAAATAAGATCCAAAATCTACAATAGACATGGTAAAACAGGAAGAAACTTCAAAAGGAAAAATATTGTTTAGAAAATTGAATGCTGATAACTTGTAACCTGAGTAACTAAATTTAAAGATAACAATATGGAATGTATTAACCATTGTTACCCTCTTATTATGTTGTTTTGAAATTTTGTTCTATTTTTTTCTCTTTAAAATAAAATAAAAATAAATAAAAGTCATGTAAAGAAGAATTTTAGTGATTGGCCAGTTGTCACGGAGCACTTAACATCTGCAAGGATGTGACAGCCTCCTGACAGAGATGACCCCATTTCTGACTTGTTTTCCACCAGTCCAAGAAGCAGGTAGAGAAATTGTTTATCCAGGAGGCTGCTGCGGCTGAGGACAGACCCCGAGCGGCACCGTAACCACCCCGCCCTGCGGGAGCTATGGGGTGCAGCTGTGTCTGGCTCCAGAAGGCTGGACCAGGTGAGCCCAGGCAGTGCCACTCGGGAGAGTCGGGCGGGCTCCACCTGGTGACCCGGGACAGTCTCCCAGCTCCCTTTCTGACCACACCAGAAAACCCTCTTTCCATGTAAGGCGACGTAGTCACAGGCTCAGAATTAAGATGAGGCCGTCTTTGGGGGCCATCCCTCTGCCCCCTGCACTGGGATTAAAGGCATGTGCCACCACCGCTTTTCCTTTCTTCTTTCTTTCTTTCTTTCTTTCTTTCTTCTTTCTTTCTTTCTTTCTTTCTTTCTTTCTTTCTTTCTTTCATCATTACTTTTTGCATTTTGCAGCATGGGGGAACTGAACCCTGGGCCTCGCTTGTGCTAGGCAAATTCTCTACCACTGAGCCACACTCCCAGCCCAGTTTCTGACATTCTCTCTTTTTTTATTTATTTATTTATTTTTTTATTTTAAAGAGAAGAAAAAACAAAACAAATCAAAAGAAGAACAAATTTTCAAAGCAACATAATAGGAGGGTAACAATGGTTAATACATTACGTATTACTATCTTTAAGTTAGTTATTCAGGATACCAGACATTAGCATTCAATTGTCCAAACATTATTGGCACAAACCTTACTCTTCAATGAACTAAGTAAAATTGGTAGTGTATCTATCTTAACCATCTTATATATATATACAATTTTTTTTCCCTTTCCCTTCTTTCTTTTCCCTATTCCAGTCTGTCTTTCCTTTTGACCAGTTTCTTTTTGATTCACCATGTCTATTGTACATTTTGGATCTTATTTACTCTTTCAGTTTCTCATACTAGAGAGACAATACGATGCTTACACATGTGCTTCTGGTTTATTTCACTTATGAGTATTTTCTCGAGTTGCATCCATTTACCTATAAAAGTCTCCAGTTTATCCTTCTTTATGGCTGAATAGTACTCCATTGTATAAAAATACCACATCTTTCTTATCCATTCCTCAGTTGATGGGCATTTGGGTTGTTTCCAAGATCTGGCTATTACAAATTGTGCTGCTATAAACATGGGTGCACATATATCGCTGTGGTACGATGTTTTTAATTCTTCTGGGAAGATGCCCAGAAGGGGAATAGCTGGGTCAAATGGGACCTCCAACCCTAGTTTTCTGAGGAATCTCCACACTGACTTCCACAGTGGCTGTACCAGTCGACACTCCCACCAACAGTGAAGAAGGGTTCCTTTTTCCCCACAGCCCCTCCAGCATTTGTTATTAGTTGACTTCTTGATAATAGCCATTCTTTCTGGGGTGAGATGGTATCTCAGTGTTGTTTTAATTTGCATCTCTCGAATGACTAGTGATGTTGCACATTTTTTTGTATATTTATTTGCCATTAGTATTTCTTCATCTGAGAAATGTGTATTCATCTCAGATGCCCATTTTTGGACTGGGTCTTTAAATTTGGGAGGTCTGATTTTTTTGAGTTCTTTATATGTTCTCGATAGTAATCCTTTGTCTGAGGAACAGCTGGCAAACATTTTTTCCCACCTTGTGGGTTGTCTCTTCACTCTGTTGGTGGTTTCTCTTGCTGTGCAAAAGCTTTTTAATAAGATGAGATCCCAGTTATTGATTCTTTGGGATAGTTCCCGTGCGGTTGAGTTTTTATTCATAAAGTCTTTGCCTACACCAATGTCTCCAAGGGTTTTACCTATCCTACCTTCCAGCAGATTTAATGTTTCTGTTTTAATATTTAGATCTCTGATCCATTTTGAATTTAGTTTACTGCATGGTGAAAGATATGGGTCTAGTTTTAATCTTCGGCATGTGTAGAGCCAGTTTTTCCAGCACCATTTATTAAAGAGGCTGTCTTTCTTCCAGCGAATGTGTTTGGCACCTTTGTCAAAGATAAGGTGGCTTAGTATGTCTGGGGTTGTTTCAGCATCTTCTAATCTGTTCCACTGATCTTCAGGTCTGTTTTTTTGCCAGTATCACACTGTTTTTATCACAGTAGCTTTATAGTATAATTTCAAGTCAGGGATTGTGATGCCCCCTGCCTTGCCTTTGTTGCCCAGAATTGCCTTTGCTATTCTAGGTCTCTTCTGATTCCAAATGAATTTTAGGATTGTTTTCTCTAATTCTGTGAGATATGCTGTTGGAATTTTGATTGGAATTGCATTAAATCTGTATAACAATTTTGGAAGTATGGCCATTTTCACTATATTGGTTCTTCCTATCCAGGAGCAAGGGATATCTTTCCATTTTCTGATATCCTCTTCAATCTCCTTTTTCAGAGTACTGTAGTTTTCAGTATAGAGGTCTTTTACATCCTTTGTGAGGTTGATTCCTAGGTATTTCATTTTTTTGGATGTTATTGTGAAAGGTATTGTTTCCCTAATTTCTCTTTCAGTAAGTTTGTTATTTGTGTACAGGAAGGCTATTGACTTTTGAGTATTGACTTTGTATCCAGCTACACTACTGAATTTGCTTATTAAATCTAGCAGTTTTTTAGTGGAGTTTTTGGGGTCTTCTGTGTAGAGTATCATGTCATCTGCAAATAATGTAATTTAACTTCTTCCTTTCCAATCATTATTCCTTTTATTTCTTTCTCTTGTCTAATTGCTCTGGCTAAAGTTTCCAGAACTATGTTGAATAAGAGTGGGGACAGTGGAAATCCTTGTCTTGTTCCTGATTTTAGAGGGAAGGCTTTCAGTTTTTGGCCATTTAGTATAATATTGGCTGTTGGTTTGTCATAGATAGCTTTTACCAGATTGAGATAAAGACCCTCTATTCCAATTTTCTGTAGGGTTTTTATCATGAAAAGGTGCTGGACTTTGTCAAAAGCTTTTTCTGCATCTATTGAGATGATCATGTGATTTTTGTCTTTGGTTCTGTTAATATGGTGTATTACATTTATTGATTTACGTATGTTGAACCATCCCTGCATCCCTGGGATGAATCCAACTTGGTCATGGTGTATAATCTTCTTGATGATTTGTTGGATTCTGTTTGCCAGTATCTTATTAAGGATTTTTGCATCTATGTTCATTAGGGAGATTGGCCTGTAGTTCTCTTGCTTAATTGGGTCCTTCTCTTTTTTTTGGTATCAGGGTAATGCTTGCTTCCAGGAATGAATTTGGGAGTATTGCTTCCCTTTCAATTTCATTGAAAAGTTTGAGAAGTAGGGGCGTTAGGTCTTCTCTAAATTTCTTGTAGAATTCGGCAGTGAATCCATCAGGGCCTGGGCTTTTCTTTGTTGGGAGGTTTTTAATTACATCTTCAATTTCATTGGTTGATATTGGTTTATTTAGGATTTTTAAATCTTCTTGATTCAGCTTTGGTAATTCATACGAATCTAGGAATCTGTCCATTTCTTCTGCATTTTCCATCTTAGTAGAATATAAATTTTCAAAATAGGTATAGATGATCTTCTGGATTTCTGCAGGGTCCGTAGTGATATCACCCTTTTCATTTTCAATTGCATGGATTTGAGTCTTTTCTTTTCTTTTTTTAATAAGGTTGGATAAGGGTTTGTCAATCTTATTTATTCTTTCAAAGAACCAACTTTTTGCTTCATTGATTCTTTGTATTGTTTTTTTAGTCTCCAATATGTTAATTTCTGCTCTGATCTTTATAATTTCCTCCCTTGTACGGGCTTTTGGCTTAACCTGCTCTTCTTTTTCTAGAAGCTCGAGGTTCACCCTTAAGTTGTTTATTTGCGCTTGCTCTATTTTCCTGATATAAGTATTTAATGCTATAAATTTCCCTCTTAGGACTGCTTTCATTGTATCCCATAAGTTCCGGTATGTTGTACTGTCATTATCATTCAGTTGTAGAAAGTGTCTAATTTCTTTTTTAATTTCATCTGTGACCCATTGGTTGTTCAGGAGGGTGCTGTTTAATTTCCATGTGTTTAGGGAGTTTTTGTGAGATCTTTTGCCATTGATTTCCAATTTCATTGCACTATGGTCTGATAATATGCATGGGATAATTTCAATTCCTTTGCATTTACTTAAGCAGGTTTTATGAGCTAGTATGTGGTCTATTTTGGAGAACGTCCCATGTGCAGCTGAGAAAAATGTGTATTCTGATGTTGTGGGATGGAACACTCTGTAGACATCTACTAAGTCCATTTGTTCAAAAGTTTGGTTCAGTTCTACTATTTCATTATTGATTTTCTGTCCAGTTGATCTGTCTTTTTGTGACAGTGGAGTATTGAGATCTCCCAATATAATTGTATTAGTGCTTATTTGATTTTTCATGTCCTTTAGTACTTGTTTTATATAGCTGGGTGCATTGGTATTTGACGCATATATATTTATGATCGTTATCTCTTCCTCTTGGATTGTTCCCTTTATAAGGATGTAATGACTGTCTTTATCTCTCTGAATCCTTCTTGGCTTGAAGTTCACTTTGTCTGCAAAAAGAATAGCTACCCCTGCTTTTTTCTGGGTTCCTGTGGCATGGAGTATTGTCTTCCATCCTTTGACTTTCAGTCTATGAATTTCTTTCTGAATTAAATGTGTTTCTTGTATACAGCATATTGTTGGATCTTGCTTCTTGATCCATTTCGCCAGTCTGTGCCTTTTGATTGGTGAATTGAGACCGTTAACATTGATGGTTAAAACTGATATGTATTGACTTATACTTGTCATGATATTTTCCTGTTGTTGGTTCCCACTCTTTGTTTTTCCCCTTTCCTGCTATTTAATTATCTGCCCTGCCTGGTGGATTCCTTCTGTTGGGGTTCCTATCTCTTTCTAGAATGTCCTTCAGAACATTTTGGAGTGCTGGTTTGGTGGTCATAAATTTTCTCAGATGTTCTTTGTCATGAAAGTATTTTATTTCTCCATCAATTTTGAAAGATAGTTTTGCAGGGTACATCAATCTGGGTTGAAAATTATTTTCCTTTAGAGCTTGAAATACATCATTCCAAGCTCTTCTTGAATTGAGGGTTTGTGCTGAAAAGTCAGCTGTGATTCTGATGGGTTTTCCTTTATAGGTGATTTGTCTCTTCTCCCTAACAGCTTTTAAGATTTTGCCCTTCTGTTGAATTTCTGGGATCTTGACTATAATATGTCTGGCTGAAGTCTTTTTTTGATCATGTCTAGTTGGTGTTCTAAAAGCTTCACTTATAGGGGCATCAAATTCCTTTTCTCTTCCAGGAAAGTTCTCCCTGATTATGTCTTTGAACAAGGTTTTAATGTCATTGATGCTATCTCCTGCTTTTTCATTTATTCCAATTATTCTTAAGTTGTTTATCTTTGAGTCATCTAGCAGCTGCTGAATTGATTTTTCATGGTCCCTTGCTGTTTTTAAGAATTCTTTCTTTTCATGATCACTAATTGCAAGCCTGTCTTCTATATCTGAGATCCTGTCCTCGCATTGGCTTAATCTGCTACAAATACTTTCAATGGAATTTTTGTTCTCTTGGATATCTGCTTGAATCTGTCTTATGGATTCCATTTCTTTCCTATGCTGAGCATTCATGGTTTCTATAGTTTTCTTAAGCTCATCTATTTTTTTGTCTGTATCAGCTATAGTGTCCTTAAGCATGGTCTTCAATGTGGACATTATCTCTGCAGTTATCTGTGAGATTATTTCTGTTTTAATTTTTTCCAGAGCCTCATTCAGTTGCTTTGTTGTTACCACTTCAGATAGGCCAGGTGGGTGGCTTTCGGATTGTCCCACCTCGTTGCCCCCTAGGTTTGCCTTTGGTGAATTGGATGTGTGGGGTTGCATCTTGTTTAAGTGTCGTCTCATTTTTTCTTTTCTTTAATTCCTGGGGTGATGTTTGCAAATTACCTATGGTAGGTTACTTTATTGCTAGTGTTTAAGATCTTTAGAAGATGACTACTTCTCTGCAGTATCTTCCAAGTGGAGCTTGCTTTTAGGTTTTGAGCTTTCTGCCAGATCCTACCTCTTCAATTCGTTGGGTATGCAAAGTTGCTACCTGTTTGGCCCAGTCCTTGATTCTTTGGTACTGTGCCACTGTATTTTCTGTGTCCCTTAGTCAATCTCAATCACAAAATATCAGGAAGGAAAGATGTTTAGAACAATTATTTCACATTTGGCTATAATGTTAACTAAAGCATCAAACACAGCCTAGAAAATGACAGACTGAGCTAACCAGTTATTTACCACTTTTAGCTGTATAGAGTTGTGGTTATATAACAAAATCTAAAACACACCAGAAAAATTATATGCAGTATACAAGTCCTATGTATGTCAATTTTTCCCTGAGGAGTTTAAATTTAAAATGAGTTAAGGAGGAAATAGAGTGTTGGGAGAATAGGAAGGAATTAGATGTAAGGTTAGAGGACCAAGAGGGATCCCACTAAAATTGGGACACCGGTGCAGAGGACTGGTGGTAAAAAGAGAAGGAAGGGATAAAAGGAAGAACAGATCACAACCACAATCACAAAGAAGTTAGAGGCGCTGTTTACACTCATATAAAAAACCAGAGAGAATAATGAAGGAAAGAGCAAATACACATACAGAAACAAAAACGAAGATAAAAACAATAAAACAAACAAAACAAAAATAAAACCCCACCAAAAAAAAAAACCCAAAAAACAAAAAACAAAAAACCCTTCGCCAGAACAAAAAACAAATCAGTGAGAAAAAAAAAAAATAAATAAATAAAAATAAAAATAAAAAAAATAAAAAGATTCAGTTCCAGGTGTTGACTTTGTTGTAGGCAGGTACCTGTTCTGTGCAGGTCCGTCCCAGTAAGCCAGGAGCGCCCTCTGGCGGGCGGTGAGCAGAGGCGCGTACTTTCAGGCAGAGACCAGTCTAGCTCGCCTCCGCTCTCAGCGCCCTTTCACGATCCCTGGGCCTGAGAGGCTCAGCGCGCTGTCCGGAGCGCGGGTTCCCTGCACTGGTTCCCGCCGCTCTGGTTTTTCGCCACGCCCCCCACAATGGCGCCGGGCCAGTCGCTCTCTGGCGCGGGACAGGTGTGGCTGAGAGTCCAGTCTCGTTCGCCTGCTGACCTCAGCAGACTTTCATGGGCCTGAGAGGCCCCGCGCTGCCCTGTCCGGAGCACGAGTGTCCATCGCTGTTTTTCTTTCCCACCACTCTGAGTTTCGCCGCACCCCCCACAATGGCGCCCGGCGGGTCGCTCTCTGGCGCGGGGCAGCTGTGGCTGAGAGACACTCACCGCCGGCCAGCGCAGTTCTCCGCCGCTCCCCCGCCTCGCCGCTGTCTCAGGATCCTCCGTGGGGGCTCCCTGGGCGCCAGCTGTCACCGTGTGTCCGTAGAATTGAGCTTCTGTCGCGCTGCGATTCCAGTTTGTGATCTATAGTATCCACCTCTCCCTTTTCGCAGCACGGTGGTTTTGTTTATATCCATTCTTCTGTGACTGTTTGCTAGAATTCCTTAAATGCTGTGGACACCACCTTCCCTTTGCCTTTTGTGAAAATCTCCCTGGGCGGCCCGAGAGGCCTAGGCCAGGCCTGAGCCCTCCATCCTTCTTCCTGCTTCCCTCCCACTGCCCTGGGTGAGCCCAGGAGCGAGGGGAGGCTCGGTTCCCAGGAACCTTTTTTTTTTTTTTTAATATGTGGGTACCGGGAGTCGAACTCAGGACCTCGCACTTTCCAGGGCAGGTGCTTATGCCGCTGAGCTATATCACTAGACCATTGACATTCTTGTTTTTTTTTTTTTTTTTCTTAATGTGGGTACTGGGGGTCGACCTCAGGACCTCGTGCTTGCCAGCAAGTGCTTGTGCTGCTGAGCTATATCTCCGGTCCTTTTTTTCCTTTATGTGGGTTCCGAGAGTCGAACTCAGCACCTTGCGCTTGCCAGCAGGCGCTTATGCCGCTGAGCCATCTCACTGGCCCCCATTGACATTCTTGATACCAAGCGACAGGTTGCTTTCGAAAAGGTTGGCCACTTCCCACCACCAGGAGCGGAGGTCTCCAGAGGGAGAGACGCCCCACGGTCTGGGGCTGGAGCTAGATCTGCGGTCTTGGACGAATCCTTTCACACAGGGAAGCTAAGATGTTTTGCCTAAAACCTCTTTGAACTCCTTGAATCTTTTTTCATCTCAAGGTCGGGTTTCTGCCCTTTACCTTATCAACCAGGCTCACTTATGGACTTGCAGTATCTTTAGGTGGTTCGAGCCGTGGACCTGGAGGAAATAACAAGCCTGTGACGAAATCTGTGCCAGGGTTTGGTCTGACACCTGTTTTCTGTCCTCCCGGGCAGGCGCCCAGGAGCGGAATTGCTGGGTCCTGCGGAGATCCCGGGTGTAACTCTCGGGAAACTCCCACGCTGTCCTCCGTGGGGCGCAGCGCTTTCCCCTCCCACCAGCCGAGCACGGTTGGTTTCTCCACATCCTGCTGGGCAGCGTTTTGCTTTCTGCCTTTTTAACTGTCTGTCCTGGTGGGCGTGAAGCGGCAGCTCTTTGGGGTTTCAGTTTCCATTTCCCCCACTGCACGTGTCCTTTCTCAGTGGAAGTGAAGTTTAAAAAGTGGGAAATAAAAGTTCGAATTGCTGTCATCTCTTGAAAAACGACCCCGAGTGGGCTCCTGCCTCTGCCTTCTTCCAGACGGCACCCAGTGGGGTGGGGCCGGCTCGGGTGCCGGGCTCCTCCCTCTGCCTGGCTGTCCTTGGGCTGCAGGTCCCTGTCCTCCGCCCTGGAGCGAATGGGCCCTGGATGGGCGGCTGGGCTCTGAGAGGACCCTGGGTCACGACAAGGGCAGAGGGGGTGGGGGCGCAGACGCACAGGTGGGGAGCCCTTGTGCAGATGGAGGCGGAGAGGAGGACCCGAGTCCTCGGTTAAAGACCAGAGAGTGACAGCGCCGGCCCCGGGCTCCTCACCTTCCCGGGCCCCACACTGTCCTCCCCTGCTGCACGGGGAGCACATGGCTTCCTCGCGCCACCTCCTCGCTTGGGTCCTGTTCTCGCAGACGGCCACGACAAAGGACAGTCCTCCGGGGACAGCGAGGCAGACGCGCGGGAGCAGAGGTCCCTTCTGCGAACAGGGTGTCGTCTGGACGCGCCCTTCCCACCTCCCACCCAGTTCCTTCCCTCAGGCCCTGCTCCCATACATCCCAGCCCCAAAGCAAAAGCTGCACACAGAAAAATACACTACGTCCACCCCGATCCCTTCCTCACATTTGGGCGGGGATCTGGGGCGTAGGATAAGAGGTTTTTAATTTGCCCAGTTATATGCCTATGTGGACTAACGGGTGCTAAGTCTACAGAACGACAGCGATTTCTGGATAAACAGTACTGCGTCCTAAAACGTCCAAGGGACAAAAGCTACCCTGTCAGATGCGGCCCCGCTTTCATTTCTGTTCTAACACTTCTAGCTTTACTTGGGAGCCATGCAAAGCTTCTGACTGCGTGAAGGTCCAGGGGACCGCTGTGCAACTGAGTTTTTCCCAGGAGAATTAAGGGTGATTTTGGGGTGGTGAGGGCCGGCGACCACGACAAGCTGGGAGAGAGCCCTGCACAGAGTCGCCCTCGGAGCCTCGGAAGGCACCGACCCTGCAGACGCCTCGACGCTGCACTTCTGGGCCCCAGCGCCCGGGAGACGCCAGTCTGTGTTGCTGTAAGTCCCAGGGGCGGTGATTTGTGACAGCAGCTTTGGCCTCCGCAGCAGGTGGGACTTTAGATGCTAAAACCAGGAAGATCCCAAACACACAGCGCCCCCGCTGGTCAACATGGAGTGTCTGTCACATTTTCCTTTATTTGTAATGGTTTGGTCTCACTATGTAGCCCAGGCTGGCCTTGACTTCCTCCTGCCTCAGCCTCCCAAGGGCTGGATTACAAGCATGCACTGCTGCGGCCTCCAGCATATTTTAAGACACTGTTGGAACGCTGAGTCGGCTCTGGCTGGGCAGCACCAGGCGGGGCAGCTCCTGATGATGAGGCTGTACCTGGTCTGTGTCACACGGTCCCCTCCCACGCTGTCCCTTGCTGTACGGCTTTGTGCAGAGTGCGGGGCTGCTGTCTGCTCAGCCAGACATTCGGGGGGGAGGACAGAGAGTTGGCCTTGGCCTTCTGGGCAGCCCTGGGTGCCCTCGGCAGGTCCCGTCCTGTCCTCCCCTGCTCTGTAACGAGATATCCCCACCGGCCCTCAAAGTGTTACCCGGATGGCCTGGCTTCCAGTTGGAAGATGTGAGGGTGACAAAGTGCCGAGTGGCCGTCGCCTTCCTGGTGCTTATTGGTGAGCCTGGAGACACTGGTGGCTCCGCTTAGGGAAGTACAGGTGCTGGGATTACGGGTAGTGCCACCACACCCTGTTTACGGGAACATTTTTATGACCTTGGATTTTATGACATCAAGAGCATGAGCAGCAAAAGAAAAAATATATACATTTCACTTCAAATTAAAAACTTACGTGCACCGACGGTCACCAGCAATAACAGCAAGACACCGTATGAAATGGGAGAAGAAATGCGCAAATCATTGATCTGATATGCAGTTAGAAGTCATTTCATGAAACAAAACGTCTGTCGAGTGCATCGTGGAGCTCTGTCTTTGCTTGTTACCAGCCCCTCAGCAGGGGCTCTGGGCGAAGGATTAAGACGATGCTGGGGCGTGCAGGGTATGGAGGCTGCTTGGCGCTGCCCATGAGGGGCGTGGGTATTTCTAGGAAAACTTCAGGCCTGTGGCTGGGAATTGGTGTGTGATAATTTGCCAAATACAACAGCCACCCTCGACTGATACTTTCAATCATGTTTAGCCCATAGGCTGGGGCAAGAAAATTTGTACTTTTAATGTTTAGTCACTCATTTTTCACTCAAAAATACTTTTTGAACAACTACTAGATGCCAGCACTTTCCCACAGTGGAAAAACAGCAATTAATGTTTTGATAATCTTTGGATTTTCGTTCTGCAAGTCTACTTTTGTGAGTGTCTTTAGTTCTACTGTTGTGGCTGCCTCGATGTCCTCATTCGATTGAAAACATTTCCCTTTCATGGTCATTTTGACTTTGGGGAACAGCTGGAAGTTGCACGGTGCCAGATCTGGTGAGTACGGTGGATGGGGACCCAGTGTAATGTTTTTATGGCCTGCCTTTCTGTTGGACGGCGCCTGGCAGGAGCATTCGTTGTGTTTTGATCACACCGCAAAAAGCCATGGGAGAGGACTTCCAGAGCTGCTTCGAAAAATGGCGAGAACAATGGAATAAGTGTTGGAAGCAAGGGGGCCTATTTTGAGGGGCATTAGTGGCAACGTGTCTTTTATTATAATAAATAAAAAAATTAAGCATTCACTATAATTTTTGTTCACCCCTTATATGTCCAAACTCATCGATATACACGCAGTAAATGTGTGTAGTTGTCTGTTCAGTTATAACTCAGTAAATCTTAAGAATGGAAACAAGTGGGAGGAAACGCACCTTCACACATTTAAATACTTCTGTTAAGATGCCGTGCTGTCATAACTGATTCAACAAGTTCCTATCAAAATTTGAGCTGCTTTTATTGCCCAAACTGACAGGATGATCTTAAAATTCATATGGAAATGTGTAGGACCAAATATAGAAAAAAATTATTGAAAAACAACAAGCTTAGAGGAGTCACCTTTCCAATTCATTTACTACGAAGCTACAGTGTTCGAGACCACGGGGAACTGGCATAAAGATGGACAGGGATCAATGGGGTAGACCGAGTCTGGAAAGAAACCCTCACCTTTGTGGTCAGCTGATTTGCACCCAGGGCAGCAAAGCCATTCGGGGAGAGAGAGTCAGCTTTTCCACAAATGGTGCTGTGATTACTAGATACCTAAATGCAAAGAGTGGAGATGGCCCTCTACCTCACACCAAATGCAAACAAAAATGGATGAAATACTTAAATAGAGAGCTAAACTATCAAAATCTTAGGGGGAAATTAAGCAAATAATAACTGATAATCTTAGTAATCTTGGATTTGGCAGCGAATTCTTAGATGTGATACCAAAGGCACAGGCCACAAAAGAAAAATAAAGATGATTTCATGGAAAACACCTGTGACTCAGGAAACACCATCAAGAAATGTGTGGGCACCTCCCCCAGAATGGAAGGGAGTATTTGCCAGTATCTGATAAGGTCAAATATCTTGAATATATAAAGAACACTGACAACAGTCACATGTCAAAACCCCAAAATTTTTAAATAAAAAAATTTGCAAAGATGCTGCTCCAAAGAAGATATACTGCCAATAAGCACACAAAACTAGGTCCAGAGCAAGTCATTTAGGAGCTGCAAATCAAAGCCACACCCGCTGGGATGTGAAAAAACCACTTCACACCCACTGGGACGACTACAGGGAGAAAGGAGCTGTTGGCGATGGTGTGGAGAAATGAGAATCTTCATACGTTCCTGGTGCAAATATAACAAAGAAAGCAGCTTGGAAATTCCTCAGAAAGTTAAACATAAAGTTACCAAACCGTGCAGGGATGCTACTCCCAGGTATACACCCAGGAGAATTTTTTAAATGTTCACACAAAATCTTGCACTTGAACGTTCACAATAGCAAAATAGCCAAAATAATATCCAAAAGGTGTAAATAACCAACTGTGCATCAACTCATAAATGGGAAAATATTTGTATTCATAGACTGCTTATTGTTCAGCAATAAAAATGGTGAGGTATTGATTCCTCCTCCACGTGGACGAATCTTGAAAAGAAGCCAGGCACAAAAGGCAGCACAAGTCCAGAGCAGGAGAAGCCACCGAGACAGAAAGGAGAGCAGTTGACAACATTTACTGCACCTGGGCAGTGATGCTGATTGGAAAGCCTGTGGATGCTCAAAAAACCCTCAACTGCACGAGTTATATGAGTTAGGTCTCAATGACAAAATAATATGGCTTAACATTTTTATAGTTTGTCTCTGAACATGGGGTGCCAGGTAAACAAGATGCTGTTCTTGATAACTGAATTCCCACAGAGATGGCGGCGGCGTGGCCTGTGTGGGGCGACATTGGAGACTCTTCCCTATTAGTTACGGTTGCTCATTTTGGATCTGCTGAACATCAGCTGGGACAGGCAGGATCTTCTCGTCACCCAGGACCAGTCCCCACGTGTGGCTTTTGTTTCAATCTACCACTGTATTGCCCTTTTCATGTTCCTGATGCCAGTTACTGGGAAAAGCCTCCGTGGACAGAGCGGTTGCCATTTCCTGGTAAGGAAGATGCCCAAATCGTGATTCCCGGGGAAAACTTCGGATGTCCTTACTGCTAGGTGCCCAGGGAGCTGCCCGAGTCAGAGTAGGGCTTTGGAAGATGGACGGCATGTTCGAAACTCCCACGAGACTGACTGTGTAGGAAAAGTCGCCGTGCTCAGATGAGGGGTTGGAGAAACCGGCACTGTGCAGTGGCGGAGTGCGTGGTCCCCGGTGGCCCGAAGTCAAAGCCGTGTGTGGCTGGAAGCGCTCTGTGCCCACCCAGCCTGCTTCGCAGTCCCGTTCAGCGACGTCGGCCTGTCAACAGTAGCTGCTTATTGTTTGTTATGAGGCTAAAATAAGTAAATTCAGACAAAACCTAAAGAAATTGACTGGTTCTTCCCAAGTGCCACAGTGATTACGTGTGTGGGAGAAAGAGGAGGACTTGTGGCACTGGGGCCCCAGAGAGGGGACTTAGTAAGACAAGGCTGGGGAGGTGAGGCCTGCCTTCCCTGCCCTGGTGGGGGCTGACAGGTCAGGCTTCCCGGCCACAGAAACCATGTCACCTCTGCTGGAGGTGGGTAGAGAAAGGGCTGGGACTCCTATTGTATGGGTTCGGGCATTGAAGTTCATAGAGATGAAGGGACTCGCCCAGAGTCACGCCACTGAGCAGGGTGAACCTAAGGCAGCAAATGTAGTTGGTTTCCTAGGGCTAGAGATCCCTGAACCACTGCACCCACTGGATTATGACCTGGATGCTGAGCCTGGATACAGCGCACTCCTTTTCCCAATTCCTCCTGCCCCAAAGTGGCCAGATTATGGCCCAAATCCTGCCTCAATTCCTGCCTCTGCATTTCAATCTGTGACCTTGAGGCAATGCCTTTTCCCTAGATGAAGCCAGGCTGAAGGCCCAGAGTCCAGACTCCTCCTTGCCCCAGCACTGACCCTTGTGGTCAAGTGAGCATGCTGCATAACTCCCACCTGTCTCAGAACTCAGAACATTCTGGGCCAACTGCCCAACTGCCTCAGAACTCAGAACATTCCGGTACAACTGCCCACCTGACGGTGGTATAAATAGCTCCACCCAACTGACAAACCTAGATGAGCAGAGCAATTGATTGGGGACCGGGAAGGTGGCCTGCAGGGCTGGGTGTGGACAGTTCAGTGCAAGTCTGCGGGTTCTGGGTGACTCATCCCCCATAGCCTCCAAGCCCTGGACACTTTCTTCTGCCCATCATCCAGGGCAGCGATGCTCTCCTGGGCTGAGCCCCACCCCCCATGGTTTTAGGGTATCTGGTGGATTGCCTATGTCTGAGGTTGCCTTACTGTTGTCCTTGGTGTTGGACTTCTTCCTCTGCTCCTTCCACCATTTGAAGGTTCGACATGATTTCCTGGACTCACAGCTGCCCCATCCCAGGGAGATATGAGATTACAGTTATGGGACAGGGCACAGGGTACAGTCCCAGCTCCTAGCTCTTGCGCCCTGGGCCCATGTGGGACCTAGAGGGAAGGAGGGACAGTGTTTTGGACTTAGCAATGGTGAGCAGTTGGAGGGAGGTGTTGATGTCGATCTCTAAGGCCTGGTTCTGCAGCTCTAGCAGGCACCTGAGCACATCTCTCTGCTCCTGGAAAGCGCTGGTGAGCTGGGCATGAAGCACCCTTGCTTCAGCCTGCTCGCCCTGAAGCTGTATTTTGGCTGCCTGCCAGGGCTGGGGAAGGGAAGTCAATCAAGGGCCAGGGTCTGGCTAAGGATTCTAGGCCCACCTGGGTCCCTTCCCCATCTTTCTTCTGAAACCACTGTTCCAGGCAGAGCTCCTCAATTGTGCCAGAACGGCCCATCTCTGCTGTGGGTGCTTGAGCCATGGGGTGTGTACAGCCCACGAGTAGGCCGTCGGGAAATGCCAGCTGGGTTGGACATAACGATAAGGGCTAAGGCATCCCCAGAGCCTGCAATAGGAAAGAGCCTGGATCAGTGACTTGAACTCCCTAGGGGCACAACCCCAAGTTGCCAGTCTCTTGAATACTCTGAGAATCAAGCTTCTATCAAGAAGGTGAGGGGGCAGGAGCTTCATGTGTGCCCTCCCTGTGCTGGCCAAGGCTTCCCCTTCCCTCCCTTGCTGGTACTGACCAGTACCCTTGCTTGGAGAGAGTCTGATTTTAGCCAAAGGCAGCATGACCTTTCCCAGATGGCCGCTTACCAGGTTCTTGGTTCCCTGCACCCTGGCGCCTGTGGTCCAACACGCTCTCCGGGGGATGGGGGGCATGCGTCTCGGGTAAGAGAGCTGTGTTGTTTGGCGAACAGTGAGGCAAGGCCGAGAGTTGTGTAGGCCTCTGCCCCAGCTATGGTGGCAGCCTGGGGATGGAGGCGTCGTTGAAGGTGGTGTCTCCAGGCGCAGTGCAGGGCTGGAGATACCCTGGGGCTTCCCGAGGAACTCAGCCCTCAGGACCCCACTCACCTAGCCCCTGTCCTTTGCCTCACCCCTTGTCCTGCAACCTTAAGGGACCTCCGCTTCCTCTACTTTACCTTCAGTGACTCCTCTCTTCTCTTGTCTGTGTTTTCTTCTGGCCACCCAGCCAGGGCCCAGGGCCATCACCTTGATGTCCAATCACACGGGAGGGGGCCTCGCCCGTGCTGCTGGACAGGTTGTCCTGGCTGGCTGCATGCTGCAGAGTGGGGCTGGGCGGCCGTTTGCAGGCCTGAAGGCCTGGTGGCTGTGCATCATCAGCCTCACTCTGTGAGTTTAGGGATAAACTGCTGCGCTCTGTGGCAGGTGCCAGCACGTGGCGCTCCTTTATGCCCAGGGCCTGCAAGCGCAGCGGGCAGCCTTCACTGAGATGTACTTGGTACTGCAGAGGACACAAGAATGCCAACCCAGGATCAAGGCCACCTCCCAACACCCTTCCTCTGCCGCGGCAGACATGAGCAGGAGCCAGGGTGCTCTTGCCCCCAGAACCCCAATTACTTGTTATTTAAGGAACATGGGACACACTGAGCTTACTTTCCTCTGTAAACTAAGGGTGACAAGACTAACACCACAGATTACTAAGACAATGGGCTTAGCCTACATTTTCCGGGGACAGAGATTCTATTGGTATTTGCTATTACAAATATTATTGGGTGGGGGGGTGTGGTCTTAGGTGCCAGGTGTCCCCTTCTACCTTCTGATTGTGGTCTCATCCTTCTGTGTCCTTGAGCAGGTGGCTAACACCCCGGGGGCACTGGTGACTGCAGAATAGCCATCACGCAATGCATGGCCGGTTCAGCAGGGCAAAAGGGAGGACAGGGCTTTGGGCTGGGTGAGCTGAGCAGTGAGATGATGCCAGGCAGGGGGCACACGTACCTTTCCGAGACAAGGGGATCTCCGACAGATTCTCCTGCTGTCAGGGAAGAGTCGAAGTGGCAGCCCGGGCTGTCTGAGGGCGGAGCTGGAGTGAAGTGTCAGAAAGAGGAAAGTGTACAACACAGCAGGGACCCTGTGTCCCACTTGGCAGGGGCAGCAGTCCTCAGGGGTGGGTGGCTGTTTTAGAAAGACTGCACCCCAACTGTTGGGTGTCCACCCTAGTGTGCCCATCCCCAGCAGCTGGACTTGAGGGGCCAGTGGGTGCCTGGAGCTCACCTCCTGGGTCACCATTCTGCCAACCAGGACAGAAGGTTCAGTGGGCACAGAGGAGCTCCTCGCTGGCCAGGCCCAGGGTCTGGCTGTGCATGCACAGTGGGCTTTACTGACAATGCAGAGGAGGATGGGTGGCTGTTGACCAGACTGGTGGCACTGAGGTCCCGCCCCCTTGGGGAGAAGCTGTTGGTGGGAAGGGAGAAAGAACCCGGGACTCCTAGCTCCGGAGTCCCTTTTATTCAGTCTCCATCTTCCCTGTTGACCCTTGATCTGGTCACACTGAAGGAAGTGGCCTCACCTCTCCATGGTGAGTGGGGGTAGGGCGGTGTTTCAGGTGCTGAGCTTCAGAATTCAGTGTGTTCACGCTCTCCGGGTCAGAGTCTGGGGCCGGCGTGATTTCTGCTGGGGTAATTCTGGGCAAGAAACTGTCCTAGGGAGGGGAGAACAGGAGTGGACAGTCAGAAGACTTGGTCCTGGACCCGACGACAGCAGAGGGTGACAAAGGCACACAGAGTGACAAGGGCTGTCTGTCACATGGGCTGGAAGCCCTGGAAGGGCAATGGGCTTGGGTTCTGGATCCCCAGGAGGAAGCACAGTTTGCTAGGCAGCCTCAGTGGCACCGCCTAATGCCCTGGTCTCCTGGGAGGTCATCTGGGGCCATTTGTGAGATCTCAGACGGCCGGTCCTGACCCTCAGATCCGGGGTGGGGACAAGTGCCAGTGAGGAGTGGCTAGGGATGAGGACCTTACTCAGGCTCAGCAAGGCGTGGGATGGGGTAAGGAGGAAAAGAAAGCAACTCTCTGGGGCACCAGTCCCAGTCTGGCCCCACCCCGCTGTGGGTGGCAGCCCCTCCCTGGCATACGCACATACACCCAGGGCCCTGCACCCACCTTCAGGGCTCCAGAGGCCACGCGGTCCATGATGGTGGCCCGCTCCGGCCCGCGCTCCTCCTGCTCTCAAAGGTACACTTCACTGAGGCTCTAGCAGTTCTCAGCAGCTACAGAGCCTCCATAGAGGCTCTCCAGGTGCTGGGGCCCGGCAGGTTGTAATCCGTGGGGAAGGGGCAGGGCTCGGCCTTGGCCCACGGGCCCGCAGTGAGCAGCTTGGTTGAGTGGGGAGTGGGCCCTACCATCCATCATCTGCCTCTGGCCCCGGGTGATCTGCTCCAGGTGGCGTAGCATGGCGTCTTGGAGTAAAGAGGAAATCTAAAGCCTGAAGCCCCCAGACCCCTCTTTCTACAAGTTTCTGGTAACCACAAAATGTTCCTGTGAACTTCTGTTTGTACCTAAAACATCTCCTAACTGCAAAATATAACAACTTTTTTTTTTTTTTTTTTTTTTTTGGTGCTGGGACTCAAACTCAGGGCCTTGCATCTGCCAGGCAGGCACTGCACCACTGAGCTACATCCCTGGCCCCAAGATGTAACAACTTCTATGCCTGCTGTGCCCAGACCCCCTCACCTTCCAAACCTCAGAGGACAACAGCGCCTGCTACACTTTTGCCTCTGTAAAGTACTTCCACAAAATTCCACTCAGCTCCCCCTTTTGCCCTCTCCAATTAAAACAGAGATATAACCCCACCACCACTCCATTGCTCAGGGCCCAGAATTTGGAGAGCTCATCTCCTCTGGGCCAGAGCTGGCTTAATAGAGGTTGGTTTTCTCCACTTCTTTGAGTGCCTGCTCGGTTTCTTGCGCCACCCGAGACTTGCAATTCCTAATTCCCACAACAGGAGCGCGCACGTGGCTGCACCTCAGTGTTCTCCACCTGGAGCTCGTGTACCCAGCACCGCAAACTGAGCACCTCACGCTGCTCCTTGGAGCTCGTGCACCACCGTGGCAGTGTCTCCTGCAGGTGTCCACACCACCGGTGCAGTTCCCAGGAGCACCGGGCCAGCACCAGGCTGTGCCCACCTGCCTTGCTTGTCCTTGCCTACCCAAATCCTTCTGAGGGTATCAGTCTAAAAGCTTACAATTACCAAAACCCCTGCTGAGGGTATCAGCATAACCCACCTGGCAATATGGCACGAATGCAAAAGAAAAAGAGAAAAAGTTCTGCCACTGAGGAGCTCTGGGATGACCCAGTGTTCTCTGGGCGGGGTCGAGGCAGAGTGCATAGGGAAAAGAAACTTTGTGGCTGTGCCAGGAACACAGGCCTCCAATTAGCAATGCACAGATAGTTTCGATGTATGCAAGGCTGGCACCTTTACTGCCAGGAAGGTGTAGTTCTTTCTGAGTCCCACGGCCTCGGCTGTGATGTGATCTCATGTCTCAGCCCTATTCCAGCCATGAACATGGAGGCTGTTCTCACCTGTGTGTTGCAGCTTTGCTATTATTAATGAGACCATCTGTGCCTTGGCTGGACTCAATAACATCCTTTTAGGCAATTAATGAACATTTGTTTCAATATAGCCAGCTCTGCATTTCTCAGTGAATAGGGTGAGGGAGAGGTCAGGGACAGATTGCCGCAAGGACTTCGTTTCTCAGGAGACAGCAGCATGGTCTCCCATGCTCGCCCTTCCAGCCCCCGGACTCTCAACCGGCAGGCGCTCCATGCCAACCACTCTCCATGCCAACCACTCCATGCTGACCCTGGAAGCTGTATCTTGGACTTGGTAACCGGGGCTGTTCCAAGGTGGCCCTCTGCCCACTTTCTTGCTGCCCTGACTACCACCCACTGCTGGAGCCAGCTCTGTGGACATCGGCTCAACTCCAGCCCTGTGACACCCTCAGGGCTCCTAATACCCTGAATCCCCTCTGGGTTGAGTATGCTCCAGAAGGGAAAAATCTGTCATCCAGAAAGCCACATCATGTTAGTTACCATGTTTTGAGCCCTGGCCATGTGCCGGTCATTAATTTAATCTCTCCAAAGACTCCATGAGGGCTGCACCATGACTGTTCCCATTTTGCAGATGAGAAATATGGGACACAGAGAGGTCATCCAGGGTTTGTAGCCTCAGCTGCCAGTCACTCTCCTTCCCTGGCTCCCAATCGCTCTGCCACTCCTCATCCCCTATGCCCTCCAAGCCCTTCTCCTTCTTCAGCTTCTTCTGCTCGTCCCCCAGGGCAGCGATGCTCTCCTGGGCTGAGCCCGCCACACCATGGTTCTAGGGTATCTGGTAGGTCATTGCCGGGGTCTGAGTCCTTACTGTTGTTCTTGGTGTTGGACTTCTTCTTCTGCTCCTTCCACCATTTGAAGGTTCGACGTGATTTCCTGGACTCACAGCTGCCCCACCCCAGGGAGATACAAGATTGAGGTCATGGGACAGGATATAGGGTACAGTCCCCGATCCCAGCTCTTGCACCCTGGGCCCATGTGGGACCTGGAGGGAAGTGGGGACAGTGTATTGGACTTAGTGAGGATGAGCAGTTGGAGGGAGGTGTTGATGTTGATCTCCAAGGCCTGGTTCTGCAGCTCCAGCAGGCACCTGTGCACATCCATCTGCTCCTGGAAAGCTCTGGTGAGCTGGGCATGCAGCACCCTCTCTTCAGCCTGCTTGCCCTGCAGCTGCATTTTGGCTGCCTGCCAGGGTGGGGAAAGGAAGTCAATCAAGGGCCAGGGTCTGGCAAAGGATTTTAGGCCCTCCTGGGGCCTTTCCCCATCTTTCTTCCTAAACCGCTGCCCTCACTTCCTGTCGAAGCACTTCCTCCAGAAAGACCTCCTCCTATCCCACCTGTGCAGGGTGTCTCAAGACTGTACCGCAAAGGTATTACCAGTTCCTCCATAGGATCCAGATTCCCCCACCCTTACAGCACCTTGTGTCACCCACAGAAAGGTGGTGGCCCCAGTGCCCTACCAGGCATCCCCGTGCGAAATCCTGCACAGCTAAATGTGTAGTGTAGTATGTGACCCCACCTGATCTCCAGCTCCCCCAGCACAGATCAGGTGTGTCCGCACTCATACACCTCGGATGTGGCAGGTGTTACCCCATTCCGGCTGGCCTGGGACTGGGCTCTGCCCAGCCTGTTGGTCGATCTTGCACTTGGCTGTCACCCCACAGGTCTTCGATGAAACTAGTGTACTGGGCAATACGGTGATACATTAAGTTCTGCTTCACCTGCAGGGAGAAAGGATGGGGACAGAGGTGTATAGTCACACAGGAGCTAGGCCCACCTCCATACGCTCCCTGGACCTTCCCGTGGGGCCTTCCTTTCTCCTTTCCTTCCTTCTCTCCCAGTCCTGATGACAGTAATGGCCATGTAGGGACAGACCTAGGCCCTTTTTAAAGGGTAGAAAACTATGTGGCTATAAGCAGCAAGCAGTTTTCAAGAAGCTTTGCGGTTTGAAGCTGATAGGTTGTGGTTTTGACACCTGCCTCTCTGCAGGCAACACTGTCCTCCTAGTGCAGGTTGCCATGCCTACCCAAATCCTCCTGTTAGCCCACAAGACCAAACTCCTAGCAACAAGCCCGATATCCAATCAATCAAGTGTAAACCCGACTTCCAGGAAGATGGCGGAGTGGTGAGCAGCAGAGAAAGAGCCTCTCTGAGATGTGCTGTCCAGACACGGGAACATAGCAACACGAAGAAGAGCAGGGAAGCGGGGCCCCTGGAGCCAGGAAGGATCTGAAGTGAGAGTCGAAGCCCACAGGGAGACCAAAGAGAGAAACTTCAGCAAAGAAGGAGGAGGTAGTGTGGGGAGCCTTCTCCCTGAGTCGGGACTCACGGCATGGGAGGAGACACACGGTGACTGCTGGCGACCCCAGAGGCCTCCATGGAGAGACATGGCAGTGCAGCGGAGGAGTGGACACTGTGGACCACACTGGCTGGTGAGTGGACCAGCTTAGGCCGCCCTGCAGGAGAGGAGAATTGGCTGAGAGCCATTGTGGAGGGGCCAACTGAGCTCAGAACTCGGAACAACTGCTGGCTCCATCTAGCGGCTCCCAGCTGAGTTCAGGCCTGCAGAAGGTGTGCTGGCAGCTGCAGGCTGAACAGGTCTGGTCCCAGCCTCACAGCTAGAAACCTGCCTGAACTTCAGGGGAAAAATGGGTGCAGGCTCGCTGAGATTATCCACTACCCCGCCATAAAGCTGCTGCCGGCTCGCCGGGATAAATCAACGTGGATCTGGACTCTGTCTCCACACGTTGTCTACCAGTGACAGAAGAGACAAACCTGGAAGTTTGTCTCTCTCTCTCACACTTGCTCTTGTTTTTGTTTTTTTTTTTTTTTTTCTGATTTTTCTCTTCATTGTTTGATCTTTTTATGAGTGTGAACATAGTTTCTAGTTTTCTTTCTTTTTGTGGTTGTTGTTTTGTTCTGTTCTTTTTATCCCTTCCTTCTCTCTTTCCCTCTTGTCTTCTGCACCAGTTTCCCAAACTTTGTATGATCCTCCTTTGTCCTCCAGCCTTGCTTCTAATCTCTTCCTCTTCTTCTATTTCTCTATTTTTTTCCCCAACCCCTTTTAAATTTTCTCCCCTGAGAGTAAAACTGGCATATTGAGGGCTTATTTACTGCATACAATTTTCTGTTTTGCTTTAGATTTTGTTCTATAACCACAAATCTAGTTCATACGGTTAAAGGTGGCAAATTAATGGTCACCTCAGTGTCATTTGCTAGGCTGTGTTTGATGCTATTGTTACTGCTGATTGTATCACTTAGCCAAAGTGACATAATTGTTCTAATCAGCTATTCTTCCTGCTATACCAAGACTGAGATTGCCTAAGGGTCATAGAAAATCCTGTGGACCAGTGCCAGAGAACTAGGGGCTGGGCCAAGCAGGCAGCAACTTCTCATCCCCAACAAATTGAAGAGGTAGGATCTTGCAACAGACTCAAAACCCAGAAACCAGCTACACCTGGAAGACACCTCTGAGAAGTAGTCATTTCCTAAGTGTTCTAAATACAATAGGTTCTAAATACAATAGCAATAAAGATATTCACCAAAGGCAATTTACAAACATCAACCCAGAAATTAAACAAACAAACAAAAAAATAGAAAATGAGAAGACATTTAAATAAGATGCAACCCCAGATATCCAGTTCACCAAAGGCAAACCCAGGGGGCAATGAGGTGGGACAATACAAAAGCCACCTGCCTGGCCTCTCTGAAGTGGTGACAACAAAGCCAATGAATGAGGCTCTAGAAAAAATCAAATCAGAAATAATTTCTCAAGTGTAGACCCTCAAATGGGTGGAGATAGGGTCTCTACCCCATAAAATAGGACTGCTGCCCCAGATTCGGTGGTGTCTCAGCTCTGAACACCCCCACTCCTTCCCTGGAAGTGGCTTTGTCCCCCTTCCTGCAATACCTACAGTAAAAGTACTTTTGCTTTGCACTGGTCTTCTCTAATTCCTCTTCCTCTTTCTACATGGGAGAGAGAGGCGGGCCCAGTGAACATGAGTCTGGTGATCCCTAGATGCCAGACCCACCAGAAGTAAGATAAATTGGGGGCTCATCCAGGATGGAAAGACAATCACCCAACACCAACAGACATGGGCAATATACCCAGTGAATGCATGAGGACACTCCATTCTCCTGTTGGTTCGCTTTCCCAAGACCGGCCCCTCTATCATGGTGAAGTCTTCTGACTGGAACCCCTATGGGGGTAGGGAATCCCAGTTTCCTGAAGGATCAATTGCAGTTTCTGAATGTTGAGGAGACTTGGGCTTTACCCTTGTATGGTTTAGTGGTGGATCACTTAAGCGCAAGGACACCTATGCTAAGGGGGGATCTTTCTGGTCCAGTTAGTCAGTGTCTGTGGCTGAAAGGGGATGAAGGAAGGACACCCATCATGTCCGAGCAACCCCTCTGCCTGTGTGCTCTGAGATGCAATTTCTTTCATGCTATTTCTGACCTCTAAGTCTCCCTAGAAACTGGACAATTCATTACTCGAATGGGCTTTCCCCAGTTTGATTCTCCCTTCTGTCCGCCACCAGTAGGAAAAATGGTTATTTAGATTCCCCACACCCATTTGGTCTAGATAGAAAAATTTGTTCTCTTTGATTTGTCGCTTATTTTGCCATATTCCAGCAATCTCAGATATATTGTATAAGGACATTAAAGCCTGTTTGGGCCCTAGAGAGGACAGTATCAGGGGACCCCTTTACTTGCTTCATCTGTTAGAGGTTTTATAAACCTGCCCCCTCTTAAAATATTACACACGGGCTTGACAATCCAAAGCATGATTTGAGGACCTACTTCACCTCATGCTTCCCAATTCTCCCCTCTGAAAACCCCTGAGAGCCTCCATGATTTAGATACTATGGCCCTATTAGGGCCTATAAAGGAGAGAGCCTTTTGGGATTACATGTTTTTGAAGAATGTTGGGACCAACGTTATTTGGGCTATAAGAGAAACTATTTCAGTCCCAGACCTCCAAGGAGTAGAGGAAATTTCCTCTTTTACAGGCTTCAGTGAAACTAAACCATGTAGTGGGCTGGACTTGGTTTCCTAGGGCTGGATCCCAGCCAGGGAGTGCTTTGTTCAGGGATGACTGTCAAAGGGCTACCTCCATTGGCCACTTGGGAGATGAGCCTCTATTTTAAAAGATGTAGTCTCTCTTTCCTTTGTTTCCTTGTTCTTCCTCTCCTATGTGGGAGTCGGGTCCTCAGCCATTCTGCTGCACTGCCCTCTGCAATGTCTCATCAAACCTTGGAAAGATTTAGATCCCCAGTCCCTTAAGGAAAAAGCTCTTATCTTTTATTATACTGAGGCTTGGGTACAATACACTTTGGGGGATCTTGGAGGGCTCCCTAAATTTTAACATCATTCTTCAGTTGGATCTTTTCTGTAAGGGAGAGGGAAAGTGAAATGAAGGGCCCTATGTCTAACATTTCTTCACCCTTTGGGACTATCCTGAGTGGGTTTCTCAATGTCCCCTTGACCCCCTCTCTTAACTGCTAGGAAATCAGGATTCATACAGTGCCAGGGGCTAAGCAGGACAAGAGGGGCACCCCAGGGAGGGGGAGCCGAGCCTGGATCCCCCTTACTCTGAGAAGAGCCTCATGGCTCCTCCTGCTAGATTACTGCCCCTTGGAAACTATTTGAAGGGGAGAAACCAAGACAGGTCCCATTTTCTTACTCATAATTGAGAAAAATCAAACAAGACAGGGGAAGTGTCACAGATGACCCAGATGAATAGTAAGAGCTTTGGAAAGGGTAACGTCTTGTTTAGGTTAACTTGTTTCTCTTAATTGGGGAGAGAGAAAAAAAGACTTTTAGAGGCAACAGTTATAGCTAACAAAGTGTATGCCCCCATGGGGGATGAGGATTGCCACTCCTTCAAACCTCAATGGGTTTATGAAAAGTCTTCCAGAAAAAGGGCCCCTTTGCACTTCTGTCACAGCAAGGACAGACTAGGAAAAACAGGAGTTAAGCCTGTTGCCTATGCAAAATTAGAGCAGATTTGTCAGAAAGAAAGGAAATCCTCCCCCGCCAGGTTCTTACAACTAAAGGGTGCCGTGGTCAATATATATATATCTGAGAGTGCATTCTGAGAAAGTACAGTCGTCTTGTATGCTGGTCTGTCTGTCCGATCTATGCTACTAACTGGTTACAACACCTGCAGCTACTGTGTTTAAAGAAAACGTTTCTTGAGCTCAATACTTTCCTTTTATATCTTTGGCTTTTTTTTTATTTCCATGGAAAACAATTTACATAGCTCTTCTGGACAGCTAAACTAATTAAAACATTTAGGCATACAGTTAAATATGGCCTCCAGATGGATGGACACTCAGGACATTGTCTCAAATGCTTGTGGTCCACAGGGCTTATCAGTGGGGTAATTTAAATAAGGGTAAAAGATGTTTTTAAGGTCAATGGCATATTTCCATTCAGGTTATCTGTCAATCAAAGTGGTAACATGGTTTTATGAATGCAATGCCTGTTGTCATCTACATGTAATAACTTGTTGGTGGGCTCTTTCTGATCAGTGAGGGGCCTTTATGTAACAATGTGAGGGTTTCAGTCAGGAATAGTGTTTTGACTGTTGTGAGCTAAAATCATCTGGGAAATTTGTTAAGGTAGCTGAGTGGGGACCCCTTGGACTTGGAGGGGACTGCTGGACTGGACTCCCTTTGGTGGATATAAAACAGCCACTGAAAATGGACTCATTTCATTTTGTTTCCAATAACAGGACAACTAGTGGTCTCCTTGTTCAAGCCTTATAGGAGGCTCACCCCAACAAACCTTGCTAAATATTATTCTAATACATTTTCATTGGCTATCACCAAAGTTAAAATTTTCTATGAGTAAAACAATGAGGTTTTCTTATTAAGAGCTGCTCAGACACTGCAGCCCAGGCAATGTCACTCTAGAAGCTGGAGGTCAGACTTAAATAACCTGTGCAGTGCATCTGTGGACAGGCGCACTCTACTTGGATGACAATCTACTGAAGGGTCACAAAATTGGGTGAAAATTTCTTTATGTCATTTATTGTCTTGTAATAGGATAGAGATGCTATGACTGACTAGAAGATTGTTCTGTACTAAGATAAACATTTAAATATGTTTCAAAGATAATAATAAAACTTAATGGTTCTAATATAATGATGTCATTATAATTTTGCTAAAATGTTATGCTGCCTTCAATCTCCAGTTTTCTCTGTAAGACTATGTAATTATCTGCTAGCATTCTCCAGAGATTCAAATTCTAAGAAAACCATGTTTGGTGAGTGTTATCAGTCAGTGTTTTGCTAGAGAAACAGATATAACCAAGATATACAAATGTGTAAGAAATTACAAGATCGGCTTACGATGGCCGCCCACAGAGTGGATGAGGAAGCGGGCAGAGGGCGTCCGCACAGTGGAGGGTGAAGGGTTCAGTCAAGGTCTGGAGCTCACCGCAGTGTCCTGTGCAAGTCCGTATCAGGGGCCGATGGGTCTGCGATGGAAGCCAGGAGATGACGTCCAAGGTGAAGGTGAAGACTGGAGCTCCTTGGAAGAGCAGAAGCAGACCCGTCCTTCCTCATTTCCCGTTTATACCATCCAGGTGATAGGCCAGCCTAGGGTGAATCTTCCACATCCTAGGCTGTGGAATTGCTGAGCCAATTTACTTGAGTTTCTCTCACTCAAGTTGACACAATCAACCATCACATCTACTATTGTAACATGGTGCGGGTTCATTACAAACTGGAAGGTGGCAAAAGATGGGTAGGGGATGGCACTTTACACTATGAGACTATTGTCCAGTTACAGCATTTCTGCTGAAACATGAAAGGTGGAATGAAATGCCTCATGTTCAGGCTATCATAACTCTTGTACCAAACTCTTCCCTTGTACCAAAGGGAAGATTCGAGAACTATGGTACTTAGTGTAAGCCCTGGGGAAGACTAAGATATCCTGGATGACCCTATTCTAAAACCTCCATTTGTCTCTCAGTGGGATCTTGGTCTTGCTGATCTAGTTAGGGAAGGGAAGAATTTAGGGAGAATAACCACAGTAGGAAGTCTCCTCACCCTCTCCCTTATAATCTTCAGACAGCAAATCAGGTCCGTCCCTTCCAAGTGACCAGGGGACTCTGTTAGAGCCTAGTGCCCCAGAGGAGCCCAACATTCCTCAGCTCCCTCGGCAGCCTCCTCAGGCAGCCTTAAGTCCTGCTGGGAACACACAGATAGCTTTAAGCCCCGCAGGTCGAACCCAAAGTGGTGCATCTTGTACTCTGGCTCACGACTTGTCCTGGCCCTAAGAGAAGTCCCAGGGATGGAAGGAAATACTAGATTAGAAGTTCCTTTTTCAGTTTCAGATGTCCAACTGTGCAAGGAATGACTAGAGAAACTGTCAGAAGACCCTAGTAAGTTTACAGATGGCTTCCAAACTTTGACCTTTGCTTTTAACTTAACATGGCAGCATGTCCAATACATTTTGGCCACTGGTTGTACTTCAGATGCAAGACAGAGAATCCTACAAGAGTCTAGAAATTATGTGGATGAATAATACACTTTAAAAAGGAAAAGAAACCACTCTGAAACAGCTATTCTCCCTTCAGCAGAGCCAAACTGGGACTATAATACTCAACAAAGTCTACAAATGATGTCTGGTATGCTAGCTGCTCCTTTTTTTTTTTTTTTTTTTGTACTGGGAATCAAACTCAGGACCTTGCGCTTGCCAGGCAGGCGCTCATGCTGCTGAGCTATATCCCTGGCGCTAGCCGCTCTTATCATGGTGAGGAAAATGTGCATGAAAAAGTCTGTTAAATATGATAAAGTGAGTGAGGTCTTACAGGAAAGGAAAATCCAGCTTTGTTTCATAACCGATTAGTAGAGGACTTCCACAAGTATACTAATATAGATCCATCTTCCAGGGAGGGAGAGGCACTAATGGGACATTTCATCTGTCAGTCAGACCCAGATATTTGGTGTAAGCTACAAAAACTTCAGATGGGGCCACAGATACCTATGTCCCAATTGCTGGACACAGCCTATTCTGGACCCAGAGGAGAAAAAAGAGAAAGACTAAGATTATAGCTCTTGCAGTTGATAATGCTTTATACCCACCCAGGTCGTTTAAGGAAAAACCCAGAGGCAATTGAGGAAAGAGTTCCTATTTCAAGTGCAAAGGAACTGGACACTGGGCACGAGATTGCACCAAGCCCCTGTGTAGGCCCTGCTCCACGTGGGAGGCAGATGGTGTGCCTGACTCTTGGCACTGCAGGTCTGACTGCTCCCACTCCCAGAGAGGGGTTCGGCCAGCCAGAACCCTCATTTCCTGCTCTGATGACTGAAGAGGCCCAGGGAAACCTGCAATGTCCCTGTCCACGGACATCACCATCTCGTATGAGGAACCCTGGGAAATCTTGGGTTGGGAACCAGGGGATATGAAATAATATTTTACTATGATGGGGACCAGGCTACATGACTAGTGTCCCATGGTCTCGAGCCCAGTGTGACCTGCTTTAGGAACAGAGAAGAAGGCAGAGGCTGCACGCTTCCTGTTTGCATAGAGAAAGCTTGTAATCACAGTGCTCCTAAGGCAAGATAACATCTGCTGAGGACAATCTAAAGAATGCGGGTGTCTGGGTATAGGGAACAACCTGTTCCCCATTAACTTGTTCCCTATCTACTGGAGTCACTGCTCCATGAAACGCACACCGCCCCTTCTGTGCTTCTCGCTTGCAAATAAAAGTGGGTCAACCGCAAAGATTGTTGAGCCAGTCCATTAGAGAGGCAGGTCTTTTCTGGTCCCCTTTACCTTGAATATTGCCTCTGTCTTTCTTTATTGCCTGTTGTTGCCCCCACAGGTATCCGAGGGTCTAATCAGCCGCTGGCAACTGGCACCCAAATACAGGGACATGAGACTTGGAGGAGAAGGCCCACCAGAGTGGAAAGGAGCAATGCAGAGGTCAGAGTATTCCATGGGATGACTTTGGAGTTGGCTGAACAGAAGGCAAAGAATGCCTTGGGCGTGACAGTTGAAGCAAAGATTATTTCTGTGGTAGACTTCTGTTTCTATTTACTTTGTAGTTCACATGTTTTTTTTTTTTTTTTGCCATATACAAGGCCAATGTCATATCTTTTTGAAATCCAAAGACTGTACTATGAAGTTCTCTGTTTTGAAATTGCAACATTTCATCTGCAATTTCTGCTTTGTTCCTGTATACAGTTCCTATGCTTGTCAACTTGTACTCCTTTAGCAAATGTAACAGCAATTGGAAACTTGTAAACCAATTGTCCAGTGTCATATTCTGACTCGTTTGGGAGATGGGAGCAACAAGTCTGCCCGCAACATCATTTGGTTTATTACTATACAAATAAGGACCTGGTGGCTGAGTTCCAGGATAAATGTCTAAATTGAAAGCATAATAAGTCTTCACATCTATAAGGGCATACATTTTTATGCCATATTTTGAAGGTTTTTGGGGAATACACTGCCTGAAGCTACAGCAACCACGAAATGCTGCAAGATGTTCACAATAGTCATGTATTCAGATGGTGTGTAAATTGCTTGACAATTACCCACACATCTCTCAAACCATGAGCAGATAACAGCCAGATTATCAGTTCTTTTCTTTCTTAGAGAGTGGTTTTTCATCAAACCTCAGGCAATTTTGAAGAATACCAAATCTCCTCAGTGTCATTATTATTCTACAAACCTCAAGCCCATGAGATTACCATGAGAAAGTCCTGCGAAGTACAGCAGACCTATGAATGCCTTCTGTTTGCTAGTGAGGTCTTATTACAATAAATACATTTTTGAGTATGGATATTGGTGCATACAGAATGCTTCATTTGTATTTCAGCATTTGTCTATTTCACATCTTGTAGCATTTCATCTGTTACAATTTCCAACATTGAATGGTAGTGCTGGCCTTCTGTCCATTAGGTTTCACCTCTGCCAAGATCCTCACTATATTTTCAGGCCTAGTTCTGACATTGGATTTTTCCATTTGGTTGCATGCCCATTTTGTACCATTTCTACTAGTCAAATATGCACTCACATTGCTGTTTTCTTCATCATCTGAATCAAGGAGGTCTGCATTCCCTGTGTCTGTATCAGTGGATTCTTGCTCCATTCACTGTCACAGAAACTTTGGCTCACGTGGCCAATGTCAAAGTCATTATCATCTTCATCATCCATGCACAAGTGATCTGATGATTCATTTTTGACATCCTCCAAAATTTGCAAATCTGGTTTTTCAAGTGCCATTGTACTGAATTGGGCTTCTACCAGAACAGTCAAAAGAAAACCTTTTAAAAAACAAATCCTAAATTCACAAAAATTTAGCAACGAGCATTTCATGGGTAAAACTCACCTGCTCCTGCTTTGGATCTCCTGTACACACCTTACCGTTCATCTGCCAAATGGATGAATGCGCAGATGGGTTTTTGCTTTCCCCAGTGCAGCTACTGTGAGTCACACCCACATACCATTCATGGTAAAAGACATGTTCACAGAACAGAAGAGTGGTGTGGGTGTATTTTACCCCCTATGATGCTCAGGTCACCATGTGCAAAACCTGTTAGACAGCATTATGTGGGTAAAAATCCCAGTTTGACACTTTTGCACACATGCATACACCTTGCCATTCATCATACCAAGTGGGTAAACATGAAAATTGCTTCATGCATTCCCCAGGTGCAGCTACTGAGATGCACAGCTGCGTACTATTTTGCTAAAGTACAAATTTACAGCAGAAAAGTATGGAATGGCTTGTTGTAACCCAGTGTTATGCCCCTGCTGTTAACCCGCTTCTTTGATGCCTACAGGCCCAGAAGTTGGCCAGTCTTGTGAACAAGTAATCTCCCAGACCTATGCAAGCAGGCAGGACACCAGTGCCCTGCCCCTTCAAGATCTCAAAGAGGTGTGGTTCACTGATGAGAGTAAATTTGTCCAAGAAGGATACTGAAAGGCAGGTCATGCAGTTGTCATCTCACAGCCGGTCCTCCAGGAACCTCTGCTCAGAAGGCAGAGCAGACTGCTCTTACTCAGGCATTGATATTAAGAAAAGGCAGAAGGGTTAAACATCTATACAGACTCCAAATATTCCTTTCTGGTGCTACATGCCCATGCAAGAATCTAGAAAGAAAGATAGTTACTTGACTAATAAACAGTCATCTATCAAGCACAAGCAGGAAATTCTACAACTCCTAGGGGCAGTCCATCTTCCCAAGCGGGTCACAGTCATGCACTGTAAAGGGCACCAAAGAAACATGTCTGCCTTGTCCTTGGGAAATCAAAAGCCTGATGGGGGTGGGTAAAATGGACACCCCTACAGGCCCTTAAGACTCTAGCCTTATTCCCACTTCCTGAGGAACTGTCAAAACCAGTGTACACCCCCCAGGAAGATAAATGGGCCTCAAGTCAAAGGGGAATTAAAAAAAAAAAAAAAAACTGGTCCTTCCTCAAGGGATGCAGTGAAAGGCTATAAAAACTTCATGATTCCTTCCAATATGCAAAGAGATGCTACACTAGAAATGGCCACTCGAGTTTTCACAGGACTAGGACTAGCAGCAACCACCCGACAGGTCTGCAGAGCTTGCCCACTCTCTACCTACAAGGACCTGGGCAAGCCCAAACTGCCCCCTTTATTAGAACCTGTACAGAGAAGAGGGACATGCCCTTGAGAGGACTGGCAATTAGACTTTACCCATATGCCACTATGTGGAAGATTTAAACAGATGTTAGTCCTAATTGATATCTTTACAGGATAGATAGAAGCCTTCCCTACCCATTCAGAAAAGGATACGGAGGTAGTTAAGGTGCTTCTTAAAGACAGTATCCCCAGATTTGGACCATCCCAGTCACTCCAGACTGACAGGGGACCTCCTGAATAACCTCCTGAATAACCCAGGGAGTGGGACGACTTTGAGAATAAAATACCACCTCCATTCTCCTTGGAAGTCTCAATCTTCTTGAAAGGTAGAAAGAGCCAACCGGACCCTAAAGTGAGCTCTGGAAAAGCTTTTCCAAGAGATGTCTGAGTCTTGGCTCCAATTGCTATCAATAGCACTCATGACGGTTCATAACATACAAAAACTGGGCTAAGTTTGTGCTCCTTTGAGATGTTATATGGAAGGCCATTTCTATCCTCTGATATGATAGTAGACCCAGAGACTACAAGACTTTTACACTATCTCATCAACCTGGGCCAAGTACAACCAGCTTCCCACATGTATGGAAACAGAGTCCCGCCAGCTCCTGGCCCACGGGAATCCACCTGGTGTCCACTCTGTAGACCAAGTGCTCGTGAAAACTTGGAGAGAGGGAGCAGCTGCTGAACAAGTAATGCCCAAGTGGAAGGGCCCCTTTTCAGTGATCCTTGCCACGACCACTGCAGTAAAGATGGTAGAAATAGATGATTGGATTCCTCTGTCTAGATTAAAGCCAGTCCCACCTGAACTGTCTGAAGAAGATCACCCAAAAGGGCAAAGCTACTGCTGTGAGCCTCTGGAGAACTTGAGATTTCTCTTCAAAAAGGAAGACTCCAGTGCTGCTACAGGTAAGTAAACAGGACCTTGCTAAGGCCATGGCTCCAGATCCCTGATAATTTACTGACATACTTCTCCAACATACATTAAATAAAAAGAAATTGATATGAGCTCAAAAAATATTTTTAAAATGAAGCTTCTGCAGGTATTTTAACCAATTATTAAAATAGATTAACAGACAGATGAAAAGACAAGAAAACATAGAACTCGTAAAACGATTACGTTAAATCAAATCAGAGTGCACTCTTAGAGGCAGTGGCCGTGGTTAATTATGATGCTTTTTTTTTACTTTTAGGTTTATAACTATAAATCGACTAAGTCAGTCGGAACTTTTCCTAAGGGTTATCAATTAGCACTTCTCTTGCAAGTCAAAATAGTAGTTCCTTTTATACATTAAGCTCCTCTGAGTACCTTTTTTTCTGTTAGCACTATAGATTATAACAAATAAGAGTCAAGGAGGAGGGAGAGAGAAGAGCTGTAGATTGTTAAATGGGATCTTTGTTCATTTTTCTTCATTATACAACCAAGTTTGAGGCCTTGTCTTTTTATCCTTTAATTTACATTTGGGGGGAAAATCAACCTTGTGAAATCCTCCATCTTAAGCCCATTTGTAAACTATACTCTAATTGTGATGTTTTGGGTCCATATACTGAATTACCTATAATCATTTAAGATGCACTACATGCCTTTAAGATTTCCCTTGTCTACTTTTGGAAAGAGATAAAGACAAAAAAAGAAAAATTAACAAAGGGAAAAGTTGGGATCCCATTTAGGCTGCATGGCTACCTACCTCCTGGAATCACACGCGTGTGCAGCTCACCACAAACCGAGATCAGGGTGCAACCCGCCTCATCCTGGGGTCAAGCTGCACGCACAGGCTGCCCCGCTACTTGTCATGACTGGTCTAGACGTCCTTGCCAGTCACACGGAAATCTGTTGCTCAAATCTAGAACAAGCGTCCTTGTTCCTGGCGCACCGCTACTCCAACCTTCAACGGATCAGGAAAACAGGAAAAAGGAGCTGTATACATCAGCTGGGCTTTACTCAAAAATTTACCTCAAAGATACAGGTCTAGGGACTTGTGACATGCATCAGTAACTCATGGAGGGTTTTAAAATCTGGAAATGTCACTTAGCAACTACAAATCACATACTATTTTAGATAGGGAGATAAACTTGAGGCCAAAACTATCATAAGAACACCAAAGCCAAATAAAATGGAGGGAGGAAGCAAGGCAATATCAGAGAAGCAACCCCGAGAGGCTTTAGGAAAAAAAAGGCCTACAGTCAGGGGTGTAGAGGCAGAGCAAAGACCCAGAAGGTCACGGTTGACAGCTGATAATGGAGGAAGGGCTCTTCCCACAGGCCTGTGGGCCTATCCTACCATCAGGAAAATACAGAGGCCGTGCACTTCTCCTCCTCTTTTCCCATGTGGTGTGACACACTAGGAACTGTCCCTGGAGCCATGAGGAAACTCCCTGAGCCCCCAGCTCCCACTGAGGCCCATCCACCCTCCAGCTCCCAGCCTCTCCTTGATGACTAATATCAAAAATAGGTAAAGGACTTGAGTTTTCTGATAGAGGAAACCCTGAATGTGAGAGAAAGGACAAGGGAATGGGAGCTTTCTTAAGGGAGAAGGGAGAGAAAAAAGAAAAGTACTAGGCTCCTTCATTGTTTGAATCCATAGCTGTAGAAGTTTGTAGGCAGGGAGAGAGAGAGGAAGGAGGGGGGAAAAATAGAGAAACTATGCCCCAGAGGGCATGGGGTTGGGAGCAGTGGGGAAGAAAAAACAAAAGCCTTTGGCTGGTTTTATCAGAGTTGTGCTCCCGATGTCTCTTTTGTCTCCTAGTTGGCTCTCCAAGAGGAAATGTCACCAGACTGGGCTGGAGGGAGGTCCTCAAGGCTGAAATAAGGAATTTAGGGGCCTGTGAGATGGCTCAGCGGCATAAGCGCCTGCCTGGCAAGTGCGAGGTCCTGAGTTCAACTCCCGGAACCCACATATGAAAAAAGGGCTGGTGATATCGCTCAGCGGCACGGGTGCCTGCTGGCACACAAGGTCCTGAGGTCGACCCCCGGTACCCACAAAAAAAAAAAAAAAAAAAAAAAAAGAAAGGAATTTAACCCACCTTTCTTGTAGAATAAATTTTCAGGTTCACTGAATCCTGTCACAAAACAAACTTTTCTGGACTAGTTAGTAAGAGGCATGGGAAGGGTTTTATTAGGCAGAAATCAAAAGGTACACACTCAGAGAAATACAGTGTGGGCCCTTGAGGAAGAGGCACATTATTTCCTGGAACAGGGAATATTTATGCTTCACTGGAAGGTATTATAGACAGTTAAATTAAGTAGAAATATTATAGGCAGTCAGAAAGTCTAGGCCCTCAAAAGAGTAAGCGCAGAAGAGCACATTACAATTGTGGCTAGAGGTGCATTTGCTGAAGGTCAGGCCTCAAGGTAAAGATGAAATTGTTGTACTCAATGAATGAGACTACAAAGGGAGGATGTCCAAAAAATAAAAACTGAGCTCTTTATTTTAGCTGGTACCCAGCGGCGTCCTCTATGCCAGAACAAAGAGGAGCCCCGGGGGCAGGTAGAGTGTAGTTCTTAAAGTAGCAAGCAGTTGTACAGAAGCCAATAGCGACGGTTAATAAAGTAATTTTACAAACTTATTGGTTAGGCTTTTAGGCGCGGGGTATCTGGCATTATTTCATTGGGCAAAAGGAACATCTTATTATGGGTTGCCAGAGGCGGGAAGGTGCATTTCGTCACTATGGGGGAATCTCAACTTAAACAGAAAGGAATTTATCTAGCCTAAACAAAGGAGAGGCTTATCTAATGGTATTTGGCGGGAAGCAGGAGCCGGACGGGCGAAATGGTGATTTGTTCATAAGATGGCATTAGCCTTGTCAGGTTACAACAGAAATGACCTGGCCTATGTACCTCCTGGAGAGGTAAACAATATACTATAATTGATATTCTAGATAAGCGTCAGTCACCTGGGTGGGTGACCAGGGCCTCCTGACTCATCTCTTCCAAAAACAGTCCCTGTTCTTTCCATGTACAGTTGCTACATGACTTGCTTCACCATTAGACCAATATTAACTAAGCAACTCTACCTATAATCTTACTGGATGATCATAGTTTTGTCCCATGTTATACCCACCTCATGATTCTGTACTCACCTTGTGATATTGCTCTATAAAACTTCGAGAATTGGGCTCATTGGCAACCCATTTTCTGGGTTCCCTCCTGTCTCTCTCAGGAGCTCTCTCTCTCTCTCAAAATAAAATTTCCTACTATTTTCCTCTGTTGTTCCTTAAAATTCATTCTTCACTTTTGGGGAACACAAACTCGGCATATTGGACATCTAGCAGGATGAGAGTTACATTTATTTCCCCTATATCATTTAGAGGTCCTATATCATTTGGAGGTCCTATCAAGATAATTGGAAGGAGGTAATAATTTGCTTTTGTTTCATGGATTCTGGGTTGTGACTCTTTTAGGTCATCAGAGATTGTCACTTGTGTGTCACCTGCTTATGCTTGGAATTTTTACATCCTGTCTCTTTTGCATTGTTTTTTGTTAAAATGATGATAAATTTAAATTGAGAACATGGGGGCCGGTGAGATGGCTCAGCAGCATAAGGGCCTGCCTGGCAAGTGCGAGGGCCCGAGTTCGACTCCCGGAACCCACATATGAAAAAAGGGCTGGTGATATCACTCAGCGGCACGGGCACCTGCTGGCACGCAAGGTCCTGAGGTCGACCCCCGGTACCCACACACACACAAAAAAAATTGAGAACATGGGAAGATTATGATGTTTCTTTGATGGGACATTTTATTTTTGCAGGCAACATCTTGCATTCCTGTCTTGTATATGCTGCATTTGGACTTACCATTTGCTAAATTTATTGGTGTTCTTTAAAATGTTAGACTGTCCCCCAGTGGACTTTGTTACTAACAAAAATGCAACTTTATTCTTTATCTATTTACCAATTTTTTGAGACAGGGTCTCACTATGTAGTCCAGGCTGGCCTTGAACTTGCAGCGATCCTCCTGCCTCAGCCTTCCGAGTGCTGGGATTACAGGCATGCGCCACCATGCCCAGCCTCAAAATGTGAATTTATGAAATGCTGTAAAATGGGTCTTTTTATGAAATCTAGTTTAGAAAATATACATGCCTATCAATAAATCATGAGACTCCATCTGCCAGTAAAAGACAGTAGGTCAGCAAAGATTCTGAAGACATGGAGGACGGGTTTCACTGGGACAGTCTGTCCCGTTCCCCCTCTATAGTCCAGAGGGAATGTTGAGCCCGCTTTGTCTCAGTTTCCTTTCTGGTCTGTCCTCTGCTGGTGAGGAGGCAGTCTCAGCTCTTGAGATTCCTCACCGTCACCTTCTCAGGCTGAGGGTGATGACTTATGGGCAAGTTGACTCTATAACTCACCATGAGCACGAGAAGAAAAGACTTCCTTTATCTGATCTCATTTCTGATCTTTTCCTGTCACTTTGTACTTTCCTTTTTTGGACACATGTTTGTGTTAAAAATTAGAAATGGAGGAAGCCTGAACTGTCCCTTCTATCCAACAACAAAGAACCTTAAAAACCTCAAGCCTGTAAAAAATATGCCTTTGCTAATGTCGAGGACAGGGACGTCATCTTAGATGAGGGACACGTACCTCGTCACTGGGTCAGATGAGACATTAGAATTTTGCCATCCAGGAGAACACACATGGAAGCCGTATCCTGGCTTAGTGTTCTGGGCAACAGTGTCCCTCGGGACTGAACCTAAGGCCCGGTGAAAAGAACCGATTCTGGGTGAGGTCAGAAGGAGCTATTTCCTAAGCACTGTATTTAAGGGACCAAAACACATTCAGTTTAAGGAAGAACCCAAACTCCTGTTTCCCTCCCTGCTCCGAGGCCTGATGCTCATCACTGATGTGTGTGGGGCGGGAAGCACTTTCACTAATGTGTAAGTTGTGGTTGCTGAATGATGGGTACAGGTTTCAACCCACGAGTTTCGTAAGTGTGTTGCTCAAATGTAAATGTAAGCCATAGGAAAACCACATCTGGCCCTTAAGGCACAGACGGATGCCCACAGTAGAACAAAAAGCTGCCCTTGTGCAAATACAACTCAAATATCCTACTGTTTTTCCTCACCAGAGACAATACCCTCTAAGGCCTGAAGGTAAAAAAGGACAATTGCTTATAATGAATAACTTAAGGGCACAAGGCCTACTAAAATATGGTAATAGTGCTTCCAACACTCCATTCTTGAGCGTTCAAAAACCCAGTGGGGAGTGGAGGTTAGTATAGGACCTTAGATTTGTAAAGGCGGCAGTAGCGCCAATCCATCCGGTGATATCTAACCTGTACGCTCTCCTTTCTCAGGTCCCAGAAGAGGCCAGTTGGTTTTCAGTGTTAGATTTTAATGATGCCTTCATTGGTATTCCTTTACATACAGATTCTCAGGGAGTTTTTTTGCCTTTAAAAATCCTTACAACCAGGGGGCCGGTGAGATAGCTCAGCGGCATAAGCGCCTGCCTGGCAAGCGCGAGGTCCTGAGTTCAACTCCTGGTACCCACGTTAAAAAAAAAAATCCTCACAACCAGGCCTCTCAACTGGCTTGGACTGTGCTCCCTAAAGGACCCAGAGACAGTCCTCATTTTTTTGAGTAATTGCTTTCCCACGACTTTGCATGTTGCAAATTCTCCCAAGTCACAGACCTGCAATATGTAGGTGATATACCGTTATGTGCCCCTCAGAAGACCTCGCTAGCCACGGCACCCATGCTCTGCTACATTTTCTAGCAGAGGTTATAAGGTCTCTAAGTCTAAGGCACAACTTTGCAGACTTGAGGTAAAATATTTTGGCTTTATCACATCTAAGGGAAGCCAAAGGCTGGGGAAAGAAAGGATTAAACCAGTACTTTCCTTCCCATAGTCCAAGACCTTAAAACAGCTCAAAGGATTCCTAGAAATTACGGGCTTTTGTCACCTTTAGATAGCAGGGTATGGTGAGATCACACAAATCCTCTATCAGCTTATAAAAAGAAGCCCAAAAAGCAGAGACTCCTATTTTAACCTGGTTTGGGAATTACATTCCCAAACTACATTCCAAAAGCTTAAACAAGCACTTCTGGATGCCCCAGCACTGAGCCTACTGACAGGACACTGTTTCAATCCATATGTCGATAAAGGCAGGGCATGGCTTTGGGAGTGTTTATGCAGGATCAAAGACCTGCTCAACAACCTGGAGGGTATCGAAGTCATGAATTAAACATTATAACAAAGGGATGACCTGTGTGCCTTAGAGAAGTAGTCACTTCCTAAGGGTTCCAAATACTAGTGATAAAGCTATTCACCATAGGCAATTTACAAGCATCAACCCAGGAATTAAACTAAAACAAAAAACAAAAAATAGAAAATGAGAAGACACTTAAACAAGATGCAACCCAAGTCATCCAGTTCACCAAAGGCAAACCCAGGGGACAATGAGGTGGGACAATCCAAAAGTCACCTACCTGGTCTCTCTGAAGTGGTAACAACAAAGCAAATGAATGAGGCTCTAGAAGAAAAAAAGAAATGATTTCTCAGATAACTATAGAGATGGTGACCAGAATGAAAAACATTCTTAGTGACTCTAGAACAGATACAAATTTAAAAAACTAGAGCAGCTTAGTTAAATGATGGGAAACAGGAATGCCCAACGTAAGAAAGAAAGGGAATCCATAAAACAGATTCAAGCAGATATCCAGGAGACTAAAAATTTCATTGAAAGTATCCGCAGCAGAATAAATCAGTGTGAGGACAGAATCTCAGACATAGAAGACAGGTTTGTGGTTAGCAATCATGAAAAGAAAAAAAAAAAAAAAAGCAAGGGACCACAAGAAATCAATCCAGCAGCTGCTAGATGATGCAAAGAAGAATAACATAAGATTGACTGGACTCAATAAAAAAGCAGGAGATTGCACAAATGATATAAAAAAATCTGTTCACAGATGTCGTGGTAGAAAACTTCACTGTCAGGGAAAAAGAATTTGACATACAGATAAGTGAGGCATATAGAACTCCAATTAGCCATGATCAAACAAATCTACAAAAAGATATATAATAGTCAAAATTCCAGAAATTCAGCGCAAGAACAGCATATTAAAAGCTGTTAGAGAAAAGAAACAAATCACTTATAAAGGAAAGCCCATCAGAATCACATCTGACTTCTCAACACAAACCCTCAAATCAAGGAGAGCTTGGAGTAAAGTATTTCAAGCCCTAAAAGAAAACAACATCCAACCAAGATTGATGTTCCCCACAAAACTATATTTCAGGGCCAGTGATACAGCTCAGCAGCATAAGAGCCTGCCTGGCAAGTGCAAGGTCCTGAGTTTGACTCCCGGTACCCACATATAAAAAAAAAAAAAAAAAAAAAACCCTATATTTCAAAATTGACGGCATAATAAGACACTTCCATGACAAAGAAGACCTGAGGAAATTAATGAACACCAAAACAGTACTCCAAAATGTTCTGAAGGACATTCTAGAAAGAGATAACAAGGACCCCATGAACCCCAATAGAAGGAGTCCACCAGGCAAGGCAAACAATTAAACAGAGGGTGGAAAAAAGGGGAGCCAATAAAAGGAAAATAACATGACAAGGATAAGTCAATACATATCAGTTATAACCATCAATGTTAATGGTCTCAATTCTCCAATCAAAAGAAACAGACTGGCAGAATGGATCAAGAAATAAGATCCAACAATATGCTGCATAGAAGAAACACATTTAATTCAAAAAGAAATTCATAGACTGAAAGTCAAAGGGTGGAAAACAATACTCCACGTGACAAGAACCCAGAAAAAAGCAGGGGTAGCTATTCTATTTGCAGACAAAGTGGATTTCAAGCCAAGACTGATTAAAAGAGACAAAGAAGGTCACTACATCCTTGTAAAGGGAACAATCCAAGAGGAAGATATAACAATCATAAATATATATGCAAGACAAACCAGTGCACCAAACTGTATAAAAAAATTAATGGACATGAAAAATCAAATCAGTACTAATACAATTGCATTGGGGGATCTCAATACCCCACTGTCACGAATAAGACAGATCAACTAGACAAACAAATCAGCAATGAAACATTGGAACTGAATCAAACTTTTGAAGAAACAGACTTAGTAGATGTCTACAGAGTGTTCAACCCATTACATCAGAGTACACATTCTTCTCAGCAGCACATGGGATGTTACCCAAAATAGACCACATATTAGCTCATAGAACATGCTTAAATAAATGCAAAGGAATTGAAATTATCCCATGAATATTATCAGACCATAATGCAATGAAATTTGGAATCAATGGCAAAAGAAACCACAAGAACTTCATAAACACAAGGAAATTAAATAACACTCTCCTGAACAACCAATGTGTCACAGATGAAATTCAAGAAGAAATTAGACAGTTTCTACAATTAAATGATAATGCCAATACAACATACCAGAACTTATGGGACACAATGAAAGCAGTACTATGAAGGAAATTTACAGCAGTGAATACCCATATCAGGAAAACAGAGTGAGCTTAAATAAACAATGTTGAACCTTCAGCTTCTAGAAAAAGAACGGGCCAAGCCCGAAGCTCATACAATGGAGGAATTATGAAGATCAGAGCAGAAATTAATGCAATGGAGACTAAGAAAACAACACAAAGAACCAATGAATTGAAGAGTTTGAAAGATTAAATAAAATAAGAAAGACCCTTAACCAACCTTATCAAAAAAAAAAAAAGGAAAGAAAAGACTCAAGGCCACGCAATTAGTAATGAAAAGGGTGAAACCACGACGGATCCTGCAGAAATCCAAAAGAGCATCTACACTTACTCCGAGAATTTGTATTCTAATAAGATGTAAACTACAGAATAAATGTATACATTCCCAGACACACATGAATTACCAAAGCTGAATCAAGAATATATACAAATCCTAAATAAACCAATATCAATCAATGAAATTGAATATGTAATTAAAAACCTATCAAGAAAGAAAATCCCAAGCCCTCATGGATTCACTGCTGAATTCTACAAGAAATTTAGAGAAGACCTAATACCACTATTCTCAAACTCTTTAATGAAATTGAATGGGAAGAAATACTCCCAAATTCATTCCTGGAAGCAAGCATCACTCTGATACCAAAACCAGAGAAGGACCCAACTAAGAAAGAGAACTACAGGCCAATTTCCCTAATGACCATAGACACAAAAATCCTCAATAAGATACTGGCAAAAAGAATGCAGCAAATCATCAAGAAGATTATACACCATGACCAACTAGAATTCATCCCAGGGATGTGGGGACAATTCAACATACATAAATCAATACATGTAATATACATATTAACTAGCCAAGGACAAAAACCATATGATCATCTCAATAGATGCAGAAAAAGCTTTTGACAAAGTCCAACACCCATTCATGATAAAAACCCTACAGAAAACTGGAATGGATGGTCTTTATCTCAATCTTATAAAAGCCATCTATGACAAACCAACAGCCAATATCATACTAAATGGACAAAAACTGAAAGCTTTCACTCTAAAATCAGGAACAATACAAGGATGTCTACTGTCACCACTCTTATTCAACATAGTCCTGGAAACTTTAGCCAGAGCAATTAGACAAGAGAAAGAAATAAAAGGAATAAGGATAAGAAAAGAAGTTAAATTATCATGATTCGCAGATGACATCATACTCTACATAGAAGACCCCAAAAACTCCACCAAAAGACTTTTTTTGTGTGGGGGGGGTACCAGGGGTCGAACTCAGGACCTTGTGCACCAGCAGGCACCCATGCCGCTGAGCGATATCACTGGCCCTTTTTTCGTATGTGGGTACTGGGAGTCGAACTCAGGACCTCACGCTTGCCAGGCAGGCGCTTATGCCACTGAGCTATCTCACCGGCCCCTAGACTTCTTGATTTAATATGCAAATTCAGTAGCATAGTGGGATAGAAAGTCTACACTCAAAAATCTGCTTCCTGTACACAAATAGGAAACTCACTGAGAGAGATTAGGGAAACAACACCTTTCACAATAGCATCCAAAAAAATGAAATACCTAGGAATCAATCTAACAAAGGAAGTAAAAGATCTCTACATTGAAAACTATAGTGCTCTGAAAAAGGAGATTGAAGAGGATCTCAAAAAATGGAAAGATACTCCTCGCAATTAGGTAGGAAGAACCAATATAGTGAAAATGGCCATACTTCCAAAATTGTTATACAGATTTAATGCAATTCTGATCAAAATTCCAATAGCATATCTTAAAGAATTAGAGAAAACAATCCTAAAATTCATTTGGAACCAGAAGAGACCTAGAATAGCAAAGACAAATCGGGACAAGAAAGGCAAGGCAGGGGGCATCACAATCCCTGACTTGAAATTGTTGCAGAAATCTGATACTGAACCAGATGGAAGACTCTTTGCACCAAGGAGTTGGAAGCCAACTTTTATTTTAAGGAAAGGGGGCTGGTGGGAACTAGGTCCAAATCACCAGCCCTGGGTCAGAGTAAAACAAAGACTTATATACAAAGTACAAGAGCTGATAGCAGGTTATTTTATCATTGGTTACATACATTTGGTCACTTGCTAGGTGGTTTCATTTTGGGCCGGTTTTGTTAGGGGGAGTTGTTTACCACACATTGGGAAAGTTTAGGGAGGGAGCTGAGCTGGTGAGTAAAATCAAGCATGCCCTTGGCTGGGCTAGTCTGCTCCAGGAAGAAAGATATATCTTGGAAACAAGATATATTTGCAGGTTGGGTAGTGCAGCTGGGCTAAGTTATCTTTGAATTGTAAAAAACATAGTGTTTCACAGTCAACTGAGTCTGACAGCTTAACCCTGAGATGGGATGACCCTGTACAACCCCTCTCTTAACATAGTGTCAGCCTGTTAACCCTAAAACTTCTGTCACAAAATTATACTACAAAGCTACTGTAATAAAAACAGCATGGTGCTGGCAAAAAAAACAGACCTGAGGATCAATGGAACAGATTAGAAGATGCAGAAAAACTCCAGACATACTTAGCCATCTTTGACAAAGTTGCCAAAAACCTTCACTGGAAGAAAAATAGCCTCTTTAATAAATGGTGCTGGAAAAACTGGTTTTCCACATGCTGAAGATTAAAATTAGACCGATAGGGCCGGTGAGATGGCTCAGCGGCATAAGCGCCTGCCTTGCAAGCGCGAGGGCCCGAGTTCAACTCCCGGATCCCACATACGAAAAAGGGGCCGGTGATATCGCTCAGTGGCACGGGTGCCTGTTGGCGCGCGAGGTCCTGAAGTCGTCCCCCCGGTACCCACAAAAAAAAAAAAATAAATAAAATTAGACCGATATTTTTCACCATGCACTAAATTAGAATTTTAATGGCTCAAATATCTAAATATTAAAACAGAAACACTAAATCTGCTGGAAGTTAGAATGGTAGAACTCTCGAAGACATTGATGTAAGCAAAGACTTTATGAACAAACCCCAATCGCACAGGAACTATCACAAAGAATCGACAACTGAGATCTCATCTTATTAAAAAGCTTTTGCACAGCAAGAGAAACCACCAACAGAGTGAATAGATAACCCACAGTGTAGGAAAAAAATTTTTTCAGCTGTTCTTCAGACAAAGGACTAATATCTAGAATATATAAAGAAGTTAAAAAAAAAAGACCCCCCCCCCAAATTTAAAGACCCAATCCAAAAATGGGCATCTGAGATGAATAGACACTTCTCAGATGAAGTACAAACAGCAAGTAAATAGATGAAAAAATGTTCAACATTACTGGTAATTCAAGAGATGCAAAATAAAACAATGCTGAAATTCCATCTCACCCAGAATGAATGGCTATTATCAAGAAATCAACCGATAAATGCTGGTGGGGCTGTGGGGAAAAAGGAACCCTTCTCCACTGTTGGTGGGAGTGTAGACTGGTGCAACCACTGTGGAAGTCAGTGTGGAGATTCCTCAAAAAACTAGGATTGGAGGTCACGTTTGACCCAGCTATTCCCCTTCTCGTTATCTTCCGAAAAGAATAAAAAGCACCATACCACAGCAATATATGTACATCCGTGTTTATAGTGGCACAGTTTGTAATAGCTAAATCTTGCAAACAGCCCAAATGCCCATCAAGTGGTGAATGGACAAAGAAGATGTTGTTCTTTTATATAATGAAGTACTGCTCAGTCATAAAGAAGGATAAGCTCGAGATATTTCTAGGTAAATAGATGCACCTGGAGATCATTCTCTAAGTGAAATAAATCAGACACACATGTGTAAATACCACATTGTTTCTCTGGCGTGAGGAACCAAAAGTGTAAATAAGGACCAAAACATATAATACGTATTGTGAGATAGGAAGAAAATGTTCAAATGGGGAGGGGGACAAGGGAAGGGGGAAGAGAAAGGAAAGAAGGGAAAAGTAAAAAAAATGAGAAAAGAAGGAAAAAATGGAAACAAAGATTTTGTAAATGGGAGGGGAACAGGGGTTGAAGGGTAGGGGAATGGGGAAAAAAGAAAGAAGTTATATCAGGCACAGGTACCAGTTCTCTATGATGAATGTGATCATTATGCATATCTAACATGCATAATAAAATCTGATTCGAGAAAAAAGTTAACATTAATTTCTTTGAGGGACTGAAAAGGGAAGCAAAGGAGTGAGACATGATGTATATTCTTTACTTCTCCCTTAATATCATAATATAATTTTTGTTTTTATAATTGTGTATATTTAACTGTTACACTTACAGAGTTTGAATGGCTTTATAAAAACAAATTATTTCATAAAAGGATGGGTTTATAACAGTCACGTGGATAACAAGTAAAACTTGGCTTTAAGATACAGAGAAAGAGGGCCGGTGAGACGGCTCAGCGGCGTAAGCGCCTGCCCGGCAAGCGCGAGGGCCCGAGTTCGACTCCCGGATCCCACATACGAAAAAGGGGCCGGTGATATCGCTCAGCGGCACGGGCGCCTGCTGGCGCGTGAGGTCCTGAGGTCGACCCCCCGGTACCCACCAAAAAAAAAAGATACAGAGAAAGAGTACATGTACCAATTCCCCCACAATTAATACAATCATTATATATTGCAAACGTACAATAAAAAAATTTTAATCTAAACAAAAAAAGATACAGAAAAAGAAATAAAGGTATTAGTGTAAAAAAATCATCCTAAGAGCTTACAGAGTGGTAATGGGCCTTCTTTAAAAGCTACAGTCACACAGGGTGTCTCTCAGGTGCTGGGCAGCCTCTGTCACCTCCATTGTACATGGAGGCCACAGCCATAGTGAAAGGTAGAAAAAAAAATGAGACCCTAATAAGACATCTTTGCAAAATGGCTCGATAAACCTAACTACAGTGGCCTCATTTACTACCTTTAGCTCTTATCAAAGTAAAAAATACACCTCAAATTCTAGGCCTCAGTCCATTTAAAATGCTTTATAGAAGTGCTTTTCTCACTAATGATTTTCTCTTCGGTAGAAAGACAGATGTCTTACTAAAAGATTTCAGCTCACTGGCTAAATCCCGACAGACTCTTCAACGTCTAACAAAAGCTCAGGCTAATGAAAAAGAAAATCCCATATTCTACCCCAGAAATTTAATACTGGTAAAGTCTTTTCCCTCATCATCTCCTTCCCTAAGACCAACTGAGAAAGGACTATATACTTGATGTAGTCAGGGTGGCAGGGGAATAGATTTAATACAGGACACATAATTTATAGGATTATTGTTAGCCCACTTGGGGGCCCAAGGGAGATTTTCACGGCTGAAGTGGTCAGGTTAAAGAACGAACATAAGCAAGAGCAGAGCGCAAGAGCACAAGAGCCCAAGAACCACTTGCACCTTTATTATATATATTTTTATACAGGTTGTTATCACCTATTTACATTCTTACAGAGTGCTGTAATCAGCGCATGCGTGTTTCCCCGCGCTGTCATGGTTACATAACTGTGTCTCACTGTGTGCTAGCGCTAGACGGCGGGGTCACGTCCTCAGGTGTTCTTAGATGCCCCTGAGCTTTGAAGCAGCCTCAGTGGTTCCCCACAATTATTTTATAATAGTCACCCAAAAAGTGAAATGCAGAAGAGTCAGGAGATCTGTCCACACACTAGAGACCCAAGGAATCCAGCTGAGGGCCTGGATCCCATGGCAATGTCCTGCACGAGTCCAGCTGAAGACCCAGAGCCCATGGCAATGTCCTCCATGAGTCCAGCTGGAGGACCAGAGCCTATGACAATGTCCCCTGCAAGCCTGTACCAAGGAGCTGCACAGGGAGGACCCAAAGGTCAGTGGTGGAAGCTAGAAAGCCTGCACCAGCAGGATGAAGGATCTGTGCCAGCAGGCTGGGGGACCTGCACCGGAGCCAGGAAGCGATGCTCAAGATAAGGACCTGAGCTCCCCTGAAAAGAACTGCAGCCATCCTCAGTGACAGCGAGGACCTGAGCTCCTCTGATGATGAGAACAGCTGAGCTCACATCAGGAAAAACAGCATGACAAGCTTCTCCAGGAGAATCAACAGCACACTATCTTCCCCTCCAGTTCTATTTTATGCTGTTGGCAACCATCCTCAGGTGGGCCTTCTACACTCAGAACCATGCTGATTCAGTTCAGCTGGATGCTACAAGTCGACAATTAGTTAATCCACCACAACACCGTAATCTTGTCAACTCCATCAGCTGTCAAGGTAACAGGCCTGGACTCCTGAATACATCACCCCCCACTCAAACCCTGAGAACTAGAGACTATGGCAAAGTGTGAACATCCAAATACTCCTATAAACCCATAAAAGACTTAAAATTCTTGTTAAAAAAACAAAGGCTTCGGGGGCTGGTGAGATAGCTCAGCAGCATAAGCACCTGCCCAGCAAGCACGAGGTCCTGAGCTCGACTCCCAGAACCCACATAAAGGAAAAAAAGAGCTGGTGATATCATTCAGCGGCACAAGGGCTTGCTGGCAAGCGCAAGGTCCTGAGGTCGACTGCCAGTACCCACATTAAAAAAAAAAAAGGCTTCAGAAAAATAATCTAAAGATATTACTCTTCACTCTTTTACTAATTACTTTACCACTTAAAAGCGAGTACAGTTCCTCTCTAGTGTGGGCATAGGAATATGAGAGTCATTACAATAAACATCTCGCTAGATATGTGGCCTGCTCCACTTGTCAAGTCCATCAGGATCTCCTTGGTGGGTGTCCTCACTTCAAAGAGATGATTCAAATAAGCTACAAGACTACATTAATGAGACACCAGAAAAGTTCAGCAGTTCAAACTTTAGCCCACCGTTACAAGGTAGCCGAGTGGCCTATAAATTCCACCAAGATAGTAAATGACAGGTTAATGCCATGTCGGATTCTAAAATTCCCTAGACCTTCTCCTTACTCTTTGTGGGAGGCTATTACTGGCTCTTCCTGGTGAAAACTTTTGTTGGTTGTATTCGTAATAGTCTTGCTGATGTTATTATTTGGCCCATGCATACTCAACTGTTTCTTTGGTCTTGTCTGCACCAGACTTAAAGATGTACACCTACCCAAGATGAGAACACCTGGCATCTATCAAAGGCCTTTAGATAGGTCCTGTATAGATTATGGTGTCTCTGACTGCTGATAATAACTATGACCCCCTTCAGCTAGAAGTAGCCAAAATGGTCATCACCCCTTGCCCTATCATGGCCGTTAGGATTACCTCTTCAGAGGGGAAAATGTTACAGACAGCTAAGTTAGGTAAAAACATTCTAGGCAGTCAGACAGGGTTAGGCTGTGGAGAGAGTCAATACAGAGGACAAGAACACAGTACAACTGTGGCTGGAGACACATTCATTGAAGGCCAGACCTCAAGATAAAGATGGAATGACCAGGCCTACCTGCCTCCCCAAGGGATAAGTGGTATCACCTGGCCCAATAAAGTCTAGATAGGCATCAGTCACCCAGGTGGGTGACAGGGACCTCCTGATCCATCCCTTCCTAAAAAGGTCTTTAATCTTTCTATCTACACTTGCTATGTGACCCGCTTCCCCACTGGATCAATATTACCTAAGCGGCTATACTTACAATCTTATTGGTTGATCACAGTTTTGACCCATGTTGTTCATACCTCGCGATTCTGTACCAACCTCGTGATTTTGCTCTATAGAACTTCCTGAGAAGTGGGCTTCTTGGAAACCCACTTTCTGGTCCCCTCCTGTCTCTCAGGAATTATCTCTCTCAACAATTTTCCCCTACTCTTAACCTCTGTGATTCCTTAGGACTCATTCCTCAATTTTGAAGAGCATGAACTCAGCATATCTGACATCTAATAGGTTGAAAGTTATATTTACTTGTCTTATATCACTGTTACATATGTACCAAGCTCATGGTTCCACAACTGTCAAGGAGTAAAGTCAAAAACAAGAGTTTTAGGGGAGTTTTATTGGAAATAAGAAGAATTGCTGACTCCCATTGCAGAAAAGGAATTTTCAGGATGCATCACAAAGAGGCATGTGTAGGGTTTTTTAGACACAGATAGAGTATAGGAGGCATGCAAGAGAGGAGTGTGGGTGCTCAGAGAAATGAGATGCATTACAGTTTTGAACAGGGTACATTTATTCTTTTCTTGAGGGAGTGAAAAGCTAGGGAAAAAGTGTCCATCCACATCCCCCCCACCCTCCCTCAAAATGGTACCAGCCTGCTTTAGGTGTCGCATCCAGGAGTGAGTGCCGCTGGGATGAGCAGTTAGCCGGGATCGTAAACTCAGCACCAATAATGGATTAGAGGGATGGAGTTTTCAGAAGAGAAGACACTTTGTTTGTAAGGAGGAAAAAGCAGAAGACAGAAAGAGGGGCCCAAAGAGGGGGCTCTGAAAAAAGTGGATCCCTGTGGGCCTTTGTCCCTGCCTTCTTTTATTAGATTTCTGGGATCCTTCGTCCCAGCTGTGTACCTGGAACATGTTACAACCTGATCGGCTGTCTGGGATGACTTTAGGTGGATCCCAGGCCACAGGACCCTCAACTGGGAACCCCTGCCTGGGTGTACATCCTTTGGTGGCCTTTGTTTGACTTCGTCCTGCCCGTTTGCCCTTGCCAGGGCCTTATCTCTGGGTGCCGTGACCCGCGCAGCCAAAGGGGTCCTGAGAGGGGATGACGGGAGATTAAGAGAAAACTATAGACACATACTAAAGGGAAAGCTGGGACCAGGTGGGACCTGACCTCTCTGATGGAGGGGCCGCGACAATGTCCCAACCCCAGTGTCTTTGTTTATACAAAGTAAAAAACAAAAGGGGGAAAGCACACAATGGGGCTGAAAGTGCAAGGTCTCAGTGTTTTGCTGAGAACACTGAAAGCGAAACATTCTCAGAGCTGTCTGTGCTGCAGTTAACAGGGAGGAACGCCAAGGCCGGACACCTGCTGGACCGGCCTTGCTCTGGTCCCAGCAACTTGTTCACATGGCTCACCTCTGGTGCTCCGTGTTCTCTAGCCTTGCTCTAGCCCCGAATGTGTGGTTGATCACCAGCTCAGCCGCTCCCCACAACTGGAATTTATAGGTTGGTTAGGATAAGCCTTATAGAAAGTCAGCTTAGAGTTAGTGATTGAAGTAAGGGAGATTCATGTGTGTGCAGAAATATAGGGACCAGGGGCCGGTGAGATGGCTCAGCGGCTTAAGCGCCTGCCCGGCAAGCGCAAGGGCCCGAGTTCGACTCCTGGAGCCCACATACGAAAAAGGGGCCGGTGATATCGCTCAGCGGCACGGGCGCCTGCTGGCGCGCAAGGTCCTGAGGTCGACCCCCCGGTACCCACAAAAAAAAAAAAAAAAGAAAAAAAAAAAAAAAGAAATATAGGGACCATAGAGTGAAAAAAAAATATATATATATATGTACACATTATACTAAATAAGAGTTTTCTTCTAAGTTAGGTTGCCCCTCCCCCTTGTCTCCTTTGCATTTTATTGGAGTGGGGGGGCGGCTATCTTGGTTTCACGCATCTGGCTTCCTCTGTGTCCTGCCCTTTGGCGCTCCCTCCAGTCCTTTCATGTAAGCTTTTATGCCATTTGTGCTATCTGATGCCTTTCTATAACTTGTTTTCTTCTCTCTCTGCCCTCGTCCTTTTCATTGCCCCGAAAGGAGTTCTTCTAGTAAAGTGTTAACTCCTTTTAGTTAGAATTAGTCAGAAAACCTAATGAGTTCCTTATTCTAGTCTTTCCCTTCCTACAGACCCCCCCTTTCCCTTCACAGGTGTTGTTTTGTTCTGTTTTGTTTTGTTGAATAGGTGATTTAAACAGTCTCTGAATTCATTCAACATGTTATTTACATTCTTACTTGAACAAAATTATGGCCTTCTAGTGACAGGACTGGTGGAGAAGAGTGTAAATCTGGCCTAGAATTGTTGACACTTGGATGGTCCTTATCTCAGAGCCAGGCTCCTATTTCTTAGTTTCTTAATTGAGCCAGTTTACGGTCTCTTAGTGGTGGATCTGTGGGGAAGCAGTGTAAGTCTAGTCAAATAGTGTTCACATGGAGTTGTCTTGGGTGACTTTGGCTAAGTCCTGGAAGTTGCAGTCTTCTTTTTTTATTTTTTGAGACAGGGTTTTGCTGTGTCATTCAGGCTGGCCTCGAACTCACAGCGATCCTTTTGCCTCAGCCTCCCAAGTGCTGGGATTACAGGTGAGCACCACCTTGGTCAGCAAGTTGCAGTCTTCTTACTAAGTATATTTTCTGGTTACGATTTCCTTCTATTTCTCCCAACCTAACCTCAGCTCTGAGGATTTAAAATGACCAGTTGGAACTGAGGCTACCTAACCAGTTCTTCAACATGTAGGGTTTAAAGGAAACTGAGATTTTAGAGGGGGAGAAACTGGTTATTTTACATTTCAATTTCCACGCACTCAGGAGTTAGTAGTGAGTGGCTGCGCCTCCCTTTAGTAGGGAGTGGGCTGCGTTCCACACTGCCCGAGGAAGTTCATTCTTGGTCCAAAGTCCTGGTTCACTGTTTTTCTTATTTTAACACTTGTCAATATGGCTGGTCACCCAACTCTATCCTAGGCTCTTCCCCTAGCTAACTGACTTACTCAAAAGCTAACTAAACAAACTATTTTCTACACTCAGAGTTTTATTATTTATGTAACTATTACCATCAGTGGATCAATCTGTATTACGGTTAACTAAGGCTGGTTTTTGCAGTGAAGCCTAAACAGTAAAACTGTCTTATAGTTTCTACACAGGGGTGAGGTCAATTATCTCCTTCTCTTGGGGTAGGAAGGTCATTGGATTTAAAGTTTGGCAGACCTTGAGAGTAAATCTCTGAAGATTCTATCAGGAGAGCCTTATATCTAGGTAGCCATCCTCTAGTTAGCCACAGGCATTCTTTAACTTTAAAAACACTTTGAACCCAGGGTTTGGACCTCTAGTGGGTTTCCTAGAGTTCAGTTCATGGCTTAGCTACCAAGAGTACAGTGGCAGGCATAGCCTGTAGGCACCCCAGGCCATCAGCATGACACAACATCTAATTGTTTTGAAAAGGAAGCCACAGGTCTAGGAATGTTTGTCGGCCATTGAATAAAGGCTCTCAATGCCATGCCCTGCCTTCTGGCTTTATAAAGGGTAAATGGTTTATCTAAAGCAGAAATTCCTAAAGCAGGAGCAGATAGCAACAGGTATTTGAGTTTTGAAAAGATTCTTGCTGACTTCCAGTCTAAAGAAGGCCATTGTGTGGCCTCAAAGACAGGCTCACCTGTAAGTCCAAAACTGTAAAAATCCTGTAAAATCTAGTCATCAATAGGATAGTCTGGAGCTGCCTTTTGGTTTGAGGTGGTGCTAGTTTTTTAAAAATTCTCCTTTCTTTCAGGGGTAACAGTTTGTTTACTTGGGATTAGATAGAGTCCTAAGTACTTAACTTTTGGTGAGATACCTGAGCCTTTTATGGGGACACTCAGTATCTTCCAGCCTACAGGGAATTTAAGTACCCAATATAACATATATAACATATGCAGGGGGGGCAGCAGAGACCACCAGGCTTGTGTAAAGGCAACATGGCGTGGGATTTATTATGCCTTGGTTCAGGCAGGCAGAGAGCATGATAAGACCATCTGCCCCAAGCAAAGAGAAGTGTGTCCCTTTTATAGGGATGGAGAGAAGGCAGGGGACATTAGGTGGGAAGCTCTCAAAGAACATCTGTGATCAAAGTTCTCTGGCTGTCTTGTACCTCAGTGGGCAGAGTCCTTGAAGTATCTCCAGATGTGTAAATTATCGGTTGTCTCCGGATGTCCCCAGATGTCCCAGGACCTGCAAAATTCCTTCTCCTCTCTTATCTCCTCCACAACATACTGTGTTTGCAGATGACAGCCCCGGGCGCTGAGCTGAGTTCCCGGCAGAGGCTAGTGCTTCTGCTGGCAGGCAGGCTGGGGGCTGGGAGAGTCAGGTCCGGTTGGAGCCTTACAAGAGACCTTAATTTTTTGAATAAGTGAGAACTGTCTGAGTTCCTGAGGCGGTAGTGTGCAAGTATCTGGACAGTTGCCATAGTATCAGGATCAGCCCATTTAAAACAAACAGATACGTGCATCAGGATGTAATGAGAGGTAGAAGAAGTCACCCATAAAATCCAAAACATTAAACCATACAGTTCTGAGGCAGGCGATCAGGGTGTGGGAAACTGGTTGTGCAAGTAGCTCTGTCCTGTCAATCACAAGGTTACAGGATACACGTGCAGAGCAGTTCCCAAAGCCTGTACCCGGAACCAATCAGAAAGGGCTATCTTCACTTCTTTTCACAAGTACTTTCGCAGATTTTTGATAGGACAGCCTAAATCTGACGTCAGCCCAAGGAGTGAGGGATACAACAGATGGCTGCCATTTGGATCTTGGCCACTGTGTTCTCTCTTTCACACCGCTCTCCTCTCATGCTGCAGAATTTACTTTTCCTACTGGTAATTGGCCCATGCTCACTCTGCAGAGCATGGTTCTTTGCTTATCTTTTATACAAGAAAGACCTCACTACTTCTTGTAGGTTTTTTTTTTTTTTGTCCAATTCTTTTCCTTGACAAGAGGAACCTAGAAAGAATCTCTAGAAGGAGTCCCCAGAACCCAGTAAAAGTTCTGTGGCAGAAGTTTTGGGGTTAAGAGCCTGACACTATGTTAAGACGGGATATGCAGGCTCAGCCCATCTCGGGGTTAGACTGTCAGACTCAGCCATATAACACTGCGTCGTTTTTACAACTGAGAGATAACTTAGCCAGCTGCACTGCACGGCCTGTAAATGTATCTTGTTTCAAGGACTTTCTGCTCAGACAGACTAGCCCAGCCAAGGACATGCTTGATTTTACTCACCCGCTCAGCCCCAGCTCCCTCCCTAAACTTTCCCACCTTATGATAAACAACCCCTCCCTAACAAAACCTGCCCAGGACAAAACCGCCTAATGACAAATGACCAAATGTATGTAACCAACGATAAAATAACCTGTTATCAGTTCTTATACTTTCTGCTTACATACATAAGTCTTTGTTTTGCTCTGAGCCAGGGCTGCTGATTTGGACCTGGTTCCCACCAGCCCACTGGCATTAGTGGTGAGCAAAGCTGCCTTCCAATTCCTTGGTGCAAAGAGCCTTCCATCCAGTTTGGTATCAGATTCTGCAGCAGTTCCAGTCCATATTTGGGTTAAAGTGGTACATGGGGCCAGGCACGATGGTGAAGAAAATAGTTTATTTAGTTAGCTTATGAGTAAGGCAGCCAGGTCATGGAATTGAGACAGGAGCTGAGGGTATAGCAAAACTGCCTAGGGAAGTAGGTGTGACCTGTTAGGTACAGAATCCCAGGACACATGCACAGAATGGTTCCCAAAGCCCTACCTGTGGACTTCTCATGAGAACTCAAGCAGGTATTTGATAGCATGGCCTAGACCTAACATCACCCTGAGGAGTGAATGGTACAAAAAGACAGCATTGAATTTTTGCTGCTGTGTTCTCTCTTGCATGGATGGCCTGCCCGCATGCTGTAGGGTGTACTCCTATTCCTACTTTTACTTGGCCCAAACTTGCTTGGCAGAGCCTGTTTCTTTTCCTACCTTTAATAAAACTTTACTACCATTTGTGCTTGTCTTAACCAATTCTTTGCTCAGGACAGAAAGAACCTAGAAACCACCTCCAGAAGGAGGCTCCAGTACTCCAAAACCCGGTAACATACTTGACAAGTCAGCCAGGAAAGCAGGTAAAGCCCTTTGGGCACATTTATTTATTTTTTTTTTTTATGTGGGTACCGGGAGTCAACCTCAGGACCTCGCACGCCAGCAGACACCCGTGCCGCTGAGTGATATCACCAGCCCTTTTATCGTATGTGGGTAGTGGGAGTCGAACTCGGGACCTTATGCTTGCCAGGCAGGCACTTATGCCGCTAAGTTATCTTACCGGCCCTGGGCACATTCTTTTGTTTCTCTCTAAAATGCCGTGAAGGTTTTTTAAATGCTTTTTTGACCTCATGTTTCTGTTGTCCATGATACTTTGCTCAGCTTTCTCACTCCCAAAGGAAAAATAGCTGTTGGTAACTTGGTAGCCTGCCCAAGTTTACTTGTTTTTCTGCTCAAAATCTTGTCTATACTTTTCCCCTAGATGGCCATTTCTTTCTCAGAGTCTTATCTGAGGATTGCCATCTTGTCTTGTCATGTGACTGGACACCATTTTGGGCCAGCCACTTGGGTTGCACTATGTTTGATTTCAAGTGACCTCATGGTCACCAGAAAATTGTTCCCTTGTAGATAGGAGCTAAGCCTCTGATTTCAGAGAACATGTTGGTGTGGGGAACCACTCAGACTGCTTCAAAACTCAGGGGCATGTAAGGACACCTGAGAACATGACCCCACTATCTAGTGCAAGCATACAGTGGGATACAGTTATATAACCCTGACTTAGCAGTGGACAGTTATGCATGCACCATTGAGGCTAGCATGTAAGAATGTAAATATGAGATAACAACCTGTATAAGAATTATACAATAAAGATGTGGGCTGCTCCTGTGCTCTTGTACTCTGCTCTGCTCCATGCTGCCTGCTGTTGTTGCTGATGTCTTGCACATGTATGTTTTTTAACCAGGGGACCTCACTGGCGAAAATCTCCCTTGGGCCCTCCAAATGGGCCGGCAGTGGGCTTCCTCCCTCTTTTCTTTTGTTGTAGACTGGACCCATTCTTTGTTTCTTCTAAGAAAATGCAGGTAATTTAGAAATATATGCCTGGTGGCCTGAGCAGAACAAAAGAACAGCCAGTAAAGCTTAATTCAAGTGACTGTCAATCATTCCTAGGATTTTTAAAGGTTTTTTTTTTTTTTTTTTTCTTAAAAAAGGGCTTTCCATCTCTACTGCCTTAAACAAAAGTACCAAAGTGTATATCACTGGGGTAAATGCAAACATGCAAGAGATACTCTTTCTCAAGTGGTTCCACCGTGCTTAAGTAGAGCCATTAAATGGCTCAATGTGGCTAAGGGAGTCTCAGTGGGGAGAGGCACCACTCTTATCTCATGGGACTTTCAAAGAACTAAGCAGAGCCATCAAGTGGCTCAGCTCCCTTTCCCTAAGGAGTTAGTGGGTACCAATGTGAAGACAAAAGGCCTGAAGTAGGGCTTTCTTCTATGAAAGATGTTGGCATCATCCTAGCTTCAGACAGAGATGTCTGTCTACTGAATACTTGAGTCTCATGAAGGACGCTTTGTTGGCTCATCAGGTCTCCTCCTTCTGCATGGGATGCCATTTTAAGAGCCTGAGACCTAGTTACCTCTCTCTCTAGGCCCCAAGATGAGCTATGGGATACCTCATAAAGCACGTCCTACAGATTCTGTCAACTTTACCACTAGGCTGTATCCTTGATCAGTGGGAAAGGTTTGATCCTGCTAACTTAAAAAAAGGAATAGTTTATCTATTATTGAAACACAGTTTGGGTTCAATCTGAAGTAGGAAATGGCAAAAGACTGGTATGTGATGGCAGTTTATACTATGAGACTTTTTCAGTTAAACCATTTCTAATTAAAACATAAAAGGTGGAATGAGGGCTGGTGAGATGGCTCAGCGGCATAAGCACCTGCCTGGCAAGCACGAGGTCCTGAGTTCGACTCCTGGTACCCACATACGATAAAAGGGCCGGTGATATCGCTCAGCGGCATGGGCACCTGGTGGCGCGCCAGGTCCTGAGGTCGATCCCCGGTACCCACAAAAACAAAACAAAACAAAAAAAGGTGGAATGAAATCCGTAGTGTTCAGGCTTTTGTTACCCTTTATCTCAAGAAAAGCCCAGGAACTGTGCATAGTCCATGAAAAGCCCAGGAACTATGCATAGTATTTAGCATAGTCCCTGAGAAAGAGAGACATTTCCTTTATGATACTGTCCTCAGATCCCCACCTGTCTCTCAGGGGGATAGGGGTCTTTCCCATCCGTTTAATGAAGAAATTTCAGATAGTCAGACACCTGACTCAAATGCTGGACATGGCCTTTTCTGTGTTCAACCATTGGGTTCTGGAGGAGGGTCAAAAAGAGAAATCTAGAATTATAGCGCAATTCCCAATGCAATTGGCAATGCTATAAACTCACCCAAATTATCTAAGGGAAAACCCAAGGATGGTCAACTGCAAGAATTCTGTACACCTAGCACACAACTGCACCAAGTCACTGCCTGGGCCCTGTTCCAAGTGTGAGGTAGTCAATGGGCCTGACTCATGGCACTGGATAGTTGATGGTCCCTACTGCTGGAGAGGGGCTAGGCTAGCCAAAACCCCCATTTCCTCCTCTGAAAAGGCCCATGGGACTTTGGGTGAGGTCACTGGTGAGCAAATTCTGTTTTGACTTACTTCTCTGGAAAACCTACTCTAGATCTATAGCCATAGTTGGTGTTGAGGGAATTTCACTAAAACTTGAATCAGGAGACTTGATTTCCAACTTGAAGCCCTCTCATTGACTAGTGACACAACCAAATCAAGGTTTCTTATCATTCCTAAGTCTCAACTTCCTTATACATAAAACAAGGTAATTTAGCCTAAACACAGAGTAGTTAGGGCTGAATTACACTTTGGCATGCACACACCAGTGGGACAGAAGCTGGAAAGGGAAATGAAATGAACCTTTATGAAAACCTAACAGTATCAACAGCACAAGCCAAAGGAAATTGGACATACACACCAGCTGAGGAACTATGAAACAGATTAATACAGATACCAGGAATGTCCAGTGGCATATTTTAATAAATTGCTAAGAGCCTGAGAGCACTGAACTTCCTCCAGCATGGAACGCAGCTGAAACTCTACTAAAGAGAGGTGTAGCCACTCCAGACTAAGTTCCTGAATTTGGAGGAAATTATAATGCAAATTAACCAGTTTCTTCTAAGATCCCAGTTTCCTGTAAATCCCACAAGTTGAAGAACTGGGTTAACAGTCTGAGTCCCAATTAGTCATTTTAAATCCACCAAGCCAGCTGTGATAGGTGGCCAGTAAACAATTGTGCAATTCCTGTGCTCTGTTTATTTATGATTAGCTCTATGGGGGGTGGTTGTGGCCATCTACGTGAGATCCCTCCTAAAAATTCGGGAGCCGTTTTTCTTCTTTTTATTTCCAATAAAATTCCCCTAACCTCCATTCTTTGGCATTTGCAAAACTAAGAGCCTGGTACTCATGGTGTCAAGTGGCACACACCTGTAATCCTAGCACTTGGGAGGCTGATGCAGGAGTATCATTGTGAGCTCAATGTCAGCCTGGACTACATAGCAAGATTCTGCATCAAATTTGAAAAAAGTTAGAAATTTAGGATGGTATGGAATTATAGCTTCATTCATTGCCCACAAATCTTTGACTAGCCAATATTTTCCATTTGGTTTTAGTACTGAAAGGGTGGGAGTGTTGAATCGGGACTTGCAACAAACCAGCAGATCACATCTGAGGAATTTAGAAATTAGGAGCTGAGGCCCCCCATGGGCCTCCAGATTAACAGGATATTGTTGTTTATGAGGATCACTGTTTTGGTCTTTTAAGGAAATGACGACAGGCTGGGTCTGAATAGCCGTTCCTGGGGTCTTAGTATCCCACACTCATTGATGTCCCTGGGTATACTGTCTAGTGGGTCTCATGTTAATGTTCTCAAAAAGGGAAGTGAATATTTTGGTACCAAATACAGTTGCTCCTAAAGAGGCAAAAAATTCTCTTGCTAATACTGGGGGTAGAACATTTGGGGAAAAGTAGGAAAGCTTAAGTGAAATCCGTTCTCCAAATCTTTAGATTAAAGGCATTGTAAAGCATTTGGCCTTAGGATACCATCAACACCAGTCACAACGCAGGTCTTACTAAAAGGGGTCCAGATTTGAGTAATGCGGGGAATGAAGCTCTATTGTCTAAAAGAAAATCAATTTTTACCTACCGCGGTAAGAGTTATGCAAGGCTCTTCCAGAGTCTTTGTCAAGAGGGGCTTTGAGAGACCTTGGGCACCTTTAGTCTTCCAGGGCAGCCAAGACAAAAGCTGGTGGCCTCCCCGCCCTTTGGAGGTGAGGGCAGTCTCGCTCCCAGTGCCCTCCTCCTTGTAGGCGAAGGGCGTTGCTCACCACCATCCTTATGCTGATGTCCAGGCTCTCCACAGCACTGGCAACCATCTGGCCTCATAGTCTCCTTCTTTGTATATGAAGGCTTCGGGTTGCTCTGAGCAGGTGGGGTTTTGTTTCCTAACTAACTGCTAAGCAATTAATTGCACCTGCAGTTATTTCCCAGGCCCTGGCTGTTGATGCCATTTTGGTTCTGTTGTTGAAGACCTCAAAGGCCAAATTTAAAAGTTCATTACTAGGGGTCTAAGACCCCATCACCTGTTTTTGAAGCTTTCTACCAGTGTCTGGGGCAGACTGGCTAAGAAAATATATTCCCAATAAAATTTGTCCTGCCTGCGAGTTAGAATCAACACACATTAATATGTCTGTGGAAAGTTTTAATTAAACATCCCAAAAATAAGGTAACACCATTTTTTGTCTTGAGTGATTTTTAAAGTCTTTTTGTAATTGACTGGCTTATTTATTTCTCACGCCCTCAATCAGAAAAATAATTGTATCATCACGCGTCCTATGATTCTACTTTCTAATGTGATATTGCCGATCAGGAGCCTGGGTGAATACAGCCATTGAACCCACATCTTCAGCACCATTCCGCACTTCACCATGTACCACCGTACCTGACTTTGTCTGGTTTGGGGATCAAGATAACTTTAGTTTCTGAGAAGAATTTTGGAAGTACTCCTTCCACCTCAGTTTCATAAAAAAACTTGTGTTTTTGCCCAGTTGTGGGCTTTTTCACCAGGGGTGCAGGAGAAGTTGGCCTGTACCTTGGTCAGCCGAAGTTAGATCATAAGTTACAGGCCAAGTCTGGGACTTATCTGTGAATCTACCTGGGTCTTCCAAAAAACCTTCCCAACTTTTCGCTCTGGCCAGATCATTGATGCAGAAGGGAACATATTCCCATAGCACCCTGTTCCCCTTTAGACTTCTCAAAGCAGACATAAATTAGGCAGTTTTGAATCAGTCCGATGATAAGCCTTGCCATTTCCTGTTACACCAGCTGGGCGGGATTCCTTTGGAAATGGGGGAGAGATAGGTTGATAAAAAGTGAGATGGGGGAAGTATCCCTGGGAGAAAATGGAGTAGAGGAAGCAGCTGAACAAGATTCTGATCCTTCCTTCGAGGTCACTGAAGTCCCTACTGCCTCTGCTGCTGGTGCTACAGGCATCTGGGATGCTAGGCTCGGGACACTCAAGAGTTTACGTTCTTCAAGGTCTGGTTCTGTTCTCAGGGGTTTTGTCAGCACATGGCCATAGCAGATTGTATAAGATCCACCTAATTTTGGATCTTGGTATAGGGCCATGAAGACCTGGACATACAGGATGTCCATGCATTTTTCTCCCTCTTATAGAACAAATCGAGCTGGAATATTGTGTTGTAATTTAATGTTCTGTTTGGAGGCCATCTCGTCCCACTTTGTTGTTTTTGTTTGTTTGTTTGTTTGTTTGTTTCGAGACAGAGTCTTGCATTCCTGCAATGAAATCTCCTTGCTCGTGAGGTAGGATCTTTTTGATGATGTGTCACATTCAGTTTGCCAATATCTTGTTAAGGATTTTTGCATCTTTGTTCATTAGATAAATTGTCCTATAGTTCTCTTTTTGGGTGGGATCCTTGTCTGGTTTGTTTGTTTGTTGTTGTTTTCTTTTGTTTTGTTTTTTTAACTTTTTTTGAGACACGGTTTCATGTGTAGCCCAGGTTGGCCTTTAACTCACAGCAGTCCTCCTGCCCCAGCCTCCTGAGTGCTGGGATTAAAGGCATGTACCACCATACCTGGCTTTGTCTGGTTTGGGGATCAAGATAACTTTAGTTTCTGAGAAGAATTTTGGAAGTACTCCTTCCACCTCAATTTCATTAAAAATCTTGAGGAGTATTGGCATTGAATCTCTCTTACAGTTCTTGTAGAATTCAGCTGTGAATCCATCAGCTTTTCTTAGTTGGTAGTTTTTTTATTACTGCTTCAGTTTCACTGCCTGTTATTGTATTGTTCAAGATTTTCATATCTTCTGGCTCAGTTCTGGCTAATTATATGTACCTAGGAATCTCTCCATTTCTTCAGAGTTCTCCAATTGTTTGACATATATGTTTGTGAAGTAGTTTCAAGTAATTGTATGGATTTCAGTAGTGTTTGTTGTGATTTCATATTTTTCATTTCTAATTGCATTACTTTGTGTCTTTTCTTTCCTTTTTTGGTAAGATTGGCTAAGGGTTTGCCTACTTCTTTGGAAGAGCCAGCTCTTTGATTCATTGATTCATTTTACTGTGTTTTTTTTTTTTCTCCATTTCATTAATTTCTGCTCTGATGTTTATATTCTCATTCCTTGTATAAGGTCTGGGTTTGGATTCTTCTTGTTTTTCTAGGACCTTAAGATGCATCATTATGTTATTTGTTTAGGCTCATTCTATTTTTCCAGGCATTCACTGCTATAAACTTCCCTCCTAGGATTGTTTTCATTGTGTCCCATAAGTTCTGGTATATTGTATCATTATTACTTAATTCTAGGAACTGTCTTATTTCTTTCTTAATTTCCTCTATGACCCATTGATTATTCAAGAGTGTATTGGGCCGGTGAGGTAGCTCAGCGGCATAAGCGCCTGCCTGGCAAGCACGAGGTCCTGGGTTTGACTCCCGGAACCCAAATAAAGGAAAGAAAGGGCCGGTGATATCGCTCAGCAGCATAAGCACTTGCTGGCAAGTGTGAGGTCCTGAGGTCGACTCCCAGTACCCACAAAAGAAAAAAAAAAAGAGTGTACTGTTTAATTTCCATATGTTTGCATAGTTTCTGGGTTTTCTTATGCTATTAATTTGGTTTGATTGCACTGTGATCTGATAATACACATGGTAAAATTTTGATTCTTTTGCCTTTATTTACACATGCTTTGTTAACTACTATGTACTCTCATTTTGAGAAAGTATCATGTGTGCCTGAAAAAAATGTAGTATGTTCTTGGGTGGAACACTGTATATATCTATTAAATCCATTTGTTTGAAAGTTTGGTTCAATTCTGACATTTCCTTGACTTTCTTTTGTTAAGTTGATCTGTCTATTTGTGATAGTGAACTATTGAGATTCCCCCACTATAATTGTATTTATGTTTATCTGATCTTTTATGTCCATTAGAGTTTATTTTATGAAGCTGGGTGCACTGTGGGTTTGGTACATATATGTTTGTAACGTTATTTCTTCCTGTTGAATAGTTCTGTTAATCAATATGTGATATCTTTCTTTGCCTCTTGATCAGCTTTGTCTTGAAATCCACTTTGTCTGAAAATAGGATAGCTACTCCTGCTTCTTTTCAGTTTCCATTTTGTGGAATATTATTTCCCATCTTTTGATTTTTAGTCCATGGATTTCTTTTTGTATTTAATTTTGTTTGTTTGATTTTGGGGGGTTTTGTGGGGATTTTTTAGTTTTTTGTTTTGTTTCATTTTCTGTTTTTTGAGAGAAAGTCTTCCTATGTAGTGCAGGCTGGCCTTGAACTCACTATGTAGCCCAGGCTGGACTCTAACTCGAGGCAATCTTCCTGCCTCAGCCCCCCAAATGCTGGGATTATAGGTGTGCACCGCCACACCTGGCTCTTTAATGTGTTTCTTGTGTACAGCATATCATTGGATTTTCTTTCTTGATTTATTCTTCCAAAATGTGTCTTTCATTTGGTAAGTTAAGTCCCTTTATATTGATAGATATAATTGATAGGTATTGACTTATTCCTGTCATATTAATTTCCTGTTGCTGTTTTGCTCTTTTTCCATCCTATTTAATTACTATCCCTACCTGATGTATTCATTTCACTGGACCATTGTCTCCTTTTAGGATGTTATAGTTTTTGTCTGGATGTCCCCCCAAAGCCTCATGCAGTAATGGGGAGCAGGCTTTACAGAGGTAGCTGAGTCTAGAGTTTGTGATTGATTCATGTCTAATGATGAGATTATGGGTGTGAGTGCTACACCCGCCCTAGGGCGGGTAGTCTGCATACAATATAAGGGGCAGAAAGAGGCTTGCTCTCCCCTCCCTCTCTTGACAGCTTTTGCTGTCTTCCACTGCCATGAACTATTATTGCCCCTCTACCACACCATCCTACCTGAGACCCAGCCAATTACAGACTGAAACCTCTACAGCCTGTGAGCTGAATAAACCTTTTCCCTTTTAACTTTGGGTGACAAGTATTTTGTCTCCGCAATGAGAAAAATAGCTAACACGTAGGATATCATTGAGAATTTTTGAAGTGTTGGTTTGGTGGTCATGAATTACTTTAGGTTTTCTTTATCATGGAATTATCTTATCTCTTTATCAATTTTGAAAGATAATTTTACAGGATATAACAGTCCGGGTAGGACATTTTTTTTTTCAGAGCTTGAAATACTTTATTCCATATTCTCCTTGCCTTTAGGGTTTGTGTTGAGAAATCTGTTGTAATTCTGATAGGATTTCCTTTATAGGTGATTTGTCGCTTTTCTTGAGCAGCTTTTAAGATTCTGGGGGCCGGCGAGATAGCTCAGCAGCATAAGCACCTGCCTGGCAAGCACGAGGTCCTGAGTTTGACTCCCAGTACCCACAAAAAAAAAAAAAAAAGATTCTGTTCTTGTGCTGTATTTTTGTTATTTAAATTATTATGTGGAATATTCAGGGTTCCATACGCTTCACTCATCTGTATGTAAAATTCTCTGTCCCCCTATCTGCGGTTACATGTATAAACAGTTTTTTTTTATGTCCTTTGTGCTGTCTTTGATTTTTTGTTAATTCCAATTCCTTGCTCTTTGAGTCATCTAGGAGCTGTGGAATCCATTTCTCATGTACCCTTGTTGTTTCTCTTAAGGCATTTCTCATCAAGCGATCACTGACCACAGGCCTGTCCTCCAGGTCCGACACTCTGTCTTTACATTGATCGCTTCTTCCACCCATATTTTCAATCATATTTGTTTTGTTTTGTTTTGTTTATTTTTATTTTTTTTGTGGGTACCAGGGGTCGACCTCAGGACCTCACGCGCCAGCAGGTGCCCGTGCCTCTGAGTGATATCACCGGCCCTTTTTTCGTATGTGGGTTCTGGAAGTCGAACTCGGGCCCTCATGCTTGCCAGGCAGGCGCTTATGCCACTGAGCCATCTCACCGGTCCTGTTTTGTTTTTTTGAGACGGGGTCTTGCTATGTAGTTCAGGCTGGCCCTAAACTCACTATGTAGTCCAGGCTGGCCTTGAACTCACAGCAATCCTCCCGCCTCAGCCTCCCAAGAGCTGGGATTACAGGTGTGTGCCACCACGCCTGGCTGCAATCATATTTTTAATCTTCTGTATTTCTATTTTGAACTTTCTGATTCTTTGCTATGATGGATATTTATGATTTGCATCTCTTTCTTTAAATCCGCTAGCTGTTCATTAGCTCTGTTCTCTAGATTCACTGATCATTTGTCTCATTATGGTCATTATGTGATTAGTGAAATCTTCTCTAAATTCCCCTAAGACCCTTGTAGAATTGTTTTACCTCCACCGGAGCACTTCCAGACCTAACTGCTGTGCAGTTTATGATTTCCTCCCCCTCACTGCCCTCTGTACCGATTTTGAGGGAGGTGGGAGTTTTGGGAGGCACATTGTTGCCTCGTCTTTTCATGTTTTTTTTTTTTTTTTTTTTTTTTTTTTTGTGGGTACCGGGGGGTCGACCTCAGGACCTCGTGCGCCAACAGGCACCCGTGCCACTGAGTGATATCACCGGCCCCTTTTTCGTATGTGGGATCCGGGAGTCGAACTCGGGCCCTCGCGCTTGCAAGGCAGGCGCTTACGCCGCTGAGCCATCTCACCGGCCCGTCTTTTCATGTTTTTGTTTTTTTTTTTTTGTTTGTTTGTTTGGTTGTGTGTGTGCATATGCTGAGGTCTGCAAATTCTTTGGCCCAGTTCCCCACTCTTTTATCTCTTGGCTAGCTTGGTGTCTTAATTACGTTTTTCATTGCTGAGACAAAATACCCGACACCCAAAGTTAAAGGGGAAAAGGTTTATTTAGCTCACAGTTTGGTAGAGCTTTCAGTCCATAGTCAGCTGGCTCCAAGGCAGTGTGGCACATGGCAGAGGAGAACACAGAGGAGAACAGTTCATGGCGCCCACAGGAGAGCAAAAGCAACAGGGACCTTAATAGCATTTTTCTGCCCCTTTTATCTTATCCAAACTACTTAGGGCAGGTAGTATTATAGACAGCTAAGCTTTGCAGAAATATTATAGGCAGTCAGATAGGGCTGGACCCTCGAGAGAGCCAGGACAAAGGTGAAACACATCTCAACTGTGGCCAGAGACACGTCTGTTGGAGATCAGGCCTCAAGATAAAGATGAGGGCCGGTGAGATGGCTCAGTGGCATAAGCGCCTGCCTTGCAAGCGCGAGGGCCCGAGTTCGACTCCTGGAACCCACATACGAAAAAGGGGCCGGTGATATCGCTCAGCGGCATGGGTGCCTGTTGGCATGCGAGGTCCTGAGGTCGACCCCCCAGTACCCACAAAAAAAAAAAAAAGATAAAGATGAGATGATCAGGCCTGTGTACTTCCTCAAAGGACAAACACCAGGCCTAATGAAGCTTAGATAGACATCAGTCACCCTGGTGGGACCTCTAGACGCATCATTTCCTAAAAAAAAGTCTTTGTTCTTTCCATGTACCCTTGTTATGTGATTTGTTTCCCCACTGGGTCGCTATTACCTAAGTGACCATACTTGTATACTTATTGGTTAATCATAGCTGTAACCTATGTTGTACCCATGTGGGTATTGCTCTATAAAATTTCCCTGTAAAATGGGGTCCCTGGCAACCCATTCAGGACCCCTTCTACCTCTCAGGAGCTCTCTCTCTCTCCCTCTCAATAAATATTTCCACCCTTAACCTTCATTGTTCCTAGAATTTATTCTTCGAATTTTAGAGAACGTGAACTTGGAGTATCAGACATCTAACAGGTTGAGAGTTATAATATTTCTCTTATATCTGGAGGTTCTGTTATCACCCCTGTAACAGTAGCACTCACATCCTTAACCTTAGTGACCTTGAGCCTAGCACTGCACCATGAATTGATCCCAGACTCACACACTGTAGATCCAGCCACCTCTGAAAAAGCCCCACCTATGAGTGTTTGAGGCTTTGGGGCAACATCGAGATACAAACCATAACACTTGGCAAGAGAAATGTAACCGGACAGGGTCCTAGGAGGTCCCTCAAGCTGAGAGAAGGAATCAACCCACCCTACCTATAGGGGTTTGCTAAATCCCCTCACAGAAAAAGAATTCTCAAGAAGCACCAGTAAGAGACATGGGAAGAGTTTATTGGGCAGAAATTAAAGAACATACTTCAGTTGTAAGAGCAAAGTTATAGAATAGTAAGCTTATAGAAATTTCATAGCAGAAATTGGAAATCAGTTAGTAGCCTCTGCCGAAGCTCATGCTGCCTGTCATGTAGTTAGTAGCTTTGACTGTCTGCGTGCAGCTGTTTCTCCCAGATAATGCGCTAGGTCAACCTGACTGCGTCCAGCTGTAATGTCTGCAGAAGGATATATTTGTCGTTTTCCAGCTTGCTTCAAGGACTTTGGGCCCAGAGCAGACTGGCCCAGTCAAGGACACATTTAACTCTACCTGCTCCACTCAAACCCCCTCCCCTCCTTCCCAGAGTGTTATAAACAATTCCTTATAAATAAGCCTGCTTAGAATAAGCCTGCCTGACTACCTATGACTTAATTCATGTAATCAATCATGTAATAACCTGTGATCAGCTATGTACTTCCTGCATGCAAAAATGTATTTAAACTCAACTCTAAGCTGACTCTGGGCTGATGATTTGGACCTGGTTCCCATCAGCCCGTTGGCGTTAATAAACAAGTTGCCTTCCAACCTCCTTGGTGTGGAGATTTTTCCTTTCAGTCCTGTGGATTTTTCCAGAACACAGTGAAGTGCAGGCATTCAGGGAAATGAAACGTTTCTTGGAATAGTGTGAGAACCTATGACCCTGTCTTTTCTATCAAAAGATATAAACAGGAATGCCTCCATTTTAAATTCTAGTCCACCCTAGGCAGCCCCACCCCTCACAGTGAAATTACAGGAAACACCTAAATTTTGGGAACATAGCTGCAGGCCAAAGATAGCTTATTAGCTGGGCACGGTGGTGCACACCTGTAATCCCAGTACTTGGGAGACTGAGGCAGGAGGATCTCCATGAGTTCGAGGCCAGCTTGAGCTACATAGTGAGTTCAAAGCCAGTCTGAACTCCACAGCAAGACTGTGTCTCAAAAGGAAAGAGAAAAGAAACAAAGATAACTTATCAATAGCCAAGAAATTTCTGTTCCCCACCCCACCCCCCACTGTTCCTCCACCCCCCCCCAGCAACCCTTCAGATCCTCCCCTTGTGCCTCTTGAAGTAGCCAATTGTGGTAGATTGTAGGCCTTTCAATTTAGCCATTAGCTCCTTCCCATGCTTGAGGGCTTAAAAACCCCTCTTCCCTGCCTCTTGGTGTGCCTGCTGCCTCATGTCTGAGTGTACTTGTGCCCTTCTGCAGAAGTAAATTTTACACTTTGCCTTGTCAAGACCTCTTGCTTGCTGTCTGAGTGCATTCTTCCTGGCACTGACAGTTTGAGTTTGGGGCCTCATCTCCAACAATGGAGAACAATTATGCTTCCCTATTTATCTAGTGGCCCATGCACCAGAAATGTGGCCACTAGATGAATGTGGCCCATGCACCAGAAATGTACTAGCCCATTTTACAGGTATGGACCCAGTTTTGTTTTGTTTTTAGATAGGTAATTTAATTTTTTAAAATTCTATCAACCTCCTTCTTTATCTTAGAATCTGGTTCCTACTCTTTACTATTCCAACTAAGCCAATTTATGGATTTACAATATTTCTGAGGAAATTTGGGTATGATTGTCCAGAAGGAAAGAAGCCTAAATTTAACCAAAGAAATATTGATATGGATTACCTTGAGTGACTTGGATTCAATCCTGGAAGTTGTAATGTTTTTAAAAGTATGATTTTCAAAAGTTATAATTTCCTTGGCTTGTTTTCACCTGTCTTTTATTTCTTTTATCCTACCTCAGTACCATATAAACAACCTACAAACAAAAGTACACACAAAGACATAATACACACATGCACACCTCCCTATGCAAAACAAGGACATAGATTTGTCATTTACCAGCTTTTTAACAAAGTTATGCTGCTGATTTGAAGTCCTTTTTCTAGTCTTAAGAAACTCCCTAATTTTAAGTTTGTATGCCTGAAGGTAGGGTTTCTGGTTATGGTAGGAATATTTATTTACATGTCAAAGGAGATTGCCTGCCCATCCTCTCTGAGTTTGAATTTCTTGAAATTTTTTTTCTGCCTTAACTTATCATAGATTTTAGTCAATTTTAACAAGCTCCTGTCCCAGATTTCAAAACACTTTCCATTGTATTGAAATGTAGACAGAGCTGGTCAGAAGTTTACATATATTACCCTTTATCTATTGTCAGCAATCTCTAGTGTGGAAAATGAAACCAGTACCCTCTGCTGAGAAAGACCAAAGGCAGGCCATGTGTAGTCAAATTTCCCAGTTTTCCTAGTTGAGGAACAGAGGTGGCAGGAGAAGGAAACATAAATCAATTGCTAGCAAACAGAAGTTTTGACAAATATTTGGAAACACAACCAGTTTACAATAAAACAACGACCATTAGCCAAAATGAAGGTAAATATAAGCCCCCACAAGAAACTCGTTATTTATTAGAATGGCTGCACGGTCAGTGGGCACAGAACCGTTGCTGGTAGCTGTCACTCATTTGGAAAAGAGCAAGGAGAGCAGCTGCGAATATTATCCTGGTCAAAGATACTCCAGAGGATCGAGGACAGTTGTGTGAAATCTGAGGGGAGTTTCACATATACAGGCCATGTTGTATCACAGTAGCAATCACCTTTTAGAATCGCAAAGAACTTAAACTTTTCTGGGGAGCTGCAAAGTAGCACAAACATTTTTTTATTACCAGGCAAATCACAACCTTTCTCTAAACACACCCCAGTGTCTCTAGCCTCTCAAAAACACTGAACTCCAAGGCAGCTCATGAAGAAGCCCCAAACTGCTCCAAAGCCCCAAAATGGTTCATACGAAGCCCTGGATAGGTTCATGAGAACCTCCAAAGACAAGGAAAAGGAAGGACGAGGCCTGCTGTCTCTAGGATGGATCTAACCTTCCACTGCACACTGCCTTAGAGGATATTGTCCTGCTCTGAAACGAGCCGTTCCTTGGCCAAACTGACTGCTCGGTTAGGTCTTAAAGGGGAGACCTTTTTGCCTTACATTCATGTGGTGGAGGAGGTACACTTCAAGCAGCCTCCTCATCACAGAATCCTGGATGTAACTTGTCTAGTTAGTATGCCGCTTCTAGATGATATTGAGATCCTGATGCTCATCATAGAATAAAAGTGACACTGCTGCGTGACCTAAGAGAAGATCCATATGGCTGAGACATGGTGGGGTGCACTTTCCAGTGGGAAGCCAGCTGGAGCCCATCACCCCCCACACAAACTTTTCCTTTCACCAACACAAGCCGTTACAGGCAGCTGATGCCCAGGGTGAAAAAGTGTCCCCAGCAGCTGCTGGAATGTCACTGGATATAGCGAGCCCTCCCCAGTCCTCCTTGCAGTCTGGGAAGTTTATATTTGTAATCCCACGGAAAAGTTATTGGAACTCTAGCGAGTTAATTCCAACCTACCACTTCCAGTGCAACCCACGGCGAGAATAAAGACACTAAGGCATATTTATAGTTGTGGGGAGCCAAGGGGTCCTAAGTCCAGTCAAGATGGTGGTTACTGGAACAAAGGCCTCGACCCAGGGCTGAACGCGGGTTTTATTAATTCTCAAGGAGGGGAGTGGCTCGGGGATGAGTGACTGTGCAAGTGGCGGGAAGTACGTGAGCACCATGAGCTGGGCTAGGTAGGTGGCCTGAAATCACCTCTGCAATATGCAGAGGGAAGGATACGCAGAAGGAGTAATCTGCATAACACAATTCAAGATAGTATCTAATGTTTTGGGGTCGGTGCTTCAGCTCTGATGTGTAATCTCCTATGCCCTGGGAAGTCATAGCCTCTTTCTCGAGGCTCAATCCCAGGGGACAGCGTGGAGCATGGCTCTCCATCCCACCCGGCTCACACATGTGTTTTGGGAGCTACAGGGGCGGGGAAACACTGACCTGTTGCCTTGCTTCAAAGACTACACATCAGCACCTCGGCTAGACCGATTTGCTTTGCTTAAAGCCAATTGAAGGGATAAGGAAAAGTCCTAGCCAGCTCTGTACATATCAGTACATGGAAATAGGGCCAGGTTTAGCCAAAATGGAGATAATTGCTCTTCTTTCAAGGAGAGTCGTCCAGGTGTCCTCCACAATTGGAGTCCTTCACAGCCCCAGAAGGGTCTCCACATTGCCAACCCCTTCATCTTGCACGTCTTGCCTCTAGAACTGTGGTTTTTGTTTGTTTGTTGAGATGGAGGTCTCACTGTGTTGCCTAGGCTTGTTTTGAATGCCTGGGCTCAAGTAATCCTCCTGCCTCAGCCTCCCAACTACAGTAGCTGGGACTACAGGTATGTGACACTGCTCCCAGCTTAGATAATAAATTTTTGTTGTTTAAACCATTGAGGTCATGGTACTATCACCAATCAGCCAAGAGTTCTTTTGTTCAATTTGGATAAAAATCAGGAAAAGGCAGACTCCAGCTCCCTTTAGTGCCACCAGCTCTCAGATGTTAGTGTTAGCGGTTCTGTAGGCTAACAGCTCTCAGTACCACCAGCCCCCACTGCTACCAGCTTGGCCTGCTCAATTTGAGATAGAAATTGCAAACAGGCAAAATAAAACCATTTGACTGAGGCTGTACTGGCCCTTCCACTACAACACAAGGGAGATGATGCATAAGACAAGATACCCAACCTGGCTTCCCTAGGGCGAGCTCATACAGGCACACGGGGCAGGCACACACAGGTGCACAGTCAGCTGCTGACTGCAGAATTTCTGCTCTGTCGTGCTAGTCAAGGTGATCTGCACGTGTATGCTGGTCTGTCTGCCCTCGGCTCTCCTGTGGTGGAGGAAATGCCATCATTGCCTCCCAGAAAGCCCATGGGGAGTCTGGCCACAGCGTGCTGCACAGGTATCTGCTTCTGGCCTCCTAGATGACTGTTACTCCTTTGCAAGGAGAAGCATACCCAAGTCAGGTGACTCTGCAGGGCCAAAGATGCACGCTTCTTAGAGGACTTCCGACAAAGCTTTCAGAGCTGGTACCTGCGATGGGCTGAGTTGTCTCCCTCCGCTGTGCTGAGTTCCTAACCCCAAGTAGCTGTGCACATGACCTTCTGGGAGAGGGTCTTTGCAGATGGCTTTAGTTAAATTTAGATTTTATTTTATTTATTTATTTTTTGTTTTTTTTGAGACAGGGTCTTGCTATGCAATTCAGGCTTGCCTTGAACTTCCTATGTAGCCCATGCTGGCATCTACCTCCAGGCGATCCTCTTGTCTCAGCCTGCCAAGTGCTGGGATTATAGGCATGCGCCACCACACCTGGCTTGACCCTGGTTTTTTTTGTGTGGGTACTGGGGGTTGACCTCAGGACCTCACTCACCAGCAGGCGCCGGTGCTGCTGAGCGATATCACCGGCCCCTTTTTTCGTGTGTGGGTTCTGGGAGTCGAACTCGGGCCCTCACGCTTGCCAGGCAGGAGCGTATGCCACTGAGCCATCTCACCAGCCCTTTTTTATTTATTTTGAGACAGGGTTTCACCAAGTAGTTCAGGCTGGTCTCGAACTCACTATGTAGCCCAGGCTGGCCTCAAACGGGCAGCAATCCTCCTGCCTCAGCCTCCCGACTGCTGGGATATTACAGGTGTGCACCAGATATTTTTAGTCTTTTGAGGAATCTCCACATTGATTTCCGTAGTGGTCGTGCTAGTTCACCTTCCCACTAACAATGCAGAAGGATTCCTTTATCCCCCGCAGCATCACCAGCATTTGTTAGTTTTTGATTTCTTGGTGATGGCTGCTCTTTCTGGAGTAAGATGGAATCTCAGCATTGTTTTAATTTGCATTTCCTTAATGGCCAATGATGTTGAGCATTTCTTTACGTATTTATTGGCCATTTGTACATCTTCTGAGAAATGTCTATATGTTTTAGATGCCCATTTTTTGATTGGGCTTTTTATTTTGGGGGTTCTAATTTTTTTGAGTTCTTTATATATTCTAGATGTTAGTCCTCTATCTGAGGAATCACTGGCAAATTTTTTTTCCCATTCTGTAGGTTGTCTCTTCACTCTCTTGGTTGTTTCCTTTGCTGTGCAGAAGCTTTTAAATTTGATATGATCTCAATTGTTGATTCTCTGTACTATTTCTTTCTTTTTTTTTTTTTTGTGGATACCGGGGGGTCGACCTCAGGACCTCGCGCGCCAACAGGCACCCGTGCCGCTGAGCGATATCACCGGCCCCTTTTTCGTATGTGGGATCCGGGAGTCGAACTCGGGCCCTCGCGCTTGCAAGGCAGGCACTTATGCCGCTGAGCCATCTCACCGGCCCTCTGTACTATTTCTTGTACCATTGGGGTTCTGTTCAGATAGAATTTTGATTAAAATGAAATTCACATACCATATAATTAACCTTTTTATTTTATTTTATTCTACTTTTTGTGATGCGGAGGTAAGATACTAAAGGTAGATAAGAAGGAGACAACGGAAGTGTAATTTTTAAAATTGTACTTTTAAGAAAACTGCAAGATGGGCATAGCGACACACACCTCTAACTCCAGCACTCTGAGAAACTGAAAACTCAAGTTCAAGTACAGGTTAGGCAATTTAGTGACTCATAATGACTCAGTCTCAAAATTAAATTTTTTTTTTTTTTTTTTTTTTTTTTTTATTTAAAGGGTTGGGGATATAGCCCAGTGCAAAGGCTCTGGGTTCAATCCACAGTACTGAAAAAAAAAAACAACTTTTTTAAAAAATTTAAATTAAAAAAGAAAAAGGACTGCAGCTTTGAGTCACAAAGCAACCCAGGGTTACAATGCATTCTTTTATCCCAGGCCTGTTTTTCTTCCAGCTCCTCACTCCTAAATCCTAAGAGTCTTAAAGATACAGTAAGCATAAATTGGGCTTGGGTTTTTCTTCTGATATTATAAATCCATGAATTCTAGACTTGCATCCTTAAGAAGGGGACAGTTTGGCTGGAGCTGGAGCTCACTAGAGTGTTTGCCTAGCATGTATAAGACCCTGGGTACCATCACCAGCACTGCAAAAAATAAAAATAAAAAAGAAGGGGACAATCTGAATAGATGTAGAAAAGCAAAGAATAGGAATTAGTAGTCAAACGAACAGATCATTCGCAAATGAAAAACACAGGCTGGGCCGGTGAGGTGGCTCAGCGGCATAAGACCCTGCCCAGCAAGCTCGAGGTCCTGAGGTCAACTCCCGGTACCTACATTAAAAAAAAAAAAAAAAAAAAAAAACACAGGCAACGATCACATGAAAAGATTCTCAACATTACCAGTCATCAGGGAAATGCAAGTTAAAACCATAAGGAGCCAGGCCTGGTGGGGCACACCTGTAATCCCAGTACTCTGGGAGGCTGAGTCAGGAGAACTGAAAGTTCGAGTCCAGCCTAGGCATCTTAGTGACTTAGCGAGAACTTGTCTCAAAATAAAAACAGGGCTGGGGATGTAGCTCAGAGTGAAGGCCCTGGGTTCCATCCCCAGCAATGCATAGATTTCAAAGGGGTGGTGGTCATCTTGCTCCACCTGGACCAGACCGCACTCTCCCAGTGCTCCCGAGGCTCGTGCCAGGGTAAGCCCAGCCCAGCCCATGCCCTGTCCAGGCCTGGGATACACTCTCTCCCTGCTCCTGAGGATGTACTTATGGAAATGCTTTGACCTTGGCATTGCTTCATCCAGCGGTTGTAGAACAGGTAGTACTTAGCCTGGGACGCAGTCCAGCTGTGACTGCTCCTGTCCTGTGCATCTGGACAGTCGGGTGTCCTCTTCATGTTGCTCAGCTTCAGAGCTGTTCCAGGACCTGCAAGGATGCCCTCCGCCAGTGCAGGGCTGATGAGGGCAGAGTTTGCTAAGTATGTGTGGGGGATGGGAGTCACCAAGAACAAGGGTGCCTTGTGAGAAAAGAGCAGGGAGCGTGGGCTGGGACTCATTCACAGCGCTGAGCCTGCACCCTCTGCGGCCTCTGTGGTTTGCGCCCCTGGAGCTGCTGCTTCCCAGACCCAGTCATCCGAAAGCAAGCTGTGTGACAAGGCAGAGAGGAGCAAAATACATTTACTCCCAAGCCATGTAAATAAAAACTGCCAAACCAGGAGGGCTTGTGAAGCTGGGCATAGTGGTGCACACCAGCAATCCCTTGATTACACTTGAGAGGCTGAGGCAGGAGGATCGCTGTGAGTTCACAGCCAGCCTGAACTACACAGTGAGACTCTGTCTCAAAAACAGCAAAACAGGAAGGCTTGTGGTTTTGGGTTGATGGCAGCTACTTATCAACCTGTCTTCAGATCTGGGGGCTCTTGGGTACAGATAAGTTGGTTGCAGCTTGGTTTGGCTGGTGGGTGCCAGCTATTTCATGGACCTGGATATTCCTGCATGGGGTCCTGTTCCTTTGACCCAGTGGAGTAACAACTGTCCCAGAGTCAAGTGTTGCCTGGGTTAAATCAGTTCAGGTCCCAAAGGCCCTGCATAGCCCTGAATGCTTTAGCCCAGCAGGCTTCGGGCCTGTACAGATGTGGTACCTCTTAGATAGTCTGAGGGCGCTTCTTTCTACATTCTTGGTGTCTCAAACAAAGAATTGAACAAAACATATGGAAAAGGCAGTGAAAATGTACATTTATTGGAGGCTGAAATGAAGGGGCCGGTGATAAAGCTCAGCGGCACAGCGCCTGCCTGGAAAGCACAAGGTCCTGAGTTTGATTCCCGGTGTACCACCCCCCCGCAAAGAAGGTTAAAATGAAATACATTGTGCAGAGGGAGAGCGGGCAGTAGAAAGGCTCACAGCAGCCGCAAGGTGAAGGGGAATGGATCTTTTGCATCCAGAATCCCTCTTTCATGCAAATAAGGCATTGGGAAAGTCATCCTATCAAATGCTCACTGGGCCCCATGCTAAGTAGAAACTGTCCTATCAAGAAACTCCTTGGCTTCCTTTACATGTAAATGAAGGATCAGGAATGGTGTCTTTTGATTGGTTGTGTCCACATGCAAAAAAGGATTAAAAAGAGCATCTTTTGATTGGTCATATGAACAGCACCGGATTCAAATGAAGGACTGAAAATAGCAAGCTTCTGATTGGTCCAAAACAGCCCTTTTCTGATTGGTTCTGTGTGGTGATGATGGCATTGGGAAGATGGAAAGTCCCTCACCCTGTTGCTCTGTCTTAGATGGACAGGCTAAGGCCAGGCCAGGTGCAGCCCTTGGGAGATGTCTCATGCCATCACTTGTTTACCGACCATAGCTCTGAAACCATTTGGTACCCAAAGGCTTCGTTTGCCCGCTTGCTTTTCACTTAGTTTGGGCCTTACATTCTAAGGTTAGACTTGGCTTATTCCCTCCTTGACTTTCCTATCCAGCTTTAGCTCCTGGAACAATAAATCTTGTGGGAAAAAATACAGCACAATGAACTCTGTCTTCGTGGGGCTGGAAGATTCAATTAGATCTTTTGCTTCACTACTGTCTTAGTCACTTTCTTGTTGCTGGGACACAATACCTGACACCCACAACCTAAAGGAAGAGAGGGTTCTTTTGGCTCACGGTTTCTAAAGGGTTCAGTCCATAGTCTATTGGCTCCAAGGCAGGAAGGGTGTAGACGAAGGGTCGGGGGGAGGAAACCTGCTCAAGTCATCATGAAGGCCAGGAAGTAGAGAGTGAAGGGAGGAGCGGGGAGGGAGATACACCCTCCCAGGTCACGTCCCCAGTGACCACCTTTCACCAACAGACCCCCACCTCCTAAGAGCACATTTAGGTATGACCTCATCCTTGGATTAATCCACAGATGAGTACATACAGTGCCCCATGATTCAATCACCTTCTAAAAGCCCCACTTCTGAACACATGAGGATTTGGGGGACATTTTAGATCTAAACCATAACAACTCTCTTGTTGCATACTTGTATGAGGGAGAGCCTTTAGTTAAGAACTTGATAACTTGCTAGAAAGGCCACCCAGTGATTGTCTTAGTGTGATGAAAAGAGCAGCCTCTAAATTAGAAGAACTATGGTTCTATCCTATTAAGGGAGGCAGGAGGGGCAATTTGAGAAGAATGCAGCTGAATGACTATGGCTTTGGGTTCTGAGAAGAGACAGGCATGGGTGGGGAAGGGGCTTGAAAGTTGCCAGGCACTTAAGAAAATAGTTTCTTCCCCCTTAAGGGCTAGACCAGGGTCACACTTGGTCCAGGCACCAACCTATTGTGTCTGGTTTATGAGCCTTTTATCCTCATCTGTTGCAGTTCTGGGTGTTGAACCCAGGACTTCTGCACTGAGCTCTATCCCCAGCCCTTTTTTATTTATTTTGAGACCGGGTCTCACTAAATTCCCCAGATGGGGCTTGAGTTTGTGATCCACCTGCCTCAGCCTCTCAGCACTGGAATTACAAGCATTACCTACCACACCTGGCCGCTTAACACTGGTGTTCTAGGCCCGGAGCCAAACTTATGATGTCCACCATATTTAATCTTCCTGACATCTCCCCCAGTGTGGCCTGGGACCATTTGAGGGGACCGTCCGTACCACCTGTGCTGCCATAGAAGCCAATTTCAGCTATGGTTAGCATTCAGTTAGAAAGCCACAAGCGTCCAACCACCGCCTCTGAGCCTTTTCTCTCCTGCACCTCCAGTCACTTCCTTCCTCTGGGCTGGGTACCCTTCCTCTGTCCTTGGGGTGCCCCCTCCTGCAGCAGCCCTGATCTCAGGATCTGCACCCTGAGCTCCGGGGAGCACGCCACACAGGTCCCTGTGACACAGGGGAAAGAAACTTCTAACCGGTAGATGTCTGGTATGAGTTCATGTTCTCTAAAATCGAAGAATGAATTCTAGGAACAACTAAGGTCAAGAGCAGAATATATTTATTGGGAAAAGAAAGCTTCTATCTGAGAGAGACAGAAGGGGTCCCCAATGGGTTGCTGAGGACCCTGCCTTTTCTAGGGATTTTTATAGAGCAAAACCACGAGGTAAGGCAGGTCCAAGGTGGGGATAAGTGGGAAATCGCAAGGCGGGCATGAGGTGGGACAAAACTATGATCAACTAATAAAATTACGAGCATAATTGCTGAGGTAATATTGATTAAATGGGGATCAAATGGGGAAGCAAGTCAGGTAGCGAGCAGGCATGAAACAGAACAGGGACTTTTCCTGGAGGGGGTGGATCAGTGGCTCTTCCTGGCTTTCCTGGATACCTGTTTAGAATGTCATTGTCCTTTATCCTTAGGGGAAGTATGTGGGTGCATTTGTTTCATCTTTTGTCTTGAGGTCTAGCCCTCAGCGGAGGTGTCTGTCTGCCCCAGAGTTGCAATGTATCCCGTCTTCTGCACTGGCTCCTTTGAGGGCCTAGCCCTGTGTGACTGCCTACAATATTTCTACCTAACTTAGCAGCCTATACCAATGGCAAGCCTCCCGCCTCAACCTCCCGAGTGCTGGGGTTACAGGCATGCGCCACCACAAGCGGCTGAAAATTTGTAAATTTATGCATTTTATTGATATAAACTATACATCAGTGAAGTTGATACTCCTGCGGCCCTTGGAGGCAGGACTAGGAACCTCACAGATGAGAAAACTGAGGCACAGAGGGGTCGTGAGGTTGCGGGCATGGTGCCTACTCCATGAACAGTGACCACTGCCATTGGCCTCGTGGCCATTTAATCCACTCATGGCCCTGGCGTGATGACCTGGAGACCTCCAATGTGTCCTGAAGACGGGCGGAGCGACCCTCCCCGGGTCTCAGCGGTAGGGGACACTGTCCAAGGGGCAGGGCGCCAGGGCAGGGGAAGCTCATCCTCCAGGCTGTGAGCGGGGCGTCTCGGGGAGACCCGCGTGGGGCTCGGGCGCGGCAGCACGGGTGCTCAGCGGCAGGGGGCGACTCCGAGCGAAGCGGGCACGGACCGCGGAATTCGGCCACGCCCGCGCGGGCCCGCGGTGCTCGAGGACGAGGGGCGGCGCCGCGGGCCGCGTGACCCGAGGCCGAAAGCGGGGGCCGCGCGGCGTGGGCGCGAGCGCGTGGGTGCGCGGGCCGCGGGGATTCGGGTCGCCTGGGTGCGAGGGGCCGCGAGGCGGGAGTGCGAGCTCAGGCGAGGGGTCCCGGAAGCGGGTGCGCGGGTCTGGCCGGGCGGGGCCGCGGCCTGCGGTGGCGGGGCGCGTGCGTCCCGAGGTCCGGCCGCCTCTTCCTGCCGGCGCCAAGTTTCGCTTTCTCGGCCCGGCACGAGGCCCCTCTTTCCCGCGGCGGACAGCGGGCCCCTGACCTTTCCAGGGGCCCTGGCGACATCTGGGAAGGGTAGGGTTCCCGCCCCGCCCGGCCGGGGTGCCAGGGCACTTCGACCCGGACAGCCGGACCTGCGGGCTGCGCCCCCCGGGCCCCTACGCTCTCCGACCCCTCCGCCCGCGCTAATTGTGGCCGCACTTGTTTAGGAGAAAGGCGTGGCCGCCCAGAGCCGCGCACCCGGAGCGCAGCGCTCTCCCAACTCCCAGGGTCAGGATGGGCGCCCTTCCCGATCGCGGTCTTGAGAGCGAGTGGGCGTGAGCACTTGCATATTGGGGAGGCGGGTGTCAAACGCCCCTCCCTCCCTCTCTCCCTTCTTTTTTCGCGGTACTGGGTATTGAACCTAGGGCCTTTGCACTGAGCTATATCCTCGCCCTTTTCTTATATTTAATTTTAGGAAAGGATTTGGCTAAGTCACTAAATTGCCCTACCTGGGCTTCCATTTGCGATCCTCCTTCCTCAGCCTCTTAGAAGGCTGGCATTACAGACCTGTGCCACCGAGGACGGCTGGCCCAGGAATCCTCTAGTAAGAAAAATTTACATTCATTTAGGAAATCTGCATTAACAAGAAAAGCAGGCCCTCGGGACACAGCTCTCATCAACTGAGGAGCCACATCTGCATAACAACGCCCGAGCTCCTTCAGCACCCGGCCCCTTCCTTCACCCACCACCCACCCAGCCACCACTGGCCCGGCCACTCCGGCCCCCAGCCGGTATTCCTGTGGGCGGCCCTGGGGCCTGCGTAACCTTCAGCTAGCTGCCTGATCCTTTTTGGACTCCTGGATTTTGTGCGTGCGTAAGTAATTAAATATGTATACTTTTTTCTCTCGTTAATCTGTCTCATGTTGATTTCTTTCATATCCCAGCCGGAGTACCTAGGAGGTTGGAGGAGAGCTATTTTTCACTCCCCAACCGTGGAAAGAAAGGGCCGGGGGTGGTGGGAGCCATTGAAGACGTTTGCGTGAGGGCCGGGCCCCGGTAGTGGTTGGCTGCGGGAGCGCGTAGAGAGGAGGGGCACAGTAGGGACCAGGACTTGGGGGCAGCACCCCCCTTCCCGCCCCCATTTGGGCCCTGTCCTAAAGAGTTTATAATCAAGTAGTGGAGACCGAACCCTGAGAGGAGAGAAATGAGCCAGGCGCCAGGGGGGTGACCCAGAGCAGGTGCCTCCTGGCAGTGGGAGGAGCCGTCCTGTCCTCTTCTTTCTGGTTCTTAGGTTCGAGGCCAGCAGAGATGCGTCTTCCAGTGCTCACCTAGGGCCAGTGCTTTGCTGTTTGGGCCCAGAGCTGAGGGGCTGCCTGTCTGCATTCCTGCTGTGACCGTCCCCTAGTTTGAAAACACCCACCCCAAAGGGTGCTAAGGGCCCTGGTCAAGGAGAAGAGGCGGCCTCTGCAGCTGTGGGGCACCCAGCCGCCTGCACAGGGCTCACGTGGCTGCTGGTAGTGCCAGGCGTTCTTACTGGGTGACTCTCCTAATCCTCACCCGTGGCTACCTGCGGGCAGGTGTTTTACCCACTTTCCTGATGGGGCCCTAAGACACCAGGGTAGCAGGGGCACCTGCCCTGCAGGCCGCCAAGTGGCCCCCCGTGTCCTGTGTCAGGGTCCACACGGGCTGCAGCTCTGCCTGTGGGCCCCCCCTTCTCAGGAGTCACCCCGGAGAAGCGGCTTGGCCCATGGTCTCTGCTGGACAGCTTGGGCCGTACGGGGGAATGGACAGCGGCAGGGACTTGGAGGGCAGGAGGAGGAGCCCAGGAGAGCCAAGAGCAGACTAATTCCAGCCAGGGCAGAGCGAGACTTGGGATGGGGCAGTAGCCCTGAGCAGTGCAGAGGACACGGTGGTGCCGCGTTTTTGATCGATTAGGGGAACTGCTGGGCCGTCATAATTTCCCTTTCTCAGAAAATGAAACTGAAGTGGGACCGCGGTCACGTGACAGGAGGCGCGGCTTATAGCCGGCAGCTCGGGGACTCTGCCCTTTCTTGCAGATCTGCGGGGCCGCAGCTGGCCATCAGCAGCACCGCCAGGCATGGAGTGCCCTCAGTGCCGGCACGTCTCCTGCGAGCGAGACCCCAAGTTCTGCAGCCAGTGTGGACTGCGGCTGCCCACCGCGGCCCCTGCGGCAGGTGAGGTGGGGCGCCGGGGTTCCGGCGCAGGGCGCCCAAGCCTGCTTCCCGGGAAGCGGGGCTCGGCCAGTGGGCAGCCCTCGGGGGCTCCTGCGACCCGATAGCTCTTTGCAGAAGCACTGTTGGTCATTTTGGTCGGGCTCTTTGCTAGCGGAGCCAGTCGCCTTTTTGAAGTTTCACTTTCGTTTCTGCGAAAGAACTGGGGGGTTCTTCTTTCCCATGGTGTGAGAGGCGCCCCGCAGCCGAGCCTAGGGTCGTTAGGGGTAATCTCAGGATGTGGGAGTGAGACTCTGTGTTGGTTTGTAGTGTGACCGCAAGGGGTCGCCACAGCTCACCCAGGCCCCTTCCTGTAAGTGCTGGTAGATGGATGGAGGAGCTCTGGGATGGGGTGGGGGTGCTCCGATGGGTCACACCTACCCGTGAGGGGCACGAGACCGCCTGCTGCCCACTCCCTTTCCTCTCTCCCCCTCTCCCACAGCCCCAGGGCCCTCTGGGACACCTTAGATGTGCCCCAGTTGCAGGGCCTTTGTGCTACCTGCTTCCACTACCTGGAGCCCGCCCAATGCGGGGCTGCGCTTGAGCCCTAACTCCTGCCCAGTCTTCGCCATCCAGGAGGCTGTCCTGAGCACCCACTGAAAACCGTGATTCCCTCCCCCAGATTCCCAGTTGCCCTTCACCCGGGTTTGCCCTCCTGGCACCGGGTCATCAGTGTGTGGCTTCCTGGGAGGCACTGTCTCTATGCTCTGCCTTATCCCACGCTCCTTGCACAGTGCTTGGTGCACAGTTGGCACTCAGTATTTACTTTGGGTACATCAGAGCAGGCTGGTGAGAAGACAGGCACGATTGTTTCTGAACATGCACTGAGTACACAGGTCTGCAGATGTGTTCCCTGGGGACTACCGTGGTGCCCTGGGGGGGCAGTGCTGCCCTCTGTGCCTGGGTGGGGTGTGGCCCAAGCTGTCCCTCTGCACTTAATCTTACAGGGCCTTTATTTGGTGCAGGAGGTATGAGTGTGAGAAGGCTGCTGTTGGTTGTTGATTTTTGTCTCACTGATTTCCTCTGTGTGTGTGGGGGGGTGCTAGGGATCAAACCCAAATTACCCAGATGGGACTCAAACTTGGCGATCCTCCTGCCTCAGCCTCCCTATGATTTCCTTTTGTTCTTGACTCTGGGGAAGGTCTTTGGGTAACATTTTAAGGGTTCTGGTTTTTCTTTTGAGTCTCCTGGGACTGGCTGGGTCACAGCAGCATGAGTGCACTTGGTGACCAATGGAGTGGCTGCTCTGGTGATAGGTTCCTTGCTTATGAGATTGGTGGAACCTCTGGTGCCTGGATCCTGCAGGACACCCCACCTGCTGGATCTGTACCACCTGGGCACTGGGAAGAACATCTGCCCACGTGGGAGAGGAAGGTTTGCAGCCCCAGAGATGAGAAAACACCAGTCTGCCTCTTGAGATTTGCCTGGCACTGTGCTGAGTGTGTAGCTGTGAAAAATCCCCATACTAGAAATGCTGGGAGCAAAGCACAGAGAGGTTAAGTAACTCAGCCACAGTCACACAGCTAGCACTTGGTAGAGGCAGGATTTGAACCCTTTGGAGTCCATGTCTTGGGAGGAACCTTGGCTGAGGTCTTGCTGGGCTCAGTGTGAAGGGAGAAACATCGGTGCTGGTGTGGTTTCCTTTGATGAGCAGGCACAGCCCTGCTTTCACAGGTGGGGGTGGGGGTGGGGAGTGGGGGCAGAGCACTAGGTAATTACTGAGGTGAGACAAAGCTGGGTGGTCAGGTTCCTGAGTGTGGCCGGAAGGGCTGCTGGGGACAGCCTGAGTGGCTTTTCTAAGTCTCAGGCTCCTGTGGGGAAATAGGCGACCCCATGGCCTTGCCCTGGTAGGGTCTCCCTGAAAGGTCACCATCCTGGCCCTCCTTCATTCTGGGTGAGGGCTTGAACAGGGCTGTGAGGGCCACCGAAGTGTTTGCCAACAGAACGGGAAAAAATGAAGGTCTGTCTGAGAGCATGGGTGTGAGACACCTCTCTCGGAGATGCTGTCAAGTCTTCTCGTACTTGAACCCTGCCCAGTGGCCTCCCATCCGGGCAGGTGGCAGGTGGGGAAGGCGGGCGCGGCGCCCTCTGTGCCCTGGAGTCAGGGCTCCAGCCCTGTGAGTGGCTTCGTCACATGCGGCTGGCACTCTGTACAGGAATAGAAACTGAAACCGGGGCGCCGCGCAGCTCAGCGGCGGAGTGCTTGCCTGAGGTGTGTGAGGCCCAGTTTGATCCCAGAACCCCCTTCCTCCCCGGGAAGAGAAGGAAAAAGAAACTGAAACCAGGATGGGGACTTGGCTGCAGCTACTTAAAGGGGAAAGGCTGCTGCCTCTCCTTCCTTTCAGCCACTTGCAGTTCCTCCCCCGGGCCAGCGGGGGTGGAGATCAGGGATGGGGATCCAGGGTCCCAGATGCCAGCTCCGGGGCTGAGGTGGGCCACTCCCTGGGGCTCGGACGGGAGGGATCTGCGGGTCAGCTGAGGCTGCCACGTTCCTTGCCCAGAGGCTCCCAGATGCCCGGGTCTTGGGGGACCCCATGGATAAAGGCATAGAGAGGACTTGGGGTCCCTGGTGGAGGTGGGAGGCAGTGGCTTGGCCAGGGTGAGGGCTTTGAATGCCGTAAATTGGGGTTGCCTGTGTGTCCGCAGGGCGTGGGGTATCCTGGGAGGTTTGTTAAAAATATAAATTGCTGGCCCTGCCTGCTCGAGTCCCCAGAGACCCCGGTGGACCTTTTACCTCGAATGCTGGAAGGTTACTTTGAGGGGTGACACCCTGGGCACTGTGTTTCGCTCTCATTTTCTAAGTTTGCAGGAAGGTTAGATGTTTGTATAAAGGAGAAAAGATGAGATGAGAATTCTCAGACCACATGGGCCGGGAGCTCAGGAGGGTGATGGTGGGGTCACTCCTCGGGGGTTCAGCTCAGGCCCTGGTGTGGATGGGGTGGGGTGCAGGCTAAGGAGGTGAAGGGCCCCCCTCATGTGGGTGGTGATCCAGCTTCAGGAACAGCCTGAGGACCAGGGCCCAGGCCGGTGTGCGAGGGACGGTGCGAGGGATGGGGTCAGTGGGCTGGGGAGTGGCCCGCACTGTGGGTGTTTGGTTTCTGAGTTTTGCTCACCTCTACCCCCAGCTCCAGACCTGGCACATAGGGTGAAGTTGCGTTGTACTGTGTGCCAGTGTGCTTTTCAATTGTGACAAAATAGTCGCATGATTTCACACTTTGATCCTCTTCCCGGTGTGGGGGTCGGGGCATTCAGTGCACTCACATGGCTGTGAGGCCATTGCCACCGTCCACCTCCAGAGCTCCCGCGTCTTCTGAACTGAAACTCTGTCTCCATCCAACATTCCTGCAGCCCCAGCTCTGGCACCCATCCTTGCACCCTGTTTCTTGGGTCTGGCTGTTCTGGGACCCTTCAACATTGGCATTGGCAGTGTCCTGGGGGGTGCCAAGGAGGCCAGCTGAACAGCCTGACTTCAGTTTTTTTTTTTTTTTTTTTTTTAATTTAGGAAAGAGTGTGTGTGTGTGTGTGTGTGTGTGTGTGTGTGTGTGTGTATGGTATTGGGGATGGAACCCAAGGCCTTGCTAATGCTAGGCAAGTACTTTGCCATTGAGCTATATATATTCCAGTTTTTTTTTATTTTTTATTTTGAGACAGGGTCTCTTTGTTGCCTAGGATAGCTTTGAGTTTGTAATCCTCCTGCCTCAGCCTCCTGAGTCACTGGGATTACCAGTGTGTGCCACCACACCTGGCACCTTTTTCGTATTGAAACTTAGTCCTTGGAGCAGTCCAGCTCCCCAGCTCAGCAGTAGGAAGCCTCGGCCCCTGCTTAGAGGGTTCAGTTGTTCACAAGCTTCTTGCCCCTGCCTCTGGTCCTGGCCACCTTGTCCTCCTCCATGAGGCAGCTTGTCCTTGGGCTGCAGATGGAATGGTGCTGCTATAGCCACCCCCCCCTCCTCCTGGAGGGACCAACAGCTCAGAGCTGCGATGGATGCTCACTTGGGAACCGCAGCACCATTCCATCTGTTTGTTGAAGATCTTTTTCAACTTCTGCTTTTCGGCTATAAGGGTGTGTGTGAGAGCAAGACATTTGGAGGACTTGTTATCAGTTCTAAGTCCCATTAGTGAACTTCCTTCAGCGAAGCTCCTGAGTGCCGTGCATGGCCAGGCATGGGCTCAACGGAGAACCAGATCTTCGTAGTCCTGCCCTACGGAGAACCAGGTCTTTGTAGTCCTGCCCTCCGGAGTATGCAGAGGCTGCAAGCAGGGGGACGGACAGGGCTAGGAGAGGGCAGACGGGTGGGACTGGGGAGGAAGTGCCCAGAGCAGGGCATGCACCTGGAGCAAACCTGGGGCCTTGCAGAGGGGTCTCGGGGGATCAGGTAAGAGAAGGTTCTAAACACAACTGTGTGAGAGCACTGGGGTTACAGAGACCCAGGTGAGAAAGTGGACACCTCTTGAAGGGGGCCGTTGGGCCCAGGCGGGCGGTTTTGAGTGACCATAGCGCGGAGTGGATGGCTGCTGTGGATGGGTGTAGACCAGCAGGTGGACAAGTGGGTCAGAGCCAGGAATTGGGAGGCTCCAGAGGCCTCTGGGCCACCACGGGAGGAGGAGCTTTTGGAAGGAGAGGAATGGGTGGGCACTGTTTTAGAGGTGTGGAATTGAGGCACTGATCAGGTAGATGTTCAGACTGCCCCCCTCTTTCTCTGACCTGACCGGGTTGCAGCTGGGGTCGGGGTCCTGGCCCCGTCCTGCCTGGCCTTGGGGGAGGACGGGGCTGATCCGCCACAGCACATGCTCAAGGGGAGGGGGCCGGTGTCCCCTTCCTGGGCTCCTCGCTCTTCCCTGATCTTCCTTTATCTGCCTGTAGATGCCGAGAACAACTCCTTGATGTACTCAGCCCCCGAGGGAGAGCGGGAGCTCAGGGAACCTCTGAAGGAGGATGGGGACCTGCATTCCATCCCAGTCTCCGGCGACTGGCAGGCAAATTCAGAGGACCCCAGTTCTGATGCCTCCTGGACCCGCGTCCGAAAGGTGAGGGAGCCGCTCCTGCCTCTGCCTGTCCCCGCTTGTCCCCCTGCCTTCTGCTTCACCTGGAAGCTTTTTCCTGAGGTGGTTTGATTGGTGGCCAGGCTAGGTCTGCTTTGAGAGACCTTTGCTGTCCCCGTGTCCCCATGGTGTCTTCTCTGGGACAGCGTTACTGGACAGCTGTCCAGCTGGCCCCCAAGTGCTGCACTGCCAGCCTGCAGAGCCCTGCTCCTGGGCAGTGACAGAACTGTCCCATGTCTGTCTCCTCCGTCGCAGGAGCTGTGGCTTCCAGGCCCCTGGGTCCCCTGTCCACCTCCCAGACCTGACACATGTGGGGTTGGGGGGCTGGTCCTGGGGTTGGGGGGCTCGAGGGTTCTGGGCAGGGCTGGTACTGGGAGTACACTGGTAGCCAGGTGTCCTTCCTCCAAGAGTGAGGCTTAGCCTGTCTCTGTCCCCCATGGCCTCCAACAGAACCTGCAGTGTGTTAGACACCAGGAAGCATTTCTTCCATCAGGGACCTAATGGGAGCCCTGGGGAGGCTTCCCAAGGGAATTACCTAGAAATATTTGCTCCAGCCCAGTGAAGACCCCAATGGCCATGTCCAGATGTCTGCTTCCTGCTGGGTTCAGGGAAGGAAAATTTGGCTTTTTTAAATTTTTATTTTACTTTACTTTTTATTTTATTTTATTTTACTTTACTTCATTTTACTTTACTTTATTTATTTTATTTTATGTTGGGGATTGAACCTAGGGCCTTTGCTTTGAGCTACATCCCCAGCCCCTTTTAAAATTTTTTTTACTTTGTGACAGGGTCTCGCTAAATTTCTAAGTTGCCTGGGCTGGGCTCAAACTTGCAATCGCTCCTGGGATTACAGGCATGTGCTACCACATCCCACTGTGAAGTTGTCTTTCTGTGACTGGGATGGGCTAGTTTTCGGTATTATTCCTGGTAGGTGGTGCCCTGTGGGGCAGCAGGAGTGGGAGGGACACAGCTGGCCGCGCTCTGATCTGTTTTTAGTTGTTTGCACGGGAGCAGTGTGTGTTTGTGGTAGTATGTGTGATGTGTACATGAGTGTGAGGTGTGTGTGTGTGTGATTTGTATTTGAGGCCAGCCTGAGCTGCATAGTGAGTTCAAGGCCAGTCTGAACTACAGAGTGAGACCCTGTCTCAAAAAAAAAAAAAAAAAAAAGGTCCTGAAATCTTCAAAAGATGAGCGATTTGTGGTACAGAAGTGATTCCTCAATTAGTGTAATGGCCAGTTTTTCATCGGTAATCACAGTCCAGAAGATGGTGAGTAACGCACTCAAGTGCTGAAAGGTAAATAAAACTGTCAGTGTAATTTTGTATCTAGAAAAATATCCTTAAAACATAGAGAAGGTTATAAGATTATAAGAGAATGTCACGAGCAACCGCAGACCTGATGTCTAACAACAGTTGCTTAAATGTAAAACCAAAAGCACAAGAAACAAAAGTAGATGCTAGAACTTGGACTTTGTCAAAATGAAAAACTTTGTATATTCAAGGACAAAACAGGGCCGGTGAGATAGCACCTGCCTGGCAAGCGCGAGGTCCTGAGTTCGACTCCCGGAACCCACATACGAAGAAAGGGCCGGTGATATTGCTCAGTGGCACGGGCGCCTGCTGGCACGCGAGGTCCTGAGGTCGACCCCCGGTACCCACAAAAAAAACAATCAAACAAAAAAAAAAGGACAAAATAAAGTGAAAAGACAGCCCATGGAAAGGAAGAAAATATTTGCAAATCACATATCTGAGGGGATTTAGTATCCACGGTATATAGAAAACTCTAAAAACTTGACAATAAAACATAGTTCAACTTAAATATGGGCAAAGCGCTTGCTGAAATATTTCCCCAGAGAAGATTTACAAGAGGCCAGCAAGAGTGTGACACAGTGTGGACATCGCTGGTGACCAGGAGGCATGGGCAGGAGCTTCAGTGAGGAATCGTGTCTCACACACCAGGAGCCAACAGCTGTTGGCGAGGATGTGCAGGGGTTGGAACCATGGCCCAGCGATGCTGGGGCTGTAAAATACTGCAGCCGCTGTGCAAGACAGGCTGTTCCCCAGAAAGCTAAGCATAAAATTGCCCTCTGACCCAGCAATTCCACTTCTGGTACGGGTCACAGAGAAACGGAAACAGGTATTCAAACAACACCTTTCCCTTCAAGTTCAATACAGCATTATTTATAACAGTCAAAAGCAGTGGGCAGTGTGGTGGTACATGACTGTAATATCAGCATTCTAAGAGGCTGAGGCAGGAGGATTGCAAGTTCGAGCCCAGCCTGGGCAATTTAGTGGGACCCTGTCTCAAAATAAAGAGTTGAAAAACGCTGTGGGGCTTGAAGCTCAGTGCGAGGGCCCTGGGTTTAATTCCCAGTACTAAAAAAAAAAGAAAAAAAAGCAGCACCACTGGTACATGTCCATTACCACATGAATGGATAAACTGGTTGTGATGTATACATACAGTGGACTATTATTTGGCTGCGAAAAAGGAGGAAGTGTGCGTACCCATGCTGCACTGGGGATGGACCTCAGAAGCGTGCTGAGTGAAGGAAGCCAGATGTGCGTGACCCCATTGGTGTGGACTGGGCAGAGTACACATGTCCATTGCAAGAAGGCAGTTGAGTAGTTGCCAGGATCTGGGAGGAGAGAGATGAGGAGTTCCTGTGTAACAGAAATGGGTTTCCTTCGGGGGAGCCTGTTGAATAGAGATGGTGATTAACAGCATTGTGACTTTTTGAGAAGTCATTAAATCATCCACTTGAAGATGGCTTGTTTGGGTCTGGGGGTGTAGCACAGTGGTTGAACGCTTGCTTGAGTTGCCCGAGTCCCTGGGTTTGAACTCCAGCACCACAGAAAAAGAAAAAGGCTCTAAACTTTATGATTTTCATCTCAACAACGAAACATTATGGGCCAGGCGTGGTGGCTCAGGCCTGTAATCCCAGGACTCTAAGAGGCTGAATCAGGAGGATCACAAGTTTAAGCCCAGCCTGGGCAACTTAGTGAGACCCTGTCTCAAAAACAAAAACAAAAAAACAACCAAAGAAGCAGCAGGCACTGGAGGTGAAGCTCAGTGTAAAGGCCCTGGGTTCAATCTCCGGTACTGCAAAGAGGAAAAAAGAAAAAAAGAAAAAGAAAAGAAAATGCTATGTACAGTATTGTCACCGAAGGAAACTTGTAAAAACAGAAAAGCCCGGTCCACACTTGCCGTTCAGAGCACACTGGCAGCTGGCGGCCTTATCCCTGGGGAGCAGCTCACAGGGCTGTTGTGTGTCCCAGGCACGGTGCACCTGTGTCGTTCCTCACCTGACAGTGGCGTGTGCAGTTCTGAGTGCATCCGTGAGGTTCCCACACCAGGCGGGGTGCAGGACACTGCACATGGGAAGCCAGGACACAGGAGCCATGGGCCACCCTTGCCCTGTAGAGTGGGTGGCCGGGTTGTGGCTAACAGGGTCTGTGGGGAGGCCACCCCTTGTGTCCACGGGTGACAGGCTCCACTGGCCTCTGGATGCCGGCTAATGGGTGTTCTTTGCTGCTCTTGCTCCTTGAAGAGGCAGATGGGTTTGTGCTTCCTGCAGCGGGTGGGGCTTTGGGAGGGTTCTCCTTCCTCAGCTTCCTGCCGGGCTGCCTGCCTCAGCTTCCTTCCTCCTAGTGGAGGCCAGGAGGTGCCAGTGTGTGTGCCCTGGCGCCAGGCCCGGGAATCCTGTCCTGGCTCTGCCCTGGTACCTTGGACTGACCTGCCCCTGCCAGGTCTGCAACTGCGTCTAAAGCCCTGGCCCAGGAGTGCGGAGAGAGGCCCGGTGGAGTTCGGGGTGCCTGCTGCTCAGGGTGCTTCTTTTATTCTGAGTTGCCCTGCTTACCTGCAGCTCTGTCCCAGCTCTGCTATACCCTCCTGCCTGCTGGCCCCAGACTGTGAGGATGCTGGGGGCTGGCTCAGTCCACCAAGTGGGTGCCCCTGCCCTGGCCTTACTGAGGGTGGAGGTCTTGGAGGATTTGCTGGAGCAGTGCATGGGGTAACCCTGCCCTGTCTGAAGGGGCTCGTGTTTCAACAGGGAGTGGCCCCAGAGCTTTTTGTTGGTGCTGTAGACAACACATCTGATGTCATAGAAGCCACTCATTACCCACCGAACAAGAGAAAGAAGCAGGACGCAAACCCTTTTGAGGTGGAGGACGCTTGTTCTGCAGCCTGTGAGCAGGTGGTTCGCATGCACAGTTGCACCAGTGCTTCTGGCTAACCTTGCATGCCAACAGGCCGCCCCCGTGCCTCAGTCCTCATCCCCTTGAGGGGCAAGGAATGCTGGAGCACCCCCAGGCCCGCCTGTGAAGTGACTCAGGCTTTGGCTCTTGTGATGGAGGGCATTTGGTGAACACTCTGTGTCCTTCCATCCCATCACCAGCTTTTATTTCTTACGCAACTCTCTTCTTTGACATCTGGAGAAATTTCCCCCGATGGAAGCTCCACAGCAACCCAGGACCCTTCTCACAGAGAAGAGCAGGAGTCCAGGCTCATGGGGCCGCAGGGACCCAGGACTAGCAGGGAGTATTTTGGCTACACCGGTACCCCGCCAGCGGGTCACGGCATGCTCACACCCGCATTGTGGACGCCTGGCTGAACTTAGTGCCTGTCTCTGGAGGCTCAGTCCTGGGGTCTGTCATTCTCTGCAGCATTCGGGGGTCTTACAGGGCTCCTTAACAATGTAAGAAATGACACTTGCTGAGTGTGGTGGTGCATGCCTATAATGCCATCACCCAGGCAGGAGGATTGCAGGTTCTAGGCCAGCACACAGAAAGACTTTGTCTCAAAAGCACAAAACGGGGTGCAGTAAAAGTGCTTTTGCCTATGAGGAACAGGGTAGCCTCGAGCACCAAAGGGATGATACTGTGAGGTTTAACTCTGGCCTTCCTGCATAGGGTGCTGCCATTCTCTGAGTAAGGCGGCCGCACGTTCATTTCACAAGGACCAGCACCAGAACAGGCTCTGCCCTGGACCCGCACAGGTCAAAGTGGGAGGCTGGCAGGCAGGTGTGTCCTTCCTCTATGGGCTTAGGCTTGGGCTTGGCAGTGAGCACCCTGCAGCACCCACTTTGCACAGCACAGAGGGCTGGGCCTGGCTGGGGGCAGAGCACTCGTAGCTGTGAGGTTCTGGGTGCCATCCCTAGCACCCCCAAAAATGCAAAACAGGAAGTAAAATGGAAGAGTGATATGTGAGGAAGAGAAGGGCCTGAGCCCTTGAGGAATCAGAGGCAGCCAAGCAGGAGCGCAGCAGGATCAGTGGGGCAAAGCTGTCTGTCCTTGCTCCAGACTTGTATCTTAAATGAAATGATTAATCATGTGGGAAAATAATACAGCTCTGGGAAGGATTTGCTTTCTTTGGAAGTTGGCGAAAATATCCTAAAATCCACCTGAACTGTAAGTTGGTGAGAATACCTATCAAGGACACAAAAAAGAAAGCAAAGGAATGGAGACTGATAGTAAATCTCCCAACCCAGTGATTGCAGTGTCCCCTGCAGGTGCACAGACAGGCAACAGGAGTGTCCCCAGCGAACAGTGAGAGTTGGCATCTTAGGAAGGCACTGTCTGAACCCCAGGCTCACCATGTGGAAAAAGCCATGTTCCCAGTTCATACTAACACTAAAATATGTCCCAGGTTGTTTACATATTTTAATGCAAGACAGCTTCTTTAGAGTTCTAGAAAATATAGGTGAATGCTGTATGTATCAAATTATGCAAATGTTCCTAAGCTTCATAAAAAACCCATAAAACCTATAAATACTATTGTGGCTGTATAAACATCAGAGATTCTGGGTCAGAAAAGATGACCCCTGGGGGAGGCCATGCCAGAAGGTATTCACAAAGGGTTAGAAACAGCGACACTTCGCTAATTCTTGTGAAGGACCAAGTCAGCCCACAGATGTCCAGAATAGTGGGTCAGGGGTGCAAGAGGCAGCTTGGAGAGGAAGAGATGAAGGGGCTGTAAACATCATCAGAAGGGTGAGCGTGTGGCTGCCCTCAATTGGGTGGCCGTATTCCCTCTCACGGTTGAGTTTAGTTTTATTAAAAAGGCATTGGGGATGGAGCTGAGTGTCAGGGCGCTTGCCTAGCATGCACTGTGTCCTGGCTTCTGTGCCCAGCACTGGGGAATAAGAATGGTGTGTGGGCTGGCAGCTGCTGGCCAGGTATGGCCAAATGTGGCTGAGTGTGGCCAGGGTACACAAGCTGGGCCGTTGCCTGGCTGCCGTCTTTGCTCATCCTCGAGCTGGGCTTTGGTCCCTCAGAGGGTCTCTCTGGGCCACCCCTGCATTTACTGTGGTCCTCACAACCCCCATGTGATGGGGAGGAGGCAGTGAGTCCCTCCTCCTGGCCCCACTCTCCCCACCCCAGGAGTCCTGCAGAGATTGGTGCCCTCCAAGTGCCATGTGCTTCTCGTCCTTCTTGGCCGACTGCTCCCCTCCTTCTGAGCCACCTTCCACAGGGAGGGCAGCGGCAACTGTCCGTAAAGTCTACACCTGAAGGACAGATGGTAGGGACTGTGCTTCTAATATGCCTGGAGGCCAGGGACTGGTCACAGTGAGGTCCCCCTGTACCATGCCTCAGCTGGTGCTCCATGGCAGCCTGAGGTGCATTTGCAAGAGCTGATATCGATGTCATCGAGCAGTTACAACATCAGTCACCTGGACTTACTTTCTACTCATATAAGAAGGAAATGACCTAATTTGAGGTTTAATCATTTCAATCATTAGGAATATTTGGTTGGCTGAGCATGGTGGTGCAGGCCTGTAATCCTAACACTCTGGGAGGCTGAGGCAGGAGGATCATGAAGTCAAGCCTATCCTGGGCAATTTAGTGAGACCCTGTCTCAAAATAAGAAATTGAAAAAGGCTGGGGATGTAGCTCAGCATGCACCTGTACAGCCCTTCTTACCAGCTCAGCTGTGGGGATGAACCAGCTGGTTCCTGGCGGCAGGGGGTTTGGGGAGCACCCAGCACCCACTTATCAGTTGTGTTAGTCACTTTCCTGTTGCTGAGACAAAATACCTGATACCCACAACTTAAAGGAAGGTAGTCAGTGAGTTCAGTCCATGGTCAGCTGGCTCCAAGGCAAAAAGGGCTTGGTGGAAGGGCGTGGCGGAAGGGCTGTGGGGAAGAGAGCTGTTCGCTGCAGGATGGCCGGGAAGCAGAGAGCGAGGGCAGCAGCCAGGGCAAGAGTGCACCCTTCCGAGTCATACCCCAGACCTCCAAACACAAGTCAGCTATGAAGTCACCAATGGACAGACCCACTCGTCACCTTCCAAACACGATATGTGGGGGACATTTGACATCTAAACTGTAATATCAGCATCTGCTCCCATCTACCTGTGTGAGGATTCGGCCAGCACACAGCCTCCCTCCTGCCTCATCCCTCCTGCCTCAGCCTCTCACAGCACTGGGATTACAGGGGTGCATCACCACACCTGGTTGGACCTCAGTTTAATTCTGGCTGAGCAGGAAGTCATGGGAGACAAGGCTTGTCTTTAGCCACAAAAACCCAAGAGTCTTTGCGAAAGAGATGGGGCCTCATTTTTGGGCTTCAGCATCGTTTAGACTCAGCCCTGTGCTGCCTCCTCCAGGGAGCCATCTGGGTCAGGAGCTCTCTGACCTCCCCTGTGCTGTCCTCACTGCCTTGACCCATTGCGCTTCCCATGTATTGTGTGTCATATCTGCCCCACTGTGCTGTCAGCTTCATGGGATGGGGGCCCCATCGAACCCTGGTGTCCTTGCGCCTGCAGAAGCTCATATTGCTCAGGGGCTGGCTGTGCAAGTGATGCTGCTTGCATGAAGCACCAGCATATGGAGAAGGGGGCGGCTTGTCTGACTCAGTGGGACTCAGCAGCTGCCTGTTGGAAACCACCAGGAAGCTGATGGGGACAGAACCCCCAGATGCGTCAAGAGTCATGGGGTGCAGAGTGGGAAGGTGGGGTGTTTAGGTGTCCCTAAGGTTCTGTGGGGCTGACCCCCCCCATTGCCACCCTGGCTTCCCACTCACAGTGGCCCTGGGAGCCTGTGGGGACGCAGTCCTTGTGGCTACCCACACAGGTGAGCTGCTCTGCATGGCGATGAGGTCTGCACTCGTGACTTGTCGCCTTCCAAAGCTGGAGAAGGTTGTGTTTAAACTTTACATTCTTAAATGTTTAACCATGCTTAGAGGGCCGAGGATGCCCCACAGTGTGCTGGCCATCAGGGCACAGCTGTTGGGGGTCACCTGGCATTCTGGGGGAGCTGCAGGCTGACTCGGAAGGTGGCTGCCCACATTATGTGCACATGAACCCATGTTATTCGTGTCCCTTTCCCAAATGACTTAACCCCAGGAGCGGGGACGTGGGTTGGCACAGGCGTACCTGCCTATCAGTGTGGTAGGCCTTGAGGGGTGTAGGAATGATTTGGTGACCAGATCAGCATTCCCTCTAGAATGCCACACCCACGGGGTCCCAGAGTCCCCCACAGCTGCTTCTCAGGCTCCCTTCCTGGCTCCTGAGGCAGGAAGGATGCTTGCGCTGGGTCCAGGATGTGCCTCTTGGGGGCAGCAAGGAACCCTCGACTCCTGCACATTCCCACATCCTTCTCTTTATTCCATTGTGTGTTCATAATGTGTAGGGTGCAGGTGTGGAAATGGCAGAACAAAGGTTGTGGCCTGCACTGCATGTTCCTCAGCTCTGCCATCCCTGTCTTTCTTTGCTCTGTTCTGTCGAAGATAAATTACCTGGGTGTTTTGCTGCACACCCGTATTCCTGGGAGGCTGAGGCGGGAGGAGTGCAAGCTCAATTCTTGCCTGGGCAATTTAACCACTTAGTAAGACCCTGTCTTAAAGTAAAAAATAAAAAAGGGTTAGGGATGTAGCTCAGTGCAAAGGCCCTGGTTTAGATAGCCAGTATCACAAAGGAATTGCTGATGTAACAGATTTCGTAAGTGGGGTCTGGCCAAGCTAAGCTTAAGGCATTTGAGAAATTGGAGGAAAACATTGGATAGCATATGATAAATCTAAGAAGTAAAATTAGTGTCTTTTTTTTTTTACGTTTAGAGGAGAAGGAAGAAAAAGAATCAGAACCCATCCAGTCCCTCGGAGCTGAGTTCCTTGTCCCTCTCTCTCTCCAACTCTTCAAGTCTGAGTTTGCTCTCAAGCCCTGGCTCCCTGGATGCAGCCGTGCCCCACAGCCGAGCCCAACAGGGTGACCCAGCCAGCCAGCCTAGCCAGCCCCTGGACTCGGGGATGCTGCCGGTGGAGGGGGGTGGCCCCCTTGGCTCTGTCGCACATGTCGAGGGTGGCAACAGCCCTGTGCAGGGTCAGACTGCTGGAGCCACTGGCACAGCCCTGGGAGGCATGGCGCAGGAGCCTCCGAGACGGCGGGATCCCAACGCCCCCGTGCCCTCTGGAGAACAAAGTCCCTCTGGGGAGCAGTCCAGCCCAACCGCCTCTGCCTGTGAAGACCACCCTGTGGCTGCAAATGTCACTCAGCAGTCTGAGTCCAAAGGGGACAACTCAGAGCCCGAGGAGAAAGCACAGAAGGGAAGACAGCAGGCAAAGTTGCCAGCGTCTGGGGTGAGTGTTGGGTGCCTGGCGTGATAGCACGCCCTGGCCACCTCACTGTGTCTGCAGGTGTGACGTCACCCTGCTGCCTGGTACTTGCTCCCTGCAGGGGGTCAGGAAAGGGGCCGCTGGCCTCCCCCCACTCAAGTTTATGTCCACTGCTCAGCCATATACCACTGAGTTCAAGTCTGTCCCTACTGTTCTATCACCGTGACTCAGGGGCTGGGGCCATTATTTCTTCCAGGGAACGGGTGATACAGCTGAGCCAGCTAACAAAGCCAACAGGGCCATCAAGGATATGAAGGACAACACTCAGCCAGCCAAACAGTCACTGGAGGGCCCCACTGCACCCAAGAAATCCTGCCAGGTAGAGGCCTGTGTCTCCTTGTGTCTGCCCCCGCTGTTCTTCTGCAGCCCTTCACGCATTCTCTGGGAATGTTTGTGGGGTGCTAGGGTACCGTGCGAGGGGACCAAGGTGCTGCCTGCATGGAGCTCACTAGAGAGGTGCTGTGGCGGAAAGCAGGTGCTGTGTGGGCCCCAGGCAAGTGGTGCCCTGAGGGAAGGCCAGTCCCTCAGCCCGGCGGTCGGGCAGGGCCTTGGGATGTGCTGCGGAGCAGAGAACAGTGGGAGCGAGGGGTGAGCATGGGCCACCCGGGAACCTGTCCTGACAGAAGGATTGGTGTGTGCCAGGGCCCCCAGGGTATGGTGGGCCTGTCCTTAGCGCAGAAGGCAGCTGATGTGTGAGGGGAGGAGAGGCCGACAGTGAGGAAAGCTGGAAAAAGGGCTCCTTGGAGGACCTGGGAGTGGACCAGAGACCCTGGAAGGTTCAGAGCAGGGAAGGACAGGGCCGCTCTGGCAGCTGTGTGACGCATGACAGCGGAGGACAGCTCAAGTCCTGGCCTTAACAGCTGGGTTGGGTTGCTCATTCCAGAAAGCGGAAGCCAAGGGCAAGTCGGCTGTTGCTGGGGGAAAACCCAGTAAAAATGGAAATGTGAAGCTAGACGATAGGAAGAAGGCAGAAGAGAGTAATAAAACTCAAGCAGCGGCTGTGAAAAACGAGAAAGAGCAGAGGAACCAGAGCACCGCGGCACAGGAGGTCACAGCAAGGTAGGACTGGGAGGCCTGAGCAAGGGGGCCTTGGGGGCCGCCCTGGCCACATCTCTGTTTTTTTTTGTTTTTTTGTTTTTGTGGGTACCAGGGGTTGAACTCAGGACCTTGCGCACCAGCAGGCACCTGTGCCGCTGAGCTATATCACCGGCCCTTTTTTCATATGTGGGTACCGGGAGTTGAACTCAGGACCTTGCACTTGCCGGGCAGGCGCTTATGCTGCTGAGCTATCTCAGTGGCCCCACATCTCTGTTGAGTTCATCTTTTGGGGAACTGCTTACAAGTAGGCTGGGTGGGGTACCTGTTCCAAATTCTCCTTTCCTGATCGTCCCTGGGGTCCCAGAGCCAATATGGCCTTTCAGAACGCAGGAGAGTCCCAGAATGCATCATGGCCCAGAGTCCTTCCTGGACTGCCCAGGTGATGGAGCAGGAATGGCCTGCTTTGTAAAGCAAGAGAGGAGTTCGCTTACCGTGCATAGTGTATCTGGGCCCTGGACATCACCGTACTCTCGCTTGGTATGTTAGTGCACAGTAGAAAAGCAAAGATGGTGCCTGTGTGCCTGGGTGTGTGCTTGTGTGTGTGCACACACACCTACATGCGAACCAGTGCATACAGAAGGGCAGACAAGCGAGCTGCAGCACCTCCCTGTCTGTTCTCCCCAGCACGCTGGGCCCTGGGGAAGGACTCACCGTGTACTTCCATGCCATCATCTCGAAGCACTTCGCATTTGACCCCAACTGCCACCAAGTGTTTGTGCGCGGTGGTAAAGGACTTGGGAAGCCAGAGTGGACAAACGCTTGTGAGATGCACTACGCCAAGTGAGTATACTGCGGGCTGGCTCAGGTGGGTGTAAGTGATTACCATCACCAAGGACATGGATGATATTCTTAAACTTCCAGAAAATGAGTATTTCAGACAAATCCTCCTCGTCGTGCCTTTCTTTGTCACACTGGCTCTTCCTCTAGGTCACTGGCCTGTTCTAGACACGTGCTGTGGGTTGGCACCCATTGGTCTGGACTCTGTCCCCCATGGTGGCTAGAGAAGAGCTGACATTCCCAGACGTGTCATTTTGTTGTTGTTGTTGTTGTTTGTTTTTTGTGGGTTTTTTTTTGCGACAGGGTCTCATTATGTAGTTCAGGCTGGCCTTGAACTCATGGCGATCCTCCTGCCTCAGCTTCCCAAGTGTTGGGGTTACAGGCATGCACCACTGTGCCTGCTGTAACTTTTGGATAACTGCCCAGTGTCCCATTGATTCACAGGGACTTACAGGAGACTGGGGGTCTCATCGAGGGCAGCATGGTCATTCCCAAGCAGAGCATGAACTGTCCAATCCCATACAAGTATGTCATTGTCAAACCCCAGAGCCCCGTGGAGTATGAATTCATCTACAAGAAGCAGAAGAAAGGCGAACACGTCAACCGCTGTCTGCACATACTGCCCCGTCTGGTGGCTGAGGGAGGTGAGCCTGTCACGTCCTAACCACACTCCCGGTCCTCTTGGCTCTGCCTCGGCCCCACCTCCCCCTGCCTGGATGTTCCGTAAAACAGTCTTTGGAAGCGTGTGTGGCTGTGTAGAGGCGTTTGGACCCTGCTCTCAGCTCAATTTGACTTGACCCAGGATCTTTGCACTGAGCTATATTTCCATCCCTTTTAAAAAAAGAAATTATATTTTGCAATAGGGTCTTGCTAAGTTACCTGGGCTGGACTCGAACTTGCAATCCAGCCGGTCCTAAGAATGGCCATGAATATAGCCCTCACCCCCCAGCAGGCATCTGCCCAGGGTACTGTGCTGCAAGGGAAACTACACTGTCCTGGGGAGGTGTCACTGTTCCTGGTACACAGGAAATAGTACTTGTACCATGTCACTCATTATCGGAATGGTGCTCGGTGCTGGGAAGCCATGGGGCCATCATCGTGCAAGGTGTGTTTCCTGCACATGGTCGTGTTTTACAGGGCACGTGTACCAAGTTTGCAGAGCTGCATGGTTACACAGATTTGTGGCTCGAGTTCAAGGCTTATCCCCACGGGCTGTCTGGGACATCTCTCCACACAGGGGCTTGCCAGGGGTGGCTGATGGAGTGCATTCTGGTACCTTGGTTTACCAGAGTCTTCTGGTTTTCCTTCCTTTCTTCCCTCTTCTGGCTCCTCCCCACTGTCACTGCCACCCAGGAAGGGCCTGAGTTCATGGGTTTTCATGATCTGAGAGTGACACTATTCTTGCTGTCATCCTAGAATGGCATCAGTATGATGACATTATCTGCATGAAGCCTGGGATGTGGCAGAAAGCCAAGGATTTGATACCTTTCTGGCCGAGGAGTGACCTGGTGGCAGGGAAGCACATGGCGGCTGTGGTCATGCTGGACCGCATCTTCAGCATCCTGCAGACCTGGAACCTCATCAACCTGAAGAACTTTTTCACCCAGTTCCTGCAGTTTTACTCTGTTGTCCGAGAGCCTGTGGTTTACGAAGGGATGAAGGAGACATGGAGTGATCTGCAGTACACAGAGAAGGAGGTAGGGCTTCCGTGTTGCCTGTAGCAGGTCTGCTGTGGGCAGACAGTGTCCCCCGACCTGCTAGAGGCCAGGCGAACCCTTGGCTGAGTGGCCAGACACAGATGGGGGCAGGAAGACTGTTCTGTCCCTTTTTTCCTTGTTTCACCTCGTGGGACTTCTCTCCTTCCTCCATTTCTTCCTCCTGGTTCCTGCCCACTTTGGTGCCCAGTTCTCACCTGCTCTGGGACAGAGTGGAAAGAATGTGTGGGGCCCGGGTGACCTGGTACTGTCCCAGTGTTTGACAGTGGACCCTTGTGAGCATCCAAGTTGGGGCTCCGAGGGGCTCAGGCTGAGCACTGGCAGGCTGGCTTCTTGGGGTGGTGGGAGTGGGGTGGGCTGGGGACTCCCCTAAGTTCTCTGTGCCTACAGCGCCTCTATCCCCTGCCCAGCTGTTGTCCAGTCTCTGGGGCAGGCACTGCGTGGCTCATGTGCGGTCTCTGTCTCCTGCACTCAGGTGAAGGGACACCTGTGGGAGTATCTGAAGGAACAGATGGCCCCATTTCTGGAAGGCAAGAATGGAGACACCCTACCTAAAGACTTCCCAGTGAAGAGCAAACTGCAGATGGGCCTGATTGTCCTTTTCGCAGTGAACAGAATTCATATTTCCTTATCCAAATCTGACATCTTCTCCCTGAGCTACCTCCTGGTCCCCAGTGCCAGTTCGCCAGCTGCCCTGCACAGTGACCTAGACCACTTCTGCAGCACAGCTGAGAGGTATTCCTGTCTGCTGGCAAGGGTTTGTGCTGTTTGTTTTGGTGGTTGTCTGATTACCAAGACAAGCCCTTGGCATGGAATGGCTCAGAGCACACGAAGAGGAAAGAAAAGCTGCCTGTCACTCTGCCACTCAGTGTTGTCATTTCAGTCTGTCCTGGCATGTGCATTACAATTCATGTTACTATGTTCTGTGTTCTCTTGCTCTTTTTTCCCCTTTGGTGGTACTGGGGGTCAAACCTAGGGCCGCGTGCATCCAGGCAAGTGCTCTGCCATGGAGACACAGCCTGGCTTCTCTGTTTTTTTGAATATGCTGCTTTTCATACAGCTTCATGAAGCCAGGCGCAGGGGGTGCAGCAGGAGGACCAGTTGAGCCCAGGAGTTTGAGGCCAGCCTGGGCAACGTATCAAAAGCCCTTCTAACGAACACATACATAAAATAAAAATATCGACGAAAAGCTTCCTGCTGCCTCACCGCGTCTGTGCATCTTGGTGCTATGGCTCCCTGCTCGCCTGGAGGCAACAACTTGTGGCCTCGGTGGGAGCCGAGGTCTGTGCTCCCCAGCTCTGCCTGTGCTGTAGAGTTCAGGAAGCACAAGGTCACTGCTGGGCCTTGGAGGGCTTGGTGACAAGGCCATGACCTTTTGCTTGGTAGGGGAGACCAGGACCAGGGCTTTTCACAGTGTTGCCTGTGGCGTGAACTTGCGAGTTCCACCAGGCAGCCTTCCCCAGGCAGCTCTTCTGGGGCATCTGGCTGCTGCTTCAGGTGTCCCCAGCCCCAGTGAATCGCTGTGCATTTTGCAAAAGAGGAGAAACAGTGGTGAAAAAACATATGAAATTGGTGCCGGTGCTTCAAAGGGTTAGAACACATTAATACTCTGTGACTGTGGAACGTGGGCCGGGACTGTACACCGCTTAGAGGCTCACTCCTTGCATTTATAAAGTTGCTGTTTTGTACTTAGATCCACTATTGCCAGACAACCTGGGCTCAAACCCCTGCTCTGCCAAGATCTACCCTGAGGTCCCTACATGGATCCTTAGCCAGGATCTGCACACCTCGGTCCCTTTGCCATCCAGTGTGGTAGAAATGACTCTCGTGGGAGTCTGTTGTGAGGATTCAGCGAGCACCAGCACCAGGGTGGGATCCAGCACCCCCTGCCTCCCTGCACCCTGTGTCTCCCTGCACCCCGTATCTCCCGGGCTGGTAACGCCATCCAGCCATGCTGGGTGGTGGTGTGCCCCGTGCAGGTTGCCGTCATTTCCCCTCCAGGACATCAACCACAGATGTATCTGACACGTGGCATCTCGGTTCCCTCCTAGGTGGCAAGAGTACCTGGTAGACCTATGCCAATTATGCATGGAAGAGGGGATACACCAGTGGCTGGGCACCCTGCCGGTCCTGCACTATTGCAAGCAACTGATCCCTGCCAAGAACGAGCCAGTGAACCACCCGGAGGACACTTGGGCGGCCCTCGAAGGGGTCCTCTTCTCAAAGTTTCGGGAAAGCGCAGCCGATCAGTAAGTCAAGGAGCTGTCGTTAGAGCAACACAGTTGTGAAATAACAGCTCTGTCTTTCTCGGTGCTGGGGGTGGATGCAGCGCTCACAGCTGAGAGGCAGCCCAGCACCTGAATAGCCATCCTGAAGCTCAGGGTGGAGGGCTCTCCCAACACACTCATCCCTGCTTCTCATGAGACAAGTAACGTGATTTCTTTAAGCACTGTGAAACAGAAAAGCTACAAAGGAAAGTGCAAAGCAACCAACAAGCCCAGAGTTACTCATGGGCACTGGTGTACATATCTCTGTGTTCTGTCCACATAGGGGTATCTTGGGGTTCCACATGCTTAAGACAATAATGATGACAAGCAATATGTTATTTATTAAATGGGTGTGGTGGTGGACACCTGAAATCCCAGCATTCTGGGAGGCTGAGACAGGAGGATTGCAAGCTTGAGCTCAGCCTGGGAGATTTATGAAGACCCTGTCTGAAAATAATAAAAAGGGCAAGGGATATAGCTCAGTACAAAGGCCCTGGGTTTAAAGAATATATATAAAAGTCATGCATATATATATAATTTTTTAAATGTATTTACATGTGTAGTATTTTACAACCTAGTTTTTTCACCTAAAAGTTATGCACTGTGTGTGTGCGTGTGGTGCTGGGAAGGAACTGGGGCCTTCCACATGATGGACAAGCGCTCTCCCCCTGAGCTCTGCTCCTAGCTCCTGCGAGCCACCCGATGTCAGTACTGCACATCCCAGTGTTAGGATGACAACAGCCTCAAGTTCCTCATGAAGAGTGTGCCACCGTCTGTTGAGACAGTGCTCTGTGGTTAGCATTTGGGTTTCTGTAGTTTTATAAGAATTTTTTTCCTGATACTGGGGATTGAACCCGGGGCCTCCTCACTGAGCTGTGTCCCTGATCCTCAGAACCTTTTTCATTTTTTATTTCAAGACAGGGTCTCACAAAATTGCTCAGGCTAGACTCAGTCTGTGATCCTCCTGCTTTGACCTCCCAAGCTGCTGGGATGACAGGTGTGTGCCGCCGCTCCTGGCTGTGAGAGGCGCTTCGATGAGGAGCCTCCTGTCTTCCCTGTCCAGTTGTTGTCTTGACATAAATTCCTACAAGTGGAACTGCTGGGTCAAAGACCCTGCGTGTTGTAGGCCGTCGTACCTTCTCCTGGTGTTGTCTTATAGCAGAGGAATAACCCTAATGTGAATCCAAATGGAAGAAGCTACCTTATCACAAGAAAGTATTACCAGGAAAAGTATTTGAGAAAACTTAGATATCTGGGCTTAGGGCTCTTCACACCGTGGCTGTCCTGCGGCCAGAGGGGCCAGGAACGGAAAGGAGCCCTGCCGAAGCCCGGATGCACTGATGCTGCTGGAGGAAGAAGGGAGCGGTCACTCTAGTCATTCCAGGTCCCATCTTCTGCCAAGGGGACATTGTGCTCTCCCCTTTGTCCAGAGGATACAAAGCAGTGCCAGACTGAGCCTCACCAAAGCCATGACCTTGCTCCAGTTTGTCTTCACCGTTGCCCACATCCCCGAGTGAAGAAGAGTTTGTGGGGCAGTACAGAGAGCAGAGCGCCAAGACAGTTAGAGCTGTCGGCAGCCCAGAGTGGGTCATATTTAAGCAGTGTGTTTAAAATAACGGAGCTGGCATGGTGGCACACACCTGTAATCCTTGCATTCCAGGAGGCTGAGGCAGGAGGATCTCAGGTTCAGGTCCAGCCTGGACACCTTAGCAACTGAGTGAGACACTGTCTCACCATATTAAAAAAAAATTTAAGGGCTGGGGACATAGCTCAGTGTAAGGCCCTGGATTCCGTCCCTAGTACAGAAGGAAATAAAAAATTAATAAGGTAAAGGATCTAGATGGAAAAGGGGACAATATACATGAACAGACAGGAAAACTCAGAAGAGAGGTATAAACAAATCCGACGAACAATTACGAACAATTCTTCTGAAATGGAACTCATTTCTTTTTTTTTTTTTTTTTTTTGTGGGTACCGGGGTCGACCTCAGGACCTCGCATGCCAGCAGGCACTTATGCCGCTGAGCCATCTCACTGCCCATGGAACTCATTTCTAAGTAGGGGACTTACTGTATTTTAAAAAGCTAAGTGGAAATATCAGAAATGAAAAATAGGATATCAGAGATGAAGAAAATTTTTGATGGACTTATTTGCAGACTGGACCAGTAAACTTGAGGACTGGTCAATGGAAATTAGCAAACTCACCCAGAGAAGGAAAAAAGGGAAAAAAACAGCAGAACAGAAACTATCTGAGATGCGTGGGACAAAATCAAATGTATTTTGTGCTGGTGGTGGTTTTTTGAGAAGTTTCTCACTGTGTAGCCCATGCTGACTTCAAACTTGCCATCCTCCTGCCTCAGCCTCCAAAGTGCTGGGATTATAGGCATGTGCCACCATACCCGGCTTCAAATTGTCCAACACATTTGAGTGAAGAGACAAAGGAAAAGAAAAGGCCAGAGGAAATATTTTTAGGGTTTATGCTGAGAATTTCCATAATCGATAATGACGTCAATCAGGAAACAAGGTAGACACCTAGCGGGACAAAAACAACAACCACACGTGTACACAGTGTGGTCACAGCTTGCGGAGAACCAAAGAGAAGAGAGAAGCAGCCAGAGGGAAGACACCGCATCCAGGGAATGTGATGGTGGCCTTCTCTTCAGAAACAGTGGAGGCCAGAAGACAGCGGGCCACCGTTGAAGTTCTTAATTAAAAAACAAACAACAACAACAACAAAAAACCTGTCTATTTAAGCCGGGCATGGTGGTTCATGCCTGTAATCCCAGCACTAGGAGGCTGAGACAGGAGGATCGCTGTGAGTTCGAGGCCAGCCTGGGCTACGTAGTGAGCTCAAGGCCAGGTTGAATTACATAGCAAGACTCTGTCTCAAAAAACCAAAACCGAAACTGGGAAGGTGGTGCCCTGGTCCCTACCTACAAGAAGCTGCCGGGCTGGCCACCAGGTGTTGAAATCACGTATGTCTCTAGATGTTGCATGGTATCTGCTGGGTGGGGGACCAGAGGACACACACACACACACACATGCACACACACAACTTCTGCTCTTGAGCCTGAAGGAGAAAGGACTCTTCACGTGCAAAATTGAAAGTTAAAGGAAAGATAAGTGGAAGCTAAGAAATACACGTTTCACCAGTCGCAGAGGCAGACCAGAGTCACAGAAGACAAGAGACAAATGTGTAGAGACAGATGTGCATCAGACCCGGGGGCATGGAATTAAAACCAAAACAGGATGAGAGGAGCAACAGATGACTGCACAACTCTGGGGTGCCGCGCTCCTCCCCAGTGACAGACAACAATGGGAGGAGTACGGGAGGTGCGGGAGCGTTCGGGCTGGCAGACCCCGCCGGCACCCGTGGACCGCTCCACCCAGCGCCTGTGGACACACGCCCCTCTCAGGTCCATGCGGGGCTTGCCAGGACTGACTGTTCTGGGCTGGACAACTCCCGCACACTGAAGAGTGTTAAAGCACACTGAGCTGGGCAGAGGCCTGTAATCCCACCGCTCCAGAAGGCAGAGGCAGAAGGATCATAAGTTCGAGCCCAGCCCGGGCAACGTAGCCACTTAGAAGATACCTTGTCTCAAAAAGTAAAAGAAGGTTGGGGATGTAACTTAGTGCAGAGGCCCTGGGTTCAATCCCCAGGGCCACAGCAAAACGATACAAAAAAATAAATGTCATATTGCGGCAGCATGTTCCTTAACTACAGGTGAGCAGGAGGGAAAACATCTGCAAAATCAATAAACATTTGGAAATTTAATAGCACATTTCTAAGTAACCCAATCTTCAGGTAAGAAAACTTCCTTAAAGAAGACAGAGAAAGCGTAGCCTATAAAAGAAAAATTATAGGGGGCTGGGGAGTAGCTCAGTGGTGGGGAATACTTGCCTAGCAGGCATGAGGCCCTCCATTCTGTCCTCAGCACTGCAAAAAACAAAAAACAACATCATATGTAAGTATAATAATTAAATCTAAAAGGTCTAAATTAAATACGAAAATACTACCACTCATTTTCATGACAGATAGCGTACCCACCTCCCCCATTTACTTTGTTTTTTGTAAAAGAAACTTCCAGATCTTATCATCCTACCCCAGTCCACTAGGAGCGAGCCTAAAAAATTTTAGGGACTAAAATAGTGAGCTCAATTAAGTTCTTGTTTCTTCTGTACTATCTGAACCTTTTGAAATTAAACCAACTCAAAACCATTTATGGAAGTGTATGTTTTAAATGTCCTTCAAAGACTGTAGACCATCTAGAAGAAAATTTAGCTGTTAACATTAAACAAAGACAATGTGGGCACTACAGATCTGTCCTTCAGGTAAAAGTGACCCTTAGGTTAGGGGCTGGGATGTGGCTCTGTGGTAGAGCACTTGCCTAGCATGCATGAGGACTTGGGGTTCTATCCCCAGCACTACAAAAAATTGTGTGTAGCCCTTAATACGTAGCGAACCTGTACTGATGTTTTTCATAACCTCCGTCACGTCCTTGCTTTGTTAATTTTCTACTTGTCAACTTTTTGGGTCTCCAGTACAGAGCTGCAGAATCAGCATTGTTTAAAGACCTTCGCTGAGCTCATCTGCTTGGTTTAACCCAGGACACTCGCGAATTCATCAAAAGACCTAGCTCCTGGTGAATTCTTTCTTTCTTTCTTGTGTGCAGTGCTGGGGAACAAACCCATTGCCTCATGCATGGCTAAGCAAGCTCTTTACCACTGAGCTACACCTCAGCCTCAGTTCTTCTTTCTTAAATTCTGCTAAAACATACACAATTTAGTATGTGACGCTCTTTGAAGTGTGTGGCTCGTGGCATTAAGCGCATCACGTGGCTATGCGGCCATCCCCACCCTCCATCTCCCGAACTCATCTTCACACTGAAACTCCCCGATCCACATGACACCCACCATCTTACTTTCTGATGCTGCGAGTGCGTCCACTGGGGCATCCCACAGCGTGTGTCCTTTCGTGGTAGCTGCTTCCACTCCACATAGCATCCACAAGATTCTTCCATCTTAGCAAATTCTTGAGATGTTGTTGTTCCCATTTCATTCCCACGTGACATGGAAACCATGTTTGAAGTCTGAATGTTTTTGACTCCTGGCTTTGTGCTCCTTTAATCTGGGTCTGTTTTGCGATCCCACTGAGGCCCTTCTCTCTGTTGCCGTGTTCTTTTCTCAGGGATCAATTGCTTCAGTTTGTGGAAAAAAAGAAACATTTGCTACATGTGGACGAGTACCTCTTCCGGTCCTGGTTTAGTTTGTTGCCGCTGGGAGGCCTGGTTCAATACATGGACAAGGCCGCGGAGTTCCTGAACCACGCGCCTGATCGTGTGCTGGACTGTTTCCTGGGGATTCACTATCGGCTGGCAGAACTTCAGATCTCTCCCCAGAGTCTGCCGGTTTGTGAACATCTGGGGCTGATGGTTCTTTCCTGCAGGACGGACCCTGGTGGGGGGCAGCACTGAGAAATAAGAGAACCAGAAGGGGCCATTATAGTTTTAGTTCTAAATTCTAATTTCTTCAAGTTTGTTTTGTTTCACTAAATACAACTCAAGAAAATAACGGCCCGTGGGAGGCAGGACTGGCAGGTACTGTGCACGTGACCTGCTTCGTAGTTTTGCTGTCTCTCCTTCTATGAACTTTTGGGTGTAGAAAGTGGTGTAATCTTAAATCCTGAATTTTATTGGTGAATCAGGAGGTTAGTGCATCTGTAGGAAGAAGAACATGATCGTTACACTGTTCAGGTATATTTAGGATTTTTCTCAGCTTTGCTTCCCCCAAGAGAGCATGTGGTAGTTAATCCGTCATTTCCCCTTCTCTTCACGGTCCTAGGATGTCGAGAAAGTTTTTAAGAAGCTGTTGCAGCTCGTGGATACTTACAGTGGCGTGTAAGTAGAAAAGCCAAGTGCAGCCTTCTGCCGGGGTTGTACCTGCTGCCCTTGCTGATCGGCAGCCTCTCACTCTTGAGATCAGGATGGGAAGGTCACAAACCAGTGTATACGCCCACTTCTCTTTACAAGTGGCCAATCTAATCATTTAATTTTTTAGCAAGGAAGTAATAGCTATCAGCTGCTGAGATTTTATTTCCATCTGGTCTTTTTTTCCTATGTGGTTTTCATTTATTTTTATTTATTTATTTATTTTTTTTGTGGGTACCGGGGGGACGACCTCAGGACCTCGCACGCCAGCAGGCGCCCGTGTCACTGAGCGATATCACCGGCCCCTTTTCCGTATGTGGGATCCGGGAGTCGAACTCGGGCCCTCGCGCTTGCCGGGCAGGCGCTTAAGCCACTGAGCCATCTCACCGGCCCTCATTTATTTTTAAAGGATCATCATTGTACATATTTATATTTGTGTCCTGTAACTTTTTTTTTTTTTGTATTGGGATTTGAACCCAGGGCCTTCACACTGAGCTACATCTTTAGCCTTTTAAAAAGTATGTTAGCCAGGCATGGTGGCACACAACTGTAATTCCAGCACTCAGGAGGCAGAAGCAGGAGAATCACTGAGTTCAAGGCCAGCCTGGGCTACATAGTGAGTCCAGGCCCATCCGAATGAGCCTGAACGAGCAAGACCCTGTCCCAAACAAGTCAATCAATAAGTTTAAAAAAAAAAAAAAAAGTATTTTAACTTTTGAGACAAGGTCTCCATAAGTTGCGATGTTGCCCAGATGAAACTCAGACTTGACTCGAACTCAGGACTTTTCTGCATTTTTTAACATTTAGTTTTTATGTCTTTTGCAAATCAGATCCTTTAAAATGAAAACCTCAGGTGGCTTTGTATAATTATCTGAAGTCATTTATCCTGTTCCCTTTGTGTGCCATCGATTGCCGGGAGGGACAGAATGCAGAACAGAGCTGTGTGTGCGAGGATCGAGGTTTCAGGGATTTGTGCCCCTTCCCGTGCTCCCTGCCCGGGGTTCCTGGTGTGTGTGCAGCTGTGGTGGGCGCGCCAGGGCTCTGCGCACGTCGCACACTGGGATTTCACTGCGCTGCCCCAGTGGCTTCCGTATCACTGCTCTCATCCTCTCATGAACTTCTGTCAGTAAACGAAATCAGGTCCACGAGGAGCCGGATGAAACTCCGCACACAACATGTGTTCTTTTTCTAGCGTTACTTGCTCTCATCCCTCCCTGCCTGAAAAAGCAGAGCTGATTTTCAAAAGTATATAGTATTTTCACAATGAGTAACATAGATCCCTTGCTCTTTTTCAGAATAAGAGGCTGTGTGTGTAGGTATTTTAATTCGCTTTTGTTAGAACAGTTCATACCACAAAGGCAAAACAACTTTGTTCCCTTTTCCTCTGAGTCAGAAGTTCAAGGACGACTGAAATTTTCCAGGCGTGGGCCTAGGCAAGTTGTATCAGTGCCTTTCTTGCAGGTCTTTCAAAGGGAAGGAGCTGGGCAGCGGCAATGGGTGATGTTGTCCCATTTCTTCTGGGTGACGTTGGTGATTTCTCTCCACTCTATGGGTAGAATTCTGGGGAAGACCCTGGTGCAGTGCTACCTGCCTCTGTGCCTCAAAATGCATGAAGCCATCTGCAGCAGCACCAGAGACTGGAAGTTCTATGAAATTCCGGCCTTGTCTGCAGAGCTCATCTGCAAAATTACTAAACTTCAACTGCTACAGGTAAGTGGAATTAAAACCTCTGATATTGTGCTCAGAAGAGGTATGGAATCTCAAGCAGCCTCCATTTAAAAGGAAAATACACCAGTTTTGTCTGGATGGCTGGGGCGAGGCAGAGGGGTTGATCCAGCCGTGGATATGCATTGGGTACTTGCTCAGTATTGGGCTCTGTTCTGTGTGTCAAGGATGTTCCAGCAGTCAGTGTGTGGAACTCACCCTCCATGGCTTTTGTGGGAGGGAGGGGATTGATGTCCAGCACCTAAGATGTCCCTGGACAGAATATAGAGCTGACAGAGGCAGCTCGGCAGCCAGGCAAGGTCTTACTAATAAGGTGGCCTTTCTTTCACCTTGATTTCTTTGTTCACAGAAAATGGAAGAATCAGATTGCCCCGAAACACACACGGTCTTTCTCCTGTGGAGCTCTTTTATTTATGTTGCAATACAGTACAGTAGCTGACTCTACATTCTGTATGCACAGCCCCATGCCCGTGTCCCTGTGTCTTTGTCACTTTCTCATCGCTGGGACAGAACACCCAGCACCTGGGCCGGTGAGACGGCTCAGCGGCTTAAGTGCCTGCCTTGCAAGCGCGAAGGCCCGAGTTCGACTCCCGGAACCCACATACGAAAAAGGGGCCGGTGATATCGCTCAGCGGCACGGGTGCCTGTTGGCACATGAGGTCCTGAGGTCGTCCCCCCGGTACCCACAAAAAAAAAAAAAAAAAAAAGAACACCCAGCACCTGCAGCTTAAAGGAGGCGAGCTTTATTTTGGCTCAGACTTCAGTCCGTGGTCAGAGACCTCACAGCAGAGGGCGTGGAGGGGGAAACGCTGCTCACCCACGGCCACTGGGAAGCAGGGCGAGGAGGGAGGAACTGGGGACCGGAATACACCCTTCCAGGTCTCGGCCTGCCCTCCACAGCACATTCAGCTCTGCACTCTGCAGTGGGTGAGCCCGCTGACAAGTACAGCGCCCCCATGACCCAGCCACCTTCCAAGGCCCACCTCCGAACACAGGACACTCTTGGGTGGCATTCTACACCTGAACCACGGGCTGATCCCAGCCTCTACAGGGCCTTCACCCTCCACGCACCAAAGGGAGCCGTGTTCTGCTGTCTGCCCCGCGGGTCAGCTGTGGCTTCTCTGAGCATCACACTGAGTGCCGGGCTTTCCCCTCTCACCTTTGTGCCTCGGACCCATCCTTGGGGCCACTACATCAGGGGCTCTTTCTTCATGGCTGCGATGTCACCCATCTGAGTTCTCTTTGAAAGTGATGTAGGATTTTATACTGAGACTGTTTCTCTGCCTTATAAGTCAAAACTTTGACTTGAGTGGAAGAGATAATCTTACAACCTTATCCCTTTTAATTTTTCTTCAAGATATAACAGAAACCCTTTCAGATTTAATTTTATTGGTAAAGGAAGCTCTCCTGAGTAAGCGCTGTATAATCCATCACAGGCAGAGTTCAGCTTCCAAATAAGTTGTGTTTAAGAAGTGTAGCAGTTGTATAGGATTGATTTCTCTATGGGAATTGCTGTCTTCATTTTTGGTTGAGATCTTGGGTTAGTCAAGTCCATAGTGGCTTAGCAAGAACACTGCCTATGCCATAAAAACAGAAAAACTTTGTATTACTAAAATCGAACATGACACTTGATGTGACAAGCGTCTGGCTCCTTGGTTTGGTGGCGGACTGATGGGAGGCATCAGGGGGAGAAAAAGGAGTACGATCTGGTGTTCGCTAAGCTCAGCCTCAGGTGCTTCCTTTAGGCTGCTGCTTTTCTTTTTCTTTCTTTCTCTTTCAGTACTAGAATTGAACCCAGGGACTTCTCACCCAGCTACATCCCCAGCTGTTTTTATTTTTTATTTTGAGAAGGGTCTCGCTAAATTGCCCAGGCTGGGCGGAACCTTGCAATCCTCTTGCCTCAGCCTCCCAGAGTGCTGGGATTACAGGCATGTGCCACCATGTTTTTTTGTTTTGTTTTGTTTTGTTTTGTTTCATTTTGTTTGTGATGGTGGGGGGTTGAGGGGGTGTGCCTGGAGTTTGGTTGGGGTTTACCACCTTGTGTGGCTTTCAGCTTGCTTCTTGATCCCTTCACCCAGCCCTGTGCCAGTTGCAAGGGACCCCGAGACTGGTGCTGCATGTGGTTGGCACCATTCTTCAGGTTAACCATGTGCTTGGGGATGAGCTTAAGGCATAGATGCACCCTCTGAGGCTTCTGGAATGTTCTGGAAGGTGCTGTGCCACCTGGGGACCTTAAGCAAGGGCCAGTATGTTTTGCTTTCACTTGTGAGTTGTCTGTGCAGTCTGCCTGCACTCCCTGTGCCTCAGGCTCTGGTCACCCTGTCCCTGAGCCACTTCCTGCTCTGCCCTTAGGGCCACCTCATCCTTCCTCCCACTGCGGCTACGTGCCAGCAGAGCACCTCTTGTTTTTCTATCTTGGCACTTACCATGGCTAACGGCTACACGCTTGGCCAGGTATGGTAGGTTTACATAGGAAGAACACCAAGGCAGCCCCGAGGGGCCCTGCAGAGCCTGGGGAGTGAGAGGCCACTGGTCACACCACATGGGAGCTGCATCTGACTCTCGGCCCTCAGCTTCCAGAGAGGAAGGAGGGAGCGGCCTGGGAAAGGGGGGTGTCTCTAAGGAGGGAAGGAAGGCATTGGCTTTCCAAAGAGTGCCTTGGAAGAGGGCTCGCTGACCTCTTGGCCAGAAGACAGGCTGTTTTATCGTTTGGGTTGCATGGCCTGGGCTTCGCAAGCTCTGGGTTTCAAGAAACGGTCCTCTCACCTGGTCTGGAGGAGACAGGGCCCCTTACCGAAGGACCTCAGAGGACACAAACACTGTGCCTTCCCCCCCCTTCCCTGTGTTGCCACCTTTTGGCAGAGCCCAGTGTTCCGGAGAGAGCAAAGTGCTTGTCCAATGGGCTTTGGACAAGGCCTTTGAGCGTTGGCTGGAGTGAGGGAGCTACAGAGGGAAGCCAGTAACCTCTCTCATGTCCCTACAGGACACGGCAGGCCCAGGGGTTGAAGCCAGCAAGGGTGTGTTCCAGGGTGCTCTGACTGCCACGCGAAACTGGCTCAAGAAAGTGCTGAAAAATAACATGTGTTCAACGATATCATATGCCCTGCTCTCTTACTCTGATGAGATTAAGGTAAGCTGCTGAAGGCACCAGGTGGGGACGTATGCCACTGTCACCCATCACCACCTATTGGCAGAGCCGCAGCCAGACCCTTTGTGAGCCTGCCTGGAGCCTCAGTGTGCCTCCCAAGGAGGGGGTGTCACTGTTCACCCAGCGGGCATCTGTGTGGCCCCACGACATGACAGAACCTCTGGGCAGTGCTCCCACGCCAGGTGGTAGTGATGGTGACAGATGTGTTGAGAGCGCTGCCCTGAGCAGGGCTGGCCAGGAGGGACATAAGAGGTCTGTGCTAGGACTGAGGCTTCCAATTAGATGTGTGGCCTTGGAAACAGAAGGCAAATAAGAAAGGAGGAGCTGTTTGTGGGGAAGCTGAGGCAAATTATGCTTGCATTGCATTTCCAAGCAGCCGGAAATGGGAAGGATTCCTTCCACAGGAGGGTCAGCCCAGAGTAGTGCGAGGAGAAGTTGCTGGGTTTGGTCTGCAGGGTTGGTGGTACCAGGAGCTCCTGGGGTGCTGTAGTGCCCTCCTGGATGGGTGCAAAGCACGGGGAGGTGAAGGAGGAAGATCTGGCCACCCCCTCTCCACAGCACAGGCTCTGTCCTACAAGCAGCAAGGTTGTCCCTTTCCAGCCAGCTTCCAGCTGAGGGGAGCCTGGGAGTGCCCCCAGTGACGTCCTCCTCACCAAGAGCTCCCCACGGTCGTGTTGAGGAACGAGACAGTTGCCACGTGAGATACTTTTCTCTCAAAGACTAGAGCTGTGTCGGAAAGCACAGCAAGGAACTCGAGACAGCAGACCTGCGGTGGGGCTGCCCGTTCAGCCTGTGCAGTCTCCTTCCTCGGCCACCCGGGTTAGTGGCGGGCATCTGTTCCCACAGTTAACGCCAGCCTGTCTTCAGCTGTCCGTGGCAGCCTCTGTGCTAGGCCCCTTCCACCAAGGCAGGGGTTACCCACACCAGCCTATGACTGTTCATCAAGGACAAGGTGACCCTTCCCCAACGGCTACCTGAAGTTTCAGACTAACAGGCTGACATGCCACCCAGATGAAACTGGAGTGTCACATGTTACTCTGCTACTCGAGAGTCTGAGGGAGGAGGATCACAAGTTTGAGCCCAGTCTGGACAACTTAGCAACTTAATGAGACCCTGTTTCAAAATAAAAAATGAGAGAAAAAAAAAGGGTTGGGGATGTAGCTTAGTGTGAAAGCTCTGGGTTTGATCTCTAGTACTAAAAATACAACACCAAAACATTCACCTGCTGTGACCCAGTAGTAATGACTGATTGAGGTAAGAATATCTAGAAATGCTGAAGTCAATCCCTGGGGAGTTGTGAGGGCAGGACGCCCGCAAACTATCCCAGTGCAGGCTTCACCGTCATACGGAAGAGAGTACTTTTACAATGGAGAAGTCCGACAGACCCCGCCCACGTCACTGTCAGCCCCTGTGGCACAGAGGAGTCACCCGATTTAAGTCAGGCTCAGGGACAGAGGCACCTGAGGTATTCAGTTGCGCAGCCATGCCCGACTTGCCCGAAGTGCCTTTCCCCAGGGCTTAACCTATAGTATTCCTGCCCCAAACACCTTAATCGCTGGAGAACGATGAGTAAGTCAGATGGAGAAACAGCATAGAAATCGCTTGAGCTCTTCATAAATGGCAGCTTCATGAAAGTAAAAGCCAGGGAACTTTTCTAGAGCAGAGACCTGAGGTAGTGTGTGTCCAGCTGGACCCCGGGTCCAGTCAGAGCGTAAGTGGCCAGCTGGAGGCACAGGGCAGGCTGCTTATGTGCCGCCGTGTCTTCATCCTACACGGGACACGGGTTCTCCAGGACGTAGTGGCAGGGCGGCGGTGATGGGGCACATCTACCCAGATGCGTATGCACGAGCGGCATGAGGTTTGCCACTCAGCTGCAAGTGGATTCACAACAAAGGGAGAGTAGAGAGAGACAGAGAAAGCCTCTGTATTAAATGAGAAAAGCTCAGCAGTGTAGTGCAGAGGGTGCGTGGGTCACTGCTGTCCTTGTCGATTTTTTTTTTTGTTTTTTGTGGGTACCGGGGGGTCGACCTCAGGACCTCGCGCGCCAGCAGGCGCCCGTGCCGCTGAGCGATATCACCGGCCCCTTTTTCGTATGTGGGATCTGGGAGTCGAACTCGGGCCCTCGCGCTTGCCAGGCAGGCGCTTATGCCGCTGAGCCATCTCACCGGCACTTTTTTTTTTTTTTTTTTAAAAGTTTGAAATTTTTCAAAATATAATAGTGGTGAGAAATCCTTTCAGAATCAAACCAGTCATGCAGTGGGAAGGACGGTGGTGGCTGCTGGTCCAGTCAGGGCGCTGGGTTCACAGGCTGCAGGGGTGGCTTCACAATGATTTGCCACTAACAGTTCACGAGTGATTAAAATGGGACCAGAACCAGGTATCTGCGTGGTCCAGTTCCATTGTATTGCCATCGTGATTGGGCTTTTTTTGTTGTTCGTTTTGTTTTGTTTGTTTATTTTATTTTTTGAGACAGGATCTCACTGTGTAATTCAGGTTGGGCTTGAACTTTGTAGCCAAGGCTCCCTCTTCAGCCTCCCAAGTGCTGTGGGATTACAGGCACGTGGCCCCACGCCAGGCTTTGTGTGTGTGTGTGTGTTTGGCACTGAGCCTCTTCCCACATCTTTTAAAATTTTTAATTTTGAGATAGGGTCTCACTAAGTCACTAAGTTGCCTAGGCTGGGCTCGAATTTGCAGTCCTCCTGCCCCAGGCTCCCCGAGTGCTGGGATTACAGGTGTACACCACCACCATGCCTGACCTGCCTGACTTATTTTGAGACACGGTCTGAACTATGTTGTCTACGCTGGCCTCAAACTCATGGACTCAAGCAATCCTCCTGCATCAGCCTCCTGAATAGCTGGGACTACACACCTGTGTCCCCACATCTGGCTGCCTGTCCTTTCTGTTGGGTCACCCCATACAGCTGTCCTGGTGGCCGTCATTGACGGTTGTTTTTGCAGGTCTGGCGGCGGCTGGTGGACATAGACTTCCCTGTGGAGCATGGCTGGAAAAAGTCGCTGCTGGGGGACATGGAAGGGAAGCTCAAGCAAGTATGGGACATCAGGGAAGCTCTTCTGGGGGGTGGCTGAAGGGACATCAGTGAGACCAGAATTTCACAAGGACTAGTGGGTGTGAATGGTACATCAGGATGGCCCGTCAGCTGTGCGGGACATAGGATAAACCGTGGCTTTGTGTTTCTCTTTATGATCTGGCCTTCAGTTGGACCACAGAAAAATGTTTCCAAGTTCTAGTGTGATATCCCTGAGAGCAATATGGGAGCCTTAAACATATACGGGACAAAGTTCTCCCCTAGGCAAGTGGTCCAAGCAGTCTGTGGGTGACAGGAGCCTTCGTAAAACAGGGTGACAGTGGAGAGAAACATAAAAAGCTCTCTTTATTTTGGATGCAGGCCTCTGACCCCAGGAAAATTGGTTTTTACGTGATATGAAGATTTTACATGTACCTGTTGAAGGGATCTTTTTAGGAAAATGGGAGCAAAGGGAAAAATGAATTCTTTTTCACAATTTACCTGTTTTCCAAGCTGCTGTTTTTGCAGAGTGAGAGATACTTGGTTTTCTTTTTGCTCCTGTGATGGGGAGGAGCAGGATGGGTGTGCTTAGCATAGGACAAGAAGATCAGAGTCACGGGACCAGGTGGGGAGGTGGACATGATGCGGTGCCTTAGCGTGGCCTCCTAATGCCTCACGCCCCTCCGTGTCTGCAGGTGCCGCCTCGCCTCCAGATCTCTGCCTTCTGCAGCACTTGGTGGGATGCCGCTGGCCCCAATGACAGCGTGACCAGGAGCTTGCAGAACTGTCTCTTCGAAGCTGTGAGCTCCGCCTGCCAGGTGACTCATCTCTCCTGCCTGGGCTCCCTGCAGCCGAAGGCTGTTCAGTGCTTGCTAGTTCTGAGAGCCTGGGCTGAGTAGTGGCGGATCCTGGGCGTCCCCCTCCCTGCCTGGGGCTGTGGCACTGAACCCAGTGCCCTCTCCCCATTTTCCGCAGCGGAGGCTGTCTGTGCTTGGTGGGGCCACACCCACCAACTCACAGGCCACTCCACACATGAGCCTGTGCGAGCACTGCGGCTCACTGGCTTTCTCCCCTGCTGACACTTGCCTGGCAGACATGCACAGAAAGACTCCAAAAGGTTGACAAAACATTTACAGAAGGAAAACATGTGAAACTGTGAAGTTCGTATCAGGGTCGGGGTGCAGCTGAGTGGTAAAGCAGTTTGCTGGTATGCACAAGGCCCTGGGTTTGATCCTCTGCAAAACAGAAAAAACAAACAAAAAAGATGCCATCGATTCACTTAGGGCTTTTTGTGGTTTTTGTTTTTGCGAAGTGGGAAGAGATCGTCCCTCACTGGCTGACAGGAACAGTCCCCGCAGGACACCACAAGTCCAGGCTCCCTGCTGACCCCAGCACCCCTGCTCCTGTTTCTAGTGCAGGCCTCAGCTGCCCAGCTGGCCCGCAAGTAGTGCTGGAAGTGCAGGGTACCATCTTCAGGGGTCGAGGGCTTCTTCTGTGTGTCACCAGCTAGTAACTTTAGGAGGCTTCCATTTCCTTATTTTATTTAATCCGCTATTCATCCATTGACGGTTACAATTCAGTGGGCGTGGGTTACTCCCAAAAGTGTATAGCCACCATCACAGACAATTTTAAAACATTTTCCTCTCCTCAGAAAGAAACCTCATCTCCCCGCCTTAGCTGTCACCTCCCACCCCTCCATCCACTCGTCCCCCAGCCTAGCCAATAGCCAGTCTAGCTCCTGTCTCTGTAACACATTTCCCTACTCACCGTCACAGGAATGAAATCGCCGTGTGTGAGGATGTATAGAGTTTCTATCCCCTTAGTCCACTGATGGATATCTTGGCTATTTCCGGCTTTATAAATATGCTGGTGTAAGCATTCATGTACAGTTTTATGTGTGGGTGTATCATTCCATTTCTCTTGGTGAAATTCCATACCTAGCTGTGGAATTGCTGGATCATATGGTAACTGTTAAATTGTTTGGAGAACTATCAGACCAATTTCCAACACAGCTGGACCTTTCCTATTCCAGCCAGCATCGTGGGAGGTTTCCAGCATCTCCACATTGCCACCAATCGTGCTGTCTAACTTGATTTTAGCTGTCCTGGTCGGTGTGAAGGGGAATCTCATTGTGGTTTTGATTCTTTGATGAGTAGTAGTATCAAACACCTTTTCATATGTTTTTTGGCTATGTCTTCTTTGGAGAAATAGCTATTCAGATCTTTGGCCTATTTTTAATAGGTTGTGTTTTTATTTTCGATTGTAAGAGTTCTTTATATATTCTATAAATAAATCTCCTGTGAGGCATATGATGTGTTAATACTGTCTTCCATTCTATGGGTTGTCTTTTCTCTTCTTGTGGTTTCTGTTGATGTTTTTAATTTTGATGAAGTCCAGTATGTTGGTGATGGTTTGTGTGTGCATGTATGTGTGTGTATGTTTTGAGAGAGACTCACTATGTAGTCTAGAACTCACCATGTAGCTCAAGCTGACCTTGAACTCACAATCCTCCTGCCTCAGCTTCGTGAGTGTTGGGGTTACAGGTATGCGTCACCACATCCAGATTTGTTGCTTATAGTTTTGCTATCAGAGAATCTTTTATTAAATTCTAGGTCATGAAGATTGAAGGCTGTTTTCCTCTAAAAGTTGTTTATTTGTTTTGGTTTTGGTGCCAGAGATTGAACCTAGGGTCATGTGCACGTTAAGCATGTGCTGTGCTGTCCTACCTCCTTTGAAAGTCTTACAGTTTTAACTCTTTACACTCTGCTTGTCAGTTTCTCCAAGGAAATGAGGTGTGATTCTGATAGGGACGGTGTCGAATCTGTAGGTCGGTTTGAGGGAAGGTTACCATCTTCACAACATCACATCTTACAATCTGTAAGTCTTAGATGTCTTTCTACTTATTTAGGTCATTAGTTTCTTTTCAGCAATGTTGTGTTTTTAGAGCCCGAGTTTTACATCTCGCTTGTTAAATTTATTTATTTATTTATTTATTTTCCCTTTCTTACACGGATACCGGGAACTGAACTCAGGACCTTGCGCTTGCCAGGCAAGTGCTTATGCCGCTGAGCTATATCACCGGCCCTGAAATTTATTTCTAAGTACCGTATTCTTTTGCAGTTGGAACTGGAATTACTTTCTTATTTCTATTTTTAGATTATTCATTGCAAGTGTATGAAAATACAACTGCACCTTGTTCTTGCACCCCACAACATGGCTGGAGTTGTTGTGTAGCTCCAGTGCGGGTATCTGTGTGAGAGAGAACACATGTGGAAGGTTTTCTATATGGGCAATGATGTTATCTGTTCGTGGGGATAGTTTTGTTTCTTCCTTTTTATTCTGGATGCCTTTTATTTCTTTTTTTTTTTAGCTGATTGCCCTGGTTAGAAATTTCAGTACTGTGATAAAAGCAGTGAAATTGAGCCTCCTTTTCTAATTTGGGGGTGTTGGGTTTTGTAAAAAACTTTCCCTGTGTATAACAAAGTCATCGTGTGGTTTTTGTGTTTTTTGTTTTTTGATACAAGGTATTATATTAGTTTTTTTTTTTTTTTTTAATATTAAACCAATCTCTCCCCTCCTTGGGATAAATCCCACTTAGCCATTACATATAATTCATTTCATATATTTATGGACATTTTCCTCTGTCCTTTTAAGTGGCAAGATATATTTGTTATAATTTACCCTGTTTTAAAAAAAATATTTGCTGAAACTTTGAAAAACTTTGAACCTAAAGAAGAAAAACATTTTGTTTCTTGGTAAAGAATCAGAAAGGGAATTAAGATGTTTGTGGTTTATGCACAGTCTTTGAAAGAATTGTGGTTTTGGAACATAAAACAAATGATGTATGAAGGTTTCACTCCTGTTAATTTTGGTATTTTTCATGATATGAAAGTCTCGGGGAGACAAAAGCTGGCAGTGAGCCAGGAGGCGGCGTGACTTGTGAGTAGTCGGTGTGGGTGTGTTTGTTGCATCGCGTCTCTGGTACTGATCATTTAAGAAAATAGTACAGAGGATATGGAAGTGCACTAAAAAATATTCAATGTCTTCTGTGTGTGCATGTGTGTGTGTATGCACACGTGTGTGGTGCTAGGGATTTACCCTGTCTTCTCAGTCATGCCAGGTGATCACTCTACCTCGGCGCCACACCCCTCCCCTCTAGTGTAGGGTTTTTTGAGGTCCTACAAAACTACTGTCAGTAGATTTCTAAACTGCTATTGGGTAACTTATTTCTGTTACTAAACAACAGACGAGTAAGAAAAACTTCTAGAATTTCTTCTTTTTATTCATTTTCCTGTAGTCTCAGATCAGTATCCTTGAAGGACTCTCCTGTCATGATTGCCAGAAACTTGGCATCCTCCTGTCTGCTGTGGTTACCAAGTCCTGGCCTCGGAGTGACGGGCAAGCTGTGGATGACCCAGACGAGATTCTGAAGTACCTGCTCACGTGGCGCGATGTGGAGCAGCTCTTCAAGTTGTACGGTACAAGGGTGCTGCCGGGAAGGTCACGGGGCGTGGCGGTCCTCCTGGACTTCGATGTATGAGTGTGCCTTGTTGCAGTTCCCTCTGCTGCTGCAGGGATTCCAAGCCAGGCAGTTCTTACAGACCATGTGTAGTGTAAGACATACGTTCATTGTGTTAGGGGGACACAGGCTGCAAAACCCCGAGCAGTGTGGTTCTCCTGGCTTAATTTGGCTCTTGGTGGAAACCTCTTCCCAGTCATGGGTGCCATGCAGGAGACAAATTCGGGTAAGAACTGAACCTCCGGAGCAGGCACAGAGTCCGGTGGAGTAACAGCACAACTGGGAACCTCCTGCTTGTACCGCGTGGGAGTCGGGGGAGACCTAGAGATCCTTGTGAATGCCTGTGATATCCACAGGGAGACGGGAGGTGGGGAGCCCACTGTTCTGAATGTATTCTTCCTCTGATCAGGAACCAATGAGGAAATTTTAGCCAGTATTACAGAGGAAGGCCAGAAGTTGATGGCTGTAGCCGACTCTGTGTTCACAAAAGTTGCTGGTGACCTCCAGGATGGGACCATTTTCATTAGACAACTGGAGCTGATCTGGAAGCACAAGACTCAGTTTCTGAGCATCTGGAAATTGAGTAAGTGTTGGGTGGAGACGAGCGGGCACTTCAGGCTGCTGAGGAGTTACTGGAATAAGACAGCCTGTGTTTGCATGTGTACTTTTGTAGTCCGTCTAATCAGTATCTCCTCCCAGAAAGTTGTGAGGGATGGTTTACAACTCTCAGGAAAAAGTGATAAAATAATGCCAAAGCAAGAGTGCCTGCTCTTTTTCCTTCCGTGCTGCCGAGCTGCTGAAGCCCTTCTGGTCCCTTCTCCTGCGAGCAAATGCAGAGGGAGGTGGGAGAAGGGGTTGCCATGGAAATCGATGCATTTGTTTGGGCCTGTTGGGTTACTTGGTGGTTGTTTCAGAGAGAAAATGCCCTTCAGTTCGAGAGAACCAGTGTAATATGAACGAAGTGCTGGACCAGAGAAGGAAGGAGCTGCTAATTCTAAGGAGAGAGGCGAGATGGGTCGACAGCCTCCTGATGCTTTGTGGGAAGACGAGATACCTGATATCAGGTGGTTTCCTGCTTTGCGCTGTGGGCCGAGGGGGGCACAGTAGAAACGAGTCATAAGAGCAGAACTTGTTTTGCAGGAACAAAAAAATTTTTTAACCAAGTTTTACATGTATTTGCCAGGGGAAATCAGCTTTGCCGCTTAGATCCTTCTGATTTGGTATTTACCTCCCTATCTGCAAAGACCCCACTGCTTTCTCCAGTGCCGGGTCATCTGTTGACGTCCCATGGCGGTAGAGGAGCATCTAGGCCCCTATTTTCCAGGCCGCTGTGGGCTCTGAAGCCTGCCGTGCTTACTCCTGTTTTGTTGTTGTGAATGAGCCCAGGACCTCTGCACTGATCTACCTCCCCAGCCCTTTCCAATTTTTTTTTTTGCTACACGGTCTTACTGAGTTGCTAAGTTGCCCAGGCTGAGCTTGAATTTGCCCCCCAGAGTGCTGAAATTACAGATGTACACCCATCTATGCCCAGTTTATTATTTTAGATTTCTTACACAAGCTTTCTGTTTTCTATGCCATTACTCTCCTTGTCTTAGGTCCTTTCTTTTACTCATCATACTTATTTCTAATTCAATCCTGAACTGTAGCAGTTGTCTGAATTTCCCCGTAAGACTCTCCCTGAAGGGGACCTCATCGTCCATGGGTGGGCGTGTAGCCTGGACTCCCTTCAGCACTCCCTGTCTTCGCCTCTGTCCAGGTGGGGTGAGTCCCTGCCTGCTCGTTTGCCTCCTGTGTTTGGCAGAGGCTTCAGAGGAGGCCGGACTCTGAGCCTCTACCTGCCTGCCAACGCAGCCCTTGTCCTCACAGCATCATCGGGCAGGTCCTAACTCCTGGCTGGAAGTCATTTTCCTTGGGAATGCTGACTGTGTCGGTTCTTTTGTTCCTGAAGTGCTGCTGTTGAGATGTCTGGCCCTCCTGTGTGACGTATTTTCCCTCTGTGGGTGTTATTGAAATCTTTCTGTCTCTGGTATCCTGAAATTGCATAGTAATGTGTCTTGGCATGGAGCAGTTTTCCACACATAGTGCTGAGCATTAGGAGGAGGTCTTTTTTTTTTTTTTTTTTTTAATGTGGGTCCGGGAGGCGAACTCAGGACGTTGCGCTTGCCAGCAGGCGCTTATGCCACTGAGCAATATCACCAGCCCTTTTTTTTCCTTTATGTGGGTATCAGGAGTCGAACTCAGGACCTTGCGCTTGCCAGGCAGGCGCTTATGCTGCTGAGCTATCTCTTCAGCCCAGGAGGAGGTCCTTTTAAGCTAGAAATCTTAAGTCTTTGGGAAACTCACTTGTATTATTTTTTCCCCTCTTGCTGGAAATTGTATCAGTTGACTATTGGACCTCCTAGAGTAATCACCTGACTTTCATAACCTTTCTCCCATTTCTGCCTTTCTTTTTTGCTCAGCTTTCTGAGACCTTTCCTCAGAATTTGATTTTCCAGCCTATTAGACTTTTCATTTTAGCTCTCATATACATATTTCATTTAAATTCTTTTTTGTTCTCTGAATGATCCTCTTTTATACCATCCTATTCTCATTTATGGTTATAGTATTTTTTCTTTCTGAGATTATTAATGTTTTCAGAGGTTTTCTTTTTCTCTTTCCTGCATAGTTGCCTGTTTCCCTTAGGTTGCTCCCCCATCCCGTGGAGTCGGAGTGAAGCCTGGGGTCTTGCGCACACCATATTCTGCATGTGCTCTATCACTGAGCCGCATCCCAGCCCTGCTAGATTGACATCTGTTTTTCATGCTAAGTTTTCCACACTCACCTGGAGATTCTTGTTTGCCTGTTTCTGTGCAGAGACAGGTTGGATAAAGGCTTTGACAGCTTTGAGGGCTTCTGGGCTGTGGCCTGTCGGGTGCTGCAGCTGCCTGTGCCTTGCATGCTGTCCCATTTCCAGCCCCCTTCCTGGCCGCCAGGTTTTGAAGCCAGGATGGGGTCCCAGCATCCAGTGTTCGTAGTGGCAGTCTGCATCTTCTACTTCCTGGGTCTTAGGTCTTCCTCTTCCTCCTCGGATTGAGTATTTCTTGTCCTCCGTTAGCTTCCAGAGAAAGGGTGTGTGTCTGCAAGTGACATCCAGCCCCTCCTCTGCGTTGCTGTTTCTAGAAGATAGATACAAGTCACTTGTCAGGTGGGGGCGTCCGCCTGCTGTATTATGGGGCAGGCTCCATGTGAGTGTAGCGTACTCCTTCTTAAGTAGATTTTGAAGCCACTTCTTGTCTCTGCCTCCTGATTTCCAGCGACCTACACATTGCAGGGTCTGGGCTTTGAGGAAACCCTGCGATGGAAGCTAGCTGAGGCTCAGCTCCCCCAAGGTCACAGGATTCCATGTTCACAGAGCCCACATCTCACTTCCGCTGGTGTGGCCAGTTCTCACCTTCCAGCTTGTGCAGCTGCTCACTTGCCTTGCATCCCCGCCCACCCCCCAGTCAGGTTATGACTTTTTTTGTGGTACTGGGGTTTGATCGTCCTGCTTCACTCTCCCACAGTGCTGGGATTATAGGCATGCACCACTATGCCCAGCATATAAAATCAACTTTCATTCTGTCACTGGAGTGGGATTTGGGAGGGAGTGAAAATAGATGTATGTTTTCCAGCTAACCTTTTCACCCCAGAGCTTGCCCTGCTTCTTTACAGTGGAAATGGGTGAACAAGCCTCAGAAGGGAGGGAGGAAAGACCTGAAGGTTGGATTCCCTTGAGTTTCCATAGAGACATGATTAGAGTAAATGCAAGGTAAATAGCATAAAATGCTACCAGGATTAGAGTTTTGATACCCTACTTTTCCTCATGGTTTCCAAAGTGGATTTTGGAGATATGGAGGAAAGACACTCTGAAGACCTGAACAGCAAGAGACTAAAGGAAGCCGTGACTGTGACAATGCCCACGTCCCCCATCTCCAAGCACATGACACATTACAACCTGAGCTCTCAAGTCCAAGAAATGGCTGAAAAGATAGACCTGCTGAAAGACAGCCACATCTTTCAGATTCTGTGGGAGGAGACAGCAGAGTCGCTGAGCAGTCCTGAAGAGGAGTCGGAAAGGCAGTCCCTGCAGCTTACAGAGGTCTACAAATACCTGTACCTTCCTTGTTACAAAGTGTTCACTGAACTTTATCACAATCTGAAATCAGGAAAGGTCACCTTTGCCAAAATCAATGACATCTTCAAGGACTTTGTAGGTAAATATGCCGACTTGGATTCCGACTTCCAGCTCATGTGTCTGGTGGATCCCTGCGCCCAAAAGGACTGGATCCCTGAGCGCATCCAGCAGATCAGGGAGTACCACAGCCTGCACCAGGCCATCAGCTCTGCCAGGGTCATCCAGCAGGTCAAGGAGAACTTTGAATTGACCGGGGACTTCAGCGTTCTTCACACTTTATTAAACTTTGTAAGTTATTTGCAAGGGACTCCTGGGCATGAGGCGTGACCTCCACTCCTTGGGAGCCACGGGGCTTCTGGTTTTAAAAGCTGGGCCAGCTGGTGCAGCCGTCCCTCAGGAGCTCTCATTTTTTTTTGGTACCAGGAATCAAACCCAGGGCCTCGCGCTTGCCAGGCAGGCGCTATGCTGCTGAGCTAAGTCCCCAGCTCCAGGAGCTCTCATTCCTGCTGAACTCGAGGTTGAAATATACCAGGAGTTCCATGTTTACCTTTGTGTTTAGTTAGTGTGATCTCCTTAGCCGATGAGTTTTCTTGGGTCTGTATGAGAATGAAGAATTCAGGAAAGGGAGAACCATCCTCTCTACAGAAGGATGGGTTTTTATTAGGATATAAAAGCCCAAGAAGGAAATGCTATGTCGGCTGTCCAGTTGTATCTCCTAGCTCCCGCCAGAAGCAGCAAATGATACTTTACCACTATGAGAGCTAAGATATGAATCTTTTCTCGCTATTTTCTAGATGTGCATTTACAAGGCATAATGTGGCCCTGGTAGTAGAGAAAAGTGTGACCGTGATTAAAATTTAGCACAAAATTTGGAATCATACACACTTGACCTTCAACCCAGCAGCATGTCCTTTTGTAAGTCACTGCTCTGGGCCTGTTTCTTGATTGATAACGCAGAAAAAACAGTAGCGTGGACCTGGAGGGTGATTGTGAGGAGCAGATTCAGAGTTCACGTGACCTTCTTAGGACGATGTCGGGTGCTGGCAGCAGTAATGACTCTTGGCCAGCCAGAAGCAGCAGTGGGGCTCACGTTGTCCTCCTCCATGTCCCCCTGTGTCCCCCGTTGCCATAGCAGCTGTTCGTCCGGAGTCTGGGAGGGCGGCGGCCCCGGTATGGTTGCTGTGGCCACCTGCAGGCCCCGGTATGGTTGCTGTGGCCACCTGCAGACTCAGGTGTTCCAGCAGCCCTCGCCAGCCCCCAGCAGAGCTTTGTCTTGTAGAATGACGACTTCCAGAACTATTGCCAGGAGACGCTGGACCAGATCAGCCCACAGCTCATCCAGGCCAAGAAGAAGCTGCAGAACATCAGCGAGCCGCGCCGCCGGTGTCTGGAGGAGCTGTCCCTGCAGACAGAGTTTGTCAGCTGGCTCCACGAGGCGCTGGAAGGTATGGCTGGTCCTCTGGGCCTGCCGTGGCTGCTGGGGTCTCCGATGGCTCCCCGTGTTGGCTTACTGTATTTAGTGAGATGCTCACCCAGCATCCCCATGTGAGTCCCGTGTGTAGGATAGGAAAGTGTTGCTCTTGTGTTTTTTTTTGGGGGGGGAGGGATTTTGTTTTGTTTTTATTTTTGGTTTTGGTTTTTGCAGTACTAGAGATTGAACCTAGGGCTTTGTGCTGAGCTACATTTTTAGCCCTTAATTTTATATTTTATTTTGAGACAGGGTCTCACTAAATTGTCCAGACTAGTCTTGAACTTGGAATTCTCCTGCCTCGGCCTCCCAGGGTGCTGGGATTACAGGTGTGCACTACCATGCCAGACCTGCCTGAATTCTTCAGGTAGATGAGCGGTGCATGCTTCATTGACTGTGGGTAGAATTTACATCAGGACATTTCTCGGGTCCCGATGTGAAAACTTCTTTGCCACTCCTCCCACTCTGTGGATTCTTGCTGTGAATAGCTAAGGGTCATTTTCGTAGAAATCCTGTCCCCTATAGCTCTTTCTTCTAGGTGTTTTTGTGTGTGTGTGTGTGGTTTGTTGTTTGTTTGTTTGTTTGTTTCTATACCGGGAATCAAACTCAGGACCTTGCGCTTGCCAGGCAGTTTTTTTTTGTTTTTTTGGCTTTTTTACCAAAACCAAGGAGAACGCTTGTCCAGGGAGAGGCACCCAACATGGCCATGCTCATCTCTTCCGACCAGGGGCCTTGGCAGCCTGTTTGGTTAGGTGGATTGGGTTGAGGAGGTGGGAAGAGGGCAGACAGCATCACGGGTATGCAGTGGGGACATGGATGTGGGCTTGCTCCTGCTGACGCAGACTGCACCAGGTCCAGCTTTTGCTTGCTTTGCTGTGGACTCTTGGATCCACGTCCGTGCACATTCTCTGATTACTAATTAGCTCCAGGAGAATTTTCTTGGTTTATTATACTTAATTGTCAACATATTATTTACCAGTTGAACCTCTGTTTATTTTTAAGTGATGACATTGGGGAGACTAAAAGAGATAAGGTGCATACAAGCCTAACGGGATACCTGGGACATTGGTTTTTGGGTGCAGATTAGGTCTCTATCAGTGGTCAGCATATATTGCAAAAGGCAAAGTGCCCAAATCTTTATTGAACATAGGAAGTGGTGAAGCCTTGAACATTCAGTTAGTGTCCATTGATAACTTCACTAGGGATGATGGCCCAAATTTGAATGTCATGCTGTTGAGGAGTGGTGCCACACTGACCTCTTCTCTTGTCTGCCCAAGGTATCAATGAACTCAAGGTGTTTGTAGACCTGGCCTCCATCTCAGCGGGGGAGAACGACATCGACGTGGACCGTGTGGCCTGCTTCCATGATGCCGTGCAGGGCTATGCCTGCCTGCTTTATGATCTGGATAGGAGGGCGGGCTTCGAGGTGTTCATGGACCATCTGACGGAGCTCTGGAAGGCTCTAGACAATGACGAGAACCTGCCCAATAAGCTGGTAAGTCTTGTTCCTGGTGCCACAGCAGATGGAGTTTAGAAAGCAGCACTTAGAGGTCTTAGAGGAGTGGCTGTGTGCAGGGTGGCAGAGCTGTGTGGCAGGGATGTGGGCAGCCATTCAAGTTGGTGCTTAGAAACCATTTTCCTTCCACAGTGGAATGCCTTCTCTGTCTTTGGTTGGAAAGGGAGGTAACAATTGCATGTCAGCAACAGTCTGTACCCTATGGAACACAGAAGACTGAAGGGAAATATATTAAAATGTTCCCAGTAGTTTTCTTTCACTTATGAGTATTTTCTCGAGTTGCATCCATTTACCTATAAAAGTCTCCAGTTTATCCTTCTTAATGGCTGAATAGTACTCCATTGTATAAAAATACCACATCTTTCTTATCCATTCCTCAGTTGATGGGCATTTGGGTTGTTTCCAAGATCTGGCTGTTACAAATTGTGCTGCTATAAACATGGGTGCACATATATCGCTGTGGTACGATGTTTTTAATTCTTCTGGGAAGATGCCCAGAAGGGGAATAGCTGGGTCAAATGGGACCTCCAACCCTAGTTTTTTGAGGAATCTCCACACTGACTTCCACAGTGGCTGTACCAGTCGACACTCCCACCAACAGTGAAGAAGGGTTCCTTTTTCCCCACAGCCCCTCCAGCATTTGTTATTAGTTGATTTCTTTATAGTAGCCATTCTTTCTGGGGTGAGATGGTATCTCAGTGTTGTTTTAATTTGCATCTCTCGAATGACTAGTGATGTTGCACATTTTTTTGTATATTTATTTGCCATTAGTATTTCTTCATCTGAGAAATGTGTATTCATCTCAGATGCCCATTTTTGGAGTGGGTCTTTAAATTTGGGAGGTCTATCCCAGTAGTTTTCTTGAATGGTAGTTTTATTCTGTTACTTTTTGGTACCTTCACAATTGGTGTGGGTTTTTTTTCCCCTCCCGGTACTGGGGACTGAACCCAGGCCTCCACCCTGAGCTACATTCCCAGCCCTTTTAAAATTTGTTTTTAAATTTTGAGACAGGGTCTTGCTAAGTTGCCTAGGTTGGGCTCAAACTTGTGATCCTCCTGCCTCAGTTTCCCAGGAAGCTGGGACTACAGGTATGCACCACCATGCATGGATATGTTGATTAACTTTTTTTTTTTTTTTTTTTTTTTGTGGGTACCAGGGGGTCGACCTCAGGACCTCGCGTGCCAGCAGGCGCCCGTGCCACTGAGCGATATCACCGGCCCCTTTTTCGTATGTGGGTTCCGGGAGTCGAACTCGGGCCCTCGCGCTTGCCGGGCAGGCGCTTAAACCGCTGAGCCATCTCACCGGCCCTGTTGATTAACTTTTGATCAGGAAAAAAATATTTAAGTGTAGTCAAACGTTCATGGCAAGGTCTGAGGTATCTTACACTCCATACATTGCCTGATCAGCAGAGGTGTTTTCTATAGCCTGGAGTGGCCTCAGGACAGCTGGTTCTACATGTGGTTGGAGGAAGAAATGGGGGGAAATGAACAGAAGTAGTGATTTACAATTTTTGTGCCTGAGGCTGCAGACATGAACCTCTCTTGCAATTTTTCTTTAATTCCTCTGGTTGTTGTCAGGGACCAGAAAAGGACATTAAAATTTAGCACTGCTCAGTAGCATCACTTCTTGGAAGGCTCTGTGCCCTGAGGACCAGCAGAATGGTGGCTCACAGACGAGCACAATTTGTAGCTGTCTACCCAGCCACCTGGGGGCCCTCCACACAACCATGGGGACACCAGGCACCGGTGGGCGTATGAATGATAAACAGATAGCCTCCCTGAGTGACATGGGTCCTGAGGGACAGCAGTGGCACCTAATGCAGTTGTGGGCTCTGGGCCAGTAGCCACTCCCAAAGCTTTGGAGCAGGGCAAGCAGAGTCTTCCCAGTGAGGGCAGAGGCAAAGGAGGTTGGAGGGGAAGATAGTCTTATGAACTCTAACCCATACTCTTTGCTTTTATCCTAACAGCGAGATTCTGCCAGGAACTTGGAGTGGTTGAAGACAGTGAAGGAAAGCCATGGGTCCGTAGAGCTGTCATCCCTGACCCTGGCCAAAGCAATCAACAGCAAGGGCATCTATGTGATCAAGGCACCCACACGTGGCCAGAAGGTGAGTTCCCCGCCCATCGGAATCCAGGATGGCTTTGGGTGATGTGTACTGTCATGCTGCAGGTTTGGGGGTTTCTGCCTTCAGAAGTTGACCTCTGAACACGTGCCACTAGATTTCCCCGGACGCTGTCCTGAGCCTGATCCTCCCTGAGAGTCACGGTGGCCTGGAGGAAGCGCGCAGCTACTCTTTGGAGGACTTGAAGGATCTTTTGAATAAGCTGATGCTGATGTCTGGCAAGAAAGACCACAACAATGAGGAAGTGGAGAGGTTTTCAGAGGTGAGGTTCGAGCTTGTGCTGGCACTCAGCAAGTGCCAGCGTCACCTCGGGGTAGGCTGGGCACTTTTACCACCATGCTGCCTGAGAAAGTTTGAGTTGGCATCTGATGGGTAGAGTGACTCAGCTCATGGTAGATCTGTGGGTACTTAGAGCCCCAAGTAACAGCCCCAGAGAGAGGCCTTAGGCAGGGCAGACCCCTGGGGGAAGCAGTTCCTCCTTGAGACTCTCTGAATGAATGTCCCAGCTGGTCATTAATCTACTGTGTTGGAAAGGAAATAGCCCAATGGGTAGTTCTTGCAAAGAAGTGTAAATCTTTTCACTACCATGCAAACTGGCAAAAATCCAAACACCTGCTGATTCAGATTGAGCATCCTTCATCCAAACTGAAGGAACCGTGTGGACACAGGAGTGTTGGCTTATGTGACAGTCTCACCTTTGTCTTGTGAGGTCTTAAAGTTCATTTGAACTCTGCAGTCGGCATTCGTTTTCTTTCACCTTCATGCTTCCTTAAGAAAGGGACCCTCTTATTAGGCTGATCATGTTGATGGGGAAGGAAGGACCCATTCATAAATACTGTGTGAGCCAGTGGGTTTAAGTGAACCAAGTCCGCTAAACCGTAACCCTGTGTGTGTGTGTGGACTAATGTGCCGCCCATTGTCTCCTCACGGCCTCTCCTCCCCAGGTATTCTCTGGCATGCAGCGGCTCCTGCAGGCCTTCCTTAACCTATACACTGCCGGCAACATGCTCTTCAGGGCCTGGATGGCTGAGGTCTACTGCTGCCCCAGGGAAGGTAAATCCATCTGCATGAACTTTGGCTTGGAGCTGGTGACCCAGCTGTCAGAGAACGGAGATGTCACCGCATGCCTGGAAGCCCTCTGCAGGCAGATGGAGCATTTTCTGGACCACTGGAAGAGATTCGTGGCAGAGAAGCGCGCCGAGCACTTTTACCTCAACTTCTACACTGCGGAGCAGCTGGTCTACCTGAGCACCGAGCTCCGGAAGGCCTACCCCAGCGAAGCTGCCCTGACCATGCTGTCCTTCATCAAAAGGAACTGCACCCCAGCTGACGTCCTAAAGGCCACTGAAAAGTGCGATAGCGAGCCTTCCACATACCACATGAGTGCAATGATGACAGAGTTATCGCTGCAGCTGGACTCTGAGGCCAGCCTGGAGACCAAGCTGCGGTTCATCATGGAGCAGTCCCTGGAGTACCTGAGTGTCTTCCTGCCTGGCTGCCTTGACCTGGATGCCCTCGGCCTCTGTCTGGCTGAGCTGGCTCGCATGGTTGGCCCCACCGTGGAGCGGCCTCTCCCACATGGCCTGCATGTGGGCCAGCCCAACCTGGTCTTGTGTGGGCACTCTGAGGTGCTGCTGGCCGCCCTAGCCATCTACATGCAGGCCCCAGACGAGCCCCTGCCCACCTTTGACGAGGTGCTACTGTGTACCCCAGAGACCACATTCGAGGAGGTGGCACTGCTCCTACGCCGCTGCCTCACCCCAGCTGCTCAGGGGCACAAGATCTACAGCCTGCTGTTTGCCGACCAGCTGAGCTACGAGGTGGCCTGCCAGGTGGAGGCGCTCTTCCACAGCCTGTGCACACAGCGCCACCGCGAGGACTACCAGTTTGTGGTAATCTGTGATGCAGCCCGGGAGCACTGCTGCCTCCCCTCGGCCTTCAGCCAGCACAAAGCCCTCCTCACCCCGCAGGAGCCCCTCCCGGACATCCAGGCCTACCTTTTGGACCACTACAAGGTCCCAAAGCCAACCCTGTCAGCGGCTTCGGTGTTCAGAGACGGGATATGTGTTGGAATTGTGACCTCCAAGAGAGCGGGTGTTGGTAATGAGTGGGTGGACCCTGTCGGGGGGGGGAGGTGCCAAGTGGTGCTGCCCTCTCTGGCTGTGGGTGGCTCAGATAAAGCCCCTCTGCGAGTGGAGAGACCAAGTCTTGGGAAGGTCTGACTGCCCATTACCTATCCTAACTAGAACACAACATTCTTTTCTTGGGTTGCAAATTCAGCAGTTCCTAGGAACTCACTCCCTGCCCCAAGCAGAGTTCTCTGCAGTTTAGTTTTCCCCCATTAACTGCATTGGCCTCTTTGGTATTGATGTTGCTTGTGAGCAGAGCAGGCGTAATGCTCTGTCTCATGCAGGGACAGACGCCCCTCCGCCCCACACCATCACGTTTCCGTGGAAGGAAATGGTAACTTTCATTCTGTTGATTTGATCCTTCCCCCTCCCCCACAGAGCAGGCCTTTCTTCTTGCCTTCATTGTACTTGGGCTGCTGTCAGTAGCAGGAAAAAGGTGAGGGTCATAGGTGGAGAGCAATCAGGAGACTTGGGGACTCATCGAGTGCATTTATGCACTGATGTGAGGTTGCAGCAGGTTTGAATTTTACACAATAAGAAGTAATCTTTAGGGCCGGTGAGATGGCTCAGCGGCATAAGCGCCTGCCTGGCAAGCGCGAGGCCCTGAGTTCGACTCCCAGAACCCACATAAAGGAAAAAAGGGGCCAGTGATATCGCTCAGCAGCACAAGCCTCTGCTCGCAGGCGCGGGGTCCTGAGGTCGACTCCTGGTACCTACAAAAAAAAAAAAAAAAGGGAAGTAATCTTTAATAGATCTGTGTGGATTCTTGGTCCATAATCTTGGGATCTGGTTTCCATATTTTAACATCACAGGAAAGTCTCTCTACGTGAAGAGACTGCATGACAAACTGGAAGAGAAGTTCAGTGGTGACACGGTACCCTTGAAAGTTATTCGGTTGACCGACCCTCAGGTGGATGAGAACCAAGTCCTGGGCTCCCTCCTGCCTTTCTTGGATGCACAATACCAGGAGATGCCTGTGATTTTCCACTTGGACGTGACTGCTTCTGTAAGTTCCCTGTCGTGTCAGCTGAGAGGCTGGGTCAGGAAAGACATTGTTCCCACCTCCTGACCTCTCTCCGCCCTGTATGAAGAGAGCTCCTATGTATCCATAGCCAGTATCATAGCCTCAAAGGACAATGCAAGAAGGCCCTTAGGGCCAGGAGAATGGCCGTCATCTTGTGTGTTTACAAACCCTTGCCTTTCTGTCTTTAGGTACAGACTGGAATTTGGGTCTTTCTTTTCAAACTCCTTATTTTACAATACCTCATGGATATAAATGGGAAAATGTGGCTTCGGAACCCACGCCATTTATATATCGTTGAAATCCTGGAAGGAAAGTCAGCACTGGCAAACAGGCCTTCAAAACTGGTGTGTATCATAGAGCATTTTTACGGGCCATGGGTACTTTCAGTTCTGCATCCCTCACAGCTCAGGGTGATAGGATTTTGTAGTTCTTCAACTTTTGCTGTAGGGAAGCAGCTGAGTGTGGTAGTGTTAGTAAGGAAAAATCCATCTATCAACTTTTTCAATGTCTGGAATAAAATACTCTTGTAAGAATTAGCAGTGCCTTAAATGTTTCTTGTTCCATTAGGGATTAGTGCTGTATGTCCAGGTTAAACCCCAGCTGTGTTCTCAAAGCGGGGAATTTCATCTGTAGAGAGCAGTTCTCTCATTGCCAGTTAAGGGGCAAGGGGACATTCCTTGTTGAAACTTGTTAGCTAAAGAGGCTTTTGTGTCCACATACAACCATGCTCACACATGCTCATTGAGAAATTGGGTCTCAGAAAGTTGGGTTAGAAAATGATTTCCTGGTTAAGGATGTAGCTCCCAGAATTCAGGTTCTGTGATACCTTGGGAAAGAGACTAATGTGTGTGAAAGATAGGCTCTGGAAAACTATAGACATTCAGGTAAATTTTTTCATAAAGGTCCAGCCAGTGTAGACCGTGTAGGAAGTTAAATCACAAAGGCAGTCTCAGGAAATCTAGTCCTAACCATTTTATTTATGTCTCTCTCCTGCAGAGTGCACATGGCCCCCAGTTCAGTTTTCTTGACATCTTCCCCAAAGTCACCTGCAGGTCTCCTAAAGAAGTGATAGACCTGGAGCTGACTCCCGCGGGGAGCCACGGAGAGCCCGGCATGGACCAGAGAGAGTTCCAAAGTGAGTCTTTCCAGAGACCTTACCAATATTTAAGACGATTCCACCAAAACCAAAACCTAGACGCATTTCAGTACCAAGAAGGCTCTGTGGAAGGCACCCCAGAGGAGTGCATCCAGCACCTCCTGATTTACTGTGGGGTGATAAACCCGTCCTGGGCAGAGCTTCAGAACTTCGCTCGCTTCTTAAACTGTCAGCTCAGAGACTGTGAGGCCTCTGTCTTCTGCAACACAGAGTTCGTTGGGGACACACTGAGGGGCTTCAAGAACTTTGTTGTAACCTTCATGATCTTCATGGCGAGAGACTTTGCCACCCCAACACTGCATACCTCTGACCAAAGCCCAGGAAATTACGCGGTCACCTTGGACGGGGTTGAGGAGGAAGACCTAGCCCCCTTCTCTCTCCGAAAGAGGTGGGAATCAGAGCCCCATCCGTATATTTTTTTCAATGGCGACCATGTGACCATGACATTCATGGGCTTCTACCTCCAGCCCAATAACAATGGCAGCATTGATGCCATCAATCACCTGAATGGGAAGGTAATCAAGAGAAATGTCATGACTGCAGAGCTGTACAGGGGGCTGTCGCTTCAGAAGGTGCCTTTCAACATTAACTTCGATAACCTGCCCAGACAAGAGAAACTTGAAAGGCTTTGCCGGGCAATAGGAATCCAGTGGGTCACTGACCCTGATGAAACCTATGAGCTTACAACAGACAATATGCTTAAGATCCTGGCCATTGAAATGCGATTCCGGTGTGGGATCCCAGTTATCATCATGGGAGAAACCGGCTGTGGGAAAACCAGACTCATTAAGTTCCTCAGTGACCTGCGGTGTGCTGGTGCCAATGCCAACACCATGAAGCTGGTCAAGGTCCACGGAGGAACAACTCACACTATGGTCTACTCCAGTGTCAAGGAGGCCGAGGACATCGCCTTCGTCAATAAGCACCAACACCAGCTGGACACCATCTTGTTCTTTGACGAAGCCAACACAACGGAAGCCATAAGCTGTATCAAAGAAGTTCTGTGTGATGGGACAGTGGATGGCCGGCCGCTGAAGAGCAACTCCGGCTTGCACATCATAGCCGCCTGCAATCCTTACCGGAAGCACTCGCAGGAGATGATCTGCCGCCTAGAGTCAGCTGGTTTGGGATACCGGGTCAGCGCTGAGGAGGCGGCAGAGAAGCTGGGCTCCATCCCCCTGAGGCAGCTGGTGTACCGCGTCCACGCTCTGCCACCAAGCTTGATTCCTCTCGTGTGGGACTTTGGACAACTGAATGACACTGCCGAGAGGCTCTACATCCAGCAAATTGTCCAGAGACTGGTGGACTCCATGATGATAGATGACAGTGAGATTCACGTGATCACAGAAGTGCTCTCTGTCTCGCAGGGCTTCATGAGGCAGAGAGAGAATGAATGCAGTTTTGTCAGCCTCCGGGATGTGGAACGCTGTGTGAGAGTCTTCCAGTGGTTCCACAAGCACAGCGATATGCTCTTGGTGCATCTGAACACCTTTCTCTGCAAGTCCAGTGCCAGCAAAAATAACTTCAAGAGAGATCCTGTCTTCTGGTCCCTGGTGCTGGCCATTGGGGTATGTTACCACGCCTCTTTGGAAAAGAAGGAGCCCTACCGTAGAGCCGTCTGCAGATCCCTGCCAGAACCGTACAATGACAGCAAGGTTGTCCTGGCTGAGATCACTCAGGCGCAGGATCTTTTCCTGAGTGGCGTACCCCTCAGGAAAACCATAGCCAAGAACTTGGCTTTGAAGGAGAATGTCTTCATGATGATCATCTGCACTGAGCTGAAGATCCCCCTCTTCCTGGTGGGGAAGCCCGGCAGCTCCAAATCTCTCGCCAAGACCATAGTGGCAGATGCCATGCAAGGCCAGGCCGCGCACACCAGTCTCTTCCGCGCCCTGAAGCAAGTCCACCTGGTGTCCTTTCAGTGCAGCCCGCACTCTACCCCCCAAGGTATCATTGGCACCTTCAGGCAGTGTGCCCGCTTCCAGCAGGGTAAGGACCTGCAGCAGTATGTTTCTGTGGTGGTTCTAGATGAGGTCGGATTGGCTGAAGACTCCCCCAAAATGCCCCTGAAGACACTGCACCCCCTGCTGGAAGATGGCTGCATTGAAGATGACCCTGCCCCCCACAAAAAGGTTGGCTTCATAGGCATTTCCAATTGGGCCCTCGACCCTGCCAAGATGAATCGGGGCATTTTTGTCTCACGTGGCAGTCCCAATGAGAAAGAGCTCATAGACAGTGCCAAGGGGATCTGCTCTTCTGACAGCCTGCTTCTGGACAAAATCCAAGGGTACTTCAGGCCCTTTGCCAGAGCATACGAAACGGTGTGTAAGAGACAGGATAAGGAATTTTTTGGGCTTCGTGATTACTACAGCCTCATCAAGATGGTTTTTGCCACGGCTAAGGCATCTAATAAGAAGCCTTCCCCACAGGCTATTGCACAGGCTGTCCTTCGGAACTTCAGTGGCAAAGATGACATCCAGGCCTTGGACATTTTCACAGCCAGTTTACCCGAGGCCAGGTGGGTGGAGGAGGTCAGCACCATCGAGCTGATCAAGCAGAACATTTACGGGGGTCTGCAGAGGGCGACAGGCACAGAACTGGATGACACCGAGTCCCGCTACTTGCTTGTGCTGACCAAGAACTACGTGGCCCTGCAGATACTGCAGCAGACCTTCTTCGGTGAGGACCAGCAGCCGGAGATCATTTTCGGTTCCAGCTTTCCCCAGGACCAAGAGTACACGCAGATCTGCCGCAACATCAACCGGGTGAAGGTCTGCATGGAGACGGGCAAGATGGTGGTGCTGCTGAACCTACAGAACCTCTACGAGAGCCTGTATGACGCACTCAACCAATACTACGTCTACCTTGGGGGCCAGAAGTATGTGGACCTCGGCCTGGGCACCCACCGTGTCAAGTGTCGGGTCCACCCGGCCTTCCGCCTGATCGTCATCGAGGAGAAGGACGTCGTGTACCGACAGTTCCCTGTACCCCTCATCAACCGGCTGGAGAAGCATTTCCTAGACATCCACACCGTGCTGGAGCCCTGGCAGAAGAACATCGTGTGCCAGCTCATGATTTGGGCACAGGAGTTCGCAGATGTGAAAGCAGACCAGTTCCTGGCTGGGCACAAGTACAGCCCTGTGGATGTCTTCATTGGCTACCACTCGGATGCCTGTGCTTCCGTGGTGCTGCAGGCCACAGAGAGGCAGGGTCCCAGGCCCAAGTCAGAGGAGCTGGACCGCAAGGTGATGGAGGAGGCCAAGCTGATCCTGCTGGACTGCGCCACACCTGACGCTGTGGTGCGGCTGAGTACCTCCAAGCTGGGCTCATTTGCTGCGGTGGTGCTGTCGCAGAAGTACTACTACCAGCAGGAGCATAACTCCTTCGCAGATTTCCTGCAGGCTCACCTTCGAGCCGAGGGCCTGGAGCGCCACGCCGTCTTCACTGAGGTGACCATCTTCCCCCAGCTGTACCCAGGGCTCTGTATCTAGGAGTTCTGATCTCGAGGGCCAGGAATTCACATTCTGTTCACACCAGTGCTCAGGGATATCCATGGGCAGGGGACTTGGGGTTCCTCTCCACACGACATGCAAGTAGAGTGAGTTCAGTTTAACCAAGTTTCTGAGCAGAGCTCTGTGCTGATGGTAGTGAAGGGCACGTGCAAAGTGAATTGGCACAGTTCTCTGTGGACCGCGGTTAGCATAGGTGTAGTGTGGAACAGGCAGTACTGCGGTGTCAGTATAAATGCCATGCAGGGAGATGGCAAGAGACGAAGTCAGATGCGAGTCTCCCTAAAAGAGAGAACTGGCCCTGGAACTGGCCGAGCGGGCCTTCTGGGGGCAAAGAGATTGAGGTGTGAGACACTGCCAGAGCCCAGGAGGGGCCGCTGATGGAGCCGGAAGTTCAAGGATGTGAGTGCCGGGTTGTGGTGATGAGATAGTCACAGAGACCTCATGGAGGGCCTTAACAGTGGTCCCGAGAAGCTTGGTCTTTTCTGGATGGAGGAATATGTGCTTCGTTGTACTCCATTTCTTGGGTGATGGGAAAACAGTGAGTGAGATAAGACTGTTATGGGAAAGATAGATAAGTCAGGAAGCTGCTGGGTCAGTGCAGTGAAAGTAGAAGAGAGATGGAATCAAAAATTGTTAGGAGCCAGGCATGGTGGCGCATGCCTACAATCCCAGCACTCTGGGGAGGCTGAGGCAGAAGGATGGTAAGTTTGAGCCCAGCCTGGGCAACTTAGCAGTTTAGTGAGACCCTGTCTTAGAATTAAAATAAAAGGGCTGATGACATAGCTCAGTGTGAAGATGCTAGGTTCAGTAACAGTACAAAAGCAAAAAGGAAAGAAGGAAGGAAGGGAGGAAGAGTGGGAGGGAGGGGCGGTTAGGATGCAGATGGGCGGAGCTGGTTACTTCCTTCACGGAAAGGTGGTGGTCAATGGAGGAGTCTGGAGGTGACCCGAGATTCTTCCTGAGCTGTTTGGGGAGCCAACAGTAAGGTCCCTTTGAGTTGGGTTTGGGTGTCTGTTATGCAGTTAGATAGAAGAACCAGCAGCTCATTTGCCTGGGGGGTGGGGAATTGGGAGCGGAGGTGTCACATTAAAGAACATTTGAGTTTGCACTGTGGGGTGCAGTCACCATGTGTGATAGAGGAGAATTGCTAACTGCTGAATGGGAGAAGAGGCGACCAAGGCTGCCTCCATCTGAGAGCGTGACTCCAGATTACAGGGAGACGCGGCATTTGTGCCGAACCTGTAGTATCAGGAGAATCTCAGGCAAGGACCAAAGCGAGCAGTCTTCTCCCTGATGCCGTCTGCTTCTAGAGGTCCCGCTCACCCCACTCACCTTGGTCCTGCCTCGCGTTCTAGGGCCCAGCTCTTTGGCTGTGGATTCTTCCCTGTCTGGGTCCTCACTGCACAAGGCCGTGGCCCTAGAAGACAGGGTGAACCCTGCATACTGCCAGGTCTAACCCCACACCCGTGCCCCACTCCTTGCGTCCTGGTGGACAGTGTGTGTGCCTCTCTTTGCAGATCACCACTTTTTCTAGGCTGCTGACAAGTCATGACTGTGAAATCTTAGCATCAGAGGTGAAGGACCTGGCCCCAAAGCCCACCATCCTGTCCCTGCAGCAGTTTGACACGGAGCACTCATTCCTCAAAGCAATCCGGTGAGGTCCTCCACTACCCGCCACCCCCAGCCCAGTCCCCCAGTCCCACCGTGTGGGATCTGAGGACTTGGTACTCTGCAAGGCATGGATGCTTAGGCTCCCCCTGTGCCTCTCTGTCCCTGCCACTTTGGGTCTGTCACAGGACACATGAACTGGCCATTTCCATTCTGCAGTCGATGGCCTGTTCATCTCCTGGGGAAAACCCAGCTAAAAGCTGTTTTCCGTGTGGCCCATTCCCTTTCGGTAATTTTCATTATCCATTTTTGGGGGCAGAGAACTCATTTGGATCACTTCTTTTTTCTTTCAGAAACTGCTTAGCAAGTAAAGCCAGCTGTAAAATCCTTATCATTCAGACTGACTTCGACAATGGCATTTACAGTGCCCAGCTCATTGCCTCCGCTAAGTAAGTTTTCAGTATTCTTCTCAGAAACAATGTAGGAAAGCCCGATGTGGTGGTGCACACTTAAAATCCCAGCACACAGGAGGCTGAGGCAAGAGGATCACCATGAGTTCTGGGCTGCATAGTGAGTCCAAGGCCAGCCTGAACTATGTAGGGAGACCTTGTCTCAAAAAAAAAGAGAAAGAAAATAAAAAGAAAGAAATAAAACAATATAAGAAATCCATAATTTGTTCAGAACCTCCTAAAGAATTTCTTCCCTCAAAACAGTATTGTATTACAACAAGTATAGAAGTAAAAATAAGAAAACTTTCTCTCCCTTCTCATTCCCCCAAATGTGGACTAGAGAAAATGAAGACAGATGAACCAAAAAGGATAATAACTATAAAATGTAAGAAGTATCAATAATTGAGTGTACATGAATATTCTTGAAGCATATGTTTATAGTCATATTTTGTTCAAAATTTAGGTTTTTTGTTTTGTTTTTTTGAGGCAAGGTCTCACTATGTAGTGCAGGCTGGCCTTGAACTCACAGCAGTCCTCCTGCCTTAGCCTCCCAAGTGCTGGGATTACAAGCATGTGCCACCATGCCCAGCTGTTCATAATTTTGAATTTTAGAATCAGAATTTATTACAAGTTCAAGGGAAGTAACTGTGTAAATACTTCTGTTCGTATGTCTGGGACATTTCTACGGTCTGTGCAGGGGAATTCTGATGCCTTTAGGTGGAACTGTATTCTCTCATTTCTGCGTGTCAAAGTGGGAATGATTTCTGTGCCTCTTGAAGCACAGGAAGCTGTGCCACCTTGCAGGGCTGAGTCAGATGCTACTGGGAAACTGGCTTGCACTTAGGTCCTGTGAGTGATATCACACTGAGCTCAGAACTTTCCGGAAGTGGGAAGGCCAGCGAGCCTCATCCCTCATCCCAGCAGGGCAGGCCCCTGAGGGTCTGGTCAATGGAGAAAGGCCCCTTCCGAGCAGAGGGCACAGGAACGCGTGTGAAAGGAGCCCGGTCAGAGAGAACAACATTCTTTCCTAAGAGAAGTGGGGGGTGAAATTGACTGAAAGCTTTTAAAACCAGGGCTCCTAGGACACACTTCAGCTTTGCACAACTTTCCCATGGCTCATTTGCTTGCTTTGTTTTGATTCTTCTTTTTTTTTTTTAATAGGTATTCTGCTCTCAATGAAGTCAATAAAACACAAGGCAGGAACAGCTGTGTCTTCGTCTATTTCATCACGAAACTGTCCCGGATGGGAAGTGGCGCGTCCTATGTGGGATTCCATGGAGGTAGAACCAAAACCTTAATGAATATTTTCATTTAGGTCATGTCTGGTTACTTTCTCATGGGTCCTAAATGGCACAAGTCTGAAACTAGAATTTTTTGGCTAATTTCAAAAAAAGGTGGTCTTTTTCAGTTTTTATTTTTTATTAGTCTGCATTTGCAGTACATAATGATCGCATCCTTGTGTGAAGTTGGTACATGTATGTAACGCATTCCAATCATGTTTTCATCCCCTTCCCCTTTCCCCCTTCTCTTAGTCCCCTTGCATCTGAAAAAGATCCATCTCCCTACTTCTTATTATATCCAGCCTTTATTTTGCTCTTTATTTATATTTTGGGTTTCTCATATGAGAGAAACCATGCCATATTTAAGCTTGTGTGCCTGATTTATTTCACATAACATTATGGTCTCGAGCTGTATCCCTTTTCCTACAAATGACTCAAGTTTTTCTTTAGGGCAGAGTGGTACTCCATTGTGTGTAAATACCACATTTTCTTTATCCATTCATCTGCTGATGGATGTATAGGCCACTTCCAAGATTTAGCTATTATGAGTTGTGCTGCTATAAACGTGGGTATGTGTATATCACTCTAATATGATGTCTTTAACTTTCAGCAAGAGGAGTAGCTGGGTGAAGTGGAATTTTTACTGTTAGTTTTTTGAGGAATCTCCATACTGACTTCCATAGTTGTACTATGGTTGTACAATATAGAAGGGGTCCTTCTCCCTGTAGCCTTGCCAACATTTGTTATTATTTGATTTCTTGATGACAGTCATTCTTTCTGGAGTAAGATGGAATCTCAGTGTTGTTTCAATTTGCATTTCTTTAATGGCCAGCGATGTTGAACTTTTTAATTTGTATGATTTCATTTGTCGATTTTTGGTACTATTTCTTGTGTAATTGGGGTTCTGTTCAGAAAATCCTTGCCTACCCCTGCCTTCAAGAGCTGTACCTATTTTATCTTCTAGTAGATTGTGTTGCTGTTTTAATATTTAGATCTTGAACCCATTTTTATTTTAGTTTAGTGCATGGTGAGAGATATGGATCTAGGTTTCAAACTTCTGCATGTAGATACCCAGTTTTCCCAGTACCATTTATTGAAGAGGCTAGCTTTCCTCCAGTGAATGTTTTTGGCCCTTTTCTCAAAGATCAAACAGCTGAATGTGAAACTAGAATGTTAATTCCAACAGTGTTCTCTGCAGGTGCAGTTAGGTCAGTTAGGTCTCCTCCGGGGTTGCTGTTCAAATGCAGCACCTTGGGATTCTTTCTGCAGCTTCACTTCTTCTCTACTGAGGGGGACACTGGGTGGCATCCCCTGGCTCCCACCTGTCTTGATTATGTGGGTGATTCAGAGAAGATCCTCCTGACTCTCACTGGCACTGATTCTTTGTCCCGGTATAGGGAAAATGCTATCTTCAGTTTATCTCCTTCCCTCCTTCTCTGTGGAATGGTTACCAGCTGTACTAGATATGACAATTGGTATTCTAGAAATAGGGAAAACCTATAATAAAAACCTAATAATTCCATAGATACTGGAAAGCAAACTTCATCAGTGCTTTACACCCCTTCACTGATTATGGTACAAATACAATAAGACATGTAAAGAATCACAATGTTTATTCATATATCCTTTGCAAGTCAGTTATTTGAGGCCTTAAATCTGATATTAACACTGTTGACATGCATAAAATCAGTCCGATGGTTAGTGTTGTGTTCAAGGACTTAGACTTTGGGGGTACCAGTCACTCCTCTAGCAGCAGTGTAATTAAAAATCAGGGGGGCCGGTGAGATGGCTCAGCGGCATAAGCGCCTGCCTGGCAAGCACGAGGTCCTGAGTTCAACTCCCAGTACCCACATACGAAAAAGGGCCGGTGATATCGCTCAGCGGCACGGGCGCCTGCTGGCGCGCAAGGTCCTGAGTTCGACCACTGGTACCCCAAAAAAAAAAAAAAAAATCAGGGAAGTAGTACATCGCTGCTTATGGCTAACAAGCAGAAACTAGAAAAGATATGAAAAGACTCTGGGGGCCAGTGAGATGGCTCAGCGGCGCAAGCGCCTGCTGGCAAGCGCGAGGTCCTGAGGTCGACTCCCAGTACCCACATTAAAAAAAAAAAAAAAAGACTCTGGATGACTTCATTCTCCACAGGGCTGTGGCGGTCTGTGCACATCGATGACCTCCGGAGGTCCACGATCATGGCCTCAGATGTGACCAAGCTGCAGAGTGTCACTATAAGCCAGCTGTTCAAGCAAAGAGACAAACCTGAGCGTGAGTCTTGGGGTGGCAGCCTGGGGATTAGAGGTGGAATGACAGGTGGAAGATGCCAAATGTGGCCACTTTTTTGGCCATTTTGGGGTGCTGGAGGCAGGGCCACCACACTTGCATCACCTTTGAGTCCCTGCACCTGCCCATCTGCAGGAGCTTGGGACATGTTGCTGGACTACCTGGTCCACATCCGGGGCACCAGGGCCAAGGGTAAGGCCACACAAGTGAGCACCCATAGCATGTGGCCTGCACCCGTGGTTCCTGTGCCAGCCCTCAGCTGTGGCTGCGGAGCACTCCCATGGTGGATTTGGGGCTGATCTGCATGACAGATATCCCCTCCATGGAAGCTCTGGACAGGAAACCTGGCGAGTCCCAGCCTAGGCACGGACTCAGCCAGTGTTGCCCCAAGCTATGACCTGATTGCATTTGCTTCCTGTGCAGCAGAAGGCAGCCAGGAGGAAGAGATGGAAACGGAGCCCAGCAGGTCAGGAGAAGCAGCCGAGACCGAAATGGAGGTAAAAATTCCCAAGGAGATAGAAACCGAACCCTCGGACCCGGAAGGCGGCGATGTGAGTTCTAGCCCTGTGTTCTCCCTGTGGGCTCTACAGATGTGTCTCTGACCTCTTCCGCCAGGCGCTGGAGAAGCCCATACAGCTGTCCTGGGCTGGGCAGGGTCTCTACCCTTTTTGCCAGAAGCGTGTGGGAAGTGTCTGGCGTCCCCACTTTACGAGGTCTCCTAGCCAGTTTTACACTGTCGCTGACTCCCTGGCAGGCACCTCAGCCTTTGCCCACCCTGGACGTGGTACAAGTACAGGACCTGTCTTCCCTGCAGGTGCAGGTCCTAGACACCACCAGGTTGCTACAGAGCTGCGTGCAGGGTGCTGTGGGAATGCTCAGGGACCAGAACGAGGGCTGTACCCGCAACATGAGGAGAGTCGCCATCCTTCTGAGCCTTTTAAACGAGGATAATGAGCGCAACGGTAGGAGTCACACCTGTCACCTGCCCACACCCCAGTGTGCAGAGAGAAACCTATAGGTCTGACTCAGCCAAAGCCACAGACACAGCAGGCATCTAAAGGCATTGCTCACATTCTGCTCCAGCATTGGCCTGGCCAGAGAACCTGTCAGAGTAGGTCCACAGGCGTGGCAGACGCGGTGCCCGTGAGGAGCCAACTGTACGCCCCCTCTGCCTTTTTACAGCCTCTTTCCTGCGGGTGTCCAAGAAGCACCTCCATGTTCTTCTGAAGAAGCAGGAAGAGAACCAGCCCTGCAGTTTGAAGGAGTGGGTGAGCAGGGAGGCCTCGGATCTGGAAGCTCTCCAGGAGGCAGGCACCTTCCGGTAGGAGGCAGGAGTGGGGCGGGCGGGGCAGGGATTTGCACTGCTGCTCTCCACAGAGCCGGAAATGCCCCAGGTGATTCTTTGAAAACCTCAGCAATTGGAAGCTATGTTTTCCCCCCCGCAAACCTAGAATGAATCTGGATGTGGTTGGGGCAGGGGGTTTTGGACCCTTTTCTCTCCTTTTGTATGTTTCAATTTTTTCATAATAAAAAAACTTTGGGCCAGTGAGATGGCTCAGCGGCGTAAGCGCCTGCCTCGCAAGCGCAAGGGCCCGAGTTCGACTCCCGGAACCCACATACGAAAAAGGGGCCGGTGATATCGCTCAGCGGCATGGGCGCCTGCTGGCGTGCGAGGTCCTGAGGTCAATCCCCGGTACCCACAAAAAATAAAAATAAAAAAAATAAAAGAACTTCTACAAACCTCAGAACATTTGTTCTGGTAACAAGGCTGTGAGTACCAACCTATCAAAAACCACAGAAGAGAGGCTGGTGAGATGGCTCAGCGGCATAAGCGCCTGCCTGGCAAGCGCGAGGTCCTGAGTTCGACTCCCAGGACCCACATAAAGGAAAAAAAGGACCGGTGATATCGCTCAGCAGCACGGCGCGAGGTCCTGAGTTCGACCCCCGGTACCCACAAAAAAAAAAAACACAGAACAGGGGGTCAGCTTAGGTGAGTAAAATGGTGCCAGGTGTGGTGACGCACACCTGTAATCCGAGGTAGGAGGATCACGAGTTTGAGTCCAGCCTGGGCTCCATGGTGAGTTCAGGCTCAGTCTGAACTACATACTGAGACCTTGTCTCAAAAATACAAACAAGGAATGGAGATGGTGACGTGCAGGGAGGGGAGAGAAACTGTTTTCCCAAGCCTGTGGCTTGAAGTGACAGTGGCTGCAGAAGTGGGACCTAGGAATATCATTTATTACCCATGGCCCTTTTCCAGCAAAAACTGGACCCTTTCCTCTGGGCCCGAGGACCTTTAAAGCTGTGTGGCGGGGTAGGAGGGCTGCTTTAGGTCCCGGGTCCCAGGTGGCGGGTGCCAGACCCTGGGTCAGCAGGGTGACTGCAGACCTGACTTCATCCCGCGGGCTGGGTTCGCTCATCTCTAAGGACAGCAGAGCTTGTCCTTGAGTTCCTTCCCCGCCCAGCTAAGGACACAAAAACTGTCCAGATGGACCTGTGCTTTCTTTTTTAACTTGATCTGGAGCAAATTTACTTCATTCTCTTCATCCTTGTGTTTATTGTAGTATTTTATTTACAACTGATTTTTCTGAAAACCTTTATTTTTTTCTGAATGAATTTGGTCATTATTTTCTTCATTTATAGAACATAGATGACTCGTTCTAGAAAAGCTATGTAGAAAATTAAGCGAAGAGCTTCTTCACCTTCTCAGTAAACAAGTTTATTAGATGTAGAATGTTTATTCCATTTCTGCTTCCAGTCTTAGACACTTCCATTGATTTTTTTGGGTTTTTTGGGGGGATTGAACCCAGGGACTTTGCATTAAGCTACATCCCCATCCCTCTTTTTTGAGACTGGGTCTTACGAACTCACAGAATTGCCCAGAGCGGCCTCAGCTTCCCACAGTGATAGGATTATAGGCCAGCACCGCCACACCTGGCCTCTATTCTTACACATAAAGTGGTAAATGTTTCATTTGTTGTCGTGGCTGCCATGTGGGAATTACGCTGGAAGTTTTGCAAGGCTGGGAAAGTCAAGGCAGTGGGGCCTGTCCTGTGGTGACTCAGCCACAGCGGCCCTGTCCCCCAACTGCAGGCACACCCTGTGGAAGCGGGTCCAAGGCGCCATCACCCCTCTCCTGGCAAGCATGACAGCGCTTCTCGACAGAGACGCCAACCTGGAGCTGCTGGCCCGGCCAGACTTACCAACCTGGGCACAAGACCTTTGGATGTTCATTTTCAGTGACGATAAGCTTCTGGACATTCCGCTTGTGTGCAGCCTGAGGTGAGGGAAGACTTTATTTACGGGAAGGGGAAGGCCAGGACCTGCGGCACCCTCTGTGTGCTCCCCCCGTGTGACAGGCTGTGGGTGCTGCTCTCAGGGCAACTGGAGGGAGATGGCAGGAGATGCCCAAGCCCTGTGAGTTTTTGTTCTTCCTCCGTTCCCCTCACCTCCCTGCCTTTGGAGCACCCGGCACCCTTCACACAGCCAGGAATGGTGCATCCACCATGCTCGATGTGCAGAGGGGTAGGTGCCAGCCAGAGGACCTGGTCCTGCCAGAGACTTTGGGCAGCTCACTTAGACCCTGCCACCTTTGTGTGTTTCTGTTCCATCTGTAAACAAAGGTTCAGCTAGGGGCCTGTCCAGGTCCTTGACTGCAGAGCCCTAGCCTGGGAGGCAGACCAGCAGCTGTCTGTGTAGCCCTCAGCACCTTGCTTTGTCTTGCTCTGTGTGCATGGTGCTGGGGCTCAAACTCAGGGCCTCATTCGCCCTAGGCAAGTGCTCTCTACTGCTGAGGCACACCCCAGCCCCAGCCTCGTCTCTGAGGACTGAAGGAACTGGCTCTGGGGGCGCATGGTGTGTGGAGTTTCAAGCTGTTACAGTTGAATGGGCCCATAATCGTCCAGGTTCTTGTGTACACCAAGGGGAGGATTGCCAAGCACACACCCAGTAGTAAGTAGTAAGCAGCTACATTTCTTGACTATCACGGGAAGTTGTGCTCAGGGCCAGGCGTGCCATAAAGGTATAACACAGACCGAGAAAGATGCTGGGGTGACAGAAAAGCACTGTACACAGGTCGAAAGTAGCAACAGCAACATGAAAAAAGGGGCCGACAACTTGGGCTTTCCCACACTTTAAAGGCCAGATACCTCTGCTTTAGGTGCCTCCCACTGAGTCTCTAGGTGTGATTGACAGGAATGATTGACAGGGTGCTTAGCATGCATGCTCATCCCAGAATTTATTGATCTTAATTATATTTACGAGATGTAGCGCATATTTACAAACCTGTAATGAGGTAGAAGTGGAGTAGAGGTGACCAGAAGGTCAGGCCAGGAGATCCAGCCAGTGAGTGCTCTTGCCTAGGGCACTGGCACTGTCCTGTTTTCCACCACCTTTCTTAGGACAATGGAAGCAGGAATAACTGCGGGGTACAGTTTTGATGTAGGGAAGGGAGTGACTCGGCTCCGATGTTTCTGAGTGTATTAAAGGACATCTTGTGAACATATTCTCCGTCCTGGGCCTTGTTGCAGATCTAAGAGTGACATGCCCTCCATCCTGGTACAGAACTACATGGCTGGGAACACCTCCAATGACGTCCCCTTTAGCTGGAGAATCAAGGACTACCTGGAAGAGCTCTGTGTCCAGGCTCAGTACATCATGGATGCCGAAGGTGAGGTCCACTGTGGGGTGGTGAACCAGTCCTCACTTGCAGACATCCTGCCGCTGGTGCCAGGGTGACTTCCAAGTTCCTAGTTGAAACACTTTGCCGGTGGGAGAGCCTCAAGTTTATGTCATTTCTTCTTTTTTTTTTTTTTTGTGGGTACCGGGAGTCAAACTCAGGACCTTGTGCTTGCTGGGCAGGCGCTTAAGCCGCTGAGCCATCTCACCGGCCCCATTTCTTCATTTTAAAACTTGTGCTGAAGGAGCAAGAGTCGGAAGCCATTAAGTCGCACAGCAAGGGGGGGCCCGTGAGCTGATGCTTAGCCGGGAGCTGGGAATTGGGATGCTTTCTGGCAGGGAGAGAGCTCGTTACCTGTGCTTGTCATTGGTCTTTCCCATTCTGAGGCACCTGGGCAACTCAGGCAGGGGACCAAGGCGCTACCCCTGTTAAGCTTCCTCAGCACATAGGGGCAGCTGGAGTGCAGCGTCCTCCTCCTCCATGCTGCCCACTCTGTTGCTTCTGAGTGACACAAGCCAGACGGCCCTGCACTCTGCCTGGCTGTCCCGTGCCAAGGGGTCTGGCTATAGCGTTCTAGAAACACTGATGGCAGCACGGTCTTTTAGGAAATGTCGTCATTCATGCGTGAAATCACCTCAACATTTACTCAGAGCACCTACTGGTCAGTCTGCTCAAAAGCGACCTTGTCCCTCAGGGTCAGCATCCTGCCGCTTTGTGAACTAGCGTGACCCAGTCTGGCTCATGATGAGTGGCCAATTCTCCTTTTCAGGGCAACACCCTGAAAAGGGGTCCTGCTTGTCTGGTACAGCATGCAACCCGGGACCTACCCCCAGCATCTACCCTTAGGCAGATCTCTCTGGCGTGCAGTCTCCTCAGCCCCTGAGCAGCAGCCCACACATTCCTGATTCACTTGGAAACAGGGTTTCTGCACCCCGTTCTGACGTGGCAGACTCGTCTATCTCAGATGCTTTCTCCTGCTGGAGCTAGCCTGGCTCTTGCTGCCCTAAATGTAACATGAATCGTGCCTCTCTTTCTTCCCCCATTGTCTGGACAGTGCACTTTTCCACCATTCGCAGTAAGGTCAGGTGGGGGGTGCCACTCTGCACCTGAGCTGGGGTGCAGCAAGGCCCCTCCGCTGCTCCTGCTCATGCTCCCCTGCTTGGTGCAGTGAGCTCTTCCAAGAACTCACCTCTCTCTCACACGCTCTTTGGCCTCCTCCCTGCAGGACTGCCACAGAAGTTCATGGAAATCTTCCAGCAGACGCCTCTGGGTCAGTTCCTCAGCCAGCTCCCTGAAGGGCAGCAGCTAGAGCTCCTACAGAGCTACTTGAAAGACTTCCTGCTCCTGACCATGAAAGTGCCCACCTGGGAGGAGCTGGAGGTAGATGCCCACTCCGGTCGCGTGTGGGGCTTGTCCAGGGTAGACCGCAGGTAGCGCAGGAGCGCATCCTCAGCTCCTGAGAGCTGGTGCTGTGGTGGGTGGGAAAAGAGTAAGAACCGTGCAGGACCCTAGGGTGTGAACCCAGGGGCAGGGCCTGCTAGAACAGAACCTGCTGTTCCTTCAAGAAGTCCTTTAATTCAAATATTTAGTTTCCTTGAATATTAAGGTAAATATTTTTTTTTTTTTTTTTTTTTTTTGTGGGTACCGGGGGTTGACCTCAGGACCTCGTGCGCCAGCAGGCGCCCGTGCCACTGAGCGATATCACCGGCCCTTTTATCGTATGTGGGTTCCGGGAGTCGAACTCAGGCCCTCGCACTTGCCAGGCAGGCACTTACGCCGGTGAGCCATTAAACTGACCCTGTAAGGTAAAAATAATAAACGAGGTTCACTGGAAAGATTGATACCTTGGACTGCCTAAAAACCTTCACACTTCAGTACACAGAAAAGGAAAGAGACAAATCCGAGGAGAACAAATGCCATAACCAATGTGACGAAAGGTTAATGAAGTGTTTTTAGGAATCAGTAAAAACATAACCTCACTTTTAAAAGGGGGTAAAGGTTACAAACCACCTGTTAGCAGAAGAATTATACAAGCATCTGGAAAATAATTATACAAGCACACTTGTTTACTTCACTAGAAAGTCAGCAAAGCACAGCTGGTCTTCAGATCCCTATTCCACCTGTTCATTTGGAAAAATGGATTTTTAAAAAGGACAGTAGTCAGTGCTGTGAGGGAAGGGACCAGTGGCACTCGGGAATCCATGTGGCAGGCCCAGTTGAGAGCTGTTGTGTCAGCCGATACCAGTGTTATCAGAGACGGGGACAGATACTCCCAGGAACATTCTTTTCAGCTTTGTTTCTAATAACAAAGAATTAGGAGTAACTTAAATGTCTAAAAACTGAGGCAGAGACAAATGTGCCCATTTGCAAAATGGTTGTTTCTTTGCAACCATTGAAAATAATGTTTTCAAGCTGGGTGTGGTATATATCCGTCATTCCAGGTACTGAGGAGGCTGAGGCAGGAAGATTGCAAGTTTGGATCCTGCCTGGACATCTTATGAACCCGTCTCAAAAAGGGTTAGGGATGTAGTATAGTGGTGAAGCACTCCTGGGTTGAATCCCCAGGACCACTCCCAACCCCGCCAGTTTTTTCCCCGAGTACACTTAATGATGGTTGTGTGTCCATCATGTAATACACCAAGTGAAGAAAGCCAGGAGTACAGTGGTCTTGATTTGAGGATGATAGTGAGGAAAGGCATGGATATGAAAATGGGCAGAGGGTTCCACCAAAAAGAAACAGGGAGATGATAATAGGAAGCCTGATTTTTAATTTTCTTTTCTGCAGTTTTTAAATAGTTCTGATTTTCCATGGGAAAACATATCTTTATAACCTAAAAGTGCAACTGAGAGCCTCTGTTGACCTCAGTTCCTGCAGATGGCCCTGTGGTCCTGCCTGCGGGAGCTGCAGATGGTGTCAGGAAGGCCCGAAGGTGAGCTCTCCTTGCCGTGGGTGCACCTGGCCTATCAGTACTTCAGGACGCGGCTGCAGAACTTCTCCCGGATCGTGACCATCCATCCCTCAGTCCTGCGCAGCCTCACCGAAGATCCACCAAAGCACGACTTGGCTGGCTGCGAGATGGTATGGGCCTTCCCTGTGCAGAGGAGTGTCGGGCAGTTGGCCTCCGTCTGGGGGCAGAAGGCACAGGGGGCTGCATCCCAGATGGGAGACTTCGCAGACATGTAGGTCACATAGCTCAGAGTTGTTTCAAACACATCTGACTGAGGCTTCCTGCACCCCAAGACACCACAGAGTAGGTTCCAAGCCTGGAACATAACATGCTGGGCTAACCACAGGGCTGTGGCCTGAGGATACAGCAGCCATATAACGGACAGGGTGGGGCCCCTGCCATCCCACAGGACTGTTTTCTTTCCAGACGCTGGACGCATTTGCAGCAATGGCCTGTGTAGAAAAGCTGACAGAAGACACCCTGAAGCCCACTCCCCAGGCCTGGCTGCAGCTGGTAAAGAACCTGTCCACGCCCCTGGAGCTCCTCTGCTCGGACGGGTACCAGCAAGGCAGTGGGAACATGACCAGAGTTCTCATCGAGCAGGTCAGGTGAGAACCTGGGACTCGTCTCCTCTTCTCAGCCTATGCCCACCAGTACCTGCCATGTCCTGGCACATCCGTACCGGGGTGAGCAGGCACACCTGCCACAGGCGAGATTCTCCCTGCATGTCTCACTTCACATGTGCTGAACCCTGGGAAGTGCCCAGCATCTCGTCAGACACAAAAGGAGAGCTGTGAGAGCAGGGCCGCTGTGTCCTGGTGGCCAGGGAAAGTTAGCCGGCCCTTATTATCATGCCCTTTAAGGGTCACTGTGACAACAGGGAGCAGTCAGAAAGGACAGCAGGGACAAGAGGGCAAGTGGAGAGGGGACAGGCCATCTGGCTGGACTTTAAAGCAAGGAGGGACTTACCAGGTGCAGGACTGGTGAGCAGGCCACTGTGGCATTGAACATGGGACACGGAGCCTTGCGTGAGCTGAGTATCCGAGGGACAGTGCCTATCTAGGTGATGATCCTCCCACCGGTCCTGTCTTCTCATCCTCCTGGACCTGCTGTCTCCTCCCTTCTGCTCCTCATGGCCTGGGCTCCCTTGTCAGCCGAGCAAGTGACTTTCCTCTTTTGACAGAGCCCAGTGGAGTCGCATCTTCTCCATTTCACTCTTTGTGGAGCATGTGCTCCTAGGGACCGAGAGCCAGGTACCTTCGCTGAGCCAGCTGGTGACCGAGTATGTCTTCTTGCTGGACAAGGTGAGTGCTGGGGCTGGCCATGGCCATGGATGTGGGTCTGTGTCTGGCAGGTTGAAGAGTCGCCAAGGCACCCTGACAAGTGACTGGCCTTGCTCTGTCCCCTGGCCATTATACCCAGTAGTGCTGGGTGAAAGGAAAGTGATTTCAATAACTGGCTACTACGTTTTCAGTGTTTGATTGTTTATTAACCGTCCTGTTTGCTAAGTCACGGTATATCATTAGGTCCCCGGTGCAGGGACAGAAATGATAATGGGGTGCTTGAGGAGGGATACAGAAACAGGCTCTAATGGCCACTAGGTGACCCCAGAACAGACCAGCAGCGTAGCTCCCGGGGAGCAGTCTCCAGAGTCATGGTGAGGATGACAGCGATGCAGGAGATGACACTCTGGGGTTGGGGCCTTCACAATACAGTGCTGTTAGTAGAACCAAAGGAACAGGAAACCACTATGCCTCTGCCTTCAGACAACTTTAATAAAGCCAAAGATGCCACAGCACAGTGGCCTTGTATGAAAAGCCACTGTTGTGGGATTCTCGTACAGAGATGGGACACCAGGGCTTTTTCCAGGAAGTAGTCTATTCGTACTGGCATGGGCCCAGCGGATTCATATCCAAAGACTGAGCGCCCAGCATGGTGGGGTTTTGCCCTTTATAGACTTCTTGGGTCTTTGTCTCCCTTATGTAGTAACACACTAACAAACTACAGCCGGGTTGGGTACAACCTGTGTTACACAGCCATGCTAGAAGTACGCACGAGTACATAGAAGCTGATTGTGCCACGTGGACTCCATTTACTCTAAGGAGGTCCACTTTCCTTGAAGGTCTACATTTTTTGAAGGTTCACATTCCCTAAGGGGGGAGGCTCTGCCACATTTTTTAGGGAGGGGCCCTACCACACCACCATCTCTGACCGAGCCGTCCGCTAGCAATGCCACTCAGTACAGCACAGGCTCTGCCTCTCACCCCATGACTGCACCCTGTGACCTTCCCATGAGCGCATCTAAGAGGATCGCAAGTTCAAGGCTAGGTAAGTAGAGAGAGACGGTAGAGACGGATTCCGTGGTGTGTGGTCTGCCTTCCTGGGTATCACAACAGTTGATTTTGCCACAGATCACCAGGGCCTGTCTGTCACACGCATGTCCTTGCAATCTGCCACCCAACCACCAGGCCACTGCAATATGCTTCTTTTATGTTGTAAAATATACTAGCAGACCCACCACACCACCATCCACCTCCAGAACTTTCTCATCTTCCCAAACCCAACTCTGTCCCCATTAAACACTAGCTTCTCATCCCTTCCTCCCCAGCCCCTGGCAACTGCCACTCTACTTTCTATCTCTAGCAGTTTGACTGTGGAGGGACCTGATATAGCGGGCTTGTACAGTATTTGTCTTTTCGTGTCTGGTTTATTTCACTTAGCATAGTGTTTTCAAGATTCATCTGTGCCATAGCAGGTGTCAAGAGTTTCCCTCCTTTTCAAAGTTGAGTAAGATTACATTGTACGGATGGACCACATTTCGCTGTCCATTCCTCTGTTGAAGGATACTTAGGTCTTAGAATAATTCTGTTTAACTTTGAGGACCTACTTCACTGTTTTCCACATTTATTTTGCTGTCTCCTTCCCCCACTCCCCACCTCTGCTACCGCACTGGAGTTTGAACCTAGGTCCTCTCCTTGAATTGCCTGCTTGATCCTTTTTATTTTTTCAGACAGGGTTTCACTAAGTTGCCCAAGACACCCTCAAAGTTGGCAGTCCTCCTGCCTCAGCCTCCCAAGTAGCTGGGAATCCAGGCATGCGCTATTGTACCCAACTCCATTGTACATTTCTACCAGTAGTGCACAAGGTTCCATTTGCCTTACATCCTGGCCAATACTTGTTATTTCCATTTTTTTTTTTTTTAATAGCCATCCTAGTGGGTGTGAAGGAGTATTTCACCATGGTTTTGGTTTGCATTTCCATAATGACCAAGAATGCCGAGTGTCTTAGTGACTTTTCTCATTGTTGAGACAAAATACCCGACACCCAAAATTAAAGGAGGAAAGGTTTATTTTGGCTCATAGTTTGTAGAGGTTCCAATCCATAGTCAGCTGGTTCCAAGACAAGGAGGCATGGCAGAGAGGCATCACAGAGGAGCAACAGTCCATGGCAGGGCAGGCAGGAAGCAGCAAACAGCAAAGCAAGCCAGCCTTCTTTCTGTTCCTTTATATTCCATCCAAGCCACCCACACTCAGCGTGGGGGTTCTATCTTTAGTAAATCCTTTTGGCCACACCTGGAACTATGCTAATTCCAATCAGTGGACTAATTTAGTACCACACACCCTAGATCCAGCCAAACCCCACCGATGAGCACATGAAGATTTAGGGGGACCTCTAGATGCTCAGTTGAGCATCTTTTCATGCGCTTTTGGGGCATTTGTGTCTTGTCTTTGGAGCAGTATCTAACTAAATCCTCTGCATATTGTTTGAATTGTGTTGATGATTAACAAATGAAATTTACCCAGGTATTAAAGCCTCACACATCATTTCTAAATATGATTTATCCTGGGAATTCAAGAAAGGCTTGAAATATTTAAATGTATAAGTGTTAACAGGCAAATAATTTAAAATATAAATTCTATAAACATTTCAAAATACAGCGAGAAAACATTGGATAAAATTACCGATTTGGGAAAAAAAATTCTTGGCAAACTAGGAATAGGGAACTCTTTTTACTTAATCTTACCACACACGATGAAATACTTAATATGAAACATCTATGCAAGCATCATGCCTAACCACAAACCTCCAGAAACATAATCATTAAACTTACTCCTTCTATTGTTGAAGATGTGTACTTCCTACCAACCCATGTTTCCATTTCTAGATATATCGTGGAGAAATTCTTCTTTATTCTCTTTCTTTGTTTTTCAAAATTGCTGAGATTTCTTAAAGGTTAGTTGTATATTCATAGGTGATCATAATATTTTGTTTGTTTGTTTGTTTTTTGGTATTGGGAATTGAACTCAGGACCTCACGCTTGCCAGGCAGGTGCTTTGCCGCTGAGCTATATCCCCGGCCCCCAATAATATTTTATTATTACATAATAAATTATTAAGTAGAGTTTGAAGTATGTCATAATGAAGACAGGGTAGACCTGAAAAGAAAAGAGGAGAAGCAAAGAAAAAAATCAGAAGTCACAGGTGGCATTTTTATGAAGTGTGGAAAATTAGCTGGGCATGGTAGCATACACCTGTAATCTCAGCACTTGGGAGGCTGAGGCAGGAGGATTACAAATTCAAGGCCAGCCTGCCAAACTCTGGGCATCCCCAGCCTGTCCCTCTGCTTCTGGGACACACTCCTTTCCTAGCTGCCCTTCTGCTTCCGCTCTGCCCTGCCATTCACCCCTCCTCATCGCCGCCTTTCTCCCCAGCGTCTTCAGGAGAACTCAGACATGAAGATGCACAGGCCTTTTGCAGCTGTAATGACCACTCTTTGTGAATGCAAAAACCAAGTCAGCAATACCTTTTCCAGGTGAGACCCGTGGCCTGGGACCTGTGGAGGCTAGAGCACTATGCCTCTGGGGGGCGTTGCTCCTGGCCAGCTTCTCTGCCTTCGGACTGATTGCCTTCCCTGTTCCAGGTTTGGTATTCAGCCGTGCCCCATCTGCCTCGGAGATACGCGGGACCCTGTGTGCCTGCCCTGTGACCACGTGTACTGCTTGACCTGCCTCCGAACCTGGCTGACCCCTGGGCAGATGTTCTGTCCCTACTGCTTAACGGTCCTGCCAGACGACTTCTCTCTGACCATTTCTCAAGAGCACAGGTAAAGCTCTCTCTTAGAAAGCGCTCTCTCAGAAAGCTCTCCTCTTTTTTCAAATATAATACTCAGAAATGCGATTGCTGCTAACATCATTCGATAGTGTGCCTGCCTGCAGAGGGCTTTGGAAGAGCCACTGGCACCCACGTACTTTCCTGGATGTCAGGGCTTCTGAGTTCATCACTCCACCGGATGTCTACACATACTGACATGGAGACAGCAAAATCATATGACCAGAAAGTCATAAATTAAAGCCCTTGAAAGAGAGCCATGGGATTTATGTGCAGCTAGTCTGTCTTTTTCTCCCCCATACTGGGGCTGGACCCAGGGCCTCGCACATACTGGGCAAGTAAGTGCTCCGCCACTGTTCCCCACACACAGTCACAGTGCGTGACCTTGTGCTGGGTAAGGCCATGCATGTTCTCTGGCTTGAGGGTGACACCAATTCTCACCTGGTTTCACAGAGGGAAAGCAGGAGCTATAGATCTGTGGCATATTAGCCCTGGGCCCTACTGCCTCTGATTACTTTTCCTTCCCTTCCCTCTGATGGGGTCATTTGACGCGTTTTAGACATGCAAGGGTACCGCTGGCTGGGCCAAGTGACCTAGGCATTCCTAGGAAGAGATGAGGCAAATGCTGTCATTATTTTGACAACCAGCTCCAACCTGCACGTGGCGCTACCAGCATCCGTTTATGTAAAACTGAAACGTTGGCCCCGTCTCTGACCACTGTGCATGGAGAGATGCGGGGTCCTATGATGGAACCTCTCCCCTGTTCCCAGGGATGCCGTGGAGAAGCACGCCCACTTCCGGCGCATGTGCAACAGCTTCTTCGTGGACCTGGTCTCCGCCATGTGCTTCAAGGACAACACTCCTCCTCAGAAGAGCGTGATCGACAGCCTGCTGTCTCTGCTCTTCATACAGAAGGAGATCCTGAGAGACTCCCCGCAGAGTGAGTGGGTTTCTTCCTGTAGCCCCGAGCTCAGTTCTTCTCCTCCCCGTCGTGCTGTGACTGAGCAGTGGCTCCCTCTTTCTGGCCACAGGGCGCCGTGAACACACAAAATCTCTTTCCCCATTCGATGACGTTGTGGATAAGACTCCCGTCATCCGCTCCGTGGTGCTAAAGCTGCTGTTGAAGTACAGGTAGGTGCAGTTCACCAGCGGGCTTCTCCAGAGCTGTAGCTTCATTTGTCCCATTGGGCCTTTGTCCAGGCCACCAAGTGTCCCTGTCAGGACGAGGAGCTAGGTCGCGGTTGGGGGAATGCTCCTTTGGTGCGAGAGAATCTGGCTTATGTTGCTGGGCCCAGGTGCAGGTGCATGTGTAGCAAGAGGACAGCTTTCCACCAAGGGACCGGTCACTGAGCTCGGAACTGCTTTTAAAATAACACTAAGGCAGGACGGTATTTGCCTTTTTCAACATGGTAATATTCGCAGTAGTGTCCCAAAGTGGAGGCTGGTGAGCTTTGGCCTCTCAGCACGGAGGAAAGGGTAGCAGGAGTCATTTGCACGCCTCTGCACATGGAATCTTCCAGCGTGTTGGTTTCACTTACTAAATCTTGACCCTTGATATGACTTCTTATTGTTTGCGGAAACAGGAAAGTCACACAGCAAATACCACCTGAGTACCAAAGGACAGCATGTATCTCAGAAAGTCACTCAAGATGAGGCCAACTAAAAAATCTAAAAAACAAAAAGATGGGGCCAAGCAGCCTGTGCCTAATGTGGGATTCTCAGGCCACAGGGTAAAGCGTTTAAGTGAAAATTAAAGTGTTGGAAAACTCTACCTTGAGCTGGTTAGCTTTCTGGTACTTAGATTTTTGAGGTGATTTGTTGTGATATCAGTGTATTTGGGTGAAATATTTTTGTTTCCAGGGTTGTAGAATAAAAATGGTCAACATGGCAAGATTTGCCTAGCTCAGCAAACCAGGATTTTCCAAATGCTTGATGTCACAAAAGAAAGATCCAGGGGCTAGAGATGTAGCTCGGGGTAGAGGGTTTGTCTAGCGTGTGGTGAGGCTCTGAGTTCAATCTCTGGCACTGGGGGAAAAAAGTCCATTTATATTGCAAGGTTGGCCACCTGACTTTAATATAATCGACTGTGAAAACTGCTCTGATAGCAGTGTCAGGCTCCACAACCAACGTTTAGAAACAGTTGCTGGGCTGGTGAGATAGCTCAGCGGCATAAGCGCCTGCCTAGCAAGCGCGAGGTCCTGAGTTCGACTCCCAATACCCACATAAAGAAAAAAAAAAGAGAGAAACAGTTCCTTCTCAAGTCTTGGTGCAGTATGGAAGAGTACCACAGTTAGCTGCCAAGACAATTAATGTATTTCTCCTTTTCTTTTATTTATTTATTTTTTTAATGTGGGTACTGGGAGTCGAACTCAGGACCTCACGCTTGCCAGCAGGCACTTGTACCACTGAGCAATATCACCGGCCCTCTTTTTCCTTTATGTGGGTACTGGGAGTTGAACTCAGGACCTCGCGCTTGCCAGGCAGGCACTTATGCCACTGAGCCATATCACCGGCCCTCCTTTTCTAACTATATCATATTAACTACATCATGTCTGAGGCCAGAATTTCTTCATATACTTCAGTATTGTAGAACTGATTGGAGTCAGAAGCAGGTATGGGAAATCAGATGACTTCTATTAAGCCAGGCATTAAAGAGATTTGCAAAATAAACTTCTAAAAATGTTATTTATTTGAATATGTAACAGGTTTATTCTTGTTGTCATAAATGAATCATTAAATATTTTTGAAAGTTTTTAATTTCTAATACCATTAGTATGGATAGAGATAACCCATGTACACAAAAGCTCCTTGTGGTTATCAATAATTGTTTAAAAAAAAATTTGTTAAGCCTGTGAAAGGATCTTGAGACTAAAACATTTGAGGACAGCCTATCTAATATATGGAATTTCATACTCCAGTAATTATGCTAATATATTTTTATAAAATCATGTGATGCATATATAAAATCTTACTTTTTCTTTGCTGGGACAAAATACTGGATACCTATAAATTAAAAGAGGAGAAGTTTATTTACCTCACAGTTGGTAGAGGTTTCAGTTCATAGTTTGCTGGCTCCAAGGGAGGGTGGCGTGGCAGAGAAGAAGAACTCATGGCATGGCAGCTAGGAAACAGCAAGACTTCCTTCTTCTTTCTCTCTTTATTCCATCTATGCTACGAGCCTGTTGTTCGATAACATCCACAGCCAGGGTGGGTCTTTCCTCTTCGATAAATCTACCATCCACGTCCAGAACTGTGCTAAACCAATCAGTAGACTAACTGGGTGTTACACACCCCTGATCCAGTGTCACACACATGATCCAGCCACTCCCAAAAGCTCCACCTATTAGCACATGACATCTAGATATACATCATAACATGTAATATGCATTTATATTATGGGTAGATTACGGATTGATAGATAGGTGCTTTCTTTTGTCAGGTAAGTCTCCAGATCCCACTTAACCAGGAATAATATTTCTCTGTCCACAGCTTTCAGGACGTGAAAAATTACATTCAGGACTACCTGTCCCTGCTAGAGAGCAAAACATTCATCTTGGAAGACAAAACTGAACTATACATGCTCTTCATCAACTGCCTGGAGGTGAGCTGGCTGTCACCTCCCCAAGTTCCTTTAGCAAAGTGTCTGAACAGTATAGTTCATGCAATGAAAAACTGTTCTAGGAAAACTGAGAGCATATTATTTTAGTCAGTACAGTGATGAGGTGCTCTGTATTTGGGGGGATAGAGGTCCTTAGCTCTGAGCAACTACATATGCAGTCATGAGCTTCTTAGTGACATTCCAGTCACCTCCTATTGACAGTCAGATGGTAGCTTCTAGTGCTGCAAAAGCTGTCTTGTTCTGTGTAAGTGTGCTGTGGTACCTGCCCAGCCATCCCCAAGCCATGCCTTTCTCAGAAGCTGTTGTGGTTGTTGTGGGATGCAAGGGTGTGTGGACATCCGTGTGCATGTACACAAAAACACAAGCCTAGGAGAAGGCACCACTGAGGTCAACAAAGGTTATCACCAGGTGCCGAGATTATGAATACGTCTTATTGTTGTCATATATTTTTATTCCCAAAATGTTTATAGTACATAGGCAACAAACCAGATGATACAACAATTTTTCTTTTTCTTTCCCTTCAAATAGAAAGGGATATTAGTTTTCCATGATTAAAAAAATTTACATTCAGATCTACGGTATTCTTTGTTTCCTTTACCTCTTAGAAGCCCGCTGTGTGATGCTGGAAAGGGGGAGGGCCTGCCTATTAGAAAGTATTACGTCCTTTGCTTTCTTGTTTTCTGTTTCTTAGGATTCAATGCATGAGAAGACCAGTTCTTGCTCCAGGAACAGTGAGCTGAGCTACCTGAGAGAGGAAGCCCATTTCCTCCAGTCTTGCTCTCCTAGAAGACACGGCCAGGAATCCGCCGCTGTGGCCTCGGTCGAGTACCTGCAGGAGTTGGCCAGGATCCGCCTGTGTCTCGACAGGGCTTCTGACTTTCTCACGGAGCTTCCCGAGGGCTCAGGCATGTCTTCTCTCTTACTTAGCTCAGGAAGTATGGGAAGCCTGTTCTGAAGGTGATGCTAGCTTCCCCCGGGCCTTCTTCCTGGGAGTGTTCTGCACTGTGAGTGCCCCCATCACCCTTCCCCTAACCTTTCAGAGCTGGCTGAGGAGCGGCAGCGCTACCTGCGGAAGGTGGAGCGGTTCTGTGTCCTCAGCGGGAATGACTGGTACCGCGTGTACCTGGTGAGGAAGCTCTCCAGCCAGCGCGGGATGGATTTCGTGCAGAGCTTCTCCAGGCAGGGCCACCCCTACTGCTGGGTGTTTCCCAAGGAAGTCATCACGGAGCAGGTGCGACATGAGTCACCTGGGACATGGGGGGCCCTGCAGGACACCCAAGCTGGAGCTGGGACAGCCACCCCTGCATGCTGCCCTCCATTCCAGAATGGAGATGGGCATGTGTCTGTCTGATCTTCGTCTCTGTGCTCCAGCACAGGTTTAGATCTCTTGCCATGTGGCAGGGAGAGGCGCACACACGTGTGCACACACGAGTGTGTGTGTTTCTGGTTTGCTGCTTACTTGCAGAGTTTATGTAGGCATCCTCCCCATCGAATAGACACACAGTAGAAGAATCTTTGCGTGGCCTTTGCTTTGAGCAAATTGACAGTGACTCAACTTGCAGGGTTCTTGTAACCTCTGCCAGGCAGAGACGGGAGGACTGAGAAGTGAGGACACACGATTGCACCAAGTCTGGCTTTAGGCCCTCTCAGCTTTCCTTTCCTGGTACTCAGAAATTAGCACAGGCTTCCTGCCTTGGGGTTACAAAATGGCACTAAAAGTCCTAGCATTTTTATGTTAGCAACTGCGGCTCAGAGGTGACAATTTTGTGTCATCTGGGCTTGGTGTGGTGCTGTGAGTAGAGAAAGCCACCAGCTAGAAAGCCAGCATGGCCCCTCCCTGGGCTCTTCATCCACTGTGGAGTCTGCTGTCCTCCAGAGAGCCCTGGCCTGCCATTCATGGGGCACCCAGGCACTCCCAGCTTGGCCACCTCCAAGCCTCTGATGATTACTGGGCATCTTTATCTACGGTGACAGTTCTTTACAATGTGTACTTGCCTTGTCCCCTCCGAGACTAACTCCTGTCCTTCTGGGGTTGCAGAAGGACCACCTAAGCCAGATGGATGGATACCTGGTGTATGGTGATGAATACAAGGCTATTCGTGATGCTGTGGGCCATGCCATGCTCCAGTGCAAGACTCCGGGCATCGGGACTGCTCTGATGGTAGGCTGGGTCAGGTCCTCTCACGAGAATGGTGTCTGTCTTGGAGCCTGCCTCTTGCCTCCATTATGCACAGTGGTACAAGTCAATGCACAGGAGCAGTGAGCAGACCCTAGAGGGACACAGTGTATCAAGAATTCCAGGGCCGGTGATATCGCTCAGTGACACAAGCACCAGCTGGCAAGCGTGAGGTCCTGAGTTCGACTCCCGGTACCCACATAAAAAAAAAAAAAAAAGAATTCCAGTGGCTGGAACAGGTAGCAGGGGCAGTTGTGTTGGGCTGATTGGTTACTTCCTTTGAGGTCCTCCTGAAAATTCATTTCCTCCTTCCTTTCCTGATAGGAAAGATGCTCACTGAGTCCGTACCTGTGTACAATCACAATTCGTAGCTACACTGTGTGTCTATTTTGATAAAGATGCAAGGTTTTTAGAATTCTTACTTTCAAACTGTTATGGTCTTGCTTCCTTTTTGAGTCCCTGTTCACCCTGGCATTGGTGGGAAAGAGGAAATAGAAAAGCCTGTTTCTATTCAGGAAATGTTTCCAAGACCAGAGAAGCAGCCAGAAAGAGAACAGATGTTGATTTCTGTTCCTTCCGTCATCACCTGTCTGGTCAACATACGCTGAGTTTGATCTGAGTGTATTTGGTGAACCTTGCAGCCCCAGAGTTCTTTGCTGAGGTGCAGATCCCCGAGGCGCATGGTCCAGGGGTCTGGGACCTGGGAAAGGTGCCCTCTCCCTTGGTAGTTTGAAGGCTGAGTCCATGTTCACGTGCAAATCACACTGGGTCCTGGCCCTTGGGTAGAGGCTTGTAACTTTTTCGGTACTGAACCCAGGGCCTTCACACTGAGCTACATCTCCAGCCCTTTTTTTTTTTTTTTTTTTGCGTGGGTACCGGGAGTCGACCTCAGGACTTCACACTTGCCAGCAGGTGCTCGTGCCACTGAGTGATATCACCAGCCCTTTTTATTTTCCTTTATGTGGGTACCAGAAGTTGAACCCCTCCAGGCCTTTTTTGAGAGAGGATTTCATAAAGTTGCCCTCGCTGGTTTCGAACTTGTGATCTCCTGTCTTGGTCTCCCAGAGTGCTGAGATCGCAGGTGTTTATCACTACACCCCACTGAGCCCTGTCCCTGCTGATTTCTCACTTGATACTGGTCCCTTTTACAGGCCTGCAGGAGCCCAAGGCCCCAGCAAGCAGTCTACTTACTGCTGGCGCTGTACAGAGAGGTGGCTGCTCTGTTCCGCTCCCACAGTACAGACCTCCATCCTAAGCCAGAGGTGAGTGACCGTCTTCAGGGCTCATGTGACGAGCCTCACATGAAGAGACTTTTTTGATTACAGTGAAAGTCACAAACACAAATTATGCCTCCAGTTTTTTATCTAGGATAGAGGTTTTCAACCTCGGTATGTGTAAGTACTACTTTGTGTTTATCCCAAAGTTTACAGGATCATCATAAAGCAAAAGTCAAGAATGTAAGATAATATTTAGCAAAACAGCATATGAGAAATTGGGCTTAGGTATGTGGTTACTGTGTTTCTATATGAAAAATTCTTCTCTAAAAATTTTCCCCTAGGGGCCGGTGAGATGGCTCAGCGGCATGAGCGCCTGGTGGCAAGCGCGAGGTCCTGAGTTCGGCTCCCGGTACCCACATAAAAAAAAAAATTTTTTTTTCCTCCAAATTGATGACAATTTAACCATATTTATCTTGATATTTATTACATATTTGGTATCAAAATGGGTGACTCACAGAGCACAAGCCTCGAGTTCCCAGTCCTGTGTGATATAACCTAATGTGAAAAACGTGTTTCTTGCCAGCAATGTGAAGTTATGAATAAATTCATTGAGGAAAGCAAACTCCTCTCTCCTGAGGCCCAGCGCTTTGCCACACCCCTCGTGGACAATACCCTGCCTCTGCTGCACACGGGGCCCGGCGCCAGCAGCCTTGAGGGAACAGTGGCAGAAATGGCCGTTCATGCTGCAGCTGTGCTTCTGTGTGGACAGAACAGTGTCTTGAAGCCCCTAAGGAATTTGGCCTTCTCCCCGGCCAACATGCAGGTAAGACCAGGATCTGACCGCCTCGGCTTTCGTGCTGTTTTGTCACCGTGGAGACCAAGCCTGCATTTGGGGACTGTTGGATCTGTTTGCCTTCCGGTTTCTCTCTGCCGTTCTGTGCTGCTTTGCCTGTGGCGGTGCAGACTCGCCTGCTCTGTGCTCTGTGTCACACACACCCTCCGTGCATCATGCCTAAATCGCTTGGGAGGTGGAGAAGAAATGAGAAGTTAGTTCACGGATGCACCTTGAGACCATGATGCTAAGAGAAATCAGACACAAGGGTTAACTATCACATGGCTCTCTAGCCTGAGACACCTGACGTATCAGTCATTTAAAGAGCAAAATAAGAGAGAGATGGCAGTAGGGGCCGGTGAGACGGCTCAGCGGCTTAAGCGCCTGCCCGGCAAGCGCGAGGGCCCGAGTTCGACTCCCGGAACCCACATACGAAAAAGGGGCCGGTGATATCGCTCAGTGGCACGGGCGCCTGCTGGCGTGCGAGGTCCTGAGGTCGACCCCCCGGTACCCACAAAAAAAAAAAAAAAAAGAGAGAGATGGCAGGAACCGGAGGTGGACTCTGAGAATGGGAAGAGGACCTAGAGGAGGAAGAAGAGAACAGAGTGAGGGGTGGAGGGGGAGCAAAGATGATTAAGGTGCAATATGTATATAACATACCAGTTCCCCCAGATGAATACAATTAGTATGTGTCGCAAACATAAGAATAAAAAATACATTTCCAAAAGTGAGGGCCGGTGAGATGGCTCAGTGGCTTAAGCGCCTGCCCGGCAAGTGCGAGGGCCCGAGTTTGACTCCCAGAACCCACATACAAAAAAGGGGCCGGTGATATCGCTCAGTGGCACAGGCGCCTGCTGGTGCGCGAGGTCCTGAGGTCGACCCCCCGGTACCCACAAAAAAAAAAAAAAGTGAGAGATGTGCTTCCTGTCTGTCGGCCTCCGGCAGCCGGGCAGGATGCCCACTCACCTGGCCTCTGCCTTTGGTTTTGCAGAATGCTTATCTTCCAACCATGCCTGAAGACCTGCTGGCCCAGGCCAGGACCTGGAGGGGTCTGGAACGTCTCCACTGGTACAGTAAGTACGGGGTCGAGGTGGAGCACTGTCCTCATGGCTTTGAAGAGCAGCCTGCAGCCACACTAGAACTTGAGTTGGACCTGGGCTCCCCATGGTTCTGCCTGAAAGTTCAAGGGCACTTTTCCCCTCCTGCCTTTGGCAGCCTGCAGAGTATGCATGGCTTGAAGGACCCTGCACTCTGCTGGATAAGTAGTTCGAATCTTTCCACTTCTCCATCATGAGAAGGGAACCTGGGCGTAGCCTTCTGCTCTCTGGAGTATGAAGGCCAGGGAGGGGGACTGGGAACTACTCCAAGGCTCACTCAAAGGCCAGTCACAGTGCAACAGGTTTTGACCCAGAGGTAGCTCTTTCAAAGTCAGGGGGGAGCCAGGCGTGGTGATGTATCCCTATAATCCCAGCACTCCGAGAGGCTGATACAGGAGGATTCCAAGTCTGAGCCCAGCCTGGGCAACTTAGCAAAACCCTGTCTCAAAAATAAGAAAGGGCTGGGGATATAGCTCACTGTGGAGGTGCTGGGTTCCATCCCCAGTATCACAAAAGGAAGGGAGAGAGGGAAAGAGGCAAAAAGGGAGGGAGCAAGGGAGGGAGGAGCTGGAAGATGGAATAATATAACCCGTGACTTTATGTGAATTATATTGATGCATTGGGTAAAATAGTCTTTTGGAACTCCTTTTTTTTTTTTTTTTTTTTGGTGGGTACTGGGGGTCGAACTCAGGACCTCACGTGCCAGCAGGCGCCTGTGTCGCTGAGCGATATCAACCGGCCCTTTTTTCGTATGTGGGTACCGGGAGTCGAACTCAAGACCTCGCGCTTGCCAGGCAGGCGCTTATGCCACTGAGCTATCTCACCAGCCCGGAACTACTTCTTAAAGTTATGACAAAACATGTTCATGGAAAAGAAAAGCCAAGAGAATGGAAAGATATAGTCAGACATGGTGGTCCACACCTGTAACCTTAGCTACTCAGGAGGCTGAGGCAGAAGGATTGAAAGTTTGAGCCCAGGCACAAACTTAGCAAGAACCTGTCTCAAAAAATAAAAAGGGCTGCATGGTAGATAGATATACAATACTGTCTACCCTGTCGCCCAGTGGCCCCTGTCATGAATCTGTAATCTGATTTCTCCCTGCATTTATAAAGTTAGATGAAGACATTCTTCTGTAATGTTTATTGAGCTCTGGGGTAAATGACAAGTAACTCAACTGGCAGCATAGTTCGAGGGTTCTGCTAAGGCTCTCAGAACGCCTCTTGCACATCATACTTGGGTCAGGACCAGAGAGCAGAACATTAGCTTTCCCTTCCCATGTCGGGAGGTCCCAGCCAACATGTGTCCCTTGTCTCTCAACAGTTTGTCCCAATGGTCACCCATGCACCGTGGGAGAGGTGAGTCTTGGCATTGGATGGGCAGGTGGAGAAAATGTGCATCCCTGTGGGTCAGGGGCAAAAGGGATATGGAAGTGAGGGTCTCCACCTCCTGGAGGCTATGTCAGTGCTGCCGCTATGTAGCTGTGGTGCTCCAGGTTTCAGCCCTGGATTTCTCCCTGGGTGCTGAGTACACGGTTCTTCACTGCACCACCAGTGCTGTGCATGGTAGGGTGTCCAGCAGCACTCCTGACTCAGCTCACCAGGGCAAGAGTAGCCCCGTCCTACAGTGGACCATTAAGAATGTCTCCAGACCTTGCCAAAGGTCCCCTGGGCCACAGAGAGCTGCAGGCTGGGGTCAGTAGCATAGAATGGCCTCCTGTCAGCTGGACTCTAGCCAGGCAGGAAGTGTGGCCTGGTACCAGAGAGAGAGAGAGAGAGAGAGACATGTGTGGAGGGTGAGCCGTGGGGGAAGACCGTGTGTCTCACCTCTGAATTCCAGAGCATGTCTCGGGGCCTCCATATGGCACATCTGCCCTTGCTGAGCAATGGGTTACTGCAGGGAACCAACACATGTTATTTGATAAATCAGAGACATGGAGGGAAATCCTGATATAAAGGCTTAGTCTCTCGGAGCTTCACTTCCTTCCTTGACTGTGAAATGAAATAGAAATAGATTCTTAGCCAGTCATAGTGGCACATATTCATAATCCCAGTACTCTAGGAGGCTGAGGCAGGAGGAGTGCATGTTTAAGCCCAGCCTGAGCAAGTTGGCATCTTAGAAATACCCTGTCTCAAAATAAATTTTTAAAAATTTTTGAAAGAGGTGGGTATATAGCTCAGTGCACAGGCCCTGAATTTAATCCCTAGTCTCACCCACCCACCTCCAAAGAAGAAAGATAGATTGATGGATAGATTGATTGATTCTTAGCTCTAAATCCATGGTCTAGGAGACTGTTGTGGGTGGAGATTCATAGTACCCAGCAGGACGCTATTGGACTTTGAAAAATGGGCCTTTGGTAGCAGTAAATCTTGTGGTTGGGTTTTGTTTGTTTGTTTAATAAAATAAAGTCCAGTGGGCCGGTGATATAGCTCAGCAGCATAAGCGCCTGCCTGGCAAGCGCGAGGTCCTGAGTTCAACTTCCGGTACCCACATATAAATAAATAAATAAATAAAAATAAAGTGCAGTGAATGTAAAGAAATCCGTTTGGAAGCTATTTATTTGATTATTCCTGGTGCTACATAATGAAGCACTGTGATGCATACAAGAATGGAAAAAAGCAATGACTAGGAGAAAAGGTGGAATCTTATATATTTGTCTACAGAGTGCTTCTCTTCGCAATTAAAACTTAAATAGTCATGCTTCATTTTTAAAAAATAAAAGTCCACATCATCGTCTTTGCTGTAAGTGACCGCCCAGTCCCCAAGGCTCTTGTGCCCCCTGAAGTCCACATGTCCCAGCAGAAGCTGTCCCAGGGCAGGCGTCCCTGAGTGGTGCCTCCCACCCTGACCTCGCGTCCCGCTGTCCCCCCGTAGTGCGGCATGCCAATGCAGCAGGCCCGCTGTGTGGACTGTCACGCTGTAATCGGAGGCCTCAATCACAGACCTGAAAAGGACTTTCACGTCATCCAGTACGTAAGCTTGTTTCCTTTCTAGGAATCACGCCATGGGCTCCGGGGCTGTTTCTGTTCCAGCTGAGAAATCAGTGCCAGCTGTACTATTACGAGGGTCACACATTTGCACCGGGTTCTGTTGGGTCTCAATGGCAAGGTCCCTATAGTCAGAGAGCAGTGAGATGTTTCATCTGTCACTGGTCTTAAATGCGAAACGGATGATGCATTCATTCTTATTAAGAAGGCCTTCCATATGGGCCACGGGTCGCCCTTGTAGAAATATACTCGACATAAAGAGGTAACATAATTTAGACTAACATTTAAGTCTGCAAGACCAAAACCCAGGTGTTTGTCTCTCTGGATTGCCTCACTTTAAAGCGTCGTAGTGTCCTCCCATTCTCGTTTTTTAATTTGAGGATAGCGAAGGACATGTAATTAATCCTGGCAGATAGCCTCAGTATCTGTGGGGTTTGGCTCCAGGACACTGCCCTCTCCCAGATACCAAAACATCACGTTTCTTATATAAAATGTCAATATTTGCATACCCTATGCATGTCCTCCCATGCACTTCAAGCCATCTCCAGTCCCTTATAACCCTAATGCAGTGTAGAAGCTGTATACGTACTTATTCAGCTGTGTTGTTTAGGGAATACAGACAAGAAAAAAGCCTTTACATGTTCAGTACAGATGCAGTTTTTTCCAGTATTTCTGATCCATTGTTGGTTGACTCTACAACCTGTCTATAGGAGGGCCTTCTGTACCAGCCTTCAGAACCCAGACAGACGTCAGACCTCACAGTGCCATGCTTGCACCTGAGGTGGGTATGGTACCAGTGCTCCCCTTCGATGGCTGGTGGGACCTACCTGTGGTCACCACACATCCAACTTTTCTGGTACCATGAAAGCTTAAAACATCCTAGCCTGTGCTGGGTATGGTGGTGCATGCTTGTAATCACAACACCCTGGGAGGCTGAGGCAGGAGGATCACAGGTTCAAGCCCAGCCTGGGAAACATAGGAATTTAGCGTCCCTATCTCAATTTTTTTAAAAGGTTAGGTATGTAGTTCATGTGAAGGCCCTGGATTCAATTCCCAGTACTACAAAAAAGAGACAAAGCTAGCCTGTTATCTCCATAAACTATTAGGATATCCTCGGATCACTAATACTTTTGTAGTTGCGTGTATCATACTGAATCTCCTTTCTGGACGTGATGTAATTTTGACTGGGTACGGTGGTGCATTCCTGTAATCCCAACACTTAGGAGGCTGAGGCAGGAGGATCGAGAGTTTGAGTCCAGCCTGGACTATATAGTGATATCTTGTCAAAAAGAAAAAGAGAGACAGAGAAGAGAGAGAATGTTTTTTGCCAGACCTTTTGTCCAGGGTTGGGCCTTGTGAAGACGAGATCAGTGTGGGCATCCCCCACGTGGATGTATGTGTCCCAGGCTCCAGCTGCCCCGAGACAGGTGTGGGCCTCAGCTGACACTGAGATCACCACCAGGCCCCACTTTACATCAGGACCCTTGTGGGGCCTGGTCAGCCAGAAAGGTGACTCTGTAAAGAAAAAGACCCATGGGCAGGCGGTCTAGATATAAAGAATAAGAAGTGCTTTTTACATTGTTTTCTTCAGAACTGGGGACATAGTCTTCACCACGTCTTCTCTCGTCCTTTCCAGACCAAACAGAGACAGAACCCAGAGTGGCCATGTGCTGGGCAACCCACAGCCCAGAGGTGTGGCCGTGGCGCCTGACCGGGAGCTGTCCCCAGTTGTCTTCATTCTCCTCCGGCTGCTCACTCATTTGGCTCTGCTCCTGGGAGCTGCCCAAAGTCCCCAGGTATCAGTCACCACCACCAGAGCCCTGGGTTTCTATAAGAACCTTCTGTGCTTTTTTGGCCCTTTGTCTAAAGAGTCCTAGCCACTGCCTTTGGATTTTGACTGTGTCGTTGGTACCTAATCCATAAATGAGGCAGTATTTCCATTTCCTAATTTTCTCCACAGTGGCATATGATGGAATGTGGGAGCTCCTCGTCAGATTATATAAAATCCACTTTATTTTTTAATTTTTAAAATGTTTCATTTTTAAGCGACACAGACCGTTGCACATATTTATAGGATACAGTGTGACATCTGAGTGCATGTATACAGGTGTCATGAACAGATCATAAAACCCACTTGGAGGACACAGCACCATATCCTTGGTCCACACTGGGTGTGGAGAGGCTGGTGGGGCCGTATGTCCCCCTCGTCTTCAAGGCAGTAGGGGAAGAAGCCGGAGTGCGCTGCATTTCCCCCACATTAACGCTAAGCACAGGGCGGAGCTTGGGTCACGTCAAAGCCAGCAGCAGCAGCTGCTGTTTATCACTCCTTGACCTCACCCGAGAAGCCTCGCTCCAACCCAGGGTTGGTGTGCACTCGGGGCCTCTCCTGAGCTCACTTTTCATCCACGTATGACACTTTGGTTGCCTCACAGGCTCTGGGGAACATCATTAAGCCTCCAGTGGGGGACCCAAAGGCTTTCCTGCAGCAGCACATCCAGAGGGATCTGGAGCAGCTAACCAAGATGCTGGGGAAGAATGCGGACGAGACCTGCCTTGTGGTCCACCTCGTGCTGCGTCGGCTTCTCAGAGTGCAGCCCCCCACCTGTGGCCAGAGTGAGGAAGGGGAGGGGTGGGCCGGGCTAGGGGTTGGGGGCACAGCTGCCAAGAAGCCGGGCCACTTCCCGTGGCTCCAGAGTGGGCAAAATCAATGCGCGTGGGGAACCCGAAAGGACTGTCCTTGCTGGAGGCTGGGAGGGGCTGCTCTGTTCCTCCATCTGCCCTGGCTAGGACCTGCTGTGTCACTAGCAGGGACGTTTGTACCCAGGGCTGACCCACTATATTGGATGGGTCATCAAGCAGGTGATGTGTGTCCAAGAACCAGTCACTGCTTTCCTAAATATGTCATTGTGGACACTGACACGAAACGTTCACATGTCTACAATTTGCTATGTGAGAAAAAGCAGACTACAAAGCACTGCTCCCTGAGCTGATTTTTCTTTTCTTTCTTTCTTTTTTTTTTTTTGGTGGGTAGCGGGGGTCGAACTCAGGACCTCACGCGCCAGCAGGCGCCCGTGCTGCTGAGCGATATCACCGGCCCTTTTTTCGTATGTGGGTTCCGGGAGTCGAACTCAGGACCTCGCACTTGCCAGGCAGGTGCTTAACGCCGCTGAGCCACCTCACCGGCCTTGATTTTTCTATTTTAAACATTTAAGTCCATGTAGAATGAAAAGGACTGCAAGATAACTTTGTAAATAGTTCTGAATGGTGGCATTCAGAAAGATTTTCATTTTGTTTATCTATAAAAATCTTTTAAAATTACCATTGCAAGGACAATAATAAGCCAGACATGGTGGTGTATGTCTGTAATCCCAGCACTCTGGGAGGCTGAGGCAGGATGATGCAAGTTCAAGCCAGGGCTGGGCAATTTAGCAAGAACCTGTCTCAAAATTAAAAGTTGGGGGGCCAGTGAGATGGCTCAGCAGTATAAGTGCCTGCCTGGCAAGCGCGAGGGCCCGAGTTCAACTCCCGCAACCCACATATGAAAAAAGGGCCGGTGATATCACTCAGCGGCACGGGCGCCTGCTGGCGCGTGAGGTCCTGAGGTCAACCCCCGGTACCCACAAAAAAAAAAAAAAAGTTGGGATGGTTGGGATTGCAGCTCAGGGAGAAGGCCCTGGGTTCAATCCCCAGCACTACAAAAGAAAAAATGGCCTAATGATAATAAAGCAATACAAGTTTTGCCCAGGACCAGAGACTTCAGGGACTTCTTTGCCAGAAGCTAATACTAGTATGTAGTTTCCATTCCAAAAAAGTAACAGCTTTTAGCGAAGGCCTCTCACTCTGGTGATTTTTCCGCCTACCCCTGGCAAGCTCACTGTGAAGGAGTTCCCAAGGCTCCCACCAGCTGTGCATCCACGTCACTTCCACAGGTCCCCCTGCTGGCAGGCCAACACCAAGATGGCGGATGGTGGTGTAGGCCACCGTCGCTGTGTCCCTGGGCCTCCAAATTTCAGCTCTGTCTATAGTGATTTTGTTCAGAATGGCTTTAAGATTACAGCTACTATGGGCTAGAGGGCTCTTCAGTAGGTGTGACAGGAACTGCTTTAAAATACTTAGGTTAACTTTGGAAGGTATTACCACAAAGGGAGCATTACTTCTATTAACGTTTATTTACTATTTCCTTTATGGAGACTGCTCTGGTTTTTATTCCTTGGGTAACCCATACATTTTGGTTTTCTTTGTAGAGACTTTAAATTTTGATGGACAGTTATCAACCAAAGATCAGAGAAACAATTGGGAAAAATACGTGGAAATTCTTCTCTTACCTGAGCTGGAGGTGAGTGACCACTGCCCGGCTGCTCTGTCCGGGATGCCTCTGTCCCTCACATTTGCTGAGCTCCTTGGGGAAGGACCACAGGAGGCTTCTAGAGACCCACGTAGGGTTACCCCACTTCCCGCTGTCCTCAAGTGCCCCTCCTGTGGCTGGTCACAAGTCAGGCCAAGGAATTGTCCTGGAGTCTTGAAAGTATGAGCAGCAGTTTCCTTTCCTGTCTGTTAACTTTGTAGAGACGATACCAAGAGTAAGACGTAGAGATGTAAACTGTCTGGTAGGAACCCCAATGAGATCAGATTCATTACTCCTATTAGGTAAGGACATCACTCGGTAACTAACCACATCGGCAAACAAAAGAAGGGCAATGAAATATGGACCTTCAAGTGAGTCTCACTCTTTTTGGGGAGGTGAATCACCTACAAACAAGGAACACTTAAATTGTAACAAAAGCGAACGATGTGTGGCCTGCAGGCAGACTCCAGGAAGCCCGAGGCAAAGTCACAAGGTGCTGGTCGGTCTGTCTGTAGCACTGTCTCACTTCAGACTTCTGTGTCTTTTTCTTCGTCTAGCATCTAGATAAAACTCTCCTCACCGTGAATACTCTCATCAGACAAGATGAGCGCATCAGCTCCAGCCCCGTGGCCAAAATCATATATGGTGACCCAGCGACCTTCCTTCCCCACCTGCCCCGGAAGAGTGTGGTCCACTGCTCCAAGATCTGGAGCTGCAGGAAGAAGGTCACAGTTGAGTACCTCCAGCACGTCGTGGAGCAGAAGAATGGCAAAGAAACACTGCCCGTGCTCTGGCATTTCCTGCAGAGGGTACGTGGGCCTCCCTGTGCTGTTGCTCAGAATCATTTTTCCTAGGGGTAGAATTCTCAGCCTGGGGTTCTGAAGAGCATGTGGGTAGAAGAGACTCAGGGAGGGTGTGGAGGTCCTCAGCCCCATCAAGCATGAAGTCACAGGTGGAGCATGCACACACGTTGGGGTCAACAGTGACCTGTAGAGAGCTCAGTGGCTAGGAGGGAACCTCCCTGGTCACACTCAGCAAGAAAGCAAAGGACGTAGCTCATCCCCAGAGCCTAGAGCAGTTGGTCATCACCTGTCTGCTGAATGCCCGGAGTTCTTGAGGAATGAATAGCCAAATCCAAACAAAATCTCCTCCCTGTTCTTACACCATTGTGGCAGTGCAGGCTGCAGGTAGGAGTGAGCGTGTGCTGGCCGTGAGGGGCCATGGGGTGGGGAGCTGTATGTTATAGCAACCAAGTCTCTTCAGCCTGGAAATACACATGGCTGACTTTCACCTGCGTGAACTCTGATTGCCTACAATAGATTTTCTCATCATTTCCCTCCATGGACCAGTTTTTGCAGCTAACAAGAAGCAAAATGATGCAGTCGTTCCCAGTGCACGCTGGGAAGAACTCCATGTTAGTGCAGTGGCCGGTCACTGAGACACACAGTTTCATTCAGCTGAGGACGCTTAGATCCTACATCTCGTAGCACCGTCCACAAATTACAGCAGTCACCGCTGCCTGACCTCTTGGAGTTGTTCTTCCCGGAGCTTCTTCCCACACCCAACCAGTCACATGGGCCCAAGAGGCAATTTCTTTTTCTCTTTTTCCAAATTCATTTTGCTGTTAACGTGTATCATGCATGTTAGTACAGTTCATGTGATAGCATGCACTAATCAAATCCAACAACCCTTTTTCCACTCTGAATCACTATCCTGATTTCAGGTTGACTAAAGTCACACGAGAGTACAGGCAGTACTTGTCTTTCTGTGTCTGGCTTATTTCACTTCACATAATGTCTTCTGGTTCCATTATTTTGCTGCAAGTAACAGGATTTCATTCTTCATGGTGGAATTGTGTAGCTATATTTTCTTTGTCCATTCATCTATTCACGAACACCTAGGCTGATTCCAAAGCTTACATTTGTGAATAGTGCCACAATAAACATGGCACACAGGTGTCTATTTGGTGTGCTAATTTCATTTCCTTTCCATATATACATGGGAAAAGGGATAGCCGTATCATATAGTTGATATGCTTTTAGTTTTTTGTTTGTTTGTTTTTGAGGAACCTCTATACTGTTCTCCAAAATAGCTGTACTCATTTATATTCCCAGCAGCAGTGTATAGCGGTACCTTTTTCTCTACATCCTTTACTAGCGTTTGTTATTTTATGTTTTTGTTATAATAGCCATTCTAATGAGAATGAGACGATACCTTATTATAGTTTTGATTTGCAGTTCCCTGATAGCTTCCTGATACTGAACATTCTTTTATATATACTTTTTGGCCATTTGTACTTCTTCTTTTCAGAAGTGTCTATTCAGACCATTTCCATTTTTAATTGGATTACTTGAGTTTTTGTTAAATTTTTAAAATTTCTTATATATTGTAGGTACTAATTCTCTGTCAGTTGGTTAGTTGGTAAATCTGTTCTCTCATTCTGTAGGTTGTCTCTTCACCATGTTGGTTGTTTCCTTTACTGTGCAGAAGTTCATTTGATGAAATCGCATTTGTCAATTTTCCTTTTGTTTCCTGTTCTTTTGGGGTCCTGTCCAGAAAATCAATGCCAGTACCACCATCTTAAAGTATTTCCCCTATTTTTTTTTCTAGTAAGTTCAAAGTTTCAGGACTTACATTGAGGTCTTTGATCCCTTTTGAGTTGATATTTGTGCAAGGTGAGAAATAGGGGTCAAGCTTTAGTCTCTTAGGCCGGGGATATAGCTCAGCAGCACAGCGCCTGCCTGGCAAGCTCAAGGTCCTGAGTTCGATTCCCAGTACCAAAAAAAAAAAGCTTTAGTGTCTTGCTTTGGATCTTGGCACACACACTTGACACATCAGCTTCTGGAGGGCAGAAGGCATCCTCCATCCCTCGGGAGCAGGCCAGTGTCTAGCATACTGCAGGTCCTCCAGAATTACTCATGAAAGATGGAATAGTTAATTACTCATTAACCCTGAGTGTGTCTTTCTGTAAAATGGCCCACTGAGCAGACTAAACCACAGACAAGTCCTCAGACAGCTCCAAAGTCTATATACCCAATAACATTCCCAAGGTGAATAGAGGAAGTGTTACTGAGTTGTCTTCCCTTCTCCAGGAGGCAGAACTGAGGCTGGTGAAATTCTTGCCTGAGATTTTGGCCCTGCAAAAGAGCCTAGTGAAGCAATTCCAGAATGTTCCAGAAATTGAATCCGGCTCCATCAGAAAATTTATTAAAAGTCACAGTTCAGGTATGTCTCTGCTCTCTGCTCCAACAAGAGATCAGAACCACCCGGTGCTTGGTGATTAGAAAGGATGATTCCATTGAGGCTCTGGTAGGTGCTCAGGGCTCATAGGTGGTCCACATCTTAAGCTTTTATCATGCAGTGTGGGTCCCCTGGGTCCTGGAGACACACTAGAGGCTTCTCTCTAGTTCCTCCAACTCAACCTCCTGCTTAGTGATTACAGGAGGAAGCGGAGCTGGGTTCCTTCTAGGGCCCGCCCTGTATTTCACTCTGGCTGGCTAGTTATTTCCATGGGTTCTTACCAAGCATTTTGTTCAACAGATAGACTGAAGAAGTTGTTTGAGGACAGGATCACTATTTTTCTGTCCACGTGGAATGCACTGAGGCGATCATTGGCGACCAATGGTGAGTGTCCTCCTTTCCCTCGGCGCTGAGCACTTGGAACCTGCTCTTCTGCTGGCTCTGCCAGACACTTGGGGCAGAATGCTCTCTGCTGAGAATAACCCTGTCATTTAAAGGTGAGATCAAGCTCCCTGAAGACTACTGCAGTTCTGACTTGGATCTGGACACTGATTTTGAAGTCATCCTACCACGTCGGCGGGGCCTGGGCCTCTGCTCAACTGCCTTAGTCAGCTACTTGATTAACCTACACAATGAAGTTGTCTACAGGGTGGAAAAGTTCTCCAAGGAAAACAACAGGTGCGTGCACAAGCAACCTGGCCCTGGGTCCCGGGCCTGTGTAGCACACGCCAGCTGGCTGCAGCTCCATCCCCACCAGACCCTCTCTGTTCACCCTTAGCAGAGCCTCGAATTCATGAATGGCTTTTGCCTGTTCAGACTATGGGGGCGGAAGGAGGCACAGGCTCCATACACCCCAAAGCTCCAGCTCCATGCACCTGCCCTGGACACCCAGCACTGTGTCTTATGTCCCACAGCTATTCCGTGGATGCCTCCGAGATCAGTGACCTGCATGTCATCAGTTACGATGTGGAGCGTGATCTCACTCCACTGATTCTGTCCAACTGGCAGTATCAAGTGGTGCAAGGCGGGGAGACCTCACAGGAGTTCGACCTGGAAAAGATCCAGCGGCAGATCAAGGGGCGCCTCCTACAGGGCAAGCCCAGGCTGACAATCAAGGTAGGCTGAGCCCTGCTGCCAAGGACGTGCCTGGCTCTTCCAGGTCCAGCCAGATACTTTGTAATTAGGTGTTTTACTCCTCCTCATTGTCCACAATTAGGCTATGAATTATTTGCATCTAAAACTTTTTTTTTTTTTTTTCCAAACTTGGATTTTGAACTCAGGGCCTTCCCATTGAGCTATATCCCCAACCCTTATTTTTTTTTAACTTTGAGACAGGGTTTCACCAAGTTGCCCAGGCTGGACTGGAGCTCGTGCTCCTCCTGCTCAGCCTCCCAGAGTGCTGGGATTACAGGCGTGTGCCACTGCTCCTGGCTCCAAAGCCAGTTTTAATTCGTTCTGACAACTGTGTTGTCTAGTGGAGTGGTCTATGCTCAGTGGTTGCTGAATGGATACATGAATGTGACATCATCCCATCTCTGTCCCCAGCACCGCCTGTGATCCTCAGGGTACAGTATATTCTTCATGGCAATTTCTGCAGGGCCACTGTGGCTGGGCTGGGTTCTTGTTGTATTACCATTTCCAGAGATTGTGGCTTAAAACAAAGACTTCATGAGGCGACAGAGCTTTGTGCGCTGCCCAGGAAGACTCTCCCACTTAGCTACTGCTCGAGATGTATCTCACCCGATGGGACCCTCCACTATGGACGTAATGTCCAAATGCTTTTTCTTTCTCACTGTAGGGGATCCCCACGCTGGTGCATAGACATGATCGGAACTATGAGCGTCTCTTCATGGACATCAAGAAGAAGATGACACAGGTGGTCATGACAAACCTGTCACTTGCAGGGTGGTTCCATCCACATTCATGTGGCTTCAACCACTCCCCGGTGTCTGTGTGAGCACCAAGGTCTTGGGCTCCCCAAAGCCTCCCTGCCAGTGCTCTTTGCAGAGGGCAAGCAGGACAGTGAATCACTCTGTTTTCTTGTCTGAGTATTGTCTTAGTTACTCTTCTTATTGCTGAGACAAAATAGCCAACACCCAAAGTTAAAGGAGGAAAGGTTTATTGTAGCTACCGGTTTGTAGACATTTCAGTCCATAGTTGGCTGGCTCCAAGGCAGGGTGACATGGCAGAGGGACATTGCAGAGGAGAAACAGTTCATGGTAGGCCGAAGGCAGCAAAGTAGCAAGGAATCAGCAAGCAAGCCACAGCAGCAACCCTCTTTCTGTCCCTTATATTCTATCCAGGCTACACGCCCTCAGGGCAGGTAGCAGTCACATCCAAGGTGGGCCTTCCCATTATCCACACCCAGAACTATCCCAGACCAATTAGTGGACTAATTCAGAACTATCCCAAACCAATCAGTGGACTGATTTAGTAATCACACACCCTTGATCCCAGCACCACACACTTTAGATCCAGCCACCTCTGAAAAGCACCCCCTGCCCACCGTGATCTCATGAGGCTTTGCAGGGTACATCTAGACATAAGCACTGACGTGTGGTTGGTTTGTTAGTAATGATGTTTCAGGTGTAGGCTAGGCCAAAGATCCAGAGAACTTAACTTATTCCTGCTCTTTTGATATTGATACTGGGGGGTAAATACTCTCTCCCATAGCCACACAGTGTTGTTTTGAGGCTTCAGTGAGCTCATAGGTATTCTTGTCAAATGTCTGTAACACTGCTGCACTTAGCACCATATGTCAACTGTCACTGTGTAATTTGTGCCACCTGTAGTTTGGGCAGTGACAGAGCTAAGCTCTTCCTAGGAAGTGAGAAGCAAGAATCCCAACCCATGGTCTCCGTCCTGTGTTTGGTTTCCAGAGCGCCCTCCCGAGTGCAGCTATGGGCACCATCGGTGGGCAGCTGCAGTCCTACAGTGATGCCTGTGAAGCCCTCTCTGTCACAGAGGTCGCCTTGGGCTTTCTGAGCACAGCCGGTGGGGACCCAAACATGCAGCTGAATGTGTACATTCAAGAAGTCCTGCAAATGGGCGACCAGACAACTTCAGTTTTAAAGGTGGGTCTGGAGTGAAGGCTGTTCAGGGCGATCAGCAGCCTTAGCCGAGTTTCCTGCTTCCCATTAGAATCCACCAGGCAGAGCAGCAGTGCATGCATCCCTGGAAAGGGGGAGCCCAAAAGCAGTGCCCCCGCAGCCAGTCCACAGTATAGACAGAGCCACCTGGGACAGCAGAGACAGACACCCAGTGCTGACCATCTAGACAGAGCACGCCGCACGTGTGATGAGGGCATCGACTGCTGTACACTGCGCGGACTCTCGGGGGGGGTGTCAGAGATGTCAGAAAGACAAGGCAGGTCGATTTGTGATGGAACAGAGATGGCCTCAGGACAAGGGACATGAAATTAGTGCAGAGCATGACGGGGTGACGGGCATGGGGGTTCAGGGTGTGAGACCCCCACCTCTTACCAGCGTTCCTGTTTCTCTTTCAGGCCTTAAGCAGATGTCAGTTAAAACACACCATTGCCCTCTGGCAGCTCCTCTCTGCGCATAAGTCGGAACAGCTGCTGCGCCTGAGGAAAGTAAGTGGGACCTCTGTCTCCACTGTGCAGGGAGCTCAGCCCTCTCCTCCCAGCCTTTAATGGCCCCTTGGTGGTCTTGCATTTTAGGAACCATTTCGAGAAATCAGTCCAAGTTACAAAGAGGATCTCAGCCCAGAACATGCCAAGCTCCTCAGCACTTTCCTGAACCACAGCAGCCTAGACACCTTCCTCCTGGAGCTCCACGAAATGATGGTGCTAAAGCTGAAGAGCACTCAGGCTGGGGACAGCTTCAACCACGACTGGGGGTAGGGACATGCACACCGCTGCCAGGGCAGGCTATGGGGATGCTCTGCCGCCCAAGCCCTTCCACAAACATGCAGTCAGGCCTCTCTCCCCACAGGACCCTTTTCTTTTCCCTCTTTTTTTTTTTTTTTTTTTTTTTTTTTTTCCTGAAACAGGATCTCTCTAGGTGGTTCAGGCTGGCCTCAAACTCAAGGCAGTCTTCCCTCAGATGCTGGGATTATAGGCATGCATCACTACGGCCAGCTGTTTATCTTTTTCTTAATGATTTAGAAAAGCTCTTGATGTTGCACAGAAATTAATCTTTTACCTAAATATGTTATTACAAATACTTTATATCAGTCTTTAAATTTATGAAGTCAAATCTGACAGAATTTTCTTTTAAAGCCACTTAGGAAAATATATAAGTAAAGGTCTTCCTTCTCATATCCCAAGGTTAGAAATGTCCCTCCGTGGTTTTTGTTTTGTTTTGTTTTGTTTTTGCAGCTTTTATAGCTCCATATTATACATTTTTTTAGCCAGTTTACTTTTATGTGTACTGTGAGGTAGGGATTTAACATTACTGTTTTCCTAAATTGTTGAACTCCTGTTTTCCACACCAATATATTTCATATTTGCTATTTTTCTTCCATTGTGCCATATGGCATATACTGATAGGCATTATATTCTTTCACCTTAAGAAGTCTTTACTATCCTGAACCTGCAGTGTAAAAAAAAGTTCCCCTTTGTAGAGAATTTGTGATCTTTATTTATGTAAAATATGAAAGAGAATACATGCTTTCTTTTGAATAGCAAAGCTTTTTCTTACAAACAGATCACATTAGAGTACCTGACATCAGCATTGACAAGGCCAGCACCAGCCAGCACAAGCCGGAGGCCAGGATTCCACCCCGCAGTGGGCAGGGTCCAGTGTCCAGTTCAGGAGCTCAGGACTCAGCTGGCCTGGAGCTGACCTCAATTTCTGATCTTAGCGAGCACCCTGGTCCTATGGAGGCCTCCTGATGTTATAAATAGTGTCTCTTGTTCTTGGTTTTGCAGCCTGAGGGACACTCTGGTAAGTTACATGGAAACTAAAGACAGTGAAGTCCCTCCAGATTTGGAATTCCAGTTCCCAGAAGAGATACTGCTGTCCAGCTGCGTCTCTGTGTGGAAAGCTGCTGCTGCACGGAAACGGGAGCGGCAAGCAAAGTAGAGGGACTCCCTCCGCTCTGGCCTGGGACCCAGCTGGAGAGGTGGCTCCACCCCTTGCCCGGCAGGATTCGCACCAACTGTTGCCTCTGTGAGCACTTAGAGGAAAAGTGGTGCAGCGTTGAACTCAAGTCTGCCTGCACTGTTCTGCCGATGGCACTGTTTCTGCACCCCAGAATGAATATTCCAGAACTTTCTCATTGTGCTGTGAACACTGTTCATTAGGAGTTAAGAACTGCACTTACATGAATTTGGGAGTCAGACCCCACTTGTGCATTCCGGGAGAGAAAAGCAGTGTCGAAGTAGTGGTCATGTCCAGTCACGGTCTCTCTCAGGCCTGCCAACCTCTTACCTTGAACTTCTGCCACCAGCTCCTTCTTCCTTCCATTACCATGGAAAACACAGGGGAAATAACTTTTCCTTTTTTTCTACTCTATTCCACACTCTCAGAAGAGAATCTGGTTTTCTTCTTTTTCCCAGTCCCTTAAATTCTGAGTATTATACATATATTTCTTGGATTCCAAGATGTACAGAAGTGCCACACTCTTCGTCTTCTCACAATGCGAGGGATGCCAAAGGAAAGGCGTCTGCCCGTGCCTTAAGCCACATGAACAAGAGCTGACCCAGACCCTGTATGAGTCAGTGCTGAATTTCAGAGGGTCAGGGCCAAAACTGTGAAAAGCATTGGACTAAGAGTTAGGGATTTTTGTGGTCTCAGTTCCCCCATGAACAGAGTAGATTGATAGCTAAGCCCCTTCCATTTCTCATACCTTGAGATTCTCTTTTTTTTGAGACAGGGTCTCACTGTGTAGTTCAGACTGGCCTTGAATTTATGGCAATCCTCCTGCCTCAGCCTCCTGAGTACTGGGATTACAGGTGCACACCACCACACCTGGCTCTTGAGATGCTAAATGGAAGTTTATGCATGTAAACTTGGGTTAGAGGCATGCTTTCAGCCATTCTGTGGGGAGTTTTTGATTGTCTAGCATTATGCCAAATAAGCCCATTCTTTGTGTGATCTCAGCTTCCCCAAGCGTATGAATATCTGGTCCATCCTTTGTGTCTCAGCCAAGGCATAAAAACTGAGACTTTGGGGCCAGTGATATAGTTCAGTGGCATAAGTGCCTGCCTGGCAAGCGCGAGGTCCTGAGTTCAAGTCCCAGTACCCGTATATAAAAAAAAGAAACTTGGTGCAAAACCAGTTAAGTTTCTGAAAAGGGGAAAAGAATATGACTTACCCTGATCTTATGCTGCTTTTTTTGTTGTGGGGTTCCCCCACCAAAATCTACTTTGACACCTTTGACTTCACGGGACTGATTCCTGTTCCTGCAGCCTGGCACCCTCTGCAGTGGCATCAGAGCAACTGTTTACAAGGTGGGGACTCAATCAACTTGAAATCAGGGCCATGTACTTGAGCTGTAAAATTAAATGGTGGTCAGGACAATGATAGCACCTCATGGGAGCGGCAGGTGGAACCACACCTCGTGCCTGACCCACAAAATGTGCCCTTGGATTTAATAATCCATGACTGTCTTCTCATTCCAGATTATGCAGAGCCATTCCCTCCACCCCCGCCTGCTCTCAGACATCTCTGTCCTGGGGGTGGGGAGAGGGCTTGTGGGACTCCCCACCTTGGCCTTGGAGTGCCTTTGAGGCCCCAGGGTTGGGGCACAGCTCAGGCCCAGGCTGTTTCTCACTGTGCCCCACCCCAGTGGGTAGGAGTCAGGTGTCAGTCTCTTGCTGTGAAAACTTTTTTGCCCACTTTGGCCAGGGCATTTTTTTTGTCATGAAGGGCTTTTAATTAAGATGCTTCATTTTGTACGCTATGCTTTCAAAGCCTTAAGTATCATATCTAGCATTATCTTGTTTGTACAAAAATAAACCAGTCTAGCACAGAAAAAGTAAATTTCATTATACTTGTCATACCTATTTTAATAAACTTGAGTTTTGCTGCTAACAAATCCTTTTTGGGGGCAGAGCTTCCATTTAGGGCACCTATACCTCAGCTGGGCTTCTGGGAATACTTTTGGGTTTTTTTGGCTAATGTCCTTGCAGAAGTGACTATGAAGTAGAGGGTTCAGAAAAGAAACCTACACTCTGATTTACAGTATGAGATAGAAAACTCCTTCTGGACACAAGGACACCAGAACTGCTCTTCCACAGTGGCACCATTCCCTCCAGCCAACCTCAGCTTAAGCCTCAGCCTCGGTGATGGTCCTCTGGTCACTGGCTGGCATGGGTCTTTGCGTCACTGATAAGGGAAATTAAAACTGAGGCAACATTGTGAATTTACAGGCAAAAGTTTTAATTGGAAATTTATTGTAGAAAAGAAACAAAGCTGGGGGGGTCCTACAGGCACCCCCAGGGAGGGACAGCAGTTGGCTTCTCCATAGTGATTGGCCTCTGGATTCCTGTACTGAGAGAATCCACAAACAAAGGCCCTACTTTTGGGTAATAGCTCTTTTATGAGATCCCTAAGGAATGTCATCGTGAGTTTTCCCAAAAGGGGAAGGGGTGTCTCGATTGGGTGGACTTTAATTTTCCTGGTCAGAAAACCAAATGTTGCATCCTGGGGGGGGGGCCTTGGAGGGAGGGAGGCTAGGGGTCCCCCATAATGACCTTTAATACTGTAGTTGTAAGATTTTGCTATCTGTTAACTGAAACAGCCATGAGCAATGTTCAGGCAGTTCCAACATAGAAACAAACTTCCAGTGATGAACAATTGTTGCAGAAATCTGATACTGAACTGAATGGAAGACCTTTGCATGGAGGAGTTGGAAGGCAACTTTTATTAGGTTGCCCTTGGGCTGGTGGGAACTGGATCCATTCCAAATCACCAGCCCTGGCTCAGAGCAAAACAAAGACTTAACATACGTTTGTAAGCAGAAAGTATAAGAGCTGATAACAGGTTATTTTATCATTGGTTACATACATTTGGTCATTTGTTGTTAGGCAGTTTTTTTTTTTTTTTGTGGGTACTGGGGATTGACCTCAGGACCTCACACACCAGCAGGCACCTGTGCTGCTGAGCGATATCGCCAGCCCTTTTTTCGTTATGTGGGTACCGGGAGTCAAACTTCGGCCCTCGCGCTTGCCAGGCAGGCACTTACGCCGCTGAGCCATCTCACCGGCCCATGTTAGGCAGTTTTGTTCTGGGCAGGTTCTGTTACGGGGGAGTTGTTTATCATAAGGTGGGAAAGTATAGGGAGGAAACTGGGGCTGAGCGGGTAAGTAAAATCAAGCTTGTCTTTGGCTGGGCTGGGCTGTCCCAAGCAGAAAGTCCTTGAAACAAGATACATTTAAAGGCTGGGCAGTGCAGCTGTCTAAGTTATCTCTGAGTTGTAAAAACGACACAGTGTTTTACAGCTGAGTCTGACAGTCTAACCATGTAACAGGCTGAGCTTGCATATCCCGTCTTAACATAGTGTCAGGCTGTTAACCCTGAAACCTCCATCACACAATCATTGTGAAGAAAACATCAACTCAAAGGGCCTAGCTAAGTAGGTGAAGTAACCAAAGTCTAGCAGTGCCCACCTTCACCCTATGGGATGGGAAGCAGCCCTGATGAGATACAGGAAGCACTGTAATGGCTGGGCCTGGATAGCCTGAGGCAGGAGATGCCCCATGGCCTTGCTGAGTACCAGGCAACGCAAGTCCTCCATGATTAGCATTTGTATCACATTCTGCATTTTTCTTATCCTTTCAAGCTCACTGAGGCTCAAGCATTCTTGTCTAGTTGGCAAAACAAGCACCAGGACAGCACTTTTTCCTGAGAGCAAATGCTGACAAAACACCTTCTCAGGGTAGAGGCCCGCCTCTCCTCTTGCAGAATTTACTTTATTCTCAGTGCTGAGCCACGTGCTGAGGCCACCTCTGGTAGACAAGACAACCTGGTTCTTGCTACCATGGAGTTTACCTTCTGGTAGGGGAAACTGGTCAATTCCATTCCATTCCATCCCAGTGTGACGAAGAGGAAGTTCAGGGTTGGCTATGATCTGAATGTTTGTCCTCACCCTCCCAATCCATACGATGAAGTTCAAACCCACACAGTGATGGTATTAAGAGGAGGTGCCTTTGGGACATGATTACATCACCATGTGAGGGCACAGTGAGAAGGCAGCTATCCGCAACCTGGAAGAGAGTCCTAACCGGGACCTGATCATGCTGCATCCTGAGGTCAGACTTCCAGTCTCTGGACTCTGAGAAATAAATTTCTGTTGTTTATAAGCCTCCCTGTCTGAGGCATTTTGCTGTAGCAGCCCACATGGACTAAGACCAGGGTACTGAGGAGGAACTCCTGGTCTTGTAGGATGAAGGGGCTCACTGAAGAAGTAATGTGTAAACTGGGCCCAGAGAGGCGTCAGAGCTGAACGGGAAAGGAAGCAGACTGCAAAGATTATGCAGCCTGATACAGCCTGGCATGTTTGAGGGAGTCAAAGCCATCTAGACGGCAGGGTATGCTGAGGATGGTGTTGGGAGCTGAGCCTACAGGGTGCTTGAGTTCGCTGCTGGGTTGTCGAGGACCCTGGCGAGTGGTTTTGGAGTCGGGCAAAGGCCTACTAGGGCAGGGGCTGGAGGTGGAGAGGCGGACCACCCTTTCCCAAAAGCGGAGCGGCATCCTGCAGTGCAGGCACAGCACTGATGCTGGTACAACAAAGGGAGGCCAAGCCACCGCGTGTACTAGAGAATCGTGCGTGGGGAGCGCGAAGCCGGATACGTGGGTGTGCGGTCCCCCAGGGTTTCCAGCCAGTCCACGAGTGCCCGCGGATTCGGGCGCGGAACCCAGGTCGCTGTCAAAGCGGCCCCTGGCGGCGGCGGCGGTGGCGGTGCCAGCTCCAGCGGCCGAACGCAGTAACTCAAGGCAACGACGAGAGGCGCCGCGTCCGGCGCTCCGGAAGTGACGTTTGCCGGAAGCGCGCCGGCGACGAGTCATGGCCCAGAAGGCCGTGGGACATCCGTCTGAGGAAACTTTGTCGTTCTGGAAACGGTAATGGGAAGGCGCGCAGCAGCCAGGGGTTGGGACTCTGCGTCTCTCCGCGGCCCCGCTGACCTTGTAGCCCCGGCAGTGACGGCGCAGGGGCCGGTGCTCGAGCCACCGAAGTCGGTAGGGCCCGGCTTCCGGCGCGGGCCAGAGGCCTCCGGGAGTTGTAGTCCGCCGCCCTCTCGTCTGCGCTTGCCGCCGCGCGAGTCCCCGCTTGTCCCCGCACCCCTCTGCCGGCTCCCTGGGGCTGTGGCCTGACCTTATCCCTTGCCTTCCCCGATAAAGAGGATAAGCCCTGGCAAGACTTTGTCCTGGACGCGAGGGAGGACGCTGCGAGGAGCGCGCGCGCCCGGACGAGCTGGCGCTGCGGTCTCGGGGGTTGAGGCGGGAGAGTCCGGCATGGGGACCCGGGGCCAGCTTTGACGTTTCTGTCCTCCTAGGGAGCAAGCCCGGCTGAAGGCCCGCCTGGTAGACCGGGACACGGAGGCCTGGCAACGGGACCCCGCCTTCTCGGGTCTGCAGAGGGTTGGGGGCGTTGATGTGTCCTTCGTGAAAGGGGACGCTGTCAGTGCCTGTGCTTCCCTGGTGGTGCTCAACTACCCCGAGCTCGAGGTAACCTGGGAGGGACGCCGAGCCAGGTGTCGCCTCAGCTGAGAGAACGGACCTGCAAGACAGGGAACAAACTCAGGGTAGAGGCCAGACTCTCTTGTAGAATTTCTTTATTTTATTCTCAGTGCTGAGGATGGAACCCCAGGACTTTGCACATACTAGGCAAGCATTCCACTGCTGAGCTAAACCCATAGCCCTTCTTTTGTAGAATTTCATTCACAGGTTGAGGAGTCTTTGAAGGAGGAAAAAAAGGGTAAAAGGGAATTCTCTCTCTTCCCTTCACACGTTTCACCCTGCCTGCCTTGTTTCTGCCTCTTAAATCTTGCTGAACTCACTCCCCTTGTCTGCCTCTTCTCATCTCCTTCCCAATCTGTGCTGCCATCGCTCTTCCTTTAGCTGTGTTTTCCTGGGCTCCCTGCCTCAAGTGGTTTCTGCTAGGAGAGCAGTTTTCTTAAAAAGGAAATGCGATTATGTCACCAGGAGTCCCTTGAAAACATGCCAGTGCCCTTCCTGTGGTGTCATGGTAAATAAAATTCACACTGATTGACATGACTTCATGATCTTCTGCTCCCTGCTTGATTCACCCTGTAGGCTCAGCTCCCAACACCACCCTCAGCCTACCCTGCCCTCTGGATGGCTTTGACTCCCTCAAACATGCCAGGCTGTATCAGGCTGCATAATCTTTGCAGTCTGCTTCCTTTCCCGTTCAGCTCTGACCCTTCTCTGGGCCCAGTTTACACATTACTTCTTCAGTGAGCCCCTTCATCCTACAAGACCAGGAGTTCCTCCTCAGTACCCTGGTCTTAGTCCATGTGGGTTGCTACAGCAAAATGCCTCAGACAGGGTGGCTTATAAACAATAGAAATTTATTTCTCAGAGTCCAGAGACTGGAAGTCTGACCTCAGGATGCAGCATGATCAGGTCCCAGTTAGGACTCTTCCAGGTTGCAGGTAGCTGCCTTCTCACTGTGCCCTCACATGGTGATGTAATCATGTCCCAAAGGCACCTCCTCTTAATACCATCACTGTGTGGGTTTGAACTTCATCGTATGGATTGGGAGGGTGAGGACAAACATTCAGATCATAGCCAACCCTGAACTTCCTCTTCATCACACTGGAATGGAATGGAATGGAATTGACCAGTTTCCCCTACCAGAAAGTAAACTCCATGGTAGCAAGAACCAGGTTGTCTTGTCTACCAGAGGTGGCCTCAGCACGTGGCTCAACACCTGGCAGACACTCAGAGCCTTCCTAATTAGATGACGTGCATGAATGAGCAGTAAGCCTGTGGTTTGTTTGCAGTCCCCAGTTCAGGAAGCCTTGGCTGCACCCCAGCTTCAGCACTGTTCCTCTACTTGCCCCCAAAGCAGCAACCACATCTTCCTGCTTCTGTGGCTTTGTGCTTTACCCAGAAAGTCCCTTTTAGTCCCGGTTCAGCACAGATGTATCGAGTGCCCACTGTGTGCTAGGATCCAGATCTGTAGTGAGGAAACGAAGGTCTCTGCCCTCACAGGTCCCCGATCATTCTGTACGACAGTGCACAGGGTAGAAGCACAGATGCCAGCGCCAGACTGCTCCTGTTTGTACCCCAGCTCTGCCGCTCCCCATGGCTCTTGGCCTCTGGTTCCTTTTCTCCCAGCTGGGGAGGAGGATGGTATTAATGCCCAGTTCGCAGAGCTGTGGGGGGAATAACAGGTCACGTGTGGAGAGCAGGCAGCACAGTGTTCCTCCTCTCTCCAGCTCTTCCTGCTACAGACTCAGGTCACCCTCATCTGTGCCCCTGGCCTCTGTTTACTGCACCTGCCACCATCCAGCTCTTGCCCACACACAGTTACGTGATTGATTTTTTCCTTTCCCGGGTTTTTAATTTGAAAGTGTACAACCGTACTGAAAATTGGAAAAGAATACATCAAATGCATCCATACGCTCTTATTTAGATTCAGCTGTTGCTGATTATGTCGTGTTTTCTGTGTGTTTACTGAGTACTGGAGAACGTGTCCTAGAGGTTGTGGCAGCTGGTCTCTGAGTACGTGAGCAGTCCGCCCTGCACATAGCATCCTATTTAACTGCAGGCGCGTTATCACACTGTGAAAAATCACAGCAATCCTGTAATGCTGGTCAAACCTGGACACTGTCACATTGCCCATTTGTCCCCATTGTGTATCTAAAAGCTGGTTTCATTTTTTCTGATCAATAAATTTTTAACATGTTCTATTCAGGGTTGTAACAAGTATATTATGTTTACTGTGGGATTTTTTTTATCCACTGTGTTGCCTGTTTCCTTTCCTCTTTTTTCCTCACTGCCACATGTCTCAAAGTAACTTCTGTTTAGTTTCCCAGCTTACAGTTGACTCTTCAGTATGTGGGGTCAGATCTTTTGTTTTTGGAGTGCTTCTTGGATTATAGTTTTTTTGTTTTGTTTTGTTTTGTTTTGTTTTGTTTTGTTTTGTTTTGTGGCTGGGGGTTGAACCTAGGGCCTTTGCACTGAGCTACATCTGCAGCTGGTTTTGTTTTATTTTATTTTATTTTATTTTATTTTTTGGAAACAGTTTCTCTCTAAGTTGCCCAGCCGGGGCTCAAACTTGTGGTCCTTCTACCTCGGCCTCCCAGGGTGCTGGGATTGCAATTGTCTGCCACCACCCCCAGCTCAGAGTATAGTTTTACACACTGGCCTGTTAGTTGGGCTCCATAGTTTTGCTTCTCTCTTTCAGTCCTGTGGATGCTGGACTTTCTTTGCCCACCTGCATTCTTTTTCACTGTTTTTCTCAGCATTTTGCTTTCTTTCTCTTGTTTGCTTCATTTCTCTCAGTGGCTCTTGCTGAGCTATCAGCCTGAATCATTCCCCTTTGGTCACTTTGTAATTTAGTCCTTGTTTCTGAGGTGACTTTGATCAGGACCCCATCATGCCCTGTCTTCCTCGCCAGCCCCTACCATCTTCTGCCCAGCCTGTGCCGAGCTGCTCTGCAGCCTGTGCTGTTTCTGCCGCACAGAGGTACACAGTGATGTTTGTCAGCGTTTTCTTATGCCATGACCGTGGGATGTGGGGGCTTTCCTGTTGATCTCTCCAGTTGTGGGAGCTTGTGTGGAGGGATTCTCATATATTCGGCCACCATCACACTGGAGACACAGGCTGCACTTAAATTCCACATGTGTCCTTGTGAAGTCATCTTGCATGGGGCTTCAGCAGTCGCCTGCTGAGTTCACCAGGAATCATAGTCTCTTGTCTGCCCAGAGTGCCACCACCCCTCTCTGGGTCTGGCAGATTTCATAAGTTTCCTACTGAGTTGTTGATTAAAATGTTGGGGACTGGGCCTGTGATGTAGCTCAGCGACATAAGCAACTGCCTGGCAAGTGCAAGGTCCTGAGTTCGACTCCTGGTACCCACATATAAAATGTTGGCAACAAGCCCCGGCCCTCCATAACACAGACCTAGGTACATTAGCTTATTGGTCCAGCCTCAAGGAAGGAATGAAAATTGTGATTTGGAAGCTATCACCAAGAGATTTAGGAGATTCAGAAATGCAGGAAGGAAGGGGGTTCTGGAGAACGTGTGCACACAGGAAACTGCCTCCTTGCTGGGCTGTGAGACTGACGAAAACACAAGGTTAGGACACTCGCTGCCCTTAGGTGCTCTAAGCAGAGTCCCTTGACAATCAGTCATGTTTTAAAAGGGCTGCCTGGGCCGGTGAGATGGCTCAGCGGCATAAGCGCCTGCCTGGCAAGCGCGAGGTCCTGAGTTCGACTCCCAGAACCCACATACGAAAAAAAGGGCCGGTGATATCGCTCAGTGGCACGGGCGCCTGTTGGCGCACGAGGTCCTGAGGTCGACCCCCAGTACCCACAAAAAAAAAAAAGGGCTGCCTTCTTCCACTTTGTGATCTGTCTTCACTCTGCCAGAGAAGCCCTAAGAAAGGTGGATGTGCTTTAAAAGCTTTCTTAGCCTGGTGTGGTCACACATGTCTGTAATCCCAGAACTCTGGGAAGCTGAGGCAGGAGGATTGGAAGTTTGAGCCCAGCCTGACCAAGTTAGTGAGACCCTATCTCAAAATAAAGAAAAAAGGGGCTGGGAATATAGCTCGGTGCAAAGACCCTGGGTTTGATCCCTAGTACCACAAAATAAAATCACATCACTCTGGGTTGTCCCCAGCCATTCCAGAAAGCCCCTGATCATCTGGGGCCCTGTGTCCTCCCCGCCTCCTTGCATCATGTGAGGCCTGTTGTCCTGGGGCTGCCCTTCTGCCCTGGAGTCAGTTGCAGCCTCAGAGTTTTTCTTTCCGAGTGCTCGGGTCATACAGCTCCCCCTGCCCGTCTCTGCTCAGCGACCCGACATTGCTTGGTCTACAGCCGGTCTGCAGTACTGGCCTCCTGCAGCCTTCTCTAGTGCACATATGGCGCTGCCTTGGCTCCTGGTGCTCTCCACACTAGTACTGTGCTGTCCCAGCCTCCAGCAGCCTGTACAGGGTCCAGTGAGGAGACCCAGGGACTGGGGGAGGCTGGCTCCAACCTTCGCCTGCTCCTGAGAGAGACCAGGTGGGGCGCACCTCACCTCACACCAGGTCGCAAAGCAAGCACCTTAGAAGTGACATCAAGGTGAAACCCCCCGCCCAGTAGCCCATAGGCAGAAAAGAGGGCCATGGGTGGGGCAGAGGGTGATAGGGTGGAGGGAGGGAGCAGGTGGCACGGGCTGCCTGCTGACCCGCACGCCTGGTGCAGGTGCTGTATGAGGAGAGTCGCATGATCAGCCTGACGGCCCCATACGTATCAGGCTTCCTGGCCTTCCGAGAAGTGCCCTTCCTAGTAGATGCTGTCTGTCGACTACAAGAGAAGGAGCCAAGCCTCATGCCCCAGGCAGGTGCCATGTCCTTGGGCAAGAGAGAGCCATTCAATTCCTGGGGGAGGGGAGGGTCCCTGCTGGCCACCACCACCTGTAGCCAGAGAGTGAGATTTTCTAAAAGGCTGCACCCCAGTGGCAGGGTCCACCCACCCCCACCCCCACCCCCACCCCCGCTTGCTGGGACAGCCACCTCAGCTGACTGTGACCCCCTGTGGCTCTAGGTCCTTCTTGTGGATGGAAACGGGGTGCTCCACCACCAAGGTAATCCTGCTCCCCAGAGAGAGGGTTGGGGAGGGCGCTGGGGGAAAGATGGGAGAGGGCGCCTCCCCTGTCCGCCACACTAAGCTCCATCCAGCTCCTGTCTGGGCTGATTTCCACTGTCAGCATGCACAGTGTTCCTTACCCAGAAAAGAGCTCTGCCTTCTCTTCACCCCCACATCTTCCTGCTCCTCCTTCCCCAAGACACCTATACTGGCCAATCTAGAGGTGCCACCATCCAGTGTTGGCCTCACACCTGTGAGAAGTCACAGGGCCCCCACTTAGAATAGCCCCACCCCAACCGCCCACTCAGCGCCCTAGAGCCCTGTCTCCCACCAGTGCCAGGGCCTTGGCCCAGGGAGGGTGCTGAGGTTGATAGGCTGTTTTGTTTTTGTTTTTGTGGGTACCGGGGGTTGACCTCAGGACCTCGCGCGCCAGCAGGTGCCCGTGCCACTGAGCGATATCACCGGCCCCTTTTTCGTATGTGGGATCCGGGAGTCAAACTCGGGCCCTCGCGCTTGCCAGGCAGGCGCTTATGCCTCTGAGCCATCTCACCGGCCCATTGATAGGCTGTTTTACCCTCATCCAAACTGTGGCAGCCCCCAGAAGGGTGTCCGAGGGAAGTGTTGGCCTTCCTAGCAGCAGGTATAATTGTGTCCCAGCTGCTCCTCAAAGGTTGTGGCCCTAGAGCAGTGGTGAAATAGGGGTAGACAGGATCTTGTCTAAGGTCAGCTTGGGCCTCGAGTCTGCTTGCCCAGCATTCTGCCAGTCTATAGGTGGCAAGGTTCCAGTTTGACCCCACCACCTCAGCTTATTCTCCTCTGCTTCCTGGCAGGCTTTGGGGTAGCCTGCCACCTTGGTGTCCTCACAGGGCTGCCCTGCATTGGGGTGGCCAAGAAGCTCCTACAGGTGGACGGACTGGAGAACAATGCTGTGCACAAGGAGAAAGTAAGAGGGCCCATGGGCAGTGATGGGCCTGGGAGGGCCCTGGGGGTATCTGAGGCATTGGCCGCCTCCTAGGACAGTAGTGGCGAACTTATGGCACATGTGCCACAGCTGGCTGTTTGTTAACATTGAAAGTTCTAAAAAGTTCACCGTCACTGTCCTAGGGCATCTCTGCCCAGCCTGCCTACTGACACACTCCCCATATCCCTGGATCCTGGCCTGGAATAGGGAGACCTGCTTCTCTCTGAGAGCCTCCTGTCCACGTGGCCCTGAGCACTGTGTCCTGGCGGCTCTCCAGACCTCCGCACGGCGCTTGCCTCACCTCTTTGCTGCTGCAGTAAATGCGTAGGATTAGTCCTCCAGTTCCTGGGGCTAGGACAGGCTTCCATGCTTCTCCACCCCCACCAGCTGCCTGTCTCCTCAAGAGTTCTGACAAAGCCCCGTCTCCAGGCCATGCCCACAGTACCTTCTGCCCTCTGGATGCCCACTCTGGCCAAGGCCTGCCTGGAGCTTCCATCCACACCCTTCTTCACCATCTCCCTCCTCAGAGGTCCCTGGGACTGGCACTGGGGGTGTGATGTCCCCATCCAGAGGGAACTGGTGACATCCCCGCTCTCCTAGTGGACAGCAAATTCCAAGAGCAGAGATTGTGTGTCTCTCCATGGAGCAGTTGTTCAGTAAATGCTTGTTGAGTTGATGGGGTCCCCAGCTGCTGGTTCAGCCCTGATCCCCTCCACCCACTCAAAAGAAAGTTTATTGACTCAAATGTGCCCAGCTTCCTAGTAGGAGAGGAGGCAACAGTAAGGTAGTAACCCTGCTCAAGGTGTGCTGTCCAGGGGCACCACCTGTGGGTCCACGGCCCACGCCTCAGCTGGCCCGTGCTGTGGCACTGGGAGAGCTGCTGCGCCTTCTCTGAGCCTTTGTCATCAGGTTAGATGGGATCCTGTAGGCAGTGCCCTTAACACAAGCCCTGATCATGCTGCTACCCACCGTACTCAGTACTGTCTCGGGGGCGTGGCCTTGCTGGCACAGCTCCCACCTAAGACTGGCTTGTGACTAGGTTTTAAAAATGAAGATGTGTGCCTTCAGTCCTGCAAGAAAAGACTTCTGGTTTTTGTTTTTGTTTTTTTGCAGTGCTGGGAATCAAACCCAGGGCATTGCTTATGCTGGGCAAGCATCTATCACTGAGCTATGCCTCAGCCCTAGAAGACATCTCTTACAAGTTTCTTTCCCCCATTTTCCAGATCCGGCTCCTGTGGGCCGGGGGAGATACTTTTCCTCTGATGGGCGGCTCTGGGACTGTCCTGGGAATGGTGAGTGGCTTGAAGCCTCCGTCTTCCCCAGCCTGCAGCTCAGAGAGGAAGGACAGCTGGGCAGTGGACCCCTGCACATGCACATGCACCCACACATGTGCATGCAAGGCCCACTCATCTCTCCATGTCTTCCTGCCTCCCTCAGCAGACAGGGAGGTGATGTGATGTGTGTGTATCTCATCCTCCTCTGACCCAGCGAAGCTGAGGGGACCTCAGCCACACTCACCCCACCCTGCCCAGGAGAGGCAGCAGGGAGGTACCTGGGGGCTGAAGCACTCTGCACACCCCACACGCCCCAAACTGCTGCTTGCCACCTGAGATGTTGTCAGAGCCCCCAGCCCAAGGCTGGTCCTGACGCCACAGGGATGTGTCCCCACAGCTCTCTGACCTCACCTTCTGTCCACAGGCCCTGAAGAGCCACGACCACAGCACCAAGCCCCTGTACATCTCTGTGGGCCACAAGATGAGCCTGGAGGCAGCCGTGCACCTGACCCGTTGCTGCTGCAGGTTCCGGATCCCGGAGCCTGTGCGCCAGGTGGTGGGGCCGCCTGTGGGTGGGTGGCAGGTCGGGGGACTGGCACGAGCTCCTCTATGCTCCTTGCCACCTGATTGTCACTTACTGCTTGTCAGTCCCAGTGGGATCATGGAACAGTGATGTGAGGTCAGGATGATCCTGGGTTGAGGACAGGTCCGCAGGCTCCTTGCTGGAGAGCCAGTTGGCCTCCTCAGGCCCTAGAGGCAGGAGTCGGGGGGAGTAGAGGCTACTCTGTCCTTCCTGAGGCTTCCTGGCCCAAGCCCACCATGCCCAACACTCAGCCTTGCTGAGCCTGGTACATCCAGGTACCAGCTTGTGTGGAGAACCAGTTGACGTGAGCTCAGGGGGCAGAGTGCTGCAGTCACCATTCAGCTCCCCTGCCCAGAGGGCGTGGTCCTCCACCAGGAGGCCCTTGCAGGAGTGCGGTGCTGAAGAAGGCCTGTGCTGGCACCAGGAGCCCCAGTCAGGTCTCCGGGATGTAGCGCTCAGGGCCCAGGGGACCAGCACTTCGATGAGCCAGTCAGCTCAGTGGAGAAGGAACACAGCCTGCAGGCAAGGGAGCTAGAGCTGAGCACACAGGGCCCAGGACCACCTTCCTGTGCTTGGCTGTGCAGAGACCCCCCAGTCACGTGCTGGTATATGTCCCAGAGCAGCACATAGGTCAGGGATCCAGGAGAAGCCATCCCCAGGAAGAAGAGCAAAGGGCAGCAAAGGACTGGAGCAGCATTTGTGAGGCCCTAGGATAAGAAAGAGTTTGATGTACCTGAGACACTCCGCCAGGGCAGGAGGTGTGGAATGGGCAGGAGTCAGTTTGTGTCTCAAGCCTCACTGCAGGGACAGGGGCAGCTGAGGGCTGTGCATATGCAGCAGGATGCCCAGATGTGCCTGTGTGCTGCAGAAGCAGTTGGGCCTTTGGGAGTTGCAGTCCAGCCCAGCCTGGAGCCCTCTGGGTGTGCTGAGTGGTGGGGACAGAGGACCCCACAGCCACCCACAGAGGGCCACAGGCTAGACTCAGCTGAGAAACCCACCCTTAGCCCCAGCTGCAGTCCCAGGGGAAACGCCAGGCCCAGCTGCCCATGAACTCTGACCCTATGGCCACCACCACCTCCATCCTCCTACCTCCCCACTGCAGGTATGCAGAGTAGCCTCCAGGTGGCAGCAGCAGCCCAGATGCCACTGCGGTGCTCATAGCCACAGGGTGGCAGTGCCCAGAAGTGGCTTCTGAGCCGCTTATAGGCATCCAGCAGCAGCCCCCACAGTCTCATCTCCCTGCTCAGGGTGTTGCTGGGCTCATAGGCACATGGGCTCCCAAACCCGTGAGCTGTGTTCCCAGCCCTAGGAGGCCTTTCTTCCATTCCCTCGCCCGTGGTCTAATGAGAGAAAACCCCAGAGACCCAGAGGCCCAGGAACCCTGGGTTGCGCTGTCTGAAACCTGCGGGACTCTGGTCCCCTGACCTTGCAGGTGAGGGGCCAGCCGCCTGAACATCTAGAAGTGGGGCAGAGGCATATGTCTGGTGCTGCAGAAGAGCCTGCCAAATCCTGCCCACACTCCACAGAAACGCCAGCAGGCGTGGGACGCGTGCCGCCTGGAGCCCGCTTCTGTCTGCTGGGGAGGGGGTGCGGCACTGGCAGCTTGGTCCACTTTCATCCTGGGCCCACTCACCTCAGCACTGGCCCTCCCTGCTGCATGTCCAGAAGTTCTTGGAGAGTGGAGAGATGGGGCTAGGGGCGGTGCCCTCTCATAACGTGGCATCTGGGGCCTCCCTACCCTCTGCTCTGGCACAGCCCCTGGCTTCCAAGGGACCCCCTTGGTCACAAGTGCTGCTGCACTCCCTGTGCCAGGTGCAGGCTCTCCTGCCAGGCTGGGCTGCTGCCCCCAGGATGCCCCTCTGCTACGCACCCACAAGCCCGTGAGCTGCAGCAGAAGCCGTCTGGGGATTAGCTGTTGCCGTCATTGTGTCATGAAGCCTGAAGCTTAGCTAAACCCATCTGAGCTGGGATCAGGGGGCTTCCTGAGGCCAGGCCATTTGGGGTGTCCCATTCAGCATGACCCCATTCTATGTCCTTCTCCGCAGGATCTGTCCTAGTCCCCATTTGTGGCCCATGAGCCCTTCTCAACAATTTTGCGGAACTTTAGGAGACAGGTGGCGGTCACAGCTGACACTAGCCAGAGAGACAGAAAGTGACCCCAGAGTGAGGGCAGCCTGGCCGGCTTGAGTCCCTCTGCCCAGCAGAACTCCCCGGAGGGAGAAGCTGTGAGCCCAAGGGTAGCTAAGCAGCCAAGCCACCCACCAGCCTCAGCGGCAGGTCCGCAACCCCTGAAGTCTTGGCACCCCTGTCAGCCACACATTGATGGGGCAGTGGGAGTTAAGGGGACCCAAGTGGGCTTCCTGTGAAGGGTGTGAAGGCATTTCCCAGTCTGTTCGGCAGCCAGCTGAGGACCACTTCTCACCTGCACTGTCTGTTTCCTCCAGGCTGACATCCGCTCTCGAGAGTGCATTCGCAGGACTCTGGGACACTCTGGGCCACCTGTACCAGGGCAGGAGAGGTGAGCACCAGGGAGCCTTAGGATGCCCACAGGCAGCATTTTCCTGCTTGCAGTTGTGGCTCAGGACCAATGGGGCAGGGCTAGGCCTGGCTAGGAGAGGTCTCTGAGGGTGCGGAGAGGGTGTGGGCTTTGAACCTGGTAGGAGCGCTCCAGAAACACCACCCTGTGGCCATCTGGTCTGAGCCCCACCTCCCAACAGGGCTGCTGCTGCCTTTCCTGTCTTTCACCCATGAGTGGCCCTGGCATAACCCAACCCTGCACAACCTGCCATGTCAACGCTGAGCCTCAGTTTCTTCCTCTGCAAGGCAGGCAGAATAATTCTTTTCCTTCCAGGTTCTGAAGTAGAATGAGACTACCTGGCAGATAGCCTCAGCTGACCGTGCAGAGCTCAGTCTAGTTAGCCTGGAGTGGCCTTGCCTGGGGCAGGTTCCATGATCCTGCTTTACAGATGAGGAACACAAAGCCCAGAGCACTGGGAAGTGGCAGAGCAGGGTGCTATATAAGGTGTGGACTCCAAGCCCTGCCTCCTGAGCTCCTCACCCCCTAAGATTCCTGCCAAGGGGTGAGTCGTTCAGGGGCCGCACCTCCTCAGCTCCTTTTCCCTGGCAGCCAGCAGCTGTCCCCAGGCCTGGATAGAGCACTGGGAACCCCCGCCTCACAGAGTTGGACTGGCTGGCCTGAGTCAAAGTGGACCTGTCCAGCTGGCCATCAAATTCTGCCCAGCTCTCTGACCCACGCCTGTCAGCAGCCCTTCCAGGGGCTCTTGAGGAATAAGGGGTATAAGGACTGGCTCCAGAACCCCTTTTGAAGCTGCCCCCTTCCCCATGTTGTTGCAGGAACCAGAAGGGAACAAGGTCAAAGGCACACCCCCAAGGAGGCTCGGCAGAGCCAGCAAGAGAGGGCAGGTACCTTGAGGACCCCAGCAGAGGCCCCAGGACAGACCTGGAAGCCACAGCTGGGCTGCTGGGAGCAGCAGGACAAGACCTGGCAATCTCCGGGAGCGAGGCACCCTGAAGATGCCAACTGCCGGCCTCCCACTCCAGCCTCGGGACAGTACCACCCTGAGGAGTGGTCTCTAGGGACTGTGGGAACCTCCCCTGGTAGAATCGCTGACCAGAGCGCCCAGCAGGACATCACTTGAATTGTTGGCTGCCCTGCCTCCGCCAACATTGGGTGATCTGCGTGGTTACTACCCCAGAAGGACAGATGTCCCCAAGGCAAGTGCCAGGCCAGAACATTATGGGATCACTCTCCCAGAGCACGCAGAGGGGAATTGGGGTTTAGGCGCCCAGCGGGCCAGAGACTGGCAGCCTATGCAGGTGCCCACGGCTCCTTCCATGCCATCCACACCTTGGAATATGCACCTGTTTTTGTTGCTCTGGCTCTCAGGTTTCTGCTTAAACCACACCCCAGCCAAAGCAGGCCACCCCCATGGCTCAGAGGGGTCCAAGCTGCACAGCCCCCTCCAGCACCACACACGTGTGTTCTTACCCCAACAGGCCCATCCTCCGGCCTGCCTGCTGGGGGTAGGGCCCAGGGGAGGCCCCGAGCCCACTGGTTGTGCCCCCCCATTCCTGCCTCCTTGCCTCAAAACCATCCCCATGGTGGGAGGAGCCCTGCCCCAGTCCAGCAGGCTGCTTCCTCCCTGAGTGTGCTGATGAGGCAGCTGAGACCCAGGGCACAGAGGGCGGCCTGCCCCAGCCCATTCCCCCCAGGTTCCCAGAGTGGGGTTGATAGGTGGTGGATAGGTCTGGCTTCCCTAGTTCTGGGTTGGGATAGAGGGGAAAGGAAAGGAGGGTCCCAGAGATGAAGGTGGCTACATGCTGGGTGTGCCAAGCTCTGCTGAGCCCAAGGGACTTCACACACACACACTGGCATCCAGCCTGTCCAGAAGAGACAGCTAGCTGCCAGGCCTCCCGCCCAAGCCTCAGGACCCCCTGAGGTGGAGAGCTCTGGCTCCTGCGCAAAACCTGTTTTCTCACAGGGATGCCCTCTGCCTGCCTCCCTGGGGTTTACCCTAGTGGTGGGGCCCTAAGGCACAGCCTGGCCCGCACAAACTTAAACACACTCTCGGGGCTGCCTGCATCCCCACTGAACCCAGTGCTGGGGGGCTCACAGCTGCCCCCACCATTTGCCCTCCTTCCAGACCTCCCTCCCAGAGCTCCAGAGGAGCAGGGGTTGGCATTAGAAGCGCAGGGCTGAGGCTCAGCAGAGCTGACTGGGATCCAACTGCCTCACTGGAGCTTTTGGTGAAGTGCATGTCAGGTGGGCATAATGCCTGTCCTCGCTCCTTGTGGCTGGGGAGGTCCCATGAGGTGACACACATAAGGGGCTTAGCACAAAGCCTGGCACATGGTGGTCCCTTGATGAAGAGAAGCCATTAGTTTGGAAAAGTGGGACCCACAGAGACCAGGGCTGATGGCCATGCTAACTCAGATGAGAAGAAACCAGGTCAGAGTTCTCTCCCACCACCGCACTGCAGGTGAGGGCAGCCCTGGCTGCAGCTCCCTTGGGCTGGACAGGCAGGACCAACCTCCTGGGGCAGGGTCCTGCTCTCCCCGTCAGTAACCCCCAGTTCCATCAGGAGATCTGGGGGGCAGGAGGCTCAGAAATGGTAGCCCCATGCTGCGCGGCACCCTGTAGACCCCATGCACAAAGAGGCAGCTTCAGATGTAAGCCAGAGGTGGCCGTGCCCCTCGCACCCTCCCATGGTGAGGAGCGGGCAGAGCCCCGAGGTGAGTGTGGATAAACTTTGTGTTTTGCAGTGCTGGTTGGAACCCAGTGCCTGTGCACACTGGGCAAGGGCTCTGCCCCTGAGTCACCTCCCCTGCCCTGCAGACATCTTTTATGTGCCTAATTTTTGTTTGTTTTGAGAGTAAATTCACCATTCCCATCATTTTGAAGTGTGCAGTTCATGGGCTTTTTCTAGCCGCGCATTTTGGCATGAAGCTGTGGTCCCAGCGCCTTGGGCTGGGATGTGAGGATCTCTTGAGCCCCAGAGATCAAGGCCAGCCTGGCTACATGGGAGACCCTGTCTGAAAAACAGAAATAAGAACATCCAGTCTGTCACCATCTCTGCAGTCTAGTTCCAGAACATTTTTGTTACCCCAAAGGGAAACCCCCTGTCAACAGCCACCCCGCATCCCCTGCTGCCAGAACCTGGCAGCCCCTGGTCACTTCCGGCCTCTGGATATGCTCCCTGGAAGGCACGTGTGTAACCGGAATCCTGCCTTCCACGTGCGGCCCTCGTGTCCTGTCTCCCACACTTACAGAGTGCATCAGGGTTGTGGTGGATCGACAACTGGTGGTCAACTTGTCACACCCAGCTGAACTGAATCAGCGTGGTGCTGGGTGTGGAGGGCCCACCTGAGGACTGTTGCCAACAACATAAAAAGGAGAACTGGTGAGGAAGAGTTGCTGCTGTCGGTTCTCCTTGAGGAGCTTGTCACGCTGGCTTTCCTGATAGGAACTTGGCTGCTCTCATCATCGGAGGAGCTCTGGACCTCGTTGTCGCTGAGGATGGCTGTGGTGACTTTCGGGGGAGTTCTGGTTCTTACTCTGAGCGTCGCTTCCTGGCTCCAGGGTAGATCCCTCAGCCTGCTGGCACAGATCCTTCATCCTGCTGGTGCAGACTTTCTAGCTTCCACCACTGACCTTTGGGCCTTCCCAGTGCAGATCCGTGAAATATACTTGCATGAGACATTGTCGTGGGCCCTAGGCCTTCAGCTGGACTCATGAGGGCATAGTCATGGACTCTAGGTCTTCAGCTGGACTCATGCAGGACACTGCTATAGGATCCAGGCCCTCAGCTGGGTTCTTTGGGTCTTTAGTGTGTGGACAGATTTCCTGCACATTTTGTATATGACTCTTTGGGTGACTATTACAAAATAACTCTATAAATTATGTGTCCTGTATTGTATTGTTTCCCTTGCAAACCCTGACTACAACAAAATTGGTACCAGGAGTGGGGTAAGGTACTTCAAAAGGCTGTATATGCTTTAAATCAGCATCCATTATATGGTACTGTGTCTCCCATAGCTAGGATTCATGGGTCCAGGAATCAAGGGGTGGAAGTAGGAATGGTACCACTCACCATTACCCCTAGTGATCCACTAGCAAAATTTTTGCTTCCTGTCCCCACGACCTTATGTTCTGCTGGTTTAGAAGTCTTAGTTCCAGAGGGGGGAAGGCTTGTACCAGGAAGTACAACAATGATACCATTGAACTGGAAGCTAAGACTTCCCCCTGGTCATTTTGGTCTCCTCATGCCTCTGAAGAAACAAGCTAAAAAGGGAGTCACAGTGTTGTCAGGGGTAATTGACCCAGACGATCAAGGAGAAATTGGATTATTACTCCACAATGGAGGAAAGGAAGACTATATGTGGAATGCAGGAGATCCCTTAGGACGCCTCTTAGTACTACCATGCCCTATTATTAAAGTCAATGGGAAACTACAACAACCTAATACAGGCAGAATGACAAATGATCCAGAGCCTTCAGGAATGAAGGTATGGGTCACTCCACCAGGGAAAGAACCCAGACCTGCTGAGGTGCTTGCTGAAGGTCAAGGGAATACAGAATGGATAGTAGAAGAAGGTAGTTCTAAATACCAGCTACGACCCCGCGATCAGCTATGGAAAAGAGGATTGTAATTGTACTATTCTCCCCTAATATGGTTCTAATATAATTTTGAAGTTATGAAATGATAAGAGTAAGCATCAATCAAAGAAAACTTACCTTCTATTCTGGTAAGGGAATTAGTGCGTTTCCGTTTGTACGTAAGATAGTTAGAACATGTTAGGCGCAATTATATGCATGTCTTTGTATCTGGAGACTGGTTTAAAGAAATATGTCTGGTTGCCAAGTTGACAAGGGGTGGATTGTAGTGGTTGACTTATTGTGTCAACTTGAGAAGTTTAGAAGCTTAAGTAAATCGGCTCAGCAATTCTACACCCTAGGGTGTAGAGGACACACCCTAGGGTGGCTCATCACCTGGATGCTATAAAAGGAAATAAGGAAGGACGGAGGTCGGCTGGTTCCAGTTCTTCAGAGGAGCTCTAGTCTTCACCTTCGACGCAGACTCTTCGGCTCCCACCATGGATCTTTCAGCCTTCCGGCATAGACTCTTCAGTATTCCGTCGCAGACCCATCGGCCTCCTGATACGGACTTGCACGGAGCACTGCAGTGAACTCCAGACCTGAGACTGAATCCTTCAGTCTCCAGTGTGCAGACACCCTCTGCACGCTTCCTCATCCAACTCTGCATCTGACCATCGTAAGCCAGTCTTGTAACTTCTTATACATATGTATATCTTGCATTATATTCGTTTCTCTAGTACAACCCTGACTGATACAAGGGTTCACCTGTGTTGTACCATATGTCACTGCAGTAAGCCCCCAACTTACAAACATTGGAGTCGGGAACCTACAGGTGTCCTGTATAAGGCTCCCTCTCTGATTATGCACGGATCCGACTTAACAAATGTTCTCCCAGAACGGAATTCATTCGTAAGTCGGGGACTTACTGTGCTTAGCTCCTTTTTCGTGACTAAGACTCCGCTGTGAGGATCTACCGCATTTTGGCTTTACACAAATCAGGTGGTGGGTATTTGGGTCGTCGTCGTTTGGGGGCTGTGATGCGTAATGCTGCTGTGACTGTTGGTGAGTGTCTGTGTGGCCGTGCTTCAGTTCTGGTGAGTCTACACCTAGGAGGGGAAGTGAGAATCTGCCAAAATGTTCTCCACTGTGGCTGCACAATATTACAGCCTCACCAGTGTGCATAAGGGCACCAGTTTCCCCACGTTCTCATCAGCTTGTGACAGTCTGTCCTTCTCATTCTAGCCATCCTAGGGGCACAAAACATCATGAGAGTTTGGTTTGCATGTCCCTCATGACTGATGATGCCACACACCTTTCCATGTGCTGCCAGCCAGGTGTACACCTTCTTGGGAAAAACATCTATTCACATCCTTTACCCTCACCTTTTATAATTGGGTTGTCTGGTTTTTTTTGCCGAGCTGCAAGAATTCTTCATATGTCCCAGATACTCAGTAGTTGCTGGTTTGTGTGCCTGGAGTTTGTCCCCGTATCTCATTCAGTGGTGTATACTTACTTGGTTGTGGTACTTTCTTTTTATGTCCATGGGGTCAGGAGAAATGGCCCACCTTGATTATGCATTTGGTAACCCGTGTCCTCTTTGTTTTTGGTGAGGCTCACGTAGAGTGGGTTTGAGAAGCGCTCCCACAGTGACCTGATCCACGTGAGTGGTGGGAGGGCAGGTCCTTGCTGCAAACCCACCTAACCCAGGGTCCAGAGGACTGTGGCTCAAACCACATCTGCCTACGGCCTTCCCTGGCTCTCCCCAAGCAGACAGCCACGCATCACCTGACCTCAGGACCTAGCAGATGCAGATCCAGCCCCCCACCCTGTCTTCGGCTGGGGCCTGACTTTGGGGCACAGAGCTCCAAGAGCAGGAACTGGAGGACATGGGCAGGGCACAGCTCCTCTCGGGAAGCTCTGCCACAGGGTTGGGGTTTAAGGAGGGCAGCCCTTGAACCTCAGAGGGGCTAACTAGAGTTTAGCTTGAGGAGTGATGGGGGCAGCACAGGGCCCACAGCTTTTGAAGGGTGCAGTCATTGGGCTGCAGGCCCCTGACCTCGCTGCTAATGGCCACACTAATACCATGTCAGCGGTAAGCAATGAGAGGGCATCTCCTCAGCTCTGAGACCCCAGCCCTTCCCTTGGTAGTAGGCAGTGACGGCAGTCCAGGGCCAGCTGGGCCCTTTCCCCATCTCCCAGAGGGGGCTGGGCAGGGCCCGGGGAAGGAGAGTATAAGGGCCTAGGGTCCACAGACGGAGAGGAAGGTGGACGGGCCAGGTGACGGTAAGGTGTGAGGCGTCACTCCTGGGGTAAAGGGGCCCTCTGGGGGGCCCTAAGTGCAGTGGCGTCTCAGCTTCTTCCCACAGAACCTTAAAAATAGGGCCGCAGTGAGGGCCATCTTAGCAGACCACAGCTCACTGGCGCTAAGAATATTCTTCAACCTCTTAATAATTCAAGTGGGATCCAAATAGATTTTCCCGTTCACCTGCTGGTCTCCATGCCCCTTCCCAGCATCCCCACCCTGCCTGCAGCTGGGAGCATGAGGCTTTCAGGAGATGGTTTGGCCTGGCTGCTGGGTCACAACCAAACCCCTCAGGGTTCCCCACCGAAAGACCCCTGTTTGTCTGCCTTCCCTTCTCCTGTGGCCATCAGGAATGGGGCTGCCCCAGGGCTACAATCTGATCAAGGCAGCCCTAGGAGGGGCCAGCTGTGCTGCCGGTAGCCCCAAGCCCACCCGCTGCAGGCTGGGTGTACCTGGACAAGTCACTTCACAGCTGTGCCTCTCTCTGTCACTGGATGGTGGGATCAGTGTCTCCAGAGCGAGCTGTGGTGTTTGGGGCAGGAGGGGTGTCTGCACCAGAACCCAGGCCTGGGCCTCCCTCCTCTCCCAGGCTGTGCCCGAATGGCAGACAGCCCTTACTTGCCCTGTCAGCCCCTGGCCTGGTCTTTTAGAGGAGAGGAACTGGGGTGCTCCCTGGGTGGTAGTGGGGGTCACCAGCCTGCCTCACCCACCCGGCAGCAGCCTGGCCCAGCAGTTGAAGCTGTACTGGCCTGGCCAAGTCCTGCATGGCCAGGTCCTTAGTTTTACCAAATTATTCATTAAAGGCAAAGGCACCCAGCAGCACTGACAGCCAGATAAATAGCATGTGGGGTGGTTAGGGAGGTATCATGGGAATGATGGAGCACAGCTGTCCCATTCATCTCCCTCCCTGCAGGCTGGAGGCGGTGGCAGCTCCAATCGGGTTCCTAGTGCCCTGAGCGGCTGGTGCCCTGCACCCAGCCCTGCCAGACACAGCAGACTCCCTCCCCTCAGAACAGCCCCCTGCCCTTTGTTCGATTCCTCCCCACTCTGGCGTAAGTATGCTGGGAAGGTGGGCAGGGGAAGCTGAGGCAGGCTAGGAGAGGAGACAAGGCCTGAGATGGACAGAAGGACAGAAAGACCTGGGACAGGGAGAGGGAAGGAGGAACAGGATTCCAGAAAGAGGGATCATGCCCTGCCTCCCCAGGTAGAGCTGGGAGTGAGGGGCAGCTTGGATATTTGGAATTTTGTTTTCAGTTATTTCAGTTTCATTTATATGTTTTTCTAACCAAAGTCATAAATGCGCATAGTTGGATAATCAAACAGTACTATGAGGCCTGCGATGAAAACACAGTACCTCCCTTCCCTCCCACCCCACTCCCCTGATTCCTCCTTCTCTCAGGCTAATTTTTCGGTCATTGTAGCTGATTCTTTTGGTATTTACTTCTAAATAACATGCTAATATTGCTGCTTTTTTTCAGATTTAGAAATTATCCATTGACTTCCTGCCTTGAGGACTGAAAATTTGTGCTCTAACAGCAGCCCACACACAGGCATGCACACACACATGCATGCACTGTCATACACACACACACACACACACACACACACTACCCCCATCTCTCATTTCAGGGACTCAGAAGCCAGTGTGTGTGTGATTATTTCCTCACATACACTCGTCACAGCTGAGTACTGGGTTGTAATTGCTTTCCTTAGACAACGTCTTGTTTGTCCTGGACTTAATTGCCTCGGCTGTGGGGAGGGGTTGGTTTATTCTCTATGTACCCATTACTTATTTATCCCTAAACCATGCAGTGGAATAAAATGGAATATAAATCTCCCTTTTGTGTGTTGAAAACATCAGGGCATCGATGAGTTTGTTTTTTCTTGGAGCCTGTGGTGGCAGCCTTCAAGATGGCCCCAGAAAAGCACCCGCTCTGCCATGTGGCACCAGCATTGGTCTGTGCATGCGTCCTCTGTTTTGGATGCTCCCCATTTTAACGCCATGTGAGAGTCGAAGATGAGGAGACCAAGCCCATCGCCACCCTCCCTCCGAAGCTGGTGCCCCAGTGATGATCTTCAGCAGGAAGACCTGGGAATGGCACATGGACACCTTGGCTGCTGGTGTCTGTCAACAGCTTCCGTCTCAGTCCCACTGCTACTTGTTACCATGTGTGGAGCCCTGCTGCCTGGGGGATCTGCTGTTTCCTCCTCTGGGCCCACAGTGCTGCGTGAGCCAAGGTGGCCTTGTTAGCTTTCTCTTAGTGTAACACACCTGAGAGAATCACCTTAAGAGGACAGGTTTCTTTAGGTTCAGTGTTTAAGAGGCTTCAGTCCATGGCTGCCTGGCCCTGCTGCTTCCAGCCTGTGGTGAGAAGTCAAGCTGCTCACCTCACAGCCATCAGGAAGCAAGAGAGCAAGAGTCCAGGCTCCCACATTCCCCTTCGAGGGCACAGCCCAGTGACCTAAGGCCTCACCCAGGGGCCACTCCTAAAGGCTCCACCACCTCCCGTAGTGCCACAGGCTGGGACCAAGCCTTCAGTACACAACTTCTGGGGAGACTCCAGATCCACAGGCTGGCACCACCACTGTCCTTGGTGCCGAAGCCAATGTTGGCCTTGGGGATCTGTCCTCCAATTCAGTGCTCATCCGCTTCTGTCCTGGCAGAGGCAGTGGCCCCCTGAGAGCAGAGTGGTACCATCCTCAAGATCACCTGCTGCAGGCCAGGCCTGGTCTCCGTCCCAGCTTCTCCTCATAGACTCTCTGATGGGCAAATCCTAGAGGAGCAGCGTGAATGTATGTGAGCCACCACCCTGTCTGTAATCAGAACTCCAGGTCATGTGACAGAATGTACTGGAAGCAAAAGGGGTCCAGGTGGTTCACTGCAGGGCAGGGTGGCCCTCTGTGCCCTGGCCGCTCTGAGGGCTTGGCACTCCAAGCACCAGCTCCTCCCTCACAGGGCTCAGTGGCCAGTAGCAGTTCAGGCTCAAGGCCTTCCCCATCCAGTGATCCTTCTGTCCCAAGGCTCCATGGGGTGCCCCAGCTAGGTCCTGAGCCTTGTCTGAGCACATCGCTATGGCTTCAGCAAGGGTGAGGGACACTAAAAGCCAGAGCCAGGGCTGGGGTCAGCCTCAGCAACCTTGTGGAGAGGGGGATTTCTCAGTGGGAAATCAAAGCACTGTTGCCCAAAGAAGTTACACCTCAGTGAGGAAACTAAGGCTGGGGTTCTGCAGAAGGGGCAGAGGCTTTGGGGTCCCATGAAGCTTCATCCTCAAGGCCCTAGGAAGGCATCGTCTCCTCCCACCAGCACCCCATCCTGTCTCCCAGTAATCATCTCCCAAAGCCAGCAGGGAACAGTGTGATTAAGGCTCCATTATTAACTTGCCAATCTTATTTCTGGGGCACAGACGCTAACGGCTTAGGGGACCCACTTGGCATATAACGAGGTCTCCATGACAAATTACTTGGATATCAATTAACTATCTGGGGAAATGTCAGGCAGGATCCGTCATGCTGGCAGGGAGAGAGAGCCAATTAACCTGGAGCGGTCAATCCAATCCAGATTCAGCCTCCAGCAGAGCTGGGAATGAGGGAAAGGGCCTGTGGAGCCCGGAGCAAGGCGGGGCCTCCATCCCAAGAACTGCTGCTGCTTCCGCCACCATGAGCCTCAGCGCCCTGTCCTAGCCCTGTGGCTCTCTGTCCATTCATTCTCTCCACAGTTACCTGCATGAATGGGGGGTCTGACAGGGGCTGGGACAGTGCCACAGGACAATTGTGCAGCCAGGTGTCTGTGTCCTGGTGTGAGTGGCTCTGAAGGAGCCAAGGTTCCTTGAGGGAGTGGGGAGGACAGGCAAGAGCACATCGCATTGCCGGGAGGTGAGGGAGCAGCCAGGCACCACTAGACCCAGGGACAGGCCACACCCAGCACGGGGCATGGAACCGTGGGTGGTACCCTGGCAGCCCCAAGCAGCACCCAGCTCTGCGCTGGTGAGCTGTAAGACTTCTGGACAACCTCTGAAAACCTGTCATCTGTAAAATGGGGACAAGCAGCCCAGGTTCCTAGGGGCATTGTGAGAATGAATAGTGGCCTGTGGCAGTTGCTGCTGAATCTGCCCCTACCCCCAGATGCAAGTGTGGCCCCAACTGCCCGGTGAAAGCCCAGATGGAACATACCCAGGGCAGAGTCCAGAGGTGAACAGACATCCTGGAGAGGCTTAGGCTGATCAGCTGGCACTTAGATGGCAGCGACAGAGGGCAGGCCCTGACCTCTCAAGGCCATCGACCTCAGAGTCTATTTGGGTTTTGTTTTGCTTTCAGAAAAGGTCCTCTGGATGCCTGGGATGTGTCCCACCCGGGTGACCCTACCCTGACTCCCCTCCCCCATGGCTTTGCTCATGGGACCCCCACCCCTGCAGTAGATGCCCCACCCTGATCAACTCAGCCAGTGATTGGCAGCTGCCACTTCCCAGCCCCCCAGCCGCATGCCTATTCATGACACTGACATATGGCACCTCCGCGGGGGGTCGGAGGGAGCTGCCAATCGACAGTGCAGCACGTCCCCATCTGAGCCCTGCCGAAGCAAACAAAGGCAAGATGAGCGGGGAGCAGAGGCGGGCTGGGGGTGAGTGTGTGTGTGTGTGTGTGCGCGGGCACGCACACGCTGGGAGGAGGGAGACGGTTGGACTGAGGAGGCTGTGGGGTTTGAAAGCTGGTCTGGGTTCTCAGAGGCTTCTGGGGTCTCAGCTAACAGGGTCCTTGGTATCAGGCTGTCGGTCCCTCGCTCCAGATTTCAGCTGGCTTGAAGACCCCCCACCCTCTCTCGCCTCTCACACTGAACACCCTGGAGGCCCCAGCAGCCCCATGAGTGTGTCCTTGCAACGTTTGAATTCTCTCTGCAATCAAGACATTCTGCCTAATGTCAAACCACGTCCCCAGGGCTCTGGGCTCAGCCAGCACCTTGTTTTTACTGAGGATGGTGGGCCCCACATCAGGGTGGGGGTGCTGCAGCCCACCAGTGCTTTGCCCCCAGACCCTGCCCCAGGCTGGGGACCCACAGCCACCAAGCTCTGCTCCTGGGGCTGGGGAGGGCAGAGGTGAGCAAAGGCCTAGCTTTGGGGTCCTTGGAAGGCCACATGCATCCTGGAGGTGGGTCAGGAGCAGTGGCCACCTGCCCCCTGATGTGGTAGGACAAGCTGGAGGTGGAGAAGGGCTGAGGAGTGTGGCCCGAGTGTGAAAGGCCAGGCGCCCAGGCTGCTGACGGGGAAGCGCTGCCTGGGGGACACCTCTCTGCCAGCCTCCGCATCGCTCTGTGCAATCGTGGCGCTGCAGGCTGTGTCTGAGGGGCCCACCAGCCTCCTCTTGGGCAGAGGTGTTGCTGAGCGAGGGGAAGCACCTCGTGGGCCTGCCCCAGGGCATCAGGAAGCTGCACAGTCTTGCACCCAAAGGGGTAGCTTGCTGGAGAGGAGCCTCATCAACACCCCCCACGCCAGCAGAGTAGGAGAAGAGGGTGCTGCACTGACTCCAGCCCTGCCATCACCCTTGTCCCTGGCCCTGGTGGGCCATCTGGGTGACCTGACCCACCTGACCTTGCCTTGGATGTGGCACTTCCGCCCCAGCAGAGCACTCTGGGAGCTGCAGCCCCTGCCCAGGTTGGCAGCGCTCACACTGGCTGCAGGCATTGGGCCGGCCATGCTTCAGGCACCGCTGTGCATCGAGGCATCTGCTGCTCTGTCTCGGGGCAGATGGCTGCCAGTGAGCTAAGTGTGTGCGGGGGAAGGGGTGCCATAGGAACCCCTTCCCGCAGGGAGCGTGGGGGCGGGAGAGGCAGGCACCCGAAGCGGGTGGGGACTGCATGGTGGGTGGGATCACGTGGCTCTGGGGTTGGGGTGAGGCCCAAGAACCAGTTCTTGGGGCTGAGGGACCCTGGGTCACCTTGGAGGAGGTACAGCATCTGGAGGCACAGATCAGGGCTGGCATGTCTGCCATAGCTGGCCAGGTGGCCTTGGGTGAGTCCCTTTCCTCCCAGGTCCCCAGGGCCTGAAGGAGAGTTTGGACATCTTTGGGTGCCCTGAGCCCTGGCTTCTCAGGTGGGGGTGTCCTCAGCACACGGATGCCTGCCAGATGCCAGGGCTGGTGGTGGGACCAGTAGCACACCCTGTCAGACCCACCCCCAGGGCCCATGGGCGATGCCTCCACCCCTAGCTCTGAAGCCGCAGCTCCTGGAGAGACTGGGGTTGTGCTGGTGTTAGCTAAGTTCGCTCTGCAGAGCAGGGTTCCTTGCGAGCTTTTCCTAGTCCCCTGGAGGGCAGCAGAATGGGGAGGGGTCTTGCCAGGCTACCAGGGCAGGCTGTGGGGAGGATGCTGGCTGAGGTAGGAGACCCTGTCCTGCCTTGGCTTCCTGCAAAGCCCAGCCCATTGGACCCAGAACCTCTCAGGGACACAGGGACCCATGGAAGGAAGAGGTATAAAGAGTCATCTAGGAAACCACCTGCGGGGCCCAACAGCCTCAGAAGCCCACTGGTGGGCATGGGGAAGCCCCAAGGGCGTGCTCAGTCATGGCGGAGTGCTGGGGGTGGCTGTGTGCATTCAGCCCTCCTGTGACAGCCCTGGTAGCGATAGACTGAAAGGAGACTGAGCTGCTCTGTGTGTGCTCTGGTCAGCTCCGGGGCAGCCTGCAGCGTGTCCACCTGAACACCCAGCTGGAAGGGCCCATGTCCTCCGGAGAGGCTGCCTGGTGCCTCCGGATGTCCAGGGGAGCATGGCAGGTGGCCCCTCTGTCCCTCTCCCACCCCCCCAATCCTAAAGCGGCCCCACCCCCACCCCAACTCTGTTAGCCAGCTGCCTTCGCTGCCACTGTGACGCAGCCCGTGCTCCTCAGCCTCACCTCCCTTAAGCTGGTGTTTGTCTTTTTTTCTTTCTGCCCTTTTCCATCTCCAAAGTGTGACATTGTCCCTGAATTGTGGCAGGGGACTCCTGGAGCTCTGGCCTCTGCCCAGGAATGCCCCAGAGTGGTCGTGCTTGTACCAGCCACGAGAGCCAACAACCAGACACTGGGCACAGCACCCTTGGACTCTGGTCCTGGGCAGAGACTGTCACCTCAAGGGCAGACACAGTGCACACCCCAGTCCAGCTGACTTGGGCATGGCACTCCAAAGTCACCCTCCCCAGCTGCCTCATGACCCAAGGCCCCAGCGTGTCCTTGACATTATAGACTGAGTGTGGAGAGGCCAGAAACCCTCCTGGCAGGGCAGGGCCCAGAGTCCCTTTTCCTGGAAAAGGCATGTGAGGCGGATGACTGCCATTACTGCAGCCAAGGGCTTCCCTCAAGGAAGGAAGCCGCCCCCATACCTACCACTGTTGGGAGAGACTGCTGTCCAGTTAGGCTGAGTCCCTAAGTCCCGCAGGGCAGGATAGCCCTGATGCCAATGGCTGGGCCCAGTGTGGCCAAGTTGGTGGGAATGGCACTAATAGCTGGGGTTGGATGCTCTGGACTCGGGGCCCAGGCTAGGCGGTAGTAACTCATTTAACCTTTGCCTCCCTCTTCTCTGAGATGGCATTAGCATCTTGGAGGGCAGTGACAAGATGCAAAGCATGGACAGACACCTCAGTACTCCAGCCTGACTCCTGCATCTGGAAGGTTCTCCGTCTCCGAGATCATCTGCCAATAAGGACAGGAGGAGCCTGCTTGGAAGAAATGGCCTACACTCTGTTGGGAGGTTGGGACGGAGAGAAGGAAGAGCTCTGGGTGATTGTTGGGCACTGAGGAAATTCACCTACCTGTGACCTCAGAGAGCAGCTGTGCTGGGTGGAACGGGACAGGGAGCTGCTCCTGCCTCCTGGAGCCTCTTGGAGTTCCTGCCTCAGAGGCCCAGGTCTCTGGGGTGCAGAGGGCAGCTGGGGCCCTGGCAGGGATAGTGTGCTATGGCCCATGGAGGCCAGAGAGGATGGACAGCCCCATCAGGGCGGCCGCAAATTGATGTGATGTGTAAATAACTCTGAAGGGTCAGACATCCTGTGGCCAAGGACAGATGGGGGCAACTGGCTTATCCATCCACCGGCCCTAACTTTCTTCCCCATCTGCCACCCCTTTTCTGCTGTGCCCCCACCACCACCTGCTCTGAGCCCATGTCTCGTGGCCCTTGTAGGGGACAAAACTGTGGCTCCAGAAACATGTGTCCTTCTAGAACTTCCAACTGTGACCTTATCTGTTGGGAGTCTGCAAATGCATCCTGATGTTAAAGATCTGGAGATGAGCCACATGTGATGGCACATGCCTGTGATCCCAGCTACTCAGGAGGCAGAGGCAGGAGGACTACAATTTAGCAAGACCCTCCTTCAAAAAATTTTTATGAAAGACGGGGATGGATGGAGATGTAGGTCAGTGACAAGAGTGAGGCCTTGAATTCACTCACAAGATAAGAGAAAGGAGAGGGACATTTGAGGTCAGCACCCGAGGGGAGGCCATGAGAAGACAGGCAGAGGTGGGAGTGATGGTCCACAGGGCAAGGACACCAAGGGTTGCCAGCCCCCTGAAAGCTAAAGAGAAGCCTGGTACGGATTCTGAAGGACCCAGTCCTGCCAGGGTCTTTTTTTTGGACTTCTGGTCGCCAGAGCTGCGAGAGAATACATTTCTGTGGTTTAAGGCAGGCAGTTGGGACGTTCCCAACAAGTACAGCTCCTTTCCCGTTTCCCAGTTCAGGCCTGGTGGCTCAGCCTGCAGGGGGCAGAGCTCAGGGGAAGTGAGAGCAGAAGGACACAGTTTTCACGGTCCTTGGAGCCTGTGGCTCTGTCCTCCTAGGGCCACAGCTCCTCCCCACCACCACCTCAGCCCCAGTAGCGCTCTCCTTGGGCCTTGTGAGTGCATGTCCCCACCTGTGTCCTCAGGGCATGGCTGGTCTTGCTGCCCTCCTGACCTGTAGTGGTCATAAATGCCTCCCACTTTGCACTGGAGCCCAGCCAGGCACAGTCTTCAAGCCCAGAGGCTGCTTAGGATTTTGGTTAGAAAAATCCTTCACGAGCAAAAGTGGTGCCAAGAGGCTGATACCTGGAGACCACCCTTCCCAGGCAGGATGAGGACCCTGGCTCCCCACCTCCCTTGCAGCTAGGCGCAGGCAGCTGATCTGGCTCTGCTGCTCAGTGGTCAACACCAGGACTCAATCCCCAGAGCTCTTCTCTATCAAAGATGTGGCCGAGGGCCCTGGCCTTCAGGACAACAGGTGTGGGCCACTGGGTCCCTCCCCTGTGGTGGAGGCCAGGTGTTAGAGGTGTGGCTCTAGCTGTATGGCCACCAAGGCCCTCTCCGCAGGACAAGGAATATCCTGGGGAACCACCCTCAGCTCTGCCATGGGACAGGCAGAGGGCAGGGAGGTTGTGTCCTGAGACAAGATGTTGGGGGCCCTTCTCCTCCTAACCTGGCTGGGCAGAAAGCCTTGCGGGAGTGTAGCTGGCCAGAAGGTCTGGGGTCAGCCTGGGTTGGACACACGCTGGGTCATGAAGAGCTGGCCTCAAACTCCCCAGCTGAAGCGGCCTCCACTTCTTCCTGCTCCCTCCCTTGCTCCTCACTCCCCCTGCTGGGCCCCTGGGCCTTCCTCCGTCCACCCTTCTCTCTGCTACCCCTTCATGGAAATGAAGTCATCTAGAAAAATAATCCAAAAATAAAAAGGAAAAAAACCTAAGAAAACAGGATTTTCCCCCCTTCAAACATTTGGTGAGACACCTCCCACACAGATGAGTGTCCCCCGGGCCCATTCTGGTGCAAGGGAGATTAAGCTTTGGCTGTGTGAGGCAGGTGGGGCTCCCCAGTGTCCACCGTGGGGGTCTGCCAGGGCCTCCCTTCTGTAGCCTGCAAGGGTCAGTGCCCCCCCCGGAGCCTGAGGCCCCAGGAGCCTGAGCGCGGACTGATGCTCGCCAAGGGAGGACCACCCAGTCCAGAGGCAGGTGGGGTGGGCGCGAGGGCCTGATGGGCGCCAGGCCAGGGAGCAGCCTTAGCTCCTAAGTGGGTCCCGCCTTGCGTCTCTCCCCTCTTCCCAACAGCCCACGCCCTGCTGCAGAGTTCTCGTTTGTTTATTTATAATTTATACTCAGCCTGTTTCCAAGAACACTCGGAGGCACTTGCTGAAAAGTGGCTTCCTGGAGCTCAGTTCTGCTCCTATCAGTCTTGGGCACAAAGCTCATCACCCTCCCCCAGCTCTCTTGGTTCAGACCACTCAGCCTGGCTTCCAGAGCCCCCTGGAGTGGGCCCCTAAATCCAGTCTTTCCTGTCCCTCATGGACACTACCTTGCAGACCAGCTTGCTCAGAAGACCCCAAAACTTAGGATGCCTTCTTCCCTCCTGGGATGGACCCTTCCTGGACTCCTGCGGTCCCTGGATAGGAAGGGCCCTCGGCACCTTTCTTCTGCCCCCTCCCTTCTGCTCCGCATCCCAGTTAGCTGGTGCAGGCTGCTGCTTCCTGCTCCCACCCTGTAGGACAGTGACCACATTGCTGTTAACAGTGACAGTGGAGATATTTGGGGCTCCCCCTGTGCTAGACTGGCATTGACATGCAGGAGGGAAGGGCCTGCAGGGGGCTTGGGCAGGATGGAGGCTAAGAGAAGAGCCACCCCACAACTTCATCTGAACCCCATGCAGTCAGGACCATGAGTCGAGGCCAAGGATGCTGTTTTCACATGTGTTTCTTCAGGACCTTACTTTTCAAGCAACCAGGAAGGGGTGGGGACCAAGCACAGCAAGGAAACACCTGGGCACAGCTGCATTTGGTAGCCACAGTTACAGCTTTGGGCTCAGGGAGGGGCCTCTGCACAGGGACATCTGAACCAGCTACCCAGGGATTCTAAAGAATGTTGCTTGTTTTAAGCCACCAAGCTTTTTCATAACTTGTTACACAGTCAAAGTGACCTGGTACACACAGGGTTGGCACATCTTCCCCTCCATCCACACCTGGAAAGAGGCTCTCCTCAGAAGCCCTTTGGCCTCATGGGGCCATTTCTATGGCTGTTGCCTAGAGGGCAGGGGCATGGAGGGCTCAAGGGAAGGGGCCACCCTAACCACACAGGGTCGTGGCTCCAGGTGACCTCACATTTAAAGACAAACCTTTTACCCAAGACAGACAGCCTGCCTGGGAGGAGCAGCTTCAGGGGCACAACTGGGAGCCATTCTCATGGCGACACCAGAGCCAGTCAGGCAGCTCCCATGAATCAAGTCCTCTTGTCCAACTTCCCAGCCCATCTGCTACTTCAGAGCTTCTTGCTCCTGGGCTCACCTTTCCTCACCTGGTGTGGCAGAAGAAACAAGCACAGACAGTGGCCCGAGGACCTGGTGATGGCTCCAGCCAAGGCCAGATAAACAGCTTAACCAGGAGGACACAGAAGCTTGGGTTCTTCCGAGCCCTACTTTCTCCTTTGGAAAATGGAGTAGATGATGCATTCCTTGACCTAGTGCTGAGCAAATCGGACAAAGCCCACAGAGCACATATGCACACTATCCCCCTTCCATAGCCTCGGTTTCCCATCTGTAAAATGGAGCAGTCTCCAGCTTCTTCCCCAGCCAAGTCTAACTCCCACTTCTGCAGAATAGGGCAGCATCACTGCCAGCCAGCAGCCGCACCACAGCCTGGGGGTGGAGGGTGTCCCTTTCCTCCACCATCCTTGGGTCTAGAGCCCACAGGCCTGACACCATCAGTTGTCACTGAAGCCTAGCTCCTCCCTCCTCCAGCCTAAGCTGACACCATGTGGCAGACGGGCAGCCCTGGCACGGCAAGGCCTCAGGGGCCACCCTCAGGAAGCCTCAGGCAAGAGCAGATGCCAGCTGGGCCATGTCAGGAATACACTGCCACTCTCCAACATACTGCAAAGCATGGCCTTTCCTGGTGCCACTCTCCTTGCCACCAAGTTCCCTAGGGCCACAGATGTCCTGGCCACAGGGGTTAAGGCAGACCAGATGTCTGTTCCTGGCCACAATGCTCCATGCCAGAAGGACGAAGCCAGCACAGTCCCTTGCTGACACAGCCCTGGAACTCCTGATTTTGGAACTGAGAGGGAGGCTGTGAGAGAGAGGAGAGAAGCCAGGCATTTCTCCAGAAGGTAATGCCTTTAAGAGTCTCTGAGGCTAGAAGAGCCCATGCCATGCCCTGGGAGATTGGCTGGCATATGGCTGCCCTGGGCTGCCCAAGCCACATGACTGCAAAGTGCTCCTTTCCCGATGCCAGGCCCCAGGGAAGCCAGTCATCCGGACATTTCAATGCTGCTCTGGGCAGCCCCAAGGCCTGTCTGGCTTCCTGCCTGGGAAGCAGTGCAGTGCCCTGGAAGAGCAGCCAGTGAGAGCATGCTGAAGGCCTGGATTGGGCATGTACCAGCATTGGGACCTCAGTCAGGGGGCTGCCCTTTCTAAGCCTGTTTCCTCGTGTGTAAAAGGTTCGTCTTATAAACGTGAGGTCACCTGGAGCCACATCAAGGACAGTAAGTGACCAGGGATGGTCGGTTCCTTTCCCTCCTGCGCACAGAACATACTTTGTACCAGCTGCTGCAGACAGGAGTAGCCCCTGGGGGACCCTGGGGGACTTCCAGAGACCCTACCTAGAAACCAGCACCCCCCCTTCCATGTGCCTTGCACACACCTGGCTTCAGTGCGCCCCTCTGTATGGTTGTGACCACTTTCCCCTCTTCCTCTCCCACCATACCAAGGTGGCCTCCACGGTGACACCAGGTCTCCTCCAGCCAACTCAGTACCTGGAGTAGTGCCAGGCACACCGGAAGGGCTGCCTGCACAAATCAAAGACCTCTTTAGGCCCAAAGATCCTGAGCTGCCACAGGAACCCGCTCAATAAGCACTTGGCAGGTGAGCAGTCCCTCCACCCACGGTGGCCCCCCCTTTCCCCAGAGAATCACCAAGGGGAGCCCACCTATCCCTGCTAGAACTGGAGCAGAGTCCTTTAATCCAGCTCCTGACTGAAAGGCGTCCCCTGGGCCCTTCCGCGGGAGATGAGGAAGTGTACAAGGTTTACTGAGCACCTGCTCTCATCTGAACACGACAATCGCTGCGTTCACAGAGCTTTCCCAACAACCATGCTATCAGCTATGTTGTGGTAAGACCTAAGGAGAAAAAGCAGTGCAGAGTATGAGGGAACCACGGAGAAGGGGCCTGGCCTGGCCTGTACTCTGGCTGCTACGCCGTGAAGAGACTGGGGAGTGGCGGAGAGCGCAAGGGTGGAAACAGAGAGATCCTGGCTAGGAGATGGTGCCAGTGACTGGGCCATGAAGACAGCAGAGAGGTGGGAAGCGGCCGATTGTGGGATATGTGGGAGGCGCAGGTGACAGGACGCGCGGGCCTTGGAGCCCGGGTGGCCCGGCGGCTCCCAGCCACGCACACGCCAGCCATCCGCTCCGAGTCCTCGGGGTCCTGTTTCACCGGCCACCCAGCCCGCGGGTACCGCCGGGGCCGGAGACCCCCACCCGCTGTCTGCGCGGGGCGGAACAGGACGCCGCCCAGGCCCTCGGCGGCCCCAGGCGAAGCCGGAAGCCCCGCCCTCACGCCCCCGTATTGGGCACCGGCGGAAGCGTGCGAAGAGAACTCTCGCGAGATGGCTCAAACCCCACCTCTCCTTGGCTTCGCCAATCGGCGAGCGGCTGAATGCGTTGCCATGACAACCCGGACCTGCAAAGCTACCGCGGCTATAGCCACGCTGGCCTGGGCGTCCTGTGTCTGAGGCCGTCCTGTGTCGCCGGCGTCCTTCTGCCCCAGAGCTCCGTCCTGGGGAGTTTGAAGGTGGGCAGAAAGATGAGGCTGCGACCTGCCCAATCAGAGCATCTCGACATCCCAGTCCTTGTGTCGGGAAGCCACGACCGCCCTTTCCGGGGCGATCATCCACGCGGCCGCCCATTGCCCCCACTCCAGCCTGCCAGACACTCGCCTCCTCCCGTCCCCGGCCCCTCGCCTGGCCTCCCTTTCAGCCCTGGTCGGAGGTCCTGGAGGCTCCCTAGGGGGCGGCTCCGGGCTACCCAAAGCTCTGCAAACCCCTGCCTCGCCCCGAGGCTGATCAGGCCTGGGGTCAGCGGGAAGGGAAGGAACAGAGGTCGGACCGCCCAGGGTGCGCAGGCCATTGAAGTCAGCCACAGCCCACCAGAGTCCAGACCTCAGCCCATCCTGAGGGAGGTGGGAGGAAGCCACAAGCCCTCTGTGGACAAGGACGCCACTGTGGCCTCAGCCCCAGAGTTGGACCCCGCAGAGCCGGCCCAGTGCATCAGTATCTAATGGAGAAAAAAATGACAACGCGAACGTGATGTCATGTGAGCTTTGCGGGGAAGCTTGTTGCTTGAGTTCACCCAGGAATGTGACTGGACGGAAAGTTACTGCAACTGGAGAAAGGCACAGTTGGCTGGAGTTTGGTTTAAAAATAAATAAATAAGATTTAAGTTACATAACTAACACGTGCACGTGTTCGGTGTAGAAAACTTGGGAAAACACTTGAAAGCATAAAAATCCTTCATCTCACAATCACATAGAATCACTGCTGACATTTAGGATGTTTTCTTCCAGTCTCTGTCTCTCTCTCTCTCTCTCTTTTTTTTTTTTTTTTAATGAGACAGGGTCTCACTATACAGCCCAGGCTAGCCTCAAACTCTCAATCCTCCCTCAGCTTCCTAAGTGCAGGGACTACAGGTGTGTGGCACCTGTCTTCTTAACGCATTTATGATTAGATGTATTCCCAGCCCACAGACTCTGGTGTGAATGGAGTTTCCTTTCCTCGCTGACGCTCCATCTCAGCCTCATCACTCCGACATACTGAGGGTAGCAGATCCCGGGCTCAGATGCAGACAGGTGTGCACCGATGCACCTCACGCTGCTGGGCCTGTTTCCCAGAGCTGCAGCTTCCCCTGTAGGGGGCTTCAGGGAGCTCGATAATTGCTCCATGATGGGGAAAGGGGTGGCAGTGAGGCTTGACAAACCTGTCAGTCCAGGCGAAGAAGAAAAATTCAACCAAGCACCAGAGGGCTCCACCCTCTTGAGTGCGCAGGATCCCATGGGTAGCAGATGTAGTCAGATCAAAGAGTAGAGACAGCAAGAGGCTCAGCCCTAACACTTTGCCTCTGTACTGCTGGGGGACACTGGGGACACCCAAGGACCAGTAACCAAAGGAGGATAGGTGTACACATAGTGTCATCCTAACAGGGCAATGAAGCACCCTGGAAGGAGTCCTTGGCCTGGGGAAGGCCACCTCACCCCCTCCCCACTGACCCAAGGGAGAAGCAGCATGTGTATGTTCCAAGCCCCCACCTTCCTGGCCGTCAATGATCCACATGCCCTCCCTCAGCCCTCCCTGAAGAGCACACAGTCCTCTGCCACTCTTTTCCAGCGTCGGGGGGATGTTCACCTCCCTCTGGGAAGCCCGACATCTGTGGGGACAGGGGCACACAGCCCCACGTGTCTTGGTGTTTGGGTGCTTGCAAGGTCCCTGTTGATTTTGTCTTTTCCCAAGGTCTTCGTCTTAAAGAATGTCTTGGTGTGTTGGCCCTCCTGCTCAGGTGGGATTACAGGGAGTGGCAGTGGCCCCTCTGTGCCCCTCCTCTACTAGGACACTTGTCTTCCAAGCCTGCCTGGAGCCGAGTTGAGCACACAGCCCTGCTGCTGGTGTCCTTTCAGAAGCCCCCAGAAAGCAGTTCTGGTGCTAGAGACAGCTGTGTGTCCCTGTCTTCATGTGCTGGCCTGCCCTGCAGGGAAGCCACAGGGAGACTGCTCCAGACGCCTCCACTCCCGCCTCCAGACAGAGCCCCTGAGACTCTCACTCCCCAAGAGTGTTCCTTTCCAAAATCACTTCCCATTTTGCCTCTGCTAAAAACCACCCAGTGGCTTCCCATCTTGCTTGGTGAAACCCAATGTTCTTTCCAGTGTACAAGGTGCCCATTACCATCCAGTCAAAGCCCCGGGAATGCACTGCAGCGGAGACAAGTCCGGTTGCTGGCTGGGAGCAACCAGGGAGGCCGCACGCTGCAGGAGCTGCAGCTTCTTGGAGGGCATTAGGAGGGACCTACCAGGCCGCGGCTTGTGTTGGGAGAACTTGGGATGAGGTTCAAGGAGACAGCCTGGACAGGAAGTTGGGGTGATGCTGTGACTGGTGCCTTAATCTTTAAGGAGAAAGCAGGAAGAAAAGAGTGAAGCGGAAGCCAGAGCTGAGGGAGCAGCAGCAGTCACCCCTTAGCCAGGAAAGGGCTTGGGATGAGGCCTCAGGTGTGGACAACACTCGCGTTCTGTGTCCAGACCAGATTTCGGCAGGTCTTGTCTGTCCCCATCCAGCTCGGTCAAGTGCCCTTGTCTGATGCTGGTGTCCAGTGATGTTGTCGCCAGGCCAGCAACTAACATGAGTGGGGCCAGCTGTTTCCTTCAAGGTCCACGTGACCTGACTCCAGCTGCCCTCCGCCCCTGTTCCTCTTCCTCATGCTGCTCTTGCCCGGTTGCTTCGTGGTTGAGCAAGTTTCCCTTTCCCAGTAGCTGGAGCCCCTGCCCCATGTGGCTGGCTCCCAGCTCGCGTTCCTCTCCCCTCTCTCTGTCCACTTACCCTGCTCGCTCTTCCTCACGGTCTTACTACACAGGCCTTTGCAGTGATTGCAATCCTACATCCTCTGGCCCCCGGTCGCCTCCCTCTCCCCACCCCACCACAACTTCCCACAACAGGGAGAGTCCGGGTGACACATCCGTGCTTCACTGTCCCAGGGCAAATGGCTTGCATGCAGCTCTTGTCCTCTCAGACCACGAGAATGTTCTTATTTGCCAGTGACCCTGCTCTTGGTCATGCCTCTGCTGCAGGACAGAGAGACCAGAGCTAGCTGTGGGCAGGACAGAAGCCCTGATGAGACAGACTCTGAGCCTCCCGCTCCACTGTCAGACCCCAAGGGCCAGCAGCGTGGTGACACCAGAGCCCTGGAAAGCAGAAAAGCTGAAGAGCTTAGGACCTGCCCTCTGCCCTGCCCAAAATGGGTCTGGCTCCTTCTGTCATCACTGGAACAAGGATCCTGGCCATCCCTGGTCAGCCTTTCTACCCTTTGCTATTAAAATGGAAGGATTTACCCCCTAGTTTTTAAAATTTGTAGCACAGGGGACTGACACCAGGACTTTTGCACTGAGCTACATCCCCAGGCCTTTTAAAATTTTTTTTGTTTTGAAACAGGTTCTTGCTAAGCTGCCCAGGCTGAGCTCAAATTTGTGATCCTCCTGCCTCAGCTTCCCCAAGTACTGGGACCACAGGTATGTGTGCCACTACACCTGCTTGACCTCAGCCCCTTTACCAGTGCCCCAAGCTGCCACAGTGGGGTGGGTTAAAACCATGGGGATTTATTTTCTCCAAGTTCTGGAAGCTAGAAGTCCCACATCGAGACGCCAGCATGGTTGGTCCCTCTGGAATCTACCCCAGGCCTCTCTCTTAGCTTCTGCTGGCTGCTGGCAGTCCTCGGTGTCTTTATAGACACATCACTCCCATCTCTTCCTGCAAAGTCATCTGGTATTCTTCCTGTGTTTCTAAGCTTCCTTCTCCTTTTCCTTTTCCTCCTCCTCCTCCTTTCCTTCTCCTCCTCATCTTCATCTTTCTTCTTTTGTTTTTTAAGACAGGGCCTCACTATGTCGTGCAGGCTGGTCTTGAACTCACTTTGTAGCCCAGGCTGGCTTTGAACTCACAACGATCCTCTTGCCTCAGCCTCCCTAATGCTGGGATTACAAATGTACGCCACCATACCTAACTCCTCTCTTCTTCGAAGACCCGTTTCTGAATCAGGTCCCATTTAGAGGTCTGGGTGAATGCGAACTTGAAAGGACACCATTTAACCCAGTATGGCTGTGTCCTCACACGACGATACGCAGTGTCCTGAGTTGAGGCCGTGTCTTCCTGCTCACCTCCCTGGTGTTGGTGCTGCTGCTGCACCTCAATGCCTGGCCCATGCTGGACACTGCCCGACTCCTTCATCTGTGCAAATCACCGTCACAGGCGTCACTCGTGGCAGCAGGTGCTCCCTGATGTGTAGAGCAACAGCACTGCACAGGTGACACTGCACAGTGCCCTTCTCGGCAGCCAGGCCCCACCCCCACCCCATCATCTCTGTCTTTGCCCTCCCTGACCCTTCTCTTCCCTTGCTGGTTCTCAGTCTCGAGGCCCTCACCTCTTCCCTACCAGGACATCTGGGAAACCACAGTCCCTTGCCCATTTTGTGCAAGTGGCTTTGAACTCTTTCCCTTCACCTTTTCCTTCCAGCCTGGAGCTCTGGAGCTGAGGGGAGCCATGGAGGTAAGGGGAGCGCTGGAGGTGAGGGAGGGGCGGTTCCTAAGCAGAGTCAAGCTGGCCTTGGAGGTACACAGTTCCCTAGTATGGGAAAGCAGTCAGTTCTTATTTCAAAGAGTGTTTCTGCTTTTTTTCCCCCACCCTTCTACATCTGTGCTAACATTCTGTGATTCTTAGAGAACCAAAAGCCCAGAGCCAAGAACGTTCAAGCCAGAAGGGATTTCTAAGAGGAACAAAACAGACAGGGCCTCTGCCCATGGAGTTCACAGGCCGGGGTGGGGTGGGGGGCCCGGCTGTCCCGGGCCACCGAGCATGACTCGCACAGGAAGGGGAGGCCAGGGCGATAGAACAGAAGCGCAAGAGGGCTCATTCACAAGGGCATAGGGCTGGGGCGAGTAGAATTGAGTCGAGCAAGTGATTTCCCGGATAGACACCCAAAGAACAGACACTCAAAGAAAATATAGATAAGGACACCCTGAAAATACAGAACTTTTGTGCATCTAAGGACACTATGGAGAGTGAAAAGAGCCCACAGAATGGGAGAAAGTCTTAGCAAATTATATACCTGATAAAGGATTAGCATCCAGAATGTTACATGCTTCTACAGACTCGCCACCGATGACCAGAAAAATAAAATTCAATTTTAAAAAAATGAGCAAAGGATTTGAATCGATATTTCTCATAAAGAGATACAGAAATGGCCAATAAACACCTGAAAAGATGTTCAGTGTCACCAACCCCCAGGGGAATGCAAACCAGAGCCACAAGGAAACCCCACCTCACGCTTATTAGAATGGCCTGCCTCCAAAGCCCCAGAATGACAACCACCTGGGAGGTGTGGTGAGATCGGGACCCTGTACCCTGCTGGTGGCAATGGGAAATGGGCAGCTGCTGTGGAAAACCATTTGGCAGTCCCTCAAAAAACTAAATATAGAATTGTCATATAATCCAGCAACACTGAGTGTGTACCCCAAAGAGTCAGAAGTAGAGATTGCAATGGTCCGTGTACACCACGCTCTGACCAGCATTTCTCACAGTGGAAGCAGCCCAGGTGTCCACCAGCACACGAATGGATCAGCAAAATATGATAGCTGTGTCCTCACAAGGGAAGTGTCTTCAGCTGCAGGAAGGAGGGAGGCACAACGCGTGCTCCAGCACAGATGAACCAAGGACGCGCCATGCTAAGGGGAGAAAGCCAGCCCCAGGAGGACACATGGTGTGTGATTGCAGGTAAATTCAGAGACAAGATTAGATTCGAGGTTCCCAGGGGCTGGGGTTGCCCATGGATCAGAGGGCTTTTACTTGGCATGGAGTTTCTGTTTGCAGGAATAAGAAAGCTTTGAAAATAGCTAGTGGTGGTCACACAGCATTGTGAATGTAATCAATGCCACTGAAGCACACTTTAAAATGGTCAATTTTATGTGATACGTATTTATCACAATTTTTTTTTAAAAAGCCCTTCACCAAAAGCCATTGAATGGTGCAATTTACACAGATGAATTGCGTGGTTTGTGAATGATGTCTCATTAAGTGTTAAAGCGAGAGACAGGAGCAGCCCCCTCCAAAGACCCCTGAGAAGGGATGCGATGCTGCAGACTCGTGATGGTGCCACAGGGAGCGGAGGGGCGGTACCCAGGCACCTCCCCCTGCCCACACTGCTCCCAGCTCATTCTGTGCTGAGCACAGCCTCTCTCAGAAGCCAATTTTCTGCACAGTGAAAATGTTTTCCCTGTGCCCGCTTGAGCAGATGGCCCCCCACCTTGGCCTGAATGGAGAAGCACAGAAATCAAACAGGGGACAGACGGCCTCCTTGGCAGTGTCACACAGGCACACAAGCGTGCGAGCTCACACACATCCCCTCCCCCGCCAGCGGCCTCCTCATTCCTGCATGCTGGAGCTGACCCAGGTGCCAGGCTGGGCCTCCAGAGACCCTGCGCACCCTGCCTGGGCTCCGGACCTGTTGCCTGCTCCTGGCAGGTGCTCAACTCCTCCTGGATGAACGAGGGAACGAGCATGCTGCTGAGGCCTTGGCTGTGGTTTCCTCTCCTGCACCTCTTCTTGCCCAGGCCCCACACCCTTCCTGAGGGGAGGGCATGGAATGGGTTGGGATGAGGGTGGAGAAGAAGTGTGACCTGTGGGTTTGGGGGAGGACTGCGGAGACCCCGAGGAGAAGGTCACCATATTGGGAAAGCCTGACTATAGGAGGACATGAGCAAGTGGCAGAAGCCAGAGTTCCAGAAGCAGGGAGGTACAGGGCTTGCAGCAGGGAGGGTCAGGTGGCCCCAGGAGGGACACTCCTGGTTCTTATAGGATGGACAGGCTGACTCTTAGGCTCTGGAAGAGCCTGAAGGGGCCACACGGATCACTCAGACCATCCCTGTCACTCTAAGCTGGACGAGGTTGGAGAGACCCCCCCCACACCTTCCAAGTGACTGTGTCAGCTGTGGGAAGTACAGGTGTCCTTCCTTGAGGAACTGGCAGACAAAATGATTTCCAGGCTTTAAGAATCTCTTAGGAACTTAGGAACATTTATTTGGATGTCCAATATAAAGAGAAACGGGTTGCCAGCGCATTCAGAGGGAGCTCGTGGCATCTCCTGGGACTAAGGCACTTGCCTGGCCCCGACCAACTGGAGAGGTGCATCCTGCTCCCATGGGTGACATTTTAAGCAGCCGAGGCTGTGGTGACTGCTATGTGGGACATGGCTGTGTGCGATAGTTCACCCCTCTAAGCCTTGCTCCTTGGAGATCAGCAAGGAGGGGGACACTGGGGATAAGCTTACCTGGCTGCCTTTTGGGAGGGGACATGGGACTGAGTCGGTCAGGACCCTATCATGTGGGCTGCTCCTGCAGGGGCCAGGACGGAGCACGTGGCCACACTAGCCTGCTTCCTGGAGCACAAAGACCTAGCACAGGGCAGGGGGCTCCTACACGGAGCAGAAGGCAAAGTAAAATATGATGTGGGACTGGCAAGGGCTTGGGCTCCAGCCACAGCCGGCCTTCTCTCCCCGCCCCCGCCGCTGCTCACTGGAAGAGGTGGGGAGGTGGATGAGCCCCAGAGCCAGTCAGCAGGTGGTGAAGGAGAGGCCTAGAGACAGAGACCCTGAAGGCCTGTGTGGTGGTGGGGAAGGAAATGGCCCTTGAGAGGTGGCCAGGAGCTGAGGGCTGGGTTGGGCTGACACTAACCAGATTCCCTGGGGGACACTGGAGTCCAGGAGATATCCCATGGCCCGTCCTCAGGGAGACACCCTGTAGTGGTCCATTTGCCGTTACTAAAACATCAGAAGAAGACTAACTTAATAAGGAAAGGAGGTTTATTTAGCTGATGGTTTTGGAGATTGAAAGTTCCAAACTGGGCAGCCCTGTGAGCTCTGGCCTTGGTGAGGATATGGTGGTGGATGGCAGGAGTTCACAGCAGAGGAAACCGTGTGGCCAGAAAGGAAGCCAGAGAGAGCAGGAACCCCACAATCCCTCCCTGGGGCAATGCCCCTGCGACCTCAGGACCTCTCACCAGGCCCCACCTCCTGCCAGAGCCACACTGCAACCCAGCTTCCAGCCCATGCACCCGTGGGGACACGCTCGACCCACACTGCAGCCAGAGCAGCTTCCAACCTGGCCATGTCTCCTGCTCCTCTGGAGGCTTTGACATCCTGGGAGGGGCCTGTCGCAGTGAGGGACAGTGTCCAGCCCACCCCAGGATGTGAAAAGGAGCCTTAATGACAGAATCCAGAGGAGGGGTCTCAGTCTGGCAGAAAGGGGAGAGCAGGGCCCACCCCATGTGTGTCTGCCCATGCTGGACCCTGGCTTGCATCTCCCACCTCCTTGTGCCATCTCGAGCCTGCGAAGTGAGCATCACCAGCCCGTTACCGGTGAGGACTGTGCCGATTAACAGGGAGAGGTGAGACCACTAGGCTAGGACTCAGAAATCCTGAGTTTTACTTTGAGATCCAGCATAGTCAAGCTGTGCAACTCTGGACAAGCCACCCAGCTTCTCTGGGCCTCAATCATCTGAAAGGCGGGGAGCTGGACTAGAAGAGGGCAGGCCTCCTCCATATGAGGAGAGCTGGAGGCACCCCAAGGTCTGACAGGTCAGCCTGGCACAGTGGGGTGTGATGAGGCTGGCCATGTGGGGGCAGGGTTGTGAAGAAGCAGGGAGACACAGCGCTGTCTTCACGAGGGGGAACAGATGGGAGGAAGCTGAATGTAAGGAACTGAGTGCAGTATAAAAGAAAAGTAAAAGATAGAAATGCAAAAGAAAACTTGACAATCAGAGCCGTCTGAAGGTGGAACAGTCTGTCACTACAGGGTATTGAGTCCTCCATCGCCAGAAGTATGCAAGCCAAGAGGAGTTTCATGTATCAGTAGACTTCTAGACACTTTTGGCTTTGAAGCCCTGAGCCCAGTCCCTCTGCCCAGACTCCCACCTAGGTCAGAGCATGCCCTGCCTAGCCCGTCTTTAGCTCCACGGCGCCCTGGGGTCGGTCACTGATGTGCTGAGGTCAGGTGTGAGAAGTGTGGAAAGCCACTTGCTTCTAATGAGACTTAAAATACCCACATTTTGCATGAGCTCTTACAAAGAAATTAGAAATGTAGCATAAATTATCACACACGTAACTATGTGCTTTCCTGAGCGGAGGCAGAAGTAGGGGTAGCCCAGAACCCTGTTGCGCACACACTGCAGGGGGAGCCCACCTCTACAGCGGCCCTGGAGGAAACAGGCCAGGGGCTCGGACCAGCGGGCTGTTCCCCACTCCAACCTCTGCAGGGAAGGGCAGCTCACTCAACCCCCACCAAGCCCCAGCTCCTCAGTCCTGGCCAGGGAACACTAGGGCATCGGGCAGGAAATCCCTGGGCAATGCCAACAGGAAGCCGGAGGGGCCGGTTCCTTCCGCTAGCCGTATGTGTGTGCCTGTGCGTCTCAACCTGCCAGGCTATTTTGGCTCTGTATTCCCTGACCTCACACGAGTGTCCTGAGATCTCTAAAACCAGGGAATCTGGATCCTAGTCCTTTCGTCCTTTGGAAGGGAGCAGCTTGTAAATTCTATGTACATACAGAGTAGAACTTGATCAGGGAAGCATGATCTTTCCCAGCCCAGGATTCCCACAGTCATGCATGCCCTTTTTCACATGGATGTGGGGACACTCTCAACCTTGAGTGCAGGGATGAGGAGCAAGGGATTTGTTGGCAGGATGTGGCGAGAGAACAGACAGGGCTCTTTGGGAACCCTAAGCTCAGGCCCCTGGGGCCCAGCATTCATCCACCCTAGGGGAGGGCGTGGGGTGGTGGAACCAGGAGTTACTCCGCACCTCATGAACTGGGAAATTGCTTCTCCCCTAGGCTTCAGTGTCAGCTGCCCATGAGAAATGAGGCTCCCACCCTAGTCCCAGGGCTCTGTGGGGCTGCCGAGGGGCACAGTGCAATGGAAGCCCACAGTGTGTGTCCCTTGGCAGGCAAGGTCGAGAAGGTGAGTAGGGTGCAGCCGGGCAGGCTGAGGACATTAGTCAGTTTCAGAAAAGAAAAGACAGTCCAAGGAGCCCATAGTCTTTCTTCACTCTTTACTGTGTAAAAATAAACTCAACAATTCATGTCATTTCAGCAAGAAAATGAAAAAAGAAAAAAAGAAAGCAAGAATACCAGTAGAAATAGTGCATTTCCAGAATTGCTGATGGGAGGTGGCAGGTCCCATGGTTTTGACCCACTTGGTACCCAAAAGGCTGCAGACCGTATGAAAAATGTACAGCTTTGGTTAGCAAATAATGAAAAAGTAAGATACATCGATTCTCTTTCATATTTTACAGTATATACATTATAACAATATCAACTTTAGGGGGTTTGCTTTTTTTTTGGCAAATAAGACAAAATTGGGACTCTAAGTATTGGGCTTTTTTTCTCCTCAATGACATGTTCCCTTTTAATAAATCAGACTTCAGCCCACTGTGCACAGGAGCGATGCTTTTCCCATCGCTGGTGGAATAAATTTATGCACTGGGTTTGAAGAGACGAAACCACAACTCCTTCAAGCCACACGTTGGTGGCCATAAGATCACAAAGGCCTCGGTCCTCTTAGCCTCGCTGCTTCTATCCAGGTTGGAACTGACGCTCAAATCCTCAACCCATTCCATTTTGCCAATCGGCTCCCAGACAAAGGGCCCACCCAGAGCGGCCTCTTTGGCCTCCTGGTCCCCAACACACCTTCAAAACAGGTGGTCCCTCTCTGGACAGACTGCAAACCTCATGCCAGCCTCTCCCCTCCCCCTCGCTGCCCACAAGACACCCCCTTGGTCTCAGGTCCCAGGGCTGGTGACAAAGTGATCTTTGCGGTCTTAGAAAATAAACTGGGAATCTACAAAAGGAAAAGAAAGCATACAAAATGTATCTCTTTCTTCCAAAATACACGCTTTCAGTCCTACGTTTTGGTGGAGCCTGAAAGTGTTTTCAAGGGAGATATAGGTTGAGATAATTTATAGGTTTGTCCTATTCTTTCATAAAAATACTCTTGTTTGGTAATAAACATTTTCTTCTACAGTAAGAGAAATAATACTGTGTTATCAAAAGCAAGAAGGCTTTACGATTCAAGTGGGATCTAAGCCCCCCAGGGCCTGGGGAGCCTCCGTGGCAGCTCTCCCACCCTGGACCCCCAGGGAGCTGTCGGACACCAGCTCGGCAAAAGCAAACACTGTCTCGACAGTGGTTTTTTATCTTCTTATTTTATAAAACGGCTTACCTGAGAGAGGCGTGTATTATTCAGTGCAAGAGGGAACATCAATCAGATTAAGGAGTCAATGGGAACTATGTGGATTAGATTTGCTTCTCTGTCATCTACCTTTCTCGGGGCCAGCAAAGTGCCAAGTATGAACACAGTGAGGGAGTTGAGGGGCTTGGCACAGACTCCAGTTAGGGGTGGGGCGGGAGCTAAATGTCAGCTTCTGTCCCGGGCACCATGGGTGCGTCAGGGGGCAGCGGAAGGAAGGGGAAACGGCCAGGAAGCTGGAGGGTCAGGGTCGTAGGCATAAGCATCCGGGGTGTGCTCCGCCCTCTCTTGCTAGGGCAGAGGATGGCTTGTGGTCCTGAACGGACAGCTCCCACCTTGCCACTTGGCGGCGGTGGTCTGGGGTCCGTATGGGCGGGGGCAGGGGCTGGTGTCAGGTGCCAGCAGGAGTGCACTGGGCACAGGCGCTCTGGGCCGAGCCAAGAATGGCTCCCAGGTGGCTGGAGTGAGGGTGGGGCTCGACCCAATCTAGAAAGGTGATTCCAAGCTCACTCGCTCTCTCCCTCTCTCCCAACCATGGTATCATGGGGGCTTGTTCTCAACCTACGTGTTCGAGATGCTTCTTGGTGTGTTTGGGGAGTGGGGAGGGGGAGGAGGACACTGGCCTCTCTCTCAGCCCCCTCCAACACCCCTGGCTTGCTTACCCAGACATTTTCGGTAGCTACATGGGTGGTCACAGAACACTGGGTGGCACTCAGCACACGACACAGAACTGGAAAAGTCCATGCAGGCAGGGGAACACACGTCAGACCGAGGGAGCAAGGAACACGCCACCCCAAGGAGCATGCAAACAGAGAAGATCCCTGCAGATCCAAGGACGCCACAACCCGACGGCACTGAGGAAGCACAATTATCTAAGAAAAAGCCACTGTTGAACAACGACACGCAGCGTGGTGCCACATCCGCACCCTCTCTGAAGAGTGGTGCATTGCAGAGTGGCGACCTGTACCGTGCAGACACCACGAGTACAGCGACACAGAGACGGACACAGACACACATGGATGCACTAGGGTTCCGACACGCCGTGGACCTGCGCTGGAGGAGACAGGTGCCCCTGGAAGGAACAGCAGGCACGCAACCTGCCTCTGGAGAGGCGTCTGCAGCTGCAGACGAGCTGGGCAGCACAGAGGATTTCCGGAAAGACTTGCCAGCCTTTCCCAAGTTAGACTGCTGGACAGAGCGTCCAGTGTGTCCTCAGTGTGCCCGGCAGATCCAGGACAAAGCAGGGGCTCACCTTATCCTGGGCATGACCTCTGGAGGGTTCGCTCTCACACACGCACACGCACACGCACACGCACACGCACACACACACACACATGCACAGCTTTTTCTCCCCTCTTCAGAAAGACTGGAGGGAAATATGCATGCTGCTTTTCATGGGGGAAAAAGAAGCCAAAGATTTTGGACACAAGTCAGTGTTGTGGGCCAGTGGCAGGTTGGGGGCTGCTGCAAGGCAGAAGGCCCATGAGCCAGAGGAGGGGTGCCAGGCCCTGCCCTGGCCAAGCCTGACTCCACAGGAGGGGTCTCCCAGCCCTGGCCACCTGGGGTCTGGGGATAGGGGGAGGAATATGGCTGTCAAAAGTGCCATGGGGACATCCTTCCCATGGAATGGCTGGGTGAAGTTCCCTAGGGCCCTTGGGGCTGGGTCTCTATCAGCACATGGATCCCTCATCCAGAAGGCCCCTGCTGGAAGCCTCTGGTCTCCCACTGCCCGAGGCAGCACCAGTGGCTAAAAGGGTATGACAGGTCCCAGCCTGGAAGGGTGCAAAGAGGTGAGAAGGCAAGGGACAGAGCCACTGAGAACGTCTGCAGGCTGTCCCCAGGCCAAGCTCCACTGCAGCAGGCGCGTGGGAGCTAGCAGGCGTCGCATCCCGGGACAGCTAGCCTCAACCTTCAGAGCATGCACCCTAATGCCAAATGAAAACCCTCCGTGGAAAGGTCCTCCAGCCTTAGCAAACCACCGAAAGACATTTAGGATGTCAACAGAGCTCTGCGGCTCTGAAAGAGGTCTGCAGAGGAAGACAACGCTGTGCTGAAGAATCTGCACGCAGGCAGATGCTGAAGTTGGCAAACAGACTTCTGACCCATTCTAAGATTTCCCAAAGCCACAAAGAAGGGAGGAAATGAAATACTCCATTCCAAAAGAAAAGCTTCCCCCAGCCACACATCCACACACACACACGTGCACAAGTGTCTTCTCTCTTTCACACACACACACACATACACACACACCTGCACTGTTCAGAATGTCACTGCTACCTGCTCAGCTGTGGTCAGGGCAGGCATGGGAAACAGTTGGGGCTCCTAGGGAGAAGTGGGGTGTCCTCAGGGACAGAGGAGAGCCAGGACTGCTTCGTGTGCACGAGGAGGATAAAACCAGGCTGTGTGCGTATGTGTGTGCAGGGACTGTGGCCTTGATTAATTCCTGGGGGAAGGGAAAGAAGAGACGATGGATCGTCACCACACAAGCAGGGTGGGCGGGTGTGGGACCTGGGGCTCAGCCCTGGCTGAAAGCTGTCAGTTGATCTGGCGACAGGCCTCGAATGTCCACTTGGTGGCTCCGCCGTAGATCTCGATTTGGGACTCTGCCCAGGCAATGACATTGCCAGAGAGGGCCTTGGCGCTGCAGGTGGCCAGGTTGTACACTTCCCCCGGGGTCAGCTTGCGGTCCCAGATGTTGAAATGGGCCAGCTCGCCCACAAACGCTTGGGTGGCATCAAATCCACCACCCAGAGTGTCCTTTGGAGAAGAGCGAGGGATGAGGGTGAAGGTCTGTGGGTGACCTGTGAGCCTGGCTGGGGGAGTGTGTCCGAGGCTCTGTCTCCCCCAGGAGCCCCCCCATCTTGTCTCCTGTCCCTGTGTCTTCAGCCAGGCATCTGTCCCTCCCTGAAGGGAGCCCAGGAAAAGGACTGGTGCCGGCCACCCATGCTCTGCATTCAGATCTTCCCCAGGAGCCCCTGAATTCTGCTCCTCCTGCAGCCAGTCCCTCAGCCAGTGAGCGGGGGTCAGCAGGGCTGTAGATGGCCACGAAAGCAGGTCTTGGGGCCCTACTCAGATACCCCTCTGCCAGCTGCAGTCAACTACATCCCAACAGGAATAGAAGGCCTGGCTTCTTTAGCCCTTCATCTCCCTCCCAAGTACCCGATGGGAAATGAACCGTTTCATCGGAACTAAATTATTCATTGCTAAAAGCAAAATTGGCCTTCCCACGGTGAAGAGAGTGGGGTGGTTACTGAGAGCCTGGACCCCAAGTGCACTTCCACCTGAGTTCCTTGAAGCAGCTCACGCAGGGCAAGGGTTTTGCCCTTGCTGCCCTCAGCTGCTTCTCAGCCCATCTTCACCCCACTCCCAGCTCCCACCACCCCTCTTCTCCTGCCCAGGCCTCTGGTCTGGTACCACCTCCCACACCCATAGCCAATACCTGTTCCTGGCCCAGCACCAGCACACCCTGTGGCTTGATGGGGTGGTAGGGAGCCAGGTTCTCGCCGTTGCCACCCTGGGTGCCATCCTGGTAGGCTTCCCAAACCCCATCCCTGGTGGTCCAGGTGACACAGATGTGGTGCCACTTCCCATCGTTGATCACAAAGGGCAGCTTGGCCACCTGGGACGAGAGTGAGGCACTCCGTGTCATGGGTTTGGGAATACCACCCCAAGTCAATGGTGCTTCCTCCTCACTCCACTTTTAAAATGAACACTGGGGGGCTGGTGAGATGGCTCAGCGGCATAAGCGCCTGCCTGGCAAGCGCGAAGGCTCGAGTTCGACTCCCGGAACCCACATAAGAAAAAGGGGCCGGTGATATCGCTCAGCGGCACGGGCGCCTGCTGGCGTGCAAGGTCCTGAGGTCGACCCCCCGGTACCCACCAAAAATAAAATAAAATAAAATAAAATAAAATGAACACTGGGAGCCATGCTGAATTCCCAAGGCAGCTGTCCTTCTGGTGGTTACCATCCATCAGCCCCGCCCGTGGTGGGTCATGGAATTGTACAGGAAATCCACCGTTTTGCCAAGGGTGCCCCTGAGAGCCATCTGGGCACACGACTGCCTCACTCCTACTCATCCTCCTCCCTCTTAGCTGGTCTACAAAACAAGCCCTGGGAGGACAGTGTTCCTGGCGACTGAGTTCACTGCTGCCTGCTGGGTCTCCCTGTAGGGCTTCTCCCTTCCAACCCTCCAGGTCTCCGGCTGGGTCCTACCATCTCCGACCTCTGCGGAGAGTCCGCATGGGAGGATGGCACCTGCCTCTAAACTCTCGGACCACTGTTGGACCTGGAATTGTACTGCCCTCTCCACCCCGAGCAGCAGAACAGACTCTCACACCCTTTCCACTTGAGGAAATGGGGCCCAGAAAGCACAGCCCTTTCAGGGGTGTAGCTTCAAGAACAAGGGCTTGGAATCCAGTTTCCAGCCTGGTTTTTAGCAATTTACTGCCACAGTGGCAGGAAGATGAAGGGGTTTGAAAGCTGGCAGCTAATTCCAAGTCAGGAATGGAGAAGAACTCATGAGAGGGAAAGGGGTGCTCTCGACTCCCTCTCCCAAGGGGTCAGGTGGCCCTGGCCTCCTCCCCTAAGATGGGGGCATAGTGGGGGTAGATCTAGACTAGGGAAGCATCTCTTGGGGCATTTTTGCCTCCCCGCCCAGAGCACCTATGATCCTCCAAACAAGGACCCAAGGCAGTCTGAGGCCAGTGAGGAGGAAGAGGAGGAGCCAGGGTCGCATGGGCAGGAGGGACTGGCCCAGTGATGGCGAGCCTTTTAGAGACCAAGTGCCCAAAATGCAACTCAAAACTCACTTATTTATCGCGAAGTACCAACACTGCAATTAAACCTGAACACCGTTTTAGTCTAGAAAAAAACAACTCATACAACTCGTGACGTCATCACAGAGAGGGCTCTGTGTGCCTGCTGCGGCACCTGTGTGATAGGCTCGTCATCATGGGACTACACAGTCCCCACGATCATCCTCTGCTACCCCTCCATCTGGGAGCTGTCAGGAAGGTTCCAGCTCTCCCTGTTTTCCAAGGGGAGCAGGTGAGGGTGCGCTCCCCACTCTGGTCTTCACCTGACACCTCCCTTAGCCCTCCAGGCAGGCACTTCTCTCAGGGCCACAGCAGCCACTGAGGCTACCACAGCCCTGCCTGGCACCTGCAGGGCTGGGGCCTGCGGGGGGGCATCTTACCTTGTCGTTAATGAGGATTTCCATGGGGTTGTTGCCCCACTCAATGAGGACCAGCTCATTGGCCTGGCCGGGCACAGCGTAGGAGAAGGGCGTGCCCACGCCGGGTGCTGCGCTGGACTTGAGCCACATGCACACAGTGAAGGCGTACATCTCGGGCAGGCTCTTCCGCACCTTGGCGTACATGTAGTTGGTTCGCAATGGGAATGTGAGCTGGAACTTATCTCCTGGGCGGTTGTCTTTCTGACCTGGAGAGGACAGAACCCAAGTCCTGACATCTGCACCTTGGTATCTGAGTCGTGTTTGGTCCCCACCAAACTCTGTGATGCGGACAGGGCACGTGACCAGCTGGCAAAAGCACTGAGCCAAGGTCTCTGGCAGGGTCTCGCCCCTACATAGCGCCACCCCTGGGAAGGCAGAGCGAGATGTGGTACAGGCTGGGGTTGTGGGCACCCAGCCTTGGGCATGGACAGGGAAGGGGGCCTGCCGTGGAGTCAGCGCACATCGTCAACCACCTGGGAAGGTGCGGCTGCAGGGAAAGGATGAACCAGGCTAGCTCCCCTCAGAGTAGTCCCTTTGGGGGCCGACCTGATTCTGAGGCTGTGATGGTGCTCACATCCTTCACCGCTCCTCTTGGGCTCTTCTCCTGATCTTCAGCAGGACAGCCAGGCCACTGGCGCCTGCCGTGCAGGCCAGCATGCACAATTCCGTGCAGCCCTCAGCAGGGAGCACTATCCCCTCCCCCAGGCTTTTCCAGGAACTCTGCTGAGAGGGCAGGACAGTGGGGGCCCCAAGGTGACTTGGTTGAGGGCGCTGGTCTCAGACATCTTCCTGAAAACTGAGGCTCCTGGCCTGGTGGCCTCCCCTTACACATGGCCACCAGCTTCTGGCCTGCCAGCCGGTGTCTCCGGGGAATGTCCAAAGCCCCCACCCACCCCACACATGCCTGGTGTGACTGGCTCCTGGAGAAACACCACACAGAGCAGCGGACACCTGCCCCAAGCCCAGGAGCACTCAACGGGCCAGCTCCTGCGTGCACACCTGTTCTCCAGCCCCAAGCACGAGGGGAAGCCATCCCCTCAGCCAGAAGTAATTTCTGGAAGGCATCCTGACAGGCCAGCGACCCCTTCCTCCTCAAAGCCAGGGGTCTGGGAGCAGAACAGGGCTGGCCTTCAGTGCAGTGCTCCCCCATATTCATGCTTTGTGGGGAGGGTTGAGGGGATCCAGCCCCTGGGATCTCTCTGGAGTGTTTTCATTTCCTGCATCTCCCCCTCTTCCCTCCCCCTCCTTCCTGAGGTCCCTCTTTCCCCTGATCTGTTTTTCAGTTACATAAGGTGCCTTAAGATGGCACTGTTTAAATCCATCCGGCACATTTTGCAGTCCGAGCTGGGTCACGTGGCCCTGCTCCTTGCCACCCCTCCCCCCTTTTACAACCTTGTTTGATTTCTGCGACTTCAAGGCAGAGCTTATCCCTGCTCCCACCCCCGTGCTCAGGGCCAGCCTGAGCTGGCAGGAGGGGGCACTGTGCGGGTGTGTAAGACACTTAAGCTTGGGGTCACTTAGAAAAGAAAACTGGGGAGGGGTAGGGGATGGAAGGATTCAGGGTGAAGTGGGGAGAACCTGGTGATCCCAAGAGGATACCAAGACCTTGGAGAATCTGGAAGCAAAGATGCCCAAGGGCTGAAGTGGGCCGATGTCCGGCTCTTTGCTGGTGAGAGACCAGCTAAAGCAAGGCTCTGCTAACAAGGAGGGCTTGGGCCAACAACAGCTACTGTGCAAAGTTACTGAAGATTAAACAAATCAGACTTGAAAAATCTTGCGAGGGTGTGAATGTGCCTGGATGGGGGCGCACCGTGCAATCCTGTCCCTGCCTCGTTTCTTTTTCCTGGAGAGGTCTCTAGCCCGAGGACACCCAGCCCGGCAAGGAACAGAACCTGGGAAGGGGTTTGCGGGTGGAGGAGCTCCGGGGTGTGCTGACCAGAACTGGGCTGTACCGGGAGCCTGAACCAGGCAGTGTTCCCAGAGGGAAGCCAGCGGACAACACGCCCTCCCCCAGACCTTACCTTTCTCCAGCTCGCTGATGCGCTGGTGCAGGGAGGTCAGGGCGCTCTCGATCTTGATCCTCTCCTCTGTGTCGTTCTTGGGGCCCCCCTTACCCTCCTCCAGCGTGTTCACCCGAGACAGCACCTGCCGCTCCAGGTCATCGATCTTGCTCTGCAGCAGATCCTTGAGGCTGTTGGTCTGGCTGGAAGAATTGAGGCGGCTGTACTGCTACGGGGCACAAGGGCGAGAAAAAGCCACCCCGTTAGGGTAGGGCCGGATGGAGGGATGAAGCCGGGAGGCGCGCGGCGTGGTCCCCTGGGCGACTGCTGAGGGGAGGGCGCTGGTGGGGAGCTCGGGCGAGTGGCCGCCTGCGGGGCCCCACAGGCTCGGGGAGATGCTGGCCAGCGCCAGCGCGCGGCCGAGGCAGGGGTTGGGGGATGCCAGGACCGATTGGGTTTGGAGCAGAGGAGGGTAGAAGGGCGCACCACGCCGAAGGAAACCGCGGCTCACACGGACCTCGAGGTTCTCCAGGCGGGTTTTGAGCGACTGCAAAGTTTGCCCGAGTTGGCTGAGTGTCTCCGCGGCCGGCGTCCGGGACAGGTCGCCCATGGTGTTCTTGCCGGAGCCGAGCTGCTTGCGGCCGCCGCCCGCCCTGGCCTCGCCGGGACCCGCATCCAGCGTGCTCTGACTCTCGCAGCGGCCCAGCTTGGTGGTCAGCTCGCGGATAGTCTCCTTCTGGCTGAGGATGGTCTCCTTCTGCTGCAGCACGGTCTCGCGGAGCTGCAGCACGTTGGTCCGGAGCTCCTCCGCGCCGCCAGCGGCCACGGAAGCGGCACACATGTCGGCGTCCACGGGCACCGAGGTGCAGATGAAGCGCGTCGGCCCGAAATCCTGGGCCCCAGCGCACAGGAGGCAGAGAGCGAGGAGCGCACAGGTGCGCGCGGCGCGGCCGGCCAGCATGGCTGCGGGCACCTGGCGCGCCGGGCCCGGCTCGGCTCGGGTGGGGCTCGGCTCCGGCTGGGACCGGGCTCGGCTGTCGCTCGCTCCGCGGGCGGCCCGCGCTCTGGGCGCCGCGCTCCTCGGCCGCGCGGTCCTCGCCGCCGCGCTGTCTGACCCCCACTGCTGCCTGCGCTGCGGAGCGCGCCTCTTTTATGCTGCCGCGGGAGGCGGGGGGGGCCGGCGCCACCGACGTCAGCGGGGGAGGAATCCCGCTTTAATTGTCTGCTGCCGGAGCCCGCGGCGCGACGGGGGTCGCGCGGGAGCTCTGCGGGAGCTGCCTGGGCCCGACCCCTCCCACCGCCTTCGCCCGCCCGCCCCCGCCCGGGCAGCGCCGCTTCCCCGAAGGCTCCGAGAGCCCAGGGTCGGGGCGCGGGGGCCGCGGGCTTGGGCTCAGGGAGGGGCCATCTGCGTGGCCACCCGTAACCTCCCACCGGGTTGCGGGGAGAGGCCCGGCGAGGCCAAGAGGCAGAACGCGCTTCAGCTCGTCTGGCTCCGCTGAACACCCGCAGGATCCGGACCCGGGACGAGCCCACAACCTCAAATAATCCATGCAATTGACCATGCCCGCTGGGCAGCGCCGCGGAGTGGGGCGTCGCGGGGCTGCTCCACGTTTCTTAGATGTCCGTGTGGGTTTGAGAAGCAGTGAAATAGCCGGGTCTGGGGACTTCCCATGACCTGGTTCCCGGCTCTGCTGAGCTCTCCGCAGCTCCCGGGCCTGGCGGCCCCAACAGCCCCAACCCCGTGAGGTCGGGGCGCCGGGATTTCTCGAAAGCCGCCCTCGTGAATGGAGCCGTCCCAGCCACTCGAGCCGGCCCAGTTCCGGACGGACCGCGCCCCGGGGGCGGGAGGCGCTTTCGAGGGGGCCGTCTGTGCCCGCGTGCTGCATTTTCTGTTCCCGGTGCGCCCCAGCTTGTCTCACTTCTCGATCAGCGCGGGGGGGGGGGTGTGGGGAAGGGTCCCGGAGGTGGGCAGGGGGCGTCGCACCTGCAGAGGTCCGCACGCTGGCACTCTACTCGCGCACATCTCACCCAGCCGCCTACACTCGAGCCTTCTTTCTGGTTAAGCGGCTCTGCCAGGCTCGGCTCCCTGGATTCCCGACCGGATTCCGATGCCGGGCTGGGGGCTGGGGACCAGTGCCAGGGCCGCTATCCCGGCCCGCGGAGATCGGAGCCCAAAGCGCCTCGTGAATCTATTCGCCCAAGTTTGCATTATACAGAGGAGGAAACGGAGACAGGAGATTCCAAATTGGTGTGAGGTGACAGGGTGAGCACGGGCCACAGCCACGGTCCTGCTGCCCGCCCCCGCCTGCCCCTCCCCCATTTCTTTATTCCAGTTATTTTACTGGACTCAGTCATTAGCCAGGCCGAGTCCCTCCCTGGGGCTCTCAGCTTCGGGGGGCTCAAAGGCACCTCCGGTACGGCGGCTGGGCATCGCCCCGCCGGGTGAGGGGAGCAGAAGCTAGCTGGATAGACGCCACGGCCTCCCGCAGACTCCAACCCCGGGACACCCCTCTGTCTGCGTCCGGATCTCAGTCTGGAACCGTCCCCAGTCCCAGGCTGCAAGCCGCTGCGGCCCCTGCACGTCCCGTGCGTCCATCGGCCACCGCTTCTGGGCGCCAGAGGGACCCCGCGGCCAGCACACAGCTGTCCCGGCTCCGCGTGGGGAGGGCATGCGGGTTCCCGCCCCTGCAGCCCCACTGCCTACCCTCGGGCGCGGAACCCGCCACGCAGGGACTCCCCACGCGGCCGCGCGCTGAGCGCCCCGGGCTGGTTTACCCGGCGCTGCCCGGCGACTTCTGCCCCGACCTCGCGCGCGGCCGGGTAGGAAGAGGGAACCCTGCCCGCCCCCGGGCCGAGGCCTCTTGGCGCTCCCCCACGCGGAAACTGGACGCCGCTCTCCGCCGGGCCCTGGGGCGAGGCTGTCCCGGCTGAGAGCGCGTGGGCACGCTAGAGGAGCAGGCGGTGTGGGCGGAGCAGGCGCCCTCTGCCAGGCCATGCGTCCGGAGCCCAGGAGCGGCTGACTCTCAGGCCAGGGAGGAGTCCCCAGGGCCTGGCACCTCGCCACCTGGGCTCCCAGGGCTGGTCAGCCTTCCGCAGGGGACGAGGGCGCGCGGCGCCAGGAGGGAGGAAGCGCGCTGCAAGGAATCCAGGCGCAGCGGGAGCGCCGTGGGGCGCGGGGCAGGGGGATCTCGGAGCAGGGAAGACCCGGGGTCCAGTTGGCCGCCGCTGTGAAGCGCTGAGTCTGTCCGCCAGGAGGCGCTGTGCGGGACACCAGCCGACCCTGCTGGGCCGGGAGGGGGCCACACTGTCACGTTCCTGTGCCCTCTTTAGTCCATTTCCGCAGGACTCAAGGCCGTGGGCAGCCAGGGAGTCCATCCCAGGCGTGTGTAGGGTTCCCTCGGCTCCCGATGGTCTGGAAGTATCTGGGAGCCGCGGGGGCAAGGGATTGAATCGAAGCCCCCCTGCACAAACCCATCGGCCGAGAAACCCAAGGGACCCGCTACCCGATGGTGAGGGTGGCGCATGGGCAGGCTCGTGTGTGCACACACGATTCTCGGTGCCTGGCAGGGGTCCCACACCCCAGACGTAGGAGCTGAGGCGAGGGAGGAAGACCTGTAAGTCCTCCCAGCTGGGCGAATGTGAGTTTCCTAGGGACACGACCTAATTAACACTCGGGAAGCCAAGCACACGTAGAACATTGTTATGCCCACCATGCCCATGCAGCTGACTTAAATAACTTCAAAAGCATAGATACCAGTAAAATGTAATACAATAATTAGGAAGTGATGCGTTTTGAGTATTGTCTTAGCTTTTAATATTTCTTTAAGTGCACGTTAATATACGTTAAATTTTGGGTATGTGTGTGGGTGGTATGGGGACTTGAACCCAAGGCCTCCTACATTCTAGACAAGTGCTCTACCATTAAGCTACACCCCAGCTCTTTTTATTTTTTGTTTTTTGAAACAGAGGCTCACTACATTACCCAGGCAGGTCTCGAGCTTACAATCCTCCTGCCTCAGCTTCCTGAGTAGCCATGATTACAGGGATGTGCCATGGGGCTTGGCTGCAACTGGTGGCTGCCTTTATCAATCAGCTTGCAAAATTCCTGAATCCCCAGTGACTCAGCACACTGCTGGTGGAAGAGGTGTAGGAGGGACCCCTTTTCACCTGTGGAAGGCAAAGGGGTGGGGGGGAGTACAGCCTGATAGTGGAAAAGGTGGGTATGCACACAAAGCCGAAACAGGAGAGCTGTGCAGTATTTTGAGGGTCCAGTGCCCGCCCAGGGTGTTTGCCCAGTGGACAGCAGAAGCCCGCACAGGGGTGTGCCCAGGCCTCATCCCGCAGCATCTACGAGGCCCGTCCTCTTTCAGGGTCAAAGCCGTGAGCAGGTCTAGACCATCACCTTGAGCAGCACAGAGTTCCTGTAGGCAGTTGTCTTCGTTACTTTTCTTGCTGCTGGGACAAAATACCTGACACCCAAAGTTAAAGAGGGAAAGGTTTATGTAGCTCACAGTTTGTAGAGGTTTCAGTCCATCACTGGCTGGCTCCAAGGCAAGGTGGCTTGGCAGAGAACAGTTCATGGCACCCACAAGGCAGCAAAAACGATAAAGGGGAGACAAGTCTCTTTCTGTCCCTTATATATACACAGGCTACCTGCCCTAGGGCAGGTGCAGCACTTGTACCACCAATCCCAGCACTAGACAATGAACCAGTCACAAACTCTAGCTTCAGCCTCTTCCAAAAAGCACACCCCCATGACTGCATGAGGCTTTCGGGGACATCCAGACACAAACCATAACACCTGAGGTCCCCGCTGGTCACAGCTGTGGGACACAGTGCACTCAGCATGGAGCCAGGGGCAGGCCCCTCTGGAGGACCCATGGTGGGCCACTCTTTGTGCTAGTACCTCCTCTGGGATGGGCGACACCAGGCAGTGAAGTGGCGGGTGTTTTCATTTTCCTGGGGTGCTATACAGGTGTCTTGCAATCTGTTTCTGTTTTCAGCAGCCCCTGCTTGCTGGCCATGGTCACCTTCCTGCTGGTCCCATAGGGGTGTTCACTTTGGGACAATTCATTGGGGTGTCCCTGGTCCACTTGCACACTCCTGCATGGTTATATCCCTCGCACCAGGGGTATGGGGACAGTGTCCATAGGCTGTCCCCAGATCAGGGGACAGGGCTCCTGGATGCCACCAGAAAAGAGTCCATAGAGACTTCTGGAAGCCGAGCCTTTAGGACACAGCCAGGCTGTGCCACCCCCCCCCATGCGAGGCACCCCTGAAACCGACAGGTGGGTGTGGGGCTGCTCTGACAGCAGCAAGTCTCACAGGGCCTCTGAGTCACAGCCTTGGCCCACCTGTGTCTCAGTCACACTCCTGACACTCCACCTACCAGCTCTGTGTGACGAGGCACAGGACCGTGCTACTCAGCCATGTGCCCTCTTCATGGACACCCCAGAACCATCACCATGTCTTACAAACAAGCAGTTGTCTTTTCTCAACCCCCACTTCAACTGGGGATTGAACCGAAGGCCTTTACACTGAGCTATATCCCAGTCCTTTTTGTTTTTTTTTTATTGTCAGACAAGATCTTGCTAAGTTGCCCAGGCTGGCCTCAAACTTTTGATCCCCCTGCCTCAGCCTCCCAGAGTGCTGGGATGACAGCCATGCACCACCATGCCTAACTCCTTTCTCAAACCCTTTCTTTCCAGTTGTTCATTTGACTTCGTAAGGCACGGCTGGGCTCTTGTCCCCACTTGAGGAAATGAAGGGAAGCCCAAGGTCACACATGGGTCCAGTGAAGGCATGGGAGAGGTGGAGGTGGCTGTGCATTCTCCCCGGCAAGAAAACCCTGCCAGCAAGAGAGGAAGCTGGACAGGCAGGGCTCTGCCCACCCCCCCTTGCTTGTGGCAGATCAGGCTCGGGAGCATCCACCCGCCCTGGTAAAGGAGAGACCAGCCCTGCAGTTCCGCGGGATATAAATTCACCTCTATATAAGGGAGCCTTCAGCCACTGCAGTGGGGACCCAACAGGTTCCTTCCCCCCCGCCCCCACCAGGGGTTTTCCCCCCAGAAAGTCCTGCCTCCCTCCAGAGCCACCTGGGGCAGCTGCTGGCGCAGTCTAGCTGGGAACAGGGACCTGGACCATATCCCTTGCCCTCCCTTGGGGCTGGGCCCAGCACTGGTGTCAGGGGTAGGGAGTGGATGCTCTCGTGCTGGTGACTTGGTCCTAAACCAGCAGTTTGCAGGAGAAGTTGAGCAGGCTGATGCAACTTTCCACCAAGCGGGGGTTTCACGGTGCTGGGCAGGATCTTGGGTGGTTGGTACGGTGTAAATATTCGTAATGTTTACTCTCGGGTCAGCAAATATGTCCAGAGAATCTGCTGTGGGGCAGGTCAGCTGTTGGGGCCTGGGATGAATGAGACACTGTCCCCCATCCCTGAGAGCTCATTCATCTAGGCTAGACAGATGTTGACATACCTTAAACATGACGCACCGGTGCGTGGGGCCAGGAGGCCACCAGCTAGCAGGGAGTTGGAGTTGGGCAGGCATGTGCCCAGGGTGGGTGTGTCCCTGATTGAAGCAATCCAGAGACGGGCTGGAAGAGTTGGGGGGTAGAGGTGGCTGGTATGAACTGTGCAGAAGCGATGTGGAGCATGCGAGGTGGGGGGGAGCCGGTGTCACCAGGATGTAGCGAGTAGAGGGTGGGGGCACCCTGGGGGCCTGGGAGCTGAGCTGTGAGTGACCACTCCTGGCCCTGGGAGCAGCCAGGGTCCAGGAGCCCAGCAGAGCAGACTCTGAAGACCAAGCTTTGCAGAGGAGGATGGCAAACAGCGAGAGGGAAAGGACCCCTTGAGGACCTCTTGGGGATTCAGTGGACAGCTGGCAATGCTCAGGTGTGGGAGTGAAGGACAGGCAGGGAGCTGGGGGACCCTGAGTCCGCTCCCATGTGGAGCGAAGGGGTGCTACTGCCTGCAGAGAGGGGAAGCAGGAGCCGGAAGGTTTGGAGGGGAGAGACGCCACAGGAGCTTGCACTGGCCACGTTGAGTTTGACGTATCTGACATCCGGGAGACTAGATGACAACCGTAAAGTCCCAGACCTCGCCACAGAGCTCTGCACTCAGTAGACACAGTATTGTCCCACAAAGGGACTGTCCTGAGCCAAGCTGAGCCTGAGGGTCTGGAGGGAGGTCTGGCTGACCCTGGAGCCCTGAACTTGGGGTTTAAGGGTGATGCATGTACCACCCAGGGAGGTGATGGTAAGAAGAGAAGAGGGCTGAGAGCACCTTGGGACACCAATACTCCAGGGATGGTTAAGATTTCTACTCTACTTGGGAGGCTGAGGCAGGGGGATTGCAAGTTTGAGGCCAGCATGGAGAACTTAGCAAGACTCTGTTTCAAGGTTAAAAAAAAAAAAAAAATTAAATAAAAGGTCGGCATGTAGTTCAGCTCAATGGGGAGTATAGCTTGCCTAGTATGTGTGAGGCCCCTGGTTCAATTTCCAGGAAGAAGAGGAGTAGTATTTCTGGTCCGTGCTGCATTCAACACCAATGATGACAACAGACTAACTTCCAAACATTTGCACAGAGCTTTCTGGACTTCAAAATGCTTTCAGTTACTCATCTTCCCTGCCCTCCTGACACCGGGCCTGTAAATGCAAAAGAGAATGGCCCTGAGGCCCCCGCCCCGAGAGCCGCAGTTTGCATTAAGTTGGTTCCTGACATAGGATGCTCCTTCAAGCTAATGGCATCTGGCTGGCACAATGGGTGCTAGGGGGCCACCAGCTCGCTGTGCCCTTGTGCATCAATTTTACCATCTGCCAAATGCCAGGAGAGGGCATATGAAATATAAAGTGAGTTGAGGTATAAACGTGTTTCGGCATAAAAATGGTATGTACTGGCAGGGGATTACAGTTATTACAAAGCCTGCACATGGGTGCCATTACTCATAGCTTTGAGGGGAAGACACGGTCATCATCCACTGGGGAGCAGGCAGTGCTCACACCTCCTCATCTGAGGACAGGCCGGCCATTCAGAGGGCTTGGTGGACAGACCGCAGAGTGCCAGGTGCTGGGGCAGGTTCATGGGCTGAAGCCACCAGGAGCCACAGCGGCCGGAATGGGAAAGATGTCCACATGGCCGTTGTGCACATGAGTTCCTCAGCAGCGTGGTCACGAGGTGTTCGCACCTTCAGCCCCTTGTTTGAGGATTTAGTGACCCTGTGAGGCAGGCACACGGTGGTGTTCTTGTTTTATTTTTCCCATTGTACAGATATGACAGTCAAGGCTCCTTAACATTTTGGTGCCCCAGCATACATGGCACAATTCCAAGAATCGAGACCTTTGGAGTTTCATTCATTCATTCACCTGTTGAGTGACTATTCTTCCAGGGCCTGCGATGTGCCAGGACTCTCCCAGACACTGGGGATAAAAAGACGTTTCCAGTTAATGTCTTTAAAAATTGATGGATAGAATTTTCTTGGTTTTAAGTTTCTCTTTCATGCACTTCTCTTAAAACATTGGCATCTGCTACCCAGAACTACGTTAATATTCCTCTAAAATCGCATCATTCTGGGTCCACAGTTCACTAGGGCAGAAAGCCCCGCGGCACTAGGCCAGCTTCTGCCCTGCATCACCATGTCAAGAACAATGCTATGGGCACCTCTGACTCACAGCGAGGGAGCAGGAGGGACAGTGGCTCCATGGGCCAGCTCTGGGGTCTCAGCACTGGCTCCACCATGTACAGCAGTGTGACTCTGGGTAGGACACAAGGGTCACATTGGATGGTGTGGGGCAGGCACCTAGTGGGGTGCCCAGCAAGCAGCAAGCACCGATCAAGGGCATCACTGTTATTATTTTCCATGATGTGTGGCTGGCAGCACTAAGCCAGCACAGGCAGGGTCTTGCCACTAGGTGGGGAACACGAGGGCCAGGTGGGATGAAGCAGGCGGCTGGGCCCCCTGTCTGAGCCTGGGGCTGAGCCAGTGTCCAGTGTCCCGAGGTGTGTGGTCCCCTCCTTCTCCCCTGGGATGTCACATGGATGCAGTGGGGACCCTGAGACAGGGGCCTCCTTGAACACTGTGTGTGTGTGTGTGTGTGTGTGTGTGTGTGTGTGTGTGTGAAAGAGAGAGAGACAGAGACACAGACAGAAACAGAGACAAAGACAGAGACAGAGAGGCACAGAGAGAGACAGAGACAGAGAGATAGAGAAACAGAGAGAAAAGAAATCTTAAATTCTTCCAGTGGTTGGGAAGAAATGAAAGAATAGGAAGTTGGATGTCTCCACGCCCTTTTCTGGGAAGATGTTCCATTTTCTGCACTGTGTAGGGGCAGCCCAGTGCATTCTGCAGCAGGAAACCATGGGAATTACCCAGCGCTGCCTGTGGGCCACACGGGGATGCCACTGTCCCCCTCGTCCTCAGAGGGACAGAGACTTAAATGAGGGATGATGGCAATGTGTGGGGCTGTCTGGGGGCTCATCCCCCCTCCACTCCCCCTCACTGCTGCCCCTGGCTTCTGCTTCCAGCTTGGAGCTTCTCCATCTTCTCCCACCACCCCAGCCACTCCCCAGTAGTGCTCCCTACTGCTTTTGAGGGGACCCACCTAAAGCAGGAGTATCTGTTGGGGAGCACACTGCAGGCCCTGATCTGGGCTGGGTCCCCACAGGAGCACCACTTGAGTGGACTCTGAATTGGGAGCTGGTGTTACACAGGCAGAGAAATCATATACAAAGGCCCTGGGGCTGGCAGGGTTTTTGGGAGCAGCCACTGCACAGACTAGGATGAGCAGAGGGCTGACAGGGTGGATGTGGCAGTCATCAGGGCTTCACTGCAGGCCACACTGAAGAGTTCAGACCACAGTAGGGCAAAGGGAGGCACAGAAGGGCTTGGAGCAGCAGTGTCGGAGGGAGGGAGGCCAGTTAGGTGGAACGATAGGAACTATTGTTAGGTGGGAAGAGAGCTCGAAAGGAGCCAGCGGTGGGTCTCCCCTCCACCATCCTCTAGCCAAGCTCTCTGGCCCTGTCCTATCTCCTTGTTTCTTAAATCAGTTTCAGACACTCGTAACTTTGGGTTCTCAGCCCACACAGTGCCTCACTTGGGGCTGGCTGGGCTTAGAGTCTAAGTGGGGGCCAATGTGCAGTTTGCTCCATCTCCAAACCTTGCACGAGTCCCTCCACCTCCCAGTCTTGGCTTCCAGTCTAGGAACAGGCACTTTCTCCACCTCCCAGGAACAAGAACAGCCAGAAGCCCAGGGATTTACGGCTGTGGCCAAAGATGGGCCTGGTGCTGGGCTCCTAAGAGCACAGGGTGCTGGCTCAGGGGTGGAGGCCGAGGAGTGGTGCTCCCTGCCCTCTGCTGCCCTGGCTGCAGCTTCTGTCCAGGCTCCTCCCCAGCCGCTCTGCTCCTGGGTGACTGTGCACCCAGGGAGGTGCCCTCCAGGGAGGTTTGCGGGTACAGCTCTGTGAGCTTGGAGAGGTAGGGCTGCTAGGTCCCACATATACCTGCCCTATCCTGGGCAGGCTGTGGGGCATCCCACACTTGGAGCCCTGTGACAGAGCTGGAGCCGGGTGCTGCAGGGACAGTGACCCACAGGACAGAGGGGCCACTGGGCAACTCAGAGTCTGATGGCCTGGCTCAGTGCAGCTCATGCAGAGCACCCAGGGACAGACCCCACCTCGTGGGGGCTGCATCCCCAGTGGGAAAGTGCCACAGAGGGAACGCCCAGATGGCTGCAGGCACTGGCCCACCTCACGTCCCCTCTGAGTGAGGGGACGCCTCAGAATGCGGGGCAGGAGGCCAGAGCAGAGCCCAGAGGTGGCCAGGAAGAAATTTGCTGCATTTTGCTGCAGTATCTGCTGGTAGGTATAAGTGCTCCATCCCCTCTTTCTCTCATCAGCACACAAATTCTTTCCCTCACTCTCTCGCTCTCTCTCTAAGTCTCTCATATTCTCCCCCCTCCCTACACTCTAGTATTTGGGTCTATGAAGTCACCACCTCCTTCCCACAACTGCCCTTACAGCTGACAACAATGAAAAGCTCCCGTTTAGTGCTCACAGGGCCCCTCCAGCACCACCACAGAGACAGGAGCCCTTTGATGCAAATAATTAATTTGGTCCCATATTGCATAACATCTTAAAAAGCTTTCCGGGGCAAGCGCCTGCCGGTGGACACTGTGATCTCATCAATATTGCATCGCAGCAGGCACTACTCTTATGCGGTTTCATTAAAATTTAATTTGTGGTTTAAATCTGCAGTGTTTCCTTTAAAAGGATGAGGGGCACAGGAAAAGGAGGGGCAGGCTTCCTTCGGGGTGGGTGAGCGGGGGGGGGGGGGGGAATCCCATGCCCCAGGGGAGGGAGGGGCCCCTCCTTATTGGCCACTGACCGCGTGCTTTGTGTTGAGCTGGAGCTGCTGCGGCTGCTGCGGGAGGAGGCTGGGCCATTCATAGAAAACTGTTCTTTGTTTCTTCTCGGAAGTTCAAGCTCATTCTGCTTTTCCAGGAGACGGCTGCTCCTAGGAGCCCAGGCGTGGGAGGAGGGCCCTGGGGCAGGAGTGGGGGTCTTTCTCTGGATACCCCACTCCTGTGCCTCTAGAACCAGTGTAGAGCTGCAACCCTGCTGCCGCCCTCCTGGCCTTGTGGCCTGGAGCAATTACTTGCCCTCTCTCAGCACAGGGCACCGCACTGCTCGTTAAGTGGATACAGTGTGATTGATGCTCCAATCTGGTCAGCCAGGTGTGGCTGAGGGGCAGGGATGGGGGACTAGACCAGGAGACCCCTGCAGGGGAAAATGCTGGCTGCCAGCTGTGTTAGTTTCATCTGGCCTTGTCACTGAGGTGGCTTCAGACCCCTCCCCGGGCTTTCTATTCCAGTGGGCGGGGGCATACTCTTTCCAGCCCAGAACCCCATGGGAGAGCTCAGAGTCTGGAGGGAGGGGAGGGGAAACCCACAGGCACAGAGCAGGGACACTTGGGGTCTTCATTACACTGCCCACTGGAGCCCAGGAACTCTCCAGTCTCCCCCAATAGGCCGGGCCAGGCTGTGATTGTTTCCTTGCGGAAGGCAGGGATTTGTGCATCCCAACTCCTCTGACATCGTTCCAGAGTGATTAAGTTAAGCCTCCTGGGGCCGGCTGGAGAGAGGACAAATTGCTTTGGAGAACTGATTTGCTGTCAAAGCATTTGCAGCTCGCCCTGGGCTGCGCCCCCAGTGTGAGGCCTCTGCACTGCGTGGGTGCCCTCCCATTCCCCTCCCTGCCCCACACTTAGGCTTTCACATGGCACCTGCACATGCATCACCAGTCACACGTCACACAGGCCCAGGGCATTGCTCGTCTCCTGACAGCGCATCCAACGCCCAGTATCAGAGCCCCCAGCTCCAGCCCACACAGAACCAGCTGAGGGGCGAGGGGGAAAGGATGGGGTAGAGAGAGGTGAGGGGCAGTTGGAGACCCACAGAGCAGGAGCCAAGCCAGCCCGGGATACAGGCTGCCTTGGTCAGACTGGAGAAATGGGACAAGGAGGGGCCAGCCCTTGTCCATGGTGGTTCCATGGAAATGATGGCGTAATGGGGTCGGGCCTCGAACAACAGACCGGGGCTTGGGGGAAAAGGATGTGTGGACCAGTGGATCCTTCCAGATGAAAGTGTGTGGCTGGGATATAAAAAGGACTGAGTTGCTTTGTGGCAGGTCCCAACACTTGGTAATGGAGACAGCTTGGCCTTGCTGAGGCCTGGGGGACAGGTACAGCTCTGGCCATGGGGCTGCTGGCGTGTGGCCTGCTTCTGCATGAGTACCGACCTTGAGCCCCCTCTAGACATGACTGGGCCACGCGAGGAGGGTCAGGGAGCGTGCCGGTGACTGTGAGCCTTGGCATCTCTCCTGGTTCAGCCGCTCTGCTGCTCAGATGCTGAGTGACAGGTAACTTTAGTCTCTGCGCTGCGGTGAAGGTAAGGCGGACGAGGCCTGTGAAGCTGACAGGGTGCGCTGGCTGCTGGCCACTGGCCGTAGAGGCGTCTGGGAAGTGCTGATTGGGATCTTGTTTTCCTCTCTCTCCCTCAGGGCTCAGAGGCTGGCAACAAAGGAGGGGAGTCAGGAGGGCTGAGCCGGCAGGGGTCTCAGGGAAGGGCTCTGGTAGTACTCAGCCCTAAGAAAGAAGTGGGGGATCTCTGAATGGCACCCCAGGCTGGACCCTTGCACGGCAGCCCCCCTTTTTAGTTTAAATTGAAACTTCACATAGCATAAAATCTGCTGTCCTTTTTGTCACGTGTAAGTGCATAGCGGGTGGCAGTAAGCTTGCTCAGAGAGCTGTGCGGTCCCTGCCACCTTCCCACACTGAAGCTCTGTCCCCCTGCACTCTCCCGGCCCCTGGCAATCCCTCTAGGAATCTGACCACTCCAGGGGCCTCTGTGAGTGGGATCCGCAGAATTGTCAAGCTCCTACCTTCTGCTCCTGTGAACGCAGGTGACCTTCGCCTCACTTCTTTGATGTCTCCGCCCCTCTCACAAACGCAGATGCTGAGGCTGCCCTGGGTTCCAGAGTTTCCCAGTCCTAGCCTCCCTGAAGAGCAGCCTCTCCCACCCAAGCGTGCAGCACCCGGCCTACCCCTGGACCAGCTGCCCTCCTCTGCCCCTCCCTAAGCCTTCCTGGAGGCTCTTGGAAGGGGTGCCCCATGCCCACAGCTGCCAGGGTCCTGCCACCCAGCGGTGTGACGGTGCCTCTCTCCCAGGTCTTCGGTTTCATTCTGAGGTCACCCATACTTTCCCAAAGCTTCCTCTCCTGGGTGACTCAACGCCTAGGCAGATTCTGCACAACAGCCTGGCCTGTTGCCATCTGGGAGATGGACCACAACTCAGGGACACAGCAAGGCCAGGAGATGTGGTTGTGTGTGCACGGGGGTGCACTGAGGGACTTTCCCACTGGTAAACCGGGTAGTCTAATGGTTAAGGGAGCAGCCTTCCCTTCACCTCCGCCCCAGGACTGGCACACTGATTCCCAGCTGTGGGTCCTGGCTCCTAAGCTCTCTGACCGCTGGTGAGCACATCTGGAATATGGTGACAAGGCACAGGACTGCTGGGAAGCTGGCCAGGGAGGAAGGATGTGCAGCACTTGGTGCAGTGTTTTATTCCGATTCTCAGCTCACCCTGATCCCTCCCATCCTGGGCCAGGCTCTGCCTCCTTGGTGCCATCTACTCAGCCCTCCACTGGCCCGCAAGCCTCTTCCTACCCCTGCTGGCCACCCCCTAGAGGGCAGTGCCACAGCGCTGAGCACCAGCTGTGGGATCTCAGGCTCTGGCCTCCAGGATTCCTGTGGTTGATCTCCAGGCTTCTCTTGATTGTTTTAAAAATGTTTTGCTACTGGGAAGCCTCAAGCCACTCCACAGAGGGACATAAATAAAGGCAATAACTTGGCCATTAGTGTGTCCTCCCAAGCACCCTGGCGTGCTTCAAGGTGGTCCTTACCCTGGCCAAGGCAGGCAGCGCGAGAACCTAGTCAGCCCTGTCCCCTGCACTGCCCTTGCGCCAGGGAAGAATGGGGCAGGCGACCCCTGGGGTGGGGTGGCGACCTGGGGAGCCAGGTGAGCGGAGAGGTTGCCGGCTGCTTGTCTCCATGCCATACCCCTCCCCCCAGGCTGGACAGGGGTATGCAGAAGGGACACCCAGTTAGGAGGGCATGGGCTTTGGAAGCAGTGGTGGAATGCGGGGCCTGGGCAGCTGTGGGTGAGAGGGCGTGCCTGGGGTCTGGTAGAAAGCTGGGTTAATTAGACCTGACACATCTGAACCTGAGAGGGCTCAGGGTACCCAGGCCACTTCTCCAGCAGCTGCCCACGTGGCCCTGGGCCTCTGTCTTCCGTCCTTTAATAATGTCTACAGACACTTTCTCATTACTTTTATACTTAATAACAGCTTTGTTTTGTTTTGTTTTTGTTTTGTGTGTGTGTGTGTGTGTGTGGGTACCGGGGGTCGAACTCAGGACCTTGCGTGCCAGCAGGCGCCCGTGCCACTGAGTGATATCACCGGCCCTTTTTTCATATGTGGGTACTGGGAGTCAAACTCGGGACCTCGCACTTGCCAAGCAGGCGCTTATGCCACTGAGCTATCTCACTGGCCCTGGTTTTGGGTTTTTTTTAGATAGGGTCTCACTATTTAGTTCGGGCTAGCTTTGAACTCACTATGTAGCCCAGGCTGGCCTTGAACTCATGGTGATCCTCCTGCCTCAGCCTCCCGAGTGTTGGGATTACAAGCATGCACCACCATGTCTGGCTCAGGTTTTTTTGTTTTTTTTTTTTTAACCAGAAAATTCATGCCTGTGATACACAACCCAAACTGTACAGACATTCACTGAGGTGCCTCAGTTGTGCATCTGTGGCTCCAAGGCAGGGTGATTTTCTTTGGGTGTCTTCTGGAAGCCATGGGGAGCCGCTGAGCCTGGGAACAGGGCTGGAAGCTCAGTGTGGGGCTGTGGAGAGGGAAGGAAGCAGAAGGCGGAGATGGATGAGAAGATGGTTCAGGAAACAGGGAAGAACCAGTGAGGGAGGGTGCTGGAGCTGCCCCAAGACAAGGATGTCTGGGCTTAATGTTCAGGACTGAGAGGGTGACATCCCTGGCATCTGTGGCTTTGCTTGAGCTGTTCCCCAGAAGCAGAGCAGGGACTATCGGGACTGGGGGAGGAGCTCAGCATGTCCCCAGAACAGGACAAGTGTCTCTACCCTCCCAGACGGTGCCGAGACTCAAGGAGGCTCTGCACCCTCTTCCCCCTCCTGCCTTTCTGTGGAGCCAGGACCCCCAGAGGCTGTGGCTGGCTTCTGAAGAACTGAGCCCCAAGTGCCAGGATGCGGCCAGGGTGAACAGAGCCTGCCAGGCTGAGCCACTGTGACCCGGCCACCTTCCCCGGGGCCTGAGGATGCTCGGCTCCTTCGCAGCAGCGCGCCTAATTGGGTTTTACACGGGCTTCAGGCACTGACCTACACGCCTCAGTCCCTGCTATCCTTGGCCCTGGTCTTTAACCTCCAGGCCGCACGCCTCCTTCCCACCCAGCCTAATCCACCACCCTGGTTCCAACAGGCAAGGCCAGGCTGGCCAGGGTAGTCACGTGCGCTCCAGCCCCGTGTCCTCCATGGGCAGCTCCCACTTGCCCACCTCCAGAATAAGGAGGGGCACCCCAAGACAGTGAGACCCTAGGTGGCACCCTGGATGCTCCTGAGCCATACCCAGGAGAGCCAGAGCCTGTATGAGCGTTAACCTGGGCAGGGCCTCCTCCCCAATGCTGCACCCCTGTGTGAGTGAGGAGGAGTGGGGTCTTGGTGACTGACCCCTCCTCTGCAGGTGGCAACGACAGTACAAAATGCAGAGGCGTGGGGGGAGGTTCCATGAAATAGTGTATGTCATGACATGGGTCCGTCCATCCATCTCCTGCGTTCTCTTGTCACCTCCTGGCCTAGGGTCTAGACCTGCAGGAGGTGGTGTTGTCCTGGGTGGACCCAGGATCCAAATTCGGTCTGCCCGACCCCAGGGCCCCTCCTCTGCTGCTCAGTGTGTAGACAGTTCCTTTCCGCTCCAGGTGACCAGATGCTCGGCAGCTCTGTTCCCAGAGATTTCAGCGGGGGGGAGCAGAGGGTATCCCGAACTTGTCCCTCAGCCGCCCATCTCGCAGTTCAGCGGGTGGCTGACTGTGCCCTTGTTTGGGTTCCGACAGGTTCCAGCTTGTTTTCCAAGACCTGGTCAGCAGGGCCTGAGGGGAAGCAGGTGCCTGAGTTTAATAGAATGGTTTGTCCTGGCTCCCCAGATGGAAAGCGGTCACGTCCGGATGCTTCCTACATGGCCAAGGCCCATCTGTCCGGGAAATAGAACCCTGAAAGGGTTGGCAGGGAGTGCAGTTAACTTCGTTTTTAAAGTGAGGCCAAAGGTTTTACCAAATCTCAAAGGCAGAGTGACCCGCACATTGGAGGTTTGGTTGAAATCAGGCCGGGACATCAGCTGCACGTCCACCCTTCCTGCTCAGGGTCCCCTCCCCACCCTCCATGGCCCCAGCCTCTGATTTCAGATTTGCCTCTGCTCTTTTCTACATCTCCTGAGAGCAGACAAGCATGAAGCCTGCCCTCCAAGGCTGCATGAATAATAGAACAGAAATCATCCCTAGTTAAAAATAGATATTCTTCTTAATAAATATTTTACATACTGTCTTTAGGATATACAGACCCCCTGACTGAAGAGTTAAAGCAAACCCTGTTATCGAACCCAGGGAACGCAGGAAAGGCTCAGCCCGTGGCCATGGCTCTTGCCTCAAATCCGCCCACTCGGCAGTGACGTCCACGCAGGCAGCAGCGCCCTCACGGCAACAGCGGAACTCGAGGCCAGGAGCAGCTTGGGAATTCTCGGGCATTTTAGTCACCTGTGCATTCTAGGAGGTGAATCAATTATAAAATGCCCTTGGTTAGTGAGGCTCAGAGCTGAAAAAAGCCAAAGGCAAGTTCTCCTCTTTCTGCTGTGTAGTGAGATTTCCCCAGTGAGTGGAAGCTGGGGTGTCTAGGGGCTGTGGTGGGCAGGGAAAGAAAGATCTGGGTGGGGAGGCAGAGGCAGCTGGAGCATGGAGCACTGGCCCATTTTGGAAAACTTGCAAACACAGAACAATCTTGAAGGTCTGCATTAATTAGGACATGGCATGATCTAGATACAGCAAATGAATTTGAGTAATCTGTAGAAATATCTCCAACCCTTGACTGCCCCTCCCCATGAATTTCCCCTGGAATATGGGCAGGCAGGAAATACTGAAGGTTGCCCAGCACACGGGCCACTCAAAATTACCCCCATTTTCCAGCCCTGAGGGATGGGCTGGAAAGCAGACACTGGATAGCAGAGTGTGCTGGGTGGGGACAGCAGGCCCAAGTCTCAGTTTGGTCCTTCTGCCTGGAACGACAGCCCCACATCCCATCTGGTCTGCCTAGTGGGCCTCTGTGACTTCCTTAGGCTGAGCACAGGCCCTTCTCTGAGGGCCACCTGCCCTAAGACAGGACACTGTCTCTTTTTGTGTGGCCTGGTAGATGTGACATGGATGGGTGGGCAGGGGGAGGGTGGATGGGTAGATAGATGCATGAATGGGTAGGTGGGCAAATGAATGGCTGGGTGGATGGTGGGTAGAGGGTGGGAAAGTGAATGAGCAGATTGGAGGTGGGTGGTGGGTGGCTGGGTAAATGGGTGCGTGAGTGGATGGGTGGGAGGGTGGATGGACACACAGATGCCTGCGTGAATGGTGAAAAAGGCATATTGTATTAGACTCCCAGAGGGAGAACTGACCACAGAATAAAAAGAGCTGGGTCACCGCTATTGTTTCAGAGTCGCTCATGTAGCTGTTAATGTGCTTCGACCCTTACCTCTCCTGCTGCCCTCTACCCCAGTTCCTAAATTATTAACTCTGGAAAGGCAGGGCTTAGGGAGCAGGGAAAGAGAGGGTTGGTCCCAGGTTTATGGAGGACGGACAGTGGGAGGTCATGGAGGAGGTGCTGGGCCTCACTCACCTGGCCCACAGCCAGAGGCTTTGAGGATGGCTGTCCTGCTACCACCAGAAAGCCAGGACAGCGTAGGACACGATGGTGTCTCCCGATGGCCTGGAACGAAGCTGGGTGCCTGCAGTACAGCTGGCAGAACTCAGTCTGTGTCGCGCGTCTGCTGGGCGGGGAAAAGAAAAGAAGTTAAAATGTAAAAATGAAGATGTCTAATTATTTTAATGGGATATTTAAAAAATCTATGCCAACATATCTGTTCTTGTTTTAGCTTTTTTTTTTTCCCCTTATTTTGGAAGATTTGTAAGAGAAAAATTAGGAAATGTTTTCCTTTCTCTGTGGATTGAACAAACTCTTAAAATATTAAACTATTATTTAATAATTGATTAAAACTGATCTCGGTGGGAGCCAATCACCCATTTGGCAGGATCTCTTTAAACTTTTAGGGGCTTTTAGCTCCCCCTGGCTCCTAACCTTTCTCTTGTCTGATTCTTTCAGGGCTCAGAAGACAGGTTGCCTCTTGTGGCTTTGTGATGTCACCATGCCTTTGCTGAGCTGTGGGACAGCGGAAGGGAGCTAGACTGATAGAAAAGTCCTGGGGACACCACGTCTGAAGGCAGGAAAGAGCAGAGGAAGGTCTGTGAACAACTGAGACTCGGCACAGGAATCAGAGGGAATAACCAGCGACCCTTGTCTGAGGTTTTCCACACAGGGACCGTGTCTCACTTGCCTCCTTTTGTCCCAGGGCCACTAAAACCATAGAGCAAAGTGGCTCAGAAAGTGGGCTCAGCCATCTGAGTGCCTGGGTTTGAAGATCTGCCCAGCAAGTTACTGTGTTAACTCAGCCAAGGTTCTCATCCTTCGTAAGCCTCAGTTTCCTAATTTGTAAAATGGGGCTAGTAATAGGGACCCCTCCTGTGCCGGTTTGGGAGGACCATGTGTGTGCCATTCTCTCTCTCTCTTTTTTTTTTTTGTCTTTTTGAGACAGGGTTTCGTTATGCAGTTCAGGCTGGCCTTGAACTCACAGCAATCCTCCTGCCTCAGCCTCCTGAGTGCTGGGATTACAGGCGTGCACCACCATGCCTGGCGTGTGTGACATTCTCAGCGTCAGTCAGGGTTACATGATGGCTCTGTAGGTATTGAGTGCACTTGTGCAGAGCTCAGAGGAGACTTGGACTTGAGCTGTTTAGGAGCTGAGGTGTAGCTTGATGGTCGAGCTTGGGCCTAGCATTTGTGAGGCCTTGGGCTCTGTTGAACCACCATGCAAAACAAATAAAAATATCTACTTACAGTTCTATGAGATAAAGGATGATCATGGAAACAATGGAAATGGCCAAATCTAAGCCCAGCCTGGGGGAGATGTTTGTACACCCAAGTTCATAGCAGCACTGAGCACGATGGCTAAGTCGGAAACAAGTGAATGTCCCTCTGTGGACAGACGGATAAACAAAATGTGGTCTGGTCCCACAGCAGGAGGTCATTAAGCTTTAGAAAGGAAGGACATTCTGTCATACGCTACACTATCGCTGAGCTTGGGACGTCATGGGAAGTGACATGGGTCAGACACAAAAGGACAAGTACTGTACTGTATGATTCTACTACAGGAGGTCCCTAGGTTGTCAGATTCAGAGAGACAGAAAGCAGAATGGGGTTACCAGGGGCTGTGCGAGAGGGGTGAGGAGTCATTTACTGGGGACGCAATTTCAGTTCGGGAAGATGAAAAAGTCCTGCAAGTAAACAGTAGTGATGGTTGCACAATAATGTGAATGCGCTAAAGCCACAGAGCCTGTTTCAAAGTGACAAAAGACACTGGGGATGTGGCTCAGTGGAAAGACCTTGGGTCCAATCCCCAGGACCAAAATCTAAAAAAAAAGATGGCAAACGATAGTGTAGCTACTTAATGTACACTTGAAGTGGCTAAGATGGCAAATACTATTGTTATGGATATTTTGCTACAGTTGAGAGTAATAATTTGTTAAGAGTAATAATTTGTTAAGGGTAAACAAAACCTCCCAAAGGTAAGCACACCTGCCTCCCTGCTGGAGCGAATCTCCAGGCATTCGGACAAGATCCCAGTTATTCTCTGCCTGTGGGTCCTGCAGCAGTGGCCTTCCCTGGCTCTGCACACAGACACAGGGTCCCCTGTGGGAGCTCAGTGGGGACTGCACTGACGGTCACACTGTGGGTTCAGCCCAGGCAGCTGGGAGCTCAGAATGCAAGAAGAACGAAACCCAGAAGCCAGGCACACCTGTAATCCCTGTGATTTAGGAGGGCGAGGCAGAAGGATTGGAAAAAAAAAAAAAAAAAAAGACAGTAAATGTTAGTAATAGCTGCTTAATGGAATACCAGGACACTACCAAAAAGATAAATCCTTTTAACGGTTACTGATTGATTGCAGTACCAGGGATTGAACACAGAGCCTTCACACTGAGCTACATCCCCAGCCCTTTTAATATACATATTATTTTTTGAGACAGAGTCTTGCTATGTTGCTAAATTGCCTGGGCTGGGCTCCAGTTTGTGATCCTCCTGCCTCAGCCTCCCAGAGTGCTGGGTTTACAGATGTATCCTGGCTATTTTTTCACCTTTATGAAGAATTTTAAATAATATGGAAATAATATGTTTAATAGCAGGGTACCAAACTGTACTTTATGGATACGATCACAGCCACATCAGACCCACAAAGAAATATTTGGGGCTGGGAATGTTGCTCTGTGATGATGCAACACGTGTCTAGCGTGTATGAGACCCTCAGTTCCATCCCCAGCACAGTAAAACAAAACAAACCAAAACGGAAACCTTTAAGCATAGTGAAAAGATCAGAAAGAAGTTCATCAAAATGTAGAAGATCATGGGGGACTTTTTTCCCTTCTCCTTAAAAAAAAATTGTGAAATTTTCTGTGATGAGCAGGGACTTGACTGCAAACCCTTGCCCTAAGGTACTCTGTCACCCTGGCACCGCCCTGGGGTCCCAGCACCCAGCGCAGCGCAGGCTGAAGTCTGAGCGTGAATAAGTGAGTTTGGCACTTACAATGGAAAAGCCCCACCACACATTATTTAACGAAAAACGTTGACTTTCTCTGGCCCTCGAGGTTGGAGGGACCCAGGAGAGCGGCTCTGTGCACTCGCGGGTAGTCTGCGGCGCTCTCCCTAGGACTCCTGACACCCCCAGCCCCCGACCCAGGCAGCTTCCCAGCCTCTGGCTGCCAGGGAAGACGGAGAACTCCTTCAGCCCTCTCCCAACTACCCCTGTCCCTGGGCATCTGCGCCTCCGAGCAAGGCTGTGCCCTGGGCTTTCTGAACAAACACCTCCAGGACAGTCTGACTGCAAAACTTGGGCCAGAAATCCACCCTGGAACCTTCGCAGTGTATAGATTTTGTTGTTGCCCTGAACAATCCAGTTTTACTGATCAACAACAGGCTCTGAACCTGCCTGGGAGGTGCAGGGAGAAGAGGTAAAGGCAGAGTTTGCCAAGGGGCTTCTGAAAGGCCTGGGGCAAGAGGGCAGGTGTGTTGGTCAGCTTTGAAGGGAGCCAGATGAGCAATCAACTTCAGAACAGCATCTCTTCTCTATGCTGGGCCCTTCCAAATACACTGCCTGAAGGAGTAGCTTCTAATGTCCAGTCACAGAATTTTAATGCAGGGTCATGTCTCCTCTTTTTTTTTTTAATGTGTGTACCGGGGGTCGAACTCAGGACCTCGCGCTTGCCAGACAGGCGCTTATGCTGCTGAGCTATTTCACCGGCCCTCATCTCTCCTCTTGTTCCTTCATTTTAGAGTCAGAAAGAAAGAGACTTGAGCCAAATGTGTGGCACACACTTGTAATCCTTGCACTCTGGGAGGCTGAGGCAAGAGAATTGCAAGTTTGAGCCCAGCCTGGACAACTTGGCAATTTATCAAAACCCTGTCTCAAAAATAAATAAATAAATACAATAAAATTTAAAAAGGGCTAGGGATATAGCTAAGTGCAAAGGCCCTGGGTTTAAACCCCAGTACTAGCCAGGTGTGGTGACACACGCCTGTAATCCTAGTACTCAGGAGGCTGAGGCTGGAGGATCTCTGTGAGTTCGAGTCCAGCCTGGGCTATATAGCGAGACCCTATCTCAAAATACAAAACAGGGCCGGTGAGATGGCTCAGTGGCATACGCGCCTGCCTGGCAAGCGCGAGGTCCTGAGTTCGACTCCCGGAACCCATATACGAAAAAAGGGCTGGTGATATCACTCAGCGGCATGGGCGCCTGCTGGCGCGCAAGGTCCTGAATTCGACCCCGGTACCCACAAAACAAACAAACAAACAAACCCCAGTACTGGAGAAAAAGAGAGAAAGAAAGAAAGAAGCCTGGTCAGGACCAGCCCAGACCACCTGCAGCAGCTCTCCGGGGGCAACAGTGCTGTGTCTACAGGGAGCATCAGTCAGGGCTCTCCTGAGCGACAGAAGCCATAGGATGCACACACGCATGCACGCACGCACACTCATACACAGATGAACTTTAAGGGACCGGCTTTCTCGACTGTGGGGGCAGCGAGTATGGAGTCAGCAGGCAGCCTGCATGTTCCTGCAGGGCTGGGTGTTTCAGGCTGGAGGCCAGAGGCTGCCTGAATTCCTTCCTCTTCTGGGAAGCTCTTTGCTCTTTGCTCTTCACCTGGTTGGACGAGGCCCACCCACACAATGGAGCATGATCTGTGTTACTCGGGATAAGGATGTGAATGTTAATCTCATCCAGAAAGCCCTTCACAGAAACATCTAAATGGGAGTTTGGCCCAACAGCCAGGCACTGTAGCATGGTCAAGTTGATGCGCAAAATTAACTGCCTGCTCACTGTGGAGCATTTGGCACCTCTGACTCCTGTCTGCTCAGTGTCACTAGTGTCCCCAGCCATGTGACAGCCAAAGACAAGACCCTGCCCCACTACTGAATGGCCCCTGGTGGGTGGGACTCTCCCCAGTGAGAAGGTTTGGGGAAGGGGTCGGAAAGCCAGAAGTTACTAGAACCCATGCTGTGTCCACCTTCCCTGCAACTGGATTTAAACATCTCAAGCTCAGGCCACTCGTCTTCCCTGATGTCCTCCAGGGAACGAGGTGGCCTGAACCCACAGCTGGGCCTCTCCGCATGTCTTGGTCTCCGCTGGCCTGACTTCTCTGACGATCTGTCCGTGGGTCTCGGCTCCGGCCGCCTCTGATGAACAGCCACAGTGATGGATTTGGAAACTGGCCCAGAAATCAGAGATTCTGTAATAATTAGAGATCATTTGGGGTCCTGCTCCTGTGAGCTGTTTGAAGCTAAAATAGAGCTGTTTCACCGCATTCCTGAAGTGTGTGACTGCCATATTAGGAACCAAATGCTGCTGGGCTCCTCCTGACCCTCGCTCCTGTCCTTTCTAAAGGGTGATATATGCAACTCAGCCTCGGGGACAGTGACGTAGGGACCTGTGTTTTAACCCTTGATATTTACCCACTTTGGTCAGTTCACCAATCTCCGGTCTCAGATTTGCAAAGTAAATGCTATGCCCTTTTCACAGAGCTGTCATGCATAAAAACTGCCACTGTGTCCCCTGGCTCCTGTCCCCTAGTGAGCCCTGGAGTGGGGGCTGCTGGCACGCGGGGTGGGGGCTGTGCTCTGAGGACAAGCCTGTGCTTGTTGTAACAATCACACCCCCTTCCCTTCTGGTTCCAGAGCCCCAGGGCTGGTGCACATGCGAGAGGAGCTGGCACTCTGCCTCCCCAGTGGGCAGCGGCCTCTGCTGCTGATGCCCGATGCCTGGAGTGGGGAGAAAGAGGGCAGAGCAGGGGGCCCCCCAACTGCCGCTCCTGCCTCCAGCTCGGACCTGGCCCCCCATTCAAGGGGGAAGAGGAGGCACAAAAAGAAAACAGAGAGAAGGAGGCAAGGACCCCCAAGGCCTGCTTCAAGTGTTATCATGTGAGCAGGCCTGGGCCCCAAATCACCACCACCCTCGCCATCTGTGGTCCAGGGGGGCGTTTTCATCCAGGGGGCACTGTGCAGGGCTCTTTATATTGACCTGGAGGGTCACAACCTCTCCCCCTCCCTGCTCCTTTCTCACAACTATGCAAACCCATTGCCCATCTTAAAATATGGCGCCAAAGCCCAGCAAGGTGGCACATTCCTGTAATTCCAGCACTCTGGGAAGCTGAGGCAAGATTGCAAGTTTAAGCCCAGACTGAGCATTTAGTAACTTAGTGAGACCTTGACTCAAAATAAACAATAAAAAAGGGCTGGGGATGTAGTTCAGTGTAAAGACCCTGGCATCAATCCCCAGTAGGGCCTGCTCTACCCCTCCCACTCCTTCATAGATGCCATAAGTAAAACACCACTTCCAATGTCAATCTCTCAATTCAGAAGGTTTTTTTTTTTTGAGACAGGATCTCGCTATGCAGTTCAGACTGCCCTTGAATTCACTATGTAGCCCAGGCTGGCCTTGAACTTACTGTGATCCTCCTGCCTCAGCCTCCCTAGTGATGGGATTACAAGCTTGCGCCACCACACCCAGCCTTGCTTGGAAGTGTTGAAAGACAGTCGGTACATGGTGTGTCACACTATTGTTTCTCCATTGTTGTCTTTTTGTAAAGTTGTATTGTTGCAGAAAGAAATCCAACCGGGACCAAAAGGAAAACGCTCCGCACTGAGGAGTTTGGAAGGTAGCTTGTTTATTAACGCTAGTGGACTAATTGGAACCAGGTCCAAATCATCAGCCCCGAGTCAGTTTAGAGTTCAGTTTAAATACATTTTTGCAAGCAGGAAGTACAAAGCTGATTGTAGGTTATTACATGATTGGTTACATGAATTAAATCATATGTTGTCAGGCAGGCTTACTCTGAGCAGGCTTACTTATAAGGAATTGTTTATTATTAAGTGGGAACATTCTGGGAAAGGGGAGGGGGCTTGAGCAGAGCAGGTAGAATTAAATGTGTCCTTGACTGGGCCAGGCTGCTCTGGGCCCAAAGTCCTTGAAGCAAGCTGGAAAACGACAAATGTATCCTTCTGGGTAGGAAAACACAGACATTACAGCTGGACATAGTCAGGTTGACCTCGCACATTATCTGGGAGAAGCAGCTGGACACAGACAGTCAGGGCTGACTGAGTCTAAGTATGTGACAGGCAGCATGAACACGGTCAGAGGCTACTAATTGATTTCTAATTTCTGCTGTAAGATTTCTATAGGTTTGCTATTCTATAACTTTGCTCTTACAGTATGATGACAATAAACTTCATTTATCTTGTGTGGCACTGGGGATTGAACCCAGGGCCTTCAAACTAAGCTGTATCCCCAGCCCCTTTTAAAATTTTTAATTTTCAGACAGGGTCTCGCTAAGTCGCTAAATTGCCCAGGCAGGGCTCAAACTTGCAATCCTCCTGCTTCAGCCTCCCAGAGTGCTAGGATTATAGGTGTATGCTACCATGCCCAGTTTCATTTAGTCATTTTATTGATGCCTCGGAGCAGGTCTCTGGGTGTCTGTTAGTGACTCATTTTCCCTAAGAAGGTAGACCTTTGGTCCTGTTGCAGATCTGAGCTCTGCAAGCTCAGAGTCTTGTAGGAGGTGCAAGGCCCCCTTTGCCCTCCAGCACATAGGGACTCAACATGTGCATGTAGGAGAGATGCACGGGGGCATGGACCAGTGGGGGCACAGGAGTGAAGATGGGTATTAGGTTGGGTGATGAGTAGATGCATAGATGAATGAGTAAATGAATTTTGGGCCAAAAAATTTTGCCCAGAATCCATAGCTCTCCAACCTTGTAACTGATTTTGTTAAATGAGGAAAAAGGACATTTCTTTTTTTACTCACGCCATAAGGTTGTTGTGAGACTAAAAGTAGATGATATAAGCCAAAGTTCTTTGGCTACTGATGCAGAATTATACCTATGAAAGAAAGTATTATACAAAGGAGAACACTCTCTTCAGTCTAACCTCGGAAACTCTTCCAGGGGAGGTGGTGATTCATGTAATCACTTCTGGGTCCTCTTGCAAGATGTGGCAGCCTCCTGGCTCTTGGAGGTGGGATTCAGAACCGCTGAGCCTCTGTCAGATATGCTACCTCCCTGCAGATAGGAGGTGGGTGCTATGGACAGTTTATTCTCCTGGGAACGCCCAGTCTAGGGGGTCATTTAGATTGTGCAGGTTATGGGGGCAGCTCATTTTTTCCTCAAAAAATCACGATCAGCTTCTTCCCCCAGTTACAGTCTGGGCACAAGCAGAGCCCAGAGCAGTGGTAACAAACCCATTGGGCTGGGTCTGGGGCGTTGGTGCAGCTGTAAATGATGAGGCACCGGGAAGGACACTGATGTCCCTGACACCCCCAAGGGTCACCCATGAAGTCCTGAGGTGCTTCTGATGTGGTGCCGGAGCCTCCAGGAAACCTGGGAGAAGATTTCTTTTTCTTTTCTTTTCTTTTCTCTTTTCTTTTCTTTTCTTTTCTTTTCTTTTCTTTTCTTTTCTTTTCTTTTCTTTTCTTTCTTTCTTTCTTTATTTCTTTCTTTTTTTTTTTTTTTTGAGACAGGGTCTCACTATGTAGCTCAGGCTGGCCTTGAACTGCAGCAATCCTCCTGCCTCAGCCTCCTGAGTGCTGGGATTACAAGCCTGCGCCACCACACCTGGTCGGGAGAGGATTTCTTGTCTCTCCTCCAATGCTAAGAGGTAGCAAATTTTTTCCTGAAGGATTAATGGATCTTGGTGTCACGAGGGAGCCTGATTTACAGCTGGCCTTCTCTGTCCTCTCTAGCCTGACAAACTCTTACAGCTAGGTTCTTTTTTTTCTTTTTTTTTTTTTCCTTCAGTGCTGGGGATTGGGCCCAGGGACTTCACACTGAGCTACAAACATCTCAAGCTCATTTTTATTTTCTTATTTTGAGACAGGGTCTCACTAAGCCACTAAGTTCCCAGGCTGGGCTCCAATTTGTGACCCACCTGCCTCAGCCTCCCAGAATGCTGAGATTACAAGTATGTACACTATGCCTGAATTGAGCTAAGTTCTTGGGCAGCAAGGTCAAATGAAGGTTGTTATTTTATTTTCCTTTTTTTTTTTTATAGTACTGAGGATGGGACCCAGGGCCTCATGCATGTTAGGTAAGCATCCCCAGCCCACAGGTTGTTATTTTAAAACAAGAGAACACTGTGACAATTTAAGAATATTGTTGTGGGGCCGGTGAGATGGCTCAGCGGCATAAGCGCCTGCCTTGCAAGCGCGAGGGCCCGAGTTCGACTCCCGGATCCCACATACGAAAAAGGGGCCGGTGATATCGCTCAGAGGCACGGGCGCCTGCTGGTGCGCGAGGTCCTGAGGTCGACCCCCCGGTACCCACAAAAAAAAAAAAAAAAAAAAAAAAAAAAAGAATATTGTTGTGAAGGATGAGCCAGAGCAGTGCCAAGCAGCTCACAGGAGGGTCGGTGTGGTGTGACAGCTCTCTTCCTTGCAAATACTCAGCCCTTTTGAGCTCAAGCTCTGGGGAACTGATTCATGATAAGCCAACTCACAAGAGACTGAATGACAAACCTGAATGGCAATGCGCTTCTTTCCAAGCGGAGGGAAAGTCAGAGAGGCAAAACAGGGCAGGGTCTTTGGGCTACACGCGTCATTGCTCCTGGGGCCAAATTGGAAAAAGGGACCCTTCACATTCATTGCTTCTAACAGTAGATCACTAAAAGGACGGGACTGTCAGGAAGTAACCCCAAGTGGCCCAGCTTGGAAGGGCAGAGGACCACTGAAGCCTTGGCATCAAGGATTCAAACTTAGCTGTAAGACCTTCGAGGTCAGTGAACCCAGTCTCTTCCCAGAGACCAGATTACAGTCCAGAGCTGAGATTGCAGGTGTGCAGTCATAGCTGCGATTCCTGCATACATAAGTAAACCACAGAGCCGATGGATGTATTTCTGCCTTTTAGCTGCCAGGGAAATGAGGGGCCAAGGCTCTGGGAGTGAAAATAGACTCACAGCCCAGGGAGCATGATGCTCTTGGTAGACATCTATAGTCTCCAGGCAGCTCGGGGGACAGTTCTGCTAAAAGCACAGAGGGACCTGAGATGGCAGCGTGGGATAATGCATGAATGTATGTGCATTATGTGAAGGTGTGAGTAGGTGAGGGCAGGAGAGGGTGACACAGAGCAGGGGAGGGTGCTGAGCAGAGAGCTAGGAGCCGGCCTAGGGAGTTGGTGAGTGATTGGAGGGTTTTCCAAGAGAGAATTGGGTCCAGTCTAAGTAGAAACAGACAACAAATGTGTTGTTAACTATTGCTGTGTATCAAACCCCAAAACTTAGTGACTCAAAACAACTTCAGGCTGAAAGTGTGGCTCAGTGGTAGAGAGCTTGCCCAGCACTGCAAAAACAAATGGCCCTGGTTTCCAGTCCCAGCACTGCAAAAACAAAAACAACCAAATAAAAGACACCATTTCAGTGGTCATCACACCTTTCCTGGGTCAGAACCGGGGTGTGATGGCAACCTCTAGCTCTGAGCCCCTCAAGAGGTCGTGGTCAACTCAGGGCCCCTTGGAAAGGGCTCGTCCTCTGAGACCACTCAGGTAGCTATCGGCAGGACCCAGCTCCTCCAGGCTTTCAACCAAGGTTCTGTGGGTTCCACCACATGGGATGCTCTACAGAGGATGTCACAACCGCAGCTCTGTCAGATGCCAGGCTTTCCTCCCCAAAGCTAGCAGAGCCTCAAAGCAGATGGGGAGGCAGAAGAGGTGGAAGGTGGAGGGCAGGAGGGAGGGGAGAGGACAGGTGAGAGGCAGAGAAGGGTAGTGGGGCCAGGACTCTGCCTTCCGGGCCTGGCAGCTCCGGCCACCCTCCCTGATCTTCCCACTGTCTTTCCCTCTGAGCTGCCCTGTTGTTCTCACCCTCCTTCTCCATCCAAACGAATCCTACCTGCTCAAGTTCCACCACCACACGCTGTGAATCCTCCACGCACAGCGCTCCCATCCATGGAGACTTTTCCACTCCAGCAGCCTTGCACAGCCTGCGGCTGCTGTTCTGTAGAGAACAGGGCATCAGGTCACGCTCTTCCCCTTTCTCTGTCACCTATGCTTGGGGCACCACTGGCGATCTCTTCACGTGAGTTAAAGCCACGAGGGGCTGGAGAATCCTGCCGAATCCAGGAGACTGGAGCATAGAGCGCGTAGCAACACCTTTCCCATGCACACCTGAGGCCCCGGGTCACTCTGTTTGCCAACAGTCAGCTGGGAGCTAGGTTCAAGAAGTTGGAGCACAGATAGGTCATGTTTTAGAAACATAGAGAAACACATGCAACATAAGATTTACCATGTAACAACACGATTTTGATCACTTCGAAGTTTACATCTCGGTGGCACTCAGCACGTTCACACTGCTGTGTGGCCGTCACCACTGTCCATCCTCAGAGCTTTCATCTTACCCCATGGAAGCTCTGTCCTCATTAAATGACTCCTCATTCCCTCTTCCCAGCCCCTGGGAACCTCCTCCTACTTTCTGCCTCCAGGAATTTGACGACTCTAGAAACCTCTGATAAGTGAACCCTGTCTTGTTTGTCCTTTTGTGTCCAGCTTCTTTCAGTGGACACAGTGTCCTCAGGAGCCACCCATGTTGTAGCAGGTGCCAGAATTGTCTTTTATTGCCCCCATGCTGGGCATGAACCCGAGGCCTCACTCATGTCAGGTAAGTCTTCTACCACTGTGCTACATTTTTTCAGAGCTAGACAGTATTCCCATGTACGGACAGCCACATCTTGTGTACCCACTCATCTGTGGATGGACACCTGGCTGCCCCCACCTGGCTCTGGTAACCGTGCTTCTATGAACATGGGAAAGCAGATGTCTGTGCAGGACTGGTCACCTAGGGGAGGGGCCAAGAAGAGAAGGGTGCGGAGGGCAGGGCCATTAGGAGGGGAGCCCAGAGTGGCAGTGGTCAGGAGGAAGCCCCATGCTGGTATGGGGCTAGAGAGGGTGGAGCCACAGGGCTGGGGGGCTTTGCCCATGCTGCACTGTATCCATCTCTGGTCTGACCGTCCCTAACCTGAGCCCTCAGTGGCTATAACCCCTCGGCCTCCTTGGCATGCATTCTCCTGAGGCCAGGTCTTGTCCTCCCCTTGACTGGGACCTCCCCCATGTGCTATGGTCGTAAGCAGATCCAGGGAGACTCTGTCGTAAAATTCAGCTCCCAGGGAGCTGAATCCAGAACTGATTCTGTGTTGTTTCAGAGTTGGGCCATCCAAGTCCTGCTGGGAAAGAGGCATATGCCAGCAGCACAGAAAAGTCACCATGCCAAGGTGAGTCGTGGTGAAGGGACTGGGGGGCCTAGGGAGGCAGAACATCCCTTGTCTGCCCTGGTTAGCAGGTTCTGTGCACCAGGCAGCGGGCACTCAGGGGCACCACACTTGCCTTAGCCCGATTCTGGTTTGTCTGCTACAGCACCATAATGACCATTAAAAGCCAGCCCCAAACTCATTGGTGTCATGCTCCATTGTCCATTCCCGTGGGTGTGGTGCTAGGTGGGGTGGTTCTGCTTCACATAGCAGGTAGGGTTTGGTGCACACCTGTAATCCCAGTTACTGGGGTGGTTGATGCAGGAGGATCACAAGTTTGAGGCCAGCCTGGGGTCAACTTAGGGAGACCCTGTCTTAAAAAAAAAAAAAAAAAAAAAAGACTGAGGATGTAGCTCAGTGGTAGAGTGCTTGCCTGGCACGTGTGAGGTCCTGGGTTCAATCAATACAAAAAAAAAAAAAAGAAAGAAAGAAAGAAGGAAAGAAAGAATCAGACTGATAGTCAAGGTAAGGGTAAGCATGTCCCACCTTCATGAAAAGTGGTGTAAGACACACAAGGGTGGGACACAGAGAGGGGCAAAAAATTGTGGCAAATGTGGATGCTTCAGAGGAACCTGGGCAGCTGCTTCTCTCTCCCTGGAAGGGAGATTTGTTTTTCCCATGATCTGTCTCTCTGATCCCGAGTCCAAGATTCCCTGACTCCTCATCGATGCTTGGTGAACCACGCTTGAGCAAACAAAACTCATTCTATGCCGAGGGGATCCTGAGGGGGCTCAGGTATCTTGTTCACTCCTAAATCCCCTACAAATTCATCTTCTTTCCCCCGGGCTTACTAGGAAATAAAACCCTCCCTCGGAGTCTGACGTGTCTGAGCAGAGCTCCGTGGGGCTGAATTGAAACTCGGAATGTTTGTGGATCCGAATCGAGCTGGATTGGCAGGGCCGGAGGAAGAAGCATGCTGCTGAAATCCTGCCCAAGTTGTGGCTGTCAGCTGCCCAGACTGCCAGACTCACTCTTTCTGGATGTACGTGTGTTATGGATTGTGCTGTAAGGTTTCCTTGCTCTTGGGTTTTTCTGTGAAGGACATGGATTACTGAAGAAAATCCAGCTTACATGTCCAAGGGCAAAGCAGGCCTGGCTATCTGACTTTTACATGCTTCATGAGCCTCCTGAGGTTTGTCTCTAAGTAGGATTTATGTCTCCCCAGATGTGAGATGTGAACTGAGGGGCCGGGAATAAGCTTGCGGGAGGCTGTGAGAGCCAAGCTGGCTTGCCATGTGCTTCACATGCATTTCAGAAGGCAGAGGGTTTTTTCTTATCAGTTAGAAAAAAATTAATGTTTGGCCATGTGAAAATCTGCCCTAATTTTTTTTTTTTCTTCTGGCACTGGGTGATTGAGCCTACAGCCTCTGCACTGAGCTACATCCCCAGCCCCTTTTTAATTTTTTACTTTGAGATAGAGTTTTCCTAAGTTGCCCAGGCCAGGCACGAACTTACAATTCTCCTGCCGCAGGCTCCCAGAGTCTGCCCTGATATTATTGATTCTGACATGAAATGCACATGGCTGTAACTCTGTGACTGGGCTGGGGAGCTGGCTGACGTGTTCCCTGTGCTGGGCCATGGCTGCTTTGCGGAGAGCTCAGGTACCTATGGAGAGACTCAGGTCTTCCCGTGTGATGTGCAGAGTGGGGATTCTAATCAGGCTGGACAAAGCATGTGGCAGTCTGGAGACATTTTTGGTTGTTGTGATCAGGGAGAGGGAGGTGCTATTGGCCTCTCGTAGGCAGAGCTGCAGGATGCTGCAGAACACACCACAAGTCCAGAACAGCTCCATAGCAAAGAATCATTTCTTCAAAGTATTATTCAGCCCTGAAAAGGAAGGGAATTCTGACACACGCTTGCTATGGTTTGAATGTGGCCCCTCCAAAGTTCAGGTGTTAGAACTTAAGGGCTGTTGTAATGGCATTAAGAGGTGGGGCCTTCAGAAGATGACGAGGTCATGAGGGCTCCCCCCTTGTGGGTGGGATTAGGTGTCCTTATAAAAGGACTTTAAAGGAGGGAACTTGTGCCTTTTGCCCTTCACATTCTGAGATGTGAGGACACAGCGTTCCTCTGCAAAAGGAGTGCTCAAGGTACCGTGTTGGAAGCAGAGAACAGCCTTCACCAGACAAGAAGCCTGTGTTTGGCACCTCCATCTTGGACTTCCGGCTTTCAGAACTGTGAGGAATAGATTTCTGTTCTTTATAAATTACCCAACCTGTGGTGTTGCGGCAGCACAAAATAGGTTAGGACAATGGTGTAGCATGGAGGAAACTTGGAAACAGGTAGAATAAGCCAAAGGACACACATTGCACCATTCCGCCTACATGAGATCCCCATAGTAGTTGAATTCATAGAGGCAGGGGATGAGCATTGCTGGGGGCTGAGGAAAAGGTGGGAGGAATTTTTTAATGTGGACAGAGGTTCAGTTTGGGAAGATGAAGGAGTTTGTGGATACATAGAGGGGATGGTTGTGCAACTGTGTGAATGTACTTAATGCCACTGAACTGTGCATTAAAAATGGTTTAAAATGGTAAATTTTATGTTGCCATTTTAAAAAAGAGCTAAAATATAAAATTTTTTAAAAAAAGAATCATTTGCTCAAAATGTCAGCAGTGCTGAGGCTGAGAATGGTGGCACAGGTTGTGTGTGACAGGTGATGTCTCTGGCCCACTGGTGCCGAGGCTGGGTGGTGTATAAGGAACAGAGATCTATTTCTCATAGGTTTGAGGCTGGTAAGTCCAGGATCAAGGTGCTGCAGGTTTGGGGTCCAATGAGCATCTGCTTCCAAGATGGCGCCTTGCTGTTCTGGGGGATGGTGCTCAAATGGAGAAGAGCCAGAGGGGCAAACCTCCCTCCCCTACCCCTATAGCCCTTCTGTCAGGGCCTTTTTGTCAGGAAAACCACACTGTCTGTTCTCCCTATGCTGTCACACTACAGTCAGCACAGAAGACTTTGTGACCCCCAAAGGTGTGGGGGCTTCTCCCCACCAGCAAGCAAGCCATCAACTCTGGGACGGTACATGCTGGGTACTCTCTGATCCAATTCAGTGCTGACGCTGTCAGCCTGGAGGCAGCATCAGATTGCCAGGTGGAGGCTCAGTCCCCAAGAGGGCCACCCCCAGATGCCAGCCATGCAGCCTCAGGTGATTGATTTCATCATGCTTCTGGCCAATTGGTTATGGTATGGCTGAAGTATATGGTGAATATTTAAATTAACAGACTTATTATAGTAAAAGATACATTGCCCTTAATCCCCCTCAAAATCCTGCCCCTTGCTTCAAACACACATATCCCACCATTCTTGCCACTTTCTGAAGCAGTTCTGGAAGTCTTATTTCATGAGTGTTCTTAGATGAGCTGTTATGGCTGCCCTGAGTTATTCAAAACATTTCCCTGTCATGGTCATTTTGACTTTGGGGAAGAAGCAGAAGTCCCATGGTGCCAGAGCCAGTGAATAAGGTGGATGAGGACCACTAGAATATTTTCACAAGCCTGTCTTTCCATTAAAATGGCACTCAGCAGTAGCATTCACCACATTTTTTATCACATCTCGTAAAGACACGAAAGACTTCCAGAAAGTGGCAAGAACAACTGTATACATGTGTTCAAAGTGAGCAAGAATATTTTAAGGGGGATTCATGGCAACGTTTTTGACTATAATAAAAAACAAATTTTAGCATTCACTGCATTTTTCAATCACATCTCGTGAACCGGGGTTTACACAGCTCCCTTGCTGGGTACAATTACTTTGCTAGAGCAGTCACGGGACTCAGGGGCACACACCAGGACAGTATAAAGGACATCACAAAGGATACAGATGAAAAGTGCTTCGAGCGAGGCCCGTGGGAAGGGCAGAGCTTCCCTGCCCTCTCCAGGCACCCTTGGGACCTCCACGGACTCAGCTGTCTGGAAGCTCTGGAACCCTGTCCTCTGTCCTTCTGGGTGTTTGTGGAGACCACGTTGCACGTCTTATGCTGATAGACCAGGCGGGAAGCCCAGCCAGGCCTGTCTGTCCAGCATTCTTGGCCTCTCCGGGCAGCATTCCTCCCTGCAGGGCATGGGCAGGACCCCTCTAGAATGCAGGGGAGGTTTCTCACTATCTTGACCTACTATTGGATGAGGTAGTTCAGAGAATTGTTTTCTGGTTTTAACTAAAGGCAGAGGAAGGCTAGTTTCTCTGACTGCTTTGAGAAAGAGAAATTCCAGTTTCTACAGCCTGCCCTGGGCAGGAAGTTAAGATCCAGGAGCTGTGGATGAAAATCACGCACAAAATACATATCGGTCCTTAACTACTTCTTCAAGTGCCCACTTCTTGATACTATCACACTGGTGATTAAATTTCAACATGAATTTTGGAGGGAACAATGTCTTTCAAACTGTAATACAGCTGCTGGCTTGATGAGCGGCTATGACTGTGCGGGGTGAACGGCCACCTCCTCGCACGTCACACGAGTCTCAAGACCTACACAGCAGCAGTTTCTCCTCATCTCCTTCCTGCCCATGTGTGCCCACCGGACCTCCAGTTCCTGGGCAAACTCCATTTGTGTGGTAGGATTCCCCAGAAAGACAGATTAATAGAGATGCATATCCATACGTATCAGGGGAACCATGCAGTTATGGAGGCTGAGAAGCCCACAACGGGCCGTCTGCAGGCTGGAGACCCTGAGATGGCTGCAGAGCGTCTGAGCGTAAGTCCAAAGACACTGCAAGTAGTGACTGATGGTGCGACTCCCACTCAGGCTGAAAACCCAGGAAGCCCCAATTGCTGGTACAAGCCCTGGAGTCCCGAGGCCAGAGAGCCTGGAGTTCTGTCCACAGGGAGAGTCAGTGCCCGAGCACTAGGACAGGGAAAGGAAATCCCTCCCAGGGCCTTTTTCTTCTCTCCAGAACCCCCACCGAGTAGATGTGCTGCTTGCCTTGGGGGCTGTCTTCCTCCCTGAGCCCACCAACTCATGCCAGCTTCCTGGAGACGCCCTCCCAGACACCCCCGGAATTGTGGCTCCACCTGTCCTTGAGGTGTTACCTAATCCAGCCAAGCTGACACCTTAAGTGAACCAACACAACTTGGGTTGCCCCCTGTTCCCAAGGAGTCTCTTACAAACTCGAGGTCATCAGGGGAGGCCCTTGTCGCTCTTCCAGCCTCTGTAGCTTGACTCCCTGCCTTGGGTACCTTCCAAGGGACAGTCCCTGCTTCAGGGACCCTCAAAAGACAGCCAGTGTCTGTAACTTATGCTTCCTTGGTCCCTCCCAAGCAGCCCCTCAGTATTGTGCCCCACTTTGTCACCTGGTACCGAACTGGCCCTGCTTTTTTCCCAGGATCCTCAGACCTAGCTCTTCCAGCAGATCCCACCCCATCTACCTGCCCATTCTTGGCTCTGAACAGTTAGGAGCTCAGGCCGGCTCTCCATCCTCTCTGTCTCCACTGTCCCAGTCAAATCTCTTCCTCCGTCCTTAGCCATAAGCCAATACAGTTTGTGGACCACTGGGTCCCCATGTGAGGCACACATGTCTCCCAAACACATGGGACCATCCAGTTCTAGAAGTTTCTTTTAAGGGGATTGTCTCGGTGACTTGATTTTCTTTTGTGACAGGCATAAGGACTGCAGCAGACCAGGACACACTAAGTTCTTGCTCTTACTGGCTTACTTTCCAGAACAATACAACGTAAGTATGAGATATGCCAAGTGGCCATGAAGGCAGTAAAGGGAAACAAAGCAGGATGAGGGGATGGAGGGGATAAAAGGAGTTATTTTTCTCTTCCTTCCTCTCTTCCTCCATCCCTCTTTCCCTCTCCCTTTTTTATTCCTCCTCCCTTCTTTCCTTCCTTTCTTTTTCTTTTTTTAAGTACTGAAGATTGAACCCAGAGCCTCAGGAATGCTAGGCAAATGCTCTACCACTGATCTACACCCCCGGGCCTTTTCATGTTATTTGAGACAGAGCCTTCCTAAACTACCTAGGGTGGCCTCGACTTCATAGTCATCCTCCTGCCTCGGCCCTGTGCCAACGTGCCTGGCTGCCAAAGTGATTCTTTTTTTTTTTTTTTTTTTGGTACCGGGAATCAAACTCAGGACATTGTACTTGCCAGGCAGGCACTTGTGTCGCTGAGCTATATCCCTGGCCCTCAAAGTGATTCTTTGGGGGATGGTCAGGGAAGATTTCTCTGAGTGGTGACATAAGCAGGGACCTCAGGGAGGTGAGAGAATGGGTGTGTAGGTGTCTGGGAGAAGCTCATTCCAGGCAGTGGGAACAGCAATTGCAAAGGTTTAGGGGTGGGAGGGATCTTGGCTTGGGGGACACAGAGCTCTGAGTGGCTGTAGCTAGGTGGGGTCAATGGAAGAACACAAGGTCAGAGAGGTAACAGAGTCAGACCCTGTAGGCTTTGGGGGTGATGGTAAGACCCCTAAGATCATCCTGAGTGAGATGGGAGGTTTTTAAGCCCCGAGGGTCCATAATCTGATTCAAACTTTAAAAGAATCACTTAGCAAGTTCTTCCTGTGCACTGCCTCACTACATTCTCACCAACAAATTCCAAGGGCAATCACTTCATGAACGTACAGGTGGGAAAGCTGAGGCTGACAGGGAGGTAAAATTCACTTGCCAGCGGTGCAGGACTTGTGAGTTGGCAAGCTTCACTCCAGTGGGCTCTGTCTCCTTTGGAAGGCCCCACTCTGGCCCTCCCTGCGGAGGAAGTGACTTGACCCCTCCCTCCCGCAGGCCACAGACGGGATGGGGTCAGGGGCAAAGGAGGGTGGTAAGGTCCACCTTGCCTTTTGAATGACGAACCAGCTCGTGAGAAACTCAATCTTCCGACTGGATCTAGTGACATTGAGAAGGGACGCAGTGCTGCTGCGGGACTGACTGTGCTGTGCGCTGTGTGGCCATGCTGAAAAGCTAAGGGAGGAGGAGGCTCGGGCTGTCCTCTGAGCGGGAAACTTGTGTGCTTTGACCTTGATGATGCCATCAGCGTTAGACGGTTTTAGGTCTAACATGATGCTGCCTCTGCTTCTGGAAGTTTCTGAGTCCTCCTGGAACCCAGCTCTTCTCTACCACCAGAAAGACCCTCAGGGGCTGGGGTGTGGCTCAGTGGTGGAGCACTCGCCTAGCATGCATGAGGCCCTGGGTTCCATCACCAACAGTGCAAAAGCAAACCAACCTCTGGTCCAGTGGAACTCAGCTTGGCCACTAGGTGCTTTCTCTTCTTGTTTCTGTTTCATGCTCTTTCTATAATTTTACTTGGATTATAGGTGGGGTTCTCTGAACCCCCACCAGGACAGCCTCCTTCAACCTTACTTCAGAGGAGGAGAGGATGGGGATGCTTTATACACTCCGCAGGAGCAGAAGAGACTGTCTCTTTGAGGATTCCTATGTTCCCTACTGGGACATGCTGGGGTGCATGTTCCCTGCACCCCAGCAAACTCAGAACTCACGTGTTGGAAACTTAATTGCCATGATCCTATGATAATGGCATTTGGGGGTGGGGCCTTCGGGAGGTTGGAGGGGGCCATGAGGGTGGGCCTCCATGGTGACAGTAGTGGCTTTATGAGAACAGGGAAAGAGCCCCGAGCTAGCACACTTGCTCTGTCTCACCAAGTGATGCCCCGCCCCACCTAGGGGCTCTGCAGAGTCCTACCAGCAGCAACGACCTCTCCTGATGCAGCTGCCCCATTTTGAACTTCCCAGCATCAGAATCAGGAGCTGGACAACCCTTTATTGTTAACGGGCTGCTGGGCTCTGGCGGTCAGTGATGGTGGTGGGAGAGGAAGGCGGGATGCACTGCTGTGGGGAAAAGAGCCTTCATCTCCCTGCTGCTCCTCCCTTCCGTCAGGACAGGAGGAGAAAGAGGCATAAAAACTCAAGCTGTACTCAAAATAAGTGAAAGGAATGGGTTGGTATAAAAGGGAGATAATCATAGCAATCACTTTCACTCAAAGGTAATAAAAATAAGTATTGGAAACACAGACTCGGCTGTGAGGCTGCATTCCTTGCCAGGGTGCCCATCCCGAGGGAAGAAGGCAAGTTCACTCTTGACAGCTCCCTCTGATTAAAAACCGGAGGAGGGAAAATATGTCAGGAAGATGGAGAGTTATGGGGGAAAAATAACGACCACCACAGAGCCTGCCTGGCAAGCGAAAGGTCCTGAGTTTGATTCCTGGTACCAAAAACAAAAAAAAAAAGAAAACAAAGAAACAAATGGCTTCCAAAAATAATGACCACAACTCCAACAAAAATTGAGAATACAAATTACACTTACAAATTTCTTCCCAGCTGACAGATATCCAGCTTGGAATGGATGGTGTAGGGTAAGGTGGCGGGCATAGTTCACAGGGGCGGGGATCTGGCCTGAGTACCAGCAGTCTGACTGCGCTGGCACCTGGCACTGATGGCCTCGTGGAGCTGCTCTGCGGATGGCTCCCTGGGTGCCTGCTGGCATGCTCGTCCCCTGCAGCCATCAGTCCCAACCTACCGTGGTGACAGGCAAACCAGACACGACTCAGCCTTGGCAGCTAGGCCATCTGCAGAAAGCTAATGGCCTCCTCATTGCTAGAAGCATCAATTTTAGGGGAATACATGGAAATTTTTGTCCTCTTTACTTTTTTTTTCTTTCTTTTTTTTTTTTTTTACATGGGTACTGGGGTGCCAGCAAGCCAGCTTGCCAGCAAGCACTTGCCAGCAAGCGCTTGTGCCGCTGAGTGATACCACTGGCCCTTTTTGTGTATGTGGCTACTGGGAGTCGAACTCAGGACCTTGCACTTGCCAGGCAGGCGTTTATGCCGCTGAGCTATCTCACCGGCCCTTTTTTTCTTTTTCATTTCTGATATTTGCCTTCTACAAGAGGAAAACTGTGATCCAGGCATTTACTGCCAGTCCATTGTTCTTAAGCTCCTGCTCATGGTGCCCTGTGACAGCCATTTGTTGCCAAAAAACACCCTCCAGTTGCTGGAAGGCTCGGCACATTCCTCTCCAGTGCTCCATCCCCAGCCCTTTGTCTGGACTTCACCTTCCTTTAGCCATGACGGATGATGTGAGTCCTGAGCTCTTTGTGCATTTTCTGAGTCTTTTTCCTGAGGAATGTGTCTGTCACAAAACAAAAACAAGATGCTATTGTTCCTTTATCCAATTTGCAAAATTCCAGATAATAAAACTAAGAGAGAAACTAAAATACCGGTGCTCAGAGTGGGGAAGGTGGGTTACATTGGACTGTCACATTGGTTGGCTTGCAAATCGAAATGATGTTTTAGGAAAGCATCTGGAGGTATCTCGGGAACCACTAAAAAGGGGTTGGGGGTGTATCCTAGTGACGGAACACTTACCTAGCATGCACAAGGACCTGGTTCCATCCCCAGCAACCCCCCCAAAACCAAAACAAAAACTAAAACAACCCATACCTTTTATTTGTTGTGGGTCAGATCATAGCTCCCAGAAACATAGCCCAAGCCCTAAGCCCTGGTGCCTGTGAATGTGACCTTATTTGGAAATCGTGTCTTTGTAGATATAAATAAGATATAAGCTAAGATGATTAAGGGTGGTCTTTAGTTCAATATGATTGGTGTTGTGTGTGTGTGTGTGTATGTGGGTATGTGTGGTACTGGGGGTTGAACCCAGGGCCTCGATCATGCTAGGCAAGTACTCGATCACTGAGCTACACTTCCACCCCTTATTAAGAGCATTGAGTCAAAATTTTACAGACCCTCCTCTCCCAGAGTCTCGGGGCAAAATGCCAGAGTGGGAATTTGTACTTAGTCTTGCTGCTGGAGTGCAGCTCAGTGGTGAGTGTTTGCTAGCGAGTACAAGGCCCTGGGTTCCATCCCCAGTGCTGCAAAACAAAACAAAAAACCCCCCAAACCCAAAAATCGCAGGCCCTGTGACTCCCAGCTGGAGCAGATGCAGCCAACCTCCCAGCTGCCATCCTCAGGCCTGTGGCAGCTCTTTTGCTGTGCTGGGCACTGTGCTGCCCACCAAAGGCCTGCGTCTCACATTAAGTTTCTCTAATTGGAGCCTTCGCCCATCCCTGACCAGCAGACAGATCTTGAGAAAGTCATTTAAAAGCCAGGAGTGGCGGTGCATGCCTGCGATCCAGCACTCTGGAGGCTGAGGCAGGGAATGGTGGGTTTGAGTCCAGCCTGGGCAACTTAGTGAGACTCTGTCTCCAAAAAAAAAAAAAAAAAAAAAAGAAAAATAAATAAATAAATAAATAAATAAATAAATAAATAAAAAATGTTATTTAATCTTTCTGTGCTTCAACTTCCTTACTGATAATAAACCTAAAATGGGAGCTGCCCCCTGGTGCTGGGGATAGAACTCAGAGTCTTACACATGCGAGGCAAGCACTGCACCACTGAGCTATGCCCAAAGCTCCTTAAAATTGGAGTTTTTATGTGGGGTTACTGTGACAAATTAAATGAGTCAATTCTCATTGAAAGAACTTGGCTTACTACCCACACTTAATAATAATTATTATTGTTGTTATTGTTAATTTGGTGGTACTGGGGATTGAATTCAGAGCCTTTACACTGAGCTACGGTCCCAGCCCTTTAAATTATTATTTTTTTTTAATTTTGAGACAGGGTCTCCCTAAATCACTAAGTTGCCCAAGCTGGACTTGAACTTGTGAGCCTCCTGTCTGTCTCTCTCTCTCTGTCTTAGTAGCTGGGATTTACAGGTATGTGCCACCATGCCCAGCTCAGGTTTAGTATTTTACCTACAGGCATATGTCTCTAATTTCCCTGTAAATGGTGGAGGCAACCATTGGGTAGGTTTGCCCCAGGACCTTGTGATCAGCACAGAGCCTGAGAATCACTCATGCTATGTAAATATTACATAAAATAACAAATGAGGAGTTTAAGAGGAGACAGTTGGTTATATTATTTGTATTTTCATAAAGGTATAATCTTATTGTAGGCAGTATTATTAAAATAAAAGGTTATAAAAATTCAGTTTGGATGTTTTTATTGGATAACAAATTTCCTCAGTACAGTCTCAGTCATAAAACCTTTTGTTTTTTCTTAACACTGTCTGCGAAGGGCATAGACTTTTCTTTGCGACTGCATCTCCAGAGTCCTGGGGAGGGAGGAGCTCGCGCCTACTAATGGAGTTTATGACCTGGCAAAGATGCTGGCCTTCGTCCTTTCTCCACAAAGAATTCGTAAGGGCTGTGGACAGTGGCGTCTGGTCTAGAAACGTCTTGGAGATGAGACCCCTAGAGCTGGTCAGGATGCCCATGATGGAAGCCAGACCTGGGGGGACTGGGCCTGGGGCACCTTCTCTTGCAGCTCCTTGCTCCAAGCTCACAAGAGGCTCCCCAGAGAGCTTCTTCCCTGCCCTCTACAACACCCCCATGGGAAAGAACCCCCAGGATGGGAGGGAGAGGGCAGAGCACAGGTCCAGTGTTCGCTAAGGATTCACTTCTGCTCCCTTGCCTTCATGCATTTCCTTCTTGGCTCTGTCTTGGCCTGGCTCTTTGAAACTGGGGTTATGAAAAAACACTCAGTTCTGAAAGAAGAAATGTGGGTAGTGGGTGAAGTTTATCCAACACGAAGCGCTCCTCACCATGGTCCCCATGCTATGTAGTGGGTAGCCCCCTTTTAAAAACGGGAATGACTTTACTTCTGCATATCAACCTCTACACGCTCATGGTAAAATTAAATTAGGAAGGCACACTCAGGAAGGTGGAAATCACATACGCGAATGTCACTATATTTTTAGAGGGATGAGAGGAAGAGAGGGAAGCAGACTTGCCGTGCTCAGCAGCCTCCACTGAAGGTGAGGCCGAGGCTCGGGCACCTCTCCCCCTCCTCCTCTTCTCACTTTTGCTGTCAACAAATCATCTGACCTGCAGAGGGGGGTGGTTCGGATTTTGCTAAAAACAGAGTAATAATGCTCAGACAAAAGCAAAGTACTTTGTATCTATTTTGGTTTCTTTAAAGCTAAGCACAGATTTCTCTGCGAAGGAGGGGAGCTGGCTGGTCGCCCTGCATGGAAAACAATAGCTCAGCGAAGCACCCAGTTGTCTCGACTTCCCTGACCTCCACTCTCATTCCTGATTCCTGATGACAACACACATTTTGTGCCCTTGATTGATTTAGCAGAGAACCTGCAATATCGGAGGATGGACTGCAGCCCATCCCGGCTGCAGGAGTGCCTGCCTCGCTGTGACATGTCTTGAGCGAATGTGTGTTCACTTGAGGGGGCCAAAGCTGAGCCAGGGTTGTGCAAGTCCAGATTCCTTTGTTCTTCCTGGTAAAAAGACTGCTTACATGAGCCATTCATCTAGACCTTCTTCCTGTCCCAGTTTTCCCCTGCCTCTCTCCCTGACTTCTGTTGTGTGTGACTTAACACCCTGCTTTGCCACCTGCCTTTGTCTTATTGCCCTGAAGCAGGCACTAGTGTAGACAAAGGCTGGCCTTAAACCCACTCCATAACCCAGGCTGGCCTCAAACTCTTCATCCTCCTGCCTCAGCCTTTCAAGTGCTGGGTTACAGGTGTGTGCCGTCACACCTGGCCTCAGGTTCTTATATTTGGATGAGGCCCCCTCCCCCTGTCAGGCAGGTCAAGGGTCATTCTGCTAGTTTGGATTAGAGTTGGACCTGGAAGCCCTTTCTCATTTCCAGCCTTGAATCTATAGCTGGATGTTGCCCACCAGCCAGATTGTTTTAGGGGTGCTCAGCTTACAAACACGTCCACATTCACATCCTGGGATGTGACTATAAGAGGCTTGCGGGGCAAGTTATCATCAATACCCTACCCTGTTTTCACAACCTCAATCAGATGTGGCTTCCTGCATTTTCATAGCGCTTGTTTTCAAGATTAAATTATCTTATTTAGAGCTGTTATGGGAAGCTAATGTCCTTGCTTGTAAAGAGTTGGGGACACTGGAAATTGGAACTGTAGGCCCAAGTGGCAAGTTGATCACATGCCATGGTAATTGAATGGCACAGGTGAAAAATATTTGTCCTTGAATTTCCAGACTGTCATTGGTCACAGAGGCTTGCTGCCCTTCAACAGCCTGGAGCTGCTCCTCCAAGTGCTAGTCTGGGCCACGAATAGGATCCAGGACACCCTGGATGGAGGTTTCTTTTAAATGTCATGATGCCATGAAATAAGTCAAGTCCATTCTGAACCTTCAGGTTGTGGGTTGGCCCGTGACCATTCCCCTTCTTTTTTTTACACGAATCATGGAGTTTTGCACCTGAACTATCCTTAAACATTTACCTTCTTCAAGTTCTTTGTGTTGCAGTTGTGGAAACTGAGGGCAGAGAAGAGCAGAGGCTTTGACGTCTGCAGGAATTGGTGTGGGCTGGGGACCACGGTGTGTGTGTGTGTGTGTGCGTGCGTGCGTGTGTGTGTGTGCGTGTGTGTGTGTGCGTGTGTGTGTGTGTCCCTATCCTCAGTCCAAGACAAAGACCCAAGTGCCCTTTTGGTTCTGGGTCATATCTGTGAAACAGCAGAGGGTGGCTTTGGTCTGCAGTTCTGGCAGAGTGTGGAGCTTGTTTTATTCTGTTAGATGGAAGTTTGGACAGTTGCTTCACAGCATTAATTTATTCAGTGCGAATGTTTATGGAGGTCCCTCCATGGGGCTGGAACTGAATCATTGGGTAGGATGTTGGACAGAATATAGTTTCCTGTCCCCAAATCTGGCTGGTTTTATGTAATCATCAGGGTTACTTTAGTAAAGACACAGACCCTGAACCTCTGTCTTCCTGCTCCCTCTGATTGAGCAGGTCTAAGGTGAAATCTGGGTATCTGTATTTTTAAATAGTTTTCTGGCTGATTCTGACCATTTTCTGTATTTGGATTTAGAGGGACTCACTTATTACCTTTTACTTAGAATATCCCATGAGGTAAGTGGAATCCCCAAGGTCACACCCTTTACAAGACAGCATACAGATGAACGGGCCTTGGTGGCGCATGCCTGTAATCCCAGCACTAGGGAGGCTGAGGCAGGAGGATCATCGTGAATTTGAGGCCACCCTGGGCTACATAGTGAGCTCAAGGCCAGCCTGCACTACATAGTGAGACCCTGTCTCAAAACAAAACAAAAAAAAAAAAAAAAAAAAAAAAAAAAAAACAAAAATGAGGGCTGGGGCTATAGCTCAGTGGCACAGTGCCTGCCTGGCAAGTGCGAGGTCATGAGTTTGATTCCTGGTACCAAAACAAAAATGAAACAAAACAAAACAACACAACAAAAAAGAGAGTGTGTAGAAATGAAATGGGTTTTACAAGTCATAGAGTTGGTCAGGAATGAAAAGGCTTAATGCTGTTGCTTTTCTGAATCTGTGGGTTCCTGCAAGAGTACCTGGAGCAGAGCTAGGTGGAGTCCAGGGTTGGAGGAGGACCTTTGCCTGCACCGATGCCTGCTTCAGGGCTACAAGAGAAGGGCAGGGGACAAAGCAGAGGCAGGAGTTATTCTGACGCTGTCAGGTGAAAATGAGGTATTCTTGATTCCATGCAGCCCCAAAGCCTCTGCTGGTAACCATGGGGCTGTTCTCTGAGAAGGTTAAGTCTCTTTGGTGTTCTGTTGCATTCACCTGAATTTCAGTGGGAGGAAGACTGTACAAAACCAGCCAGATCTCAGGACAGGAAACAATATTCTCTCCAAAGTCCCTTCCAGTGATTCAGTTCCAGCTCCATGGTGGGCCACTTCATAAACTCAGTGGGATGTAATAACCATATGGATATTTGGAATGATAATTGATACAATAATTTTTATTAAACACTTGCTATGTGGTAGGTGAGGAAGATCTGGGATTGCCGCATCAGTCTCGGGTTGACACCGAAGACACCATTTGGATATGGACTACCACATTGTGTCCAACCCTGGGAAACCACCTGAGAGAGATGGTATCTGGTGGGGACCAATCTGAGGCGTTAGATCAGTGAGGCACATGGATGCTAGACTGCAGTAGCCATGGATCTGTTGATGCTAACATTCAGTGAGCACTTATTGCACACTAGGCACCTTCACGAGTTAATTTTATTCTTCCAAATGGGTAGTATTATCCAAATCTTATAGTTTAGGAAACTAAGACTGAGCTAGTTAAGAGATTGTCCAAGGTGACAGAGATGGAAAATCATACATACAGCCAAGACTCCATTGGCATCAAAGCCTGAAGGCAGAGAAGGCAGAAAAACCTGGATTTCTTTGTCTGCCTTTGCTCTCTTTAATGGCTAGATGTGTGTTTTATTGGCAGGCAATGCATGCCACGTTCAGATCTTTCTTTCTTTCCTGAGTTTTGTGTGCGCATGTGTGGGTCCAACCCAGGGGCTCGTCTATGCTAGTTCTACCACTGTACCACTGTACTAACTCAGTAATCCACATATCATCAGTAGGCAAAATTTACTGAATCGAAATAGACAAATGAAGTAATTCAGGCTTGTCTCCATGCATAGAAATCTACAACTTAACTGTTTGCATACGAAGCTGTATTAAAATAAGAAGAAACTGATTGGAAAATAAGATGGATTAAATAAAAAATTACAATCGAGGTTTTCTTTTCTCACTTGGTTTTCTACGGAAAAATTACAAAGAAAATCTACTTAACACTGTGGCGGATACTATGCGCCCCCCCAAAGCCAATAAAAACCACCAAAACCGCCAATCTTTTGTGATATTATCAATAGTTCTTTCTGAAGTTTTTGCAGCCTTTTCAAAACATGGAAGAAACAATGTGTTCGATTTTTTAAATTTAGAAGCATGTAGCTCCATTTGTAGTAGCAAAAATCTTTTTAAAAGAAATAACTAAGTGGACATAGTTCCGGCCTCAGATTGACTTTGGTAACACTCAGCTGCTTGAAAGAAAGGCGGCATAGGTTGAAAAAAACCAGACTGCGGTCACCAGGGCAACAGGGGCGGGGACCTTTTGCGCTCCACCATAGCCTGGGAAGCTCGGCAAGAACGCTCGAAAAGATTTGGCTTGTTGGCCGCACTGTAGAGCGCGGAGCATGCTGGGTCTTGGCAATATGGCGTCCTCCTTGATGTGCTGATGAGAGGAGTTTCACTGTAGCTCCAAACCAAAGGGCAAAACTCCCCTAACCCAGTAAGACCACATTATCCGTTTTCTCCGCACGTCAGTGTCGCCCGTTCCTCGGGGCTCATTCTCAGGCAGAAAGGAGCTACGGGGCCTAAGGCCAGGGCCAGAGAGGCCGCGCGGACCCGGGGCTGAGGAACCGGCTGCGGGCGAGCACGATGGGCTGGTCCTGGCTCTGGTTGCAGCACCTGAGGCGAGTGCGGGACCCGCAGGGCTGAGGGTGGCCCGACGAGACCGAGGCGCTCTGACTCTGTTCTCTCTGGCCGGAGACCTCAGTCCAGTCGGCGCAGGCGGCGAATCTGCACCAGAGCGGGCGGCCTGACCGTCCTCGGATCTGCTCAATCGTTGGAGGCCGAGAGCCGGGTCATCGTGAGGCCCGAATTCTCTCACGCCTTTGACAGCTCCGCTCGCAGCCCCACTGAGAACGGACAGCCTCAGAAGCAGCCTGTGGCTGGGGATCTGGGTGTGCGTGTTTCTGTGCGGAGTTGCCTGGGCTGCCCCATTTCCCATCCGCTCTTCCCACTCCTCTCCGACTTCCCGCGCAGAGTTAAGAGATAAGGGCCTCCGCATACTTCATTATTTTTCGGCTCCCCTTTTTTCTATATTTTATTTCATTAATTCTGGCACACGCTAGTTTTTGAGGCTGGAGGTTCTTGAGCGCTTACTGCCAAGGACTCCCCCACCCCCTCCCCCGCTGATGGAGTCCGAGATGCTGCAGTCGCCCCTTTTGGGACTCGGGGAGGAAGATGAGGCCGACCTTACAGACTGGAATCTGCCTTTGGCTTTTATGAAAAAAAGACACTGTGAGAAAATTGAAGGCTCCAAATCCCTAGCTCAGAGCTGGAGGATGAAAGATCGGGTAAGTGGATTCCCACGGCATCCCTTGGACTTGTCATTTTTCCAACGAAGAAAGTTCAGAGCTGGAAGAGTGTCCTTGGGAAAGCGTCATTATTATTGCTCAGCCACATGTTGTTAATCAGCTAAAAAGCAAATATATTTCAGACTCCAGTTTTTGGTTGAAAATGGCAAAAACTGTTCTGGGTAGTTGTTATTCACTGGGCACTGTTAATTCAAATGAAGTTTTAATTCAGCCCAAAGTTAAGCAGATTCGAAAAATACAGCATTGCAAGTATTAACATGCTCTTTGATATACTTAGTGCTGTTAACACTTGCAGGAAAGACACCTTGGGGAATACACTTGTATCTATGTGATTAGTCTCCTTTTGTGGTTAGTCCAGGTTTTTTTTGTTTGTTTTTTAAATAGGCTGGGTGAAGTGCAGAAGTCTGATATACTATGCTAGGAAACAAGATTACTGGAAAATGTTCAGCTAGTAACAAATTAGAGCAAAGTTATTTTAAAGTTACAGTGAGCTTCATCCTAGTCTTCTAAACAGTTTGTCTCAAAGCCAGACTTCCTTTTATGTGGTTTCTTGTTCTGCAATTTGGATACAGAATTTCTTTAACGGAAATTAGGGAGTACTGGGCATGATGGACTGGGACTTGGTCCAGGTTTTTTTTTGGGGGGGGGACGTCTCATGCTGTTGAAATTTGGACAGTGACTCATAAGCAACTGGTAGGAAAGAAAATAGCCAATTTTGTTGACGTTCTTTGCCGACAATATCTATTTCCTGGTCTCCAAAGCACATATGCATACTTATAATTTGTCTTAATATGGTTTGTTTTCTCCTTCCAGGCTGCTTTCATTTGTGTGGGTGGTATAAATGAGGAAATTGGTGTTACAGTGTGTGATTTACTCTAGGCTTATGTGTATGCTTATAGAAGATTATTGTTTTTAACACATGATGTTGAACACTTAAGATAATGCTAGCCAGTTGGTCATTAATAACCAGAACTTCAGTTGTTCATTTGGTTTATTTTTTAATTTTTTAATTTTTATTTTTTGGTACCGGGAATTGAACCCACGACCTCACGCTTGCCAGGCAGGCGCTGTGCTGCTGAGCTATATCCCCAGCCCCTCATTTGATTTATTTTTTAAAGGTTAGGAAAATTTGTATCATCTAAAAGCAGTTTGAGGAATAAAATTGGTCATTGGGAGAGGGTGTATAAAGTCTGCCTTATGGACATCTTTGGTAGTAATTATAGTGCTCGCTTTGGCAGCACATACACTAAAAATAGTAATAATTATGTAGTTAAAAACCTTTGTAATTGCTATGCATAAGAAAAGAAATTTGTTTTAAAGCAACTCCATCTAATTTTTTTTTGTTGTTGTTCTATTTGGAAGGCTTTTTTTTTTCTTTCTTCTTCTTTTTTTTTTTTTTTTTTTTGTGCTGGGAATTGAACCCAGAGCTATATCCCCAGTCCTTTTAAACTTTTTAAAATTTTGAGATAACATCTTAAGTCATTGAATTGCCCAAGATGGGTTTGAACTTGTAATCTTCTTGCCTCAACCTCCTAGAGTGCTGGGATTACAGGTATGTGCCATCAGGTCCAGTTTAAGTTGTTCTTTTGAAATGTGGTTCCTTCTGCTACCTTAAACCTACTATCAACCTGTTCAAAACAGATTAATGGAGGTTTTTTTTTTTTTTTTTGACAATGCTGGGCATCAAACCCAGCGCCTTGCACATGCTAGGCTAGCATTCTTACCACTGAGCTTTATCTCCAGCCCATTGGATATATGTTTGGCCTTTTAACTTAAACATTAATTTACAAAGATCAACATCCTCAAATAAGCTCTTCTCAGATTAGTAACAATAACAAAAAAATTCTATAAATCTTTGTACTATTGAGATTGCTATTTAGAAAAGGGGAGGGGAGAAAGTTTACTTTCTCTAACTTTTGCAAGTTGTTCAATGAAGAACATCAGCAGCTAACATTTTCACTGTGTTAAGTAGCCCTTATAGTCTTTTTTGCAGGTAGACCATGAGGGGACCTTTTCAACATACCCTACTAAGATAATAATTGCAAATTCAAATGATGAAGAATTGGAAGGTAGCATGAACAAACGGAACAGGCCAGACTTAACAATAGTGATAGCACATATTCAAAGGCAAATGGCAGCAGACATATGACTCAGATTTTCTGGAGGGGACAGTGGGAAATTGGAACATACATGCCACAGCTGAAGAGATAGCTGGGTCTTGGTCTTTGCTTCTTTGAGAAGCAGAAAACTTTTTTTTCAAACCACGAAGTCTTCCAGTTTTAAAATCTTGGTACTGATTCAGATACTATAAAATACAAAGCAGTCCAACATTGCAAGCAAAACAAACTCCATTTGTGAGACAGTTTTGGGACAGCAGGTTATCCTTTTGATCTGCCATTGCAGTGATAGGCAGCCGCTCCAACACTGGTCTTGAGCTGCCAGGTGTCCTGGCCAACCTGACCCACTGTGCTGGATGTGGGAACCTGATGTAGCAGCATTTTTGTAAAGCAGCACCTGTGGGCCTGGTTGTGCTCTATGAGGAACCAAACCTACCAGTTCCTGGGGGTCATTTACTACCCTGTGTGCAAGCTCAGTTCTTGCTTCTCCCAGAGAGTGTTGTGCAATTCCATATACTTTTATTTTATATGTATTGTTCCTTGTTGGTATTTTATTTAGTGGCCTTGTTACAGATTTCTAAAACTGATATCTTCACCAAAGTTGACTTGCAATTCCAGGAGGTTTTTCTGTCTCTCAGCATTTGTCATCGTTTTGGTTACAGCACTTGCCCACTCTCATTTGGGATTTATATAGCCTTTTTTTTTTTTTTTTTTTTTTTTTGTGGGTACCGGGGGTCGACCTCAGGACCTCGCGCGCCAGCAGGCGCCCGTGCCGCTGAGCGATATCACCGGCCCCTTTTTCGTATGTGGGTTCCGGGAGTCGAACTCGGGCCCTCGTGCTTGCCAGGCAGGCACTTACGCCGCTGAGCCATCTCACCGGCCCATAGCCTTTGTTTTGAATTGGTTCTGGTTTTCAAATTGTGGATGCCACAATTAGCACATCTTACTCTTTACATTTCAGTAACTATTAGCTTAATATTGTTATTGTCCAGTAAGTTTGTTGTTTGGTTAATTGTGTAGTGAATGATGCATACATGTATCAATAATAGTATTTTTGGCTTATAATTTTCAAATAATTAGATATATATGAATTACAGTTAAAAATGAATCCTATCCCTAAACACATATGTATATATCTCTCCCATTTGTGTTTTACTGTGATACTTCACAGTTACTACAGAGTTCTTTTCCCATTAGAAAGTGAGCAGGTGGGGATAGTTGGTTTCAGATGGATCTTTTGCCTGTAATATGTGGGACGGAGTCAGATAATGGCTGAGAGATATCATTAACAGATATGCTATGTCTACATGTATATAGGTCCATCAATAAACATACTGCCTACATGCATGTTGAGGGCCATTCTCAGGCACGTTATATGTACATATTTAGCATCTTAAAAGATATGTGCTGTCTACGTGTGTTTAGGAGATGTAACTGTAAAATGAGGAGGCCTGTTTCCTAAATCAGTCTCTAGGTTCAGTTGCATTGCTTTGTAGACATACTTGTTTGAATAAGCTGAGGAGAAAGAGGGTAGATATATTAAACTAAGACGTGAACAGTAAAATGTTCAGGGTGTCTTTCAAACCAGGATAAATAGTGATATTTGTAGTTTTTTACTACCCCCTCTGATTCCTCACCTTATATCTTCTTAGTTACTCCAGTTAGATTCTGTCCTAGTCCATGGAGACTGCTTTTGATGTGGCCATTGTTTGTTGCTAAATCTAAAGGTCCCTTCTGTGTCCTTAACCTATTTAACCTCTCAGTAGCATTCCACACAGGTGACCACTATGTTTCCTCATTTGCCCCTGTGTTTACATGAAACTCTGGATATTCTTCTTGGTCACTGATGGCTCTTCCTCAGACTCCTTTGCCTTTTGGTGCCTAAGTGGGGGGTGCCCGGGGACTTGGCCTGTTCTGATGAGCTGATGGTTTCAAATGCTGTCAACAAGCCCGTGATGGTCACCCCCCTCTTTAGTCCTGACTACCTTGAAGCTCCTGTCCCAGGTGCCTTGTTCCTGCTTTGCTTTGTTTTCCCCATCACAGTGTACCACACCCACCATCCACTCAGTTATTGAAGATGCAGATCCAGAGTTTATCCATAAATCTTTCCTCTCCTTGTTGCCCCATCCAATTTCATCAGTAAAACCTATTAACTTTACCTCCAAAATGTACCTTTTATTGGGTGGCTTCATTTTGCTCTGCCACTGTGATTCCAATCTAGGCAGCCTCCATCTCTTGGTTGGATGACTACAACCATGTCCTGACTGGTCTCCCTACGTCCACTTTTTTTTTGTCTTTTTGAGACAGGGTTTCACTATGCAGTTCAGACTGGCCTTGAACTCACTTTGTACCAGGCTGGCTTCAAACTTGCAGTGATCCTCCTGCCTCAGCCTCTCAAGTGCTGGGATTACAGGCATGCACCACTGTGTCTGGCCCGACATCCACTCTTGCCCTACAACTGATTGTTCACATGATGGTCAAGGGATATTTTAAAGGTGTAAATCAGATTCTGTAACTTCATTACCGGTGCTCTCCACTGGCTTCCTAAGGCTTGGAACAGAATGCAGACTCCTCTCCAGGTTTCCACTGGCTTCATGATCTGGTGCCTGCCTGCCTTTTCTGCTTCTTGGATAGTAACGTGTGGAACACACTTCCCTCTGATCTTTGCACACCTGGTTCCTCCTCATCACACTCAGGTCTCAGTCCCTTCCTGAGGCCTCCCTGGTCACCCATCTGAAGTAGTTCCCCAGGCAGTCAGGACCACCTGTGATCACTCTATTTTTTTTGATACTGTTTTGCATATTCCCTTGCCCAGATAAAAGCGAGCTTTTTGTCATAAAGTGAGGATTTAATTATGCTAGTTCACAGCACAGTGCTTGGCACATACTAGGGATTAAACAAGAATGTACTGATGAACAAGTGAATTGTTTCAGAGGACTCCTACGTAGATTAGCTCTCTCTTTTTTTTTTTTTGTGGGTACCGGGGGCCGACCTCAGGACCTCGCGCGCCAGTAGGCGCCCATGCCGCTGAGCGATATCACCGGCCCTTTTTTTGTATATGGGTTCCGGGAGTCGAACTGGGGCCCTTGCGCTTGCCAGGCAGGCGCGTACGCTGCTGAGCCATCTCACCGGCCCTAGATTAGCTCTCTTTAGGCTCAGTAGTGTGGTAAGTTGCTTAGGGATCATTACCTCTGTGTTACTGATGGAGAAACTGAGGCTTTAATTGGCTTGCCTAAAGTCATATAAGTTACAGGGTAACAATGAGAGGAAGCCTATTTTTTTTTTTTTTTTTTAATGTGGGTACCAGGAGTCGACCTCAGGATCTCACGCTTGCCAGCAAGTGCTTGTGCCGCTGAGTGATATCACCGGCCCTTTTTTTTTTTCCTTTATGTGGGTTCCGGGAGTTGAATTCAGGACCTCGAACTTGCCAGGCAGGCGAGGAAACCTATTTTTTTAAAAAGCAACGAAGCTAAATGTATCATAATGCCTTAACTAAAATACTTGTATTGAGAGGTCATAGGTCTGAAACAAAGTATATTGGGAGTACACATGGGTGGTGATGGTGATTTGGAAGTAGACGGTAGACCAGCATTAAGCAGACAGAGAACAGTGGCTGGAGGTGTGAACTGGTTCAGTCTACTTAGCTTGCTTCTTGTACTCCTGGGGTTCCCCCAGGCCCTTTCAGAGGGTCCTGAGGTCAGAACTATCTTCTCAAGATAATAGAAGACATTATTGGCCTTTTCCCCTCTGGGGATGCTGGCATTGATGGTGTAGAAGTGGTGGTGGGTAAAACTGTGATGTCTTAGCATGAATCTGGACATTGGTGGCAAACTGCACTAGGAGTTACTGTTTTCTTTGCTGTTCACCTGCATTAAAAAAAAAATTCCAGTCACTGAGAATGTCTTTGGTAAAGTGGTGAAAGTGTTTAGTTTTACCACATTTCAGCTTTTGAGCCCAGGCCTTTTCAGTACCTGGTGCGGTGACCTTTCTGCTGCACATGAGCCTGGTGGCTGTCTGGAGGAGGAGTCAGAGCTGCAGACCTGCCAGCTGCTGCTTCCCTGGATGCAGCCTGCTCCAGGAAGCCTGGCAGGGCCCTCCTGGGCCTCAGGCTGGGGTAGCTGGTGTGCATGTGCTGAAAATGAATTGGTGAGCTGCCACTGAAAGGAAAGCAACTGGCAATATTTGTTGCCAATGAGAAAATTAGAGTTTCAATTGAAAATTAGGGTTTTAGAAATCTTGTATCTCCCTGTGAGCTTGACAGCTCCCTGATACTTAAAGACTCTTCTGATGAGAATATGGTGACATTAATGAGTATGATTTTTTTTGACTACTCCAGAAGGAAATGTGTCCACATTTGAAACATCTTCATACTTCAGTTCACCAATCTTTCCTTCTTTTACTTTGCTTTTATTTTTTTAGACAAGTCTTTCAAACTGGTCTTGAACTCACTATGTAGCCCAGGCTGCCCTCAAGCTTGGTGATGATCCTCCTGCCTCAGCTTCCCAAGTGCTGGGATTGTAGGCATGCGCCACCATGCCTGGCTGGTGAACCAATATTTCCAAATGACCAACACATGATAATGCAAAATCACCCATGGCAAGTGATATATTCAAAGTCATACCAGTGGGTTTTAGTATTCATTTATATGTTTTCACATTGATAGATGTTCTGTTTTATATTCCATTTGGATAGATTGTGACAAAACTTTAAGAAACTACCATTTAACTGAGTTTTGATGTAATATCAAAGAATACTTTTTCTTTGAATATTCTGATACTCCTGTAGTTTCCAGCTATGTATCTTTGTGAGGCCATATTCTCCTATACTTCAATCAACAAAACAAAACAAAACAAAACAAAAAAACCCAAAACAAAAACAGATTGACTGTGGAAGCAAATTGTTAGAATCTAGCTGTCTTTTGTGAAGCTAGATAGTAAAGAGATTTGCAAGAAAGTAAAACAATGCTACTTGTCTCACTAGCAATTTTTGAAAATATAGTTATTTTTCATAGAAATGTTATTTGAATATGTAATGAGTTTATAATTACTTTTAAATGAGTTCATAAATATATTAATTTTTCCCTGTTTTAACTCCTACTATAGAAAATGTTGATAAATGTAGCTCATTAAAAAAACCTCTTTGTGGATGTCTGAGAATCTTTAAGAGTATAAAGGGGCTGCTGTCAAATGTTTGAGAGTTGTGATTATAGTTAATATGGGCATCAAACTGAAATCAGGGAGTAGGGGGGGTGTCAGGAGGTCAGGGGTTGGCCAACGTGTCAAGCAATGACTTGCGCATTAGGTAGGAGGCTAGAAGACCAGAAGACCTGGTAACTGCGCTCTTCCTGTCCTTCAGACTTGGGGCTGCGTGCTGTTTGTGAAGAGCCTGTGTGGTTGGCAAGGCATTGCCTGACATGTAGCCTTCACAGCCACCGTCAGGGTCTCCAGTGGCTCCAGGCTTCAGTGTGTGGGCAAAGGGAGTCACACCAGCACTTAATCACTCAGCAGCCTCTTGTTCTGTGAGTAGAGGAGAATGGACCCGGTCTGGTGAGAAGGTGGCTTGAAGTCTTTAATTCAGTTCAGCAAAGGCTGATTGTTCCTAGGAGGACAACAGCTGTCAGTACCTAATTGTAATACACTGATATGTGTGTCAGGCATGGTGTTTACATGTGAGAATAACGCTATTACCAGAAACACCTTGATTTCATGTAGAGAAGTAAATCATCTATGTGGAGCCACACGTATGAGTGTACGCACTATTCACGTTGAGCAGAATTAACCTCAGCACCAGTGACTTAATGTGGTTGGTGATGGGGAGCTGCTTCTGAATTTAAGCCAGGGAATGCTAAATATGGATTTTTGTTCCAAAGATCTCGGTGGCTGTGGAGGGTGGAGTGGAGGGCTCGGGGAACGATGGTAAGTGGAGAGGCATCTGGAGACCACAGGGGCTGAAAAGAGGCAGACTCAGTAGGGCTGGAAGGTAGAATGTGGATTCTGTGGATTTGGAGAAGGTAGAACTCTGCTCGGAATGTGGAGTTAATGAGTGGGCAGAGTTTATGAGCTAGTGTCGACTGTCTGGTGGTTCAGTCACTCTGTCTTCCTTGTGCTTGAAGTGTATGAACTTCCCTTAGCATGTGTCTCCTGTGTCTCAGGAGTCACAGAGAACCATCCACCTTGATTTAAAAATTTGTCTGCTTTAAAAAAATGTGCCATGTTCCATTTTGAACAACGTGCTGTGGAAGAGTCTTGAAATGGATATGAACATTTCCTCCTCATTATCACCTTGTAGGATTCTAAAGCTAGGATTTTAACAAGATAGCGTGTGGATTATATATGGATGATGTTCTCCAGGTTTCCAGCTCTATCATTTTATCCCAGAGACATTAAAAAGGTATTTTGGTCATCTACAAGGCTTGTTTCAGTAGAGCTGAAGTTTGACACCTCTTTCTTTTAAGTCTAATTAAAAATGTAGAAAATGCTATTCTGGTAAATGTTGGTTTTATATATTAATGCTGTAACATGTTCTTCAACTTTGAACTCGTCAGGCACTGGGAAGTGTGATTCTGCGGAGAATTTTTATGCCTTTGGAGGCAGAATGGGAAACAGCTCAAGAGGAAACAGTCATTGATAACAAGTTTTAATTTTACCCAACCGTCAGTACTTTTTTAGGATGTGTCTTTTGTTCTTCACTAGTACTATTTTGTATTTTTAGATTTTGGTATAATTTTAAACTTACAGAAAAACTGAAGAATAGGATAATTAACTCCAGTATACTCTTAACTCAGATTCACCACATGTTTATGTCTTGCCTCATTTGATTTATGATTCTCTGTTTTCATACATAGATACATAATATTTTTCCCTGAACCATTGAAAAGTTAATTGGATATCCTGTCCCTTTTCACTCCTGAATATGTGTGTGTCTGTACTCAGGAGTCAGCTGGAGACGTGGTCCCCTTTTGCTCGTGTGTGTGTGTGTGTGTGTGTGTGTGTGTGTGTGTGTATCTTCTAAGAACCCAGGGCATTTATCATTGATATCTAATACTATTACTAACCACAGTTCACATTAAAATGTTGCTATTTGTCCCCAAAATGTCACTTCATTAGCAGTTTTTGCCCTTTTCCTTCTTGCAGGATTCCCCATGAGTAGGGTAATTCAGGATTACATTACTCTGTGTATCTGTTTGAATCTAGAGAAGTTTCTCAGCCTTTCTTAGAATTTCCTGACTTTGATTTTTTTAACTGTGGTGAAACGTACCATCTTAGCTGTCTTTAAGTGTGCACCTCAGTGGTATGAAGTGCATTGACGTTGTCGTTTGTGGTTGGTCAGCTCTCTGTTACTGTAACAAATACCTGAGATAATCAGCTGATAAAGAGAAAAGAGTTTATTCTGGCTCATGGTTTCAGATGTTCCAGTCTATCGTCATTTGACCCTGTTGCTTTTAGGCCTGTGACAAGAGAGCACGTCATGGCAGGAGCACACGCTGGGGCAAAACTGCTCCCCTCATGGCCGGGAAGCAAAGGAGAGAGGAAGGGGCTGGGGTCTCGCTACTCCCTTCAAGGGCACACCCCAGTTACTGGGAGAGCTCTCATTAGCCTGCCTCCTAAAGTATATCACCTCCCAGTAGTGCCAAGGCCCCATGGGCCTTTGGGGCCACTTAATATCTAAGCTAAAATAGCATTGTGCAACCGTCACCACTCCCTATCTCTGGAACTTTTTCATTTTCCTAGAGTAAAACTCCATGCTCATTAAACTTTAATCTCTTGTTTTCTCCTCTCCCCAGCCCTTGGTAACCACTGCTCCTGTATCACCCCCACCCCCACCCCCTGCCTTTTTATAGTGCTGGGGTTTGAACCTAGGTAAGTACCCTACCCCGAGCTGCATTTCTCAGCGCTCTTTTCTCTTCTTTCTTTTCTTACTTTCTTTTTCTTCTTTTGAGACAAGCTCTCTGTGTGTGGTACAGGCTGTCCTTGAACTTGCTTATGTAGCTTAGGCTGGCCTCAAACTCACAGTGATCCTCCTGCCTCTGCCTCCCAAGTGCTGGGATTACAGGTGTGCGTCACCATGCCTGGCTTTTCTTTCTTTTTTTTTTTTTTTTTTGAAATGAAATTTTTGCTATGTTGCCCAGGCTGGGCTCAAATTCATGGGGTCAAGTGATTCTCTTGCTGCAGTCTCCTGAGAAGCAGGGACTGCAAGCACATGCCACAGTGCCTGGTTTCACTGCTGCACTTTCTGTCTATGAATTCGTTAACCTTGACACTTCTAAAGAGAATATTTTGTAGCATGTCTTCAATGTCTTCCTCATATTCAGATTGAGATTATGTTTTGAGTAGATTATGTGACTTTTTTCACGTCGCTTTGTCCCAGTATTCTTACCTTTGCTCTTTTGATCCCTTGCTATTATTAGTAGTTTTCTTGCCTCTTCATGTTTTCTCCTTTGCCCCTTTCACATGCCAGTGTTGAGTACTTTCTTACTTTCCTGCACAGCAGGAAGTTCTAGGCTCACACTGCAAACTCCCTGCTTGGTCCTGGAGGCTGCCTTTTCCCCAGGAACCCTGGTTTCTGTTATGAGAGTGGAAGTTTAGTATATGTGCTGCCAAAGTGAGTACATGAGAATGGAATTTAGAAGCTAAGATGTGTGGGCATTGGGTGTGCTCATTGCTGCTGGTACACATCATTGGCAGGCTCTCTCAGCAAGAAAGGCTTGCACGGAGAGGTTGGTTTCTGTTGATTTTTATCATGTTGAACACCAGGAAAGCACAGAGGTAGCTTCAGTGCCATGTATTACCGCCGCTGCCCTCTGCTCTTCTCTTACTTGCCACTCCTTCCCACCAGCGAGAAGCTGGCTCTGTGGTCCTCATTTAATCATTTGCCCAAGCCATACCATACATACCACTTGGGAGTTGATATTCATTTACTTTTAGTGTTTTAAACTGTACATGCAATGAACTGCACCAACATGAACTGTTAGTTTTTGCTATTAAAAACAGATATCAGCTGGGTGTGATGGTGTATCCCTGTAATCCAACACTTGGGTGGCTGAGGCAGGAGTGTTATGAGTTTGAGAACATTCTTGGTTATGTAGCAGAGTTCAAGGCCAGCCTGGATTAAATAGTTAGACCCTGTCTCAAAAACAAACAAGCAAACAGACAGACAGACAGACAAACAAAAAATTATCAGAATTTGCCAATAACATTTACATAAACATTCTGGCACTGAGTTTGGGATGATGTGGGAGACATAAAGGACATGAGACATGACTGTGGATCTTCAGGAACTTGTTAAAAAAAAATGACATCCTTGTAAAAAGTCAAGGAGAAGCTGGGCGTGGTGGCGCATGCCTGTAATCCCAGCACTCGGGAGACTGAGGCAGGAGAATTGCTGAGAGTTCAAGGGCAGCCTGGGCTACATCGCAAGACCCTGTCTCAAAAGAAAAAAAAAAAAAAAAAAAAAAAAGGAAAAAGGTCAAGGAGAAGTACAATGTGGTAGTTATCCGTCTGCAGTTGCAGTTGAGTGACAGGTAGTGGTTGAAGACATTCTGCCCTCTGGACATTTGTATGGTGTCTCTAATGCATGAGGCAGTTGCCTGAGCCCTGTGCTGGTACGGGAGGGAGTCTGTGGGGTTCAATGAAAATCTCTGTGCTTTGGTGGGATGGTTGGGGGTACAGGGAGGAAAAAGGCAGTTAATTCTCAAATAATTGATTCATAGACTTTAGTAATTCAGGTAATACTTATTGAGAACCTTCCATGTGTCAGGCACCATGCTAAGTGTTGGAGATACAGTGGTGAAGAATCTCTGATGTTTTTCTTTGGTGTTGGGGATTAAACTCAGGGCCTCACACACGCTAGGCACAGCCCAGCCACTGAGCCACACCCCCAGTCAATAATTCCTGCTTTTAAGGCATTTAGCAATTACTGGGGAAGATAGATTGCCACACCAGGAGGCAGGGGGTGTGTGGGCATACCCAGGCTGCTGGGTGCAGGGGTGGAGAACAGCCCCCAGGAAGGTGGAACTCTGAGTCGGTACTGAAGCTGAATAGAATGAGCTGAGCTGAGAAGGGGGAGGGTGGGAGGGTCAGGTGGCAGAGCAAGGCTGTGCAGAAGCAGAGGGTGAGAGCTAAGTTTCTGGGAAGTGGAGTGCTTCTCTTTTGGAGCTTCTTAGGCTTTCTTCCTTCTGTGGAAGGTGGCACTCCTGCCCTCTCACCTGTCATCCTGTCGCTCTGTGCTCCGTCCGGGCTTTGTTTCCTGTCCTCACACTACCACTACCTCAACACTTGGTCTTACATTTGTTATGTGTAACGAATGATGTGTAGGAAGCTAGGGCTTGGTGTTCATGATGTGTCTCCAGCTGCTCGCAGAGTGACTGGCAGGGAGTGGGTGATCAATAACCATTGAGCAGGACAGAGAAGAGAAGTACTACTAGATCTGTGAGCTTGGAAGGGACATAGCCTGGCAGGCTTTTTAAGACTATAAGAATCTGGATTTTATCTGACAGTTCAAGTTTTTAAAGCAGGGTAGTGACATGATGGGGATTACATTTCAGAAGGCTTCCTCTTGCTGCAGAATGGGGTATGAATGTGAAGGTATGGATTAGTATATGTATATGTGTGAGTGTGTACGGTATGTATGCATGTGTGTATGTGAGAATGTGTGTGGGTGTGGTTATGTATGTACAAGTATGTCTATGTGTATATACGAGAATGTGGGCCAGTGAGATAGCTCAGTGGTGTAAGCACCTGCCTGACAAGCGCAAGGTCCTGAGTTTGACTCCTGGTACCCACATAAAGGGAAAAAAGGGCCGGTGATATCACTTAGTGGCACAAGCGCCTGCTGGGAAGCACGAGGTCCTGAGTTTGACTTCCAGTACCCACATTAAAAAAAAAAAAAAAAAAAAAAAAAAAAAAATATATATATATATATATATATATATATATATGAGAATGTGTATGTGTAGGTATGTGTGAGAATATGTATGAGTGTGCAGGCATGTGTATATGTTTATGTGTGAGTGTGTGCTGTGTGTTTATTGTCTGAGACTGTGTATGTGTGTTATGTATGAGGATGGATGTGTATATATGTACGAGCGTGTGGATGTGTAGGTGTATGTCTGTGTGCATTATGTGTTATCTCAGTATATGTGGTGTATATATGTGTATGTATGAGTGTAGGTGTGTTTATATGTGGGCGTGTGTTTATGTGTGTGAATGTGTATGTGTGTTTGTGTATGGGAGTGGGGTAGATCAGGAACATCCTGAGGATGAGGGAACTGGTGCCAGCTTGGTTTAGAAGGGGGCTGGTGAGGCATGGCAGCTCCAGTATCCCTGAACCAGGACTGATGGTGCTTAGCGATTGGGTACAGGAGGTGGTGGGGTGATGGCAGCCTTTTGGCTGGATGTGGGAGCGAGCAAGACAGCGGGCCTGCAGGACCGGAAGGAGGAGTGTGTGTTCAGTTGTGGATATTGGGGAAGGTTTTCCTTAGAGGGTATTTTGGTGGGGCCTGTTGAAAGTGTTGCCTAAAATGATGGCTGAGCCCCACCTGCTGGCCTCTGGCCTTCATCCATTCTTCTGTCCCTGTTGTGTGTGTGTTGTGAGGAGCCGTCATAGTGCACAGTGAATAGCATTCAGTTCAGGCTTTTCTTTTCTCCTTTTCCCCCTTCTTTTCCTCTTCCTCTTGTTACTCTTCCTCCTCCTTTTCTTATCTCATCTTCCCCCTTCCCTTCCTCCCCTTCTCCTCCTCTTCTTATTGTTATTTTGTTTTCTTTTTTTTTTTTTTTGACATAGGGCCATATAGTCCAGGCTGCCTTTGAACTTGTTATCTCCCTGCTTTAGCCTCCCAAGTACTTGTGATTATAGGCTTGTGCCACCATGTCTGGCCATAATAAAACATTATAACTAAACTTTAACATTTTTTATTTTTAAAACATATTTTTTCCTTCAGATTACAAAATAATATTATAAAATATTTGGAAAATATAAAAGCATAATGAAAATAAAAATATATAAAATCCTATTATGCCACTGTTAATATTTTGCTGTATTTCCTTTTTCTCTGTCTTCCCTTTTCCCCACTTCCCAAACCTGGATTATCCTTTCTGTGTAAATTATTGTTCTGAGTTGCAGATAGCAGATAGCAGTCATCCCTCAGTATCTGTGGGGGGTTGATTCTGGGAACCTGCTTTATGGATACCAAAATCCAAGGGAGCTCAAATCTTTTATTTGAGCTACAAGAATGATGTAGATTTGCACATAATCTGTACATATCCTTTATTTAAATTATCTCTAGATTACTTATGATACCAAATGCAGTAAATGTTTGCTATGTAAATAATTGTTTGACTGCATCGTTTTGGGCATAATGATAAGAAAAAAGTCTCTGAATCTTCAGTAGAGACACTTTTTTGTTTTTTTGGAATTTTTTTTTTTCTGTTCGGTTGAGTTGGTTGATGCAAAGCTTGAGGATACAAAGGACTAATTGAATATATCTTTGTTAGCTTTCCCCCTCTGTGGTGCTGGGCATTGAACACAGGCCCTTGTGCATGCTAAGTAAGTGCTTCACCACTGAGCTACACCTCTAGCCTTTCTGACCGTATATATTTTTGATATACTTACCCTTGTAAGATCTGAGGTATGATAATAAGATGCACACTCGGAAGCCACCACCTCACTTGAGAACTGCTCATGCAGCTGTCAACTCTTTTTTTTTTTTTTTATGTGGGTACTGGGAATTGAACTCAGGACCTTGCGCTTGCCAGCAGGCGCTTGTGCCACTGAGCGATATCATCGGCCCTTTTTTTCCTTTATGTGGGTACCAGGAGTTGAACTCAGGACCTCGCGCTTGCCAGCAGGCGCTTGTGCCACTGAGCGATATCATTGGCCCTTTTTTTCCTTTATGTGGGTACCAGGAGTTGAACTCAGGACCTCGCGCTTGCCAGCAGGCGCTTGTGCCACTGAGCGATATCATCGGCCCTTTTTTTCCTTTATGTGGGTACCAGGAGTTGAACTCAGGACCTCGCGCTTGCCAGGCAGGCGCTTATGCCGCTGAGCTATCTCACTGGCCCCAGCTGTTGACTCTCAACATTTTTCCTGCCTCTGGAAATCACAGTAAGCATGACTTCATTTTAAGTAGTACTCACGGTGTATTAGGCATTGATTAGGCTTTCCATAGTAATGGTCCATTTAGTTTCCATAACAACTGTTATCAACTTATTTTATGATTGAGGAAACTAAGCCAAGAGAGGTTAAATTGTTTGCCAGAGGTCACCTAGCTCATGGGTGGTGAAGCACAGATTGGAGCTGGTTGTCTTCATGAATCTACATTATCTGATTCTGGAAGAATGCCAGTGTTAATGGCTAAACCTGGCAGACAGCAGTTATACCAGCTCCTTGGGCACACAGTGTGCATTCACCTGTTTGCTGCTTGTTTATTCATCTCCGTGTAAGTGCCATCTGCTGTACCAGCTCCTGCGGGAATGGGAAATGTATAGACCAGTGATGGAGAACCTTTCAGAGCTTTCAGTGATACAAACAGCCTGCTGTGGCATGTGTGCCATAGGTTTGCCACCACTGGGATAGACCCATAACACTAGGAAGAGTTGTAATATATACCTACAGACTTGTGTAGCGGATACAGTACATGATCTTGAGATATTCGTATAGTTGTTCAGGACTGTGTTCCCCTCAGCCCGTGAGGGTTTTCAGAAGAGGAATAGGGTGAGGAGGCAAGGCCTGAGGTGGACCCAGAGAGACTGGGGAAGTGTGGCTGGTTGCAGTGTAAAGGGAAGGACCTGCCCTTTGGAAAGGCATGGTATCCAGTTAGGGGGAGGGAGTACGTTTTGAAACACAGTAGGAGATGGCACTTATCTTTGTTCCACTTTAGTGAAACTTATTAAAAAAGTAAACATTATAAGGGAGATAATTAATGTCCTCATTTTTCTGGGTCAAAGTATTTGTCTTGGTTAGGTTGTTTTGGTTGTAGAGTCTCTACCTGTGGGTGGAGGTGGGCTGGGAGCTGCTGTTCTCAAGGGAGCTGTGAGAACAGAGCCACCTCCCTCTGCACTTCGTATTCTTTTATCATTTACATATTGTGAAGGGACTCTGACACACACAAGTGCCTGCTGTATTGCACACAGCAAAGGCACTTATAATCATTTACAACCTAGACCAGGAATGGGACCCACGCGGTGTCCCTGGTGTTCCATGTGCTTTTCCCAGTCACTGGCCACCCTGTCCCGTGAAGCCACTTCCCTGGTTCTGGAGTTACATAATTGTGCTCGTGTTCTGGTTTCCTTCACTTAACCTTCATTGTCTGTGAGACTCATCATGTTGCTCTGTGTAGCTGTACGCTTTCTTGCTCCGTGTGTATTCACCATGGCACCATGATGTGTTCACGTACCCGTTGAGGGATGTGTGGGTAGTTTCCAGCGTGTCGGCTATTAAAATTGTGCTGCAGCAAACCATCTGTTACATATTTTGGGGAATCTATGTACCACTTTCTCTTGGGTATAGGTACCTAGGAATGGAATTGCTGGGTGATAGAAAATACAGATAAATTCAGCTTTAGAGGATTCTGTCAGTCTGTTTTTTAAAATAGTTGTGTCCATCAGCATTTCTCTCAGCATTGTGTGAGAGTTCCAGTTCCTCCACATGATTGCCAGCACTTGCAACACAAATTATCTTGTAGAAAGAAAGCCTGTAGGCCTCCCTCCCAAGATTTGTACAGACAATACTGGGAAGTATGTTTTACATAGTAGAGCCTTTGTATGATTAGCCAGGGCCCTTGGTGACTCTGCTACAAATATTTTGGTCACATAGGGAGTTTAAAAGCTGACTTGCTAGGGAAATTCAGGAGACAAAAGGAGGGGGATACATGACTGCAGACTCCAGAATTTGGGAGACAAAAGTGGCTGGTGTTGGAGGCTATAGTAAGCAAATATTTCCCTGGGAGCCAGCAAAAGGGAAAGACTAAAGAGAGAGCAGTGGGTGGTAAAAGGAGGAAGAGCTGTGGTGGAGGTGGGCTGGAAGCTGCTGTTCTCAAGGGAGCCCTGAAAGCAGAGCAATCTCCCTCTGCACTTTGTATTCCTTCATAATATGCATTAAAAAACAAAAACAAAAACAAAAACAAAACACATGGATTCATCTGTCTAATCCTGCCAGCAGCCCTAGAAGGCATATTTTGTTACAGTTGAGTAAACTGAGGCTATTTGCAGAGGGCAGCCACACGAATTCTTAGGCTGTTAAGTAGCAGCATCAGGAATCCAAGCCTTGTGCTTTGACAGCTTATAAGGGGTGATTAAAATATATGGTGAATGTTTAAATTTATTACAGTAAGAGACACATTGCCACTGATCTCCCTCAAATTACTCCCCCTTACTTTGAATACACTTATCTTTGTTCTTGCCACTCTCTGAAGCAGTTCTGGAAGTCCTGTAGTGTGATTGTCTTTAGTTGCACTGTTGTGGCTGCCTCAGTGTCCTGAATTGACTGAAAATGTTTACTTTTCATGGTCATTTTGACTTTTGGGAAGAGCTACAAGGTGCAAGATCCTGGTGAATAAGGTGGATGAGGATGCACCGTAATGGTTTTTCTGTTGGATGGCAATGCAGCATCAGCATTCACTATTTTGATCACACCTCATAAAGACATGAAAGAGGACTTCCAGAACTGCTTCAGAAAGTGGCAAAAATGATGGCATAGTGTGTTTGAAATGAGAGGCATATTTTGAGGGAGGATTCTTTCACCGAGGAACTCCCCGGCAAACCCATTCACTGTATTTTTCCATAACACCTTGTAGAAGTGCTGGTGTCCACAGTCTTCTTATTGATGTTCAAGATGCAGCCTTTGTTGAGATTTCTCATGGTCTAAAGTTCCTTCTCACATAGAGTCAGACAATCTTGATGGATTTTTGTTTTTCCTGAGAATTGAGAGCTTTATAATCTAAGAGAATGGACTGTGATGTCTAACTGACCTTCACCCAAACTGTTTCCACAGGTTTCTAGCTGTCTCTTTTTGGTCTTAGTGTTTGCATCTGCAAACTGTGTGGTAAACCTACCTACCTCATACAGCTGTAGGGAGTCCATGGGATATTTGTGAAGGACCTGGGACTACTTGGTGCTTGTGTAGTTAAGGGCCCAGTACTGTAAGTCCCTGACTTATGAACGTTTGTAAGTCAGATTCATTCGTAACAAAGACCAACAAAGTGAGTCTTATACCTTTGGTACAGATATACAATGTAAAGCATTAAAAAACCACACACACACAAATACTGTAAACGAACACAGCAGACACACGAGCTACTTCTGCAATTTGTTCACATCTATGAATGTTCCTAATGCAAGGTCTATTCATATCTGTGAAAGTTTGTAACTTTTGAATGTTTGTAAGTCGGGGATTTACTTTAAATGGTTGTCCTTAGTGTTCTGAGAGGCACTGACTTGAACTTCTTTGTACAGTATTTTTGTCCACATATTCATTGTGGCCAAGCTAATCAGCTTCCATCCTGTTTTTGTGTAGTGGCTTAGATATTGTAAGTGATTGAATATCTGGAAGATTTTGAACAGAAGCCATCCCCTATTGAAACAGCAGGCTGTGCCTGGAATTTTCATCAGTTGTTGAGGGGCAGAAGTGGTTCAGCAACCACTGTCCTAGTAGGAGCTCAAAGCTGGGCAACTTGGGTTTCCTCCCTCTCGCTTCTTCCCTCCCTGCCTCCCTCCCTGTCTCCCTCCCTGCCTCCCTCCCTGTCTCCCTCCCTGCCTCCCTCCCTCCCTGCCTCCCTCCCTCTCTGCCTCCCTCCCTCTCTAGCTCTTTTCCTTCCTTCATAATAATGACTCTGCCCTTTTCCAGCCCAGGACAGGAGCCCTCCTGAGATCTGTACTCTACACGACCATGTTGAATGACTTTCTGGTAAATGTTATAGATATATCAAAAACTAGACTTCATGATACATTTTCCATAAATCAGTGTTTGTGAACACTCTACAGAAAATGAACTGATTTTTGCAAGCCATCATGGCAAGTATTAGGTATCCAATAATAGCTTTCACATTTTCTTTAGAGGTCGAATTCATTTCATTCAAAACGAGTATTCTCTTTAAAACAATTCTGGGAACTGTCAAATCAGACTAGGGTAGAGAGATCGTTATTTTCTCTTCTTTCCGATGAAGGTACTACAAAGGTGAAACTTGTTATTCCTGTGCTCTGTGGTCTGTGAGAAATTTTTTGCACACCTCCTTCTAAAAGTCCTTTTCTGTTGTTGGTGCAGCTCTGATTCTTCTGTTCTATATTGGTCCCTACCCCAGGTGAGACACAGGCAGTGTTCCAGGACCCAGGTAAGCTTTGAGGTGGAAATCCTTCAGCTCTCATGTGGAGTGAGGTGTGGGGGATGACCAGAAGTTGGGGGCTGGCGCTGGACTTTGGGATTGGAGCTAAAACCACATTTCCTGCAGCGTGGGTTCAGGTGTTTGTCCTCTCATCCTGCTTGCCAGCCTCCTCCTTTACTCTGTCCAGCGACTACCTTCTCTGATAACTAAAGCTAGGAGCATGTTGTGGTGTTCCAGAATTTGAATTTCCCCTGTGAGTTCTGGTTTGATTCATATTCTTCTGAGTTTCCGTTTGGCGCACGTGCTTGGCCCTGCCTTAGTCCTGTGATGAAAAGTATCCGGCCATGGCCACTGAGTGGCTCTGGGCTTTGGATGCTGTCAAGGAGCCCAGGTGTCAAAAGGGGGCCTGAAGGCCAAAGTGGACTTGGAGCTTGCTTAGTTCCTTCGGCCCTCATCCCTGAGACCCATCTGGTGCCACTGAAGAGGGTGGGACGTTAGCTCCTTGCCCTGCCCTTGCTTATGGTGAACTCTAGCTGGATATTTGTGTTTATGGTAGAGATAGTAGTGCTATGTTACTGTTTCATATTGCTGTTCTTAATTTTATATAGTAGATACTAACTTAAAATCTATTTTATTACCACATTAAAGTTACATATACTGTAGTTTTCACTTAACTATATTTATCTGAGAAATGGTGCTCAGATTATTCCTGCTGGAGATGACTTTTCTTTGAGAAAAATTTTATGCTAAGTAGATTATTGCTGATTCTGTAGATGATCTTTTCCTGTTTGTGACTTAGAGATGTGGTTTGAAAGTAGTATGAGCATTTTCAAAAACGAAATGACTTTATGCAGTTATCTTTATTCAATTATGAACCTATTTTAAAATCTAGGAATAATAAATCCAAGCAAATATAAAAACTGGCCTTTATCCCAATTTTCTATAAGAATGTTTATTGCAGCATTCATTCACTACTCACTTTATATTTATCGAATGCAAGTAACCTGCAGATAACCCATCACCCATCCCCAGAGAAAGGTGTGCGTGAGCTGTGGCGCACCATACAATAGATTTCAGTGCCTCCAGTAAAGACAGTGGAATTATATTCTAGATGTGCTGATGTGGGGGGTCCCGAGGTGTATTATTAATCAAAAACAAACAGGACACAAAACAAACAATATGGTATGATCCTATTTGTGTGTGTTTTTAAAAATATGTACATACAAAGTAATTGTTCATCTATATAAAAATTTACAGAAATGTTTATAGACGTGGGTGGGAGATAGAGAGGATAGAATTATATTTGTAAAAATTTATGTTTCCTGTACTGGTGGGTTTTTTTTTTCCCCCTGCAGTGTTGGAAATCAGAGCCAGGGCCTCAGGCATGGTAGGCAAGTGCTCTACTCCTGAGCTACATTCCTAATCCCTATGGATTTGTTTGTTTGTGGTGCTGGGGATTGAACCAGGGCCTTTGCACTGAGCTACATCCCCAGCCCTTTTTAAAAATGTTATTTGTTTGTTTTTGCTTTGAGACAGGGTCTCACTAAGTTTCTAAGTCGCCCAGGCCGAGGCTGAACTTGGTATCCTAACTCAGCCTCCCAGAGTGCTGAGGTCACAGGCGTGTGCCACCACACCTGGCTATAATTTTGAAAACCTGAATGATTATTTTAATGTTAGTTTAAAAAAAGGTAACTCTATGATAGGTCCTTTGTTGCTTATTAGGTATTCCTCTTTAATTTTTTGGTGGTTTACAATATTACATCTTTAACTTATTACAGCCCACCTGCTAAGGATGTCACACCACTTCCTCCGCGAGGTGAGAACCATGCATTTCTAGCTCTCATTACTTTGTGTAGCTCTGAGTGAGAATGTGAGTATCCTGCAGCCTGAAGAACTTCACCATTCCTCACAGTACTGGTCCACTGGCAGCACATTTTCTCAGCTGTTGTTTGTTGAGGATTTCTTTATATCTCCTTCAATTCCCAAGGAGATTTTCACTGGTTGTGGAATTCTAGGCTGGCAGCTTTTTTTCCAGCACTTCAAAGACGTGGCTCCAGCTTGCTTTTTCCCCGGGGGGGGGGTCACCTCTCCCTCTTGTTTTTGTTCCCCCAGTATATAATGTGTTGTGCCCCTCTCCCCCAGCTTTTTCTTGAGTTTTTCTCTTTACTGGCAGTTAGCTGTTTGATTATGTGCTTTGGTGTAATGTTGTCATTAGCCTGCTTGTGGCTTGTTCAGATTCTTAGGTCTGTAGAATTAGAGTTTTCACCAAAATTTTGGAAAATGTATTGCCACTTTCCAGCTTTTTTTCTATTCCTCCTCCTGCACCTTCTCAGTCTTCCAGGTACATTTACTTTAGGGGGTTGCCGTTGTCCCCCAGAGGCCCCTTTTCTTGTGCACTTCAGCCTGTCGCAGATCTGTTGCGCTGTCTTCATGCTTCTGCAGTATCTGATGCAATCTTAGCCAGCTCACCTCATGTACTTTTCATTTCAGATACCATATTTTTCTCCTCTAGAAATTCCGTCTGGACCTTTATATTTCTCTTCTTTATGTTCACGTTGTCCTGTAAGTCCTTTTACACATTCATTATGATCTCTTAAAGCTCTCATTTGTTATTTCATCCTCATTGTCGTTTCCAGTTTTGTTTTTGTTCCAGTTCTGTTTTGGTTACGGATCACATTTTTCTGCTCTTGCTTATGTCTAGTAATTTTGGTTGGATGATAGATCATAGTGATGATCTAGTGAATGTTACATTGTTGAGCGTCTGGCTTTTTTTGTCTTCATTTAAACAGCAGCATTGAATTATGTCCTTTCAGGAAGTTCATTTACTTGTTAATGAGCTTCATTCTTTCAAGGATTGCTTTCTATCTTTCTGGAAGCAGGTCTAGGTCAAAGATTGGCAAATGGTGGCCTGCTGGCCAAATATGACCCTTGCTTATTTTTGTGGTCTTTCAGAACACAGCCATGTCATTTATGTGTCATCTGTGGTGCTTTCATGCTGTAAAGGCAAAGCTGGGTCGTTGAGACAGACTGTATGGCCCATGAAGCTTAGAATATTTATTTACTCTGCCCTTTGTAGAGGAATCTGAGGACTCTTACCTAAAGGAGCCTACACTGTTGGTCTAGGTTAGCCCGGAGCCCAGCTGTGGCCTCGTTGTGGTCTCTGGTGGATATGCTGGGTATTCATTCACCTAACTCTCTTTGAATTCTGACTTCTTGGGATTTGTATTTTCCTACTGCTTGTCTTCCTCTCTCCCAGCAACTGTTGTTTGCCTGGATTCTTGGAGTCTCACCAGCAGCATGCTTGGCCTAGCATGCAGTCAAGGACCCGAGGGACCCCTATAGACTTCTGGAACTCATTCCCTGTGAACACTCCTCATTGGTACTTTGCCCACCGATTTCAGCTGCTCCAGCTGCTCCATGAATGCTGGCCTCTGTCTCCTTAGCTCAGGGCCTTTCCATCTTCTGCTTAGACTCGGTCTTCCTATGCAGAAAGCTCCGGTGACCATGGGGTTCACCTCATTTGTTTTCCTTCTCAGGGATCACATTCCAGTATGGCATATTGTGTGGTGTCTGAAAAGTATGTTATATATTTGTTTAGTTTTCTAGGCATATCTGGTAGGAATGCTAGTACTACTTATTCTGTCTTCCCTGGAAATGGTGGACCCTCTAGTGTGATATCGAAGAGCTGGGTCCACCTCTTATTAAATAGTTGACAGTTCATTCTTTATAATTAACAAGTTGTTATGTATTGGACTTGCTCTTTTGTTAGACCAAACTTTTCCCTCAATGAAGTTTTACTTTCCAATTTACACTGTACTGGCATCAAAGTTTAAGATTACTTGATGTACAAATTAGTAGCGCAGATTAAAGTCTGGAGGAGTTCGGTGTGTGTGGTCCCCAGGCAGGCGATCTGCCGATCTAGAGTTCAGTCAAATTCCTTCTCTCCACAGAAGCATTTTGTAGAGGCTCTTGTTTGGGCTTTGTAAAGCCGGGAAGGTCAGAGGCGAAACTGAAAAAGCTGTTAAACATGCAGGAGGATTTAAGCTTTAAGAATCAAATCCTCTCCCGGTTGGTGTTACACATCGAAACTGGACACTTTGTCACGCAGTCTTCTGAGTTCTGGATTTGACTTGCACTTCGAGGGCTTAGTTCATTACACAAAATCCTCTTTTGGCATCAGTAACCCTTAGAGCCCTGCGAGGACTTGTCCAGGGGTGCTTTTCACTTACCGCCTTTATTTAGGAAAAGCTTTGCTCATCTTACTTAATTTTTTTCTTGTTTAAAATTATAAAACATGTATTTACAATTCCATCGATATTTATAGAGAGCATTTCAGTACCCTTGCTCTGGTCAGGAAAGGGGACATTGCAGCACCTCAGAGTCCTTGGTGTATCCCCCCCTCGTCACTACTGCTCTCTCCCTCCAGCAAGCAAATACTTCTCTCTTTTTTCAGTACTAATTATTTCTTCTTTTTTCCCTCCCTCCCTTAATTCCCTTCTTCCTTTTCCTTTTCCTTTTTTGTTCTGGCAGTACTGGGGATTGAATTCAAAGCTTTCACACTGAAGGCTTTTTTATTTTTTAATTTTGAGACAGGATTTTGCTAAGTTGCTAAATTGTCCAGGCTGGGCTCAAACTTGTTATCCTCCCGCCTCAGCCTCCTGGAGTGCTGGGATTACAGATGTGTCCTGGCTATTTTTTCACTTTCATTAGTGGTTTTTGTACCTATGCATGCATCTCTAAAAATTTACTTCAGTTTTGCCTACTTTGAAGTTTGTATAAATGATATACTGCATTTAATTTTTGTGTTGCTCATTTCTTTAATATTATGTTTATAGGATTCACCCAAGTTGTTGAATATATGTGTAATTAATTCATTTTCACTTCTGTGTAAGATCTCATTACATGTGTGTATCACTATTTATACTTCCACTGCTGCACAGTGTTGAAGTGAGCATTTTTATATATATTCTGGTGCATAAAAACAGGCATAGGGTACAGGGTAATTGCATGTTTTCTTTTTTAAAAAAAATGCCTGCTCAGGTCTTTTAACCTATTTTTCTGTTGAGTTATCTTTTTCTTACTGATTTTAAGAGCTTTTATGTATTTTGGAGATGTATAATGAATACCTTTCCACTCTGAGGGTTGTTTTTCATGATCTTTTTCATGGTCTTTTTACATTTCAGTTTTAATGTGGTCACATTTGTCAGTTTTTCCCTTTAATAAATAAGGGTTAGTGCTTTTCTGCTTTTTGTTTAAGAACTGTTTGCCTACCTTGAGAGTGTGAAGGCAATTTCCTGTGTTATCTGTAATGTCTGTATACTTTACCTCCTCGGTTGAATCCTTTACATATTTAGTGCACGGTGTAAATAAGGTTGGGGTCTAGTCTTTTCTCCCATGTGGACACCATGTTTTCTTAGTAAATTTTGTGGAATAGCTCGTCCTATTTCCTTGTTTCAGCGTTCTGTCACATATGAAGCATATATGTATTTATGAGTCTGTTTGGGGCTTTCTCTTTGTTCAGCTGGTCTGTCTTAATTATTGGGCCTTTATAGAAAATTGTGTGAAGGCAGTCCTCACAGTTATCTTCTTTGAGAACGTCTTGGCTATTCTTGTTCCTTTGTACTTTATGTGAGTTTAAGAAGTAGCTTGTCAAGTTCAAAGAGACAAAATCTGTTGGATATTTGATAGAGATTGCATTGAGCCTGTACATCAGCTGGGGAGAATTGGCATCTTTATAATGCTGAGGCTTCTAGCTTGCAAGCATGGCATTTCTCTTATGTATCAGGGTAGGTGGGTCTTTTAATTCCCCTGAATAAAGTCAAATGCTTTTCCTCATAGAGGGGCTGCCTGTCTTTTGAAGAAATTCTTTTAGGCGTTTGATATTATCTTGGTGCTTTCCTAAATGGCACCTTTAGCTGTTTTGTTGCTGGGGTATGAGAGTACAGTTTGTTTTGTGTGTTTTATATGCAGCATTCACAACATCTCCATCTCATGGAGAGCCCAGCTTCGTGCACATGGCGCACGCGAGGCTGCTGGGGATGTGATGAGGTGAGTGAGTGTGGGCACAGCACTGCAGTGTCTGGTTTTTTTCCTGGTCTTTAGCCCCGTTCTACAGCCACAGATCAGGAGGCCACAGGAACCCAGGTGGCTCACCGGCTTCTCATGTGGGCCCTCTCCATTTCTCCTAGGTGTGTTCCCAGGGAATCAGATCTGTGAGAAATCAGCCCTAGGGTTCTCTTCCCCACAGCTTGGCCTCAGGCAGCTTCCAGCTTCCTGTTAGCAGCTCAGTGGCCACGAATTACCACTGAGTTGGACTGATCAGTTTCAGAAGTGCCAAAGAGCTTGCCAGTGAAGCTAGGTAATCCTAAAGTGTTCTTGGAAAAAATTTAAAAACTTGTGATTTAGGCTTTTAAAATGACTTGTTTTTCTTTTTCAGTCAGTTTTGGTAAGTTACACTTTTAGATGACTTTGTCCATTTCATCTAGGTTTCAAGTGTATAGATACAAAGTTGTACATGATGCTGTAAGTCTCTAGGGTCATAGTAATGCACCCATCCTTTTTTTTTTTTAATTTTAAAGAGAAAAAAAAATTCAAAACAAGATAATAGGGTAACAATGGTTAATGCATTGCGTATTATCTTTAAATTAGTTACTCAGAGTACAAGATACAGGCATTTAATTGTCCAAAAAATATTAGCACAAACCTTTTCAGTGAACTAAGAGAAATTAGCAGTATAACTATCTTAACTATCTTTTATATATATATATATATATATATATATATTTTTTTTTTTTTTTTTTTTTTTTGCTTTTCCCTTCTTTTCTCCATTCCCCCATCCCAGTTTCTCTTTCCTTTTGAAGTTTCTCCCCATTTTACGATATCTATTGTATATTTTGGATCTTATTTACTGTTTCAACTTTTCACACTAGGGAGACGATATAATGTTTACACATGTATATCTGGTTTATTTCACTTATGAGTATGGTCTCAAGTTGCATCCATTTACCTATAAAAGTCTCCAGTTTATCCTTCTTTATGGCTGAGTAGTACTCCATTGCATAAAAATACCACATCTTTTTTATCCATTCCTCGGTTGATGGGCATTTGGGTTGTTTCCAAGATCTGGCTATGACAAATTGTGCTGCTATAAACATGGGTGCACATATATCGCTGTGGTACGATGTTTTTAATTCTTCTGGGAAGATACCCATAAGGGGAATAGTTGGGTCAAATGGGACCTGCAATCCTAGTTTTTTGAGGAATCTCCGCACTGATTTCCACAGTAGTTGTACCAGTCTACACTCCCACCAACAGTGGAGAAGGGTTCCTTTTTCCCCACAGCCCCTCCAGCATTTGTTGATTTCTTGGTTGATTTCTTGATAATAGCCATTCTTTCTGGGGTGAGATGGAATCTCAGTGTTGTTTTAATTTGCATCTCTCGAATGACCAATAATGTTGAACATTTTTTTCGTATATTTATTTGCTGTTTGTATTTCTTCGTCTGTGTAGTACATATTCATCTCAGATGCCCATTTTTGGATTGGGTCTTTAAATTTGGGAGGTCTGATATTTTTGAGTTCTTTATATGGTCTCGATAGTAATTCTTTGTCTGAGGAACAGCTGGCAAACATTTTTCCCCACATTGTGGGTTGTCTCTTCACTCTGTTTGTGGTTTCTCTTGCTGTGCAAAAGCTTTTTAATAAGATGAGATCCCAGTTGTTGATTGTTTGTGATAGTTCCTGCGTGATTGGGGTTTTATTCATAAAGTCTTTGCCTGCACCAACATCTTCAAGAGTTTTACCTATTCTATCTTCCAACAGATTTAATGTTTCTGTTTTAATATTTGGATCTTTGATGCATTTGAATTTAGTTTTTTTTTCTCAATTCTTGCCAGAGATTTGCCCATTTATTAGTCTTTCAGATAATCAACCTTTGGCATTCTCTACAGCAGTACTGGCACACCTATGACACCCATGTTATTTGTTTTTCTTTTAAGACAAAAGATGTTAATGTATGAATTTTTTTTTTTTCCTAAATTAAAACCCCAGTATTCAGGTTTTATTGCAGTGTTGGCACTTTGCGATAAATAAGTGGGTTTTGGGTTGCAGTTTGAGCACTTGTACAGTATGTTCATTAACTTTTTAGTCTGAGTAATTCTTTCAGCATATCCTCATCTCTCTGTTCATTATTTTTCCCGAGTGCTGGGATTACAGGCATGTGCTACCATGCCTGTCCTGAGGGGAAAATTTTTGAGATGGATAGATATTTACCCTTTTAGTCTTTTTTTTTTTTTTTTTTTTTCGGTACTGGAAATAGAACTCAGTACCTTGCGCTTGCCAGGCAGGTGCTGTGCTGCTGAGCTATATCCCTCTGGCCCTTACCCTTTTAGTCTTTAGCCGTTTGATTTTCCTAATATATGTATTTAGTTCTAGAAATTAATGCTTAGCTGCATTCAACACATTTTGATATGTAGCTTTTTTGTTTTTGTTTTTTTTTTTTGGAACCAGGAATCAAACTCAGGACCTTGTACTTGTGAGGCAGGCACCATGCCGCAGAGCTGCATCCCCAGCCCCAATAGCATTTTTGTTATTATTCATTTTGGATTGTTTTCTGTCTTCACTTTAACTTCATTAATTTGTTAGTTTAAAACGTTTTGTAATCTTTAAGCACAGAAGAATCATTCTAGGATTTAATTTTGATTTCTTAATTGCATATGGTTAGAGAACATCTGTGATTTCAGCAAGGCAGTGACACAAGCAGTGCCCATCTGGGGGAGCCATTGATGTTATTGTCACATGCAGATGGTGCCCCCTAGTGTTGAAGGCACGACTCTGTGTGTGTGTGTGTGTGTGTGTGCGCGCGCGCGTGCGCGCGCACGCGCGCATGCGCGCATGCACGCACATACTGAATTTCAGTCATTTGAAATTTACTGAGATTTGCTGGATGGACCTACATTTGGTCAAGTTTTGTATATGTTCCGTGTGTACTGGAGCATGATGTGTATCCACCCTTGCTGGATACCACATTCAATATGAGTCCTTTAAGTCAAATTTGTATCTGTGGTGTACAGACTATCTCTGTCTTTACTGATTTTTGACTGTTTCTATGAATGATTGAAAAAGATGTATTAGAACTCCTCATTGTGACTGTACATATGTCTAATTCTCTGTACAGTTCTATTTGTACTGTGTTTATGTTTTGAGGCTGTACTGTCATGTCCTTCAAATTCAGAACTATTGGATATTTTTGGCAAATTGGAGTCTGTGTTGTTGGGGAATGACTCTCCCCACCCCTGATGGTATCTTTTACTTGAAAGTCTCTTTGCTCTCATTGATGTCCTTAGACCAGTTTTCTCGTGGCTGGTGTTTGCACTGTTTATTTATCTATCCCGCCTTTTTGTAGCCTTGTGTTTCATTTGTCTCTTGTAAACAGATTGTAGTTGGATTAAAAAAAATTCAGCTTGATTTTTACCTTTTAAGTGGAACAGTTTGTTTATATTTATTGAGCCTAAACCTGCCACCTTATTTTGTGCTTTTTGCCCTACTTTTTATAGATTGAAAATATTTAATTTTTCTCCCTCAACTAATTTTGAAATAATGTTTTTCTCTTGTTTTAATAGTTCCATAGAAATTATAGTAGTAATACTAAAATAAAAAATAAGGTTAATCAAGACCTTTGTCCTTCTGGACAATTTGAAACTTTGGAAATCATCTGATTCTTTTGTTCTTATGTGCTAGTATTGATGACATTTTATTTCTGTTTTCCAGCACCACAAGTCCTAGTCACTCTCATTTTATACAGTTAGTATTATCTCAGCTCAATGCACATATTTATGATTCTTCCCTCTTTACTCTTTTTGCATCTCAGAACTTTCATGTGGGATCATTCATTTTGATGGAAAGGTTTTAGAATTTCCTCTCATGAGGGCCTGCTCCTGCTAAATTCTCTTTGTTAGTCTGAGAATGTCTTCATTCAGCCCTGATTCTTGAAGGATATTTTCCCTACAAGATTCTAGATTAGATTGACATTTTCTTTCAGCACTCGGAGATTTCATTCCACTGCCTGGCCTCTGTTGCCGCTCACGAAAAGTTGCTGCCTGGCTGGTTGCTCCTGGTGGGTTGGACTGGTTTCCCCATGCTGGCCCCACTTTCCCCCCACTGCTTTAAAGACTTTTCCTGTGTTTTCTCAGGGTGGATTGGATTTCTGCTCATTTTTCCTTTGAATTTGTTGGGTTTCCTGAGTTTGTGAATTAGTGTCTTTCATCACTTATACAAAAATCTCTAATTACTTTCACTTCAGATATCATCTTTTCATTCTCAACACTGTTTTTATAATCCTAATTTAGACGAATGTTCACTCTCTTTTCTTTGTTTTTCTTCATATTTCTGCCTTTTTGTCCTTTTGTGCTGCATTGTAGATGGATGTGTCCTTCGTTTCTTTTTTTTTTTTGTGGGTACCGGGAGTCGACCTCAGGACCTCGCGTGCCAGCAGGCGCCCGTGCCGCTGAGCGATATCACCGGCCCTTTTTTCGTATGTGGGTTCCGGGAGTCGAACTCGGGCCCTCATGCTTGCCAGGCAGGCACTTACGCCGCTGAGCCATCTCACCAGCCCCTTCGTTTCTTCATGGAGTTTGCAAAGTCTCTTTTTCGTCATGTCCAAGTTGCTGTTAGTGCTTCGCTGGAGTCTGATCCCCATTCTGTATTCTATTCAGTTCTCTCAAGTCACGGAGTTTTTCATATTGTTTTTGGTTTTTATTTCTAGGTGTTATTTGGTTTATTTCTAGGTTATTTACATTTTCCCTCTTTCTGCAGTTTTTTTCAATTTGCCCTTCAGTTCATTTGAATCTATAAACATTTTATTATTTGGCAATTCCAACTTTGAATTTTTGGGTCTTCTGTTTGTTGCTTATGCTAATCATTGCCTTGTGATGTGTTTATTTATGTGCTTTGTTATTTCCTATTATTCACTATTTTTCCCCTTAGGAATTTTGTGTGCGTGAATTGGGCAAAGCCTGGAACAAAGAGGCCTTTTTCCAGGGAGAACTATTGCCTGGGCTGGACTCAAATTTGCAGTCCTCCTGCCTCAGCCTGTCAGAGTCCTGGGATTACAGGCATGAGCCACTGTGCTCAGCGAGGGCAGATTCTGTTTTGTTTTGTTTTGTTCTTCAGGGCAGATTCTTGTTTGCTTCTGCCAAGCAGTTAATCTTAGTCTGGTATCACTTTAAAATGAGTTCATGGCTTGGGGTTCCTTGGGCCATCTGGAGATGGGATCGTGGCTTGCAAAAATGCATGAAGGTAGAAGCCCTCATAATGTACGATTCCTGTGATTAATGCAGGCTAGGCTGGGGATGTGCATGGAAGTGGAGAAGGATTTCAAATAAGCACAAGCATTTTTTTTGGGGGGGTGATGGAAATGTTCTAAAATAAGATTATGATGATGGTAACAAAACGCTATTCTAAAATCACCCGGTTGTAAACTTAAAACATATTTTGAGCTCCAAATTTATAGTGTATTTACTTGTATATAAAGTCATGATACTTAAAAATGTTTCTTTTTTTGCATTGCAGACCCCTCCCCCTTTATTCTGACATATTCATATCAGAAGTTCACAGTAGTGTACCTGCTTCCCATTTGTAGTGAACACCTGTCAGGTCTTTTTCAGATACCAGCTTCCTACATCCTGGTCTCCGCCTCTGTCTTTTAATCCCATACTATTTTGTGCTGCTTTGTACCCTAGAACATAAATTACTTTTGTTTTAGAGTTTGCTGCTTGCAAGAAGGCAGTATCGTAGATTTGAAAAACCAAAGCAAATACTATTAAAATAGTGATAAATAATACTAGAAGGTACTTAAAAAAGTTTTGGAGTTTCCTTTCCTGTCATTTTTTTCCCCAGTGCATTGCATTGCTGTCATCAGTGTAATCTATACAATTCTGTTACACTGTTTTGCATTTACTTATTTAGTTCTTCCATATTACAGACTATTCTTTTGCTAGTTTTTAATGATTTTTTTGTTAACCCAGACTTACTCTTATTGAATACTCAGTTTTCTTCTTGTTTTGTGCTTGACACCCCTGTGTTGTAGATTATTTCTTTATTATAGATTGCTGGGAATCAGCTAATGGGGCAAGAAGATGAGAGAACTGGGTGAGAAAGAAGACGGAAGGGACCAGCTCCCAACCCTTGTGCCTGTCCTATAGTACTTGTTGCCTTTGCTTGGAGTTTCTGCTCCTCTTGCCCTCTCTACCTGAAATAAGTCTCCATTTCCCAGCACTGATCCCATTAACAACACAACACCCCTCCACCCCCGCCGGGCTGAGGATGGAGCCCAGGGGCTTGTACATGCCAGGTAGGTGCTCTGCTACTGAGCTACATCCCTAGCATCCCACCAGTACACTTTTTGAAAACTTTTTTTCCTTTCAGAGGTGGCAGCTATGTCAGAATTCTCAGTGAAAAGTATCGAGTTACCTTTCAGATGAAGATTGTTTAGTTTGTGGAATAACTTAACTAACTAAAGCTGCTATAAGTCAGCTTTTTAAAGAGCCACCCTGTAGTTGTGTAAATAGGAGTGTGAAGGAGTGGTAGTGCTTGTCCTGTGGACTAAAGAAAGTGAAAAAATGAACTTGAGTTTGGGCAGTTTTTGGACTTCTACGTTTTCTCACTTGTTAGTGTGTATTTATTTATCATAAGAATTGTCATGAAATTTATTTTCAGGTTACTCGCAAAGTACAGTGAGGATGATACTCAGGCCACCTGTTAGTCGCTGGTAGAGCCAAAGGTCACTACCATTGCTTGGATTCTCTGGGTGTGAATGTCTTGCTGACAGCAGCCAAAGTCTATACACTTGTGGGGGGAGCACGTTGTGTTGGTTCATGCTGTACTTTCTGTCATCGTATAAGACGTGCCCAGCCATTGCAAAGCCATGCCTGTTCTACCCTCTGTGCACATACAGTTGGTTTCAGGTTGGTGCAGTCTGGTATTTAATCTTAAGCTTCATTTTACTAGATTTAGTTGCTTCGTTAGATCTTTTTGGAGTCATTATTTAGGAACTCACAACCTTTTGAACTGAAATTGTTCAGTGGCTAAGTGTACTTTTGACACCTTTGATCGAGTAACTGATGAAGATGTAGCATCGTCACATCCATGGTGCCTTGTGCCTGGAACATCCGTCTCCAGACGGTGCTGCTTCCGTGTTGAGTTTCAGGAACTTGCCTGTCTCCAGGGCCGTTTTCCCAGAGCAGTCGGTGAAGAGCTGAGTAGAGGGTGAAGAGCTGAAATGCAGAGTGGGTTTCCTGCATAATCAGAAAGCCTACATTTAATGAAGACATAGTTTGAACACCTTTCATGCTTATGAAAACACATTTAGGGGGAAAAAAGATAACACATTTAGGTATTTTAGTTGATTGAAGGCATAATATGACCCAGCACTGTGATATGCTGCCAAAACAAACGAATCAACCTTGGCTGTCAGCTTCTGGCTGCGGTAATAGAACACGGTATCCAGAATTTGGCGGAGATAGTCTTCCTGCTTGTGAACTGATTTTTTTTTAAAAAGCACTATCTTTAAAAAGAATGTACCATAAGTTGGAATTTATTCAAGGTGTGTGACTGACATAGTAAAAGGATTCAAAGGCCTATTTTCTAAGGAAGTTCAGTCAAGCAGTTGAATTATTTAACCTAGAGCACAGAATATTCTTTTGAGGGTCAATGTGGGGGGGTGAATGATGCAGTGATGGCGAACCTTTTAGAGCTGTCAGTGATAACAAACAGCTGGCTGCAGCATGCCTGCCATAGGTTTGCCACCACTGCACCAGAGGTTAGCAGTCCTGTGATGTTGGCACTGCTTTTACCCCTGGCTTGCAGAGGAGGAAACAAGATTTGAGAGGTGAAATAATTTGAATCCAAGCTTGGCAGGGTGGACTGGGGAAAAACAGGGGGCACCTGCCAGTTGGGGTTTGTGGTCAGCATGACCTGATCAGCTCTCCAGCATCATCAAGTAGCATGATGGACGTCATTGTTCTACGGAGCCTCCACAGCTTTAGATCATGCGTGTCTCTTCTCTTTGAGTTGAAACGTTAGAAGATATCTCAGTCAGGATGCAGTAGACTGGACTGAGAACCTGCTGAGCACTTCAGCAGAGGCAGTAGGTAGGGAGTTGGTTTTATAGGAAGGGCAGAAAGGAAAGCTTGAGATGACAGAAGGTAACTGCAGGAGGCAGCCACCACCCCTAGGGCTGAAGGAAAAAGAGAAGAGGTTAGAGGAGGGGCCTTCCTGGCAAGCCAGAGCTGGGGTCAAAGAGGCAGGGTCACAGCCTGGAGCTTTTGGTATCTCTGCTGGGTGTGAGGTGGGTCCTGGGAGTGTAGGGACAGCAGGTCAACACAAGGGAGGGCACTGTTCTTCTCCTCTTGCCTGACAGCCTCCCCCCTAAAGAAACCCAAGAGAAAGTTCTCTGAAGCAGAGGCAAGAGCTGCACTGTTCTAGTGCCAGCACCTCTAGCAAAGCTGAGAGGAGCGTTTGGAGCCAGGACAGCAGCCTAGCCCCTGCCCAGGCCACTCTTTCAGGCAGGCAGCACCTGTTGGTCCCTTCTGTACCTACTTGAACTTGTGCAGAGCAGCAGCATTAGCATCTTGCTGTGTGCCTTTGCAGCCATCCTTTGTATACATAGGTAAGATGCGCAGTGGGTTTCATGTGGTGAGTCGTTACTCCTTGGAGCTCTTGCTTTGTCATGGCGAGCTCTAAGCCTTGCTTGTGAGGGCCTTGGGGATGCTGTAGACACTTTGTGGTCTTTTTTCTTTTTTTTTTGTGGGTACCGGGGGTCAACCTCAGGACCTCGTGCGCCAGCAGGTGCCCATGCCGCTGAACGATATCACCGGCCCTTTTTTCGTATGTGGGTGCCGGGAGTCGAACTCAGGACCTCGCACTTGCCAGGCAGGCACTTATGCCGCTGAGCCATCTCACCGGCCCTACTTTGTGGTCTTTATGACCAGAGGTTTTGCGATACCAGTGCTTCACACATATGACCCAGGCCCTGGAAGCACATGGTCACCATGGGCTGGGTCGGGATCTTTTCTTTCCTTCCTCCAAGAGGTGGGTATGAGAGCTCCACTGTGTTCTCAGTGATGACCACACATCCAGGGCATCCACAGTGAGCCTGCCAGCTTCACCTAAGAATTGTTCTTTTAAAACAAGAGAGCAGATTGAGGTGTTTCAGAGAGATCCATGATCATGTGAGAAATGTTCAACCATTCCTATGGACTGTGCTCTTCATAAAAACCTGGATATCGGATAGTGAAGCACTATTTGTAGAATCGAGATTCAGTACAGTTGTGTTTGAGCTTCTTAGATTAGCTTTTATTCTATTCATAGCTTCCATGCCAAGGGTTATGGGAAGAGAAACTACAGCCCCTCATCTATAATTGATGGCTTTGCTTCTGAAGTCTAGAAGGTCAATGGGAATTTTGAAATGACTTACAGCTGTTTAGAAAAGCAAGGGCTGGTTACCATGTATAAGCATGGTGGCTTCCTTTTGGCCAGGCTGTCTCCTGATCTCCTTTTCAGGAGAATTCTTTGGAACCACAAAAATATTTATTATTGGGATATACCTATAATTTATATAACCATATTTATACTGTTAGATATGTAGGCTGTTTATGATTTTCCAGTATTAAAATGTTATGCTGAGACTTTCTGTCCAGATTTCTGGTTTTCTTGGTGTAGTTTCTAGAAGTGACATAAAAAACTGGATGCAAACACTATGGGGGGGGTGTCAGTACAGTGCGTGAAATTGCTTTTCAGGATCACTGTGCCATTTTACATGTCCTCTGGTGCGGTCTGAGAGTTTCCTTCCTAGTACCATTGCCAACCTTGAGCATTGCCATGTAAAAAGATCTTTACAATTAAGTGTATACTTAATCATTTCTCTTTTTTCTTTTTCTTTCTCTTTTTTTTTTTTTTTTTTTTTTTTTTGAGACAAGGTCTTGCCATGTAGTTCAGGAGGCTGGCCTTGAACTCACTATGGAGCCCAGGCAGGCCTTGAACTCGCAGTGATCCTCCTGCCTCAGCCTCCTGAGTGCTGGGATTACAGGCGTGAGCCAACACACGCAGCGGACATTTCATTGTTTTAATTATGCTTTTCAATTACTAGTGTGGCTGCACGTTTTTCCTAAGTTTATGGATCAGTTTTATTTGTTCTTTTTTTATTTGTTTCGGTCGTTTGTCCAGTTCTGAGTACCACAGTGGAAGGCGAACTGCGCAGTGTTAATGCTCAGTGGTTCTGCAGCCAGCCTGTGCCGAGAATCGTTTTGTCACTCTGTGGCCTGGAGTATCCCTGGGAAGTGCGGCTCTGGCTCAGTACTGACCCTTCCTGTTCAGCACTGTGTCAGTGCCTCAGATAGGAATTTGGAAGTGTGCTTATCAAGTTTGCTGATGACGCGGAGTTGGGAAGGACAAGTAATAATGTAGATGAGTGAATCATGATTGTCATGGTCTTGAAAGGATCAAACACTAGTGAAATGTGGTAAAGTATAAGAGGGATGTTTTGAGAACCCTGTCTTTTCTTCCCTCCCTCCTTCCTGTCTCCCTTCTCTTCATCTCCATTTCTTCCTCCCTTCCTTCCCTTTTTTTGTTTTGTATCTGTTGCATAAATGGAAACATTTAACAGTTCATGTGCAAAGCCCTGGGGAATACAAAGCTGAGTGTGACTGCCTGGTGGATTTCTGTTCTTGGCCTGTGCATACCTCTTTTACTTTGTGGAGTTGAGTCTGCAGATAGACCTTCTTACTTTGTTCTGGACTTTCTGTTTTGAGCAGCATTCACAGAACTGACCTGATACAAGGTGTTCCTGAGAGGTCTGCAAGTGCCCCTGTGTCCCTGAGCGTGAGTTGCAGAGAGTGAGGGATGTTGAATGAGGGGGAGAAGACTCTAGAAGGACTGGGTGACCCCTTGCCGGGCTGAGGAGGGCAGCCACTGGCCATTTGGGGATCTCACTTGTGCCTTCTGAGCACCACTGCAAATGGATCCCTGAATGGAACAGATCTCACTATTGTTGGACCTTTTCAGGAGGAACTGGATGGCCTCCTGAAGATACAGGACCTCCGTATTGCTAGGAGTAGGCTTGATGTGGTGGAGAAATGGGTGCCAGCTGGGTCTGAATTCAGGGTAGAGCTTGAGTGACTTCTGCGACCTTAATGATTCTTTAATCATTTAGAATGTGGATTTACTGCAAAATAACTTTTGATATGTGCTTCTTGTGATTGATATCGGTATCTAAAGAGATGATGTCGGGCCGGTGAGATAGCTCAGCGGCATTAGCGCCTGCCTGGCAAGCGCGAGGTCCTGGGTTCGACTCCCGGTACCCACATAGGAAAAAAGGGCCAGTGATATTGCTCAGCGGCACAGGCGCCTGCTGGCGCGCAAGGTCCTGAGGTCGACCCCCGGTACTACCCCCACACACAAAAAGAGATAATGTCACTAGTTCCAGCACAGTTCTGGGCATTTTTAGTGCCACTTCTTTCCTTTTCCTTGAAAAGCTGGACTGTGTGGCCTGGGATTACCACTGATTATGTGACTCTCTTCATCATGTTTGTGTGCACATCTGATAAAGTTATACAAAGTGACAGCAGGCAGATGGGTTGATTCAAGTCTGACTTTTTTTTTTTTTTTTTGGTGGTAATTTTTTGGTACTTTGCACTGAGTTAATCTCCAGCTCTTTATTTTTCAAGATAGGGTCTTGCTAAGTCACTAAGTTGCCCAGGCTGGACTTGAACTTGTGATCCTCCTGCCTCAGCTTCCCAGAGTGCTGGGATTACAGGTGGATGCCACTATGCTCAACTAAGTCTGTGGCTTTAAATTAGAAATGTACCAGAATTTTTAGCTTCATTTAAACTTTCAGTGCATGTTGAGCAGCTGCCCACTGCACCATGTTATCAGATGGGACCTGCCATCCCTGTCCATGGTGTCTTTTTGCCCCTGCATACTGTGTGCCTGTGGACAGGAGGAGGCTTCTGTGCTTGGGTACCTGCCTCTCTGTCCTCACTCTTCTGTAAGGTGGGATGATGGTATTAGTCTCTTGATCCTGAGGTGAAGTGGAGGAGTAACCTAAGCCCCTCTGAGGAAGTACACTGAAACAGAGCCACATGTCCCTTCTGATTGGCCCTCCTTGTGGTACATGTTAGCTGGGCCTTTCCAAAAGGCCACTGGCTCTGGACAAGCAGAGATTTGAACTTTTTCCCTTTTGGACTTTATCAAGTAGGGAGTAGGTGCTGTGCCTAGAGTCTATATTACTGAAGATAAAGGCCCTGGGGATGTCTGCCCAATTCCCAGTGGTTGCCCATCACCTGCCTCCTGCCTCCTGCCCCCTGCCCCCTCTTCTTCCTCCTCCCCTGCTTTATGACCTGCTCTGCATCATGGACTGTGTGAGAGACAGAGTCAGGCCCAGGAGGCCCATTTTATCTGTGTATTTTTGTTTGTTTGTTTATTTTTTTTTATTTATTTTTTTTTATTTTTATTTTTTGTGGGTACCGGGGGGTCGACCTCAGGACCTCGTGCGCCAACAGGCACCCGTGCCACTGAGCGATATCACCGGCCCCTTTTTCGTATGTGGGATCCGGGAGTCAAACTCGGGCCCTTGCGCTTGCAAGGCAGGCGCTTACGCCGCTGAGCCATCTCACCGGCCCATGTTTGTTTATTTTGAAAGCTGAGTTTTTTCTCAGTTATGAAGGAGAATTAGCATCCTGAATTGCACTTTGATAAAGTTTACTTTTTGTTTGTTGGGATTTTACTGAGAGCTTCAGAAAAACTATGCATTTGGGGGTTTCAGAGGAGGGTTATGATGTGCGAAGTTTTTCTTTGAGCTTTTAAGGTCAAAACTCAGGGGAACTAAAAAATGTAAGAAAAAATTTAAACTTCATGGGGTGACTCATAAATAATGACCTGCCTTTCAAGATGAGCACATTCATTTGGGAAAAAGCCCTGTGGAGCTTTTCCTGCCCATGTAGAAGAAAGAGGCCACTCACTACTGCAGAACCTGTGTAGACACAGTCTGCGGACGGAGTAGGGTATCCGGTCATCCTTCATGTGTGACTGTTGACTCTGTCCCAGTAAAATGAACAAGAAAGTCCTTTGCCTTGATTTTTCCTCGCATGCCTCTCTTCATTTCCACCTTATCTGAGGGCAGCTGGCTGCAAAGTTTGTCATCTTCTCTGTCATTTTGGAAAATGGATACTATCAGTGTGTTATTACTTTAATTGATCAACTGATTGATTGATTGGTTGATTTGAGACAGGGTCTCACTACGTAGCCCAGGCTGGCCTTGAACTCGCAGCGATCCTCCTGCCTCAGCCCCCCACCCCCTCCAGTGTGCTGAGATTATAAGCGTGCACCAACATGCCTGGTAATCTTTTTTTTTTTATCATGAGAAAACTGGAATTGTGTTTTGAACTTTGAATTAAATCAAGGCTTTGGTAGCTGGTGAATCATGAAACTTATTAAAATAAACGATCTCATACATGTTGGGTATTTACTGACAAGATGTAACTAGAGTTCAGACATTTAAAATGAGCACACACTATTTATATGGACTCATAAAGTACAGAGAAAGTGTGAGCCGGTCGCCACTGGGTTCTGTATCTTTCCTAGCCTCCACTGCACTTTTCCAGAAGGCCGAGAGTATGCTTTTATGTGAATAGGCACAGAAAGCTGGAGAGGGGTTTGAGTTGGAAATGGAATTAAGCCCTGATTATGAAAGAATGTTCTTAGGTTTGTGATACCCTCTTAGGTGGTTTGATCGATGTTTTCTTTGTGTTCTGAAGCACACGGAGCTACTGTGTCCGTGGGTGCTGGCTGTGGGCTGTGCAGCTCGGGCGCCATTTACCTCCTCCACAGCAGGGCAGGCCTGAGGTGCTGCTCTTGGTGCGCAGGTTTATGTGCCGTACAAAGTTACATGGTTTAGGGCCAGTTGTGTTTCTCAAAGTGAATTCTATCTAGGGCTATTCGCATGTAGTTTAGTGGTGGGTCACTTTATAATGTGTAATTATGAAGAAGAACCTGGAGGTAAATGTAAGCTAGACATATATCATTTTTTATTTGGGTTTTGAATAAGTTGAATGTTAAATTCTGTAGTGAGTAGATTCCAAAATTTGTACTGTTTCTGAAAACTATTCATTCTGAATCTGCTTCCCTTTGTAATCCAGTCACACAGAGTGTGCTCCGAGTTCATCACGTGGAGCCGTTGAGTATGGTTCTGAGGCTTCTGAGCCCAGTCCTCAGCTGTGGCTGGGAACTGACGTTTCCAGCATAGATCATAATGCTGTTTGCAGTTTGTCAGAAGGCACTGTGCGCTCAGGCAGATGGAGAGGCCGAGGCAGGATGTTGAGAATCTGCGAGGGCATCAATCCTTGGTTTCTGGCACAGATTTAATTGTTTGTTTCGACAGGGAAGCCATATGTTAACTTCTACTTCAACCCAGCCTGATTTCTCTACAGATGCTAGCTTTATATGGGCTTATTTTTCTCTGAAATTGAGCCTGAGAGACAAAAATCCAGCCTGGAGTTGTCATCGATTTCACTAGATTGAGGCCTGTTGAACTGATTGGTGCCTCCTGCCTGCCCTGGTGGTCCCTTGTGTGGCAACCACATCCTGACCATAGGTCAGTCACATAGCGGGGAGAGTTACTTTTGAAGATTGGGTGTCTTTTTCATTCTACTTTTTTGTACTAAAATCCAGCACTTAAGTTTCCTTTTTGAGAAAATAACAATAAAGAATGAAATTTTGCTGTGGTCCAGTGATATCAGCCTGGATCAGCTCTCTCCTTGCCTTCTGCCTCTGGAGCCTCGTCACATGGGAACCAAAGGGAGCAGAAAGGCGGCCTCCAGGGGACCTGTACCTCCTCTCACACGCACCTCTCATGTTCACTGTCTCAGGGCCACTGGGGCCCTATCCCTTCCTCTGCAGGGTGTCTCAAGTTCAGATGCTGCATCTCCTTGGGGTCTGGCTCAAGTGTCTGATTTTCCCTCTGCTTAGTGTTGTGTTTCTCAGGTCTTTGTCACATTTTGCCATGTACTATAATTGTCCATATTCCTCTGACCAGATTTTAGCAGTCTTGATGATGAGAATGCTTAGGGGAACTGTCCTCAGAAGCTGTCTGTTGAATGAAAACATGGAGCAGTCATGGGCTGCTTCATCTGTTTCTGTAACCTTTATAAGTTAAAAAAAAAAAGTGCTATATATACAGCAAGACACATGAAATAAATACATGGTGAAATGAATACTCAGAAAGCAGCACTGGGTACTTGCTGCTAGAGCCACCAGGCAGCACCCCCTCTGCCCCCGAGCTCGTCCCTGCTCCCTGATTTGTGTAACACTCACGCCTTTGCCCTTTTATGTTCTTACAGGTTTGTCAACCACGCATGCATCCCCCTAAATAAGACAGCTTTGCCCGGTTTTGAATTTTACGTAAACTATATGTGCTCATTTTTATCTCATAAATACCTGTGATAAACTCATATCACGTGCAGCAGCAGCTCCTTACTCTCCCTGTTGCTGTGTGCCACTGGACACATATGCCAGTTTGGTCATTTGTTCATGGTATTGGATATTTAGGTTGCCCAGTTTTTGTGTGTTAAGAATAGTGCCCCTATAAATTTTTGTTGTTGTTGTTCCTGGTACTGGGAATTGAACTCAGGGGCACTCTACCACTGAGCTATACCCCCTCCCCCCCATTTATTTTTTATTTTGAGACAAGGTCTCACTAAATTGCTCAGGCGGGCCTTGAACTTGTGTTCCTCCTGACTCAGTCTCCCAAGAAGCTGGGATTACAGGTGTGACCACCACACCCAGCTATAAACTATTTTTTTTGCTATTGTTTTTTGAAACATTGTCTCACTGTTTCTACTCCAGACAAGCCTTGAACTCACTATGTAGCCCAAGCTGGCCTCAAACTCTTGATCCTCCTGCCTCAACTCTTAAGTACTGGGATGTAGGCATGCACCACCACACTTGATTTACCAACATTTTTTGTGTGACTTTTGGTTAGGGTACATAGATTTGTGTGCCAAGGAATGGAATTGCAGATTAATAGGAGTCAGTTTTAGAAGACACTGCCAAGTGGCTTTTCAGAAGAGTTGTTACGCTTCCACCAGCAGTGTATGCTGTTCTGGTTGCTCTGCATCCTGCTCAGCACTGTTATTTTCATTTCAGTCATTGTTATAGGTATGTGTGGCATTGTGGTTTTAGTTTCCCTTACGTTTTTTTTCCTTCTTAAAATTGTATTTACTTAGAAGGTGTGATTGAAAATTACAGTGAATGTTAAACTTTAAAAAAATTGAACGCAGTAAAAGACACATTGCCATTAATTCCCCTCAAAATACTCACCCTTGCTTTGAACATTTAACTCATGGATCTTGTCGTTTCTGAAGCAGTTCTGGATGTCTTCTTTTGTGAATATCTGTAGCTGCACTGTATTATGGTTCCTATCTAGATGACCCCCCAAAACCTCATGGACTCATAGATGGGGCTTTTGGGAGGTGATTAGATCATGGGGTGATAGTCATCAGTGGATTAGTCCACCGATGAGTTTATAGCCAAATGTGATGTTGAGGGGTACAGCCTGGTTGGAGGAGGTGGGCCACTGGGGCATGACCTGAAAGGATATATATCTCCCTTTCCCACGCCGCCCTTCACTCCCTCTGCTTCCTGTCCACCATACCATGAGTAGCTATTCCTCTGCCATGCCTCTCTGACATGCTGTCCTCCCTTGGGGCCGGCTGACTAGGGACTGAAGCTTCTATAAACCGGAAGCCAAAGTAAACTTCTCCTTTAATTTATGGGTGTTTGGTACTAAGACACACTGTCATGGCTGCCTTGATGTCCTAAATTGATCCTAAATATTTACCTTTCTTGGTCATTTTGATTTTGGGGATGAGCCAAGTATTGTATAGTGCCAAATCGGTGAAAAAGGTGGATGAGGACAGAATCCTGGCTTTCTATTGGATGGTACTTGGCAGTACCATTCACCATATTTTTGATCACACCTTGTTAAAGACATGAAAGAGGACTTCCAGCAGTGTTTCAGGAATTAGCAAGGAAAATGTGATAAGTGTGTTCAAAGCGAGGCAGTGTATTTTGAGGGGGATTAGTGGCAATATTTGTTACTGTAATAAAAATTTAAAAGTACAAACATTTACCATTACTTTGATCACCCCTTGTATGGGGACCAATGTGATAATGTGATGTTTTGATATATATTTAATATATATACACACATACATACACATTGTGAGATGATTAAATTAAGCTAATTAACATATTCATATGGTGAGAACTTTTTTTCAATTTTTAAGAATGTTTCTAATACATAGCAAATACATTCATTGTGGGGGAATTGGTACATATACATATTGCATTTTGATTCTTTTTATTTTCTCAATCCCTAGATCCCCTTTCTATCCTTTCAAAGAAGCAATTCTTTGGTTCATTGATCCTTTGTTTTCTTGTAGTTTCAATTTCCTTAATTTCTGTTCTGTTCTTTATATGTAATTTCTTCTATTAGTTTCAGATTTGGATTGTTCATGTCTTTCTAGGACCTTGAGGTGTATCATTAGGTTATCTATTTGGGATTGCTCTATTCTATGGGTGCATTTAAAGGTATAAACTTTGCTCTTAGACATGCTTTCATTGTGTCCTATAGGTTTTGGTATGTTGTGCTTCGTTGTCATTTGATTCTAGGAACTTTTAAAAATTTCTTCTCTGATTTCTTCTGTGATCCATTGATTATTCAGTAATCTCCATGTGTTTGTATAGTTTCTGTGGCCTCTATTGCTGTTGATTTCTAGCTTCATCCCACTATTATCAAAATGGTATGCAGAGGATTATTTCAATTCTTTTGTATTTATTTAAGCATGCTTTACATCCTAAGATATGGTCTATTTTGGAAAACATTCCATGTGCTGTTTGAGAAAAGTATATATTCTGTTGTTGGATGAAACACTCTGTAGATATCTATTAAGTCCATTTGTTCAATAGTGTGGTTTAACTCTGATATTTCCTTTTTGATTTTTTTTTTTTTTTTTTGGTCTGGTTGACCTGTCTAATTGTGAGAGTGGGGTATTGAAGTTTCCCACTGTGATTGTATTGGTGTCTTTTAAGTTGGGTTTGCTAATATTCAGTATATAGATATTTACAATTATTTCTTCCTGTTGAAATTTTCCTTTTACCAGTATACAGTGTCCACCTTCGTCTCTTCTGATCAGTTTTGTCTTGAAGTCTGCTGTGTCTGAAAATAAGACAGCTACTCCTGCTTGTGTTTTGGGCTCCAGTTGAATGGTGTATGTTTTCCAATTTTTCATTTTCAGTCTGTGTACTTCCTTTTGGATGATATGTGTCTCCTGTGGGCAATATGTGGTTACATTTTCTTAAAAAATCCAGTCCCCTGCCTGAATCTTTTGATTGGGGAGTTCAGACCATTGATATTGAAAGTTATTACTGTAACATGTTTATTGAATCCTGTCATTGCATTCTTTTTTCAGTGCTTATTCCTTTTATTTTTTTCCCTTTTGTTTAACTCTCTTCCCAGTTAGATGTATACTTTTGAACTCTTTGGTGCTGGTGGACTCCCTGTCTCTGTTAGGAGTTGAAAACAAACATTACTGACAAACCTAAAAGCCAATAATAGCTACAGGTGTACCATCCTTAACAAGAGAAAAGAGATCTGCAATAATAATTTAGACCCAAAGACAAACCACATATTGACACAGTAAATATCTACTAAAAGCAACAATTATACCACCATTAATAATAGAAAAGAATTAAACAATAATAGCACAAAGTCAACTAAATAGCTAAAAATTAATAAAGCTTAGTAGTAATAATAATTAAAATGGAGGAAGTGGGGGAAGGAAAAAACGAAAAGAGTAAAATTTGGAAAAGAAGGAAAATAAGGAATGAAAAGTGAGATAAAAATTCGATTGAAGAATAAAAGAAAATTAATAGGATTAGATAAAAATAACAGATAAAGGGCCAGTGAGACAGCTCAGCGGCATAAGTGCTTGCCTGGCAAGTGCGAGGTCCTGAGTTCGACTCCCGGAACCCACATACAAAAAAAGCGCCGGTGATATTGCTCAGTGGCACGGGCACCTGCTGGCACACGAGGTCCTGAGTTTGACCCCTGGTACCCACAAAACAAACAAACAAACAAAAAAACAGATAAAGACAACCAAGCCAAAAAAAAAAAAAAAAAAAGTAAGGAAAAAGAATAAAGACAAAGAGCAAAAGATAGAAACAAAACAAGACAAAAACCCAAAAAACAAAGAAAAATACATGAGTCCAAAAAATTCCCCGAAGTGTTTGAGTGAGTGATTTCTTTCCAGGACCTGTGGTACTGCAATCTACTGGATATGGGTGGGGGAATAGTGAGCCACAACTAGGGCCTATTTTGTTTCCACACCCACATTTTGCTGTGTGAATGCTTAGTCCTGCCCTGGGCATGGTCCTTCAGTGGTGTGGTGTCTACCTTAGGGCTGTATTCACTGCAGTGGCTCCTAGAGTTTGTGCCCTTCTGCTGACCTTGAGTCACTGCTCTCTTGGACTAGCTTAACAGGCTGTGGGCTTGCGAGGTGCCCCCTTGCTCTGGAGGCCCCTCTGGCTGTGCATCCCAGGATGTGTCAGCTGTTGAAGCCAAGGCCTATCCCTGATCGCGTTGGCAGAGAGGAAAAGCGAACCACTGAGCTCTGTGCTGGAAGTAGGCAGTGAGGATGTCCAAGTAGTCTGCTGGATTTACTGGCAGCGCTTTCAGACCCAGACCCCTCAGAAAACCACACGAGTGGCCTGTCTTCTTACCACAGGGGGTGGGACCATGTCCTTTACAAGCTGAACTTGCACGTGCTTAAACTTCTCGGATCTGCCACTAGCCCACCTCTTCTCTGTACGTATCTCCTGTGGCCATCTCCCACCCAGTCACTGTGATAGGGTGATCCCAGAGATGCAGAAGTGTAGTTCTGTGACTTCTGATTGCCAGAGTAGCTAGTAGCTTAGTCTTAAACAATAAACACCTTCCCAAAATGGCTTCTGATTATATCACTTCCAAATATGGCAGATGCTGCAAGTGAATTTCTTCTCCAGCTCTAGCCTTGCCATGTGGAAAATCCCTTTCAGAGCAAAACCCCATGCTGTATTTGCAGCTTACTGTAACCTGGCCTTTTCTTGGGGCTAGCACTTCCTGTCCTTTGTTTCTCCCTGGGGCTTCCTACCTTCTCTGGGTTTACCTTGCGTTTGTGGAGGCGGTGTCACCAGGCTGGGTCTGGGGGTCCCTGAAGCTGTAATAAAGAACTTAACGCACCCTTTTGTAGTTTGTGAGTTCACTGACTCATGTTGCAGAAAAAGTTTTCAGGACGTGTCAGTAAGAGGCAAGAGAAAGGTTTATTAAACAGATATATAGGATGCACTCAAGAGCAGAGTGTGGGTGCCCAGAGAAATGAGGCACACTGTACAGGAGTGGGGAGCTGAGAATCTTTTATGTGTTTTGGGTGGTGAAAATCTGTGGCGTTTCATAATCTATAGTCTTAGTCTTGTCTGGTGGATGGGAGAGGATGACCCACCTGTAGTATTGTAATAGTCCATTCATATGGGACATGAAAAGGTGGTCTATTCACAGGTGAAAAGAGGACCTTTTGTGAGCAAGAAGGCAATGGGCAAACCCATTTGTAGGTGAAAGGGAGTTGCCCAGGTTTACTGTGTTTTGAGAGAAGAGAAAGAAGAAAACCACAGCACAGCACAGCACACCACACCACACCATGGCTTGTGTCCTAAAACTGCAGGTCTTCTTAAAAGTACAGTTTTTAAAATACTGATTTCCTTGTCTCCTTTCTATCTAGTTTTTATTTTTTCTGTCCTGCCTTGACAGGACCTCCTCCCCGGTAGCCAGGGTTAGTGTTCCAGACTGCTTCGTTCTTTTCTCTGCATTGTCTTCAGCTTCTCCAGTTTCTCTGTGGGTTTCTAGTTGTTGCATTGTCTTTTTCTTCATTTCTGAGTTCTATGTCTCTTTCTCCAGGTGTTTATATTCCAGGTACCAGAGAGACTGTATTTTGCTGTTGGTCTTTACTCTGCCATTTTTAATCTCTTAGTGAGAGCATTTAAAATCTATTTTCTTGGTTTGGGGCTATAACTCAGTGGTAGAGTGCTTTCCTAGAATGTGCAAGGTCCTAGGGTCCATTTCTGGCACCATCCCCCCAATTTATTTTTTCTCAGCAATTTTCGAAAATACAATATATTATTATCATTAACTATAGTCATCATGCTGTGCAATATATATCTGAACTTATTCCTCATGTCTGATTAGAACTTTGGCCAACATCTCCCCCACTTCCCTGACACCCAGCCCCTGGTATCCACCATTCTACTCTTATTTCTATAATTTGACCTTTTTCCCACGCCACATGTAAATGAGATCATGTATCTGGCTTGTTTCACTTTGCATGATGTTCTCCAAGCTCATCCATGGTGTTGCAAATGGTAGGATTTCCTTCTTCTTTATGGATAAATGGTATTTCGTGGTGCATATCTACCGCATTTTCTCTACCTGTTTATCTGTTGGTGTGCACTTAGGTTGATCCTATATTGTGGCCATTGTGAATAATGCTCTGGTGAACATGGGAATGCAGATGTGTCTTTGACATGCTGATTTCATTTCCTTTGCCTATACAGTATACCTAGTAGTGGGATTGCTGGATCATATGGAGGTCATATTTTTTATTTTTATTTTTTAATGGTACTGGGGATTGAACTTTTGGTCTCATGCATGCTAGGCATATGGCCTACCATTGAGCTGTATTTCCAGCCCTTGTTAAATTTTTTAAAACTTTTGAGATAAAGTCTTGTTGAGTTGTCCAGGCTGGGTTTGAACTTGCCATCCTCCTGCCTCAGCCTCCAGAATAGCTGGGATTTTAGGCATATGCCACTGTGCCTGGTTTAGGAGTTCTACTTTTAACTTCATTTTCATTTCCATCATGACTGATGATCGAGTGCCTTTTCACATACTCATTGGCCATTTGGTTAGTCTTCTGTGACATAGCTGTTCAGTAATTGCCCTTTTTCTGTTAGTTTTTTTTTTTTTTTTTTTTTTTTTTTTCTTTATTTTTCTTTTTGGTGCTGGGGATTGAACCTAAGCGTTCCTGCATGCTAGGCAAGTGCTCAGTTGCTGAGCTGCATCCTCAGCCCCAATCCCTATTTCTTATTGATTTGTAGTTCATCACCTCCGCTGGATAAAGACTGTTTTTGATGTGCTTAAGTTTGGCACATTTCTTCTCCTACTCTGATGTGACTTTTCAATCTTTTGATGATCACTTTTGATAAACCAGAAATACTTAAGCCTACTACTGTAATTGGTTGTATGCACATTTTCTCTGGGGCTCATGCTTGTATTGAAATCTTGTCCCATCTTAAGATCAAGGTCCCCTAATATACCCTAAGTCAACAATGGTGAACCTTTTAGAGAAGAGTGCCCAAACCACAACCCAAAACCCACTTAGTTATCGCAAGGTGCCAATACTGCAGTTAAACCTGAATACTGAGGGTTTAGTTTAGGAAAAAAAAAACAAAAAAAAAACAAAAAAAACAGACTCATACAGTAACATCTTTTGTCTTAAAAGGAAAACAACACACATGCCGTAGGTTCGCCACCACTGCTCTGAGGCTTTATAGTTTTGTTTATATGTAGGTGCTTAACTAGTGTGACAGTAACTCACAGCCTGCTCAGGCAGTCCTTGTTTCATGCTTGCTTCCTGGCATAATTATTCATGTCATCCTTTTTCACTCTCGAGAGTTCCGGCTTGGATGTTAAATTACATAGACTGTTGCTTACCCAGCATTGGTTTTTGCATATCATGTGAAGAAGGGTCCAATTTCACTTTGTTTCATGAGAATATTCATTTGTTCCAGCACCTTTTATTTCCAAGTATTGATCTTGTCATTAATCTGGGCCTGCTTTTGGCTTCCTGGGCTATTCTGTTCTGGAATGTTTCTGTCCCTTTCTGCCAGCATCACACTCCTAATCACTGTGGCTTCGTGTAATCTGAAAAAGCAAGCTGTTGCATTTGATCCTTCTCAGGAGCATCCTGACTTCTTGACCCTTTGCATTTCTGCATATATTTTAGGATCAGTGGGTCAAATCACACTGAGGGGCGAAAGGCATGCTGGGTTCTGGTTGTGTTTTAATCAGATCTTTAGGTTCATAGATCATTCAGGTGGAGAGGACCTCTTCTCAATACTAAGTTGTCTAATTTTCCATGGAGCAGTCTTTCACATCTTTTATTAGATTTATCCCTAGATTTTCAAATTTTTTTTTTTTTTTGGGTACCGGGGGTCGACCTCAGGACCTCGCGCGCCAGCAGGCGCCCGTGCCGCTGAGCGATATCACTGGCCCTTTTTTCGTATGTGGGTTCCAGGAGTCGAACTCGGGCCCTTGTGCTTGCCAGGCAGGCGTTTACGCCGCTGAGCCATCTCACCGGCCCTCGAATTTTTTTAAATGATCTTTTGATGGTATCTTAGAAATTTTATCTTATTTGTCCTGGTGCATAGCAGTCCATTTAGTTTTTAAATGCTGATTTATACCCATCAGCTTTGCTGAGAGTTTTAATATGAGTATTTATCCATATATTTGTTTGAATTTCCAGAAACACAATTATAGTTGTCTGCAAATAATGACAGTTTTTCTTCCCTATCCTTATATTTTCTCTCTTTATTCATTTGCAAAAACTGTTACACTGAATAGGACTAGTATTGAGTAGAAAGGGGCATCTTTAACTTCTTATCTTCGAGGGAAAGCTTTTAATCTTTTACTATTAACCATGACTTTTTTTTTGGCCAAGTGTTAACAGACAGTCTTTACCAAATAAAGAAAGTTTTCTTTTCTTGCCGTAAGAGTTGTTTTACAGCTGAGCACAGTGGTGCATGCCTGTAATCTGAGCACTTTGGGAGGTTGAGCCACCAGGATCTTAAGTTCAAGCCCAGCTGGAGCAATTTGGTGAGTTTGGCAAGAGCCTGTCTCAAAATAAAAAATGAAAAAAGGTCTGAATATATAGCTCAGTGTGAAGATTGGGTTCAATCCACAGTCGCACACACACACACACACAAGCTTTATAATGAGTGGGTATTGAATTTTATAAGATACATTTTTGCATCTATTGAGAGGATCATATACATTTTGTCCTTTAATTTGTTAATGTGATGAACTGTGCACCTAGGTGTGCACATGTGTGTGCACCAAAACGTACAGCATTTTAAATGGTTGAACCGGGCTTGGATTTCAGGTATAATCCAACTTGGACCTTGTGTCTTAAACTTTCCATCACTATGTTGGTTTATTTAAGATTTTTGTATCTCTGTTATTAATGAGAGTGACTGATAAGCCCCCCCCCACCCGTATAGTTGTTGTTGGGTTTTAATGCCAATTTATAGGAATATGAATTTGTGCATGTTTTATGTTTTTTATTTTTCTACCCTCTGGCTTCTAAGCAGATTTATAGAAGTTGTCATCTGGGTCTTGAGTTTTCTCTATTGAATGACTTTTTTTAATGGTTATAGGAGTTTGTTGGTCTCTATAGCTTTGTGTCAGTTTTGGTCAATTGTGCTTTTCTAGAAATTTATCTTTTTTAATCTTAATTCAAAAATTTAGTAGCCTAAAGTTGTTTAAAGTGTCCTCTCTTTTTACTGTCTGTAGTCTTCCCTTTTGGCATTTTTCATGGTGGTTATTTGTGCCTTTCCCTTCTTGCTTGCTAGTCTTATTACAGCCTGAATTCTCTAGGGAGGCTGTTGATCCAAGAGTCAAAATTATTCGAGAGTGGAAGAAGTGAAAAAAAGTCATGCTCTGTGAGTAAAGCCCAGATATACTGTGTCTGTGTTTGTGCACTGCAGGAAGAGATTAAGGGAAAGATTAGTGGGGTGACAAGTAAGGTTGAGAGACCCTGCACTATGGGTTAGCCTTTTCCGGAGAACCCTCTATGGCTTTGTGAAACTTCTCTCTGGTTGGTTTGTTTTTTGTTTAATCAGTTTCTAATCCTTTTTTCCTTCCCATTCCTTTCTTTGGGTTTATCTTCTTATGATGGATGTTTACTCATTTTTAGCTTTTCTTATGTTCGTGTTTATGACTATGCCTTTCCCTCCCTGTCCTTTTGCTTTGTCCTACCAGGTTTTGTTTGTCCATCTGTGTACCATGCAAAGGCCCTGAAGCTCAAGCTATAGCTGTGAGTGATAGAGAGTGCCTTGGACTAAATCCTGTGGGGCTTGCAGAGCGTGGTAAGCAGTGTGTTAGCTGTCCTCTGTGGGTTTGGGCAGGGGTGTTGCATTCTGACTTACGTTGCAGAGGTAGAGAATGCATTGTAGGGGTAGGAGAGGAAGGGAGAAACACATTCAGAGACTGCCCTTGAAGTGCAGAAGATGCTGGCTGGGATTCAGCTGTGGGAGAGGGACTGGACCATGCACACCTGAGTGAGCTGTGAAACACTCACTGATTATCCACTAGTTCTCCGTAAGCATAGCTTTGTAATTTTCACTTACCTCTTGTTTACTTGGTGTCTTATGAAGCAGAGACTTATTTGGACAGACAGTGTTCTAGGAACGTTGACTTTAAATATTTCTTTGATGCTTGTCATAAACATGAAGTTTGGTGCAGAGGTGTTTGCGTTCATATATGTTCAGCGCGTCCAGTTCTCCAAGTCTCTTCACAGACACCTGGGGTCTTTAGGACGCTTTGGGGCCTGTGAGGTAGTTTGCTTTTTTTGTGTTGGCATTGGCACTGATGGTACACAAGCAACAGCGGCAAAGATGTTGACATCTCCAAACCACCCTAACCACTGTGTTCTTCATAGCTTCACACGTGCAATGCAAATGAGTTAATTTTTGTTAACTCTTGACTGTTTATTTATTTATTCATTTTGGTACGGGATTGAACCCAGGGTCTTCACACTGACCTACGTCCACAGCCCTTTTTATTTTTTATTTTATTTTTTTTTGTGGGTACCGGGTGTCTACTTCAGGACCTTGCGTGCCAGCAGGCGCCCATGCTGCTGAGCGATATCACCGGCCCTTTTTTCGTATGTGGGTTCTGGAAGTCGAACTCGGGCCCTCACGCTTGCCAGGCAGGCGCTTACGCTGCTTAGCCATCTCACCGGCCCTTTATTTTTTATTTGGAGACAGGCTGGGCTTGAACTTGTGATCTTCCTGCCTCAGCTTCTGAGAGTGCTGGAATTACAGGCTTGTGCCACTGTGCCCGGCATAATCTCCGTATTTTGTATGTGAGTTTTTAAGGTGCGTATGCATTTGCGCCATATATCAATCTCATGGACGTTCAAGGACAGGCCCTGTGCAGTTGCTTCTGGAGTGAGGTTGTGTTCTTCTCCCATGAAATAGTGTTTTTCCTTGAAAGAATGACCGATAGGATTTTCTTAAAAAATGAATGAGCCTGTCACTTTAAGGAAGATACTTGATGGTGTTTGTTGCCAGTGATAAAATTTGAGCTTCCAAGTGAAAATCAGAATTATGAAAAACTTGTATCTGCCACTGAGCAGTTCTCTGCTCCCAATGCCTGCAGCCTTTTTTAATGAGACATCGATGAGTATGCTTGACATTGTGGACAGATGTAACATCAACATTTGGCATCACTGTGTAATTTGATGAACCAGTCTTCTCCAAGTGACCAGTGCATGATGCTATAAAAATCATGTACCCCAGTGGGTGTGGTGGCATACACCTGTAATCCCACCACTTGGGAGGCTATGGTAGGATTGCCACGAGTTCAGGGCCAGCCTGGACTACATAGAGAGTTCAAGGCCAGCGAGACCCTGTCTCAAAAAAAAAAAAAAAAAAAAATCATCTAGCATGGTATGGTGGCACACACCTGTAATCCCAACTGTCTGGGAGACTGAGGCAAGATGATCACAAGTTCTTGCTAGCCTAAGTAACTTAGCAAGACCCTGTCTCAAAGTAAAAAATTAAAAAGGACTTGAGAAGTAGTTCAGTGCAAAGGACCTGGCTTTAATTCCCACTACTGCAAAAACAAACAAACAAACAAGCAAACAAAGTGTGGGTAAAAGAGCCAAGGGTAGTGCAAGTTAGAACAATAGATTTCCATGTGACAGAGTGTGATGTTATTGAAGTAGTTTCAGATTTTGTGTTGCAAATGACCTTTAAGAAACTGCCATTGTTGAGTGGGCATGGTGGTGTATGCCTGTAATCCCAGCACTTGGGAGACTGAGGCAGGAGGATTGCCATGAGTTCGAAGTCAGCCTGAACTACATAGCAAGACCTTGTTTAAGAAAAAAAAAGAAACTACCACTGTTGAGTTTTGGTGTAGTATCAAAAAAATATTGACAGTTATTTGAAAAGACTACATGTAAAAATGCAACTACATGTGTGAGGCTGAATTTTCTTCATATACTTCAACTGGAACAACAGATTGAACACAAAAGCAATTATGAGAATCCTGATGACTTCTATTAAGCCCGATTGTAAAGAGATTTGCAAAAATTTGCCAAAAACATAGTCACTCTTCTCACTAAAACTTTTTGAGAAAGATTAAAAAAAAAAAAAGTAAAAATGACATTTATGTTAATATGTAACCGTTTTTTATTGTTAATTTAAATGAATTCATGAAAATGAAAAAACCCTACATTTTAATGTTTAAAATGGTAAATACTGATAATTGGCAAAAGCTTTTAGGGATCCTCCGAAATTGTTAAGAATATAAAGGGGTCTTGAGACTGAAAAGTTTGAGAATTGCTGGTTTGTAAAGAAAATATTTAATAGTCTCACAGCTGTTCGTAAACTTTTGCTTTTTGGTGTGACATTAGCATTTCTGCGATCAGTGGCAGATTTCTTTCTGTGCTAATGTTCTTGGAATACAGCGTTTGCAGGACACGCTTGCTTTAGGCCAGAGCCACGCCCTTTACCCACAGGAAACATGGAGTAATACTGTGGCAGCAGTTTCCTTCTTTTTAAATCAGGAATTCACATGGCTTCTCTGTGTGAAAAGAAGAGCTGTCTGTGGACTGTGAGTACTGCACAAGAATAAAGCCTTTAAACATCAGCGGAGAGAACCAGCCGTTCCCGACAACTGAATGTTTTAATTAAAAATATCCATCACCCAGTGGCTCCTCTTTTCTTTTATTTCTCAAGTGTGACAAATGCTAATAAACAGTAGTTGCACTCTGGTTCTATTGTCTGTTGGTGAGTGGGGTTTCTCCCCTGTGACATCTATCCCTTTTTTATTTTGGCTTATGTATATTTTAGAAGTTATAGATAGGAGCTCATGAGAACCTTCAGCAAGTGCTCAGGAAATTTTAGGCTGTTGTATGCACCTAAGAAGGAGAGACCTAGAGGTGGGGAAGAAGCAGAAGGAGAGTGGGGAGGAGGAAGAGAAGAGGGGCACAGAGGAAGTAGGCAACCAGCATGCGTGTCATTGGTCACCTTTCTGCTCACTTTGACTTTTACCTGGATTAGCTGGTGGATGGACTGCCTAGTTACTGGGTGTGCGAGGCACCTGGAGTTATGTAGAAGCACTCAGTTCCATACTACAATCCATAGTAATCTCCTCCAAGAGCATATCAGCTTTTTTCTCCCAGTGTATTTTATTGGAATAGGCAAAAGGATTGAGTGTAATGATTCCTTGTTCTCCTCCTGTTTGTATATTTTTTTATGAAATAAGATAGAAGTTGGGCTTGGCCTTTTTGCTTTTAAGCTTAAAAGTTACTCAGGTTCGGGGGCCAGTGAGATAGCTCAGCGGCATAAGTGCCTGACTGGCAAGCATGAGATCCTGAGTTCGACTCCCGGTACCCACATTAAAAAAAAAAAGTTACTCAGGTTAGAGTAGGGGTGCTAGATTTAAAGATATTTTTATACCTATGAAGTGGACTGGTTTAGGAGTTTCTGCTATAGTGTAGCAGTGGAGGTATAAGGATGTTCTGATTGTGCAGAAAGAAGTTGACCTTTATACCAGCCCCCAACCTTTTTCTCAAACATCCAATTTTATTAGGTAGAAATAAAGCTAAAGCACCACAAGTAGAAGTCTACACCTGAGGAGACCCCCAGAGCACCTGTCTGTTCCTGATTATACACATTGTTCCTGGGGTCTGCTGGATTGGAGGATTGGACAGGAGCACCTGGGCAGGGGTTTTTACAAGTGTGAGCAATCTCTTTGCTTTTAAAGGTGATGGGTATGGTTTTGGTTTCTACATCCTAAGCAATACTACCAGGCTACTTTGATTTTTCTTACAAGAGTTCTCGCCATTGTAGGGAGAGAGAGAGAGGTCCCCTCTACCCTCTTTGGTTCCTATGTGGGCCCTGTGACTGTATCTAGGAACCCCACTAATACAAAAACTGATTAACAAGTTAAGTATAAAAGTCTTATTAATTTTACATGTACATAGAGATCTTTGTAAGAGTGAAGTCCAACAAAGTAAATAAAGCATGATGCTTATGTAATTTTTAGACAAAGAACAGTAAATCTGTGAAGAAATGACAGGAAATATGGCTATCTAGACTAGGGGAGTAAAATGCTGGGTGTGGTAGTGCACACCTGTAATCCCAGCACTCAGGAGGCTGAGGCAGGAGGATTGCTGGGAGTTCGAGGCCAGCTGCACTACATAGTGAGTTCAAGGCCAGCCTGAACTGCGACTAACCCTACCCGCAAAAAAAAAAAAAAAATTTGACTAGGGCAGTAAAATTCTAGGGAAGTTCCTAAGAGATATACAGAGGCGATGTAGAGGTTCAGGGAAGACAAGGGCTGCTTCACAATTTTGTTAATTTAGGTTCACTGCAGCCCAGCTATCAGTCTCTGGTGATGAGGACTCTTTTCTAGTGTTGGTATGAGGAGGACACTGCTCCCCAGAGGGTCTTTATGGCTTGCTGCATGGAGGCAAGGTCAGACCAAATGGCCCTTCTTGAATCGTTGTGTGGTTTCTGCTTGAAAGAATCGATAGGCCATGGAGGCCTGTTTTACCTGAACACACTCACCACTGACCAGCTTCCCTGTGTTTGAGGTGCAGTGTAGAGATCTTGCTGTGGACTTTGTAAAATGTAAGTGAAATGTTTTCCTGTCTTTTGGACGGATAACAAATTTAAGTCTCGATAACTTTTCTGTTACTATGGTTTTCTTTTTATTATCATGTGAAACCAGAGGTCTGGGAGACGAGCTTGTTTGTTAGTCTGTTCCTGCTAGGCTGGGGGTGGACATGCTGTGAAGAAAAGCACACCTGATTCCAGGGCCAATGCATGTGTGGTGGCTGTGTTGTTTACATTTCCTGTTGTTAATATTTGCATTTTATTTTAAGGAGATGAGTTTATTCCTGCCACGTTCTCGTCCTCACATTTTCCTACTTGGGATTGGAACCAGTAAGCAGTGGATTGACCTGTCCACACCTTGCAAGTGTTAAAAGCATGAGTAAAGAGAAGAGTGTTTATCTTTTCAGTTAAATCTGTTATAACATTCTGTTCTTGAATTTTCCCTGTCTACTCTCTTCTCCTAATTCTTCAAAGGCTGGCAGGCACTGTTAATCTCCAGTTTTTGGTTTCAAGTGTTTTCCTTAATAGCCTCAGGACTGTGGGCCTCGGCAGGTGTGTGATTCATGGGGTCGTGACTGGTGATGGTGCCATCAGAAGCGGTTCTCTGTGACAAGGATGCCCTGGCTTATATTTCATTTATTTCTTAGTTTATGTAGCTTTTTCCTTTTATTCCTTTATCCTTGATGATGGTGTTGGTATTTAGGAACTTCTATTTAGAAAGCATTTTGGAGAAAAGCCCCATGCAGTTTTAATCCTGATGGTGTTGATAACTTTGTCTCGTATTTAAATGGACTCAAATCGAAGTTGGCCTGGCAGTGGTGGAGTGCAGCAGGGACTTGGCCCATATCATAGGTTTACCAAAGCAAAAGCAATTTACTCTTCAAAGATTAAGGTTTTAGTAGCAGTTGTCTTTAGGCCTAGGGGCTTTCCTATTTTTGGCTCTAGAGAGGCAGTGCTGGACAGTCATTCATTCAGCAGATGTTTATCCTGCACTGATGGCTATTTGACACTGGAGGAGGTTTGCAAGAAGGTTAAAACATGGCCTTATACTCTGGCAATCCATCTGTAGGACTGACAAATCCACAGAAGTGAGCAGAAGGTGGACAGGCTGTTGCGAATAGACATCAGAACGTGCAGTGTGGACATTAGAGCCAAGGCATTTGGCAAGAGGAGAAATGCAAAATGCATTTGGAGAGGGGATGGAACTTCAACTGGGACCTGAGGGAGGCTTGGGGGAAGGGGAAGAGGATTCTGGTGTGGGCAGAACAGTCGTCACATGGTTGAGAGCAGATGGAGTGTGACTTTTTCATGAGACTAGGTGAGGGTCAGATGGCTGGGGCAGGGGTTGGTAAAAGTTGTATCCTAGAGATTCATCTGCCTGGTATATGTCTAAGGAAGTGGAATCGGTAGACTTCATTGCTCAAAGCATGCCAAATGATCAAGATGGTGCCATTTGATGTAGAACACTAAAAATGGAAGAAAAGCTAAAGACACTAAAGGAGAGAGGCATTTAGAAAAGAAGCAAAAGGCTTTGACACTTATTTAGCAGGAGTGTTGGGCTGCGGGGGAGCTCAAGATAATGAATGTTTTAAATATTTTCAAAGGCAATGCATGGAGGAAGGAAAAGTAAATTCAGATTTTTGGATTGAACTCATTTTTTGTGTTGCATTCTTCACTGAGAGACCAATTTCTTCCACATTTGGGATTTGTGCTTCCCTTGTGTGGAGCAGTGAGTGGGGTACTGGAAGTGATGAGGCTGCTGGAGTCACAGTAGCGACCCAGGAAAGCCACTCAGGACAATAGTCCATCATGTTTGAAAAAGCTTGCATTCTTGTTGACCTTGAACTTTGTTTAGAAGATGTTCTCATTGAATAATTAATGAAAAAAATGAGTCATATAGTGTGCAGATCTACTTGTAATGGAATTCCTTTGGTACAAGTATGGGGCTTACAAGTGAAAAACGAGACAACAGAAAATAATCCAAATCGTGCTTTTGGCAGGTGGTATTTTCTTCATAGCCACACCAAAACTCTTTTTAATATGTGCATTGATTTTTCTCCTGTTGATCTCTGTTCCCTCCCATTCAGTCTGGGCCCAAGTAATGATGGGCCAGGCCATAAAAGGCCTCTCCAGACTTGCCTAGGCACATGGCACATGGCATGGCCACAGGAAGGTGAGCGACTTGCTGATGCTTCCAGCCTTAGTGGACACTCATTGTAGACTTTCGTCTTCTTTGTTAAGGCTGCCAGACAAATGGCACAGAGACAGTGTCTTCTCTGGACCTTTTCTTCATTCTCTGTGTGTGTGTGTGTCTCTCTAAGCCCTTTTTATTATTATTTTTAAATTTTGAGACAGGGTCTCACTAAGTTTCCCAGTGTGGCCTCAAACTTGTGATCTTTCTGCCTCAGCCTCTCAAGTAGTTGGGATTATAGGCATGTACCACCACACTGGGCTTCTTTATCCCTGATGTTTGGAACCTGTGGGCATAACAGAACGATTGTCTCACCTCACCAAGCAAGGGGATGCTCGCCAAACAACAAAGATAGCTTGAACATGTCTGGAAAGCTGGAAGCAAGTGCTGCCACAATGAAATCCTGATGCCCACAGCATGGGTTTGGGACAATGATGTGAACAGAGCAGAAGGCCTCAAAGAGACCATTCCTGGACACTTGAAGGGCTTCTTGGAAGCTCTAAGTCAGGGTGGATATGGCAGGTTTGGGGGATGGCTTGTGATGTCTGTCCCCTGTACTTTGCAGTCATGGGCAGTCAGTGAATACGTGGACAGGGCTGGATTGGCCCTCAGCAGCCTGGACTGGTCCTGTTGACTGCATCTTGCCCAGCCTTGGAAGGAAAGGAGAGAACATGTTGCTTCTCGCTGGATGAAAGGGGTCCTTCGTAGGGGTGGTAGAAAATTTGGTGTTATCATTGCTGTGGTGAAGTGGAAAATACGAAACATGTGCTTAATGAATTCCATAATTTAGTTCAGGAGATTTGCAGGCAGAAGATATGAAGATTGCTGGGCTCAAAAATAAAACTCATTCCCAGCCTGTTCTCCAGGCATAGGATTCTCCAGTGAAGAAATGGTGTAAGACAGAGCAGATCTGGGCTGGCTGTGGGATGCTTTGCCAGGACCTTAGAGCTGCGATCTAGTGTGGCGGCAGCCTGTGCTGTGGAGGGAAGGAAGGCTTGCAGAGCCTACCCTGAGACAGGTGGCTCTCAGTTGCTGAAGGGTGTCACCGTCCTGGCCTCCAAGGGAGCCAGGGTAGAAAAGGGCTCCTCTCTTCGTGGTTTTGTGTAGTGTAGTGTAGTGGTTTATAAATTGATAAACAAAAAGCTCACAATGTTTTAAAAGAAGTTATGTATCTGCTTGGACTGAGTGGAACAAAAACAATACAAAATGAAAAGAGGTCTTCAGACCCTTAGTCTTCTAGAAGCAGGAAGTAGACTGAGAAAACCAGCCAGGGGCAAATGTGGGCTGCTTGTTATGGAAAAGAAGGACATAGAGCCCAGAGCCTGTGGTGCTGAGCCCTACAGTCCAGGTGCTGGTGCACGTGCCTGCCCAGTGGGGATTGTGGCTGGCCCCGTTCTTCATGGGTTGTGGGTGTGTCCAGGTCAGAGATCTTTAGATCCCAATGTGGACCAACGGGTGGAAGAGCTGGGCTTGAGGAACTGCATGTTCCTGTGCATAAGGCTTCTCACTGACTTAGGTGATTTGGATGAGGTAGTCATATAGCTGTGGGTGTTGAAGAGTTCCAGTGCGCTGTGTATGTGGGCAGATGTGAATTGAGGTGGCCAGAGGGCACACTGTGGTAGGATTATTTTCCAGAGATGACTGGACCAGTATCTCCCAGCCTGCACACTCCCGTGCAGTGACTGAACCTCCTTCCACTGAGAAGCGAGTCAGGCTGTCACTGTGGTAGAAACGGTGTATTGTGGCTTGGAGCTCAGGACGATATGTGCCCTTTCTGCCTGGTTCTTTTGGGAACACTCATTCATTTTTGGAACCTGACTACATGGTATCAGGTAGCTTAGACCAGTCCCCCTGGGGAGCCTACATGAAGAGGCCACGTGTTATTCCCATTGACAGCTGAGTTGAGACAGCCACAGCCACTGTCAACTAGCAGGCAACAAGTGGCATACAAGCAAAGAAACTTCTGGAAGGGTTCAGTGCCAGCAGCAGAGTCATCACCCGCCTTTGTGCCTTGTTAGCTGAGGCCCAGGTACTGTGGGCCCAGGTACTCTGTTTCCTTTCTGAATTCCTGACCCATTGACTCTGAGAACAATAAAACGATTGTTTTACGCAACCAGTGTGGGGCAGTTTATTGTGCAGCCCCAGCGTGTGGAATCTGCTCTGCCTTTGGCACCACAGCACTCTGCTGAGGTATTAGAGATGGCCGCCAAGGTGCCGAGCCAAGAAGTGTTCATCTTACGCACTCCAGTTGTCATGAGGCTTTGCCAGCAGCTCATCACATGTTCTGCTGCCATGGCTGAGGAATGTTGTTTCCTGGGCCATCCGCTTCATGGCCATCCTAGGTGCATGCCTTGCACTACTCCTTTTCGTGTTCATGTCTGGGGTTCCCTGATGCATGGTGAAAAGCGGGAACTGCGGTGGAACTCAGCTTTGCCACCTGCCTCCCTCATCACACTGTTTGTGTCTTGAAAACATCTCATTCAGTAAGGATAATCTCACTTTTACCTAGACAATCCGATCTGTGGACTTTGTATTGTTCTTTTTTTTTGCCTTTTTGAGACAGGTTCAGGCTGGCCTTGAACTCATTATGTAGCCCAGGCTAGCCTCGAACTTGCAGCAATCCTCCTGCCTCAACCTCCCGAGTGCTGGGATTACAGGTGTGCACCACCACACCTGGCCTAATCTGTGGACTTTGTTGAGTAAAATTGAAAACATTTTTAAATCAAATTTATCTTGTTGTCAAACTCCTAAGTGATGAGAGCTCTGGTGATGAAGGACAGTTTGGCATAGGTAGTTAACCAAGAGCTTCTAGAAGATCTAATGGAAGGTGCAGTTTATAATCAAGTACTGACAGGTACTAAATATCAGGGGCTAGAGAAGGAGTACATTTCTGATGCAGCACTGTTTGTAGGGCATCTTATCATTGGTGGGGGTTGGTACATCTTTGGAACGGTTAAAGGAATGATGGGGAGAAAGTTGATTATCATTTGGGTGTCCCCAGGACCACACCCTGCTTTTAGGAATCATTTGGAGAATGCATACCTCAGCAAACTGTACTCACAACCCAGAGGATAGGTGTTTAGAGTGAGGCTTGCAGGAAGCCAGCCATGAGCTTCCAAGGGTCTTTCCTGCTGGAGCTGCTTGGAATGGGCTTGATTTCCCCAGGAACGAGTTAGGACAACACATGTGGCCAACTGAAGAGGCTCCTAAAGACTTAGCCCCAGTGTTTTTTTTTTTTTTTTTTTTTGTGGGTACCGGGGGTCGACCTCAGGACTTCGCGCGCCAACAGGCACCCGTGCCGCTGAGCGATATCACCGGCCCCTTTTCCGTATGTGGGATCCGGGAGTCAAACTCGGGCCCTCGCGCTTGCAAGGCAGGCGCTTATGCCGCTGAGCCATCTCACCGGCCCAGCCCCAGTGTTTTTGTTGGATGCTTGTCACGTGGGCAGCTTCTGCCTGGGTGGCACCAAAAGTCTAGGCACCCAGAGTTTGTATGAATTGTTTGTGTAAACAGTTGAGGCCCAGCAAGCCACTTATCCTTAAGATGCTGGGAACTACCCAGAAGTCCACCTTCCAGGCCCCAGCCAAGGGCCAAGCCTGTGAGCAGGCCTTTACAGGAGGATGGGTTAAGACTGCCCTGGTAGCTCTTCCCGGCATAGGTGCTAACTTACCATTCCTTTTGGATTGATTTCTCTCTCTAAAACAGAGAATAAAAGATTTTTTTAAAAAGTGAGTATCAGGGCCGGTGGTATAGCTCAGTGGCATAAGCGCCTGCCTGGCACGCACAAGGTCTTGAGTTTGACTCCCAGTACCCACATATTAAAAAAAAAAAAAAAAAAAGTGAGTATCAGCGTATATATCACCACTTACAGCCAGCCATTTTCAACCTAATACTGAACCAGATGTAGTTGTAGTCAGCAAGGAGTAGTAGATATGTTGGGAGAAGAAAAGACTTATTTCTTTAGAATTGTATATTAAGTACTGGGTAGAGACTGAACTTTCCTAGGCTTATGTTCTATGCAGATACTGAATGCTGGCAGAGAGTTGCTTTTGTGAGAACATCACTGAATTGTAATTAAATATTAAGTACCTATAAAATATATTTGCATTACAAAAGTGGTTAAAGTAATTTTCTCAGTCTTCATAAATTTAGATAATATCATTAAAGAAAATAATGAGCTAGTCTTTGGATGAAAGAGGAGCAGAATGAGAAAATTATCCCGGGGCAGAGTTGCTAATGTGCTTGCTGTTTCCTGTTATTCCAGAAAGTGAAATCCTGTGGTGTGGCCACCTGTGCCTGTGCTGCCCACAGCAAACATAAACATCTTCATACCTAGGCAAGTGTGAGAGGGTGGGCTGGCCCCCTAGCGGCCTCTCAGACTCTTCTGTTCAGGACCAGCAGGGCTTTAAGGTCTGCTTCCTTAAAGCAGTGGGCCCACTTTTGATGTGAGGGCTAGAAGAAACATGAATTGAATAGGCTTTTTAAAAAATGGATTTGAAAGCTGGGCATGGTGGTGCATACCTGTATTCCTAGCACTCTGGGAGGCTGAGGCAGGAAGATTGTAAGCTTAAGCCCAGCCTGGGCAATTTAGTGATTTAGTGAGCACTTATCTCAAAATAAAAAATAGAAATGGGCCAGGGATATAGCTCAGGGCAAAGGCCCTAGAGTCAAGCCCCATCACCACACACACACACACACACACACACACACAGTATTTGAGTGAAATATGGCTGAGAATGGTTAATCCAATCCATGTCTTGTGGTATGTCTCATATTTCACCAATGTCATCATATGCTCTGAGCTGGGGTGGGGGGAGCTACAGCTCAAGGTTGAAGTTTTCAGCTAGGCAAGGAGGAAGGAAATACTGAATACTTTTCTATTTCTAATTAAACTTCTTATTGTAAGATAATTGTAGATTCATGTGCATTTTAATGAATAATGGAGACCCCTTGTACTTTCTTCCGGTTTCTCCCAATGGTAACATCGTGCGAACTGTACTGTGGCATCGCAGACCGGGATGCTGACATTGAACTGGATTATTTCCACCACTGCAGAATCCCTTCTTACCCTTTCTCCCTAACCCCCTGGTAACCACTGATAGTCCTGTTTCTGTAGTTTTGTCATTTCAAGAATGTTCTATAAATGGATCCACATAGTATACTACTTCTGGGGACTGGCTTTTTTTCAGTGAGCTTAATTCTCTGGAGACTCATTCAAATTGTTGCGTGTCTCGGTTGTTTGTTCCATTTTATTTCTGTGGTGTGCATGGACTGTGGTTGTCTAACCATTCACTCATTGAAGGACATCAGGGATGGCTTTGTTTTGAATCAAGCTGCTGTGAACATTTATGTACAGATTTTTTCCTGAGCATGAGTTTTCATTTTTCTGAGAATAAGCACCCAGGAGTGCAATTGCTGGATCGTGTAGTTGCATGTTTATTTTTCTGAGAACCTGCCAGACTGTTTTCCAGAGCAGCTGTACTTTTGTAAGATACGTGTCTGTGGTGTTTTCTCTCAGCATAGAGTTTGGCTTTTCATGGAGTTGAGTTGGAGGTGTGTAGATTCTTTAAGGTTGTCAGATTTGCCAGAGTTCTCGCCAAAGAGGTCATTACTGTTGGTGCCTCATGTTCAGGAGAGCTGGAGGGTCCTGTTTACCCACAGCCTTGCAAATATTAGCTATTATAAGGACTTGAAGGTTTTTCCAGTCTTGGGATGTGAAAGACTATCTCATTCATGATTTCCTGAGGAAGAGTGAACTCAGCTGGTTTTTCATGTGTGTGATGGCAATTTGATTTTTTCTTTTGGAAATTGCCTGTTCATTTTTTTCCTATTGATTTTGATTTTTTCTTAGTTTTTTCCCCCCTCCTTTTCTTTCTTTCTTTTTTTTTTTTTTTTTGTGGGTACCAGGGGTTGACCTCAGGACCTCACGTGTCAGCAGGTACCCATGCCACTGAGCGTTATCCCGGCCCTTTTTTTTTCGTATGTGGGTTCCGGGAGTCGAACTCGGGCCCTCGCGCTTGCCAGGCAGGCGCTTACGCCGCTGAGCCATCTCACCGGCCCACCCCCCCTTTCTTTTTTTTTTTTTGGTGGGTACCGGGGGGGTCGACCTCAGAACCTCGCGCGCCAGCAGGCGCCCGTGCCGCTGAGCGATGTCACTGGCCCCCTTTTTGTATGTGGGTTCCGGGTGTCGAACTCGGGCCCTCGCGCTTGCAAGGCAGGCGCTTAAACCGCTGAGCCATCTCACCGGCCCCCCCCTTTTCTTTTAAAGACAAAATAGTTGCTAATAACTTGGGTATATATGTGATGCACATTTTCCCTAAATCTGCATGCAGCGTGTATGTTGTGTGCTTTAGTTTTATGAAGGACTTTAGATTTTAGATTTTATGAAAGACTTTAGATGGCCAACTTTATCATCTTTTGGGCAGCGAGTAGACTGCTTTCAGAAAGCTGGTTAGGTGGGGATAGTCTGGTCTCAGGTTCTCAGAATTCTTTATTGTGAGCAGAATAGAACATGAGGGGCATTTTGGAAACTATATGCTTTGTTTAGGAATTGCAGTACATGTTCTACATTTAATAGTCTTCCTTCAGGGGAAGGTGGGTTTCCAGGAGGAAGATACTGGATGTCATGACTGCCAATGGCTGAAAGTTTCCAGATGAAGCTCAGTTAGTGTTTAAGCCATAAATCAGTAGTGATGTGTTTTAAGGAGGTGTATGGTTAATTTTTAAAAAGAGTGTCCTAATACGCCAATGTACTAGTAGACTTTTAAAGGATGAAATTGGTACCTTAGTGACACGTAGCCGAGTGAAAAGCATAGTTTGCTTAGAGCACGTTCTGTTACCGCACCGGCCTGTGGCTTGGGAGGAAGCCCTCCAATAAGGTGTCACACCTCACCCAGGATGGTTGTGGTTGAGAGGGTCCCAGGGCAAAGCATTTGGGGGAGAGCATGAGGCTTTCTCATCTTTGACTTCTGGACTAATGCTCACACACTTGCTTTTCTCTTCATTTGTTTGATTACTATACTTCTTCATTCTCCTCTGTCTCATCTTCCTTTGTCTCTTCATTTTTAGTTCACCACCACCTTCTCTCTGCAGTCTCTGCCTCCTCTTCTGGTCTGTCCTCCTTTTCCAACTCCCCCCTTTCCTCTTTCTCCTCTTACCCACCTCCTCAACCCACCCCATTTCTTCCTCCTCCTCTTGTTTGCTCAGTTTTACCATATTCATTTGTTATACACTCAGCCAAGCAAAATGTGAAATATTTCACTTCATATTCTTGGTTTGTGCAGCAAAAGCTCAATTATGAACATAGCAATGATATGGACAGAAAACATTTCTGAATTTTGTTCATGTATTGTGTAGCATTTCCATTGTTGTCAATTACTGTGGCTCATTAAAGTGAGAAAGTATAAGTTGTAAGTAGGAAGGGTACAGTGGGCTTTGTGTATGTGGCTAGTAATTAGGACATGATGAGGGATGGTGCCGCCTGCCATCTCAGCGACAGGGCAGTCATGGTGCCAGGAGGGAATGTATTCACTTGCTGTGTGTGGAGGGCTTCTGGACAGGCGGAGGTTGAAGCTAGCAGTGAGACTCTTGGTTGAGGTTGAGTGTGCAGGGGTCTCCCAGGCAGGCGCGAGTGTGTAGGGCTCCCGATGTGCCCTTCACTGGAGACTAAGTGTGATTTCTACAGTGGGACTCACTGAGAGAGAAGGTGATGGAAGCAATGCTTCCACCGCCTTGTTAGTGCTCTTCTCCGGGAGAAGAGAGCCTGCAGAGCTGTCTGCCAGAAGGCCCTGTCTCGCTGCCTGTCAGTTTTGCAAGAACATTTGAATATTGCTAGCCCCTGGTGTAACTGTGAGATGTAGAGTGCTGCAGATGCATGTGCACTCTGGTGAGTGTAGCAGCTTTTAGAACTGTCCTTTCTCGGAAATGAAAGTGCTTTTTATTTCCTTGAAACTCGTTTCAAGCAACAGAGTGTATTTTGCTTGGATTCTTGTTGTTATTAGTTTTGTTTTTCTCAGTGTGGATTGCTTCCTAGTCTTTCTTCTGCAAAATGTTTCTACAACTGGAAGAGTTGAAAGAACAGTGCTATGAACACCTCCCAACTTCCTCTTAGACCCGAGAGTTGTGTACATTTTGTCCAATTTTCTCTTTCACATTTTATGTTGTTTGGTTTTGAATCATGTGAAAGTCTGTAGTGTGCATCCTGACTTTCTCACTGCGTTATCTGTGCATCTGCTAGGAATAAAGCCATCCTTTGCCTGTGGGGCCATGATACCAGTATTGCTCATGGGAAAACTGGCAGTAGCTCCACAGTACCGCTCTCATCTAGTCTCTTTTCAAATATCCTAGCTGCACCAATAATATTTTCTATAGCTTTGTTTTTTAAAAAAATAAAGCAAGATCTTTTCATTATCTTTCCTTCTGTCTCTTTAGTCTTTTCTAAATTGAGAACTTGCTTTTTAAATGACATTGATTTCTTTTTCTTTTTTTTTTTTTTTGTGGGTACCGGGGGTCGACCTCAGGACTTCGCACGCCAGCAGGCGCCTGTGCCGCTGAGAGATATCACCGGCCCTTTTTTCGTATGTGGGATCCGGGAGTTGAACTCAGGCCCTCGCGCTTGCCAGGCAGACGCGTAGGCCGCTGAGCCATCTCACCGGCCCCCGACATTGATTTCTTAAAGGAGAGTACAGGGTGGTTGTGTTGGAGAGTATCCTCATTAAGTTTGTTGAGGGTTTCCCTACAATGTCATTTGTCTTGTTTCTCTCTTTCCTGCCTGTCTTTCTTTTCTCTCATCGCTGAGACAAAATATCTGACAACCAAAGTTAAAGGAGGAAAGGTTTCTTTAGCTCACAGTTTGTGGAGGTTTCAGTCCATAATTGGCTGGCTCTAAGGCAGGGTGGCATGTGGCAGAGGGACAACAGTTCATGGCGGGGAAGACACCAAAGCAACAACAGAGAGAGAGGAGACAAGTCTCTTTCTGTCCCTTATATTATATGTAGGCTACCCATCCTAGCGTGGGTGTAGCACTCACACCCTTAATCCCAGCATTGGATTCTGCGTTAATCACGAACTCTAGATTCAGCCACTTCTGAAAAGCCCACCCCCATGACTGCATGAGGCTTTGGGGGGACATTTAGACACAAACCATAACATTGCCCTTTCTGCCAACTAGGAATTAAGTCTGGAGGTGTGATAAGACCAGGTTAAGCCTTTTTGGCAAGAATACTCTGAAGTGTTGCTGATTACTTCCTTTGTACCAGGAGTAGATTAATTTTTAATTTAGAAGAGTTCATTGTCATTCTAAAACAGGGCAGTTTAAAAATATTTTTAATTTTACTCAATTTTCATACTTAACTAATTGGGTATCTAGTTTTTGCTTTAGGTATCTGAAGCCATTCTGGTCTTCCCAGCCTTCTCTTCGTGGCTGTAGTAATTCAGCTTTGCCTTACTCTAATGAAGTATCTGAGGCATTTAATTTACAAAGACAAAAGGTTTATTTAACTCCCCATTCTGGAGGTTCTCCTCCAAGATCAAGCAACCCTATTGCCTTGGGGGTCTAGTCAGAGCACCAGACGGCAGGGAGTATGTGTTGGAGCAAAACACTCATATCACAAGCCAGGAAGAGAGAGAGACAGGGTAAGACTGGGATCGTATAACCCCTAAGTGAGGGCACCTCCAATGACCTGAGGACCGCCCCCTTGCCCCTTAGGTCTTACCTCTTACAGACCCGCAGCACCTCCCAGTGCCACCACCTTGATGAACAAGGCTTTTAACACGTGGACCTTTGGGGAACATTCAACGTCCAAACTATAGCAGTGACTAAAGTTTTGTCTGAAGCTGTGTTATAGTACAAAGCGAAGTATCAGTACTTTCCTTTGAACTTTTAATTGAAGCCGATTTGGAAATCATTTGTCAAAGATGTAAGACCATAATGTGAGTGGGCATTTTAAGGGGGAGTAATATATGTGAGTATGAGTGTGTGTGTATTTATATAAAGCATCTCAGAGGTCACTGTCCGTCACCATCAGCACAGGGGCAGAGCTAGCTCGCTCTGTGGATAACTCCCTCTACAGTGTGTTCCCTCCTTGGCGTGGAGGGGGGGCAGCCTTCCCATCATCCACTCCTGTCTGGGAATCTAGTCACTCTCCTCACCCTGTGTGGAGCACCCCGCTGTGCCTCTGCTCCTGGCACTGCGCTGCGTATCACTTTTGGTGTGCCTGTGAATCTCTCTAGATCCAAATGCCTCTTCTTGCGGTGTTCCCCCGTTCTGCCAGACAGCATTAGTTCTTTTTTTTTTTTTTTTGACTTGAACTGGGAACCTTGGGCTCACCAGCCAGGGGCTGTGCCGCTGAGCTGTATCCCCAGCCCCAGACAGCATTAGTTCTGAGCCAGTTTTGGGGGCTCTGTGGAACTCTGGCCATTTCTGGAAGGAAGTCTGCCATGTGTCTCCTTCTCTGGAGGGGATGGGACAATACCTTATTTGTCATGATGTCTAGAGGACCAGTGGCCATCTTGATGTGGCCACAGGCATTTAATAAAGACATGTGAAATGAGTACCCAGAACCTCTGTCTGTTGTGACTTGTTTTTTAATGTTTATATTTAATATGCAATAGCATTCACATATGGACACTCCAGAGAGCTCATCTCTGGTCTGGGGAGAGGTTGATCAGTGGGGACCACGTTACGGTTTGGTAGGAGCAGGGAGTTCTGTGCTGTTGCACGCTAGGGGGCTACAGATGGTGAGTGTGTGCTGTGTATTCCACAAAGCTAGAAGAAAGGAATTTGAATGTCCTCACTATAAAAATGATCAGTGTTTGAAGAAATAGGTAATGTTTACCCCAATTTGAACAGCATGGAATAAATGCTTATGTTGAAATAGCAAAAGTTATCTCATTAATATGCAGAATTTTTTGTTTTTATGTCAGTTAAGAAATACTTCTTTGGGGGGGCAGTACTGAGGATGGAACCTAGGGCCTTACTGAGTTACATCCCCAGCTCTTTTTAAATTTTTTATTTTGAGTCAAGGTCTTGCTAAGCCACTGAGTTGCTCTGGCTGGACTTGAATTTACAGTATTTCTACCTCAGCCTCCCAGAGTGCTGGGATTATAAGCATGTGGCACCATGCCCAGCAAGAAATAAATTCAATAATAATTTTAAAAACTAATGTGGATTCCAGGGTTCTCTATGGTTTAACAGTGGGAAGCCGTTTTGAGGCGGTGTGATTTTTGTGGACCGTGTGACTTGACCCTCTTCTGTGCACTGGATGTGACTGCATGAATGGACCCCCTGTCGTAGAACTCTGGAGGAACATGGGGTTTCTTCCTGGTGTTGCAGAAGGCCTCTCCCGGAGACACCACTGTAGTACAGCGGGGTCTCCCTTCCACAGATATCTGACACTCTCCCTGTCAGCGAGGGTCCTAGGTGCTGGAGGTCCAAAGACGAGCAAGGCCTGGTGGACCTGCCCACGGTTGGAGGGAGTCCAGCCCCAAATAATACTCCTCACACTAGGGCTGCAGCCTGATAGCATGCTCAGGCTGCCTGGTGGGGACCGAGCAGTGGCCCCCCCATGAAGAGCTGCTGTCAGTGTTTCAGAGGCCCTGCCTTATTCCTGCTTCCTTCTTGAAATGTTTCCTGAAGAATGTTATTTTTGAAATGGTTTTCTTTTGTGAAGAAAAGATAACCAGTCTAAACATTGAAAGATACTTTTGAGGCTGCTTGAGTTTTCTTTTAAAAAATTAATGGATCAAGAAAAGATTTTTTATGAGTTATTGTTGTGGCTCCTTCAGGAATATTTGATTCTCATGCTTGGTAGTCCTTTCAGAAAACCCCGAGCAAGGTGCAGGCCCTGGGTACAGATGAGGTTTTGCTGTGTTCAGATGAGAGACCTACGTGTTGAAGCGTGACAGTTTGCATTCTGTGTGTCGTGCATGTTTTCCACACTTTCTGAGATCAGACCAGATAGAGATATGTTAAAGGGAGAATGTTTGGGGCTGTTAGAATTACAAGAATGTCAAGAAGAAACACATATATTGAAGAGCAGGCTGTAGAAAATATCTCACTCCTCACATCTTAAAAAAGTTGTAGCCAAGGAAAGATTTGTGGCAGCTGATGAAAATGTGTGTGCAGTCTGTGCCTGCTAAATTCTGGGCCATGGACTTGATTCTTAGACCCTGGTTTGCTGTCAGCTGGGTTTAGTGGTCGATAATCCCCAAAGGATATTCCTGTGTGCTGTCGGCTTTATCACCAGGACTTTGGAAGAAATTAAAATGTTACCTTTTGTTATTTCTTGTTTATAATCCTTTTCACCTTTGGCCCTGTCCTGTGGTAATTTCTCACTTAGAATTCCTTGGAGTAATTCAGTCATGGGAGGGCTTTCTAGCATTACTTTACTAAGGTAAGGTTTGCCAAGCCATCATTTTTATGTAGGTGGCAAAGCCAGTCAGAAAAAAACCACGAAAACCCACTCCAGCTACATTAAGCAGAAGAAATTTGTCCAAGAATCTCTGTAGGACCCAAAAGCTAGACCCTGAAGTTATGGTGCTGCACTCCTGAGACATTGGGAGGAATTACAGAAGCTGCTGCTGCCTCCCAAAGAAACACTAGATATTCATCCACTTGGGGCAGTGGCCTGGCGTTGAGGGCTCAGAATCTGATTCTTGGCTGGCATTGTGGGTTGCAGGGACCTGTTCACATGCAGCCCTTGATGAAGAGTCTAAAGACATAGTTGTTTTTGTTTCTACCCTAGGAAGGTGGCCCAGCTGTGGGAAGTGGTCATGTATGGCAGGTGTTGGAAGGATCATGAGCATGACAGAAGGCAGGGTCCGCTGTGGTCCCTCAGTGGTGTCTTAGTGGATGGCTTATTACTAGGGTCAGCCACGGAAGAGCTTTATTCACCTGTCATTCATCCTGATACCCACTTACTGTCCCTGCTATCACCTGTTCTATTTGAAATAGAAATCTTTATCTTGCCCCTTTCCACTCTTGCCTCATTTAGCTCGGGCCTTCCTGCTTCACCCTAATGGCCTCGTGGCTAACTTCTCTTCCTCCTCCTGATGGCCTTGCCATCAATGCTAGTTGTCTTCCTGAAAACATCCATTTTGCCGCGTTTCTACCTGGCAGCCGTAGTGGGCCACTGGCCAGCTCCTGTGAGACGCCTTTCTTTAAGGCTGCTGTTGTCAGAATCCTTCCCACTCCTACATGAGCGCCAGGGCCTTGAGGACAGCTTCATAAGTCATGTTGGCCCAGCCAGGAGGCTGGTATGGAAGCAGAGCAAACCTCCCTTGGCTTTCCGAGACTTTGTGTTGTAAAATCCCGCTGTCTTGTGCCTTTAGCCTGCCTGGGGTTTCACATCTCTGTTGCCTTCTCGGAATTACTTTCTTGAAACCTGCGCTGTGGATAACATACTGCTGGATGATGAAGAGGGGGATGAAATTTATACTAATGAATGAGTCAGTCCCATGACGATGTTGCTAATTTTAATTTATCTTAGGAGTAGTAAAGCTGCCGTTGAGCATTTTGTCAAAAGTAATCTGGAAGCCTTGGAACCAATTGGAAAGGCTTATTCTCTTGAAAGACATTTAACAGAGGGCTTTATCTTGTGTTCTGAGCTGGGAAGGAGTGGAGAAAATCTGTATTAGAGCCTTTCACTGTACTTGTCTTGCCAAGACCCACTGTTTGTTGACTGCAGGACCAGAGTTCTCAGGAATAAGTGACAACAGAGCTTCATCTCTGAGAGTGCTAGCTGTGGCCACACGACAGTCCCCAAAGCCGTCCCAGCTCACTCATTACTGCGGATGTGCATCTGAGCTCAGTCAACCAAACCAGTTGTTTCTTGTATCTTCAGAGTGGAATAAAAGTTGTGTATGCATACACACACTTGTGAGAAAAAGCCTTGAGTATGCTGGTAAAATCATTTCGATAACTCCTCCCTGCTTACAGAAGAAAGCTGTGTTTATGATAGGAAATTTAAAAGAACATACACAAGAGGGCCATGTACAAAGAAGCAGAGGAATCATCCACATTTTCCCCTCCCCAGAAATCAAAACCACTCCTGATATTTTGTGTTTTCATGTTGTGACCTTCGCATGACTCTGTTTGCACATTTGGATACTACAGATACAGTCTTTTACCTTTTTACTCCGTTTTGTTTGGACTATGTCTCATGCCATTTAATATTCTTTGAAAATACGTTTTAACATCTTTATTGAGATATGATTCATATACCACCGAGTCTGCCCATTTGCTAGCAGAGTTTACTAACAGAGTTGTACAACCCGAAAATAGATTTTTGTTTGTTTTGTTACTGAGGGTTAAATTCAGGGCCTAATACATGTTATACAAACACTCTACCACTGGGCTGCTTTTCTTTTTTTTTTTTTAAATCTTATTTTAAAGAGAAAAAAAATTGAACAAAATTTCAAAACAAGATAACATGAGGGTAACAATGGTTAATACATTGCGTATTGTTATCTTTAAATTAGTTACTCAGAATACAAGATATCAGCATTCAGTTGTCCAAACAATATTAGCACAAACCTTTCTTTTCAATGAACTAAGAGAAATAAGTAGTATAACTATTTCAACTATATTTTTGGGGTGCTTTTTATGGCTGTCTAATTTTCTGTCATATAACACTACATTTAACACATGCCCCATAATGTGTCACTTATGTCCTAAATGCCACATGTCCTTAATTATGTCCCATAAGGTGTTATAAGAAAAGGGAAAGAAGGGGTTCCCAGTTACTTGCTCATCCTCTTGGGCATGGACTGGCAGCCCATGGGGCTTTCAGGGTGGAGATGATTCATTTAAAGCCCCCTGGACACAGTCACCTGAGTCACAGATGTGGACCAGAGCTAGCCATTTGTCATGAAGGAGCCACAAAAGTATATTTGGTATAGAAGTCATTTTATTTTATTTTATTTTATTTTATTTTATTTTATTTTATTTTATGTTTGAGACAGGGTTTCGCTACATAGTTCAGACTGGCCTTGAACTCACTATATAGTCCAGGTGGGCCTTGAACCCACCGTGATCCTCCTGCCTCAGCCTACCAAGTGCTGGGATTACAGGCAGCTGCCACCATGCCCGGCCTAGAAACCCATTTAAAAAAGTAATTTATTTTCATTCATTCATTCATTCATTCATTCATTCATTTGAGACAGGGTCTTGCTATGTAGTTCAGCTTGGCCTTGAACTCACTGTGTAGCCCAGGCTGGCCTCAAACTTGCCACAATCCTCCTGCCTCAGCCTTCTGAGTGCTGGGATTATAGGTGTGTGCCACCATGCCCAGCCCATAATATCTTTAAATTAAGCTAAAATGGCTCTTTTTTTGAGATTTATTTTGCATGCGATTCTCTGTTTTGACTCTTAGAAATGCAAGTTTCTCAAGGGTCTCCAACATTGGAACCAAACTCACCCCAAGTCTCCTGAGCAATTTACGTGATATAAGAAGGTATGAGAAACACGGGGGCCACAGCACACACGTTTGAGATGGGAGCAGTGGACAAGAGTTCCTAACTCTGATGTTTAAAATCTGTCTATTAGGCTGGGCGTGTATCTCAGTGATAGAGCACTTTCCTACCATGCACAAGGCCCTGAGTTCCATCACCACCCCTGAAAAAAAATAGGAGAGAAAAAGAAACAATGGTTTGAGGAAAATCTATTTCTTGTTTTTTCCTTTGTGTTAAGCTGTTTTGCAAGGTAGAGAAAAAAAAATTTTTTTTTTGACAGGGTCTTGCTATGTAGTTCAGCCTGGCCTTGAACTTACTATGTAGCCCAGGCTGGCCTCAAACTCGTGGTGATCCTCCTACCTAAGCCTCCCAAGTGCTAGGATTGCAAGCATGCATCACCACGCCCAGCAAGAGAGAGAAATTTTTAAAGCAGTGACGTATAGACAAAATTGGGCTGTAAAAAAAAAGCACACCTAAAGCTAAATTAGCCTTCTGGCTCAAGAAAACAAACTGAGTGCCTAAATTCCAGAACTTCTCTTCTCATTTTTGATTCCCATTGAAAGGAACAGAGTCATATATAAAAAAATTAGGAACTCTCCCAAGCTAGCATGGTTACTGCTGGCAATGGTGATCTTGTTTTGTGTTACAGGTTTTGGTTGTGGGAATTCAGTTTGATGTGCTTCTTGCTATTGTTTGTCTCTAGCGGTCTCTGGAATGGGGGTTGGGGGGAAACTTTTTTCCTTCTCTTGAACAACCTGATTACCCATCTCCCCTTTCCTACTCTCTTTGCTGTGTGTTCTAGTTTCCGACTTTCTTTATAAATTATACATTTGTGTAGCCTCAGCTCTGCTCAGAGTTTTTCTTGATGCACGGAGTCCTAATGAGGGCTCCTGGGAGTGGGTGGCTCTGTCCTCAGACAAGCAGGGGAATAATGTGTGTTATGACATCCGTAGTGAACCCTTTGGCTGTCTGTCTCTGTTTTGTGCACTCATTGTTTATGTGTGAGTCACACTCAGTACGGGACAGATGGCAGTGGTTGGGCAGCTTAACCCACATCGTTTCTTCATTCTGCCCATAGTGACTTAGATGTTGCGGCACCTAATCACCTGTGTCTTGTAAAAAATAGATGGTTTTTGTCAAATCTGTTAAGTAGAAAGGTGCCAATAAGGAAGTCCCTGGTGATTTGGTTTGAATTCTTTGGAAAGTGACAGGCATTATGTTTCTAATTAGGGGGTGGCCCATGCGTGCATGAACAGGTCTGCAGGTCCTTATGTGCAATTCCGAGCCACAGATCTCCAGCCCTAGGATGTTTCCACAACACGTTTGAGGGCAGAACTTGGTCTGAACTTGGGTGAGGCATCTATAGTCTTTATTTACTCAGTGGAGGCTGAATCTTGGTGTATTTCATTGTGGAAATGTCAGTGCTTTTGAATATGAGTGTTGCTCCAGACCTTTCTGGGTGTCTTACATGACATATGGTCTAGGGACTAGATTCTGGATTTTCTTTCCTAAATCTGAGAAATTTTGAGTTTCAGAATACATCTAGCACCAGAGGACTCTAAGGAAAACTGCCTGGGCTTTTTCTGTGAGGAAGGGGTGGTAGTGGGGATTGTGCCTGGGGTCTTTACACTGAGCTACATCTCCAGACCTTTTAAAATTATTTTTCTTTTTGAAACCTACCTGGAAAATAAGCCCCAGCATGGTTTTTCAGGATGCTTATAATATAAAACCTATCCCAAAAGTAAGCCCCAGTTAAGGTTCTCAGCCAGATGGATGCATTTAATTTGTCTGTTGCAACATACAATTAACATATTGAATTATAAAATAATATTAATATATAATTAAATATAAATAAATAGCAGTGTTGGCATTAATACTTAAAGTAATTGACAATACAAATTATAATTATTTATAAATACTCAAGTGGGTGCTTTGGACAAGAGGTGTAAACAGGTGAATTTGAGACCAATCAGAATGCAGACACACTGGGCTGGTGAGATGGCTCAGCGGCGTAAGGGCCTGCCCGGCAAGCGCGAGGGCCCTAGTTCGACTCCTGGAACCCACATACGAAAAAAGGGCCGGTGATATCGCTCAGTGGCACAGGCGCCTGCTGGTGCGTGAGGTCCTGAGGTTGACCCCCGGTACCCACAAAAAAAAAAAAAAAAAGAATGCAGACACACTGCATGAATAACATGTATACTTGATAGCGAGACATGGTTGTGTCTAATGTGAGTCTTCATAATTCAGTAAATTGTGTGTTGTAACGATGCACTATGAGCAGGCTACATGGACAAGAAGTGCTCATTTAAGGGAGAGCTCTATTGCTGGATGTGAGAGATTGGGGCCAATAGTTCTACAGCAAATGGAGTTGCAAGAAATTCAGGCTGGAATTCGGGGTTAGGAGAGTTATGACAATGTTCCCAAAGAAAATGACGTAACTATTTGAATAAATGTAGATTTTTGTACATGAATAAATGTAGATTGTTGTACATGAAAAAAATAAGACATCCGCCAGGGATATAGCTCAGTGGCACAGCGCCTGCCTGGCAAGTGCAATGTTGTAAGTTCGATTCCCGGTACCAAAAAAAAAAAAAAAAAAAAAGACATCCCCTGAAAATAAGCCTGACTGTGTCTTTTGGAGCAAAAATTGATACAAGACCCGGTCTTATTTTCAGGGAAATACATTAGGTGACTGACTTAAGGGTATTTTGTGGTAATCTTTTTCCTAATTTTGGAATTAAATTGCTAGCTGGGTATTGAACCAATACCCAGGTCTGTGACTGTGTATCCTTGAGCTTTTTTCTTTTCTTAGGCAGTACAGTGCAGGCTGTTGGGTTAGGTATGTGCTGTGTAAGCAAAAGTGAGTCAAATGGATTTCTTCCATGTCTCCATCCTAGTAGCATGGCTGTTTTCACCATTTCTGTGTGAGGGCCAGACTGCTCACTTTTACTGCAGTCAAAGAGAAGTCGTCTCTCTACATACCATTTGGTGAGTTTGGAAGACGCACCGTTGGCAGGCAGGCTAAAGTAAGGCCCTGTAGCATCTCATAGGACTGATTTTTGTCTAAGGAGCTCAGAGCTTACTGAGAATTTTGCGTTTGAATCAGAGATGGGGGAGTGCCGCACGGGTGCCCTGCTCCCTCCTGACAGGAAGAAGCAGGCACACCGCTCACAGAGCGTGCTGTCCCAAGACCAGCCCCTCTGCTCACTTCCTTGATCCTTCCCTAAGTTGTGGATGCCACTACCCAATCATGGCCCTTTGATAAGGGTTAATGTGGACCATGCTCTCAGGGTGCAGGGCACAGTGCCTGTTAGGGTCGGGCACTTAATAAAGGGGGGCTGTTACTGATCAGATGTGCTGGGATGGAGCCCAGAACCTGGATGTGAACTTCCTGGCAAATTACTGAGCAAGTTCCATTCCAGAAAAGTACTCTGCCCCTTCCTCCAGGGTCCACAGGGCTGTGGCCATCAGGAGAGAATGTGCTGCCAGGCCAGCCCCAAGCAGTGGGCACAGAGCTTGCCCAGGGAGTGGCAGATGGCTGTAGTTGTTTAGGTGTGCCATAGACAGTTTCCTCATCTGAAACTGTGAAAGGAACATGATGTCATTGTAAGCATGTTCACCGCAGATTAAGGACAAAATGAGAAACCAAAATGGGCAAGTTCAGCTGTGATGAAGCAGATGGTCTACTTTATCCATGGGGCTATGTTCCAAGATCATGATTGGTGCCTGAAACCATGGGTAGTACTGAGCTGTAGATATACTATGTTTTTATTCCTATACATACATACTTATGGTAAGGTTTAATTTATAATTAGGCACAGTAAGAGATTAACCACAATAACGTGATAAAAGAATAATTATAACAGTGCACTGTAATAAAAATTACACGAATGTGGCCTCTCTCTCAATATGTTATTATACCTTCACCCTTCATTTAAAGGAAGCACTTTATGACCTCTTCTTGGCAACCTCGAATTGCCAGCATCAGTACTTTTGCACTTTGGGGCCAATACCGAGTAAAATAAGGATATATTGGACACAAGTACTGCAAACCTCAATAGTTGCTCTGAAAACTGAGATGCTGCTATGCGGCTACTGGATGGGTAGCTTATACAGTCTGGATACACATCCTGATTCACAGGGTGGAAGTTTCATCATGCTTCTCAGAGTGTGTGCAAGTTAGAATTCAAGAGTTGTTTATCCCTGGGATTTTCCATGTACTGTTCTCTGGCCCATTTGACCTTGGGTAACTGAAGCTGAAGAAAGGGAAACCAAGGACAAGGAGAATGCCTGTAGTTTGAACACTAGAGAACCCACGCTATATGGGTTGCCTTCTTCATGGAGTTGTCCTGTGATGACTTCAAGCAAAGCCTGCGTTTCCCTCAGGACACTGCTTGGGACTTGCTCGAGGGTGGGCGCTGTGCCTCGCTGAGACCTATGGTTCCGTGCTGCAAAGGACCAAGAAACACTCAGGCTTAAAACTGTACCGGGCAAGTGTTAGCACTTGTCCATCGTGACTTCGCAAAGATCACAGAAAGGTTTCCATGAAACTTCTTGCTTTCGGCAGCTAGCTTGTCTTCAAAGGCTGAGGAAAAAATCAGTCTTCATCATGTATCATATACCAGCATAACATCTAGATGGATTAACCGGTCAAATATAAATGGAAGATGACTGCCAAATACAGTCACTTTTATTGTGTTCTGGTTGAATTTCAGCCCTTTCTCCTGCCAGGACAAAGGGACCATATGTGTCTTTAGGTTCAGAGCAAGAGGGTTCTGGTACAGGTCTGTGGAAGATATTCTTCCCATCGGTATGTTACTGAGGCAGTGTACAGTCCTGTAGAAGGGAAGTGTTGGGAGAGGATGGACTAAAATCCTTCCTTTTCCCCACAGAACTTTAAATTCTGTGCTGAACAGGGGAACCTCACTTTGATGTGATAAAGATTATACTTAAAATCAATAGCTGCCATCATTTTCAATGATGAAACATGACAATCTCATTAAAATCTAGCACAAAGATCGCCACTGTCATCCTTTGTAATTTTTAATAGCATTATTTTAGAAGTTCTGAATAATACAGTAAGACCTAAAACAGAAACAAGAAAGAATGTTGGAAAGAATGGGGCAGACTACCATTTTTCATAGTATAGTAGTGTCATTGTGTACATAAAATCTGAAGAGAACAACCAAAAAGGATTATATGTCATTGAGAATTTAGTAAAGTGACTAGACATTATCCTTACACATGAGCAAGTATCAATAGGAAATCTTTATAGAGAAGTACGTGTATTTCCTCAGATACTCATGAAATACTTAGAGATAATCTTAAGATGTGTATGGGACTTATTGATGAAGAATACTATAAAACATTGAAAAAGTTAAAAGGAGATTTGAATAAATGCAGAAACATTCTATGTGAAGAATATTATGAAGGTGTCACTTCTTACCAAATTTGATTAAATATTTGATTTAAATAAGTGCAGTTTCATTGCAAATCCCAGTGGGATTAAAATTGAATAACTGATTAATTTTGGAAAAATAGATGAAGATAAAATAGCTAAGTAAGCTTTTAAAAAATTTTTAAATTTTTTTTGTGGGTACCGGGAGTCAACTTCAGGACCTCGCACGCCAGCAGGCGCCCGTGCCGCTGAGCGATATCACCGGCCCTTTTTTTTCATATGTGGGTACTGGCAGTCGAACTCAGGACCTCGCGCTTGCCAGGCAGGCGCTTGTGCTGCTGAGCTGTCTCACCGGCCCTTAAAAATTTTTTTGAGGAGGAAAAACTGGCTCTTGCAAGTATTATGAAATGTAAAGCTGAATTGTTTAAATTGGCACGACACTAGAGGAAGTATTGGTTGATGAGTTAATTACCTGCATGGACATTGGTCTATGTGAGAATTAACATAAGCTGAAGGAGCCCTGAAACCTGTGAGTTTGGGGCTAACGCTTAACAGGATTTGGCACAGTGGAGCTAGTTTTCTGAAAGAAAAAAAAATCAACCCTCATCATGCATCATATACCAATATAACATCCAGATGGATTAAAGGCTTACTTGTAAAACAAAAATTATACACTAGCTGGGGATGTAGTTCCCTGCACCACAAAAAAAAGTAAATTAAAAAACAAAACTAAACAAAAACAAAACTAGGACAAAATGTTCATGTTCATTCCTTCAGCACCTGGTCTGTGCCAGGGTTGTGTTCAGGTACGATGGCAGGAGCCATGCATTTTAGAATCTAGGTGCTTCAAGGGGGAAGGCACCCAAGGCTCTGCCCTGCTGGGGTGAAGTGTGATGTAGGAGGGTGTTCAGGGAGGGTCTGAGAAGTGGATATTTATGCTGAGAGCTGAGGAGAGTCGCGCTGTCTGGTGAGGCTGGAGGTTGGGGAGCTCCAGACAGAGGGAACGAGGGTGTCTGTGGGTGAGAGCCCAGGGTCAGGTGGCCATGCTGATTGTCCTGAAGGACGCAGAGTGACTGATGGGAAGCTGGGGTTTAATGGCGTATTCTGCAGCTCTCCAATAGCTCTGGGACTGATGTAAATAGAGCAGCGAGCTGCCATGTTTACAGCCTGGCTCTGCTGCAGCTGGAGTCTTCGTTGGGGAGATGGGGTGTGTGTACACACACTCACATACATGTACAATGTGGCTGGAGCCCAGGCAGAGTTGGTGGTGGTCTGAAAAGTACATGCTCAGGAGATGTTAATGTAGTGGGATGAGGAGGATGCAGTGATGCATCGAATATGAAGTGCTGGTGGCTGGAAGGAGGAAGGGCTGGTGCCTGACTTTTAGGCTCTCTGCACTCTGAATGGCATCTCCAGCCCTTCCTCTCTAGAGGTTTATCTCTTTGATTTACTGATATAGCCCTAGCACCTGCTAATAGTGGCTGGCACCTAGCAGGTGCTGAGCGTTTGTTGACTGAGTGAGTGGGTGAAGGATGCCTTCCAGATTTTTCTGGCTTGGACAACTGGTATGTGGGGCTGTTTCCTAATATTGGAGTACCCCAAAGGGAGGAGGCATGGAGGCAGGCACAGCAGGTGACATCAAGTGTGTCAGTGTGTCAAGAAGCAGAAATCAGATGGCAAACACTAAACAAGGGAAACATTTCCAATTTGTAAGGTAAACACCATCTTTAATATGTAAAGAATACATGAAAGTTAATTGGAAAATGTCACTAATGTGAGTAAGTGGCATGAATGTGAGTGGACAGTTCACAAAACGTGCACAAGCAGTGCCGATGTACCTGGGGAAGTGTCCAGCCTGACTGCTACTGCAGAGTACAGCCTAAGTGGACACAGCAGTTTTCCTCATGAAAACTGATGATGTCAGATAATAAGCATGGCGATAGATTGGTTGGACAGATTTGTGAAATTTTGTAAAGGAATTTAGCAGACTATATCAGGTGCTTTAAAATGTTTATATCTTTTGATGGAATAATTCTATTTCTGGAGTTTATGATGACGCCTGAGAAAAGCCACTCCTGTCACGCACCCATCCCCACATGCCCACCTTACTCTGAAGCATGGCGTTCAGGGACATGCTGACCTGGGGCCCAGGTGACGATGCTGACAGAGTGGCTGGAGGGTGGGGGGTGGGGTTGAGTGTTCTGGGGAGATTGTGGGCTGGGAAATGTACCTATAAATCTGTGTCGAAATGTGTTTTTCCGTTGTGCTTCCAGATGAAGACAGTCAGTGTGGCCTTAGTTCTATGCCTGAACGTCGGCGTGGATCCCCCAGATGTGGTGAAGACCACGCCCTGTGCACGCTTGGAATGTTGGATTGGTAAGTGCCAGCCCTCTCTGAGACTGCTGGTGTAAATCTGAGGGTTTTTATTTCTTTTTGGAGTTATATCAACCTTTAAATAATTTTAGATGCATTCATCTGTATTTTGTAGAGGAAAATGTGTTTTAAGGAAAGTTAATAAAATATTGATTGTGAGTTATGTAATTTTTTCCTTTTAAATTTTCTCTGTATCTGGCACATAATTGTAGCTATACGCACCTTAAAAATTGAATGACTGGTAGCTGCATGCAAATGTTTATAGAAAAGGTGAATCGAGCCGTTTCCAGTAAAGCCTCGAATAATACATAGTAGAGCGTCGTAGCCAGTGTCTGTTGAGTGCTCACAGTGTGCCGGGCACTCTTTGCAGCACTTTACATTTATTAACTCATCGTGTCTCCAAGGTGACTCTGTGGCAGGCTCTGTTACTAACCTACGTTTTAGAGTGTAGGAAGTGGCATAGCTGTGATTTGAACCTATGCAAAGTCGAGACTGTGTTTTTTTTTTTTTAAATGAAATTGTGGTATAAAATACCACTCAAGCCATTTTTAAATATACTGTTAATGTCACTGAGCATATTCACATTGTTGTGCAGCTGTCACACCATCCATTCAGCATCCCAGCTGCAACTCTGTGTCCACTGCAGAACTCTACACTCTCATCCCCAGCCCCTACAACTCCCATTCCACTCTCGTCTCCATGAGTTTGACTGCCGTAGGGATCATATAATTGTTATCATATAGTATTTGGTCTTTGTTGTCTGGCTTACTTCACTTTGCAGCATCCTAAAAAGTCATCCAGGCTGTGGCATATATCAGAATCTCTTGCCTTTTTAAGGGTGAATTATGCTCTGTTGTATGGATGGTCTACTTTTTGTTTATCCATTCATCGCCAATGGGCATTTGAGATGTTTTCACCTTTTAGCTATAGAGGACAATGTTGCCAAGAACATTGGTATACAAGTGCCTATTTGAGACACTGCTTTCAGTTCTGTGTATATATCCAGAAATGGAATTGCTCTATCACGTAATTTGTCTAGTTTTAAATTTTGAGTAACAGCTATACTGTTTTCCACAGTGGCTTTACCATTTTACATCTCTGCCAGCAGTGCACAAGGGTTCTAATCTCTCCACATCTTTGCTACTTACTGTTTTGGTTTTTTTGATAATAGCCATCCTAATGGATGTAAGGTAGTATCTTGTGGTTTTAATTTACATTTTCTGAAAGAGTGGTGATTGTGAGTATTTGTGTGCTTGTTGGTCCTTAGCCCATTTTTGAATTGGGTTGTTTGTTGTTGAGTTGTAGGTGTTCTTTATGTATTCTGGATATTAATCCCAGATGTGTGACTTGAAACTATTTTCTCCCGAGACTTATGTTCTTTGGTATTATACACTATATTAGGTTTGTTGGGATATAAGTCGATATGCAGTGCAACTCACCTTTTTGGCTGTAATATATTTCTTCGAACTTCGATGAAACATACGGTACATTGGTGCCACAAATACCATCAATGTGCAGAATATTTCTGTCGTAGTATCAAGAGAGCTCCCTTGTTCACCTTTGTGGTCAGTCCTCTCCCTTTCCTTAGTTCCTGGCAACCATTGATCTAATTTCTGTGCCTGACAGACAGCAGGTAAGGGGAATTGTATCATCTGTAGTTTTGTGTCTTGTGTCTTTCCCTGAGTAGAGTACATGTGAGAGCCATCCATGAAGTGGTATGCGTTAGTACCTGGTTCTGTTTATGCCATTTATGTGCGTGTGCCATAATTCGTTTACCCATTTACCTGTTGTTGGAGGTTTGGGTTGTTTCCAGTTTTTGGCAATTATGAAGTTTCTGCAAGCACTTAGTCTTTTTTGTGGACATACTTTCTTTTGAACAAATATTTAAGACTGGGATTTTTAGGTCATATATTAAGGATATGTTCAGTTTCTTTTTTTAATAGTTTTAATTGGATTTCTTTTTGTCCCTACAATCCAGCAGTTTCATTCCATAAAACAGAGAAAGTGTTCAGTTCTTTTTTTTTTTTTTTTGTGGGTATGGGGGTCGACCTCAGAACCTCGCGCGCCAGCAGGCACCCGTGCCGCTGAGCGATATCACCGGCCCTTTTTTCGTATGTGGGTTCCGGGAGTCGAACTCGGGCCCTCGCGCTTGCAAGGCAGGTGCTTATGCCGCTGAGCCATCTCACCGGCCCTTTTTTTTTTTTTTTTTTTTTTTTTTTGAGATAGGGCCTTACTGTGTAGCTCAGGCTGGCCTCAAACTGACAGCAGTCCTCCTGCCTTAGTCTCCCGAGTGCTGGGATTACAGGTGTGTGCACCACTGCGCCCTGGCCCCATGTTCAATTCTTTAAGAAACTTTCAGACTGTTTTTCACTGTACTATTTTGTATTCCTACAAACAGTGTATGAGAGTGTGAGTTCTGATTGCTCCACAGCCCCACAAGTACTTGATATTGTCAGTTTCTAAAAGATTTTTTAAAAATGAGGCAAAAAATGTCTTTTATGTTCACTTTCACATTTGCTAATCTGGGCACTATTTCTTTTTTAGATTTTTTTTTTTCCTTAGGATCTAATAGTGTAGTCCAGGCTGGCCTTGAATTGTCCGTGTAGTCCAGGTTGGCTTTGGACTTGGAATTCTCCTGCCTCAACTTCTCGAGTGCTGGGATTACAGGTGTGCACCACTGTACACAGTTGGGGACTATTCCTTTGTTTGAATAGGTCTAATTTCCATTTGGTGTCCTAGTCGTTCTTCTGGAAGACTTCCTTTCACATTGGTTGCACTGCTGGTCTGCAGGCATTGAATTTCCCCAGATTTTTGTTTGAAGAACTGTCTTTTTTATTAAAAGATTTTTCCTGTGTATAGAATTTTGTGCTGATGTGTTTCTTTCCATGCTTTGAAACAGTCATTTGTTTTCTAGCTTAGTTTTTGATGAGAAGTTTGCTGTAATTCTTGTCTTTGTGTCTGTGTATGTTTTCTCTTTTCTCTGGTAGTCTTCAAGATTTTCTTTTAATCTTTGGATTTTTAATAATTGCTCTATGACATAACTGCTTTTTTTGAGGGGGGATTATTCTTCTTGAGGTCCTTTGAAACTCGATGTACAGTTTGATGTCTTCATTTTTAAAAATTTCCCAGCTATCTTTGTTTTGGTCCTGGCGATTGGACCCCATGTTTTCTCTGTGGTGGCCAGCCTCTGCCTGGTTGTCAGTACAGAATTCTGTGCCCTGGGCCTTTTCTGTTCCCTTCTCCAAGGTGGGCCTTTTTGCCTCTTCTCTCACAGCTTTTTCCATGATCTTTACCTGAGTCTTGGGGTTCCCTGTACCCACCCTGAGCAAGACAGGCCTCGTTTCCATTTCTCCTCCAGGTGCAGAGGGTCCAAGCCTGTCTCCTGGGTCTTCTGCTTTGACTTTTTTAGGACTCTGGCTCTTGCTGCCTGGGGAAGAAGGCCTGTGGAGGCAGGTGGGGCCAAGGGTGGAGGAGTGTTCCCCTGCCTGGCTCCCGTTGTTTCTCATGAGCACCCAGCAGAGCTGCCATGGGGTGGGAGCTCCTCTTGTTCTGTATGCTTGGCTGTTGTACACTGCCATCCTGGCCACAGTTGGCCTGTGAGGGCTGGTTTCTTTGACCGTGGCCTTCCAACGTGGATGTTGTACAAGTAGCTGGTCTCTGTCCTAGGGCAGTAGTCTTAGGGAATTCAGTTTATTTGGCTGTAGTCTCATGTCTAATGAGCACAAGAAAAGTTATGATGTTGTTGATTGTGTACCTTTCTTTTGTTGATAGGAGCAGGGCAATCCTCCCTAGCTCCCCAGCACTCTATTTCTGGAGCTTAAGCACAAGTTCCCTTTATTACTTAAACAAAAAGCACAAATTATTCTAATGTGAGTTGAAAAGAAAGGTGGTTTTTGATGCTTTATGTGCCTGTCTTACTGTCTGAGTATATTTCGAGATGGCAGGCAGTCTTTATCTTCAGCCACCCTGTCCCAGCCCTGGTCTCTTGTCCCCATACCCAAGGACAGAGTTTACAGCTACCCTGCCCCCAGCCCAGGCCCCAGTCCCCCCATGCCCAGTGTCAGAGCAGTTGTTTTCTGTGGTCAGCTTTCTCAAATGTTTCCTCAGCTCACTGCGCTCCCCTGGTAACGGTGCTGGTTGATGTCAACTTCTTATTAGCCTCCACAGACTGTTTCCACTCCATTTCTCTCTTATCCCAGCTGAGTTTAATCATTTGTTTCTATTTCTTCCCTCTTTACGCTTAGGTTAGGTGTTTTAGGACAAGCATTGCTCCTGGATCCTGTGTGAGCTCCTAAGGTTGCATGGCCTTGCTAGGATGTGCGGGTGGTGGTGTCTGAGGATAGAGTTACGCTTTCTAGGCTGTGCAGCCTTGGTTTTTATTAGATTCTCCCAGGGCCTTTTCACTGGCACTCCCCCAACCTAAGAACCTCCCCCACAGTGTCTTTGGTCACAATTTAGACAACATTAATGAAAATGAAAGAATTTATTACTTCGTTCTTTGTGTGATAGACTAAGCAAATAATATTGTGTGTTTAATTTTTTTCTACAATTTAGGAATATAGTCAACTTCGTGATAATTCCAAAGGGTTTTGAGTTGAGAAGGACATGTGCTTTTTATTTTGGCAAGGTCACCTGCATGGTGGGAACAGTAACCCAAGGAAGGGGAACAGTTAGGACCCTGGGGGTACAGAGAGAGTGCCAAGGAGGGTAAGGTGAGGTGAGGTGAGGTGAGGGGACAGGAGGAGTCCTGGAGGAGCTCCTGGTCCACTTTGTCAGAGGCTGGGTGTGGAGTGTGGATCGCAGTGGCCTGAAGGGAGGCAGGGTGATGAGGCCGTGAAGGTCATGAGGCAGCTTGGCTGGCGAGGTGAGGCTAGGGGGTCCTAGTGATGGGTGATGGAACCCGGGGTTGGTGATGGGTTCCTTATGCGGTTTTTCAAAATCAGAGCAGGTGGGTGGGTGGGGGCACAAGGAAGCCTCTCTTACAGCATTGGTGTGATCAAGTAACTTGCAAGGGCGTTGCTGTTTAGAAGGCAGCAATCTGTTATTTTATATTTGCCCTTAGTATTTTGTATTCCGTCACCAGAAATCAGCAGCTTTTGCATTTCTTGGGACTGCAGCTGTATTCACTCCAGCTGTGCTGCACTTAAGTGACTGTTTCAAGCTTGGTTCCTTATCTGTAGATTGGCACTAATGAAAGCACCCTCTCATGCCTGGAGGGGTGTTGACTGGACCGTGGAACTGCACTCTGCGAAGACTGGACCTCGGCAGGAGCGGGGCCTGTCATGGCCTGTCATGCCTCCAGCACGACCCCAGGGCCCTCCTCCACATTTCCTCCCATCTGTTTGTGCTGCCATAACACACACCTGAGGAGGGGACTTTGTCAGTAATAGTCATCACTCACAGTTCAGGAGGCGGGAAGCTCAAGACCAGGGTGCTGGCAGATTGGTGACAGGGAGTCTTGAACACTGTCCTTACATGGTAAAGGGAACAGGAGAAGGAAGGCCCCAACTTACCCTTTTATAAGATCACTGATCTCATTCACAGGGGCTCTGCCCATAATGACTTAAGCATTTCCTGTGGGCCTTACTTTCATCTTTACTCTCTCATTAGAGTGTAAGTTCCAGTACTGTGGGGGTAGGAGAGAGTGCAACTCTCCCCTCATTTTCATTAATGTTGTCTAAATTGTGACCAAAGACACGGTGGGGAAGGGTTCTTTTAGGTTGGGGGGGTGCCGGTGAAAGAACCCTGGAGAATCTAATAAAAACCAAGGCTGCTCAGCCCAGAAAGCATAACTCTACAGAATTTTGAAGGATGCATTCAGACCAACCTTCGTGTTTTCTCCCCCTCCACAACACACCAACACCACAATTCCTGAGTCTTACCTCACCTGATGAGTTGCCTGTATGGCCAGCTACAGAGAAGCATAGCAAACACGCCCCATTCAGCTGGCTGTGGTGGAGCATGCCTGTAATCCCACTTGGGGGTGGTGAGGCAGGAGGACCACCGTGAGTTCAAGGTCAGCCTGGGTTACATAGTGAGTTCAGGGCCAGCCTGCACTACATAGTGAGACCCTGCCTCAAAAAAAAACCAAAAAAAACAAACAAAAAAAACCCCATTCAGCCCCCTTTTGAAGTGTGAAGGCATGGAGGGATTCTGCTCAGACTTGGTTCTCTAGCACATGTATGACGTATCCTATTTTATTTAATAAATTAAACATTCATGGTGTCACTTAGCCATTGAGCTCATCCCGTGTGTTCCACTGGAAGCTGGGAGCACAGCCATTACCTTGTGGATCGGGAAGGCTGAGCTGGCCTTTGCTGGGTTGAAACTGCTCTGATCTCAGGGTTGAAGGGTGGGCAAAGCTTAGACCTGAACCCTCAACTTAACTTCTGTCTGTTTTGTGTTCCTGTGCACGCACCACTTATGCACACATTGGGGGGAGTCTTCATTCCAGAGGCTCCTGGGAGCGCGTGTTGGTGTCTGTGAAGGGAGAAGCAAGAAGAGACGCACTGCTGCGCAGGAAGGGCCGTATGGCTTCACTGTAGATGGAGACTCCTCCCCACCGTGACTTCCCAGACAGCTGGATGTGAGCAGTGAGTTCACGGAGTGCGCCATCGGTACCCAGGTCCTCAGGAGCTGGACTGAGCAGAGAGAGGGGTTTTGTGAGCTCTCCTGGCTCTGACACAGCCAGCAGTTGCACTCTGTCCTACCCCTGCTCCTCACCCCTCTGGCTGTTTTAGGATGATGTTTTCCTTCCTGGAAATGACTCTTTTTTCAGAGAAGCAGGGGAGAGGCTGTTTTGCTTTATGGCCTGACATTAAATGCTACAGCGGTAATACTAAACAGAATCCCACTAACAATGAGACATGCCCGTTTTTGTTGGGAAACTGTCTGTGTTTCAAAGAGTATAAAAAAGCTGAATGCTGAACAGGAGGAAGTGTAATTTAGCTAAGTTTTTTTTTATGTGCTAGCTAGGGATAGCTGTGTATCAGGAGAGATAAGAATGCCAGAGGTTTATAAGGTGCATGGAGGTTCTGTTATTCCAAGGAATTATTTGGGTGGCATTTTGTTGTCTCTCTCTGTCCCTCTCTGTCTCTGTCTCTTTCTATCTCTCTCTTCTCCCCTCCCCCCCTCCCCTCTCTTCTCTCTAGTGCTGGGGATAAAACCCAGGGTCTTATTCAGGCTAATCAAGTCTTCTACCACTGACCTATACCCCCAACCCTCTTTTTTCTCTTATTCCTGAGAGGAAAGCATTCTTTTCGCCTTAATCCACATGTGGACATTAAGAGATCCTGTGCAGATGAGCTAAAATAATGATTACTCTTTTTTTTTTTTTTTCTTTTTTTTTTTGGTGTAGTGGTACTAGGGGTTGAACCCAGGGCCTCTGCCCCCCTTCCCCTCTCCTTTTGAGACAGGGTCACTAAGTTGAAGTCACAAAGTTTTCCTGTACTGTGCTTAAACTTGCAATGCTCCTGCCTCAGCCTCCCATAGTGCTGAGATTACAGATGTGTGCTGCCACATCCAGCTAATAATGATAGCTGCCTTCTGTGTAGTTCTGGCGATTATAGAGAACTTACACAGACTCTGTTGTTGATTCTTGCAATGAACCTGGTCGTTAGGTTGGTCAGGAGATCACTGTGGTTGGTGGACACATGCTCAAGTGGAGATCACATGTTAATAAGTGTGGCGGTGAATACAGAAGAGCTGTGGGTAGTGCTCCTTGCCTTCTGGGTACTCAGGTTGTAGCTGGGGAGATCAGACTGGCACCAGAGGACTAGACCAGAGGACTGTGGGAGGTCAATGTCAAGTGGCCTGGGGCTCAGGGAGTGCTGAGGGTGGAGCACCAAGTGGGCTAGTAGGGAGGCCAGAGCAAAGCTTGGAACAGGAGACTGAGCTCATCGCTGGAGGGGCTGAGCTTAACGCCCCTGTTGGGCCCCCTGTGCACTGGGGGCAGTTGGTCCCCATTAGCTGTGGCCATTGGCTGCCTGTGCCCAGCACAGCTATGGGCCACAGTTAGCACAGTTGAAACCTTTGCTGTTTGGGACTCACCACTGAAAACCCTCTTTGCTCCGTGAAGTTGCACTGGAGTCTTAGGATAGTATCTCCATTTCCCTCTCTGAGGGAGGGTGGCATAATTGCTTAGAGCCTGCTCCCTCGCTCCTTTCAAGTTGAGCTGTGTGCAAACCATGAGGCTGCTTTTTAAAATGGGGTACTTCAGTCATTCCTGCAAATCTGTTGGGAATTCCTCAAGCTCCTGGCTTTGGTATAACAGCTGTAGATAACACAATAACGTAATTTATTTTGTAGACACACAGGAAGTAAGGCTTAGTGGGAAGGACGCAGCCTGCTGGTGAAAAGACTGCTCCCATAGAATTTCATCCCCTGGCCCAGGCCCCCAGACACTTAAGGGCTGCAGGTCCTGCCACTACCAGAGCAGTCCTTTCTGGTTCCTTGCAGGCACATGGCTCCAGGCTTTGCCCTGGGGTTCAGTGAGGAGAAAGGCCCCTCACTGTGCATACTACACATTCCTTATAAAATACAGAAAAATGATACTATGATTAATAAAGTATGCTCATTAAAAACCAGTCCTAATTTCAAAGTATTCCCTTTGCCATTGTGTATTTTCTCAATCAAAAATTAGTCATTCAGGGTTACAGCACTAATTAGTGGTAGAGTCCTTGAAAGCCACACGGAGAAATTTACACTTGATCCAGCAGGCAGTACTCAGTTAGTAAGTCAATTAACAAATGTTTATTAACTGTCTCCTCGATACAAGGTATAAAGAAGTACAAAGATTCTTTGAGCAGTAAGCTCTGCATGTTATCTTTGAATTTTAAATTTTTATTGATGTATAACCTACCTATAGAAGAGTGCACCTAACTCAAGTGGAGCATTTGGTAAATTTTCCCAAACTCATCCATGAAATCCAGCCCAAGAACAGTGTTAACAGCAGCCCAGAAACCCAGACTTGTCACCTTCCTTGGCGTGGAGATCGCCAGCCATCTCCACAATAGCTGCGGCTTGTGCTCCTGTGCTTACCCGCACCGGATCCGAGTGGGAATGCTCGGCAGCCCCTCCTTGGCCTGTCCTCCTTTCTAGGTGGCCGTGCCCCTGGCTGTCCTCTTCAAGCTCAGGACCAGGTTCAGGAGCCCCAAGCAGTAGGCATCTCTCAGGGATGCCATGGAGTGCTGTGTGGGAAGGCGTGTGTGTGCGTGTATGTGTGTGCATGTGCGCGTGTGTGTGTAGACAGCAGGAAGCAGAAAAAGAGAACGCTCCATCTTGACTGCTGGTCAGATGCCATCAGTGCCCCCGACACCTCAGGCCAAGTTATTGGAGAGTTCAGACTTCAGCTTCTCTTGTGTTAGGAGAGTCAGACCACACACCTTTTGATGTAAAGTTGTAAATACAGAAAGGTTATGCTGAAAATCTTGCCAGTAGGAAAAGGTGGGAAAATTTTTAAAAAGGAATAAGTTTTGTATAAATGCTAATTACCATCTACTTTTCCACTCACCCACTTCATTTACAGCTTCACTCACACACTTACTTGCTGCTGAGTTTATCAGTTCCTTCCCAGGTTCCCCTTAAAACAGAAATCCATGAAGGTGTTGGAAGGCAAGTGTTTATTAAGACAAAACTGCAATTTTAAATCTATGTCCTCTCCACTTCACCCCACATCAGACTGATAGGATGGTCAGGAATATCCACCCAGGAATTTAATTTTAGTTTATTTAAATGATAGTTCATTTAATGTTAAAAACATCGCTTTAGTTGTACTTACTCTTTGCTGTATTCCTTCTCTCTCTCTTTTTTTCTCCTCACCAATCACTGTTGTATTCTGGGGAGGAAAAAGTTAATCGACTGCAGGGATTCCCAGTAGATGAGCGGTGACAGCCCACTTAGCTGGTCCTGGCCTGATTCTAGGCTGGGAGGCAACACTGGGCCCCTTCCCTTGTCCTGCTGCCTCTGCTAATGAGGCTCAGCATCTCTGCTGGGTGCTGTGCGGTGTGCTGAAAAGGGCGACCCACAGCCCCCTCTGGGCCAACGCCGAGGAAGCTAGCGTGGGCGGAGAGCTGTCTCCCCAGGGGTGAAGTTCAAGCCTTAGGAACTCTCCTGCTGCAGTGCAGAACATCAGAGCTGCACGCACGAGGTGCCAAGCACAGGTTAAGAGAAGGTGTGGGCGGACTTGTCTTTCCATAGAGAAACTGCTTCCACTCTTCTGACCACTGATACCACGGGCTGCACAGTTAAGTGGAGCTGCAGCCAGTGCTTCCCAGCCAGCTCTGCGCTGACTTCGTCAGACCCCTGGCCTGGCCTAGTGTGCAGATGTTTCTGTGTGCCACAGCTGTTTTCTGCTTCCTTCGCGTACGCGCTTAGGAGGCCCACCTTTTTACTTTTTAGATCCTCGTCCTTCCCTGTCCCATACTAGCCTTGTGGTTCAGGTTACTGCTGATTTAATGGGGTTGCTATACTTATTTTGAGACCTTATAACTCTGTTCCTGTGGAACAGAGAGAAATGAAGATTAACATGTAATTTATTGTGGTTGATTGTAGCACATTTACCACAAGTCTTCCAGAGATGTTAGAACCTGGTTTTCATCAAATTCCCCTTAGCCAGAGCTGCTCGTGGGGCACCAGCCTTATTGGGAGCTACTGCTGAAATTTCCAAAAGGAGAGGGCCTGGCTCCTCTCTTTTGAAAAGTCCATGACGACTCTGACGTACTCATGGGTGCAGGTGCCCTCCAGCTATTGAATCCTGTTACTTATTGTTAGGGTTTTATTTTTTATTTTTTTTTATCAAAGTAATGCTCTAACATAGCTAGAACATCAAATGGTATTAATAGCTGTATTAAGAAAAAGCTGTCCTCACCTCCCTTAGTGTCTTGGATTAGTTTTTTTTCTTGTCTGTGTATGCTTTTTCCCTCCTGCAGTCACAAATCTGCTATTTTTATTTAAGTTTTCTGTGAAACTGTGGTGAACTTAATTTTTACATGTATTACAGATCTGTCAATTTTTCCAGTGCTAAAATAACATATTAGTTTTTTTGTTTTGTTTTGCTTTTTGCAGTGCTAGGGATTGAGCCCAGGGCATTGTGCCTGTAAGGCAAACACACTACTATTGAGCTACATCCCTAGCCCTTTTTATTTTTATTTCTTATTTTGAGACAGGGTCTCATTCTGTCGCCCATGCTGACTTCGAACTTGGATCCTCTTGCCTCAACCTCCCAAGTAGCTGGGAGGATTTTTACACAAGAGTACACTTTTGTTTTTACTTTTTGTTTGTATTTTAAAATATACCCCTTTTACTCCCATTGGGTTCCTGGTCTCTAGACCTGTATGTAGAACCCTGCCCTCTCTTTTGCTTTCCTGACTTCCTTTTCCTTCCTTCTCACATTTTCCTTCCCTCTCTTCCCTTCTCCTTATTCCTTGGATCCTTTATTATTTTCTTTTGTTTCCCAAGAAAAGGAGCACAAGCTAGAGATTTTGTGCATGTTTGTGTGTTAAGACTCGTATTTTATTTCCTCGAAGTTGAATATTAGACTGAAATTATTTTCATGGGAACTTTTGGAGGAATTGCTCTATTTTGTCTGGCTTTCAATGTTGTTAGGAAGCCCAGAGCTTTCCTAATTCCAGATCCTTTGTATGTGATCTGTTTTTTCTCTGAGGGTTTTCTTCGTCTTTAAATTTTAGCAGTATGATTATGATGTGTCTGGATGGGGATTTCTTTGTGCTTACCTTGTTTGTGGTTCACTGAGCTTCTTGCATCTGTTTTTGTCTTTTGATAAATTTGGGGAGTGTTCAGCATTATATCCATCATTCTGGGTGGATGACAGAACGTCAGTCCTTTTATCATTGCCCATAGGTCTCTTTTCCTGGGAGCCATTAACTTTCTACAAAGTGGGCCTGACATTCTTTTACAAAGGTGGGGTTTCCAGTGGGTGGCCAAGAGATGGGGAGGACTGGCTGATGAGTGTGTGGAAAGTAATACTTGGAGGGGATACTTTGGATGAGCTGAGGCGGAATTCTGTTACATACATGGAAAATAAGGAGGCTAAGAAACAATACAGGGAAGCCCCAGAAATAAACACTCCCCAAAAGGTATAGTTTTGATACACTCATTGGCTCAGCATTGAATGTTTCCATGGTTATATCTTAAAACACAAAATATTAATTTAATACAAATGTGATGTAGCTGTGTTGGGAGAATAGGGCAAGGGGGAGTGGGGCTGAGAATGGAAGAGAGAAAAATGCTATATACCATGGAAGGAGGGTCATTGATAATATCTGATATGGAAAATCAGGAAATAGCAATCTAAGCATAGATGTGTAGGGAGAGGGAGGAAAATGTCAGAAGTGCCAGCCAATCAAGTTGGAAGGGGTTACTTCTGAAGCTGCAACAGCTGCTTTTTGATTCAAAGCCTTGTCATGTTCTCTGACTTTCTAAGCTAAGCATATATGCATAACTGAGCCTGGAGGCCCATGGAAAGTCTCCACTTGCAGGGAGAGGTTGAACATATGGCAGGGTGGGGTGGTTAATACTTAGCACAGACCCTCTGGACTCTACTGCATTGGTGAAGAACAAGTTTCCATGGGGGAGGTATTCCTCCCCATCCAGCAGTCTGACTTCTTCCATGCTTTCTAATTCTATTGAAAGTAATGTTTGCAACCATTCTCACATTGTGGTACATGGGGCCTGGGAGTTCCTGAGGTTGAACTGTTTTTATAATACCATCAAGATGTTATTTGCCCTTTCCCCCATGTTGACACCTTCACTGATGGTGGAAAAGCAATGTAGGTAAAAAACAAAAAACTTCTTCTGGAGCCTTAGAGAGGATCAAGGGAGTGACTTTGAACTCTGTGCTGCTGGTCATTTGCAGTTAAAAAAAAGAATCTGATTTGTAAGAGATTGCTCTTGATAGGACAGAAGAGAGTATTAATTTCCTTAAATTTGAACCACTGAATGCACATTTTAAAAGTTTTCATGTGATGAATGGGATGTTCATGTGCTGTTGCTTAGTGGTGGAGCCACTGGCTGGAGGGGTTGGTGAGTAGCACCTCTGCAGCAGGTGTGGCTGTTGGGGGGGCAGTGCTTCTGCAGTAGGTATGGCTGTTGGGCAGTAGGGGTGGGACACAGCGCTTCAGCAGGTGTACCTGGCTGACAGCGGGCTGGCGGGTGGGAGGCAGCACCTCTGCAGCAGGTGCAGTGTGAGCTGGGCTCGTGTTCTTTTCACCACACATCTTTTCACATGAAGGAATGACATACCTGGGTATTTGGCAGGAAAATAAATAAAGTGAGCCTATCATGTTGCCAGTGGTAAAATACGAGATTTCAATTAAAAAATTAGAATTTGGAAGACTTTTCTGATGAGATCATGGTGATGTTATTGAATATATATTTTTTAATACTAGGGAAGGTCAGCATAGTTCATTGAACTATGTTTTCTTTTCTTTTTTTTTTTTTTTTGTGGGTACCGGGGGGTCGACCTCAGGACCTCGCGCGCCAGCAGGCGCCCGTGCGGCTGAGCGATATCACCGGCCCCTTTTTTGTATGTGGGTTCCGGGAGTCGAACTCAGGCCCTCGCACTTGCAAGGCAGGCGCTTAAACCGCTGAGCCATCTCACCGGCCCCTGAACTATGTTTTCAAACTAATGTTTTCAAATGGCCAATGCCCAACGTTACAAAGTCATCTGTGAGTGAGATAGCCACTTAAGGTTCCACAAGACCAGTCCCCGTTCATTGACAAGGCTTCGTGTACTACATTGCAAGTAATCTTAAAGGGGCTACTGGTTGTTGAATTTTGATGTAGTATCCAAGGAAATGCCCTGACTAGCTATACCTCCATTTGAATACCCTTTTCTTTATTAGTGATAAACATTTGTGTGAGGGGAGATTTTCCTGACAGGCCTTAACTGAAATCCCACATTGCAACAGATGAATACAGAAACAGAGAGGAGGGTCTGGACATCTCTTAAATCTAATACTAAAGAAGTTTGCAAAAATGTCAACAATGTTACTGTTCTTACTAAATTTGAGGAACTGTAGTTATTTTTCGTTATAAATATTCATGTTAAAATACAGTGGATTGGGCCGGTGAGATGGCTCAGCAGCGTAAGTGCCTGCCTGGCAAGTGTGAGGTCCTGAGTTCGACTCCAGGCACCCACATAAAGGAAAAAAAGGGCTGGTGATATCGCTCAGTGGCACAAGCGCCTGCTGGCAAGCGCGAGGTCCTGAGTTCGACTCCCAGTACCCACATTAAAAAAAAATACATTGGGTTTATTACTTTTTAATGAATGAATAAAAACACTGAAAGTTTTTCTTATCTTAATTTCTAATATAGCAAATACCAATAGATACCATTGCATAAATAGAAGCTTGTTGGATTCCTCAATCATTTAAAGAGTGGAAAGGGGGCCTAAGACCAGGCAAATTTGAGAACCTTTGGCTTTGAGTTATTGGCACTAGAAGCCACACCAGAAGTTGCAAACCAAGGGCATATATGTCTGTTTGTAATACTGATTTTTTTTTTGGTGGGAGAATTTAGAGTATAGATGAAAATTATTAAAATGTGTCATTCTGTGGTCCCTTCCTCTCTTTTTCCTACCCTTGCATCCAGAAGAGCTAAAGTTTGAATGAGGATCCTGTGTGATGCCTATAGGGGTCCCTGTGCCAGCGTCTCTGTCCTGATAGAAGCACAACTAAGCCTTCCCCACAGAGCTTGAACATGGCACTGGAGTGGAAATAAAGGTTCAGGAAAGTGGCAGGTGCTGAAATACAAGCAAACATGGTCAGAAGGAAAACAATCCTGGTGGCAGCGTTTTTAATAAAACAGTTTGTGGCCATTAGCAGGTCCGTAAGTGGTTAAATGCAGCTAAACCTGAAGTCACGTTGGCGACTTTGAAGTGAGTATTGAAGAGGAAGCTCCTGGATAGAGAGCTTTGGCAGTGGAGGAAGTGCACGTGTAAAGAACTTTTTCCTTTTCAATTCTTCTGCAGATCCTCTGTCAATGGGTCCTCAGAAAGCCCTGGAAACCATCGGTGCAAATTTACAGAAGCAGTACGAGAACTGGCAGCCAAGGGTAAGCCTGGTTTATTTCGTGTTCCCTCTCTTTCTTGCAAGGAAGGTTCAATTCCTTGGTCTCAAACTCTCTTTGAGATCAAGCGAGAATTCTCTGTAGATTCTCACCTCATATTTCCAAGGATTGCATGCTTCTTGCACACCTGCACGTCATCCCCTAGCCTGTTGGTGCGTACACGTGTTGTTTGTAATGACTGCTCATGCATTATCGTGAGCCGTGCATCAGGTAGTCTGTGTCATGAATTTTCCTCACAGAATCTTTTGAAAAGAAATCTTTCATGTTATTCTTAAATTGTGGGTTTTATTTTGCACAGGAAATGTATTTGCAGTAACTCTTCTATAACCCCAGCTAGGTAGAGCTGTATCCTTCCTGTCTTCTGTTTTCAGACAGGAGAGAAAAAAGTACCCAGTGTTGAAAGGATGACACCTATTACACACTTAGACTTTGATTCAGAAGGTAGATTTCCTTTTAGGGAGTCAGTTACCAATTAGTGTTTTTGTTGCTTGTATCTTACAGCTTCCTTCCTTCCTTTCTTTTTTCCCTCCCTCCCTCCTTTCTTTCCTTTCTTTTATAAAAGCGGCAGAGAATATAACTATCATATTGCCTTTAAAATCTAGGTATTTGTAAACTACCCAAAGACTTATCTCCTTTATCCTTTTTTATAAACCAGCTTGAGGACCTATTAAATTTAATAGAAAATTAGACATTAGACATTAGACATTTATGGAGGTGCCCACATTATATCCAGCTTTGCGTGATGGCCTGATTCTGAAATTATCTGTAAGGAGTGTTAGGAAGAAGGCAAGTTAGGCAGGTGGCCTTATCTGTGCACCTCCTGTAGGTTTTACTCTCTTTTTGGCTATAAGCTTGATGGAAACAAATGATTTATGGAACCTACTTAATACTTGCCTACTTGGGAGTTTGATTTGTGGATCGTTTATCCAAATGATCTGAAATTTAGGGATTTCTTGTATATTATTTACATTCTTTAAGTAAGAGGATAGCCAGAAATGAATTTGTTCCTGCCTTTAACAATGCCCTTAGGTAATTTCTGTTGGAGCTCATGGTAGTGAGGGTACATCTCTCTGTCTTTGTGGTTTGCATTTATAACTTGTGGAGTCAATAATAATGGACCTTTGTTCTTTAGAAGGCAGTTTCTCAGTGGTTATTTTGGTAAATCCCTGAGGGCTTTGCTTTTTCCTCTCTCGAGTCTGTTACCTCTTGATGGTTTATATAAAAATTCAGTACCTTTTTCTTGAGAGTGCAATGCATTTGGGGGTTGTATGAGGACTGGAGTGATATTTTGATGGTTTATTCCTTTAAAGATAGTTGAGATGTATAGTGTTTCACAGAGAAATAGCTTCTATGAGGACTTTGAAGATATCCAGGATCTCAGCAAGGCAAGACGGCACTTAAGGGAGAGTGGGGCAGAGTGGCAGTATTGGGAGATGTGATGTTGCTACCAGCGCTGTCCTGATTGAAAGAAATGCCTTTCTGACTCAGCTGCTTCTGGCTTCTCCTGGCTTTGACTTGTTGCTTTTTGGTGGGTATTTTAAGATAGTATGTAACTTTAGGTCTTCTGGTTGTATATGTAGAATGTAACCAGATACCTTCAGATCTTGGGTTCTTTACAGAATGAGCCTGTGTTGTTTTAATTGCTTTCTTCTTTTTAAAGAAGTATGCCATAAGAAAATACAGTCTTTCAGAATACATATGTGTAATATTTCAGGACATTACAGATTTATTCTATTTAATATGGCTTTTTTTTTTTTTTTTTTTTTTGAGTGCTAAGAGATTATTTACTGCTTGCTTTATTATTAGTTTGGCTTGGCAGGTGCCAGCCAGTTCATAGCAAATATCACAGTTCTAACAGCAAATATTTTCCATATCTGGAAGGGGCATTATTTTGTAGGGCAGGCAACATTTGCATGGAGAGACAAAGACAGCAGTAGGATAAGATCATTGCCTGGCCATCCTGGGGTGGTGAGTACAGGTCTAGAGGATGCAGCCCTCAGGTAATTATCTGTAGCCTAGGAAAACTGGCTATAGTCTGTGAGATTCAAGAACAGATCTGCAAAATAATTTTCTGTAAAAGAGAGTTTGAAGGGCTGGTGACATGGAGAGTGTTTAAATATTATAGGATGTGGGCCGGTGAGATGGCTCAGCGGCGTAAGCGCCTGCCTGGCAAGCGGGAGGGCCTGAGTTCGACTCCTGGAACCCAGATATGGAAAAAGGGTTGGTGATATCGCTCAGCGGCACGGGCACCGGCTGGCGCACGAGGTCCTGAGGTCGGCCCCCGGTACCCACAAAAAAAAAAGATTATAGGATGCCTAGGAAAAGGTGCCAGTGTACCAGTACAGGTGGGATTCCATCTGGGTTCATAAAGTAGAATCTGGAATATAAAGTATCAGCTGCCACCTAGCAAGAATCTGTTCATGCGGAGTGGGGTCTTCTCCTGCATTCAGGAAGCCAAGCCACAGCAATGAATATTTTATTATTTTCTTTTTGAATGCCAAGACTATTGGATTCATTTCTATGTATGCTAAAAATGTTCTTAAATTCCTGCTACAGTCCATTACAGGGACTTCCGTATTTCGGAAACAAGCCTAAGTAATGGGTATGGCAGGATATCTCTGACTGGTTCACGGATGTCAAATGCAGGGTTGTACCATAAGCACTTGGTAATAATAGCACGTGCCCCAAGCATATAGTACTTTGTGTGAATCTCAGGAGAGAGCAAGGGGCCTGGCAGTACTTCTCAGTGGGTGGCTGGCCTCATGTTGCCTTCCAGAGTTTGCACAAAACATGAGGCGATTACCAAGCGCAGATATGTGGCACAAGGTGCCTGATCCCCAACTATAAATCAGGGTGCTTTGAAACATTGCAGAGCTAAACATGCATCATTTTATTGCACTCTGCAGGGCTCTCCAGTTTCTGAAGTAATAAAGAGAGGTTGATGTGCCATCTGCACCAAAACAATGGAGTTGTTATTGAATTTCCTAACCCTTTGATATAAAGACCCATAGAGTTGGTTTTCTCTTCTCTGTACCCTTTATTGCAAAACTCACAAAGGTCAGGCAGTTTCCAATAAGGTAATTTTCATGAGTGTTTGCTGAAATCAATGCCTGCCTTTATCTTGCCATGGGTGGGGATCAATGAGGGGGTGCCTGTTAACCTCAGCAGCATCTCCCATCTAGGTGTGGAAGACTGACCACCAGCAACTTATGCGTGCCACTGGGGTGCCTCGTGGACTGATATTTTCCTTACTGGCGCTAAATTTCTCAGGTTTTTTCCTCCTTATTTTTCTAGCTATGATTGTTCAAGATTAGATATTTTGGTAAAGGTGATCCTGGTTCGGGAAGGAATTTAGAGAAGCTATAATGATTGTATTTATTTCTGAAGGCTGCCAGACTCTTTCTGGCCCATATTTCCTTGCCCAGCTGATTGAGCCCTTTCTAAATAATGTATTAGTTTGCCACTCGTGAAATATTTCTTCTGGCTAAATTTAAGACTTTGCCTTATTACCTTTAGGTACATAAATTTGTGTGCTGCAGGAGATTGAAGGAAAGATGCCAACTGTTGTTTTGCCTGGAAATTCTGCAGTGAAATGTCCTTCTTCGTTGTTTTTTTTTTTTTTTTTAAATGGCCTTTTGTCATGAGCCTCAAGCAAAAGTTTTATTGGGAGCTGGTAGTAGGAACTTACAAAGCTGGGAGTATACAGTGAAAAATTTATCCTTTTAAGATTGTGTCTGGGGCCGGTGAGATGGCTCAGCGGCTTAAGCGCCTGCCCGGCAAGCGCGAGGGCCCGAGTTCGACTCCCGGATCCCACATACGAAAAAGGGGCCGGTGATATCGCTCAGCGGCACGGGCGCCTGCTGGCGCGCGAGGTCCTGAGGGCAACCCCCCGGTACCCACAAAAAAAAAAAAAAAAAAAAAAAAAAAAAGATTGTGTCTAACAAATTGGGAGCTGGCAATTCAGTGTAAGATGTTAAGTTAGGAGTTGGAGCTGAGAGTAAGAGCCAGTAGGATGAAGGCCAGGCTCCCCCCCCCCCCCGCCAAGGGATCTTCTTTCCCCAAAACCAGGAGGAGAAAGGCCCACACTCTGCTCAGGTGAGTTTCAGTTCTTGCAGTGGCTTACAGGAGTAGTTACAGTTTACTAAGGAGGGCCGAGAGATTAGTGGAATTTCCACAGTGGGCAGGTGTCTGTGGTGGCTGCTGGTCGAGCCCATTTGTCCGGTGTATGTGTCCAGCAGAGGGGCCGGATGTGCCCTTAGTTGTGAATGTACTTTGCTGTAGGAGCCTGTTCTCATCCTGATCAGCTATGTTTGGCAAAGGCAGCAGGTCCTGTGTACAGGGGCAGAGGCTATGGATCCTCTCAGGAGCTGAATGGTCAGTAGGAATCAACTTTGAGATGCCTGACAATTCTTTGGTATCACATGCAGTGATGTCTTGTGGGTTACACTGAGCAGGTTTTCAATTTTAGCTTCCCTTTAGCTCATCATTCTTTTTGGGTCTGTCGCAGTTGATTTGTAATCAAGGAATGAAAGTTAGTTTTTCCTATAAGATAATTATTTTGAAAATGGAGTTTCATGCCAAGTAGTGTGTCTTCAGGGAGAGAAGTTTCTCTCTAGCAAAGCAAGTTTCCACAACTTGTTACATTAGCTTGTTACATAGAAATCATGTTGCATTTAGTTTAGAAGGCTGTCACCCCTCCCTTGGTGTTGACACTAGAGTTGTTTGCATGCCTCTTGAGCTGCTTGGAATGTTTCAAAGCTGTCGAGAAAGGGGTTGGGAAGGCCAGGGAGGGACACTGCGGTTCTGTTTTCAGTGCTTACAGGTGCAGGTGGTATTCGCAGAACCTAACATTATGTGTAATTCAGTGTTGTATGGGGACTATGGTCAGGACAGCTGGAGTCCAGGCTGCCTCACCTCTTCCCTGAAGTGAGTTGATTGCTAGACCTGCCAACCCTGCAGGGAGAATTGAATAGCATGATAGACTGTTACGGGAACCTATCAGAGCCAGCATTAGGGAAGGAGCGCTCTAACTCAAGACCGATTGGGCTCTTGGGTCCTGCTAGCCTCCTTTCCTAGAGCTGATTGTCCTTCCTGTAATCCAAAGGTCCTACGTGCCCCAAAGCAGGGGCAGGAGGAGGGGCAAAGTGGTAGATATCAGTACTTTTAGCTCCCCCGTCTGACCTCACCCCAGTGTTCTGGATGGAATCTTACACAGTGATGCAGTAAAGAGCCATAAATAGGGTCTGCCTTTGCCTAGAATTTTCTGAGTCAGATGTGGATAGTCTAGGAAGAAGCTAAGGTGTAAAGCACTGGGAGATGCCCTAGATCTTTGTGGAATGTGGACTCTTACTCTGCAATAACTACTGCTTGGGGCAGTCACATTTAGGCATTAGTCCCAAACCCACAGTGCAGTTCAGCTGGTGAACATGGCCCTATAATTATGTTGGTGTCATGCCCTGGTGTGCCATCCCAATGCCATTACTATTCTGAACTCCTGGCCTGGCTGGCTTTCCCTGCCTGCCAACTTTCCCTCCACTCACCTTCACCAACCTGGTTTTCCATCTCTGTGGGTCCTAAGGTTGGGCCTCATCCACCTGTTTGTGTTTCTGTGACAAATTACAAATGAGGACTCCTAGCCAAAGGTAATTGTAGATGGATGGCTCACAGTTGACGTAGCTCAGGGTGGTGTGTGAAGTGCTTTGCGTCCTGCACTCATTAAATTTGCATGGCGATGCATACGATGTCTTCTCCTCATCTTGGTGTTCACTGTTGTGCTTTGACTGTTTGCCTTAGCTGCTTCCTGCCCAGATGTTAAGAATTGTACCTGTGACAAATATTTTGTTCATATTTTAGCCTTGGCCTTAATCATGCTCCATTCTTCTTTACCCTTGTTCTATCCCATCTCGCCTGACAGCTTTTTCATGTACCGTGTTCGGGAGAATTCTGACTTATGCTCTTCAGCGGAAGGGCTTGTTAGTCAGCCCAGCCCACACACTTCCTGTCTCGCCCTGGTCCCCAAAGGCCGTGATGTTGCAAACGGCCTCCTGGCAGTGAGTGGGGCTCAGACTGAAGACCGGTTTGTGCCAGACCTCACGTGATTCCCACTGGCCATTGTACTTCATAAGAGCATCAGGGTATCCTCATCTCTCTGCCACCACTCAGAGCAGCTGAGTGACTTAAGGCGTGCACGCTTTAAAAAGCACACCAAATAACGTTAAAAAAGGAAGAAGAAAGGAAGGAATTATTTTGCATCTGTCTGGAGAGTGGATAGTGTGCTGAGCAGCTAGGACCCTTCGAATTGGTCTGGGAAGGGACACCCGTTTGCCATCCCTGTGTAGGATGTTGCTCTCTGGGGCAGCCAGAAGGGCTCTCAAGGGTCCTGTTAGGATCTCAGCCTGTGCAGTTTTGAGTGATGCACCAACAGAAGGCATTTCACCCTGTCCATTACTGCTCAGAAGTGGGGAACCAGTCTTTAGCATCTCTCCCTCCCACCCCTACACCCATGTTAGACTAGGCACTCCAGGGAAGGCTTTCATCTTGTACTTTGCAGGCATGTACGTCTGGCTGGTGCGCAGAGTGCCCTAGGATGGGGTCTCTTTTCTACCCTTGCACTGCTAGGGGAGTGTGGGTAATAGTCCAGTAACTATGGAAAGAACGTGTACATGTTGACTTTCAGCTTTGCCACTTCTAGAAATGCTGTTACTATTTGACCTTTTAAGATTTATAAATGTATGCCAACCGTGGTGGCAAATGTCTGTAATTCCCACACTTAGGGAATCTGAGGCAGAAGGATTGCAAGTTCCAGCCTAGCCTGGACAACTTAGTGAGACCATGTCTCAAAATAAAGCATGAAAAAAGGGCTGGGGATGTAGCTCAGTACTAGTTCAATCTCTAGCACCCTCCCACCCAAAAAAGACTTACAAATGTGAAAGGAGGGTTAACAGGGAAACTAAATCCACTAATATTGGCCTGAAGGCATTCATATAAGGAGGCCCACAGTGGCTCCAGGAGGTCCTCACCTCTCTTCTCAAGTCACACTGAGGGGCATCCAGTGCCACTCCAGGACATTTTGCCGATGTGCCGTGTGCATTCTCATGCTTCTCTAACCTCGTCTGTCTCCAAAGTCTCTTGCCTGGGTAGCTCCTTCCTTGCTCTCCTCTGTTAATTGACCTACTTGAAGTGTAATATTTTTAGAGACAAATAAGGGCTTAGTGTTGTCCTTAACAAGCCTCTCAAGGATATTATCTCTCTTTTTCATGTTCCTTTTAACAAGGAGTTGTCTCTGTGTCTGTGACAAATCGCAAATGAATACCCCACACTTTTTGAGGACTGAAACTATAGCCTAGCTGCTTGCTGTCCACACATCTCATGTGGTGGGTGGGCTTCCAGTGTGAACCTGGGGACAATGGTAAATTGGTCCTGAAGGTCCTGACAGGAGGTGTCAGGGCAAGGGCTGGAGGTGCTGACTGTCACAAAACAGAATATAGCAATGTTAGAGAATGGAAGGCTGAATTTGGGGGTGCCAGTGGGAGCCCCTATATATGGTCACCATGTACCATAGAAAGGAGTTGTAAAATTATACTTCAGCCAAATGAGAAAGTGCTGATGGGGTGGTGGTGGGGGGAAGTACTCCAGAGCAATTGGAGGGGACGACCACTTAAAAGTTTCTGTGGCACCTGGTTACATTTTACAGAGGACCTGTGTGCCACAGTGGTGTTGACACACTTGGGCGCTTACCAAGGCTTCTGGATAATTCCACTTGGAATATCAGGGATTAATGTATTGGTAACACATAATGGAAGCTTTTTAAAAAATTGAAATAAAGTTAATGTCACATAAAATCTATCATTTTAAGTTTATAATTCAGTGGCTTTTAGCATATTTATATTGTTTTACAGTTAATCGCTATTACCCGGTTCCAGAACATCATGATAGTTCCTCAAAAGAAACCCTGTTTTTATCAGCAGTCGCTCTCTAGCCCCCATCCCACCAGAAACCGAAAGTGACTCCTCTACTTCTGCTTCTAGGGATTCGCCTATTCTGGATACTTCATATAAATGGAGTTGTATACTCTGTGGCCTTTTGTGTCTGGCTTCTTTGACTTAGCATATTTTTCATCCTGTTATTGAATATATCATATCAGTAGTTCAGTCCTTTTGATTGCGAAATAATATTTTATTACATGAATATTTTACATTTTTATTTTATACATGTATCTGTTGGGCAGTTATGTTCTTTTTGGTTGTTATAAAGAATACCTTTATGAACATTTATGTCATTTGCAAAAATAGTTGTTTTTAATTCTCTTGGGTATACACATACCTAGTAGTAAAATTGCTAGGTCATGTCCTTTTTTAAGGCACATCCATTGTCTTTTCCATAATGGCTGTACTATTTTTCCATTCCTACTGGTAATGTTATGAAGGTTCCAATTTCTTCACATACTCACCAACACTTGTTATTTTCTCTTTTTTAAAATTATTATTATTATGACCATTTATATATCTTCTTTGCATATATGGATGTGAATGGCTGGGTAGGTGGGTGGTTGGGTGGGGAGGTAGATGGATGGATGATGGGTGGATGTATAGTAGATGATAGGCAGCTGGGTAGATGGGTGAGTAGGTGGATGGATGGATGGATGGAAGAAAGGAAGGAAGGAAGGAAGGGTACGTAGGTAGAGTAGGTAGACAGAGCAATAGCTTGGTCTGCCCACCTTTCCATTCCCTTAGATGCCCTGCAGTGAATGTATGAGGAGAGAGGAGCCTGTGGCTTCCTCAGTCTTGCTTTTTCTGCTTGCCTCCTGGTATCTTGCTATGTTGATTAATTCTAATATTTAAAGAGGTATAGTGTGTCAAAATTCTTTCCATATCTTCTGTTCTGACTTCAGAACCTGCCCCCTGAGTAAGCTGTGATTGATTCTTCTGTGGTGTGGCCCCTCTTGTTTGGGGAGACAGGAGCCCTACAAGTGAAGCAGTGTACAGAATATTTATCTTGAGGAAGCAAGACTTTTATTTTTTACACTAAGCCCTTCTGTGTTTGCATTTAAAAATCATGATTATGTTTTACTTAAATAATAAACTACTGATTTAAAATATCTATCCTCCTCTGTCACCTTTGAGAAGAAGGGGGATATTACGAGGTAGAAGCCACTTGTGACTTTTACCTCTGGGTTGTGGCACCATAGTTTGTCCTGCCACCTCTACTGTTTCTCTTGTCTCTGTGCCGCGCGCATGACACGATGAGCCTGTAGGCTTCGGCGCAGGCCTTCCTCCCGCCGCAGGGGCAGGCCTCACTCCCCAGGTGGTGAAACTAGTTAGAAGTTCATGGGGAGTCATTCAGGTGTGGCTGGTTCCTTTTCCTGTAAGACCTGTACTGACTCAAGGGAGCCCGGCGGGACCCAGCAAGAGGGCTCTGCACAGGAGCCTGCTGCTTTTGACTTTGTTTACCAACATTAGGGTTAAAACAGCCAAGCTTATCATGGCACTTTAATCCAATTTCTCTGTTTTTGTCATTTTGCAGATTGGAAGTCCCTTTCTTTGTGCAAGTCTGTGGCTGCTTGAGTGTGCTTCTGTTGGTGAGCTGATATGAGCTCTTTACCTTTTAAATTGACAGAGAAAGAGGAAGAGGTTGACCAGAGACCCTTGTGTGGTTTGAGCAAGACTTTCTTGGACTACTGTTGAGAAGGGACTGGTGGACTTGGTGACTGTAGCAGGGGCAGAAGCATGTGCCAGAAAAGGACATGCTTTGCAAAGTAAACCTTTCAAAGTGTAAGTAGGGCAGAGTGAGGATATCTGCCTGGTGAGGGGAGAGGGTATTCAGCTTTTTAAGATCTTACAACCAAATCTTTTTTATTCCTTTGGTTTCTGCCGTGATCTGTTAACTATTAGTTTTTGATAGACAAAGTAAGCAGTTGAATTGCCCTCATATCCCAGAAGCACTCAGTGAACGAGGATGAGCAAATGCGTCGATGATACCAGTCACTGTCTCTTAGTTTACTGGGTGACTGAGGCCGGTTCTCGCGTGCTCAAGCTCCCACCAGCTATTTCTGCAGATGTAGCCAGGAGTATAGATGTCAATATTTACCTGGATTTACCCACTTATTTACCTGTATTAATGCTCTATATTCCATCCTGTGTTTCTGTCCTTCAGTCTGGGGTCGAATTTCTTCAACCTGAGAAACATTAATATTTCTTTTAGTGTGAGGCTATGGGCAACAAATATATGCAGTTTTTGTTGGTCTGAAAATGTTTTTATTTTGCCTTTATTTCCTTTTTGAAGGATAATTTTGCTGTGTGTAGAATTCTTTATCAATCTTTATTTTTTCCACTGTAAAGGTGATTTCCCCTCATTTTCAACCTTCTGTCCTTTCTGATGAAACTGAGCCACACCCCTGGCCCCCAGCAGTAAGTTCTAGTGGTGTCCCTTTGAAGGTGTTCAGCCTTCAGCCCTGACTGGCTGATTTAAAAGTTTTTTCCTTACTTTTTATCATTTTGCCAGCTGTTCTTAGGTGTGATTTATTCCTCACTTACCCTCTGGTGCCTCCTGAGCCTGGGGCTTGGCGTTTTCATGAGTACTGCTTCAGACACTGGCTCTGCTACATTGTGTGTCTTCCCTCCTTCTGGGACTCCATGTAGAGCATGCTAGGCCTTCTCACTCTGCCTCGTGGGTCTCTTGCATCCTGTTCAGTGTATTTCCTTTCTGTTTGCGTATTTTCTTATAGCTCATGACACCCCACTGTTGCTGCACTATCCAGTGTGCTATTCAGCCAGCCCACTAAATTCTTGGTTCCACTGTATTTTTCCATTCCATAATTTCCATTGGAGTCTTTATCAGTTCTAGTTCTTTGTTGAAAATTTCTACCTTATTATCTCTTCTCTTGAATACACCAGCTCCTGATTCTAATTCTCTTCACAGTGACACCTCAGAGGTTGGGTGTGTGGTACAGTTGGTCTGACCCCTACTGAGGCCCTGCTGTAGCTGACCTTGCTTGCACAGTGTGAACTTGATGGCATGAGGGTCACCTGGGGAGGGCCCCGTGAAGGAGCATCTGTGACTTGGAAGAGCCCTCAGAGACCACCCCAGAACACGCCATACTACCCACATTCATCGCATGTGGTGACCCTGAGTAACATGCACACTCGCTGGCTCTGAGAGGGAAATGACTCTGGAAAGTGAGTACATTTCTGAATGTGAGAAAAAGAAGTGCTAGGAGGAGCTTAACCAGCCTCAGTTGCTTATTTTACTTCTTATACATACAAAGAATGAAAGCGATAAGTTCTTTGAACAAATTTTACAGAAGCCCTTTTACTAAGTACCAGATAAATGTCCCAATAGAGGAGAAAACATTTGGCAGCATTTTTCCCTTAGTGATACATAAAACAATGAAACATCTTACAATCTGTGGTACTTTATACACTCTGAAGAAGCATCTGACAGAAATTAAAGTCACACTTTTAGAGGAGCAGAGTTGGGGACAGTGTGGAGCTCCACAAAGAGTAGAATAATACCATAAAAATCTCATGCAGATCTTCCCAGAATTTCCTTTTCTGTCCCATGGCCAACCCTGACTCCACTTCCCATTTTCTTTTTTCTGCCCCAAGCATCACTTTAGATTAATCTTCCTGGAGTATCGTTGTGGCTCTTTTCCTTACCTGCTGAAAACAAATAAAACAGGATCAAGTTCAAGCTCCAGCCCAGCCACTGCTCTAGTCTAACAGTGTCCCCAGCCCTCTGGCCACCCGGGGGTGTGTTTTCCTCCTTCTTACCCTTCCATTTCCTCCTCTTCTGCCCCTCCTACCCCATTCTCTGTGTCCTCCTGCTCATCTTCTGCAGTCTTGTATTCTTGGTTTATCCACCACTCACTGCTTACCCACCTTCATGTGTGTTAGCCCAGGGCCCACCCAGCAGGAGGGGTAGAGATGATGTATGGTCAGGCTTGGCAGTGGCCCACATGGTCTGATGCTATGATTTGGGGGATGTTTGAAGTGATCTGTCCTTACAGTCAGTACTGATCATTAATGGATTGGGGGCGGGAGTAATTCTGAGTTGCGACAGCAGTTGTGACTGAGGCCACCCATAGCCCCTGTGCTGGAGTGAGAGCCGGAGGCCAGTAAACTTCCTCACGTCCTTAGCGGAACCACTGGAGCCTCAGCTTACCCCTTGCTCCTGGCAAATCCCACTCATAGCTGTTGCTTCATGGTTATGCCCAGCTTTTGATTGCGATGTCACTGAGTCATAGGTTAGTTTGAGAACTGCACTGTTGCCACTGTGTTAGGGCACAAATCTTTGTGTGTTTTGTCCTCAGGAATGCCTAAGGGTTTCTCCAAGGTTCTGTGCGTTTCTGGTCAAGTTCCTCAGTAAAGGGCCTACTGCTGGTTGGAGAGGCGTCTTTCTCCCTGCCCTCATACTTTCTGATGGAGTTTAGAATGGTGCATGAGCCGCTGTTTGTGTCACACACTGGTTGGTATGTTGGCCTGGAGTTCTCTAGTTCCCCCCACTTCTTGTATTCTGTGGTTCTAGGGTGTTGGCTGTGATTGGTGGCATTGTCGAGCGTCTCAGCTTCCTTGACCTGTGCTGTGTGCTTTGGACTCAGCCCTGCACCCCAGGGCTTCAGTAACCCACAGGAGTGGAGGTGTACAGAAAGTCTGTTCTGGTCTCAGCTTTATATATTCCATGTCTCTTTAAGTCTTTTAAGTTTAGAACATCCCTTTTTATATGCCATTCTACACACTTTTTCCAAGCAATTTTTAGATATCATTTACATGTAGTAAAATGCACAGATCTTAAGTATTTAGTTTGAAGAGTTTTGACAGGTTACTGTCAAACTTCTATTTAATCACCTCAAAACAAGGTGGAGAAACATTTGATCCCCAGGAAGTTCCTGTGTGCCCCTTTCTCATCAGTTTCTCCTGGCCAGGGGCACCCATCTTCTACCTTCTATCACTGTAGACTGGCTTTGCCTACTCCTTACCCTTATGCAAATAATCATTCAGTCTCTATATTCTTTCATGATTTGGCTTCTTTTGACATCATATTTTTGAGCTCTCGCCCTATCTTTGCCCATGTCAGTGGTTCCTTTCTCATTGCTTCTGAGTGCTGTCTCATTTTGCAGGTGAACAGACTTTATTTATCCATTTTCCTACAAATGCACATTGGGGTTATTTCCAATTTTTGGCTATTAGGAATAAAGCTGCCAGGATCATTCATGTAAAAAACTGTGTAGACATGTGCTTTCATTTCTTTTTATTAAATACCTGGGCATGAGTACTCAGGTTATGGGTCACTGTGTGTTTGTAATTATATTTTGTAAGGCACTCTTAATTGACAAAAATGGCAGAAATCACTGTTTTGCTTTGTAAAGCCAGGTGCAACCCTGGAGAGACCCTTTTTTACATTGTTCCTCATGCCCTGGAGATGTAAAAACATAGGCATCAGTGACATTTGGTTGTCTTTGGGTAAGTCCTTAGATGAGGTATTGACATTATTTTCCCCTCAAATCATACACATTCTTTAATGGAGGGGGTGGGGAATGGAGGCCGAGGTCATCTCTGTACATAGTGTGGGAGTGTGTAAGCAACTGTAAGTTCAGGAAGTAACCATATCAATTTCTTTTACTCATTAAGGAGTAGAAATGACCTGTGCCTTTGAAACCTCTTCAGGCCTCTTTGGTCACAGCCACCTCTGTCCCTGAGGCGACCTATTGCTGGGCCTTCCCTGGCTTTTTGTTAGTGTTGGAGGGGCTGCAACCACCTACTCTGTTTCGACACTTGAGTGCTCAGCCATGTTGGTGGTTCATCTGGCTGCTTTGGGTTCCTCAGGCTCTCCGGCTTCCCTACTTCTATGTGGGATTCCCTGATGGCAGCAGAATGGAGTGGCCCCTGTGTGGGTTGGCTGTCATCCCAGACATCCAAGGAATGGGACTCCCATGTGTCTGGTGGTGCACAATGGTGGGCTCCTTTGAGCAAGGCCTGGGCACTGTGGCATCTGAAAAGGATAAGGCTCCCTATCCTTCCTAGTCACTAACATGAGGAACTCCAGTGTACCCTAAATGCCAGCAAGAACACATAAGCTGTGTTTTCTTGTTTAAGTAACAGAAGCAAAAAAGCTGAGGAAAAAAATTGTTTTTTGGTGCTGGAGATTGAACCTAGGGCCTCACATGTGCTAGGCAAGTGCTATACCACTTAGCCACATCACCTGCCCTTTTTGTTTTTATTTTGAGACACAGTCTTGCTAAGATGGCCAGGCTGGGCTCAAACATGTGCTCTTTCTCCCTCAGTCTCCTGAGCAGCTCAGAGTACAGGTATGCACCGTTGCACCTGGCCTGAGCAAGTAATTTTTATACTCTGTATTGGCTTTCTGCTCCAGGTGCTGGGGGCACCACCTGGGAGCCAGCGCACTGCTACCTCTCCATCCCACCTGCTCCTCCAGGCTCTTCTGCCTCTCCCTCCCCCTGTCCTGCTGTCTTCCCTCCAAGTCCTCCAAGAAGCTCTTAATATGTACGCAGAATCCTCCACCTCAGAGGTCTTGTTAGTGAAGAAAGAGAGAGGGAGCTGATTCTCTAAAAGAAATGCGGCTGCTGGAAGCCAGCTCAGTTAGAAAATGAGGTGTTTATAATAATGTGGGTTGTTAACTGCTGAGTGCCTGAGATGAATTTATAGCTTTCATTTCTTCAGAAGAACCTAGAAATTTTCTTACAAGGTAAAATATGCTTTTATAAATTTTGATTCCAGAATACTGACATCCTTTTAATTGGCACTACTTCTCAAAGGAACAAAATTTTTTTTTCTCTGAGCTGTGGAGACCTACATTTTTTCCCTCCTTCTCCTTCTGTATTTTCCTATGTCTCTCTTTTTTCTCTGTCAATAACAATGTTTGAAAAGAAGTTACTGAAATAGATGATGCTGTCTACTTTTTGCTGTTATTGACCCAGGGCCCAGTGGCTCCCTGTTCTCTATCTCTGATTTGGATTTGGGCTTGTTCTACTGGGCTGCTTGTCATCTTAATTAAGTGGCCTGTTGGCTGCTACACATCAAAGGCCAGGAAGTTTCCTGGGGAGCCACAGCAAGGCAGATGACCAAACTGCCTAATTACTGGGGTACATCTTAACCATCTTGTTTAAAATGATATAAAATATTAAAAGGTCTAGGAAAATCTTCATAGGAAAGGTGGAAGAAGTATTGCTCATCTATTAACCCTCCAAACCCTTTGTTACTTTTCTGGCTTTGCCCCTGTACAGTCTGTCCCATGACTGGAACCTGTGTGGAGAAGAGGGAGGACATGCTTCTTATTTCCAGTGACTCTTTTGAGAAGAGCTGTCTTTTCTATATCTTTCAGTGTAAAATATTGAAAATCTTGCCATTTGGTATTACCTAAAAAATTGCCTTTCTCCAAAGTTGGTTGTGAAAATGAATTATATTTATTACTCTCTTTTTCTCCCTGCTGAGTTTGAGAGGACTGTTCCCTCCCATTTCTCCAGCCTGCTGGAGACATAAAAGATGGAGATTAGAAGAGGTGCTAGGACAAATTACTGGTGTCTTTGAGATAAATTGAAGTCTCAGGGGCGTTGTTATGAGCATTAGTTAGTGTGTGTGTTTAAGTGAGGCTGCTGTAAGTGTGATCTCAACCCAGGTCAAAACATAGGTGGGGCAGAAGAAGAAAGTTATCACCTGGCTCAGTGTGCCAAAATATCATAGATTTTTTTTTTTTGCCAAAAAGATGGCACTCTGCTAGTTGCTATGTATATAAACATAAGATATACTTCCTGATGGTAAAGAACCTCAAGTCTAATTGGGAAAATAGATACTCATTCCTGTAGTTATTCATTCAACAAACGTGTATCAATACTATGCTATGCTTCTGCCTCTGGGGGAAAAACCAGATGTGGCCTGTGCCACTGAGGCACAGAGTCTGGAGGGGTGACAGCAAAACAGTCGGAATGAGAGGAGCACAGTGCATCAGTGCGGACGACCAGAAGTCTCTAAGAACACTGAGTGACTACTGCACCCCAGAGACGGCTGCAGAGCCCTGCCTGGAACGCCAGCCGTCCGCGTGCTCAGCAGGGCACAGGGGCAGTGGATGCCGTTTTCTGGGTGCCCTCTGTGCTCAGGGCTCTGATGAACTGGGCAGGACCCCAGGGGGGAAAGTGTTACCAGCACCAAGGCTCTCCCCCGGTGCAGGTTGCTCTAACAGTAGGGCTCGGCGTTTTCCCTGGTGTGTAGCGGGAAGTGAGGCCACAGCGAGTTGGAAGAATTACAGGTCTTGAAGAGGCTGGAGGGGCAGTAGCTGCCGGAGGCCTCATGGAGTCCCTGCGTCTGAGCTGGGAGGGAAGGAACCAGGTGGATGAAGAGCTGGTGGGGCACACCAGGAAGACACAGGGAGGACCAGAGAGCCACAGGGCCCACTGTGCACCCTCCGCTCTTTGAATAATGCTTGAGTAGATATTAATAAAGACTGAGTTGCCCACTTCACTGACAAGTGCATCTCACGCTCATAGCATTTTCAAAGTTTATTTCTCATAACTATTGACTGTTGACCAGTGAACAGAGCTAATGGTCAAAATAGAATTGTTTATCTTCCCATTTTAAAACTGTTCTGGGAAAGGCAGAGTGACGTTCAGATGGGATCCAGAGTCATGGCGCTCCAGTGCCAATGTGTGACATGGATGTCCTCAGGGAAAACTGGTTCCCATCGGGCCTGTAACCTGTTGTGTCTTTCCATGCAGGTGTCAAGTTCCAGGCTGTACAACAGCTCACTGTCTCCCTGGGCCTAGCACCTGGTGATAGCTGAGGGTCTACCCAACTCTACCGCTTCTACTGGTGGCCAGCCTGTATAAAGTCCAGAACTAGATTTTCACATATGTAAGCTGCAAGGGCCAGGTTGTATCACCTGGGTTCATAGGCCAGACATACTCGTTACATGTCTTTGTTTTTTTTTTTCTTTCTTTCCTTCCCAGTACTGGGGATTGTACCCAGGGCCTTGCACAGGCTAAGGCAAGCGCTCTACCCACTGAACTATATTACCAGCCCTTTATTTTGAGACAGGTTCTTGCTTATATGTTCAGGCCGGCTTAAAACTTGTGTCCTCTTCTGAGTCCCTTGAGTAGTTGGGATTACAGGTGTATGCTGCCATGTCTGGCTCAGGAAACTCTTGGATAGGAGGTGGCAGTAGCACTGTCCCCACAGCATGTGTTCATTCTCCTGGTCAGGGCTGACCTTGGTCATTCTTCCAGCTGCTGCAAGAAGGATTTGTGCATAGCAAAATAGGTGATGGCCAATGTCAGAAAAGACAGCCCCCTTCTGTTTGCGTACCTAGCTAGGCTGGTCTCTGCTTTCTGCCTTATGCTTTTGAAAATGAACAGTAGTAAGCCACAGAGGTTACTTGCATTGTAATGATCTTTTTATATTGTCAGGGTTTATAAGAGATTTCATAGAGCCTCCTTCCCCTCATTTATTCTGAAAGAGAAAAAATTGAAACTACCACTTCCTTTTTTTGTTTTATATTTATCTCTGTCCAGTTCCCTGGTGGTGGTTACTTCTCACCATTTACTTTCCTGGACCTTTTATTTCATGTTGTGGAAGCATAGTAGCTGTCTCAGGGTACATGGGCAGAGTAGGTCCTGTTGCAGCCCCATCTGAGCTCAGGACTTCACTTGGGCCACAGCCTTGCAGATGTTCCTCTTGATCTCTGTGTTAGTCAGTTTTTCCTTGCTGTGACAAAATACCTGATGGAAGCAACTTTAAGGAGGAAAGGTTTATTTTGGCTCACGCTTTCAGAGGTTTCGGTCCATGATCAGTAGGGTCCATTGCTATGGGCCTGAGGTGAGGCAGAAACATGGTGGAAGGGCTGGTAGAGCAAAGCTGCTTACCAACTTGAAGTCAGGGAGCAAAGAAAGGGGGAAGGAGCCAGAGAGGAAGAGGCCAGGCACAGCATACTCAGCTGTATTAATCTGCTGTATTAATCAGTGTATTAATCTGCTAATGAGGTTGGTGCCTCCATAATCCAGTCATTGTTTGAAAGCCCTACCTCTGAACCCAAGAGCCTTTTTGGGACACCTTTGATCCAAACCATAATAGTCTCAGAGAAGAATAACCATCTTAGATGTCAGATCTCACTCTCTGGTGGTTTGTAGGGGACAGTTGCATATGGGTAGAAGGGGGAAGTCCATGGTTCTGGCAGTGCTGTGTCTGGCATCTGTACAGCTGCGCCCAGTGGCTCCCTGCAGCCACACCTTGCTACTCTGTTGTGCATGTGGGAGGTGTGTCTGTGCGACAGACCTGCAGCAGGTGAGCTGCTTGTCCTGCTTGCTCATCCAGAGCCAGCTGGCCCATGGCTATGGCCTCCGGTTGTCCTACATTCTACCCCCTTGTGCTTCCCAGGACACTGAGCCGCAGAACCCGTGGTACTGTCTGTGTTCCCTTCCATGCAGCTCCCCCAGTGGTGTCTGCTGCATCCTGCTCCTCATCCTGTTGGATATAATTGCTCCATCCTAAAGTGTCCAGTTGCATGTTTCTCTCCTACCCCTGCAGACCCCAGACCATTCCAGGAAGGGCCAGTGCCACGGCCCCTCTGGTATCCACTGGCCAGACTGTGGTCCTGCACACTGGCACAGCTGCTGCTTGGTGGGCCGGCTGTCTTTTCCCTTCCCCATCTTTTGATGCTTACTCAATAAGTTTATCTTGTTCCTTTCAGTCATCACTTTTTGGAGAGGGGGTTGAGACAGGGTTTCACTGTGTATTTCAGGCTGGACTTGAACTATGTATCCCAGGCTGGCCTCGAACTTGCGGCGATCCTCCTTACAGCTGTGCCCCACCACACCCTGAATTCCTCTCAGACCTGGCCTCTGTTGTATGCCCAAGTTGTGTGTTTGCGACGGCCCACAACATCTTCCTGCAAGTGTGTTTAGATTCCTCGTGTGTGAGTGACTTGCCCAGTGACGTTGCCTGGGGTCTGGGCCCCAGGCTTCTGGGTTCCTGTTTATGGTGGGATGTTTTCCCCTGAGACCACTTTCTTGTCACAACTGCTTCATTTCCTACCATGGTGCATTAAACATCACCTTTAAATCGTCCCTGCTCTTTGGGACATTACCTACGTGGTCAGCCAGACCTTCTTTCTATGTCTCTGGAATTTGCCCTTCCTCTCCATCCTGCCCTTGGTTCAGCTGTGGGTCTGAACACTTAAGACCCAAGTTCTTGCCTATTCTGCCTGTTAGATTTTCCTCCTTCTAACCTTGAAACCTTTGTTCCACCAGGAACACGGCAGCCATGGCCAGTGTTGCCACAGTGTGTGACAGTTCCCTGCGTCTTGCTCTGTTTGTTCCCTCTTCTCTGTAGTACTTAATGGCCTCCAACACACAGAGCAGCTTTTGTATTGATTATGTTTAGTGATTCTCCCATCTGACGGTGCCTCTAGGAGGCAGGAATTGTTATCTGTTTGATTACAGATGTGTCCTCAGCTCCTGGATGGGCCTGAAGGTCACCTGTAATAACATGTGGTGCACACCCATAGTGTACCACAGATGTGCCATAGAGTGACACATGGATTCCTCTTAAGCATAGCCTCCCAGGCAGCCACAGGGTCTCCTCTGCGAGGGGTAGGCTCTGTCCCAGAGGAGCACATGCTCCGTCTTCCTCTCTTTGTGATGGAGAGTCGGCTGTGCATTTGGACTTCTCTGGCTCCATGGGCCCTGCTGCTTCCATGTCGAGCCCGTGGGCCACTCCTCTCCTGCTCTGCTGTCTCTTGGGTTTCTCCCCATTTCTCATAATCCGTACCACACCCTGCTCTCCCCAGGCCCATCCTGTCCGCTCTGACCTGATAACTGCCTCCTCCTCCTCGCCTTGGTAGTGTCTGTCCGTCCTCCACACCCAAGTCCCTCCTCACCCCTCCTCACCCCTCCTCTCATCTGCAGAGCATTTCCTGGTAATCAGATTCATAGGTGAGGGAGGGTGTGCTCCTGTGGGGCACCTTGGGCAGGCCAGAATACTCTTTAATCACTGGTCTCTTTTCTGCTTCCCTTGTCATTCCAGAGTTTGCTTACCTGCCTGTGTTTACTGCCTGTCAGAAGTGCCGTGGAGGAGGCTACACCTCCAAGTGGTGCTTGTAGTGATTTTAAATGGCCTAGGGTTCCTCTGAAAATGAATTTAAGAAGTGGCTGGCAAGGGGGCTGCTCATGTGCCAAGGGGTACTTTTAGAACCTCTGGGGAGCCTAGAGGAGAAGCAGTTCCTCCTGGTCTCTCTAGGAGGTGAGGCTGGCCCCATGACAGTGCCCTTTCCAGCCTTCTGTCTGCAGGCTTCCTTTCCTGCCGGGGTCACTGTGATCTTCTTCCCATCCTTGGTCATCCTGTTTGCCTATTGAATTACCCTCTCGTGTTTGGATTAGGTGTAGACAACAGAGGAGAGAATTGTAGTGTGCATGACTTACTTTATATACAGAAGGACCCTGGGATTTATGAAGGAGGCAATTAAAGCCTTGTTTTAATACTTAGCTGTAGGCTTAATTTCTACGTAGCTGCTGTAGCATTAAATACCCTTGGCTAAGTTTCAATAATTACTTCCATTTGTATGTCGAATCTGTTGCTTTGTTTTAAAATATGATCATTAGTAGGTTGATTTATGTTTTTCTATTTTAGAGGGCTGATAAGTTTTTAAGCAGAAACTTAATAGTTAAGGAGTCTTTGTTGAGATTCAGATACTGTAGAGGAAGACTGACCCTGGATTCTCCTGTGATTATCATGCTAAGATCTCTTCTTGTTCACTTTATGAGGATGAAGTTTGACTTAAGAGTTATAGGAGAAAATAGTAACAGTAGTGTAAATAAAATTGAAGTTTCTTCACTCACATGGAGATTCTCTGAAGGTAGTTGTTCCAGGGCAACATGTTGGATGCTTTAGAAATAACTGCTCCCTGACTCCTGCTGTGTTTACTTTTGTGCTGGTGGAGTCTGTTACTTTGGCCACCTCATTGTGTACTGTGTCTGCTAGAACTCCAGGCTTGCAGATACACTTTACCTTGTAGGAAGGAAGCAAGTAGAGAAGAAGACCCCCTCCTTCTCCCTAAAAGGATGTTTTGTGACAGTTGGTGCTTTTACTGGATTAAAAAAAATTTTTTTCTTTTATTCAGGCAAAGGGTGAGTGGATATTGGGGAAAATTAGGTATCATCCTGGGTGATGTGGAACCCTCCCTTTTCTGCCCAAGCCTAGCTGAGATCTTTCCACCATGCCAGGAAGAAAATGAGTTTGCTTTGGAGTTTTTTTCTTTAATCCTTCTGAATTGCTTTTAAGTACAAAGTGTCTTGGGATCTGATCAACTGTACACCAAGACTATGAGCATGAATTATCTTGATGGTAAGTGTCCTGGGATCTAGGAGGGGGGTAGTACTTAAGTGACCAGTTCCACTGTGAATGAGGGGAGCCTTGCTGCAGCAGGTGTGGGAGTTTCGGGGTGATTAACAGTAGTCTCTGTCAGGACGCAGATATGGTGCCTATGTGGAAGGCGCCACTGCCATCTTAGCTGCTGAGGGCACTGCAGGAACCATTCTTTTACATTTTTCTGATTTATCTCCCTACAAGTTTCTCACTGCCTGTAGACATTTTGTATTATATTGCAGATTTGGGAAAATTACCTTAAGCTTTGACTTTTTATCTATTTTTTTTGCATTTCTGAGAATAATTTTAATGGGAGGAGATTGCTCTGAGGCTCACAGACTGTTTCTAGATTAGACACATAAATACTAGACTTTCTCAGATGAATGGTCATATCATGTATGTGATAAAGCACCTAGCACAGAGCAGTATTTGGAGGATTTTCTTGGAGTAAAAGAAAATCTTTTCTCATTGTGAGCATCCCAGAGTAGTGACGAACAGTGTGGGTCCAAGCCCTTTCCCCATACCTCAGTGCATATGTCTGTGCAGTGAGGGGGGTGAAGTGCTCACCCCAGGGGACATCAGTGAGGCTAGGTACATGCAACACATCCCCACTGATAGCTGTGAATGCTTTATCCATGTTCCATGTATGTCAGAGATATTAATCTTTTTTCATTTAAATTTATTTAATGCTGGGTATGGTAGTGCACACTATGATTCCCACGCATGAGAAGCTGAGGCAGGAGGAGCGCAAGTTCAAGCCCAGCCTAGGCTATGTAGTGAGACCCTATCTCAGAAACAAAGTATATTTAATGATACATAAAAACAAAAATTGCATGTATTTTTGTTTATTTATCACTACCATCTTTCTGAGTTTTGGAACACATAGGACCCCTGGGTGCTGGTGAGGGGAGTGAGCTTGTGGGGGTCTCTTGCCTTCCCGGGACCAGCACTCAGTCTGCTCTTAGTACGTGCATCTCACAGCCTGGGTTCAATGTCTTGGCTTTGTCTTGAGAGGGCTTCGGAAGAGAATAATCCAGCAACAGGAGGAGATCCAGATAGGGTATATCTGTATCTCTTATTCTGAGGCAGTTAGGAACTTATACTACTTTCTCCTTCTCTATTTAGGGGAAGGAGGAAGAGTCCTTTCTTCTGTCCTATCTTTATTTATTTATTTATTTATTTATTTATTTATTTATTTTGCAAATTTATTTTGCAGGGTTGTTTGCTTTTGGCTTTATTGGCCTTTTCCTGGTTCCTTTGTTATTATGTACCTATTCATAATTCTGGGATTCATAATAAATAGTAATTCTAAAGTCAAGTTCACCTAGCGATTGACAGTAATTCTGGAAATTTGTAGGTCAATGAGCCTTGTTTTGGAGTGAGGGAAAGAGTGAGGGAAAGAAGTTTGCAGTGTCGATACAAACCTGTAATATTCTTGTTCTACTTTTTGTTCATGTAGAGAGTTCTAGAAGATAAGAAGTGAGTAAATAAAGGTGAGTGGGAAATGGAATTTGGTTAAACTGTGACATTTCTGAAGGACATGAGTCACTGAAGGGCATAAGGTCACTTCCATTAGGAACAGTGTCAAAAGAAAGGCAAAAGCTAGACATGGTGGTGTATGCCTGTGCACCCAGCACTCTGGGAGGCTGAGGCAGGAGGATAGCAAGCTTGAGCTCAGCCTGGGCAACTTAGCAAGATCCTGTCTCAGAATAAAAAATAGAGAGCTGAGGATATAGCTTAGTGTAAGGGCCCTGGGTTCAATCCCCGGTACCATAAAGCAAACAAATAAATAATATAATTAAGTTTTTTCAGAAGAAAGAAAGAAAGAAAACCAGTAGATGAACAAGGACCAGCAGCACTCCTGGTTGGTGAGAAAGAGCCCCTGGCCTCAGGTGCTCTGGGCAGCTGGGTGTCAGTGTGGGCCTTGAAATGAAGTGACTGGGCCGGTGAGATGGCTCAGCGGCATGAGCGCCTGCCTGGCAAGCGCCGAGGGCCCGAGTTCGACTCCCGGAACCCACATACGAAAAAGGGCCGGTGATATCGCTCAGCGGCACGGGCGCCTGCTGGCGCGTGAGGTCCTGAGGTCGAGCCCCGGTACCCACAAAAAAAAAAAAAAGAAAAGAAATGAAGTGTCATGGGGCGTTGCCTGCAGGCCCTGCTGTGGCTCTGCTGTCTGGTCTGACCACCGTCTGGTGGCTGGGCTGTGACTCTGGGAAGGTCGGTAGGATGGCCCGAGAGACTTTGCATGGAGGTGAGTCGGGGTAGAATGGCACCTGAGGAGGTGGAGCTCTCAGTCTTTGGTCACCTGCATGGCACAGATTATGGTCCTTCACACAGACCTGCCTTAGTAGCCCTGGCTGTGCTCCCTTGCGCTTCCTGTACAGACCAGAGGCCCAGGAAAGCCCAGGCAGGTGCAGGGTGTCAGCTCCTGTTGGGTGGATCAAGAACTGGGTATCTTGATTACAATATGGTGGTCTTTGCTTCAGGCTGCCTTGGCTGACATAGTCAGTCAGCTCTGCAGGGAGGGGGTTTACTTATTAATGACTCAAGGCAGATCTTGGAAGCCCAAGGGTGGCAAGGCTTTAGCTCAAGCAGTGGAGCTGTTGTGTGTCACTAGTGCACCTTCATGGTGGGCCCTGCGCTGAGATGCCCTGTTCTCATGGTCATTGTGAGGGCACAGTGGAAGAAGACGATGAGCATTTCCTTACCTTTAGCAGTGAATGCCCACTCTTCTCAACTGTCATTTTTGTGTTTTACCTTTTACATTGCGCTTTTGGAGATACTTAGAAATTCTGTGCCTTTCAAACTGTCATAATTTTTCTCTACATTTGTGAAATGCGATAAAGAAAATATAACCCTAAAACTGTGCATTTATTCCCAAGCTCGGCACTAGTCCTCCACTCTGGGGACACTGTAGGTTTCGTTTCACAGGGTTCTTGGCCTGCTTAAACCTTTTTAATGGCTTTTCATTGGCTCCAGTACAAAGTCTGCACTCTTCAAGTGGACAGAAAAATCACTTTTGATCTGGTCCCTGCTCTCTGTGCCTGCCTCAGTACCCCCTCCCCAGCAAGACTCAGGCTGACTTTCAGTGTTTCAGTGTTCTCGACCTTTCCTCCAGTTTTGCTGGCCCAGCCTCTCTTCCTTGGCCCCTGGGCCTCTGTTCACACTTTAAGTCTCATCTTTGATGTCATTTCTTTTGGAAGCTGTTCCTGAATCCTTAATCTTATCACCTTAAAAAGGAATGCCACCAAAATAAACCTTTGGGAAGATGCCCAGTCCTTTATTCTTCCATAGAATGTTACTGTTATTCCAAAAGATATATTACACTGTAAGATATGTTGATATTATTGGTATTAGTATTGATCCTGGTCTCTAGGCTTCAAGAAAGCAAGGGCTGGAGTCTTCTAGGTCCTATGAAATAGGGGTGCCTTATGTTTCAAATGTTCCCTCCACAACACCATGGGACAAAAGGAGAAATGAACTTCTGTGAAACCATGCCCTTTGGGATGGGCATGTAGCTCAGTGATAGAGCACTTGCCTAGCATGCGCAAGGCCCTGGGTTCAGTCCCCAGCACCACAAAAAACAAACAAAAACCCCAACACAATCATGTCCTAAGGCTGCAAAGACCTACTATGACCAAACTTGAACTAACACAAGGCATTAACCAAGCCCAACATGGAATCCGCCCCCGCAAGCAGGCCAAAGAAACTTCAGGAGAATGAGGAGACAGCTAGGTACAGGGCCCGAGAAAGCCCCAAACCACCTCAGGTTGAAAGCCGTGAAGTAGCTCTCCAGGTAGAGCTGCATATGCGTTAGGTAGCAGACCTGAGGATGGAGTGAGGGCTTGGGGGAAAGATGCAGAAGGAGTGAGGCCTGAGGACAGGAAAGAAGAGGGTGGGTGGAGATGACATGTGGGACTGGCCACTGGAGGCCTGAGGGCCCCTTCCTTGCCTTTGTTACAAATGAAGTTTGTTTAGAACATGGCCACAACCATCTATATTGTCTGTGGCTGCTTTTGCACTACAACAGAATTGTCAAAATAAACTTGAAGTGAAATGTGTAAAACCACAGGAATTAAACTTTAAAGCCTCTTGAGAAACACAAATGTTTACTTGAACAAATGGAAGATGCCCCTGTTCTTGATGAGTATGACTTGGCTTCATAAAGGTTTCTGTCTCCGCTGAGCCTTAATGAATTCCATGCAGTCCCAGTAAAAATACCAACACTTTAAAAAATGGAGTTATAGAAATGGACTCTACAGTCTGTGGGAAAATGGACCTAAAGAATAGCAGGAAATCACTGGGAAATGAAAGCCAGGAGGGATGACAAGCCCTACCAGGCAGTGACACTTCCGCTGGTGCTATCTGGGGACAGTTAAATTCCTGGAACACAGGCCTGAATTCAAGGATGTTTGGGTTATCATACCTACAGCATCCCCACTAAGGGAAAGGTGGGTTTTTAAATGAATGGAGCCAAGACAGCTGGATAGCGTTTGGAAAAAGTTAAAATTAGGTCCAGCCCTCATGTCACACAGAAGAATAAGCTACAGATGATCGGGAAGGTAAAAAGCAAAACCAAGCAAATTCCAGGGGAGGACACGGGCAGGTCCCTCCCTAAGCTTGACATAGGGACAGTCATTCCTACACTCTGGGAGGAAGTGTGGTTCCTGTATGAGGGCATGGGCATAGGGCTCAGAGCCCCAGCAGACAAGCAGCTGCTAAAAATCAAAGGATGAGAAAGTGGTAGAAAACAGGAAAAAGATATGAATGGACAGTGTATTAAGAAAAAATGTGAAGGTGGGCCTTAAAGTATGAAAAAGGGTTAAGGCCCATGATTGGAGAAATGCAAAGTAGAAAAACACGGAGATATCATCCTTCCCTTTTCAGATGATAAGAATTAGAAGGTGGCAGCAGGGCCTGTTGGCCAACTGGAGGGCCCACACTGGCACCTCGATTCCTTGGGCTCAGCAGGCCAAGCATGGTGACTCACGTGTTCCTTCTCTGAAGATGATGCACCCATAAAATTCAGGAGACCATGCACAAGGTTGTTCCTGGTGGCCTTGTTGGTTACAGTCACTGGAATTAATCTGGAAGGAGTGTTGAGAAACAGGATGGTTGAATGCATAGTCTTGAAGTTCTCTGAAGATGTTTATTAATTACAAAGGGAGAAATAGTAGCTTTTCAGTGTTGAGACCTGGATTACTCCACCTTAGTCAACTGATTAAAATGATGATCGCTGATAATAGAATACACAGGCACAGAGGAGGACCCAGAGGTGTTGCTTCTGTAGCTTTCCAGTCAGAGCTTTGTCAGGCCAGTCTAGTGAGAATTGATATCAGTGACCCAAACTAAGGAACAGTCCACAGAATAACACACAGTTGGGAAGCTCCTGAATATCAGAGGCTGTGGGTCTGTCACAGATTGATGGGGGCACACAGCTCATATGAATGCACCGTGTGGTCCAGGCAGGGAAGGAGCAGAGCCCTAGCTGGAGAAGTTCAAGCAAGAGCTAGATGTGCTGGTGGAACTGTGCCAGGCAGACTTTCTGGATTTAGTGATCATACTATCATCACATGAGATCCAGGGTTAGAGGATGCTGGGGGAAGGCTAGGTAGAAATTCTGTACTGAATATGCCATATTTCTGAGTGTCTAAAATTATTTCAAAATGAAAGTGAAAAGGAAGGAAGGAAGGAATCAGGAATTGTCTGTTTATATTTGTGCCTGCACATGACAGAATCATTCATTCATATTATCTGACTCTCGGTCATTTTAAAATAATACATGGAAAGGGTAGAACAGGAAGTGGACTGGGATTCCAGGATCATGTCTCTGAGTCACTATGAACCCATGATGTCATAGTCATCGCCATCTTCTTGATGGTTCATTGTTCCTCCCCTGCAGGGATGGCATCTCAGTGTCTGCCTGTGTCACTGTGTGCTCTGTTCCCTCGCCTCAGAAGTCAGTGGTTTTATTGTTGCCTTTGGTGGGAGTGATTTCCTTGTATTGCTTTATTCCGCAGTGGCTGTATTTACCTCCCAGGGAATCTCTCTCTCTCCCCACAAGTGGCCTCTGTGTTTGCTCATTACTCACAGTGTCCTGAATTGGTTGTTCTTCTTCCCCTTTTCTTTCCTCTGGTTGAAAGTCCAGTGTCTTGTAAGTTCACACAGGGAGGAAACAGTTTCGGTGTACTTCTTGGGGGCCAGAGGTGGGGACAGACTGCGCACTGCAGCTGTGCTCTTTGCTTCACTTTTTTTTTTTTTTTTTTTTTGTGGGTACCGGGGGTTGCCCTCAGGACCTCGCGCGCCAGCAGGCACCCGTGCCGCTGAGCGATATCACCGGCCCTTTTTTCGTATGTGGGTTCCGGGAGTCGAACTCGGGCCCTCGTGCTTGCCAGGCAGGCACATACACCGCTGAGCCATCTCCCCGGCCCTTTGCTTCACTTTTTACCTCACAGAAAAGGTTTTCAGAGCGGTGGTTAATCTTGTTATTATAAATTTTTGTTTCCTTTTTACTAAGCTCAGGAATATGGAGATGCCATTATAGACCCACTTGAATGCATTCAAAATTAAGGATTTCTGTCATTTCTTCTCTCTTTTTGTTTCTCTTAATATTTGAGCTCACAAGCTATTAATTTTCATTACAATGAAAAATAACTTAATTAGTAACTTAAATCCTGTTTTGAAAGTGGAGGATTGTGGAAAAGGAAATCATAAATAGCTTATAACTACAGAAACTGAAGCGTCTTCAGCATGGGTGTTTGCATCCTGAGGCTCGGTTCAGCGTCACCTGGGGCCTGGTGTATAGCATGCATAGCCTTGTGGGTGTGGGCCACATCCCTTCCCTCACCAGTGCTCCTCCAGCCTGTGGGAGGTCTCCTGGCACTTGTGTTCCAGGCAGAGTTCCTGCCAGTCAAGTGCAAGTTCTTTCGTGTCCCAAAGCCCAGAGAGAGGGAAGGAGCCCAGTGGTTCTTCTTAGTGAGACACTAGGGCCCTAGAAGGAGCTGTGCTTGTGGTCCCTGTCTGCCCTCAGCATGCTAGCTCACTGTGGTGACTTCAGGTTGTAGAGTTCCAGTTCTCCACCCCTGGGTGTGCCTTTTTTGCCTTAACACCAGGTGTATGTTTCAGATTTTGTGTTAAAATTTTCAACTTCAGGACTTGTCTCCAATCTAGCACCTCCTTTCTTCATTGACTCTGGCCCCTGAGAAGCTCAGGAGTGCCCTGAGGAGGACATCTGCATGGTTCATGACCACATCCTCTCCAACCTTTGTTGGGGGCCTAGAGTCCTGGGACTATGCCAGGGGGAACTTGGTGAGGAGAGGGCATTGGCATGGTAACTGTGTTCCTGGCAGGTTCCCATCCCAGCTGCCCACTCACCCCCGGCCAGTCCTGGCTGGTGCCATCCCCTCTCCTTTGCATGGGCATCACAGCAGCACCCCATCATCTGTCATTTTAATTCTGCTTCTGGGCAGAGTTTAAGGTAGTGGCCATTTGATGGTTGAGTGCCCAGCCTTGCCTACCCATGGTAGGTACAGTTTTTGACTGTGAGATTCACGGAGGAGTATGACTGTACTGCTCTCAAGCAGATATGGTTAAAATATTTAGAACGGTGTCTGTGAAATGGTAGGGGCTCCCTTAACATTTGTTGGGTGAATTGTTGGGTTAACTGAGGAGTGACACAGTTTCTGTTGTTGCCTCCAAGGGTGACATGGCCATGGTACAGTTCCCTGTGAGTGGTCTGGTCTTCCCATCTGAAGACCCATGTGTACAATCTGCTGGCACACGTCAGCCTGTGACAACTGACTGTGTCCAGGTTAGGCATACCCTCTCTGAACTGGAGCACAGCACCAGTTAGAAGCGTGGGGCCCTCGTGTCTGGCTGGCTTTGGTTTTCACCGTAATCCCCTCAGACTTCAGCTAACAGGTGAAGGAGAGTGATATGCTTAGTCCATTTCCATTGCTGAGGGGATAATTCTCACGGTATTGCTGGTTTGCAGGAGTAAGTGCCTGACCTGCTGGGGAGGCCCATGGAGGGCAGAGGCCGGGTTGGCACCTTTGTCACATCTGTTATTGTCTCTGAAGGACCAAGTAGTGTCAGTCAGTAAAATGTGGTCTCTATGAACACCAGCATCTGAGCAGCTTGTAATTTTTGATCCAGATTGACAGCTGCTTAGGAAAAGAACATCTTTAGTGGTTGTCTCAAACTTGGTGAAGAGTGGGCCGGTGAGACGGCTCAGCGGCTTAAGCGCCTGCCTTGCAAGCGCGAAGGCCCGAGTTCGACTCCCGGATCCCACATACGAAAAAGGGGCCGGTGATATCGCTCAGCGGCACGGGTGCCTGTTGGCGCGCGAGGTCCTGAGGTCGTCCCCCCGGTACCCAAAAAAAAAAAAAAAAAAAAAAAAACTTGGTGAAGAGTAGAACGACTGCGCTTGTGAAGATGCCAGTGTTTTCTGGGCCCCCAGGCGAGGCTTGAACTTGTGATCCTCCTGCCTGAATTTCCTAGAGTTCTGTAGCAGGAGTCGACCTCAGGTCCTTGCGCTTGCCAGCAAGCACTTGTGCTGCTGAGTGATATCACCGGCCCTTTTTTCCTTTATGTGGGTTCTGGGAGTTGAACTCAGGACCTTGCGCTTGCTGGGCAGGTGCTTATGCCGCTGAGCCATCTCACTGGCCCTAAATTGAGGTTCTTGAGGGAAGAGTTGATCCTGGATTATTTGAGTGGGTCGTAAGTACAAGGACATGTATCTTTATAGTGAGAAGTGGCGGAGCTTCGAGTTGGACAAGGAAGAGAAGGTGATGCGGAGTCAGATGTAGAGATGGGTGGAAATGTGTGGCCCCAACCCAAGGCAGCCCAGTAGCCTGAAGGCTGGGAGAGGCTGGGGAGGTTTGCCCAGAGCCTAAGGAGGAGCTGGACCCTGCTGAAATGGGCTTTGGATCTCTGGCCTCTACAACCGAGAGAGAGAAAATTTCTGTCCTTTTAAGCCATGAAGTTTATGGTGGTTTGTGACAGTAGCCACAGGAAACTCATGTAAGTGGGATATGAGAAATCTTTCACATGCAGACACAGTTAATCAATGTGACTATGTATTTGGGAAAAGCTCAGTTTATTACTATTCTTTTCCACCCCCTTACTAATAAAAGCCAGTGATTACTTTGTGGCCTGTGAGAGTAGACAACATTTAGGATACCTCTCTGTTCTTGGCATGAACTATAAGTACTTTCTTTGGACACAGTTGCCTGGTGGTCCTCTGGGTAGGTTACCTTCGCATCTGTCATTGCCAAGGTGAGGATGGTTAGACACGGAGAGGTGTTGCTGGGTAAGGCAGCTTCCTGTGGGCCGGCTGGCTTTGGCGGTATGTGGGGCCAGTGCTCTGCGGGACGGGGCTTAGTATGTGCTGGTTCCTGGAGCCTGTAGAAGTGAGGCTTCTACTTGCCTTCATACTTGCCTTGTTTAGTCCTGGAGTGCCCCTCCTCCACCAGTACCCCTCTCTGTTTCAGCTTGTAGGAACCTGGGAGTTGCTCACAGCTTCTTCACTGTCCCTGCATTTAGTCCATTCTTGAGCCGTGGGACTCCACTACTCGAGTTTCCCTCCTCTCTTTTGCTCCCACAGTCCCCCTTTCCTTAGGCCATCATCACTTTCCACCCAGACTGCCAACACACAGCTCTCCTCCCAGCCCAGCCCTTCCCAGCACAGCCACCCAGGGCCTCAGTTCCACTGAACCCCCTGGGAGCTACCACGGCACTTCAACCAGGACACCAGGGGACACCTGGACACTAGCAGGGAGTTTAGATGGTTTCTGGAAGGAAAATGGATACTCTGCATACTGTCAGTTGACTTGTCTATTTGTAGTCATTATTCATATGTAAAGCAAAAGTTGATTGCACACCCAGACACTTCGAGGGCTGGGGTCGAGTGCTGTCCACAGTGCCAGTGGAGCTTGTTTCTTTGGAGTACCTTTCCACTGTAAAGAGAACTGTCATGTTGTGGGGGTGTGTACCCACAATCCCAGAACTTAGGAGGCTGAGGCTGGAGGAGCTTGAGTTCAAGGCCAGCCTGGGCTACATAGTGAGTTAAAGGCCAGCTTGGACTGCAAAGTGAGACCCTACTTCAAATAAAAAAGGAGGGAGATCTTTTGCCCATCCTGTTTACCTGTTTATCACCTATGCTCTCTCTTTTTATAGTTTTCCCCTGGACTATTTGAAGATAATTTGCAAACATCATGTCCCTTTATCCATAAATACATTGTGTAGTTTTTCAGGGTAAGGTCTATTGTGTGATAACTTGGGAAATGAATATAGGCTCAGTCCTCTGGTCTACTCAGGTATTTCCTTGCTTTCTGGCACAAGGAAAATCTCCACCTCATGAAGCTGTCCTGCTGAGTCCTGTGGTCGGCAGTCCCCAAGGAGTCCCAACTCCTTTTGTTGGGAGACTGGGACAGGGCGGCAGCTTACTCCTGTTGTGCACAGGGTAGACTCAGATTGCCGCTCCTCTCCGTTACGGCAGACAGACTTTCTAACCCGAGTTCACTGTGTTCGTGGGTGTTCTCCACCTGTGGACTGAAGGCATGTAGTCGGAGTTCCGTGTTCACAGGCTTCTTGGCTTTGTTTCCTACCCTTCTTTCAGTGCTCTTATGTTAGCTGTTTGCAAGACACAGATATCATTTGTTTTTGTTCAGATTCTGGTTTATGACTTCCCAATCCTTCATTTTTTATTTTATGTTTTGACTATGTAAAGTATTGACATGGGTCCACAAGTCAAAACTGTGTAAAAAGGTTCTATCAGACCATTGTCATTCTGCACCCCATTTCCTTCTATGTCATGTTCCATGGCTTTAGATCTTGCGTTTATTTATTTATTTATTTATTTTAATATGTGGGTACTGGGAGTCGAACTCAGGACCTTGTGCTTGCCAGGTAGGCGCTTATGCTGCTGAGCTATATCACCGGCCCTGGTTTTTTGTTTTTTGTTTTTTTTTTTAACGAGACACAAGTTTATTTCCTTATTTTTGCACAAAAGATAACATCCTCCTTTGTACTCTGTTTTTTTTTTTTTTTTTTTTTTTTCCCCCATGACATAGTGTGTCCTGGAAATAAATCTTACCATTTCTGGAAACCTTTCCCATTCTTTTTTGAGAGTTGCATGGCATTTCAGCATCCATTGATCTTCTGTAAATGCCATTATGACTGTTTGTATATATTTTGTAATTACAAATAATAGTATATTGAATAGCCTTATTTAGATGTGTTTTGTATTGTTCAGGGTGTGTCACAGTAAATTTGTGGTATCACGGAATAAAATGCATAGGTAGTTTTTTTGATTATTGTTAATTCCCCTCCCACAATAAGGATTGTGTACTGTTTTATATTCTCTGTGACCACACTTAAGAGCCCCCTATCCAAAGTGTCCCTGTGTGTGTCACTGTAGTAGACTTGTTAGTGAAAAATGTTCTCTCTGCGTGCTTTTTAACTTGCGTTCTTTTTATTATAAGTGAAATTGAGTTTTTTTTTTCCTTTGGTACAGTTGAGGCACTTCTATATGTGTGTGTGTGTGTGTGTGTATATATATATATACATATATATTATATATATATGTACACACACACACACACACACACACATATATATATATATATATATATATATATATATATATATATATTTTTTTTTTTTTTTTTTTTTTTTTTAATGTGGGTACCGGGAGTCAACCTCAGGGCCTCGCGCTTGCCAGCAAGCGCTTGTGCCGCTGAGTGATATCACCGGCCCCCTATATTTTTTGTTGTGAGTTGTCTGTTCACATCTTTGGGCCATTTGTCTTTGAATAAGTTTTCTTTCGTGACTTCTAAACTCGTGAGTGATACACCCTGCTCCCTCCAGCTGCCTCTGACTGTGGAGCCTCTTCTGGAGGCGAGCATAAGATAAACTGACAGACTCCTGGAGAGCATTAGGAGTCCACATCACTGGGTCACGCTATGCCCAGAGGTACACGAACATCTTTGGGATGACTGTGAGTCTCCTTGAAGGATTTGAACCTGTGTGCCCCTTCGTGCCACCAGATCAACCTGTACTGTGTATTCCTGAGACCATTTGTGTCAGAGATAAAGAACTGGATGTGGGTTGTGGGTGGCTTACCACAGTGATGTCACTGAGTGCCTTCTGCAGCCAGGAGTGGGGTTCAGCACTCTGCACCATGATACTGACCTAATGTTGACAGCGTGAGCTAGTCCCAGTTTGTGGATTAGGCAACTGAGACTTCAGCACATCTGTTGCCAATGTGGTGCACCCTTATGTGGTGGAGCTGTGTTTCTGGGCCATGAAATGTAGAGGAGAAGAGCTCTGCTCATTGGTGTTCCTTCCCAAACCACTTCTTATTGCATAATTCAGATTTCTCTGCAGTGGATCTATCTTGTGGAAAGTGTACTTCCTGGGAAGATTGGGAGGACAGATCCATGCCTAATGAGGCCACGTGCCTTGAGCACTTTACTAAATATGAATTGGCGCTTGGTCAGCTTTTATGGAATCAGATTCAGGAGAGGGTAAGTGGTTAGGTCCCCTGACCTAGTCATATGCCTCCTAAGCTGCTACAATCTGGACTATGCTATTCTGCTTTGAATCCTTAAATATAATTTATTTTAAATCTTGAGTGAAATTCATTGTAACAGGAAGCCTTAAAATCAGGGGCTGTGAGGGCTAAAATCACACGGCTTATTGAACCTGTCAATTCTAGTTAGAACTGATGGCCAGCTCCTTTGTTCTTTAAATTCAGTAGCCAGAGTAAAATCTGCTTATCTGTGCCTCCATGGCCCAATTGCATCTCCATAGGCCATGCTCCCCTTGATCTGCTTTTCCCCAGGGCCAGCTCCGATTCTTCAGGCAGGGGCTAGGCGGCCAAGCCCACTAGGGCAGTATCTCTGCCTGGTCTCTGCCTGGCGTCCTCTCACACCTTGGATTGTCACAGGCCAGCCTTCATTCAGATAGCCACTGTCACTGTGGGGCCCGTTGGACTTGTTTCCTCTTCCCACCACCCCCTCCCTTGGACTGTAGGATGTTCTCTCAGGCTGTGATCCGTGTGGAGCAAGTTCACCACACGAAGCAGCTACTTCATCTGAGTGCCTCTCTGTACTACCCAACACTGGCCGAGCTGTGCTCCTTTGTGCATGGCTTGTTTTCTGTATCAGGGTGGGCTGTCACTGTGGTGGGCATCTGCTGCCACCCGCTGTTCCCCCCAGGCCTGTGCTGTTGTATGCATTAGTCTTGTCATCATTAGAGTAAAGTCAAGAAAATAGAGGAACTCACCTAGAATCCCGACAATACCAACCATTTAAGTAACCAATCCTGTAAGTAACTCTTTGTGGAGGTGGTGTGTGTGTCAAGCCTATCTGGGTGCCACAGCATAGCCACTGAACTACTGTTGGTTTAGAGAATGGGACACGAAGAGGGTCGCTGTGGTTTGTGTTGACTGTGACTGTCATCTGTTTCAGAGCAGCCCCTCCTAGAATGAAGGAGAACTCCACCTTGTAGCGCTCAAACTTTAACAGGTGGTGAAAAGTGAAGGTAAGGGCCAGTTGTGGCAGTTCCAGGGATTGGGCGTCTGGGTCGTCTCATTTGCACGGCTGGTGTCCTGGGCTGGGTCTGGCCTGTCTCCAGTGCTGTGACCACTTGCACCCCACTGCCCCTGCCTGAGACTCACATTCACCAGGACCCAGCTGCCAGTCCCATGCTGAAGCCCAGTGCCCAGTTCTTCAAGTGTAAGTGCTCAGTAATTACAAGGTTAGCGTTCATTGTATTCTCATTCCTTGTTACACTTCGGCTCTAAACAGCTTGCATATTTGAAATTTTAATTTTATGGAGAATTACAGATTTGTTTGGGTTTTACTGACATATAGTCAGTAGCATTCATTCATGTGTTCATTTTTTCCCCATGTGTATATGAAGTGTGAGTGTGTGAGTCTGTCTCCAGTCCCACAAGAAAGGCAAAGAACTCAGGAGGTCAGGAGGATGCCCCTGTTTAGAGGAGGCAGCTGGCTGTTGGAATTAGTGCTGGTTGTATGCAGGGCAGATGACTTGGAAACACAAGATGGGGACTTAAGCCAGGTCAGGACTGCAGGAAGAACACACAGGGAGGCTGAGCACCTGTGTAGGGGAGGAAGAAGCTGCTGGTGCGATGCTCTCCCTGACCAGGAGTCAGGTGCCTGCTAGTCATGCGCATCAGCACTCACTGGCCGAGCTTGCCAGGGCTTGCCGTGTGCAGCCACTACGTGAAGTACTTCTTGTATATTAACTCATTAAATCTTAAAAAACTATAAGGCACTCCCCTGCCTCTCATTTTACAGATGAAGAAATGGAGGTACAGAGAAATACAATAATTTGCCAGGATCACAAAGTGTTGTGAGCTAGGGTTTTGTCTGGCTCCAAATTTTATGCTTTTAACCATTATGTTATCTTAGGATCAACAATTTAAAAGGCTTATCATGAAGTCCAAGGGAAGTGGTTACCAGACTGGTTATTTAAATGGTTGGTATTGTCAGGGTTCTGGGTGAGTTCCTCTATTTTCTTGACTTTTCTCTAATGATGACAGGATCGCTGCTGTGGGTCCACATGTCACATCCTGAGAGTTGTGCTCAGAGGGAAAGAGCAGGATGAACAGTCATCCTTATTTTGTTGGGGAGAACCTTGTTTCAGAAGCCTTGCAGCTTGGCTCCCACGACTCGCTGGGCAGGGAATGTTAAGCCTCTCTTGAGCTGTGCTGGTGGGGAAGAGGGGCTCAGGAAGCAGCAGGATTCCTCTTCTCTCTGTTAGTTTTGCTGTCTGGTTTTTGAGACTGGTAGCTGTGTCTCTAGGGAGATGGCAAGAATTGACTCTGTGCAGGGTCCTCGGCCAGCACAGGCTCTGCCCTCCAGTGGGTCTGCCCACAGCAAGGGTAGGAGCAGCCCTGTGGTGACCTCTTCTGCCAAACTGCAGCTGGCTCTTTGCAGTACTGGTGGATTGCCAGATAATTAGGCACTAAAAGTGACATTTCGGATTTTGGATGCGACTTAGCATAAGAGTGGCATTTGCAGTGTTTCTAAAGTACAATTCCATGTGTTTGGAGTATGTCTGGGCAGTGTTTTCAGCTTGACAGAATGACCTTAAGAGGTCAGTAAGTACTCTTTTGTCCCCAGAGGGCCAGAAAGGCTGGTCAACAGGTGAGCATAGTCACTTTTATGTCCCTGTTGGCAGCTCTATTCTTAAAGAGGTTGCATGTGCCTCTCTGAGTCTGCGATAAATGCTTTATTTCTTACAAGGACCATGAAATCTCACATGGAAAAGTCCTCCTTAGAGCAGGGTTCAGGATCACCTGTTCCTCATCTTGGCTTCCCTGAGCCACTGCGGCCTCAGCCTGGTGTGAGCAGGGCCATTATAGGGGACAGTGTGGCCAGAAATGCTTGTAAGCTCCAGGGACCACCCATTGTGGGAGAGTACCATACTGCGAATACCAGGATCCCAGGGCTGCTGGATGTCAGCTGGGAGGTACGGGAACACCTGTGCTTACTGCTTTGCAGTGAAAACCAAAGATGTGTCCTAGTTGGTAATTGATGATGCTACCTTACGCCATTGTTATACTTTCCTGTGTAGCAGTGAAGAGGATTATCTGAGGCACATGAGTATCAGTGTGCGTTTATAAAACATTTTCCCGATGTGTTAATTGTCTGGATTATTGATACATGTACCTCTACTGAAAACACATTTAAGATTTTTACCTGTCTAGACACCTTAAAATGTTTGGCTACACCTTGGAAAAAGGGTTCATAAATTTCAATTAAAACAGCATGTTTTGATTTACCACTGAGCTCTATTTAAAAGCATAATAGGGGAGTTTCTTGTTTCATAGAAACCTTTTGAAATGCTGTCTGCTCATTTAAGTCTTTATTTGTTTTGTGGCTTAATGTGTTTGTTTTAAAATGCTTCATTATGGGAAATCTCATCCTATACCTTTTGCCTGTGTTCAGTTGTCGCTAGCTTAGTCCCCATCTTCCTTCATCCATACTACCACCCACCCCTCTCCCACCCACTCCTCAGACTTATTTGGAAGCAGATTCTAGACATTGTATAATTTCATCTGTAAGTATTTCCATGTATTTCTAAAGATAAGTATAGGCGTGGTTTTATTCACACACAGACACATACACACACATGGAATTTATTTGAATCAGGGTACAGGTAAGGTGACTGCATTGTGATTTAGTTATCTGCTCTTTTAATCCATAGACTTAATTTAAAAATCAGTCCCCCACTTCTGCCTAGAGCCATGTGTCTGTCTAGATAGATTCTGGGGAAGTGGGGCATATTTCAGAATCGGTGTCATGTGCTTCTTTCCCATGCACAGAACACCCGGGTGTCTTCTCCTTGTGATACGAACAGCTTTTTTTGTTTTGTTTTGGTTTTTGGGTTTTTTGGTTTGTTTTTTTTTGTTTGTTTTTTTTTTTGTGGATACCGGGGGTCGACCTCAGGACTACGCTCGCCAGAAGGCACCCGTGCCGCTGAGTGATATCACCGGCCCTTTTCTGGTATGTGGGTTCCGGGAGTCAAACTCAGGACCTCGTGCTTGCTAGGCAGGCGCTTATGCCGCTGAGCTATCTCACCGGCCCTGGTTTTTGGTTTTTTAAGACAAGGTCTCACTATATAATTCAGGCTGGCCTCAAACTCATGGCAATCCTCCTGCCTCAGCCTCCCGAGTGCTGGGATTATAGATGTGTGTCACCATGCCCAGCTGCAAGCAGCTGTTGATAAGCATCACCAGGATGCATTCATGAGAGAGCACAGAACGGTGGCGTGATTATGGCTCTCATTCCTCCTTGTTTGCTAACTGGGTTATCTCTGTAGAAAGACACTTCCCATCAATTATGAATCTGCGTCGCTTGATGTGCAGTTCAAATAGGAAAGCCAGAATTAGTACTTACTGTCCTTTATTTACTAGTTTTAAACTAATGAGTGATCGTCTCGAGAAGTAACCAGTAAGGTGTGTGTGCATGTGTGGGTGTGTGTGTGGGCTATTTGCCTGCCCTCTTAAATGTGCAGAAACCCACTTTGTTTGTTAATCGTTAATGCTCATGGTGTTTTGCTGTTGGCAAACGTGAGCCTTGTGGTGCTGGCTCCTGAGTCTTTTTGATAGAGGGCTAGGAGTGTTTGATTGCTTTTCTATCCAGCATGACAAGTGAGGATGTTCTGTGTTCACTTTGTACATGTCCTGCCCCAGGCCTGAAGTCAGCCAAATCTCCGAGGACTCCCAGTTTCCTTTAGTGGGAAGTGGTATTTAGAGAGCTTAGTCCGGACCCCAGGGGTGCACATTGCTCACACTCAGCCTTTCTCATTTTGTGTGTTTTGAAGATAAAATCCGTTATGAACTCTTGCTGACTCAGGTTCAGGACTACAAGTCTTTTCCCCTGATCTCATGGGTCTTACAGCTTTATCTTCCTCCTCCCATGCTGATGGTCCACATTGTTCATGGACACCAGCATTGGTGCTCATTTTTCTGCCCTGCACTGTTCTCAGCAGTTTTGGAAAGCAGCACTGGCCCTCCCACTACAATCACTGAGAGCTGCTCCTGAGGCTCCCCATCCCCCCAACAGTGGCTCAGAATCAGGGCACATTCCCCTGCTTTAAGGTCCCTCCAAGGAGTTTTTATTTGTTTGTTTTGTTAAGTACCCTCTTGGATGCATGGTTAAGGTCATTTGTTTCATTTTGCTTATGATTCTTAAGGATTGCTTTTTTAAAATTAGTACATGTTTGTAGAACATTCCTTGTGAGGAGTAGTTGGTACCTGTGTATAACACATCTTAATTCCCTTTTTCATTCCTTTCTTTCCCTCCTCCTTCAAGGATTGCTTTTTTTTTTAAATTTAATTTTGCTTTGTAGTTATGTAAAATATTTTATGACTCCAAAGTTAAATACACAAACAAGGTATCTCCTCAGAAGCCTGGCTACTCTTCCTATCCTTTCCAGCTGCTTCCTCCTTCCTTCTGTAGATAACCATTTAAACACTTTAATACTGTGTGCATATGTAAATAAAAAATAAATCTGGGCATATCTATGCACGCACATATCCACATTTGTTTCTCTCTTTCTTAAATGAATAATAGTTTAATTCACATTTTCTGCTGCTTTTTTTCTACTGTATCAGATTAGAATCCATGTATCCTCATTAGCATCAAAACTCCATTCATTCTTCTAAAATGATTTATCTAACTCAGCACTATTGCTATTTTGGCCCAATAATTTGTTGTGGTGGTGACCATGCCCCTGCATGTGGTATGGATAGTTGTAGGTTGCTTAGCAGGTCCCCTAGCCTTTACCCATCAGATGGCAGTAGGATCCCCCTGCCCCCTTCTGACAGCCAGGCCTGTCTGCAGACATTGCAAGGCCCCTGGGGCAGAACTGTCCCAGTGGAGGACAGCATTTGTGTGCCAGCTCAGACCTTCTGAGCAGGTCTGAAGAGGCCACAGGAGCCTGTATTTCAGCAGTGCATTACCCTATCTAGGAGCCATAGCATCTGTTTTTGGATTTTGAGTCGGAAACTGACTATACTAGTTCTCTTCTGTGTTTTTTGCAAATTAAAGAAGGAGGAATTGTTATTGAATAATACATAAAGGAAAGCAAGACAACGATTTTACAATTTTCATGTAAAACTGCTCTTTCCAGAAAGATAGGTGTCAAACATCACCTTGGCCTTGTGCTCCCTTAGTGTCCTTGTTGTCATTTCTGACTTGCAAGTGCATGGTGCAAGTCCCCTGTGTCTCTGTGTTGTAGGTGTGTTTTCTCCTTCCTCACAGTGGAGATACAGGTGACACTCCTGGGGAGTGCAGAAAGAAATCCTGGCATCTCTCCAAAGCCAGTGCGATGACCCCAGCTAGTGTCCCAGAGAACATGCAGCAGAACTGGTGGGCACAGCCCGGACCATGGATCCCTGGAATGCCAAATGTGGAAGCTAGGGAGCATCTGGAGAGTTCTCTGTGGTCCTTGGAGCTGTGGCCTGAACCAGCAGCTCATTGTACTGAGTCATGCCCAGATTTCTGATGCTCTGCATAGGTTTGCCCCTGACAGGGGTTCATTGTGAGCTCAAATAGAAATCTGATAAGAAATTAGAAATTTTTTTGAAAGGCAAATAAATTGCGATCAAGAATGCTTCCATGAGAGTTGACAATTTGAGTTGGCAGCTACAGACCAGAGGATGACAGGTCCTAAAATTTTGGCTTTCCTCTTGGCTGCTATTGTTCTTTATATACTTTATTCAGAATGCATCCAGCTGGCAAAAGGTGGAAGGTAGGCACCTCTTTCTCACAAGCTTCTTTGACATGCAGGTTTCTTTGAGTGACTCCTTAAAGCTTGTTCTGAGGTGGTGGTGCAGCAGGGCATTGCCCTGGAGACTGCTCTGCAGGCCTGGTTTAGCAGATACCCATTTCCCACGCAGTGTGAGGCCTTGTGCTAGGGCTTATCATCTTGTTCCTGTTGTAGAGGGCAGGTCCTCTGCAGGCTTGAAGTTGCTCATATGGTACATGGTGATACGTACTGTGGCTGAATGAGAGCTGTCTTTGGGGTTCTCTGTGAGCCGTGGCAGTGGCACAGGGTGAGGTTGTGGGTCTGAGCACATGTGTCTTGTAAGTGGTGCTGGGCCTGGTGACCAGGGCCCGCACCCTACCCCCACCCCAGCCTGTTGGGTTCCTGATGTTCTGTTCTTCTCCCTGCCTGGAACGTTAGTAGATATCAAGTGTTCCAGGTCACCATCACCGTGAGCCGTCAGTCACGCTGGCAGTGTCCCAGCATCCACATGAGGAGGGCCTGGTTTTTTCCAAGGCAGTATGGCATGGTTGGGAATGGTTTGGCTAGGTTGGTAGCAGTGAATGATTCAGGTTGTTGGGATCTACCATCTCCATCAGAGCTGTGTGGCCCTCCAGGCAGTTTCTGGCCTCTGTGTTTTGGTCCCTCAGGGTTCTGGCAGACACTGGCTGTCTTTAGTGCTGAGCCAGAGACACAGGGCAAAGGGGCCAGCTGTAGGGGAGAGAGATGGGCCCTAAGGACCTTAGGGCGGCCTAGTAGATAGCTCTTCCAGTCTGCTGCTCTTGCTGTCCCTGGTTTGCACACATAGGAAGATGCTCCGCAGTCTCCATTGGTAGTGTGAGGGTGGTGAGCGGTAAACAGTAAGCCTGTCTGCCTTTGGAGTGAGCCCTGCCATGTGCCAGCTGCGTGAACTGTGGGGTCCCTTCATCTGTCTGTGCTTCCGCTTCCTGTCGTAATGCAGGAGTGATGGCAGTGTCGACTTTGTGTGGTGGTGGTGAGGGAGAGGTGGCTGCGTAGGAAGTGAGTGCTTGGGACAGCAGCTGGCCCATTGGCAAGCTGGGGGTGCTGCCGGTCATCTGCCCAGAGAGTGCTCTGCCGTGCTTCTCCTCCCACCTCCCTCCTGAGTAGGCAGGACCACGCTAGTTCATTTGTCACAAGGGGGAAATTAAGCTTTCCGTGACATTCTAGGTCAAATGGGTGTGAGTACTGGCACGAGCTGCTCACCTGTGTACACATCGGCCTTACTCCTCTTCAGCTCACCTCTACCGTGAGGGGCGTGGTAGGAACTGCAGGCAAGGGGAACCTGAGCCAGAGCCATCACACGCACACAGAGGGAGCGTGAGGGAACACCTGCAATCACTGTGGAGCTGGTTCCTCCCAAGCAGGCATTTAAGGTGAATACTGTGGCACACGTGGGCTTCACATGCTTTGTGTGTCACCTAAATTCCAGAATAATGGCGGCAGTGCTGGCACCAGTTGAAAAGTAGCTTGTGGCCTCCATGATGTAGACCATGTTGTTTATTTCTGAGGAGCCAGTTAACCTGGCCTCTCCACTCAGAGTGGCAAAGACTCAGACTGCGGAGATGCCAGGCCAGGAGGAGTGCAAAATGAGGGGAGATGGGCCGGGGGCTCCCTGGGACACTGCATGACCGAAGATGCTGCGTCCACTCTGCCTAGACTAGGTCTGGCTGTTTTGTTTGGTGAGCTGGTTTTGATTTGTCTAGGAGCCATCTCTCTCTGACAGGTCTGCAAAGGATACCGGTTTCATTCAGATGGAGCTGCCTGGCTCTTTCTGTGCAACTCAGCCAGCACGGTGGCCTTGTGGCCACAAGTCCCTTTAGAACAGGATGATTCTCAAGGCAGCACACAGACTGGTGTGCAGGTTTCCTTTTCACATTACAGAGACTCGAGGATTCTATTTAAACACATAAGATTAGTGGTAGTTTTTGTTCTGTTTTGTTTTTTAAGAAGGGTTTGGGGAGGAGAACCAGTTTTATAATGGTAGCATCAGGAGAAAACCACACAGAACCGCACCTTACCATGGAAACATTTAAAGAGAAAATAAAATATGCAAATAGTGGGACATAGAATACGAACTGTATATCATCCGCCCTACGTTCTTCCTGATACAAACTTAACCCTGAGGTCCGTGTTAGGACAAAGCTATACAGGTAGCATGGGGACCTCTTAGTTAATTAAAGACAAATAGTTGTTAATAAAGTAAATACAGTTTGGGTGCTGGTTCATCCCACTCACTGTTTTAGGGTAATGTGTGTATCCAGCGATGGAATTGAGAGAGCTTGAGAGCGGGGTCTTTGTTCAGGGCTGTGGTCTTGGAGGGCTAGGCCGTCTGTGTGAGAGGACTGTGGGGCTGAGCCTTGTGTATAGGTGGAATGGGTCTGTGGAGAGGACGAAAGCAGCCGTGCCCAGTCGTGGTAAAGACTAGGGCTAACCCCAGGCAGAGGGGCGACTGTGCAGAGGTGCTGAATCACCAGAGCACAGGGCCATTGGGATTGTGGAGTGATTACTGGGCTGAGCAGAAGGCATGTTGCTGTCACACACTGGGGCAGCTGGGGGCCATTTTCGGGGATGGCAGTTCATCTTGGAGGCTGTGGCTATTGCTGGGTTTGTTTTTAGAAAGCAGGTGGTCTGGTCAGTGGGCTCTGACAGAATGGCAGGGACTGCGAGGTAGCTTAGACCAGAGGCCTGAAGATAGGGTGGTTGGCCCTAATGAAGACAGAGATGGTACAGCTGTGCTTGAGGGACGTGTCCTGGGGACCCATTGGCTGAAGGAGGCAGGAAGGACGGGGAGCAAAGGAAAGCCTGAGGTTTCTGAGTTCTGGTTCAGATAGTCGAGTCCAGGGCGAGACGGGGGATTCAACAGTAGACTTGCTCCCGAAGGTGCACACAGGAGAGGCATGCAGCACGAGAGGACCAAGGCTGAGTGACAGCCATGTGTGAGGACTGAAGGAGGAGCACGGATGGAGAGATGAAGGACAGCAGTCAGGGTGTTTGAGAGCCAGGAGAGCCCAGAGAAGGCAGTGTGATGGGGGTACTTTTTTTCTTTTTTGTGATACTGGGGATTAAACTCAAGGCCTTGCGCATGCTAGGCAAGCACTTTACCACTGAGCTACATCCCCAGCCCATGATGGGGGTACTGACCGTGGCCAACCTGGAGACCTCTCACCTGGGGAACCACAGAGTCCCCTCTTGCTTGGTCACAAAGGGCTTCCGACTAACAGGAACAAGCTGAGGACGGCAGCCTGTGTTGAAGCAGCATGAAGAATGGTGAGGCAAAAGCAAAGAACACACAGTGTTGCTGTTCCAGTGACTCGTGTGCTGCTATCCTTAGCACCGGGCGTATGTGCTCCGTTCGGGGTGCTGTGCCCGTGCACTGGTCTTCCAGCCAAAAGACAGGATGCACCAGAGTCTCACATCATGCTGTGCTGCCGTAGGGGGATGAGAGGACAGCTGGAAGCCGTCTGTTCCGTGTCCCTAGCTGAGTGGGACACCAGCGCTGTACTCCCACTGTTGCCCAGGCTCTTCTTGCCCTGCACTTCTGTCCGGAGAGGACACGCAGCAGCCCTTGAGCTCCCCCTCCTTCCCAGAGTGGTCCTGGCTTCCTTCAGAGACACTGGCAGTGTCACCAGAGTTTGGGGAGGGCCCACACTGCCACCCATCCCACAGGCTGCGGAGCCCTCCTCCACACAGCTCTCCAGCCCCTGGAGGCTGTCTTTGTGCGAGGAGGAGCTGAGGAGCAGTGAAGCTGTGTGTACACACAGACTGAAAAATCTGGTCACAGCCATACTTCCTAGGCTTCGTTAGCGTCTAAGCTCGCCAGGCATGGCAGGAGCAGGAGACCATCGGGAGACCGTCCCTGAGCGGAAGTGGACTCAGAGCTGCCTCTCCTTCATTAAACTCAGAGAGGGCTTTCCTTGTGTCTTCTTCAGTTATTCGTTTTTAATTCTCTTCCTCTACTGCAGGCTCCACAATTCCCACGCGTGTATTTTATTGCATCTCAAGATTTGGCTTTTCAGGAGCTACTAACACAATAGGTAGTATTTTAGAGACTTGCTTTGTCATTTTGTACGCCCGGCGAAAACAGCCATAAATCCCCCAAACGACTAGATACTTCTTCTGCCACTCCTGTCTCTCACACCACAGAGCCATTATCCAGGCATTCTCATTTTGAAACAAAACCTTACCATGGCATGGTGACATTTAATTTAGTGTTTCTCATTTCAAAGCCCTCAAAATAGTAATTAATTCCTGTCAAACCCCAGGAGGCATATTATTAATATCCGGAGTGCCTTTCATGCTGGTCTATTAACGCGTCCTCTTGGCGAAATAGGTAAGAAAATGAGGCTGAATCATTTTTTTGGAGCCCCATAAGACAAGACCTAGCTGGAGCCAAGGTCAGAAATAACAAATCCTTAATTTTATTGATGTTTCTGAGTGATTTCAGCTGGGGCCTTGTGTATGGTTTGGAAGAACAACACTCCTAGTTAGGTGTAATCTCAGGAGACAACGAATGATTTTTTTCAGTGGAGCTGTGACTTCACAAATTCTAGTTCAATAGCTGTGCAGAGGAGAGCAGAATCGAGAAAAACTGTGCAATAGCAGTAAAGTAATAAGTGAGATATAGACAGCGAGCAGGGAGCCCTTGATGTTTCCACTTGAAAATCACCCAGCAATTTGTGGACCCGCAAGTAAACCCTGACACTGCAGCGCGGATGTGTCAGGGCTCTGGGAAGACAGACCTGCAGATTAGCAGTGTGGCTTGTTCTCAGTTTGGGTGTTTCATCTTTGAGCGGCTTCTCTTTTCTCCACTTTACATGGGGATTTCTGTAGCCTAACAGCAAGTTGCAGGAAATTGGGAGACTCCTGATGACTTGGGTTTAGTTTCGGTACCTTCCCTTTCTTCTTACTGCCTTGCTGTCTGGCAGTTTCTGCACATGTTCTTTTTTAGTTGTGTTTGCAGCATATCATTTCAGAAGTTTTCCGGCCCAGAAAAGATGTGTCCTGTGTGCACAGACAGTGAGTGGTAATGTGCACGAGCAGAGCTGGGTTGGAATGCCGGAATCATGTGATGTTCATGAGAGGTGTGCACTGAGGTGGCCTGCTTCCTCCGTGAGCTATGAACATTCGGCCCCGGTACCCTCTCTGGCTTCGGTGTGTGAGGCTACAGCACTGCGAGCACTCCCTAAGATACTGTCATGGGCCATGCATGAGTCAGTCAGCATAGCTGTGGTAGTGATGAAGGTAGTAATCCAAATGGCCATGATAGTTAACAGTGATGGCTCCTATACTGTCTACTATCACAAACAGCGGGAAATTTCAGAAAGTCTGCATGTGTGGGGAATAAACATATGCACAAAGATTTGTTTGCTGTTTTCTTCATATTGTCTGATAAAACCCCTAGTGGCCAGAGAGGCGGCTGGAGAGAAGGCATGTTTCCGTCACCATGGTCCCCTCTGCTTGCTGAGCAGAGGCTACATTCTCTGGAACCTTCCCCACCACTCCTGCTCTAGTCATTTCAGTATTGGGGGAGGGGAGAAAGGCCATCCTGTGGCACTTGGCTTCTAGCCCCAAGCGCAGCCTAGTGCATGGGAAGGAGGTCCCCCTCTAGCACTTCTTCCTGGTAGATTTATTTGCTCTTAGCTGAGAGGCATTGTTGCCTGGCCAGTTGTTCATACCACAGGTATTGTTTTGCTCTGGGAGAATGTCCAAGGCATCTTCAGCAGTACCACCTCAGTCACACGTGCTGTCCCAAACAGCTGGAGCCAGCCTGCTGTGGAGAGCTGACCACCAGGGCCCGCCCTGCAAGAGTGGCCAGTGACAGCTTGAAAACCACTGGACTCGTTCAAATGCAGCTCCTCTCTTCATATGATTTCCCTACTAGTTTTCTTGGTAGGAAATAAAAATGCTTTCAGTTTTTATTTTGTTTTGTTTTTGTCTCCCAGAGAAAATAAATAACAAATTCAGAGCTTTTTTTTTATTGAAAGTATGTTTTTGAGTCCAGTGTCTTGGTCTTTGCTGCCCTTGCAGGAGCCACCTGAAAACAGTCCTGCAAGTGGAAACAGCTACAGTATTTGCCAGCACCTTCCCACCTGTTCCCCCTGGGAGTCTTGAGGAGCAGCCCTGGGCCCTTCTGCCCTGGGGCTCTCAGCTATAGTTTCTTATGCTGAAATGTTCTTTGAATACCTCTCCTTATTTCTATCTATTCAGCTTGGATGCATCTTAAAAAGAATTTGTATAGGTATTTATTTTGATTTACCTAAGGTCCAGCACAAAATATCTGCCATAATCGGCTATGGTTTGCCACCTGGTTTAGCCATAATCATGGCTGTGATTCAGAGAAAACTCCAAGCTCTGGGTTTATGTGGGTCATATCACAGTAGGTGGAGGTATTTGGCCGAGAGTGGTTTAACCAGGTTCTCTGCATGTTTGAAGTTCTTTGGAGGTGGGGGAAGTACTGGCAAGAGGAGGTGCCTGCTGCTGTGTAGATTTGAAGCTGTCTCCACTATTGAATGGTTTCTTGGGGCTGTCATTTGAAGATAATGTCTAGCTATCTCTATTTCTAATGTATTTTCTAATTTCAGAATGTACTGATTTCTGTGGATACCAGTTTGGAGGGCACGTAGCCAAGGCCATGACATCTGAATGAAATGTTTCCTTCATTGCCCTCAGAAATGTGTTTTTCATTTATCAGCTACTCTCATCTTGGTTTAGGGGATTAAGCAAAATCCAAGTGTTTAGAACATTAAGACTCAGCCTCTTTGCCTCTTGCCCAGAGCAAAAATAAACAATTGCATCAGTGATGAATCAGGGTGCCTCTATCATTTTCTTTCTTTTTACATAAAATTTAATAAAACATTTTCTTTAACCCAGTGTATTTAGAATATTATCAATTCAATATGTTAAAAAAAATATATATATACACACTTTAAAAAATTTTTATTTTTGTGGTGCTAGAGATTGAACCCAGGGTCACACTCCCAGCCCAAGATAAAAATTACTAATTCTGAAAGCCTTCAAAATTCAGGGTATATTTTATACCTATAGCACATCTCATTTTGGTTTTGTTGTTGTTTGAGATTTTGTTTTGTTTTTTGTTTTTGTAATACTGAGGATTGAGCCCAAGGCCTCCACACTAAGGTGTATTTTCAGCCCTTTTTTATTTTTTGTTGGAGGCAGCGTCTCTCGAAGTCACTAAATTGCCCAGGCTGGGCTTGAATTTATGATACTCCTGCCTCAGCCTCCCAGAGTGCTGGGATTACAGGTGTGTTCCACCATGCCCAGTAGCATATCTGATTTTGGATCGGCCACACTTCAAGTGCTTAATGTAGCAGATGGCTACTGCTTTGGTCTGAGCAGCTCTGTGATATCTGGAAGAGCAGGTGTGGGGTATATGGGGCTCAGAGCTCCAACTTTGGGGTTGGGGTAAAAATCTCACATCAGCAGCAGCTGCTGGAGAAACTAGACTTCTTTCTGTCTTCCAGAGGCCACTGGTGGCCCTCGGACCCCTGTGAGTGCTGAGGTTTTTGCTCTTAGAGGTCCTTTCTTCCCCCGCTTAGCACCCCTGTGACCCTTTGCAGAACCAGACTCTGGAAAGGGAGAGTTGGATCCCTACTTCTGTCATTTTCTCAACTCTTTTGTACAAAGTTTTTTTTGTGCTGGGCATTAAACCCAGGACTTTGTGCATGCTAAGCACTCAGTCTATCATGGAGCCACATGTACCCCAACCACTCTTCACTCATGTTGTGATTTAGATCTAAAATGCTTTAGACCCGAAAGTCTCATGTATTCAGAGGTGGGGCTTTGGGATGGTGATTAAATCATGAGGGTTCTATACTGATCAGTGGACTAATCCCTTGATGAGTTTATAGCTGAGTGCGCTGTTGGAAGGTGAGACTTGGTTGGAGGTAGGTCACTGGGGCATGATTGTGTATTCTTGTCCCTGCTCCTCCCCTCTCTCTCTGCCGTGGGGTGAGAAGCTTTCCTCCACTGTGCTCCTCTACCGTGCTATTTCTGCCTTGGAGCCAGCCAACCACACCTGGGCTGAACCCACTGAAACTCAGCAAGTAAACCTCTTCCCCCTTAAGTTTCAGGTGTTGGGCATTTTGTATACAGAATTTCAGATAGCAAAGCATTTGAAAAGCTTGATGAACACTTCAGTATTGAGCACCTAGATCCCACTGTTCTTCCTATACATCAACATTAACTTCAACGCCAGATAGGACTTGATCACTTTGTTTCTTTACTAATTATTATAATAAATGCCATTAGTAATCTGACTGTCAGCAACAGTTGCTAATAACTGTGTATGTTGTAAAGCTGCGTAAAGGCTATAAAAACAGTGCCCTATACTGAATTTAAGGGTGTCTTCCCAGTCTGAATAGAATTTAAACAGTCCCATGTGTGTGTAGTGAGCAACATAAGTCAGTTGAGAGAGGGAAAAGAATATTTCCTGCCTAAGGGGTTCAGCAAAGAATTTTGGGAAAGAGCCAAGCTCTTGGGTCATGTGAACTGGATGTCGTTTCAGGTCCCTGGGCAGTGATGAACCCATCCCCAGACTTGTACTAGCATCTCTCTCCTGATACTCTTTGCCTTTCTGAGCCCTCCTCCTTCCTGTGGACTCTACTCCCTGAGGGCCAGCCAGCCTTGTTCTGGTAGAGCCCCCGTGTGGGTGTCACATCACCACACGTTACTTGATGGATGAAAACGAAGTTGAAAAATTGACACTATGAGTTAGCATTCTGTGTCCTCTGGGGCCCTACTTTATTGTGCCAGTAGCATTCTGCTTCTGAGGGAGGAAGCACTGAGGGGTTCCACTTTGCTGGGCCCTAACCCTGCTACCTCAGGCAAGGCCCCAAAATTATTCTGTGGTCCAGTAGGGCTGCTGTTGGTGGGTTATTTATGGTCTCTGATGGGCTTCACTTAGAGGTGCGAAGAGCCTGGAGAACCTGGAAAAGCCATTTTAAAGCTTTCACATTCATCCACAGCTGACGACTCTGAGTGTGAAGTGTATTAAGTTATTGAGAAGTTTATATTTGTATAGTACATTATTGAAAATTTTATGTTGTCTCAAGTTGTAGTTACAGCATATATAATTAATGAAGCCAGACTTTTGTATCAGTGCAGAGAAGCTAACACTGTAACCTTTTTCTCTCCAAAGGCGGGGAAACCTGAAACCCAGCCTTTTGCCTCACCCAGCTTTCACTCTGCCCTCGCCCCTTCTCTGCTTTCTTTTGAGCATCAGAAGGCGCTTGCTGAGCCTGGCCTGGGGCTCAGCTGTCCTCTGAGGCCTGCAGTGGGCCCAGGTGGTCACTTGCAGCCGCTTGCGCTCCCAAACCCTTGATGCATTTTCTCTCAAGCGATATCATGGCATAGGCTTTATTTATTTTTATCTCTTTTTAAAAATAAAGTTTAAACAGTTCATCAAAGTCATGAACATACACATTGCTCTTTGAATAGAGCATAATGCCGATATAGGTGACACTTTTCACAGTTTTTTTTCCGGTAGGCTGTACTTTTGAAGAATATGTTTGTGCTGTGTGGTGTTGATTTATCAGTTTGAAACATTTTTATTGACTTCCTGGTGTGGCCTAGTGTTTTAATATTTATCCCTTCCACTCTTCTTTATTGGAGATTTATCATTAAAAGTTCTTTGTAACCAAACAAGGAGAAATGAATAGGAAGTAGAGACCCTTGTCCTCCTTACTGGCTTCGTCCTTGTCACAAGGCCAGATTTGTCTGTGCTGGCCTGCTCCTGACTGCTGTCTGCAACTTAGCACAACCTTTAACAAAATCCACACTCAGAATATTATGCTACTCATGTAATATAAATGCTACTCATGAGAACCCAAGTTGAGTGCAAGGCTTTGACTCCAGACTCTGTTCCAGCTCCCTGGCACATGGGCTCCTTTCCCCCTCCCATCTTAATTAGAGGCCCTGGTAGAGGTTGTCCCCCATAGGCTTTCTTTTTCTGTGTTTTCCTGGATATTCTTGTGTGGCACCCCCCCCAGGGGGACTTCAGTAACAGCTTGTCTAATTCTATAGAACAGCTCATTGGGAAATTGGCTGGGACTGCATTGAATGTGTGACTGACCCTGGGGAGGGCTGGCATCTTCAGAATGTTGAGTGTCCTACCCAGGCAGGAACACCGTTCTGTTTGTTCAAGTATTCTGTGTTTTCCAGGAGAGTGTTGACAAGTTCTTACTACATTTTGTACATTTCTTCTTAAGCTTATTCCTACATATTTAATCTTTTTGTTGCTTTATTAATGTGGTTTCATTTGCCACAATGCCCTCTGTTTATTGTTTGTATATATAAAGACTCTTGAGTTTTGTATGTTAATTTCAGGTCCTGCTAATTTGGTAACTACTGCACTATGGTCAGTGAAGGTCCAGGCGGGGGGAGGGGGTTTTGAGCTGATGAGGGCAGGAATCTCCTTCCTAACTCTACCACTGCTTCTGTGAGCAGTGTAGGTCCCATTTGAGTGGTTGTCTCTATCCCATGTCCAGAGGGATTTCCAACTTCTGAGAAACACCTGGTATCAGCACGGCAGCTGCATTTGACCTGGGTTGCCACGTGGCAGGCCTTTGGTCTTTGTCACGGTTCACAGTGAATATGTGTTGAATGAGTGAGGAGCAGGCTCTCAGCACGGCCCTGTGAGGTAGCCCTTGTTCACTTCCCTAGATGCAGAAGCTTGGGGTCACAAGTGCAGGGCCAGCTGCGAGCTGCAGACTCGGAGCACAGGAGGAGGATGCCTTCTGGCTGTTCCGAGTCCATGACAAGCATCTCATTTCTTCTCCCACCACAGGCCCGGTATAAGCAGAGCCTGGACCCCACTGTGGATGAAGTCAAGAAACTCTGCACATCACTGCGCCGGAACGCCAAGGAGGAACGTGTCCTTTTCCACTACAACGGCCACGGGGTGCCCAGGCCCACAGTGAATGGCGAGGTCTGGGTCTTCAACAAGGTGGGCCCACCTTCAGCATCCCACTGTCCTCCTGCCCACAGGCCACTCAGCCGGGTGCTCAGCTGAGGCGTGGCTCACCTGTAGCTCTGCTGAACTGTGGATATTTCATTCGTTCAGCAACCTGGAGAGCAGGAAGGTAGACTGGATGTGGGGTCAGTTTTGTGCTGGAAATTTGGTGATTACCTCCATGTTGGTGATAAAAGCTGCAAAATCATCAGGCACAGGGGCCACTTTTGGAGGACACGCTGCCAAAAAGTCCAGACCACAGCATAAGTAGATGGCAGCATGCTCTCAGTACGAGGGATTGTTGGTAGTTCTATGAGTAGAGGCCTTGAGAGCACCTGCCTCCAGTCTAAACAGTTTTGTTAGAGGCTTTTCTTCAGTTATCTTAGAAAACAAGATGCCCCGAGTGTTCTGAAGAGCTCAGTCCTAGCCACTCTGTGGAGACGCTGCAGTCCTTCCTTTTTGAGGTCAAATGGCCAGCCAGAGACTAGACATTGCAGTGTTGACCCACAGGAAAACTGGAGAGACCTAGAGGAAGCTTCCAGGGCCTTGGCCATGAAGACTCAGTGAGCAGGGGAATTTTGGGGGTGCTAGCCCCAGCCTTCCCTCAGGGGCAGTACCATTTCTCCTTTAGATGTATCTAGGAATTAACTCTTTTTTGTAATTAAATATTAAGTAAATTTAAAACTGTAATTATGACAAAAGTAGAATTTAAAGAAACATGACATGATGAATGGCCAGATAGCTACCACCATTTCAGGAAAGAAGTGTCCCAAGGTCCTTGCATGCCCTCCTTGGCCCCCCTTCCTCCCTACATGACTAGTGCAGGGAATCTGGACCTTCTTCTTATTGTGTTCTTCTTGGTAGATCCCTACACGTGTTTGGAATGCGTACACCATGGGTCTGGGGGTCTCTGTGGGTGACCTGGGACCGCCCAGCAGTGGGATTCTGCATGTCCTTGTTTCACCCAGTTGTCTGATCTGCACATCCATCCCTTGTCACATGGCAGCTGAGTGACTTCTTCCTTCCTACCATGTGTGAGGCCATGGCATGCCTGTACCCCCTCAGTGCCTTCTGTGCAGGGGACTTTGGTGGGTCCCATAGTTGTGCTGTTCCAAATGGCATAGGTGTTTCAGATGCCATCTTCCTCACCATCACTGAGTGCTGCTAAAAATTGTTTCTATTTTTACCAGTTGGGTGAGCATAGAAAAGATAGATTGTGTTGAAATTTGCTAACTGTTGAGGGTGAGCACATTTTGATTTACATGCTGGCCACATAGGCTTCCTCTTCTGCAAAGCACCTGTCTGGGTTTTTTTGTTGTTGTTGTTTGTTGTTTGTTTTTTTTTGTTGTGCTGGGGATCCTGTCTGTTTTCCATTGGGTTGTTTGCCTTTTTCTTACTTGTTTGAGGGAATTTTTTATATTCCAGACAGTAACTCTTCATCATTCTTATGAATTGTGACTGTCTTCTCTCTGGATTTATGACTTGTTTAGTTTTTCCCATTCTTTTTATGGTGCCCCTTGATGGACAGAACTTGTATGTTCTGAAGTGGTCACAATTGTCACTCTCTCCTTTTTATTCCTCATTTAAGATGATTTTCTTTCTGTGGAGGTCATAGACCTATTTTGCTGTAAGTTCTCCTAATGTTTTCATCTGTTATATTTAGGTCTTTAAAATTGCCTTGGAACTGATGGTTTATGTGTAGAGTGAGGTAGGGGTCCAAATTCAGGGTTATAAGTTAGTACCTGCCTGTTCCATTACCATTGTTGTCAGCTTTGAACTAAATCCTGCACCCATATTGTGTGTTGTGTTTCTGAGCTTTCTGTTCAGCACCAAGCATTCATCACGAGGAGTCTAGGTTTTCAATACTCTTGCTTTTGGGGAAGGTGAGCGCCCCTCTGTTCTGCTTGGTGGTAGTTTGGCTAGTCTTGGCCCTTTGATCTGTGAAAATATTGAATCTGTTATGTTCAGTTCCATGAGAATACCTTTTAGAATTGTGTACATCAGTAGATTATTGTGGGAGAGTATTAAGTCTTCCAAACCATTATGTTGCCTAAGCTAGTCTCAAATTGAAGCACTCTAGAGATCCTCCCACCTCAGCCTCGCGAGAAGCAGGGACTACAGGCATGCACTACCATGCCCAGCAAACCATGTTTTAAAAAATGTCTGTCAGGGCCAGTGAGATAGCTCAGCGGCTTAAGCACCTGCCTGGCAAGCGCGAGGTCCTGAGTTCAATTCCCAGTACCCACATTAAAAAAAAAAAGTTTGTCAATACAGTTTTATAATTTTCTTCATAATGTTTGTATGTCCTAATTTTCTTATTGGAGTATATGTAAAGGTAAATGATTTTCATACACATATGTTGTATATACCAATATTGCCAGCCTCTCTTATTGATTCTAATAACTTAACAGTACATATTCTTGGATTTTCTTAACAATCTGATATGAGAGTTTCGTTTCTTCCTTTCCAGTTTGTGCCTTTTATTTGTCTTCCTGCTCTCTCCAGGAGACTGGGGTCGCATCTGGATGCATCTGTGTCATTTTTGGCTGAAGCTTTCTGTTTCATTAAATGGTATTCATGTAGGCTATTTTGGGAGGGCAAAACATCCTTTATTGGACTAAGAAAGTTCTGTTCCTACTTTGATTTCTTTTTTGTTTGTTTTTTGTTTTTTGAGACAAGGTCTTGCTGTGTAGTTCAGGCTGGCCTTGAACTCACTATGTAGTCCAGGCCGGGCTCAAACTTGTGGCAATCCTCCTGCCTCAGCCTCCGGAGTGCTAGGATCACAGGCATGCACCACCATGCCTGGCTTGATTTCTTTTTTTTTTTTTTTTTTTTTTTTTTTTTGTGGGTACCGGGGGGTCGACCTCAGGACCTCACGCGCCAACAGGCACCCGTGCCGCTGAGCGATATCACCGGCCCCTTTTTTAAAATCATGAATAGATATTGATTTTTCTGAAGCCATTATTTCTGTGTCTGTTAAAATGGTCTTGTGATTTTTCTCCTTTTAACTGGTAATGTGTCAAATGATAACTGCGTACACTTTCTATTCTTGGAACAACCTATTTGTTACGATAAACTGTTTCATACATGGTTTAATTCACTTTGGTGGTATTTGTTTGGTGTTTTAAATTTATGTTCATGTGTGAGATTCATCTGGAATTTTTCTTTCTCTTGCTGTCTGTGCCTGGTCTGAGTAATAAGTGGCCTTAGAAAATAAGTCGGGGGATGTTTCTTCTTTTCATACACACTGGAGTAGCTGTTGTAGGATTTGAAGTACTTGTTGTGTACATGTTGGTAGAGCTTGCAGGTGAGGTTGGGTGTGGTGATGCTGAGGGAGGTTGTTTTCGTGGGTAAGGAGTTTGGGTGCTTTCATCTCAAGTCAGGGGTTTGTTCACCTAGCTAAGCTTTGAAATTTGTTGACATTTATTGATCCTGAGATCCCTTTTATTAACTGGTCCGTGTCTGGGGTGTCTTTCAGTGATGTGGCATTTATCATTTTGGTACTGATTATATATGCTTTCTCTTACTAGTTTTGTCAAAGAAGCATCTTTGAAGTTTGATCCTCCAGGAGTTGGAAGAGCTATAGAAGAAATACCTCTGAGCTTTTCTCCTATGGCCAGCAGGTGCAGCTGCCTGGTTTGCTGTGTCTCTTCCCACGGGCCACTATTGTTTCCCTGAACCACTTGAAAGATGTAGGCATCATGACATTAAAAATGAGGATGTCTTTCTACCTAAATACAGTCAATTCCATGATACTATTTGTATTCCATAATATCATTTAATGTAGGGCCCATATTCATACTTCCCCAACTGTCTCAAAAATGTGCATTAACAAGCAGTTTTTACTTGTTCATTCTGTTTTCTGTTCAGGCCCTGCCAAGGTTCACATGCTGTGCCCATCCCTGAGGCTTGCTGAGTATCCTCGGGTGTAGATCAGTCTCCTTGTCTTTGTTTTCTTTCTCAACATGGCCATTTTTTAAAAGTAAAATTTTACCTATTGTCTTCCTTTGGTAAGTTAGAATAGTTACATATCGGTCTTTTAAAAACATCAGTAGACCTTGGTTTTTAAAGCAGTTTTAGTTTTACAGAAAAGTTGAACAGTCCAGAGAATTCACACATACTTTATAAGTCTTTGATTTTCCTCTATTATTGGTATCTTGCTTTGTTGTTTTTCGTTTATTACAAATGATGAACCATTACTGATACATTGTTATTCGCTGTGTTCATGGTTTATACTAAGGCTCCTTCTTGGTGCTGGACATCCTGTGGGTTTTGTCAAATGCATGATGTCATGTGTCTGGCATTACAATATCATGTGAAGTTCTTTCATGGCTCTAGAAGTCTTCTTTATGTCACCTCTCCACTGCTGTCTCCCTTTCTCCTTCCTCTTTAGATTGGTCTTTTCCAGAATGTACGATAGTTAGAGGCATAATGCGTATAGCCTTTCAGACTGGCTTCTTTTATTTAACAATATGCATTTAAGGTTTCTCCATGTCTTTTCATGGCTTGACAGATCATTTCTTTTTATTATCAAATAATATTCCATTATATAGCTGTACCACAGCTTATCATTCATGCACCTTATGAAGGTTATCTCAGTTCCTTCTAATGTTTGGCAGTTATGAATAAGGGTGTGCAGGTTTTTGTATGGACATACATTCGCATCTCATTTGCTTAGATTTATAGGGCATAATTGCAGGATCATATGTTAAAAGTTTATTTAGCTTTGTATAAAATGCAGACTTTCTTCCAGAGTGTCTGTGCCATTTGAATACCCACCAGCATTGAATGAGAGCTGCTGTTGCTGCATATCCTCAACCAGCATTTGGTGTTGTCCGTATTTGGATATTAGCCATTCTTTTGGGTATATAGGGATTTCTGATTATTGAGTTTGTAATTGCTATTATTCATTAATTTATAGTGACATATGATGTTGAACATCTTATATGCTTATGTGCCATCTGTATGCTTTCCTTGGTGAGGTGTCTGTTCAGATCTTTGGCCCTTTTTTGTGGTGCTGGGATGGAACCCAAGGACTTGCGTGTACTAGGTAAATGATCTACCACTGAGCTATATCTCTGGGTCTGCCCATTTTAAAAATCAGGTTGTATGCCTTCTAGTCATTGTGTTTCAAGAATTCTTTCTACATTTTATTTAAGTCTTTTTATTACTACATGATGATTACACTCATCACAGGGAGTTGGTACATGTACATAACATATCTTAATTCTTTTTACTTCTCCTCCCTTTCCTCCCCCTCCCTCCATCTCTGGTCCCCTTCCCATTTACAAAAGATCTTTGCATATTTTGGATGTCAGTCTTCTATCAGATAGGTGCTTTGTAAGTATTTTCTCCTGGTTCGTGGTTATTTTCATTTACTAACAGTAGGTGTTGACTTTTTGAAGGGTGTTGTAGTCAAGGTTTGCAAGGGAAAGGAATTAATGTAGGACACATAATTTATAGGATTATTTGATAATATTCATCCCAAGAGTGAAATGCAAAGAGTGCAGGAGATCTGTCCACACACACTAGAGACCCAAAGAATCTAACTGAGGGCCTGGATCCCACAGCAATGTCCTGCACGAGTCCAGCTGAAGACCTGGAGCCCACGGCAATGCCCCCCCCACGTCCAACTAGAGGCCAAGAGCCCACAACAATGCCTCATGCAAGCCTGTTTCAAGGACTGCACTGGGAAGGCCCAAAGGTCCGTGGTAGACACTAGAAAGTCTGTGCCAGTGGGATGAAGGGTCTGTGCCAGCAGGCTGAGGGATCTGCACTGGAGCCAGGAAGTGATGCTCGAAATGAGCACCAGAGCTCCCCCGAAAAGTAGCGCAGCCATCCTCAGCAACAGCGAGGTCCCGAGCTCCTCCAATGATGAGAACAGCCGAGTTCATATCAGGAAAGCCAGCGTGACAAGCTTCTCCAGGAGACTCAACAGCACCACCTCTTCCTCTCCAGTTCTCCTTTTTATGCTGTTGGCAGCGATTCTCAGGTGGGCCCTCCACACCCAGCACCATGCTGATTCAGTTCAGCTGGGTGTTACAAGTTGACCACCAGTTGTCAATCCACCATGAAAGGTTTGAACCAGTTGTTTTCTACACTGTCCAAAGTTGTGGTTCACTTTCTTTGCTTCTTTATGAATTTATGTCAGTTTGGATCAAAAAGCCTGATAAAGCTTTTACTGTTCACAGAAGCGCCCTATAAATACAGAGACATAGGAAGGTTGAACGTGAAGGGGAAAGGTCTGTTATCCCTACTGCTCATGAGAAAGCTGGCGTGACTGTTTAGTAATCACCAAGCGCACTTCAAGTTGGTGAGCGCTGCTGGGGATAAAGAGGGACATTTCCTAGTGAGCAGCAGGCCAGTCTGTCAGGAGCACACATTCCCTCCTGTGTGCGTACACTTAACGTCAGAGTTTAATACACAGCAGAATGGACAGAATTAAACAGGTAAATAAGTACGTGCATAAGTTTAGCAGGAAATCTGAATATCCTTACAGCAATCAGTAAATCAGAACTGATCAGTAAAATTGATTGTTAAAAACTTCCTTACAAAAAAAAATTTTAGGCATAGTGTATATTCTTTTTACTCTTCCCCCTAAAAAGTCATATTAATGGGAAAGATCCAAATAATATTATTAATCACCCTGGCTTAATTAACGTTTATGGGACTCTCCACCCAACAACTGTAGAACTCACGTTCTAAAGTGGAACGTTCGGGGGCTGGGGATATAGCTCAGCGGCACAGCGCCTGCCTGGCAAGCACGAGGTCGAGTTCAATTCCTGGTACCAAAAAATAAAAAAATTTTAAAAATTAAAAAATAAAGTAGAATGTTCACCACATGCTGGGCATAAAACTGTCTTAATCAAGTTTGAATGTATGAAACCATGGAATATATTCTCAGACTATGAAGTTTGAAATTATGGGCTATCTGGAGAAGTCCCAAATGTTTGGAAATGAAATAGCACATAAATCAAAGAAGAATCATAAGGAAAAATAACTCAGGGCCAGTGAGATGGCTCAGCAGCATAAGTGCCTGCCCAGCAAGTGCGAGGTCCTGAGTTCGACTCCCAGAACCCACATAAAGGAAGAAAGGGCTGGTGATATCGCTCAGAGGCACAAGCGCTTGCTGGCAAGCACAAGGTCCTGAGGTCGACTCCTGGTACCCACATTAAAAAAAAAAAAAAAGAAAAATAATTCAAACTAAATAATAATGAAAATGTGACATCAAAAAAAGAAAAAGCTTTAAAAATGAAATCTGAGCCAGGTGTGGTGGTGCACGTCTATAATCCCGGTACTGAGGCAGGAGAATCGCTGTGAGTTCAAGGCCAGCCTGGGCTACAAAGTGAATTCAAGGCCAGCTGAACTGCATAGCAAAACCCTGTCTCAAAAAGACAAAAAAAAATCTGATTTTCTACCTTAACTTAGAAAATGATGAGCAAAAAAACCTCAAAATCAGTAGAAAGGACAGAAATAATAAACAGCAGAAAGCATGAGGTAGAGAGGTGGTGACAGAGACGGTAACATTGCTGACAGATCTCCAGCTGAGTGGGTCCAGGCAGGGCAAGAGGGGACAAACCTGTTAGCATCAGGAATGGGAGAGGGGCATCACTACAGAACCTGCAGACACTAATTCAATGGTAGGGGAGGCTATTAATTTCATTCCAGTAAATTCAGTGCCTTAAGTAAGTGGGGAGATGCCTTAAAAATAAGTTTGCCAATACTGACTCAAAATGAAATACAAAATCTGAATTGCCCTGTACCTGTCAACAAAAGTGAATTCATAGATTAAAACATTCTCACCAAGGATGTGCCAGGCATGCATTCCCTGTGATGCAGGAACTTTTTCTTCTGTTTCTGACTGCAGTCTCAGCTCCTGAAATCTTGTCCATTGCCCTAGTGGGGGCTCAGTAGCTGTTCACAGGGTGGGTGGAGGCATGGGTGTTCTTAGTTCAGCATCATCTTACCTGCCGAGTGCTTTCTGATCTCCAGAACTATGAACTCCCTCTCCTTTTAAAAGCCCTCCTGGTGTGGCTTCTTTCTCTCTCTACCTTCCCTGTGGTCCTGTGTGGGTTGTCTGTCTCCCCCTTCAGATCTCAGCTCAGTAGTAGCAGACCTTTGCCTTCTGAACTGCTGGATCCTGATACCTAAGACTGAGTGCTTGGGGCATGTTGAATGGCCAGTCAGTGCGTGTCCAGTCCAGGGAAGGGTCATCGAAGCAGTAGGTGTGTCTCTACGGCCTAGGTCTTTGTCTAGTTGGTTTTTTTTGCTATATTATTCTGGTAGTTCATTCTTTCATGTATTTCTCTTTTCACATGATATGCCACCAGAGATAGGCTAGTATTTTTCTAGGTCTAGAAAATCATCAAACCACAGTACTGCTATGCAATCCTGTACCAATACTAAGCCTTTCTACCTTTGAACCTACTCCACCTATGAAAGTGAAGCAAGTGTTATCATAAATAATACATTACAAGGAGAAAAAAGATTTAAAAGCGTTTGAGCATACTAGTCTTTAAGTATATATTCTTCTCCTTGCAAGGCGGAAAGCCACAGCCCAGAACTCGGCACATCTTGGCTCAGATCACTTCCTTACCTCCCCCACTCCCCTGTCTGCGTTTCAGGCGATTAGGACTGGCAGCTGTAGCTATTAAGAATTCACACAGCAGAACTTTACCAAGGGAACAGGATTCATTCACCACTCAGATACCCCAACTTAACTTTTAGACCCTCTCTTCTTTTTCACTGAGAAGGGTTTTTCTCACTCAATACATTTTTTCTCTGCTGTATAAGTTCTATTCTCACAGAAGCCATGTGCACGAAGCCCTGTAGCTTTTCGATCTGTGTAAAGCTAGCACTGTCTCATCTAGAAGGACGGGCTGCTCACCAGCTTGCCTCCTCTTTGATTTACTGAACATAAACCTGGAGTTTTACGTAGTTTTGCATTTTGCTTTAAGATAATGTTTCATTCTCCGGCAGTCTTCTGTTATTTACACTCTGACCTGAGAACACTACCTTCTATGTCACAGTGCCTGACTGCTTCTGGACATTAACTAGGGAGTGAAAGGGCTGTCACCGTGGGGAACACAGATGGAAAGCAGAAACCGTCTCGTGGCACTCACTAGTTGTAAACTCCAGGTTAAAAGAAAGACTGATGGTTGCATTATAATGTATCAGGGTAACACAGAGAATGTGGACCCTTCAAGGGAGGGGCTGTGCTGTATGGAGTCTGGACAGTGGGGGTGGGGGGCTGGCTCCAGGACTGCTCAGGAGGTGGAGCACTGTGGGTGCTGCAGGTGGAGCTTGGGCTGTGCTTCAGTGTGTTCAGGATGCAGGTGGGGCGGTGCTATGGCGGGCTACAGGAGTAGGGAAGCAGCAAAACTGTGTTATATTTAGCGGGAAGAAGGTGCTTTGGGCATCCCTGCCCAGGTGGTGGGAGGCCCTGGGGGCTGTGAGTATGAAGGTGAGAAGTGGGACAGAGGTGCTGTTTGGGAGCCTCCAACATTCAGTGACTAGAGCTAAAGGAAGCAGATGAGGGAGTGAAATCCAGGGACACAAGAGGATCCAGGGAGGCCACAGAGCTGTGGTTTGAATAAATCCCCAAATTTATGTGTTGGAAACATACTCTCCAAATTCATATGCTGATGATACTTGAAGGGGCGAAGTTTGGAAGGTAATTATGATTAGATGAGCTTATGAAGATGGGTCCCATGATGGCATTAGTGGCTTTATAAGAAGAAGAGAGACCTGAGCAGGTTTGCTCTGTGTTGCCCTGTGATGCCCTTGCCGTGTTATGGTGCTCCACTCAGGCCTCACCAGATGCCAGCACCTTGATATTGTACTGTCAGCCTCCAGAGCTGTAAGAAATAAGTTGCTGTTCTTTATAATCACTTAGTCTGTGGCATTCTGTCATAACAGCAAAAAAACAGACTAAGACAGGGAGGAGAATCAGGGAGAAGCCCAGGGAGGGGTAGCCTTTGGGCAGGAAGAAATGGTCAGCCGCAGCAGATAGGGATGAGATGTAGTGAATACCCATTATGCAAGGGAGTTTGGCCTTTGGCTAGAAGAGCACTGGGTTTTGCAGGGAAAGCAGTCCAGTTCTAAAGAAGCAGCTTCTCATTTCTGAGAAGTTCTAAGTACATCTCCTGCCAAAGAGCTCGGAAAGTGAATCAGTTCTTAGCGATATTCAAATGGCGTCCTCTCAAGAGCTGGTTCCTGTCAAGCACCTTAGGGATACAAGCTTCCTTTTAACTCACAGACGGGAACTGTAGTCTCATCTGGATTTGTCACCCGGCCTCCCCTAAGTCATGGGCGTATTTGTACTCACTGTTCTTAGAGGAGAACAGAGATTTATCTCCCTTCTGAGGCGTGTTCTTTGGATGCACAGCATCTGCAATGGGAGGTGATGGCCCAGAATGTTAGGTATGGATAAAGTGATATTCGTAACCAAATATGACCGTTAACAACTTGTGGAGTATGGTCACAAGTGAGCTTCAGGTCCTTAAAATCCTGAAGGCTGGAGGGTTGCATCAGTTTCTTTTCTTGTTTTAATACTGTCTTGGCCTTTCCTTTATTATATTTGAGTAATTGTTTACTCCATGAATACTTTAAATAAATGTTATTTAATTAATAGGAATTCTTATTTTTTAATGGCATCATCATTATCAAGTAGATGCCTCTCATTCTGGAGTAGTACACAGTTAATTACTGCTTCTGTTGAAAGATGGGTCTAAATTTAAGTTTTTAAATGTGCAATTATCTGAAATTATTTTGGTGATTTTTGAAAAGCAGTATTTATGCAGACCACATCTATCATTTGTTAAAACCATTACTTTATTCATATTGAGAATGCAGTAAGATCCAAGAAAAAAAGCTGATAATTTTGTTGTAAACTTGACCCCCTTTTCTGTGAATTTCCGGCATTTTGTATTTGCTTACAATTGTAGAAGGCCATTAGCAAAAATTGTTACTTCTTTGGGAAAAATGCTAGAAAATTCTCTTTATAAGACCTTAAAAGTCTGGTTTTTAAAAAAATCATTCATCCTAAAAGGTACAGAACATTAGGCCATCTCTTAACTGATTTCTCCGATGTCCTCCATTTTAAAACCCTAACAGAGAGCCACAGATCTCAAGCTTGCTGTGCCTCAGTCACCACCCGGCTGTCCCTGCCTTGCAGGTCTCTGGAGGAACCTGCCGTTTGCCTTTTCTTACGCCTTCCAGAGGAAGGAAGCTGCTGCGGGCCAGGTCGGGGTGCCGACCCTGCAGACTGATGCACAGGGCCTTCCTGTTCTGCCTGTGTCTCCCAGCTGCTTCTGGGCTCCCCATTCCCATCTCCAGCGTCGTGGTCTAGGAAGGTAGCAGTGCCAGGTGGACGTGAAGGTCAGTGGGATGGGTGCAAAGAGCTCTGGGAGAGGGCCTTTCAGGTGGCCTTGAACTGGAGGTAGGAACCCAGCAGATGAAGGGGAGTCTGATGGTGCCTGCGGTTCTGGGGGCAAGAAGCAGCCCCTCTGACTTTGTGACACTGGGAAGCAAGTGACATGGGTTCCTGTGCAGTGTGCACAGCAGTAGAGTGTGAGCTGCATAGCTCACCTGGCTGTCGCTGTTCAGGCTCCTCAGTGGTGCGGATGCCACTGCAGAAAGAGGGTGGCAGGGTCAGTAAGGTCAGGGGGTGAATGAGACAGCGGGAGTCACCCTTTCCTCATCCTCAGGCCACATGTCTCTGGCAAGGCAGCCCCGGAGGCCGTGCTGTTCTTCCTGCTGTGCAGCCTTGGCTGTTGCCCTTTGGCCAGGAAGGGGCCAAAGTGGTGGCTGGCTGCCAAGAGCCGGGGTGTTGCAGGGTTTTTTTTCCAAGTTTCTGCTTTTTTTTTTTTTTGGTACCAGGAATCGAACTCAGGACATTGTGCTTGCCAGGCAGGTGCTGTGCCGCTGAGCTATATCCCCGGCCCAACATTAATAATCTTGGTACTTAACTTTGTATACCTTTTTGAGTGCAGCTGTGGAATTGAATTTATTCCTAGAAGTGGAGTCCCAGGATCAAAGCCACATACCCTGTGAGGGTTATGTCCACGTACACTTGCACTAGCAGTGTTTAAAACTGGGTGTCTGCCTGCCCTTCTCCAGTATTTAGTGTTTTTAACTTCATTTCCCTTGGATAGATGAAAGTGGCATCTTTTTATCATTTTTGTGCTCATGAGTCAGACCAAGTCATGTTCTGACTGACCGTTTATATTTTTAGTCTTTAAACTCTTGCTTTTGCTATCCATTGTTTCTATGAGGTGGTTTGTAATAGTTGCCTGTATATTAGTCTACTGAATGTGTTGCAGATATTTCCCCTGTTTATTGTTTGACTTTATTTACTTTTTTTTTTTTTTTTTTTTGTCAGTACAGAGGTTTACAATTTTGTGCAATCAAATTTATCAGTATCTTTCCATGGAGACTTTGGGTTTTGTGAAATGCTTAGAAAGTTTCATCTTGCCAAAATTATTTTAAAATACGTACCTATAGCTCCTTCTAAAATTTTATTACTCTTTCATTGTTCAGCATTTATAAAAATATACATTTGCCACCTCTACCTGCCCATTTTAAGAATTACATTGTAGACAGAATTGGCCCCGCCTGCTCCCTCTGGGCTCCGTCTCCTGCCCTTCCTACCAGTGGCAGTGGCTGGCTGGGGTGAGGGGTTATCACCGCCAATGCTTGTGTCTCTTAATATATGAATATGTAATTTTAAATAATATTGAGTAATCACATGCATCACTCAAAACTTTTAATGCATGACACCACTCTGCATATTTTATAGTTTGCTTTTTCCATTCTAAATTGTGTTTGTGAATGCAGCATCCTGACTCATAGCTCCAATTTATTTACTTAGCCTGTTCAATGGTTTTATAACCATTTGGCATGGAATTCCTTTTGGCGTTTAAGATCTGAGTTTCTCTCAGGACGTCTCCTAACTGTGCCTCATTCTTCTGGTGTGCAGCATGTCTGAGACATAAGACAGGCTGGGGACAGCTGTCTCAGTGCACTGAGTTCCTTGGCTTCCAAGGTGGGCAGTGGTTGATGACTCATGAGTCAGGGGTTTAAATGCTAAATTGTAATTATATAGTTCATTTTAAGTATTATATTTACTTAGAGATACTTATTTTGTAATATATTTATGATAGTATTTACTGTTGTTCTAGGAATTATTAGATGTCCGGTTAGAAATAGACACTGGGTAAATGGGAAAAGCATGAAATGTCCTGGCTCTTACTTTGGTTCCCTGAGAATGGCTGCAGCCTGCACAGTGTACACAGATTTAAAGAATAGCAACAGTGACCCCTGGCTGTGTGCTCATGTGGGTATAATGTGTAAATGTATTACTTGTAAGTTATTGTGTCAGTTTTCCATCACTGTAACAAAAATCCTGAGATACTTACTTTAAAAAGAAAAAAGAGTTAGGCAGGTGTGGCATTGCACACCTGTAATTTTAGTACTCTGGGAGCCTGAGGCAGGAGGATCATGAGTTCAAGCCCAGCCTGTCCAACAACTTAGCTAGATCCTGTCTTTAAAAAAAAAAAAAAAAAAGTTAAATAAAAAAGACAGGGGAGGGCCGGTGAGATGGCTCAGCGGCGTAAGCGCCTGCCTTGCAAGCGCGAGGGCCCGAGTTCGACTCCCGGATCCCACATACGAAAAAGGGGCTGGTGATATCGCTCAGCGGCACGGGTGCCTGTTGGCGTGCGAGGTCCTGAGGTCGACCCCCCGGTACCCACAAAAAAAAAAAAAAAAAAAAAAAAAGACAGGGGATATAATTCAGTGCAAAGGCCCTGGGTTCAATTTCCAGTAACACACACGCACGGTGGGGATATATTTTGGCTCAGTTCTGGAGGTCATTCCATGACTGCTTGGCTCTGTTGCTTTGGGGCTGTGGCAGTGCAGTACATTATGGTGGGAGCGGATGGCCAGAAATGAAAGAGAGGAAAGGCCTGGGTCCCACAGTCTCCTTGGAAGGCACATCCCCAGTGGCCTAAGACATCCCACCAGGCCCCATCTTTTAAAGGTCCCAGCACCTATGCAAAGCATTTCTACCCTGGGGAGCAAGCCTTTGCTACGTGGCCCTCTGGGGGACATTTCAGATTAAACTCCAGCAGTCATGAACCTGGCAGGCCTGATACCCATCACTAGAACTCAGCAGTTAATTCTGGTGAAGGGACTTTGCCTGACCACAGTCTCATTCCCTGAACAAACCTTCCTCTGGAAACTGCAGTCTTTAATTTTGTGCTTTTAAAAAACAATTTTGCCACGTACTGCTTGGTTTTGCTTGTTCTTGAGTGTTATATAAATGTTATCAAATGTAGCACAGCTAATTTTTTCAATTTAACTTCTATGTTTCTAAAATTGATCCACACTGTTTTGCAGTGCCTTAATTAGTTCACTGTCAGGTTAATATTCCACTTGGAAATGTTTTGTATTTATTGACCCATTTTTTTGTTGCTGGGCATTGGGATTCTTGTTTTATTTCTATTAGAACATCCCTCTATGAACACTTTTGCACTAAAATGTGGGTCAAAAGAAGAGATGGGAGGAAGGACAGAGAAGTGCTTGTGGTCCGTGACCATGCTGAAGAACCCCAGTGGTTGTGCCAACTGTGCAGGGGTCTCCGGGGTCACCAGCTGAACTAGCCTGGGGCACACACCTCCTCAGCCAGCTGCATCTGCTTCGGTTAATCGGCCTTGAACTATTTGTAGGCTGGTTGAGCTCATGCAGCAAGGAGACTCTGCTTCCAAACACAGAGCCCGGAACGATCAGCTCAGAGCACAAACGACGTGGGTTCTGGTGCATCCACTGGCATGCTGCTTTGAAACCAAAGGCATTTTAAAGTCTGTGGAATTTTCTTCAAGCATCCAAAGTCTGTGTGTTTGAGAAAATCTTAAGCATTTTTCTTTGATGTTAGCAGTCACCATTTCCAGAAGGAATTGTGTCATTTTTCAGCCTTACAAATCATATACAAAGCAACCATCTTTGTGTGAGACTGGCACTCCGTGGTGTGAGCCTGAGCTTCCGTCTGGTGTGTTTTGTGCTTGTGTAGATTGTGGAGGGCGTGTGTTTAACTCCACAGTTAGCCTTTCCTGAGTTGCTTTATGACAATTCCCTGTCTTGTTTTGTCAAAAATCTCTAAAATTGTAATTATCACAGATTGGGGGCCACTGTCCTGGCATTTGCTCTAGAACCTCTGAGCCTTGCAGTCATGTTGCTCATAAATTGAAAGCAAAGGGTATAATAGATGTGTCGGAGTTCCTGCTGTTCCCTGGCATGGAGCTGCTAAGAGTTGGGTCTCCGTGTCCCTTTGCTACACAGGTAAGGATGGGACAACCTCTGTAATGTAAAACGCTGCCTGAACTGCCTTTAGCTCACTTTTAGGACCTGCTGGAGATTGGCCAGTAAGTGGTTCACCAGTTAGATGAAGATCTTTTTTTTTTTCTTTTCTTCTTTTTTTTCCAAACTTTATTTATTTATTTTTTTAAAGACAACAAGTAAACATTCTCATGTATTAACAAACTCAAGCATTAGAGAATGTACAAATACCTTTTGGAGAAAAATATTACTCAGTATACGATTAAGCCATGTAAAAGCTAGGTAAAAATAGAAGACTAAGGAATGGAATAGTCACAGTGAAATTGCATTTTCATACTAGGGAGACAATACGATGTTTACAAATGTGCATCCGGTTTATTTCGCTTGTGAGTATTTTCTCGAGTTGCATCCATTTACCTATAAAAGTTTCCAGTTTATCTTTCTTTATGGCTGAGTAGTACTCCATTGCATAGAAATACCACATCTTTTTTATCCATTCCTTGGTTAATGGGCATTTGGGTTGTTTCCACGATCTAGCTATTACAAATTGTGTTGCTATAAACATGGGTGCACATATATTGCTGTGGTACGATGTTTTTAATTCTTCTGGGAAGACACCCAGAAGGGGAATAGCTGGGTCAAATGGGACCTCCAATCCTAGTTTTTTGAGGAATCTCCACACGGATTTCCACAGTGGCTGCACCAGTCGACACTCCCACCAATAGTGGAGAAGGGTTCCTTTTTCCCCACAGCCCCTCCAGCATTTGTTATTAGTTGACTTCTTGATAACAGCCATTCTTTCTGGGGTGAGATGGAATCTCAGTGTTGTTTTCATTTGCATCTCTCGGATGACTAGTGATGTTGAACATTTTTTCATATATTTATTTGCCATTTGTATTTCTTCATCTGAGAAGTGTTTATTCATCTCAGATGCCCATTTTTGGATTGGGTCTTTAAATTTGGGAGGTCTGATTTTTTTGAGTTCTTTGTATGTTCTCGATAGTAATCCTTTGTCTGAGGAACAGCTGGCGAACAGTTTTTCCCACGTTGTGGGTTGTCTCTTCACTCTGTTGGTGGTTTCTCTTGCTGTGCAAAAGCTTTTTAATAAGATGAGATCCCAGTTGTTGATTCTTTGTGATACTTCCTGTGCGATGGGGGTTTTATTCATAAAGTCTTTGCCTACACCAATGTCTTCAAGAGTTTTACCTATTCTATTTTCCAGGAGATTTAATGTTTCTGTTTTAATATTTAGTTCTTTGATCCATTTTGAGTTTAGTTTAGTGCACGGTGAAAGATATGGGTCTAATTTTAATCTTCGGCATGTGTAGAGCCAATTTTTCCAGCACCATTTATTAAAGAGGCTATCTTTCTTCCAGTGAATGTGTTTGGTACCTTTGTCAAAGATAAGGTGGCTTAGTATGTCTGGAGTTGTTTCTGCATCTTCTATTCTATTCCATTGATCTTCAGGTCTGTTTTTTTGCCAATACCACACTGTTTTTATCACAGTAGCTTTATAGTATAATTTCAAATCAGGGATTGTGATGCCCCCTGCCTTGCTTTTGTTGCCCAGAATTGCCTTTGCTATTCTAGGTCTCTTCTGGTTCCAGATGAATTTTAGGATTGTTTTCTCTAATTCTGTGAGATATGTTGTTGGAATTTTGATCGGAATTGCATTAAATCTGTATAACAGTTTTGGAAGTATGGCCATTTTCACTATATTGGTTCTTCTGACCCAAGAGCAAGGGATATCTTTCCATTTTCTGATATCCTGTTCAATCTCCTTTTTCAGAGTAGTGTAGTTTTCAGTGTAGAGGTCTTTTACTTCCTTTGTGAGATTGATTCCTAGGTATTTCATTTTTTTAGATGTGATTGTGAAAGGTGTTGTTCCCCTAATTTCTCTCTCAGTGAGTTTGTTATTGGTGTACAGGAAGGCTATTGATTTTTGAGTGTTGACTTTGTATCCAGCTACACTACTGAATTTTTTTTTTTTTTTTTTTTTTTTTTGTGGGTACCGGGGGGACGACCTCAGGACCTCGCACGCCAGCAGGCGCCCGTGTCACTGAGCGATATCACCGGCCCCTTTTTTGTATGTGGGATCCGGGAGTCGAACTCGGGCCCTCGCACTTGCCGGGCAAGCGCTTAAGCCACTGAGCCATCTCACCGGCCCTACACTACTGAATTTGCTTATTAAGTCTAGCAATTTTTTAGTGGAGTTTTTGGGGTCTTCTACGTAGAGTATCATGTCATCTGCAAATAATGATAATTTAACTTCTTCCTTTCCAATCATAATTCCTTTTATTTCTTTCTCTTGTCTGATTGCTCTGGCTAAAGTTTCCAGGACTATGTTGAATAAGAGTGGGGACAGTGGACATCCTTGTCTTGTTCCTGATTTTAGAGAGAAGGCTTTCAGTTTTTGTCCATTTAGTATGATATTGGCTGTTGGTTTGTCATAGATAGCTTTTATCAGATTGAGATAAAGACCCTCTATTCCAATTTTCTGTAGGGTTTTTATCATGAAAAGGTGCTGGACTTTGTCAAAAGCTTTTTCTGCATCTATTGAGATGATCATATGATTTTTGTCCTTGGTTCTGTTAATATGGTGTATTACATTTATTGATTTACGTCTGTTGAACCATCCCTGCATCCCTGGGATGAATCCAACTTGGTCGTGGTGTATAATCTTCTTGATGATTTGCTGCATTCTGTTTGCCAGTATCTTATTGAGGATTTTTGCATCTATGTTCATTAGGGAGATTGGTCTGTAGTTCTCTTTCTTAGTTGGGTCCTTCTCTGGTTTGGTATCAGGGTAATGCTTGCTTCCAGGAATGAATTTGGGAGTATTGCTTCCCTTTCAATTTCATTAAAGAGTTTGAGAAGTAGTGGTGTTAGGTCTTCTCTAAATTTCTTGTAGAATTCGGCAGTGAATCCATCGGGACCTGGGCTTTTCTTTGTTGGGAAGTTTTTAATTGCATTCTCGATTTCATTGATTGTTATTGGTTTATTTAGGATTTTTATATCTTCTTGGTTGAGCTTTCGTAATTCATATGTATCTAGGAATCTGTCTATTTCTTCTGCATTTTCCATCTTATTAGAATACAGGTTTTCAAAGTAGGTATAGACGATCTTCTGGATTTCTGCAGGGTCCGTTGTGATATCACCCTTTTCATTCTTAATTGCGTGGATTTGAGTACTTTCTTTCCTTTTTTTAATAAGGTTGGATAAGGGTTTGTCGATTTTATTTAATCTTTCAAAGAACCAACTCTTTGATTCGTTGATTCTTTGTATTGTTTTTTTAGTCTCCAATACGTTAATTTCTGCTCTGATCTTTATAATTTCCTCTCTTGTACGAGCTTTTGGCTTAGCCTGCTCTTCTTTTTCTAGAAGTTTGAGGTTCACCATTAGGTTGTTTATTTGTGCTTGCTCTGTTTTCCTGATATAGAAATTTAATGCTATGAATTTCCCTCTTAGGACTGCTTTCATTGTATCCCATAAGTTCCGGTATGTTGTACTGTCATTATCATTCAGTTGTAGAAAGTGTCTAATTTCTTCTTTAATTTCATCTGTGACCCATTGGTTGTTCAGGAGGGTGCTGTTTAATTTCCATGTGTTTAGCAAATTCTTGTGGTTTCTTTTGCCATTGATTTCCAATTTCATTGCACTATGGCCTGATAATATACATGGGATAATTTCAGTTCCTTTGCATTTACTTAAGCAGGTTCTATGAGCTAGTATGTGGTCTATTTTGGAGAATGTCCCATGTGCAGCTGAGAAGAATGTGTATTAGATGAGGATCTTTTGTGTGCAGCATCAGAGAAATAAATATATGAACATTCATGGGAGAAGGGACTCCTCAAAGAGTAAATTCTGTCATTTACAACATGGATGGAACCAGAGGCCATTATGTTGAGTGAAATAACTCAGGCACAGAAAGACAGATACTGCCCGTTCTCACTCATATGTGGAAGCTAAAGGGTTGATCTCTTAGAATAAAGAATGGAACGGTGGTCACCTTAGTCTGGGGAGGGCGTGTCCACCCAGGTTGGAGGAGTGGAGAAAAGATGATTAATGGGACAGGGGAGCAGCTGGAGAGGAGAAGTAACCTCTAATGTTCTGTAGCACAGTGGGATTACTGTGGTTGACAATAGCTAATTGAATATTTCAAAATAGCTGGTATAGAGGTCGTTAAGTATTTCCAGCATAGAGGTGATAAATGTCTGAGATGATAAATATGCCAGCTTTCTTGATCTTATCATTATGCATTGTATACATATATTGAAATGTCACACTGCGCCCTGTAAATATGTAGAATTCCCATGTGTCAATTAAAAATAAAAGTATATTTAAAAGATAAAATTTAACAAGAGAAAGCACAAACCCAGTCAGTTCTGAAAGTTCAGGCACATGGGAACTAGTAAGAATAATAATATGATTAGTGATGACACTCACAGAATATAACAATGGGAGGAGTTTTGGAAGCTCTCCCCTTCTGCACCTGAGGACTCCTGAGTGTTCCTCAGGACTCTGCTCAGGTATCACCGCCATTCCCAGACGCCTTCTTTCCCTGGCCAGGTTTACACATGGATCTCAGGGGTCCTTAACTCCCACCTTTATGTGCCCTGATCATATTGCCCACTTCCTCCCCTGGAGTCTTACAGGCTTGTGATTGCTAGCTAGCCTGTAAGCTCCTGGGATCACCAGGACTTCGAGGACTTCTCTCTGTCCCAGTTCTGAGCCTCCTGGCTTATTGTAGAATAAATCAATGACTGTATGAGGAACTGGCTGAAGTAAGCAGCCAGCCAGATGTTGGGGTGAAAAGAAAGAAATGTGGAAGTTTATCAAGTCTGTTGTTAATAGGAGTACATCTCTGTAGTGGGATCTGAGTTGGGCCCAGGGAGGGCTGCATGCTTGAGGGCAAGTGCTTTGAAGGTGTTTAGTTGGGACAGAAATGCAAAAGAGGCCACCGGACACAGCATTTGGAGATTTTCCCTAATTATGGAGAGTGGTTGAGATAGCAACTAGACTTATATTTGTTTTTACACATTATATTTGAAATAGCTCTAGATGGACACGAGAATTTCAAATGCAGTGGGGAATTCCTGTGTCTTCACTCAGCGTCCCAGGGGCATCATGTGTGACCTCCACATAGCACTCGACCCTGGCAAATACACGTCCTTACGTCCTACTGGCCATGCTACAGATGACTCCATTTCACCTCTTTTCCCGAGATGGTCTTTCTCTGTCTGGGATCCCAGCAAGACTTCGTGTTGCATTAGTTGTCCCATCTCCTGGTCTTCCTGTCTGTGATGGGCCTTTTCTGACCTCGATGCCTTTAAGAGTACTGTTCAGGTGTTCTGTAGAATGCCCTTTGGTTTGGGGGTCTGATAGCTGCTTGTGATTAGACTAAAGTTAAACATTTTTTGGAGAGTAGTACTGATGGGATATTCTCTTCTTGGTTTGGGGTACCTGTGGTAGATGATTCTCATCGCTGATGATACCACTCTGATTGCTTGGCTAAAGCAGTGCTGCATCTACCATAAAGTTACTGTTTTCTCCTTTGTAATCAGTAGATATCTGGGGGAGATGCCTTGAGATTAGGCACGTAACTGGTGTCTCCTCGAACAGACGTCTCAGTTCAGCCCTCTTTGCTCTTCTAGTGGGGGTGCTTTCCTCCCTCTGTCCTTCCATGGTTGTTAACTGGAATCCTTTGCTACAAAAGGGTTGTTTCTCCTCCTATTTATGTATCCTGTTGTTTACCTATTTGTTAATATTAGCATGGATTTAGGAATACTTGCTTATTCTTTGGGTTATAATTCAGTGTTATCATTTATTTTGTTACTCAAATTGTGCCGGCTTGGACCCACTGATTGTTCTTTCTGATGTCTTTTTTTTTTTGTGGGTACCAGGGGTTGACCTCAGGACCTCGTGTGCCAGCAGGCGCCCATGCCGCTGAGCGATATCACCAGCCCTTTTTTCATATGTGGGTTCCGGGAGTCGAACTCGGGCCCTCGCACTTGCCAGGCAGGCGCTTATGCCACTGAGCCATCTCACCGGCCCTCTGTTGTCTTTTTTTTTTTTTTTTTTTTTTTTTGTGGGTACCGGGGGGTCGACCTCAGGACCTCGCGCGCCAGCAGGCACCCGTGCCGCTGAGCGATATCACCGGCCCCTTTTTCGTATGTGGGTTCTGGGAGTTGAACTCGGGCTCTCACGCTTGCAAGGCAGGCGCTTAACGCCGCTGAGCCATCTCACCGGCCCTCTGGTGTCTTTTTGATATGACAAGTATTTAAAATTTTTTTTCTTTTATTTTAAGATGTTTTGATTCTGAAAGTATCCTACATATAACCAGTGGGAGCCTCTAGAGGCCAGCACGTGTGTCCTTTTGATACGTCCTTGTCATTCTTCGAATAATTTCTTTCTAGTACTACAAGATGCTCCAGGCTCTTGTAGTCTTTTTTTCTGGAATTGGCCTTGGTGTCAGACATTTCCCCCAGGATCCTTGATCCCTGTGAAAATAGTACTTAGAAACCAAGACGTGGGCTCTGGGTGCACTAATTGTACTGGAGTGCCCATGTTGCAGAGCTGGAGTCCACTTCATGCTATGCATGTCTGTATTTGTCTACATCTACCTGTCAGTATAGAATCTAAATTTTAATGAGGGAATGGGGGTGTGTGAGAGTGATTGAGACTAGAATAGGCTGTTTTTCAAGAATTGGTGATACTATTGAATAACTTATGCTTTTTCTAGTTTTCTCCATAATGTGATTTTTGCAATAAGAAATAAAAACGCTGAGACAGGAGGATGGTGAGTTCAAGGCAAGCCTGGACTGTACAGTGAGACCCTGTTTAAAAAAAAAAAAAAAAGAACAAAAAGAGAAAAGAAAAGGTGTGATTCGAGGAATCTGTGAGGTAGCGACTTGAAGCAGGAACAGGACGGTGGAGGGCGTTTTGTTTCAGGAGGAGGAAACTAATATCCATAGATAGAAGAGGAATCCAAGAAAGGCCAAAGAAGAAAGAATAGAAGTCAGTGGAGCGAAGTATGAGAAATAGGAAAGTACGCAAAAATCAGTTCAGGATAGAGATGGCATTCAGCTTGGCAAACTGGAGGCGACCCAGCTTTTTCTGAGATGGAGGAGTGAGGGAAAGAAGGGAGGGGAAAGAAGACGGACAGCAAGAGAGAGGTAAGACTGTAAACGCTGCAGAGGTCACAGCTGGCCATGTGCAAGGCTCCCTGACCCAGGCCACGGCCAGCCTGTGCCCTGAGAGCCAGGGGAGATAAGATGTGACAACACCTACTCTTCTCCCACAGTAACCACCTTTGACACACTTGATATTTTGATTGATTATGGTACTAGGGATTGAACCCAGGGCCTTCATACTGAGCCACATCCCCAGACCCTCTCCCTCCCCTCTTTTAAAATATCTTTTATTTTTAAGTTGCACAGGCTGAGATTGAATTTGTGACCCTCCTGTCTCAGCCTCTCAGAGTGCTGGGATAATAGGGGTGTACCACCACATCTGGCAGGTATTTATGCTGAAGAAAACACTGCCATAGTGTGATTGGTAGGCACTGAAAATGTCAGTTTGTATCAGGCAGGATGGTATTTTTGTGAGGTTAACAAAATGACCAGATCAAGCTTGGGTGGGGCCACCTAAAGACCCATGTCATCAGCCAATGGCAGTCTTCTCCTGCAGCCCAAATGCCTACAAGCACACTTGTGAGTTTTCCCATCCTGCCAGCAGTGGTTCTGGAAATTTGCAGGCCAATGGTGTCTTTGTGGCCAGCCATCCTGGGGGCTGGAGTGCCCCTTGCCACAGTGTCTGAGCTGCTGCACACACCTGTGTTCAGGTTCGCCAGTCAGAGGCGTGGTGTGGGGGAACCTGTGTGTGGTCCCTTCTCACCTGTGTAACACGGCTTCATGAAGCCAGATTTTCCCCATCTTGTTCATTGCAGTGTTGTGTCTCTCCTCCCTGCAAGGTGGCTTGTCAGGCACAAGAAGGCTGGACCCTTCTTGTGGCCCCATCTTTTTGGCAGAGCCAGGCATGTAAAGCCTTTTACATTGTCTTCTGGTCTGCAGTTTAATGGATAAAACTCCTCCATTTCATTTACTAAGCCAGAACACAACCTCACTCTCCCACCAGGGATCCATGGGCTGTGGCAGATCTCGGGGCTCCCTGGACTAGAGAGGAATAGGCCCTGCCCATAGTTGCCCAGTTGGTGGGGAGAGGCATCCCCGTGCCTATTAGGAGCTGGGCCTTTCCCAGCTATGGCTGCCCTTGTGTTTGACGCAGTCTGTGGTGAATCTGACGAAGCAAGTGCACTATTATTCCCCCAGTGGTTAATATAATCTGACAGATAAAGTAGATTTTAATGAATAAATTATCTAAAAACCATTTCTGTTTCTTTGTTTGAAATGAAAACATGGCCTTGAATATGCTTTTCTGAGAGAAAGGAGAGATACTTTGATTAGGAATTCTCTGTACTTTTAGTTTTTGGTGGGGGTGGATCCAGCCTTCCACAGAAGCCCTCGGTGTTTCGGGTGGCCTTCAGTGTATCCAGGGGTTTCGGATGCACCTGCTCGTCTGAGTTGGCGCCTCCCATCTGCTATAGGAATATTCCAGGGACAGAGGACAGTGCACCTTGGATGTGGTCTCTACCTTCTCCTGCCTCTGTAGGCTCGCTCCCGCAGCGCCAAGGCTATAATTTGCTGCTGCCCTTTGCCAGTTTACAGGCTGTAATTTTGACCTGGGGCTTGACAAACTACCCAGGATCTGTTTGAGATGGGAAGTGAGATCCACATGCTCATAAGGATGAGCTCTCAAAGGTCATTTTCCTCACAGTGGTTTAATAGAGTTGATTTTATACTCCCTAAGGGATACAGACTTCCAAATTGTTGCAATCTTACTAAACTTAACATACACAGGCAACATTTTAAATGAAATTGTCTCTTCCAAGACAGTGGTTCTGAACCAGGAAGTTTTTCCATCTAGGGGCATTTGGCAGAGCCTGCAGACATTTTTTTTTAAGGTACTAGGGATTAAACCCAGGACACTACCACTATGCTCTTGAACTTGGAATCCTTCTGCCTCCTACGTAGCTGGGGCTGTATCCCACTGTCCCAGCTTGGAGCCCTTTTCGATTGTCATACCTAGGCGGGGGTAAGTGTTCTGGGGTTTAGTGGGTAGAGCTGGACATGTGCAATACACAAAACAGCCCACACAGAGTGATCTGGCTCCAAATGCCCACAGCACCAAGGTAGAGAGGTGCCACTCAGAAAGGACCAGAGAGGCATTTGCTTTTAAGCCATTCTCTGTAAAGGGCTTCCTGGGGCATTGTATGTGATGAGAGTCCTTTATAATTAAAGTCATGAGGCCAAAACCAAATATTTTGTCATGTTGCCTCTTGTTGGGTACCATCAGATGGAGAAGGCTATGGCCCTGGTTCACCTGGTGGCAAGATCACTTGGGACCTTAGCCTTAGCTGCCAGCAGGTCATAGAGGCTGGAAGCAAAAGTCATTAATGGTTTTCCCGATATATTAGTACTTCATTATTTTAATGAATCACCACTGATTAACTTTGTGCCTTAGAAATTTAAGCATAACTTTTGATTTTTGCAAATGTAGAAAATAGACTATTTTATTTCATGCCCCTTTGCTGCCTGTGGGACCTGTGGGCTTATACCTGGAAGGCATGAAAGGTGACAGTGTCTCTCATGTCACTGACAGCGAGCTCAATAATGCTGTATGGACAGTGATGAGGACTGGGTGTGCTACATTCACATTCCTCACAGGGCTAGGACAGTGATGGCAAACCTCTCAGAACTTTCAATGATACAAACAGCCCCCTGCAGCCTGTGTGCCATAGGTTCACCAATCACTGGCCTCGGACCTTGCGGGAGGTTTATAAACAGCACATGGTGTTTTCAGTGCATAAAAACACACCAATTCCAGGCTGCTACCATAGTCCTTCTTCCTTCCAGGTAGCAGGTCCTGCTCAAGTAAAGGGTTCTTTTCGGCCTCAGCCCAGGGAGACCTATTAATGTGCCCTCCTGGCTCAGATAGGGGTCTGTCCACATGGCACCGCGGAAGCACCTTTACTCCAGCAGGAGCAGCGGGCCCTTCTCATTGCAGACCAGGGAGGACCATGGACATCTGTACCCAGGGAGACCTGTTTGTGGGCCCTGCCAGCTTGGTCGAGGGGACTGTCACATGTGGCATAAAATCATCTTTACTGATGCAGGTGACATGCAGCCCTGCTCGTTGAAGACCAGGAAGGAGCCTGCAGGTCTGTTACTGAAACCCAGAGGCTGCCCTTTTCCTCCCTCTGAACAGTCTGCATGCATTCTGCCTTTTTAAATAGAAGTAATTTCTACTATGAAAGATGACTACAACACAGAAGCATAATAGAAGTAACTGTGACATGCCCTCCACATCTTAACCTCCCTGAGAAAACAGCTGTAGCAGTTTGGAACTTATTCTTTCAGCACCATTCAAGTGATTGGTTCATTCATCAGCACAGAGTTACTGCATTTCATGATGTGTAAAGTGGTGCCCAGGTGGTGGGGGCATCACACTTTACATTCATAGATCTTCTTTTTCTTCACACAAAATGGGGCCATATAATCTATGATATTCTAAGATTTATATTTAAAAAATCACAGTAAGCCCCTGACATCTTTCCATATGGGTGCTTATAAAAGTAGCCTCATTTTGAGGCAGAATATCGGTGTGTCTCCCAGGCAGTTCTTGAACTCTTTCACCCAAGCTGTCCTCTCGCCTCAGCCTCTGGAGTAGCCGGAACCACAGGCGTGCACCACACATGCAGTGGTCCTATTGCTTCTTTTATGTTGGATGTGTCAGGATCCGGGAAGGCTCTAGGGTAAGCTGCTCTCCTTTGGAATTGGACTGCCATTTGGGCTTAGGCTCCTTCCATTTCCCAGCTCTGCTGTGCCTCCGCTGTCATCCTCAGCACTGTCCGAGATGTTTACCACATCCTTGACCCCCAGCATGGGCACTGAGGGCAACATCTATAATGTGAACGCATCACTTCTGCTCATGCCACATTGGCCAGAATTTAGCCGCAGGATGGAACTTAGGTGCAAAGGAAATTGGGCAGTGTAGCTAGGAGTCTGCTCAGTAGGGAAGAGGGAGAAAATAACTAGATCAGTAGCATCCAGATAGTTCACAGTTTTTTTTACTAGTGCCAGTATCTTTGTGTGCAAATACTAGTATTCCTAAAATGTGGACAACTAGAAGTAGTTTAAATGAATGTACATTTTAAAGTTTTACCAATACTACCAACTTGTCTTCCAAAAAAGCTTCATCAATTTCCATTCCCACCATTGAGTGAGCACCCTGTTAGTGACAAGTCAACACATCTTTGTCAACATGGGGTATTATCCATCCTTTACCTTTCTTTCCAATATGCTGGATGAAAACACAGTAGGATGGATGGGTGGGTGGGTGGATGGATAGATGGATAGATGGATGGATGGATGGATACATAGATAGCCTGATTCTCATAGTTTACATTTCCATGATTAGTTGAGAGTGTAAAACTCGATTTATAATCACAATCATTCACATTTGCTCTGTGGATTGACTGCTTGAATCTTTTTCTAGTGTGTTTATTGTTTTTGTTGTTGTTTTAGTCTTTGTTGATCTGTAGCAGAAGCTTTATACACACACCTTCCAAGTATAAATTCTGTCACTCTTCTGATGAGCTTGCCATTCATTGCTGTGTGTTTTTTGTTTGTTTTTTCCTTTTTGAGACAGGGTCTCACTCTAATTCAGGCTGGTCTTAAACTCACTATGTAACCCAGGCTAGGTGCGAACGTGCGGTGATCCTCCTGCCTCAGCCTCCCAAGTGCTGGGATTACAGGTGTACATCATCATACCTACCTGCTGTGTATTTTTATCAGAATTATATCATTTTTGCATCATTATATTTTTTGGTCCATTTCTGCAAGACTTCTAAGTTTTTTGACTTATGAAGACTTTCCTTAGCCCAGATTAAAAATCTTTTATTCTTTTACATTTTGGGTTTTAGTCCACCCTATTTTTTATAGAATCTGAGGTGACAATATCAGATGGTTAGATTCTCCAGCATCACTTATTGAATTGTTCATTCCTTTTTTACTGATTTAAAATGCCACTGTCATTATAGTTATGTATGTGGGTCTATTCTGGGCTTTCTGTTCTGTTGATTTGTTTGTCTCACCCCCACTAATGCTAGCCTGTAATTACCATAAATTTATAGTGTATTTAATATCTGGTAGTGCTGAGTCTGTATTCATTATTCTTTATTAAAATTTTTTCTAATTTTATGCATTTCTCTTCTGCATTCACTTTAGAATCAACTTGTCAAATTCCATTAAAGGAGAACTCCTGCGGGTGTTTTGATTGTGCTTGCTTTGACAGTATGGGGGAGAACTGACATCTTTAGAACCCTTCAGGGAGAGTTTACTTAGAGAACATTTCCAGGTGTTCCCTCACAGACTGCAGTGACTGTAAACAATCCACCAAATGAGGACGGCGTCACAAAATAAGATGGCAGAGTGTACGGAGTGGCCTCATCCTGCTGTAGATGTCTGCATGGCGCTGCCGGTGGCACATTGCATTGTCTTGTCTGGGAGGTGACTCACGCCTGGCGCCTTGCTGCACATGTTGGGCGAGCTTCTGTGGGCTGCCCTGTCACGTTTCCCCAGGTCTTGCTCGACCTTCTTGGCTTCCTGCTGAGCCATAAACGACTCATAGACAATCCCAGAGGCAGCGGTTAGCCTCAGCTGTTCAGAAACAAACTCAGCTTTTTTTTTTTTTTTTTTTTGGTGGGTACCGGGGGCCGACCTCAGGACCTCGCGCGCCAGCAGGCGCCCGTGCCGCTGAGCGATATCACCGGCCCTTTTTTCGTATGTGGGATCCGGGAGTCAAACTCGGGCCCTCGCGCTTGCCAGGCAGGCGCTTATGCTGCTGAGCCATCTCACCGGCCCCAAATCTTTAATCTAAGTATGCAAAATGTGATTTCTGTCAGTTTTTCCACTTATATTATTGATGTCCAAGGAAAGGTAAGTGAAGGTTTTCTGTGAAGAATTGCTTTAAAATATTGTTTGAGTGAGCATCTTAGGCATTTTTCTTGTGAGATAAGAACATTCCCTGCTGTGCTTACAAGTAATCACTAGAGTCTTTTCAGAACAGAACTGGGTGTCCAGAAAAATGTCTCACTTAGTAGGTTAGTGTTAATAGTTTACTGTTTTGTGATTCGAAAAAAAAAATTTATAAGACCCAACCCACTTGTGTTTCTGTGTGTGGTTTTTTAAAATCACCTAGAAAATAAAGTACTTGTGGGCATCTCTGAAACCATGCACATTTGAGGACTTGATAAATTCTTCAGAGCTGATCTCCTGTGTAAATGGGGCACTGTGCCTTATTACCACAGAACAGCTACAGAGAGATGGTGTTAATGGCACACATATCCTTTAAGATGCTAAGCGATGCCTGGAGTACAGGGAGCAGTGGGCATGAGCCCAACTTGTAGGAGTACAGTGAGCTGCCGAAGCTGGGGCATCCGCAGAGCAGCTCCAGGGCTGCAGAAGTGAATGGGAAAAACCATACAGCTGTTGGCATTGCTGGAGTAAGATACCATATGAGACAATATAGAGACGTCTGGCTTGCCATCATTTATAGTTTTGCAAGAATTAAACTGAAGAACATCTGTTCAATGATGAGGCACGATATGTTATTTCTTCTTTAACATGCATGTGCTAGTCAGCAACCTCGTTCTTGAGATGTACTTGTAACCCATGTCTTCTCTGTTTGTTTTCCAGAACTATACTCAGTATATCCCTCTGTCCATCTATGACTTACAGACATGGATGGGCAGCCCATCCATCTTCGTCTATGACTGCTCCAATGCCGGCCTGATCGTCAAGTCCTTCAAGCAGTTTGCTCTGCAGAGGGAGCAGGAGCTGGAGGCAAGTGTGGCTGGGTTTCCTTTTCGTTCCGCTGGGTTGAGGGTCAGGAGAGGGGTCGGGGTGCTGGACATTGTAGAATGAGGAAGGCTTCCATGTTCTGAGGGTGAGGTGGCACATTTGTTGGGCGCTGGGGAGGATCTCAGTGCAAGCTGATGAACCTGTTTTACATCCCATCGTACATGATGTCATTTTAATCTGAGCATTAACCGATACCATTAACAGAGTTGGTTTGTGCTTCATTGGTCTCTGCCTGTAAGATAGTGTTAAAATAATACACATTTATTTTAGGAGAAATAGAACCATTTCTTCAATTCTAGTCTTCATTTTCACTAGCAACTTTGTTACTTCTTTTCTTGTGAGTTTTTTAACCGAAACCACCAAGCTAGATGGTTAAAACCAAAAACAGCTGCCACCCATAGCTCCCATGTAAGGAACCAGAGTGCTTGGATAATGAGGTGATATTTTGCCTGGTTTTTTTAATTAATATTTGATGCTTGAATTAAACAGTGAATTCTAAAGAGAAATTGAGGAGGCTGTTTCAATTAAGAGGCCTCCATCCTGTGGCTTGCACAGGCGTGTCAGAATAAAATATTCTGCAGCCTCCAGGGGGCCATGAATTCTGATTGGTTGCAATGCAGGAAATTCTCAATCCAGGAACAAAAAAATGTTCTTCAGTATGTTTCCTCAAGCCTTTTTGGGTCTATTCAATTTTAATGTATTGTTTTGTTTTTCACATTTCATCAGAGGATAATGCCGAAAGAGTCAGTAACAAAATTTGAAATTCTATTTGGTAGAATTTACAGTTAACGTGTCTACAGTTTAATATTTCATATGCGTAAATTAAGTCCTTGTGCGGAACACTGCATAAGAATGACTGATAAATATAATGCCCTTTATCCTTGGAAATGGCACTGAGAGCCACAGGTTTGTCTTCCTGTGTCTTTGTTTTGCATTCTATAATAAGAGAAGGCAAAGATCAAATTTCATATCACCAAATTTTTACCTTATTCTCAGGCATTTCATCTGGGTTTACCCAAGGATAGGTTGTCTAATGAATACTAAAAACCCCAAAGCACTGAGAAGTAATTTGTGTTTCTTCACATCAAGCAATAGACATTGCAAAGAATTTTTTATATTTAAAATATTTCAGTAAAAATGCTGAAGAATCCTGCCTGATTTTTTTATTCGTAGTTTCTGAGCCAAGAGGAGTGGTTAAAGAAAAGGCCAGTCCATTAACCTTTGTTAATTAAAATATTTTAAATACAGATCTTCTTACCTTCCACCAGAGGCTCACCTTTCTAGCTCATGAATCCTTAAAGTTTCCGTCCCAGCACTGGAGGCGTGTGCTCCTTCAGGACTGTATGTGTTCTCTGTAATGCCTCAAGGATTAATCAGCCCAAGATCTGTTCATTTCAGTAAGCGCAAGGAAAAAAAAAAAAAAAAGGATTTACATGCATCTTTAAAAAAAAAAAAATGTAATTGACTCATTCCTCATGGAAAAGATGAAATGGAAAAGAACGTTAACTGAGGCGGCAAGTGGAAGCGCAGTGTTACAGCGTGTTTTATAATTAGCTCTGATTTTTATCTTCATTCTTTTTATAATTACAATGTAGATCAGCCCTGTGTTTCTCCATCATACCTACTATTATTGGCTATTGTTCAGTCAGTCTCTTGCATAAGCAGCAGAAATTGAAATGATAAAATTGGCTTCTGGCTAATATCTTAATGTTTGCTTTAGTCATTTACTCTTTGCTCCAGAAATAGACATCCTATGTGGTCTATTAGGTTTATACTTTTAAAATATTTCTTCTTCTCCAGCTAGCCAACTTCTTTGTAAATTTGCAATATATTTTAATACTTTTTGTTGTATAACATGTGATCTGGGAGAAACTGGCAAGTAAATGATTTGTACAGATGTTTAAAAAATGAGGGGGGCGGGGGCCAGTGAGATTGCTCAGCGGCTTAAGCGCCTGCCCGGCAAGCGCGAGGGCCCGAGTTCGACTCCCGGAACCCGCATACGAAAAAGGGGCCGGTGATATCGCTCAGCGGCACGGGTGCCTGTTGGCGCACGAGGTCCTGAGGTCGACCCCCGGTACCCACAAAAAAAAACAAAAAACAAAAAACGAGGAGAGCCTTGCCTTATTCATTTGGTTGGCACTGGGATAGGGGGAGCAAATCCCTGTGCTTCCTGTTGGTCTTTGCGGCACCCTGATTGAATTTGGGATCATATCAGTAGGAAAAAAAGGGAGGAAAGAAAGAAGTGAGTGAAAAATGACTATCATGCAGGAACGTGGTTAGTTGGAACACAAAAACCTTGAGATAATAAGACAAATACAAATATAAGTGACATAAATTTTCAGAGCTGATCATCAGCTTTCATGTTCTTTGTGGCACAGTGCTGTTCTGGCCCTGGAGGTTGGTTTGTCGAGTGCTTCTTTCTCTGGAGGCAAAACCCAGAAGATGACTCCATAAAAGCACAGTGTAATTTATTGCATGCAATTGAAATTTCATTATAGTCAGAAATATGTATGCCTGTCACTCAGGAATCTGCCTTGTATTTTTCATTATGTCATATTATTTTGTAATTTGAAAATTAAAGAAAATCTTCAAGTCTCTCTGCTGTCAGTGTTCTTTTTTAAAGAAATATTTTTATTTTACCAAATTACTATATCCCATCGTTTAAAAAATTAAAGTATGCAGAGGGCTTCTTTATAATGAATAAAATAGTCCCTGGCCCCAGCCTCCCAAACTGGAACTCTGTTCAAAAGGCATCTCTTTGAACTCTTTCCTCCTTACCTGCAGATCACACACAGATGGTCCTGTTTCTAGGTTCTCCCATCGTGGACTCTCTGCTGTGTCCCAGAGCTAAGGTGGGACTACCACTAGTGACTCCTCCGTAAGAGTTAGAAAAATAAGATGGAAGACTGATAATGAGAAATATGTTATGTGGTAGTTTAATTAATATGTATTTGTACTTGACAGTGGGTTCTAAAGAGAAAGTCCTCAGTTGAAGACTAGCCACTCTTTCTGCTTGTCATTAGCTACTCTTTCTGATTTTCCACTACCATTCCAGATAGCACTCCATTTGGTTTCTGTATATGTTGTAAGCTTTGGAGTATTGAATAATATCTTATGTTTTTATTTCTAGTTTTATCATTAATAGTTAAGGCCTTCTGTTTTTAAAACTCTTAGTTTCCTTCCACCACCACCACCCCGTCTTCCAACTCTGTCTCTGTACTTTTACTCTTGTAGTTATCTTCCGTTCCCTGAAAGTGACTGGGTCCTCTGTGCTGGGTGTATGGAGAGTCTGTAAGATGATAAATGTTGAACTCCATTGCCTGATCATGACCATGTAAATATATTCATTGAGTGACTGGATAGGGTGCTGTGGTTTCCATTTTTGTGGTAGTTTGTTTGCTCTTTCTGTAGTCTTTTTTTTCCTTGAATTATATATAGATCCTTAATAGATGCTCAGTGTTATGGTTTAAATATGAAGCATCCCTCAGAAGCTCATGTATTGAGGGCACTAACCTCATCAATGAGTTAATCTGCTGATGAGTTCATTAGCTGAATGGTCTGTTAAGACAGGGGGCTCAGTTGGAGAAAGTAGGTCACTGGGGCCAGGCCTTTGAAGGGTGTATCTCTTCTCTGGCTCTTCCCTTCCATTCTGCTTCCTGACTGCCATGAAGTAAGCAGCTTTTTTCTGCTTTACCCTTCTGCCATGATGTGTCAGCCCTGCAGCTAGCTGACCATGGACTGAAACCTAAAACTGTGAACCAAAATATATCTTTTCTCCTTTAAGCTATGTAGTCAGGAATTTCGTCCCAGTGACAAAAAGCTGACAAATATACTCAGGCTCCAGATTCTCAATGCCAGAGTGTGTCCTTCCTCAAAGACCCTTGTTCCAAGCCCTCTACCACCACTTCCACTGACAGCTGTCTACAGGCCTTCCTCAGCCGCTACCCAGCTCCCCTGGGTGCACTCACTGTATTCTGGACCCACCTGTTTCTCTTTCTTGATGCTCTTCTTTGTTCCACCAGGGCACATCCTCAAGTACCCACCCAGAAAGGATCTTCCCCAAGCAATAATGACATTTACAGCATTCAGCTCTAAGCAATGGAAAACTCACTCTTGGTTTTTAAAGAAATAACAGTTTGTTTCTTTCTAATAAGATCTCTGAGGCAAATGATTTACTTCTCGAGCAATGCCCCTGGCATCTTCCTCTCTGGCATCCTTCATTGATTGGTACTTTATCCTTATGACTGCCACTTGCCCACCACAGCTTGAGGCATTTCATCTATCTCTGCAGCAGGGTGCAGTGGGCAAGGGGCAAACCCGGACACACCTGTCTCCCTTATTAGACAGTAAATGCAGACTTTCCTCTAGACCCCATTGGTGACAGTTGGTCCATAAAGCCAGCCCAGATACAGAGCATGGGGGTGGGAAAAGGAAGTGGAGTTGGGAATGGCCTCTGGATTATCTGCTGAGGAGTGGCAGTCACATTGTACCGTGTGTGGTATTAATAGTGTGCCTGTAGAATTTTAGGTCATTTTCACTCTTAAAGCAATCCTACTGTTACTACCAAAAATACAAAGGTACGACTATTACTATCCAGATAAAAGCCATTAAGGGGATATATATAGTCGTGATATACTTCATATATGTTGAATGAATTGGGAAGAAAGAAAAAAAGAGCATTCAAATACTTTCCCAACAACTTTTGCTCACACATTTAATCCTTGATCTGTTAGCTGAAAAGGAAGGCCAAATTGTAAATAAATCGGTCCTCTTTGAAGTGGTCTTTATTCAGTGCTGTCCCTCAGGTCTGCTTCTTTCTAGTGGCTGCTTCCCAAGGGCAGTTGCAACTCTCATCTCCACTGAGACAGCAGTGTGGTGGAATCAGATCTAGACAAGGTATTCTTCTTGGTGGTTGGAGCCAGAGGCAGATGCCTTTATGAGCTCAGCTCTATCACAGTAATACCAGCTTCTGAATGTCACTGCCTTCGTTTGATTCAGCACTGGACAGCTCATCCATAGTACCCCGGCAGGAGCGGAAAGGGGCCTTCCCAGAAGAGACTGGGTTGCCATGTCTTAGGAAGAATCTTTGATTGACGTTGGGCCTATCAGTCGTGGCCCTTTCTCCTGCCACTTGTTGACATTTTGCAAGGCTTTGCTTAAGTTGGCTCCATGCATGTTGTGTTCCTGTCTGACATTGTTGCGGGGTCTGGTCCTGCAGCACGGAAGCTTGTCTGAGTCACTCATCTTCCCAGCAGACATGGGCTGGGTGCTGCAGCATTGCTGGGTGCAGGACCTACTCACCCAACTCTCCTTGCGAACATTCTGAGGTGAACCAATATGGGGTGCATTCTCCTTGTGTGTCAGTCAGTGCAACTAGTCATTCTAACAAAAATATCCGTATTGTTGGGTGTTCTCAAGAAGTGTTAAGGCTATATCCCACAGAGCTAAGCAGTTCATATTTTAAGATATTGCGCTTCTTTTCCTACTACTGCAGTCAGGTCCACTGTGTGCCTATTGGAATTCTCCACAAAGGCAGTGTTCTGTTTTTACAAGTTAATTTGTGGTATTACAGTGTCCACCTATGAATGAATGCCACAGCCTATGAATGCCACAGCCTCATCCTTAGGTTACCTGTGAAAAGGCATGTTCTTCATTGCCGTTTTCTCCATGGACTTGCCATGGTCATGGTGCTCGTGATGCTTCAGGGCAGGATCCACAGTGCTTATGCTACAACAACTCAAGCCTTGCTTGTTTCTGTTTTCCAAGTTATGATTTTCATGGTTCATGTTCTTTCTCCTCTACTTTTATCATTTGTAGGCAAGGAGATGAGCCAGCATCTGTTATATAATATTTTTACTTTCTTCAATTTTTAAGTGATATTAATTTGTGGGCTTTATAAAGAAAGATACCCTCCACTTTTATGTATTATCTGTTTCCTCCAGTATAATGTCTTTCTTTTATTTTTTTATTCTTTTCTGTACTGGAGGCTTAGGATGATCTGTTGTTCTCATATTGATGAATGAAGCAGAATGAACCTGCTGTTGCTGTGCGTCTCAGGCTGTCTTGTCTGGTGGGAGGCAGGTGGCCTGGCTGCTGCCTGGGGCTCAGGTGCCCCACGCAGGATCTGAGTGTGGGGGAACCACTGAGGGCTGGGAGCAAGGAGTGGCACACGGTCCAGCGTAGTGCCCAGCCTATGGTCAACACTTAACTAAAGTCCGCTGACATAATGAACAAGCGGAGCAGAGCTCTGGCTGCATAGATACTCACCAGGTGCTGGGCAGGGCTGGAAGTAGGGAGAAGTCAGGTGGCTGTGGCAGGGTCAATGGTATGGCGACTGAGCAGGGCCCATGGCGGAGGAAGAGCAATGTGCTTGTGGCAGGAAAAGAAAGATGTCCACAGCATTTTGGTACAGGTAAAATGGAGCAACTATTTCCTGAGCCAGGAAGACTGTGAGGCTGGGGGCTGGATGAGGCTGTAGAGCCATGTGGAGTTTGAGGTCCCTTCAGAGACCCCACCCCAATGTGCACCAGAAGGTGTTGGAGGCATCCCTGGATAGACTGTGGCTGAAGCCAGGAGGTGTGAGTGGCTGGAGAGGAGAGGCAGGGGCCTGCGCTACAACGCTTTGGGAGCCCCAGTGAATAGGAAAGAATGAAGAAAACCAAGAGCAGTGTGCTCTGGATGTGGGGTGGGAGGAAACATTCCTGGAGGCAGGGAGAGTCAGCAGATGGATGTGCTGCTGAGAAGATACACAGTGAAGACCATGGACAGACCTGTGTCCACCATCAGGGCATCAGTGGCTCAGCAGATCATTTCAGTGTGGACACTGGGCATTCATGAGTGACTTTGACCTCCGTCAAGAGCAAGTGGGAAAACAGACAAGTGGAGAAACCCAGGACCCACAGCTCTTCAGGAGAGCAGAGAGGTGGCAGGGAAGCTGCAGGGAGGCACGGCATCAAGGGAGGCACCTTTCTTTGCTCTTTTTTTCACTTGTAGTTGTTATCTGTGTGTGTGTGTGTGCAGGCATTGTTTGAGTTTGTGTGTTGTCTTAGTAACTTTTCTTGTTGCTGAGACAAAATACCAGATGCCCAAAATTAAAGGAGGAAAGGTTTAGATAGCTCACAGTTTGTAGGGGTTTCAGTCTGTAATTGGCTGGCTCCAAGGCAGGGTGGCATGGTGGAGAACAGTTCGTGGTGGGCAGATGTAGCAAAGCAACAAGGGACCTTAACAGCATCTTTCTGCCCCTTGTATATTGTATCTAGGCTGCCAGGATTAGGGTGGTACCAAACCAATCAGTGGACTAATTTAGTAACCACACACCCTTAATCCCAGCATCACACACTCGAGATCCAGCCACCTCTGAAAAAGCCCCCAGTATGACTCATGAGGCTTTGGGGGGACATCTAGACCCAAACCCTAACATGTGTGTACTAATGGGAGTAACTCAGCAGTTTCTGAGGGTGGTCCTTAAGTTGTGGTAAGAGGGAACAGGACTCAGCACAGGCAAGCAGGATACCATGGAGGGGCATGGATGGTGGTGTTCAAGAGAGGGGCCAGCAGGGGCAGAAGCTGTGGTTGGGGGAAGGGTGGAGACACACTGCCCAAACCGGTGCAGGGAGACCAAGTATGCACACACGTGTATGCACACATACAAACATGTATATACAGGTATACATTCATACACATGTACAAAAATATAAATACACACAATTACCCACATTTACACATGTACCTTTACACACATACACATACCTATACATATAGACATTCACGTGTACACACATAACACTTAAACATATATGTACACACACACTTTTACACACACATATGTGTGCACAGTTTTTGTGCCTATGTGCCTACTGTTTTTGTAGCCATGTTCCTTTTGTAGAAAGGTGGAGTGAGTTTTTGGAGGTGGAACACAAGTGCAGTTTATGGGTCAGTCATGTAGGGTGGGCTGAGGATAGGGGAGAGCATACATGTTTATTCTGAGCTACTGCTGCTTTCCCCAGCTTTCTCTCTCTCACTCGCTAATGGAAACAAAAGCTTCCTGTGCTCCTATCACTCTGAAGGAGCCAGGACTCTGATGACTCAGTTCATTACAGTTAACTCAGCGGCGATGCAGTGGGCGTTGATGGACAGCAAGTGTCCAAGTGGTTTAAACAAGATACTTAGCTCATCAATGTAAAAAGTGAACTCTTCTGTGCTTGAGTATGAAGAATAGGACCCCAAGGGAAGTAGCCGTGGCCTCTGCCCCCAAGGTGGCCTGTGCCTGGTGGGATGAAGGACCCACAAATTTGTCTAGGTTGCAGGACAAAGTACTATGGACAGAGGCAACCAGGGGCTCTATCACAGCGTGCAGACGAAAAACCAGTGAGGACCAGGGATGACTATGACAGAGGGTGACAGCTGCCCTGAACCTTAGAACATGGACGTGGCCCATGTATGGAAGGGTAGGAAGAACATTTTGATGAGAAGGAATGTGGGATCAGGCCAGGACTTGGGAACATTTTAAAGCTCTGGAAGACTCCATGGTAAGGCTGAAGTGCTCAGTCAGTACTTGTTAAAAGCATCCATGTAGCGCTGGATACAGGATTTTAGAGCAGATCACCATCAACACTGAAACCCAAATCCTCCCTTGTGATGCAGAGCTCATCTCTTTTCTAATGAGTGCTGGCTGCAGGAGGTGCAGACTGGGCTGATGGCTCCACGGACGAGTCATTGTGGCTCTCAGACTGTAAGCATACCACGTGGAACACTCATACTCCTTCCACGGAAGAGACAGAGCTCACGCGCTGAGTGCCTCCCTGTGACAGCAAGGGTGGGCGCAGCTCTTGGCCACGGCCTGCGTACTTGGACTGCTCAGTGAGCACTAGGACAGGACACTGCTTTCCCCCAGTGTCTGGGAGCTCATTGTGTGGGGAGATTAAGGCCTCCTCTCTTCCTGATGTACAGGGTTGCAGAATCTTAAGCATCTTCTTTTCTTTAGTTGTTGACTCTAAGAGCAATTGGGGAGTGGAATTTGGTTATAATTTTTAATGAACCATCTTCACTGAATCATTGAATGGTTTTGGAGCATTTAGAATCTGCTGAGTTGCCATTAGCTAAATGGGCTTAAAATAATGAATAGTTCATTTAGGTAAACTCAGGATAATTGTGATAAACAGTGCTAAAGGCAGCTGTAGCTGGCCTCTGAAGTGCAGTCCTGAATTGTTGCCCACAAAAAGTGACTTCACTCAACTCCGGGCCAGTACAGTAAGTCCCTGACTTACAAATGAGTTCTGTTCTGGGAGAGCATTTGTAAGTCAGATTCATTTCTAAGTCCCACAGAGTGAGACTTAGATACCTTTGACACAGATATACAGCGTAAAGCATGAAAAAATCAAACACACACAAAAATACTGTAAATAAACTATTTTTACTTTTACAGGTGAAGTAGTGGTACAGTACTTTCGTGATTTGTTCGCATAATGCAAGATCCATTCATATCTGTGAAAGTTCGCAACTCAAATCTTCCTAAGTCAGGGACTAACTATTTCGAAGCTCCCAGCAGTTGGTGCCACCTGATTTTTTTAAGTTATCCTTTAATACTCTATATAATTATTTGAGTTATATATTTAAAATACTACTTGAGCTTGGATCTGCTGTTTTGGTATAGTAATTGTCAGATGCTAGATCTTTGAATGTTGATGGAGCTGGAGAAGTAGGAGGAGCTTCACTTCGAGAGTTCATCTTCCACTGAATTTTGCAGGAATGTCCCTTCTAATTAGGTGGTGTTGAATTAAGAATTAAAGTTGCTTTATGGCAGAACTAAAAGTATTGCTGAGGAGATGTTACTCTCAAAATTCACTCCTTAAGGTTGCCTTTGAAGTATTGGTGCCCCTGTCTTCTCATGAGGATGTCTTTCATGTGTGTTTGAGAAGGGACTAATGTCAGAGTCTGATCTGGGAAAGAAAGGCAGGTGCTGCCCTGGGCTAGCAACAGTATGTCTGAAGCGAATGGCCACAGGCCTGGGGGGTGCCAGGCTGCTGAGCACCTCAGTTCCTCATGGCCCACAGGTGAGAAGATGCAGCAGATGTCTTTTTTGGATCTGGGGCTGCGAATCACATCTAAAGACTTTTCTGGGCCGGGTCATACCCTCCAGAAGGCTATGAGGAGCCTCCCGGTTCCCAGGAGAAACACTTACATGCAGGTGCTGCTCCGCTGGGCCCTTGTAGGTAGAAACTGGAGTGTCATACCTGGCTGCCTTCACGGCCCTGCAAGTTACTAATAGCCTCCTGTGCAGCCCTGCTTCCACAGAATAATTCCAATTAAAGAGTCCATATCTTAGACGAATATATAACTAAAACAGTGTACGGGAAGTAACTTATCTGTTAAGATGGATATTTTATTCTTGGGTTAGCAAGACTGAAAATAATGATCATTGGCAGAATACTTTGCCTCAACTGTAAGGATGTTTTTTTTAAAGCCAGGCATGGTGGTGCATGCCTGTAATCCCAGCACCCGGAAGGCTGAGGCAGGAGGATCACTGTGAGTTCGAAGCCACCCTGGGCTACAACATGAGTTCAAGGCCAGCGTAAACTGCACAGCAAAACCTTGTCTCAAAATGACAAAAGAGGGCCGGTGATATGGCTCAGCGGCATAAGCGCCTGCCTGGCAAACGCGAGGTCCTGAGTTTGACTCCCGGTACCTGCATATAAAAAAAAAAAAAAAAGGAAAAAAAAAAAGATAAATGGCCATTTCTTCCTACTTAGCATTGCTTTCCTTTTAATCACTTGTCAGCCATCCTTATACTTCCGTGCCCAGTGGTAGTTAATGGTGCTTATTAAAATAGTGTAAGTCTGCCAGCAGCTCCAGACAGGTATCTCCAAGGCTGTGTCTCACACTTCAGGACTCTGCTTCATTCTGCTAAGGTGCACCCAGCCTTCCTGGTGCCCACACTGATACAGATGTTGTCCACTCTCCTCCATCCCAGCCATCTTCCTGCCAGCCTGGTCATCAGAGGACACTTCCGTGCAGCCCCCCCCACCCCCCGCCTCAACAGTGCCAGGTCATGGGGCCTGTGCTGTGCTCAGATGCCTCTGCAGCCCCTGGATCCCTTGCCTGGGCCCTGTGTGACTCATGGCTGATGAGCTGCAGACTAGATCATGCCCAGACTTGTCATCTGGCGTTGGGGGGGGGGGTCAATGCCGTGGACCTGAAAACTAATTTCCTGTGCAGAGCTGTTGCTTTGCCGATCCATATTAGCTTATACAGCCAGAGTCCAGGAAATTATTTTTAACATGATTTTGCCTTCCCTTTTGTCTTTGCTTTTAAAACCCCATATGTTACTGGTGGTTGCACAGTAGCCTAGATGTGCTCAGTATTACTGAGCTCTGAACTGTACATCTAAAATAGTTAGCACAGGGCTGAGAGTGTAGCTCAGTGATAGAACACTTGCCTGGCTTGCGTAAGGCCCTGGGGTTCATTCCTCAGCACTGCAATCAATCAATAGATGGCTAACATGGCAAATTTTCTGTTACATATAATTTACTACAACAAAAGCACCCATTCTTCTAGAAATTGCTGTTTTTAATTAAAAGATTTATATTTTATTGTGCATACAAGTATTTGACTTGTACTTAGGGTTTAATGTTCTTGTATCAGAAGGGGTTATTGATAAAACTCACAGCCTTTAGTACCTTGCATTTGAGAAATTCAAGATGTTAAGATAGAGTTTATGGGAACTACAAGAATATATTTGTTATGGTTTGTGTCTGGACTTACTCCCAAAGCCTCATGTGGTCATGGGGGGCTGGCTTTTTAGAGGCAGCTGAATCTAGAGTTTGTGATTGGTTCATTGTCTAGTGCTGGGATTGGTGGTATGAGTGCTACATCTGCCCTAGGGCAGGTAGCCTGCATACAAATACGGGAGGAAAAGAGGCTTGCTTCTCCCTTTTGCCCCCTTTGGCTCTTGTTGCTTTTGTATCTTCTGCCACCATAAACTGTTTCCCCTCAGCCATGCCCCCTGCCTTAGAGTCAGCTGCTGATAGACTAAAACCTCCACAAACTGTGAGCTAAATAAACTTTTCCTTCCTTAATTTTGGGTGTTAGGTATTTTGTCTCAGCAACAAGAGAAAAGTAACTAAGACAACATTCTATACCATCATCACTAGGCTGGTCCCTAGGAACCAATATAGCTTTCTGTGGATTTGATTTAAAAGGTGCTGAACATGCTGTGTGGAATGTTGGTGTTATAGATGCCTGGCATAGTTTAGAGTGAAAAACGGCCCTAAAAGCAGAAGTAGCTTGTTGGCAATCTAGCCTTGTCCTGACCTGATAGCTGAACAGTTCCATTGCTTCTTGAGACCTCTGCTTCCTTGTTGCTGAAGATCTTTGAAAATGGAGATAAAAGTTACCTCATCAGGATGTTGTAAAAAGCAAATAAAATGGTACATGTGAAAGGGCTTTGAGAAATATTAAGAACTGTGTGACTAGAAGGAATATTAGTAAGGTGCAAAAATGGCCATGCACATAAATGTACTTTGCAAGACACAAAACATTAGTGGCCGTCTGTGGTGAAGAGCAATGCCGCTGGACTCATTCCACCTTCCTCGGTGCTCCTTATGATTGCAGATGTGCAGCACCTTTCCTTCTCAGAGGTCTGCTGTTGTCTGAATGAAAAGAAACATCATCATGTCCCTGTGGTATTTACAAAATAAACCCAAGACATGTCTTAAATAACAAATAACTTAAATCCCTAGAGGCAGAATGATCAGCATTCTGTAACATGATTCTCCAGATCTTTGTTGCTGAATGGCCTGATAAATGAATAAAACTGCATTAGAAGGCGGTTCTTTCTGGCATTAAACTTCATTTTATCAGGCTCCAGGTGGAGCTATATTATGCTGTATCCCTAACTAAAGTGGGCTGGATTAAATTTGAGCTCGTGGTAGATGGCTTTTATCATGGCAAATAATGGGTACTCCCAGGCCAGTAAGTGAAGGCATTCTGAAAGTTTTGTCTACCTGTACAATCAATATTTTCTGAGTTTCAAGTTTTATTATTTTAAATATTATGTTCAGACATTATAATCCAGGCCAACAGAAAAAATGCAAGCGCTTCTTTAGCAGCCTGTGCATTCTTCAGGGTTTTTTTCTTCATTTTCTTCAACCCTGCGGTTGCCCCCATCCAGTTTGCCCTTGCAGTGCTGTTGAGGGCCTTTGGGAGCTCATGTTCTCCCTGGGCACCCAGAGCTTCCCACGCCTTTTGAGTCATCACATCATCCTAAGACAACCACTGTGCATTGCCGTTCTGCTCCTGAGCTGAAGCACTTCCTTTGGTGAAATGGTCCTGACACTGTTCTTCACTATTATTTTCAGGAGCAGGCAGAGCAGTATGTGTGCACAATCCCTCGTGCATTAAACTTATTAAATTTTACTGCCCCAAATCCTGTGCATTCTTGTGAACATCATTATTTCTGAAAATGACAGCAAAACCTGTGGTATACTTAAATCTTGTCACATGCACATACCTTTTGAAGCAGAGAAGAAAAGCAAAATGCACATGCTAGAATAGTTGTGTTTGGTGTGTAGGGTTCCATGTTCAGTTGAATACTGTTCTTTGCTGGTGCTCTGGGAACCCTTAATTATCCGTGGCCATGTGGTAAGTCAAGATCAGTCAGTCCTGTAATTTTTTAACATTTGGCTGCATTGCATAATTTATAAAATTTACACTTTTAATTAGATTTTATTAAGTCAGAGGAAAATTTTGTGTGCATTCTCATAGTGTACAGTAATCATCTTGGAGACTGTCCTACTACTGCCTCTGTATGGTATCAACCTTACCTCTGGGGTCTTTGCCTCATGATTGAAGTAAAAATCAAGCAGGTGTTACTACCTGCCTTAAATGGAGATTACATTTTTAATTTAAAAAAAACAAATACTTTCTCCCTGATTACAAAATCAGTGCACATCTGTAGAACATTTAGAGAAATGTGGTAAAGATAGGCAACCTGAAGGAGAGAATTCATCCATCAGCCTTTCCCAGAAGGACTCGGTGGTGAAAACGCACAGCTTGAGGGGCCTTCGTTGAGTCCTCCTTTCCTTCTCTTTCCAGTCCAACTTACCCTCCAGCTGTGTCAGCTAAGCCAGTATCTTCTGTGTTCTCCCCATAGGTTGCAGCAATCAACCCAAACCACCCACTTGCCCAGATGCCCTTGCCCCCGTCGATGAAGAACTGCATCCAGCTGGCGGCCTGCGAGGCCAACGAGCTCCTGCCCATGATCCCTGACCTCCCAGCTGACCTGTTCACGTCCTGTCTCACCACCCCCATCAAGATCGCCCTGCGGTGGTGAGTGCCCTAGTGGGCTAGGATCCAAATGCAGGGGTCTAAGTTGGCTGCTGGAGTTTTCAGAGCCCAGACTACAGTGGGGGCATCCTTGTCTTCTCTTGGTGTCACAGGACTCTAGGTGGATACTGGGACTTATCTGAGAATGAAAGGCTCTTCTTCCTCCTGAATCAGGCTCTGTGCTGTTTCCAGCTTTGTGATTTGCAGGAACACCCTGTGCAAGTCTTTGTTAATTGTAGAAGCATTGTTAGTAGTACCAACAAGGGTCATACTGATAACTGACTTTCCTAGGTAGGGCTTATTATGAAAAAAGAAGTTGTTTCATTCCTTGTTTGAAGTGTAATCTTTCAGTTTATTCTTAGCACTAAAAAAATCATGATCTCTTTCCTGCCACCATTCTCTTCAGAGCTGAGCACTAGGGAATTGCTGAGGAAATGTGTGTGGGTACCCAGACAGGAGAGCCTGCCTTTAAGAGCCTCATCACTGGCAGCCCTTCCTACAGGATGTGTGTGTCCCTCCTGCAAATCCAGCTTCCTCCCAGGCCACCCTGCCACTCTTCAGTGCCTTCTTTTTCATTTTAGGTGTTGATGAGAAGCTTGCATGCAGTAGTGGGTCCCCAGTAAGTTGACAGATTCTCTCTAGTGGGGTCAGTGAGAGCCACACAACAGTGTTTTGCACTGGACTCTCAGTGGGATGTCTTCCTTAGGTTCTGTCCAGACGGTCTAGCAGCACAGACTGAGTCTCCTGGTCTCATCCCCACGCTCTGGAGAAGCTACTGAGAAGTGTAACCCAGGAGCTAATGATGACAACAAAGGGATCAGCCCTGGGGAGACCCTTCTGGGTGACCAAGCCTGGGGCAGGAGTGGCAACAGGTTGCTGAGCTGCTGGGTTGAGGAACGTGGCCTTCTTGCTTTGCCTCTGCAGCTAAGCCCTGGGTGGGAGGGCATATTAGTGGGGCTGGCTGAACCACAACCCCTGCCACCTGTCTTCCTTCTCCGCTCCTAAACCCCAGTCTTGGTGGTGTGTGTGTGGGGGGGAGGCTCCTTCCAGTATTTCTTATCTCCAAGAAGTTAGTGATGAGGAGGAGAGGGGCTGTCTGGAGTGGACCAGAGCGGATGTAGCTGTGTCTCTGCTGCCTGAGCTTTCCCTGCCATGTCTGCCAACACAGTCTGGGTCTCTGCATGGTGCAGCCTATTATGGCAAACTAGACAACCCGAGGAGCATAGGCACCACATGGGAGTGATCACGAGTTACACGAGGCAGCATTACTATAAAAACAGGTGTAATTTACATAATGGAGGAGAAAATGGAAGTTACTAGTAACAAGAAGTGTAAGAAATAGTATCAAAAAGGACACATAGAAGTAGAGGTCTTGTGGTGTTTGAAGCAAAGAATACTGCAGGTGAGATCCTAGCAGGAAGAGGCCACCAAGGCTGAGAGAGTGGGTTAGAGGACCCCACCGGGGAGCACATGGGGACAGCAGGCCAGCAAGGAGGCAGAGAACATGGGCACGCTCGAGGACACAGGAAGGAAGTCAGCACCAGCCCACGGGGAAGAAGATTCCTGCTGAGAAAAACAAAACATGGCAGAAGGGAAGGCGCCCAGAACTGGGAAAGGTGGAAGCTGTCAGACCGAAGGGTTTCAAGCCAGCAGCACCCAGGGGAGAACTCACCTCAGCAGGAGGTGAGAAGATACAGGGAAGGCAGCCTCACTGGAAGCCATGTTGCTTCTGCACACTCTGGGCCCTTCCTCCTCTCTGCATTGAAGGTCTCTGCATCTGTCAGTTTCTGGAGGCCTTGTTCCTTTTACCTGCTGGTCCTGTGTGTTGGTCACTGGATGGTTTATGAGTGGTCCCCATGAACCATAACCACATGGAGATCCCTGGTCCCACTGACCCAGCAGTTTGTGCACTTGGTTCATTGTCCAGGAGTAGTTTACTTTGGTTCTGGCTGCTACCAAGTGAGCCCACACTGAGCACCACAGTGTGCATACAGTGAGCACCTGAGGCGGGTTGCTTTGGACCTCATCTTTTGGGTGAGGACATGAGATGTGCCTGAAAGTTCGTCTCTCTAAATGGGTACTTTATGCAAAGCCAAAAACTCCTGAATATTCCAAGGTAATACAGGACCAAACACTGAATAAAATGTATGACACAGGGGCAGCGATGTTCCCAGGGGACAGTGAAATCCATAAGGTCCATGAAGTCCTAAGAACTCCTGGCAAGAGCTAGAAGTGGAAGCTGAGCGTCACCCATGGCAAGGTGGGTATAGGAGTAGAGAGGGCATCCAGACAGGTGTGTATGGCATGGGCATTGCCTAGGAGAGCAAGGTCAGACCCACTAGACAGGGAGGTTTCAGAGGAGCAGGTGAGGTCAGAAGGTGGGGGTGTCGTATGATGTCATTGCCTAGGATTCTGCAGGGGAACCCCCAAATGGGTCTGTGTGGGGAAATAAGAATCTTGGTCTAGGAAGGTGATCCAGCTAGTGTTAGGGAGTTGTCAGCTCTACTTAGACCATTATCACATCAGCAGTCATGATCAGGTGAAGGAGTAAAGCCAAAAGGTGGAGAGTGACAGTGCCATCTATAGGCAGGAGGTCCTGTCGGTACACAGTGGGTCCACCATGGAGCAGGCCACATGGCCACTCATTTTCTCACCTCTCCCTTTGGATTCCCTGACATTACTGCTTCAGTGTACTCCAGCTGCAGGTTGGACACAGCACACTGCCCACCTGGGCTGGATGCCAGGGAAGTGGATATGCAGGGACGGAGGGAGAAGAGAGACAGAAGCACCAGTGGAGCCTGTACCTGCCCACACTTCCCTGCCACACCACCCCAAGGGCCTGTTGCCAGACCCAGGGTATTTCACAGAGTGGGTGGTTTCTCTCTGCTGTTGTGTTCTCTCACAATGTTGTGTTGCCCTCACTCTGAGAGGGCAAGGACTACCTTTCATTTGCCATGTACTGCTGTGTACCCCTAAAAAGGTATGCTTCCCTACAGAGGCCAGTCTGCCTGGGAAGGCAGGCCCCTGCCCTCTGATTAGCAAGTTGACTTTTTACCAAGACAGTGACACATTAGCCCCTTGGCTGCCTGAAGTCCTTTTTGGAGTGAGGACATAATTAAATTTTTTAAAAAGTAAGCAGTGAGTACAAAGTACAGTGAAAGACAAATCGGATTAATACACTTGCCATAAGATGGACTTGGAGTCAGTAGACCACAGTTGCAGATGATGGCCCTCAGCTCACCATGGCCTAGAATAGTCAAGTGCCTTCTCAGGCAGGCAGATCTTTTACAGTGACCACTTTTTGCTGTATGCTAGATAAAGTGGGACACTGTAGAGTGTCCTTTGCCTTGGATGACAGCAGAAGAAATGGGCACTTCTTTATAATAGCTGATTAAAAAACACATTTTTTCAAATGGAGAAGGAAATATGGCTTGTCAGATAGTATTTATGCATCGTTTTTAGAAAGTTTTATTTTTTATTTTAAATGTCAATTTTATATTTTCTAATTAAAATGGAATATACTGTACATTCCTTGTAGAAAATTTACTGAAAAGTAAAAAATAAAAAAAGAATAAAATCATCCAAGATTTTACCATCAAAGGACATGAGTTTTAACTTTTTGTTTACTGCCTGTTAACCATTTCTCTGTATATGTACGCTTTGACATTGGTGATTAGATGGAATTTACCATTTCATATACTTAAACTTTAACATTATCATAAAGTTTCTAAAGTTAAAATCATTAGAAATTCTTAGTGGAGATCATCTTACCAGTTCACTGTATTGATGCTCCATGTTTTATTTAGCCAGTGTGAGCTAAGGATAAAAAGTAAGTAGATGAGCACAGGTGTGTTCCAATAAAACTTTATTTCCAGAAAAAACAAAACAAAACAAAACAAAAAAAAAACAGTGGCCCAGATTTAGCCTATGAGCTGTGGTTTGCCAGTTCTTGCTCCAGAAAGTGGAACCAGGTCCTCGCTGCATGCAGTGACTCATGTGTACTCGACAGTTACTGAGTCAAAAAAAGATAATGCCAAGGAAGTGCGCTCTCGCGCTCTCTCGATGGTTTTGAAAGACAGTGCAAACTCATTGATGCATTATGTAAGATGTGGCGCCTACAGAATGTTATGTGCTTTGTAAACAATGCGGCTTTGCTTTATATGTAGAGAATATGTATGTGTGTGTTCGGTGGCACGCGTATTTATGAATCTTGTTTGATGATGAAGTCGTTGTTGGAAGATAGTGCTCTCTGATTTTTTTTTTCCATTTTTGCCTCAGTCTTATTTGCAGAAACTGATTGCAATAATTCTGAAATGAACAATTACATTAGTCTCTATATAAGTAATTACCTTATTGAACATATATATTAGCATAGTATAAGGATCCAAAACGTATTTCCTTGTTTGGCTGTTTTCTGTTTCTTTGATTGAGTGCTGTAATACCATTTTAAATTTATTATGGGCGTATTTGTGTACTACTGAAAATTATAACTCAGTGGTACTTTACTGTGAGACTTGCTATAAAGTAGATTGATGCCTGTTGCATTGTGCAGCATGCAGTCATGTTGCCTATTAATGAAAATGATAGACGTTATTTTGGATTGAATAGAGGTCAGAAAACTTATTTTCTTCCTTTCAGTTAAGTTGAGGAATGTCAGAGAGTTTCAGTGTTAATAACACAGTGTTGGTGTATATTTGAAAGCGTGGAAAGTTTTGCTGTCACATTTACCTAGGGAGAGATGGCAAGTGTGCACAGGTCCTAAAACACAGGTGGGATGTGAAGCTTGCCGTGTGTCATTTTATCTGGCCAGGCTGAGCAGGGTGCAGTGCTTGCCTCATTTCAGATACTGCTGTGACATTTGCTTCATATTTTTTCTTGATGTTTCAGCTAAGAATCAGCAGGAATTGCCTTTGGACATACAAGTTGTTGCAGTTTTTGTTGATAAGGTTAACATTTTGCTCCCTGAGGAGTCTTTTAGAATCCAGGTTCTTTGCTAGAGATCAGACTTCCTGCCCACTTGTTCAGTATCTCATGTGTTATGATCTTATTGAGCCTCCTTTAAAAAAAAAATGGAGACCACTGGCATTGTCCCTCTGGTGCTTTGGAAGGGTGAGAAACCTGCAGTTGCTCCTGCCCAGAGCATACCACCCTTTGTTTCTCAGACCTCAGTGGAAGAGGAGTTGGATTTGGAATGTGTTTGTGGAGAAATGGCTTTTTCATCTGGAGACCCTCACCTAGGGACTCAGCCATCACCTGCTTCTGTGCAAACCCTACCGCAGCTTCCAGATTTGTAATTTGTTACAGTCCTACCTTGAGGATAGTATTTTTTTCTCCCCAAACTAGACAATGTACTCTCACTGCCCCAGGCTCTTTATGCACACTCGGTTAAGATGAACATTATCATGTATGAAGATAGAGCTTGTTTTTAAAAAGTTGACATGTAAACATCTGATTTCTGCTACCATGAAAGAGAATGAACATACCCAGAATGCTCTACCTGCCAGTTCCCTTCACTGAGGCCCATGTTCAGTGGGTGCTGATGGGTCCTAGGGTGGGTGGCTCCACTCAGGAGAAAAAGCAGGCATGTAGAAGTAGAACCTTGGAGGATTTCTCCAAGGGTGGGGTACAGGCAGATAGACATTGGCACAATAAGGTCCTCGGAGTGCAGCTAAGGCAGGCCAAGGGGGGCTTTCTACATGTGTACTTGGCTCTTCCCCACCAGCCCTGGATAGTGCCACTGCTTTGCTGTGTGTGAGCCCAAGAAGGAGGAGAGGGAATGTTAGAAGAAGGAAGAGCAAATGTGCAGTAAGGAGACTCACACTCAGGAGAATATCAGAAGAAGAAAGTGCAAATGTGCAATAAGGAGGACTCTCACTCAGGGGAATGTCAGAAGAAGGAAGAGCAAATGGGCAGTTAGGAGGAACAACCAGCCGGATTTATGGAGTGTGAAAACACCAGTGTGGTTGAAGAGATGGACTGAGAAGTGGCATAATGGATATAACCAGGAAACAATTCAGAGAGCTAGGAGGCTGGTCGAAGCTTTCTCCCCGGGGATAGTGTTAGAAAGAACAAGAGGACAGTGAGAAACCAAAGAGAACTAAATTATTCATCCTAAAACCCAGATATCTTCTCAGCCTGTTAGAAATGCCCACCAAAAGAATAAAGATAGAATATGTAATTTTTACACGAGGAAAGAAAAGTTTCTTATCACCAAAGTAAGGCAGAAAAGAGTAGCAAGTAGAAAATATTAAATAAGGTAGCTGAAAGGAGTTTTGAGATAAAAATGGTTACCTGACTATAAATGAGTTGAATTCATCCCTCAGAGGACAAAAATCCTCATGATACAGCACTCTCTAGGACACACATTTAAAACAAAATATATAAATAGTGGAAAATCAAAGAAAGAAAAGAGAAATATAAACACAGAGAAAGCTAGAAGGGCAATTTTAATACAAGTCAGAGCAGAATCTGAGATAAAAATTATTGAAAGAGTCCAAGGAAAATGTCTCACTGTGGAAAGAGAGCAGGAGATCAAGAAGATATTTTCCTCATGCCCCATATACACGTGACAACATGACCTTGACTACTGAAGATGAAACTTGTGAGAACACAAAGAAGAGAGAAGGCAGGAGCATGAGCAGGGACCAAGGCAACAAGTGGATGAAAAGTAATAAAGTAGGTATGATTTGAATCACAGGACTGATTAGCCAGATCTCATGGTCATATATAGGGCCATATATCCAAGAAAGAGAGGATATACATTATTTCCAGGCATATGTGGGCCATTCACAAAAATAAACCATGTACTAAACTATAAAGGGAGCTTCAGGAATTCCATAGAATCAGCATCAGGTGAACTCTGTTCTCAGACCATCACATGCTAGAATTGAAACTCAGTAATGATAGTGTTAAAATCTGGAAACAAAAATCTTGGATTAAATAGGTAATACCTTTATAAATGATAAAATATTGAAAGCTGAATGACAGTAAGAGCACATTCCTACCAGTGGGATGTAGCTCAAGCAGGCTTGGATTTAATAAGTTTAGTCAGAGAATAAACATTGAAAAATAAAAAGAAATTAAATGTCCACTTCCATGAACCAGGGGGAAATGCAGTAAACAAATAAAAATGTGAATAAAGGAAGTCCTGAATGTAGTGATAACCCTTGGCTTATCATACATCTCCACATCTAAGCATCTCTGGTTACTTTCTCCAGAATCCTGCCCATGAGGGAGAGGGAATCAAGGGTGCTGAACACCCTTCATATGGCATTTTAGGCAGCACACTTGTTGCAGTCCTCCTTGAAGGGAGCCAGATTCCTCAGCTCCTCCTCCTTCCTGGAACTCTGCTTATGAACTTGTGTGCTTACTCTGCTTATGAACTTGTATACTTTGCTTGTGAGCAGACATAATGTTATGGTTTAGGTCTAAAATGTCCCCCAAAAGTCTTGTGTTCATAATGAGGCTTTGAAAGTTATTAGATCATGGGGTGTTATACTCATCAGTGGATTAATCTACTGATGAGTTTATAACTGAACATGCTGCTGGAAGGTGGGGCCTGGTTGGAGGAGGTGGATCACTGGGCATGAGACCTGGAAGGGTGTGTTCTTGTTTTTTCTCTTCCCTTTCTACTTCCTGGTTGCCACTGTGTAAGCAGCTTTCTGCTGCCACACCCTTCTGCTGTGCTGTTTCTGCCCTGGAGCTGGCTAACCATGGACTGAACCCTCTGAAACCATGAGCCAAAATAAACCTCTCTTTTAAGTTGCAAGTGTCAGGTATTTTTTCCCAGTGGTGGGAAAGTAATTAATACATATACTTATTCTACTTGTCAGCTAGTGTACTTTGCTTATGAGCTGCTGTAGTCCCCTGGACTCTCCCCAACTAGATTTACCTGTTCAGTTCTCTCCTTTGTGTGTCATCTACCCCTTGTCCAGCTATTTTTTATATTTGATTGAAATTTTAAGATTACAATAATTATAGCAGCTAGCATTTATTGAGCATCATGTGTGCCATTACAAAAGTTAACTTATCCAACCCTTACAACTGGAAAGTCTGGGCCAGCATTAGCCCCACTTTTAGGATGAGGAAGTTTAGATTGTGTGGATAGTAACTGGGAGAGTTCAGATTCCAGGCTGGGACTACACTTGTGTTCTGCCTCTTTGTGATGACCAGTATTTTTCATTTACCGTCATTTCCTCCCTGGTACTCTTTGTCTTTGTCTTATTCTCCCTCTGCCATTGTGGCCATGCTATGGAGGGATTTGAGAGAACTGTGCCTGCTTAATCCACCACACTTCAGGAGGGGTGCGAGTCTTACTTAACCTGTCAGTTCTATACCAGAGCTCTCACTAAACACTGTGCTCAGTGAAGAAACTTGAGAAACCTTCCCTCTGAAGATGGAAATAAAGCAAAGATTCCCTCTAGCATATGACAGTATTAGAAGTCCTGGCCACTAGTAAAGCAAGATAGATAGTAACTAGTATGAGGAACATGAACATTTGAAAATATTTGCATACAGCATAGATGACCTATCATGTTTCATTGGTTCTAGAATGTATATTTTCAGTGGTCCAGAACCATTTCACAATAAATAAGATGCCTCTTTAATTGGCAGCACTGTTTTCTTTCTTAGTGGTACGTAGAACCACTCGCAGAGATCCACTCAGTATTACAACCTTTTTTATTGCAGTACCATTTTTTTTTTTTTTTTTGGTGGGTACCGGGGGGTCGACCTCAGGACCTCGCACACCAGGAGGCGCCCGTGCTGCTGAGCGATATCACCGGCCCCTTTTTCATATGTGGGTTCCGGAAGTCGAACTCTGGCCCTTGCGCTTGCCGGGCAGGCGCTTAAGCCGCTGAGCCATCTCACCGGCCCCTGCAGTGCCATTTGAGGTGACTTAAATGTTTATTGCTAGGGAATCATGAGACGAGATGTCATGTATGCAACCAGGAAAATTACTGAAGTAGGTTTTCAGATGCCGACAATAATTGTTCTCAAAATCACAATGATGTTTATAGATTTTAATTAGAATATTCTAAAATGTATGGTGTAGTTAGCTTTCTCTTTAATAACAGAAAAAGAAGCTGGGAGTGGTGGCAAATGTCCATAATCCCAGCACTCTGGAAGGCAGAGGCAGGAGAATCACTTGTTCAAGCCCAGCCTGGGCAACTTAATAACTTAGTAAGACCCTGTCTCAAAATATAAAAGGGCTGGGGATACAGGTCAATGTGAAAGCCCTGGGTTCAATCGTTAGTACTGAGGGAAAAAAAGGAAAAAAAAAAAAAAACACACAGGAAAAAAAGAGTCCACTAAACCAAAAGTAAATAGAAGAAAGGAAAAATAAACTAGAAAATGGGCCAAAATTTTTGAGAAAGTTGATGAAACTAGATTATATATTTTAAAAGTTCAATGAAATTGTTAAAAGTCTCACTAGAATGGTCAAGAAAATAGAAAGAAGACACAGTTACCTGTATCAGAAATGAAAGAAGGGGCATTGATACAAATGCCGCAGACATTGGAAGGAAAATAAGGAGGTGGGGATGCAGCTCAGTGATAAAATGCTGTGCTGCCTAGTGTGCGCAAGGCTCTGGATTCAGTCCCCAGCGTGGCGTGGGGAGAGGGGTAGAATAAGGGAATTTTACTTTGTTGTGTTATTTCATTTTGGATTGTGTGTGTGTGTGTGTTGCTGGAGATCCAACCCAGGGCCTTGCACTTGCTAGGCAAGCACTGTACCACCGAGCTACACCCTCAGCCCTGAAGGTATCGTTTTAATTGTGAAGTACATTATGCCAATATAAATTCTACATTGTCGATGAAATGGAAGGATTCTGTGAAAGATACAAATTAACAAATCTGACACAAGAAGAAAGAGAAAATTTAGATAGGTTGTATCTCTTAAAGAAATTGAATTCCTAGTTAAAAATCTCACAAAGAGCTAGGCATGGTGGTACACTCCTGTCATCCCAGCTACTCAGGAGGTAGAAGGATAATGAGCATGAGGGTTACCTGGGCAATTTAGTGACACTCTATCTCAAGAGAAAAATAAAAAGAGCTTAGGGTGTAGTCAGTGGTAGAGCACTTGCTTAGCATACACACAAGGGCTAGGACTCAATCCTCAGGACGAGGGAAGAGGAACACTCACAAAGAAAACCCTTGGCCCAGATGTATATGATGAAAAGTTCCATAGAACATTTAAGAAAGAAACACCATCCTCATACAAACTCTTCAGAAAGTAGAGGAAGGGAGGCATTTCTGATCTCATTCCAAGAGGTAGACTTAACCCTAAAAGTCAAAATCAGACAAGGACTTTGAAAGGAGGGGAGAGAAAAGAACCTACAGATGAAGATCCCTTATGAACAGGGGTATTAAAATTCTTCATACAATGTTAGTAAACCCAATCATATATAGTAAGGATAATGTGTTAACTTTATACAAGTAAGTTTTGTCTCAGAAATGTAAAACTTGTTTAACATTTGAAAATCAGTAAATGCAATTCATTATAGTAACATAATAAAGAAGGCCATGTGATAATCTCAGACATGCAAGAAAAACATTTGACCAACATTGACATCCACTGTGCCAAGCTCATTCCACACACTGGGAAGGAAAGGAAATGGAAATGTCCCCCAGCTTCTACAAGCAAAGAGGAAACCTTTCTTGCTGGCATTGTACTAAATAGTGCAGGGTTGCACATTGCCCCAGAAAAAAGAGATTCACTGTCACCATTGCTATTCTGCCACGAATGGAACTCCTAGTCCTGCAGGACAGCTGGAAAAAGTAATGGGCACACAGATTGCTGGTGGAAGTAAATTTCACTCTTCTACAGACAGCATGGTTATATACCCAGAAAACCATGAGAAGTCACCAGAAGTCAACAAAATATCACCGGAACTAAAAATTCATTTTAGCAAGATTCCAGGACACAAGATAGTTCCCCCAAATCAGTTGAAATCAATTTATTTTAAAAATTGTATTTACTATGACATAAAAATTCTGAAGTACTTGGGAGTAAGTATAGCAAAATGTATACAAGATATGTGCACAAGAGTTGATAGCACATCACTGAAAGAAATTAAAGAAGACCTAAATAAATGGAGAACTATTCTGTACTTCAAGATTGAAAACTCAGAATTTTAAAATATTAATTCTCCTCAACTTGATCTATAGATTCAGTGCAATCCCAAATCAAAATCTTGGCATTAAAAAAAATTCAAGTTGGTTTTAAAACTTAAATAGAAATGTAAAGGGCCTAGCCAGGATACTTTTTTTTTTTTTTTTTTCCTAATGTGGGTACCAGTAGTTGAACTCAGGACCTCGCGCTTGCCAGTAGGCACTTGTGCCACTGAGCGATATCACCGGCCCTTTTTTTCCTTTATGTGGGTATCAGGAGTCGAACTCAGGACCTCACACTTGCGAGGCAGGCGCTTACGCCGCTGAGCTATCTCACCGGCCTGCCAGGACACTTTTGAAAAGAAGCACATTGTTTCATCTCCAGAGTCAGTGTCAACCAAGAAAACGTGATGCTGGTGGCAGGACAGCCATGTAGATTGCTGGTGCAGAGTCCAGAAGTGAACTTACACATGCACACTGTTTGTTTTGGACAAAGATACCCAGTGGGAAGGGACTGTTTTCCAACACATGGTGGTAGAATAACTGGCTATACACACAGTGAAAAATTAAAAGAAAAAAAGAGCTTTACTCTCATTTTATACCATGTAGAAAAACTAATATCTATATGAATTATCACATATAAAAGATAAAACTAAAACTAGATGAAAACATAGGAGAGAATTTTTATGATTTCTTAGGCATGACACAGCACAAAACCACTTAAGATTGGTAAATTGAAGTTCATCAGAACTAAAAACTTACGCTTTTTGATAGACATTTATGAAAATAAGAGACAAGTCACACCTGGTTGAAAAAAATGTATGGTAAGGTTATGATCACGGGACGCTCTCAGGCAGGCTGCCTGTGACGCACAGAGCAGGGCTGTGGCTGCCAGGGCGGGTGCAGGCACAGGCCGGACCAGAAGTGGACGCAGGTGCTTTGGGGTTGACAGTTATGTCTTCTGTGGATTGGAGGGGGTGACACAGATGCATATTTGCTGTTCTAAACACTATAATCTTGAAATGGTGCATTTTACTGTATGCAAACTATACCTCGTTAAAATTGATTTAAATGTTTTTAAATACAAAATGTTGGGTGAAAAAATAAGCAACAGGATTAGATTTATAGCACAATATTTTTTGTAAATTAAACAGAAATTAGAGCATAAGGCTTGTAAGTATACACATGTATTAGAGACCCTTTTCATGGCTCCAGTTATTGGGGACCCCTGCAGTGAGTCCCCGATCTCCTGCCTGGAGTTACGGTGTATGGCAGGAAGAAAGAGCAAGAGATGAACTAGGGGTGCAGGCAGGGATCTGGGATGACCAGTTGTTGTTAGGGAACAAAAGGCCACGAGGTACCCAGAACCTTGGTATTTATTCATTATGTCTTAGTCAAGGGCAGTGCGTAAAGGGCAGTGGGTGTTTCTGGAAAAAGTAATGCTGACTACAGTGGGCTAGAAAGAAGAACAAACCATTCTTGCAAGGACAAGGACGAGGATGAGACGGGGGCAATGAGGAAACTGTAGTTTCCCCAGACGCCTTATCATCTTTAGCAGGTCTTATCCTTTTTTTTTTTTTTGTGGGTACCGGGGGCCAACCTCAGGACCTCGCGCACCAGGGGGCACCTGTGCTGCTGAGCGATATCACCGGCCCTTTTCTCGTATGTGGGTTCCAGGAGTCGAACTCGGGCCCTCATGCTTGCCAGGCAGGCGCTTACGCCGCTGAGCCATCTCACCAGACCCTAGCAGGTCTTATCTTGCCCTGTGAGTGCCACAGCACTCACTAGCCTTAGGACTGCCGGCTGTGACCAGAAAAGAGCGGGGAGTTTCCATGTTCCAGTCTGGTCAAAGAGCAGGACAAGAACAAGCGTGGACACCCCCAGACTCAATTTATAATTCGTGGTCCCCAACACACATGCACTAAGTGAAATCAGGGAAGGATGCGCCTTAGATAGCTGCAGGTAAGGGCACAGGAGGAGAGCACCCACCCTAACTCCACTTTCTCTCTTGGGGCATCTTGACTTGGAACCTTCAGCTTCCTACAAAGCTATCAAGAGGGGTTGGTGGTACAGGAGAACAAAATAATGAACACAAGAGGAGGATGTACAGACAAGTAGCGATATGTTCCATAAGTGAAAGCCATGAGCAGCTTCTCTGGGCACCTAGATCTTCAAAAGGTCATACATGTAAGAGTAGGTGGCAAGCCCCTGTGAAATACCTGCCTTTCAAGATCATGTCTCCTTTAATTTCTATAAAATAGCAGCTGACCATGTTAAAGTCCTATCCAAAAGCTCAGTGTAGTCAGTAATGCTAAAAGCTAAGAAATAATGCTAAGTTATTGCTTAAACATTGACTAAATTAGGCACATAAGACCTTTGAAAAATCAGCCTGTTTCTCTAAGAAAAAGTATTAAGTGAATGGGGGGGGCGGTTTTTGAGACAGGGTCTTGCTATGTAGTTCAGACTGGCCTTGAACTCACTATGTAGCCCAGACTGGCCTCGAACTCAAGGCCTCAGCCTCCTGAGTGCTGGGATTACAGGTGTGTGCCTCCATGCCCAGCTCAACTAAGTGAATCTTTTTTCAAAGGGCATCTTGGATCATGTTGGGGTTTATGTATCTTTTACTAATTTTCTATTGGCTCACATTTTTTCTTCTATGTTGATTTAAGAGAACCATGAAACATATTATCTCAGATGTTCCCTCAGTAGGCAGTTGAATGAACCCAAGAGTCCTTTGTGAGAGTTGAATACATCAGTACATAATGTACGTGGACGACTCATGGGTAGCATGCGTACACAGAATATGCTTTTAGCATAAAAACAGTGCTCAGAAGAGAATTGAGATTATATGCAGTTTAGCTCAAAATGGGGCTTGCAGAAACCATTGGGTTATTAATGCAGTTGGAAGAAATAACTGAGTGAAGTAATAGGAACAGTGGTGAGCCCCAGCCTCAGTCCCCTGGCCCAGTCCTCCTGAGTCTTGGCTAAAGGGAGGAGAGCCCTTTGCTATCCATTGTGTTGATGCCATCATCACTGTGTTCCAAATTAGTGTCAGTTCTTGTTGGAAATCATACCTACAGAACAAATGAATTAACCACATTTAGAGAATAATTATTTGTTTACTTGTTTGCCTGTTTGTATCTTTTCACTGAATTTCTGGGCATTTTAATGGTAGTTTGACTTCTTATCTGATTTATGTACAGAATTCTGCACGTACTTACAGCTTTAATCAGTAATATTGGCATGTTGCATTAAAAAATAGTTGATGTATAAAACTGCATATTTAATAATGGGCGTTCGTGACCTTTGTGGAAATAAAAAAGCAGTTGCTTGATTCGTGTTGCTCTGGGCAGTGTGTGGCAGAATGGGCTTTCATTCTTGTTTCACTTATGCTGAGAGTGAACTGATGTGCCTCTTAGATCTTTTGGGTGACAGACACGTGTGACCTGCACAGACGGTAGCACAGCATTTCCAGCATTGTTTTAAAGTGGTGTGAATTAATCCAGGGGACATCAGCCTCTGAGTTCTCGTTACTTGTATTCCCCAATGTCCATATACTTGATGCAGAATAGTTTAAATAGGATTCAGAAGCCACTTCCATGTACTCTGGGTCTCCATTTAACTGGGCTTTCATGTTTAGTATTGTCACTGTCATCATTAGAACAGCCTGATGTTTGCTCATTCTGAGATGGAATCAACAAATTCTTGAACAGGTGAATACCTGTTCTGGTCCAGGTATAGTCTTGTAAGTAATTGCATAACAAAGATTTATGAGGCCAAGTTGCTGTTGGTAGGAAGAGTAGTTTAAAGGCGAGGCATGCAGTTTGATCAGGCCGCTCTTAAAGAGAGAGTTGAGGTGGAGAGTCCCCCGTGAGTGCTTGCCATGCAGTGTCTTCCCTGGGGCATCAGCACCAACCTCCTGTAACGGGTTGGAGTGTACTGGAGAAGAAGGGGAGGGGGTATTCTGCGCACACACTCCTCTCTTGGCCATGTTCAGGGCATGGCAGACAGCCCAATGGAACAGGAAACTAGAGTATCTAAGGGCCAGGGACAGTGACCAGGACCCAAGAAAGAGGGTGAGGCCCCTGCGTGTAAAGCTCAGAGGTAGGTTCTATTCTATATGAATAGAATTCTGCACTGGCTTTGTGACAGGAGCCATGCCAGACCTGGGTATGTCTCCAGAACCAGTGACATAGTGATCTCTACCCTTGTCTTAGTCTGTTCATGCTGTTAGCACAAAACACCTGAGACTGGGTAACTTATAGGAATTTATGTTCCCAGTTCTAGAGGCTGGAAGGCAGGCAGGTGTCCTGTAGATTGGAAGAGTGAGGAGAGGAAGAGTGTGGAAGAGACCATGGTTGGGTCAGACTGTGGATCCAAGGCCTTCACAGTGGGTACTTTTCCTCTTAGAGAATGCAGGCAAGCTGTGAGAGGGAAGGAGTCTTGCCACTGGCCTGGAGGGGCTGGGCAGCAGAGAGGGTCTTTGAATTTGGAAAGCAGATTGATACAGTTATATAAATCACTGAATGCATAGCTCAAATAGAATAAACATACAAACCCAAACACCAGATCCAGGTACTTGGGTTGTTCTGTGGTGACAGGGCCAGTGCTGTGACTGGTCAGAGGGCAGAAAGCTGTGCATGGCGAGATGTCATTACACTGCTGAGGGTATTCTGGCTGGAGTTGGTGGGAGAGAGGAGCCACAGAGGCTGGTTGGTTCAGAAACCAGGAGAATCCAAGGACTGAAGTTAAGGCCAAGACAATAGGACCTGGTCAAGAAAGTTGCAGCAAGAGAAGCTCCAGAGGGGTAAAAGTGTGCCAGGTCAGGGCATGGTGACCTCGTGAATGGATGGGGTGGGAGGGCACCATTGGCCAGAGGGTCACCTCTACCCCAGGGGTGAGGGGGCTAGCTAAAGGTACCTGGGGAAGTTTCTGGAGAGGTTGACACTGAGGCCTGTGAGAGAGCTGAGGGAGCAAGCACTGGGCAGGTCAGCGGGATAAGCAGGGCTGCCCAGCGGAGGGCCAGCACGCGTTATGCATCGTCTCTCAGTGGTCTTCACACATGGGTTTGTAACTCTTCACCAGTACATGTTTTGGTGCCCGTAAATTTTGCTACAGTGAAGTATAAGATGACAGATCCTGTCCTTTTCTCAGCCATCACTCTTATTTGCAGGTAATATCATTGGCTTGAAAATCTTTCAAGCAGCCATAGTGCTGTGCAGACTTGGCCCAGAGTGGTTAGAGCTCTGGTGACCTGAGCCCACCCAATTTCCAAAGACCATTCACCTCTGGGAGAAGTTAGACATGGAGGGACCATCTCAGTTGCTTTAAAGGAATGAGGACCAGAGAGGGTATCACACAGGGTGTCAAACCGGAAAACACGCTGATCAACACATATTCCCTTCCTTTCTGTTGATCCAGCCTTCTAAAAATAAATAAAGAAATAAATAAAACAATTAAATAGAATGAAAATAGAGAAACGAAGCCCCTGGGGTTGGGGCGGGGCGGTTGGCAGCAGGTGGCATGTGAGTGATCACACCTGTGACTGTAGCGCCAGACTTCCCACTGGAGCTGGAGGCTGACTTGGGAGACGCCCCTGCAGAATCTATGGAGCACTCCCAGGCTGTCTGGGGAGACATGCCTGCAAGGGCCCTGGGGCCATCCTGGCCGCTTAGACTTCCCTGCAGAATCCGTGGGCACCCTTCCAGGTCACTGGGGAAGAAGAGCATGGGGCAGTGACAGAGCGGAGGAACAGGTTTCCCAGGTCCCCGCCACGTTCATCTCAGAACACAGTGTGGCAGGGTCTCTAGTAGATGGCCTGGATAGGTCCCTGCCTTTCAGGGCACTGAGTCAGAGTGTGAACCTTGGACCCCAATCTCCTCTCCACATCCTGAGTGGCCCCAGCTCTCCCAGAGACCGCCCAGTGAGGCAGCCCTGGCAGTGCCATGGTCCAACTCCTATTGTGCTGCTGGCAGCAGCCCTGCTGTGCCCCCTCCCTGGTGGTCATTAAGATCCATGCATATGCTGTCCCCCAACACTGCCTTCTCTGCCTGCCCCTCTTTTCTGCTTTACGGCTTCAGTGTCCATGGTGCCCATCAAAGGCTCAGGAGCTTGTTTTATTCACCTAGATACAGTGATGGGGAACTTTCAGAGCTTTCAGTGATACAGACAGCCCACTGTGCCACATGCCATAGGTTTGCCACCACTGGCCTAGAAGTGCCCAGTCCTGGCACTGTGATGGTGTTATTCATCCGTGAGTGAAAATCTTTTTCTTAAGGGGGAAGCAAGCTAATATATATTTAATTTTTATTATATACAGGCATAAATTAAAGCTTTTCCTTTTAATCTCAGTAATTCTGATTTTATAAGTCTATTATCCTTGTTTTGTAAGTGAAAACAACTAGACCTCAAGAGTTTAATCCACGCAGAGGCCTACAATCAGTAGGAGGCAAAGCCGGGATTTGAACCCAGGACTTTAGAACTTGAATGTTCTGTTCTTGATCAGCATTCTGCCTTGTGGTAATTACGTCATGTCAGATTTCTCAGAGAGCACTCACAGTGGGGTGTTGGGAGGCACACGTGGCCCTTCCTGTCAGAGAAAGCCGTGAGAGGCCGCTGGCTGGGCAGCACCCCAGCATTTGGCCCAGGCTGTGGGGATGCTTACTGCTCCTGATGTTGGTGTTTCCCTTCCTCTCCAGTGTGTCACCAGGCCCTGAGTGGACCCTGCTTGAGGCAGGCTGCTGTGGTTCTGCTTGCCGAGAAACTGCAAACACATACAAGGTGCCACAGCTGCAGCTCAATTATGCTGCGGTGAGCAGTGTCCCCAGCAGTGGGTTTTAATATCCTCATTGTGTTGAGCAGTCTGTTCTGGCAGTGCACAGGAAAGCAGTTGTTTAAAATGCCTCTTCCTTTTGTGGGTCAGTTTCTCTTACTCTTTCTCACTCCCGAGCCAGTTGTTAGACTTGAAGTGTGTTGGAAGGACCTCCCTTTGTTATGATTTATGCCTGTGCTTTGCTCCAAGGCAGGCCGCTGGGGGCACATTTCACACCGAGGACTGGGTTGGAGCCATTAACTGCTGCCTGGCTGGAGTGTTTTGTACACAGAGCAAGGCTGCAGCTTTAGTCTGTGCCAGGTGGCTGCTAGACATTGCTTGGTTTTGCTTCCTCTGGCACAGGGCCCTCCTGTGAGTGGGTGCCCTGAGCAGGCTGACAGCCTGATGTGTAGCTTTGTCAGGGACATGTTGTCGTGGAGCTGTTGCCAGTAAATTGTTCTTTCTGGAAGACAAGTGCTGGTGCTGTGCTGCACTTAGGGTGTTCCGTCGTGCTGCAGAGCTCCCATCAGGCTGGCTCCTCCAGGTCCCCTCCAGACAGCTCCTGGTGGACAGGTGCTAGCGTGGCCAGCAGCGCAGTGCTGTGACACAGGGCCTCCTCTGAGGTGGGCCAGAAAGGGTGCCGCTGAAGGCTGCAGGCTCTTTACTGCAGTAAACTTACTCCTGTGCTTTTCTGTCTTTCCCCTGAGGGGACCGCTATTTGGGGTGTCTGTTAGAAATACCCTAGTGTCAAGCCAGGTATGGTGGTGTACATCTGTAATCCCAGCACTCTGGGAGGCTGAGGCAAGAGGATCGCAACTTTGAGCCCAGCCTGGGCAATTTAGCAACTTAGCAAGACACTATCTCAAAATAAAAAATAGAAATAATAAAGGGCTGGAGATATAGCTCAGTGTGAAGGCCCTGTGTTCAGTTGCCAGTACCAAAAAAAGAGAAAAAAAAGAAACACCCTGATGTCATGTGCTGTGTGGGCCATCATGGTCTCCTTAGGAGGCAGGAGCCTGCATGCTGTCTGGTCCTATCCCCACTCCCAACTTTAGGAAGCCACATCCCTCTCCGGTTGTCAGTTTTCTCCATAACATGTATGTGATGATGATGCTCTGCCTCCCAGCAATTGAGGTAACAAGTGTAACTGTCCAGGATGTCTGCAGGAGTGGAAACTGCACTGTAAATGCAAGGCTTCATGTATTAATTGTATAACACTCTGTAATTTACAAAGCATTTTCCCATATGGTTGCACATTTGCTTTTGCTAATAACCCAGGAGTAGTGATAGCAGATGTAATGCAGGAAGCATCAGTGTGTGATTGATAAGCAACCAGACGCTCAGCGTACAACTGCCTGATATTACAGCCGGATTTCCAGCAGAGCCCGATGGGAGGCTGGACGCTGATCCCAGACCTGCCTCCTCTTCCCCATGGCCTGCTGCTGCCTTCGCTAGTGCTGGTGTACTTATGGGCTGCTAGACATACCCCTCAGTGCAAGCAGAGCTGGGCGCTGTGATGTGGCTCATCCTGAGGACTCCGTTTACAGGGTACCAGGAGGCGCCTCCAGAGGTCAGGACCTGAAACAGCATCTGTCCTCAGGACATTTAGCCTTCCCTTCTGGCTTGGAAAGGTATCAAGTAATGAAGTTGTTTTCTTAAAATTTGTTTTTCCTCACCTGCACCATTGGTGCATTATCGGCCTCCAACCAGGCTCTGCACCTGTCCTCCTGGTCACTCCTGGCCTCCTGTCCAAGTCTTCCTTCCCTTTCTTGTTGCTGTTGCCCCTCGCAGTGTGGACAGCTGAGTTACAAGCCTGGGCCCCCAGCTAAGCAGGAGTGCCTGCCCTGGCAGCAGGAGGTTGTAGCCAGATGCTGGGGTCCATAAGTAGAGGTGCCTTTTCCTGCCACATGGGGCTCAGAAGAGCCTTTGGCAAGCCTTTTCCTCTGCTCTTCTCATCTCCAGCCATTTTTTCTCCCCTGTTGTTCTTTCATCCTTGGCTTTCCCCTTTGGCTTGTTCTTAGTCTCTAGATTTCTTTACCTTGATTTTAGGCTCCTTCAGTTATTTTCTTCTTCTCAGACTGTTCAGGGGGTATTTGAGAATAAGGAAGGCAGCTGAAGAGCAGCAATTCAAGGATGTGGAGTAAGTCCTGCTTCTACCCCAACCAGCACTCTGATGGCATTCAGTAAGGTGACCCAGTGTGGGCAGAACCCTCAGGTTTGGAGACAGAAGCTCGGCCCACGTGGCCCAGTCCTGTGCACATTGCCAGGGGCCCAGAGTGAGCCTTCCTTCTCATTTATTGCATGAACAGCATTAACATGGCAGGCAATGAAAAGGAAGATGTGATAGAAAAAGTACCCAGAGCCCCAGCTGTTTGTTATTCCACATCCTTTATCCTTTCTGTCCCTATATGTACATAATTTTATTCAATCAGATTTATATATAGTTTGCATTTTGTTTCCAAAATTGAAAGATTACTTAGGATTGTTATTTTATATTGCTATTCGGTATTTTATTTTCCAATTTAATGTTCCATCATATTTATGGGCTGTATTACTTAAGGATTTCCCTATCATCGTAAAATTACAGTGTTTGTGGGAGAAGCAGGCTTCTGTTCATCTCTGCAGAGCATAGAGCTTCTCATTTTGGATTAGTTCTCCAAAAACATTTCTAGGAATGGGGTCAGTAGTTCAATATGTTCAATTCTTAGTAGCTGTTTCTAACCTTTTATAGAGTTTTGGACTATGTATTAGACCGCCCCAAATCATACATGTACATAGGTGTTATTTTCAACACTATCTTTTTTTAGGAAGAAAATATCCCTTACTTTGCATGTTGCAAAGGAAAGACCCTATTCTGTGGATTTGGCCAGTCAGTGTGAGGAAGGAGCGGCACTATGAGGTCAAAGTGAGATGGTTCCAGGTGACAGGGGGACTACATCTCCTTCGTAAACATGAGTGCTGGGCTACTGATGGGAATGAAAGGGCGATTGGCTCCAGCAGGACAAGTCATACAGGAACACTGGGACATCCTTGGCTCCCTCTTAAGTTCTTCAGCATCGGAGTGTATGTCAGTTTCAGGGTACTTCCAAATTTCCTGGTAAATATTTGTAACACACATTTGAACACTCAAGTACACAAGCAGGACTAAGGCCCACGTGCCTTTCTGATGCCTGTCAGTCCTGCCAGGGCGACCCTAGTGCCTGTGTCCTGTCCCTCATTGTGGTGTGGAGCTCTATTCCCCCAGTGATTAATGATGGTGGGCTTCTTTTCATGGGCCTCTTGGCCATTCATATAGCTTCTTGGAGAAATGTCTACTCTAGTCCTCTGCCTATTTCCTCACTGGGCTGTTCGTCTTTTCCATGTGGGCCTCCAAGAGATCTTCATATATTCTAGATACCAGACCCTTTTCAGATGTGTGACTTGCAGACATTACGTCCTATTCTGTGGTCTTTTCACTTCCTCGATAGTGTCCTTTGATGCAGAAAAGTCTGAAATTTGATTAAGCATAAATTACCTGTTTTTTTTCTTTTGTTGGTTATTCTTTCAGTGTCATGTTTAAGAAGCCACTACATAATCCAAGGTCATGAAATTTTATAGATTTCACATGTAAAAGTTTTATAGTTTTAGCTATTACATTTAGTTTTTTTGTCTATTTTGACTGAGTTTTTGTAAATCATATGATGAAGCCTTAAATATGCATACCTTGGACTTGTGGTCTGTTTTTCACTTTGAGAATGTTTCAAAGAAATGACAGATGTATTACTACAATGACTTTGGGATTATGTAGTTAAAGAAAAGATTAATTTCTGAGGTCAAAGAGGGGAAGACCTATAGCTTAGCCTGTTTCTATGTAGAGCAGCATTCAATGGGCAGTGGATAGGGTTAGTTTATTGTGTGGAGCTTAAAATGCTAATTTATTATGTAGTTTATAAAAACAGGAAAAGACAATGAGATGATTTGTATATACTCCACAAATGTTCATAATTTTAATATATGCATGAAAACATATTTTATCATTTATGGATTAATCAGGCTCTCAATATAATGTTATTTTTTTCTTTTCTTCTCTTTTTTTTGCTGTGCTGGGGATGAAACCTAGGACCTCCCACGTGCCAGGCAAATACTCTACACTGAGCTGAATTCCCAGCCCCCAATACAGCATTAAGACCACCCAGGTTCACACTTTTTTTCCATGCCACCAGGTGTCAGGGCAGCCACCACTCAAGGATCCTGAATTTAATGGCAGGTGAGAATTGGTGTTAGAAAAGAAATCAGCCTTCTCTGGGCTGTGTGAAACTGTGTCCCCTATTCATTTTTCCCTAAGGAGTGGAAGTCCAGGAAGGAGGAATATCCCTGCTTTTCATATGTTTGTACCTCTTGGGAATAGTGATGACCCATCTCATTTGAAAATAATGAGAAAATTGCAACGAAATCTTTTCTTCAGTTTTTTTCTTCCGTTTTGATGATATTGTTGAGTTTTTTTTTTTTTTTAATATGTTTGCAACATACCTAAAATTATTGAAAGAATGTTCTATAGGGATTGGGATGGTAAAACCACAGCATTTCAGAAAAGGACAAAATAATCAAGTCCAGTCAAGAGTGAGGGGCTTAATTCACCAACGGCAAACCTAGGGAGCAACGAGGTGGGACAATCCGAAAGCCACCCACCTGGCCTATCTGAAGTGGTAACAACAAAGCAGCTGAATGAGGTTCTGGAAAAAATTAAAACAGAAATAATCTCACAGATAACTGCAGAGATAATGTCTACAATGAAGACCATGCTTAAGGACACTATAGCTGATACAGACAAAAAAATAGATGAACTTAAGAAAACTATAGAAACCATGAATGCTCAGCATAGGAAAGAAATGGAATCCATAAGGCAGATTCAAGCAGATATCCAAGAGATAAAAAATTCCAATGAAAGTATTTGTAGCAGAATAAGCCAATGCGAGGACAGGATCTCAGATATAGAAGACAGGCTTGCAATTAGTGATCATGAAATGGAAAAATTCTTAAAAATAGCAAGGGACCATGAAAAATCAATTCAGCAGCTGCTAGATGACTCAAAGATAAACAACTTAAGAATAATTGGAATAAATGAAAAAGCAGGAGATAGCATCAACGACATTAAAACCTTGTTCAAAGACATAATCAGGGAGAACTTTCCTGGAAGAGAAAAGGAATTTGACACCCCTATAAGTGAAGCTTTTAGAACACCAACTAGACATGATCAAAAAAAAACTTCAGCCAGACATATTATAGTCAAGATCCCAGAAATTCAACAGAAGGGCAGAATCTTAAAAGCTGTTAGGGAGAAGAGACAAATCACCTATGAAGGAAAACCCATCAGAATCACAGCTGACTTTTCAGCACAAACCCTCAATTCAAGAAGAGCTTGGAATGATGTATTGCAAGCTCTAAAGGAAAATAATTTTCAGCCCAGATTGATGTACCCTGCAAAACTATCTTTCAAAATTGATGGAGAAATAAAATACTTTCATGACAAAGAACATCTGAGAAAATTTATGACCACCAAACCAGCACTCCAAAACGTTCTGAAGGACATTCTAGAAAGAGATAGGAACCCCAACAGAAGGAATCCACCAGGCAGGGCAAATAATTAAATAGCCGGAAAGCGGAAAAACAAAGAGTGGGAACCAACAACAGGAAAATATCATGACAAGTCAATACATATCAGTTTTAACCATCAATGTTAACGGTCTCAATTCACCAATCAAAAGGCACAGACTGGCAAAATGGATCAAGAAGCAAGATCCAACAATATGCTGTATACAAGAAACACATTTAATTCAGAAAGAAATTCATAGACTGAAAGTCAAAGGATGGAAAACAATACTCCATGCCACAGGAACCCAGAAAAAAGCAGGGGTAGCTATTCTTTTTGCAGACAAAGTGAACTTCAAGCCAAGAAGGATTCAGAGAGATAAAGACGGTCATTACATCCTTGTAAAGGGAACAATCCAAGAGGAAGAGATAACGATCATAAATATATATGCGTCAAATACCAATGCACCCAGCTATATAAAACAAGTACTAAAGGACATGAAAAATCAAATAAGCACTAATACAATTATATTGGGAGATCTCAATACTCCACTGTCACAAAAAGATAGATCAACTGGACAGAAAATCAATAATGAAATAGTAGAACTGAACCAAACTTTTGAACAAATGGACTTAGTAGATGTCTACAGAGTGTTCCATCCCACAACATCAGAATACACATTTTTCTCAGCTGCACATGGGACGTTCTCCAAAATAGACCACATACTAGCTCATAAAACCTGCTTAAGTAAATGCAAAGGAATTGAAATTATCCCATGCATATTATCAGACCATAGTGCAATGAAATTGGAAATCAATGGCAAAAGATCCCACAAAAACTCCCTAAACACATGGAAATTAAACAGCATCCTCCTGAACAACCAATGGGTCACAGATGAAATTAAAGAAGAAATTAGTCACTTTCTACAACTGAATGATAATGACAGTACAACATACCGGAACTTATGGGATACAATGAAAGCAGTCCTAAGAGGGAAATTTATAGCATTAAACACTTATATCAGGAAAATAGAGCAAGCGCAAATAAACAACTTAAGGGTGAACCTCGAGCTTCTAGAAAAAGAAGAGCAGGTTAAGCCAAAAGCCCGTACAAGGGAGGAAGTTATAAAGATCAGAGCAGAAATTAACGTATTGGAGAATAAAAAAACAATACAAAGAATCAATGAAGCAAAAAGTTGGTTCTTTGAAAGAATAAATAAGATTGACAAACCCTTATCCAACCTTATTAAAAAAAGAAAAGAAAAGACTCAAATCCATGCAATTGAAAATGAAAAGGGTGATATCACGACGGACCCTGCAGAAATCCAGAAGATCATCTATACCTATTTTGAAAATTTATATTCTACTAAGATGGAAAATGCAGAAGAAATGGACAGATTCCTAGATTCGTATGAATTACCAAAGCTGAATCAAGAAGATTTAAAAATCCTAAATAAACCAATATCAGCCAATGAAATTGAAGATGTAATCAAAAACCTCCCAACAAAGAAAAGCCCAGGCCCTGATGGATTCACTGCCGAATTCTACAAGAAATTTAGAGAAGACCTAACGCCCCTACTTCTCAAACTTTTCAATGAAATTGAAAGGGAAGCAATACTCCCAAATTCATTCCTGGAAGCAAGCATTACCCTGATACCAAAACCAGAGAAGGACCCAACTAAGAAAGAGAACTACAGGCCAATCTCCCTAATGAACATAGATGCAAAAATCCTTAATAAGATACTGGCAAACAGAATCCAACAAATCATCAAGAAGATTATACACCATGACCAAGTTGGATTCATCCCAGGGATGCAGGGATGGTTCAACATATGTAAATCAATAAATGTAATACACCATATTAACAGAACCAAAGACAAAAATCACATGATCATCTCAATAGATGCAGAAAAAGCTTTTGACAAAGTCCAGCACCTTTTCATGATAAAAACCCTACAGAAAATTGGAATAGAGGGTCTTTATCTCAATCTGGTAAAAGCTATCTATGACAAACCAACAGCCAATATTATACTAAATGGCCAAAAACTGAAAGCCTTCCCTCTAAAATCAGGAACAAGACAAGGATGTCCACTGTCCCCACTCTTATTCAACATAGTTCTGGAAACTTTAGCCAGAGCGATTAGACAAGAGAAAGAAATAAAAGGAATAATGATTGGAAAGGAAGAAGTTAAATTATCATTATTTGCAGATGACATGATACTCTACACAGAAGACCCCAAAAACTCCACTAAAAAAACTGCTAGATTTAATAACCAAATTCAGTAGTGTAGCTGGATACAAAGTCAATACTCAAAAGTCAATAGCCTTCCTGTACACAAATAACAGACATACTGAAAGAGAAATTAGGGAAACAATACCTTTCACAATAACATCCAAAAAAATGAAATACCTAGGAATCAACCTCACGAAGGATGTAAAAGACCTCTATACTGAAAACTACAGTACTCTGAAAAAGGAGATTGAAGAGGATATCAGAAAATGGAAAGATATCCCTTGCTCCTGGATAGGAAGAACCAATATAGTGAAAATGGCCATACTTCCAAAATTGTTATACAGATTTAATGCAATTCCAATCAAAATTCCAACAGCATATCTCACAGAATTAGAGAAAACAATCCTAAAATTCATTTGGAATCAGAAGAGACCTAGAATAGCAAAGGCAATTCTGGGCAACAAAGGCAAGGCAGGGGGCATCACAATCCCCGACTTGAAATTATACTATAAAGCTACTGTGATAAAAACAGTGTGGTACTGGCAAAAAAACAGACCTGAAGATCAATGGAACAGATTAGAAGATGCTGAAACAACCCCAGACATACTAAGCCACCTTATCTTTGACAAAGGTGCCAAACACATTCGCTGGAAGAAAGATAGCCTCTTTAATAAATGGTGCTGGAAAAACTGGCTCTACACATGCCGAAGATTAAAACTAGATCCATATCTTTCACCATGCACTAAACTAAATTCAAAATGGATCAGAGATCTAAATATTAAAACAGAAACATTAAATCTGCTGGAAGGTAGGATAGGTAAAACCCTTGGAGACATTGGTGTAGGCAAAGACTTTATGAATAAAAACTCAACCGCACGGGAACTATCCCAAAGAATCAATAACTGGGATCTCATCTTATTAAAAAGCTTTTGCACAGCAAGAGAAACCACCAACAGAGTGAAGAGACAACCCACAATGTGGGAAAAAATGTTTGCCAGCTGTTCCTCAGACAAAGGATTACTATCGAGAACATATAAAGAACTCAAAAAAATCAGACCTCCCAAATTTAAAGACCCACTCCAAAAATGGGCATTTGAGATGAATACACATTTCTCAGATGAAGAAATACTAATGGCAAACAAATATACAAAAAAATGTGCAACATCACTAGTCATTCGAGAGATGCAAATTAAAACAACACTGAGATACCATCTCACCCCAGAAAGAATGGCTACTATTAAGAAATCAACTAATAACAAATGCTGGAGGGGCTGTGGGGAAAAAGGAACCCTTCTTCACTGTTGGTGGGAGTGTTGACTGGTACAGCCACTGTGGAAGTCAGTGTGGAGATTCCTCAGAAAACTAGGGTTGGAGGTCCCATTTGACCCAGCTATTCCCCTTCTGGGCATCTTCCCAGAAGAATTAAAAACATCGTACCACAGCGATATATGTGCACCCATGTTTATAGCAGCACAATTTGTAATAGCCAGATCTTGGAAACAACCCAAATGCCCATCAACTGAGGAATGGATAAGAAAGATGTGGTATTTTTATACAATGGAGTACTATTCAGCCATAAAGAAGGATAAACTGGAGACTTTTATAGGTAAATGGATGCAACTCGAGAAAATACTCATAAGTGAAATAAACCAGAAGCACATGTGTAAGCATCGTATTATCTCTCTAGTATGAGAAACTGAAAGAGTAAATAAGATCCAAAATGTACAATAGACATGGTGAATCAAAAAGAAACTGGTCAAAAGGAAAGAGAGACTGGAATAGGGAAAAGAAAGAAGGGAAAGGGAAAAAAAATTGTATATATATATATATATATATATATATATATATATATAAGATGGTTAAGATAGATACACTACCATTTTTACTTAGTTCATTGAAGAGTAAGCTTTGTGCCAATAATGTTTGGACAATTGAATGCTAATGTCTGGTGTCCTGAATAACTAACTTAAAGATAGTAATACGTAATGTATTAACCATTGTTACCCTCCTATTATGTTGGTTTGAAAATTTGTTCTTCTTTTGATTTGTTTTGTTTTTTCTTCTCTTTAAAAAAAAAAAAAAAAAAAAAAGAGTGAGGGGCTTTCGGCTCATGAGGCCAGCAAATGGAGCTGGACACTGTCCATGGTTTGGACCAACCAGTTCAGTTTACACCCACCGTTGTCACTGGGGAAAGCAAAGCTGTGAGTTTATGCAGAAAGTACAGGGACAGCATGGGATACACATCCAAACCCATGCCTGTCCCCAGGTTCTTCACAGAGCACAAGCTGAGAATGTTTGCAAGACTAAGCATGAGAGCTCTTGTTTGCATGTGCACACTGCCATAAACTGGCTTTCCATTCATGGATATAGACATCTCCCTATTAAGATCAGAATTGTTCATAAAAGTAAGTGAAAATATGCTCTCTAGTTTTTTAGTGCCTTGTTGAGAGATCTGGCCAGGAGGATGGGACTTGTATGTCTTGTGACAAAGCAGCAAATACAGGGGGACATGTGTAAAACAGATAGAGGCTTGGACTCAACAAAGGACTCAGTAGAGGAAGTAGCATTGCTTTACTCACCCTTCAACACTCATGTTGTTTATATAATAGAATAAATTACATTACGCTGGGAGTGGTGGTGCAAGCCTGTAATCCCAGCACTTGGGAAGCTGAGGCAGGAGGATTGCTGCTAGTTCAAAGTCAGCCTGGGCCACGTAGTGAGTTCAAGGCCAGCCTGAACTACAGAGTGAGACCCTGCCTCAATAAATAGGTAGATAGATAGATAGATAGATAGATAGATAGATAGATAGATAGATAGACAGACAGACAGACAGACAGACAGATAGACAGACAGACAGACAGACAGACAGATAAATTCTATTGCAATCAGGATTTTCCCATGCAAACAAAGAAATCTGAAATGCCCTGGGCCCAGAGGCTGCTACTCCTGACCATAGGCTCTACTGCTTCTGAAAGCCTCAAGAACAGGCTTGAATTCGGCAGAATCTCAGTAGAGGGTCACTTCATAGGGCAACTGACCCCACATCTAAACCACAGACCAGGACCCAGCAGATAAAATCAGCAAGTGACAAAATTAGCATGCTTGCCAACCTCCCTACCTTTTTTAGGCAGATAAGGATGATTGTGTATCAAACTCGTTAAAGGACACGATTGACATTTACATTTAATTGGAAAACTAATGTGACCTCTTATTTGCTCCCAGAATGCCAGGAATGAGCTTTTCCTCCCAGCACTCTTACTTCCCACCCCAGGAAGAGATTTTATTCCTGCCTCTGATACTTAAGAGAGCATGGAGAAGCCAGTAACTGCATCTGAACCTCCTTTCCTTCATCCGACTGGACTTTGCTGCAGGCCTCGCCTGCAGAGAAACTTGCTCTTCGAGTGGAAAGTTTTCATGCCTCTGGCTGGATTTCCCTACAAAATCCTCAAACCAGCAGTGTTACCATCATGTCCATCTGCTTCTATTAAGTTAATGTGCTCACGGTCATAAAGCAGCTGAAATGTGTAGTACTTATCAAACTGTAATTGATAAATGTTTCAGGTACAAGAAGTTAAAATCATGTTGGCGCTATTAATGTTCAGAAGCATTCTGGGCACTTTATTTTTCTTAAGTGTAATTGGAGCCATCGACGGAGAGAAGCCCATAGGGAGAGCATAGGTGTTGGAAGGGGACCAAAAAAAAACAGGGATGGGAACAAAGACTGCGTAACTTCAGGCTCAGAAACTAAGGTTTGATCCTAAGGGTGATAGCTGATGGACAGCAGCTTGTTTCTGGCCTGGACACAGAACTTGTCCAGCCGGACAAATGGCCGTTTACAGGAGCCAGCACACCCGTGGGATCCAGGCCAAGCAGGGCCCAGGCCAGCAAGAGGCTGGGTGGGCACTGCCCCAGCAAGACCCTTTATGAAAATATATGTTGTTCCCTCTGGCCTGTGGGCCTGAGATGCACAAACTTTTCCCCTCCTTGTGGTTTATGCTATTTCTGTGTGTCTCTAATTCACACATTAGGAAGGAATGTGTGCGCACCTCCTGTAAACAGAAATCACATGTGCATTCTCCCCTGTGCCAGTCGCTGGAGGGGTCACTTCTATCATGAGGGCCCCATGTATCCACCCACTCTCCCCTTTCCTCTTACCTGCATTCATCTTACCACTTGCTCTTCTTTTCTTCCTCTTTCTTGAGAGGAGTTTCAGATGATGGACTGACTGTGTTTCCTCCACTAGTGAAAGGTGTGTGCTAATTATTGAGTTGACTAAAATGTGCTGAGTCACGCCGTCTCAACCCATCCTGGCCTTCAGCCACAGAGGTAACCTTGTACTCACCCCCTTAACTGGCCGAGTTGCTGTGGGTAATTTTGGACCCATCTGAACCACTCTTTTCAACCCCTAGGATGCAAACAGTAGCAAATGGAAACTTCCTGGCCGTAGAAGACACTTGGTATGTGGTTTTATGGTCCCCGTCTGAATCTTCCTCAGAATCCGATGGACTACTGGGTGCCTTGAGGTGACAAGAAAGGCAGGTGGAGGTGTGTGCCATTCAGATTTGTGGTTTAATTAAATTTTAATTGGACAAATAAAAATGTTTTAAATGAATTAATTTCTTTAATTGACAAATAAAAATATCACATTTTATCTTTGACCATATAGTCCGGGCTCAGCCCTCAACTTCCACTCTAGTACAAGCTCTCTTTCCCTTGTTTCTGTGTGGCTCACTGCTCCCAGGCTTACTAGAAGTTAAACCTAGTCCAACCAAAGAACAACTGGAGAAGATTTTAATAGCTGGCGGTGTAACTCAGTGGTAGAACACTTTGCCTAGCATGTGCCAAGGTCCTGGGTTCATCCCCACCACCACAATGATAAAAATTAATAGGAAGACCTTCCCAGGTTTAAAATGAATGAAATGTTTTCAAAAAGGGCCTCTCCTTGTGGGTGGTTTGAGATTAGATTTTGCAGCACTATCTTGGGTAGGAATTCTGGGCATCTGAGACATTTGCCCCAAGTGAAACCTTACCTGACTTTAAACAGACTGGGATTTTAAATTATACCCCAACTTAACCTTCCTGAGTCTTCTGAGAAAAGGAGAGAGAGAGAATTCTCTTAGCAAAGGAAGCAGAGAAAAATCAAGATCTGTTACTCCAGTAGACCCTCCATCCTGCACTGGGGCTTCTTGTCTATGTCTGGATTAAAGAGGGAGTTGTGGTTCTGACTCAGTCTCTGGGCCCGTTTAAAATTACTTCCAGCTGATTTCTTCTCACACTGTTCTCTGGAAGGTTCCAGGCTTAGCTTCGAGCCACCAGACGTGCAGCAGTTTCAGAGCTCCACAGTGACGTGAGTCTTGGTCCCCGTGATGGGAACTGACTGGTTCTGAAATGATCCCTGTGCAGTGGCAGGCCTGCAGCTCACCAGCTCTGCTGTTCTCAGCATATCACAGCAGTGGTATAGGTGAGGTCAGCTCTTTGGAGGTTGTCACCGAGTAGTAAGAGGTGAGGCATGCAGGGCTGCAGCAGTGCCCTCCTGCCCTCAGTTGCCACTGAGGCAGAGGCGGCTGACCCTTTGCTGGCAGGCTTCTTCCACCCTGTCAACATGGGGGGTGGTCCACCCAGTGAACTTTAGGATGTAAGGGGAAGGTTGAGCCCCAGGGCATGGCTCCTTAATATGGAAAAAGAAAAGCAGATGGCAAGAAAGAAAGGACAATAAAAGTAAACGTGGCAGATGATTATAATTTAAGTATCTGGTTCTTTGTAATTTAAAAGAATTACATGTTTTTTGTTTGTTTGTTTTTTGTGGGTACCGGGGGTCGACCTCAGGACCTCGCGCGCCAGTAGGCGCCCGTGCCGCTGAGCGATATCACCGGCCCTTTTTTCGTATGTGGGTTCCGGGAGTCAAACTCGGGCCCTTGCACTTGCAAGGCAGGCACTTACGCCGCTGAGCCATCTCACCGGCCCCTTACATGTTTTTTTAAAAACTGAGTTTTATGGCTCTTCCATAAGGCTATCTTAGACAAAGATAGATGAGAGCTCCGCTGCTGCATGTGAAAATACAGGGTGCACTTAGTGGGAAAGGTACCCTTTCAGCTATTTAGCACCATTTTCTTTTGATAGTACAGTACCTAGGTTCTCAAGGGATCATGGCCTGAGCCGGCCCTGTGGCCATTTCTTAGCACTGCCACCATGAAGGCTCATCCTAAATCAGAATGTGCGACTGGGACCCCTGAGGGACACTGGCAAAGAGTCTGAGTTCTGTGTGCAGGCCCTTGGTGGCTGTCCCTTTGCCTGACTTTGCATGGCTTCATCCAGGCACTTTAGTATTCACTCACTTCTAATCTTTGTCAGCATGTAGTGTAAACACAGTCCTTGTTATTTTAGTTTATTAGGTGAAAATACAGTGAGAATTGAATCAGGCTGAGAAACATGGAGAATTTGAAGCTGTCCCAAACGAGCTGAGTTCTAAATGCAGGAGGTGGTGTTTAGTGTAAATAGGCTCCATCCCGAGGCACAGATCCTACTCTGTGGAGGGCGCCACTGACGTTCAGGTGGGCTGTCTGGGTCCTGACAGTTGAGCCTGGGAAGAGGCATGCCTTTAACAAAGGACAGTTAGTTTTCTGCTTTGGGAGTCAGTATTCACAATCGGTAACCTCAGGGACAGTGGAGGTGAGAGAAGCTACGAGCCTCCCTTTAAATCTTGGCATCCTTCACAAATACACGTTTTGAAACACTAGCTAGCACCCTTAGATGTCTTCCTGACACTGGCTCATCCACGTAGTATCTGTACTGACTATTCGCTTCTGTCTGTCTCTGTCTCTGTCTCTCTCTGTCTCTGTCTCTCTTGATTGTTCTCTTTGTTATAAGACAGTTTTTAATCATTCTAAACAATAATTGAAAGAATAAAATGAACCCCCATATATAATTTTCACATGTTATTTGCTCTATCATTGTGTTTTTCTGAGTATTTTTAGTAAAGGACAGACTTACCGTGCCGCCCCTCCCCATACTTCAATATGCAGTTAGTGTCATTGCCAGCCAGGAGCTTCTGCTGCCAGGTGGCCCTGCACGCTGCAGGTACAAAGTGCCCTTCCTCCATTCCCTGCCAGGCTCCAGGCCCTGGCACAGGGCCGGAGTACAGCCCAACACAGATGGGTCAGTTTGTGTATTGTTTGGGAGCAAGCTCAGAGGAGGAGCTCATCTAAATCTCTCTTACTAATAAAATAATGAGGTTTTCTTTCAGCTCACTTGCTGCTGAAGCAGAGAAGGCAATTATGAAGTAGCAAATGTGTGTGGCTCATTTGTGTTTTGTCCTGGTCACTGGCCTAGAAGCTACTAAAGAGAGGGACATTAAAAAGTGGCAGCTAGGGCCGGTGAGATGGCTCAGCAGCATAAGCGCCTGCCTGGCAAGCGCGAGGGCTCGAGTTCGACTCCCGGAACCCACATACAAAAAAAGGGCCGGTGATATCGCTCAGCGGCACGGGCGCCTGCTGGCACGCGAGGTCCTGAGGTCGACCCCCCCGGTACCCACAAAAAAAAAAAAAAAGTGGCAGCTAGTTAAAGTTTGTAAATTAACTTCGAAGAGCAAAATTACAACAAATATAGAGATCTTTTTTGGCTTTGTTTTCGATACTAGAATTGGCAGTACTTCATTCCACGAAATAGGATAATAGTCTGATGGGCTGAGCAGAAGAACTGGTTTTGTAGACAGAGAGGCTGCAGAAGACAGAAATAAGGGAAAACGAGTTGGTCATTTCAGAGTTCCTTATAAGTTACGTTTCTCATGGAAACTTCAGCATTCTAAGGATGAGAACGCCCTGCCTGTTTAGGACCTTAGCTGTTGTCTCTCTAACCCTGGTTCCTGGAATGTCAGGTAAGCAACTTGGTTTGAGGTGGGTGATGCTGAGCTCTGAGCCTGAGTGGTTCCATTTTGGTGTTTAGCCTGATCTGTTGGGCCCAGTGCAGGTGCTTAGTCTACAGAGCCTCTTATGATGTTTATTAAACTTTAAGAAAGTCTCTTCTACTTTTTTTCTTCTAAAGACATAGTTTTTCAATTTGGTTACAAATACCAGGTGAATGGCACACTGATAACATGTGGGACATTTATTTTCTTTCTTTCTTGTTTGTTTGATCTGCTTTGTGGTTGAGTTGAAGGAATTTTCTTGTTTTAATTTTAATGTGCATTTATTGCGCTGTGAGTTATTGCCAAGATTTTTTTTAAAAAGGAATATTTGTAGCACAACCTCTCTGGCAGTTTGCTTTACATTCAGGAGGACCAGGTTAAAGTACTCACTATGGAAGTTTCATTGACATCTTCATCAGCATAGATGTTAAGAGACCTGGAGCATAGAAGGAGTCCTCAAAACTTGGCAAAAAAGCAAAAACATTTTTTAAATGGCCAAAGGATTTGAGCAGACACTTCACCAAAGGAAATGGCAAAGGCAGTGAAATGATGTTGATCATTCAGGGAGGCACTGCAGAGTCACAATGAGATATTAATGCGTGACTATTGGAATCACTTTTTCATAAATCTGACAGTAGCAAGTGCTGACAAATGTGTGGAACACCCTTGCCCCCAGATTATTGCCACCTTGTCTGTTTATACCATCTACTCCTTCACCCATGCCTAGAACAATTCCCTCATAAAACACTCCCAGAAAACCTCAGATGCCTCTCAGCAGACCTGGGAGAACACGGATGACCCCAGCAGAGTCACTGGGCATCTCATCCTGCCCCTTTTAGTCACTTTTAGTTAGCACCAGGCTGCAAATGGAAGGAGCAGGCCAGCGACCCAGGGCCTCAGTGGCTCCAGCAGCCAGGTTTGCGACCTTCGGAGCCTGGCAATGGCTGACGTGCTGTGACTATTCTGTGACACTGCAGAAGAGCGGCCCCTGCTGATGTGATGCACTACAGCCCCCTCCAGGGAGAGGCCAACCAAGCACCCCTCAGGTCCCACCTGGCTCCGTAGAGAACAGACAGTGCTGTGGCTCCTCCACTTCAGAACTGTCGAGGTAGGGAAGAAAGTGGAGCGAGTGAAACCTGAGAAGCATTTAGAATGGCCGTGGTACAAGGAATCCATCAGTAGTTCCCACAACCCCTGTGTGGTGTGACATTATTTGGTCTTCGTCCCAGGCTCCTGGCCCATTGAAAGCCCCCAGGATGTGAGTGTCTTTGGTGTCTGATAAGATGGCTGGGGGCCCCAGAAACTGCATCAGGGCAGGGTTGATCACCAGAGATTGGGCCTCAAGGAGTAGAGGGGCTAGCAACTGAGTGGCCAGTGATTCAGGCCTAGGTAATGAAGCCTACACTAAAACCTTGTAAACAGAGGGGCTTTGGAGCTTGCAGATTGGAAATGCCTGGAGAGTGATGGGCTGGAGCATCAGGGAAGCTCCAAACCTGTGCTTCACTTCCATCAGGCTATGCCTGAGTTGTGTCCTTTACAATAAACCGCTAAATGTGAGTAAAGGGCCTCCCAGCATGCTGTGAGCTGTTCTGGTGCTTTGTTGACTCTCAGGAAGAGACCCTGGGAATCCCAGTTGATAGCCACTTGGTCAGATTGTACAAGTGGGGAAGACCTGTGACTGGCATCTGAAATGGGTCATCCATGGGACTGAGCCTTTCTCTGTGGGGCCTCACTCACTCCAAGTAGTGTCAGAGCTGAGCTGAATCCAAGGACGGTCAGTTGTTGAGTCACAATTGTGCTGGGACACAGCACAGGCCAGGGCAGGTCTGAGAAAGATGGCACTGTAGGCCAGGAATGGTGGTACACGCCTGTAATCCCAACACTTAGGAGGCTGAGGCAGGAGGATCACTGTGAGTTAGAGGCCAGCCTGGCTACAAAGTGAGTTCAAGGCCAGCCTGACTGTATAGTGAAACCCTGTCTCAAAAAGACCAAAAATAAATAAATAAATAAATAAATAAAAGATGGCACTGTAACACAGGTGAGATGAACAAAAGGAAGGGAAGTAGGGCTGGGTGTGACTCAGTGGTAGAGCAACGAAACACCCTGGGTTCCATCCCCAGTACAAAAACAAAACAATGAATATAAAGGGAAAACATTTTATCAGGGCTGGAAATGCCACAAATTGTGAAGCATTTCTTATTTATTTATTTGTTTGTTTATTGGTTTTTGTGACAGAGTCTTACTATGTGGTGCAGGCTGGCCTTGAACTCATGGCAATCCTCCTGCCTCAGCCTCCCGAGTGCTGGGATTACAGGTGTGTGCCACCACACCGGCTTGTGAAATATTTCTGCTACATAGAGGACACGTAGGACCAAATTGAAGAAAGATACAGATGCTGGCATGTGACCTCCTCCCCATGAGAAAGGCAGGCATGTTCAAAGACCTTAAAATCTCCACTTCTTCCCAGTAAGGCCTGAGGGGGACGTGGCTTCCACCATACTTACTGTGGTCAGCAGTGTTTCCGGAAGTGATTGGAGTGGAACTGGCGGTCATTCTGGCTGCTTCTGCACCACATGGCTTTTGCACCAGCCCCAGCTGCTTCAGTAAAAGCGGGAAATGCAGCCTGGATAGAACCAGTGATCCTGGACAGACTGTATTCATCCTAAGATGCGCCAGAAGGGGAGAAAAAATATTTATAGACAAAGCACCTGTCAGGTCTAGGCAACTGAAGAGAGATTGGACAGCGCTGCTCAATGAAATTGCAGATACGTGGGCTCTGCAGGGGAGACAGACAAACAAAAAAAATCATAGGTATTGAGATGACAAAATAGTACAGGAAGGTGAAAAGAGAAATGACAGAGAAGGGAGAACTTTAAGAAATCAAATAATTCAGTTGTGAATTTTAAATGATTTTAAAATCACTTGTCAGTAGAATGAGTATTATGGGAAATAGAAAGTAATAAATAATGAGAAGCACAAAACAATAAAGCAATGAAGATTCACATACATAATTATTCTTGAAATATGAAACAATAGTAACAAAACAGTATTTAAGTGTATGCTATTTACTAGTATAAGCTCCCTTATTTTCTTAAAGTCACCATAACTAGAATGCCAAACCTGACAAATACACACATGCATTCATACCAAGACAGGTGAGCTCCAAGTCGTTTATGAGTAAGTCAAATCCTTCGTACTGTGAGAGAATCTTAAGTGCTGACCAGGTGAGAGTCATGCCGGAGTCACACGAGGGTGACCTTCCACGCGGCCATCCACTGATAACTGTTCCTCATCTGACTAATAGGTCAAAGGGAAAATATTTGATAAAATTAAAAATGAATTTAATCAAAAGCCATAGGAGAACAACAGTGGAATACTTCTTTTGCTGAAGACAAATTTCTCCTCCGCCAGCAGCCACCCTTCTGCCCTCATTCCTAACAGGAAGAGTGCTCGTATTTACGATTTTCATTTCACTGGACACACTCGGTTCTTCTTCTTGTTTTTTGATAACAGGAATCGAACTCATGACCTCACGCTTGCCAGGCAGGCGCTGTGCCGCTGAGCTATATCTCCGGCCCTCACACTCTGTTCTGAAAATGCTATTTGGTACAATGATTGGATGAGAAAACAAAGTGAAAAGCACATACTATTTTTTTAAATTTAAGTTTATTGGTACAATTTAGGTATACATAATGACCACATTCATTATAGGGAATTTGTATCTGTACATGTTATGTCTTGATTCCTCTTTTTTTTTCCCCCATTCCTATCCCCTCTTTTTAAATCTCCTTCCCCTCCCCATTCACAAATTGGTTTTCATTTTATCCTTCTTTTCTCATTTTTTTCTTTCCCTTCCTTCCTTTCCCCCTGCCCCCTGCCCCCTCCCTATTTCCCTTTTTCTTTTGAACAGTTTCTTCCTATTTCGCAGTATCTATTGTACATTTTGGTTCTTATTTACATTTTCAGTTTCTCACACCAGAGAGATAATGTGATATTTACACACTTGTCCGATTTATTTCACTTATAAGTATGGTCTCGAGTTGCATCCATTTACCTATAAAAGTTTCCACCAGTTTATCTTTCTTTACGGCTGAGTAATACTCCATTTCATATATATATATATATATATATATATATATATATATATATATATATACTAAAAAAACACATCTTTTTTATCCATTCATTGGTTGATGGGCATTTGGGTTGCTTCCAAGATTTAGCTATTACAAAACCGAAGGCACATTCTAAAGAGAAGGTGAATTTGCATTATTTATGTGTGATGCAAGTTTCAACTTTTTTTTTTTTTTTTTTTTTTGTGGGTACCGGGGGTCGACCTCAGGACCTCGCGCACCAGCAGGTGCCCATGCCGCTGAGCGATATCACCGGCCCTTTTTTCGTATGTGGGTTCTGGGAGTCGAACTCAGGACCTCGTGATTGCCGGGCAGGCGCTTATGCCTCCGAGCTATCTCACCGGCCTGCAAGTTTCAACTTTGAAAAAAAAAAAAAACAATAAAATCAGTTGAAAAACTATGAACAGTAGCCTAAATGTTCTGCAAAGTGGCTGATTCCTAAATGAATCCATCCATGCAAATCTGCCACAAAAGCAGGATGGCTACCTCTGGAGAGGGAAGGGGTGGGTGCTATGGGGAGGACACATGAGGCCTTTTAGGTTTGGTGATGTCCTGTTTCTTAATGTGGGTGCTGGTTTTAGGATTGTTACTTTATTATCCCCTAAACTCAGCTATCTTATATGGTCTTTATATATGGCCTACTTTAAAGTTTGAGTTCTCTGCTACCAAAAGCTTTGTGACTGTGATAGGTTAAACACAGACACACCTAAAGAACCATTTTTAATGGCCTGGAATGCAAAAGAAGAAAAAGTACAGTGGTCAGATTTTTGCACAGTTGTATGGAAAGCCCGTAGATAACCAGCCTTCTATAAATCCAGACTACCAGTTGTGAAGGGGGTACAGCCTCGGATTAATACTGATTTTTACTTCACGCTCATCATTAGTCTGTATTTGGCTTGATCTTACATGTTTAGCGACTTGTCATGTTTCCATAGTGTATGTAACAAGTACTCCCAAGCCCACCACCTAGCCAAAACCTGGACCTTAGCAGTAGTCTCTCAGTGCCCAACCTGGCACTTCCCTGCCCTCCCCACCCCCTGACCTGTGTTCTGGGTTCATCGTTTCTTTGGTGCCCTTTTTTTTACATTAAGATGACTACTTTATTGCTGACTGTAATACTAAATGTGATTTTGGGGGACATTTTTCACTTAGTGTTATGTTGCTAGTATTCGTCTATATCAACATATCAATGTATGTCTGCCCATTCCCTTCATTTTAACCATCTATATCAGTGACGGTGAATGTTTTCAGAGCTTTCAGTGATAACACACAGCCAGTTGGAGCATATGTGCCGTAAGGTAACCACCATTGGATATCATTCTGTCTGCAGATACACCAGTCTATATTCCTCATGCTCTCTTTGACAGTTGAGTTGCTGCCTTGTTTGTTTGCTTCGAGGTGTTGTGTTGTACTTTTGCTATTATGAGCAGTAATCTCATGTGTTCTGTTGAATATTATGCAAGGATTTCATTTATACTGAAAAATAGTTGTGAGATCATAGTTTATGGGAATGTTCAATTTTAAGAGATAATAATTGTGTTTTCCAAAATGATTATGCCATCTTATACCCCTAGAGTAGTGTCTAAGATATCCACACCCTTTCTAGTACTTGATGTTGTCATGCTGTTTCATTTTTTGCTAACTGGATGAGTGTAGAATGATGTTTGTGTGTACTTTTTGTTCTGAAGTGATTGAGATGGAATCCAGAGCTTTGTGCATGGTATGCAAGTACTCTACCACTGAGCTATATCCCAGCCCTTTTTATTTTGAGGTAGAGTCTTCCTTAGTTGGCCAGGCTGTCTCAAATTTGTGAGCCTTCTGCCACAGCCTCTTGAGTAGCTAGAATTATAGATGTGTGACCACACTCAGCTTTCAGGTGGTTTTGGTTTGCACATCTCTGACCTCTAATGACAATGAACATCTCTCTTCATGTTTAGTTGCTATATGTTTCCTTGTTGTTGAGATTCCCGCTCATATCCCTCATCCATTTTTTCATTAGATTTTTTTGTGTTCTTCATATTAATTATAGGAGTTCTTGACATTGTTGCATCTGGCGGGGAGGGGTGTGCCTCTGAGGAGGGGGTGCTAAGAGTCTCCCATAATGACCTTCCACCTTTCTTCAGGTCCTTGCCCCCCACTCTAGCGAAGAATGAAGAAGTGGAGCTCTTAGTGGAAAATGGAGGGGTCAAGACAGTGCAGAACGAAAGTTTATTTAAAGTATGGCAAATACAGAAAAAGCAGAAGAAAATCTACCTTAGCAGCAGAGTGGTGCTACAAGATAGGGGACATCCCGCTCAGGATGCCCAGTGAGTATGAGGTGTGCCTGTACTTACAGGGGCAAACTGTTTTGCTGATTGGTGTGGGCTAGCCCAGTCAGGATTTTAGCCTTTGTTTCTGGGCAGGGGTCAAGGTCAGTTGGGGATTTCTTAGGCATGAGTAACATTTTCATAAGGATTACAGCAGGGTACATTTTTTTCAAGCACATGGTACACAGATAAGCATGTGATAATTTTCTCCCACCTTATCACATTATATTTCTAGGTTTCCAATTCGGTGATACTGTCTTTCAGCATCTCAGATTTCTCCTCCAATTTAAGTGTGTTGTCCAAAACTGACTTCCTTATCTTTATTTTTGTGTGTATGGGTGTTGGGGCGGCGGGGTTGGCTGGTTATTTTTTGTTTGTCTGTTATTTGGTTGTTTTTTTTTTTTGTAACAGGGTCTCACTATGTAGTTCAAGGCTCACCTTGAACTCGAGGCTATCCTGCCTCAGCCTCTTGAATGCTGGGATATCAGGTGTGTGCCACAACACCTGGCTTCCTCATCTTTTAATGACAAACCTTGAGAGGCTATATGTACCTGAGTGTATTTTTGTTTTGTTCTCACATTTGGATGTCAGTTCAGCTGAATATAAAATTCTAAGTTTGAAGTTCTTTTTCTTCAGTAAATTACAAATACCACTCCATTGTGTCTTTGCATTTCTGTGTTAATCTGATTCTTATTTCTTTGAAAGGGATCTCTTCTGTCTTTTTGAAAGGTTTCCATGTCTTTCTGTTGTCTTCAATAATTTTTTTTGAGATGTGGTTTTTTGTTTTTTGGGGTTTTTTTCCTGAGACATGTGTTAATCTTGATTATCAATTTATTTGCTTTAAGGGACACCTGGGAGATTAGCGAAGCACACTTCCAGGTGTGTCTGGTTAGATAATGGGGGCACGGCCTTGGGGAGTGTATCTGCCCCCTGGCCTCTTCCTCACTGGCTCTTCCGTGCTCTTCTTCCTGGCTGTGATGAGTTCGGCAGCCTTTCCAGCCAGTCACGGACTACAACTATGAGCCAAAATAAACTTTTTCGGGCTGGTGAGATGGCTCAGCGGCACGGGCGCCTGCTGGCGTGCGAGGTCCTGAGGTCGACCCCCGGTACCCACAAAAATAAATAAATAAACTTTTTCTCCTTGAAGTTGTGTATGTCAGGCTTTTCTAGCATCAAAAATGTTGACTAATGCATGGAATCTCACTATGTTGGCCAGGCTGCCCTTGAACTTGGGCTCAAGCAATCTCCCTGCCTCAGCCTCCTGAGTAAGTGGGACTACAGGAATGCCTCAACATCTAGCTGTCTTTAATATTCCTATAGTTAATCACTATAATGTTCCTAATTTACAGATGTTCTCAATCTATAAAATGGGCAGTGGTACCTAATAGAATATTGCGACAGTTAAACAGTCTGAGTAAAACATATAAAACAAATGCCAAATAGTAGACAAGTACCAGTACTTTTGTCATTATTAAAATTACTTATTCCAGTTTTGTGAATTTTTTTGAGCCATTTTTATTACTTCTGCTTTTGCCCAATCTTACTTTTCATTGTCCAATAATGTTGTCATTCAAAGGGCAAAAGCAAATGAAGCCATCGTTAGCAACTGTGGTGCAGGAGGAGACTGATGTTCTTGGCAGCAGTGAGATTGCAGATGTCAGTGACTGACTTATCCATGCTACACCTATTCTAATAACCATAACATCAGTATGTAAAGTTGTGTAATGTCCTTGTTTAATTTCCTACTTAAGAGAACTTTGTATTTTCAGTATTTATAATAGTACTTCTCAGTCAATAATCAAATTATTTTTTATTATCTTATAATTCTCTTTCTGCTCATTCCAAATCTGTTTGTCTTGACTTTGTTGTTGTTGTTGTTTTGAGACAGGGTTTCACTGTACAGTTCAGGCTGGCCTTAAACTCACTTTGTAGCCTAGGCTGGCCTCGAACTCACGGAGATCCTCCTGCCTCATCTTGCTGAGTGCTGGGATTACTGGTGTGTACCACCACGCTTAGCCCTGTCTCAACTGTTTTATCTCCTGGTTTTAGATAGCCTTCTGTCTCTTTTGGAGGGGACACTAACAGACCCAGGGTCTGTTGTCCTCTGAACAGTGTGTAGCTCTGCTCCTGCAGGAGGACCTGGTGACCTTATAGAGCCTTGGTTGCAGGACTGGTCTCTTTCCTTTCGCTCTTAATTCCAAGCTGTGGCCAGTCATCCTGTGATGTGGCTTGTAACTAAGGCATGATCCTTTGGGGTGACCCTGGAAAGACCCAGGTTTTATCAAGCCGCCTAATTTGGCTGGACTTGACCTCCCTCCTTGTCTTCTTAGCGGCAGGAGATGCTGAAATCTCCACTCAAGAGTTTCCAGCCTGGGGTGTGCTCCACCGGGATCCTCGGAGTCATGTTCTGCATGTGACTCATAAGTCAGCCTGGGCTGCAGGAGAGTTTCCATGTAGACTTGGGCTCCCTCCTTTCTCTAATTATGCACTGTAATTTCCGGGTAGTCTTGGCTGCTGATCTCTGACTCCTCAGCCTCATAAGCACTGCTGCTTTTGAGCTGCTTTTGAGCTGAGTACTGTCCCCATGTGCTGTGTGAATCGTGATGCCAGTAGAAGTGACTCATCGAGAGTGAGTCTCTCATGTTAAGTGTCATAGCCCTTCCAGTTTCTGCTTGCATTTATTTCTTCCTTGGTATTTCCAATTTTTTTGTTTTTAATCTTCTCCACAGTTTTTCATTGTTATTGGCAGAAGGATTAGTGGGATACAAATGAGTCTGCCATTACTGGAATGCAGAAATCCCGATCAATATGGACATTATGGGTGAAAAGACAAACAACAAAGCTGCCTGGTCTGCATGTGCCTCAGAATTAGACCCCAAAAGGCGTTATCTGCGGGTCACAGTCAGCCACTGAGAGTTCTTGACTTAGTGTGAAACTGTCAGCAGAGCCGTGTGTGTCTGCACTGGCTCTGAGGTTGCAGAGGTGCCTAGAAGCAGGCCCAGCAGGATCTTCTCAGAATGAAACTACCAGCTGGCCAGAGGGAACACTAAGGCCACTGTGGAGAGGCCCATGGTAGAGAGACTGCTGTGTACCCTCAGGAAAACATGGCCCTTGTGTTTATTTCTTTTGTTCTTTGAATAATAAAACATTGGCTGCTGCAGCCACAAACAAAAACATAAGTTCCTGTCTGCTGGCAGAGCTGGCCTTGCTTCTTACAGCAGTGAGCACAGCTGGGCAGTGTACACACAGGTGCTGGGCAGCCCGCTCCACTCTGCCTCACCCTGGAGGGCTGCAGAGGGGAGGAGCCACTGGCAAATAAGGTGTACATGGCCATGTCTTATCATTCTGCTTCTGGACCTTTCTGTTCCTCTTTATCTCTCTCAACCTCTTATCGCACTGCTATCTATACCCTGCCAGCTCCCCCACCCCCATAAACTAGTTACTGCCAGCCAGGCTTGGTGGTGAATGCCAGCATTGTGGGGGACTGAGGCAGAAAGATCGTAAGTTTGAGCCCAGACTGGGTAACTTAGTGACTTAATGAGACCCTATCTCAGAAGCCAGGGCAGGGGGTGGCAGGGGAATGATATGTAGTTCAGTATGAAGGCCTAGGATCAACCCCCAGTAATGGAAACAAAGGGGCAGTTCACTTCCATTTCCCCCCTGATTGTGACCTCATCTTCATCCTCATCCCCTCTCCTGGATATACTGTTCACCAGCAATACATGGAAATGTATTTTCTAAATATCCCAAAGAATCCATTGCATGTTCTAAACATCATAAGTGGAAAATGCGTGTTACACACCTGACCCGTGGAACATCATACTTTAGCCATACTACCCATACCCTAGTAGTATGTAAGTTGTCTCCTCTCATGGTTGAATGGCTTACTGGGAGCTGCAGCTCACTGTATTGTAAGAGAGTATTGAACTTAGTATCACTAGGCTGGAAAGAGTTCGGAATTCAAAGTACAGTTTCTACTGCATTTGTTGCTTTCACGCCATTGCGGAGTTGAAAAATTGCAAGTCAAACTATCATTAAGTCAGGGATCATCTGCATTTGTTGTGTACCTGCTGCTGTTGTTGAAGGGTGTACTTGTTCTTAATTTTCAGCATAGATGAATCCAGCATTTTACATGTCTTCTACTAAAAGCATGTAGTTGCCATTTGACGCGAGGTTGCCCTTGATTCTGCCCCGCTATATGCCAATGGCCTTGACAGGAGAAAAGAAAGATGGTTTCCTGCCTTTTGTAAGTACAATCAAATTAAATAAAGCCTTGCTGCTTCTACTGTAGCTCTTGAGCATGGATTTGTCTGCAGATGTGAAGTCTCTCTGTTCTAGCTCCTTTGATTTCATGATGATTACATGATACAATTGAATTTGTGTTCCATTGTCTTCTCCAGCCTCTTCTGTGTGCCTTCGGGTTATTCTCCTCAGCTCACTTTCTTAAGGAAAAAATGAAATTGCAGTCCACTCTTGCAGTAGTTAGTGTAGAAGCTTCCATTTCTGTGGCTCCTCGGAGCTGCTCTCTGGGGAAAGCTGCACACCAGCTCTTTCTCTCCACTGATGACTCCAATTGTGACTCAGGAGTCTGGCACCTGTGACAGGTTGGCAAGGGGAGTTTCTTCTCAAGTCTAAACACTGCCAGAATTAAGGAAACCTGGGTTTACTTGTTTGCCATAACAGTCCCCATGCCTGTATTCCGCTTTTCTGCTGGAGAGTCACATTTTCCTTTAATATTCCATTCCTGCCACTCACGCTCTTTCCTTTCTCTGCAGGTTTTGCATGCAGAAATGTGTTAGTCTGGTGCCTGGAGTCACGCTGGACTTGATAGAAAAGTAAGTAAAATTGTGGAGCCCTTGTGGCTTTCCAGATCTGAAGGGTTCTCTTCCTTTTCTCACTCTTGGTTCTCAGCAGTGCTTTCTGTCAAGGTGGGGATGTTCCCTTTCATGTGGCTGTGTTCTTTTGTTCTCTGATTAAGGCTATTTTGTGCTGGTTACGCTGGTGCTTAGTATAGGAGGCAGCTAAATGTGGGGCCATATTAAAAGAATGACAAAAAGTTGAGTTCCTTTGAACATTTAAAAATATTCTAGACTCTTAAGCCAAGCCCGAGCACAGCACTGCAGATGCAAACCATCTCTGCTTTCCTGGCTGAAACAGCCAGATCCTAGTGACACTTCCACTGTATTTCCTTAAACTTGAACTTGCTCTTCAGTAATTTATAACTTCCACCCCCATCCCCAGCACCAGGCATTTTACTGTCTGAGGCTGACGGGTTCCAGAAGCCGCCCCCACCCCAGGCCTTCCATACGCACGACTGTGTCTGTCTCTTGATCTTTTTGGGTTTGAAATGGCATTGCTGCCTCTAAACTTGACTTGTGTTGTTCAGGCTTATGTGTTCATATGTGCATTTGACTCCCTGACTCACCTTGATTCATCTCAACAGTGTGGACAAATCGAGTTGTGTGAAACCTTGTGCTCTGAATTCCATGTCCTCTAGAATTAACCTGGGGCATGAATATTTTCCAAGTCCTGATGCACAGAATCGTCTGTTAAAATAGCCAAGGCGTGAATTTACTGTGGTAGGTTAGGTGGGCAAAGCAAATCTACCTAAGGTTCTCCACGGAATAGCACTTGCCTTTGTGTGTGAGCGGAACTGTACAGGAGTGTTTTGTCAGGATGGTCACTCATGGTGCACTCCTGCAGTGATGCGCCCACAGCACCACCAGTTGGAAGAGCACCGGTCGAAGTGTGTGCTGTCCCAGTTCCCGGTCACTCGTCATGTCAGTCCATGTGCAGGATGGTGTCCCAGCCTGCCAGTCACACTCATGGCTACTGTGGACAGGGCTCTGCTTTTGTTTATTAAGTGGTTTAGTTAGACCCTCATATTTTACTGGAAAGGACCTGTCCCTCAGTTTAGTTCAGAATCTCCAGTACCCATCTGTAGTCTCCCTACAACACCAGGCTCTTCCCACAATCAAGACCTTGGTCTTAGGACAGCTAGCTGCCATTCCACTCTTTCCCAGATATACACCAGGCCCAGCAACACGACCTTCAAAGCATAATCCACACAAGGAGAAACTGGCAACTTTATCCAACCATTTGCTTTCTCAAAGACGCAGCTAATAAGATATAAAGATAGGCTGTAGATGTGGAAAAAGTATTTGCAAGTCACAAATCTGACAAATGACACTTGTATCTAGAATATATGTAAAAATATCTGAAACTCAAAAACTAAAACCCAACTAAAAACTAGACAAAAGTCATGGATAGACACTTTACTAAAGGAGGATGTGGGATGGCAAATAAGCTCCTGAAGGGATGCTCAAAATTGCTATTTGTCAAATGGAAATTAAAATAACTACATACCTATAAAATGGCTAAAATTAGGGCTGACAGTGCACAGTGCTGGGGAGGCTGAGCAACATTGGAACTGCCACACACCACTGGGAAGGCATGGTGTGCAGCTGCACTGGAAGTGTTGGCAGTTGCTTTTTGATTAAGTGTGTATATCCTGTGTCCCAGCAGCCCTACTCCTGGGTATTTACCCTACAGGAAAGAAAACTTATGTGCACAGGGAAATCTCTGAATATTCATTGTCGTTCTAGTCATCACCACCCAGACTAGAAAAACCAAATGTCTTTTCTCCACAGAGCAAGTGAATAACAAGACTGTTTCATGTATACCTGGGAAGTGCAATACAAGTTATCCCAGAAGCACTGTGGAGAGCAACAGAAGCCAGTTTCCAAGGGTGACTGTTGGTCAGCATTCTCTCTCTGTAACAGAATACCTAAGAATAACAACTTAAAGGAGGAAGAGTTTATTTTGGCTCACAGTTTCATAGGTTTCAGTCCATGGTCACTTGGCTTCATTGCTTCTGGGCCCATGGTGAGGCAAAACATCATGGCAGAGAGCACATGGTAGAGCAAAGCTGCTCACCTGGTGGTAACCAGGAAGCAGAGAGACAGCAAGGGGCCAGGAAGATATGCCCTTCAAAGGCAGGCCCCAGTGCCCTGTTTCTCCCAGCTGGTCCCATTTCCTAACTGCCATTCAGCTATGAACTCATTGGTGAGGCCCACAACCTCTACCTCTACCTCTACCTCTAGCCTCTGAACATTGCAGCATTGGGGATCAAGCCTTCAACACTTGAGTCTTTGGAAAACATTTCATATTTAAACCACAACAGCAACCTATGGTCTGGTGTCATTTCTGTGACATTCTGGAAAAGACGGAACTGTGAGGTCAGAGAGCAAGCCGTTGATTGACGGGTCAGGAATGTGGCATGCATGACTTGAGGGATTACTGGGGGAAGGCATGCTGACTATGGCTCACAGAACTCTGAGTATGTTAAAGCTATAGAACTTATACCAAACTAGTCAATTTGCTATGGTAACTGAAAAAAATAAATTAATGTATAATGTAGGGAGTACAGCTGTAACAGAATATAAGCCAAAATCCACATTGTCCTCTTCTTTCTTCCTCTTTCCTGTGCCAAATGGTGCTAGAAAGTTGGTTAAATGTTAAAACTTTGACCTTTTTTTAGTATAAAAACATAATGAATTGTCATTAATAGTAGTCAGTTTCAAAATGTACCCCAGTTGGGGAGGGCGTTGTGTTGGAAGAATGAGGACATTGGAGTCAGAGTGGCTCGGGTCCTGCCCTTGTGACCCCTCTGAGCTCTGTCTTAACACCTGCTCCCGTACCATATGAGCAGCCCCGACCGTGCCTGATGCACGTCCCCCTCCCCACATATGTGTCCTCCCTCTCCACACTTTGCAGACACTGCATTGTGAGCAACTTGTAGTATAACCTTGTAGTTCTGAAGCCCTTTAGATTTCAGGTAAAACCAGAGCAGGAGCATGGCCCTCATACACATACCTATTCCCTTCACTGTCAGATGAGTGTCACCACATGACTTTTGGGAAATTATGTATCCATGTGCAATTGTGAAATTAAAAAGCAGTAATTCTGGTTTCAGAGAGGCTCACATTTTAAAAAGATTATTGTCGAGACTAACCTATGTAACAAATGGTTTTTGGACTTCAGTCTTCACTGCGAATAACCTGTTAAGGTGTGTGGATCTGAGTCGTTGCCCTTGCTGTTTTAGCTGAGTTCAGTTGAAGGAGACACAAATCAGCATTTACAGTTTGAGGTACCATATCGCTACTCTCCCTTGTGGCTTGGCAAAGGTTAAATTGGATGTGAGTGGTTGAACTATATTTATCTTTTTAATGCCAGGAAAATTTCAAACTTGTGAATTATACCACACTAGGAGAAATCCCAGAGGCCACCCAGCCACAACTGCTAGGTTAATTTCTGAGTAGATACATGCTTTTCACCTTTACAGCTCACCTGAGAGATGTCTCCATTTAAAAGAAAAAGCTGTTGTTATATTTTTATAAACTTACAGATTTTTTGCCCAATTATGTTTACAGTCTCATAAGAAAAAGTTTTTTAGCAAGTTGATTTGATTTTGCAGTGGGAAAGCTGTGCTACAAATGTAGCACATCTGTTTGACAGGGTCTTCCTTGAGGTTGTGGCTTTCCTAGTCAGAAAACACTCCTAAAAAATACCTCATTATTTTTACCTGTGTTATCGTTTCCTGGAGATTTCTTCTCAGAGTGTGTTCACTTGGTTCCAGTGCACTCAGTGGCTTGCAGCCTGCTGGGACTGTGCTTGGCTGTCAACCTCTCCATTCCCTACCTTGGGGCCACCTCCTGTTCTGCACTTAGGGCACCATCAGGGCATGTTGCCTTTGTGATGTTGACTTACTCATCAATGCAGACAGACTCACTCAGAGAGTTGCCACATAATGTTATTCCAAACCAAACACATGTTTTTGAGCTCTGCAACTCCACAGTTGATTTACACAATTGCTGCATTCCACGTGGTCGAGCCTGAGGTCACCCTTTGTTATACATTTGTGCCTTTTGTCCATCTGGGTTTCCTCCTCTGTGCAGGTCCACCTGTCCCTGCCTGGTCTCCATTCCCCTGGAGAGGAGCTGACTGAGCACTTTGATGCTGGTGGTGCTTTTGTGTTCTTGAGAGAGTTTACCCACACCGTCAATGCACCCCTCCACAGTCACGGGCTTCCCGGATGTGCTCCCCTCTGCTACACACGCAGACAAAGCTGAGCTGTCCACAGCTGTGTAGCTGGAATCAACAGAACAGACCCAGGCTTCTGTTTTGTGTCCTGTATTTTAATTCAAATACAGGTTTAAATCCTGTATTCATCTATATATTTTTTTTCTTGCCAGTAACACAGTACTGCTGACTAGGTGAGTTATAAAGAGAAGAGGTTTATTTTGGCTCATGATTCTGGAGATGCACACTCAAGGGACCACCTCTGGTGGTGACCTTGCTGGCAGAGTCCCAGGGTGATGCAGAGCATCCCGTGGCAAGAGATGGGGCGCATGAGTATATGAGCACGTATATCTCCCCCTTCTCATAAAAGCACCGAGGTTTGACCATGGAGCTCCACCTACTTTATCTAATTCCTTTCACCTCCCGAAGTGCTACCTCTATATAGCACAGCTGGATTAACTTTCCACCTTCTTAATACTTCCCAGTGAGGATTAGATTTCAACCTAGGAAGCTCTGGGGAACACACTCAAACCGCATCCAAACCGTAGCAAATCCATTCATCAAGATGTGAAAGAGCACAGGAAATGGAACCCAAAGAATGGAAGGAAGGTGGAACATGAGCCTCCTCGTGTGGTCAAGCTGCAGCTGCCCTCTGTGGCTGCCTCTGGGTGCAGTGGTCCAGACAGAAATATGTGTGCACGGTCATTCTGGAAGCACAGCCAACCGGGCTCCCATGTGCAATGTCCACATCCTCCATCCTGCTTGCATCCCATCTCCCAACTATGCAGGCCCGTGGGTCCTACCTTGTCCTGGGACTCTGGAACCTGTGCGCCGAGGATGAGTCTCGCCGGCACACTCCGGTTGTAGGGTGCCACTGGGTGACAGAGCCCTCTCCTTGACACAGAGACCCAGAGATCCTTCTCCGAAAGCAGGACCCCAGAGTACTTCTTTTGAGTGTCACGCTCATGAGAATTGTGTGCAGAACCTTCTCCAAACAGCCTCATGTCCTTGTCACACCATGTGGAAGGACACATTAGGTCAAGTTCCCATGTGCCACAGCACAGAGCCAGCTACCAGGCCACATCTGGTACAAGAAAAGCCTTTTGAGATTTTTTTTGGGGGGAAGTCTTTTTAAAAATTGTCACTTGCTTCTCCTCAGATAGGTCAGTTCCCTAGGCTCATTCAGTATAATTCCTTCTGTACTCCAGGGTTTATATCTGGAGTGTCCCAGACAGTCCCTACTTCAGAGTCAGCCGGAGGCTTAGCCTCCTCCAAAGCGGTTTTCCACCTCGCAGGGGTCCCTGGGTGGGGACGGCAGGGTCATGGTCTGTAGAGCAGCATCCAGAGATTCAATTCACCCAGTTGCCTTCCTAGCCACAGGACAGAACCAGCTGGGAACAGAGGCACCACCTCCCTGCCCAAGTAGCACTTAAAATTTTTTCCTTTTAAAAATTTATAAGTAGCTGATGTTTCAAGAACCATGGAATATTTCAAAATATATAAATTTTTGAATAGTTGAGAGATTTTAATAAAAACGTTTGCGTGATATTGACAAAGCTGTCAGAATGGTTGCCTGGTGAGGTTAGTGTAACTGGTTGGGTGATGTTGCTTACTATGGCTGGTCTCCTTTCCGAGAGAGATGGAGCCTGGTTCTCTGACCCACATCTGCATGAAAACTGGCAGAGGGCACCCATAATTGTGACTTAGGATCAGTGGTTGTGTTGCTGTCACTTTCCCAAAGCTCTCCTAAGCAAACTGGGTTCTTTGTGTGCAAAACCTGCAAACCTGTGTGGGTATCCAGTGAGCTCACTGGGTGAGCTGGTCTTGGAACCAGATTGGGGTGGGATACATTGTTTATAATTGCAGTTATAGGGGCAATCAGAAATTGGCTCTTTTGCTCAATTCCTTGGTCTCAACTCAGTTATTCTTTAGAAGCTCATTATCCTGAACAAAATCCTGAACTCTGAAGGTTGGTGATGGGGCTGGAGAGGAACTCCCTGAGCAACAAACTCCTGGGAAAGCCTTGTGTGATCACTGGAGAATGAAGATGTGACGATAGAGAGTTATGAAGAGATTATGGGAGTAAGTGGAGGTTAGGAAACTTCTTTCAGTACCTAAGCATAAAATTAGCTGGGCTTTGACTTGTCTGTTATTGATTTTTACTAGCTTTTTAAGGATTCTGAATGCTTAGTTTTGCATGCAGTTTTATTCTTTCATTCAGCTCACTGCATGGAAAGTTCTTCTCCATGAGAACACCTCTGTCACACTAAGCATGGGGGTCACTCCTTGTCTTGCCTGGCTTGTGTGACAAGTTGCATTGAGCAGATGAGACAGGAACAGAGACCCCTGTGGCTGCATTCGAGCTTAGGGACCTGCTGAAGGGAAAGTGATACCTATCCCCTCGGGCTGCCTTTGCTTTTCCTGGGCCCTCATTCTGTGTGTGGAGGATAGATCCAGGGGCTGGGATCCAACACAGGGCCTCATGCATCCTAAGCAGGCACTCTACCACCAAGCCATTCCCCAGCCCCCGGGCATGGCCTTAGTGACTCAGCTTCCTCTGCATCTTCAGGACACTTGGGCACCATAGCACCCCTTGCTACCAAATGGTCAGAAAACCAGTCAGAGACACATGGTCATCTCTTCTTGCCGTCAATGGAGAAATGGAAGAATGCTGTGCTTCACCCTTGCTGAACCATGATTCAGCTATAACTGTGGTCTGTTTCCTCTCTGCACCTGCTTCCTATAAAGGTTCCTCGGGATGCAGGTGTGAGCCCTTCCCAGGCCTTGCCACCACTGTCAGGCCAGTGTGTCACAATTGGCCCCAACTGCAGATGAGAGAGAAGAGGCGGCAGTGTGCGGAGGTTAGCTCACAGTTGTTAAAGCTAGGGAAGGCATCTGTTTTCTCATTAAGCTGCTGTGTCTGGAAGGGAGTCAGGGCAAGCCTTCCTCAAGCACCCCACCCCCCATTTCTAATTATCTGCGCTCACCTAGCTGCCTGATGAATAAGCCTGTTGCTGCTGCAGAGCATATTTATATTCTGAATCCTTGGAGAGAGTGGCAATAAGATCCATGCTTGGAAATTAAGGAATATTTTTCAGCCCTGAAACAAAGTAATGAAACACTTAAACAGTGCTAGAAATACTAGGGTACTCGGAAAGCTCCAGAGAATCTGACGGATGCTAAACCTATTCCACGAGGCTGTTCGTTAGTATTCTGGTCACTGGAGGCTCAAAGCGTACAAAACATTACTCATGATTAACATCGATTGTGTAAACACATATTCTAAAGGGCAAACCATCCAGTGTCTGGAGCAGTACACTGCTGCTTCAGAGGCCAGCAGGGCCAAAGCCCCTGCCTTGAGTTGGGCTTGATTCTGGCTCTGAAACTGGTGTTTGTGTAACATGTATTGAGCACCTACTATGTGCTAGACATATGTTACCTCTTTTAATCCTTATGAGGGTCCTTCAAAAGGAGTGAAATTGCCATCTACCTTCTAAAAGCCGAGCAACTAGGATGCAAAACTGGTGAGCAGCCTATCTAGTCACAGTCAGGACAGACTGGAGCTAGGGTGAGCGGTGCGGCCTGCCAGTGCCATGCCCTGCCCTCGATATATATCCTGGAAAGGCATCTGGCAAGGGGGGAAGGGTGCCTGCCTCACAGGCACAGGCCATGGTTAGAATTGACTTCACCGTCAGGTTGGATTCATAACATGAATTAGGTTGGAAAGGAAAACTATCAAGAGCCTTGATTGAAAAAACACTTTCGTTTTCAAACATGAGAATATTGTAGCAGCTGCTGGTGCCTTACTGTGTGCCCGTCACTGACAAGATGAACAGCAGTGCCCTGGAAGCCTGTGTAGAGATGAAGTAGGGAGAATGAACCCCAAGAGGTTGCATGGGGACAGCGCCCAAGTAACTGTCAGAAGTGCAGACACTGTGCTCAGCAGATCTCCCCTGCCCACCCAGAGCTGTCATCCCTCAGGTTATCCCTGGGGCAAGTGGCCCTGGGGTAGGACATCCCTGCCCCCAGTGCCTCTTGCTCGAAGCCCTCATATCAGAAAGGAAGATGAGAAGTGCCAGGTCCTGTCTGTCTTGGACACGTCCCCATAGGCCTCTGAGGTCTGTCCTGCCGGGTGAGCCGGGTGAGCAGGGAGACAGCTCAGCCCAGGGAGAAGCATGTAGCTGCATCACAGAGGCGGGGCATGGCAGGTTCAGAAGCCATCACAGGTGCATGTGCACGCAGCACAGAGGCCTTCCACTGCCTTCACGTGGTACCAAAACAAGGGCCTGCACAGCACAGCACGGTGCGTTTCCGCAACTGTGGCACTGTTTCTTCTCCTCTCCAGGATGCTGCCCTCAGTCTTCCTGCCGTCCTGAAGAAAACGCTTCTGTCTGGAAAGGCCTAGTGGCTGCCCTCGCATGCCCTGAGAGACAGACTAAGGAGCACTTGCGGGCAGCCTGTCTTAATCGAAGCCAGGCTCCTGGGGAGGGGGAAGTGGGGGGCCTTAGGGTGGCTCAGCATGAGAGTGGATCACCCTTCTGGGAAGGGCATTTGCTCTGCACAGGGATCATCTCCTGGGTATCGGTAGCCTCTGGGGATGTGTCTGTGGCTCTGGCCACCATTCCACATGACCTCTTCAGAGAAGAGCTCTCCCTTTCTGATGTGTCATCTCTGACCCAGAAGTCACTGAATCACATAGGCGACACCAACTTGTAAGGGGGCATCCATGTTCTGAGATAAGTGTATTTACAAACCCTGCACTTGTGGCTTGGACATTCAACAAATGTTTGTTGAGGACACGCTGTATGCCACGTTTTGTGCAAGACTCTGGCAGTAACAACATATTCCCAGTCCATGCTTTCATTAATTTATATTCTAGTTGGGGGAAAGAAGCATCAAACCATATAGGTAAAGTTGATAAGAGTGCTATATGGTGACATAAAATAGTGGCTGTGTGCTTCTTTGGTTGAGCAGCCAGGTGAGACCCATCTGGAAGGTGATGCTTAATCTGAGATCACTGGCCAAGAACCTGTGGACTCAGGTGGACACCAGCTTGGGCTGGACTTCAGATGTGGTCTTCCAAAGAGGGCAGACATAGTTAGAACAGATACGGCTGACCAGGGAACATTTAGTGGGTTCACAGGGCCTCTCCAGGTCTCACTCAGATGACTGCATTGAATGGAGAAACTGAGGCACTTACCTGGATTGGATGTTCTCTCTGAGACTCTAAGGTCTGTTAGCCATAGCAGCCACCAAAGGGAGGGTAACACAAAGCCTGATTCATGACTTCTGTTAGCCAAGGGAGAGTAGAGGCAACTGGGCACCTCCACAGGAGCTGTCACTGTCAAGTAGTTCTTTTGCTAGAAGAGGTTAAGAGATCTGGAAGAGTCTTTCTGTGGATGATGGCCCAATCAGGCCTGGTGCAGCTGTGCATCATGTCTTATTACCAGTCATGCCTCCCCAAGACAGTAAGGACTGTTGAGCTGGAGATCATCAGGAAAACCCTGCCCTCTCTCTGCCTAAAAGCAGGATGCAGATTTGCAAAGATTTGCGGAGTCAAAAGGGGTGTCCTGCCCTCCCCTTCACCAGGGAGAGCAAAAGTGAGCCCCGAGGACAGAGCCTCTCGGTAAGGCCTGGAGACCCCAGAGCAAAGACATGAACAAGCTGTGCTCATTGGCCTTTGTCTGCCCCCTGTTGGCCTTCCCCCACCTTGCTGTCTTGGGAGGCTCATGATCCTGTCTCATCACCTCTGTAAGAACTCACTGCTCTTTGTCAAAGAAGCTACAGAAGCTGGAATTTACAGAAAGATGCTACAGAAGCTGAGACACATACATTCCCTGGTGTTTCCCATGTACATATGGGACATACATGTTGTTAAACTTGTTTCTTTTTCTCTTGTTAGTCTGTCTTCTGTTACAGGAGTCTGTTCCAGCTGAGAACCTGTGAGAGCCATTACTTTTCCTCTGGAAGGTATAGTTTACATAGCCATTCTAATGATATAAGTTAATGATTTAGTACAACTGTCACCATAAACCACTCTTTTTCTTTTTGGTGCTGGTGGTACTGGGGATTGAACCCAGTGCCTTCACCCTGAGCTACATTCCCCAGCCCATTTCTAATTAGAGACACTGAGGACACATGTCTCACCTGCTGCCTCTTTTCTTGCTGAGATAGTTTTGATGAGTTTCTGCCATTTCACTCTATTAAAAGCCCCTCCTCTGATCACATGCTCTGACCTTCAGAACTACAGAAAGGTGATGAGTGATGACTGACCCCTCCTGGTGGGATGAAGGGAACCCTTTACCATCAAGAAATGTAACTCTTTGTCTTGGGTGATTTCTGGGGCCACACAGTCCACTGTTTGGGGTAGCGCCAGGCTGTCTTTGGGTCGTATCTGCAGAATGCATCTTCATCCTTACACAGGTTTAAGGTATATCTCTTTTTAGCAAGATATAATTAAGCTTTGTTTAGCTTTATTTTTAAATCCAGATTGATTATTGTTAGTTTTAATTGAAATAGTCTGTTTACATTTAGTGTAATTGACATTTTTAAGTGTGCGTCCTATTTGCTTTCTTATTTTTCCTCCTATTCTTTCTCTCAGCCCCCTTTTTCCTCCGCCATTGCTGTGTTTTAAACCGATTTAACAATTTGATTACTCCTTTCTCTTTCTCTGTTGGCTTGTTAATTTTACTTCTTTCTCAGTTCTACTTTGGTTACTCCACAGCAACGCTTTTTTTTCTGTTATTGGCTAGGCACTACATCTTGTCAGCCTAAAGGCTTTGTAGGCAACATAGGCTTCTGTCCAATGCTGAGACAACCCTTTTGTTACAACTCTTTAAAAATGTAAAAACCATTCCTGGCCTGTGGGCCTTATAAAAACCATGCTGCTGGGCCGGTGAGATGGCTCAGCGGCGTAAGCGCCTGCCTTGCAAGCGCGAAGGCCCGAGTTCGACTCCCGGATCCCACATACGAAAAAGGGGCCGGTGATATCGCTCAGTGGCACGGGTGCCTGTTGGCGCGCGAGGTCCTGAGGTCGTCCCCCCGGTACCCACAAAAAAAAAAAAAAAAAAAAAAAAAAAAAAACCATGCTGCTGGAGCATTGGCCCTTGGGCCATGATTTGGTGCCTCTGCCTGAGAGTCCACAACATGTACTTTGTGGGGTCCAGTATGATTAGCACTTTATGCTGCCCAGGCAACTCAAGGAGCTTGGGACTCTTAATTCCATTTACTCACCTTCTGACTTCTGTGTCGTTATTCACACATATTTTAATTATCTATATCTTCACTTTTATAAATGTTGGTACTGCTTTATAGAGTTAGTATTCACATTTACCAACACATTTATTTCTTCTGTGTTTCTTCATTCCTTCCTGCGACTCAGAACTCCCATGTGTGGTCGTTTTCCTTTAATTTTATTATAGGTCTGCTGGTTAAAAAAAAAGAAAACTTCTGTTGTTTAAGAATGCTATAATAGGGCCGGTGAGATGGCTCAGTGGCGTAAGCGCCTGCCTTGCAAGCGCGAAGGCCCGAGTTCGACTCCCGGAATCCACATACGAAAAAGGGGCCGGTGATATCGCTCAGTGGCACGGGTGCCTGTTGGCGCGCGAGGTCCTGAGGTCGTCCCCCCGGTACCCACAAAAAAAAAAAAAAAAAAGAATGCTATAATATCCCCTTTGTTTTTATGCTTTAAAATGAGCATTGTCAATAGACATTCAATAAAATATCCCCCTGTAACTCTGTAGTTGGATGAATGTTGACAGATTTACATGCCCATGGAATCACCACTGCCATCGTCATAGGTCCCCAATGTTCTTTGTGCCCAGCCCAGCTCATCGCTCTCCTTAATCCCAGGCCCAGGCATTTCTCACTGTATGGTAGATTTGGCTTTTCCAGAACTTCATGATTTTTTTGTTTGTGTCTGGCTTGTTTGCTCAGTGTGTCACCTCTGAGTTGGTCTCTGTTGGGGTGTCAGCACTTTATTCCTTTCTTTGGCAAGTCACATTCCAGTTTCTGTGTCACAGTTTCTTGTTGATGGACACGTGGTCATTTGGGCTGTTATGAACAAAGCTGCTACAATCAATCATGTACAAGTCACTGTGTAGAAATACATGTTCAGGGCCGGTGAGATGGCTCAGCGGCGTAAGCGCCTGCCTTGCAAGCGCGAGGGCCCGAGTTCAACTCCCGGAACCCACATACAAAAAAGGGGCCGGTGATATCGCTCAGAGGCACGGGTTCCTGTTGGCGCGCGAGGTCCTGAGGTCGACCCCCCGGTACCCACAAAAAAAAAAAAAAAAAGAAATACATGTTCATTTTACCTAGATGAGTGCTTAAGTATGGAATAGCTGGCTTGTGTGTCAGGTGTGAAGTGAATTTTATTTTAAAAGTTCCCAACTGCTCTCCAAAGTGGTGTACCAGCTTATATTCCTACCGGTGGGTGAGCATGCCCTTTGTTCTCTGTGCATGTCAACTTTGGGGGTTCTTTTAATTGAGCTGTTCCAACAGATATATAGTGCAATATCATTACGATTTTAATTTGTATTTGCCGAATGACTCACGATACTAAACAGCTTTTTATGTGCTACTGGCCATTAATTTATATTTAATAAAATGCATGTTCAAGTCTCTTGCCAATTTTTAAATTGTGTTGTCTGTCCTCAAGAGTCCTTATGAATTTTGGAGTCAGTCTTAGTCAGATCTATGTATTGTGAACATTTTTGTTCGGTCTCTGCCTTATGTTTTCATTTTCAAAACAGTTCTTTGAAAACAGAAGTTTTTCATTTTGATGAAGTCGAACTTAGTAGTTTTTTCTTTTATGATCATGCTTTCTGGGTCCCACTTCAAAAAACTTTGCCTATTCCACAAAGGGTTATAAAGATTTTTCTCCTATTTTTTCCCTTATTCTTTTATAGCTTTATCTTTAACGTTCAGGTTTGTGATCCATTTGAAGTTAGTTTTATATATAGTACGTAGTAAAGGTAAAAGCTGCACCCTCTATAGGTACCAGATTTTTCTAGCACCATAGCACCATGTGTGGAAATGACTTTTTCTCATTGAATTACTACTTCGGTATCTTAACTGAAAATCATTTGTATATGATTATATAGTTCTATTGCAGTGTTCTCTTTTATTGATCTGTGTGTCTCTCCTTATGCCAATACCTGTCTTGATCACTGTAGCTATAGTGTAAGTCTTCCTTTTGAAATGATTTTGGCTATCCTAGCTTTTACATTTCATTTAAATCTAAGAATCAGCCTATCAGTTATAATATAAGCATGATGAGATTTTGGTTAGGGTTGCATCCAATCTTTAAATCAATTTGAAGAGAATTATCATCTTAACTCGTATTGAATTTTCTTACCCGTGAACATAGTATACCTATATTTAAAATTTTTTAAAATTTTACTTTTATCTAATAAATTTAACAAATGTCATCAAGCATCTCCAGCTGTGGTAGTCTCAGTGTAAAGCAGTGAAGTACTCTTTTGGGAAGAGTGTTGATTCAAGTGAGTTCCAAAGGAATACACTTTATAAGTGGAAGGAAGTCAAAGACAAGTGTTTGGAGGTTATTGTGTGAGAACTAGGAAGATCCTAAGGGCTCTTTTCCTAGTTCTGATCTAGGGTACGACCAGTGACATGGGGATTTGGAGCCCAGAAGAGAGGCTTACTATGGAAATTTGAACCAAGTCACATATAGTCCTGAACCAAGTCTTCCTCTTTCACTGCTGATTGTTGCGTTTAGTTTCCGGAGTTGTAGGTGCTGAGGGCATGTTGCTGAGGCTGCAAGTGTCTGCTGGACATGGAGGCATCTGGGGTGTGTGCACCTTCTTTACTAACCACTCTTGCTGTGGCCCACTGTGTGCCCTCTCTCTAGTTTTAGAAAGTCTGTGTGTGTTCCTGCTCGAGCAACTACAGTGTCACCCATTGTGCTTTACACGTGTCATCTCAGTTAGCTCAACCAAATGAAGTGGGTCCTTACTGACATCCACAGATGAAGGAACTAAGCACAAAAGAAATTGAATAATACAAATAATGACAGTCTCAGAGCCGCACCCCAGCCTTGGTTCTAGGACTTGTGTGTTTAGCTGTGGTGTGTTCTGTCCTACCCTGCTCTGAGTCTTGGGATACCCATGTGATTTACACATGGGTAACTGTTCACTATGGTTCCATAAGTGCTCAGTATGTCTGTCTCCCATAATCATTGGCGTATGGTCTTTGCTTTTCTTAGTGCTGTTTTGTTTCAACTGTATGTATCTCACAAACATTTTGTTAAATTAATTTCAAGATTTTTAGTGTTTAATAATAGCATATAAAAATATAACTGATTTTTGCATGACTTCATTTCCTCTAAACTTGCTAACCTTACTTATCAGTTCTGATAGCTGTTTTGTAAATTCCTTGTCTACGTACATAATTATATCATCTGCATGTACATAGTTTTACTTTTTCCTTTCCAAACTTTATGTTTTTAATTTCTTTGTCTTGCTTTATTATACCACATAATGCTTCCAGCACACTGTTAAGTAGGAGCAATAAAACAGGGCGCCCACGTCCTGTCTCAAAGATCAGTTAAGGAAGAAATATTTTGTAGTACACTATTAGGTATAATGTATGCTGAGGACTTTTTCTGGATATCCATTATCAGTTGAAGAAGTTCCTGTCTACACTTAGTTTTCAGAGAGTTTTCATATGAACTGGTACAGAACTTTGTTAAAACACTTTCCCTGTGTCTGTTGAGATGATGGTGTGCTTATTTTCCTCTATTCTGTGTGTTGCATTATGTTGTTGATGTTCAAAGAGTATAGAATCTTACGCGTGTTCCTGTGACTAGCTCCGCTCCTCCTGGTGTCGCCCTGTGTTACACAGCCTCCTTCTACTTGCCAGCGCTCAGAAGAACTGACCGTTTGCCTTCGCACCTGGAGGCCCAGCCATGCCTCCTGTATTGCCTTTGGCCTGGCCCAGACATGTTCCATGAGTGTCTTTGTTGGTGTGTGCCCGACACCCAAGGGAGAAGCTGCTCCCCACCACTACCCTTTCCTCTAGGATCCCTTTGTCCCTCTTGTGTGCCTCCATTGTCCACTTAAAATGTTTTGTATTAAATTTTCTCTGTTTAATTTATTGATCTTTTTTTTTTTTTTTTTTAAGTTATCTCCTGACAAGACCTGTACTAATACTTGTTCCCCTAAGGATTACATGTATTTTTCTTTCACTATTTTCAAGGTTTTTTCCTTTTGGCCTTTGGCAGGTGTGTCTTGACGTGCCTACATGGGCATTCTGTGTGTGTCTGTGTGTGTGTGTGTGTAATACTGGGAATGAGCTCAGGGGCTTCCTGCTGAGCTACATTCCCAGACCTTTTATTTTTTATTTTGAGACAGGATCTCACTAAGTAAGTTGCCCAAGCTAGGCTGGAATTTGCAGTCCTCCTGCCTCACGCTCCCACAGTGTTGAGATTACAAGCATGCACCACCACGCCTGGCTGTATATGAAGATTTTTAAATATTTATCCTGTCTTGTATGTATGGCATTTCTTGGCCTGTATGCTGTGGACTGCATTATGTACCCCCAAAATTCATATTTAATCCCCAAGGTGCTAGTATGTAGAGATGGGGTTCTTGGGAGGTAATTAGTTTTAGATGAAGTGTTGAGAGTGAGACTTTCATGATGGGATTAGTGCCTTATAAGTAGAGGAAGAAACACCAGAATGGGGTGTGTGTGTGTGTGTGTGTGTGTGTGTTTACATGTTGAAAATAACCTTTTCTCTAAATGTTCATTATGGTGTTTTTTACAGTGGTGGGAATCTAACACCTTCCCCAGCATACACACAGCCTTTCTAGTTGTTCTCCAGGCACGAATGGTCTGAATCACCAATCTGCCCTTACCAGCTCTTGTCAGAACCCCAGGAGACACACAGGCTCACGTGCCCCGGACTTGTGTGTGGTGTGGGGCCTCACTGACTCAGCTTGTTAGTTGGCACCACAGTGACTCCAGTTGTTTGTGACAGCATTGAAAACCACATCCTCACATCTGGGGTCCCGCTGTGCTATGGAGAGGTGACTGTGTCCACTCTGTCTCTCACTGGGCTTTCTTGTCCCCTCTCCTGCTGACTACTCAGACATGTCCTGGCCCAGTGGGAAGAGAGATTCTTCTCTGGCTTTAAAACTGCAAACTGTTCAGGCTCATCTCACATGTTACGATTTATGATCCACTGGTCTCACACTCGGAAGGACCATGACTGTGATCATTGGCATCCGAGTAGCTGAATACTAGTGCTGTGTAAGAAGTTCAGCAGTGTTGAAGATGCTTGGATTGTGCCCCATTTCTAGTACAGAGATGTTAAAGTGAAAAGATATTGGGAGAGAGTATCATAGATATGTGTCATGATTTGGCACAGAGGAATGTTAGCCCATCAAAAGATATTTTCTTGAGGCTCACAAGAATTCACTGTCCAGTGCATTAGTTCCTGATCTTCAAGTTTTTTTCCTATAGATGTGCATTTTTACGATTGGGAAAGTATATATGTATGTCTTCTACATCTATATGTATAGTTTCAATATAACATTCATTGATAGGAGCAAATATATGTACTCATACATATCACTACATGTATACACATATTCATGCATCTCTCTCTCCACAGTCTGTGAGCTTCTTCCTTACCCCCAGTCCTGAGGCCTCGTACAGGGCTTTTGCCTTACCTAAGACTTCACCATTGTGCACTGACCTGGGTTTTCAAAAGAATTGTTTTCAGAGGAAATCACCAGCCTCACCTCTTCCCGCATGACCTTTATCCAGGAACATTTCTAAGTGATGAATCATTAGTGTCGTAATGATCTCGCCCCACGTTCTCCACACCATCTTTTCTTAATAGTCATTTAGATTAAACAAAGTAAAAGTATATCCTACTTGGATTGAGCTTAATCTGTGCTATGACTTTGTAAAGTAATACATTTAAAAAATATTTTCTCTAATTTTCAGAAATAATTTGCTTTAGCTTCCCTCTTATTGAAAGTGAGAAAAAAATTTAAATTTTTTATTATGTTGTGTAAAGACTATGTTTTTAGCACATATACTATTATTATATACAGAAAAGCAGAAAAGATTAAAAATCACCCATATTCCCTGCCATGCTAGGATAATCATTTTAATATTTTGCTGCATACCCTCCCACACTATTTACTAAGTGTTTGTGAGGATTTGGGTTATTCGTTTGTTTTTGTTTTTGTTTGCAGTACAGGAAAATGCAGCATTTAAAGGCAGAGACACCCACAGCACTCTGTGGGACAACACAGCCGGAACAGGAGGCCCCAGTACAGGATATGGGAGGCATGGAGAATGTCTTGCGAGAGAAGGGGAGTTGATGTGGAGAATGAGGGGTTCATCTGGGCCCACACCAGGAAGACAGGAGGGCAGTCTGCACAAATCTGAGAGTGCTATGATGTCTGCTAAGGACCAGTGATGCTGCTGGAAAGCTGTATATTTGGTAAAGGAGAAAGTTGGAGAGAAATAGAAAGTAATACAAGAAGGTGAATGTGAATGTGTGGGTTACTGAATCTCCCACATACCACCTGTGCCATCAGCTGTTCTGAGGAGCAGGCACTGAACAGTAGGGGTACAGAGGTTTATCGGGCAGCAGCATCTGCCGGGGCTGGGAAGGAAGCTGGATCCTAGGAGAGCCAGCCAGTTGGATCCTGGGAGCAGCCAGCCCTGTGTCTCTGCCGGGCTCAGGCTACTCAGAAAGGAGTAAGGCCTCACCTGAGAGCCAGCTCGGACCCTGAGCATGCACAGCCGGAGGGCATCACCTAGTGCTGCTCTTCCCTCTGAGGATCTGGACAGTGTCCACAGCTGCCACACATCCACAAAGAGTTAGGATTCTATCCACAGAATGACAAAGAGCCATCAGCATGAGTGGGAGCAGTTGTTTTTTAAGTAGAAGTAGCATGACTCAGACTTGTGGGCTGTTGCAATTATGCAGTGTGCTTAGCACTCTGCCAAAAACTATAAGGAGATTGATATATATCGAGGAAAGAAAGTCATTGTCCGTAGCAATTTATTATCTAGATACCCAGAAAGAAAACTAACATATATGGAACAATGGTGAATAATAAAAGAGTGTGAAAAAGGGTACAGCGGCATGCCCAAGAGGGTCAGAGGAGGGTGTGGCTTCTCATCAGTAGGAATTTGAGATAGAAAGTCATTTAGCAGACTCTGATTAAATGTCCCCCATGCAGGGGTCCTGGTGGAGGAGGTGATAGTGTAACAGGGCCGTTGTGACAGCAGGGTACAGAAGGGACCTTGCAGGGCTAGGGTAGACAGCCACCTTGAGTGACTGCACAGAGGGTCATGAAGACATCAGGGAGGGTAAGGAGGAAGAGGGTGGCCCAAAAGTGCCCGGTGGGTACATCAAAGCTGGCTCCAGGCTCGGGTCCTGGGGATCGGGTTATTGAAGAGCACAGTGTGTAGCAGCAGCACTGGAGATGCCAGTGATGGCCTGCATGTTGGAGTCAAGGAAGATGAATCCCGGCAAGAAACAGGAAGCTGCGTGAGTGCCCTGATGTCTGGGGGAAGGTGGAAATAAGTCCTTTGGGTGACAGCCTGCTGGAGAGACTGGGGGGACTGGGTGCCCTTGCCGTGGAGGTATTGCTGCCTGATTTCTGTGTCTGCTTTTGGCATGCAACCCATTTTATTTTAGTCTCCGAGTTGCACATACGGTTAGCTTTCGTGACTCAGAGCAGAAAGGCAGGATGCAGAAGTCACCCTTCCACAGCACAGCTGGGACTAGAATTTGGCTTTTCTCATCTTTCAATCCAATGATCTGTTCCCAAACCACAGCTTCTCACACTTTTAACGTACAGATTCATCCTTGATTAACACTGGATTTAAACTTTTAAAATGCCACCTTGATTACTAATGAAGTTCTCTGGGAAGCAGAGAAGCTTTTGGAGTGAAATATGGTCTTAAATGTGATACTTGGGGCCGGTGAGATGGCTCAGCGGCTTAAGCGCCTGCCCGGCAAGCGTGAGGGCCCGAGTTCGACTCCCGGAACCCACATACGAAAAAGGGGGCCAGTGATATCGCTCAGTGGCACGGGCGCCTGCTGGCGCGTGAGGTCCTGAGGTTGACCCCCCCGGTACCCACAAAAAAAAAAAAAAAAATGTGATACTTCAGCTGCCTGGATCCTTCTGGGTCCTGCAGCAGCGCTCAGTGATCCAAACAGCCTCCAAGGCTTCTGGGTATGATAGTCTTCCAGATCAGGTCCGATAGATAGGAAAACCGAAACCATGTCTGAAATGACTTAATTCTGAATGACAGGAAGAGCAGGGGAGGTGAACTCATTTCCACCTTCGTCATCCCAAGAAGGACCTGGCTGTGAACAAACTGAGAATCCACGCAAATGGAGACTTCACATAGGTAGATCCTGAGCTTCTCTGGAACCTTTGATGAATGGTGTAACCTGGTTTATTTGGGTTTTTCTTCCCATGCGTGCTTGCTGCACAAAGGAGGGTGAGTTGGCTCCCATTTTAAACTTCTTGTTGGAAGAGCTATGTGCACACTCCGGGTGCTCAGCCTGTCACATGTTTCTGGTATTTTCTCGTCTGGTGGGAGGCTGTTCTGGTCCTGCTGGCATTGTGCCCAGAATTCTGTGTAGACTGAAAAGGCTGACTTCTAGCTGGGAAAGGTTTGCTTTGGTGCTAAGTTGGCTAATGTGTATGTAGTGGAGAATTTGGCCATGCCCAAAGAAAAAGTCTGGCCCTTGTCCCCAGCTTCTACAAGGCCACCTATGTCAGATCAGATAGGAGTATCTTTGTGTGGGCCAGGGCTAGCCATACCCAGCAGTCCTGGGGTGGGCTCTCCACGGCAGGAAGACCAGCCTGTGGTCTAGAGGGCTTTGAGTCCTATAGCAGTCAACTGGTGGCTGAGCTCAGTCCACTAGTCAGCCATACCTATGCAGCGGAGCTTGGGTGGCCTTGCTGGTCGGCAGTGTTGCAGTTATGCAGTGTGCTTAGCACTCTGCCAAAAACTGTAAGGAGGCTGATTATATTGAGGAAAGAAAGTCATTGTCCATAGGAATTTATTGTTGTTATATCCATCCTGGGAGGGTAGCATGCCCGGGCTCTAGAAAGAAGACACAGAAAGTCCCCAGTTGAAGCTTTCCTGAACTGCGTCTTGTGGTCTGACCATTGACCTGTATTTCTCTGCAGTAAATAGTAACGAAGATTGTAAGCATGTTCAGGGCGTCCTAGTGAAGTACTAGAACTAAGGGTGTTGGGAACCCTTCACATGCGGATGGCATCAGTAGCTGGAGCTGTCTAGAGGAACTTCAGGTACACTGACAGGAGAGAGAGCCTGTGACAAGTATTTGGGACAGGCACCTTCCACCCCTACTCCCTGAACACTGTGGCACTTGTATGTTTGTTAATCCTAGGCACAAGGGGTCAACCTGGTGACCAGGTATTCTTCAGCCGTGCCACTGTAATGAAGAGGGCAGCAGGTGTCCAGCCAGGCCCTGGATCTGGGGAAAGTGAGAAGGCGCGGTGTATATGCTGGAGCCACAGGGAGGGGCCATAATGGAGAATTGTAGATGGTGGTGTGGACCCCTCTACGGCCAGGACCACTCAGCTAAAGCCAGGCTCCAGTCTGTGGCCCATGCCGCAGACATGGAACCATCTGTTACCAGCTGGGTTTGACCCCTCCATCCAGGGTGCATGAAGAAACCCCATGTGTGGATGTGGAGCGGGAGAAAGAAGAAGATAGAGGCTGAGCTTCTAAGGAGTGGCCTGTGTTAGTGACAATCTTGTCAGCTCTTTTATGGAGAGGGTTTTCAGCATGTGTATTTCTCATCTACAGACTCAAGTCATGAGTGAATGTCTGAGAGCTCCATATCCACTCTGGGATAACTGCAACACCCCTTTCTGTCCCTTTCCCAGGGCCACATGCCTTCTAGGCAGCTGGCCCAGGGTGCACTGGTACTGGAGAGCCACCCGGAGATCTCTGGTAAAGTGGCTTCCTGGGCTGTTTCTTGAGGTCCTAGAAACATCTCCCTGGGAGGTGTCTCTGCCCTCACTTAGCCTGTGGATACAAAGCTCTGTTGTGGTTTGCTGGAGCAGGCAGCCCTGCCTTCCCTGTGTGTGACCTGGCCCTGTGCTCCCTGAAGCAAGAGTTCACCTCACAGCCTTGGTCTTTTCTCCATGGTGGGTCCTGATGATGCCCTACTGCCAGAGTTGCTTTGCAGTCCTTCTGTGACTGACCCTGGAGCTATGTGTGCAAACCTCCTTGCTTGGAACCAGTGTCTCCCTGTAGAAGTGGAAATTCTTTTGAATTTAGAAAGCGTTTTTTTAGACTTATAATGTTGCTACTTTAGAGAATTACCCTGATTTCTTGATCTCGTGTTTCTTGTCCCATCACTACACCTCCTTGAAGAAACAGGAAGTATTTTTGTTCCTCAATGAAAAGGTAGGGAGAGAGCACAGGTGTGGCAGAACCATGTGGAGGTCAGCCTGGCCCTGTGCCCTGTCCTGAGGTGCAGCTGCTGAATGTTGCTCAACAGTGGGAATTATTTGAGCCACAGACAGTGCCTCAAATGTTTGACTGCAGTGGGAATTATTATCTGTTCAATCTTAATAAGTAGCAGGGATCGCATTCTAGACTCTAAACCAAATTGCTATGAACATTTTCCTTCTGGGAGAAAAAGAGTCGCAGTCAGATGTAATTTGGCTTGCTACCTGGTGGATAAAATTAAGCTTGCTGTGGAGCCGGAAGAAACATGCCCACACCTCAGGGTCTTGCACGTGCTGTTGCCATTGCACACACAGCCTTCCTGCTGTGGCACCATGGCCACCTATCCCCGAACAGTGCTCCACACAGCCATCCTTCACTGTTTCTAAACTGGCAGCACCCTTGTCACCTCCTCTCTCGCCCTCTACGTGTCCTGTCTGCTGCCTTTGTCCTCCCCATGTGCACTTGTGTATTGCCCACTAGACCATAAGCTCCACAACTGGGGCCTTGGTGAGTTGTCCCCATGTACAGCCCTTTTACCGGTACTCTTGATTTACCTGTTGAATGTGTGGAAGATAAGCAGAGCTCGTAGGGAGCCCTTTCTCGGCTCTCTGGGGTTGAGAGCACACATCTACAGTGTGGGAGCCACAGGGAGGGGTCACAGTGGACAGTTGTGGAGGGTGGCATGGACTGCTGTATAGCCAGGGCCATACAGCTGTCCCCAGGGCCCAGTCTGGCCCATGCTGCAGACATGGAGCCATCTGTTACCAGCTGGGTTTGATCCCTCCATCCAGGGTACTTGAAGAAACTGTCCATATGTGGATGTGGAGGGGGAGAAAGAAGAAGATGGAAGCTGAGCTTCTAAGGAGTGACCTGTGGAGATTTGTATTCTCCTTGAGAAGGAACTGTGTAGGAACTTTGAAAGTCATAGGGGAAGCAAGGAAGTCTTCCTTCCACACTCAGTGTCCCCTCCCGCTGGTCTGAGGCTTCGTCTCCCCTCCCACCTTCGTCTCCTGCCTCCATTAGCTGTTGTAATGGCCAGATGGCACTAATGGAGAACACATCATGTTTTCTAGGATTCCTGGCCGGCTGAATGACCGGAGGACTCCTCTGGGTGAGCTGAACTGGATCTTCACAGCAATCACAGACACCATCGCGTGGAACGTGCTCCCCCGGGGTGAGGCTGCAGGCTGGCTGGCTGCTTGGGGGGACTGCCGACCCTTGGGTAGGAGAGTAGTTGAAGGGGATCAATGCATTCTCCAATGAGGAAAACTGACGGGAGGAGGAGGGGGTGTGAAAAGTACACAGACAGATCCTAAGAAGGTTTCTGTGAGGAGGAAAGAGTAAGCATGTGTTGGGCACAGGGAGCAGTGGTACACGGTGGGTTCAGCATCAGCCCCCACACTGAGCATCAGCCCGTGCTTTCCCGGCTGGGCTCAGGGCTTGGCTTTCTTCATTGGTTTTGGCGCTGTCCTTACTCCCTGAAACCAGAATTGCTACTCTTAAGACTTACTTATATTTTTTGTTTCTTGGTTGCTGGTTTGTATATAAGCTTTCATGTGGATGTGTGCCTATGTGTGTATGTACCTATATGCATGTGTGTGTTTATGTTTATAGTGGTAATGCGTGTTAATCCCCACCTGTTAATAGTGATTGTGGGTAGATGTAAATTTGTGTAGTTGCCTTTTAATGCTGGTCACCAGTCTATGAAGACTCCTTTTATCTGCCCTCAGATCTTTTCCAAAAGCTCTTCAGACAAGACCTGCTGGTGGCGAGTCTGTTTCGAAATTTTTTACTGGCAGAAAGGATCATGAGATCATACAACTGCACCCCCGTCAGCAGCCCCCGACTTCCACCAACTTACATGCACGCGATGTGGTAAGTGTCCTGGCTGATGGCACTGCCAGTAATGGGTTTGATGGTGTACACACTGTCTTAATTACTTCCCTCTCATTACTGAGACAAAATATCTGACACCCGAAGTTAAAGGGGGAAAGGTTTATTTAGCTCACAGTTTGTAGAGGTTTCAGTCCATAATCAGCTGGCTCCAAGGCAAGGTGGCTTGGCAGACAGGCATCATAGAGGAAAAACAGTTCATAGCGGGCAGAAGGTAGCAAAGCAACAAAGGACAAGACAAGGCTCTTTCTGTCCCTGTATTGTATCCAAGGTACCAGGATTAGGGTGGTGCCAAACCAATCAATGGATTGATTTAGTAATCACCCACCCTTAATCCTAGCATTACACCATGAATCAGTTGCACACTCTAGATCCAGCCACCTCTGAAAAAGCCCCACCTATGACCACATGAGGCTTTGGGGGACATTTAGACACAAACCATAACATTCCACCCTTGGCCCCTCAAAGAGTCATGCATATCCCTTTATGCCAAAGGCATTTAGTCCATCTCCAAGAGTTGCCAAAGTCCTAACAGTTTAAGCATTGCTGAAAAGTCCAAGTCCGAAGTCTCCACTGAGATTTAAGGCAAACTCAGTACTGTGAACCCCATACAAATGAAAAGAAAGTTAAACACTTCCAACATTCAATGGCACAAGATAGATATTATCATTCCAAAAGGTACACATAGGGGGATACAAAGGAATGGGACCAAAGCAAGTCCAAAATCCAGCAGGGCAAACATTTAGTCCTATAGTTCCGTGTCCAGCATCCAAGGCAATCTGTGGCAAGATGTGTCCTCCAAAAGGCTTGAGTGACTCCACCCCTGTGGCATTTCCAGTGGTTGTAGCTCCCATGGCTTCTGTCTTGGACCAGCTCTGCTCTCTAAATGCAGTTTTCTTCAGATGATCCATGTTCCTGGCTTCTCCAATCTTCTGGGGTATCCATTACACCTTCGGCTTCACACACTGCCCTCTCGGGCACACACTGCCTGACCTCTCAGGCCTTCTTCTGAAATCTGGATGGAAGTCTTCCTGACCCCACAACTCTTGCATTCTGCATGCACGTAAAACCAGCACCAAGTTGATGATGCCAGGGTCTGCTGCCTTCTCTCTTGGCTGTAGGGGTTCAGTGCCTGTGAACCAAATCTTGAGGAACAACTTCCCCAGGCCACTGTCATTCAGAAACATGGTGCTCTGGGGCTCTCTTCTCAAAGCAAAGTCTTTCGCCTTTGTAACTCTGAGGTTGCAAAGGCTGGAATTCTGTTCTTGTGAGGGCCTCAGGCCATCTTTTTGTTGTCTTCTGAAATACTTAGCTTTTTCTTGCTAGTATTTTCAGTGACCAGTTTCTCCTCTGTTCCATCTTTATAGGCTGCAATTTTACTGGAGCTTACTTTCTGGCCAAACTCACAGCATTTTGAACCATTCTGTTAAGCTCTTTGCTCTTGATTCTCAGCATTAATCTGTCTTAAAGCCCCCAATAGTAGGTAGCTATGGCACCACTTCAGCATTTAACTGCCTTAAAATTTTTTCTGCAAGATAAATTAGTCTGCTGCCCTTAATCAGTATCAGGCAAAGTCTCTGGGCATGAGCCAAATGCAGACAAACTTTCTGCCAAGGTATAACACACACTGTCTGGAGTCCAACAGCCCGTGCAGTCCTTCTTCCCAGCAGAAACCTCCTGAGCCTGGTCTTGACTGGGAGAATTTCTGTCAGCATTCTGGTCTTCTGAGCTCAGACCAAAATCTTCTTATCAAGTACAGCCTCAGGTGTTCCAGCTCTACTTTTTCAGCCAACATCTCCAAACCTCTCCTAACTCTTCCCCTTCCCACAAGCCAGCTCCAAAGGCTCCTAAACAACATTGTCAGGTGCAGTCACAGCAACAACCCCACTTCTCTGGTACCAAATTCTGTCTTACTTTTCTCTCATTGCTGAGACACAATACCTGACACCCAAAGTTAAAGGGGGAAAGGTTTATTTAGCTCACAGTCTGTAGAGGTTTCAGTCCATAATCAGCTGGCTCCAAGGCAAGGTGGCTTGGCAGACAGGCATTGCAGAAGAAAAACAGTTCATAGCGGGCAGAAGGTAGCAAAGCAACAAGCGACAAGACAAGCCTCTCTCTGTCCTTGTATTGTATCCAAGGTACCAGGATTAGGGTTGTGCCAAACCAGTCAGTGGACTGATTTAGTAATCATCAACCCTTAATCCTAGCACCCCTAATCCTAGCATTACACCATGAATCAGTCATACACTCTAGATTCAGACACCTCTGAAAAAGCTCCACCTATGACCACATGAGGCTTTGGGGGACATCTAGACACGAGCCATAACACACACCCTGCTGCGCTCTGTGCCCACAGTAGGGAGGCCTGTTCCCAGACTGAGACAGAGGTGAATAGAGTGGGAGGATCTTCAGATGTGAGGGGCCACCAAGAGCATTTCTACATTGTCAGGTTCAGTGGCTTCAGGCCCCACGTTCCCCAGTTCAGAGTGCAGCAGTAGGCACAGAACTGCTAGCTATGTAGAGACATTCATTAAGAGAAAGAAATTGCTGCGTGGGTCTTTGAAGCACATCCAGACTTGCTCCAAGAGTTAAAACCACCAGGCTCATGACCAGTTAATTTGTATGTTTATCTATCACACACACATTTTAACCTTTTATTGCTATTGATTATAATTTTCTCCCACTGCTGGATGCCTACTATGTCTTTATACTAGTAATATTCATAACAATAATAATGTAATTTTGTTTTAACCTAGACATAGCCGAAGAGATGGTTTCTTCCTGTTTTGTTGTTCTCTGTATTAGCTTTCTGTTACTATAACAAAATACCTGAGATAATCAACTTACCAGGAGGAAAGCTTTACTTTGGCTTGTGGTTTCAGAGGTTTCAGTCCATGGTCTTTTGGCCCCTTACCTTTGAGGCTTTGGTGAGGCCATTCATCATGGTAGGGTTGCATGGTAGAGAAAACTGCTCACTTCGTGGCAGCTAGAAAGCAAAGAGAGGAGGAGGAGATGCCACAGTCTCAGTATCCTCTTCAGGGACACACGTTCAGTGACCTAACTACCTCCTACTCATCCCCACTTCCCAAAGGTTTCACACCTTCTGTACTACACAGGCTGGAGACCAGGTCTGCAATATATGGGCCTTTGGGAATACTCCACATCAAAACAACAGCACTCTCATAGCACAGGTAGGGTTCAGGCAGACTCAAAAGTGGGATAATAAGGGAAGTCTTAATTCCGTACATCAGTAGGAGAAACTCTAATACAAAAATTGAGAGAGCAGTTCAGCTGTATTTAACCTTAAAATCCATAAGTGACAACTTTCCCCAGCACTGGATACCCAAAGATATAAGGAATTTGTAAATTCACTGCCCTTCATCTACTCAAAGACAATTAGAAACTAAATTATTTACATGAGATAAACCAAAAATGCAGTGTGCCCAGCACACTTGGAATGTCAACAGCACATGATCTGTATACCTTGTAAGAGCTTCTAGGTTAAGCAGAAGATACACTGACACACCTCGAACAGTGTGCAGGTAGGACACACAGCGTGACAGATTTCCTCTCCAAGACGTCGTAAGTGCAGAGCTGACAGAAGACCCACCGTAATACACAGAACAAATGATTAGACATTTGTGGAGTGCTTAGAGAAAACATTTTTGTGAGAATACATCATCAAAACCGTCTTTCTCACTGGCATGATGGCACACACCTGTGATCCCATCACTCTGGGAGGCTGAAGCAGGAGAATCACAGAATTTAGTCCTGGGCAACTTAGTGAGACCCTGTCTAGAAAAAAAAAAGAAAGAAAGAAAAAGCTTTAGTCCCTTAAGAAAAGTAATGCCTTACATCCTATTTCTTCTAATGGAGGTTTTTAAATTTTTTCTACTATAAAAAAGAGAAGTAAAAAAATAAATTAAAAGGGCTGAAGGGTCAGTTGCACACTTAGTCACAGATTGATAACCAGCTCAGCACTACTGGCATGGTGCCCTGCCTACCAGAATGCCCACATGGGGAGTGAGAAGCCACCAGCTCTTCTCATTTTGCTTCACCTGACTGCCTCAGAAATAAACGCCTGGAAACATGTTCCCATTTAGTGTATCTTTTCTATGGATGTAAAAATGCAATCATCCCATATGATATATTTGGCTGCACAAAGTAAAAAAAAAAAAAAAATAGAAGCTGAGCATGGTGTTACGTGTGTGTAATCCCACCTACTTGGGAGGCTGAGGCAGGAGGATTGTGAGTTTGAGGCCACCCTGGGCAACTTAGTGAGACCTTGTCTCAAAATAAAAAGGTCAAGGGCTATCGTTCAGCGATAGAGCTCTTGTTTAGCATGCAAAAGTCCTGGCTTCCATTGCCAGTGCTACCAAAAGGGAAAAAGAAATTTTTTTTTTGCATTGCATTGGAGTGGAGAGTAAAAGGCAAGAACCTGAGCAGAAAGCAGAAGGAACAGCAAGGGCTGATGGGGCCAGGAAGGGGAACATTTGGGATGGCCAGTGCAAGACAACCACATCTGTCCCCATCATTCCAGAGCTTTGTTTGGGTTGTGGGGGGCATTGCTGCTGTCCTTCTAAACTGCTTCTGAACTCTGGAGTTGGTCCATGCACTGTCCATACAAGTCCAGGCTGAGAGAAGCGTAATCCTTCCCTGCCCTGCTGCTAGCACCTCTCAGCGCTGGCCTGGAGCCTGGGAACAAGGCCCTTACCCTGTGAGCTTCCTGAAGCTGGTCCTCATTGGTGCTCACTGTGCTAGATACATGAGGTGCCTTGTCAGGCCACAGATGCCCAGAGAAGCCTGGGGAAAGCTGCTTCCACTGGGTCCCCAGGCCTGTGGAAGAAGCAGCTTCTTGTGTCATGGGTGCACACTTGCCTCTTTCCCTCTCCTGACTTTGACCTCCTGAGCATCACAGGGGTCTTCCAGGGTAACATGTACCTTGAAGACTTGAGTGCCATCTGGTGACTGGGCCTTCGTGGTCCACCATCCTGCCTCTGCTGTGGCACTGCTGTGGCCTCGTGTCCTCCCTTTCCTTTTTGAGGCTAATTTCATATGTGGCAGATTGGATTCCTGAGGGGACAGACCCTGAGATGGATCAAGAGGTCATGAGGCTGCTCAGAAGCAGAAGGGGAGGGGACATGCAGGATTTGGTGGGGAGGAGAGCTATGTCTCACCCAGTATCAGCACTGGCCTCAGTCCCTCAGGGAGGTACAAGGGTAGGCTGGGAGGCAAGGCCGGATTCTTGCCTGGTCAGTAGGAGTCATCACAGGCAGCCACCTGCAAAGGACCCTGGTGGCCCAGAACCATCCTCCTGCAGCAAGGTGGGGAAACCACTGTCCTGCAGGGTCCCTGCCCCAGTACACAGGTCAGTTTCTTGTGTAAGAAAAAATTTCATACTTCCAGAACCCATTTCAGTATGTCCCTCGGATATCAGAAGGCAGAATGCAGAGTTTCTCTCCTGCACAGGCTCAGTGCTCTGGCTCTCCCCTAACCTGTTCCAAGAAGCCCATTTCCTCTCCTCACCCAAAGGGTTACTCATTCCCAAAGGGTTTTGCACAGCTTGTCACCAGGTCCTACAGAGGTCCATGGCAGTGACTGCAGGGCTAGACCTGAGAAGGCACCCTGCTGGGGAGTCCCCAGTGCTGCCCAGCCCCCAACCTGTTCAGTGGGGGAATCCCATTAACTTGAGGACGTGGCAGGGACAGCCTGTGCTCCTGCGCTGAGAGGCAAGATGACCTTTCCCTGTAGTGGGGTGTCACCAGCAGGAAGGGGAGAGACAGCAGGGTCCCTTCCACTCCTGCCTCCTCCTGTGTGCCTGACTATGTCCTAATAATTGGATAAGATGGACAGTTCAGGTGACAGGCTGGAAACAACAAGCTGAGGGCTAGACATGGTATGTTCAAGCTGGGCCATCCTCGCATTGTCTGGCCAGGGGCTGGGAACCGCCTCTCTGAGTCCAGACTAGGGGCAGGCACTGGTTTGGGGCTTTCACCTTCATGGGGCCAAAGCTGCATCCTGTGCCTTACATTTTTGCTTCTTTTTTCTCGTTTATCCCAGGCCTTAGGCATTTGTCTTATGAACTATTCTGACCTCTGACATAGACATGCAGGCACTGCTCAGTCAGTCACTTGGCCTCTCCAAAAGGAATAGCTAAATACAGAAAACGTATGGCAACCTAGACTCCCTAAAAGAACAGTGAATTTGAAGGCCCTGGGGAGAAAATGTGCTGAAATGAAAAGATTGTGCTGAAAGAAAACAAGTCTAATTCACAAATTACATACAAATCGTAGGCTGCTCTCTGATAGACGTACTGCCCTAGTTAGTAGTAGGAAACCCCTCCAAGCATCACAACGTGGAAAATGGAAATTTGGAGTCTGAAAAGCGCTCAGGCAGGTGATCATTATTTACTGCTGCAAAACAATGTTGCCATAAGCTCAATGGCTCAGTGCCACATGCTACCATGTCATAGTTTCTGGGGGTGCAGGTCCTCCACACAGGGTCCCACCAGGCTCAAGGCTACCATAGGAACTACCATAAGCTACCTGCCTTCCTCCCAATGGCCCTGGTGACCTCCCGTGCACGACCAGCAAGGGAGGTGAAGGTTCCAGCCTTGTGGGGACACAGCCTGCTGTCGTGTCACACATAATCACATCCGCTGAGCCTCAGGCAGCTGACCACCTTTACTGCGTGCTGCTGTCGGCAGAAGTCATAGGCCTTGGCCACACCAAGGGTGGGGGCTGCAGCAAGAGACAGGGTTGTCAGGCCACTAGCAGTCTCTCCACCTAAGGAGCGACTTGCAAGGGTGCAGTGCTTGGGCACTGTGCTGAAGGCACACAGTTGGAGAGGCTGCAGGTGATGGGGCTGTGTGCAGAGGCAAGAAGGAAACAGCAGGGGGTGGGAAATGACCTGCCACAGCCTTCACTAGGGAAGGCGAGTCATTGCCAGTGACTCCAGTGGTGTATATTCTAGGGGCCTGCTGTCTGTCAGCGTGTGCTGAAGCCCTTTGTGGGTGGAGCTGCTCCCCGTGGCAGTGCAGTGACGCAGGTGTTGGTAAGGTACCTATTTCACAGCTGAGAATTGAGGCTCAGGCTGCATGGTGTGGCTGACTCAGCGGTACATGTGCACACCCATCTTCAGGAGGTGATGGACATTTAGACACATCCCTTGGATGAGGGCTCACCTGGGTAGGGGCAACACTGAGCCAAGGAAAAAGCCAGGTTGGCTGGCAGCCACCTCTTGCTCCAGGGGCTGTCATGTGTAAGGGATCCTTCTGGGCATCAGAAGCTAGGTGACCAGGGAGCCACATCGCCATCTGGCATGGTGGCCCGGAATCTCCAGGAGGCCCAGCGTCCCTCCCCCGGACGCCCATTACAGTCAGCCACCCTGTAAGACAGAGACCTGGGTTCTTCCCTCCAGCCGGACATGGACGTAGCCAGGAAGTCACAACGCTTGTTCTGGAACTTGATTATCTTGGCATTTCCCACCCATTAATATGACTTGGGACTGCTGCCCTTAGCTGTGACCTTACTGGCCACAGGCTCCCTGCTCCTGACTGGGCCATGAACAGCTAATTCATAGTCTATGGTGCCAGACCCCAGCCTCTGCCGCTTCACTCTGTGGCTCCTTGTGGCCCCTGCCTACCCCCACCCCTCCTTGCCCTGTCCACTTTGTCCCGCAGCTGGCCTTAACCAGCAGGAGCACAATCGCCAGGTCTAAAGAAAAGCCAAAGAACGTGACTGATGTGGTGTTCTGAAAGACTGAAAAATATAAGTTTTTCAGAACATTTGTTACAGGAGGGGGAAATTGGGAATAACCACAGTACCTAAAGGAATAGGGATATAAATTAAAGTTTGTACGCTTTGGAAGAATGTAAGAAACTTTAAAATTCTATGCATTACTGTAAAAATGTATGCTAAATGACAAAAACTGAATATTAAATTGTATTAGCAGTACAACTGCTGTGTCGCAGTCTGCATTCTGTAGAAAAGGCCACAGAGAATCCTGACAGGTGCTGAGACTGGGGCAACAGTTCTCTGTGGTAAAAACTGGCAAAGATCCCTTTTGTAATTAAATCCTACCTGTAGATTCCCTAAGTCTTTGGACACTAGAAGCTATTTTTTAAAATTGAATCATTATGATTAAGGCATTATTTGTCATAAATACAAAACTAGAAACAAACAGAAGAAATAATTGAATATTTCCTTATATGAGAAAAATGTAAATAATAGAATTCCCTAAGGTTTAGTACCTGGACTTGATCTCATCAGATATTTTTTTCTTTTTTTAAGACAAGATTGTACTATGTAGTTCAGGCTGGCCTTGAACTCATTATGTAGCCCAGGCTGGCCTCAAACTCATAGCAGTCCTCCTACCTCAGCCTCCCAAGTGCTGGGATTATTGGCATGTGCCACCACACCTGGCTATTATTTGATATTTTTAAATAATATGTAAAGAGCTCATTAAAATCCCAGGTTGAAAAATAATTCATACACATTACACTTAACTGTATATGTGATACCACACAGCCAGCAGGATTATTATTGAAATGCTCAATCACAGGGTAACCTAATTTAACAAGTGGTGCACAAGGCCCCCACACATAAGACCCTGGGCTGGTCGGACCTTGCAGAGGAACTGAGAAGGCAGGTGATATTAGAGAAGTGTCATGGTCACTGACCCTGTTTTTGAGTGTCTGGTTCAGGACACGCTCTGCCTTATGGACCTTGGACTCTGTTGAGAGGTGCTTGTAAACCACTGGCCTCTGAAGACAGAACTGCTCTCTGGTCTGGCCTGTGTGACCAGAAGAAGCTGGGTACCCACTGGCCACTGTGCCTCAAGCCCACAGGTTTGCTGGCCAGGTTCTTGGAGCTGCTGCTCAGTTTGGCCTTGGAGCTTGAGAAAGTTTGTAACCCCGCCTCATAGTCCCAGCTCTTCTACAGGTTCTGTCCTGTGCAAGAAAACCATGCAGCTGGACATCGTCAAATGGAATTATACCAGGAGGAGAACTTCAGCACACAGGCTTTATCCAGGAGCAAACTGGGACACAGTCTGAGGTCTCCTGAGCTTGCCCCGAGCTTGACATGGTAGTGAACAGACCAGGGTCCTCCTTTGTCATCCTCCCACTGCCTGTGTGTTGCTGAGCCCTGAGACCCCATTAGGACTCGGCTTTCTGTCCTTGTGGGTTTTCCCAGCCCTAGGCTAAAGAGTTTGGTACAGTGGACCTGTGCATCAAAGGCCTTAATGGGCAGGTGCTTCTGTGTGCTGGTTCAGGTGGCAAATGAAGAATCCAAGCTGTGGTCTTTGCTCTCAAGGGGTATGGAGCCTGGAGCAAGGATTTCTACACAGTGCACAGTGATGGATTAGCAGGAGTAAGGTTTAGAGGAAGAGCATGTGTGACTTCAAAGTCAGGGATGATTCCCCAGAAGATGAAAACCAGGAATGGGATGTGGAGAGATCTCTCTGAGCTAGGGATGGCATGTGTAAGAAACAGAGTCTTGGGGACCTCTAGGGGAGGAGGGATATGGCTGGAGAAGTGGCAATGAGGAGCAGGAGGAAGCAGTGAGGGAGGGCCGGCTCCACCCTGGAGCCCAGCCCTGGAGGGGTCAGGGAGGGACTGGAGAGTGGACCAGCAGGGGCGGCCCGCCGGAAACAGTGGTTGAGGACTAAGTGAAAGATGAGAGTTGTGAGCCTAGGCTGCAGTTATGAGAGCCCAGATTTCAGAGATACTTCCTCCTAGCATTGGCAGAGTTTGGAGACTGATTATATCCAGGGTCTGGAAAAGGCTGAAAGTCAGGACAGCTGGAAAGCTGAGTGAATGGTGCTGCCAGTAGCCTGCCAGGCAGGTGGGAGGATAGGAGGGAGCTGCGGAACTTGAGGGAAAGCCAGCAGACAGTTGGAGGCTGCATCTGGGTTAGAAGGAACCAAAGATACGGCTTTGGGGAGCTGGCTTCAGATGAGGAGCTAAATGGCTGCATTTATTGAGCATCTGCTGGGCACCAGGCCCTCTCCCCGATATCTAGATACATGGTCTCACTGACCCTGCCACACTTCCCTGCACAGACGTCATGTTTTTCATTTTGCACATGAGGAATGGAGGGTCAGGAAGGAAGAATGTGTCTTGTCTAAAGCCACACAGTGACCTTCTGGCTGAGAGCGCAGTTCAGATGCCCACTCGCCTACCCCAGAGCCTGGGCTCTGTTCTGTCTGTAATGGGAGCCACCACCAGAAGAGAGGGACATGGGTAGCAAGTTAGTGTTCATACAGCTATTAAGAGAAACAGGACCTGGCAGTGTGTCTCCACCTCATCCAAGTCCAAGTCAAGCCCTGACACAAAGGGCCATACATGTCACTAGCAGGCACAGACTCTGGGTAGGACAGGCCAGTGTTTGTACCATGTAAGGGTCCTGTGTCTGCCCAGCAGCTGCTTGTGGGAAGAGCTCCCCCCACACACACCCTTTGGAGGGTTGGGGCATAAAAGGATGGCTTTTCAGGATGCATGCAGTGATGCGGAACAACCTGACCCCATGAGAAGTGGTGAACTCTCCAGGAAGAATTAAGGGTCTGTAGCACGAGAGGCTCACAGGCACCAGTGCAGCTCTCCATCTGCCACTCAGCCCTGTGGCAAACCTGCATGTCCATGTGTGGGACAGGTATACGTGGGCACCCTGGCTGTGGGTCTACCATAGGACTTAAAAGAGAGGAAGAGGGGAGGAGGGGATGGCTTGCCAGCTTGGCAGGCCTGAGGAAGGCACAGCGGTCCAAGACACAGGCGTATTCTGGGCCTTCCTAACAGAGCTGAGCAAGTGGCCAGAGCTGCCAGGGAGGGCGTGGGCCTGGTGAGGGCAGAGCTGTGCCGTCTGGGCAGCCCAGCCCATGGTTTCACATGCAACTTTAGCCCCCAGAGCCCTAGTTATCCAATTTGAAAGAGTAGCCAAAAACTCATGTTTATGTTTATAATTATCTGATTTTTAGATGTTCATATCTAATACAGTATTTTTTAAAACATTCTGAGAACCAAACCAAACACATTTGTGGACCAGATGCAGCCTGCTGACTGCCTGTGATGAGCCAGGCCAGAAGCTTCAGCCTGAGCTCCTCGGTGCCCATGTCCCTGGCACAGCCACAGCTGAGCACGCTTGGTAGCTGTTTCATTTTTCCCCCTCCACCGGGCACACTCGGTAGGTGTGTGCTGTGGGAGGATGGAGTCTGCCGTGGCTCTGGCCAGTCTTGCTGGCAGATTTGCCCAGGCTCCCTTCTAACTGAGCCCATGCTATCTCACTGTGAGGGTCTGAAGGTTGCCTCCACTGGGGGATCTTGCCCTGTAAGACTTGACATCCTGGCTTCTTGCCTATGTGCTGGGAAGCACCAGAGACGTAACACTGAAGGGTTCTCTTTACAGAAATCCCAGGTGATGTGATTTCAAGGAGACATGCCTTTGACACACGTTCTCTCTGGGGAGGGTTTTTCTTTAAGGACAATGGCAGCATGAATCTGGAGTAAACATTAGTCAATCCCATTAAATGTTGAAAATTATACCCTGAAGCTACTTTCATCAAGAATTGAATATACCAATCAGGCTTTGTAGTACAAAGAGAAATGTGCTCTGGGTCAGAGGAAAGCTGGAAATGTTGGCTGATGAGAGAGCAGGATAGGGCCAGGATAGACACTGAGGCCCTATCTTCTGGTCCCAGTGGCCTTCTCTTAGTTTCCTGGGGTCAGGGCAGCTTCGGGGCCTGGAAAAACCTGACTTGAGGCCAGACCTGCCACACTGGCCTCACTCCATGCTGCTGCCCCATCCAGCTCCTCTCTTCTCACTGTCATCAAAACACATGTGGAAAAATATGAATTTCTCAGCCTGTGTAACTTCACTGTTACAGAAACTCAAGGGAACTAGTTTAGTGGTCAGTTTACTCTCCCCTGAGTTATAAGTCCTTACTGAGTTTCAGCGCTGCTCCTGAGTTCTGTGTCAGCAGTTACCTAAATTCTAGTCCCCTTGCTTTTATTGGCTCTGTATCTGCTGGTGGCTTCCTTGCTGGGCTGCCTCGGACAAGTCCTTTGCCATCCATGGCTTTCCTTGTCACGTCTCTCCCTCCCTTCCTCACGCCATCTTCCAGGGACTTCAGAGGCTCCCCATGCTGTAAGCCCCATTTTAGAGAGGCCCTTTGCTTCCTGTGGGAGCATCCACAGAGACAGTATTGGTCCAACACATGTGTCCCAGCCCTCTGGGAGAGGTGGGTGTGTACAGAGATGGGAGACGGGCACAGAGGGTCTTGTTCGCACCACTTCCACTTTTTCCTGGGACCTGGGGTTCATTTGCGCTTCACTGCTTCATCCCCAGGCCCTGTGTTTGCGGAGATGATCTCTCCGTAGCCATCACTGGAAAGCCCCACTATACAAGGTACGTGGCTGTCAGTGGGTTCAGTGTCATGAAGTCCCCTGTGCTCTCTGCTAGGAACATTCCTTTGCTGGTATAGTTCTGACTTAACATTCCCCACAGTCCTTACCACTGGTGGATCTAAAGATCTAGTGCCAAGAGAGAATGTTCTGGAATGGAAGACCCCCAAGTCTTCTTATCCATGAGCGGTTGTGGAGGCTCATGATGGCTCAATACAGCAGAATAGAGAGATTCCCCCCAGTTGACCTAGAGGTGGACCTGTGAGGTCCCTGGGTGCAGGAACCCTCCACAGAAGGACAACCTTTCCCACAATCCCCTGTGCCCAGACCGGCCAGAACAAGAAGCCACTCCAGTCAGACATGGTACCCTGCTGTATATCTGGAGAGGAATCAGCACTTAGACTTGGCAGTGACAATTATTCTTTATAAAATTATTCACAGCACTTATCTGCTAAGTGAGCAGAGAAAGACATTGGCCCCTCATATTAATACTTGAGTCTGACAGACTTCCCCAGCACACACCCGACCCCTTCCACTTGGTCAGTGGAAATGCTCTGTAGAGTGTTTGCCTCCTGCTTGGGAAGGAGTTAGGTATCATCTGTGAAACATGAGTTAGTTGTAACCCAGAATCCAGCAGCTTTACAAACAGCCCTTCTCCTTCCCATCTTCTCTGAACACTGCCAGCACAAACTGGGCAGTTCCATGATGTCGGGGACCCAGCCATGCCATCCTGCAGTGCCCCCCACCTCCCGTGGTGACTGCCCTATCAACCTCCTGAGCCACATTCCAGGGAGCAGCAAAGCCACCTAGAGCAGGCGAGAGCTGCACAGGCTCTGCGGGGCAGGCTCACAGCCACCCTGTCCTTTGGTAACATCTTACATCATCTAGGGAGACTGGGAATGTAGCCCCATCCAGAGTGCCATGCCACAGCCCAGATTCCTGCTGCTTAAAGGAGGGAGAGGGTGCAATATTCTTGGAGGCATAGAAGGGAGAACATCAGGCCCAGGGACAGAACCAGGCTGGCACCTGAGGACCAGCCATTGTGGAGGCCAGCCTGGCACTCTGCCTCAGGGTGAGCCCCTCACCACTGAAGAATGACCACTGGGCTTTTGGCAGGGCCATCTGTCACTCTGGTTGGTAAAACTCTTTAAACTCTGTTCACGGTCCCTTCTCCCTCATAAATAGACCACCATATGTACATCCCCAGAGAGCGCACATGAAAGGTAGGCAGGAAAGAGCATTTGGAGTAAATAATTTAAAATCTAGTTATTATATCCTTGGGTGGTGATGGAGAGGCTGAATTTTTAGCAGGGGGAAAGGGAACAAAGCCTAACAAAAATTGAGGTTAAAGCATAAAGTATTGTACATTTACACTTTGCTGCAGGCGGGGGAGCAAGTGATGAAATACATGCAGCCCGGTTCCTGTTTAATTTTTGATGCGAAGTCATTGGGGAGTCATTCTCTTTCACTCACAATTTCAAGGGTCCTGAAACCTTATATTTCTCTGCAGTAATAACCTGTGCTTCGCGCTCTGATTGATCAGTGCAGATGGAGACTGCACTGACTCAGGAGGCTTTCTGCAGCCCACTGCTTGGGCACTTGCCATCCAAGGCCTGTTTCCTGAAAACCCAGGCTGGTGACTCATTGGAGCAGCCAGCAGCTTAGAAAGTCCCTGCTCCACGAGGTGGAGGGAGGGGCCCTGTGCAAATCCACTGGGCACAGCTCTCCCAGCCTCCCCCAGCCTGTTCCTGAATACCCCAGCTCTGCCTCACAGCCCTGCAGCTGGGGGAGCAGCCCTTGCCCTCCACTGTGGGAGGTGCTGATGCAGACATCTCTGGCTTGCTCCTCCTAACTTCTGCTCCTCCTGGGTGTCAAACTCAGAGCGCCCACCGCTGTGGTCTTGGGTTTTTATAGGATTCGCTTTCCCACTTGTCCATAGCTGAGAATCCCAAATTAAGACTGCAAGTTTGATTGGGTTTTATTCAAGAAAATGTGGCCAGTTTTAATCTACCAATTTTATGCTCATCAGAAAGAACAATAGTTCTACTCTGGAAAGGGTAGTCACATGATTTTAGAGTTTGTCGGAAACAGGGATATCATCTAATCCAACCTGAAAGGGTCCCAAACTGGCTGAGTACACTCCACTTGGCACGAGCCGGGGAGCTAAGTAGAGTGGTGTGCAGGAACTGTGGTTTAGCACTCGTTTGTCATTAGTCTCAGCTTTGTTGTTCCAGCTTTCTCCTCCTTAGTACCTTGAGCAAGTCTCTTTTCCTTCTCTGCTTCCCTCTGGGTCACAGCCCCACAGAGCTGCTCCAAGCTGTTCTGGTGACCAAAGCCTCCTCCTGTACTTTCTCATTTCAGCAGTCCCACCAAGCTTTTACACAAAAGAAAACAAAACTGTCTGGAGCTGCTTTTCTGTGTCAGAAATGTGTGGCGGGTTCACCCCGCCCAGAGATGAGACCCATGGGGGCCTCAGCCCTTCAGGAGCAGTCCTGCCATACGGGATCAGATGTGTGGGAGATGTAGTGCAGTCTAGGACTCAGAAAACTGCTGGGGCCTTATTCATGTCTTACAGTTCTTTTTACCTTATGGTTTTGATGACAAGCAGGCACTTGAGTTCTGAGCTGCAAGGGAGTATGTAAATATTTGCTGCCTTGCCACACGGTTCCAAAGGTGCCAGGCCTGGGGCATGACCTTCGTGAGACTGTGCAAGTTGGGAGCTGGTCTTGGCAGCCAGCTGCCTGGACACACTCTGCCCACTTCTCATCCCCACCTCCGCCTAACTTACACACTTGTTTCTAACTCCTGAAATTGAAACTTTTCATTTGATTAAATTCAAGGCCTCTTTATAGGGTTTAATTGCAATAATTGACTTTGCTTCTGTCTCAGCAAAGAGTAGATATCTCCCTCGACGCTGCTGAGCACCCGTTTGCAGTCTGGGGGTTTATTGAGCATATGGGAGCTATTTATTGCCCATACTTGGAGCCACTTTTGATTATCTCCTGATTGCCTCTTAATTCTGTCAGCAGAGAGGGGCCTGCTATGCACGGGACCAGTGAGGAGGTAAGATACATTTCAGATGGAAAATGAAAAGCAGTTCTTTAGGCCATTTGTCCATCTTAAATTTTTATTTTTCTTCTGCGTTTAGAATTACATTTCCATGCTTGTTTTGGTCCTTATTAAGACATAGAATGTGCCCTTTTACCTGCCAACACACAGTCTCATTAGTCTAAATAAAAATAACACGCCATCTATGAGTCTCTCAGGAAATTACCTGGGAGAAGAGAATGCTATTCCAGAAATGGAATCCATTGTCCTGATCATTTTGTTTCCACAGGAACACATTTCTCAAAGAAGGGAGGGTGAGGCTGAGAAAATTGTTGCACCCATGGGCATCGGTGCCTCTTGATCTGTGGCCATACAGAACGTGAGGGGGGTATTTCTTGCAGTTTGGAATTAATGCTGAACACTGTGTTGTCTCTGACTGACCTTCACTGTGTGTCCACAGCTCAACCATGGCCTTTGCCTCCTCTCAGGGTCTCAAAAGGACCTTGTGACAGAGTTGCTGACGTTACTCACTTCACTGATGGTGAAGCGGGTGCTGGAGAGATGGAAGCACAAGCCAGCCTTCAAGCCAGGCTGCAGCCCTGTTCCTGCTGAGTGGCTGCTATGGGACCTCCAATAAACAGCCACCATGCAGGCCCTCATCCTGCACATAACAGCGAAGGGAGCAGGGCACCTGCCCCCATGCCAGCCAGAGCTGCTGGTGACAGAGCAGGTGCAGGGCCAGGTGTTCGGTGTGCAGTCAGTTGTTTTTCAGCTCCTGGACTGCTTCAGGCAGAGCAGTCGCTTTGACTTTGCTTCACTCTCAGTTAACAAGTGTTTTTTGAGGACCTGCTATGTGCCAGGTACTGATAGCTGGCTGGGGACCTCAAAACTGGAGAAGTCGGAAGGCACTGGGGCTATAAAGAAGCTGCCCTCGTGAAGGCAGAGAATAGTGTGGTGGCTTTCAGTGTTTTCAGGGCTCCAGAATAGGCAGGCAGGTGAAAGTAGGGGGCCCATGAGAGGAAGCTGCCTGATAGCCCCTAACCCCTGCAATGATAGGCCAGAGGATGGGCAGACAGGCTGGGGAGCATAATAGGGTGCCTGGTATGGCTGTGGTGGAGCCCAGGGACTCCAGGAGCTCTCCCAGAGGTGTTAGGTCCGATCCAGACGTGCCACTGGTCCTGCAGTGGAATCTGCAGGGATCTGGATCCACCAAGAGAGGTGAAATCTGTTTTTAAATGGCATTTGGGGGCATCAGTGAGTAGCTGTTGCTGGGCACCCCACATAGGGAGGACATAGAACAGGGAGAACAGCACATTGACATTGGCAGCACCCACATTTAAGGACCAGGTTACCTAAGCCTGGAGAGGAAGTCACTCATGTTCGCTATGATGGAAGAGGACTCTTGTGAAATCCAAGAGGACTGTCAAGAGGCACAGAGTATCTGCCATGTCACAGTTGACAAGGGGTCAACAGCAGGAAGCCACATCACCCAAATGGCTTGTGGAAACATTGTGGGATTGTGCGGGCGGCTCCTACAACGGCTGAGAACTGTGGCCGATTGTGCCAGGGCACAGGGCAGGAGAGACGAAGGAAGCAATGTAGAAATCTAGGCATCCTAGAGGCATAGGAGGTGCCAGAACTGGACTTCTGTGCAACTGAAGAACCACTCGGTTGACCTTCTGGGGCTGCCCTGCTCTCTTGCCCCAGCACCGAGCCATCCTGAGATGCTTGTCTTATCTCAGGCCAACGCAGCACTCTGGCCATCACCCCTGGTCATTGTGTGCTCAGCTTCATCGCCCCGCACTGGGGCTTCCTGCCTCCTGCCACCAGCCCCTGACCCTGCTCTGCCCTTTCCCCTCACTTTCCACACAGCAGCACCATCCTCATAGATTTAAATGGAGTCTCCCTGTCTAATCTTCTGCACATGGGTTGGACCACAGGCAAGGAAGAGAGCAGCCCAGCAGGATAGCTTCTGCCACTGCCCCAGAGAGCCATGTGCTGATGCTGAGGTGGGAGGGCTTGTGGGGCATGGCAGGCAGCAGAGAAGGCACTGACCTCCTCCTTCGACCTCCAGACCACTGGGCCTGGAGCTAGCTTCGTTATGAGTCAAAGCAAATACCTTCTTAGTCTGGACCACTATTCCTATTCCTGCCGTTTCACCACTGCAGCTACAGAGGGTTGGCAGTGGGGAAGGGAGGGGGCTATGGCAGGAGGTGACCTGGACAGGCCTGCGGCAGGCTTCCACCTCTGCAGCCAGCAGTGGGCCTGTGCTTGGCAGAGAATGGTAGGTGCCCAGCCATGTGCCAGAACAAATATTTAACTCAGCAAATTCCCTACAAGTGGGGGGAGGGGCAGTGGAGATAGTGCAGGGCACCTGTCACCCCTATGTCTCCTAGTAAGGTCACTGAGGGCCACAGCATGGCTTCTGTACAGAGGCTGCAAGCCATGCCAGAGTGTGAGCCAGCCTTCTAAAGGGGCAGTGATGGGGCTGCCCTTGGTGTCACAAATGCATGCCACCCAGTGGCCACCTATGCAACCCCTGGTCTGGTCATTTCTGCAAAGAAAGCAAGCCAGGGCCAATATCAGAGACTCCCAAACCCTCACCGGTACCCTTTGGCCGACATGTCCTCAACCCAAACTTGCCCTGTGCCTCAGTTTATTTTCTAGGAAAGGGAACTCACAACTGTGATTTTGACAGCTCAAGAAAGTAGGGAAGGAAAGGGAGGGTCATTTTGCAGGGCCTCTGCAGGTTCCTTACAGAGGGGAAGGCATCCCACAGGCCCTCATTACCCAACTCTGGGTAATAAGCAAGTTTTCAATGAGAAAGGGCAACGGGGATGAGGACCCAGGCCCATGTACCATGCTAGGCTGGAGGACCTGGTGCCCACACTCAGAGCCCAATGATGGCATGATGCAGCACACAGTATTGGGCCCCTCCCTGACTTGCTGTCTGACCTTGGGCAGGGTCCTTCCCAAAGCGTCATCAGAAAGATGGGCATGAAGTAACCAAGTAGCCCACTAGAGAGCCGTGACCCAGCTGGCACCGTTCATGGGAGTGTTGATTGGGCTCCGTGGTCAGGTGGGGTAACTCTGAGCTACTGAGGCTTCCCTGTAAGTCTAAAAATAGTTCCAAGTTGAAAAATGTATAAGAAATCAATAAAATTTCACCTAAGTTATATACCCACATCAAGATCAGAAACCTTTCTGAACCCTGGCCTGAGGCTGCAACTCTGAGCTCCACTGTCCCTCCTGCTCTTGGGTCCTTCAGAAGCTGTGCCTGGCAGACAGCCTTATGTAAGAGCAACCAGTCTGCTCCCAGACGCCGAGTCCCTGTCGCCCAGTTATGTAAGAGGATGTGTTCATGAAGCCGCATACATCATCCTGTACTGGGCTTATGTGCCGAAGCCACAGAACTGTTTCAGAACGGAGCCCAGAGGGCTGTTTTAAAGCTGGAATAGGTGTGGGCACCTGCCTGGCAGGGGGTCCTGGGCTGTGTTCTCCCAGCAGGTGCTGCTGAGCATGGTGACAGGTGCTACTGAGGACATGCTGCCCACTGTGAGTGGTAACTGTGTCCCAGTATCATGAGAACCAGATAAGGTTGGCCAGGTCCACCAGCCGGAGTGAGGTCCCCTCCCACTCAGGCCAGTACCTACTGTTTGGTCCTTGAGAACCACCAACACTCCCCTGGGCTTCCATGGCCCTGGCCCAGCCACTCAGGCAAGGGGCTGCTGGGGCCTGACTCTGCCAGTGGTGGCAGGGAGTCTCTGCCATGATTGCACAGGGTATGGGGCATATCGACAGCACCCAGCCTCCCAGGCAGGGGTCCCCAGCCAGGCCACCTGCCCCGGGCCCTTAGGCCCGCTTCCAGTAAAACACCTTGTCCTGTCCATCAGTCACCACAGAACCCCCGCTGCTTGGGGAAAAGCAAGCTGTTTGCTGGAGAGGGTCACGTCAGCGTCAGGAACCACCCTAGAGGGGGCGAGAGTTCCGCAGTTTTTCCTAAGCCTTTTTCTCACTTCATTTTAAAAAGAAGAAATGTGACAAACCAAATGGTTAGAGTGTGCTGCCAGCACCACTGGCCCTGGCACTGTGTCCTCTCTTGATCTCCCCTCAGGTGATGTCTGCAGCCTGGGTCAACTCGGGACAACTCCAGCATACTGACCCGAGCTCCAGGCCTCCCCCAGACCCTTGCTGCACAGCTCAGGCACCTCCTTCTTTCCCGTGATACCCCTTTCCCTAAAGGCCATGCACTAATGCAGGATGCTACCTCTGTTTTTCTCCCCAGGCAGGCCTGGGACCTTGCTGTGGACATTTGTCTCTCTCAGCTGCCAACGATCATCGAGGAGGGCACTGCCTTCAGGGTGAGTCCCTCCATGCATCCTATGCATCTCTGCAGGTGCTGCTTCCTGGGTACCTGTTCTGCAGAGGCCAGCCTGGGTGTGGCACTCAGGTCTCCAGGGTGTCAGGGATTCTGTGCCCCACCTGGAAGATGTGCAGCTAACCAGAGTGTACAAGATTGGGTCAGTCAAGGGGTCAGAGTTAGATTTTGAAATGGTAGACTTTTAAAAGCCAATTACCTTTAAGTGTTGCTCTTCTAAATCTGCTTTTCTTAATGCAGACTCCCTGCTCCCCAGTGCTGAGTTGTTCAAAACTCTGGCCTCATATCAGGGAATGAATTATGGGCTCTCTCAAGGCCCAGGGACGGTGACTCCCAAGCCCCACTGTGCAGGTGAGGGCAGTTGAATTACTTCACAGGAATCTGGCCCACCTCACTTGTGACCCTGGTGTGGGGAGGATCCCAGGATCCTCACAGCAATGAATCTGACCATAACCTAGGGTCTTTGCAGCAGCCCCCCTAGAGCCCTCTTAATTTTTTATTGTTGAATGATTGCTATATATGAGACAGAGTATGAATAAAACCCCATCCCTGCCCTCAAATTCCTGTGAAAAGAGTCCCCCATGCCAAGGCAGAGCATGACTTTGGACTTTGGAGGCCACAGAGGCCCCCCCCAGGCTCAGGAGTGGAGGGTGGCAGCCTGGTGGTGGCTATGTAAAACACCCACACCATCCACAAGGCTGAGAGGATATAAGGCAGCCTGAGGCTGGGTCAGCATCTCCAGGTCTTCTCCATACCACCAGAGAGACCATTGGGCCCTGTTGGGCAGGGTCCCTGGGCCTCAATTTCTTCATTTTAGAAGGGGGTTCCGGGGGAATCCAAGGGGAGTTGTGAGGCCTAAACATGCTAAGGACATGCTAAGGACAGAGCTGGCATGTAGCATATGCCATTGGTATGTGCCTGCCCAGATCACCATTCATAGAACACCAGTCCTCCGGGTGAGTTTGTCACATCTTTGAGCCAGGGTCAGGTGCACAATGGCCATGCATGACCCAGGCATCTTAACTTTCTGGAGCAGGGACATGTCCACAGATGCACATGTGGGTGTGGGATGAGGAGGGGGCTGTGCTGATGTGTCCCAGGGTCAGAACAACTGGGCAAAGGGCCTTGGCCTTTTAGTCTTATATTGACCCCTTTTTATTGCTTGACTTTTGGGTAACACCATGAAAATTTTCAAGCTGAGAGTAACGTTGGAAAGACTCTGCAATGAGTGGCCACACATCCACAACTTAGAGCTACCATTGGCATTTACACACTGCAGTCACATGTCCTTCTGCCCATCCATCTTTGTAATGCATTTAACATCCATTGCAGACTGTCCTGAGCTTCTGAACTCTAAAGGGGAGCTCATGAGGTTTCCCCTTGGCTTCTGCCAGTGTTTCTGGCATCCACTGTTGGACTTCTAGACCAAAGGCCTGCACACCTCCTCTGTGAACTCTTTGGGGCAGGGACAAGGTCCCCTTCATTGTCACAAACCTCAGTAGAGAACAATGGCTGGCCCATGCAGGATGCCACCTGCACCCATCTGTGTCCTTGGCCTCCACATCCACCAGAGTAGCCCCCTAGGGCCTGAGCTCTCCCATGAAGGACGGGGCCTGTCACTGCAAACAGATAGGTCTGGAAAACCCTGTAATTGGGTTTTTGTACTCCAAGCATGGTTTCACTCTGTGCTTTTAGGAGATCAGAACCCTGCTCTTCTTTACATAAGACAGTTTCTGTTTGTATGTGTGTTCCCTCTAGATGGAACACTTCCATTTCAGTGCCAGGTATCTTTGCCAAGGATCTTTTCAAGGATCTTACTATATCATTTCTAACCTGCTAGAATCAGTATTCTGCATTTGGGAATGATTATGCTAAATCGGGATGTCAGAGAAGGAAAGGGGCAACTGATATGGATCACAGACTAGCTTTTTAATTTTATTTGCACTTTTTTGGAGGTATAACATACATACAGAAAATTGTATGTACTTTAAGCACACAGCTTGGTGAATTTCTATCACTTGAACACACTAGTGTAACCACACCCAAATCAGGTAGCAGTGCACAAGCAGTGTGGTGGTATCCAGACCCCACTGTGGCCTCTCCGGTGGTGCCTTCAGGACTGATTCCATGGCCCATCACATTCGGCAGCCCACTCCCACAGCCAGGCGCCTCATACCCCCTCACTCCCTCAGCCTCCCATTTGCCCTGTCTGTGCTCACTCAGCTAAGCTCACTGGAGAGCCCAAGACCAGACCCATGCAGCATAGCCCACTGTGACCTTCTTTATGATCACCCTGTCAAGTAGGACATAGAGGCTGCTGGACAGTCTAACCAAAGATACTTTGCTAGCCCCTCCTCCCTCCCTCTTCTTTCTGTTCTGCTCCTACCCTCCTTCCCAAGGGCTTCGCATTCCCACTTTCCCTGAGGAACAGAAGCAGTAGAAAGAGAAGTCCTGAGGTGCCCACCATCAGCCACTCACTGCCTGCACAAAGGCTGCATGCTCCACCTTCTCTCCTGCCCCGGCAAGCCACCCTCCAGCTGTGCCTGTCAGGGCCCAGCCTCCCTCCTCTGTTCTCATCTGGATCTTCCTCATCAGCTCACATGCATGCCCTTGTTCTCCAGTCTGTAAGCTACATTCATGATCCACTTTCCCCTGTGGCCACCACCCTGCTCTTTGTATCCAAATTCCTTCAGAGAACTATCTGTACTTGAGCCTCTACATTCCCTTTTCCTCTATTCTGGCCCAATCTTGCAGATACCCAACCCCAGGCGGTTCTTAATGCTCACAGTGACCACTGTTGCCAAAACAGTCAATGGCCAGTTCTTAGTCTTGATTTTGCACAACCCCACCCCAGTATTTGATGCTGCCGGACATGTCACCCTCTCTGGCTTCCAGGGCACCACACCCTCCTGCTCTCCCTCCAGGCTGTGGCTTTCATGGTCTCCTGGCAGGTTCCACCTCATCTTCTTTACCCCTAAGTATCACTGCCCCAGTCTCAGTCCTGGGTTCCTTCTCTTTCTCAAAAAGGCTGTGTACCAATGACTCTTGAGGTTACACCTGGCCAGCCCTGTCCCAAATGCTAGACCACATGGCCAGATGCCTGTGTGTCTTTATGTGGATGCTTGATGGACACTACGATTGCAAAGTGCATGCCCCAGGCTGAGGTCCAATGCCCCCTTCCAACTGCTCCTCTCCCCTTCACTGATGCTGACTACATCCATCAGATGGTCAGGCCAAAGCCTCTGAGCCCCTCCTCGACCCCCTGTCTGGCCCATATCTAGGCTTCTCACAAACCCTGAAGCTCTGCCTTGTCATGGGGCCAGAGCAAGGGTGCTTTATAGACCTGACCGGCTCCTCTGCTTCTCCCACAGCACAGCCCATTCTTTGCAGAGCAGCTGACTGCCTTCCAGGTATGGCTTACAATGGGCGTGGAGAACAGGAGCCCCCCTGAGCAGCTGCCCATCGTTCTGCAGGTGAGTTGCCTCAGATAGACAGAAGCCAAAACCCCCAAGGGGCTCATTTACCCATGACAACCTGTGTGTATATGTGCTTGCGTGCGTGCATGAATGTCTGGAACACCAGCCCCTCCTCTGCCGTGCTGTGCTCTGGACCAGATGGTAAATAAATCACATGGATCCAATCAGAAATCAAGGGAGCTGACTGCATACTTATACCTAATGGGCCTTCCTGGTAAAGTCATTGAATTCCCTTCCTCTGCCCCCAGTTAAATATGTGTTTGAGATGAAGCTTCCCTGCCCCCCGTTTACACTTTAGATATTGATGAAATGCTAATGTCAAGAGCTCCATTTCAACACAGGCTCTTGGCATTGTTACCTGCCTTTTGGAAGGACACAGGATGTAAATTAGTCCTATGAGGAAAGGAAGAAGTGCACTGAGCAGGTTATAAATGGCCACAGTGGGCTTCCTCACCTAGCCATCGTGCTGACTGACAAAGCGGTCGATATGCAGACCCAGAAGCCAACAGCCTTCCTTCGCACCTGGGGTTTGTCCACACACTGCTGTAAGAAATGGGTGTGCCATTCCAAGGCCAGTCATTCACATGGCCTGTGTCACGTCACCATGCAGATTGTGACCCCATCGTGGATGGGAGGTCAGGTTTGTGTGTCCCACCAGCTGATTTGTTGGTTAATGAGATGGGACAGGCATACTAAAGTACATCCCAGGTAATAAGATGAGGAGGATTCCAGTGGATGTGTATTTGCTGGGGTGACATGTGGGCTGGGTTGCGATGCGAGAAAAGCTATTTTACTCTAGGACAACATCCAGTGGGTTTTTAAAGTGCTGGACAGTGTGCATACCAGGGTCTAACAACATACTTTAGAAGCTAGAAAACACTTGTGTAATGAGGGACTGTTAAACTGGGTCTGGAAGCTGTGTAGTCAAGCACAGGAGGGGTGGGAAGGGCCCTCCCACATCCAAGAATAAATCTGGTTGGGGGGCTAGGGGATTTAGAGAGGACAGTGTCCCCAGGTGGGAGACAGGGTGCCAAGAGGCAGCAGGTGAGATCATCACTCCCCAAGCACCAGTCAGGTTATTCTGCATCCCTTAAGCGGGGACATAAGTTTCATCATGTGCCTGTCCAAGGACATCTGCCTCGCTTCCTTCCAAGAAGGGCTTGTCCTTTCTTGTTAAGGCTGCTAACTGCATTATGATGGACAGCACCATCCATCTTCACTGGACCAAATGTTCGCTGAGTGGCTCCGCTTCTGAGAGACCATTTGAGAAACAGAGGCACAGTTTCTGTCTGCCTCGCCATCGAACGTGGCAGCCCTCCCTTCTGCTCTTGAGTGTGCTCTGTCTTGTGCCAGCCAGCGTTGTAGGCTTGGGCGATAATTCACCTGCCACAGAACTGAGATTTCTCTATCTAGGACTTTGCTGGGGATGTAGCTCAGCGGCACAGTGTCTGCTTGGCAAGCGCGAGGCCGTGAGTTTAATTCCTGATACCAAAAAAGAAAAAGAAAAGAATCCCAGCCAGCAAAAAAGGCGAGAAGGAAGAGAACGTGTAAATGTAAACTGTAACAATAGCCCGCTCCTCCTGGCATCACTAATCAGGTGGGCAAGAAAGAATAACTTTGTGCCACGTTTCGCTGTAGATATTTTTGGTGCTTTTAGTGTCCTGTCACTGCTTCTTGTCTGACATTATAAAAAGAATGTAAAAATGGTTACTGTTCCTCTTATATGCTTCTAGATTAGTTTAAGACCATCCTGGGATTGCAAGGTGAGCCGTAGACAAATAAGCAGATTTTCTAAACAACAACAAAAATATACAATAACAACTACAAAACAAAGGAAACTGGGTGTTTGGGAGAAGCGATGTCCTCCAGATGTGTGCAGGAAGTGCAGGCCAGAAGCAGCCTGAGGGCTGGCTAGGCCGCCCTCCACAGCCCCTGTCAGGGACTGTGTCACTGACCTCATTTCAACAGTGGAATGGAGTGAAGTTGGTCCTCCCCAAAGCTGGGCACAGTGCCAGGCATTGATGTTCTATTTACAATCCACACTCCCTTGTGGAAAGAGAAGACCTCCAGAGCCACCTTTCTATGCCAAAATAAGAAAAAATAAGTGTGAAAAGAACATGAGGCATTTTCTGTGTGACCTTTCAGGTGAATTCAAGTAGCAGGTTCTTCATCATCATAGAAGGTCTCTCTCCCCAGCTGTGCCCAGCCTGGGTCGATGTCTTTACTAACAAGACAGTAAGGAAGGACAAAGTACAGAGGAGTGCCAACCTCATTGGCATGGCCTGCAGCCAGCCTCTAATCTTTCAGTTACTTCCCCAGGCTTTGTCTTAAGAACCTTTATTATTACCAAAGCCTGCACCCTGTTATCCATGTATTATCCTCTACTGCCTTGGAAGGCAGGAAATGTTACTTAAGGGGAGAAGCATCTTAATACAGACTTCGTAGGCTTTTGCAGATTTTTGCCACTTTCCCCATTAGCCAGAGTGACTTTTCTCCACCCACAAACTCAAGAAACATTAGCTGATGACCACATCTGAGGGGCTTCATCAGGCTCTGCTGGATTCTAATCCCTCAGATAAATATAAACGTGGAAGTACACCTCTCCCAACCAACTCTATGTCCTTTTTTGCCTTTTAGAAACACAAGTCAATAGAAAGAATAGGAAAGAAACTATAATTTTTTCAAGTGCTTTTTTCCCCCCAACTCCTGATTGCTGATAACTGCTTATGAGGAGTTATCCATCCCCTTATGAGGAGCTTTCCAGTCTCACAGCCTTGTATGACCGTCTGGCTCTGTATGGTCTTCTCTAGGACTTCCTTCCCTGTCTGCCTTCCCCTTGGGTAGTAGGTGGGCAGAGATGGCCCAGGCTAAAGAATGAAGAAGGTTGATACTATAGAAAAGCAAGGGAAGAATTATTTCATAGCGTAAAATTTTAGTACCTTTACACAGATCTTGCAAATCAGTGTGAGATAGGAGAACCCTGTTTGCTCTCAACACACTCTTTTTATTTTCAAATGTTGATTCTGAAAGTGCAGGGTTATTTCCAGGAGGCAGCAGAATAATGTCTTGGAGTGGCGTTATTACACATATGCATATATGTCATCTGCCTTGGCATCAGATGCAGTAATGGTGCTGCTCCTCAGAGGTTCCTGAGCACCCTGGTCTGCAGATACAACTCAGGGCTGGACCTCAAGGGTCAGCTTTCCACAAAGCAGCTCTGCTGGCAAGCCTCAGGCCGGAAGTCTGAGTGCTGTCTTTGTACAATGGGCAAATGGAATTGGCTTGCCTTAGCAAGCTCTGTTTTAACTGGTGTTCATGCATCCACGCTTAATCATCAGTCTGGCTTGGCACCCATGAAAAGAAACCACAGTAGCTCGTTTAGATTGCTGCCATTGATCTCCATAATGTCCATGCATCCTGGGGTAGTCTGAAATAGGAACTTGGGAGTGTTTTGGAGGAGGAGGTTATTTTGTCTTGATTTTTGTTTTTCTGCTTCGTTGTTTTCCATGCTGGGTACCCAAGCCAGGACCTTGTGAACACTAGGCAAGAACTGTGTCACTGAACTACATCCCAAGCCCAATTTTGTTTTTATTTTTTAAAGTACAGATATAACCCCCACCCCAAAAAAGCTAATCTATGTTTTTAAAATAATTTAAATTTATGTGGGGCTTCTGTTTCTTAATAGCATGAATCAACATAATCTTAGCCCTCTGGGAGGATGAGGCTGAAGAATGGCAAGTTCGAGTCCAGCATGGGCAACTTAGTGTCTCAGCAAGAGCCTGTCTCAAAATAATTTAAAAATGGGGTGAGGGCTGAGGATGTAGCTCAGTATGAAGCCCCCTGGGTTGGATCCCCAGTAATGGAGGGGGAAAAAAATATATATGTATGTGTGTATATGTGTGTATGTATATATATATATATATATATATATCAACAGAAATAGGAAAAATGTTGTTTGTAAAAGTCACTTTTTGACATTTTCCCCAGTACTCTTTGTTGACAAAGATATTAAAAATAGATATTAATAATCATAGCACAAAATACCGCATTGCTTAGAGTCTTCCATTGCCAACTCTCACAGTGAGCAGTGGCAGCATTAAGGTGTGTCATCACCATAGACAACTCACTGTGTGAAGCTGAGCAGAGTCGGGAGGGTCAGTCATAGCAGTTTCCCCCAACCCATGGCTGCCCTAGTCAGACTGGCCACCAGCCCTTCCCTCCCTGCCCTTCCCTCCTCCTCCCACAACGCCCTCAAGTCACCCTTCAGGATCTGACTGCCTGCCTGCATCCTGTGCATCTTCCTAGCTGGGAGAAGACCCCCTTTCTAGCCCCAAACAGGTCAGAGATTTGGCTTCTGGGTCTTCTGGCACTGCCCACCGTCACCACGCAGGTGAGCACATGTCCCTGGTCACTCCCCCAGCACCCACAGGAAACACCTGTGAAGACAGGGGACAGTGGATAGAAATGGTCTGGCTCAGAGGGACTGGGTACGCGCGACTTGCAGTGTAGACACCATAAGGAAAAGTCAACATAAATGACTATAAGAGTGCAATTTTGTCCTTTTTCTTTCCAGGTGCTGCTAAGCCAGGTGCATCGGCTGAGAGCGCTGGACTTGCTGGGAAGGTTTCTGGACTTGGGTCCCTGGGCAGTGAGCCTGGTGCGTGCCTTCTCCTTACCTTGAGGGGCAGGGGCAGGGAGGGCAGAGAGCAGACTCTGTGTGACAGTCTGGGGCTTACGTCCTGATGCAGACCCAGCCACAGCCATGTGGTCTGGGATGACCCTGTACCCCGTAAATTGTCTGCATGCCTACGTGGCACTCTCGGGGCACAGTGCTCGGGGCTCCTGTTTTCTTTTTGCCCTCTTTTCCATTTGATGTTGGACTTGGCCTTTGCAGGAAAGAAGGCATAGCTGGCGTGTTACTTCTGACACAGCGGCTTGCCCCTGTGACTGGGAGCCCTGAGCAGCGAGTCCCTCGGGTTAGCAAGGCGTTTTTTCTCTCAGGAAGACTCTGCATCCCCATCCACTGTCCCTTCACTATTCCTGTAGACACAGTTCCGAAACACTTTTTCATTACTCATTTTCTAGAAGAGTAGCAGTGCCATTTTAGACAGAAAAGAGTGGCCAAAATGGAACCAGGAAATGATCCATTTTCTCAACAAATAAATCACAAAGGAAATAAAAGAGAAAGTGAGGGAAAATCTATAGATTAAAGGAGATTCAAGAGACCTGTCTTCCAGTTGCAACATACAGACTTTCTTTGTTTCTGTTTACAAATAAATGTTTGAAAACTCAAGGTTTTGGGCCGGTGAGGTAGCTCAGCGGCATAAGCCCCTGCCCGGCAAACATGAGGTCCTGAGTCGACTCCCAGAACCCACATAAAGGAAAAAAAGGGCCGGTGATATCACTCAGTGGCACAAGAGCTTGCCCAGCAAGCGCGAGGTCCTGAGGTCGACTCCCAGTACCCACATTAAAAAAAAGAAAAGAAAACTCAAGGTTTTTTTTACTTTATTTTTTATTAGTACATATTTGTCATACATATTGATCACATTCATCATAGGGAATTTGTACCTGCATATAATATATCAATTCTTTTTTTTTTTTCCCCATTCCCTTCCCCTCCCCATTTACTGAAAACTGAAGTTTGAAAAATCAATGTTCACAGAATGCAGCCAGGTATGGTGGTGCACACCTATAATCCCAGTACTGGGGAGGCTGAGGCAGGAGGATCCTGAGTTCAGGGCCAACCTTGACTACATGTGGAGACCCTGTCTTAAAGAAAACAAACAAAAACAAAAATCAGTATTCACAGAACAATGAAAAATTGTATACAAACTGCACATTATGAAAGAATGGTGGTTCATGTTAAGTGATGTACACTAAATGTTCACAAGTGAAGTTTCGTGGCGCCCCGTTTGCTGCAGAGAGCTGCAGGGGAGGAGCAAGCAGGCCAGGAGCGGGACTGTGTGTCTGGGGGCTGCCCACGAGCACGCAGGAAGTCACCAAGTAGTCTCTCTGCTAGTGTCTATTTCAGGTTTTTCACTAATTAGATAAATGCTAACAAAGAGTGATCATCGATAGGCCAACCCTGAAGGAGAAGAGAGGAAATCTAAAATTAGGAAGAATAATTAACATTAAAGGAGAGAGAAAAATCTGAAACTGGGAGGAATCCTTCTCTGCTCCTTCCCCCAGCGTGTTCTTCCATGAGGAAAAGCTCCCACCAGCTCAGTGCAGGCCAAGGCTGGCAGTTCTGGCCGCTGCTAAACAAAGCCAGAGAGGCACACATCTGCAGGGAGCGTCTCCCTTTGAGCAAGGTACATTTGTTCCTGTCTCGTTTCCCACATGTGCGGAAGGGAGTGTCCAGCCCTGTCCCAGAGCTGCATGGCCAGTCACCTGTGCCGCCCTGCTCCCTGGCGGGCAAATGCAGGGCTGGGACTGGCCGTACTGACACTGTTTCTCCCCACAGGCCCTGTCTGTGGGCATCTTCCCCTACGTGCTGAAGCTGCTCCAGAGCTCGGCCCGAGAGCTGCGGCCGCTCCTCGTGTTCATCTGGGCCAAGATCCTGGCAGTGGACAGCGTGAGTAACTCCATCCGTCTTCTTGAGGATAGGAAACTATGCTCTGCATGGCACCCTGGGCTTCTCCATCCCTAATGACAGGGACACTTGAGCGTGGGGTGAGACCAGCTCCTCCTGCCTATTCCCCAGCCTGACACCTGCAGGTACTGTTGCCTCCCCCAGCTCTGGTCCCTCATCTTCCAGGACAAAATGCTGCCCCACTGACTACCTCTGGGTGACCAGCCTCTCCATAGACTCACCTGTCTTATCGTCCCCACACTTCCCCTAGCGGCCTCCTTCTTGTTCCCTGTCACCACACCACACTGGTCGCTAGGACCTGCCGGTGCTCCCCTGTACCTCCTTCACCCCACCTGCTCTTGTGGGCATCATTCAGCTGTATTGGCTGGGGCCCATTGTCCCAGTGTTGGCCATGCTCAGGCTGGCCTGTTCTCTGCACTGTGCTTTTATCCTCCATCCTGCACACGGAGCTACTGACACATCCCAACCAACAAACCCCTGGACTCAAGTCCAGCCCAGATCTTGGTTCCCCGATCTGACCTCTCATGGGTTCCCTGGGCACTTGCTCAACCCCACCCATGCCAATCTGGCCAGGCCCCTCCTCTCACCTGGGTACTGCACCCATGCCATCTCCCCACACTGTAAGTACTCATTCAGCTTTAGTGCCAGGGGACCAAAACCTGGTAAGCACTGTGGAGGGTGTGCAGACGGCTTTTCCTAACAGACAGTATCACCTCTGATTGCTTCTCTTGTGAATGCTGTCTTCGTCTTGTATTCTTTCGCTTGTCATTGAGTGCAGGACCTGTATCAGTGTTTGTTGATCTTGTTCAGCAGCCTTATTGAGTTCTTATTAGTTCTAGTTGTTTCCTCTGTAGAGTCCCTTGGACATTCTGTGTAGACCATCATTACACTTGCAAACAAGAACAGTCTGTTACCTCTCAGCCAATTCTTGGGTTTCGTGTTTTTTTGGCTAAGGGCATCGACCAGGACTCTAGTCCATTGTTACATGCTTGCAGTGCTGAAAATATCCAGGTAATTTCCTGATTTTCATGGTCTTCCTGATGCTGGGAACTGCACCCTGCCTGCTCTCAGCTACTTCAAGCTTGACCTTGACTTGTGCTCACCTTTGACTCTTGCTGAGCCCCATACTCTGCACCTGGCTCTGACCAGTGATTTCTTCTGTTGCTTGTTTGCTCTATAACCAGATGATCATATATTTTAACAAAGTATTTACCTTCTTGCCCATTAAACTAATTTCTGATAAGCAGTGACTACTTAAAAGATTGGTGATTATACCAGGTTTAAGAGTTAAAGGACTGGGGGTCGGTGAGATGGCTCAGCAGCGTAAGCGCCTGCCTGGCAAGCACGAGGGCCCGAGTTCGACTCCCGGATCCCACATACGAAAAAAAAAGGGCCGGTGATATCGCTCAGCGGCACGGGCGCCTGCTGGCGCGCGAGGTCCTGAGGTTGACCCCCGGTACCCACAAAAAACTAAAATAAAATAAATAAATAAAAATAAAGTGTTAAAGGACTGAACTTGAGCCCATTTCCTCATTTATCCCAGCAAGCCATTCTCACTTCCCAGCATCACTGGCCTCTGTGAGTCACGGCGATGGTACTTGGGCCACCACCTCTAGCAGGGAGAACAGCAGCGTAGCAGCTCTCATACTCATGCTACCTGTCTCTGTTACACTAAGACTTGTTCTTCTGTACTGAAAGCTTGGTCCTGTGGTTCAGGAAGCAATCCTTGTTTGTCATTTCCATTTTGCCCTTCAAATTCATTGAAGAACCACATTATGTAACAGAAGGGCTTTTCTCAGGAAGTCATCTCAAAACCGTTTCTCTTCTACCCCATCCATTGTCTTTGGCATCTGTGCCAGAACATTTAGAAACTTACTGACCCTGTTACTTGGTGCCTGGCCATGGTACCATGTGGAAGGGCTCCTGGGTGTACAAAACAGAGATCTGCTGTGAAACAAAGTACAAGTTGAGGGAGCAGAGGGCAGAAAAGGCACCCAGAGGGCAGAAAAGGCAACAGCTAAGCAACCACAGGCAGTGAGCAGCAGGTCTGGAACCAGGGGCAGTGAGCAGCGTGTCTTTGATTAAGGATACTTGAGGTTACGCCCCCAGTCTCACCCACCCCTTCCACTACTGCATAAACATGATTAAGCCAACTTTGATTCTCATAATTATCTGTCTTTGTAGTGCCTTTAGTACCTGGGCATAGGTCTTATCTTTATTAGTCATCTTAGGAGAGGCTAGATCTGAAAGCAGGTGACCTGTCTTATCTACACGTCACCATTGCCTCTGACTTCAAAGCTGATCATCACATTGCAGCATGTAGGGAACAGGGTTTATATCCTCCTCTTGTTCCTGTTCTCTCCCAGGGCCACATGGTTTCTCATGCTCACCCTGGGGAGGAGTAGCCTGCAGTACGCTGTGCCTGATGCCAAAGGAGCTGTGCATGTCACACTGCGTGATGCACTGTTCCCGCAGCCCAGCTGGAAATGCCCTTGCCTGCAATGTTCTTGTAAATACCCACAGGCGCTGGGGACCATCCTGTGAATCAATTTCTTACCCAGCTTGTTGCATCTGTTTACTTAACAGCAGTCATCCCATGGAGGGACATTTTGAAATGTTTCCGGTTGAAATCGAGCCTTATTTACCTCATCCTTCCTTTTCATAATTACCCTGGCCCATAACTCCCCAAGATTACAGCTCTATCTGGGTTTAAGTAGTTGTCCCTCCTCTCCTAACAGCTGGCTACACTGGATAGCCAGCCTTCCTGCCTCTCCTGAACTGTGCCCCCCTGAGCTCAGTCCCCCAGGTGACTCCTTGAGTGTGGCCTTATGGGTTGGGGGGGCAGGGTACACTGTGAGAATAATAAGACTGTCCGGACTGCATGCTCTCATCAGGAGCCTGCTAGCTCCCAGCACACCCTGCGAGTTGGGAAATGGTGGGCCCACTCTGGCTGGGCCCAGCGGAGGGCACATCAGGACCCATCTTCTTTCCCATTCAGCTGTTGAGCATCACTGTGTACTGTTTTGCTAGAGGCTCCTGAAAGACTCAGGCAGGAATCAGGAATTATCCAGGCCCTCAAGAGGGCGGCTTTGTGCGGGCAGAAGAAGAGGTCCCGGGGGTAGAGCAGGGTATAGATGAATCACTTGTCCTTTGACTGAGGGGCTTCATACATTGTGAGGTCACTGACTGTACAGGTGGCCTCGCTTGGGACAAGGGGCATCTTCAGAGTCCTGACACTCTAAGTAATCTGACCCAAAATATCTCTTGTAAATCACTCCCTGCACCATGTCACTCTACCATCACTCCATCAAATTACCAGGCAGATGAGAAATCAAGAAATAAGATCCATAATGAGGAAAAGAAAATCAAACCATTGAAACTTGTTTGGACCTGCACAGATGTTCAAACTGGAAGACAAGGACATTAAAACAGTATGAGAAGTCTGTTCTATGTGTTCAAGATTCAGAGATATAAAAAGCACCCAACTCAAACTTTTGGCGATGACAGTGACAATCTGTGACATGAAAAATACTCTGGATAGGATGAGCACCTGATTAAACGTTATCGAAGAAAAGGGAATGGACATTATCCAAAAGGAAACCATAAGAGAAGAAAATTTTTAAAAATTCAAGGAGCGTCGTTGAGCCACCCAGCAGCTGCAACAGATGTAACACGTGGTGTCCGAAGCTCCTGAGGGGTGGGCAGAGAGGACATTTGAAGAAATAATGGCCAGAGGTTTTCCAAATTTGATGAAAACTATAAAGCCACAGATTCAGGAAACTCAGCAAACCCCAAGTCCAGGAAACAGGAAGGAGCTGCACCGCAGCCAGCACAGCCCACCACTTGAAACGGTGATAAGCTAGAGGTCCAAACGCAGCCAGTAAAGAAGGCCAGACAAGTGAGCAAAAACAAGGGCAGCAGCAGCTTTCTTACCAAAATCAGTGAAAAATTACCACTGTAAAGTGACATTTTTGAAATAATGAAAGAACAGCTGTCAGCCTAAGCCAGGAGCTATGGCACAAGCTTGTAATCCTAGCTACTCAGGAGGCGGAGGCAGGAGGATCATGAGTTCAAGGCCAGCCTGGGAAACCTAAGTGAATCACTGGTTTTGAATGAATGAATGAACGGGCTGGGTGTGCAGCTCAGTGATAAAACACTTGCCCAGTGCATTAGGTTTTTGTTGCTGTGACAAAATACCTAAGAATAACAATTTAAAGGAGGAAAGGCTTATTTTGGCTCAGTTTCAGGGATTTCAGTCCATGCTCAGCTGTCTATCGCCTTTGGGCCTGTGGCCAGGCAGAACATCAGGGCAGAAAAAAGCTGCTCACTGCACCACTGCCAGGAAGCAGAGAGAAAGGAAGGAGCCTCAGTGACCTACTTCCTCCTAAACAGGCCTGACCTCCTAAAAGCCCATTCATCTATGAACTCATCAATAGATTAATCCATTGATGAGATGAGCACCCTCATGATCCAGTCACCTTTCTCGGCCCTACCTCTGACCACAGCTACTGTGGGGATCAAGCCTTTAATACATGAGTTTTGGAGGGACACTTCATATTAAAATCTGAACTAGCATAAATGAGGCCGAGTTCAATCCCATACCACCAACACCACAACAACAAAAAACCATCAAATTGGGCTGGTGAGATAGCTCAGCGGCATAAGCGCCTGCCTGGCAAGCATGAGGTCCTGAGTTGGACTCCCGGTACCCACATAAAGGGAAAAAAAGGGCCAGTGATATTGCTCAGTGGCACAAGTGCCTGCTGGCAAGCGTGAGGCCCTGAGTTTGACTCCCAGTACCCACATTAAAAAAAAAAATTAAAATTCTTTACCCAGTGTATCTTTCACAGATGGAGGCAAAAAAAAGAAAAGACATTTAAAGGCATAAAAGCCTTCCTCACCAGGTGACCCTTACTGCAGTAAGGAATGTTGGCAAAAAGTACTTTAGACTGGAGAAATAAAATCAGAAGGGAACATCAATGTACAAGAAAGAATGAGAAGCTCCAGAGAGAATGCTTTTTAAATCTCTCTAAAAGGTAATTGTTTGAACAACAGTAATAACAGTACACCATGGAGTTTATGACATATGTGACAGCAGAGTGCATAGTGACAACAGCAAAAAGGTTGAGAGGAGCAAGATGGAATTCTATTTTCTGATTCTTATACTTCATTTGAAGTGGTCTAATACCACCCAGAGGTGAACTGTGAGAGATAAAGATGTCATCCAGGCCTAGGGGCAGCTCAGAGGTAGAGCACTTGCCTAGCTTGCACGAAGCTATGGATTCCATCTCCAGCACACAAAAACGAAAAGATGTAGTCTGTAACTCTTAAACTACTACTAGAATTAAAGAAGAACTAGAGTTAACCAACAAAGGAGAAAACATGAAGTAATTCAGAAGAAAGAGAGAAAAGGAACAAAGAACAAAGACTAGATGAGACACCTGGGGGAAAAAAGAGATAAGATGATAGACTTAAACCTAACCATACCAGTAGTCATACATAGTCTAAATTCCACAATCAGAGAGAGTCCTCTCTGTGTAAAAAGCAAGAAAACACTACATGCTGCCTATAAAAAGTGCACTTTCAATAAAAAGACACAGTAGGTTAAAGGTAAAAGGATGAAAAAAATACACCATGCTACCACCAAGCAAAAGAAGGCTGGAGTGTCAGATAACCGCCCAGGGTGTTACCAGGGAAGCTGGTCTTCATGTGCTCGAGGAGTCCAGCCTTCCGAAGAGCACCATGCTTATTCACCCAGTAACACCCTCCAAGTACATGCAATAGGACCTTGTAGAACTACAAAAAGATGTAAGTAAACCCACAATTACACTTAGCGATTTCAGTTTGCTGTCTCAGTAGTGGGAGCAAGTAGGGAAATCAGCAAGGAGAGAGCGGTGAACAACATTACCCACCAGCCCTAGAGATTGCTCCACTCCACAACCACAGAGTGCGTGCTTTTCCAGTGACAGACCACATCCCGGCTAAAACCACAGCACGCTTAAGGGAGTGAAACTGTGCACAGAGGGTTCTGCAACCACAGCAGAGTCAAACGCACCCTTCGTAGATACCAAGAAAGTCTCAGAACACTTGAGAACCACACAACATACTTTTCAGTAAATAAAAGTTTAAGTTATAAGGTAAATTTTAAATAAGAATAAAACATAAATATGTGACATTAAAGTTTTAAATGAATTATAATTAAATATTAACCTATTTAAGATAAGTATTATATATAATGTGTAATTTAATATAATGGACATGTAATTATAAACCTTTAAATATATTGTATAAACCTTTGTATTAAGATATAAAATGAATGAGCCGGTGAGATGGCTCAGCGGCGTAAGCACCTGCCTTGCAAGCGCGAGGGCCCGAGTTCGACTCCCGGAACCCACATACGAAAAAGGGGCCGGTGATATCGTCAGCGGCACGGGTGCCTGTTGGCGCGCAAGGTCCTGAGGTCGACCCCCTGGTACCCACAAAAAAAAAAAAAAAAAAGATATAAAATGAAATTTTAATAAGAGTTTTCAAAGAGGGAATCTTGAGGAAAATAAATATTTTGTACTGAGCTAAAATAAAAGTACAACATAACAAAATTTGTGGGACACAGCTAGGAGTGCTAAGGAGGATGTATAGCATTAATTGCACACAGTACAAAAACAGGGAGGTCAGATCAGTGGCCACAGCTTCCTCCCTAAGAGACTAGTAAAAGAAAAGCAACATAAACCCAAAGCAGGAGGAGAAAGGAAATAATGAAGACCAGTGTGAAAATCAGTGTGAAAGAAAACAATGAAACAATATAGAAAATGTATTCAAAAGCTGGTTATTTCAACAGGTCAATAAAATTGATAGATCAATAAGGAAGTCCCAGATCAATAAGGAAGCAGAGAAGACACACATTCCAGTGTCTGGGATGGCACAGGCGACATCACTGCAGGTTCTGAGACATTAAGAGGATGACAAGCAAATACTGCAAACTCAGTCTGAGAACATTGTATGACTTTGTGCAGTGGGCACGTTCCTGGATGACACAGTCTGCTCACTTAAGGACAGAGCTGGGTATGGTGTCACACATCGATCATCTCAGCCCTCTTGAAGGCTGAGGCAGGAGAATCACAAATTTGAGCCCAACCTGGGCAACTTAGCAAGACCTTGTTTCAAAAATAAAAGGGCTGGGGATGTAGCTCACTGCAAAGGCCCTGAGTTCGGTTCCTAGGAGAGAGAGACAGAGACAATATGAATGAATATCTGAATAGTGCTATATCTATTAAAGAAATAGAAATTGTAGCCTAAAACTGTCCTACAACGAAAACTCCTAAGTCCAGATGGTTTCCCTGGCAAATTCTCCCAACGTTAAGGAAGAAACATATGGGTGACAAGAAGCCCCTTTCCATATCATTCTGTGAGGCTAGCATTTCCCTGGTACCAAAACCAGACAAACACATTATAAGAGAAGAAAACTACAGACCAGTATACCCCTTGTGAACATAGATACAAAGATTGCAAACAAAATTTTTTCCAATCAAATTTAACAATATATAAAAATAATACAGAATGACCTAGTGGGATTTCTTTCTGGAATGTAACAGGTTTAACAACTAAAATGTAATGTGATGACCATATTAAAGAAAAAGAAGAAAAACTGCCTAACCATCTCAGTTCACTCAGAGAAAGCATCTAACAATACCTAAGATCCATTTCTAATTAAAAAATAAATTCTTAGCAGATTGTTTGTCAGACTGAGAGAACCTTCTCAATCTGACAAACAACATCTATAAGAATCCTACAGCTAATGTCACGCAAATAGTGAAAGACCAATGCTAAGATCTGGAACCCACCCCAAGGCCTGCCCTAGCCTTATACTGGGAGTTCTAGGTGGTACAATGAGATAAGGAAAAAAAGATACCCAGGTTGGAAAGGAACTATAACTGTCTTTATTTTTAAACAGTGTGATTGCCTGTTAAAAAATCTGATCACATCTATTAAAAATGCTACCAGAACTAATAAGTAGGATTAGTAAGTTTGCCAGTTATAAGATCATTATACAAAAATCAATTTATAACTAGGTGTGGTAGCACATGTGCCTGTAATTCCAGCACTCTGAGAAGGCTGAGGCAGGAGTATTGCAAGTTCAAACCCAGCCTGGGTAATTTGGAGAAACCTTGTCTCAAAATTTTAAAAAATTGGAAGGGCTTGAGATATAGCTCAGTGTGAAGACCCTGAGTTCAATTCATAATACAGCAGGAAAAAAATTAACTTATGTGCATGACCTAGTAGTCAGTAATTCGTTGAAATTGACATTTACAATGTCATCAAAAATATGAAATAACTTAGAGATAAATTCTGAAAAAAAATACCCAACATCTGTACACTGAAAGTATAAATCATAGCTAAGAGGGATTAAGGAAGACCAGAATATGAAGAGATAGTCTGCCATGTGAGTCCAGCTTCTAAAATCTATATGGAAATGCAAAGGACTAGAATGGCCAAAGCAACTTTGAAAAAGATGAAAGGTGGAGGGAGGATTAAACTGCCTGACTTCGAGACTTACTGTGAATCCCCAGTACTCAGGACCTGAGAAAGCATCAAAATAGGTAATGGGGGAAAGAAAGTCAATAACAGACCCACCCAAACCATGGCAGGGTGACACATTCCTGTAAGTCCACCTACTTGTGGGGCTGAGGCAGGGAATGGCTTGAGCCCAGGTGTTCAAGGCCAGTCTGGGCAACGTAATAAGCCCTAGCTCAAAAAAAGAAAAGGAAAATAGACCCATCCAGAAGGGTTTTCAATAAAACAACAGGTTTTCAATAAAAATTCAAAGACAAGTCAATTCATTGGAGGAAAGATAGTCTTTTCAACCTATGGTACTAGGACAGTCAGACAGCCATATTCAAAAACAAAAACCAAAACTACAATGCATGCCTTCAACTGCATAAAAAATTAACTCAAAATGGATCAGACTAAATGTGAAAGTTAAAGCTATAAGACTTCCAGAAGAAAACATAAGAGAAAATCTTTATGACTCCTGGGTTAAGCAAAGATTTCTCACAGTCCATAAAGAACAAAGTAATGAATTGAACCTTATCAAAATAAAAACTACTCTCTGAAGACATCATTATGTGAATTACCAGCTAAGCCACAGACTGAGAAATTATTTGCAAATTACTTATCTGATAAAAACTTGTATCATGAATGTATAAGAACTCTCAAAACTGGATGTGGAAACAAATGCATGCAAGCAAAGAAAAATAGGCAAAAAGTTTGAAGCAGGTATTTCACTGAAGAAGTATGCATGGCAAACAAGCAGTGAACATCTTTAGTATATAGAGAAATGCAAATCAAAATCACAATGAGATACCACTGCACACCTAGTAGAACAGCTAAGACTGGTGATAGCAAGTGATGGCCAGGGTGTGGAGAGTCAGGAACTCTTGTACATTGCTGAAGAGAGTACAAAATGGATCAACCACTTTTGAAAATTATTTCCATTTAACATACATATTTGTAGATGTTTGTTGTAGTCAGGGTTTACAAGGGAAAGGATTTAATGCAGGACACATAATTTATAAGATTATTTTATAATATTTACCGAAAGAGTCAAATGCAAAAGACTGCAGGAGATCTGTCCACACACTAGAGACCCAAAGAATCCAGCTGAGGACCTGGATCCCACGGCAATGTCCTGCACGAGTCCAGCTGAAGACCTAGAGCCCATGGCAGTGTCTTCCACACTTCCAGCTGGAGGCCTAGAGCCCACAACAATGTCTCGTGCAAGTCTGTATCAAGGATCTGCTCTGGGAAGGCCCAAAGGTCAGTGGTGGAGGCTAGAAAGCCTGCACCAGCAGGATGAAGGATCTGTGCCAGCAGGCTGAGGGATCTGCACCGGAGCCAGGAAGCTATGCTCAAGGTAAGGACCTGAGCTCCCCCAAAAAGAACTGCAGCCATCCTCAGCGACAGCAAGGACCTGAGCTCCTCCCACAATGAGAACAGCTGAGCTCATATCAGGAAAACCAGTGTGACAAGCTTCTCCAGGAGAATCAACAGCACCCCATGTTCCCCTCCAGTTCTCCTTTTATGCTGTTGGCAGCAATCCTCAGGTGGGCCATCCGTACCCAGGATCACCCTGGGTTCAGCTGGGTGTTACAAGTTGACCATTAGTTAATCCACCACAATGTTCCAGTCATGCCGCTCATAAGTATCATTCACCCAAAAGAAATGGAAGCACATGGATGACTAATGTTGATAGCAGCTTTATTTATATTAGCCAACAGCTGGAAATAGCTCAGGTGTGCATAAACAAGTGAATGACTAGCAAACTGTGACTTACCTGTGCAAGGGGATGCCATTCTGCAAAATAAAGCATAACCTGATCCCAGTATAATTTTGCTGAGTGAAAGAAGCCAGTAGTAGATAGGTACTGTGTAGTTCCATTTACTTAAAATTCTAGAAAATGCAAATATATTTATAGTCACAGAAAGTGACAGTGGCTGCCTGTGGGCAGGTTGAGGGTGGGTGAAGGTATAGAAAGGGACTTTTCAAGGGCTACTCATTACCTTGTTGTAGTGATGGCTTCACAGATGTATACGTATGTGCAAAATCACCCAACTCTACACTTTGAAGTCTGTGTGACTTCTTGTGTATCACTTATACTTAAATGAAGCTATTAAAAATTTCAAATTACCGAGCAGTCGACAAGGAACTTTACCGAATTTTCAATTCAGGAAAGATCAAAACAAAAAGTTTGTGTATAAAAATATGTGGGAAAGTTGTTCTCAGTTAACATTAATGCTGCTCTGCTGAGTGCGGTGGCACACACCTGTTATCTTAAGGCTGAGGCAGGAGGATCACAAGTTCAAAGCCAGCCTGGGCAACTTAATGAAACCCTATCTCAAAATAAAAATAATAATAAAAGAGTTGGGGATGTAACTCAGTGGTAGAGCACTTGCCTAGCATCTACAAAGCCTGGGTGTCTTCCAATGCCACAAAAATACAAATTAATGCTGCATGGTAACTGAGTACAGTTCCTGATTGAAGCCTGGACCAAAATCCAGAGGCTGTGGACATATGGCAGGGATTTGTTTATGGGCTCAGTGTCAGTAGTAGTACTGTTTCACCGTCACATTTCTTGAGGGTGGTAATGGCTTTGTGGTTATGGAAGTAAAAGTCTTTTGCCTTGGAAAATTTTGGTGCAAAGCATCATGCTATCTGCACTTTCTTTTTTTTTTTTTTTTTTTGTGGGTACCGGGGAGTCGACCTCAGGACCTCGCGCGCCAACAGGCACCCGTGCCTCTGAGCGATATCACCGGTCCCTTTTTCATATGTGGGTTCCGGGAGTCGAACTCGGGCCCTTGCGCTTGCAAGGCAGGCGCTTACGCCGCTGAGCCATCTCACCGGCCCTATCTGCACTTTCAAAGGTGCAGAAAAATACAGGGGAAGGGAAGGGAGAAAGCAGATGTGGTGGGATATTTCTTTAGCTTTCCTGAAGGTCATATGTTTGGATCAGAGGTCAAGAGAACATGACTTGTGCATGAGTAACACACAAGTGACCAGGTCTACACTGTCTGCCACTCATGCTTGGGGAGGCTGGCCGTGCTAGTAGGTTTTAATAAGTTCCTCAAGTCCGTTGTTGTCATTTGTCTTTCTGCTAATTAACAAGATTAAGGGAGGGGAGGCAGTTAATTAAGGACTCCTATAAGCTGGGTTCCACTTAATTGAAATTTTTTTCATAGGCACAATTAATATGCAATTCAGGCAGACATTCCAAGTTACAGTTAATAAAGTTTTATTTATAGTACCACCAAGGAACACCAAGGGCACAATGTCAGTGAATTTGAAAACACACCGAGTTAGTATTTAGAAAGTACTGTGCATCCAAATTTGGGGCTACAGAGAGGCTTGGCCATGCCCTGGTCCTAAGAAGAGCCAATCCATGAGTGCAGCCCCACTTCTGAGCTTTCCTCTCAGTCTGGGACTGACTGCAGAGAGGCTTCCTCACAGCTCCCTTGCTGGGACATCACAGCCCCACTCTTCCCACCTCTCCACGCTTCCCCTGCTCCTCCCTCCTCACACACACAGACTCCATTCAAAAGATTTCCTCCTGTGCTGGGCTCTCATTTGTTTGCTCATGTCCTGAACTCCTTGTTCCTGTGCTTTCTGTCTTAATAAACTTTATTTTTTGGAATAGTTTTAGGTTTATGGAAAACTTGAGAAGATAGTACCTCACACTAAGTTCCCCCTGTTGATATCTTACATCACAAGTGACTGTATTAGTAGCTCATCATTAACCACAGTCCGAGCTTTAATCCCATTTTCTTGGCTCTATCTAGTGTCTTCTTTCTGCCCAGGATCTCATGCAGGGTCCTTCACGATCTTTAGTCATCCTGTCTCCTTGGGCTCCTCTGGTCTACACTGGCCTGGGAGTTCCTCAGTTTTCCCTTGGCTTTTGTTTTGTTTTGTTTTGTTTTTGTTTTTGTTTTTTTGGATACTGGGGATCGAAACCACAGGGCATTCTACCACTAAGCTAATCTATGTCCTCAGCCCTTTTTATTTTATTATGAGATCTCACTAAGTTGCCCAAGCCAAGCTTGAACTTGTAATCCTTCTGCCTCAGCCTCCTAAGTAGCTGGGAGTGGCTGGCATTACAGGCTTGCACCACTACACCTGGCTGCCCTTGTCTTTGATGACCTCAACATGAGGAGCATTGGTAGGGTTTTGTAGATGACCCCACTCCTGGCACTTGCCTGATGATTTTCCCTTTAGACTAGGTGGTGGTTTGGGGAGGACCACAGAGGTAAAGTTCCGTCTTAGCATATTGCCCCCAGGGTCTGTGCTATCACCAGGACATCTCACTGTGGGTGCTGGCATGGCTGAGGCAGTACTCGGCGCCTCACTGTGGTGTTACTGTTGTCCCCCACCCCTCCACACTATCACCTGGAGGAGAATGCCGAGTGATGGGGATTTTGGTTTTGAAAGTTGCTTCATGTCTGTGGCTGAACTTTACTCAGGTCCACTGTCTTTTCAGGTTCTGAATATAGTTCCTTCACTTCTTTTCCAACTAGGTTTATTTTATACAGTTCATATTGGCACTGCTTTATTTTTGCACTTCTGACTTTTTCTGGTATCACCACCCCCTCTTTACTGAACCAGCCTTTCCTGTTTTGCCATCCTCCAGCTATCCATGAACAGACAGCACAGGGAGAATGTTCACCCTTTATAACATTGGGCTGTTTGCCAGTCACAGGCCGGTGGGTAGGACAGGAATGTCAAAGCCAGTCTGGGCAACATAGTGAGTTCAAGCCTGAACCATATAGCGAGACCCTGTCTTTAAAAAAAAAAATTAAATTTATGTTAAATGTATTTTACCATAATTTTAAAAAGCTTTAAGTTCACACCAAAAAAAGTAAACTATATTACATTCACACTTATAAACATTTAGAAATAATACAGCAAAATATTGAACAGATAATACACTGTGAATGGGGTTTCTCTCAAGGATGCAAGGATGGTTCAATATTAAGAAAGCTATTAGGGCCGGTGAGATGGCTCAGCGGCATAAGCACCTGCCTTGCAAGCGCGAGGGCCCGAGTTCAACTCCCGGATCCCACATACAAAAAAGGGGCCGGTGATATCGCTCAGCGGCATGGGCGCCTGTTGGCGCGCGAGGTCCTGAGGTCGACCCCCCGGTACCCACAAAAAAAAAAATAAAAATAAAAATAAAAATAAAATAAGAAAGCTATTAAAGTAACACATTAGCAGATAAAGAATGCTAACATGTATCTTTTCAAAAACAAGAAAAATACTCACTAAAACTGGCATCAGTAGCTGCTTCCCCAGCATTCAGTGTTTTCATAATCAGCCAGAGTCAAGAAGCATACTTAGTGGGGGAAAACAGTGTTCCCACTAAAACAGGAGCAGTATCAGAGGCCTGTCATTATCAGCCACACAGTTAGACAGGAGAAGTAAGGCATAAAACTATTACTGTTGGGAAGTGATAGGACTTCATGCCTAAAAACCCAGTGGGGTCAATTAAATACTAAGAAAACTTACTAAGGTGGAAGACTTAAAATTAATATACAGACATCAAAAGTAACAACCAGGTAGAAGATGGAAAGAGCACCCCATTTATAGTACAGTCATAAATCTAGGAATAATCTTAACCTGAGACATGAAAAGCCACCATGAAGTAAACCTTAAAACATTCCTGGGAGATACAAAAATCATCTTGAATAAATAAAAACATACTCTGTTCTTTTATAGAAAGATTCAACATCATAAATATATCACTGCTCCCTAGGTTAATTTATAACTTTAATGCAATCCCAATAAAATTACCAGCAGGGTTTTTTTTTTTTTTTCTGGAACTAGACAAACCCATTCTAAACTTGAAGTAGAGAAATAAATAAGGAGCAGGAAAATTCTGAATAGGAAGAATAAGGATGGAGAACTAGTCCTATCAGATATCAAGTTAACCGCAAAGACTCAATAATAAAGAACAGTGTGGAATATGGTACTGGCATAGACCAAAAGCACATCACAGAGACAGACCTAAATGCACCTGAGATGTTAAATAGCATCTTGAGAGCAGCAGTGAGACCAGACCCTTTAATTTGTGGCGTGAGAGTAACTAGGAGGCTGCTATCGTTGGGATCTTGAATGTCCCCCCAGTGTGCATGTGTTAAAGGTCCCCAGGTTGACATTATTGGAAGGGGTTTGAATCTTTAAGGGGTAGGGCCTCGTAGGAGACCTTACAGCATTGGGGGTATACCCTTGAAGGGGATAGTGGTGCCTTGGCTCCTCCTTTTCCTCTCTTTTTGCTTCTCAGTCACCATAAAGTAAGCAGTTTTCTCCACTACGTGTTGTCACCATGATGTGTTGCCTTGCTGCTGGCTCAGAGGCAATGGGACTATAAATGACCATCAACTGAAACCATGAGCCAAAATAAACCTTTCCTTCTTACACACTGATTATCTCTGGTATTTTGTCACAGTAATGACAAGCTAACAGAGGCTAATCGCACATCTTGAGCACCGGAATTATCATTAACAATATTAAATGTAAAGAATAAAACCATCAAAGCACTAGAAGAAACCCAGGCAAATTCTCCTTAACCCTAGAGTAATGAAAGCCTTTTAAACTATGATTCAAAATCAAGAAGTCAGGCCGGTGAGATGGCTCAGCGGCGTAAGCCTGGCAAGCGCAAGGTCCTGAGTTCGACTCCTGGAACCCACATAAAGGAAAAAAAGGGGGCCAGTGATATTGCTCAGCGGCACAAGCACCTGCTGGCAAGTGTGAGGTCCTGAGTTTGACTCCTGGTACCCACATAAAAAAAAAAAAAAAAGAAAAAATCTAGAAGTCTTTGAAAAATAAAAAACCTGCCTGCATACAAATAAAAAAATTCCAAGTGGGAAAATATTTAAAACTATATTACAAGCCAGGCGTGGTAGCACACGCCTGTAATCCCAGCACTTGGGAGGCTGAGGCAGGAGGATTGCTGTGAGTTCAATGCCAGCCTGAATTGCATAGTGAACCCCTGTGTCAAAAAGACAAAAAAAAGAGAGAGAGAGATTACAGGTAAAAGAGTGGCTTCCCTGATATACAAAGAACTCCTAGAAACCAAGAAAAAAACATCAACAGTCCAATAGAGAAATGGTCATAAGATACATGAGCCAACAACAGTTCATAGAAAAATAAACACAAATGGTTAATTATATTAAAATGCTTTATCTTTTTCATAATAAATATAAAGTAAAGCTGCACTTGAAATACCATTTTTTTCTTATCAAACTGGCAAAAGTTCAGACATTTACAACATGCTATGCTATAAAAGCACCAAAGGGTGTATTTTTCAAAACTACTAGTGCCTTTATCTTTGATCTAGCAGTCTGCCTTCTGGGAATCCACACTACAGCTTTACCTGCCTATGTAGAAAATAATTTGCATAGAAGTTTGTGCATTGCAGTATCACTTGTAATTATAAAAGGTACAGTTCAACTGAAGGGCCCAGGCATCCACAGGAAACTGGTTAAATCAACACCAGCCTGCAGGAATATCACACAGGTGCTGTACAAAGAGCAAGGAAGCTCTTGTGAGCAGACATGGCACCTTCTCCAGGATGGACACACTTTTCAGCTAAGCAAAGCAAGGTCACATCTATTGGATTATCACATTATACCCTTTAAATATGTATAATTATTATGTATTGATCAAAAAATTTAGAAAGAAAAGAGAAAAGCACAGAACCACCAGACATAGTAGGTGTTTTTGTTTAAGAAAAAGATGACTGGGTGTATATACTCATACTTATGTTCCTGTAAAGAAAAACCATCAGAGGAATAAGAAATTAATTCTAATCACATACAATGGCAAGAGGGAGAGAAGAAATGGAAATATAAGCATCTGTGTTGTTGTTAATGTCTTGCCTCACACGGCAAGTCGTGCTCAGGGTTTAAGGCACAAGCAGAGGCATGCGTCTTCAACTTCCCACTAGATACTTCGCTGAATTTGTGAGGAACAGTGAGCTCTTGTGACCCATAAACAGAATCCCTGCTTGGATATTACGTTTCCAGGCACTACCGGTGTTAAAGAGCTGGGTATATAACACCCCATGTGTCCTCCATCTGTCTTCACGTGGGCTCCCTGGCAGCACCCTACTGCAATGCTAATCACCCACCAACAGCTCACTCCGGGGCACTCTTCTCGCATTGGAAACTTCCTTACCTTTTGTGTGCTACAGCCCTTCCTCGTGACAAGGCGTGAATCCCGGGGATTCAGGCCCTGGTCCTGTGTCCCTGGGGCTCTCCATGTGGTTCGCCTCTTACTGTCTGCTTGCACCTATTCTGCCTAGCATGGTGGCCTGTTTGTGTGCCGGTCCTGTATTCCTGCTTCCTGATAAAATAGACTTCACCTTCTGTAATAGGAGGTAGAAGCAGGGTCTCTCCTCACACATTTTGCCAGAACATTGAGAGGTAGGAACCCACACTGGCTCACAGACCTGCCCCTTCGGAAGGAAGCTGGGGGGCCTTGGTCAGGGCTTCTTCCTGCTCTGCTCCCTTGGATCTGTTTGCAAACTGCATCTGTAGTTGCTGCGACCACAGATCATATGCTTGCATCTTTCTTCTTTCTGCTTGCTTTGCTTCTCTTCCTTCCCTTCATTTTCCAAGTTCTAAGTCCCTGATATCCTGACACACAGATGACTCGAGTCAGAGTGGTTTTCAGTGTGGTGGGGGAGGGGCAGCCAAGAAAACCATTTCATTTTCCTGCTTTTCTCTCTCCCATTCCCTTCTTTTTGCTCTGGCCTTAATATGTCACATCTATGCTTGATCTGGAGCAAGCAGCAAACGCAACACAGTAAAGCCCTTGGGAAGCCTCTGCTTTGGCGGATTATTGGCTGCCAATACTTGGCCTTTATCAGCCCCCAGGTCTCTTCTCCACTGTGTTTTTCCCAAGTGTGTCACCTGTTGGTGGCTTTCCTGCCCTTGTATTTTGAAGTCTTGCTTTCCTTTCAGTATAATGAGGCCCTTGGCCTGAGCCACTCATAATGGGAGAGTGCATGGGGTGGGGTGTGGACTTGGGGGAGAGGCCTGGGCTCCAGGGGGTAAAAATCTGAGTGTTATAAACCAAGAAACAATGATACCTGCTGAGCACTGAAAATGAAGGTAGACTATGAAGAGGTGCCATTACCACTTATCAAAGCAGATCTTTTAATAGATACCTAATAATTGCCAGAGTCCTGATTTAACAGCATAATAAAGTTATCACTTTAGATATTCTGACTTAGTAGACTCAGATTCAGTTCATGGGGTATGAATTAATGACACTTTACTCTTTGATGAGACAGGTTTAAGGAGCTTCCCTTGAATATGTGGGCTTTGATTTGACTTGTCGAACCTCTGGTTTGAAAACAAAGAAAGGTGCCTTTATTCCCAGAAGGTACTCCCACTGCTGGTTCAGCATCAGCTCTGCTGGCCCTAGGGGCTGAGTCTTAATAGGGAAGACTGGTCTGCACCTTTTCGTTTGTCAACAACCTCAACTAAGGCAAGGAACCTCTGAAGTGTGTTTCTTGAAAACTGGCAGCTTAATTGCCTTCTGCAGCTGGGGTTAGAAGGCTACAACCTGAGCCCGTGTCCCCTCTCCATCTTGTCTAATATTACCATTTCAACAGAGCGAGGCCCTGTGTTATCAGTTTATCGATGTGAGGAGGGAACTCCTCTTTACAAGAGCACCCCTGAGGAATGGGGCCAGCCACTGTGGCACCTCTGCTCTTACGAACATGTGCCGCCATGTATGGCAACAGAGAGTGGGGTACGGTTACCCCATCTCTCCAGGAGCGAGCCAGTGCTCTCTGTGTATGGCCTCAGAACTGTGTGATGCACAGCAGCCACACACAGTGTCTTCACCAGGTCAGGGTGCTTTGAGGAGCTGGAAAGAGTTGAATACCTGGAGGCTCCTTTGACACATTACACCTCCCACCCTAGAACTCTCCCTGTGGTCAGGGACTTGGACTCTAGAGGACGCCTGTGAAATGTAACTTAATGATTCCTAAACATCGTATTCACACAAATGACTGTTTTCAAGTATTTTGTAAAGGCCATATCTTCTGTAAGGCTTCAATAGGGGCCCCAGGCTATGGAAATAGGGGTGGTGTTGGGTGGTACTTACAGTTGAGCCTGGCATTGGGGTTGGGCCTGGAAGAGGCTGTGGGCTAAGTGCAGCTCCCACACCAGCCAGCCTGCAGCCAGGAGGTCAGAAGGTGTTTTTAGAGAATATTATGGGGCACTTCACTTCTGAGAATATGTAAGATCCTGGCCCTTTTGCCTCAGCCCAGGAAGTGTGTCTGTGAGCAACAGCCTGAGCTGTTTTCTCAAATGCAAACCAAACTTAAGAGGAGAAACAACAGGGGATGAAGCCCCCACCTACCCATTTGTTCATACTTCACAAGATGCCTCGAAAGCCCCTGCAGGTTCCAACCTCACGACTGTTCCCTCTGTCTCCTTTCTCCCTCCAGTCATGCCAAGCTGACCTCGTGAAGGACAACGGTCACAAGTACTTCCTCTCCGTCTTAGCAGACCCATACATGCCAGTAAGGACCAAACCTCATTTTTCTTTGGGTGGGCCCAGGATCAGTGTCCTCTGTCTCTGCTCACACACAATGCTTGGCAGTTCCCTTGACAAGAGGCAAGGTGGTTCCTGATTACTCGCTCACTGGAGAGGGTCTCCACAGAGGACAGCCAGGCTGGGGACTCAGACATGGGGCGGGGGTGTGGGGGACTGCGGCCTTGTCCATGCCATACTCTGCTGCATACCGTGCCCCTACATAACTGGCTTTAGTTCACCTGTGTGCCCAGGTTGGGTCCCCTTGGTTTACATCCATCAGCTTTCACTGCACACCCTTGCCTTGCAGTGACATCTCTCCCTCACTGAACTAGATGGACAAATAAGCACACATACACCACTTCAGTGCCTCCAAAGGCCCTGGGACTTGACAAATCCAACATGCCTTATTATAGGAAAAAAGGGGGGAAGGATGAAGGAAAGAATAGATCATTTGAAAGTTTAAGTTTTAAATACTTTTTATTTTATTAAATTATTCAAAAATTAGATGAACCAGAAGACCTAGAATAGCAAAAGCAATTCTGGGCAACAAAGGCAAGGCAAGATGCATCACAAGCCCTGACTTGAAATTATACTACAAAGCTACTGTGATAAAATCAGCCTGGTACTGGCAAAAAAAACAGACCCGAGGATCAGTGGAACAGATTAGAGGATGCAGACACAACTACAAACACACTCAGCCACCCTATCTTTGACAAAGGAGCCAAACATGTTCACTGGAAGAAAGATAGCCTTTTTAATAAATGGTGCTGGAAAAATGGCTGTCTATGTGCCAAAGACTAAAACTAGACCCATGTCTATCACCATGCACTAAACTAAAGTCAAAATGGATCAAAGATCTGAATATTAAAACAGAAACACTGAATCTACTGGAAGAGAAAGTAGGTCGAAATCTTGAAGACATAAGTGTAGGCAGAGACTGCATGAACAAAACCCAAACCGCACGGGAAATACTCCAAAGAATCAACAACCAGGATCTCATCTTATTAAGAAGCTTTTGCACATCAAAAGAAATCACCAACAGAGTAAAAAGACAACCCACAGAGTGGAAAATAATTTTTGCCAACAGTCCCTCAGACAAATGACTTATATCTAGAACATATAAAGAATTGAAAAAAAATCAGACCCCCCAATGTAAAGACCCAATCCAAAAATGGCATCTGAGATGAATACACACTTTTCAGATGAAGAAATACAGAGAGCAAATAACTACATGGAATGTTCAACATCCTTGGTCATTCGAAAGATGCAAATTAAAACACTGAGATTCCATCTCACCCCAGAAAGAATGGCTGTCATCAAGAAATCAACCAGTAACAAATGCTGGAGGGGCTGTGGGGAAAAAGGAACCCTTCTCCACTGTTGGTGGGAGTGTCGACTGGTGCAACCACTGTGGAAAATCAGTGTGGAGATTCCTCAAATCTAGGATTAGAGGTCCCATTCAAACCAGCTATTCCCCTTCTGGATATTTTCCCAGAAGAATTAAAAACATCATACCACAGCAATATATGTGCACCCATATTTATAGCAGCACAATTTGTAATAGCTAAATCGTGGAAACAACCCAAATGCCCATCAACCGAGGAATGGATAAAAAAGATGTGGTATTTTTATACAGTGGAATACTACTCAGCTATAAAGAAGGATAAACTGGAGACTTTTATAGGTAAATGGATGCAACTTGAGACCATACTCATAAGTGAAATAAATCAGTCTCACATGGGCCGGTGAGATGGCTCAGCGGTGTAAGCGCCTGCCTGCCTTGCAAGCGCGACGGCCCGAGTTCGACTCCCGGAACCCACATACAAAAAAGGGGCCGGTGATATCGCTCAGCGGCACGGGTGCCTGTTGGCGCGCGAGGTCCTGAGGTCGTCCCCCTGGTACCCACAAAAAAAAAAAAAAAAATCAGTCTCACATGTGTAAACATTATATTGTCTCCCTAGTGTAAGAAGCTGAAAGAGTAAATAAGATCCAAAATGTACAATAGATATTAAGAAATGGGAAGGAACTGTTCAAAAGGAAAGAGAAACTGGGATGGGGGAAAGGAGAAAAGAAGGGAAAAGGAAAAGTAAATATATATATATATATACAAGATAGTTAACATAGCTATACTACTAATTTCTATAAGTCCATTGAAAAGAAAGGTTTGTGCTTATATCATTTGATCAATTTTTCATGCCTGTATCTTGTAATCTGAGCAACTACTTTGAAGATAACAATAAGCAGTGTACTAACCATTGTTGCTTTCCTACTATCTTGATTTGAAATTTTGTATCATTGTTTTTATTGTTTTTCCTCTTTAAAATAAAAATAAATGCGAAAGCAAGTAAAAAATAAAGTAGGTGAAATAAGCCATAAACAGCCTATATACTACCTTCTTATAATGCTTTGTAGTTAATTTCTTTATTCTCTAACTCCAGCTCCTAGCATAGTGAGGACAAAATAGATGTCCTAAATAATTTATTAATATAACTTAATATTGCCATAATATTTAAGTATAGCAGCACATTTACACAGGTTTAGGTGACTTTGGTGTAGAAAAACTATTGTATGTAATTTTACCCTCTAGTTGTTTTTCTAAACTAAACGATAAGAAAAACACTGACAAGGGCCGGTGAGACGGCTCAGCGGCTTAAGCGCCTGCCTTGCAAGCGCGAAGGCCCGAGTTCGACTCCCGGAACCCACATACGAAAAAGGGGCCGGTGATATCGCTCAGTGGCACGGGCGCCTGCTGGCGCGCGAGGTCCTGAGGTCGTCCCCCCGGTACCCACAAAAAAAAAAAAAAAAAAAAAAAAAAGAAAAACACTGACAATAGGATAAACAGTACTGGTACATGAAAGGTAAATAATACTTGTGCACTTCACTTAAGTGACATTCCTAAACATCATCATAGGCAATTTAATATACTTTGTATGACTTTTGGAGATAACCACTTCCCTGTTCTACAGGGTAAGTAAGAATACTGTACAAATCAAACAAGAGATAATGTGCAGTAAGCTGCAGTTTGTAGCAAAACAATGAGCTCAGCTGACATGAAGAAGACCCACTTCAGCTCCTCCAACTGGAGGACATAGCCAAATCTGAAAGAAAGAAAAGGGAATTCTCGAATGCCAGAGACTGAGAGGGATCCACAGAAAGCCCTGGTAGGCAGCAGAGGCACCACCATGCAACTCCAAGGATGGCACTCTCCGTGCAGACCCTCAGTCTTCAAGGGATGCAAGCCCAGTGCAGGCAGTGCTGCTGAATGACAGCCCTGCTCACACCAGGAGCCTGCAGGTGGTGCTCCAACCCTCGTGAAAGAGGACAAGCAGAGTGACTGTTTGTCTATGCTTGTTGGAAAAGAAAAGGGCCGTGAAGAGAAGCTGAAACTTCAGACCTATTCCGCTCACAGTGCAAGCTCTGAGTTTCTTCTGCCCACATGTGTTAGCGCCACAGCAAGAAGTCATCATGAAAACCACATGCAGATCCTCGAAATCTCCTGGGGTCACACAGGACCCAAACTCGAAGCCTTCCTAGAGGACACCTACAGACCCAGGCAGGAGTAGGCAGAGTGAGGCGCTCCCACAGGATGGGAACGCACAGGGTCGCAGAGCAGGAACAGCACCCGAAGCAGAGCTCACAGGGTCCCAGGCAAAGGGGGACCAGCATGAACGAGCATGCTCAGAACAACGAGTAAGACAGTTTAACTGTGCCAGACATTAAGCCCTTGTGTTCTCCAGAAATAGTCTTATGTCTGCATTAGACAGCAAAGTATTTTGTGCTTCTTATCCTCAAAAATAATAGATTTTTTTTAAAAATACGCAGCGCTAAAAAAAATAGAACCTGTCATGGAAGAAGAGACAGTTGTCATCATTTGAAAACTCAGCAGATGAACTAAACAGCAGAGAGATGTGCAGTAAGAGAGTCGGAGAAGGTGCCTCCTGGGGTGTGAAAGGGTGAGGGACATGGGTGAGAAAGTTCACTGTCACTAACTTCATTCAGAAAGGCAGAGAAACAGCATTCGAACAGATCATGGCTGAGAACTTTCCACACTGGAAGAAAGAAATGAGTGTTTGGATTTGAAAAGCACAGTGAATCCTGAGAAATTAAATGAAAACATACCCACATGGGCACATCATAATGAAAGTGATGAACATCAAAGGCGTGTACCGTGAAAGCAACCGGCGCACACAGGAAGGTTACCTGCAAGCAGTGAGCAGCACCGCACGAGTTGTATAGTCTCACTGCAGCACCAGCTCAGGCGACAGTAGGGCAGCCTTCACAGTGCTGAAGAGGTGACTGCCTGCTGCGCTTCCCTACCCGGCTGTGCTGCCCTGGGGAGGGTGAGAAGTCAGAAGTAGGCGGATTTCCAGATGGGTATGGCCCAGAGAAGAAGGAAGGAAAATTGATCAATCCAAGAGCAGGGGAAAATACCCTTACATAGAAAGCAGAGGGGAGGGGCGAGCTGGTCAGCCATCATACCAATGAACTCCACTGATGGCCTTCTAATGGAGGGCACAAGCTGGCCTTGGCCTGCACTGTGGCATTAGCCATCAAGCGAGCAGCCTGTCCTTTAAAAATGCTGCTCTTTTTTGTGGAGTCAAATCAGACAGCAAAAAGTCTGGCTCTCACTGTGGAAGTCAGTGTGGAGCTTCCTCAAAAAACTAGGGTTGGAGGTCCCATTTGACCCAGCTACTCCCCTTCTGGGCATCTTCCCAGAAGAATTAAAAACATCGTACCACAGCGATATATGTGCACCCATGTTTATAGCAGCACAATTTGTAATAGCCAGATCTTGGAAACAACCCAAATGCCCATCAACCGAGGAATGGATAAGAAAGATGTGGTATTTTTATACAGTGGAGTACTATTCAGCCATAAAGAAGGATAAACTGGAGACTTTTATAGGTAAATGGATGCAACTCGAGAAAATACTCATAAGTGAAATAAACCAGAAGCACATGTGTAAGCATCGTATTGTCTCTCTAGTATGAGAAACTGAAAGAGTAAATAAGATCCAAAATGTACAATAGACATGATGAATCAAAAAGAAACTGGTCAATACGTAATGTATTAACCATTGTTACCCTCCTATTATGTTGTTTTGAAAATTTGTTCTTCTTTTGATTTGTTTTGTTTTTTTCTTCTCTTTAAAATAAAAAAAAAAAAAAGAAACTGGTCAAAAGGAAAGAGAGACTGGAATAGGGAAAAGAAAGAAGGGAAAGGGAAAAAAAATTGTATATATATATAAGATGGTTAAGATAGATACACTACCAATTTTACTTAGTTCATTGAAGAGTAAGGTTTGTGCCAATAATGTTTGGACAATTGAATGCTAATGTCTGGTATCCTGAATAACTAACTTAAAGATAGTAATACGTAATGTATTAACCATTGTTACCCTCCTATTATGTTGCTTTGAAAATTTGTTCTTCTTTTGATTTGTTTTGTTTTTTCTTCTCTTTAAAATAAAAAAAAAAAAAAAAAACTGGCTCTCATTACTTTAGTTAGGTGTCTAGCTTGTCCTAAAGACTCTGAAAGACGACACCATTCTGCTCAGGGAACCATTCATCCCCACTGTGGGAAAACAGCCGTGCATGGTTCTTGTTTTGCAGGCTGAACACAGAACAATGACGGCTTTCATTCTCGCTGTGATTGTCAACAGCTATACCACAGGGCAGGTGAGTGCCACAACCCCTGCAGCCACCGCAAGCCACCCACCCCCTGGTATTGCAGGGGGGTGGAGGTGCAGCCCAAGCCACTGTGTTTACAGAGAAGACTGTTGTTCCGGCAGGCTGATGGTGTCACCTCAGAAAGTGAGGCCACCAGAGCATGCCAGCCACTGGCAAGCACAGGAGGGCTGTCAGGGTAAAACTGGATCACCGGGTTTTACAATAGGGAGAGCTGAGCAAATCAGCTACGTGATTGAGCAAGGCTCCCTGAGAAACCACAGTAGCTGCGAGCCCAGCCAGTCCCCTTCTCCTGGGCCTGGGCCCCGGGGCAGAGGACCACCTGTCTGTCGCGCCGCTCCGTCCAGGAAGCCTGCCTCCAGGGAAACCTGATCGCCATCTGCCTGGAGCAGCTCGGTGACCCGCACCCCCTCCTGCGCCAGTGGGTGGCCATCTGCCTGGGAAGGATCTGGCAGAACTTCGACCCAGCACGATGGTGCGGGGTACGGGACAGCGCCCACGAGAAGCTCTACAGCCTGCTCTCCGACCCCATCCCCGAGGTGAGTCATCCTGACGCTGGTTCAAGCCGGGCCTGGGGCTCAGGTCTGCAGGTCCCGCTAGGGTACTGTGTGTGGAAAGGTCCCAGGAACAGCACACAGAGCCCCCCTCAAACTCAGCACACCTTTACATCTAGAAAGTTCAGGGCTGCATACGTTCACAGGAATAGGACACAGGGACCTCATGCTTAATGACTCTCATGCATACTGAGCCAGTGCTCATAAGCTGTGGAGAGCGACAAGCTTCCCGTGAGCCCTGGGCCACGTCATCTTTGCTTTGCCGAGGGGGAGCCAGACCAGCACAACACCTCATCCTCCCTCTTGTTGGTGTAGGCTGCAGATGCTGGGCAGTGTCTGCCCCTGCAGGCCAGGGTGCCAGCTTCCAACCCTGTGCAGGGGCCAGGTGGGCTCCTCAGCCAGCTGGTAGGGGGGTGATCCGGCCCCAGGACCCTCACCCACCTCCTCACCCACTAGGGCAGCTTAGAGGGGCTCTGTGAGGTCCCCTACCCCAGGTGAAGCTGAACCCTGGCTCCTGCAGTCCCTCCAGTTTCCCTCTGAGTTGGCCTCCAGGTACCAGCAACACTGCAGGCCACTTGCCCTCACTGCCCTCTGGGGACCAGGACACAGTCAGGCCCTCTGAAAGGGAGGGGTCCTCATGCAAAGATTTCCTCAGGGAAATAGATTTACTTACTTTACAGTTTGTTCTCAAAAGGGCTGAAGGCATCAACCAAAAATACAGAAACCGGGCGTGGTGGCGTATGCCTGTAATACCAGCACTCGGGAGGCAGAGGCAAAAGGTTCACTGCAAGTTCAAGGCCAGCCTAAGCTACAAAGTGAGTTCAAGGCCAGCCTGAACTGCATAGCAAAACCATGTCTCAAAAAGAGAAAAAAAAAAAAAAATAACATTACACTGAAGAAGTGAGTTGCAGAGGAGGAACTAGAGAGAGTTAGGACGTAAACAAGATGTCTCCTCAAGAACGAAGGCCAGCAAAGAGGCAGCCCATATGCCAGTTTACCCAAAATGGGTACAGAGTTGGTCTGAGCATCCTCACAGCCAAAGAAGGCAGAGCCAGCATCCCTGGGGTAATTGAGGGTTGGTCAGAGGAAATGCACTGTCCTCAGCCTGAGGCCCAGCAGGGCAACCTGGGCTGACCCTGCAGCATGGACTAGGCCCTGTCACACTTGCTGCACAATACCACAGACCAGCCTCCTTTTCTTCCTCCTCGCCTCAGCTACATGTAGACTTAAAGCAGATGGGAAACCAGTTTCTCTAAACCGTGTAAACACGGGGTAGAGTGGAAACTGGGATTTGAAATGAAAAGAACAAACATGGCTATGAAAAATAAGGTACCATTTGGAAAGTGCTTAAGAAATCTGCCAGGCTCAGAAGAGCTGGCCAGGAATTGTCATGGCTGCCTGCCTTAGGACAAGGGGCTGGGCAGAGCTCACTGGGATCAGATTGGTGTTTTCATTCAGACCCAGGCTTATAGGTTGGATGCCGCAGATAGGGAGTTACAGAAGAAATGATTAGATAGGCTTGCTTAGCAAGGAAATGGAGGTTTTCCTGTGTTTCAGCATACACCTGCTGTGACATCTTTGCAGCTTCCTCACCCTTGCATTTGGTGACTAGTAACCACAGTGCATGTAGACAGCCTCCCAGGGTGAACCTGGGCTCTTTGGTCATTAAACTTCTCTCATACCCATTAGTATTAATGATATGGCTGGGCCAGCTGTGAGTGTTGGAGTAGCACTGTATATCGCAGTCCTGTGCTCTTGTGAGAGAAACAAGTGACCATGGCGTCAAAAGTGTACTTTGGAGTCAGAGGAGCTGGGGACACGGAGGCCTTAGAGGGTGCTAGCAAGGACTTGAGGAATGGCTGAGGTTGGGCTCCTCTGTGGGGAGTAGGGAGCCTCAGGGCACAGGGCCAGGAGAGGCTCACCTTGCTTACAGAAAGCATGGGCCTTGGCCTCACACCTGAGAAAATACAGGGAGAGGTGGACAGAGGGCCTCTGATGACATGCAGACTGGCTAGGGAGAGGTGGCCAAGCTCTTGAGTCTTCAAATAGAGTTTTCTGGAACATAGGACCCTTATGCTTTCCCTGCTCCCATGCTCACCCATGCTGTTCATCATGGTGCTGGTGGTCTGGGCTCTTGTCCATCCCCAAGTTGGTGAAATACACAGCACTTTGTACCCCCTCTCCTGAGTGCTTCAGGTCTGGCCCCTTGCTGAGAGAACAAGTGTGTGTCACCAACAGTGTCTGGGCAGTTCTATAAGGCAAGACCCCCCTGGAGGCCTTCTTCTTAAGGTATGATGGCCTGATTCCCTCCTCCTCCCATGCTGTGCTGCTTTGTCAGGCTCAGAGCCACTGTGGAGTTCGCATGTGGACAGAAAGGACCATGGGGTGCACAGGCTCAGTAGCAGCCACCCTGGGCTGGCACAAGGGTGCTGGGCCCAGCACTCCTGCCACCTCCTATGTGCAGAGTGGGAAGCTCAGTGCCTTCTCAGGACCTAAAGCCTGCTGTTCATGCCATGGCTCTCAGGGTGACCGATGCTCATAGTGTGGGGGTTGAGGGCCACCAGACTTCCTATCCTAAATCACTGTGACTCTGAATCCATCCAAGTGTGTGTGTTTACTGACTGGTCCACAGGGCAAAGTCTTAGTACCATTTATTGAAATTCTGGGATTCTTGTACGTTATTTCATTGAATCTTCCTACAGCCTCATGCAGGATATGTTGTGGTGCTCCTGTTAGAGATAAGGAAATGGAAGCTCCACAAGGCTGACTTCTGCCCCCCACCCCCGGCCCCCACTCCAGGATCACACAACCTTGGAGGCGAGAGCTGACCACAGTCCCCAGACATCATGGCCAGCCAGGTGTCACTCGCCTCACTCCCTCTCAATCCCCAGGGACTTGGCCCACTCTAGGCCTCCACTCTGACGGCCTCTGTCTCCAAGGCTCATGCTTTCACCACCTCCCTCTTTCTCCTTTCCATGACCCAACCTAGCCCTCTCCCCAGAGCTCCTGTCTTTCAGCCACAAATCCCGTGGTACCTGGCTGGGCCATCGATTCCAGAAGAAACAGTTCCTGCCTTAGCTCCCTGACTACTTTGGTTCCCCCAGGCTTCCTCCCCTATTTCTGCTCCATCAATACACGCGTAGCTCTCGGCTCGAGTGCTGTTCAATAGTACTTGTGGAATTGAGTTGAGCTGTGCTTATCTGAACTGAATTGGATTAACTTGTAGGCAGTCTTGTTAGAAATGCAGACAGTAGACACCCCAGGCGTGGGCATGTCTGTGACTCTCTGTCCTCTGTCTTGCAGGTCCGCTGTGCAGCCGTCTTTGCACTTGGCACATTTGTGGGCAACTCTGCTGAAAGAACTGACCACTCCACCACCATCGACCACAATGTAGCCATGATGCTGGCCCAGCTGATCAATGACGGGAGCCCCATGGTCCGGAAGGTATGTGGCCCTGGTTCTTGAGGCAACTGCAAGGCACCCTGCACCACCAGGGCGAGCCAGCAGTACCCTGTCTGGGGCAGCAAGGTTGTGTGCAATGTGTGAACGCAGATCATTACATGCAGATTTCTTTTTTTGTTGTTTTGTTTTTTGGGGGTTTTTTTGTTTTGTTTTTTTGTTTTTGTTTTTGTACCAGGAATCGAACTCAGAACCTTGCGCTTGCCAGGTAGGCACTTGTGCCGCTAAACTATATCCCTGTGGCCCAAGTGCAGATTTCCTTCACCAGACACTCGTGTGCCTGCTTCATCTGAAGGTGTTTAGCAGACTGTGCTCCCTGCAGCTTATATGGCTGGCCCCTTCCTGCCAGGGCACATGCAAACGTCATCACACTCCAAAACAGCAGTGGCCCCCACAGATGACAGCAGGTTTGTGCAATGTGTCCCGTGCCTTGTCTTTGCCGGTGACTGCATGAAGCATTTTTGTAGACTTGAAAACTCCTACTCGTTTAGACATAGAAGTATCATGGATTATTGTACATGGTTTCAACCTCTGTAAAAAGCTGGTTCCACACAACCTTGATTCCCTGCTTATGTCCCAGCTAGAAAAGTGTGTAGGGGAGAAACTCTGTTTTCTGGTGGTCTCATGGCAAACCCAGAGGGTGCTCCTGAGTGGAGAATGTGTATCAGGGCTGGGGAAGCAAAAGAGCCCACAGGTAACCACAGATTTGCGTATTACCAGCTTCCTTCTCAGTGATTCTAAGCTGTTATATTTGACTCCCCTTGGAGATGGTCTGTCTGGAGTTGGGTGTGGCTCTAGGGTTGTCCATCTGGGGAGCAGCCCACAAGACTGACTTGGGAGGGACAGGACTGACTTGGGAGGGACATGTCTGAGCACATTGCTTCACCCAGGCTCACAAAGGGAGGATGCATTGCATCTTGTGTCCTCTTCTGAAATCAACCAGGGCCTTACGCCAAATTTTCTAATGCGATCTTAAAAATGGGCAGTCAAGTCCCAGCAGCCCCTGCCCCGGGACTTTGGTATCTTTGAGTTCTGTGGTTAGCTGCGTCTCTGGATCTAGCTTCCTTCAGCCTGCGCCTAGTTATTCCTCTTCCCATGTCAGGTTGCCTTAAGTGGACATCACTGAAAAATGTAGCAGATTGGTACTTTTATTGGCTGTAAAAATTCTTTTTAAAGTAAAGAAAGGCTTTTTCCTTCTTTCCAAAAACAATTTAAAAATAGGAAGGATGGTAATTGAAGTGCCCCCCCGAGTTTCCAGTATCCAGAAAGTGGTACCCAGGAACCTACATGGGTGCTGCCTGACAAGACTTCCAGTGCATCCAAGCCCCTTTGCATGGCCCTATATGCACTATTCATAGCTACCTAAGTTTTGAACAATTTAATAAAATTTAAAAATGGTTAAAATTTAAATTTTCAAATGATCTGTTCTCTTCCTGCTTGTGATTGTTCTTATCCCTTTGAAGAGCACAGGTCCTGGACACTAGCACATTCAAGGGTAGCTCACATCTCCACCATGGGCAGCTTGGTGTGCATTAGCCTTCAGGACTGCATACTGTCTGTCCCCTGTGGCCTCCGGACGTGACACCGTCGGCTTTGAGAGCAGCTGGGTCTCAGAGCTGCTGCTGACCTAGGTGCAACGGTCTGTGCACCACGGGGAAGGGCCCTTTTCTGCATTCGTTCACTCGTTCTGAGCTTTACACACGAGCTCCTGGGCTCCAGAATGCAGAGGTGGACAGTATCCTCAGCTTCTAGGAGCACAAAGCCTGCCGATAGAGAGCCTTTGTAGCATGTCAGGACAGCCTCCCAAAACAAGCAGGCTCTCACCCTGGGAGTGAGCTACGCTCTTGACCTTCCCTTGAACAATGGGCTCTCCCCCCCATGGCCAAAGGGCCAAGACCTCCATATGCATTAATTTCTTTTGGGGCCAACACTAGGTTTTCTCACTTTACATACAAATGAGGGGGATCAGAGCTTTCCTGACCCAGGTGCAGTTTCCCCTTCCCAGGAGGAGTCCTGTGGGGGTTTGCTTATTCAAGGCTCCACTGGGCAGCATCTTACTCCTTTGCAGAAGGAAAGTGGGGTGGGACCTGTGGGTCACCTGGGGAGTCCATGGCATTGACTTGGGCAGTTGGAGACAAGCATTAGCTATGGGGTGTTGGCAGTGGCTGTGGAGACTTGGCAGATACCCCCAGTGCAGTCAGCCTCAGCCACAATGGGGGTGGGGGTACAGTGCCAAGGTCTAACCTATGCGATAAGATTTGTGGTTTCCTGGACAATCAAGAGGTTGCTGGTGGATCTGAATGGGAAGCACAGGCACCAGCAGATTACAGGGCAGGGTGAGTTTGGGGCTCACGTGGAGCCTCAGAGCCAGCAAGTGGGAAGGCCAGCCTGGAGCTAGAGAGATAGGGTGGGGGTAAGTTGTGGAGCCCTCGAAAATATGGCAGGTAGAAGCCAAGGAGGGCATGAGGTTGAGATAGGAGAGAACATCAAGGAGGGGAGAGGAGAGGTGCCCACAAAGGAACCCAAGGATGCCTCACCACTTTAACAGAGGTCTCCCCAGCCTTGGGAGTCAGGGGCTTCATGTAGCAAGCAAGGGGTTATTCTCCTAGATGTTGACTTTCTACTAAGTATCTTTCTTTAAAGAAGTGGGGGGTGCCGATATATTTGTTAGAGTTATGTGAATAGCAGTAGGGAGAAGTATTCACTTTTATAAACCTACATTCCAATTTTGTTTCCCTAAAGATCTTTCAGACATCCCAGAGCTCATGTTGTAGCACTAAACTCCCTAAAAGGGATATAAACTGTGCCCATTTCTTGGACTGAATCATTTGGGCCTAAAGATCATGCTTTTGTTCTAGGATTTTTTCTCATTCCCTCTTAAGAGACTGAAACCTAGTATAGCTATGAACATTTTGTACTTAATGAAAAGAGCCTCCTTCAGCTTCTCAGATGTGTCCTGCCTTGGTCTGGCTCACTGGACTGTTGGTTCTATTTGAGAGATGTGTGTTTTGGCGCAGAGTTGCAGGACTAATTGTAAACAAGAGGCCATGAAATCTCATACCTCACCCACTCTGGAGGTGTGGAATCCATACCATGGCCTCAGAAATTCTCAGGTTGGGTCGTTTCTCCTTAGCAGTCAATAAGCAGGTTTTGGCAGGTGCACAGGGCGTTCCATGGAGGCCCTTCAGAAGCTGCTGGCCAGCAACCTTGACAACACTGCTAGCTCCAAAGCTGCATCCATGCTGGTTTGTGATGCCAGGGACAGAGTCTTGCTCCAACCTTCCTCTTCCTACTCACAATGCAAGCATTGGGCCTTAGTTTGTAGGTCCTCCTGTCCAGTCCATTTCCAGCCCATGTAACTGTCCCTTCTCTTTCTTGGCAGGAGCTAGTAGTGGCTCTGAGTCATCTGGTGGTTCAGTATGAAAGCAATTTCTGCACAGTGGCCCTGCAATTCATGGAAGAGGAAAAGAACTACCCCTTGCCTTCTCCAGCAGCCACAGGTACCTCATCTCTTGGGAGCCAGGGACCCCCTCCAGCCTTTGCCAGAACTGTCAGCAGTTACAGTCAGGCCAAGTCCAAGCTTGGGCTTCTGACACCGTACTCTGGGTGGTCTCCAGTATTCCCATTGTCTTGGGCATTTAGCAGAATACAAAGGATAGGAATAGAGGCCACGTTGACCCTCTCACTCTTTTCTTTCCTCTTTACCCATTTTGGAAATAAAATTTGTGGAAATCTTGAAGGATAGTAAACCTTCTTCAACAGGAGTTTGCAGAAAAGAACATTAGCTGTCTTCCTGTGATGAGCAATTGAATCAGTGTTGTTGCTTTCGTGTTTCGGTGAGTCATGTTAAGAAGCTCCTCTGCTCACATTTGTCCTTTTCACAGGAAGATCCAGTCATCTTTTACATTTATATTTCATCACCTTTGCACTGTCCCTCCCTCCAGATCACAGTAAAGAGGGCTCATGATTGATAACCAAGCATTCCTGCTTTTAGGCGGTGGGTGGGGGAGGTGAAGAATGAACTTGGTGGAAGAAAGCACCAGTAAGGTAGAGGTGGAGTACTGCCAGCTGCTGGGGGTCCTGCAGGTGTCCTGGCCCAGCGGAACCAGGCTTTGCTGCGCTGTTGCTGCCAGGGCAGCAGCCCATGATCTGCACCACCGAGCACCTTGTGTGGACTTGCAGAGGCGCAGTTGCCATACTGCCCTGCGTCATCTTTTGTAACTTAGTGATAGAACTATATACTGTCAGTCCTCTGCCTGAAGGACCTCAGGCTCATGGCAGGTGCTCCCTAAGTGAGACGCCCTTCCTCTCTTCCATGCTTGGCCCTGTGGCCCTTGCTGCAGCCTCAAGGGAGGCAGCATCCTCCCACCCTGAAGTCTGTCACTAATTCTTTTCCTTCTTCCTCTTTTCTAGAGGGGGGGAACTTGACCCCAGTGCGAGACAGTCCCTGCACCCCCAAACTTCGTTCTGTGAGCTCCTATGGAAACATCCGAGCTGTCACCACAGCGAGGAGCCTGAACAAGTCTCTGCAAAATCTGAGTTTGACAGAAGAATGTAAGACCCCGGAGACTGGGTGTTTGGGTCAGAGGGTTCGGGGCGTTGCTTTATGAAGCTTTTATCCAAGCAAGGGCCACTCTACCTCTGTCCCCTTCCCTACTATAAACTGGTGATTGGCTAGCTGTTCTTGGGTCTGGAATCTTCTCCTAGACATAGGTGTAGCACAGGTGTAGTTCTGCACCCAGAGTGGCCAGGGCACCTCCAGACTTGCAGAGGAAGCCTCAGCACAGCTGGCTCCCCTCAGCTCTGCTGGGGTGCAGTTGCAGAGATCGGGGGGGTATGCTGTGTGCACACACATGGACCCATGCATCTGTGTTAGTGTGCATGTCTGTGTGCACCAGCACATGTGTCTTTGTGTTTGCTTGTGCTTCCGTGTGCGTATACAAGCGTGTGTGTATCTGAGTCCACACACAGTCGGTACATGTGCCCATGTGTGTGGTGAGCATTACTTTTCAGAAGAAGGCACACATTTCAGTCAGTTGGACCCTTAACTGTATGATGGGAAAGAGAGCCCTGGGCACCACGCAGACACCGTCCCTGTCGTTTCCAATAGCGGGCAGCGCAGTGGCCTTCTCCCCCGGGAACCTGAGCACTAGCAGCAGTGCTAGCAGCACCCTGGGCAGCCCGGAGAATGAGGAGTACATCCTGTCCTTCGAGACCATCGACAAGATGCGCCGCGTGAGCTCCTACTCTGCACTCAACTCCCTCATAGGTGAGCCAGGCCATGTAAATGGCCTGATCTATTTCATTTGGGCAGGAAAGAATATATTAACTAGGACATGCAGAAGCAAGAAGCATGTCTTGCTGTGGGACTGGCTTGTAGGCCAGTCTAGGGGTGCATAAGCCAGGCCACATGTCCTGTAGGAGGGCTGCCAGAACATCCATCTATCTTTGTTGGATAAATGAGTGTCCTCATGTGTCCCAAACCCCCAGCAGTGTGGAATGGTGGCTCCAGCTGAGGGTGTTTTTGTCTCCAGGACTCATGCTGGTTGTCACGTGGGAGCAAAATCGGGTGCTGCTGGCATCAAGTGGGTGGAGGCCAGGGGCCTTGCCCTGCAGTGCCCAGAAGGCCCTGCAGAGTCAACCTGAGAGACTGAGGGCCTGCTGAAGAGGCAGAGGAAGTTGCTCCCCTTTGAATGCCCTTGGCACCCCACACACTCACACCACCCCCACCAGTCCAGCGTTTGACCTGCACTGCCCAGAAGGGAGGATTTTCTCTTAGCTTGCCGTCAACAGCAGGCTCCTGGGTTCTGACCCCCAGGTTGCTGGCACCAGACAGAGGAATGGGAATTCACTTTGTTTCCTCATCGTGTCCCTGTGTTCATCTTCAGATTGCTGCAACACATTTAGGACCTAACTGGGCAGCCTCCTCGCCCCTTATTCTAACCCCAAGAGCGGTTTTTAGGCTTCACTGAAATTTTTTAAATTAAGAAACATTTTGGACATATGAAAATAACAGAAACTAAAACAAGAAACCTGTGTGTTATGTTCCCAACATAGAAAATTAGAGAGTTACAGCCCCAGCCCCCTCCCCATCCCATTCCCTCCTTCTGTCCTTCCATCCCTGGATCCCTGGCAGGCACCAGATGCCCCCTGGAGGCCTCTAGCTTTGCCTTAATGCCACCCTATGACGTGTGACCATGGCCTGTGTTGTTACTCCACTTTGGTGTTTGTATTTATCCCTGGGGGTCATCTCAGTTTTGTTCATACACCTTCACTTTTTTCCACAATTTAATTATTTGCTTACCTGTTCAGGGGCACTAAGGCTAGTTCTGATTTTCTCTACTGCTCCCTTGTTTTATAAGCAAACTTGAGATTTGGTCATCAGTACCTCTCCCCTGCCTACCACTCTCTCCCTCTTTCTCTACTCGCTGCCCTGCTGAGCTCCTAGGCCCTGGACCACCTCCTGCCTCCATCCAGTCCTTGGCCCCCTCAAGGAACCTTCTATCACAAGCAGTTCCTGACTGTTCCTTGGTCCCCCAGAATCCTGGTCACTTGGCCTCTCCACAGAAGCCTCCCAGCCCCACCCCAATGTAGACTTGCTTTCTGATTCTGTGTCCCTTTTCCTGCTGTGTTTTTCTCCTAAGGACTCTACTACCAGATTTTTCCTGTATTTACCATTTATTTGGTCCAGTTCTATCTCCTAGCCCTGACCACATTTGAGCTAACACATACTAGGTACTTAGTACATGTATAAGGGAGTGTGCTGGAATTAATTCACATTTCCCCTAGTTGTAGTGAGGCAAGGCTCGTGTATGGGCCTCTGCATCTCCACTTCTGCAAACTGTGTTAAATGCCTGCAGATGTTGCCTTGTGTTACTGGTCTTTCACTAATTTGTAGGAGTCCACCACAGCTCTGGGTTCTGATTCATGGTTGAATATACCATTAAATACATCTCCTAATCTGTGACTTTATGGTGTCTGTAGTACTGAATAACTTTTACACTTTATTCTTCTTTCAGCTTATGCCTTTTGTCTCTTGAATCTGTTCTTTCCTTGATGTCTTGATGTTCTAAAATTTTTAATTTTCCTTTGTTATGCTAATGGCTATACAGACCTTGGCGGGGGGGGGCTTGTCCCTGCTTCTCCCCATAGGCCTCACCAGTTGCCTCTGTGTTCTTCACAACCTCTGTTCTTTCTCCAGGAGTGTTTGGTGTCACTTGTCCCCAGTCAGGCTCCATTGCCGTGGAGAGCTGGTCCTGTGTGCCCCAGTGGTCTTGCAGTCTGAGTAGAGAGCACTGAGTTGAGTGGGGACAGATATCTAAACAGGCCTCACTTTGTTCTTTCTTCCACATTTTCTTGATGATTCTTAATGCTTTGCTCTGCTGTATAAATTTCATAATAAGCTTTTCTGTTTCTGCAACACCCTCATCAGAATGTTGGTTGGAATTGCTTTGAATTGATGGATCCACCTGGGAGGACTCGTATCTTTGCAGCATTGAGTCTCCCAGCCCTACCCAGGTGTCTTTTTCTTCATTTAAATCTCTCTTAATGACCTTTAAGACAGTTTATAAGTTTCTGCATGAAAGTTACAGTCAATTTATTCGAGATACCTCAGGTAGGTAGGTGGGTAGTTTGTTTGTTTGTGTTAAGACAGGGACCTGCTAAGTTGCCCAAGCTGACCTCAAATGATCCTCCAGCGTTAGCCTCCTGAGTAGGGAGCCCTACAAGACAGGCACCACCACACCCTGCTAGGGCGTTTGTAATTTTAAATAATACCTTTTTTTTTTTCTCATTTAACTCTTTTGTTGCTAGCCAAAAAAAAAAAAAAAAAAGTATATATCTTTGCTTCATCCCTAAGAGAAAAGGAAAGATTTCTAACTTCATAGCTTCTTGCTTTTTTTTTCTGAGTTGCTTGGTTGCTAGAGATGCAACCCAGGGCCTCACACACCCAAGGCAAGTATTCTACCACTGAGCTCCAACCCCAGCCCCTTTTCACCTTTAAAAACAATGTTTGCTGTAGATTTTTTGGGCAGATACCATTATCCATTTATAGAAATGACCATCTACTCTCATTGCTCAAAACTTTATAAGTGGAAATTTCCATGAATTCTAGTTAGTTAAAAAGATTTTTTTCACAAGTGAAACAAATCTCATTGAATTTTTTTCTACATGTTTTGACTTTGTCCTATGTTTTTTACTCCATTAATGTGGCAAATGCATAATTAGGATATCTTGTTAAACCATCCAAGTATTTCTGGATAAACTCCCTCAGTTAATTCTAACATTGTCGGATTTAAGTGTGTCGATATTTTATTTAGAGCATTCCCTGTCTATACTCAGGGATGAATTTGGGCTATAATTTTTCTGTTATCTACTACCCTTATCTGGTTTAGATATCATGCTCATACTAGCCTCATAAAGGAGTATGCCCTCATTTTCTATTTTCTGGAACAATTTGTATGAGACCAAGATTATTGCTTTTTGGGTATCTGGGTAGAATTTGCCTCTAAAATCGGCAAGGCTTTGTGGGATTCTGTGTGTTCAGTTTTAAGTCCCTCCTTCATTTATTTCTTTAGTGATGGGATTATGTGCCGTATCTGTCTCTTCCCGGGTTAGCTGCAGGAAGCTGTTTCACTGGGTGCTGATCGCTTGTCTCCATGAGGTGCCCAGAGTACTCGCACCTTCTCTAGTCTCTCCTCTCCTGTACACCCCCTTTTTACTCCTGTGACTGTTTATTTGCTTTTCTCCTTTCTCTTGATTAATCTTTTAAGGCATTTCTTCATTTTTTTAGGATCTTCAAGTTTTAACTTGTGCTTTGTTGACTTTCTTCATTACTAGATCTTTATTTTATGTTCCACTACATGTTTATCTATTTCTTTGTATTTTCTTAGGTTTACTCTCCTGTTCTTTTTCAGCTCTGAAGCTGGAAGTACAAATAGCTCTTTCCTTTGAGTCTCTTTCCTTGTGTGTGGTGGTCTGTGAATCCCCTCGGGACCACTTGTCTTCATCCCTCACACTTGGATAGACACAGCTCTCTAGGTTATTTTCCTGTTTCTATTTCGATGTCTGTACCTTAGAGTTTAAGCTCCCCCTTGCATCATGAATTAGCATGAGATCTCTCTAACACATTGGTGGCATGAGCTGGAGGAGGAGCACCCCCAGTGCTCACCTGCATGTGAGCCCCAAGAGAGGGAGGTTGGGGTGTCCAATAAGGTCTATCTGGTTGTCCTGCAGGGCCATCTAGGTGGTAGTGGGGTCTGGAGCTGCCAGCACACCCTCTCTGACGGGTGCTCTGCTCACCACACACACCTACACATACAGCTGTTCAGCACAGAAACACCAGCATCTCTGTCCCTGTGGGTCTTTTAGATGTCATGTGGGGGTTCTCACTGGTGCTGGTGGGGGCTGCAGAAGGCCAAGGCCCTGGTGTTCCCAAGTGGTTTACCTGGCGAGGCCATGTGAGATGTGTCCAGCACACACCAAGGCCCTGGATGCTTCCCGGGCCTGAGGACCAAGAGGCAGGCCCTTGGCAAGCAGGATGGCCCATTCCAATTCCTGATTCCTGCTGAGAACTTAGCTATTGCCTTGATGAATAAAGATGGTGTCTGTCCTCCATACTGGCCTTGGTAGTGTAAGGGTTAAGGAAGCCTGTTTCCTCTGAGGGCCATAGCACAGGGCTACAGCAGGTGCTGTGTCTCAGGGTTTCCCTCCTTTGCCTGTCCTCCTCCTGTCTGTCCTAACTCCCAGAGAATATGCGTTGCTGATACCTCCCTTCTTGCACAGTTCGATTCTGGAGCTTTTGTTTTTGCTGGGAAAATTTGATTATATCTGTATATCATTCAAATCTTAGAAAACTTGAGGTGGAAAGTTTCAAAATGAGTGGTACTGAGGAAGGAAAGGTAGGACTCCTCGAAGTCAGCCTTATTCCTATTCAATGAGGTGATGCTCATATCCCCCTGGAGACTACAGTGCTTACCTCAGTGTTTAAAATTCATAACTTACAGAATCCCATTACTGGCAGTACTTGCCTGTTTAAAGCCAATTTCTTCTTTCATTTCACCCAAAGAACAGCAGTCTCTTCAGCCCCTTTCCCTGAATACTTTGCAAAAGAGGTTTTCAAAACCATGGCAACCCACAACATCCATGTATTTACACCTGTTCCCATAAAACCAACTTCCTTCTAGAAGCCATCCCCAGGTCACCTCTGCTGCTCTGCTTTCCCTGCTGACCTGACCTGCTGGAAGTGTCCAGTCACCTGCATGCAGCAGGGCCTGGCCCATACTGGGATATCCTATCTGGGCTGGAGCCTGCGTCTCCACACCACCTCACATTCTGAAATCTTCTTTGATATCTCTGCTCTTCTTGTCTCTTAGTCATGGCCTGACAACCATGTGGATGCCCTAATCAATCCTTCTTGTTCCCAGGCCCCTCCCCACCCCACAGTCTTGCTCTCTGCAGCCCACCTGCCTGTCTGCATAGGCAAGTGTTCCACACCAGCCCTGCACTTGCCTCACCAGTTGAAGCTGTTTCCCTTGGCATCCTTGGTCCTCAGCAGGGCAGCACCACAGCAAGCTGGCCACCAGTACCTGCGTATGCCTGGATACCACCTCTACTCTACCCCTAGCCCTGTACCTGGCTCTGCACAGCTCAGAGCAAGGTGGTTTTGCAGGCAGTGCTCAGCCCAGCAGGTGTCTCATGTCCCACTTGACCCAGTGACCCCCTTGCCATTCTTATTGCCAAGCTCCTGTAAGGGCATTTCTTGCTGACATGTATAGCAAGTGTCCATGCCTTTCCCATCCCTCAAGCTTGTCCCTTCCCTTGTTCCTAATCCCCACTGTGCCAGTGGAGAAGCTTGGGGTGGACAGAGGCTGATGAATCAGTCTGTAGCCTGTTTTCAGACATCTGGGGCCCAGCTGTGCTGCCCCCTCCTAACCCCATGGCTGGGTAATTACTGTGTACATAGTCCCTGCATCCTCCTCTGTAAGGGCCCTGCTCCCAGTCATAATGCCAGGTCCAGGAGGGTTGCGTCACCATGTGCTATTGTCTTTCCACTTGTCACTCTGTGTCTCATCTGGAGTCTAGCCACCCCAGTTTGAGAAAGCAAGGTGGGACTGAATTTCTGTTTGAGGACCTGAACAGAAGGGATATGGTGGCCTGTGAGTGTGCTGTCTGGTTGCAGGAATCTCATCCCAAAGGCACTGACTGGCTGGGGTATAGCTCAGAGGCCAGGACCAGGGGGTTTCACAACTCTGTAAAGCAGTGACATCTTATACTGTGTTGAAAACATGTCACCATAGCAACAAATCTAAGGTAGAGCTGATGCTGGCGGAAGGGACAACAGCAGCGAGATCTAGCCTTGCCGTCTCCCTGTGGGCCCTAGCCCTCAAGACACTGCCATCGCCCACACTTGCCAAGGGGAAGAGCCACTGGGAGTCGTACTTCTCTTCACCACACTCTCACTGCTTAAGGCTAAGCCATGTTCAAATCTAAGCCTTCTCCTTTACTCAGAATCTACCAGGCAGCGCAACTATTGAAAGAAAAGAGTTAAGAGCCCCCAGTCTGAGGCCTACAGGGCAGGCTGCCCCCACCCCGCAGGCCCCCAGGCCTCTGTAACCAAGTTAAAAGGACCGCCCTTCAGCCACCTCCTCCCTCCCTCTTCTTGTTGCCAGCGTGTCAGGAAGCTCTAGAAGAGAGGCCTTCCAAGCCTTCGCACAGGCCCATGGCCCACAGCCCACAGCAGTGTGTCTGGCGAGACCTCCATCTGTGTCTCAGGGTAGAGGGGATCAGTTTCTGGCTTTGCTCATTGAAAGCCCAATGCTTGATCAACAAGAAGAAAGCTAAGCAGGGTGGTGGCCAAGGAGCTGCACACATTCTGATCAGAGGTCCCATGGGTTTGATTCTTCTTCCTCAAAAAGGTAGTAAGAGCCGGGTGTGGTGGCGCATGCCTGTAATCACAGCACTCGGGAGGCTGAGGCAGGAGGATTGCTGTGAGTTTGAGGTCAGCCTGGGCTACATAGTGAGTTCAAGGCCAGCCTGAGCTACATGGTGAGACCCTGTCTCAAAAAAAAAAACAAACAGGGCCGGTGAGATAGCTCAGCGGCATAAGCACCTGCCTGGCAAGCGCAAGGTCCTGAGTTCAACTCCCGGTACCCACATTAAAAAAAAAAAAAAAAAAAAACAGTAATAAGAAAGTGAATGGCATTGTTTCCAATGCCATGAGATTGATTAAGTGTGTTTTTAGAACCAAAGCCCCTGATTAAAGACCATCACTGAGTGTGTCATTTAGGGAAACTGAGGAGTACTGCTGAAAAGATTGTGCAGATGCACTAGCTGTCTATACTAGGACATGCCCTATCCCTGCTGGGAACAAATGAGGTCACAGTTCCAGCCTGCACAGGAGGAAGGGAGGGCAGGGAGGGGGTCAGCACAATCACCTAAAGGGTGTTGAGTTGTGGGTACAGCCCTTGGCCACTCAGGAGTCACTCTGGGGCACCAGAGACAGAAAGACATCACAGGAAGGAACAAATGCAGAACCCCAGGAACTGGCTTCTGAAGAGGACAGAAGGCTCTCAGCCATCCACATCCCCAGAGGACAGAGCCTGCGGCCCTCCCACTGGCCAGTTTCCTCTCCCCAGCTGCTCTGCCAGCGGGGATCCATGGCTTGGGCCTGTGCACAGAGCTCTGAGGAATGTCCTGCAGCACGTGCTTCTCAGAAAGTCGTGGCCATTGCTCTGAAAATGACTTCTGGACCTGTTCATCTTGATCTTTTCTTATGTCTGGTCTGGACATGGCATGGCCTCTTGGCACTTATAGGAGTGTGGCACGTGGCAGACACAGGCCCTTCTTGGCCCCTCCTGCCCTGTGGGGCAGGGATCAGGTGTCTCTGCTCTGTCCTAGTGGACTCTGATTGCTGCGTGGAGGTGGCTGCATTCTGCCTTGGAAACAGCACACTTAAGAGCAGAACAGTCCCTATAATAGGCGTCTGAGAGAATCACTGTTGCAGCCAAACTGAGGGAAGAAGATAGCAATTCTTTATCATAGTTTTATGCTTTTACTGGTAATTATACTATCCATTATAGTCAAAGAGACTGGCAAAAATTAGATTTTTTAAATTCCCTAGAGTCACAGTGTTACATCAAAGTCAAGATCTGCAAGAAAGTCAAAACAGTAGTACAAATAAAAGTTTAAGAAATAAACTATAACGGCCAATATGCATCCCCCTTCCTCTGTGCCCTGCACAGGGCCAGGCCTTTCTCCTGGTGCTCTGTTGAGCTCCTGATTCCAGAGCACTTCCCCATGAGGAGTCTGTACCTGTCACCCCCACCTGATACCTGAAGCCTTGGTTCACGTGGCTCCCAAGGGGGAAATAGGGGTGCAGATGCCCTGGGCATCTGCCTGCCCTGCATTTGTGTCCAAGGCTCCCATCCCATTCAGGAGCTCCTCTGCTTTGCCTCTGCATGCAGGGTTATTAGATGGAGAGGGGCCCTGATGAGAAGGGGCCTCCTGGACTTGCTCCCACACCATTCCCTTCCCTCCCCTTCTCCTCCTCCTCCCTACCCTGTCCTGTGACGAGGGCCCAGCATCTGAGTCAAACTGAGATTTACTACAGCATCACAGTCCTCTCACACTCGGTGTCACACCACAACTGAGCTTCTAGGGAAGCTGCTTCCGATGAGTCACTGGGCCAGATTCACCTGCGAGCCCGAAAATAATGAGGGGAAAGGATGCTCGCTGAGCAGGGGTGGTGATGAGCTAGGCAGGGCATCTGAGAGCTTCCTGTCGCATGGTGGAAAGGGAGCTCCAGCTCCACAGAGGAGCTGGTTCTCCCTTTTTTGCTGAGTGAGGCTACTTACAGAAATGCAGGACACTTTCTCCTTCTTGTTGCTTGTGAATCAGGAACCTGTCTCAAGAGTGTATGCGAAGCCGCTTCCTCCTGCATGTTGGTCCCCATAACATAAAGCACAGCTCCTATGAACAGGCATCTGCCAGGGCAGGAAACAAATTAGATTTGAGGACATTTTCCCATGGAGATTCTGCTCTGATTTTACCAAACAATTTACTTAGACTCTGTTCGCAAATCTAGACAGCTATTTGGAGCTATGGAATTTGAGTTGAGGGATTTCTGTTCTGTTTGGGAATCACAGCCATACAGAGAGCAGCAGGTGCATGGCCACAGTTTCCACCAACACTGGCCATACTGCGGCAGGGCTTCCTCCATGCTGGCAAGGGACTGTGTGGCATTCCTCCCACCCAAGTCCGGATTTACCGTGGGCCTTCGTCTCTCGGTACGTGCACGCCGGGCTCTTCTGGCTGAGGGCGAGGCTGTGTGAGTCTGTGGCACAGGGGAGGCCCCGGCACTGCCGAGCAAGCTCACAAGTGAGCACCTGTGGCCCACTTGCGGGACCACCGTCACGGCCACAAGCCGCCACCCAGAGAAGCCCCCTTCTTAGGTCTCGTGCTCTGGGTGGTCAGCAGTGACACAGGCAGCGTGTCTCAAGAGAGGCCAAGGAGGTGAGCTCCTCAGAGGACGATGAAGTCGCAGGAGGGCTTTCGTAAACACCCATCAGAACGTGTCTTCCTCCTGCTCACCTGGTGGGGAGGCCGTATGCTGGGAGCCTGGGGAACGGCCCTCTTGGCCCTGCACTCATGTTTACCAGTGAGAAGGCCAGTGACAGGCGAGGATGTGCATCCACATGGAGCTCATGCACCTAGTTGACTTGAAGTCTTCATCCAGTCTGTTTGTGGACCTGACTATGTCACATGAAACCTGTGCAACTAAAGCTGTACTCATCCAGGACAGCTGTACTCTGTCCTCTGGCAGCATGCCCAGCAGTCGGACTTTGTCATAAGTGGCCAAGGAAGGGGCACAAGTTTGTGGCTTATTTGAAATACTCTTTTAGTCTCTGTGTTGAACAAGTAAGGGCTTTTCAGTACATTGGCCAGCTTTCCCTGAAAATAAAAAAGATGGAGCTCTGTGTAGCTCTCTCTGCCTGACTCCAGATAGGCCATCTCTACCTCCCCTTGTGAGGCTTCCAGTGGGCTGCACCTTGAGCAAGGACTCTTCTAGAGTCACTTCATCCCCTTCTTTGTCTCCTATCCAGTGTGGTTTGGAGCCCCCAGCTCCACAACCCCTGCTCTCTCCATCCTCCTTCCTAGCTTCAACCGATCTCACCCATGTCTCGGAGCCCTCAAACCTGTAGCCAGGTCCCTTTTGGGTTTTTGAGTGTGCTACCCTCACACTTCTTTATTGGCTCTTGGGTTTCAGTCGTGGTTCTCCAGAGGCTCCAAGTGTCTCTCTCACCTCCAGGTTTCAGATCTTGCTTATGCTGCCAGCCTTCTTCCCTCCACTCCTTCTTCTCTAGGGGAACAATTCTGAATCCTCTTCAAAGCCCACCCCCTTTAAGTCTCTTCCATCTGTCTTCCTGGCCTTCACCTCCTAGCCCTGCTTCTGGAGGAAGGAACCTCTTACGCCCATGTCAGCATCTCCCTGGGGCAGTACTATGTCCTGGAAATGCCTGGCTGGCTTGAAAGTCAGACAGACACATTCACATCCTTCACTTTGGACCTCAGTAAAAGTGCTCACTGGGCCTCACCTCTTCCTCTCATGCCAGGGCAATTCCTGCCTTCAGGATTATTGCAGAATTAAAAAGGACTGAGCAGCCTTCACTAAGGCCCTTGGCATGTGTCTCTTTTCTTTCCCTCATATCTGCACTGTGATATGCTGATATGTCTGAGCCCCTAGTGCCTCCTGTGTTACCTGCTTCTGCATCTGGACATGCAGCGTAAGATCTTGTGTCAAGTATACCCTTAGTCATACTTGGGATGAGTTGGGAGATCTTGGAGGCAGTGGTCATATCACATAACCTCCTGATTTCCTGGGACTTCAGAACAGCGCCAGCACGTGGGATGGGCAAAAGGATCCCAGCAAGTTACAGCACACAGGGCATGCACTAAATGTCCAGTGGGTTGCAAACAGAATTGCATCCCCCATAGACCACATACCATAGGCCATGGTGGCTCCTGGGAATCTGGAACATAAAATGAAATGCTACTTGGTAACTGCAATACTCTCCAGTCAACTAGAGCACCCCAAATGCAAATTCTTTTGTTTTCTATCCCAGTTTTCCTTTTACAGAGATCTAGCCTCAGAAGATGAGACCAGTGTGATCAAGCCTGAGAATACCGCTGGGATTCCTGAATCTCTGGACCCCTTACCAGAATAACAAACCAGGAATCTTTCTTTAACTCCAGATCTTTAAAGCTCCCCTTCCTGCTACTATGATTAGGTTTTCAAGAACTCAAGCTACCCCAGAAGCTACCAATGTATGCAGCAGCAGCTATTTGCTACTGAAACATCTCCCATTTCTTTTTTTCCAGGAGTTTCTTTTAATAGTGTTTACACTCAAATTTGGAGAGTTTTATTGCATCTGGCTGCTGACCCCTATCCAGACGTTTCTGATTTGGCCATGAAAGTACTCAACAGCATTGCCTACAAGGTAGGTGTGATGGGATGATTTTGTTGAAGCTCTCAAGTTTCTGATTTTCAGTCATGAATATTGAAGCAAAAATCTCCAGGTCTAGACCATGGTTTTTAAAAATACATAAATAAGGTGAGCTTTCACAAACATTTTAAATCTAGATATTAATAATATACCTTGGAATGTACTTATATGTAGCTGTAGTTGTCAGCTTTGTTATTTTTCATGATCTTCTTCATGTCTGTATGATCTATAGTGATGCCCCTGCCTCCTTGTCTGACGTTGATGTTGACATCTTCTCTCATCCTTGACCCTTCTGGTCAATAGAAACTTCAGGAAATCAGCTTTTTTAAATTTTTAAATTTTTCATTTTATTGACAGCTACTTTTACTTTTTTTACTTCCTTCCTCCTGCTGCTTACTATGGGTTTCATTTGCTCTTTTTATCCTAATTTCTAGATACAAGTGTAAGTCTTCTCTTTGGGGACTGTAAGATCTTCCCAGTCCTTTCTGTGAGCTCTGGGAATTTGGCCTAAGGCCCTCTAGTTCTTTTCCCAACCTCATGGGTTTTTTTCCCCACCCATAAGCATGAAAGAGTCAGTCAGAGACACATGGGACATCCCTTGGAGACTTTGGAAGCTTTCTACTCCCCAGCTCTCCACCCTGCAATTCCCAGCCCCCTTGGCCTCCCTGGAGCTGGCTCTGTGTCTTCTCTGCTTGAGAGTGCCGGCTTTATCTGGGTTCCGCTTCTCTGCTGCAGCCGGGGACTTCTTGCAGGCTGTAAGGTGGTTCAGTTGTTTATTTCTATCCCTTAGGGATCCCAATCCTGAGTACTCAACATCCACTGTCGAAAAACATTTGCTTCAGATGTGTTTTCTGGTTTTCTAGCTGCTTATCAAAGTTGCACAGTTTATCTTTATAGCCAGCTTTTATTAATGGAACTAGAAGTAATTCATTATAGCATTTAATAATACACCTAGGGGCCAGGTGTATAGCTCAGTGGCATAACGCCTGCCTGGAAGGCACGTGAGTTCGATTCCTGGTACCAATAAATGAATTAATTAATTAAAAATAAAAATAAAAAGTTTTTCCTAACTTAAATAAAATCTCAAGCTCGCAGAAAGGTTGTGAGAAGCATATCACCATATCTTACATTTGCCTGGTCAACAGGTACTTTTGACTTCCTCTGACTCCATCACACTGAAAAGTTGTCCACCACGGCTGAAGGGCCCCGGAGCTGTGGCTTTCAGTTCCAGTCCCTTGTTTTTCCCCACGCTGAGTTATTAAGCCCTACCCTGGTGCGCTCTCGTCTGCGTGGTGTTCAGTCCCTTCACCGGAATTACTTTGTGTTAGTCTGAGTATGTCTTTTCCCTGGCTGACTGAAATCACCTCATTGACTGTGGGTGTTACTTCTTCAGCTCTTGGTAGTATCATAAGTTATTGTAACAGAGCCTCTTTATTTCCCTAGTTTTTAAATGCAGTAGTAGTCAGGCTCATCTTTCTCTTTAAAGCAGCAAAAGAATAATGTAGGAATAAGTTCTGGGTTTTAAACTTAAGAGATGTCACATGTATGGCGCACTGTCCTAGAAGCACAGACTTGTTGGTCCAGAGATATTTCCCTGTCCTCCGTGCCCAATAGAATATCCAGCTTAGGGCCGGTGAGATGGCTCAGCGGCGTAAGCGCCTGCCTTGCAAGCGCAAGGGCCCGAGTTCGACTCCCGGATCCCACACACGAAAAAAGGGCCGGTGATATCGCTCAGCGGCACGGGCGCCTGTTGGCGGGCGAGGTCCTGAGGTCGACCCCCCGGTACCCACAAAAAAAAAAAAAAAAAAAGAATATCCAGCTTAACAATAAAATGTTGGGCTTACTGTTGACGATTTAGGACAATCTGGATTGCTCAATCCTGCCCTGACTTCATCCCACAGTGGACTGCTCAGCTTCCCCAGTGGACTCATCATGGTATGAGTGGCTGCGGAGGCATCTGAAAGATGCCCATTCTTACTGCATGGGCTCCACTCAGTCTGCTTTCATGTGTACTGGCCTATAGAAAACAGCCAATCAAGTTAATGTTTTCATTATTCTGTAGAAAACTCCTGGGTTTGATCCCCAGCACTGCCAAAAAGAGAGAAAGAAAAAGAAAACTAATAAATGATCTAATACTGCCTCCTGCCACTTACCAATGCTCTTTCAGGCTGTAAGTAGTCTCTCCCATTTTTGGTGCAAAATTTTAAGGTTTTTTGGGGGGTTTTTTTGTTTTTGTTTTTGTACCAGGAATCAAACTCAGGACTTTGCACTTGCCAGGCAGGTGCTGTGCCACTGAGCTATATCCCCGGCCCAAGGTTGGGTTTTAAAGAATCATTTGCACTTCAGTCGTTTTCACAGCTTTATGTGGACATTAATGAATGGTTTAAATTTTTAGAGTTTATTTTCAAAGAAAGCAGAAACTGGCCAGTTCACGTCCGTTGTCACAGGTCTCTGGCACACAGAGGTGTCCAATGGCCTCTTCTTTGCTCTCAAAGGTACAGGACAGCTTCCTCCCCCTCACATACAGCTGGAGGCCCACAATTAATTTAGCTTCCTGAGTAGTTCAGTCATGGTGAATGAGGATTCAGCTATCTGAGCTTATTTTTCAGTGACTTTTATATATTTACCCTTACTAAACTCCACCTGAATTATTTAACACTGGAGTCCTGGTGCCTAATATTAATTTCATAACTATAAGTTCATTGCCGTAGATCCAACCTTGGAGTGTTAAATAATTCCTCTTAGGAATCTCTCTATTCTGTGACAGACAAGAACTGTTTCTCCCTGCTCTGTAATAGAGGTGCCAGCCACAGCCTCCCAGCCCTGGATCCTTCTGGATTGTGCATTAAGTGTGTAGCTGTGAAAGAGCAAAGCTCATGCCTACTCCCGCTTTAAGAAACTCAGCCCCCTGTGTGGGACCTGCCATGGTAGCAAGTTACAACCCCCAAGCAGATGGCCTCACCTACTATGGGGATGGTGCATTCTGAATGAGCCCCAGAACCCTCAGCAAAGGGGTAGGTGGTCTACTGATCTATGACATACACCCCAGTGTGCACACAGACATCAGCCTGGAGTCACACCACAGCCAGAGTGACAGAGACCAGGCTGGGCCTCCTCTGGAGACCTAGAGAGTTAGCACAGCACTGCCTCTGTGTGTGTGTGTGTGTGTGTGTGTGTGTGTGTGTGTGTGTGTGTGTGTGTGTGTTTAAGAGTAAATACTGCTAGTGAAAGATTTGGAAGCATAAACATTAAGGAAATCCTTTCTTATCCTCATTTTAATTTCAAGAAATGCATTACTTTGTTCTCTAGGAACTAAGGAGATCATATTTCATTTTATAGACAAATGAGTCTCTAGGAACTAAGGAGATCATATTTCATTTTATAGACAAATGAGCCTATTTTAGGTTAACTCTGAAGCCAGATTTGTTCATCAGAGTCAAAAACAGCCTTATTATTATGGAACACTCCTTAGAACTGTCCATTCAAATGCTATATAGGAGTTGCTACCACCTGTGTAAGAGGTGGTATGGCCTAATTTCATGTTTGTAAATCCTTGCAGTTTGCATTGTGCTGTTAGTTTTCATTATGGGTAATCTCAAGCTACACAGAAGTGCGGTAGGAAGAGAATAATGATCTTGAGGAATTATTTGTGGCCTCAGCAGCTCTCACCTCACGGCTTCTCCTGCTACTGAGGTTTTAAGAGAACACAGAAGGGATTGAGTCTCCAAGCCACAGGTGTTCAGATGTTAGGGTTCACAGTCACTTCTCATTTTAGTAATTAAGAGCAAATCTAAACACACAGACATGTAAACTCACCTCTGGATCCCTTCAGGAGCCACATCTGCAATGGGACTTGTGCAGACCATGCACATTGGAAACTAGACACTACTGGGTTTTTTTGTTTGTTTGTTTGTTTGTTTTTACTTTTTGAGAGAGGGTCTCGCTACGTAGTACAGGCTGGCCTTTTGAACTCACTATGTAGCCCAGGTTGGCCTCGAACTCACAGCAATCCTCCTGCCTCAGCCTCCCAAGTGCTAGGATCACAGGCGTGTGCCACCACGCCCAGCAACACTACTGTTCCTAACCAATGGTGAAATGTTCACCTAGAGACCAAAGGCCTGAGTGACCAATGAAATGAAGATTGAGATGCTCAGAAAAGCATGGTCAGTAGTTCTGTGTAACTGGTCATTAACACCCAGCTTCCCACCATCCCAGTACAAGTTACTTACAGATATGTTTGTGATTTTTTTTTTCAATCACGTCAAGTGGAATTTCCATGCAGAAGCCTCTGCTGGAGAGACCATCCAGACTGAGATGCCCAGGCTGCCTCTGGGGATCTGCTCTGTGGCTCTGGAGAGGCCGCCAGGAAGCTGTTTCCACCAGGACTCTGTGGTGCTTCTGGTTCCCTGACAAGGGATTTTTCTGGATTTCCTAAATAAGCAATGCAAACATTTGTTTTGGAAATGTAAGTTCTAGGTATTAGTTGTCTCTTCTCAGTGATCAGGCGACAGTGGGCTTTGCTCAGTGCCACTCCCCACATGTAGTTCCAGAGCCCTGGTACAAAATTAACAGGCATGTGTCCGGAATGCACTACCCCTCCCAGACAGGTAGCCAATGGCCTACGAGGGAGGCTCACCCTGAGGTTACTTCCTAGAGTTCTCTGCACTGGGTGGGACTCCAGGTCCTGTGAAGGTCTGTCTGGAGAGCCATGAGCAGTGGGCATACCACAGCCAAAGGCCCTGGAGACGCCCACGTGTGGGTGTAAGGTCCGTGCTGTGTGTACCACATGTCTCGTCCATCGTCGAGGAGTTTTACGTTCACACTGAGCTAAGTGTCTGGCCAGAAATTCTACTTCAGCAAAGTCATGCTTGCCACCATGAAGAGCTGGCCCGATGCCATGCCCTTACCCTTCCTGCTGCCCTTGCTCTTGAAGGCTTAAACCCCCTGGGAGGGGATGTCCCTCAGACCTTCCTGGAGGGATGTGTAGCTGTGAGCCACTCTGTGTGTCCGGTGGTTCTGTGCGTGCTCTGTGCCAGCTGACAGCAGTGCAGTGGTCACGATCAGGAAGGGCTCAGGTGGGGTCCACAGCTCTGTGCACCATGCTGTGCTGCTCACTCTGTGTCCCCAGACCCAGCCTCCACACGGATGTTCCTTTAAACTTGCCCGGCAAGTACTTGCAACATGACAGGGACCATGCAGGAAGGCCTGTCCTCGAGCCTAGTGCAGTTCCCTGCCCAGTGTCCCCAATCCTCATAGTGACACCAGGTCTTCTGATCACCTCCCTGAGTGACACTGTGCTCACGCTCGCCGTGAGCCCTTACCATACAGCCAACACTGGGGAGGTATCAACAGACTGGAATGGCTCAGCTCAAGGAACTGCATCCACACTCCTGAAAGCCTCCCTAGTCCATGCAGGTCCAGCCCTGTCGGAATTTCTGAGAATAAACAAAATGACTCTTGTGGTGGCAACTGTGAGTATAAACTGCATCTCACTGTCAGGCAGGCTGTGTGCAGCAGTGAGTTAGGAGCTGGGGCTCCCACTCAGTTTCCCCAAGGAGCTTCTGTGAATCATGGAGGCGGGCAGTGACTGCAGCAGCAGCAGGCAGAGGGACGCCTGAGGCTGCAAGACGCTGGCTCCTGAGTCACTGCCGCAGCGCAGATCCTGTGCCCTGAGCATGAGAGAGGGTGGTGGGTTTTGTGGAAGTCTGCGTTTCAACCCCTAAAGCTTTCTGATGACTTCCCCATCATCTCCCACTGTTTCTCCAGAAGTTTTCAGAAGGCATATATTAAACTTCCAGTTTAAATTTCTTTTCTCCTTTAGACTTAAGGAATCCTATGTCTTTCATTTTGTGGGAGGTTTGTGCTTGTAAAATTGGCCGAATAATTTAAATACCAAAGCAAAAACAAGTTCACCAAGAACATGTATTTCCCTTGTAATTAAAAAATAAGAGAGATTGTTTGATGGCCAGTTTAGCTCCTTTTTCTTGCGCTTCCCAACTTGAAGCCAGGGGTTGCATGGGAAGCACTAATGCTATGTATATAAGTGAAGACTTTCACGGTGGTTTATTCTCTTTGACTTTCTGTCTGGTGGCTGAATTACAGAGACAGTGTTCCTGACTACACATGAATAATTTAGGAACGTGAGGCCAGGGCAGGTCCCTCAGAAGAGGAGCCCCCCAAGGCCGAGGTTCTGTCTCTGGTTCATGTGCTTCTCCAAGTTCTAGAAGGCAGCCTCACGGTCTGTCCCTGGTTGAGTCAGTGGCTGTTCCAAGTAAAGAGCCACTGTCTCATCTTCCCAGTTTGGAGGAGGATTCAGCTCAGCTTCACCTGACCCCAAATGACTGCACAGCCTCAGGGGCCCCGAACCCAGAGGCCCCACCAGCCCCTCTGCATGCTGGGAGCAGAAGGCCCAGGGCCATCTGGGTGTGCAAGTGTTGCTGGCCATCAAGCAGGAAGTGCTCCTGTTTGCTTATCATCTTCTCATTGCTTGTTATCCCAGCAGACAGCTGGTTTCCAAGTCTATACAAAATCCTATGAAAAATAAAATGAAACCATTCCCCTCCTGAACATGGAGTCTCAGTGCAAATCTCTCTTAGGAAAATTTCAAACCCTGCTAATGTTTGTGGTAGGGTTCTTACAGCACCCACAACTGGCTCTTCATCCATCCTCTTCATTCAATCCAGTGTTGAGCATTTCCCTGAACATAGGCAATGAGGACAGAAACCAGGTGTCTGTAAGGGCAAGGGAAGTCACCCGAGCTGCCCCTTCCACAGGCCACCATGCCTGCCACCCTGCCTGCCCTACTCTCCCTCACTATGCAGCCCATCCTTTCTTCAGGGCTGGTTTTCAAATTCATCCCTGCCCTGGAAATAAACAATCCACATCCCCGGGGTACAGCCAGCACTCACCTTTGGTGCACGTGAGGATGGAGAAATACAGCTCTGTTTGAGGATGGGTTTTTGTTTTTGGTGCTGAGAATGGAACCCAGGGCCTTCCATGTGCTGAGCATGAGATTGACCTCTGAGCTGCATCCCAGCCCCTCAAGGAGGGTGGTTTGAAGGTGATGACACTTTCTCAGCCCAGGACAGGAGAGCTCCTTCTCTGCAGGAGAGAACTCAAGTCTCACATAGTGCTTTTCGCCTCCTCTTCCATCCCCTCCTATCTTTGTCTCTGGTTTTCACAGGCCCTTCCAGGACCAAACATGATTACACAGCAGTGTTCTGGTGACTTGCCATCCCAGTGACCCCCTGGTTACACACGTCCTGGCCCTCCATAGCCAAGCTCGAGGCCACCAGTGGCCTCCCAGTGATGGTGGAAGGAGAGCAGTCTAGGGGCCAGCACAGTGTGGAGGCAGCATAGGAAGGACAAGGGGGTGCCCAGGGAGCAGCCTTTTGGAAAGGAAGGAGGTAGAAGTGGCCTTGTGCCATCCAGAAAGCATCTTGAGAGCCACATGCAGGGGTTTCTTTCCAGCTCTGGGTCTTACAGACTTGCCTGGGGAATCATTCCTGCAAGAGTAAAAGAACAGAGCCTCCCATTGGTATTTGAGATTTCTTTAGCCTAAAGGCCTGTTCTGCCATTTTGAAACTATACAAAAGCAGCCATCAGCCTCTTGATCCTGTCTTCTGACCTCCTGTGTCACTTGTTCTTTGCCCTTTTAGGCCACAGTGAACGCCCGGCCTCAGCGCATCCTCGATACCTCCTCTCTGACGCAGTCAGCCCCAGCCAGCCCGACCAACAAGGGCATGCACATCCACCAGGTGGGGTAAGTGACCTGGTGCGCGCCTCCCTGCGGCAATCTATGATGGACTGCCACCTGCCTCCCGTTACTGCTCAGTTCCTTGTGCTCTTTCTTCCTCCTTGTTATCTTGTTTTCCCTCTCTGTCTCCTCCCTCCCTCCCTCCCTCCCTTTCTCTGTCTCTGTGTCTCCTTTCATGCAGTCGGAGGCCTTCCAAGAATCCTTCTCTGTCTCAGAAACCGTCATTTGCACATGATATGACAGCAAAAGCTGAACTCAGCCCAGTTTCTGAGTTTAGCCCAAATATCTATACTCTTCACTTGGTGACCACAGGGTAGGCTTTGCACTGTTACATCAGGTCCACACTCCGGGACACAGCATGGCTGATCCCGAATGTGAGTGTGCACCCTCAGCCAAAGCTCCCCCAGACATCTGCCCTGGGCCCGGTTAGTCCTCACCGCCTCCTGGGATGTAGGGTCCAGGGAGGGATGGTTCTCAGTGCCTGCCAGGGGACAGCTAGGATGGTCCACACTCAGCACCAGCAGCCAGCATTTGGAAGTCATATTAACATATCAGGTGGTTGAGGACATTCCTGGGTCTGCTAGCAGCACCTCGGGAAGGAAGCTTAGTGTCTCATCCTTTAGTGGGGGACCCACAGTAAGGCTCACCAACTGGGCCGGTGAGATGGCTCAGCGGCATATGCGCCTGCCTGGCAAGCGCGAGGGCCCGAGTTTGACTCCCGGATCCCACATACGAAAAAAGGGGCCAGTGATATCGCTCAGTGGCACGGGTGCCTGCTGGCGTGCGAGGTCCTGAGGTCAACGCCTGGTACCCACAAAAAAAAAAAAAAAAATGCTCACCAACTGCTCTTCTCCCCACAGAGGTTCCCCACCAGCATCCAGCACCAGCAGCTGCAGTCTGACCAATGACGTGGCAAAGCAGCCAGTCAGCCGTGACCTGCCTCCTGGCCGCCCAGGCACCACAGGCCCCACAGGAGCGCAGTACACCCCTCACTCCCACCAGTTCCCCCGGACGCGGAAGATGTTCGACAAAGGCCCAGATCAGGTACGCAGATGTGGCCCCTTCTGCGCACCTCATGACCTGTGGGCACTAAATGCAGTGGTCAGTGCTGAGGGCATGGCTTCTCCCATGTGAGGGGGAGACCTCACGTTCAGGTTGTCATGTTTCCTTGGCCCAGCCTGATGACTGCCTTTGTTGACCCTGGTGGGTGGTGGTCCCTTGATCCACTGCCCTGCCTGCCGGCTGGCTGATCCTACCCATATCACAGACGCCTCCCATCCTGTAGCTTCTCCCCATTCGTTGGTCTTGGCAATGCTATGTGACAAAATAAGCACGTGGAGTCAATTTTGTTTTTTTTTTGTTTGTTTGTTTGGTTTGTTTTGTTTCTTTTCTTGGGTAAAGAGCATTTTGCATCAGCTTGAGGTAGCAGCTGCTCCACAGAGTGTTTATTCTGAATGGATTGTTTGTTTTTTCCCACAAACATTCAATTAGTCCACACAAATAAGCACACTCTCTTTGCCTTTAGCTAAGTGGGAAAGGAAATTCCAGGAGAAAGAGAGAGCTATACTCTCCCTCCAGGGTTCGAGAGCCAGGGCAGGTGTGCTGACCCCAGGGCCTCCTGTATTATCCTGGGTCAAGGGCACGAGATCAGAAGAAGGTTGTTAGACTGTGCTGAGGGCATCTGGCTTCCTGTCACCAGGAGCAGTGAGCGTTTCTCCAAGGTAGAGGGGTACCCCTGGCTTACTTGGTCACCAGTGAACAGAATGGAGCCCCAGCCACCTTGGGAGTTACTCCATGTGAGGTTTGCCATGTGGGTGACCAGCAGGGCCGACACTGCTGCACTAGGGCAAGTCTCCATGCGCTGGTCAGCCCTGAGCACCCTGACTTTGAGGCCCTTGATGACCAATGAGCTCCAGGTGCAGGTGGCCTCCTGCCTAGGCCTGATGGAGGAAGTTGCTAGGGTAAAGGGGCCATGGTCTAGGGAAACAGCACGGCCAGCACAGACGTGAGTGGTCCCACCTCTGCAGAGCCAAAGCTGTGGCTTCCAGTGGGAGATGAGCCCCTCTTTTGTCCTCTGGGTGATGGGGAGGCCCCTCTCTGCCAAGATTGGGTGTGAGGAATGCCTTCAGCACACCTCTGAGTGCTTGGCATGGGGACTCCTGGAGCTCAGCTGTGTGGAACAAGGCAAACACCAGCCCTGGCACCCAACGGTCTATGGTAGGAAATGGCCCCTGTTCACATAGCAGCTTCCAGCATTTTAAGCACTTAGGACCCAGGTGACCTGCACTTGGCTGTATGCCCAGCTGGTATCCGTATGGCTGTCAGAGGGGCAGCCCGTGCCAGGCAGCAGGGGCATGCAGGATTGAGGAGCTGCGCACAGGGGCTGTCAACACAGCAGTGGGACTCGGCGTAGGGGGGTGACTGAGGCTATGCTGGCCAGGCCACGCTGGGCTGGCCCTAGGGACAATAGGCAGATACCGGCCACACTTCTTAACCCTTGCCACTCAACCCCTGTCCAGATGTGCAGGGCCTCTTGGTCACTAGGATACCCAGGTGAGGAGCAGATCGTGCTCAACACCACCTCAGTTCCCCATCAGGAACCCTTTTAATCACGCAGAGAAGTAAAGGAAAAAATAAGACTTGGTTTCCTCTTTTCTTCTGACCTTCCACTTTCTAAACACCTGGAAGACTGCGGATGATGCGGACGATGCTGCTGGACACAAAAGCTTCATCTGCGCCACAATGCAGACGGGGTTCTGTGACTGGAGCGCCCGGTACTTTGCCCAGCCCGTCATGAAGGTGCGTCCTGGTGTGGGCTTAGTGGGACCCAGTGAGGTGGGCCAGCACCCAGGGCCAGAGCTTCACTCTCAGCTCTTCCCTCCTTCCCCATGGGTCCCTAGCACTGCCCTCGTGCTGACCCCTCTGCTCTTTGCACTCACCACTTGTCCTCTGTCTCACCGGAAACCCCGTTAGCCCAGGTGGAGGCTGTGTCCCAAGCTGATGGCCAGCACTTTGGAGGGCCTTCTGCTGCCCTGCTAGCCTTGCCATTGGGCTCTGCAGCTCCTGTTGCACGGCACTGGTGGCTGTTGTGGGGTGGCACCAAGTTGCTGTCGTGATGGGGATGTCAGCAGTTAGGACAGCAGAGGGTGTGCTCCTCGTCCCTCCGTCTTCTTAGAGGAGAGACCAAGGAAAGCTGCTTCCAGGGCTCCCGGTGTCACATTTATCACTTGGCCCTCATCAGCAAGGTCTCTTGACTCCCGTGAAGGAGTGCACCAGGCCTGGACTCTGAGGGCTGTGCTTGGTGACCCAGCACTCTAGGCTGGCCCCGCATGCTCACACTCGAGCTTGTTCGGCAAGACTGCCTTTCAGTCTGATCTGCCGCAACCACAGCCTGACACGTGTCCTGAGGACGCAGCGGCTCTGTGGCTACGGATTCCAGCCATGTGTCCGGGTCCTCGGCCCTTCCCTGAGACAGCACAGGAGTTATTTTATCATCAGGGTCTTTGGTGTCTATCTCTCTGCACAGACTCATTTTTAGATTTTTATAAGTCTAAGGCACATTCTTAGAAAACCTTCCTCTTCCTTCATAATGATAATTGAAAATTATAGCTTATTCTTAATTGTGTATCAGACTAGATGACTAAGTAACTTCTGTGGAAAGCATTTAGATTCTGTTTTACAGCTTGATTTCACTTTCTTCTTTCCCCATAGTGAATACAGATTTTTATCAATAAAAATGCAAGATAATCATTGTCAGTACCCAAGGCCAGTAATAATATTCTAATTTATTGTCTGCCCCTTTGCTGACAGGAGACAGGAGATCTCTCCTTTGTTTTTTAGATGGCTCTAAGAGTGTAAAATGGCCTGACTTTTCTGGCAAGCCCTTTGATAATAAGTATCTAAAGCCGTAAGCAGCTGCTCCCTTTGGCCCAGTAATTGATTTGCTAAGATAGTGTCTGTGTTATTTGTAGTAGTGAAAATAGGGATCCACTTAAATGGCCAGCAGATGTCAAATAGTTAAAAAGTTATGAAATGTTTGGTGAGATATTATTGGAGCTATTTAAAAATTAGGCTTTAAGTTACTCAAGAGGCTGAGACAGGAGGATTACAAGTTCAAGCCCAGCCTGGGCAACTTAGCGAGACCTGTCTCAATAAACTTTTACAAAGTACTAGGGGTGTAGCTCAGTACTGGAACATTTGCTAGTGTGCATGAGGCCCTGGGTTCCATCCCCAGTACTGCAAAAAAGAAAAAACTTAAGTTTAAAATTAATTAGTGGCATGAGGAAATGCTCATGGTGAAAGCTTGGCCGACCCAAACCTAGACCTACAGAACAATGATGGTCACATGTGCCACACACAAACAACACCAGCATCGCACAGGCTTGTGGCTCGGGCTGTGGGCAACAAGCACAGGATCTCAGAAGTCGGGCTCGCCTCACTTACCTTCAGGCGACTGTAGGTGCGTTGTCGCCATGCAGAGGGAGGAAAGTGCCCTTTTCTGATCACTGAGACCTTCTGGTTAAGAGAGGAAAGAGACCCAAATCCTGGAATTTGTACGCAGTACACAAAAGCTACCCACGTGACTGAGCGGGTGCTGGGAGGCAGTTAGACTGTGGGGAGGTAGACGGGCTTGTCCTTGAGAACCGTGGTGTGGTCCATTTAGAAGTGAAATGGACTTTAGTTTAATATTAACGGAAGTTTGGTTTCCTGAGCCTGTCTCGTGCTCGTGGCAGATGAGATCGGGTGACTGAGAAATCTGACGGTCTGCTGTCCTCCCTGGCCACAGTGGCTGCTGCTGGCAGTGGTGGTGATTTCTTAGAATGCTAATGAGCAGCTTCTCTTGAAGGCCTCGAAACTGGGCTGTTCTTCTTCTACACGTGATGAAATGGACTAACCACATATATGATCCAGAGTGCATTCCTCTTAAACTTAAACATGATGCACAACTATCATCTCAGCACTCTGGGAGGCTGAGACAGGAGAATCACAAGTTCAAGCCCCACCTGGGCAACTTAGCAGCTTAGACCCTATACCAAATTGAAGGTAGGTCCTGGGTTGAATCCCCAGTAACACAGACAAAAAAAGTTTGGTGCTTTCCCAAAGGATTAGCTTTCCTTCCCAGGCATTAGCATGGGCCCACCTCCCAGGCACAGGAAAGGGTGATGGGAAAGCTCTCAGAGGTGAGTGGAGTGCCGGCTGGGATTGGTCGTAGCGCCACGCCTGCCACTCTTAGGTCAGCACGGACTCCAGTCCTGTGTGCTCCTCCGTGGGTGCACTGGACCTGCCTGAGAGTCCCCATTCGCGTGGGGCATGGCACATGGGCTTAGCCTGGGAGGTCCCTGTAGGGCCTACCACCACACAGAGGCAGGCAGGAAGAAGCTGTTCAGCAGCAAATCATTGTTTTCCTCTCAACCTGCCAAGTATGTGGAAACAAACTCATTTGTGCAGCTTCACGTGACAAGCTGTTGGTGCCGTAGTTGAAAGCAATGCTCCTTCACATCTGTGTTGCCTGTAACACTTGGTGGCAGCCCCAGCCTTAGGACTTAGGGACTTGAAGTGCTTTATCCTTTACATCGATTAGATCTTTATCAAAGCATGGTGGTACACACATGTAATCCCAGCTACTCAGGAGGTTGAGGCAGGAGGATTGTAAGTTCAAGGCCAGCCTGGGCAACTTAGCAAGATACTGTCTCTGGTTAAAATTTAAAAGGGCTGGGGATCCAGCTCAGTGGTGGAGCACTTACTTGGCATGCAGAGGTCCTGTGTTCAATCCTTGATGCCACAGGGGAAAAAAAAAAAAAAAAAAAAAAAAAAACAGACCTTTTCTAAACTGTAGAAGGAACAGGCCATGTTTTATCTTGTTAATTTTTTCCTACTTTTCCAAATGTAGTTATAATGGTATTTTTTATTAATTAATCATGTGTTTGTGTAATAAAATGCACTAGGAACTTTTTTTACTAGCCTCCTTCACAAGTAAACTAAAAATAGTTCTAAGGCTAAGATTGGACCTCAAACAGTACAGAGAACCCCAAACCTTCAACTGCTTCAAAGGTGCATAAAAAAACTGAAATATTTACCAGATAACAAAATTATACCCAGTACACCTATCGGTTAGTAGAACTGAATACCCAAAAACATAATCGTAATGAGTTTCAACTAGCTTTATCAACTCATGGTCAGATTTCTTACAGGTCAATAGACTAGTCTTGCTAAATTGCCCAGGCAGAGCTTGAACTTGGGATCCTCCTACCTCTGCCTCTCAGAGTACTGGGATTATAGGTGTGGGCTACCACACCTGGCATCTAAGGAATAGATTCTTACAACCTCAAGTTTACATGTAAATGATATATATCCAAAGATGTTCATTACAGCAACATTTTTTTTAACATGGTACTGGGGCTTGAACTCAGGGTTTTCTCACTGAGCTACAGCCCCAGCTTTTTTTTTTTTTTTTTTTTTTTTTGAGACAGGGTCTCATTAAATCATTAAGTTGCTCAAGTTTGGGTTGAATTTGTAATCTTCCTGCTTCAGCCTCCCAGAGTGCTAGGATTATAAGTGTGCACAACCATACCTGGCTACCGCATCATTTTTAATAGCAAAAAGTTGAAAACCAAAAAAGAACATTAGTAGGAAAATTCATTTAAAATTATGCCTCCATGTAATAGAATACTACAAAGCCACTTGGACGTCGAGCTCACCTGTCTGCGCGGACATGGCGGGAAGTCCAGGACACGGCCCAGGAAGTGGACTCTGCAGATCGCTCGCTCGGGCTCTGCGACTCTCTGGACCCATGGGGGCCCTGCACTGTGCTCGAAGGGACACAAGCCATCCACCCAGAGACTTAGACAGGGACTCAAGCCTTCTGCATTGTATTCTTCTGGGTAGTTTGAATATTTTTAGAAAGAACAATGATTAGTTTTGTAATTTAAAACAGATTAAAATATAATTTTAATTACACAAAGAGCTTTAACAGAGTGGGTAAGACGGTCCCATAGCACCACAGGCAGTGGGGAGGTCAGGGTATTGGAGCCCGGCCCTCAGCTGCAGGCAGTTCTCGTGGGGCCAATCCAGGAAAGCGCGGGCCTCACACCCGACTCGGGCCTTGGCAGACTGCCCTTCACTGAGCCTGAGCATCTGTGAAGCTGCTTTTTAAGTGTATTATTTAAAGCTCAGAAAATAGAAATCATATAGATAATTGAAGTCACACACAATACACACGTGTGTGCACATTGGTGCAGTTTCCTCTCCACCATTGGGATTTTTCCACATGCACAGCTCTGTAGCCTTTTTCACTTGTGTGGTGAACACCAAGCATTTTCTCATATCCTCAAATGTCCTTCCACAGACGTGACTTTCCCCGGGGTGTTTTCCCCCAAAACTGACACTAAGTGTGACACTCAGCTCCCACTCCTGCGGGGTTGTCCCGCCCCCACCCCAAGTGCCCTCTTCCCCTCCGTGCACTGTGGCCCCCCCCTGCAGGCGCTCAGGAAAGCAGTGGGTGTCACCAGGACAGAGTGCTGCTGCTTCACAGTGGGAGGGCAAAGAGAGTGCGGCTGGTTAGGTGGGAGTGGACGCTTCACCTCATTCTCTAACTTGTTTCTGCCTGGTGACTAGCAGGAGGACACAGTGCTCTCGCTTGCTGGCATGGGGATCGCCACCGTAGGGACAGTGACTGCAAGAGGCCACACCGCTTGTCTCCTGAAGTGCTTGGCTGTAGCACTGTATTTGCTTATAAGTCCACTGTTAGATTTTAAACAGAGATCAAGAGCTCACCAACTGAATTAGATGTGTTCCATTCTTAAAAAGGACTTCATTGTGACCGCTCAGTGCCATATGAATTGAGGACCACAGTGATCTAATGCCCTGTCCTAAGAGCGTGTCCTCATTTTGCTGGGCTGTGTGTGCCAAGGGTCCTGCGCCCCGATGTGTAGGGTTCTGACTCCACTTGGCCCCAGGCTGACTCCCCCTACACCTGGGACATTGAGGCTGGAAGAGCATCACTCTGGCCAAGGAAGTAAGAAAAGACATGTGAAAAATCCTGACTTGTCTGGAATCCTTCGGAAGTGCAGGCTGCGGAGGAACCAAGCTGCCCAATGTGAAGGGAAGGCAACGCCCAGGGAAACCACGCCTTGAGCACAGCACACTGTGGCAGAGCAGGAAGGGACATGGCAAGGCAAAGAGTCCCCTGACTGCCAATGGGTCTCCACCTGCCAGGTGTGCGCCAGGTGGAGGGTCAATCCCTTGAGAACTGCATTTCACAGGCTCGACTCTGTGCTCCTCTCGCCCCCGCGAGGAAGAGACTAGAAAAGCCATCCTCAGTGGTTCAAGCCTGCAGGAGGGGGCAGCCTCCCCGCCCCCAGGCCATTGTTGCCTCAGAACACAGCCCATACTACCCAGAGGGAAAGGCAGCAAACTGTGCTCTCAGCAGGGCCCACTGCAACTCACAGAAATCAAAAGAAAACTCCCATCTCTGAGGGGCCAAGAACTTTTCATGCGGACTACACCACTGGGCAGACGGGTGGGATCTCAAGAAGGCCCATCCCGAGAGCCAGAGACACAGGACCCGCTTACGACCAAAAGAGCCCTTCCTCACTCTCTGCCTAAGAGTGGAAACAGGCCCCGGGTGCATGCCCTCAGCGCCCTCAGCCCCTCAGCATAGGCAGGAGCTACAAAAAGAAGCATGAGAAAGTACCGAGAGTGGGGGCCGGTGAGATGGCTCAGCGGCATAAGCGCCTGCCTGGCAAGCGCGAGGGCCCGAGTTCGACTCCTGGAACCCACATACGAAAAAGGGGCCGGTGATATCACTCAGCGGCACGGGCGCCTGCTGGCATGCAAGGTCCTGAGGTCGACCCCCGGTACCACAAAAAAAAAAAAAAAAAAACAAAACTAAAATACAGATCCAGCAAAGAGATCTTAAAGCAGGATATATAACCACATGCCTGTGTACACACACATCCACTCATGCCCCTAGATAAATTCTGTTTAAATTGCTGAAACCAAAAATAAAGAGAAAATCTTGAAGAGCATCAGAAGAAAAGGACACATTACATACAGGGGAACAAAGATGAGAATTACTCCAGACTCATCAGAAACCATGTAGGATGGAAAACAATACAGTCACATGTTTTAAGCACCAGAAGAAACAGTTGTCAGCCTAGAATTCTATACACTGTGAAAATGTTTTTTCAAAGAAAGGTAGCAAGACAAATATTTCCTTTTCTTGCCACTTCTGTTCAACACTGTACTGGAAATTATAGCCAGGGGAAGAAATAAAGACATTGTATTGGAAAGAAAATAAAATTATCTCTGTTCACAGAAACATAAGCTCCAATGTGGAAAATTATAAGAAAGCCACTGGTAAACTATTGGAACTAAAAAAACAAGTGCAGCTTGGTTGCAGCATACAAGCTCAATATACAACTCCAGTGGCATCTCTACATGCTAGCAATAACAACCTAAAAATGCAATTTTAAAATACTTCATTTATAGTATCAAGAACAATAAAATACTGTATTTACCGTAGAAATAAACTTAGCAAAAGAATGCTGAAAACTGCAAAATGTTATTGAAATATATTGAAGACTTAGATAAATGGAAGCAAATCACATGTTCAGGGATCAGAGGATGTAATATTGAAATGGCAGTACTCATCATATAGATGTACAGATTCAACACTAGCCCTGTAAAGTTCCAGCTGCATTTTTGCAAAAACTGACAAACTGATACTAAAATTTGTATGGAAATGCTAGGGATCCAGAATAGTACAAAAGAAAAGTCAAATAGAACAATTCACGCTTTTTGATTTCAAAACTTACTGCACAGTTGCACTAAGATAGTGTGGTACCAACATGAAGACAGTACAGATCAGTGCATTAGAATCAGGCATCAAGCTGGGCGTGGTGGCTCACGCCTGTAATGCCAGCACTTGGGAGGCTGAGGCAGGAGGATGGCCATGAGTTTGAGGCCAGCCTGGGCTACATAGTTCAAGGCCAGCCTGAACCACATAGTGAAACCCTATCTGACCGAAGAAAGGAAGGAAGGAAGGAAGGAAAAAAGAAAGAAAGAAAAAGAAAAAGAGAAAGAAAGAAAAGAAAGAAAGAAAGAGAGAGAGAGAGAAAGAAAGAAAGAAAGAAAGAAAGAAAGAAAGAAAGAAAGAAAGAAAGAAAGAAAGAAAGAAAGAAAGAAAGAACAATAACTGTAATAAGTGTGGTAACTTATGAGGGAGGGGGGACCTTTCAACAAAGAAAACTCCAGACCTGAATAGTTTTACTGACAGTTCTACCACACCTTTAAGGATGACATAACTCCAGTTCTACACAAATAAAAGGAGGAGTGAACACTTCATAACGCGTTGTGCAAACATAGCATTACCAAAACCAGACAAAACCATCACGAGGATAACAAACTGCCAAGCAGTGTCTTTCATGAACCTGAACCTACAATCCTCAGCATAGCGTTGACAAATCAAAGGCAGCAATAATATACTAGTGACCAAATGGATGCTGTCCCACAAATACAAAGTTGATTCACGCTAAAATCAGTCACATAACTGCACAGTCCACAGGCTGAAGGAAACCATACGATCATCTCAATTGCATCAGGCAAAGCATCTGACAGAATTCAACAGTCATTCATGACAAAAATTCAGCAAACTAGAACTAGAAGGAAAGAATACCTACAGAAAACCTGTACTCAGCATCATTCTGATCAGTAAAAGACTAGATCCTTTTTTTCTAAAGTCAGGAGCAAGGGGAGGAGGTCTGATCTCATTGTCTGATACCCTGCCAGAAGTCCTATGCAGTGCAGTGAGACAAGAAAAGAAAAATAAATGCTTATGGATGGGAAGGATGAAACTATATCCATTATCAGACAACATTATTATTTTTTGTTTTGGTTTGGGTTTTTTGGTTTGGCTTGGTTTTTTTTTTTTTTTTTTTTTTTTTGTGGGTACCGGGGGGTCGACCTCAGGACCTCGCGCGCCAGCAGGCGCCCGTGCCGCTGAGCGATATCACCGGCCCCTTTTTCGTATGTGGGATCCGGGAGTCGAACTCGGGCCCTCGCGCTTGCAAGGCAGGCGCTTATGCCGCTGAGCCATCTCACCAGCCTGGCTTGGTTTTTTGAGACAGGATCTCACTATTTGGTTCAGGCTGGCCTCAAACTCACTGTGTAGCCTAGGCTGGCCTCAAACTCACACCAATCCTCCTGCCTCCGCCTCCCAAGTGCTGGGATTACAGACGTGCAACACCACACCCAGCTCAGACAACATTATTCTGTGTATAACAACAAATGATCTTAAAATGCTGTTAGGTTAAGTGAGTTTTATACATCTGTAGGATACAGTCATCATTGTACAAAAATCAATTGGATACATATAACAAACAATTGGAAGTTTAAATTTAGCATCAGTACTATTTACAATAATGCCAAAATCAACAATACTTAGGCATATAAAAGAAATCTATATGCTGAAAATTACAAAAGACTGGTGAGGGAAATCAGAGAAGACCTAAGTAAGTGGAGACCATGTTCATGGGTTGGAAGACTCAGTAATGTGAAGATGTCAGTTCCCTAAATTGTATGTAAATCGATGCAAGCCCAACCAAAACCCCAATAGAATTGTTTTTATCAATAAGCTTATTATGAAATTGATGGGGAAAAGCAAAGAAACTAAAATAAGGAAAGAATTCTGAAATAGAAGGACAAAGGGGACTCAGCCTTAACTCACTGTAAAGTTAAGGTCATTAGGACAAGTGTGGAATTGGGGAAATTATAGATACACTCAGATCAGTGGAATGGAGAGCCCAAAAATAGAACCACACAAATATGTTCAATTGATTTTCAACTAAGGTGCAAAGCCAATCCAATTCAATGGAGAAAAGTTTTCAACAAGTGGTGTCATATGCCAGAAAAAAGAAGTTCAATCCATACCTCACACTTTATATGACAACTCAAAGTGAGTCATGGCTCTGAATGTGTAACCCAAGACTGTAAAACTTCTAGAAGGAAACAGAAGAAAATCTTCTTGACTTTGGATTAAACAGAGACTCCTTTAAACTGCTAAAGGCACAAGCCATACAAGATGAAAATGACAAATTAGACTTCATCACAATTTTAAACTGATCATTGAAATAATGCCATTAAGAACATGAAAAGATAAGCCACAGGCTAAAAGAAAATTGTAAAATATACACTTGATAAAGATCTTATATCTGGTATACTTTAAAAAAAAAGTCTCAAAATTCAATAAGGAAGAAAGGAACCCAGTTTAAAAAACTGTCAAAAGATTGGCACAGACCCTTCGCTAAAAGAGGTACATAAGCAGCAAACAAGCACGTGAAAAGGTGCTCGTAAGGAGTCAGTTACAAAGGAAGCACAGATCACCATAGTGCATCCCATCATGCATCCACCAGAATGATGAATTCTGGAAATCTGTCCATACCACATGCTAGCAAAGGACATGGAGCCACCAGAACACTCGTACCTGGTCATCCAAATGCAAAATATTGTAGATACTTTTGGAAAGTCGGGCTGTTTCTTATAAAGTTAGACATCCACCTCGCACACATCCCAGCAATCCTGCTCCTGGATATCCACGCAGAGCAATGAGAAGTGTTAGTGCAGACACCAATGAGTGCCTCCAGGAGCTTATTTATAGTCACCCCAACTGGAAGCAACTCAGATATCCTCCACTGATGAACAGATAAACTATGATAGAGTTAGAAAAAAATTAATGAACTGATACAACAGCACAAAAAATCACCAGTGTACCTTGCCAAGTGGAAGAAGACACTGAGTGGGCCACATACTGTGTGGCCCATTTACACAGTGCTACGGAGCAAACAAAACTGTAGGATCAGGGAACAGGTCAGTGGTGCCAGGTCTGGGGCACCAGGGAGGGCTGGACTACTGGGTCACTAAACATGCTGGAGTGCCAGGACTGTTCTCTGTCGTGATTGGCACAATCACATAACTGTAGCTTTTTGTTTCAGGTTGGTATTGCTTTTTTTTTTTTTTTTTTTTTTTAATTTTAAAAGAAAAATTAAAAAAACAAAATTTCAAAACAACATAATAGGAGGGTAACAATGGTTAATACATTATGTATTGTTATCTTTAAATTAGTTACTCAGAGTACAAGATATCAGCATTCAATTGTCTAAACATTACAGGCATAAACCTTTCTCTTCAATGAACTAAGCAAAATTAGTAGTGTGTCTATCTTAACCATGTTATATATAAATACAATTTTTTTCTTTTCCCCATTCCCCCATCCCAGACTCTCTTTCCTTTTGACCAGTTTCTTTCTGATTCATCATATCTATTGTACATTTTGGATCTTATTTACTCTTTCAGTTGGGCCGGTGAGATGGCTCAGCGGCGTAACCGCCTGCCTGGCAAGCGTAAGGGCCTGAGTTTGACTCCCAGAACCCACATAAGAAAAAAGGGCCTGCTGGCGCGCGAGGTCCTGAGGTCGACCCCCGGTACCCACAAAAATATAAATAAAAATAGTATTGCTTTTGTTTTGAGACAGGGTCTTGCCATATAGTCCAAGGTGGCCTTGAACTCACTCATAGCACAGGGTAGCCTTGAACTTGCAGCAGTCCTCCTGCCTCAGCCTCCCGAATGCTGTAAAGGCATGCATCATCACGCCTGGCTAAGGTGACTGTAAGGTTTTGCCAAAACCAGAACTGTTCCAAAAGGGGTGAAACTTGCTATCCATAATAAATTATATCTCAATCAACCTGACTTTAGGGGGAAAGAACCTTCCCCTCTTGTGATGAAGTCATAGTTAAGGAAGAGTATAGTAAGATAATACAAGTGCTCTTGTTTGGGTGTAAACAGATGTCTTGAGCTCTGATGGTCACTTCGAAGCCCACCATGGCCTGATGATTCACACTCAGAAAGGTGCTCCAGTGAGGGAGGTGCTGGTCCAACCAGCATGGGACTCTTCACAGCCTCCTAGCACACTGCTCTTCTGCCTGGAGGGTAGCTTTGTGTTTGTGTTAGAAGATGGGAAATAATAAAAATAAGCATCAAGGTGAGACGCGAGTGATGGAGCTTTTGTCCTTGCTCTATGCGGTAGAACGCACTTGTTCCAGTGGGTAGAAGCTGAGGCCCTGAGCACCTAGGAATTGAGTGTGGTATTAACCCACCTCTCCATGGGTTCCTCCCCCCTTATCCTTCACCCAGGCCTTTTTCAATTTTGATGGTCACATTCCTGCTCTGAATTTGATGCAACACACCTTGAAGCTTTTTAAATTCAGAGCAGTGGAAAATAAGACCCAGCCTCAAGATTCTTAGCTTCTCCACACAAGGCCCTACTCTCTGTGAAATGCCCCCAACTACCACTCCCTGTTAGCCTCTTGGGGGGGCTTTGTTCCCAAGCCCCAAGTTTCTCTTTGTGACCAGAACAGAGTGAGTGTCACTGGTCTGCAGCCCTCATGCCTCTATGGGAGGCCACAGAACTGTAATTGGTTTCTGTCTGAGGAGGAACCAAGAGGTGCAGAAATCCTGCATGTCGTGATCTTCATCATGTAACACACCACTCACAGCCTCCCGGAGCTCTGCTCAGAGGGAAGCACACAGCTGGGTCTCACGCTTGTTTACCAAAAAGCTCTTATTCAGCCAGGGGAGAAATGGCTGCAGGGCAGCACAGTGGGGCACAGGAAGGATGATTAAGAGTCTCCTAGAAGGGTTAATAATCATTAGCCAGTCTTATCATGTCCCTTTGTTCTGAGGAGCCCTGATCAGGTCCCAGAGCTCCCTGCACACTGCCTTCTCATGGCACACTCTGACCTCTCCTGTCTGTCCATCCCCCATCGCCTCCGCTGTAGCCTCTCTCCTTCCTGCCTCTGGCTGACCTGTGAGCCTGGTGGTCAGAGCTGACTGTGACCAGGAGGACACTTGGGGTGCAGCATTAGGGTCCCAGGCCCAGCCCTCCTGAGAGCTCAGCAGAGGCCTCTTCTGTGAGCTCCAAAACAACCAGCAGCCTTGCTAAGAGACAGGCCTGGGCCTGAGCCCATAGTGCTGTTGGTTGGTGACCACACAAGTGGCAGACTCTCTGAGACCCACCAGGCTTCCCATGTGGGGGCTGCCTCTGGTCCTTGCCATCACTGTCGTTGTCTTTGAAGCCTGCCCAAGTCCTCCTCACCCCCCAGTCTGGAGCAGTGGGCTCTGGGCAGGGACACAGAGAGCTGGTCAAGGGCCTGGAATTCTGTCCCCTCAGTCTATCCCCATCCCCGCTCAAAGCACCTTTGAGACCTCTTCCTCTAGCACACTCCCAGAGAAACCCGAGTCTCATTAAAGTGCAATATCTCCCTTCCTACACAGGCTTTGAGTTTTTTCCCTTATTATTGCTCTACATTATTGGTCATTTGTCATTTCTTTTCTAATAAGCTCTGGATTGTCATAAAATGAAACCAGTTGTTATGAATCCACAGTCTGTCCCATGAGCCGTTGCAGGGTTGTTTCTAAACCAATAAGCATTTCAAGGGAGGCATTTGGCACCTTTTCCTGTTATTTCTGGGTTTGGGTGTCCTCTGTTGCTGTTGTTGCTTTTCTGCCGGTGTGAGTTTTTGTGATTTTTAAGAAGAAAAAGAAAAGAAAGGGCATTGCAATAAAATGCTAGAAGACAAACTACAGGCCACCTGTGAGAACACTGGGAGTGTGGGGTTTGCTTGTTTGTGTTTTGCTGTCAAAGATGATGCCATGCATTCAAGGAGATGCAGAAGTATTCTGTGAACTTGTATGAATGAGAGCCGCTCAGAGCTCCCTGTGTGTGGAGGCCCCTTGATTCCCAGCCACAAGCACGCTCACAACACACGCCTGGCCAGTCTGCTCAGGGTTCTTTAGCCCATGCTTTCTTTACCAGAGGAAGCAGCTATTAAAATGACAGATATGGGTGCTCTTTGCCTTTGCATTGTCATCCTGGTTGACCCTGAGTTTGGTCACATAAACTCTGTGCACTATCAGCCAGGAAGAAGTAGGATTTTATCTTTTTACCTTGTTTGATTTCTACTCTATTTTGGGACTTTACAACTAACTCTTAGCTTTCTAGCAGGGAATCAGAGTCCACCAAATTTATCCAATGGGTGTAAGATGAAGGAAATACACCACTATTATACAAACAAGGGTTAGTGTTAAGTCAGTAAGTAGGCGGTGCCCAGCGCTCAGGGTCTGGAAGGCACTGCCTAGATCTCCGCTCACATCCCTGTTAGCCTCATCCTCCCAGGGGAGTGGATAGCAGGCCACTCCCCAGGGTCTCAGCACCTCAGGCCTGGGGCATGAGGTAGAGAGGCACTGCCCTTTGAGCTCTGCAGCTGCTGGGAACTCTCAGGTTGGCCACGAACTCTGCTCCGTGCCTGGCTATGGACTAGATGACCACAGGCTGGGCTGGATGACCCTGAGGCAGGGGAAGCTTTTTATCTAGAAACTGACTATTTTCTAGTTGCTGAGAGTAATTGAGTGTTTTGTCATTGAAGATCCCTGAAGAACACGACCTGGAAAGCCAGATCCGAAAGGAGCGAGAGTGGCGGTTCCTGCGGAACACACGCGTTCGGAGGCAGGCGCAGCAGGTCATCCAGAAAGGTAAGGCCTCCAAGCACACAGTCTCCCCAGAAGGAGAGGCTGGGTTGGGGAGGGAGGGCGGCCCAGCCCTGTGAGCAGACCATCTGCCGGGCCCCAGGACCTTGCCCCACCTCCCGCTGGCCCAGGGTACCCCTGCACCTCCCTTGCAGATAAGGACACAGGCTGGTGGAGATGAGGTCATTTGAGGTCATACAGCAGCTGGAGCTGGGAGCCAGGAAAGGACAGACTGCAGGAAAGGGCTGCCTCGGGGAGGGGGCCATGCTGCCCTGGGCACTGTCAGCAGAGTCAGTCCCCCAGCTGCTGGCGGCCTCTCAGAGGACCAGTACTTCTGTACTTTAAGGTTCCCAAACGGGGAAGGGTCAAGCCCTCTGGGGCCCTGGGGGTACATGTCTCACATTGCAGGGTGTCCTTTCCTGGGAATATAAAACAGAGACACAGGCCTGGTCCTGTTCAGCTGGTCTCCGCATGTCCCTGAGGTGATTGTTAACTCTGTCACCCAGACTGCATTGCAGTCACATCTTCACCAAGCCTTTTCCCAGCTTTGCCAACAGACACTAAAATCACCCCCTTGCATGCACCTTGTTTGCTCCCAGCCTTGCCTGGAGAATGGACAGTGAGTGGCTGAGGATAGCAGGTGTGCACCACCTCCAGGGCCAGCGAGAGTGAGCGCCTGCGAGCAGGTCTGGGCTGTGCCCCCTCACCTGCCTGGGGGCCGTGCAGGAAGTAGGGAGGCCTGAGGTCAACAGAGATGAGAGCCAGGCAGCCTCACCCAGGGCCACACCCACAGTTCCAAGCACTGAGAAGTGTCCGTCCCACATCTCCAACCCAGCAGCCAAGGGCCCTTCCTCACAAACCAGCCACAGCTGGAGACCTACCGCTGCCCAGTACAGTGTGGCCAGTCTGCAGTGCCCTCCCCTGCTCTAGATTCACATTTGACCTCGCCTCCCTGTCCCGTGGGATTCATGATGATGATGTGTTACCTTCTGAGTTGAGATTGAAACCCCACAAGACAGACTGTTTCCTTTCCCCCCCCCCCCCAACCAGAGGCCTCACAGCTTCTGTCCTGGCCTGGCTGCAGATGTAGGGTGGCATCTGTCTCTGTCAAGTGACCCCCCCACACGTCCTGCTCCATTGGGCACAGAGCCATCACTGTTGGCCCCAAGGTTAGCCATGTTGTAGAAGCACTTTCCCACCTGCCTCACCCACATCTACACACTCTCCCCAAAGTGCTGCTCCGCTAAGAACTGACCTTGCTGTGGACCTCTCTTCGTGCCTCTGCCAAGGCACTGGCAGACTACGTTCAAAGCACTCAGTGTCTTGGAATTCCGTGTATGCTGTCCCAGCAGCCAACACCCAGGCATGTGCAGCCGTGGCCCTCTCACATCACAGGCTTGGGACACAACTGTCTGGGAGGGTGTGGTTCTTTAGGCCTCCAGCCTACACGTTAGCTGCCTGTGGCTCAGAGGCTGGCCTGGCTCACCTCAGTAAACCTGAGAAGAGCCATCCCCTGCGGCAAGGGCCACCCAGAGCCAGGCACTCAAGAAACAGAAATGGGTTTTCTAGACAAAAATAAAAAAGAGTATCTTTATAAACCAGAGTTAATCATTCTAAAAAGAGCACACAAGAACACACAGGAAGAACTAGTGAGCTGCTGGGAACATCAGCAGGTGAGACTGGGACACGCTGATAGACTCGACGCTGGGAATGAGGGTACGGCACGCAGCCAGGCTGTCTGCAGTCACTGCCACGTTCAGCATTGGGATGCAGTGTGAACTTTTTTATTTTACAGCCAGCTGCGTCTTAGGAAAACAATGAACGGTGGAGAAATGATGCCTGTAGAGTGAACAAAATTAAGCAGAGACAGGAGTTGGGCAGGTCCATGTAGGTTCTCTTCCGTCCCTGAGCCACCTCTCAGTAATCCCTGGAGACATTCCTGACCTTAGCTGTCACCCCTGATACTTGCTTACATACACAATGCATTCGCTGACAGGGTGTTTCCCTTTATCTTTCCATGCTCAAAATTATGACCATTCTTGGTTCCCTCCAAAAAACCTTAACTAAGAATGAAGGTGCCCCAGGATAGAGACTGTGTTGCTGCCACTTAAAACTGCAGGGTTGTTTTCCTCAATTAGTGTAACCCCTCTGATCACAAAGCAGTTTTATCTCCTGACCACTGCCGCTGGTATTTGCCTCTTAAGAAAGAGAGGCTGGGGGATCAGCAGGTGGCAGCGCAGCTGACTGAGTGCCGAGCAGTGTCAGCTATCCTGGCTAGCCAGCCCTGACACTGCAGTCCTGGTTCCTGGTTCAACCTGAACAGCATAGGCCACAGGTGTGCATGTGGCGGGGGGAGGGGGGGCCTGCTTACGCAGAGCCCATAGCAATGCCCAGCTCAGAATCACCCATACACTGGTGCCCCAGAGGGAGTTGGCCTGCTGCCAAGCATCAGGCCCACTGCTTCCCACAAGAAGACCTGAGGACCGCCCTAGGCTCTCCAGGCCAGACTGGAAGTACAGCCAACCTGTGCTGTGAATGCGCGAGTGCTCTGAGTAAACCTCGTTCTTCACCGAAAGCAGATCCAAACCCATCTTGACTCTGCATCTTAGCCTCTTCACGGGTCCTTCTCGAGGAAGCTCTTGTGAAGCCATGAGGGTGTGTTTCCTTGTGCCAGTGTGGCCTGGTGAGGAAACCCGTGTCCCCTCTCCATGGGCCTTGTGATCTTCAGGTCATGTGACTTCCTGGCCAACCTCTTTGTAGACAGAAGGCCAGCACCTTACCTGGGTCTCGGGTTGTGACGGCCACGCCCGTGTTTCAGCTTCAAGTCTGTGAGTCAGAGCTCTTAGGCTTCATTCCTAAGTCCTTAACGCTGTCTCCGGGACTCCTCACCAGCTGAGGTTGCCCCAGGCCGAGTATGTACAACTCGATGAGTGGTGACGGAATGCTTGCAAAGTATCTAGCTGTGTGCCAGGAGCTCTGGGGAGTTTGAGCAAAGGCACAGGTGGGGACATACCCTGAGGACGCACTGGCTGACATCACCCCCTCACCCCCTACTGCGTGCTCTGGCCCCTCTTTCCCTCTGTCTCCGTCGCACCTGCCAGGGTCCCCACACGCAGGCGGTGATGCAGCCTCCCTGAGATGCGGTGTGCATGTTGTTGGGCGCCAGCCTCATCCATGCGCTTCCTCTGCAGGCATCACCAGGCTGGATGACCAGGTGTTCCTGAACAGGAACCCCGGCGTGCCCTCCGTGGTCAAGTTCCACCCCTTCACGCCCTGCGTGGCCGTGGCAGACAAGGACAGCATCTGGTAGGCACTGTCCACGGCAGACTTCTTTCCTGGGGAGCAGTCACCCCGGAGCCGTAAACCCGCATCCCTTCCCCCATCACCACTGCTCTTCCTCACAAAGTGGACGCCTGTCCCTCTTCACCTCTGTCTCCGAGGCCCAGCCCGCCCTTGCCTCTTTGGCCGCAGGACAGTTGAAAGTTCTAATCGTAGGCCACACACAGAGCCCGGAGCCTCCAAACCACTTCCGTAATAAAGAAGCTGGCATGTGGGGGTCTCCCTGATTACCTCCTCTGAAAACACAGTGCGCAACCGAAAATCAGTGATCACAAGGTACCCAGTGTCCCAAAAAGAAGCCCAAGTTTAATTTAGAAAAAGTCTCACCCTTGTGCGGTGGACAGAATACCTGCCTGTGGGGGAGGAGTGTGAAAGGACTCCTATAGCTTATAAAATGCCTGTATTTTTCACCTCTGTTTCTTACTTCTCTCTCTCTCTCTCTCTCTCTCTCTCTCTCTCTCTCTCTCTCTCTCTCTCTCTCTCTCTGTGGTAAAATTTACCTCTTAATCATGTTTAAGTGCACCATCAGGCCATTAAGCACATTTACAGTGTTACACGAATTGAACTCAGGAGCACTCTTACCAGTGAGCTACATCTCCAGTAATTTTTTTTTATTTTGAAAGGGTCTTGCTAAGTTGCCCAGGCTGGCCTCAAACTTGCAATCCTCCTGCCTCAGCCTTCTGAGTAGCTAGGGTTACAGGTGTGTGCCACCATGCCCAACTCAGAACTTTCTCATCTTCCCACACTAAAACCCTGTCCCCATTAAACAATCACTCCTCATTCTCCCTACCCAGCCCCTGACAACCCCCACTCTACTTCTACTGAATTTGACAACACGAGGGACCTTGAGTGAGTGAAAGTGTACAGTATTTGTCCTTTCGTGTCTGGCTTATTTCACTTAGCCTAGTGTTGTCCGAGTTCATCCATGTTTTGGCATGTATCAGAATTCCATTTCTTTTGAATGCTGAGTCATATTCCATCCTGAGGTGGGTCCCATTTTGTTCATTCATTCATCTGTCACTGGACACTTGGGTAGTTGACTGTCGTGAATAGTGGCTATCTGGGCTGCCATGAGCAGTGCTGCTGTGAACATGGGTATACAAACACCTTTCTGTTCAGGTCTCTGCTTCCCGTTCTCTTGGATGTACACCCAGAGGTGGAATGACTGAACTCTGTGGGCTGTGTTTGCTTTCTTGGGGAACCGCAGTCCTGTTTTCCATAGTGGGTGCCTCTTGCATACCCCCCCATCAGAGCACAGGGGCTATAGTTACTCTACATCCTCACCCATGCTTGTGATTTTCTGCTTTTTGATGGTAGCCATCCTGTGGGTGTGAGGCGGGGTCTCACTGTAGCTTGGAATTTGCATTTCCTTAATGACTAGTCTTATTCCTCTTATTCCCTCAAGTTTTTGGGACTGGGAGAAAGGGGAGAAGCTGGATTACTTCCACAACGGAAACCCACGGTACACCAGGGTCACTGCCATGGAGTACCTGAACGGCCAGGACTGTTCCCTGCTGCTCACAGCCACCGGTGAGTGGGCCTGGCCAGCTGAACCCAAGCCAGGTGCAGGGTGGGGCAGGACAGAGGTGAGGTCCTGAGGCTCATGAAACACATTGGTTCAGTTCGTCACCTTGCAAAGGGCACTGCTCAAATGAGGGCCACTGCTGTTCAGAAGTGGGGGCTTATGAGGGACAGGGTGTGGACACAGGCAGGAGCACAGAGGTGACTGGGACTGTGTCTTCCCAGCTCTGGGCCCCAGCCCTTCTATCTCGGGAAAAATGCCCTGTCAGCCTCTGCCCTCTTTGTAGGAGACCCAGGTGGCCACAAGTAACACCCAGGAATGAGGGAGGAAGCTAGGGCCTGCACAGCCCATAGCATTCTGGGGCCACCAGCTGGTTCCCACCTGTGATATGGCCCTCGGCATGTGTTCCTGCTTCCTTTGCAGGCCAGGCCTGAAGGACAGCCTGTCAGGAGTGTCTCAGCAATGGAGTGGGTCTCATTCCGGATAAGTTTCAGGATTTTTTCCCCTTTGCTCTGAGACATCTTAATTTCATGCTCATATTGGTTGCAGCAGTAGTTTTCCAAGTCAGTTACCCTGGGCAGCAGTTGTTTTCCTTTAGCACTTTGAAGCCAGGGTTCTGTGGATGGCCCCTTGCTCACGAGAAGCACCAATGGTAGAGCTGCACAAGTAGTAAAGTAAAGCAGGGTGACAGACAGGGGAGGCATCCTGTCACGCACCCTGGGTCCTCTGTCCTGCCCTTGTTCTGTCCTGGACTTGGGCATCGGAGCCTCCCAGGTTGGTGATTGTTACTGACAGCATGACTACCTTCTCCTTCTCTCCCTTTCTTTCTTTTTTCTTTGTAATACTGGTGACTGAAACCAGGCCCTTCACACTGAGTTGCGTCCCCAGCTCAGTATTTTGTTTTTGTTTTGTTTTGTTTGAGACAAAGTCTTGCTAAGTCACTAAGTTGCCCAGCCTAGGTTGAACTCTGGATCCTCCTGCCTCAGCCTGCCAGAGTGCTGGGACTACAGGTGTACACCACCACTACTGGCCCTGGCTCCTCCTTCAAAGCATTGACTCCCTGTGCCCAGCGTGACTATGAGGAATGGCAGCCACCCTTCCAAGCAGTGCACCTCAGGCACAAGTAGGGTGAAACCCGCGTCCAAAGCCATCCTCCCCACTGTAGGCATTGGACAGCTAAGAGGAGACCATGTGCAGTAGGGACCAGCAATACTGAGCCCAGATTAGGACAGGTCAGACATGAGCACCTTTGAGCACCAAGGGTTGGGGGCATCGGAGAGGGGCCTCAGAAGGGCTTCAGTTCCCAGGCAGGGACAATTACTGCCAAGTGGACATCAGAGAACAGACTCTCATGCAGGGTAAAGGCCTGGCTTTAGCTCAGCTCAGTGGGGTCAGTGAGGCCGGAGCGGGGTCCTAGGGACAGAGACTCATACCATGCACGGACCCATGTCCCTGCCCAGGTGCTGGAGGACTCCTTGGAGCCTTACAAAGCAGGAAGGAGGGCACCTTTCCTGCTCTGCAGTCTGGAGATTCCCTCAAATGCTCTGACTGACGTGTGCAGATCACCACAGGGGGTGGGGGTGGACAGGAGTGAAGCCCCTGAAGGTTGTGTCCTCTGTAAAGATGGCTACAAGATGAGAAAACAAGTGACTAGGAGGCCAGGGAGCCAGACCTGGCTGGTCTTCAGCTTCAGCCAAGCCCCACTCACTGCCAGAGAGGGAGGCTCAGTACTAAGAGCTCAGGGGAGGAGCTGCCCAGCTGGCCAGTGTCACGCTCTACAGCTCGCAGAGGCCCAAGACGTCACAGGTCTCCTCTGCCTTTGGTGCTGGCTTCCCCGCTGTCCAGATGTGAATCTGCAGACAAAGTGGTAGAGACAGGCATGCAGAGCACTGTCCGCATTTTGCGGGTTGTGCCCCGAGGCATGGGCCTGAGCGTGACCTGCAGGGAAGGGGCCTGACCCCCATGTCAAGCCAGGCCAGGCCAGGCCAGCACAGGGCACATCCCTCCCTCTCTCTTCCTCAGACGATGGTGCCATCAGGGTCTGGAAGAATTTTGCTGACTTGGAAAAGAACCCAGAGATGGTAACTGCATGGCAGGGGCTCTCAGACATGCTGCCGACAACACGAGGTGAGTCTGTGGCCTCCAGAGGAGGAGGTCCAGAATGAGTACCAAGAACCCCGTATTCTCCCTAATCCAGGAGTGCTGGAGATGCGGTTCCAGTGCCTCTCAGCCAGTTCCCCCATCTCTTCAGAACCCCTGAAATCCTCACCCAGCAGCCTCCCTGGCAGCCACAAGAGTATGTAAACCTCAGGGATTCAAGTGCCCTGCCGAGCCTCAGGCGTGGCCCTGAGTGGGGGCCGGCACCCATGGGTAGGGCTGTCCTCAGCCAGGTGTGACTTGGAAAAAGGTACTGTCACTGGCTGGGCCTGCGTGGGCAACACCACGTGCTCCTTGTGCCTAACTGCATGCCCTGGGAGTGGTAACCTGGACAGGGCAGAGGAGGCCAGGGGGCTCAGTGGCTTTGCATGTCGCCTGTGCCACCCCACAGCTTGAGAGGAAGGAAGTGCCCCTCTGTCCTTCAGGAAGGCCTCTTCAGGAGTCCAGAGGGCCTCCAGGTCAGGCCTTTGGGTTCTGTGTTCCCAGAGCCTCCCAGGCCCAAAGTGTTTGCACTGTGGGACCACCGCCCTCCAGCATGACACTTGTGCCCTGCTGACACTAGGTAAAGAGTAGTGGTGGCCCTGCGCATGGCTCTTTCTGTACCAGTGAGTTTGGTCTTCTTCTGTATCCTGCCAGACGTGCCCTCCTCTCGGCCAGCTGTCCCTGTGAGGCCTGCCCTGGATCTCATGGTCCCACCTCTGCCCTTCCATTCTGGAGAAAGGCCAACCCTGGGCTAGTTCCTGTAGTTGGGGTAGTCCAGGGCAGACATTTCCTCATATTTTGTTTCTTTAATTCTTTCGATTTTGTTCAGGGGGAGCCTCATCTATACCTTCCCCCAACACAGCCACATCCACCTCACCTGGGCTCCTGTGAGTGGCCGCGTACTCAGCACAGCACCTGCCATCTGTGTCTTGCCGTCCCCCATATGGTCTGCCCTCCTGCCCCACAGGCCCCTCACTGCCCTGCACAGTCCTGCTGATGGCAGCTCTGTAGCGGATGGGTGCCTGAAGCAGCCCTGTCCCCATGGTGTTTACAGGCTCTCCTCATCAGGGTTGCCTTGCAGGACACCTTGCAGATGACTTGACTTGCCTGCGTAGGTCGAGTTCCTCAGGACACTGGCCACAGGGTCTTCAGTGGTCAGCTTCCCACATAGGGGCAGCAGGGCCTGGTCGGAGGCAGAGTTGGGCTTGGGAAGGGCAGGGTCACAGTGTCTCCTCCTGTACCTGCTAGGCACTCCCATGCACCTGGCAATGTCAGTGGGTGGCTCCGAGATGTAGAGAAGAGTCTTGCTCGTGATCTTGCCCTTGCTTTTCTCAAGGAAAAGGATAATAAGGAGGGAGCAGAGGGATAGGGGTGGTAGGTGCTTGTTGCGTAGCCTGGCTAAGGAGGAGGGGTGCAACTGGAAGCACAGAGCAGCTGCCCTGGCCCTTGGCTGCCCTCCACTCACCTCTCAGCCCCAGAGGCCCCAGACTCACCTGGTATGTGGACAGTTCCTGGCTGCAGGTGTCCACTGGCACCTGGACCCCATACCTGCTCTTCAGAATGAGTATCTCACCCCTACCTTCCTCTGCACCCTTCCAGCCCTTCTGCAGTAGGAGGGGTGGTGGGTGACAGCTAGGGGTACTGTCAGGTGAAGTACTGTCAAGTGAAGTTGGCCCCAGGGCTGTGGCCCTCCTGTCAAGCTCTGAGCCCCAGTTGAGAAGCAGAATGAGTGGCCAAGACCCTGTACTCATGCTGTAAGGTGGCAGATGCTGTGTTCATGGGCCTGCAAGCCTCCCTTGCCACTCCTCACCCCCAGACTACTTGTTCTGCCTCTGAGCAGGAGCTAAAGCTGACTTCCAAATCTGGGCTCCAGAGCTTCTGCCCAGACAGAGGCACCGTCCTCTGCTATTCTGGTCAGTGGCCCTGGCTCTGCTCCACAGCTATCCAGGCTCTTCTGAGCCCTCTCAGAGCCACTGAGGCAGCTCTGGTCAGTTTGTCTGCATGGACTGTGCGTTTCTAGCTCCAAACCCCCAACTGCACCTTCTCCCACCCAAAGGCCCATCTCACCTGTCCACAGGAACTTTAGCTGCAGTCACAGAAGCTGAAACACTAGAAGTCCTGGTGTCTTCAGGGCAGCACCTTCAGTTTCCCTTATAGATACATTTTTTTAGCCAAAAACACTGATAGTTGATGCTTATGTTTGTCCGGCAGATGTCCACCTCATCCTGCAGCTGGGCATCCTCTGGCTGGAGCAGCCATGGTGCTATTCCTTCTGTCACTTTCTCTCTTCCTTCCCTGTCTATGCCAGTTATTCTTCTATCCTGGTTTGGTTTAACCTTGCTTAATTTTGCTTTGACTCATCAACTTACTTGTTCCACCCCTTGTGTTGTCCCTTCCTCCTGTCACCTGCTGCTAAGATAGCATCAGCCTGTGAGCATGCAGATTTCACTGGGCGAGTCAGTTGCCTATGGAAACCCCTGAGAAAAGGGACTCAGGTTGCTTCCTCGAAACTAAGGGGTTGTGATTGCCCCGCCTGGGCTCCTCATCCCCCAAGGCAGATGTGAAGCGTGAGTCTTCAACACCCTTCCTTCTCCCACCCTGCTGCCATGTCTAACAGTGGCCACGGAGGTTCTGAGTCACCTCACACTGACCTAGGGACAAGCCTTCTGAAGCATGGATGTCACTGAAGCCTCCTCAGTCTCCTAGCATGGTGCACTCCCAAATGAGCCTCAGCCATGGGACCTGCCCAAGGAAGTTGGTCCAGAATAAAATTTTTTCCCCATCTAAGCTTTCAAAAAAGATCCTGTCTTTTTCAGAATTTGATGCAAAGTCTCTGGAAGCATCTGTTGCCATAGAAACATGGATTGTAAGTTTGGTATCTCAGATGCCCGCAGATACACAGTGTCAAAGACAGGCTAGCAAGACCCTGAGAACTAAAACTAGCTCTTTCTCTGGTCGTGCTGTTGTGGGAAGTTATAAAAGAATAGAGCCTCACTCATCCGACACAGATATACTTCTGGAGCTGATTCGCAGAGTCTACATTTCACAGGGTGACCACTTTCCAGTGAGTCACAGCTGCCTTAGCATAAGCTGCAGGTGCTGTGCGATGTCAGATTTATAGGGATGGAGGTGGGCCATGTCCCATGGACCTTCTGGACTCACATATTAGGACTTTGTGAAGAATTGTTATATTAAAAGTTCAAAAGGAAAGAAAGATGGTTAAGAAAACTCCAAGATTGACTCTGTCTCCATCTCTGTGCATTTTAAAGGAGACTCTTAAAACCCAAGCAAAACCAATGGGGGGCAGTAGGAAAGATGTGGCAAAACTACTTCCTCCGAAATCCTAAAGAAAGGCCAGAGGACCTCTGTTTATAGGGCCTGTGGGTGGGCAGAAGCTGGCGGCCTCACTGTATCCTTCCAGTAGTTGGTCACACCCTTGGATGTCCAGAGCTGGTGTCTGGGATAGCAGCAGGCCCTCTAGACCAAGCTTTTGGGCCACAAGCAGAACAAAAGCATCCTCCAAATGCCACTGTCAGAGCCAGGCATATTTCCATTCCCAGGGTGGAGCTGGAGGCAGCCAGGATGACACAGGAGCAGGGAGTGTCCCACCAGCCTCAGTATGTGGATGCCAACATGCATCTGGGGCTTTGGTCAGTTACTAATAGTCATTAACTGGGCAGCCAGGAAGCAAGCAGAGAGAGGACCCCAAGGCGTGGACACCGTGGCCAGGCAGAGAGAGCCCGTGAGTCCAGGGCCACAACTCCCGAGGGCCTCAGGTGGGGTGCTGCAGGCCTTGGAGGTCATTCTGGACTGGCTGCTGGGCCTGAGGCTGGTCACCAGTCTGGTGGAAACGGAGATGGTAACCAAGCTCTGAAGGCTCGTGCTCTAAGGGAGGAAAAGAGGATATTGCACTGTCCACCTTGGGACGGCCTCTCCTTCCTCATCCTGAGGTTGACACAATACGGCTGGTCAGAAGGGTTCAGGGAGGCCAACTGGACCTCGGCCCCATGCAGAGGCTGGGCTGGGGAAGGGCGCAGCCTTCGATCCTGACAGTATGATACTGATCTGAGGTCCCCTTCTAGGGCAGCAAACCCTTAGGGATGGTAGGTTTTGCGAAGGTCAGATACAGCTAAGAAAATGCCCTTGAAGTTCCCAGAGTGTGCCCTCATTCTTCATTTTCAACCAAAACCTGCCAAAGAGGCTGTTCTGACAGGGCAGCACGGCAGGAACAGTCCAGAGCACGGCCTGACAGGGAAGGCTCTGCAGTTGGTTACATTCACCTAAAAACCCTCGGTGCTCGCCATCCTGGTGTGGGGCTGGGCTGCCCCAGTGACGTATCCCTTTTCTGGGGTCTGACGTGGTTTCTCTGTGATAGGCATGAACCCCTGCCTGGGGTCCTGGCCCCCCACCCAGCCCATATTCTCTCCTAAGAGAAATGTTAGAGACTAAATCTGTCCCCCAGATTCATGTGTTGAAGCCCTGTCAGTGAAATGGAGATGGGGGCTTTGGGAGGTGACAAGGTGACTGAGAAATAAGAACCATGCAGTCTACAGTATTTCATTATGGCAGCCTGAGTTAAGAACAGGGAGAAAGAACCCCAGAGCCCTCACATGGCTTGAACCTCCCGTGCCCTGGTGAGCAGGGTGTCAGCAGACCTGTCTCAGGATGGCAGGGTCTTGTCATTGGCAGCCTTAGCATCGCTGCCACAATCTGTAGGTCAGCCCTGGTCCTGGAGAGGCCTTGGCATTGCTGAGAAATCTGAAACAACTGCCCCCTGTCTGACAGGGTGGCGTGGGCTGTCGGCCTGCATGGAGCCAGCAGTCCCTCTGAAGAACAGCCCCAGGGACACTTGCTGAGGCTGGCCCAAAGCCGCACTCCCAGGGGTCCTCCACCAGTGTTGTGGTGCACCTCCTGCAGCACCTTTCCCTGGCAAGGACCTGGGGAGGGAAGGGCCAGTGTGCACTTGTGAACCATCCATGGTCCCCGCTCGGCGGCTTCTGCTCAGTGAGCTACACTCCCCGTGTGGAACCTCCGACCTCGCTTCCTGACCCAGCTTCTGTCCCTTCCACCACAAGGCTTCAGTGTCATGTGCTTCACTATCTGGCAGCAAACATACCCCCCAGGATTTAGGGGCTTGTTGTTGTGAAGACAGATCTTTCCTCTGCTGGACAAACAGGCAGACACATATTAGCACCATACCAGAGGACCGTTCTTTGTGTTCTGCCCAGCTGAGTCTCAAGTCACAAACTTGCTGTCCATTTGCTTCTAGGCTTTCGGCCCTGTGGCCTTGCATGAAGTACCATCAACCCCCCCTTCTTCCCCATTACAGGTGGTCAACATCATATCCACATGGCTTCCCCGTGGAAGGGATTTCCAGAAGCAAGAACCACATCTAATCTTAGACTTGGGCCCCCAGCAATGCTAAGGTTCCTTGAAAAGCAATATTGAGACTCTTGGAAAAGCAATGCTAAGGTTCTTGGACAGGGGCTTTCTTCCCATGTTTTCTTTCTGCAGAGGTTACCTCTGGAAAACTTTTAAGACTCTCTTAAAGAAAAGAGAATGGTGGCCAGAGGGTGGAGCCCAGACCTGGGGAGGTGGTGGGGTCTTGGTTAGGAAGAGGCAGCAGGACCAGCCCAGAGCCCCAGTAGCCAGACAGGTGGCAGGGAGAGTAAGCCTGGGAAATAGGCAGATCAGAGTCCTGGGTGAGAATCAGTCTCTAGTTGATTCAGATAGAGGATGACTCATCTGTTCTTGGGGTTCCTTGCTCCCCTCAGCAGATACTAGACACCAGTCCCAAGAGACCGCAGGACGTCCCCTCCTGTTCCAGAGCCTGCTCAGTTTCCCCACAGGCCCCAGTTCTGGACCTCAGCCTGCCTGTGTCCTCACAGGTGGCTACATAGGCCAGGAACCCAAAGCCCAGAGCTGCATGGACACTTCTCTCTTCCCTTTCTTTTCCCTTTTTGTTTTCTGTGTTTTTCGTTGTTGAGGTGGTCACACCTGGAGAGACTGGACATGTGCAGCACACATGGCCTGTGGTTCCCTTCCCAGGGACTTCCTCCTGCTGCACACAGGGCAAGTGAGGACATTGCTGGTTGTGATGTGGTTTCCAGAGTTGGCACATAGCTAAAAGATTGTGCACTGGAATGCAATGTGATTTAAGTGAATTAAGTGGGTCTCTTTGTATTGAGTTGAATAAATCCTTGACCTCTAAAGGAAAAAAGCAAGTTGCTAGAAAATAGACTCCATTTTGCAGCTGGTGAATGTTTTGAAGTGCGGGAGGCATGTCTTACAGTTTGTGAACATGTAGACCAAGTTCAGGCTCCTAGGGAGACACCCTCAACCCACAGACACTCATCTGGGGCAGAGGGCCCAGGTAATGCTTTCACTGTGTCCAAAACGACTTTCTGAGCTGGGGTACAGCTCAGCAGTAGAGTGCTTGCCTACCACATGCAAAGCCCTGGGTTCCATCCCCTACTCCCAGGAAAAAAAAAAAAAAAAAAAGTATTATTTTTTTTTGAGACAGAGTCTCACTATGTAGTTCAGGCTGGACTTGGGCTCACTATGTAGCCCAGGCTGACCTCAAACTTGCGGTGATCCTCCTGCCTCAGCCTCCTGAGTGCTGGGATTATAGGTGTGCGCCACCACGCCTGCACAGCAAAAATTTTAAAGAGAATAAAATAGTACCTTCTTTTCTTTAAAAAAAAATGGCAAAATCTTAGCAACCATTAGATTATGGGCACAGGGATTTATTTCTTTTTTTGTTCTTTCATGTATTCTTAAAATATATATAACTGTGTTTAAGTCTTGTCAGCTGGGGGTGTAGCTCAGTGGTAGAGCACTTGGCCTAGCATGTATAAGGCCTTGGTTTCAATCCCCAGCACCTCAACAAAATAGTTTTAAACAGAGACCATTATATGAGTGTGCAGGTCACTCCCTGTCAGTCCTAAGGCACTCTTGCTTCCTTTATTTATTTTTATTTTTTTGAGATGGAATGCTATGTTTTGCCATGTTGCCCAGACTGGCCTCAAACTCCTGGCCTTAAACCATCCTCCAGCTTCAGCCTCTCAAATAGCCGTGGCTATAGGTGTGCACCACTGTGCCCTGCCAGGCAGCCCTTATTTCATTCTGCCTGTCCACCAGTGTCCCCAACCTTGTATTCAGTCCCCTCTCCATAATGCTGGCAGGTGCAGCTGCCCCATGGCCTGTGCAGAGTTCCTTCTTTTCTTAAGTTGGGGTCCTGGAGATTTGATGTGGCCAGGAAAGGACTCATCTTCATGCCATTGTGGCCATTCTGAGGTCACCAGACCTGCCAGTTGTGCCCCAGCATTCCAAAGGATTTGCCATCTCACTGTTCCTCCAGCAGATGCTTTGGGTGTAGCTAGGTTCTGAGGAGGCTCAGAATGCCAGCCTTGGAACTGCACTGACCTGGACTCAGGGCATCCTGGGAGCCCCAGCCCCAGCTCACATGGGGCACATTGACCCACCTGATGGGTTAAGAGCTGGCAGATGCTCCTTGGAGCCGCTGAGTGAGTGGCTGCCCAGAACAGCCCCCAGCCTGCCTGGCACCCTCACCCTAACCACTTCCTGCTGTGTCTCCCAGGAGCCGGGATGGTGGTAGACTGGGAACAAGAAACCGGCCTGCTCATGAGCTCAGGGGATGTGCGGATTGTCCGGATTTGGGACACAGACCGTGAGACGAAGGTGCAGGTAACCATGGTGGGCCTGGCAAGTGCCTGGTCACTGTGCAGGTCCCCTTACCCCATCCTACCAGTCTCTCCCCTCTCCCCTCACTGTAGATAGCCATGACCTGTGGACTGCAGGTGCAGTCCGTGACTGCCTCTTGCTGTCCAGGGGAGGCAGGTGGAGAAGGATGTGCCTTGCTGTTGGATGAGAACCCAGCTCCACAGCCTTGGAAACTAATTACCTCTGGATGTACATTAATCATGGCACTTTGACCCTGCATTGCAGTGTAATTAAGCCTATGCTAATCCTAATTATTTTCAAATATTGTTTTATCTGTGCAAATTAGGGAATATCAGAAATCAGTTGGTTGAAATATTTTAAATTAGAATGATTAATTATTTCACTGTGAGCTTTTTTTTTTTTTTTTTTTGTGGGTACCGGGAGTCGACCTCAGGACCTCGCACGCCAGTAGGCGCCCGTGCCGCTGAGCGATATCACCGGCCCTTTTTTCGTATGTGGGTTCATGGGAGTCGAATTCGGGCCCTCGCACTTGCCAGGCAGGCGCTTACGCCATTGAGCCATCTCACTGGCCCTCACTGTGAGCTTCTTAAAGCAACCTTTTTTTTTGTTGTTGGTGCTGGGGATTGAACCCAGGGCTTCAGGCATGCTAAGCACACATTGTACCACTGAGCTGCACCCCAGCCCCTAGAGCATCCTTTATCTTCAGTTTTAATAAAGAGGGAAGAGTGCACTGGTTTTGCCCAAGACCCCTGGGAAGGCAGAAGGCTGGGCAGCTGTCCCATTAGAATCCAGCTGGGCCCACCACCTTTGGAGCACAGGAGGACCAAGACACTGTAGGGGCAATGCCTGAGGGGCTTTAGTTCAAGAGCGTCCTTCTTCCTGATCCCCAAAGAGGTGCAGTCTGACCCAGCCTCTCCATCATGCCCCCGTGGAGGCACAGAACATGTGCGGCAGGAAAGCAGCTCTGCAGAGATAGGGACCTGAGCAGGGAATGAGGTGTGCCCTGAGCCGGGGGACATGAGGCCTGCTTACCCACAGCTGTCAGAAGTTGCTGTAGCTCCTCTGGGCAGTGCTGCAGCCAAGGTCACTCCAACCTCTGGCTGCCGTGGACACCTCCCCTCCATCCTGTCTGGAAATAAGTCTTGATAAAGTTTTCCACTTCCTGACAGTGCAGTGTGAAAAAACAGATGCTCAGGGGTTGTTTTCCAAGACAGTATGCAGACCTCAGCAGTGGCTCCCAGAAAATGGCCTCCCGGACTGACCTGCAGGCTTGTGTCCCACACCCTTTGAGCAGCTGCTCTTACAGAGTTGCCATCAAGACACCCCCTTAGGTGTCTCGTTGCATCGGGGTGCAAGGGACTTGTGCAGAGCCTCCTCCTCTCACCTGAACAGGACTGTTTTCCATATTCATGGATTTCCTCTCAGGTGTCCCTGATGTAATTGGAGAAGCACTTTTTCTCCTCCTGAGACCCATTTTTTGTCTCCCCCTCTCCTGCCAGGCATTCATCATTGCTCCTGCCCTTCTGTAGTGTTTATGAGCGCCAAGGGGAACAGGGGAGCTGCTGCTCAGCTCTTCCCCCAACTAATTAGATTTGAGAGGGAGCTGAAGAGGGTTCTTCCTTGCCAAGATATGCTTCGTCCTCCTTTTCAGGAAGGAGGGAGGCGTTGTTGGAAAGTTTAATTGGCACCAAGAGCTGGGTGTCCCCAGAGGTGGCTGCAGGCTACCACTGGCTCTTGGGCTCTGCCTGGCCCAGCCTGTGGGCAAAGGTGCAGGGCAGACACTCAGACTGATCAGGGCTGGACTGAGTCCCTGGGAGCCCCTAGTAGTGGAGACAAAGGGAGGAGGGAGATGGATGCGTCCAAGCAGGTGCTGCAGGGCAGCTGGATACCTCGTCTTCACTGCTCTCTGTTTGGGCCTAGGACATCCCCACTGGTGCTGACAGCTGTGTGACAAGTCTGTCCTGTGATTCCCACCGCTCACTTATTGTGGCTGGCCTTGGCGATGGCTCCATCCGTGTCTATGATAGGAGAATGGCACTCAGTGAATGGTAAAGTACCTGCCTCCCTGCCCAGTGCTGCGTGGGTTCCTTCTACATGGGGCAGCCACCTCACTGCTGGTGTGTTGTCCACATTGCTCAGTGAGATGTGACCCTTCCCCAGGAGCCCGCAGTGGAGCACAAGGCCAGCTGGGGGGCTCCAGCCAGGCATGTCCCACACAGCCAGTACCCAGGGAGGGAAATAGAATGTGGACAGGGGTGGTGGCTTATGCTCATGGCCTGGAGTGAGGCTAGCAAGGCAGGGTCCTGGAAGGACACCTGCCATCTCAGCTCCAGGGCCTCAGCTGAACACCACACCTCCTCCTGGGTGTGCGTGTCCAGAGCAGCTAAGAGCACAAGCGGCCACAGTGTGGCACGGAGTCATGTGGCTGCTGTGGTAGGCACTGCCCAAGCAGCCCTATAGGGTTAGTACCATTGCCTCCTTGCCAAATGGCTGGACTGAGGCCCAAGGCCCAACAATGGGAGATGACAGAGCTACCACTGGCCCTGCATCCTGGAAAGTGGCCTGGTACAGACCCTAGTCAAGGGAGTAGCCACACAGCAGCAGCCACTGGGAACTGAGGAAGCCTCAGGGGAAAGAATCGAGCTGGGACCTCACCTCAGGCAGCGGTGGGCCTGGGGCAAGGCCTGATCTGGTTGGCCAGAGCATCTGCTGACCCCTCACGCCCTCTACCACACAGCAGCCTTGTGGCCCCCTCTATGGGAGGGTCTCTTGCTGGCTGCTGGGAACACTGTCATCCAAAAGCAGCCATTGTGGGGAGCAACCCCACCTTTTTTGGGTGAAAGGGTGTGTTTTACACCATGTCTGTTGTCTCTCAACCCCCTCCCCCAGAAAAAGCCACTTAGGCAGTAAGTAAACTTGGGAATTGACCCCACAAAGGCTGGAGAGTCCTGGAGTGGCCCTGAGGGCCAGGCAGGGACCCCAGGGGTCAGCATGGCCCTGGGCCCTTACTCACTGGGAAGGACCCTTCTCCCACCACAGCCTGGTGGCCAGGACTGAGGAGGCAATGCCTGCCTTCACTGTCCACTGCCCGAAGGGTGTACCTTCGCTCTGATCACTGCTGGGGCTGGGGGCATCCAGTGGTACCAGAGGCCTCACACAGGGGCTTCCTAAGCTGACTAGCAGTGACAGGGCTGCCTGCCCGCTAAGCTGTTCTGGGGCTAATGGTGGCCTCCTCGTGTAGGCCTGACAGTAGCTCAGGGCTCAGCCAAGCGCCAGGAAGAGGCCACATGCCCAGGGTGGCCACTAGCCACATGTGGAAAATGGACAGTGCAAGGCCTGCAGACCCCACAGCACAGGTAGCCTGGGTGCTCTCTGCAAACCCCATTTTCCCTGCCTCAATGTAAGGCCACATGTGTGGCCTCTGAGACCTGTCACTCCCATGTATGGTGGAGCCACTCTGTGACACCAGCCCAGTTGTCATGCCGCTCCATGACTTGGGGAAGAGTTACCCAACCAGCTGCCCAGTCCTGCCCTGACAGTACCTTCCTCCCCTGCAGCCGCATCATGACCTACCGGGAGCACACAGCCTGGGTGGTGAAGGCCTACCTACAGAAGCACCCCGAGGGCCACATCGTGAGTGTGAGGTAACCTCAGCATGTGCCGTGTTTGGCTGTAAAAATGTTATTTTCCCTCCATTTAAACGTGTCCTTGGTATTTAAACAGCTGGGAAGTACTGGCATTTTGGGGCAGTAATTGACTCCTGCTCGGGGACTGGCCAGAAAGGTCAGGGTGTGCGGCTGGGGGCAGCACAGATGCCTGCCGGCTGCAAGCAGAAGAAGCCACAGGCAGACATGTCCCCCACAGGCGGGGGTGGGGGCGCAGGGTCGCGGGTGGCTACAGTCATGGTGCCAAGCAGGATTGTCGCGTTGTCGAGTGAGCCATTTTCTGCACATAAATTCAGTTCTGCTGCTCGGTAAATACTGTGCTGAGAGCAGAGAATATTTATTTGTCTGTTAACAGGACAGCAAAATGTAATTTATGGTCACAAAGCCACTATCTCTTCAAAGAGATGCTCTTTTCTCCTTTGTTTGTGATATAAAACCAAAGCATAACTCTTGGGATGGACAACTGTGGGAGGTGGAAAGCAGGGGTCGTGGGCCTGGAGGGACTTGAGACGGTCAGATCTCTCTCACTGGAAACAGTGCCTCCCGCCCCATGTGCCTGTGCTCATGCGCTCTCTCCAGATCTGGCTGGGGCATTCAACCCCAGATCCCACACATCGCCTTTTTCTGGCCCTGGGGGAGCTTGGCAGGGCCCTGGCTGTCAGGACCAGTGAGAAGGGTCTGTGGGCAGCATTGGGGTCCAGGTAGGCTCAGCCTCAAGCAGTGTGTATACAGTGGGCGTCAGACTCCACATGTCCAGTGCCACTGTTCCCCCAGTCAGGTCTCCCCGGGGGCTGTAGGGTATCCCCAGGGCCCTGCCTGTAGGTGTCACTGTGGCCCTCTCCTACAGTGTCAATGGGGATGTTCGCTTCTTCGACCCCCGGATGCCCGAGTCTGTGAACGTGCTGCAGATCGTGAAGGGGCTGACGGCCCTGGACATCCACCCCCAGGCAAACCTGATCGCATGGTAGGTGCCCCGTCTCCCTGTGACTAGAGATCCCAAGGCCACTGTGGTGGGGTTCACTGCCCTTGTGCCTTCTGAAGGAGAACAGGTTGGAGGATTGAACTGTACTATTATGAAATATAAACAAAAGATCTCTTCCCTGCTCCATCCCCCTCTAAGAGCAAACTTTCAGGGCCCTGTGAGGCATTTCCGGGGCAGAGCCCTGGGTCCTCATGTGAAGGCAATAAGAGACAAGTTGCCATTCCCCGAGTCAGGGGCTCCACCTGCTGCCGCCAGCCCTGTCCCTGTCCTTGTCCCTGTCCCTGTCCTTGTCCCTGTCCCTTCGGTCGCCCATGTCTGGGCCCACCCTTTGTCCCACCCTAAAAGGAGGCAGAAGTTGACATCCCGAACTTTTCTACCCCCTCCCTGCAGTGGCTCCATGAACCAGTTCACCGCCATCTACAACGGAAATGGCGAGCTGATCAACAACATCAAATACTATGATGGGTTCATGGGCCAGCGTGTCGGAGCCATCAGCTGCTTGGCCTTCCACCCACACTGGGTCTGTGCCACATACCAGGGTCGGGTGGAGGTGGGATGTGGGCAAGTGGGGTGCTAGCAGCAGTCAGGGGCCCACCTGAGTGACGCCTGTACCCTGGGCCCCTCCCTCCCTCTCTCAGGAAAGAGTGGACAGCACAGAAGGCAGCACAGGAGTGTCCTTGGGTCCCTGAACCCCCTGTCTTAGGGGAATCTCCAGTCAGAGCTCAGGCTCCCTCTCCCCGTGAGGGAGCCACAGATCAGTGCATGGGGCACCAGGCCTTAATCCGAGTCTACCTGTGGATTGTGCGCTGTGTGTGTTTAAATTAGGATGCTGCCGCTTGCCTTCCCTCCATGGGAGCCTGCGTGCAGCTCTCAGCTGAAACACACATTTGATTCCCAGAACTGGGGGGGTGTCGTGCAGTCATGAAGAGAAGCTGCGGGGAACTGTGGGTAGTATGCAAATTGCCCACCATGGAGGGTGGTGATGCATCATCCCTGCTAAAAACTGGCGGTTAACAGGCCCACAGCTTCTGAGCCCATCTTGAGTGCAGGAGGAGGGGTTCGCTTATGACACCTGGGCTGGGACTCGGGCCCGCACACCCTCGTCAGCCCTGCCTAGTAGCCCTGCTCATGCCTCGTCCTTCTTTCCTCTCACAGCCTCATCTGGCCGTAGGAAGCAACGACTACTACATCTCCGTGTACTCGGTAGAGAAGCGAGTCAGATAGCAGCACCCCAGGGCTCCTGCCAGGCCAAGGCCACCGTGTACATAGTGAATCCACTCACTCCAGGTGTAGCGCCCCACCACCAACGCTGGCTCCTGACTCAGCCGCTGCCAGTTGAGGAGGGACCTTGTGCTTTCTTTCTTTCTGTCTTCGCTGTAATATCCAGAAAGTCCAGGGCAGGGAGGGCCTTGGCTTGACATCGCTTCTTGTGTCGAACCAGCACCCGGGCACCTGAGACTCATGGCGTGTCACCGCACATCATGGTCTCTTCCGGGCCTGTTTTTCTTCTGAGGTTTTTCAAGGGGCACATATTTGTTTTATTTTCCATATGACTAGAGCATTAGCTACAGAAAAGATGGACCGCTGGTGGAGAAGCCTCCGTAGGGCCTGGGGTAGCCATCCCCCTCCAGCCGGCCAGCCCCACTGTCCTCTCAAGTGTAAGCCAGGAACCACTCAGCAGGCTGGATGCTGCTGGAGATTCAAGAGGAGGGGGAGGGAAAGGCAGAGAGGCCGCAGCCAGCGAGGGTGGAAGGAAGCAGTTCGTTTGGCCCTCTGAAGCCCCGGGGCTGCTCAGCGCAGCAGCCTCCCTGTCACTGGCTGTGTCTTGGGACTGAGGAAAGGCCCTTACACAGCCAGACCCTTGGCTCAGCTTCCAGACTGGGCCGCTGTACACAGAGCTGCTCGCAGGATAGGGCTCTGTGTGACTGGACAGGCGAGGCGGGTTCCTGGCCACTGTGGCTCCGCCCCAGTTCGTCGGTGCACCTGTAGTGCTGCTGCTCCTCAGAGCAGCACCGCATCCCAGTCTGCCTGTGCCTGCACACACGTACGCATGCGTGCAGGCGCACTCATCATCCACACAGATGCAGAGGCACCGTGGGACCCCGGGGTCTGCGGGTAGAGCGACAGCCCCCGAGCTGGTGTGGCCAAGGCTCGCCTCCTGCAGGCTGCGACGCTGAAGTTCCTTGGTGGCTCCTCGCGTGTCTGGCATGTGTGTGCGTGTGTGAGCACACGTACAACTTGGGGGAAGCTGTATGGACGATGTAGTCCTGAGAAGGCGCACAGAGAATTGCTGAGCAATTACACACAGCACAACTGTGATGCTGGTGTTTCCAAAAGGATTTTTTCCGTTTTCCTTGGGAATCAGGATCTTCCAGAGATGGAGGCGTGAGGCGGCTCAATTGATTCTGCCAGGAGGAGGCCAGGAACAGTGGGAGCGTGAGTCAGAGCCAGGACAGCAAGGCCGGGTCCCTCGTGCGTGGACGGTGGTTCACTTTTGGCCAAAAGCATCTTCTGGGTACATGGAGCCCTGCAGGCAGCACTGGGTCAAACTGGAGCTGGACGAGACCCGGCAAGGCAGGAGGAGGAGGAGGCGCTCTGTAGCTGCCCGGAAACCTTCGCTCCCCCAGGAAAAGGCTCCAGAGGAAGTTACTTCCCCTCTTGGGGGCAAACAAGCAGCCTGGAGTCAGGAAAGTCCTCGCAGGTCCGGACCTATTCCCACAGGCCCACCCCCAGCTCTGTGGGGGCTCCAGTGGGTGGACACGCTGGGAACTTCTGCGGGGAGCTCCACCCAGGCCCTCTGTGGCTGACTCAGGGTGGGTCAGCTCCACTCCAGCCTAACTTGCATTTCTGTTTGTTTTGAGACAAAAACCATCACTAGCAAGTACGGATGGCTCTGGAGGTGACAAGACCCTCCCTCCCCACCCCCCAGAGCCCCTGGCATGGCGCGTGTGTATGAAAGCTGCCGCATGGGCTGGGTCTTCACAGGCTGGATGCGAAAATTCAATCATGAAGTTAACCAAGGCTCAAGAGAGCAGTGACCTAGAGTTCCTTTATCTCTATTTATTTTACCAAAATGAGAATTAAAAAAGGCTTTGACAAAACATGGAATTGTAAAATGTGAAACTATGAGCAATGACAAACAATAAACAGTTAAAAAAGAAAGAAGTGCAGGAATGGCTGGCCGTGTTGTGTGTCCCTTAGGGCAGCAGCATGCCCACCCCATTGGTGACGTCGCTGCGTGCTGAGGGTGGCAGCTGGAGCAGGGCCTGTGGGGAGGCCAGGGGCATTGCCCAGGTCTTCGGCAAATGTTCTGACTACCTTGTGCTGTCCCCAAGGCATGGGCCACTTTGCATATGGACCCCTCCAGACAGGCACATGAGCCCTGGCATGTCCATGGGGGGCAAAAATCTCTCCTGGCGACTGGGCCTCCTTGTCTTCCCAGTGCACCTCCAGCCCTGTGGTTGTCTAAGAAAAGACCCAAATTCAGGAGTGAGCATACTTGGGAAGAGCCAGCCTGCATGGTTTCTGTTTTTTTTTTCTCCTTTTACTTCACACCCAGTTGTGATTTTATGGTGGCTCGCTGGGTCAGGTCAGGGTGCCACCTGGCTGCCTTGCTATCTAGGGGAAGGTTTGCTTCTGGGCCACTCTACCTTCTAGGGCCCCTGCTCCTTGGCCTCCTCTCCTTCAGAACCAGCAACAGCTGGTAGTTTTTCTCACAGTCCCTCGCTCTGACTCGCTCCCGTTTCCCCCTTCCATTTTGAAGGACATCGGCTGACCTGGGCCATCTGGGTAGTCCTGAGTAGTCTCCCTGTGCTGCAGGCAGCTGATCAGTACCACAGCCCACTTTGCCAGGCAGCAAAACATGGTTGTATTCCAGAGGTGGGCTGTGGATGTCTTGGGGGCATTGTTCTGCATACCATCCCTCTGTCTACCCCAGAGGTCCTCCCTCCAGGCAGAGCCCACAAGGACTCAGGGGATCCTCAGCTCAGGTTGCCAGGGCTGGGGAGGGCTGGGCTTTACTATGCCACGTAGCCATAGTTTTGTCTTCCAGAGTCTGCTGGGTTGGTGCTGGCCATTGTGTGCCAGGGATCTCTTTGGGCCTAGGAGCTGCCTGCAGCCCTAGTCAACAAACCTAGGGCCACGGTGTGGTGGACGACGGCAGACTGTAAATAAACAAATTTCCTGAGACACGTCCATGGCTCTGAGCCTTGGCCGGGAAAGTGGCGAGGCAGTGGTTGCCATGGAAACCTGGAGGCACTGGGCTGGGATGCCTGGCATCACTCAGGCAGTGCCACAGCTCCACCTGAAGAGCAGTGATTTTCCTATTAGCCTCGGGTTTCCTGTCAGCAGGACCTGAGTACAAATTGAGTTTTCGCAAGAATGGGGTGGGCCTGTGGCTGGTCCAGTGGGGAGGCAAAGGCCACACTGGGCCTCTCCAGCTGCTGCAAGGCTGCGTGGCCACAGTGAAGGGCCAGGGACAGCTGCACTGGGACAGCAGTGTGGGGATGTGTCCCCCGAAGAGAGCCGGCTTCCTCTGGGGCTGCCTCCACCGGGTGGGGCCTCAGGCACCTGCCACATGGGGCACTCACTGCCTCTCACGCGTCCCTCTGCGTCCCCTTCCTGGTGTTTCAGCAGACATCCCTGGGAGGGCTCAGAAGGACTGGCCTCTCAAGTCACTCCAGTTCAGTCACTGGCTGGGTCGTGGACCCACAAGCCCCCAGAAGTGGGACAGCGCCTCCATGTCAGGCAGGTAAGGCCGCAGAGAGGCCCTCAGAAGACAGACGACAGGTGAAGGAAAGGAGGGATGGGGCAGCTGGGACTAGTGGCTAAGCAGTGCCCTCCACACCTCAGCATGGGACTGTATCTGAAGACACGGCTTTAAAGAGGTCCGTCAGGCCCTAATCCAGTCCGACTCGTGTTCGAATGAGAAAAGGAGACAGGGACACAGACACAAGCCCAGGAGAGGGACTAGCTGAGCCCATCTCACCTGGACTGTGAGGGGACGAACTCCTGTCCTTTAAGCCACCGGTCAATGGTGACGGACCACAGCAGCCTGGGACACTGTCCACTGGCACCTTGGAGCCACACCCTGACTCAAGACGCACCCTCAGCCTGGCAGCTGGCCAGCGTCTCCTTATCTTCAAGTGGGGACAGTGACTACAGGAGCTTAAGTGCTGCAAGACCACCAAAGCTGCTGGAATAGCACAGGCACCAGAGAAGTGTCCGGCAGAGGCTGTGTGGTCACCAACGGTCTTCACAGCCAGGGAGGGGCCTCTGCTAGAGCACAGCCCTCAGGGTCCTGTGGCTGCAGGGCACCAGCCTGGACACCAGGTCTGTGGCTACTTAGCTGAGAGAAGGACAAGCCCTCAGCTCCCCACCACTGACCTGCAACAGACGTGCCTCCACGGTGGCCCCTTGGACAGCCGCAGGCCCAGCTCTGCCACCTCCTGTATTCACCCACCTGCTCAGGCACCACCCTGCACCCCACCTCCACCCCCACCCCATTGGCCAAACCAGAGCCTCCATCCTGCTCAGGCCGTGCATCATCTGCTTGAGGCCTGAGCCCGGCTCCTTTCCCCAGCCCCTCCTGGCCCCATGGTCCCCAGACCAACAGCTGTGAACAGGAGTGGCTCCAGGCTCCCATCTGCTGCCATGTGACCTGGGCATACAGGCTCCTCTGACATGGACCCAAGACCCTACCATCCAATGTGAGGATAAGGAGGTGCCTGAGACTGCCACATATACCATGGGGTGCTATGACAGCTGGGAGCCAGCTAAGAGCCGCAGGGGACTCCCTCCTGGGTCTCCACCATCCTCTGGTGTGGGGTGGGTCAGCATTCTCAGGCCAGGGGTGCTGGGAGGGGTCTCATGCTCCTGGGCTTGGGGACATGGTCACGGCAGTCATCTGCATCCTCAGTGTGACACCAGGACACTCGGTGATGCTCTGCAGTTGGAGCCTATGTCCCAGGCTCAGCCCAGCCATCTCCATCTCTGTGCCTGTTGCCTCAACACCCTCCAGAGAGACCAAGTGCTGCCTACTGCAGGGTGGCCAGAGGCGAGGTCGGGGACCCTAGGGAGAGTGAAGAGGGCAAGGCTGCCATGCCTGAGAGAGCAGGAAAGAGAGCAGTGTCCTGAGAGGTCCCCACCCGCCGGCCTGAGCCGAGGCCAGTGGTGATTCTTGTGGAATCTGCTCATTTATCCTCAGCAGCTGGGCGGCAGCTCCTGGGTGTGTTCCTTGGGGCACAGCCTCTTTGGCCCCCCCTGGCAGGCCAGGCTCATGTCCGCAGGACAGGGAAGCAGCCGAGTGCTCCACTGCCCTCCCCTGCCTGTCCCCTGGCCCTGGGTCATGACGTGCTGAGGCCTAAGGGTGGCAAGAAAGGTAGTTCCCACCGCCCCCCAGGACCTGGTCCTTCTCTCCCTGGGACTGTGCAGCTTCCTTTAAACAACCCGAGGTCTCACAGTCAGCTTCCAGGAGCCACGGAAGTCACAGGCCGTTCACCACACCAGGCCCGCTCCTAGAGAGGAGAGACTGTCGTCCAGCCAGCAATGGCCACTAAGGCCAGTGCCAACACCCACTGGGCCATACTGCCAACCAGGTCTCCGAGTCCTGGGGGTCAGCATCATATGGAGCAGGTGTCATCCAGACAAGCACTGCCACATCTGCAGGAGGCAGGATATCTCAAAACTGCAGGCTTCTCTGGCCACCTCCCATGTGCCCCTGGGGCAAGGTGGACAGGTGCAGAGGGCTTTGCCTGAGGGTCTCAGCCCCAGGGGCTCAGGGAGGACTGATCATGGGGGCAAGATCTACAGCCTCTGACCTAGGATGTCAGGAGCAAGGGACAGGCGCTCCCTACCCAGGACTGAGGGCTCTGTGCCTCCAGCAGGGGTCCTGGACAAAGAGAGCCAGGCTCACTGCCCCTAGGTAGGGGGACCCCAGAGAGCCGCGAGGTTCCTCCATCAATCCAGGTGGCTGTGAGAGCCCTAACCATGTGCAGGACACCTATCCTGTGGCCTGGAAACGGGGAGATGGTGACCCCCCAGGCACTACAGGGAGAGCGACAGGCCAGTGACGACCACAACCAAAGGCAAAGTGGAACTCACATTGGTTTGTATTTATTTATTTATTTATTTTGCTATTTAACAGAATGTTTTGGGCTAGGGGAATAAAGCAAATGATATAGCAGCACTAAACAATCTGAAAAGTAAGAAATTAATTACCTGGGAAAGAATGAGATACCTAGGGGCAAACTTAACAAAGGAAGTAAAAGACCTGCACACTGAAAACTCTGGTATTTTCTCAAAAATAAGACCAGGTCTTATATTAATTTTTGCTCCAAAAGACACAGTATGGCTTATTTTCAGGGGAAGTTTTCTTTTGTTTTTTTATGTACAAAAATCTACATTTATTCAAATATAGTCATGCCGTCGTCCTCTGGAACATGGTCATGGAACCCGAATTCCGCCTGAATTTCTTGCGATTCCATTTCCCGTAGGACCATTGGCCCCGATCTCTTAGGTCCAGCCGTAGCGCTGTCTTCTTGTCCATGTAGCCTGCTCGTAGTGCGTTGGCCACGCAGCCGTCAGTGATTTTATCCCAAGGCACGACCTCTTGCAGGCTGGCTTCATGAAGTTTCCATTAAATCAAGTGTTAATTGAAGACTTATGAGACAGGAGTGGCAACAAAAATGACAGTTAAGAATGACGCTCCAGGGCTGGTGAGATAGCTCAGTGGCATAAGTACCTGCCTGGCAAGTGCGAGGTCCTGAGTTTGACTCCCGGTACCCACATGAAGGAAAAAAAGGGCCGGTGATATCGCTCAGTGGCACAAGCGCCTGCTGGCAAGCGCGAGGTCCTGAGTTCGACTCCCGGTACCCACCACACACACACAAAATGATGCTCTACACAAAAGTGACAAAAAATTCCAGGCACCAAAATTCAGAAAACATTTCTTTATTTCACATGAGTGCATTAACTACATCCATTAGAACACACAACATATTGAATTATGAAGATTTGTATTAGACACAACTATACCTGCTCATTATCAAGTGTACATGTTATTTGAGCATTGTGTCTGTACTCCAGTTGGTCACTCAGCAATACGTTTTGAATTCTTCTGTTTACATAAGCATTCACCTCTCATCCAAAGGCAACTGCTTGCGTATTTACAAATAATTTATACTATCATGTATTTAAGTATTAATATCAATATTATTTATTTATACTTAATTATATGTTAATTTTTTTTGTGTGTGTTTTTGTTTTGAGACAGAGTTTTGCTATGTAGCCCAGGCTGGCCTCAAACTCATGGCGATCCTCCTGCCTCAGCCTCCTGAGTCCTGGGATTACAGGCGTGTGCCACCACAGCTGGCTGTTAATATTATTTTATAATTCAATACATCTGTTGAGTGTCGCAATGGACATACTAAATGCATCCATCCAGCGATCTTATCTGGGGCTTATTTTTGGGGTCAGGTTTATTTTCAGGGAAATACAGTATAAAACATCGCTGAAAGAAGACCAAAATAGATGGAAAGACATCCCATGTTCGTGGATCAGAACTACTACTCCTACTGGTAAGGCAGCAGTACTTCCCAAAGTGATCTAACAATCTCACATCCCTATCACAATTCCCATACCCTTTATGCAAAAACAGGAAAACCAACCCTAAATTCACACAGAACTGCAAAGGCCTCCAGATAGCCAGGACAGTATTGAAAAGGGGAGAATTGGAGGATTCACACCTCTTCCTTGCTACAACATGAACACTCTCAAGAAAATCACTGAGCAAGTGGAAGCGGCCAGACATAAGTCACACGTGGTACAGTCCCGTTTAGGGAGTGTCCAAAACAGATAAACCCATGGAGACGTACAGGACCAGTCACCAGGGCCTGGGGGGTGGGAAAGGAGTGGCCACCCACCCGGATGGGCACAGGGACTTGCTGGGGGTGACAAGAATGTTGGGAAGGTGGAGGCTGCTCAACACGGAGTGCAGCAGCCACCTCCAAGTTGTACACCTTTAAATGGTTAACTGCGTGCTACGTGAATCTCAGCTCAAAAAACAAAGAAAAAAGCCCAGGACAGGAAGGCGAACTGTTGGCAGAGCCCCCGGTGCAGGGTACGTCTCGGTCCATCAGCGTTTGAACGCGTTTCGCCCCTCCGTGCAGGTCCCGAGGGAGGTGGGGGTGTGAATTCAGCTTCAATGTCTGCTCCCTCTGCCAAAATTCGCGTTGCAGCAGTCTCCTAAGAGGGGCCCTGAGCGGTGACTGGAGCAGGGCCCCTCCCGGGAGGGGCTCCGCACCTGCTTGTGCTCCACCGCAGGAGGACACAGCCTGCAAGGCGCCACCTGGGAGCCAGGGCACAGCCCCCAGCAGACACCGACCTGCCGCCGCCCTGATCTTGGTCTTCCCACGTCCCGTCTCCAGAACCGAGATACACGTTTCTGTTATTCATAAACTGCCTGCGCTCAGGTATCTTTTATAGTGGCAGACAGATCTTGTGGCCACAGTGCCTCCCACCCTGGCCTCTGTGGTCCACTGCTAGCTTCTCGGACTCGGCTCGCCGTGGTGCCGGTGCCGAACCACACAGGGCAGCAGCCTCACCCGCTGTCCCAGCTCCCGGGACCGCGCAGCCGCTCGGCTGTTCCACATCTGCCTGTCCTGCAGCGCCACCGCGTGGCCATCTCGGCGTCGCAGCTGCCCACCGCAGCCAGGCCAGCCTAGCGCGACAGGCGGCCAAGAGGGAGGCCCGCGCCTGGGGTCTTCCCTGCCCCAGTCCCCCTACTGCTCACATGGCCCCAAAGTTGTGTCCTCACTCTGACCCACTCCGCGGGTCCTGAGGGTCACTAGCAAGCGCTCTCCTCCGTGCCTTCCTGGGCCTCCCTCTGAGCAGCCCCCTCCCCGACAGTGGCCTGGCCCCTCCCACCACACGTCCGGGGTCCCGCGGGTCACGCACAGACTGCGCAGTGCTGTGTGTGTTCCAGGCAGTGCGCAAGGCAAGCCTGTCCTTTCAACACCCTCACTGTCCAGCATCTACATTTTTGGAGCTCAACCCAAAGCCTGGAAGTTTGTTGATGCCTTTGATTTATTCCAGAATGTTCCTCGGACTTACTCATTCCTTTTTCTCTCCTGCCTGTGTCTCCACCTTCTTAGTGTGACCCTAAGACCCCACCAGGACCACTGGCACTGGAGCCCTCCATGAACACTGACGTCCCACCTGCACTCCACTTGCACCCCACCTACATCCCACCCACGTCCCACTTACATCCCGCCTGCATCCCGCCTACACCCCTCCTGCATCCCCTCCACATCCCACCTGCATCCTGACTGCACCCTGCTTGTATCCCACCTACACCCCACCTGCACCCCACCACCCAGCATACATGTGATTTATAGATAGGGGCCCCACTTCAAGCTCCCTCGGGTCTCCTGGCACGAGCCCGGTGTCAGCACACGCCCCAGGCATGCCACACACATGAGGGGTCCAGGGCAGAGAAGCACCTGACAGGAGCCATCACTCCTTTCCTCCAGCTTCCTGCGCTTTGAATGGAAACTGCCTGCTCCCCTTCACTGCAGACCGGTTCAGGCGTGGGCAGGACTCCCGGCCACAGCTGACTGGTCTGGCAGTGCCTCCGAGGACTGTGCTGCCCTCTCTCCGCCCACAAAAGAGCTTTCCTGGGAGATGGGGGCCACAGCAAGTGTGAGTACCCAGAAGGCCCAGTCACCTGCGTGGGGGCCGACAGCACCTCCCTGCCTTGCCTGAGCCCAGCAGGCCTTGGGCTGGAGGCACTGCTGAAAGAAGGCATCCTGTGTGTCTAGAGCTGCTCTCCACAGGGACCACAGCTTGCCTCCTGATCTGGGTGTCAGCCGCAGGCCACCCAAATGCCACTTCCTGGTTGAAACCTTCCAGCATGACCCTCGCCTTCCCATGTGTTCCAGATTGTGGGCAGCTCAGCTCTGCGCCACCCCCTGCTGCTGCCCTTCCAGTGGCTGGAAGCTATCAGTGGGATCCTAGGACCACTTCCACCTGAGATGGGACAGGAGCAGAGAGCAGCGTCCTACCGCTGTCCCCCGGTGGTTGTGAGTGCACCGTGGTCTCTACACATTGTCCCCCGGCACTGGAGGCAGCGTGACCATCACACAGACTTTCCTGCTGTTCCTCCACTCTCTGAAAGCCACCAGGACCCAGGGATGGGATTCAGACCATCTCTCCTCCAACTCTCCTGGATTCTCTGTGTAAATACCTCTGTGCTGGACGGCCCAGGGAGTTTCCTGTTCTCCTGAGCAACCTCGAGTGATAGGGTATTGAGTACCAGAAGCTACTTCCAGAAACAGGTCCTGGAAGAAGCAGACAGAGTGATGATTTTGTGTTATGGGGTGAGATGTGTCCCCCTAAAATTCCTGTTGAGACCCTGGCCTCCAATACTTCAGAATGGGACCTTGTTTGGAAATAGGGTGGTTAGGATGAGGCCATCCTGGAGCAGGGTGGGCCCTAATCCAAGATGACTGGTGTCCTTCTAAAAAGGGAAGACTTGGCTCACAGATACACTCAGGATGACTGTCATCTGAAGGTGGAGGCACAGACTGGGCGGTGCTTCTACAAACCAAGAGCCAAGGACTGCCAGCAACTGCCAGGAGCGCGGAGGGCCTGGAACAGCTCTCACTCAGAACCTCAGAGGAGCCCGCCCTGCCCATACCGCTTTTTCAGACTTCTGCCCACCGTGTTCTGCAGCAAGGCGTCCCCGTGATGTGGCAGACACTCCGCCATCACTGCGAGTGCAGTCTTTCTGGAAAGCCAGACCTGGGAGACCAAGAAGCAGCTCCAAGCAACATCATCCTGTTGTGGAAATCAGGACAGTGAGGGTGGGCTGCTGATTTCTACCAGCGCTGGAAAGATTTGATTTTTTGTTTGTTTTTGTTTTTGTTTTGTGGGTACCAGGGGTCGAACTCAGGACCTCGTGCGCCAGCAGGCACCTGTGCCGCTGAGCAATATCACCGGCCCTTTTTTCGTATGTGGGTTCTGGGAGTTGAACTCGGGCCCTCACGCTTGCCAGGCAGGCACTTAAACTGCTGAGCCATCTCATCGGCCCAAGATTTGATTTTTAAAATAACATACAAGGGGCTTTAAATTCTCAGCTCAAGGCAGGGTGAGAAAACCAGGAAATATGTGGGACTACCAGAAAAGAAAATCGAGTTTCTTGTAGCGGGACTATTGTATCTGAAAATCGTTCCCCAGGCTTTACCCTGCTGGTTGTAGAATTACAAGGTAAATTGAATTCTCAGCCTCCCCAGGTCACTGATGTGAAGAACACAGAGCAAGAAAGAGCTGGGATGGAGACAGTTGAGGGGACTGACCTTGTCTCCTCCCCAAACTGCCCTGGCAGCTCCCCTGGTCTGCAGACCACAGCTGTGCCAGGGACTCCCTCAGGGAACCCATCGCCCCTGTCACCTCCAGACTCCAAACTGGAGAGAGCCAAGTCCAGGGAAACGAGTAAACATCTGACACACGACCCACCTCCTCAGCATACCAGTTTTTGCTAATTCCAGCAGGAGAATAGTGGGGAAACAGGCGCAGAGCCACACGGCGGAATGCAGCAATGAAACACTGGCCAAGCTGGATTTGTGGATCTGGCTTGAGCCCTGAGGCCTGGATTCCAGAGTTTGCCCCCGTGAGAAGCCAACAGTTTGCCACATCCAATGTGGAAACCCAGGCTCACAGGGACTCAGCTGAGACACTGCCGGTCCTGGCTCTACAGAGAGAGACTTCACTTTCTTGGGGAGGGAGGAATGCTAACACCAAATGGTCAGGAGCAGTGCACTTTCCATTGCCCCCCCTGCTGTCCCGAAAGCACATGTCCTTCACAAAATCCCCTGGGAGCTTGTCGGTGAGGAGCCTGCAGGCTATGGATGAAGGTGGGAGATGCCGCTACCAAAAACAAGTCCCCTGATATCTCAGTGGCCTGGAGCTCCAGAGGCTGAGAGGCTGAGGCAGGCTGGGCACGGTCATCAAGCAGTGGTCGGAATGAATAATGCTGCCAGGGGCTTTGGTCTTGGCTAGTTAGGCAAGTGTCCTTAGGACTGAAAAAGATGGACAGTCTAATAAAGCCTAAATTGATCATTAAAAAACAAAATCTGAGGCAGCCATGGTGTGCAAACTTATAATCCCAACTCCTCAGGAGGCTGAGGCAGGAGGATCACAAGTTTGAGGCCAGCTTGGGCAACTCAGCAAGACCATATCTCAAAATAAAAAGGGCTGGAGATGTAACTCAGTGGTAGTCTTTGCTTGGTGTGCGTGATTGAGATCGGACACAGAATACGTTCATGGAGAGTCATGAGTTCTTACCCCATTCCCAGGTAGGCAGCAGGGCTAGGAGTGGCTCCTGATGGGCAGGGCTGGGTGCTTCCCTGCAGAAAGCCCCTGAGATGTACATATTCATATTTCACTGTGAGATTCTGGTGTCCACCTCAGCTCTTCCCACCAAGCTACCTGCGCCATCATCTAGCTCTCCATTGCTGTGTGACACGCCACCCCCACAAAGTACCTCCGAATGGTTCACTTAGCTCACAGATCTGTGACTTCAGCAGTGCTCGCTGGGGAAGGCTCATCTCTGCCCCATGGGATAGCAGCCAGGGTGGCTCGGTAGATGGGGACTACAGCGCTCCTTCCAGTGTAGCTCACTGCCATGGCGGCTGATGGGCTCCTTCTCTGCAGACCTCTCCACGGCTGCTTGGCTCCTCCTGACTTGGTGGCTGAGTTCCAAGGACGAGCAGCCTGAGATGCCAGGAGGGAGGTGTCTCGCCTTTGTGACCTGAGCTGGGAAGCCTCACGGCTCCACCACGGCCGCAGCTGAGGGACCACTGTGCACATGGCTTTCCGCCATCAGCTCATCCCAGCTCTTCACCCGCTCTGTGAGGACGCGACTTAGCTTTGCGAGGGCTTTTCCAGCTCAGAGCGCGTCTGCGCCGCAGAGGGCACTGGAGCCGCAGGGAGGCCTAGCAGAGGAAGAAGCTGCCCTTTGTTTTGTTTGTCTGCGGCGCTGGGCAGGGAATTCAGGGCCCCCCATGTGCTGTGCTAGACTAGACCAGCACAGTACCACTAACACTAAGCCACACCCTGGCCCCAGGGGCTTCCCTTTCCAGGGTTCATCGCCCTCTGCTGTCTCCCCATGGTGCAGCTGTTGCACCCAACACTCCTTGGTGACCCTCTCAGCCACCCACAGGATACTTCTACAACCTCCTCCACTGTGTGGGAGCTCCTGGCCATGAGCATCCCTGTGAGTTGCAGGGCCAGCCACTGGCCTCTCCCAGACGGCCCTGGCTGGCCCCTGTTGGCAGGTGGAGTCACCATGGGCAGCTGCAAGCTCCTGCAGCAGCCACCATCTGCAATGAAGTCCAGCCCTTGCCAGAAAGTCTCCCCTCTGCTCCAGCCTCTTCCCTGTGTGCTCTCTGCCCTAGAAATGGTAGCTGCTATTCTTGGATTTCTCAGAGTTCTGTATCCTTTTAATAGTTAAACATAGTTTTCTAGTTAGCAACTCTTTGTATCGTATTTTCCTGCTCAAATGACCAGCGCAGTTTCTGTCTCCCAACTGATGACAGAAGTATCATCCCTGGCGTGGTGCTGGGAGACAGATCTTCCAGGACAGAATTTGAAGACTATTCTGGTCGTGACCTTGGGCTTGAATGCATCACTGAGCTTCTCGCCCATAGGAAATGGATGCTCCTGCCCTGCAGGGCATGTTGGCATCATCATAAAGGGAGCCAGTCATGATAAAATGCAACCTGAAGCTTGTGCCCCGGGGCTCAAATGACAACGGGGATGACAGGACCCCTCGGTGCACTGAGGCCTTCACAGAAGTTAAAAGGCCAGTTGGGCTCCTCAGCCCTCAGCTTGAAGGAGCACAGAATATCCACACTGGCCCAAAGTCCCCTAAATTGCCCAGACTGGCCTTGAGTTTGTGATCCTCCTGCCTCAGCATCTCAGAGTGCTAGAATTACAGACATGTGCCACTGCACCCAGCAAGGATCTCTTATTTCTTGTAACTGTATGGCCCACATTGCTGAAGATCAAACACCAAAGCCAAGTGCACACACGTGACTGCAATGTCAGCTGAGCTCCAACACTTGCCAGGGTTGAAAGTTAGGGCCTTGAAAGAAACTCAGAAAGGAGACTAAAACCTTGAACCCCCCAGGTCACTCAGAGCCTCTCCTGCTGGTGAAAGTGGCAGTGGCCGAGGGGATGGCACCCTGCATTTGGGGACCCTCTCCTGAATCACCTGCAGCAGATCCCCCAGGGTTCCCTCCTCCTTGGTGGCCTCCACAGCCACCTCCTCTGCCGCAAGATCAGTGGTGGGTGTCAGTCTGGGGGCGGAAACAGCTCATGGCAGAGACGGGGGAGTTTCCTCTGTGAGGACCAAAGAGGGCACATTTAGACTCTGTAGGACACCGAAGGCCTCTGTCCACCTTCTTCTCCTCCAACTTTTTATTCATCTTTTTCAGTATTGTCATTGCGCGTATTTGCATGTGTGTATGTGTGTGTGTTTCACAACTCTTTAAAAGTATAAAACCCATTCTTAGCTCATGGGCTGTACAAAAAATAGGCTCTGGGCCGAATTTGGTTCACGGGCTGTAGTTTGCCAAATCCTGGATTATAGACTACAAGAACTCAGAGATTTTTTAACTATATATTGGCAGAGACCTGGGGATATGTGTGGAAGTGGATTCTAGGGTGTTAGACTGAGGAGGTTGAAATAGAACCCAGATGGGGTGGAATTTGCCGCTCCAACCCTCCCCAGGCTCCCCTCATGCAGCTGGAGCCACAGCCCACGCTTTCCTTGATGGACTGAAACTCAGACTTGGTGGGGTCTCCAGTTAGCATGAGACACCAGAGTGTCTGTGGTGTGTGTGGATGACAGAATCCAGAGATTCACAGAGGAAGGGACATTGAACTGGTCTGCCAAGGGCGGCCTGCAAAGCTACAACCCGACCATGCACCTTGAACACACTGCTTTCACTAGGGCACAGGAACCAGATGAGTGTGGGGACCTCACATCCTGAAAGGTTCTGTGACTGCCATTCTTGATAAGTGGAGTTGACAATGGGAGATGGGGCTCCCTGATTTCTTGGGGCAATGGGAGCCCAGAGCAGCAGAGGCCAAGAGGTAATGGCTAACCACCTAGGCCAAGGTGAGCTGAGCCCTGAAGCAGGCAGCTGGACATACTGGAGCTCACCATGCCCTGGCCTCCAGGAATCCCACTCATCAGAGCGTCCCCGGGATTAAAGAAGTGAGCACCCACTAGATCACTGCTTGCCCTGAAACAGAACTCCAGGTCTGGTGGCCAAAGCCTGACTTGAGTCACCGCAATGCACTTGGCTCAAGGCCTCTCATCCCATTCCCAAGTGGAGTCAAGTCACAGACGTGGAGTGCTGCATCTGGAGGAAGAACCCAGAAGCACTGCTGCAAGATGAGAATGGACACCTCCAGGCCAGCAGGTTCTGCACGTATTTACCGAAGTAACTGTGACAGGGGAAGGAAATACACAAACAGCTTAGGAATCACGAGGCACTGGCTTTAAATGGATGCTCATTCCTGGGGACAAAGACGGCATACTCAGTGGCGGATTTACAAGGGTAAGATGACATTTCAATTTTGGCCCAAATTTGACTCTCAGTGGGGCCGAGGAGCCCACAGACCCTTCCTATGGCTCGGGCCTCAGTTCTGGAATGTATAATTGAACTACAAGATGCAGCAATCAGCATAATTGCTGTATTGCCTCTCACGGGGAAGTGGGGCTAGGGGAAGCTCAAGGACTCCCCCTCCCTGCTGAGAGTAAACTCAGGGCCACACTGCACCCCTCAGGAGGTGCTGAGAGTAGTGTCACTAGCACAGACTGGAAAGCCATGGGTGTGGGGTGTCTCTCACATCCTCATCTAACTCACCCTGGGGTCTAGAGGCCAAGTGACTTTAGACAACCCCTGGGTATGACTGCAAATTTAATCAGCTGCAACAATCCCAGCAGCTGATGTCCCACAGCTCAGCGAGGTGATTCCTCCTCGTGACCCCAAAGGCCCCAGGAAAGTTTCTGATCCTCCAAAACAGGAGGGAGGCTTGTGCCAACGAGCAGCCATTCCACCCAGAGACTGGGACTGGCCCACTCCTCCAGGCCTGACGGAAGCCAGGAGAACCATGGGGAAGAACGAGGGGACGGTGCTGAACGGCAGCTCGACGGCTGCTGGACGGCATTCCAGTCGACACTCTGGGGTGCAGACGCTGGTGTGACATCATTAGACGAGGCATCTGTGTGCAGGGCCCGCGGGGGAGCCTGAATCAGGGAGCCTGCAAAGTGCATCCATCTAGGGGAACAGTTTTGGTCTTCACCCATACCGGCAGGGTGCGCACACGGCGCATCTGTGACACCATCCGGACCAACACGGGCTTACTCCAGCAGCTTTTCCGGCGGGTACAAGGAGGCCCAGCGGGAAGCGAAGCCAGGCGAGGCGTGAGGGCGTGTGGGCGGTTCGCGTTCTGCGGCGCTCGGCCCTTCGCGGCCGCCGTAGAGGGGGCGAGTACGGTGGCCGCTGGGCAGCGCCGGTGGGGCGGCCGGTCGCGGGTCCGCCATGGGCAACCTGTTCGGCCGCAAAAAGCAGAGCCGGGTCACGGAGCAAGACAAGGCCATCCTGGTAAGGGGCCAGCAAAGGGGTGGGAGGGCCCAGAGCTCGGTCGCATGCTTCGGGGGAGAACGGGCACGAGCAGCGCGCCGGCATCCTGCGGTGGGCGTCTGCGGGGGGCGACCGGGGCGCCCGGGTGGGGTCACTCGGGGTCCGCAGCAGGCAGGCGGGTCGGTGGCGCTGGTCGGGCTAGGCCATCTTGCGTCCGGCGCTTCTCGCCTGCCGGCCGCACGCCCGCACGCCCGTGCCCGGGGCTGGCCTGGCCCCTCGCCCCCTGGTCCCCTCGCCCTTGTCCCCGGACATTGACCGGCGCTTTGCCGAGCTGTCTGCGCCCGTGGGACTCACGTCCCCGCCCCGATGGACAGGACAGTGTTCCTACCTGCGGTCTCAGGCTCTTCCCGGAGTTCCTGGGCAGTTAGTCTGGAAAAAGAACCAAATGATGTAATAGGGAAATGTGCGGAAAGATGCGTTTTCGGAATAGAAGAATGTGTCAGGAAGGAGGTGCCCCAGACATGAGCAGAGCTGGCCTTTTCTGATGCTTCCCTTAGTTTTTCCCAACAACAACAAAAATTACCCTTGTGCTAACAGAGAAAGGAATACAACTGGAAAATGCTTTCTTTCCTTGGCTTCTGAGCTCACGTTATAAAAAGTTATCACCAAATTCCCCCGGGTGAGGAAGAAATGATGGGCATGTCTGTCGTTAAAACGGCCACAACACTGTTTACTTAAGTGGAAGTTGGTGCAAAACCCTTGTGGTTTAGGGCTTGCCTCGGTGTCCGGCCTCCACTCTCCGCTGCCGCTGGGCACAGCAGGACACCTGGGGCCTCTTTTTAAGGACTCGTCCTCCCTTGTTTCTCCAAATAAAGCTTTCGCTCTGTCGGGTTCACGTTGGTGGGTTCTACAGGCAAGGCAGCCGTATGTCTGCTCCTTCGTGGCGTTTCAAGTGCTCAGGACGCCACCGCTTTGTATGTACCTGGGACAACGAGTAAGGAAGCCCAGCCCCTGCCTGCTGTCTGTGATCCTCTGCTCAGGCCTGTTGCTTTACAAAAGGCAGCCTGTCCCTCCTACCCACCCGGGCTCCTCTCCAGTCTCCCGCCATGCCCAGACTTATAGTTTCTTATGCGGTTGTATGGGTAATAACCTAGAATGCTTCGCCAGTGCAGCCGGGGAGGAAGTGAATGGACTGCAGAATGGTGAGCCCCGCATAGCAAGGGGAGGACTGGCGGTCGGCACTGCCTGACTGTAAAGAGCACTCGGTGGGGCAGAGAGGACTGGAAACAGCCTCAGAGACTGCGTGTGTGTGCGTGTGTGCGTGTGTGCGCGTGCACGCTGGGGAGTGGTTTCTCACTAGCTGAGCTTTAAAAGGTGTGCCTATACCTTGACTTAATTCATTTACAGTAATCTACCCTAAAGGGATCGTCCTGAGTGTGAGAAGTACCCTGGGCCTGAACCCATCATCTGAAATGATAGCATTTGGAAAAAATGGAAATGGCCTAAGTTGGGAAGGATTGGCCAAAGCTGGTAAACACTGGTGCATCCTTTGTTGTTGTTGTTGTTAGTTTGTTTTTGCTTTTGTTTTTTTGAGACAGGGTCTCGCTTTATAGTTCAGGCTGGTCTTAGGCTGGGCGTGGTGGCACACGCCTGTAATCCCAGCACTCAGAAGGCTGAGGCAGGAGGATTGCTGTGAGTTTGAGGCCAACCTGGGCTACAAAGTGAGTTCAAGGCCAGCCTGAACTGCATAGTGAGATCCTGTCTCAAAAAAGCCAAAAAGAAAAAAAGAAAAAATCCAGGCTGGTCTTGAACTCACTATGTAGCCCACACTAGCCTCAAACTCACAGCGATCCTCCTGCCTCAGCCTCCCGAGTGCTGAGATTACAGGCGCACGCCACCACGCCTGGCTGATGCATCTTTTTGAGTGGCGTGGAAAGGTGCTTAGTGACTCACACACATACACACCATCCAGCGTGTTTCTTGATGGATATTAGTGTAAGGAGAAGCTAAGCAAGAACTCAAAATGGGCGGGACATCCCCAGGTAGGCAGTGTGCACAGGTGCTGGTCAGCTGCCTGCCTACTCTCTGATGCATGTGAATCTTCCAGAGACTGGTGGCCACTTCCCACCTGACCCCAGAGTGCTCCTGCTGCTCACAGCCTTGTCCTTATGTGTCTTGGGCTGGACAGTGATTGACTAGAGTGGGATTCACCTCCTTGAAGTTATAAGGGGCTGCATGCCAGGAGCACCCCCCGTTGAGGGTGGAAATACTTGCGACTGGAAATATTTCCCAGCATCTCTGCACATCCCCTGGAGGGCCGATCTGCCTCCTAGATAGAGGACACTGTGTCAGAGGTTGCCTGGCCTCCTTCGTGAGCTCTCAGCCACACAGCCTACTGTGTGACAGCCTGCAAGGGCTCAGCCAAGTCAGCACTGACACCAGGTCACTCTCTCGGCAGCAACTGAAGCAGCAGCGGGACAAGCTCAGGCAGTACCAGAAGAGGGTCACACAGCAGCTGGAGCGTGAGCGAGCACTGGCGAGGCAGCTGCTGCGGGACGGCAGGAAGGAGTGAGTGGGGCATGAGGTGGCACATCCCTGTGGGCTGGAGCGGGTGGGGAGGTCCAGCAAGGGCCACCGCCCTAACCGTGGCGTCCTCTGCAGACGGGCCAAGCTGCTGCTCAAGAAGAAGCGATACCGGGAGCAGCTCCTGGACCGGACAGAGAAGCAGATCAGCAGCCTGGAGGCCATGGTGAGTGAGGGGTGACCCCGACGCCTTAGGGGCTGGATAGATTGGCCCCTCCGGAGGTAAAGCCGGGCCACCCCAGGGTGGTGGGAGTGGGTCAGGTGGAGGGGTCGACGCGAACATCCCTGTGTTGGGGCCTGAGCAGCGTCACTCTGCTCTTGCTAGCTCAAGCTACTGACGGTCTCTGGTGCCTTCTACGTCGTTTGAAACAAAGAGTAATGGGAGAAGACAGGGAGGGGGCACAGAGGCCATCCTAACCCCTAGCAGACGCTGTCCCCAGTGCTGTCCTCTGAGCCCTGCCCCGGGTCAGGAGAGCGGCCATGGCTCCGAGCACGGGACTGGTCCTTTGCAGGTTCAGAGCATTGAGTTCACCCAGATCGAGATGAAGGTGATGGAGGGGCTGCAGGTGGGGAACGAGTGTCTGAACAAGATGCATCAGGTAGGTCCTCGTCGGGCCAGGTGAGGTGAGACGGGGCTTCCTGTTCAGTGTCAGAGGCCACCTCTGTGCCCAGCCTTTGACCTAGAGGAGTCTGTGGCAGACCCAGCCATGAGTCCAGCTGGGCTGGGAGATGGGCAGTGGCTGACAGGTGGTTCAGGGCCACAGGGACCTGAGAGTGGCACGTCACAGTGATGGGCTGGGTCCACAGGTGCTGAGTGACAGAGGGCAGTGGGGTGGGGAGCAGTGCGGGGAACTGACCTCCAACGCTCCCTGGAGACAGTGAGCCCCCACCTGATCTCAGGAAGCAGGGGGAACATGGTCCTGAGAGAGGTGAGGCTCAGCGCAGGGCGGTCCCCATCGTGCTCCTGACAAGCAGGCCAGCCAGCAGGCTAGTCAGAGAGCTGCGGGCTTGGCCAGAGTCATGTTTGCCCCATCTCTCTCATCGGCTATAGGTGGCATGGGCACCAGCCTAGCAAAGATGCTGCTTTGAACTTGCCACTCAAAGGAAATCAAGTCACTCACCCAGAGAACAATTTCCATTTTTGACTTATTTTCCCCATAATTGTCAAGGTTGGCACAGGCTGGGGAGCAGCCTGGTAGTGCAGTCCAGGCCTCTCAAGCCAGGTCTGAGGGCCCCATGGCATAATGCCAGGATGGCAGGGCCGTCACTGAGAGCTTCAAAACCTCACCCTCTCTAGGTGATGTCCATTGAGGAAGTGGAGAGGATCCTGGACGAGACGCAGGAAGCTGTGGAGTACCAGAGGGTAGGTCCTGCCAGGCCCACCCCCACCAGCTGGCCAGCGCCATCACCAGCTTGGTGACCCTATGACCAGCCACCCTCGAGGGCCGGACCGCACCACCCACTGTGGTGCTGCTCTCAAGGGTGTGCCTAGAGCCACAAGCTGTCTCCTTCATGAGGGGCCGCCTCTCCCTAGGCCCAGCCTGGCACACGTTCACTGCTACTCTTCCTTCTGCAGCAAATAGATGAGCTTTTGGCCGGAAGCTTCACGCAGGAGGATGAGGATGCCATCCTGGAGGAGCTGAACGCAATCACTCAGGTACTGGGACCCCGGGTCCCCCAGTCAGGCCTCTCTCTGTGGTGTGTGACACTGATTTATTTGAGCACTCAGGGTGCTGGTTTTGCCCTTGCTGTCCTTCCTAAAGTGGCTTGCGTTTATGCTAAGCCGAGCACTTCTGGGTAGGAGTGGTTTGGGGGCTGACCCAGGGCCTGTTTTAGCAACTGTGACCCTGCACCTGCATAGAGCAGAGGCACTGAGCCCTCCTGGCCTGCTCAGCCCCTTTCTTTCCCTGACATGACTTTTAGTCAGCAGGTTTTGTTTCCTTTCAGTGCCCCTGATTCTTTTGTGAACGGTGGGTGCTGGGGGCTCTGATGCTGCATCCTGCCCCCGCTCCCATACCCAGGCCCCGAGCTCTGTGATGCCCCCCAGCACAGGGATTCTCCATCCATGGGCCCTGCCAAGGCCACTCTGTGCCCCCAGAGCCTCCCACTGTGCTCAGCCCAGTAGGAAGCCTGACTGGGAAGTTGCCTTTGCAGTCCATGACCTCCTGCTGCTGGAGCCTAAGCGCCTGGTGCCCTGGCAGGGCAGGCGGGCCTGAGGTAGACAGCCACAGGTTGACAGGCCGCCTGCCACTCACTGGGACAGCTCCTAACAGACCCACCCAGGGTTGGTACCCTCAGGACTCCTGATGGCTGCAGTGACTTCCTGGACCTGTGGGCACCAGTGCCACCAGGGCGCCAGTTTAAAACCTGCAATCCTGGCATGGCCCCAACCTTTTGAAGCACGGTCTCTGGGGACACCCCAAGAGTTGGCCATCATGACCCCCTCAGGACCCCACTGGAGACCCAGGGTGATCCAAGTCGCCAATGGCTGATGCAGGTCTTCTGAATAGCAGGGTTCTTGTTCCGTCCCTCTGTCGGTCCGCCAAGAGCAGCTGGGTATGCAGGACTGGCCCCTGGTGGCCCTCTCAGAACAGGCCCAGGCAGGCTGGGGGTGCCCTGCCAACCAGCCGTCTCACGGCCTCACCTTTGCTTCTTGCAGGAACAAATAGAGCTCCCAGAGGTCCCTTCGGAGCCCCTTCCTGAGACGCACCCAGGTACCTCCCACTTTCTCCTTTCACCCGCACTGGGACCCTTGGAGTGCCGCGTCCCAGGAGGGAGCACCATGAGCACAGGCACCTTCCCCAGCGGGGGTTGGGTGAGCACGGGCACCGCAGGGCAGGCCCCGTGGAGCGTGGCCGTGTGGCCTCCCGTGGGTCCTGGTTTCCCAGGAGTGGGGCAACCTCATGCCCATTTGCGGAGGTGTGTCCAGTCATTAGAACTGGCCAGAGGCTTGTGAGCACGAGCACTTTTGCAGGGTCAGCCCGCATCAGTTGTCTGATGTATGCAGCAGCCAGTAGGTGCCTCCAGCTCTTAGGAAAGTTCCCCGGGACCCTGACTCTTCTCAGCAGCTCATGCACTTTTCCTCCTGGTCCCCTGTGGCTCTGGGGAGCTCTGCCCCTCGCAGGGGCTGCTGGACAGCTGTATTCCCCTGGCCTTCATGAGCCCAGCTGACTTCACCCTTCCCAGAGTGGCTTGTACCCGAGGTCCCCTGTGGCCTCACCCCTCTGGAAGTGTCTGCTTTGGTCTCTGGATGTCACATACCTGTCTTTCTTTCTCCACAGAAAAAGCCCCTGTCAAGGTCAGGCCCAGGCAGGCAGACCTGGTGGCAGCCTCCTAACTCGGCCGCTTGCAGGACTTGAGGGACCCCCAGCGACTGGCCCGCGGAGAGTCTGGGCGTGGCGGCCAGCATGGACTGTGTTGCCGGCCGGAGCTGCAGCTCACACGGTGCTCGTGCATCCGGACGACTCAGGAACGGTTCCTGCACTGTTCGGTCTGAACGTGCCGGCGCGGCCGTCCCACTGTCGTTTCTGGATGCACGCGCGAATCCTCTGCCCAGCCCGGCTCTTTGAGGCCGTGGTCTCCACAGTGGCCGCGGCCTGGACCTGCTGCTCCTGGTGCTGTTCACTGCCGCCCCGGTCCCCAGTGGCCTGTGCTGTCCCAAGGGGAAGGTGCCAGCTGGCCTTGGGGTCCCTGTGCTTCTTCACTTATTTGTTGCTCCCATTAGCTGGTGATGGGCTTCACTGAAAGGTTCCCTGCCTTGCCTGGCATCAGCTTCCCTGTAGGTTAGGGCCAGAACTCGTGGGAACTAGCATTTGCTGACGCACCCAGCCCTCTGCCCAGGCACCCAGACTCAAGCTTCTGTCATTGGGTGGAGGTGGGCCAGAGGCCAGCCCTGCTGGATTGATGGCCTCAGGAGTCCGGACCTCACCCTGTCACCGTGGGCCTGTGTACCATGCTCGGCCTGCTGAGGAAGGACATCTGAAGGTGGTGGCGAGATCCAGCTCCAGCAGGTGTAACCCCATGGTGTGCCCCCGGGAGTGTCACACACCCTGTCTGCCAGCTCCTGAGCTGACAACAGCCAGGGCAGGAGGCACAGAGCCCGGAAGCAGCTCCTCGCACATGACACTTGTTTTATTGTTGGACAATCTCACTGGTGTCTTGCTGGCCTGTGAGCAGCATGTGGTCAGCGGCCCAAGAGAGCCCTAGGCACCTCCAGGGCAACCAGGAACGGAGGGGAATCTCTTCCTTATCCCAAACAGGTCAACTTGTGTATTAAAGTTGGCCCCTGCACGGCCTGTGGCCTCGTGGACTTGGTGTGTCTGTGTCCTGAGGTGGCCCCGGCTATGCAGGCAGGTTGGAGTGTGACCCTGACCAGCACCTCCACGCACAGGCAAGAACCAGATGTCCAGCACAGGTGCAGGCTCGGGGCTCTTCTGTGGCGGACGGAAGGCAGGCAGCTCTTTGTGACTGAGCCTCATGGTCACTTCTGGGCAGTGCCTCATTGCAGGTAGAGTGGTGCTCTAGCCACTCTCAGAAGGCACCTGGCTGCCTATTGTTGGTTGGTGGTTTCCAGCAGTCCCCACGGCTGCAAGGTATGGCCTGAGATCGCTGGTAGTGACGGAAGGCAGCTGGTTCAGGGTCACAATGCCCTGATGGGAAGCCAGGAGCCCCGGGAACAGCCCCCACACACATACTGCAGCACCATGGGGTACTGGCCTTATGTTCCCGGGGCTCCTGGTTTCTCAGGAGAAGCTGGAACCTGGTTGTCCAGGTGAGGGACACCTGCTGGGGACCACACTGAACACAAATGGTCACCACCCAGACAGGCCCAGGTGCTGCCCTGCGTCCACTGCTTTTGCCTGTGTCTGCCAGGAGGGGGCTCTCTGCCCACCAGCCTCAGGGAGATTTTGCAGAAAATGCTTGGGTTCTGCCCACGGGATTCTGCTTGCAGGAGCCCGAGGGTAGCCAGTGAGGCCTGGGCCAGGCCCACGGCCTGTCCCTCTGCAGCAGCAAGTCCCAGGCACCATGTGGAGAGGGCAGAGAGCCCAGGCCAACAGATGCAAGCACAACTGGACAGGTGCTGGCAGATGTCCAGGCATGGCCACAGCCTCACCAGATCCCTCTCCAGGGTGGACCCCTCTTCCTGTCTGCCGCCTGCAGGAGCCTGGCAGGCGTCCCTAGGACAGGCTGACTCTGGCGGCACTTTTTGGTACATGCTGCCCTCAGCCCAAGCAAGCTGCTGTCCACAGTGCCCTGGCCTGAGCCACATGGGTACATCTTGGGGGCAGCAAGAAGAGGACAGGAGAACCACATCCCCCTCACCAGGGTGTCAAGCTTTTAATCATCCCTGCAGCCCAGCCTGACCTTGAGCTGAGTCCCTGGCTCTGCTCAGCCTGCCTGGCTTGCAGCTTCTGTCATGGGGCTGGTGGCAGCTCCTGCCAGCCAGCAGGAACCCAGTACCAGCCAGAGCCCGGCCTGACTTCCTTCTGGTGTAGGTGGGGACATCGCCCCCACAACAGTCACAAGTCAAAATCAAGTGCACAGACGGTGGCAGAGCTGGTATCCTGCCAGAGAGGCTCCCTGCGGTGTGGGGAGACGTGGACGAGGAGTAACTGGGGACATGTGGTGGGCCTGGCAGCAGCACCCATGCCGGGAAGGTGCAGAGGGGCAGGAGAGACCCCAGGAGCCATGGGAGAGGCAGCAGCTTTAAGGGTGCTGGGGAAGCCCTGGCTGTGGGGGCTCCCTCAGAAGCCCACTGCAACCCTGGCTCAGGAGGGGACGGTGAGAAGTGACCTAGGTTTCTAGGGCTCCCACGGGCAGCGTGGAAAGTAGAGAAGCGTTGACTGGAGCGGAGTGCGGTGCTCGGGTGGCTGTGCGACGTCCTGGTGGGATGAGGCACCTGACCCTTGTGTGCCCAGTGCCTGGCCGGTTCCTGCACAGAGCAGTTCCTCAGCGAAGGGGCAGATCGTGACCCAGACTTTGGTCCTGTGGGAGGCTGTGGGCGTGGGGTCTCGAGCGCCCAGCCCTATAGACTCGCTTCCTGTCAGTTGCCCAGCCTGTGACTCATACGTGGCCTGGAAAGCATGGACTTGTTGTGGCCTCTCTGGGACTCTGAGTCCTGCACTGCTGTCATGGACACCGGCATGGGCAGCTCACGGTGAGCAGGAACATGCTGGTTCCCACACGGCTCTGGGGGCCCAGAGCCCAAGCCCACAGTGCCGGCGTCCTGCCTGGCCTTCTTGTTTTGTCATTGAATGGGAGAAGGAGAAAGCAAGGGGGCCCAAGTGGCCCTCTCGTAAGGGTGTGTCTCCTACCCTGCGAGCCGGTCCCTCTTGGCCTAATGAATTCTGAAAGTCCCATCTTTGGCTCAGCCTGTTGGCGCTCGCCTGTAATCTCAGCATTCTGGAGGCTGAGGCAGGAAGATCACAAGTTCGAGGCATCCTGAGCAGCTTAGTGAGACCTTACCTCAAAATAAAGAAGGGCTGAGGGTGTAGCTCAGTGGGAGGCCGCATTCAGTCCCCAGTGCTGGGGGCGGGGGAAAGTCCCAACTTCTAAATGCTGTTATGACAGCAGTTAATCTTCAACACAAGTTCTGCAGAGAACACGCAGACCAAAGGAGAAGAAAGAGAACAAACAGCAACCACATGGAGTAGGGTGACATTCTAATGACAAACTCCAAGTAGCACCCACTTCACACCGTCCTGCAGAAAACAGTGCAGCCCCAGCCGAGCAGCGTGTGTGATTCAGGTGGTGCCAACGGTATCAATGCGTTAGTTCCTGTTGGTCTGTTTTTAGCACTGAGGATTGAACCCAGGGTCCCACACATACGAGGCAAATGCTCTACCTCTGTAGCTTGGCCCTTCTGGCTTTTTCATTTTGAGACAAGGTCTCACTAAGTTGTCCAGGGTGGCCTCCAACTGGTGATCCTCCTGCCTCAGCCTCCCAAGTAGCCAGGACTGCAGGTGTGTACCACTGCACCTGCTGATAGCTTGGTATCGTTCTTGTTTTCATGGCACTGGAGACTAAACCCAGGGCCTCATGCTGAGCTACGCCCCAGCCCCTTTGTTTTAAATAATCACACAGGAAAATGGTTTTTACTTTCCTGTATGATTCAACAGATTTCACACACGGAGATCCTGACAGTCCCACTGCGGTGAGGACACAGAGCCCACGCGGGTGAGTAGGGGTAAGGATGGGAGTTTGCAGAGCCACGCGGGAGACCTCAGCCCACAAAGACGCCTCTGGAAGGAGATGGGCAGTGGGGCCCACCTGCCCTCCCAAACCCAGGGGCACCCCCCCAACGAGGGACGTGGCTCAAGGGTGTTGTCACAACAACTCAGGAGGTGGGGAGGCTGCCAGTCCCTCTGCCTGCCTGTGTAGGGCTGAGGCTCAGTCCACCATGCACCAGGGACATGACAGGGTCCCTGGTGTCAGCCATGTCCACGTAGAGTCTGACAGGTGGGGCCGGAAGGGGCTGCAGTCCCAGGGCCACAGGACCACTCCCCAGGAATCCCTGTCCCCCAGCTTTCCTGAGGGACCTGAGGCATCCCTGAGCTGTCCATGATGCCCGCCCACCCCCAACACGACCTCACAGCAGGGGGCAAGTGTCATCCAGGCTCCCGTCCTAACTGTCACCCTTGGTGTCCCAGGGCCGTCCACGCTCCGAGACACCGTGGCAGCACACGCAGGGACAAGAAGAAACCAGAGACACCACCAGGGGGCTGGATTGCAGAGGTGCGGGGGCCCTGCCCATCCCGAAGTGTGACCGCTGTGTGGTGGCCCGCAGTAGAGAGTACCGAGCATGGCTTCGAGTGCATTCACAGATGTGAGTGGCGTCAGTCTCAGAACACTTCTGTGACCTCAAAAGAAACCCTATATCCTTTGGCTGTCACCTCCCCCACCCACATTCCCTGTTCTGTCCCCTTCCCAGCCCTAAGCGTCCACTACTGTGTCCGAGTCCCCCACTCTGGACCTTCATCCAAGTGGCATCATACGATCTGTGACTTCTTGTACGTTTGTAAGGTTTATCTGTGTTGTAGCGTGTACCAGTGCTTTCTACTGCCACAGAATATGCCATCTACTGATAGATGACATTTTGTTTATCCGTTCATCAATTTGAGGCGTAGCCTGTTTCCATTTTTCCATTATTACCCATATGAATAACGCGGACATAAACATCTGCATACGTGTGTCTGGGTGAACATAGGTTTTCGTTTCTCTTGGGCGTACGCCTAGGAGTGGAATTGCTGGGGCTTCTCGCATCTGCGCTTACCGGGCTGTTGCCCGCAGTAGCGGCTTCATTTCTCACTCTTCAGCAGTGTACGAGGGCTCCAGCCTCTCCACCTCCTCACCAACACTTAGTTCCTGTCTCGATCGAGGCCATCCTCGTGGGTACGTGTTGTCGCCGGGTTTCGATTTGCACTTCTCTGATGTCTAATAATGTTGGACATCTCATATGTTACGGCCATTTGTGTATCTTCTTAGTGATATATCCACTCAGATTCTTTGCCCATTTTAATTTGGTTGGTTGTCTTTCTAATGATTTATAACAATCTTTATATATTCTGAATATTATTTTTTGTTTTTGTTTTTGTTCGGTACCAGGAATCGAACTCAGAACCTTATGCTTGCCAGGCAGGCACTTGTGCCACTGAGCTATATCCCCGGCCCTGTTCTGAATATTAGAACCTTACCAGATATGTGATTTGTAAATATCTCTTCCATTCTGCTGGCTATCTTTATTTTTTTAGTGGTACCCTATGAAGGTCAAAAGTCTTAAGTTTGATGAAGCCACTTTTTTTTTTTTTATTGGTTTTGCTTTTGGTGTTATACCTAGGAAATTCTTGCCTAATCCAAGGTCAAAAAGATTTCTTTTTAGAATTTTTATAGTTCTTACATATAAGTCTTTGAGCTGACCTGTATATGTTGAGCTTGGGTGAATCTAGCCTCATTCTTTTACATGTAGACATCCTGTTGTTTCAGCACCATTTGTTAAAAATTATTTCACCATTAAATCTTTTTCATATCTTTGTCAAAATCAGCTGACCATGAACACCAGACTCTTTAGTTCTCTCTCACTGGTCTCATCTACCCTGATATCCGCAGTAGAGCTTTGTAGTATGTTTTGAGATCGGGAAGTGTAAGTCCTCCAAGTTCTTCTTTTTCAAGGTTATTTTGGTTATTCTGGGCATTTGAATTTCCATATGAATTTTGAGCAAAGCTTTTTTCAATTTGTGCAAAGAAACCAGATGGGACTTTGACAGAAATTACATTAAATCTGCGATCATATTCAAGATGCCAGGCGTGGTGGTACACGCTTGTAATCCCAGCACTCTGGAGGCTGAGGCAGGTGGCTCATTACAGGTTTGAGACCAGCCTGGACTATATAGTGAGAGCCTGTCTCAAAAAAACAAAAATAAATCAATATATAATTGAAAAGTACTGCCATCTAAGCAATATTAATTCTTCAGAGCCATGAAAACAGAGTGACTTTTTAATTTATTTGAGTCTTCTTTAATTTCTTTCAACAGTTTTGGATTTTTCAAAATATGTTTCATGCTTTTGTTCAGTTTCTTACTACTTTTGATAGTATTGTGAATGGAATTTTTTTTTTAATTTTAATTTCAGATCATTCATTGCAAGTCTGTAGAAATACAGTTGATTTTTGTATATTGATATCCTGCAACCTTGCTGAATTTATGAGGTCTAGACATTTTAATTAAATCCTTAGTATTTTCCAAATAAAAGATCATTTGGGTGTGGTGGCACATGCCTGTAATTCCAGCACTCTGGGAGGCTGAGGCAGGAGGAGTGTGAGTATGAGTCCAAGCTGGCAATTTAGCAATGAGCCATAAAGGACTGGCAAATAGATTTCACCAAAAGGGGGACTCTGTCTTAAAATTTAAAGAAAAAGGGGGGGGAGCTGGGGATGTAGCTCAGAGCGAAGGCCCTGGGTTCAGTCCTCAATACCACACACACACATTTGTGAGTAAAGGTAGTTTAACCTCTTCATTTCCAACCTTGATGTCTCCAGTTTTATTTCCTTGTCTCATTGCTGTGGTGAAAATCTGCACTGCGATGTTGAGTTCAGCAGCCACCTCTGCTTCGTTTCATTCTGCTCCCAGCCTCACAGTATTAGGAAAGAAAAAGCCAGAGTGGGGAGCAACAACTCAGCCTGAGATTCGGAATCCAGACCCTGGAAAATAAGAACCTGGGGGAGAGAAAGAGAGACGAGTAGATGCTGGGAAGCAGGAGGGATCTGACGGGAGAATCTGAACCTACAGAGGAACCGCAGAGCCAGAACGCAGCACGAAGGGCAGAGACGGCCTGCACTTCCTCCCCGGCTGCCGGCGTGCGGCTTTCGGAAAGGGGGGCCGTGTCTGGGGGCTGCGGAGGCCTCGGAGAAACGCGGCGGTGGAACAGCCTGGAGGTGCTGTGAGGCGAAGGGTGCGGATTCTGCTCCCACCGAGTCCTTCAACAAACGGCTGGTGAGCGACCCCAGGCCGCGTGCCCACCGTATCCCTGGAGAGTGTCAGGTGCCATTCGAGGCTCAGAGCAGCCACAGGACGGCTTTCCTCCAGGGCTCCCAGTGTTATGTTCCCAAGTACTGTAACGGTAAAAGCCAGAGCGCCGCGGTCAGGGAGTGGGCTGGAAAGAGACCTCTAAGGGGTTTCAGCTAAAGGACACCGTCCCCACCCCCATGCCCAAAGGCCAGGCCAGGCCTGAGGTGCTCTGGATTTGAAAGTCGTGGCACTGGCGCCCTCACCCTACCCTGCTGCCCGCTGGTGCCTGCATCTGGCACAGGCCTGGGAGCCCGCCTTCCTTCTCTGCCAGCGGGAGCAGGGACGCATCTTGACTTGGACACTGCCAAGAAAGCCACACACTCAAAATCACAGGGAAATTACTTCTTCTTTCTTTTCTTCTCTTTTCTTCTCTTTCTTTCTTTGTGTGTGTGTGTGTGTGTGTGTGTGTGTGTGTGTGTGTGTGTATTTTTTTCTTTTTCCCCCTTCCTTTCCTCTTTCTTCTTCACCAGTTTACTGGGGAGTTTTCTTTGTCCTTTTTCTGTTTTTTATCTCTTTTTCTTATTGCTTTTCTTTCATTATTTTTCCTCTTCTTTTAATTTTTCCCCTTTAACTTTTTCTCTATTTTTACTCCCCATATAATTTCTTTTGCCCCCCTTTTTTATCTTCTGTTTCTCATCAGTTTTTTCCTCTTTCCTTTACCTAATCTTTTAAACAGCCTTCTGTGCCCGATAGGATTCTTTGTCCCACTTCTCTCTCCTTCTCATATCACGTTGTTTAAGGTTTCAGATTTTTCCTCTTGCATTCCCACATTCCCAACCCCTAAATCTTTAGTAGTGTAACCATAAAGCTGTATTAATCTTTAGATAGTTAACTCTATAAAATTCTTGTTGAATTATTTTCTACCATTAGCAGAGATATAGCTGTCTCATTTAGTACATATTAGCTGTAAGCTGGGTTGTTTCAATGTTTACACCATAACTGTGGATTTCTTCTCTAGGGTTAAGGGTGGTACTAATTGGTTCTTATAGTATATTGATATCCAATTTGTCTTGGATGATACTAATGTAGCTGATTTGCGTGATATTACCAGGGTCACATAATTGTTGCTATTAATGGGTTTCCTCTGTAAACCAACATCCAGATTACCTTTGTGACATTAACAATACTAGAGTGCATTCCCAGAGAACTCAGTGCTGGCCCAATTACACTGCATCCTCCCCTCCCAGATTATCTGAGGTGGTGGATCTTGGGGCTGAGGCAAAGGATTTAGCTGCGTCCAAAGTACATCACTGAAAAGTGACTGACTAAAGAGATCTCTGTACAGTACTAGCAGCGGTCTTTGCACTATAAGCATCCACAAACCTCAGCACCAAACAAACAAAAACAAAAACACCCACAGTAGAAACATGAGAAGACAAGGCAACAAAATGCCTCCCAAAACTCCCGACTCCCCCAAAAGCCAATCTAGGGATACACGAAAAGAAGAACAGCATAAGCCACACACCCAAATTACTTGAAAGGATAACGCAGGAGGTTAGAAAGCAGATCAAAGAGGTACTCAGCGGGATCACAGAAGATATAACTAAATGAATAATGGAAGTGATAACCACAGTTATCCAGGAGCTTTACAGCAGACACTGATAAAAAGCTAGATGAGCTAAACAAAGCAATACAAAACATAAATAACCAGGTTAGCAAAGAATTATAGTCCATGAAAAATTTTCTATCAAAAACACAGGAGATTAAAAATTATATTAAAAGTATAAGAAAAAAGAAAAAGAAAAAAGAAAGAAAGTATAAGCAGCAAGTGACCAGTGTGAGGACAAAACTTCAGAACTAGAAGACAATGATGCCTCCAAAGACCGGCTACTCAGGGCCAAGCGTGGTGGCACACACCTGTAATCCCAGCACTCGGGAGGCTGAAACAGGATCGCTGTGAGTTTGAGGCCAGCTTGGGCTACATAGTGAGTTCAAGCCAGCCTGAACTACATAGCGAGACCCTGCCTCAAAAAAACACACAAAAAAAAAAAACCTCAAAGACACCTTAAAAACAAGGGAACATGAAAAATGGATTCAACAGCTGCTAGATGATGCAAAGAAGACTAAGAGTAATTGGAATAAGTGAAAAATCAGAAGACAACACAAATGGCATAAAAAAAAAACTGATCAACAGAAATAATGGCAGAAAACATGACTATAGAGAAAGAAATAAACATACAGAGAAGTGAGGCATATAGAACCCCAAATAGCCATGGCCAAAAGAGAACCTCCCTGTGCCACAGTATACTCAAGGAGCCCATCATAGGAACAAAATCTTAAAAGCTATTAGAGGCAATGAATCATATGTAAAGGTAAATCCATCAGAATTACAGCAGAATTCTCAACTCAAACCTTAAAGGTCAGGAGGGCTTGGAGTGAAGTGTTTCAATCCCTAAATAATAACAACTTCCAACCCAACTTATGTATCCTGCAAAACTTTCTTTTAAAACTGACAGAAAAATGAAGTATTTCTGTGACAAGGGCCTCAAGAAAGTCATGACCACCAATCCAGTATTAAAAAAAATTCTCAAGGATATCTAGAAAGAGACAATGAAGCCAACCATGCCAATAAGTCAAAAAGAATGAATACACCTGGCAGGATGAGCAGCTAAGCAAAAAAGGGGACAGATAAGGAAATCAGCAAAAGAAAAATAATATAATGACAGGAATAGGCCAGTACCTCTCAATTATAATTCTCAAAGTGGATGGTCTCAGTTTCCCAATCAAAAGACACGGATTTGAACAGATCAAGAAACAAAACTCAATGATATGCAGTATACAAGAAACCATTTAATTAAAAGAGAAATTAGATTAAAAATCAAAGGATGGAAAACAATATTCCATGCAATAAGAACCTAGGAAAAAGCAGGAGCTGCTGTCCCAATTTCAGAAAAAGTGTATTTTTCTGGAAAAAAAATCAGCCATGACTGATCAAAAGAGACAAAAAGGTCAGTACATATTGGTTAAGAGAACAATTCAACAGGAAAATATAACAATTATAAACATATACACACCAAGTACGAGCTAGCCAACTTCATAAAACAAACACTACAGATCAGCTAGACAAAAAAAAATCAACAAAGAAATATCAGAATTGAACCAAACCTTCAAGCAAATGAATTTAATAGATACCTACAGAGTGTTCCACACAACAGCAGAGCACTCATTTTCCTCAGCAGCACAGGAGACTTTCTCCAAAATAGATCACACACTAGCCCATAAAGGATGCTTAAGTAAATGCAAAAGAATCAAAATTATCCCATGCATATCATCAGATCATAGTCCAATGAAACTGCAAATCAATGGCAAAAGAAGCCACAGAAATTATGAAAAGACATGGAAATTAAACTACCCTCTTGATTAATCAATGGGTCACAGATTAAACTGAGGCTTAAGCCTGGGTCCAGTGGACCCATCCTTTATTTTTCTACTGTAAATTTGTACTTAAGCATTTGTACTTAAGCATTATGTACTTAAGCATTAAGTGGCCAGCTGTGTCTCTCAGTGCCTTTCCCTAAGGGATACAGGAAGCAATCTATGTGTTTACCTACTCGGTATGATGAATGGCAAGGAGTATGCACGTGTGCAAAAGTGGCAAAATGGGATTTGGACTCACCCTTTTTCTCTGTGGAACAGTTTTTGTGTATATTTATCCAAGCATCACAGAGGGTCCAAGAGACCCACACCACTCCAGGATTTGTTTTAAAAAGTTTTCTTTCGATTTTTCTGGTGAAGTAGCCCAGTTCAGTACAATAGCACATGAAGAACCAGGTTTGCAAGTTTTGGAGGAGGTCAAAAGTGAATCATCAGATTACTCATGCGTGGATGATGAAGATGATCCATTATGGTAAAATACATGCTTTCATAACAGAAGAGTGGTGTGGGTGGATGATGATGATGACGACAACGACGATGATGACTTTGACGCTGGCCATGTGAGCCAAAGCTCCTGTGACACTGAAATGGAGCAAGAATCGACTGATACAGAACCAGGGAATGCAGACCTCCTTGATTCAGATGAGAAAGAAAACAGCAATGTGAGTGCATATTTGACTAGTCAAAATGTTGCAAAATGGCCATGCAACCAAATGGGATGATCTAATGCTAGAATTAGGTCTGGAAATATAGTGAAGGTCTTGGCAGAGGTGAAATGTATTGGACAGAAAGCCAGCACTGCCATTCAGTGTTGGAGATTGTAACAGACAAAATGCTACAAGATGCTGTGAAATACACAAGGGCTGAAATGCAAGTAAAACATTCTCTATGCATCAATAGCCATATTAAAAAATGTATTTGTTGGGCCGGTGAGATGGCTCAGCGGCGTAAGCGCCTGCCTTGCAAGCACAAGGGCCCGAGTTCGACTCCCGGATCCCACATACGAAAAAGGGGCCGGTGATATCGCTCAGCGGCACGGGTGCCTGTTGGCACGTGAGGTCCTGAGGTCGACCCCCCGGTACCCACAAAAAAAAAAAAAATGTATTTGTTATATCACTTTACTAGCTGAACTGAAAGCATTCATAGGTCTGCTGTACTTAGCAGGGATTTCTCATGGTGATTGCTGGAATGTAAAAGACTTCTGGAAAAGCAATGGGTCAAAATATGGCATAAAAATTTATGCCTTTGTACATACAAAGACTTATTATGCTTTCAAGTTAGAATTTATCCTGGAACTCAGCCATCAGGTCCTTATTTGTATAGTAATAAACCAAATTATATTGTGAACAGACTTGTTGTTCCCATCTCCCAAACTAACCGGAATGTGACATTTGACAATTGGTTTACAGGTTTCTAATTGATGTTACATTTGCTAACAGAACAGTTGATCAGCGCAGGAACTGTACACAGCAACAAAGAAGAAATTCCAAATGCAATGTTGCAATTTCAAAACAGAGAATTGTATAGTTCAGTCTTTGAATTTCAGAAAGATATAACATTGGCCTTATATATGGCAAAGAAAAGCAAACTGGTACTGCTGATGTCAACATTTCACCAATATTGATAGGGAAACTTTGACTAAATGGAAGCCTGAGATGAAAACTTTCAACAACAAAACTGAACATGCAGTAGATGTTGTTGATGAGTTATACAGCATCTATGATGTCACTTGAAACATAAAGCATTGGCCAATGGTTGTGTTTTACTTGATCCTAAACATGTGGCATAAATAGCTTGATAGTTTACAAAGAAAATAACAAGGGCCAGTGAGATGGCTCAGCAGCATGAGCGCCTGCCTGGCAAGCGCGAGGGCCCGAGTTCGACTCCCGGAACCCACATATGAAAAAAGGGGCCGGTGATATCGCTCAGCGGCACGGGCGCCTGCTGGCGCACGAGGTCCTGAGGTCGACCCCCTGGTACCCACAAAAAAAAAAAAAAAAAGCTGATGTGAAAATGTTGATGTCTATTCTAAGCACTCATTACATATTTGATATTGTATTTTAGTGACACCTTATTTCCCTCCTAAGTGCATGTTGTACAATATAGTAGGAAGCTCCTCACAAAACAGGAAGAGAAGAGAGGTGACAAGACTGCCACATAGGAAAGGAAAGCTAAGCACACGTGCTATGTGAGACGTATGCACAGAACATGCAGTTGTCATGCGTAAAGACTGCCTTGGGTGTGACAGCTGAAGCAAAGTTTATTTTTGTGGCAGAGTTCTATTGGTATTTTCATTGTAGTTCGTATAGGAATTTATTTCTGATGTTATCTTTTAGGTTTCTTTTCTTCTTTTCCTTTCTTTTGTCTTTTTGAGACAGGGTTTTGCTATGCCGTTCAGGCTGGCCTTGAACTTGCAGTGATCCTCCTGCCTCAGCCTCCCAAGTGCTGGGGTTATCTTTTAGGTTTTATAAGGAAGTACACAGCCGGTGTGAAAATGTTGATGTCTATTCTAAATGCACAATACATATTAAGAATTTAATAATATATTTTATTGATATTTTATGTTCCTGTTAACTACACACTGTATAATATAATAAGAACCTCCTGACAAAACAGCAAGGCTGCTGAGATGTCAAGTATGTCCTACAAAAAGCCCAGGAAAGCAAAACACATGTCTTGTCAGTGTAAACGGTACGTGTGTAGGGAATGTGCTGTTGTCATGTGTGTGGACTGCCTTGGGTGTGATAATTGAAGTAAAGATTATTTCTTTTGTAAAGTGCTATTAATATTTTCATTGTAGTTCATATGGGAATTTATTTCTGATGTTCTTTTTTAGGCTGTATCCCAAAAACCAGTGTTGAAAATGTTGATGCTTTTTTATAAACAATAAATATTAAAAAGTCAATACTTTATTTTTGTGACTTTTTTCCTGTTAAGTATTCATTTATATAATAAAACTCATAAAATTAAAATTGGCAATTCATCAATAGAAATATTCTAAAGAAGTGCCTTAATCTTATCCTCTGAGGACTACGGAAGAAATTAGACCATTCCTACGATCAAACGACAATGCCAGTAAAACACGGGAGGCCACAGCGACCGGGAGATTGGGCCCCCCAGACAACTCTCAGGACAGATGAGGTTCACTGCTGCATACCCAACACAATCCTCCATTCCTTTAAAAATCCAAAGCAACAATCATTTCAGAATCAGAAAAAAAAAAGGATTTAATAATCAAGCCAAAAGATGTTATCATAAAAAGAATGACGTCCCAGGCCTTGGGGACGTCTCCCACCAGTCTCCAGTGTGCAGCAGTGTCTCACTGCCCAGGAAAGGGACCTGCACTTTTCCCTCCCTTTCACTTTCCCCCATTGTATACCATGATTTCTAAATGCCCTGTGGCTAATGAGTACCCTAGCCCATCCAGTTTTGCTTTGAGGAAAGACCAGTAATTCCTGCTCCAGCATGTTCCAGTTGCCAATCTGTGAAAGCACTCAAATCTGAAGCCCCTGCCCCTAACCATTATAATGCCTCTATTTCTTGCTGTCAGCAGCAAAATAATGTGTCTGCCGAGCTGGGTTTATGTCCAAAACCCTGAGAGCACTGTTCACTGCCGCTGACACGGGACCCGCTCCAGGGCATTGTGATGTCGATGAACCCCTTGTGAAGCAGTCGCCAAAGAAATTAATGTCTTGTTTTAAGTCAAAAACTGACCATGGATTAAAACCAATGTCAGGCCGGTGAGATAGCCAATCTTATCCAAAAAAAAAAAAAAAAAAAAAAAAAGGAAAGGCCCAAATTCATGCAATTAGAAACGAAAAAGGCAAAAATCACAATGAATTCTGCCAAAATCCAGAAGATACTGGTAATGACTTTAAGAACCTGTACTCTAATAAAACGGAAAATTCAGAAGAAATGGATTGGTTAGTAGCTACATATGAACTACCAAAACTGAACCGAGAAGATATAAAGCCCCTGAATAATCCAATATAAGTCTGTGAAATTGAAGAAGTAATGAAAAAAAAAAAAGTTACTAAGAAAAGTCCAGGTCCTGATGGATTCACTGCTGAATTCTACAAGAAACGGAGAGATGATCTAAGGCCAATACTCCTCAAATTCTTTAGTGAAATCAGAAGGGAAGCAATACTCCCAAAGTCATTCCTGGAAGCAAGCATTACCTTGATTCAAAAACCAGACAAGGACCCAAACAAAATGAAGAACTACAGGCCAGTCTCTTCAATGAACATAGATGCAAAAATCCTCAATAAGATACTGGCAAGTAGAAGGCAGCAAATCATCAAAAAGATCATACATCATGACCAAGTAGGATTCACTCCAGAAATGCAGTGATTATTCAACATATGCAAATCCATAAATATAATACAATATATTAACAGAAGCAAGGGCAAAAGTCACATGATCATCTCAATAGATGTAAAAAAAGCATTTGACAAAATCCAGCATTCATGATAAAAACCCTGAAGAAAATAGCTACAGAAGGTCTTTATGTCAATGTGATCAAAGCCATCTATGAAAAACCAACAACCAACATTATATTAAACAGAGAAAAGCCGAAGGCTTTCCCTTGAATCAGGAATAAGACAAGGATGTCCACTATCACCACTCCTATTCAATATAGTTCTTGAAATATTAACCAGAGCAATTAGTCAAGAGAAAGAAGTAAAAGGATATCGATAGAAAAGGAAGAAGTTATTATCGGGGACCCTTGCAGTGAGCCTCCAATCTCCTGCCACGTGTTGTGGCCCATGGCAGAGAGAAAGAAAGAGCAAGAGACAAAATGGATCCCAGCAGGGATCTGGGACGACCAGTTGTTCACGAGGAACAAAAGGCCACGAGGCAGCCAGGACCTCAGCATTTATTGATTAAGGAGGGGATCATCAGATAACTCAGAAGGCGGAGGTGGTCTTATGCTAAGAAGGATCTTGCCATGGAACGTCTTTAATCTTAGTGGTCTTAGTCTTAGTGGGTGGGAGAGGATGGCCCACCCCTAATGAGATAATGGGAAATCTCAAAAGGGTGATACCGATAATCCCAAGCCACCGTTCATCGCTTAGGGAAGTATATAAAACTAGCCATTGTGAGTTGTGGTCCCCAACAAGTTATCATTATTTGCAGATGACGTGATCTTCTATGTAGAAGTCCCTAAAAACTCCACCAAAACACTTCTAGAATTAATAACCGAATTCAGTAGCATAGCAGAATACAAAGTCAACACTCAAAAATCAATAGCGTCCCTGTACACCAATAATAAATTCACCAAGAGAGACATTAGGGAAATAATAACTTTCACACCAGCGTCAAGAAAAATGAAATACTTAGGCATTAACTTCACCAAAAAAGTGAAATACCTGTACAATGAAAACTACAGTGCTCTGAAAAAGATTGAAAAGAACATCCAGAAAATGGAAAGATATTCCCGGTTCCTGGACAGGCAGAACAAAAAGTAAAAATGGCCATATTTCCAAAATTGTAACACAGATTAACACAATCCCTAACAAAATAGCAATGGAATGCCTCACAAAACTAGAGAAAGCAATCCTAAAATTCATATGGAACCAGAAGAGACCTAGAATAACAAAAGCAATTCTGGGCTAGGGCAATGCAGGGGGCCTCACAATTCCAGACTTCAAATTATGCTACAAAGCCACAGTGATAAAAACAGCATGGTATTGGCAAAACAAACAAACAAACAAACTTGTGGATCAATGGAACAGAATAGCGGATGCAGAAACAATTTCAGGAACACTCAGCTACCTTATCTTTGACAAAGGGGCCAAATACTTTTGCTGGAGGAAAGACAGCCTCTTTAACAAATGGTGCTGGGAAAACTGGCTATCTACATGCCTAAGATTGAACCTAGACTCGTATCTCTCACCATGCAATAAACTAAAATCACAATAGATCAAAGAGTTAAATTTTTTTTTTTTTTGGTGTGTGTGTGTGTATGGGGGTCGACCTCAGGACCTCGCGCGCCAGCAGGCACCCGTGCCACTGAGCGATATCACCAGCCCTTTTTTCATATATGGGTACTGGGAGTCAAACTCAGGACCTTGCGCTTGCCAGGCAGGCACTTATGCCGCTGAGCTAAAAGAGTTAAATATTAAAACAAATTAGTGGAAGATAAAATAGGTAAAACTCTTGAAGATGTAGGTATAGGCAAAGATTTTCTGAATAGAAACCGGTTGCCCAAGAAATAATACCTAGAATCAACAAATGGAATCACATCAAATTAAAAAGCTTCTGCACAGCAAAGGAAACAAGCAACAGAGTAAAGAAGCAACCTACAAGTGGGAAAAAACTTTTTGCCAAGTCAGGCATGGTGGCACATGCCTATAATCCCAGCACTCAGGCGGCTGAGGCAGGAGGATCACCACAAGTTCAAGGCCAGCCTGAACTGCATAGCAAGACCCTACCTCAAAAAAAATTTTTTTGCCAGCTACTCCTCAAGGACTAATATCTAGAATACACAAAGGACTCAAAAAATTAGGCCCTCTCGAATTTAAAGACTCCATCAATAAATGGGCATTTGAAAAAATGCTCACAAAAGGAAGTACAAATGGCCAGTAAATACATGAAAAATGTTTAACATCACTGGCCATTCAAGAAATGCAAATTAAAACAACACTGAGATTCCATCTCACTCCAGAAAGAATGGCTATCATCAAGATTCAAATAATAATGCTGAAGGGACCGCAGGGAAAAAGGAATGCTTCTCCACTGTTGGTGGGAGTGTAAACTTGTACAACACAACAGGAGTATGAAGATTCCTCAAAAAACTAAAAGTTGCTGGGCATGGTGGCACACAACTATAATCCCAGCACTCAGGAGGCTGAGGCAAGAGGATCACTGCAAGTTTGAGGCCAACCTGGGCTACATAGTGAGTTCAAGGCCAGCCTGCACTACAAAGCAAGGCCCTGTCTCAAACAAAACAAAACAAAACAACCTGAAACTAGAAGTTCTATTTGACCCAGCTAGTCACCTCTTAGATAGCTTCTCGAAAGTGTTAAAGTCATCATATTTTTTGTGTTTTAAAAAAATTTTTATCAGTACACTTTAGATATATATAATGATCACATTCATCATAGGGAATTTGTTCCTGAACATGATATATCTTGCTGCTTCTTTTTTCCCATTCTCCTCCCCTCCCTTCAACCCCTCTTCCTCTCCTTATTTACAAAAGCTTTGTTTCCATTTTTTCCTTTTTTTTTCTTGTCCCTTCTTTCCTTTACCTCTCCCCTCTCCTTTGTTCCCCTTCTCATTTGAACATTTTCTTCCTATTTCACAATATCTATTATACATTTTGGTCCTTATTTACACTTTTGGTTTTTCATACCAGAGAAACAATGTGGTATTTACACATGTGTCTGATTTATTTCACTTAAGAGTAAGTCTCAAGCTTATCCTTCTTTGTGGTAGAGTAGTACTCCATTATTTTAAAAAACCACATTTTCTTTATCCAGTCATCAGCTGATGGGCACTTGAGGTGTTTCCAAGATTTAGCTATTACAAACTGTGCTGCTATAAACATGGGTGCACATATATCACTGTGGTATGATGTTTTTAATTCTTTTGGGAAAATACCCAGAAGGGGAATGGCTGGGTTGAATGGAACCTCTAGTTTTAGTTTTTTGAGGACTCTCCACACTGATTTCCACAGTGGTTGCACCAGTCGACACTCCCACCAACAGTGAAGGGTTCCTTTATCCACGCAGCCCTGCCAGCATTTGTTATTGGTTGATTTCTTGATGACAGCCATTCCTGTGAGATTCCATCTCACCGTTGTTTTAATTTGCATCTCTTGAATGACCAGTGACACTGAACATTTTTTCATATATTTATTTGTCATTTCTACTTCTTCATCTGAGAAGTGTCTGTACATTTCTGAACCCCATTTTTGGACTGGGTCCTTAAATTTGGGGGTATTTTTTGAGTTCTTTGTGTATTCTATATATTAGTCCTTTGTCTGAGGAACAGCCGGCAAAATTTTTTGCTACTTCATTGGTTGTCTGTTCGTTCTGCTGATAATTTCTTTTGCTGTGCAAAAGTTTTTAATAATATGAGATCCCAGTTGTTGATTCTTTGTGATAGTGCCTGTATAATTGTTTTTTTTTTTCATAAAGTCTTTGCGTACACCAACGTCTTCACGCATTCTACCTATTCTATCTTCCAGCAGATTTAATGTTTCTGTTTTAATTTTTTTTGGGGGGGTACTGGAAATCAAACTCAGGACCTCATGCTTGCCAGGCAGGCACTGTGCCACTGAGCTAAATCCCCTGTTTTAATATTTAGATATTTGATCTATTTCAATTTTAGTTTAGTGCATGGTGAAAGATATAGGTCTAGTTTTAATCTTCGGCATGAGGATAACCAGTTTTTCCAGCACCATTTATTAAAGAGGCTATCTTTCTTCCAGTGAAGGTTTGGCTGCTTTGTCACAGAGAAGGTGGCTGAGTATGTCTGGAGTTGTTTCTTTTTTTCTTTTTTTTGTGGGTACCAGGGGTCGACCTCAGGACCTCGCGTGCCAGGAGGCACCCGTGCTGCTGAGCAATATCGCCAGCCCTTTTCTCGTATGTGGGTTCTGGGAGTCGAACTCGGGCCCTCGCGCTTGCCAGGCAGGTGTGTACGCCACTGAGCCGTCTCACCGGCCCTGGAGTTGTTTCTGCATCTTCCAATCTGTTCTATTGATCCTTGGGTCTGTTTTTGTTTTTGTTGTTGTTTTTTGTTTGTTTGCTTTTGTCAGTACCATGCTGTTTTTGTCACAGTAGCTTTGTAGTATAATTTCAGGTCAGGGATTGTGATGCCCCCTGCCTTGTCTTTGTTGCCCAGAATTGCTTTTGCTATTCTAGGTCTCTTTTGATTCCAAATGAATTTTAGGATTGTTTTCTCTAATTCTGTGAGGTATACTATTGGTATTTTGATCAGAATTGCATTAAATATGTATAACAAGTTTGGGAGTATGGCGATTTCCACTATGGTTCTTCTTACCAAAGAACAAGGGATATCTTTCCATTTTCTAGTATCCTCTTCAAACTCCTTTTTCAGAGTACTGTAGTTTTCAATGCAGAGGTCTTTTACTTCCTTCATTAGATTGATTCCTAGGTATTTCTTTTTTTGTTTGTTTGTTTGTTTTTGTTTTGTTTTTGGATGCTATTGTAAAAGGTGTTTTTTCCCTAATTTCTCTCTCAGTGAGTTTGTAATTTGTGTACAGGAATGCTATTGAGTTTTGAGTGTTGACTTTGTATCCAGCTATGCTACTGAATTTGGTTATGAAATCTAGAATTCTTTTGGTAGAGTTTTTGGGGTCTTCTACGTAGAAAATCATGTCTCTGACACATAGTGATAATTTAACTTCTTCCTTTTATTTCTTTCTCTTGTCTATTTATTCTGGCTAGTGTTTCCAGAACTATATTGAGTAGGAGTGGTGATAGTGGACATCCTTGTCTTGTTCTTGATTTTAGAGTGAAGGCTTTCAGTTTTTGTCCATTTAGTATGATGTTGGCTGTTGGTTTGTCATAGAAGCTTTTATCAGATTGAGATAAAGACCATCTATCCCAATTTTCTGTAGGGTTTTTATCATGAATGGGTGTTGGACTCTGTTAAATGATTTTTCTGCCTTGTTATCTCTTTCTAGAATATCCTTCAGAACATTTTGGAGTGCTGATTTGGTGGTCATGAATTTCCTCAGGTGTTCTTTGTCATGGAAGTAACTTATTTCTCCAACAATTTTGAAAGATAGTTTTGCAGGATACATCAATCTGGGTTGGAGGTTGTTTTCTTTTAGGGCTTGGAAATACTTCATCCAAGCTCTCCTTGATTTGAGGGTTTGTGTTAAGAAGTCTGCAGTTATTCTGATGGGCTTTCTTTTATAGGGGATTTGTTTCTTTTCTCTAATAGCTTTTCATATTCTGTTCTTGTATTGAATTTCTGGAATCTTGACTATTATATGCCTTGGTGTAGGTTTTTTTTTTATCATGGCTAACTGGAGTTCTATATGCATCACTTATATGTATGTCAAATTCTTTTTCTCTGCTTGAGAAGTTTTCTGCCATCACTTCTGCAAACAGGTTTTTTTATGTCATTTGCACTATCTCCTGCTTTTTCATGGGCTCCAATCAATCTTATGTTATTCTTCTTCACATCATCTAGCAGCTACTGCATTGATTCCTTGTGGTCCCTTGCTATTTTTAAGAAATCTTTCTGTTCATGATCACTAACTGCAATCTTATCATTTAGATCTGATATTCTGTCCTCACATTGGCTCATTTTGATTTGATTTCTTCTAGACCCTCGTTCATCTGCTTTGTTACTTCCACTGTTACCACTTCAGAGAGGCCAGATGGGTAGCTTTCGGGTTGTTTCACCTCATTGTCCCCTGGGTTTGCCTTTAGTGAGCTGGAAGTCTGGGGTTGCATCTTGTGTAAGTGTCTTCTCATTTTCTATTATTTTTTAAATTTTAATTCCTGGGTTGATGCTTGTAAATTGCTTATGGCAAGTAGTTTTATTGCTAGTATTTAGAATCCTTAGGAAATGACTACTTCTCAGAGATGTCTTCCAGGTGTTGCTGGCTTTTGGGTTTTGAGTCTGTCACAACATCCTACCTCTTTCATTTATTGGGGATGAGAAGTTGCTGCCTACTTGGCCCAGCCCCTGGTTCTTTGGCACTGGCCTGTAGTATTTTTTGTGACCCTTAGGTAATCTCAGTCTTGGTATAACAAGAAGAACAACTGATTAGAACAATTATGTTACCTTGTAACTAAAGTAGTACAATCAGCAATAATGTACCTTTATGTACCTAAAGTAGTACAATCAGCAATAACAATAGCATCAAACACAGCCTAGAAAATGACAAACTGGGACTATTAATTTGCCACCTTTAACCGTATGGATTAGATTGTGATTATATAACAAAATCTAAAACAAACCAGAAAACTGCAGCAGAGAAACAGCCTCTCTGAGATTTAGATGCTGGAATATAGTAACGTAAGGAAGAGAAGGAAGGATCTGAACTGAGAATTGAAGCCCATGGGGAGAGTGAAGAGAGAGAACTCAAGGAAGAAGGAGGAGGTGGCAGGTGGCGCTTTCTCCCTGAGCCCGTATTCACTGCGTAAGAGGGGCGGCTTGAGCCTACGGACACACGGTGACCTCCACAGAGGAACACACCAGTTGAATGGGGTGGTGAACACAGCAGACTGCATTTGGGTTCAGACGTCCCCCAGGAGAGTGCGATTGGCCAGCAGCCATCTTGGAGAGGGGCCAACTGAGCTCAGAGCTCAGAGCAGCTGTGGCTCAGGCTGCTGAGTTCAAGTCAGCAGGTGGTCAGGGAGCCGAGGTCAAGCTGGCAGGAGGCACGTGGACTGCTGCAGGCGGAACAAATCTGGTTCCAGCCGCACAGTCAAAAACCAGCTTGATCTTCAGTGGAACTAAAGGTGCAGGATTGCTGGGATTATCCACTACCCTGCCATAAAGCTACAGCTGGCTTGCTGGGATTAGTTAACTCAGATCTGGACTTTGTCTGCCCACATTGTCTGCCAGTGACAGCAGGGACACACCTCGAATTGGACAATTTTTTTTCTCTCTCTCTTTTTTATTTTATGGAAGAAAGGTAAAACAAAATTTCATAACAAAATAATAGGAGAATAACAATGGTTAATACATTGCATATTGTATCTTTAAAGTAGTTATTCAGAGTACAAGATATGGTCATTAAAATTTCTCTAATCGATATTAGCACAAACCTCCCTTTTCAATGAGCAAAGAGACACTAATATAACTGACTTGCATTTTTTTCCCTTTTCTCTTCCGTCCTTTCCCCTTTCCCCCATCCTACATCCTTTTTCTTTTCGAACAATTTCTTCCCATTTCACAATATCTATTGTACATTTTAGACCTTATTTACTCTTTCAGTTTCTTACACCAGGGAGACAATATGAGTACACAAACAACAAACTCACTGAGAGAGAAATTAGGGAAACCACATCTTTCACAATAGCATCCAAAAAAAAAATGAAATACTTAGGAATCAATCTAACAAAGGAAGTAAAAGATCTATATATTAAAAATTATAGTATTATGAAAAAGGAGATTGAAGAGGATATCAGAAAATGGAAAGATATCCCTTTGCTCATGGATAGGCAGAACCAACATAGTGAAAATGGCCATATTCCCAAAACTGTTATACAGATTTAATGCAATCCCGATCAAAATACCATTAGCATACCTCATTAGAACTAGAAAAAAATTCCTAAAATTCATTTGGAAAAAGAAGAGACCTAGAATAGCAAAGGCAATCCAGGGCAACAAAGGCAATGCAGGAAGCATCACAATCTCTGACTTGAAATTATACTACAAAGCTACTGTGATAAAATCAGCATGGTACTGGCAAAAAAACAGACCTGAGGATCAGTGGAACAGATTAGAAGATGCAGACACAACTACAAACACACTCAGCCACCTTATCTTTGACAAAAGGGCCAAACATGTTCACTGGAAGAAAGATAGCCTCTTTAATAAATGGTGCTGGAAAAACTGGCTTTCCACATGCCGAAAACTAAAACTAGACCCATGTCTATCACCACACACTAAACTAAAGTCAAAATGAATCAAAGATCTAAATATTACAACAGAAACACATCTACTGGAAGAGAAATTAGGTAGAAATCTTGAAGACATAGGTGTAGGCAAAGAGTTCATGAACAAAACCCAGTCTCTCTCTTTTCTTGTTTCTTTATTTTATTTTAGTTTTTTTGTTTATTCTTATTTTTATGTGAGTGTGAATGTGGTTTCCAGTCTTTCGTTGTTGTTGTTGTTGTTCTGTTGTTGTTGTTGTTGTTGTTTTTTGTGGGTACCGGGGGTCGACCTCAGGACCTCGTGTGCCAGCAGGCGCCCGTGCCGCTGAGCGATATCACTGGCCCTTTTTTCGTATGTGGGTTCCGGGAGTCGAACTCAGGACCTCGCGCTTGCCAGGCAGGTGCTTATGCCACTGAGCTATCTCACCAGTCCTATCCTTTTTTAAAATCAGATTTTATCGGTACATTTTAGATATAAGTAATGACCACATTCATCATAGAGAATTCGTACCTGTACATGACATAATTTGGGTTTTTTTTTCCCCCATTTCCCTACCCTTCCTTCAACCTCTCCTTCCTTTTTTTTTAAATCTTTTTTTCCCCTTTTCCCTCCCGTCCTTTCCCCTTCCCCCACCCTAGTTCCTCTTTCCTTTTGAACAATTTCTTCCCATCTCACAATGTCTATTGTACATTTTGGTCCTTATTTACTCTTTCAGTTTCTCATACCAGAGAGACAATGCAACATTTACACAAGTGAGTTGGATTTATTTCTCTTAAGAGTGCAATAAAGTTGCATCCATTTACCTAGAAATGCCTCAAATTTATCCTTCTTTACAGCCAAGTAGTACTCCATTATATTAAAAAAAAAAAAACCACATCTTCTTTATCCATTCCTCGGTTGATGGGCATTTGGTTTGTTTCCATGATTTAGCTATTACAAACTGTACTGCTATAAACATGGATGTGCATATATCACTGTGGTATGTTTTTAATTCTTCCGGGAAGATGCCCAGAAGGGGAATAGCTGAGTCCAATGGGACCTCTAATCCTAGTTTTCTGAGGAATCTTCATACTGATCTCCACAATGGTTGCACCAGGCTACATGCCCACCAACAGTGGAAAAGGGTTCCCCTGTCCACGTAGCCCTGTCAGCACTTGTTATTGGCTGATTTCTTGATGATAGCCATTCTTTCTGGGGTGAGAAGGAATCTCAGCATTGTTTTAATTTGCATGTCTCTAATAACCAGTGATGTTGAACATTTTTTCATATATTTATTTGCCATTTGCATTTCTTCATCTGAAAAGTTTGTATTCATCTCAGATGCCCATTTTTGGAGTGGGTCTTTGAATTTGGGGAGGTCTGATTTTTTTCAGTTCTTCCTATGTCCTAGATATAAGTCTCTTGTCTGAAGGACAACTAGCTAAAAATTTATCCCACTCTGTGGGTTGTCTTTTCACCCTGTTAGTGATTTCTTTTGTTGTGAAGAAGCTTTTTAATAGGATGAGATCCCAGTTATTGATTCTTTGTATTATTTCCTGTGTGATCAAGGTTTTCTTCACGAAATCTTTGCCTATACCTATGTCTCCAAGAGTTCTGTCTGTATTTATTTTGAGACAAGGTTTTGCTACGTTGCTCAGGCAGGACTTGAACTTGCAGTCCTTCTGACTCAGCCTCCCAAAGTGCTGGGATTACAGCATGCACCACCACATCTGGCCCCAGAAGTACAAGAGTAACAAGGCTGCCAACTGGGATATGCCAAAGAGAAGCCATGAATTGCTTCCTTTAAGTGAAAAGATGAAAGTTCTCCATAAGGAGAGAAAAAGATTGCACGTCGATATTGCTAAGATCTACAGTAAGAATGAGTCTTCTATGAAATTGTGAAGGAAAAATATCATGCTAGTTCAACTGCTGCACCTCACAGTGCTTGGTTAAGGTGGAAAAGGTGTTAGGTGATGGGGTTCAAAACCTGCGGGGGATACAGGCATCCGCCAGGGGTCCTGGATCTTGGTGTTCCCCACACATGAGGGAGGACTGCTGTGAAAGGAACTCCCCACATTTACAGGAGACAGCTACTAAAAACCCTACAGGGGACATCACACTTAGTGGTGAAGGGGAACAAGGCAAGGAAGGATGTCCACTGTCACCAGTTCTGTTCCGCGTCATGTCCGATGCCCCGGCCAATGTAGTAAGGAAGAAGAAGAAAGAAAAATCTTCTCTATTTGTAGACAACATAATCTCTACATGGAAAATCTCATAGGACTGAGAAATGCAGTAGAACTAATCAGAAGGCTTAGCAAGGTCACAATACTAAGTCAATGTTCAAAATTCAATGGATATTTGTATTTACCAGCAATGAGTGATCGGAAACAGAAATTAAATTGTAAACACAGGAAACAGACTTCCACTTCCACGTAGGATGCAGCGGTTTACGGTAGACAGATCAATGCTCACACTAAGACTAGAAAAGCCAGACAAAAATATCAAAAGCATCTTTCTAAAGGCATCAGAAAGCTGCAGACGCAATACAGGCTGCCGGGGTCGCGATGGCAGAGCGGGGAGGCCCAGGGAGAGGCGTGGACCATCTGTGGCCGCGCTTGCCAAGTGTGTGTTCCTGCTGTGTGTAATGACAAACCCGCGATCTGAGGGCGTCTGATCCTGACAAGTGCGGGGACCGCAGAGCTGACCTCCCCCAGGTGCTGACAACTTTCCGAGCAGCAAGAGGATGTGGAGGAGCCCTCGTGGAGCTGTTGGAAAGCGAGGCCACCCTGTCCACTCTCTCTGGGCTGAGGACACAGAGCCCCCTGAGGGAGGCCACGGGGTACTGTCCTGCAGGACCGGTCTGGAGGAACAGAAGCCAGAGACGCAGCCCACCCTCTGTGCAGCGCAGCCAGAGGGGAGAAGAGCCATCAGCCTCCTGCGGGGAAGCCAGCCCCCAGCGGCGGGAGTCCAGTGTCCACAGCGGGCCTTGCCTGGCTTTTCCTCCGGAGCCGGAGGGCAGGGTGTTTGGAGGAGAGGTCTCTGCCTGCTGACCTCTACCTTCATGGGTGGCAGCAGCACAGCCAGTGTGAGGACAGATGGCCAGGGCGGGGCTCCTGTGTGGCTGGCCTGGGGCCACAGTCTGTAATACGTGACATCTAGCATTCAATCAGAGACCACAAAGCGGAAACCAAGAGGAAAAGCAGGTGACCGAGACAGACGCAAGGGCATGCAGACTGGGGAGGCACCGACAGAACTTCCAAACCCCTGTGAGCTGCTTGTTTTTAAGTAGAGGAAACAATGAAGGAAGTAGATTAACCATGGAGGAATTCTACAGAGAACTGGAATTTGCACAGCACAAACATTTAGGAATATCTGCAAACCCCACGCAGGTCTGGGTATGAGGCAGGGGACAGGGAGGTTTAATCCTATGCGAGGGCTGGGCATGGTGGGCCATGCCTGTAATCCCAACATTCAGGAGGCAGAGGCAGGAGGATCATTGTGAGTTCAAGGCCAGTCTGGGCTACATAGTGAAACCCTGTCTGAAACAAACAAATCCTAGGTGTGTCCCAGGTAGTCCCAGCTATCATACCGATAATCACCTACTACTTTGAAGCTGCTGTTAATACCCAAAAATGCTGGGAGGCTGGGTGTGGTGGCACATGCCTGTAATCCCAGCATTCAGGAGGCTGAGGCAGGAGGATCAGCATGACTTCAAGGTCAGCCTGAACTGCATAGAAAGACCCTGTCTCAAAAAAAAAAAAAAAAAAAGTGCTGGGAGGCCCTGGGGCCAGCTGGGAGGAGGGAGCCACAGAGCAGGAGGACAGGTGGAGGCCCCTTGGGCTGGGCCTGTCCTGAGCAGGTCATGGGTGTCTCATTTCTTGCTCCTGTGTCCCAACCTGGGGATTTTTTTTTTTTTTTTTTTTTTTTTTTTGGGTACCAGGGGGTCGACCTCAGGACCTCGCGCGCCAACAGGCACCCGTGCCGCTGAGCGATATCACCGGCCCCTTTTTCGTATGTGGGATCCGGGAGTCGAACTCGGGCCCTCGCACTTGCAAGGCAGGCGCTTACGCCGCTGAGCCATCTCACTGGCCCCCGACCTGGGGATTTGCTAGCAGCTGCGGTTGAGGCTGTGAAACTTAATGGAATCAGGATGGAGTCACTTGTGTTAGCCCTGAAAGAACAAATAAATAAAGCCAGGAGGTTGCGAAGGAAGGGTTCTCGCATGTGACTGTCTGATTGTAACTGTCACAAAGGTCGCTGCCAGAACTATGCCCTGCACAGAGTCCGCCACAACCTTGTACCAAAGCACTTCTATGAGGACACAAGGACATCTGCCCAGCAACGGTCTGCTCAGCTGGGGATCAAACCCAGGGAGATTTATAAGACTTCTGAAGCCCACACTACCTGAGAAGTCACAGGACCGCCGAAGCGAGTCTGTTGTAACAGGATCTGCGCTGTGGTGGAGGAAAGGGAGCCCTAGAGCACTGCTGTGCTGTGGGACAGGCACAAGGCTACCTGCCTCGCTTCCCACTGGATCGGTATTAGCTGAGCTACTACTGCTTATCCTATTGGTTGAGTGTAGTTTGACCCACGTTGCACCCACCTGTGATTTTGCTCCATAAAATATTCTTAGAGAAGTAGCCTCCGTGGCAACCCCTTTTGGGACCCCCCCTGTTTCTCAGGAGATTTCTCTTAATAAATAGTCCTACTCTTAACCTCCTTCGTCCCTTAGAATTCATTCAATCTTCCGGGGACACAGACTCCACATATCTGACATCTAGCAAGTTGGAAGTTATTTTCCCCCGTCACACTACAAACCCACTATTCCCCTGCGCTCCACCTGCCGGCCATCCACCCGCAAGCCTGTGCCTTCCCACTTGTCCCCACAGGCCCCACACCCCCCGCGCCTGCCCCACGGATGGCGTCCCGTGTCTCCCTTCTCCGGCTGCCCACCAGGGGGCAGTGAAGGGTTCCCGATATCAAGTTCATCATTCCCCCCTTGAAGTCCGGGCTTTGGTGCAGAGGCAGGGACTGAAGGAGACCCCAGCCCCTTGCCAGGCAAAAGGCTGTGAGGCTGTGACCACTTCTGCCACAGAGCAAAGCCTGCTGTAAACCCCAAAGGCATCTGGTCCTAAGCCCGAGTGCCCAGGCTGCAGCCCAAGGGTGGGTCCTCCCAGCATCTCCCCGGCCCCAAAGGCGGCCCTGGAACCAGACCTTGGAAAGCAGGAACTGTCAGCTCACTTCCCTTGAAAGGCTCTGAGTAGGGAGCCAGGTCCCTGCAGCAGTCTCGACATCTGTGTTTTTGATGAGAATCCAAGGCACAGGGTTTTCCCAGAGGGACCTCTAGGAGCCAAAGAAGGTAGGAAATTACAACTGAATCCTGCAGCCCCAGCTCTGGGGCTCTGAAAACCGAGTCCTGAGGCTGCACAAAGGACTCTGTTGGCTCCCAAGGCTGCAAAGAAAAATCTCCAAATCTGGGTGAGAATTAACAGCAGATTCCAGGGGGCGAGCTGCCAGATCTTGGCGGGATCCTCGTTTCTGCCGGCAGAGAGGCGCCATTTGCAAAGGTCACATCAAGCAGACCTCTGGTTGTACCGGGGGTAAAATATCACCCGAATCTGTGCAGAGTAATTGCTTTTCCCCAGGGGCTGGAATATTCTTTTCATCTGGACAGCTAGCAGAGAACTAAAGTTTTCCACGAACCTCAACAAAGATCTGTCTTCCAACTTTGGGAGAAGAAAACAAGCCTGCTGGGAGAAATGACATTCTAAAACTTAACACTCAAATAGTTTTTCTGGAAATCATATTACTTTCTGAGCAGAAGTGCCAGAGACACCATCCCAACACTCCCTGCTTTTTAAGAGCATAGCGACACTGGCAGGGGTCTGCAGCGCTCTGGGGGAAACTGCTCCACTCTCTGGAAATGGCACCGCCCCCTGGGGGCTCCTGTAGCTCTGGCATTGGTTTGGCTGGAAACTGGCAGAGCATCTGTGCAGGCACTTGGCCAGCATCTCAGGCAGTCCTCAGGCAGCTGTTCCAGCTGTGCCCACTCTGCAAGTCCCCAGCCCCGGCCCTGGCCCCGAGGACAGCTCTGAGGCCCCTTGTCTGGCTGCCTTGCAGCCCTGGGCTTTGTACATCACAGTTCCACAATGAGCCTCCAGCCCTCTACTTCCTTAGCACTGCGTCAGGTGAACGCACTCCCTTCTCCACCCCCTCAAATTCCTGGCAGCTGGTCTGCCTCTCCCCTGTCCAGTTCCCTAAGATGTCCCCCATTCATGCAAGGAGACAGCGTCCCCATGGTCTGAGTCTGACCCTGAGCAAATAAACACCGGGTGACGAGCGTTTTCCTGTAGAGCAATCTAGCGTCCAATCAACACGCGAGAGAGCTGAATGTGTGTCCTATACTAGGTCCTAACCCGTGACCCCTTTGGTGGCCTGGATTTCCCGGTGGGGAAGAAGAAACTGGCATGGCTCAGGTGGGCAAAGGAAGAGTTGAATGCCAGGGCAACAAGACAGGGGCTCAGCGCAGTAAGCGACTGTGCTATCAACCCACCTCCACAGGAATGCATCTGGAGGCCCTGCAGCAGGATGACTATGACAGGAGACATCAGGGTGACACCAGGGAAGCCCTATCCATTTCGACAACCAGCACCAGACCACCGTGCTCCTGCCCCAACGGAGCTGCCCACAGCGTCTTCTTGTGTATCTGGAAACACAGGACGTGCACCAGCCAGCTCTCGTGCTCCGTGCCGAGGGGCTAGGGCTGCTCTAAGGGGACCCTGGCCAGTCCCCCAGATGTTCATCACATGGCGTCCTTCAGTGGGGCAGCTGGAACTCTGTCCTCAAATTTCCGCTCCCCCCTGGGGCCCTAGGTGGGGATTTGGGATCTGCGGCAAGAAGAAAAAGTCAGATTTTAGGCTGAAGACAACATTTCAAAATCTGGCTTTAAATAAACATGGAATTAAAAAAAGAGAGGGAGCGCGCGGAGCCTCCAGCAGCTGAAATTAGAAGCAGCCAGCCCTGGGCAGGGAAGCCATCTGCGAGCCTGCGAAGCCGAACGTCAACGTCTGGGCTTCTGACTCTGCAGGCAGAGCTGGGGACAGCAGGCACAACACTGCCATCTCCGGTGTGGATGGTGGCACCGGGGGGACTCACTCGGGTCTGGCTTCCAGGGTGTCCTCTAACTCTGGACTCAGAACAGGCTCCCTCCACCCGCATCCAAAAATACCTTCTACATAACTTCGAAGGCAGTTTAAGTCAGGGAAAGGGCAGAGTGGTGAGAAAACAAGGGGGTTAGGGGTAAATGACTCACTGTACTAAGTGTGATGCAAAGTTTGTCTTTTGTCTTAGTGGGGAGGGGGCTGAGTGACCGGGGAGCCCGCACCCCTCCCAGGGCCCCAGGAGGAGCAGGCGTATGCGACAGCCCCACGCTGCTCTCTGTGCCATGCCCTTAAGGTCCTGCGGTGTGAGGTGCTGACATCATCTGGTTTTCTGCCCACCCAATCACTGAGCTCTCCCACCGCAAGTCAATGCATCCCTAAAAGGCTTCCCTCACTGCCCAGGCAGGACTGCCACACCGTGGGCAGCCCTGTCCCCCATCCCAAACTCAGCCCGGCCCCTAAGGTGCCCAGTGCACCTGAGCCTGGGCTGCACGCCTAACCCTGCCCTGCACCCTCCCCACCCACCCACCTGGCTCCCTCCCCACCCACCCACCTGGCTCCAGACACAGGCCCAAAGCAGGCAGTGCCCCTGATCCTTGGGCACTCACGTCCTTCCTCTGGACCCAGGTCCCCCCACCTTACCCAGCCCCACAGGGGATATGGTGGGTACAAAGGGCTCCTGGCAGGCCTGTCACCTGCCTGGGTTATTTAAGTCTGCATTGTCAGTTAATGTATTCTGATAGGTAAGTGGGTGACCGAGCTGGCAGACAGAGAATGACGCTGAGATGTGAGAGGGGAGGAGAGGCACCCGAGGAAACTTCGAGGCCCGTTCTCGCCCCTGCACGCACCTCCGTGCTGCCTCCCACTGGGACCTGGAGTCACGCCGATTGGAGGTGCAGAATTACATAAGGGGGCCGGTTGCTGGGGAACCTCTCCCCACCCCCGAAAGAGGAAAGCGACATCTCCTGTCCCCTCAACCCTCAGCAGAAAGGCCCCCATTCCTCCGTGCCTGGTCTGTAGGGGGAAAGCTGGGGATGGAACTTTCTAGGCCGCCTCTGAGAGTGGAGACTGGACCAAAGCAGGAAGGGGCCGGGCGGCCAGCCCCACGGCCTTGGCCTTGGCTTTCGTGGGGAGTGTGGCCATGGCCATGGCGGGAACTTTACCAGCCTCCTGGACTGGTCCCTCTGCAAAGCGTCGGCCTCCACTGTGCTCTCTGACCAGCTGCACTGGACTACAAAGGGCCACTGCTCCATCTGGGGCCCCCATAGTGGGCAGAGAGGGGATGCAGGGTCCAACAAATTCCAGGGTGGGACACAGGCACTCACCTTCAGACCCCCGCGGGCCTGTGCCGAGACCACTGCCCCCTTTAATGAACTTAATCCCGGAATAGTTTTAGGTTTACACAAATAGTGACTGCAAGAATTCACACACCCAAGCCAGGCATGGTGGCACACACCTGTAATCCCAGCACTCAGGAGGCTGAGACAGGAGGATCACCGTGAGTTCAAGGCCAGCCTGGGCTACAGAGTGAGTTCAAGGCCAGCCTGCACTAGGAAGCAGACCCTGTCTCAAAAAAACAAAGAATTCACACACCCTAGAGGGCCTGTGGTGCATCTGTTACAGTTAACTCAAAATTGACACAATATCACTAAGACCTATGTTTATTCAGACTTCTCTAGTGTCCTGCCCAGAGTCCCATGCAGGCTCCCACGTGACCTTCAGGTGCTCCGTCTCCTCTTGGTTGCCAGTTTCTCAGACTTCTCTTGTCTTCGATGCCCTGGACAGTTGTGATGTTTTTCTCATGATCAGAGCGGGGTTTAGGGTTTTGGAGAGGAAGATCGAAGAGATAAAGCGCCCACAGGTCCTATCAGATCCAGAGCCTGCTGTCTCCATGCCCTCTCACTGGTGTTGGACTTGGCCCCCAAGTGGACGGTGATGAGGCTCCTCGCTGGGACGCTGCTCTGCTGCTCTTCTTTACCGCGCACTCGGGAAGAACGCTTCTGCACAGCCCACGGGGGAGGGGGGAGTGGGCTCCTCTGCCTCGGGCACCTTCACTTTTAAAGGGTAGCCGCTAACAAACGGGACTTTCTGCGCAGCACCTGGGCACTTTCTGGAGATGTCCCATTCAGCCTAACAACAGCACCCTCTAAAACACATCGAGGGCTCAGCATGTGCCAGGCCGGGCTCTCTGAGGACCTTTACACCTTGTCTCCTTCCAACACCACTTTGCAGCCTGACCTCCATTCTTGGGCACTCAGAGAGGCTGTGAAACCTGCCCAGCAACCACGGCAGCCCCACCTTGCCCGTGTAGGAGCGACTAGCTCCCAGAACCGACTCCCCCAACCTGCCCCCCCAAGTCAGATCTCACCCTCTCCTCATTCCTCATAGGTGACAGCTTGCAGTGGAACCATGGTCTTGCTCTACACACTGGACAAAGTGGCCAAGATGGCCCTTGTGTAGGCAGGGAGCAGGACTTCCAAATCCATAGGTCCCGGGGCACAAAGCAGGCAGTGAGCCATTTAGCACCTCCAGGAACCAGGAGAGCAGTGTCCCATGCAGTGTGGACAGATACCTTCCAGGGACCAGGAGTGCTGGCAGGAAGTAGGCAGCAAGGGCAGGGACAGCAGAGAGGACAGACCTGGCCCTCCTGGCCCTGCCCTGGAAGCCCATGTGAACCCCATTCTTGTGCCTTCCACACTCTTCTGTTCGGGGACCTTCTGGTTACAAGAGCTTCAATCCAGGACCGGAAAAGAGGAAAGAGGAGCTCTGCCTGGGTGGCTCCTTTCCTTGGAGACACAGTGACGCTGCCAAGGAAAGGGGTACGGCGTGCTCCCTGGACAAGCACAGGCTGTCCTGGGTTCCCAGACCAAGGGCCACCCTCTCAGGCCAACTCAGCCAGAGCCAGGTGAGGAGGTCACAGAGAGAGAGGGACAGAGGTGAAAACAGGTTTAAGTTTTGCCGGATGGACTCCTTGTGTTGAGCGAAAACTCACAATCCTTGTGCCTGCCTTGCCAGGAGAACAGCTTGCTTGAAAGGCAAAGGCTGTCATCCTGTAATTAAATCTGAGACCCCCCTTCCTACGTGACGTTGAGATGAAGCCACTTACATAACGCAACTAAAAATAAGCTGCTGGAGACATTGCACACTGCTGTTCCCTGCCCCCAGCCTGTCTCCCATGCTGCCCACCGGTGCTGCCGACCTGGGGTCAGCATCGAAACTCTGGGGGTCAGGTCTAGGTATGAGGTCTTTCCTGCCCCTGGCCCCAGCTCACCACACTGTGTGCGGAGGGCCTGAGGCCAGAACACGGGGCAGTGGACCCTCCAGTTCAGAGCTGGGGGGCCGCAGATCTCCATGGCTACAGCCCCCCTTGCCCAACGCAGTGCCCAGCCAAGGAAGGACAGTCACAAGGCAGAGCGAAAGCCAGAGCGTATGGATTCCCGTCTGTCTCTGTGCTCAGTGACTCCTGAGGAGCTGCTCATTTGCAGAAACCAGCTCCAATCCCCACCTGGGAACCTGGACTTGCAAACCCCGCCCCTGCCCCCAGCACAGAGCCAGAAGAATAGGTTCTAATGGGGGCGGGAGTAGCAGAGGGTCCGAAAGGGCATGGTGGCTGGCAGTCTTGCAGGAGAGATGAGGGCGAGGTCCCTGTCATGCTGACTGCGCATCCTTCAGGAGAGTCAGGGAGGCAGGAACGAGGTGGGGTCTGCAAAGGGCTTGATGTCTCCAAAACTCACAGGGTCTGGGCCAGAGCAGCCTCCTGATGCCACCTCAAGCCGGGGTCAGGCTGGTCTGTGGACACCCAGCCCACCAGCCTGCCTGTTCACCCTCAGGACCTGAGCTCCTACCTTTGGTACCCCCCCCACTATTAAAAAGGGCTGCTGCTTAAGTCAGAAAAGCCTCAGTGGCAGCTGGTCAAGTCTCCTCTGGGACCAGGACCTCTCGCTTCAAGAGCTGAAAAGGCAGGCACTTTGTCTCTGGAGGTGCAAGGCAGGAGCAGGAAGGCCCTATGCGCTCTCCCTTGTCCCCCATTCCTAGGCAGTCCTGCCCAGACCTGTCATCAGCCAGTGTCTTTTCTCAGTGTTAGGTCACACGTGGGATGTGTGTTGGTTTTCACAGAGCCAGGTGTTCTGATGGCCCTCTTCTCCTCGCCGGCTTGTTTCAGCCTCCTGGCCAGCTGCCAGGTGGAGAGGCAGGCCCAGGCTGGAGGCTGCTGGAAGGCAGGCTGGACTCTGAGTCTGTCAGGTGACCATAGGTGAGTGTGCCCCCAGGAACATGCACAGGGCAATCATGGGCAGGGCGACCCAGGAAAGTCCACGGGAAACTTCATGGAACAGGCCAGGACCAGGGAAAGCTTTTTGGATGGGCTCCCTTCCCACTTCCTGTCTGTGGCTGCAGGGAGGAGCACCAAGACCTGGAGAAGAATTCTCCTCAGGCTAATTCCCCTATCCCAGTGAGGAGACCTCCTGTTTTTGCTACCAGCCTCTCCCAGTCATTTGGATCCCAGATCCTAACTTTTCTTTGGGCAAGCAAAGGCTGCACCCTCTGCCCACCAGCTCCAGGTTGGCTCAGGTCAGAAGCATCAGTCCAAAGGCCGGGATGTTAAGTGGTCCGGTGGAGTGTGCACTGGACCACATGGGCCCAGGAGAGTGCACAAGGGGGAAAGAAGAACTTGAGACTTATTAGTCTCTTGACTCAATAAATTCCCTCATTTGTGAGAGCCAGACTGAGCTGGCTTTCTATCACCTGTAACCAAAAGAATCACAGAAGAGAAATGCACAGGAATGTACCTTAAGACACTGGGGGGCGATAAAGAAAAGGAGGCGGCTAGCGCAGCTAGAAGGAAAGGAAGCCAGGCAGAGGAGGCAAGCTGCTGCCCGTCTTCTTCCTGGATCCCACTTCTCTTCTCTCTCGTCCGCGAGAGGCCGAGCAGAGCACGGGGACTTGCCTGAGTTTCCTGCTGTCTGTCTGTGGATCTGTGTCCTCTGGAAGCCTGCTCTTGTTGAAGGAATGAACGAGTGGCCGGCTGTCCAGGAACGGGATGCTGGCGGAGTGTCAGGTTTAATTAAATGAAAACATTCAGATCTGGTGTTTTACAATGTAAATCAAATCATTTCTCTGTGTTCGTCTAATTTATGTAAATATTCTCCAAAGGTAATGCACTGGAACCCCTTGTGCCAGCCCGGTCATCTCTCTCAGCAGAGCCTCTGAGGACCTTCCTTAACACCCGGCGGCGGGTCTCGCTCCTCCTCCCCGCGCTCCAAGCACCACCCTCCCCGCCGGGGCCACCCCTCTCGGCCCCCACGGGGCTCTTCCCCTCCCGTCGGTCCTTTCCCTCCGCAGGTTCCCCTCCTTGCGGAAGAATGCTGTGCCCAACCTCCACTCTCCAGATAACCCCAGGGTCCTCTTCCCCACCAGAACCCTAGGTACAAGTGCCCCCCCGGGCGCCTGCCCCCCTCCTGGTGCCGCCCGAGGGCCCACCCTGCCCGGGTCCTCCTCCTAGGGTGCAGGACCCTATCCGGTCCCTGCCGCGGTTCTCCTGGCTCCCGAAGGCCCGCCGGGTAGCCGCCCGCCTCGCGGACTCACCTGCAGACTAACTTGCCCGTCCGCCCTGCCGGCCGGGCGCCCGGACCCTCCGCAGCGCCTAGCCGCGACCCCGGCAGGCCTGCCGTCCGGCTGCCACCCCGCGGAGTGCGGCCTCCACGCGCGCTCGCGCCGGCGCCACCCGCGCGCCTCCCCCCACCTTCTGCTCCTTCTTCCTGCGCCACCCCGCCCCCGCTCCCCGCCCCCAGCCCGGCTGTCACCGGGCCCCCTCAGGCTGCTCCCGGGCCCCAGCCCACGCCGCGCCTCCGCCTGCTTTCCCGGATCGACAGCGCCGCCGGTCAATCGCCGCCGGGAGCTGACCTCCGGGCCACGCCCCTGAGCCCGCCCTCCGCCCGCGCCCCCGGAACTCACCAATGGGAAAGGCTGTGCTGTAGCGGCTCTGCCGGTTGCCTAGCAGCGGCGGGGCTGGGCGGGGGCGGGAGGCCGGGGGCGGTGATCCGGGCGCGACGGGGGCGGGGTGAGGGGAGGGGCCTGCGGGGGGCGGGGCTTACCGCGACTATAAAGTTGGCTGCCGCCGGGAACTGTGCTCTGTGGTTTGGGTGTGCGCGTCTCTTACTTCCAGTTGTAGCTGCCGCCTCCGCCGGCCGTGCCCCCGCTGTGGTCTGTGGTGCAGGCGGGACCCAAGACCATGTCGCTGTCACGCTCAGAGGAGATGCACCGGCTCACGGAAAATGTCTACAAGGTGAGCCCCAGCGCCTGGCTAAGTCCGACCCCGTGGCTCGGTTCCGACCGGGCGGCCCCGGAGCCCAGCGGCCGTGGCCTTCGCGGGATCTTCCTGCCCGGCCTCTGAGTGCGGGCGTGGTGAGCCCGGCGCCGGCCAGTCACAGGTGGCCGCGCCCGCCCGAGCTCCCTCCGCCCGTCGCGTCCCGCCTCGCCCCCACCCCGACGGCGCTGCTCGGCCCCCGCGCGCCCCTCTGCGCGCCCGCCCGGGCGTCTAGGGAACGGAGCCGCGCCTGGTCCGGTTGGGGAGCCCTCGGGTCCCTTCCGAGCCGTGGCGGCCCTGAGTGGAGGGGGCCGTGGGGGGCGTCGTGGGGGCGGATGATCGCCGTCGCCCGTTGCCTGTTGCCCTGAGCCCGGTTGGCGCCGTGGCACCGTGGGGCTCTTCCACGCGCGGTTATGCCAGCCTTTGGGCACTTTCTTCTCAACAGGCTTCCCCTTTCCACAACTCCCTCCCCGTGTAAAGGACGTGGCCCAAGGTGGGAGGTTGAGGTCGAGCGGGCAGGTTGGATGGGTGGACAGATAATCCATCATCTTATGTAACCGCGGAGGGAGAAGACTTAATTGTGTAGGAGGCTGACGCGCCTGCCTTTGCTTCTGATATGTGTTAGGAGTCGCATTCACGTCCTCATCTGTGAAATGACAGTTTCCTATGGAACAACCGCAGAGCCCTTGGAAGCCGACTCTCCACCCCCTCCCGGGCATGTCTGTGCCTTGTGTACAGATTGACAGGCCCCGGGTTTTTTATTCTCCAGCTTCCCTTCTCACAGTCCAGGCCCCTACCCCCAGCCGCACAGCCCCGCTCCGGATGGCACCAGGCAGGCTGCAGCTCCCCGGGGCATTTTCTCAAGAGAGAAATCCCTGCCCTGGCCGGTCCATGGCGTCCTTCTACAAAGCTATGCTTTCTTTCACAACTGTGTCTGAAGGTTAGGTGAAAGGCTGGCTATGAGAGTAGCTGGTATTCACACGGAGTTGCTGGTTCATGGCCGCTGAATGGGCTTGCGATCCGTTCTCAGAGCAACAGTTTCTAATTGTGTTAACCAGTCATGGCTGTGCCTTGTTAGCCAGTGGCCTGTGAAACATCTTAACTGGCTCGCTCAGGCTTCCGCCAGCCAGATGGAAGCTTCCGGGGTGACCCCTTTGGTTTCAGCTGGAGTCCAGGGAGCAGATTATACTTTAATACAGCTTTTAATCAGGGCTTTAAAGTTGCGGCCAGTGGGTCTGGAAGAATCCCGAAGGGGGGGGCAGCTAGGGAGGCTCTGAAGCCATGTTGGAGCTGCTGGTAAACAGGATTGGGAACAGCCTTTTGGGTTTTATGTTCAGTATCGTGTAGAATCTGTGGCGTATGTGTGCGTTGCTGGTTCTGTTGCTCTGTGGAAGTGCATGCTGTCAAGGGAGGGAGGTTTATGAAATTATTAGTCATTAGTTCCATTGCAGTTTGCTCGTTATTGTGGAAAGTGGAAGAGAAGTGTTGGTCACAGTCTTTTTTTCGCTCATTTTTCCTGCTCCTGCATTGAAGCCATTAAACAGGAACTTTCACGGTGAGGCTCACGAGGGCTGTGTGGAGTGGCTTTGCTCTGGGGAATCCCGTGGGCACCCTTAGTGACTCTCATCCCCAGGGCGGTCAGCCTGCAGTTACAACGCTGCAGCTTCACCATATGCAGCTGTCATCGACCTGGATGGCTGAAGGGAGACTCAGTGTGGTGGCAGGAAAACTGTCCAGATCAGGGCACGTGGGCACTTTGAGCCCCTCTGGCCGCAGCGTGGCAGGCTTGAGGTTTGCACTAAACACACAGGTTCTGTGTTTTGTACTTGCTAGGCCTGAGGGAGGTGTGCAGATGAGGTCTTGGTGAGATTATTTGCAGGGTTGGATACAAGCAGGCTGAAGATGTCTGAAGGGCTCTTCTACTCTGGGGCTCCTCCTGCCATAGTGACAGCCTCTACCGTGGGAGGCTGTTCGGTTGGTAGGGGCTTTGTGCTGTCCTCTGGGGGCCTGACTGTTGAGTCTTTGAGTCCTGTGCTCTGTTACCTTTTTGTGTGTTGTCACTGGAAAGCTCCCAGCGCCGTACAGGTTGGGCAGCTTTGGCACATTGGCCGGGCAGAGACCCAGCCTACACAGAGGCACAGTCAGGAGACAGCCCAAGTCATCTGTGTGCAGATCTGGGCTGGTCCGGCCGGTACAGGTACCGCCTTGCTCTGTCTTCTCTTGGGACCACGCTGCCTGTGAGTCCCTGCTATGGGCTGCTCCTGTGCCCGGATTGGCACTTGCAGAAGTGCTGGCATCGCCTCTTGGAAAGGCTGGGATGTGGCCCTGCTCAGTGTCACCTCGCGATGCAGCTCAGCTGTTTGCTTTGGCCCTTGCATCGCCTCAACTGCAGCTCTGAGTGGTGTTTGCCTTGGCAGAGAAGGATGCTTGTCCTTGGCCCTGCTGATTAAAAATTCAAGAAGAAAACGTACAGTTTTGATTTTCCTCCTGGAAGAATCTGTAACGCAGACTTTGACCTCTTTCCCGGTGGCTCAGTTCCCTTGGGAGCTGTGTCCACCAGGGAATTTCATGAAAGATGAAGGGGAGGAAAATAGGACAGCTTCCTGATATCCCCTGGGAACTCACCCTTGGCCCCTCAGGCCTAGCAGGGGAGGGCAGTGAGGAGAGGATCCAGGGACAGAGTGCTGGAGGCAAGGTCTGCTGCACATTAAGAATTAAGGCAGCCTGAAACCTAAGGGGCCTCTGAGCTGTCCTCCATGGGTCCCTGCATGGAGAAGGGGGCTTCTTTTTTTTTTTTTTTTTTTGTGGGTACCGGGGGGTCGACCTCAGGACCTCACGCGCCAGCAAGCGCCCGTGCCGCTGAGCGATATCACCGGCCCCTTTTTCGTATGTGGGTTCCGGGAGTCGAACTCGGGCCCTCACACTTGCCGGGCAGGCGCTTAAGCCACTGAGCCATCTCACCGGCTAGGAGGGGGCTTCTTGAGCAGCTGGCCATGGCTTCTGGTGATCATGATCTTGTATCCCAGGAGAACAAAGAGCCAGCCATGGCTTCTAGATGGCTCTGGCTCCCAGGTGACCTGTGACACTTGAGGATGGCAGCATCAACACCTTCTTTAGGGATAGTATTATTGGCATCCCTGGATGTAGCAAGGTGGTAGAGCATCCTAGCAGGGCAAGGCCCTGTGCAGCTGTTTATGGTGTTGCGGTCCCAGGGCCTTGGGCAGCACCATCAGGCTGGTCAGCAGAGGCCATCTGATAATCTTCCTCACCACGCAGCTGTTGGCAGGAAGTTGGCCTGGCCTTGGTGCAGCTGTCTTGTCAAGGTGGCAGGTGCCAGAGGGTTCCTGGAGCCAGTTGGGTTTGCCGCATCTGGTGTGATTGGTCAGGGCTGCCAGAGTGTGGGCATCAGGCACTGGGCACCTGCCACCCTTCATCCCTGCCACATCCTGCAACTCACTTCTCATGGTGGTTGTTTCCAGGATTTTTGAGAAATGTGGGGACCCCAAAACCCTGCTACTGACCACAGAACACAGTGAGAATCTTCCCTTTTAATTTAATATGTTTTTTTATTCACCTTACTGGGGATTGAATCCAGGGTCTTAGTACTTTGCTACAAATCCCCAGCCCTTTTTAAACTTTATTGTGAGATGGGCTTCCTAAGTTGCTACATTGCCCAGGCTGGGCTCAAACTTGGCATCCTCCTGCCTCAGCCTCCCAGAGTGCTGAGATTACAGACATGCACCACCACATCCGGTGGTCCTCCCTTTTTAAGTAGTGCAGCCTAGGTAGAGGTAACGAAGTGGGGTCTCTGATGGGTACTGACTCGGCAGTGGAGCTGTCTGTCTGGAGGGCGGCACACCAGGAGCCCGTCTGCTGGGGCGAATAGCAGTCATAGTGCTGTGCTCTGCTGTGTGTGTATGCGTGCGCGTGTGGGAGCGCAGGTGCGCTTTGCATCATAGAGCATCGTCTGGGGCTAGCTCTTCATGCATCGTCTTCATGTTGGATGGCTGGGGGGACCCTCCTGTGTTTCTTTTACATCCCACGTTGCCTACCTTTGCCCACCATTAGCGTTTTAGTGGCAGCCATTCAGATCCGGTCCGCCTGGGAGGGGCAGACTCTCCGCGTCATGCTGACCTCTGAGCTGACCAGTGTCTGCAAACCTTGTCCCCAGGCCGTGTTCTGTAGGATGTTGATTCTTTTGTTGTTTCCCAAGATGCCCAGTGCCTGTGCACGTTGCATGAGGTCAGTGGTTGGTGGTGGGTTGTGGCTGGCTGTTTTCTGGGTGTACCTGGGCCTCAAGGACATGGTTCTCTACAGTGTCTGGCCTGGGTTGGGAGCATGCGTGCCTGCGCGTGTTGTCTCTGCGGTTCTCAAGTGTGTGCTTTTTAGGGAGGTTGGCTTGACCAGTGGGGCCGACCGACTAGACTTGAGGTTCAGTGTCAGAATGATGGCCCGCGCTGCTCCCAGCTCTTGAGAGCCACTGTTAGGGGGAGAAGAGGGGAAGTGAGTACTGTTGGGAGCTGTGTTCTTGTTGCTCTTGTGTTTGCAGACCAAAGCTTCCACAGGTCTAGGCTGCGGGGTGGAGCCTGGGCCTTGGCCACCGGTAGTATAGTCTTGCAGGGGAGGGCTGGTGTGTGGCCTGGCTGCTGAGCAAGGGGGTGGCATCAAGGAAACAGGCAAAGGCCTGCTCCTCTACTCAAGAGCGGGAGCAGCGGGAGGGAGGCAGGGCTGCCCCATACTGCGTGTCCCTAGGCAGCCTCACTTGGCCATCTCTGCACCGGCTGCTCTAGGCTACATTGTCTGCGGCTGTCATTGTTGGGATACACAGACCACTGATTAGTGTGGGGGTGGCCCGGGCTGCTGCTGGCTAGGGTTGCTTCTGTCCTCTTTCTGGGCCCTTCGTATAGAGCCAGACTTGTCCCATACTGTCTTCTCTTCCCCCTGACCCAGAGATTTACCTTGAAGCCTCATGGTGGAGACGTCTGTGCCCCGGAAACCCTGTGCTTAGGGTGGCTGGGTGGCTGCCAGCCTCCCCAGTCCATCACTGCACTGTGATCCGCTGCCTGTGCCGGGGGTAATTACAGACAGGCGTGGACGGCACTGGCACCCTCCTCCAACCTCCTGCCACCCCCGCTCTGACTCATGCCAGCCCCTGATTTTGCCTGTACAGCTGCAAGATGATTTGGGGGCCCTCAATCCAGGGGGAGTGGAGGGGTACAGCTGCACCCCTGAACCACACCCCAGGCAGCTCCAGCCAGCGGGTCCTCAAGGAGGTTGGCCTAGGTGTCCCAGGCTTCTTGAACAAAAATTCTTCCTCCCCATGGGATATTCCCTCAGAGAGACAGGTTTGGAAATTCAAGCCCCGTCTGGCTCCGTGACTGGGAGCACAGTACTTACTGATGTATTCCTAGGGTCTGGAACAGCGGCCACGCTGTGACAGGGACCACCAGAACTTGGGCGTGAGTGAGCTCTGTCTCTGAACTTGACAGAGGTCATGCTGGGATTGATGTCTCCCTTTGCCATGATGCTGTTTTGGTGGTCAGCTCCAGGAGCAGTGGCCTGGCCATCTGCAGGTTCCCTAGAGGTAGTGCTTGGGTGTGGGGCCAGCCAGTGCAGGCTGAAATGTCATTGGGAAGTGCTTTGTCCTACTGTGTCCCTGGGGCTCTTGAGGCTGGTCCTTTGTCAGGGGACGAGAAAGCTCTAAGGGGACAGAGTGGCTGGGGTAGCATGGGGAGAGCGGAGAGGTGGGTCTGTGTCCATCCTTGCTTTCACAGCGTAAGCTGATAGTTTCCAAGAGGTCACCTTGGAAACCTAGGGTAGGCTGAGGTTCTATACCTGTGTGGGTCCCCTGCCATGGCCAGGAGTGTGCTTCTGCGTACCAGGGTGCTGCCAGCACCTGGTGCCCCAGCTAGGTCCCTGGATTAGCCTTGGCTCCTCCTTCCCACTGACATTGTAGGAGTTTCCTCTGTTGCTCCAACTTGATTTGCCAGCCTCATTTTGGAAAATCCTGTCGGATCCTGGAATTCCTGTAAGGGCTGCTGGAGGAAACCTTGCTGCCTTTTCTTTCCTCTGCTCTGGCTGTGTGACCTGGGTTGAGTCTCATTCCTCGAGCCACAGACATAACGGGAGGGGCAATCCAGGGTCCCTGGAGGTTCGCGTCCCCAGCTGGAAGGCCAGAGCCGTGGGCCCTATCTCCTCCCGTGGGGAGTAGGTTTGACAAGTTCTGTGTGTCATGTCTTTGGCCCCAGATGCAAGAGCTAGGAGATGTTACAGACCTCATTAAGAGTAAGGACAGCCGTGAGGCTACCAATCAGAGTGCTTTTTCTTGCTTAGGGTCTTTACTTTGTACTTGCTGGGGATGTAGAGTGGTAGAGTGCTTGCATAGGACTCCATCCCCAGCACTGCAGATACAGAAATAAGTACATAAAAATTAATCTTTAAAAATGGGTAGGGTTATTCCCAAAACTTGTTTGCATTTGGATTCAGACCTTTCTGCCCTGCATTTCAGCTCAGAGCTGTTCACATCAGGGGTTCCCAGCACTCCCCACTGAGCCTTCCCAGTTTGTGCTGATGGAATGTGTCCCAAGAAATGTCCTGGATTTTCTTCCAAGCCCCACACATTTGTGCCATTTTTGTTACTGACAGTTTCTTGACCACAAAGTTTTCAGATGACAGGTAGGTCACCTCCACTTTTTCAGGTGTTCCTTCAGTGGTTTGTGGATGGAAACGTCCAGTCGTGCCAGGGGGACAGTCGTCAGGTGGGCCTCAGCTGGGTGCCCATAGGTATGTCGTGGCTGCTGCTGGTGCTGGGGTGGAGATGCAGACACTGTGAAATGCAGGCGTCTGTGCAGTGAGAGAAATCCCCACCTTGCTCTTCGGAGTGGGTGGAGGTGGGGAGCTTCCCTACCTGAAGGAGCCGGTGTTCTGCCCAGGAAAGTTTGTCTCAGTGGAGCCATGTGTGGTCAGGGCGGCACCTGCTCGCAGCAGGCAGGGTGGTCTTGCTGCTTCCAGGCGGGGCTTTTATACCAGAGAATAATGGTGGAGGCAGAACTGGAGTGGCCCTGGCTTCCCTCTGCACACCTTGCCCCTCTAAGCCTGTAGTAGGGGCCTGTTGAGCCACCTCTGCCCTGGGTGACCATCACTGGCCAAAGAGGCTGACTGTCCACTGCTCCATCCATCACACATGGAAGGCCCATCCTGTCCTTGGGCTGGAAATCCAGGCCATTTATGGCCTGGAGAGATGGACAGATGGGAGCCCTGGGCTCTGGTCAGGCCAGTGGCCAGAGTCCCAGCTCTGTGAGGGGAGGGAGCTGGACAGTGTCACCACTCTTTCACTGGCTCTGTGTTGGAGGAGGTAGAATATTGGCTGTGGAGGGTCTGGGCTTTGCAGCCTCCTGTTATCTTGGGTAGATTTCGCACTAATCCCACCCGGCATGCTGCGAGAGTTCTGTGGGCCTGATATCATTCGCCCTCACACTGGCTTTGTGGGGAGCTCATGGGGACCCATGGGGGAGCCTCTGGCTGAAGGAGCATATCTGCGTCCATCAGCAGATAGGTGGCCTAGTCAGGATAGGAACAGGCCTGGACTTCCCAGGTGCCGTTTCTGTCCTGCCGTGCAGGAGTCCCTGGGATTTCAGACAGGATCTTTAGCTCCTGGGTCACTGTTTTCTCCTCAGAAATTCAGTGAGATGATAGGGTATTTCCTGGCCCATAAAGTATTAGGTCAGTGGTGGCCGGGATGATTGGTACCTCGGACTGAAGGTTCTTCGGAGAACAGTCATTGGAGGAAGGGACACTCAGGCCCTTCCTGGGTGTGGAGGGTCAGGTGTTCCTGTCGTAGTCCTTGTCGGTAGCCATACCCCGGGGTCAGCGTGTCATACTTGAGAGAGCCAGGGTCACGGGGTGGAGGGACAGTCCCAGAGCGTTCCAAGGCTGCCTCCCAGCTTGCTCATCACTAGTTTCTCCTGCAGCGGCCCTGGCCAGTGCTCTTGCAGGGAGGAGGACAGTTCAGTGAGTGGCCTTGGCTGGGGTCAGGGCCAGGCGTCAGCAGACCCTTCTGTAATCGGTGGTGATGACAGAACTGATGACCGGCCTCTCTGTGCTGGATGAGGTGATCTAGCATCAGTCAGCTGGGCTGCTGTAACATAGCGCCCCAAATTGATGCTTAAATTGATGTTTACCCTATCACAGTCCTGGAGGCCGGAAGTCTGGGATCAGGGTATGAGCAGGGCTGCTCCACCTGAGGCCGCTCTGCTTGCAGACGGATATTTTTTGTGTCCCCACATGCTCATTCTCTTGCGTGTCCTAATCTGCTTTCCCATGAGACACCTAGAAGGTGCAGATTGGCTCAGAGTCCACCTTAGTGACCTCATTTCACCTAATGGCCTTTTTTCCCCTCTGTTTTTTGTGGTACTAGAGATTGAACGCAGGGCCTTTACACTGAGCCAAATCCCCCAGCCTTTTTTTATTTCTGACTTTGAAACAGGATCTCAGTAACTCACTATATTGCTCAAGCTGAGCTTGAATTTGGGGTCCTCCTGCCCCTGCCTCCCAGAGTGCTGGCCACATGCCAGCTCCCTAATAGCCTCTTTAAAGACCCCATCTCCAGGTACAGTCACTAAGGTGCTGAGAGTTGGGGCTCCCGTGTGTGCGTGTGGGAGGGATACCGTTCCGCCCCATTTCCCCCTGCCCTGTGGTAAGGTGTGCCCACCAGGGAGGGTCGTCCTGGGTACTGTCTGTCTTGATGGCGGCCATCCATTTCTAGGTCAGTTGTTTCCAACTTCACTCAAATTGCAGCCCTCAGCTTATGACAGCGGGGATCCAGGGGCCACACTGTGACGTCATTATACAGCAGTTGGCCGGGAAGTGTGGCTCCAGCTTAGTGCTATCCACAGAAGACCGTAGTTTAAATGGGCAGCTCCTCCACACGGGCCAGATGCCAGGCAATACGTCTGTGACCCGGGCCAGAGTAGCCATATTCTAGGGAGGTGTCTGCAGGCCCTCTTGGGGAGCGTTCTCTTGGAGTTAGGATGGGCAGGACGTGCTGTTCAGACAGGAAGGATGGCCAGGCTGTTAGGTCCCGTGTCCGGCCCTTGCTGTCCTGGGCTCCTGGACTGGATGATGTCTGGTTCCTGTGTGGGTGGCCCTCAGAGTGGGACGGATGGTGCAGGCCTGGCTTCTGGCCCTTGCTTGGTGCCCCCCAGCCAAGCCCTTCCAGCACATTCCCACGTGGGACTGCCTTGTGTGGCCAGGTGCCTGCCATGCTGGCCTCAGGTGTAGCTTTTGCACTTGGGGACCTCTGCCCCTGGAGACCTCGTACAGGGGGAGTTAGACTTGGTGTCTGATTGCTGCAGACCCCTGGAAAGAGCCAGGTTGGGGTGCAGGTGTTGAAGGCTTCTGAAAGCAGAATACCTGGGAGGTCTGGGGGACCTGTGAGCCGGGACTCAGGGTGAAGGCCACAGTGACCAGGTGAACCGAGTGGCCACAGAGATATCTTTTGTGGCACTGTTTTCAGCTAGGGCTCCACTGCAGCCTCAGGTGGTGCCCCTGGTCCCTGGTTGGTGGGGGCGGGTGGGGGTGACAGGGAGGAGGACCTGCCTCTCTGGCCCTCCTGATAGGAGGCCACCTTGTGCCCTGCTGTCATGTCTGGGCGCCCCGCCAGAAACACAGGGAGTTGCTTTATTAGTGTTGGCAGCTTCTCGGGGGAGCCACCAAAGCTGAGAACCAGCTCTGCTGCAGTCCTGCAGGGCAGCCTCTGCCCAGGCCCTGGTGGGACCTGTCCCCACTGTTCTCCAGGTCCCCCTCAAGCTCCGTCTCCCACCCATGCAGCTCCCCTGCTGTCCTCTGAGCCAGCCAGCCACTCCTCCCTCGGAGGCAGGGACTCCAGCCCTCCATTTTGGGGCAGGCCGGCTCTTCCTGCCTCCACAGAAATTTCGGTGCCTGTTTCCTGAAGCTGGTGCCTATTGCAGAGCAAGTCCACGGCCTACTCAGGAGGCCTCGGGTTGAGGTCACAGGGGCCCAGAGCGGTTCGGGTGGGCACAGAGGGTTTCCTCCTGCTCTGGGCTGGGAGGGTGTGGGGCAAGGAGTTGAGCTCTGCTTGGGTCGCTCCTCTCGGGCTGCTGTCCCGCTAGCTTTTGTGCTTCTCTCTTCTCCCCAAGGACCATTCCCTTTTAGAAGCCCGCATCCACTTACCTTCTATATGGATGCAAACACATTCCTACCCCTCTGACTCTAACCAAGTTAGATGCAGCTCGGTGTTCAGCACCCCAGGCAGCCCTCCCACCACTTGCTGAGTTTCTGGAGTGGACTTATTCCTTCAAGAAGGCTCTCCCAGTTTTTAGAGGGGGACAAAGCCCCAACCCAAGCCCATGGTGCTCCTTATTGGGGAGGCCACTGCAGGTGCTCCCTCGGCCAGAGGCCGCAGCGGGGGGCTTTGCCTGCAGCCTCAGGACAGCCAGCCCTGCAGGCAGGCCCCCGTGCACACCATCAAGCTCCAGATGCAAGGGGCCCTGGCCTCCTAGGCTGGGCTCTGTCCCTTCCCACATCTAGCACCCCATCCCTCCCCAGGAAGTGGTGTCCCGGGCAGGTCTCAGCGGGTCTGTGTCTGTGCACAGCCCTGTCACCTGGGCAGTGGCACCATGGGGATGGGGGAAGCTTCCAGCCCCAAAGCTGGGTCTTGCTTCTCCTGCTGAGTCCCAGCATCAGTGGGAGGAGAGGGGAGGGGATCAGTGGGAGGGGCAGGTGGTGGTACTGGGCCCCACGAAGCCATCAGTAGGTAGTGTTGTCTGGGAGCAAGTGAGGCACGCATGGGCCCTCCCTGGGCAAGGAGCTGTGCAGAGAGAGCTGTGGCCCTCCAGAAGAGGCTCGGAGTGGAGCAGTTTGCCTCACTCTTCTGATGGTGTTGGAGTGTGGCTTCTTGAGGGATGGCAGTGTGCCAGTGTGGAGGGAGGTTGAGTTTGGTCGTTTGGTTGGCCTGGAGCTGAAACCGGGACTTGACTCCACCAGGAACTGGCAGCCGGCTCCCTAAGCCCCTGAGCCCCTCGTTGTCCATTTGTAAGACAGATCAAGGTGCTTGAGGCCCGAGGCACTCGGAGACTCCCGGGGTCCTCTCTGAGTGTTGTGAGACTAGAGAGGAAGTTTGGCCTAGCCTGCTTCACATGCAGGTAGCACACGTGTGTGCCCTTGTGAACGCGCATGCACAGGGATGCAGCCAGACACACCCATCCCATCCTTTGCTAGGAGGGTCTGGCAGGAGCCAGGCCCGAGGACTAGTCAGGATCCTGACATGGCAGTGTGCAGGAGCAGGAGGGGTAGGGATCCTTGGTGGGCCTCTTTTCTATAAACACTTGGCTTTCGGCTCTGCTCCCTCAGGCAGGGGGTGGGGTGGGGACAGCTGTTCTGCTGACCTTTGTCCTACTGGCCTGCCAGACCATCAGCCAGGAGTATCCAGGAGTAGCCACGCAGAAGGGGCTCCCAGGGCTTTTCAGTATCTTGCTGGCGACAGCCACTTATACTGGCAGGCTCAGCCTCTCCCATTCCCTCCTACAGAAAGGTATAACCAGCCCCACAGGTCCCTGCCATGACCGCACCGTCAGGCCTGGATTCCTCATGGCTCCAGGGCTGCAGGGTGTCCTGCTTTGTTAGGGCCCTGCAGGGAGGGCAACTGTCAACTGCTTAAACTGTGAGCAGCCCTGGCTCTGCTCCAGCTTCACCCGCTGAGACCTGCCCAGGACACCAGTTCCTGGGGAGGGGCGTGGTGCTAGATGTGGGAAGGGACAGAGCCCACTTCCTCCCCAGCCCTTTTCGGCCTGTGTTCTATGGGGATGAAGCCCCTGTGTCATGTCCGTAGCCCCAGCACCTCACCTGGTGTTCTCTAATAAATATTGCACGAACAAGTGAGTAAGCAGAAGAATACGTGTGCTAAATATAGTTCTGGGTCCTGAAAGCTACTGAGGAACAACCCACAGTCACAGCGCGCAGCAGCAGGATTTGAGCAGGGGGTTTCCTCACACAGCACAGGCATCATCGGAATTGGAAGGCAGTGTGGTCCTTGCTCATCCAGTGGGCTTGTGTCCCAGCAGGGTGACACGGTCAGGGCGCCCGGGGACCTGGGGAGCCCTCAGCACCCTGCCAGCCCGAGTTTCACTATGGGCTTGAGGACAGCACGTTGCGCTCAGCTGTCCCTCCTCGAGGACAACTGGCCTCTGGCCTGTGTGCACAGAGAGGCTTCTTAGCCCAGTTGGAGTTTATTTCCTCAAGGTCAGAATTCTACCCCCCCGCCCCCCCGCATTTTACTTCGTCTCCTGTTGGGGTTGTTAAGAACAGACATTCCCTTCCCCTTCAAAAGTAAACACCCACCCCCTCCGGGTGTTAGTTCAGCTCCCTCCTGGCAGATTCCTGCAGAAATATACTTTTGTTTTCTTGCCTGGGGAAGCGTGGCTGGTGGCCACTCTGAAGTGCTCTGCCGCCCAGGGACGGGTGGTGTTCACATTCTTTCCTGGGGGAGGAGGAGCTACCTGAGGCAGAAGATGTGTCCACTGCCAAGGGCTTCTGTGGTCCCTCCTGGGGACCCAGGTACATTCTGAAGCCCCTGCCCACCACAGGTGCCCACAGAGGCTGGACAGGCCTGGCTGGGAGCTGGCCAGGAAGGGCGGGCCTGGAATGTGCTCGCACACACAGGCTGTTAGGTGGGAGGTAGGAGCCTCCATCCACGCCCTCTGTATGTGAGTTTGGGGCCATCTTGGTTTTCTCATGGGGCCAGCGTGGCCCACTGGGTGAGCCCCAGAATGATGGGTGGACTTGTGGGCTCAGCATAACTCCTTCCCTAACAGAGAGGGATCCCCCACCAGAGCCATCATGGTTGGTGGGAGATGGACTGGCCCAGAGGAGGGTCCGTGACATTCACCAGGACACCAAGGCTGGCTCTCCAGAAGGCCACGCTTCTCGCCAGGGCCAGGCATGGTCCACAGAACCAGGAGGAGGAACTGGCCCTTCCCCAGCAAGAAGAAGCCTCCACACTCTCAGCTCGGTGCCATCCACACCTCTGCCACCACCTCCACGCTGAGAGAATAGCACCTGTGTGTCCTGGCGGGCTGGCCACTTGGGCCAGATGGAGGCGGTGGCTGTGCCCAGGTGGCCTGTCTGGCACTTCAGCACCCACGCTGCCTTGTCCACTTGCTCCCACATTCCTTGAGTGTGAGCTCAGCTGCGACACTGAGGAAGTGAAACCTCATGGCTGTTCCTGTGTGTCATGCTGAGGGCATGGCGGGGACCTTGGCGACCCACCTCACTTGGCCATAGGTGGCTTCTGACATTTTCTCCTGTCAGTCAGGACATTGAGTGTGGAGGACTGCTCCCAGCTGGGCGTGTGGGCCTCAGCCCAGCTCTCTAGGGTCTAGTGAGCAGGGGTCCACTCGTAGCCCACCTTCTCTGGGGCCGTGTTGTCACACCAGTGTCAGTCACCAACGGTGAGAAACACATCTGGTGCCACTCCCCTCACAGCGCTCGCACAGATGTGCAGAGTATACATGTGAACATGCATGAACATGTGAGCACATACTTGATCATACACACGTGCACACACGCACAAACACTTGCACATCCGTGAGTACATGTGCATGCACAAACGTTTGCACACACAGGCCTGCGTGAACACACGTGCACCTTGGCATGCACACACACCAGCACACTAGACCCGGTCACACGGGCCTTGCCAGGTCTGCGCCCCACTTCTGTTCTATCTCATTACAGCAGTCCCACCCCCTGGCCTCTCTGCCTGGCCTTGCTGCCACTCCTGGACCTGGGGGACAGTTAGGGGAGCACCCCTGCTCAGAGCCATCTCCCTTTACCACCTGAGCTCAGTCTTGGCCCAGGATTCTCCTGGATGCCAGAGTGGGCTCGTCCCACTGTCCATGTGACATCCCTGCCCCGGTCCTAGGCACTCCTTGGGTTTTTACCTGTCCAGATCCCTGGTCCGCAGACCTGTGTGCAGCCTGCTCCTCCTCGGCGTCTGTCCCCAAACCAGAGAACTGTGAGTGTCTGCCTCCCCGCTCAGGTCTTGCTGCCAGGTGTGCAGAGCCGGAGGAATCCGGCCCTGGCTGGAGCTGCCTTCCTTTCCTTTAGAGGACTGAGCAGCCTCTTGGGATTTTCCCACAGTCCACCTGGGCCCGAAGCTAAAATCTCAGCAGCCAGAGGGACAGTTTATTATTTTTATTAGTGTATGTTTGTGATACGTAATGAATACATTCATTGTGAGGAGTTGGTACATACACTGTATATCATATCTTACTCCAGGAATTTTATTTTTTTATTGGTACCGGGAATTGAACTCAGGGCCTCATGCTTGCCAGGCAGGCGCTGTGCCACTGAGCTACATCCCTGGCCCCTTAGCCCAAGAATTTTAAATGTGGCTGGCACTGCTCTGCTCAGACCCTTCCCGACCTGCCTGGAGGAAATCACCATACCCAGTTCTCCTGTTCTTGCCTCCTGTCGCCCCTCCCACCACAGCATGGCTCTGGGCCAGGGCCTTTGCGCTGCTTTGGCCTGCTTGCCGTTGTCCCGGGTAATGACAACCACGTCCCTCCCTGCCATCTACCCTGCAACTGGGCCATCCCTTTCCACCTGATGTCCTCCCTTAGCTCTGTGGGACTTTGGCTGGATAGGTTCCTACACTCGTGCTGTGTCCAGGAAAGCAGGACCACCCGACGGGGGATTTGGCCCATCTGTGTTACTGTTCACGGTTCCCAGCGTGTGGGCGCCCTGGTGTGGTAGCCAGGGGTCAGTAAATCCAGACCTGCATGCCACTCATTGGCAGCTCAAAGCTTGAGCCTTCATCTGGCAAGAACATGGGTCTTGGTGCCTCCTGGTGCGGACACCCTGCCATGCCTCAGGGTGAGTGCCTTGAGCACGTGACAGGTGGCAGGTTTGCTAGAGCCAGGTCCTACACCGGGGCGCAGTTTGGTATCCTGCAGTGTCCCTCTCATCTGCTGTGCTTGTCCTGCAGCCTAGGACAGGAGCTGGGACAGAGTTTCCTTGTCCCGGGCAACAGTTTGGGGCTGGGGCAGGGCTGCACAGCCTCCTGCATGCCTGCAGAGTCAGCCGACTCCTCTTCCTGTTGTCCTCAGGAAGGCTCGGGCTCACAGCATGACAAGCTGCCGGAAGGCTTAGGATGTGGCCAAGACAGGGTTTTCTTTCAAAGTCCCTCCCCGGGTCCTCCCTGGCTGGGGTTGGCTGTTGACAGTCAGTGCGTATTATGCCGGTAGAATTCTCATATGGCTGCTGTTTGTGTGTGCCTGTTTTTACGCTGTATAATTAAAACATTTATTTGGCCTTCGCCGTGAAAATCTAATTTCTTGAGTCTAAGAACTGCCGATATTGGCAGGGAGACTGCAGTCCATCAGGCAAACAGATCCCGGAGCCTGCTGGATTATTCATAGTGTGGTATTTGCAAACCAGGCTGTGGCTCGCTCTAATCAGAGCTGATGCTTGTAATTGATGTGTTGAGTTAGGGTTTTAGCGTGGGGGGCGTCACTGAGCGTTTGTGTGTGGCCGGCAGGTGGCCTTCTGGGGCTGACTCAGCCCTGCCAGCCGGGTAATGGTGCCAGCTGTGTGCGCCTGCCCGGAGAGGGCTCCCTCCTTACTCTGCAGGCCCCTGCAGCCTGGTCTGTGCCGGTCTCCAGGGCATGGATGTGAACTGGAGCCCCAGGGTCACCTGGCCAAGGGCGTCTGGCAGGGCGCAGAGCTGGGATTTGAACTGGGAGACCAAGGTGAGGTCCAGCCTGAATTGCTCCCCACAGGGCCCTCCCAGAGTCCCGGGGTGGACACGGCAATGACACTCTCTCTCTGCTTTCTCCTAGACCGTCATGGAGCAGTTCAATCCCAGCCTTCGCAACTTCATCGCCATGGGGAAGAACTACGAGAAAGCTCTGGCAGGTAGTGCGGGTGCCCTGGGCAGGTGGGCTCCGGCTCAGCCCCTAGAGCCTGGGTCAAAGCCACGGGTCTCTTCCTCCAGAAGAAAAACCCGACGGGCTGCCTGAGGGTGTGCGTGCCACCAGAGTGACCGCATGTCCTCACCTGTGGGTCTTGTCCCAGGGCTGCGTTGACAAGCAGGGTACCTAAAAATGGGTGCGGTTGTCTGCCTTACAGAATTGCCTGGAAATCGAGGGTTGGGGTGTACTGGATGCCAGGGGTATCATAGCAGCAGAACGTCCGGGGCCTGTCCCTGCTGAGTGGACCCTGTACGGCTCCTGGTCCAGGAACCAGGCCTGAGGTGTGAGTGGCTGGGATGGTGGGGCAGGATCCTGGACCTGGTAGGGCCTGGGTAGGGCTGAGTCGGGTGCTGTTTGGAGACCAGCTGTTCCTGGCCTGACCTGTTCTCCTTGTACCCTTGACTGCAGTTGTCCAGTAGCTGTGGCATCTTTATTGGTGACACCCTGCTCCCTGGCAGGAAGATCATGTGTATCTCCAGACAGGCACCCCATCTCTGCCACCTCCGAGTGGGCCGAGGCTGTGGTCCAGTGTTGGGAAAGGAGAGGACTCCGTTCTTGTTCTCTTCCTGGCACCTTTACCCCTTAGTCACTTGGGACAAAGCAACCTGACCGAGTACTGGTAGAATGGGCTTGTCCCTGGCCAAAGCCTCCTTGTCCACCACTGTCGTGCCTACTCCACACGCAGTGTGGGGACACCTTCCTGCCATGGAGAGCATTCTGTCATGCAGCCTGGTTCCTCTCTGGCACTCTGGTCCGTCTGTCCTGAAGGACTGCCGTGGGCAGGGCTGACCCCATGGAAGGGGAGTGACAGCAGTGTCTTGCACAGGCTGAGGTGACTGAGGCCATGCCAGGGAGGAGCCTCTCCCTGCAACACCCCACCATCCCCAGCCTGCTGGAGCCCACAGCACTGCAGCAGCCCCTTGGGGTGGTCTCTGTGGGTGTGAACAGGTCAGGGGTTCCCTCTTACTGCCCTCTACTTAGGGTGCACAGAAGTGGTTCTGCAGCCAGCATGTGCCAGGGTCCTGGTGGCCATCCTGGGATGGCTTCATTTATACCCACCCCATCCCTCTGCAGCCCTGAACCAGGTAGCACAGCCCCAGGGGCCCACGTGTCACAGAGCTCAGGAGACCCTTCGCTTATGTATATGGAGTCTGTCCATCAGAACTGTCTTAAGGAGCTGTCCCCTCAAGTGAAGAGCCAGCCTGCAGGGTCTTGGTGACATCACAGATCCCCAGGCTATGGCAAGGAGGAGCTCTGGGCTTGGTGGCAGGCACGGCCACTTCTGTGCCCTGGCAGAAGCTGAGTCTGGTTCACTCCCCTGCCACGATACGGTGTTTGCTCACAGAGGCCCTGGTCTGTCCTCACGAGAGTGGACTTGGCCTGTGTCCCAGTGCTGACCCAAGAAGAGACTTCGGAGGCGGCGGGAAGGGGAGGCAGTGTAGAGGCGGGCATAGAGTTCCTGTTTCAGGTACTGCACACCATGGTCAGATTATCCAAGCGAAGCTGGTTTCCAGGCTCTGAGCGCCACCACTCCTCATTTTCCGGCCTGTCTGCCTTTCCTCATGCGCCGTGGCCGTGAGAGTCAGAAGGCGCGGGACGGGTTCTCGTGGGGGCTGGGTGCGAGCTGTGTCCCAGAGCCATGCTGTGTGAGGCGCTGGGTGACCTAAGCTATGAAGAACTCTCCCTGCCTCCTGTGGCTCTCCCTTGGGTGGGGGAATTCCGTTCCCAGGTGTCCCGAGGCGGGGAGTGGCCGTGACGCCCTTTCCCATGGCTGAGCTGGAGGCCTGGGCTATGGCCGCCTCCTCTTTGATGCTAGGCACCGGTTTCCTTCCGGCCGGCCGCCTCCCCTTTGGGTTCCTCCCAAGGTTATCCCAGCTGTGTGCAGAATCTGGAGGTGACTTCCTCTTCCTGTTTTCCTTGATTGTTTTGTGGGACACCCTCAGTCTGGGCCCCCAGACCACTTCGGCCACACCCAGCCTCTTGCTGCCTTGCATTCCTTTGGTTTATTTTAATATTTAATATTTCTCCCTGGTGGCAGAAGCACTCCCACCCCCTGGGGACAGGGTCTTGTGCCACAAGGCAAATTATGTGCATTTAATTGAAAACTATATAAATAAAATTTGATCAAATGCCCAGTTATAAGCCCCTGAGAGGGTTCTGCAGAAAACGGATTAGAAATTGTAATTATGCCACTGGTGGCTGCTCCCCAGCCTTGTTCTCCAGGGCTGCTGCCTCAGCCTTCATGCAGCCTGAAGGGCAAGATGGATGGGGCCTCTTCTCAGGTGCAGGAGTTTGCAAGGCATTCTGAGAGCCCAAGAGGGTCCCGGGCTACCTGGATGGAAGCCGAGACCTACCAGCTCCCTGTGAACTAGCCCCAGCTGGGCAGGAGCTGGGGTGGGGGTGTGATCAGCTTCCCTCCTTCTCTCCTGGTCAGGCCAGGGTTACCTCTGAGTCAAGGTGAGCCCCTCTGGCTGCAGCAATGCCAGGTGCTGCCTTTAGCCTTACGGGGTTTAGGGGTTTGTTTGTGTATTGATGATCGAACACAGGGTCTCTCACATGCTAGGCAAATACTCTAATGCTGAGCTACAACTCCGGCCCTTTTTATTTTATTTTGAAGCAGAATCTCACTAAATTGCTCAAACTGGACTCACATTTCTGATCCTCCTGCCTCAGCCTCCCATGTAGCTGGGATTTCAGGGGTGTGCCCCAGCACCTGGCTCTTCATCCTGCCTTCAGCAATGGCATGTGCTCCCCATGAGGTCCTGTTTTGAGACTGGGGACAGGGAGAAGTGGCTGCCCCTCTGGGTCTGATTCAGGATCCTTGGGTGAAGCAGTGGCCTTCTGTCGTCCCGCCTGCTGCTCCTGCCCCATCAGCTCTTTGTCTCACCAAGTGCACTTAAAGCTGGGCTCCCTCCCCCGCATCACACAGCACGTGACAGGGTGTAGCACTCTGCAGGTGACTTGAATAGCTCCAGACCTGCACGGTACACAGTGTTCTTGCAAATAAAAGGATTGGAGTGAAGCAATATCAACAAGCGGCTGGGCGTGGTAGCACACACCAGTAATCGCAGCACTCAGGAGGCTGAGGCAGAAGGATCGCTTCGAGTTTGCGGCCAGCCTGGGCTACATAGCAAGACCCTGTCTCAAACCATCCCCCCAACCAAAAAAAATTCAACAAAGATGAGGTGATATCCAGCCCAGAAGTGAAGGCGTGGTGTATTCTTTGCACTTGTCCAGGCAGGCAGAGGGGGTCAGCCTGAGCTGCAATTGGTGTTTTTGCTGTAGGTCTTGTCTGGGCCTTGTAAAGGAAGTAACCGCCCTCTCCTCTTCTCTCTCAGGTGTGACCTTCGCTGCCAAAGGCTATTTTGATGCCCTGGTGAAGATGGGGGAGCTGGCCAGTGAGAGCCAGGGCTCTAAGGAACTTGGTAAGGCCCCAGACTCTGCAGAGCCCGGAGTCCCTGGGTTCCACGTACCGGGCGCCTCTGGGGTCTTGTTCATTTCTGACTCTTCTTCAATTTGAGGTCAGAGTTTACCTATCAAACAAGAAAAGATGTTTTGAAATGACACACACCCTCAGAGTTGGTGAGGAGCACCCCCTACTGAAAGCGGGGAGCCCCAGGTGGGCTCTGGTGCTGTTTGGCGCTCGCCCTGGTGGGCTTACCTCCCATAGGAGCATGGCACACGGGTGAAGAGATGCGGGCAGCGCTGCGCTTAAAGGTGTCGGAGGCAAAACCTGAATGGCCAGGCTGGGGGCCACATGTGGAAAATGAGGCTCAGCTGCTGGTGTCCACAGACACACAGAGTCACTGCTGGTGTGGAGATGGGTGGAAGGGATGCAGGCCCACAAGTGGCCTGACCCGTTTTGCATAAGTGTGTCACACACGCACACATCCCGGTAAATGGAGGAGAAGCGTCAGCAGGCGGAATTCCTGGGTACATTATTTTCTTCATGCTTTTCTTCATGCTTGAAGCATGAAGAACATTTTAGAAATGTTCTGTGAGAAGTTTATATTGCTAGTGTAATCCAGGGACACAGAACGTGGAAGTCACGGGCCGCCTGCAGTGTCATCCCAAGCTTGGCTTTGAGTGGGGCCCACATTTTCATGGTCCTAGCCAGGGCGTCAGTGCCACCAAGACAGCTGAGGTCTCCCTCTGTCACAGGACACCATGGCTGTGGGATAGGCCTGGGGCGGCCTGGCCTGTGTCCTCTGCAGCGCTTGGGTGGGCTGTGGCCACAGGCTGACTGTGAACAATGAAAACCCAAACCGGTTGAGAACCACTTCGAGTCTTCCAGCCTCTGAGCACGGAGGGCAGGCTGTCTGCGTCTGGCCTCCTTGTCCACGGAGCCTCCCCGAGTCACCATTCCAGGAGGTGGTCCCTGTGTCTGGCCAGCAAGGGCAGCAGGCGGGGATGCTCAGGCAGAAGCAGGTCAACGTGACAGGGCAGTCAGGCCAATGCGCTCTGTCCTCTGTTCAGTTTCTCTTCGGGGCTGGCAGCTCCACTTGGGTAAGGCTCCCCCAGGTTGTGTTAGCCGGCGGGGTGCTGGGTTCCCTCAGTGTCCAGGAATCCCAGCTCCCACACACGGCCCCTGTCTTGCACATGCGGTGGATCTCAGCCAGGGGCCCCGTGCACACCTTTCTGCTGCCCTCATCCGCTGTCTGCTCTTCGTGCATCTCATGACCCTCTGCACAGACAGACCTCACACTCGTGGATGGCAGGCTTTGCAGTCACCTCTGCCACTCCCTCATTTGAGGTCACGGGGTCTGCTGCATGTCCCATGGGCCTTGGGATTCCTGTGGCCTCCAGAATCCGTGAGGTGCTGCTGTGCTGATGGCTGCAGCCGTGGGACAGGCCTAAGGTGAGGGGGACAGCGCCACACACGGACGCAGCCAGCATTGCGGGAGACCACCGGGATGAGTCCTTACGCAGTGGGCTGAGTGCACGTGGACAGCGGCTCTGGGTCCAGAAGGAGACCCCGCTGTCCCCCCAGTTCTGACACTCGAACATGGGTGTCCAGCCTTTAGCTTGTCTGCACCACTGTGAGTAAAGAGGAATTGTCCCGGGCCACACGTAGAATACGGGAGATAAAGTATATAAGAAACACGACTACATTTCTTAATATTTTCACTTATTAAATTACTTTATAAAACAATAGGCTCGAGTTTAATAAGAAAACTTAAATGTCTGCTTGATGACAGTAACTGCCCATCTTCACAGGCACACGCAGGAGTGGCAGGTTACACGCTCGTCAGGAACCGCTGCGTTTTACTTGCCAGGTTGCACCAGGCATACGATGTTGGCTGTAGGAGGGTCTCCGTCTGCCTGTGTGGCAGCTCGGGAGGCAGAGTGACACTGCATGACCCTCCCTGGGCATTCTGTAGTCGCCGGTGTGGTCCTGAGTACTGCACAATAGAGGCCTGAAAAGTGTCACTGAAAATCACATAATCATGTTAACCTGTTCTGAATATTTCCATGAACAGAATCACGCGATCTACAACTTTGTGTGTCTGGCTACTTTCACAGAGCGTGTTTTTGCTGTTCATATTGTGGCGTGTGTCAGAAGTTCCTTCCTGTTTACGGCCATGTAATATTCCAGTGTGTGGATGGACATCTGTTCATTCTTCGATGAACAAATGGGTTGCTTCCACTTTTTGGCGGCCGTGAACATGGGTGTACACATGTATTTGTGTGAATGTATGCTTTCATTTCCCCTGGGCAAGTGCCTGAGAGTAAAGCTGCTGGGTCAAATAACTGGAAGTTGAGTTTTTATTAAAGCATTTGCTTTAAAAATAAGTTGGCTCTTTTGCCAGCCCCCCTCCTGCCCACGCCCTGCTTCTCAGAGGCAGCTGCCTCCAGCTCCTGCGCTATTTTCTCCTGTGTGTCTGAGCGACAGGTTAATGCTGTTTCTTTTTCTTTTTAATTTTAGACGTTATTTAATGACTTCTTATGATGGAAGATTTGGATTAAGCCTTTCTTTCCCTCCCTCCCTCCCTTCCTTCCTTCAGGTCTCTCTCTCTCCCTTCCTTCCTTTCTCTCTTTCTCTCTCTCTTTTCTCTTTCCTTCCTCCCTCCCTCCCTCCCTCCTTTCTTCTATCTTTCTTTCATTCGTTCTTTCATTCTTTCTGAGACAGGGTCTCACTATGTAGTTCAAACTGGCCTTGAACTCACTGTGTAGCCCAGGCTGGCCTCAAACTGGAATTACCAGCATATGCCACCACGCCCAGCTGGATTTAGCTTTTTTATGTTGTCCTCATGCCTCCCAGTATAGTGATCATAGTTTCTGCTGAAATCAATGCCCAGTGTTTAGCTGGGTGTGGTGTTCCATGCCTCTAATCCCAGCACTTGGGAGGCTGAGTCAGGAGGATTGCTGAGAATTCCAGGCCAGCCTGGGCTACATAGTGGGTTCAAGGCCAGCCTAAATTACATAGAGCCTGAGTCAAAAAAAAAAAAAAAAAAAAAATCACAATGTTTATGTGATACGACAAATCCCTGTCATGGCTAAGATGCAGTATATTATGTTGACTTGTTTTTGTCATTTGTTGGGCATAATTGGGGCATAGTACACGGCACCAATCTGAGTGTGCAGCGTGAAGAGTTCTGACACGTGGACCCCTGTGGCCAGGATGGAGGTGGCGGACTTGTCCGTGCCCGCCCCTCCCCATCTCCAGGCGGCCCTTTGCTCTGCCTTCTCTGTAACTCAGTACTGGCCGGCTCGGATGTGAGGGGACTCGTGGGCCACTCCGTGTTCCTTCTTGGTCGAGCCCCTCTGGCCTGCATATGCGAGTCACTCAGGTGGCTGCGCCTCTGTGGTCCCTTTGCTGTCTTGCAGTCGCATCTCGTGTGGACGATGCTCTCATCAGTGTGTGGACCTTTGGGTTGTTTCTAGTTGGGGCGTTTCCAAATTTGCATTTCCCTGATGAACTGATGGCGAGGGACATCTTTTTATGTGCTTATTTGCCAGTCATTTATCTTTAATGAATTGTCATTTCAAATCTTTACCCCTTTATTTGGGTTTCTGCCTCACCGACTTAGAAGTTCACTGTATATAAGATATCTCCAGACACAAGTCCTGTGTCAGGTGTGTATTTTGCAAATATTTTCTCTCAAGCTCATCGGCCCTTCATTTTGTAACAAGATTTTTTCTTTTTGGTGCTGTGGCTGGAACCCAGAGCCTGGCACACGCTAGGCGAGGGCTTCACCGCTGGTTCACACTGCCCCAGCCCAAGAGTTTTTAGAGGAACAAAAACGTTCAGCTTGAACAAAGTCCAGTTGGTTGATTTTTTTTTTTTTCTAATATGGATTTTTGTTACGACTGCGATCATGATTTTGATTATGCTAAGTCCGTCTCCTGTACAGTTAGTAACAGCCCTCATACCCTCATTTGCTTCATTTTCCATGTTGATTTGTTCTCAATCCTGCAGACCTCACTCTTGGACTCATATTTGCTATCTGCAATCTGGGTCCATCTGCTCATTTCTTCTTCTGGGCCTCAGGAGCCCCATCGCCCAGGCCTGGTCCTCTGGCTGTGCACGGGGATGCCTTCTCAGGCACCGGGGGCCGGGGGGCCACCCCTGCTCTCTGAGTACTGCGTCTTTCCTATTCTCCCTCCATTAGGAGAATCGTCTCATTTTTCTTTAAGGTTCCTAGGAGGGGAACAGGAACTTTTTTTTTTTTTCAATTTAAAGAGAAAAAAAAAATTTCAGAACAAGATAATAGGAGATCTGGTTAATACATTTGTATATTGTTATCTTTAAATTAGTTACTTAGTACAAGGTATAGGCATTTAATTGTCCAAACAATATTAGCACAAACCTTTCTTTTCAATGAACTAAAAGAAATTAGGAGTATAACCATCTTAACTATTCTGTGTGTGTTTGTGTGTGTGTGTAGATAATATATTTGCTTTTCCCCTCCTTTCCCCCATCCCAGTTTCTCTTTCCTTTTGAAGTTTCTTCCTATTTTATAATATCTGTTGTACATTTTGGATCTTATTTACTCTTTCAGCTTCTCACACTAGGGAGACAATATGTTTACACATGTGCATCTGGTTTATTTCACTTATGAGTATGGTCTCAAGTTGCATCCATTTAACTATAAAAATCTCCAGTTTATCCTTCTTTATGGCTGAGTAGTACTGCATTGTATAAAGAGACCACATCTTTTTTATCCATTCCTCGGTTGATGGGCATTTGGGTTGTTTCCACGATCCTAGCTATTACAAATTGTGCTGCTATAAACATGGATGCACATATATCGCTGTGGTATGATGTTTTTAATTCTTTTGGGAAAATACCCAGAAGGGGAATAGCTGGGTCAAATGGGCCCTCTAATCCTAGTTTTTTTGAGGAATCTCCACACGGATTTCCACAGTGGTTGCACCAGTCTACACTCCCACCAACAGTGGAGAAGGATTCCTTTTTCCCCACAGCCCCTCCAGCATTTGTTGATTTCTTGATAATAGCCATTCTTTCTGGAATGAGATGGAATCTCAGTGTTGTTTTAATTTGCATCTCTCGAATGACCAGTGATGTTGAACATTTTTTCATATATTTATTTGCTGCTTGTATTTCTTCATCTGAGAAGTGTTTATTCATCTCAGATGCCCATTTTTGGATTGGGTCTTTAAATTTGGGAGGTCTGATTTTTTTTTTAGTTCTTCATATGTTCTTGATAGTAATCCTTTGAGGAACAGCTGGCAAACATTTTTTCCCACGTTGTGGGTTGTCTCTTCACTCTGTTGGTGGTTTCTCTTGCTGTGCAAAAGCTTTTTAATAAGATGAGATCCTAGTTGTTGATTCTTTGTGATACTTCCTGTGCAGTCAGGGTTTTGTTCATAAAGTCTTTGCCAACACCAGTGTCTTCAAGAGTTTTCCTTAGTCTATCTTCCAGCAGATTTAATGTTTCTGTTTTAATATGTAGTTCTTTGATCCATTTTGAATTTAGTTTAGTGCACGGTGAAAGATATGGGTCTAATTTTAATCTTCGGCATGTGTAGAGCCAATTTTTCCAGCACCACTTATTAAAGAGGCTATCTTTCTTCCAGTGAATGTGTTTGGCACCTTTGTCAAAGATAGGTGGCTGAGTGTGTTTGTAGTTGTGTCTGCAACTTCTAATCCGTTCCATTGATCTTCAGGTCTGTTTTTTTGCCAGTACCATGCTGTTTTTATCACAGTAGCTTTGTAGAATAATTTCAAGTCAGGGATTGTGATCCCCCCGACAGGAACTGTTTTTGAGGCATGTGTGTCTGCAGATGTTTTCCTGCCTGGCTCTGGTGGCTTGGCTGGTGTCGAATTTCATGTGGGAAGTGATTTTCACTTGGAGTTTGAAGATAACACTTCATCGCTGTCTAACTCCTGGTGCTGTAATGTTCAATGCCCTTCGATGCTGAATTTTTCTTTTTTAAATGTGAGTTCTCTCGGTTTCCCCTCCCTAAAAGGTTTTTCTTTTTTTTTAAATTTAACCCAGAGCTTTCACACTGAACTATATCCCCAATACCCCCCTTTCTTTTCTTTAAGAAAGGGTCTGGCTGAGTTGCCCAGGCTGGGCTCAAACTTGTGATTCTCCTGCCTCAGCCTCCCAGAGTGCTGGAATTACCAGCATACACCATCTATTATAGGCATACACCCAACCAGTGATATATTCTTATTAAACTGGACTTTATAACTGTGAGGTGATCTTCTCTGGACCAATTAGTCTAAGTTTTGTCTATTTTGTTTGATATGGAGCTTGGTTTTCTCATCTTCTTCCTGTCTGCAGCTTTGCTCATTTCTGATGACTTTCTCTGAAGTTTGTCCTTATTGCTCCAGTGTGGGAGGGGTGAAATGTAGTGTCTCTGCTGTCTTGGGGTTGAGCCAGAGCACCCCCCCTTGGGGAGTGGAACTGAGGTCTGGGAGGGGTGAGGGGTACTCTGCCCAGACCAGCCCTCGATTGGACCCTCGTTTGTTCTCAGTGATTTAGTGTTGAACTCCTAGCTCCTGAGATCTTCCTGCCTCAGCCTTCTGAGTTCTGGGACTACAGGTGTGTACCACTGTGCCTGGCTGTGGTGATTTAACCTTGATATCTGGAAAGCAGGGATTCAGCCCACCCTCTCCCTGCTGACCTCCTTCCTGGGCTCCTCTGTGTGGCCGGGGGTTGCCAGCAAGCAGGGGAGCTGACCCAGCTGTGCCGCTTCTCCTCCTTCTCCACTGGATCCCTGTCCCTGCCGTGCAAGCAGGGACAAGTTCGCTGCAGCTCCTGCCCTAACGACCGGGCCCATAGTCGTGTTAGGATGGTGCAGGTTTGCCATGCCGACCTTCGGCTAGGGGCTGCTGAAGCATCTGCCTCCCCCATGGACCCCTTTTCCCTTTGGCTCCCAAGCTTCATTCTCCCCAGAAACTGAAGGTGGGGAGCAGCGCTCGCCCCGTGGCATTAGCTGGATGTGGGCCTCAGGGTCGCGGTGGAGAGCGCCTCCCGGAGGCTGGACAAGGGCCCAGCCAGGCAGTGGTGCGAGCCTAGGGAGTCACTTTCGCTTCAGACGGGCCACGCTGCCCCTTTGTTCCCTTCCTCTCTTCCAAGTGAGGAACGCCGGGCAGCGTCTGCCTTTGGTCCACTTGGTCCCTCTGCACTGCAGCCCCGGCCTCACAGTGGGGAGGTGGCCTCGGCCTGCACACTCGAGTGCTCAGCCGAGCCCTCTGATCTGCGGTGGAGTGTTTTCTCCCCTGCAGTGAGGCAGTCTCTGCAGTTGACTCTCAGGGCTCTGCTTTGATACAGCGGGCCGCTTAGTCAGGGAGCGAGGGCGGCTCCGAGTTCCAGCATCTTCTCTCAGCCCTTCTCATCCCCTAGCCAGCAGCCACCCACACGCCCGTCTGCTGCTTGTCTCCAGTCCCCCTCCCCAGCCTCGTGTCTGTCGAGGCTTGCCTCAGCGCCAGCTCCAGCCAGGGCAAGTGGGGTGCAGAGGCCAATCTGCCGCTTTCGCTTTGCTCTGTGTGCGCTTGGGTGTGGACGCTACCTTCCTTGGGAGTTCTGGCACTCGGGCGGATGAGCAGCAGCTCGGGGGCCTGAATGGTGGCCTGAGGAGGGTGGGTTGCATGTGGTGGCACAAGTCACGCTGTGTGCACTGGTCCCAGGTCCCTGCAGGGGCTCACGTACCTCAGCCAACAGACTCGATTGGGATTCTCTAAAATGGGGCAGCAGCATCTGTGCCTCCTGCTCCTCCCTCTGTCCCCTGCCCACCAAGGTGGCTGGCATTGGAGGGACCAGCATGGAGGCTGCAGGGCAGAGGGTGGGCAGGCAGCTGGCCTTGCTGCTGGGGCCTTTGGGTGCGCACTGTGGGTGCTGTTGTGGTTCTTTGTGTGGGAGGAGGGCTGCATGCTGAGCACATCCCAGCTCCTGGGCAGCCACCAGCCTCCTGTGCCCTGCAACTCTTCCCCAGACACCTGGGTGACAGGACTGGGCTGACCCTAAGCCACCTGAGGGAAGACAGGCAGAGTGGGAGACCAGAGTCGTGATGCTTCTGCTGCGCTCACATGCCTGGGCAGGTGTGAAGTGGGTCCACCACTGCAGGAGCAGGGAGCAGCCTGTCCCAAGAGGACGGGCTTTCCTTGGGGCCCATTTCTGTGCCAGGCCTCGGCGTGAGTGAGCTTCTCATTTGCAGGGCACGGCTGTGCCAGGGCCTGGACCCCAACAGGCTGTTCTATTAAGCTGCCCGTCTCTGGAGGCCTCTGCTGTGTTCCTGGCCTCTGAAGGGCTGCTTTGTACCTGCCAGCGCCTGCAGCACGCTTGTTTGTGATCACAGGGCATGTGTGTGCTTGCCGGGTGCCCTGGGCCTGGGCCGAGGCCCTGCCTTCTGCTTGGCACCCCTGAGCACCCTGGAGCGAGCAGGAGCTCTGTGCCTCAGAACACGGATGCTTGCAGGCAGGTGGCTGCCACCCTGCCTGAAACTGTGGGCTGGCCTTCAGTCACTGAGTCACTGAATTGAGATGTGGCCTGGACAGCTCCCGCAGGCTTTGGCTGCTGTCCACCTCTCACTTGGAGAGAGGCACAGAGGCAGTGTTCCGGCTGCCCAACTGGGCGACCATCCTGGGCTGTGAGTCGAGCGTCAGTGTTTTCCCACACCAGCCTCCATCTCAGAGGCTGAGGATGGCCCATCTCTGCATGCAGCATCTCTAGAATGTCAGGGCTAGGCAGGAGGGAATGCCCTTGAGCTGTGACCCCAGGGGCCCTCATGGCTGTCCTCCCAGTGGCTCCTGTTGGCCAAGGTGGTTCAGAGCTGCTGCCACACCATGTGGCGCTGTGGTTGGACTCCTGTGTTCTCAGGGAGGCCGTGGGGCTGTCTGGCCATGTCCGCTTCTTGGGTTGGGCAGAGCCATCCACATCTGGCCAAGGAGTCCTTTGTGTCCTCAGCTGCATCTCGGGCCTCCCCATTGGTGCATGACAGCTGGCTCTTGGATGTGTCTCCTGCTGTCAGACCCTAACAGTGGGGACCTGCTTTGGAGACCACTAATCCTCCCGACAGACACCTTCAGAGCCTTAATTAGATCCACCCAGCAGGGGCCGTGTCATTGTCACATCCCTGAGGGCCTGACACCAGGTCCTGGCTGGTCCCTGGCCTCCATGGCAACCACTGCCTGACAACAAAAGGGGAAAGTGAGGGGGAGAGGGAGAGGGGGGGCGGCCACACCCAGCCCTGGTAGGCTCCCCTTGGAGCAAGGATGTTCCAAACCTGGGCTAGCTGATGGCAGTGCAGTACGCCCTGAGGCTAGGGCTGGCGGGAGAGGCCCGGGGCTCAGGTCACCTGGGCTCTTGTGGGGGATGGGCCTCCAGCTCTGGCCACCCTGCTGCTGAAAGCTTCGTGGGGCCGGGGAGCCTCTGTCGGGAGAGATTAATAACCGCCTTAATTGGATTTGCCATGGCCCGGGACGTGCTGTGTGATAGCGGGAGGTGGCACCGTGTGTTCGTGCTTCCCAGCGTTGTGTCTGCTCTGTGGCAGGAATATCAATGCAGCAGCAGTGCCAGGGCTGGTGGCTGCGGCACCTCCACTCCAGTGACCAGTGCATTCTGACCAGGAGCAAATAAGGAGGCACCGGCAGCCCGATTCCATCCGAGCCCGTTCCCTGGGGGTGAAAGTTGTTGCCCAGCGACAAGGCAGGTGGAACCGGAGAAGAGCATGGTGCCTTGGAGAACGGCTGTTGGCCTCTGCCAGCTCTGCTCCTAGTCTGAGGGGAAGCTCAGTCCTGTCCTGTCCTGTGTCCTGGTGTTGTGACCAAGGCAGCAGGCACAAAGCCCTTTACGTGCTTTTCCTCCAGAGCCACACAAAGACCCCGGGGGGCTCGCTGCACATTAGCACCAAAGTCTAAGGCCTTGGCCACCTGCCTCAGGACAGCCAGCTTGTCCCTTAGGTGCCAGGGACACAAGAGAGCTCTGCAGGCGCCTAAGGACCCCCAGGGTCATGGCTGGCCATCTGTCCCCCAGCTGAGGTGCTTCTGACTTGGCCTGCTGCGTCTTGGTGGCAGTGCTAGCTCCCAGTGAGGGCAGAGGAGGTGAGAGTGCCCAGCTGGCTGGGGTGGTGGTGCACACGCGTGATCCCAGCACTCTGGACGCTGGGGCGGGGGAGGATTATCAAAATGGAAGCATTCAGTAATCGTTACCACTGTCACGTGCAGGTGGCCCCATTGCCTGGGCTGCCTCCTGGGCAGAGATTTAACCAGCCAGAGTGTACACCCATGCACAGTCCCCAACCCAGGCACCCGCCAGCAGTGACACCATCTCTGGAGAGCCAGGGGACAGTGATGGTGGCTGGAGGGGTGACAGGATACTGGACACTGGTTGTCAGAGAGGCTTTCCATGGGGCAGTGGTCCTCTAGGACTTACAGTGCCCATCTGCTCCAAACAGTGGCACTTTTGTCCATCCCGAGGCTAGCTGGGGTCCCAGGTCATATTTGGGGACATTCAGTGAAAGTCTGCCTGTGCAGACTTCTGCCTGTGCAGACTTCTGCCTGTGCAGCAGCTTCTCTGTGGGATGCACAGGTCACCCTGAGTGGGCCCTGGTAGAAGAGCCTTGCGGCTGGGTGCCATCCATGGTGGCTGGGTCTGCCTTATGAGGGATCACTCCATTGCCATTCGCTGTCCTGAGCATGGTTACTGGCCCACACATTCCTAGGTGACATCAGTCCATCTCCCTTCTCCACCCCATATGGACAGCACAAGCAGGGGCCTGAGAAGCAGTGTTCTGGCAAGAGGCAAATTTGCCCAGGAAGAATGCAATGAGGCTAATCTAAGCCTTGGTGGGGCTGCCCACCCACACTGAGGGCGTCCAGGCCTGCCCAGGCCTTGTGTTGGGTGTCAAGTCTGCTCCACCAGATGAGATTGGTCACCATGTCCAGAGAGGGTGGGAGAGGAAGTGGGGACGTAGGAGAGCCCCTCCGCCCCTGAGACCTTGCGTCTAGCTCTTGCAGATGTCTGACAGAAAAGAAGACAGACGGGACTGAAGGGGCAGTGAGGGCTGCTGGGGATGAGTGTCCAGCAGTGCTAGGCAGGGAGAGGCCCAGATGGGCCTGGTTTGTACTGCTGCGGAGCTGGGCCAAGGCCCTGGCTGCTCAGCCCAGGTAGGGAGAACATCGGATCAGCTCAGTCCCAGAGCCCTGTCTCCACTGCTGTGCATGGCCAGGCCCTCGGCAGCAGCCCACCCTGGCCACCCCACAGACGCCTTAGCCTGAAGCTTGTCCTGCCACCCTGGGGTGGGTGAGGCTATGAGCTGTGACCACCCAAGTCTGTCCTGAGATTCTGAGATGGGAACAAATCCCAGGTGACAGTGGTCCTGGGACCTGAGCACAGAGCAGGGTGGGGGGAGGTAGACAGAGGGGGGGGTGGACAATGGGAGAGGAGCCTTGCCGCTCTCCCTCCCCGCTTCAAAGCCCCAGGAGTCCCAAGGTCTGATTGTTGACATAACATTGACATCCAGGTGGCTCTTTGGACTTGTTTTGTTTCAGAACAACATGACCGGAAGCATCGCTGTCTGCTGTCATTGCCATGGCAACACAGCCATTGATTTTCTGTTGGTTTCCCCAGGCCACATTCCACTCTGTCCTTTTTGTATGTAGAAGAGCCCACTTCTCCCAAGGAAGCACTGGAGGCCCACGGAGAGTGGGGCTGGTGGCCTCAGAATGGGATCCCTCTGCCCTGCCTCAGCTCCAGACCCCTCTCCGTGGCTCCAGCATCACGATGCCCCGCAGCCCCCTCAGCTGTCTATCTTTGCCTAATGAGAACTCCTTATTCATGCCTCGCTCAGACGTATGCTAATTAGCTCTCCGAGGTGCCTTTCCGCTCTGGAAGCCACCAGAATAATTGAGCATTGTGGTTATTTGCTTCAGAAGGCTCCAGAAGGTGATGAGTGGTCACAGCCAAGTTTGAGCAGCTGACTCTCTGGCTCGGAGCCCCCTTTGCCACCAGCAGAGAGAGTATGATAGCACTGGCATCTCCCAAATTGACAGGAATGCCTGAGGAAGGAGTCCATTGGTGACACCCCATGGTGCAGGCACCCTGCCCGCCAGCCTCCCTCCCCTGCTCTGGGGAGTTCACCCAGTGCCAGAGGCCCAGGTCTCTGGGTGAAGACACCTGAAGGGTCAGGCGTCCCCCCTCTGCACCCTCCAGCTGGCGCTGAGAGCCCTTCCAGCACATTCTGCTGTCTGAGGACCTGTGAGGGAGCTGGCAGAGAGCCATCTCGTCCTCCATCATGGCACGTGCTCATGCCAGCGTCGGGGCCTCTGAGTCACGGCTGGGCCAGTCCTTTCCTCCTTTCTGGCTGTTCCTTGGGTGCTGAGCCAGGACAAGCTCCTGCAGCTCCCAGCCGCTGTGGTCCTGCTGTCTCCTGGTTCCAGAGCCTCAGGGAGGGTTAGCCAGCTCCCACATTCCCCTGCCAGGGTGACACGCTCTTCTCCCCGCCTGTGAGGCCAGGGCAGAGTTGAGGAGGCAGAGGCCAGCCCAGCCCACAGGCCCTGTCCCCAGTCCCATCCGCATCCCTCGACTCCTTCATTCTCCAGGACCCTTTCAGGCTCTTCCGAGAGGTGAGAGTAGCCCTGGCCCATCCTGATCCTGGAGAGGCCACGTGAGCACCTCTCCAGGTCCAGCCAAAGTCCCTGCTGCTTTGAGGCCCACGTGTGTCTATCTGACCTTGGTGCTACCTGAACCTCGGCAGAGGGCAGTGTCTACTCTACCCTGCCGTGCAGCCTCCTCGGTCTGGGTCCTGGAGGAGCCAGGAGAGAAGGTGGCCATGTGTGGCGCCTGCTCGTGAGCAGCCTGTGGCTGGGGGTTCTTCCTCCTTTTTGCGTGTTTCCTCTGCCTGCGTCACACACCCTTCTTGCACAGAGGAGCTGTCCAAGCAGAGGTGCAGGGGTTGGGGCAGCGCCGTGCCTTGTGATCGAGGCAAGGATCCGGTCCCTGTCCTCTGCCTGGTCCCCTTCCTCACACTGACTTGCTCCTAGGCACCAGGTAGTGTCCAGTGGCCTTGAGGATGTGGGTGTCCTCCGCTGCTATCTGTGGGGTCCAGCCCTGCAGCCCTTCCCCCACAGACCCTGCAGTGTGTCACCCTCTGCATGGGGACATTCTCAGCCGGCAGACACATGGTGGACAGAGGTCCCTGCTGCTGGGGGAGGGATCCTATGTGGTGGCAGTGGGTTCTGGAAGCTCTGGTTCCTGGATTTGTCTGTTGTGTGTGGTGGTGGGCTTTCCCCTCCCCATGCCGCCCACCCCGTCCCAAGCCAGGGCAGCCAGCCTGCACCTCAGAGATGGAAACTGCTGCCCCACCCCAGTGTTCCTGGCTTCTTTGCTGTTTCTTGGGTTAAGCAGGTTGCTGTAATTTTTACCACTTGGGTTGCCTTTTGGACACTGATCCCGTTGACCCAAGGTGCGCACCATGTTGGCGCCCAAGCCCAGGGCTTGCAGCAAGTCCTGGAACTCCCACTCTACGAGTTGTTGAGTGGTCGCTTCCCTGGCCCAGGGCCTTGGCCTTCCAGGGAGTACACACAGCCCCGGGGCCTGGCAGCCAGTGCAACCCCAGCTGCAACCCAGCTTCACCATGGACCCATCTCAACCCCTGGCCGCCTTCACAGATCTATGCTGCATTGGTGGGAACGATTTCTCTTTTAAACTTAGAGAATTGATTCCAATCCACATGAAATACCTACCTGGCTCTGTTTAAGGTCGGGAGTCTCATTTTGCCCTGTAGGGGCCTTGGGTGGGGTCTGGCCCACCCCTGTCTTTACAGATGAAGGCAGGAGGCTTCACAGATCTCCCCAGGGGACCTGCGAGGGGCTGCGCCAGAGCCCACTCTCACCTTCCCTCCCGCCTCCTTCACAGTCTCCCAGATTCACACTCCCTCTCAGCTTCTTGTCATCTGAGGATTATAAGAACATGGTGTATTTTCCGGGAAAAGAGAAAAATGCCTGAACATTTTAAAATGCCACTGTTGTGAAAAACACGATGCAAGGGGGCCGGTGAGATAGCTCAGCGGCCTAAGCACCTGCCTGGCAAGTGCGAGGTCCTGAGTTCGACTCCCAGTACCCACATTAAAAAAAACCCACGATGCAAGGGGATGTTCCTAGATTAAAGAGACCAAAGCCTCCCAGCACCCCAGCGTGCTGGAAGTTAGCTAATTCCTCCCAACCCACACAAGCTGGTCAGATGTGTTTGTGTTTGTTTCTGACGTTTATGGAGCAGCCCTAGTAAATGGAGCGCTAGCTGGTGAGAGAGAGACTGGGGGGATGTACACCCAAATGAGTGTGAGTGTGACGGCAGCAGGGGCCATTTGGGGACACTGATGTGTACTGAGGGTTAGAGGAGGATGTGTCATGGCCACCTTGCTGCACATGAAATAGTGTGGTGATGTAACAAGAAGTCCTTGCTCTTGGACACAGCCGAGGTGCTTGGGGAATGTCCCATTGTCTGCATCTGGATCTCAGTTGGCTCAGAAAATCCATATGTGCACATCTGTGCGTGTGCTTCTGTGGCTTCCATGCATACCTGTGTGCACATCAGGATGAGAGCAGCTTGTGCACGCACATGTATTAGAGGAGAGCTATGCAGATGTGGCCACTAGCATCCAGGAGAGCCACGGAGGAGGCGAACGGTGTTTGCTGTACTATTCTTGCAACATGCCCATAGGTTTGAGAGGTTGGGCTGGGGAGAACATGTTCTAAGCCACAAGGAAGATGGGCGCAGCGAAGCTATGACACGTGCCCTTTTGATCTCCGGTGATTTCCCACTTTGTTGACCCAGGGGCATTCCTGGGCAGCCCGGGTGTGGTGCTGACACCAGCCTCAGACTTGCCCACAGCTGTCTCCAGCTGCGGCGGATCTCCAGAGACTCCTGGTGTGTGTTGGCTCCAGCAGGAGGCGAGCCCTGCATCTGTGCTGGGCATGTCAGATGAGCCCTCTCATATGTCACCAGTGTGGCCTTGAGTCCTCGATCTTGGGTAGAGCCACCTGAAGACGCCCGAGATTTGCCTCTTTGGGCAGCTTCTCACTCTCCTGTGTTCTTTCTGGAAGTTTTAAAGCATGCAGGGGGCTGGGGATGCCACTCAGTGGTACAGCGCTGGCCTAGCGTGCACCAGGCCAAGCTTCCATCCCCGGTACCATCAAAAAATAAAGTGCTCCAAAATACTGAACGCAGCCAGGGATGGGTGCTTCTCTTCCTCCTGCCATCTGCTCCATGGCTTGGTTGGGGCCCTGCAGTGCCTGCCTGTCCTGTGGTCCTCACCTTGGGGCCTCGTGGGAGATGTCACTGCACACTTGTCCCTCAGGACCTTCCTTGAGCTTGGTCTGGCCCAGGCTTGTGTGCCGAGCGTTTGCCCACTGGTGTCCCCGGTGCCAGGCCCTCCTCACCATCCCTCCCCTATCCTTATCCTCAGTGCTTTTTAAATTCTGAGTGTACCTCCAGGGCCCAGGGCCCCCACATTCTCTTTCTTCTGTTTTCTCCCTTCGTTGGGCTCACTTGTGACCAAATAGTAGCATGTGCTGTTCCGTCCTCAGTCCCTTCTCTCGGTACATTCGGCCCCCAGGCACGGTCTCCAGTCCTTGCCTTGGCTGGGCCTGGGCTCTGTGGGACCACCCTGGGAACCTCCGCCTCTGTTCACAGCACTGAGGTTCTTGGATTTGATTTGATTTTTAGAGAGGGTGGGTCTTGCTCTGCTGCCCAGACTGGTCTTGAACTCCTGGGCTCAAGCAATCCTCCTGCCTCAGCCTCACAAGTAGCTAAGATGGCAGGCATGTGCCACTGTACCCAGCTTGTACGTATATTTGAGGGTTAGTCAGAAATTATTTTTGTAGTAGCAGTGAAATAAATAAGAGAAGACACCATGACAGAGTCGTGGGGATCCATCTTCGTCAGGATCCCAAGGACTGGCTGAAGCCAGCTCTTGCTAGGGCAGGGGCTGGCCAGGATGGAGGTCCCGGGAATGCATCTGAGTGGCCGGCCCGCCTGCCTGGGGCGGAGACTCTGACCTGTGCAGTCACTAGACCGAGTCCTCGGGCCTGCCCTGTTAGCAGCTGCAGCTTAATTTACCACATTCCTCCTTTATCTCCTCAGTGGACTGCGACTAGCCTGGGGCGGGGAGAGAAGCCAGCTGTGGTGGAGCAGCGGGCCACAGCTGAGAGCCCGGATTCTTCCTCCAGGAAGCCTGGGAGTGAGGCTCCAGCCTCTCCCGGTGGGCGCCTGTGTGGCCCGTGTGGGCTACCTCCTCTGGGCTACCTGCTCGTGGACTTTTTGTTTCTAAGCAAGTGAGAGTTCTTCAAGAAAGGGTATCAGGGAGACAAATGATGCACGGGTAGAATTTAGGAATATAAGATAAAATTGAGCGAGCTGAGTGTCTGTCAGAGCTGCTCCATTCGTAATAGCCCCAACACGGAAGCGCCTGTAATGTCACTGATGCACGCATGGGTGACAGTGTGGCCTCTTCATTACGTGGAGTACTATTTAGCCGTGGAGAAGGAGGACTTTCTGGACCCTGCTACAACACAGGAGAGCCTTGTGGACATCAGGCTCAGTGAAAGAAGCCATGTACCGCGTGATTCCACTCGCATGAGATGCCCAGAATAGGCAAATCTGGAGATTTGCCTAATCTAAACCATAGTTTAATAGTTCCAGGAGCTGGGGAGATCTGGGACGGGGAGTGGCTGCTAAGGGTGGGTCGGGGTATTTGGGGATGATAATGAAAGTTCTAAAATTTCAAAGTGGAGGTTAGTGATTCTGTGAATGTACTCAATGCCATTGAGTTCACTTTAAGATGGTAAAGTGAATTGCCAGCGTGGTGACGCACGCCTGTTATCCCAGCACTCCGGAGGCTGAGGCAGGAGGACTGCCATAAGTTTGAGGCCAGCCTGGGCTACATACAGTGTTGTGGCCCTGTCTCAAAAAAACAAAAACAAAAAGTTAAGTGGTTAATTACTAAACAACAGAGCTGGCTCCTGGGAGGACAGACTCGGGTTACATAGAGGTCACCTGTGCTGGATACACAGGGCAGGAGCCAAATGCCGAACCCAGAAGGTCTCGAGATGCTCACCCCAAATAAGGTGCAGCCGGGTGGGTTCCCTCTCCTAGTTCCTCAGGCTGGTCGTTGGTCCCAAGGACGCAGGCCCTGGAGGCCCTTATGGCTCCTAAACCTTGAGGTGTGTGACTTGCTGCCTGCCTGGCCCAGTATCCCAGCCTAGGACTGGGGTGGGGGACACTGGGACCGAGCTCTCAGTCCCTGTCATGTCAAGTAGGGTCTGCAGGTCCCCCTGAGGACCGGAGCCTATGCCCTTTGGGATCCTGTCAGCTGCCGGTGGGGGTCAGTGAGTGCTCAGAGCACAGGAAAGCTTCGAGGATGGATGAAGCAGGGCGGCAGCTGGGGTCAGGTGTCCAGCAGCGAACCTGGGAGCCAGCCCCACAGGCAACTGCCCTGGGCGGTTATGGCTGGCGCTGAGGGTGGGAGTCAGGCTGTGTGCGCCCAGGAGCGGCCAGGCTGGGTGCTGACCTTCAGAGTAGTCTTTCTTGGGTTCCCACCGGGCCCTGCTGTAATTCCAGAGGAGCTGGGACTTAGTGGGTGGAATGGACTCGATCCAGCCAGCAACGAGGTGCCTGTCGGGCCCCGGGCACCCCGGCTCTGTCCAGCCTCACCCAGCTCTGGCCTTGTCTCCCTGCTGGGGCTGGGGAGCCTCGTATCATCACTGGCGCAGGGGCCAGTGCCCTGGATGCTGGGCTCTTGTGCCAGCAGGCTGTGGGGAGATGGCGGTGGCAAGTGTCCTGTGTGGCCACACAGATACAGCTGGCTGTGTTGGCTGGATATTCCTCGTGTTTCACCACACTCCAGGAATCGCAGTGTGCACGCCTGTGACTGCCCGTGCATCTGTGTCCTTGTGTGTGTGTGCCTGTGTATGTTACGTATGTGCATGTATGTATGTACCTGTGTGTACACACATGCTGTGGGCATGTTGTGAGTATGCCTGTGTGTATGTGTCTGTGTCGTGAACGTGTGTGTGTGTGGTATGCGAGCGTTACGGCTAGGCTGGACCAGGTGTTCCCAGCCCTTGCCTCTCCCCATGGGGGGTGGAGAAGTTTGCACATGGACTGATTTTTCACTCCTAAGCTCCAAATGTGTCCGTGCTTAAGGGCGCACGTAGTACCTGAAATCTTCAAAGATGGGGACACGAGCTGACTCACCAGTGCTGGCTGACCTTTCAGCAGCCTGACTGCCGCTGCTAGAGGGTGGATGGGGAGGGTGTGCCCTTGTTCCCCGGGGGCCTGTGTGTTTTTAGACTTTCATCTCAAATGACACATGTTGCCTGTGACACCCACATGTGTCCCCGGAGCTCTCCTCCCTCTGCTTCCAGAGTCCTAAATGTTCAGGTGGCTGAAACCTTCTCCAGCCCCAAGCTCAGCCAGAGTGTCCCGAGCCCCATGTCACCCCCAGGGTCCTGCCCAACCCTAGCGGCAGGGCTGAGCTGACTCACCACTCCGGGTGTGCCGGGGGCTTCCTCCCCTCCCTGCTCTCCCAGGCAGCGTTCTGGGGTGGGCCCTGCTGCAGGTCACCCGGTTGACGCTCAGCGCCCGGGAGTCCGTCGGAGCATAGCTCTCCACACCGCCCCCCTGGCTCGCTTGCTGTTTGCTTTGGCAACAGCTGCTCCTTACCTCCCGATTCAAACCCGGTTTTTCAAGTTTTAGACCCACCTGTGCTGTGGCCCCAGGCACCATGGGTTGGTTGTGTGTGCATCAGAAGAGGCCAGTTAGAAAAGCCAGTTATCCCTGCAGCCCTCAGCAGCGTGGGCCTGGGAGGGCCTGACTGCCTGCTGGGAAGGGGTGAGAGGCCTCGGAGCCCAGTAATGGGACCTTGGCCTGGCGTCTCCAGCATCTCCCCACCTCCCTGCCGGCCCATCTCCCAGGACCTGGCTGCTCATCTGGCAGAAGCCACTACCCCTTGCTGGTGACTGCACACTGACACTGGGATGCTTGGCACAGGAGGCTTGGGGGTGCTGTCCCTCCTGCCGGCACGGCGCGCCTGGCACTGCAGGGGTTAAGTCTGTCACTGTGCACGCTCATACTCCACGTGCACATGGCTTCCTGCAGCTGCTTGTAAAATGCAGCTTGAAAATTCACTGTGCGGGCTGATTCTGCACAGCACCAGCTGTGGCTCAGGGCTGTGCACACGCCTGGCTCCGTGCAGCTCTGCCTTGGCCTCCCCCGCATGGGCACCTCCCGCGTGGAGTGGGGCTCTGGGGCCAGGCCACCAGGCTAGGGTCTGGGCCCAGGTGTCTCCGTAGCCCAGGTAGAATGGTGACGACTGTCCCCACTGGGCCTCTGACACCTGTACCTGGCCACAATCCTGCCAGGAGCTTCATAAACCCGTGCAGGTTTTCTAGAGGATTTGCTGCTTGACGATACCACTTTCCAAATCACGTTCCCCCGCGTACTGAGGACTGAGCTTAGGGCTTTCCCACTAAGCGGCATTCCCAATACCCACCCCCGTTTTGTTTATTTGCTTTTTGGTGGGGAGCGAGATAGGATCTTGCTAAGTTGCCCAGGCTGGGCCCAGACTTAGCATCTCGTCACATCTACAGGATTGAATTGGTTCTTCTTGAATGTTCTTCTTGAATTGGTATTCAAGGAAATGGGTGTTTTCTATTTGATCTTGACGCTTACAATTCCAGAGCCTAAAGAATGTGGTGAGACCCATGGGCACCACCCAGTAGAGAGACATCCAGCAGAGCCTGTGTGGTTTGTCACAAAGTCATCGTGGTCCCTTGCTTCACCTTTTGATGGCCCTCTCTTGAGATGGAATGGAGTGGCAGCCTCGGGAAGGCTGGGTGTGGGTGACATCCCAAGGGTGAGGGTCAGGCCAGCAGGGCTGAGGAATGGAGCAGGTTCCCTGACCAGGCCAGATCTCATGCCCATCATGGTCACCTGGTGCCCTCTGGCCTTGGTTGAAGCCAGTTCCTGGCTTTCTGTGGGGCTCTGAGAGCCAGCAGGTGGCTCCAAGACCTCCCAGGTCACAATCAAACCACACCCAGCGTGTGCTTCTCCTTGTGGCTTCCTGGCCTCCAAGTTAGTGGTGAGCTGTCCTGGGGGATTTACAGATGCTAGGAGACAAAGGGACATCTAGGGGCTGCCAGTGTGGCCATGTATGTTCTGGCAGGAGCCGAGCCTCCCCCCGAGAGTCTGTGTCTGCAGCCTCATCCCTGTCGCCACCGCCTCTCCCCCACCCCCTGCGCTGGCCTGTGTGGTCCCAAGGTTCCCCTTCAACCAGGGATGAGGACCAGGCTGTGTCGTACTATGTTTTGTTCCATTGTCCCTGGCCCCTTTCCTGAGGACCATGAAGATGGAATTGGAGACAGGGTCAAAGTTTGACTCATGGCCTCTCCTACCTTAGGCTCACCTCCTGCCTTCAGCCTGTGGTTCACCATGGCCACCAAGCATTCCCAGTCATGTTAGTACAGTTCCTGGGGGCACACTACCCTCTCACCCCACAGCGCCAGGCCACATGGCAGCTTCCGGGCCCGTCATCACTCGGGCACTGGGTGGGCGGAGGCCTGTGCCGAGTCCCTGTGGCCTCCACAGAAATGCGGGCCGTGCTGTGGAGCTGGGGAGGTGTGTGTCTAGTTGAGTTAGGTGGTGCGTGCACCACTCTAGGCAACTGACAATAAAGAATGTCCCTGCCAGGAGGGTTGGGCCAGCTGGGTGGAACCCAGGCCGGTGGTGGAGACTGAGCAGGGCTGAATCCTGGCTCTGGCCACCAGCCAGCTGCTGACGCTGGGCAGCTCTGCCTGCTTACTGGGGGGAATAGGGCTGGTGCGCCTGGCAAGTTGTGTTGATTAAGAGAGATGTCCATCAAGCGCCCGGTCCTTGGTCAGTGCTCAGTGTCCCTGTGGCCATTGGAGTTGAGGCAGTCCTGGAGGAGCTGGTCTTCCCGGAACCCAGACAAACTCCCAGGAGAGGCAGAGACACCTGGGGCCAGCTGCACTCCTGGGGGAAGTGTCATCTAGATAAGGTTCCTCCAGGGCTCTCAGAGGACTTGTTCTGGATTCTGTGGACCTCGGTGGGCACGGGGGCCCCTCAGTAGCTGCCCCGCCTGCTTAAGTCTAGAGAGCAGCCCTGGGCCGTGTCATCCTGAGGTCTCCAGATAGCAGAAAGAAAAGTCCTTCAGGCAGGACTCAGCGGCAGGGCTTACCAGAAAATGACCCGCGCTCTAGACAAGGACAGGCCCTCCTGTTGTTTGTGTCCACAGCACATGGTCAGTGCTGGATCCTGAAAATGGCCACTTGGCAAATATTTGCCTGGACTCCTGAGCTCTAGCTCCCCTGTGTGCAGACAAGGACATTAGGCCATTTGCCTAAGGGGCGGGTGGTCCTGAGGGTCTCAGGGACAGATGCAGGTGCACACTCCCTGCTGGGAGCCTCAGTTCCACAGGCATTGGTTTTGGGGTGGGGCTCCGCTGACTCACTGTCCGGCTGAGAAGGAAGAAGTATGGTGAGCCTCTCGTCCCTGAGGCTTCGCCTCTGCTATTCTCTCTGTCCCCAGTGTCCCTGAGGCCTCTACCCTGCTTCTCTCTCTGTCCCTGAGGCCTCTCCGTCTGGTCTCTGTGTCCCCCACCTTGACAGGAGTGGAAGTGAGTGGAACAAAGTGGGCCCACCTCGGGTGGGTGGTCGCTGGCACCTGCATGTGTGTGCCTTCAGCGGTGCCTGGGAGGAGGCGTGTACAGAGCTCTCTCTCGCCTTCGTCCTGAGCATCTGCTTCACACAGACATTTGAGGTCCCCCGAAGATGCCAGGTGGTCTGTCCTGAGACCTTTTTCATTCTAGAATTTTGTTCCTCTTGAGATCCCTTCCCGCACCCTTTCTGTTTGGCCTTTGCCCCTGGGAGCCCCTCTGCCTGGGGTCACGGGCAGCCAGTAGGAACCTACTGAGCAGAACCTCCTATCACTCCCAGCCTATGGGCCCCCAGGATAGCCTGCCGATGTCCTGCTCAGCCCCAGGGTGGGGGGCAGGTGGCAATTTGGTGTGTGTAACCTGTTTTCTTTTTTGCCGTCTTGTCCTCCTAGGGGACGTTCTCTTCCAGATGGCTGAAGTCCACAGGCAGATCCAGAACCAGCTGGAAGAGATGGTGAGTCCCGTACCCACTCTTTAGGTGGAAGGGACAAATGCAGGGCGATTGGGCATCAGAGCTGGCTGAGTGCTTTGAAATTGAATCCACGTCGGACTGTGTCACAGTCCTGAGGCCACAGTGCCAGAGACATGCCCTGGGCTCAGGACAGAGGTCACATGGCCATGCTGAGCAGCTTGGGGTCCCAGGGTACGGGAGGGCCTGGGAGGAGAGGGAATGGGCCAAGCCGGGGTCTCAGGCTCAGCTGGCCTGGGCTAGGCAGGATCTGTGAGCACCAATCCCAGGGAAGCCCTGGCGGCAGCCCTCGTGAGGACCCAGCCTCGCCACTGGTGGGCTGGAAAGTCAGATTTCCTTTGGACCTCAACTGTGTAGTCAGACCAGCAAATACAGTGTCCCCGAACCAGCACAGCTGGGGACACCAGCTGGCAGTGTCCCATCTACAGCAAGGTGCTGCTGAGGTCTTCCAGTTTCCCTTCAGGTCCAACTCAGTCAGCCTCGGCCTGAGTGACCCCAGCACGGGGTGGCAGAGGGCAGGGGAGGAAGGTTCTGTTTTCCTTGAGAAGTGGGACCTCTGGGGCTGTAGACGCCCCGGATTACCCAGCACTTGGGACTTCCGTCCACACTTAGCCCTGCAGCCTTTGCTCCTCGGGATGTGCGCCCTTCTACTCGCCAGAGTCCAGGGCCCCTGCTCCCAGGCTGTGTGTGGGAGCTCAGGGCCGGTCTGTTTTCTCTCCGTGTCTAGCTGAAGTCTTTTCACAATGAGCTGCTCACGCAGCTGGAGCAGAAGGTAGAGCTGGACTCCCGGTACCTGAGTGTAAGTACAGCCTGCAGCGCACCTGCTGGGCTCACACGGGTTCAGATCCTTGCATCTGTGTCAGCTCCCTGTCTGTGCCTCCCCTCCAGGCAGGCGCCTTGGCCTGAGCGCCCATCTATGAGCCTGTGGATGAACCTGCGTCCAACACCCTCTGCGGTTCCCCTAACTCTCAGTCACTTGGAAAGCTGGTGACATGGCCTTGCTGCCCTCTGAGCCCTCACAGGCACCTTGACCCATTGTATCTCGCTGTATTCCCGTGAGCTGGAGGGAAGTCGTGGGCCCCAGCTCCTGGTTGTGTACACCAGACTGAGTTTGCGAGTTACCGCACGTATTTACTGTACTTAGCAAGGAAGCAGAGCAGAGCTCCTTCCCCAGGCCTGGTTTTCCTCTGCGGGAGGCAGAGACCTGCGTGGCTCGTAAGGCTGAGGTCTTCAGCTGGGACCCCTGCTCTGGCCACCGCTGAGCACTTCCTACGGTCCTGCGCCAGGGCCTGCTGTGGCCTAGGGAGAGCTGAGGAGGGAGGAAGAAGGGACTGCTGCTGAGCTGCTTCAGTGGGACTCACAGGCCTCTCTTTCGTTGTGGACCCTCAGGCCGCACTGAAGAAGTACCAGACAGAGCAGAGAAGCAAAGGAGATGCCCTGGACAAGTGTCAGGCCGAGCTGAAGAAGCTGCGCAAGAAGAGCCAGGGGAGCAAAAACCCACAGAAGTACTCAGACAAGGAACTGCAGGTAGGGTTGCCTGGCGCTGGGCGCTCGCAGCTTGCTCCCCACATGGGGCCTCTTCTCGGCTTGGGACTCCCAGCCCTTTAGTGACAGGTGAAGGAAAAACCCCTCGCTTGCCCACAGCCGTCACTCCCACTCAGCCAAGCCCCTGGGCCTACTCTCCTGGGAGATCTGGAGCAAACGCCTGTGTCCCCAGCTGTTGGTAAGGCCGGCCCCTTGGCCCCCTGCCTTGCTGTCAGCAAAGGCTTCTGGGAGTTTCTTGGCTACTGGAGCAGAAACTCAAATCCTCCCTGTGTGCCCCTGGATTACACCAGGAACCAGACCCCAGACCGTAACTAATCACTGTGGTTGCCTGCCCTAGCCTAGCCCGTGAAGGGCAGCCATGGCACACGGCCCTGGGGGCTCCTGAGAGGCTGGCTTTCTGTGTTTCTTTCCCCATCCTGCCAGTATCGCATGCTGAGCGGGCCAGAGTTAGGACATCATGCCCCACAGTCACACGCATGGTGGTCAGACCCCCAGCCACTCTCTTGACACAGAGCAGTCCCAGAGACCCCTTGTCCACTCCTGAGGTCACTGCAGCACAGATGAGGAGGGAACTCAAAGCAGGACATCCAGCTGTTTGTAAAGGAGACAGCTGGAAAACCTCAGCTGTCCTAGCAGAAGCTTCTGGAAGAGCCCTAGAGCAGGTCTGGGTGTGGCTCTGCGGTTAGTATCTGGCCTGGGGCTCCACCTCCTGCTGGCAGTCAGTGCCTCTGGCCTCTCCCTAGGACCAGGAGGACAGTTCTGTGTCCATCCCTGGCCCTGGTAAGCAGCAGGCAGCCCTGCGGGGGACACTTGGCAGAGCCGGGCTGTGCCAAAGGGGAGGACAGGACCGAGCAGAAGTGGAAGAGAATAACAACCTTATGTCCTGAATAAGAAACAGCAGAAGCAGGAGGTGGAGCCCCGGCCACACCGCTGCTGCTGGGGGTGGGAGCTCCTACACATACGATTCTGCAATGTGGCAGTAATGGTCCTGCCATCGCCACATGGGGCGCATTTTTGTGTGTCCAGGGTCTTTGTCTTGATTACTTTGTTTTGGTTGCTGTTGCCAAGAGCCGTGTTGAGCCTTTTGCTGAACAGGCTCTTCTAGGGGGCCTGTGGGGTTGAGAGCTAGAATACATACACGTCGGTATTGGTCTCTTTATCTCTTTCCTCTGACCTTCGATGCCTTCTGAATTCTTGACCAGTGAACTGCATCCTGCTCGGGCATGGGCAGCGCAGGTGTAATTGCGACTGACCCCCTTGAGCACCTGACGGGGTGTGCAGCGTGTCTGAGAGGGAGCCTTCCCCAGGACTGGCTTGGCAGCTTGGTCTTGGGGGACACTGGGGCCAGCCACCTCTGGTAGACTGGGGCCTGTCCCCTGTCCTTGAGGCCCACTTTTTTTTTAAATCTGGGAACAGCCTGATTGAAATGTAACTTATATGCTATACAATCTGCCACTTAAAGTGTATAGGTCGGTGGTTTTGAGTATTTTCATGGAGTTGTGAAACTGTCACCCTAATTTGGAGCATTTTTTACCACCCTAAAAACCTCATACTCATCAGCAGTCACCCCACTTCCCCTGTGCCCCTCGCTCCCAGCCTGCACCATCCTGCCTCCTGTCCTCATAGAGTTCCCTGTCCTGGACGTTTTCTGTGGCTGCACTCACATGCGTGGTGGTTTTCGTGTCTGGTGTGGTGAAGTCAGCCTGTGTGGAGGTTCGTCTGCACCGTAGTGTGTGGGCACGCTGTTGGCGTTTATCCTGGAGCATTGGTGCCTTCCCTCTACAGCTCAGCAGCCGTGGGTCACACGGATGTGTGAGGCTCTTCCCACTCAGGGTCAGGCCCTTGGTCCATTCACTGGCCCGTACTGTGGCCAACTCACAAGGAACCATTGTGAGAGTGTCCAGGTAGGCTGAGATTATGACCTGTCCAGGCCGGAAATGCCCACCTTCCCCTAGCTCATCTCCAACCTGCTTTCCTTCTCTAATTCCAGCCCTGACAGCATCCCTCACCCCTGTTGCCAGCCCCGTGTCTTCAGGGAGTGTTGCCCACACACCCGTCTCCACTGCCATGTGCCCTCCTCTGGACCCTGAGTGGCCCTGCAGCCCAGAGGTGGGATTTGCCCTGCAGCTACCCCTGTCTCCTGGCACCTGGGTGGGGTTGGCTGTCCTTTGGGTGCTCCCAGGCCTGCAGGGGCCATGGGACCATCCAGGTGCCTCCTTCCCCTCAGGGCTGCTTTGGTCACTTCACTGCCTCAGACTGGCCAGGACCTGGGTATGGAGGCTACTTGAGAGGTGTCCCGTTCTGCTTCCATCACTGTGGGCCTCATGCCTTGGATGAGGCAGAGCCCTTTGCCTCCCTCACCTGTCCTGATGGCTACCTGTGAGGGCACCGTAGGCACCATGCTGAAAGTACTAGGTACAGAACTGAAGGTGTTGGTAGCAGGGCTCTCTGATAGCCTACAGGTGTCCTTCTCACTGCAAATTCGGGGCCCTAAACTGAGGCTCCCCATGTCTTGGGGCCCAGGACCGAGGCACCAGCTGCAGTCGGTGTGAAGCCAAGCTCCTGCAGCTCTGGGAGGTCAGGGCTTTGGGCAGATGCAGGGCGAGGTGCGTTGATGCCCCGTGAGTCTGTCAGTCCTGAAGGGATGGAGCCGGAAGCTCAGACTGCTCACTGGTGCCTGCCCAGCCTGGGTTCGCGGTCCTGGGGCCTGGGCTTGAGGGAAGTATGGTGGGGCTGTGGTAAGCAGGAGTAGGAGGCGAGGGTCGTAGCTGAGCATGGGGTGCAGCAGTGCCCCAGGTGTGGGTGCCTCTGGCTGGAGACGCCTGTGACCAGCTGGCTGTGACCACACTTCAGCGCCTCAGCCTTCTGGCTTCCTGGCTTTTCCTTGGCCACATCTGATACTGATTTTGCCTTCTAGGCCTGTGGCTTCTTTTGTGCCTTGTCATTAGCAGCCAGCCCTGTCTCTGTCCCCCCACCTGGCTCTCACTGAGCTGCCTCCTGGCTCAAGAACTCACAGTACTTCCCTGAGCTTCAGTTTCCCGGACTCTGAGGTGGGCAGCTCCACCTGCCTCCCTTCTCTGGGCATGGACAGGAAGGGCCTCACAGGCTAGATGAAGCTGGTGTCCACCCTGTGTCACATGTGCTCTGGCTCCCTTCCCGGGTCCCCACAACTTCTGCCTTTCTAAACCCTCCCCTTCCTTGTCTCTCTATGAGAAACAGCCAAGAGTTTGATTCCCCCGACAGCTGAGTTCCTCCTGAGAAGGGCTGGGCATCCCACGGGATGGTTCGCAAGTGCTCAGCATTTCCATTTCTTTTCCTGCAGTTCTGGGGTTGGAACCCAGGGCCTCGTGCATTCTGGGCAAGTGCTCCACCTTGGAGCCGTGCCCTGGCCCTTTCTATTTGGTCTTGAGGGTGGGAAGCAGAAGGGCTGCACCCAGTGGTGGAAAAGCCTCAGGCCAGGCCAGGGTACTCTTGGAGTCCCCTGGCTCCACATCTGGCTTGGGCTACAGCTGCCCTGGGTCCTGCTGAACTGGGCGGGAGGGGCCCTGGCCACTGTGGTGGGGCAGCCAGCTTGGCAGCTGTGTGGGATGCCCCACCTGCCCAGCTGCTTAGGGAGCCCTGCAGGGCCCTTTTGGTGACAGTGCTGCAGCACTTTCCGCTCTGAAATCCCTGGGCAGCTGAGTGGAGCTGGCAGCCGCTGCTCTCTGCAAGGTCCCGCCCCTGCTTGCCGGCTCCTCCCCCTGCTCAGCCCCACCCTCCACCTGGCCTCCATCCCGCCATCAGCCCCGCCCCTCTGGCCCAGCTTCCCTGTAGGTCGACCTGGTTCCCAGGGATCGGCCGTTTCCCAGGGAAGTACCGGACTCTCGCCTTTTGTGGGGAGGGGTACTGGGGATTGAATTCAGGGCCTCATGCATGCTGTACCCTAGCCCATTTTTTTACTTTTTCGAGATACAGTCTAAGTTGGCCAGGCTGAGCTCCAACTTGTCATCCTCCTGCCTTGGCCTCTCAGGTGGCCTCTCAGGCGTGTACCATGATGCCTGTTTGCCCATTTCTTTTTTTTTTTTTTTTTTTGCGGGTACCGGGGGTCGACCTCAGGACCTCGCGCACCAGCAGGCGCCCGTGCCACTGAGCGATATCACCGGCCCCTTTTTCGTATGTGGGTTCCAGGAGTCGAACTCAGGCCCTCGCGCTTGCCAGGCAGGCGCTTATGCTGCTGAGCCATCTCATCCCCCCCCCGTTTCTTAAAGCTGCTGACCACTTCCCAGCTGGCCTGCAGGTGGGCCCAGTAGCTGAGTCCTTCGCAGGGCTCCCCTCAGGGCAGGTCTGGGGTCTCCAGCCAGGCTGTGGTTTACGGTGCTGCCCCGGAGACCCTGGCTGGCCCTTAGGATGCCACAGCCACGAGACCCAGTTGCTCTGTATGCCCATGGGGGTCTCATTGACATTAGCAGTTGTCACAAGTCCTAAATCAGAGCTGGGGAGGCAGAGGTGCCCACACTGTTGCTGGGGAGGAGGGCAGGACCTTAAGTTCCCCAGGAGGGTGGAGAACTAGACTGCTGGACATGGAGGTGACCCCATGCCCCAGCGTGGGCCAAGCCCATCCTAGGGATAGGGCACGTATGCAGAGAAGTAGAGGCCTTGAGTTCTCCATTCCCCCAGCCCTGCCCTGGGAGGCCCCTTCCTGCTCCCTTGAGACACGCAATTGTGGACCCCAGTCTCTGGTTCTGCAGGTCCCTCACTTGGCAGCCAGAGCTGAGCAGGGCCTGGCATGGTGCAGCCCATGCGCAGTGAGGTGGGCATCTTTGGTGTGGGAGATCCCATGGCATGGCTGGCATGGTGTCCCACCTTGGGATCGTTGCTAAAGCCCATACCCCAGTGCTGACCACCTTTGCTGCCACCATTAGAGGAAGAGGTGCTTGAGGCACCATCCTGGTCTTCTCAGGTGTGGCTCTGTGAGCTCGGAGGGAGGGCTACGAGATATAATTGTCAGACTTGGTTCCCCGCTGCACCTAAGAGGTGAGTGGTTTGCCTTGAGAATTGGTGGCTGCCATTGCCGATGTGTTTGGAGCCCGATACAGCTGCAGCCCCCATCAGCCTTCTGGGCCCTGTGTCCTGGGGGACAGGAGTTCACCAGGGAGATCCTGCGGCCACTACCCATCAAGGGGGAGCCCTTGACACTCATAGGGCGTAGCCCTATGCCCTCAGGCATCTGCCTCGCCGGAGGCCCCAAGCACATGCTGCCCTCTCCCATAGCCCCTCTGACACTGGGCATTGCCAAAGGTGAGTCCATGTGTGACAGTGGCCAGGCCTGTGGCCCAGACTGCACTGAGGACAGTTGTGCCCAGCAGTCACCACCCAGAGGTGTGGTAGGGGAGGGAGATACACCTGCTAGGGTTGGGGGAGAGTGAGGTTACCCAGACCCTGCCCGGAGAGAGAGAGGAATGGGTCCGTCATCCTGGGTCTGCGCGATAGTTAGGCTTGGGGCTGTCCTGAGCCTGCCGAGGCTGTGGGTTGGGATTTCCAGACAGAACTAATTTTAATTATAGGTCAGGGAACAGGAGCATAGAAGCATTTGGGCCACTAACTGGGACGAAGAATTTTATATAAAAGGAGGGATGTACCAAAAGGCACCCTTACGGCCTGAGGGCTGCACCCTCCCCCCAGCAGCCTTCGGTCCCCATTCAGCCACCGTCCAGGCACCAGGGAAGAGCCTGTCTGCATGGAACATGTAGGACCATTCTGTGGGGACACAGCAGATACACTCCGTGTCCAGCTCAGGAACGAAGGGGTCACTTCAGCCCAAATGGGCCTCTGGTGTACCCAGCCTGTACCCTCCTCATGTGGACAGGGATGTGCCAAATCGCCACGCTGCACGCACTTGGAGCCCGGGTGGGAGGCGGGGGGGAGCTGTGATTTAGTGGTCCGCCCTGTTCCTCTTTCCTCAGGAGCTCTGCCCACAGGAGGCAGCTGCAGGGCTGCACAGCCACCCAGGGGTGGGGGCGTTGTGCTGAGCTGCCCACTGTGGGACGAGGCAGGGCACTCCCATGGCCGCGGCTTTTCCTCCTCCTGCCGCATGGCCGTTGGTGCCTCTCCAGAGCTGCCTCCTCACCTGGCTAGGCCTTCTTCCTCTCAGGGATGCACCATGAGTAGCTGAGCTGCCCCAGCACTGTATTCTCAGAGTCCTGGGTGAGTCTGACCAAAGCCTTCCCTGGCCGGCTGGTGTCCCAGGGCCCCTGGCTGAAGGGTCGGGGGCATGAGGTTCCTTGTGCCCAGCACTCAGAGCCCTACTGGGAGGAGCCAAGGTGGGCTGTGGACACTGTTCCCCTCTGCAAATCTTTGGGGCTGGATTTCTCCTGGTTTTGTTTTTGTCCCATTTGACCCCTCCCCCAGTCTCACTCTTACCAGACCCAGCGCAGGTAGGAGGCCAGCCCTCTGCCACCTGAGACCTCCTTTTCTGTGCCTGCCCTGTGACTCTGTCACCACGCTCCCCTGCCCTTGCCCTTGTTCTCCTCTCCGGAGTGAAGCGACCTGGACTGTGCCAGGCCGAGGGGCCCCATGCCCCTTAGGAGCCCACTGTTCATGCTGTGCTTGGCAGCGTGTGCTGGTGAGGGTGGGCTGGGGTTGGGGGAAGCAGTTTGTCCTTCACCTGTGCGCAGGCTCCAGGTGTCGCAGGAAGAGCAGCCGAGACCCCAAGCAGAGCCCAGAAAGAAGCAGCTGGAGGCAGACAGCAGGCCCAGCCCCGCTCAGAATTGTGCCAGGCATAGGTGGACCCTGCCAGCCCAAGAGCAGATGGCAGAGGCCCAGAATGGCTCTGCTTGGCCCATCAGGGCTTCTGGGCAGCCCAGCCCATGTGTCTACTGAGCTGTCCATGGGCCTGCTGCGGGGACACGGGCCTGTACCTCCACCCCTCCTCCCTGAGGCCTTCCTGGACCAAGGTTGAGAGGATGCTGGGTGCTACAGCGAGAGCCAGGGTCCCTGCCCATGTTACCTGCACCTGTCACCTTGGAGAGGCCATTGAAGGTGCCAGTGTGGCCCCACCGGCTCCTGTGTCCTGGGCAGCTGCCTGTTCTAGAGGGCTATGGGGCAGGGGTGCTCCTGTGCTGGGAAACCACCCCACTTTCCTCTTCACTGTGACAGGGGGTGGTCAGGTGACCTTGGTGCCTCCGGGGTCTTCAATCAGCTGTGTACCGCTTCTGTGTTCTTGGCCCAAACACCCAGAGTGTGGTCTGAGAGGGGAGAGATCAATTCTATTTAAAGGGCTGTATAATTAACAAAGCAAAGATGAAATAACCATAGTTCAGCTCTTCAAAGAAGATAATAGCAGAAGCTGGGATCCTCCTCGAGGAGCATGAGGATTGCGGGCGGCTGAGCCGGGTCTGGCTTGGGCAGAGCTCCATTGACAGACCCCAGGAACCAGGTGGACCCCACCTTTCTCTGGGCTGAAATCAGCCAGGGGGCCTCACCAAGAAGAAACAGGAGTGTGAGCCACCAGAGGCCAAGTCCTCTCAGGCATTCGGACCTCTGTGTGCCCAGGCAACTGGGTGGCTGGGGACAGAGCACTGTGCCCTGAGCCTCAGGGCTGGGCCCCTCAGACATCGTAGCCCTCACCTCACTTGGCGGTTGGGGACCAGCTTGGTCCTTGGGGCCTCAACCTTTACTGGGTGTTCAGCCCCCTGGGGTGGACAGAAGTGGCCCCGCTTCCTCCTGTGCCTTTGGGCTCGTGGAGTTCTGGGGCGTGGAGGCCTTCAGGACATGTGCTGGGCAGGATGTGTGGGACATTTGGGACCTGTTGCCCACAGCTACCCCTTGCCAATCTGATGCAAGCTCTGGGCCCCTTCCGCAGGAACGTAGGGACCCCAGGACTTGAGGATCCCCGCAGCCTGCCAAAGGTGAACTGTATACTCTTCCCAAGGATGTTGCTATAACAGATTTGCCTTAGGACGTTTTCTATTGCTGTAGCTGATTACCTGAGACCAGGTAGTTTTTAAAGGATGGAGGTTTATTTAGTTCCTGAGCCGGTTCTGGAGGCTGGGAATCCAAGTGTCTGGCACCTGTACCTGATGAGGCCTTCTTGACAGTGCCACCTGGCAGAGAAAGCAACTGTGCTAGCTTGGGTCTCTCTTCTTCTTACAAAGCCACTAATGTCACCTCAGGTCCTACCCTCATCACCCCATCTAACCTGAACACCTCCCAAAGGCACTCCTTGGCCCACACCACCAAATACCATTGACAGATGATTTTGGGGATTAACTTTCAGCACAGGACCTTCTGGGGACACACCATGGTCTTCCTCCTCGAGGGCGAGGAGGCTGGCTCCTCTGCACTGCCCTGGCCCCACTCTCGCCTGAGCTCTTCCATTTGGGAGGCGATTTAAAGGGCTTGTGGTCCTCTGAACCACGCTGTGACCCAGCAGCCCCAGGCTTTGTGCACAGACTTGGATCTCAGGCCCCCCGCACCAGGTGGCCTGGGCGGCAGGCCTCAGAGAAGCCCATGGCTGCAGCCAGCAGGTCCCCGGTGACTCTGGGCAACATGAGGTGACCAGTTCTTGTTTCCGCTCCCACACAGCACAGCTGACTGGGGTCTCGGCTGTCCCCTAGGGAGCCCTTGTTCTCAGTGACAGCAGACTGAGATTTACATCCTCATTTGTGTAAGCTGCAGGGGACCTCCAGGAGCAGCCGAGGTGTCTGACAACAGGGAAAGCTGAAGTACTATGGGATGAGGTGAACCACAGTGGCTTCGGATTTTTCTAGAACACCCCTCCCTGCTCTGAGTCACGGCTTGCTGGGGAGAAGAGGAGCCACACGCTCTGGATCACTTCTGTCTTCTCGGATTACAGGGCTGTTCAGCCCAGGGTGACTAAGTGGAGCGTTTTGTGGGTCTTAAATGCTTTCAGCTGGGTGTTTCTATAGTGCCGTCACCATAGCACCTAGCTAAGCAAGGCGCCAAGGGAGCGCGGGCGGCGACAGGCTCAGTGCCATTTCAACTGGCCTGTTCCGTGCTCTCAAGGCGTAGGGCTCACGCTGTTCTCTGCACTCTTCAGAGAGTGCAGACACCCTTCTCCCCATGGGCACCCCCATCCCCCCAGCAGCGTATTGCTTTGGGGCCCCGCTGGGCTGGCCGCCATCTCCTCACTCTCCCTGTCCCTCACTGTCCCCTTCGTGGGGTGACACTTCTCACTTGGCCCAGATTTCCAGGACCTGCCCGGTGTACTTGTGGCCTTTCTCTGTGAGGAGTCAGCAGCCTGCTAAAGGAAGTTGGGGAAGTCAGCTCTTGTTCCTGGACAGACGTGGCAGCCTCATGTCACCAGCAGACTTAGCTCTGCTGTGGCCCCAGAGCAGGCAGGGGAGCCCAGGGCAGCTGAGCCACGCAGGACCTGGAGGTTCTGTCCTGGTGCTTGTGGCACCTGCCTGGGCTGGCTCTCCAGTGGTGGCTCATGGGACACCTTCTGGAATTTGCTGCATGGGGAGAGACCTGGGGCACCTGCAGCCCCTGCAGACGGGCTGTCTGCTCTCCCCTCACGGGGCTCTGGGGTGTGACCTGAGGGGCTCCCAGCCTCTCTCTGGCTCTTAAGTAGAAATCTTAAACACCACTCCCTCCGAGCCCCAGAGGCTGCCAGACCTTGCTAATGAGGCCAGTGCCCCGAGAGGCGCGCTGCACTCCAGGGAGTGGTGCCTCAGTGCGAAGCTGCGTGGCAGCCTACAAACCCAGAAAGCAGCAGGCGGGTGGGCAGCCACTGGCTCCAGGACCTCAGTTTAGAAGGTGCTATTCTCAGGGCAAGGGAACCCAGGGGACCTTGCGTCCTGGTTTATGCTGCTGTCCTGGGGTAACCGAATGTTCCAAGTAGCATCTTCTCTTTGACGAAGTCCTATTAAGGAATAACTTCTGTGGAGACCGTGGGGCTGGCACCTCTGTCTGCTTCTCTTTCTTAGTAGCTCAGCCAAGCAAAGGGAACCTCTGGGCAGCTGCAGGCCAGGGCTGGGTGTGGCTTTGGGCCTCTTTGGGCATAAGCTCGCCCTTTCCCTGAGCCTGCCCTGCCCCATCCAGGCCCTCCCACCCTAAAGCTTCAGAAAGGAGCCCAGACCAGGCCCAGGGCACCGTGTGCCTGGCACCCTCCACTGCTCCCGGGAGTGCTTGCCACCACAGCCCTAGAGGTGCTGTGAATCTGAGTGGCTACTCCCCACTTCCCAGAGTAGGAGCTTCGGAAAGGAGGAGGTTCTGGGAGCGGGGAGGGGAGGCCCTGGTAGGCACATGTTGTGTAAGCAGAGGAAGAGTACTTGGAGCAGCAGAGCAAGAGCGGGAGCAGGAGGAGGAGGAGAAGGAGGAGGTGGTGGCTGTGCCATCACTGCAGAGAGCAGAGCTGCTGGAGAGCTGGTCAGGGCTGCCTAGAGCCTTTCACCTGGTACTTGGACTTCTCACTCCCCGAGTGCCATCCTGGATCCTATCAGGCGGGCCTTGCAGCCATGGGAGAGGACCTCAGCCCATTCCTGGTGGTTCCAGCTGGCATCTAGGGGTAGGGGTGTGAGGCCCACTTAAGTTGCCCTCCCAGAGGGGAGGGATGCGGTTCAACGTGGAAGCTGGGGGGCTGCAGGAGCAGAGGGAGCAGGGTCTGTGTGCAGTGACAGCGCTGGGCAGTCTCCATGGGACAGTGTGGCTCACTTGTGCTGGCTGGTAGGCAGACGTGGTAGGCTGGTGGCCATGCTGGGGACCAGCCCACACCAGCTGGGCTCCTCCCTGCCATCCAGCTGAGCCCTGCATGGAGAGGCCCCCAGAGAACAGCCTGCTGCTCACGCCCCCACTGCCCACACTCAGCCGCCCACCCACGCTGAGTCAGAGCTGCAGGCAGCATGAGTCAGACGGGAGGCGCCCGCGCAGGCAGGCCTGCCCCTGCAGGAAGACAACATTTTCAGGAAGCTGTTCTGTAGGAGCTTCTCTTGGCCAGTGATGCGGGGGGGTACCCTCTGCTCCAGGCCAGAGGGAGTTCAGTCTGGGTAGGGTGTGCTGGAGGCAAGGAGAGTCAGGCTCCTGGAAGTGTGCTGGGAGGTTTTCCTGCGGGCTTTGCAGACCTGGATGGCCAGTCACATACTTGCTGACATTTTGAGCCCAGGGCGCCTTCGAGGGCCAAGGGGCTTCCAAAGCCACTGCGTTTGGGCCCATTTTCACCCCATCCCTGACCTTGGAGGCATCAGGGTAGACAACTGAGGTTGAGGGTCAGGGTCTGGGTCACTTTTTGGTCTTGGCTCAGTGAGGCTGCTCCCCCAGGCACATCCTGTCCACTCCAGTGTGACCCACACATCTCCGGGAAGGGGCTGCCCCGCTTCTGCTCGGTGCTTTGTCCTCTCCTCAGTCTCTCAAGCACTCAGCTGGGGAGAGATGTGGCCTCCTGCAGGACAGTCCCTGAGGTGCTTTCCCTGCCCAGCAGAGAAGCACTGAGACAGCCTCGGGGGCTTTTCTCCGGCAGGAGCTTCCCATGAGGTCTCCTCAGTCAGTGTCCCCAACTATAACTGCCCGTGTCTTCTGCTTGAACTGAGACTCAAAAGCTGAGGGACCATCAGGTGTCACAGGAGGACCAAGCAGCTGCTTCGTGGCTCGGGAAAATGGGGTGCACGTGAAAGGTGCTGTACCCACATACTTTTGTGCAGTGGGCAAGACCTCAGAGGGGCTGGCCCGGCACTGGGACACGCTCCATCCTACCTTCTCAGGAGGAGCCCAAGAGCCTGACCCCTCGGCCTGAACCCCTGCAGGAGGCAGACCCTGGCCACACTAGTCAGCATGGTCAGGCACACAGGAGCGGCCACTGGGGTTGCGGTCATCAGGCCTCTCCTGAGTGGCCCGGACACCATTTTGTTTCCAGGCTCCACTTCGCGAGAGTGGGACCTGTTGTTTACATCCTCAGGGCTGCCCAGAGCCCCCGTATATCCTCCCACCACTTACCCCCAACTGTCCTTCCACCCCCAGTACATTGACGCCATCAGCAACAAGCAGGGTGAGCTGGAGAGCTACGTGTCGGACGGCTACAAGACAGCGCTCACTGAGGAGCGCAGGAGGTTCTGCTTCCTGGTGGAAAAGCAGTGCGCCGTGGCCAAGAACTCCGCCGCCTACCACTCCAAGGTGAGGAAGCTTCTGGGCAGCACGCTGCTCCCGGGCTGGGCCGTAGGGGAAAGCTAGCAAGCACCAGCCACCAGGGTACAGAGCGCAGTCTCCCCTGTGCTGCAGCGATGAGGAAGCTGGGGTGAACACCCCTCCACGCTGGCCCCCTTGGAGAGCGCAGGGGACAGAGCTCTGTCAGGAAACTACGAGGTCACGGGGACCAAGTGTGCCGAAGAGCTGGGGCACTTTGTGCTGAGCGCCTGCCGGGGACGTCTTAAGGGTGGGATTCGAGGCCTTCTCAGTCACCCACGTCTTGTGAGGCCGGGGCTAGTGCAGGCTGGGTGGCGGCGCACGTGCTCCTTGCTGGGTACAGCGTCCCCGTCTGGCCTCCCGGCAGTGTTGACTCCATGCCTTCACTTACCCTCCGATAGCCGCTCCCTGGGGTCTCCCAGTGGGGGCCCCTGGCCATGCCTCTGCTTGCCTGCCATAAAGGCTCCCAGCCCCTGGCCAGGGGACCCTGCCATCCAAGACAAGGCCATGTCATCGGCCCCCTGGGCCTCCTGGGCCTCCTGGGCCCTGTTTGCATTCAGCTGCCACAGCTTGGCTGTCCATCGGGGATGGGGCCTCCTCACCCCAGCCCATCCTGCCCTCGTCCTTTGCTTCCATGTTCTGGCTCTCGGGGCTTGCTCCTTCCTACACGGCCCTGGGGGGTTCCCTGGATGAAACACACACCTCTGCACCCTCGAACCACTGGCTTTGGTGGGGGCTCAGGGGCTCAGCTTCATCCTTTTCTCCTTCTTGACCCCCGAGACTCACGCTTGCTGGTGCGGACCCTTTCCTTGCTTCTTTGGCCTGCCCCTCCACAGGTCCCACACCCCATATTTCCTGCTAGGTGCCCCACAGTGACTTAAGGTGTGGGGAATTCTTTCCCAGGAGGCCACATGTCCCAGGGTCTGTCCCAGTCTTGCTGAGCAGGTGGTCATGGTTCTCCATGGGGTGAGCTTCTCGGCAGAGGCTCCAGTGGGCTTCCTCCTTGGGGCCTGGGGTCAGAGGCCCAGCATAGTAGATGGCTGCTGTGGCCCCCAGGTACAGGCAGGGCTCAGACCACAGGCTCTCTGCTATAAACAGACAGGTTGGGGGCCCCTGTTCAACCATAGTCCATAGGCAGGAGCTGAGCTGGGATCAGACTGTGTCCCTGGAACATTTCCGGAACTTAGAAGATGTGGTTGGGCAGCTGAGCTAGCCAGGAAGGCCCTGGTTGTGTCCTTTTCCAAGTGAAGATCAGGGATCAGCAGGGTACACACAGACATGCGCCCTCCTTCCACTCACAGGTGTGCTCATGCGTGCACACACATGACCCAGAACCACTGCTCTGGTCCCCACAGCCTGGGGCACCAAGGAGACACATGCCCGCCTTCTCAGAGCCTTCTGCTTGCCTGGGCCTGCTCTGGCTGTGGGCAGGTACAAAGCCAGGACAGGGTGGCACTGGTGTCTGTGTCTGGTGGGGGCACTGCTGGCCATGCTTCCTCTCCTCTGCACCTTTGCAGCCCCTGCTGGGTGAGGTCCTGGTAACGGGTGCCCTCTCCCAGAGCTGGAGCAGAGCAGGCCTCCCGCCTGCACTCATGGCCTCCGCTCTGCAGCCAGCAGCAGGTGGCTGCACCCTCTAGCGGTATCCAGGCGCAATGATGGAGTCTGGGAGGACAGCGCAGACCTGGTGTGGTGGCAGCAGCTGGCTGTGCTGTGCTGGGGCTGAAGGCTGGAGAGCCGTGCCCCTGGCCTGCAGCCACAGCCACCTCCTAGGGGGTGATGCAGATTCCCCACCACAGTGCTTCCCTTGCAGTCCACTTGGCCTGATGGCCAGGCGCAGGGGCTCTCTGCTGGTGCCCAGGTCCCAGGCATAGCTGCCCCTTGGAGCTCCCTGCAGCAGACGACAGTGCCACACCGTGGCTTCCTCATCCTTTGTCCACCCTCTGTGCTCATGTATAGCCTGGCTGTATCCCAGGCAGGCTCCCCGTACCCAGAGGCAGAGCCAGGCTTCTGAACCCTGAGGTTGGACAGGACCAGTGGCCCCAGCTTGGTCTCCTGATAGGCCATCTTCCCACAGCCCAGCAGCCCCGTCCCTTCCCCAGTGTGACTCTCTCCTACCTGCCTAGTGGCTCTTTCTTAGTGTGCTGTGGCTTGACCACGGAAGAGTTGTCCATCCTGTGTCTGGCTGTGTGAGCCTTGGTGTGATCTCTCCCCTGTGTCCCCCAGCTGTACAGTGTGTGACAGCGTACCCCACACTCTTCCTTCCGTGGGTGGGTCAGGGGCTCACAGATGGCCAGTCTTGCTGCAGGCGCCCCGGTGAAGAGTAGCCCTCACCACGCACAAGCGCACATGCAAGGGTACAGTGTCAGGAAGGCGTCTCTGGCCTCTGCTCGCTACAGGGGTCCTTCAGACACCCCTGACTCCCCCTCTCCTGCTCCTTCTCCCTGCAGGGCAAAGAGCTGCTGGCCCAGAAGCTGCCACTGTGGCAGCAGGCCTGTGCCGACCCCAACAAGATCCCAGACCGTGCTGTTCAGCTCATGCAGCAGGTGGCCAGCAGCAATGGCTCCATCCTCCCCAGCTCCCTGTCGGCTTCCAAGTCCAACCTGGTCATCTCGGACCCCATTCCTGGGGCCAAGCCCCTGCCAGTGCCCCCTGAGCTGGCACCATTTGTGGGGGTGAGTCCTGGGCCTCCAGAAGCTTGTGGGTGTGGGAGTGACCCCCTTTGGTTGGAGGTGGTGTCTCGTGGCCGCTCATTCTCCCAGGGCAAGCCCAGTGTGCTGAGCCCAGGGCCCCCTGTGGAGGGTTCTCTCCCGAGCTGGCCCCCCAGCGACGCCCTGCCCCTGCCTCCTCTTCTCTCCAGCGGATGTCTGCTCAGGAGAATGCGCCCATCATGAATGGCGTCGCAGGCCCGGACAGCGAGGACTACAACCCCTGGGCTGACCGCAAGGCTGCCCAGCCCAAATCCCTGTCTCCCCCGCAGTCTCAGAGCAAGCTGAGTGACTCCTATTCCAACACTCTCCCCGTGCGCAAGAGCGTGACCCCGAAGAACAGCTACGCCACCAGTAAGGGCCTGCGGGTGCTAGACTTGGTCCCCCTCCCCCATGCCTCCCTAGGCCTCTAGTACTGCCATGCTCCTGAGTGGAGGTCTGGGAGACCCTCATGAAAACTTGTGTACAGCGCCTGGGGGCAGCATGTATGTGGACAGCATGCACATTTCTGTGCCCATGCTTGTGCAGGTGCATGTGTGGAAGTATTGTACATGTGCTTATGCTGTGTGGGTGATGTGTTTGCATGTTTATGTGCACAGGTCTGGGGCAGTGTGCATATCTGCATGTGTGTGTATGTGTTCGCATGCACAGGTGTGCAATGTGTGTGGTGTTATTGGGCTGCAAATGTGACGTGGTGAGTGACAGGACCGCCCAAAGGCTGGCTCAGTGAGTGACCAGGGCAGACAGATAGGCATGGGAGGGCTGCAGCTACCCACGGGACAGCTCTTCTCATCCTGCCCAGTGTCCAGTCTGGGGTGCCATCACCATCTGCATCCAGCCTCCCTGGCCTCTACCCTGGGTCCCATCTGCCACCACCCATCCCCTCACACCTGCCCCCATTGTCCCAGCAGCAGAGAACAAGACTTTGCCACGCTCAAGCTCCATGGCAGCTGGCCTGGAGCGCAATGGCCGCATGCGGGTGAAGGCCATTTTCTCCCATGCGGCTGGCGACAACAGCACCCTGCTGAGTTTCAAGGAGGGCGACCTCATCACCCTGCTGGTACCCGAGGCCCGGGATGGCTGGCACTATGGCGAGAGTGAGAAGACCAAGATGTGAGTGTCCGTGTGGAGGGGAGCGGGGTCGGAGCCTGGCCCCCATTATTGAGCAAACAGGAACAATGGCGCTGAGATGCGCTCTCGACGCTGGGTTCTTTTGCCTGATGATAAGGTCATAGTTTCTCCTAGAACAAGTGTGACCCTGAAGACTTGCCCACATGCAACCATGGCCTTCGTGGATGTCATTAGCTGTTGGCTCCATTGCCCCATAATCTTCCTGCACCCCTTGCCTTGATACAAGTGGCACCCCAACTGTATACGTGCCATAAGGGACCTGGTCATTTCCCCATGGGCGGGTGTCTGGCTTTGCAGGTGGTAGGTGGCAGAGTGGGATTCAGCCAGCCGGACACCACAGCCTTTGTGCACCTGGTCCCTCCTGTGTGTCTGACTGACCCTCAGTTTCACTACCAAGTCACAGGGCCACACCTGTCACACAGAGGCTGTGCCAGGATCTTGCTCTTGCTGCAGCTGGGGCAGGCTGGCCAGGGGCTGCTCCTTCCCAGGCTGTTTTTTTCTTTTGTCCAGGTGTCTTTGGGCAAGAGAGGAAGGAAACAGTCTCCATGGGGGAGGACGAACAGGAGCAAGAGCCCAAACCAGTGGTGGCAAACCCGTGGCACGTGTGCCGCAGCTGGCTTTTTTTTTTTTTTTTTTTTTTTTTTTTTTTTTAATGCGGGTACCGTGAGTCAAACTCAGGACTTCGCACTTGCCTGGCAGGCGCTTGTGCTGCTGAGCTATATCACCGGCCCCAGCTGGTGGTTTTCATTATCATTGAAAGCTCTAATAGGTTTGCTATCACTGGTCTAAACCATGCTGTGCTCTGGCTCAGTGCCGAGTGGTAGCTACAGGCCAGGGGGGGGCCTGGAACAAGAGGCCCCGCCCCTCTCCCAGTGGTTCTTGTGGTTTTGGAGCCATGACCCATGGGGGTGATGGGTACATGGCAAGTGGTGCACAGCTCTGCCTGGACCCTACCTTGTGGTGGAGGTAATCACACCCACAACTTCAGCAGGCAGGAGTAGCCTGTGTCCACATGGCCCAGGCCCCTGGTCTCCCCAGAGCAGGGTGCCTGTCCCTCCACAGGTGGGTGCAGCCAGGCTGTGGAACTGACGGGACTTGGTTCTGGGGGTGGGGGCAGGGTGCCACCCACTTGTCTGCCTGGGCCTGCGGGTGGAGCGCTGACCTGGAGCCTCTCTTCCAGGAGGGGCTGGTTTCCTTTCTCCTACACCCGGGTCCTGGACAGTGATGGCAGTGACAGGTTACACATGAGGTGAGTGTGCCAGCCGAGCCAGGTGGGTTTCCAGGCTCCTCCTCCATCCATCTCCAGCCCTACTGCACAGTTGAGGCCAGAGGGCTGCTGTGGCATTCAGAGGAGATCTGGAGGTCAGTGCTGTGTGCAGTGGCTGTTGGCCAGCCTGTTGTGTCAGGGCACACCCCAGCTGCCCATCTGCTGGGGCAGCGTGTATGGGGGACACAGCCCTCTCGTAGGTCCTTAGGTCATCCTGGCCCTTGGGGACTCAGCTGGACCTAGTGGGAGTGTGTGGCTACAGGAGGGCCAGGGAGTCACTTCAGGACTCAGCTCCCCCCACCATGGGCACCATGGCAGCTTTCTCTGGTCCCAGGGTGACCAGCCCTGGAGGAGGCACAGAGGCCCCGTGGGGCTGTGGGGCTGGGTGGGCTGTCTGGCCAGTCCCTGAGCCCCATGTCTCCACAGCCTGCAGCAGGGCAAGAGCAGCAGCACAGGCAACCTCTTGGACAAGGATGACCTGGCCATCCCACCCCCTGATTACGGCACATCCTCCCGGGCCTTCCCCAACCAGACAGCCGGCACCTTCAAACAGAGGCCCTACAGTGTGGCCGTGCCTGCCTTCTCCCAGGTGAGTGAGTTTGGGCCCTTGGCCAGGGGCCCTGAGTGGCGCATGGGTGTCCTGACCAGCTGGCCTAGGCGAAGACTCTGGGTTTGGGACTTGGGCCACACAAATGCCTGTAGGTCAGTGTTGACTCCCCATCCCTCACAGTGGCCCCGTACCAGCCTTGGTCTGCTCACCATCCGTAGGGTATGATGTTAAGGCTGGGGCACAGCTGGCCTAGACGTTGTCCTTGGATGCCCGCCACTGCTTGTAAGGAGCCTGGGGGCCAGGGAATTGGTTTCCAGAAGCTTCTTCCCTGAAAGCCATGGGCCTCAGTCATGTGAGCTCCTGCTGCCCAGCACCATCTGGTCAGTGTGACCCTGGGGGTCTGAACATCTCGTCCTGCAGGCCAGAGGCAGCTGCTGGAGGCATGGTCCTCATCCTTGGGATAGGTCCCTGGGTGCCTATGTGAGAGCTGGTCTCTGTCCAGGCTGGATAGGGTTTGAGTTTCGGAACAGAGTTCATGGAGTCCCACCTGGCTCTGTCCGGAGAGACTGTGGGGTTGGAGTGGAGGCCCCTGTCATCCTGGGGCTCTTCTGCCAAGTGTTCCGGTTGAAGGACATTAGTCTGCTATGGCCTCCAGGTCAGGAACAGGAAGATAGTTTTCCTCTGGCTGCAGTCCTTGGGCTGGGCTAGGGTTTGAGAAAGAGAACTAACCATTCCCAAGTCTTGGACATTCTGGGGGTACCATCATTGTGTCTCAACACCTGAGGGTCCTCATTGACAGAGGACTTGAGGCTGTGCAGAAAGTCATGTTGGAGGTGTGAGGTGCCTTTCAGGCTGTGCCCCCATTCCCCTATGAGGAGGGCTTGGCAGTTAGAATGCAGGGTCGGAGGCGGGCATGGTGAGGGATCCAGACCCTGGTGTGGCCACCCCCTTGGCCAGAACCTTCCAGAGCTCAGAGCATGTGGTGACCGCAGAGGGAGGTCTATCCCACCTGGGTGGAGACCTGGGGGCTTGGGCCAGTTGCTGGGCCGGGAGGCGCCCCTCACTCACTGTGGTGTTTGGCTTTGTATCAGGGCTGGGAGAGCCAGGAAATGCCCTGAGGCCAGCCAGGCTGGTGGAGGACCAGGCTGTTTCCAGGAAGCTACAGCAGGCTGTGGGGGTTAGGGGGACATGGGGCCTGGGGCCAGCCGAGGCTTCTGTGAGACAGGCCTGCGGGGGGCCGACTCCTGCAGCCACCTCCATGCCCACCCCCACCCCCGCTAGCATGCATAAGGTGCTGGCCAAAGGCGGGTGTTCTCCACCTGCCCAGACCTTCCTTCTTTTTCGTCCCATATGAGCGGAGAGTGTCTTTCCAGGCCTCAGTTCTTGGGAAGGCCGACAGCATGGGAGGGGTGTACAGCCGGGGGTGGGGGGTGAGGTAACCTGATTCCCACATAATCCATTCAGCCACTGGCTAGATGCAAGTGGCCCTGTCAATTTGGGAGGTCATCATGGGGAGTCGGGGTCTCTGGAAGGCCCCCAACCACTGTGGCCGGAGAAGGGGTGAAGAGACTGGGGGAGCCACTGAACTCAGGATCATCCCTGTGGACAGTGCAAGAGCGCAGGGTGGGGGCTCAGTCCCTTGGGCCCCAGCCTGACTTCTGTGCCCTAACTCCCTAGGGTCTGGAGGACTATGGAGCACGGTCCGTGAGCAGGTAAGGGACTTCGGATTTATCTTTGAAACTGTGGGTTGCGGGTACCAGGGACTTGGTTGGGGTAGCTCCCATCTTGGGACCTAGAAGCCAGCTGGTAGTTCTTCCTCTGGGGAGTTGCGGCTGTCCCTGAGGGCACTGCCCTCCTGGGGCTCCCATTCTTTCCTGCTGTGCTCAGAAACCCCCTTGACCCTGATCCTCTTCCCTGGCGTCCAGGCCACCCTGTCCACCCGCAGGGGCAAGGACAGGGTCGGGGAGGGTTGCTCACCATCTCTGGGTCTTGCCTGCCTAGAACCAGGTAGGACCACTGCTGCCTCTGTCCCAGCCTGGGCACGACCTGCCCTGGCTTCTCCATCCCCCTGCTCGAGGCCAGGCGGCCTGCTGCTGGCCCAAAGGGCACCTGGGCAGCTGTCCTGTGCTTTGTTCCACAGTGGCAGTGGCACACTGGTGTCCACAGTGTGAGGACGCTGACCGCGGCGGCTGCTCTGAAGAGCTCCTCCCCGTTTCCCTCCTCAGCTCTCGTTGGTTTGTTCTTGGGTTGTTTTCTTCCCTACCTGCCCCCGCCTTTTGGTTGGTGACCCCAGACTCTGTGATCTCCCAGGGTCCATGGTGCTGCTCCCTGCGCCCCCTGTGCTCACCCCCTTTGCCCCCCATGTGTCCCCAGCCTCAAGCAAAAAGTGCCAGGCGGGGCCTGCCAGGCACTGCCCCGGCTCCGCGGTGTTCGCGACGCACACCCCTTTTCTAAGGCTCACTGCGAGCCAGGTCTAGAGTTTGAAGAAAAAGAAAAATCGTAAAAAAAAAAAAAAAAAAAAGATGAAAAACAGGAAAAAGGACTTTTTTTTTCCTGAAAAACAAAAACAGATATGCATGGACTCTGGTGTACGTACTGTTATTCTGCATCTGACCCCGGCACCCTGGTGTCTTCTAGGACAGGGGAGGAAGCGGGTCAGGCCCCTTCTAAGGGCCACATGGGGAAAAAGGGGCTCATGACAAGCCCGGGGGGGGCCTCCTGAGGAAGCTGGCCACTCCTGTGAGGGAGGCTGCAGCCCCCGCCTGGGCCCACCAGGCCCACTTGGCCAGGCCCCAGGCCTCTTTCCTCGGTGACACTGCTGGACAGGTACACGTAGGGCAGAGCGCGGCGTCTCTGCAGTGGGAGTGGTGTTACCTCATGCAGTGCCCTGGCAGGCGGGGGTCGGGAGCAGCCCTGCCCGGCCACACTCGGACATTCCAAAGACCTCCGGAGACCACCCCACCCCCACGTGTTTTGGAAATCGTTTCTTTAACCAGCCTTGCGAGGGAGTTACGACTGCCTGTGGCTGCTGGGCCACAGGGGAAGGGTGTCCCAGCCTGGTCAGGCTGGCCCCATGCTTCCCCTCAGGGGGCAGGCAGGCCTGGCCCAGGTCCTCCTAAATGCTCTCGTCTTTTTGTGTGTCTTGGTGACTTTAGAAACAAGCACACTGGACTCAGTGGCTACTGGTTTTGTCTCTTCACACACTGAATTCTGGGCAGCCGGGCTGAGGCGCAGCTGGGTTAGCCCTGCAGCCGGCGGAGCCCCTTGCAAAGCTATGGACGTGCCTCTTTCTGATGTGGTTTAGCAAACTCCCGCACGCCTGCCTGCCGAGGACCGGGATGCGGCTGGTAGTGTTGTGGGCAGTGGCTCGGGCACAGACTGACCCTGTTTTATATTTAAGGAAAACATAGCCAGAGCCTGGACTTGCGTAAAGAACCTTCTGTGTTGTTCTAACTTTGCTAAAAGATTTCAAATCCAGGGGATTCCATGCGCAATGGATGAATGTAGACACAAAACAGCAAAACTTGTATGAAGATGTAAAGTGCTGAAAATATTTTTTTCCTTTTTCCTTACCTTTTTCCTTTTTTTTTTTTAAACCTGAATTGTGCCCTGTACTGCAGTTAACTGTTTGAATAAAAGTTTTATTTATTGCATCTAGTTGGGTTGGGAGCCTCTTTCCAGTCTCAGGCACAGGTTGGGGCTGTGTCAACAGACAGTGCCTCCGTGCTCCCCAACCTACGGCCCATGGTCAGTTTCTGCAGGGCCCTCGGGCTGTTCACAGAGCACCTGGGGCATGGGCTGGCCTGACCTGGACTTGCAGGCAGTGTGGGCCCAGCTAGGCCTTCACCTGGCTCGCTGATGGAACCTGGGGTGGCGCATACCCCCAGTGAGAGAGCAGGACCTTGTGGGGCCTGATGCAGATCCAGAGGGCGTGGGGACACCGTGCTCTCAGTCCCCCATTGGCAGCCTGCGCTGACCCCCTTGACCCATCCTCCCTGCGGAGTCCTCAGCCTCCCTCCCCCTAACCCTCAGCACCACCAACCAGCCTTGTGTTTCCTTGCAGTGCCAGTGTGGAAGTGGCCAGATTTTGAGCCGCCCTGACTAGTTAGTAAGTTGCCCTGGTCTTCTTGTCACCGTTCGCATCTGCAGTGGCTCTGGACAGAATCCTGGCCTGGTTCTGGTCCTTGCTTTGGGCCTTCTTCCCTAGCAGTGGTTCCCTCCTTGGGCTCATGGGTCTCCTTCCTTCAGCCTAGAGCCTGTGGTTCTGCCTGTCTGCCCCATCACTGCCCTTGCTGCTGGGTGTGGGGTTGGCCTGGCCTCTGCCTGTCTTCTCCTGCCCCTGCTGCTTCGGCTATGATCAAAGGGTGACCCTCTCAAGCAGCTGGGGACAGGCCTCTCCCCTGCAGCACCAGTGGGGGTGGTCCTCTGGGTGTGTACTGGTCTGAGCCCGGCCTGGTGAGTATCATAGCTGGAGGGGAGGGCGGGGCTCAGGGTCAGGTCTCAGGGTGGTGGATCAGGCCCTGTTACCTTCTGATCTTACCTTGTCTGGGTCCCCTCACACCTCCCATAGTCCTGAGATGCTGTCTCAGCTGCCTAGGAGTGCTCTACTGCTACACATAGGGCCCTTGCTGGCTGCCTTCAGTCTCTTCTCTGGTGACAACTGTCCCTTCCCTCAGTGCTGGGGAAGGGAAGGGCCAGCACCCTCAGACACACCCTACGCCCCCACCCTCCGACCAAGCAGGCACTGCTGTGCATCTTTGCTGGGTGGGGGCTTCCCACTGTCCCCCAACATCACAAGGGCGGCCTGGGAAGCCAGGACCTGCATCCCTGACCAAGGACCGTGGTCACCATGTCCGTGCAGGCAGCCCAACTACTCAGGTGGATCCTGGACCCCTGCTTCTCTATGCCTGCCTTTTTGTGGGAGCTGTAGCATGAATGGCAGGAAGTTCTGTGGGAAAATGCTCCTGAAGTTTGAGGATGGCATGTAAATGTCCTTGGCCCCCGGGCAGGGCGGCTTGTGCCACCTCCAGCTCTCTGCACACAAGATGCTCGTTGAGAGTCAGCATCAGGGTCCCTCCTCAGAGTCCCCCACCGTGCTGCCTCTGGGTCCCTTTGAGCCAGCTGGGGCCATGCCGTCCTCACCTGTGAGGCCCAGGAGGGCCGAAGGTTCAAGAAGGCGTCTGTTGGGCCGGATAGACATGGGTGCAATAATCAGGTACTACTGGCACAGACAGCCTGGCACAATGCCTCAAGCCATCTCCTGACCACACAGCTGGCTGGCCTCAGGACAGGTGGTCAAAAGCCACCTGTAATTGCTTAAGTGTGCCCCACACCCAGCTGTCTAGCATCATGCCAAATGTAGCGCCCTGGGAGAGGGGCTGGTACCAGTCCGCCACCCACACTGCTGGTCAGCAGAGGCCCACAGCACACCCCTGACACCAGGGGGGCCCCACTACGAGGATGCCAGAAGCCACTTCCTGTGGAGAAAATGGGCAACAGCCCAAGTCTGCCCTAGAGTCCCCTGAAGGCTGCAGACACGTTTGTGGTGATCTTTGTTCTCAGAGTCACCCTGCTTCTCACTCAAGTGGTTGATCAGAAAACGATGCCCTAAAGCCTGCAGTGTCCTTAGGTTCTGTGAGACTGGAAGACAAGCTGGAGCGGCTGCAGGGAGTCCGACTCTTCCAGGCTTCTGGTCAGCGTCCCCCGTGGACTGCTGCCCACAGGGCTGAGGTCTTCCTCCCTAGCCTTTCTTGGATCTGAGGGCCACAAGGGTCGCCTGACCTGCTTCTTCCCTGGCAGCATCCCCAACCTACCCTCTAAGTCACATCTGGCCCCAGAGCCCTGCTCCATGCTGCCATCACTCCTGTGTCCCGAGGCCAGCTCTCCCAGCCCTCCCGACTGTCCTGACTCAGAGCATGCTGTCTCTCGGTCCACCCACTCTTGGACACTTCGTGGTGACATTCCTTTGCCGGGCATGGCACGGGTTGATCCTGTCCCTTGGATGTTTGTGGTCGCTCGTCTGCTGGATGGCATGTTCAGAAGGAAGCGTGTCCTCCAGAGGGGACAGATGTGCCTGGCAGGCACACACATACAGGCTTTGAAGTACTTCCGGTTCCAGATCTGGTCTTTCTGCCATCTCAGTGTTGGGCCCTAACCTCTGCGGGGTCACACAGGCGCGCTCTGGGGAGTCACAGGCTCCTGCTCTGACTGATCGAGTGGTGGCTGCACAACCCCGCTTCTGGGTGAGGCTGCAGTCTCGGAGCCATGTGCAGGGTAGAGGCCTCGCCATCGCCCAGCTCGTTGGACTGGCTTCACCGCATTTGGGCTCCCAAGCCCCCACTGGTCGAAATTCACAGTGCTCTGAATGGCCCCACCATGTTGGGGGTTGGAGAAAAGAACATGCAGGTCAGAGAACAGAGGTGCTCCAGGAAGTCCCTTGGGGGCACTTCTCAGGCCTGGGCTTCTGCGCTGGTCCTGGCTGGCGATGCGTGTCTTTCAGTGAGAGTTGGGGTATGAGTTGAAGCTGGGGCAGAAGGTGCATCCCACAGGACACCTGGACAGTCTGCCCTGGTTACTAGTCGAATTGGCCTCCCTCTGTGGTACCCAGGAAGGGCACTCTTTGCTCTGCTGTCCCAGACCCTTCAGGGGAAGACCTGTCCCCCAAGACCTGGGCTTGAGAGCCTTCTAGGAGCCAGAGTGGGCAGGCCTGGCCTCCCACTGGGCCTGCAGTTGGTAGGCCTTGCCGATGACAGCAGGATCCTCACCTTTGAGCCCTAGGCAGCCCCTACCTAGCCGGCAGGTGAGGGCCTGAAGCTTACCTGTACAGACCAGAGCCACAGAACGTTGCAGACCCTGATGCTCCAGGTAGAGTCAACAGTGGCCATTAATCCTGGATGCTGTAGCCCGGATGTGACCAGCCGTGAAGCCACAAGATGTGCAGACAGCATTCTAGAGGAGAAAAACCGCATGGACCTGTCAGTCTATTCTCCGTGTCTCATCCTTTTCAAACTTCACAGTCGAAGTGTTTCAGATTTTTAGAAAACACAAGGTCCTCAAAAACGTGGGGCGATGCCCCTGCTCGTGTGGGTTTTCTGGGGCACACTGGATGGAGCACCTGCCGCTGGCTCGCCAGGCTCAAGGACCCAGCTGGGCCCAAGGTGACCCCTCTCCAGGTAACAGCTCCAGTGCCGAGCCCGCTTCCCCCGGAGTATGGTCCTGTGCCTCAAGCCCCCATGTCTACGCACCATCTTTGCTGTCCCTCATGGAGCTGCCTGATGTTCCTGCCTGTTGCCCTGCGCTGTTCCCACACCCAACAGGGACTGCAGGGAGAGAGGCTCCGTGAGGACAAGGCCAGTGCCACCCCCATCTGTGCTGCTCATCTCGTTCCATTTCCACTTCTTGTCTCTTGAGTCCTGTTTGTGCATCAGCTGTGGCAGGGGAGGGTGCGGCTTTCCTGGGAGGAGGCGGCGCTGTGTCCTCCACAGGGAAACTGCCCTGCGGTCAGCCCTCTAGGGGCCGTGGTGTTCACCCCCAGCCTGCGCGTGCGCCTTGTCTGTCATGTCTGCGTGTCCTTGGCGTGCCTGGGCGCCCTGCATGCCTGGGCTGGCTCATACTGTCTGCTGAGCCATGTCCTGTTTTGTGAGAGGCCATCAGCGCCTCTATTCTTAAGGCTGGGCTTAGGGGTGGTGTTCACCAAACTGACATGGACCCTCCTCGAGGCTGTCCAAGTCCTTAGAAGGAAATGGTTCCCTCCCCTCCAGAACAGACATCCACCTTGAGCTGGGAGGGGTTCAGCTGGACCCCACCATCCCCAGTTGCAGGTGAGGGTGCCCTGCCTGCCCAGAGCATGTGGGGTAAGCAGAGGGTAGCCACACTGGGGCAAGCAGGCCTTGCAGATGGCAACTGGCCCAGCCTCAGCCCTGCCTCCTCGTCTCTTACTCTAGGCTGGGCTGTCAGAGTCCCCCACTGAGGGTCCCAGGACAGCCCAAGTGGTACAGCCTGTCCACGGCACCTGTCCCAACCTGAAACTGCTCTTCTCTCCTCAGGAATCCCTTTGCCAATGTGCAGCTGAAGCCAACAGTGACCAACGACAGGTCTGCCCCCCTCCTCAGCTGATGGCCACATCTACATTGCCACCCTCTGGGCCCACCTGCATAACTGATGCTGTCACCACCTGTGTGTTCCTGGTTAGAGGATGAATGTCTGGACCCCACTTCATGGCGTCACTGTATGCACATCAACCTGCCCTGGGCTGGATCCCAGCTGCTCCAAGAAGGCTGCCCAATCGGCTTAAGCGCCTGCCTTGCAAGCGCGAAGGCCCGAGTTCGACTCCCGGAACCCACATACGAAAAAGGGGCCGGTGATATCGCTCAGAGGCACGGGTGCCTGCTGGCGCGCGAGGTCCTGAGGTCGTCCCCCTGGTACCCACAAAAAAAAAAAAAAAAAAAAAAAAAAGAAGGCTGCCCAAGAACCCAAGTCCCATTGGCTGTGCCACCCTGGCAGAGAGCCAGCTCCCTGAGGGCAGAGGCCCCTGGTCCTGGCCCGTGAAGCTGTGGGCACAGGGAGGACACTCCCTTCATCCAGTGGCTGGAGGGGAACTCACTCCCATGCTGCTTCCAGCTCCCGTGTGTCTGGTCAATAAACATTTGTGCAAAGCCTGATCTGTGGCCTAAGGGGTGGGGAGCACCTGAACCCTCATTGGAAGAGTAATTTATCAAAAGCACATAACTTCCTGCAGGCTCTGCTGCTGTGCTGAGGCCCGGGCCTGGGCCTGCCCTGTGCTCTGCTGGGCTCCTGACACTCCTGCCTCTCGGCAGACACCATCTTTTGCTTGCCTGAGCCCCACTCCCACAGAACGTGCTGTGGGGGCCTCCTGGTGTCCTCTTGCCACCAGAGCTGTGGCCTGGGTCATGGGTCGTGTGCCCGCTGGCCAGTGAGGATCCTGCTCCTGGACTCTGCCCCTGGCTCTTGGGTACCCCACTCAGGCTGCTTCCTGCAGGGGCTGGGCCACTGCTCAAATACAAGACTTTAAAATTTTTATTTCTGAATCTGCTTTGTGCTGTCTTTGGATGCAATACCATGTCGTAACCTGAGCTGGTGACAGCAGTCCTTGTCTGGAGAGAAGTCCAGGCAGAGCTCGCTCCTCACAGACCCTGAGCCATCTGCCCACACCCCGCTCAGGAGGCTGAGGGCACGGAGCTCTGGTGGGCACACGGGGCTGGACACAGGGCCAGGACAGCAGGGAGCACAGACAACCCTATTCCTTGAGTGTCCTTCACCCACCACTGGGCTGAAGGACAGGCACTGGCCTGGGAAGGACAGGCTTCCAGGGAGGTGCCTGTGGGGTACAGGCCAAGGTCTACCCTCTTCACCTTACCCTGGGCAGGGCCAGCCTTTGGAAAAGGAAGGGGTCTCGGGTATCTCCCTACCCAGGCACAGCGGTGGCAGGTCACGAGGGTGAGGTGAGCAGGACAGAATGAAGAGCCAGCATCCCTTCTGTCCCCAGGCAGAGCTGGCAACTGGGTCCCACCCCAGCCTTGCCCCTCCAACACAGGGCTTTATATTGACCCCAAAAGAAAACATGCTGAGCACAAGAACTACTTTTTTCGTAGCTTGGTTTCTCTTAAAAAACAAGAAAAAAATCATTGCACCAGCATCCTAAGCCTCAAACTAACAAAAAACAAACACAAACCAAAATCAAGTACCCCCCGCCCCCAGAGCAACAATAAACTTTACATCTCTTTGGCAACAATAACTTAGAATCACCCCATTTCTATTCATTCCAGCAATAGCTGTTAAAAAATAGTCCCTGTGCTACCCAGCCCCCCAGCCCTGCCCTTCCCTGCACCCCATCATCCCTGAAGGCAGGAGCCCCAATGCTGACTGGGGTGCAGGCCCCACTGTCCTTCGGTGCCAGGCACAGGACAGGGCACTGCCCTGCCGGGGACACCTCGTGAACAGGGCCAGGGTGGGGGGTGCAGCCTGGAAGCCCTCTGGGTGCCTGCAGATGCCAGGGCTCATCAGAACCCCAGCGGGAGCAGCCAGGCCCTGTGCAGAGGGGCTCACGGGGGAGGCAGTGAAGGGAAATCAGCCACAGACTCAGATGGGGGCGTGGGGACACTAGCCCAGGGGCCTGTCCTGGCACTGTGTAAACCCAGACCCAGAAGAGGGTGAGGGGCAGGTCTGATGGCCACCCTGGGGCCTGTGTCCCATCCAGCCAAGGGCGTAAGTGTCCTGTGAACAGATGGAGGGAGCCAGCCAGGCACGGCATGCAGGCCCATGGCCAAGGGCAGGTCTCCCGGCCCAGGCCGAGCAGTCCAGGGCAGCCAAAGTGGAAAGGCGGCTGCAGGGTTGGGGCCAGCCAGGCCCAGGGATGTAGGATGTGGGGCCCCTTTTAAGTGTTTATGTTTGTGTATCCAGGCACCCACAGCCCTCAGGCCAGGCCATCCTGGGGGGCTGGCAGCGAAATCTAGTGCCCAGGTCACATTCTGCCTCCAGGGTGACACAGGCAGCGTGCACAGTCTACTGTCCAGGGCTGGAGAGGGGCCGCCCGTCCATCTGCTTCTCCAGGATGCCGCGTGGGGCGCCATGATCCTGGATCTGCTGCCGCCAGGGACTGTGGTCCCCACTCATTCCTGGTCACTGTTCTTGCTGCTGCCCGGCATAGGACAGCAGGGGCTCCAGTGACGCCAGCCTCTGCAGGACGGAGTGCCTGGGCCTCAAGCCTCTGTGTACTTGCCTCCAGTGCTTGCTGCAGAGCCTGGCAAAGAGGGGGTGCAACGTGAGCATGTGGGGCCCCTGTTTTCCCTGCCCACAATGCCCACAGGGTTACTGGTGTGCCTCTTCCCTGCCTGTCCACCACTGTCTTGGTGGGAGATGATGAGTTTCTCTTCCCACCGCTTCACCCTGACCAAACCCTTTTATAGGTGGGGAAACAGGCCTGAAGAGCAAGGGGCTGGTCAGGGTCATGCGTTTATTTCCTGGTAACTGGCCTGTCTATGCCAGGGTGAGGTTGACAGGCCCTTCCCTCCAGGGTGCAGGCCCAAGCCAAGGGCAGGTGGAGGACTAGGTCTACCTTGAGTGGGGCGAGAGGCACTGGAGGAAGCTTCCTGGAGGAAGTGGGATTTGAGGGCCACCTAGCAGGATCCTAAGGAATTTGTCAGGCACTGTGCATGGTGTGTAGGGAGAGCTCACATCTGGCAGACAGGAGCCAGGTGTGGACGGGGTCACAGCTGGCGGTGAGGGAAGTGCAGCCCCTTCTTCCAAGCCGTGCCCCACCTGAGCACTAAGGGTCTTAGCTGCTGGCCAAACCTGTGCCCTGGGTAGGCCGCTTGCAGCAGCCTCTGGCACACGCACCAGCAGGAGGCTGAAGGTGGGGGGTTCTGGAGATGAGGCTGGGCAGGATAGGGGACAGCCAGCGTGAGGCACAGGACGGTGTGAGGGGGCAGGGGACTGGACACAGCATCTGCCCAGAAGACGTGGGGCGGCCAGGCCGTTGCTACCCGGACAAGGGCAGACCAGCCAGGGCAGGTGTGTGGCCCTGGGCAAGGGACCTGACCTCACCAGCCTCAGTTTCCCCATGCCCCTCGCGACGCCCCCTGCTGGTCCTCTGCGCCTCACCTCCCATGGACTGGGCATCTGAGTCCGACACGTGCGAGATGGAGAAGCGGGACGCGGACGCGGGCGACACGGTGAAGCGCGAGATGGGCGCGGTTGTGGCCGGTGTGGGGGTCACGGCAGGGGCGGGCGCGGCCGGACCCAGGGTGGTCGCCAAGGCCCCTTTAGCCGGCACCCGAAGGAAGTCGTTGTCCCACTCGAACCCACCGCCTGAAACTGGGCCGGGCTGCCGGGTCACTCGCGTCCGCGGAGGCCCCGCCCCGACATCACACTCCCCACACGTCACAGCCCCGCCCCTGACGTCACGGGTCCGCTCTACGTCACGGCCTCTCTGACGTCACGCCCCCCCAGCTTACCCTCTTCCGTTGCAGAGCCCTCTGGAGAGTGGTCACCTCGCCTTGGCCGGCTGGGGGCGCTGGGCGAGCCGGGGCTGCCCGGCAGGTACGCGGGGGGCGCCTCCTTCGCACCGGGGAAGGGCTCCCCGAGCTCCCGGGTGGGGCTCTCCTGCAGGGGTCAGAGCACACCCGGCTTGGCCACCCGCACCACCGCCCCTCCACGCCCGCATCCCGTGCACACACGCACACCGCCTGGCGCACCCCCGCGGGAGCGGCCCGCCCACCTGGTCAAAGAGGTAGACGGTGACATCGTCGAAGAAGGATACGGCCTTCTTCTTGCGGTCCAGGTCCTCGCAGAAGGCCTCGGGCAGCAGATTGGGCATTTTGAGCAGGCTGCGCAGGTTGCGCGCACTCTGGCTCTCGGCTACCACCACAGGCACCGCGGGCGACTCCTCCTCGCTGTCCTCGCTGGGTTCCTGGATGCTGTAGCAGCGGAGTTCCTCATCCGACTCGTCACTGTCCTCACTGTCGTCCTCTTCCTCTTCTGGCCGGCCTTCCAAGGCCCCAGGGCGCCCAGGCAGGGCCAGGCAGAGAGGGGCTCTGGGGATGCTTCGGTTACCTGTCCACCCTGACGACAGTGCCGGGGGCCCCTGGAGCTCCGCGCCATCACCTTCTGGGCTCCGTGGAACAGGGGTCAGCAGGAAGAACTTGGAGGAGCCGACGCTGGGCATAGGCTGCCCCTCAGCTGAGCCTAGGGACGCAGGAGGCTCTGGCCTGGGGCTAGAGGGGCAGGCCCCTGACTCTGGGGGAGACTCTTGGGTCCCTCGCGGTGGTAGTAGCACCTCCCCGTGACCAGCTCTGGGCGCCTCCCCCAGCATCCCAAGCATGGGAGTGGTCTGCACAGACTGCGGCCCAGGGCTCTGCCCCGAGGTTTGCACTGGGCTGCTCTTCTCAGGGCCCAAGGGGGGCTCAGACTCGGCGTCCAGGTCTGAGAAGTAGGCGGAGTCTCGGTAGGGGTTCTTCTCACTGAGGCCACCCAGGGAGTCCGAGAGCTGGGTCTCCGGCCCTGGGCTGTCACCCTCTGCAGCCAGCTCCCTGGGCTCACTGGCCTCATGGGCCTCCTTGAGCACAAACTCGGGAGACTCATTGTTCTCCGTGTCATAGCCACTGTCCAGTGCACGGGCCTGCCCACCAACGGGGCCAGCAGCAGATGGGCTGGAGACTTCACAGCCCCCATCACTGGCTGAGGACGGGATGTCCAAGGAGTCCAGGGAGTCAGGCGTCCCCACCTGCTTTTGCAGAGAGCGTAAGGCTGGCACTACCTCAGGCTTCTCAGCCTGGGGGCCATCACTGGACACGTCAGTGAAAACACCCGAAGTGGCCTCCGTTGTATCTTCATCCTCGCTGCTGGGCTCCTCCACCTCGGGGGAGCCAGTGCTGCTGCCAAGGGTCGGGACTAGCTCTGGGACTGTCACCTGGCTGCCAGCAGCGGGTGTGGGGGAAGCCGGAAGGGTGTCAGGAGCACTGGCCTCCTCAGAGGGAAGAGGGGCTCCCTCATGGGATGGGGAGGGGACAGAAGGAAGGGACAGTTGGGGTCCAGCAGAGCCCTCGGCCTCCTGGGCAAGCCTGGGTTCAGCTTGGGGGTTGTCACCCCCACTTACGGCTGTCCCAGTCCAGGAGGATATGACCCGGCAGGTAGCAGGTGCCAGGCTCTGGGCAGAGTCCAGATGGGGAAGGATGAGGCAGCAGCCTGCATCAGGGCCAAGGGAGACCAACTGTGGCCCTAGCAGAAGCTCTCTGGGGCTCTCCTGGGCCAGTGGGTGGCCCACCTCCGGGGAGGCCTGCGGGGTCTGCACTGGGCTGGGACAGTCATCCATATAGCTGTTAGGGTAGCTGCCCACGTAGCCAAGGTCCCAGGACTCGGGGTCGCGGCTGGCACTGTTGTTGTTAGCTGACATGTTGGAGCTCCAGTGTCCACGCTGGGTGGCCCTCTGTGCCTTGGCCTCCCCCAGCTCTTCCTCGCCCCCGGTCAGCAGAGCCCCTGAGCACGAAGAAGGGGACACTCCCAGGGGGTCCTCAAAAAAGGGTGGGCAGAAGGTGGCCTCTCCCCAGTCTATGTCCTCCACGGTGGGTGAGGGTGAGCCGGAGTGGCAGGGCGAGTCCCGGGCGTGGCTCCTGCGCAGGTGATGGTCGCGGCGGCCCCAGGGGCTATCAGCGGCCCCCGCGTGGCCCAACAGCGGCTCCATGGCCAGCGAGACAGAGGCGCTGCCGTCTGAGTAGTCGTCGTCTTGGTCGGCGGCGTCAGAGTGAGGGCTGGGGGCGCAACCGGCGCAGTCGGGGTCGTGGCCGGCAGTGGGTGCGGCCTCCTCCAGGCGGATGAAGTATTCGCTGCCGAGCGAGGGGCTGTGCGCGCTGAGCACCGGCACCACGCCCAGCGGCGCGCCGTCGAGGGCGCACAGCTCCTGCAGGCACGCGGCGTGGCCGGAGCTGGGCGGGAAGGCCTCCGCGCCGCGGCCCGCCTCCCACTTGTATTCGAAGTTGAGGCCTCGGCTCGTCTCGGTCACCGTCAGCACGTCGTCCCCATCACCGTGGAAGCCGTCGCCAGTGAACTGCTCCAGCAGTGGGAAGGATGAGGCCGCAGCCAACTCAGCTGCCACGCCCAGCGTAGGACCCGCCGCACCCTGCCCGGAACCCACGCTGCCCCCGCCTGGCCGCAGCGAGCGCCACCGCTGCTCAAACTCCTCCTCCACCTCGGTGGCGCCCTTGGCGCACAGATAGGACAGCAGCAGATGCACCTCTTCGGCCGTGGGCCGCTGCTCCGGCTGCAGCCAGCAGAACTGCATCACTTCATACCTGCCGGGAGGTTCCCGTGGATGGCTCAACCCCATCCAGAGGCAGGCTGGCCCCCCGGGAGAGCGGAGCACCGACCTCCACGTGGGAGCTGGCTCCCCTGAACCCCAGGTGCCTCCGAGGCCGCTGGGAGAATCTCCCACTTCCTCAACCCCTAAACATCCCGACGCCCCAGGAGTCTGGGAGCAGAGGTGAGGAAAGGGGACACTTTGCCTTGGATCCTCTTCCCTGGTTATGGGGCACAGGAAGAGGGGCAGGACAGCTGGAACCCCTGGCAGTCACACTGAGCCACCTGTCCCTGGAGACCTGGGGCAGCCCCACTGTCAGCCTGCCTGTCCCAAAGTGGTGGGGTCCTCACCAGCGATCGGACAAGGTCCGCTGTAGCTGGGGCTTGGGCAGCTTGAGCTGCTGCTCCCGGACGGCGCAGGCCAGCACCTGTCGGTCCGAATGTTGAGGGTAGGGCTGTGCACCCAGCTCGAAGAGCTCCCAGAGGGTCACGCCCAGGGACCTGCAGGGGCGATGCCATGAGACAGGCCTGGGCAGGACCACCCAGGACGCCATCGTGCCAGCTGCCCCTCCCCAAGGACAGACATCGTCAGGCCTGAGCCCAACACACAGCTGCCTGGCAAGGTAAAGCCGGTCTGGCCTCGCACAGTCACAGCCACTGCTCTGGCCGCTCACTCGTTCACCGGTCACACTGAAGATGCTATGCCAGGTGTGGGAGCTGCCAGTGAAGCTCAAAGGAAGCTGGAACCCAGACAGGCCTGGCCCAAGAGGCTGAAGCAGGAGCAGGACTGGACACCCTAGGCAGTGTGGGTAAGGCTGGGGTGACAGGCAGGGGTGCCTAGAGTATGCAGGGCTGGGAGAAAGCAGCTGGGGGTCCCTTCCAGTGAGTGATGGCTTCCCCTGGCTCCTTGGACCCTGGGAGGTAGGACAGAGCTGACTGGCAATGGAGACGTTATTGTGACCCTGGTGGCCAAAGTCCTTTAATGGGGACCCCAGCCAGGGTTCTGAGGGTGAGTGTGCAAGATGGGGCTCCTCAGTGGGGTTCACAAGCAAGATGGTGGAGTGTCTGTGACAGGGCATAAAGGGCTTAGAGGAGGACCCCCTACCTGCTCCAGGTGCACGGGCTGTCGTGGTCACAAGGAGCGGGATGGAGCAGGGAGAAGCAGAGGCTGCTCCAGCCAAGAATGGTTACCCACATGGCAGGAGACACCCAACACCCGTGCAAGCCCCCAGGGCAGCTCAGCCCCGTCCCTCTGAGGGCTTCAGAGCTCGGTCAGCGGTTGCTCTGTGCCCAGCTTGGTGCTGGGGCTCCGGATGGAGGCTTCCAGGCTGCAATTCTGGGAGATCCCAGCATCTCCCTCCCTGTTTGCTCCTCCATCCAACATGACCTGAGTTCCCTCAAGGGCAGCCGAGAGCCCCCCAGACCTCTCCACAGGCACAGATGCGAGTCAAGGCCCCACGTCCCATAAGGACGTACAACCCCCTGCTGCTGCTCGCCAGGGGCTTTGGAATCTAAACGTGTGCTTTAGCCCTGACGTTGCTGGTGTCAGCCCAGTAGGTCCTGGGAGACCTAACACCCTGACCGTCCAGGCAGTCCCTCCACCAGCTCAGGGTCCCCAGCTGCTGTGGGCCACTGGCACCTGCAGCTACAGGTGACACCAGTAGCGCGCAACCCTATGAGGCCACAGTGTGGCAGACATGAGCACATTAGTGCACACTTGGCCTTTCCCTGAGTGGGAGAGGTAGGATAACAGCCTGGCAACCCCCTGGACCTGCAAGCTAGAGGCTCACGTGCCCACCGCGAGGTCTGGCCCATCCTTGCACCGCCCTCTGTTGCGGACCCGTGCTCACCACACATTGCTGCTCTTGGTCTGGTCCACCACCAGCAGGTTCCCATGTACCTCGTCCACTAGCTCGGGCGCAATCCAGCGTAGCGGCACCCACAGCTGGTCGGCAGTCACGAAGTAGTCTTCCTGCGGGCACACAGGGCAGAGTTGGACCCCATGTGCAGCAGCCCCACCCCACAGGCCCGAACCCCCTGACTTACCCTATATTTGCAGTGGGACAGGCCATAGTCGCCGATCTTCACTGTCAGGTCGGCCGTCAGCAGGCAGTTCCGCAGGGCCAGGTCGCTGCAGGGTGGGAGGCAGGGTCAGCTGGGGCTGTGGCCCACGACAGAATGGCTCATCCCCCAGGGGCATCCTGGGCTTAGGCCAGCGGGCAGACAGGAAGCGGTGTCTGAGAGGCTGCCCTACACCGGGCACTTTGGAAGGCCTGTGTGGACGGGGCCTCCAACATGACAATGCAGATGGGGAAAATGAGGCCATGGGCCGCCAGTGAAGACACTGCCCAGCTCCCACCCTTCTCCTGGGACATCGGTCTGCTGACCTACCCAGGGAGCTCTCGGGCCACGGACAGCCTCACCCTGTGTGTCTGCAGTCTTCAGGACCTTCTCCCCTCCTCCAAGCACCCCGAAAGGCAGCAATCAATGGGGAAACTGAGGCCTGGAGTGTACCAGGGGGGTCCTGTCCACAGCCAGAGCCCATGGTCCAGGGCCTGGTCCTGCCCTGTCAGGTAAGGTTGGAGCTGAGGCCCCAGGGCAGGGTAGGCATGGAGCGTCTGCAGGCAGGCCATGCAAGTTGCCCTAGGACTACCTCCAACCAGCAGCCAGCCCTGGTGCTGGCTATAACCCTCCCACCTGGCTGGTGGCCACGTGGGAGTGGGGGGCTATAGGGTGTACCACACCCACTGTATAGCTGCTGCGCTGAGGACTTAGGTTGGGGACGGAGTGCCCCAACCTGTCTCTACTCCCTGAGGCTGGTGTCTGCGTGCCAGGGGACAGCTGTGGGCCAAGTGTCCCGGGCCACAGAGGTGTGCCTGAGCCTGTGGCAACTGGGGCAGGGGCACGGTGGGCAGGTCAGGAGGCTGGCAGCTGCCCTCTTCAACAAAATCACTGATGCTGGAGTTGCCTGTGTCATCACTCAGCACCAGGATATTGTTGGGGAGGACGGCCTGTGCGGCATCCAGGGCTGGTGGGGGCCACTTGTCCACCACTACTTCTTCCGGCACGTACCCCAGGCTCCCAAGGGGCTGGGTATCCTGGCTCATCTTTCCAACTGCCAGAGATAGGACAGAGCCATCCCTCCCCCTGCAGGGCCGGCTAACCCTCCTTCTGCATCCTGAGAGAGACAGAGTGGGGCTGCTGTGGGGCCTTCACTTCATGGTTTCAAACCCCAATCATCCCAGTTTCTAAAATCTAGTGAAATTAGTTGTAGCATGGCTACTCGATGCCGTGTGGATTAACCTGGTTGGTTCATCCTCATGAGGCTCCAAGGAGTGGCAGCACTGTCTACCCTTTGTGCCTGTGGGGAGCCTACCCCCACAGGTCGGCAGAGAGGACCCTTCCCCGGGTGGCCCTGCCTGCCCCTCACCTGTGCACGTAGTTGTTGCGATGCAGGTGGAGGACACCACAGGCCACCTCGCAGGCCATTCGCTGCAAGGTCAGGGGGTCGGGCGCCATAGACTCCGTCACCCGGCAGCTCCGCAAGTAACCTTTGAGGTCCCCCTGCCGAGAGGGAGCACATGTCACCTCCCAGTTGGGGAGCGGCTGCCAGCCTGCTGCCCTGCCCTAGGGGGTCCCCAACTTGCCTTGCCTTGCCCCCCACCCATTCTGGGGATAAGTGGGGCCTAGATGGTGTCTGGCTAACAGCCGTGGGCAGCAGCTACCTACAGAGCTGGAGAGAGGCTATGTGTCCCAGGGATGGGCCAGCCAGGTGACCCACAGGCAGGAGGCCCTTCCCAGCATGCCTTTGCTAACTGGACCTGCCGGCCAGCCATTCAGGGTCGGTACCGCTATGTCCCCTTGAACAGACAAGAACACAAATCCAAGTGGATCTGCTTGCTGCCGAGCAACCCAGGAAGAAACCCGAGGCTGGTGACCAAAGGATGGGCTAGCAGCCACAGCTGCTGACAACCCAGCCCCAGGAGTCCAGATGCCAGTCCGCCCTGGGGAAGTGCCCAGGCCCTGGCCACAGTTAAAACTGAGGCCGTGGAGCTCCCCAGGATGCCCTGTGCTGAACCACCACCCAGCCTGCCCTGAAAGCCAGGCAGTGAGACACTCTCATGCTACCATAGCCCTCAGAGCCACCACTGGTGTTGCTGGGTCCCCTCTGGAAGGTGGCAGGGCAAGGCCCCCTGGGACTCTGCTTTAGGGGAGATGTGAGGCGCCAGGGATGGCACTATTTAGGGGCAAGGCATGGAGGACCCCCCATCCCATCTGGGCGGCAGCTCTGAGCCAAGGCCCTAGAGAGGCAGGCGCAGCCCTTCCTCCCCAGCAGCCACTCACCAGCGGGCAGAACTCCATCACCAGCAGGTAGGGCGTCACCTCGGCACACTGGGCCAGGCACTGGAGCAGACTGCTGTGCTGCAGGGCCCTGCAAGAGCCACAGATTGTCCTGACTTGCAAGGTAGGGCAGGGTGGCACAGAGCCTGCCTCTGTTACAGGGGTCCTGGCCAATGGGCACATGCCCCTCCAGCTGCCTGTCCCCAGGTGCCACCCACCTGTAGGGCTGTGCCTCCTCCAAGAACTGCATCTGCTCCTGCACACTGGCGCTCACCTTCAGTTCCTTCACCACCACCTGGGTGCTGCTGACACCCGAGTGCACCTCTCCCAGGAACACCTGCAGGGACAGGTGTCACCCAGGCCACACTCCAGCCCCATTCTTCTTCCTCCCCATGCCCCAAGATAAGCTACTTTCTTCCTGTGCCTCGGTTTACCCCTTGCAGAATGGTTTCTGGACCCTTCTGGCTGGAATACCATGAGCATGTGTCTACCCAGGCTGTCCTGGCCCTCTCTGTATGTCCACAGTGAGGAAGAGGGGTCCAGAGGAAGCCGGGATCAGTATGCTGCTCCCCCAACACACACGAGGCTGCCGCCACACTCACCTTCCCGAACCAGCCGTGCCCGATCTCCTTCAGGTACAGAAGGCTGTGCCGGCCCAGGTCTGTGGACTTGAGGAGCTGCACTGTAACAGGACAGGGGGCTCAGGACCCCAGTCAGCCCCTTCCCACTCTCCAGCCTCCTCCCCGGCTCCTCAACTGTCCTGGGGAGCTCCCCTGAGACCCCCGGCACCAGCCAGGGAGGGCAAGCCAGACCCCCAAGGCAGAGCCACACTAGGAGGCCACCATCAGGGACCAAGCTGTCTCAGGAACAGGGGTGGCTGATGCCCAGCAGAGTCATGGGTCTGCAAGCTGCACCCAGGCATCTCTCTGGGTGGCCTGGGGAAGAGAGTATCGGAGCCATGGGGACAAGTCAGGCCAGACACAGCAGGGCTTGGAGCTGGACCTGCCGCACGGGCAATACCAGGCAGGCAGTGTGGCCAGGGCAGGAGGCTGGTGCCGAGGCTGGGGACGGCCCCAGAGCAGCCCTCCCCCACCCCTCCACGGCATCCCAGCACCAGGCACACCAAAGGCTCCTTTGTTGGGGGCTGCTTGGCACAGCCCTGTACGGGACACACTGGGTCCATTCTCCCTGCGGGCCAGGCTGGGTGAAGTCAGCAGGCAGAAAGGGTCAGTGTAGGCTCAGGAGGAAGGGGCCACGGCTGGCTGCACCCACTCATGCCCCACTGGATTCCCCGGATTCTGTTCCCACACCAACTGCTCAGAGGGCAGAGGGGATTGGAACTGAGCCTGGCTCCCAGGAGAGTCCAAGGGTGAGGGGACTATGTTGGCTTGATGCAGAATTTAGAGAGGGCATCCCATTGGGCCTGTATCCTGGGGCTTCTCCTCTGCATCTCAGTCTGTCTTGGCAGCTCTCTCTCCCACCTTGGGGTCTCCAGGACCTCACTTGTCCCCAAGCAGGCTCCGGTCCCATGCCAGTAGACATCAGGAAATCCATGGAGGCAGGGGTATGTCAGCATTGTAAGGCAAGGCACAGAAGGCCTGAGGGCCTGGGGGGCCCCGGGCTGGCGGAGTTGCCCTCCTCTGCTATCTTGTGACCCCTACTGCCCATGTTTCTAATCCTGGACACCTAGCCTCATCCTAAATCTCTCCCTCCCCTAGAAGCAGGGTGCTGCCCAGAAAACAGACCATAGCTGCAACAATGGAAAAAATATACCTCTGTCTTCCCCTGGGTCCCTGTCCCTCTTGTCCCCAGGGAGAGGCCTCCAGTGGCTGGGATCAGCTGGGTCTCGAGGATCATGGGGTCCCAGGCACATACTTGCCCCCAGCTGATAGGCCCAGGCTCAGCCCAGTGCCCCGAGGGCGGTCTGTGGCTCCCATCTGCTCCCAGCCGTGTCCACACAGGGCTCGGAGACCCCCACAGCACCCAGGAAGGTGGACCCCATGCAGCTAAGGATGCCTGCCCTTTTAGGAGGTGCTGGGCCAGCTGCAATCCTTCGGGCCAGTGGACAAACGTACTACCAGCCTGGAGTCCCAGGCCCAGCCTCCTTCCTGACCAGTGACCTCTCTTCCAGGAGATTTGGGGCTGGAGGACATGCATGGAGCCTGGTGCCAACAGATCCCCCATTGAGTCTGCAGGGCTCCCTCAGTGTCCATGGGCAGTAGGGGGGGGCAGCCCTTGGCTAGAACTTCCAGACAGGGGGGCCTGAGAGTTGACTACCATGGAGGTGGCCTGAGGCCAGGACAGAATTGGGGTTCTGAAGCCTTGGGCATTGAACCATCGCCTCTGGACCCCACATTTGTACTTGTTGTGACCAACATCGTGAGAAGGACCCCAGGAGGAGGCCTAAAGGGGGACATGCAGAGGGCAGCCCCAGGTCAAGGGAGCCCCAGGAAGAGGCCGCGCCTATGTCTGTATCTACTGGATGGATTCCCCAGCCCAATTCCTGACCCCACCCACAGGGGAGCCCCACAAGGGTCCCCTCAGTGAGCAGGCGGGCCCTGCCTGGCAGGCACAGTGGAGCCCATGTTCCTGCAGAGTGGGGGCACAGGGAACAGGAATCTGGGGTCAAGCATCTCAGACAGCACAGAAAGGTGGCCAATCCCAGGCCCACAGAGCCCAGCCTCCCTGTCCCAGTCAGTGCCCCCTGCAGTGCACCTTCTCAGGTGGGGAGGCGGCAGGCAGAAGGCTGTTCCCAAACCTGTTGACAGCTGGCCCCCTGGTCTAGAGGGGGAAGTGTACCCTCAGCCACAGCCCAGCCTGGGATGCATCCAGAGGGTCCATGCGTCCCCAGCCCCTACTGTCCCCACTGCCAGAGCTGAGTTCCTTGGGCTTCCCCAGGGTCAGGCCTGCTGACCCCAAGATATAGGGGAGGGAAGGGAGGCCAGCCCTGCTCGCCCTGCCTGGCCCACTCACCTGAGCGGCCTGGCTGCTTGGCCATGGGCAGGGAGACCTCGGTGAGTGGTAGGACATACACGTCGGGCCCGTTCTGCGCTGCCGCTGCCGGGGAGCCCTGTGCCGAGCAGTTGGCTGCATACTCGTCCCCCTCAGCATTCTCAAACTCCTGCAGGCCGCAAGGGTCAGAGGGGAGGGTGTGACTGGGGTCCACAAAGGCACCCCTTCCTAGGTGGTCTGGGCAGGGGGTGGAGGGCACGCACCCTGTGAAACTTCCCTCCCCACCTCCTCTGCAGAGCCCTGCTCCTAGCTGCTCTGTCCCCAGGAACCCAGCTATCCCAAGAGGGGCCAAGGCCAGAGTTAAGCCAGGACATGCACCTCAGCCCCCAGGGAACACTGTGAGCCCTGGGCCACCAGCCTCAGATTTGGGGATGGGCAGGCTGGGCAGAGCCCCACACTGCGGAGGAGCTGAAGGCAAGGGGCTGAACCAGCCCTCCCTACCCATCCAGAATCAGACCCCAACACCTGTTAGCCACCCCAACTCCCAGGAGCCCCTCACCCCGGGCCTTGTCTGTGGTCCCATCCTATCTTGGGACAACCTCAGGGACAGAAGGCATCATCCCACCTGGTCCCCAAAGTCATCTGGGAGAAGCAACTAGGTGCCCCCACCTCTAGCTAGAAGAAGGGCAACAAGCCCATGGCCATCTCCACCCCCAGGCAGGGTCCCACCACCTTCCCCACTGCATCAGCCCTGGGCCTCCACCTCGAACCTCTCCCTGGAGCCTGGGCTCCTTAAGAGCCTGGTGCTGGGCACCCTGGGGCAGCTCCTCCTGGCCAGGCTGCTGACTTGAAATGAGGCTGCCATGCCTGACTGGAGGAGACCCCACACCAGGTCCAGAGCACATTCCAAAGTCCCGGGCCTGATCTAAAACAAGTGCGCATACACACACACACACACACACACACACACACACACACACCCAGTAACAGCTTCTTCTGGCCACATGCTGTCCCGCCCTACAACCCCCGCTGCCCAGTGGGGAAACTGAGGCTCTGCAGGGTCAAGGTGCATCCTGAGGAGCTGGAACCTGGCTGCCCACTCCAGGGCCCACACTCCTGGGCACAGGCATTGGACTGAGAGGGAGGCCTGAGATCCTAGCTGCCTGGGGGCTCTTTTTCTGGATCTGTTTTCTTGCCATGAAGAGGGAGTTGTAGGCTCCCTGTTGGTTTTCCTGTGGGCTGTTCTGGGTCTGCACCTGGAGGCAGAGCCACTCGGGGAACAGGAGTGAGAGAAGCCTGGTTCCCCTGGCAACTCCCCTTCCCGGGGCCCAGAAGACTTCCTCTCATCCCAGCTGTGGCCCAGGCCCTACCACCTGGGCTCTGCAGAAGCCCCCTCCCCATGTGGAGTCAGCCCTGGCTCTAGCCCATTACCTGCCCATTCGGCCTGGGTGCCCACCAGGTGCTGCCAGTACAGCGGGCGATCAGGTAGCACAGTGTCAGCATCAGGCCTGCCCAGCCCCTTCCCCAGTACAGCTCCAGGAGGGGGAGCCTGAAAGGGAGCTTCCCACCAGGGTCTGCTGACGCTGGAATGTTCCGGGCACCATGCTCCCCAAGAGGTGAGGAGGGCACGGGGTGGGGGTGCTAGCCTGTATGTGGGACCTTGTTCTCGCAGGCCCTGAGGAAGGCCCAAGTCCCACCCTTCATCCCACCCCCATCCCGGTCCCCACAGCTCTGAGGCTCTGGACTCAGGATCCTCCAGGAAAACCATGTGCCGAGGGCAGGGAGCAGTGGGCACCAACGCTACCCAGGCTCTCAGCTCCCCTTGAAAGCAGTCAATGGCAGCCCTGGAAAAAGCAGAGGGCGAGCAGGTGCCAGCTCGAATGCCTCTCTCTGGGACACGACATTGGGCAGGGTGGGGAGAGAAGTAGAACTCTAACATGGGGCCCACAGTGGCTGGGCTGTGGGTCACTTAGGAGGGAGCTGGGCCCGAAATACAGACGGGGTGCTGTGCTCAGCCATACAAGGCTCCTCCCATCCCTGCTCTCTAAGTGCAGGAATCTGACCTCCTGCCCAGCTGGGCTGCCCCTCGTGGGCGCATGAATGGCTGGAAGGCCCTGGCCAGGCCACAATGTGCTGACCAGCAGGACTGCGGCCCACGCCACCCTGGGCAGGGCCTCTGCGTCGTGTTCAGCTCCATGCTTCTACGGGATGGAGCCGCAGCTGGATGGGGGTGGCTGGGAGGCTTGCATGGTGGGGGACAGTCTCCCCTCAGCCATCATCTTCAGAGGGAGGGGTCACCTCTCAAGTCCAGCCTCCCCAGGCCCAGTAAAGCTGGCCACTGTGGCTGCTAACAGACGCCCTGGCAGCTAGAACCTGCAGATGGTGCTCACGGGAAGAAGATGCTCAAACTGGGGACTCCAAATGACAGTTTGGTGCCTGGGGACCCTGTCCGCATGGCTTCCGTTTCCCTGATTCAGTGAGCAAGGGCCTGGTAGTCCCACACAGGGGCAGCCCCTCCACGCTGAGTCAGAGCCCTCAGGTTGCAGGAGGCCCCTCCCGCCCCGGCCCTCAAGGCCCTCCTCGGCCTCCTGACCCCGACGGGCCTGACCCTGACCTGGGACAGAAGAACATGAAGCCATGGCCTACGGAGGGCACCTGAAGTAGGGCAGGCAGGGAGCAGGGGCCCCTGAGAGCCCCAGGAGGAGGGCTGTGGGATCCCAGGCCCTACAGAACGAGGAGGGAGGAAAGCTCAGGCCGAGTGGGTGTGAGAGCCCCTGGGGACCCCATGGGCAGCCCTGGTGGACCCCCAGCCCTCACCTTGAACCCGATGCCACCTTTCTTACAGCACAGGCAGGCCAGCATGAGGACGATGACGGTGAAGAGTCCAGAGAAGGACACGGCCACCACGGCCAAGGAGGACGACCACGAGAGCTCACTGAGTGGGGCACCGTCTGCTAAGAAGGGAACACATGAGGGGCAGAGCTGGGCATCCAGCAAGGGCCCGGCCATCCTTCCCCCAAACCCCATCCCACCCTGGACCCCCACATTCTGCGCTGGGCCTCAGCACCAACTACTTGCTCAGGGCAGCTGTCCAGGACCCTGCACCCTGACAAGGCCCAGAGCCAGTGGACAGAGCCTGCGGTCCTGTGGCTGACCACTGAGGGCCACTCTGCCCTCAGTGGGGCACATCAGCTTGGCAAAGTGGCCAAACTGGGCCCAGCTCCTGACACAGAGGTTCACAGACATCTCTGTGAGATCAGGGTTTCAGGGGCTGTGGGAGGACCCCTCCATTTCTCTCCTGGACTCTGGGCACCCTACTCTGTCGCTCTGACGCTAGGAGGCATCACAGACATTGCAAGGAGGAGCAACCACAGAGCTGGCTGCTGGCCACTGGCCACATGCTGGGGCCTAGACAGCTGGAGGCTGGGGCCTTGTGTTCTAAGCCTGTTTCCTCCAAAGTGCAGGGAGCTCCCTGGACCTCAGAAGGTGGCCCTCTATGTACCAGGCAGGAGCTGCTCCAAGTTGTCCCATGCCCGACCCACCCCCAAGGCCCCTTGCTACTGCTGCTTCTGTCCCGGATACAACAGGAGCCCCTCCACCCCCTCTGCAGCACCTGGTTCAGGTGAGCTCCATCACCTCAGATGGGAAAACAGAGGCCCCCAGGCCCCCAGCACAATGTGCCCCCCAACTCTGACTACTGAGCTAGAGGCTGGCTCCCAATCAGGGGTCCCCAGAAGCAAGCACAGGGATTGGGGCTGATGGGGCATCTGGGAGGGCTGCCTGGAGGTGATGTGAGTGTGAGGCCTAGAGAGATACAGCCTTGAATTCCCACTCTGGCTGCCAAAGCCATTCCTATACCCACACTTGGGGAAAAGATGGGCTTCAGGCAGCTGGTGTAGGCAGGCAGGGGTAAGGGATGAGAGGAGAGGGTCACCAGCTCAGCCTGCGCATGAAGTCCCATGTAGAAGGCAGCCACCCATGGCCATGTCCCCATCCTGCAGGACCCTAAGCAGATGCCCTTGGAGGGCCTTCACAGGTGAGGTCCAGGGCGAGCCCGTGTGCATGCATGGCGTGGGCCTGTGCGTGTGCACTTGCCTCACACATGTAAGCATCACTGTGTCCTCACGCCCAAGACATACAGGTGCGCAGGTGCCCGGCAAGGACTTGCAGGCGGGCGTGCTGAGCAGCCTGGCACCTCCGGGCAGCAACAAGTGCCCTGAGGCCTGCATTGTTGCCATGGTGACCCGCTTTCCTTTCTCCATCTGGTGCCCAAAGCAGCACGCACCCCCCTCCCACCCACCTCTGCCTGTGAGGGACAAACTGCCCACTTGGAGGCCTCAGGGCCTGGAGCTGGCCGTCTGGTCCTCAAGGATGGTAGCAGGCACTACAGCCCATCACCCACCCACCTTTTGGGGCCACTCACGCCTCACCACAGGCAGGATGCACTGCAGCCACCCTGGCCCTTCCTCCCAGCCAGGCTGCCAGCCCTGACCACAGAGGGCCATGGGGAGGTGGGGTCACTCGGCACCACAGAGGGTGGGCAGAGGGGCACTGAGCAGGCCTGCTCCATCCACCCATGTCCCGAAGTGGAGGCCAGCAGCAGGAAGATGACCCAGAGGGCAGTGGGGGGGGCACACAGGAGGCAGTGTACCTGAGCTCACGTCTGGAGCCCCAGCCAGGCCAGGTGGTGGAAACCACAACCCGACTCAGGCAATCCACCCAAGACCTTTCTCCAGACTCATCCCCAGCCCTTCTGTGACAGGGACACAGAGGCCCATGGGTCAGGAGGCTTGGTCCAGGCCTCCAGTAAGCTGTCCCATGGCGCAGCACCAGGCGGAGAAGGCAGGCTCCTTGGCTCCTTCCAGACTCAGCCCTCAGCTGTGCCGGCTCTCGGCCGCCCGCACACCCTCAGCTTGAGACTCCCCCGGCAAGTCTCCCTGCACCTATGGCAGCAGGGGCCCTGCAGCCTGGCTCACTGGGCGTCAGCTCCTAGGACAGACAAGCCTGACCCCAGATGACCGGGACTGGGCATGGTGCTGTGGGGCCCCATCGCACCTGCCAAGACGGCACAGCACACGTGTGCCTGCACTCGGGCACACATGCAGCCTTCCCATGACATGCAGCGGACACTGTGCACGGGCCCACACAAGCGAACGTGCACACAGACACACATGCACACACCACACGCACATGTACACGCACCCACACACAGGCACACACCGTGTGCACATGCGTGAATGTGCACATGTACACACATTCCCTTCTGTCCCCACAAGCCTACTCCGTAGTATCATCTCCACTTTTCAGGTAAGAAAACAGAGTTACAGATGCACCCCCAGAAACGCCCCGCAGGTGTGCCGGGGGTCAAGGCCGGCCCTGCCCAGCCCTGTGTTCTCTCCTCCATGAGCCGTGGCGGGGGCGCCCCGCTGTCCCCTCGGGATCTGCTCCCACTATCAGGAAGGCCTGCCCTCCTTTCCTTAGCCTCAGGGCTGAGTCCCTGCTTGGTTCAAGGGCTATAACCACCCTCTGGGAGCCAAGAGAGCCTGGGAACCACCGGTCACCCATGTTGACTGACAAAGAGAAAAGCCCCGGGACCGTGAGGGGATAGGGCATCACCTCAGGTGTGATTCTGGGGGGTAACCCGGCTGCAGGACACCTGGGCACCAGTACATCCTAAGGGACCCCCGGGGCTCACAGTGCTAGGGAAGCCACGTGGCACCTTGGGGCTGCGTGGAGGACCAAGGATGTGGAGGGCTGGGTAGAAGTGGCAGGGGGAGAGTTAGGCCCTTGGATCAAATAAGTCAACCCGGAGCCAGCCTGGCTCTGCTGGTGAAGGAGGTCCAGACACAGACGGGCCAGCGGAGAGCCCTGGGCTATTAGGCTGGAGGGGGCAGTGATAAGAACCCGAGTTATAAAACCCACCCAGATACTTGAGATGGGCACCAGCCCTGATGCTTTTTGTCCGTGTTGTCTGCACACACAGACTTCCTACCTCTGTCCACCAGGGGGCGAGGGAGCAGAGACCGGGAAACTATTCCCTCCGGGGGTGTTCACAGCCGGACACAGCTCAGCAGCGCCAGCGGGGTGTGGAGGGTGGAAAGGGTCGCAGGGGGAGGATGGCGCCTGCGAATGCCTGTCCCGACAGGCAGGCCTTGCCCAGCTGGGCCAGTCAGCCCTCTAGGCAACGCCTGGGAGACAGGGGCTGGGCTGGCCACCAGCCCGTCCTGATGAGTCTGGAGACTTCGTGCTGCCGCTCCGAAGGCGGCAAGCAGGCCGCGCACCCTCCAGGGCATCTGCATGTTCAGCTGGGCCAGGCTGAGCCCTGAGTCCTCAAACTCATCCATTCAGCCGCGTCCTTCTCTGGGGCTGTGGGGACCAGCTCTGCTGAGATGTGGGAGGAAGATGGCAGAACCAAGGCCAGAAGGAGACGGATGGGAGGCAGAGGGAGGAGAGCAAAAGAGGACAGGGATAGTCCTGGACCTCAAACAGGAAGGCTTTGAATGGGGCCCTGCCCTCCTGGGTGTGGCCCCTACCTGTGGAGTTCCACCCACCCAGGTATAGCTCCAGCCTCACCAGCCCAGGCAATCCCACCCACAGGTAGGCACGGCCCTACCTTCACCTGGTGAGTCCTGCCCTCAGCCAGGCAGCCCCACCCACATCCAGGCACGGACCCACCCTCACCTGAGGCCCCGCCCACACTCAGCCCCACCGAGGCCCCACCCACACCCATTCGGCCCCTCCCATACTCTAGTCCAAGGCCCCGCCCACTCCGGGGGCCTCACCCTCACCCATGAAGCTCCGCCCCTGCCTTTCTGAGGGGCGGCTCTCTGGAGTTGCTCAGGGCCGAGGGGCCAGCTGGGCACCAGCTCTGCCTACAGCCCTCGAGGTCCAGCCACCGGCTTATCCAGTGTGACCCTCACCCCTGCCAGGTGGCACTCTGGCTGCTTTATACCTTCAGTCCAGAGGAGCCGGGTCCTCCGGGGACCATTGACAGGTGAGCAGAGGCTTGGTGTGACCAAATTTATGGCTGGTATGGGGACAGGGGCCTGCTTGAGGGGACACAGCCTAGTAACTCCAGTGTAAGGACACGTCCGGGCAAGGGGCCCTTCCCAGGAGGGATGGCGGGGCTCCATGTGCCCTGCCCAGCCTTGGCTAACCCCGGTGGCAACAGGGACCCTGTGGCTCTGCTAGGTAACCGCTGTGCCAGCCTCGATCCCAATGGGGTCTCAGGCCTCCGTCGCTATTTCTGCGCAGCCGCTGTCTAAGCGCTCTCTGTCCATGGTTCTGTCACCATGGGCCCCTGGGCGCTGTCCCTAAACACTGCCCTCACAGCAGGTAGGAAGGCTGGGGACCCCAGGAGCTGCAGTCCAGCCCCTCCGAAGACAGGCCCTGACGGGAGGCAGCAGATCCTACGGCTTCCTGGGGTCAGGGCTTCTACCCAGGCACTGGCCAACCAAGTGTGGCCACACGTGGCTCTGGGGAAGGCGTTGCCAGAGTTGGGTGGGGAGCCTTTCAACCACAGGAAGCCCCACCTGCCCAGGAGACACCTCCACGGGCTCCAGGGGCACTTGGTGCTGGGGTCCCGCCCCACTCTGCCTGTCCGGGTGCCCCCTGCAGGAGACGGCTGCTGCGTACTGACTTGTAGGGAATGGGGGCTCCTGGCCATAGGGAGGAGCGGCCACCTGCCACCCTCTGCAGCATGGCAGAGACGGCTCCAGGTGGGTGACTCTGCCTGGGGTCCATTGGGCAGGAAGTCCCTGCCAAACTGAGAGGGAGCAGATAAAACACAGGTCGGCATTTCAGGGCAGCCTGGGGTGGAAAAGGCCAACTCTGCTACCCGCAACTGTGGGGCCCTGTGGTGGTTAGGCTGGATTGGCTTTGGGATTCACCAGGGTAATTGGTAGAACACACTTTTGCGTGTGTTTAGGTAGGTCAAGGAGGTACAGCCTTGGGGTTTTTTGATTTATTCATTCATTTACTTATTTTTGAGTTTTTTGGGGAAGATTTTTGTGGGTTTTTTTGTTTTGTTGTGTTTTTGTTTTTTGGGTTTTTTTTTTTGGAGACAGAATCTCACTATGTAGTTCAGGCTGGCCTCAAACTCACAACAATCCTCCTGCCTCGGCCTCCCAAGTGCTGAGATTATAGACATGCACCACCACACTTGGCTATTTTTGAGGGGTTTTTTTTGGTGGGTACCGGGGTCGACCTCAGGACCTCGCGCACCAGCAGGCACCCGTGCCGCTGAGCGATATCACCGGCCCTCTTCTCGTATGTGGGTACCGGGAGTCGAACTCAGGACCCCACACTTGCCAGGCAGGCACTTATGCCACTGAGCCATTGCACCGGCCCCTATTTTTGAGTTTTTGAGAGAGGGCGTCACTATGCAGTTCAGGCTGGCCTTGAACTCACCATGTAGCTCAGGCTGACCTCAAACTCATGGAGATTCTCCTGCCTCAGTGTCCTGAGTGCCAGGATCAGAGGCGTGTGCCACCTAGCCCGACATGGCCTTGGGGTTTATATCCAATCCTTCTGCCCTTCCTCTCTGGCACTGTCCCCGCTCTGCTTCCCAGCTTCCATGCACTGAGCAGCTTTGCTCCACCAGCCCCTTTCAACCTGATGTCTCTGTCTGGGAGCCAAGTGACTACGGACTGAACCCCCGAAATCATAAGCCAAATCAAACTTTTCCTTTACATTGTGACTACTGTGTCCAGCAACTGAAAAGTTGACTAATACAGGCCCTGAGCCCCAGCCTCCCTATCTGGAAGTGAGGTTCCTTCCCCCACAGGGTTGCCCAGTTCATATAGTATGCAACAGAGAGATGTCACCCTTCCATGTCAGTCAGGGCTGGCACCCTAGACTCCCCCACCAGAAGACCCTGTCCTCTCATCAGTGCTCCAGGCTTGTGCTGAGCCTGTGGCTTGAACCTGGCAGTGTGTGGAGTGACCGCACCCCCCAAGGCCCTGTGACACATGCCCCCACCCACACTGTGTGAAGGGGAGCTAGACACATACAGGCTGGGTCATCTGCCATGTCCCTCCACCGTCAGACCCTGTCTGTGAACTGGGCCCCATTAACACTGAGTTCCTGGCCCCATCCCCTAGAGTGGTTCAGGAGGAATGAGAGGCCCCCTGGCCCCCTTCCAAAGCAGGACCGCTGGTGAACGGCTGAGGGTATGCTGCCCACCCAGAGACAGGCACGAGTTCCCTGGACCTGGTGGCCTTGAGCTATACCCTACCACCACTTTGAGGCCACCACCACCCAGGCCGTGGCAGTCTGGTCTGCTGAGAGACTCACAGGGCTGGACACGGCCACTTCCTGACCCCCAGGGTCAGGTGCCTCTCTATGCACCCCCAGATGACAGGGTGGGGGCAGGGCACTCATGGCCTGCCCCACCCCAGCCCCAGACCTCCCTGAGCCAGCCCCACCTCCCAGGGAAGGCCCTGCCAAGGTCATAAAAGTGACCAGTCCTTCACTCCAGGCCACCGGGAGGGTTTTGGGAGTGACCTAGGTGAGGCAGAGGTGGCCCTGCTGCTCAAGCCCTGGACTCTGTGCTGCGTCTCCAGGAGAGGCAGATGCGAGGGATGTGTGGGGGCCTGGGTGGGGGGCTAGAGGAGACAGGCAGGGGCCTCCCAGAGATTAAGGGGCAAGGGCTGACCCCCACACTCAGCGCAACCCCTGAGTCACATCTTGGGTGAGGAGAGCCCCTCTCTGTGATTATCAAAGCTTCTGTTTTATCTGACAGTTCACACAGGAGGCTCTGCAGAGTCCAGGCCTCTCATCTGCTCCCACTTCTTCCTGCCCACTAAGGGGGACACCTCTGACAGCGCTCTGGACAGGTAGGGGCTAACATTTGGGAAGGAAGGGCCAAAGAGCAGAGCCTGCTCCTCCTCTGAATGCAACAAAGCCCGCAGTGCCGCCCGCCGCTGTGGCCCCAGCTGGCAGGGATCTGCGCACCAGGAGGGGGCCAGCGGGCTTAAGAAGCCAGGCCTGGCAAGTGGGCTGTCCCGCCTCATCCTCACCAGTCACCAGACTGCTGCAGTGCATCTAAGCCAACTGCAGCATCTTAAAAGAAAACAGGTAACCAGCAGGGGTTTTGTTTTTGTTTTGTGTGGTGGCTGATATCGAACGCAGAGCCTTGCACCTACTAGGTGAGCACTGTACCACTGAGCTACGCTCCAGCAGCACTCTCCCGGATGGAGATGAGTTTTTAAGCTAAAAGCAATAGAAGGAATAAAAAAAAAAAAAGATGAGAAATCTGGCTACGAGAAGATGTATGATCAGTAAAAGTCCCCAAATTAAAGGCACACAGCACACCAGGAAAAATGACTCATCAGAAAGTATGTCATTACTGTACAGAGCACATAATCTGCAAAAAACAATACTTTAAGAGCCCAAAACACAAAGAAGGAAACCATGTGACACCAGCTCATAAGTGAGCAAATATAAACCATCCACCCCCCCAGGGCATGTACAGCTTTGATCATAATTTTAAAAATGCTTATATTTTTGTCATACTGGAGATTGAACCTAGGGCCTTCACGCTAAGCTACATCCCCTGCCCCTCTCTTTATTTTTTATTTTGAGACAATGTCTTGCTAGGTCACTAAATTGCCCAGATTGGGCCAGAACTTGCCATCCTCCTGCCTCAGCCTCCCAGAATGCTAAGATTTCAGGTGTGCATGCTGTATCCACCATCCGATCAGTGGGAGATTTTAGTGAGAGTTGGAAAACAGAGCCGCTGCCCAGGCTCTCCGGCCGGTGGTAAATGGGACAGCCTCAGAGCCCAGCCTGCCCTATGGTCAGGTAATGCCCCATTGAGGATTTCAAACCAAAAAAAACACTAGGGACACAGAAACCCAGAACAAAAGTGGATGAAAGAATGGGTAAATCAAGGCCACAAACAGAAAAACCTCTCCACACAAAGCTGTTCGCTGCAGTGGTATTTACAGAGAAGAAATCACCCCGAATATTTAACAATGAAAGAGTTCCTTAAATAAAAACAGCGGCATATTTGTAAAAGAAGACATAAAAAGTGAATTTAAAAAGATGTTTTAGGGCCGGTGAGACGGCTCAGCGGCTTAAGCGCCTGCCTTGCAAGCGCGAAGGCCCGAGTTCGACTCCCGGATCCCACATACGAAAAAGGGGCCGGTGATATCGCTCAGCGGCACGGGTGCCTGCTGGTGCACGAGGTCCTGAGGTCGACCCCCCGGTACCCACAAAAAAAAAAAAAAAAGATGTTTTAAATAAACAGGGAGACGGCAATACCACAATGTCACACGGATTAAGAGCTGGAGGGCACACGTGAAGCATCTGGGCGTGAGGGGGCACCTGTGACGCTGGCTGAGGGTCAGGGCTCACAGGCGTGAACAGAGCCATCTCCACAGCCAGGAGCATCTTTGAAATATGTCAAAACTCCTGAAGTACAGAGGGGTGCTTTAGTCTACACTGATTTACTTCAATAAAGCAAAACCCAAGCGCAGAATACAGACCACAAATACCAACCACAACTATCCCAAAAAAGGTAAAGCTGGAAGAAAATACCCCAAAATGTGAAAAGCGATTTCCTTGGCTGGCAGAAACCTGGGTGGTTTCATTCTTCATGTTTTCTACAATAAGCACCCACTGTTGAAAATGAGAGGAGATATAATTCTATTTCATTACCACCAGATCTAATGCAGTCACTTCTTTCTTTAAAGAACCTCAAGGCCAGATCCCCACCCTGGGGTCTCAGATCCTGGGGTCTCCACCAGCCCTGTCTGCCTGCGCTGATCGTCCTCTGCTGGAACACGGGTCTCACTGGCCAAGGCCTCTGCCTTGTGCAAAGACAGCTCATGAGATCCTAGACATCCCTGCCCTGTCCACAGGGTGCCCTACCTGCCCAGGCCTGGCCCAAAGCCTCAAGGGAGGGCTGGCTCCCAGCCCATGAAGTCCCACAAGGAACGAGGTGGTTGGGGACACTGGAGGCCATGCAACCTGGCCCCAGAGGACACCCTGAACAAAAGGCACAGGATGCAGCAAGGGAGGGACTACCAGCATCCGAAGAACCTCAGGAGGCTGAGGCAGGAGGGTTGCAAGTTCCAGCCCAACCTGGCCAACTTAGCAAGATCTGTCTCAAAATAAAAAGTAGGGCCAGAGATACAGCTCAGTGGCACAGTGCTTGCCTGGCAAGCGCAAGGTCCTGAGTTCAATTCCCTGCACCAAAAAAAAAAAAAAAAAAAGAAAAGAAAAAAAGAAAAATAAGGGGGTGCTGGGTACATGGCTTAGTATGAAAGCCCTAGGGTCAACCCCCACTACCACAAAAAAAGTAAGGAAAAGAAAAGACAAGAAATGAAAAGAAAGAGAAAAAAAAGGGAGGAGTGGACAGGCAGGCAGGCAGTCCCCTAGGAGCCTCCTGGCAGCTGCCTCAGTCTCCTCAGGGTGCTGGGGGTGATGTGCTGTATGGAGGACAGGGAGAACAGCCTGACCCTCAAGGACTGGCAAAAAAAAAAAAAATAAATAACTAGTATTGGTGAGGAAGTGGTGAGCTGAGACGCCTCAGGGCGGCGGGGGCAACAGCTCTGTGCTTCCTCTATGGGCACGGTGCAAGTCCAGGGACATGGGGCATCCTGCCAGGCAACTCTAGAGACAGCAAGGGGTCCTAGGAGATGGGGACCTCGGGGACATAAGAATGTTTTGGAAGCAGAGAAGATGGCCACATACCACTGTCACGTCACAAAGCCACCCAAAACCTCCTGGAAAGGGAGCCATGTCCACAGCAGATGACTGTCCTGGGGACCCCTTCCCAGGACCCCATCCAGCTTCTCAGCCCAAGGTCCCATTCTGCAGCCCCTGCGGAGGTGAGGCATGGGCATGCCAGGCCTCTGAGGACCTTCTGGCACCAGCCCCACCCCTGCTGCCCGCCCACCTGGTGATGCAAATGGGATCTGGGCAGGAAGGAACTCGTGCAACCCAGGCAGGGCCACTGCTGCTGGGAAGCCAAGGCAGCCAGCCCCACAAGGGCGCCCGGCCAGGGCCACCCCTCCCCAAGCGTCTGTCGCAGATGCCCCCTCCAGCTCCTGGCTGGAGCACACAGCAGGGTTCTGGGGTTCCCGGGGCAGGGGAGGAGGAGGGATGCCCTGTCCCCCACAAGGCATCCGAGGACAGCAGAGCTGTGGGACTGAGGTCAGGGCCTCCTGGCAAAGGTTTGCCCAAGCCCAGACACAGAGGAGCAAACTTCCCAAGCAGGGACACAAGCGCCTTGTCCAGGTAGAGCACGGAAGCCAGCCTGGCGCCACCTGGTCCTCCTGAAGAACCCAGCCTCCCCAGCCGCTGTCACTGGACCTGTCTCTCCAGAGTCCCACGGGACAGAGACCACGTCCAGAGGTGCCCCGCTCCCACAAACTGGGTACTTCCAGATAGCCCCCAGCCCCACAGGCAGGACACTGAGGCCCACCCTGCGCACCTCCAAAGCAGATCCCACTGATCCCCAAGCTGGGAGAGGAGACTGTGACCCCCAGAGGCACAGGCACAGCCCTTCCCACCCCAGCTCCTTCCCAGCCGCCTCAGCCCCAGGGGCCCCCAACAGGCTCCCTCAAGAGAGCTGAATGTGGGTGTCCGATGGCTGAGAAGCCACAGCCATTCTGCCAAATGAGGTGTAACCCACAGGGCCAAAGCCAGCCCACCGCTCGCAGCCACCAGGCCTTGGACAAACTGGCCAGTTCAGGCCCAGTCCCCCTTCCAAACAACCAGAAGGCATCATGCTGGCCAGCAGCAAGGTGGCCAGGGTGGGGCTGCAGGCACAGTGAGCCATAGGGTCAGCCCCTTGGCAGGTGGACCACAGGAGGGGAGGCCACATGGTCACCACAGCATTCCCAGACCATGGACCCAGCTCCAGAGGGCAGCAGGAGGTGGGTGAGAGTGGTGTTGGTCTCCTTTCTGTCCTCAGTGTGGACTGGGAAATAAAAGGTCACCAGTACCCGGAAGCCTAAGAGAAGAGACTGGAGCTGGGGAACTGGGAGGAGCCCAGGGAAGACGCACACATTCCCACTCCTCACACTGGTGCCTAATGCACACAGGCACCCACGTGGACACATACGTGCATGCCCAACAGCCACGCGTGCAACCGTATGTATTCACACACTTGTGCTCAAACACATGCAAGCATGTCTGCCCTCCCACCCATGCATACGCTCACATATGACTTCGGTACACACATGCTCACACACGTACACACACAAGTGCATACGTATCCTGTGTGTGCACCTCTTACAAGGAGATCCATATGTTCACACGTGCACACCCTCCTCACACTGACCCCACCCCCACGGCCCTGAAGCACACACAGGCCACTCTTCGGGGAGCACCAGCCCTGGATGCCCTGTGTCTACTCCCTATGCAGGGACCCCCACAGGGCTCCCCAGAACTCTCCTAAGACCCTAAAACCTACCTAGTCTGCCCCTCAGCAGGCTGTACTGAAATCAACACCCAGGCACCAGGGAGGCCCAGGGAGGAAAGCAAGTCTTGCCAGCGTGACACTTGCTGGTGACAAGCCTGTTCTAATACACGATGAGCCCAGTGCAGAGTTCCTCAGCACCCCCCTGCTCTCTCTGGCAACCTAGGGCCCTCCCCAAGGCTGGCCTTCAAAAAGGGTGGTGCTCAGGATGTCCCCAGCCCCAGAAACCCTGTGCCCATGATAAAAAGCCCCCAGCTGACAGCTTTCTGAGGTAGTGAGGTCGCGGTCCCACGGGGTCCTCATTGCTCTGTCCCTAGGGCTGCTCCCTGCGCCACACACTGCCCTCTCTGCACGGACATCGGCTCACCTTGGCCCCAGCCTCAGCCCCCTGGCATTCTTCCCTCGACTCCTAGTCACCTTGGGACCCAGCCCTGACACCACCAAATGCCAGCAGAGGCGAAGGGGCCATGAGGCTCAGCCCTGCCACACAGGAGCCATCAGTTCCGGCACCCAAGCAGCGGAACCTAGTGCCATGCCCATCAAGGGCCCCGTGAACAGAGAGTGGGGTGGGCAAGGCCTCAGAAGCCCCATAGCCACAGAACGGCTGGGGCAGGGCCCAGGCCAGGTGTAGCTGCAGCTACGGGCAGCTCTGTGCCTATGGCCTGGCAGAGGCAGGTCGAATGGGACTAGCACAGGCTGAGAGCTGGCACAGGATCACCCACCCAGCTGATTACCCCCGGGGGCCAGGAACGGCCTCTTAGGAATGGCTGCTTGGCTCTGATTCCTGGTAACTTCCGGGGGGACCAAGACACCTGCACCCAGCGGTACCTGTCGCTGCTTAGTTCCCTGGGCTCTGGAGGAGAAACGGGGGTATACACCTCCCCAGGTGTAAATACGCCCACCGCCACAGTTCAGGTTGTACAAAGCTAGGTACAGTCAACTCAGCACACCCTGCCGCACCCATCACCAGGCAGGACAAGGCCACCAGGAAGCCGACAAGCAACGAGGCTGTGAGGACATGCGTATCTGACAGGACCCATCCAGAGCATATCAGGGCTGCAGGCAGAGCTACGAGAAGGCTCAGGCAGCATTCACAAAGGGGACTCTACGAGGCCACCAGGTGCCTGGAAAGGCGCTCAGTGCCTCCGGCCATCAGGAGGCTGGGGTCCAGACAATGGACTTCACCTGGTGCTCCCGGGAAGGGCAGGCACAGAAAAGGTCTCCCACAGGGAGGACACGGGATGCAGGCCTCCAGGGAGACCCTCTGCAGGGCCCAAGAATGTGACACACCACATCCCGAGGCCCTAGCCCACCAGTGCACACACGTCAAATGGTACAGGGTAGCGTGACAGGAGGCCATGTGACTTGCTGGCGGGAGAGCGTCCAGAAGGGCTGACTTCAGATGGGAAACAGATCTGAGGGTGCCAGGACAGGGTCAGCTGGGGGTGGGAGTGATGGCTAACGGGTGTGGGGCTTTCATGAAGAGGACAAAAATGCTCCAAAATTGACAGCGGTCATGGCTGTACAGCTCCATGAATCCGCAAAAGCGTGGCCTCTACACTAACTGGATGAACTGTAAGGTATGCAAATTAAACCTCAGTGCGGGTAAGGGAGCGGGGAGCGAGGCCTCCCCTCGGTGCTCCCAGTGGCACCTCACAGAACAGCCCAAATCCAGACAGAACTGAATGCTCACCCGCCAAGCAGCAGATGTGCCATCGCCAGGACTGGCAGTGCGGTGGCCCAGGAGCTATGACAGGGCCGGGGCCAAGGGGGCTGCCCGGGCTGGGGGCGCTGTCACGTGGGTGCATCCAGCTGTGGCAAATCCACTGAGACAGCAGCACCTTTGCCGGAGGCCGTGTTCAGCAGGAAGCCGGCAGCTCAAGGAAAGGCTGCTCAGGCCAGGACCACGGACCATGGACCACGGACCACGGACGGCTCCAGGCAGCAAGCAGAGAGGAAACCCAACGGGACAGGAACCCCAAGCCGCCACATGCCTCTATCAGGTGACGGCCCACCTGGATGCCCCCTGGCCTGGCGATGGGCCGATAGGTCACCCTGAACAACCAGGTGCGGGAACTGCAGGACCCTTGCTAAGGGAAACCCAGGCTCCTTGTTCAGAACATGAAGAATGTCAAGCCAGCCGGGCAGAGCGCGAAGCCAGAGGGGCCCAACCGTGTGCAGGACCCCATAGAGGACTCGCCCTCCACAGGCACTGTCTCCACCTCAAGCTCAAGACCAGCTGCCCAGGGCAGCCTGATGCCAGGTGCCCAAGCAAGAGACCAGGAGGGGCTCCCTGGCAACCTGGGCCAGCGGGTGGAGCTAGACTCCACTCTCTCAGCAGGGAGGTGGAGTCTCCCCCACATCTTCAGGGGGTGGGGCCAGAACAGGCGTGGCCACCCCTCCAGAGGCGACCTTGGGACTGACCCGGTGAGCCACCCACAACCTAACCTCAGCCACTTGTGACAGGTGACCCGATGCCCAGAACTGCCCCCTGTGGAAGCCCGGCATACTCTGGTGTGGCCATGTTCTCTGGCAGCGTCCTTGCTGGAGCAGAGGCCCATGGCCAATGTTCCCACCCCCACGCCAGTGTGGCCTGCGTCTTCCCAGAAAGCCCCATGCACCCTACCAGCTCCGGTGGCTGCTCCCGCGTGGCTCCAACTGCAGCTCTGCCCCAGTTAATCCCCACCCACCCTTGGGCCTGTCAGAGAAAAGCAAGGGACACTGTGTGACACTGCCTATGGTGACATTCTCAGGCAACTGTCCGCCCAGACAGGCAGCCTGGGAACTGGCTGCGGCCCCGCGTCCGCTGCCCTCATTTCCTCTGTCAGCTTCCTCTGTGGGGGGCAGGGAGGCCGTGGCTGCTCTCCTGTGGCCACCAGCTCCTCTGTGACAGCCAGGCAGGGCCAGCCAAGGGGCCCAGAAGCCAATAGTCCACAGGGGGGCAGCACAAGGGTCTCCCCACCCCAGACATGGCTCCTGAGCCCACTCTGTCCTGGCCAGCTAGGGACAAGACAGCAGGGCCCAGTGGCCCTGGACAGCAGGCCAGGGTCCCCTGGCAGTGGTCTGCATCAGACTCCACCCAGGGTGAGGCCAAGTTGGCTTTCCCGGGCCCAGCTTTAACCCCAAGATGCCCAAGACACAGGAGAGGGGCAGCCGACCCACAGCAAGAGGGCTGGTGGGGACATGTGGCCAGGGACAGCAAGGGCATCTTTCCAGATTTGCCCCCCACCTACCTTGTCCCTCCAGCCCACCTTGCCTCCGGGGACCAGGCAGTAACCACTGCTGCGCACAGCCCCACATGGTGTGGGTCTGGGGACTGCCACCAGCCCACGCCTCTTCACAGTCAAGTGAGCTGGTGGGCTCCGAGGCCGAAACGTGCGTGTCCCCTCACCTTACTCCAAGGATATCCCACCGAGGGGTACTGCCACCTGCCCACAGTACGTGAAGCAGGAGAAGCCACCACCTCTGGCCCCAGGAGCTGCTCAGCCCAGCTTCCTGGGGCTGCTGAAGCAAAGCACCACAAACTGGCAGCTTAAGCCAGACTTCATTCTCTCCGTTCCAGAGGCCAGAAGTCTGAGATCAAGGCACAGGCAGGCCTGTGCTCACCCCAGTGCTCTAGGGGAGGGTCCTTCCTGCTTCTTCCAGCTCCGAGGCTCCAGGTGTCCCTTGGCTTGTGGCTGCGTCATTCCAGTCTCTGCCTCCCTCTTCACACGGCCATTGTCTTAGTTACTTTTCTTGTTGCTGGGACAAAATACCCGACATCCAAAGTTAACGAGGGAAAGGTTTATTTAGCTCACAGTTTGTAGAGGTTTCAGTCCATAATCAGCCAGCTCCAAGGCAGGGTGGCGTGGCAGACAGGCATCACAGAGGAGAAACAGTTCATGGTGGGTGGAAGGTAGCAAAGCAACAAGGGACAAGACAAGCCTGTTTTTGCCCCTGTGTTGTATCCAGGCTACCAGGTCTAGGGCAGTGCCAAACCAATCAGTGGACTGATTTAGTAATCGCCCACCCTTAATCCTAGCACCCTTGATCCTACCATTGCACCATGAATCAATCACACACTCTAGATCCAGCCAGCTCTGCAAAAGCCCCACCTATGATTGTGTGAGGCTTTGAGGGGACATCCGGACACAAGCCCTAACAGCCATCTTCCTGTGTGTCTCTGTGTCCCCCTTACAGGGACACCAGCCACTGGATTTAGGGTCCCCCCACCTTCCTCAGTATGACCTCATCTTAACTAATTACATCTTCAAAAACCCTATTTCCGCTGGACACAGAGGTGCGAGCCTGCGATCCCAGCACTCTGGGAGGCTGAGGCAGGAAGATCTTGAGTTTGAGTCCCTCCTAGACAGCCTAGTGTCCCCAAATAAAAAACAAAAAGTGCTGGAGATGAGTGCAAAGGCCCTGTGTTCAATCCCCAGTGCCACAAAATAAAAAGATGCTAATTCCAAATAAAGGCCTACACTGAAGTTCTGGGTAGGTGTGAATCTGGGCGACATCATTCAAACCAGCACAGACCTCAAGGGGAGCCCCTTAGGTGGGGCCTGGGGCACAGGGAGGAGCCCTCACATCCAGGGGAGCAGGCTGCCCTGGCCACAGGGAGCAAGAGCTGCCAAGCCCACTGGGCAGAGAGACACCAAAAAGTCAAGACACTTGTCCATGGTCACATGGCAGGGCCAGTGCCAGGCTGCCCTCTTCCATGGAGAAGAGCAAAGGCTAGGGACAGGGCAGGTGTGGAGGGGACTTGGTGTGCCCTGAAATGCAAGGTGGCACTCAGGGGACCAATGCATTCCAAAAGACACAACAAAGACAGGGCCGGCCCGGCCAGCTCCAAGGACTCAGGCCCATGCAAAAGGTGGGTCACCAGTGTGCTCAGTCCAAGGTCACCCAGGCCAGGAAGAAGATCTGCCCCTAGGAAGAACTGGGTCCCAAACAGCCCCAAATGTGGGCTCCGATTAACCAAAGTGCCAAAGGGCAAAGACAGTGGATGGCAGCAGCCCAGGGAGAGGGAGGGTGGCAACAAGAGAGGCCCCACTCGGGCGACCGTGCACTTGGAAGAGCAGGCTCTGTGCCCACATGCCACACGAGGTGGGTATGTGTGGGAACGTGTGCACACGGACGCATGTGTGTCATCTTGGTACATGTGTGAGCCGAGTGTGCTGCAGGTGCGTGTGTGAACCCATGTGCCTTCCGTGCAGCCATGGAGGTCTGGGGAGGGTGTGGGGAGGGCAGGGGCCCCGGGCGGTGGGGGAGAAACAGCCCTGTTGAGAGAGGGGCAAGCCTGGCTTCCTACGGAGTACACTAGGAGGCTGCGGCCTCACACTCACGTCATCCCAGGTGTCACGAGCTGGCCGGGAGGGGCCGCCTGCTCTGAGACCAGGCTCCAGCGAGGACGTCTCCCAGGAGCCCCTCAGCTTGCCCTGCGTCCTCAGGCCCCACGGAAGGGCCCGACTGTCAGAAGGCAGGGCCTGGACAGCCTGCGCTTTAGCCAGGCCCCACAGCCTCGGGCTGTGTGAGTGGGCTGGCCAGAAGCTTCTGGTTTTCATAGGGTGAGGGGCCGCATCCATAAGCTGGAAAGCAAGACTCCTGGGGAACACCCTGGCCCTGATACCCCTGAGTACACATGTCCTCTTGCCTGTCAGACCAGACCTGGCCAGGAGCGCATGGCCTCCTCTGCCACATGGTCACTGTGGGTCCCAAGTGTGCCCAGCCTACGCACCGAAGGAGGGAGCCATCATCCTGGGGGTCATGAAGAGCTCACCCAGAACCCCTCCTCGAGGCGAGGACTTGGGCAAGGACAGGACGTGAGCCAGAGGCTGGACCTGTAATGGAGCAGCCACGTCCTCTGTGAGCTGCCACCAACTCCAAGTACCACTGCCTGGTCCACGATGACACCTATCCCAGGAGCAAAGGAGCCACACACCACCAACCCCTCCAGCCATTTCCACCTCACAGATAAGGACACAGAAGCACAAGAGGAGACCATCAAGAGGGCACTAGAGAGCAGGAGGGCAGGCAAATCCAGCCCCTCGAGTACAGGGCAGCCTGGGCCCCCACACCTCCTGCTCTGCCCGGGACAGCTCCAGACCCAGGAGGGAGCCTCCATGGAGGGAGGCTGGGAGGGAGGAGTCCAGCCCTGCTCAGAGCACTCAGGAGAGGTAACCCCCACTCCCTCCCTCCCAGCCCAGCCGGCCAGTCCCCCAGGAGGCCACCCATCACCCTGCATTTCTCAACCTCCACACTCCCTGCCCACTTGGTCTCCCCAGGTGAAGTTTCCCTGCAGAGCTGAGCTCAGAGAAGCTGGGTACCTGGCCTGCTGCAGAGAGGCCGCTGGGTCACAACTGCCGAGAAATCCACCAGAGTCACCCCTGTCCCGTGTGCCAGGGAGCCAGTGGCAGAGCCAGGCCTCAGAGGAGGCAGCACTCCTGGGGCTCACCTGAGCGGACTGCACTGCCTGGCGGTGGATGTCCAGGCCTGGCCCCTAACACCCCATGCTGCCCAGTATGGCTGCTGGTGGTAGCGCGCAGCCCCATTCCTTGGACCTATCCTCCACCCGTGTGATCACGACGGCCCTACCCTCCGGGAGACCGTCAAGTCCTATGACAGAAGAATCCTGTGCATGGGCCAGCGCACGGCCTGGGGAGGTCAGGACCCTGTGCCTACACCAGGGCCTCCTGAGCAATCCCATAAACAAACCGCCACCGCCGCAGATGTGCCTCCCGCCGGGGGTCAGCAGCACCAGTAGGACCCGCACAGGTTCAAGAGACCCAGAAATAACCACCTCTCTCCATCTGGGACGGAAAGGCCAGCAGGCCACCGTGCGGAGGGGAGCCGCAGTACCCAGGCTGTGCCCCAGGAAGGCCACGAACCTCCACCCCCCCTCCTACTTCCATGCCCCTCCTGTCTCCACAGTTCCACAGCTCTGCACCTCCACCTACCTCTGCACAGCTCCACCTCAGGACCTCCCACCTCCACCGACCCCCACACCTCTCACCTCCGCACCTCCACTCACTCCACACTGCCACACACCTCTGCACTTCCAAAACACTGGTCCTGGCATGCAGCAGGTACTCACCAAGCATCGCACCCCCACCTGGGCCTCGCTGCAGCCATCATTATCCCATCTTACAGATGGGAAAATGGAGGCCTAGAGAGGCAAAGATGGATAGAGGGACTTCATGGGGTCAGCGGGCTCTGAACACTGGGTTAAATTAGTGGGGGAAGGGAGGGAACCTTAACTCTCCTTCTCCCTCATGTGGTGGGGACTGATGCAGAGCCCTGAAGGCCCCAGCTTGTGACCCCGGGAGGACCCCCTTCCCCCACCATCAACCACCTTCCTGGCTGAGGGACACAGCACCCATCCGAGCACACAGCTCTGGCCCTAGGCCTCCCCATGCCTCCGCACGACTCTTTTCTCTCCTAGGTCATTAACCAGACACATTGTAATTACACTGTCTGCACACGTGTGCAAGAGCAGCAAAGAGCTGCTGCTCCTCGAGGTGGGGGAAGGGCCTCTCCTGCCCCGGACAGCCCTGTCCGAGGGCCCAGAAGAGCCACTGTAAGTCCTGGCCCAGTAGAGAGCGGAGGCCAGGGCTGGGCGGAGGACTCCTCCCTGCTGTGGTCAGTCTCGCTGGCCCCACCTGGCCATCCTGAGTCTGGACTTGCCTCCCAGCAGGAAGGACCAAGCACACTGGCCAATGCCTGGCAGGGACACTTTGGGGGACCCAGGCCAGTTCTCTCACTGTGGGGATGCCTGGCCCTAATGATGGCCCGGGCCTGCTATAGCTCAGCATGAGCCCCTCCATCCCTGCTCTGAGCCTGGCCAGTCACTGCCACTGCCGCTGGGTCCTTGGACTTCCACTGATGGTGGCACTGTTATCCCTGAGCCCCTCAAGGCACCCCAGGAAGTCATTTTCTCAGCAAGTGACACCCATAGCTGTAGGCCAAGCACACAGAACTCCTGTCAGCTGCCCTCCCCCAGGAACAAATGCCTTCAGACCTGGCCCTGCCCAGGGGCCCTGTGCATCACCGCGCTCGCTGGCCCCACTCCGGGGAGGGAGACCCGGGAGAGCTGTCACGTGTGCTCCAGGCTTTGTTGAGGCTGCATCGCCCTGTGCCAGAGCCCCAGGGACATGTGGGTAGGATGCTGGGCCCCTAGGTAGGGGTTTAATCCCCCACTCAGGCCAAGCAGGGGCAAGCACTGGAGAAGGCAGAGGGAAGAAAGCCCACCCCTCCAGCAACACCTAGTGCCTCCAGCTGACCCAGCCCTTCTGCCCTCCCAAGCTGCCCACCATGGCCATGCAGCCATGGGTAAACATGCCACCACCAGGCCCACTGCTGGGCTGGGTAAGAGGCCTGGCCTGGGACAGTACCCTGTCGGCCTTACCTGCCGTCCGGGGTCCTGGCACCTGAGGCCCATGCCCAGGTCCCTACCAGGTGGGCTCTGTCCTGGAGACAAGCCCTGGCTCCCACTTTCCCCCACAGGCTACTGGGGGTCTGCAGGGCTCCCCGGAAACAGCTTCAGGCCTGGAAAGGAGCCTCCCACACAAGGCCGTGGACAGGCAAGAGACCACAGCAGGCCCGGGCCCCAGCCGGCAGACACCCCTACCCCTCCCCAAGGACTGGAGTCCTGGCAACCTCCTCTGCTGTGCACCTGGGGCCAACACAGGCCCTCAGAGCCCCTGGTACCTGCGCCAGGAGGCATCCTACAGACCCAGGGGCCCAGGGCTGCTGCCTGCGGGCAGCTGGAGGTACATTTGTACCTGGTCAGCGCCCCAACGCCTGCCCACCTCTGAAGACCTTAGGGGGTCCTGCCCTGCTGTGTTCCTCTGAGCCGGCTCAGGGTGGAGGAAGGGTTAATCTCCATGCAAAATGGGAACCCCGCGCTGGGCGGCAGCAGCTTGTCCGCAGTGGGGGGACAGGGCGGGGGTCAGCTACAGCGGGGAGCTGGCCAGGGGCTCCTGTGGACTCACCAGGGTCGAAGTGCGAGCTGAAGGCAAAGCTTGGGTTGAAGAAGGAGGACGACATGGCCAGGGCCAGCAGCACGACGGGCATCCCGGGCAGGCGCTGCCTCAGAGCGCCCGCGGCCCGGGCCCGCGCCGCGGCATCGCCCAGCGGCCGCCGCAGGTGCGGAGCGCGCGGCCCCCGCGCCCAGCGCCCCCAGCCACCGCCGCAGCGCAGGCACCAGTGGGGGCGGCGACAGACGAGGCGCCTCCGCCCGCCGCCGCGGCGCCGCGGGGCTCCGGCTGGTGCAGTCCGAAAACACGCGGGAGCGCGCGGGGGGGGACGGAGCCCCGGGGCACGGAGGCGGGGGGGGGTTGGAGATGGGGGCGCGGAGGCGGGGATGGGCCTGGGGGAGCGGGGGTGTGGGGGCGGGGGCGAAGATGGGGGCGCGGAGACGGAAGGGGGCGCGGAGGCCAAGGACACAGAGGCGTGGGAGGGTGTCGCAGAAAAGCGGGGATGGGGGCACGGACGTGGGAGGGACACAGAGGCAGGGGGGACACCAAAGCCAGGGGACACGGAGGCCCCGGGGGCGCCCGATGCGGAGACTGGTGATAAGAGTCACGGAGGCCCGCGGGCACGTAGGCCAGGAAATGAGTCGTGGGGAGGGGACAGCGACAGCACAAACCTTGGGGGGCTCGGCGGCGCTAGGGTCACTTGTAGGCGTCGGAGGTGGCGGGGTCGGGTCCCCTGCGTGCCCACTGTGCTGGGGGGACGGGGGGGCTATTTTTGCACAAGCTGCCTGCACCTGTGCCACGCTGCGACAACAGCGGCGACCGTGGAGAAGGGCTCCGCAACCCCCACCCGCAGTGAACTTCACTGGAGCATGGAGAGGCTGCCAAGCCCCCCCGCAGTGTGGCCCCGTGTCCCCCTGTGATCCCTCATCCCTCTGCCCCACCCGCAGCGCCATCTTGCAGGGCCGCCCCAGCGGTGTTGAAGTGCAGTGGAGACCTGCTGAGCTGTGGGGCACTTATTCCTGGGCCATTTGCAAAACCCCTTGGGGAGCCCAGCTGGAAGGCAGGGAGGAGGGGGTGTCCGTCCCCCAGGGCCCTAAGGACTTAGAGAGTGCCAGGGACAAGGACAGGGTGTTCAGGACCGGTCAGCAGCCTGGGGGAGGGGGTGTTGCCTTGTGTTCCCCACACACAGGCAAAGCAAGAGACCCCACCCTGACCCCTCATACTTTAGGAGTCCCCTGTTGTGGGCAGCCAGGCTCATCCAGCTGAAACCTGTGTAGCAGGCCAGGGATCCAGAACCTCCTTCCTGGCCCTGAGGCTGTGGTCACTGTTCTCAGGGGCTTTGCTGCTGTGAATAAGGGGCCGAGTGGGTGGAGTGTCACAGGAGATTTGCCCCCCCCTCAGGGTGCTCACAGGTCATCATCCACCGTGTCCTCTGGGGGCCCTGGAGGGTCATAGGTCACTGGAGAGCAGGAACAGATCATGCCCTGGAACAGGCTTTCAAGGTGGCCTCTGAGGGCTGTGGCCCAGGAGTGTGAGGGATGGGGCCTGGGTCCCCAGAGCCAGTGCTGCAGCCCCTGGCCTGTCCAGCCTGGAGGATGTCAGACCCCTGGGCCCGGGCAGCGGGGCATGACCAGTACACCAACTTGGTGCTGGTTTGGGGCTGGGGGAGGTCTCTGCCCAGACCACCAGGGCCCGCAATGACCTGCTCTAGGGGCCAGGGTCTGGAGCAGCTCACAGGAGGGTCAGGGGCTCAGCTTTCCTGAGTCTCTGTGAACAGGGTAGGCAGAAGGGGGAGCCCAATGGCAGTGGGCCCAAGAACTGGCCTCTGCTCATCCCAGGCTGGGGTCATCAGGCACCTCTAGGTAAAAGGACCCTAAAGAAGGGCCCTCCCCCATCACCGAATGTAGGGGAGGGCACGGGCCCCCAGGGCCCTTGGAGGCCCTTCAGTGACCATGGCCAGGAGCAGCAGCTGGCGTTGAAGGACACTGTTCAGTCATGCCCCATACGCAGGAAAGCCTTCCCTAGAAGGAGCTGACCCAGGGGCTGGCCTGGCATGGAGGGGGTCGCCAGTCCAAGAGGCAAACACAAGAGGCTCTGGAAGGAAATACTGGTGTGTGTGGGGGGGAGCAGAATGGGAGCCTTGCGGTGTTAGAGGGTTGGGGGGGTGGCTAGACTCCAACAAGTGTAAGGTGAGCAAGGATCCACCTGAGCAAAATTTCAGTGACACCAAAAATCTCAGGAATCATAAACTGGGCATGGTGGTACACGCCTGTGATCCCAGCACCCTGGAAGCTGAGACAGGAGGATCACGGGGAGTTCAAGGCCAGCCTGGGCTACATAACAAGATCCTGTTCCAACCACCCCCACCAAAAGAAAAACTCAGTGATTATGTCCATCAGCAGATGAACTGGCCTATGTCCGCACAGTGCCATTATTGGTCCATAGGATGAAGGCTCTGACGTGTGCTGCGGCCTGAAGAATCCTGGGATCACGGTGTTTGGGAAGAAGCCCTCACAAAAGGCCATAGAGTTCATGATTCTGAGTCCATGAAACATGCAGAACAGACAAATCCAGAGACAGAAGGTAGCCTGGTGGTTGCCAGAATCCTGGGCAGGGGAGATGGGGCGTGCTGGCAGAGCTTCTTTTTGGGGTGATGAAAATATTCTGGAATTAGGAAGAAGTGATGGTTATAAGCCCTGTGAATATGCCAAAAAAAAAAAAAAATTGCATCACTGAATGGATTGAGCTGGGCTTGGTGGCAGGCACCTGTAGTCCTGGAGCTCCAGAGGCTGAGGCAGGAGGATTTCAGGCAGTCAGGAATTCACAACCAGCCTGGACAACACAGTGAGGCCCTGTCTCTCTCTCTCTCTCTCTCTCTTTCTCACACACACACACACACACACACACACACACACACACACACGAGCAAAAATCACAGAAGTCTTTAAAATGGTGATTATTGTGAATTAGGTAACTAATATTTTAATGCAGTATTTTAAAGAGTCAGAATTAATGTAAGGAATACAAGATGAGCAAAATCCCACAGTTTTTTGTTTTGTTTTGTTTTGTTTTGTTTTTGTTTTTAATACGTGGGTTCCGGGAGTTGAACTTAGGACCTTGCAATTGCCAGGCAGGTGCTTATGCCGCTGAGCCATCTCATCGGCCCAGTCCCACAGTTTTGAACAAAGGCAGGAGCAGAAAGGCTGCTGAGCCCTCTGGAGCCTGTGGCTGCTCCTGCTCAGGATCTTGTCCTAGACCAGCATGGGACAGGAGAGGGGGACACCGTGGGCGTTCCTTCCTACATCCCACACGGGTCCTCCCTGGCCCAGGGTGGCTCCAGCAGGGTCCCCTCCACAGACTGAGACTCAGGGGCTTGGGGAGGGGCCCTGGTGTGTTGGGGGGCAGGTCAAGGAACAAAAAGGGCCCTAGGAGGAGGGTCTGGGAGTGTCCTGTGTCTTCCAGACAAAGGGCCATGCACTGTGGCTCAGAACCACGGAACCGGCCGGCCACCGGTCATTGGGTTAGGGCCTACCTGTGCCAGTTCGACCTCATCTTTTTTGCTCTTTTGCAGTGCGGGAGATGAAGCCAGGGCTTTGCCTGTGCCAGATGAACAGATGGGCACTCTGCCACTGAGCTGCACCCCAGCCCAGCATGACCTCCTCGTCATTATACCTGCAAAGACCCTGTTTCCAAGCACTGCACGGGCCTATTCACAGGTATGAGGCTAGGATTTGAACATTTCTTTTTTTCCAGGGGGACAGTTTAACCAACTACAGTAGTGCACAGTGGGGAAGACAGGGCCGAGGGGACCAGGCCAACACCTTCCTAAATTCTTCCCGTAAGTGTTTTAATCCGATTGCCAATGTGAGCATTTCTGCCCTGGATTCAACACTAACCTGTGCTGGGTACCCCAGAGGGCATCACAGGGGCACCCCTGCCTGGCAGGAGCACATCCTGCGATGGGCAGTCCCTGCACACATCCCCAGCTCTGCCTGTCCAGCTCTGAACAGCATCTCTACATGCTGGGGGTCCCCACTCAGCCCCAGCACCAGACCTCCTGGAAACACAGGGAAACTGAGGCACGGCAAAAGGGCAACTTCATGCATGCAGCAAGATAAAGCTAGGGGTGGGACCCCAGCCCATCCTTCGTGCTGCCTCTGGCTGTGACCCCTATTGGGGGTGGAGGAGGGGGTGGAGTGCTGGGTGACCCTTGCTCTCACATTACTCCGACCTGTGTGCATGCGGAGGGGTGCAGCTGCAGGAGGGCTGTCCCCACCCCAGCTTGCCCAGAGCTCCTTAGCCTGGGAATAAGTCCTGCCCCACGATGCTGCCCACCACAGCCATGCTCAGCAGGATGGGGAGAGGCAGTTCTGGCAGTTACCAAAGAGATACCACCAGTGGGCAGAGGGCAGCCTGTAAGGGTGCCCAGCCTTCGTGGGAAGGCAAGCCTGCTGCCCAGTGTTCAGAGCAGGCCAGGAGCCACCCACCCACCCAGAGTCGAGAGGCTGCGCGAGAGATGAGCTAATTCTCATCCATTCCCATGCCCAGCAGGGTAGGGCATCCAGTAGGAAGGGCCCGAACACCCTGCCCGCCAGTGCTCCAGACAGGAGGTGGGCAGTGCCAGGTGGGAGACCCGAGCCTGGGAGGGGCATCTGTGTACACATGGGACAGGGGACAGCAGCGTTGTCCAGGGCCGTGCAGTGGTCTGGTGGCCCCTGCAGGCCTGCTTCACTCAAGGGGACCAGGGCTGGGGCAGGAGGGATGGCTCCAAGCAGGAGTGGAACCAGAGGGGCTGCAGGGGACAGGCTGTCTGTCAGCTTGGGGCGGGTGCTGGTTCAGGAGGATCGGAGCCTGTGCCCGCTCTCCATCCATCCACAAGGCCGCCGGCTCCTCCGCCCCACCTCAAGCCCCAGCAGGAGGCCTGGCTGTTCCCACCTCACTCTTCCCGGGGCTTTTGCTTTATTAAAACATTCTCACAAACTCTGTGGGTTTCCTGTCTTCTTTCTGGTGTAAGGAACATAACAAAATTAGCTATTTTAACACATACCATCCAGTGGCATTTATACCTTCACAGTGACTTGCGACCAGCACGGCTGTCCACTTGAGAGCATTCTCGCCGGCCCAACAGGAAATCTGACCCCACTAAACACCCATTGCCCCCCCAGGTCTGTGCTCTCCCTATGGATTTGCCTATTCTGGACATTTCATAAAAACAGACTCCTCTGTCCCGTCCTGTCTTCCGTGTGGCTTCCTTCACCTGCTGTGTGTTCCTGAGCTCGTCTGTGTTGGGCTGAGTAAATCCCGTCGTCCGGCAGGGCCACATCTCGTTAGTCTGTTTGCGTGTCACGGCCAGTGCAGCTGCTCCTGGAGAGACGGTGGTGCTTGGGTGGTCCCCTCCCCCGCCCCACCCGGGGCTGCCTGGGACACCTGGGCTCAAAGCAAAGCCTCTTGGAGAATTGGGCAGGAGCGGGGCCCCTCCCTGGGGTGACCCAGTCTTTGTGTTCATAGGAACATGGCCAAGGCAAGGGAGATGTTTCTGGGCCAGAGGCAAGGACACCCCCCGGAGCCTCTCAAGGCCCAGCACAGGTGCACAGTCCCGGAGGCGGAGCGCGGTGGCCTATGAGAAAAGATGACCGATTGCACAGGCGTCCCCGCCCTGTGTGACGGTCAGGGAGGGCAGAGGTTGAACAGCTGGTAAGCCGAGGTGGGAAAGAGGCTGCTCGGGCCTTTATTTCCCTGTCACTGCTGAGGTGCAGCACTGTTTCTGAAATACAAAGACAAAAAGCCTTAGGCCTGGAAAACAAATGGACAGTGAGGTGTCCCCCTCCAGACAGGCTGTGGCCAGAGGGACCCTCTAATGAGGGTCCTACCTTCAAGGGCCCTACCCAGGGGGAGAGGCGCCCACAGGAGCTGACTTGGCCCAACAGAGCCTCCCTCTCCTCTACTGGCCTTAATTCTACAGGGCATAGTGGGCACAGCTCCCTGGTCCCCTGTAGTGGACAAAGACAGCTGCTTGGCCTTGGTCACTCTAGCAGGCTCAGGGTCTCTTGCTGCTTCTCAGGCACTCTGGCCAGACCTGTGGTTTCCACCTGCATCATCATCTCTTGATTTACAAGAAAGTACTGGATAAGTTCCTAGAAACGCAAAGCCCACCAAGTCTAAAGCACAAAAAATAGAAAACCCAAATAGACCTACAGCTAATAAAGAGATTGAATTAGTAATCAAAAATCTCCTTAATTAAAAAAAAAAAAAATCTCCTGACAAAGAAAGCCCCAGACCTGCTGGCTTCAGTGCTAAATTCTACCATATGCTTAGAAAACTCACGCTGACCCTCTGTAAACTCTCCCAGAAAATGGAAGAGCAGGAACTCCTTCCTGTGTCTCTCTGAGGCCACGCTCACCCTGATACCAAAGGCAGCAAAGGCACCACAAGAGAAGAAAACTACAGACCAATAACCCTCACGAACTCATATGTGCACATCCTCAACGAAATACATACCAAATCCACCTGCACATTACGAGGAGTGTCGCCATGACTGGGGGGGCGCTCCACACATGACGATACGTCAGTGAATGGCATCACTTGTCTGTGACTTGCTCATCACAGACGCAATACCCAGCACCGGTAACTTCAAGTAGGAGAGGTTTCCTGTGGCTGGTGTTTTTAGTACAAAGGAGAAACAGCGTGGGAGTGGGACACGGCGGAGGGCGAGCTGCTCACCTCATGGCAGACAGGAAGTGCGGAGTCGAAGGAGGTGCCAAGGAAGGAGATAAACCCTTCTAGGTCACACCCCAGGGACCCGTCTCTTCCTGCCAGACCCTACCTCCCCAAACCAAGCCAGCTGTAGCGCCTCCGTGGTCCCATCACCTTCCAAACACATGAGGCTATGGTGTGGAGGCCATTTTAGATCTAAACCATAACCCTCTTTAGCAGAACGAAGAATAAAAATCACACGATCATGGCAACTGATGCAGAAAAGTGATTTGACAAAATTCAACACGCTTTCATGATAGAAGCTCTCCACAAATCAGGCACAGGAGAAAACTAGCTCAACACAGTGGAAAGCATCTATGGAGAGCCCAGAGCAAGCATTGCGATCATCGAATGTCTCCACTGGTGCTCCTCCTCTGAAGTCAGGAGTAAGTTCAAGGCTCACTCCTGCCACTCCTGTTCCACATGGTGCTGGAGAGTGCAATTAGGTGAGGAAAAAATGAGAAGCATTCCAATTGGAAAGAAATAAAATTTAACTCTGCTCACAGATGATATGATCTTGTACATAGAAGATTTTATAGAGGCCACACATAGATAGGCGTGGTAGTGCACATCTGTAATCCCAGAACTCAGACAGGCTGGGCAGGAGGACTGCAAGTTTGAGTCCAGTCAGAACAACCTAGTAACTTATCAAGACCTTGTAAAAGAAAGAAAGAAGGAAGGAAGGAAAGAAAGAAAGAAAGAGAATGAAAGAAAGGAAGAAAGAAAGAGAGAAAGAAAGAGAATGAAAGAAAGAAAAAGAAAGAAAGAAAGGAAGAAAGAAAGAAAGAGAGAAAGAAAGAGAATGAAAGAAAGAAAGAAAGGAAGGAAGGAAGGAAGGAAAGAAAGAAAGAAAGAGAAAGAAAGAAAGAAAGAAAGAAAGAAAGAAAGAAAAGAAAGAAAGAGAAAGGAAGGAAGGAAGGAAGGGAGAGAAAAAGAAAGAAAGAAAGAAAGAAAGAGAGAGAGAGAAAGAAAGAAAGAAAAGAAAAGAAAGAAAGAAAGAAAGAAAGAAAGAAAGAAAGAAAGAGAAAGAAAGAGGAAAGAAAAAAAGAGCTGGGGATGTAGCTCAGTGCCAAGGCCCAGAGTTTAATTTCCACTACTGGAAAAAAAATCCACAAACTGTCAAAGCTAATAAATGGATCCAGCAAAGTAGCAAGAAACAAAGGCAACACACAAATATCAGTTGCATTTATAAACACTAACAATAAACAATCTAAAAAGGAAACTGCAAAAACTAATTCCAATTATAACAGCATCAAAAAGAATAAAATACTTAGGAAGTAACTAACTTGCCCAGTGAAAACCACAAAACACTGCTGAGAGTAAAGAAGGCACAAATCAATGGCAACACCTGTTAAGGCTGACGTGCTCAACAAACTCAGGGCAATCTCTCTAGCTTGCAATGACATTTGGAGAAATAGAAAAACCCATCTTTTTTAAAAAATTAATTTATTGGTACATTTTAGGTATACATAATGGTCACATTCATCATAGGGAATTTGTACCTGTACATGATACAACTTGTTTCTTTTTTCCCCATTCCCCTACCTTCCCTTCAACCCCTGCTCCCTCCCATTTACAAAATCTTTGTTTCCATTTTTTCCTCTTTTCTCATTTTTTTTTTTTTACTTTTCCATTCTTTCCTTTATCCTCCCCCTTCCCTTGTCCCCCTCCCCATTTGAACATTTTCTTCCTATTTCACAATGTCTATTATACATTTTGGTCCCTATTTACACTTTTGGTTTCTCACACCAGAGAAACTATGCAGTATTTACACGTATGTGTCCATTTATTTCACTTAAAAGTATGGTCTCAAGGTGCATCCATTTACCTAGAAATGTCTCAAGATTATCCTTCTTTATGGCTGAGTAGTACTCCATTGTATTAAAAAAACACATCTTCTTTACCCAGTCATCAGTTGATGGGCATTTGGGCTGTTTCCAAGATTTAGCTATTATCAACTTGTGCCACTATAAACATGCGTGTGCATATATCGCTGTGGTATGACCCCTTGAATTCTTTCGGGAAGATACCAAAAAGGGTAATAGCTGGGTCCAATGGAACCTCTAGTCCTAGTTTTTTTTTTTTTTTTTTTTTTTGGTGGGTACCGGGGGGACGACCTCAGGACCTCACGCGCCAACAGGCACCCGTGCCGCTGAGCGATATCACCGGCCCCTTTTTCGTATGTGGGTTCCGGGAGTCGAACTCGGGCCTTCGCGCTTGCAAGGCAGGCGCTTAAGCCGCTGAGCCATCTCACCGGCCCTAGTCCTAGTTTTTTGAGGAATCTCCACACTGACTTCCACAGTGGTTGCACCAGTCTACACTCCCACCAACAGTGGAGAAGGGTTCCTTTTTCTCCACAGCCCCTCCAGCATTTGTTATTGGTTGACTTTTTTGTTTTCTTTTTTTCTTTTCTTCTTTTCTTTTTTCTTTTCTTTTCCTTTCTCTTATTTTCTTTTTCAAGACAAGGTCCCACTATGCAGTTCAGGCTGGCCTTGAACTCACGGCGATCCTCTTCCTCAGCCTTCTGAGTGCTGGGATTACAGGCATGCACCACCACGCCTGGCATATTGGTTGATTTCTTAATAATTGCTATTCTTTCTGGAGTGAGATGGAATCTTTTGTTTTAATTTGCATCTCTCGAATGACTGGTGATGTTGAACATTTTTTCATATATTTATTTGCTGTTTCTATTTCTTCATATGAGAAGTGTGTATTCATTTCAGATACCCATTTTTGGACTGGGTCTTTAAATGTGGGGTTCTGGTTTTTTTTGAGTTCTTCATATATTCTAGATAGTAATCCTTTGAGGAACAGCTGGCAAACATTTTTTCCTGCACTGTGGGTTGTCTCCACTGTTGGTGGTTTCTCTTGCTGTTCAAAAGTTTTTTAATAAGATGAGATCCCAGTTGTTGATTCTTTGTGATACTTCCTGTGCGATTGGAGTTTTGTTCATAAAGTCTTTGCCTTTGTCTTGAATGTCTTCAAGAGTTCTACCTGTTCTCTCTCCCAGCAGATTTCATGTTTCTGGTTTATTTTATTTTATTTTATTTTATTGTGGGTACCGGGGGTTGAACTCAGAACCTCGTGCGCCAGCAGGTGCCCGTGCCACTGAGCGATATCACCGGCCCTTTTTTCGTATGTGGGTACCGGGAGTCGAACTCAGGACCTCATGCTTGCCAGGCAGATGCTTATGCCGCTGAGCTGTCTCACGAGCCCATGTTTCTGTTTTAATATCTTTGATCCATTTTGACTTTAGTGCATGGTGATAAACATGGGTCTAATTTTAATCTTTGGCATGAGGAAAGCCAGTTTTTCCAGCACCATTTATTAAAGAGGCTATCTTTCTTCCGGTGAATGTATTTGGCACCTTTGTCAAAGATAAGGTGGCTGAGTGTGTCTGGAGTTGTTTCTGCATCTTCTAATCTGTTCCATTGATCCTCAGGTCTGTTTTTGTGCCAATACCATGATGGAAAAACCCATTTTAATATTCATATGTACCCAGCACCGGTAACTTCAAGTAGGAGGGGAGAAATGACTCCCCCCACTGCCCAGCTCCTGACTGGGACCAAGAGCCACTAGAGTGTCCCTTCTGGCAGGGACGCATGTTCCAGAAGGCTCCACCAACCTGTGAACTTCTGGGAGGGTCAAGAAGCCCCGGACACCTTGCCAGCCCTGCAGCCTCTCAGATGTCCACTCCAAGAGCCCCAGATCCAACCCGCCCTGGGGACGCAGCCTGGAGGGTCACAGAGTGCTGCCATGAGGTCCCCTGCCGGCCACTCTGCCAGTGCCCAGACCCCCAGCTGGAGTCTGGCTGGAGTCCCAGTGGGCCTTGGCAGGCCTGGCAGGATACAGGCTCCCTATAGAGTGTAGACAGTGACATCCTTGGCAGGAGCTGGTGACACACAGGCTCTGGGTCTGCTTAGGGACCCGTAATCATCCTGTCTTTCTCAGTGGAGAAACTGAGGCACAGAGAGGCTGGAGCTGAGTATTGAGCAAGCCCCTCGGGCTCTGCCCTCTTTTAAGCCTTGTGCCCTCCCACCCCACTGGGGTCTGTGGCATTCACTGGGGACAGGGCACACAGCCAGGTAGGGCGTGTCAAGCCGGCACTCTGGATGGATGAGGGCTTCTCCTAGATGAAGGGCATGTCCCTGTCAGACAAGGATACAGGGCTGCTCCCCTCAGACATGAGACACCATGACACAGCATGCCCTGGCCTGGCCAGCAAGGAGGGGACAGGACCAGCTGCCCTGTCCCTGGGCCCAGGCCCAGGTATGGACCCTTTCCGTGTGTCCCGGGACTCATGAGGCCAGGAAACCATGCCCTGTGGTGGGTGGGGAAGGGGCAACAGGCACTGTTGTCCCATCCCTGGGCCCAGGCCAGTGCTGTCCACCAGGCTGCTGGGCCACATGTGTGACCTTGCAGTGACCACAGCCCAGATGGTCTCAGGGCCCTTCAACCACCTCAAGCTCTCTTGAGTACATGCGGAAGTTCCAGGCCTCGGGGCAGCTGGACAGTGTCATCCGCAAGGCCTTCCAGGCCCTGGACAAGGACAAGAGTGGCTTCATTGAATGGAATGAGATCCAGTAAGCAGGGTGGGGAAGGGGCGGGACCCACACAGCCCACACCACCTGCCTGGTGGGAGGTGGAGCCCGGCCAGCCCCAGTGGGCCCTCCTGTACCCACTAGGGTCAGGGGCCAGGGCCCAGAGCTGGGGTACCCTCTCCCGGGCCTCAGTTTCCCCATGTGTAAAATGGGGAGGGACTGAGCATCCAGTAAGCTTTGGGCACTGCCCCACAGCTCCCTGCCTGACTTGTGCCCCCCTGGGCCCAGGTACATCCTGCCCACCACCCCCGACTGATGAGGCGGCTGAGGCCATGATCCAGGCAGCTGACTCGGACGGGGGCGGGAGGATTGACTATGAAGGTGGGGAGCACAGCCGGGAGTTGGGGAACACTGTCAGGCCCCACCCCAGTGACAGCCCTCAGGCAGTTTGCACTGTTGGGGGACAGCACCAAGTGTGCTCCCCAACTGCCCAGCCCTCAGCCTGCCCCAAGTCTCACAGCCCCATCTCTACCACCACCCCCCGGGCTGGCACCTGGGTGGCCCAAGGCTTAAAGGAGGGGGTTTGCTCAGGCCTCGGCGCGCCCCTCTGTCCTGTTTTCACACCGAGAAAGGCTTGGACTATCACAGGCCCCTACTCAGCAAGGTCTGGTGGGAATTCCTGAGGGTCTCCATAGAGACCCCGGTCACCCTAAGCCTGGGCAGGGGCCTAGCACTATTGCCAAGGGTCTGGCTCGAGGCAGACAGCAGTGCCTCTGGCCCTCCAGAACCCGCAAGAGGCCGGGCACAGTATCCCCAGCCTGAGACCGTCATAAAAGGGGCACCCTCATCGTCTCTCGGGTGAAGGGCCTATAGCCTGGGAAGGCGAATCACAAAACAGGGTATTTATGGGAAATCATTTTCTGCTGTAGTTTTCTGAACTTATCAAAAAGGAGAAAATTCCAAAGAAGAAATAGGAGCATGACCAGCCCTGGACCTGCTTGGGGTTACCGCGGGGCCGTGTGGGGAAGAGGTGTACTGGCGTGGGTGTTGCCAGGGCTAGGAGGCCATGAGGACAGATGCCCCTTGTGCCAGGAAAATGGAAAAAAAAAATACAGCTTCGAATGAACACAGTGGTCCTGTGTGTTTGTGGGGTGTGCAGGCAGGAACTGGCTGGGGGCAGGACAGGCAAAGGGGTGCTGGGAGCATGCGGAGCTGCCCCCCACACCCAGCCCCACCTGACTACTGGCACCTTGGGCCTCCTGGACCTGGCCTCCCTCTCAGCCTGGTACCTCCTGGGCCTGCAGCCCTGAAGGGCCCCTTCCCCGTTGGCCCTGGGCTTGGTCCCCCCCAGCCCCACACCCCCCATTTCACACAGCAGCTGTGTGGCCATGGCTTGAGCACCTGGCGCCCAGGGCAAGCTCAGTGGTGCCCCTAGGGCCAGAGACGGCAGGTGGCGACTCTGTCATCTTGTCTCCTCCTATTCCTGGCCCTGACTCCCCTCCATGCTCATCTTCCATGGCTCCCCCTGCTCCCAAGCTCTTCTGGCAGGACATCCGGGGACCAGTGGTTGGCCTTCTGCGCTCAACACGGGGGCTCCCTGGTCCTTTGGCTTAGGCAGCACCTGGATGCTTGCAGTCTCGCCCCCTCTGGTCCTGCTGTCCAGGGGCAGAGGGTGAGCAGTAGGGGTGGGACCACCTTGGTACCATTCACGGGAAGTGGGTAGACTCCTTCAGGCACACCCTGCCCCAGGGCCTTGGCACGGCTGTTCCTCAGCCTAGCGTGCTCCTCCACTGCCCACTGAACTCCCTCTTCTCTTTCGATCTTCCCCAGATGCCACACCCTGTGAGGCTGATGTCTACACAATCTCATGCATCCCATCGTCGCTTTCCCCACAGCAATCCCATCCCTTAACCCACCATAATATTCACTATGAATTGTTTTTTATAAGCAAGCAAAACACCCAGGACATGGGGTCTTGAGAGTCCAGAAAAGGGGAAGCCTGCAGGGACCATATCGCACGTCTCGTCAGGCACTTTGCAGTCAGTGACTGGTCTGGGCCCAGCGGTCTCCCAGGTGTTCTGTGCCTGTCAGGGAGGAGAGGCTTTGGCTGCAGCTCCTGTGGGGCTGCCCAGGAGGAGTCAGAACAGCGCCCCCAGCAGTCCTCCCAGACCGGAGCCCACCCACGGCCAGCCCCCACCCCTCCTCTCACCGCCGGCTCTAGGTCAGGGTCAGCAGGTGACCATCCCCAACTTGGTTTGCATGCTATCTGTGGCTGCTGCTGTGCTATGCTTAACTACAAGTCACGGAAAGTAAAAAGGAAGGCAAAGATACACCGCGCAACACACACTAAGCACAGAAAGCGGGTGTGGCTAAACTGCTACCAGATAAAGCAGACTTTAAAGCAAAGAAGCACATCTAGAGTTAAAGAGGAATGGTTCATAAGGACACGGGCCAGTCCACAGGGAGTCACAGTTGCTCTGATGTGAGTACATCTAATAACATGGCTTCAAAATGCAGAAAGCAAAAATGAGCAAAGCACAGTGAGAAAGAGATGATGTACAAATATGGCGGGGGATTTTTGCCTTCCTGTCTTGAGCGCTGTAGAGCAAGTAGGAAAGAATCAGGATGGCTGGGGCAGTCAGAAAACAATGAATTCCCTGGACTTCCGTGGTGCAGATACCACCCCGCATCTGACAATTGCAGACCACACTCTCTTAAAATACACAGGTGTACCACTTACCAAAATTGCCCAAATGCTGCCCCATAACACAAGTCTCCATCAAGTCAAAGGACTGAAATAATATGGAACAAATCCTGTGACCACAGGGAAGCTAAGTCAAATCAAAAACGAAAAGACAAGAAAAGCAATGCGGTATACACCGCCATGGTTCAAAGAAACCACCATGCAAATTAGAAAATATTTTAGACCTAAGGATAAGGAAAATACAACATACCCATCCTCGTGGGTGCAGCTTCAATTATTTGAAAGGCAAAAGGGCTGGCAATCAATGATCTATGTGTAAGTATCCTTCTCAAGAAGTTAGAAAAAGAACAGAAAGCTAGACTCAAAGAAAAGAGAAGGAAATAAAGGCAGGAATTCTGAAATGTTAAATTCCTTGCTTTCTGTTCCCTCTCCCCCTGCCCCTACCACCCCCTAGCCTGGCTGGGAAAGGGATGGAGCTGGGGAAGGCAGCCTGGCTCCCGAGGTGGCAGAGACGGGGAGCCCTGGCGTGTGTCCTGCTGGGTGACTCCCAGTCCCGCCTCCCCGTCCTGTCTTCTCATCCATCATTTGCTAGAAATACCTGCAACAGAAGGGGCTGGAAGGCGAGGCACCACAGCGTGACCCGGGTCTTTCTAATAGCTACTCCAGAGCCCAGGTTCAGCTCCCACCACCCCTGCCTGGTCCCACCATCATCAGAAAGCAGAAATGGCATCTCAGTCCCCTTGCCCAGCTCATACTTGCCTGCCTTCCCCCACTCGGGCCTCTCAGGGACATATTTCTCATCCAGGCAGGGCATGAGAGATGCTTGTGTGGCTTGCGGGCAGGCCGTGGGCAGGACAGAAACTCAGCCCAGCCCTTTAATGCCACACGCAGATTATCGTGACAACCAAAACTTGAATATAAAAATAACAAGAGCACAGAGATGCGAAGGCAGCAGGTGTGGGAGTGTGTTGGAGGCAGCACCTGGGGGATGTCAGGCACATGCTTGTGAGTGCCTGAGTGAATGAACAAACTAAGGAATGACAGAATGAAGGAAGGAACAAAGTCAGGAGTGAAGGAAGGAATGGATGAACAAAGGATGGAAGGAGGGAACAAAGGGACAAATAAATGAACAAGTGAGCTTACGCATGAATGAATGAACAAATTGAATGAACTCAGGAATGAATGAATGAGCCAACTCAGGAATGAATGAATGAACACAGGAAAGAGTGGAGCAACAGAAACCTGCAAATCAGGAGCCCGGGCTCAGGGGCTGTCTCCCTGGCTGGGGGCCCTAAGTCCTTTTGCCTGTCTGCAGAGGTCACCTTTTGCCCCAATACCTCAATATCTCACTTGCAAAAAACCTTAGTTTAGCAGTCAAGAGCCACTTCTCCCTAGCAATGTCTAACATCAGTTTCAGATAAAAACTACTTTTTTGGCTACAGCATGCAATTGTACCAGAACAGAAAACCGGTCCCCCAGTTTGGTCCCCTCACCGCTGTGGACCTGGTCCTCTCGGGCTATAGCCGCAGCTGGGCCAGATCCAGGGGCTGACGGACTGCAGCTCCCCTCCAAGTCCTCTGTGGCCCTCAATTCTGCATCCAGCACTTCCTGTCTCTGCCGACTTGGGACTGGCCTTCAGAACCTCTGGCAGAGGAGGGCAGGCTGCAGGCAGGTGAGAAGGGGCCCAGGCCAAAGGTGGCCCAGAGCAGAGGTGGTGGCTGGGGCCAGGAGCATGGAGGGCAACTGAGGTCCTGTGCTCTTGCCAGACCCTGGAACTGCCACTTCCAGCAAGCCTCAATTTCTGCCCTTGGCCCTGTGTGCACAGACCTCATGCAGCTTGCACTGTCTGAATTCCCTTTCAACTTGGGCTGTGCCCTCTGAACTCGGGGGCGGAAGCTGGTGGCCCTGCAACCTGCACCCTCTGCCATGGAGGGTCACTCTATCATTTGCAGTCCCTGTGATCAGAGACCGTTCCAGCTCTGCTCTGGGGACAGGACAAGAAACAGGACATGGCTCCACGTCCAAGACTGACCAGCCAGGGACTGGGCAGAGCTGTGGGCCCGGTGGGGAAGAGCTTCAGGGCAGGCCCCCGGGGTAGGCCCAGACGTGACCAGCAGCACCTGGATCCACAGGGGTCTTCCCGGGATTCTGGGCACCCAGCTGCAGGTGAGGACACTGAGGTCCAGGACAATGGGCCTTCCTGATGGAGAGGCTGGGAGGGTGTTGGTGGCTTCCCAGGTGACCCAAGCCTGACCCTGGGACGCTGTGGCCCTCCTGGGGCTCCCTCCCCTCCCTCGTTTCCACCTCCGTCCGCGTGGGCTACAGCCCTCACTCCTGCCTGCCGACGGCCCACCTGGCCAGGTGCGGGGTGTCTGGTGGGCTCTGCGATGGCGATGCCATGTGCAGAGGACGTGCTCCGTGCTCGGGGACGGGTTGGTGCTGCTCTCCTTAGTACCCCGTCCAGTCTGCTTTTCTGCCATCCAGGCTGCCACACCTCGATGGCGAGGGGAGTGTCCTAGAAGAGCTGCCCACTCCCTCAGGAGTCTCTCCAGCCATGGGGATACAACGGTGGCCTGGGGGCTTTGAGGGCCTACAGGGGTGGGGAGGAGGTCCTTCCAGGGGGTGAGATCTGAGCTCCCACCCAGCCAGGCTGGGGACAAAGGGTACTCTGCGCTCAGACTGGACCAGAGGCTTAGGGCCACAGGGCAAGGCAGGGCACTGGACAGGGGGAGCTGCGAGAGAAGGCGGGAGGGGGGGAGGGAGGGAGCAGAGCTAGTCCTGTGACCACAGGGACGCATGCCTGGCCACAAGAGAAAGGCAGGCTACACAAAACACTAAAAACCACGCCTCTTTTACTGTAAAACTCGGTGGCAGGCACTCTGACCACAGGCATCCTGAGGAGGGGTGGGCACAGGTGCGCTCACCCAGTGCTCGCCCGCCCCCCCCGCGGCCCTGTGCTGTGGCGGGCACGGCCTGGGCACCAGCCGCAGGGCCCAGCACCGCTCTGGCCTGTCCTCCGTCCCGCACGCGGCGTCACTTGGCACTCGGAGGCGGCCTCCTGTGCTGCTCCAGTAGCTCCTCCAGGTGGTCGGCCCGCCTCACTGCGGCCTGTAAACACATCAGGGTCAGGCGTGGGCCCCACTGCAGGTGGGATGCGGGGTGGCAAGGGGCCCCTCGGGGACCCACCTCATGCTGCCTCCTGAGGCTGCTCACGGCTTCCTCCTTCTTGGCCAGGGCTGTCTTCACCCTGTGGCACAGTACGGTGAGCGTCCCTGTAGCGCCCACCCTCAGCCACACGTCAGCCGCCTGCCATGGTCCCTGCTGACCATGGCCGCCAAAGCTGGCCCTGGGCCACTGCCCACAAAAGAGGCCTCCATGGGAATCAGAACCCAAAGTGGGGTCCTGGAGTGGCTCGGGAGGTCTAGGGGACCCCTGGGGTCATATACTGCTACTCATACTCCCTGTGCTCACCCCTTCTACGCAAGGCCTGCTCCTCCCAGGCCTCCACCCTTGGGGTGCCTGAGGCTGCTCCCTGGAGAGCCACGGGCTGGGGCACCCGGCACCCTGGAACTAGGTGCCACCAGGGGACTAGCCCAGCCTCCTAGCCACAAACGTGGAACCCATGGCAGCCCTGCCCATGGGTCGTCTCCGCACCCGACTTAATGAAAGAGGGCATCTGACCTAATTGCCCTCTTTGGCCGTGGTACTCTCCGGCTTGGCATTGTGGGGGTCCTGCCTGCTCCCCTGCCTATCCTACCCCACATCTAGCCCCTGCTGTCCCCAGCTGCCCACCTGCGGTGCACCTCGTCCAGCTCCAGCTGCTGGCGGGCCTGCAACTCAGCCAGCTCAGCCTTGACCCGCCGGTTCTCCGCCTCAGAGGCAGCCAGCCGGTCAGCAAACTCCTGGCGGACCACCTGGGTCACACTGCTGCGCTCACCGGACAGCTGTGCATTCACCTGGGGGACAGGAGAGGCGGTGGGCAAGCTGGCAGTGGCGCTGGGGGCTGTGTACGCAGGAGAGGGCTGGGGACACTCACTGCCCGCACGTCTTCCAGCTCCTTCTCCTTCTGCCGCACCAGGGCCTGCAGGCGCTCCTTCTCCCCCTCCGCCTCCCCCAGACGCCCCTTCAGCTCCGTGCACCGCTCCTGAAGCTTCCGCTCCGACTGCTCCAGCTCTGACACCTCGGTCTCATACTTGTCACGCACGCGCTTGACGCTGGCAAGTGGGCACAGGGGCAGGGTGGCAGGGGACCTGGATAAGCCACTGCTCTCCGCATCTCAGCTCCTGGTCCTCCCCTGGTCTTGGCCACCCAAAGGCAGCCCCGGCTCATGGGCTCGCAGCAGGGAGGGCCTCACCGGCTCTCAGCGGCCCTCTCTGTCTCCTCCTTGGCCAGCGTCATGTCAGCTTCCAATCGGTGGATAACCAGCTCAATCTCCTGGTCCCGGCCTTTCCGGATTTCCTCCTTCAGCTCGCGCTCCCGGTTCAGGAGCCATGCTTCCTGCAGGGACACACTGCTGGCTCAGGAACTGCCATCAGGAAGGCAGAGGATGAGGGAGGGGAGGGCAGGGACAGCCACACATGGCTCCCCTGCTCTGAACCACAGGAGACACACAAAAGGGCCTTGCCCTGCCTCTGGGGAGGGCCGTATCCTGTTATCAGACCTAGTGTGGACATAGGGCATGAAGAGGGGACTGGGCAAGAGGTGGGCTCTGGCAGGGTGGCCCCTCAGCTGTTGAGAGTGTGGATGGGTCTAGCTCATGGAAGCAACTGGAAATTCCCAAAGGAAACACAGGAGACTGAGGCAGCAGCCCCTCTGAGGACTGGGGTCAGCTGGCTCAAGGGCACAGGTGGGGCAGCTCCTGGGGAAGGAGGGCCGCTGTTCTATCTCGACCAGCCCAGCCCTATCCAGGTGCTTCCTCTCTCATTCCCAACTCTTTAATCTTCCCAGAGCCATGTAAGAATTGGGAGAGTAGCGCACAAGCTCGGGATAAACCTCAGCCCCGAAGCAGTCATGTGTGACCCGAGAAGCAACCCCCAACCCTTGCCCAACCTGCCCAGGCCCACCTCCTTCTTGGCACAGCTGGCAGCCCATGCTTGTCGCTCCACCTCCAGCTGGTCCTTCAGGGCCTTCAGCTCCATCTGAACAAGAACAGGGACAAGGCATGGCAGCTGCCTTGTGGCCTAGCTGGCCCACAGCTGTGCTCTCTGCCCCAGCCACGACCCTGCCCAGGGCCCCACCCACCTTGTCCAGGGCCCTGACCACCCACTGGGCCCCACCCAGGGCTAGCAGCCTGCAGGGTCAGGCAGTAGGGAGCTCTGCCGTACTGGATCCCAGGCTGGACACAGTGCTCCAAGGGGGACAGGGAGAGAGGACCTGGTGCCGCTGCTCCTGCTCCTCCCTTCCCTTCTCGAACTCGGCCCTCAGAGCTCGGGTCAGCGCCGAGCTGCTCTCCTCCAGCTGCTGCCTCAGCTCCTCCAGCTCCACCCGCTGCCTGTAGGCCAGGTGAGGGGTCAGAGGGCAAAGGGCCACTGTGCAAAGGGGTTGGTGGGCCAGGCAAGGGGTCATTGGAAGAGGGTTGGGTGGGTGAAGGGAAACTGGAAGGGGCCGAGGGAGGGGTCCCCACGTGAGGGGTCAGTGCCCCCCGTGGCACCTGGCTGCCTGCTGGCCCAGCTGCTCCCTCTCCTCAGCCACCTCACTGTACAGCCTCCGTCGCTGCTGCTCCAGGGCCCGCTGCTCCTGCTCCAGGTGCTGCTCGAACCTGCGGATGGAGGGGACTGGTTCACGCAGGCAGGGCCAGGAGCCCCAGGTCACTGCTGCCCACAGATACGGACCATCCCTGGGCGTGGCCCTGGCCACCAGGTCCTGGGTCTGAGGGTGCAACTGATCACACCTCACATAGGCGTTGGCTTGACTCCCCACCCTGGGGCCAAGGCACAGAGGAAAGAGGCTGTCCTTGGCACCAGAAGAGCCTCGATGCTCCCTGCCCGAGGGTTGGGGGCTTTGGGGTCACTATGAAAGTCTGGACCTCTAACGAGAGCTACAAACCTAATCTCCCTCACATGAAGAATCCCTCATCGCACCCGGCCAGTGGGTGCAGGGTGTACACACAGCCCCACCAAGCCCACTGTCGCCGAGGGAGGCAGGGGTGCTGCTCCGGGAGCACAGCTCCTGCACCACTTCCGAAGCCCACACGGTTCAGAAATGCAGTGGGCCCAAGCCTCAGGCTGAGGGTCCCCACACGGGGACACCCACCGCTGCCGGGCACGCTCACGCTCCTGCTGGCCCAGTGCCTCCTTCTCCCGCTCCGCGTTCTCCCGCAGCTCCTCGGCCTGGCGCAGGTAGCGCTGCGCAGCCTGTTCCTCACGCTGCAGCAGCTCTGCTTCGTGCAGGTCCCTGAGCCTCCTGACTTCCTGCTTGTGCTTGGCGATGAGCTTCTGGATCTCGGGCTCCAGACCTGAGAAGGGCAACAAGCTGCAGAGGAGCAGAGGGGCCCCATCACCGGAACAAGGAAGCTGGGGGGACCCCACCCACTGAGAGGACCCCACCTCCCAGGAGGACCCCACCTACCACTGCGAGGACCCAGCCTACCACAGCCACCCTCGGGCTCCTACCGAAGCACAGCTGAGGCGGAAGTGCCCAGGTGGGGAAAGGGCAAGGATGCTCTGGGGAATTTGGCAGCTGGAGCCACCACACCTCTCCCAAGCGTGCCCCCACCCAAACCCTGTGCTCTAACCACTGGGCATCCCAGCGGGGATACCCAGGAGCCTGGGACAAAAGGCCAGGCCAAGGGAGCCCTTCACACCACTGAAGGGTCCACAGCTCCTTCAGACACCAATCCCAAGAGCCCAGATTTCCTCGGCCACCTCTTCCCTGCCCTCGCAGTGTGACCTGCATGCCAGTTGCTTGCTAACCCTGATTTCTCCAAACTCAGCCCCTGGGGGGAAACGCTGCTCCCAGTTCAGGCCTCTCTGGCCAGAGCTGGCCCAGGCTGGTGTGGGCCGTGCCACCTCCTGCCCCAGGACAGCCACTATCTCCAATGTTGGTGCGTCCCCAAGGGAGGTCTTGTGCTAAGTATGTGCTATGCGTGCAACAGAAGCCACTGTTCACTTTCAAAAGTGTGCCCCAATAGTGCCCACCTCTGATGGTGGCCCCACCTCTGGCGATGACCTCCTTGGTCACCCTCCCAACCAGCCCCACCCTTTATGCTGACCTTCTTGATCCCCTCCTCCAACCAGCCCAGCCTGTGACAGTGACCTCGATCTTTCAGGGACCCCACCTCTGACAGTGACCTCCTCAATCTTTCAGGGACCCCACCTCTGACAGTGATCTCCTTGATCTTTTTGGTCTTCTCATTGATCCACTTTTCCCGGCGGACTTTCTCAGTGGCACTCATAAGTTCTTTCAGTTTCTTAATCTCCTAGGAGTGAGAACACAGGAAGTTGAAAAGAATAGATGCAACAACATCCCCTGCCCCTTTGTCACATCCTGGGTTTGCACTCCAGAGAGTTCCTTCTGTCTTCCCAAGGGGCCAGGCTGGGCTGGAGGCTGGGGGCCTCTCCCACCACACCTGGCTGCCTCAGAGGCAAGAGGGACAGCCAGCAGCCTGCAGAGGACCCACCATGGACCCTCTGGGACTGCTCGGGGCCAGTGTTCTGCTGTGTGGCTGGGGGTCCTGAACCTGGGTGCGAGCTATGGACACTGGGACCTTTCAGAATGCCAATGTCACCGCCACTCAGAGTCTGAGTACAGGTCTGGGGTGGGCCTATGGGGAGCAGAGCCGGCCAGGCTGCATCACTCTTCTAACCATATCCTGCTATTCAAGCAGGCGGGAGCCAGGAGTGCAGTCCTGGCCCAACATGGTGGGGAAGAGAGGCAGGTCCCACTGCCCGGGGACCATGCTGGGTGGCGCAGACTCAGCCTCCTGGGTCCACAGCCCACTCTTCGGGAAGGGCCAGGCAGGCACGTGTCTTCATATGGGACTCCTCAGGGCCTGACCCTACTGGAAACAGCTCAAAGGGAAGGAGAGGAAAGGGGGAAGAGTACTGGGGAACATCCCCCCTGTCTGGCCCCCTGGACCCACGTCCCTAGGCTGTGCTGCTGTGGTGTCCCCAGAATCCGCTGTTTACAACCCCCAGTGCCCTGAGGGGGGAGTGATGATCCTCCCTGGTGTCCTACTCCATTCTGAAGTGCCCTGCCTGATGGCACAAGGACGACGAGGACCAGCCTGGCTCTCAGTGGGACGGGATCTCACCAGCTCGTGCTGCTCCTGCATCTGGGCCAGGCGCTCCCGACACCGCTGGTCCCCCTGCTTCAGCTCGGCCACCACTGCCTCGCACTTCTCACTCAGAACCTTCTTGTCTTCGATCAGCTGTGACAGGGTCAGGAGGTAAGGCTGCATTAAGGCCCCACCCCAGGGGGTGCTCCCTCTCCCAGGCCACCCCCATCCTCCTGCTATGGCTGGACCCTGGGGTCAGTGGGAAGACTGCACATGCATGCGACACAGGGCTCCGCTGCTGCGCAGTCTCAACCCAGAGAACACAGCGGATTTCAGAGATGCCCCAGCGGGGTCAGTAGTCTAGGCCATGCCATGACCACAAGCAGGATCTCCCCAGGATAAGGAGCACTGAGGCATCCCCCGTCACTTGCTCCTTACCCACCAAGAAGTGCCTGTGAAGGCCCCCGAGGACCACCCACTGAGGGCCCCACACCAGACCCCAGGTTTGGGCGGCTATGACGACCACTGAGCAGCAGTCACCAGGTGCGCTGCCTTCCCCTCGAGACCCCAGGCCTGGAGCTCTCTCCAGAACTGGAGTCAGTGGGCAGTGACCACATGGAACAGCAGATGACCCTGGGACAGCACAGGAAAGGTTTGGGATGCGTGTCCAGGGTACCTCCCACTGGCCGGCCAGCTCCAGAGCTGCCTAGTCCCTCTGAGGGACCTGCTGGCTATTCCCTGCCTGATGCCCCTGTGGCCCACTGTGCCCAGCTGGAAGGAGGGCAGGATATGAGTGGCAGCCCCCAGCTGGCACTGTGTTTGACAGAGAGACAGTGACAAGCATGGGAGGCCCTGTCTGGGGCCCGGCCCTGTCCCTCCGACCCACATCCCACGCTCAGCCCTGGGGCAGCATCACCTGGTCGATGAAGGTCAGGTGCCGCTGGATGGTGGCCTCGTAGTGCTCCTTCTGCTGCTGCAGCTGCCGGCTCAGCTCCTTCTCCGTTTCCTTGACCCGCCTCACGGTGAGGTCGCGCTGCTGCGCCTGTGAGGGTACAGATGGGAGGGAGGTGCTGGCCCAGGTCCCCACCAGAGAGTCAGGGCTGGGCACTGATAGCCATGTGGGGGAGAAGGCAAGACAGGGTCTCCAGGAAAAATGCAGCAGCCCTGGCTTCTGGGGCAAGGTGCTGGCAGGGGCACGCCCCACTGGCCCCATGGGACAATGGCACTAATGGCCTTACCAGCGCTCTCTGCAGCAGCACCATGGCTTGCTTCTTCTCCTCCACCTCCAGCTTCAGCCGCATCACGGACGCGTTCCCCCTGGACACCAGCTCCGGATGGCCTCGCCCCGCCTCGGGCACCGGCCTCTGCAGATGGCTGAGCGTCAGGCGGGCAGCCCACTGCCTACTGCCCACCTGGTGGATGGCCAGGGTGGCCAGGGACATGGTGTGATGCTCTGTCTATCCTGTCCTCTGGGGGGAACCCTTGCTTCCCCTCGGGAGGACCAGCCAGATGCAGGGCATCCGGTCAGAGTGAAGGACAGTGGGTGACAGCACCACTGCAGAGGCCGTTTTTATTACCCAGGAGAGTGAGGGCCATGGCCCCATTCATCAAACCGACCACTAGAAAGGCCACATCCCCTTCTGACCTCCCTGCCTGTGAACAGTAAAATCCACTACCGCTCCACTCAGCTGGCCATCGGTTGTCACCCACTGACACAGCCCAAGGGACATCAGGGCCCAGGTGTGCCAGAGGTGACCCATCCAGAGAGGAATCTGCCCTGCCAGCCTCTACCCCTCCTCAGAGCCCAGGTGTGGGGTGAGGCTGCCGTGTGGGGCCCTGGTGAGTGACCGGCTCCCACGGGGGGCCAGGAGAGCCCTGCCGAGTGACCGCCTCCTGAGGGGCACGAGGGGGCAGCTGGCGAGCGCTCACCTCCCGCCGGGGGGCCAGCCAGCTCTGCTCCGACTTCTCCATCTCGCCCAGGAAGCTCATGATGCTCTGCAGCTTGGCCTCTGAGAGAAGTGCCCCATCCTCAGGGAGCTCAGGGGGTGCACTGAGTTTCCCAAACTTCTCCAGGTTGTCAGCTGTCAGGGAGCTGGTGTCACCCTCCTGTAGGGTGGGGAATCCAGCACTGGGGGCTGAGTGTTCTGCCAGGGAGGGCAGGTGGTGGGGAGTGGAGAGGCAGCGGGCCTGGGTCTGAGAGGAAGGGCCGCTCCAGTTGCCCCAGAGCCTTGGGGCACACCACTGGCAGAGAGGGGCACCCACCCTGTGGGTTACTATGCGTCCTGACGGCAGGGAAGGCACAGATAGGAGGGGAGAGCAGGGGTCAATGAGGACCTCTGTGTCCCTTGTTAGGTGGCAACTGACCCCTGTAGTGACCTCATGACCTGTGTGGACAGTGCCACAGTGCGGGCTGGGGTGAGAACCGGCATGCGGCCTACTCACCTCAACAATCCAGGCGTATTTGTCCTTTTGATAGGCCCTGGGGTGGGGCAGTGGCTCCGGCTCCTCCTCTAGCAGTCGTAGTGAGTCCAGCAGCTGATCCAGGGTCACCCTGGACTTGGCCCTGCTCCTGACAGGGGCCACTATCTCCACATCTTCGCTGGCCAGATCCTGGGAGTGGATATCCTGCAGCAGACAGGCAGAGAGTGAGATCCCAGCTGGGCTTAGTGGCCAAGATTTCACCTACCAGTCCAACCCAATGGCATGGGGCTCAGGCCTCTGTGGCCTGCTCCCTGCCCTGTGGGGTGACAGCATCTGTTCCACCTGGGAACGTGTCTCAAGGTCCCTTTTCTGGGAAAACAGACAGGCTCAGCTACCAGGCCTCTCACAGGGCAGCCTGGTGGCCTTGCTGTCCCCTAGCCTGAGTTTCCGGCTCCTCTTCTATGGGTGGGGATACAGGGTCCCACCCAGGGCAAATGTGAAAACCCAACTGAATTTCATAGTCGTTCCACAAGGCCACGCCCCAGCGAGGGCTGCCCAGGTCGCTGGCTCATCCCTCAGCAGCCTTTCAGGGCACATGGAACCCATCGTGGAGGTGGGGGTAGGGAAACAGTGGGCTCGGCCACCCCTGCCACAACTCGCCCTGTGGAGCCGACATCAGGAAGCAAGGCTGTGTGCAGACCTGCAGCTTATCCTCTGGAGACTGCTGGGGCTCTGGGGATGAGTTGGAGATGCGCGGGCAGGGGTCCCTGGGGCTTGCAGGGTGGATGCTGGCACCTGCACGACAGAATACAGCACCATCCTACCCAGGACCCTAACCCTAAAGAGCCCTGGGAAAGAGCCAGATACAGGGAGGCAGGTGCGTCTCCACAGAGCAGAGGCACTGGGGAGCCTTAGCCTTGAAGGTGTGGGGCTGGAAGAGCCACGCGACCCCAGGGCCGGGGTCTCTGCCTGCTGGGTCCCTTGTCCAGGGCTGTCTGTCAAGGCTTGGGCACCTCAAGTCCATCCCTACGAGTGAGTGGGGCAGGAATGGAGGCAAAGGGCCAGGGCCGGCGAGAGCCAAGGCCCCGACTGTGCACGTGTAAGCCACTAACCAGCTGCAGCGTGGGGGCCAGGAGCATGCAGGCACAGGCCACACCCCCCCATCACAAGCCTCCCGACGCTGACCCACAGCGCTCACCGGCGTTGCTGGCCTTGAGGCCCTGGCAAGCAGTGCTGCCTGCCATCAGGAGAGGCCCCTGGGCGGGCAGAGGCCGCCCCAGTGCTCTGGTCTCCCGGCTTTCCTTGGGCAGCTCAGCTTCTCCTGACTTCTGGGCTCGCTTCTCCCGCAGTTCCTGTAGGCCAGGGGGAGGTCTCTGAGCAGCTCCTGGGCAAGGATGGCCCCTCACCCTCCTGCAGCCAGCTGCCCCCAGGATCAGTGTCACATAGTCAGGTTGGGATCTGGGGGGCTGCAGGGGCCCCTGCACCTGAATGGCCGCCCGCCTGGCCTGGCGAGCCTTCTCCTCTCGGGCCTTTTTCCTCGCCACCTCCTTTTGCCGGTGCAGCTCCAGGAGGTTCCCACCGCACAGTCGCTGCTGCTGCTCCTGCCAGGGAAGCCAAAGCCATGTGGTTTGCAGATGAGAAGATGGATGGAGACCCTGGGCCCAGCTAGGAGGTTACCACTTGACTCCTGCCAAGAGTCACGGGGAGACTGCAGAGCTCATGGGGATAGGCAAATGAGACCCCGAGACCCTGAACCTGCCACCTCCATTCAACAGAGAGCAAGTCCCCAGCCTGGGCACCGGCAGCTCAGCAGGGCAGACAGCGCCACACCTCGGGGGCAGGAGCCTGTGTGGAGCGTTCTTCCAGGCCCACAGGCATTCCCGACACCCAGCCCCCGAAGACAGTCACTGGAGCACCAAGTGGGTCCACAGACGGGTGTGCACCTATGGGCGATGCTGGGTCTCAATTCTACTTGTCCCCCAAACTCTACCTACATGGTTTAAGACCCTAGGATTTCTGGGCCCACCCTGGGGGCCGGGAGTGGCTTGCACGCTCACAGACCTCTCGCTTGGATGCCAGCAGGTGCTCCAGGCTTCTGGCTCCTGCACGGCGCCGGTGCACCTGGCGTCGGTACCAGCGCTGGATGGTGACAGCAGCCTGGTTCACCTGGCGAATAAACCTGCCCAGAGAGCAGGGCGCAGGACTAAGAGGGGGCCCATGGCCCCCATTCCCGCTAATGCCCTGCAGGAACCTGAAATCGAAGGTCCAGCCAGGCAGAGTGAAGCTGGTGGCTGCAGGCATATAGCCCTTTTCCACCCAGCCAGAACCAGACAGGGCCGGTGCTTCCGGGCTCACTCCATTAAAACCCAAAACCTACCCTCTGGGGAAGTTGCCCAGGGAAAGCAAGCATCTGTTGACACAGGCTTGGGTGGCTCTGTGTATAATCGCTAGAAACTAGAAACCACCCAAATGCCCACCGGCTAGCTACAGAGTGAATCCAGGTGCATCCAGGGGACACTGGCATCTGGTGCGAGGCACAGGAGTCGTGCACCGTGGCTCATTTACGGGCATCCCGGAAAAGGCAAGGCTACAGGCAAACAGGTTGGTGGAGCTGGGGTTGGGGCGGGAGACGGAAAAAGGGTGCTGGAGGGAATCTGGGGGTTGCTGGAATGGTTTGCACTTTGCACGGTGTATCTGCAGCTATCACCATACACACTTTACTACATTATAATGCTCAAAGTTGTCTGAACACAAACTTCACTCTTGGTTCAAGGGACCAAGCACAGATCCATTCAGCAAAGGCACTGAGAACCCAGGACATAGACAGTCGCCTGCTCTGAAGGCCCTGGCTCTGGAGAGTGACCTATCCACCTCGAGAGGCCCGGCCACGGAGGGCACCACGATGGGACTTTCAAGGAGCTGCTGGCTCCTGGCCTCCCGTACCAAAGCCCTCCCTCCTTCTTGCCTGTTTACAGGGCTGGTCCCCTGGGCCCCCGAGCCCTGGGCAGTGGGGCAGGAGAGCCCAGGGGGTGGAGGCTCCTAGGAGCCAGGGTGGGAGGTGCCTGCAGTGGCCATCTGGCCCCGAGCCACGTCCCTGTTGCCGAGGGCTCTGCTCTGCCACATCCATACCCAAGGGTACACATCCAGGACACAGTCCTTCAGGTGTTTTTGTTCTTCTCAGTTTTATATTTTCTTTCCCCTAAACACTTTATAATTAATAGTTTACTGAGGTATAAAATTCACATACTATAAAACCCACCCATTTTTAGCATATAATTCCATGCTTTTTAGAAATCTCAGAGCTGTGCCACCATCAGTGCAATCCACTTCTAGATCGTCCCATCACCCCACAGAGTTCTCCTGCTCTCCGGGCCCCACCTAGCCCCAAGCAACCATCGTCCTGCTTTCTGCCTCTATAGATCCGCCTTTCTTTGGTGTGTCACACAGGTAGAGCCATGTCAGGTATGGCCTTTTCAGCCTCCTTGTTTTAAAACAATCATTAAATGGCAATGCTGCCATTGGAGACATAGGCCCCAGCTCCCCAGAAGTGTTCACCTCTCAGCCTCCTCTTCAGTCACTTCCTTCCGCCTGAGTGGGGTGCTGCTTCCTGCGGCCGCGCTCTGGGCTGTGTGGTTGCTGCTGGCAAAGTTCTTCCCAAAGCTGCTGCCCTCGCTGCCCTCACTGGTGGCCGCCTTGATGATGTTGCTAGCAGGAAGAAGAGGAGCCCAGTTTGCTGCCTAAGGAAACAGCTCTGCCCCCGGCACCAGGAAGCACTCTGAGTTGTCCTGGGGCTGAGCCTGGGAGAGGTCTATGGGCTGCAGCACAAGGCCAGCCCTCTGGCTCCACTTGGCTGGGGCCATCTGCACCCCAACAAAGTCCTGTCAGCTGGCACCCAGGCAAATATTCTTTACATTTAAAGAATAAGAAGTCGGGGCCGGTGAGATGGCTCAGCGGCTTAAGCGCCTGCCCGGCAAGCGCGAGGGCCCGAGTTCAACTCCCGGATCCCACATATGAAAAAGGGGCCGGTGATATCGCTCAGCGGCATGGGCGCCTGCTGGCGCGCGAGGTCCTGAGGTCGACCCCCCGGTACCCACAAAAAAAAAAATAAATAAATAAATAAAGAATAAGAAGTTCTCAGAAGCCACAGGAGCCCAGAGCTAGATGAAGTCAAGAAACCCCAAGGCCACTGACTGAGCAAAGCCACAGAAGGGGCGCGGGCACAGGCCCTTCTGCTCTGCTCGGCCACCTTCAGCTCTGGACACGAGCAGCCTCCCCAAGAAAGGGCCCACCCCAGGTGTGAGTCCTGGGCTCGGCCACGTCTGGTTGTCCCTGGGAAGCAGACCTGGACCTCATTCATGAGCCCACATGACAGTGTGGAGGACAGCATCCCTGCACACAGCCCAAGTGCCCTCACGTGCACACGCCTTGTAGCCTCCCGAAGTCAAAACCTGGACCATGTGCCTCCCAGTGGGCGCCAGCTTACTTGAGGGAGGGGGTGGTCTGGTTGGAGCTCTTGAGGGTGTGCGCCTTCTCCGAGGGGGTGTAGTGGTTGTGCACCATGGAGGTGACACAGTTGCCCACAGCGCCCTTGTTGCTCCTGCCAGAAGACAGTAAGTTGTCAGCTTAGAAGGCAGATGGCCAAGATCGTGTCTGTGGCACAAGCTCTAGCCCCGAGGAGCTGTGTGCATCTCCTGTGGCAACACCTGAAGGTTCCTTGGGGCCCTAAGGCCTGTGCCTAATGAGGAACCATTGTTGGGATTAGGGAGCCCTCCTGTGCCCCAAGGGGGCAGCCTGTGTCCCCAGACCCACTGAGGCTAAGTGGAGCCACACTTGCCTTGCAGGCTTGGAGGTGACCCAGAGGTGGCTTCCTCTAGGCCCCAGTGACCCAGCCCAATGGCCAAGACCGTGCTGGCCACCACTCCCACACACTCTGGCCATGTGCCTGGTGAGTCTGACCCCAAGAGTGACTGATGCAGCCCTGATGTGACCTGCTCCCCCCTGCCGAACACACAGAGCCTTAAAGCTTAACCTAGGACCAGCCTTCAGAAGTCACACAATAGCGCCACACAAGCCACCCAGGGTGTCTCGGCCTCTGGAGGGAAAGCCTGTCTCGTGAGGAGCTGGCGGGCAGAGGTGTGCCCTCCGACAGGCCTGCTGGGCCACAGCAAGCGCGTCCTTCAGCGACAAACACCATCTGCCACCTTGTAGCCTCTCCCTTCACCACCGGTAAAGAAGGCTATGAGTGCTGGGTGTGGTGGCACATGCCTGTAATCCCAGCACTCTGGGAGGCTGAGGCAGGAGGATCACAAATTCAAGCCCAGCCTGGGCAACTTAGTGACTTAGGGAGACTCTTTCTCAAAATTAGAAAATAATAATAATAATAATAATAATAATAATAATAATAATAATAATAATAAAAAAGAGCTGGGGATGTAGCTCAGTGTAAAGACCATGGGTTCAACCCCCAGTACCACATACAAAAACACCATTGCTTCCTTTCTCCACTCATTCATTCCAAAACAGCCTGATCCAGGGGGCCAGTGAGATAGCTCAGTGGCACAGGCGCCTGCCTAGCTAGCGCAAGGTCCTGAGTTCGACTCCCAGGACCCACATAAAGGAAAAAAAGGGCCGGTGATATTGCTCAGCAGCACAAGCGCCTGCTGGCAAGCGCGAAGTCCTGAGTTCGACTCCCAGTACCCACATTAAAAAAAAACAGCCTGATCCAGCCATGAATCAGACAAAGACATACAGAGTCCTTGCCCCAGGAGCCCCTGGCCAGGGGCCATCCCATCACCTGCAGGGGTCCCACCTGTTGTTAGCAGTGAAGCTGGGTGCCAGGGTGCACTCCTTCCTCCGTGGGCCCACCGGAGCATCGAGGACACTGGAATTCTGGGTGTTGGCTGGCAAGCCAAAGCCCCTGGGCTGCTCATCCTGTGGGTCACATGGACACCCCTCAGTATACCCCAACGTCAGCCCCTGCCTACCCGACACTGCTGCACCCATAATCACAGGAGCCCACAATCCCCACACAAGCAGCAGACAGGGTGACCCGGGGGTCCTGAGATACACCCTCTCATAGTCACTGCCCTCTTGTGCCAAGGCAGCGATCCCAGAGGAGACTAGGACTCATGGCCACTTTGTGCCCAACCTCACCAGGACATTCCAAGTGGCTGCCTTTTCACCAGATGCCTTGCTCAGACCCGCCAGCCTCCTTCTCCCACCAGGGCTGCCCTCGAACAGCGTCAGGAAGTCAGGGGACTCCGCCGGCCTGTGTCCCAGGGAGGAGAGCGCGCAAGGACAAAGTCAACCAGCAGTGAAGTCAACTCCAGCAAGGAAGACAGGACCATAGCTTATGAGAGGAGGAGGGCCCAGGACACAAGGGATTCTGCTCCCAAGGCCCAGTTTAAGACAGTTTCATAGTCCTGATGCCACTGTGCCCAGCAAAGGTGCCTCGGTGAGATGAGGCCTGGGGAGTTCCTGTCAAGCAAGGCAAAGGCTGGGTCTCATTGAACCATATGGAGCCTTGATGTCTGGGGACTGAGGGCCTTAAATAGCTGACACTCTCCTCCCTGTGGACCGGGAGCCACTCAGGCCTACAGCTCAGAGAGGAGTGACCCCAGGTGACCCAGGACCTCCTCGCCCCAACCACGGAGCTGAATGGGAGCGAAGAGCTCCTGCCACTGCTTTGTGGAAGGCCACAGCTGCAGCAAGCACAGCTGTGACAGAAAATGTAGTCCATCTGCATCTTGGTACATTATTCAGCCATAAACAGGAATGAGGCACCGATGCAGGCCACGGCACTGCTGAACCTTGAAGCTCATTGAAAGAACCTGACCTGAGCCAGGTGAGATGGTGCACACCTGTAATCCCAGCACTCCAGGAGGCTGGGGCGGGAGGATTCCGAGTTTGAGCCCAACCTGGGCAACTTGGTGACTTAGCGAGACCCTGTCTCAAAAATAAAAATGGCTGGCGATGTAGTTCAGTGAGAAGGCCATGGGTTCAATCCCCAGTGCCATGAGAAAGAAAGAAAGAGAGAGAGAGAGAGAGAGAGAGAGAGAGAGAGAGAAAGGAAGGAAGGAAGGAAGGAAGGAAGGAAGGAAGGAAGGAAGGAAGGAAGGAAGGAAGGAAGACAGACAGACAGACAGACAGACGGAAGAAACCAGGCCCTAGGCCTCACACTATGTCCCGGCTATGGGAACTGTCCAGAGCAGGCAGATCCCTAGAGGCAGAACCCACACTGGGGGTTGACAGGAGCTGGAGGAAGGGAAGTGAGGACTGACTGTTAATGGATATGTGGTTTTCTTTTGGGCTGAGGAAAACATTCTAAACTTGATCGTGATGGTCGTACAACCCTGTGAATACGCCAAAAAAATCACTGAATTAGGCTAGGAGACCCTGTCTCAAAATAAAATATAAAAAGAGTGGTAGATGTAGCCCTGTGGTAGAGCACCCCTGAGTTCAGTCCCCGGTATTGCAACAAATAAATAGATATTTTTTAAAAGGTCTGGGACACGGCTCAGCACTCTGGGTTCGAGCCCCAGTACCAATTTTTAAAAAGAAAGCAACTGAGGCGCCCTCAGCTCTGAAGTGTCATCGCTGTGCTGTGTGGGGTTGGAAGGCAGGGACAGGGGTAGCCGGCTGGCCTGGCAGTTCTTGCTAGGGCAGTGCTGGCAGGCAGCAGCCCAAAACCTTGAGGGAGGCTCCCGACTCTGACCTGGTCCCTGGCTGCCTACGATGTCTGCTTCTAGCCCAGGCACACCGTCACCACACTGTCACGCTGGCCAGCGCACAGCGCTGCCCTCCTCTGAGGAGGCCATGCCAGCCCCGGACAGCACCTCCACACTGACGAGCCTTAGAAGGACACAGACGTGGGGAAAGGCCCCCAGAAGCCACCTATGAACAAAATGGGTCCCAGCAAACTTGACAACGCCTCCTTGAGGGTGCTGAGGGGCGGGTATCATCCCAAACAAACCCCACTCCACTCCTGCCAGGGGGATGGGATGCAATGAAAAAAGAGTCAAAAGGGAAGGGGCGGCATCTTTATTTGTGGACAATGGATCACCCACATGGAAAATGTGACAGATTCAACAAACAAGGCCCAAATCGCAAGCGCTCCTACCCACCAGTAAGGACCCCACAGAACACGGGCCAGGGAAGAAGACAACAGCAGGGGAATTGGAGGGTTCCAGGGCTACGTCCAGCAGAAACATGCAAGACCCTTCACCATGGGAATAGCTGGGACCTACGAGAGGACACCTGAACCCCCCCAACGAGGTCCAGGGCAGGGCAGACCCACAGGGGCAACCAGATCCCAAATGGGATACCTGCAAGTCACTGCCACCCGATGGAAACCCCACAAGGTTAGCTTTAGAGAAACTCCAAATAATCTAAGCTCACATCAAAGCACAGGGAGCAAGACGCCCCAGGATCATGAAGAACTGGCACAGCCCTTTCTCTAAGAGCCACCAGCTTAGAGAGCAAGCGGAATGGAGGAACATACACAGGGCAGGGGACGGAAGCCAGGGGCCCAGGCCAGCCCCACACACGGTTCCGGCACTACACAAAGGCAGAGATGACCTGGTCCAGGTGGAAGGATGAATTCAGCAGGAAAAAGGCTGGAACCTGAACTGCTAATACAGCCAGACTCCTGCCAGCCTAGAGCCAGGGAGAGACGCCCAGGGAAGAGCTCCCCGGATGTCCTTCCGACAGCGCAGCCACCCTACACAACCACACACACATGCCATGGACACGCCACACACACCACACGTACCACACCCTACCAATTACATACAACCTACACACTACACACACCACACAATCACGTACACACGATAAACACAACGCACATCACACACATATCTACATACAAGTACGTACTACACACGCCATACACACCAACATGCCACATACCACGCACACACACACACTCCATGGACTCACACACACCATACACACAAACAGCACAGACACGCACCCCACGTGCACACACATGCCATATCACCCCCAGCACTGACACTGTGTGGCTGCTGCCACCCACCCTGGCGAGCCCTGCACCTTCAGCCACTGCCATGGGGCATAGTGGACATCCTGGGGGGACACGCATTATCTCAGCAAGGTCCCAGGCCATCCCCTGCACAGCCCTGGGCCCTGAAGCCTTAGGAGCAGACCTGCTGCTGGGCAGGCGGCACTGCTCCTGCTCCTCCGCGGGGGTCCGCTCCTTGACTGGCCCAGAACCTACACCATCTACAGATCTGCAGCCCAAGGGGCACCTGCCTGCTCAGGGACGAGGCCTGCAGGCGTGGGCCACAATCAGCCCAAGGGTGTCCACTCCAACCCTCACACTGGCACTGGGGACCCGAGGCAGCTCCACCCTCCCGCCAGTTTGGAGCCTGTAGGGGAGGGTGGCTGTTCAACTGCCAAGGACAGGGACAGGGGCATGGAGGGTTCAGAGCTGACTCAATGCCCCACCTCCTGCAGGGGACAGGTCTGGATGTCTGAAGGGCAGGGGAATGGCCGCGGCCAGAGGACTGCAGATGAAGGCCCAAGCAGGTCTCCCCGTATGCCCGCTGTGCCCAGCAGTACAGGCAGAGGCTGCAGGACCAAAATCCGTCTCAAGGCCTGGCTCCAGTGTCCTGCAGATGTGACAGGACAGGCTGGCTGCACATGGCTCCTGGCTCAAGAAGAGGGAGTGACAGAAAGAATGGCTACTATTAAGAAATCAACTAATAACAAATGCTGGAGGGGCTGTGGGGAAAAAGGAACCCTTCTTCACTGTTGGTGGGAGTGTCGACTGGTACAGCCACTGTGGAAGTCAGTGTGGAGATTCCTCAGAAAACTAGGGTTGGAGGTCCCATTTGACCCAGCTATTCCCCTTCTGGGCATCTTCCCAGAAGAATTAAAAACATCGTACCACAGCGATATATGTGCACCCATGTTTATAGCAGCACAATTTGTAATAGCCAGATCTTGGAAACAACCCAAATGCCCATCAACTGAGGAATGGATAAGAAAGATGTGGTATTTTTATACAATGGAGTACTATTCAGCCATAAAGAAGGATAAACTGGAGACTTTTATAGGTAAATGGATGCAACTCGAGAAAATACTCGTAAGTGAAATAAACCAGAAGCACATGTGTAAGCATCGTATTATCTCTCTAGTATGAGAAACTGAAAGAGTAAATAAGATCCAAAATGTACAATAGACATGGTGAATCAAAAAGAAACTGGTCAAAAGGAAAGAGAGACTGGAATAGGGAAAAGAAAGAAGGGAAAGGGAAAAAAACAATTGTATATATATATATATATAAGATGGTTAAGATAGATACACTACCATTTTTACTTAGTTCATTGAAGAGTAAGGTTTGTGCCAATAATGTTTGGACAATTGAATGCTAATGTCTGGTGTCCTGAATAACTAACTTAAAGATAGTAATACGTAATGTATTAACCATTGTTACCCTCCTATTATGTTGGTTTGAAAATTTGTTCTTCTTTTGATTTGTTTTGTTTTTTTTCTTCTCTTTAAAAAATAAAAAAAATAAAAAATAAATAAAAAAAAAAAGAAGAGGGAGTGGGACCCCAGGGCTGGGCTACAGAAAGGCCACCCAAGTCCAGTGCCCTGCAAGGGCCATCACTGACAGAACTGGAGGGGCCCAGGGAGAGGCAGGAAGAGCATGGAAAGCCAAGGGGTGGTGCTGCCCTAGGGCACAGCTACCTGCTGGGTGGGACTTCCAGAGGCCCAAGGCTACCTAAGGGAGACAAAGATTACCTGGGGGAGCTGGTCCGGGGTTGGTTGACCTGCGTGGCACTGTTAGATCTTCGAAGGTTGTTGATGGCCCTAGAGCTCCCGGGCCCTGCAGCCTCCTGCTGAAAGGGAGAAAGCAGGCCATTCAGTGGCAGGGTCTCAGACACTCACCTGCTGCCTCAGTCCCAGGCTGGGCCCTGAAGAAATGGGTTAGGAGAATAGAGGGGTGTGGTGGATCGACAACTGGTGGTCAACTTGTCACACCCAGCTGAACTGAATCAGCGTGGTGCCTGGTGTGGAGGGCCCACCTGAGGACTGTTGCCAACAACATAAAAAGGAGAACTGGTGAGGAAGAGTTGCTGCTGTCGGTTCTCCTTGAGGAGCTTGTCACGCTGGCTTTCCTGATAGGAACTTGGGTGTTATCGTCGGAGGAGCTCGGGACCTCACTGTTGCTGAGGATGGCTGTGGTGACTTTCGGGGGAGCTCCGGTCCTTACTCTGAGCGTCGCTTCCTTGCTCCAGGGAAGATCCCTCAGCCTGCTGGCACAGATCCTTCATCCCACTGGTGCAGACTTTCTAGCTTCCACCGCTGACCTTTGGGCCTTCCCGGTGCAGATCCGTGAAATATACTTGCATGAGACATTGCTGTGGGCCCTAGGCCTTCAGCTGGACTCATGAGGGCATGGTCATGGGCTCTAGGTCTTCAGTTGGACTCATACAGGACACTGCTGTAGGATCCAGGCCCTCAGCTGGGTTCTTTGGGTCTTTAGTGTGTGGACAGATTTCCTGCACTTTTTGTATATGACTCTTTGGGTGACTATTACAAAATAACTCTATAAATTATGTGTCCTGTATTGTATTGTTTCCCTTGCAAACCCTGACTACAACAAGGGGTGATAGGTAAGTAGGGACACAGGACCAGGGGCCAGTGTAGGGCATGGTCATGGGTAGGGGAGGGCCCTGGCATTGACACCTCAATTTCCTGCCCAAGGCAGAGCCGTCTGCGCCTGCAGAGTGGGAGGCCGTGCGGTTGGCTGGGAACTGTTCCTCACTGCCACCATTGTCCCGGAGCTCACTGGGCACGAGAGCACCCGGCCCCTCCGGCCGTCAGCCCTTCTCTGTCGGGGGGTAGGAGGACTGCGCCCCAGGGTGCTCTGGAGTCACTGTGAGGGTGAATGTAGAGACAAGGGCACTGTGGGCGAGGGGCAGATGCAGCCATCTGCATGGCCCATGGTGGCACAGAGGAAGGCACCTCCCTCATCCCAGACCCCAGCGGCCTGCACTCTCACAAAGTTAGTGTCTTGTAAACGACAAAGGTGCTGATCAATGTGCGAACCCTTTGGGGTCCAAGATGGAAAAAGGATGTTGAGGAGTGGCAGAGAAAGGGATGAACATGTATCAGATGCCACTATGGAGTCACAAGATGCCCCTGGAGAAAGCCCACTTCCTAAGGAAGAGGAATGGCAGACTTAGGAGACAGCCCATGCCATCCACAGCTTGCTCTCAACTGGGTGGAGGCATCGACCGGCTATCAGTGGTCCATGGGCACATGTTATACTACGCTTCCAACTTTTCTGTAGGCTTAAAAATCTTCCAAATGGAATATTTTGGGGAAAAGGGCTCAAAATCCAGTGGGGCATCCTGGGGTTCCCCTACCCCACGCCACACAGCAGCTTACACTATGAGACGTGACCTGGCCGGTGCCCACCCCAAAACAGTGAGGCCTTGAGACCCAGAAAACAAACCTACAGACTTAAAATTCTTCAAGTATTTTAAAATCTGAATACCTAAACTAAAAACTAACAACCCAACCAAAATAAGACAAAACAAGAAAACCAGGAAACATGAAATCACACTATGATTTGCCAAGGGCCTTTCCCCACGTCATGAAATTGTTTTCTTTCTTTATTTTTGGTTTTTTGAAAGAGGGTCTTGCTATGTAGTCCAGGCTGGCCTCGAACTCATGGCAATCCTCCTGCCTCAGCCTCCCGACTGCTGGGATTACAGGCATGCGCCACCACACCCGGCATGAAATTATTTTCTTAAGTAGGGAAATGGCAGGTTGGGAGAGGCCACCACGGATCAGGGCGCTGAAGTGACACAGGTTGAGTGTCCACTTTCCTAGGAGGAACCCGTGCTTTCCAACTGGGCTGCAAACAGCAGACTGCTAAAGACCATGGAATACTCCATACCAAAGGCAGCTGCCAGGTCCCTGGCTGGGGACGCCAAGGCTCAGTTGGTTTTTGTGAATGTCCCAGCTGGACCACTAGGGACCCCAGGCCAGCCACTGAAAGGGCACCAGAGAGGATGGCACCTGTGCGGTGAGGGCCAGCCCTTTGCCCTGGGTTTCTGGGAGGTGACTACTAATCCCCCAGAATATCCCGCCTGATCAAAATGCCTTGGTTCCCTGGGGGCCTGAGGCCACCCTCTTAGTCTAACAGTGTGACTTACAGTGTGGGGTTAGAACCATAGCAGGAGGTGATGTGGGACGGGGCTTGGCCCAGGGCTATCAGTGGACCTGTGCAGGGGATGAAGACGGGTCAGCCACGCGGATGCCCGCAGGGCCTCTGCAGTGGAGACCCTGAGGACTCTGCACACCAGGTCTGGGGCGCGCCCTGGGCTGGCAATGCTCTGTGCATGTTGTCACTATCGGTGCTGGGAAAGCAAGTCTGTCCCTACACGATAGGAGAGGACGATGGAGGCTCCGTGCCTGACCCGCCTGGATTCTCCTTCTCTGGGCTGTTTAATCTGCATTCTTCTCCTGTAATAAACTGTCGCTATGTCAGCTCTCATAAGCCTGAGGGTTCTTCTAGGAAATTACTGAAAGGAAGGGTGGTCTTGGGGACCCCCAGAGGAAGCTGCTAGTGACAAAAATGAGAGTGGCTGCGGGGACTGTATGCCCTCTGACTCAGGCAACCCTTCTGAGGACGCGCTTTGCTGTGGAGCAGCTGGTGCAGCCTGCGGTCCGGCCCCAGAGGACGCTTGGTGAGCACACAGAAGCAGCGCAGGTGGCCGCTGCTGAGCGCAGCTGGGGAGTGTCACTGTGGAGTGGGGGCACTTCTGCATGGCTGCAAGGAGACCTAAACAAAGGACAGAATGACACCACAAGAAAACACTTGAGAACTCAGCTTCATTTGTGATACAAGCCACAAACCATAGGAAAAAAATAGAAAAGTCAGCAAAGGATAAGAACAGTCCATAGAGAAGGGAAGATAAATGGCTCTTAAACGCATGAGAAGCCATCCAGCTCACTCCCAGGGGAATGCAGTCAGAGCGCTGCAGAGGCAGAGGGCACCGGGCAGGCCCATGTGACAATGGCATGGCCCGTGTGACAATGGCTTGGCCCATGTGACAGTGGCTTGTGTGGAGCCTGGCAGAGGACAGAGGGACCGATAAGGTGCTGGCTCCACTGATGAGGTTGTTCCTGCAGGCCAGGCCACCAATCCCGACAGCACCTTACTCATTCACTGGAAGTGAACCAGGATCTGAGGGAGGACAGAGGGGCCAGATCCTCAACTCAGGGTGCCACAGATGAGCAAGGGGAGAGGCAATACCTGTCCAGGTGGTGTGGGATAGCTGGAGACCTCAGCAGGAATTCATGCTTGCTTAATACAGGTACAGATGGAGACAAAGAGAAACGGTAATTCATGTTCACACACACACACACACACACACACACACACACACACGTGGCGGAGGGCCCAGCTCCCAGATCTTAGTCTAACACCACTCTCCAATGGCAGGGGACCATGGCGGCCTGGAGAAATGGCCTGATTCAGGACTGCAGTGGGAAGCACATAGATACGGCTAAGTAGCTTATAGGGCCAGAAAGTAAAGAATTACTCAAAAACCAAAACGATGGCCCACCAGACAGGCACCCTTCCCACAACCTCTGCATTTAAATGGGGGGCACATGTGACCCATTCAAAAATAGCACATTTTAGAATTTTTGAAACAAAACAGCGCTGGCCACTGTGTCGGGGTGATGGACCGAGGGTGACTGTCACCTTTTCGCCATCTTCCTGGCAGCAGTTTTACCACCTCCCTGCTGAGAACAACAGATGTGGGGGGGAGGAATGTCTTGAGCTCAGTTAAGAGCACCAAGGCGGGAAGGAAGTTCTCAAAAGGTAAATAAAGCCATGGGCTAAAGACCCCACACCCACGGGCAGGGGACCAGGAAATGGAGGAAGGCGGGAGGGAAGGGAAGGAGAAGTAAAAAGACGTGTTATATGCACATGCTCAGCTCCCCAGGACGGGTGTGATCACTATGTACGGCAAACGTGCTGAAAACCAAATGAAAAGCACTGAACTCCGCCTGTACACAGGGCAGGGCATCAACAGCCCGAGAGTGCAGGACGCTGCCCAGGGACAGAGCCGCTGCATGGTTGTGACACGTACGCGGTGACACCTGCTCTGTCAACACGCTCTGACTCTTGAGATGTAAAGACCCTGTTCCCCTACAGGGCAGGGGACTGGAGTGATGCAGAATGCAGTGTGATCACGTGGCCAACAGCTGCAGCAGGGAAGAGGACCCTCTGGGTCTTACACCAATGTCACCTGAGCCAGATGGGCAGCAGTGACTGCAGCTCACATCCCACGTGAGGAAGCTCGGGACAGAGGTTCTGGATTGGGGGACATCTCTGGAGACAAAGGGCAGAGTAGAAGCATCAGGCTGACAGTCGTGAAGAAGGCCCCACCCCAGGGACCAGCGGCCCCCACAGCCCCCCAAAAACCAGGAAAACAGTCCTCATGCATGTGTCAGGGGTGATATCACAGCCTGGCCAAAGCAAATGCCCACAAACCCCAATAAGACCAAATGGCAGTGAGGATGCGTGATCAGGAGGACAAGGACTGCCAGGGACAATGCTCAGACCCCGCCAGGTAGGTCGGGGTGGGGCCGTCTCAGAGGGAAGGGGTCCCTTACAGAAATGAATGGCGCGAGCATCTCTTCAAGGATGGGACTTGTTCGCTTCCCCACTCCGTACTGGGGGAGTGGAAGGGGCCAGCCAGAGGAAAGGACCCATGCTCGCTTCAGCTCGAAGGAGTGATCAGGAAGAGAACATTTTCCCGCAGGAAGTGGAAGAGGGGGTCAGGTGCCTGGGCAGCCACCGGTGCAGCCTGAGCACACGCTGAGTGACAGTCTTCGCTGGCCGCGAGCAGGCCCTACAGCTTTCCCACACTGTCCCTGTGGAAGCGGATCTGCAGCGCCCCCTGCATCGTCCCAGCCCCAAGCCCCCTCCTAGAGCTTCAAAAGCAGTCCAGTGACCCAGGGCCAAAGCTGGGCCCCTGCTAGCTTGAGCTGGTCATCCCCCAGCTGAGGCAGTGCAGTGTATCTGACAGTGTGTCTCTCCTAAGTGACCTGCAGGACGCCCCAGGTCCCTGCTCTACAGGTCACAGGATTTAGGAACATGTTTGGACAAAAGGTCCTCTACTGGACAGCTGTCCTTCCCTAGAACTCAGATTGACCCCAGCAGGCCCCAGCCTGTCTGACACAGGAATGGGGTAAGCCTTGTACCCACAGAGGAACCTCAGCCTGCACCCATCAGGCAAGCCTCGATGCCCCTCGTACATGGCTGCCTGCTCTCCTGCTGTGACCGCCACACAGACCTCAGTCCTTGCAAGGCAGGGAGCCTGGGGCCAGTGCGTCAGAGCTAAGCCTCCAGGCCCCAGCTATTCCAGAAGCAGAGGTCAGCCCGGGAGCACGGAGCCTCCACAGAGCACTCATTCTTCCCCACCCCCTCGTGGACAGCAGCTCAGGGAGCACAACAGGCCTCCCTGGTCTCTCAAAGCCACTTCCACCCATTGGTGGCAGCCCCTTCCCCTGCCCTGCAGAGATGGACAGGAAGAAGAAAGATGGCTCTCACCCCACCCATCTGAACCTCGCTGTCGCCCAAGGCCATGGGAGCGCTTCACCCCCACCCCTGCAGGTCGATCCCATTTCTTGAGGCTCCAGGCAAAGCCAGAGGGCCACAGAGCAGGAGCCCAGGCTACTTCTGGGTGGGGATGGGCTCTGCCTCAACCTCTCTGAGAGTCAGTGGAACTGTCCCCAAAGCCGGATGCCACTGACGACAGCCCTCTAGGGCCAGAGGGCCCAGGACCCATCCACCCTGGCCCCTGCACTCACCAGCGCCTTCCTCCTGGGCTCGCTGCCTGCAGCCACAGAGACAGAGCGCACGAAGGGCTTAGTGGCCGCAGCGCTGCTGGGGCGCTGGGACAACGGCGGAGGAAGGCCAGTCAGACTCAGGTCTGCACATTCAGGGCTGCCTTCAGGGGCACTTCTGATGGCCCTGGAGCTTTTCATGGTGGACAGTGGGCCCTGAAAGGAAGTGAGAGATGAGGTGGAACACCCTGGAGCAACCGAAGGCCCCTGCATCCACCACATGTGGCAGAGCCTCAGATACCCCAGGACAGGGGCCACCTGCCACCACCCACATGCTCACCTTGTGGGGGGCAGGCCACCACAAAGGGCCATTCTAAACCCCACACGGATGTGGGGCTGGGCAGGAGGGCTCTGAGGATGAGCAGGGGGCCATGGAGGCTGGTGTCACAGGCCAGCACCTTACAGGATGGCCAGGGGCAGCAGGCAGTCATGAGTATGAGCAGCATCTGCCCTTCGGCTCCACCTCCATGACCCTAAGTCAGGAACATCACCTGTCTAGACAGCTTTCTTCTATAAAACAGGAGGTTAAAAAGTGCATCTTGGGCCAGGAACAGTGGTGCAGGCCTGTAAGCACTCTGGGAGGCTGAGGCTGGAAGATCCAAAGTTCAAGCCCAGCCTGAGCAACTTAGTGAGATCCTGTCTCAAAAATTTTATACATATGAGCCAGGCATGGTGTACCTCTATGCCTGCCTGTAATCTCAGCACTCAGGAAGCTGAGGCAGGAGGATCGCAGTGAGTTCAAGGCCAGCCTGGACTACACGGCAAGACCCTGTCTCAAACCACGCCCCCCATTTTATATATATATATATATATATATATATATATATATATATATATATGCCCCAACTGACAAACGAGTTCTGTTCCGGGAGAATTGTTCATAAGCTGGATTCATTTGTAAACCAACAAAGCGAGTCTTATATAGTATGCCTGGGAAATATTGCAACTCAACTTATGAACTTACAAACATAAGTCGGGGACTTCAATAATAATTAAGTAAAAATAATTCTAAAAGAGGCTGGGGGGCTGGTGATACAGCTAGCGGCATAAGCGCCTGCCTGGCAAGCACAAGGTCTTGAGTTCGACTCCTGGTACCCACATATAAAAAAATAAAAATAAAGTTAAGAAGAGGCTGGGAATATAGCTCAGTGCAAAGGCCCTGGGTTCATAGTGGCTGTCACGAGGTTCGGACAAGATATGACCACGAGGCTGGCACCTGGTAAATGCTCAAAATAGTGAGTTGTTCAGCATGATTTGGGCTCAGAAGTTCCACAGTAAAGACACCCCCAGTGCCCAGGCTTACCTGGCCACAGGAACCCCAGCACTACCCCTGCACTGCCTCAGAACCCTTGGAATGGTGGGTGGCAACCTCTCTGACTCTGGCCCGCCTTCTTGTGCAGGACACTCTCCCACCTCCCTTGCTGGCTCTTCTTCCTTTTTCCAACCGGAGAGGTGGAGGTCACCAGGGCTCAGTCCCAGCCTCTCTCCTCTACCCATCCTCTCACCTGGGGACCACATCTGGCCTCCTGACTTCCTCCAAGCCACAACTCTGGTCCAGCCACCAACTCACCTTGGACAACCGCCACAGCCGCAGGAGAAGCAGCCACAAAGTCCCTTTTCCTGCCTCTGGTTGGGTCCCATTAGGCTTCACAGGGCCGAAACTCTGTTCTCAGCTCTGGTCAGGCCCCAGGCTCAGGGAGTTAGGCCCAAACATCTAACACCCACGTATCAGAACCTGCTCTCTGTGACTCCCTCGCTCTGCTGCAGCTCAACTCAGCCAGCTTGTCCCAGCGCACCTCTGCACCTGCTGGCCCCTCGGCCTCGGGATGCTCCCCTCTCACGATCTCCTGCCCGTCCACCACTCGGTGCTTTTCCTTCCCTTGTCTTGCTTTACGCGTCTCCACGTTGGGACACGAGAGACAGTGAGCACACAGCCCCCACTCCTCAGGTGGCAGGCACTCAGGTGATGAGTACTGAGCGAGTGGGGACACAAGACAAGCCCAAAGTGATTACAGTCTCCCTGCCACGGAATCTGGGCCAACCAACGGCACACACCCATCATCAGTGCTACCCTGATCGGCCACCTCAGGGCAGCCTGCTGGCCTGGGGGGGCAGAACCTATTCTCTAGAGGCTGCAAAGCCAGTAGCCCGGCCAGTGTCCACTACTACATTTCCGGTTATTCGGGTGAAATCTGACACCTGGACCAGGCTGGCCCTGGAGCTCGGGGATGTGTGGCTTTCCCACCACACGTGCAGGAGGAGGCTCCGGGGAGGTAAACAGCCTCTCCATAGAAACCTCCAAGCCACAAGAAGGAGGCCTGGGTGGCCAGGCCCCCTGGATGAGGAGGGGTCCCTCGAAGGACTTGAAGGGGCAGGGGCTGGTGCCCTGCCTGGCCCTGCAGGGCTGAGTTGACCCAGGGATGCCAGAGGCAGGGCCCACTGCAGCGGGGTGTCCTCTGCTTCCCCAGTGGCAGCTCCCACCTCCTCAGTCCCCACGCCCTGGGCTTAGGTCAGGGGTCCTGAGACGCCAGACTGGACCCCACGTCCCGCCATCCTGGGACACGAGCTCCTCCTCCCCTGCAGGGCCTGACTGCCTCCCCCGCGCGGACCCCTCACCGCGCGGAACACCCAGAGCTGCGTGGACTCCCCCTCACCTGAGAGGGCAGGGCCTAGAGAACTGGGCCGGGAGACTCGGCCAGGTGTGCGACGTGGCGCCCCACGGCCCTCGGCGATGCCTCCGACGCGGGTGACAATGAAGCGCCGAGCCGCCGGGCGAGCACCCGCGGTTAGCAACCAGCCTGGCACCACCTCCTTGTCCGTCACACCGGCCCGCCTTTCCTGAGCGCGCCACTTTCAGATTGGCCCTCCGGCCGCCCGCTCTGGCCGCCTCGCGAGCTCATTGGGCCGCTCGGCTGTCATTCGGGAAGTTCAAGCGGGGGAGGAGCGGCGGAAAGCTGAGGGCCGCGAGCGCCGCGGACTGCCGATTGGACGCGGCTGGAAGGGGGCGGACGCGACGCTTGGTCCGGGACCGGCGGCGTGGGCGGGGCCTCCGCTTGTGGGCGGGGCCTGCGGGCCTCCGGGTGACTCCTGTGGTCGGGCTGTAGCGGTCTCCTCTCGAGGGTTTGTCCACCTGCAGCCGGTGTCCAGAGCCCCCGACACGCTGTGCGCTATCCTCCCACTGCCTAGAGAGCCCTCTCCCCAGCTTAGTCTTCCAGCAAAAGTTATATTAAAATAACAACAGTGCTGACCTCTTCCCATTTTTTTAAATGAAAAAGTTTGATTTAGATATAGTGAAGTTCACACTTTGGGGTGTGCAGTTGTATAAAACAATGCCACAATCCAGATGGAGAACACTGCCACCTCCGCCCGACCCCCTGAGCAGCCTCGCTGTTGCCAAACTCGCCCTGCCTTCAGCCCTCCCTTGACCTGTCCCCAGCCCCCCGCGAACGTCGCACAGCCCGAGCCATCCGCCACGTGGCCTTGGCCTGGCTTTTCCCACTGATATTTTAAAGTTCATCTGCATTCCCCGGAGAAGTATTTCAAGCTGCGGGTGCAGCACATTTGTTGCCTCACTCACCCACCAAGGGACACAGCCATTGCTCCAGCTTTGAGCAATGACAGCTCGAGCCGTAGACATCCACTCAGGAGCTTTGTGTGAGCGCAGGACATTTCTCTGGATAAACACCTGTGAGAGGGATTGCTGGCTCATATGGTATTTATTTAACTTTATAAGAAACTGCCAAACTGTTTTCCAAACTTGTATGTTACACTCCCGTCAGGATTGTTTGAGTTCTGGTCTTTCCCCATCCCCCTAGTCTCCTCTTGGTATCTTCAGGTCTTCCACTCCTCCGAGATACTGGACACTGAACCCAGGGCCTTCAAACTGAGCTAAAACGCCAGCTTTTTAATTTTTTATTTTGTTTTATTTTATTTTTTGAGGCAAGGTCTTACTATATAGTTAAGGCTGGCCTTGAACTCAGGGTGATCCTCCTCCGCCTTGACCTCCAGAGTCCTGGGACTACAGACGTGTGCTGCCATGCCTGCTTATTTTTTGAGACAGGTTCTTGCTAAGTCACTAAATTGCCCAGGTTGGACTTGAACTTGTGATCCTCCTGCCTCAGCCTCCTAGGGTGCTAGCATTGTAGGTGTGCACCACCATGCCTGACTGATTTGTGCTTGCTAAAATCTAATGTATAAAGCCATTGCCTAACCCAATAACAGAAAATTTTCTTCCTTGTTTTCTTCTGAAAGTTTGATAGTTCTAGGTATTGTGATGAGGTCCATGGCTCATTAAGTTTTGTGTAAGGCGTGAGGTATGGGCAAAGATTCTTTTTTCCAATTATTCCAGCCCTTGCTCTTAAAAGGCTACCCCTTCTTCATTGAGTTACTTTTGCATATTTGTAGAAAATTAGCTGACCATATTTGTGTGGTCTTTCTCAATCGTCTGCTGCTCAGTTGATCTACAGTATGAGTCTTTCCACCAACACCACAGTCTTTATAGGGAATCTTGAAATCTGGTATTTGTTCTTTTTCAAAATTATCTGACTAGTCTGACTTCTTTAACTTTTCCTAAAACTTTTAGTAACAGCTCCTCACTATATAAAAAATCCAGACAGGTGTGGTGGTACACACCTGTAATCCCAGCACTCAGGAGGCTGAGGCAGGAGGATCACTGTGAGTTCGAGGCCAGACTGGGCTACATAGAGAGACCCTGTCTCAAAAAAAAAAAAAAAAAAAATCCCACTGAAGGTGCTGGAACACTTGCTGAACAACCCATCTCTAGCCATGGGGGAAAAAAAGCCAGCTAAGCCCTACTGGGGATCACCTTAAACCTTAGATGTGTGATTCAGGAAACATCGATGTCATTCCCCACGTGGGGCATGTCCACCGTCCCTCATCCAGCACACCAGCTGAGTAACCACCACCACCAAGGTTCAAGGTCCCTGCCCCAGAGGTTAATGGTGAAGACAGAACCTCTGGGGAGTTCCACCAAACATCTGAGGAATAACATGTGTCACTACTTTAAGACATCCTTTAAGTGTTCCCTTTCATAATGGTATTTTTATTAAAATGCACCTGTACAAAGGGAGAAAAAACAGGCAGTGTTCCAGCTTCGTGTAAACAGTAGTGTTTATTCAGGGTGCACATCCCAGAGCTCCTGAGGGTCTTCTGAGGGCCAGTGTTTCAAAACCCCACCCCTGCAGGCGTACTGCCAGATGCCACAGGGACTGAGCTCAAGAAGGCCACAGGCCACAGGACATCAGGCAGCCAAGCACCAGTCCCAGCCCCAGAAACCAAACCACCTCCGTCACCTACCCCACAGGGCGGCAGCTCCAGATGCCGCGACCTCCCGGGGAAGGAAGGGTCTGAGATCAAGATGCCTCCAAACCATACCAGCACCCAGCACCCCGTGCCCAAGGCCAAGGTAGGCGGGAGTTGCCCTGGGTCCCCAGACGGCACTTTTGAGCCCTGCCACCTGCCTGTCAGAATTCAAGTCCCCACAGCCAGCCTCTGGCAAAGCAGATGGGGGGCAGGGTTGACGAACAGGGACTAGGGGGCTCTGGGGCCGGTGAGCCGGAGACCAAGCAGTGCAAGCTGAGGGCTGGGCCCTCAGGAACACTGGCCTTGCAGATGCACCAGCAAAAGCTGGAAACCTCTGCAATGGGCAGGCTGGCCCCAGCCACAGGCAGTCCCCTGAAAAGGGCCTGTGTGGCTCCTGCCCCTTGCACGAAGAGGAAGCCCCATCGTGCTTGCACTTTGGGGAGCTGTCCCTTGAGGCACAGTGTGCATGAGATGACTTTGAGGGCACAGACCAAGCCCCTTCTTTGCAACTGCGTCCTGTCCTGGCTGGTCTCCAGCATCCTGAGGGACACTCGGGCCCATCAGCGACCATGCCAACTGCTGGGGGGCCCACTTGGCACTGCCTGGCTCAGGCTCCTGCACCCAGGCCTCAGTGGCTAAAGGGTAAGTGGAGGGGGTGGGGTAGGTGGCTGCCAGCAGGAGGCCATGGGGTCCTGGGAGCCAACAGCTGAGCATGAGAAGACCCCTGTATACAGCCAGCCCTGCGTGGTCACTTGTTTAAGAAGGCAAAGGCTGACAGCTCTGGGCGTGGAGGCTCTGTGGCTGCTGCCCTCTGGGCCCACGTTTGGGGGGGCTGGGGGACTGGGTTGGGCTCTTCTGCTGTAGCCTGAACCCCCACCAGGCGGGGGCAGGCCACCAGCTCCATGCCAGCAAACAAGGAGTCACGGCTCCATGGGCAGTGGCTAGGGCCACCCTCTGGTCTGTCCATGTCCCCCAAGCCCTGCCCAGGCTGTGCCCCCTGCTCTCTGGAAGCTGCTGGTGGGGTCTCAGTCTTGCTGGTGAGTACAGGGGTTGGGAGGGGGCTGGTGTCTGGAGCTGGGGTGGGTACGGGGCTGCCCAGCAAGACAGAGGTGGAGCTCAGAGGCTGCAGGAAGACCTGGGCCCCGGAGGGAGGCACAGGGCCAGTCAGCAGGTCAGATGGTCCCTCGAGGGCGGCTGTGGGGCTGGACTCGGCACGGGACCTTGGGGCTGGGGGCCGCTGTCCACAGGAGGCTTCGAAGTGCCTCAGGATCTGGAGGAAAAGCAAAAGCAGTAAGGGCTTCTGCGCAGCTTCTGGGATCACGGCCTGAGGCCTGAGCCTCTCCAGGTCCCTCCTCAGTCCACTGCCCAAAGGCAGGGCCAGCTTGCAAAGGCCGTGGTCACCTGCTGCTGGCCTTAGAATGTCAAAACAGCGAGACGCAGGACACATGATGTTTCTGCACAGACACATGTCCCCCATCCTTGTCCGCTTCTGGGCCCCACCGGGGAAGCGGAGGGAGCCAGTGCCACCATGAGGCTCCCTGTGGCTCCACGCGTTGCAGGATCACTAGGCTGGGGCTGCAGGCAAGGCAGGGGGCAGACAGCACACAAGGCAGGGTGACCAGGAGCAAGGGAGCTAGTTTTCAGCAGCCACAGAGAAAATGGGAAGAAAGAAGCTGGGGACACGACGGTGGAAGGAGAGGCCCCGGGCACTCAGAGCGTCTGAGGAAGTAGAAATAGACGAAAGGAGAGATCGCTGCTCACACTAGTCAAGGTGAAGGGCAGCCGTGGGCTTCCTGGTGGAGGCTGTGAGCCCAGGCAAGAGTGAGGGAGCCACTGGCGGGGGGAGCAGGCAGCACTGAGTGGAGTGGGCTCAGAGGTTCCAGGAGCTAGACAAGCTCAGGGCAGGCAGGCCCCAACCCTGGACCTCTCTCTGTTGGCACCGCCTGCTGGGCAGGGCCAGGGAGTATGTCCAGACGCAAGCTGACCATGGCAGGTGAGGACTGCTGAGGCAGCCCCGTGCCTTCCTAGGGCCCAGTGCACCTGTGGCTCCCATTGCTGCCCACCTTGGTGGCCTTGCTGGTCACAGGCCCAGGGCTGCCTGTGCTGAGCTCCTGCAGCCTCCACCGGGAAAGGAGTAGGATGTGCTCCTGGGGAAGGAGGTCGGCAGAACCGAGGGAAGCGACAGCACACAGGGCCCTCTGCAGGTATGGGAGGGACAGGAGTCAGCCCAGCGAAGCTTGCCAGGGCCCCCTCTGCCAACCCCTCCTCCTCCGCTCCTCCAGACCTAGTACGGGAGGTGCCTGGCTGGCTCCTCCACCCCTACACACCCGGCCTCATGATGCCCACGGTGCGCCCCACTGCCCCTGCCCTCACCATCTGCTCGAGCTCACTGGCTGTGCCCAGCTGGCACAAAAGCAGCTCCAGCACTGCCTCACAGTTGAGCAGCCCGCACCTGCCAAAGGAAAGGACAGGCAGGTGGGGTGTCATGTGTCCCCTCTCTCCGCGGGGTAGAAGTGGGGGGGCCACTCACTCTTTTATGAAGTGCTGGGCCTCCTCACGGTTCAGGAAGGCACGGGGTCCCTGCATCACAGTCCGCACCAGGCTCAGCTCCTGCTGGCAGTCACCCAGGGCCATGGCTTCGGTCCTGGCAAGGTACGGCCAGGTCAGGGCAGCTCTGTCCTTGGTGAAGGGCTGGGACCAGCCTCCTCCCTCCCTGCACCGGGGTGAGCCTGGAGGGCAGAAGCTTGGCTGGAAGGCCCCTCCTCGGGGACAGGCTACCGGCTGCTCCACTCACCTTTCTGCCAGGTCACCTGGCTCCTGGTTGGCCCCTGAGTGGCTGTCACTGCCCGACCGACTGCCCGAGTCTGAGGCCCGGCTCCGGTCACTGTTCCGGGAGGAGCTCTGGGAGCTGGGGCTGCTGTCCAGCTCATCCCAGCCCCCTCCAGCCTGCCCTGGCTGGTGTCTCACAGCTGGAAGAGACAAGGATAGCAGCTGAGACCCTCAGGGGCTTCCGGTCATCCTCACGCCCCTCTCCCCAGGCCCTCTGTGACCAAAACTGAGGATGGGGCTGCTGCCTGGGTAGCAGCTCCAGAAAACTCCAGGCAGGTGTACCCCGGCCAACAGGCATCCCACTCCCTGTTCCACCCTCATCCACACCTGCCTGAGCTGGGGCCTGTGTTTCTTGCCCTGTGGTCATTTGCCTACAAGTCCCTAAAGTCCAGGGTTCCAGCAAGTGACAGGAGGGGGTGACCCAGAGTGCCCCCGTCAATACCTCGAGCAGCCGGGATGACCCCAGGGAGCAGGTTCCCAGAGGCGGGGTGGCTGTGGCTGCCTGAAGGTATCATGGCAGGCTGGTAGGTGTCGCCTTGTGGCAGAGGCCTCTGGGGGCAGGAATTCTCAGGCCCGGAGTGCATGGCGTTAACCACCACCTCTGCAGCCCTCTGGATGGTGGAGAGGAAGGCTTCACCCGCAGAACCTGCGCCCAGGAGAAAGGGCATGGTGCCTGTGCTCCAGAACCACTCCCACCTGCCCCAAAGTTCCCAGGATGGCAGTGCCAGGGCTGCTCCTTGCTCAGGGCTGGCGAGGCAGGGACATATGCTGCACATACAGAGTAGAGGCCTCTGGCAGGAGGTGTCCCAAGGGGCTGTCCTTCACTAAAGAGGTCCTCGTCCCAATGCTGGGAAGGGGCTGCCCTTGCCAGTGTGAGCTCCCTACAGAAGGTACCCTCCAGATTAAAGTGTGAGCCAGGCCCACAGGGCCATGAGCAGGACAATCTGTAACAGAGTCTAACAGCACACAGCTAGGCACTGCCTAAGGTCCTGCTCAGGGGACGGCTGAAGCGGCTGTCCCTGTTATAGGTCACTTTGTGCACCTCCAACAGGAAGGCTTCATTTATCCTAAGGACACAGACACCCAAATGTGCCACCCGCCCCCCGATTATAGCTCACACATGGGACCACCCTGAGTTCCTCTGTCATGGCTGGGATTGCCCCCTTTGGCACCTCAGAGTAGGACTGAACTCCTACTGCTGGCCAACCCTGACTTCCACCAAGCAGACCTGACCACACCTGTGCTGCTCTCCTCTTGGAAGGGAGAGGAGGTGGCAGTAGAGAGTACACCAGTGTGGGTAGTGAGGCCTGCTGACTGCCTTGGTCTCCTCCCACCCCCAGATGCTGGGTCCACAGGTGCCCCCTTACCTGCATGGCCCCGCTCCTTGCTGTAACCAAAACCCTGGAGGCTGCTGAGAGGCCTGGACTGGGAACCCATGCCTAGAAGGACCTGGGCTTCAGCAGGGGCCACCCACCCTGGCCCCACCCCAACAAACCCACCCACCCCAGCCCTGCCCATAGGTGTGCCATGCTCAGTACTGGAGGGCAGGGATCAATGGGAGGCCTGCTGAGCAGTACCAGGGCTTCCTACCTGTGTGGGGCAGGGCTCTGGCAGGCTGGGAGGGAGGCAGTGGCACAGCATCAGAGAACAAGGTACTGCCCAGGTCCTGAGGGAGGAGGCAGGGCTCAGTGAGCCACTGGCTGCTTTCTTGACCCCTGCCCTGTCACTTGGCTCCATCCCAAATGTTCCCTGGAGCCTCCTAGCCAGTCTAGGAGCTGTGGGCCAGCAGCAGTGGGAGAACAGCAAATGTTCTGCTGACATCTTGGCAAGTCTGTGGACCCTAGGAGTGACTAGGGCCTGGGCTCACCTGGGCAGCTGCTCGCACCTTCTGGTACAAGCTGTTCCCATGCAGAGGATCTGGGGGTCCTGCAAAAACTGAGGGCAGAGAAGGTAGACAGGAACAGGCTAGGCTGACCACCCCAGAGGGAGCTCCTGAGGCCCACTCCTCCCAGACATCAGCCACCCTCGTCCTCTCCCCCACAGCTGGCTGGGCTCCCCTTCCTCAGGGCCCTGCACATGCTGGAATAGACCGTGGGCACCCCCCTTGCCCACCCCACATCCTGCCTGAGTCAGGGCACTGTCCACCTAACTGCTCCCACTGGCCAATTCTCCTCTTCCCAGATGCAATGTGAACCGCCCAGGGTTCACAGGTAGATGGTAAACCCGGGTCTCTATCGTGGCCTGAAAGGCCCTACTTGGTCTAACCTGCTTATCCCAGCATTGGCCTGTGTTAAAAGGCTTTGCTCCTAGAAAATCAGGTATTCCTATGTCACATCAAATCATCCCCAACCTTTCTCTACCTCAGGATCTTTGCATGTGCAGGAGGGCACCACAGCACCCCTATAATGCCTACTCCACCTCATCCCTTCAAGAGCCGAGAGCTCCTTCCCAGAGAATCCCGCAGTGGGGGCCTCCAGCACAGACAAATTTCCCTTTACCCCTGTTTGCAGGTCCAGACCAATCAATATCCGCCTCCCTACCATCCAAGGCCCTTAGCTTCCCCTTGGTGCACCTGTGCTGGCTGCTCATACCTGTGGCTTCCTGGATGAGAGCACAGTTGCGTCTGAGGATGAGCAGGAAGGACGAGGAGCCATGGCTGCACAGGTAGAGCAAAATCTTCAGCACCTGGGGAGTCAGCACGTATGTGGGGCTGGTAGGACCCTATATAGGATGCTCAGGGCAGGGCCTGGCCATCCACCACCCGGGCTGTGTGCCCCTCCCCTCTCCCTTTGACATCTATAGGCAGGAGCTGGGGCCTGGCCAGCAGCCAGGACTCACCTTGAGCTTCACATGGCCAGAGCTGCTGTCCAGGCGATTCAGGAGGTATTCCAGCAGGCACTGGCTGCTGCCCACTGACTCATGGGAGATTTCTGGGATGCACTCAGGTTAGGAAAGGAGCATGCTGATGCAGGCCGCACCAGGGTGTGCTGGCTGAGGAGAGAACCCGCCCTCCTGTGTTATCCACCTCCTTACGTCACACTCCCTGCAGATACCTACACAGGCCTGGTTTCAGAAGCACTGAGTTTCTAGGGTCTCCCTGGCCCCAGGTCTTTGAGTTCACTTTCCCCAAAGCATAAGAAGTCCCAATTTGCGCACTGCCCCACAGGCCATAGGAGCAGCTGGGCTGCATCCAAGGGGCCTAATGCATAGTATCTCTGCTTCCAGACCCCATCAGCACCACGTTACTATGATAAAGGAGTCGTGGCTGCCCACAGCAAGGCAGAACCTCCAGTAATCCCGGGTGCTGCACTAGGGCCCCTGCCATCCACTCTGCCCACACTGGGGATGTCAAGGAAGGATACTAGCAATCTCTTCAAACAGGTACCCTGGACATGGGACATCATCGTCTGAGGTTCCCTTCAGGAGAATTGGGAGCTGAAAGGGAACAAGAGCCGTAACAAGTCACCTTCTTACAGAGGGTGAGACTGCAGCCACCAAAGGTTATAGAAAGGGGCCTTGCTCTCACTGTTGACATGCTGGCCTGGGGCAGGACATGAAAGGGGCCAGAATCATCCTACCGGCCACAGGGGACCTGCACGAGGGTCTCCTCTGAATAGTCAGTGATAAGTGGCCCCAGGAGACAAGAAATCAGTGATGGTCCTCTACCTGGACAAGATGAGGGACAGCCCCAGCCTTCTGCAGTTATCAGTAAGGCGATTTGAAGGTACCTTTAATATACCTACTTAATGACTAGCAGAAACAAAACATTCAGGGCTGTTAGTGACACTAGCTCTCCTGAACACGGATGGGCAGGATCAGAACTCAGCTCAATTAACTCCGCAGCTCCTTAAGAACAATTAAGCTGTGGGTTTGTGTTCACACCTCAGCCCAGACTGTTTGCCTGTGTTACCTCCTTGTCAGGAAAAGATACCATTTATGGGGTTGAAAACTGGAAATGCCTGTTCTCATATTTTTCAATATCTGGACATCGGAGGGGGTTCAAGGATATTTAAAATGACAAGTACGGGGACCATGTAAGGTCCTGAGCAGAGAACACAGTGTGAATGCCAGGCACCTACGGTCATGAACACAGGTAATACGTAACCCGCGTGGGTATTCCGAGAGGATGTGGGCACACACTACTCAGACACACCGCCTATTTGCCCACCACATCATGAAGGGGGCCTTCAGGGAGGGCATAAGGACTCTGGCCGAACCCTGCCTAGGAGTTCAGACCTGCTGTAGCAGCTCCCTGGGACTGCTCAGGCCCTGAAGCTTCAGCCCGAGAAGGCTGAGGGCTGTCAAAGGACTTTACGGTTTGTTCTGGCCAACAGCTGGCAACAGGCCCCGGCCCTTCTCTTGGAGATCTACTAAAACGGGCCTGCCGCTGCCTCTGTCCCGAGGTGGCTTCGTCTCCCACACGGTGTCCCCGGGCCCCAGGACCTCCCCGCAACGTGCCCCGTCCCGCGTGAGAGAAAGGGCTCGCCTTTCTCTCACGCTGCTGAGCCGTTCCCGCTGCTCCAGTGAGGTGCTGGGACGCCCGGACGTCGGCGGGCCGGGGTGCCCTCACTCACCCGGTGCAGGAAGCTCAGGCGATCCCGCAGCGGCGGCGGGGCTGCCATGGTCCAGATGACCTCCCGGCCTGCCCCGCTTCCGCCAGGCCCGGATTCTCCAACCACCGTGCGGCTCTGGCTCCAACAGCCAATCGCAAGTGGGAGGCGGGCCTTAAGGTCGGCTTCGTGAACAATTTGAGCCTGAACCAATCCGAAGTCCAAAAGTAGAGACAGGCAAGGCTAAAAACCAATTGTAGTGCTAGAGGCCAGGAAATGCTGGCCAACCAGGAAGAGTAGGAAGGATTATGGGCGGAAGCGCAGGATGGTCAAGCAATGGGCGCCGGAAGAGGACGGGCCTAAGATGGCGGCCTCCGCGGGTGCCAGAAAGAATCTCTCATGTCAGCGAACGGAGCGGTGTGGCGGCGCGTGCGAAGCCGTTTCCGCGCTTTCCCGGAGTGTCTGGCGGTCTGCGAGGCCGAGGTAAGGAGCCTCGAACGGGGCCGTGTCTGCAGGGTAGGAAGGGCCGGTCGGGCCTGTGGCCGGGCGAGAGGTGGCAGGAGGGCAGGCGGTGACCGCTGTCAGGCTCCTGTGACCGCTCCCGTCCCTTCGCAGGCCGCGGCTTACGGCAGGTGCGTGCAGGCCTCCACCGCCCCGGGCGGCCGCCTGAGCAAGGACCTTTGTGCACGGGAGTTCGAGGCCCTGCGGAGCTGCTTCGTCGCTGCGGTAGGTGGGCGCTGCCCTCCCCTGCCCTTCCCCAGGGTCGCCCCTGGCCTGCTTTCTTGTCCCGCTGGCTCAGGGTGTAAGGCCTGCCCCGACCCGGCAGACAGCTTAGTCTCTGCGCTTGTAAATCGAGGATCCCGCTAACCTCAGGAAAGCCCAGTGGTGATGTAGCGGGAAGCGCTTGTGAACTTTGGCGCTGTCGCCACGGGCAGGACCCCGACCCTGGACTCTGAGCAAGCCCCTGGCACCCCTCGTTTCTACCCTGGTGGGTCCCCTCGGCACCTGCCAGTGGCTCCTGACCTGCCAGGCACACCCTTTCATAGAGGAGGAAAGGGAATTCATAGATTTTTCCAAAGAATCTACAAAGAAATGGTAGCAGGTTCTCATCGAAGCATCAGCCGGTTATGGTGGGAACACTCCGGGTCTCGGTCCCAGATTGGTTCTGCCTCTGACCCATCCACCATCAAGTCCTTTGTGTTTCTTGGTCATGGTATTGTCAGGTCTGTGTCTGATGGGTTGCGCCACCAATGGAAACAACATACTACTTGTGAAAATGGCCACATACTATGAAGGAGAAAGACCTGTGTGAAGGCCTTGAATAAAGTAGCGTTCCTGGAGGCTGTGGGAGATGGCCATTGCGAATGTTCCTGCACAGGACCCGGAGGGTGCCACCTGCCAATGTGGCTTTAACCACAAGGGTCTTGGGCTGTCATTCTGAGGCTGGTTCCCACCGTGTCAGCAGCACTGGGTCCCAGCTGGAGCACCCGATTCAGTGGGTCGCCTGCTTCCAGGGAGACCCTAATGAGAGCTGGCCCGGGGAAGGGTAGTTGAACTAAGAGGAGTCTGTGGCTGAAGCAGTTTCTCGGTGCTCCAGGCTTGCCCTGAGCAGAACGGCAGAGTACATGGTACGTATGTTTCTTTCAGTCTTGTACTCATTTTCTGGAAGGCCAGGAAAACTCATACCTTCCTTGTGGTTGTTGTGGCCCAGCTGCCCTCCAGAGGTGGGTCCTTCATCAGAAGTAGCACTTTTTTGTCCTTTTTAACGTGCTTCCTGACTGTTGAAAGCTTCCCAACTTTCGAGCCCTCTGTGAGGGGAAAGGCAGGCAGACAGGCCTTCACTCTGGGGTTCATGGCTAGCAGCTCTCAGGAGCATTTGTGTCTGAGGGGACGATCAGAGGATACACAAAGGTTCTCTTTACCACCCTATCTGTGGCCAGGCACGAGTTAACGATCAGGTATCTGGCCATCTGTGACCCCTGCCGCCCTCACATCCTTCACCTGGATCAAACAAAGACCTTCAGGAGCCCCTGCCCGGCGGAACCTTCCTCCATCACAGGAGCCAGTCTCCATCGTAGGATGGACCGAGCTCAGCCGAGTCCCTCTCAGTGACAAGCCTCCCCTCCCCATCACTCACGACACACCTGGGGGTGCTAGCTGAGGAGGCGGTGCGGCCTTTGTGCTCAGACTCCGGCTTCACCCCGTGAGCGTCGTCTGCCGGGCAGACAGCTTCGGCATCTCTGAACCTCCCGTCTTCTCTGGGAGAAGGGGCTCCACTGCCCTTGGCAACAGCACGGGACCCAGTGTGGTACGTGGGGGCCTGCGTGGGGTCTGATGCAGCAGTGAGCTCCGTGCTGGACGTCGGGGACACCCAACCCAGGGGCCTTCTGAGCTCCGGCCAGCCTGGTCCCCCACCACGCACCAGCTCCCAAGTTGTGTGTAAGGCGTTTGGTTGAATATGGCGTTTAGTGTGGTAGCTTTCTTATTTTTGAGCTATACCTAACTTAGAAATAAGCAATTCAGACAAAATGCTTTCTTTTTCAGGCCAAGAAGAGCCTGAAGGGAGTCTCCTAGGAAGGACCCTGAGCTCTGGCCTTGGCACCCACCACTCCTGTGGGCGCAGGCGCCACGTGGGGATGGTGCACGCGGACCGCTGTCCGGGCTGAAGGAAGTGGGAGCGGCCAAGTTCTCGGTGTCCCAGTGTGTGTTTTCCTCATCAGCTTGGACCTTGGGCAGGACAGGAATTTGTTTTCCAGCACTGTGTGCAGAACAATCTGAGTGAGATTAAGATGTAAGCAAACCAGCAGTGAAGACTACTGAGCCTGGCACGGTTTTGTGTGTATTGTATACTGGCTGTGTTGTATATTGGGGCCTGGCCTCTCCCGGGGACAGTGGGTCCTAGGTCCCCCTCTGCCTCGAAAAGGCTGGCGGGTCTGGCTGTGAACTCTGCCACAGCATCCCCACTTAAAGATGTTCTCGGGGCCGGTGAGATGGCTCAGCGGCTTAAGCGCCTGCCTGGCAAGCGCGAGGGCCCGAGTTCAACTCCCGGAACCCACATACGAAAAAGGGCCGGTGATATCGCTCAGCGGCACGGGCGCCTACTGGCGCATGAGGTCCTGAGGTCGACCCCCGGTACCCACAAAAAAAAAAAGACGTTCTCACCAAAAATACATAATCTAAATTTTTTTTTCTCTCTCCCCTGTAATCTGAATCTTGTGAAATCATTAGACCGAAAGGCCCATGTCCAGGACATACCAAAGATAAAAAGCCTTTCAGTACCCTGAGGGGGAACCCCACAGCATAGGGACCCTCTGCAGAGGGCTTTTCTGACTGTCACAGCCATGGGCCTGAGCTGTGAAGAGGATCCTGGCATGCTGAGCCCCTCCACACAGGGACAGCCACCCCCCTGCAGCCTGCCCTTGCACCCCAGAGCCCTAGTACATGGTGGACAAGTCCTGCCCTCCCCAACCTAAGGCCAAAACCAGCAGACACGGCATACACTCAGAATACAGTGCAACCCGGGGGGGGGGGGGGGGGATTCCACAGACCTGTGCACCACCTGCTGGATGCCATGGGAACTTTTGAGTCCCTCTCCCTCCTGGCTGTGGAAGTCACAGGCTGCACTACTCAGAGCCCCAGTGCCAGAAGCAGGGCCAGGGCCTCCTGCACCGCACCCTTGAGCTGCAGTCTGTGCTTCCATGTCATCTAAATGCACACCCAGAACTGGCCTGACTTCCTCAGAGCTGAAGCACGTCTCGTACACACCACGAGCTGTCTTGAGATGTGCAAGTGGCCTCTGGGACAGCATGGGGCTGCTTTGTGCAAAGGCTCCGGACCAGCTATGTTGTGGATCACTGGGCAGGGCAGTGCCAGGTCTGACAGGACCAGAATGTGCTCATGTGGCCTTGGGTGGAGCCCATCCATCCTGGAGCCACCACGACTGAGCGACACATGGGGCAGGTAGCAGCCCATGCATCTCAGGAGCACTCACTGCACAGTGCAACCCAGGTCCAGGCCTCACTGGACAGGCACCCACTCCCGACCTGCCCGAGCCTCTCCACAGCCCCTGCCGCCTTGCTGGCTGGAGCTTTTTCCCAAAGACCTCAATTTTTTTTTTTTTTTTTTTTTTTTTTTTTTTTGAGACAGGGTCTCACTATGCAGTTCAGGCTGGCCTTGAACTCACTATGTAGCCCAGGCTGGCCTCGAGCTTGTGGTGATCCTCCTGCCTCAGCCTCCTGAAGGCTGGGATTACAGGTGTGTGCCACCACTCCCAGCTTCCCTGGAGACTTCCAATCTGGTCCCTCAGGACTCCCCTGTGCAAGCCCTTCCAGACTGGGCAGGTGCTGCCTCCTGCTGTCCTCTCACGTCTGCCTCTGTGGTGGCAGATGGGGCCACCACTTCTCATGGCCTACATGGCCCGGCTCCAGACTCAGCTCTCAGGCTTCCTAGACCCCACTCTGGCTGGCCCCATCACTCCAGATGTCCTCCCAAAGCTACCTGGGCCTTGGCCCCTGCCCTCCTGCCGTCAGCACCCCCAACTCAGTCCTCAAGACTGCGGTTCTGACGAGGGCTGTGAATGTGCAGCAGAGATGGCTCCTGCTGCTTCCGCAGCCCTGTCGCCGCGTGTGGGGCTCTGCCGCAGTCCCTGCGGGCTGCTGTGGCGGTCTGGAAGCTGGGAAACCTGTGACAGTGCGGCAGCAGGTGGCCCATGTCTGGAAGGGCCTGGGGCCACCTGCTAATTTGGCAGAAAGCAAGAGCGCGCACTACCTCGATACCCCCAGCACCACATGGGCCTCACGGGGTGGGGCCTTCACACCCCTCAAAGGCCGCCACCCCGTTCTCTCACACAGCAGCCCGATTCTCGGAGGGGCCACATTTGACCATAGCTGCTGTAAATGTTGGCTCCTGGATAAGACCTCAAGCTCCCTGAAGGCACTGCCCCGCTGCCCCCTCGTGGCCGTGTGCAGGGTGCTCTCCAGCTGTGTGGTACCCCATGCTGCTGCTGCTCTAGAAAGGGGCCTCAGAGGCAGGCACCATATCCCAGTGGGCTGCACCAGGGTGCCTCCGGCCCCACGTCTGCCGACGGCAGCAACAGACCTGAACGGTAGCCCAGCCCGGGAGTATCTGAGCTCAGGAAGCAGATCCCCGCCCAGAGGCCCCAGGTTTCTAGGGGAGACTTCTCTCCCTCCCCACGGGGCTTCTGCCCAGGAGGGGCAGAGAGGCTGGCGGGGGGAAGGAGTGCCAGGGGGAGTGGCCAGGGCAGGGGCAGGGCCACTCATGTCTCTGCCTGCTGCCTGCTCCAAGGTCACAGGTTACCTAGAGAACAGCACGCAGGTAGGATGACATCCAAGAAAAGGAAACTGAACCCAGGTCCAGGATTCAGCAGCATCAACCAGAGTGAGACCCTACTCTGGGCGTGGTTCCTTTAGTGGATGGCTCCTTTAGTCAAAAACCAAGGATGCAGCCAGGCGTGATGGCACATGCCTATAACCCCAGCACTCTGGAGGCTGAGGCAGGAGAATCACAAGTTTGAGCCTAGCCTGGGCAACTTAGTGAGAGTCTCAAAATAATTTTTTTAAAAAGGGCTGAGGACGTAGCTTAGTACAACGGCCCTGGGTTCAATCCCCAGTATTGCAAAGAAAAAAAAAAAGACCTGAGACCCAGGCCCCTCTGCTGGGTGTGTCCCTCCTGTGAGCAGAGCCCTGGCCCCTGCCTCGCTCCTGGGGCTCAGCGGGAACCGCGACTCAGCCTGCGGACATTCCTACTCCTTCCAGTCACTGTCCGGTCTGCAGGGTACCGAGTGACATGTTTGAGGAAATTATAAGAAAACCTGAAAGGGTTTCATCAGGTCCAGGGACAGCGTGCTGGGGCACGGGCCAAGGCCCCCTGTAGTGTTCACAAACATGGTCCTCCCATGGCCTTGGTGGCAGGACTGGGGCACAGGCCAGGCTCTTGTATCCTTGTCCTGTATTTCTCAAGCCTTCCCCGGGCCAGAGCCTATCAAAACCAGAGCACCCTCCACGGCTGTGAGGGGACAGCACATCCATGCTCTTCTGCCTCACCTCAGGAGCGAGGCCCTGGTGGCTGCACTGACCAGCACGGAAAAGGGAGGCTGGCCTGAGGGGCGGCCCTGGCTCTGGTCTTGGGCCGCATGGATGCAGGGCAGACGCAGCACCTGAGTATGAGTTGCTGCTGCGCAGGGTATGCAGGGACACACCTGTAATCCCAGCACTTGGGAGGCTGAGGCAGGAGGATTGCTGTGAGTTCAAGGCCAACCTGGGCTACCTAGTAAGGTCAAGGCCAGCCTGGACTACATAGGAAGACCCTATCTCAAAAAGACAAAAAAAAAAAAAAAAACAGTTGCTGTAACTTCCAACAGCTGGTGAGATGCGTGAGGCTTGCCCTGGTCACAGGTCAGGCCAAGCCCAAGCACCAGGCTCTCCGGAGGGTCCCTCTGGGGCCACATTCGCCTGGTTTGCAAGTCCTGTGAGGTCTAGGTTGGGGCACTGTCCCCCGTGTCCCTCACTGCTACCATCCAGAATCCTGAATGAGTTTTCCTTTAGGAATTAACTCATCACCAACTTCACTCACCGGGTATCAAGGTTTTTATTTTCTTTTTAATCTCAATAATTTGATTTCAAAGAGCAGACCCCAGAGCATGTGCAGGCGATGGAAGCCTGTGCAGCCGAGAGAACCCGCTGTCCATGCCTCTCAGATGCCAAGGTCTGGAGAAGGGCGCAGTGCTTGTGGGGCTTCCTCTGCGCTCCTGGGACGCCAGTGGCATCAGGACTATTCCGGGGGACGGAGGTTCTTACAGAGCCCCAAGGTGGCCCCACCCTGGCGATGTCAAAAGCACACTGCAGGCAGTGACACAGCTCTCCTCGGATGAGTCAGGGCCTCAGTGCCACTCCACTGAGAGCCGCTTACGCGAGGCTCAGGAGGTGCCGAGACAAGTGGCCCTCAGAGCGGGTGGTGACAGCTCGGCAGCGGAGTCTAGACGGTGAGGCCTTTCAGAGCCACGGCGCTCGGTGGGGTCTCAGACACACATCTCTGGGGGTCAGCAAGTGTGAGCGCCATGCTCAGCCAGGACGAGGCCAGGGAGGCAGCTGTTCAAGGGACACTGGCCCTCACCGGGCCACCGCTGTGAGCAGGTGCTCAGGCCTCCTTCGGAGCCCCAGGCAGCTGCTTGATCTGCCGGCTGTGGACCACCTGCAGCGCGTTTCCAGCGGCCTGGCGGAGCTGGGTGTCCAGGGCACTGCGGAGGTCATTGGCTGGGATGTCCGGGAGGGGGTTCAAGTTGATGATGACCCTGTCCTTTGGGGGCGGCACACCCTCTGGGTGAGGGGCAAGATCCCGCCGCCGCCTCCGAAGGTCGGAGCCAGCTTGCAGTTTCAGGTCTCGGTTGGGCTTGGCGTTGTCTGGCTTCTGAGCCTCGGGGACTGTGAATCTGGGCCCAGGCTCAGGGTCTGACCTCCGCCTGGGCTCTTGGATGGCGGCCTCCTCCCCGGCTCTAGGCTGCTTGTGAGGAGTGGGCGCATGGTGCCCTCCAGGGGACTCCTGTTTTGCTTCTAGGTGACCACCCTGGCCCCCATCAGAGATGGCCCGAGGCTCCTGCTGACCCAGTCCAGCCTGGGGCTGAGGGGCCATGACTGCCGGCCTGCCGGATGGGCCCACAGCAGGTCCGAGGTCTGACTGCCTGGATTTCACGAGGGCGTCCCCGGCCTCTGTGCCTGCCCCTGCCACAGCCCTGCCAGCCTCATTCTGAGCGTCGGGTCTAGGGGCTGCTGCTTTCTTTCCAGAGTGCTTCTTTTCTTGGGAACCTCTGCCGAAAACATCCTGGCTCTCTCTGGGGACTTCCTCAGCAAGACGTTTCTCTGAGCTCCCAGGTGCCCCTGTGGCGTCCAGCTTGGGCACTGGCTGCGGGTCCTGGGCCAGCGGCTTCACAGCCCTGGCTGCCTCAGGCACAGCCCCCTTCTGGCCTTTGCTCAGCTTGGCCTGGGCGGCCCGGGGCTCTGCATCAGGAGGACCAGCTGGGTCTCTTCCCATAACCTGCCTGGGCTCCTCCGGGGAGTGCTGGCCAAGCTCTTGGGGTGGAGCAGGCCGGTTCCCAGGAGCTCCGAGCACGGGTTCCACGGGCTGCGGAGGGGGTTTCTCCATTTCCCCAGCATGCCCATCTCGAGCCTCCTCCTGACCCCTGGGGACAGCCACCCCAGGCTCTGGCTGCATATCCCCTGCAAATGAAGTTGGTACTCAGTTTAGCCACAGAAAGGAACACAAGCTGCTACCTCAGGGACTAAACAGAACAAACTTGCAGGCAGTTAAGAATTAAGAATCAAAATCTAAATTCACCCTGTAGTACTTAAGGCCACCAAGGCTCAGATCCAGCCCGCAGGGACGCCTGGAGACACCCTCACCAGGCCCAGCTCCTGTCGCCTCCCTAGGCCAGGGCCCACCGCCAGCTCTGCCCTGCCCTGCCCTGCCCTGCCCTGCCCACGGCCCCGCCTACCCTGCCGGGCCTTGTCCTCCTCGTCCTCCTGCCGCTGCTGGTGGATCTCCTTGTGCTGCTCCTCGATCACAGCCAGCAGCTTCTCCTGCTGGTCCAGCAAGCGCTTCTGCTGCACCTGCTGCTCTTTGATCACCTGCAGCAGGACGGCGTGGTCCAGCATCTCTGCCCTGCCAGCTTCTGCTAGGGACACACAGAGCCAGGATGCACAACTGTGCGTGCAGCACAGCAATGTGGACACGGCCACCCGCGAGGAGCCTACCGCAAGGTGACATCCCACACTGGCAATGCTGTCTCAGCACCCCACTTGTACAAGCACACGGTGATGTTTGGCTCAGTCCCCAGAGCCTGAGGCCCCAGGGCAGCCTGCTGGGCTGGCACAGCTGGGTCCAGCCTCACCCCCACCCCACACCCTCTCTGGTGGCCACCCTGCCTGCTCCACTGCTGTGGTTCTGACAGGCAGGTGGCCCAGCCAGCCTCGAACGCTGCCCAACGCTCGCTGAACACGTGTGTCCAGAAAGACAGGGGGAACGTGCTAGCACACCCGTTACGGTTATCTGGGCTGGGTGATTTCCCTCATCTCACAAGTCTAGTTATTCTAGAACAAGCATTCAAAAAATAAAGCTATTATTTGGGAAAAGAATATTTATACTGGAAGAAAGTTTTCTCCAAGCTAGGAGAGTGGGAGTGAGCTCCTATAATCCCAACTCACTCAGGAGGCTGAGGCAGGAAGATAGTGAGTTTGACGCCAACTGGGCAACAAGGAAGAAGACAAGGAAGGGAAGGAAGGAAGGAAAACAAGAAAGGGAAGCGGAAGGGGAAGGGAGGAAATTTCCCCCAAGATGAGAATTTAAAAAACAAAAATGACGTTCCTTTTCCCTCTTTATTCCTTGCAGTACTGGGGGTTGTCCCAGGGCCTTGCATACACTAGGAAAATGGCCTTCCTCCTCAGTAGAGCACAAAGTCCAGGACATGAGCAAGGCCCCCGGCCAGCAGTCAGCACGTGGCTGCTGACATGTGGCTCCTGACCGCCTGCCAGAGCCCGGCAAGTCCTGCTGGAAGGGGAGCCACACACCAGCACTGGAGGAGAAGGAGCGAGCCTCAGACCAGTTCGGAGAAGGGGAAGCCCTTACAGGCGCTCACGCACCTGTCTTCCTGCAGACAGAGCACAGGCCGAGGAGCGCCTGATCGCCCAGGCGCAGAGGGAGCAGCTGGCTTTTACGATGATCTTGCAGCACCGGGCCACCTGTGTGCTGCAAGCAGCCACAGCATATGCAATTTTTACCACTCTCGTTATAAAATCAGGAATCCTTGAAAGAGGATGGGTTAGGGCTGCCAGGTGTACAAGTTCAAGTCAGAAGGAGGAAGAACGTTTGGCAAATAGAGTGAGGGTTCCAGCGAGGGCCCCCTGTGTGTCCAGCACAGACTGACAGGCGGCCAGAGCAGTTCGGGTCAGCATCCCCCCCATGCCTTGTCTGGACCCCAAGCGGCCAAGGCAAGGACATGCAGGCAGGTGGGCCAGCGGAAAGGACGCTGCAGGTGGCCGTGTGGAGGAAGGGCAGCCTGCTCCCTGCTGATGGCCAAGGTCATCCAGACCCCTGCTTGGGAAAGGCCACTTAGTTGGGACAGGCTCCCACATACTCCCCTGTAGAAGAGGAGCTAGGGGTGCTGAGCCCACAGGCTCAGGCCAGTCACCTCAGCCATGGGCCACCTCACCCTACCATCGGAGAGTTGTGAGCATGTCATCATCTGGCACAGAGATGGCACCCACATGCCACTGGTCCCCTCCCAACCCACAGCGTGCAGATCCTGAAGAGCAGGACCCCGCCTCGCCTGCTTCTCCTCGGAGGACTAGACGTGGGGAGGGGGAGGAAAGGTGCCGTGTCCAGCTGGAGGCCACACAGGACAGATGTGAAACAGTGTGGAGGTGACAGTCTGCCCAGGCCAGAGTCCCTAGGACCACTGGCAGGCACGCAGATGGGATGCTGAGGTGTATGTGGAATGTACGAGCACAGGCCATGCACATGCAGCGGGGATGCGCAGGCCCACCCTATCTCTGACTCAGTGGTACCTTAAGCCTCCCTGCTGACAGAACCCTCAGCTGTCCTCTGAGGACAGCAAAGCCACAGAGGGCTGAGAACAACTGAGGCATCTGTAAGGGAGGGCGCGTGAACCGGGTGACAGGGACCCCTGGGGCGGGCGGGCATGTGGGCCAGGCGCTGCGGGCGCACCCGCAGACCTCCACAAGCGCACTTCTCATCTCGACACACCCCTTTTGAGCCGTACCTGCTACTATCTTTTTAATTTCAGCTGTTCATCCCATTGAGAGGCATACGGAAGAAAGGCAGAATAGGAAACCGTGAAAAGTCTCTTTTTCAGAAAGAAAAACATCAAAGAATCAAACAGGTTTAGGTAACACAGTATAGGAATTAGAACCAATTAATATAGTCAGACTAAAACCAGAGGCAAAAATACTAAGTGTGGGAAAGTGCTCCAGATAACTTGTGGACTCCAGAAACCTAACATGTCCTTTAGGCTCTGCCTTCTAGGACTTTGGGGTTGGAAGCTCAGGCTGGAGCAGTTGCTCACACCTGCCTTCCAGGCGCCACACCTGGGGACAGTGGTCCCGGGGCCGCAGCTCCCGCTGGGGGCAGACTGGGGGGGCAAAGCCAGGCATCTTAAGACTGTGGCAAGCCCTAAACCACAAGGCAAGGCTGGTCCAGAGGCAGCCAAGCCAGCACCCGGGCATGGCCCAGGAGAAACAAGCAGCCCACACCCCACACACCGGGGCGGGGCAGGCCTCCCAGCACCCAAGCACGGTGGCTGTGTCCTAAGAGAATGGTGACACATGGGGATGAGGCCCAGCCAAGCCTGTGGGGTCACCATAGAAAATGGGATGAGTGGTCACCAGCGAGGCACCGGGACAGCCACCACCATGTCCCTGGCAGGATAGGGGGCAGTACAAGGAGAGGGCATAAAAAGCCAGAATGGGCATGGAGGCTTAGAGGATTCAGGACAAGGAGCAGATGGTGAACTTCTGGTGGACAGGGGCCATGTGTAACTGCAGAGGGGCATGGCGGAGCTCCTGGGCTGAGGCCCTGGCAGGGACCACACCAGTCACACTCCCTTCAATGGGCCGCAGGCAACGCAAGGCCCCAGCCTGAAAAGAGTCTTTGCATCTGGGTGTACTAACGCCCCGCACCTGGCTGGCTTTAAACACCCCGAGTGTTAGAAATATTATCATACCCGCTTCAAGATGAAATAAAAATGCTAATTAAAAGCCATATGACAGAGCGACAGATTTTTTTTTTTTTTAAAGAGTTTGAGAAAGGGAGGTAAAAAAAGTGTTCCTAAGGGGATACCAGGGAGAAAGCTGCTGGCAGGAGGCAGAAGGGGAGTCACTGAAGATATTTTTGAGCAGGACAGGAAACCGGGAGGAACAGAAGCTGGGAGCTGGCCCTCCCCTCCCCACCTTGCCCTGGTGCCAAGCCTTACCCTCCAGCTTGCTGCCCGTCTGGCCTCCGCCCGGCTGCTCCGCTGCCCGCTCTGCGTCCCGCTGCTCCCGCTGCTCCCGCTGCAGCCCAGCCCCAGGAGGCGGCCTCTGTGCCAGGAGGGGCACCTTCCCACCTGCACACATGCGGGTCTCAGGTTTTGCAGGAAGGCGGGAGGGGGGTGGGACAGAGGAGGCAGCAGATGTTTCCTAAAATGATTCTCCGCTGCCGCCCCCCCAGCACAGTTTATATTCAACCTGATGATTACCAGGGAAGTAATAAAAAAATATTTAACAATCTCATAGGCTTGTGGCAGTGAGCCAATGTTAACTACCTTCGCCAATTAAAATGCAAGCCCTGTCCTAACCAGCTCTTAGACGGGCACTTAACAATGTGTTACCTGTCAAGCGCTCCCGCGCCATCCCCCGTGTGCGCCCAGACACAGGAGAACAGCGCGGCACCTGACATTTAGTGGTCTGGCAAACAACTGTGTGACAGATATTACAGTAGCTGTCAAGCCACCGGACTCTTTGTTTTCCCCACCAGCTGCTGAAGGGGCTGCTACATTCACATGCTAATCTTGTGAAATGGGAAAGAGATGGGACAGCAATAATAATCGATTCCTCCTGCCCCTACCCCAGCCTGTCCCCCCAACACCCTGCCAGGGAGAAGGGTTTCCTGTGGTGAGCCCCAGGCTGACACCCACCAGGGTCGCTCTCCACGACATTCCCGGTGTCCCCCGCAGCGTCGCGCGCGGCCTCTTCCCCTTCCCCTGCTGCCCGGGCGTTCTTCTCTGCTGAGAGGGCCACCTGGGGTCCTGGATCAAGACCTGGTCGCAGGTCCTCCTTCCTGGGCTGGACAGCAGGCTGACCATTTGCCTCTGGGACCTTCTGGTGGTCTTCAGGAAGACCCCCCACAGCCCCTAAGGGCTGGGCCTGTTCGGGGCTCTTCCCAGCCTCTCCCTTCTCCGGCTCCTTCTCTCTCTCTGACTTGGGTGGAGGTGGCGCCATCTGCCCCTTGCCCCTGGGAGCCCCTCCATCAGTGTGTCTGGAAGGCAGCTTGTTCTCTTCTGGTCCTTCTTGGTCTTGACCTTCATCTACCACCACCTTGTCATGAGGAATGGGAGGCTCATGGCGGTGGGCCTCACCCATAAGGACAGCGATACCTGGAAAGGGATGAGGACAGTTGTGGGATCAGGCTGAGTAGGGGGATCCCCACTTTCCCCTCCCTGGGAATCTGCATTCCGGTTCCCGACAGTGTGGCATGAGCCAGCAAGCACCACTGCCTGCCGAGCCTGAGCTCGCCTGGCTGAGGACGGGCGCTATTTCTGGAGTCACGAGAGGCACAGCGGCACAGTGGCTTTGGCCAAGGGCGATGGGATGATGAGGAAGGTGGAAGGCATGCAGCCCTGAGTGTCTCTGCAGGCCCCTGGAACCTCCCTCTGCCCTTTAGCCCTCAGTGCCTCCCACCTTGACCAGGGCGATCGAGCTGCGCGGCCTCCTGCTTCTCGACAGCCTCCTCCCCACCGGGCATGTCCACGGGGCCCTTAATCTGGGCCGGCTCCAGCTCCTCTTTCTCCTCCAGCAGCTTCGGCTTCTCCCGGCCATCCTCAGCCACAGCCACGACAGGGTCCTGGGCTGGAAGCAAGCACAGTGAGCTGCCCATGCCTCCCCATAGCCACCCATCAGTCAGCACAGGGACTGGCGTTCCCCTGGGTTGTGATCGTATTTCCCAGCCAAATGGCAGAGCCTAACCAGTCATTTTTCCTGCTCAATTATTAGCAGCTAAGCAGCATAGAAAACTGTCATATTTCATGTGTAGTCATAACAAAAATATGTCAAAATGCAGTTTATACTTAACTAGGTGATCACAGCATGTAATACTCAGCCGTGACCACCAGGGGGCAGCACAAGCCCACTGAAGAGCTGCATCTCCCAAGGGGCTCCTTTGCAAGGGCCCCCAACCTGACCCCTCCTCCTGAAAGGCTGAGAATGAGCGCGACTATAAGGGAAATAACGTTAGGAGTGTGCATTTGCAATCCTGGCAACTTCTTACTGCTGATGGGGGAACTTCACACCAAAAGGACAAGAACAAAAGGCGAGCTGCTTAAGCTGGCTGCTCACGGGAGCCGTGTGAGCCCATGGGAGCCACGCAGCCCTGGCTCTCCTTTTAAAAAGACCGCTTTCTGTGTGCTGGGCAAACACAACAGAAACTGAAGAACTAACCTGGGAGAAAAACAACTTTGGAAAGCAATCATTTCATCGCAGAGGCCCGAAGCCACCTCTGTACCCGTCCTTGGACTCAGGTTGCCCAGAAGGGGAGATGGAAGTGGGGGGGCCTGAAAAGGCCCCTGTGGCCCAAGGCCCTGGGCAGCAGTGGGTAGGAGTCACACAGCCCTGCCGGAACAGCAGACCAGAGAGGCCTGACCACCTCACCGTGGAGAAGCACATGGGACACCAGCCTGGCCTGGCATCAGCCGGGGACTCCTGACCTGGCACCCTAGTCTAGGGAGGCAGAACCATGCGCGGATGGGCTATGCTTTGTCTACGGGGAGCCGAGGCTCCAAGGCAAACCGGAGGCCAGCGCCTCCCCACTGGGTGACAGGCGGGCCCACAGAGGGCAGCCTGGGCTCCACAGTGCAGCCAACTGGTGCCCCTCACTCAGTTACCTCCCTGACAGAGGCCCGTGTGTAAGAAGTGGCCATAAAGCAAGAGGGTCTTCCAGCCCCTGCAGAGATAAAGAGGGGGTGGGGAGGCGAACAGCGAAACATCCTCCACAGGACAGAGTCGCCTCTGGCAGTGGCCTCAGCAGGAAACCAACCCAGCGGGTCATCGGGCAGGGAGTGCCTGTCATTTCTTGGGCGTCAGGGCTCAGCTCGGTGCACGGGGACGAGCGCAGTGCGGCTGGCAGTGCCTCCTGCACAGGACAGACAGTGGGGGTGGTGTCGCCCTTAAGTTCCTCTGGAAATCCTCCAAGGAGTGCCGCTGGACTCTGGGACATGGCCTGAGAGGCTGCAAAGGCCTCTTGGCTCACACCTTCCAGCAGCCGCCTCAGCCCGGCACCTTGCGGCTGTTGGCGGGCAGTGGACGTGGCCTTTTCCAGAACAGAACCAGCCTTTCATCAGGGACAGCTGGCTGGCAGTGCCTCCTGGCTGCAGCAAAACTAACACAAAACTTCAAAATCAGCAGCTAAGAAGACCCCTGTGCTCTGCCTACTTCCAATCCCAAGGCCACCAGTGTGCACCAACCCGCAAGGTCACAGACAGGAGCTCCTCGGAGAGTGCAGAGAGGGCTTAAGGAAGGCGAGACAGGGGCTGGCGCCCAGCTGTGAATGCCCACCGTGGTTCTGCTGAGGGACTCCATGCTTGAGGGGATGGAGAGCATCCCGGCTACCCGGGTGTCCTTCATGCAGCCTCAAAACTGTCACCTCTAGTCACTGGAAACCATGGCCTGCCAGCAGAACCAGGCGAATCCCACAGTTATTCTGCATTCTCCTCATTGCCGGGTGACAGCACAGACTCTCAGCTCTTTCCACATGCAGGAACGCTGACCTGGTGCCAAGTCTGCCCTTACTTCCTGGGGCCAGCAGGGGGAGAGGGTGCCCCAAAGGCTGCGGAGGCCGCGGCTCAGAGCCCCATGTCTGGAGTCAGACACTTTTGGGGTGGCATATCCCACTCCTCAAGAGGAAGAGGCAATATCTACTGTGGCTCCGACCACTGCGCTGGAGCGAGCCTCTACTCCCAAGGACAGGCAGGAAGGCTGGGTGGCAGGCGGGCCCCCTGCTCCGGGACAGCTCTGCTGGTCACTGGCATCGCCTGCTGCCGCTATGTGTATTATGGTCAGTAATGATAGGAAGGGTCACCTCCTACTGCCACCCCCAAAAAGCAGCGATGTTGGAACACAACCAATGTAACCCACTGACAAGCTCCCAGCAGCGGTGAGGAGAGCCCCAGATTCAGGGGCTTGGGGCCCCAGAGCTCCCTGCCCAGGAAGCAGAAGAAACTACTCTGATGGTATTCTAAAAACCAGCCCATTTTAGGTTCCTTTCATAATATATCTGGTTTCTGCCCCGAGGAAAGGCTTCATTAAGGGCTTGTTTTAAAAATCCAGTCTTGCGCACTCAGCTGCTAGGCCTCGCCATCTCATCTCTTGCCATGGAAGGACATCAGTGACAGCTCCTGGTACCCAGAGGGCGCAGGCAGCCCCATGGCCAGCACCAGTGTTGGGCATCAGCCTGGGGGATGCTGCTTGCTCCTCCTCAAAGGCAGGGCAGCAGCCCTGCATCACACAGGCTCCACGTAGGCCAGCAGCTGCCAGAAGGCAGCATCCCTTCCTGCCCCTCAAGGGGGCCCTTCCAAATTCAACAAGTCCTGCAAGGCTGGCATGGTCATCTCAGATGGTGCCAGGGAAATCAGCACCAGCAGGGAAGCCGAATGAAAACTCTAACGGGAGCAGGGTGCATGCAGCAAAGCAGCTTTTAAACCGTGCCCAGTAGCCAGCACTCTGGGAGGCTGCAGCGAGAGGACTGCAAGTTCAAGCTCAGCCTGGGCAACCTCATGGCAGGACAAGACCCTGTCTCAAAATAAAAAATAAAAAAGGGCTGGAGATGTAGCTCAGTACCAAAGTTCCCAGTACTGCCAAAAAACAAAAACAAAAAAAACCTGCTCAGAATGGCTCAAGGAAGAGCCACCAGCATCATGCTGCCCCGCAGGTGAGGAGGGAAGAGTGTGGCGCTGGGACAAAGGGCTCCGAGCCCTCCTACCACCGCAAGACAGGGTGGTGTGGGCAGCAGTAGTGGCCAAGGCAGGTCCTAGGAGCAAGCAGTGATGGCAGAGCGGAGGAAGTCCCCCAGCTGGAGGCACGGGGCACGGGGCACAGCTGTGTGTCCACCCAGCCCTGCGTCACCTCTTCACCAGTGCCCACATGTGCAGCCGCGCCACTTGCTCAGTAGGTCCTGTCTCTGTCCCACACTGCTTAAGTCCTGGTCCACTGTCTAGCGCGGCTGCTCCTGCTGGGGGCAGGGACGGGTTGCAGGGGACCAGAGTGGGGCCAGGCTATGCCGCCTCACAGTGTTTGAGGGGGAGGAAGACGAGAGACGCAGCAAAAGCCGGAACACCACAAAATCCAAATCTGTCCGGAGACCCTCTGGAGTGCTATCAGGCGCAGAGATGAACAGCCCAATTAGCCTTTTTAAATGGGTAATTGTCTTCACGAGCTTTCCCAGGGACTTGGCCGTGCTTGCCATGTGCCCACGAGGCCATGCCTGGGGCCTGGCGGCTCCTGCCAATCATGCATGTCCCACAGGAGGACAGGACTCGGTCATGGCCATGCAGGTGCGTTCTGTCTGTGGCCTGCACAACATCAAAGAGCCAGCCGAGGCACTCACAAGTCGGTACAGCCCGCAGTCCTCAGCTTCCACCTAGAAGAGGCAGTGGCTGGAGGGCGGGGAGACTTGCCGCGAGCAGACAGCATGTGGTTCTGAGAGGGGCCGTGCGTCCTGTTACAGCCTCACCGAAGAAATGGAAACCAGATGTGGCCCCAGAGGGTACCAGGTGAGCAGGCGGCCTGCGCAGGCCGTGGTGACAGGATGCAGCTGCTGGCCACAACTAGGGCCAGCAGACCCTGAATGACCAAGAAACTCATTGCCAGGCCCGCCTGCAGCCCGCTGAGATGAGAACCAGGTGGCACCCACTTCTGCGCGGGTGGTCCCGAAGTGCTCAGGGTCACATGTCTTGCTGTCCGGGAGAGGGACCCGACACACTAGGATCTAGCTGCTGGCTCCCAGGATGCCACCCCCTCACCCTGACTCCTCTCTTCCTTCTGCAGCAGCCCAGCATCCGTACCTGCTCTGCCAGGTGGCCTGGGAGCAGCACCTGACTGGCCTTCCCCAGGAGGACTGAGCCAGACCATCGGGTGGGAAGGGCAGTGGCACCCAGCTCCCTCTCATGTGGACGCCCCCAATCCATGGGGCTGGACCTGCTGCAGGGCAGCACAAACAACCTCGGCTTTGTTTCTCCAGGGACCCGTTGCCCCAGTGCCTGCCTGGCAAGCCCGGCCTGCTTCTTAGCCTGGTGACCACAGGGGCCCAGGACAGGAAGACTCTCTTCGTCAACCCAGGACAGCACAGGAAAGCGTCTGCAGCCAATCCAGGCACAAGGCTGTCCAGAGGGGAAGGCCCCGGGACAGCCGCTCAGAGCAGTCTGCACACAGGGACAATGGTGGCAAGGGCTGTCGAGCTCTGTCACTGACAGCCAGAAGCCTAAGGTCCCTGTGCTGAGGCAGAGCCTGCATGAGCTCAGGCATGGCCAGAAAGGGTGCTCCTCCCGGGGCTCCCTTCGAGAGATCGTTTCTTCTGTCCATCACAGAAGGTTTGTCTTGAGCAGGTGTCATACCCAGCACCTCCATGGCAACCTGAAACTCACCAGCAAGGATGGCACTGCTCCCCCACAAGGCCCACCCAGAGTCACAGGCGGATGGACGCCTGGTGGATCTGAATCCAAGCCTCGCTGTAGAGGTGAGCTGGCCACACGTGGCCACACCTCTGTGAGTCACAGAACCTGACCATCACCCACCACCAGCAACCACACTGCCGCCACTTGGAACCACCAGGCAGGCACGAGTCTTGACCTGCGGACCAAGCGGAGACAGAGGGGAACCACCAGGATGCTTTCTGGAGTGGCCTGCAGCTGCGTGAGGGAGTGTGAGCTATAATTCTATCAGTGGGAGTGGTAAACAAACAATAAATAACATGAAATAGTAAAGCTGAGACATCGTGGTTGACTTTGTTAAGGAGAAAACTAACTAGAAATTTACATCCTCAAAAAACAAACATAGGGCCGGTGAGATGGCTCAGCGGCGTAAGCGCCTGCCTTGCAAGCGCGAAGGCCCGAGTTCGACTCCCGGAACCCACATACGAAAAAGGGGCCGGTGATATCGCTCAGCGGCACGGGCGCCTGTTGGCGCGCGAGGTCCTGAGGTCGTCCCCCCGGTACCCACAAAAAAAAAAAACAAAAAAAAAAAACATGAACAACAATTTACATACCTGTCAGTGCGCCCACAGCCAGGCACTGAGGTCTCAGCCAGTGCAACACCATCCCCTGCCCACAGGTGGACGCCACTGGCCGGCCCCCATGGGATGTGTGCCTTAATGGGTGAGGCGAGTGGGGCTCAGCCCCCGCCCCCCAGCTCCATCACCCACAGGATGGAGGCTGCTGCTGGAGGAGCGACATGCTTGGTGCAGAGCCAACAGGCAGCCTGGAAAATACCAGCTACACCCTATGGCCCCAGGGGACACAAGGACACTCGCTCAGTGGGGCGGGCCCAGAGCCATGTGCGTACCTGAGAGCCGGGCCACCTCTGCTTTCGCCACGCCCTCGGCCTCCCCTCGGCGGCCACCGGGAGCCTCCTTTGCCAAGTCCACGGGGGCCTCTTCACTCGCAGACAGGGTGGTGAACGTGCTGACCACCAGGACGCCCAGGCCAACCCAGAGCACCACCTGGACCAGACAGAGACCCAGAAGGTGCAGTCGCAGCAGGGAGAACTTTCTTTGCAGGGAGTGAGGGGCGCAGTGAGGGGAATGGAGCTGGGGGCGGGGCAATGGCATGAAGCATCCATCCAGGAGGGCACCACGGGCAGGCATCCAGCTTGCCTCAGGATGGTGGCACCCCGCAGACAGCGCGCCTGCTGATGGTGAGGAGCTGTGATGAAACCCAGAGTGTCACTGTCCCCTAATCCATCAGAGTGGTCTGCATGCCCATGTGACCTTCCCTCCCTCAGTCGGGACCTCGGCCAAGCCTGCTGGAGCCGAATCAGCAGGGATGGCAGGGCCAGGGTGGGGTGTGGGGACAGAGTGGAGGCAGAGAGGCTGTGTCTCCGGGGAGCTGCAGGGTGAAGAGCAGCTTGGGAGACCACAGGCACCGCGTGTGTGAAGGCTGCAGAGACCCAAGCCCTGACCCAGCTTCCCAGGAAGGGGCCAGGTCTCTTGACTACATGGCAAGAGGAGCAAGAATCTTGGCACAGCTGCCCAACCTGGGGGGTCCCTTGCACATATCATCAAGGTGCATGTGCCCTGACCCCCCCAGAGCAGGCCCTGTGCAGAGGACACAGGGTACATGGCTATGGATGATCTTTCCCCAAATATCTGCCACACCCAACGCCCAATATAAGCTGGACATATCCGGAGATGGCAAGAGGAGGCTGTGCTGGATCACTGGGGAGAGACAAGCCCGACCTCCCTCAGCTGTGGTGGGGTGCCTGTCAGTGTCCCCACAAGCTGTACTCCAGGCACTCCTGACTTTGGCTACACTTGATCTTAGCCACAAGGCTGAGAAGCGATACTACTGACTTCTGAGGGGCCTCTCCTGCCTTCTGAAGGGCCCCACAGTTGATCATAAAGTCTGCAGTTTTACAGACGCCTTACTATGAAACTGTCCCCTGCTGCAGCTTGGGCTATTTTAGGACACGCACCTGCTGGGCCAACCCTCACCTATGTGCTCCGCTGCCTCAGCACGGGGCGCTGCTACCTCTGCATTCCAGCTTCATGATGGGGCCGGCAAGGTGGCCTTCCTGCCCAGCCAGAGAGACCCTCACTGGTTCACTGCCTGGAGGTCTCAGAGCCAGAATTCCTAGTCCTTTTCAGAAAGGTATGTTGACTCTTTAAACAAATCAGCTCGGAAGAACTAACTGGTGAGACTTTCCCAGGTCCAATGCAATTACACAAAACAGACTTCCATGGAACAGAAAGACCTACGGTCTCTGATGTGGGTAGTGACTAACTTGAAACAAAACTACCTCAAGGAAATGTTCATCTGCTTCTTGCCACCAGACACCTTAAGCTGGCTCCAGTACCCACAAACACTCCAGGGTGCCTGATAGATCTACAGGGCTCTTGGGGGACCCGCAGGCCCCTCTGGCAGTAGCCACAGTTGGCTTGCATATCAGGGAATAGCAAGGCTGCCAAAGGTACACATGGGACATTGTCTGATCCAATCCCTACAGGGCAGAACCTATAAGCACTACGACACACAGAGCTCAGGGTCAAGAGCTCCTGGCCCCTGCTCTGCCCTAAATTATTCTTCTAAATGTTCATGGGGCCCAGCCTCAGCTGTGTGGCTGAAAGTCAGCATATTATGTTCTTCTTAACAAGGAGCAATGATAGTGTCTGATGGTGGGCACAGTAGTCTTAGAATAATAAAGGAGGAAACTCCAATATCCTGAGGCCACCAGCACCTCGCAGGGAAGGCTTGCATGATCAACAGCTGCCAGGGGTGACCCAGGCCCACGTGGCACAGAAATGGGCATGGGAGGCAGGCCCAGGAGGATCACAAAGGTCATTGGAACCCCTACTCTGCCCTCGTGTGTGCCCTAAATCAAGCCTACCTCTGGGCCTTCTGTTTTCAAGGCCCTGACCCTCTAGCTGCAGTACTATGCCTTATGGTGCAGAGCAGAAGCGAGGCGCAACCTCCAGGGTGGAAGGTTCTCCTTTCGCACTGGTTTTATGCGGGTCTAGTTGCTGACCATGCGCAAAGGAGTGATCACAGTTCGCCTGGGATCCCGAATAAGGACAGCAGCCCAGCGCTGTGCTCCACGAACAGTCAGCCAGGGTGGACAAATCCCTTGCAGCTGGGAGCCTGGGAGGGGCCACTGGTTGGAGCACAGCCTCAGGCCAAGGAAGAGGCCCAGCCCAGCCTCTGGAGCCCCAGCCCAGCTCCCCAGCATCTCACCATCCAGTAGTTTGCTGTGTGGTGGAAGAGCTGCTTCTGAAACAGGGGACCCGGTCAATAAGCAAGATCCTGTGTGTCAAACGTCTATCTCAGAGGCCCCGGCTAAGATTCTGGCAATTCGCCAGCAGGGGGAGAAGCACAGATCTATCCTGGACGGCTCAAGTCTGGATTTTCAGGCTTGGAAAATCCAGGCCTTGACGGGGGACAACAGTCCACCAGGCTTCTCAACAACCCTGCCCTCCGGCAATGACGGGGCTCCAGCTCCGTGAGGCCCGGACTCAGAACAGAGTCAAGCCTCAGGTGTGGGGAGGAAATGCCCACTTCCTGTCTGGACTACTAGAGCCCACGTGCTGTGCTTCCATGACAGAATGAACGCCTGGTCCTGCGGCCTATGCCTCAGTTCAGGTCCCACAGCCAGCAGGGCGGTGTCCAGGCCCTGCCACACCCAGTCAGCCTCACTCTGGTGGCATGCAGAGGCCCACTGCCCTCTACACAAGATGGTGGCAATCACCTACATCTTTCCAAGAGCAGGCGCTTCCTGCCCCAGCCCCCTCTGGCAGTGCCCCTCTGCTCCCCCAGGCTGGCCTTCCTTGCCCCCAGGGTCTCTTTCTTCTACAAGCATGCCCTAGTCAGGCTCCAGCGCTCCCTGCTGGCTTTAGGACGTCATCAACTCCACAACGGGGATCCAGACCAGCCTCACTCAGGATTAGAGACCGACAAAAACTGCAACTCCTGAAGGCAGACAAGGCTTCTTTTGGTTCACTGGGACCATTTTCATTAATTATTTTCTGGGAACAGCCTCAGAGCACCTTCCTTCCAACACCCGCCAGTCATCTACCACACACCACCCCCACCGACACGTGGCTCTTCATGGGTCCCTAACTAGGGAACAAGCTGAGAGCGCAGGCGAACTGAGCACCGACTCTGGGCCTGTCCCATCTGTAGAAGCAGCAGAGCTCCCAGGACAGAGCCTGGCCACCCAGTCCCAGCCCCAGCCCCGCCTCTGGAGTGCATCCAGCGCAACGTGTAAGCTATAGCAGACCAAGTCAGCTGATCTGAGGGCCTGTTCCAGATCAGAGGGCAGCTGGTAGGTAGCTCCCCAGGATATTAATTCAGAGTGAGAATGGTAGCATCTCCCCAACTTGGTCAAAGAGCAGTTCAGACCAGCATGGTGGTGCACGCCTGTAATCCCGGCACTCAGGAGACTGAGACAGGAGGACCTCCATGAGTTTGAGGCGAGCCTGGACTACACAGCGAGACCCTGTCTCGAAAAACAAACAATAACAACAACAAAAAGGTAATTCAGACAACATAACACGTTTTAGGCTTTAAGAAACCTAGTGAGGGGCCGGTGAGATGGCTCAGCGGCGTAAGCGCCTGCCCGGCAAGCGCGAGGGCCCGAGTTCGACTCCCGGAACCCACATACGAAAAAGGGGCCGGTGATATCGCTCAGCGGCACGGGCACCTGCTGGTGCGCGAGGTCCTGAGGTCGACCCCCCGGTACCCACAAAAAAAAAAAAAAAGAAAGAAACCTAGTGAAAAGCCGGGCGTGGTGGTGCACGCCTGTAATCTCAGCACTCGGGAGGCTGAGGCAAGAGAATTGCCATGAGTTTGAGGCCAGTCTGAGCTACATAGTGAGTTCAAGACCAGTCTGAATGACGAGTGAGACCCCTGTATCAAAAAAAAAGAAAAACAAACATAGTGGAACAGGCCTGGGTAGGTCTTTGACGAGGTGCGGCGTGCGCGCACGTCCACATGTACAGAGCTCTCAGCCTCAGGCTGAAGAGCCAAGAGCTAGAGCCGTTCCAGCTGGGTCAGGGCGACACTGCGCTCCTTCCTCCCTCACACCCAGGCCCGGGACAGCAGGCACTCAAGGACACCTGGAAAAGAAAGAAGGAAGTGCTGTACCTACGGGAAAGAAGGAACTGAATTCATCATTTGTTGCAGGTGAAGAACCAAGAGGTTCGGTAAGGGAGAGTTCAGTAAGGTTAACAGGTAAAAAATTAATGTATGGAAATCCACAGCTTCCCTACATACAACCACTTAGAAAAGCCAACAGAGGAGATGAGACCCCAGCTGGGCAGCTGCACGCAGGAGACACGCAGCTGGGCCGGAGAGCAGGAGGCCTAGGAGAACGCGTGGAAGGCCAGGCCCAACAGACAAGTGGGAAGCTCGCAGATGTACACTGTAGATTAGCTGGGTTTAAAGACATTGATTCTTCCTAAATTAACCTACAGCTTCCGAGAACTCCAACTAGATCAAAAAACAAAAAGCAGAACCTATTTCTCTTAGAGTTCTGTCACCTGGCTCAAACATTCATATGGAAAATAAACCAAAAAGAACATTCAAAAATATATTAATAAGAGCAAAAAGCAGGGATTCGGATGAATCCCTTAAAATATATTAATAAGAGCAAAGAGGGGCTGGTGAGATGGCTCAGCGGCACGGGCGCCTGCTGGCGCGCGAGGTCCTGAGGTCGACCCCCGCTACCCACAAAAAAAAAAAAAAAAAAAGAGCAAAGAGGAAGGACTAGAATTGAAATCTTCATAGAGTGGCAGGTCAGAATGCAATGAGTGCTGTTACGAGGCCGTGAAAATTAAAACAGTTCAGAGGGAAAAACTGACCAACAAACTAAAATGCAAGTCCCCGATTAGGCCCAGCCACATATAAGAAGTTAATATATTAACGTGTCATTTCAGTGAGGATTATTCAAACGATTCATATCAGTGACGGATCTATTCAATGAATGATGTTCTACAGCCAGGGAACCACCTAGAAAAAGAGAGAATACCTACTTGATTTTTATACCAAAATAAAATATAGAGGGATGAAAAATGGAAAGGAAAAGAAACACTGGACAAAGTGATGGAAGAATTTTTTAAAAAGTAATACTGGAGGGGCTGGTGAGATGGCTCAGCGGCATAAGCACCTGCCCGGCAAGCGCGAGGGCCCGAGTTCGACTCCCGGAACCCACATACGAAAAAAGCGGCACGGGCGCCTGCTGGTGTGCGAGGTCCTGAGGTCGACCCCCGGTACCCACCAAAAAAAAAAAAAGTAATACTGGAGTGGGGAATGTCTACGCGATTCTTCTTCCTTATGAAGAAATAAGGCATGATGAGCTTGAGACTCTACAGATGAAGAAAACATTTGTGATCTGACAGGCAATGGGCTAGTTTCCTCCAACGCACTAAAAACTTCTGCCTCAGACTGTGGTGCAGCAGCAGGTGTCAAGATGCTCTCTGCACAACAGTAACAGCTGGACCAAAGCCCTCACATCACCTGACTGAAGGCAGTGGCAAACACCCCCGGCGGCTCAGACTGGAGTGGCCATGACCCAGGGGGCAGCACTCGCAGAGAGCCAGTCTTACCACCACGGCCCTCACCATCATGGTGCCAGCACCAGGATGACACCAGGTGGCAGTCTAGATGCCAGGCAGACTCACAGGGCTGGGCATCAAGGAGTGGCAGGGGCTCTGGCAGGCACAGCCCCAGGGACAGAAGGAATCCCAGAGAAGCCGATGGCACAACCCTGTGTGCCATTCTTCCCCGAGGTCCGTACCAGCTTCTGGCTGTGCAGGGGTGAGCAAGGACTGAGCAAGAGCAGCTGCCAAGAACACGAACTGAAGCAGACAATTCAGCGGCCTGAGGGGGACGCCGTTTAGTGGAGACCCTAGCAGCCAGGGCAAGTGGACGCAGGTTTGCCTCAGCAGGACCTGGCCTTTTGCCTATCCTGGCTGATGGCAGGAAGGTTACATCACTCAGAACCTCTGCAGCTTCTCAAACATAGTAGCTGCAAAACACCAAGCATGCCAGAAGACAGGACCAAGACAGAAAACCAAGAAACCAAAAAGGAAATGATCGGCTACAGATGTTCCTTGACTTACAATGGGGCTCCATATCAACAAACCCAACATATGTTGAAACTAACCTAAGTTGAGAATGCACTGAACCCACCTATCCTACCAAATATCCTAGCCGAGCAACCCAGCACATGACGGGCATTGGTGGCTTCCCCTCTTGGCTGCAGGCTGACTGGGAGCTACAGGCTCACTGCCACTGCCCAGCATCACAAGAGTATTACACCACACACAGCTAGCTTAGGAAAAGATCAAAATTCGAAACTCAAAGTACAGTTTCTACTGAATGCATACTGCCTTCATAATACCATATGAAGGCATTGTTAGGCTGAGCTATCGTTAAGTCCAGAACCACGTGTATTTGAAACAACAATAATATTGTTGTGTGGGGCTTTGTTTTATCTTTTCTAATTAATTCAGTTCATTGGTACATTTTAGATATATATAATAATCACATTCATCATAGGGAATTTGTACCTGTACACGTGCATGATATGATTCTTTTTTCCACTTCCCCTACCCTTCCTTCATCCCCTCTTCCCTCCTTATTTACAAAAGCTTTGTTTCCATTTTTTCCTTCTTTTCACGTATTTGTTTCTTTTGCCTTCCTTTCTTTCTCCCTCACCCCTCCCTAGTTCCCCTTCCCATTGGAACATTTTCTTCCTATTTCACAATATCTATTATATATTTTAGTCTTTATTTACACTTTCAGTTTCTCATACTAGAAAAGCAATGCAATATTTACATGTGTGCGATTTATTTCACTTACAAGTATGGTCTCAAAGTGCATCCACTGGGCCAGTGAGATGGCTCAGCGGCACAAGCGCCTGCCTGGCAAGCGCGAGGTCCTGAGTTTGATTCCCGGTACCCACATACAGAAAAAGGGCCAGTAATATCGCTCAGCAGCACAGGTGCCTGCTGGCACGCGAGGTCCTGAGTTCGACCCCCAGTACCCACAAAAAAAAAAAAAAAAAGTGCATCCATTTACCTAGAAATGTCTCAAGATTATCCTTCTTTATGGCTGAGTAGTACTCCATTATATGAAAACACCATATCTTCCTTACCATTCATCAGCTGATGGGCATTTGGGCTGTTTCCAAGATTTAGCTGTTACAAACTGTGTCGCTATAAACATGGGTGTGCATACATTGCTGTGGTATGATGCTTTTAATTCTTTTGGGAAGATACCAAGAAGGGGAATAACTGGGTTGAAGGGAACTTCTAGCTTTAGTTTTCTGCGGAATCTCCACGCTGATTTCCACAGTGGTTGCACCAGTCTATACTCCCACCAACAGTGAAGCAGGGTTCCTTTTTCCATGCAGCTCTGCCAGCATTTGTTATTGGTTGATTTCTTGATGATACCCATTCTTTCTGGGGCGAGATGGAATCTCAGCGTTGTTTTAATTTGCATCTCTCAAATAACCAGTGATGCTGAACATTTTTTCATATATTTATCTACTGTTTCTACTTCTTATCTGAGAAGTGTCTATTCATTTCAGATGCCCTTTTTTTTTTTTTTAATGTGGGTACTGGGAGTCGAACTCAGGACCTCCCGCTTGCCAGCAGGCACTTGTGCAACTGAGCAATATCACTGGCCCTTTTTTCTCCTTTATGTGGGTACCGGGAGTTGAACTCAGAACCTCACACATGCCAGGCAGGCGCTTATGCTGCTGAGCTATCTCACTGGCCCAGATGCCCATTTTTGCATGGGGCTTTAAACGTATATAAAGTAAAAATACATAAAAATCACATTGAGGGCCAGGGAGGATTAACAAGATTTCCAAATGTTTGTTCATCTAAAGAAGTTATGGGGGGCCATTGAGATAGTTCAGCGGCATAAGCGCCTGACCGGCAAGTGTGAGGTCCTGAGTTTGACTCCCGGAACCCACATATAGTAAAAAAAAGGGCCAGTGATATCGCTCAGTGGCACAAGCGCTTGCTGGCAAGCGTGAGGTTCTGAGGTTGACTCCCGGTACCGACGTTAAAAAAAAAAAAAAAAAGAAGTTATGGATAAAAAGAAATCACAATGGAAATCAGAAAATATGGTCAATTAAAGGATAATGTCAATTCTTGAGTCTACTCTAGTTTTGTTTTATTTTGTTTTGTGGCGGTACTGGGGATTGAACCCAGGGCTTTTGCACTCAGCTACATCCCTAGCCCTTTTCTTATTTTTAATTTTGCAACAGGGTCTCACTAAGTCACTAAGTTGTCCAGGCTGAGCTTGAACTTGAGATCTTTCTGCCTCAGCCTCCCAAAGTGCTAGGATTACAGGCATGCACCACGGTGCCTGGCTTCAATCTATTGTTTGATGCAACCTCAATGAAAATTTATTTGGCAGAAGCCAGCAGGCCATTCTAAGAAAGAGTATTTCAAAGAGAAACACAGTGGGAGGACTTCTATTATCACAACATACTACAAAGCATACACACAACATACTACATACATACACACAACCACAGCATACTGCAAAGCATACACACAACATTCTACATACTTACACACAACCACAGCATACTGCAAAGTATACACACAACATACTACATACATACACACAACCAGCATACTGCAAAGCAGCAGCCCCTCAAATCGGCAGTACTGGCGCAGCAGGCAGCAGTGCCCCCACGGACACAGAGGTCCCCGACAGCCTCACACACACCTAGGGGACCGAGAGGGACATGCATGGGAAAGGGTGGTGTGGATCCACCAGAGACCCATACAACCCAGCGCACACCAGCTCGAAACGTGAAAGATGAAATTAAAGCCTCCAGAATACATAACTGACGGCGGGACCTCGGAGCAGGCAAAACTTAAATAGGATATAAAAAGCACCAAGGAAAAGAAAAAGACCGATAAACTGGACCGTGCTAAGGTCAGAACTTCTGTTCACCAAAAGATGCCCCTAAGAAAGCAAAAAGACAGCCAAGAGTAAAACATTCGCAGTATGTACTTCTGAAGAGACATCTAGAATCTTTAAAAACTCCTGTAACTCAGTAAGAAAAAGATAAGACAACAGGAAAAAAAAACCCAAAAGTGGTGGAGGCATTCACAAAATACGACAGCCACATGGCTAGTGAGCGCACAAAAAGGCCCACGGTGTCATCAGTCATTGGGGGGCTGCAAAATGGAAGCCCAGTAAGACTCACACACCCCGGCACACCCTTCAGAAGGGCTGCCATTTTAGAAAGAGACAGTAAAGGCAGGTGCAGTGGTGCACATCTGTAATCCCAGCACTGCTGGAGGCTGAGGCAGGAGAATGGCGAGTTCAAGCCCAGCGAAGGCAACCCAGCAAGACCCTGTCTCAAAATAAAAAACAGTAAAGGACTTGAGATGTAGCTCAGTCCAAAAGCCCTGGATTCAATCCCCAGTACTGAGAAAAAAATAAATATTAAAATACTAAAAGGGACAGTAGATGGGAAGTGCTGTGGACTCTCCACGCAGTGGAGGCACCAGGGAAACCCAAAGCCCACGGGCAGAAGCCACAGAGCTGAGCACCAGACCACAGACCCAACAAGCTCCCCCCAAGTGCAGAACGCCCCCCATCATCGGCTCCAGAAGCAGCGCTCGGAGCAGCCCTGATGGACCAGACGCCATCTGTCCTGCAGAGTGGCAAGTAAAGTGTGGAAGAGGCACAGAAGTGAGCACTGCACCATGAACTCCTCCCACACAGCCGCGTGGGTGAGCCCCGGCGGGAGGCTGAGTGCAAGGCCAACATACGAGGACATGTGTGAGACTCCACTGGTGTCAAGTCGAGGACGGGCGACATTATCCCGAAGTGTCGCAGACAGCCAGCAGTAACCTCTGGGCATGGGGAAGGTGACCAAGGTGTCCCAGGGAAGCCTCGGGTGCCAGATGTTGTCATCTATCCCCGATGCTAGTTCTGCGGCTGGGTTCACTTTGTACACACCGTTTATGTGCTTTACTGCACACGTACTCTACTTTTAAACACCCACCCACACACGTAACAAAAAGCTCAACACCGTGTAACGAGTGAGCAACAGCAAGAACAGTTCACAGGAAAAGAAAGGCAAGTGGCTCCCAAACCCAGCAAGATAAAGACAGAGAGGAGGGGCTGTGTGGACAGAGGCTCCTCCGGTCTGCCCATGGGAAGGACATCCCCAGGCCCACGGATCCCGTGTCCGGAACTCACACGCATGAAAATGCCCGCGTATGGACCATCACAGGTCATCAGAATGCCATCTAACAGCAAAAGGCTGGGGATGGGTGCCATCAGAGACTGGAATTAGGAAATTTTCCTACAACGTAGCACCAGGAAGCAGTTAAAAAGCAGCTGGATGTTCACATGTACACACACACATTCGCTGAGGAGCAACTTGCGCAGGATTTTAGGCAAAAGCAGCAGGAAGCTGGATCACTATTAAAAAATAACAAAAACAGCACGAGTGTGAACACACACGAGCTCACGCATGCAGTGTCTCTGTGGACACACACAAGTGCCAGCAGTGGTGCTCTCAGAGCAGAGTGGAACCCGGGGGAGGGGACGCTTCTCACAGCATGGAAACCCTCTGGGGGAGAAGCCATGAAGGCAGTGTCCTCTCCGGGAAACCCCCAGTGCACACAGCTCACAGGCTCAGACCCACTGTTTCCCACGCTTCTGTGACCAAGCATCCTCTGAGCTAGCAAACTGCAAGCGGGTTGGCAGACCCGGTGTGAACACGGAGTGGGACACTACTCCATGACAGTCCTCTGGAGCCCAGCCCGGCCCGCCAGCTGTAGGCCCCCAGGCACGCACTTACCTGGGCGGAGAGCGCATTCTTTTGGGCCTTCTTGTAGATTAGAGCTGGGCAGATGAAGCAGATGAGGCTCCCCATCGTCGCCCCCGTGAGGCCCAGGATGGTCTCCACTAGGAACAGATGTGACACCAGGCAGTGAGCAGGAGAGGCTTCTGCAAAGGGTGGCCTCACTTTCACCCAGCACGCAGGGGAGGTGCTTTATGGCAAAGGCACTGATCAGGAACAGAGGCACCGGATCCATCAGACTGACAGGACTTGGAGGAGGGTGGCTGCTGGCTGCTGATTTTAAAGGGCCAGGCTCTAGGGATTTCCCACCAAAATCAGATGCTGGCTCTGCATGGCCTGGGTCTAGCTGCCTGGTACTTGGCAGGTGACCCAGTGGCCTACCCAGGGCCCACATGAGAGCCAGGTGTAGTAGCCACTGTCGGGAACCTGGACAGGAGGCCTCCGGGGAGGACCTGCAAGCTCCCGTCTGACAGCACACCCCCGCTCGCCAGATGGAAGCAGGTGCACCTGGACAACATAAATGCTTGTGTTCCCCTGGGTACCATGCAGACAACTTCAGGAGTCAACAGAGTGCGAGCAAAGAATGAGGAGCTCTACAGATAGACAAACCGAGCCTGCGTCTCAGTCCAGGGGTCTCTGCCCAGGTGTGAACCACTGGGGTTTCAACACGTGCCTGCTGTCCCATCAGGCTGCCGACGCTGTCCCCAGCCCTTCTCTTTGAGCCAAAGAAAAATATGACCTGGGTGCTTCTAGACTTTCCTCAGGACACTACAGAGGACAGCATGAGACTCTGGGACACAGGAGAGGGACACCTTGGGGCCTGAATGTAACAGCAAGAATGACAAAACAGGAGAGAAAAGCAGCAGGGCCAGTTGCCGGAGCGGCCGCCCACCTTACCGTTGGGGATCATGATGCCACCAACCATGGTTCCAAACACAACCGAGAGAGTCAGCGCTTTAAACCGGAGTGGGGGCATGTAGCCTCCAGCAGCGAAGGTTCCGTCTTTCTGCTGCATGAAAGAAAACATGGAAGCTCTGAAATGACTGACTTCCTCCGCCCCTCCTGCAGAGCGACACCAGGCACAGCCGACAGACACTCTCTGCAAGGGCCGGGGCGCTGCCCTGGCAGGAGAGTGAGGTCGCCCGCACCATCAGGCATGGCTGGGGGACTGTGATGGGAACCCCCACACCGACCACAGATCTCACAACTTTGCGTTGAGATGTTAGGGCTGAGTCTTTCAGTTTTCCTTTGCACTTTCAGAGCAAAGCCACAGGACAGATTCTTACAAAGAGACATGAAGTGTGGACAACAGAAAACAGACCCCACAAGGACCCTGCCAAATGACTCGGCTTCTCCCAGTCCCTGGTTTCGGACCTCGGGGAGAAGCCTCTTCTACACGTGTGCACACGCTTGGCTGCATCACCTCCAGCATATGACGAGCAGTTAACAGCTTCAGAGTCCGGGAAGAAGGAAAGAGAAGGGTGTGATGTGACACAGCCACACACTCCTGCTCACGCTCCCCACAGAGGGATGCAGGGAGGCTTATGCCAGCTGGCGCGGCACAGGCAGAGGCACTGGCCTCCGACTCCACCTGCCCTACAGCCCCGGCCGGCCGGCTCGGATCCTGGCTCTCCATTCACTATCTTAGGGCCTTAGTTTCCCCTCTACGAACAGAAGCAGCTCCTTGTCAAGCTATGATAACGACCACAGGAGTTAACACACTGGCAGGATGGCCATGACAATCATCCCTAGGTTAGGAAAAACCACAGAATCTTCCAGACCTAGAATTCTGAAGCCAATTTTTTTTTTTTTTTATGTGGGTACCAGGAGTCGAACTCAGGATCTCGTGCTTGCCAGCAGGTGCTTGTGCCACTGAGCGGTATCACCGGCCCTTTTTTTCCTTTGTGTGGGTTCCGGGAGTCAAACTCAGGACCTTGCGCCTGCCAGGCAGGCGCTTATGCCGCTGAGCGATATCACCGGCCCTGAAGCCCCCAATTTTGAAAATAAACTTTTGCACCAGATGGACCAAGGGAGCTAGAGCCAGAATCTCTCTATCGACTTTGAACGACAGTTTAGAAAGGGAAGCAGGGGAACCGTGGGCACAGAGACAATCATAAGACAGCTCTCCAGGGAGGTCACAGGGAAATCCAGAAAGCAGCGCCCCACTCCCGAAGGGAAAGGGCAGCAACTAGAGGTACCGTGGGTCTCCACAGGCACACAGAGGCACAGCCACTGAAGACTGGAAGCTTCTCTGTACACGCCACGCAGGGGAGGGGACAGGCAAATGTTGGTTTTTTAACTTTACAAATGTATTACATTTAAATGTAATACATTAACTTTAAAAATGTATTACATGGGCAGGTGAGATAGCTCAGTGGCATAAGCGCCTGCTCAGCAAGCGCGAGATCCTGAGTTCGACTCCCGGTACCCACATAAAGGAAAAAAAAAAAGGAGCCGGTGATATCGCTCAGTGGTACAAGCGCCTGCTGGCAAGCGCGAGGTCTTGACAAGGTCGACTCCCAGTACCCAAATTAAAAAAAAAAAAAAAAAAAAAAGAAAATGTATTACATGCAACAGTACCAATGCTGTTCCAATACAAAGTGCACATTAGCGCCAGTGAGAGACGGACTCCAGCAACCACGGGTGAAGGTGGAGCGAGGCAAGCCAGGGACAACCCACAGCCGGATGAGCAGGCCTTGCCTCTTTCCCCAAGGGACAAGGTCCTAAAACTTGCTTCCTTTGGCACCCAGGTGCCTGAACACTAGTGGAAGCAGACTGGAATCTACTGCTGGACTCCACAAGACCATTAAATCCCCCATGCCACAAGCAGTTGAAATGACCTTGTGTCCCTGGCTACCAGAAGTCCCTGTCGAAAAGAAAGACTGGGCTGAAAGACTTCAGGCCTCGAGCAGAAGAAGCCACGAAAGAGAAAAGCCACGAGCTGGCACAGGCCACCTTGCTCGGCTCATAGAGTGACTGTACACTGAACAGCAGTCAGGGTTCCCACAACGCCCCGGTGAGGGCTCGGTGTCTACCACCTGGGCACGTAGTAGCACAAGTACGTCTTTGGTGGTTAACTCAGTAAGAGGCAGGGGACGTAGGCAGCCTTTTGGTTTCAATGCATGTATTAAAAAATGTCTTGCAGGGCCGGTGAGATGGCTCAGCGGCGTAAGCGCCTGCCTGGCAAGCGCGAGGGCCCGAGTTCAACTCCCGGAACCCACATACAAAAAAAGGGGCGGTGATATCGCTCAGCGGCACGGGCGCCTGCTGGCGTGCGAGGTCCTGAGGTCAACACCCGGTACCCACAAAAAAAAAAAAAAAAAGTCTTGCAAAGCAGCTATGGTTCAAAAATCTCTGAAAAATCTTAATAATTTAACCAAAGTTAAACAAAAGTAAAAAAAAAAAAAAAAAAACAGTTCAACAAGGCCACCCCACAGCTGTTTTTACCAGCACTGGCCAAGCAATCCAGTGCCCGTGTGCCCCCATCCCACCCTCGAGGCCTGCCCAGGACTGCTCTGAAGCAAACCTCCATGTCCTATTTCTGAGTGGGGGGATGACAGCATCAACGCTAGGAAGTCACAGAGACGAGCCTAAGCTGCTTGCACACCAACGCGACCCCAAAAGGCCTGCCTTTGGTGCTCTTTTTTCCAAAGCTAGTTTAAAATTTTCCTATTAGGGGCCTAGGGATGTAGTTCAGTGACAGAATGTGTGTTTAGCATGTACAGAACCCTGGGTCCCACCCCGGGCACAAAAAATTAAAAAAAAAAAAAAAAAAAAAAAAGCAAAACTCTATGAAGAGACTTTATTTCAACTGAATTTTGCCTATCAGGAAAAGCTCCTGCTACTGCTGCCCCGGAAAAGAGAGAACCCTCACCCGCGCCCTATGGACGCCTCAGAACTACCTGCTGCTCGAAAAGCAGCGTGTTCAAGGCCTGCCTACAGGGCAGGATCATCATGGGGAAGCCCACAGCCACCGACATCATGAAGCCCACGCGGATCATCTCCGTCACCAGGTTGGAGGGGAAGTGCATCAACACGTTGCCAGCCGTGGCCTCAGTGAAGCTGACGTAGCCACAAAACCCCACCTGCAGGAGGAAGAAAAAGAGCAATGTGGTGAGCATGGCACCTGGTGGGGAGTACCCCCAGAATGGCCTGCAAGCCCCTTCCCAAGGAAGCTGGAGCAAGACCCAGTCTCAGAGGGCAAAAATGCCACTCAACTCCTCATTCACATAACCCTCTCTCTTGCTAAGCAGAAGGAAAAAGGCCACAAATAAAGGAAGGGTCCAATATAACTTTCAAAAGGACCACAGATGAGAAACAGAGCTGCCTATGCAGAAAGGAAGGTGCCAGAATGACTCCCCCGAGCCCTTAAGAAGGGCTATTCTTAGTCTGGCTTCGAAACTCAACCAAGGAACTATGGGGTAAGGTACAATCCCAGTGGAAGAAGACAGACGTGGACAATGCTCTCCAGGGGCCACGCACAATAACCTACAAGAGTGCTGAGGCCACAGAAGTAAGAAAACAAGCTGTGACTTCAGCATTTTCACAATCTTACTTAAAGACAACAAATAGGAGCATTAAGAAGACTGAAAGGAAAAATCTACCAAAATCTTAACAGTGCCCTGAGCTCCTCAGATAGAAGACCCCAACACAGCCCGGGGGGAGGCGGCTCACGAGGTCAGGACCTGGCTGACTGGCGTGGAGGAGCGGGGCTGCCCTGTCACCGTACATGCAGTGTGCCCAGACACTGAGATGACAAGGGAGAGGGAGGCGGCACCTGTGCAGACAGAACCTGGGAGAGAAGAGGACGTGGAAGGGGTCCTACCGTGACGTAGAAGGTAGTAACCACATTGAGGGAGGAGGCAAATATGGAGCTCATGGTCTTCACAGATGGCTCGTCCAGGCTGTCGTAGGTAGGCAGGACCTGGCTGTGTAAAGACAAGCAATTCACAAAGCAGACTCCGGGGAGCCGCACCAGCCTACTGCATGGCAGTTCCTGAGACCTCTCCTGCCACCCAGCCAATCCTGCGCTCTTCCTTCACGTGACAACTACCACGCACCATGACTCACAGCGCCTAAGCTGGCAGGTTTCATGACACTACAGATGGCAGCACTGCAAGGGCCCCACAGCAGCCCCCAGAACACACCCTCCACAGACATCTTGCAAGTGCTACAGAACCAGAGGCCAACTGGCCAGGAGTCACTGCACGTCCGCCGCAGGAAGTGCGGCGCTGAGACTGCAGCGGTGTTATGGGGAGCAGGCTGCACTCCCAGCAGTCAAGGGAGAAGTTAAACAAACAGCCCTGGCCAGCCACAGCCCAACCTGGTGCCGCACCTCGGCACAGGAGCAAGCGGAGTCGGGCACAGACGAGAGAGCCAGGCGTGTTTCCCAACTCGCGCCCTCTCGCCTGCGCCTGTGGATGAGAGAACTGGCTTCTGTCCCAGGCCTGGTGCCAGGAGAGCGGTGCTGCTGGGCGGGTGGGAGGGGCCCGAGTCACCAGCTGAGCAGGGAAATGACAGCCCCACCAGGCTCTCATCAGACAGCTTGTCTTAGGACAAGGGTGACAGCTGAGGAAAGAAGCAGGACCTGGGCACCTGTGAGGGGTGGGGACATGGGAAGGGGGAGCTGCTCTGCAGTTCAGGCGAGAATAAAGGGCTGCAGAATGAGATCAGAAGGGAAGGGAGTCTGGTGGCCGCCCTCCAGTGGTCCCTGGAGGCTGTGGCCTTCCAGGCTGGTCTCAAAGGCACACAGGAGACAAGCCAGTGTGGGGAATGGCGAGGGGTCAGGATGCAGGGAATCGGCAGCCAACAGATGGGCAAGCACAACAGTCAGTAAAGCCAAATCCCAAAACTGCCTTTAAAAAGTGAAAGAAAAACAAAGAGAATGCCCCAACTCGATCAAAAAGTAGACAAGACCTTGTGGGAAGGCATCATCCCTGTTCACCCCAGGCTCGTGGCACACTGTCCCTCAGGCTACTCCCAGCATAGGGGGTCACCACAGCGGTCAGGCTAGGAGGGAACAGGCAGCCCTGGGGACACAGCAGAGAACCCAAAGGGGAGTCACCATGAGTCACCCTGAGCCCCAGTCTGACACCCTGAAGAAGACTGTGTCCCAGCATCAACTTCCCTGCACTGACCAGGCCTTGGCCACAGCTGAGTTTGTGCCAGAAAGCCCAGCCTGAAAGGATCCACACCAGAGTCCCACAGCATGTGCCCGCCCCCCCAGGAAGCACAGACCTGTGAGAGTCACTGTCCAGGAAGCTGTGGTGGCTATGGGGGAGGCCATGTCTGGGCACAGGGGGACAGAAAGGAAGGAGAGGCCAAGCCAGGCTCCCCTCCAATCCTGACTGGGTGCGCCTTGGATTGCACCCTAGAGAGAAGGAAGGTGGAGCCACAAGACCCCCTGGCTACCTATGTAGGATCTCCCTATGCCACTCGGGAGGGTGCTGCAGCCATGAGCACCACCCACACCCAATAGCATCCCCAGACTGCCAACCTTGTGGGGCAGCCTGTGTGACTACACGCAGCTCTTGGGGTGCCACGCGCTGACCCCCACTGCTTGGAATGGGACCCAGGTCTTCCGGTGGATCCTGCCCTACCCGGACCTCATGTGTTCAGTTGCTACCTCAGCTGCTTCTCTGGGCTCAGAACGACAGTTCTGTAACCCAGACTCATTCCTAGAAAGTGTGACCAGAAGGGCAGTGATGGCAACAACCACACCAGTCACAAGGTGGGGGTCTGGCTGTGCCCCCAGTAGGACAGGCCATCTGATGCAGGCTGCCATTGGAAGACGAGCCCTCTGCTGTGCACCTGGCAAACATTCGCGTGGCCGGCACAGGTGAAATAGGCAAGTCTGCAGCCCCACTGCTCTCTTGGGAGGAGAAAGAAGCCGGCACTCAGCGAGCTGTGCACTCCCACCCTCCAGGAACTTGTAATTTGCCCTAAGAATCAAACCCAACAGATGTGTGATGGCTGCTACGTGGCCACCACTGGAGGCCCGACCACAGGCTTATTTTTTAAAAAGCAAACACACAGACAGAAAGGACAACTGGTAACTAGGTACACAGCACAAGAATGTAACTTCTGTCACTGATGATAATGGGGACATTAAACAGCAAGGCTGCAGCATGTTCTGGTGGAAACAGAGCTGCCAAGAGAGACGGTAAGTGGGAAATGACGATTTGGATCTCAAATGTGGGTGTAAACACAGCAGTATGAGCAAATTTTATCTGTCACATTAGTTTACGATTGGCACAATACATGCCCACTGACACTATGGGGGGGCCACTCTGCCAGCCCCCCACACGCCGATGGTCTTTTTTGGTCCATGCCAGATTCATACCTCTCTTTTCAGCCGGTTAGTGCTCCCGTCCGGGCATGAATCACTAGCTCCTGCCACCCTGGTGGAGCAGGTAACGCTGCTAGGATCACGGAGCAGCCTGCTCTGGATTCACAGAGCCCCGAGTGCCAGGGAGCTCGCCTGCTGCCCACCCTTGTGCACGCAGGCCTCGGAGACATCCCAGCAGCAGCCTGAAGTCAATGTTTGTGCAGTTTCCTTTCAAATATTCGCAGAACAGCTAAGTTCTGGCAAAACACTTGGGACTCTGCACACCCACAGCCAACTCTCCTCTCACACGATCTGGCAAACAAGGTGCTCCTGCCAGCGAACTCAGCAGCAGTTTCTCTCTAGTTCACACAGAACTCCCTCCCTCAGCCCGGAGGGTACAGGTCACACTGGAACGTGACACTGCTCCTCAGCAGCCAGAAACAAGCAATTAGGGAAACACAAAGGAAAACAACAGAAGAACACGGGGCCGGCGAGATGGCTCAGCGGCGTAAGCGCCTGCCTGGCAAGCGCGAGGGCCCGAGTTCGACTCCCGGAACCCACATACGAAAAAGGGGCCGGTGATATCGCTCAGCGGCACGGGCGCCTGCTGGCGCGCGAGGTCCTGAGGTCGACCCCCCGTACCCACAAAAAAAAAAAAAAAACAGAAAAACATAGGATCTGTCTCCGCATCCCCTCCCTCCACCCCCAACTCCCACTCCCCAGTGCAGCAGTACTTACGACTGGCAGGCGAAGGACATGCCAAAGATGGGAATGCAGCGGAAGACACCCTCCCAGCGCACGTAGCTGACCCTCTGCAGCCACTGCCCGCCGAAGAGGCCGTGCTTGAGGGAGGACAGCACGATCTGCACCAAGGAGAAAGCAGGGCACAGGTCAGGAGGCAGCCGTGCTTGGCCTGCCAGGAGCCATGCTGGGAGCAGGTCAGGAGACCCTCGGTTCTTCAGCCCACAGTGCCACCGGCTGACCCCTGCGAATACAGCCTGGGCTACCTGGAGGGGTGAGGGGACACCACACCTTTGAGGGTTCCCTGCCTGTAACCCAGGAACACCCCAGTCCACGCCGTAGGCGTGGGGTGCACCCAGCTGCAGAGGATTTCCTGCTCGCACCACACCCTCTCCCTGTGCAGGGCTACTCAGCACAGATGGAAGCAACCGCTCACTCCCGGGACCCAGCCCCAGCGGGTAGCAAGTCAGAGAAGATGGTGCCCTCAATACAGCCTGGCCCTTCCCTGGTCCTGGACTGGGCCACAGACATCTTTCAAGAGCTCGACCTCCTGAGGATGCAGCTGAGAGTAAGAAACTGTCACCGGGCTGGTCCTTGAAGAAAGTAGAGAAATGCCGGTGACCCACAGCCCACTCCGATGCAGGCCTCCTGCAAAGATGCCCCCAAGAAGGGTCGTCTCTGGCCTTGACACTGTGTGGACGGGTCCAGGGCCTCGGGTGCAGGGGGACTGATGGGGCCAAAGGAGCTACAACCCCGATGTCCTCTCTGTGAGGTCCCCATGTCCTCTGTCAACTCTGCACTTTATCTTCCAGTCTATCTTACTACCAACTCTCATTTAGAAAAACAGCAACTTGCCACATGAGACAAAACACTGATATCAAGCTCTTCGTCACAAATCCCACAGGAAGGTCTTTCCACAAAACACTCAGACACTAAACCTACATTTCCCAGAACCTGGATATAGTGAGGTTGGTCTCAGAGCCCCTCCTACTCTGAGTCCCTTGCATCTTCTGCTGTCTGACTGCACCTGTCCCAGGGTGCTCACTGGCCAGGACATGCGTGGGCTTCGCAGCACATTCCACCGATTCAAACACACTTCCCAGGCTCAGAGCTGCTTTTCTGTCATTCCCAAAAGGTCGCTGGAGGCTAAGCTAGACCCGGGCATGGACCTCCCGTGACTGACCCCTTACACTGCACGCATGGGGCTCACCACAAACATGAAGACGGTGTAGAAGATGAGGGCCATGGCGCTGAAGGACTGGATGGAGGCCATCATGTTCCTCTGCAGACTGAGCGGGAGCACGATGCACAGGGACACCCCGAAGAGCAGGAACACGCGGAAGGTGCCACTCACCTGGAAGGCAAGAGTCCCCAGGGAGGGCAGGTGAGATGGCTCAGCAGCGTAAGCGCCTGCCTGGCAAGCGCAAGGGCCCGAGTTTGACCCCCCGGAACCCACATACGATAAAAGGGCCGGTGATATCACTCAGCGGCACGGGCACCTGCTGGCGTGTCAGGTCCTGAGGTTGACCCCCGGTACCCACCAAAAAAAAAGAGTCCCCAGGGATCTGCAGCGCTGAGTTCACTCATCAGCGGGGCTCCTCTGTGTGGCCACTGGACAGGGAGCACCACGAGGCCCATTGGGCCAATGGCTCCAAGAGCAGAAGGCTGGAGGTGGACACACTCACTCCAGAAGCTGTCCTGGAGGCCTCTGTGCTCAGGACACTGACCACTTCTGACCCTGCAGGGTCCAGCCCAGCCCCCGTATGAGGCGAGCCAGAGCAAAAGCAATCAGCTGTGTCCCCCTTTGCACAGGGAACAAAAGGGCAGGAGTAGGGAGCCTGTGCTGCCCTGGGCCCTCCCTGTACACCCAGCACTGACAGGGACAGGCTAGGACTCAAAGGAGCCCACTGCAAGGAGCTTCTTACTGAATCAAAGCTGACCCTCCTTCAACAAGGGTGAGAGTCTTGAAATTCTGGTCCAGAAAATTAATCACAAAACTCCAGACTGGCGTTTGTTTCAGCAGAACACACAAAGGTCTAAAGACACCTAACACCTAACTTGGCTGAAACCAGGACATACAATTTCCACTTCCCGGCTGAGCATGGCGGTACATGCCTGTAGTCCCAGCACTCAAAAGACTGAAGCTAGAGGATGGCCATGAGTTTGAGGCCAACCTAGACGACACAAGTGAGTTCGAGGCCAGCCTGAGCTACATGGTGAGACTCTGTCTCAAAAAAAGAAAAAAAAAAAAAAAACCCACAATTCTCAGTTCCTTATTCACAGCTAATGGCACTCCCTGGAGGGGATGAAAGCTCTACCAAGACCCTTCAAGCACGTCCCTTGGCTCTCTCTCCCCAGCTTCAAATACCTACAGGGATATCCCAAGTCCACAGTTCTCAGCATGGAAACATCTCACGAAGGGAACCCTCAACAACATACCAGCAAGGAACAAGGACAGAAAGGCTCTGCGCACAGTGGACAGAGGCAGCCAGAGGCAGCCAGAGGCAGCCAGCACTGTCTCTCCAAGTCCCGCAGAACCAAAGGTCAGATGTCTGGCCTGAGGGCACAGGACGGTAGGTGCAGGAAAAGCCCCAAATGCAGGACGAGACGGACCCAAAGTTCTGCTCAGTCCACAGTGAAGCGTGCGAAATGGAAAGTCAAGGACAAGACATGATCAGGACACAGAGCAGGGCCCCGCTCATGGGACGCTCACTGATCCCGCTGTTCCCTGACAGTGTGAAATAGGGCACATTCTACCCTACCTCTGCAGTTACGCGCTCTGCAAACCGAAATCCTTTTCTACCTTTGGGTTTCCACCTGACCCTGTCAGTGCTGCTGTCCAAATATGAGGGACCCATCATAGAAAAGCCCCTCCAACGCTGTGTCCCTCCCTCTCCCCCGTAGCCAGCTCTGCTCCCAGCAGTGCAGAAAAGGTACCCAGGGCCCAGATCACAGGTGCGGCCCCTCAGGGACAGGGGCCACACACTTATCCCTGAGGCTTCATGGGGCACAAGTCCACCAGGCCTGCTAGCAATGCCCTTACGCCCAGGGTGAAGAACAAGCTCCCAGCACAGCTGCTCTGGCTGACAGCCAAGACTGCATGACAGCCTGGTCATTTCTGCCCCTTCATGGGCAGCACTAGCTGGCTGAGACCAACCCACTCTCCTTCCCTCTCTTAGTGTCTTTCATCGATGCTACACTAGCACAGCCCCTGAACTCCAGAGCACGGGACCTGAGCAGACAGTAGGGCACAGGGGAACGTCTCCCAGCCAAGTGCGCCAGTCTCAACCAACTGATAGGGTGACACCTGCTGCCACAGGCCAACTGCAGCACTCAGACCAAACCCCTCACAATGATGTCCTCACCTGAAACCCAAAGAGCCGAGCAAAGAAGTTGGACCCCAGGTCACCGATCACAACATAGAAGGCAATGCAGGTTCCCAGCATCAGCCCAATCATGCTGTAAAGAAGGAAACTGTGGGTTTAAAATGGTATTTTTGGAAGAGTGTGCAGCCCTGTCACAGTCAAAGTTGGGCCTGTGCACAGAATTGGTGCCCAGGCATCTACAGGCCCAAGGATACCGAGGGCCAGGTCCTGTCCCTGGACTGTGCGTGAATAGTCACAGCCTGGCTGCATGACAGCTGCAATCTCAGACATCCCGGGCCACAGGACCCTGCACGTTTTGTAGTGCACTCTACCAGGCTTGGAGTGAATAACGAACAACACTAAACTCTTCGCTGTGTGGTACTGTAGTTTTTCTCTCCATGGGAGGTTCTAAAAGTTCTTTCACGTGCAACAAAAATGCACTATGACATTACACAAGTCAAAATCAACTGCTTCCAAAAAAGGTTTTCTTTCAAGCTTATGATTTGCTCATTTAGAAGCCTGAAAGTACAATTTCCCTGCAATTTTTCATTTCATAAAATTTTACTCTAAAGGAATAAAAATGCAGCATTTTCAGTTTAATGCCAATTTCATACAGCAGTGTTGCGGGTAGTTTAAGGAACAGCATTAAGAGATTAATTACAATAGAGGGAGAGTGATTTTGCTATGTTCCCCAGGTTGTCCATTTTTAAGCACTCTTGGTAATATTTAAATAAAGCTTTCAACCTTGACCACAATCATTCTAAGCGTACAATAAAACTGGACTTTCAACTGTTTTGTAGGTAACTCTTCAGAAACATATTAGAAGTTATAAATCAATGCACAAGTGAAAATTGTTATTAATTTCCTAACATTTTCTAACTGCTCCCATTTCTCTGCAGCTGCCGGGGACGAGGAGCAGGCTGCAGCCCTTACCTGGTCTCCACCAGCATCTTCCCGGCTTTTCCGTAGGCATGGAACGCTAGTGCAAAGGAAAGAAAACAGGCGCTCAGTCCTACAGTGTGAGAAGCACATCAGCAAAAAAAGTACTGAGTAAAGCTGCGAAGGGAAACCTGACAAAGAACCACGGGCCCAGAGCTCATGCGGCACAGGGGGATACTTCTAAACTCTGCTCCTCGGGCATTTTCGGGTTTACGTCCACAATCCAAACTAGTGTGACAAGGACAAAACAAGGGAGACACAAAGTGGATTTTTCTTTTCACATGATATTTAAGGGGGGTGGTTCCCTGAAAATGGCAGTTCCCCACACATGATGATCATGATGAGACCTTTCTAGAACAGTGCCAGGCAGCCAACCTGGCCCCACCCAGGGCCCTGGCACTGAGGGGTGGAGGTCCCCAGAGCTCAGAGGCACCCAAGTCCAGTCCTACCCCAAATGCCCAATCTTTGCAGCCTGCACCACAGGGACACCGTAGGGGCTTTTATTTTACCTTTTGGGCATGACTTTTTTTTGGGGGGGGGTCTTTTTTTTTTCTTTTTTGGTACCAGGAATCAAACTCAGGGCCTCGTGCTTGCCAGGAAGGCGCTGCACCACTGAGCTACCTCCCCAGCCCTCTTTGGGCATGATTTACAGCAGAAAGAATCCTGGCAAGTGTGGCAGTTGGGGAGGGAGGAGACAGGAGCTCTGGGGCTCACCAGTGCCCAGGGAGGACATCCAGAGCCTTGCTGATGAGCAGCATGTGTTGCCACAGCACAAGGCGTACTGCCACAAAAGGAGCCTCTGTCTTCCCTTCCTGACCACAGAAGTATTTCTAGCAGATGAGAAATTAAATACTGCCTTGCCAAAGGCCCTCCCAGGACCTTAACAGTGATCCGGTCTCTCAGCATTTCTTTAGTCTAATGAGGACAAAAGAAAGTACTGGTCTCCAAGGAACAGCCCAAAAGGAGTGCATGTGACAGGATGGCTCCAGGCTCATTGGGAGCCCCAACTCCCTGGCCCTTGTTCCTCCCTTTGCACAAGGCCAGGGTGTAAGGGAGGGGTTGTAAGGCAGGAAACAGCCAGTTGGGTATGAACGATCCACACACACTACCTGTTACTTCCAGCTTACTGAGGAAGAGGCACAGTAGTCAAGGACCCGAGGGCCTTGCAGCAGTGAAGGATTTGGCCTGCAGGGGTCACACTGCCTTTTCTGGACTTGGTTCACCAGTAAAGGAGCCTGGCACCCACATGCATCTAACAAAGTGAAACCCAAGCAGGGTCCCTATAGGAAATCCTGAGTGAGAATCAAGATCTAAACTGGAGGGCCGGTGAGATAGCTCAGCGGCATAAGCACCTGCCTGGCAAGCGCAAGGTCCTGAGTGTGACTTCCGGAACCCAAATAAAGGAAAAAAAGGGCCGGTGATATCACTCAGTGGCACAAGCGCTTGCTGGCAAGTGTGAGGTCCTGAGGTCAACTCCTGGTACCCACATTAACAAACAAAAAAACAAAACAAAAAAAAGATCTAAACTGGAATTTCAAAAACTAAGAACTCCAGAGGGCCTAGCCAGAGACCATGCTGTTACCACGGCGGCCGTTCAGATATGCGCACCAGCACGCCTGGCACAACACAGTATCCCAGCCCCACATGCAGAATCCTGAGTGCCTACCCCTTTCATTCCTTCTCACTCTCCAAAAGGAAGCAACAGTCTATAGCATGCTCCAACCCTGGAGTGCCCTGCCTGAAAAGTCCTGGGATACGTCTGCATCCCAGGCATAAGAAAGTGGAAGGCGGTCAGGAAGTCAGGACAAGTGGGAAGTGGCTCTCTCCTCAGGCTCCCAGAACATCCTAAGGGGCAGCTGTGCCAAGACCAGGCCCTGTCACTGCAGCCTCCCCTTTCCTCTTCTCTTCCCCTGGGCCACCCCACACCGCCTGGGGTGTCCTTAGGGTGGACAGACATGCCCTTGCCCACGTTCCTTCTCGTTCTTCCATCCAAGGCAGGCCACGCAAGAGGGCAGGCCACATATGTGGAGGCCAGTGGCTCTGGCCTCACCAAGGCCCCCAGGCTTTCTACCTGCCCTGCCCTTGCATTCCCTGAGCCTGAGAAATGGAACCAGCTCCTCCCCAGGGCCACAGGCAGAGCTGACTCCCACTCCACCTGCCTGCAACATCCAACTGCAGAGAGAGAAGGGGAGGTGCTACTCAAGGTGAGGGCACAGATGAGGCAGAGAAGGGGTACTGATCAAGATGGGGAGACACCTAAGAGGCAGGGCGGGGAGCCAGTGACCAAAGGAGCTGCTCCTGCAGACAGAGGAGATGCGGCCCTGAGGTCTCCACGGGGCATGGTCCCATCAGCACACTGCAGGTGCATAATAAATAGCTGCCAGATGAAGCAGTAACAAATCCAGCCTGTATGCTAAGCAAACAGCATGAGCACAGGTCACCCCCAAGGACAAGCAGGAAGGAAATCCACTCCACACTATGGCCATGCAGGCACCACCCAGGCGCAGGAGGAGCGGGCAACACAACGACCAGAGGTGTGAAACCCAGGTGACACACGCCAGCAACACCTGCTCTTCATTGGTACCAAATGCTTCCCACAGCTGGGATTGCTGCTTCCAGCCCAGACCACACACCACACACCTTGGGGCTCAGGTCATAACTCAGGGTGAGGCCAAGGAACAAAGTTTAGAGAAGGCCATCCACAGTGGGACAGGGGAGAGGAGGCAAGAAGATTGCAAAAAACAGGGAACAGGGCCGGTGAGATGGCTCAGCAGCATAAGCACATGCCCGGCAAGCGCAAGGTCCTGAGTTCAGTTCCCGGTACCCACATACGAAAAAAGGGCCAGTGATATCACTCAGCGGCACAGACACCTGCTGGCACACGAGGTCCTGAGGTCAACCCCCAGTACCCACAAAAAAAAAAAAAAAAAAACAGGGAATAACCAGGACAGCAAAAGCAAACAAAACAAACATGTGCACAATCCCAACAAAACCCCCATGCGTGTGACTCTCCACACCAGCAAAAATCATCCTCAATGCCTGGAGCAGTGGGCCACGTCAGGGCAGAGAAATCATTGCCTCAGTCTGCCACACTGCCGAAGGTCAGGATGCAAACCTATGTCTAGGGGTGGCAGACTTCCGTGGGAACACTGCCAACTCTCCCATGCAGTATGCACAGGTGAACAGGCTACTTGGAGACACACCTGCAGCGCCTGGATTTCCTCCCCCTTCTTCTAGTCTCCAGGTCCAGATGAAGACCATCTGCCCATCTCACCAGACAGCTGCCCAATACCCCTGATCCGGCCAACAAGATGTCCCCTGCATCTGCAAACACAAGCCGGGCACAGCAAGGACATCTCTGTCCAGGCCCCGCTGGGGGCTACAGCGCAAGCCTGTAAGGTCCTCACAGGTGAAGGCCCTCCCAGAGGGTGTCTGCATCAAGCCACAGGAGGACCACACTGCCAGAAGGGCCACCCCTCCACAGGAGCAGCACAGGAGATCCTCCTCTCCCTCTCGCCAGCTGCTGTCCCGTGTGGCGCCCATGCAGTGGGGCTACCCACCTCTGGGGACAAAGGAAAGCTGGTGCTAAGCAGACGGTGGTGCAGAGGCTCCATCTGGGAGCTGGCACATGTGACCCATCTTGTTTGGGATCAAATGCACAACCCGAGACCACTGGTATTCGGGAATCTTTTGTTTCTAGCAGTCACCCCATTCAGTGAAAGTTGGAGCCCCAGCAGCCAGGGCACAGGGGTGTCCATCGGGCAACTTTCTTTCAGTCTTTCACGTCTAGCCAAACCGGTTTGACTTCTCAAGGACTTTCGAAGAACAATCAGCCAGCCTGCTATCAGAATCGGAAACCACAGCCTCCCCAGCAGAAGGGCCCAAAGCCTCTTTCGGATACAGTGCATACCTGAGTTGTAGCCTCTGGTACAAAACCAAGACAGAGACCTTCGGCGGGAAAGGTCAACCTGGCCTACGGCTCTGGGAACCAGGAGAAGGGCTCACCCAAGCACTTCTCCCTGGGTTCTAGAGGGCGCACTTCATCACTAGTAGAATTAGATCACCTCGGTCTGGGTCAAGTTAACTTACAAACCTCACTTCCTCAAGTGCCAACAGTAAGACTGACAGCATCACTCCCCTCAGAGCAGAAGAAAAGGAAGGCACTCCTTGGTTCTGAAGCCAGGAATGAAGCCAGTGTCCTGGTGCCAGCGCACAGCAGACTAGCAAGAAACAAGAGGCTGAGCTGCAGAAGCCCTGGTATGTGTCTCCAGCGATGTCTATTTTGTTTGGCCCCGGAATTCTGTGGCCCATTTCCTCACACCTTCACTCATCGATGAGAGGGCCAGGTCAGCCCTCTGCAGGTGGGGCCCAGTGTCCTGGCCACACACTGGCTAGAGAATCAGGAGCTTCACTGCAGGCCAGGAATGTTCACCAAACACCCTCAAACCAAGCCCTGAGAACAGGAAAGTGGCATTTCAACACCCGCACCAAATGTTCCCAGTATGAGCTGCAGTGCTGGAAGGCTCAGAGCCTGGGCCAAGGCAGGAACAGAGAATTAGGTTTCACACACCAGCCTGAGAGCGGCAGACAAGAAAGAGAAGGATGGTGTCCTTGAACCGAACTACCTAGTAAAGATTCCAAATTGCTATGACCAGCTCCTTCTGGCTGAATAAAGGAAACAAACTCGCAACCCAACAATGCCAGGAGGGAGACAAGGCCTTTGGGAAATGGGTTATTTAATCCAGCATGAGCCTGACCAGACTACATTTCCTCCTGGGAATTCCAGGTGGGGAGCTCAGCAGGATTCCTCTTGTCAACTCCAAGGAAGGCTTCCCAGTACCTGGAGACTTACACAGCCAACAAGCCACCAAGAGGGCAAAGAGTACAGCTGTCTGTGGCAGACCTAGAGGGGGAGACTACACGTGTATCTGCTCAAGAGGTGGGGGAATGCCTCATACTCTTCTCCATCACTTCAATTATGAAGCAGTTTTTTTTAAATTACATTAAATTTTAAAATAATTCAAAAGGAAAGAGAGACTGGAATAGGGAAAAGAAAGAAGGGAAAGGGAAAAAAAAATTGTATATATATATATATATATATATATATATATATATATATATATATATAAGATGGTTAAGATAGATACACTACCATTTTTACTTAGTTCATTGAAGAGTAAGGTTTGTGCCAATAATGTTTGGACAATTGAATGCTAATGTCTGGTGTCCTGAATAACTAACTTAAAGATAGTAATACGTAATGTATTAACCATTGTTACCCTCCTATTATGTTGGTTTGAAAATTTGTTCTTCTTTTGATTTGTTTTGTTTTTTCTTCTCTTTAAAAAAAAAAAAATATTATGATACTATAAAATAAGAAAAAAACACTACTGTCCATGAACCTCGTTAAGAATAAAGTAAAAGAAAAATAACTAGACAAGAGGAATAAGTCCCCAAGGCCAGAAAACTAGAGCACCCCTCTTCTTGAGAAGGCTTCTAATAGAGCCTAACACCCAAGCACCCCGAGAGCCAGTTCTCACCTAGGCCGGCATAGGTTCTCCGTTTGCTCAGGCTGGCAGATTTTACCAGGAACATGCATGACTGGTGCGTCATCCAGGAGCAGAAGACCAAGAGCAGGGCACCCAGGACGATGCCACACTGGAGGGAGGACACAGAAAGCACTGTTCACAAAACCGGACAGTCCCCGCATCTCCACCTCACACGTCAACAGCGCTGGAGCTCACGCAAGCCTCCTCTGTCCACGCCTGTGTGTACTGGAGTCCCCCACTCCACTGCTGTCTCCTCCTGTGGGCAACCCCTCTGAGCGCCGAGAGAGCCATCTGCCTGCAGCAGTGGCAGGAACCCCGCGCGTGGATCCCGAAGAACACCAGGGACACCCCCGCCCCTTTCTCAAGTCTTGCTGGGCAGCTGGGTATTGCCAAAGCCAGCACCCCCTCTGTATATACCATGTACACCGCCTTGTACCCATCCAGGTCACCTGTATGTGGGAAACACCTTCTGGAAGGAAGAGATTAGAAATGACATGTGTACCTTTCTTATAAGTTAAACAGACGCTTACCATGTGACTCTGCAACCGCACTCCTAGGTGTTCCCCCAGAGAAATGAAACATGGCCATGCACAAACCTGTACTTTACAGCAGGTTTAACCATAATCCCAAAGCTGAACAGCAACTGAATGGCCTTCAGCAGGTACCTGAACAAAGCGTGGTCCATCTGTGCAAAGGAATATTACTTAGCAGTAAGAAGGAAACCACCAACCCCGCGTGGATGTAGATGCTTCTCAAATGCACCGTGCTGAGAGAAAGAAGCTGGACTCAGAGGCAACAAACGCTGATGCCATTTACAGGACACTGCAGAAAGGCGAACTGTAGGGTGGGAAAGCAGCTGACAACAGAGGGACAGAGGTAACTTTTTTTGACCATAGTAGCCACGTGACTGTACACATACATCAAAATTCAGGGTGATTTTGATTACAACCGGTGAATCTCATTGTATGTGACTTATCTCTCAATAACTCTGACATTTAAAACTTTTAGCACTACTACACTAGTGCAAGATATTAACAAGGGAGACTGAAGGGACAGAGAGGAGGTCTAATGGAACTCCCTGTGCTTTCTACTCCATTGGTCATAAATCTAAAACTGCTAAAGATAAATAAATAAATTCTATCACTTTAAAAAAATACACACAGGGGCCGGTGAGATGGCTCAGCGGCGTACGCGCCTACCTGACAAGCACAAGGGCCCGAGTTTGACTCCCGGATCCCACATACGAAAAAAGGGCCGGTGATATCGCTCAGCGGCATGGGCACCTGCTGGCGTGTGAGATGCTAAGGTCGACCCCCGGTACCCACACACACAAAAAAAAATACACACAAACAAGCCACAAGCAGTGGTACATGTCTGTAATCCCAGCTACCCCAGAGGCTAAGTGAAGAGAAATGCAAGTTCAAGACCAGCCTAGGCAATTTAGCAAGCCACTGTATCAAAACAAAATGTTAAAAAGAGATGAGGATATGGCTCAATGGTTGCGCACCCAGTGTTCAATCCCCAGTATTACACACACGAACACACCCACGAGGGTGCGCACGCTTGCACTCGGTTTCGCCAAACTTGCATCACAATGGCTCTGAATTCTCTGCAGGATTTGATAACATGTGGAGAATCTGGCCCTCAAGATACTCGCTGGCAGGAGCACACACTGGTACATCTGCTGGAAACTCTGGGCAGCATATATGAGAGCTGAACAGACATATACGCCATGCCTCTGCCATTCTACCCAGCAGACACAGACACGCAGTCAGACACTCGCGAAAGCCCGGACAACTGTATTCACAACAGCACTCAGCACAGTGTAAAAGCTCCAACTAGGAACCACCAGATGCCTCACAGAGGTACAGTAAACTCTGGTAGAGCCATTCAATGGGATACCAGCTAGATGCTGAAATCTACACACACTACAATCCTACCTCGATTTAAAAACAGGCAACATTAGCTGGGCATGGTGCCACACACCTGTAATCCCAGCATTTTGGGACGCTGAGGCAGGGAGACTGCCTTAAGTTTGACACCAGCCAGGGCTACATAGTGAGTTCAAGGCCAACCTGAACTAGATAGTGAGACCCTGTCTCAAACAAAACAAACAAACAAGCAAAAGGCCAGGCATGGTGCCATGTGCCTGTAAACCCAGCACTCAGGAAGCTGAGGCAAGATTGCCAAGAGTTCCAGGCCAGCCTGAACTACAAAGGGAGACCCTGTCTCAAAAAAATAAAAAAAGAAAAAAGAAAACAGGCAACACTAACCTCTAGTACCAAAGGGAGCTGGGGGCAGGAGTGATTGGCAGGGGGGTTGGAACTGTGGTGTTCTTCAATGTGGAGCAAGTCACATCTGTTTGTTCACTTTATGAAAATTCATCAAGAGTACACCTGCCAGGCGTGGTGGCGCACGCCTGTAATCCCAGCACTTGGGAGGCTGAGACAGGAGGATTACCATGAATTCAAGACCAACCTGGGCTACATAGTGAGTTCAAGGCCAGCCTGAACTACACAGCAAGAACTTGTCTCAAAAACCAAAAAAAAAAAAAAAAAAAGCCAGGCATGGTAGCACACGTCTGTTAGCCCAGCACTCAGGAGGCTGAGGCAGGAGGATATCCTCGAGTTCGAGGCCAGCCTGGGCTCCACAGTGAGATCAAGACCAGCCTAGGCTACATAGTGAGACCCTGTATCAAAAAAACCAGAGTACACCTGAAGTGTGCACAGTTTAGTATATGTTAAACTTTACTAAGATATTCAAATATTTTCAACAGTGCCAGAATTACTGAAACAAACAACAGAAAGAACCCAACGCTAAACCAACAAGAAATTTTAATGACAAAAAATTTTAATAATAAAGCTTAATATAAAACTTTAATAATAGGGCCGGTGAGATGGCTCAGCGGCGTAAGCGCCTGCCTGGCAAGCACAAGGTCCTGAGTTCAATTCCCAGTACCCACATTTAAAAAAAAAACTTTAATAATAAAATTTCAATAATAAAGTTTAATGACACTGGGGTTTAATAATAAAGTTTAAAACCACAGATATTCTCCCAGGGGCACCAATGACCTGTAGCTGCATCCTTCTACCTACAATGTGACCGCGTCAGACAGGACCCACAACATCACCCTCCATGCATTTTCACCCAGGCCAGATGCAAGGCCCTGTGGGGATCAAAAATTCCCACATCGGGGCCGGTGAGATGGCTCAGCGGCTTAAGCGCCTGCCTGGCAAGCGCGAGGGCCCGAGTTCGACTCCCGGATCCCACATACGAAAAAGGGGCCGGTGATATCGCTCAGCGGCACGGGCGCCTGCTGGCGCGCGAGGTCCTGAGGTCGACCCCCTGGTACCCACAAAAAAAAAAAAAAAAAATCCCACATCAGAAATAATTTTTTATACTTTTCTCCAAAAGATCCAAAATATGAAAAATATAAAGTGTTAACCTAAAGTTAAACTACTAATAATACCATTTTCAGTTCCAAAATGTCCATCTAGCTGGGCACGGTGGTGCATGCCTGTGATCCCAGCACTCTGGGAGCCTGAGGCAGGAAAATCAAAAGTTTGAATCCAGCTGGGCAACTTAGCAAGGCCATCTCGAAATAAGGAGGTGGGGGGGACACCAGGTTGGGGATGTAGTTCAGTCCAAAAGCCCTGGGTTCAATCCCCAATACCGCAAAAAGGAAAAAAAAAAAAAAAAAAAAAGTCCATCTTAATTCATTTTCTACCTCCGGCGTCAACAGATACAGCTGCCAGGACCTCTCCAGGGCGCAGCTCCTCCCTGCCACGCAGCTAAGTACAGCAGCACACATGGCAAACACGATTCCCCTCAGGGGGGAGCCCCACGTTCATTTGTTAAGAGTCTTAACGGAAGTTACCCAATTTGATCTTTCCATCAGCCTCCGAATGCCTGCTCACCTGTGAATTATTTAAACAGAAGCCGCTGACACACAACCGTTTTCTTTCACGTAGCATTCAATGGTGAGACGAAACCGAACTTTTTTGCATAGTGAGATTTTTCCAGTTGGGGTGAAATTTGTACAGAACACACCAAATATGCACAATATGTTTGTGGAATACAGCTCTCAAGTGACCGAGCTGGTGAATTTTTTAATCACCTTATAACCAAAGCCCCGCTGCTTCCATGAAGTTGGGGCTGAGTTTTCAAATAACAGGGTGAAATAAACCCTAAATCCTCTCGGTTCCCCCTTGTGCTCACTCTGCCCTCCGGTACGGTTTTGTGTGCTGGCCCGGCCGGCACTGAGTCCCCGCGGCCCCCGGCACCGCGCAGACCCCCGAGTGCCAGGTGCGCGCACGTCGTCTGTCCCGCCTCCCAACCGCAGGGCCGCGGCGGCGAGGCTGCTCGGACGCACCTGTTTGAAGCAGAAGGGCATGGTGAGCACGCTGACCCCCACTATGCTGTTCACGACGTTCGTGACCAGCCCCCAGTTGGAGGCGGCGGCCGCGGTCATGCTGAGGCCGGTGCGGGCGGCGGGCCCGGGAGCAGGCGGCGGGGCAGGTCAGCCTCCAGACCCCGTCAGGCCGCGCGGCCGCCTCATGGCCATCCTCCCTCGCTCGTTCTGGCGATCGCCTCCGAACTTCCGAGCCCAGACCCGCAAGGGCCGTAGGCGACGCTAGTGACACCTCAGCTGCCTTTCGCCACTGCCGACTCACACACTTCCGCCTTCCGCGGGCTCCCCTACCTGGAAGTGACGACCTCGGGGGCGGGGCGCAGGGGGAAGTGAACCTAGGAAAAGCGGCCAAAAAAGGCCAACAGGGCGGGGCCTGCCGTGCTGGGGCAAGGCTCGGCAGCACGTGAGCCAATGAGAGGCAAGAGTGTAAGTTTGTTTGGGCGGGGCCAGGACGGTACAGGGATCTGGGCGGGGCTTAATTGGATGTGAGCCAATGAGAAGGAGGCCTACGGGAGCCTGGCGGGGGTGAGGTTGGGCTCTGGGCGGAGCCTGGAGCAGGGAGGGGCGGGGCTAGACCCGGGCTCCGGCGGTGGCGCACCTGCCTGGAGGCGGAGCCGGGCTCCTCCGCGCGGGAGGACCAGGGTCTTCCTCTGTGGGGCTTCAATTCGGAAGGGCGGAAGAGGAAGGGGAGCGCCGCGCCTTCCGGAGAGGTGCGGATTCGGGGAGTTCCTGGTCGGCATTTAGCCCCTAGAACGGTTTCCACACGTGTTCCTGGTGCCCGGGGCGCAGGAGGCGGTGTGCTAGTTCTGGGCTAAAAGCAATCTGTGCAGAGAAATCAGCACCTCGGCTTTACAGAGCAGACGCGAGGCGCCGAGGGCTTCGGCGACTCAGCTGAGGTCACACAGCTCGTAAGAGAGGGCGTGGGGGTCGCCACACTGCCGGTGCTGGGCAAGACGCCGCCCCCAGAGCAGGGGGAGGAGAGTCTAAACGCCCTGAAATGAAGGAGCAAAGGAAAAGTGAGAGGGCGAGAGGGAGACACTGATGTGGCCAGAGAAATCTGGGAAGGCGACAAGAAGGGGTGGCTTCTAGGCTGAGGCTTGAAGGACAAATGAACGCACAGAAGCCGGGGGCGGGGGTGGGGGTGGAGTCCTCCGGAGGAAGCAAGTTAAGTCCAAGTGGGCTGGAACTGTGCACGGGAAGAATTACAAGCGGCTGGGAGAGGCCATCAGGAAAACAAGGCCACGTTTGCAGGCACAGCAGCTGTTCATGTCTTAGGAGGAGGGTTTTTCAGGCACCAGGCAGTCCCTTGATGAGACTCTGTCCCGCCCTCAAACAGGAGATCGAGAAAATAAGCCCCGGTAAAGAGTGATTTAAGGGCTGGGCGTGATGGCCCTTGCCTGCAATCACAGCTACTCGGGAGGCTGAGGCAGGAGGATCGGAAGTTCAAGGCCAGCTTGGACAATTTAGGGAGCCCTTGTCTCAAAATATATGAGACTGGTGATGTAGCTCAGTGGCAGTGTGCCCACTTTGCGTTCGTTTATTTTTATGTGAATGAAATCATATATATAATCTATAACCTGCTTTTGATCATGTAATTTTTAATGAACCCTCCTCCCCTCTTCCCTGCCATCCTGGGATCATCTCTGTCCAGATTTTGTCATTACTTTTTTTTAACAGTGTACTGCATCAGATATAGCCCTAAACAGTTATAGAAAGACTACTACTATTTGTCTCTTAATATTCATGTAGTCTATCTTTAATTTAATAGGATGCACATGTGGGTACCTAGAATAAAGAATACACTCAATCCTTAGAAGGCAGGGTCTGTCCCTTCTTTCATCGTGGAGTTTGGAACACAGACATGGTGGTATGAAGCCATCTTGGGCCACGAGGCTGAGAGCAGGGGTGGAGCAACAAGCCAGACAGAGCCCAGATCCCTGGGCAACATCTTGGAGCAGAGCCACCCCTCTGGTCCCTGACTACCTTCTCCCGACTGCTCCATGGCATAGAGATAGACCATCTGGTTTAGGCTCCTGTTATTTTGGATTCTGTTTTGTGGAGCTGCTATGGTCTAATTCAGTAGCATATTGGGATAGAGCATTTCTGCACTTTTTTTATTATAAAGGAATTATATTTCAGGTATTCTTCTGCAACTCTCTCATTCAACATCATTTACAAGAGTCACCCTTACTTGTATATTGCACATGTGTGCCGTGAGTCATTTGTTCTCGCTGCAAATGGAATCCCATTGGTAAAGGAGCCCAGACTACATCGCCATTCTCCAACCAAGGGCACCTGAGTTGTTTCCAATTATTTGACATAAACAGCGATGAAGTGAGCATTACTGGACTTGTCCCCTTGATGTCTATATGTTAGAATTTTTCTAGTGTGAATTACTAGATGTGGAATTGCAGATGTAAGAGCATGCCTACCTATGACTTTAGCCACAGTGTTCTTCAAAGTGGCTATAAAAGTTCGCCTGGTTTACCTCACAGGTTGGAAAGCTTTTTCTGAGGGTCAGATGGTACATATTTTCGGCTTGTCAGGCCACTCAGTCTTTGTCACAACTACTCAGTCCTGCCATTATGGAAGCAGCCTTGGACAAGTGGGCATGCCAGCATTCTAGTAAAACTTTTATTTACAAAGCAGGAGCTGTCCCAGTTAGCCCTGAAGGCTGCATATTGTGGATCCCTGCTGTGTGTTGTCTTCTCTCATCCCCAACAGTTTGATAGCATCAATTTAGCCAATGCACTGAATAGAATGGAATCCCCATGATCACTTTAATTTTTTCTCCCTTAGTTGTTTTTTGTTTTGTTTTGTTTTGTTTTTTGAGACAGCATCTCCCTCTGTAGTTCCGGTTAGCCTTGAATTTACTATGTAGCCCAGGCTGGTATTTGACTCATGGTGATCCTCCTGCCTCAGCTTCCCAAGTGCTGGAATTACATATGTGCCACCACACCTGGCTTATTCATATTTTTATTGTTCCTTCATGTCTTTTCTGTGAAATGTGTGTTCATTTTTTGCCCATCTTTCTATTTAGCTGTTTGTTTTTATGAATTTTGAGGAATTTGGGGTTTTCTTGGAGGGGGATGAGATTAAAACCCAGAGCCTCATACATGCTAGGCAAGCCCTCTACCACCAATACCCATCCTCACACTCGCTTTTGAGACAGGTTCTCTCTAAAGTTGCCCAGCATGGCTTTACACTTGCAATCTTCCTGCCTCTACCTCCTTAGTAGCTGGGATCACAGGTATGCACCACTCAGTGGGTCTGGCTTCTTAAGTTGTTGCTTGATAACTAACCCTGCAGCACTCAATTTATGTTTGTCAGATGTCTTCTCATTGCATTTGTATTTCACTGCTGTTGTAACAAAATTACCACAAATTCAAAATAGTGTTAGCTGTGTGAGGCCCTGGATTCGACCCCCAGCACTGCCAAAAAAAAAAAAAAAAAAAAAAAAAAAAAAAAAGTGTCTGCAATGGATTGTAACCCAATGCATAAAATACAAAGTTATTATCTGTTTTGGAGCCTAGAAGTTCCCTTCAGATCACACTGAGCTAAAATCAAGGTGTGGCGGGCCACCGTCCCTCCTGGAAGCTCCAGAGCAATTGGTTTCCTGCTCAATTGGTTGTTGGCAAAATTCTTCTCCTTTGCGTTGCAAGATCCCTGTTTTCTTGCTGGTTGTAAACTGAAGGCCATTCCCAGGCTGGTCACCCCCTTCTCCCATCTCTAACGCCAGTGAAGTTTTTTTCAGGTCACATCTCTGAGCCAGCTGGGGGAAGTTTCCCTAAAGATTCATGCGATTAGACTGGGACCATCCAAGAGATAATCCAGGATCATCTCACATCTCAAGTTCTGTAACCTTAATCACACCGGCAAAGTCTTTATGCCACGAAGGTCACATCCTCAGAGGCTCCGGGGTCCAAGGTTCCACTGACCACCTACCAATGACACGTAGGTTGTGTGTCCTTGTCACAGCAGTGGCAGTGAGTCTCACTGAATCTCATCAGGTAGTGTGTGGCATCACGGTGCCTGTCACTGATGAGGTTTGCGGTGATCACCTGAGTGCTCTCGGGCCCCCCTTTCTCCTCTGGAGTTAGTGAGCAGTTTAGGGGGAGAGTCTTTGAAACTAAATATCCTGGTCCTTGTCAAACTTTCAAGTATTTAATTTATCTAAATTATCTATTTAAGTTATCAACATTTAATTTATCTGCATTTATCCTGGCTCCTATTTTATGCACTGGGTTATAATCCATTGCAGACACTTTTTATTTTTGTTTTTTATTTATTCGCAGTGCTGGGGATTGACGCTCGAATTACCCCAGATGTGGACCTTGGAGCCCTTCAGCCCCCTCGTTTCCCTCAGCGTGTCCCTCTCATTCTCTGAGCTTGTCCTTGCCTTCTGGTTCAATAAGGAGTTCCTGGCTAATCTTGCACTTTTCCTGTCTCCAGGGACCCCCATTCCTTTCCATGGAGACCACCGTTAGACACCATGGTGGGGTGCTGAGTGTTCGTAGCCTTTGGGATCCCACTGCAGGCCACATGTTCATGTCTGGATCTCTTCCTGCACCTCGCTGCCTGTACTGAAAGCTGAGGATTCTCGGGGCCGGTGAGATGGCTCAGCGGCACGGGCGCCTGCTGGCGCACGAGGTCCTGAGGTCGACCCCTGGTACCCACAAAAAAAAAAGATGAGGATTCTCACTAACACCTCCAAGCACCTCTGGAGGGCCAGGCCTCAGGCTCACCCTGGTGTCCTGTCCTCTCATGTTTGTGACTGCAACACTGGTGTTTTCCCACCTCCTCCCTCAGCTCCTATTCCCACTCAGGGAGGCTCCTAAGCACACCTGAACCCCTCCCCTTTGCTCGGTCACTCCCCAGCCCTGCCCTGCCTGAATGCTTTAGGCTAAGTGTAAGGAAGGGCAGGGAAAGGAGCGCTGGGGCCATAGTCCTGCATCTTTGGTCCCCTCACTCCAGTGCAGTCCCCAGCTCACAGAGCTGTCTGCAGTTTCCTGAGCACCAAGGCTGTGTGACCCTAGGCACATTAATGTACCTCTCTGAGCTCACAGGCAGCATTCACCACTGAAAGGCTTCGAAGAGCAGCAGCTTTCCACCAAGTCAGCGGGCACAACAGCTGTGGGCTGTTGTGGGCTAGGAAGGACGGGGGACAGAGAGTATGGCTGTGGGTGCTGGCCTTCGGGCAGGTCTCTGGGAACCTTGATCTACCTGCACATCCGTGGTGAGGCTCCTGTTTCTCCCACGCTGCGCATGGAGGCCGCACCTGCTTCTCTTAGGGGTGTGCCAGGTCCCTCCTGACTCTGGGGCAGGGTGGATTTCTCCACCTCCCCTTCCCTTCCTCCACTCTCCAGCTCAACCAATCACCAAAGAAATATAGGGGTCCAGCCTGCAGTTAATCAAAACAGAGCCAACACCTGCTTGGGGAAGAACACTTGGGGCAGGTGGCCTGGGCTCCAGGAGAGCCAACAGTAGACAGAGCTGGCCTGGGCCATGTCCCCTGGGTAGCTGGAACCTGCTTCAGCCCTGCAGTTTGAGGTCGGTGAGGGTCCCCCCACCCCAGCTTCTCTATTGGGCAATCCTCCTCTCTGCCATCTGTCTCAGGCTTCCGATCTGGGCACATAGGGAGGCAGGTAGCCTGTGGGCGGAGCCACGTGGTCTCCTGGAGCCTCCTGTGGGACTGGGTTCCTGTCCCCAGCAGGCAGAGGTTAAGAGTTTGCTCAGCTCAAGTGCTGAATTGTGAAGAAATTGAGTCCCCACCTCTTCTCTAGGGCTTCTACCCCATCAGCCCTGTGTCCCAGCGGAGTCCTAAAGCGCCCTCACTCAGGGTGGCATTGAGGGGAGGGGGAACCAGGCCTGGGGCCTCCATCCCCACCCACCCTGCCTTCCTGTTTCTATAAGCCCCCAAAGCCCCAGAGCTGAGCACAGGTCTGGCCAGTGGGAATGGATCTAACTTAGCTTCCACAGCCCATCTTAAAGCCACGGCTGGGAGGGGAGCCTGGCAGCAGCCATGTATCACATACCACAGCGGAATCCACCCAGGCCTCCCACACAGAGCTTGGGGGCCAGCCAGGCCCGTGGCCAAGGACCACATCCTAGGGCAGCTCGGGAACCAAGAACAGGCTTCTCCAGGAGCCTGGGACAAGGCGTGAGAACTGAGATCCAGTCGGCTCCTTCCTGCTAGCCCTGGGTGTTTCTCCAAGTCCCCTGAATCTGTTCATTTGATCAGCCCTTTTGCAGAGCGGGGAGGCCCAGGCTGCTCCTCCTCCTCTGTCAGGGCCTCCCCTAAACCAAGGAGGAGGCACCCAGAGAGCTGCCTGGTGTAGAGGGCAGAGCTGGGGCTGCTGGGGAAGGGACCCAGGGCCCGGCCAGGGTTTGACTCAGAGCTCAAGCCTGTTTGCATCCCCCTGGCGGCTGGAGGACTGTAGGGAGGGCTGCCCCCCTACCCGCCAGTGTGTCCTGAACAGGCCAAGTGCTTGAAGCTGCCATGGTGACCAGAGAGGGTGCACAAGTGCCACTCTGAGGGGGCCTGGAGGAACCACAAGGGGGCAGCAGGGCCTGGGATGGAGGGTAGTTGATGCATCCTCCCTGGGCCCCCCACCTCCGGAAGCCTCTCACTGGAACCAGGCAGCCATGAGCCCCTCAGTTGGAAAACCACTGGTTATGCCCCTACCTGTACACAGACCACCATCCAGTCCTCCAGCACCCTACCCAGGCTTGGCAGAGCAGGCCAGAATCTGAGAGCCTGGCTTTCAATAGCTCACCCCACCCGACTCAGGACAGCCCCATCCCAGCCCTGTGGGAGACCAGTTGAGCCAAGGGAGGAGTTGAGGGTCACCCCTCTCTCTTCTAGGTGGCTCTGGGACTGAAGGAGGGAGCCCAGGAAGCCCTGCCCCGTCCCAGCCCACCCTCTACCTCTCCTGGAAGACAGGAAGCTAGAAGGAGGTGCCTGAGAGGACACTCACACCTCCTCCCAGCTGTGGGCCTGGCCCACCCCCTCGCCCCATCCCCGCCATCCTTGGGAATCTTACTGAGGAGACGCAGGACTTCTGGTGGCCTGTGAGGAAGGACCAAAATGTATTTATTCTCCTCTGGGAATCCTATGTCCATCAGCAGAGCCCCGGTCCTCCCAGGCCTGCTGTCCCTGGGGCCAAGACCCCCTCTACCTCCCAACTCCTCAGCCAAGGCACCAGCTGTTGTGAGGAACCGCCAAGTTTACCCCCTCTCCCTGCATCCAGCGGTTGAGTTGTGTCCCCCAATCTTGTCCTAGCCCCCAATACCTCAGAATGTGACCTTCTTTGGAAATACGGTCTTCACAGATGCAATCAGTTAAGAGGAGGTCATTCTGGAAGGGTGGGCCCTACACCCAGTGGGACTGGTGTCCTTATGAAAACAGGAGCCCTGGCACAGGTGCACAGGTAGGAAAAGCCATGTGAAGATGGAAGAAGACAGCCGGCAAGGCTTCTGCCTGTCTTTGAATGCCAACAATCAAGCGACCTGGAGCTGGGAGCACCTGGGACAGTCTCCCCACAGCCTCGAGAGTGCTGTGTTAGGGCCCAGTCTGTGGGTCTCTGTTCCCTGGCCTCAGGACACACCCTGAGCTCAGCTTCCAGGCCACACCCACTGCCACACAAATACATGGCCCTCGTGCAGACCCGGCACTTGCCACAACCCCCTGCTCAGGGACACAGCCTGCCCTGCTGCACTGCCCTCCACTCCACCAGCAGGTCCCTCATTCATTTCTCCAGCTACTCCCCCACCCCTTGGTTCTGTGCTCCCCGCCCCCCAGCCGCCCCTCCAACCTAAGCCAGCATACGCCTGCACAGGGTCAAGTTCCTAGCACCCGCATAATTTGCCACCCTCACCTGGAGAGTCACAGAAATGGGCCCTGTGAATGTGTGCGCAGGGAAAAACAGCCTAATTCCCACAGGCGCTACCACAGATGGAGGAGGAGAGAAAGCGGCTGGGTCCTCCACTTACACCCATGGGCTCTGGCCTGGGTCTCTTTCTGCCTGCCCAGCCGGCCACCATTCTGGTTCAGGAGCCAGCCCTGGGCTACGTGCCATCCTTGGGGAGACTTGCAGGCAGGCACTTCATCTCTCCCAGCCTCAGTATCCCCAAGGGTCCCCGGCCCTGAGAAGGTGGCCGCTACTCAGCAAGTGCACCTTCTCTCGGTCTTCCTGCCCGCAGCCCACCCCACTCAGTTCTTTCAGAGAAGGAGCAGGTAAGGAGCATCGTCCATCACTCCCGCACACTCCTGAATCACCAGGCCCCGCCTGTCCCAGCCTGTCCCAGCCTGTCCCAGCTGGACGAGGGCCAGCTGTGCTGCCTCGGGACTCCCTGTTCTCCGTCAGGACGCAAGCTGAGCACTGAGAGTGCAGTTTTCCCAGGGGTTCAGGGAGCTGAACGGGGTCCAGCATGAGGCCAGAAGGAGCTGTGGGTGAAGCCAGGCCTCCTCTGGAGCCCACGCCTCGGGCCAGGGAGAATGAAAAAACAAACCCAAATCTGCCAGGGAGCTCCGAGCGCTGTGAAGGGGCTGGTTGGGTAGGGAAAGGCATTTGGGGCTCCTTTGTATAGTGGGTCAAGTTGTGGCCCCCAAAAATATGTCCAGCTGGAACTTCAGAATGTGCCCTCATCTTTGTGTATAGGATGTGGTAAGGCTCTCGAGATGAGACTGTCCTGGATATCCGGGTGACACAGACAACACAGAGGAGCGGCTCGCGGGATGATAGGGCCAGAGGTTGGAAGGACGTGCACAAGCCAAGGAACACTGGGGCCCTTAGGACCTGGGAGAAGCAGGAGGCCCTTCTCTAGAGATTTTGGGGGGAGCGCACCTACCAACACCCCGATGTTGGACTCCTGGCCTCTGGAACTGGAGAATAGACTGGTGTTGAGTTCAAGGCACCCCAGAAATCCTGGACACCAATACCATGTTCAGTGGTTCTTAGGGTCTCTGAGATGCTGGGAAGCAGAGGTACGGGGAATGTCAAGATGGGGTCTCCCCAGGAGGACCAGAGGAGACATCTGCAGAGGGACCCAGCGAATCCACCAGTGCTTAGCAGATGGAGGAGGGAAAGGGCAGCCAGACTGAGGGACCGGCATTGTCACATGACGAAGACCTGACCAGGTAAGCAGAAGGGTCGGCTGGACTTCAGGAAAGGCTTTCTTTAGTACTCCTCTCTTCCCCCCTCCCTCCTTTCCCCTGCCAGATGCCATGGCTGGAGCTCCTACAGCCTCTGTGGAAGCATCCTAGACATCTCCGTTTCAGTCTTACCCATTACCCAATCCGTCAGTAAATCCTGGTGAGTCCACTTTCAGCCATCCACAGTTTTGACCATCTCTCACCACTTCCCATGTCTCCATTTCAATCTGGCCTTCGTTTGGATCCTAAATGTCCTGCAAAAACCCACGAGTTGAAGGCTTAGTTGCCGGGCTCTTGGTCGCCACCCTCTTGGCCACTGAGAACTTTAGGAGGCAGGGCCTAGTGGGAGGAAGCTAGGTCACTGGGGATGGGCCCTCAAAAGGAATATTGGGATCCTGGCCAATTGGGACTCTGACCCTCCTGCTCCTCTTCTCTCTGTACTTGCCACTTGACCTGAGGTGAACAAGCCTCCTCTGTCTCCTGCTCCTTCCCTTGATTCACTGTGCCATCACAGGCCAAAGGAACAAGGCCAAGGGACCATGAGCTTAAACCTCCAAAACTGTGAGCCACTATAAACCTTTCCTCCATTTAAATTGTCTCATTTAGCTGGGTGTGGTGATGCACACCTGTAACCCAGTACTTAGAAGGCTGAGGCAGGAGATCACAAATTGGAGCCCAGCCCAGGCATTTGAACAACTTAGTGAGAGCCTTTCTCAAAAAATAAAAAGGGCTGGGGATGTAGCTCAGTGTGAAGGCCCTGGGTTCGATCCCCAGTACTGCTAAATAAATAAATAGTCTCTGTTCAATTTAAATTGTCCTCCATTTAAATTTGCAGTCACAGAAAACTGAGTAGCACCATCCCTCCCCTCCCTCCTGGGTGGGACTCAGTAGCACTGTTGCTTCGGGTTCCTGGTAGAGGAAATTCTGGCAATCTGTAACCACGAGCCTCTTCATTCTGCAGATGGGGAAACTGAGGCTTGGAGAGGTGAAGCTATGTGCTCAAGGCCACAGGACTCCTAAGTGTGGGCAGAGGAAGAATAAAGGTCATAGGTCATTATATACCGCAGGGCCACTTGCATCTAACCACTGCTCAGAGCTGAGGATGGGCCATCCTGCAGGCACTTTAGGGGAAGGGGAACCTGCTGACCATGCTACTTAGCTACACCTGACCCTCCTCCAGGCTGACCTGGAGTTGGAGTGGACCTCCGAGAGAGGCGGCAGCTGGGGGCCACTCCAGGACCCCCTGCCCTGGTCTCAGGGTGTGAGCCCTTGCCAGTTTCCAGCGAGTGATGGCTACAGGGTGCTGTGTCCCCAAGCCTTCCCAGGGTGGGGCCTGAGAGCTGGGGTAGTGAGGTGTCCCCTGCCCCCACAGCTGCACTGGGGAGCTGGATGGACAGTGTGAACTTTGCAGATGTTCTAGGCTCAGACAAAAGCTGCAGATTATAATCTTGGCCACCAGGAGGAAATGTCCCACACACCTTCATTGTTGGGTTGTAATTAGTGGGGGCAGTGGAGAATTCAACAAGATGGAAAACCTGCTTTCATCTAAGTTTTTTTTTTTTTTTTTTTTTAATATGTGGGTACCAGGAGTCGAACTCAGGACCTTGAGCTTGCCAGGCAGGCACTTATGCCTCTGAGCTATATCACCAGGCCCTATGTTTGTTTTTTTGGGTTTTTTTGTTTTTTTTTTTTCTTTTCTCAACATTCCAGATTGGGGGGCTGGACACACAGCTGCAGAGTGGCCCCTTCACAGGCTGGGAGATGCACACACAGTACTGGGCAAGCTCCTGCAGACAGGGTCTGCCGGGTCCCCCAGGGCAGGCCCCTGGGACATTCACACAGGTCACCCTTCCTGTTGGGGCAGGAGGCAGGTCCACTGGGGCACAAGAACAGTAGCAAGCACTTCTGAGCACATCCTCCATCTCATGCCCTTCTCTCAACCCCGTCAGCAGGTCCTGAGCTGGCACCAGAGTTCTCGGACCTGGCCCTGACCACGAGGCTGCTCAGTGTCCCCCACAATGTGGCCTCAGTCCTCCCTAGGCCAGGCCTCCAAGACCCAGGCAGCCCGGGGCATCCTCTGCCTGGCCTCAGCCTAGAAGTCTGGGCCAGAGCTGTGCCAAGAGCCCAGCACACACAGCCTGCTCTGCTCCCTGCCCAGGAGCCCCTGCCCTGGGAAGTAGAGGTACGTGGCCCACAGCTCCCCAGGGCCTGGAGCTGACGCCTCCTGTTCCTCAGGCTGCAGAGGGGGTCGGAGCAGAGGGCGAGTGTCCTGGGGCAGGTGTGAGCTCCACAGCCGGCCAGGCCAGACACTCACATACATCGGTCCCAGAGAACTGCAGTTCATGCTCCAGAAGGGAGAGGACAGCAATCCTCCCACACCCTGGCCTTGCTCAGGAAGTGGGGGTTCCCCGCCTGTCACTCCACCCCCACCCCTGGAGCCAGAGCTGACCAGACTGCAGCTGTTTCTTGGCGGTCCACTACTGCTAGCAGCAGCCTAAGGAGCAGAGGTGTCATCTCGCTCCCCCAAAAGAGGCACCCCAGATGGGGCTCATCTAGAGACCCCAAGGCCCATGGCTCCAGGAAAGAAGGATTCACTTTACATGGGGAAGCCTGGCTCCCCACGTAGGAGCCTCTGGCTGTCAGAACCCTCAGAGCTCCCCCAGAGCACCAGCCCGGCTGGAAATCACCGTCTTCCCTCTGTTAGGCACAGGGCTATAGAGGAGGGGGTGCAAGGATCAGTGAGGCACAGCTGGGAGTCCGGGGGCACAGTTGGGCTGCTTCCAGGTCCCATCCGGCAGCTGCATCCCCCTGGGCTCCCTTCTCTCCGCCACCCGCAGCCGGCAGGACAGCGGCCCCAGGGAGACAGGCAGGAATGCAGCATGCCTGGGCACAGGGCTGGAGTGCCTCCCCAGCTGTGCAGAGGCCCAGGCAGATGGAGCCTGGTAATTAGAGCCCCTGACAGCTGAGAAGTGATGGAGGCAGGAGTACAGGGGGCTCCAGGACAGAGTCTGCTTGGGGACAGGGCTGAGGGGGCCCCAGGGGAAGTGACCTTATTGGAGGCAGGGCCTAGGCAGGGAGAGAAGCAGAGGCCAAGTCTAGGGGCCACCCTGGGCCGGGCTCTGCATCACACTCAGACTCCTGTGTGATCCTCATGCCCTGACACATGGTTGGGACACCCAGATGCTATAGAATCTGCCACCCCAACAAATCAGAGGGCTGGGGGAACAGCTGAGGCCTTGGGGACTGGAGCGAGGCTGTGGCAAAAGACAGTAGACACTAGTGTGGACAGTTTCTGCCTCCATCCTCGTGGCTGGCCTGGGGTGGCCTGGCCCAAGGTCCAGCCCACTCTCCACTCAGAGCCACTAGGCCTGCCCACCCTCGACACTGCCAGCTGGGGTGAAGGGTACGGTCAGGAGGAAGAGGGCTACTTCCTGCATGCCGTGCAGTTGGAGGTTTCCAAAGTGCACAGGGCTGGCCCTGCTCTGTGTCACGCCCTCGAGCCCAGCTCCAGCACCAGCACCACAGGGGTTTCCTTCCTTTCCCACGGCCCACATGGGCAAGGTCCTGTGCTCAGCAGCAGTAGAGGCCTAAAGAGGCAAGACATTCCCATTCCTAACCCTTCTCCCAGTTCCCAGGAAAGGACAGAGCCTTAGGAAGTTGTCCCCAACCCTGCCTGGTGCCCAGCCCCACTATGGGTCTTGAAATGTCCCCTTGCCAAGCCACAGGTCACCTGGATTTCTCATCTAACAGGGGATGAACTGACCAGTGGTCAATCCCCAGCACTGCAAAAATTAAAATAAGGGCCGGTGAGATGGCTCAGCGGCATAAGCACCTGCCTGGCAAGCACGAGGGCCCGAGTTCGACTCCCGGAACCCACGTACAAAAAAAGGGCCAGTGATATCGCTCAGCAGCACGGGCGCCTGCTGGCGCGCGAGGTCCTGAGGTCGACCCCCGGTACCCACACACAAAAAAATAATAATAATTTTTTTTTTTTTTTTTTTTTTTTAAAGAGAAGAAAAAACAAAACAAATCAAAAGAAGAACAAATTTTCAAACAAACATAATAGGAGGGTAACAATGGTTAATACGTTACGTATTACTATCTTTAAGTTAATAATTTTTAAAAAATTAAAATAAAATAAAATAGAAAAATGTAAATGATCAGCATGCATTTTACTGTTCATCTTTGGGTTGTTCAATGCCAGCCCAAAATGCAATAGAGCCTATGGATTTTGTTATCACCAAAATAGTACACAAAAAGAACTCACCTATTTTGTTTGCTTGTTTGTCTGTTTGTTTTTACAGTGCTGAGGGTGGAACCCAGAGCCTCCAGTGTGGCGGGCACTGAGCAACACCCCCACCCTCTGCTGTTTCCTTTGCGCTTCTTCACAAGTCTGCATTCCCCTGAGCTGCTCCTCTGATGTCCTGTGAGCAGAGACAGGAAGGAAAGGCAGCTGCGGGCTGCGGGCTGCCCTCTCCTGCTCTGTCCTTCCTTGTCATCCTGGCTCAGACAGGGAAGTAACAAAATCAGACTGCGGGCCACTGCCTGCTTCCTGCCGTTGGGCCATTTCTGGTTCTAGCAGGAAGTGTGGCCCCTGCCCCCCGCTAGGGCCCCACTCTTTGTGTGACGCACTCACCTGATCCCCACTTGGAGGATCCACTGGATTCTGTGCTCTCGAGCTCTGAGGACCTCGAGGGATAGTATGGCCTGCGTAGCAAGGCTGCTCATGGGCTTGCTTCCAGGGCCGCCAGACCTCACTTATAAAATGCAAGTTCAGAGACAAAATTATTAAGACATTCAGGATAGCCTTAAGCCATGGCCCTTGTAAATCCAGTTCCCGTGCGGTTGCACTGGCCTCCACCCAGGAAGCCAGCCCTGTTTCTTGACAAAGGGCTTGGCTAAAATGTCAGACATGGGTCAGGGTTTGGGAGAACGGCTGAGAGAAGGCAGGCCTCAGGTGGGAACGCAGAGAGGCACCTGCTGGGGCTAGGGAGGCTCCCAGGGTCAGCGCTGCCACAGCTGGCTTGCCCTGCCCACCTTCATCACATACTTTTCTTGCCCCTCCTGCCCTGGTACAGTAGCTACAGCCCCCAACAAACACCAGCCCAACCACCCCTCTCTGCCTGCAAAGCCCCATAGCCTGGGAATAAGCTCAGGCCACCAGGCCATTCACCCCAGCTCTTCAGCTCCAGCCGGGTTCTGGGTGCTGTCTATTCTCTGGCTCCCTGGTCTTTGCACATGGAGGAAACCAGCCTTTCCTGCCCTCTAGCCTTAACCCTGATCCTCTACCCAGCAAGCCCTCTGTCTTACCCCTCTCAACACTCAGGCCTAAGGCTTCTTCCTCCTGGAAGCCCCCTGGCCTTTCCTCCCTCAGCCGGCCACGTAAGCCCTGCCTGTGTGTCTCAGAGCTCGTGTTCCTATAGGACATCTGTCTGTTCTACCAGATGATGACTAACAGGAGGTGAGGGAGCTCACTGAGTAGTCCCACACCTGGAAAACCGTCAGTGCTCCATACATGCAGTTGGCTGGCTAGATGAGTAGGAGATGGGTAGAGGAATAACGGATAAAGGATGGACAGACCAGTGAGTGGGTAAGTAGGTGAGTGAATGGATGGGGTGGTGGATAGTTCAGTGGGTGGAGGGGGACTGAATAAAGGACGAATGGGTGTCTGGGCAGGTAGAATGATGGAAGAGAGAATGGATGAATGAATATGCAGATGAACAGATGGGTGAATAAAATGGATGGATGGATGGGTGGGGAGTGAATTGGTGAATGAATGAATAGCAGGGTGGATGGGTAAGTGGATGATAGATGGGTAGGTGAATAAATGAATGGATGGGCGGATGAAAGGGTGGGCATTTGTGAGTAGACGTGTGGGTGCGTGCATTGATGGGAGCATGAGTAGGTAGGTAGATGGACATATGGGTGGGTAAACATGCATACATATGAGGGGTGGACGGATGGTGTCTTGGTTACTTTTCTCTCGTTGCTGGGACAAAATACCCAATGCCCAAAATTAAGGAAGGAAAGGTTTATTTAGTTCGCAGTTTGTGGAGGTTTCAGTCCATAAGTAGCTGGCTCCAAGGCACGGTGGCGTGGCAGAGGAGCAACAGTTGTTCATGGCTGTGGAAGACAGCAAAAGCAACCAGAGCAAAAAGGAGGAGAGAGAACTCTTTCTGTCCCTTATACTGCACACAGGCTACCCGCCCAAGGGGGTGTGTAGCACTCACACCCATTGGACCACGAATCAGTCACAAACTCTAGAAGCCTGCGCCCATGACTGCATGAGGCCCTGGGGGGACATCCAGACACAAGCCATAACAGATGGATGATATGTAGGTAGTTGGATGGAGGCATAGGTGGATAAATGGAAAGATGGATGGAAGGATGGATGGATGGGTGGGTGGGTTGATGGCTATGATTTGGACTAAGGTCCTTTCTAGATGGAAACTCAAATCCTAAGCCTGTTAGTTTCATTCTGCGGGGTCCTACATCAAGCAAATGTTTCCAGTCTGTTTTTGGCAACAGAAAGCAGCCCCACTCTCTTTATCAAAAAGGTTGAGGTTGGAAGGATGATGAGATCTCAGAGCTGAGATGAGTGGTTGAAGGTGGAGTTCAAGAAACAGGAATTTCTGCGGAGGTGAGAAGTGGGAGGAGCATCGTCTGTCTTTCGGCAGCCAGAGCCTGGCGGGAAGGCTCAGCTCATCAGCCTCTCGACCAGCATTCTGGCCAACCTGTCACCTGGTGACTTGGTTAAGAGCCAGTGGCCAGATCCATGGAGAGCCTGCTGGCCAAGGTCTGGGTCACAAATTTGTCCTGGCTACCAGGGAACAAGAGCCCAGCTCTGGGCTTGCCTACTGGGCAGCAGAGGCCACACTGGGGTCTCTTATCAGGCCACCTGCCATGAAGGCCCCCACATTTGCATCCCTTATGTCTCAGAACACCCTAGTGGGGGACAAGAGTCACCTTCCTCTTAGAGCCACTGCCCCTGGGCTCAGATACATTCCTGTGCCTGGCTAAGAACTGAGGGATTGGTGCAACCTGGTTCCCTAAGCACATGGGCAGCTTCTTTAGGGGCCCCCAGGCCCTGGGGAGATGGGGCTGGGGATGGCATCTCATCTGTCTGGTACAGTAGTATGACCCCAGTTAGCACTCAAGTATGTGACAAAGCTTCACAGACCTGCTGGGGATGCATGGGGGACCCACGCCCCATCATCCCAGAATTCCATCTGTGAGGGGCTGGGGCAGCCTCCTGGCAGAGGTGGGGCCGGGGCCAGTGCCAGGGGCTGTGTGAAACTGAGCTCTTTTCACTCGGAATGTCAACTAAAAGTTTTCCAATTATGCCCTGTACCCTTCAGAGAAAAGATTAGAATCCACTCATTGTCCACCAGATTGTCCTTATTTCAAGAGATGGCCTAGGGACTGCAGACCCCTGACCACTCCCTTCTCCAGCAAAGGGGGGCACAAGAGTCTCCTTACCACCCCTCGCGCATAGCTGTGATAAGAGGACTTGGCTATAGCACCAGGAAAGGACTCTGAGTTCAAGAAACAAAAGTTGTCTTCGGGGAATTGTTCTGTCCTCACCCACAGTGGCCTCCAGCGTGGCTGAGACACAAGCCTGAGACCACTGGGTCCCTCCTCACATCCTGCAGGTGACAGGGAGGTGAAGTCAGGTGTAGCCAGGAAACTCAGGCAGCCTCTGTGCAGACCCTCCACAGGAAACCAGTGGTAAAGCCACCCTCGATGGCTGCCACGTCCCCACCTCACGGAGGCCAGCTTGGTGTCAGGTGGTCAGTGCGGGCCCTGGAAGAAGCCAGAGGGCGGGAATCCCTCAGGGAGGGTGGGGGGCCAGAGCGAGGCTCATGAACAAAGACCAGGTGAGGACATAAATCAGCCGCCCGATCACATTTCCTGCCCTGAAAGCTCCTGTAAAACAAGGGAGAAAATTGACCTGTCAGGGGGATAGATGGGCAGCAATAGTGGCTACCCGCGGGGGGCAGCTTCCCCTACTACCCTGGGGTCCCCCCTGCACAAAGCACCTCTGCCTTGCCCAGGCAGGGCTCCTGCTGCCCACGCAGCCCCAAGGGGAAGCCAGGTGGGGGAGACGTGTTGCCCAGGCCACCTGGGGGGGCTTGGCTGCTTGCCCCCAACCCTCCACACACCCCTGACAGACATGACCCAGCTGCCTGAGTCCAGCAGGCCATAAAACGGATGGAGACCAGGGACGGAGTCAGCAGACAGCTAGAGTACCTTTTAAAAAATGCAATCTCTTTTTATTTCCCCTCCTCAGACCTGCCTCCTCCCTCCAGACCGTAACCTCCCCATCGCCCTCCCTCTTCCTGTGTAGCACCCGGCTGGCAGTGACCTTGGTGCCCAGACCTTGGTGTGAGCTGCTGGAGCCATCAAGGACGCCCTCCTCACCTTGAGGAACTCTGCGCTCTCCAGCCGGCCTGTAGGGGCGGGAAGGGGGAGGGACACAGAGTCCACTCAGCAGGCTGCAGCTGCAGTGTCCAGGAACCACCCCTCCAAGGTGACATACCACCCACAGCTCCCCCAGCACTGGGAGCCCTGAGACCCCAGAAGAGGCCCCTGTGGCTACCCACTTGAGGCAAAGGGCACTTCTCAGGACAGTGGAAGGGGAGACCTCTGACCCCTCAGGAGCCAGGCAGCCAAGCTGGGCCTGGGACCTCATCTCTGCCAACTCACCCTGCCCAGGTCCTGCCTGCTCAGCCCCTTGGCACTGTGGTTATAGCCACTGCCTGAACCCAGTCAGGGGGCTCCAGAAGTCACCAGCAGGGCCATCAGGGAGCCTCACCTCAGGGGCCAGGACCTAGCCCAGCGGAGCACACCTGTGTCCCTGACAAACTCCTGGGGTCTTGGTGCTGCCCCAGCTATGGCTGCCCAGCTGGACCCCCAGCCATAAGGCTGTGGCTCCTGCTTCCTTTCTAGGGGGCCAGGATGCTGATCTATGGTGGGAAATGCCAAGAGAAGCAGAGAGAGGGCCTGGACCCAGCAGCCTGCAGCCTCCCTGGCAGGCAGGGATCAAAGGGAAGATGCCCTTGTGGAGACGAGTCTGAAAAGGTACAAAGTCCCCATCGCTCAGCAGCAAAGTGCCCAAGTTTTGGGGGCCAGAGAAAGGGCAGGGGTGTGGCTCCAGGCAGCTCTTGGTGGCCCAGAGCAGCAGCACACTGAGACTGTATGCCTGGAGGGAGGGTCAGCATGGGGAAGCAGCCAGCAAAGCCTCCACAGGGAGAGAGTCGGCAGGCTCAGCCCCCTCTGGCAGTTGTGTAGGTGGCCTGGGTAAGGGGTGCAGGGAGGTGGAGATATGGGGTAACAGCGACAGAGCTGGAGAGATTCCCAGAGACAGAGACACAGGAGACCAAGGGACATGGAAGCTGGGCAGAGCTGAGAGGCGAGGCTGTCGGTTACGTGCTGGGCAGAGCCAGGCCGCTGGGTCCCAAGAGGTCATGGCCACCGTTTCAGATGAAGAGCTGCACTGCCTGGCCCTGGCCAGGCTCCCCCAGCCCTGCAGGTGGACAGAGGTCCTTCTCAGCCCCCAGGTGGCGATGGCCCCAAGCTCCTCCCTGCTCCCTCTCTCAAACCCCGTGAGCCCAGAGAGTTCCAGTAGGGAGATGAGGGTCTGCAGGCCCCCATGCTAGGCTCCCTCAGACCCCAAGTGCATCACTGTCTCCATCCTATGTCCCCAGGTCTCCAAAACCAGGCCTGCCCAGCTGTCCTCGGGTCCGGCTTGTCTGGGGAGGAGCCCGTGCCTAACACAAACAGAACCACCTGTCTCGAGCCCTTCCTCTCCCCTTCATCCCTTCCTCACATGCAAGAGGCCACCTGCAGGCAAAGGCAGCACCGCAGCCTGACAGCAAATAGGTACCTGGTGACGAAACATAAAAGGGAGTGAGGACACATAAGGCCTGTTTCCTAGGGAGGCGAGGTCCCCAACCCCCCAGAGGGGGCCTCCCAGACCCTTGGACTGTGGGCATCCTGGGGCCAGGGGGCAGGCACATGTCATCCTTAGGGCTTGGGAGCTCATAGGAAGCCCCTGGGGCTGCAGGACAAGGCCGAGGTGGGGTGGGAGGTGGGTGGTCTCACTGGCCACATAAGGCCGACAGTGTGCCCCAGCTCCCTGGGGGTCCAGGTTTTGCAGAGCTTCCCAAACACCCACAGCTCCCCCAGGCAGAGGTCTCCGGAATTCCCGCCTCAGCCTCCCCATCCTCCTGGAATCTGCCCCTCCCAGTCTCGCTGTCCTCAGGTAAGACCCACCGGCCGCCACACCGAGGGGCACACCACTGGGATCTGGGGGCTCCCCGGGCCCTGTGTTTGGGCAGCGGAAGTTGCTGTACATCTTTGTCTCTGAATGAATACACACACACACACACACACACACACACGCACGCACGCACGCACACACACACGCGCATGTGGTCGTTCCCGTCCGCCGGGTCTGTTCCTTGCCCCTTGCCCCAAATTCAAGCTGGGGGCTGAGGATGTACTCAGGCTGGGGTGGGGGTGGGGCTATGCAACTCCGCCGCAATGAGGTTATGTAGAGCTATGGCCCAGGCAAGTAGCCCCCAAGGCCATCATCTGCATCCAGGTGCAGGCCAGAGGGGACTCCTTTGCGCTTTGCATCCTTCCTCCTGCCCCTCACTCCTGCTCTCACAGCCCCTGGCGGGTAGGAGGGCCCTCAGGAGACTGCAGGGGAGACCTCCATAGGACCACGCTGTACCCCCACCCAGATGAGCCCTTCTCCTCAGCCTGTCCTGAGCGGGTCCTCCTACTGCCTCAGTGTGATGCCTGTCAGTGGAGGAGGACAGATCTTCTTTCCTCTGTTTTATCGGTTTAACCCTTCAACCTGCCAGCCCTGGGCCCTTGGGGACCCTGGCTTGTGCTCAGGGTCACCTCCAACCCCTATCTGTCTGCCTGGTCTACCTCGTCAGTCGTCCGTATGTCTACCACTGGCTGGTTCTGCATTCTCTGGCTGAGGACCCTGAGACTTCCGCCCTGGACATCTGTCTGATGGTCCCCCTTCTACCCTCTTCCCACTATGTCCCAGCCCCTCCCCCCCAGCTCCCGCTGAACTCCATATTAAGCACTGGCTCCCCTGCGGCCCAGGCGCAGACTTATGTAGGGCAGGCCTCAGCTCCCCCGGGCCGGCTGACACGGAAAAGCAGGTTTCAGCCACCAACCCGCAGGGCCAGGCAGAGGCTGAGACTGCAGGGTCCACACAGCACACCAAGCAAAGCTGAGGGCGATCACGCTTGGACAAATGGGTCATGCCCCGCGTCACCAGGGATCATCAGTTTCCAGGGGGCCCTTGGCCTGCGAAGGACTGCAGGAAGTGCAGCCATGGAATGTGTCCCATTTGATACACACTTAAGGTGTCTTTTTTTTTTTTTTTTGTGGGTACCAGGGGGACGACCTCAGGACTTCGCGCGCCAATAGGCACCCGTGCCACTGAGCGATATCACCGGCCCCTTTTTCGTATGTGGGTTCCGGGAGTCGAACTCGGGCCCTCGCGCTTGAAAGGCAGGCGCTTACGCCGCTGAGCCATCTCACCGGCCCTAAGGTGTCTTTTTTAAAATGCAAGTTTATTCCTCCATTTCTCCAAAAAATTAAGTTTTCTAACTTGAATGAGACAAAGAAAAACCTCAGTTAGGGACTCACAGGTGTGCTGGCATTTGCAGGACCAACCATTCGCAGGAGTAGTACAGCTGTCACCATGTGGGGGCACCCAGGGACAGCAGCTTGCAGCCCCGCCACACCGACCCTCAGGACTCAGACCCTGGGACTCTTCTCTGGGCGTCTCCACCGGCCCACACCTGAGCGTGGCCCCGTGGGGCTGGACAAGGCGGCCTAGAGCCTGCTTTTCCCAAACACACCTCTCTCTCTCCCACAAAATAATTTAATGCAACTTAATGGCTTGAAGTTGATGTAAAAATTACAGACGTGTGCGGGTGGGGTGGGGTGGGGGCCTCGTAAGAAATCCTTTGAAAATATAATTGAGTTAATGGAGCCATAACTGCGTCTCATTTTGGGGGTAATTGGCCCGCTTTTTGTCACCCTGTCCATTTACATACTCCTGTTTTCTTTTTGCGATTGATTTTTTCTTTATAAAGTGGGCCACTTTACTGCAATTTTTAAAGCTCCAGTGATGAATAAAACCTCATCTTCCCGCTCATTAAGATGCTGGAATTAGCTAGGCTCAGGGTCCCTCCAGTCAATTTGCTTAACAATCCCAGGATGCTAGTGTTTGGGTTGAGATGGGGCTGCTGCAGCAAGAGGGGCAGCTCCGGAGGTGGGTCCTGGACGGGGTCCACCTCCGGGGCAGAAAGTGAGGATGGAAGGCTGCCAGAAATCCCCCGGCTGCACCTGGCAGCAGAGTCCCCTAGACCTTGACCTTGGGACGCCCTCCCCTTCCAGTCTTCCTCCCTTGCTGAAGTCTTCGTCCTTGGGCTCTCCGCCCCCGGCCTGTCTTATTGAGGCTGTAATTCAGAGGGCCCACCCACCTGCCTTTGACTGCACATCAAGGTCACACTTCCTTTAGAAAATATTTTTTAATTATAAAATCCATACACACAGAGAGCAAATGAATCCAATACCACAATGGGATGTAAAGCAAAAAGCAGTTCCACGAAGGGCACCTTGCTCCACCTCCCAGGCATTTTTCTACGCAAAGGAAGGCGGGGACTATGCAGGTGTCCTGTAAAAGCCTAATCCTACTCTCCCTGCCTCTTGCATCCTGGATCTTTGTTGTGTTCAGTTATATTTAATATCACGAGGACATCCTCCATGGTAGTACATGTGGATTCACCTTTCCTGACTCCATAATATTCCGGGGCATGTCGGCACCACAGTGTGTGGCAAACAATCACCAGCCTGAACTTGAGGAGACTGAAGGGTATCTCAGGCATGGGATTTTCAGTGCTGACACCAGGACAGACTGTCCCAGGCAAACTGGGACAATGGGTCAGTGCTACAGTTTGGGTCTACAGTGATCCTGGTTGCCTGTGTGTTGACAGCTTGGTCCTCAGTCTGTGGTTCTGTTGGGAAGCGGTGGAGCCTTAGGAGGTGGGGCCATGGGAGAAAGCTCGATCCTCTGGGCTGCCCTTGAAGGGGATATGGGGACCCTGGCCCCCTCCTATCTCTTTGGCCATGAAGTGAACAGCCTTCTTCCACCATGACCTGATGTACTGGGCTGCCATAGGCCCAAAGCAACAGGGCCAAAAGACCACGAACTGAAACCTCTGAAACCGTGAGCCAAAATAAAATGTTCCTCCTTATAAATTGATTACCTTAGTCATTTTGTCACAGCAACAGAAAGCTAACAGCTCATGTGTATTTAGCCAGCATCCCATTAGACATTTGCATTGCTTCTAATTTTTCAACCTACCAAATATTCCTGCAAAGGTATCTCTGTTCACATCTTTGTACCGTGTGTGTGTTTGTGTGTGTGTGTATGTGTGTGTGTGTGTGGCTGGGGATTGAGTCCGGGACCTTGCACATGGTCGGCAAGCACAACTCTATATCGTTATTGCAAGTGTGTCTAGAGGATAAGAGTCCTAGGAAACAAATTGCCAGATTAAAAGTTATGCATATTGCAAATTGAATTGATATTGCAAAGTTGCCCAGCAGCGTGCCAACACACAGACTCCTCCTGCCCAAGGATGAGGGTCTACTGCCCTTCTTAGTTGGCAGAGCTGAGTATTATCAGTCATTTTGATTTTTGTCATCAACAGGTAGCAAATAGAATCTTGTTTGTTTTTAAATTTTAATTAGCTTTATGAAGATATACTTTAGGTCAAGAAAGAATATCCATTTTAAGTGTTCAGAGGGATGACACTTAATTTGACAAATACACACAGTTGGGGATCACTACAATCAAGGCACAGAGCAGGGCTAGGGGACAGCTCATGGCAGGGCATGTGCTTAGCATGCACAAGCCCCTGGGTTCCATCCCCATCACCCCAAAAGGTCTTTCAGAGCCCTTCTCCATTAGTGTGCACACTGTCTCAGTCCAACCAACCATGAATCCACATTCTAGCATTTAGGTTAGTTTTGCCATTTCTAGAATTTCAGAGAAATGGAATTACGCAGAACACACTGGTTTCTTTGACGTCACGTAATGATCTTGAGCTCCGATACTGTTGGCTCCTGTGTGTTCCAGCTCTAGCCTCTGTGGTGCCGTCGTGTTCCATGGCCCAGATGGACTACATTTGTACTCTTCACCTACAGTTGGACGTTCGAGTTGTTTCCAATTTGGGGCTACTGATGCACAAAGCTGTCAGGAACATTTGAGTGTAGGGCTTTAGGCAATGTATGTTTTCATTCATTTCTGGATAAACACCTGGGAGTGGAACGGCAGGGTCATGGAGGTATTTTTTAATGTCTTCTGACATTGCCAAACTGCTTTCCAAAGCAGCTGTACTGTTTTGCATTCCCACCTGCAGTATATGAGCATTCTGGTTCCTCCACGCCTCCACTGGCACCCCATAGTGTCTGCCTTTTAATTTTTAGTCACACTGGAAGGTATGTAGTGGCGTCTCACTTGCATTTCCCTGCTTGGTGCATCATCTTTTCGTGTGTATGTGGTAAAGGGAATGAACCTAGGGTCTTGTACATGCTAAGCAACTACTCCACACTGAGCTACCCCCCAGCCTTTTAAAACTTTTTTTTTGAACCCAAGCCCTCTGCACTGAGCTATATCCCCAGCCCTTTTTTATTTTGAGACAGGGTCTTCCTAAATTGGTAAATTATCCAGGCTGGAATTGAATTTGTGATCCTCTTGCCTCAGTCTACCAGAGTGCTGGGATTACAGGTCGTTTTGTTTTGTTTTGTTTAATGTGGGTACCGGGAGTCGAACTCAGGACCTCATGCTTGCCAGGCAGGCATTTATGCCACTGAGCTATCTCACCGGCCGTTCTTTTTTTTTTTGAGACAGGGTCTTGCTATATTGCCCAAGCTGGGCTTGAACTTTCGATCCTCCTGCGTCAACCACCTGAGTAGCTTGAATTACAAGGTGTGCGCCACTGCGCCTGGCTCACTGTGTTGTCTTTGTTTTGTTTTGTTTTTGAGACAGGGTCTCCCTGTGCAATCCAGGGTAGTTTTTTTTTTTTTTTTTTTGTGGGTACCGGGGGTCGACCTCAGGACCTCGTGCACCAGCAGGCGCCCGTGCCGCTGAGCGATATCACCAGCCCTTTTATCGTATGTGGGTTCCGGGAGTCGAACTCGGGCCCTCGCGCTTGCCAGGCAGGCGCTTACGCCGCTGAGCCATCTCACCGGCCCCCTCCAGGGTAGTTTTGAACTCTTGACCCTTCTGTCTCAGCCTCCTGAGTGCTAGGATTCCAGGTGGATGTCACCAAGCCCGACCTATATGTTATCTTTTGACATTTGTTGATCACTGTGTGTTAATCATGCAGAATTTTCAAGCATTTCAGAAATTTTCTCTTTCTGTTAGAGTTTTGGTTTGTTATGGTTTAGATTTAAAGCGGTCCCCAAAGCCTCATGTGTTTGGAAGGTGACTGGATTATGGGGCATTACAGCTGACTTGCCATTAGGAGTGGGAAGAGGTGGTCACTGTGGGTGTGACCAGGAAAGTTTCACTATATCTCCTTTCTTGGCTCCTCCTTTGAAATTTTCTGCTTCCTGGGCACCATGACAAGAGCAGCTTCCCCTCCACCAGGCCGCTCTGACAGGCTGTCAGGTATTGTGTCTTAGTGACCAGAAAAGTGACTAACACAGGGTTCATCACAGTTTCCTTTCATACCCAGGTCCCGATGGTTTCAGCCTCTATTTATGTTTAGAAGTTGCCAAAGGGTAGGTAAATGGGTGCAACTTGAGAACATAAGGTTAAGTGAAATAAATCAGACACACAAACTCAAATGTTGCCTAGTTTCTCTTATATGAGAAAAAAAAAAAAAATATATATATATATATATATAATAAGTCTCCGACTTACAAACATTCGCGTGGTGAACTTTCCCAGGTGTACTGTACAGGACTTGCTGTCAGATTTCGAACGAATCCAATTTATGAGCATTCTCTTGGTTTTATTTATAGTATTAGTTTATCTTAGTTCTTGAAAAGAAAGCTTTAGGTTACTATCTGTTGCTTTTTTGTAAGAATCTTTCTGGGTTATGTCTCCTACTCTGAGTAACTTATATGTGTATGATACACGGTGTAGTGACTCTCATTATTCTCTTCTTTTTTGGTTACAAAATTATGTTTTATATTTTCATTTAAAAAAGAGAGAGGGCCGGTGAGATGGCTCAGCGGCTTAAGCGCCTGCCCGGCAAGCGCGAGGGCCCGAGTTCGACTCCCGGATCCCACATACGAAAAAGGGGCCGGTGATATTGCTCAGCGGCACGGGCGCCTGCTGGCGCGCGAGGTCCTGAGGTCGACCCCCGGTACCCACAAAAAAAAAAAAAAAAAAGAGAGAGAGAAATGAGGAATGAGGGCCAGTGATATCGCTCAGCGGCACAAGCGACTGCTGGCAAGTGCAAGATCCTGAGGTCCACTCCCAGTACCCACATTAAAAAAAAAAAGAGAGAGAGAGAGAAACGAAAACATCAGAAAATTTCCAAAGGGATGGAGTCGCACCAGGCTCCTGCCCGCCCCCATCTCCAGCCATGTGGCAAGCTGTGTGGACAGACAGCACCGTCTGTGTGGGGCCAGTGCCACACCAGGGCTCTGTCCTGCAGTGGCCAAAGTCTCCGGCCATGTGCACGTCCGGTCCTCCTGCAGTGGCTCTGTCTGCTTAGCCCTCAGAGGGTGCCCCCTGCGATGCATGGGAATTCCAAAACACAAGCCAGATGCCCAGGCCCCCAGAAAGCGGGGAGCTGGAGGTGGGAGACCAATTGAGCTCTTGCCTGACCAGAGGGCCCAAGCTGACTGCTCCCTGGGGTTCAGGAGCCCCAAATCTGCTGCTTTCTTCCCAGACACACAGCTGCAGCCCTTGTGGCCATGGCGACCTTGGGCTTAAATTATGGCCAACAGATTGTAAACGAATGTGGCGGAAGGGGGCAGTGGGGTGCCCCAGTTCTCCAGCCGCCTGGACTGTGGGCAGGAGGGAACAGCAGAGCCCCACCCACCCTGGGCCGCTGGCCCATACAAGCCCCATCCCCACCATGCTTTCCTAGCCATGCCCAAACTCCTCCATTCATGGGGTCCAGGTCTTCTCCCCCTCCCCACCAGCCCCTCCCAGCCTTGGGGACCCTCCCCCACCGCAGTCCTGAGGCTGCAGGACAGAGCAGAGACACAGCACATGAGAAGATAGCATTCCATGGGATGGAGACCGTCTCTGAGCTGCCCAGGGGCTCCTCAGCCCGAGAGCCAGCTCTGCCTCTGCCTCCCCTGGAGTGTAGCTCCGACTCTAGGCCTGGACTCTCCAAGCCGGCCTGCATGGAGCTGGAGCACCCTCTCCCAGCCTTTGTCCGCCCCTGGACAGTCCAGGTCTGAAGCTGGGTCTGCAGCCTTCCGGTGCTTCTAAAGGGCATTAAAGCGACCGTCCTGGAACAATCAGCTCAGACCTGTGTGGGTGCAGTGACACCAGAGCCTCCCAACACCCTGGTCGTCCTTGCCCAGTGCCCTCCCCCAGAGGTCTGTCCCTCAGGTGCTCCCTTTGGGAGAGCCCAACGCCTTCCTCCCTGTGCCTGTCTCCACTTCCTGTACCCTGTCATTCACCACTCTTTTCTCTTACCTGGGGTCCCCCTTAGTCCTCGACTTAGAGCCCCGCATTGGAAGCCCACACCTATGACCCTCCCCAGAATGCTTCGGCGGGTACACCACACTGTTTCTGTTTTTTCACTACTGGAGACTGAACCCAGGACCTTCGCACTGAGCTATATCCCCAGCTTTTTTATTTTTTAAATTTTGAGACAGAGTCTCACTAAGTTGCCCAGGTGGACCTTAAACTTGCCATTCTCCTGCTTCAGCCTCCTAAGTAACGGGGAAGCTGGGATTACAGGCCTGCACCACTGCCTGGCGTCTCAATTCTTATGGTTTTACACAAACGACCATAATGTCCATGGCTCCTACAGCAAAGCAGATCTGGAACACAGCCTGCTTGGGACGTGCTTGGTACCCAAAGATGAGGGAGGGTCTGCTGACTGAGGCTGCCGCAGGGGATGTGGAGTGGTTGAAGGTGAAGAGACAGGCAGCAAAGGGGACCTAGGCCACTCAGCGTTACCCTGGCCCCTCTCCAGCTCCCCAGTCCACTAATGTACATCCCCCCCGCTACAGACCTCCCCCTCCTACCCCCAAACCAGTCCTCCTCCTATCTGGTGGGGGCAGGGTGCTGGCCCAGAGTCCTCCAGCTCCCAACCAACCCAACTGAAAGGACATTCATTCATTCATTCATTCGGTACTGAGGATGAAACCCAGGGCCCTCACACTGAGCTACATCCCCAGCCCTTTCCTCTTTCTCTTTTTTGAGATGGGGTTTCATTATGTCACTAAGATGAATTGAACTCAGGGCTTTCGCATTGAGCTACATCCTCAGCCCGTTTTTATTTTTTATTTTGAAACAGTCTCTTTAAGTCACTAAGTTGCCCAGGCTGGGCTCAAACTTGAAATCCTCCTGCCTCAGCCTCTCAGAGTGCTGGGATTACAGACGTGGGCCACCAGGCCCAGCTTGAAAGGACATTTAGATGTCACCTTCCTATCAAAAAAGAGGCCTTAAGGGTAACCCTGAGGACCATAAGGACTTAGGACCAGTGCTGGCAAACATTTTAGAGACCAAGTGCCCAATCTGCGATCCAAAACCCACTTATTTATTGCAAAGTGCCAACATTGTGTTTGTTTGTTTGTTTTTGTGGTACCGGGGATTGAACTCAGGGTCTTGTACATGCCAGGCAAGCATTCTGCCGCCGAGCTACATCCCCAGCCCCCCAGCATTGTAATTAAACCTGAATACTGAGGTTTTGGTTTAGAAAAAACAACTCGTACATTAACATCCTTTGTCTTTTTTTTTTTTTTTTTTTTTTTTTTTTTTGTTGGGTACCGGGGGGTCGACCTCAGGACCTCGTGCGCCAGCAGGCGCCCGTAACATCCTTTGTCTTACAAGAAAACAAACAACGCGCGTGCCATAGGTTCACCACCGCAGCGTCAGACTACGAGAAGGGAGGCAGGCATCTTCCTCTTCAGCCCAGGCAGATCCATTCGGTCAAATGGCTCCATGCTGTGGGAGGAGGCACGCAAGTCTGATAGTCTGGTCTTTCTCCAAACCTCGGGACAGGTCCTGGGGGTCCTCGACTCCCCCTCACAGCACCAGTCTAAGTGCTTTGTCTATATTCATTCATTCAATCCTCCCGGGAAGCCTATATGGTAAGGCGCCATTATTAGCCCTATTTACAGATGGGAAAACTGAGCCACAAGTGGTTGAGAGTCAGTACTCCACTCTGCCAAGGGCCAGGTGTACCGCACGATGGCCCCATACCCTATTAGTGCAGCTGACCTACCCACCAGGACCAGCCAGCCAGGGCATCCTCAGAAACATTCACCTCCCTCAGATTGCCCCACAGTGGGTTTTGTTTTCCAAGCGCGGTCCTACAACCCTGAGGTCCCAGCTTCATCTGGGAGCACCTGCTTTGGGAGTCCTCTGTGCCCTCCAGTGGTTCTACTTTAAGCGAGCATTAGAACCGCCAAAGTCCAATTGCAGGCCCAGCCCCAGTCCTGAAAGCAGGCCTGGGAATCGGCCCACAGCCCACACTTCCAACAGGGACGAGGTGACGCTGAGCTGCCTGTGGCCCACACTTCGAGAATTGCTGCTTTCTGCAAAGCCCTCCGTGGTGGCGGCCAAGGCCTGTGGTGGTGGCCATGGCCATGGCCTGGCTCAGTCCTCTCTTCACCAATGCTGGGGCCTCTCTAAGGCACAGTCCCCAAAACCCAAGATCCCCTTAGGCAGAAATGGAAGCCAGTGCTTGGGCACAAGGAGGGTCAGTGGGCTCTGGGCTGCCTGCTGCCTGGCCTCCGGGTTCCTTCCTGTCCTGTAGACCCCAAGCCCACCCCCAAGGGCACCCTCTGCTGGCCACCAGAGTTGGCTGGGAAGGCTGATGGGCCCTGCTCAGCCAGGCTCTCTGACCCAGTCACATGATCAGATTATAGGCTGCTCTGATTGGCCATCCTGGGCCATATGCCCTCCCCAATGGGAAGAGGCACTATGATTGACAGACTGACCAGGAGAGGAGCTGGTAAGAGCCAGCTGGGCATCATGTCTGCATCAGAGGAATTCTGTGCCTTCGGCCCTTTCACAGTAGACATGGGAGCCTTTCAGCCTCTCCCAGCCTCAGTTTTCCCTCTGTGCAGTAGGGCTCCACCCTGCCTGGTCACCGCTTGAAGGAAGAGGGCCTCCCTCCCAAGCGAGCCTCCTGGCTGCCAGTCTAGATCCTGAGGTGTGCAGGAGACTGGTTCCCAGGAGACTCCCTTGCAGCTGAGCTGGGCTACCACCTCCCTGGCGTTCACAGTTCCCCGGGGAGGGTGGGGTCACCTGGGGTACACCTGAGGATAGTGCAACAAACACGCAGCGACCATGTGAGATGGACAGTGAACTGGCTGGCTCTGCCCGGATGCTTCAGGTGGGAGTGTGTGCTGGGGGCAGGTGGCACCTGCCCTGAGTTGAGCAGATGGGGCTGGAGGCTGGCGGGGGACTGCAGGGCTGCCTGGCCTGTGCTTCCTAGAAACTCATGTAAACTTGCTTATCTCCACACCTTGAGGTTGGCCTGGCCCCTCTGCTGCACGGGCACCTGGCCAGGGTCCACAGGGCAGGTCATGCATGTGCATTTTCTGGTGGGAAACTGCCAAAGCCTGAGCCACTGGGATACCCTGCTGAAGAGGACCCCTGACCCCACAGCTGTGTTTTTTCCTGGTCCCAGGGCAAGGAGTCTGTGTCTGCCTTACCAGGTTGCACCCAGGATCCTGAGTGGCCTAGAGTGGGGATGGATGGTCCCAAAGGTCTGCCACCCTCACCCACCTGGCCCAGACTCCCTCAGCAGTCAGAAAGGCACCTAACAAACAGCACCTTTTGCCTGCTAAGGCTCAGACCATGGGTGGTTGTGAGGGACAGAGGCACAGCCCCAACCCAAGGCCCAGAGTAGCCCAGCCAAGCCTACCCTCACCCTAGACCACCAAGCCTGGCACTCGGCTCCTAGGACCCCTGGTGGGGCTCAGTGGCACTGAGGCTATCTCATTCTGCATGCATCTGTGTCTCCCCAGCACCCCCAGTGTCCCAAGTGGGGCAGGGCAGGGTGGACACAGCCCTCCCCAGCCCTCTACAAAGCTGCATCAGAGAGGTCCAGGCCCAGGCACCCAAGTCAGGCCCATGTTGGCATCCTGGCACCCTGAGAGGGTTCAGGAGGGAAGGTATGGAGTGGGCAGGCTGCCAGCCTCACTACTGTACTCTCCAGAAGGGAGGGGTGCACCTCAGACAGATCCTAAGGCTCTTCCTTGGTCAGGAGAGCAGCAGAGAGGGACAGGGTCAAGCCAAGATCAGGACAAAGACCACGGCAGCCTCACCTGTCAGTGAGGGCAGAGCAGCCTCCACAGTCCAAGCCTTGTACCCTGAAGTCAGGCCGACTGTCCAAGATGGAGCCAGGCGCCAGCCCTTCCAAGGGGGAGGCAGTGTGCACCCCCCAAGATGAATGCAGGAAGGACCCTGACATGGAGGCAGGTGGGTCCCCAAGGTCAGGCCAAGTGGGCTCCCCGAGATGAAGCCAGCAAAGGAGAAGAGACAAGGAGAGACCCTGGCTTGCCATGTGGGCACCATGGGTGGGGACCCACAGTCCCTCACCTGCTGCCTACTCTATGCCCTCCAGTCTGGGCTCTCGGCCCCTGGCCCTGTGTCTCCCCCCTACTCACCTGGCCAGAGTCTCTGGGACACAGAGATCTGCTCCAGCTGGTGCAGAAAGCAGGGTAGAGGGAGCTGAACCCCAGGGAGCAGGACCAGGGACAGAGCTGAGTCCCCAGGGGTCCCAAAGATGCCCAGGGAGGGAACAGGTCTGCCAGGGAGGGGGCCCCAGCAGCCGGGAGAGTCAGCTCTCAGGACCTCCCTTAGGTTAGGGCTGAGGAGCAGAACCAAGAGCAGCCTGGGGTCTCCTGCAGAAGCCCGGCCCCACTCGGCCAAGGCCTGTTGCAGAATGCACCTGGCAGGGGCTGTTTGTCTGCAGTGTGACTTGAGCATCTTCTAAAAGAGAAGGGAAGGGAAGGGCCCAAGCCCCCATGGCCCCAAGGTGGTGCCACGCTCCACCCTCATGGCCCTCGTCCACCCCCATTGTGCCCCTTTCTACTGCATGGCACCCCTCCATCACTATGCCCCCCACCTACCTCCCTTGGTACCCCCCTCCACCCAATGATCCCCTTCACCTCATCCCACCCACTGCCACCCACATAGCCTGCTACCCCAGGTCCCAAAACGGTCCATAGTCTCAGTGCAGGCACATAGGATGCCAGGCTGCCAGGGTTTGAAACCCCGCTGTTGGCTGTTCCCAGCACCTGGGGCAGGTCTGGGTCCCACTCTAACCTGTGCTCACCACCACCCCTACCCACCCCCACACGCTCCTTCGGAACCCTCCTAACCCAGACAGACCCTGCACCCTGCACCCTGCACCCGTGGGGGTAGGGGCAGCAGGGAGAGTTCCCCATCTCTGGGGACTGGATGGGGGAGTGGGCAGGAGAGGCTTCAGCCTGCCTGTCCCCAGTGTTGCCTTTGACAGACCCCTTCCTGGAGGAGGGAGTGGAGGGGGCTGGGTTGTCCTCTGGGGCAAAGGAAGCTGGGAGACTCTTCCTGGGGGCAGAGTTAGGCACACGCTGAGACACGCTGTCGCTGTCGGGTGACTTACCCAGCCACAAAGTCCCGCTCGAGCTCCCTAGGCTGCCTCTCCCCACCTGCCCTGGGAAATCTCCCAGCAGCTGTTTTCTGGAACAACTGGAGCTGAGGTCACCCAGAGGCCAGAAAGGAACTGGAGGGGGTGTGAGACCCGGAGGAGAGCTAACCCCCCTGCCCCGCCCCCTGGCCCGGAGCGGGGTGCCGCGCCGCCAGCGCAGGAGCCGCAGAGGGCGGGGAGAGTGCAGCCCAGGGCCAGCAGGGCCGCCAGCAATGTGGTTTCAATCTAATTGTCCCAAAATATTGTTACAACACAAACCACGTGCCATCCACTCACCTGCAAATAATCAACGGCAAAGCTACCGAATAAATCAGTTCCACACCCGGCCGGGCCAGACAGCCCTGCACACCAACCCGGGGCACCCGGGCTGGCCACAGCCAGGCAGCTGCCATCAAGGTCTGCTTTATGTCCGGATGGGACAAAGGGGACAGAGGGACTCATCCTTTCTCTGCAACTCCCAACCCACTCTGGAGCAGGGTGGGCAGGGACAGCCCTTCATGTCACAGCCAGCCAGGCCAGAGGTCAGTCAGGGAGCTGGGGACCCCTGTGGGTGAACCCTGGTCAGCCGAGAACTGTGCAGAGCCTGACAGCCCAGCAGGTTCCCAGTCTCATCTGTCCACCCTGACCACCCCCTCCCAGCGCAGTGGCGTTGGGGGTTTCCTGTCCACTGCAGGAACAGCAAGACAGGCCACCAAGTCTTTTTGATAAACAGGACTGGAGTGACTGGGCAAACCAAGTAAGATAAGGACGGCTCCTCACTTAGCTAAAGAGGAAGTCTGTGCTGTGCTATAGAGTAAAGCCTGAAAAATAACAATAGATGTCTGAAAAGATGGGCATGAAATGCTGGGCAGAGAGGAAAGCAATGTCTCCAAGGGCCACCATGAGCCTGTGTCTGGGGTCTGTGTGTGGAGAAAATTATTCCTCACGAAGACCTGGGGGCCTGCAGACTCTGTGGCCTGGAAAGGTTTCGGGATCCCAGCGCAACACAGCGGGCAATGACAGAAAGAGGAGCTAACGCAGGCTCACACTCTGGGAAAGTGCCCCCAAGCTGGGGACCAGGACAAGCCTCAAGACCAGGCCATGCTGTGTGCCACACGCCCAGCACCGTGCCGGAGCCAGGGCTACCTGGAGAGGCTGCATGGGAGCAGGATAAGGGGGATTGTGGGCCGGCCATGGAAGGGTCCCCACCACTCAACCACAGCAGTTACTCCTGCACCGAGCGGGGAACCCTCTTGAGAAAGACACCCCAAACTCCGTGGGCTGGTCTCACCTTCCCAGCCACACGCTGACTAAGAAGCAAAGTGGACAGAATCGCTTTTTATCTCCTGACCTATGGAGGGGGGCAAGTCAAGGAAATGGCTTGGGACCCCGAGCCTCAGAAGGCCCCTTTCCTTTAAAACGAAAGCCTTTTTGCATTTGATAAAATATGTACAGCATAAAGCTAGCCGTCTGAACCATTCTTAAATGTACTGCTGTACAGCTGTCACCCCATCCATGTCCAGGACTTCATCATCCCAGACAGAATCTCTGTCCCCACTAAGCAGTGGCTCCTCGTCCCCCTACCTGTCCCTGGTAACCTTGAATCTACTTTCCACCTCTATGAATTTACCTGTTCTAGATATTCCTCATCAGTGGAAGCTGACAGTATTTGTGCTTTCTTTCTTTCTTTTTTTCTTTCTTTTTCTTTCTTTCTTTCTGTCTTTCTTTCTTCATTCATTCATTTATTGATCTGAACCCTTCCACTTGGCATATCCTCAAGGTCATGCCCATTGTAGCCTGTGTGCAAATGCCCTTCCTTTTGAAAGCTGAGTAATATTCCACACATTTGCTAATCTGCTCATCCCATGAGGGGCAGCTGGGCTGCTTCCATTCCCTGGCTTTGTGAACAAAACCATGTGAACCCTGGCAGTAGGCCGGGACTCAGTTCTTCTGGGGTACACACAGGAGCAGGTTGCTGAGTCAGAGGAGGATTCTGTGTTCACTTTCTTAAGAAGCCACAAAACCTTCCTTCCTTTATCAACCCAGATTGTTTTTATTTTTATTTATTCATTCATTCATTTACACGGGGCTGGGGATGGAACCCAGAGATTTGCGCATATGAGGCAAGTCCTCTACTCCTGAGCCACACTCCAAGCCCGGTCCAGACTTTAATCTTTGACAGGAGACTGTGGTCCCCCACCAAGGGGTCTGTGAAGTGTGAAAGCTCCAGAGGCTTGGGCAGGAGGGCGCTCTGAGAGTCTGCCCGTTTGTGCCGCTGAGTCTCATCAGCTCTACCCTCCCAAGCTGCAGGGCCCCAACAGCTGGCTCCGTCACTCTGTGCCTCCGTTCCCTCATCCAGGACAGCATCCACCTCTCCAGAGGCAGACAGGGCCCGTACCAGCACGTAGCCAGCGCTCAGTAAATGTCAGCCCTCATCGCCCACTGCTGGCCCAGAGAGAAGATGGACACAGGCCGGCCATCTTGTTTCTTTCACAGACAGACAGATTCTAGCTCTGGTGAGTCTTGGCACTTTGCCCTAGTTCATTCTTTCTCTATAAACAACCCCCAGGGTCCCCAGGGCAGGGCCAGGCTGGGGCACGGTAGAGTTCACAGTCCCATGGGAAGAAGGAAGCAGCTGCCGCAGGAGGGACAGGTGTCAGAGGTGGACAAGGAAGGGCAGAGGACACCCTGCATCCCTCCAAGCCGTATGGTATCTGCTGAGGCTCCCTGTCTCTACCCTGCAGACAGAAGGGGCAGGTAGCTAAGTAGAGTTCTCTCCGGCATGGTGGGACACCTGGCTGGGAGCCCACCCTGGCTGCCCCAGCTGGCACCCTGAGGCTCCTGGGAACCAGGCAGGCTCTCTACAGCGGGAAGGCACCTGGAGGAGCAAACTGAAGTACAGAGAGAGATGGCTCATGGGCATCTGCCACCCCCTGGCCTTGCACTGGGAAGAGGCACTTGGAATGAGGAGGGACTGGAGACAAGAGGGTGCATGTGTTGGCCCATTCCAGGGGAGATGTGGGGCAGAGTGGGGCCAGAGGGAGCCCCTTCATGATCCCTCTTTCCATGCACACTGTCTCCAGGGCAATGGGATCTCAGGTTGCCTGACAAAGCTGCTTCAGGGGCCCAAGCCTATTGAAGGTGGGGTGAGGGTCTCTGGACGCTACTCAAGGCCACAGACTGGGGGTGCCCCTTGTGATACCCCCTTCCCAGGTTATCCCAGCAAGGCTCTTCAGTTTCCAAAGGAAGGTTGTCCTCCCCCAGGCCAGGCACGCCTGATGTGACCCACAAATGGCCCAGCAATCTTTAAAACACACATGCTTTCTTTTAGTGTGCATCAGGAAAAAAACAAAGCCAACAGGTTAAGCCCGTGATTTCACAGACAAAACACTCTGGACAAGATCAGGTAAAGAGAAGCCTGTGAAGTTAGAGGAAAACAGTGGGGTGGGTAGCACTACCGGGGGCTGTGGACGTCAGGCCTGGGCACACTGAGGTTTAGGATGCTCTCTCCCCTCCCCCACCTCTCCCACTTACCTGGCTGAGGAGGGAAGAGGGTGCAGGGCAGACGGGGGTTCCCCACCTCCAATGGGGCTGGACAAACAGCCCAGGCGCAGCAAGGATGCTCCCAGCATCTGCTGCCGGTCTTTCCTGTTTGGCAGGCAGGCAGGGTGACTCCAGGCTGGCTGGGGCCCCTCTGCCCTTCACCTCTGGCCTGGGGGGGAATTGAGAAGAGCAGATGGGAAACCCCACCCCAGGGCCAGGCACCGGGCCAGGTGTGTTTGGCTGCGGCTCCCTCCCACACCCACGCAGGCCTCTGGCCAGAGTGTCTGGGGTCAGCTTGTCTCTCCCCAGCTCCAAAGCACCAGTTGTGTCTCCGCAGGCCCAGAACCCAGGGAGCCGGGCTGTCCTGGGGGCTCTCGTCTCAGGCTCTGCACCCCACGCCACTTGCTCTGAGTGCAGACTCTCACCGCTCCTGCTTCCTCCTAGCTATGCGGCTTTGGCAGGTTGTGCCAGCTCTCGGGGTCTCAGTTTCTTGCCTCTAGATGGCTTCTCAGCCCCACACAAGCATTCACCAGTTCCTGAGTCCCTGGGCGCCCCCTCCCCCCTCCCCCATCTCCCTTACCTAGAGCAGAGAGGCTGAGCTTCCGGGGCTGGGCAGCAGGTCAGTCACAGGTGGGGGTGGGGGTCTCCTTCCTGGAAGCCCCTTCCTGTCTATCACCCAGGATCCCCTGGGAGGGGTGGAGCCAGCCCCTGAGGCAGTGGGGAGGATCTGCCCAGGGACCTCACAGCACCCTCAGGCCCCCAGGGACAGCAGAAGGTCAAGTGATGAGTCAGGCAGAGCGAGAGCAGAGGCTTCCAGCTGCAGCATCTGCAGCCCCGGGGGAATGGGTGGTGGTCAGTCAGTGCTCAGTGTCTGGGGGCCTGCGGTCCAGCACTGAAGGCAACAGTCTCCCTCTGTGGGCTCAGGCCCCCACTCCTGCTCTTTGGACAGATGGTCAAGTCAGTCCTGATGGGAAGGAGGCAAGAGCCAGATAGCAGGGAGTGAAGTCAGACACTTCCACGCTGCCTGGTGCGGAATGCCCCGCGCAGAGGCTCCATCACACGGGAGACCAGAACCCAAATTTAGGGCAAGCATCCTGTGACAGTCCCTGCAGGCCAGCCATCACTTCCAGAGAAATGTGAGCTCCTGTCCTGGGCCTGTTGGCTGCAGCCTTTAGACACATGGGGGAAGGGGTCCCTGCTGCCTGGGGGCCTGGGCAGGCCCAGTGCTGCGGGGACCAAGGAGAGGAGAGGGGAGAGACTAGATGGTCAGGCACCCACACGGACTTAGCAGGCAGAATCAGGCCTGGAGCAGCCCCAGTCTGGAGCTCGGAGGGACAGGGTGCCCCTCACCTGCTTCCACTGTGGCTTGCTGAGCCGCTCCCATGCCACTGGTCCCAGAGCTGCCAGGCCAGATCACAGAGAGCAACAAAGTCACCAGCCTGGAGCCGGATGTGGACCCCTGATCCTAACCCCCAAGGCCCCGTGTCTTTCTGCTGGTGTGGAGTTATCTGTTACCCATTGAAAATAAATCAATCTCAGCACTTGGAAGGCTGAGTCAGGATCGCTACAAGTTCAACATCAGCCTGGGCTACGTAGTGAGTTCAAGCACCGCCTGAACTACACAGCAACACTGTCTCAGAAAACGAAACAAAAAAAGTGAACCAGAGGGGAAAAGACAGATCTGTGGTGAGTAGGACATCTTGGGTCTCCTTAGTCCCTCGGGGAGGTTGAGGGGTTTCTTCAGCCTGATTGGGTCTCGAGGGGCAGGAAGCTGCTAGCCCACAGCTGGCAGTGGCGACTGTACTGAGTGGAGGTGGCCAAGGGGATGCTGCTGAACTGCTCTGAAATGCAGAGCCCCCAAGTGAGGATAGAGGCCTGACTGTCCCTCCACCTGGGGAGCTGGACACTTGTCCTCAGTGGCTGCTCCTGCAGTGCACTCCAGAGCTGGGAGAGCCAGAGAGCAGGCTGCATGCAGCTCTAGAGGAGCCATCAGCCTGGGGCCAGTTCTGCTGTCCCGGGCTGTCAGCCTTGGGCAAGCCACGCCCACTCTGCGTCCTCCTTGACTGAGGTTTGGGTTTTACCAGTGTGACACGCAGCGATGTCAGCAACGTACGCAGCCCGCAGCCCGTCGTGGGTCCAGAGCAGCCCTGGGTGAATCAGGGGCACTTTTGTCTTGAGTGCTGTGGCATGCAGGTGGCAGCAGGGCTCGCAGGCTCTGATGCTTGAGAATGTCCCACATCTAGGTGAATGCTGGGGACCCAGAGCAGGAGGCCTGGGTGGGGTGCCCCACCCATAGCCTCCCCAGGGGCTACAGAGCCAGGACTGCCCCACACCCTGGCTGGGTGGCCCTAGGCACAGAGTTTGAATTCCTGGCACTCCAACTTCCTCTTCCATGAAATGAGAGTAATAATAGCACAGACAGCCCCATCTTTCTATAGTTCCACCTAATGATTTTTGACTTCATGATGGCACAAAAGTGATACATATTCTGTAGAAAGTGTGCTCAAGTTTTGCTCTTTTCCTGGGCTATGATATGAGGGCCCATCCTTGAGGTGCCGGGTGCCAGGCGCCAGCAGGGAGCCACAGCACCCAGTGGCTCTCACGAGGAGAAGCAGCCGACACTGCACTGTGCTAGGCGGCTAAGCTACAGCGCCCCGCAGACAGTCCAGGTGTGAGTCGAGCAGCACGGTAGCAGCCCGTGTTCTGTGGCCCAGTGTGCAGAGAAGGGTGTGTGGACCTTGGGACTCTTGCAGCAGGTGTACTTTTGGGGATCTTCCACGGGTCATGACCCTGGACAAGCAAGACCACTAGACTTCTTTCCCTTTTTTTGTGGCAATACTGGGGATTGAACCCAGGGCCTTCACACTGAGCTATATCCTAGTCAGCCTTTCTTGTGTTTTGATTTTTGAGACAGCGTCTCACTAAATTGCCCAGGCTGGGCTGGAATTTGCAATCCTCCTGCCTCAGCCTCCCGGAGTGCTAGGATTACAGGTGTGCGCCACTATGCCTGGTCCTTTCCTGACATTTGAATGCCTAACTGAGAGGTCATCCTGGGGCTCACTGGAGGGTGCCGCCATGGAGACAGGGGCAGTGCCCACTCCTGCCCTCTGCCCACAAGCCCCAGATACTTGCTCATGGTTTACGATAGCTACAGTCCATTTCTGGCATCTGCAGTCAAAGAACATTTTTATAAATCTGTGCAAACAAAATGCATTTTTATACGTTGAATTTGTACCCAGCCGTTCTTAGAAAGATTTTTGTCCCATTTGCTTTATCTCTCTCTCCCTTTATTTAAAATTGCTGAAACTTTTCAGAGTCTTATAGATATCATGCCACTTTGTCCCAAGTGCTCCAGCATCTAACAGCTAGGAACAAAGGCCTTCTTATGTCACTGAGCCCGGGAAATGGATCACTGTACAGTCCCGTTAGGTTCCATGCCATCCCGTGCAAATTCCCAGTTATCTCTTTAATCGTTTAGGGCTGTCTCTTCCCAGCCTGGGTCTGGACTCTGTGGAGGGTTTCCCATTGTGATTAATTTGTCTACAATTTGACTTCCGGTACCCACAAAAAACCAAAAACAAAACAAAAAAAATAGAGCAACCTATCCCCCCATCCCCTCAACACCCCCCTCCCTTTTTTTTCTTTCTTTTTGAAGTGCTGGTGATGAACCCATGACCTCCAGCATGTGAGGCCTTTCTCAGTGTCCGGAGCTGTGGTTCTGCAGAACGGCCCTCCCTCCGCTGGATCCTCCTGCTGTTAAATGTCCACAACAGGAGCGTCACATAGGTGACACTGTGAGCAACATGGGGAAACCCAGGCTTGGAGAGGTGGAAGGACGCGGTTCCCACAGCTGGTCCCATGTGCCACCTGAGGTCCCCAGCTGGTCCCCTCAGCTTTCATGCTCTGACCCTACATCCCCAGGGCCTGGGGGCCTGCATGGATGGCTACCTCTGCAAGATGACACTCTTTCCACAGAAGCAGCCTCCGAAGCTCTCTGAAGCCAGGACAGCTTTACCTGCAGGGGCAGCTTCTGGGCCCAGTACACAGGGGATGTCATATATCCAACTGGGCCCAAGGCCAGTGGAAGAAGAGCGGACGGAAGTCCCTGCGGCTCTAAGCTAATGCTGCAAGGAGCTGTTGGACAAGCAGGTCCCCAGTGGCTCTAACCAGGACACTGGGGAACCAGGGCTGGGGTGGTCAGGACACGCTCCTAGAGCTGTCAGAGCAGAGCCCCTGCTGCCCCCAGCCCAATCCAGGCCCCAGAGCTGGGGGTGAGGTGTGAGCTGCTCATGAACAGAAGCTGCTTTTCCAGCCTGCCTAGCTTTGGAAGCTGGGTCAGCTGCTCAGCCCGTGGGCACTGGCCTGGGCAGGAAAAGGGATCCTTCAGATGGAATGACAACCTTAACCTGGAAAACATTGTGTCAGGACGAGAGTTCACTTCTCAGACAGACACACTTGGTTCAAATCCTGCTGTGTGGCCCTGAGCAAAGTATGGACCCTCTCTGTGCTTCATGTCTTTTTTTATGATGTTATTTCCACGGAACCATCCTCATGGGGCCCCAGAATGCTGCTGCTATAAATGTACAAAGTACAGGTGCTGGCCAGTATCGGCTTTTCCTTCTGTCCTGCTCTATAGCCCTGTGTCGAGGGAAAAGCTGTTTGGTTTGGCAGTCTCTACAAAGCTGGCACTCTGGGCCAACACGAGCTCACTAGACCCTGGATGGGCTCAGCACTGCTCAAGGTGGACAGGGCATGGCCAGTTGGCAGGAAGGCCCTGCCCAGCTGTGGCCCTCACTTGCGGACCCCAAATGGAGGGCTCTCTACCCCCTCCCAGCCTTCGCTCTGCCTCCCCCAGCACGTCACAGTCCCTCCAGGGCATTTGATCAAGGGCCCCCTCACAGGCGTGGAGCTGCTGCGGGGTGCTGTGGAGAAAGAAACAGGATGTCCTTTTGCCCTCCCCACTGCAGCTGTCCCCTTCAGGGTTTGCTTTGGTCTCTGGCTCTCCAGGGAAAGTTCCAGGGAGGGGCCCTGCTGAAATGGGCAATGTGGCCCTTAAAGGACTGGCCCTGAGAAACCTTGTCATCAGTGACCCACCCATTCACATTTAGCCAGCAAGCATCCCCAAGGCTGGCTCTACAGCCCAGTCCAGCTCTTCTAGGGTGCTCACTGGACCACCTGGGTCAGAACGATTTGGGGTCCTTGGGGGTCACAAGGGCCCAAGCTTCTGGATTTTTCCCAAGAGCCTCTTGACAACCAATCCCAAAGGCTGTGAAGGACCAGCCAGGAGCTGGCAAAGCAGCCGACTGTGGCGAGGGTCTATTGAGGACCCAGCTGTCACCCCCAAGGTACCAGAGTCCTGGCAGCCTGAGCTCTGTCCTGCACCCACTTCCTGCCTGCTGCGATGAGAGGCACAGAGCTCCAGAGTGCAGGGGATGTAGGGCTATACCTCCTACAGGACAGGGAGTCCTGGGGGCAAGGTCCCCAACACTGTACCAATGCTTTGGAGGACCAGCAGGACTGAGGCCACTTGTCTCTGAAAGGAGGGGCCCCAGGGGAGCCGGCACTCATGATCCCACCTGGGCCCCACAGTGACCCTCCTGCCCTTCTTCTCGGGCGCTTCCCTTGTTAGGGCCCAGCTGGCCTGGAGCGCTAAGTCAGGGGCTGTCCTGGGTCAGTGACAGAACCCGACTGGGAGTACCTGACAGGACCTGCTGTGCCCAGGTCACGGGCTCAGAGAGGAACTGGCTTCCGGACCCTGGGGGCGGAGATGGCTCCCGTCCTTCCCAGGCACCCCCACCCCTATGTTGCCTCACCCAGCACTGGGGCTGCAGAGCTGCTAAATTGCACAGGAGACCCCTCGCCCCGGAAGATTTTGTTCATTAATGGTTTTTCCGGGGTTCTCTGGTGCACCCAGGTCCCCCCCTCCCAACTGGCCTGATTAGCAATGAGTGCAGTATCAGGAAAATTATTAATTTCCATCCCTCAAGTTTACTTCTGGGAAAGTTTGCCAATTAACTCAGCAGGCTTAGGGCTCCCAAAATAAAAGAGAAAGGGAGGCAAAGGCCCAGGACAGCCTGGCAGGGGGAGACTCTGTCCTCAGGAGCCTGGGGGTCAGATAGACCAAAGCCACTGTCCAAGGGTAGCATGAGGAGGAGCCAGAAGGTTGCCCCTGTCTACCCACAGTGCCAAGCAGCAGGAGGGGCAAGGCTGCCTCAGTCTGGGTCCTGTGGGGCTCTGTGGCACCTTGTGAACCTGTTGGGGCAGGGGTGTGGGGAGACAGAGTGGGACAGGAGCTGGGCTCTGGTGGCATTTGCACCTGGCTACTCAAGACCATGTAGTGCTGCTGGATGTGAACCAAGAGAGTTAGCGGCTGCAGATGGCTCAGATTTTTCAGGGTCTACAGAATGTGGCACCCAACTGTCTCCAGCTCTGGCCCCTCCCGTGCTTTCTTCTCTTGTTTTTGTGCAGTTTGAGGGATGGTACCCAGGGCCTTGCCCATACCACACACTGCTCTCCTGCTGAGCGGCACCCCCAGCCCCATCTGCTGGTCTTTTGTGCAAAGCCAGGCCCTAGCTCCAGTGCTGGACTCCCCACCCCGGCACTTCCCCACCTCTCTGACTCCTGCTAGCACCAGTCTTTTTCCACTTAGCGGTGGCTGTGGTTCAAATGTTGTCACCATCAGGTTTTTCTGTGAATGTGGTTGGGGAGGGGGGCAGAGGTGCAGTGCTCCCTCCCACCAAGAGACCCCCCCATGGCCCTGGGAACAGTGAGTGTAAAAACCAGAGACTGAAGGGAGGCAGACAGCAGGTGCAGATCAAGAAGACATTCCTTGGCATTCCATGTGGCACCCTGGCCAGATGACAGACTCTGACAGGGACACTGGATTTCCCAGAGGCTGGAAAAATCACAAAGTCAATTCACAGAAGGCCAGGTGCAAGGGGCTGCCTCCTCTGAAGTCAGACCCAAGGGTCCTCCTGCCCAGCAGACTATGGGGTGGGGGAAGTGAACCGATGTGCCCAAGGTCCCAGGGTCCCTGGGGGAAAGTCCTGTACAGCCAGCTTCCGGACGTCTGGCTCAGGAATGCTTCCTAGGGCCTGCTTGGCGGCATCCAGGCGCAGAGGGCAAGGCCACGAGTGGCCTTTCTCCGCTTTTTAAAAGGCAACCCATAATAGTCCCCTCCTGCAGCCTCAGGGGAGGGCTGTCATCCACTTCCTCCCAGGTCATGCTCTTCTCTGTGTACCCCACCCTCCACCCAACCATGTCCTAACGGCCCCCATCAAGCCACGGAAGTACTTAGAACCATAAATTAAAACAAATTGCATTTTAAAAAGTAAATACAGGCCCTTTTTTTTTATTGTGTAACAACCATTAATGAAGTATAGTCCCTGCGCTGTAATCACCCAGAGACTAAAGTTCAATTCCTGCCATCCACGAAGGCTGGGTGTCACATCTACAAACCTGGTGTAACACAAGTGTAAATAAAGTTTCAGGCAGGATGAGGGGCTTGGGAGAGGGTCCAGCCTGCTGACCCTTTGGGGCAGGTCACAGAGTCACAGCCTGGAGCTGCACCCTGGTACTGATGGGTAGGGGATCCTGGGGCTAATTGGACACAAAGAGGCCTCTCCCAGTAGGGAAGGTCAGGAAGGGGCTGAGACCAAGCAGGGTCCACTGACCAGCGAGGAATTGGAGATGCAGGCCATGCTTGGCTGCCTGAGGCCCTGCAATCCCTCTGTGAGCGGGCGCGCGCGCACGCGCGCGCACACACACACACACACACACACACACACACACACACACACGCGTTCTCTATCCGATCCCAGACCAGCCACGTGCAGCAAGACTGGCTGGCCAGCCTGGCTTTCTGCCTTCCAGGGCACAGGCACTTTTCCGGGCTCCCTATCCCACTAGGGGAGCAGTGAGGCGGGCCAGAGCCTTCCTACACAGTGAACATGCTGGAGTCCCCCAGGGTCCATGGAGCCAGAAGCTGGGGTCAGGCCTGTGGATAACAATTTCCGTCCACAGACAAGGGAGCAAGTCACTGTCCCTTCTTGAACCCACTGCTCAGCCCTCCAGGTGGGGGTAGGGGACAGCCATCCAGTTTGAACTGGGGAGCTGTGTGCAGAGGCCAGCAGAGGCCTGGTGCCCAGGGAGGGTCCCAGGCAGGGACAGACACCGAGTAGACACCACAGTGACCTGGCTTTCCCCTCCCCCAGGGCTGCAGTGCTCTTAATGTTTAACTTGCTCTGAGCCGGTGCTGACCCCCAAAGCAAATAGGCCCGGGCTTCCTGCGGAGGAGGCTCCTCTTCCCAGTACCGGGCAGCTCGCTTCGTGGGGCAGAGTCGGGAAGAAGTGTCTTAAAGGAGGGCCTTGGTGAGCAGTTACCTGGGGTGGGCTTGGATAGCCAGTGTCTCCACGCACCCCACTGCTGCTGGAGGTCACTATTAACCTCGCCCATCTTCACGGTTCAGAGAGCCGTGACCTCTCCTCGGAGTGACTGTGGCCAGAGACAGGCAGACAGAAGCGGCCCACAGGACCCCAACGTCTGGCCAGGTTCTGAAGGCCAAGGCGGGGGCTGGGCGCCAGCAGGGGAGAAGGCTCCCACTCCAACAGAGGGCAGAGGTGTCCCTGGAGAGAGCAGGAGAGGGGGGCTTCCTCCAGAAACCCGCCGAGCTATTGTTACACTTTCTGAGGCCAGGGAATGTTTCCAGGAGGCTGTACAACCAAAAATAATAATAATAACGCCCCTCCCCCAGCAGCAGGAATTCTAGAAAAAACAGCTGTTGCGGTTATCGCCCGAGGAAAAAACAAGGTCAGGAGCTGCGAAGATTTAATTTAAAGCGCGCCCCTGCAGCCCCCTCACCAGCCAGCGCACCCACGTCCTGCCCACGCGCGGGTTCGGGGCCTGTGTGGGCCGCGGGCACCCACGCTGTCCCTGCAGCTGCGAACGGATGGAAGGCTCCCCGGGAACGGCAGGGGTCTCTGGTCTTTGGGAATCGAAGTGACCGCGGGCAGGCTGCCATTGTCCCCAGCTCCTGGGGGGCTAAATCAGTCTCCAACAAAGCGCCCGACAATGGGAGTGGGGGGGCTGTCTGGAGAACTGAATCCGGCTTTAATCAGAAGTGATGGCACAGTGAGCATCGGGCCGTAGCAGGGCCACTAAGACCCTCGTCCTTGTCAGGCCCGGTGCTCAGAAGCAGCGTGGCCACGCTCAGAGGCGGGGTGGCCGGGTCTTAGAAGCCCCTCTTGCGGACGCTCACTCGCGGCCGAGAGGGTGCGGATGGGGCGGGTGTCGTACAGTGAGTGCTGGGGCCCCTCGTGTCGCCGCTGACCGGTAGAGCAGTTGTTTTACAGCAAGCAGCGCCGGAGACTCCGGGCAGCGCGGGTCTCCTGCGCGCGGTGCAGCCGGGGTGGGCAGAGGCTTCCGGCCCTCGGCGCCCAGAGATTCCGGGGCTGCGCCCGGGAACTTCGCAGCGCGGGACGATGCAGAGGCACAGGCCCGTCCTTGGCCGGGAGTGGTACCGCGTGCGCACGGCCCGCGAGGCCGCCAGGTCCCCACCAGCTCCAGCTGTGTCCCGGCAGAAATCAACAAACGCCATTAACTCTCAGTATATCCCAAATTGGAGAGTTGGGGGTGAGGAGGAAGGGCGGAGGGGGGAGGGGACGGGATTGAACCCATTGGTTTTTTACTTTAAAAATTATGTATTTTATGTCACAAACGCTTTTCGTTAAGACCACAAACATCCAATTTGGCTTGGCATAATAAAATCAGCCGGAGCTCCCTTAAACGGAGCCATTGCGGAGAATTAAGTTGTGAAATCTAATCTATTATATCCATAAAGGAGAATGCTTTCATTGTAAATTCAGGTTATAAAGAAACTACACCGAGGCCGCCAGCCTCCCTTTTGGATTTGCTACTTGAAGGCTTATCAAATTACTTCAAAATGTTGGGCTACCCTCTCCGTATTTCAGGGCAACAAAATTAAACGTGGCAACATTTCTTTTAATAGTAGAAAAGGTCAGAAAATCCGCCAAAACAAGGCGATATAATTTTAAAAAGGCACACCACCCCCCGCGTTGGGAAGCGCCCTTACTATTTTCCCAATTGAGTTTAAAAAAAAAAAAAATCCAAATCGCCAACACCAACTTCTTTCCAGCTCCGCATGGGGGGGGCCGTCTGGGGCGAAGTCCCGGGTGGGCCGCACGTGCGCCCGCAGAACACCTGCGGGAGCGGGATGGGGATGGGGCGCCGACTCCCCGCCCGGCGCGCCCCAACCCCTGGCCCGAGGGCGCTTGGCCGGCTTGGGCGACGGCCAGGCCAGACAAAGGAGTCGCCCACCGGGGGTTTATCCGCCCCTCACCCTTCTGGAAATTCGTCTCGCACACCCACTCTCCACGGGCAGCCTGGAGTGGGGAAGACGCAGCCCTTAATAATATCTGGTCTTACAAATGGGACAAGGATATTTATTGCCCTTCCCGAGCTGACCAGAAGTCGGGGTCACTAAAGACCCTCCGCCCTAGCTCCCGAAGAGGGGTGTTTCGGGGGTCGGCGAGGAGATCGATAAGTTTCTAAATTCCCAGGGACCTGGAGGACGCGGCTTTTGTCAGGCCTGCGAAAAAGATTTATGAGGCGCCGGCGGAGTGTCGGGCTAGCTTCGCCCAGGCCGCCAGCGCACCCCGTCTAATCTTTGATTTCCATCTAATTATTTTTTTCCTGCCACCTCCGACTCAGTGTCCGGAGAGGCGAACAAAGAGAGGGGGATGGGACCGCATGGCAGCTGTGCGGGCTGGCCGGGGAACCCCTCCTCTTCTGGGGGACCTCGCAGCGCCCCAGGCCCGTGGGCGATGCTGGAAAAGGGTCGCCTAGGGCCGCGGGGGACCCCGCTCTGCAGCGGGGCCTGGACGAGTGAGCGCAGCGTCCCGCGGGTGGGGCCCGGAGTCGGAGCAGCCCGCACCGTACCCTGCAGGGATCCAAGGAGGAACCCAGGAAATGCCCACCAAGGGCGGGAGCAAAAAAAATTTAAAAATTTACCTTAAATTGAAATTAAGGGGGCCGTGGGGGGAGGGGGACTAGGCGGCTCAGCCTTTGGCAAGTTTCTTTCCTCCCGGCTCAGAAAAGTATCCCCGCCCCCAGCAAGTGAAAGAGGAGCGAAATTTGGATTTTCGAGTTGAGGGAGTAAATAATCCAAAATGAAAAATGGTTTTATTGGTCACCACCCGTAAGTCAACTAAAAACAGGGATAATTAGAGTGTGGGGAATTTGGGGGACCATAAATCTGCGGCGCCTCTTCCACTGGAGTCGGGAGCCTTTATGGCTTGTTGAGTTTTATTTCGAGAGAAATGAAGTCCAGGGCTTTGGTGGACGCGGGTCTGCGCCACGCGGGACCCGAGAGAAGACGTGCGCCTGGGGCTTTGGTCCGCGGAAGGAAGGTGGTCACATGGGCTGCACGCTTTGCCCCAAAAAGTTTCCTTCCCAGGCCCGGGTCCCTTTCTCCCCGGCCCAGAAACCACCGTTTGGGACGAGCGGGGGAGTCACTTTCCTCTCCGTCCAGACTCCGCAAAAGATTCCTGTGTGCGCCGGCCGGGACAGGGAGGCGAGGGATTTTTATAACGTGCTCCACCCCACTCAGGGCTCCCAAACTCCCAGCCTATCCTGCACCCTTAGCCTCGGCCTTTTGTTCTCATTTACTGGGGGGAGGGGAAGAGGCCACAAAATTACTCCCCCTACACAGCATTACCAAATTACTTAATTTTCAATCTTTTGCAAAACGGCCAGGAGTAAATTTCACTGCACAGGGGTTTTCATCCCACCGGCTGGAGGTATTTTCCAAATTCCTACCCAGCTAGGACCCTTCTCTTCTGAACCAGTCTTCCAACGAACCTCCCCAAGCAAACAATCTAAAATCCTATTAACCAGGGAAGAAGTGGGGAGAGCCCTGGCTCAGCCGTCTCAACTTTGAGGAGAGAAAGTGAATTCTCTTTTTTAAGGAACTCTAAAAATAAAAGCTCCTTTCCTTCCATGTCTCTTCAATCTTCCCTTTGTTGGGGGGTGGTTCTTCTTAAGAACGGGGGAGGAGAGACCTGAAGGTCTACAATCAGACGAGTTCGCCCCCAAAACGATTCTCCGAGGATTTCTTTTGTTTGAAGTGGGCATGGGGGAGGGGAAGGAGGCCGCTCCAGGCCGACTACCGGCCTCCTCCGACCGGAAAAGACCCCAAAGTCCACAGGCCTCTCCTAGCTGCAAGCCCGGGGTGCCGAGGGCCGGGAGTGGGTCTTTCCGGGGCGAAGGGAGCTGCTCGCCCAGCAGCCGCCAAGGTTGGGCCTTTCCCGTCCGGAATTCCTTAGACACCCCCTTCCAAATGGAGCCTGCCGGCTCGGAAAACAACCCGAGTTTTCCAAGGGCAGGGGTGGGGACGACTGCAGAAACAAAGCCTGCTGTCCCAGCAGAGGCCCAGGCTGGGCGCAGTTTCGTTGGCGAATTAACCGGCACCGGGAGAAAAGGGACGCAGATTTCCAAGGTGCCCTGTTCCTGCTGGTCTCGGGGTAAGGGTAGAGGGACGCCCCTGTGAAAGCTCTAGGGACACCAGGTGGGGGGTCCACCCCGCAGAAGGACACGTTTACAGCGAACGGCTCTTACACACCAGCCGGGTTTCTTCGTTCCCTCCCGAGAGTGCGCTCGGGATGCGCGGGAAACAAGGAAAACGCACGTACCTGGCGGTGCTCCGAGGGCGGCCTCGCGGGCCTTTCGCTGGCGAGGGGCCCCTCGAAGCCACTCCCCACCCGGCTAGTGGCCCCACGGCCCGTCCCTCCCTCCCCGGCCACGCACCCGCCGAACCAACTCTCCAGGAAGCGCGAGAAGCCGGAGACCTGGCCTGCCTTGGGTGCCGCACCTCCCGCCCGCGATCCGCGCAGAGGGTCCCCGTGGGTCCGCGGTGGACTCCGGGCCCGGGAGCGGCGCATGGGGTGCGGAGCTGCGGATCCAGCTGCAGGCTCGGCCCGGCCTTCTGCGTCCGGGCTCCGGCGTTCCCGGTTTGGCGGGCCCGCTGCGGAGACAGACACGGAGCCCTCGGGGAAGAAGAGGCGGCCGCAGTCCGGACAGGAGCCCGGGGGCAGGAGGGGTGCGGGGTGGAGGGGCAGGCGAGCTCCAGGCGCCCCACGGCCGCCGCCCTCCGGGGCGCCCCGCCCCCACCGCCCCACCTCCGTGGAGGACAGCGCCTCCGCCCGCCGCGGCCCCCCCGCGAAGTGGCTCGCGCAGTGGCCCGCGCTTGCCCAATCACCGCCGGCCGCCGCCGATCCCTTTGTCTGGGCCGCCAGAGCAGGCCAATGGGATCGCTTGGGGGCGCGGGCGGCATGCGGGTTGACCAATGGGCGCACTCAAGGGCGTGGCTTGTGAGGAAGCGCTGCGGCCCAAAGGATTCGGCGGGCGACCGCTGCGGGACTAGAGAGGGGAACCCGGTTAGGGCAGCTGCTGCGGGGTTCTGGTCTTCTTGGCCCTCTACTCTATCGAGATAGCACCGGAGAGCCATCAGGGGGACCTGGGAGGGGACGTCGCGGCTGCAGGAAGCCGGACGGCGACTTGGAGACGGTCAGCCCCGAGGCCTTAGCGGACTTGATCCAGAATAGCCCGTCGTGTCCTGGAAAGACACGCGAAATGCAGGCGGCACAGCCTCCCGGGGGATAGGAGTGCGTGGGATCGAATGTGCATAAATCTGTGTTCCGCTTCGAAGGCACCGGGGTCCTTCAGGCCTCGTACCCGGGAAGTGCCTGTGGAATTGGTGGCCGATGTCCCAGGCTTGCCTTGGATGAGCAGTGGCCTCTTATTTCCTGAGCTAAACAGCCAGAGCCCGGGGAGCAGACCGGGAGGGGACCACAGCCAAGGCTGCGCAGCTCGCTGCTCGGGGCCTCCCACCCACAGCTCCTATACACGGGGTGAAGCCAGGGTCTCACCAGTGCCCTCCTGTGGGAAGGTGGGGGTGGAGATAAGCCCCAGAGGGCTGGCTGGTGACTTCTTTTCTCCAACAAAGATTGCTTAGGCAGGCTGCCTTGTGCCCAGAGGAGGACTGCGGTCATTTCTGGCCTCCTGCATCTGAGAAAAAGAATCCACAACCTGTGGGCTTCTGTGATCCCAGGCCTTGGGAAGGGTGTTTTTCAGACTTTGCTTGGTTCCCAAACCTTGGTCCCGAGTGAAATCACAAACAAACCAAAATAGAAACGGAAACAGAGCAACATGGTCGACTCAGTTAGCGACTGCCTGGAGATTGGGATGAGCCCTTTGCTTTGGGATCTGGTTAGTGGGGCCAAGGGAGAGGTGTAGCTAAGGTGTGGATCCGTGGAGCCCGTGCTAGGGGAGTCTGGTCACGAACATCCCAGGACCTGCTGCGGGCTCAGCCTGAACAATTTCACTCTCCATGTCCCTGGCCCCATTGTCACCAAAGTCCCCATCCAGTTCTTTGTTGCCAAAGCCACTGGACAGTGACCTCTAGGACTCCGAGGGTCACAGGGTTAGCTGTTCCCCAGGAGACTAACAGTAGCCTGGAGAGCAGGCAGGGGCTCCCAGCAACCTAACCTGTCCAGTCACGGCTGCATTTCACAGGCCGGGATCGATATGGCCTCGAAGATGCAGCTCCCAGGGATTAAGCAGCCAAGGCCTGAAACCTGAACCAGTTTAGAGGCCTCGAAGGGATTGAATCAAGATACTGGTTTGGACAGTTCCTAATAGTCTGTGCGCCCACCCTCAAGCCCTGGAAATGATAGGAAAGTGTTAAAACCCATTATAACCAGAGAGCCGGAGGGTGCCTGGGGAGAGGGGTGAACTATCGCAGGGGCTGGAGAGAGGAGACCGCAGCTTTAGAGCTGGCAGGGATGGTGGCTTTGAGTAGCCATGATCAGAGGCTTCCCATCACCCATACCAGAGGGTGATTGGGGGTGGGGGTCAGCCCCTCTCTGGCTGTGTTCAGCTGGGGACAATGGACAAAGAAGACATCCTGTTGGCAAGTAGCACCTGGAAAGATCAGGGAGTCCCCCGTCCTCAGGCCCAGCACAGATGCTTGCAGCAACCTGCTTGGCCTGCCGCACAGTCTAGAGGCTGCTGACCACTTGCTGATGGACGAACAGAACCTCATGACCTGAGCTGACATCAGGCGTGGCTCCCTAGGTTGGGGGTGTAGATGACACTTCCAGGGTTCCCTAGCAAGTTGTGTGGCCATGCAGCCAGTTCTGCTGAGATGAGTGGCCTTGGTGCTCCCCAGCCATCCCCTCTCTGCAGCTGCCTCCTCTGCAGGCTCGAGGGCCTGGGTGCCCACAACCAAAGTAAACCAGCAGTGAACAACAAAAACACCATCAGCCTGGGCACCGAGTGGCTGGGGAAGTCAAGGCCAAAGTGGAACCGTGGTCATGCTCTCGGAGAGGAAGGTGTTTGCCTTTTGTTTGGACTGTTACGCCATTGAAGGTACAGTTAGCTTAAATTGATCTCAGGCTAAATAATTCATCCTGGTTCTTTCTTTTTTTTTTTTTTAATGTGGGTACCAGGAGTCAACCTCAGGACCTCGTGCTTGCCAGCAAACACTTGTGCCGCTGAGCGGTATCACCGGCCCTTTTTTTCCTTTGTGTGGGTACCGGGAGTCAAACTCAGGACTTCGCACTTGCCAGGCAGGCGCTTATGCCGCTGAGCTATCTCACCGGCCCCCATGGTTCTTGAATTTTACATCCACCTCCTTGCAATGGCCTCTGGGTGGATGGTGGGCACTCCCTCTCCTTGGCTTTAGGCCTGGTAGTGTGGCTCTGTCCAGTGGGATGTTTCCAGATGTGAAGTGGTCAAGGTGTGGAATGTGCTGGCAAGGCCAGCCCTGTCCTCCTGCATGTCAGGGATCCACCATGGGAAAACTGCCCCATGGAAGAATGGAGAACAGATCAGATGCTGATAGGAAGCCACTGGTCCCAGGAGGCAAGAAGCTGGAGCAGGTGGCAGCTCACCCTGCATCCTGGAGCCCAAGTCAAGCTTGGCTTGGTGGGCTCAGCTGACTGGGAGGCACTCACTGTCATGCAGGTAGAACCCTCATTGCTCTTCTAAGCTACTCTGGGGTGGTTCTTTACGCAGCATCGTGGTGACAGCTGACTAAGATGCCTGCAGGATTAATACTGAACTCAGCACACAGGGCACTGGAGGGATGGGACCCTGGAACATGTGGCATCAGCTGAGCACTGGGGAAACTGGGCAAGGGGTAGGAAAGAACCAGAACCTTAGTATGCCGGCTGCCATTGCAGCTCTGCCCAGTCCTGCCCGAGAGACAGAGGCCCAGAAATGTGGGCTCACGGGTTGGAAGAGGCACTATTTATACCTCAAACAGTAGGAGAGAAGATTGTTATTGCTTCAAGGCCAGCCGCAAAGACAGCTCAGTCAAATAAGAGGGCTTAGGCCTGTGGCAGAGCTCAGATTAAGGATCAGGTTGCTGGGGCGGCATCGGATAATTGAATCCAACCTGGGCTGTCAGTGGGATCAGCGCAACCAGGGAAACTGCATCTGGACCTAATGAGCAGCTCCTGGCCCCTGGCCACGCCAGGCTGCAGCAGGGTCTTCCCCTTGAGGTGACCTTCTCTGTGCTGACCTTTTCCATGTGCGGGAAGATGCAAGGGAGCCCCTGGATACCTGAAGCCAGAGGGCAGGCTGGCAGACATCCTGCTGTCCCCCCGAAGCTGTTCGTCCTCTCATGGGACACCTGGCTGCACCACCACCCTGGGCCCCTCCTCATGGTAGGTGTGGCCACCAACAGAATGTGACAGAAGCGAGGGGCACCAGTTTCAGGCTCACACAGTTGTCCTGTGGTTTCCCTTCCTGTGGTTGGAGTGGGGACAGTCATCCTCAGAAGCCACATTGATGATGGCAGAGCAGCCATCACCTCTGGGACCCGGATGGCTGTGTGGAGAATCCCAAATCCCACACACTGCCTCGGATAGCTCGGTGGAAAATAAGCTGCTAAGGTGTGTGACATGGAGAAGCCAGAGCTGGGCATAGTGTCCCACACGTATAGTCCCTGCTACTTAGGAAGCTGAGGCAGGAGAACCACACTTTTTTTTTTTTTTTTTGAGAACCACACTTTTTAAAAAATTAAGTTTATTGATACATTTTAGGTACACATAATGATCACATTCATCATAGGGAATTTGTACCTGTATACAATACATCTTGATTCTTTTTTTTCCCCTTTCCCCTCCCCTCCCTTAAACCTCTCTTCCCCTCCCTATTTACAAAAGCTTTGTTTCCATCTTTTCCTTCTTTTCACGTTTTTTTCTTTTCCCTTCCTTCCTTTTCCCCTTCCCGCTCCCTAGTTCCCCTTCCCATTTGAACATTTTCTTCATATTTCACAATATCTATCATACATTTTGAGGACCACAAATTTTAAAGTCCAGCCTGGGCAACTTAGTGACTTAGCAAGACCCTGTCTCAAAATTTTTAAAAAAATTTTAAAAGAGCTTGGGATGTAGCTCAGTGTGAAAACCCTAAGTTTGGTCCCCAGTACTGGGGTGGGGGAAGCAACGGTTTTTACAACACGCAGAGTATTTCAAAACAGCACTCGTAATATCTTCAGAGAGAAAAGAAAGTTTTTGTCATTATAAAAGAGAATCTGGGGACTGTAGCTCAGTGGTAGTGTGTGTTTAGCATTTGTGAGAACCTGGATTCAGTCCTCAGCACCAAAAAAGAAAAGAGAAAACAAAGACTCTAAAAAGAAAAAAAATCATCATAATAAAAGAATCTGGGGAAGCGAACGCTGAGATGATTTTTGCTTTCTTCCTTACAATTTTCTGTCTCACTCAATTTCACAAGAATATATTATTTATCTACTCACGAAAAATAAAACCATGTTCATTTGAGAAAATAAAAATAAGTCTTAAAAGATAAACCTTCTAAGAGTCTGCTAGGTATCTTGGGGAATAAAAAATTGGAGCCTGGAAATAAAAATGCTCAGTGGGTGAGGCAAGGAGTGGAATGGCCTCAGCCGAGCTGTGGCCTCATGGCTGGAAGGTCAAGCTGAAGAATCCTCAAGGCCAGAGAGGAGAAGGACAAAAACATGGCAAGTGTGAAGCAATAGTTAAACACGGCAAATGGGCCCATCGTTTCCTACATCCACTTAAATGGAATTCCAGAGGAGAAAGAAAAGAAAAGGGAACTAATAAAACTGTCCAGGCCTGGAAGAGAAACACTCCGATAACACTTTAGAATGCAGGAAAGAAAAATAAAAGTTCCCAGTCGGGGAAAAAAACAGAAGAAAATGCCCAACATCTGCCTTGGCAACTTGAGATTCGGCAACAATGGAGGGGCACCTTCACGGTTTGCAGGGCCAACGGTCGCAGCCTGGGATTCCGGGCCAGCCCTAACAGCCTTCAGGGGTGAGGAAAAACAAACATTGTTTTTGGTCATGCCAAGTGTGCAGAGTTTATTTCCAACAAACACTATCTGAAATAATGACTAGATTATGCGCTCTAGCAAAACAAAAATAAACCCAAGAGGAAGGCAGGGGACCCACGAGCCAGTGAGACTGATGCTGATCGGGGCACCCGTGTTGGGAAACGCTCTTGGCAGGCCGGGTGGAGGCTCAGGGTGACCTCAGAGTGGACAGAGGCAGGGGAAGGAAGGGGAATAAAACGCGAGAAGGGCTGGGTCTTGCCCGTGGGATTAGACAGATTCCGGTGAATTCTACACGGGTCGGAAGATGTAAATTCAAGTGCATAGTGGAAATTTAACCCCGAGGCTGGGGCGCAGCTCAGGGGTAGAGCATTTGCCTAGCGTGGGCAAGGCCCTGGGTTCCATCCTAAGTATTGCAAAAAGCTATTTTAATTAAATGAAATGTAACCAGTAGATAAAAAGAATATGATATAAACCTTCCCAACAAATGGAACAGACAACTTGGCATATATAACAAAAGTGGCAGGGTGGGGTATGCAGAGGGACTAGGGACAGCAAGAGAGCTTGGTGACTGAGCCCAGTGCCAGGCAGCTGGAAAGGTCCAAGTGCATTGGTAATTACAAGAAATGCTAATGAGGTAGAGTCACGCATTAAAAGACAGACACTTGGTTGAGATAAAAATTCAGAATCCTGAATCGGGCATCATGGAGTACCTATAATCCCAGCACTCAGGAGGCTGAGGCAGGAGGATCACCATGAGTTCTAGGGCAGCCTGGGCTACGTAGTGAGACCCTGTCTCAACAACAATAGCAACAAAATAAAAAAAATTCAGAATCCAGACAAGCTACTGATGTGGCCAACTCCAGTCGCTGCCCACCCTGGTGGTTGCTCTAGGCCTGGTGTCCCTAATCCAGCTCTGTGAAAAGCTCAGGTGGGAAGCTCGTGGGTAGAGCAAGGGTCCCTGCCCTTGGATAGGACAATATTATTTGTTTCCACTGATGTCTCACTAATACAAGGACTGATAAAAAAATATAATGTGTGTTGAAATTTTTAAAATTTACTACAACCAGTCTATAATTCCAGTACTTGGAGAGGCTGAAGCAGGAGGATTGCAAGCTCAAGCCCAGCCTGGGCAATTTATTAACTTAGTGAGACCCTGTCTCAAAATTTAAAAAGGGCTGTACCTCAGTGTGAAGGTTCTAGGTTCAATTCCTGGAAGCACAAGAGAATAAATAATAATAAAGAAAATAAAAATTTATTACAATAAAAGACACATTGTCATTAATCCCCCTCAAAAGACTCCCCCTGGATTCAAACTTATGCCATCATCCTTTCTGAAGCAGTTCCTGAAGTCCTCTTTCATGAGTGTCTTTATGCGGTTTGATAAAAAACACAGTGGATGCTCCTGCTAAGTGCCACTCAACGGGAAAAGCAGACTCACAAAAATATTACAGTGTGCCCTCACCCACCTCGTTCACGAGGTCTGGCACTCTGTGACTTCCGGCTCTTCCCCAAAGTCAAAATGATATGAAAGGAAAGCATTTTGAATCGATTCAGGACATTGAGGCAACCATGACAGTGCAACTAAAGACACTCATGAAAGAGGACTTTCAGACCTGCTTCAGAAGGTGACAAGAATGATGGGATTAGTGTGTTTCAAGAAAGGGGATATTCTGAGGGGGATTAATGGCAATGTGTCTTTTACTGTAATAATTTTAAAAAATTTAAATATCCGCGGTATCTTTTGACCACACCTTGTGCTTGGCATTCCTTCACCGAGTCAAGAACAGCTAAATAACATTTATTTTCAAATCGACCCACAACTATTACAGGGATCTCTGTCAGTACTTCAAAATTCTGGTACATGGGCCGGTGAGATGGCTCAGCGGCTTAAGCGCCTGCCCAGCAAGCGCGAGGGCCCGAGTTCGACTCCCGGATCCCACATACGAAAAAGGGGCCGGTGACATCGCTCAGCGGCACGGGCGCCTGCTGGCGCGCGAGGTCCTGAGGTTGACCCCCCGGTACCCACAAAAAAAAAAAAAGAAAAAAAAATTCTGGTACATTTCTAACGTGTCAGAACTTCTGTGATATAAGCATATAAAATGTATACAAAAATCATATAAATGCTTTGACTATTGTGTTTTATTATAATAAGTTTCCTTTAAAAATCTATGTGTTTTGAGGCTGGGGATATTGCTCAGCGGCACAGTGCCTGCCAGGCAAGCATGAGATCGTAAGTTCGATCCCCGGTACCAAAAAAAAAAAAAAAAAAAAAACCAACCTATGTGTTTTGTTTTACGTATTTAAATACATCCTCAGAAGGGGACCTAAGACTTCACCAGGTGCCAAAGGTTCTAGGCCGATCATGGTGATTCTGCTGCTGTGGCTGGAGCCAGGCTGCGTGGACTTGACCCAGTTCAGCACAATGGACATCAAGGGACCTTTGTCACCCAGCTCCAGGACAAGTATTTAATTTGTGCTAGGGCACCAGCAGACATGCTCTCTTGCCCCAGATCCTTTGGGTCAGGGTAGGAGGCCTGCAATTACCACTGGCCTCTGCCCAGCCCCAGGCAGGGCTGACACTCTTCCTGTCGCTGAGCCGGGAGGACCCTGGAGACGCTCCCGCACCTCTCAGTGCCACCCCTAGTGCCTGTCCACTCTTTCATGAAACCACAGCACGTGTATTGTGATGTCAGTGGAAGCTCCCACACACCCACCTGAAAATACCTCAGAAGTACTGGCGGTGAGAAAGGCAGGAGGCAGCCCCAGCAGGGATCTGTCGCTTGTCCTGGGTGTTGGTTACATGTGTGTTCATTATACGAGGATACACAGGAAGGTGCATTTCAAAGAGGTGCACTTGGCCAGGGGCAGTGGCACACACCTGTGATCCCAGCTACTCAGGGTGTATCCCCAGGTTGAATTCCTATAACTGTAAAGAAATGTGTACTTTGGGCCAGGTGTGGTGGTGCACACCTATAATCTCAGCACTTGGGAGGCTGAAGCAGGAGGATCACCACAAGTCTGAGGCCAACCTCGGCTACATAGTGAGTTCGAGACCACCCCGAACTATGTGGCAAGACCCTCTCTCAAAAAAAAAGTATAGGGGGCTGGTGAGATGGCTCAGTGGCATAAGCGCCTGCCTGGCAAGCACGAGGGCCCGAGTTCGACTCCCGGAACCCACACACACACACACAAAAAAAGTATATTTTGATAGGTGTATATCATACTATCAGGCTTCAATAAAAAGCTATACCAGACAGCTTTTTATAAATATTAACAAAAAAGGCAAGTATAGTAATATTAATAAAAAAGCAAAAGAAATAAGACTAAAAACATGGGAAGGATCCAAACCCGGTACTTCATTTATAACTATCACAGAAATGCACTGACTGTCAGCCCTGTCAGGAACTATGCAGCTGCAAGTGACAGAGAATCAGCAGGCCATGGGGAGCACAGAGGTCGGGAGAGGCGGAGCCCAAGACTGGTGCAGCCATCTGTAGACACCACCCTGGCAAGGTGCTATCTTTGGGTGGCATTTGGTTTTTCGTCCTCATGGTTGCTGCACCTCTAATTATTGTGTCCTGTTTCCAAAAAGAGCGGGGAGACCGCATCTTCTGAGTCAGAACCAGTTCTGTGGGCACCCCCGTCTGCAAGGGGGCAGGGATCCGGCATTTCCTCCAGACAGAGAGCGCGAGGCGGGAGCAGGTGGTGAGTCTGCCGCGCCGACTGTCAATTACTAGGTATCAACCAACAATTTTTCAAAACATATAAAGAAAAAATTATAGAAGAGCCTATGCTAATAAATCCACATTTGGTGGGAAATCTCCACACACACTAGTCTCAGAAATTGAGGAAACAAGTGGACAAAAAGGAATGAGGGATATAATAGATTCGCAGCCCTGAGGATGGAGCCCAGGGCCTTGCCCATGCTAGGCAAGTGTTCTACCAGGGAGCTACACCCCAAGCCCTCCTAAAATTTTATTTTGAGACAGTCTCATGGCCAGTAGATATAGAATAGATTTGAAAATCACGAATAATACACATTAGAACTTCATAGTCATATGTGTATTATTTCTACATATATGAACTAGTCTCCCCAAACTGAATATTGGGCCACGAAAGATATCTCAGTAGGTTGTAAAAAGCAGAAATCAGGCCGGTGAGATGGCTCAGCGGCTTAAGCGCCTGCCCGGCAAGCATGAGGGCCCGAGTTCGACTCCCGGAACCCACATACGAAAAAGGGGCCGGTGATATCGCTCAGCGGCATGGGTGCCTGCTGGCACGCGAGGTCCTGAGGTTGACCCCCCGGTACCCACAAAAAAAAAAAAAAAAGAAAAAGAAATCATGCAGTTCTTGCTTACCATGAAATCACTTAGAATTAGGAGTAAGAAGATAACAGAGTGGTCACCTGAACAGTTAAAGACATCCTCCTAAATAACTCTTGGGTAAAGAAGGAAATTAAAACAGAATTTGCAAACTATCTTTTTTCTTTTTCTATGTGGGTACCGGGAGTCTCACTCAGGAGCTTGCACTTGCCAGGCAGGCGCTTATGCCGCTGAGCTGTATCACCGGCCCGCAAACTATCTTATTAAGAATTTTTCTCTTTTTGTGGTGCTGGGGATGGAAGCCAGGCCCTCACATGTACTAGATGCTACACCCCGGCCCCAAATTGCAGTTATTTATAAATGAAGAAACAGTGAGAGGCTTAAATTTAATACCTGTGTGCTAGCCCAGAGGAAGAATTTGAAAATCTACGACTTGAAGTACATTAATCGAAAAAAAAAAAACAAAAAAAACAAGGAAGATCAAAAGGAATAAACTGAACTTTTAACCAGAGAAGTTGGGTAACACAAAGAAACCCAACGTTTTCTAGGGTTCCTGCATCTATGTTCAGAAAGGGGCTGGAACGTAGGTTTCTTTTCTGCTTTTGGTTTTGAAGAAGTATTGAGAAGAGCCCTATCTTTTTCTGTTTTTGAGTAGTTTATGTAATATGGTGATTATTCCCTGAAAACCGGATAATGCTCGCCTTGAGGCCATCAAGGGCTGGTGATATTTTTATGGGTAGATATTGACCACATTTCCCACTTCTTCTGTGGCTACTTCTGCTATTTCTGGAGTCAACTTAATATCTATTCTTTTTCCCCAGAAGTTAATCCATTTCTTTTTATTTTGTTGATGTAGATTTGTTCCTAGAATTCTTGTAATTTAAAAACAGTAACTCTGCCTTCGTGTTTTCAGTCTTCTTTGTGATTCCTAATGAATGTGGCCACCCTTGCCTGTGTGCACGTGTGTACATCCACAGGCAAATGTGCCTGTGTGCGTGCCCGTGTGTGCGTACATGTGTGTGCACATATGTGTGTGTGTCCACCTGTGCGTGGGCTCTCTCTCTTTCTCTTGGTTCCTCTTATAAATATGCTCAAGTTTCTGTGGTTCTCAGAGTAAACAGCATCACCACAAACAACAGCAAACCAAATGACCAAAAGTGCCTCATACTGCACACCCTTCTAGCTAACACCCTGTCCCCCCGCTCCTCTCTTTTCAGCCAAGCATCTGGAAAGAATAATGCGCACCAGGCTTCCGTTGTATTTTGTTTTGTTCCAAATCCATTGCTAACTAGTACTTTTGTAAAATATAATAAAATGAATTACTGGAAAAATGGAAAGAAACCCCCAAAGACATCCAAAATGCAGCCCCTAATTTTTTATTATTAGAGTCAACAGGCATAGATCACTGTCAGACTGCTGCAAGAGGGCTGCACTGAAGCTGGGCGCAGTGGCACGAATCTGTAGTCCCAGCACTCGGGAGGGAGAGGCAAGGCCAGCCCGAACTACACAGCAAGATCCTGGCTCAAAACAAACCAGTAAACAAAATGCCGAACACTTGCTCTTGATCCCCACGCTTATCTTAACAAGACGAAGGAGCCCCCAGCGCCTGGGGCTGGGGGCTCCCGTCAGAGCGGCAGGGCTGCTCTGTGCCACCCACACACCCTGATCTGCAGCCACCTGACCCTGCTTCAGTGCAGCCTTGCTTTGGGCAAAGCCCCTGCAGCAGCCTACAGCTTCTCCCTGGGTGGCCCCGTGACTACCTCCTTTCCTTTTCTTTTTTCTTCACTGACGTTGCTCTCTCCTGTTCCCGTCTTTGTCCATTTTCTGCAGCTATAACAAAATACCTGAGACTGGGTAATTTTGGGTAATTTATAAGGAAAAGAAGTTTATTTAGCTCACCGTTCTGGAGACTGGAAGCCTAAGGGCATGGCACTGGCACCTTGCTGTGTCATAACACAGGGAGGACATTGCATAGCAGAACAGGTCAGGCAGCCAATAGCGTCTCACTTCCCCTCCTTATAAAGTCACAAATGCAGCCAGCCATGGTGGTGCACACATATAATCCCAGCACTTTAGGAGGCTGAGGCAGGAGGATCACAAGTTTGAGCCCAGCCAGGGCAACTTAGTGACTTAGAGAGAGCCTGTCTCAAGATAAAAAATAAAATTGGGCCGGTGAGATGGCTCAGCGGCGTAAGTGCCTGCCTTGCAAGCGCGAGGGCCTGAGTTCAACTCCCGGATCCCACATACGAAAAAGGGGCCGGTGATATCGCTCAGCGGCACGGGTGCCTGTTGGCGCGCGAGGTCCTGAGGTCGACCCCCTGGTACCCACCAAAAAAAAAATAATAATAAAAAATAAATTAAAAAAAAATAAAATTAACGAATAAATAAATAAAATAAAATTTTAAAAAAGGGCCTGGGCCTGTCGCTCAGTATGAAGGCCCTGGGTTCAATCCCCAGTACTGCAAAATAAATAAATAAATAATGAAGTCACTAACGCTGTCAGAGGGGCTCCACCCTCATGACCTTAATCGCCTCCCAAGGCTCCACCTCCTAATTCCAAGTAGGACTTCCTGCTTAAGTTTCCAACCCAGGAACTTTTGGAGTGACTTCAAACTACTACACCCTAGTTCTCTTTTTCCTTCCTCCTTTCTTTCCTTCATTTCTGTTTTTTCTTCCTTTTTTTTTCCCTTCCAGTACTGAGGATTGAATTCAGGGGCTCTCTACCACTGTGCACACCAGCCCCTTTTACTTTTACCTGGATGCTGGTTCAGGTGGTGCACTAGAGGGAGACAGCCTAGGAGGTATCCATGGGGGTGTGAGATGTGGAGAGATGGGGATGGGGCAGGTGGGGTCGGCAAGGTGTGGTCTGTCCATGGGCCATGGTCTGCCTTCCTGGGCCACAGTCCCCCGTCGCCTATGGGCAGCCTGCGGCAGGCTTCCTTCCTTCTGGTTTCCAGATCCCCACCCTGGCCTGGAGCCGGCTCAGGCCACACTCAGTACCCAGAGGGAAAGCGCGGTGGATGTGGCCAGGGAGCTGCAGGTTCCGGGAGACTTGGTCTCCTCCTTGGACCTGGACTTCTCCTGGCTCTTGGTTTCCAGGGCTCTTCCAGATCAACCTGGGAACCTGCTGGGTGCCGAGCCCTGGCTGCCAGCGTTTCTCACTTAGAGGCTCTGGGGGAGCCCCAGGAACTGTCATTTTTTTTTATCACTTATAATTTTAAAGTGTGCAAATGTATGTAATAAATATAGCAATATGTATTTAGCAATTTATAAAATCACACATATAGATTATACATATATATATTCACAAACATGCCAGGATTTATTTTTTTTTGTTAAGCTTTTTATTTTGAAATAATTGCAAATTTGCATGTTGTTGTCAGAAATAACACTGAGGGACTCCGAATGCCCTTTACCAGGTTTCCCCCCGCGGGCACACCTTGCAAGAATCACATGACATTCTCATGGCCTGGACGCCAACAAGGGGACATCACTGGGATCCCTCCTCGCACCCTGTACAGCCACACCCTCCTCCCACCCTCTTCTCTTTCTCCCCTCCCGAAGCCACTGTTCTCTTCTCCAAATCTGTAATTGTGTCATTTCAAGGATGTTATGTAAATGGCCTCATACAGTATGTGACCTTTGGGGATTTGGTTTATTCTCTCCATGTGTGGGGATTCCTCCAGGTTGTCTCAATAGCCTCTTCCTTCCTTCCTTCCTTTCTTTCTCTCTCTCTGTCTCTCTCTCTTTTTTGGAAACTGGGGCCTCATGCATGCTAAGTGCACGCTCCACTCCTGAGCCTCATCGAGCCCAGCTGACGCCTTGCTCGTTTCTCTTGCTGAACGGTACCCATGGCATGGATGCCACCATCCATCCACAGAAGGTCATGTGGGTGGTTTCATGTGTTCAGCTAGTAGAGTAAAACTGTGATGTACATTGTGCTTAAGATTTTTTTTTTTTTTTTTTTTTTTGTGGGTACCGGGAGTCGACCTCAGGACCTCGCGCGCCAACAGGCACCCGTGCCGCTGAGCGATATCACCGGCCCCTTTTTTCGTATGTGGGATCCGGGAGTCGAACTCGGGCCTTCGCGCTTGCAGGGCAGGCGCTTACGCTGCTGAGCCATCTCACCGGCCCTGTGCTTAAGATTTTGTGTGAATATAAATTCTTCATTTTTCTGGAATAAATTCCCAGGAATATAATTGTAGAGTTGTTTGGGAGTTGTGATGTCTTTGGGGGGACAGTTACTGAGGACTGAACCCATTCACCCTGAGCTATATCCCCAGACTTTTTTATTTTTTATTTTTATTTTTAAATTTTGAGTACAGGGAATTGAACTCAGGACCTCATGTTTGCCAGGCAGGTGCTGTGCTACTGAGCTTTATCCCTGGCCTATTTTTAAATTTTGAGACAGGGTCTTTTGCTAAGTGGCTAAGTTGCCCAGACTGGGCTTGAATTTAGCGATCTTCCTGCCTCAGCCTCCCAGAATGCTGGGATTACAGGCATGCACCACCATGCCTAGCTTGTATTGTTTTTAAGGAAACTGCCAAATTGTTTCCTGGAGTGGGTGTATCATTTTACATTTGCACCAGCAATGAGTAATTCAGTTTCTCCACATCCTTACCACTATTCAGTTTTGTGGCTGTTTTCTTTTTAGCCATCTGATCATCGCTATGTACCGGTATCTCGCCCAGGTTTCAAGTTGCATTTCCCTGACAGCTGAGGTCTTTTCATGTGTGGATTTGCCTCCATCTAACCTGGCTAATGAAATGCTTGCTCCTGCCTTTGCTCACTTTCAAACTGAATTGCTTGCTTTTGCTTAGTTCTTCAAGCTTGGGCTTAAAGAATTCTTTACATATTTTGGGTGATACCAGCCCTGGTCTAAAATGTGGTTTCTACGTCGTACCACAGCAATATATGTGCACCCATGTTTATAGCAACACAATTTGTAATAGCTAGATCGTGGAAACAACCCAAATGCCCATGAACCGAGGAATGGATAAAAAAGATGTGGTATTTCTATACAATGGAGTACTACTCAGCCATAAAGAAGGATAAACTGGAAACTTTTATAGGTAAATGGATGCAACTCGAGAAAATAGTCACAAGCGAAATAAACCGGATGCACATTTGTAAACATCGTATTGTCTCCCTAGTATGAAAATGCAATTTCACTGTGACTATTCCATTCCTTAGTCTTCTATTTTTACCTAGCTTTTACATGGCTTAATCTTATACTGAGTAATGTTTTTCTCCAAAAGGTATTTGTACATTCTCTAATGCTTGAGTTTGTTAATACAAAAAAATAAAATAAAATAAAATAAATAAAATAAAATGTGGTTTCTAGATATCTGTTCCTAGTCTATACCTCATCTTTTTATACTGTGTTTTTTTTTTGTTTTTTTTTTTTTTTTTTTTTGGTGGGTACCGGGGGTCGACCTCAGGACCTCGCACGCCAGCAGGCGCCCGTGCCGCTGAGCGATATCACCGGCCCCTTTTTCGTATGTGGGATCCGGGAGTCGAACTCAGGCCCTCGCGCTTGCCGGGCAGGCGCTTAAGCCGCTGAGCCATCTCACCGGCCCTTATACTGTGTTTTTAACTTTCTACTTTTGAATACTTTCCAGCTTAAAGAAGAGTTCTTGGGCCGAGGTTATAGCTCAGCGGCACAACTGCCTGCCTGGCAAGCGCAAGGTCCTGAGTTCGATTCCCAGTACCAAAAAAAAAAAGAGCTCTTAGAACAGTACAAAGAGCCCCTGTGCCCTGTCCACCCCGGTCCCTCAAGTGTTAGCCACTTACAGACTTTCTTCTTCTGTATTTTTGAGCCACCTAAGAGTAAGTTGCAGATAAGATGCCTGCTACCTCTTTTTTTGGTACTGGGAATCGAACTCAGGACCTCGTGCTTGCCAGGCAGGCGCTGCACCACTGAGCTACATCCCTGGCCCTGCCTGCTATCTCTTACACTCGCGTGTATCTCCTACCACACTGCCTAGCTCCTACATCACCACAGCAGCACCATCTAAATCAGGACCTTGAAGCCGGGCATGGTGGTCCACACCTGTAATCCCAGCACTCGGGAGGCTGAGGCAGGAGGATCACTGAAGTTCAAGGCCAGCCTGGGCTACATAGTGAGACCCTGTCTCAAGAAATAAATGAAAAACAAAACAAAAAAGTCAGGACGTTGATGTTGAGGTGGTGAGGCCACAAACCCACAGACCCCACTGGAGCTTCTGTTTCACAAATCTCTCCAACACCATCTCTCATGGTTCTAGCCCCTAAGCCAGGCCCACGTGCTCATTTGTTGTTACGTTTCTCTAGCATCTTTCAGCCCAGGATTTTATTCCAAACTCACCTGACAGTTGGGGTCAACTGCGTGACCCCTGCTTGGGGAATTCAGAGAGGAAAGCAGAGCCAGTGAAGCATATCTAGCAGATGGGTAAACCGAGATGAGAAATTGTGGGGCTTGCTCGTGGCCTCACAACTGGTCCACAATGGGGGCTCTCTCACCAGTGCTGCAGTTCAGGGTGGCACTGTCAACTGATAAGGTGGCCCAGTGAGGCCAGAGCCTACTGGCCACTTCTAAAACACCTAAATTAAAGCTGGGTACTGTGGCGCAGGCCTATAATCCCAGCACTCTGAAAGGCTGAGACAGGAGGATCGCCAAGTTTGATCCTACCCTGGGCAACTTAGCCACTTAGTGAGACCTTGTCTCAAACAAAGAGTTGGGAATATAGCTCAGCAGTAGAGCGCCTTGGGTTCAATCCCCAGTGCCATCAAACAAACAAACAAAAACACCTAATTAAAACATGATGAGTGAATTCTACTTTTGAATTTGTCTTTCTTTGTGTTCCATTGCTGTGATAGTTTCAAAGAGCCCCGTTGCTCCCTCTCCTGTTGACCAGGCCCATTCCCACCTCAGAAGTGGTCCGTGCCCCTCTGGGGCGGCTACTGGGAGGCACACAACATCTGCTTGCCCCTCGCTGGTGACACTTGTGTTTGCCACTTGGCTTAAGGTGACGTCTGCCAGGTACCCCCCCAGTGCAGATAATTAATTAGTATTTCGAACTTACTAATTACTAAGTAATAATTGGGAAGCACTTTGAGAGCAGCTATGTCGAGGCTGAGTAAATAGCCTGTCACGGGAGTCCGCTCATCCGCTCTTCACTCCTCGCTGAATCAATTATTAATGTGCTGGTTGCCAAATGGAAGTTTTCTAATCCCATTATTCCTCCTACACTTAAGAGCCAGCTTTCTCCCCCATTCACGTATTCAATCATTTATTTTTATCATGAATTATTTATAGAGTAAATAAAGATAGCATCCATTACTCTATTGCGTTGTTCTGATCATCCCTGACCCGGCCCAGAGGGAGCCCTTTGAGCTGTCTCCTGCCCTCCCATGGCACTTCCAGCACTTCCGGATTTCCTGGCACAAGAGACATTCCAGACGCATCCTGAACATTCCCGACCTCACCCTGGATTCGGCTTTCCGCAAAGAGCCTTTGTTTTGTTAGTAGAAAACGAGACTGGAAGTCAGGACCTGGGCCTTGGGCTTGCATGTTGCTGCTAGGGCTTTGCTGCCTCAGGGCCAGAACTAGACGCACACGCCCCACATCTATTTCTAGATCTATCTATATTAAGAAACCCGAGGTCATGCCAATACCGCAACTGCTGTCCAGCACCTTGAAGCTGATTCCAAACTTCCTCCTTGGGCTTCTCTCTCCAAGAGAAAATCCTCCTCCAGTATTCAGAGGGCACTTCCTCAGCTGCCTTGAGTGGGACCCTCTCCACCACTTGCTTCCTCCTCCCTCCACCAAGGGCCCATGAGGCTGGATCCTGGGCTCTGCTGAGGGGAAGGGAAGAAGCCGGGCCTGTTGGTGCATGCACACCTGCAATCCCAGCACTCTAGAAGGCTGAGGCAAGAGAATTGCAAGTTTGAGCCCAGCCTGGTCAATTTACCAACTTAGCAAGAACTTATGTCTAAAAAATAAGAAATAAAAAAGGGCTGGGGATGTAGCTCAGTGTGAAGGCCCTGGGTTCAATCCTCAGCACTGCAAAAATAAACAAATAAAAATTTTAAAAGAGGAAGGGAAGTTAGAAAGTTAGACTGTGTGACTTTTATGTGGCCATCGTAACAAATGACCACACACTGTGAGTTAAACAACAGAAATTAATTTTCTCCCACCTCTAAAGACGGAAGACTGAGACCAAGAAGTCTCCAGGTGGCTCCTCCTGAATCCTGGAGGGAGAGTCCTTTCTGTGCTCTCCCAGCTCCTGGGACCTGGGCGCTCCTCAGCATCCCTGGCTGGCAGGTAAATTCTCCTGTCTCTGGCCCTGTGCAGCCTCTCCCTTCTCTGGGTGCAAATTGCTCTCCCCTTGTAAGCACACCAGCCATTGGGCCAGCCGTGCTTCCAACAGTGACTACATCTCCTTAGTCACCAAGAGCACCACGGGTGGGTGAATCCACCTGAACTTGGTCCCCTCCCAAAGACTGTTTCAAGAGAAGGTCAAGTCACAGCCCTGGGGGCCAGCACCTCAATGTATCTTTTAGGAGATGCAATTCAGCCTGCAACGGATGGAACCTGCATTTGCACTGAGCCCAAGGTTGCAGCTTCAGTCTTCCAGGACCCCCGGCCTTGGAGTGAGGTTCAACAAGAAGGAAGGGCTGGGGGCCGGAGGGCAGGGTAGGCCAGGGCTGGGGGTGCAGAAGGATGCTGGCCACAGGGCCCCAGAGGGATCTGGACACAAGGTCACCCCACATGAGGGACAGGGAGGGGATGGGAAAGTCCTGTCCAGGGATATGCTGCTCACTCCATAGTGGCCAGGAAACGCCAGCTTGGGGACACCTGGGCAAGGGGTCAGCTAGGTACCTTCGTCCCAGGGCTCCCTTCTAGTGTGAGAGCTCAGTGGCCTGACAAAAGCAGGCATGTGCAGACTCAGGCTTCTCCCTATACAATGAGAGCCCAGGCTGGGCCCCTCCCCAGTGGGAGCCTTGTAAGCACCCCTACTTGGGGACTGCTGGCCAGGCTTCACCAGTCATCAAGTCATTTAAAAACCTGCTCCAAGAGCCAGGTATGGTGGCTCATTCCAAGCACTCCAAGAGGCTGAGGCAGGAGGATTTCAAGTTCTGGCTGAGTCTGAGCAACTCAGTGACTTAGTGAGACCTTGTCTCAAAATAAAAAATGAAAAAAGGGCTAGGGGTGTAGCTCAATGTGAAGGCCCTGGCTTCTACTGCCAGTACTGAAAAAAAAAAGTCCTGGCATAAACCTTAAAGGACCTGGCTGACCCAATGCATGCAGACCCTGCGTAGCTGTTTCTGGACGGTCTGGCAGCCAAGCAGAGAAGGCTGAACATCATAAACCTGGAAAGCGCGTGGGTCCTGAGCTTGCTGCCCTGCTAGGACGTGGCAGAGATCCCGATCAGTCTTTAGCAGCAGCTGATGAAATCAGGTGATCCCAAGCTACTCCAGAGGTGGTCCCTCACCACAGAGATGGTGAAACAGAGGCCCAGAGAGGCACTGGTGAGGTCTGGCCACCGGCCAGGGTCCGTCAGGGTCCGCACTGGACTAGCCCTAGCCTCTGTCAGGCCTAGTTCTGGTTGGGCCTGAAGTTCAGGGGGAAAGGCAGGAAAGGGCCTCCATCCTCCAGGGCTGGAGTGGACTCATCTCTCCACCATTGCTTACAGCGGCTGGAGCAGTGGCCACAGTCGCAGGTTCATGTGTTTGATGAATTTGTCATAACTTGAAAGGCCCTGGTTTCTATGCTAACTTCCTGTTCCAGTTCACTTGCCAACATAACCACAGGCGGGTTAATTGCATGTCCATCAACGTGCCCGGGGAGCTCGCCGAGCCCTCCCTCTGCCGTGGCTGCATTCCTCAGCCCAGGTTCCAGCCTGCAGGGAACCCCTAGTGTCCGCGCACCCACACCGAGCGCAGCCAGGGCCTGTGCTGGGTGCCCTTCCGGCCCCCCTCTCTCCCATCTTCCCTGTGGTCTCCCCTTGGGCTTGCCAGAGGGCACAGAGTTCTGACAAGCATAGGTGCTCCTAACGGAGCAATTCCACTGCTGGGATCGTCCTCCCTTGAGTCCCACCAGGCCCCAGGCGGGCACGAGGCAGGGACTCACAGGGACCAGTTTCTGCGCCTGGCCTAGCATCTGTCCCACCCCTGCAGCGGGCAGATGAGGGAGAGAACAGGGAACTACATGATCGTGAGGTGCACAGGCAAACTTGCCGAGGTGGCTCCATGAGGAAAGCCAAGTGTATAGCTGGGACACAGCGCTGTCCAGTGTCAAAATTGAGTGCACTCTGCGCGTGTGTGACCATGTACTTATGCCCGGGAGTGGGGGAGGTGCCTGGATGGTTCTTTCGCTTTAGAATCTTTTATTGGGGTGGGGGAGGTTACTGGTAATGGAACCCAAGGCCTTCACACTGAGCCGCATCCGTGGCCTTTGTAAAATTTTTTCATTCTTGAGACAGGGTCTCACTAAGTCACTAAGTTGCCCAGGTTAGCCTCGAACTTGTGATCTTCCTGCCTCAGCCTCCCAGTGTGCTGGGGTTACAAGTGTACACACACATGCCTGGCAACCTTATGAATTTGAAAAGTATTGCTTGGGTTTCCTGGGACTGCTGTAACAAATTTCAAAAAAACTGGGTGACTTAAAGTGATAATAATTTATTCTCTCACAGTTCTGGGGCCAGAAGATTAAAATCAAGGTACCATGGGGCCAGCTTGCTCTGGAGGCTCCTGGAGAGGACCCTTCCTTTCCTTCCTGCTTTTGGGGGCCCTGGTGCTCCTTGGCTGGGCCCCCACACTGCAGCCTCTGCCTCTGTCTGCACGTGGCTTTTCCTTTGCTGTCTGAGCTTCAAATACCTCCCTGCTTTTCTCTAACTCGGAGGACACTTGTCATCAAATTTAGTGCCCAACCTAAACCCACACTGACCCTAACTGGGAACGAGATGTAAATCAGAACCTGGAGAAAACTGTGGGCCAGCAGCCCAGCCCCTGCTCTGTAAGTGGGGTATAGCTGGCCCAGGGTGGGCCTGGCCCCTCGGGCACCTGAATGCCTAGGCCCCTGGGTACCTGTACGCCTGGACACATGGGCACCTAGACTGTGCCCTCCAGGGCTCCTTGCCCCAGATACAGCCAGCTTCCCTGGGGGACACAGGGGTGAGGGTGAGGGTGACAAGAAGAAAGAGGCCAGAAGCCACAATAAAAGCGTTCAGGTATGTTCAAGGCCTCAGAGCCAAGCAGAACGGAGAAGGAGCAGTGGAGGGATGGCTTGGCCAGACCTGGTGCAGCTATGACTCCGTCCAGATGGACGTCCTCAGTGCCCATCCTGTGTGCCACTTCGCTACGTACACGCCTGCAGAGCCAGGGGATGCAGTGTCAGGAGCCAGGCAGCCGTGGGCTCTGTCCATGGTCTGGGGCCTTGGACAAGTGATCTTTTCTCCTCATTGTAAAAAACAAAGGGACAACACTATCTGGCCTGGGGCTGGCAGGAGGGCACAGCAGGACGGCCCAGGAAGCTACCTTTCAACAGACAGGCCTCATGGGTTGGACTGACTCTGTCCTGCCTCTGTGCCTGGACAGCCTGTCCAGCTCTCTGTGCTCTTCAGCCCTTGTGGCCCACTCTGGGATCCCCAGACACATCGGCATGGAGACTGTGGTAGTGACAGAAGGGACAGGCATGGGTCCTAAGCTGACCGTGGCCATGGGGGCTTCTTCACATCGAAGGCAGGACAGGCCCCCAGCATGGCAGGAGGCCAGGGGTTTGACAGAGGTATCCTGGGGCTCCTTGGTGGTCCAGAGGATGGCTGGCTGCCCAGCCCCTCACCACCCGGCCCTTTCCTGGGATGTGCACAGCTGGGAGGTGCAGGGTCTGACAGGCTCTTGGAGCAGCTGTGACTTTCTGTCTTTCTGTCTCTGTCTTCTGGTGCAGAGGATGGGTCCTGGCACTCTGAGGGTCCTGACCTTGCTTCTGGGAACCGTGGGGAAGAGGATGTTTCCATGAAACCAGCTTGCAGGGAGCTCGTGTCCCCATAAGGGGTGGAATTCTGCAGCAGGTTCAGTGAGGACAAGGAGGGACAAGGATATGTCTGTGCAGTCCCCAAACTGGGCCTGGCAGAGCACGGCCAGGTGGAGTAACCAGCACCTCCTCTCCCTGCTGTTGACTGACATCTGGTCCAGGCAGGCCTCCACGGCCCCACGTCCTTCTCCCAGTCACCCTCAGGGGGAGGCTCCCCTGAGTCCGATTTTCCTTTTTTTTAATTTTTTTATTTTTTTGGTACTGGGAATCGAACTCAGGGTCTCGAGCTTGCCAGGCAGGTGCTGTGCCGCTGAGCTACATCCCTAGCCTGTGAGTCTGATTTTCAAAGGAGGCTTGGCAGGGTCTGGAACCCAAAGTCCCCCACTGATAGGCACAGAGAGGACCAGCAGGTTCTTGGGGCTCCCCAGCGCTGAGCAGCCCTCCCGCAGACATAGCTGCCTGGTTACTCCACCGCCCCTGCCCTGCAGGTAGGGAGTGGCGCCCTGCTCCCCAGTCGGGACACCTGGGGAAGTGACAGAGCACCAGCGCCTGGGGGTGTCAGGAGCCTGGTCTCTTGGCTCCATGAATGGGGGTCCAGCAGGTGAAAGTGCCGGGTGACACAAGGGCCTGAGCAGCCTCCTTGCCTCCAGACCTCCAGCCTGTTCTCCCTTTTCACACCACCTGCTTCGGAGCAAACCCACGCAAGGGCCCTCCCCCAGCAAAGTCCTTCAGCCTCTCTGAGACCCTCTGGAGCCGGCTCCAGAAAGCCACAGCCAGGTGGGAACTCCGAGAGGCCCTAAGGGCAGCACTTGCTCAGACAATCGGGCCTGGGGGCAAAGGTGGAGGACAGTGGAGTACTGGGCTGGCTGAGGGGACCGAACAAAGTAGCCTCTCCCATGATGGACCTGGGCAGTTTGATAGTCACGTCACATCATCATGGAAGCCAGCAAGAGGCAGGGACAGAGACAGGCCACAAGGAACAGTCTTCCCCATCACTACATGCAACACAGCAGGTGGGACTGTGTCCCCCCAGAAAGACACATTCGAGTCCTGCCTGTACCTGTGTCAAACCTAGGAAACAGGGTCTTTGCATGTGGACTAAGTTAGGACAAGGTCAGACTGGAGCAGGGAGGGCCCTAAATCTAGTGCCTGGTGTCCTAGTTAACAGTGAAACCCTGACGTGGACGGTGGTGACAGCTGCACAGCAATGTGAATGTTCTTTTTTTTTTTTTTTTGTGGGTACCGGGAGTCGAACTCAGGACCTTGCACGCCAGCAGGCGCCCGTGCCGCTGAGCGATATCACCGGCCCTTTTTTCGTATGTGGGATCCGGGAGTCAAACTCAGGACCTCGTGCTTGCCAGGCAGGCGCTTATGCCGCTGAGCCATCTCACCGGCCCCAACGTGAATGTTCTTAATGCCATTGAGCTGTGCACTCAGAAATGCTTAATTAAAGTGGGAAATTACACATATACATATACAACTATGCACAATTTTGATTAACGACTAAACAAAAGTTTAGGAACATGAAGTTATACGGTGTATGTACAGTGAGAGAAAATACATTTCCGAAAGTTGTGTGACATACCCGTGGTTCCCATTGTCCACGCAGAGGCGACAAGCCATATGCACACAGGGAAGAGCAACTCTTGGATTAAGAGGTAAGTACAGACCTCATGCCAGGCTGAGTGTACGAAGTCAGATGCTTCAGAAGGCAAACCCAGGCCTGAATTACTTGATTCCATTTCCACCTCTGACTGCATAAAGATTGCAGAAAGAATACAGAGGAAGCCAGAGGAGGCAGGAGGGGGTGTCCCCAGGCCAGGAGGACAGGCTGTGAAATGGAGGTGCCTGGGCCCCTGGCACCAGGGCAGGGTCCAGCCAGCCCAGGTTGGGGTTGGGGCTTCTTTGTGGGGTCAGGAGGTCGGGGCCAGACAGACTGGCAGGGAGATCCTGGGGCTGCCACCTGGGGCTTGGTGGCCACACACTGGGGCTGGGTGCATTGCTCTTGGCCCAAGAAGGGGAAAGGAGGTACAGAGACACAGGTCTGTGCAAGTCACCAGCAGCCACCACAGTGCCAGATACTAGGGCCACTGCTCAGGCCTCCTCTGGCTGGCCCAGGGGACAACTCCTGCCTGCAAGGACCTGTCTTATCCATGCTTCCTGACACAACCCTCTCCCTCCTTGCCTTGATGGTGTCTCCTTCTGAGGCTTGGCCCTGTCCCCTCTTGCCCCGGCCACGACCCCACCTACACCACTATTCGGTATCCCCCACTGCACCTCAGCACCCAGTCCCTGTTGCCAGGCAGGGATGGCCTCCCTCAGCAGAACCAGTCACCTCACAATTTCCTTGAGTGGCCGATGTCCTTCCTTCTCCCTGAGACCTGCGGACCCTCTGGCATTGAAGGACCCCCCTCCTTAGGGGCTCAGGCCCAGGATGGCAGGCACACGTGGTTCTGCCCCAGTGCCCCCCCCCACGCATTCCTGGGTCTTTAGAACTCATGCAGGAGCCTGTACAGTCCCCTCCCAGGGGCAACCACAGCTCTCCCTCAGCCTAAGCCCCCTATTGGCTTTCCATCTCTCAGGCAGAGAGCCAAAGGCTTCCCAGTGGCCCGTAAGAACCTCTGAATCCAGTCGCTGGCACCCACTCTCTCAGGCTGTCCTGCTCTCCTTCCTGGCCCACTACAGGGCCTGTCTCCCCTCCTTCCTGAGCACCCCAGGGCCTTTGCATCTGTCAGTCCCTCCTACTGTCTGACTCACTGCTCACCTCCTTCAGTCCTGGGCTCAGATATCGTCTGACCTCCCTGTTTAAAATGGCAACACCCTTCCAGGCTCCCTGGCACCCAAGCAGCGCCCTGGGTGTGCTGAGTAACTGGAACATGTGTGTTGTTATGATCTGTGCCCACGTCCCTGTGCTGTGTGCACTCCAGTGTCTGGCTCCATGCCATGTCCCCCTTCCCTGCACACATACTGGGTACACCATGGCCCTGGGTGCCATGTGGCAGCTGACCCAAAGGGTCAGCTGTACAGGCTGTGGGTGAGCTGGGGGCAGGCCCATGGATCCCCACCTGCACCCATAGGCCTCATAGGCCTGGCTGCTGTGTCTCAGCCCTGGGTGCCTCCATCAGTCAGGCAGCACTGCCCGAGAGCCTCGAAGCAGAGCATGCTGTCACTGCAGGGAGAGCCTGCAAGGGGACCCTGAGGGGCCCAGGAGATGGAGATAAGCTTTGTGGTAGCCCTGTGACCTCAACCTGAAGGCCGGAAGATGGGCTCTGAGCAGCTGGGACAGGCCTGGGTGATTGGCATGGGAGCAATCAAATAGGCCAGTGGACAGGAGGCGGGTCCAGAAAGCCACCCCTCCCCCTCCGGTTTCTAACAAAGGCCACCGCACTAAGGCAGGCAGCAAGGCCTCCCAGACAAGGTGTCACGCTAGTTGGACCCTGATGCAGAATGACCCTTGATCCTACATCACACCGTACACAAAAATTAATTAAAGGTGGATCACACACCAAAAGGTGAAGAATACACCCCAATGCTTCTAGAATAAACCATAAGGGCATCCTCTTTAAGACATTGTGGTTAAGAAAGATTTCTGATATAGGACACCAAGGGCACTAGCCCTGAAAGAAAAGACTGGGCTTCATTAAAATTAAGAACTTGGAGATGCCAGAAAGAGGATAAAAAAGAATCCACTCCTGGCAGTGGTGGATGCTGCTAGAACCAGCTACTCAGGAGGCTGAGGCAGGAGGATCACCAAGGTTGAGGCCAGCCTGGGAAAAATAGCAAGACTCTGTCTCAAAATAAAAAGTAAAGGACTGGGTATGTGGCTCAGTGGTGTTCATGCTCCACCTCTGCGTATCTTTTTGTTTTGTTTTATGTGGGTACCGGGAGTCAAACTCAGGACCTCGCGCTTGCCAGGCAGGAGCTTATGCCACTGAGCTACTTCACCGGCCCTACCTCTGTGTATCTTGATAGGTGGATAGAAAATTGTCCAGCCAAAATCTTGCGTCCAGAATATATTGAGAGTGCCTACAAATCAAGAAGAAAAAGACACCTCCACTGAGGTTTTTTTTAAAGTGGGTAACACACTGCAATAGGCATCTCACGGACCCAAAGGTACTGAAATGGTCAACATGGAGATGAAAACCTGATCATTAATCATCAGGGAGATAAACGTGTAAACCACCAGCAACGCTGCACCATCTCACCAGGGGGGCTGACAATGCTGGCTGTCAGGGAGGACGTGGGACAACTAGGACACTCTCTCACTTCTGGCAGGAGTGTGGAGCGGCAGGGGCACCTCTGAAACCCATTTGGCCACTTGTACCAGTTCCTAATCTAACCAATGCCCAAGCATCCTGGATGGAATTAGCCGGTGCTGGTTAATTTCGTGTCGACGTGACCGGGTCAGAACGTTACCCCTGGTGTGTCTGTGACGGTGTTGGTTTAGGGATGAAGTCAGCATTTGACTGGATGAGCACAGACTGAGGGCAGAAGATGGCCCTGTCCAATGTGAGTGGGCCTCATCTAATCAGTTGAAGATGGACCCCAATACACGGATCCTACCACGAGTAAGAGTGGATTTCCTCCTGCCTGGCTGAGTTGGAATGCAAACTGGGGGACTCATACTGTCTCCTCAGCTCTCCTGGGTTGCAGCATGCCCACTGCAGATCTTGGGACTTGTCAAGCGCATAATCCAGTCCCAGTTCCTTCTAATAAATCTCTTTATGTAGACATAGACCTAGGGACAGCTATTTCTCCTGATGGTTCCCCCATTGTTTCGAGACTCTAAGACAATACATGAGACAAGCAAGGGCTTATATCACCAAAAGGCAGGGACAAGGGTGAACCCAGTAGGGCATGGTGGCACATGCCTGTAACCCCAGCACTCTGGGACGCTGGGGTGGAAGGTTTGAGAGTTTGAGCCCAGCCTGGGCAACTAAGAGACTTAGTGAGATGCTGTCTCAAAATAAAAAATAATTAAAAGGGCTGGAATGTAGCTCAGTGTAGTTCAGTCCTCAGTTAAAAAAAAAAAAAAAAAGAAAAGAAAAAAGCTTATGTAACAGCTCCATCCTACACAGCTCTCCACTGGTTTCCCAGGCCTGCCACGACAGACGTTCACAAACTAGGTGCTTGACAACACAAATTTATTCTCTTGTAGTTCTGAAATCGAGGTGTCGGCAGGGCTGGTTTCTTTTTTTTCTTTTTGTGGGTACCGGGGGGTCGACCTCAGGACCTCGCGTGCCAGCAGGCGCCCGTGCCGCTGAGCGATATCACCGGCCCCTTTTTCGTATGTGGGTTCCGGGAGTCGAACTCGGGCCCTTGCGCTTGCTGGGCAGGCGCTTAAGCTGCTGAGCCATCTCACCGGCCCAGGGCTGGTTTCTTGTGGAACCTCTGAGAAATACTTTCTACACCTTTCCTCCTGCTTCTGATGGCCATAGCAATCCTTGCTGTCCTTTGGCCTGTGGCTTCATCAGTCTGAGCCCTGCCTCCATTGCCACGTCCTCCTCCCTCTGCAGGGCCACCTCTCTGCTCCAGTGCACCTGTCTACTGGGCATCTCGGTCCTTCTCATCTCACAGGAGAGAGAACCTCTGGGGTTCCTCTGGAGAACAACTGTGCCTCCTTCCAGATCCTGGCCATGAAGACAGTGGTGCTGGCCACAGGATGAGGGGTCTGCACATGGAGAGAGGTCCCCAACAGGGGCCAGCTCAGCCACTGTTGTGCAGGCCTGCTTCCTACTTGGGGGTCCTTTGGGTTTCCAAGGCTGGGGCCAGCGGCAGAGCTACAGAGAGGAACTCCAGGAGAGGGGGCTGAGGTGGGACTCTTGGTGAGGCTGGGCCAGAAATTAAGAAGCGTGGGAGGATCTTCAGGCAGAATCGGGGAGCTGGAGGGGACATGGGGGGATGAGGGAGCCAGAGTGGGTTCTGCTGCAGGTGGGACAGGCCTCATGTCCCATTGGCACAGGACTTCTCAGTGGGGGAGCAGGAGCTTGCAGGAGCCCCATCCATACCCAACAGGTACCTGCCCATGTGAGAGGCTAGTTCCCAGTGGGGGTGACATCCTGGGTCCCCTTCTGCACCCAGCGATGAGCTGCCTGTCCCAGAAGGAGCAGAGTACCGCCTCCCCGTCCTGGCTGCACTCAGCCAGGCACTGCTGCCGCTCAGGTGTGGGTGAATGGGAGCCGGGAGTGGGGGAGAGGAGCCAGGTGGGAGGAGACACCTGGGCCATATATAGCCAGGTGGGAAGGGGCCCATGTGGCACTTGGGTAGGGCAAAGAAACTGGGACACTGTCCTAGAGTCCAGCATGTGCTGCTGGCTGTCCCCCAGCCCAGGTGACTGACACCTGGATTTGAGAAAAGGAGGCAGAACAGTCAAGACAACCAAACCGAGCTGTGTGACCAAGGACAAGGGCTGATCCAGTTAACCTTTAGGGCTGTGTGACCAGGGACAAGTCACTCTCCCTGTTTGGGCCCCAGGGTAGGAGAGGCAGTTACTCCATGTCCCAATCTAGGCCAGCTGACAGCTTTGGGCAAGATCTTAAGTGCACAGAAACATTTTGGGGTGCAAGAGGAACCCCTGGGTCCCTGGTTTTCTTCTGTTGAAGGAGGTGGATCCCGGCTTTCCAGCCAGAGGGGACCCGGAAGAGGTCTTTCTGATCTCTGCCCTCTAAGCATCTGCCCTTTCCAGAAAGAAGAAAGGAGATATGCAGTCACAGTATAGCTGTTCAGCTAGACAGGCAGCCAGGAAGGAGGAGCAGTTGGTGAGATTTAAGAGCAAGGGAGGCTCAGGGGACAGGCCAGGGCGAATCTGGGCAGTTCCTCACTCCTCTGAGCCTCAACACCCTTCTTTGTAACCCAGCAGGAGGGAAAAGGGTGCTTGGCAGAGCCCCCACAGTACAGCCCCCAGCCGTCCCACAGCCACCAAACCCAGTGACAAGCCAAATGTGGGCTCCAGAAACATGTGGCCTGTGAAGAGAGACCTGGCTCCCTGCATCCAGGTGAGGCTCCCTGTGGGCCAGCTTCTTGTCCATTCCAGAGAGAAAACAAATTTCTGCCTGAAGTTGGTTTGAACTGCCCCCGATTCCAACCTGACAATCTCCTAATTCTCCTAGGACTTTTTTTTTTTTTTTGTGGGTACCGGGGGGTCGACCTCAGGACCTTGCGCGCCAGCAGGCGCCCATGCCACTGAGCGATATCACCGCCCTTTTTTCGTATGTGGGTTCCAGGAGTCGAATTCGGGCCCTCGCGCTTGCCGGGCAGGCACTTACGCTGCTGAGCCATCTCACCAGCCCCTCTCCTAGGATTTAAACCCTTCCTCCCCACCTTTCTGAGCAGGTCTTGGGACCCTCATCTTTCCCTGACAGTTGTGGCCATGCCCCCTGCAAAGTGAGGGTCCTCTCTGCCCCCTGTCCTGTCCCCCTGGATATTTTGGGGGACACATACCCACACCTTCCACCCAGGGTGGCGTGGGGCTGTCATAACAAAGAACCACAAACTGGAGGCTTAAAACAATAAAGTTTATTCTCTCAGAGCTCTGGGCAGCAGAATCCCAAACCAAGAGTCAGCACAACCACCCTGTCTCTCTCTTAGGACACCTGTCATTAGATGTCAGGCCCACCCTAAATCCCGAGTAAACTCATCCCGATTACCTCAATATATCTGCAGAGAATCTCTGGCCTAATTAGTCATATTCTCCAGTTCTAGGTGGAGACCTCTTTTGGGAGGGTCACCAGGATGGTTATTCCTATCCAGAAAGGAAGTGCCAGACAGAGAATGTCATGGATGAGCCCTGTCCCCAAGCCCTGGACTTCTCTGTGCTGCCTGAGGCTGCCCCGTCACCCGCATAATTGTACAGACACGACAGTGAGATGAGGTGACAAGCTGGGCCACCTGCTGCTTTCCTGCCCACATGCAGAAGTGATGGGAGACAGTGATGGTATGGGCCATGTCACATGGGGATTGAATGGTCCCTTGGAAATGTGGGGCTGCTGTCAAGAGGCCCAGGAGTGGCTGTGGGCCCCATGGGCTGGTGTGGGCTCTGGGTGTGGCCTTGGATAGTACATGCTAAGGGACAGGGTCACAGGCATGGGGCAGCTGGGTTTATGGGGCGACTTCTTCTCCACTTGGTGGCAGGCAGGTTTAGTGGGGGCCTAACTTGCCTGCCTCTTTGACCCAGCATGGGGAGGAACTGTTCACTTTTCTGTCTGATTTTCCACCCAAACATTTGCACATTGGCTCTGCGGTTTATTAATAATGTAAATTACTCAGCAGGAAGAAGATGCAGGAATGGTGCTGGGCAGGACCCGCCAGGAGGATCACCTGCCTGCCCCACCTGCCCCTCACCTGTGGGGATGGCCCCAGCCCATCCCTGTCAGCCACCCTCAGCCCCAGCTCAGCCCCTTCCTCATGGGGCCCCACCTCAGCCTCCTGCCAGACAAGGTAAGCAGGCCAAGAGCCCAGGTAGATGGGCTAGGAGGAGCCCCCTGGGGCCCCACTTTCATTTGGGGGGTGCTTCATGGCATGGGGGGGGGACACAAGGACTCAGCCCACGACTGGTCCCCAACACTGGCCAAAGTCCCCTCCTGGCTATTCATATCTGGGTCAGTGCTGGCCACCCTGAACCAGCGAACACCAGGCACCCCTCTGAGGGTCAGGTATCAGCCCAAATCCCAAATTTCCCAGAGCTCTTGGGCTGGAGCTGGATGGCCTGGCTTCACGCCCTGAGACCTTGCCAGCACAGGGGACTGCCTGGTGGCCAGTCCTGCTCCCTCGTGGTCCCTTCCTGAGGCAGCTGCTCAAGGATCATCCATGGCCAAATAATTCCCTTTGGCCAGCTGAGGGTAATAAGGAGCCCTCTGGCGTTGGCAGGGGGCCCCTGTGCTCCAAATCTCTTGCCCTTCCCCCTGCTGACTCCCTCTTGCACTCTGTCTTGGGGCACCTTGCCTGCCTTCCCTGAAGTCTAAGGTCTGCACTGTCCACACACTGGGCTCCAGGCCACCCCTAGCCCCTGTGGATGCTAAGCCATCAACCCCAGGTTCCCACTCCCCACCCTTCCTCGCCGGACATCCTCCAGAGATGCGAAGCGGGCAGAGCTGCCACCAGCCACAGCCACTTAGGGCAAGCACGGAGCGGGGATGCCCTGTGAGAGACCAGCACAGTGGGATCATGGCACAACTGTGGGGTACAGGGATTGCAGGGGAGCCCAACCTTGCCTGGGGGACAAGGCTCCTCCACATGTTCTGCCCTTGCTAGGTACCCCATGCCTTTGCCTTGTCATGCCACATTTGTGGTTACTGGGCTGCTCTCCTTGGGGGCCAGAAACCCCACCTGGCAGGGGCACCTCCCTATGGGTGATCAGGAAACAACCACTTTGTCACTGGCTGTACTCATTTCAGGGAGCAGGAAGGACTTCTTTGTGCCCCAACCTACAGCACACACCTGGAATGCAGCGGATGGTTTCCCTGAGGGCCTGGGGGAGGAGGAGGGCAAGCTGAGGCATCCTGATGCCTACAGTCACTCAGGGGGCCTTTGATGCAGGGATGGGGCCAGGGGAGCAGAGTATCCCGAGTGCTCCCCGACAATGTGGCTGGGGCCCAGGACCCACCTTGGAGCAAGCTACTGACCTCCGGGCTTGCAGATTTGTTGGCACAGTGTTTATTAGTAGCTTTCTTTTGTTTCTGATTATAAAATGAATACATTTCAAAAGAGAAATTTGAGAGATATAGAATTATAAGGACAATAAAGCCTGCCCATCATGCCATTCCCCAAGTGTACTTCCTCAGTCTGCGGACACCAGCCCAGGAGGCGGAGTGGGCAGCACCAACTACTAAGTTCTGGGAAGTTCTCTAGGGCCCCCAAGGTCTTCCCCACCCCCTGCCACCCACCGAAATCCCTAATAGTGCAGGGAGGACTCCACTTCCTAGCCCAGACTCACTGCTGCCATTCAAATCAGGGGGACTACAGACAGCATTTGCCTCTGTCCCTTTCTGCTTCCAGGAAGCCTTCCATGACCCATACCACAACCTGCTCTGGAGTCACTGCAAGGTCCTCCGGCTACCAGCCTCACCCTCTCCTCAGCCGAGGGTCTCCAGGTTCCCCTTTGTCTCCAGTCTGGGCTGAGACCTAGCAGGGCTGATGGATGGATGCCCTGGGTAGGGTCCGCCTCTTCTGCATGACCACGAACTCCCAGGAAGGGCAGTCTGTGCCCAAGCCAGACCAGGATTGGGGAATTGCTGCTCAGCTTCTATTGCAGCTGGGCCTCAGGTGGAGGCCAAAGTGTAGGAGGAGGTGGCGTAGAGTTCAGAACCACCACCACTACCTTGATCTCCTCACCTGGCCACCTCATCACCTTCAGTGGCTGCAGCCATTTTAATAGGAAAAAAAAAGTTGAGTTTAACAAAGTTGTGTCAAACCTTGGGCTCAAAAATGATTTTTACTTTCCCCCAAATGCCCTGCACCCTTAGCTCCCCGGGTGCCAGGCACAAGGCTGGGGAGACAGTGTATCCCACACCCTTTTTTTTTGTGGGTACCGGGGGGTCGACCTCAGGACCTCGCGTGCCAGCAGGCGCCCGTGCCGCTGAGCGATATCACTGGCCCCTTTTTCGTATGTGGGTTCCGGGAGTCGAACTTGGGCCCTCGCGCTTGCCGGGCAGGCGCTTAAGCCGCTGAGCCATCTCACCGGCCCCATCCCATACCCTTTTAAGGGTTAACTGAGGCCTAAAAGCCAAAAAGCACACAGCTCTTGTTCTGAGGCCCGCTGATCCCCTGGTCCCGTGGTCACCACGGGGTGTGGGTGCGGACAAAGCCGTGTTCATGGAAGCTCAGGGCCTGATAACAGTGGTACAAGGACCCCTTTCTCTGCTGTCCCCAGCTGTGTCCCCTCCCCCAGCAGGCCTGACATCAGAGGCTCTGGGTCAGACATCCTGGGAGCACCCCCGCCCCCCAGACTCAGCTGCTAGGGCTCCGGGAAATTCACAAGGGGGCCGCGGTGGGGGAGGCTCCTGCCTGAATGGTACACGCAGCTGCTGCTGGCTCATCCCGTCCCCAGTGGGAACCTGCCTGCATTTTTACAACTGATTTTTGAACCTAAAAGTGGAGGTTCACATTCAGCCTGTTAAGCATAATCTTGTTGGTTTCAGGCCAACCTGACCTTTTGGAATCTGCCTTCCAGATTCTTGCCATATCTTAGCAGTTCCTCCCAGCCAGAGTCAGAGTCAGGGCCTGCCTCACACAGCTTCACCCCAGGGACTCAGAGAAGCAGGCTGGCCGGGTGGGGCCTGTGTGTGTATGTGGGGGGTGGCACCAGGAAGACAGGGCTCTGCCCACTCTTCGGTGAGTGCTGTGGTCTAAAACGCTTCTGGTCTTCAGGTGGAAGTCTCGACTCATCCATGAGTCTTGGGGCAGTCAGGACCCAAAGGCCAGTTGATCCTTATTTTAGTTTTGTAGAAGAACCCAAGGCCACGTGCCGAGGCCCTGGGTGAGAAGGAGGGCAATGCATTCAGTCGGTCTCAGTTTGCTTGTCTATAAAGTGGGCACCATCATCACCTGATCTGCGTCTCCAGCTGTCGGGAGGTTGAGTGTCTAGGGCAGGGTCTGGCACCCAGGGTCTGGCCCATGTTGTCCTACAGGCTAGAGAGATGGAATGAGCTGGCCAAAGCCTCGCCTCCAGGAGCCTCAGGCATAATCAAAGCTTTGCGGAACCCCTGTGGCTCCCCCCTCAGGCCGGGACACAGGGCAAGCCAGATCCCCTGCCTCTCTTCTTGAGCCCGAGGGATCAGGAGATCGCCGCTTCTTTTCTCCTAGCAGTCCTCAGGGGCTCCCTCCATCCCTCCGAGAAGCACATGCCCTGGTCCCCACTTATTGAAAGCCCAGTCTCTGGCCAGCTGTGCATCCCAGTACAACACGTGTGAAAAGACCCAAGCCCTGGACAGTCCAGGTAGCGTGTGGCGGGAAGCAGCTGAGCTTAGATCCTCGCCATGGCCCGAGTCGGGCGGGGACGGGGTCTGGCTGGGGCAAGCGCCCGGTGCCGGGCAGTGTCGCTGCTCCCCCCACTCCCCAGCACCTTCCCTGCCACGCGGACAAAGGCGGACAGAGCGGGCGGGGCGGCGCCTTTAAGGATGCGGCGCGGCCGGTTCGGTACCCGGAGGCGGCGGGCGCACCCCGGGGGAGCTGCCGGCGGGCGGAGGAGCGCGGGCGCTCGCGGTCTTTTCCCCCTCGCGCCGCGTTGGGGCTCAGCGGGCTGACGGCCAGGGCCATCCCGTCCCGCGCTGCGCGGTGGCGCGCGGGAGCCCCCCCCCGGGTGCGTCTCGGCTGCCCGCCCCGAGGTTCCGTCCGAAAAAGCGGCCGCGAGTGGGCGGGCCGTGGAGCCCCGGGCGAGGGTCGCGGCCCCCACCCCACCCGCGAGTCGGGAGCTGGGGTCAGAAAGAAAGCGGCCCCTGGCGCGGGGCTCCGAGGCGCGCGGTTCGCGACAGCGACCACTTTCTTCCTCGCGCCCCCAGCCCCCTCCCCGAAGCCGAAAAGAAGAGCCGGCGTGCCGGGGAAAGAGATTAGATTTCGCTCCTCTCATCAATTTTCTGTTTAATGTCACCGGGCCCCATTGTGGGAGAGGGAAGCACGTCACCCAGGCCATAAATTCGCGATTATGGCGCCTCCGGCCGCCTCCCCGCTCCCGGGGACAGGGCGGACTTGGCGAGCAGGTGGGGACCCGAGCGCAGGCCGCCGACACGCAGCCGCGGCTTCTCCCGACGCGGGTCCCGCGCTCAGCCCGCTCCCGCGGCGGCGTTTCCAGTGCCCTTTTGTTTCTCCCTCGGATGTAGGGGCTTTGATTTCTTACCACCTGTCTCAGGAAGCTTTTTGCATAGAAAAGTTCTGCCATTAAAAAAAGAAAGAGCGAGCCAATAATTCTGGTAGGAAGAAAATCACCCATTCACGCGCGCGCTTCCACCACCCAGGGGAGCAGGCCCCGGTCAGGCTCCTCGGGCTTGGGCCGCTGAAAGACCTTTTGGGGAGTGTCCTTTACGGGATTACTGATGCATGATAAATTGGGGTGGAATATGTATTTGTGCATGTCAAAAAAATTGGATCTATCGAATGATTTTTAATTTAATGGATCAACTGCCCTGTCAACAAAAGAGATGGTGGTTGTGTCACAGGCCAGGCAGCAGCCAGGGGTCAGGTGGTTCTGTGGCCAGACCCCTGCTGCTGTTCTTCGGACCCGGAAGACAGCACTGTCTTTCGGCTGCTCTGTGGGAACTCTGATGGGAAAAATTTATTTTTGGTCTGTAAGTGCTGAAGGCCAAGGACTCAAATCCCCCCAGAAGGAAAGTGGAGGGGAAGGAGGTGTTTGTCTGCAGGAGAGGGAGCCGGCAGGCACTGGGGAGGGAGGTCCTAGAGGATGCAGGTGTGGCTCACCACCTGAGAGCTGGGTCTGGGATGCGCACAGGGAGCCCGGAAACAGGACAGGAGTGTCCCTTGGTGCAGCCTGTGACTGCAGGAGGAGCTGTCCAGGTGGATGGACAGCACCCTACACAACGGGGCCCTCTGCTGGGGCAGAGGTACCTGGGGGGTTGTCTGGCCTGGGCTGGGGATTTCAAAATGGGGAATCCTGGAGCCCCAAAGAAATCCAAGCATAAGTTGGCTTCAGGCGCCTGCCATCTGGGGTGACAGCGAGGAGGGGCTGGGTGCTGCTCGGCTAGCTGTCTGGGCTGTCAGAGAAACTGGTGAGAGTGGGGTGGGGCTGTAGCCCCCACAGACCCTGGGTCTACCTGGTCTTATAGGTTCTGCTGCTGGCCCTGCTGACTGGCTGGGGCCCAGCTTAAGCCAGATGGGCCTCATCTGAAAAGGCCGTGATACCCAGCCTGCATCCCCCTCCTGGGGCCCAGGAAAAGGCTGGGGCCTCCTCTAGCCCACCCACTGGTGTGAGAGCAGGATGGGCAAGTCTGGGTCCAGAGGCCTTGAATAGCGCGGCTGGGCTCTGGTAGCCCTGCAGCCATTGTGTCTTCAGTACCTCTTCGGCAGCTGGGCACGGTGAAGCAAGACAGTCCAGGTGGGTGTCCTTACAGCTTCACTCTGCTGTGGAGCATGTGCCCGGAAGGACCACATAAACCCCCTCTGGTCAGGCTCTGCCCAGGCACTTGTCCCTAGCAGGTGACCTTTAGCTACTCAGCCCTCACACCTAGCCCTATTGGTCGGAGGTCTCATCACCTGGCTTCCCCTCCCGGCCTGGGCTCCAGTCATGGGGTCCCTCCTCATTGCCAAGATGGCTTGGGCCAGCCTTCTGCCATGAAAACTGATCACTCTCTATTCAGGCAGACCCCCAAGCCACCTCCCCACTACCCAGAGAAACTGTTCCCACCCCCAGGCCACCCCTCAGCTACAGAAGCCTGTGCCTGTGTGGGAGGAGCTCGCCTGCAGGAACTACTGACACCCTGAGACTTCCAGGGCCCTCCTCACCCGAGGGAGGGGCTGTGACCAGGAGCTGGAGGGGTGCAAGCCCTCAAGGGATGGAGGATGGGGGCTGGAACCTTCCTCCTTAGCCTGGGGGTCCTGCATCTTTCCATCTTCCTGATCCCTGTAGTGCTAGTAACAATCATACTGTCACTCACAAAAAGTCAGGGAGAAGCCAAGCCATGGACGCTTCTGCCCTTTATGAAAATCACTTTAATTTAACCCAGATGGGTCTCCTCGCTGATAACCTCATACAACGAGCACCCTGAATTATACTTTCCGTGTGAACACACTGGGTTATATTTAGCCACAAATTACGACTCTGTGTTTAACAAGCACCTTCCCTGCATGGGGAGGGGGATGGGCAGCATCCTGACCTGGTTGGACAAAACCAGAAACAACAGAAGTTAAACCTCCCTCTGCAGCGGCTGCAGGGGAAGCTGCTTATCTGACTTTAGAGTCTCCCAGCTGCTCTTCTTGCTTTTTAAAACTTACAAGCAGGTCCTGTGGTCTGTCTTGGAGACTATCTACGGCCCTCAATTACAACCTGGGCCTCACCCTGGGTCCCTAGGGCTCCACGCGGGTATTGGCCTAGCCCACCTTCCTGTTTTAAGTCCGGAGCTGGGCCTATCCTGGGAATGTACAGCCTCCGGCATGTGACTGAGAATCTCTTCGAGGCCTGGCTCCCTGCAACCCTTCCTTCTCGGTCAATCCTCCCTCCTCTCCTGCTTTCCGCCCCTTACCTTGGGACTCAGCTGGGAGGGAGCAGGCACTGAGGGTGAGGGCTGGGACACACACTCCCACACAGCAGCCCTTTTCTCCTGTCACCTTGCCTCTGGGCTCAGACCAAGTAATAAAAGGGGCTGTGACTTAAGGCTTCTCTTTGGGACTGGGACACTCACTCTCCTCTCCCAAAGAGACCTGGCCAAAACAGCTTAAGGTCCAAAGACAGGAGACTGGCAAAAAGACTGCCACTCCTGGTGCCCCACACTCCATGCGCGACCTCTGGACGTCCCAAGGGCTTCCCAGTCTTCCCCAGAAGGGCTCCAGGGAGTTAAGTGCAACAAAGGGGAGCTGGGCTTTCCTGCTGAACTCTGACCTTCCCCCTACCCAGCGATGACAGACCTTCTGGAGCTTTCAGTAACAAACAGCTGGCTGTGGCACCGTGCCATAGGTTCGCCACCACTGTCACCATGCAGTGCAGCCAAAGGCTCTGATGAAAAGTGGAGAGAACCTCCTTCAGGAGATGGGGCAGGGGGTGTTCAGGACCCTGCTTCTCCAACCAGGGAAGTCCCTTGGAAATGGCATGGTTTACCCCCACCCACCCCCTTATTTGAGATGAAGAATGAAAATTCCTTAATCGCCTGAGCTGTTCTGATTTGGGGTGGGGTAGGGTTGTCCTACCATGGAGGAAGGGTTCAGGGTGCTATGGACCTTCTTAAACCCCCCTGTCCTAGCCCATTCCTCCAGTGCTGTCCCGCCTAAGCCTGGGTCCCATCAGCATCTGTCCTATTTGCATGCTGACCAAGTACAAACCAGGGTCTGGGGGCCCCCAGCGCACCCCCGCCAACCCCTCCAGATGCAAGCTTCAGGCCTAGCCCCTGGACCTGTCTCTGCAAGCCTCTGGTGGAAAGAAGAGTCAATTTTTGTCATCAAGAAATTGTTTCTAATTTGCCCTTTGACTAATGGCCCAGGGAACAATGGAGAGACACCCAACACACAATTACCCAGCAGTGCTGCTCGCTTGTTCCCCGGCCCGAGCAGGCATTTATGTGAAGCAGGGACTAAATTTTATGTAACTCGCCTGACACCCCTGCCTGTATTAAAAAATGATTATTTTGGACAGTGGGACCTCAGTCACTTGGGAGCTAGGAGGTCTAATCCGCTGGCAGTCTGAGGGAGTGTGTCTGTGTGGTGGGGGAGAGCTGGAGGGTCTCCAGGGTGGCAGGTCTTGGGGTTTGTTGGGGTGACAGTGGCCAGGAGAGCAGTTTTGGGGAGTGCTTCTGCACAGGGCCCCTGTGTTGGTGTGTGATTCGGAAGTGTCTCGTACAATGTGCATGTGGGAGAGTGATGTGTTTGTTGTGAGATGCACACATGTGTATGTTATGGATTTATGCATGCACATACATGGCTGATATGTGAGCACATGTAAATGTATACATGTAAGTGGAGCACACACAGCTGTGTACAAATGCTCATGTATGTGCAACTGTGTGAAGGGCATGGGTGAGTGGCCATGCCCAGGTGTCAGGGCACAGCTACGTGTGGTGGCCACTTATCTACACCCAGGCTGAAGGGAGCCCTGAACGGTGCTTGCCAGGCCTGTAGAAGTTGCTGCTGGGGATAAATGGGGCTGGGGGCTCAAGGATGCTCCTTCAAGGGTTTCAGGCTGCTGAATATGTGGGCTGGGGACTAGGCATCTGAGACCCAGCCCCACTGAGAACCCACTCCTTTGTAAAACTTCATCTGCTGCAAAGACCTGGACGTGCCAGGGTCAAGACTGACCTCACGTTCATTATGCTTTCTCTTCTTTCTGCCCTTGAATTTGCAGATCCCCACACCATGCTTCTCTAAAATTAAAAACATTTGTTAGCTCAGGACAGAAGGAAAGATCAAGAAGTGAACTAGGGAGGTTTCCTCCTTGTGGACGCTGAGCCCAGCCAACATGCTTGGGCCCTCCAGGCTAGGAGGCAGAGTCTTGCGAGGGGAACACGGGAGCTTATTTTGGTCCTGCGGAGGGCCAGCACAGGCACTGGGTGGCTGCCAGTCCCTCACCGCATCCAGCAGGCCTGTCGGCAGTTATTTGCTGAAACAACTGTTTTGAAACAGTATTGAGAAAAGGGTGGGGGAAGCCCACTAGATTTGTTCTAAGGGAATGCTGGAGTAGAAGAGGGGAGCAGAGGCTGTGAGGTGGGGGCAGGGAGCTGCTGTGTGCTTCCGCAAGGGCACAGGAAGGTGTTAGGGCCTCCCGAAGAGCACACTCCAGAGATAGGGGACAGCATTTGGGGGTTCTGAGACCAGCTCTCATCCCCTAAAGCAGGAATCCAAGTCGTCAAAAGGATTTAAAGCCAGTTTGGAGAGAAGAGAGGGGAAGGAGCAATCTGCATCTGCCCAACTGGGGCTAGAAAGGATATGTCCCCTACTCTTGGGGGTCAGCGTGCTTCAGGAGACCTAGGGGTCTTTTCTGCTGGACCCCCAGGGCCTTCTGGTGGATCTGTGGGCTCGGAGGGCTAAAGTAGTTTCTGTTAGAGCCGCGACTTTCTCCATGTATATTTTTCCTCACTCATGTATACAGAACATATTTCATATATATACTTTTTTTTTTTTTTTAACTTCAAGTGGGGGTCTACAAATTAAAAGAGGAAAAAAAGATTTCTGGATCCGAAAACAAGCTCAATGGAGAAAGCCATAGGGAACTCAGCTTCCAAACAAGCACAGGAAATGCGCCCTCTGCAAAGGGCGCCCTGTGCAGGCCGAGATATGGGACGGGAGCTTCCAACCCGAGCCTGACCGTCCGGCAGGCTTGGACCGCGGGTCCTTGCCTAAGGAGCGCTTTCTCCCCAGCCGGGGTGGTCTCCCCGGTGTGTGTGGCAAGCGGGAGGCCTCCGCGGGCGCCCGCTGGGCTAGAGCTGAATCGACCCGGCTCCCCCGACATGCGCTAGGGCCACAGCTCGCCGCCTCTTCCTCCCGGAGGCCACCACGAACCCGGTGGTCCGCGCCCCCCACCCGGCGCCTGCGCCGCCCCCTGGGCCCACACCCAAGGACCTAACTCAATTGCCCCGGCCTAATGAATAGCCGCGCGCTAATCGGATCTCCGGGCGCTCTCCGGGATTTACGCATCGCACCCGGGGCCGAGCGGTCGCTGCGCCGTGCCGCTGAGGGCGGCGGCCCGGGAGTGGACGGGAGCCCGGGCCGCTGGGGTCCCAGATACCAGCGTCGCCGAGCCGGAACCCTCGAGCCAGGCCCCGCGCCTCGTCCTGCGCCCCCGGCCCGGCCCGCGGAGCCCAACTTACCTGGAGCTCCTCCCGGCCGCGCCGCCCGAAGCGGGCGCAGAACTAGGCCTGGTCCCCGGTGGACGGGAAATCCCGGAGTCCCCGCCCGCGGCCCCTACCCCAGGTCAGCACAGCCCGCGGGGGGCGAGGCCGGCCAGGATGTCCGCCCGCTTCCCTTTTCTCTGTGGATTCCTTTGATCCTCTGGCTCTCCACCGCACCTCGGCTCCCGGGCTGCCGGGTCGGCCCGCGGGGATCCTGGAAACGGTCCCCAGCTTATCTCCTTTCATCAAGCGGCCTTGGGCCGCCTTGAAACCGCGGAGGCAGTAATTGCTTTTTTCAGGAGGCCCAGTGCGGACTGGACAACAGCCAATCAGCGCCTTGTTTACACTCAGTGAGTGACATCCTGCTGGCGGAGTGCCAACCAATCCCAGCGGTCCCGCGAGCCGGCTGGGGGGCGGAGACAGAAAGGAAACAACAGACTTGGGGTTAACCCCTTCGCGTCCTCGCCGGAAGCAGGCGATAAGGAAATTCTAATGCTTGTGAATGTGTCGGTTGGCATCTAGTTTAAATATCCTTTTTTTTTCTTCTTAACGCGGAGAAAGGGAAGTAAAAAATGATGTATTCCTCGTCACTAAGACATCACCTCGGCTCCGCGAGAATAAATACCATTTGGATAGGAAACCAAATTCTAACCAAGATATTTGCTTGCAGACTATTTTTTAAAGTGGTTTGATTCTGATTATGGTAATTGTCCCGCGGCTGTTTTCCACTGTAATGAGAATGCAACGGATATGCAGGAGGGCAGCTCTGAGAAATGCTGTGCCCCATCCTCACACCAGGACAACCTACCCCAAAATTATCAAGTGAGAAAGTATTTTTAAAACCTAGGAACAGATAGAAAATAGTCATCCTTGTCTTAACAACAAACCCTCGATTTTCCTTTTGATTGTTGCTCGGTTGCAAAGCCCCGTGGAGGGAGATAAAATTGAGAGCCTGCAGCTAGATGCGGGGAGAAAGGAGTCATCCTCTCGAGTCTTGAGGCAGGAGGAGGACAGGGCCGGATCCGCCGTTCAGAAGCTCGCGTGTCCGCGTGTCCAAGGCGTGAGAGGGCACGTATTCCTGGGCTCGGGCCTGAGCGAGCGGGGCAACCCGACGAGCCCATGTTCTGCCACTTGCCAGACAGATGCCAAGTATCCAAAAGGCATCTGCTTTTAGGGGTGCTGCTGCTGCTCCTGGCATTTTGTGCACCGGAAGCCAAACGTTAAACCTGCTGGATTTAAAAAAAAAAAAAAAAAGAAAAAGAAAAGCCTTCCCTGAGCTTGGACACGCGTTCTCACTCGCTTCTGCTTCCTCTCCCGCCCAGCGCCAACAGATTCCCATTCAGCAGCAATGATCTGCGCAGAGGAGCTGCGCAGTCGCCCGGCTTGAATTAGGCGCCATCGGGCTTGGTAGTAGCCCTGCTGCTTCCTGATTGGCAGCTCCCTGGCCCGGCGCCAGCCTATTGGGAGACCTGTTTACGCCGAATGAGTGGCACGAGCTCCTGTCCGTGGAGGGCCGCGCGGCCAATCAGCGCGCTGGCTGCTCGGGGGTGAGTGGCACGAGCTTATTAGTATGCAGGGTCCGTGGCTCGCAGCGCCGGGCTGCAGGCTTGAGAGCCGCTCTGGATGGGCTCGCTAGAGTCGTTGTCGTGGAAGCGGTGCATTTACAGTGCAACAGTCAGCACATTGAAAATACCAATAGGAATACAAAACAAAGTCACATTTACTGATTTAATTGTATTGCATTCAATTGTATCCAGGAAACAGCCTCCAGTAAGTAACTGAAATTGCTTTCATTTTTTTGTATTTTCATTATTTTATTTTTTATTTTGGCTTTGGGGATTTACATTTTTTAGCAAGAAACTCAGGATTGTGGTGTTAAATAATGTGTCTTCCCTTTTAAAAATCCGCTATAATGTCGTGAAGGCTTTTTTTTTAAAAGATGGACTATATATGAGCGTGATTTTTTTTTCTCTGAAAAATCCTATCGATCGGTTTGAAATTCCCCCTGTAATGCGTCCTTGCTTTGCTCTGAGCGCTTGTTGTCTCGATCGACACTCAGCATTAAAAATAAATAATCGAGACAGGACGGGAGCTACCGCAGCGTCCGGCGGGAGCCCCGCGGGTGGCTCCGGGTGGACAGTCAGCGAGCGGCCAGCTCTAGAGGAACCACGAGCGAACCCCGATTACTTGCTCCCCCATTTTGGTCCCCTCCCCCGAGCAGTCCTGCATGGGCCCCGCCCGGTCGCTCCGCGGCACAGGGAGCCGGGCGGCCACGGCCGCTGCCCAAAAGGGGCTTTCCTGGTCGCGGCGAGGGGTCGGAGAGGAGAGGCAGGGGTAATAGCGAGGTTTTTGGATTTCGCTTCTCAGAGCCTCGTTCATTTCTGAACCTTCCAGAGAAAATTCTTTTCTGTAGGAGTGGGGGTGGAGAATGGGGGCCGAAGCGCAGAGCGTCTTCACCGCGCGCGTTCGGGGCACTTTGCGTGGCGAGGTCCGCGGGCGGATACGTCCCGGGCGCGGAGATCCGGCGCCACCCCAGCTCGCGTGCCTCTCCGTCGGGGGAGGGGCGGGCGCGGCCGTTTCGCAGGGAGCGGGTTCTGCAGCGGCGCCAGAGCCACGCGCGCCCTGTGCTCGCCTGGCCTGCAGGCCTGTTGCGGACCCCTGGCGCTGCACACGGGGCCGCAAAGGCGAAGGAGGTTTTTAGATGGAAAAGTTGAAAAAAACGCAAACCTGTATAAGCCCGGGATCCGAGAGCGCGGGAAGAGGGGAACGGCGGCTCCGGGAGTCACGCCCTGCCACCTTGGGGAGGCGACGCGAGGTTCACTTCTTTCCAAAAGGCCCTTGTCAGCGATTCTCTGGCCTGCGCCGAGTCCTCTGTCCGCCACCGCTTTCACTGCGTTTGCTCCTTGGTTCAGCCCTGTTTTCGGGTCCTCCTCGGCGGCCTGTCCCAGGGCTGGGGAGAGGGTGGGCTCGAAGCTCCGGACGCGGCGGGTGGCGGCGCCGCAGCTCCTGGTCTCGGGACCGATTCGCAGCCTTGGCCGCGGTGGCCGCTCGCTGCCTGGTGGCTCGGGCTCCCGCGGGCAGGCGGAACTCGCGGCGCGGCGGCTCCGTAGCAGCGGAGAGCACAAAGAAAAGCCCTCGTCAGTCCAGCAGGAATCGCGGCGGCACACACCGGCGACTTAATCCACCTCTTTTGTGTAGAAAGTCGAGCAGATAGGTCGGAAAGGGGCAATTGAGCTAGCAATCGGCCCGCAGGAGGTGGAAGAGTAAAGTTGCTGCTTGGTCCCAAAGCCCGCGTCTCAAGAATCTCGAGCAGCTCGCGCTTTCTCGACAATTTCGAAATTTCTTAGTGGAAAGAAGGGGAAAAAAACCCCACAAAACAAAGACCGAGCACACACGACTCCCCCGAGGCCGCCGGGAAGCCTCGCAGCCCAGCTCGCAGCCCCGACCCCTCTCGGGCCCTCGGCGCCTTTGAAGCCGCAGGCCCCTGACCTCCCTCCCCTTCCTGCTTTCCCTTTGTCCTGCCCGGCGCCCTCCAGGACTTAGGAGGCGCCAGCCGGCCCTGGCGCGCAAGCCCCTCGCCCAGCCCCGCAGCCCCTCCTCTGACCCCGGCGCGAGCAGCCCCTCGGCCTGCTGCTCCCGGCCCTTGCGGCCTGGCTCGAAAGTCTGGGCGGCGGTAAGCTGAGTTGTTTGTTGGACCGGGGGAAGAGTGTGGATCCCCTGAGGGAAGGGAGCCCCAAACCCCTTTGTATGCAGTTTTGAGACAAAGAGAACTCACTGTGTAGTCCCGTTTATTTACAACGTAAAAGCTCCCCGAATAAATATTAAAAAAGCTTATCAGTTAAACAAATATGTATTCACTTAATACATTATGTTTTCGGTTATAGATTAAGTCAGACACAAAATAGTCTGCAAATAAGGTGTTGTAGAACCCAGAACATAAAATATAGCAATTTAAAATGGTATTTACAAAATAGAAAACATCTTAATTGCTTTGTTGTCACGGTGGGTCGGCTAAAGAAAACCACCAAGAGGCTTTCTGCAAACTTCACAATTAAGAATATCGAGCCTATCCATCTCCCTGATGTTGGAGGTGATTCCAAACATTAAAACAACGCATGTTTGAGAAATACGTAGAATGACAACGGGCAAGGACCTTTGGTGCCCTTTATAGCTCTTGCTCGAGTCCAGTCTGAAGCTGTCCCCTGGTTTTGCCTGGGAGTGGGCTCCGAGATGGGTGGGGGTGGAAGAGAAGGGAGGTGAGGGTCATTTTTGGGCAGCTCTGCGCCGGGGGGTGGGGGGGTGAGGAAGTGGGTGAAGGTCCGGGATCTGCTGAGACCTGGGCGCGGGTTAAGGCTTCGCTGGGCCAGGCAGGTCCTCCTGGGCTGCAGGGCCGAGCTGTAGCCTCAGATCCCACATCCCTGGCCGCTTGGCCATGCCGAGACTGGCCTTGGCTGGGCAGTCTCGGGCAGGCACTGAATGGAGAGATGTCGAGGGTGATTTGGGAGGCTGAGGGAGAACAATTTCTGACTCTCAAAGCCCCCAGTCTGCAGAGGAAGATCCTGGGCGAATCTGATTGGGGGGGTGGGGTGATTGTTCAGTCTCTTCAGGAAGCTCCAGGCTTGGGGACAGCAGGCCAGGCACTGCGGCGTGGCGGCCCAGGTGATGCTGGTGGCGGTCATGGGGCGCCCGGGGCACCCGGGAGCCGGCTCGGGTCTTGGCACAGTGCTAGCGGGGGGAAGCTGGTCCCATTGGGGCCGTGGGGGGGGCGACAGATTCAAAGGAATGGACTGAAAAGACGCATGGGGGGATGGGAGAGGGGAGGAAAGGAAGGTTATAAAAAAACTCTTGAGTTACAATCAATAAAATTACTCGCTTAATTAGCATGGTTATTCGGTTAAACGGAATGCAGTAAAAGCTGGACCTCAGAATGACGGGCAAGGGAAAAAGAGAGCGTGGACCCCAGGCCTTTTCCTCCGAGACACCTTTGGGCAGCGGGGGAGGGGAGCGGGTGTGCGTGTGAGTGTGTGTGTGTGTGTGTGTGCGCGCGCGACTGTGCGTGATGGCTTCGCAGATTTGGGTTTTTATCACCCAGTGGAGCCAGCAGCTTCTTCGACACGGAGCCCTTAGTGTAGGGACCCGCGGGGACGCGAAGGTGAAGCAGCGCGCAGCGTGGCCGGGTCGCCCCCTGCTCCTCCAGGCCCAGCGTAGCCAGGACGGTGCGTGTGCACGCGGGGACCTGGGTGCAGGGCGGCCCGGGTTGCCCAACGCGCGTGTGTGCGGCAAGGAGACGCACCGAGCCCTCCGGGCCCTGGCTCCGGCTCTGACCTGAAGGGAGGGAAGCGGGGGGAGGGGGCGGACCCCGGGCCAGCCGAGCCCCCGAGTCAATGAGTGTTTTCTGCTTGCTTCCGCAGACCATGGACGTGCACGGCGGCCGCAGGCTTGGTGCTCGGCCGCCCGCCGAGAAGCCCAGTCCGCCGGCGTGCTGACGGGCACGCCGCCCCTGCCGCCAGTGACCCCGGACACCGCCTCCTCCGCGCCGCCCGCGCGCCACCGGCGCGCCCTGTTGCCCCCGGGCCCCGGCCGCGCTGCTCCCGGGAGGCGGCGGCTGGCCGGGGCCGGGGCCGGGCATGGATGGCCGCGACTTTGCGCCGCCGCCGCATCTCCTGTCGGAGCGCGGGAGCCTGGGCCACCGTGGCGCTGCAGCCGCGCGCCTCGCCCCGGCCGGTCCCACCGCGCAGCCTTCAGCGCACTTCCAGCCGGGGAAATACTTCCCGTCGCCGCTGCCCATGGCTTCGCACACAGGTCAGTGCCCATGCTCGGCGGGTGCGGGAAGGGAGGCCCACGGTGCAGTGGGGACGTTCGGTGAGGATGTTTGATAGTCGGACCGGCGCCCGCCCCTCGGCTCCCGGGAGCAGTTCTCAAGCTTTGGTTTCATTTCCCCGCCGGCGCGGAGGGGGTTTAGCTCCCTGCCAGTCCAGGAGCCTGGTCCTAGTAGTGGTTTACAGCGGCCTTTCCTGGGGCTCCCCCGGGGGTCTCGGGCAGCTCGGCAGCCGGCTAAAAATAAAACCTTCCGTTTCTGGCCACCCACCTATTCAGGCAGAACTAAATTCCGAGAGAACCTCTTTTTTTGCGTTCTCCATTCGCCTCCTTAGGATGCTCCAGGGCTCGGACTAGGAAGCGCTGTCCACGGGAACCGAGAGACTGTGTGGCTGGGGGAGGGGGCCCGGCGCGGTGCTGGGCACGGCAGATTAGGGCGGTGTGCGCGGGGCGAGCGCTAATGGGGACTGCTGGTGTAAGACGAGCAAATCCTGTTTCTATATAAAGCCTTGAAGTGTCAGGGCGAGAATGGGTTTGCAGGGGATGCGTTAGCTTTAACAAGTGCCTCTGGTATCTTGCTAAAGCCGGACAAAGCGTGGCCAGAGTGCGGCCAGCAAACAGCCCGCACCTAGGGAGGGCAGCGCTGCGCCGCTCTCCGGATTTCGGTGCAGGCGAGTGCGCGGTGAGTGTGCCCCAAGAGGAGACAGCCTGAGGCGGCCTGTGGGCGCCCAACTTGCCGACTCCTCCGTGGACCGCGCACCTTGCAACCCGAAGTGTCCGTCCTTGGCAAAGCCCACCCAGGCCTCCCTCATTTTGGGCGTTGATCCTGGCGTTGGGGGAGGTCTGGGAGAAGGGCCACCTCTGCACCCCTCTCCCAGGAGGGCTTAGGGGAAGCACGAGAGGCTGTGTGTGGGACAAACTGGTCACCCCGCAGATCGGTTTGATTTTAGCTTGTTATAAACATCAGAAATGTTTGCAGCTTTTTTTCTTTATATTTGGCAGTAACAGTTATTATTGCTAGCTTGATGTACTGCGAATACTAATAAAATTATATCTGCTTTAATGGGATTACGATTAGTGTGTGGATTAAAACGGATGGCACAGACTGGGCTAGAAAGGAAAACGTTGGAAAGGAAGGCAGTCGAAAAGAAAAACGTACATTTCCTTTTTTAAAAAAATTCAAAATTGCCTAATTACTAAGGGGCTACCAGCATGTGCAGCTTAAGGGCCCTCCATGCTCACTCGGTCTGGGGCTCCCTGCGCTCCCTGCCGGGTCAGCCCCACTCTGCCCATTTCTTTTCCAGCTGGAGCCTCTGGCCAAACTGTGCTGTTCTCTCCGCTGCTCTTCCTTTTTCTTTCTCTCCCTTTCTTTATCTCCAGATTTATAACTGGAAAGAGAAAAGTACTTGCCTGAGCAATCGGTGATTTAGAAATACCCCTTCTGCTGTCTCTGCGGTTATTAAGTGCCTCTTCGCACCCTTGCGCTGAGATGCTGCCCACCCAGAGCAGGCCCCACTGGTCTGTGAGGGAGGGGGTCATGGTGGCTGCAGGGGACAGTTCCCTAGTTTCCCTGCTAGCCCCAGCTTCTGGCTGCAGTTCTGTGGCCCCCTCTGGGGGGTGGGGAGACCTGAGCCTTCAGGCAGGGGGATGGGGAGAGAGCTGTCCTCCTCCTCCAGCATGCAGTGCCCTCTAGCCTAGCAGGTCACAGTGCCACGAGGGGTGGGGTCCCTGACATCAAGGCTTTCATGGGGGTGTCCAGGCGGGCTGGAGGCTATCCCCTTTGGGGAGGCCAGCCCAGGCCAGACTCCCCATCCGTTCAGGTCACTGCTGACTCCCGACCCCATTCACCAGCCCAGAGCTGGGCCAGCTCCTGGTCGGCCGCCATTTCCCCTTTCCACCCTTGTTGCCAGATCTAGGTAACACCCAGTCCGGTGGGAGCATGGTGGGGTGGCCTGGACCTTTGTCTTGTTCATTCTAAGTTTGACCACGTGGTTCTTGGAGTGCAGGCCACAGAGGGCTGTGAGGAATTGTGCTGGGCTGTGGACTGGCCTGTGTCCTTCATCCCTGTTACTTGACCCCACACCCTCCCTACTACCCCCATGCCCTGGGGGCTCTAAAGGATGCTGGAGGTCCCCCCAAACTCCCTCTTTTGGGGCTGGACTTGTCCCCTGCTCCTAGAGGCCCAGTTTCTACCCCCCTGGGGACTGGAGGGACCTATTGTGCTTGGAGATGTCTGATCTGTCTGTGATGGGAAGCCTTCCCGGCATGCAGGGGAGGTGGCTGCAGCTGGAAGCCTTTTACAACTGCAGAGAGCCAGGATATCATATTAGTTTTTAAGATATCACTACATGTATTTTTTGAAAGGAGTTACACCCTGGGTCCCTTTGCCTTAGTCTGTGTCTATATAGGATCTAGTTTAGACAGAAATAGGTGTAACGAAGTTAAACAATTTTTGTGTCTCATGTGTGGATTTCCGAATGGCCAGTTTGGACTTTCTTCCCATTTCCATGGATGCCCTGAGTTGCAGGCCAGCATTGCAGCAGCCTAGCTGGCTGTTCTAAGACAACTGCTCCAGTTTCTTCCCAGTGTTGGGCTCTTGCTGTGGCCAAGGACCCCAGCGATGCACTGGCTTTCCAGGAGCTGCCTCTCCTAGCTGCTCTCCCTGCCTGCGTGGTCTGGCACCACAGCCCAGGCTGGGCTGAGGGTCTCCCCACCAGCTGCCCTCCATTCCCACACAGCATTTGCACAGTGTCAGCCTGTGGGAGATGAGGGTGAGACGCAAGAGGCTCCAGGGCTCCAGGACTTCTCCTCCCATTGTTTTTCCAAAAATGAAAGTGCTTTATGTAGGGTTTTATGGTAAAGTGTTGTTCCAGTAACCTTGTCACCAAAAGGTGCAATTAAAATGTTTGGAACTATTATTTTTAGTGCAGTGTTAGATTTTGTCTCTAATACAGATGGTCTGGAGGCAAAGCTGTGAAATTGGAGGGGGGGCACACAAAAAAGAGAAAATCTACAAGAACCAGCCCAAGATTTCTCATCAGCGCTACTGCCTGGAGCAGTTGGGGATCTTGCCTGTGTGCCAAGGAGCCTTAATCAAGAGGCAGCCCTGGCCTGGGGGGAAGCCCAGAGTCCTGTGCACGTCTGGCCCCTCCCCCCTTCTGGCTGGGTCAGCTTTGGTCCTGTCCTCCTCTGAATGTCCCCCCTCAGGGCAGGGGCTCCACCAAGGGGCTGTTTCATGGCTCGGTTTAAATAATCTGAGTCCCTTCCCTTGTCTTTGGGCTCTGAATTGTCCCTGCCTGGGTAGCTAGGTGCCCTCGGCTGGGGTTGCTGTGGGACCCAAGCCCCTCTAGCAGGGAATTACAAACTTCCTTCCTGCTGAAAGTACTCAGGTAGCCAGTCTGGAAAAAATAAAAATAAAAATAAAATACCCCCCCAAATCCCGCCCAGCTCCTTAAGGAAAAAAAAAAAAAAAAAGAAAATAATAATTTCCTAGTGTGAAAAGACCCCATCCAGTTTTCCCTTCCCTCATCACGTGGGGGTTTTTTTGTAAAGGAAAAAAAGTACATTTTCGTAAATACCTCATTAACTCTATGACAGGATGGAGTGTCTCTGCAGCAGTTACCAACATTAAGTGGGTGTGAAAAGAGTTACTTTCCGAGGACTCTACCCATCCTGCTCCCTAAGTGACAAAGCTAGACATCAAAGCGGAGCTGCAGGAATCCGGGAATCTGGCGGCCAGCTTGGGGACTGGGCCGGCTGTGGCCGCACCGCCCCACCAAAGCCGTTTGTGGAATGTGGGTTTTTTTCCTCTGTGGGGCTTGTGCTGCCACCGTGTCTGATTATTCCTTTAAGGAGACACCGACTTTTCTATAGGACTATCCAGGTTACGTGAGCAGTAGGCAAATTAGTGGCCGAGGCGGGGAGCAGCAGCATTGTGCAGCTAGCACACCTCCCCTGGAAAACACGCGCACCCCCAAACACTCCCTGGTTATTCTTAGAAATCTCCCTCTTCTCCCGCTAGACAGGGTTCAACAGCCGCACAGACAGGACAGATCGCATAAGAGGTTGTTAGAATAACATGGATGAGGCTAAAAATACCCCTCAGAAACACACATAAAAAGCCAAATCCAACAACAGAACGAGCTAAAAATATTTCAGGCTTTGGCAAAGAGCACGGAGTTAAATAAATTATACAAGAGCCATTCATGGGAGCAAGTTGACTTTCTCTCTTACGGGAACTTGGTTCAAGCTAATAAAAATAATAATTTACTGGCCACTGAGCTTTGCATGAGTTTAAATTTAATTGGTGGGGCTTCTGGCGTTTGTCACTTCTTGGCGATTAGTGGGCTTGCCCTGGCCTGGGGAGGGTTTGGGAGGGGTGCGGAGGCCAGGGTCCTGGAGAAGCAGGGCCCAGGATGAGGGCAGGGTCCCCCGGAGGCCAGAGGAGCAGGAGTGAGGCTGCTGGGGGTCTGGGAAGACAGAGCAGGAACAGGCAAGGCACGGCTATTTTAATTTGATAAATGATCGTACACCTTTAAGAGTGTGTTTTAACAATCAAGATACACTCCAGCAAGTTGATAGGATGTTCACTGTCAACTTACATATGTCATCAGAGCGGGCTGTGAGTATAAATAATGTGCACACGAGCGCTTGGTATGCCTGCAGCCTCTCCTGGAGGCCGAGGCCAGCAGGTAGCACCTGGTCCCCTCTCTCAGTGTCTGAAGACCATAGCCAGAGGACAGGAATGAGGGGCACTGAATGCTCCTTTCAGCTCGGCAGATTTGGTCTGGGTCCCTCATTCTGGGGAGTTCCTAGGTCTCCCCACCAAAATAAGAGCACCAGGACTCCTTGCTCAGAGAAAAACACTGTGATGATCGGAGGGAGGCAGCAGATGTTGAAACGAAACCATTTCCCAGGAATCCTAAGCCTCCACTCTGTGACTGAGGTCAAGATAGGCCCCTTTGCTCTCTGCTTTTCCTTGGCTGTTCCCTAACTAAACACTCCCCAAATCCCAGCTGGCTCTCCTAACTCCCTAAGGACTACGTTTCCCAGAATGCCTTGGTCTAGCTCCAGGGTCCAGCCTGGGACCTTGTGTGTCCCTGCTCTGGGAATTCCCAGGCACAAATAGAGTTCAGCCCATGCCACTGGGAATAAGTGCTTTCTGGGCCAGCGGAAGGAGCTGTGGTCCTCACCCCAGCACCCCCTTGCCCTTTCTCCTGGGAGGCCTCTGGCCACCTGGCTTCCTTCCTACCATAAATATCTGCGTGTAGACCCCTGAAAAAATGTAGCTGCCCTTCTGCCCCGCCCCCTCCACCCTGTGCCACTGCTGCCTTGAATGTCAGGCCAGAGACCCATGCAAGATTGTCACCAGGCCTTTGTGGCACGTGCCTGCCTTTGGAAAAGCCCTCTTGAATGGTGCAGTGCCTAGGGAGTCCCACTTTGGGGTGGCGGCCCCCACCTTGCCCTGCTTACATCCCCAACTCACAGCTGTGAGTTACAATTTAGAGATTTCCAAAGAGGATCCCCCCGCCGGGGCCCTGTAGAGGAAGGCTGCTGTCTTCACCTGCCCTGAGGAGGGTCTCAAACTCTCAGGCGGGCGCCTCCTGGAGGGGGGTGGCCTGCCCCAAGCACTCCTTGGAAAGGCTCCAGAAGGACGCCTTGGGTGTGTGCGTCTCTTGTTGCTTTGTAGACATGCTGTGAACGGGCTTTAGGATGCAGAGCACATGCCCTGTCTGTGGCAAATAGGTCCCTTGTTCTGCCCAGTGTCCACCCCCGCCACCTGCCAGGGAACAGTTCCCCTGGCCCCATTAACCCTTGGGACCTCATTTTTTCCCCACCATAGACGGGGTGTAACAAGCAAAAACCAAAATCACAACCAGCAGGCAGTATCTAGAAAATCGCCCGAGAGGCCGGCGGTGCTGAGGAAGCTGGGGGCCTCGGAGGGCTCCAGCTTGGGATGGTGCTCCACTGTGGCTCTGATGTTCTGCCCGCTGACGTTTTTATGGGATAATATACCGTTTAGATCACGCGGGTCTATTTGTCAGTGGGCTGTCCCTGTTTGTCATAATATATAATATCACGGCCTCCTGTGGCCTGGTGAGCAGCTGCCACCGCAGGTTCTGGGGACTGGTGGGTGCTGGGCAGGGGGTGCCCAGGCCCTGGTTACAAGGTTTATGCTGGATTTGCAGCGAGCTTCAGGCCTGGCATACCAGCACGCTGCCCGAAGCTGAGAGGCAGCAGGCTGGCATCCGCTGGTTGCTGCTACAGCTGTCCTGCGATTAGGTTCCAGATTGGTCCAGCCAGGAAACGTTTCCTTCATGCCGACCTGGGGGGAGGAACAGGTGGGTTCGGCTCCTGCCTCCCCTGCCCCTCCTTCCCCCCCCTGAACAAAGAGACCTGTGTTTCTGGACACAAAGACTTTGAGGCTGGCTGTGGTGCTCCCTTCTGCTGTGTTGGTGGAAGACCCACTGTGTGCCAGGGACTGGAAAGATGAAGCCGCCTCTTCCCCCGACCTGGGCACAAGGACTTAGTTCTCCAGGCAGAAATTCCAGAAATGTGGGAGGGCAGTGAGAATGAGGTGTCTCTGATTGGGACCTCTGAGCAGTGAGTGGTCTGGGGTCCCTGAGACAGAGGGTGATAAGGGGGAGTGTTTTTGGGGGCACCCACCCTTAACTGTATTAGATAAAAAATACGCCAGCCCGCTGTTGCTTTCATGGACAAATCTGGAACCTAATCTAGCAGGGCAGCTGTAGGCCCAGTGGATGCCAGCCCGCTGCCTCCCGCTAGCCCCCTTTCCCTCCCCCGCCTGTCCTTCTGTGGTGTCTAAGGGATTTCTTTCTTTTCTTTTTTTTTTTTTGTGGGTACCGGGGGTCGACCTCAGGACCTCACGCGCCAGCAGGCGCCCGTACCGCTGAGCGATATCACTGGCCCTTTTTTCGTATGTGGGATCCGGGAGTCGAACTCAGGCCCTCGCGCTTGCCAGGCAGGCGCGTATGCCGCTGAGCCATCTCACTGGCCCTCTAAGGGCTTTCTTTCCCTGTCCTTCTGGGAGGTATCATGGAGCCTCCACCCCAGAGCCAGGCTTGCAGGGCCCTCAGGACCAGTGTGTTGAGCGGAGCTGCAGTGGGTGAATGGATTCAGGGAGGGAGAGGGCCAGCTAAGGTGAGCAGGTTGGGCACAGCTAGACAGAACCTGCAGAACCCAAGCCCAGGGTGGGGACGCCGTGGTAGGCTTGGGGAAGGGGTTGCACGGCTAGGTGGGTACCCCTCAGGGGCTGGCAGGGGTTTCCTGGTCCTGCAGATAGCCAAGTCGTGTCTCCTTCACAAGGCCTGCACTGTGGATCCTGACATAAATGTCCCAGCCAGCCCAGCCACCATGGCTCTTGGTGCAGTCAGCAGGCTGGCTAGTAGTCCACCGCACTACTAGCTCACACCTGCCTTTCTACAAGCTCACGCTCACTTGCACTTCGGTTCACACTAGCCCGCAGTGGCCTTCGGGGAGCTGCATTCCAGCAGCCCTGGCAGAGCCAGCCTGCCCCACGATGGGACACAGCCTGTTCCTTCAGCACGACCTTCTTCCCTGCTCTGTCCTTTGGCTCCTGGCACCTGCGGGGGGAACCAGGCCACAGGTCCCCAGTGACCTGCTCCCCAAGGGCACAGCCCCTCAGTCCCCCATCATTCCCCCTCTGTATGCTGAGGATAACCCCCTCCCCCGGTCTGCTGAACTTGGCCAGGCCCTTTCCTGAGCTCCCGCTTTGCATGAAGATGTTCTCAGGTCCAGCTCATCCAGAATCTCTGAGCCAGCGTGTCCCCCTCTGTCAGCTCCCTGCCCTGTCCCCATGCCCACCCCAGCCCAGCCATGGGCCGCTGCTGTGTTTATCCTGCCCCAGGGATTCTCAGCCCCTGTCCCCAGATTGGGTTGGTTGTAGCTGCTGTCACTGGCCACCTCCTCACACCCCCTACCCGTTTTAGCCTGTTGTTCCTGAGGGTTCGCCACTCTCAATTGCCATGCACCCTGCCACCTGGAACCGCCCCCTCCTGGCCCTTCACCTGGGCCCCACCCAGAGGTTCTGACCTACAGGGGGACCAGGGTTCTGATAGCCCTGACGATCCTTTCACAGCTCCGAGGAGATTCTGATGTGTGTCCAGGCCTCCTGAGCCCAAACACACCCCACAGCTGTCCACGGGGCCACCTCCCTCACCCCCTGAATCTCATGTCTAGCTGGAGCTTTCTGGGGCAGTGGGACCTCCTGGGCCAGCCCCATGTCCCTTCCCCTCCATAGCCCTGAGCCCCATACAGGGCTGTCCCTCACAGCAGTCCCTGACCAGTGTGCTCAGGCCAGCGCTCTTGCCCTCCGTCGGGCCACCTTTCGGAGGGTCAGCAGGCTCCTGAGTCTGGGGTGTCTCCTGGCCCTTTGTACTCCCAGGTCTGGGTCCCACCACAACTGGCCTCCCTGTCCCCAAGCTGCCAAGGGCTGTACAGTGAGGCACGTGTTTGTGAGAGCCTTGCTTGGTTTTTCCCCTGCTGGAAAAGAGGGAAGATAAACCATTAATGAGGGAACTAAGTTCCAGAGATGGTGAAAGCTTCCACCAGGGTCTCAGTTGGCCCCTGACCCTGGTCCCTTCATTAAAGACCCGGGTACCTGCCCTGTGACCCTCAGGAACATCTTCAGTCGTCTGCAGAGGTTCTAAGGCTGTGCACTTGGCACTTTCAAAGGCCTCAGTCGAGCAGGTTGGCAGACTGAGCTGTCGCCTCTACTAGAGTGTCCTGTGGTATCTGAGATATGGGGGTGTCCCTTCTGGAGAGGCTGCCCCACCCTGCCGCTATGAAGGAGGGGCCTGCGGGGGGCCAGGGTTGGCGGGGGGCATCAGCTCCTGCCTCCTGCTAGGAGTTCTGCATGGTGGGGGACACACCTATATCTGGAAGCAAAAGTCAGTGACTGTTGGAGTTACAGGGTACAAGGAGCAGGGGAGGAGGGACCCGGGGGTTACCCTCCCCAAGGTGGCAATATATGTGGCTGCATATGGCAGGGGCAGGCGCGCACACGTCAGGAAGGAAGAGGGACCATGTGTGCATCTGCAGTCATCCCCATGCAAGGGGACAGTCGGGACCCGAGAGAGGAGGGGTGGTGAGCAGGGGCTGTGAACCTCTTCCCTGCCCCCCACCATGTCTCCATGCACAGGCTGCCACCTGGAGCATCTGCCAGGCAGCTGGGCTGGGCCAGCAATGGGGAATGGTCGTGGCACCAAAGATTTATGTCACCAGGTCACGGTGCCACCACCTTGAGCCTCCAGAGATCCCTCCTCTGCCTAAGGTCCCTGTGGGCTGTGGTTTACTCAGTGCGTGCTGGGCCCTGACAGTTCAGCTACCAGACCTTCCCTGAGTCTGTCTCCTGCCCCTAAGGTGGGTTACAGCTATCCCCCACTGAAGGGCTCTCTGGGACTTGGGGCACTGTCCTGGCTTGACTGCCCTTCCTTTGTGGGCTTGCTAGCCTTCCCTGTCACCTGAGAGCTGGTCCAGGACCCCCCCAGAGCTGACCAGACCCACACCAGTAGCCTGGAACCCCTAGGCCCTGAAAGCCTAAAGGCCTATGGGTCAGGCCAGAGACTGGGAACCCTCCTTGTCCAGCCCCATCCTCGGAGTTCAACTTGGCCTCTGAAGCCCTGAGGCCCTAGTCCGGCCTCACAACTAGGACCCACGGGGCTTTGGCTCCAGTACCCTGCACAAGTCCAGCCCCCGTCACCACCACCCTTGCCCTCAGTGTGTCATGGTGAGTATGATATGGCTGGAGTAGGCCCACATCGCCCTGCCCTGGGACTCTGGGCCTGAGTAAGGACGGCCGACGGACCCTGGAGCCCCAGGCAGTGCAGTGAGGAACCCCTGAACCACCAGATGGAGTGCAGGGCACGGAGGGGCTCTTCATGGACCACCTGGTCTGCTGTGCTCTGGGACTGCAGGAACCCCACTTCCCCCACAGCAACAAAGACAAGTAAAACACTAGCAGGCCACCTGGGCCAGGAAGCTGGGACCCTAGTCACCCTCCTCTTCCACACTAGCTCCCAGGGTGGCTGTCCCAGGCCCCCTTCCTCTACCCCTTCTGATGGCCCAGACAGGAGTAGAGCCGGACCTATGTGTGGTTGCTGGGATAGAGGACCAGGACTCCCACTCATGTCTGCAGAGGGTGACAGGGGACTCCAGTGCCTCTGACTTGTGGGGGGATCCCGGAGTGCATAGACCTCCTTGTCCTATCTGGAGAGAGAAGCAGCCTGACTCCTGCGCGGCCCCTATGCTCTGTCTAACCGGCTCCCTGGGCACCGTGGTCACTACAGGCCAGCAGGTCACCATGTGGGCAGTTTGCCTAGAAGCCAGTCCCTTTTCTGAGACATTTTGCATCCCTTTGGGTATCCTAAAAATAAACTTTTAATTTGCTTTAAATTAATGTTAAAATTAAATCTAAATTAAATTGTAATGCATCTTTAGGCTAACCCTGAAAAAACCCTTAATGTGTGTGAATACAGATAAAAATTAAAGAAAAGGAGGAAACTGCCCACAAGGCCATTTTCATCTTTCATGACATGGTGCACAGTTGGTGGTAAATATTTAGTAAAAACCCAAATTACCTAAATCCAAAAGCCCTAAGGTGGAGAGGGCTGGGAAATACTGAAGTACCAGAGAGCAGGTACAGGTGTGGTGGCCGCGCATGCCCCACTGCCAGGGACTGCTTTTCCATCATGGGCCCTTAGGACCTGTTGGCTGGGCATCACCTGGGGAGGTGTCCCCCGAGTCTGCATTTGCAGTTTTTCTGCAGAGGCAGGTCTGTCCCCTGTGTTGCTGACTCCCTCCTGGGCCTTACTTCACCTCTGTTCTGGACCCCCCAACCCTCCCTCCATTAACTGGTCTCCGGGTATTAGGTTAGCTATTGCTGTGTATCAGACTATCCCCAAATTCAGCAGCTGCAAACAACAAATGTTTGTTACCTTACAGTTGTATGCGCTAGGAATTGGGGACACAGTGATAGATGGGCTGTGGGCATCTCAAAGCGCAACTGTGGGGTCACCTTTCAAGGTTCCCCTCTGGCTGTCTCCAGCCTCTGGTCCATTCTGGCTGCTGGCTGGAGATGGCTCCTTCCCATCGGGTAGCGCTTGGTGTGGCAGCGAGCTCTGCTTAGCACAAGCGATGTGGCCCGTGGTCTTTCTGCAGCAGCCTTGCCTCAGAGTGGCTGTCCTTTGCTTTCGCCATATTCTATTCACAGAAGCAAGTCTGGGTCCTGTGCACACTCAGAGGAAAAGATGACATAAAGTAGTGAGTCGTGGGGTCGGGCTCATTGGAGGCCATCTCACTCCTTCTGTGGCCATAACTCCCCAGGCTGGATGTCCAAGGTCCTCCTGACCCTACATGTCCCTCCTACACCTTCCTCACCCTCCCCTCCCAAGTCCCACCAGCACTGCAGGCCCCGAGCCCCAGCCAGGACACTACCATCTACCGTAGACCCTGTGACATCTGATTGTGTGGGCAGCCTGCTCCTGGTTGGGCCGCCAGCAGGTGGAGTGAGCTGGCCCTGCAGCACCCCAGAGGTCTGTTGAGAGCCAGGGTCACAGGTCAGTGTACTTAGCTGCCTGTGTATCCTCGGATTCCAGGCCGGACTGGGTGAGTGTGGGTGACCCTGGCACAGGGCAGCGGGCACTCAACCCATCTAATGAATGAGCTGGGGTCAGATTTCATTCTCTGGACACTACCCAGGGCCTGCTCTGTGGCTTGGACAATGGGGGTTTGTGCCCTCCAGTCTGGGGCAGTTCTTTCTGCAGCTGTTTCTATGCCAGCTGCCTGCCCTAGCAGAGTCAGTGGGTGCCCGGGCCCACCCTGGTGCTCCCCCAGCCCACCTTGGGCCTGTCCAGGCTCTGGGACAGACACTAGGCAGCCCCACTTCCCTGGGGCAGCAAGCTGGGCCTGAGCCTGGTTGGCTGGACCAGAGGTTCTGAGAGTTATGTGCATTTGGGGGTCAGTCGTAGGTCTCTAGGCCCTTAGAAGCTGTGGGGGACTCCTGAGGACTTCCAGCCCCGGCAGCCCTGGCCCTGAGACTCTGGCCCCTCACCGTGATCAGCCTGTGCGCTCACTCCCCTCAAGGCCAGGGAACGGTTGCCATCCATCAGTCACTTGCCACTCCACCCAAGGAGCAGGTCCTACCCCGGGTGGCACAGGCTCAGTGAGGTCATTTGCTTACCTGGTGGTCACGACACCTGGATGGATGAGGGAGCTCCTCCTGCACTGTCCCAGGCTGCTGCGGCCCCTGATGATCTGCCCTGCAGTGGTGGGTTGAGGATGAAGCCAGATAGCTGGGGCCTGGCTGTGCTGCTTGCGTTCCTGCTGGGTCTTCTCCCTGCTGGGTCTCCTGCTGGGGTCCAGGATGCCTCCCTTAGCTGGCTAGCTCTGGCCGGTCCTGGATGTCCTCCTCCTTCCTTCCTGGGGGCCCCACTCAGTGGGAATGGCGTCCCTGTCCCAGGAACTTCCTTCACCCTGCTCCCTAAGCATATTTCTCCCTCAGGACCTTGGGGTGTTCCTTGTATTCTGTTCTGTTGCAGCGTTGTCCTTGGAGACAGAAGCCTCCAGACTCTGTCCTTGGAGTTTGCAGCGGCCGTGACCTCTGATATCAGAGAGCATCCCAGAGCCAGAAAGCAGGGCGCCTGGGGAGGACTCCTTCTCTTGGAGTAGGAAAGATTAAAGTCACCATGCTCTGCATCTCAGCCACGCTATGTGGCCTCAGCTGCCCCAGCCTGTGTGTCCCCACTTGGAAGTCATGAAGGATACCCCAGGGCGCCTAGGAGGGGGTGTGGACTTGTGTCATTCCACAGGCCAAGCGGTCCCCACCTCTGCCTGGCTCCCCAGCACAGTGATGCAATCTTGCTGAGAAATAAGCAGTTTCACACTAACTGGATCCTGTATTTTTCCCGCTTGCCTTGTCCCTGCCTACCAGGCCCCTGCGAAGTGTTTCAGCCTCCTTATGCTTCCTCTGCACACACTCTCTGTGTGCTCTCCAGGGTGCTGTGTCCTCCCTACCAGGCTGCCCCCCATCCTGGGCCCGCAGATGTGAACTAACATGAGGCCAGGCGGCTGTTCCTGAGGGAGGCAGCCTGCACTGTCATGAACTTCCCCGCTTTCTCTTCCCACTTGCTGTTCATCTTGGGACTGACTTCCCCTCCCCCCGATTTATCCTGGGCCTCATGGCTGGCACCAAGGTGTAGCAGGGGACAGATGCCTGTTTGGCCCTTGGACCGACACCTGGGTGCTGAGCAGATGGTCTCTTGGTGGTTAGGAATTTCAGGGAGGGAGGCCTTCATTGTGAAGCGGGCTAGGCAGACCTTTTCAGAGGAGGCTGGGCTGGGTGTGACTGGAGAAGGATAGCACGCGTATCCCCGAAAAGGCAACACTGGAGCGCGAGCCTCAGAGTGCCTGGAGCCAGCTGTACCTGAAGCAGTTGCTTAGAAAATGAGGACAAAAGGCTGTAATGGCAGGGTGTATCTGACGAGCCCCTCACCCCTGCAGTGCTCTGGGCCTCAGTGCTCCTCCTGACTCCTTTGGGGTGCTGCAGCATGAGCCACCCCATTCTGGGAGTCAGGCCATTGGTCTGTACCTTTTGGGGGAGCAGGAGCTGGCCTGAGTCCTTGCAGTGGTCAGCAGAGCTCTCCCAGCCCCACATGGCAGCTGACTCCACCGCCAGAGGTGAGCACCACCATGTGCGTGGCTGTGCCTGCCCCCTGTCCTTTCTGCTTAAGCTGCTGACAGGCCAGCGTTCACCCTGCCTGGGCGCAGGGTGCCATGTGGGCCTGAGACCCGCTACGTGTCATTCAAGGGGCCTCAGATCCCCAGGCCTGCCTACACTCTCAGCCTGTGGCTTGACTTGGGGACACTTGGTGTCATCTGAGGGACACAGCTGGCTCTTCTCCACCTCTGGTAGACATGGTGCTCCCTGCCTGGAGTTGCCAGCCCTAGCCAGGCAGAGGGTCCTGCACGTACTTGCTGCAGCCTGGCCGCGAGTGGGTGGTCATGTTCGGTCCAGCGCTGAGTGCCTGAAGATGGCCCTCATGCTTGTGGGCTGGGATGGAGCCACTGCTTGGGGGCCAGGGCCCGGTGGGCACCCATGTGGGTGGCCTCCAGGGGGAGCTAGGGGTGGCTGGAGAGGAGCTAACTGTGTGCCCTGGGTCTGCGGCCCTGATTACCCATAGAGCCATCACGGAGGCCAAGGCTGGCCTGGCGCCAGGAGACCAGGCCTGGGACTACTCAGGAGACATGGGCCTCACGCCTCTGGGCAGGCCAGGTGGGGAATATGCACGTGGGTGGGGGGCCCCCACTCTCAGGTGCCCTTGGCCTGCACCTGTCTCCACCTCACCTCCGTGGATTTGTGGGGGAGTCATGAGTCATACACTGAGCAGGAGCTGTGGCTGGTCCACTGGGTAGGTAGGGAAGGCCTGCCGGGTGTGGGAGAGCTTCATGTTGCCCAGTTGGACCAGAGCCTCCAGCCCTGCCTATGGGGTCGCCCTGCCCAGGCTGTGGCTTGTATGTGTACATGTGTGTGCATATTCATGGTTATGAGTCTGTTGGTGTGTTTGTGAGTGTGTGCTGTGTGTGTACATGCACACTTAAGTGCATGTGCTCTGTGCATTCTGTTATGTTTCTGACTGTGTGTGAGACCCAGTGACAGTACTGCCACCAGGCCTCTGGCTTATTTCAGGCCAGTGGGAAGGGAAGGAGAAGCGTATGTTTTGGAGGAGATGCTCTAGCAGGCAGGAGTGGTGCTGACTAGCCCCCAGGACCTTCCCGTGCCTTTGCCTGCCCAGCTCACTGTCCTGCACGGCTTGGGGAAGACCTGGCCACTTGCCTACCCAGAGCAGAAACAGGGACACAGGGAACGTGTGAAGAGTGGGGAAAGAGGGGAAGCGGCCCCCACCCTTGCCTGCATGCCCTTGGGACACTCTGAGTCACTCCAGGAGGAAGGGAGTCCAGGGCCAAGCCGGTGGTGAGCCTCAACTACCCCGCCCCTCTGCCTTAGCCAAAGGGCTAAATTTACCCTTTTAATAAGAACCAGACTTATATCCGATTTTCCTTTTCTTTTATTAGTTCTGGGTTGTTGGTGGTTGGGCCTGTCCCTGTCATCGGTGTCTCCCAGCCGTCTCCTGGATTGCTGGGGTGGGTGGCTCAGCAACCACACAGCTTTCCTATTATGGCCTTTGAGGGGCTTCCTTGGGGCTAGCAGGGACCTCTGGAAGGTTCTTCAGGCTGGCTGAGGGGCTTCCCGGGTGATGTGCTCATTCCAGGCCCATCCTGTGTCCAAGGGATGGGCTGAGCCCTCCGCCCACTGCTTCACATTCTTGGCCTCCTCTGGCCCCCACAGCCCCCCAGGCCCTGCCTGCCTGTTCTTTCTTCCTGTGTTCCTCTCTCCCTGGGCCTGTGTCTGCCACCACCTCTGCGACCAGCATGGAGCTGCGGATGGTGGCTGGGGTGACAGGGTGGCCCCCTGGGCTTGTGCTGACCGTTGGGTTGGCTTAGAGCAGCCCAAGTGGAGTGAGCAGGCTGTACACCCTGACACTTGTGGCAGCCAGCTCAGATGGGTGAGAACTTGCCAGTTCCTAGGCCTGGCAAAGGGTAGCCCTGAAGGGGCATCTGAGATTGGAGCAGAAGGCTCCATCCTGCTTCTGCATGGCAGAGTAGAGATAGGCCTGGCCGTGTGGCTGCCCTCCAGAATCCACGACAGCTGAGGCAGGGCTGGGGTCTTAGAGCTGCAGCCTGGTGCAGACTGAGGTGGGAGATGAGTTCTGCCGCTGGCAGGCCTGGATGTGCCCCCACCGGGGTGGAGAAGGTGTGGGCAGACCAGGGCAGGGGCCTTGCCTGGGTCCACTCAGACAAGTGAGGGGATGCATCTCAGGGAGTTCTAAGCTCTGGGAAGCGGCTCGTTGGAGAACTGGGCCAGCCTGTGTCCCCTTGTCCCTGAGTGTGGAGTCCGGCTGTGAACCCATAGCAGTGTGTGTGCCCCACAGCCACAGACACACCCCCAGAGAAATAGGCACATGCGGACACACACCCCGTGAGTGCTCGTGGGCAGGCCCCGGGTCTGCCCACATCTACAGCACACGCTTCCCACGTGGGCTGGTGCTGGGGCCCTCACGGATTCGGGGTGGGCAGAGCATCACTGGCTGCACCTGGGAATCAGACCGTCGCACTCAGAGCACATGGTCCCTGGGTGGACTGTGGCCTGGCTCCAAGGCCCCTGGCCCAGAGCATCCAGTTTCCCGGTGGGCCTGGGTCCTCACCCCCGGCCCCTCCTCTTCCTCCTGGGCAGCCAGATGGGCAGACGCCACCCCTGCCTCCAAGCCGACTGGAAAGAGCCTTTCCCCGTAGGCACCCACAGGATCCTCCAAAGAAGCCCAGGGTGGAAGTTCTCTATCCTCTCCGTTTCCTGGAATGAGAGGAATGCGGGTGGGGCGGAGGCTGTCCTTCCTTCCTCCTCTCCTCTGCTCCCTCTGGGGTGTGGCTCTGCGTGGGAGGAGTGCTTTGGCTCCCCCAGCCAGGCTGACCATCACTCCAGTCTCAGCCTCTTGGTATCCCTTGTGGAGACCAAGGGACGGTTGCCCTGGGCCAGCTGTCCCCAGCATCTGGGCAGCCCTCCAGGGGGCTGGAGGAGGCAGAGCCGGAAGCCCATGCTAAGGGAAGAGGGGAGCCTGAGTGGGTGTGTGCAGGAGGGTGGGAGCTGGCGCGGGTGGTAGTTGCAGCCGCCAGACACAGAGCCGTGGAGGTCCATGCCAGCAGCCCGTCAGCTGGGCTTCCGGAAGCAGCAGGAGCGCTGAGAGCCTGGGAAGGGACTTGCTTCTCAGGAGCTGCCGCCATCTCAGTGAGCCGTGGTTGTTTGTTGTTGTTTTTTGTTTTTATTTTTGTTTTACAACCCATTTCACAGTTTCCAGAAAAGAAAGACACTGCCTCAGTGGCTCACTTAACTCAAAACAAATGCTTGTCCCCTGGAGCTCTGTTCCTTCCTATTCTGCACAGCTCAGGCTGCTGTCACAGGGCAGAGCTGGGACGGCCAGGCAGGAGAGCTGGCTGGGTGGGCAGCGTGCAGCCAGCACCAGTCTATCAGACAGCCAGGCCCAGCCTCTGAGGTGCCCAGTCCGTGGGAGCTCCCAGGATGGAGCATGCTCAGCACCCTTGGTCCACCCCACTTATGTTGCCACCTTGGCCACGGCAGGTGGGCCTGGCCACAGGTCGGCAAGAGAAAGGCTGAGCCGTTGCAGGTCTAGCCTGGCCAGGTGGGGCTGCTCTTCAGGGCGGACACAGCTGGTGGGACAGCACTCCACCTGGGGCTGGGTGAAGGCTGGGTTCTGTGCTCCGAAGTCCTCAGCGTGCCTAGCCTTGGAGCCAGCAGACCCACTTCACTTGGCACATGGGACAACGTCGATGGTACCCCATTCCTCCTGTGCCTGGCAGCCCAGGTTTAGGTGTGCCCTGTCTCCCCGTGCAGGTCGGCTGGTCTTGGGGTGTGGGGACAGCCTACCTCCCAGGGACCAGGAGGCTGTGCCTGAGGCGCCAGGCAGCCTGAGGCATGTCAGCCAGCCCTCCTGGCATGCTGGCTTCTGGAGAGGTTTTCTCGGCCAGCCTGGTGCCTGGAGCCTGGAGCCAGGTGTCCATGGTGTCCTGGGCAGAGCCAAGGTAGCCCTGGAACTGTGACCACAGCCGGGCAATGGGGCGACCAGTGAGGATAGATGTGCAGCATGGACTTGCCTGTCTTGGTGGCCAGTGACACTCACAGCTTTCAAATCCCTTTCCGGGGAAAAGCCCCAGTACACTGTAGCTCTGTGACAAGGGAGGAAGGACAGGCAGTGGGGCCCAGACGGGCTTTGCGGTAGGGCTGGGCCGCCTTGACCATGCACAGGGGCTGGCTGGGCAGCCTCGGAGCTGACAGACTCGCTTCACTTGGCACATGAGGCAATGTCATTTGTACCTGTTCCTTCAATAGCCCAGTGGCAGATGCAGGACCAGGGGTCTGGGGTGCTATGTTGTGTGGGCCCATAAGCCCCCCACCAGGGTAAGTGCCAGTGTAGTCAATGCCGGGACCCAGGTGCCTAGCCAGAGTAGGCCCAGGTCAAGCGCCCCTCCAGCATTCTTTGCCATCCCCTCCTGGGCTACTAACTGTAGCACCCAGTGGGCAAGGCCTTTGCCAAGAGGAAAGAGCTTCAGCCCAGTTCCCGGCTGGACTTGGCCCATGGCTGCAGTGCTGGCTGGGGCCCAGGCTACACTGGGATCCCAGGCAGCCACTGTGCTGACTCTGTTTGGGGTTGACTACTGGTCGGCAGCCGGGGGCTGGGGAGGTGGCAGCCAGGTCTGCCCACAGCTCTGCTGGCTGGGCACTGTACCATTGCCCAAGTCCTCAGAGGTGGGGGGCGCAGGAGTGCAGGTGCTCTGTCCTGGGGTTTCCTAAGCTGCTCAGGAACCAGGTGGGCTGGAGAAGACCTCAAGGAGCCAGCACTTCCCACCCCCACCCCTGGCACTCACTGCCCACCTGGCAGAGCCTGCAGGCTCTACTCCAGGTGTCCAGCCAGGGCCAAGATAGTGGGGGTCAGAGTGGGGGTCCCCAGCCATGCCCGCAGGCCATCCTAGTGCTGCCTGCTGGCCAGGGAGTGAGCCTTGCAGCATCTGCTATTGTGGGCCAGACTTGCAGCAGGAATAGGCAGCAGAGATGTCGGGGTTCTCAGACCCGAGGTGGTCCTGCTGGAATTGGGGGGAAGTGTTTGTTCCTCTGCGCCTCTGGAGAAGGGCGTGTGGCAGTGATCGCAGGGGAGTGGGATCTTTCGCTTGCTTTCCTGTGCTTTATTGCTTGGACTCACCTTAGTGGTGTAGAGATGTGGTGTCCTTGTGCCACGGACACAGAGCTCCAACCCTTGTTTTCAGCATGAAGGGGAGGAAGGAGTGAAGACCCATCTCCCAGGTGGATGGCCTGGCCAGGCACAGGAGGGACACTGGGGCCACAACCAGCTGCTGGGGAGGCTGCCAGGTCAGAGGATGGGGGCGTGGAGGTCCATCCGGTCTCATCCCCCTCATCTCTCAAGTCTCTGAGAAGCCCGCTAAAGAAACAGCTGAAGGACAGGCGGCATGGGGGCAGGAAGGCCACACAGGCTAGAGCTGCTGGGCGCAGGGCTCAGCCACAGCAGGGAGAGCAGCCTATCACTCGGGAGCCAGGCTTGGGGGGCTGGCGGGCTGCAGTGCTGCCCCAAACAGTGGGCCCTCCTTCTGGACTAGTGTCAGGACAGTGTCAGCAGAGCCCCTCCTAGGGCCAGGGTGGGTCTTCTGGGTGGGAATGTGGCGGCCTGAGATCCCAGTCTGGACTCTGGCTTGGGGTCCACCTTGGGAGGTTCTGGGGGGTCGGTTGGCCAAGATTTCCTGCAGTTCTCAGAGCCCTTAGGGAATTCTGTGGGGCCTCAGTTTCTCTTGAACCACAGGCTCCGTGGGATGCTGAGCTGTGGGTTCTACTGCCCCGCCTGCCTCGTGTGGGAGAGCTCAAGGTGCAGGGTTCCCAGGCTGAGATCCTGGAGAAAGTTTTTCCAGACCTGACTTTTGGACTCAGTTGCTTCCCACTGTCCTGGGGAGGAAGGGTAGGTGGGGCTTCCCTGGGAGGCTGGGGAGGGGGGAGGCCTGGGGGACTTGGGGCAGGCCAGGGTGGGGCAGAAAGTTTGCAGCTGGGGCAGCCACACTCATCCCACAGGCATGCCCCTCCAGAGTCCCCAGAGTGGGGGCAGGGAGGCTAACTTCCCTTCCTAGCCCAGAGTCCCCTCCCCTAGCTGGACAAGCCTATGGTCTGGCAGGGGCCCCTGGCAGTCTCAACCCTGCGGTTCGGGAAGTCCCTGGCTCCTGGGCACCTTTGGCCTACTCTTCCTCTCCCTGCAGAGGGGCCCCTCGTAGCCCCTTCCTCTCTGGCCATGCCTGGGAAAGCTCCCTCTCCGTGGCACATGCCCCATCCTGTCATCCCAGGAGGGAAGGAGCCGCCTTCTGGTGCCCAGCCTGGGCTGGGAGCTGGCAGAACATAGCTTGGTTACCAGGGTCCCGAGGGGCGTCCCCTCTCCCCTGGCCTGGCCGCCTCTCTGCTGAGTCACCTCTTGTCTGGGAAGCTCCCAAGGCCCAGCCAGGCGGGATGAGGTATCACAAATTCACCAGTTCCCTTGCCTCCTGGGCGGGAAGTAGCTGCCCTGACTCACCTTAGGCTGCCTGCCACCTCCCAGGACCCAGAGCCCATGCAGCCCCACCAGGCCCTGCCCTGCACTCCATACCCCTCAGCCTTGGGATGGCCCCAAGCCAGGCTCGTTGCGCAGGGATAGAGATGACAATGCATAAGGGCACCTTGCCAGGGTGGGGGCCAGCAGTGCCGTCTAGACCACCCAGAGTGACCCCATATGCAGAGTGCTCGCAGGCATATATGTCATGCAAGTATAAGAGCTGGTAGGCATGGCAACCAGGGAGACTCATCAGCCTGGCCTTGGCCACTGGACTCAGCAGGGAAGGGGCACGGCTGTGAGCTGTGAGCGGAAGATGTGGCAGGCTGGGGGACAGAGAGAGTGGGGTGGGCAGGCTTCAGAGGCTGCCCTGGGGCCAGCAGCAGGTCACCATCTCCCGCACTCCTAGGCTACCAGGGAAAATGCCAAATGTGTTGGCCAAGCTGAGGAAGCCTCTGGCTGCTGCCGCCCGAGCCCCAGATAAATAGCTGTCTGCAACTCTATGCCAGCCCCATCAGCCTGACCCTGAACAACATCGAGGGGACTTCAACATTTGATCTATAATGTTCCTTCCTTTCTCTTTCTTTCCCATTTACATTTTTCCTCTGACTCACTTTCTCCCCTTGCTCTTCTGGGACTGGGCACCCTATTCTGAGTAACGAGTTAATTGGACTGGGGAGAAGGATGAAGACCTCACTTTGGAGAAAGGCCCATTCCATGCTGCCCAGGCTGGGTCAGAGAGCTTGGGACCTCTGGCTGGGGCCCTGCTGACCGGGATATTTCAGGGAGGCATAGGCAAAACATTTGGCCAAGTCCACCTGCATCGAAGAGGCCTGAGGTAACCACTGCATCCGAAGGAGGCCCACGAGGTAGCTCGTTCCCTGTGGCCCCTCCGTGCTTACTTCGGACTGTACCCAGCACCTGGCAGATGGTACTCGTGCTGATGTCCTCATTGGTGGTGGCAGTCACGAGGACGTGACAGGTGGTAGCGCAAGGTGATGTCAGTGCTGACAGTGGTAATGGCGATTACGGTGGCGGTGCTGGGTGGTCGGTGGTGTGGTGGTAATGGTAGTTGGTGTATAGTCATGGCGGAGATGATGGTGAGGTGGTTGTTGGTAGTGGTAATGTGGTTGGCCATGGTGCAGTTGGTGGTGGTGTGGTCGTTACTGGTGCTGGTGTCGTTGGTGTGGTGGTGATGGTATTGGTGGAGGTGATGTGGTTGGTTGCGGTGGTGGTGACGTAGTGGGGACAAAGGTGGTATTTCTTTTCTTTTTTTCTTTTTCTTTTTTTTTTTTTACATAAAAGTGTTATCTTTGGTTTTATAATAGCAGGATGGTGTCAGTCCTAAGGTGCCTAAGGCACACAGAGGCCCAGGACCCTGATGCCATTGTCACAGGCCTGTGAGAGCAAATTTTCCTGCTGTGGGCTTCTTGGATATTTAAAGACAAAGGCCCCTGGGGAGCTTAGGGGTGGGGAGGCACCCTGGGCAGTGGGTGCTCCCCCTAACCCGAGCTGTACCCTGACGTACACTGGACCCTGTGTCCACAGCCAGCAGCCGCCTGATGGGAAATTCTCCAGCGTCCTCTTTTATGGGCAGCTTCCTCACCAGCAGCCTGGGCTCGACGGCTTCCACGCACCCCAGTGGCCCCACCTCCTCCCCCTCTGAGCAGGCCTACCGTGGCTCTCACCCCGGCACCTCCCAGATCTGGTTCTCCCACTCCCATGAAGGTAAGTCGAGGTCCTAGGCTCCTCAGTGCAGCGCGGTGGCCACATGACTGACTACGGCTAACCCTGCCAAGCATGCCATGGTGGGGGCTGCTCCCTGTGCAGGAAGCCCCTTGGGGGAGGTGGTAATTGATTGCAAACAGGGGACAGCCCTGCTAGGCACTAGTCTTGGCCAGATGTGTGCTCCAGATGGGCAGAGAGGGAGGAGGGGGTAGGGCAGGGAGGACTCCAGGGAGCTGAGGAAATGTGGGGCACCGCTGGGCCAGCGGGACTGGGCTGCACCCTCTGACATGGGCTGCACCTCCCTCCCCAGACATGAGGAGGCGAGGGCTCCGGATGTGCCAGCTGCGGGGAGAGACAGGGAGGGAAGCTGTCCGCAGGCACAGGCTGCCTCCCCGGTGCCCTGCCTCGGACAGAGCTTCTAGCTCTGGCACGTGCTCAGTACCTGGTGAGCACCTGTCACTCTGAGGTGTCGTGGCTGGCAGGAGTCCCCTAAGGCCCTGCTGGGACCCCAGGGCGTGGCGTGCCCTGCTCAGCTCCCTGGTGCTGCTACTTGATCGGTGGCCCAAGGCCCCAGTGCCCCTGCCCCACGGCTGCGGGCACCTGCGTGGCCATGCCATCGCCCATGGCGTGGGAAGGGTTAAGCCCCTGCCAGCTGGCACAAGGGAGGTAATTGCAGTTGGCAGCAGGCGTATAGGGCGCTCACTCCTGGCACTGGTACTGCCGTAACTCAATGACGGCTGCGCTCGCGTCGTGTTTGCAGAGCGCCGCGGACCCACACACCGTGCCGCCGCCTGCCCATGTTCCGGGCAGGGAGATTAGCGCCCGGCACTTCTGGAAGCCAGAGAAACCTCTCTTTGTGCAACAAGAAAGGGGCTGTTTTCCAAACAGGACAGGTGACGAGTGAGGGACAGTTGTTAAAATAATCTGGGCTTTAGGCACTGCTTGAAGAGCACATGTCGGGCAGGCGATAAGGAGCAGCGTTCTTCCCGGGTGAAGAGGAGGCCAGTTGGGTGCTGAGCACCAAGCGGGCAAAGCAGAGTCCTCGGTCCCCTTGCCTGTGCCCCGTGCCCTGTGGGCACTGCTGGTCCCCCACTGTCCTCCTAGTCCTTCGCTGGGCATCTGGCAGGCCAGGGCACCTGGCCCTCAGGACATCTGCAGGAGGAAGGAGGGTGCTAAGCAGCGGGAGCAGACAGGGAGGTACCTCAGCAGAAGTCAGGGTCCCTGACCTTCCCGACCTGGCACAGGCATCCTGGCATACCTGGACAGCTGACTTGGTTTCCCTTCCTTGCACCCAACCATGACCCCTCCTCAGGGCTCAGGAGTGGGACAGCCCACCCCCAAGTTCTGCATCAGGAATTCCCACTTCCTCTCCATCCCACCCTGGGGACCCCACCAGCAAGGACGGTTTGTGGGTAGCACCCTTCTGCCCCTGGGGTCTGCTCAGAGCAGGGGTGGGGGGTGGCCTCCAGACAGTACCCACAACGGCCTTCCGCCTCTCACTTCCCTTTGTGCCAACGGCTGCCTGGTGGAGCTGCTTACAGCCCCCTGGGCACCCACAACCCTCAGTCCCGCCATGGAGTGCAGCCTCAGTGGTTCCGTCTTCCTCCCTGGCCTGGCAGCGTCCATCTGGCTAGAAGGGGTGGTGTCCAGGTTGTACATTGGGGAGGCTTTGACTTACACCCAGCCTTCCCCGTGCCCTGGTGGTCCTGATCTGGGGAGGCAGGAAGAGGGGCTGGCACCCACAGAGGCCTGTCTCTGCGACCAGCCTGAGCGCAGGGGCCACGCTCTGCCTGGGCACCCTATGCCAGGTATCAGGAACCATTCCTACCATCAGCATGCCTACAGCCTGGTCAAGGAGGCCAGCCCAGGTGAACGCAGGAGGTGGGATATGCCTCTTGAGCCACCTCTAGCTTTAGGGTGCTGCCCAGGGCCCACCAGGGGATGAGCATGGGGATCAGCGGTCTTGGGTTGAGAAGCTCATCCTCAACCTGCCAGGACCCACCCGAGGGTGGCAGTGAGCCCACATCTGTCGGGGTATCACATGACTACATGGACCTTCCTGGTCTGTGCCTCGGGGAATGTCCCCGCTCCTTGCCTTCAGTTAAACTGCCCGCTGGCTCGGGATCTCCTCCCTTCAGGGCTTCCCCTGCTCTCTGCATCCACAGCCTCACTCCGGTGAGCCACATGGTGCTGGCCGGCTGTGAGCGCGCGGTGCCTGCAGAGGCCAGGACGGGCGGGGCCGCAGCGAGTGGCAGGCTGGCTGGCTGCCCTGGCAGCGTGCCTGGCTGCTAGTTTGACTGGGTGCCAGCTGGCTCCCGCATGCCAGGGCCTGTTCCTCGGCCGTGTGTGTTCAGGAGGGCGTGGGGTAAGGCGGGCAGGGGGCACGCGACATGGCCAAAGAGTGCAGGCTGTGCTGCATGGTGGGCTGCCTGGGCAGTCAGCTCCAAGGCCTGGCCTCATCCTTGTCCTGATCTCCTTCACTGCCCCTGGGACAGCAGAGAGGCAGGTGCCCAGCAAAGCTAGCTTGCCACCCTTTCCCTGGCTCTGGGGGGCTTCTGCGTTAAGGGAAAGGAGGGCAGGGTGGGCTGGCAAGCAAGACCCCAGGTGGGAGTAACCCCTCGTGTCCCCCACCCTAAGCAGGGCCTCCTAGCTGGCCGGAAGACCCCCCCCCCCACCATCTGCAGGGCAGCTGCTAGAGCGGGGCCAGGGCTTTCTCTGTCTCTGAACAGCTGGGGGTGCAGGGAGGCACCCCGAGCTGGAGGAGCCGCCCCAGAACATCTGGCCTGAGGCAGAGCCTGTTTGTTCCACCCCAGGTCTCCTGACCAATGGGCTTCGCCAGAGGTGGATGGCTCCAGGGCTCAGGGTAGGCTGGGCAGCAGAAGAGGGGGTGAGGCAGGGAGCCACTGTCCAGCCAGCCTGTCCTGGGTGGGTCAGCACGGGTGTGGGCGCAGCACAGCTGGGCCTATTGTCAGTGAGCCTGGCCCCCTCCCACCCCACCCCTAGCTGCCTGGCTGGGACCACCCACAGGGCCATGAAAGGGGTTCTGTTCCTGGGGGGCTTGGCTGGGGGGACTGGAGATGTAGAGCTCCCACAGCCAGGCTCTTCGTGGTCTCTTGTGCCACCTGGAGGGGGAACCACGGGCACACGTGCCAGCTCTGGCTGTCCGCTTGGCTGTCCTCATTGTCAGATCCAGCCCTGCCCTGGAGTCACTTCTCCATGTGGCCTGGACGGGATCCAGTGGGGGCAGGGCCGCCCACAGCACCCACCACAGGTACCCACAGCCTGCTGCCAGCTGCCCCAAGGACCCCCTTTGGCCCCTCCAAGTCCTCAGGACTTGCAAGGGATTCAGGAGCTAAAACCTGTCTGAGAGGACAGAGGTCCCACCCGGCACCCACTGCCTCGATGGGCCAGAGGCTCTGGTGCCCCTCCAGGGCCATCCCCTGGAATTGCCATCTCTGGCAGCTGCCCCTGCTCCTGCCCCCTTTCTCCAGACCCCAGAAGCTGCCACCTCTCTTGTACCTGTTTCCTAGGTGACAGAGATGTCCCCTCAACCTGCCCCCAGAGCCCGAGCCTCCTCTCCCTGGTCCCCTTCCTGGCCACTCCCTCGTTTCAGGCCCCTAGCCTGTGTGTCTGTGTGGTCCTGAAGCCAGGGACTTGGCCAGGCTCCGATCGTCTGTGGGCCCAGAAGGCCTGCACATGGCCCTGGCCACCCCCTGGGCAGCCGTGGGCCCTGCCCCTTGCAGACCAGATGCCCGAGAGCTGCATTTGCCTCTAGTCCACATGCCCAGCTGCCAGGCTCTTAAGCCTCAGTTTCCCCGTCTGTAGACCACACTTATCAGAACAGCTGTTGGGATCCAGGGGAGATTGGATGAGCACTGTAGGCTGGATTGAAACCCGTCCCTTCTCTCCCATGTCCTGTGGCTGTATGTGCTGGGGTAGTCCCTCAGCCATTGGCCACTGGGATGGTGTCCTGGGGTCTGATAGAAGCAGGGCACACTGCTTCTTGGTGAGAGGCACAATGCCCTCCTGTGCCCAGGGTGTGCCTGCAGAGGGACGGGGAGGAAGGTGTGGGTGGAGAGCTGCCATCCAGAGTCTAAAGATTCTGGAGGTCATGCCCGGGGTGCTTTTGGCCACAAGCTCAGAGGTTTCTCAGTTACCTTCTCCAGCCTAAAGCCTGCAGCAGGCCAGATACCAGACCCCCCCCAACCCACCTGCCTGCATCAAGCCTGGGGCTGGGGACTGTCCAGGGCTTGCCAGGATCCTGGCCAGGCTGCCCACGACTTTTATTCCAGAGGTGCCCGTGGGAGCCTGGCTCCTTCCCCCTGCTCTTCACTGTTCCTCTTGGCACGGGGATGGGCAGAACCTGCCAAGCCCTGTACCTGGGGCAGCTGTGGATCAACGTTTGGGCACAGCACCCCGATCCAGCACCCCACGGGCTTGCAGAGGACATGCTGGCCACACCCTGAGGGATCTCAGGTCCCCCCCCCACCACCAGAACCCAAGATGTGGGGTCAGTCCTGGGAGCTGCACTTGGAAGGCTTAGCCTGAACACCTAGGCATTAGACCACCTGGGTTGAGGGGGCTTATGGAGAGAAACAGGTGTCTCCCCCTCTTGGGGAGGGGGCTGTGTCAAGGTTACTCCCTTCAGGCACTAGAGCAAGGGATAGCAAATGTCTTCCAAACACACCGCCATGGTCCTGCCTGTACCCAGAGCTGATGTCTCTAGTCAGGTCTGCTCCGTGTGAACACGGCCTCAGACCCCTCCTTAACCCAGTGCTCCTGGTGTTGGCTGTCACCTGGGAAGTGGTCACCACTGAGTTAGCATTGAGTGTCGGCACTTTGTAACAGATGCCATGTGACAGGAAGAAGGTGCCAGGTCACAGAAAAAGCAGAGCTGTGTGTCTCCTCGCAGGTCTTGGTAGAGAGCTGAGAGGCAGTCACCATGCCTACTTGTTCCCCCTGGATGGGCAGGGTAGTGCCCACCCCACCTGCCCAGTGCTCCCTCTGACCTTTGCCCTCTCTGGTCCCCTCCCACTTTATTGTACACAGGCGGGGCTGAGCCCTGAGCTCTTCTCTGGGCCACTCATGTCCCAGGATTGGGCTCAGGTCTCCAGGCACCTGTGGCAGTAGACAGGCGGGAAGGACAGGATGTCCTCAGTAAGACCTTCATAGCCCACTCCAAGGCATGTCCCCAAGTCAGCGGGGAGCTTTGAGGCAGTGGGTGGCCTCAAGTTTGTGGCCTGCTCATTGGGATGATTGCAATGGCCCTAAGCTCAAGGTGGGGTGAGGCTCGGGTCAGGGAGGTGCCCCCAGCAGGATGTGGTTTGAGCGCCCCAGCCTGAGGGAGTACAGCCAGCCCTGACCCAGCCTTGGATCTGGCCCTAACCCTACCCTTAACCCTGTCCGGAGGGTCTTCTCTCCACTGTCCTGCGGTACACCCCAGAATTTGCCACCCCAAACAGTCTCTTTGGCAGTGGCTTCTTCAAGGACCCCGTGCCTCCCCAGCATGGCCACACCAGCCCTGGCTTCTGGTTCTGGTCTCACTGTAGCTGCTCTGATGCATAAAAATAATTTTTATATTCTTTTTCAGTTCAGAGAGTACAGTCTGTTGAAAAAAAGAAAGGGGCCTTTTTGTTGCTGGGTGGGGAGGACTTCCTCCCCCACTCCCAGCCCCCCACCCTTGCTTTTCCCTCTTCCTGCCCTGTACCCCTTCCTCCATCGCTGATTCCCCATCTGGGGCCTCAGAGGCAGGGGCCTGCTGCAGGCTGGAGACGGAGCTGGTCAGGCCTTTGGGTTAGGCCCTGGGGGGATTTCTGCCCCCGCTCCCTGGCCTGGACACCACCAGTTCAGGCCCAGAAGTAGAGGGACACCAAGGCCATCCACCCTCGCACTGCCCCAGAGGGCAGCAGGCAGGAAAGAGCCCGCTTCTCAGCTGGCCGAGCGCCTGCTGTCCTTGAGGGTGAGGGAGGCCCCCACCTCTCCAGGGGAACGGGGATGGGGGGGTCCACGCAGTTTAGCCTGGGAAACAGCGTCTGGGACGGAGGAATTTACAGACTTCTGTTTACAAAAACGAGGCCCGTAAAATATTTAACAGCAGCCAATTACAGGGGGACAGCTGTAGTGGTTTAACCAGCCCCCTCAGGCCTTGCCTGTTCTCCTCGGCTTTTGTCAAGTCTTCCAGGAGCTGAGTTTAATCTGGCCAACATCTGCTGCCGATGTGCCCCACACACCAGGCCAGTTGGCCCTGTGCTCCAGCCCCAGCCTGTTCCTCAGCAGGAGGGGTCTGCCGGGGACAGGCCGGGCGAAGCACCCTCCCCAGGGTGAGCCCACCGCGGGGGTGGGGTTGCACTTGGCAAGCAGATTCTCAAGCTGCAGGACTTCTCAGAGCCTTTACATGATTCACAGCCTCTTCGAGTCAGGCGGGGGACAGGGCTTCGCAGGGGGCAGAGTCCACGTATTCACTTGGACCCATTGAGTGAAAGAAGGTTCAATGGTGTTATCAGGGCCTGAGTGGTGGCCTGCAACTGCGAGGAGTCCCACTGGGATTAGGGTACCATGGATGTCATGGCCTTGTTTCAGGGGTCCTGGAATGTCTCCATCTGCCACCTAAAAGTGCTGCAAGCTCTAGTCTTGAGCCCTCATCCTCCTTCACCTCCAAGCTAGGCACCAGGGACTGTCCCTCAGTCCCCCACCTGGCCCAGTTCCCCTGGCCTCAGCCTGCAGAGGGCTGCCTCCACCCCTGATGCTCAGGATGGGCTCCAGGGCTGCAGCCCCCATGCACCCACAGGGGACCCTGGCACTGACTGGAACATCGAGGTGGTCAGCCCCAGGCCTGAGACTTGGAAACAGAGATGGGCCAGGGGATCTGTCCCGTCGTTCTGGATCTGCCTCTTCAGTGCTTGACTTCCAAAAAGGCGCTCCTCAGAGTGCGTTCCTTAGAACACATGGCCCGCACGTTGTTAAAAGGAGTCCTGCTAGGCCGGGGACGTAGCCCAGTGGCACAGCGCCTGCCTGGCAAGCGTGAGGCCCTGAGTTTGATTCCCGGTACCAAATAAATAAAAAGGAGTCCTCCTAAAACAACGCAGGGGTCCCGTGAGAAAAGAAGTTTGGGAAACAAAGCAAGGTGGAGCAAAGCTGTGTGCTGTGAGACCTGTCTGTGACTTCACCATGACACTTGAGAGGGAGTCCTGGTACCTGGTTCCCTGACATATGGCCCAGGACACCTTTTTATCAAGTGACAGCTATGACAGGTGCCCAGAGAGGCCCTTGGGAGGCCTCCCTGCCTGGCCTGCTGCCTCCAGGGCCCTTTTCTTCCCCTCGCTGTCCCTTGGGGGAAACCCTAAGGATCCCTGCTCCTTGTCACCATCCAGAGTAGCCTGAGAAGTCACAGGAAGCTCTCAGGACAGCAGCAGAGTCTCCAAGAAAAACTCCCCTGGGACCTAACGTGCCTGTTTTAGAGTGGGGGAGAGCCTGCCCTGCCCAGCCCCTCTGGTTCAGGTTTATTCTGTAGAATGAGGAGGGGCAGCCTAGCAGTGTATCACCCAGTGGGTTCTCCAGGCATCCTGCCTCAAACCTTTGTCCCTAGGGGCCCCACGTGCCCATGACTCCACATCCCACCTCCTCAGTCTGTGGTGAAGAAACCAGGAAATGGACAGGATCCCCAGGCCACAGGCAAATACCCAGGCTCTGAGGACGTGCAGTCCAGTGGCTGGACAGACCTCAACCCAGGCCAGCTCCCCATCAGGAAGCCACCTGCCCATCTAAAAATGGCATCAGAGTCTGGCAGAAAAGGCAGCCCTGGGTCCTGGGTGAGCAGGCCAGCTACAACTGTGGGCTGTAGCTGGGGAGGCTGGGTGAGAACAAGTCTGGCAGTGCCAGTGGCCTAGGTCGCTGTCCCATCAGACCTTGTGAAGGAGGAGCAGTCTCAAGAAGCCACATTCCTGATGGCTGGTGGGTGACTCGGCACCCCAGTTGGTACTCAGTCCTGCCTGTCCTGCAAGCCAGGCTTCATGGGATGGGTCCCAGCTGACCAGGGCTCCAGGGCCAACAGAGTGGGACCAGCTCAAGGCCAGGGCTGGTATCCCTGCACAGAGTGACCCCTCAGAATCTCAGCTGCCTTGGAGGGGTGAGCACTTCCAGCTCAGAGAGGGGCCCTCCTGACATGACCCGAAAGTCACTAGGTAAAAGAGACTGTGGCCTTATGCAAGGATTTCTGGGGACAATGCTGCCACTGCATGGTCCCAGCTCTGCTGCAGATGTCAGGCCACGAAGAGGCCAGGCCTCTGGCCTAGGTGGAGAGCTCGATCAGCAGGAACCTGCAGCACCCCAGAGGCATGGCCTTGTGTGGCTCACTCCAACCAGCTCCCCACAGCACCGCTGGCCTGGGACTACCTGCCCTCCTGGTGGATGATGGTGCAGACAAGAGCCAGGGTCTGGCCCTGGCTGTCAGCACTCTGGGAAGTCTGTCTGCCGGGCTCCCTCCTCTCAAAACACCTCTCTACGGGGCCGGTGAGATGGCTCAGTGGCGTATGCGCCTGCCTGGCAAGCGCGAGGGCCCGAGTTCGACTCCCAGAACCCACATACGAATAAAGGGCCGGTGATATCGCTCAGTAGCATGGGTGCCTACTGGCGCGCGAGGTCCTGAGGTCGACTCCCGGTACCCACAAAAAAAAAAACAAAAAAACACCTCTCTAAGCTCCTTTGTGTCCTGCCTAGAAGCATGCAAGAAACACCAAGAGCTGGGAGGGAATCAGAGGCGCCCTCCTCCAGCCTCCCCTCTCCCCAGCCCATCAGCAATTCAATTTGTGCTGCACCAGAGGGATGGTATTAGTCGAGTCAGAGTTAATATGATGTATTGATGGGTTGATTTCCCACTGGCGGGCCGCATGCAGGGCTCCGCGGGACGTCACTCCTGGACGGACCACCAGCTTGTCTCCCTGGGATCAGGGCGGATTGGGCCAGGGGGCCAGGACCTTGTGCCACAGCTAGTCCCTTTGCTTCTCTAGCTCCTGCATACCCCAGATTTTCAGGGAGTCTGGCATCCACTTTCCTACCCGTGAGCCACTTGGATCACCATGGAAACAGTAATGTTCTCTGCGGGCAGCATCGTTTCTATGGAACCCAAAAAGGCAAGTGCCACACAGGGCCTGGTGTCGGGTGCAGGGGTTGGCAGGGTGGGGAGCCTCTGGGGCACAGGTAAAGGCAGCCAGGCTGGCTAGGCCTTGCCCTCTAGGTGTTGAGCCCAGCTGCACCCCTAAAACACAGCTTGCTGTCTCTCCAGCTCTTGGGGCTGGTGTCCATGTCCTCCCTCTGGCCTTGCCTTGTACCCCTGCAGTTCAGGGGCTCAGAAGGAGTGTGCCTCCTGAGGTCTGGAGGGGGGGCAGAGCAGTGTCCCGTGGACAGAGGAGGGGACACAGACTTTGGGTCTTCAATGAGAAAACAGCCAGTGGAGCCCAGCGAGCGTGTCCTGGTATGGGCACGGCATGGGCATCAGCAAGCAGAGGCCACCCAGAGAGCAGCAGGAGGTGGCCTGACTGCAGGTGGGGGCCTGGTGGGGGTCAGAAGCCTTGGTCCCTGTCTACCAGTTAAGATTTTTCCTGGGGTTGGGGAGACACCTCATTCGCATTTTAGAAAGCCCTGCCCAGGGTGGTGTGTGGAGGCTGGGGTGGCATTGAATTAGTGACCATGTTTCAGGTGACCAACGATAGGACTTGAACCCAAACATTATGTCCTGTGGGGCTTGAATCAGTGACATCAAATGAGGCTTGGAGCCAGCTGTGGCGGTGCACATCTGTAATCCCAGCACTCTGGGAGACCAAGACAGGAGGACAGCAAGTCTGAGCGGAGCCTGGGTTCAAACCCAATACTGAAAAAAAATTTTTGTTTTAATTACTTTTTTGAAAAATGCAGTGTGCGCTGGGCATGGTGGCACACACCTATAATCCCAGCACACAAGTGGCTGAGGCGGAAGGATTGCTGTGAGTTCAAGGCCAGGCTGGGCTACGTATGAGTTCAAGGTCAGCCTGAACTACATGGCGAGACCCTGTCTCAAACAAACAAAATGCAGCTTGAATGAGGGGAGGCAGAGAATCCCAGATGACCAGTTCTGGTCTGGGCTGTGGGAGGAGCCACGTAGGTGCGGTTCTGAGGGGAGGAGGTGGATTGAACTAACGTGCGGAGAGGGGGCGCAATCACAGGAGGTACAGGCTTGACCAGGCCTACAGGCCCCTCTGCAGAAGGACACCCACTTCCCAGCAGTCCCGGGAGCCCCACTGGGTTAAGAGGACAGGGTCACACGGCAGATAGCAGGATCTGGAGGTGAACAGGACACCCAGAAGTGCAAAGGAGCCTGTGGCTAGTCCTCCTGCTGTCAGGAGCCCGGGACCTTGGTGTGTCCAGCATCTCTGGTCCTTTGGGCCCAGAAGAGCCCTGAGCTATTAGAGGAGGGCTCTGGCCTCGCTGGGACTTGTCGGCTCTGATTGGTGCAGGTCCTTGGGGGGGGTACAGGCCAGGGAGCTCCTGGGCCCACCCAGGGGATTTCCCGCTGATGCTGAACCAAACCAGACGCTCCCCGCAAACCCAGCCTGCTGCCTGGTTTCTGCTGCCTGGGGAACAACCCCCTTGGCCCCTGGGGATCCCCCCAATCTCCCAGTGAGCCCGGCAGGCATGTGCAGCTGTTTTGACAGCATTTGTCAGGGGTGGGCAGGTGGCTGGTCCCAGCCCCAGAAACCCGACCCCTGAACTGGGGCCGGGACTCCCTCCAGGCAGTGGGCCGGCTGCTGTCCTGGCGGTGCTGGCGGGGCCTCTCGGCTTTCACAATATTATGGCGGAGCCTCGTCCAAGAACATTATTTGGTTTTGGAAGTTGAGCTAATTAGGTTTCTCCTGGGCTACCCCTTTCCCCCCTGCCCCCCTTTCTAATTAGCAGGAAATTGACAAGGAATTTACATGACTGAGGACAGTTTTACAAGTTCCAAACATTGCTTTTGTTTCCTCCTTGTCTGCTCTCTCTAGGCCTCACCCTGCTGCCTGCCCACCCAGCTGGGTGAGAGGAGGAGCAGCCTCCAGGGTCCCTGAGAGGCACTGACCTGGCCCTGAGAGTGGCCTTGGTGTCCACTAGGACTGGTCTAGAAAGCAGGGAGCCAGACCCCTCTGAGGGCAGGAAGGTTTGCCCAAGTGGAGTCCCAGCTGGCAGGCAGTCCTTGCAGACGGGTGCCCCCAGGGTGCCCAGGCTGGCTAGGCTGGGTGGTTCCGCTGCTGCCCTCCCAGAAACACCGTCCTTCCGATTTTATCCTTTTGTAACCTACCCCTGTCCCACGAGCCTGAGATACCCAGTTAAGACGTTGTGGGATTGGGCCTCCCCAGGGTGTCCCAGATATGCCCCCCAGCCCATCCTTCAGACACCCCAGGCCTCACTCCTTCCCGGGGGCTGTTGCAGAGCCAGCACTTGGCCATCCACAGCACAACCTGGTCCCCAGGCTGCAAGGTTGTCCGTGGTCCCTGAGCACCTGGCCAGCAAGCTCTGAGGTGGTACATCTGGGCAGCGCCCTCCCTTTGCAGTTCTCATGCATGTTCCTAAAGACCCCGCTAAGCTGTGCTCCCCCAAAGGGAGCAAGGAAGGTGCTTTTGTCCCACACCTCACCCTCTGGTGCCTGCTGTGCCACACCTGTCTCCCTCTGAAAATCTTCAGGGACCCTGGACCCCCAAGACCTAGTGAGGGAGGGCTTTGTTGCTTTGGAGTTCTGAGGCTGTAGCTTGGTGTGTGGGGGGGTAGTGTTTACTAGGGAGGAAGCTTTGATTTAGGGAGTAGTAGTTTTGGTGGTAGATGGTGGTGGTGGGTGTACCTCATTGTGAATGTGGCTTAATGCTGTTTAACTGTGTGCTTATGTATTTTTATATTTTGTGCAGTATTTTAAAAATGAAGCAAAACCAGGTATAGTGGTACACGTCTGTAATGCCAGCATTGGGGAGGCTGAGGCAAGAGGATCTCAAGTTTGAGGGCAGCCTGGGCTATAATAGAGAGTTCAAAGTTAGCCTGGACTATATAGTAAGGCCCTGTCTCTCCCCCCCCAAAAAAAAAAAAAAAAAAAAAAACAGAAACAAACACCTTCCCTGGACAGCAGGTGCCAGCTAGGGGGCTTGGGGAGGCACCTGGGGCCAGTGCCTTGGGGAGTCTGAGCCCCCCCCGCACCAGGCTTCTTTTGACCTTGGCTCTTTGGGCCCACAGATAACTTCTACCTGCGCAACCTGCCTCCGCAGCCCACACTCCTGCCTGCCAGCCACAACTTCCCTGGTGTGGCCCGGGGTGCACCTGCTCACCCCATCGGCTCCTGCAGCCGGGACCGTGGTGAGGCCGGCCCCTCTCAGAAAGGCCCCAAGGAGTTTGACGGTTTCCTCATGGGCAAAGAAATGGGCAAAGAGAAGGCCAGCAAGATAGCAGAGGGCAGGGAACGACCGGTGGCAGAGGAGGACAGCAGCAAGGAGCGGCACAAGCTGGTGCCCATGCCAGCTGACGGGCCCTGCAAAGAGGGCGGCCCGGTGCCCCGGGGTTCCTGCGAGGGCCGTCCCAAACACCCCACCTCTTGCCTCCTCAACGCCAAGGTGCTCAATGGTGACCTGGGCAAGGCCCCACTGGCCAGCTGCACAGGGGGTATGCTGGGCCGGCCTGGCACCAACATGGCAGCTTCTGGACGCTGCACCAAGGAACCAGTGGGCCACACAGAGCCTGGGGCAGCCTTCAGCGAGTGCCTAGAGCGGCGGCAGATGATGCACCACGCGGTGTCCTACACAGTGCCATCCGGCCCGCCCACCGGCCCACCCCCGCCCCTCAGCACAGCCTCTGGCTCCTTCCCCTGCCTGCAGCTGCACACAGGCCCTGATGGGCTTTGCCCACTGCAAGACAAGGTCCCTCGAGACCTCAAGGCCAGCAGGCCCACCTTCGTGCCTTCTGTGGGACACCTGGCTGACAAGAGCCGCCCCTTCCAGGCGGCCGAGGCCTGTGCTGTGGCAGGGGAGGGCAAGGACCGACACCTAGACGGGGCCATGGGCCCTGACCACGTCACGCCCTATGGAGTCTCCTATGCCCACCTGAAGGCTGAGGGCAAGGTTGAGCGGCGGGCTGGGGGCTTTGAGACAGCCCTCAACCCCCGACTAAAGGGTCTGGAGTATCTCAGCACTGGCCCTGAGGCCCCCTTTCCTGGACTCCCCAAATCTGGTCTGGATAAAAGCGGCTACTTCGAGTTGCCTGCCCCTTCGCAGGACTGTGCTCGGCCCCCTCACCAGGACCCGCTAGGTGGGAAGGCCGCCCAGGCCTGCTGCACTGTAGACAAAGCTGTCAACAAGGAGGCTCCCACTGGGGCCCCCGGGGCCCAGAAGGTGGCCCGGATCAGGCATCAGCAGCACTTGGTTGCTGCTGAAGTTGAGCCAGGAGGTAGCGGGGCTGAGGCCAAGCGCAAGTCCTTGGAGCTGGCATCTCTGGGGTATGGTGGGCCCCACCTGCCGCCCTGGAGCATCCAGGCAGGCCAGGCCACCACCATGGCCATCAGCGAGGAGCGCAAAGGCAGTGCCTACCTGGACCCCTTTGGCAGTGGCCTGCAGCAGGCAGCTCTCCTGCCCCAGGAGCTGCCTACCCCACCAGATGAGATCTCCGCCATGAAAAACCTGCTTAAATACAGCAACCAAGCCCTCGTGGTGGGCCAGAAGGCTCCCTTTGTGGGTCTAGGTGGCCTCAAAGCCAGCTGTGTCCAGCAGGAAGCAAAGTTCCCGGCTTCCAAGGGCCCAGGCTCAGTGGAGAGACCTGACTGTGCCCGCAGCCGGGAGCACGACACCTCACACGGAGATGGGGAGGTGCGGCAACCGCCTGTGGGCATCGCAGTGGCCTTGGCCCGGCAGAAAGACACAGTGAGCCGTCCTGAGACAACCTATAACGCCAACAGTGGACGGCAGGGCCGTGCAGCCCCCGCCTTCAAAGGTATGGCCCCTCATGGGCAGGAGCCATGGGGTGATGTCCAGGGTGCCCAGGGCCAGCTTTGCCCTACCCCAGGAACTTGATCATCTCCCCACACCTGCCCCAAAGGATCCCCTGAGGCCTCAGGGTGGGGATCCTCTTTCCACGCATAGACCCCAGCTCAGGGAGGGTCAGGTCAGCTGCAGAGCTCATGCAATTTGTCCTCTTGGCCCTGCACAGCTGGCGGGGGACCGCGTGCCACACACACGCTGGACCTGGAGAGCGAGGAGGAGAGGACGCGGCTGTGTGATGACCGCCTGGGACTGGCCGGCCGCGAGCTGCTGCTACAGTAAGAACCAAACTTTGGCCCTGGTGGGGTGGGGCCCACTCCAAGCTCAAGGGAGAAAAGGAGGATGACTGTGGCTGGGACATTGGGCTCTGTGGCCTGTCATGGCAAGGTTGCACATCCACCCTGGCACCTTTTCAGGAGTCCTCTGCTCACACCCCCTCTGCTGCAGGGCCGCTGCTGGGGTCTGCTGTGAGTCCCCATCCTTCATTACCCGCCAGGTTGATGGCCACGGGTTGGGGGGGAGCAGGGCAGGGTCATCCAGGTAGCAGGACTGACTCTGGTGATCTTACAGGGACAACAAAGACATTGTGGAATTTGCCAGGATCCATCCATCAAGCAGCTGTCCTGGAGACCTGGCCCCCCACCTCGTGATGCAGGGCGGCCAGCTGGGCGGGGACCCAGCCCCCCACCCCCATCCTGCTCACCCTCCCTGGCTGCCCCGTACCCGTAGTCCCTCCTTGTGGATGGGGGGACATTCCTATGGTCAGTCTTCAAGGGCAGATGGGGTAGACCCGGGCCGGTGGGGGTCCTCAGGTCCTCTCCTGGCTGGGGCCCCAGGGGTTGGAGGCCTGTGTGACCTGAGGTCAGCAGGTCTGATGCTCTGCCTCTGCTCCCCAGGCCTGGGGCACCCTGCCCTGCACCAGAACCTGCCCCCTGGCTTCCCTGCCTCTGTGCCCGGCTCCATGCCCTCCGTGTTCCCGCTCCCCCAGGATGCCCCTGCACAGCTTGTGATCTTGCCCTCCGAGCCCACACCCCACACAGCCCCCCACGCACTTGGTAAGGGCCTCCCAGACCTGCCTGATTGCACATGGGACTCTGGGCAGTGGGTCTGAGTAGCGGGCGGTCTCTGGTGAGTGCGAGGGCAAAGTAGGAGGCTGGCTGGGGGCTCAGGGAGTGGGAGGTGGGTCAGCTAGGGACAGGTCTGGGGAGGGTTGAGGGGAGGAGGGGCCTGGGGAAAAGGGGCACGCAGCCTGGATAGGTCCTCTGTCCCTAGCTGCGCTGACGGCCCCTTGGCCTTGCCTGCAGCTGACGTCATGGACCAGGCCTCGCTGTGGCCGCCCATGTATGGGGGCCGTGCGCCAGCCTCCCACATGCAGCACCCTGGCCAGCTCCCTGTGTACTCACGCTCCCAGCTGCTGCGGCAGCAAGAGCTGTATGCCCTGCAACAACAGCAGCAGCAGCAGCAGCAGCGGGCTGCCCAGGCCCTGGAGATGCACCGGGCCACCCAGTTCCAGGTACCCTAGCCACGCTCAGCTGGGGCCAGGGCAGTTCTGTCCCTCCAGGCTCCAGCCCAGCGGGCTCCAGGAGCCCCCTGCATGCCTCCCTCCAGGCTGTGGGACTCGGGGGCAGAGGGCTACTGGGCTGAGCTGCTCCCCCTAACCCACAGCGGAAGTCCGAGGACAACCACCTGGAACTGGAGGAGCCCGCCCCGGAAAAGGCCCTGAAGTCCACCCACAAGCCAGTTGCCTTAACCCCCATGGCCAAGGGCACCCCCTCGCCCATTGCTGCAGGCCCAGTCAAGCTCTCCCCCTGCTGTCACTCACCTGCCCTGAAGCCCCCAGCCAGCTGCCCCACATCACCACCTCATCCCAGTGCCCCCTGCACTTTATCCGTCTGCCCCGCCAGCAGCCCCGGGCCCAGCTCTAAGGTGCCCAGTGCTGAGGACAAAAGTGGGGAATGCCGGCGGGCCGGAGCTGACCTCACTGCGTTGGAACCAGGTGAGAGTAGGCAGCTGCCATTCATGTCTCATCCCATTGGAGCCTTCTAGAAAGCAGGGCTGATGGGGGAGGAGCTGCCTTTCACCTGCCTGGGCCCCCTGCTAGGGCACAGGGCCTTTCCTCTCCCTCCTCTTCTGTCTTCAGTAGTCTGCGTGGTCCATGGAGAAGCACAGTGTCCCAGCTGCAGGTGAACAGAGGCTGGGCCATGTTGGCCAGCACTGGGGACCTGTGAATGGGGAGGTACAGGTCTGTCTGGGATGGTGGCAAGGCCCCAGGGGCACCAGACACAAGATCTTTCCTTGGCCATGAGCCTGGGGCTCAGCAGAGCTGGGGAAGGGGTGTCTGGGGCAAAGCATGGGGTCCTGGCCCCAAGAAGGAAAGGGGTGGCCTATGGGGGTCTTGGATCTGCCTCCCACCAGCTCCCTGCAACCCATGTGATTCTTGCTGAATCCAGGCTTACTCTGGAAACCCATGGGGCAAACATAAAACCTGCCCAGTTCTACAGTAAAGAGATTGGGCCAACAGAGGTTTGGTGTGTATGTGTGCTTTAGTTTTTTCTCATTATTATCATTATTGCAGTTAATGAGGTGTAATGCCTCTGACACACCTCTGGCTCTTTCTGGTTTAGGGAAAACCTTGATTCAGGCATCATGGTTTTTTTGTTTGTTTGTTTGTTTGTTGTTTTTAGTACAGGGAATCGAACTCACGACCTCGCACTTGTTAGGCAGGCACTGTGCCGCTGAGTTATCCCCCGCCCTGGCATTATGTTTTAAAATCCCCTGTTTTGGGCTATGGATATAGCTCAGTGGCGCAAGTGCCTGCCTGGCAAGCGCAAGGTCCTGAGCTCAATTCCTGGTACCAAAAAAATAAAATACGGTCTCCTGTTTTGGTTAGCCACACCATACCATGCCCGAGATGGCCCCCGAGGCTCCCAGCCACCTAGGGACTGGCTTTGATGCCTAGCCTCCTGCTGGCCCCATAATCTAATGTGTTCCCTGTCCCTGCCTCCCTGTTCTACAGCCTAGAGGGTGGCAAGGGGCCCTCCCAGGTGTGAGTCGGAGAACTTGAAAGGCCACCCTCCCCAAATACAGTAGAGTCTCACTTCCTCCTGCTGCTCCCAGCCCACTCCTGACAGTCCTCTCCTTTGCAGACCTGCCTCCTGGACAACTGCACCCTATGGTGGGCGTGGGCTTCTCCTCCCTGCCCTCAGATGTGCACTCATCTGACCTCTCAGGCCCCAAAACTATGCAAACCGCTGTCACAGGGGCCCAGCCTGAGCCTGCAAGGACGTTCCTTCCTGGGGAGCCGCCCCCACATAGCCCTGGGAGCCTGGAGGGGCCTGGGCTGCTCTCAGGGGCCAGGGAGGCCACACCAGACTTTGCTGCCACACCCCACTCTGCCAAGCAGGGACCTCAGGGGAAGGCAGAGGACCCCAGCCCACTTGTGGGGCTGCAAGAACTGCGATTTGGGGCCCTCGAGGGAGGGGGCCCCAAGGCCATTGGCCAGGCTCATTCTACTCAGGGAGGGGCACAAGAGGAATGGACCAGGGAGGAGGGGACACAGGGGCCCCCACTGGGGGTCTCCCTCCAAGCCCCAGAGCAGCAAGCAGGGAGCCTGGATGCCCTGGATGAGAACGAGGAAGGTGTGCGGCAGGCCCCAGAGGAGGCCCCACTGCAGGAGGAGCCCCAGCTGGAGAAGGAGAGCATGGGGGACTTGGAGGAAGACTGGGGGGCTCCCAGCAGCAGCCACCCACTCAGGGCACTGCCAGGCTTGGATGCCTTGGTGGCCGCCACCATGGACCTCGGGGACCTGCCTAACATCAACATGCCGGATCCTCAGCCCTCGATGGCCTCTGGGCCCCCCAGCGTGGCCCCTCTGCCCCACAGCTCAGGGATTCACGGGATTGCCCTGCTCAGTGAGCTGGCCGATCTGGAGATCCAGCGGCGGAGGAGTGAGCTGGCCACACAAGGTAAGCCCTGGGGGCTGCCTCCCCAAGACCCTGGAGCTGACCCTCCAGCTGGCTCGAGATCTGCCAGCCTGATGAGGAGTCTTTGGCCTTGCTCACTTGTCCCTCAAATTAGGCGGGCCCCGAGGAGAGTATCCTCTATGTATGAGCCCTCATCCATAAAAATGAGATGTAAGTGCCCTGCGAGAGGATCCATTCTAGCCCCAGCCATGCTGTGTCCTGAGCAGGACCTCAAGACAAGGATTGCCTCTCCATGGTGATTTCAGAGGAGGGGCCTCGAGGCAGCCCCTATGTGTACTGTCACCGTTTCACATGGCAGGTGTCGAGGTGTGACGAAAGGGCAAGGAGCTCGGTTTCCTCCTCTGCCAGGCCTCTACCACTAGGCTGCATGACTCCTGTGGCTGGGCCTGGGCCTGATGGGGCCAGCTCTGGAAACATCTGCCTCATCTCCCAGCCCCAAGGAGGTGACCCCAGGTCTTAGGGTTGGAGCCAGAGAATGAGATGGAGGCCCAGGGGCCCACCTGCTGGGCTGTAGCCACCTGCAGCCTGTTTGCACATGGCCAGCCCCACACAGTGGGTGACCACACAGCTCCCTGGTCCACTAAAAGCCCCTTCCTGCCAGAGTAGCAGGCACCTTCCCTTTGGACCCCAGAGAAGGACCCATGGGTCCTGGATATTTAAAGAACCTAACGGGGTCCTCAGGGCCAAGCCACTTGTTTTCCTGGTGCACAAACTGCCCCGTGCCTTTGGTGCTGTGTGGAGACAAAGTGCAGGTTCTTACAAAGTTAATTTCCCTGAAGGCCTCTGGCGCTCCTCTGCTAGGGGCTGCAAGGCAGCCTCAGGCTCTCCCTGGCAAGACATGGGTAGGCGTCGCTGGGTAAAGTTGGGAGTGTCAAGGAGGGCCTTCCCTGGGGACATACACAGCAGCCTCCCAGAGCCCCCTGCCTCCGGGAGGGGCTGTGCAGAGGTGAGCAAGCCTGGGAGCCCCTGCTGGAGTGGGCTCCCAGCCGGATCCCTGGGCAGGCCACGTGTCAGGGTGAGGTGGCAGTGTCCAGTGACCCCATGTGGAGGTCCCAGGCAATGTAAGGGGACTGGCTGAGGGGTGCTGAGTGATGCCAGGCACATGTGTTATCCGTGTGGTTGCGCCTGATTCTATTCATTAAATAAATCCACATAGATCACATGGGGGGATGGGCAGCTGCATAAGCCAGCATGGGGCTGGAACTGTCAAACCAGGCTGGGGTGTGCATGGGAGAGGCAGCGAGCCTTACCCACCCTCCCTGGGTACCATCCCCACTTCGAGGCCACTTTGGCTGAAATGGATGGATCAGCTCCATTCCATACCAAATCAGGATTCACAGGGTGGGCAGATGGAGAAGAAAGTGCTGATTCGGAGGCCTGTGGGGTGTGGAACCCAGACTGAGGGGACAGAATCCTGTCCCAGGCCTGTTCGAGCATCTGTGCAAGGCCAGGTGGGGGCCGCTTACCTGTGCTCCAAGGAACTCTGGCAGATCACAGCCCCAAAAGTGAGAGACCTGGGGCTGGTGGCTGAAAGGGGCCTGAAGATAGACTGCCCTGCTGCTGGCAGATGAGAGGAAGCCCCCAGCTCCCATCCTCCTTTCTCCTCTTAGGACCCTTGGAGCAGCTACCCTGCCTCTAGTAGGCCTTTCCTGTTGTGGATGGCCCTGACCATGCCCCAGAACTTGTGTCCAGAGGTTTGAGCATCTAGCAGCTACCCCTTGGCCATTTGTGCCTTAGTTCTCTGGGCTCTCTGCATCCTGCCCTGCACTGAGCACCCCTCATATCTAGTGGGACCATGGGGGGCTCTGCTGCATGTCCCCACTGGCTATGTTCCGGTGGAGCATCCCACAGGGCCCCACAGGGCAAGGCCGAATCCTCCCCAGGCACCCGTCAGCCCTTGGGAGGCTGTGATCTGTCCATCCCCACCATGTTCACACTGCTGCCCTCTCTGCCTGCCTCTTGCAGCTTGGAAGCGCTCGCTCTGGGTGGAGAGGTGCGATGGAACGGCAGGCCGTCCCTTTCTCTGTGCTCACGGCCATGACACACACATTCTGGGTCTTTCCAGCTGACTATAGTCCCTTACTGTCCTGTCTGTGCTGGTGAACAGTTGGCCTGAGTTGGCCCTGGAGCCCTGCAGCAACCCCTGTGTGTGCTCGAGATGTCCCCTGTCATTCTTGGAGTACTGTCTTGGTTCCGGATGTTACATCATCCCCGCACCCTCCACCCCCAGCTGGAGTCAGCCACATTTCCAGGAGCCCCTGTTCCTCTCAGTGGAACGTGGTGTTAGGAGTCATGATCAGGACATTGGGGTGCTCACTGTCATTAGGGCACCACTGTCCCAGGCCACCTTCTTTCTGTCCCCACAGGGCTCTTTCTCTCTGTCCCCATCTCTTCCTGGATGTCCTCATGGGGTCAGCTCATGTGAACCCAGTACTCCACCTCTGGGGCTCCTGGGGCTCTGGCCCCGAGTCTCTGATCCCGGCCTCTTCCCCAGTTAGACACCCACCCCCTGCCAGCTCAAACTCCGACCCTGCCCCTCCTCGGCACAGGGCTTTGGATTCCTGCCTGTCACTGTGAGGGTAGCTTGTGGCACCCTGCCCTGCCTCCAACTCGGAGGCCTCAGAGACCCTCCCATAGCCCCTTCCTTCCCTGTGGTCAGCCATGCCCTCTGCTGCCCACCCCACAGCCAGAGCGTACTGGAATCATCTGTGCCCAGGTGCGCTGTGGCAAGGGCAGGAGCAGCCCAGCACCACCTTAGTCCCTGGAGGGAGTGCAGGGAAGTGGGGGTGACAAGGAAGCTGGAGGAACTGGGTGGTCCCGCATGAAGATGGGTGAGCAGGGAAGGCTGCGCTATGTGGCCCTCCCCCGCTATCCTGGGGTGTGCATCCTGGGGAGCTGGGCAGCTTCAAAGAGCCTGGGACTGTGCTGGGTGGCAGCTGCCGTCAAGAGTCTCTCTGAGGGGCAGTGTGTGACCCATACTGACTCCTGTCCCCCACAGCAGAAGACGAGGATGTGCTGGCCTTCAACCTGCAGCACCTAGCCACACTGGCCACGGCCTGGTCCCTGGCGGAAGCCGCCAGCCTGGACAGTGCAGTGGCCTCGGCCCAGACCCCAGCTGCTCACCCTCACGGTGGCCCCAGGCTCACACCCCGCATGCAGATCCTAGAGCGCAAGGGCACCTGGACCCCCAAGGCCAAGCCTGTGAGTAGCTCCCGTCCCACATACCCAGCACCGCGACCATGCAGGGCAGCCCTGCACGCCCAGGCTGCCACTCACCACCTCATCCCGGCTCTCAGACCCCTGCACCCATCCCGCACACAGGTGTGCCCCCTGAAGGCTGCCATCGACCGGCTGGACACCCAGGAGGTAGAGATGCGTATGCAGCTGGCAGAGCTACAGCGGCGCTACAAGGAGAAGCAGCGGGAGCTGGCTCGCCTGCAGCGCAGACATGACCACGAGTACGTAAGGGAGGCAGAGGGCATGCCAGAACTGCGGAGAAGCTAGAATCAGGGAGCGTCTCAGAGGCAGGGACTCAGGAGGCCTGGGAATGAGGCTTTCGGCCAGCAAGGAAACTGAGTAGAGAGTGGTGCAGGGAGTTGGAGGTAGAACCAGTCACCCAGAAGAGGCCAGGGCAGGAAGATGCTGGTCCACAGGTGGTGGGGTAAAAGACCACAGTGCCAAGAAAGGGTCTGGGTATGGCTGGGGAGGACTGAAGGCCAAGGCCAATGTAGGGGGCTGCTCCAGAAGCAGGGCAAACCTGGCTATTGCAGTAAGGGCCAAGGGAATGACCTGGCTGCTATGGGCAAGATGGGCAGACAGGGCTGCAGGGGACGGGCAGGGGTTCCTGGCTGAGCTTTGGGAACGCCTGTCTGTGCCCCCAGCAGCACTGTAGGCAGTGCCCTCTGGTAGACATGTTAGGGTGATGGGGGGGAGCCATGAGCCTCTGACAGCACCCTCTGGGGTCCCCAGGAGAGAGGAGAGCTCCCGCAGCAGCCCGGCTCGGCGGGGGCCTGGCCGGCCAAGGAAGCGCAAACACTCCAGCTCGCTGCCTACCCTGCGGCCTGGGGGCCAGCTCGCCAGGAGTGATGGCAAGAAAGCCAAGTGAGTCCTGCATGCAGGGGACGGGTGGACAGGGCTGGCCTAGGCACTCTGCAGGCCCTAGAAGCAGGGTCCCAGCTCCTCCTCTGGCTTTCCCTGCTCCCTGAGCTGAAGGGCCCCTCCGCAACTCGCCAAATCCAACACAGAGCCCTGCTAGGGGCAGGCACCACCAAGTGCAGACGCCCCGCTGCCTGTGCCCAGCCATCAGCATTGGTGCCACCCTCCAGGAAAGCCACAGCACCAGGGCTTGGCCGCACCAGCTCTGAGACGGGCTGTGGCCAAGGCCATGGCATCACCCCATTCACACCACCGGCCGGGCCCCCTCGAGTGTGAGGCGGTGTTGCGTAAAAGGCTCTTTATCTGCACTGTATAAAGTCGTTGGTCACGCTGCGCTGCTGCTCATGGCTGCCGCGCGATGTTATTATCCATTACCCGCCCGGCGCGGCCGTTGGCGCACTCCCGGGCCGGGTATAATTGTCCTTCTCGGCTACAAATTGCCTTTCCCGGCAGGCCCATTTGCATAAATCCTCCGAGCTCCTCCAAACACGATTGGCGCGCGTGCACACTGCATCAATCCTGATGATTTGGTAATAATAGTTAAATCGGCACTAAATGGTTCCTTCAATTAAGACAGAGGCAAAAAATTAATCTCAGGGCTTTATGTCACAAAACATTAGCAAATGCAGAGAAGGGTACAGGGCGGGGGAGTTTGTGTGGGCTGCAGGAGGGGATTCACCATATGGCTGGGGGGGCCTCACTGAGCTGTCCCTCTACCCTGCCTAGGTGTCACCCAAAGGGGGGCTCCAGGGATATCCCTTTGAGAACCCACCAGCAGTGTAAGGGCACTGGAGCCAGGGTCTTGCCAGGGGCCTTGTGGGGGCACCCTACACAGAGTTGGGGTGGGCCCTGCAGCCTCTCCCCAGCTGGGCCCCGGAGCAGCTCCCCTGCTGCCCCTGGAGCCTCCAGCCCCGAACCCCAGCCTAGAGGCTTGAACGTTGCAGCCACTTTCCTGTGACCAGAGAAGCCAGGCCCTGGCTAGAAGGCAGCAGCTTCAGGTTAGGGAAAGAAAGCAAGTCTAGGGCCCTCCTTTCCCAAAGATAGGGTCTATCGCCTCCTCCCGTCTCTAGCTTCTGTCCCCAGTCTCCATGTTACTGGACCCCATGGCAGCAGCTGGCAGTTTGGCCCAGAGGATAGGCCTTTTGCTCTGCAGGAAGTGGGAGGGTCAGGTGGGGTGGCAGGAAGCTGGGGTCTGGGAAGCCCCCTGAGCTGCGGGGCTTCCTGCCTGGCCTCCTAGCCAGAGGCCCAGCCTCCTTGCTGGACAGGAAGGTGAAAAGGGGCATCCGGCCACACAAGGCCAAGGCCCTGCCAGGTTCCCAGCGCCTATCCAAAGCCTGTTCTCATGAGCAGCCAGGGCCCCCTGTGCTAGGAGTGGGAGAAGACAGATGAGAGGCCAGGCTCCCACCCGCTGTCCAGCCAAGAGCGGTCAGACAGAGCCCCGGGCTCGGTTTCCCCATGAGAAATGGTGCTGAGATGGAAATAAAATGATAGACTGGGTGCAGGGGGGTGCAGGGGGGTGCTGAGTCTACGCCCATGGCGTGGTGGTGGAGGCCTGGACTGGGGAGAACTGAGGCAGGATGCCTTTTGCTGTGTCTGCAGCAGCTGCTGGGCCTGTGTTGATCCCGATCCAGCTCCCAGCCTGGAGGAGACAGCATTCCTGTGGGGCGTGGGGCAACTGAGGCTCCCAGGACCCATCTAGGTGGTGGAGGGTGGGGTGCAGGTTCCTTCCACTAGACCCCAGCTGAGGGCCTGAGTCTGGCAGTGGGGGTCCCTGAGGACTGGAAGGGGAGTCTGTATTTCTTTGACTACTGTTCCCTCCCCACCTCTACTGGAAGTGGACCCTATCTCTGGGAAGCTGACCATCCCGTGTCCTTTGTTCCTGGCTCACCAAAGGGCCCCTGTGCTCCTATCCCATTTACCAGACGAAAAGGCTGGGACCATAGCTCCAGTCACACGGGCCAGGTAGCCACAGGGTCCTGACCCCCGAACAGTAGGCTGCCTCTTGGGGGCCAGGGCCCCTGCCGGTCCCCAGCTTCTCTCACTGGACACCACCTGAAGGGTATCCCTCCACAGCAGGTGGGGAGGACAAAATGTGGGGAAAGAAATGCCCAATTCCAGCAAGGCCTAACAGGAGACAAGCAGATGTGGGGCTGGGACCACTGAGGGCTGGTGATCAGACAGAGGGGGCTACCAGGTGCCCAAGGCCTGTCAGTACTGGCTTAGCTGCCCAGACTGCTGGAGAGGCGAGGCAGGACTGTCCTGGCCACACAAGGAGGTCGGAGGGAACAAGGCTTAGGCACCCAGCCATGCTGCCAGGTCTGTGCTCACCCTGTGCACACGGCCACCTCGCCTCCAGGGCAGTGCGGGCCAGCTTGAATCTGCTGTGTGCGGAGCTTCGAGGCAGTGATGAGCCCATGAAGAAGCGGAGCAGACTGGAAAAGAGTGTCTTCATGGGCCTGCAGACGGCCTCTGCGGTGAGCCCACACCTCCACCCACCCCAGGGGGATGTCGGGACAGGGAGCAGGTGGCGCACATTCCCCCAGCCCTGTACCAATACCTGGCTGGGATGCCCAGCTGAGCCAGGCCTCTGCGAGCTTTGGGTACCTCAGTAGTGGAGGCAGAGCCTCGATGGGATAGGGTGAGGGAGACAGTCACTGCCCACACGCCCCACTGGCATTCCTCCCACCTCGGCTTGTGCCATCAGGAGGGACCTGCAGAGGCAGCAAGCATTCTGTCAGGAGGGTGGCCCTGGCCCTTCTAGGGATGACTTTGAGCACCATGTCCAGGGTGCCTCCAGCCCACCCTTTTCTCCACGATCAGGAGCCAGGACCTGGCTAAAAGGCCTGTCCCTGTCAGATCAGGAGCAAATGGCTTATACCCATGACACTATGGCACCCTGACCCTGAGGTCACCTGTGTGGATAGGTAGAGTAGAGACTGTGGAGTAGGTGACAGCCTGGCAACCCCAGGTCAGATGTCCTGTCAGCCTTTTGAGGGCAGGGCTTCAGGGCTGCCATCTTCTGAGCCCTATGTTGGCAGAGGGAGCCCAGGGACCTGTGGCTTGGGCAGAGCCAAGAATGCAACCACTGCCTTCCTGTTCACAGGAGAAGGTGCGGTGTAAGAAAAGCAGCAGCCAGGGTGAGCTGGCGTCCTCGGTGGCCCACAAAGTGGCCCAGCTGAAGCCGAAAGTCAAGAGCAAGGGGCTGCCTGCCGGCCTCAGCCCCTTCCCGCGGAAGGAGGCCGCCCCAGGTGGGCGCATCCGGAAGAAGCTGTCCCGAACCAAGAATGCCAAGGTGTCCGGGGCAGCCCGGCACCCCCAGCCTGATGGTGATGGTGGCAGGGAGATGCCCAAGTTCCCGGCTCAGCCAGCAGTAACTGTGGCACGTGAGGCAGGCAAGTTGTTGGTGTAAGCAGCTGTAGCCAGGACCTCCGGGCCACGACCACCCGGTGCCAGGGGACGTGTCCACAGGCTCAAAGCCACCTCTAGAGCCAACTTGGGGCTTATAGAACAAAGGAGACTTCGCATTGAGACAGGCAGGGAAGAAGCCCCTGTCCCTAGGGCAGCTCGGTGCACTCTCAGTGGGGAGGGAAGAAGCCCCTAGAGGTATCCTGGAAAGCCGCAGAGTTAAAAATAGCCCTGCGACTGCCCCTGCAGCATCCGCCAGGCTGACTGGGTGGTTACCTCTGCCCCCAGCAGACATGTGTCCAGAAACAGCCTGAAGAAACAGACTCTTCCTCCCTCGGCTCTCCCTGGGGTCAGAGGCCTGAGAAGGAACAAAGGCAGGCTGCTGCGGGTGGTAGGAGGCAGGGGCCGTCCGAACCAGTGGACGCAGGAGAGGAAGGGACTGCCCTGGGGAGAGGCCCAGCCCTGCAAGGTGGTGCTGTAAGAAGGAAAGTCCCATCCTCATGCGGCTACCCCCAAAACCAGCCCCAAGGACATCAGCAGTGGGCTCCACCTACAGCCCCCCCTGCTGACCTGTACGATAGGCCTTAACCCACCCCAACATGGCCCTGCTCAACGCCAAACCACAGCCCCTTCTGCTCCCCCCAGGCAGCGGCTCTGACAGCGAGGACTGCCAGGCTCTCCTGGGGACGGAGGCAGCCCCCAAAGATCCCGGGCTGGTATCGCACCCCGGGGCCGGCATGGCCATACTGGGGCCCTCGCCCTCCTCCGTGGTCAAGATGGAAGCCAACCAGAAGGCCAAGAAGAAGAAGGAGAGGCAGGGCTTGCTAGGTAACCAGGAGGCCAGGGCAGGCCGGAGCAGAGGGTGCCAGCAGCGGGGACCCTGCAACAGCCTTCCTCCTTTCCCAGGGGCCTGCCACCTGTCCAGCCCTGAGAACGAGGTCAAAATCAAGAGACGGGCAGTGAAGGCCAAGGTGGGCACCAAGCTAGAGCGGGCCCCAGGGCGGCGGCCCCCAGGTGCACTGGGGAAGAAGAAAGCCAAGGGCAAGGCCAAAGGCAACCTGAGGGCAGAGCCAGGGGCTGCCTCCAGCAGGGACACTCTCTTCAGCCCCAGCCGGGCCTTCGCCTGCCATGAAGAAGGCAGCAAACTGGCCAGCGAGCGCCTCAAGAGAGCTACACGCAAGAGCACTGTGCTGCAGCCAGTACTGCGGGTGAGGCCAGCAGGGCAGTGGGCACTGAGGTGGCCATGGGCATCCCAGGGGCCAGGCCCAAGGGGGAGGGCACGAGCTGGGAAAAGCTTTCCAAACCCACCCCCACCCCATCTCCCACCAACTGCCAAGAGCCCAGGCTCAAATAGTCGTGCAGCTCAGGGCCACGGACAAGGAGGCCACTGCCATACCCACCTCTGTTCCTCTGCATCCGCCCTGTGCACAGCGGAAGAACGGAGCCCTGTCCATCACCCTGTCAGCCCGCAATGCCAAGGCCATCCTGGGGAAGGGCAGGAAGCTGGGCAAGGTGAAGACCAAGACCGTCGGCAAGCAGGTAGCAGCACCCCCAGCCCAAGAGCCCAGTCTCGGCCAGCCCTCACCTTTCCCCTGCCACCTGCTGACCCCTGTGGCTCCCCCAGGGCCAAGGCCGGGCTGTGAGCCGGCTATTAGAGAGCTTTGCTGTGGAGGACGACTTCACCTTCAACCATGACAGCAGCTTCTCGGAGGAGGATGAGGAGGAGGAAGAGGAGGAAGAGGCATCCAGGGGCTTGCTGAACGCCGAGCAGAGTGCTGCTCTGGGTGAGCAGTCAGAGATGGGCGCGTAGGTGCGGGGTGGGAACGGGGTGCCCGGACCACAGTGACTCATCACCCCCTCCCCCACAGCACGCTCCTGCACCATCCACAAAGAGGACCTGCAGGACGGGCTGCCCGTGCTCATCCCCAAGGAGGACAGCCTGCTGTATGCTGGCAGCGTCAGGACGCTGCAGCCCCCTGACATGTACGGGAGGCCCCAGCATGTGCGGGAGGGTTGGGGCTGCTCCTGGTGGGCAGCGAGTCTCCACAGGGCCCTCACTGTCCCACTGCCTGTAGTTACAGCATTGTCATTGAGGGTGAGAGAGGCAACCGGCCCCGCATCTACTCTCTGGAGCAGCTCCTGCAGGAGGCGGTGAGTGCATGGCCTGGGAACCAGAGGAGGATTTGCCCTGGGCCCTGACCCTGCCTATTCATGGCCTTGCCCCTCTGCAGGTTCTTGATGTTCGGCCGCAGTCCAGCCGGTACCTCCCCCCTGGCACCCGGGTCTGCGCCTACTGGAGCCAGAAGTCTCGTTGTCTGTACCCGGGCAACGTGGTCCGAGGTAAGTGTGCCCAAGGCTGGGACTCAGGGCCAGGCTCCCTGTGAGACCCACAGAGTGCCCGTGGAGACCCTCGTCCCAGTCTAGCTTGCCCTGCAGACTGGAGTGTGGCAGACCTGGGGCAGGCAATAGAATCAGCTCCCCAGTGGCCACAGAAAAGTAAGGGGGTGTGGACTGGGAAGGCTCACATGTCCAGCTAGGTAGATGAGGTTGGCAAAGAAGGACCCAGAGTTCCAGTGCCTGAGTCACTTAAGTCCATCACAGGTACACCAGCTACCCCAGCAAAACTGACCGCACGGCAGGGCAGCTGGGCCTCAGCGTGGGAAGGGACAGGCACTGGTTGCTCTCAGGGTTGCCGGGCAGCTCCAAGCCCAGATGGGGTCAGGGAGCAGATGCAGCCCAGCTTGGCGCCCTGCCGTCCTCCTGCCTCCCTATCTCAGCACCTGCCCGGCAGAGCCAGCCACGTGCTCAGGCCATGCCATCCACAGGTGCCTCCAGTGACGAGGAGGAAGACCTGGATTCCGTACTGGTAGAGTTCGATGATGGGGACACAGGCCACATCGCCGTCTCTAACATCAGACTGCTGCCCCCAGACTTCAAGATCCAGTGTGAGCACCCGAGAGCATGCAGGGTGGGGGCCCCTTTCCTGCCCGTCAGTTTCTGTGCCCCTCACTGAGACTTCCACCAGCTCTGGACAAGTTCCCAAAGGGAGGGATGAGGGGTGAAGATCACCCCGTGGACCTGCACCTAGCCCCTCTGCTCACTCTGCAGGTACAGAGCCCTCGCCAGCCCTGCTGGTGTCCAGTAGCTGCCGGAGAACCAAGAAAGCGTCCAGCGAGGCCCCCCCACCCAGCGAAGCCCCCACCCCCAGCCTGTCCCCTAAAGTGCAAGATGGCCCTGAAGCATTGAAGACGTCCGGAAAGAAATCCGTCAGCAAAGACAAAGCTGGTATTTGCAGGAGCGCCAAGACCCTGGGGCAGGGGAGGGCCCCTCTGGGTGAGGGGAACTGAGTGGAACGGGTGGCGGCAGCCTCACCAGCCCAGCCAATCCCACTGACTGTCCCCGGCTTCCCCCTCCAGGCAAAGCTGACCTCCTAACCTCAGGTGCCAAATCCGCCTCTGGGGCCTCAGACCACTTCCTAGGCCGCCGGGGGAGTCCCCTGCTCAGCTGGTCAGCAGTGGCACAGACCAAACGGAAGGCAGTGGCTACAGCGGCTGCAGGCAGCAAAGGGCCAGGGGTGCTGCAGAACCTCTTCCAGCTCAATGGCAGCGCCAAGAAGCTGCGGGCCCGTGAGGCCCTGTTCCCTGTGCACAGCATGGCTGCGCCCGTGTTTGGCAACAGTTTCCGTGCGGACTCCTTTAGCAGCCTGGCCAGGTCCTATGCACCTTTCGTTGGGGGGACTGGGTCAGGCCTGCCCGGGGGCACCCACAAGCTGCTACGGGCCAAGAAGGCTGACCGAGTGGAGGCCGAGAAGGCCAGTCGGCGCAGGGCGGGCAGCGAGTTCCTGGTCAAGCTGGACCATGAGGGTGTGACCTCCCCCAAGAACAAGAGCTGCAAGGGGCTGCTCATGGGTGACAAGGACTTCAGCCCCAAGCTGGGGCGGCCCCTGCCTAGCCCCAGCTATACACACCCAGCCCTCATGGGCAAGGACAAGAAGGGGCGGGCACCTGTCCACCCGCTGCCCATGGGGCTGGCGCTGCGCAAGTACACAGGCCAGGCCGAGTACCCCCTGCCCTGTGACAGTGACTGCCCCAGCTCCTACTCAGACGAGGATGAGGATGGGCCGGAGCTGACTGCTAGCGTGCCCTCCCGCTTCCTCACGCGCTTGTCCATGTCCTCCTCCTCCTCGGGCTCATCCACCTCCTCCTCCTCGGGCTCCGTGTCCACCTCCAGCCTCTGCTCCTCAGACAACGAGGACTCCTCTGACAGCTCAGACGATGAGGACCCAGCCCTGCTGCTGCAGACCTGTCTCACCCACCCTGTGCCTGCCCTCCTGGCCCAGCCCGAGACCCTGCGCTCCAAGGGGGGCAGCCCCCACACCCATGCCCAGCGCTGCTTCCTGTCCAGGGCTGCAGTGGGAAGTGCGGGCGCCGGCCCAAGTGTTGGCAAGTCCAAGCTCAAGCGCAAGGAGGCCCTGAGCTTCTCCAAAGCCAAAGAGCTTTCCCGGAGGCAGCGGCTGCCCTCCGTGGAGAACCGGCCAAAGATCTCGGCCTTCCTGCCTGCCCGGCAGCTGTGGAAGTGGTCAGGGAACCCCACACAGGTAGGTGAGCTGCGCACCCCCCAGGGCCAGTGTTCCACCGGGGCCTGAGGAGGAGCTGCTCTCCCCAGGACGGGCTGGCTGTCACCCTTCACCCCTACTCCACACCTCTGTTCTCTCATTCTGTTCACTTCCAAGTGAATGCGTTGGAAACTCGGAAAAACAAAAACCCACCTGTGACCTGACAAGGCAAATGATGACAGCGGTCATCCCTACCCCAGGCCCTGCCCGTAGGGGTCATATGAATCCCCCTCAGATGCCCTGCGCTTTGCTTTCCATGTTGCTGGGTCCCTTGCCAGTGCTGCCTGGGGACCATTCCGTGCTGATCAATGACAGCAGCCTTGGGAGGGCTGAGAAACTCTCCATGGCAGACACACAGATGCCTCCCTTGACCCCTACTCGGTGCCTTGGGTAGACCTGGGTTGTTGGTGGGATTTTTGCCCTGGTAAATGACACTGCGGTGTCTCCACCCCCAGGCCCAGTGTGCCTTTTGAGTCCAGTATAGTCTTTCTTGTTCTGACCCTTTGTGTGGGGCAAATCCAGGCTTAGCCTATCTTGTCTTGGGTGGTGGTGGTTTTGTTTTGTTTTGCTTTTTGTTTTGTTTTGTTTTATTTTTGAGACAGGGTTTCACTATGCAGTTCAGGCTGGCCTTCAACTGACATTGTAGCCCAAGCTAGCCTTGAACTCACAGCGATCCTCCTGCCTCAGCCTCCCGAGTACTGGGATTACAGGTGTGCACCACCTCCTCCAACCTAGGACGGTGGTTTTGATGGGTTCCTTCAGCAGTTGCGTGCTGTCCCCCACCCTCTCAGTGTCCTTCTGCACAGGCACACACACACCCGGAAGACACACCGCCTGTCCCTCCAGCATTCTCTGTGCCTCCCAGACCCCTGGCCCTCACCCTGCTCTGCCCCACGTCTCCCCTGCAGAGGCGGGGCATGAAGGGCAAGGCCAGGAAGCTGTTCTACAAGGCCATCGTCCGGGGCAAGGAGACGCTGCGCATCGGGGACTGTGCCGTCTTCCTGTCAGCTGGGCGGCCCAACCTGCCCTACATCGGCCGCATCGAGAGCATGTGGGAGTCCTGGGGCAACAACATGGTGGTGAAGGTCAAGTGGTTCTACCACCCCGAGGAGACCAAGCTGGGGAAGCGGCAGAGTGATGGGAAGGTGAGGGACAGGGCAGGTTCAGCAGGGGACTAGCCCCTCTGCAGGGCCCTCAGGAGGCCAGCATCCACTGCCATTGTCACCATCTGTGGCAAGGAGAGTGGTCAGCTAGAGCACTGCCCTGCCCAACCAGGAGGCTCCACACCCAGCCAGTACAAAGGCCCTGGAGACGCAATGTGTTCAGGCTTGGCCCTCTGGCAAGTCACCTCCACTCCCCGAGCTGTGCCTCTGAGGCAATCCCATCCCCTCAGGGGGGCTGTCACCTGAGGCAGCACTTGGCTCTAAGCTGGTCTAGCTCACACCTGGGATTCAGAGCAGCCCCCCTACCATGGGCTCTCTGCTCGCAGAGGTAGAAAGTACCCCCAGCCACACCCTGCCCTTCCCAGAGGAGAAGCCATGTTTCCTCCAAAGAAACAAGTCTTCAGCTCTTCAACATCCATGGGGTTCCCCAACACAGACCTCTGGGTCTTTATCAGAGCCTTGTTCAAGTGCCCTCTTCCTGAGCACATGGGTCTTTCTGGGTGTTGGGGGGCACAGACCAACGCCCATCCCAACACATGCACCACCCTGCAGAATGCGCTGTACCAGTCCTGCCATGAGGACGAGAATGACGTGCAGACCATCTCCCATAAGTGCCAAGTCGTGGGCCGCGAGCAGTATGAGCAGATGACCCGAGGCCGCAAGCACCAGGACCGGCAGGACCTCTACTACCTGGCGGGCACCTATGACCCCACCACCGGGCGCCTGGTGACGGCCGAGGGCGTGCCCGTGCTGTGCTGAGCCGCCGCCTACCTCCCGCCCTCTCTGGGCCTGTGTGTGGAGGTTGGGCCGAGCCAGGGGTAAGTCTGAGAAAATATGCAACCCCTCCAAGGCAAGATCAGGCTTTTCCACGACTTTCCCTGGAAAAAGCACTCCTCAGCGTGGACTCGGTCTCGTCCTGTCTGCCGTGGAGGGTCGGGCAGGCCCTCGGGGCCCCAGCTGCTCTGTTTTCCCATGTCGCAGTTCTCAAGAGATTAGAACCCAAGCCATATTTCCCTAGTACCTCTGACTGTCTCCCACCAGGGAAAGCAGAAATCAGGTGTGTTGTCTATTTATTTCTCTATGTAAATATTGTATTTCCGTGGGGAAGTTTTATGGAAAAAAAGTGGAAAGGATTTTTCCCCACCCGCTTGACGAGGGTGTGTATGCGTGTTCGCGCGCACGTGTGTTGTATGTGTGTGTGCAGCGGTTTTGTTCTGGAGTTACCTTTGGAAGTGCACTGTTCTCCTCAGCCTAGCTGAGTCCCCACGGGGGCATCTGTGATGACAGAGGCAGCTCAGGCGGGGCGGGGGCCAAAGGCCGTGGGATGACTGGAGGGACCCTGGCTGCACCCAGCAGCTTCTGGGGGACCCACTGTAAAGCGAAAGTCACACTCGAGTTTACTTCCTTTCCATCCATCTAGTGTTGGGCTTGGCATCCCCAAGGAGAAGGGATTCTAGACAACAAGGTGGAGACCAGTATCACCCTGTCCCCAAGCTCTGGAAAGGACTGCAGCCATGTATATCTTACCTCTACTTAAGACAAAAACGAACAAATATTTTATTTATCAGTAAGAAAAAGTGATGTTTTGATTTTATTTCCTAAGTATTCCAATTATTTCTGATTTCTGTTTCCCCGGCCAGTTTGTCCCAGGCAGAGCAGTTGGACCCCTAACCCCTGTGCCCCGTACCCCCGTCTGAGCGCCCTTCACCCCCTTCCCTTCCCAGAGAGCAGCAGGGCTGCAGTGATGGGGTGGCTGGACCAGGCCCCTCTGGGCTGGGGCTGGACCGCAGTCCCCCCATTACCTCCACACCACTGGACAATGGCTGTGAAAGACGCCCCTTCCCTTTCAACACCTTCCCTAGGGCCTTGCTGTTTATGGTGACTTTGCCAGCCGGCTCTGGAGGCTCTGGGAAGGGAGAGGGGCCCTCAGAGCCTTTGCCTGCCCATCTCTGAAGTTCGCTGGGCCTTTTCTGTAGCCACTCGGCAGGGTAAATGGCCTGGCCTCCTGATCTCCCCAAGAGCCCGGGACAGGCTGGCACACTTCCGTCCTCCACAGACAGAGCAGGCCAGATGTACCACCCGGAGACCCCCACATCCCACCCCAGGAGCCCCCTGCCCTACCGGAGCTGCAGGGAAGCCCCCGGGAAGCTCGGGGTGTCCTGGGTACCTCACGCCCTGCTGGAGCCCTCTGGCCCCCATTCTTTGCTCTTGCCAGTCAAGAACACACCCCATCCCTGGGGCCTTGTTCCCCCAACTGCCGCCTAGCCCCCCAAGGGCTCCTGGTGGCTCCGCTGGACACTCAAGGGTAGAGAGGGGGCCATGCTGTGGTGAGGGACCCCCTACACCCACCCCAGATCTGCCCTATGTCCCACTCGAGTGCAATATTTCATTCCTGGTGGTCGCCTGGGGAGATGGCCCTCACGTGCTCTCACAGCTTAGGAACCAGAAAGTCGTCAAGTGGAGGAAAAGGCCTGGCTGCCGGGCCTGGGACTCGGGCTGGTGAAGCCCGAGCACAGTGATGAGAAGCCTCTTTCCTTGGCCGCCTCTTCGCCCTCAGCCAGGCTTTCCCCTTTGTCTGTGTTTTTCTTTTCTCTTTTTCCTTCCTTTCTGTGTGCGTGCGAGTGGTGTGACCCCTCCCCTTCTCTGTGATTAAACGTGGCAGAAGCACGCTTCTTGTAAATGTGTAAACTAAGAGGATGGTTGGATTTTTTTTTCAATGTAAACACTAAAAACAAACAAAACACAAAGGTTTTATGAACAGCAAACTCTATGTAAAGGCATTTTAGTATTAAATTTTTTATTGATAACTTGCTTAAGAATAAATATATGAGCTATTGTACAGGTTTTCGGTGGTCTGGATGGTGACTCTGCCTGGTGTCCTATGTGCAGGCCCCACCGTCACTCCCAAGAACCGAGGCTCAGGGGCTCCAGGGGACGTGCCCAGGTAGCAGCCCAGATGCAGGGCATTGATGCTGGGCTGGGAAAGAACGTATGAACAGAAAGGGAGAGGGGTGGCCTCTGACTTGGAAACCTCCAGAATGTGGGCCCCCTTGAGCCTAGAAGCTCCCAGCTGTGAGCTGGGCCTGAGACTGTGACAGGTCAGTCACTAGTCCTGTCTGAACCCATCCACATGGGCAGAAGAGGTTCTTGCAGAAGGAGAGCAAGGTGGGATCCAAGCACAGAGGCAGCTGGGCATGGTAGCGCACACCCATAAGCCCGGTACTGTGAGAGGCTGAGGCAGGAGGATCATAGGGTCAAGTCCAGCTGGGCAAGTTGGCAACTTAGCAAGACCCTGTCTCAAAATAAAAAGCAGGGGCTGGAGATACAAGACTGTGAAGGCCATGGGTTCAATCCCTAGTGCCTCAGGAAAAAGCATGGAGTGAAAGGGAAGGGTGGCCCCCCACAGCCCACTCTGAGCACCACGGATGCCAAGAATGAACGCTGCCACACAGCAGACTCCCTCCTGGGAAGGGTAGGAATTGATTCATTCAGCAAACGTTTTCTCGGCTGACAACTGTGCAGGAGATAATAAATAAAGGACAGTCCTGATGGTTAAATGTAAAATCACATAGCCCCGAGAGGCGGCCCAAGGTCAGAGTCTGTGTTGGAATGGGGGGTACAGTGCACCTCCTACCTGGGGGGAGCCCACCCATGAGGCTACAGACCAGGGAGGGGATGCTCCTTGCTTTCTGTCTCTAGCCTACCCCTGTGTGTAAGGGGCTGCAGGACCATGCGCACACACGCATGCGTGCACACACGTATATCCACGTCTGTGCACACACGTGCACACTGCTGCAGCCTGCCAGCCCTGGCTGGTGCAACTTCCCACCCCCACCCCCATGTTCCTCCAGGGGACAGAACAGTCAGACCCCACCCTAGAAGACAGAAGGCCCAAGTGCCTGTGGCCCAGCTAGGACCCATGACATGCAGTCCAGGGACGCAAGGAGTCCCCACAAACTTCCTCACCGCTCCAAGTCCTGCCCAGTGGGCATCAGGATGGCACCACTAGGCACTAGGCCTGTGGCTGCCTGAAACCAAGGTACCCATCATATCCAGGGTCCCTGACCAGAACAGTACAGACTGTGCCCTCAGATCCTCTGAGGCTGTTACCTGGCATCCCCCGTTGGTGGCCTCCCTGCTGGCCACCCCACAGCTGCAGGAAGGAGGGCCCGGGGAGCAGGTTGGGTATGTCACCAACACACCAAGTGTGTGAGCCCCAGAAACCGGTATCCCCCCAAGGACAGGCCCCTAGGACATAGTAGGGGTCACAGCAGGCTTAGGGGAACCCCCACTCAAGCTCTAGCTTCCCTGTGTTCTGCAGGAAGCAGGACACAGGCCAGCCCACCTCAAACCCCACACCTAGCTTCCTCTTCCCAGACAGGGCAGCCCCAGCCTTTCAGAACCTGCTGCCCCAAGGAACTGGTCCAGGCCAAGGGCAGGGTGTGGCGGGAAGGACACAGCTACGGTGCCCTGGGGGTTAAACATGCAAGACTACACTTTGATCAAGACAAACGAGCCATTATGTGAAATGCTGGAGCAAGATAAATGATGGCACTGGGTGAGCGAGATCAATAAAAGTGATGTTTTATCAGGTAGAAATGACAACCCGGCTGATCACAATTCGTTTTTAATACCACAAACCAATTGGGGATGAGGGGGCTTTGATTGCTGGTCTCCAGCCCAGGCGAGGTGGCCAGGGCTAGCTGGGCATGGGGCAGGTGCTTTGGTGCTCAGCTGTCCAGGGGTTGCCCTGGCAAAAGGCCATGGGACCAGGGACAGGGTAGGGAGGCAGCTGCCAGCATCACTGGGTGCTGACTGAAGAAACGGGCGGGGGCCGGTGAGATGGCTCAGCGGCTTAAGCGCCTGCCCGGCAAGGGCGAGGGCAAGGGCCCAAGTTCGACTCCCGGATCCCACATACGAAAAAGGGGCCGGTGATATCGCTCAGCGGCATGGGCGCCTGCTGGCGCGCGAGGTCCTGAGGTCGACCCCCCGGTACCCACCAAAAAAAAAAAAAAGAAACGGGCGGAAGTGGCATTCCTGGAAAATGGCCCAGAATAGTCCCACATCCCCCACACCCCAGGAACCCAAGAGGCCTTGTCCCCCACCCACTGCCACCCCTCTCAGCCCCCTGCCCAGACCTGCCCCCACTCAGGGACCCCAGCACAGAATGCAGCCAGCAAGGAGACCTAGAGGCTAAAGGGACCCAGGCCTACAGCCTGCCACCAACCCCAGGCAGGAGGAGGGCTAGGCAGGGGTGGTGCGAGGAGGCCCAGCCTCTGGACCAGCTCTGCAGGTGCTGCCTGACTCTTCACTAACCTGTGTGTCCTCACATGGGAGATCATAAACACCTCGACCCTTGCCACCGTGCTCCCTGCCATGAAACCAGGATTTCCAAGCCCACATGTGGCAGGGCCCACCCAGTGCACACCAACGGGCCTTAGCCACCCCGCAGGCAGAAAGAGCGACTTGCCTGTCCCGCTTACGGCCTGCTCAGTACCCTCCTGGCTACAGTAGCTGGGACTCCAAGGCCGGAGGGCACAGCAAGGCCTCACCCCACATGGGGAGCTGGAGTCCACCTTGCCGTTGGGTCAGGGGTCCCAGCTGTCACACCCAGTAGCTCCTCAGGGCCCAGGTGACAGTGGAATCTCTGAGGCGTGGCCCTGGGGCCAAATGAGGCCTCACATGGGGGGCTGCATTCACCTGTCTTGAGAGCCATGGGAAGTGCTGGGTGTGCACCCACCTGCCACGGCCACAGGGAGGATCTGGGACCCTCACTCTCCCCTGGGACCCACGATGGGGCAGCACAAGCATGGGGGAGGGCGCCAGGCAGGCTCTGAGATGCAGAGGACAGGAAATCAGGAAGCAGCAGTGCACAGGCAGGTGCACAGAGCAGCGTGGGGAGGTGACAGCAGAGGCCCGGGGTGAGGACTGCCACACATGCTGCTCCTGTGTCAGCACGCCCCCTCCCTGGCCAGCTCGGGCCAGGGGACAGTGTCCCCGACTTATGTGAGGAGGTACAGGAATGGAGGGGTGCTTGGGCCCTTGTGAATAGCACTGGGACACCCCTGCTCCATCCTCCTCACCAGGGGCCCGGACCAGCTTCAGTGACAACAGAAAACCAAGTTGGTGACTCAGGACATAGACCCCCACGCCTGGGCAGCCTGCGAGCATCCCAGTGTAACCGTGGGGGTGGTGCTGGGCCCTCCAAGCTGCTCAGATCCGATTCCACTTCCTGCTGCCTGCACACCTGCTCCAAGGAGCTTCAGGTCCCCCCACACACCCTGGACAACCTTAGAGGGCCCAGCTTCTGCAGAAAGAGGGACAAAGCTGCCCTCCACGCTGCCTTCCGTGTTTGGTCCAGCATCAGGGGGCTCACGTCCACAGCCAGACCTCTAGGGGCGCTGCATCACTTCTGAAGTCCAGGCACATGTTTTGCCTTCTATCCCGGTGGAAGGACAGACCAGGAGCAGACAGACACCCGCCGTCACATGGCACAGGGCTCGCAGTGAGCTGCGCCGGTCACGGAGCCTGTGCCACTTCAGAACTGGGAAAAGCTTTGTCATCTCAGGCTCCACGCTCCTCCGACCACATCTTCTGCCTGCTTCTTTTGCCAAGCTGGGTTCTCAGACACACTCTGCCCCACGCCACCCCAGCTGCAGTCCACGGACACCCCAGGTGGGTGCCAAGGCAGACAGACAGCGCAGCACCCATCCGCAGGAAGTAAAGATGTGGGACCAACCAACACAGTACCTGGCCTGCCGGGCCACCACCTGCTGCTCAGGGCAAACCTTTGCCAGTCAACAGGACAACAAGGGCCCAGATGACAGCCAGCCCTGGTGCCCAGTGCCTCCATCCTATTTCAAACATCCCAGAATTGCCCTGTGACGCCCCTGTACCGTCAGAGCAGGGCTTAGGGCACAGCATGGCTCCTCAGCCCCCCTGAGGCGTGGCCACAACCTGTCCCCTCTCAGCCCTCCACCCCTCCACAGTCTAGGGGCTAATCCAGAGGCCTCCCAAGTCCCAGCACCCCCACAACCATGGGCTCCCCTGGTAGCCTTTTCCGCAGCCAAGGGATGGTCTAGAGTTCTCCTCACAATTTGATTTGCTCAAAGGGGAAAGTTCAAGCCACATTTTTTATCTGAGAACCTCTGAACAAGTTCATGATTTTGCCCCTGCTCTGGAAATCTAGTTCCACTTAGAAGAAGCAGGCTCTGGGCCCATGGGAGTGCTGCACCTCTTGGGAATAGCCAGGAAGGATGCTACAAACCCAGGCCCTTACACCCCTCCTGCACTAATTCCTCAAGTCGTCTGTCGTGGTACCAGGCCCTGGCAATGACCAACCCCAGACTCCTGGATAAGGTTGCGGAATAAAATATAGGACTCCCAGTTTCATTTGAATTTCAGAGAAAGAACAAATAATTTGTAGCATGAGTGTGTTCCGTGCAATACTTGGGATACACTTAGATTAAAAATTACTCGTTCTTTGAAATTTCAGTCTTGTATTTTATTTCAAACTGCCCAACATAAACTGAATATTCCCCAGATCAGCTGCCCATCCTGGGCCAGAAAGGATGTGCACAGAAGGGGCTGAGCAGGTGCTGAAGACATGGGAGGCTGTGGGAGCCGCTGCTGCTACACTGACACCCCCCCGCCCCGGGACAAACTCTTGGCCACTAGGAAGTCCCATAACCCCCTGACCAAGGAGGCGGCCACCCAGGTTTGCAGACAGCCCTCTGTGAGTGCCAGCCCCAGCCCCAAATGGCAGCCCCACCCTACAGCACAGTCCTCCAGCACACAAAACAGCAGACAGACATCTCAGCATCCCAAGCTGAAGTCACAAGAGTCCCAGGCAGGGCCTGGCTATCTGCAGACACCAGCAACTTGAGTAGCAAATGGTAGGCAGGAGCCTGAGAGCTTCAGGGAGTGGAAGGGGAGACACCATGGGCTGTGCCCAGCTACACACACACATATGATGTCACCAGAGATGTCACATGGAGAGTTCTTAATGTCCGGGGGGTCACATGACCCACCGCAGCCAGCCTGGGGTTTCCTGGATGGGCAAGCGGGAAGGTTACACGGAGGATGCTGAGTCCTCCCGCCATGGCTGGCTTGGGTCCCTACGGACCCAGCCTCGGTGCTGTGCAGCCCGTGGTGGCGCGTGATTGCTCTGGGCCTGTCCCATCACGGCACGGGCAGCCACTTGTCCTCACCAGGAGTGGACACCACCCAGGATGCCTAGGAACTAAATCCGCTCAGGGAAGTGGCCCAGTCCAGCCCTGCACCCAAGCTCAATTCTGAGCCCAAACACAGCAGGAATTTGCAGGAACCTCTCCCCTGTCCCCCCGAGCCCATGCCATGACCCGGCATCTGGGCTCAGCCTAGCATCCACGAATCAGCACAAGCGGGAGCCATGAGGTGGGAGTTGGGGAGCGGATTGGAACCTCTCACTGTTGCACTGGTGTCCCCAACTCTGCTTCCTGTTCTGCATCCAGCCGGGCTGGCCTGCCGTGCGAGACTCCAGGAAGTGGGCTGCTGGCTGGCCCACAGTGGGCAGGGGACACGGGTGGAACTGGGGCCTCAGGACCATTGCTCTGTGATGGGATGGTGTGATAATGGCAGACCTTGGCCACCCCAAGAGGCCAAGGACCACAGGGGCCCCCAGGAATCAAGGTTGTCTCCACACCAGGGAAAGAACCCCCACACTCAAGGCTCTGCTGAGACCAGGGACAATAAGGCAAAGCAGGTCCTAGAGGGGCCACGAGTCACCATGAATGCCCGTGTTGGCTTGAGGAACGATGGTGTCTGACATGGAGTCTCTGGCCTAGGACCATGTGCTTGCTTTTTTTTTTTTGTACCAGGAATCCAACTCAGGACCTTGCGTTTGCCAGGCAGGCGCTTATGCCACTGAGCTATATCCCCAGCCTTTTGTGCTTGTTTTTTCAGTACTGAGGACTGAACACCCAGGGCCTTCCCACTGAGCCCCTTTTTATTCTGAGATAGAATCTCACTAAGTCACTGAGTTGCCCAGCCTGGACTCAAACTTGTAATCCTCCTGCCTCAGCTTCACACAGTGCTGGGATTATAGGTGGTTCCATATGCTTTTTCCCTCCCGGGGCATCAGCTGGCTTGGCAGTGGGTAGTTCCGGTATTTACATCCACTGATGCAGATCCCCATAACCCCCCAGAGGTCAGGGAGATGAGTGTGCCCTGGAGTGAGGGCACAGATGTCACTGCCCATGCCACAGCCAGGTGGCCTGGGTTGACAGCTGCACGGTGTTGTGCCAGGAACTTGTGGGTGTGAGGTGTGGGTAGACATGTGGTCACCCTGCTCTGGCAACAATGGTCCTCACTGGGCCACGTGGTTCCAGTAGAGCTGCCACTCAATTCCCAGGCCCGGACAGTCACACAGCCATGTCCCCAGCCCAGGAAACAAGCCCTTTCCTGCATGTGGGTGACCAAGCTGGGACAAGGTGGCCTGGCTCCTTTGTGGGAAACCCAGCTACAGGTGGGAAGAGGCCAACACGCAGTGGGACAGCAGGCCACAGACAAACACGGAGGGGAACGCACAGGCCAGCCACAAGGCGCTGCACGGGTCCTGGGGGGGTCCGGAGTGAGACCTGGCAAGACCATCCCTGTCTCAAAATAAAAACCTAAAAACAAAAAGATCTGGGGATGCAGCCCAGTGGAAGCGGCTGCCCACAGCCAGCCCAGGTCCCGTGGGCACAGCGTTGATAGGGCTTGGGAGCAGGATTTCACGTTTCATTTTGTTTTTCAGGTCTTGAACTCAAGCAATCCCTCTGCCTCAGCTTCCAGAGTAGCTGGAGCAGCAAATCTGCCACTGTGCCCGCCAGTATTCACATTTGACCTTACTGTTCTTCACAGAAGTGTCTGGTTTCATTTTTTACAAGTGTGTGCCCTTTTGTAAATTTTAACAGGAATGGAAAGGCAGGAAGCCGGAAAAGAGTGAGGGCGACTCGGTGGGAGACACAGGCTGGAGACCCAGTTCTGGTGCTAAGAGCCCTGGGGGAAGATGGGGAGAGATCTGTGGCCGCACCTGTGTCCCCACTAAAGAAGTGGTGGTGACAGCTCTGGTCATCAAGAGAAAGATCATGTTAGGGAAACTGCGGAGTGACGGCCTGGCGGTACCGAGCCCCGGGGGTTGGGACTTGGGGGAATTCTCAGCAACCCCTCCTTCCCTGCTGGTCTCCCCGTGACCTGGTTTCCTTGTCTATGAAAATGAGGTGACAAGTGATACCAGCAGGATGGGTTACTGGCGGAGATGTGGCTGAGCACAGGGTGGTGACACTCCGGAAGGACAGAGGCCTCCTGGCCGTCTCCCGCTTGGGAGGAGTCACAATACCTCCCCTCCTTCCTCGGTAACAGACGTCCGTCTGGCGTGAACCCAGGCAAGCGCCATCCAGAGGACCTCACGTTTCTCAGCTTCCTCGCAGCTGTGTGCAGTCCCAGGACAGAGTTCTGGCTGAGAGGTGAACTGCGATGCCACACACAACGGGAAGAGCCCTTCCACCCAGGGGCTGTGCTCTCAGTCCCTTCCTACTGGCTGGAATGCAGACGAAATGGCTGGATAGCCAGGTGTGGTGGTGCTCACCCATAGTCTAGGAGGCTGAGGCAGGAGGATCAGAAGTTCAAGCCCAGTCTGGGAAACTCAGTGACTTAGTGAGATCCTGTCTCAAAATAAAAGGGAGTGGGGATGTAGCTCAGTACAAAGGCCCTGGGTTCAATTCGCAGTATGAAAAAAAAAAAAAAGGCATCCATTTCAGGTGGTGAGAAGGATGCCTGACTTGGGGAGACTGGGGACAGGACAGGAGCTGGGCTCCTGCTGATTCCAAAGCCACTGTACTTCTGTGGCGTGACTGTGGAACTTCCATCTGATCCTGACTGGTGTGTGGCATGGTGCCACAAACGGCTGTCCTGTCACCAGCCTGCCAGCCCACTGCTCCCCTCCCATGCCCACCCACTTCTGCTGGGACATCCCCTTTGAGAGTCCCCAGGGCACCGTGGCTTCAGAGCTTGTGACAGACCCTCTCCCAGCACGGCACACTCGCCACTGCCCCAGGACTGTCATTAACACGAGGGCAGGGCCCCTGCCTGGGTGCCCACTGTGGTGCCCTCAGCACCCAGCTCGTGGCCTGAACATAAGCAGGCACCCAGCAAGCCTTCAACAGTGAGTCTGGGGGTGGGCGCTGAGCTGAGCCACTCCCACCGCACCCCTGCCTGCTCCCAGGTCCCTGCTGCTCCTGTCCCCTCCCGCCCCTCCCCCACCACCTCCCAGCCCCTTTTTTCTCCACCCCCTTTCTGACTTGGCACTGCCACGCTGATCTGGGCTGACCCCAGGCCTTCCCACATCCGCCTTGTCCTACGGGCTGACTTGGGAACTCCAAAGCCTGCTGTGGGGAGGCCGGAAGGGTGGCTAACAGGCCCTGGGGGGCTCCCCATCCTCAGGAATATTGGGAAAAGTCAAGGGGTGGAGAGTGTTGTCGTCCCCCCGCTCTGTCCCCCATGGCCAACAAGAAGGGACAGATAATCCTAAGTGCTGGTCACAAGTATGGGGCCCCAGAAACACCACCCCCACCCTGCTGGGGGTGGCAGTAGGACAGCCACCAATGCCACTGGCCACCAAGCCCAGAAGGCTTGCTCTAGAACGAGCACGGCGGCACCAACCAGACACTGCAGAGATAAGCACATCTGCTGGGGGTAGGGGCAGTCAAGAGACCGGCTCAGCACGGAGATGGGCGGCTGGATGCTGAGTGAGAGCAGTGCCTCAGGAGGCAGCTGTGCAGGTCATCCATGGGGTCAGGTATGAGTGCAACCCCGCCACTGAGGTTTGGGGAGCACCTCCGACCCCTGGAGGACTAGAGGCTTCCTGGAGGTGGTAGCCGGTGCATGGGTGTAAAAGTCCATCTCTCTGTAAATTTAGGTTTAGTACACTTACCATTTCCCCCCCTGTGGTTCTGGGGATTGAACTCAGCCAAAGCCCTACATATGCTAGACAACCACTGTACCTCTAAGCTACACCCCAGCTGGCCTCAAACTTTTGATCCTCCTGCCTCAGCCTCCTGAGTAGCTAGGAGAGTGATGGTGAACCTTTTGGAGCTTTCAGTGATAACAAACAGCACATGTGCCATAGGTTTGCCACCACTAATAAGATAGCAGGCATGTACCACCACGTTCAGCTCAAACTTTTCAGACTTTAAAATGAAGAGGCAGGGTGTGCGCATAGTTCAATGGTGCAGCACTTATCTGGAGTGAGCAAGGGTTCAACCCTCAGCACTGAAAAAGAATAAAACAAAAACAATCCAGGGTGTCCCGGCGTGATGCAGTTGGGCCAGCACAGGCATTGTTCCTCCCCATCCCCTCCTTTTTGGGGGGGTATGGTGCATATTGGGATTGAACCCAGGGCCTTTCCACTGAGCTTTGTTTGTTTGGTACCGGGAATTGAACTCAGGACCTCACGCTTGCCAAGCAGGCACTGTGCCGCTGAGCTATATCCCTGGCCCTTGTTTTATTATTTTTTTTAATAATTTTAAGACAAGGTCTAGCTAAATTGCTAAGTTTCCCAGGCTATATTCAAATGGGCAATCCTCTTGCCTCAGCCTCCAAGAATGCTGGGATTACAGGTATGTGCCACCACGCCCATCCTCAAGGCTCAATCTCTGCGCCCTGTCCCCAGACCAAGCTCTTGTGCTTCTGCCCTCCAGCTGCTCCTGCTGGTCCATTTTCTCTCTTGGACCTTGACCAGTGCCGGTTGCCCTCTCTGGTGTGGCAGGGCCGCTCCCACAGCACATGGTGCCCACAAGTCCTGAGCACCTGAGCCAGAGGCTGCTTCTCCTGGGCACAGGCTTCTGAACCCCCAGGGGCTCCCCAGTGCCACGCACCTAGTGTTGCTGCCTGAAGAGTGCGCTGGCCACCTGGTGCTGCAGGACTGTGTCTGGCGATGTTGGCCACATGTGACAGGGAAATGAGGGAAACTTTGGTGTCCCCGAGGGTCATCATTGCTCAAAACCCCATGGTCCCCACAGGCAGCTCGCACCCTGCAAAGCCACCTCCCCAGTCCACGAATGCTCACACTGACAGCTCGGCTCACCTTGTGTGTATTTACCAAGCCTGTAATTACAAGTGCAAGCTGGAGCACTAAGCCCGCCTCCTCCCTGCTCTCTCCACGCAGCCACCATCCCATCACTGTCGCCAGAGGACAGGTGGGGAATCATAGCGGGGAGGGGGCCAGGGTCCCCTGACTCCCTCATGGCAGAGGCCAGCTGTGCACACAGCCAGACTATGCCGCAGCCCACATCCTCGGAGCGCCTATCGTCACCTCCTCACCCTTGGCCTTTCCCCACCTTCCAATCCTGCCTGCCCCTTCAAAAGCCACCTCAAGTGCCACCTCCCTCGCCTGTTCCCACTCTGCAGAGTCCTCCCTCTGGACACCTCATCTTGGACTTGTAATGGCCGTTCTGCTGGGCCATAAACTTCTCCAAGCCTGTATGGCATCCTATCCTCCTTGAGCCCACCAGGCACAGGAAGGCCACCCCAAAAAGCCTTGGGGAGTGCATAAATGCCCCAACTCAGAGGGAAGCCTTTACTTCAGACTTTATGCAGGGAAACTCATTGCCCATCCTGCTGAGACCGAAAAGCACCTAAAGAAAGCGGAATACCCAGGAGGGCCTCCTAGAAGAGGCGGTCCCGAACAGCATCCTCCAGGTGCACTGGAATGCGCTGGGCCACCACTCGCCCTGCTTTGTGACTCCACACTTAGGAGCTCTTCCTCTGTCGTAGAGCCCTCCAGGGAAAGCCCCTGAGGGGAGGGGGCTCTGTGGTCCTGAAGCGGGGAGGGGCTCGGTCTGGCCCCACCCCACCCATCGGGAGCGCCCTCTAGATAGGCTACAGGTTGGCTCCACCTACACTGCACGTCACCACCCACAAAACAGAAAGCCAGCACTTTCCGGAGATGCTTCCATTCACACTTTGGAACAGGTGCTGCCACTAGCTCTGGCCTGCTCCGCTGGGCCCCAGAGGCTGACTGCAGGGAGGGGCTTCCTCGGCCCCTGGCTTCTGCCTAGATTCAGCCGCAGGGGAGTCCCAGTAGGCAGGAGAAGTGAGGCTGGTGCATGTCACCAGTTTTCTCCCTGCCAGGTCACAGCGTCCTCTCTCCAAGGTCACAGCTCTCAGAGGGGCCTCTTCCTCAGTTGCAGCTGCCCTTCAGGTCTGGGGTGGTGGCAGCGTCCCTCTGTCGCTGGCCCTGGGTACTGCACATCTCTCCTGTAATTCACGTTTTTTCCATTTATTCCACTCGCCTCAAATGCCCCGTCTCAGGGTGCCATAAAAATGTAAGCCCTTTGGGGCCGGTGAGATGGCTCAGCGGCTTAAGCGCCTGCCCGGCAAGCGCGAGGGCCAGAGTTCAACTCCCGGATCCCACATACGAAAAAGGGGTCGGTGATATCGCTCAGCGGCACGGGCGCCTGCTGGTGCGCGAGGTCCTGAGGTCGACCCCCGGTACCCATAAAAAAAAAAAAAAAAAAAAGTAAGCCCGTGTCAATTGCCCATATCAAAAAACATTCTTGTATGTTCCACTTGGAGTCGTTTGGAGGGGGGGACTAATGGAAACGAGGGGAGCCGGCACCCCAACCTCCGCGGGGGCCACTGCTGTTTGTGTCCCCAGAGCATCAGAGGAGGCGGTGTCAATGACGGCCTGCATCCATTAATAAACTGGTGCCTTCACTGCACAACACCGGGACCGCCTCTTCCTTCCTTCCTTCCACCCCACCGCTTCGGCCTCCTGGCCAAAACCAGGTGGCTACGCTGGCTTCGCCGGGGACAGTCGCCATGCCGACCCCTCCATCTCCAGGCCGGGGCCACCGCGCTCCCCGGCGCCCCAGAAGCCTGGGCGCCGCCCTCGGGCCTTGGAGCAACAGGGACGCGGGCGGCGGCGCGAAGGTCCCGGCAGCGCCAGTCCCGGTTAGTGTCGGCGCGCGCCACCGCCGGGGCTCGCTCCCCTCCCGCCCGCTAGCAGCCGCAACGCCCCACGTGGGGCCGCAGGGCACGCGGCCCGGGCGCATGATTGGTCCCCATGCAGCCAATCAGCGGGCTCAGTTCGCGGCGGCAGCGCCGATTGGCCAGAGCGCACCGGCGGGGCGGGGGCAGCGTGCCCTTTTGTTCTGGGCGCTCGCGCCCTGCGCCCACCTGGGTCCGGGGTCCGCCTGCGCGCCCCTCCCGGACCCCAGGCCTACTCATGCACTCGAGCCAGGGCCAGCGGCCGCCGGGGCTGACCTTGGACGAGCCCTTGCATTCTCTGTCTGCAGTTCCCTGCCCTGGTTTCTCCCCGTCTCCGTCTCCGGGGAACTGTGGCGAGAAAGAGCTCCTAATGGACAGACTGGGGGTCTATTAGCATCTAGTATTCAGCGAAAGCAGGGTTCTGGCTTTTCCCTGAGAGGGGCACACGGGAGATGACCCACCAGCAGAGACGAGGTGTCCAGGGTTTACCCCCGATCCCAGGCTTCAGGGTGAGCGCGTTTCTACCACGACTGGGGCTTCCTCCCCGATGAGACCAAGTGGGAATGGGGCCGGAGCCTTCCTGCCTGCCCAGCTGTGCAAACGCTCCCTAAATCATCCGGCTCTTCAGTCACTCTCAGTCAGTGGCAGTGGCCTCCCTCTGAGTGGAAAGTGGTGGCCCCAGGAGCCAGGGGCCCTCACAGGGAGAGAGGGCTTTGGGCTGGACTGGAGCTCCTGACCCTAAGGCCCACCATCTTCCCTGAAAGCTTCCTGAGAGCCCTTCCCAGCCAGGCCGAGGCCCCGCAGGCATCTGCTGCAGAGAGGCCACAGTGCCAGTGGATATGGACACAGGCCACCCTGTCCCCAGACAGGTTCCTGCAGGTAGGGGATCAGGCCCTGGGAATCCTCGGTCCCTTTCTCCAACATGGACAGACCCGGAAAAGCTTCCCAAGCCCAGGGTGGTGGAGAGGCAGCCCTAACAGCAGCCCAGGGCCCGGGATGGCAGCTTCACCAAAATGGAGGTCATCTCCAAGGTCAGCTTCCAGACCTGGGAGTCTGTAAAAGCAGCTCATCCCTGGAGAAAGACAGATTCAGATCCCATCCGCACCCTGGAGGCCTCTCTGCACTGTCAGTGGGGCAGACCCTGAGCGCCTCCACCCTGGTGCTCAGCCACTCCCTCCAGCCCCTGGAAAGAAGCGGGGGTCCAGGGCCTCGTCTGCGTCCTGGCACTTGTGGCCCCTGGAAGGACACCCAGCCCCAGGGCCTCAGCAGGTGTCTTCAGCTCCCCAGAGATGAGCCTGGGAGGCTGACATCTGCAGACTGTTTTTACTGTTGAACAAATTGAATCAATTAAACAGGCCTCATTGGGGTGGCTGGGAGCTGGGTGGACAGGGAAGAGGGAGCAGAGCCAGGGGCAGCACAGCCAGATCCCTGAGGGTGTCCCCAGTTCCGTGAGGACTCGGATGCGCTCCTCTCCTCTGCTGTTTGGGGGCAGGAGACCTTCTGGGCTGACAAGAAGGAGGGCAAGTTACTGGAGGTGGCTGGTGTGGGCAGGAACTGGGAGGAGGCTGATGTCACCTCCCCTAACACACACTCTGGTCAGTTCTGTCCAAGGGGCAAGCACCTCTGGGTTTCTCAGCCTCCCGCCCTTTAACCCTTTGGGGCACTAGAGCTCCCCAAACACCAGAGCCTCCTTCCAAAGACATCTTGTGGCCCTCACACGGAGGCCTCCGGGAGCTGGGAGGCTCTGTCCAGGAAGAGGAGGCTACCCAGGGAGTCTGGAGGAGCTGGTGGAGGGGAAAGGAAGCAGATTGCGGGGATGATAGCCAGGGCCTGGGTCACCCAGCTGGAGCGGAAGTCTCCCCATCGGGCAGGCGAGAATGATTTAGGTGTGACCCAGCTGGCCGGGGATGGCCACTGTCTGGGAGCTGAAGCAGCTGCCTCATGTCTCTCCGGCCCCAGCTGCCCAGTCTAGGCATCACCAGTGGCAAGACTACTTTCTCAAACATCTTCCAAAGATCAGGCCAGAGCGTCTCCCCACACTCAAGGAGAGCAGGGCTTGTAGGGGTCAGGAGAGCTGCCCACACTGCCACTGACAGTCGGCCACCAGAGTACCTTTGCTCAGTCACATGCCAGGATGTGCTCAGCATTACCCGGAGCAGCCACACCATGTATGTCCCTTGATGTCAGGTAATGGTTCCTGGGCCATCAGAGGCACACGGGCATCTATCAGCAAGTTCCCAAGGAGGACAGAGTGGCCATCAGGGACCTTCATCATCAGCCCTCGGGAGTCTCAGCCAGGAGGCAGAGTGGGCACTAGCCTTGACTGAGGTCAGGGCTGGCTCAGGGTCTGGGAAAGAGCTGGGGACTGGGATTGGAGGACACAGTTGTCTGCCACATGGAGAGGGCACGGAAGAACTGCTGCAGGTGCCCCACCCATGGCCTGAGCCCTGTGCAGGTGCTGACCCCTTTCCCGACCCGCAGGGACCTCCTGCAGTCTGAGTGCAGAGAGGGATGGGGAGAGAGTGACAGTGGCTTTCTAGGTTTGGAAGTGACCACGAGGACCTCTGTGACCCTGCCTTTGGGTAAAGTGTTAAGGTGAGCAGGGCGGGGATGGAACATGGGAGGGATGCTGTGTGCTCCTGCGGTACCCAGACACCCTCAGGATGCAATCAGTCCCTGTTGGACGTGGCTCCGGCTGCCCACAGAGAAGGTGGTCACCAAAGCGGTCCACAGGTAGGCACGGAGGGCTCGGGCAAATGAACGGTGCTTATTTTGTCCGCGGGATTAGGTCTGTTTCACTTCTGCAGCTTCCCGCCCCGGTTCTCGTTTTACAAGACTGGTGTGAACCAGAAGATTAACCTCGACGCCCACCAAGGGGGCCCTCCCGCAGGAGCGGCGTCGGGTAGGAGCGGTGTAGGGGCGCCCTCTAGCGGCCATGCCTGGGATGGTGGCCTCTTAAGGCCCTGAGCTGGGGCAGAGGATGAAGGGAAGGAGGGCGGACTTGCAGGACTCGCCTTGGGACTCCTCGCAGCGAGCCCTGTGCTCCTGGTTGCATCGTAAGCAACTCGGGAACCAAAAAGAGCGCTACTCTGGTGGGGACAGAAAAGCAAGATGCATTTTGGGCGACTCCACTAGGGTCCCGAAAGGGTGGGGCCGGGGAAGTTTACCTGGCCAGGATGAAAGGCGCTGGGGGAGCGTTGCGTTGGGAGCGTGCGTCAGGACCTGGGTCTTATTTATCCTTATCACCGCAGCTGTGTGTCCGACCTTCCAAGGGAGGCCTCCTGCCCTCAGCCCAGCCTGGGCAACAGGGCACATACCTCGGAGGCCCTGCTGCCCTCGCTCTTAGAGGCAAGCAGCCCTCTGCCCGTGCAGAAGTACTCAAGGCTTCTGGATCCTGCCACACCCAGACAAAGAGAGACCGCACACGCTGCTTCCAGCACGATGGCTGTAGTTTGTAACAGCTGTGTTGGAATACAATTCACACACTATAAAAGGCACACATTTGAAGTGTGCGATTCAGTGGTCTGGAGATATTGCATTCTTTTTATAAAGTTGTGGTAAAATGCATGTATACAGATTTTGCCATTTCCACAGGGCCTGCCTGGCAAGCACAAGATCATGAGTTCGATTCCCAGCACCAAATAAATAAATTTTGCCATTTTAGGGGCCGAGGGATATAGCTCAGCAGCACAGTGCCTGCCTGGCAAGCGTGAGGGCATGAGTTCGATTCCCAGTACCAAAATAAATAAATAGAGTTTGCCATTTTAACCATTTTTAAGTGAATAATCCAGTGACATCAAGTACATTTGTGGTGTTGTGCAACCGTCGCTCCCATCCATTTACAGGACTCTGTCATCATCTCGAGGACTCTGCTCATTAGGCAACAACTTCCCATTCCTTCGCTCCCCAGCTGCCAGCAACCTCTAATCCACTTCTTTTTTGTATTGGGTTTTGAACCCAGGGCCTTCCCCGCCCCTTTTTAATTTTTACTTCAAGCCAGGGGCTAAGTTGCTAGGTCGCCCAGGGACCTGGCTTGAACTTGCCGCTGCAGCTCAGGGTGCAAGGGTTACGGGTGTGTGCCACCGCCCCTCGCTTCTGATCCACTTCTGTGAATTCTCCTATTCTAGGTGTTTCGTGCAAGGGGAATTCCGCAGTATTTGTCCTTTGTGGCTGGGTTATTTTACTCAGCATGGCGTTTTCAAAGCCCTCACATTCCATGTGTGTCCAAATGTCCCTCCTTGCTAAGGCCATTTCATAGTCCGCGTTCGTTTATTCCTCTTCGGGAGGACAAGTGGGTTGTTCCCACCTTTTTGCTCCTATGAGTAACACCGCCGCTGCCGTCAGCACTGGAAAAACCAGGATCCAAGGAGCTGGTGGAGGCCAAGGATTGGAATTGCTGTCGCGCTGCTGGACCCCAGCACTGTGCCAGGGTTTTGATTCCTACACATCTGGACCAACACTTTTCTTCTGCCTTCATTATTGTTATACGGCTTCAATTTTATTTTATTTTGTGTGTGTGTGTGTGTGGGTACCGAGGGTCGACCTCAGGACCTCGCGCGCCAGCAGGCACCCGTGCCGCTGAGCGACATCAGCGGCCCTTTTTTTCGTATGTGGGTTCCGGGAGTCGAACTCGGGCCCTCGCGCTTGCCAGGCAGGCGCTTACGCCGCTGAGCCATCTCACCGGCCCACGGCTTCAATTTTAAAGCAGTAATGTTTTCATTACGAACAACATACTCACCGAAGTAACATAAATTAGAAAATACGGAGGGGTGACCCTGAATTTTGGTGACTTGGGGGAGGTGTACTGGGGATTGAACCCTGGGCCTATCCACTGACCTACATGGCCAGCCCTTTTTTAATATTTTATTTTGAAAGGGGGTCTTGCTAAGTCGCCCAGGCTGGGCTAGAATTTTCCATCGTCCTGCCTCAGCCTCCCGCGGTGCTGGAATGGCAGGCGTGCGCCATGGCATTGCCTGAGCCAACGGTTTTTTTCAAGCAGAAACCGGCTCGCTTTTGTGACCGGCAGGCCAGGGGCGAGGGGAGAGCGGAGAAAGCAGGGGTCTCCCGGGATCCCGCGAGGCGATCAGGGCGGGCCGAGACCAGGGGCGGAGGGGTCCCGCGGAGGGGCGTGGGCGCGCCTGCGCCCGTCAGGGTCCGTCTCGGGGACTGCGGGGTCCCGGGGTCGCGGGCCTTGCTCACCCTGAGCGCCCGCCCCTTCTGGGCAGAGTGGACGCGAGGGCCCGGCGCGCCCCGCCTGCCAGCCCTCAGCCGTGCGCGGATTGGCAGAGAGCAGGCCTCTCGGGCCAATCACGGGGCTGCAGCAGAAAGCCCAATGAGAGCATGGCGGGCGGAGAGTCGCGCGCGTGCGCACTGGACCCTGAGCGCCCCACTATCCCCGGGTCGAGGTCCGAGCGACTGGTGCTGTCGCAGCCCGGTGCTCTCGGCTCCGCCCGCCGACCCTCCCGGCCCTCCTTCCGCCTCCCCCCGGTCAGCTTCTGCACTTGAAGCCCGAGCGAGGCCCCGTCGCGCGCCTCAGGGCCCCGCCGCTTGCCCAGCCGCGTCCGCAGCCCTAACCAGCACCGGGAGCTGGAGCGCTTTGTTGGCCGCGGTATCAGTAAGATACTAAGCGCCTCAGTCCAGAGGGGACGCAGATTCCACGAGGCCCTCGCTCACCTGGTGCGCGACATCCGGCTGCTGCGGCCAGCACGGAACAAAGCTCCCTGGCGCGGCCGCACGGTCCTGTCGCCTGCGGGGTGCTCGGGGGGGGGACCTGCGCCCCAACCCGCGCCGCGGCCATGGGCGAGGCTCCGAGGGGAAGAGCTCGGGACAGGGACAGTCAGCATGGCCCGGGACAGGGCTCAGAAGCCCGGGCGCTTCCTACCTCGCCCCACCGCCAGGACGACGACCACGCGGTTGCGAAGGCCCGGGAACCGCCGGGTCCCGGGGCAGGATTTCGCCCCCCTCTTTGAGGGGTGCTCGGGCCCCTCGGCTGTCTCGCGGGGTCGCTGAGGGGACCTCCTGGCCACCCCAGATGGCCAAGGCGGGCTCTGCACCAAGGTCTAGGGACCCGCAGCTCCTGGCGTCTGACCTCGAGTCCCTTGGGCAGCTTTGAGGCCGGGGCCCTCTAGGAAGGACAGGCTAGGTTCTGAATCCTTTCTGCCCTTTGTCTTGTTGTGTCATGCATGGCTCTGAGAAGGATCTCTCTAAATATTTGCTGACAGTGTGAGCCATATGTCTGGCACATAACTGTCATCCAAGCACTCTGGGAGGCTGAGGCAGGAGGATTGCAAGTTTGAGCCCAGCCTGAGCAACTGAGTGACTTAGCAAGACCCCGTCTCGAAAATAAAAAGGGGTGAGGATGTAGCTCAATGTGAAGGCCCTTGGTTCAATGCCCAGTACTTAAAAAAAAAAAAAAAAAAAAATGCTGACAGCAAAGCAGTAGATGTAAATCCATCTTGAGATTTGACCTGAATATGTAGTGGACCTCTCAGGTCAGGGTCACTCCCAGCCCAACACCAGGACAGATCCGCAGGTGGCATTTCCATTCCTAGCACAGCACAGGGCCCTCATGTGCAGTGTTACAAAAGGAACAAAGACTGATATTTCACAGTCGCCCCAGAGAAGAAAATATTACACTAGACCTCCAAGACCAAAGCAGTGCATTTTCCAGTGGTCACAGGGTGTCATTTTTCACCTGCCAAACCAAGGAACATTCAACAGGGTGCCGATGCCAGGTGTTGGTGGGGTGCTAAGAAGGTGCCCCAAGAGAGGACACAGCCTTCTGCGGTGCGATTTGACACCTTTGGGTCGCCCTGAACTTCTGCTAAGGAAGGAGCGAGAGCGCATAGCCAGCGGTCCACTCGCCCTGCCGGTCCAGGCTGGGACTCCAGACTGCTAAGCTCAGGCCAGGGCTGGGCCCGTGAGATGCCAGGGCTGGGCCCGTGAGATGCCAGGGCTGGGATGGCCACCAGCTCCTGCCTGCCCATGCCTCCTGCCCCGTCTGTCCTGACCAGCCAGTGCAGTTAGTACCCAAGGTTCCTGAGACAATCTGAGAGGAAACTGGCTGGCAGGGGTACCAAGTCGGGGTGGGCACCTGGACTCCAGCCTCCAAGGAGGGGCCCCCAGGCTCCCTGTGGTCAGCAGCAGGAGGGAGCCAAGGAAGCCAGGAACGCATGCTAACAACCCCATACATCACAGCTCCATCTGCTGCCCGTCCCAGCCCTCCAAGTTGCTGTCTGGCGGCTTTCATTTTGATGCATTTAACTTCTCTCTAAAAATGAGCAAGATTGTTTATTTGATTTCTATGAAGGCTGTGTAAGGCAGGGAGCTGAAAAATCACCCCCTAATCTCTGGATGTCACAGGGCCCCTGAGCTGGGCTGCAGGCCAGCATCCCCGCCCCAATGCAGAGTTGCTACTGGCTCGCTTGCTGAGGTCTCGGATACCTGTCAGTTTGGAAGGCCCCTCGTGTCCAGTTCATGCCTTTGAGGACTGGGGTGGGGTGGGGGTGGGGGCGCTCACCGCTCTGTGTTGCTGAGGAGGTTGTAACTGTGGCTTATGTCCACAGTGCATTCCTTTGCTTCACCAAGACAGGCAAGATCTGAGAGCGTTACAGAAAAGGATTTTTGTGTAGCTAATAGGAGTATTTTGAGCAGAAGGAAATTGGGGAAAGTATCTAATTCTTTGTTTATACTGGAGGCTATCTGTGCTCCTGGGGCCCTACAGGAAGGAATCCTGAAGAGCCACATTCTGCTTCCTGGGTGTGACTTTCAGTCTCCTCCAGTAGGACTGAGGCATCTGGGTAACGAAACTAGCTGATTAGAGTTTAAAACAAGCTCGAAGGCAGCCACACCCACAGAGAAATAGACCGGCTACCACCACAGGCGGCCAGTCTCCTGTGCCCACGCCCTGGGGCATTCCCTCCTGATGGCCAGGGTAGGCCTGTGGGGCCAGCAGAGCAGGGCAGAGGTGGTATGTCTCCTGGGATTAGGTTCTGGAAGACACTGGAGCTTCTGTTTGGAAGTCTCTCATTTCCTTTCCTGCCAGTGGTCTCGGGACAGCTTGGCAGTAGATCCTCCAGTCCTGATCAAAGTTTCAGATGCTGCACCCCTAGCTCCAGCCTGACCACAGCCTCGTGGGAGACTGAAGTGTATCGGTCAGCTTTCCCATTGCTGGACAACACCCGATCCAACAACATAAAGAGAGGTTTAATTTGGCTCAGGGTTTCAGGAAGTTCAGTCCATGGTAAGCTGGCTCCAAGGCAGGACCATCATGGTGGAAGGGTGCGGTGGAGCAAAGCTGCCTAGTTCTTGGTGGCAGCGAAGCAGAGCATGGAAACAGTGTCAGACAGGAGGGGATTAGGGACCAGACATAGATCCCCTGTTGTAACTCCATGACCCACCCAGAGCACACCCTAGGATGTGCTCTACCAATACCCCGGGGCTTTCTAATCCAAGTTGACACATCACAATTGACAGTTGCACCAGGTAAGCCACTTGCCTACCCCGGACACTATGTGAGGTGACAGATGTTTGTTTTAACCCACTGAGTTGTGGGGTCATTTGTTGCACAGCAGCAAAGAGCCAAAAGACCATTGGTATTTGTCTGTATGTATGTCATTACATAATGCAATATATGAGGCAGGCTCATTTTATAAAGAAAAGTTTTATTTACCTCACAGTTTTGGAGGTGTGAGGGTGTGGCACTGGCATCTGCTCAGCTCTGGTGAGGGCGCCTATGTCCTATCATAGCAAGAGTGTCAGCGGGAGGTCACATGGCTCTGCAGGACCCTGGGGAGGCCCAGGTCCCACAACCCCTTCATAACGCCCAGTGCCTTAAGGACCTCCCACCAGGCTCGGCCTCTTAAAGGTCCACCGCCTCCCACCCACACTGAGGACCATACCACAGACCACACCAGAACCACGGCAGCACCTCAGAACAGCTGGGATGCAGCCACGCACCCGACAGGAGCTAGTTATAAAAACCAGACGGAGGGTGGAAGAGCAATCCCCACAGCTACAGGGCTGTCCTTTCTTGACCCAGGGCAGCAGGGGAAGTCCTGTATCGGGGTCAGAAGTGTGGGTGGAGCCACTACATCTCCCCCCCAGCCCCTGTCTGCCTGGCCCAGGGTCCGCAGGTCCTCGTCCCCAGGGGCTGCTGACTGCCGCTGTCACCGCTCCCGCAGATATCAACCGTCATGTCCTCCCGCAGTCCCTTGCCTGGAGCGCTTGTCCCTTCTGCTGCCCGGAGAACTCGGGGCCTCCCGGGTGCCAGGAGCCACCTCGCACTCCCTGGATGGTTGCGCCCACGCGGGCACTTCCTCCAACACACAGCAGGCAGTACCCAGGGTTCAGGGATCTGCCCACCCCCGGGGGCCACCCACGGACCCAGCACCCCTGGCACACGGCGCTGCTGCGGAACACGCTCCCGGGTGAGTGCACGCAGGCTTCTTTGGTCTCTGCTCCTAAGCAGAAAGCAGGGACGGGACAATGGCAGAACTCGCACAGGCTGACTCACTGCGCCTGAGACGAGAGCCCCACCGCACAGACGGTGAAAACTAGGCCCGGCCAGGAAGAGGCAGAGCCAGGATTCACACCTCCGCCTTCGATGCTCCCCTAGAAGAAAAGCACCCGCCGGCTGGGGCTCGGTGCCCGTCCCTGCCCCCGCCCCAACCCAGGCTGCGGCGCCAGCCTGAGAAGCCAATCGCATCAGTGCTGCCTTCCTTGCAGCGTGATTGGCCAGGCGGGCCGGGCCTTAGCCAATCAGAACACAGTTCTCCCTGACCACTGATCTGCCCAGAGCTCAGAGCCTTAGGTTGCTCCTGAGCAGCAGGGGTAAAGATACGGGTCGGAGCCACAGCGGTGGCATTGCCATTGTCAGAGAACCCAGCATGAGCACACAGCTGATAGCTGGGATGGGCAAAGGTGAGGAGACTGAAGAGAAACCCACGTGGAGCCCTGGGTTGGGGACATGGCTCGAGGGTAGGTAGAGCGTGTGTGCGTGGGGCTCCGAGTTTCATTCTCCAGCACCAGAACGGAATCCACGTGGCGCCCTGATCAAACGGTGTCCGACGCCAGCGGTTGTTTATATTAGGCTAGATGCTGGCAAGAAAAGGCCCGTGGGACTCTGGAGGCGGTGACAGAAAAGACTCAGCGATCTTAGGACCGGAAGCTGTTGTACTGAGGGCTTCGGGTCCCCCAGCAATGGTGAAGTGCCAGGGTACCCACTTCCAGACTGCCTTTGAGAAGGGCTCTCAGGGTCCCGGGGGCTGCAGTGGGCTACCTGACCCTGTCCCCAAAACTGTCTTCCCTCCCCGTCCCCCAGGGTTGGGTGATGAACCCCGTGTGATGTAAAAGTGGGAACAGCTGAGCCTTGTCAGCCACCGTACTGTGTACGTTCTCGTGCTCACTGCACAGGCCTGCCCAGTTCACCCAATGCAAATGGCACAATACCCAAGTACCAGGAGATTCCAGTCCCAGGACCTGCTGTTCTCAGAGAACCAGATCTCCCAAGGTCGGGACTGTACCAATCAAGGACCAGGCTCTTTCATCTTTCAGCTGCAACATCCCTAGCAGGTGGGCTTCTGTCCTCTTGGCTTGCAGAGTGGCTGCTGGAACTCCAGACGTCACATACACCTCCACAGTCAAGCACACAGAAAAGACAGAGGCCATCCCTATCTCTCACCACTTGATTCCCTGGGCCCTGGGACTTGGCCAGCAAGAAGGTATCACCAGACGTGGCCCCGAAGCCTTGGACCAGAACCATGAGCCAAAATAAGCCTGTTTAGAACTAAAAAAAAAAAAAAAAAAAAGAAGGAGGAGAAGAAGAAGAGGGGAAGCAGAGCAGAGGGTGAGGAGAGGGAGAAGGAACAAAGGAACGTGTCCAAGCACATGTGCCTCCTTTATGGGGAAACACAAGACTCCCCAGAAGCCAGGGAAGCAGATCCGCAGCCCAGCTGCCCACCCATGCTACGAGGAGTAGAACCTGGTTTTCCTGGCAGCTTTAGCCAGCCTTGCTCTATTCCTTACAGCATGGTAGCCCCAGCAAGAGTGCAGCCCTGAGGTGGGCGTAGTGGTGCACACCTGTAATGCCAACACTTGGGAGGCCGAGGCAGGAGGATCACTGTGAGGTTTCATAGTGAGTTCAAGGCCAGCCTGGACTGCATAGTGAGACCCTGTCTCAAAAAAAAAAAAAAAAAAAAAAGTGGGAGACTGGAGATTGATTGGACATCAATTGTCTCAAGTTGAATTGTAGACTTAATGTAGTTCTAATCAAAGTCCCAGGACACTTTCATTTGTAGAAAATGACCAGCCTTGTATGGAACATGGAAGACTTAGAATAGCTGCAAGGAGGTTCAGCAAGTCTCACACTGCGTGATGGCGAGACTGCACGTGAAGCGAGTGTGGTCTCAGAGTGAGGGTAAAATTCAGGAAGCAAGAACAACAAAGAGGCCAGAAACAGACCAGCAAGTACTCAGCGTGTTGATTTTTTTTTTTTTTTTTTTTTTTTTTTTGAGGCAGGGTCTCGCTATGCAGTCCAGGCTGGCCTTGAACTCACTATGTGGCCCAGGCTGGCATCAAACTCAAGGCCATCCTCCTAAAGCTTATTGATTTCTTTGAGACGGACCTGGGATGGAACCCAGGGTCTTACTCTACTCAGCCCCAGATTGGTTGATTTTGACAAAGTTGCCAAGGCAATTGGATCTGAAGATTCTTCAACCAATGGTGCTAGAACACCTGGATTTCTGTTGGGGAAGTGAACACTTGCACAAAATTTTACCTCACGTTAATTAATTGTAAATGAATTGCAGATCTAAATGAAAAAAGAAATAGAGGGCCGGGGATATAGCTCAGTGGCACAAGCGCCTGCCTGGCAAGCACAAGGTCCTGAGTTCGATTCCTGGTACAAAAAACAAAACAAAAGAAAAAAGAAATAGAGAACTTCTGAAAAAAGTTGGAGACAATTTTGATGATCTAATGATAGGACACAAAAGCAGTAATGATAAAGGTAATGGAGCTGGGTGTGGTGGCGCACACCCGTAGTCCCAGCCAACCAGGAAGCTGAGACAGGAGGATCACTCGAGCCTGGGAGTTCGAGGCCACCCTAGGCAGCATAGCAAAACCACAGCTCAAAAAACTGTAATTAGACTTCAACAAGTTTTAACTTCTGTTCTTCAAGACACACCATTAAAACAAAAAGCAAGTGACAGGGTAAGAACGTTTATTTATAATACATAAACCCTGTATATACACAGACTATGTAAATCACTCGAAAACAAAAAGACCAACAAGCCAATAAAAGTGGGTGTATTGTTGGGGAGAGGAACAGAACCAAGAGGATGTGTGGAGGTATGAGGTATGATTGAAATAGACATATTTAAATATGTTTCCATTTTTAAACATTCAAGATACTTCCTCAGAATCCTCCCCCTCTTGGTAAACGCACTCATCCCGTCGCTCTTGCTGCTTTCCAAAGCAGTTCTGCAGGTCCTCTTTTGTGAGTGTCTTCAGGAAGTGTGAACAAAACTGTGGCGAACACTGCTGCTGAGTGCCATCCAACATCACGTAAAGACATCGCGGTGCGTCTTTCTCCAGCTCGTTCACCAGATCTGGCACCGTAGTCACAATGGCCACGAAAGGGGAACATTCTGAATGGATTCAGGACATCATCCAGGCAGCCGCCGCAGTACACTGAAGACGGGAGAGGAGACTTGCAGAATTTGCTCAGCGAGTGGCAGCGATGATGGGGTAAGTGTGTTCGGAGGGAGGGGGAGGGCCTTGAGGGAGGATTTATGGCACTGTGTCTTTTTCTGTAATACACTTTTTAAAATTGAAACATTCACTGTATTTTGGATCACACCTCATGCGTGAGAGATTTATTACAGGAGCTGGCTCATGCATCATGGAGGCTGAAGGGCTCACCATCTGCCACCTGCAGCTGGAGTCCTGGAGTGCTCGAGGGTGCCTCAACTCAGTTGAGTCAGAAGAGCTGAGAAGCAGCTGTGTGAGGCCTGCCATCTGAAGTCTGAGGGCGAGAGGAGATGGGCCCCTAAGTTCACCTTTTTCCCTGAGCAGACTGGCCGAGGACACCCACAAGGTGGGTCTTCACTCGGTCTCCCCCAGAAACATCCTCATAGGCACACACAGTGACGACACCTTAGCAGCCCCCTGGGCCTCCCCTAGCCCAGTCAAGGTGACACAAAATTAACCATCACAGTGGCAAAAGACTGAGACAGACACCTGCCAAATTAGCCAATACTCCCATAAAAAGGTACTCAATACCGTTTTTTGTTTTGTTTTGTTTTGTTTTTTTTGAGACACAATCTCACTCTTTAGCTCAGGCTGGCCTTGAGCTCAAGGCCATCCTCCTGCCTCAGCCTCCTAAGTGCTGGGATTTCAGGCATGCACCACCATGCCTGGCAGTAACTCACCTTTAAATACACTGGCAATGTCAGGTGTTGGAAAGGATGTGGAGCTACTAGGGCTCTCACATGCTTCGGTGTGAGTTAAAACAATAGAACCACTTTGGAAAACCATCTGACAGCCAGGTGCAGTATGTGGTTTTGTAGTCCCAGCTGTTCCAGAGGCTGAGGGAGGAGGATCTCAAGTTTGAGGCCAGCCTGGGCAACTTCGTGAGACCCTGTCTCAAAATGAGAGTAGGGCCAGTGAGATGGCTCAGCGGTGTAAGCGCCTGCCTGGCAAGCGCAAGTTTGACTCCCGGAACCCACATACGAAGAAAAGGTTGGTGATATGGCTCAGCAGCACGGGCGCCTGCTGGCACACGAGGTCCTGAGGTCGACCCCCCGGAACCCACACAAAAAAAAATAAAAATAAAAATAAAATGAAAGTAAAAGGGCTGAGGGTGTAGCTCAGTGGCAGAGTGCTTACCTCAAGTGTGTGAGGCCCTGGTTGAATTGCCAGCCTGCAAAAAATACAAGTAAAATAAGCCAGAAGTGGTGGCACACACTTGTAAACCCAGCACAGTGGGAGGCTGAGGCAGAAGGATCACAAGTTCAAGCCCAGCCTGGGCAACTTAGCAACTTAGTAAGCCTCTGTCTCAAAATAAAAATTTATTCATATTCTTGTTTTGTTTTGTTTTATTTTGTACTGGGAATCGAACTCAGGACCTTGTGCTTGCCAGGCAGGTGCTGTGCCGCTGAGCTATAATCCCTAGCTCAAAATAAAAATTTTAAAAAAGCTGGGGATGTGGCTCAGTAGGCAGGCCTTGCGTTCGTCCACAGTACATGGGGTGGGGTCTGATTAGAAAGTAAGTATCGCCAGGTGTGGTGGCGCACGCCTGTAATCCCAGCACTTGGGAGGCTGAGGCAGGAAGGTTGCTGTGAGTTCAAGGCCAGCCTGGACTATATAGTCAGCTCAGGGCCAGCTTGAACTATATAGCAAGACCCTGTCTCAAAAAAAACAAAAAAACAAAAAAGGTTAAGTATCCACTTAGCATATGACCCAGCAACTCCACTCCAAGTTTTTTTTTTTTTTTTTGTGGGTACCGGGGGTCGACCTCAGGACCTCGCGCGCCAGCAGGCACCCGTGCTGCTGAGCGATATCACCGGCCCTTTTTCCATATGTGGGTTCCGGGAGTCGAACTCAGGCCCTCGCGCTTGCCTGGCAGGCGCTTACGCCACTGAGCCATCTCACCGGCCCCACTCCAAGTATTTACCCAAGTTATTTACTTTATTTTATTTAAATAAAGTGTAGCTACAAAGGTGAGTACATGAGTGGCCAGAGCAGCTCTAGTTATAAAAACCCCAACCTGGAAATAGCCCAAAGTGTGTCTGAGGATGGGAGGGGAAATCAATGAGTAGAAGCACAGCTACAGTCAGCTGGCTTCTGACAGGTGCGACAGAGGAACGGCGATCCGGAAATGTCGGAGATGCAGACTAAAACGAAGGACACTGGACCCAGAGCTTTATCTCACACAAAAAACAGCTCAAATGGACTACAGGCTTCAATATAAAAGGCAAAACTATGAAACGAGCAGAGGAGAACATAGAAAATATATGTGGCCTTGGGTTAGGTCGCAAGGTTTTAGTTATGACACTAAAATCATGATACGTGAAAGGGAAAATTGAGTGGCACTTTATTAAAATTTAAGGGCCGGTGAGATGGCTCAGCGGCGTAAGCGCCTGCCTGGCAAGCGCGAGGGCCCGAGTTCGACTCCCGGATCCCACATACGAAAAAGGGGCCGGTGATATCGCTCAGCGGCACGGGCGCCTGCTGGCGCGCGAGGTCCTGAGGTCGACCCCCGGTACCCACAAAAAAAATAAATAAATAAATAAGACTTTTGTTCCATGAAGAACATTGTCGGGCTGGGGATTTGGCTCAGTGGTAGAGCATTTGTCTAGCATGTAAAGGTCCTGGGTTCAATCCCTAGCACCACAAAAAGAAAAAAAAAAAAAAAAAAAAAAAAACATTGTCAACAAAATGAGGGAGGGAGGCGGGAGGGAAAGGAAAGGGGATTAAAAAGAGAAACCAGCTGTATTAGCTACATGTACCCATTCCCCAAGATCTTGGCAAACTGACATACTGCAAACACCTAGTGGTAAAAAAATAAAAATAAAAATGAAGAAAGAAAATAAAAGAATGCAGGGCATGGTGGCACATGCCTGTGACCCCAGCACTCAGGAGGCTGAGGCAGGAGGATCACTGTGAGTTCAAGGGCAGCCTGACTACATAGCAAGACCCTGTTTCAAAGAAGAAAAAGAAAAGAAAGAGTAAGTCATAGACTTGGAGGAAAAATTTTTCTGAGACAAGATCTTGCTATGCTGACCAGGCTTGTCTCCAATTCCTGGGTCAAAGCAATTCTCCTGCCTCAGCCGTCCAAGGAGCAGGGACTACTGGTAGATGCCACCACCCCTAGCTTGGAGAAAATATTTAAATCACATATCTGATGAAGACTTTGGGGCCGGTGAGATAGCTCAGCGGCATAAGTGCCTGCCTGGCAAGCATGAGGTCCTGAGTTCGATCCCGGTACCCACATACAAAGGAAAAAAGGGCTGGTGATGTCGCTCAGCGGCCCAAAGCGCCTGCTTGCAGGCGCAAGGTCCTGAGTTTGACCCCTGATACCCCACCCACCCACACACACACAAAAGATTTTGTATCCCAAGCCAGACATGGTGGCTCACATCTGTAATGCCAGCACTCTGGGAGGCTGAAGCAGGAGGATTGAAAGTTCAAGCTCTCCCTGTGCAACTTAATAAAACCATGTCTCAAAATAAAATAAGTAAATAAATAAAAATAAAAGGGCTGGGGATGCAGCTCAGTGGTAAGGCTCTGGGTTATTCCCAGTACTGCAAAACAAACAAACAAACAATTTCTGTTAGAAAGCAAGCACAATATCTAAACAGACCCTCATCAAAGAAAATATACAGCTAATAAAACATGGAAATGTGTCCAACATAATTTGTCATTAAGGACTTGCAAATTGAAGCGACAACAAAATATAGCTAACTAGTATTAGAGTACCTGGATATTTTAAAAAGTTGAAAATAAGCCAGGCATGGTGGCACACAGCTGTGATCCCAGCACTTGGGAGGCTGAGGCAGGAGGATCTCAGTGAGTTCAAGGCCAGCCTAGGCTACATACTGTGTTCAAGGACAGACTGCACTACATAAAGAGATCCTGTCTCAAAAATAAATAAATAGGGCCGGTGAGATGGCTCAGCAGCCTACGCGTCTGCCTGGCAAGCGCGAAGGCCCGAGTTCAACTCCCGGATCCCACATATGAAAAAAGGGGCTGGTGATATCGTTCAGCGGCACGGGCACCTGCTGGTGCGCGAGGTCCTGAGGTCGACCCCTGGTACCCACAAAAAAAAAAATAAATAAATAAAATAAATAAATAAATAAATAAATAAATAAATAAATAGAGAATGGATTTTACTGTATGATTCAGTAACTAAAACAGTAACTAAAAACTAAAACAAAATGGGCTGAGGATGCAGCTCAGTGGCAGAGCCCTTGCCTAGCATTCATGAACCCCTGGGCCTAGCCCCCAGCACCACAACCACACACACACACACACACACACACACAGGAAAGGGCAAAACCTGTTTGACTCCATATGAGGAATGCAGACTGACAGGAAGTAGGAGGAGGAGCTGGGGACTGAGGGGACCAGAATGTGTCATCTTTGGTGGACGCAGCATTTCAGTTTTGCAGCACAAAAGAGCTTTGGAAATGTGTGCACAACCATGCACTTAGAAGGGCTGAAGATGGCAAATGGCCGGGCATGGTGGCACATGCCTGTAATCCTAGCACTTGGGAGGCTGAGGCAGGAGGATCATGCTGAGTTCAAGGCCAGCCTGGGCTACATAGTGAAAGACAAACGTTTTGTTATATGTCTCCTACCACAGGTTTTCAAAAACCTGTTGGCCCCAGTTGCCAGCGAGTGGGTGGAGCACCAGGAGCTCCCAGTCTTTGCTGGTGGCACTGGGAAGCCACCCTGGAATGTGATCTGGCAATTTCTTACAAGACAAACACATCTTACCAGATGACCCGGAAATTATGCTCCTAGACATTTTACCCAAATGATTTGAAAACACGTCCACACAAAAGCCTCAATGACAATGTTTATGTATTTATTCCTAACAACCTAAAACTGCAAAGAAACATCCTGCACCTTGAGATCATAATGTTAAGTGAAATAAATGACACATGCTTCAATATCACATGGTTTCTCTCACATGAAAAACCCAAATTCTAAGCAAAGAGTAAAATAAAAGGCAGATAATATGAAGTAGGGAGATCTTTCTCAAATGGAAGGGGATCAAGAGATGGAAGGAAGGGGATGAGAAAGGAATGAAGATGTCTTATGAACCAACTCCACATATGGGATGTAAATATTATGTATGCAAACCTGGACTGATTAAAAAAAATGAAAGATTAAAAACAAAAAACAGTTCTGGAAGTGCTCTTTTGTGTCCTTAGGAGGCGTGACCAAAACTGAGGTGAATCCTGCTGAGTGCCATCCGATAGAAAGGCAGGTTCCTAAAAGCATGACGCTGTGTCCTCATCCACCTTATTCAACAGATCTGCCACTGTGCAACCTCTAGCTCTTTCCCTAAGTCAAAATGACCACAAAAGGTAAATGCTTTGAGTCAACTTGGGATACCGAGGCAGCCAGGACAGTGCGACTAGAGACACTGGCGAAAGAGCACTTCCAGAGCTGCTGCAGAAAGGGGCAAGAACGATGGGTTAAGTGTGTTTGAAGCAAGGGGGAGGATTTGGAGGATTCATGGCAATATGTCTTTTACTGTGATAATTTTTAAAAACTTAAACATTCACTGTATTTTTCAATCTCACCTCATATACACAAGGTACATTAAAATACACAGATATATCTTCTTCATCTGTCACCTGAGTAGGACCACAGCTAGGACACTTATGACCAAACCATGGCAGCCAGCATACTTAGTCCTGCACAGCCCCCGCCCCCACGCCTTGGAAGCCCTGGCTCCTCCAGACCAGCCCCTGGCCACAGGGCCCAGACAGCCTCTCGTCCCCTCCTTGTTTGGGTTTTGGGTGCATCTCCCTGGGTGACTGCTGTGCTCCCTTTCTAAGAGGGCCTGCAGGCGAGAGGTGGAGTTCTCGTGAACTCTCCCTGGAACCACCACTCTTCCTCTTCCTGTAAGTGGCCTGAGGTGATCTGTGAAAATGGTCACCTCTCTCGACCCAGAAAACCCCACAGAATCATGCAAATCAAAGGCTCAAATCTTTGTGTTCACTTTAAGAACACCCGTGAAACTGCCCAGGCCATCAAGGGTATGCGTATCCAAAAGGCCACCAAGTATCTGAAGGATGTCACATTAAAGAAGCAATGTGTGCCATTCTGGTGTCACAATGGTGGAGATGGTAGGTGTGCCCAAGCTGAACAGTGGGGTGGACACAGGATCGGTGGCCCAAAAAGATTACTAAATTTTTGCTGCATGTTCTTAAAAATGCAGAGCGTAATGCTGAACTTAAGGGTTAGATGTAGATTCTCTGGTCATTGAACATCTCCAGGTGAACAAAGACCCAAGACGTGCTGCATACTTACACAGCTCATGGCTAGATTAACCCATACGTGAGCTCCCCCTGCCACACTGAGAGGATCCTCACTGAAAAGGAACAAATTGTTCCTAAATCAGAGAGGAAGTTGCACAGAAGAAAAAGATATCCGAGAAGAAACTGAAGAAACAAAAACTTATGGGAAAAAAAAAAACTTATGGCATAGTAATAAAGTAAGCATAAAATAAATGCAAATAAAAGAGGGCCTGTGGCAGCTTGTTCACCAGGAAAAAAACCTCAGGTAATTTCTGGGAGGCCCTGAGTGAGGCTGGGAGCCCTGTCCTCAATGGCTTGCTGCAGGCCTTCGGAGTGCCATTATTAAAAAAAAAAAAAAAAAAAGGGAAGCGAGGTATGGTGTGTGCCTATGATTCCAATACTTGGGAGGCTGAGGCAGGAGGATCCCAAGTTTGAGCCCAGCCTGCACAATTTAGCAACTTAGCAAGACCTTGTCTCAAAATAAAAAATACAGAAAGGACCGATGTACAGTGCACCCACAAAATGGAGAGCGGGGATTGGCACAGATTCTTGCACACCCATGTTCACAGAGGCACTGCTCACAATCACTAAAAGCTAGAAGTACCCCAAACATCCATCTATGCAATTGGGTAAACGAAATGTGGGATAAGCCTACAATCACATATTTATGTTGTTTAACACACAAGGAATTTCAGTTTGGGGAGAATGGAGAGTTCTGAGAATGAACAGTGGTGAGAATGTAACTAATGCCGCTTAAATACTTAAAATTGGTTAAAAAGATAAATTTTATGTTATGTGTATTTTACCACAACTAAAAAAAAAAAAAAAAAAAAAAAAAATCTTGCAGACCCAGGAGTGTTGAAGTAGCACAACCATTGACGTGGAGGGAAAGGGGATCCAGACAGAACTGGGCTGTGCAGGGTGCTGTGGATCGCTGCCCAGGTAGTGCACTGCACAACCCCAGGGATGACACAAGTATTATGTTGCTCCGCCAGGCAAGAGAGCCTCCGTTGTGCCGCATAACAAGTGATTCCATAACCTCACTGAGCCGCAGCAACTAGGGTTTCTTTCTCAAGCTCCATGACTATGCTGCTTGGCTCTGGTAGCATTTCTCCAGGCTTGGAGCTGATCCACGCTGGCCCCTGCGCTCCTTCCCCCTCGCTCGGCTGTCTGGAGCCGGCAGACAGCCCAGCCAACTGCCAATAGGATGATGGGAAGTGTGCCCACCGTGCCCACTGCAAAGAGGGGCATAAAACACGGGAGGAACCCAGGAACCAGGTGTGGGGCCGCAGAGAGAGACACAAGGCCATCACGGGTAGGGGCAGGGCTGCTGGCCCCACACAGCCTAAGGATGGCCCCCCTCCACCCCAGGCAAGCACCCTCTGGGTCTGGGTTTTGGGGTGTCCATGTTACCTAGGTAGGGTCCAGAGCCATCAACTCTCCACACCCATGGGCAGCACAGGCCGGCGGGTTAAGGGCCTTGAACTCGAAGTCGCATCAAGTGTGCTCTGTGTCCCTCTCCTGCAGTGCATGTGTGTTTCTGGGGTGGGCGTCTGTGGGTCCTTGGCAGGTACCCCACACCTCTGATTCCCACCAGGACCCGAGGAGCCCGGGGAAGGGATGTTTTTGGGGGTGTCCTGAATTGTCCAGCATATGCGACACTGACGGCTGCCACCGCCACGCTGCATAGCGTTCCTGACCTGGTCGCCACAGAGAAACTGACATCCAGTTGGGGGCAGGAAGTGGACAAACTCAGAGCAGAGCAGCTTGTACCCATGGAACAGGATGCGGCCAGACCTCCCAGGTCCCTCCACACAGGCCCCGGCCAGCACCAACAGGAAGACTGTGAAAGCCAGGAAGGGTGAAGTGCAGGTATGTGGAAATCGATGAGATTTTTGCAGTGCTACGAAAACATCTTTTGGAAGATGTGAAGGAACCAGTTTATTCACTTAAAAACTGACAAATAGTGCTGGGCGTGGTGGTGCATGCCTATAATCCCAGCACTCTAGGAGGCTGAGGCAAGAGGATCACAAGTTTGAGCCCAGCCTGGGCAATTTAATGAGACTCTGTCTCAAAATAAAAAATAAAAAAGGGGCTGGGGAATGTAGCTCAGTGTGAAGGCCCTGGGTTCAATCCCCAGTATCGGAAAAAAAAAAGATAAATAATGGGGAAGATTCAATCATTAGTACTGTCTCTGCCACAGGGTAACGACTAGTAGAAGAGCGAGTCCTCTTTGCGGAAGTGTTCCAACTAACAAGTGAAGGAAGATGAGAAATCAAAGATCGCCATCTGCACGCCCTAATGAGAGAGGGTAGAGGTGGAGGTTACTGGGATGGAGGAGGGGGAGGGAAGGGGTGGGGAGCGGAGGGGGAGGGGAGGGGAGGGGAGGAAAAGCAGGAAGCAGGAGCAGGAACTGTTCCCCCAAACACAACATCGTAGGATGGAGAGCTGCAGGGCAGCTCCACATCCTGAGTTCCAGAAGCTTCCATTTCAGCCCTCGAGATCCCAGCCCGCAGCTGGCTGTGACAAACGACGACTCTCCAGGCGCGGGCTGATGGCAGTGGAGGCCACATCCACAGTGGGTGACAGCCAGGTTCAGGAGCCTCTGTCTCTTTCTTGACACGTGTCCTCCTTCCTCAGCTCCACATATGACTCTGGCAAAGCAAAACTGAACAGTTACCTTGATGTGATTGTTTGCTGTCACCTACGAACACACATCCAGGTGACTCTGTGCCAGGTTCCCGTAACCCTGGCTGGGGTCCCGGGGCCTCAGTGGCAGCCTTGGGCCTCAGGACGCTGACAGGTCTGTCCGGCCCACAGTGCGGGACAGGTTAAGGGCCAACATGGGCCCCTTCTCAGAGGACAAGGAGCGTGGGGCAGGGCACGGAGCAGTGTTCTCTCTGAGGAGGGGGAGTCTTTCCTGGGAGTGGGATTCCCAGGTCCTAGGGTAATTCCACGTTTGCCTTAGGAACCCCACACTGTTTTCCACAGCAGCCCATATCGTGTTCCCAGGGCACCTGGCTCCCTGTGCCTGGCTTCTCAGAGCACCTTCTGCACTTCCCCAGTGATTAGTAGGTGTGGCATCTTTTCATTTCCTCTTCCACCATCTATAAATCTTCTTGGAAGAAATGTCAATTCAAGTCCTTTGCCCATTTTTATTTGGACGTCTGTTTGTTCGTTTGGTTTGGTTTGGTTTGGTTTTTTGAGACAAGGTCTCACTTTGTAGTACAGGCTGGCCTTGAACTCACTATGTAGCCCAGGCTGGCCTTGAACATGCAGCAATTGTCCTGCCTCAGCCTCCCAGGTAGTGGAATTATAGGTGTGTGTTATCACACCATGCCTGGCTTGGGTGTTTTTTTGTTGGTGAGTTGTAGGAGTTCTTTATATATTCTGGGTACTAGACACAGATATTTAGGTTTTTAAAAATTGTTTACTTGGTTTTGATTTTGGTTGTTGTTTTGAGACAGGGTCTCACTATGTAGCCCAAGGTGGCCTTAAACTCACAGCAATCCTACTGCCTCAGCCTCCTCAGTACTTGCATTACAGGTATGTGCCACCATACCTGGCACTTAGAGGTTTTTTTTTTTTAGGTGAGGGTCTTGCTTCAAGCTCCTGGGCTCACACAGTCCTCCTGCCTCAGTGTCCCAAGTGGGTACAGGTCTGTACCACTATGCCCAGCTTCAGACATTTACACATTTGCACTTATTTTATTCACAGAGCTCCCCATTCCTCACTTTTTTTTCTTTTTTTTTTTTTTTTGAGACAGGGTTTCACTATGCATTTCAGGCTGGCCTTGAACTCAGTTTGTAGCCCAGGCTGGCCTTGAACTCTCAGCAATCCTCCTGCCTCGGCCTCCTGAGTGCTGGGATTACAGGCGTGGGCCACCACACCTGGCTACCTCACCGTTTTTTAACTCCAGTGATGCCCAGGTCTGCTGCGCACTGAGTGGCCGTTGCTCCTGGTTCTTACCCACGTGTCACTCAGTTGTCTGCACACCCACGCACACGTGAGATTCTCTGGGGCATGTGCGCCAGGCAAGGGGCTTGGCAGCTGCAGGATGGACTCAGAATCTGTTTCCCTGGGGACTGGCACACAGGGCTCCAAGATTACTGCAGCCTGTAATGCTTGGGGTGGTCCCTGTCCCTGTCCCCACGCCTCTGCCAGCACTTAGCACTGTTTCCTGCCAATCTGACAGGTGCACACTGGTGTCTAGTTTGCATTTTCTGATGACTGCTACTAGGAGCATCTTACACTGTTAGCCATCAGGTTTCCAGTCTTCTGCAAGTTGCCAGTGAATATAGTTTTCTCGTTTTCCTGTGGAGTTTCCTGACTTGCGTGGCACGTGAGTCCTTGCGAGTGTAGACATCGTTCCCTTGTTTTAGACTTTGAAGCGACTGCTTCCCCATGCCGGGCTGTTAGCCACGTGGCTAGCCGCTCCTGTTTTGCCGCAGGTAGAAGCATCCACCTCTCGCTTTCTGCCAGGCATCCACAGTTTTGGTCACAGCGACCCTTCCCCTCCCTCAGCTGAGTTCTCAGCTTTTGCTGCACAGCCACGGGGTGGGACTCTCCGTAGATCTTCAGGGGTCTCATGGACAGGGTCACAACAGGCCACCCACTTAGCCTCCTTTTGGCCAGTGCAGTCCTCTTTTGGTTGAGGTGGATAAATCCGACGTAGCTAGCTAGGGCCTTGGGCCAGATCCTGTAACGTCCTCGGTTTAAGATGGATGTGGTGGCAGAAGCCTGTTAACCCAGCACTGGGGAGGCTGAGGCAGAAGGATTGCTGCAAGTTTGAGGCCAGCCTGGGCTACATAGTGAGTTCCAGGTCAGCCTGGGCTACATAGCGAGAACCTGTCTCACCCCCGCTAAAAAAAAAAAAAAAAAACCAACCCAAAAACATGCTCATTTTAGAATCATCTCACAACCAGGCATGATGGTGCATGCCTGCAATCCCAGCACCTGGGAGGCTGAGGCAGGAAGATCCCAAATTGGAGCCCAGCATGGGTAAGTGTAACTGCCTTCCCTGCCACTGCCAAAAAGTCTTTGTACATATTTTACACTGTAATTCATCCACCCAACAGTGATCGGGTTTGACATCTGATTACTGTCCCCAGAATAACACATACGATACTAGCATTGTTTCTACTAGAGATCTTGTTCCCCCAAACCCCCAGAGGGGAGCAGGGGTTTGCAGAGGGCAGCATCGCAGAGTGCCAGGGCTTTGCCCATTGGCCCCAGTGCCCAGAACATTGGCTGGAAGCCCACCAACTACCTCTTGTCTTGTGGTGCAGGTCAGAACTTTCTAGCCCCACTGAAAGTGGAATGCCGCACAGGGCAGAAAACTTTTCCTCAACAGGCTGTCAACTGCTGGTGGTGGCTGCGAGGAAGAGAATCACAGCAGGGCGGGGAAGCCCTCTCAACCTAGGAACCCACCACCCCCACTCCTGACCCAACTGGCAGAGCCACCTCCCCACTTCCTCCTGCACCCACAGGGGAACCATCTCACCTCCAGTGGAATTTGCCTCCTGAGCAGAAATGTCTATCTTAATACCCAATATTTTCCTTTCCAAATCCTCCCAACTGTTCCGAGGGGAACCCTCATCTAGGTGCAGACCCCTTGCCTTCAGGGATCCCACCTCAACCCCACCCCCAAAGGATGAGAACACCATATTCCCTGGGGCCCAAGGGCGATCTGGCACACAGAAGATACAACTACCCAGGCCCCTCAGTCCAGTTCCGGGGACACCTCCTGGGACCACCCACCTGCCTCAGTACTGGAGGCTTCATGGCCAGCTGGGCATGCCAAGCTCAGGATAAACCCCAACCCCACACTGCCACCCAGTGCCCACCCCCCAGGTCTCCCCCAAATCAAGAGCAGCCCTTGGTGTACTGCAGCACTTTATTTCTCCTTACACAATGACGTGTTGCTGGGGCCTAACGTTCTCACAGTAGAAAACCAAAATTTGTCATCTTAAAAGAGGTGAGTACAAAAAACCTTACATAAATTAAAAGAATGAATAAATTTACAGATGTAAATGCAAACCATTTCCAACTCAAGGCAAGTAAACCACCCTCAGGTGTTCAGGCGGGAAAACATCAGTGATGATGGAAACAGGGTCCTAAGGCTCGGACTCTCCCACCGTTAGACCAGCAAGCAGACTGAAGTGACAACTGGTTCACCAAGTCCTGCCAGCCCGAGAAATCCTGTAACAGTCAGCTCTGACTCAATACCCTGCGCAGACCGCCGTGCTGCGGCCCCCGGACTGCGAGCCGCGGATTTCTCCTCCACACGTGTGCTCAGCTCCGCCAAGTGACCGAGCCACATGGACTAAGGGAATGAATCAAAGATACGCACAGGGTACTAAACAAGACCAAAGAACAGTTAACGTGAACACAAGGTCAAAATCAGCAACAAGGTCTAGAATCCAGTGCTGACATCAGATACAAGCTTCAAGGACAGATTTCTTTCAAAGGCTTATTCCAGTTTCGTGAGGCTAGCATGAGGTGTGTACATTTGCCAGGGCAAATTATACTTCGGAATCAGCTCATGCAGCAGGTGCCTGGCACCTGCTCAGTCCGTCTAGAAGCATTTGCGGTGCACAATGGAAGGGCCTGACTCGTCGTACTCCTGCTTGCTGATCCACATCTGCTGGAAGGTGGACAGTGAGGCCAGGATGGAGCCACCGATCCACACGGAATACTTGCGCTCAGGGGGGGCGATGATCTGCAGAAGAAAAAAGGGCACCATCATGAGAACCCCAGGTGTCAGGAGTGACCCCTACGTTCTGGGCCCAGCCCCGTGGACCAGGGACGCTCAGGCTGGTGCGCACTCACCTTGATCTTCATGGTGCTGGGCGCCAGGGCTGTGATCTCCTTCTGCATCCTGTCGGCAATGCCCGGGTACATGGTGGTGCCACCAGACAGCACCGTGTTGGCATAGAGGTCCTTGCGGATGTCCACATCGCACTTCATGATGGAGTTGAAGGTGGTCTCGTGGATGCCGCAGGACTCCATACCTAGGGGACAAAGCTCTCTTAGTGGCGGAGTCCTGAGTGACTCGTCCCTGCTGAGGCAGAGGCCGCTCTAGACACCTACCAAGGAAAGAGGGCTGGAAGAGCGCCTCTGGACACCGGAAGCGCTCGTTGCCGATGGTGATCACTTGGCCATCAGGCAGCTCGTAGCTCTTCTCCAAAGAGGACGAAGACGCAGCTGTGGCCATCTCCTGCTCGAAGTCCAGAGCGACGTAGCACAGCTTCTCCTTGATGTCACGAACGATCTCCCGCTCAGCCGTGGTGGTGAAGCTGTAGCCACGCTCTGTGAGGATCTTCATGAGGTAGTCCGTCAGGTCCCGGCCAGCCAGGTCCAGACGCAGGATGGCGTGGGGGAGGGCGTAGCCCTCGTAGATGGGCACTGTGTGGGTGACCCCATCGCCAGAGTCCATGACGATACCAGTGGTGCGCCCAGAGGCGTACAGGGACAGCACGGCCTGGATAGCCACGTACATGGCCGGGGTGTTGAAGGTCTCGAACATGATCTGGAAGACAACGAGGTCTCAGTCAGCGGAAGCAACCCAGAGCCACCCGTGCCCACACGCTACATGCTGCATGCCACAAATGTGATGTGTGGAGAAGAACAGAACACAGGCAGAAACGCAAACTAGAAACCTGGAGGCTTCAAGGAGGAAATGCCAGGAGAGGAACAGAACCCTGGAAATATCAAAGAAACACTTAAATGTCAGGATATGGAGTGGAACACAAAATGACTTGTGAAAAAGAAAGGCCACCGAGGCACGCCCTACCTGAGTCATCTTCTCTCTGTTGGCCTTCGGGTTCAAGGGGGCCTCTGTCAGCAGCACCGGATGCTCCTCAGGGGCCACACGCAGCTCGTTGTAGAAAGTGTGATGCCAGATCTTCTCCATATCATCCCAGTTGGTGACAATGCCATGCTCGATAGGGTACTTCAGGGTCAGGATGCCGCGCTTGCTCTGGGCCTCGTCGCCCACGTAGGAGTCCTTCTGGCCCATGCCCACCATCACACCCTGCAAGGAAAACCATCAAGCTCCCGGCCCGACGCGCGCCTGGAAGCCAAGCTCTACACGGGACCTGGGGGGCCTCGGCTCACCTGGTGTCGCGGGCGGCCGACGATGGAGGGGAACACAGCCCGGGGGGCGTCGTCGCCAGCAAAGCCAGCTTTGCACATGCCGGAGCCATTGTCAATGACGAGCGCGGCGATTTCCTCTTCCATTGCTATCTACTCGGAGATGCGACTCACTCAGGGGGACCTCGCCCTCCGAACGGCGCCGCCCCACAGCCGAAACGTCTCCCCCGCCTCAGTGCAGCTTTTCCCTCAAGTCCCCAGGGCCGACCACGAACAACGGCCTGCAACCGGCGGCTGCCTCGTCCGAGCCGGCCCGTGCCGCGGGGGCGCGGGGACCCCGCACCACGCCGGCCCCGCCCTGCCCCCCCGCGCGGTGCTGACCCGGGCCCACCCTTTGTTTCCGGGGACCGCGCGGCCGGGCCTCCCGGGCGGGGAGCGGGGCTCGCCGGGGAGCAACAGCCGGCGCGGGGCGCGGGGAAGCGGGCGTCTTACCTGCGGCGGTCGGAAGCGAAGCGACGAGAGAACGCGGAGCGCTGGCCGGCGGCGGAGACTGAGACCGAGCGCGGCCTCCCCCGCCGCTATTTAAGGGGAAGAGGGGCGCGCGCGCGAACGGCGGCGCGCGCGGCCCCAGAACATGTCCATATATGGCGATCTTTCCGAAAGCCAGGCGCCCATTGGCCCGCCCGCCCGGGACACGTGGGGGCCCAGCCAGGCCCGCCCCCCGCCCGCGCCGCCGCCAACCGCCCCGCCCGCGCCGCCCCCGCGTGCCCGAGACCCTGCGCGGGCCCGGCTCGGCCCCCGGGGGTCCGGGCTGGGCCTCGCGCCGGCCGGCACCGCCCCGGGACTGCTCGCCGTGGGGAGGGCCGGCTGCACCCCGAAACTGCAGGGCTCGGGGTGTACCGCGCCCCAAGCTCTTGTGAGTCCCCGCGCCTCCCGCCCCGCTGGGGGTTTGCACCCCGGCCACCTCCGCCAGCTCTTTCCCCCGCTCCGCGGAGGCCCGGCGCTGGTTGGGGGGCGGGGGAGCGGCCCTGCGACCCCTGGGCCCGGGGGGCCATCACCCCGACCTGGGCGGAGTCGCCCATCCCCCGGCGCGGGGGAGAGGGCGCTGAAACGGCAGGCCAGGCTGTCCCCAGGTGCGAGGTCACCCCACCCCCTCATCCGAGAGGCGGCTGCGCCGAGGGGCTTTGTTTCATTCCGGTCACTTGTGGGCGACCCAGGGAAACTGAGACAAGAAATCTTGACTTTCCGTTCGGAAAAACCTTTGGCAGGGTCCTGGGCACCTGCCGCACGGCCTGGGTCGGCCTGGGGACGTAGGCTACGTGGGATCCTCGCGGTTATCCGCACGCTGGAGTCGCTCGGGGAGGGGCAGCAGGGGGCGAGGGACTGGGCCAAGGTCACCGCGCCCCGCTGGCCCCCGGCAGGAGGGCGGGCCCGGGCCCCCCGCTGCTCCGGGCACCTCCGCTCTCAGGGCCAGTTCGTCTCCCTGTCACCTGCGGGCCGCAAGGCCGCGTGGACCCCTGGCCCAGTGGGGAGGGGGCCTAGTCCCTGAACCCCCAGCCGCCTGTGAAGTGCGTGCCCCACCCACGGGGGGACGGGGCTGGGCCTCCAGGAAGCCCACCTGACTCGCGTTTCTGGGCGGAGCCCAAGCCTGCCCGGCCGCCAGCTGCGGGCGTCTACGGGTTGTGGGGGACACGGTGTCGCACACGAAGGACACGGGGAGGGGGCAGAAGCCGTGAGGCTGCTTCACCCCGCTTTCCCCCGAGTCCGGTCGGCGGACACCTGCTCCTCCTCGGACCCCGGCTTCTCGGATGCCTTTGTCTGAGCGCGGGCAGCGAGGGGCGGCCTTGGAGCCCCCTGGCCTCTGCCCACCTGCGGGGCGCGGGGAACCGGGCAGGGGCGGGGCGCCGCGCGACTCCCGGGCCCTCCCCGCGGGAAGGGGCGCGGCCGCCCAGGTGCGGCCCAGGTGTGCGGGCTGGCGGCGGCGCGCCGCGCGGCCATATTTGGCGATGTGGGCCCGCTCCCCGCCCGCTGTCGGAGGCCGGCGGCCGCCCTGAGTCACGGGGGTGGACGTAACGGACGGGGCGCCCGGCCGCGCTCCTCGCCTTATTTAGTCAAGCAGGCCGCCCATTGGCCGACGGGACAAAGGGGCGGTGGCGGGGAAGTTCGGCGCGGCGGACGGTCCCGGGCCCATCCGGCCCTGCGCGCGCCCGACCCTCAGCTGAGCTCGAGGCCTGCGGGGCCGGGAGCGGGTTAGGGGCGCTGTCAGCAGCGCGAGGCCTCCAGTGCGCGGGGCGGGGAGGGAGGCGCTGTGTGCACCCTGAGATTTCTCTGTGTTGCAATGGGACAGTGCCAGGCCTCGCCTAGGTCACGGCGGGGCCGTCCTGGATTGTGCTCGGGGAGCGGGTGGAGCAGGGCTGCCCCACCTCTCCTGAAGCAGGAGCCTGAGAGGGCCCTAGGGAGGGGACCCGTGGATGTGGCAGCCCCTGGCTCCGGTGAGCTGGGAGGCCCCGGGCAGCAGTTGCACTTGTGCCAGAAGTGGGTGTGTTCTCCCATTGTAAGGAGGAAGTCTGGGCTCAGAGAAATGGTGTGATGTATTTTTCTAGTTCAGTGCTGGCTTTGGTGTCTTTTTGTTGTGACCTTGCTGTGCCTCATTCCATATTTCACCCGTTTAGTGGGTGAGAAAACAGCCGGGTGTGGTGGCGCATGCCTGTAATCTCAGCATTCAGGAGACTGAGGCAGGAGAATCCCCGTGAGTTCGAGGCCAGCCTATGCTACATATTAAGACCCTGACTCAAACGCAAACCAAAGGAAAGAAAAAAAAAAAAAAAAAAAAAAAACCAACACTAAAATGGAGTGGGCAGAGCTGAGACTTGACCCAGGGTCTGGCTCACCACGAGTCCTTCCCAGGTGTCCTGCACTGTGACAGCTGGCCTTCTTCCTCTCTACCCCTTCTCCTTTCGGGCTGGTGACTTGTAAGGAAGACAGAACTTGGCAATGAATCCCCACTTCAGCTTTTTGCCTGTGCCGTCCACCCTAGAAACCCCTTTCCTTCTTCAACTCGACCCAAGTTGGGATCGTGGAACAGGAGAAGACAGTGGAAGAACATGGGAACCCTCAGTAGTCTGGAGTTCAACAGTAAGTACAAGATTATCCTCTCAGCTGTGACGTCACACCATACTGGTGTAAGATGGGACACTGGGAGCAGAGTATACAGCACCTACTCTATTGTTTTTGCAACTTTCTTGTAAATCTAAAATCCCATAATAAAAAATAAAATTTTAAAACTCCAAGGAAACCAGAGTTTACCTGCTCTCAGCTCACTTTCCAGCACTCCCAGGTCTTTGCAGAAAGATCAAATGCAAGGTCCTTGGAAGGCTCCAATTGGACCTGACTCTCCCAGCCCCCAGCCTGCCAGCAGAAGCGCTGCTTTCTGCAGGGAATTCAGCTCCGCACCAGAGGTTGTTATCAGCAGGCACAGGATGCTGTGGAGGAGATAAGATAGGGTGAGGAATTCTGCAGGTCCTGGGGACATCTGGAGACACAAAAATTCACACTGGATACTTCAAGGACTTTGCCCACTGAGATACAAGACTGCCAGAAAACTTTAACCACAGATTTTTTATTAAATCTTCCCGCCTACCTTCTTTCTATCCATATAAAAGGGACACACTTTTCTTTGTTTGGGGCAGATAGCTTTGTTGCTGTCCGCCTGCCTGCACCCAGGTATTAGACCACATGCCTCGTTGCTGTCACAAAAGCCTGTCGTGTGGTCTCTTGCCCCACGTTTGTTAGAGTCCTTTTTCCTAAAACCCTCTCCGGTGTTCTAGGGCCACTCCTGTGGGGGCTAGGGCAGCCCCAGAATGGGCTCTGTTGGTGGACCAGGCCAGCCTCCTGCATCTGGGCCTCGCCACGTGACTTTGGGCTCAGGATGAGGCCAGGGTCCCTCGTTCCTGTCTCCTGCCTGGTTCTCCTGCCACCACGGCCTGGACAGAAGCCTGCTCTGTATGGCTGAGGCCTCAGTGGGTACTGCACGTCTGCTCAGTGCCAGGAGCCAGCAGACGGGGCTCTGCATGTGTTGTCCAGTTCTTACCATGGGGGATGCCGCCAAGGCTGTGCCTTTTAAGGGGGAAACTGAGGCAGTCACCTGAGTAAAGTAGTAAACCAGAACCCAGGGTACATTACATCCTTGGAGGGGCTGTGTGGGCTCCCTACACAATGTTTGGGGGGTTGGGTGTTGGCCAAGGCCCCCCACTACTCCAGGATTCAGGGGGGACAGAGCTCTGCTGGAGTTTACCCAAGGTTTCCCAGTTCCCCACTGTCATGCAGCAGGAACTAGAAGGCACTGGAAGAACACTGAGCTGGGAGTGGGGAAACCTGGGCTCCGGGGTGGGTCCAGTCTTGTGCCTGCTGCATGGCCTCTCTATATCCCGTTTTCTGTTAAAAAAAAAAAAAAAAAAGGGGGGGGGGGCAGGTGTGGTGGTGCATGCTTGTAATCCCAGTGCTCTGGGAGGCAGAGGCAGGAAGATCAATCATTTGAGCCAGCCTAGTCAATTTTTGTGACTTACCAAGAACCTATCTCAGGGCCGGGGATATAGCTCACCAGCACAAGCACCTGCCTGGCAAACGCAAGGTCCTGAGTTGGATTCCCGGTACCAAAAAAACCCAAAAACCCTATCTCAGCCAGGCGTAATGACCCACACCTGTAATCTCAGCATTTGGGAGACTGAGGCAGAAGAATTGCTGTGAGTTTGAGGCCAGCCTGGGCTACACAGTTCAAGGCCAGCCTCAAATACACAGGGAGACCTTATCTCAAAAGCACACAAAAAAAGACTCTGTTTGTTTGTTTTGTTATTTTGAGACAGGGTTTTAGTATGTAGCCCAGGCTGGCTTCGAACTCACAGCAATCTCCTGCCTCAGCTTCCCAAGTGCTGGGATTACAGATGCGCACCACCATGCCCACCTCGAGACCTGTCTCAAAATTTGAAAAATGTAAGTCTGGAGATGTAGCTTAATGTGAAGATCCTGGGCAAAATCCCCAGTACAGTACTGGAAAAAAGAGCAGGGATGGGCCAATAACAGGAGGATATGGGCTTCCTCAGGGGCTCTGAAGACGGTGGTGCTCCTGTGTGGACCAGAGGTCTGGGAACAGGCAGCCATCAGGTGGCCCAACCTCCCCCGAGGTTGCTGGCCTTGATGTCCCCAGGCGTTGCTTTTTGATGATGAGTAAGAAGCACTCAGTACCTCTATGCGTCAGACCCAAGTCTGCCTCCCTGGAACACCCAGGGCCCTCTGTGCCCCCAGAAATGATGGTGCCCCTGGTCACATTCCCTGCTGCCCCACAGAGTGGCTCAGTAGTCTTGAGCCGTCTGCTCTCCACCTCCTGTCGTGATGCGTGACCAGCTGTGGGAGGACCCCCACCCCCAGACCCTCACCACACTGTCTGGAAGCTGTGGTCTCCACCTGTGTGTATTCTTTCTCTCAGTGACACTGACAACAACAGGAGGAAGCAGGACTGAGTGTGCAAATGCCAGCTTTCACCCACTGCACCCCATGCTCTCCCTTAAAGCAGAACTGGGGGCCAGCACCTTTCTGCCCTGCCATGCCCGCGCCTGCTTCCAGTTCAGCCACATCCCAGGCACTGTCCCACACACCAGGCTGCGCCTGCTGCCTGCCTCTTGCTTCCCACTATCAGTTCCTGTGTTACAGATCAGGCCCTGCTGACCCTGGCCACCCGCTGCCTTGGGACAGAATCTGGGACTCTGCCTGCTTCTCCTTCGCCGCCCTCCGCCCCACGCTCTTCCCGGGACTGGCTCCTCTGCTGCAGCCCCCAGGCCACCCCGTGGTCTCCCATTTCATCTAGCTCAGCTGGGGTCTCTCCTACGGCGGGAGCCGGAAGCCTGAGAGGAGACGGTGGGGCCCCAGTTTTGGAGAACAGAGAGGCAGCAACAGGCCACGCCCCTCACCCTGACCCTACTGCACCGAGGAGATACTGTAAGGCCTGGAGGGAAGGCAGCCCAGGCTGGACTTCCTGGGACCCGCTTCCTGCTCCCCACTTAGGTTGGTTGTCCTGTTTTTCAGGGCCCAGGCAGGCCAGGGCAGTAGGCGTTTTGCCCCCTAACCTGGGTGGGGCTGCAGGGCACGGGAGTGGCTCGCGACCCAGGCGGAAGAAGGTCACGGTTAACCTGCACCTCCTGCTCCGACCGCGGTCCGGGGGAGCTCAGCTCCACGAGGTCAGGGCCGGCCCCACAGGTGTGCCACCCCCAGGGCTCCACGCCCAGGACGGGGAAGCAAGGTGGGGTGGGGGAGCAAAGTCAGGAAGCTACTGCTGTGGACGCCCTCCTCCTCGGCCCCTGTCCCAAGGGTGCGGCTGGTGTGCGGGGGAGTGCAGAGGAAGGGGCCAGGCTGGGGGTCCAGTCGGGGCTCTTAAGCGGCGCCCTGGCCTTGGTCGCGCCCTCCTTCCTCCTCGCACAGACACCCCGGGGAAGCGGCCCGGGCTGGGGTCGGACCCTGAGCCGGTGGGGACATTGGTGCGCCAGGACCGGCAGGGGTGCCCGCCCGGGAGAGCGGGTCTGCCCTGCCCCGTGTGGGGTCTGGGAGACCGTAGTCCCGGGAGGGTGCGCCGGCCAGGCAGCGCCAGGTTGCCCTGGGGCCCCGCCCCAGCTGCGGGGTGCGAACCGGGCCTTCTGCGCCCCTCCCCGCACACTGGGCGCGTCGCGGGCCAGGCGCCGGAGGCCGGGGACCGGCCCGGGAGCGGGGACTCTCCCGCGAGCACGAGCTTGGCGGGCAGAGGCCAGCAGATGGCGCCCCAGCGTGGGCTCTGCGGGGGACTCGGCCGTGACCGCGGGTGTCATTCCCAGGCGGGCCGCCAGGTGGGTCCCGCTGGCCGCGCTGGCGGGGGGCGGCCGGGCTCTCTCGCTTCCCGCCAGAAGGGACCCCTCAGCCCCTGACTGGGCTCGGGCGGGGCCCCTGTCACCGAAGCACCGCCGCCCTCCGAGGGGGACGGGGCAGGCTCCCGGGGGAGGGGAGCGGCGGGCGACCTCAGCCAGTGCTGACGCACGGAGGAGGCAGGAGCACCAGACCAGCCCACGGCCATCCCCGGGCAGGGACACCCACGGAGCCGCAGATGGTTCACCATTCCCAAAGGAGTGCAGAGCTCGGAGAGCCCGAGACAGTTCGAGGTCACACAGCAGGAAAAGGTGGCCAAGACTGGACGAGTGGGACTCGGCCAGCACCGCACCCACCCACCCTTCTCCTGCTGCTGTGGGAAGCTTTATGTTTTCTTCTGCCTCTTCTGGGAGAAGGAAATTTCCTTAACTTCCAGCCCTTTGATGGAGTATTTCACGTTTTTTCTTGGTTGGTGTTGGTTTTTCGAGACAGGATCTCACTATGTAGTTCAGGCTGGGCTCCAACTCGCTTATGTAGCCCAGGCTGGCCTCAAACTCCTGCCTCAGCCTCCTGAATGCTGGGATTATAAGTGTGCACTACTACACCGGCAGGAATTTTTCACTCTACGTAAGTCGTACACCTTTTTGTTTTGATATAATTTCAACCTTGCCTAATATTAAACATTTTTTAACACTTGCTTATCATTCTTTTTGTTTCTAAGCCATTTGAGAGTGGGTTTCAGGTATGATACCCTTAACATTCCAGTGTGTTTTTTCCTAAAGGATGTTATTTATTTTATTTTATGTTATTTGCAGTCTAGGGGATGGAACCCAGGACCCTTGCGCTGAACAACAGTCTCAACCCTTTTTATTATTTTTTAATTTGAGATAGGGTCTCGCTGAGTTGCCCAGGTTGGGCTTGAAGGCACTGTCTTTCTCAGCTACAGTACAGTGATCCAAGTCAGGTAGTTCAGCACTGGCAGTGCGGAATTGGCAGTCCGGGCTTCAGTGACAACCCTTGTCCTGTCAGTGACCTCGGTGGTGTTTCCTGCTCTGCTCTGGGAAGGTGTGTCACACTCTGGTGTCCTAAACTTTCATGTTTTTAATTCCCAAGGCCTCTCCATCTCCTGTGGTTTACAGCGTTAACTACAGGCAGTAAGACTTTTTCAGAGAGCGGAGGAGTGCTGGTGCGGAATGGGGAGGCATTTTCCCCTTGGGAACCATGTGACACTGTGACAGTGACCAGGTTCAGGGGCTGTCTCTCCCCTTGCAGTGAATGGCCCATGTCTGTTTTTTCCTGGAAGTCAGAGATGGAGGGCTGGGATATAGCTCAGTGGCACAGTGCCTGCCTGGCAAGCGAGGTCGTGAGTTCAATTCCCAGTACCAAAAAAAAAAAAAAAAAAAGAAGTCAGAGGTGGAGTTTTTTCCATTCCGAATCCCATCGAGGTTTCCGGCACACCACGGTAGGTACCTATCAAGTGCCCGGGATGCTGGGGGGGGTGGTCTCGTTTTGTGAGACAGCCAGGTCTCTGCAAACAGATGTGACGCTTTGTGCCTGCCACGCGTGTGCCTCTGCATGTGCAAACACAAGGATGCGCAGGGATGGGGCCGGGGTTGTGGGCTCGTGGATGTCTGCAGCGGGTGCTGACACCTGCAGCTGTGCACCTGTGGGTCTGTAAGCCCAGCTGAGGGGTGAGCAGCCACCTGTCTTCTGGAAGGCGATCTGGTGCCATGTAGCTAGGGGCTCGCAAGAAGATGTTCTGGTGAATATCGCCCCCTGTCCCAGGAATGTGTTGAAGAATTGCTGCTGTGGTCACGGGGCACCTGGGCTTGCTGACTGCCCTCAGGCCTGCCCTTGTGTGCCCTTTGGGCCTTTTGTCCTCGCTGGGGCCCTGGGTTTTCAGAGGCTGCTGGTTTCCCCTTCTACCTCTGAGCCTCTGCAGGCGCTCTCCACCCTTCCAGGCACAGCCCCCCGCCCTGAGATACTAGGGATTCACAAGAGACAAAAGCCCAGAGGCTGCAGCTTCTTGCTGAAGGTGTGGGACAAGCAGCACCGCAGGTATTTCTGGAGCTTTTTTGCATGTATGTGATGCTGGAGGTGCAGTGCCACTGAGCTACACCTGAGTGGGGCATGGGCACCCTCGCAGGCTCAGCCTGCGAGCCCCTCCACACGCTCTTCATTCCAGCACCGCCACCCCTCACCGAGTGGAGCCTGTCACCCTAAACCAGGCCTTCAGGCCTCAGTAAACAAACCCAGGCCAGAGTAAGAAAAGGGGCCCCTTCATGGCCAGCCATGTAAGTGGAACTAGAGGGAACGGAGAGCTCACCCATGAAAAAATCATGAGGCCGCCAAGCGCAGCCGGACTCAGGGAGGGGGAGCTGCTGAGCAGGACCCCAGGGAGGGAGGAAATCAGGGCCCTGGGTTGTCCCCAGTGGTGCCCTGGCCAGCAGGGGTGTGGGGTTCTTCCTCACGGCAGGGCCAGGGAAGAGGACAGAGGGCCAAAAGGGACACCAGAGGCAGATCAGACCAGCAGGGGCTGGTCAAGGGCATGGTGGGGAGATGCCAACCTGAGCACACCCATCAGGGCCTGGGGCTGAGAGGGGGCTCTGGGAAGTGGGTGGGGCCTCAGGGCTTTTTCCTCACCCACTGCAGGGAGGGTGCGGAACTGTGATGGGCAGGCCACAGTGGTGGTGCTGCCCCAGGTCCGCTCTCCTGTTTCCAGGGCTCTGGGCCAGCGGAGGAGTGAGCTCCCCCCTCCACACCCACACACCCACACACACACACACACAGGCAGCCCAGCTCACACCACCACCACCGTTTCCCTGGGCACCTAGCCTGGTGCGTATGTTGCCATGGTAACAGGCAGCATGCCTACAAGCATCCAGCCTGGGCTCTTGCATGCTATGCCTGCCATCTAGACAAGGGGACCAGGGCCTTCCCCTGCTAGCCCCAGGGGAGCTGGCTGTGCAGGGAGGGTTGGGAGTGGCAAGGACCTGCAGGGTCCAGGGCAGCCACTGTCCCCGGCATCTGGGGAAAGAAGGTTTCTGGAGATCTCCAGGGCAGGGAGGTGGTGAAGTGGGGCGGCTCTAAGGCTCTCTCTGCTTCTGGCCCTTGCTGGACCACCACTCAGGGCTCAGGGGCATTCTGATAGCTGAAGCCACCTCTGCTCCTGGACCCAGCTGTGCTTAGGAGGGCCATGTCCACTTGCAGCCAGCTGCCATGTCCACTTGCAGCCAGCTGCCCCCTGAGGTAGGTGCTGGGGACTCTGCCCACCCAAGCGGCCTCACTGCCCATCACAAAAAGATGCCCCTCCCACAAGGCAAACATATTTGCACTGGAGTCCTGAGCAGCCTTACCCGCGCACCCAGGCCTGCCTACTGGTGCCACAGATGGCCACACACAGGACACACACTCTCCTCCACCCTGGGTTCCAAGTGCGGGGCAGACCAATGGGGCTCCCAAGGCAGCAGCAACTAACTCTGACCCATCCCAGAATGCAGCCAGGTAGACCACATAGCGGAGACATGTGGCTACTGCACATGGGAGAAAGCGCTAGGGAGAAGCTGGAGGGCCCAGGCCGGCCGGGAGTTCTGGTGTGTGGTGGACATCTGGTGTGTGACCACTGCCCTTGAAGGAAGCTCTGTTGAGCAGTGCACAACCTGATCGCACTGCTGAGCAGCCATGAGTGGACTCTGAGGCTGTGGTAAGGGCACTATCTCTATGCGCCAGGCTTGCTTAGCAGGTGAACATGGCAGCTCAGCCATGTGCATGCATGTGCACACGTGCTCACACACATACACACACACGCAGTGTCCCATCTTTCTGCAGAGGCTCAGCCCATCACACAAGAATCAGCCCCCACCCCAGCACCAAAGTAGGCAGGGTGGTGCATGCCTGTAATCCCAGCAGTCTGGAAAGCTGAGGGCAAGTTTGAGATCAGCCTGGGTGATTTAGTCACTTAGCCAGAGCCTGTTTTAAAAATAAAAAGGGCTGAGGGTGTAGCTCAGTGATAGCGCACCCCTGGGTTCAATCCCCAGTACAGCTAAATAATGAATAAAATTTGAAAAGAACCAGACCCCACACTAGTTGCGGGCACTTGGCAAGAGCCTGCTGTGCACTGGGGACCTTCTGGGGTCCGAGATGGAACTGCTCCTCAGAAGCAGCCGCATGAGAGCCCCAGGGGCTGTGTGGAGGCAAGTGGAGAGAACTGGGGAAAATGCCTCCCTCCAAGGAAGCCCCTCCCCTGGGCCCAACAGGTCCCCTTGGCTTACACACCCTGGCAGCTTCAGGGCCCAGAACTGAGCAGCTGCAGCCACTCCTGGCTCACTCACCAAGAGGCTACCCAGAGCCAGGGCGCTTAGCGCCTGGTGGCCAGGCTTTCTCCTGCTGGCACCTGATGCCCATGAGTGCCCTGCCAGCGCTATCAGACTAATGAGGCCTAGATGCCAATCAAGGGACAGGACATCCTGGGTTCCTTTGCAGCCTGGCTAGGGGTTTAGACTGAAGGGGACAGCCAGTGTCCACACCTGGGTGGACTCACCTGTGTGCACATCATGCACAGACATGCCTACAGGACCTGATGGGGTGACCTGTGTGTGGGCAGCATCATTGGCTTGTGCCCCAAATCAGCAACACTTTCCAGCCTGAAAATTAGGTGTGGGCATCATGGGGCACTCAGGCACTGTCTCTGGGGAGGAGGTGCCACCCAGACTGCACCACCGCAGCACAGTTCCTGGTACACAGCCTGGCTGCAAACAGCCTGGTGCCTCTCAGATGTGTTCCACAGGGTGACCTGAGATCAGCAGGAACTTGTGCACAGCCGTCCCCCTGAGCCCCAGGTCCCCTCTGTTCCTTGGTGCCCGTCAGGGACCCGGCCAGACAAGGACTCCAGGCCCTACACATGCACATTCCTCAGCGGTGCCTGGTGCAGGACTGACCTCTCCTCGGCCACTCAAGAGAAGGAGTGCCCAGGAGGATGGGAGAACAACAGGAGGCTGTGGCTGGAAATGCTCTGTGGCCCTGCTCCTGGTCCCCAGGAAAGCCTGAGGGTCACATGCTGTTATGAGGAAGAGGACACCGAGTCTGGCCCTGGCCCAGGACGGGCAGCTCGAGTTTCCTCACTTGGCTCCCAGCCCCCGAGGCAGGTGCCGGTGACAGGCAGGCCTGGCACACCTGAGCAGACCCTGCACCCCCTTCCAGGATGATCCTCAGGCCAAGGGTGCAGGGGGACATCTGGCCAGCCCCAGGGCTGAAAGTGACAGGGTCAGGTGTGGACAGCTTCCAGTCTCATCCCCCTGTCAGATCTCAAAGGGCACTTCTGGCAGTGTGGGTCAGACTTGGCCCCACATGGGCCACTGGACTTGAGTCTGTAAAGATCCTAAAGTCAGGCTGGTTGCCCAGGCTATTTTTCATTTTTTAGCAGTACTGGGAATTGAACTCAGGGCCTCACACATGCTAGGTAAGTGCTCTGCCATTGAACTACAACCTCAGCCCTTTTTTAAAAGACACAGTCTTGCTAAATTGCCTGGACTGGCCTGAACTTGTGATCCTCCTGCCTCAGCCTCCTGAATAGTTGGGATCATGGGAATGCACCACTGTGCCGGGCTTGCCCTGGTGATCTGAGTGGCAGTCACGGGGTCCCCAAAGCCACCCTGCAAGTCTGCTGAAGGCTGCCTGAGTCTGGCATACCCTGAGCTCACTGCAGAGGAGGAGCAGCCTCCTGGTGCCGACTTACACTCAGCGTGCAGGAGCTGGCCAGGTCCTGGTCCTCTGACTTGACGGGTGAACTTCTGTATGACAGCCTTCGAAGTGGTGATTACAGTATCCCTTGCACACAGCCCACTGTTCCAAAACTGGGCCGTTCACAAGATGACCAGCGCAGCCAGCGCACGAGTGTCCACACTGCCATGCCCTGCCTCAGTCAGCGGTCCGAGGTCCCAAGTCCTGGCCCTGTCACTGCACCAACACTCATCCTACCTCCTTCCCAGCCCATGGCTCAGGGCCACACCCAGAGCAGGGCCAGGCCCAGGGCTGCAGGGGTGGTGTGGCTGGAGGGGTGGCTGCAGGCTGCCAGGTGGGGGCCTTGCATGCTGCTAGCAGTGGGAATCAGAGAAGCAGTAACTGGATCCCCCGGAGGATCTGGCGGTGCTGAGGGTGGAGGGCTGTGATCAGGTTGCAGCTGTGCTGTGAGTTTTCCACTGGGTGGCCTTTTCTGCCTTGGGAAAGAGTGGGGCTGGGCCGGGAGTCTGAACTGTGGAGCTGGGGGTAACCAAGGTGAGGGCAGGAAGCAGAGAGGCTAGAGGTGTGGCGGCTGCGGGTGAGAAACGAGGAGCAAGTCTGGGCCCCGCACAGCCACACTGGGGAGCCGAGGTGGTCAGCACTGCTCTGTGGTCCTGCAGGGCACCAGGCACAGCCAGTGCATTCCAGGAGCAGCTGAAATCCAAGCTGGGGCAATGAAAGGCAGCCCCGGCTCCTAAGCCGCCCGTCTCTGATCCGCCCTCCCACCCGCCCTCTACTGCCCACTGGCCATGTAAGAGCTGCCTGGGTGGCCGAGGCCGCTGGTCAGAGGTGGGAGAGAAGGTGGTGGGTCCATGACGCTGCCTGGGCCCGGGGGCCTCGGGGACCGTGAACACTCAATTGAGCTTCCCAGACTCCTGAGGGTCCTGGGCAGCTCCGAAGATGCCGACCAATGGCCTGCACCAGGTGCTGAAGATCCAGTTTGGTCTTGTCAATGACACCGACCGCTACCTAACAGCTGAGAGCTTTGGCTTCAAGGTCAATGCCTCAGCTCCCAGCCTCAAGAGGAAGCAGATGTGGGTGCTGGAGCCCGACCCCGGGCAGGGCACAGCGGTGCTGTTCCGCAGCAGCCACCTGGGCCGCTACCTGTCGGCGGAGGAGGACGGGCGTGTGGCCTGCGAGGCAGAGCGGCCGGGCCGCGACTGCCGCTTCTTGGTCCTGCCACAACCTGACGGGCGCTGGGTGCTGCAGTCGGAGCCACACGGCCGCTTCTTTGGTGGCGCTGAGGACCGGTTATCCTGCTTTGCCACGGCCATCTCCCCGGCGGAGCTGTGGACCGTGCACCTGGCCATACACCCACAGGCCCACCTGCTGAGTGTCAGCCGGCGGCGCTACGTGCACCTGTGCCCACAGGACGACGAGATGGCGGCAGATGGGGACATGCCATGGGGTGTGGACGCACTGCTCACTCTCATCTTCCAAAGCCGGCGGTACTGCCTCAAGTCCTGCGACAGCCGCTACCTGCGCAGCGATGGCCGCCTGGTCTGGGAGCCCGAGGCCCGTGCGTGCTACACACTGGAGTTCAAAGCAGGCAAGCTGGCCTTCAAGGACTGTGACGGCCGCTATCTGGCACCTGTGGGGCCTGCAGGCACACTCAAGGCTGGCCGCAACACAAGGCCTGGCAAGGATGAGCTCTTCGATCTGGAGGAGAGTCACCCGCAGGTGATACTGGTGGCTGCCAACCGCCGCTATGTTTCCGTGAGGCAAGGTAGGTGGTCTAGGCCACTGGGCTGTGTGTGGGTGCGTGTCCACATGGGATGTGTGTGTCGGCACACAGCACAGGCGGGGGCCTGGGCTCAGGGTCAGAGCAGGGTTCCTGGCCTCTCAGGACAGCTGGGAGTATCTCTGTCAAGCCCTGATACTGGGAGGTGGGACAGGTGTGAGCTGGGGCTGGGCAGTGCCACATCGAATGGGCAAGGCTCATATCCAGCCAGGGTGGGGCAGGAGCCCATGGAAGCTCCAGCCCTTCTCTTTCACTACCAGACTTTCTGGACTTTGATGGACATTAGGGAGGGGCCAGGCCAGAGCAGGACAGGGGGATGGCGCCTCCATGGTCTGACTGTGGGAGGCTCGTGTAGCCCCAGGGATGGTGGACACAGAGGCAGGCAGCCCTGTCCAGGCCCTGAGCTTCTTGAGGGAAAGTGCCATCTCTGTCCCTGTGGTGTAGCCTGGATCTCCCCATTGCCCAGTTCTGATCACCTCCAGGACAAACACAGCAGTTTCTACTTCCTAATGAGACAGCAAGGGTCTCAAAGTGGTCCTGGGCTACTGGGGACCAGGCCAGCTGTCACAGTCATTATGCACTTGGGCTCCCAGAACGTGTCAGGCACCCTGACTCAGGCCAGCAGCCACCAGGTGAAAGGCAGCTCCCATGTGCTCACCAAGCCCTGCCCTGCCCTGTGGGATGTCGTCTCTCTGGGCGCTCACTGTCCCATCTTAGGATCTGGACACCCACTTCTTGGTCCAGATGGTAGAAGCCAGGCAGGAGCACCGGAGCAGGAGCCCAGTCACGCCCTGTGCCCTGCACCTGCAAATGGGGTGTCCTCAGGCCAGTGCAGCTCAGCAACGGGGATGTCACCCATGAGCACTTGTGCCTGCACATGACCAGGCGGTAGGGTTGATGGAGAACACAGCTACGGTTCTTCCTTCCCATCACCACCCCACGGTGTGGCCACACCACTTTCTGGCCTGGACCAAGGTCTACATGCTTCTCAGTTAAGTGGGGCAGTGGTGGCAGGAAAGCTTCCTGTGGGGAGTCAGAGGGACTGTTGGGTACCAAAATGTTTGTAAACGACAGCCTGTGAGACTCCCGGCAGGGGTAGTAATGACAGTGGTGGTCATGGCCATGTTAGGGGCGTCAGCAAGCACGATGGCGCAGTGGAGTAGAGGGACAGTTGTGACGGTGGTGGTGATGGAGGTGGTAGTTGTAGTGGCAGTAACCTCACAGTGGGGAAGACGGAGGTGACAGCTGGGGTGACGGTCAAGGGGTGATGGTGGGAGCTGTGGTGATGTGGAGGAAGTGACTGTGTAGGGACAGTGGCTGTATGGACCATTTCTCAGTCTCCCGGCCACCTCGTATCTGACGCAGCCCTTTGTCGGGGGAGTCCCCTGCCGAGGACCAGAGGCTGCCTCCTGTTTTCCTTGCAGTCAGGCTGCCTGGCCCTGCCCCACAGAGGGTTCAGATTTGGACAGCAGTGTGAAGCTGGCTGTGGCACCTCGGGGGAAGCAGAAGTGGAGGAGGGAGGTGCCAGCCTAGATTCAAGGAGCTGAGCTGGAGATGTGGCACCATGTTCTGCTGTATCTTCTCCCAAGCCATGTCCTGGAGTGGCAGCGCTGCAATGCTTTGGTTGCCCTGGGGGAGCCTGTGCCTGGACTCAGACTGTTACATTTACATTTTCTTTTTCTTTTCTTTTTTTGGCTTTTTGAGACAGGGTCTTGCTATGTAGTTCAGGCTGGCCTTGAACTATGTGGTTTAGGCTGGCCTCAAACCTGCAGCAATTCTGGGATCACAGTGGGATCACCACTCCTGGCCGTTAACTTACAGCCTGCCCATTTCTACCTTTGCTGGTATGGCAGTGCTGACTGATGGGTGGCACAGCAGTCAGCATTTCTTGCTGCTAGTAATAGAAGACTGGCCACAAATTCTAACAATAAGGAGATTGAAGAGTCAGGCATGGTGGCATGGGCCTGTAATTCCCAGTACCAGGGAGGCTGAGGTAGGAGGATCACCTCGAGTTTGAAGCCAGCCTTAGTGAGTTTAAGGACAGTCTGAACTGCATAGCAAGACCCTGTCTCAAAGAAAGTGAAACAAAAAGGCGGCCAATTATCTCATGTAAGTGGGAATCCAGAAGCCTCGGGTTGTGCATACCTAGCCAGCACCATTGCCAGCTCTGTGTGATCACTGAGGGCCTCTGTTCTTAGCTTCTTTCTGAGCCACTGTCCCGGGTCATTTCTGACCTCAGGCTGACATTCTTGTGGTCATAGAATGGCTACTACAGTTGCGGGCTTCACACCCAGATAGGACGGAATCCAGAGGAAAAAGGGTCACTTCTTATGTCTACTTAGGAGTAGGAAAGTCTCTCCCCTGAACCCTAGCAGACACCCCTTCACACTCTTTGGCCCAAAACGAGCATCCTCTCTCCCCAGTGGACAATCCCCTCCAGGGTGGGGTAAGTCAGCACCACCCAGGCCAATCCGGACTCCATGCTCCCCCACTGCGAGGTCAGTTCTGTAGGAGCAGGCAGGCCTGTGAGGAAGAAGACGCCACACAGCATTTTGTCAGAGGTGTGTGGGGTGACATGGGGACACAGCATTCATGGCTTGGGAGATGCAGCAGTGGCCATGGAGCCATGTGATGGTGACACTGGGCACATCTAGCCAAGGTCCTCTGACCAGCTCCTGGCTCGGCCCCTGCAGGGAGGCTCTTTGATTTAAAGTCCCTGTCTCCAAGCAATGGCTCCACCACGGCCCACGACCCTAGCCAGATGGGGCTGTCTGCACTTTCCATGTCCTCCGCTCATGACTCCCGCGCATGAAGGTGTGGGTCTGGGTCTGTTGGCTCAGACTGGAGGGTGCTCACCCAGTTCAGTATTTGCTGCAGGGATGATGGGGCTGGGGATGGCGGTGAAGACCTAGGCTCCTTCCACAGGATGAGCCAGCTGCTTCTCGAGTTGGGGAGGGGAGGCCAGGCCTTTGGGTGCTGATAAAAGGGAGCAGATCTGAGCCTCTTCTCTAGGCCTGTGGCCTCCTTTAGGGTCAGCACCAATTAGGATACACCCTCAGACTGTTACGGGGCTCCACTTCCCACACCTCCCCTTCTCCCAGCCAGATACCCCGGAACCCTGGACCCCAGGGAGGCGCTGGAACTTATCACACCACTTAGAATAGCCAGTTGCCAGGGATGTCTGTGGGAGGGAAGATCCTGTAGAGGCCAGTGCCTGCCTACTGCCCTCAGCCCTGTGGATGGATGCCCCCTCCTGTCCTCCCAGGAACCCCGGGCAGAGCCCTGAGCAGCCTGGTCCACCCTTTGGTTTCCCCTAGAGACCAAGCGCATGTATGGGTGTGGATGCCTGGTCCCTGGGCTCTCTGTGCAAAAGAATGGAGACCCACTGTGCCCACCAGCAGCTTAGGTGGGAGTTTAAATAGAGGCTGGGGTAATCCTGGGTCAGGAGAAGCAAGCAGATTACCCGCTGATTAGCAGAGTGGGGGATTTGCTAGCACGGAAGGGTCTGGCTCTGGGTGTGGGAAGAGCTAGGTCAAGGGTCCTTTAGGGGCCATGTGTGGGGTCTGCCAGTGCCCCACAGTCCTGATGCAGTTTCCAGATCCTTTGGGAAGTACCTTGCAAATCAAACCCGGATGGTTCTGGGTAAGACTCCCTCTGCCTTCAGGGTCCCCCCCAAAGCACGCCTCCCCTCCCAGAAGAGACATGAAGGGCTTCCCCATATTCTCCCTCCAGGCATCAATGTCTCAGCCAATCAGGATGAAGAGCTGGACCATGAGACCTTCCTGATGCAAATTGACCAGGAGACAAAGAAGTGTACCTTCTACTCCAGCACCGGGGGCTACTGGACCCTGGTCACCCACGGGGGCATTCAGGCCACAGCCACGCAAGTGTGAGTGTGCCTGTCCCTGCCTCCAGCATCACCTCCATCATACTCACCTCCATCTTTACCATTGTTCCTACCACCACCTCCCTCATCTTCTCTACCATCGCCACCATCATCACTTCTACCACCACTTCCATCGCCACCTCCACCATCCCATCACCTCTACCACCTCCATCATCTCCTCCACCATCACCAGCATCATACCTCCACCATCACTTCTACCACCACCTCCATCATTTCCACCACTTCCATCACCACCTCCACCATCCCCTCTACCACCTCCATCATCTCCTCCATCACTTCTACCACCACCTCCATCATCTCTACCACCACTTCCATCACCACCTCCACCATAACCCCCGCCTCCATCATCTCCTCCATTACCAGCATCATATCTCCACCATCACTTCTACCACCACCTCCATCGCCACCTCCACCATCCCATCACTTCTACCACCTGCGTCATCTCCTCCATCACCAGCATCATACCTCCACCATCACTTCTACCACTTCCATTGCCACCTCCACCATCCCCTCTACCACCTCCATCATCTCCTCCATCATCCCTCCACCATCACTTCTACCATCTCCATCATCTCTACCACTTCCATCGCCACCTCCACCATCCCATCACCTCTACCACCTCCATCATCTCCTCCACCACCAGCATACCTCCATCACTTCTACCCCCACCTCCATCTCTATCACTTCCATTGCCACTTCCACCATTACCATCACCACCTCCATCATCTTCCCCGCACCTCCATCACCAGCATCATACCCCATCTCCACCATCACCACCTCCAGCTCCACCATCATCTCTACCACCACTTCCATCACCCCCTTCACCAGCATCTTACCTCCATCTCCACCATCACTTCTACCCACCTCCATCATCTCCCCCACCATTATCACCTCTACCACCGCCTCCACCATCCTTATCACTACCTCTTCTGCCATCATTACTGTCATCATCACGGCCACCATCACTACCTCAACTGTGCTGACCACTGTTGCAGCTCAGCCAGGAAGAACGCCCACTGGGGCAGGGGCAGCTCTTAATGGTGGTGGGTGTTGGTGGAGGGCAGGCTCCTGGCCCAGCTGCTGGAAACTGAGGTGGATGGGGAGGGCAGACCCTGCATCCCCATTTCCTGCTGCTCTGAGGGGACCTTGCCCTGTTCCCTTCAGATCTGCCAACACCATGTTTGAGGTGGAATGGCGTGGCCGGCGGGTGGCACTCAAAGCCAGCAATGGGCGCTATGTGTGCATGAAGAAGAATGGGCAGCTGGCAGCCATCAGTGATTTTGTGGGTGAGCACTGGCTCCTAAAGCCTGGAGCAGAATCTCCTCCAGCGAAGCACCTGTGCAAAGTCCCCCTTTCCTTCCACCCTCAGAATTCCCGCCAGTGACAACAGTCACACTTGCCAGTTAGCCCATCAGGGGAGCACGTAGGTCCCACGGCATCTATCCTTTCCTCCACTGCACCTCTGGGAACCATTGGACCCTCTTTAATTCTGTACACTCTTGGAGACCCCCAGGTTCATAGTGCGAGGCCCCTCACCAAGGCCACACACTGGACAACAGCAGAACTGGGCCTTCCAAGTCCAAGGCTGGGGTTCATCTCATGGACCCCACTGGGCCACCTGGGCAGGGAAGGTGGCAGCCAGGGAACCCCACAGTGTCCTCTCCTACAGGTGAGGATGAGGAGTTCATCCTCAAGCTCATCAACCGGCCCATCCTGGTGCTACGTGGCCTGGATGGCTTTGTCTGCCACCGGCGAGGCTCCAACCAGCTGGACACCAACCGCTCCATGTATGACGTTTTCCACCTGGGCTTCAGCGATGGTGCCTATCAGATTCAAGGTGCGCAGGAGTGACTGTGGGGTGCGTGAGCCACGCATAAGGGAGTGGGGATGCAGGTGCATGTGGTGGCCCCTGCCGACCCCCAGCTCCCCCACCAGGCCGTGGCGGTGGGTTCTGGTACACAGGCAGCCACGGAACCGTGTGCAGCGATGGCGAGCGCGCTGAGGACTTCCTCTTTGAGTTTCGTGAACGTGGCCGCCTGGCCATCCGAGCCCGAAGCGGCAAGTACCTGTGCGGTGGGGCTTCAGGACTACTGCGTGCTGACGCCGATGTGCCTGCTGGGGTGGCGCTCTGGGAGTACTGATGACCAGTACCGAGGACAATTGTGGGGTGCAGGGTCCACCAGCCCTGCATTAAATTGTGTTTATCAGCACAGGCTACTGGAAGCTCTGGGCACTGTGAGGGGAACCCCTGCAGACTCAGTCCTGGGACCCTTGTCCTAGTGAGCCCCAAGGAGAAAGCCCCCTCCCCACCCTGCTCCAGAGGCTGCCTGGCCTAGACCTAGAGCTCCTCTCTGAAATAGGAGCTCCCTGCCCTGCCATAGGCAGCTGCTTCCAAGCCTCGGCACAGAAGTCCCCTTCTGTAAGTCTGTTGCCCAAGATGGGCAACACCCAGTGAGGACAGGAGCCTGGGGATAGGAGAGGGCTGAGTAAGTAGGAAGGGGCTACAGAACCCGGGTTGGGGGTGGGCAACGGGGACTTCCACCCCTTCCTCTACTTAGGGACGAGGAAGGACCTGCCCCCTTGGCTTCCCCAGAGGGACCAGGGTGACCCCAAGGGGCAACTGTCCAACAGGGTGCAGTTAACCTTGGAGGTGCGGGAACCCAGGTTGTCCCATGGCCCTCAGCACCCCCTAGTGTTAGCTAAGACTGGCACAGGAAGAAGCTGGGAAGGTGCCTGGCAAGGAGGTGGAGCACCAGGCTGGAACCATGCGACTCTGCTCCACTACTCCTGCTTACTAAAGGGCTCTGACCTTCAGAGGTGCCCTGAACACCCACCGGGGCCAGTACAGCCAGGTGGTCACCTCGGCTCTGGAGTCATCCCGGCCACAGTGGTGGTGGTGGCGGCAGAGTCTCGTTCCTGGAGAAGCTGGCGGGCATCGTGGACCCCTGGGATATCTACTCTGACTCCTAAGACCTGCTGGGGTCTAGGAGTTGAGCCCTGCAGGCAGCCCAGGTCTGTCCGCTCTGGGATCCTCGCAGTCTGTGATGGTCAGTGGCGGCACAGGAAAGTGCAGCAGCCAGCAGCCTAGGACAGGGCACCTTTCTCCAAGGTAGGTGGATGCCGGCTCTGCCCACCTGTGTGCTGTCCTAGCCCTTCTATCCTGCTTGGTGGTGCTCAGAGCAAGATGTGGGCATGAGCACTAGGCAATGGCTGGAGCCAGAGGCTCCCACTTATATGAGGCAACAGGAGTGGCCCTCAGACAGGTACGGACAGGGCCTTTATAGGGGAGCAGGTGGGGTTGTTCTCCCAGACACTTGGCCCTGGACGGTGAGCAGCCCAGAGTAGCTGGGGTGCTGCAAAGGTGACCCCTTGTTCAGAGCACCTCTCAAGGCCTCCTCTTTCCCCTGGCCATGAAGGAGCCAGGAGGGCTCCATCACCTAGAGTACAGAAACTCTGTTAAGAGCCCTGTGAAGCCTGGGAGGGGGGCGGGTTGCCACCTGCCTGAGAGGAGGAAGAGGGTAAAAAACAGCCAAGGCCTAGAGCTCAACAAAAAGGGTCGCTTGTCAGTAAAGCACCTTGCAGCGCCCGCACACACTCATCACAGATGGCTCACAGCAGGAGTGGGCAATGGAGTGCCACAGGGTCCAGATACACAGTCATCCCCAGTAGTAAAAACAGCACCAGGCCAAAGGGCAAGCTGCATCTGGGCCACCCTGAAAAGAGCACAGTGCTAGGCACGGCCCTGGCGGCAGGCACCTTGCTGCTGAGGTACCACAGTCCTTCCTCAGCACAGCAGGAAGCGCTGGTGCTGGCAGGGCTTTGTGCTTTGGTTGCAGGGAGCACCTTCCCACCTGGCAGCCCCAGAGGGGCCGCTGATGCTCCTGGGGTGCGGCGGGAACAGCAGGAACAACACAGTTACAAAGCCCCAGTCCTGACCCCAGAAATCCTGTGTCTCCACGGCCTGCCCACTGGGCCAGCAGTGGTTCCGACTGAGGTCTGGAATGTCCAGTGGAGGGGATGCTGTGCGCAAGCCCTGGGGCTCCACAGGAGGAGCACCCCGCTGTGATGAGGAGAGGTCCAGCAGCTGTGGGGAGGAAAGGAAGAGTGAGGGGTGCTGAGCCCCTGGGTCCAGATGTTGCCTAGATACACCTTAGGCCTACCTCCTCCAGCCCTCCCTGTGCCTTCTGTGGCCCCATGTGGCTCTGGCCCAGCCATGTGCCTCCTGAGCAAGGGGCCGAGATAACAGCCTCTTCTTTCTGGATTTTTCTCTGTAAAACCACAAAAGCCCTGGGTTATCAGTGTGGACTGAGGAAGGGAGGCCAGGACCCACCTGCTCACAGCAGGACGAGGCTGGGGCTGCGCAGCTGCTTATACACCTGGAGGAGCCGCTGGGCTGTGGCGCAGGAGCTGGCTTCATCCTCAGTGCACAGCCGGTCACGCAGTGTCTGCACCTCACGGAGCAGTGCCTGTAGGTGACACAGTTCAGACCCTGCACCTCTCTAGGGATGTCCCCATACTTGGGAGGTCCAAGGAAGAACACTGGGCTGTGACCTTAAACATGGGTATGGCTGGGGGGACAGTTGGGGCAAGAGACAGGAAACAGCTGTGATCTCACCCACTCTGCCAAGCCACTCCCCTGAGGGCCAGGCCAACCCTGGCTGGCTGGGTGTCCGGGCAGCAACTGTGCACAGGTGCCCGGATGGGGACACTCACCTCATGGTTGGCATGGATCTGGCGGAGATACTGCACGCGGAGGTCAGGTGGGCTGGAGCCCCGAGCAGCCTGCTCCATGACCATTGTCTGGGGAACACAGGGGTTTGTGGGGGTGCTAGAGAGGGCACTTCCCACTGTACCCTGAGGTGGGAGCCTGTGTCTGGAGGCCCTGTCCTCACAGTGTGCAGAGTAGGTGACCCCTCCTCCATCTGCCCCAAGCCTTCTGTCTTCCTGACCGGTGACTGCGTCACACACCTCTGGCACCCGTCACTGTCCTGTCCAGGGGCCCCGCTGATGGTTACTTGTAAGGCAACTAACCCTTCTACTAATCCCAGCCCTCTTCCTGCTCACATCCAAACCTCCCCACTGCCTGCTCTGTCCTCAGCTCAGACAAGCTGAAGGGCCCTTCCAGCCCACCTGCTTGTCTACATAGCAGGACTGCAAGGGGCTGGCCGCCTGCTCCTTCTTCCTGAAGGCAGGCCGGTTTGCTGAATACTGAAGGCCCACCACCTTCCCAGGGATGACAAGGCCCTCCAGAGTACAGCTGCCACCCAAGGACCACCTGCCTGCCTCGGACCCCAGGAAGAGCTGGCTCACAGTGGAAGCTGCCCGAGTGGGCCGTGCTGACATACAGTATATGCTGGTGTCACCACAGTCATGCTGATTCCCAGCCACAAAGCAGCTGCAGCATGTGACTATCAGACACAATTCACAAACAGGAGTCCTAACCTCGGTACTCCCAAATCCAACTGTATTTGGAAAGGGGGGCTTTTCAGATGGCCAAGATGAGGTCATTAGGGTGGCCCTATACCAATAAGGTTGTCCCTATAAGAAAAAAAGGTCTGGTCACAGGTGACAGAACTTTCTTGGGGACTGGCTGGCCCTATGGGTGGAACTACTTCTGACACATGGCCCCACTGCCCTGGACACCGCCCTGCCAGCTCACAATGTCAGGACTGGACTCCTGTGCCCGGGAATGAAATCAATGCTGTGCCATGAGCGCCTCATAGGATGAGCGTCAGGGTCACAGTAGGGTCATGGCATGGGATCAACCAGAATCACGGCTAACCTTCTGAGCTCTGATAGGAGCTAACAGCACCTGCCTGGCCTGGGCAGGGTCTCTGTTCGTGACACGTCTTGGGACATTGTGGGGCCCAGCAGCCACCAGGTCAGAGTAGTGAGAGTGCCGGTGACAAGCTCCAGGTAAGGCTGATGGAGGCTGAAGCTGAGAGCCCAGTACCAAACTGGCTAGAAGTGGAACCTGTAGACCCCCTCACAGGGGCCGAGGCTGTGCCATGGCCACAGCGGGTGGAGCAATGGACCCCAGGCTGTGGACAGAGGCTGCCCTGCTGTGGGCAGCAGTTAGACTGACTTGAACGCAGAACCTCCCCGTCCTGGAAGCACTGGCTCCAGCAGGACCTGGGTGCAGCGCCACGGTGACTTGTTCCTGCCCCAGGAAACCCCCAGGGCCATTCGCTGTACTCAGAGTGGGTGGGCAGACAGGCACCTCATCAGTGATCCGTACCCAGGCTTGGCCTCTCTGTCTAACCCCTGCTCAGCCAGGGCATGTGGGACCTTGGGCTGACTTGGCATAAGGAAGTGGAAATCCATCAGCACATGGGCTCAAGCAGGCCTTGGACAGGGGAGACTGGGGGCCGGGGGCACATCTGGAAGGTAGCATCCGCCTGTCGGAGAGAGCTCCCTAACACCTCACAGCTGTCCACACAGTGCCTCCTCCTGCGACCCCCTTGCAGGCCATTCTGCCTGCAGCTGTGCAATCCTTAAAACAGCCCACAATCCTCACAGCCTCTTTCCCACCTGGACCCCAACAGCTGCCGTACCTGCATGCGCCCGACGATGGCATGGTGTACCCTGCACATGTCAGCCAGAGAGGAGCTCTCCACTTGGATCTCCACAGCCTGGATGGGCCCTGCCAGGCACAGGTCAGTCACGGCCACCTGCAACACACGAGTCCTTGCTGGCAGCCCCTGCCCCACCTCTCAAGGGACTCCAACTCCTGGCGTGGGATGCCCCTCAACATCTTGCAGGCAGGCAGAGCTTGGGGCAAAGGGCCCTGGCCTGGACAACCAGCCAAGAATCCATGGCAATAACCTGCTGTCTGGACACAGACACAAAGGGAGACCCTAAGGACACAGGGCCAGGGAACCTTCCCAAAGGCCGCCCACCCCACCCTGCATGCCACAGCCCACCTGGCAGCAAGGTCAGGCCGCTGAGTGAACTCAGCTGTGGACCTGTCAAGAGCGCCGGCCTCTGGGAACCCTTGACCGCCTGCTGACAGGCCACACGCCAAGAAGCCTTGGCCTGCTCTCCGCACACGGCTCCCCTACGGGCCAGCAAGCATCACTTCCACCAGCCCAGAGCCACCGCCAGACCCAACCTCAGGACCCACGGATGCCTCCCTCCAGATGGTGGCCCGGTCTCAGTCTGGCTGGAAGGATGTGCAGAGGGCAGCAGGGCCAAGGTGTGTGAGTGACGTGGCTCAATTCCAAGTGGACTTGGTGTCCACCATCCTTGGGGACAGCGGTGTCCTGGCAGCCTAGACCACTCTGCAAATCCCTGACAATGGGACATGAGAATCTCTCCCAAGAAGGGTGTGTGACAGGGACACGCTGGAGACTGGCAGACCCACTTTAGCTCCCCAGAGGGCCAAGGGTGTTAGCTGCTCCTAAGGTATAGGCAGCTGCCCAGCAGCATGGCAGCAACACACAAGGGCAGGGGACCCCTGGATGGGGAGGGGCAGAGCCCAACCTCACAGGGACCTGAGCTATGGGGTCAGCCCTGGTCAGATCTGTCCAAAGCTGCCCAGCACCGCTGGCCCAGGGACGGCCTCAAAACAGCTGGTGGGGAGGCCAGCTTCCCCATGGGCAGGTGAGCTGTGCCCACTTGCCTCGCGGATGATGAGGTGGATGTCAGTGCCATCTGGGGCCACACCCTGAACCGAGGACAGCGCTTGGGCCCTCACGATATCCACAGCAGCATTCTCTGCGAGGAGCCACTGCAGGGTGGCACTGCACAGCGGAACACCTGGCAGGGAGAGAGGGAGGCTGGGCTGGTCCTACCGAACAGCACGGGGTGGCCGCCCTGATGTGTTCCCTCCCAATTTCACCTAAGGGCCCAGCAGCCCTTGGCCCCACCCCTAACAGGGAGCTGGGTGGACTAGCCGAGAGGAAGCGAAGGAGGTGTTTCCACGGGAGGCAGTGGGACGAACTGCACCTGCTCACTCTCGGGAGGCCCTGCCAGTGTGCAGGTGGCCAGTCCTGAGAGGCAGCTCCGCTATGGCAGGAACACACAGGGGCGCTCTATGGGGGTGGCCACGGTCACCGCCCTGTGCACAAACCCAGAAACTGCCCAACATCCACTGACAGCAAATAGTGACACCGACAAAAGAACACCATCCTACCACAGACCCCCACATCACACAACACAAAGGGCCTCACACACACAGTGGGAGCAGGAACCAGACGCAGCGGGCATGGAGCTCAGTGATGATCCCGATGGTGCTGTGGCCCTTGGAGGCAGCTCCCCAGCTGCTGGCCCTGTAAAACTCACCAGGCTGTTCCCTGCTGACACATCTGCTTCTGCGTTTAGGTCATGCTGCCATGGTTTTTAAGAAACACAACTTAAAAGAAAAACGTGGTGCAGGACAACGCAAGACAAGACTCCAACAGCAACCAGGACGCAGCAGAACTCAGAAGGCTGCAGGCCCACAGCTGCCCCAGGAACCACTGGGAGAGGGAGAAACGACCCATGTCCACACACCTCGTGGCTGAAGCCAGAACGAAGCCACTCGGTGCCACCAACCTGAGTGACTGTCCTCCAGGGCAGCCCTGAGCAGCTCTGCCGACACTCTGATGGAGGCTGTGGATGGGGGGAGGTACTTAGCCCGCAGGGCCACGGGGCCTGCCAGCTCACTGCCCGGAGCTCGGCATGTTTCCAGGAAGGTGTCCACCAGGTCAGCGGCAGGGCCTAGTGGGCTGGGTACGTGTGCATGGGGTGGGGCCAGGCTGGGGAAACGCAGACACTGCAGCATGTCCACCGTGTGCCTGCTCAGGGGCAGGCAGATGCCCTCCTGCTCTGGAAGGAGATCAAGGGGCTGTTCCTCCAGAAAGGGGTCCTCCAAAGGGTCTGAGGGGGCCAGGGCCCCACCCACCACCTCCCTGAGGCTGTAGAAGAGTGTGCAGGACACGGTCACAGGCAAGTCGAACACGCCACTTTCACTAGGGCCCAGAGGCAGCGTCACTTCACGCTGACTACCGGGGCTGAGCCTGTCCACAGGGATGGTGTAAGTGACAGCCGAGCCGGCAGAATCCAGGTCCAAGGAAGAAGAGCTGGTGAGCACCTGGATGCACAAGGTCCAGCCCTGGTCCAGGCTGAAGTCGCTGTTGTTCTCCAGCAGGCAGGTGGCCATCAGCACATCCTGCAGCTGCAGGCGGCTCCAGGCAGTGGTGGTGGTGCACGAGATGGGCGGGGGGCCCTCCCGGCTAGACAGTAGGGCGCAGCTCACATTCATGGCCTCGTTGAGGCTCGTCAGGGCCTTGTTCCGCTGGTCAACAGCTTTCTTCAAAAAGGACACTCTGCAAAGACCAGATATGGCACCCGGGGAAGGGAAGAGACCCAAGTGGAGGGTGCACAGACCTCTGAGGAGGGGGCCTGGGGCGGTGTTACGGAACTCACATGGGGTATTTCCTACATCCTGGCCAGGGAAAAAGGTGGGGATACTATCCAAGAAGGGGGGTTTCTTGTCTTCTGGAGGCCTCTGATGCAGCCTTGTGGACTCTCGATGGGGCCAGAGGCACAGTAACGGCCACATGGGCAGTGGCCACCAAGGATACTACCACTCAAGATGCAGCACAGAGCTCGAGTCCACCACGTACCTCTCAGAGACGTCGCCGATGCCAGAGAGTAGCTCCTTGATTTTCTGGCCTGCGTTTTCTGTAGTCATTCTGGTGGGACCAGGCTTCTCAGAGTTCAGGTCTAGCCGGCAGGTCATCAGGCGGCCTTTGGCAGACAGGGCCAGGAGCTCAGTGCCACCTGATGGATATAAGGTCAGCAGGCAAGGGAGCAGCTGCTGTGACACTCAACAGAGTTTGCCCCAGGCTCTAAGACTAACAGAGGCCCACAGCAATGTTTAAGGGAGAAAAAGGCCCCCAGGAAGAGCCAGGACGCCCCTAGGGACTGGACAGAGATGCTCCCCACTAGCCTCTCACACTCTGAAGGGCCTTCCTGAGATGGGACTTTTGTACAGCAGCAGTGGCACCACGGTGGCACTTGAGCCCCGTGGACAGCAACAGGTTGAAAGGGGTCAAATGAAGATACTGTGTGCCACAAAATCTACTAAGCATGGCCTGCCCTTCACAAGGCCACATAAAACAAGACTATCTGAGCTCTTCAAAGAGAAGTGCCCTGGGGTTCCGGGTCCCTGCCTACCGTCCCACCCTGCGTCCTCACTGGGGAGCCTCTTGAAGCCTGGCTGTATCCACAGCATCTGCACGCTCCCTTCCGTGCTGCTGGACTGCCAGGGAGCACTGGAGACAAAGGCTACTTCTGCTGCAGGTCTGCCTGTCCCCAGCCACTGTAGCACCGCCTTGGCTGTGAACCCTGCCAAGATGGGTGGCCAAGCAGCTGAGGCCAATCACCTTACAGGTGCCTCCATCTCTGGCCACATCCACTGCACCCCACCCCCACCTCCATGAGGGTCTCCCTTCAAACTGTTTCTTTCACAGTGAGTATCTTCCACGGCAAGATTTATCAGTGCACTCACAAACCTTCCTAATGGGAAAACGTACTGGAGAGAGGGTGGTGGCCTTTCTCAGATCCCAACACTGGGTAAATACACCCTCTTTTTTTTTTGGTACCAGGAATCAAACTCAGGATCTCACACTTGCCAGGCAGGCGCTGAGCCACTGAGCTAAATCCCTGGCCACCCTCTCTGGTTTGAGAGTGCCATGACACCGTCTTCCTTTGGTCCAGAGTGGCTCATAAGCAGCCACACAGTGGTGGAAGCAGGAACATCTCAACCCTCAGGAGACATGTAAAGGTTTGACTGGAACTGACTTCAGATGGGCTGAGGCAGACACACTTGTGCTAGCCACTCAAGAGAAGGGCCAGAGTCCACCGAGGCAAAGTGCCACCCTTACCCTGAGCCCAGGGCAGGTATACAGTTGTTCCTTGACCCCGAGACAAGAGTGAGTGAAAACTAGGCTGTATCCAGTGACGACAAACCTACACTTTTTAGTTTAGAAATCAGAAAAAGCCAGCAGACATACCTGCAGGTGTCCTAGGTAACACAGAGAGAGTAAGGACGCTACAGATGCTCAAGCTGGCTGGGCACAGCAAGGGGGGCAGGCCTCCGGGGGCTCCGTCAGGTTGTGGCTGCTCCGAGTTCAAGGGGGTACCTTCTAGAGCCAGGTCTACCACGCAGAGATCTGAAGGGGTGCTGTGGTACATGCGGCTGCCCCCACTGCAGGCAGCACAGAGCACAGGCCCTGGGAGGCGGTACTCTCGAAGCTCTGGTATCAGATTCCCTGACTTGTCCCAGCTGGCCTTGATGGCCAATGTCCGGCCATGGTGACCAAGGGCCACCAAGCAGTCTGAGTACACATCCTCACAGGGCAGCATATTCCCTGCAGCCTCCTCAGCCTGAGGCTCTGTCTTCAATGCCCCAATGAAGACAACAGGCTCCTCCAGGTGATGGAGGATCTTGACAAGGGCCTTTGGGTCACCAGGGGCTGACCGAGCAGTGACCAAAGCCTTCAAGACCACACAGCAGAGCTGCCCATCAGGGAGACCACAGAGGATCACAGGTGACTCCAAGAGGGTGGCATCTGCTCCAAAGAGTAGCCCAAAGAGAGCCTCTTCCAACATGAAGCCCCCACAGCCCTGGGGATGGCCGTGTGGCACCCTGGAGCCTGGTGGTGACACACAGCACAGCACTGGCAGGAAGCAGGACGCTGTCAGCTTCTCTAGGGCCCCAGCTGGTAGGGTGGAGGTAGACAACTCCACCTCACCAACCAGGCCTCCTGGCCAGTGGTCCTCCCCTGGACAAGGACGCTCAAACAGCTGCATCTTCCACTGGGCAGGGCCCTGCACCAGGGCTACGAGGACATCATCGTGCACAGTGAATGCACAGAGTGTGGCATCTGGGAGGACGCAGGCCTCTGGGTCCACAGTGATCACTGGGGAAGAGACTTCACTGTCCTTGTTGTCCTCACTTGTCTGGCTCGAAGACCTTCTGGAACAATGGAACCAAAGTCAGGACTAGATGAGGCAGACTGCACGTCTGCTCACAATAACCTGCCTCAGATCAGGTTGCACAAGGGTCACCACAGGGAGTGCTCTGGAGGGCCCCACAAGACCGTCAGCCTCTTGGCAGACCATCTGCTACACAGATTCCCACTGGCCCTGTGGACTGCTCAGGACACAACGGGATACAGGGACTCAGATATACGGTTGTTCTCAAAGAAGTACTGCAGTCCTGGACTAGGCTGCAGGCTTTGTTTTAAAGCTGCACACACAGCCTCTCCACATCACAGACCAGCAGCACCAGTCACAGCTCACACTACCAAGGGCAGTCCCCCTCCAGGAGACCCACCTCCGAGGGTCCTGCCAGAGGGAACCTGACCATCAGGCCAGGAGCAGGTCGGCTCCCCTGGTTCAGACGTGACCATCTAAGCCTCACTTGAGAAAAACTCCCTGCTAGCAAGAGACTCTTAAAGAACACCTGGTACATCGTGCCAGGGAGTGCAGTCCTCCATTTCTAGTGCTGTGATGCAAGACCAGAACTCCGAACTAATCCAGGAGCAAACCACGTGCACATCTCAGGGATTATGTGAGGAAGTCCACGCCTTGCAGGCCACGCTGGCCTCACGGAGAACAGGGCATCCCGAGCGGGCTAGAGACACGTGAGCCACGATCATCCCTCACCTTGTCCGGGGCTCCAATGACAGGCAGTAGACGCCCCTCCGGGCGCACAGAACGTAGAGCGCCCTGCGAAGGGCCAGGAGCTGCAGGTGCCACACCTGGTCGGGAAACTGGTACACCGCCTGGACGCCAGGAGAGCGGGGTCAGGCCAGCCGCTTGCGAGGTCCGGGGTCTCACTGTGGAAAGCACCGCCCGCAGCCCGCCGCCCCCCGCCCCCCGCCTGCGCCCGCGGCCCGGCGCTCACGGTCAGCAGCCCGCCTTCTTGGTCGTACACGTAGACGAACTCGCTCCCCGTGGACAGGAAAACCTCCTCCTCGTGGCACAGCACGCGGGGCTTGCCCGCCGCCAAGCCCCCGAGCGGACAAGAGAAGCCCGCCAGATAGTGGACGCGCGGCTCAGTGCCCGCCATCCTGTGGGGGAACCCCGCGGGGGCGGCACCGCCTCCGGCACTTTACGGCTGCCCACGGCAAGCGCGGCCTCCGCCGTAAAGCGGCACTGCGGGGGCGGGGCCGGTCTGTTGGCTGGCCTGGTACGAGGGCTGTAGCGGAGGCGGGCCAGGCCAGGGGCGGGGCCGGCCGGACCTAGGGGTGGAGTCAGGCGGGCGGGTCTGGCTCGGACAGAGGCGGGGCCTACCCGGGCCTAGGGGCGGGGCCGGGGCCGAGTCTGTGGCTTTCAGGCCCAGTGTGGTCGCTGCTTAGAAGCAGGTGCTCACCCGCGTAAAGGCCACGACGCTGCGACAAACGAATGGACACGGCGATACCTCACTCCACCTCCTGGGGACTCTCCACTTGCTTCAAGAGACCACAACGAGGGGGTCCGGAGCGTCCCTAAGTGAAAGGCCAAGGACCTTCCACCTTTTTGGAAACTCCACCTGAAGCCGAGGGCCAGTGCCCCCGAGGCAGGAGGAACACTTGAACCCGGTTTCAGCGACAGCCCGGACAACAAAGCAAGATCCACCATCCTATTTTGTGTGGGTGGTGGTGGTGGTGGTACTGGGGTAAAACCCAGAGCTTCGCACATGCTAGGCAAGCGCTCTACCACTGAGCTACTTCTAAATTGCCTAGGCTGGCCTCAAACTTGCAATCTTCCTGTCTCAGCCTCCCCTGTAGCTCAGATTACCGGTGTGCACCACTATGCCCATTGAAACTCCATCTCTTAAAAGGGGGAAAAGAAAACATCTGAAAAGTTCGAGGCCAGATACCCAGGAATAAAGGAGGCATCTGAGGCATGGCCAGGTTGAGGGGTCAGCTCCACAATTTCCCGAGTTTGGACATGGCCCAGTCGTTGTGTACCTGCCAAAACAACTAATTGCAGGTCCCTAACCCCATGTTGAGGCTTGGGTGAGCCAGCCACTACTGTGCCGATGCTGGTGTTGACCAGACAATGCCAGTGTGGCCCTTTGGCTCATTCTGCCCTGCTGGGCTGCTCTCAAAGCGTTTTGGCTGGAAATTGTGCCCTTGGCTGGAGCAGGGGCGGGGGGATGAAGCCACCTCCTTCTTGGCATGTCACTCTGGATTTCCCCCATACATACATCCTCGGTTGAGTCATTTTAACCAGATTCTCCTAGCCCTGAGTCACCCAGGCACACACAGTCCACCTAGGACATCGTCCAATATGGTAGAAAGCACACTAAGGCCATCCCACAGAAAGTGCCCAGGTGGGGAAATAGAGATAGGAGGCTGGCTAAGTGGGGCAGACCTTGCTGTGGGTCACACCTCTACGCCGCCTCAGCTCTGATCCCCACCTAGCCCCTTATGATTTGAGGATTTATCACAAACATCCTAAGCAAGGAGGGGGTGAGCACTGGACACTTAGGGTGAATTAGACACAAAAAGGAAGGGCTCAAGGCTATCCCCAGCCCAGGCTCTGCTGTGAGGAGGGAACCTGCCATAGGAGTGGAAGTGCACACACCACTAGCAGGGAGTAGTGGGAATGCAAAGCACGCTCCAGTCACTGATGTCTATGCCAAGTTGGGAGGCGCTACCATCCCCGGGGAGCCAAACAATTACAGGTCAGGCTGGAGAGAAGCCATGGAGTGTGCTGGAAGCTGCAGGTTACATCAGGGATGTAAAAGCCCAGCAGAGAAGCATGCAGGGCAGGGGTGGACACCTGGGGTATAGTGGACCCCAGTTCTATTTCCAATCATGATTTGAATGATTTCTCAAAAGGAAAGAGTGCATGTCCCAGAACCTCATCACCCATAGCAGCCAGGGCAAGGAAAGTGCCATGGACTTGCAGGCCCTGTTTTCTCCACAGGCCCTGAGTGATGGGGCTGGCTGGTAAGTCAGAGCCCAGCTGCACAAATACAACTTGGGCTTTGGGGGATGAGTCTCCTGCACACACAACTGCTGACAGATCGCCATGCTCCATCTCATGCCCCATGTGCAAGATGCACATAGGAGACCCTCAAGAACCCACTGCCCTAAAGCCCAGGCCTATTTTGTTGCTGGCCATTGCCTTGCCTCACCGCAGGGGCTCTTTCAGACTCAAGCTGGTGTTTTTTAGTGCTGTTCCAGGGAGCAGTGAGTCAGCTGGCTAGAGTGTAAGGCCAGCACCAAGGTCAAAGGGAGGGCCCTAGAGAAAACCCTGGCTGTCTACAGGGAAGGCAGTCAGTTCTGTGACACCTGAGCAAGATGCAGAGACCCAGGGCAGGGGCTCCATGGCCATCAGACTGGGAAGAGGCAGAAGAGACACCTCAGGGAGGCTGGGTCGCTCTCCCTTCCGCTCGGGTGCGAACCTGAACATACTGTACCCGGGATCCTGTGCAGACTCAGTGGAGTGCGGAGCACTCTGACGTGGGCAAAGCACATCACCAGAAGACAAGGACAGCTTGGGGCATGAATTATCAAATTGCCCCACAGAGATATGACCTGCGGAGATTGGTTCAGTGAACAGGAATGACACGCTGGGCGTGGGGCGGTCGCTTCAGGAGCTTTTTATTAGGTTCCACTGCAAGGCTGGGGTCAAGGTAATGCTAGTCCAAATCCAGCGCTCACACACCTGTGAGCCCAAAGCAGAGCTGAAGCGGAGCACCTATGTCCCAGGAGCACTGTTGGAGGTGGGCTGGGTGGGCGGGGCCAGACTCCACCTTTGGGCCAGGATGGGACCTCAGCAACTGCTGTGTTCACCTGGACAGATGTGCACTCAGGCACTCCTCTCTGGGCTATGGTACCTACTGACATAAGTGGGGGTGTCCCCAGGGAATGTGAGGTGGGGCTGGAGCCACTCCCGTGTAAGATGTGACCAGCCAGGCCTAACCCTTGGCAGGGCTCATCCCAGCTGGTAGCATTAGATTGACTCTCTTTGGACAATAAAATAAAGTGCATTACTGAACAAAGAGTAACTCAAAACCATAAGCAGAGAAATCACAACACTTTTTCTTTAGCTAAAAGACAAAAGAAAGCATGAACTATATGGATGCCAGAACTTCAGAGCAAGAAAAATATTGGTTGAGGAGGAAAGGAAATGAGCTTGGTGGATGAAGACAAGAGTGAATGAGGGAGGAGACAATGGTAGCAGTGGCAGCAAGGTCTCTGGAAGTCTGCACTGTCCAGCGCCTGCCCAGGATGGGCAGCAGTGCTGGCATGAATGGCCTTGGGAACAGGTGAGCAATCAACACAGCATCATCTCACAGCTAGCTGATCTTAGGGCCCAGGCAAGACAGAGGAGGACAAAGCCCCAGCCAAGGCAGCTGCCAGGAGGCAGGCCAGACAGCCTGCCTTTGCGTGATCTCCATAGCACACTGACAGACAGACTACTCACCTGGCTACTTTCCACCTCCTCTGACACCTCCACTAGCCCTGGCCTGACCTAACACAAGAGGCCCATAGCCCCAGGAGCAAATGAAGTATCGGCCTTCACGAGATCCCACAGCCAGCAAACTAGGGTACCGGCCACAACCCTGCCATGGTACAGCAAGCAGGCCAGGTTTCTCTGTCCATAGGACCAAGGACTGGGGGGTGCTTCATGGGCTTGCTACTCCAGGGTGACAGTTTCCCAACTGTCTGCCACCGGGCTGGCCTTTTCCAAGGCCAGCACAGCTGATTTGGCTCTCATTAAGGCAAAGAGGCATTAAAATGCTCACAACTCGCCTGGGAAAGGGCCAAACCACAGCCATACAGCACACTCATAACCATTTCTCTAGGCCCATTTCAATGGCCACAACGCAAAGAGGCTGTGGGAAGAGGAACAGTGTTGGGGAGAGAGGACCAGGGCCCCAGTGCTTACCCATCCCAGCTGTCTGGAGGGGCTGCCTGCCGGGTGAAGGCCACCACTCAATTCTTGCTCAGCCACCTACATTGCCAGCTGCCACAGCTGCGTGGCTTGGTAGAAAAGTCTCAGGCACTGAGGTTAGCGAGGCGAACTGACAGTGCCCCTGTCTACTCACCACCCTGAACACCCAGAAGGGCTGCACTAAAGAAGGGAAGAAGAGAACAAGAGTTGAGTGTCTTTGCCTCCCCTTTTGTGCAGTTTTATCTTAAAACAATAAATAAGTCTCCTGGGGCACGAATTACTGTTAACTATTATTACAACCAATGCAGACTTTAAAATCCCACCTGGTTGCTAGGTGAGAGAAGGGAAGGCAGCCCGCTAACTTGCAGGTCAAGCCAAGGAGGCTGTGGCCTAGCCACAAGTGTTCCCACCAGATGGCAGCCACCCACATGGGAGGGACAGGGGCCTCCACCCCAGTGCAACAGAATAGAGGCAGCCAAGAGCTCCCAACCACACACAGGGTGGGGATGAAGAATAAAAAGCACTGGAAAGAGGGGAAAGGAAAGCTGGTGGCAGCAGCCACCCCTCCCTGCACCCCCCACCCCAGGTGATAATGTGGAGGTGCCTGGGTCCTTCCACCATGGTGGTGCTGTGCACTGCGCAAGGCGTGTGGGGTATTCCTGGGCAGGGCTGCTTGGCATTTCCAGTTAGGAAGCTGGCTGTATTCAGGCCCAGCACACCTGCCAGAGCTACCTCTCCAGGATCGGAGCTGAGAAGCTTTGGTGGGTCCAAGACACCAGGGCAGCTAGTCCTGCCCATGCAGGGCTGCTGGTTTCGGCCACACAGGGGACACATCGCACTCCTGGCTTCAGAGGGCTGGGCTAGCCCAGTCCACCCAGCAGAGGGCCGCAGCTCTAGGTCCTGGGAAGGCTGCACATCTCGCAGTGACCTGTGCCTGGCTGGTTCATGAAGGTACAGTGCTGACAGGCCCACATGGCGACAGTGGCAGCGTGTGTGGAGCCTCCGACGGCGCCGTACTCATGGAGGCCTGGGAGCTGCACACCAACAGTGCCTGTAGGAGGGAAGAGAAGCGAGTTCTCATCACTTCTGCAGAAGACACTTGCCTGAGAGCACTGCAGAGGCAGCACAAGAATCCCCATTGCTCACACCAAACCTGCTGTCTGAATCAACGGATGGCCTCCAACAGCAAGTGCCACCCCTGCACATGCTGTTCCCTGTTGCTGAGGAGCACCCCTCAGGCTGAGTCGTGACACTGCTCTGGATGGACACTGGGTGGTTTCCCCAAAAACAGCTTTTTGGACTATTAGGAGAAAGCTGCCAGGAGCATTCTCAAATAAGCTTTTTGTGGCCCCATGTCTTCATGGCTCCTGGTCAGAGGCCAGCAGCGGGACTGCTGGGTCACAGGATAAAGCACGTCAAGGTTCTTAAAGAACTTGTGGTAGCTGGCAGCTGTGGGCCCTGGCTGTTCCATGTCCAGCAGCACCTGGCACTGCTTTAATGTGCATTTCCCTGAAGACTCCTGATATCAATCATTCCTCTATCTCCTTTTGTGATATGTCTAAGCCTTGTCTTTTTCCTTTTCCTTTTGGTGTGTGTAGTACTGAAGATTGAATCCAGGAAATTCATACTTTTTATTATTATTTTTTTGAGACACAGTGCTGCAATTATAGGTGTGTGCCACCATGCCCACCTGTTTGGTTTTTTTCTTCTTTGCTATGTATATAGTTTAGCTAGGCTTGAACTGACATTATAGCCCAAGCTTCCAACAAATTTGTAATTCTCCTGCCTCAGCTCCGAGGTGCTGGGATTACAGGCATATGCCACTATAGCCAGCAACCCTTTGGCTGGTTTTTACTTAAAACCCTATTTGATTGGATTGTCAATGTGTTTTGGATAGGAGGCCTTTATCATATGCATGCACTGCAAGTACTGTCTCCTTGCCTGAGCCGTTTCAAGCTTCTAACAGCACCCTTCGATGAACAAGTGTTTCTTTCTTTTTTTTTTTTTTCTGTGGGTACTGGGGGTCGACCTCAGGACCTCGCGCTTGCAAGCAGGCACTTGTGCCGCTGAGCGATATCACTGGCCCTTTTTTCATATGTGGGTTCCGGGAGTCGAACTCGGGCCCTCGCGCTTGCCAGGCAGGCGCTTACGCCGCTGAGCCATCTCACCGGCCCCTGTTTCTTTTTTTTTTTTTTTTTTTTTTTTAATTTTAAAGAGAAGAAAAAACAAAACAAATCAAAAGAAGAACAAATTTTCAAAACAACATAATAGGAGGGTAACAATGGTTAATACATTACGTATTACTATCTTTAAGTTGGTTATTCAGGATACCAGACATTAGCATTCAATTGTCCAAACATTATTGGCACAAACCTTACTCTTCAATGAACTAAGTAAAATTGGTAATGTATCTATCTTAACCATCTTATATATATATATATATACAATTTTTTTCCCTTTCCCTTCTTTCTTTTCCCTATTCCAGTCTCTCTTTCCTTTTGACCAGTTTCTTTTTGATTCACCATGTCTATTGTACATTTTGGATCTTATTTACTCTTTCAGTTTCTCATACTAGAGAGACAATACGATGCTTACACATGTGCGTCTGGTTTATTTCACTTATGAGTCTTTTCTCGAGTTGCATCCATTTACCTATAAAAGTCTCCAGTTTATCCTTCTTTATGGCTGAATAGTACTCCATTGTATAAAAATACCACATCTTTCTTATCCATTCCTCAGTTGATGGGCACTTGGGTTGTTTCCAAGATCTGGCTATTACAAATTGTGCTGCTATAAACATGGGTGCACATATATCGCTGTGGTACGATGTTTTTAATTCTTCTGGGAAGATGCCCAGAAGGGGAATAGCTGGGTCAAATGGGACCTCCAACCCTAGTTTTTTGAGGAATCTCCACACTGACTTCCACAGTGGCTGTACCAGTCGACACTCCCACCAACAGTGGAGAAGGGTTCCTTTTTCCCCACAGCCCCTCCAGCATTTGTTATTAGTTGATTTCTTTATAGTAGCCATTCTTTCTGGGGTGAGATGGTATCTCAGTGTTGTTTTAATTTGCATCTCTCGAATGACTAGTGATGTTGCACATTTTTTTGTATATTTATTTGCCATTAGTATTTCTTCATCTGAGAAATGTGTATTCATCTCAGATGCCCATTTTTGGAGTGGGTCTTTAAATTTGGGAGGTCTGATTTTTTTGAGTTCTTTATATGTTCTCGATAGTAATCCTTTGTCTGAGGAACAGCTGGCAAACATTTTTTCCCACATTGTGGGTTGTCTCTTCACTCTGTTGGTGGTTTCTCTTGCTGTGCAAAAACTTTTTAATAAGATGAGATCCCAGTTATTGATTCTTTGGGATAGTTCCCGTGCGGTTGAGTTTTTATTCATAAAGTCTTTGCCTACACCAATGTCTCCAAGGGTTTTACCTATCCTACCTTCCAGCAGATTTAATGTTTCTGTTTTAATATTTAGATCTCTGATCCATTTTGAATTTAGTTTAGTGCATGGTGAAAGATATGGGTCTAGTTTTAATCTTCGGCATGTGTAGAGCCAGTTTTTCCAGCACCATTTATTAAAGAGGCTATCTTTCTTCCAGTGAATGTGTTTGGCACCTTTGTCAAAGATAAGGTGGCTTAGTATGTCTGGGGTTGTTTCAGCATCTTCTAATCTGTTCCATTGATCTTCAGGTCTGTTTTTTTGCCAGTACCACACTGTTTTTATCACAGTAGCTTTATAGTATAATTTCAAGTCAGGGATTGTGATGCCCCCTGCCTTGCGTTTGTTGCCCAGAATTGCCTTTGCTATTCTAGGTCTCTTCTGATTCCAAATGAATTTTAGGATTGTTTTCTCTAATTCTGTGAGATATGCTGTTGGAATTTTGATTGGAATTGCATTAAATCTGTATAACAATTTTGGAAGTATGGCCATTTTCACTATATTGGTTCTTCCTATCCAGGAGCAAGGGATATCTTTCCATTTTCTGATATCCTCTTCAATCTCCTTTTTCAGAGTACTGTAGTTTTCAGTATAGAGGTCTTTTACATCCTTTGTGAGGTTGATTCCTAGGTATTTCATTTTTTTGGATGTTATTGTGAAAGGTATTGTTTCCCTAATTTCTCTTTCAGTAAGTTTGTTATTTGTGTACAGGAAGGCTATTGACTTTTGAGTATTGACTTTGTATCCAGCTACACTACTGAATTTGCTTATTAAATCTAGCAGTTTTTTAGTGGAGTTTTTGGGGTCTTCTGTGTAGAGTATCATGTCATCTGCAAATAATGATAATTTAACTTCTTCCTTTCCAATCATTATTCCTTTTATTTCTTTCTCTTGTCTAATTGCTCTGGCTAAAGTTTCCAGAACTATGTTGAATAAGAGTGGGGACAGTGGACATCCTTGTCTTGTTCCTGATTTTAGAGGGAAGGCTTTCAGTTTTTGGCCATTTAGTATAATATTGGCTGTTGGTTTGTCATAGATAGCTTTTACCAGATTGAGATAAAGACCCTCTATTCCAATTTTCTGTAGGGTTTTTATCATGAAAAGGTGCTGGACTTTGTCAAAAGCTTTTTCTGCATCTATTGAGATGATCATGTGATTTTTGTCTTTGGTTCTGTTAATATGGTGTATTACATTTATTGATTTACGTATGTTGAACCATCCCTGCATCCCTGGGATGAATCCAACTTGGTCATGGTGTATAATCTTCTTGATGATTTGTTGGATTCTGTTTGCCAGTATCTTATTAAGGATTTTTGCATCTATGTTCATTAGGGAGATTGGCCTGTAGTTCTCTTTCTTAATTGGGTCCTTCTCTGGTTTTGGTATCAGGGTAATGCTTGCTTCCAGGAATGAATTTGGGAGTATTGCTTCCCTTTTAATTTCATTGAAAAGTTTGAGAAGTAGGGGCGTTAGGTCTTCTCTAAATTTCTTGTAGAATTCGGCAGTGAATCCATCAGGGCCTGGGCTTTTCTTTGTTGGGAGGTTTTTAATTACATCTTCAATTTCATTGGTTGATATTGGTTTATTTAGGATTTTTAAATCTTGATTCAGCTTTGGTAATTCATACGAATCTAGGAATCTGTCCATTTCTTCTGCATTTTCCATCTTAGTAGAATATAAATTTTCAAAATAGGTATAGATGATCTTCTGGATTTCTGCAGGGTCCGTTGTGATATCACCCTTTTCATTTTCAATTGCATGGATTTGAGTCTTTTCTTTTCTTTTTTTAATAAGGTTGGATAAGGGTTTGTCAATCTTATTTATTCTTTCAAAGAACCAACTTTTTGCTTCATTGATTCTTTGTATTGTTTTTTTAGTCTCCAATACGTTAATTTCTGCTCTGATCTTTATAATTTCCTCCCTTGTACGGGCTTTTGGCTTAACCTGCTCTTCTTTTTCTAGAAGCTCGAGGTTCACCCTTAAGTTGTTTATTTGCGCTTGCTCTATTTTCTTGATATAAGTATTTAATGCTATAAATTTCCCTCTTAGGACTGCTTTCATTGTATCCCATAAGTTCCGGTATGTTGTACTGTCATTATCATTCAGTTGTAGAAAGTGTCTAATTTCTTCTTTAATTTCATCTGTGACCCATTGGTTGTTCAGGAGGGTGCTGTTTAATTTCCATGTGTTTAGGGAGTTTTTGTGAGATCTTTTGCCATTGATTTCCAATTTCATTGCACTATGGTCTGATAATATGCATGGGATAATTTCAATTCCTTTGCATTTACTTAAGCAGGTTTTATGAGCTAGTATGTGGTCTATTTTGGAGAACGTCCCATGTGCAGCTGAGAAAAATGTGTATTCTGATGTTATGGGATGGAACACTCTGTAGACATCTACTAAGTCCATTTGTTCAAAAGTTTGGTTCAGTTCTACTATTTCATTATTGATTTTCTGTCCAGTTGATCTGTCTTTTTGTGACAGTGGAGTATTGAGATCTCCCAATATAATTGTATTAGTGCTTATTTGATTTTTCATGTCCTTTAGTACTTGTTTTATATAGCTGGGTGCATTGGTATTTGACGCATATATATTTATGATCGTTATCTCTTCCTCTTGGATTGTTCCCTTTACAAGGATGTAATGACCGTCTTTATCTCTCTGAATCCTTCTTGGCTTGAAGTTCACTTTGTCTGCAAAAAGAATAGCTACCCCTGCTTTTTTCTGGGTTCCTGTGGCATGGAGTATTGTTTTCCATCCTTTGACTTTCAGTCTATGAACCCCTGTTTCATTTTTAAAAATCCAGTTTATCTTTTTTTTTTTTTTTTTTTTTCCTGAGACAGGGTCTCACCATGTAGTTCAGGCTGCCCTTGAACTCACTATGGAGCCCAGGTTGACCTTGAACTCACAAGGATCCTCCTACCTCAGCCTCCCAAGTGCTGGGATTACAGGCATGCGCCACCACACCTGGCTAGTTTACCAATTTTTTTTTTTTTTTTTAATGTGGGTATCGGGAGTCGACCTCAGGACCTCGCACTTGCCAGCAGGTGCTTATGCCGCTGAGCTATATCCTTGCCCCACCAATTTTTAAAAGAAAGTGTTTTTCTGTATTTTATCCTGAAGTCCTACATCCTGTTTAAAATATCTTTCCTACCCCAGTGCCCTGAAAACAGGCATGTATACCACACTCAACAAGATACTCTGTTTTTGAACACATAAATGCTCCATAGTTTTAGGGCTTGTCAGTAGGCCCACAAGCCCTCCTGAACTGGTCTCTGTAAATGACACTGCTCGCTGCTAAGTTCCAAGTTCACTGGGTCCCCAGAGATGCCTAGCTGTGGTAGCACATGTCTCAGTGAAGCCTATCCTCTTCCATGTTCCTGCTGGCAGCAACGCCCTGCTCTGCTGCCCTCATGCTGCTCGTCCTCACCCAGCACAGACTGCCTCAAGCACTAAGCACTGCAGCTTTGAGTTCAGCAGTGCCCGGTCTCCAGCTCCTGTCCTGTCTCTTAAGATTGTCTTCACTATTCTAGGTCCTCTGCTTCTAAATGAATTTTTGGACTTACTGATTTTTATGAAAACAGAAAAAAAAACATAAAGCTGGGCATGGTGGTACACACCTGTAAATGTAACACTCTGGGAAGTTGAGGGAAAGGAAACTGACACCTTAAAGATATATTGCCTCTTCCGGCCCAGAAAACTGATGTATTTCCCATTTCTGAGCTCTTCTGGCAACGTACTAGCTTTCAACGCAGAGCTCTTGCCTGGCCCTCTCAGGGCACTGCTGGTGCCGCGTGTCTCGTGGTGCTGTTGTGGCAGCACTCTACTATGAATCTACAGTCACGTGCTAAACGTTTCAGCACAGTGGGCACTGATGAATACAAGGAGCTCTCAGGCACAAGCTGCTGCAGGTGACGGGCCCAGAGCCCATCACATGCTGCCATGGGTTTTTATACCATTAAAATACCATTAAAATACCAGCACCAAGTGTCTCATAGGGATGGCAAACACAGACAGATACCTTTTCCGACCGGGGTCCCCGGGGAAGTGAGGATGCGTGTATCTGGTGTATTCATCTATTTTCAACTCACAAAGCTGAGCACGCTTACACCCTGTGGCCTGGTCAGTGTGTATGCTATGTCAGTGAGCAGGGCATGTGCCCAGCAGGGAGGTCTTGCCTATGCTTTTCCCCTCACCCCTGGACCCCAGGATGCACCAGGGTCAGAAGCCCAGGTGTAACAGGCTGAAGCTGCAGCTCTGGGTGGGGGGCACTTACTGCACAACTGCTCGATGGTGGCCCACTGCTCAGACTTCTTCCATGTCTGTGCCAGCTCCTCATTTCTGGTCCTCACTGCCTCTAGCAGCAGGCTGATGCTGTCCTGCAAGACGCCAAAAAAAAAGGCTCCATCTTGCTCTGCTCTTACCGGTTTCTTCTTCAATGTCAAGACATATTTCAGAGGGAATTTTAAAATTTGAATAGGCTTCCGGGCGTGGTGGTACACACCTGTAATCCCAGCACTTAGGAGGCTGAGGCAGGAGGGTTGCCACAAGTTGAAGGCCACATAGTGAGTTCAAGGCCGGCCTGGACTACATAGCAAAACCCTGTCTCAAAAAACAAAACAAAACAAAACAAAACCCAAAAACAAAAACAAAAAAAACCCCAAAAACCAAATAGGCTGTCACTATATTACAAAAAATGCCCAATTTGGGTCTATAAACACAAATGTTAGAGTAAGCTGAAATTTAAATTCTTCCAAAACAGCCCGGAGTAAGCATCTGCCACTCTCTGTCATGGGCTGAGAGTGGGCCCAACAGCCCAGAGGTCAGAAGGTCATGTCCTTGGTCCTAGAGGAAGGGACAGATAGATGGGAGGCCCGATTCTAAGACCCATCCTCTTCCTCACACTTTACCCTCTGCCTTTTTCTCTTCTCCATTGTGTCTGGAAACCATACTCCACATCCTTGGCCTCCAGGATCAACACGCAGAGAATTAAAATAGTGAGGGACTGATAAATACTGCAAGAGCTCTTAGTCATCTAATAAATATTTTCTTTCCTGTTTTGGTAATGAGGACTGAACCCATGTCCTTTGCTGAGCTATAACCCCAGCTCTTCTTTTATTTCCTATTTTGAGACAGGGTCTTCTACATGGCTAAGTGGCCCAGGCTGGCTTGAATTTGTGATCCTCCTGCGTGCTAGGATTACAGGTATGCACCACCACACCAGGCTCCAGCAAATGCTTTTTAAGAATAACTGCAGTCGGGGGCCGGTGAGATGGCTCAGCAGCATAAGTGCCCACCTGGTAAGCGCAAGGTCCTGAGTTCAACTCCCGGAACCCACATACAGGGAAAAAAGGACCAGTGATATCGCTCAGCGGCACAAGCAGTTGCTGGCAAGCGCGAGGTCCTGAGGTCGAGTCCTGGTACCCACATTAAAAAAATAATAATAATAACTGCAGTTACATTTACTAATAAGGCTGCTCTGACACAGAAGTAGCCTCGCCTGTCATTGCTGACCCTGGGTGGCAGGGCTGACCCTGGGACAGGAGGTAAGGTTTCCTGGGGTAACTGGGGGAGGGACAGAGGGTAGCAAAAGCCACAGGGTACTTATGTCCAGTATCAGAGTGCGTGGTTTGGTGACAAAACAGCTACAAAATAAACCCAAGCAGCCAGGAGTGGTGGTGCACACCTGTAATCTCAGCACTTGGGAGGCTGAGGCAGGAGGATCACTGGGAGTTCGAGGCCAGCCTGGACTACACAGCAAGATCTTGCCTCATAAATAAATAAACGCAGTAGATGGAAGAACAGCTACAGACTGCCTGACACAAAAAAGCCCTAATGGCTCCACTCGGTCTTCTTTGGGGAAAGGTGCTGAGTAAGTGCTATCAGGTTTAGAAAGAGGCCTCCCTCCCTCCATGGTGTTTCTGTGAGGCTCAGGCAGAGAAGAAAGGACCACAGGAGGACGCCCACACCATGGCACACACAGAAGCCTCCTGGAAGGACCCGCTGCCCTGGCACCCTGATCAGCTCAGAGAGTACCTGCCATCTACAAAGCACTGGCCCTCTCCTCTCCCCACGGTGTGACTCCTGAATGCCAACTGTGCAGCTGTACATGTGGGGACTGGAAGCTGGCAAGCCTCTAGGCTGAGGAACTAAAACAGCACTGACTTGGGAGGAGAGGAGAGATGTCAGCAAAGAGCTTGAAGCTGTCAGGGCAAAGACTGTCTGCACTGTGAGATCTTAGTGCTCCTGACTCACTTATCTTCTAGGAGATTATAACCAATAAGACAGTCCTTTGCCACGGAGGCCATGGTGACAACATTCATCTCTCCATCACAGGCCCCTTTGAAAAGCTGCTGCCCACACACACACCCACACAGCCACAGGGAGATGACTCTCCATACCAGGTTTCACCCAGCTTTCCACCATACTCTGGTTTGAGAAAAGAAAGTGAGTCGAGGGACATTTCTTTCAGCCCGGACCCTACCTGCAGAGGCATAACTTCATTGGTGACCAGAAACAGCAAGAGGTGGAAATCCGAGATGGTATCCAAGAACACAGATGAGGTATTCTGGGACAAATAGGTGGCCAAACTGTGGAAGTCCTGGAGACAAAGGGGCAGAAGAGAAGAAATGCGGACACCATGTTACCACTTCCAGAGCCAGACCCTGAGGGAAGCTGCCAGCTACTAAGACAACACATAATGCTAAGGGACATCTCACCCTCTCTTATGTAACGACTGAGAGGGCCTGAGGAAAGAGGTACAAACAGCACGAAGTAAGCATCTGACCCTCCTAGGCAGGGGAAGTGCTCAACACATCTGCCTAACAAGGTGTGAAAGGACCAAGGTGCGTGAGGAAGCAGGTGTGGAAGCTTACCCAGCATGAAATAAGACAGATACAAAACGTCCCTTTCCTTTAAAGTGGAGTGGGTGAGGAAAGGGACCACGTCAGGGCAGGGAGGAAACCCATCTGCTCTCTCTCATCTGGCTGCCCTCCTCAGCTAGGGCAGCACAGAGTGAGGAGGTGGAACAGGGAGGGCAGTCACGGCCCAATGTAAATATGACCCAAAAGCACTGAGTGCAGGAGCCTCAAAAGGGCTCCCTTTCCCCCGACCAGCACCCCATGTCCCCCAGGAGACAGGAGTGAGGAATCAGAGCACCAGAAGAAGCTTCACCAATAAACCATGTTAGAAGAAAACCTTGTTTACAGGAATTCCTCAGTCAAGCCCCATTCTGAAACACGGGTACCAAGCTGCCATCTAGGAGGAGGTGGAGCCCAGAGTGCCTATGTGCTTGAGACAGTATGTCAACACTGGTCAGGCTCGACCTGCTGGTGAGAGCAGCCTGAGCAATGAGGCCCCCTGGTACTACACACCATGCTGCAATGAGGCCCCCGGCCCTGACGGAGCTGGCACGGCCACAAAATGCAGTGGAACTGAGGGCACAGCAACAGGGAAGCGAGCTCCACGAAATATACATTTATTAACAAACCATGGAAAGGGTGTTGGTAGAAGACACAAAGTGACTAATAAATTCTAGAAAAATTAAGCAGTCAACTGAGAATGGTACTTCAGGCAAGCCTGTAGGCCAAGGACTTGTACTGCAGTCATCTATCACACCTAGCTAGGAGAGGTGCCCACGTGATCCACAGTGCTCCCAAAAAGGGTCTCATGGGGCTTGCTGCAAGAAAAATGATGGGAGTTTCAAAGTGTGGCAATTTCTGGGAAAACAAGATTGAAGAGCTTACCTGTGTCTCACCCAGAACATCCCGGTTTTCAATAGGAAATGGATTTTGCGAAATAGAAAAAGTGTAAACTGGATCCTTGGGAAAGGTTGTTGTGATCTAGTGAAAAACACAACCAAGATAAACTCTGCTGAAAACAGTGTGGATATGGTCAGGCTCACCCAAGTAGCCCCAGCAAATGCCATGGCAAGTTACACACACAGGGATTCTGAGAGTCCTACAAGCTCCATGCTGAAAGGGTCAGTTAACTATTACTGTTGTCCCCAAATGGAACATTTGAAGCTGTGAGACTGGGAAACAAGCTGAAGAATATGGTTTTCAAAGCGCACACATCCGGGCAGCTCCTAGTGCTATGTGCCAGCCTCTGCAGCCCCCAGCTGCATGAAGGGACTGTCTGAAAGTCTCACGCCACTGCACTCTGCCATGGGCAACAGAGAGCTGGCTTGCCCCTGGCCCAAGCCAACAGCACTACTGGAAGGGAATGGAGGAGGTAGGAGGCCATCTTAGGAGGCACAAAGTTCACATCCCTGGGCTTGTAAGCTCGTGCAGAGTCAGGTACAAAGCAGAGCAACTCCAGCAGGCTGCTGGGGAGCTGCATGTAGAGGCCATGCACAGGATTTGCAGCCAGGGGTGAGAATCACAGGCCCCCTTCTCCCTCAAAGAAGGGTGACCTGGTGTTGACAGCTTCCATCAAAGGGGACCCAAGTCCTTCATTTGGCCCCAACATGCTTTAGGAACAGCAGAGGGCATTTTAAATCTAACATGTAATCAATAGAAGCTATAAGGACAGTGGTGAATGTGAAGGAATCAATACAAACACAGGTTTTATTCCTCTCAGCAGATGCCCCAGCGCACAAAAGCACCCAAGTGTAAGCTATCAACCACCTCTGGCTGACGTGGCTTTCCTCTGCATGCGACACTAGCAGGGGCAGGTCACACCCCTTTCAGATTTAGGGTAGTACTGTGGCTCCTGAGGGACTACTTCTAAAGAATGAACATTGTTCTGGTCTGTTTTCTGCATCAGCGAAGGCAGCAAGCTGTTTCTGCAGTCAGCTGCGCCAGCATCAGTGCTCTGGCAAGATGAGCTGAAGGGGGCCAGCTGGTCCTTCACACACAGCCTGTGCAGCAGCACGGCCAGAGAGGGGACTTGGGCCACAGTGACATGTGCTGGCTGTTTGGCCTCACTCTGCTTTATCTGGGAGACAGAGGTGACAGGAGTGGCTCTTAAAGGGAGGTGCCCAATGCAGGGCTGGCATGCATGGCACTCAGTCCTGGTTGCAGTTGTGGCTCTAAAGATAGGAGTGTGTGTGCCCATACTATAGAGACAAAATCCTGGGACTGCTTGTGCTTTCCTTTTGGGAAGACAGAGGCAGGAGTGGAGGGGCAATTGCAGAACACACAACAGCAAGCAAACTAGTTGACCAGGAGAGACATATGCTAGTCCTTTAAGGAGCTCCTGGGGAGTGACAAAATCAAAGTCCATAAGGCCCCAAGTGACCACCCCAAGGGTCCAGCTCCTTTGTCTTGTACCTAAGCCCTCTCCCTACCTAGTCTGTCTTGGAGCCAAGAACTAGACAATGCCCCAATACCTCCACAGAAGCCCAGGAAACACGGGTTTGTACTTCCCCTGCCTGAAATAGCCACCCTTATCCTTAGGTTCAAGAACAGCAGCCAGGCATAGTGGCGCACACCTGTAATTCCAGCTGAGGCAGCAGGATCACAAGTTCAAGACCAGCCTGGCAGGTCAGCAAGACCATGTCTAAAAAATGAAATCTAAAAAAAGGTTAGGGATAAGTTCAGAGGTACAGCACTTGCCTAGCAAAAGCAAGGGTCTGGGTTTTATCACGTACCCCCACCCCACCCCCACCAGCAGCAGCTAGACCTGGCCCAGGCCTATACCCAGGCCCTCTGGGGCTAGGCAAGGAGCTGAACACATTTCTGTGGGCACCTGCTCTCAAGAGACTCCCTAGGCCTCACTTCCACAGGGATAGAGAACTTGGGGCCCCGGGGCAGAATCCTCCCCCAGCAACCAAGCAGTGCTAAAGAGCACACTGTGGCAAGAACTTCACTTCCCACAGAAGGAAGTGGGGTGGTTAGGAAGCAGCTAAATCATACCGACTCCTCCTAAGTGTATGTTCCATCAATCTGTTTTCATCTTAATTACACCCTAGGTAGTCTGAAAAACAGATGCCTTTATAGCCTAGGTAATAAATATGTTCTCAGGAGCTGTCAATTGGAACAGAGCATCGATGGGCTCGGCTCAGGGGATCTACTGCTCCAAATGCAATGGTATTTTACTGCCTGAATCCATGCCTGTCCTGAGCTGAAATGTAGCCTGAATGGATCCTGGCACAACAGTAGCGTAGGAAATGAGCCACTTTTGCCCCTGTAGACAGAGCTCATGCAAGCAGGGACACCCTAGCTGCATCAAAGGCACTAGGTTTTGTCCCGTGGCACCTACTGCCCCTGCGGCCAATGGCTCAGTCACTTCTTTGTGACCATGAGATGCCTCTGGAAAGGAGAAGAGACTTGGGGAAATACAGCAGCAGAGCCACCCATCTTGGCTCCTGGAGCTCCACCCAGGAAACCACGTTGATCCTCACTTTAAAGGACACCAAGTTGCAGGAGCACTTTGGCTGTTGCAGCCGTGGTCTGGCTATGCAGTGTCTATGCATGCTGGGTAGCAGGCAGCCCCAACCAAGCCCAGAGTGTGTGGCAAATCTGTGGGATACCCTCAGGACTCAGCCCCAAGCAACCCACGCTCGCTGCCTTCCAGAGACGCTGGGCCAGAGGCAGGGTTCTCTGTACCTCGGTATGGGGAAATTTAATCCCCAGGTTGTTTGCAAGGATATAAAAACCTGAAACTAAAAGAAACAGTCCTTAAAACCATGAATGTTGGGCTGGTGAGATGGCTCAGCGGCATAAGCGCCTGCCTTGCAAGCGCGAGGGCCCAAGTTCGACTCCCGGATCCCACATAAGAAAAAAGGGGCCGGTGATATCGCTCAGCGGCACGGGTGCCTGTTGGCGCGCGAGGTCCTGAGGTCGACCCCCCGGTACCCACAAAAAAAAAAAAAAAACCATGAATGTTCCTCAAAAAACTAGGACTAGAGGTTCCATTTGACCCAGCTATTCCTTCTTAGTATCTTCCTGAAAGAATGAAAAGCATCATACCACAGCGATATATGCACACCCATGTTTATAGCAGCACAATTTGTAATAGCCAAATCTTGGAAACAGCCCAAATGCCCATCAACCAGTGAATGGATAAAGAAGATGTGATTTTTTGTAAACAATGGAGTACTACTCGGCCATAAAGAAGGATAAGCCCGAGACATTTCTAGGTAGATGGATGCACCCTGAGACCATTTTCTTAAGTGAAATAAATCAGACACACATGTGTAAATACCGTGTTGTTTCTCTGGTATGAGAAACCAAAAATGTAAATAAGGACTAAAATGTATAATAGATATTGTGAAATAGGAAGAAAATGTTCAAATGGGGAGGGGGACAAGGAAGGGAGGGGGAAAGGAAAGAAGGGAAAAAAAACTGAGAAAAGGAAAAAATGGAAACAAAGCTTTTGTATGTGGGGAGGGGAGGAGGGGTTGAAGGGAGAGGAGGGGAATGGGAAAAAAAAGAATCAAGTTATATCATGTATAGGCACAAATTCTCTATGATGAATGTGATCATTATGAATAGCAAAAATGTACCAATAAAATCTGATTGGAGAAAATAAATAGATAAATAAATAAAACAGTTCCTCAAAGAGAGAAGAAGAAAAAGAAAACAACCACCATGAATGTTCCAGAACACTGGTGACTCAACGACTCCATAAATACCCCCTTCCCCACATGGGGCAGAAGGTGCAGCTCAAGGATCACTGGCTTCCCTGTGAATGGCCTCCACCCAGAAGTCCAGACCTCCAAGGCACCCAAGGGGCAGCCTGTGTAGGACAAGCGCAGGGAGCACTTACGTCTATGATCAGATATTCCACAGGTAGGGGCCGGGCCAGCTGGGTGATCTCGTTGCCAAACTTGTCTATATCCTGAAATAATCAAAGGTGAATGGCCATTCAGTGAAGGCGACCAGTGACATAATGTTCCTTCCACGAACATCTCACCTCTTACTTTTTAATTTTATTTCATGTATTTTATTTTACTTACTTATTGTAAGACAATAATAATTCAGCACTGAGCCTGGAGCCACAGCTAAGAGGCAGAGGCAGCAGGGCTACTCTCCCCACTCGGGCTGGGCCCATGCCCATCCACCTCTGTAACCACTCCAGGTCCCACAGTCCAACTGCTAACTCTTAGGAATGTCACTCAAGCCTCTGCTAACCCAGCTATGGGAAGTTAGTACTGTGCACTACTCACTACATAGTTCAGACTGGCCATGAACTCACTATGTAGTCCAGTCTGGCCTCCAACTGGTGGTGATTCTCCTGCCTCAGCCTCCTGAGTGCTGGGATCACAGGCATGTGCCACCATGCCTGGCAACATCTCACCTTTTAAATTAAAATCCTTGTTGAAGTGCATAAAAATCAAAAAGGAAAATGTATACATTTTTGCAACCAATCTACTTGGCATCATTTCTTAGAGGTTAGAGCTTTTTATGTTCTCAGGCCACTGGGAGCCTCCACAGAGGAGGGTGCTTTGGCCCCACCCCTCTAAACAGTACTGAGCCTGGAGCCACAGCTAAGAGGCAGAGGCAGCGGGGCCACGCTCCCCACTCGGGCTGGGCCCATTCCCATCCACCTCTGCAACCACTCCAGGTCCCATGGTCCGACTGCTAACTCAGGAATGTCACTCAAGCCTCTGCAAACCCAGCTACGGGAAGTTAGTACTGTGCACTGACAAAGACACGCACAAACGAGCACACATACACACAAATACGCAGGCACAGAAACCCCGCCGCCAATCTGTCAAAGTCTAAACTTGTTTTGCTTTGTCAGATGCACAGAACATAAAGTTTAATTATGGGGAGAGAAACGGCCAGCATATGTTCATTAATCATAAAATGACAATTAGATCTGATTTATGTCAAACATGCTGAGTTCCAACAGAGCTCTAGAAATAAATTCATCAGAACCAACATTTTTCATTGAAGATTCTACAGGAGGGGCTATATTTTCCATCTAAATCATCACTTAACATTATATAAATCATTCATTGAGCCATATATAAATTATACATCCATAATTTCCAATTACAGGCCCTTACATAAAAGTTTACGTTTATTAAACCTGCCAGACCTGAACTGGTTGCCAAGCACATGTCCCCAAGTGTGCAAGAGGCCACTCCAGCACATCCACATCACCTGGGCACAGAGAGCTGCGTTGACTTTTCAGACAATCATCACAAACTGCTCCTAAGTCAAACTACCCCGTCATTCTAATGGGACATCACGGATTCCAAGTGGTCCTGCTCCTTGCTTTAAATTTCTGATCTGAAATATGTCTCTGTTTATCAGTCTCCTCCCTTTTCTCTATTTGCCACCTTAAGTGCCACGAACGAAGACTGGCCCCTTCCTCCCAGTGGAAGTGGTCCAAATACACCTAACCAGCTGGGGGCAGGAGAAGCACTCGCTCCAACTCCACTTTCACGTCAAGTAGGCTGTGCCCTCCTTGGCAAATGCCACGTCCCTGCAAGCATAGTTTTATTGCTTGCCTCTCCTGAAGCTGAAACAACTTTCTGCCCCACATGGTAAGGGTTATTTGTCCTTTGCCACACAAGTGGCCATGTGGTCAGGACAGCCTATGGCTCTGCTAGTAGCAACAGAGGTCCTAAAGATGGGAGCTGCTGAGTGGGGTCCTGGGGCCTCAGAGGAGGCAGTTTCTTGATGAAGGAGATATGATAGGAGGCAGGAATCAACCCAATCAAACTAAATCACCATTTCCAAAAATACATGCTTGCCCCTACAAGAAATAACCTGCAACAACTCACACGTAATTAGCCCATCTGGAATTCATCTTCAAATCTAATTAAGCTCTAATATGCAGAAACATTTTTCTAGCACCTGTTCACTTTAATCTTCCCCTCTAGGGAATTTTCTTGTTAAATGCCCCTCTCTTTTTTCTGTGTCGTGCTAACCTCATTCAAATTTCACTATCCAACTGTACCTTCTCTGTTCCCCAAGAAAATAAAGGTGTTATATCCCCCTTTCTTCCCTGGGGGTAAAAGGCAGGTAACTTCTATCTCTCCCCCATGCCTTCACTCAAATGTTCTTGCCAGCCAATCCCTACCCCTACATACCATTTTTAAAGGCAATTACTTTTTATGGGCTTTAGCAAATGTCAGATGGAATGTGCTAGGAGGAAGACGTCTTAATTCTAAGTCTGGCAGCCGCCAAAGTGTCAGCAGTTTTATCTCTACCTGGAGTGAGACAACAGGAGAGCCAGAAACCATAGTCCCCCGATGCCTCACTATGTGCCACAGGCCACGTATGGAAGCAGCAGTGCCATGGTCTTGACATCAAAGAAAAATGCAGGGATGGAAGTCTTTGTGAGACCTGTGCACATGGGCTTGTGGTAGGACAGCAGCAACTCTGGCTGGTACCCCCTTGCTTTGGAGACAGTAAGCCAAATTCTGAGTGTTTCTTCTCTGTTGAGAATTGGCAAGAAGGGACAAGTCACACCAGCACTTCATCTGACAAGTTCTCTGAGCACGGTGTAGTCCATGAGCATGCACAGGGGCCTGTGAGAGGCAAGCAGAAGCAACAGCTGGCTTTTCTCAGGCACTTGCTGTGCCTGGTCTAGGTTGGACCCCCATGTGCAGGTCCACTTGGTCCTCACGACTGTACACGTCACAGGCACTGCTGTTGTGTCCAATGTTTGATGAGAAATGACAAGTTAGTTACCCCAACATCAAGCAGCTAGTAGACCCAGGAGGGCTAGAGCAAGCTCATCCACACCGAGAGCTCAGGTTCTGAGCTACCGCACACTCCAAGCTTCACACCAGTGCTATGTGTGGAAACTGAAGCCGCAGGCCCTGTCCCTGGCACCTCACTGGCCACCCCCACTGCAAGGGAAAAACGAAACTATGACCAGAGATTTCAGGGACCATGCTACTGTGTTAAGATACAAAGAGTCATGAATAGCTTCGTCTAGGATAAATGTAGTGTCAGGTCAGCTAGACAAACATCTAAAATTAGATTCCTACCTTGTATCAATACAATACATAAAATGGTTAATGAATGCTAAAGTAAAATTATATCGTAAAAGCATCAAAACAGTATTTAGGTAAATATGCAGTTTGGGGGTAAAGAATTATTTTGAACATATGATGATAAAGACAGAAATAATAATGAAAACAGATGAAAGTATCTCTGAAGCCAGAAAATAGTCCAGCTCTTCTACGTAAAAATTACAAAGAAAAGGAAAACCTGGCATGCATGCACAACGTATGACAAAAAGTTAATAAAGACATTACCAATGAATGCAGAAAATGATGAATCACCTTACAAATAACTAAGCACACGAAGAGGAGATACACAATGAAAATAATCAAATGGGCCAGCCATGATGGCACAGGCCGGTAATCTGAGCATTCTGGGAAGATGAAGCAGGAGGATCACAAATTTGAACCCAGCCTAGGCAAGTAAGTGACTTAGCAAGATCCTGTTTCAAAATAAAAAATGAAAAAGGGCTATGAGTATAGCTCAGGGCAAATGCCCTTGGTTAAATTCCTAGTACCTTTCAGAGGGGGAGGGGACAGGAAGGAAAGAAGGAAGGAAGGAAGGGTGGGAGGAGCAGGAAAAAGGAGACAAAAAGGAAAAGAAGAAGAAAATGGGGAGGGGATCAAACACAAAGGACTCCCTGAGACAGAGCCAGCAGAGAGCAAGGGCTGGTCTGCAGCTCAGTCAGTGAATACGAACTATGCAATTTCCTGGAAGAAATCTGGGAGAGCACACAGAGCCCTTACCATATGTGGTGGCAGTCAACAAAATAATCCTGGTTCTGGAAATGTGTCCAAAATAATTAGGAACACAAGGGATGAACTAGTTATAGGATGGTCCAGCAAGCACTGCTCGTGGCAGATGACGTAGCTGCCACCCAGCCTCAGAGCTGTGCTTTGTCCATCCCACTCACAGTAGTCCACACTCTTACTCAACCCCTCTCCACGTCTGCTCCAGCAACAACAGCCACCTGGCTTGTTATTCCACACTGGGAACAGGCTGCTGCCTCATCTGAAATAATCTCCACAAGAGCCAACACCTTCTCTACCCTATTCAAACTCTACCCTTGACTTCATCCAGACCCCTCAGCCTGTCCCACTTAGCTGACAGCAGCCCTTCCCTGCAACAGCAGTCTCCATAGTGCAGACAGCCCCACCCTTTCAGCGGCTCTGGGGCTCCCCGAACAGTGCCTGGTAGTTCCTGGGTGCTTCCAACACAGATGAAAGAACACCAAGAGAGCATCTACAAAGTGAGGCAGGTCAGTGCTGCTGAGTGCCATGCAGAAACATGACCCAAGGCCCAAGGGAAAGGCCTGCTTCACTGCTGTCTATGGAGCTGAACGTCAGTGAACCATGACCTGAGTCCAGGGCTCTCCAGGGGGAGGCAAGGGGAGGTGGCCAGCTGAGCTACATGTGGTCAGCATGGAAGGTCCCATGAACATCATCTATACCATGCAGGGTTTGCACCTGCTGGTTTCACAGTCCCTGGAGGCCACAGTGCAGAGGGAGCCTGGGAAAGATGCTGCACAGACCTGCAAAACGCAGGCAGATTCCTGGGCTGGACACTGCCAGGCTCTTGGGGCTGCCAGTTTATTTCCACTGAAGCCAGAGATTATCACTTGCCGAGAAGGAAACAAACATTTTAAAAAGCAACAAAGTTATCAGCTATAGTAACAAAATGAAAAGTCCCTGTTAGGAAGTCTTACTGTCACTTGTTCCTAGGTGGTTCTCTCAAGTCCGTCAACCCGTGAGCCCTGCCCCAGAGGCCTGGGGCACTTTCTGCTCCAGACCCTGGAAGGAGGCTGGAAACTGTGGGGAGGCAATGGATTTCCTCCAGGAGCAGCCCAAGGGCCACTCTCTCCCTGGATGTGTGAAGCTCACAGAAACCTCCGTGGGAAGGCAGTGTGCCCTCCCAGCCGAGTCAGCAGAGTGAGAAGAACATGGTGTGATACCAAGGCATGGGTGTTCGTGTTCTCAATGGACAGCCATGACCTCATACCCCAGGGACTCGGAATAAAGCTCCAGAGGTTTCATGATCTCTGTGTGCAGAAGGGTCTTTTATAACACCTCTGGCACATGCGCAAGTGTCATAGGGTGCCATGACAGAACATTCATGCAGCAGACGTGCCAGAGGAACATCTCAGACCTACTCCCAACACAGGTGAATGCACTACGCACAGCTGAGGTGCCTAGCGGAGGCCGCACTCCTGAGGTATCTGGAAGCAGACACGAGGCAGGCTCCTCAGCAGAAAGAACACACAGGAGCCACCCCGGCACCAGGTGTATCTCTAACCATGTGGAACAGCTACAGAGCCAGCACACACCTTCATGGGGGACAATTCTTTGGTACTGCAACTCCCAGGAGTCCCGGCTGGGGCCCCCAGTGGTTCCCATGGGCTGCGTAGCCCTGGCCAGGTCAGAGCCACTGAAAATAGAGATGGCGTGACAGTTTGTATTGTGCAGTGTCTCAGCACACAGGGCTTTGAAGCAGAGCAACCCAGGATTCAAAAGGAAAAGGTGAAGCTTTGTCCATGTTACACACATATGCCTTAAATTTTAGGATTTAGGGCATAGTACACATCAAGGGCATTAGACTGAATTTTCCCTTCACTGGGAAGTTACATGAAGTGGTTGGATGAATGGCCTGAGGATCTAACTATATTATCCTTAAAGGAAAACACAGGAGCCAGCCAAATGCTGCATGCCAGGCTATACAAGTCTGGTCTCACCGTGGACATGAACCTGCACTCAACAAGCCGACAGAAAGCCCTGGTCAGCCCCCACACCACCACCAGCCAACTGTATCAGGCTCCACAGCTACAGCCTCCCTGTCCAAATGCACACATGTAACCCAAGGAGGGTGTCCCGGGGTCGGATGTCTTCCCTGGCAGCACTGTTTGCCACATCAAACCCGCTCATGTGTGCCACCAGAGCAGCTATGTCACCAGCATGTAACATACATACCTATGTATGCACTCAGAACTGCAATCTATTTTACAGTCTTCCTAATAAAAAAAAAAAAAAAAAATAGCACTTTTCAGTCTTTTGGCTAAGATCAAGTGTACAAATACACTAAAAATAAAAATAAATAAAAATCTAAAAAATATATTAATATATAAACTAAGCTAGACATGGTGGTGCACACCTATAATTCCAGCACTCAGAAGACTGAGGCCGGAGGATTGCAAATTCAAGGCAAGCCTGGGCAACTTTGCAAGAGTCTGTCTCAAAAAAATAAAAAAGGGGGCTGATGAGATAGCTCAGCAGCATGAGCACCTACCTGGCAGGCACGAGGTCCTGAGTTCAACTCCTGGTACCCACATAAAGGAAAAAAGGGCTGGTGATATCGCTCAGCGGCACAAGCGCTTGCTGGCAAGCGCGAGGTCCTGAGGTCGACTCCCAGTACCCACATAAAAAAAAAAAAAATAAATAAATAAATAAAATAGGGCCAGAGGTATAGCTCAAAGTCCCTGGGTTCAATCCTCAAAAAAGAAAAACAAAAAAACAAAAAAAAAAGAAAAGTAAAGAGAAACAAAAAACAAGAAGTTTCTTGTCTAGCAACTCTGCTTTGAGGATATAAGACTGTGAGAGTGGCCAGTTTGTAACAATAATCAGAAACACTGAAGCAGCATCAACACACAACTAATTAAATTCATTCTGATTTGGTTATCATTCTGCATAATTATAATTCTTTTTTATTCAAAAGAACAGAAGCTGGGCATGGTGGCACATGCCTGTAATCCCAGCACTTGGGAGGCTGAGGCAGGAGGATCACTACCAGTTTGAGGCCAGCCTGGGCTACATGCTGAGTTCCAGGCCAACCTGAACCTCAGAGTGAGACCCTGTCTCAACAGAACAGAACAGCACAGAACAGAACAGCATAGAACAGAACAGGCAATGAAAGGGACTATGATAAATGCAAATGGTGGTTATCATCAAATATGTCTTCCTCCTATTTTTCTGCAGAGACCAAGTATCCATAATGAAAATGCACAGCCAGTTCCCAATGGCAAGAGGACCCTCAGTGGAGGGAAGGCAGCACACAAAGACAGAAGGGGATGCTCCCACCCTCCACCTGAACGTCCGGGATATAACTGGCAGCAGCCCTAATTCCTCAGGGAGGGCCCTTCCTCCACACTCGCTCCACAGACAGCTGCGGCTTTTTGAGAGCACACACAGGGTAGTGTGCACACAGGCCTTCATGTTTCCTTCAGCACCAGGTGTCTGTGCTCACCACTGCTCCTCTAACAAGGCTCCTCTCCTGCTTCCCTAGCTGCACAGGACAGAGAGTAGGGTTGTACATAAGCACCTTCCCCTGTATATGCAGGCTTCCCACGCCCCTTCCACACACAAATCCACATGGAAATGTGTGTGCACAAACATATACACACCTGCGTAACTTCAATACGCAAAGTAAGTTGAGGTTACGTTCCAGAGGTCCACTGTTACATTTCACACTCTGAGCTGAACCCCGCATCTCTTAAGTAACTGACTGTCTAAGCCAGGCCTTCAGTGATCACCCAGGACTTTGTCATACAGATGCACAATAATTTAACATCCCCTGTGACTGGACTGCCAGATTGTCTCCAATTTTATGACCAGCAGATGACACCATGATGAACAACAGTCTCAGGTAAATATTGGTGCAGGTCTCATTTATAGGCAGATTTTAAATTCAACTGCAAAGTCCATAGGAAGACTAAAAGGATTAAATATTCATTTGCTTTTTTTTTTTTTTTTTTTGTGGGTACCGGGGGGACGACCTCAGGACCTCGCGCACCAACAGGCACCCGTGCCGCTGAGCGATATCACCGGCCCTATTCATTTGCTTTTATAGTTCTTTCTGCTCAGACTGATATTTTCCTGAAACATACGATAAACAAGTGTCAAATCCTACAAGGTTATCAACAATTTGGGAAGTACTTCCTGCCTGCTTTTACTAAGAGGTCAGATAAGCACTCCATGAAAGCAACAGGATGATTATGGAAATACCACACATTTCACAACAAAGGGGTTCAGTTCTTAAATGCAAGAAATGTACAATGAGATGCAGAAATAAAAAAGCACATTTCCTGCCAGATAAATGTTATTTAAACAAACAAAAACAAATACACTGCCAGGTGTGGTGGCACATGCCTGTAATTCCAGCACTCTGGGAGGCTGAGGCAGGAGAATCACGAATTTGAGGCTAATTTACTAAGACTCTGTCTCAAAGTAAAAAAAAACAAAAAACAAAAAACAAAACAACAGGGCTGGTGAGATAGCTCAGTGGCATAAGCGCCTGCCTGGCAAGTGAAAGGTCCTGAGTTCAACTCCTGGAACCCACATAAAGGAAAAAAAGGGCCGGTGATATCGCTCAGTGGCACAAGCGCTTGCTGGCAAGCGCGAGGTCCTGAGGTCGACTCCCAGTACCCACATTAAAAAAAAAAAAAAAAAAATACATACATGGGCTGGGATCATAGCTAGTGTGAAGGCTTCAATCTCCAGTATTATCTCCCCCTCCTGTCTCTCTCTCTCTCTCTCTCACACACACACACACACACAGACACAGTACCTAGGAATAATCTAACAAATGACAAGAGGCCTGACTTTCATGAAGAAACCCTAAAGCCTTCTGGAAGACATTAGAAAATACAAGTGCAGCCCTTTGCCACTTCCAGGGGGCCAGTGAAACCCCAAGAAGACCCGTCTATTTCAGTGCCACCTGAAAGGCTGATTCTCAAACTCACACAGGCTGAGGATGGCTAGGCTGCTATAGAGAAGCAAAGAGGGGCAGCAGGATCAGATCTGCAAAGTAACCACAGAGCCAGTCACCAAGACAGGATAATGCTGATTCTGGTGGAGGAGCACTGGCCAATGGAACAGAACAGGTCTACAGACACAGCTGTGATAGACAGGTGAGGACAGAGAGGCACCTAGACTGACAGGAAGAGGGTTTCCTCATAAACGGTGCTCAGACAACTGATCTTCTGAATGGCTAGGAACTGGAGGGAGACACTGGAAGGGAAATGGTGTCAGCCTGGCTTCCCACAGAGCGCAGCTCACTGAGTCTGGGTGAAAGGTACAGGCAACAGAGGGTACAGTGTGAGCTCCTACGACCTCACAGGCTGGGGTGACAAAGACCTTCACAGAGGAAGGGGCCAAGAAAGAACCCCAGCTGGGGGGAGGTTCTAGTGAAACTGAGACCAAAGCCCTCTCTACCTCTTGCAGGGTCCAAAAGGAGAGGAGGGCCTGGCAGACACTGCGTCCACATGGGCTAGAGGAACAAGGCTGGAGACACAGGGACGTTAAGCACCCAGCCAATCTGTGAGATGTCAGCAACACTTCAAGGTGCCTAAGGCAGGATGCCCACCTATTAGAGCTACATGAGGCAGGAGCCAAACCAAAAACTTCTGACGATCAGAAGGTCCCTCCAACTGTCTTTCCAGGCGAAGAAGACAAAGCCTTTGTGGGCTTCCTCCTTACAAAGACTGCCACAGGCTCTCAGCAGAAACCCAGGGAGGACCCCATTCCAGAGATGGGGGAAAAACCAATGTAGACTGGTAGGTCCTGCTAAAATGCACGTCAGACTGAGTCATCTACTTGCTGCACAGACGGATGTGGGCCGCCACCACCACACTGCCCCACCAAAGCAAAGGAAAGCCCAACCTGACAGAGGGGCCCTGGAATCTCTGGCTTCTTAGCATACAAGGAACGGCACACAAAAATCACCCCTGTGAAAAGGAAAGACAGAGGTCCACAGGACATTCAGACAAGGGCCAAAGACTGGACACACATACCAGAATGCAATCCCGAGTACAATGCATACCTGACAAAGATCAGTCTACACGTCTCCAAAACGCCAGAATTTGTGGACAAAGACATTGGAACAGTCATTACAACTGTATCATCTCTGTTCAGAGAAGTAAGCGGAAACATAAAAATGACAAGGTTAACTTCTAGCAATGAAAACTACAATGTCTGAAGGAGATGATATTCTAGATGAAGAGCAGATCACACAGATCAGATGCTGCAGACATAAAGATGAATGACTCTGAAGGAAAAGTAGAAATTATACAAAATGAAACACAAAGGAAAAAAAAACTGACACAAAACAAGTACAGCGAATTGTGGGACAGCTACATGCAGCCAAATGAATGTGCAACGAGTCCCCAAAGGAGAAGGAACAACCAAAAAGAATCGAATGGCTGTGTATAGGCAGAATTCTAAAGCAGTACCATATAGTGAAACCCTGTTTCAAAAAAACAAAAACAAACAAACAAACCAAAACACAGCCCCAAACATCTCACTCAGTCTTCTCTTTTTTTTTTCTTTAGAGGCACAGACTCGCTACATAGTTCAGGCTGGCCCTGAATTCACTATGTACCCCAGACTGGCCTCAAACTCATGGCAATCCTCCTACAGTGGCCTTCTGAGTGCTGGGACTGCAGGCGTGGGCCACCACAGCCAGTAGAAAGTAAAAATTGTCTGATTATAGTGGCCTAATTTGATATCATGTATCCCAAAGCGAGTACACTGTAGTTCTACTCCTAATTTAGACCCCAACACCACAAAAGTCTCAGTAGCTAGAACAACCCCCAGAAAGGAGTCAGATGCATCCATCCACAGAGGGACTAAGTCAGGCAGACAGCTCATATAGCCAGAATGCACCAAGATTAGGAGAGTCCAAGACAGGTTTACACTGTCCTCTGTGGACTCAATTTTTTTCATACCACCGTATTTTTTACCTTATAAAACACATCAGGCACGTACTGCTCGCTGCTGGATTCCTTGGCATAGCCAAGCTCAGGGGCGTCCTTACATGGCAGCAGACATTCATCACGGACCAGCGCCATACACTGATTGGACACTTGGTACCCTTCAAAGTGGACCTGGTTGTCGGGACCACCTGCAAAAAAGAGAGACCTTCAAAGAGAATCTACCAAAGGACACTCAGAACTGGTCCATGTCTATAACCCACCTTCTGACCAACAGGAAGCAAACACTCGAGAGTCTACCTTGGGTAATCTGGCAGGCGGCTGGAGCACACGGCCTTGGACATAAGCATCTGACTGCTGACCCTCCCCTCCACAGCCACCTGTATCTGACACAAGTGTCACCCATTACATGTCTGTCAGAGTTGGGAATCCAGATGTCACACATTCTCCAACACCAGCTGAAGCCATAGTTAGTGCCATCAAGCATTCAGGCTCTTGGATTTTAACATCACCAGGGTGGAAAGAACAGAGTCCCGCATTCCACAGGCTTTGGTGCCTGAGTAAACAGGATGCAGACAGGGATAAATTCGCCTGGAGACAAGGAGGAGTACCAAGTGTGGGAGAACAAGACACAAGCAATGTTCAGTAAAAACAGTCCTAGCAGTCATATCACACACATGACAGACTCTACCTTACAGAAACCTACATGATCACACCAGGTCTGGGCCCTAGGCATCACCTTATGCATGAGGAGCTGTGGACATGTGGGCCCCGACTGGGGTCTCTTCACAGTCCCCGCTCACACTTGTGCATCACCCTCTGGCACCTCCCTCTTCCCTTCTCCAAGCTGCACTCTACAAAAACCTTGAAGTTAGGAACTTGAGTAGTATAAACAGCTGCAAGAAGGAGCACACCCACCAGTTTTGCCAGATCCCTAAATCGGGAGGGCACACGAGGCCACAGAGCAGACATCACCTGAGTCAAGGTTGTACTATGACAACTCCAAGGTCCATTTTTACACCTCTAGAGAGTGAAAAACCCTCAATATCTGTCTTTCCGTTTGACAGAAACAGTAATTTATTGATTTGGCATCATAAGGTCAGTCTGTATGGCTTTCAAACATCTACCAGAAACCATACCTAAAGACCAGAAGTCAGGGGGCCGGTGAGATGGCTCAGTGGCTTAAGCGCCTGGCCTTGCAAGCGCGAGGGCCCGAGTTTGACTCCCGGATCCCACATACGAAAAAGGGGCCGGTGATATCGCTCAGCGGCATGGGCGCCTGCTGGCGCACGAGGTCCTGAGGTCGACCGCCCGGTACCCACAAAAAAAAAAAAAAAAAAAAAAAGACCAGAAGTCAGAAAAGGCAACCAACAGGGGCAAAGCCAGCCCTAAATGGACAAAGCAGGCTACTGTCTTCCCTGCACACAGGAGGCGGACTGCAGCTGGCTGCAAAATAGAGTCAAACTGGCTCCAAAGGTTCCATCCACTGTGTCTAGTACTTTCACTCTGGCCCTAACTCAGGTGACCACTAACACCTCAGCAGCACACAGGCGCAGCTCCGCAGTGTGGCCCAGAGCATGGACATCGCACCACAATCTGAGCTCCCAGGCTGGAGGAGTCAGAAGAGTCACCATGCACACACCTGCTCGTGTTTCACTCTGAGCATTGTAAACCCACACTGGTGTTTAGAGCTATCATTAAGGTGTGATCAGTCATTAAAGAAAGAAAAGCCGGGCCTTTGAGGATGAGAGAAAAATGAAATGTAGTATTTATAAAGTTGAAGACTGTTGAAAAAGCAACATTCTTCTAGACAGGTAGTCTCCAAAGGCAATTAGCCAAAATGAACTGCAAACACCTCCTCCCATGTGGAGCAGCAAGAAGTGTACATCCCCATTTGCAATCGCTCCCTGTGCAGACGGAGCAGCCTGTCAAGAACTACCCAGGGGATGAACTATAGCACCAGGAAGGGACAGTGGCAGTAAAGTGAACTGCAGCTGAATTTGAGGTCCATTTTTGCCTTTTGAAACCTGATCCTCACTAAGTAATTTTTATCACCAAGGACCTCTGTGTGAGGACGGAAGTCCCAGAGACACCAACATCAGTGTGAAGTTATGACTTGGGCTCTGTAATGTGCTGTTCTCCCACAAACTCCTGGTCGACTCAAGCAAACCTGCGTAAACCACCAGAGGGCTGTGTGTAATTCTGGAAGCAGGACAGGACTGTACTCAGAGTGCCTTTCTGGGCTCTGCCTGTGGAAACCCCAAGCAGCAGAGGCTCCGGCTCCTGGGAGGCGTCACAAACAAACATGCGAGCTCATGCCTTCCTGCCCAAAAAAGGACTCAGGGAAGGGACTGCAGCAAGTATACTTTCTAGCAGCTCCCCAGGGTCCCCACTTGTCCCCTGGCCAAGGGACTTTAACAAAGGGGAGAGGGCAAATTTTACTTGTAGTTAGGAAACCTATGTCCCAACTACAGTGACTAAAATCTCAGATTAAAATCTGTTAGTCCTCTAGCTGGGCATGGTGATGCACGCCTGTAATCCCAGCCCTCAGGAGGCTGAGGTGGGTGGATTGCCGTGAGTTCGAGGCCAGCCTGGGCTTCACAGTCAGTTCAAGCGTAGACTCAGCTACATAAAAAGACCTTGTCTGAAAAAAACAAAAAAGGCAGGCATGGTGGCACACACTGTAATCCCAACACTTGGGAGGCTGAGGCAGGAGGACTGCTACAAGTTCAAGGCCAGCCTGGGTTATGCAGTTGAGTCCAGGCCTGCCTGAACTACATAGTGAGACTCTTCTAAAAAAAAAAAAAAAGAGGCTCTGTTATCTGTTAGTGCTATAGACAGCCAGTGTCCCCTTGGGAAGGGTGACAATGACAAGACCAAGCACCAAGAGAACCACTCAGCACCCAGACATACAAGGATGCTGACTGCAGATGGAATATTTTCCTCTAGTCCTAGAATATTCCAGTAGGTGCTGGTTCTCAAGCAGGGACTTCATGGGGGAGCCATATGATTTCTAACTCTCAACAGGAGGTGTGACTCAGTAATTGAAGGTAGCAGTCCCCAAGTTAGAAACTACTTATAATTTTAGAAATGTGCCAGTTCTTTTGGCCCAAGGGACAATTTTCCCGTGGAGACAGTAATTAAAAGGGCTGGGTTACCATGGGAGCCCAGAACAGCAATTCTGGAAGTTTTTGAAGGTGTTTCTGGTTGTCTCAATAATGGGGCACTGCCAGCTTTCGTGGGTGGAGTCAAATATGACAGGCATCTTGCCAGGGGTAGGGAGACCACAATCTCTTATTATGTATTTATGATGTACATAACACGTAATCTATAGCAACTCACAAGAAGTGACCCATATCCCATGTTATCTTCAACATCCCCTACACACTTATGCAGGTAAAACCCCATTTAGGATGATCAGAGTCACCAACTCTACTTTATGAATGCTGCCAGAACACATATCCACAGTTCCAACACTACTGACTCCTGCAGGACTACAAACGTGTGTAGGGGCACACACCTTGGCTCACATGGAATGAGAGCCAGGAGCATCTCAGGAAGCCACAACATGTATGGCTCGGCCAGCAGGCCGCACCCACACAGCAGCCCTGCTCCCTACACTGTGCTCATCGGTCAGGCCCCAAGCACTGGCACATGGAGACAGTCGGCTCTCCCGTGTGCCTCTCCTCCCATGTGCCCCTGATGTGACAGTCAGGTTGTACTCTGCTTTCTTGTCAAAGCTGTGTGTAGGCAGCCAGCATGACTTTTATTATCAGAGGAAAGGATTTTCATTTAGAGGAAAATGTTAGAGCAGCTATAGTTTTTGTCTCATCTTTTTGGTACTGGGACTTGAACCTTTACACTGAGCTACATCCCCAGCATTTGGGAGGCTGAGGCAGGAGGATCACAAGTTTGAGGCCAGCCTGGGCAATTTAGGGAGACCCTGTCTCCAAAATAAAGGTGTCTGTCAATTCGAAAGGATCTTAAATCACAAACTGCGAGCTTGCTAACATGCAGCACAGCTGAGAAATTCTGGCAGTGGAAAGCTTAGTGATCAAGGATTCTATGGCAATGGAAATCTGATCGAGTTCCTTATATACAAATAGGCTGCTTGTAAGCTGGCATGTCTTACAGGGGTACTGTTATAGAACGGGGAGAAGAGTGCCCAAAAAACTGGAAAACTGGATTCCTGTCTCCATAAGGGTCACAGGCTAGGGCTACACATGATCAAAGTTAGTGCATACCTTAAAATGTAATCAAATAGGGCTAGTGGCACAGCACTAGCCTATGCTAACAAATGCAAGGCCCTGGGTTCAATCACAGAACCAAAAGAAAGAAAAATACAGCATCTGACCAAACTGTGTGTTTATGACTTGATTCTCCAAATTTCAAATTCCTATTCCTTTTAATTCTATAGTCCTACATCTGGATCTTTCCTGGACAGGATCTTAGGTATGTTATAAAAAATTTGGTGGCATGTTTTTACAGACCACAATCTTTTACATACACTATTATGTCTTTAGGACGTACATAACATAATATATGAACACACTCTCAAAAGAGCTTTACAGAAATGGTTTCTTAGAACAATAGCTTTATTCTTTTTTTTTTTAGGGGGGTGAAACGGGTCTTGCTTATGTACTTCAGACTGGCCTTGAACTCCAGGCAATCCTCCTGCCTCAGCCTCCTGAGTACGGGGTTACAGGTGTCCAATACCATGGCTAGCTAACAGTCCTATTCATAACGTCAATATGTGGGTTACGGAAACAATAAGTCCCTGTCCTCACACAGACAGCTGTCACCCACCTCTGGTTGCAGGAAAAGGGCACTGTAGCCCCTAGCTCAGATCCAAAAGTCGAGTTCACCTGGATTTGTGATGCAAGCACTAGGCCACAGGACAGCCACACTAAAGCCCTGTTATCAGGATGATGCTGATAAGTTTAAAATTTTTACCCTAAGACAAAAGGAGAACTCTATTCCCACAGGTCCATTAACAAAATCTATTATGACTAAGTTAAGATGAAAAGCTGCTGGAAAAAACAAAATATATTAGCAGGGCAGTACTATTTACATTATTCTGACCCTGTTTATACCTGTGGCCACTGCAGTAACAAACTTGGATCCAAAATGGCCGTCAGGGGAGAGCCGACAGATGTTGGGGTGCTTGTTTTGGAAGTCTCCTGCAGTGATGCACTCTTCTGAACTCAGAAAATAGGTGTCCTAAGATGAGAGAGGTGGCACATAAGATTTCATGGCATCATATCAAATAGACTTTGACTTCTTCTTTAGAAAACAGTAAAAGGGGGGCCGGTGAGATGGCTCAGTGGCGTAAGCGCCTGCCTGGCAAGCGCAAGGGCCCGAGTTCGACTCCCGGATCCCACATACGGAAAAGGGGCCGGTGATATCGCTCAGCGGCACGGGCGCCTGTTGGCGCGCGAGGTCCTGAGGTCGACCCCCGCTACCCACAAAAAAAAAAAAAAAAAAAAAGAAAACAGTAAAAGGTGAACTACATCTAAGCGAATACGCATAATTCCTAGCCAGTGCGGACTCCTCTAAAACCACCCAGACCAGAAAGACTAGAAGAACTGGGAACCCACCCCCATGGGTCTGCACAGATGAGGGGGCTTTGCTCTAAGGACAGAACCAAGACCTAACCCTATTTACTAAGAAGCCTGTCATGAAAATAATTTGGTCTGGAAACTTATGTGAGCTGTGCAGCGCCCTGAGCCACAAGTCAGCATGATTCGTGCCAGGCTCAGGACGACGCCAGTACTCCTATCTCAGCCTCACCTTATTTCGACTGTATCGGACTGTGCCCTTGCGCGTATCTTCTGAGACGAGGTCTGTGAATATCCAGCCAACCTTAATGAAAAAGGAAAGTATCTTTTGAATCTCTCCCTAAAACAGATGGTGACGGTTCCTGGCTTCTGCCCAAGGAGCGTGAGAAGAGTGTCCTGGCAGAGCGCCCTTCCTTCCTGTGAGCCCGGTGAGCAGCTCCTCACAAAGCTGCCAAGCCACAGGAGGGCTTCCAAACCCCACTCACTAGAAACTGGCCTCCTCCCTCTGGTACTACTGAGTTGGGCAAATGCAGAGCCCATTTATCCATTAAAAAGTGTTCTGCTCAGCACAACTGCCCACACTGTGCACAGTACAGGGACTGTGAATGAGGCCAACAAGGTGTGGTGAAAAAGAACTTACAGCAAAGAGGAAGAGAGAAAAGAAGCAAACACAAAGAAGTTTCCAATGCTAGGTCTTTCTCTGCAAGGTTTAAAAAAACAAAAAATTCCCTGGGAGCAAGCTCTTAAGCTTTTAAAGGGTAACCTCACTCCATTGGCTCAGAGCCCCAGTGCAGGGATGGGAAGAAACGTCTGAGGTCACAGGACCTGAAGACCCGTCCCTGGGGCACCTGAAAAGCCAGTCTCAGCTCAGGCAGGGCGCCTGCTGTTCTGTGATCCAGGCGTGCTCTGGCTCTCTGAGTTAGAATTCATGAGGCTGTCTGAGCAGTGCTACAGGCCAGGCACAGTTGTCCACCTCAATCCTTGGGAACAATGATGGCTAACCACTGCCCTTCTACAAGTTCAAATTCATAGTTCAATTTGTCTATAAATACCCATCTAGAGCTGGGTGTGGTGGCGCATGCCCATGATCCCAGCACTTGGGAGGCTGAGGCAGGAGGATTATGAGCCATTCAAGGCCTAGGCTTCATAGTGAATTCAAGGCCAGCCTGAACTACATATTGAGACCCTTTCTCAGCAAAACCAACAAACGAAAAAAATCTATCAATCTAATGTTATTGGAACCCTTATCAAGGGTTTGAGACAAACCATATCAACAGACTGAAAGAAAATTCTCCTCTTTTAACTGAGCCAGAAACTAAGAAGATCACACAGGCTCAGATACCTAAATTATAAACAGGAAATCTAATGATGATAGACAAGGGAACACCAGGAGCACCGCATGCATGGGACAGAAAATAAACCAAGCAACACAGGTGAATCCCCGGTCAGAAGCGTTGTGGCTGACAGTTTTAAAAATGATGGGTCCTCACAGCGATACATGTGCACCCATGTTTATAGCAGCACAATTTGTAATAGCCAGATCTTGGAAATAACCCAAATGCCCATCAACTGAGGAATGGATAGGAAAGATGTGGTATTTTTATACAATGGTGTACTATTCAGCCATAAAGAAGGATAATCGGGAGTCTTTCACAGGTAAATGGATGCAACTCGAGAAAATATTCATAAGTGAAATAAACCGGACGCACATGTGTAAGCATCGCATTGTCTCTCTGGTATGAGAAACTGAAAGAGTAAATAAGATCCAAAATGTACAATAGACATGGTGAATCAAAAAGAAACTGGTCAAAAGGAAAGAGAGACTGGGATGGGGGAATAGGGAAAAGAAAGAAGGGAAAGGAAAAAAAAAATTGTATATATATATATAAGATGGTTAAGATAGATACACTACTAATTTTACTTAGTTCATTTAAGAGTAAGTTTGTGCCAATGTTTGGAAAATTGAATGCTAATATCTGGTATCCTGAATAACTAACTTAAAGATAACAATACGGATTACATTAACCATTGCTACCCTCCTATTATGTTTTGAAAATTTGTTCTTTTTTGATTTGTTTTGTTTTTTCTTCTTTAAAATAAAAAATCAAAAAATAAATAAATAAATAAAATAAAAAGACATGAACATGGCAAAAAAAAAAAAAAAAAGATGGGTCCCGGGTTGGCACATGTTTTATGCTTAATGAAGCAGTCCCATCTCACTCAAGTCAAAGGATTACCAAAGCCACATATGAACACAAGTGAGGCTCCATACGGGTCAAGCCTGAGCCTGACCATGTACAGCTGAGGAGTTGGTCCCAGATTAGGCCTGGGCACCCTGCCTGCCTAGACGTCCCTAGTACAGGGTTTGGGTACCCCCCAAAAGGTCCTGTTTGACAAGACCTCATACCTTCCTTAGGCCAAGTTTGGCAGCAATCTCATCAACTACCTCAGCTTTCGGATCTTCTAGAAGTTCCAGGCTGTTCTGTGTACCAATCTGTCAGGAATCAAAGGGAGAAAACAAAATCAGAGGACAGGCACTGAAGACCCCACCTTCCCCTTCCAGGACTATAGCAACCAGCCTTCTTCCACTGGCAGAACTGCCCACACCCCTCTGGTCTTTCCCTCCTTGGGCTGCAGAGCCAGGAACACAATGCAGCCTTCAGGCTGGGTGTGCCACAGTGCTGTGGATGAAGGAAGGGAAGGCTGTCTACACCTTTTGATTGAAAGCTTCCCTCACTAGAGAATAAGGCTATTTTCAAAACTCCCTTGGATAAGCAGTTCTGCTCCAGACAGGCTTTGCAAACAGGCAAGACTGCCTGTGTAAGGTAGCTCATCCCAGAATCAGCCCTGAAGCACTCATGTACCATTGCTACAAGGTCGATGCCCAGCTCCACTACTAAGACTCTGATTCAGAGAGACAGCCTGACCTGGACTGCAGCAGACCTGCACGTGCAGCAAACAGAAAGGCCCTGCGTACTGTAACTTGACTGCAGGGAGGCTCTGGCTGTGTCCAAGGACACTGGCTTCCTGGAGGAAAAAAGCTTGCCAAAATCTTTTATATTCATTTAAATGCAGCTTGTAGGCCATGAGTAAGTATCACTCCGAGCAGAAACCCCAGCCACAGGGATAAGAAACTGACAGTTATCCCAAATTGAGTTATATTAACCAGGCAAATTCTTTTGTTTTGTTTTTTGAGACAGGGTCTCACTGTGTAGTTCAGGCTGGCCTTGAACTCACTATGTAGCTCAGGATGGCCTTAAACTCGCAGGGCCCTCTTGCCTCAGCCTCCCTCCTGCCTCGGACTCCCAAGTGCTGGGATTACAGGTGTGCACCACCACACCCAGCCTCATTCTTATAAATCAGTCAAATTTTGGCAAAACTACATTTCCTGGGTACCACTCATGTGGAAGGCATGAATACTTCCAAGGTATAGGTCAAATCCCAAACTCAGGCCAAATCTAGGGAAGGTACTTATTTGATAATGACCTGTGGCAGCAGGGGCTTTAAATTCTGCCAAATGGGAGGTTAGTAGAGGTCAACTGTTTCAACCTCCAGGACCCACAAATCAGGAGCTTGGATGCTGCTGCTGGAAGTCTGGATATTAGAGATTTTGGGTTTGTTTGTCTGTTTTGTAGTACTGGGAATTGAACCCAGGGCCTCATACATGGTATGCAAGTGCTTTACCACTGAGCTACATCCCTAGCCCGTTTTATTTATTTTTTTATCTTGGGACAGAGTCTATGTGGCCCAGGCAGGTGTCAAATTTGCAATCCTCCTACCTTAGCAAGTAGCCAGGATTACAGGTGTGCATCACCATACAAAATTAGAGGTTTCTATTCTGACTTTTTTTAATTATACTTTAACAGAACCCTTAAACTCTCCATGGAAAAGGCTTTCCACAAAACTGAAAGTTTGAACTGTGTGTGGCAGCCTACATGTGTAATCCCAGCATGCGGGAGGCTGAGGCAGGAACATCACCGTGAGTTCAAGGCCAGCCTAGGCTACATAGTGAGTCCAAGGCCAGCCTGAAGTACACAGTGATACCTTGTCTCACCACCCCCCACAACAAAACAAAACACAATTTTCAGCCTCTAGGTTACGGAGAACGCCTAGTAATTTAGGAGGCTGGATGACCCGGGTCTCTCCAGTGGGTCTCTGTTGCTATCTGGCATCACTTTGTGAATGCACCATCACAAAAGACCTCACAAAAGCTACTCTGCCATCCCATGAGCCTACCAGGGCAGCACACACTCAGAATCTGCACAACACAGGGAGGCTCGTCCACTTGTTAGGAGCCACACATACCCCTGCACCCCAATGGGCATCCCCCTGCCATCAGCAGTCTCAGGTCCTGTCCATAGGCCCTGAGACACGCACCCCAGTAGTGGCTCGCAGGCAGTCACCCTGGACCGAGTGGGCTAAGAGCAGGTCAGCCACAGAGCGACCTCCAGAACAGAGGAAGGTGAGAAAAGCACAGGTAGTGCAATGCACATGCAGGGAAGGGAGGGCACAGTACCACTCTGAGTGCCTGTGTATTTGCTTAGGCTGAAGTCACATGTTCAACATCAAGCCACAGAAGTTCCAAGCCAGAGGAAGGTAGGGAGCAGGGCGAAGTGGCGTATGCCATGTTTGTAAACTGACTTAGCAACTACGCACTGTTTTTTTCCCCAACTTTTCCTATAAAACATCAAACATACAATAAAGTCTAAAGAACTTTACAGTGGATACCCATATCCTACCATCTATATTTAGGCATAACAGGTCTGTCCCTCTTTTTGTTTTGTTCTTTTGAGACAGAGTCTCATTATCTAGCTCAGGCTGGCCTTGAGCTCCTCCTGCCTCAGCCTCCTGAGTGCTGGGATTATGGGTGTGCACCACCATGCTGTCTGTCTGTCCCTCTTGTCACCTACCTATCCAGTTTATTTTTCTGTTGGATTTTAAAGTAGATTGTGGACACAAGCACACGTTGCTCAAAATACATCACAGGTACATTATTAACTAGAATTCAGTATTTGTTTAGTTTTACATTTGTTGTTGTTTTTGAGATCCTAGGGATTGAACCCTGGGGCTTCATACTTCATCCCCAGCCCTCTTTTTATTTTTTGAGACAGAATCTTGCTAAATTGCCCAGTCTGGACTCAAACTTGTGACTCTTCTGGTTTACTCTCTCAGAGTGCTGGGATTATAGCTGTGCACTACTACACCCAGTAGATTTATTTTTATAACAGAATTTATATAATGAAACACACTATACAAACACTTTATGTAATTAAAAAGCAAATTAAGGGGGGCCGGTGAGATAGCTCAGCGGCATAAGCACCTGCCTGGCAAGTGCGAGGTCCTGAGTTTGACTCCCGGAACCCACATATGGAAAAAAAGGCCAGTGATATCACTCAGTGGCACAGGCGCCTGCTGGTGCACGAGGTCCTGAGTTAGACCCTTGGTACCCACAAAAAAAAAAAAAAAAAAAAAAAAGCAAATTAAAACTTATATAAACACACAAACTACAATTTTTTTTTTTTTTTTTTTTAATATGTGGGTACTGGGAGTCAAACTCAGGACCTCACGCTTGCCAGGCAGGCACTTATACCGCTGAGCTATATCACCGGCCGCACAAACTCCAATTTTTACAAATTAAAAATAAAATGTGTACCTAATGGTGGCATCATCACATACAGAGGATCTTTCAGTAGCTTTTTTTTTTCTTTTTTGAGAGAGGATCTCACTATGTAGTTCAGGCTGGCCTCAAACTTGCGGTGATTCTCCTGCCTCAGATTCCTAAATGCTTGGATTACAGGTATTACAGGCCACCACACCCGACCTTTCAGTAGCTTTTTTTTTTTTTTGTGGGTACCGGGGGTTGACCTCAGGACCTCGCGCACCAGCAGGCGCCCGTGCCGCTGAGCGATATCACCGGCCCTTTTTTCGTATGTGGGTTCTGGGAGTTGAACTCGGGCCCTCGAGCTTGCCAGGCAGGCGCTTACGTCGCTGAGCCATCTCACCGGCCCCTTTCAGTAGCTTTAAAGCAGTAACTGTGGACCCTAGAGAAATTTATCGTTGCCCCATTAAAACCTTTTACCGGGGCCGGTGAGATGGCTCAGCAGCATAAGCGCCTGCCCGGCAAGCGTGAGGTCCTGAGTTCAACTCCCAGAACCCACATAAAGGGAAAAAAGGGCCGGTGATATCGCTCAGCAGCACAAGCGCTTGCCTGGCAAATGCAAGGTCCTGAGGTCAACTCCCGGTACCCACATAAAAAAATAAAAATAAAAATAAAACCTTTTACCATTCACAGTCCTATTTTGGTGGTAGTTCTAGCTATTTTTGTTATTCTGAGATTGGCTGGTGTATGGCCTGAGTCGATGTGTAGTACTCGCATCCTAGGAGTCCTATGGCTCTAGAACAGCTGTCTCTCACACGGTGAAAAACACAGAGCTATGAAGAAGACCTGAAGCCACTGTTCCACAGTACTGGGCCCGAGTGCATCCCCAGAACTCAGACTGCAGCTCCAGGTGCTGAGGCAGAATGTTTTCCACCTTCTTAGCTCAATAAAAGCGCTGGCATGTCAAGAGAGTATCTGTACTCTTAGGATCCATACACTGAGATAGCAGGGCCAGGATCTTACTCTCCAGAAATTCAGAAAACTAATATCGTGTGTGTTCATGTAAATGTGCATGTGTAAGTGTTTGTGTATGCAGAAAGAGAGAAGGCATACAAATGACGAAGCAAACAGAAGATGCATCCTACACGGCGTTCAAAACAAAAGCCTACAGCCCTCCAGAACTGTAAATCCTGCACAGACGTACCTGCGGAGGTTCGTAAATTGCAGCCACTTCAGCTCTGATGCCAAGGGGAATGTCTTTGTGCTCTGTGTACCGTCCGTACAAGTACCCAAAATGCTGGTTCCCTGTCTTCCTCCAGAAGTCGAGAAAGCGGTCAGCAACAGTGTGATTTTCAAACATGATGTTGTCCACGTGTCTGTATTTCTGTAGAGTTAACAACAGTGGGCTACATAAAAAGATTCCACTGAAACCATTAATTCATTTTTCTAAAACAAACCATTCCATAGTTTCTTTTATCTAGTTCTTGGGCGTGGGGTGGGGGACAGTTTTCACAATCTCTAGAGCAAAAAGCAGTTTTCAGGAAGGAGCAAATGAACACAGAGAAGGGAGGGCTGAAGGTGTTTCCCTGAGTATACAAGGCCATGGTGAGCTGTAAGAAGTTAGAAATGGGGCCAGTGAGATAGCTCTGCAGCATAAGCGCTTGATAGCAAGCACGAGGTCCTGAGGTTAACTTCCGGTACCCACATTAAAAAAAAAGAAGTTAGACGTGGCTAGGTGGCAGCAGGAGAATGCTGGGGTGCGCTGCTCTCAGAAAAGCAGCAGTGAGAACAGACTCCCTCCCCTCCCCCCACCCCAAGCGAAACAATCAGGAAAGGCTCCATCATCAGCCTCCAGAAAAGTTTATTTTTGTGACTGGGGCTGTAGCTCAGTGCAAAAGCCCTGGATTCAATACCCAGTACTGCCAAAAAAAAAAAAGGGCAAAATTACAACCACAGAGCATTTAAATAGAGCATCAAGAAAGTTCCGCCTCCACACAAACAGACAAAAAAAAAAAAAAAAAAAAAAAAAAAAAAAGAACCAAAGCTCCTGCACCATACCAGCAAGAGCTAAAAATTTTACAAATTACATCTTCAGTGCCAACTGATGGATCAGAAAACACCTGGGATTCTCGCATGCATACCACTCTGCTGGAGGCAGCTCCTCTCCAAGGGAACATCCACCCCTCAGCAATGCCAAACCCAGGCGGACGCAAGCTATCTCACCTGTCTATTCAGCGTGATGGCGCTGGGCTGGCACTTGGTGCAGATGCCATTAGGCCACGGGAGGTGTCCCTCACACCCTGACTTAATCTTGCAGCTGATGTTCTCCAAGGCAACGAATTTCCCCCTGAGGGAGAAGAGAAGCAACTGAGCACACGTGCCACAGTGAGAAGTCTGGCAGGATATGGAGAGGTGTGTGAAGCAGCTCACACGCATCCCACCCTGTCAGGTGTCAAGGGCCCTAGCATAGGAGCAATCGTGCTAAAATCACTCCAGCAGGACTCTACAGTCCAGCTTCTGTCCTGTGCTGGGACACAAAGCTCTCTTCCAACAGAAATGCGGTCTCCATTTTCAGCTGTACCCGTGCATCCATGAGGTTTTCAAAAACAGTGCAGAATACCTATCGATTGAACCTATGTTACTCAGAGGAGGTTTTGGCAATTACATCAACAACTATGACATTAGCAGCCCAGTTCTTATACATTTGTTAAAAAAAATTCTTGTTCATCAGAAAAACCTAATTAGGATATGTAACGGTGATATCTTCATTCTGCTTTTAGCTAAAACACACACACACACACACACACACACACACACACACACACACGCAGAAAACTTGTTAGAAGACTGTCAAGAAGAAAGTCTTGGGCCCTGCTCTGAACTTGGGGTTAATCCATACAAGGGACATCAGTTTTCTCGTTCACAAAATGATCTAATAATTCCATTTTATTTCTCTTTTTCCCTTTTTCCCCAACTTTACTGAGCTATAACTGACAAATAATTATTTTGGATTTAAGGTCCACAGTGTAATTTTTTTTTTTTTCTTTAAAAATAAAAATCGGGGGCCGATGAGATGGCTCAGCGGCGTAAGCGCCTGCCTGGCGGGCGCGAGGGCCCGAGTTCGACTCCCGGTACCCACACACGAAAAAAGGGCCGGTGATATCGCTCAGCGGCACGGGCACCTGCTGGCACGCGAGGTCCTGAGGTCGACCCCCGGTACCCACAAAAATAAATAAATAAATAAAATAAAAATAAAAATTGAACATATTTTTGGTGCTCACGAGGTTTTATTTTTGTTTGCCATACTAGAGATGGAACCTGGGGCTGCAAACATACTAGATAAGCACTCTACCACTGAGCTACATTTTCAGCACCCCCCTTTTTTAAAATATGTGGGTACTGGGAGTCGAACTCAGGACCTTGCGCTTGCCAGGCAGGTACTTATGCTGCTGAGCTATATCATTGGCCCCAGCCCTTTTTATCTGGAGACAAGATCTTGCTAAATTGCCCAAGCTGGCCTCAAACTTGTGATCCTACTGCCTCAACTGAGAAGCTAGAATTCATGATGTTCTGAAATACATTTACGCTGTGGAATGGCCAACCTGAGCTAAAAAGTACACACACTGCCTCACACACTGACCATTCTATTTTCACAAGCCAAGGGCATGCTGGTTTCTGCGCACCTGACAGGCAATGGCACTACTGCCAGGACTGCACCCTGCCCAGCACAGACTAGATTCCTTGACCTAAGCTGACAAAAGCTGACCAGGCTCCCTCACCACAGTACATCTCCTTCGCTCCCTGGTCCAGAGTGCCCTATATCTTCTCCCACTCACAGGAAGGACAAGGTTTCTGGTGGGGTCTTTTGGCCAGGTCTAACATTTTTTGAAAATTCATTTTAGAATGTCAGCAGGTTGTCAAGGAAAAGCTACAATCAGAAGAATGTGATATTCTTCACAAAATGTTGCTGACTTGGGCTCAGCTGCTGTCTCCCTTTATCATACTAACAGAACTTACAGAACTATAGCTGAGGTCTATCACTCTGGTAAGGCATACACAGAATGTGTGCACAGATGAACACTTGATGTAGATTAAAGAAATAAAAATGCTCTCATTTAGCCCTGACCACTGCTACCATCCACCTTCAGAAGCTGAGAGAAGGCTGCCTGCCTGCCTGCTTGTGGGACACAACCAGTGAGGCACTAGAGTGCAGCCCACTTCAGCTACTACCATGGCTGTGAAAACAAAACTGATGAAGAGGCAGGGTCCTGGCAATACGCCCACCAAGGCTGAAATGGCTGAGCTAGGAGAATCATGGGGCAGTGGTCCTTCTGCAAAGCAGAGGATGAACTCCAACCCACAGAACCAACAGACCATTACCATGGGCACATGGCAAGAGCAGTGGCAGGATCTACCAGGGCATCTGCCCCAGCTCTGGGTGCTGTGGACATGTACCAGGCTGACTCCCATGGATTCCCCACCTTTTCTAATTCAGCAAAGTTCAACATTCCATTGCTCTGTGCCTAGCTGTAAGCAACAAGTGCTAAAGACAGAAAAGGGAGTTCATGTGTGAGGAGGCCACTTGTAGCTGCTTACTTGTCAGCCCCTCCAGTCAGCTTCCGGATGTAGGCATGGAAGGACATGTGCTTCACAGGAGGCTCCAGGTGGTTCAGGTAGTCCTCATCAAACGGCTGCCAAAACACACGGAGAGTAGGTAGTTGTGTGCCTGTGGGGCCCACAAGGCACAGGGACCCTCCCGTGCAGGGTGACAGCCCAGGCAGTGCAGCCTCCAAGGTGTGCACAGGGACAGCACACGAGATGAGATCCAGGTCATATCCCAGCTCACTAAGTTCTCCACTTCTCAGTTATCTTTTCAAGATTAAATGAACCTCTACTAAACACTAACTGCTCATAAACCAAATTAAATTCCAGGAAAACTTTGCAGAAAGTCATGCCACAAAGTGGCTGGAGACAAAGCTCAGTGATAGAACACTTGCCTAGCATAGGTGGGGCCCTAGGTTCAACCCCCAGGACCACCAAAAAAAAAAAAAGCACAAATGAGGCCAGAAGGGCCTCATGGAAAAGAAAATCAGGCTGGCCTTGCTGCCAAGAGCTCAGCATCCCCCTGTTACCAGTCAGCATTATCATGGTAACTTCAATCTCACCAGGACAAAGCAGCAGAGCAGACAGGATTCAGGGCACAGTAAATCAAAACAATGACGAGCACCAGCCAACAGGCCCTGCTCTGTGTCAAAATTTTAAAAGGACTGTCCAGGGAATCCACTGTATATGATGTCCCTTCATCACAGCAACACAAATGCTTTGGCCATTCATAATCCACCCAGAAGGTCACTCCCATAAATAAAGGCTCAGCCTCTTTATGACACTTGCACTAGTGGGACTATGAGGCCTAGGGCAATAAATAGATAAGTTCTTTAACCACGACATTCAAGTACAGGGACTCAGAAAGTGCTTGGATAGCTCTGTTATCAGCAGCTGACCATGCTGGTCAACTAAGAACTCACCTCCAGCGGAACACAGTGCACACACTTTCCCAAGGGGCCATGACGGCATCTGAGGAGAACACAGGCAGAGAAAGGCAGAGCAATATGCACATTATTTTTCTATTGCTGCCTCTGAACATTTTTAATATTTATTTACTTACTTACTTTTGGTTTTTTGAGACAGGGTCTCGCTGTACTGTTCAGGCTGGCCTTAACTTGCAGTGATCCCATCTCAGCCTCCCAAGTGCTGGGATTATGGGTGTACACCACCATGCCCGGCCACATTTTTGAAATATGTACTTCATACTTTAGTAAAGTACTTCCCTATCCATGAGAAATTTTATTTTATTTTTTCCCCTATGAGAAATTTTAGATGGCACATGGATAAACCTTTTTAATAGTTTAGTATTTATAAGGAAAAAACTGACCAGCATATCAACTTGTGATTTCATGGATGTTAACCTCTTAAAATGACACTAAAAATAAAAGTAATGCTTATAGCATGTGCAAGGCTCTGAGTTCAATCCCTAGCACCAAGGGAAAAATAAAAACACAAATGAGATTTAAAGTCAATTTAAATAATAAAAATGTTAATTAAATGAGACAGCTGGTAGTACATGAATTTGGCAAAAACGCTGAGAGTGGTGCATGAATAACCTGAGTGTGGAAAACACCCACTTCATGTACATTTTGTTTCAATTGTTTTCAAGTTTTTTTTAGTATATGTGCTGCTGAAGCAAGTACCACTTCATGCCCATTTTAGAAAAACAGCTAAAAGGTACTTGGCTCCATGGGTTCTCAACATTTTCAGTCCAGAAGCTTAACATGGATGGTAACTTAGAGAGGGGTATTCAGTTTTCAAGGGCAGTAGTGAGGCTGCTGGGAAAGTGAAGCTGCAATCCCTTCAGGGCTCTGTCATATCCCGTTCTAAATAGGGTCAGAATTCTCTAAGAAAGAACAGGAGTTCCGCACATCAGAGCAGAGATAGCCTCTGTCTCCTACTGATGCCGGGTCAGAATTAACACACACACGTGCACACATGCACTAAAAGGCTGCTAACGAAGCCATGAGGGCCAGGCCTTGTAAGGGAGCAGACACTAGGTCACTAGAAGGAAATGCAAGTGGAAGAGGCATGCCAATAACAACCATGAACATTAAGTGGCTCCATACCAAATGCAGCTGAACAGCATTTGTGGCTCTTTCATCTAAGACATCAAAGCTGTTAATGCAGCATTTGAAATCCCACTGTCTCAGTGTCAGCACCCATCATATTTACAGAGTGATGCATTTAAAAGGACTCCACTGCAGAAACAAAGTCTTTGCTCAGATAATTTCACGTTACTGAGGGTAAGCTCAGATACTTCTAACTGGTGTCTTTAAAAAGAAGTATTCAAGGGCCAGTGAGATGGCTCAGCAGCTTAAGCACCTGCCCAGCAAGCGTGAGGGCCCGAGTTCGGCTCCCGGAACCCACATACGAAAAAGGGGCCGGTGATATCGCTCAGCGGCACGGGCGCCTGCTGGTGCGCGAGGTCCTGAGGTCGACCCCCCGGTACCCACAAAAAAAAAAAAGAAAGAAAGAAAGAAGCTGTACTATGTACAAGTACCCACTCCCCAAGATGATTGTAAACTGCATGTACATGCAAACATGTACCGTGCTAGTAAAATTTTTTTAAAAAGAAAACATAAAAAAATTATAAAATAAGATGTATACATGTCAGCATTTGAGATAACCCCAACAGAAAGTGACTACTCCGGGCCGGTGAGATGGCTCAGCGGCATAAGCGCCTGCCTGGCAAGCACAAGGTCCTGAGTTTGACTCCCGGTACCCACACATGAAAACAGGGCCGGTGATATTGCTCAGCGGCATGGGCATCTGCTGGCGCGCGAGGTCCTGAGTTCGACCCCCGGTACCCACATTAAAAAAAAAAGAAAAGAAAAGAAAAGAAAGTGACTACTCTGAGGAGCAATATCTTCCCTGGATGAGATGCTCGCTAGAGGCTGCAGCTGCTCACACTACACAATGCCACAGCCAAGCCGCAGCTGCCAAGAGGCCAGGAGCAAGCCTCTGCACTGGCAGACACCCAGCCCTTGGTCCCTTCAACTGCTCCTGTTTCTGCCCCCAGGGTCCACATATCCTGGGAGCACTGGGGTAGAAGCTTACTTTCAGTCCCCTATCTGCCCCTGGACACCTTCCAAATACCTTAGTAGCCCAACACTTCAAACATTTGATGTGGCACATTTTGAGGTTCCAACTGATAAAAAGCTACCGAATAACATATGGTGAAATTTAATCTGAAAACAGATGCTCAAACTCAAAATTCCCACATCTTCAACAGATGCTTATTAAAAAGGGACATGTCATCAACGCAGTATTTCCCTTCTGACCTGACCCACTCCAACCACCACAGGCTCAACCCAAAACCCCACAAAGCACTCACAGTTGTGGGTCCCGGCTTCTGTAGATCTTTCCGTCCTGCTTGCTGAGGTACTGATCGATCTCATCCTCCACCACATTGGGAGTGCCAAAGGCCTTTAACCCTACTGAGGCTGATGTCTCCATTTCAGACGAGGGTCCAGCAAGGTTTGAGGGAAACAGGAACAACAAATCGCCATGCCTGTTTAAGGGACAAAAAGTCAATGCCATCCTATCTACTGCCTAAGCTGCACAGATAAACCTGGACATGTGAACTCTAACATCTGCAAGAGGCAAATGCTACCATCCTGAAGGTTTAAACAACAAGGTTGAGCTGGGCATGGTGGCACACGCCTGTAATCCCAGCACTCAGGAGGCTGAGGTAGGAGGATTGCTGTAAATTCGAGGCCAGCCTGGGCTACAAAGTGAGTTCAAGGCGAGCCTGAACTGCATAGCAAAACCCTGTCTCAAAAAAGACAAAAAATAAATAAACAACAAGATTTCCAATTTTGAGAGACCAGAATTCTGTTTCTTGGCGTTAAAAGATCAGCAGCTTCTGTTTAATTTAATTCTCCTATATTTTATTTAAAAGCTGTGGAATACAGCCATGTGCCTGTCTGACTGCACACATGAACCCAGTCGCCTCTGTGCTCACTCTGGGTCTCGAAGGCAGCGCCGCCTGCTCATTTACATAGTCCCTGTAGCCCCCTTTTGCTCCTGGGCCCTCTGTTCAGCTCCCTGCCTACATTCATCAACCCAGCTTGCACACACAGACACAGATGGGGTGAGGGGTGGGATCACTGCTGTACGAAAGGGCATCACTTTCCACCCAGTGTGGATGCACATGCACACAAATGTACACATGGACATGGAGGGGTAGATAGCTGCTCCAAAAAAGGCATCACTTTCTACCCACGTCACACAGGTATGCAGACCCAGAATGGACATGGGGTTGCCACTTTACAAAAGGGCATCAAAGTATCTGGGCATCATGGTACACACCTATAATCCCAGCACTCTGGGAGGCTAAGGTGGGAAGATAGCAAATTCAAGACTAGCCTGGGCAATTTAGTGACTCAGCCAGACCCTGTTTCAAAACACTGGGGGGGTGGGTATGATAGCTCAGTGTGAGACACTTGGTTCAACCCCAGTACCGCAAAAGGGGGGCATCACTTTCTACCCAGTGCACACACACATGCACAGGCATAGGGAGCCCTGCTTTACAGAAGGCATCACTTTCACACCTTGCTCCTCTCATCCAGCACCCCTCATAAACCCTTAAGTACAACTGTCCATGTATAAGTGTGACTTTTGATGGCAGTGTACACTCTCCACTAAGGCAGCCTCGTCCTGTACTAAAGGGCACACTGCCAGTTTTGGTCTTGTGAATACCTACACATGGTCACAGAGGGACACTGGGCACTTCTCTTACTGGGCAGATTCTCAAGAGCAGCCCTTTCCTGTTGTTTCTGAGGTTGCTTATCTATTTCCCGAAGAGTGTGCTGCGAATGTCTTCTCCAACGGCAGTGTTTGGTGTGCTGTCACTTTCTGTGTGAAGGGTCATAAGCCCACACTGCGACATGCAGGAGTAGACTGGCATGGCTGAACAGCACTTCCACTGAGGAGCCACGCACAGAGCACTGAGGGCTGTGTGTAGACACAGGGCTCACAGCCTGGGGAGAAGGGCTGCAGCAGACTGTAAGCAAGGTACACAGAGAAGAAGAATGAAAGGACCACCAGTCATAGAGCACTGAATAGCAAACCAAGAGAACAGGAGAGGCCTGGAATACAAATTCTCCAAGGACACAAAGACTTCAAGAAGCGCAGCTATAGATCATCAATGAATCTGCCCTCACCTTTCTCTTCTGAATTCAGTGGTGATAAAACTGCCAAAATTGTAATCAGAGGCATCTGCTTCCACAATAGCTATTCCTAAATATCCTGCAGCAGCAAAATACTTAGCTCAAACACTAGATCACAAAGTTTAAAAATATACTCTAAAAACACTGCTGACCTCTAAGAAAAGTAAAGGAACTCCCAGATGCCCAAATGCCTGCAGTCTAGTCAGCAAGAACAGAAAGGACACAGCTCAGAGCTGTCCCTGGCCCAACATCACGATTAGGAACTTGAGGTTTTGGACTGGTAGTCATTCACTGGGCAAAGGGAGACAAGGCCTTGAGTCTCTCTGCCCAAAGCAGGCTACTGAGCCTGAAACTCCCACATAAAGCCTGATGACTGAAGGATATCTAAACTGTAGGAGAGACTCCAAAAGCTGAATGGGAACCAAGCAGAAATCCTGCCTGCTACACACAAAGGGGGGAAGCACCTCTGAGGCTGTAAGCAAGGGGCCTGCTCTGCCACATCTTAGGGGTGGTACCTGGAATGCTACAGGGAGTAGAACACCCAAAGACAGAAACGAACTCAGAAGAATTCCAGCTCCACTGCACCCCCTTGTGCCCACAGAAGCAAATGCAAGGCTCCTCTGCAGAAAGGTCACTAAATCCAAATCCTTCGGGATTCCCCAAAATCAAGTTTGGTAAAATAGGTCTTCTCAAAAAGAAAACCCCAATACCAAAGATCCAAGGGAAATGAGCTGCTGTAAGCAAGGATGAGCAGAGATAACGAAAAGACTGAAATGTAGGCCCAGGATTTGGGTGCTGAAATTCCGAGATGCACACTGACGACAGCACATCAGAAACCTTCCAGGAAGGAGCAGGAGCAGCATGGCCCCTGAGCATGCTCAACATCAACAACCAGATGTGAAAAGAAATCAAAGAATACTCAGAAGTGAAAAATGGCCAGGCATGGTGGTGTACACCTGCACCCAAAACCACTTGAGAGTGTGAGGCAGGAGAACCACCTGAATCTAGTTTGGGGCCACTGGCAACATGGCGTGACCCTGTTCCAATTTTTGTACAAAATGGGTGTGGGGGTTGCAAAGCTGACTCTCTGTGGCTCCTACCAAACAGCACACACTACCACTGCTGAGGGCCTGACCCAACAATGTCCATCAGGCCTCTGCATCCAGCATCTGGTCTATTTTTTTTTTTTTTTTGTGGGTACCGGGGGTCGACCTCAGGACCTCGTGCACCAGCAGGCGCCCGTGCCGCTGAGCGATATCACCGGCCCCTTTTTTGTATGTGGGCTCTGGGAGTCGAACTCGGGCCCTCGCGCTTGCCAGGCAGGCGCTTATGCCACTGAGCCATCTCACCAGCACTGGTCGAGTTTTTAATCAAATAAATCTTAAGGAAAGGAACCTAGGCATAGTGGAACACACTTGTAGTCCCAGCACTCTGGGAGGCTGAGGCAAGTCTGAGCCCAGTCTGGGCAATTAGCAATTTAGCAAGACCCATACAAAAGGCTGGGGATGTAGCTCAGTGTGAAGGCCCTGGGTTCAATATTTTAGTAGTACATAGAGGGAGAGAGAAAAAAAGAGGGAGGGAGGGAGGGAGGGAGAAAGAGGGAGGGAGAGAGCAAGGAGGAGAGAGGGAGGGAGGGAGGGAGGGAGGGATAGATAGAGACAAAGAGAGACAGAAGAGAGAATGAGAAAGGAAACAGAAGGAAGGGGAAGCTGAGGAGTGTTTTTGTTTTGTTTTGAAAGCAAGACCAGGTAGACGGGGTACACACCTATACTCCCAGCTCCTCAGAAGGCTAAGGCAGAAAGATCGCAAGTTTAAGCCCAGCCTGGGCAAGTTTTACTGAACCTATCTCAAAAGAAGAAGGGCTGGGAATATACTTCAGCACTCCCTGGATTTAATCCCCAGTACCACAAAGACAAAAACAGACTAAATCATAGTGGATAACATCCTGACCTGCTTGCAATAGTGCACATAGGAGGACAGAGGTGGGGAAAAAAGACTTGACAATGGAAGAGAATGAAGATGGACCCAGGAGAGGTGAGACAAGATGGGCGATGAACTGATAGCTCCTCAAGCTGGGGCAGGGACTGTGAACACCCAGATTTATTCTGGTTACTCACACACGTTGAAAAGGTTTTATATTCTAAGACTGATCTCACAGAAGTTGAGAGTAGACTAGTATTACCAGCTGTGGGAAGTGCAGCAGGCAGGAGAGGTGGTGAAAGACTGGTCAATGGGTACCAAGTTATAGTTAGACCAGAGGACGAAGTTCTGTGCACTACTGCCCAGAAGATCAACCACAGATAACCATAATCTACCGTGTACTTCAAAAAGCTCAAGGAAAGCCTGTTGAAAGTTCTCACCAACAAGAAATGGTGTTTTGTTTTTGTTTTTGTTTTTTTTAATGTGGGTACCGGGAGTCGACCTCAGGACCTCACGCTTGCCAGCAGATGCTTGCGCTGCTAGCTATCTCACCGGCCCCAAGAAATGGTGTTTGAGGAGACAGAGATGCTTATCCTGATTTGCATATTATGCAATGTATACACAACACACACCACAACCACACATCCCATTGACTATGTATAATTTTGGGGTGGGGGTGGAGCTCAGTGGCTTAACACTTGGCTAGCAGGTAAGGCCCTGGGTTCAATCTCTAGCACCACAAAGAAAACAAAACAAAACAAAACAAAACAGAAGCGAATATAGTATTTAAAAGTGGAAAATGTAATCACTGAAATGATAACCCAAATGGAAAAGAGGTACCATTACAGATGATGGCGAGCACTGTTCAGAAGTCAGGTGCACAGCTGAAGTTCACACTCTGCTGCTATAGGAAGTGCAGCTCACATCAGGTAGGAACAGTAACGCCAGCAGATAAACCATCAGAAACTTCAGGACCAAGTCACACAGATCTTCCTTTTTTTGTTGTTATTGTAGGGGCTTGAACCCTTGCAATCCTGTCTCAGAATGATGCAGTTACAGGAGTGCACCACCACACCCAGCTCAGAAGTTTTTAAAAACACAGCTGTGCCGGGCGTGGTGGCACACGCCTGTAACCCCAGCACTCAGGAGACTGAGGTGGGAGGATCGCTGAGTTTGAGGACAGCCTGGGCTCCATAATGACTTCAAGGCCAGCCTGAACTACACAGTGAGACCCTATCTCAAAAAGACAAATAGCTAGGAGTGGTGGCTCACGCCTGTAATCCCAGCACTCGAGAGGCTAAAGTAGGAGGATCTCCATGAGTTTGAGGCCAGCCTGGGCTACATAGTGAATTGAAGGCAGCCTGAACTACACAGTGAGACCCTGTCTCAAAAAATAAACAAACAAGTAAATAAATAAATAAAATAAAATAAAACAGAAATTTAAAAAATCTGGCACATGCTTGTATTCCTAGCACTGGTGAGGCTAAGACAAGAGGATTGCTGCATGTTTGAGGCCAGCCTGGGCTACATAATGAGTTCAAGGCCAGCTGGAACTACATGGCAAGACTGTCTCAAAAAAAAAAAAAAAATCAGTTAATCGATCACAGCCATGGTTTCTCCTGCTCACTTGGTACAGGCACTGTACCAAGGGAAGCACTGTTCTCCTTCATAGACAAGGAGGGCAAGGTGACGAAGGCAAAGTAATGTCCCCAACCTCATAGCTAGTAAGCATAAACCCCAACCTGCCTAACATTCATGAAGAATGAGTCTCAAGATGGAAAAGTCGAGCCGGGGATATAGCTCAGCAGCACAGCGCCTGCCTGGCAAGCACGAGATCCTGAGTTTGATTCCTGGTTCAAAAAAATAAAATAAAATAAAATATGGAAAAGTCTCACAATGTCTCCATAAGCTCAAAGGAAAGATGACCTCAGGTACTCTGGAAATGGTCACAAACAATGAAAGGCATAACCTAATTTCCAGAAGCAAGCAAATAATAGGTGTCCAATAAATCTCTGTAGAATAAACAAATGCTGTAACTATGAAAATTTTCCCTAAGTATCCTAATACGTGAGCCTAAAGTGACCCAACTGCCAGAGTAGCCCCATGTTCTTCCTGGTAAACAGGCACACAGCCAACTGCACGCCAACCTGGCCCAATCCCTCGGGCAGTGGCCACCACGTGCTGCCTAAGCCAGGGGTGGCTGACATCTACAGCCTGAGGACTGAGGGGCAGTCATAGGCTCTGCTGGCTGGCATGTGAGCAGGTGCCCAGACAGTTCACACAGAGTCAGCAAACTTGTCCTGTGAAGGGGCAAAGACCAAATATTTTCAGCTCCACGGGTCACGTGGTCTGTCACAACCACTTGCAGCATAAAAACAGCCCTGGACAGGTCACATGGCCATATCTCAGTAACGTGTTATACATACAGGCAGCAGGCTAAGAGGTCTCTGCAAGCTGGCAGCTCCACTAACATAAGTAACCGACTCAAAGAAATGATGATGGGCCACTACCCTGCAGCTCTCCCTCCAAGCAAGCAGAGCTGATGAGCCAGGATGTTCTCACACATGACTGCAATCAAGATCCTTCCCTCCAGAGGAGGAGCTGAGAGTGCAGCTCCTATGGCTTCAAGCTAAATGCTCCCCAAGCCTCCTGTGTTCAGAGGTGGGCTTTTGGAAGGTGATCAGATGATGAGGGCACTATACTCATCAGTGGTTTCATCCTCTGATGGGCTCAGAGTTGAATGAGTGGTTAAGAGGTGGGGCTTGAAGCCAGGTGTGATGGCGCACATCTATAACCCCAGTACTCGGGAGGCAGAGGCAGGAGGATCACCGTGAGTTCAAGGTCGGGGGCTACACAGTAAGTTCAAAGTTCACCAGAACTACATAGCGAGATCCTGTCTCATTGAAAAAAAAAAGAGGTGGGGCCTAGCTGCAGTCAGCTCCCTGAGCCATGACCTGGAAGGGTGTGTTCTTGTCCCTGGCCCCTTCTCCTTCTACTTCCACACTGCCATGGGTTGAGGAGCTTTACTCTGCCATGCCATTTCTGTCATGGAGCAAGCCAACCATGGACTGAACACTCTGAAACCGCTCCTCCTTTAAATTGCAGCTATCAGGTATTTTGTCCCTGCAACAGGAAAGCTGACTAATATAGCAGCTGACCCCACTGCAGACACAAACCCAAGGCCACAACCTTCTCCATAGTGACACACATTCCATAATTCTGCTACTCAATAAAACCTGCTCAACAGTAACTGCAGACCCACTATGACGGGGACACACCTGCCAAGCAACGCAATCATCTGAATGGTGGGGTTTACAACAGCCTAATCAGTGGTGTAAGGAGGAAATATGATGAACCAGGGGGCCTCACCCAGGTAATGGGGCCATGGTTCCTCCCTGTTCCTGGGGTCCTCATGGGTGGCACTTACTTGATTTTCAGCAAGTGGAGGGATTTGCTAGATGATGCTGTTATCTCTCCAGTCTTATTTCTATTGATATAAACTGAGAAGCCATTGTTTTGGAAGCCAAACTCCTTTGCCACCTACAACAAATCCCAAAACAGAAATTTAATGGAATATATAGGTATCGCTATACATGCCACAGTATCAGACACAACTGGAAAAATACTCATGTAGCCCAGAAACTGTTCCTCATTCACCAAATTCCTCATTACCTTCCACTCTTTACAAAATCTGTACTCCTCATGAAAGTGTCAATTCAAATAAGAAAAGTATACCAGGGCCGGTGAGATGGCTCAGCGGCTTAAGCGCCTGCCCGGCAAGCGCGAGGGCCCGAGTTCGACTCCCGGAACCCACATACGAAAAAGGGGCCGGTGATATTGCTCAGTGGCACGGGCGCCTGCTGGCGTGTGAGGTCCTGAGGTCGACCCCCCGGTACCCACCAAAAAAAAAAAAAAAAAGAAAAAAAAGAAAAGTATAACAAAGGCAAAGGTCTTGTGTAAACAATAAAACCGCAGACACATTTCAGAGTTTGAAGAAAGAACTGGGCATGGTGACACACACCTGTAATCCCACCATTTGGGAGGCTGAGACGGGAAGATCGCCACAAGTTCAAGGCCAGTCTGAACTACATAGTGAGACTCTGGCTCAAAAAACCAAGAAAAAAAAACAAAAAGTTTGAAGAAAGAATCACAGCCAGGTGCTCTCAAGTTGAAGCCAGGCATAGTGGCGCACACCCTGGAAGGCTGAGGCAGGAGGATTCTAAGTTTGACACCAGCCAGGGCAAATTAGCAACTTGACAAAACCCTGTCTCAAAATAAATAAATAAATAAAAATAAATAAATAAATAAAAATTTTTAACAGGGTCAGTGGCAGCATACCCCTAGGTTCAAGCCCTAATATGCACCTCCCCCCAAAAAAATTCCCTTTAAGAGCTGGGGATAGGGGCTGATGAGATTGCTCAGCGGCGTAAGCGCCTGCCTAGCAAGCTCGAGGGCCCGAGTTTGACTCCCAGAACCCACATATGAAAAAAAGGGCCGGTGATATCGCTCAGCGGCACGGGAGCCTGCTGGCACGCGAGGTCCTGAGGTCGACCCCCCGGTACCCACAAAAAAAAAAAAAAAAAAAGAGCTGGGGATAATAGCTCAGTGGTAGAGTATATGCTCATAGCATGCATGAAGCCCTAGGTTCCATCCTCATTACCAACCCCCCCAAAAAAAAATCTTAAAGACTCAAAAATTATCTTATTTGTCAGGCATAGTGGCACACACCTGTGATCCCAGCATGCCAGCAGGCTGAGGTAGGAGGATCACAAGTTCAAGCCCAAGGAGGAATTTAGCAACTTAGTGAGATCCTATCTCAAAATAAAAAGGACTGGGGGTGTAGCTCAGGGTGAAGGGCCTAAGTTAAATCCCCAGTACCACCAAGAAAAAAAAAGAAAAGAAAAGAAAAGAAATTATCTAGCCTCTACTGAGTTTATTTCCTCTTCTTTTGTTGTTGTACTTATTTTTTTAAATAGGGCCTCAAAGGGCTCAAAGGATCCTCCTGCCTCAGCCTCCTGAACAGCTGGAGGTAGGCCCATACCACTGCTCCTTTTATTCTTATGAATATTGTCCCTTAAGTACTGGGACTAGAATCATGATAGCAATTGTCTTTTAGAAGCCAAATTTCTGAAATAAATTGTGGCTTCACCTATAGATTACGGGCTTAGTGAGATCCTCAGCAAATCTTCACCCTCAACTCTCTACCTTTGTGAAAAACAAAAGACTGAACTAAATGACACTGAAGATTCCCCCTTATTCTAGTATACATTAAATATTAAACATTACCTGTAATTTGTTTTTATGAAATAAGAAAAGCAACACATTTTTATCATTACAAAGGTAGCAATACCTCTTTGCTATTATAAGATGTTAAATAGGAAACGGCAACCATTTTTGGTGGTGAGCTGGACAGTAAGTATTCCTGGCTTTGCAGGCCACAGCATTTCCACACAACCATCAGCTCTATGCCCTTGTGGCTCAAAAGCAGCCACAGGCAACACAAAAACCTTGGTTCCGATAAATCTTTACTTACAACACAGGGGGCTAAGCTATGGACACAGTTTGCTAACCTATAGACACAGTTTGCTAACCTGTGGAATGACGTCAAAACAAAAGCCAGTCTCCCTCCTTGGGGCTCTCGTCCAGGTTTACCCACCTTGGGTCTGGCCTGTGCTCCTTCATATCACTCTGTGCCCACACATATGAGCGTGTGGCTTTTGTTTCTCTAAAATAGAGTGGGATCATTCTATACATGTTTGTAACAATTACCTTCTGATGGACAGCCAAAGTTTTCTTCAATTTTTTTTCTCTTGGTAACAGTACTGGAGACTGAACCCAGAACCTTCACACTGAGCTACATCTCCGGCCCTAATTTTTTTTTTTTTTTTTTTTTTTTCCTCTCTTGTTTTTGGTCTTTTTGACACAGGGTTTCACTATGCACTTCAGGTTGGCCTTGAACTCACTTTGTAGCCCAGGCTGGCCTCAAACTCGCAGTGATCCTCCTGCCTCACCCTCCTGAGTGCTGGCATTACAGGCATGTGCCACCACGTCCGAATTTTTTTTTTCTTTTTGAGACGGGGTCTTGCCAAATTGTTAAATTGTCCAGGCTGGGTTTGAACTTTCAGTACTCCTGCCTCAGCCTCTCAGAGTGCTGGGATTACAGATGTGTGTCTACGCCCAGCTAAATTCTCTCCAAGGGTGTGGTGGCACATGCCTATAATCCTAGCACTTGGGAGGTTGAGGCAGGAGGATTGCTGTGAATTGAGGCCAGCCTGGGCTACAAAGTAAGTTCAAGGCCAGCCTCAACTACATAGTGAAACCCTGTCTCAAAAAGACAGAAAAAAGTTCTCTCCAAATTTTCACTCAGAAATATTACTCCAGGTGCCGGTGAGATGGCTCAGTGGCGTAAGCGCCTGCCTGGCAAGTGCAAGGGCCCGAGTTCGACTCCCGGAACCCACATATGAAAAAAGGGCCGGTGATATCGCTCAGCGACATGGGCGCCTACTGGCGCGCAAGGTCCTGAGGTCGACCCCAGGTAACCACAAAGAAAAAAAAAAAAAGAAAGAAATATTACTCCAGCAAAACAACTTGACACCTACCTACCCTCAGGTTCTTGGTGCTATAATTTTATGCTTTATTTTTATTTATTTATTTATTTATTTATTTATTTATTTATTTATTATTTTAAAGAGAAAAAAATAGAACAAAATTTCAAAACAACATAATAGGAGGGTAACAATGGTTAATACATTGCATATTGTTATCTTTAAATTAGTTACTCAGAGTACAACATATCGGCATTCAATTGTCCAAACAATACTAGGTGCTATAATTTTAAACTGTAATCAGCCATCACCAGCACCCGACCCAGCAGTAATCCAGTCCAACCACAGAAAGAAACGCCATGCAAGAGGTAACTTGGGATCATGAGGAAGAGGAAAGGCACAGATGGGAACAGTGCGGGTGAACAAGACCCCAAAAAGTTAAAATGTCCACATCACAGGTACCTTTTTCAAAAATGTTGCAGCTGTTTCTCTCTTCGTTGCTGTGATCCGCTTCACCCCATCCGGGGACTGGACGCGGATTATCTGTTGTAAATGAAACAAGACATTACCGCATAGCCTGCTACAGTCCTGATCTATTATTAAGACTCACATCTGCAGGCATTTGGCATCAGGATCACTGTAACTGAAAGCTAAACCTCACCCTTCCCCTGCAATACCCAATTCAATCTTTCTAGTGGAAGAAGTGAGGGCCAAGGTTCTTCAACACATGGCTGTCCTGACTTGAAACCCTTAGTTTCATGCAGAAAAATAAAACTTTGATGATTAGCAGTTATTTATAAAGAGTACATTTGAAATGCTTTTTTCCCCCTCTTCAAACTTAAAGAAAAACAAAACAAAACCCCATCATGAATCATGAATGACTGGGTTCTTTACAAAAAGATCTCAAGCCAGGCAGGAGCATCACTGTGAATTTGAGGCCAGCCTGGGTTTCAGAGAGACCCTGTCTCGAAAGGCCAAAAAGAAAAAAAATTCTCATTTTGTTCCACAATCTATACATAGACATTATAATTAGACTGACACAAACGATCACAGAAAGTCTTCTAATTCATTACTACTTTTAATAGGAAGATTAAAATTAAAGACATATAAGTCTTTAATATCATGGGATTTTTACTGGAGTTTTAAAAGAATTTTTTTTTTGGTAGGCTTGCAAGACTACTGGACAAAGGCTCCATTTTCTAGGATCAGATTTTTACATTGCTGGAACCCTTCTGAAGGTGTGCTACTATGCTAGCCAACTGTACCAACTTTGCTGTAGTCAGGGAGCATGAACTAACACCTCCTGCTGCAAACCAGGAAGCTGCTGCCCAGCCACCTGAAGGGTGGGAGGGGAGACACATAGGACTATGCCAGAAAATGCTCACATTGTAGTTTCTCCTGAGAGTGAGCTATACTTAACACTATGCAGGTGAAAAATGTTACAAAACATTGTTTTAAAAAAGATTCTGCTCCGGGCATCATGGAGCATGTGGGAGGCTGAGGCAGGAGGATTGCTGTGAGTTCGAGGCCAGCCTTGGGCTACATAGCAAGACCCTGACTTAAAAAAAAAATTAAAAAAAAAAAAAAAAAATGATTTCTGGTGGGCATGGGGGCACACAATAAGTCCCCCACTCTGAGAGCCTGAGGCAGGAGGACTGTCCGTTTGAGCCCAATGTGGGCAATGTGGCCAGATCCTATCTCAAAAAAAGGGGTAAGGATATACTTCAACACAAATGCCCTGAGTTCACATACTACAAAAAGATTACTATCCACTGATACACTACAAAACACCACAGTGACATATGTCTACTGAATCTTGTCTACTTTTATTTAATTAATAACCTAGATTTTCCTAAAATTGCATGACTCTCTTTTTCTAATAACTATCTTTTGGCTCTGCCTCTTTTGTTTTCAGCTTTTAAGATTTTGTTCTGAATAATTCTTATGAATATACCCAATTTGGGGATTTTTGTTTGTTTGTTTGTTTGAGACAGGGTCTTGCTGTGTAGTTCAGATTAGCCTTGAACTCCCTATGTAGCCCACATTGGCCTCAAACTCACGGTGATCCTCCTGCCTCAGCCTCCCAAGGGCTGGGATTATAGGCGTGTGGTACCATGCCTGGCCAGAATGTCCCAATTTTTAAAGAATGTAACATATTGTGTAACTTTTTGCTTTTTAATCAGTGTTTATTTTCTCACTTTGCTCATTCATCTATGTTAAGTGGAAATACAAATCAATTCTTTTGACTTCTGATTTCTAGCACTCTTCATTATGGATTCAATACCTAAGAAAAATGTTTTCATAATACACAATATTGGGTAAATACTTCCACTTACTTTGTTCTGAAATCTGTCTCCAAAACTGAGGCATGTTAAAAAGGAACGACTGTGTCACTCTGGATAGAACCTCCTGCAAATGTGACTGCCACTGACCACTGAAGAACAGGAGCACATCGACTCCATTCCATAGAGGCAGGTCACACTGAAGACTCCCACAGCACAAGTCATCCTCTATCATAGTGCATAAGAGTCTAGATTTTCTTCTCTCTCTTTTTTTTTTTTTTTTTTTTGGAGACAAGGTCTCATTATGTAGTTCAGGCTGGCCTTGAACTATATAGGCCAGGCTGGCCTCGAACTCAGTGATCCTCCAGCCTCAGCTTCCCGAGTGCTGGGATTACAGATGTGTGCCACCATGCCTGGCTAGGAGTCTGGATTTAACAAAAGAAGAATATAACTTTTACTAAGGAAAGTTCTGGCTTGGCTTTTAATACAGGCTACAAAATAAAATGTACCACCAGAGATAGACCTGTACATATGGACACACCTCTTGGGAACTTAGGTTTCCCTATATGCAAGAGAACTAGAACCAAGTATGGTGGCACTTCCCTATTAATCCCAGCACTCTGGGAGGCTGAAGCAGGAGGACTGCAAGTTCAAATCCAGCCTGGACAACTTAGCGATGTAGCAAGACCCTGTCTCAAAGTTTAAAAAATTAAAAGGGCTAAGAACATAGCTCAGTGAGAAGGCCCTGCTTCAATTCCCAGCACTAAAAATAAATAAATAAGAAGGAAGTGAGGGATGAAAGAAGGAAGGAGTGGTGGGAGGATTGGGAGAGAAAATTAAGTCAGCCACAGTGACACATGACTGTGGTCCCAATTACTTGGAAGGCTGAGGCAGGAAGAACTGCTTGAGTACAGGAGTTCAAGGCAGCCTCAGCAACAAAGAAAGACTATATCTCAAAGAAAAAGAAAACAAGTACAGAAACTTGACATGTTTGGAATTGAAGAATGGGCAAGATACAAACCATTATCCCCACATAAACTTTTTTTTTTTGTCCTGGGGATTGAACCCAGGGCCTCGCACATGCCTTCTACCAAGCCTTCTACCACTGAGCTACACTCCCAGTCCCTTTTTATTTTCAGACAAGGTCTCGCCAAATCACCCAGGCTAGCCGGGCATGGTGGTGAACATCTGTAATCCCAACACTCAAAGGATGAAGCAGGAGGATCACTGTGAGTTCAGGATAGCCTGGGCTACAGAGTAATTCAAGACCAGCCTAGACTATACAGTGAGACCCTGTCTAAATCAACCAATCAACCAGGCTGGCCTCACACTTGTGATCCTCTTGCCTCAGCCTCTCAAATAACTGGGATTGCAAGCATGAGCCACTAAACATGGCCCCAAAGAATTTTTAAGAGAACTCTCTAAATTAAAAACAATTTTTTTTTTTCTTCTGAAATAAATTTCAAAAGGTCTGTTTTAATTTCCCACAACCTGAGAAGCTCAACCAGAGCCTCGATGCTGTCCAGGAAAAGCTAGCCCTATGCACACTAGTAAGAAATGGCCTGTGGGGAAGGACTCACTTGTGTAAGGCTGCTTTAACTCGGTAAAAATTACTAAAGCAGGAAATTTGTTTTGTTTGAGAGAAGGTCTCTCTATGTAGCCCAAGCTGGCCTCGAACTTCCAACGATTCTCCAGCTTCAGCCTCCCTGAGTGCTGGGATTGCAGGCATGCACCACCACACCCAGCTAAAGTAGAAAATCTGAAGGCAGATCTGAGTACTGATTCCTAATCTATTTCTAGGCAAGATTCTAATGACGGTGAGCTTTATTTTTGAGGCAGACTCTTCCTGGGCAGTCCAGGGTGGCCCTGAACTCATGACAATCTTCCTGCCTCAGTCTCCTGAATGCTGGGATTACAGGTATGTGCCACCATGCTGAGCTAGTGAGCTATATATATATTTTTTTGGTGGGGGGACCCGGAATTGAACTCAGGACCTTGCGCTTGCCAGGAAGGCACCGTGCTGCTTGAGCTACACCCCCGGCTCGAGCTTTATTTTTAATAGAAGTCAATCTTCTTGAGGGTTCTTTTGGGAGTGTACTCATTCCACTCTTCTCCAGCCTGGGAAACAGAGAGGGGACAGGAGCACCCCTAAAACGAAGCGCAGAGGAAGAAGGCCCACCCTCAGAGAAAAGCCTTAAATGCAAGAGCGGAATTTTCCTGGAAACCCAAGGTACCCAGAAAGCACTGAAGCCTTCCAGGTCAGTCGCCGCAACTGGAGACCTGTCCTGGGCTTTTACATGCACGTTACTCGCCACCTACTACTGCTGTGCTGTACAAGAAATCCCAAATATCCCTTAACACGTTGACCAAAATTATTCTGTCCAACCGGCCTGTTAGTTTTTCCTCCAGCCACATTTACTTTGGAGAAGAAACTCCGTTAAGTGATTCTCTCTGATTTTTCTCTTATGTTTTGCACTGTGAGGAGGCAGGGGAGTGTGACAATTCTAATGTCAAGTAAAAGTGACATCAACCTTAGTCACCATACTACTTCTAAACAGGAAGTTCTCCCCGCACCAAGGAGCCAAACCCGCCAGGAGATGTGTGCCCCCACCCCGTCCCGGCCGCTTCTTCGGAGAGGGGGTTCCTCGAGGCTGCCCCGCGCCCCGACGGCTCTCCCGGAGTGACTCAGGACGAGGCCCTGCCGGCACGGGAGGAGGGAGGAGAGGGCCCAGAGGACAAGAGAGAAGGACGCCCCCCGCTCCGGGCCACGGGGGAGGCCCGGGCCGGCGGGTGGGCGGGAAGGGGCTCCTCCCGCCTGCCCGATTCACGCGGCCAGGGCAGAGACCGCCAGAAGTCGAAGGCGAGCGCTGAGGAGCCGGCCGGCGCCGGGGACGTCGCGCGCGGCCCGCCCAAGACGCCAGCAAATCTGCTGCCTCATCCCGGCGCCCCGCTCCCGCCTGGCCGCCGCACTCACGATGCTCTCGGCCATGGCGGCCGCTCCTGCCTCCGGGCTCGGGCACCGGGTCGCCACCGCCTGTCGCCCCACGGCCCTCACAGCCCCGACCCCGGCCTCAGCCCCGGCCTCTCGCCGTCGCCGCCACCGTCTCTCCAGCTTCGCCGCCCGGCTCCTCCAGCAAGCCACGTCCGGTGCGTGGCCCAACACGGTCCTCCGGGTGCGCAGCCCTGAAACCTAGTTCCGGCCCAGCCAATGGCCCTGCCAACGGCCGCGAGCATGCGCACACGGCGCCGCCGAACGCGCCTCGGCCCCGCCCGGGAACTGTCCCCGCACCGCACCGCACCGCACCGCACCGCCGCGCGAGGGAGCCCGTGTTTGCGGATTGAGGCTGTGCAGGACAAGAGGCGACTCTTGAACCCTGAGTCCTGTGGAAAAACCCTCAGAAGAGATGGGCATTCGAAATTCCACCCCAAAATGCAGTTGGTGGGTTCTGCTTGGGAAAAACACTATCCCAACGAGTTTAAACTGCATTTTGAATAATATATGTGCCTTAGGACCAGCTTCAGCGCGATCCACCTGCCGCTGGGAAGGCCAGGGGCTGGTTCGAGGTGCTGCTGTGTTGACACACTGGAATATTCCAACAAAGAGCTCCGCCTTTTGCACAGGGTCCCGCGAATTCTGTAGCCAACTCACCTGTGATTGTGAAAACAAAAGTTATGAAAATCTCTAGGAAACTAAAAGCTACACATTTTAACCTCATAGCTCGATGTCAGATTGCATTGATTTGAAAGTGAGGAAATCGTCATTTTAATTACTTCCCCATCCCCCCTCTTTTTTTATGTTATTGAGTTGCTGTCACAATGTCAGTTTTGATAACACATGCTGTTTACAACCTACACGTCAGCAGTTATTTAAATTTGTTTTGTTTTTTTTGTTTTTTTTTTGTGGGTACCGGGGGGTCGACCTCAGGACCTCGCGCGCCAGCAGGCGCCCGTGCCGCTGAGCGATATCACCGGCCCCTTTTTCGTATGTGGGATCCGGGAGTCGAACTCGGGCCCTTGCGCTTGCCGGGCAGGCGCTTAAGCCGCTGAGCCATCTCACCGGCCCAGCAGTTATTTAAATTTGGCTTACCTGTTCCATCAACAAAGATTTACCAACTGTTCATTTTGTGTATGGCATGACTCTTATGCTGAGGATGAAGGAGAAGGGAGACAGACCTCATGGAATTTACCAGCAGGCAGATAATGAGCAAAGATGTGATGGTATTGCAGAAATCTGGTATCAAACCGGATGAAAGACCCTTTGCACCTGAGGAGTTGGAAGGCAACTTTATTTTAATGCTAGTGGGCTAGTGGGAACCAAGTCCAAATCACTAGCACAGAGTCAGCTTAAAGTTCAACTTAAATACATTTTTGCAAGCTGGAAATACAAAGCTGATTGCAGGTTATTATGATTGGTTACATAGGCTAAGGCATATGTTGTGAGGCAGATTTGTTCTGGACAAGTTTTGCTAGGGAGGGGGCTGTCTGAGCGGGCGGGTGAAATCCGGCAAGCATGTCCTTGACTGGCTTATTCTGTCCTAGGTGGAAAGTTCCCGGAATAGGCAAGCAAAGCAGAATATGTTTATAGGCTAGAAAGTACGGGCAGTGCAGCTGGATGCAGTCAGATAAGGCTGAGTCAAACTGTCTCTGAGTTATAGCTGGTGTGGTGGTCAAGGCTAGCTGAGTCTAACTACGTGACAGGCAGCATGGGCTTAGGCAGAGGCTACTAATTGATTTCTAATTTCTGCTATGAAATTTCTGTAAGTTTGCTAGTCTATAACTTTGCTGTTACAATGGCAGGTCTTGGTAAGTGCTATGCAGGCAACCAAAGCAGGGAGGGCTAAGGAGTTGGCAGTGGCTGTTTTAAAATTATATTGTCAGGACTACTGTCAGGACAGCATTTGCTTGAGGCCCTGCATTGAATCTCTAGCGCACACACATAAAAAAGATGGTCAAGAAAGACCTCTCAGGAAGGGAGGTTGAAGCAGGGTCCTAGATGAAGTAACCAACGCAGGTACCTGAAGGAGGAGTGGTGTAAGATGAGGGAAACACATGTACAAAGATCCAGGGGTCTGAGACATACTTGGGTGATCCAGAGACAAGTGGCAAGTAAGTCTGGAATACAGTTGGGGTGCTGTATCTGGAGGAGCCACATCCGACACAGAAAACCTTTGACTCTATTCTAGACACAGTGGGAAACATATGAAGGCTGATAGAAGAGATTAACTCTCTGTTCCACTTTTGAAGACTCCTTCTCGAGGCTGAATGGAAGAAGACAGGAAGGCCAATGCAACAGTCCAGAGGACAAATGGCAGTGGTAGCAAAGGACCAGAGGTGGCTGGACCCAGGTCAAGTGTTGGAGGATTGATAAAACTGCCTGATGGACACGGATTGGAGCACTGGCTGGAAGTCAGCATTCAGAGATGGGATCATGGCTGGGGGAGCCACTTTGAGGGATCTTGACATGCAGGGTGTCAGGATGAGGGACACGTCTTCTATGGAGCTTTGTCACAGCCCTGTCCTAAGTCTTAACACAAAAAACTATTTTTTATGGTACTGGGGATTGAACAGAGGGCCTCATGTGTGCTAGACAAGTGCTCTACCACTTAACTATATCACCAGCCCTCACAAAGGATGATTCTGACTACACTTTAAAGGCCATCTCATTATAAGAAAATGGCCTCTCATCTTTCTGCGCCTCTCACATCCAAACATCTGTGATACACAAGGGCCAGGCTCTGTCTTTCTTGGGACATCGCCTAGCATGGTCTTGCTCTATCCCTTGCCTGGGATAGTGACACATATACTATTATATCTTGCTTACCTTTGAGTCTTTATTATTGTGGGTTTTTTAAAAATTTATTTTAAATTATGTTAGTAGTAGTACCAGTTTGCTAGGGATGCCATAAATATTACCACAGGGAAGCTGGGTACTGTGTCACACACCTGTAGCCCAGCAGGTCAGTAGGCTGAGGCAAGAGGATCAAAAGTTTGAGGCCAGTCTGGGCAACTTAGTGACACCCTGTTTCAAAAAATAGAATAGGGCCGGTGAGATGGCTCAGCAGCGTAAGCGCCTGCCTGGCAAGCGTGAGGGCCCGAGTTCGACTCCCGGATCCCACATACAAAAAAAAGGGGCCGGTGATATCGCTCAGCGGCACGGGCGCCTGCTGGCGCACGAGGTCCTGAGGTCGACCCCCCGGTACCCAACAACAACAACAACAAAAAATAGAATAAAGGCCAGGTGTAGTGGTGCACGCCTGTAATCACAGCACTTGGGAGGCTGAGGCAGGAGGATCGTCGAGAGTTCGGGGCCAGCCTGGGCTACATAGTGAGTTCAAGCCCAGCCTGAATTGCATAGCGAGATCCTGTCTAAAAAAAAATTAAAAATAAAAAGATTAAAAATAAAAAACGGGGGCCGGTGAGATGGCTCAGCGGCGTCAGTGCCTGCCTGGCAAGCACGAGGGCCCGAGTTCGACTCCCGGAACCCACATACGAAAAAAGGGCCAGTGATATCGCTCAGCGGCACGGGCGCCTGCTGGCGCGCGAGGTCCTGAGGTCAACCCCTGGTACCCACCAAAAAAAAAAAAAAAAAAAAAAAAAAACGGGCTGGTGAGATAGCTCAGTGGCATAAGCGCCTACCTGGCAAGCGCGAGGCCCTGAGTTCGACTCCCAGAACCCACATAAAGGAAAAAAGGGGCCAGTGATATCACTCGGCGGCACAAGCCCCTGCTCGCAGGGGCGGGGTCCTGAGGTCGACTCCCAGTACCCACAAAAATAAATAAATAAATAAATAAATAAATAAATAAATAAATAAATAAATAATAGGGCCTGTGAGATGGCTCAGCGGCATAAGCACCTGCCCGGCGAGTGCGAGGTACTGAGTTCGACTCCCGGAACCCACATAAAGGAAAAAAAGGGCCGGTGATATCACTCAGTGGCACAGCGCTTGCTGGCAAGTGCGAGGTCCTGAGGTCGACTCCCGGTACCTCCAAAAATAAAAAAAAATTTTAAGAATCTAAAAAATAAAAAGAAAAAGAAAAAGGGCCAGGAAGTAGTTCAGTGGTAGTGCAATTGCCTAGCTTGTGTGAAGCCCCAGGTTTGATTCCTAGCACTGCAAATCTGTGTGTAAATTACAGGAAATTACATTTTATACATATGCTCAACCTCTCTTTCCCCTAGAGGAATTGTCTATTGACAAAGATATTCATATCTCACACGCATCCCACATGAAGCCTGGGGAGGGGGTCTGTCCAAGGTCAGAGAATCGATGGCAAGCAGGGACCCAGCACTGACAGCATGCTTTCTGACCACCTGTCAGCCATGTGGCCTGGGTCCTTGCAGAATGAAGACCCCAGGTGACCATGATGAACTTCTGAGAAGCTCAGAAGGGCAGGTGGGGGAGCCCCAAGCCTAGGTACCAGGAAAGATGGGACCTGGCAGGTAGATGCTATGTTTCATTCTTGCACTGAAGAAACTGGAAGATTAATTTGGCACTCGGGCTGCTGGTGCATTCTTGGGATTGTTATTGTTATTGGTGGAGCTGCCACTGAACCTGCAAGACTGAGGCCCACGCTGGGGTACTAGGATGATGGCCATGAAATGAGCACTGTGCACCCCTTCCCAAGGAAGTTCTTTAGGAAATTCCCAGAGCCAAGGCCAAAAACTAGGGGCAGAGAAGAAAGACGTCTGCATCTCCACGAGCACGGCCCGCCTTAAGCCCTAAAATGTGACTGCTCACATGATTGTACTGTGACTCTGGAGTGTGGGTAGCACTCGCAGCTGCCCCCAGCCTGAGCTGCATAGCTCACAGAGCAGCCCAAGGACCCAGTAGCCCCAGCCAGAGAGGGACCAGTCATTTGTCCCAGCCCTGTGCTGAGGGCTTCTCTTCCCATGAGAGGATGGAGAAAGGGGAACGAAGCCCCTTACTTCCCCAGGTAAGCCAGACTGGGTGGCCTCACCAGCTGGGAGATGTTTCCCAGCCCTGAAGTCCCAGGGGAGGCCCTGGGATGGGTTCTCACCCCACCTTAGCCCCACCCCAAGCCTTGTGGTGTGCTGGGGCTTTCCACTAGAGGGGTGTGGGTGAAGTGCACAAGCTGCTGAGACTGGGGATTGAACCCAGGGTCTCACATAAGCCTGCCACACTGAGCCACACCCCAGCCCGGTGCCCTAGTGCTGGCCTCTGCGTCTCCTGTGGATCTGGGGCCATAACTCCGGCTCAGGGTGTAAGAGAGGGTGAAGGTTATAGACGTCCATGACCTCTGACAGTCCCAGTCTAGCCAACTGGGCTTGGGGGCCTGTCCATTTACTCATAGTGACTTGTTTGGGCTAGGGGCTGATAAGTAGCCCTCCTGGCCTCTGCTCCAAATTTGTGGTAAAGAAGCCTCAATGCAGAGTCCAGCCCTGGTTGGAGGGGCAGCACCTTCCCAGTGGAAAGGGTAGCCTTGCCTGAGCATTTGCCCCAACTTCTGAACTCTCCCCCATGTCGAACCTTGGTTTTTTTTTTTTTGTGTGTGTGTGTGTGTGTGTGGGTACCGGGGGGTCGACCTCAGGACCTCGCGTACCAGCAGGAGCCCGTGCCGCTGAGCGATATCACCGGCCCGTTTTTTGTGTGTGGGTTCCAGGAGTCGAACTCGGGCCCTCGCGCTTGCCGGGCAGGCGCTTACGCCGCTGAGCCATCTCACCGGCCCTCGAACCTTGTTTTTTGTTTTTTTTTTTTTTTTGTGGGTACCAGGGGTTCGACCTCAGGACCTCGCGCGCCAGCAGGCGCCCAGGCCGCTGAGCGATATCACCGGCCCCTTTTTCATATGTGGGTTCCGGGAGTCGAACTCGGGCCTTCACGCTTGCAAGGCAGGCGCTTACGCCGCTGAGCCATCTCACTGGCCCTCGAACCTTGTTTTGAGCAGAATTGGGTACCGATGGGGCTGCCCCCTCTTCCTGCACCCCTCCTCTCCACACCTGCCTGCTCTAGGTGGCCTTCCTGGTCTCCTGAGGCCCCCTCCAGTCCCTTCCTGAAGCTTCTACTGCAGGGCCCAGCATGGTGTCTGCTCTCATGGGGGCTTGGCTAGTGGCGCAGGCTGAGTGAGTCCTAGAACGTCAAGGCTGGTTTCAGAGAGGAGGCAGTCATACCGCCCGGCCTGGGTGAGGAGCCCTGCTGTAATTACACATAGTCAGGGCACTGCACGGTGCTTACAGACTGACCCTAGCAGACTCGTTTGGGACGCAGAGAAAGTGTCCTGCTTGCACATTCCTGCACTGCAGGAAGGCAAGACCAGAGTGGGCCCTTCTATAGCTCAGGTATAGGGGCGAAAAGAGGAGCATTTATCAACCACTGCCTTCTCAGTTTTCCCTGCAGACCTTGCAGGGTGTGGTTATCATCCATCTTGTCCTGTAGGAGGCTGGGCCCATGCAGCCGCATCTGCTGGAAGCAGACTAACTCTGAGCTAGACCTCCCTGACCCCTACTGGGGAGCCCCCCTTGCTGATTGTCCTGATTGTTGCAGGCTCTGAGTGACTATGATCTCTCTGGTGAGGGCTCTGATTCCCCTTCCCTCTGCAGGATGCTGTAGGCCAGGAGCCGCCCCTTTCCATGGACAGTCCAGCCACACCAAGCCACCTAGATCCAGCACCCCAGGGAGACAAGTTGGGGTCCTGGGGCTGCTGCTGTTGTACTCCTGGGGCCAAGCACCAGGCCTGGAGCAGAGGCCCAGCCACCTCCCTTCCCATGGGGAGCAGCTGCATCAAGTGTCTAACCTTCTTCTCTAACTTCCTCTTCTCCCTGTTGGGCCTGCTGGCCCTGGCTGTAGGGCTCTGGGGCCTGGCTGTCAAGGGCTCTCTGGGAAGTGGTTTGGGGGGAGCCCTTCCCCCAGACCCCATGCTGGGGCTGGTGCTTGGCGGGCTGGTGGTCAGCCTCGTGAGTCTGGCTGGCTGCCTGGGAGCCCTGTGTGAAAGCAGCGGCCTCCTGCGCTGCTTCTGTGGGGCCATCCTTGGCCTCCTGGTACTTGAGGCAGTGGCAGGGGCCCTGGTGGTGGCCTTCTGGGGTCCCCTACAGGACGGCCTTGAGCACACCTTGAAAGTGGCCATCACCCACTACCAGGACGACCCAGACCTGCGCTTCCTCCTTGACCAAGTCCAGCTGGGACTGCGGTGCTGCGGGGCGGCATCCTACCAGGACTGGCAGCAGAACCTGTGAGTCCTGGGGTGGGCAGGGGAAGGGGCAGCCGGGCAGCCACACACTCACTCACATGTGCATGCATGCACATGTGTGCAGATGTTAACAGGTGCCTGTGCATTTGCATGGAGACACATGCACACACACGTACACTGGTAGGTTTCATGAGTATACACACTCTGGTGTCCTCATGTGCACACATAGAACAGTCTTGAACTCAAGCACACTCTCCTAGGAATATATTCACATACATACAGACATAGACACACACACAGATGTGCACACCATGAGGTGCTAGAGCACTTGCCTCTCCTTGATTTGCAGGCTCAGTGCCTGGATCAGTCTTTTTGGCCAACTCTTGGGCCCAGGCTAAGCCCTCCTTCCAGCCAGACCCAAGTGGACATGGGGATGTTAATGGAGAAGCCACACCAGCAGACTTAGAAAGTCACATTTTTTTTTTTTTTTGCTAGGCATGGTGGCACATACCGTAATCCCAGCAATGGAGAGGCTGAGACAGGAGGATCACCATGAGTTCAAGGCCAGCCTAGGTTACATAGTGAGTTCAAGGCCAGGCTGAACTATGCAGTGAGACCCAGTCTCAAAAAACAAACCAAGGGGGCCGGTGAGATGGCTCAGCGACATAAGCGCCTGCCTTGCAAGCACAAGGGCCCGAGTTCAACTCCCGGATCCCACATACGAAAAAGGGGCCAGTGATATCGCTCAGCGGCACGGGTGCCTGTTGGCGCGCGAGGTCCTGAGGTCGACCCCCCGGTACCCACAAAAAAAAAAAAAAAACCAAGGGCCGGTGAGATAGCTCAGCAGCATAAGCACCTGCCTGGCAAGCACGAGGTCCTGAGTTCGACTCCCGGTACCCACATACAAAAAAAGGGTCAGTGATATCGCTCAGCGGCACGGGTGCCTGCTGGCGTGCGAGGTCCTGAGGTCGACCCCCAGTACCCCCCCAAAAAAAAAAACAAGGGCCGGTGAGATGGCTCAGTGGCATAAGCACCTGCCTGGCAAGCGCAAGGTCCTGAGTTCGACTTCCGGTACCCACAAAAAATATATATATTTTTTTTTCCCATCAGCTAGAACATCTCAACGTCAAATGAAAATAGCTTTTACGTTAATTCAGGATGTTTTTCTGATTTATGATTCCCCTGTGTGTGTGTGTGTGTGTGTGTGTGTGTGTGTGTGTGTGTGATTAAACATTATCTATTTGGGGACACAGTATATTCTTTCTTTCTTTTTTGTGATGCTGGAGTTGGAACCCAGGGCCTCACACTCACTCATCAAGTGCCCTTGCACTGAGCTGCCCACCCCCTCCTCAATGCAGTACATGTTTGGCAATTTACTCCCCACACACAGACACCTGAGCAGCTTCTGTCCTTCCTGTGACACCCAGGACAAAAAATATACTTCTTATCAGGCGTGGTGGCACACACCTGTAATCCCAGTACCCAGAAGGCTGAGGCAGAAGGATCATTGTGAGATTGAGGCCAGCTTGGACTACAGAGTGAGTCATGAGCTCAAGGCCAGCCTGAACTGCATAGTGAGATCCTGACTCATAAATAAATAAATAAATAAGCAAGCTTCCTTCCTGAAGCCTTCAAGCCCAACTAGTTACAAGAGATGGAGTCCGAGGAGACTCTATAACTGGTCATTTGTTCCCAACTGTTGCCAAAACGAGCTGAGCCCCTCCAGGTACCAGGCACCAAGTGGAGCACACAGGCTGCTGCCAAGCCCTCTGCTGCCTCAGTGAGGTGCGCTGTTCTGCTGCTTGAGACAGCAGCTGTGAGGGCAGCTTGGGGATCAGTGTGCAGGTCTGTATCCCAGGGTCCAGAGAGATGCATGCAGGGTGCTGGAGGCCCATGGAAGGCCAAGGGCAGGTGAGGGCCCCCACAGTCAGGACTGTGATGAGTGAAGCAACCCCTTAGCCATTTGAGACTCCTCCCAGCCCCTTTCAGAAGCACCTGGTGGGGCTCTGTCACCTTCTCCCACTGAAACTCTGCCTGCCCCAACAAACCCACAGCATCTATGGAGGGAGGTCTTCTTACTGCCCTTCATCAAATGCTTGTCTCCCCTGCCAGCCATCTCACCACATACTTCCCACTGTACCTGTCTGCAAAGGCAGAAGGCTGCCATGCACAAGGCTTTGGGAAGCTCATCTATGCCCACGTACGTTTATGTTCTTGCATGTGTATATACACCTATGTTCTCATGCAAGTGTGTGCATGAATTCATGTAGGTCCATGAGTGGGTAGCCATGAGAGTCTGCAGGTGGGTGAGATAGTGGGTTTCCCCTGGGACTGAGCCTCATGTGCCCTGCAGGTACTTCAACTGCAGCTCTCCGGGGGTCCAGGCCTGCAGCCTTCCTGCCTCTTGCTGTATCAACCCTCAGGAAGATGGAGCTTCAGTGAATACCCAGTGCGGCTTCAGGGTACTACGCCTGGACCAGGCTGCGGCTGGGCAAGTTGTATACCTGGAGGGCTGCAGCCCAAGGCTGCAGCAGTGGCTGCTTGGGAACATCCTGGCCATGGGCGGCTGTGCCATCGTCATTGTGCTGGTACAGGGGGCTGAGCTCCTGCTGGCCACCCAGCTGCTGCGGGCCCTAGCTGCCCAAAAGGTAGTAGAGGACCCAGGGCCTGGCCCTCCCTGAGCATGGAGCTGCCTATGCTGCCTTCCCCACTGGGCAGGGCCAAGGGGGGAGAGTCCAAGGTACAGGCGGGGCTCTAGGCTTCCCCTGGCTGGCCTGGCATGTGTGGGGGGTAGTCCAAGTAATTCACCCTGGGCCTTCTCCCTCTCCATCCTGTACCCCCTTCCTTCCCATTGTTCCTGTGCCCTACAATCAACTTTACATCACTACCTGATGTCTCTCTGGCTTTCTTGAGGACCCACACATGTTCCCACCTGCCAGCTCCTTGCGAAGGCTTCCCACCTGACTGGTGTGAAGAGCTCAAGTTGGGGGTGCCTGCCTCTGACCCTGGACCTGACCTGCCTCTGGCCAGCTCCCAGCCCCTCACTTCCTCACTTGTAGGGGCCCCTTCCCTCTCTGAGGCCACCTTCCCCTTTCTGGTCTGTGATGGGGTTGAGGGTAAGGCCAAGGCCTCTCCTGTCAGAAGGGGTTTTTGGGGGGAGGGCACACTGACCACTGAAGAGTACCATTCCTGTGGCAAACTACCAATCTCAAGGGGCCAAGTGAGGAATTCTTATACCCTGGAACCCCCACCAGGTCAAGATGGGGAAATCCCCAGCCACCTGGGCTCCCAGAGGTCAGCTCAGCTCTGATTTCATCTCCAGGGTCAGTGTGGCCCGTTAGTGATTGTCCTGTAAGCAGAATCACAGAGGGCCTTCCGAGAATCACTGTCTGATCGTTCCTATGGGAAGACATGGCCACCCTGGTCAGGAGCGCTTGGGACCCTGTGTGCACCACCCGGAGAGCTTGCGCAGGTGTGTGTGGCTGACTCGCTCCTGTGTGGTGTCAGGAATGGGATCTCCAGGTCACAGTGGGCACACATTTGGCTGGGGTGTAGGCTCCTGACCGGACCTCTGTGCCTCGGTTTCCTTGCCTGGGAGGTAGAGAGATGAGCTCCTCCCCCGTAGTATGTGGACCTTGCCAATTCCCACCTTCCTGGTGAGGATGACCCTGGCCACTCACACACATTGCTGACTGTAGTCACTGGGAGAAGGTGGGGACATGGCCTGATTTATGTGCCATGATGCTGAGGCTCTGTAACCCAGGTATGTGATCGATGGGTTTGTGCCCTTTCCACCTGGTCAGCACATCCTGCCCCCCCCCGCCCACCGCCCTACACCTTCCTCCATGTGTTTGGGCCAAAGCAACCCTCACTTTCAGGTCCCCCCCCCACCCCACAGACATGCCTCAGACAAGCAAGGACACGCTAATTTATTTTGAAACAGGGACAGCAAGGGTGGGCCATGTTGGAAAGGTTGGTGCAATGAGTGGAGGGACCTTGTCTCACCACATGTGCTGAGGACTCCTGACCCACCACGTGCCACCCAGGGCACCCAGCTGGGAAGGAAGTACAGGGCCCTGGGGTGTGGGGGACACTCCTGTGTGCATTCCAGCCACAAAGAAAGGAGAGCCTGGGACTGGGCCACCTGCAGACCTGAGGGGGAGGGCCAGGGTCTTTGGAAGGTGAGCAGGGTGGTGCGGGGGAAGTGGGGGGCTCCTGGTAACTGGTGTCCAGGGCCTGAGGTCACCCCACCCTGGAGGGCAGATGAAAGCAGGGCTGGAGGCTCTGGACAGGTTCCTGAATGGGCCTCACAGTGGGCACCTGGAGGGTCTGGGGCTCCTGGCAGCTGTCGGGCTAGATGATGCCATACTGGGCCAGCTCATGCAGCTCCAGGTGGTTGAAAGCCTCCCAAGGGCAGATGACTGTGATGTCTGCAGGAGGGGCATGGTCAGGGAGGAGCCATAGTCCCAGGGCCACCCCATCCCCTGGCTCTGTTTTCCACATCCCAAGAGGAGACCACTGATTGGCCCAATAAGAGCACATACCCTGGGTGCAGGCCCTCCCCAGGATATGCTAGTTTGGGGGGGTGCATGTCAACCGGGCCCTGCCCAGCAGAGGGGGTGCAGCAGACCTGAGAGAAGAGCTGGGGAAGGAGGCCCTTGCGAACAGGGCAGCAAGGGTTCCTCCTGGCCCTCACGCTGGTGAACCTACTTCATGGGCCCCTCACTCAGTGGGGAATGAAGATGCGGTGTTGGGGGAGAAGTGGGCAATACCCTGAGTAGTAAGCAGGGGAGGCTGGGGGCACAGGGGCGACTCCTCTGGATTCTTACCTGTTCCCAGGCCTTCCATTCCAGGGATGTCATCCCCAAACCTACAAAGACAAGGTAGTGGTCAAGATGGTGGCCCTAGGTCAGGACTTCCTGCTGCTAGAGGGGTTCCTCCCATGGACACAGGCCGAAGTGGCTGCCTAGAGAATCATACCAAGGCCCAGTGGTGGTGGGCAGGTGTGTGGGAGAGAGCAGAGCGGGGACCGTGGCGGGTGTGGGATGGTGTGAGTGTTCCTGCTATGTGTAGGTGTGGTGTGGTGTACCCCACAAAGGCTTGTGAGCTGAAGGCCCAGTCCCCATGTATCAGTACTGAGAGGTGGTGGAGCCTTAAGAGGGGCCTAATGAAGGACAATTAGATCACAAGGGTACATGGATTAATGGGGTTCTCACAGGTCCCAGTTATAACCCCATAGAATGAGCGTGAGCTTGGGGACTCCCCATTCTCAGCTTCCCATCTCGCCGTGTGATCAGTCTGTCCCTTCCACTGGTGCTCCCGCCATGACGCCCTCTGCCATATTGTGAGGTAACCATGGGACCCTCAGCCAAGGCGGAACCGTGGAGCTTGCCCCACCTGGGACTTGCAGCCTTCCAAACTGTGAGCTAAATAAGCTTCTTTTCTGCATAAAGTATCCAGCCTCTGGCATTTTGTCATAACAACAGAAAAGGAGCAAGGCAGGCCCTCTGGGTGTGCACATGGCTGTGGCAGGCTTGTGTGTGCACAGATGAGCAGGGAGGGGTGTACACAATCACTGATGTGAGGCAGTGGCTGAATCTCCAGGTGGCAGTGGGTTGCTTTCCAGACCTCCTTGGCAGTGGCATCTGGAGTGGGTGATAGCCCTCCCCACCTCAGGCCTCAGGAACAGCCTCACCCTGGCCTAGAAAGTGGCCAAGCCTCACCCTAACCTCCACCTCATCTTCCTGTGCAGCTTGGGGGACCCCCCACTCCACCCTTTGAGAGGCTTCCATCCCCGGGTCCTGCTTACCCTTGGACGCCTTTCTTGGGGGGCTTGCTCTTGAACTGCCTGGTTTGCCGCTGCTTAAACTTGGGTGGCCCCTTCCTGGGGGTGACAGGTCCTCCTATCACCCTGGTGGCTGACCGAATCTCGGCCTTGGGCACCTCCAGGTTCATGATGAGGATGGCAGAGATATTGCAGTGACCCTTGGCTCCTGGACGCCCTCCGGTTGGGCAGGACTCCTCATGCAGGCTGAGGGCCAACAAAGTGGGGGTCCCGGTCAGCCTTCCTTGTCCCTACCCCTGCCCTGGAGCAGAGGATCAACCCTGCCACCCTTCAGTGGCCTCTGCCCCAGGGAGCCTCCTTCTGGCTCCACATGGTTCCCCCACACTCTCATTGCCCTGCCTGGCCCAGCCACACACACACACACACACACACACACACACCACTGCTGCTGGACATACACAGCTCTGGGTGTCCCTGCACCCTGGTCTCCCTTGACTCCACCCCACGCAGCATCCACACCAGACCCATCCCCCTGGTCACAATGGTCCGAACCAGGGCTTCTCACCACCTGTCCTGCAAGTACTTGGCCGCTGAACCTTTGCCCCTTCCTGTAGCCTTGGAGTCTGAATCCAGCTGTCACTGTTGCAAGCCTCTGGGAGCCCCTGCTGGGGCTGGGATGAGACCCCACAGAGCCCCTTCCTGGCCCAGCAGGTCAACCTCGCCAGCCTTGGGCCTCATGGCCTCGGGCCTTCCCTTCTTTTTTTTTTTTTTTTGTGGGTACCGGGGGGTCGACCTCAGGACCTCGCGCACCAGCAGGCGCCCGTGCCGCTGAGCGATATCACCGGCCCCTTTTTCGTATGTGGGTTTCGGGAGTCGAACTCGGGCCCTCGCACTTGCCCAGCAGGCACTTAAGCCGCTGAGCCATCTCACCGGCCCATGGGCCTTCCTTTCTTGACAGTCAGCCTTGGGCTGCCTTGCCCTCCCCAGTCCCTTTCTGCCCCCACGCCACAGTCACTCTGCCCAGGTCCTCATTTGTTTATTCATATCACAAATTAGCCCAAATTCCTAGTTTATTAGTATGCTTGTATGACTGTCTTTGCTCCTATTTATGCACTTATTATTCTGTTTATTGCCTGTCATTTGGAGTGGGACAAAGCAATGACGATGAATAATGGCCCACACAAGGGGCGGGCAGGGGCACCCTAGGGGAAGGGTCCCCGTCTCAGGATCAGCTACTGCTGAGCTGTGTAACCCTCACCTTCCTGGCCCCACTTCACAGAGTCAAGCCGAGGTGCAGAGAGGGCGAGGGAGGCTGGTGCTCTCCTGGGCTCCCGGTGTCCTCCGTCTGTCACTACACTTGGGCCAGATTTGAGTCAGTGTCACCTCCTGGCTCTGGCGGGGCTGCTCTGCATGAGGCATTGTCCTTGCAGGCACCATCCAGGGTGACCTCCCCCTCCCCGCAGCCTCTACCAGATGCCCTAAGCCCCGATGGCCTTGGCCAAGGGCAGCTCAGCTTCCTCTAAGCCTATTAGAGCAGAGAGAGACTCCTAATATCCTAGGGCCTACACAAAATGTTCTGGACATGCTGCCAGAATATTCCGAGGCTACACATGTGACATGGGTGGAGGCACTGTCCCTGGCCTTAGATCCCCCTGCGAACACCTTTTGGGGGTCCCCTCTCCTAAATGACTCCAGCCTGGGGCCACCACCAGCTGTTTGCTGGAGCACTGGGGCTGAGACTGAATAGGTGATGAGGACAGGTAGCCTCTTCTGTCCCACCTTCTGTCCCCAAGGCGCAGCCTCTGTCCTTGGAGCTGGCACCAGGCTGGGAGAAACCCAGGCTCAGGAGCCCGGTGGTCCTGGCTGCTCAGCCCTGTGGCTCCCAGCCCCTTGCTTCCGGGCAGCATAGGCCAAGGCAGACCTCCTCTCCAGGTCATGGGCTCATGGTGAGCGACTGGCGTCCTGATGGAGATCCCATGGAAATCCTGTGACTGGTGCCACCTAATCAGCTGATCTTTTTTTTTTTTTTTTTTTTTTGTGGGTACCGGGGGAACGACCTCAGGACCTCGCGCGCCAACAGGCGCCCGTACCGCTGAGCGATATCACCGGCCCCTTTTTCGTATGTGGGTTCCGGGAGTCGAACTTGGGCCCTCGCGCTTGCAAGGCAGGCGCTTACGCCGCTGAGCCATCTCACCGGCCCCTAATCAGCTGATCTTATGTGGCCTGAGGGTCCCAGACCATCACATCGCTGGCCTTGAGGACAATGGTACACCATCTGATATGGGGGGGCACGAAGGAGGTGGTCGGCAGTGTCCCCTCTGAAGGATGGCTGTGGGGGGTGGACTCCTGAAGAGCCCAGAGCATAGCTGAGGTGATGACGGCCTGTGGGCTCCCCCTACCCTGGGTGGATGGGCAGATGCCTGGTTGCCAGGAAAGGCAACGGGGTGGGTCACTACTCACCAGATGCTGGACAGGTCTCGGGGGCCACAGGTACCAGTGGCTGGACGTGGCTTAGCAGGGCGCTGGCACTGGCATTTATCCTGCTGCCAGTGAGCGGATTAAGACTGCTCTGTGATGCCACACTAATGGGATTGTTGGGCCCCCAAGGATTCTGGGGGCAGGCAGAGGGCTGAAGTGTGGTCAGGGGCCTGAGGAAGGACACTTGGCAGGTTGCTGAGACAAGGAGGCAGGTGTGATCCCGAATAGCCTATGGATGGGTCTCTCCCTTCAGAAGCCACACAGCCATCTTCCACTTGACTCTGGCCAGTAGCTCCCCCCTCCCCCCACTCTGAGTCCTGATCGCTGAAGAACTCACCTCTGTGGCTCCTCGTGCTGCGTAGCCCAGCCCCTCTCCATTTCTTTGGTCTCAGATTTAATCCCTGCCTCTTGCCCTGACCCCAGAGCCTTTGCACCTGCATCTCTATGTGGTAGTTTCTGTGCCTCTCCTCTCCCGCCTAGCTCCCTCTTCTGGGGCCTCCAGAGCTCTGCCCAGTGTTACTTCTCAGGGCAGCATCTTAGGCTAGACCAGGTTGCCTTTCCTGGCAACCAGGCATCTGCCCATCCACCCAGGGTAGGGGGAGCCCACAGGCCGTCATCACCTCAGCTATGCTCTGGGCTCTTCAGGAGTCCACCCCCCACAGCCATCCTTCAGAGGGGACACTGCTGACCACCTCCTTCGTGCCCCCCCATATCAGATGGTGTACCATTGTCCTCAAGGCCAGCGATGTGATGGTCTGGGACCCTCAGGCCACATAAGATCAGCTGATTAGGTGGCACCAGTCACAGGATTTCCATGGGATCTCCCTCTCCCTCACACTCATGGTGTTTGTATGTGTAGATGATTCCTGGGTTAATCTTTGTATCCCAAAATGGAGGCGAATGAGCTGGATGGATTTCTACTAGTTTCTGAGTCCAGCCCGGGGACTTCACAGGTGCTCAGTAGGGAGCTCCAGGCTGAATGGATGACAACGAGATCCCAGCCAGTGTGGCGGAGCCAGTGAGCTAAGAGGCTCTACACACAGGAGGTGGCTTGCCCTCTAGCAAGGGGCAAGGCCAATGGCTTCTCCTGGGGGACATCTCACAACTCACTGGCCTGTCCCAACTGTTGAACTCTCCATAATAAGGCTGGTTTCATGGGGTCCAGTGAATACAATAGATGTAAACATAGATGCATACACATAGAAAACACAGATCTCATCCTTTGTATTTCTTATTTTATTTTTTTTATTTCAAGACAGGGTCTTGCTAAGTTGCTAAATTGCACAGGCTGGGCTTGAACTTGCAATCCTCCTGCCTCAGTGTCTATGTGCCTCTTTTTCTGTTTTTACAGTTCTGGGGACTGAACCCAGCGCTTCATACATCCCAAGCAGGCACTCTACCACTGAGCTACATCCTCAGTCCTTTTTAAAATAAAAAAAAAAAAATTTGGGACAGGATTCTTTTTTTTTTTTTTTTTTTTTTTTTTTGTGGGTACCGGGGGGTCGACCTCAGGACCTCACGTGCCAGGAGGCACCTGTGCCGCTGAGCAATATCACCGGCCCCTTTTTTGTATGTGGGTTCCGGGAGTCGAACTCGGGCCCTCGCGCTTGCAAGGCAGGCGCTTAAACCGCTGAGCCATCTCACCAGCCCAAGGGACAGGATTCTTGCTCTGTGGTGCACAGTGGCCTTGAACTCACTCTGTAGCCCATGCTGGCCTCAAACTCTCAGCAATCCTCCTGCCTCAGCCTCCCCAAAGTGCTGGGATTACAGGTGTATACCATGCCAGGCTTGCTTTTTTCCTTTTTAAATTTTATTTTTTTATTTTTAAGACAGTCTCACTGAGTTGCCCAGGTATCCTTGAATTTGTGATCCTCCTTCCTCAGCTTCCTGAGGAGCTGGAATTATAGTCATCCACCAGCCAGCCTGAGTCTGTTCCTTTATTTCTTTGATAAATCCCTTTACAGTGCCCACAAGTTTAGGAAGCCCTGAAACACACCAAGCCCTACCACACTGCCCTCTGTGGAAAATCTTTCCAGCCATTTCTGAATGTGTGTGAGTTAGGGCTAGCCTAGCTGTTCCCTGATGGTCTACGTCTAATAGATAAAGTCACCACTTTTCGGGGCCCACCTGGGGCTGAGTGTGTTTCCAGACCATGTACATCAGCCTTCCAAGATGCCAGCCTGACCTAAGGGTGTTTTATGCCCACTAATAAGGCATCTACCTTATGGTCTCATGGTACTGTTGTCACAGATCCTTGTTACAGAAAACAAGGTACATGGGAAGGGCCTGTGTATCAGCCAAAATCCCTCATGAAATCATTTTACAATCCTAGCTTTTCTCTTAAATGAGGAGACAAAATAGGTATACATATGCTTAATCCCAGCCCTGAACAGACTACTTGCAATCACAGCCTGGAATTGTTCGGGAAGGGGTTGGGGTGGGAAAATTTCCATGAAATGGGGGAGAGGGGTGGGCACTGAGGACCCTAAGATAAAGTTCTGCCTTGGGTCATGGTGGCCAGGACCATAGCTCAGAACCAGGCTGGTTCTTGGTAACTGGCCCTGAGGTTGGTGCGCCTGGATTCCTGGTCCTTCCAGGGTCACCTGCTTTGGCAGTCTCGGCCAGGTAGGTTGGAAGAACAGGTCTGAGCAGTATCCAGGCTCCTATGGGCTGACCACAGTATCTAGCTGGTAGGAAGGGGGTCTCTCTAGGACCCCAGCAGGGATTGAGGGCAGCTGGATGGATGGGGGTCCTTCCCAGAGTGCTTGCTGAGGGCTTTCCTGCAGGTGACCAGGTGGCCCTCTCCCAGGTACATGCAAAGTGTAGGCAGAGCTGACCTTCAGTGTGACATTTGGGATGCTGGGACCTGGAGGAGCATCACTTAGACATTCAGGTAGATGGGGTCTTATTTCACCCTCGCAGGCTGGTGAGGGCTGCAGCTGCTCGGCAGGTGTATCGTACTAACTGGTACCCATTTTCTTTGATAAGGCATACAGGCCTTACGGACATTAAACACCTCCTGTTCAACCACTATGGAGAATGTATTTATTTTCAGAAAAAGTCAATAAACAATTGCACCTATTGGTTGTGAACAAAGGTGGCCACTGCTGCTTCCTGAGCAAGAGCCGCAGGGTTGGTGTCTCTGTCCAAAGTGAGGGTGTCTCAGCCAGGCTGGCTCAACCACCACCACGTGTACGGAGCTGGATCTCCATCCTGAGGAAGGCCTTGAGGTTCTCGTCAGCCACGTGCTCCTCCAGCGCAGCCAGGGCCCGCTCCCCACCATCCTGGTAATGCTGCAGCAGTGCCTCCGCATACTCCACCCATACACAGTTGGGGCAGCCGCTCATGCAGCAATTTGTGGGGGGCTGGAGCTCAGGTGGCAGAGGGTAAAAGGGCTCTGAGGGGCCCCCACTGGGCAGGGAGGCCTTGGGCTGCCTGGTGCTGTCTGCACCTGCTTGAGAGCTCCTCTCCACGTGCTCCATGCCTGACTCTCTTCCATTATCACCAGCCCCCGCTCGGCCATGGTGCCTGTGAGGAACACTGCCTCCTCCAGGAAGGCTGGGGCAGCAGTTCCAGCTGGAGAGCCAACGAGCCCCCTGAAGATGCAGATAAACATTATTCTCAGGGAAGATGGAAAGGCCTGTCCTGTCCCCCTGATTCTGGGGATCTTTCAGTCCTGTTGCTGAAGGAGAGGTGACTCCATGTCCTCACCTTCCCCACTTCCACAGGACCTTAGACCAGTTAGCTCACCTCTCTAGACTCAGTTTCCCCATCTGTAAAATGAAATCAAAATAAAGAAGACATGGCATGACTCGCGAGAAGTGCTAAGTTCAGGGCCACGTGTTGGGTGTGCATTCAGCAGATGGGCTCCCGGCCTCAGGACTGCCTCTTCCAGTCTAGCCAGTGCGGGTAAGCCCTATCCCCTCCTCAGATGGACCATTCTGACGAATCGCATCACCTTTACCCTACTTCGCGGTCACATAAGACGCCCAAGGCTTTCAGGTCTCAGACTCTAACCCCGGCAACCTCGGGTCTCCCCCGCCCCCGAATTCGCCCCAGCTACCCGCCACCGGCTTCCCCTATAGACCACTCATTTACAAGCTCCGGCGGGCGCACAGCTCCTCCGCGCAGCCCAGCCTCAGGGTCCAGAGGGCTTGCAAACAGGAGGCGCTGAGTAGACGCCCTGAACGCGAGGGGCTCAGGGGCTAGCTGGCCTTCCCAGACGTGGGGTGGTTCGGACTCCACGTCCTCAAGCCCCCCACCCCCAGCCTGCCAGTACTTGCCGAGCCGCGTACGGCAGCGCCCACTGCCCTGCCCGCCCGGGCGACGCTCCGCGCTAGCATAGCCGCGGCGAGCTGGGAGCGGCTGGGCCCGCCCAATCCCAGCGAAGAGAAGCCGCAGCGACCCAATGGGCGTGGGGCTGGGCGCAGGAAGCGGAAGTAGCGCTTGTGCGCGGGGCCGCTCGGGAGGGCGGAAATGGCTTCGCTCTCAAAGCGGCCGCTGTGGTGATGGCGGGTGCTGGACGGCGAGCGGAGGCCCCACCAGGGTCGGCGGGACCAGGGAAGCCGGGACGGCCGCAAGCGCGGCGGCGGTGGCAGCAGCCGCCGCGAGGGCAGCAGAAATGCTGGGCCCCGCGGCCGGGGCAGTGCAGGTGGGTAGCGACCTCGGAGGAGCGGATTTGTCAGCGAGCTCTGCAGCACACACTCGGAGTGGGCTCACGGCCTCCTCGATGGTGCCTTGGCCCACTCCCTGCGAAGATCCGTTGAATGTGTGGAGACATGAATGAATCTGGTTTTGGCTGTGCTCCGTCCCCAATATGAGGCCAGCAGTCCCAGGCTCCGCTGGTTTTCGGGGCGCCTTTCGCCGCAGCATGCTTGGAGAAAGCAGATCAGGGGACGGGGTGAGAGGAGCGGGCTTTCTCCCTGCCCGATCCGTGGTCCCGCTGCTCCTCTTTCCAGGCTTGGCCGCCTTTTCTGATTCTGCTTATTTTACTTGGGACGGGTCTCACGCCCCGTGTTTTCTTTCCCAGCAAAGAAAAGAAGAAAGTGAATTGCAAGCCTAAGAACCAGGATGAACAGGAAATCCCTTTCCGGCTCCGAGAGATCATAAAGAGCCGTGAGGAGATGAAAAAACCCCTCAGTTTCAAGAAGAGAAAGAAGGAGGGTATGTGTGGGCCTCTGCTTGGTGACAGCAGCTTTGTGTGTCTGAATCCCCCCAGTTGCCTAAATACTGTACTTCATAGCGTTTCAGGCAGAGGAAACATGCCAAGTCCGTACCGAAGGAACAGGGCAAGGAAAGCAGGACTGAGGGAAGACCAATGCCACCAAAACCATAGCAGGGGGTGATATCAGTGTGGTTCCAGGGGAGACTAAATAAAGGAGAAGCCCCTGCAGGGTGGGGGGACAGCTTAGGGGACCCTCAGAAGCAGGGGGAAGAAGTGTTGATTTTTTTTTTTATCTTTCAAAGTAATGGAGATCCATCAGGGGGTTTTAATGGTGATGACCAGTTTATATTTACTTTGAGGACAGATCACATGATGAGTGAGTGGATACAGCTCACCAGTGAGGCTGTTACCAGTGAGAAGTGATTCCTTGGACCAGGTTTTAAGCAACAGGCAGAGAGAAGTGGGTGGATTTGGGGATTTAAGGAAGAAAATTGATCAGGCCCCTCTGAAAAGCTTGCCTTTCTCATTTCCTATCCCAGTGTCTGAGTTTGGCCTCATGCCACTCTGGGTATCTTCGACAACGGTATCAACATGCTTGTACATTTTTATGTGTATACATATTTGTTTTTCCAAATCGATTTTACAGCAATGCTGTTTTATAATTTACGTTTAAATTTTAACCTTTTCACCAAAGAGATGATGAAATAAAAAGCTAAGAAAGGGGGTTAGAGGAGATATGCAGAGATGCTGCACAAGTGCCTTATCACAGAGCTGTATCCCCAGCCCCAGATGGCATATTTGTGAATTGTGCTGTATTGAATTAGTACTTCATTTTGTTAAATTATTTTAAAAACACATAGGAAGCTGGGGATGTAGCTCCATAGTAGAGTGCTTGCAGAGCATGCTTAAGGCCCTGAGTTGGATCCCCAGCCCTGGATAAAAATCATTTGCGTGCGTGCATGTGTGTGTGTGTGTGTGTGTGTGTGTGTATGCGCACTCACATATGTGGTAAAGTCAAATGGTTCTGAGAGGTATGAAGTGAAATGTGAGCCTCCCTATCTATAAACTCTGGTCCTTCCTCCTGAAAGAAATCATTGTCCATTTTCTCTATAACCTTTCCTGGAGAGATATTATTCATATTTTCACAGGTTTGTGATGTAAAACCTCTTCCTTCACCCTATGTATTGTTTTATGGCTTGTGTTCATTTATAGGGTCTTTCCACGTCCATATCCGTAGCTCTGTTGGGCTTGCTTCAGTAGCTGGGTAATGAAATTTGTGGATGAGCAGAGGAAAGTCATTCATCCAGACACTTTTGGGTGGTCATTTAGGTTTCTCTTTGGTTTTTTCAGTTGTGCCGTAGTGGATGTCTTTGACACATACCAGCTATGAGGTCACCTCTATAGGAATGACCTGAACTGGGCATTTTAGATCCCCTTTGGCTGCCGCATCCAGCACAGCTCTTGAAACTTCGGAGGAAGTACAGCGGGGGTAAAGAAAGACAGGAATCAATATTCAAAAGCTGAGGTTAGGTGGAGCCCTCTCTCCTGATGGGAGAAAGCGAACTGCCCAGCTCCTGCCGTGTGTTTATTTATACCATCAGCTTTATACTTATTCAGCATATGAATAAGTTCATGGAGAGTTTAAGGGAGGGTAGAATCTGGGACAGGAAGAATATCTAATGTGTTAGCAGAATAGTTAGCATGTCTTAGTGGCTTCATGAGAAACAAGGGAGAAAACTGTCTGTGTTATTTCAAGTGAAGGTCAGGTCACTATGGCAACAGCTCCCTGAGCTCTCATGGGGCCCTGCCAAACTCATGAGAGGCAGTGGCCTTGTCCTAGATATCCGAGGTACAGACAGCTTCGCTCCCAGCAGACAGCTTTGCTCCCAACATTTGGCTGCTTCCACTTGAGCCTGGTCTCCTCTTTCTATTGTCTTGGGAGGGGACATGAGCTTGGATCACTTGGCTGGCACCATCTATTCCCTCCTGACTCTGATGCCGCACCTTTTCTGGGGTCCTCCTTTGTCTTTAGCCCAGGTGGCCTTCAGGAACACTCTGGAGAAGGAAGCAAAGGGACCGGAGCCGGATATCATGGTTCCCAAGTTCAAGCAGAGGAAGGGGGAGTCTGATGGGGCTTACATCCAGCGCATGGAGCAGGAGACCCAGCATGTCCTGTTCCTCAGCAAGAACCAGACCAGCCGGCAGCCAGAGGTGCAGGCAGCTCCCAAGAAGGAGAAATCTGAGCGGAAAAAAGCGTGAGTCAGAGGCAAGAGGGGTCAAGGTGTGCCTGGAAGTCCCAGGGAGGCAAGGCTGTGGGTTCTGCAGCAACAGCATTTTGTTGCCACATCAGCCCTTACCTACCCTTAATTCAGGAAGACCAAGGGAAGAAGCTAAAGTCCTGGTAAGGGCAGAGCTCAGTGGGGTGGGGGTGGGGGACTCAGCTCATGCCAAGACCTTGCTTTGTTTTTGATTTTCTCTGGAAGAGCATGAGGGCTTCAGGGGCCAGTCGTCCACCTTGGGCTGGGTACTAGCTACTGGGATGTCCCTGAGGGAATCAGTATTGTACAGGGATCCGGGTGAAGCTGACACGCAGCCCTGGCCTGCACCTAGATTGAGGTTGTTTCCAATGTTCTCCTTCCTGGTCCAAAAGAGATTCCAGAGCCTTTGGCTTGGTCATTTGTACAAGTTCTATGACTGCTCAGCCTGCTGTTCACATCTGTAAGATATATCAAGATAATGTCACTGTGATGAAGTTTAGTTGTGCTCCTTGTACAGTTACTAAGGATGGTGTCCAGCCGGAAGCAAGCCTACCCTCTCCATCCTGCCTTGATTTCCCTCCTGGCCTGTGGGAGGGCAGGGAGGTGGTTTCAACAGGCAGTGTTCTTTCCCTTTTTTTCCCCCAGTACCAGGGATTGAACTCAGGGCCTGTGTAGTGAGCTACATCCCCAGCCCATTTTAAAAATTTTTTACTTTGAGACAGGGTCTCACTAGTTGCCAGGCTAGGCTCAAACTTGCCATTCTCCTGGTTCAGCTTCCTAGAGTGCTGGGATTACAGGTGTACACCACTACACCTGGCTAAGCAGTGCTTTTTGAGATGCCTTAACCACAGCTTTCCAGATTAACCAACCCATGGTTTTTTTTTTTTTTGTGGGTACCGGGGGGTCGACCTCAGGACCTCGCGCACCAGCAGGCGCCCGTGCCGCTGAGCGATATCACCGGCCCCTTTTTCGTATGTGGGTTCCGGGAGTCGAACTCGGGTCTTCGCGCTTGCCGGGCAGGCGCTTAAGCCGCTGAGCCATCTCACCAGCCTCCCAACCCATGGTTTTGTCAGAGTTAAAATAGCTGGGTGTGGTGGTGCATGCCTGTAATCCCAGCACTCGGAGGCTGAGGCGGGAGGATCGCCAGGAGTTCAAGGCCAGCCTGGGCTACCCAGTGAGTTCAATGCCAACCTCAACTACATAGTGAGACCCAGCCTCAAAAACAAACAAAATAACAACAATAAAAAAGTTAAGATAAAAATTGCTACAAGCTGCTAATTTTTCCTCTTTGCTGGCACAGGGAAGATGTATCTTTTTTTTTTTTTTTTTTTGAGACAGGGTCTCACTGTGTAGTCAGGCTGGCCTTGCAAACTTGAGGTGATCCTCCTGCCTCAGCCTCCCAAGTGCTGGATTATGGGCACGAGCCACCATGCTTGGCTAGGATGTATCTTTTTGATTCTGTAAGATCCGCAGGGTGGATAGCTTGTAGAGTCTCCCTGTTTCTGAGTTCTCGAAGTACCTGTAGTCATATTAGGCAAGAAAATTATGTCCTAGAAAACTCAGTTCACATATAGCCTAAAGTCACAATGGTCTCCAAGCTTATCTTTTTTTTTTTTTTTGTGGGTACCAGGGGGTCGACCTCAGGACCTCGCGCGCCAGCAGGCGCCCGTGCCGCTGAGCGATATCACCGGCCCCTTTTTTCGTATGTGGGATCCGGGAGTCGAACTCGGGCCCTCGCGCTTGCCAGGCAGTCGCTTATGCCACTGAGCCATCTCACCGGCCCTCCAAGCTTATCTTAAGACCTCAGAATTCACAGTCCCCGTAAGTCCCTACGACACGTCTCTGGGGCTTTGGAAGGCGACTTGGTTGCAGCAGCACAGCCGGCACTTGGGGCGGGATGGTTCTCTACAGTATGGTTGTCCTGTGCATTGTAGAGCGTTTGGCAGCTCCCTATCCTGTCCAGTGTTACAGCCCAGTGTCCACAGGCGTTATCAGATGTTCTCTGGGGCTGACAACCACTCACTGGGAACTCTCAAAGGGTCTGGTGGATGCAGAGCTCACTCTGATGGAGAGTTGTAGCTTTGGGGATGGTGAAGAGTATGGGGACTGACAGTGGCTGCCAGGGCTCAGGTCTTATCTTTGCCCCTGGGCACATCTCAAGGGTGGGGTGGCCCCTGCCGCCTCCTGCTTGGGGTGAGCGGTTAGGAATTTGGAAGGCATCATGCTTTCTTCCCAGGTTCCAGAAACGGCGACTGGATAAAGCCCGGCAGAAAAAGGAGGAGAGGGCAGTGGAGAGGCTGGAGCAGGAGCTACTGCAAGGTAGCCCTTCCTAAAGTGGCTCTGTCCCTTCAGACCTGAGCCTCCTCTTCCCACCAGCCCCCTTAGTTCCCCGAGTCCACAGCCGGCAGGCTAGCAGATGAGTCCATGTTCTGCATCCTGGCCTTGGGGGCAGGGAGCGTGGGGATTTGAGGGTGGCAGGGGCTGTGGGCACCAGGGCCAAGGTGATATGTAGGCAGCAGACCTTTGTCCCCTCTCTTCCTCCAGACACCGTGAAGTTTGGAGAGGTCGCCCTACAGCCACCAGAGCTGACTGCCCAGCCCAGGAGGAGCACAAGCAGGAACGCGGTATGCAGGGTCTAGGTGTACAGGAGGTGGCAGAGTTACCAGTCTTTTTCCAGAGCTGCCAGGTAACGAGAGCCAAGACCAGAGCTTGTGTCTGCTGTACGGTATGCCCTAGCACCTCACTGGACTGAGAGCTGTTGACAGTTGCAGCCCTTGCCATCGCCCCCTGGCCCCCCCGTGTCTTACCCTTCCGTCTCTCTTCCTCAGCCTGGCAAGAAGTCGCTGATGCTGAAGATGCTTTTGAGCCCTGGCAGTGTGTCCCAGAAGTCTCAGGGCACCTCAGTGGCCTGGCAGCGGATTGTGGACGGGGAGCGGGAGCGGGCTGTGCAAGCCTACCGGGCCCTGAAGAAGCTGCGACAACAGCAGGGGGTGTCGCCACCACAGCCGCTGGGCCACACTTCCCAGAGGAAGCCTGAGGTACATCTGTGATGGAGAGACTCGAGAGCCTGGTACCCCTGGAAACTGGCTGGGGCTTGCCACACCTGAGCCAAGGAGAGACGGCAGATCCTTTTCCGGACCGTGGCCCACACACCAGCTCTCAATGTGGAGGGGCTCCAGCTCTTTTCTCTGATTGTTCCCCCTAAAGATTGCCCTTTCCGGGCCGGTGAGATGGCTCAGCGGCTTAAGCGCCTGCCCGGCAAGCGCAAGGGCCCGAGTTCGACTCCCGGATCCCACATACGAAAAAGGGGCCGGTGATATCGCTCAGCGGCACGGGCGCCTGCTGGCGTGCGAGGTCCTGAGGTCGACCCCCCGGTACCCACAAAAAAAAAAAAAAAAAAAAAAAAGATTGCCCTTTCCCAGTGACCACTGAGGGGGCTGTGTCTTGCACAGGGCTACTCCCCCATAGACTGGGGCCAGTGTCTTATTTCTGAGCCTAGCTTCATTCTGCAGCAGAAAAGTCCAGGCTCAGGGAATCCAGGGCCACCTTAGGAAGAACACAGTCCTAAAATCCTGACTCAACACCAGTTAATTAGTGAGACTGCTGATGTAGGTCCGTTCAGCATTAAGAGGCTCCCTCAGTGTCAGCCCAAGCAGGGGCCAGGCAGGGCGGGTCAGCAGGCCAGTGGGAGAACAGGCAGATGCCAGGGTATAGTTGGCCCCTAGACCACCTATGGGGTCTTCAAAGGGAGCCAGGACTCCAGCCCACCTGTTAGTGGGCCCCCCCAGAGGCAGGAGAACCTTAGCCCAGATTTGGTTGGGATAGAGACAAACCCAGAGGGAAGGAGTAGGTCTGGGACCCACCTAACAGGTCTTTGGGAAATGGGGCAGGCAGAGAGGCCGGGGTGGAACCTCCCTGGGACTCTGGTTAGGCAGTAGGGCTGGTGAGAGCACTTGCCCAGGGCAGGGCCTTACTGGGTTCAACCACCAGTGCCAAAGGAAGGAGCACCCAGCCCTCAGCACCAGGTGAACTAAAGCAGAGGTGTGAAGGCCTCTGGGACCACAGATGTCCCCGCTATCCTGCCACCAAGAAGGTGCTCTCGGAAATCTCAGCAAGTCCCAAGTCTGCCGGGAGCACTGTAAAGTACTAGAGTTTTGTGTGATCTTTTAATCCCCTTTCCCAAGTTTGCAGTTTCCAGAAGGAAGTTTATTAAGCTTTTTGCTATTTGTGAAATCAGGGCTGTTAGCCTCTGAAGTAATTTTTGCTACCTTGTGACACTCGGTGGTGGCTCACCCACCTGGGTGACTGGGATGGGCACAGCTGATTTGAGTTATACCTGGTGGCACTCAGGGCCTCACTCAGGCCGACTAGAGAAGTGCAAGTTCAGATGACACTTGCCACCTGGGAAGTTTGAATCAGGACACTATTGGGCCAGAGCACAGGCAGTGTCAATGACAGTGCCAGTGTCTACCTCCATTCCAGAGGCCATGTGACCTTCCATCTGAGGCCTGTGATGGACCGCCTCTGCGGCTTGGATTAAGGGTCTCTTTGCCTCTTGTGCTTCCTCTAAGCCTTCCTGTCATGTGGATCTTGGCAGGCTCCTGTTCTGACTCTCTGCAGTGCACCTGACCCTGCCCTTCCTGTCTGGTATGGCAAGACCATGAAGCATCTGGTGTTCCTTACTCAGGGCCTTTTTTTTTTTTTTTTTTTTTTGAGATAGAGTCTCGCTATGTAGTGCATCCTGGCCTTGAACTCACTATGTAGCCCAGGCTAACCTTGAACTCACAGCAATCCTTCTACTTCAGGTTCCTGAGTGCTGGGTTTGCAAGTGTGTGCCACCACGCCCAGCATTTTTTTAAAAATTAGTATATTTATATAAAACAGATTCATTTTGGGAAATTGATACATGCATTTAACATATCTTGATTATTTTCAATCCTGTACCCCTCTGGGCCTGGTCTTTGCAGCTGTCCTGGGCTCTGACACCTGGGTACTCTTGCTATGTCTCTGAGCCAGTCTGGGAATACTGACAGCCAGGCAGTGGCACTGGTACTGTGCGATGTCAGTACTGACTCAGTGCCTTGAGGTGTCCATGTGGAAATCAGATCTGGGTGGTGGGAAGTAGGGTACCCCAGTCCTCCCACAGAATCAGACCACCTTGCCCTCACTGGGACCCAGCCGGCTGCAGGCTGAAGCCCAGGCTGGGGCCTTGAACGTTCCCAGGCATGATAAAGGTGTTTGGTTTGTTGCCCAAAACACTGAAGGAACCTAGTATGGTCCTCAGGTTCCCCTAAAATGGGCCTTGCATGGAGCCCTTGGTGTGCGTCCTTTCTCTGGAACCGGACCTCAGAGGGCTTGGGGCGCTCCCTCGTGGGAACCTCCCTGCTGCTGCTGTTGGGGTGCTCCGAGTGCAGGTTCAGCAGACAAAACAGTATGAGGCCATTCGCCCATCTGGCTTCAGCCGCCCCTGTGGCATGACGTCTGGCAGGGTATGAATGCGGCCTGTGCTTCCTCTGCCAGGGAAGCATGTGGGGCCTGCCTCCCAACCTCCTCCCTGTGGCCCTGCCCTTCCCTTCCTAGGCATCCCTTCCCCCTCCTGCCTCCCAACTGATGAAAATGCTGAGGGTGGGCCTTTGGGGACATGGGACACCTGTGGGAGGCTGAGATTCAGCAGATCCAAGAGGTGCAGACAGCCGGAGCAATGGGAGGAGGGGGGCAGCTAAGCAGGGCTGAGGTAGGACCTGGAAGGGCTCAAGCAGTGCAGCCCAGTAGCACCAGCAGCTGTGGGGACTGGTGAGAGGCTGCACGCGTGGGCTTATCCTAGTCCCGAGAGTCTTAACTCCTAGTCCTGGGGGTAGGGCCCACGGTCTGGAGGAGGTTTGGGTACACTTCCCAGTCCGAGGCCCACTGAGCTGGAGAAGGGTGATGCTGAATGTAACGAGCTCCTCTGGGGGTCTAAGTGGAACCCCAGCATTCTGTTCAACTCTGAACAAAGTATTTGTGTGGCATTTTTGCAGGGGGTGGGGGACCAGCACCTTCATCACTTTCTTAGGAGGACCATGACCCCAAAATGATTAAGAGCTGGGCACAGCAGTCCATTCCTGAAACCCCAGCCACTCGGGACGCTGAGAGAGAAGGGTGAGTTCCAGGCCAGTCTTGGGAAACCTAGTGAGGCCTTACCTTAAAGCAGGCCGGGAGGGGTGGGGATGGGGGTGCTAGGGATGTAGCTCAGTGCTCCTCAGGTTCAATCCTCAGTACTGCCAACGAACATCTTACAGCCTGAAACAGTTCACCAAAGCAGGCTCCCTTCCTAGCCAGCAGTGGCTCCCAAGTAATCAGTAGTTCCTACTGCAGCTCAGCAACAGAATCCTTTTTTTTTTGGTACCGGAAATTGAACTCAGGACCTTGTGCTTGCCAGGCAGGCACTTGTGCCACTGAGCTACATCCCCAGCCCCAAGCAATGGAGTCCAGAAAAACCCAATTCAGATGTTACAGGAATTGCTGTAGTCCTGGTGCCATGAAGTAAGGCACTGCGACCCTAAAACCGGTTGCCAGCCGGAAGCACAGGCTGTCTCTCTTCCTGTGGTTCCGGAAGCCTGTTCTCAGACTCAGGATCACTGTGTCTCATCCACAGACTTTCCAGGAAAGGCCATGCCCAGCCAAAGGAGCATTACTCCAGGTGATGACAGATAGGTGCAAGATGTCAAGCAGCAGCTACGGCCTCTGCTGCAGGCTTAGCGACCTATCTAAATAGCGGTATTGTCCCGATTGGGCCATATTCTCATACCCCATGGCAGAAATATGGTGAGGCAGAGGTCCCAGTGATGTCCCATGAGGCAGGCCAAGCCTGTCTGCTCAGAAGGGCAGATTCTACCACTGGTGGTGACCCAAGCACCAAGCACAGAGTGGCCAGAGTCACTGCACATGACCTGGGGTAGGCTGGTTGTCCCTCTGTGCTAGACAATCAGGTGTCTGAGCACCTGGGCTCTACACCATTCGGAGCTGGGTGGCCCTCCCAGCACCAGCCTGTTTCTGAAATGCCAGGAAACACACCATGTTAGGCCAAGGGTGAGGGTGAGCATGGGAGTCGGGAGGGTCTGACTGGGCTGAAGCGGGCTTCCAGCTAGCAGAAGCTCAAGAACTGCATGGGGGGAAGCCTGGATGCATTAGTGCTAACTCTAGCTGGGATCCTTACACACTCAGCTGAAAAATGGGATGAATTTCACTCTAAAGAGATTTTTCTAACACTTGGCAATTTTAATCAGGCTTTGCTTAAGTCTTCTGAAATCAGGGGCCCAGAGAGAGCCAATTATTTTAGATCCCATGCCAATCACTTTTCGTCCCAATAATACCTGAAGCAGAAAAAGAGGTTCATTTAGCTCACTGTTGTGGAGGTTTGAGGGCATGATGCTGGCACCAGCTCAGCTCTGAAGCCCTCTTGGGGGAGCTGCATGGCAGGTGGCAATGCAAGAGTGCATGGGAGCAAGTGGGCACCCTTTAGCTACATGGGGGCTAAACCACATAGAGTTTGAAATCTGCAAGGAGCTACCATCAGGGATCAGTGTGAAACCCAGAGGTATGGCACTTGTCATTTGGGCTTTGAGCTGAAGACTGGAAGGGTCTCAGAAACAGGTCTCAGCCAGGTGTGGAAGCTGCGCCTGGAGGATCGCTACAGGTTTGAGGCCATCCTGGGCTACACAGTGAGTTCAAGTCCAGCCCGAACTACACAGGCAGACCATGTCTCCAAAAAATAGAAAATAGCCAGGCGTGGTGGCACACACCTGTAATCCTGGCACTGTGGAGGGAGATGCAGGAGGACTGTGAGTTCAAGGCCAACCTGAAATGCATAGCGAGACCCTGTCTCAAAAAACACCCAAAATAAATAAAGGAAACAAAGTCTCCCTGGCCTTCTCTCATGTCCTCATCCCTGCTCCCCATCCCACCCCAAAGTGAGTCACAGAAACCAGAATTCTTAGTTAAGGCAAATAATAGAAGGCAAAGTCCCTGCCCCAAAAGCAAGTCACAAAATTTAGAAGTCATTCTCTTCATTCTCCTTGATGACCTTTATTTTACAGGGATCCTACCCATACACAAGGGAAGGAATGCTAGAGACCAAGAAGGATCTTTACCCCCCCCCCCATATCTATTAGCATTAGATAACTCCCTACTGGCCAATTGCATTTCTTTTTTTTTTTTTGGTCTTTTAAAAACAGGGTCTCAGGGCCGGTGAGATGGCTCAGCGGCGTAAGCGCCTGCCCAGCAAGTGCGAGGGCCCGAGTTCAACTCCCGGAACCCACATACGAAAAAGGGGCCAGTGATATCGCTCAGCGGCACGGGCGCCTGCTGGCGCACGAGGTCCTGAGGTCGACCCCCCGGTACCCACAAAAAAAAAAAAAAAACAGGGTCTCACTGTGTAGTGCAGGCTGGCCTCGAACTCAAGGCGAACTCGTGGCCTCAGCCTCCCAAGTGCTGGGATTACAGGGGTGCACCATCATGCCCAGCTCTCACTATGTATTTTTTATTTGTTTGAGACAAGATCTTATTATGCAGTTCAGGCTGGCCTTGAACTCACTGGTAGTCCAGGCAGCCTTGACCTCACAGCAATCCTCCCGCCTCAGCCTCCCAAGTGCTGGAATTACAGGCATGCCCCTCCACATTTTGTTTGGTTTTGTTTTTGTGTTTTTTTCACTATGTAGTTTAGTTCAGGCTGACCTTGAACTCACTATGTAGCCCAGGCTGGCCTCAAACTTGCAGTGATTCTCCTGCCTCAGGCTCCCGAGTACTGGGATAATAGGTATGTCCCACCAACCTGGCCCAATGGCATTTCCACATGGCTGTCCATCCTCACTCAACCTGAGCATTGTAAAAACTGTTCTCCCTGGGTTTTCAGATCTTCATTCATGAAGGCTCTCATGCCATGCAAAACTTTGATTTAAAAAGCCTGTTAATGCTTGGTCTTTTGTCACATAGTGTCAGCTGTGACCACACCTTCCTGCCCCTGCAGTGCCAATGAGAAAGGGACTGAGACAGTCCATAACTGTGGGGTGAAACATGATGATTGGCGTAGCATGTCCGAGAAGGTGTTTCTTGGAAGGAGTCCCAGTGGCACCACCGCAGGATGACACCAGGACACCCAGCCACCTGTAGGTCTGTCCTCTCCCAGCTCTGGGAATAGTCTTTTTTTCAGAAGCCAGGTGTCAGCAGCTTCTGTACTCTGGGTATCTCAGTGTACCCTCTGATGCAGCTCAGCAAGGAGCCCTATCATCTACAGCTATGTTGAATTGTTCTGCCCCTCTCAAAACAAACCATCAGGAGTCAAGCAATGCCATCCTCTGCCTCCTGGCCACCTGGTGGGTCAGCCACACTTTTCCACTTGTCAGCTGGTGGTTCTATGCTGGTCCTGGAGCCAGCGCAGTACCCCAGACAAGCCAGTGCCTTTGTGGGCGCTGATTTCTGCTACGGTGATGTTCTGCTTGGCACAAGCAATGATGTCTGGAAGCCTGATTAATGACCGAATCTCCTCCATGGTCATGTAGCAGGGTAGGTCACTGTAGTTAAAGAGGTGCCATCAGAGTGGTGGCTGTCACAAACCTGCCCAATCCCTGGATGTACCCCCTCATTCTCAACTCATGTACTTGGCTACACCCCAGAAAGCTTCTCCCTGGGATTCTTCCCAACCCCCCTCCCACCGGCCACATGTTCCTCTTAGCCTGTAGACCCATACATTTTATTGAAGAGAATCAGGACTGACGCATTTGCAAGTTGTTCTGCGGAAAGGAGACCCAAGAGCTGCACGCAGGATGCAGAGAGCTGGGTGGGGTTAGAGGCATCCATCATGAACTGGGGAAGAAGAAAAACATCAGCAACATGCAGTGATGGAAGAGAGTCCTGGCCAACCTCCTTACCTGGGCATTTTACACCTGGCTCAGGAAGAGGACAATGATGTTTGCAGTACTGGGGATCAAACTTAGGGCCTTGAGTGCTAGGCAAGCACTCTTACCACTGAGCTACACCCCCCAGCCCCCACAATAACTTTTAAAAAAGGGGCTTTGGGACTACTCAAAAGCAAGAGAAATGAGTTGTATGGGGATGACCTGGTGTCGCTTGTTTGTTTCCATCTACATGGAAGTCTGTATCTTGTGGTCATCAATTCTCCATCTTAGAACTTGGGGTATGGGCCTTGCCAGAATGGGACCAACTACAGAGATAGAAATCTAACATAAATGTAGGGGCCGGGGATATAGCTCAGCGGAACAGCACCTGCCCAGCAAGCTTGAGGTCCTGAATTCGATTCCCAGTTCAAAAAAAAAAGGGGCCAGTGAGATGGCTCAGTGGCCTACGCGCCTGCCTGGCAAGTGCGAGGGCCCGAGTTCGACTCCCGGATCCCACATACGAAACAAGGGGCCGGTGATATCGCTCAGCGGCACGGGCGCCTGTTGGTGCGCGAGGTCCTGAGGTCGACCCACGGTACCCACACAAAAAAAAGAAAAAACCCCCATAAATGTAGGATACACCCATGACCCAATGCCTAAAAGACAGACCACCCTCAGCAAGCCTTCCCAGAGCTGTAACATCAGCTCAAATCACCAGAAATCAGACTGCTACCCATAAGGAAGCAAGTCTAGCCTGGGCCCTGTTTCCTTGACTAGTACTGTCACCACAGAACCCAAACCCCATTCTATGAACAACAGAGTCCAGGATTTGACAGCTCAGGGACATAGACTATTTCCTAAAGGGAGTCCAAGGATTGTGACCCACCAGAAGTGAATGGCAGTTTCCATAGTAACTGGACCAGATGGGGCCCATGCACCCCCCGAGTTCCCGGACGGTGATCTTTCTTGGTGCCATGATGTCAGTAAGGTTGGTGCCCACCTGTGGGAAAACCCACGGTATAAAGAGAGCACAATGCAAGCGTGATCCTGAACTCCAGGACAGCAGTGCACACACAGTTTACTCTGGCTTTAACCCTGGAAGCCCCGTTCTCCAAGGGCTCAGGCCTGAAGACAGGACCGACCACCAAAAAAGACAAAGGCAGTTTCCTGGGATCCCGGACCCACGCCCACCAGGAGGATCTACAGTGGGGGCGACAGAGAAAGAGGTCTGTTGGGCGCAGAGTGGGAAGTGCCAGCAGGAGGACGACCCGGGTGCCCCGCCAGGCTCCGCTCGGTCTAGTGGCAGGACTTCAGGTCTCGGAGATTCCGCTCCCTGCTCCCCGAGGCTGTCCAGATCACACCGACCGGCGGCACCGCGGCTTCCCCTCGGAGGAGCCTGAGGCGTTTTGCAAGCCGAAAAGGTGGCCCTTCTTCGATCCGCGAGGGGCGGCAACCTACCGTGGGTCGCGTAGGAGGAGGGTCCCCCAGGTCGTCCTTGCCATCTCGGGAGCACAGCTGTACGGGTGGTCAAGGACCTGAGCTCCGCACAGGACTGAGCTCTGGCGCGGGGCACCCCCCAGCGTCCCCTCCGGGCCACCCCCAGGGTCCCCTCCCCCCCAGGGTCCCCTCCCAGCCCAGGGTTCCTTCGCACGCTGCACGACGCGGAAGGATATTCTGCAAGCGTTTCACCAGCAGCGTCTTCCCGACACCCGGGGCCCCCAGCAGAAGACACATTCCAGCCCCCGCGCCATCGGCCATCCGTAGCTCGGTGTCGCGGCAATCAAGGCCCGTCTTCTCCCGGCTCTCACTGGAGAAACCTCGCCTTCGGATTGCTCATTGCTTCCCTGGACTCACCGCCTCCCGGGGCGCGGCCCAATCAGCACGCACCATCAGCCACAGAGCGGAAGGCTTTGCCTCCTCGCACCTCTCTACGAGACGCGGCGGTGTGCGCGTGCGCGCGCTGCCTGGGGAAGGCGGAAGCGGAAGTCGGGGGGCGCGCCAGCTCAGAGAGAGGGAGCGCTCGCAGCGTCTGTCCAGTCCGGGGTCACCATGGGGCGAGGCAGCGGCACCTTCGAGCGTCTCCTAGGTAACGCGCCCGCGCAAGGCCAGCAGTGTGTCAGCTCACTTACCCTCCCGGCGCGGCCCCGGGGCCCGCGGGGAACAGTCTGGCCCATACACAGCTCCTCTGCCGCGGGCCTCCCGGGCGCGCGGCGCGACCACGGGCCTCGGGTGTGGCCGGCCCGGCCTGGTGCCGCGTCTCCTGTGTGCCAGCGAGCGCGGCAGTGCGAGGGTCGGCGCGGGACCTGGCTTCGTCCCCTTCCGACAACACCAGACCAGCTGGGCCCAAGACCTGAGTCACGAATTGAGTGACTCACATTTGAACTCACACGGGGCCTTTTGAGTATTGATCGATGGGTGGAGCAGATAGTGTCTTCCCTGGATTTTTTGAGACCCTTGGAGACTGCTTCCTGGGTCCCAGGCCAGCCCCGTGTGTTCCCTGGCTCTGGAAGTGCCCAGGTACTTGGGAAGGCCTTTCCTCTTTGTCGGAGGTGCTGGCTGATCCTGTCTGAGCTTTCTGAAGACTGCAAATTTTAGGACATTCAAGTCCATCCCCTTTGTGACAGCGTGCTCTGTCTGGGGACAGGAGCCAGCTGTTGTTATGGTCTGCCTCTTCCTGAAGTATGGTTTTTGAGGAAAGACACACTTTCCTTGTTTTTGGGACATGTAGGCTGAGTATCTCAGCCTTATGAAGTGGTTCAGCACTTTGAGGATGAATCCAGACGCTTTTGGGTTATTAGATCGTTTGTGTATCTGAGGACGGTGATGCAGGCATAGTTCAGCGGTAGCCCTTCAGAGTCTGTCTGTTGGAGCTGACAGGGACATGGAGAGAAGATGTATTAGTGGGAGATCTTGGAGATCAGTTCTGCTTCCCCCACACAAAGCACCTGTAGAGGACTGGACTCTGTTAGTCATCTCTCCAAGGCTTGCCTAATGGAAGGGGCAAGCATCTGAAAGTAGGGACTAGGAGAAGGCAGGTAACAGTTAAAAAGCTGCAGAGCCTGGTGTTTCAGAGTGAATCCTGGCTCTGTGTGTGGCTAGGCAATTACCCCACCTCTGCTTGTTTTCTTTTTCTTTTTTTATCTTTTTGAGACAGGGTTTTGCTATATAGTTCAGGCTGGCCTTGAACTCACTTTGTAGCTCAGGCTGGCCTCGAGCTCGAAGCGATCCTCCTGCCTCAGCCTCCCGAGTGCTGGAATTACAGGCGTGCACCACCACACCTGACTGCTTGTTTTCTTTATCTGCAGAGCAGATGAGGATAGTACCTAGCTCATGAGGTTGTGTGGGAATTGATGAAATTAATTCACAGTGTTTGGAATGGCACCTGGTGTGTGACAAGCAAGCAACAGACGTTTTCTACGGTTTTCACTCCATGTGCTGCTGTCTGGGAGGAATGGCACTTCCACAGCAGTCAGTGTGCACCTGGAGGATTTGCATGAGGTTTTGCTTTGGTCTGAATGTCTAAAAGGAAGCGAGTCCCGTTTCCCTGTTACGTGGGGGGTGGGCAGCCTAGGGACTCACAGCAGAACAAGCCCCTCAATGGCATGTCTTTCCTGCAGACAAAGCCACCAGCCAGCTTCTGCTGGAAACCGACTGGGAGTCCATCCTGCAGATCTGCGACCTGATCCGCCAGGGGGACACGCAGTAAGTGAGGCGGACCTGTACTACAAAGTGCAGGGACAGCCTTGCACAATGTTGGGCTCACTTGGTGCCCACCACTTTCTAAGCCTCAGCTGACCAACGAGGCCCTCGTGGGCGATCAGATGGTCTACATGCTGGGAATGGCAATCTCTTGGAACGTGTAGGGTGTTCTCTCTGTGCTGCGTGGAGACACTTGGTTGTGTTAATATTTGCTTAAGAGGGTCAAAAGGACCAAGATGATAGGCAGAGTTTCTCATCTTACTGACTAGGATTGTTTTTCTTTTTCTGCTGTTGCCCATGTTCTTCATCTTTCAGAGCAAAATATGCTGTAAATTCCATCAAGAAGAAAGTCAACGACAAAAATCCACATGTGGCCTTGTATGCCCTGGAGGTAACTAGACCCCCATGCATGTTTTCCAGGCTCCAGCTCCGAGAGTTCCCCACCCTACCCCAATAGTCAAACAGCCCTGCCACCTTCCTGGGCACGTGGCAACCAGTGGAGTTCCTTCTAGCCTGGAGTGCAGTTGTGAACCATGCCACTGAGCGTGGTCACCCTGCAGGTGGCAGGGGAGAGTGACGGTGCTGCTTCACAGAGTGTAGTCCGCATGTAAAGCTCTGAGGGTCAGTCTCTGTGCTGTTTTTGGCCACAAGATGTGCGTTAGAGGAGACATGGTATATAGGTTGCTGCCTGTCTCTGAAGCTGCTGCTTGGGGTTCCTGACATGCTGGCTGGCCTGAGAAGCCTGCTGGAGGCCTGCCCTCTCCCTGGGAGGAGGGGGGGCCCCTGCCCTGACCATTGTCCCACTTCTTCTCTTCCTTGGGGTCCCCAGGTCATGGAGTCTGTGGTGAAGAACTGTGGCCAGACAGTCCATGATGAGGTGGCCAACAAGCAAACCATGGAGGAACTGAAGGAGCTGCTGAAGGTAGGTGCCCTCCAGAGTCAGGGGAGGGTAGGGGAAGGTGTAGTCGTCACTGCTTTGCCAAGTGTTTGTTGGGGTCCTGTGACACAAACAGCACTGGGCGTAGCAGTGGGTGTGAAGGGTATGTCAGCGCTCCCTGTGCTGGCAGGTGTGGTCCTTGCTTGAGGTGGAAAGGTGTCCCACCATGGTGAAGCAGATTCCTATCTGCTGGGACCCAGGACTGGACCATGGTCTCATAGTAGACTCATGGTGCCCAGAGCCCACTCACGTCAGGGTCCAAGCTGACAGCTGGGCTCCTCAGAGGCCCTTACAGGGACATTGGCCAGTTTCTTGTGCCGTCCTGGCTGGAGGAGTGCTGTGGTCTGCAGCCACACCACCCTGAACACACCCGATCTCGTCTGATCTTGGAAGCTAAGCGGGGTCGGGCCTGCTTAATACTTGGATGGAGAAGCGCTATGTTCTCCTGCTGCAGGTCCTCTAGACCAGTCGCCATCGATGGGGACAAGGCTGTGACAGGGAGGGGCCACTGATGACGAGGTTGCGGAGGGCAGCAACCTCTTGTTTCCTTGAAGCTGACTTTGTCCCACTCTGTCCTCAGCATTGGATGTCATGGCCTCCTGAGGGAGCGCCAGACTTGGGGCCTGGCTGCACCTGGTGGGGATGGTTGCCGTGAGGACGTGGAGCCCCTCCGTGTATGAAGCTCCTGGCATAGCCACCTGGCTGCCCCTTCCAGGCTGTACTGGCTCCACTGCCACTGTGTCCTCAGCCCCCAGGAGATGCTTTATGGCTGGGCCTGCCTGTTAGAGGCTGGCCAGACCCAGAGCGGGAGTGGTGGTTGTGGAGCTGTGGGAATCCACGACTCCTTGGGGTTCTGTGGGGAGAGGCGGAAGAGACATGCAGTCACGGGCTTAGAAGAGCCATAGCCCTGGCTTGAGTGTAGATGTGTGGGGTTCACTCGGGGCCTGCGGGCAGGAGGGCTCCCGGCCTCCAGGCCCCACCAGGGACCCTTCTGTGGCAGCCCTCTTACCACAGGCCCCTGGCACCTCGAGTGGCCTGTAGCCCTGCCCACCTTCCCCGTGCTCTGCAGAGGCAGGTGGAAGTGAGTGTCCGGAACAAGGTCCTGTACCTGATCCAGGCCTGGGCGCACGCCTTCCGGAACGAGCCCCGGTACAAGGTGGTCCAGGACACCTATCAGATCATGAAGGTGGAGGGTGAGTCGGGGCAGGGGCAGGCTCCAGTCTGCGGGAGGGGCACGGCCGTCAGAAGCTGCAGGGCCGTCCTGCCGGGCAGTTAGTGATGCCGGGCAGGGAGGTCAGGCTGGACCTCCCTGAGGGACTCCAAGTGGGAGCCCAGTGGGAGGGTGATGTTCTGGGAGGCCCAGAAGGAGGACAAGCACGGACAAACTTCTGCTTTTTGGACCTCCCAGCCCATGGGTTGGGGGTGGATGGTGACAGCAGACAGTACATGGTCAAAAGTTCACAGACAAGCACAGGTCAGAGTGATGTGGCCGTTGGGGCAGGCAGTGCAGGATGAGTAGTCAAAGAAGGCCTCACGAGGAGGTGCCCTGGGTGCCAAGATTTGAACATAGGAGGAAACCAGCTAGGCCCCGATGCCCTCTGCACAGGACTCTTGGAGGTTCAGAGGCCCTGGGACCAGAGCACAGCGGGGTTGCTGCAAGGAGCTAAAGGTAGCACATGTCCAGAAGAGAGCTGAGCAGGGTTTGGCGTAGCTGTGTGTGGCAGGAAGTTACTGGCAGGTTTTAGACCAGGCTCTGGTCGCTGAGGTGCACTTTCTTGGCCCCTTGTATTCCTCTGGCTGTCATGGTGGTCTGGGAGAGCTGATGGGTTTGCAGAGAGAGGGGCAGTGGGTTCAGGATGTCTTTGGAGTATCTGCTGGGGTTTGGGGCTCAGCAGACTCTGCGTAGTTCTGGCTGGGGAGGCAGATGTCAGTAATTAGGAAGCAGCTGACGAGAGTGGGACCCAGCAGTGACCACAGCCTCCTCTCTCCAGGACACGTCTTCCCGGAGTTCAAGGAGAGCGATGCCATGTTTGCTGCAGAGAGAGTGAGTCTCGGGTGCGCTACCGATGGGGGTGCTTGGGTCTGGCTGCTCCGAGGAAGCAAGGAGGAAAGCCCTGAGGAGCATTTGTTTGGCATTGGGGTGTGAGGAATGTTTTGTCAGAGACGAAGATGACTGTTATTTCCTCAGTGGAAAATGTGCCTGTGACTCTGCAGGTCAAGACAGAGCTGTGTTCAGTGTCCTTGGGCTGTCGCTACTGGGTTCACATGGTTAGAGCGAATGTTTAGGTGTAACTCAGTGACAGAGCACTTGTCCAGCATGTGTGAAGCTCTGGGTTTAATGCCCAACATCACCTCCCCACACACACATCTTTAAACCTGGGGGAAGTGTCAGGGTCACACTTTGACAAGAGGGATCCATTGGGAGGGGACCTTTCCCCCTGTCTGAAGCAGTCTAACCGTGGGCCATGTGGTTTGGGCCACTGACGCAGAGTGGGCTTGGGCCAGTTGCTCCTGCCATGCTGGGATCTCAGGGTCTCTTTCCTGTCTGTGGGATATAGGGGACACTTTGTGTCCCTGGCTTGGTGGGGGGGTGGGGCTGTGTGGTCCTGACCCCGCTGCTCCCCAGGCCCCGGACTGGGTGGATGCTGAGGAATGCCACCGGTGCAGAGTGCAGTTCGGGGTGATGACCCGCAAGGTGAGTGCCCCGCTTAGAGGGTCGAGGGGGCTCCTCTGTGGCTGGCGGGCCCATCAGGGCTCTGTAACCAGGCCTGCCCTGCCCCTCTTCCAGCACCACTGCCGGGCTTGTGGGCAGATCTTCTGCGGCAAGTGCTCCTCCAAGTACTCCACCATCCCCAAGTTCGGCATCGAGAAAGAGGTGCGCGTTTGCGAGCCCTGCTACGAGCAGCTGAACAAGTGAGTCCCCATAGGCTCGGTGGGACCCCTTGTGGTCTGTCCATGGGCCCTGGGACTGTGGACCTGGGAAGGCTCATGGGGTGCTGACCAGCAGGGGCAGGGTTGAGAGCAAGCCCAGGGCAGCTGTGACCCCTTGGCCACCCCAAACCCCGGGCAGGAGGCTGGGTGGGTACGGGTGGTCTCGGGACAATATGAAATTACCCCTGCAGACCAGTCACTAATGTTTGATTTCGTTTTATTTGGATTTTTTTTGTTGTTTATTTTTCTTTTTTTGGTATTTCGAGACAGGGTTGCTATGTAGTTCAGGCTGGCCTCAAATTTGTAGCAGTCCTCCTGCCTCAGCTTCCCGAATTACAGGGGTGCGGCACCACTCCTGGCCTGGATTTTAACTAACTCTTGGCAGTAAAACTTGGAGAAATGTTGCAAGCGTAATATAAAGAACACGAGGGGCTGGAGATATAGCTCAGTGGCACAGCGCCTGCCTGGCCAGCACGAAGTCCTGAGTTTGATTCTCTGAACCAAAAAAAGAACACGAGTGCATGTACCCTTGCCCGGATTCCTCAGTTGTGGGCATTTTGCCACGTTGGTTAGATTGTTCTCCTCTCCTGTCAGCACACTGGTGTGTGTGTACATCTGCGTTCACACACGTTCATGTTTTATTGTAAACATGCGCGTGAGCTGTGGGCCACATGGCCATTTATGCTAAAATACTCCCATGTGCGAGTCCTCTGAGGCAGTCACAGTGTCATTGTCTCTCCTGCTCCACTGTGGGTGTCCAGTGTTGCCATCGTGCAGGAAGACCCCTTGTGGTTTCTCTGACCCTGTCAGTTCCATCAAGGCCATCAGCATGTTGCTTTTTATTGTTGTACCTCCTGGCTTCCTAGCCTCCGTCCTTTGTGCTGTAGACACTTGTGGAGCACAGGCCGTTGTGCCACATCCTTCCATCGAGCCTGTCTGAAGTTACCTTGTACTCAGGGTCTGCATTTTTGAAGGGAACTCCAAAGTGAGGCTGTGACCTTGGGACTCTGCTTTACTGAGGCTCTGTGCTCCCTGGAAGCTCCTTCTCTTCTGTGATTGGTCAGAGCCGCCTGTAGTCCTGCCCCTGAGGCTGACCTCTGGGAAGGGACCCGTTCTTGGGGCTCGGGACTCAGTGGTTCTGCAGCAGCAACTTTCCTTATTTGCTGTATGGAGGCCACTTGACTTTGCTCCTCCCTTCTCTAATGCATCCTGCTTTAGGATGCAGTTTTCTTATAAAAAAGGGCTAAAGGGTCATTTTGGTTTTTTATTTTTGTTTTTTTGTTTGTTTTGTTGGTCTTTTTGAGATAGGATTTTGCTATGCAGTTCAAGCTGGCCTTGAACTTGCAGTGATCCTCCTGCCTCATCTTCCCAAGTGTTGGGATTACAGGTGTACGTTACCACGCCTGGCCTTAAGGGTCATTTTGTTTTTTTGGGGGGGTACCAGGAATCAAACTCAGGACCTCACGCTTGCCAGGCAGGCGCTGTGCCACAGCTAAATCCCCGGCCCTCATAAGGGTCATTTTGAATGAGAGGTATTAGCACACTTATATTGAAATTTCAATAATGCCATGAGCGTGTGCCCCTAAGCCACCACTTGCTCTATGATCTGGATTGAACTCTAGAAGAGCCCTAGCCCAGCTTCAGCATCATAACAGCTCTGCGCCCTTTCCAGCACCTTCTGGGGGATGAGGCCCACCACTGGTCCCAGGGAGGACCCCAGGCAGCATCCCCTCCCAGGTAGCATCGGGTGCTTTAGGAAGTTGAGGTGTGCTCAGCCTGGCCAGGAAGAGGTTCTGAGGCTGTTGTTTCCAGGAGGACTGTGGCTTAGGCTGTGACCATCCATTCCCTGTAGCGGGGTGAGGGTCCCACATCCTTCTTGCTGCTCCCTGGAGTGCAGCCATGAGGCTACAAGTGCCTGTGGCACTGCCGTCATCACTTGATGGCACAGTGTGAGGGAAGAAGCGTGGTGGGCTAGTTGAGGACTTCGTTGGTGCAGGGCCAGCATCAGTATATGGTCACCTGTAGCGTCCCACTCTGCCTTCAGGAAAGTGGAAGGAAAGGCCGCTGCCACTACTGACCTGCCCCCAGAGTACCTGACCAGCCCCCTGTCACAGCAGTCCCAGGTACTTGCCCCCCGCCCTCCCCTGAGTGCCTCTGCCCTGCAGCCCTCCTCACCCTGCCTGTCGTCCTCAGCTGCCTCCCAAGCGGGATGAGACAGCTCTGCAGGAGGAGGAGGAGTTGCAGCTGGCCCTGGCCCTGTCACAGTCAGAGGCCGAGGAGAAGGAGAGGCTGGTGAGCAGTGGGGACTGGCCTCAAGGAGGGACCCCAGGTCATGCTGGAGATGCTGGGCGGGGGCAGGTGCTGGGGGGACCAGAGTTGTGTGGAGGCTCCACCCTTCCTCCTGTACCACCTGGTCCCTGAGTGATACCTCTCCCTGTCCTGCTTCAGAGACAGAAGTCAACATACACAGCACACCCCAAGGCAGAGCCCACGCCCCTGGCGTCGTCGGCGCCCCCCGCCAGCAGCCTGTACTCCTCCCCTGTGGTGAGTGCACTCTCTGGTGTGGCCAGGCTGACTTGGTGCTGGCTCTCCTGCTCCAGGGCTCCCATGGGGCTGAGCACACTGAGAAGGCTGCTGTGCTCACAGCCTGTGTGTCCCGCGCCCCCTCACAGCCCTCACACCCCTCACTCTAGCCTCACCCCTCCTGTGAGAGGGAGAACGTGTGACAGGTATAGGAAGTCACTTGTGAGCTCTGCAGTGCTGCAGAGTAGCCAGGCTACTGTTGGCTGAGTGGAGCCTCTTTCCTCCCCAGCTGGCAGCAGGGCCTCCTGACAGCTGGGCAAGGGCCAGGCCAGATGTCCTCATCATAGGACCCAGGCACTGTCCCGGGAGCCCCTGTGAAACTGGCCAGGTGCTGCCCTCCAGTCACGGAGTCCAGTGCTGCGCAGCCTTTCACAGCCTCTTTAAGCTGTTACGCTTGTGCTATTTGAGAGAAGGAAAGAGCACGCTTAGGTGCCTGTTTCACCAGGAGCCTGAGAGTGAAGGGGCTGTGGCATTGGCCATGCTGGGGTCTTTGGTGCTCTCTGGTCCCTCCTTGAGTGGCTGCTTATGACCATGAAACTTCCCCTCGGCCTGTGACCCCCTCAGACCGTCCTTGCCTCCCCAGAACTCGTCCGCACCTCTGGCTGAGGACATCGACCCTGAGGTAAGGATCCTGACAGCAGGTACTGTCCTGTGGCCTCCTGGCCTCCACGAGTGACCCTCCTCTGTTGCCGTGTAGCTCGCGCGGTACCTCAACCGGAACTACTGGGAGAAAAAGCAGGAGGAAGCACGGAAGAGCCCCACACCATCCGCACCCGCCCCCCTGACAGAGGCGGCTGCGCAGCCCGGGGAGGGGCACGTGGTCCCCGCCAGCATGGTGGAGGTGAGGCCCTCTGTGCTCTGGTCCCTACTCCCTAGGGGCAGAACCAGGCCGGGCAGGAGGCCCCCTGACTCTCTACTCTCTTCCAGGCTCCCCTCCCGGAGACAGACACTCAGCCCATAACCTCTTCCGGCACCTCCTTTAGTGAGGTAGGCTGTGGCTTTCTACAGGGCTTGAGGGAGCGCTGGCAGGCAGGGCTGGAGTGAGGGTGGCCAGGCCTATGGCGGCTCTGCATGACTGACCCGGCTGTGCGGGGCTGTGGGCGGGGTCCAGCCGCTCTGTGGGTATGGCTTGGATCCAAACGTTCCTGGGCAGCCCAGACCCACCCAGATGAATCCCACCTCTCCTGGGACTTCTGGGCTTTGTCCTGTCAGACCAGGCCTGTGTCGCCACGGCAGAGCGCTCTCGGCCTGGTCCTTCCTGGCTGCCCCTGTGCCTATGGACAAGAGCCCTCATTTCTGCATGTGTAGACTGGTTTGCTCCAGGCTCTGCGAAAAGGAGCCATGAGGTCTGCTCAGTCCTGGCAGACAGGGTGGTCACTGCCCCGGGAGAGGCTATTTGGCCACCCCCTTTGTGTCCCTGCAGCAGTACCAGAACGGGGAGTCAGAGGAAAGCCATGAACAGTTCCTGAAGGCCCTGCAGAATGCCGTCACCACTTTCGTCAACCGCATGAAGAGCAACCACATGCGGGGCCGCAGCATCACCAACGACTCAGCTGTGCTCTCGCTGTTCCAGTCCATCAACAGCATGCACCCACAGCTGCTCGAGCTGCTCAACCAACTGGATGAGCGCAGGTGTACGTGCCCGCCAGGGCCCCAGCTCCTGCAGATGGTGGGGTTCTGTGAGCACCTTTAGGTGCTTGGCCTTGGCTGTTCCTGGGACATAGGACCTGTCCCCAAGGAGCTGGGTCTCCTCGTCTGGCCCTTACTGAGGCCACAGGCACCCCCAGAGGATCTCAGTGGGTGGTGGTCCCAGGTGCCAAACACAGGAGTGTCTGCCCCCTCCCACCCTGAGCCCTAGAGCCAGCAACCCCTGGTGAGAGGGCTGTGCCTTGCTGATTGCCAGGGCCAGCTGACCACACAGAGGCCCAGCCCTGCCACCCATGCCACCCACCTGTGTGTACTAGAGTGGCCAAGGCTGCCCTTCTCTCTGCCCACAGTGTACTATGAGGGGCTGCAGGACAAGTTGGCACAGATCCGTGACGCGCGGGGGGCACTGAGTGCCCTGCGAGAGGAGCACCGGGAGAAGCTGCGCCGGGCAGCTGAGGAGGCCGAGCGCCAGCGCCAGATCCAGCTGGCTCAGAAGCTAGAGATCATGCGGCAGAAGAAGCAGGTACAGTGCTGGCCCACCATACGAAACCTGTCTACGAGGGCTGCATGGTGCCCGCCTGACCACCACCTTGTCATCTGGTACAGGAGTACCTGGAGGTGCAGAGACAACTGGCCATCCAGCGCCTGCAGGAGCAAGAGAAAGAGAGGCAGATGCGCCTGGAGCAGCAGAAGCAGACTGTCCAGATGCGCGCCCAGATGCCCGCCTTCCCCCTGCCCTATGCCCAGGCACGTGCTGTCCTCGCTTCCTTGTCCTCCAAGGACTTGTCCCACTGCCACCTATTCTTGTGTATTTTATGGTGGTAGGGATAAAACCCAAGAGTGCTCCACCACAGCTACATCCCAAACTCTCCCCCCCCCACTTTTATTTCAGTTTTTTTTTTTTTTTTTTTTTTTTTTTTTTTGTGGGTACCGGGGGGTCGACCTCAGGACCTTGCGTGCCAGCAGGCGCTCGTGCAGCTGAGCGATATCACCGGCCCCTTTTTCGTATGTGGGTTCCGGGAGTCGAACTCGGGCCCTCGCGCTTGCCAGGCAGGCGCTTAAGCCGCTGAGCCATCTCACCGGCCCCTTATTTCAGTTTTTGAGACAGGGTCTTGGTATGTAGTTTAGGCTGGACTTGAACTTGCAGTGATCTCCCTGCCTCAGCCTCCCAAGTGCTGGGATTACAGGCATGTGCCACCGTGCCCAGCTTTATTGTTTTTTGAGACCCAGGGTCTTGCTGAATTTAAGTCACACAAGCTGGCCTTGTTGCTGTCCTCCTGGAGCCTGCAGCAGAGCTGGGATGACAGGTGTGTATCCCTGCATGCAGCTTAACTGCCCTCTCGTCTTCCCTCAGCTCCAGGCCATGCCCACAGCTGGGGGTGTGCTCTACCAGCCTTCAGGCCCGACCAGCTTCCCCGGCACCTTCAGCCCAGCAGGCTCAGTGGAGGGCTCCCCTATGCACAGTGTGTACATGAGCCAGCCAGCCCCAGCCACTGGCCCCTACCCCAGCATGCCTGGCACTGCAGCAGGTAACCTATTTGTGGACCTACTTGCTCATTTTTAGCGTAGTGCAATGTTGTTTCTGGAATGCTGAGCTGGGCCACTGTGGGAAGGGCCCCAGCCAAGGTTTGACATGGGTCTGCAGTCTGTTTGGCCTGATGTCCTGGAGTCCAGGTGCAGCCCAGGAGTCTCTATGGTCAGCTGTCCAAGCTCCTTCAGTGTGACCATCAGTCTTTTTAAATAGTTCACTTCATCTGTTTTGATGTCATTCCGCTTACATTTCATCTCCTGTCCTTGTCCTTTTGTGAGTATGAAATGTGAATGGACTTGGTTCTAAAAGTCAAAAGAAAATCTCGAGAAGTGCACCTTCCCACCTCCCACCTTGTGGCTGAAGAGGCTCTTGTTTGTGGCAGATCCCAGCATGGTGAGCGCGTACATGTACCCAGCGGGGGCTCCGGGGACACAGGCAGCCCCCCAGGCCCAGGCTGGGGCTGCACCCAGCTCCGCGTACTCGACCTACCAGCCCAGCCCGGCTCCAGGCTACCAGGTAAGTGTGCCCGCTCCTCTCCTGCCCAGGCCCTGGCCCTGCCTGATCCCCACATCACCACTTCCCTCTGCAGAACGTGGCTTCCCAGGCCCCACAGAGCCTCCCAGCCATCTCCCAGCCTCCGCCGTCTGGCACCATGGGCTACGTGGGCAGCCAGTCGGTTTCCCTGGGCTACCAGCCATACAGCATGCAGGTGAGGAGCCTGCTGCTTACCACAGCCCTTAGGGCTTTCCTGGAGGCCACGAGGCTCTCGGTCAGGCTTTATTTCACTCTCCACAGAATCTCATGACCACCCTTCCTGGCCAGGATGCGTCTCTGCCACCCCAGCAGCCCTACATCGCAGGGCAGCAGCCTGTGTACCAGCAGGTGAGCCTTGCCCAGACTGACAGCCTTGGGCATCATGGGTTAGGGTGGGTCCCTGACCCCCGTGGGGCCCTCTCAGGCTAGTTCCCTTGGGGAGACAAATTTATACTCAAGGCCCCTTCTCAGCAGACAGAACTAGGACCTAGACACAAACACATGTCCACTTGTACAGAGAGGAAAAAGTGACTTTACGTGAGCAGCAGGCTGTGGGAGCTTGCTGACATGTGCAGGAGGAAGGCTGAGGTCCTTGTTTGCTTTCCCCCGCAGATGGCGCCCTCTGGTGGCCCGCCTCAGCAGCAGGCTCCTGTGGCCCAGCAACCACCGGTGCAGGGGCCGCCTGCAGCAGTGCAAGGCAGTGAAACCCAGCTCATCTCCTTCGACTGATGCTGGGCGGGAAACACGCTATCCCGAGTAACACTACCGGTCACCCAAACCCGCCTGTATCTAACTAGCCTCCCCTCCCCTTGTTCCCTGTAGTGTCCCCTCTCTGTGAGCCAGGAGTGGGCCCTTGTCCCAGCTCTCCTCGCTTGTCCTCAGCCTGCTGGCTCCTTGTCACTGGCTCCCTGCTTTGGTCCTGACGTGGTCTGTGACTTGTCCCCAGGGCTGGGCCTTGGAGAGGGATGGTGGAAGGGAAGGACCTTCTCGGGGAACTGTCCAGCCCTGCGTGTTGGCACCTGTGAAAGGTGCAGCCTGCTCTGTCCCACTGGGAGCTGGCTGTGGTGTCTAGCTGTGGCCCCAGCCCCTCACTCCACAGCAGGGTGGAGGTTTCAGCCATCTCTAGCTTCTCTGCTTCTCAGCTGTCATCTCTCTGGTGCAGAACAGCCATAATAAAATGTATTTCAAAGCGTATGAGTCTTTGGAAGGACAGCCAGCCTAGCTTTGGGCCATAGGGTGTGGTGTGCAGGTCCCCAGTCGGGCAGTGTCTTGGTATGTTTTCTGTTGGCATAAGAAGATACAAGAAAAGAAATTTATTTCTTAGAGTTCTGGAGATTAGGAGGTCCAAGGTCAAGGGCCCTTGTCTGTTGAAGCTTGTCTTGAGGTGGGGACTCTGCAGGTCCCATCGGGTTCAGAACATCATAGGGCACAAGAGTGTGCCCAAGAGACAGTGTCAAATGGGCTTTTTACAGCCAACCCACTCAGGATGACACTATCCCATGAAAGGCCCCTACCCACCCAGCCTTCACCTCAGTACCTCATAATGGGGACTAAGTTTCGGTGGCGCCATTCGAGCCATAGCAGGTAGTTTCGTCCACTCGGAGCTCTCCAGATCTCCCCCCAGCTAAGCCAGTCTTTTCAAGCAGGCCCCTGCGAACACTTGGGGCGGCCCCGCACTGCCCAGCCCACTGACCACTAACCCGGTGGGCTCCAGAGCTGGACTCTGGGCGTCTAGAATGCGATCTGATTCAGTGTGCATCTGAGCTCCACCCCAACCCTTTACAGTTCAAGGTTGGCTCTCGCTAAGTTGACCCAGGTTGGGCTCGAACTTGGGATCTTCCTGACTCGACCACCAGAGTAGCTGGGATTAGCCACCACGCCCAGCAATCCTGAACTTCTTGGGAGGTTCCAGCCTCACCTCTTCGGATAAGAGACGTCTAGAAATCGCAGGCTGCCCCCGAACCCAGGCAGCGGAGTACTTCGGCCCGGCGGGGCACAAGCTCAACCCCGGAAACAGACAGCCGGCGGGATCACTGGGCGGCGGAATCGCCAGCCAACGTCAACCACATCTGCGTGTGCGCCTGCGCGGCGCGCCGGTTTGTGGGTAATCTCGGGAGTCAGAGAGTGCAGGCGGCGAGGAGAGACAGCGTTCCCTACTCGTATGCTCCGCTGCCTTGGCGGATAGAGCGTCCCTCCCCAGCTCGAATGCCTGGAGGCCTCACGGCTAGAGCACCCAGCCTACAACGCCTTCTTGCGGCTAGAGCGTCCTCTCCGCGAGGAGCCGCGTGTGACCTTCCCTCCCGCGGAGAGATGCTACCGGCGGCTGCCTGCCGCCTGTGGGGCCCGCGCCTCGGGCTCCGGGGTGCCGCGCTTTGCCTCGTCAGGTACCGCGGGGTCCTGGGCGCCAGAATGGGCCCGCGGGCTGGGGTAGGTCGGAGCGGAGGGGGTGGCGGGCGCACGGCCACCCTCCTGGGCCCAGCCCGCGAGACGCGGGCAAGGCCGCTCGGCCCGTACGACCTTGGGGACTGGAGTCCCACCTGGCTCCAGGCTCCTCGCCACAGAGTCCCATCGGTGCAGGCAGTAGCGCGGCCGAGGGGCCCCCGTTTGGGGCGTCGACTAACTTCATAATCCACGCTAGTTTAATGAGTTTCCTCTACCTGCCGTTTGGGGTAGAATTACTACATGTAATTACGTGGGCCCCTGAATGTCTTTGAAAAATTTAAAGTAGTTTGGAAGCCCTGGCTGGGCTCCAGGAACGAGGTGGTTTCCCGCCCTGGTGGTGGTAGACTGGAGCGCTTGGACCTCCTGGGACCTGCGCCCCCCTCTACCTTGCACGGCTGACCGCTATTTCTGGGGGACCAGGCAGCAGGTACCAGGTGTCTGTGCGGCGCGGCAGCTGAGGAGCAGCAGCCACCGAAGGGGTGAGGCGCTCGCGAGCGCACCCCTGGATAATGCCCCCAAGGAATACCCCCCCAAAATCCAGCAGCTGGTCCAGGACATCGCCAGCCTTACGCTCCTGGAGATCTCAGACCTCAATGAACTCCTGAAGGTAATGGGGAGAGGTTGGCACAGTCGAGGGACTGGTATGAGGCATGGGGGCTGCTGTGACTTCCCAGGTGTGAGGACAGAGCCAGTCTTGTCCCTCCATGAGTACGTTTGAGGTCTGACAGCCATTTACTGAGACTTCTCTGTCCCCACAGAAAACGTTGAAGATCCAGGATGTTGGCCTCATGCCGATGGGTAGCATGATGCCTGGTGCTGTCCCTGCTGCAGCAGCTCCTGAGGTAACCCTGGCTGGGGTCCTGGGCAGAAAGGGGTGTCTCTGTGTGCCCAGTTCAGCTCTGGACCCAGTGATGTGGCCCATTTTTCCTGACCTTTTCTTGGGTCCTAAGCTGCACATCTGCATGTTCCCACTGTGGGCTCCCTGCAGCCCCAGTGACCTCCTCCTTGCCAGGCACATGCAAAACATGTTTCCAATGGAGAGAAGCAGAGAGTAAGCTAAAGAGTGGTGGAAGTTGCATCCAACAAAATGGTATAAGTATGATGCAAAAACTGGAAATAAGTTTTAAGTTGAAGAGACGGTTAGAATTTTGAGGAAAGCCTCAACAAGGAGGTGGCATGGAGGAAGTCGAGGAAGAAAGTCCTAGCAGAGGAGCTGGCAGCCACGGGGACTCTCAGGCCACAGCATGTCTTTCTCTCTGATGGGGCCAAAAGCAAGGGGGAGGTGATGGGCTGCTCCATCTCGTAGCTGGCTGGGAGCTGGTTTGGGTGTCTAAAAGAAACCCAGCCAACTTGAAGGTGCATGTTATGTTTGATTGTCGGCTTAGAGGCAAGTCTGTTGTCTGGGTCCCTGCTCCACCCCCTTCCCCTACAGAGGAATCCAGAGTCCTATGGAGTGCTGCACTGGGGATGAGTAATGTTCCTAGGATCTAGGAAACGCCCTCACACTCCCTCCCTTCTGAAAATGGAAGGTGGTTGTTTGTTTTGGTTTTGGTGTTTTTATGTCTTTGTTTTTGTTTTTGTTTTAAGACAGGGTTTCAATGTGTAGTTCAGGATAGCCTTGAACTCACAATGTTGCCCACGCTGGCCTCAAACTCATGGTGATCCTCCTGCCTCAGCCTCCTGGGTACTGAAATTACAGGCTTGTGCTACCACGCCCAGCTGGAAGATTGCTTTAAAGGCTGATTAGCTAGGGGAGTGGTGGCAAACCTATGGCACACATGACACAGCACGTGTTTATCATCATTGAAAGCTCTAAAAGGTTTGCCATCACCAAGCTAGGGTGTAACTCAGTGGGGGGGGGGGCCCTGCCTAGCATGAACCAAGCCCTGTGTTCCATCCCCATTACACACACATGCATATACCAAGGGTTATTAGGTTCACGCTGGACACTTGGAACCAGGGTAGGGGTCACTGTGTGATCCATTGTCTAAAGTGGAATGAATGAGGTGCCATTAATAACTAGCAGGAGGTTGGGCACACCTGTAATACCAACACTCAGAAAGCTGAGGCAGGGGAATTGTGAGTTAAAGACTGGACTGGGTTACATAGCAAAAAAAACCCCAAACAAACAGGCATCATGCCCAAACCACCAGGCTGTGGGACATACAGACCTACTCACGGCGGCAGTGGATCTCATTGCACAGTCATCTGTCTGTAGGCAGTTGCTGCGTTGTCAGAAGTGGGGCACAGTGGTGCACATCTATAATCCTGACACTGGGGAAGCTGAGGCAGAAAGATCTCTTGACCAACTTGCCAACTTAGTAGGACCTCTGTTTCAAAAAAAAGAGAGATGGGGTGTTCATCAGTGACACGCACGTGCTTGTATTTCTCTGAGGACTGAGTAGCGCTGCTTTGCTATAACTTTTCCTGCTTTGTTTTAGCTACAAAGCACTTGTGTGTTGCTCTCCTCTGTCTCATAAGTTAATTTTTTAGGGGGTGAGAGAAATAGAGTTGACGAAACAGGTCTGAGCAGATGAGAAGGCGACAGGTCCGAGCCCTGACCAGTGCCTGTGGGAGACATGCACTGATGGGTCCCAGGATTGACCATGGGGACCCTCACCTGCAGCCTGGTCTTCGCTGGGCAGGAGCCAGGGACCGACCTGGCCTTGCACATCACAGCGGGGCAGCCCAGCAGCAGGGCAGCCCAGCAGCGAGTGCGCCGGCTTCACCTGTCCTTTCTCCTGGTGCCCCTTCCCTGCTCCCCAAGGCGGCAGAGGAGGAGGACCTGCCGAAACAGAAAGAACGGACACATTTCACCGTGCGCTTGACGGAGGCGAAGCCTGTGGACAAAGTGAAGCTGATCAAGGAGATCAAGAACTACGTCCAGGGCATCAACCTCGTCCAGGTGGGCACTGTGCCCGGGCCCCTCCCCACAAGCGTGTGCTGACAGTTCTCAGGCACTGGGCACTCATAGCAGGGGCTTGGTTGTGGCAGCCAGGGACCCCCTTCTGATTTTGCTTTCTCTGGCAGGCAAAGAAGCTGGTGGAGTCTCTACCCCAGGAAATCAAAGCCAATGTCGCCAAAGCCGAGGCTGAGAAGATCAAGGCAGCCCTGGAAGCGGTGGGCGGCACGGTGGTTCTAGAGTAGTCCCCCGCTCTGAGGACTTATGGACTGGAGTCCCTGGGACCCGGGTGAGGCCCTGCCCACCCACCGGCCCACTCCACTCCCAGCACCAGGCTCCCAAACAGGGACTTGGAGAGCTGGAGTGACTGGCGCTAGTGGCCAAGTCCGTCTGGGAGGGGCAGGATGGCCCTACTGTGATGGGGAGGGAGGGCAGCCGCAGCTTGTACAGAGCCCTGCAGGCCCCTCCAGAGCTCGCCAGTCAACGCCGCTTCTCTGGTGGCTGCTGAGGAAAATACACTGTTGAGGCTGGTGTGTACAAGCCCGTTGTTGGGGTGGGTCATGTGGTGTGGCCTGGGCCTTTCCGGGCTTGGTCTTACCCCTTGCCACCCCTCTGTCGGGCCAGCTGAGAGTCTGCAGATATTCTTCAGCTCCGTGTGCAGGGCCCTGTCCTGGGACCCCAGAGCTGGTGGTGTCCCTAAAGGCACAGCAGGACCTAGTGTGAGGCAGCCAAGTGGGGGACCTGCAGTTTGGATGGGAGATTTCCCTGTGTTTAGATACCAGCATTTCTACCTTTTTTTTTTTTTTTTTTTGTGGGTACCGGGGGGTCAACCTCAGGACCTCACGCGCGAGCAGGCGCCCGTGCCGCTGAGCGATACCACCGGCGCTTTTTTTGTATGCGGGTTCCGGGAGTCGAACTCGGGCCCTCGCGCTTGCCGGGCAGGCGCTTACACCACTGAGCCATCTCACCGGCCCTCTACTTTTTTTGAGACAGGGTTTCACTAAGTTTTCTGGACTGGGCTTGAGCTTGCAGTCCTCCTGCTTCGGCCTCCCAGGGTATTAGAATTACTGGAATGTGCCACCACATCTGGCTATTGACATTTTCTTCCCCACCCCAGGGCCACTGACATTTACTTTATTTATTTACTTATTTATTTAGCTTTTTGAGACAGGGTCTCACTATGTAGTGCAGGCTGGCCCTGAACTCACTGTGTAGCCCAGGCTGGCCTCAAATTCACAGCGACTCTCCTGCCTCAGCCTCTCCAGTACTGGGATTACAGGCATGTGCCACCACGCCCAGCAGGCTACTGGCTTTGTTAAAGTAACGTGCAGAGTGGCACTGATCGAACCACTGATCTAGACTAGCCAACAGTGCAGCCCTGGCTCTGGCGGCTGGGAGCTGAACCCCTGACCTCAGAATGCCTGCTGCAAAAGGGAAGGGCACACTTGCCACCTGCAAGGTTGGGGGCCCTGGGCAGTGTGGCAGCAGGGCTTGTAGGTTTGGGCCTGGCAGTGTCCCCACCAAGCTTGGAGTGGAGTCAACCCCACAGGTGAGCCAGCTGTGCCTGGGCACCCTCAGGGTGCAGACCCCTCCGTCCTGGTGATGCGGCTGACCTTGCTCTGAGGTCTCCTCTGGCGGAGCCTCTCCCACACAGCTTGGCAGGGGTGGTGCCATTTCTTCCTCAGTGGCCCAGGCCTGCCTTCAGGGCTGTGGGGCAGGGGCTGCAGTGTGCTTGAGCGCCCCCTTTGGGGAACATGACAGGTGTCCTGGGGGGCACAACCATTGCCCTTAGTTTCCTGGTTAGAACCTTTGCAGTCCCCTCAGGCCACAAGGGGGCACTGTGTGTCCAGGGTGCTGCCCACTGGGCAGGACTTCCTGGGGGAGTTGGCGGACTCCAGTGTGGGCAAAGCCAGCCCAGGGCATGGCCCGTCCCGAGGACCGCTGGCTCCCCTGACCTGCTGGCCTCCACCCTGAAGTCTGCGCTGGCCATGCAGGTCCCTGAGTTAATGATTCTCCAGCAGCACATGGCAGCACCTCCACCTCAGCAGAGGGGTGCCCTGGAGATCCCAGGAAATGCATCGAATCTGGAGTGTGGGCACAGCCCGGCCCGGCCCCTTCTGCCATGGGGAACACCTGCCCCAGCCTCAAGCCCCTTGGTCTCTGAGAGCTAGGGCCAGTGTTTGATGGTGGGATGATGGCCTCCTGCCCAGAAAAGGGCTTTCCATGCCCTTCTGGACTCATGAGGGGGCTGCTCAGTATGGGGACTGACTTCGCGGGCCATGGAGTTGGCTTCATTCCACCTCACCAGTAGGAGCTGCACTCGGCAGCCACCGCTCACACCTGTGGCTGTGTTGATAGCAGTGGGCGCTGTTATACCATGTTGGATATCTTGGGACGCTGTACAGACCCTGGCCGCGGGCTGGGGATGTGGCTCAGCTGGTAGAAAGCTTCCTGCTCTCCCGCCTGGTCGGTTCTCTCTCCTGTACCTCAGCTCTTGCTCCTCCCTCCTTGGCCTGCCCATCCCCACCCATCTGGTCCTTGTTCTGTGAGCTGTAGGCCTTCTCCCTTGGACTGGGTCTTCCTGCCAGCAGCAGGTACCTAGTCCCCTCCACGCTGGGCTGTCAGACTTGGGGACATTGTGATGTGGCCCTCTAGATCTCACTTAACCCCAGGGTGTCTGTCACCTGCTCTTTTTTTTTTTTTTTTTTCTCAAATGAGCCAGGGTCTTGTGCTATGTAGTTGAGGCTGGTATTGAACTCACCGTGTAACTCAGGCTGGCCTCAAACTTGTGGCAGTCCTCCTGTCTCAGCCTCCCACATGCTGGGATTATAGGAACATACCACCACACCCAGTTGTCACCTCCAGGTTCACAAATCTGTAATCTTGGGCTTGGTGGACATTTTGGCTTTACACCAGAGGCAGGACAGCCACAGGCACAGCCAAGTACCCTGCCTAGGTTGGGGGGTGGGCCTGACTGAGGGGGGCACACCTCTTCCCAGCTCAGACCTTGCCATGAAGATGCAGTGTGTCCTCAGAGGCCAGTTGGGCATCCTGGCTGTTGGGTCTGTCTGCTCCGGGTCTCTGAAGTCGGACCTTTCCGGAGTCCCTTGGGTGTGTTTCTCTCACGCTGTGGGCTTCCTCCTGTGCCTGGCTCCGTTCACCTCGCACCCTCCTCAGGCTCCAGGTGAAGCTGTCCGCATGGGGTGACACTGAGACACCAGACAAGACCACAGCCCGGGGGCGCTTCTGGGCTCAGGCACCGACCCCACAAGCCCAGCCCACTGGCTGACGACCTCAGGACCAGAGCCACTTAGGGTTCTGGAAGATAGAGTTGCTTCTCTCCCAGTGCTATTCGGCAAACATGGTGGATGTCCAAATCTGTGTCCTACACAGCTGGAGTTGCTGAGTGCTCAGAGGCAAGGCGGGGGTGCTGGGTGCTCAGCAGTTGTTTTCCCTGAGCCCCTCCCCCAAGCCAGAACTGTAAGACACAGGTCCCTGCCCTGCAGGTGCAGCCAGGGCCTGGAGCACACCTGGCGTCCTTGCCGGTTAGGAAGTGGGAACGTGGTGGGGGGCAAGCTCCCCTGGGGCTGGGCATATTCTAGTGCTTCCCAGAGGCCCGAGCCCACCGCGTGGCCTCCCCAGGGAGACTGCCCCACTGCCTGCAAAGCGGAGCTGCAGCTGGCCAGGCGCTCCCGGGGTGTCTGGGCATGTGTGTGCGTGTGTTGCAACTAGTCTTAACCAGCTGCCTTTTGCCCCTAGTTTTTATTTAATTGGCAAGCTGGCCCCACGGAGGTTTTGTCCCTCCACAGCCGGGCCCAACAGGAGGTAGGGGGCAGAGGTCTACTACCGCAGTATGTGTTCCCCGCTGGCGTGACACGCTTGCGACACCTGAGCCAGAGTCGCGTGCAAGTTCAGGCCGCGGCTGAGACTGGAGTGCTGGCAAAGGCCTGACCTTCCGGGAGTGGGTGACCTTCTGTGACCTCCGGAGAAGCGTCCTAGGCCAGGATTGGGGGGGTGGAGGTGGCCCTTCAGGCAGCTGCGGGGGCAGCGGCCAGAGGCCAGCTCCGTACCCCGCCGCCGCCGTTTTAAGACTCCCGGCCCGCCTCCCGTGGGGGCGCGGTCCCGCGGCGCTGCTGTTTGGGGGCGTGGACTCGCGGGCCCGCCCCCTGGCCGCGCGGGCGCATTGGCTGCGCGGGGCGCGGGCGCACCGTGGCACTTTGAACCGGGAGCTCGGCGGCTGCGAGTGGGGTCTGAGTCGGGTCGAGTCGGGCCGGGGCCGACTTCCGGCAGGGGTGAAGCGGGCCGGGCGTCCGTTCCTGGGGCCATGGCGGCCGAGGCGCGCGTGTCACGCTGGTACTTCGGGGGGCTGGCCTCCTGCGGGGCCGCCTGCTGCACGCACCCGCTGGACCTGCTCAAGGTGAGGCCGGGACCGGGACTGGGCCTGGCGCCGGCGGGACGCGGCTGCGCCGCCCCCGGGATGCGCACCCGGTGATTACCGCGGCCTCGGGGTGGAGGCGCCGGTGACGCCCACGCCCGCCCCGACCGAGGTCATCCTGCTGTGTCGCGAGGGCCTTGCGCCTGCGGCGCCTCTTGTGGCGCCCGCCGGGAGGCCCGGGGGCGGCGGGGAAAGCCAGGTTCATTCTGCAGGTGACCTCCGCAGGTGGCAGCTGGGCCGCGTGGGCAGCCCTGCTCCCCGGCTCTTGGCAGATGCGGCCCCAGCTCTGCGCTTTAATACTGTCTGAACTTGGCCTCTTTGAGCCATTCCTCCCTCCCCCCATATTCCACGGCGCTCTGCCTGCTTAAAAAGTGGTGGCGTGTCCGTGCGGCTGCACAGCTGTTGGTTCCTGGGGACCTCCTGCATGCTGGTGGATGCCCAGGACAGGCTGTGGAGAGGGGAGGAGATGAAGGCCTGCCCTCCGCGCCCCCTCCCCCACTAACTCCGGAGTGGGAGCCCGACGCCAGGAGGGTGTGGGGAGCAGCCCCGAGTCGGTGAGATGCTAGCAGACCCTGCCCGCATGTGGCTCCAGGGAAGCATACATGCATTTTTAACTTCATTTCTTTGAGAAAAGTGTGTATGGGGCAAACTAAAACAGAGCTCTCCTTGTTCCCGAGGCCAGCCAAGGGCCAAGGGACATTGTTTTCTGACCCTGCCGCACCACAGAGAACAAAGAAAGGATCTGAGGCTTTACCCAGTCTGCCAGGGGGCGCGCCCTGTGGTCACGGGGGACCTGTGGGCAGGGCTCAGCTGGTCTAGACACGCTGCCCTCACCCCACCCAGAGCCGCCTCGGATTGGCACGTGTGCCCGGGGCTGTTGAGCCAGCTTGGGGGTACCCGTCCCTTGTCCTGGGACCTCTATTTTTTAAAAGGGTGGTTTTTCTAATTAGTAAAAACACTGAGCACCAGGTACACGTGGGGGACAGGACCTCCGCTGACCTGGGAGAGGCCTGCTGAGGTGCAGCTGAGAGGCCAGGAGGTGGCTCTGCCACCAGAGAGGCAGTCACAGCAGGATAGTGCGACTGGGTTCAGGGAAAGGGCAGCCCTCCTCTCCAGGCTGTTCTTCTTAACTCTTCTGGCCCCATTGCTAGCTGTTGTCTCCGAGCGAGCATGGGCCCTGGAGCCTCCCACCAGGCCCTTGGGGTATGCACCCCTGTAATCTGGGGCCCCTTTGGGTGTCACTGCCTCCCCCACACACCCAGATGCTGTCTTGCTGCAGAACACTTCTTGAGCAGCTGTCAGGGAAGGTGGCCACCCAGGATGTCCACCCTGTTGGGTGGACAGTGGCAGTGTCTGGCCTCAGGGAAGACTGGCCAGGGATTTTGTCTAAGGGCTGCTCACCAGGGGCTCAGGGGGTGACCCTTTAAAAACTTGTTTTGAAGCTCCTTGATCTGTTCCAGTGGCCCCATGTCTTGACCTAGTCTTCATGGTCACTCCTCACATGGACAGGGGCTGCTGCCCATGTGGCCCCTCTAGCCTGGGACCCCACATTTCTGTCCTACCCAGCTCACACAATTGGAAGATGGCATTCTCTGTCCCCACCCATCTCTATTGTCCCAAGCCCCTGTCTCCCCTGGGCAGCTTGAGGGGGATTGTGCATGTAGGGGGCCTCATTCAACTGGGGACAGCTTCCTTGGGACTGTTGCCAGGGGTGGGGCCAGGATCTGGGATCCTGGGCCTGGCTGCCTGCCTGCGATCTCTGGTGTCCCCTGTCCCCCTCTTCTGCACAAAGCCATGGGTTCCCAGGGAAGAAGGTTGGGGGTGGGGCAGTGAGCAGGGATTATCACTGTTGTAAAACCACAGTGGGAACAGATCCCAGGCTGGACACCGAGTCCCCAGCGAGGGGCTTTGAGGAGCCTCTCCACTGCCCCATATCGGTGTCCCCATCTCTAGGCCGGTTCTGTGGAAGCCTCAGCAGAAAGGCATGGGGGCTCCAGGCAGCATCTGCACTGCCTCCTGGTCTCTGGTGGCTTGGAGCTTGGGAGGCAGGGACCAGCTCTGTGCAAAAGCAACCCATCCCGTGCGCAGGTGCATCTGCAAACGCAGCAGGAAGTGAAGCTGCGCATGACTGGCATGGCGCTGCAGGTGGTACGCACCGACGGCATCCTGGCTCTCTACAATGGCCTGAGTGCCTCGCTGTGCAGACAGGTGCGCTGCTGGCCCTGGCCTCCCCTCTGGGCCTCCCGTTCCACAAAGCTTTTCCTTTTTCCTTCCTTGAAATGGGCCATCTGAGAGCCCGTGCTCTGGATGGCAGCCCCTGGACTGCAGTGGGGCACCCCAAAGAGTTAGCTTCTTCCTCCTTTTCCTTCCTGCAGAGCTGATAACCCCAGCCAGGTGTGGGGCAGCTTCCACGGTGCCAGCTCTATTACGGCCAGGCCCAAAACCTCCACTTACAGATGGGGAAACTGAGGTTGGGAGAGGTGGGAGAAAGAGGATCAGGCAGCCTGGGGTTTGGGAGTTGGTGCAGCTGCTTGCTGGCCACGTGGCCTTGGGTAGCCCCTCCATGTGCCCTGTTCCACAGGGTGATTGGTGATGGTGCCGTGAGCCTGGGTGGGGCGTGCCGGTCCCTGAGTCAGGTCCCTTCTCCCCAGATGACCTATTCCCTGACGCGGTTCGCTATCTATGAGACTGTGCGGGACCGCTTAACCAAGGGCAGCCCGGGGCCTGTCCCCTTCTACAGCAAGGTGCTGTTAGGAGGCATCAGTGGTAAGCACTGGGCAGGAGGGGCAGGGCCGGGCCAGGGGCTGGGCATCGAGAGTCATTTGGGCCTGGCACTTTTGTCACCACAGGTTTAACTGGAGGCTTCGTGGGGACCCCTGCAGACTTGGTCAATGTCAGGTTTGTGTGTACCCCCAGCCCCCAAGGCCAGGGACTTTCTCAACTGCAGCCAGGGCAGGGATGACGGGCCTGCAGCATGTCTGTCCTGGAACAGGCCAACTTGGTGAGCTTCCCTGCTGCCCTCGGGCCCGAGAATAGCGTATGTCCAGCAGCCACCCTTCTGTTTCAGGATGCAGAATGACATGAAGCTGCCTGTGAATCAGCGGCGCAAGTGAGCAGTGGGCTGGGCTGGGGAGCTGGGCAGGAGGAACCCCAAGTGGCTCTGCTTTGATGTGACCTGGACACCAACAGACCATGTTGCCATTGGGCTCAAGTGGGATGGGGAGGCTGATGGTTTTCAGGAACAAATGCTGTGAGCGGCTGCCCTGGGGTCATTGGGGTGTCTCCCTGCGTCCCCCAGGACAGGTTGGGGGCTGGAAACTGTTGGCACCTAGGGGCAGTCCTGGGCCTGTTCCTGGTGCTGGTGTGAGTGTGTGTTGGGGGAGCCTCGGAGACTGAGTGGGACACATGAGACAAACACACCCACACCAAGACAGAGGCCCCCCCTTGCCCGGCGCCAGGGTGCCAGCAGGGGAGTGACAGGGCAGCCACGCCCTGCTATAGCGGTGTTCTCTTTGACCATACCTGAGCCAGCTCACCCTCTCCTTGGGGCAAGCAGTTTCTGGTTTCTTCCTGCAGCTCCCTCAGACCCTCCTTCCTCGCCAATCCTGGGGCTATGTGGGGAGAGGGTGGCCTAGGTTTTGCCTGCAGACAGGGCCAGCCTGAGTTGGCAGCCCCCTAGGGGGCTGAAACCTGAGTGTGTGTCCAGGGAGGGGTCTGCAGGCCCCTGAGGCTGCTGTCCCTGAGATGCTTCCTCAGAAGCACGTGGTCTGTGATGGGGGTGGACCCCAGGGGCTGGTGGATAGGGTGAGCCTCGTGTGGCCCATTCTGTGTCCCTGACAGCTATGCCCATGCCCTGGACGGCCTGTACCGCGTGGCCCGTGAAGGTGAGAGGAGCTGGCCCTTTGCGTGGGAGCCCCCTTCGCCGGCAGGGCGCTGGGCTGGGGGCCCGACTCCCCCTTTCTTCTTGCAGAGGGCCTGAGGAGGTTATTCTCTGGTGCAACCATGGCGTCCAGCCGCGGGGCCCTTGTCACCGTGGGCCAGGTAGGGCTTCTGCACAAGGCAGGGCTCCAAGAGTAAGGCAGTGGGCATGGGGGCCACCTGCTGTCCCTTGGGTACGCACAGATGGGTCAGGGCCACAGCGTGGGTCTGACGTTGGCCAGGTCCTGCCCCCGGGTCTGGGCCTCTGGACTTGCCCACACACGGGTGTGGCAGTGACAGAGGACAGATGCTCGGTCACTGCTGGGTGGTGTTGTTGTGCACCTCTGCCTGCTTCCCTGGAGCTCTTATGTCCGCCTGCAGCTGTCATGCTACGATCAGGCCAAGCAGCTGGTCCTCAGCACCGGGTACCTGTCTGACAACATCTTCACTCACTTTGTCGCCAGCTTCGTGGCAGTGAGTGCCTGGCCTTGGGGCCGAGGGGGCCTGGGGTGAGGTGCGGGTATAAGGAGGTGGGAGGCTGGCAGGAGCCTGGTAGTGCCCCTCAGGGCCCACAGAAGTGGACACTGTCTGCCCAGGCCACACCACTTCCTGGTGTCCCTGCTCCCTAAGGCCCCGGCCTGCGCACTCAGGACACCTCTGAGGAGTGGGGGTGGGGCTGTGAACCCAGGCTCTTTGGGCTGGCCTGCGGGTGGAGGTGCTGGGAGGGGCCTGCAGGCCCTCTGTGACAAGGCCCCTCCCCAGGGTGGCTGTGCCACGTTCCTGTGCCAGCCCCTGGACGTGCTGAAGACCCGCCTGATGAACTCCAAGGGCGAGTACCAGGTGAGGCCATGCTGGCATCCTGCTGGCCACTGCCGGGTCCTCACCTGGAGCCCTTGCATCCTCATCCTGGGGATGAGGGCAGTCCCCATGGAGCCGTGGGGACACAGGGATGCAGACGTCCCCCACTACACCCTTCCGTTCCAATAGCGCTCCTGTAGGGAGCCCTTGGCTGGGGAAGGATGTGTCTTTCCAAGGCCCATGCCTTGCTTTAAGCCCTATTTCCTGCCTGGTATGGTGGCACGTGGCTGTAATCCTAGAATTCAGGAGGCCGAGCCGGGAGGATCACCATGAGTTGGAGGCCAGCCTGAACTACATAGTGAGATCCTATGTCAAAAGACCAAAAATAAATAAACCAAATTTTCCTGCTCAGTGGAAATCGCCTGGGTCAGAGGAATGCATCCCCTGCACTGTGTGGCCTTGGGCTCCCCCAGTCACCGTGGCGTCCCTGTGTGCCCCCAGTGCCTGTGACCATTCCTTGCTCGTCTCCCTGACCCTCCCTTGTCATTGGCTGTCACGGTTCTGTTCTCAGCCCCCCAGCCCTGTGGGTGCACCCTCGAGGGACTGGTTGGCTGTCTGCTGGCGGGGTGGCCCTCGGACTGGGGTCCGCTGTTGATGTCCTCAGGGCTCCTGCTCACACGCAGCACCCCCAGGAGCCCTCGGGGCCACCGCACCCAGTCGGTACCAGAGGAGGGGTTCTATCTGTCCCGGAGTGAGAAGCCACTTCCTGCATCTCTTTCCTCTGTCTCCTTCAGGGGGTTTTTCACTGCGCTGTGGAGACAGCTAAGCTGGGACCACTGGCCTTTTACAAGGTATGATCGGGCAGCGGGGGCTGGGGCCAGGGGTGGCAGGCTGTGCCTTCCTGGGCCCTTCGCATCCTCCTCTCTGGCTCTCTGCCCAGGGCCTCTTTCCCGCTGGCATCCGTCTGATCCCACACACCGTGCTCACCTTCGTGTTCCTGGAGCAGCTACGGAAATACTTCGGCATCAGGGTGCCCACCTGAGGACACCAGCACCAGGCTCAAGATTGGCGGGAGGGTGCAGCCTCCCCTCCTTCCTGCCTGGCCCCATGCAGTGTCCACCGGGCTTCTCCCCTCACCAGGCCCCTGCCCGCCCCTGTGCTCCCTGCTGGGCATTTGCCCGGCCTTGCCCCTGCCCGCTGACCGTTCACTCAGGAAGAGGGCGAGAGTGTCCCTCAGGGTGGCTCCCCGCCTCCACTCCCTCTGCCCAGCAGGCAGTCACTGCAGAGCAGGGAGTGGCCGGATGACCTGTGTCCTGCTCTGACCGAGGTTTGCTCCAGACGGAAGCGCCATCTTCCGGCAGCCTCCGCTGAGGGAGGGCCTGGGTGGCAGGATGGGGTGTGGGCCCTGCAGCTGCCTGCCACGCTCGTGAGCACACGCACTTCACTCTCACGAGAGGGACCACAGCTTTAGCACCCTCAGAGGTAGCACCTCCCCCAGGGCCCCTGCTCCTGGGAGAAGGGACAGGTGACAGATCACCAGCCAGTGCCAGGATGTTAAGGGGCCCCACACACCCCTCTGTGGGTACAGCCCCAGATGCTTTAATGATTTGCTTTGCCAGACAAAACCTCAGTGCCCACAGCCTGCTGCTGTCCACCCAGCTGGTGCCCGAGGCCCTCAGATGCCCACAGCCTCCCCTCCCTGGCTCCCTGGGGAAACGGCCACAGGCAGCAGTGGGCTGTGGTGTGTCCTCCAGGACTGTCCTTCCGGCATGGCCTGTGGTCATCCCACAAGAGCCCCTACCAGCCAAAAACCGCCGCCAAAGCAGCCTGCTTCCCCTAGACAGGCTTGGGTATCGCGTGGACTTGGGCACTGTGCTCTGCATCAGCCCCAGGGATGTTGGCCTGCAGCTCTGCATGGGTGCAATAAAGGAGTGACCCAGGTGACCTGCTCCAAGTCTGTTCCTCCACACCACTGGCTGCCTTTTGGTGCGTGAGCACCTCTCTGCACCCCCAGAGAGGCCTGAGGAAGGAGCTGTGGTCGCACCTTTAGATAGCCTGTGGACAAATGAATGGCCAGTGGCTTCCCCAGTGCAGAGGGGAGAGATGGGGTTTGGGCAAGGTGTGGAGAGGTCTGGGCCCATAGTGCGACCCCTCCCAGCAAGCCCTGCATGTTCCCAGGGCAGGCTGGTCTCACTGGACCCCTCACGCGGCTGCAGGAGGTGCCCTTGAGTCAGCCGTGGCTGTGGGGCTATGGTGCAGCTGGCCGGTGTCCAGCCAGCGCTGCCTGGCCCAGGAGACCCTGGAACTGCAGAGCACTTCTCGTCCCACCCTGGGAGTTTGGAAGCAAATCTCAAGCCTCCTGTTACTCATGTATAAATACTTAAATGTACTGGTTGAGGTGGTGCACTCTGGGAGGCTGAAGCAGCAGGGTGGAGAATTCAAGCCCAGCGGGAACAACTTAACAAGATCCCATCTCAAGGCCTGGGGTGGGGGTGGGGGGTAGCTCAGGCCTCAGCCCAGAGGCCCTGGGTTCAGTTCCGGCCTCCACACACTTCAGGGGTGTGGGTCAGTGTAGAGCACCCTGAGGCCCTGGGTTCCATCCCCAGCACCACCAAAAAATTAAGAAATATATACCTTAAACCAAAATTATTATAACTTCAGTAGTAATTATTTACAGGTAAAAAATGTAATGGTGTATCTTTCACCTCCTCAAGTACCCATGTGGTGCGCAAGTTTCCCCAAGGGTGTGAGTTGGTCTTACACGAGATCCAAGTCCAGCAAGGGCTGCCCCCTCCACCCCTGCATTTCCGGTCCATCAGGCCCAGGTCCACTTGGCGACTAACCCAAGCTGCCCCAGCTCAGGGCGGCCACGGGACCTGACGGACTGGTGGGGGCGGGCAGGCAGCAGGGGTTGGCGAGACTGCCAGGACTGGGATGGGTGGAGGGTGAGCAGGTCAGAAACCCAACTCGGAAGAAGAGCTGCTTCCTGCCACCGCAGGCTCGGTCCCAAAGCAGCAACAGCACGGGCTCCACGTTTCAGGAGCAGCTTCTGTAGGGAGCACAGGAGGAATCTCATGTGCCAGGCCACCAGGGCTCTTCCCCCAGCCTCCTCCCTTCCTCAGGACGCTGAAGCCTGGGAAGCAGGCAGCACCCAGTCTGGTTTGGCAAGGTAGTTTGGCCCAGGGTGGGGTGGGAGGGACCCCAGGCTTCTGGGGAGGGCTTAGGCCAAGCTTCCCTCCCAGTCTCACCAAGAGCCGCAGAGGAGGCAGGGCTGGCAGGTCAGAGGGCAGCCACTCCAGGGGGTGGTGGCTGGGCCCTGGCATGGCTCTCGGCTGAGCGGGCACTTTCTCCTGTCACCCTTGGGTCTTAATAAGTTTATAGCTCTTGAAAATTCACAGAGTAATCATTTTCTTTCAGGAAATTTCAGCAGGGCTGCCAAGACAACCCCATGGAGAAAGAATAGTCTTCTACGAATGGTGCCAGGACAGCTGGCCGTCCCCAGAGACAAGGCTGAGGCTGGACCCTCACCTCACGGCCCAGGACGGCCACCGGACCGCACACGGGGGCCAGGACTGACCCTGGTGGGGACGGGCAAAAATAACACGAGACCCACCACTGTCAATTCAGGGCTGCCACTGCAGGGGGCACCACGGCCACTGCATTTGCTTTCTGCAGGGGTTCCAGGGTGGGCAGTGAAGTGGGAGGTGCCACAGTAGAGAAGGGAGGCTCAGATGAGCCGTCACCCGTGGGCACCTGGAGGCTGGTGAGGGCCGGGCTTCCCATGGCTTTCAGTGGTTGGACTGGGGACAAAAAGTAGGGAAGCTGGGCCGGTGAGATGGCTCAGCGGCGTAAGCGCCTGCCTTGCAAGCCCGAGGGCCCGAGTTCGACTCCCGGATCCCACATACGAAAAAGGGGCCGGTGATATCGCTCAGCGGCACGGGCGCCTGCTGGCGCGCGAGGTCCTGAGGTCGTCCCCCCGGTACCCACAAAAAAAAAACAAAAAAAAAGTAGGGAAGCTGGCAGTTGCTAACCAAGTGTGGTCCGTTCAGGGGCTGACTGCTCCAGGGGTGTGATCTGACCTCCTGGACTGGTCAATGCAGGTTGTGGGTCAGAGTTTTCTTTTAGAAATGTCAGTGTGGAGCTGGGAATAGAACCCAGGCACCAGGCAAGCTAAGCACACGCTTTGCCCTGAGCCCAGCACTCCTCTATTTATCGAGACCATTTGTGTTAGGGTATGCATCTCCCAAAGTCTTAGAGGAAAAAGTAAATCCTCAGATTTGGCAAAGGATTCTTTGATTTTTTTTTTGTTTGTTTGTTTATTTGTCTTTTGTTTTTTTGAGCAGGGTTTCACTATGCAGTTCAGGCTGGCCTTGGACTCACTTTGTAGCCCAGGCTGGTCTCAAACTCTCAGCCATCTTTCTGCCTCAGCCTCCAGAGTGCTGGGATTACAGGCCTTTGCCACCTCAGCTGGCTTCATTGTGTCAGAATTAAAATAGCCACGGGCCTCTGCACCTCTCCAGGGACTTCCTGCCGTTCTTCATTGTTGGGACAGCATCCATAGGCTGAGGGGCTCAGTGGGCACCGAAGCCATGTGAGGAGCCAGGGAGGAGACTACCTTTTATAGTCCATTACTGATCACACTTGTAAAAAAGTAGCATTACTGATTGTGGTGACTTCATGCTCTGGATCTGGGTTTGCCAACTGCTTGAAAAATAGGGATGTTTTCCCATTGTGGTGTAACAGAAAATGGCCCCCCCAGCCAGTGTACTTCAGTTTCTTAGTTGCCCAGGCAATAGTTCCTGTTCCAGTTCGGTTGCTTCGTCTCTTAGAACCGGCTGGTCACTGTGATGCACAGCTGGTCACTGTGATGCACGTTGTCTAAACCGATCCCCAGTTGAGCAGCCATTCTGCCTCTGTACTTCCTGCTTGCTTGTCCCATGTAAGCCCTAGACCACCAGAGATCAGGGCCTGATATTCTGGGAATGATCCTGATCAGTGCCCCTCGACTTAAATAAATCTGCCTCCAAATCCTGGGTGTCGTTTTGGTGTTTCTGCTTGCTGTTGCAGTGGGAGCACAGGTTTATAATGCCAGCACTCAGGAGGCTGAGGCTGGAGGATCTTTGTGAGCTCAAGCCTACCAGGGCTACATAGTGAGACAACAACAACAAAAAAACACTATGAAACCTGGCGTTAGCGCATGTTGGGTTAAAGCCCCTCTCCCAGCAGCTTCACCTCTAGTCTAGGTTAAAAGCCAGTTGACTTCCTCATTCCAGTCCAAACTCAAGCTCTGCCCCCTGCCCCAGACTTAAAAACTGCTCCCCTGCCTCTCAGGGGTGGGCTAAAATCTCTGCTTCGGTCCCCTGCTCCACAAGCTGCTATACTGGTCCTGCTAATAAATCCTGCCTCCACTGGTCGTCTCCAGGTCTTAAATCTACCCGACAACCTTTGGTGGCAAAGCCTGAGAGGCCTTTGGGAGCTGACTGACCCCTGAGACCGCCCTCGCCCGCTGTCCCGCGCACACACACCTGCCGTCCTCTCCCAACCAGGCAGCCATCCTGAGTCGGAGTCGCCGTCTCCTCCCAAGGATCTTGCTGCGTTTTCCCCAGTCCGGAAATCCTGGTGCTAAGTGTCAGTCCTTCCCAGCATGGGGAACTGGCCATTGGCCTGGCCTTGCAGGATACTCGGGACACCAGTGTCCTGCTGGTGGCCTCTGACACAGTGAGGATACTCAGAGACCTGGGACAAGACACAGGACGCTGTCTCTCTGTTCTCTCTTCCATCCACGTAGGGTCTCGCCCGCTGCACCGTGGGCGCTCCGATTCAGCCCTCTGGTCCCCGAAGACTCACCTTAAAAAACCTCTCCATCCACGAGGGGGAGACATCAAAACAAAACCATGGATTTTCTTCTGTAAGACAGTTTGATAATAATCAATAACCTGTGACTTCCACAGTCTTATTTATCCGGTGCAAAGGCGAGGGGTCCCGGGAGTTCTCTATGTGTAGGATTTCTTTTACCTACCTGGGTTTCAGCCACCCTCGGGCCCCAGTTCCGCCTCCGGTCTCCCTTCCCAGACAACTTGCTAATGGGCTATCCCCTCCACACTGGTGCCCCTTCCGCCTTCAGACTCATTGGTGTAACTCTGTAGTGTTAAAATAACAGAAATGTGACAACGGGGCTCTTGTGGTTAACCTAAAAAAGTGCTATGGTACCCCCTAGGGAGATTCTTTTTTTTTTTTTTTGTGGGTACCGGGGGGTCGACCTCAGGACCTCGCACGTCAGCAGGCGCCCGTGCCGCTGAGCGATATCACCGGCCCCTTTTTCGTATGTGGGTTCTGGGAGTCGAACTCGGGCCCTCGCGCTTGCCAGGCAGGCGCTTAAGCCGCTGAGCCATCTCACCGGCCCCCCTAGGGAGATTCTTGTCTTACATATCTTGTGTGCTGCTTTGCCTGTTTTTGGTTTTGGTTTGGTTTGGTTTGGGTTTTTTGAGACAGGGTCTGGCTATGTATTACAGCCTGGTCTTAAACTCACTGTGTAGCCCAGGCTGGCCTGGAATTCTTCCTGCCTCAGCCTCCAGAGTGCTGGGATTACAGCGTGGGCACCACCACGCCCGGCTGTTTGTCTGCCTGTTGATCTCTGTTTATAATAATCAACTTTGAACTTCAGGAACTGTTGGGCAGGACTCCCTACATGGCTGAGAAAGCGGCTACCTGAACCAACTCACTTCAGTTTCCTCTACTGTGGGTGACTTCTCTGGTTTTTCCCAGCATCCCCAACCTGTGAGATTAGAGGAAATACTATTGTTTGTCAGTAAGCAATGCAAATTTTTTTGGGGGGGTACCAGGAATCGAACTCATGACCTCGCACTTGCCAGGCAGGCACTGTGCCACTGAGCTATATCCCCAGCCCTTTTTTTTGTCTTTTTGAGACACAGTTTTGCTATGCAGTTCAGGCTGGACTTGAACACACTTTGTAGCCCAGGCTGGCCTCAAACTCACAGCGATCCTCCTGCTTAAACACTGCAATTTAAAAATTTTAAAAAATTTAAAAAATAAAAAGATCTGTGTAAGATCACAGTGACCATGGTGTACGCCCTGACACCCATGACAACAGCAGACTAAACTCCAAACTCCAAGCCCAAATCAAGTAAATACAGAAAAAAAGCTGAAACAAAACAAAATGTCAATGCCATTGCCAAAAAGATGAAGTTGGGTTTTTTTGTTTTTTTGAGATAGGGTCTCACTACACAGTTCAGGCTAGCCTTGAACTCACTTTGTAGCTCAGGCTGGCCTTGAACTCAAAGCAATCCTCCTGCCTCAGCCTCCCGAGTGCTGGGATTACAGGTGTGCACCACCATGTCCAGCCTAAAAAGATAAAGATTTAAAAAAGGGTCTATGGCTGGGTGTGGTAGTGCACACCTGTGATCCCAGCACTCAGGAGGCTGAGGCAAGAGGATTGCCATGGGTTTGAGGCCAGCCTGGGCTACATAGTGGGACCCTCTCAAAAAAAAAAAAAAAAGTATGGTCTCAAGGTGTACCCGTTACCCATTTACCTTAAAGTGTCTCAAGTTTATCCTTCTTTATGGCTGAGTGGTACTCCATTCCACATAAAAACCACATTTTCTTTATACATTCATGTTGATGGGCATCTAGGCTGTTTCCAAGATTTAGCTATTATAAAAGTGTTGCTATAAACATAGGTGTGCATATATCACTGTGGTATGATGCTTTTAATTCTTTCAGGAAGATACCAAGAAGGGACCTCTAGCCCTAATATGTTCAGGAATCTCCACACTGATTTCCACAGTGGTTGCACCAGTCTACACTCCCACCAACAGTGGAGAAGGGTTCCTTTTCCCCACAGCCCCTCCAGCATTTGTTATTGGTCAATTTCTTGATGACAGCCATTCTTTCTGGGGTGAGATGGAATCTCAGTGTTGTTTTAATTTGTGTTTCTTGAAGGACGAGTGATGTTGAACATTTTTTCATGTATTTATTTGCTGTTTGTACTTCTTCATCTGAGAACTATCTATTCATTTCAGATACTCATTTTTGGATTGGGTTTTTTAATTTGGGGGTGTGATTTTTTTTTTCAGTTCTTTATATATTCTAGATAGTAGTCCTTTGTCAGAGGAATAGCTGGTAAAAAATGTTTTCCCATCCTGTGGGTAATCTCTTCACTCTGTTGGTGCTCTCTTTTGTGGTGCATGACACTAACTAAATGATTGATTATCTCCCCTCCGAAGTGGGACCAGATGAGACCAACAACCAGAACAGCATCATGGCAATGAGGGACAATAATAAAAGATGATTAATCAACAATGCCCTCAGGACAAGAGGGGACATAAAAGAAAAGAGAAGAAGGAAAGAAAGAAAGAGAGAGAGAGAGAGAGAGAGAGAGAGAGAGAGAGAAAGAAAGAAAGAAAGAAAGAAAGAAAGAAAGAAAGAAAGAAAGAAAGAAAGAAAGAAAGAAGGGGCCGGTGAGATGGCTCAGCGGCGTAAGCGCCTGCCTTGCAAGCGCAAGGGCCCGAGTTCGACTCCCGGAACCCACATACGAAAAAGGGGCCGGTGATATCGCTCAGCGGCACGGGCGCCTGCTGGCGCGCGAGGTCCTGAGGTCGACCCCCCGGTACCCACAAAAAAAAAAAAAAAAGAAAGAAAGAAGAAAGAGAAAGCAAGCTGTCAAAATCAAAATGGAGTTGCTCATTTCAACCCAACCGAAAGACAGAGCCCAGAGGTAATAGGGAAGGGTCCTTAGGCATAAGTGCCTGACTGTAACTGACACAAAAGATAGTATTTGATCTGGCTTTCAAACTCTTCTTGGTAAAAATGGCTACTGGTTATTCTTAAATAATTCTCTTTGGTTCATGTTTGTACAACTACCTCCTCCAATTTATTTGTTCCATAATCCTACAGTTCTATAACAGGCCTCAGAGCAATGCCTAAATATACTCCAAAACCCATTTTTTTTTTTGTGGGTACCGGGGGGCGACCTCAGGACCTCGCGCGCCAACAGGCACCCGTGCCGCTGAGCGATATCACCGGCCCCTTTCTCGTATGTGGGATCCGGGAGTCGAACTCGGGCCCTCGCGCTTGCCAGGCAGGCGCTTACGCCGCTGAGCCATCTCACCGGCCCTCCAAAACCCATTTGAACCTCATCATTCAGCTTAGGTCTCAACTCTACGCTCAAAGTCATCTTACCTCTGATGATCCACAAACTCAAGGAGGCCCCTAAAGACGTCCCCACTTAGCTTGAAGGAGTTACAAGTGCGACCTCTTTGTCCCTCTTTGCTGACTCCTCAGGAAAAATACAGTGAGAAAAGCATTGAAATTCTCAGCACCCAGACCTTTTTGTAACACATTTCTGCCCAGCACCTCCTGCACAACCACAAAACACTGGACTAGTGGGGAACTAAAAGCAGCACAAGACAAAAGTCCCTAGCTAAAGGGACAGTCAGGTTATCTCCAGACCTCTGGGAAGGGCCCAATGGTTCCAAATCCAAGGCCAACTCTGACCTCTCATTTCTGGGTCTGCTGCACCTTGCTGCTGGCAACTGACCAGGCCCCAGTCCCCCCAGTCACCAAAACAGAGTCCAGTGTTTTCCAAAGGTAGCAGGTAAGATGATCTCTTTTCTTTTAGTTACGAGAACAATCTATTTGGTTTTATAGAAATATGTGGGACTTTTAGCTTTTTGTTTTTGTTATTTGTTTCTTGTTGGTTGGTTGGTTTGTTTGAGACAGGGTCTCGCCTTGTAGTCCAGCTGGCCTTGAACTCACTATGTAGCCCAGGCTGGCCTTGAACTGGCAGCAATCCTCCTGCCTCAGTTTCCCAAGTGCTGAGATAAAAAGGGTGCATCACCACGCCTGGCTGCTTTGCACTTTAAAACCATTTTCACACATTTCTTTCTAGCATTCCCAACTTATCCTACTCCGCAAGTGGGACAAGATACACTTTCAAAATCACATTCTACCATTGCCATCCAGAGCTCCCCAACCTTAGCTACTCTTTTCCTCTTTACCCTCCCACCCCCCAACAGATTACACAAACTTCACCTCACATTCTACCCCAACAAGTCACACCCCGCGGTCACTTGTCACCCTCAGAGGCCCCGCCTCCTTACCCAACAAGACACAGTATCCTTTAACCCATAGGCTGTATGGGGACTCCAACCCCTATCTCCAGACTCCTCTCTGATAGACTTTTCTTTCTTTTCTTTTTTTTTTTTGGTACTGGGAATCGAACTCAGGACTTTGTGCTTGCCAAGCAGGTGCGTGTGCCGCTGAGCTACATCCCTGGCCCTCTGATAAACTTCTTGAACTTACCAGTTTTTATAACACTCATATCCTAGCCATAAAACATCCAAATGGGGCCAGTGAGCTAGCTCAGTGGCATAAGTGCCTGCCTGGCGAGTGCAAGGTCCTGAGTTCGACTCCCGGTACCCACATAAAGGAAAAAAGAAGGGCCAGTGATATTGCTCAGCAGCATAAGTGCCTGCTGGCAAGCATGAGGTCCTGAGTTCCACTCTCAGTACCCACATAAAAAAAAAAATCCAAATGGAGGGCTGGGCGTGGTGGCACACGTCTGTAATCCCAGTACTCAGGAGGCCGAGGCAGGAGGATCGCCAAGAGTTTGAGAACAGCCAGGGCTACAGCCTGAACTACATAGCGAGACCCTGTCCTCCCTCTCCCCCAAAAAAGGAACCTATCATCTAGACCAGGACGTATACACTGTCAATGAACCTTCCCTACCCATAGTCCCCCTAGTGTCTAATCCACACCACATTCCTTCCTCAGTACTGCCAGATAGATCTCATTTTACAGTTCTTGACCTCAAAGATACATTTTTTACTATCCCTCTTGACCCTAGTTCCTGAAATCCTTTCACCTTTACTTGGACTGATCCCAACACTGAAAACTCCCAACAACTCCCTTAAACTGTCCTCCCTCAGGGATTCTGCCACAACCCATAGCTTTTCAGACAAACATAGCCAAAGACCTATTTCCCTAAACCCTGGCTGCCCTACCCAATATGTTGGTACAACTCTTCTCTGAATCGATGTATAACAGACACTGCTCAGTTACCCAACTTCCTAACAATAAAGAGATACTGGGTGTTGTGGTTTATAGCTTGATGTCCCCACACAGCCTCATGAGCTCATAGATGGGGCTCTTTGGAAGTGATTGGATCTTAGGGGGTGATAATCAGCAGTAGATTAGTCCACTGATGAGTTTATAACTAAATATGATGTTGGGAGGTGAAGCCTGGTGGGAGGGGCTAGGTCACCAGGGGCGTGGCCTGGAAGGACCTATCGCCCTCCTCCTCACTTGATCCCTGGATGCTTCCTACTCCCCTGCCCTGAGCTGTTTCTTTTCCGCCAGGCCCCTCTGCCATGCTACCCTGCCTTGGAACCTGCTGATTATGAAAACCAATACAAACTGTGAGCCAAAATAAACTTTTCCTCTTGGAGTTACGGGTGTTGAGCATTGTGTCTCAGCAGTGAGAAAGTGACTGGGACATATTTTGGTACCAGAAAAGTGGGCTCGTTGCTGTGACTGCCAGACCTTGTGGTTCAGAAGTCTCTGGAATGGGTTTGTAGGAGGAGTTTGGAAAGGTTTGGAGGTGCTGGATGGAGAAGCAGCCCTAGAATGTTGTAAGCTGAGCTTGATGGGGGATTCTCATCCGAGCTCAGAAGACCAGAAGGCTGACAGAAATGCAGGTGAAAAAGACCAGCGCTCAGGTTTCAGCTGGGACTAAGGACTGCATTGGCAGTTGGTCTCCAGGCCATGTGTGTTATGCTTGGGCAAAAAATTTCTCTACATTTTGCTCCTGTCCTGAGAATTTGAAGGAGACTAAAATTAAGGGCGCTGGACTAATTAATTTGACAGAAGAATTTTCAAGGCAGTCTAATGTTGCAGCGGTGGCACGGGTATTGTCAAGAGCTTTTAGCCAGCTGTACCTTGACAACCAAGAGCAGGCTGGTGTAAGGAGGAGCAGAGGTGGTGGAATGAGCATCGATTGCCATGGCCAAGTGGCCTCAGGGCCTGGTGCTGCCAGCCCCTGGGAGGCCAAGTGCTTCCTCTGGGCCGTCCAAGGATCCTTATCACGCAGGAAGAAGAGTTTCCTCATCGTTAGGTGCTCAAAACAGTTCTGAATTCAGGATTTGGCAAGTATTTCTGTGTTGTCTTCTAGAGCAATAATCCTTCTTTTACCTATTCCCTTTCTCTGTCTTGAAATATGGATATCTTTCTGAACATCATTTCTGTGGATTGGAAAATGATGACCTTCTTTCGTTCTACCTCTCGGCTTCAACAGACGCCCTTAGGATGCAGTTATGCTGTGACTTCTCCAAAAAAAATGAAAACAAAAAATAAAACAAAACAAAAAAAACTGACATGGGTCTTCTGCTGCAGTCTGCTTAATTATAAATAAATTATTTTGCAGGCTAAAGGCATATGTTTAGTTTTAAACAGGTGCTTAGGTCATAATATGTCTGAATTCTTTCACTTTTGTTCCAAACAAGAAGAGTGTATAAAGAGCAAGTATGAATGACTTCAGGGGTTCTTAACTATGTCTTCCAGTTTTGGCCACTATTATGAGAAGCACAGCTGAGATCGCAGCAGTAACTTCCAAATAGTCATTCTGATTTGAAATGAAAGAGATGTTAAAATGTTACGTATATCTTGAAATCTTGGCTGATCCTTACATAGGTTTACTGGAGAACGAAGTCCACTTTGCAGTTAAACCATTGATATTATAAAGAAGTGTGACTATAAGATATTAAGGTTGATTTCATGTGTGAATAAACCATCAGTTTCTGTAGATATGTACATTTACACATTGTAAACCCACATTTTTGGGCTACAGAAATTTTTTTTGTCTTGAGAAGGAAGATGTTGTCTTCTCTTTTAGAAGTTTTTGGAAATTTGATATTTATTTACTTTTTTTTTTTTTTTTTGTGGGTACCAGGGGTTGAACTCAGGACCTCACACGCCAGCAGGCACCCGTGCCGCTGAGCGATATCACCGGCCCTTTTTTCATATATGGGTACCGGGAGTCAAACTCAGAACCTCGCGCTTGCCAGGCAGGCACTTATTCCGCTGAGCTATCTCACTGGCCCACTTATTTGGTTTTTTGAGACAGGGTCTCACTATGTAGTTCAGGCTGGCCTTGAACTGGTGGCAATCCTCAGCTTCCCAATGTTGGCATTACAGGTGCACGCTACCACACCTGGCTAGGAAATTTGATATTTAAAAATTTTTTTTCATTCTTCTAAGGAAGACCAGCTTGCACAGTAGCTAATCCTGTGAATGTGTGTTTCACTTAGTTGAAAGAGTGATAAAATGCAACAACACAGTTTTGAGTCCAGTGATGAACTGGATTCACTTCCTTAAGATGAGTAGCTACTGTATTACAAATGTCTTCATCTCTTCGTGGAGACACAAGTCTTTGTTTTCCTTGTGGCAAAGGCTGGAAGAAAAGGGCTGTAAGTGGTTCACTCCAGAAGATGTGAGGGACAAACTGTTGTAAACCTGCCCTCAACTCTGAACATGGAGGTGTAGAAATAAAATGAGGAAAATTTCTGTATACCTTACTCCTAAGACAGAGAGTCAAAATGTCTTATGTAGAACCATCTGAGTTTTGGCATTTTACATTATATTGTTACAGCAATTTCAGCTCACTGTAGGCAAGGAAACCAAGTGGTACCCAGAGAAGTGGAGGGAACCAACCTTTATTATGCCAGCAGGCCCAGAGGAGTTCAGCACCCCAAAGTCTGAGCCCCAAGCATGGGGCTTGCAGGCCTTATATATTGCAGGCCTTGGTGGGAAGGGGGAGCAAGCTAAGGTACAGAGAAAGAACAAAGGCAGTTACTCAAAGGTGACAGGTTTACGACTTTGCACATGGAGGTGGCCTCCACAGGCAGGGCATAGCAAAGCTCTTTGATGTTATTACACCAAGGCGCAGCTGGTACGGGAAGAAAGGGGAGGGGTGCAGTGAGGGAAAGTCTCAGTTGACAGGTTTAGCTTTAAGTACTAATTGCCTTACTGACTGCTGGGTGAGGGCTCGGACCCGGTTTTGGAGGAAGTCTTCGAGCAGTCTGAAAATACATGGCCCGAAGGGCAGCAGGAGCTGTGGTCCTGGTGAAGGGATGAGCCAGGAAGACCACCCAGCCCGGGGAAAAACCCAGAGCCTCTTTGCTCTTTCCTTTAGTTCTTTAACCTTGACATGACTATTCCGGACTGGTTAGCGAAGGAGCAACGTTCTTCCCCTCAAAACAGGCATGTCCTGCACTTTTCAGCGTAAGGAGGTCGGGGGCCTGCCTGTTTTGGAGAGCCACCCAGCCAAGGAGTCGTTCTGGCGCTGTTGGGTGGAAAGAGTCTGGAATTTGATCCATATCAGAAGAGAGCTCTCGGGACAATTCGTAACAGAGCCCCACTGAGGCCCCTATGCCTCCCAACCCGGCTCCTCCTCCTGTTGCAATGCCTGCCCTATTAAGATGGCACTTTTTTTTTTTTTTTTTTGTGGGTACCGGGGGGTCGACCTCAGGACCTCGCGCACCAGCAGGCGCCCGTGCCGCTGAGCGATATCACCGGCCCCTTTTTCGTATGTGGGATTCGGGAGTCGAACTCGGGCCCTCGCGCTTGCCGGGCAGGCGCTTAAGCCGCTGAGCCATCTCACCGGCCCTTAAGATGGCACTTAGGACAGCCCTCTTGTTCTACCCTGTCGGTGTAAGGCCCTCTTGAAATCCTCTTCGGTGTAAACTGAGGTGTCAGGGGCCAGAAACACTCGCAAGAGATGCCTGTCCATTTGGCTTCTAGGCACCGGTAAGCATCATCCTGGATAGGAAAAATAAGCCGGGCCGACCGCACTGAGTTTCGTCACTGGGTAGGGTAACAGTGTGGGCACACAGGGAAGGCGGGAGCCCCTGGGCACAGTTTGGTTGGTTTTGGTGGAGGACGGTGGGGCAGGTTAAGTTAGGGTCCATGGTATTGACTTTGGCTCCCCATGCTATGGATCCCAGCGATACATCTGAGCTGTTCGTTGTGTTTGGGCCTGGCGGCTCCCATCCTGGGGGAACTGGGACTCCTGTGTATGTCTGTCCTCAGATGCGTAAACACATCCAGCGAGAGTAATTGGTTCCTCCATGATGGAGGAGGTCATATGAGGCACTGAGGAGGCACAGGACTTGGGGAGGGGTCCTGCGGCCTGGTCAGCTGACGGTGGCCTGTTAAGTCCATGCGGTGATATTGGTGCTCTTTGGGGGCCTCCTGACCTCTGCGGATTACCTCCTTTTGTGCGTCTTTAACCTTTTTGTTATAAACCTGGTCCGGATCTCTCTGAATAACTGTTCATGGTGGTCTTCCAACAGATGGTTTCTCCTGTTCTCTAGTGACATTGTTTTCCCCTACCTGTGATCAGGCCATACTTATAAACCTTTCCATAGGGAGCGTGTGTCCCCTCGGTAGACACACGTGTGAGCCTGTCCGTAACAGCCGTCTGATGTAGACTCATAAGCTGAAAATCCTGGTACCCACTTTGGGGTGCACACTCCCATGTCTCCCCAGCCGACAGGTCCGGGATTGACAGAACGGACGAGCTGGCTGAATGCCTGTGGCCCCTATAATTGTATTCTCTTTCTTTGTGAAGGCGTCTATTGGGGTTGTCACAACGGAATGTTCTCCTGTGTCCACCATAAAAGTCATTTGTTGGCCCCCGACTGACATATTGACCATGGGCTCCTCCTGGGGGCCAAGTTTCAGGGGGCTCCGGTCTCTCCTATTTTGACTCGGCTCCTGCCAGGCCAAGTAAGTCTCCACCCTTGGGCTCCAGGTGATATCTCAGTGGCCGGGGCGAGGGTACCGAGGATCCTCTGAGTCTCGCCAGCAGAGCGGGTGCTCATTTTTCCAGTGTCCTATTCGTTTGCAGCAGGCGCACTGGTCGTCTCGAGAGGGGGACGTCCTGGTTTCCCCCCCTTTCATGGTGGGCCAGGCTCACAGGTGGGGTCACGTTTTCCCACTGTAGCCGCCAGGAGGGAGACCTTTTGTTTCACTGTATGTTTGTTTCTCTTTCAGCCTCTCGGTCCCAATTCGTGAAGACCTTGTTGGCTACCTCGAGCAACTGTGTCGCATTCATCCCAGCAAAGCCTTCCAACCTCTGGAGCCACAAAAGCTGCGCTGAGCATGCGATGATTGTCTGCAGCCTCTGGATCAAAAGGGGTGCACAGTTGGAACCCCTCACAGAGTCTCATAAAAGTCAGCCAGGGACTCATCAGACTTCTGGGTAACGGCAGGGACTTTGGCCACATTGCTAGGTCTTTTTGCCCCTTCCGGATTCCCCCAAGGAGTGCTGCTCGATAGTTAAAGCTTGTTATCCACCCGAGGTGTTATACTCCCAACTGGGGCAACTGTCAGGGACGGCCCATTGGACCCAAGTCTCTGGATTTAGTTTAGTTTAGGCCCTGGGGCTGGGTCTGGTGCATCTTGCAGGCCTCCGTTAGGACCCTTCCTCATTCCTCAGAGCGTCCAGAGAAGTTGGCGGCAGTCATCCCAGGTGGGCTCGTGGGTCTGGAAATGGACTCCGTGTGATTAATGAGTGCTTGAGGCTTCTCAGAGTATCCAGAGGTGTAGTGTTTCCAGTTCAACAGGTCAGTGGTGGTGAAGGGCTGATAGCAGAGCGTGACCCACCAGGCTGTTCAGTCCCACGGCCTCCCTCTTGTTCAGGTTGTTGGGCCCCAGGTCGTTGGACCTCGTGGAGGGGCACCTGGAGGACCGGTGGTTACGTGGAGCGCAGGCTGCGCTAGAACCAGCCACCCAGAGTGCTGAAATCACAGGTGTGTGCCACTGCACCCAGCTTGGTTTTATTTTATTTTATTTTATTTTATTTTATTTTATTTTATCTTATGGGTACCGGGAGTCGACCTCAGGACCTCGCACGCCAGCAGGCACCCGTGCCACTGAGCGATGTCACCGGCCCTTTTTTCGTATGTGGCTTCCAGGAGTTGAACTCAGGACCTCGTGCTTGCCAGGCAGGTGCTTATGCCGCTGAGCCATCTCACCAGCCCTTGGTTTTATTTTTTAAAGTAACTCAAACCACCCTCCCATTCCCAACAGTGCTGAAGGGTTTTCCTGGAGCAAATCCAGGCCATGATGATCCCTCTCCTCCTTTCCCAAGGAAACAGCCACTGTCCCAGTTCCTGGGAATTTTCCATGATGTTTAAACTCACCTTAAAATGTTGTTCTTTTCTTATTATGATATTTAAATTCAACAGAAGGAGAGAAAAACAAGTGAGGTGGGAGGAAGCTCTGGTCTTCAGAAAAATATTTTGCACAAGGGAGGTTAATTCCCAAGAGGACAGGATGCTGAGCGATGTGGGTTTGTCTTTCTCCTGCTCCTCAGTCCTCCTCTTCCCTTCTCTGTCCTCCTCCTGTCACCCCTGGCAAGGCCGGAAGGGAGAAGACCAGTGCCCGCCAGCGCTGGAGGCTCGGTTAGGCACTGTCTGCTGGCCCAGGCTGGTGACCCCAGCAGCCTCATAGAGAGGTCGGGACTGCCACCTGCTGGGCACTTTCTGTGTATTTTCTGGGTTTTGCCTTTGCCCCAGTGTCCGGCTCCACCAGATGGCTCTTTCGTGCTGAGTCACTTCTGGATTCCACTGCAGATGGCCTAAGGTCCATAACCCTAACCCTTGTGGCCACCAAGGCCACCTTGTGGGACCAAGAAGGTCTCTGTGGCCCCCTTCGAGGAAAAGGGCTGGAGGTGACTGAGGACGACATGGGGCCAGCCTGGCCCTGCCTTCTCTTTCCAGAAGGAGCCTGAGCTCAGGAAGGGCCAGTGCTCGCTCCTTGCTGGACGGTGGCCTGTGGCCTGATGCTGGCCCTGGGCGAGGGCTCTGGCCCTGCAGGCATAGTGCAGTTAGCCGTTTGAGTTTGGACAGCATCCCAGGGCCCATCCTCCTCCTGTGGATATAGAGAAGTGCAGAAACACAGAACAGAAACCCGGGAGGTTGCTCTTGGTGAGAGCACAGGGCTGGATCTCCTGATCTCGCACATGTAATTAAAATCAGAGTGGAAAAAAGAAAAGATGGCGGATCTGTAAGAAGCAGGCAGTGAACCTCTCCAAAAGTCGCCATCCGGACACTGCAATATAGTGACTAGAGGAGGACAAGAAAGAGAGAAGTGGCTCCCAGGGACCCAGGAAAGATCTGAAGCGCAGTTTGGGGCCCACGGAGAAAGTGAAGAGAGAAACTACAACCAAGAAGAAGGAGGTGGCCTCCGGCGCCATTTCCCTGTGTCGGGAATCCTGACGCGACTGAAGCGGTTCAAATCTGCGGACACGCAGTGACTGCCGGCGCCCCCGGGGGCCTCCGCGGAGGAACGCGAGAAGCGGCGATGCAGAGAAGCGGCGGCTGTGAAGGACACACTGACTGGCGGTGAGTGCTGATGCCCAACCATCAGGCGCGCGAGAGCCACTAGCCGGGTGCCATCGTGGGGGGGGGAGCAGCTGAACTTGAAACTCAGGGCGGCCGCCACTCCATCCACGGCTCCAGTGGGGACCTCCGCGGAGGAACGCGAGACGCCGCGGTACAGAGAAGCACCAGCCGAGAGGGACGCACTGACTGGCGCTTCTCTTCCTGGTATTCCAAGAATCTCCTAAGACTTTGAAATACTAGCAATAAAGCAACCTACCATAGGCAATTTACAAACAGCATCCCAGGAATTAAACTAAAGAAAGAAAAGAAAATGAGACGACACTTAAACAAGATGCAACCCCACACATCCAGTTCACCAAAGGCAAACCCAGGGGGCAGTGAGGCCGGACAAACTGAAAGCCACCCACCTGACATCTCTGAAGTGGTAACAACAAAGCAGTTGAATGAGGCTCTGGAAAGATTTAAATCAGAAATAATTTCTCAGATAACTGCAGAGATAATGTCCACAATGAAGACCATGCTTAAGGACGCTAGAGCAGACACAGACAAAAAAATAGACGAGCTTAAGAAAATGATGGAAGCCATGAATGCTCAACATAGGAAGGAAATGGACTCCATAAAGCAGATTCAAGCAGATATCCAGGAAAACAAAAATTCCATCGAAAGTATTTGTAGCAGATTAAGCCAATGTGAGGACAGGATCTCAGATATAGAAGACAGGCTTGCGATTAGTGATCATGAAAGGAAAGAATTCTTAAAAATAGCAAGAGACAATGAAAAACCAATCCAGCAGCTGCTAGATGATGCAAAGAAGAATAACTTAAGATTGATTGGAGTCAATGAAAAAGCAGGAGATAGCATAAATGACATCAGAACACTGTTCACAGACATTATCACAGAAAATTTCCCTGGTAGAGAAAAAGAATTTGACGTTCAGATAAATGAGGCTTATAGAACTCCAATTAACCACGATCAAAAAAAATCTTCAGCCAGGCATGTCATAGTCAAGATTCCAGAAATTCAACATAAGAGTAGAATCTTAAAAGCTGTTAGAGAAAAGAAACAAATCACCTATAAAGGAAAGCCCATCAGAATCACAGCGGACTTTTCAGCACAAACCCTCAAGTCAAGAAGAGCTTGGAATGATGTATTTCAAGTTCTAAAGGAAAACAATCTTCAACCTAGATTGATGTACCCCGCAAAACTATCTTTCAAAACTGATGGAGAAGTAAAATACTTCCATGACAAAGAACATCTGAGAAAATTTATAACCAGAACTTCAAAGTGTTTTGAAGGACATTCTAGAAAGGGATAACAAGGACTACAACTCCAGAAACCCCAACAGAAGGAATCCACCAGGCAGAGCAAATGATTAAAGAGAGGGAAGGAAAACAAAAATTAAAAGAGGGGGAGCCAACAACAAGAAAATAACATGACAAGGATAAGTCAATACATATCAGCTTTAACCATTAATGTTAATGGTCTCAATTCACCAATCAAAAGGCACAGACTGGCGAATTGGATCAAGAAGCAAGATCCAACAATATGCTGTATACAAGAAACACATTTAATTCAAAAAGAAATTCATAGACTGAAAGTCAAAGGATGGAAAACAATACTCCATGTGACAGGAACCCAGAAAAAAGCAGGGGTAGCTATTCTTTTCGCAGACAAAGTGAATTTCAAACGAAGAATGATTCAGAGAGATAAAGAAGGTCACTACATCCTTGTAAAAGGAACAATCCAAGAGGAAGAGATAACAATCATAAATATATATGCAACAAATACCAGTGCACCCAACTATATAAAACAAATATTAATGGACATGAAAAATCAAATAACCACTAATACAATTGTATTGGGGGATCTCAATACTCCACTGTCACAAAAAGACAGATCAACTAGACAAAAAAATTCAACAATGAAATATTAGAACTGAACCAAACTTTGGTACAAATGGACTTAGTAGATGTCTACAGAGTGTTCCACCCCACAACATCAGAATACACATACTTCTCGGCTGCACATGGGATGTTCTCCAAAATAGACCACATACTAGCTCATAGAACCTGCTTAAGTAAATGCAAAGGAATTGAAATTATCCCATGTATATTATCAGACCATAGTGCAATGAAATTGGAAATTAATGGCAAAAGAATCCACAAGAATTTGCTAAACACATGGAAATTAAATAGCACCCTACTGAACAACCAATGGGTCACAGATGAAATTAAAGAAGAAATTAGACAGTTTCTGCAACTGAATGATAATGACAGTACAACATACCGGAACTTATGGGATACAATGAAAGCTGTCCTAAGAGGGAAATTTATAGCATTAAATTCCTATATCAGGAAAACAGAGCAAGCACAAATAAACAACCTAATGGTGAACCTCAAACTTCTAGAAAAAGAAGAGCAGGCTAAACCAAAAGCTTGTACAAGGGAGGAAATTATAAAGATCAGAGCAGAAATTAATGCATTGGAGACGAAAAAAACAATACAAAGAATCAACGAATCAAAGAGTTTGTTCTTTGAAAGATTAAATAAAATCAACAAACCCTTATCCAACCTTATTAAAAAAAGGAAAGAAAGTACTCAAATCCATGCAATTAAGAATGAAAAGGGTGATACCACAACGGACCCTGCAGAAATCCAGAAGATCATCTATACCTACTTTGAAAACTTGTATTCTAATAAGATGGAAAATGCAGAAGAAATGGACAGATTCCGAGATACATATGAATTACCAAAGCTCAACCAAGAAGATATAAAAATCCTAAATAAACCAATAACAATCAATGAAATCAAAGATGTAATTAAAAACCTCCCAACAAAGAAAAGCCCAGGCCCTGATGGATTCACTGCTGAATTCTACAAGAAATTTAGAGAAGACTTAACACCACTACTTCTCAAACTCTTTAATGAAATTGAAAGGGAAGCAATACTCCCAAATTCATTCCTGGGGGCCGGTGAGATGGCTCAGCGGCTTAAGCGCCTGCCCGGCAAGCGCGAGGGCCTGAGTTCGACTCCCGGAACCCACATACGAAAAAGGGGCCGGTGATATCATTCAGCGGCCCGGGCGCCTGCTGGCGCACGAGGTCCTGAGGTCGACCCCCCGGTACCCACAAAAAAAAAAAAAAGATAAACCAAATTCATTCCTGGAAGCAAGCATTACCCTCATACCAAAACCAGAGAAGCACCCAACTAAGAAAGAGAACTACAGACCAATCTCCCTAATGAACATAGATGCAAAAATCCTCAATAAGATACTGGCAAACAGAATGCAGCAAATCATCAAGAAGATTATACACCATGACCAAGTTGGATTCATCCCAGGGATGTGGGGATGGTTCAACATATGTAAATCAATAAATGTAATACACCATATTAACAGAACCAAGGACAAAAATCACATGATCATCTCAATAGATGCAGAAAAAGCTTTTGACAAAGTCCAGCACCCATTCATGATAAAAACCCTACAGAAAATTGGAATAGATGGTCTTTATCTCAATCTGATAAAAGCTATCTATGACAAACCAACAGCCAATATCATAGTAAATGGACAAAAATTGAAAGCCTTCTCTCTAAAATCAGGAACAAGACAAGGATGTCCACTGTCCCCACTCTTATTTAACATAGTCCTGGAAACTTTAGCCAGAGCAATTAGACAAGAGAAAGAAATAAAAGGAATTATGATTGGAAAGGAAGAAGTTAAAATATCATTATTTGCAGACAACATGATACTCTACATAAAAGACCCCAAAAACTCCACTAAAAAATTGCTAGATTTAATAAGCAAATTCAGTAGTGTAGCTGGATACAAAGTCAACACTCAAAAATCAATAGCCTTCCTGTACACCAATAACAAACTCACTGAGAGAGAAATTAGGGAAACAACACCTTTCACAATCACATCTAAAAAAATGAAATACCTAGGAATCAATCTCACAAAGGAGGTAAAAGACCTCTACACTGAAAACTACAGCACTCTGAAAAAGGAGATTGAAGAGGATATCAGAAAATGGAAAGATATCCCTTGCTCTTGGGTCGGAAGAACCAATATAGTGAAAATGGCCATACTTCCAAACTGTTATACAGATTTAATGCAATTCCGATCAAAATTCCAACAACATATCTCACAGAATTAGAGAAAACAATCCTAAAATTCATCTGGAACCAGAAGAGACCTAGAATAGCAAAGGCAATTCTGGGAGACAAAAGCAAGGCAGGGGGCATCACAATCCCTGATTTGAAATTATACTATAAAGCTACTGTGATAAAAACAGCATGGTATTGGCAAAAAAACAGACCTGAAGATCAATGGAATAGAATAGAAGATGCAGAAACAACTCCAGACATACTAAGCCACCTTATCTTTGACAAAGGTGCTAAACACATTCACTGGAAGAAAGATAGCCTCTTTAATAAATGGTGCTGGAAAAATTGGCTCTACACATGCCGAAGATTAAAATTAGACCCATATCTTTCACCGTGCACTAAACTAAATTCAAAATGGATCAAAGATCTAAATATTAAAACAGAAACATTAAATCTCCTGGAAAATAGAATAGGTAAAACTCTTGAAGACATTGGTGTAGGCAAAAACTTTATGAATAAAACCCCCATCGCACAGGAAGTATCACAAAGAATCAACAACTGGGATCTCATCTTATTAAAAAGCTTTTGCACAGCAAGAGAAACCACCAACAGAGTGAAGAGACAACCCACAACGTGGGAAAAACTGTTTGCCAGCTGTTCCTCAGACAAAGGATTACTATCGAGAACATACAAAGAACTCAAAAAAATCAGACCTCCCAAATTTAAAGACCCAATCCAAAAATGGGCATCTGAGATGAATAAACACTTCTCAGATGAAGAAATACAAATGGCAAATAAATATATGAAAAAATGTTCAACATCACTAGTCATTCGAGAGATGCAAATGAAAACAACACTGAGATTCCATCTCACCCCAGAAAGAATGGCTGTTATCAAGAAGTCAACTAATAACAAATGCTGGAGGGGCTGTGGGGAAAAAGGAACCCTTCTCCACTGTTGGTGGGAGTGTCGACTGGTGCAGCCACTGTGGAAATCCGTGTGGAGACTCCTCGAAAAACTGGGATTGGAGGTCCCATTTGACCCAGCTATTCCCCTTCTGGGTATCTTCCCAGAAGAATTAAAAACATCGTACCACAGCGATATATGTGCACCCATGTTTATAGCAGCACAATTTGTAATAGCCAGATCTTGGAAACAACCCAAATGCCCATTAACCGAGGAATGGATTAAAAAAGATGTGGTACTTTTATACAATGGAGTACTATTCAGCCATAAAGAAGGATAAACTGGAGACTTTTATAGGTAAATGGATGCAACTCGAGAAAATACTCATAAGTGAAATAAACCGGATGCACATGTGTAAGCATCGTATTGTCTCCCTAGTATGAAAATGCAATTTCACTGTGACTATTCCATTCCTTAGTCTTCTATTTTTACCTAGCTTTTACATGGCTTAATCGTATACTGAGTAATATTTTTCTCCAAAAGGTATTTGTACATTCTCTAATGCTTGAGTTTGTTAATACATGAGAATGTTTACTTGTTGTCTTTAAAAAAAATTAAAAATAAAAAATAAAAAAAATAAAAAAATTAAAAAAATTAAAAAAAAAAATTACAAATAGAAAAATAATTGACCCAGCTATTCCCCTTCTGGGCATCTTCCCAGAAGAATTAAAAACATCGTACCACAGCAATATACGTGCACCCATGTTTATAGCAGCACAATTTGTAATAGCCAGATCTTGGAAACAACCCAAATGCCCATGAACCGAGGAATGGATAAAAAAGATGTGGTATTTTTATACAGTGGAGTACTATTCAGCCATAAAGAAGGATAAACTGGAGGCTTTTATAGGTAAATGGATGCAATTGGAGACCATACTCATAAGTGAAATAAACCAGACACACATGTGTAAACATTGTATTGTCTCCCTAGTGTAAGAAGCTGAAAGAGTAAATAAGATCCAAAATGTAAAATAGATATTGTGAAACAGGAAGAAACTGTTCAAAAGAAAAGAGAAACTGGGATGGGGGAATGGAGAAAAGAAGGAAGGGAAAAGAAAAAAAATATATATATACAAGATAGTTAAGATAGATACACTACTAATTTTGCTTAGTTCATTGAAAAGAAAGGTTTGTGCTAATTTGTACAATTGAATGCTGATAGCTTGTACTATGAGTAACTAATTTAAAGACAACAATACGCAATATATTAACCATTGTTACCCTTCTATTATGTTGTTTTGAAATTTTGTTCAATTTTTTTCTCTTTAAAATAAAATTAAAAAAAAAGAAAAAGAAAAAACATTTTTATTAACTCAGCACTCTGGCTTACACCTGTGATCCAAGCACTCAGAAAGCTGATGCAGGAGGATTGCCTAGAGTTCAAGGCCAGCGTGGGCTACGAAGAGAATTCAAGTCCAGCCTGAACTACACAGTGAGACCACGTCTCAAGAAAAATAATAATAAAATAAAATTTAAAAATAAATAAATAAAAAGAAAAGAAAAGAGAAAGCTGGATATAGTGGCGACTTACGGAGCCCCTGTCTCAAAAGATAAGAAAAGGTCTGGGGACATAGTTCAGTGGTAGAGCACCCCTGGGTGTGATCCCCAGGGCTGCAAACAAAATTGTTCTCTCAGGACAGCGAGGTGTGACAGGCTTTTGTGGGCAGGGCAGGAGGCAGAGAGGCTGCAGGCTGGGTAGGGTCTTTGCCAGGAACGGGCGTGCACCCTAATTGGACCTCCTGAGATTAGGTACTAAGGTCAGCCTCTTGAGTATGGGGCCAGGCCTCACTTTAGAGTTTAGAATACTAGTAAAAGGGAGGGGAGGATAAGAGAAAGTAATCCTGCTACAATAACTTCCAGAAGGTGCTGCGCTGTTACACTCTGACCATTTTAAGTGGGGTTGCTTTTGAAAATATCACCTCAGTAACCAGGCATGGTGCTGCATGACTGTAATCCTCGTACTGGGCAGGCTGAGGCAGGACGATCACCTTGAGTTCAAAGCCACCCCGAACTACATAGCTAGACCCTGTCTCAAAAAACCAAAAACAAGTAAGTCTATATGGCTCCAGCAAAGGTTTTCTGTTGTTGTTTGGGGTTTTTTTTCATTTGGTTTGGTTTGGTGGTATTTGGGATTGAACCCAGGGCCTTTGCAGTGAGTTACAGCCCACCCTTATTTATTTATTCATTCATTCATTCATTCATTCATTCATTTTTTTAGATAGAGTTTCACCAAATCGCTAAGCTGCCCAGGCTGGGCTCAAGCTTGTGATCCTCCTGCCTCAGCTTCCTGGTGTGCTGGGATTACAGGCATGGGCCACTATACCCAGCTTTCTCTTTTCTTTTCATTTATTTATTCATTTTAAAATTTTATTATTATTATTATTATTATTATTTTGAGACAGGGTCTCACTATGCAGTTCAGGCTGGCCTTGAACTCACTATGTAGCCCAGGCTGGCCTCAAACTCTCGACTATCCTCCTGCCTCAGCCTCCCGAGTTCCAGGTTCAGGCCTCCAACTCTTGCTGCAGGCTAGCATGGGTCTTGCTTTCAGTAATAACGGAAACTGAAACTAAAGCATAATGCACGGGGAAAGGGTTTTAATTAGAAAGAGAAAATGGTAGGGTGCGCTAGCTTGGGAGCTGACAGAGGAACATGCTGGCTCTTAAAGGGGCCTAAGTAAAATAGGGAGAGGTTCCATTTTGAGCCTCTGGAGGGCGCGCTAGGACAGGGGCGAAGGCAGGCAGGAGGGGCTGGAGTCGGCAGATCCCGCTCTGAGTTCCGGTTTCCCAGCTCTGGAGCCCTCAGGGCTGAAGGGTGGTTTTTTTTCCCTGTGAAAAGATTGTCTCTGTTCCTGACGATTTCTGTCCTCTGGGGCTCTGCTTTTCCCGGGGATCCAGGCTGGGGACGTCTGGGCGAGGTGAATGTCCCTTCAACCTCTTCCTTGGTGGCCTCAGTCCTGAAGGGGGTGACATCTGGTAAAGTCAGGGCTCACCAACCTGGCTTTGCCAGGTATTGGACGGACACTCCCTAAATGATTAGGTATCTTTACGCAGAGCTGGGGAGGGATTTGACCCAAAGATTTGACAAAGGACACAAAGTGAAGGTCAGGCTTTGTTCTACTTTTCATTATCTGTTGGGCATCTGTAGGCCCAAGTGAAGAGCTGCGGTTTTTAGTAAATACCACTTTTAAGTCTCTGACTGCTTTAGGAGGAAGCACAGATCAAGTTTTTATGAGTAAGAGGCTAAGGGCCCAAGATTCCGCCTGTCCTTGTCCCTATAGTGGTCTCTATGTCAGGACTCTGTCAGTCCTGGGCTCAAGTCATCTTCCTGCTTCTGCCTCCTGAGAGGCAGGCAGCACCATGCCCTGCTGAAAGCTTTCAGAGACAGAAGGCAAACAACCCTGTAGCATGAAGAACAAAGCAGAAAGAGAAGACACTGCCAGGTGCAGTGGCATGTGCCTGTAATCCTAGCACGTGGGAGGTTGAGGCAGGATTGTCATGAATTTGAGGCCAGTCTGGGCTACATAGCGAGACCCTGTCTCAAAAAAACAAAACAAAACAAAACAGAACAACAACAACAAAACACAGTGAAAAAGGATATGCTAAAGAAATATTAGAAGGCCAGGTGTGGTGGCGCATACCTGTAATCCCAGCATTTGTGAGGCTGAGGCAGGAGGATCGCTGTGAGTTTGAGGCCAGCCTGGGCTACATAGTGAGTTCAAGGCCAGCCTGAACTGCATAGTGAAACCCTGTCTCAAAAAGACAATGAAAGAAAGAAAGAAAGAGAAAGGAAGGAAGGAAGGAGAGAAAAAGAGACTAGAGCCTACCAACAAATACATTTATGCCAGTAATGTCAGGCAGATAGACCTTAGCAGGCATGAGGAGCAAAGGAAGGGATTTAAGGTAGCATGCATTGCCAGTTAAAGAAAGAATGATTATAACACCTTTACAATCATTTCTTGGTGTAAGACCTAAAGTGATCCCACAGAGCACAATGACATCCTGAGGTTTACATGGCCTCTGCTATTGTCTGTCTCCACAGGCCCGCAACACTCCTGGATGCCACAGCCTACACCCAGATACAGAAAAGGGAGCGTTCTTTGGGCTGAGGCCTCCTTGGGCTGCACTCTGGTTCAGATTCTTGTGTGATTAAGGTTCCTGAGGACACTGACCACCTGAAAAGAACAAGGAAGATACTTTTGAGATAGCACCGTTCCAGATTCCATGCTGGCTTCTGCACGGCCTGTGGGACTCAACTGAATTCTTTCATCAAGGACACAAAGAACTGAGGACAAGGAAGTGAGGGCCAGGTTCCTCCTGCATCAGGACCTGGCTTCCCAACAACAGTAAGAAGGAAGGGATAACTCTCTAGGGCAGGGGTAGGGAGCCTACCACACATGTGTTACTTGTATTTCTTCTAAGACAAAAGATGTCAATGCAAGAGTTGCTTTCTCTAAGCTAAAACCTCAGTAGTCAGGTTTCATTGCAGGGTTGGCACTTTGCCAGAAATAAGTGGGTTTTGGGTTGCAGTTTGGCGCTCGTCTCTAAAAGGTTCACCATCACCGCTCTAGAAAGACCTTGAGAACTGAGTGTGCAAAGGAACTACGGCTACACATGACAGCAGAAAAGACCCCAGCCTCGGCCTCTGCCACCGACGGTCCCCAGCGGCCAGGCCTTGGTCCATCACTGCCGGCTGCCCCAATTTTGTGTCCCCTCTTCCAAAGCAGGACTAACTGGAGGAAGCCAGACTGTTGCCCATCAATCGTGTGACTCTACTCGCCACCCCCACCTCCCTGAGGTTTCCTCCAAGGACACCCTGAGGCCACCTTTGTCACTCCCTGCAGCCCTGTGCTCCAGGCCAGGCTTTAGCCTCTGCCACACAGGAAAGATGGCCGCTGAGATTGCTATGGCAACTCTGAATCAACACTCTGCTCTCTCTGCTCTTCTGTCCACAATTTAAATTACAGTTTACACACAGCACCAACACCAGGCCTGACTGGTTTGACAAGTGAATTCTTTTTCTTTTTCTGGGGATTGAATCCAGGGACTTACGCATGTTAGGCATACTACATCTCCAGCCTTTTTACTCTTTTTTCTTTTTGGTACCAGGAATTGAATTCAGGGCCTCATGCTTGCCAGGCAGGCGCTGTGCTTTAATTTTGTTTTGAGTCAGGGTCTCGTGAAATTGCCCATGCTGGGCTCAAACTTGCTATCCTCCTGCCTCAGCTTCCCAAGTAGCTGAGATTACAGGTGTGCACCACCCCCAGCCTTAATGAGCTATTGATAAATTTAAATCAGTTGTATATAAAAGTGTGAGACCTCATGATCACCTTGGGTTTATATTAGGATTCCTGTGTTAGAAAAGTGATTAGCTGGGTATGGCGGCATATGCCTGTAATCCTAGCACTTGGGAGGCTGAGGCAGGATTGGCACGAGTTTGAGGCCAGCCTGGGCTACGTAGTGAGACTGTCTCAAAAAACAAAAAGGAAAAAACCAAAAGAAAAGTGATTTATATACTCTGCATCATACATTCAGATCAAAGGACAAAAACTTTACATTTATTGCAACAGCTGCAGGAAGAGCCCTTGATATAGCCAGGCGCGGTGGCTCATGCTGCGATCCTAGCACTGATATAGGATCCCCAACCTGCTAGATGGCCGATACGCTGAGTTTGTGTTCTCTAAAATCAAAGAATGAATTCTAGGAGCAACAGAGGTTATGAGTAGGAAGTGTTTATTGAGAGAAAGCAAGCTTCTCAGAGGAACAGAAGGGGTCCCAAGTGGGTGGCCTGGGAAACCCACTTTGTAAGGGATTTTTACAGAGTAAAACCATGAGATGAGGTGGGTCTAAGGTGGAACAAAACTAAAGTTCACCAGTAAGATTACAAGTATAGTTGCTTAGGTAACATTGATCCAATGGAAAATCACAAGGTGGGTGTGAGGTGGGGCAAAACTATGGTCAGCCAATAAGATTATGACTATAGTCACAAGTAATATTGATTAACCCTAGCCCAAATGGGAACCAAGTAACATAGCAAGTGCACTTGGGGCGGACAGAACTTTTCCTGGAAGGGGTAGGCTAGGGAAGTTTTGGTCCCCACCCAAGGTGATTGGTGCCTATTTAAAATATCAATCACTGCTGTTCATCCCCTGGGGAAGTGTGTGGGTGTATTCTTTTCTCTATCCTGAGGCCTGACCATCCACAAATTCACCTCCAGCCACGGTTGTCTTCTGCACTGACCTCCCCAGGGTCCAGCCCTGTCTAACTGCCTCTAATATTTCTAAATAATGTAGCTATCTATAATAGCACTTTGGAAGGCTGAGGCAGAAGGATCACAAGTTCAAGCCCAGCTTGGGCAAATTATCGATTTAGAACCTGTCTAAAAAGGAAAGACGAGCTGGGCATGGTACACGCCTGTTATCCTAGCACTCGGGAGGCTGAGGCAGGAGGATCACTGTGAGTTCCAGGCCAGCCTGGGCTACACAGTCAGTTCAGTGAGAACCTGTCTCTAAAAAAAAAAAAAAAAAAAAAAAAAAAAAATTGAGTACTCATTTCCAGTGATAAGATCTTAGTAATTTACAAGTAAAATGGGAATTTCTTTTTTTTTTAATATATGCGGGTACTGGGAGTTGAACTCAGGACCTCGAGCTTGCCAAGCAGGCGCTTATGCCGCTGAGCTATATCACCGGCCCATAATGGGAATTTCTTGATCTCATGAAGGGTGTGTCCTCAAAAACACATACCAAAATTAACAACCCGCGAATTATAGAAAAATTCACATCTGGTTATATAATATGTACTATATATAATGCACAGCAGAAAGCTCTATAAACAAATATGTACACGGGGGCTGGGGTGTAGCTCAGTGGCATCATGAATGTATAGCTCCAGGCTCTGGGTTCAGTCCTCAGCCCCAACCTGTCATGGTGGTTCAGGCTTGTAATCCTAGCACTCTTGGAGGCCGAGGCAGGAGGATCTCAAGTACAAGTCCAGACTGGGCAACTTAGCAAAAGAGTTAAATAAAAGAGGATGGGGAGGTAGCTCGGTGAGACGGCCCTAGGTTCAATCTTAAAAAAAAAAAAAAAAAGAATGAAGCGCGGACACCTGCCACCACACACATGGACCGTGAAGACACGAAAGTGCGAGAAGGCGCAGGACAAGTGCTACAGAACCTACTTACAGGCGGCCCCCAGAGTGAGCCACTGCATGGGCACAGAAGCGTCTCAGGGGTTACAGAGCTGGGGAGGGCGTGGCGAAGACAGCCGAAGAGCCGGGCAGGGGTTCCTTTCCAGGTGGTGAAACGTGCTAAGGTCCCCTGTGGCTGCACACTCAGGGCATCGCACACTTACACGACGTGCATATCCCGTTTCCATGAAGCCAGCGACGCTGAGTCGACCAGCAGGGATCGCCGCCTCTCTCCTGGGCCGCAGGGCCTGCCCTCTGGGGAGTCCCCACCCCACTCACCCCTGGAGGCGGGGACACAGCCATGCCGCCCCTCCCCCACCCGTCCTGCCCCAGTGCTCGGGACCCCGAACCCGGACAGCCAGTCGATCTCGAGGGGCTCAGGGAAGGGTTAAAGTAAGGGGGACGTGGGGACCAGCGACTCCAGGGGCACGCCCCACTCCGCAGAGGGGCCACAGTCAGAAACTGACTTGTTCTCCCGGTGTCCTCCAGGGAAGGCTGCAACCCTGCCAAGGCCGAACTGGGCCTCCCAGCCTTCGCGTTGCAGACTCCTGGGAGGCAGAACTGGGGTTAGAGGAGCTCTGCAGCCCAGCCGCTCAGCCCGCCGGCCAAGCCACGCCCACACCGCGGCCACCGCCCTCCCCGCGGTGCTTAGACCACGCCCACACCAGGCGGCTGTTCAAAGCCACGCCCACAAACCGTCTACTCCCAGGCCACGCCCACGCCCGAGCTGACCTGTCGGGCCACGCCCCCACCCGTCCCGGAAGTCACGTCACCGCCCGGCCTTGGACGACCTCTGTGCGCCTAAGCTGGCGGACCAGGTGGCCGCTCCTGGAGCCGAATTCAGGGAGAGGCAGACCGCAGTGCCTGGTGCCTCCCTGCAACCCAGACCCTCCTGCTCCTCCTCCCGCCCTGCGCCGAGCCCTCTGGCCTGGAGTGGCCCCTCTGTCAGCCAGGCCCCACATCCAGTGGCGGCTTCCTGACTCCTTTGGGTTTTGCCACTGTGTGACCATTTTTTGAGACAGTCTGCTAAATCATTAAGTTGCCAAGGCTGGGTTCGAACTTGAGATCCCGCTGCCTCGGTCTCCCAGAGTGTTGGGGGATTACAGCGCCCTGATATTTCTCTTTGAGACGGTTTGTTGCTATGCATTCCAGGCTGGCCTTGAACTCACAGCGATACCTGCCTCAGCTTCCTGAGTGCTAGGATATTAGGCGAGCGCCACCACGCCCGGCTTCTGATATTTTTAAAGATACGTGTGAGGGCAGCTGTGTGTGTCCCTTGGAGTCCTGGGGCCGAGTCCCTCCTCGCATCCATGCTGATGTGGGCTTGGCGGAACCAAGTTATCCCTAAATGAATGGTGAGTGGGGTGGCCAGTGAAGAAAGTGAGGCCGGGCAGCTGGGGTGGTGGCGTTAAGCGCAAGGACAGCTTGTCGCTCCCCGAGGGGGCTCTGGGTGGCAGTCGCGGGCCTGGAGGGCTCAGTCCCGGCAGGGCTGACCAGGGGCCCGGAGAGGTGGACAGAGAAGGGTGTGGCTGGGCGGACGGAGGTGCTGCCCCTGAGGCCGAGAGGGCGGGGCCTCCTGGTGGCAGGCTGGCCCCGGGCAAGGACTAGGCGGACGGGATGAAATGGGAGCCCCCCTGGGGAGCAAACTCCACCCTGGCCCCCGGCCGCAGGCCGCCTGTTCCCACCAGCAGAGCACAGTTGGCTGAAATGGCTTCCGGGTTTGGGTGGGGCGTTCCTGGTCTGGGAAATGCAGTCCTGACGGAGGGGGCGGGCCAGGCCTGGGAGGGACAAGCGCTCAGGGCGAATCCTTTCCTGCACACCCGTGACCTTCCTCACCAGGCAAGCCCCAGCCCAGGACAAAAGCGAGATCAGGTTGGCTGCGTCCAGGTGGCCCCAGGACGGTCACCATATACCCGCATCTGCCACCGGCAGGCTTAGCCACACACGGTAGTGTGCACTGGGTTGATAGTGATATAGGGATGATATAGGACCTCCAAATAATGCAAATAATAGAAGGGAAATATTATAACTCCTAACCTGGTAGATGTCAGACTTGCTGAGCTCGTATTCCTTAAAATCGAAGAATGAATGCTTAGGAACAACAGAGGTTAAGAGCAGAAAATATTTATTGGTGGGGAAGAAGGCTTCTATCTAAAAGATGGAAGGGGTCCTGGGTGGGTGGGTCCTGGGTGGGTGGCTCCGGGGACCCTGGCTCTGAAGAAAGTTTTATAGGGCAAAACCAGGAGGTGAGGCAGGCATAAGGCGGGACAAAATATACTTCACCAATAAGATTACAAGCATAGTCGCTTAGGTAACGTTGATCCAATGGGAAATCACAAGGTAGCTGTGAGGTGGGACAAAACTATGGTCAGCCAATAAGATTAAGAGTATAATTGCTCAGGTAATACTGATTAAATGGGGAAGAAAGTCATAGCATAGCAAGTGTACCTGGACCAAACAGGGACCTTTCCTGGAAGGGAGGTTTTGGTCTCCACTCAAGGTGATTGGTGCCTGTTTAGAATATCAATCACTGCTGTTCATCCCTGGGGGAAGTGTGTGGGTGTAGACTTTTCTCTGTGCTGAGGCCTGACCTTCAAGGAATGGCCCTCCAGCCACAGTTGTCTTCTGCACTGACCTTATCTGAGGGCCTGGCCCTATCTGACTGCCTCTAATATTTCTAAATAACTTAGCTGTCTGTAATAAGAGATGGGAAGGCAGAAGCTAGAGGAAGGGAACAGCTTTTCTGGGAGGGCCATCCAGGAGGGGCCCCAGCAGCGACCTTTGATCAACCCCATAGGGAAGCGGGGGCCATCTGTCTCGCCCCCTAGGGGGCGGTGGACGGAGGAGGGTTTTGCTGCAGAGAAGACACTGCTCCATCCTCCCCAGCACTCAGCCCTGGCCGCCCAGGGGCAATGCGGGGGCCACACAGCAGGCACCCCAGGGACCCACCTCTTGCAGCAGGACCCTGTGGACTCTGCAGAGCAGGCTCAGGACCGCCATCCCCTTCTGGGAGCCCCAGCCTGCTGGGCTTGCCTCATGGTCCCAGGGTGTGAGCCTCCTTCCTCTTCCTTGGGGTTGGTCGGGATGAGGCCAGGTAGGACTGGCTCCTCGAAGTACAGCTGTCCCTAGCAAGTCACCCATTGCAGCCGGCAGACTGGTCAAACATTTCCTTGCCTTTCCCCCAACAAGGAGTGGTGCTGGGACCTGGGATCCTCTGGTGACGGAATTACCCAGATCCACCCTGCTCCCTGGCAAGACAATCCACACGTCCAGCTCCCACTTCACCTTTCTCCAGCTGCCAGGCCCCACCTGGGATTTCCCCAACCAAGCCTAAATCAGCCGAGGCTCCACAGCCTGCGCTGGTCTCCTCTTGGGGAACTCAGGACTCCTGTTCCCTGTTTGAGGCAGGGAAGCTCTCCCCCAAGGGTGTCTGGCAGGCCTGGTGCAGTGGCCTGAGGGTGACGCCAACACACAGATGAGGAGAGCGCTGAGAATCCCAGGCAGATGGAGCCAGAGCCCTGAACGAGCCTACCCCGAAGCTGAATTCATTTAGTACTGTGATCCATCATCCTTTAAGCCTGTTTGAGGTATGTTCCCAGTGACTTACAGTTGAAAATATCTTAAGTGATATGGGCACACATTCAAACAGAATTCTATTTTGTTGAGACAGGGTCTCCCTATATCACTCAGGCTGTCCTCGAACTCACTGTGTAGCCCAGGCTGATCTCAATTGTTGGATCCTTCTGCCTCAGCCTCCTAAGGATTACAGGTGTTTGCCACCATACCCACCGTGCTTCTTAAAGGTGACACCACTCCATGCTCCAGTACCCACCTGCAGGGACCCTTGCTGGTGTTTGAGTGACCTGGTAGCAAGGTCAGCTTAGACCTGTTGCTGTCGCTCTGGAAGGATCTAGAAAACTCTGGAAGGATCTTGAAAGATCTGCAGAGATCTTCATGGTCTTCTCCAGTGTGCACTGCCTCTGCCTCAGTGTGAGCTGGTGTCTGGACTGTCAGCATGGGTTAGGGTCAGGCTGGTCCTCTGGTCCCCCTGTGAACTGAGAGAGGACTGGTCTTATCTCTAATAAACAGGATATGGAAGAAGCAAGGGACCACCACTCCGAGTAGTGCTGCAGAAAGACTGTGGTTTCTGGCTCACTTGTGCTGAGTGGAGCCTGAAGGAGTGGCCTGGGGAAGGAGCCACCTCCGGCCAGCAGCCAGCACTGACCGGAAACTGGAGACAGCCGGGAGCAACCTTGGAACTCAGAAGGGGACCCCAGTGTGGTGCCTTGAGATGCCCACAGCCCTGGCCAACACTAGAACCCTGACCCAGAGAGACTGGGAGCCGGTACCCATTTGTTGTGTCCGAGCACTTGGTTTGGGGTGGTTGTTACGGGGCAGTGGACAGCTGATGCGCCTGTAGCACCGCTGACCTCCTGAGGCTAGGCTCAGGCCACGCCCACCTTGTTGTCTCGTGGGTGGCCGTGCCCACCTTGATGCCACAGTCCTGGGTCCTGTCACCCACAGACCCTGGTCAGGGAAGATTCTGAGCCAAAGGTCCCGGATGCCAAAGACCCTCCCCAGTGCGTTCCTTGAGCCTGGTGACAGAGCGGCTTTGAGGCCTCCCAGGGAAGCCTGTCAGGTGCAAGTTCCCTGATCTTGTAAGTAAACCTTGTCACCCTCCTCTGCCCCTAAGCTCTGGCCCTTCCTGGACACTTCACCAAGGCAGCTGGTTCCCCACTGGCCACTGTACCATTCTGGCTGTGGCATTTGGGGGTCCTCCTCAGGATTTGGAAAAGGCCTACGGTGTCAAAAACCACCCCCATGCAGCCTTGCCCTCCCTGCCCTACCCACTCCGCCACTCTCGGGGCCCTGCAGGACCCCATTTCCCTGGGCTGGGTCATGGCACGGTGGTAGAGCGCTTCCCCAGCATGTGCAAAGTCCTGGTCTTTAATCCCCCGAACTGCAGAAGCAAAGCAAAACAAGACAGTTCCCCCTCATTGCTGGCCAGGCTCGGAGGGGCAGGGAGCCTGGGTCTCCAACAAGGGCTGTGGGTGGCGCATCTCCTGCCCAAACACCTGGCCCAGGCTGAGGCTGTCACTGCCATCAAGACCTGGCTGGAGCCTGGAGCAAGGAGACAGGCTGAGGCACAGACCCCATCCGGAACCCCACCATCCCGGTATCGACTCTTCCACCCGACTTGGGAGCAGTGTTTGCCCTCTGGCTGTAGGTGCAGGAGCTGTCTTATTTTATTTTTATTTTTATTTTTATTTTGAGACAGGATCTTGCCAGGTAGTTCAGGCTATCCTTGAATTCACTATGTAGTCCAAACTGGCCTCAAACTTGAGGCAATCCTCCTGCCTCAGCCTCCCAAGTCCTGGGATTACAGGTGTGGGCCAGCTGCTGAGGCTGTCTTACTGTAACACAGTTGTGTTGGTGTTGGGATGGACTGGGGGCCTTGTGCATGCACAGCCTGTGTTGTCCCACTGACCCCTCCTGCCCCGGCCCAGTGACCCTGGCTTCAAATGCTGCTTCAGGCCAGGGTTGTTGCCTGAGTGGCCATTGGATCCTCACAGCCCGGAGGCGGGGTCTGAGCTCCAGGAGCCGGGTGGGTCTTCCTTCCTTGGCTTGTAGAGGTCGCCTGTCTCCTCCCTATGTCCTCATGGCCATACCTCTGTGTGTATCTGTGTCCTAATCACCTCTTCCCACAAGGACAGAGCCTTGACAGTGGGCTCAGAGCCCACTGTAGTGAACCCATGGCCTTTACACACACACACCCCCTTTGCATTTTTATCTTTTATTTTTAATACTGAGACAGGGTCTCCCTAAGTCTCTAAATTGCCCAGGCTGGGCTTGAACTTGTGATCTTCCTGCCTCAACCTCCCCAAGTGCTGAGATTGTAGGCGTGTGCCACCACGCCCGCTGACTTGAGTATAGAAATTTTGAGGGAACACAGTTCAGCCCACTGCTGGATCTCCCGATCTCACTACAGACGCGGCCCTGCTGTCCGCCCCCCTGAGCCTTCCTCAAGCTGTCAGACCAGCCCACACCCATCCTCGCCACATGGGGACCATAACGTTGTGTCCATGTCTCCCAAGTGCTAGAGACAAGGTAGGGCCTGTAAGTCCCCTAGTACCTGTGTCCTGGCTGTTGTTACCCTAGTGCCACCGGGGTAAGAGTTGGTGGCAAGACACCTCGGGCACGATCAAGTCATTCAACCTCCCCGTGCCTCAGTTTACCTTTGGATGTGGCTCTGATCTGCCTCACACCACCCATTGTTGAGAAGACTCAAAGAGGCCACAAGAGTGGGGCAGTCTGAGGCCTTGGCCCTCAGGGGGCTGAAAGCTGGGGACCCCCAGGAACCCCCAGCCAGGCAGGTGCTCAGGAGGCGGTGGGGAGCGGGGTCAGCCCTGGAGACCCAGGCTGCCTGGACTCGGGCTGTGGCTGGCACAGTCTCTGGGGTGCCGGCCCCCTCAGGCTCACTGCCCGCCCTCTGGGCTGGGGCCTGGCATGGTCTGAGTGTGCAGCAAGCACTAGGGCCTCAGTTTACCTTGTGGCTGCAGATGGAGGCTGAGGGGGCGCCTGGGGTGTGCGGCGGTCCATGGCGCCTGGACAGGAGCAGTCTTGGTGCCCAAAGGATGGGGGCGTGGACAGGTGCAGCCAGCTGGAATGAAGCCAGAGACGCCCACATCTGCCCACCAAGCTCGGGTCCTCCGCCGGTTTCTGGGCTGGGCCCACGAGGATGCCAGGCTCACCGGGCAGCTCCTCCCCTCCCAGGGTCTCCTTCCAGACTGGGTCCCCAAACCTCAGGCAGCCACCCAGGATTCTGGGCCCAGCAGCCCCACAGCTAAACAGCCTGGCAAAAGTTGGCCCAGGACCCTCTGTTGCCCATGGACTCAGAGACACACACGTGTCCGTACGCACGCACGCACGCACGCAGATACGCCTTTCCTACCAGAACAAACGGGAATCCCCAGGACTCGGCAGCTCAGCTCTTTCTCTTCAGGGACGGCCAGGCCCTGGGGAGGTGGCTGTGGTGTCTCTCCTCAGCCTATGTCCCAAGGCCAGTGGCAGGAGGGACACGTCCCCAAGGAGGCTCTGGCCACCAGGACGGGCTGAGGTGGGCGAGGGAAAGGCTTGGCTCGGGGTTGAGGCCAGAGTCGCACATAGCTGCCTGCACACAGGGCAGGTCAGCCCCAGTGTGCCCTAGCAAGACAGCTTCCTGTCGGTGAAGACAGGTATTGGCAGCAGCTCTCAGGTCCTGCCAGGGGGCGGTAAAGAATGGCAGAATAGGGGCCAGTGAGATGGCTCAGCGTAATAAGCACCTGCCTGGCAAGCGCAAGGGCCCAAGTTCTACTCCTGGTACCCGCATATGAAAAAAGGGCCGGTGATATCACTCAGCTGCACAGGCGCCTGCTGGCGCGCGAGGTCCTGAGGTCGACCCCCAGTACCCACACACACACACAAAAAGAATGGCAGAATAGCTGGGCAGAGTGGGCACGCCTGAAATCTCAGCACTCTAGGAGGCTGAGGCAGGAGGATCCCAAGTTTAAGCCCAGCCTGGGCAACTTAGTGACTTAGTGAGTCCCTGTTAAAAAAAAAGAAGCAAAGCAAAGCATAGCAAAGCAAGGAAGAGGAATTTTAAGGAGCAACATGGCAATAGCTATGAAAATAACACCGCTGGGCATGGTGCATGCCTGTAATCCTGGCATTTGGGAGGCTGAGGCAGGAGGATCACTGGAGTTCAAGGCCAGCCTGGGCTACATAGTGAGTTCAAGGCCAGTCTGAACTACATAGCGAGACCCTGTCTCAAAAAAAAAAAAAAAAAAAAAAAAGAAAGAAAGAAAATAGCACTGTATTTATTAAAGAAATTGAATTTGTAGTTAAAAACCTTTCCAGCCCAGATAGCTCCACCAGTGAATTTCACGAATGTCTAAGGAAGTAATATCAATTCTACACAAATTCCCAGAAAATAGAAGAGGACGAACCACTTTCAATGAGGCCAGCACTGCTCTGATACCGGAATCAATTTCCTTATCCATAAAGTAAAGTTACAGACAAATATCCTTAATGAATATAGACATGCAAAAAATCCTTAGTAGAGGGCCGGTGAGATGGCTCAGCGGCATAAACGCCTGCCTGGAAAGCGTGAGGGCCCGAGTTCGACTCCTGGAACCCACATACGAAAAAGGGGCCGGTGATATCGCTCAGCAGCATGGGCGCCTGCTCGCGCGCGAGGTCCTGAGGTCGACCCCCAGTACCCACAAAAAAAAAAAAAAAAAAAATCCTTAGTAGAATGTAAGCAGTTCAAGTCCATCAATACATTATTTTTTGTTTGCTTGCTTTGGTTTTTGTTTGTTTGTTTGTTTGTTTTTTTGTTTGTTTGTTTGTTTTTTGAGACGGGGTCTTGCTATGTAGTTCAGGCTGGCCCTGAACTCAACTATGTAGCCCAGGCTGGCCTCAAACTCATGGCCATCCTCCTGCCTCAGCCTCCCTGGGATGCAGGTGTGCGCCACCACACCTGGCTTGTCATTTGTATTGAACAAGTATGCAGTGAGTTATCGCTCATACTGTTACGGAATTCAGGAACAGACCAGACAAGAGGAACTTGGGAAGGCAAACAGATTTATTACGCTGGCGGGCTGATGGGAATTTCTCAGTTCCAAATCATCAGTCCTGCCTTGGGGTAGGGTAGTTTCTTATATAGGTTTTAGAAGGAAGTACAAAAGGCAGATAACATAACATTTTACAGTTGGTCACATATGTCTTGTCACACGTTGCTAGGCAGGTTTGGTTCAGGCAAGTTAATTGGGGGCTTTCTATCCTACAACAGGGAGGTCAAGGCCAGGCTGAGCAGGAGGAATCAATCACCATCTTAGACTGAGCCGAGCTGTCCTTGAAATGATGTCTCTGGGACTTGAAAGTAAGCAAAACATCCCCGTCTGGCTCAGTTACACCTGTTTTGCAGCTGGCACCTGGAATGTTAAGGCTCATTAAGTTCTGTAGCTTTATAATTAAGAGACCAGGCTGTGTTTCTCAGTCTTATCCTTGAGTAGTGATAAAAATATCCTAGTATTAGAAATATAAGTTTTAAAATTTCCTTTACAATTAAAATAGCCCCTATGTTTCTCCCCTTTTTCTTATTACAAGGAAGATTCCTCTTCCCTGATTTAAGAAGCTGATAGGAGGAAGTGGTCTGTAAGAGAAGTTGCTGATGTATGTCTTCAAATCATGTAGACAGAAAGCAGGTCAGAAAATGAATTACACAGGGGCCTAAAAGAAAATCTGACAAGAGGGCCACTGTTGGCCCAAATAAAGCCCCTGTCCGAGAGGGAAGGAAGTCCAGGGATCCCCACCAGGAAGAAACTCCTATTCCCTTTGCAGCTCTCCTCTCGAGACGCTTTCGGAGCTGACGGGAGTTTTCTCTTACTATTCCTGACTTGTTGGCATAGTAGCAGCATTCTTCTTCCAGGAAAAGACAAGTGCCTCCATGCTGGGCTGTCAGGAAATCTAAAGCCCTTCTATTTTTGAGGACGACTGCGGCCAAAGAATCTATTTGGTCTTGCAGCGTGTCTATAGAGGTTTGTATGTTGGCAAAATCTCCTGTTAGCTGAGCACATAACTGTGAATATTGTTGGCCTACACCATGGCTGTGGCACTGAGGGTTAAGCTCCCTGTTATTCTATCCCCGCTAGAATGGGCAATATAATAGGATCTCACTTTTGGCATGACTGATGGCTATGTGCAGGGCCTCACTGGCCCAGGTAAACAGAGAGGTCAGGTACCAGAAAAGCAAGTGCACAGAGGCTCATTTTAGCGCTATTAAACACTCTGTGGATTCCATCTGAACAAACAAAGAAACTTCCTCAGGGAGTTGTGAGGGAACCTGAAGTTACAGTCAAAACATCTATACAGTCGGCCGAGATATTTTGGCCTTTGGAGGGGCCCAGGAAGCAAGAGGTATCTCCCCACACCACCGAGGGGTAAGGCTGAAGTAAGTGATCAGGGGCACTTGTAGAATTGAGTTTAGAGTCGTTCCAGGTTAGACCTAAGGCTCGATAGGAAAGAACTGAAAGGGGTGCACAGAGCCCACAGTCGTTACCCAGCTCTGGGTTTACAGCTCGGAGGACCTGAAGGGTGCCACTAACCAGGCGCTGGAGGTCAGGCGTTGGAGAGCCTGGTGTGATTTGTAACAGGTGCAGGGGCCAATGGGAATAGCGGAGGTCTTGGGGAAGGAATTTTAATGCGGGATGGGGCTACCCAGACCTTTATGATTTTTAAAACAAGCCATGGATCTTGTCCCTGTCCATCTACCTGGACTTTTATCTGGCAACCTGATGACCAGCCTCGATGGGAGGGATCTGGAATAGTGTACTGTAAGGGGTTGCAAGGTCCCAGTATACAGGTTGGATTAGCAGGGAGCTGTTAGAACACCGTTTTTAGTCCCCCCCACCATTCTATGACACAGTCTCATGTTGGACAGAATGTAGATGAAAAAGGTTTGCAGTGCTCTTTGGTTTGTCGCCATTCTGGACAGACATACTTATTATTAGAGCGATATTCTCATTCCCAATTTAACCCTCCACATCCCAAGGAGTAGCGACAGTTTTTCCAATTTGGGGTGTCAGCCTGAACTGGGCATGTATCAAAGTAAAGGTACACTTTAGGCTGAAAGGGGTCCCATCTGGTCTGATTAAGAGTTGTGACGGGACTTAAACCATAATTTGAGTTTGGAATTCCCAATGCCCTGAATTACCATATGTTCCTAGGATGTTTAAGCATATTATCCACAGGAAAATCATTTTAAACAGTTAAGGGTACTCAGCCCAGTAACTACAAGACAGAAAAGGACAAAAGCAACCTTTTCCAGAACTCCCCAATCCTCTGGGGACACAGTCCAAAATGCAACAGCAAATATCAAGACTAACGGGAGGGGGCCGGTGAGATGGCTCAGCGGCATAAGCGCCTGCCTGGCAAGCGCGAGGGCCCGAGTTCGACTCCCGGAACCCACATACGAAAAAGGGGCCGGTGATATCGCTCAGCGGCACAGGTGCCTGTTGGCGCGCGAGGTCCTGAGGTCGACCCCCCGGTACCCACAAAAAAAAAAAAAAAAGACTAACGGGAGGAAAAAGACTAAGAATTCAACAGAATAGCAGTTCATCGAGGCTACAGATATTCCAGTGTACGATGTTCCTTCAGTCTTCAGCCGTGTGTTGACTCATCAGCTTCCAGGGGTGACGAGAGCAGGGCTTTGAGTGCACTGTCTCTTCAGGGTGGTCTTCAGGGGGGCTGACTTGTCGGGGTAGGCCTCCCAGCAGTCATCAGGATGGGCCCTTTTTTTTTTTTTTTTTTTTTAGGAAATTCTTTGTTTGTTTGTCTTTTTGAGACAGGGTTCCACTATGCAGTTCAGGCTGGCCTTGAACTCACTTTGTAGCCCAGGCAGACCTCAAGCTTGCAGCAATTCTCCTGCCTCAGCCTCCCAAGTGCTGGGATTACAGGCGTGCACCACCACGTCCAGCAGGATGGGCTCTCTTGATTCTGGAGTGATGAATCCAGGGATGAATCTCTGCTACTTTTACTGCAGTAGGAGTCAAAATAATAAGGTTTGGCCCCCTCCACCCAGGAGATAATGGGTCCTTTTTCCAATCGTTAACCCAGACCATGTCCCCTGGGTTATGAATGTGAGCAGGTGTATCAGTGGGTAAGGGTGCCCTTTCCGCTATATTTTTATGTATCTGGGAGAAAGTTTTTCCCAACTGAATAAGCTGTTCCTATAAGGTGATATTTTCCAACTGACGTAGGTCTCCCCAGAGACCCTTTATTAAGGGTGGGGGCCTCCCAAACAGAACTTCAAAAGGGGTGTATCCAGTGGGTCCAGGTGATGTCCTGACCTTTAAGAGGGCCATGGGTAGCAAGCCTATCCATGGTGCCTGAGTCTCTTGATAATATTTAGTCAATATTGTTTTTATGGTTTGGTTTATTCGCTCCACCTTACCAGAACTTTGGGGCCTATAGGCAGTGTGAAGATTTCATTTAATTTTTAGTTCTTTAGCCAGCTTCTGGGTCATCTGTGCCACAAATGACGGCCCATTGTCACTGCCTATAGTCAGGGGCAGCCCATATCTTGGAATAATTTCTCTTAATAACACCCTGCATACTTTAGAGGCCTTTTCAGTCTCAGTGGGGAATGCCTCTGGCCACCCAGAATAAGTACAAACAAGGACCGATAAATACTTGTATCCTCAACATGGCTTAATTTCAGTAAAGTCCACTTGAAGGTCCTCAAAAGGAGAGAGTGCCACATGCTGAATTCCAGGTGGTGGCCGTGGGCCCATTGAGGACTCAGTCTTTGCACAAGTTTGGTGCCTTTGGCTGACAGCTGCACAAATCACTGTTAATCTTGGGATGTAATAGTAGTGGCTCAGCAGCTGGGCAATAGCAGTCTTGCCACTGTGGGTGATGATGTCATGATGATGCTTCACCCAGGGGTAAGCTAACTGTTTTGGTGTGATCGTTCGATCATCTGGCAGGGCCCAGACACCGTTTGGATCTACAGTCGCTCCTTCCTGTTGTGCCCGTTTTATTTATTCAGTACAATGGAGAGGTCCTTCTGCAGAATCATAACAGCTTTTGGTGGGATCTCATGCAGTGCTTCTAAGTTCTGAACCAAATAATTGTCTCCCATGTTGAGCCTTCTGCAGCCAGTTTGGCAGATTCATCTGCCTTTTGGTTTCCAAGGGTGATGGTGTCTTTTACCTTTTGATGTCCCTCGCAGTGTACAACAGCTACCTTTTTGGGTTTCCATACAGCAGCCAGAAGCTGCAGGATTTCACCCTTGTTTTTAATTTGTTTTCCTTCAGCTGTCAAAAGGCCACGCTTCTTGTACAGTGCCCCGTGACCATGAATTGTAGCAAAAGCATACCTGGAATCTGTGTATATATTTACCTTTTTATTTTTTGCCCAGTTGAGGGCTTGTATAATTGCCCAGAGCTCGGCTCGCTGAGCGGACCAATTTTTGGGAAGAGGCCCCACTAGAGCACTTCTTCAGTGGTAACAATGGCATATCCAGCCCTGCATTGTCCGTTTTTAACAGAGCTACTTCCATCCATGAATAGGGTGTACTCCGCATATGTTAAAGGCTCCATCTGAAGGTCAGGCCTACTAGCATAGAGCTTATGTGTCAGCATAAGGCAATCATGATCTGGCTGGCCAAGCTCTGTGGGCAAATAGGTGGCCGGGTTCAGAGCTTTAACTTGCTGGAAAGTGAGTTGGGGCTTTCCAACAAGCAGTCCCTGATACTGGGTGATGCGGCTATTCAAAAGCCACTGGTGTCCCCGACTGTTCGAGGAGCTCAAGAACAGCGTGAGGCACCTGAATTGTCAGGTTCTGTCCCAAAGTCAATTTGTCTGCCTCCTTGACTAGGAGGGCGGTAGCAGCAAGCGCCCGCAAACAGGGAGGCCGTCCTTTTGACACTGAGTCCAGAGTCTTAGACACATAGGCAACTGGCCTTTCTCAGGGTCCTACCATTTGAGTTAGGACTCCTGAAGCAATATGTTGTCTTTCATGAATGAACAGATTAAAAGGGTGGGTCACATCTGGGATTTCTAAGGCCGGAGCTGAGGCTAAAGCCCTTTTGATCTGCTTGAAGGCTTTAGTTTCTTCTAAAGTCCAATTAATCACTTCTCTGTCTGTTGTGTTTTTTTTAATATATCATAGAATGGCCTCGCCCTTTCAGCAAACCCAGGTATCGATATCCTGTAACATCCGGCTGCTCCCAGGAATTCTCTAAGTTCTTTTTGCACTCAGGCCGGGGAATGGAGCAGGTGACTTCTTTGCTCTCTGGACCTAGGCTCCAGAGCCCTTGTCAAAAGCAAACGAAGGTTGGGGCCACTCGCAGGCAGAAGAAAGCATCTTTTAAGTCCAAACAGGTGAACCAGGCAACGTCAGGAGGAAGCAGACCTAGGAGACCTCTATGGGTTCCGGACCTTTGGGTGCAAAATCACAGTGACTGCGTTGACGACTCGAAGGTCCTGCGCTGGGTGAAAGTCACCACTTGGTTTTTTTACTGGGAGCAGGGGAGCGTTCCATGGTGACTGTCAGTCTATTCAAATCCCTGCCTGCTTTAATCTGGAGATGTGGGGCAGGACCCCAAGGTGAGCTTCTTGCCACATTGGGTATTGTTTTACAGCAACAGGAGAAGCACTGGGCTTGAGTTCAGTCATCGGGGGCGTGGTTAACGGCCAGCCCCTGCTTGAGTCTTCTGCCCATACAACAGGAAGCATGCTTTTTAAAACCTCAGCATTACAGTCTCCGGACCTGTTTGATTGATATATTCGCCATTCTTCTTCTCGGGGCACAGTCAATGTCAGTATCAGGTCTGGAGCCGCGGGCTTAAGTGTGAGAGAGACGCTGGCTGGTTTGGAGCAGAGGAAATAGTTGCCCCCAGCTTTGAGAGGAGGTCCCGTCCCAGAAGAGGGATGGGACATTCAGGCACGTACAGGAACTCGTGTTTGACACAATGTCCACCAGTGCCACAGGTTCTGCTCTGGCAGGACTTTTCTCAGTGGGGGTTCCCGTGGCACCGACTACTTGACTTTTCCGGGAGGTTAAAGGAGCAACGGGCCGAGTCCCCACAGAATGTCCCGCCCTGCTGTCCACCATAAAAGTTATTGGTTTGCCCCCAATTTATCAGAGACCATAGGCTCCCGGGGGCCCAGAATCAATCTGGCAGAGCCTGGTTGTCCCTATGTGCCATTGTCACAGAGTGGGAACAAGGATTCAGGTGAACAGTGCATGTTCAGCTCCCTGAGGCTTTTTGATCCCTCAGGCGGAGGGGGCATTTGTCTTTCCAATGTCCGAGTTGTTTACATCAAGCACATTGGTTCAGAGCCAAAGGTAGGGACGACTGCCTGTCTCGAGTTGGGGACCCTGCGGGGCTTTGTTATCTCCCCCCCCCTGGGGCGAGGTTGATTTGCCTGGGGTTCTCTGGGAGTGGTTTTCCCAAGATTGCAGCCAAAAGAGCAGTCTCTTGAGGTTTACTCTCTTCTCTCTCTCGGTTTACAAAAACTTTTGGGCTATCTGAAGTAGCTGGGAGGCATTCACGCAGAAAACCCATCAATTTTCTATATTTTTCTGTGGATGTCAGAGGCACACTGGGTCACAAAGACTGAATTTACCTTCTGTTGATTTTCTGGGGCCCCAGGGTCAAACATGGAATAGGTTCAGTAAGCTTCGCACAGTCTTTCACAGAACCTAGCTGGACTTTCATCAGGTTCTTGGGTAACTTCAGCAATCTCGGACATGTTAATAGGCTTTTTCCCTCCCTCTCTTCTCCCTGCCAGAAGAGCCTCGCGATATAGTTTCACAGCATCAAGGCCCCTGCTGCACTGAAGTCCCAGTCTGGGCAGGTGGAGGGGAAGGCCGTGCTTACCCAAGTGGCAGGGTCAGCAGCAGTCTGGGATTCTAGTCTTTATCCAGGCTCATCCCCCTCATAAATATGAGTGTGCTCTTCAGTGCTGAAAAGGGTCAAAAGAATTTGCTGGCAATCTTCCCAGGTGGGCTGATGTGTCCGGAAAACCAAAGTCAGGAGATCACTTGTGGCTTGGGGCTTTTCCGAGTAGGAGGGGTGTGATGTTTCCAGTTGAGGAGACCCGTGGAGATGAAAGGCTGATGGTACAAAGCAGGTTGCTGATTTGGTCCCCTCTGGCCTCGGGGATATCCTCGGAGAGGCATCTGGAGATGTGCTGAGTGGAGCTGGCGGCTGACCGGACTTGGTTCAGGGGACCCTCGGGGACGAGGTTGAGCCCGGGGTGGTGCAGAGGGCAAAGACGGAGCTGGCTGGGGCCCGGGGAGTGTCTGCGGGGGCGAGGATGACGGGACCGGCGGGGGCGTGGGGAGTGTCGAGGGTGGCCACGGCGGTGGCGGCGGGGCTGCAGCGGTGGTGGGGACTGTGGCGGCGGAACTGGCTGAGGCGCAGGGAGTGTCGGAGGCGGGGATGGAGCTGCAGAGCCTGGGAGAAAGGCCTGCGGTGAACCGGGCTGCGGCGGCGGGAGTGGTGCACTTGGCGGCTGACTGGGAGCCGCTTCCGGGGGCGGCGGGGACCCCGGCAGGTTCGGGTTGTCACCCACATACGGCAGCAGAAAATCTTCATCAGGAGTTTCAGGCAGGATGGGATAAATCTTTCTATCCTTTTTGTTCTTTATTTGTCTAGGGGATCGGCGTTCTGCTTTTATTAGCAAGAGTTTCCTTTCCCTGGCAAGCACAAGCTCGAGGCCAAGGTGCTAGATTCTGACGTGAGTTCGCCAGCTATCGATACAGGGGAACTGGTCCACGCTGTTTTCGGCGATCTGGTTCCAAACTCGGCGAACAATTTCTACCTTCGGAGGACCCTCCACGGCCAAGCAGCATGTAGGCGTGGCCATTCAGTAAACGGGGTGCTCTGGTTTCCGTTTCTCTTCCGCAAAGCCCTTCTCGAAGTTTTTCACCACGCGCTTCAGGGGAGTGGGCTTTGACCAGCGCCCACACCGTCTGCTCCCCGGAGTGTGTGTGGCGCCCTTGGGTGAAGTCGCCACAGACAAAGGAGGGGAGTCCCCCGAGGGAGACCATTCAGATGCCCGCCTGGCCGCCCCTCGCGGGGACTTCGGTGCGACTTAGCTAGGGAGGGTGCGAGGCCTCCGTTAGGCCTGTGTCGGTCACCGCGGAAACGCAGGTGAGGCCCCATCGAGCACCGCGGCCAGTGCTCCCCAGTCTTGGTGCACAGACAGAGCTGCCTATGGCTTACGCGGTCCCTTCTCACGCAGTCCACGCATCCACTCGCAAGCATACAGAGGTTAAGTACATTCCCGCCCCCAGTCCCTTTGGGCGATGTCTGACTAAATCCGAAACAGAACCTGACTTCCCTGGCTGACTGCAGGCGAGGCGCGGCCAGTGCCCCTACACCTCCCACGGGAGGCGGGAACAGAGCGACAGGCTGGCTAACGGGCGCCCGGGGCAGCCCCACCTTCTCCGAAGGCCGGCCAGCTTCTGGTCCGCGTCCTTCAGGGTCCAGTGAGGTCACTGCTGCCACACTGGGGCTTTTACTCCTTGACCACTGAGGAGACTCCGAGAAAGAAAACGGAGGGCGCCTTCTCATCTGCAGTTCAGAGAGCAAGTCCCTGGAAGCCAGCAGGCCCCTCACCGGCGACCAAAGGGTCAGCACGGCGTCTCCCGGGCGGGCCCCCAGCGAATATGTTACAGAATCCAGGAACAGACCGGACGGAAGACACGGCACCGAGGAACTTGGGAAGGCAAACGGGTTTATTACGCTAGCGGCTGATGGGAATTTCTCAGTTCCAAATCATCAGCGCTGTCTTGGGGGAGGGTAGTTTCTTATATAGTTTTTTTTTTTTTTTTTTTTTGTGGGTACCGGGGGTCGACCTCAGGACCTCGCACACCAGCAGGCGCCCGTGCCGCTGAGCGATATCACCGGCCCTTTTTCGTATGTGGGTTCCTGGAGTCGAACTCGGGGCCCTTGCACTTGCCAGGTAGGTGCTTACGCTGCTGAGCCATCTCACCGGCCCCTTATATAGGTTTTAGAAGGAAGTACAAAAGTACAAAAGGCAGACAACATAACATTTTACAGTTGGTCACACATTATCCTGTCACATATTGCTAGGCAGGTTTGGTTCAGGCAAGTTAATTGGGGGCTTTCTATCCTGTAACAGGGAAGGCAAGGTTCGGATGAGCAGGAGGAATCAATCACCCTCTTAGACTGAGCCGAGCTGTCCTTGAAATGATGCCTCTGGGACTTGAAAGTAAGCAAAACATCCCTGTCTGGCTCAGTTACACTTATCTTGCAGCTGGCACCTGGAATGTTAAGGCTTATTAAATTTTGTAGCTTTCTAATTATGGGAATAGGCTGTGTTTCTCAGTCTTATCCTTGAGTAGTGATAAAATATACTAGTATTAGAAATATAAGTTTTTTGGGACCAGTGAGATGGCTCAGCAGCATAAGCGCCTGCCTGGAAAGTACAAGGTCCTGAGTTCGACTCCTGGTACCCACATACGAAAAAAGGGCTGGTGATATCGCTCAGTGCCACGGGCGCCTGCTGGCACGCGAGGTCCTGAGTTCAACCCCTGGTACCCATTAAAAAAAAAAAAAAAAAAAGACAAGACATACAGAAGATGAAGAAGAAAAACTCGCTTTCCGAAGCCGCTCCCAACCCCGTCATTACTTATGGACGAACCCAGGGCCGTGGCTGTGCCAGACAAGTGCTCTACCTCTGTGCACGTCCCAGCCCGACACAGGGATCTTCATAGAAAGACCCAAAGACTCTAAGAAACCAGATACTGGATATGCAAGTTCAGCAACTCAGGAGAGGCTGGAAACATCAAGCGCATTTCTGTGTATTATCAGTGAAGAACTGAAAATGAAAATTAAAGGACAAACGAACATCATTATGAAGGCCTTCGGTGCATGTAGACACAAACTGGTTTTCTCCTCAGTGCTCTGAACAGCAAAGTGAGGAAATTCATGAAGCGCTGACGAACATGGGAAGCGACTGTGCCGCTTCACCTAATCAGTGAGGCCCAGGATAAGGAGGGGCCCCCTGTCCCTCCCTCCTGTCCAGTGGAACCGCAGCCAAAGGAGGATGCCTTTGGGGAACTGGCTGCGCAAAATAAGAGAAAAAACACAAAGCTGGGCATGGTGGTGCATTCTCTAGTTCCAGCACTTAGGAGGCTGAGGCAGGAGGATCGCTGCAAGTTCAAGGCCAGCCTGGGCTACACAGTGAGTCCAAGGCCAACCTGGACTACATACTGAGACCCTGTCTCCAAAAAAAAAAAAAAAAAAAAGGAAATAATGACAAAAACAGACACCTGGATCAATGGAACAGAACAGAAGATGTGAAACAACCCCAGACACACTCAGCCATCTGCTCTTTGAGAAAAGGGTCAAAAATTTAGGGGAGGGGAGAGGAGAGACAGCCTCTTTAATACATTGGTGCTGGGTAAAGTGGCTTTCCACAAGCAGAGCACTGAGTCTAGGCCCCTATCTCTCACCATGCACTGAAGTCAAAATGGATCAAAAATCTAAATATTAAAACAGAAACACTTAACCTGCTGGAAGATAAAATAGGTAAACTCTTGGAGACAAAGGCGTAGGCAAAGAGTTTCTGAACAGAACCCCAGTTACACAAGAAATAACATAAAGAATTAACGAATGAGATCTGTAAGGCTCCAATTGGACCTGACTCTCCCAGCCCCCAACCTGCCTGCCAGCATAAGCACTTACTTTATGCAGGGGACTCAGCTCAGCACCACAGCTGTCATCGGCAAGCACAGGATGTCTTAAAGAGATCCCGATAGCACAGGGAATTTTGCAGGTTCTGGGACATCTGGGGACATCTGGAGATACCCGAGAATTTACACCAGACACTTCAAGGACTTTGCCCACTGAGGTATAAGACAGCCAGAGAACTCTGACCACAGATGTTTATTAACATCTTTCCACCTAATGTCCCCTGACTTCTCTCCATCCCTATAAAAGGACACATTTCTCTTTGTCCCCTGCAAATGGCCTTATCGCCCTATGTCTGCCTGCACCCAGGCACAATAAATTCCACACCATGTTGCCTTTGCACAAGCCTGGTGGTTTCTGCTGGTTCCTCCCACCCCCCGCGTGTTTCAAGATCATATCAAGTTAAAAAGCTTCTGCACAGCAAAAGAAACAACCAAACAGACATGCGAGCTTAAATATCACATGGTTTCTCTTATGTGAGAAATATAAAATACATAGAAATAAGAGCAAAACAGAAGAGAGATGAATAGGAAGCAGAGAGAAGTTCAAATACCTCCCCAAATTCCATATTCTGCTGTTTCAAAAAAAAAATGTATACATCAGAAAAAGAAAAACTTGTAAAACTATTTTAACACTAAATTTAATAGATATCATGAGGTTTTTTTGTTTTTTGTTTTTTGTTTTTGAGGCAGGGACTCACCATGCAGTTCAGGCTGGCCTTGAACTCACTGTGGAGCCCTGGGAGCTATGTGGGCTGGTGGAGCTATCTGGGCTGGAAAGGTTTTTAACTACAAATGCAATTTCTTTAATAAATACAGTGCTATTTTCTTTCTTTCTTTCTTTATTCTTTTTTTTTTTGTGTGGGTACCGGGGGTCGACCTCAGGACCTCGCGCGCCAGCAGGCGCCCATGCTGCTGAGCGATATCACCGGCCCCTTTTTCGTATGTGGGATCCGGGAGTCAAACTCGGGCCCTCGCGCTTGCCGGGCAGGCGCTTATGCCGCTGAGCCATCTCACCGGCCCCCTTTCTTTACTCTTCTCTTTTTTTTTTCTTTCTTTCTTTCTTTTTTTTGAGACAGGATCTCACCCAAAAAAAGAAAGAAAATAGCCTAAAAAGATGTTGACATCATTAGTTATTAGGGAAATAAAAATTAAAACCAGAGCTAAGGCTATGCATCCACAAGAATGGACAGAAAAATCAAACAAAATCCAGGGCGATGCCGAGCTGCTAGGAAGGTAGGAACCTGACTCTCCGGAAGGCAGCCCGCCGCAGCATCCCCTTCGGAAACCGAGAACAGCAAGCCAAGCTCTCCCCCGCAGGAAGACCTGCTCGCAGATCGCTGCCACAGCCCAGCTCCCGGCTCCAAACCAAAACAAATCTCAGAGTCCATCAGCTGGGACTGCTGATGGCTAAGCCGGGCGTGAGTTCGAGGCCAGCCTGAACTACATAGTGAGACTCTGTCTCAAAAAACCAAAACAACCAACAGACAACAAACTGACAGACACGCTGGTCCACTCATACAGTGGACGCTCCTCCACAGAAGGCAGGCACAGGGCTCCTACCGCCCCAGTAGGGCTCCTAAGTCCACCATGATACATGAAGGAAGTCAGATACAAAAGGCAACATCCTCCTTTTATAGGATATTCTTTTATTATTATAATTATTATTATGTAGTTGAGTGGTTTTTTAAAAAATAAGATCTTGCTACGTGGCTCAGTCTGGCCTCAAAATCAGGTCCTGAGCTGGGCGTGGTGGCACACACCTGTGACCCCAGCACTCGAGGTAAGACTGCCATGACCTCGAAGCCAGCCTGGTCTCCATAGTGAGTTCAAGGCCAGGCTGAACTACATAGAGACTCTGTCTAAAAAAATTAAAAATTAAAAAATACATGCACGCTTGTAATCCCAGCACTCGGGAGGCTGAGGCAGGAGGATTGCCACAAATTCGAGGCCAGCCTGGGCTCCATAGTGAGTTCAAGGCCAGCCTGAATTACATAGCCAGAACCTATCTTGGAAAAAAATTAAAAAATAAAATGGAGCCACTGGGTACAGTGGTGCACACCTGTAATCTTAGCTACTCAGTGGGCTGAGGCAGGAGGATGGCAAGTTCTAGACCAACCTGGGCAACTAAGCAAAACCCTGGTCTCAAAAAAAAAAAAAAGAAAGAAAGAAAAGGATGGGGGTCAGGGAAATCGATATATGTTATATGCATGTACCAAGTCCCAAAATGAATATCATTATTCTGTGTTACAAATGCACTCTACTAAAGAAAGGCAAATCTACACTACACTGTGAATGGCTCCCATTGAGAACAGGAAAAACAATAAATGTGGGCAAGGATTCGGGTGGAGGGGGAGCAATCCTTCTCCCCTGCCAGTGCTTGGACAGCCACTATGGAAATTAGTGTGGAGGTTCCTCAAAAAACTAAAAGCAGGGCCGGTGAGATGGCTCAGCGGCATAAGCGCCTGCCTGGCAAGCACGAGGGCCTGAGTTCGACTCCCGGTACCCACATACGAAAAAAGGGCCGGTGATATCGCTCAGCGGCACAGGAGCCTGCTGGTGTGCGAGGTCCTGAGGTTGACCCCTGGTACCCACAAAAAAACCCCAAAAAAACAAAGCAGAGCTACCACTGGATCCAGCCGTGCCCCTCCCAGGTGTACACCAGAAGGAGCTGAAGTCTGCATCCTGTGGAGCTGCCTGTCGCCCATGTCTACCGTGGCACAGTTCACAGCGGCCGAGATAGAGCAGCCTCCCCGCTGGCCACCCACAGGTGAGTGGATAGACAGTGTGGTGGACACACAGAGGAGCACTAGCCAGCCAGAAGGAAGAACACCATTCTGTCATTTGCAAGAAAATGGATGGATCTGGAGACCATCACGTCCTGTGAAATAAGCCAGACTCAGAAATTCTGACAAACACCCCATGTTCTCCCTAATAGATGCAATCTAAAAAAGATGAGAAGAAGGTAGAAGGGAGGAAGGGAAGAAGCAGGTAAGGTGGGTAATAAGGGATGGACATGAAAATATACACAGAACCCCTGGAAAGAGGAACAGGGGAGCGTGAGGCAAGAGCGGAGGTGGGCACCGAACATGAGCAAAGCACATAAAGTGCATACATAAATCTGCCAAAACCAAACCCATTCATCTGTGTAACCAGTTAAAAAAAGGAGTAAGACAGGGAGTTTTCATTTTCTGTTCTCAATTATTAAATGCTTTTTTTTTTTTTTCCCCACAAAAACACACTAATAAACTAACAAACTGGGCATGGTGGCATGCACCTGTAATCTCAGCATTCAGGAGGCCGAGGCAGGAGGATTGCTCCAAGTTCAAGGACAGCCTGGGCTCCATAGTGAGTCCAAGGTCAGCTTGAACTGCATAGCAAGACCCTGTCTCAAAAAATAAAAAAAAAATAACATTTTAAAAATGAGAAGAGGAAAAAAAAAAACAAAAAAAAAAAAAATAAAATAAAAATGAGAAGAGGGCCGGTGAGATGGCTCAGCAGCGTACGCGCCTGCCTGGCAAGTGCGAGGTCCCGAGTTCGACTCCTGGAACCCACATACAAAAAAAGAGCCAGTGATATCGCTCAGCGGCACGGGCGCCTGCTGGTGCGCGAGGTCCTGAGGTCGACCCCCTGGTACCCACAAAAAAAAAAAAAAATGAGAAGAGCTAGGGGCTGGGGATATAGCTCAGCGGCACAAGCACCTGCCTGGCAAGCGCAAGGTCCTGAGTTCGATTCCTAGTATAAAAAAAAACCCAAAAAAACAAAGACAACAAAAATGAGAAGGGCTGGGGTGTAGCTCAGTGATTTCTGGGTTCAACCCCCAGTACTGCAAAACAAACTAAAAAACAAAAAACAAAAAAACCAGGCCAGGATGTAGGGGTGGTTTGTGGGTGCACACGTGTGTGGTGTGCAACATGAGAACCAGCACTCTGTAGGACAAGCCATGAATCCTGGGCAGGGGACTCAGTCCAGCGGAAGTGTGCGCGGAGTGGAGATGCAGGGGTCAGCATACAGTAGACATCCTATCCGGGTTTCAGTCGTCCAAAGTAAATCCAGGCCTCAGATGTTAAGTGGAAAGTTCTAGAAATAAGATTTAAATAACAGTATGTTGTATTTATTTATTTATTTATTTTTTTTTTTTTTTTTTTTTGTGGGTACCGGGGGGACGACCTCAGGACCTCGCGCGCCAGAAGGCGCCCGTGCCACTGAGCGATATCACCGGCCCCTTTTTCGTATGTGGGATCCGGGAGTCGAACTCGGGCCTTCGCGCTTGCAAGGCAGGCGCTTAAGCCGCTGAGCCGTCTCACCGGCCCAGTATGTTGTATTTAAGTCATAGTACATTTAGAGCCAGGCGTGGTGGTGCATGTCTGTAATTTCAGCACATGGAAGGCTAAGGCAGGAGAATCCAGCCTGAGATCCATAGTGAATTCAAGGCCAGCCTGACTTACATTGCAAGACCCTGTCTCAAAAAAAAAAGTATTTTAAATTATATACTATTATTGTTACAATTGTTCTATTTTGAATTAATCTCATACTCTGCCTAATTCATCGTTTTGTTTTGTTTTGTTTTGTTTTGTTTCAAGAGTAAAGATTGAATCCAGGGCCTTAGCACTGAGCTACATCCCCTCCTCTTTCTTTATTTTTTTTGTTTTTGAGTCTTAATACATTGCTGGGTTGCCCATCCTGGCCTCAAACTTGGGATCCTCCTGCCTCATCTTTCCAGTGTGCTGGGATTACAGGCGTGCACCACCACACCTGGCTTCACCTTTCTTTCTTTCTTTCTTTCTTTTTTTTTTTTTTTGTGGGTACCGGGGGGTCGACCTCAGGACCTCGCGCGCCAGCAGGCACCCGTGCCGCTGAGCGATATCACCGGCCCCTTTTTCATATGTGGGCTCCGGGAGTCGAACTCGGGCCCTCGCGCTTGCCGGGCAGGCACTTAAGCCGCTGAGCCATCTCACCGGCCTTTTTTTTTTTTTTTTTTGAAAGGAGGTTTTTCTACGTTCCCCAGGCTGGCCTGGAACCCCTGGGCTCAAGTGACCCAAGATAGCAGACGCCATCCTGGTCCCCAGGCTATTAGGCCCCCAGACAGCTACATGGGAAGGCCCAGTGCACCCCCTTCCCAGCTCTGTATCTGTTTATATCTTTTGAATGTCAGAGAAACCAAGAGCTGGACAAAAGTTAAATTGGCAAAAACAGATTTTTGTTTTCTGGGATGGAACCCAGGGCCTCACTCAACGCGAAGCAAGCGCTCTACCTCTGAGGCTCTCTCCATGCCCACAGAAAGTCTTTACTCAGGCCTGGATGGCGCAAAGAGACGCCAGTATGGCGTGAGCCGCAAGCACAGTCTGGCCGCTGGGGACGACAGCCGAGGCACAGGTGGGGGTCAGTGGATGGAAAATTCCTGCCAGGACACACGGGTGAGTGGGGGGTTCTGGCTAAACCGACCTAGCAGGACTCTTTCCGAAAGCAGGCTGGGCGTGGGACACCGGCTGGAGAGGACTGGAGCGGAAGAGGAGCCGGGGACCAGGATGGGGCTCCAGCCCCTTGGCCCAGCAGGCTCTTGCTAAAACTGGATTTTATGAGACGCAGCACAGTGGGCCCAGGAGCAGGTTCAGGAGCCTGACAAGGTTCAGGCAGGCAGGAAAATAGGGAGCTCCAGCCTGGGGAGGGTGGGGTGCACCCCACCGTCCTCGATACTCCTCCTCCTGCACAGCAGGCACCCCTCGGCCCTGCTGAATAGAGTCTTCACATCTCTTCCTGCGGGTGCACACCTAGCCGTTGGGATCCTACAGCAAGGATGAGCCCGCACCCCAACCTCCAGGAAGAACCCATCCTTGGGGTGCAGGAAGGCAGGAGGCCTAGGTCAGGGTCCCAGAGCCCCCATTCGCATTCTGTCCCCATCTGCTGTGGGACAAGTGTTCCTGCACCCTCATCATGCATCTGGCCAGAGCCCGTGAACCCCTCAGCCCTGATCCTCAGCCAGAGGGGGTGATTGGAACTGCGGAGCTCAGTCTGTGGCCCAGGGAGGGGCGCAGGAACTGGGGGGCAGGGGAGGCAGCGCCTACCCCGGCCCCTCGCGCAGACAGCTCCTAGGAGGGTGGAGACTTTCATGACCTTTGCTTTCTGTCCTTTGTCGACACCAAAACAGAAAGGGGGCAAAGTTTCAGATGGGAATTAGGAAAAGGGGTGCAGACGACTCCCCCAGGGGCATCTATCTTTGGTCCTGAGACAGGCAGCACTGGGGTGAGGACCAGGTGGCAGGGGAGAGGAAAGTCATGGAGGTGTGCAAAGAGCCCACCACCTGTGGGCACCTTTTGGGGCCCTGAGGCCGGGGGGACACAGATGCCAATGACTGCAGACCACAAATGGAAGTAGAGTCCTGGGGAAGGGACCGCAAGACCAAGAACCACATCTGCCCAAGGAGCTGGCCCAGGGGCCAGGGAGACGGTGGCTGGGACAGTGGGTGGCAGTGGAGAGACCAGATGGACTCCAGAGAAACAGGAGAACCCTGAGCCCACTGCCAGGTGTTCCTGCAGGTGGGAGATGGGGTCCTCGGAGGAGTGGGACAGGGGCAGGGCTCCCAGGGGGCCCAGAAGATGTTGAGACTCTGGGAGTTGTAGGAGGGAGGCAGACTTCTTCAGGGAGACAGAGAGGAAGGCAAACGAATGTCCACCCTGAAACCAGAGCCGCATGGAGAACTTTCTAGAAGGAGGCATGACCACCAGTGCCGAGATATAGAGAAGCCAGGAAAGCTGAAGCCCAGATGCACCCATGGGATTTGGTGACCCAGGGTCTCTGGGCAGGAGCGGCACTGCCCAGTGGGAGAGAGGCGCTGGAGAAGGGCCAGGGTGGGCTGCTGGCTTTATGGGGCGTGGGGAGGAGGCCCCTCCCTGGACGAACCTGTGGAACGGAGGCTCAGGGCTCTGGGAAGGGACAGTAGCAGGGCTAGGGCGTGGCAGTCGGCTGAGGCCAGATTGGCTGTGCTGGAGGGTCTCTAGGGACAGAACAAGGTCTGAGACCTCGGGGGTGACCCAGAAAGGGCTACAGGGGCTCACCCGTTCTGAGACCTCCGGAGCAGCCGCGCGCCCTGACCCCACCCCGCCCCCACCTGCAGTGCCGGCGCGGTGGCTGAAACAGTGTCACCCCGGAACCGGGTTGGGGGAGAATAGGAGCAGGTCCTTCCTGACAATCGGGAAGGTGACCAGGATGCGTCAGGAGGAAGGGGCGTCGAGCCACACCGCCCGAGGGGTGTCCTCTCCACACACGCACAGGTGTCCCCGCGGGGAGCTGGGTCCAAGTCCCTGCTCTGAGGGGTCAAGGGTCTGCGGGGTCACGGTCTGCGGTACGAGGGATCAGGGGCCCGGAGTCGCAGAGGATTCTGCACACCGAGGGCGAGGGTCCGCGAGAGACCTGGCAGCTCGGGGCGCGGGCGGAGACCCCCGGCCCCGCCCCCGCCGCCGTCCAGCGTCGCCGCCGGGAAGTTTGCGCGCGTCTGGCGCGGGGCGCGGAGCCGGCGCCTGCCGTGCGCGCCGGAGGGCCGCGGGGACCCAGCCCCAGCCCGAGCCTGAGCGGCGCCGCAAGGTGAGCACCTGGCCGGCCCGAGGGGACGGTCCCGAGCCGACCCGGTGGGGGCGCGAGCGGGGACGCGGAACGCGGGGAGCTGGCGGGGGGCTCCCGGGTCGCTCGGGGTCGGACTGCTCCGATCCACCTTGGAGATGCACCCTCCGGGCTCAGACGGCACCTGGCCCCGCGCCATCGGGCAGGATCGTGGTCCCAGTGCTTCTCCCCACCCTGGGCTTCGGATTCGCCCTTCCTCCACCCCTACCCCTCGGGCGCGCACATAGCCCCGCGGCTGCTCCCGGGCTCGGTCCTCGGCGGCGCGTGAGCCCCTCTGCAGCGCGCCCCTGCCCCAGGACGCCCCAGGAGTACCCGACTTGCCCCGAGGGGTGAGGGGCGTCGGCATCCCGCCCGGCCGGCTCTTCTTCCGCGGCCCACACTTGTGACTTTGACCCCGGCAGGCGCCGGTCACTGCCCTGCCCTGCTCCGGTCTCTCCGGAGCCCCCCTCCCTCTCCTCTGACTGCGGGGTTTATGCCCCGACCCTGAACAGACTGAGCCCCCGCCTCTTGGCGCCCGCTTCCTCCGAGGGCCAGCCAGGGCTGTTTTCCTGTCCCTCTGTGTTGGGGACACGGTGTGTGTTGGGGGCAGCACACTGGCCAGCATCCCAGGGCTGCTCGCCTCAGTGGGGGCGGGGAGGAGGCAGGCTTCGTCAACAGCCTCGGGCCCCGCCCCGCCCCAGGTTGTGACCTTCCCCAGTTTCACGAAAACAACCCCCTTCCACCTCCTACCCTTGGGGCCCCCAGAGTGTCTGGGAGGCACCCTCCCTGCCCCTCCCGCCAGTGCCTGCCTTGGCCAGTAGAAGCCGCTGGGGTCCTTCAGCCACTCCCAGTGGAAATTGGTGGGACACTGGCCGAACCACGAGCACCCAAGTCATGTGCCCTGCGGAAGCTGGCATGGGGCAGTGCCAGCACAGCAAGCAGCAGGGGCAGCAGGGCCAACCCAGGTGGCCCGTGTGGCCCAATGGACCCGCTATGGAGGCGGAGGGGGAGGGGAGGCTGTAGCCACAGCAGGGCTGGGTGAGAGGGCTGGCAGCCTGCCTCTCTGGCCCTCAGCCTGCAGCCCGAGGGGGAGATGTGCATGGCCCAAGAAGGTGGAAGGATAGGGTCTCCGCTCTGTGCTCCCCACCCCTACTTGCTTCTTGCCAGGGAGGGTAATAAGGTGTAAAGGGGGCCAGGCCCAGCGCTGCGGCCAGTGGGAGCCCCAGTAGCACCTCCACATCTGGCTGCCTCGTCATCCAGTCCTCTCACTCATAGGACAAACATTTATCACGCGGCTGCTGGCTGTCTGTGGGTGTCAGTGTTTACCCCACGGTGGGGGACCTGGACGCACACAGACCCAGATTGGCCTGTTCTTCCCGGCAGGTGACAGAGCCCTTTGCCCGCTGGAGTTTGCTCATTGCTCATCCTTCCTGAGGAAAGGCAGGGACACCCACTTGGGAGGTTAAACTGTTTGCCCTTGGTCCCAGCCTCCCACCTGGGTGCTCCTGGCAGGGACCCTGGAACCCCAGCCTCGCACAGCTGGAAACTCATCCATCCTGCATGCCACTCTCCCTTTAGAGGAGTGTCCAGAAATCTTGCCCACACTGCCCTACCACCCGCAAGGAGCAGGGGGGCCTCACCCACTTCTGCCCCTTCCCAGATTCCTATCACAGGTCCAGTGGGAGGGTGCTGGGGCCTTTATGTTCCTCTAGGCCTGGGTCCTGGGAGTCCTTGCCTCCTCTCACCCTGTGGCCCAGGGGCCCTGAGGAGGGAAATTTTAAAGGATCCCAACCCTACCTTCACCACCTTCTTTTTTTCCTGGGATGGGGTGAGTTTTGTTTTTGTTTTTGTTGTTTTGAGACAGGGTCTTGCTGTGTAATTCAGGCTGGCCTTGAACATACTATGTAGCCCAGGCTGGCCTTGAACTCACAGCGATTCTCCTGCCTCAGCCTCCTGAGTGCTGGGATTACAGGCGTGTGCCACCATGTGTAGCCCTTGCCCACTTTCTTTGGGGTGGGAGTGAGGACACATGGGGAACGGCCATCCTTGGCAAGCTCCCATGAAGAAAGGTTGGGGAGCCCTGCACCATTACTTCTGGACCCTGCTGTTCTCCAGGCGCTTCCAGACTCATGGACTCGTGGCTGGGTGGCTTCTCTACAGTCAGCTCCGTAGATCCTGATAGCTCGGGATCAGCGAGGAGGCCCTTAGCTGCTCCCATTTCCCAGCAGGGATATTGGACAAAGCCTCAGGGCCCTCCTCGCGGGGCTGGCCTTCTCCCAGGGAGCTGCTGCCCCTTGCAGGGTCTGGGGCAACATCTTTCTCTGCAGGCCTCTGCCAGATGTGGGGGGCAGCAGCTCAGAGGCATGCCCCCCACCCAGCCCCGCCACCCCTACCTCCTGCTGCTACTACTGCTGGCCTGCCGGGTGAGTGTTGGTGTCCCTGTCCCCACCCCCAGCCCAGGGCACCCACACTCCCTCCGTGCTGACTGCCGCTGGCCCTCTGTCCCGCCTGCCTGCCTGTCATTCTGGCTGCCCCTCCACCTGTGCACCAGCCACAGGCCTCCTCCGCTCAGGTGATGGACTTCCTATTCGAGAAGTGGAAGCTGTACAGTGACCAGTGTCACCACAACCTGAGCCTGCTGCCTGCCCCCACCGGTGAGTCCCAGCAGCCCCAGCCCACCTGTGGGAAACCTGGTGCTCCCGTCACCCCAGCCCCCACTGTACTTACAGGGAGGTGACCAAGCAGCTCACACAATCTGGGGCTGGGGGACGGGCCACAGTGCCTAGGCAGGAACTGGTCACTCAGGCCTAGGTAGAGACTGGAGCGGGAGAGCCCACGGGGGGCTGTGGCACTGTCCAGAGGAAGGAGGGTGACCCGTGTAGGCACAGGGAGAGCAGGTGTATTGCTGTGAGGCTGACACTGGACCTGGGATGGATGTCAGTGGAATTGGGGTGAAGCCCCCACAGAGGAAGGTGCTCAGGAAGGCAGGGCAAGGGAGACCTCAGCGTGGGGATCCGAGACGAGGTCCCCTAGGGAGGGTGCCTGTGCAAGTCAGCACCAGGCTGGGCGGAGGCAAAGGTGGGCATGGTTGGTCTAGGGGAGGCAGGTGGTTGGGGGTCTAGCCCAGGTCAGGGAGGTAGCAGCTGTGGGCTGCAGGCTTGCAGAAGAGATGGGCACGTTCAGGGGGCTTCCAGGAGGAGGAGAGAGGCTGCTCACCCAGCCAGGCCCTGCTGAAGAGCCCCTGCCCCACCTCCGCAGAGCTGGTCTGTAACAGAACCTTTGACAAGTATTCCTGCTGGCCAGACACACCTCCCAACACCACAGCCAACATCTCCTGCCCCTGGTACCTGCCTTGGTATCACAAAGGTAACCCTGGGGGACCTGGGGTGGCTGAGGGGGGCAAGGCCAGGGGGTGGGCTAACCAGAGCCTGCCCCATGCCCTAGTGCAGCACCGCCTGGTGTTCAAGAAGTGCGGGCCCGATGGACAATGGGTACGTGGGCCCCGGGGGCAGCCATGGCGCAACGCCTCCCAGTGCCAGATGGATGATCAGGAGATAGAGGTCCAGGTCAGCCTTGGTGGGCAGCGGGAGGGCACAGCAGGGCTGAGTAGGGGCCGTGGAGGTGGGCCCTGCCCAGCCCTCACTGGGCACTGTGGTTTGTAGAATGAGGTGGCCAAGATGTACAGCAGCTTCCAAGTGATGTACTCAGCGGGGTACAGCTTGTCCCTAGGGGCGCTGCTCCTCGCCCTGGCCATCCTGCTAGGTCTCAGGTATGCGTAGCTCAAGGCCAGTGGGGGCAGCCCCAGGGGATGTGGTGCTGCCCCACATCACTGACTCGCTGTCCCCGCAGCAAGCTGCACTGTACTCGCAACTACATCCACCTGAACCTGTTCGCATCCTTCGTGCTCAAGGCGGGCTCTGTGCTGGTCATCGACCGGCTGCTCAAGACCCGCTACAGCCAGAAGATCGGAGATGACCTCAGTGTCAGCGTCTGGCTGAGCGATGGGGTGAGTGCTCATGTCTGACCAGGGCGGGCGGGGGCCCTGGGACCCCTGCTCACATTATATCCTGCCCTGCAAAGGCGGTGGCTGGCTGCCGCGTGGCCGCAGTGATCATGCAGTACGGTGTGGTGGCCAACTACTGCTGGCTGCTGGTGGAGGGCGTGTACCTGCACAGCCTGCTGAGCCTTGCCACCTTCCCCGAGCGGAGCTTCTTCACGCTGTACCTGGCTATCGGCTGGGGTGAGTGGGCTGGCGCTAGGAGCAGGGAGGCAGGCGAGCCGGGCTCAGGACCTCAGCCGCTGCCCCCTACAGGTGCGCCCCTGCTGTTTGTCATCCCTTGGGTGGTGGTCAAGTGTCTGTTTGAGAACATCCAGTGAGTATGAACAGATTGAAGGCTGGACTAGGGTGGCCCAGGCTTTGGCACTGGGTTTGTGGAGCAGCCTGGGGGAGGCAGGGCATGCTCTGGCCAGAGGTGGTGCAGGGTGTGTGCAAGCCCAGTGCCTGGGAATGGAGTTGTTTGTGACCTCCCTTCCTTTCTTGGGACACTCATTAGAGCCCAGCAGAATCGAGGTGGGGGGGCAAGGGGCTGGGTGCACCTCCGGGATGTAAGCAGCCGCCCCGCAGGTGCTGGACCAGCAATGACAACATGGGTTTCTGGTGGATCCTTCGTGTTCCTGTCTTCCTGGCCATCCTGGTAAGGAAATAGGAGGGAGCACATGGGGGGCTCCGCCATGCCCTCCTTCCTGGGCCTCTGGAGCCCAAGGAGAGGCAGCATCCTGCCAGGAGGGAAGGCAGGCAGCCCGGAGCCAGTGTGCATCCAGGATGTCACCCTAGGCTGCTGGCCAGGCTGTTTATCCTTGGATGGGTGCCCACCAGCCCCAAGGCCACATGGCCCAGCCCCCAGCTGGCCACAGGCCCACCTGCAGGCAGATAGGTGAGGGCCTGCAGGTCACAGAACAGTCCAGGGTTGCTCCGACCTGTGCCCTTGTCACAGATCAACTTCTGCATCTTCGTCCGCATCATTCACCTCCTCGTGGCCAAGCTGCGTGCCCGCCAGATGCATTACGCTGACTACAAGTACCGGTGGGTGGGGCCGGGGCCAAGGTGTGCAGGCCTGAGACCCCCCAGGGCCAGAGCGTGCCTGGGAATGGGGCTCCAAGGCCCATGTGGGCAGAGCCTGGCCCAGGCAGGCAGGCTGAAATGCTCAGGCTGCTTCCCCTGACAGGCTAGCCAGGTCCACCCTGACCCTCATCCCTCTGCTGGGTGTCCACGAGGTGGTCTTTGCCTTCGTGATGGACGAGCAGGCTCAGGGCACCCTGCGTTCTGCCAAGCTCTTCTTTGACCTCTTCCTGAGCTCCTTTCAGGTGACCACCCGCCTGCCCCTGAGCCCCCAGGGATGGGTGCCACCCCTGACCACCCTTTTTCTCCAGGGCCTGCTGGTGGCTGTTCTCTATTGCTTCCTCAACAAGGAGGTAGGTGGGGACTCAGGGCCCTAGGGTCTACCCTCTTGCCCCATTTGTGTGCAGCATGGAGATTGCCCGGCTCTTGGGATGTAGGTGGCAGTTCTGACCCCCTGGACCCACAGGTGCAGGCGGAGCTGTGGCGGCGCTGGCAGCGCTGGCGCGAGGGCAAAGCACTGCTGGATGAACGCATCACAGGCAGCCACTCAGCCCCAACAGGGCCCAGCCGTGGCCCCCTCTGCGAGAAGCTGCAGCTGGTGAAGGGGGGCGGCAGCAATGGGGCTGGCCAGGACCCCTCTCCAGAGACTCCCTTGGCCAGTGGCCTCCCTGAATTGGCCAAGAGCCCCCTCTGAGGCTCTTCTGGAGCTCAGGTCCAGTCCGGCCAGGGCTGGACTCAGGAACCAGAGAGCTTTCCCAGGACAGCACGAGCTAGATGCCTGCCCAAGGCTGGGGCAGCCGGCAGCGGCCCCCGTCGCTATCCCCTCCTCCCCACACCTTCCCTGTCTCCAGGGCTAAGGTGAGATGACTCAGGTGTGGCGTGGGAGCTAAGTCGTGAACCTCAGGCACGACTTCCCCTGTGTGCTGGTGTCCTACGTGCGTGGAAGTGTGTGTCCTCCAATAAACAGCTCAGGTGGTGGCCACTGTGAAGGTCCTGGGGAGCTGGGTGGGAAATGCTCTGGGTAGAGGAGTGTGGGCAGCCAGGCCAGGCCCATGGAGGGGGACCTGTGATGGCCAGGGCTGGTCATTCCTTCCAGAGGGCTCCTCCCAGCACCACTGAACAGACAGCTGGAGGGGCCCCAGGGGTGGCCAGCCACCCGTCCCCAACTGAGCAGCTTCTAGCCACCCTTCCGTCCCCTGGGGCCTTCATCCTCAGATCCCCAAAGATCCTGTTCAGCAGCAGGGTTGCGAAGGGGGACGGTGGCTGACGGAGGCCACTGGCATCAGGGTCCTCCTGCCAGTCCAGCACGGACACCAAGTTTACGGAGAAGGTGTTTTCCAGACAGCCCTCTCCCTGGGGGCAGTGAGAGCACAGCAGGTTGAAATGGAGAAATGGGTGCCCCCAGATTGCCCCAGGTCCAGGTGAAGGTGGTAGTGGGGTTGCCCAACCCCTGCATAGCCCCCGTCACTCAGAGAATGAACTCCCATGTGCTGGGCACAGGAAGAGTTGGGAGATGCTTTGGGGTGGGGGCCCCAATATCTGGGGGCATCCTGAATCTGAGTTGCTGCAGAGGCATAGGGTGTGTAAGATTCCTAGTTCTGCCCCCAAGACCATGGGGCCAGGTAGGGGCAAGTCCAGAGAGGGAGCTCGGGGTGGGGTGGGGAGGAGCCTTCCAGGGGAACCTGGAGAGGCTGGGCCCTGGGTGAGAGGTGCCATTCAAGCAGAGCTGGGCTAATTGGAGCAAATGAAAGGACAGGAGGCCTCTTAGGAAAGGTAAACAGAATTACCTGCCAGGTGCTGGGGCCCTCCAAGGGGAGCCCTCACCCAGTCACCCACCAAAGGCTGGGGAAGGAAGGAGGGAGGGGACAGGCAGAGGCTGGTTGGGAGTGATACCCTCCTAGGGCCCAGGTGGGATTCAAGGCCAGAGGGTGGTCCAGCGGCTGCACCTGCTGGAGGCCTGATCTCAGGGCTTTGGGCCAGCTCTCATCCCAGCCCAGGTCCTGACCTCAGCCTGACATCATGGCCTAGGGTGCCCATGTGGGGACAGGTGCACTCCGCATTAGCACAGGAGGGTGTAAATTCTCCTGCATGCCAGCTGAGCTCGGGGTTGAGGACTGCCCTGTGGCGTTTACCACTCACCTAGGGCCTCCTGACAACTCTCCCCATCACCAGTTCCTCTGCCCTTGTCCTCCTTCACCCCATCCCTATCCGTTCCCAAGGGAACTGGAGTAGGCTGGTGGAATTGGGGTGGAGGTGGGGACCTGGCAGGGCTGGACTCACCTGGCCAGCAAACACTGACCCCACCTAGGTGGCCTGCAGGCGGACAGGTGGAGGAACCGGCTTTCACTCAGCTCAGGGCCCACCAGCATCAACCATTCCAGGAGACCCCATGCTGCTTCCCCATCTTTACCCCTCTTCCCCCTCTGCTTAGCCCTGCACCTTGGTCCCCTTCCCCAGAGAAACACTTGGGTACTGCCCAGCAGAGGGAGGAGAATGCCTGTGGGGACCTGGATGCCACCAAGATGAGGGTGGAGATGGAGAAAAGGTATGGACTAGTATAACCAAGGGTCAGATCTGAGGGAGTTAGGCCGTGGGCAGCTGGGCAGGGACAAGTTCAGCAGGGGCTCATGAGGGAGCCACTGTAGGGTTACCCAGCCCAAACACACTACTCAGACACTCAGAGGACCAGGGGAGCAGTGCAGTAGTATTCAGACAAGTACTCTGTCCCCCGCTCCCACGCCTCCTGCATCCACACTTCGGGCTCAGCTGCCCACCTCATTTCCACTGTCCACCTCCTGCAGGCTCTGCAGCACCTCATTTGCACCACCCATGGGGTCTCTCACCCCAACCCAGCCTTTTCCTACTGCCCACCACAGCACGATCCTAACAGGTCTCCTGCCCTGCCATCCCCAGCTCCTGCAGCCAGAGGAATTAGCACCCCATCTCAGATGACAGAACTGGGGGGACAGAACCAGGCCTGGTGGTACACAACTGTAATCCCAGCATTAAAGGAAGCTGAGGCAGGAGTATCACCATACGATCCAAGGCCAGCCTGAATTTACACAGCAAGACCCTGTCTCAAAAAACAAAAAGGGGACCGGGGATGTAGCTCAGCGGTACAGTGCCTGCCTGGCAAGCGCAAGGCCCTGAGTTTGATTCCCTGTACCAAAAAAAAAAGGGACAGGCCTGCTACTCAAGGATGCACCTGCCAAATACAGAATGTGGGGAACTGTCATTGAAGGCCCTACAGTGGACAAAGCAGCAGCTAAGAGGGATTTGGGGACCATGGCACTTGGCCTTCACATCCTGGGTCAGTGACTCGCCTGGATGCTTGAACATGGGGTGGGGGTGGGGGAGAGGTTGCTATGGATATGCTTAGTGTTTTTTTTGTGTGTGTGTGCCGGGAATTGAACTCAGGGCCTTGTGCTTGCCAGGCAGGCGCTTGTGCTGCTGAGCTATATCCCCGGCATATTCATTTTTTTAAAAATAAAGATAAAAGGGGTGGGGTACACCTCAGTAATAGTGTGCTTTCCTAGCATGCTCCAGACCCTGGGTGTGGAAGGAGGTGTAGTGGGAAGCTGAAATTTCCTTACAGGAGAGCGGTGTTCCCTCATCTATAAGTTGAGGTTATAGAACTTGCCCCATGGAATTGTTGACATTGGGTGAGAACAAATGGGTTTGCATGGGTTTCTGTGAGCAAACAGCACGGGGTATGAGGACAGACCCTTCTCTCTCCCAGCCTGTGAGGGCCACTGGCACCTCTGACGGACAGGAAGTGGCAGCATGGCTGGCTCAGAGCGGGGCTGCACCCCTCCAGGGCTGGCCTGCGGTCAGGTCTGCATGAACATTGGGGGTGGCATCCCCACTCCAACCCCAAATGTACACTCTCTAGCCTGGATGTAGAGACTTCCTCCTTGGAACACAAAGCTCTCATCCTGCTGGGTAAACTTCTGGGGCATCAGGTGGGCGGGCCTGAGCCTACCTCCCCACCCCTGCTCACCCCTCGGCCTGGGCAGCCACGACCATTGGACCAGGCCATTCTAGGGTACTGGCCACTGTAGGCAGGAAGGCAGGATGCAGCAACTTCTCCACACACCCACTCCGGGGTGTCCTAGCAGAGTCTGTGCCAGGAGGCTCTCCTAGGGAGTGCCAGGGAAGAGCCCTCGAGTGTGAGGGGCATGGGCACACAGGCCCAGGTGGCTGGACGCGCCTGGGCATCCCATGGACAGAGGCTGGACTTCAGGGCCCCACACAAAATGATCCAGACTTCAAGCAGTCACACTGCCTGCCGCCTCCACAGCAAGCTGTCTTTATGCCCAAGCACTGCCTGGGGGCCAACAGTAATTCTAGAGAGGGGCTCTGGACCACAACCCATACCCCACTTCACATATGGGAAACTGAGGCAGGCTGGCATCACGAGGTGCCCAGGGCTCTTGGCAAACCATAGGCACAGCCCCTAGATTCCCGCCTAAAGAATGGTGGGTTGACGTTGGGCACGGTAGTACACAGGTAATCCCAGCTACTCAGGAGGCTGAGACAGGACTGCAAATTCAAGGCCAGCCTGGGCAATTTAGTAAACGCTGTCTCAGGAGCTAGGGATGTAGCTCAGTGCAAGGACCTGGGTTCAAGCCCCACTGCTATACTACAAAGACCAGTAGGCTGGGTTCATTGTGGGAAGCCAAGCACATCAGGAGACTGACAGTAGTGCCAACCACTCGGCACCGAGCAGCCTCCAGAATGCAGGTACTAACTGCCACCTGAAGAAGCGGAACTTAGAGACTTGGCAGCTCGCTCCAGGTCAAGTGTGCCTGGAAAGGCTGGCCGATCTTACCCCGTATCTCTGCTGAGCCCCGGGCAGAGGGCACACAGGTTGGGGTCTTGTTTCTGCCCCACCCTCAGTGCAGCAGGACACTAGTGCACGCGGTGCTGGTGGGGAACCCAAATGAGCTGTATGTCCAGCAAGACTGTCCTGGCTCTCTGGGCTACACCCACCCCCTTCTGGTCCCAGACAGTGGGAGACAACTTGGGTGACCCAGCCTGAGACTCACAGCCTCTGCCAAGGGCCTCACACATCCCCAGGGCCTAATGAGGCCACATTTGCAGGGGGTGACCCGGCACCTGGTTGCAGCAAGTGCCCACTGGCAGCAAGCAGCAGCTGTTTACCACAGGCACTGCCCCTCCTGTGCCTCCCTCCCTGCAGATGCCTGCCCAACCCACCCCCAGGAGTCTATAGGGCCGCTCTAGCCCCAGAATACTTTTCTGGGAAAGGGTGTTCCTGAAATAAATTCCAGTTTGGCTTCGCCTCAGGAGCAGGAGCCTTCCAAGGTTCTTTCCTTGTCTGAAGGTCAAGTACAACTGGGTCTCTCCTGGGGTCCAGCAGCCACCCCTTTATTTGGACAGTGGAGGGGCCAACTCCCCCAAGAGTGCGTAGCTTGTGCCACAGAAAGTGGGTGCAAGAGGGAATGGGCTTGCGGGGTGTCCCTGGAGCCCTGCAAGGACAAGGATTATGCTGAGCAGCTCTGGTCCCCCCCCAGGACACCATCCCACACTGCAGGTCCAGGGGTCCACACAGAATTGCTGGGCTCAGAGTCAGCACCTTGCCTGGGAAATTCCAGTATGCTGTGGGCTGTGGGGCAGGGGCCTGACAGACCGCCATGAGGCCGATCCCAGTGCCACCCACCTTTATTCACGGACCCTCAGGCTCCAGAGCCACAGACACTTGGCTTCCAGAGGGCACAGGAAGAGAAAAGGGCCCTGGTGACCTCTCAGCACACTCCAGAGAGCCAGGACAGGCCTGGCAGCACCACCGCCTCAGGGTCAGCTGCAGTGCCCCCGCCCAAAGGCAGCGTTGTGGCCACAAGGGTACAGGCACCAGGAGACCAGGCCTGGTTGCTAGGGACCCCTTTAGGGATGCCAACACTGTCCCAGGCCCAGAGAGCTGGTGCCATCCTGAAGCTGAGGCAGGGAAGGGGCAGGCTGGACAGTGAGGATGAAGGGAGAAGCTTCCCAAGTCTTCAGGCCAGAAGAGCAGCAAGGGACCGGGGCACCCAAGCTGGATGCAGGTGGGGCTTGCACTTGTCCTACTTCTGGTCATCTCAAGGACAAACCAGTCAGTCCCATGAGCAGGGAAAGAGACCCCCCTTCTCCTGATCCTGACAGCATGCTGGCAGGAACAGCAAGATGGGGGCTGGGCAGGCAACAAGAGAGGGGGCTGGGGTCAGGTAATGTGTGGGGCAGGCAGAGTCAGATAGCACCCAAGGTGCAGTCAGCCAAGGATGAAGGGCAGGGGCTGGCAGGGCCAGAGTCCCCCTCCAGGGACAGGAAAGGAGGGATACGAGGAGGAGGGGCAGGCCTCAGCCATCAATCCTGCCAGCCCTGAGGTTTGTGCCACTGGAGCACAGCCCCTTCCCCCTCCCGGGAGCAGGGCCCACAGGACAGGAGGAAACCAACATCCAGTGACCCCAATCTTCCTGAGGCCAGGGGAGGGGCACTGGACACTTTAGGACTTCTTGGTGTCCTGCGTGTTCCGGCGCTTCAGGTCGCTCAGGTCGATGGGCTTGAAGGCTGTGGGGACAGTGCAGTCAGCCCTAGCATGGGTCCCTCTAGCCCTTACCCCCAGAAGCCCTTGACTCAGACATTTTGGGACAGGATGGGCGACCATGCAGGAAGCAGGTGGCCTTCCCACCCCTCTCACCCACTCACTCTTCAGGCCGGGGTTGGGGACCTTCTCCACGTACTCCTCCACCAGGCCCCGCTCGCCACCCGACAGCTGGCTGTGCAGGTCTCGCTCCACACCCTGCCAGGCTGTGGAAGCAGAAGGCAATGGGTCAGTGCCCGGGAGAGTCCGAGCCACAAGAGCACCTGCCCTGAGCACCAGGCTGCCCAGACCCTCCTCTCCTCCAGAAGCATCCCCTGCCCCTACCACTCTCCTTCCGCCAGCCAACAGTGCCCTCTGGTGCCCAGGCCTCCCTGTTCCCACCCTTCCAGAGGCCTGTCCCCTCTGTGCGATGGGGCACCTGAGCCCATCCTGGGCTTCCAAGAGCTGCAGACAACACGCGGACCTTGGCTCGTTCCCCACCTCCTCCCCGAGCTCCCACTCTGGCCACTTCAGTGACAGCCTCTGTTTACTGCCAGGTGTACCCCATCTCCACAGCTCCCTCCATGCCCCAGCCAACACCCCAGTGCTGAGAGCAGGCTGCAGACACCACCTCTCCTGGGGTGCTGCCTACTCCCCATGCCCTCCTCTCAGGCTGTCACCCCAAACTGCCTGGCGCCCCAAAGGAGTAGGCGTGACAGAGGTGTCCACACCTTGCTGGGGACAGGAGAGATAGGAAAGGGCTCAAGGAAGCTCCTGACCTTCATAAATAAAGCGCACATTCTCCTCGTGGGCTGGCGTGAAGATCTCACTGCTGTTGGTGGGAGACCGGGGGCTGCTGTTCCTCTTGCCGTTGTAGACAACTCTGGAGACAGGAGAACTGGGGATGCCCGGCACATGAGCACAGGACTGGGCCACAGGACAGAGTCAGCCACACCCCCACCCAGGAGGCGGCCCCCCCACCTGCCCAAGACCCACCTGGTCATCGCTGAGATGTCTGGCCCTAGTGCTCTGCTGCTGGATCCCCTCAGCCTCTGAAAGGGAAGCCCCAGAGCATAGGAGTGAGATGGGAGTGTCACTTGGTTGGGTGTGGTGGTGCACGCTCCTAATCCCAGCACTGGGGAGGCTGAGGCAGGAGAATCACAAGTTCAAGGTCAGCCTGAACTACATAGTGAGACCCTGTCTCAAAAAAAAAAAAGAAAAAGAAAAGGAGTGTCACCACCTCTAGTGGGGTGGGGGGAACATTCACTTGCTTCCTCTAACAGTCATCAAACTATGTGGTTTTGCTGCTCAACAGCGGTTCCCCCATGGTTGCCTGGCAATCTCAGGCAGGCTACAGACACAGGAGAGCCAGCAGATGGGGACAGGACATCAGCTGCCGGACACAGGCATGATCCAGAGCAGTGAGTCACAAGCTTGGCCCGCATGCCTACCCCATTCCTGTTTTAGCTAGTGGCAGCATCTCACAGGAAAGCTGGGCCGGGTCCCCCAGCTCTGCCCGTACTGGCTGCAGGGCTGGGTGGGTTGTTTCTGCTGGGCCTTGGCTTCTTGACTGTAAAATGGGGATAAGCTTCCTGATGAGGAGGAGCCCAGTGGACACTGGCCACAAGCCCAGCTTCCTGGCCCCTAAACTGGGGGCGGGGGCCCCAGAGATGGGCCCAAACCAGGCCAGGGGGAGGGGTAGTCCTGAGGGAAGTGGCACATGACCCGGTGACCAGGATCCCAGGGTGTCACTTGTTTACAGTCTCAGTCCCAGCCCAGGGGATTTTCACAGCCCTGGAACAGGGGTCTAATTTTAGGGTCAGGCTCTCACCACGCTCGCTGAGGATACACAGTGGCCCCAGAGTGAGGAAGCCGGCCACAGAGGGCTGGTCCCAAGCCTGGCCTTGTTCTGGACAGGGTCGATCATGGGTGCCAGGGTCACGGGGGCCTGAAATGGGGGCTTCCAGCACAAGTGCCCTAGGGCCCAGAAGTGCCACACAGCCCAGAGGGCACAGCTGCAGCTCTCCCAGAGGCCAGGAGGGCCACAGGGTCATGACGCAGCTATCCTGTTTAGACACAGCACAGGTGAACACAGCCCACAGCCAAGGGCAAGAAAGACAAAACGGCGCAAAGCCAGACCCCACGAGGGCACCAGACTCCCAAGCTGCTCTCAGCCCGAGCAGGTGCGCAGCTCACTCATCCAGGAACCTACGCTTCCTGAGATTTCAGGGTCTCTCTGCCCGCAGGCCTTCCCAGGGACAGCCCAGCTCAGGGAGACCATGGCACAGGGACAGCCCTCTTGGGCTTGACAACGGTAGCAGGACAAGGTGGGGAAACTCTTTAGCCCAGGACGGAGATGCTTCCAAGGTCAGTGTTGAGAGGCTGATGGACTGGCCAGCACCTGCCTCATCTCCTAGAGCCCCGGCAACCTTCGATCCCCTACAGTCCACCCTTTTCTGCCCAGGACTGACTGCTCCTTGGGGGGCTTCTACCCCCATCCTGCCTCCTGTGGCACCCCTCCTCCCATACAACCTCAAATGCTCTCACATACCATGCCCTATGCCTGGGTCCCCCTTCTGGCACCACTCCAGCTGGCAGCAGTTTGTGTCTGGTTAAACAGAGGGAAAACTGAGCATGTTTACCAGCCAGGGCTGAGGAAGCCAGTGTGTCCCTAGAGGCTGGCATGGAGGGGCCTGGGACCACCGCTGGTGAAGTGGGCTGGGGGAGGGCCTGGGCCCGCAGAAGTGCCAAAGGTGCCTACTGACCCTGCCAAGCCACAGGGGTCACCCGAGGGTACAGCCTGTTGCTCAGCAGCCCAGGTCATGTGAGTGGTGGCCTCGTCCTGGCAGACCAGGGGACACAATAGGGTGAGAACGATGGGCTCTGTTCAGACTGAGCAGGTGGGGAGAAGACCCCAATTCAGAGGTCTCAAGAACCCACACAGCGAAAATGCAATTTCACTGTGACTATTCCATTCCTTAGTCTTCTATTTTTACCTAGCTTTTACATGGCTTAATCTTATACTGAGCAATGTTTTTCTCCAAAAGGTATTTGTACATTCTGTAATTCTTGAGTTTGTTAATACATGAGAATGTTTACTTGTCTTTAAAAAAAAATTAATTAATTAAAGAAAAAAATGATGGGGCAGGGGGAATCTATTAAAAAAAAAAAAAAAAACCCTCACAGCACCCTGCTCCCAGGGGACTCCGTCCCTCTGCAGCCCCCAGGAGGAAAGCAGAAGTTTGGTAGGAAGCCTCCCCCAGCTCCAAACCCCAAACCTCATGCCCCCGCGTTCTCAGTTACAATAATTTTCTCAGTGCAGGGCACCCTTCACCCATGATACCACATCCCATCTGCTTGAAGCAGCTTTTGTCCTCCCAACATTGAAACTGGCTCACACCTGCTGATTACTATCATGTCACAGTCTGGCAATGTTTTCTCTTTCTTGGTGGACCACAAAATAAGATGCAACCCCAACGGTAGTGTTTCAGACCAGATTACCCTCAGGGATGGTCTCCTAGTCCAGGGACCCCCTTCCCAAAGCTCGTCCACCACACCCTTCTTTGCATCCGGATACTGCACCCTCTACCACCGATGCACGTACCTCCGCAGGGCCAGCCTCCCCAGCTTGGGAGTGAGCACGAAGGCACCAGCACCATCTTCCCAACACCTTTCCCTGTGTCACTCACCAGTGGGCCGCTGTGCAGCCTCTCTACTGCCATCAGATAGCCCATGGCCCAGGTGTTGTGTTTTCTCAGGTGTCACCTGCTGCTATACTCCCCAATCCCAGATGTAATGTCTGCCAGAGAGCCACCTTCCACCTGACATGCCAGGGGACAGGCAGACCGGGCTGTGCTCTGCAGGGCCTGACTGCTGTAGTGCGTAGCCACAGAAGCAGAATAAATCTGGCCAGAGTTCGTCCATCCCTCTCTGCCTCGGGATCCTCATCTGAGGCAAAGCAGCCCCCAGGCCCTCTCGCTCCAACATGGATAGAAGCGTAGCCACCCCTACTCAGACAAAATCTCCCTGGCTCCTCCTACCTGGCAGGGCAATCGTATAAATGGCCCTGGGGACACTGCTGGCTACTAAGAGACAGGAGAGTTCTGGGCAAACTGGAATGTAGGGCCAGCCAACTCCTAGGGAGGTAGAGTCTGAGCCTGAAGAGACCATGGTGGCCACAACAGACACATGCCAGGGGCTGACCACAGGGCACAATCTCTCAGTGCCCACAGCTCGACCACAAGGCTCCTGACAACGCCCTGTTCAGAGGGTAAAGCCACCCAGCACAGGTGGACTCTAAGCGACCCCAGCCCTGTCCCACCAGGGCCTCCAGAGCCACAGCAGTTGGGTGAGAGCCAATCGCTTAGGCTGGCCTGACCCTCCCTCAACTCCATCTTCTGCCATGTCAGGGTCGAACTCCTGGCCTCACACATGCTAGGCATGTGCTCTACCACTGAGCTCGACCCCTAGCCGCTGCCTTAACTCCTCCTTGCACCCCATGGCAGGCTTCTGGACTTCCTGACATGCCCCCTCCCCAGTGACATCCATGTGGCCCTGCTCAGAGACTGGCCTCCACTCCACACAGGACAAGGGTTCCATCAGGTGGGTCTGTGTGAAAGTTCCTCCTCTGTGGAATTCAAGGGCTTCAGTGACTTCCTAGGGGGAGGCTGGGGACAACGGCATGGGTGCAGAACCTACTTCAAACTCTTCTCAGGACTTGGAAGGTCTCCCTGGACACCATCCACCCCAGGGACACTGCATACATAAGTGATACTCTATTGTTTCCAAGTAGAACCAGTGATACAATGGCCGGTCATTCTGTGTTCCTTTGGAGTTTCTGGTATTGAAACTTCCCTAGGTCTCACTTCCACGTTGTGTCCTTTTCAGCCAATGAGACCACTAGAAAGTGATCTACCAGCCAAGCAGGTGCTAGAGGGACATTGTTGTGACAGTTGCCACATAAATCAGGTGATCCCGTAAAGCCCTCTGCCCTGACCATCGCTTGCTGCCCTCTGCATCACTCCACACCTGGAGATCCCGGCAACCCCTGACTCCCCCGGGTCCGGCTCCTGCTTCCACCCTGCCCACCTCTCATCCTCTAAATGCCCTCAACAACTCCTGCCCGGAAGTCCACTCACCAGCCCTCACCTGCATCTCCCAGCTCTTTGCTTGAACTTGCCCTCTGCCCAAAACTCCCTCCACTCAGCCCTGGGGCGGCGGAAAGACCACGCTTCTGGTATGTCTACCCTGGGGAGTACGGAAGCGTTCTAGCCCCTGTGTCACCACTGGGATGACATCTGCGGGCTCCGTGGCGTCCCTGCGGTCGTGTCCGGTTTCTCTCCCCAGCGGGCCTAGACGGTGCCACAGCACCGAAGAGCAGGGCGGAGCGCGGCGGGGAAGGGGAAGGAAACTGAGAAGGGCCGGCACGGTCCAAGAATCCGGAGACATCCTCGCAACACCCCCCGGGCCGCGGGGACAGGCGACATCGGTCCACCTCGGTTCCCCGGGCGGAAGGGCCCTGTCCACGGCGGCCACCCTCCCGGGCTTACGCGGGACCTGCCCAGCCCTGCCCGCCCACCCGGACCGGCTACAAGGCGACACTAGGGCGGGGCGGGGCGGGGCGGCCACGGTCCCTCGGGGCCCGCGCCCGCCCCGCCCCGCCTGCAGCCGGCGCCGCGCCCGCCTCACCTCGCCCGCCCGGCCGCCGCCGCCGCCGCCGCCTCTTCCCGTGCGGCCGCCGGAAGTGACATCTGCGCAGGCGCAGGCGGCGCCGCCACGTGACCGCCGCGCGCGGGAGGGGGCCGGGGACCGGGGACGCGGGAACGGGGAGTAAAGGACTGGGGTCACGGGAGGACGGGGAAGCGGAGTACCACGGGGGCTGTGGAGACTTGGGGAGACCTGGGTCGGGGAACACAAGGGCAGGGGAGACCTGGGGAGAGGAATACGGGGGGGGCGAGACGGGGACTCGGGGACAAGAAACAGCGGGAGGGGGGACATGGGGAGACCTGGGAAAGGGAACATGGGGCAGGGAGGGGGGCACGGGTGGGGGGACATGGAGAGACATGGGAATGGGGAGAACTGGGGGTATGGGAAGACCTGAGGACTGGAGGGACGGGACACGACGGGAGGGTGAGGAAGGACGGGGACATGGGACAGGGATATAGGAGGATGGAGGACGTAGGGAGACTGGGAGACAGGAACATAGGCAGGGAGATGCCAGGCGAATGGAGGGGAGGGCTTGGGATGAGTGGGGGTGGGGGACACAGACTAATCTAGGGAGAGAGTAGATGGGGGACACCAGAGGTGTGGGGACGGAAGGGTGATTGAGGATGAAGGGGTTTTCAAGAGGCTCTCGCCCCCGGCCCTGTGCTGCCACGGAGCCCGGTAATCAGGCACTACCACAGGTTTGGGGATAACATTTATTGAAAAAGTAAAAAGTGTCACAATAAAAAATTGACCTGGAGAAAAAGCCAGGCCAGATACATAGGTATAGGGGCCAGGGTTGCGCCCGAGGACGGGAGGCTGGAGCCCAGGGCAGAGCAGTCTAGTCCACGCTGGCTCCCTTGAAGAGCTCCACCAGGTCCTTGAAGTCTGGGTCGATGAGGTCGGAAGGCAGGTCGCCATCATCGTTGGCTGCTTCTCTGTCTGCCCCCAGGGAAATGAGGTACCTGGGTGCAAAGGGCACCCTGGTTGAGGCATGCTCGCACCGCCCCAGGACAGAGGGGTGAGAGCCCTGGGGTCACCTGTTTTTCCTGGCAGGGTGAGGGGGAAGAAACCAGACCCCTTGGCAGCTGTGTGGGTGTTTCCAGCTTGCTGTAGTGCAGCAAAAGGTGGAAATGGTGCTAGAGCCTTTGGGGCTGTTGGCTGCACTGGCAGGGTCAGCTTTTGGGGGGCCCACACCCTGGAGACCAGGTGAGGCTTAGAGGGGTTGGGATGCAGCCTCTGCTCACCCCCTTTCTGGCTCACCTGGCTATGTCAGGGTACCCATCGCTGCAGGCAATGTGCAGGGGCGTCCAGCCCGTCTCGTCACGCTGGTGAATGTCAGCTCCGTATTTGACCAGCAGCTTCACACACTCTAGGTTTCCAGAGAGCACAGCTTCGTGCAGAGCAGCCAGGCCTGGGCAGGGGTCAAGGCTGGAGTCCTTGAACTGGCCTTCCCCTGCCACCCCACACACCCTTGGCCGGTTGCTCAGGTCCTCTCACCTGAGGGGTGGATGGTGTCCAGGGAGACCTTCCGAGTCCTGATGAAGCGCCCCACCTGTTCCAGGTCACCCTGGCGGATGTGGTCCAAGAACAGGACATCGTTGGGGAAATGGACGCTTCGATAGGCCATCCGCCGCCGGCGCCGCTGCCGGGGGCTGTAGCGGGAATAGCGCACGGTTCTGCTGGGCATCCTGGGGGATGGGGGCGGGCTGCTCCTCTGGGGACCCTGCCGCACCGAGGTGAGTGAGCCAGCCAGGCCAGACCGGTTCAGCGTGCAGGCTCTTCTGTCTGACCGAGACCTCCCTCCCCGCCTATATAGGCCTTGCGGAGCTATATAAAGCTGCGCAGTCATGCTTGCAGACGCAAGGGGCTGACACTGAGCTGCTGCCTCCCTCCCTGTCCACAGGATCGTGTTTGGTGGCTCATCTTTCAGCCCACCTGTTGCCATGTCCAGCCAAAGGGGTCAGATCCTTCTTGGCCACCACTCCCAGCCCCACAGCTGGACCTAGAAGGTGCCTCACAGAGGGCCAGAGGAGGACTAGGCCGGAGCCCATGGGGAAGGCCGCAGGCGTGGAATCAAGGGCAAGGCAGGGGCCAAGGGTGTGGAGAGGGCACCTGCAGGTCCCTCACCTCTACCTGCTGTAGAGATGAGGGGCTGCCTTCCCCCTCCAAGGAGTACTGGAGGCCCCAGCCCTGTCCACCTTCCCACCATTTGTTGTCCCTTCATTTGACTCAGCCCCCTGGGGCAGCTTTCCCAGAAGAGCTGCCATTGCTGCCCAGGCAGGGCCCCAGGCCAGTCCAGTGCGGCCCCACTAAGTGCCTCCTCCCCCTCCCAATGCCCCCCCCACCTGCACACATCTGCCTGGCTCTTTCTCCTGGTTCCGGGATCTCCAGACACACTGCCAAGGACACATGCTCATGTTGAAGGTGGCAGCCATTCTGCACCACAAAGATGGGGACTGTCCTGGGAGTGTCCCCCCTCTGTCCCATCCAGTAGGCTCCCCTGCCATCTGCCCTTGCTTTTTTTTTTTTTTTGTGGGTACCGGGGGGTCGACCTCAGGACCTCGCGCGCCAGCAGGCGCCCGTGCCGCTGAGCGATATCACCGGCCCCTTTTTCGTATGTGGGTTCGGGAGTCGAACTCGAGCCCTTGCGCTTGCAAGGCAGGTGCTTACGCTGCTGAGCCATCTCACCGGCCCCTGCCCTTGCTTTTGCAGCAGCCACAACTGAGGTCATTCACACTGGGGGCCTGGGAAAAGCTGGTGGGTAGGCCAAGGACACAGGAGCGGCCTGAGCCAGAGGAGTCCAGGAACAGGGCAGTGTGTGTGTGTGGGGGGGATAGTCTTATGGGGTCCCTGCAGCACTGGGAACTGCCCAGTGGCCCTGAGACTCCTGCTGGGCTACCCTGGCAGAGCACCACAGCTTTAAGACCCAAGAGTTTTTGTGTCTGAGGCCCAGGCATGGGCAGGGCAGGGCAGGTCCCCCAGGCTCAGGAGAGTTCATTCTAACTCTCCCAACTTCTGGAGATCCCTGTGGTCCTCAGGGCTCCATCTTCACATGGCTTGTACCGTCTGTGTCCAAATCTGCCTGTTCATGAGGGTACCAATCGTAAGAGGACTTGGCCTGTTTCAGTATCACTTTATCTTAACCAGTTATACCAGCAATGGACCCTGTTTTGGAGTAAGGTCACATCTGGAGGTATTGGGGGATAGGAGAGGAATTTGGGGGGACAAAACTCAATTCACTGCCCTGGCAAGATGCTCCAGGTGGTTGTTGGAGGCCTGAATGAGCCCAGAAGTCAAGATTGGCTGGCTGCTTCTCCAGAGCGGGAGAAGAGGCTGCGTGGTCGGTGGGTGGCAGCAGGCTGGTCTCTGGCCAAGGAGACCAAATCAAGAGTATCAGGAACCCCCCAGGTACAAAGGCACGGCCACAGGCTATGGGCAAATGGCGCTGACCAAGGCCTGGCCTGGGTTTCTCCACCTGCCTCCACGCGCAGGCACACACCACCACAGCCCAGGGCTGTGCTCTCTGCCCCTTTCTGTCCGGGCCCTGGCCTGCAGGGAGCCCGCTGGGGCTATTTCCCTTGTGATCCTTGGGAGGAGTTAGGTATAGTTTCTTCTGACTGTACATGAATCCAGGAGACAAAGGGTGCTATGCTGTAACCAGACAGGACCTTTAAGAAGACTGTCTTTTCTACCATTGTGGAAAAATTCCATCTCCTCTGTTCCAGAGGATGGGATGAAAGCTTTCTGTGGTGCTCAGAGGGAAAGTGCTTGCCTGTCATGCTTCAGGAGTTGGGTTCAATACCCAGCACTGCAAAGAAGAAAAGAAAGTCTTGCTGGATGAAGCCACCCCCAGCGCCTCAGCTGGGACTGGTAGGACAGCCCCTTCCAGCAGTGACCAGGCCTCAGCCGCTCCGGGCTGGGCAAGCCCCTCAGGCCAGCCTGTGTGGGGAGGCCAAGCAGGAGCTTCTGGCCCATCCCACGCGGAGCAAGAGTGTGCAGGACTGTGGCTGTGGGCTTTCTGTTTGGATCAAAGTTACCAGATCTGCTGAAAGGAATTTGCTTGACTTTTGTCGTTTAGGACACTGGGACTCTTCCTGGAGCATCTCACCTCTGGTACACACCGCTAGACCTCAGGACAAAATGGGTATTTCTGCAGCTTTGTCTGTGATTCTTCTCAGTTAGGATAAGATTTCTTTGAGACTGGGTCTTGCTATGTAGTCCAGGCTGGCCTCGAACTCATGACAGTCCTCTTGCCTCAGCCTCTCTGAGTGCTGGGATTACAGGCATGTGCCACAATGCCTGGCACTTAGGATAAACTTACTTTTTTTTTTTTTTTTTTTTGAGGCAGCGTCTCACTATGTACCCCAGACTGGCCTCAAACTCATGGTGATCCTCCTGCCTCAGCCTCCAAAGTGCTAGGATTACAGGTGTGTGTCACCACACCAGGCAGGATCAACTTTTGAAGTGACCTGATATGTATGATCTTGGGTGGGGGGTACTGGGGAGTAAAGCCAAGGTCTTCACACTGAACTACATGCCCAGCCCTGTTTTATTTATTTATTTATTTATTTATTTATTTATTATTTTTTTTTTTTGTGGGTACCGGGGGGGACGACCTCAGGACCTCGCGCGCCAACAGGCACCCGTGCCGCTGAGCGATATCACCGGCCCCTTTTTCGTATGTGGGATCCGGGAGTCGAACTCGGGCCTTCGCGCTTGCAAGGCAGGCGCTTAAGCCGCTGAGCCGTCTCACCGGCCCTATTTATTTATTTTTGAGAGAGAGGGTTTCACTATACCATTCAGGTTGGTCTTGAACTCACTTTGTAGCCCAGGCTGGCCTTGAACTTGCAGCGATCCTCCTGCCTCAGCCTCCTGAGTTCTGGGATTATAAGCATGAGCCACCGCGCCCAGTCCCAGCCCTGTTTTAAATTTTTATTTTGCAACAGGTTCTGTTTAAGTTGCTAAGTTTTCCAAGCTGAGTTTGAACTTAACTTTTCTTTTTTTTTTCCTTTATGTGGGTACCAGGAACCAAACTCAGGACCTCGCGCTTGCCATGCAGGCACTTATGCCACTGAGCTATATCAATGGCCCGAACTTTTCAATCCTCCTGCCTCAGCTTCCCAGAGTGCTGGGATTACAGGCCTGCTTGGCCTGCATGATTTTAAATTGCTACTTTTTGGAGGACAAACTGAAACATTTATTTAAAAGGGTTAGGCCGGGGATGTAGCTCAGTGGCACAGCGCCTGCCTGGCAAGCACGAGGCCTGCCTGGCAAGCACGAGGCCCTGGGTTTGATTCCTGGTACCAAAATAAAATAAAACAAAATAAGAGGGTTACCTTCTGACTATTAAGAAGTCCAATGAATGACACCAGCAGTGCCCTGTGTGAAGCACAAAGCTCAGGGGCTTCCCAGCACTTGTGAGGCTGAGGCAGGAGGACTGCTGTGAGTTTGAGACCAGCCTGGACTATATAGTGAGTTCAAGGCCAGCCTGAACTACATAGTGAGACCCTGTCTCAAAAAACAAAAAGCCCAGGGGCTGTGAAGAAAGTTGGGCCAGCCCAGGAAGCCCAGGGAGGCTTTGAGGCCAGGTGACCCCTTGGGTGGTGCCTAGGCCTGGATCTGCTGTTTTAGGATCCCACCTACTGGCTTCCTGCCACCTATAGAGAGAGAGATTGGAAAGTCCCGGCTGCTAAGCCGTCACTGCCTCCTCCAGAGCCTTCGCAGTGGCCCTGCTAATCCACCAGGCGAGTCAGAGGTTTTGGCCACCTCCCCTCAGCCTCCCATCACAGCTGTGCCTGGGAATGTGCTCATCAGTTGCCTCTGTAAAAAGGGAAAGGTGTCGGTGACTCACGCTCCTCCCAGGAGCGTGTGACATGACAGTGGCTGCTTGTTCCCAGCTTTCTGCCCAGAGGCCAGGTCCCCACACAGCTGGTCAGCAGGATCACTCGAAACTCCAGCCCAGCCCCTCTCAACTGTGACTAGAGGTGGCTCCTTTCCTTCTCCCTCCAGGACCCCCGTCTTCCTTTGCCGGGGCCACAGCCGCTGGTGCCAGCTCATTTTGGGGGACAGAGCTAACATCCTCGCACCCAACTTCTAAGAGCTTAGGCGGCCAAGCCGGGGAAGGCAGGAAAACACGGACACTGGGTGCCTGGGCCGGCTGGGCCTAGCTGGAGCTGCCCAAGAGGATGACAACAGGTCCCCATCGCCTATTGGCCTGCATAGCCTGGATCAGAGACGGAAGCAGCCCTGGTTTGAGGGCTGGTAGGGCAGGACAAGGGCAGGGAAAGGTTGGGGATGAGGGACATGCCCCCCTTGCCCTAGGTGGAGACCTGGTACAGAACCACACATCCGTGAGCCCTGCGGTGGGGTCTGGCCCAGGCAGTGCTGATGCTCTCCAGCGCCACCACAGGAGGCGGGAACCCAGAACCTGGGCTTTGGTGTCCATGCTGTGACCATCTCGGCCGCCTCAGCCCTCTGGGCAGTGCAGGGCACCTCCAGGCACCCACATGGTGGGAAGCAGGGCAAGGCCAGGCTGGGAAACCCTGTAGCGCAGGGCAAGGCTTCAGGTTGGGGAAACCTGACTCCATACTTTTTTGTCAGCTATGAGCAAGCCGAGGCTCTTCAAGTCCAATTACATTTCTAAAACCAGGAAACAGGGCTGGAGTACAGCTCAGAGGTGGAACGCTTGCCTACCACCCATGAGACCTTGGGTTCCATCCCCAAAACTGCAAAACAAAACCATCAGTGAATGTCCCACTTCAACACCAGAGCCTTTTTCTTCTTGTAGTGCTCAGCTTGAACCCAGGGGCTGGGCATTCTACATTGCCAGCCCAAGGCTTAATTTTTTTCGGTTGAGACAGGGTCTCCCTCTGCAATTTGGGCTGGCCTTGAATTTACAGCAATCCTCCTGCCTCCTCAGCCTCCCAAGTGCTGGGATTAAAAGCATGCACCACCGCGCCCAGCCCAAGGTTCTTCTTTCTACCCAAACTTGGTAACATGCATGGACACTTGCTCTTTTACCTCTCGAGACGGGACTCGCCCCAGCTCCCTGGGCCGCTGCGGTGGGGGCGGAGGAAGGACTGGCAGCCGCCAGCCCTCACCTGCCCCCATCAGCTGCACGCAGAGCGGGCCCTGTGCTGTCAGGGAGCTGACAGGTAGCTGCTTCTGCATTTGTCACGCTTCTCCTAACAACGGAGCTCCACCAAAGCTGGCTGCGCCTCCTCAGGTGCCAAAAATCCCATCCAGCTCTGTGGCTTGAAGAAATCATAAGCAGAGGCAACAACAGGTAGTAAAATTTCAGCTTTATTTGGCCAATGTGTTCGATTCCATCGTCGTGGTGGAAATGCCTGAAGAATGGTCAATGTCTGATCTGGCGCCCACATCCTTGGCCGCCTCCTAGCCTGAGAATCAGGGTCCTGGTCCCCAGTGCAGACCATTGGCTGCACTGGAGGAGGATTCAGGGGTCACAGGGCAAAGTGCCCACGGCAGGCAGAACAGTGGGCTGGAGGGGCCCGAGCTCAAGGAGGGGAGGAGGAAGCTGTCCAGGGCCCTGTCCGGGGCCTCCTGGTTGGCTACCACTGTCCCCTCCTCCAAATGCAGGGGGCTACCCTGTGTCTAAAGTCTCTGTTTAACCAAAAAATGCAAGAGCCATGCTCGTCCTGGCCACACTGGCACGAGGTGAATGGGGAGAGTGGCTGTGTCCTCCTGACAGGAGACAGGAGACTCCAGGGAGGCCTGGCCAAGGCAGAGCAAATACCCTGACATTGAAAAATATCTCGAAGTCCCACAGATGGAATTGGTTGAAAGGGACAGTACAAATCTCTCTAACAGGAAAGAGACGTTACCAGTGTGAGATCCCAAATATTTTAGCAAGCACTTGGGACAAAAACCATGTACAAAAAAGTACATCACAATTTTAAAAAAGTAGCCCAGCAAGCTGGACTGGCCTAGAGATAAATCCCTTTCCAAAAACTGAAAAGCAAGAGGAGGAGACGGGTCTGCGTTTCCGTGTTAGGACGCGTGTGGCTGCGGGAGGGCGCCCCGGCTCTCCAGGGGCGCCCTCCTCAGGTGAGGTCGGCTGAGGTGTCGGGCCGCTGCCCGGGTCTGTTCCCAATCACAGTTCATCTTTCACAGCTTTCTGATCATCATCTTCCTCCATGTCTGGCTCTTCAGCTTCTTCCAGGTCCAGGTCCTGGTTGCAGGAAGAAAGGGACAGGTCCACCCAAGCGTCCTCCCTTAGCCCCTCACATCTGCCTGCTTCTCTCCACCACATGGACACTTCCTCCACTCCCTGCCTCCAGTGTCACCAACACCCACTGCCACTCCCACCACACTCTCCTGACCGGCCCCTCCGTCCTCTACGCCACTGAAAGCTCTGAAAGGTTCACCATCGCTCGCCTAGAGTAACCACTACCACCAATGTTACTGCCACTCGGGCAGACCTGAGCACTGTGGCCCACCCTGGACAGTGACAGTGAGAAGTCTCGTCAGCAGAACAAGCATGGGCTTTAGCCGCAGGCTGGACACTGGATTCCATGTCTGCAGGGACATGAGGACTCCGGGACTCATCTGAGACTTCTGAAGCAAAGTCTGGCTTTTTTTTTTTTTTTTTTTTTGTGGGTACCGGGGGGTCGACCTCAGGACCTCGCGCGCCAACAGGCGCCCGTGCCGCTGAGCGATATCACCGGCCCCTTTTTCGTACGTGGGATCCGGGAGTCAAACTCGGGCCCTCGCGCTTGCAAGGCAGGCGCTTATGCCACTGAGCCATCTCACCGGCCCCCAAAGTCTGGCTTTTAAAGATGCCTTACACTGTATGTGGTGGCATATTCCAGTAATCCCACACTTCGGAAGGCTGAGGCAGGAGGATCTCAAATTTGAGCCCAGGCCTGACAATTTATAGACTCAGTGAGACCCAGTCTCAAAATAAAAAAGGGCTAGGGATGTAGCTCAGTGCAAAGACCCTGGCTTGCCCCTCCCGCAAGATGCCTTCAAAATCCGTCCCCTGAAAAGCACTGCTGGGGGACGGGATGGGGTGAAGCATCTCGAGCACTTCCCTTGGGCCACATGGGCCCTGATGCACAGCTGCACCCACCATGGCCCACCTGTCTCCAAGGCAAAGCCCAAGCCCAAGTCAGTGCCTCTCACAAGGACCCAGGGCTACACCCAGAGGCCAGGGTGGGGCCTGCGTGACCACACTCACATCGTCATCCCCTGCCCCCTCCTGGCCACCACTCTCCAAGAACTTCTTAAAACCTTCTAGCGTCCGCTCTCCGTTGTAATCAATGACCTGCAGGAAACAACTGGTGAGGGCGTGGGACTGGGCAGCAGAGTCTGTCCCTGCCGCGTCCTCCACCCCCCGCCCCAGGGCCCCGGGAAGAGCCCTGAGCTGGAGTCTGCAGAGCCCCGGCGGGAAGGGAAGGCGCACCGTTCTGTCTGCGCTGGCAGGGAAGAACTTGAGGGTGGGGAAGCTGTGCACCCTGACGGCCTCCACCTCATTGGCTGTCGAGTCCATCTTGGCGATGACAATATTCTCGTGGTCCTTATAGGTCTCTCCCAGCTTATCCCAGATGGGGGCCAGCTGCTTGCAGTGACCACACCATGGTGCATCTGGGAAGAAAGCAGCGCTGAGGCTCCCTCCTGGATGCCTGCACTAAGCTCCTCACTCTGCCGCCGCCCCAGCGAAGTGGTCACCTTGGAAGCCGGGGACACTCTACTCACAGAATTCCACAAAGACATTCTTTCTCTCATCAAAAGCAACCTCTTCGAAGTTCTTCCCCACTAGCACTTTGACGGGCTGCTTGTCCCAGTCTTCCGGCAACTCCTGGCTCATCAGGTGGGGCTGGAGGGCAGACAGACAGACACGGTGGGGGCCCCACTCACACATCCTAGCCCTGGCGCGGCTACGGCACACGCTGTCCTCTGGAAGCCGGCACAGCGGACGGTGCCAGGAGCCTGGCGAGGTCGGCCCAAGGAGAGATCAGATGTGCCTCGCAGCCTGAGGCTACCTTGGCACACAGTTGGCCAGCAGCACAAGAGGCCCTCTGTGAGGTTCCCAAAGGTGATGCCAGGAACAGAGATGTCACACTGTCTTGGGGCCTCTGTGCTCAGCCCTTGAGACTGAGAAGAAGCCACAGGAAGCTAGAGACAGCGAAGCCCAGAGACTCGGGAAGATGATCTGCTCTACAAGGCAAGCCACTGTTGGCCCAAGCCAGGCCCAGCTACGCACCTTGATCTTGCCCTCCAGGAAGTGCTGGCAAAACTCTGTGATCTTCTCAGCTGTCAGCTCATCTGACTCGGGTTTGTACTTGGTCATCTCCTCCTCCAGGGTGATGAGCCGCACAGCTGGACACTCCTCCTTCTTTAGCCCGAAGAACTCGAGGATGCGTTGGTTGTCAGCGTGGTCGCTGTCGATGAAGATAAACAGGATCTTGGGGGAGAAAAAGCACACTGAGATGGGGCTGGGACAGCTCCCACTCCCAAACAGGCCGGGGGCCCTGGGGCTGCCCAGCCAGAGCAGAGGTTGGCCCGGTGGATGCCCCAGTGCCAAGACCTCAAGGGACAGGAACGGGGCTCAACGTCTCTCCCATGTGCAGCCCAGGCCTGCACAGCAGGATGCCCACCTTGCCCTTGAAGCCCTCTGCTGCTTTCTTGAAGTTGCTTAGTTTGCTGTCATAGTCAGACACACTCTTGGGCAGGAAGAGCAGGATATGAGTCTTGATTTCACCCCCAAAAATCTTCGGGGCTGTCTATGTTACAAACAGAAGTTTCTGGGTCAGAGCCACAAACTAAGCTTTGACAGAATAGAGTCCCACTGGCCCCGAGACCACCAGACACCTGGACGATAGTGTAGCTGTGCTCGGGAGAGCCATACCTGCTCGGTGAACTCGATGACCAGGGGCAGCTGGTTGTGCTTGATGAAGTCCAGCAAGTTCTCTTTGGTGACCTCCCCTTCAAAGTTGTTACGGCCTTCGTCAAACTGTAGGCAGAAAGGGAGCCATAAGCAAGCCCCGCAGGACAGGGCCCAGGCTGGCCAGGAACCTCGTTCTGCCATTGGGGGAGGACACATTCATTCCCTGAGAGTCTAGGCTGGCTTCAGCCATCACCCTGTAGCTACCTCCAAGTCCAGAAGGTTTCATATCCACAGTTCAAGCCTGGTGGCTCCTGGTCTGCCAGCTACCCCCCCAAGGCAGGAGTCACAGGCGTGCGTGGGTCCTGTTCCTGCCCACCTCTCCACAGAACCCCACCAGCCAGGGCAGGTGGGGGCACCACAGGGACCACCTGCTCTACAGAAGTGCGCAGAGTGGAGGCCAGCACAGACCAAGGCATCCATCACAGGTGACAGCGACCCTGCTCACATGCCTGAGAACCTCGGTAAGGCCTTACATACATCACCTTTCTCCTCTACAAGCTGCTTTGACAATCACCTCCTGCTGGGGTCCAGCCTTGCTCCCGCTGTTGCTGAGCACCACACACACACACACACACACACACACACACACACTGAGATTTAGGACCACACTCACAAGTGACAGTGTCTGAGGCCACAGGTGGAGCGAAAGCTACCTGGGAATGGCAGCAAAAGGCAGAACAGGGCCAGAACCCAGGGTGGCCCCAGCTCAGGAGGGATGGACACGGCAGGTCCCACACAGAAAGGCGGTTCCTGCGCCTCAGACTTTTCAGGTGGGAATGTGAGGCTCATCGCTTCCTTGGGACTTCTAAAAAGGGACTAGGAGAGAAATTACAGCTGGGCATGGTGATGCTCACCTGTAATCCCAGCACTCAAGAGGCAGAGGCAAGAAAACTTTGAGTTCAAGGCAAGACCCGCCTTAAAATTAAAAAAAAAAACAAACTGGGGATATAGCTTGGTAGTATAGTACCCCGTGTTCAATTCCTAGTACTATAAGTAAATAAATAAAATAAAATGATGTGTCATTTGCACAGATTCTTCTATCTCCTCACATGTACTGTAAGTGGCCCCTAAGCAATGCCTAATACCTAACACCGTGTAAATGCTACATGAATAGTTGTTACACTGTATTACTTAGGAAATAATAACCAGAAAAAAATGCCTGTATGTATGTGCTAAGTATAGACACGACTTTTCTTTTTTTTTTTATTTTTTTTTATTTATTTTTTTTTTTGTGGGTACCGGGGGGTCGACCTCAGGACCTCGCGCGCCAGCAGGCGCCCGTGCCGCTGAGCGATATCACCGGCCCCTTTTTCGTATGTGGGTTCCGGGAGTCGAACTCGGGCCCTCGCGCTTGCAAGGCAGGCGCGTACGCCGCTGAGCCATCTCACCGGCCAAGACACGACTTTTCATTCCTGAAATTTTTTTTCTTCATTACTGGAGATTTTAAAGTCAGGGCCTTTGCACTGAGCTACATCCCCAGCCTTTTTTTATTCTGAGACAAGGTCTCCCCATGTTGCCCGGGCTGGGCTTGAACTTGCAATCCTCCTGCCTTGGGCTCCTGAGGGCTGGGATCACAGGTGCGCACGACCAAACCCGGCTGACCTGAGGATGTGGAGGGCTGACTGCACTCTTCTTATCAGCCACGTCCTTTTATGGTTCCCTGAAGTAAGTAACGGGAAGAGCCGTTGGCTCGGGCTGAGGTACCTCCGTGGTGGCCACTTCTGGCTCCCACAGCAGGGTACATCTGGGGGAGGCCAGTGCCAGTCAGGCCCTCCAACCCAACCATGGAATTGTGGTGCTAAAGCTAGGCTGAGCCCCAGCTGTGAGCTGTTCCCCATTCAGTCCACTCCCCAGCCAACCCCAGAGGCTTCCAGGCCCACTCTATCTTCCCAAACAAGCAAATGTGGAGCAAATAATGAAGTGGGAAAAGAAGGCCAAATGACCCTCTGAGAAAATCATTTGGAAAATGCTAGAGGAGGCCTTGCTCGGCAGGGACCCAGGCCCGCGCTCCCTGGCTGTGATTCCAAACCGATCTGTCACGCCCCTCGCCCTTCGAAGTGAGGCTCTGCCTCACCATGGGACCAGGCATCATCTGCACAAGCTCACGCTGAGCGCCAGCCAGGCGCTAATTTCCCTGCAACGCGGCTGCGTGGACTCGCTCTGTCTATCTTGGTAAATCCAGCTCCCATGTAGTGGGGGACACAGGCAAGAAGCGTGACCACTGTGGCTCTGCCCCTGCACAGCAGCCCTGCCAGGTCATGGTGACAGAAGTCATGAACAGACCTGACTGCAGGCTGGTGGAGAGGGCACAGCCCCACACTCATTCCTAAGTCCCCAAAGAGAGTAAAGTGAAGTCAACGTGAAAACAGAGACACATGGGCCGGTGAGATGGCTCAGCGGCGTAAGCGCCTGCCCGGCAAGCGCGAGGGCCCGAGTTCGACTCCTGGATCCCACATACGAAAAAGGGGCCGGTGATATCGCTCAGCAGCACGGGCGCCTGCTGGCGTGCGAGGTCCTGAGGTCGACCCCCCGGTACCCACAAAAAAAAAAAAAAAAGAAAAAAAAATAGAGACACAGGACCATTAGCTCTGAAACCATTGGCCCTGCCATGTGACAGTGGCCCCACTCTGCTGGTCACCCCCACCACCCGACATCCTCCGGGGGGAAGCACCTGGTGCTGCCAGGCTGCTCGGGACAGCTCCTGGGCAGACAGGAAGACCCAGCTCACTCGGCGGAAGTGAGTTTAACAGCCTAAGGGAAGGGGAACAGGCAAAGAATGAATGGAGAAGCAGGAGTCTGGTACAGCAGCAGCTCGACCTCCTCCAACTTCACACATGTCCCCTACTTACCCCCACAGCAGCCTCACTCTTACCATCACAGATGCCTGCGCTGCTCTAAGTACAGGAGAAAGAGCCACCCACTAACCAGCACCAGACACAAGGGCAGTGCCAAGCCCTGAGTGGATACCAGAGAACTGAGGTAGGAAAAAAAAAAAAAATCACACACAGAATTCCTGAGTAGTCGTGAACACCTACAGTCCCAGCTACTTGGGAGGCTGAGGCAGGAGGATTGAGTCCAGAAGAGGAGACCAGCCATATACCAACAGCCTGAACAGATGATCTACCACATACTCCGTTCTTTTTTTTTTTTTTTTTGGGTACCGGGGGGTCGACCTCAGGACCTCGCGCGCCAGCGCCGCTGAGCGATATCACCGGCCCCTTTTTCGTATGTGGGATCCGGGAGTCGAACTCGGGCCCTCGCGCTTGCCGGGCAGGCGCTTAAGCCGCTGAGCCATCTCACCGGCCCACATACTCCGTTCTTTGAAGGCAAGAACAAGAAACAATCCTTCTAACCTCTAGGACATGCGATGGCTGAAATTGGCCTTCCAGCATTAAGATGGCTACCAAGACACAGGGCGAGGGGCAGCCTGTGGACGGAACTGAAGTGGGCTTTGCAGGTTTCCACACAGAGAACTTCTCTCAGAACCTCAAGTTTAGGAGACTTCGGACTTTCTAACACCCTGAAGGGTCTCTGCTCTCTCAACTGCACCCAGCGCTTCCCTGTTTTCTAGTCAAGTGTTGTGTCCAAAGTTCCCTGGGCAGCCTGGCAATCCTGTTCCTTCAGGTACCACCGTGAGAGCTGCTAAGAGGGCAGGGTGGCTGCAGCCCTTCTGAGGGCTGCAGAGAAACGGCCAGGCCAGGACACAGGACAGCTGCAAAGCCCACCCCTCCTCCCGCTCTCAGCCAGGTGTCAGCCCTCACTCCACAGTGCTCACTTGTCCCTCGCCTTGGAGCCACTCGGCCCCCAGCCTGGGCAGCCACCTCTGAGGTTCGGCACATACACACCTTGGCGTCCGCGGACAGCCTCTCTCACACTCTCAGGTGCTCTGCTCAGAACCTTCCTGCCTCTGCAATGGACCAGGTCAGCGCCCCAAGGCCCTACCCCCAGCCCAAGGACACTGCCCTGCTCCCGATCCCCCAGTCCTTCCTTGTACACCTTGCCACCTGGATGGCAAGAGTCCATGAGCACCCTGTCCAGGTACAGCGGTGTCCCAGGACCATGGCCCTCAGCCCCAGCCCTGCCGATCTACATAAAAGCCGAGAAACCCGCAGGCTGCACTGGCAGCAGAACTGCACAAGCCGGGAGCCTGCTGTGTCCCCTTAACAGGGAAGTGGTTAAGACACCCAGCTTCCAAAGAGGAAGGACTAGGTAGGGTCAGCAGTTTTCAAGGTGGGAGGCCCAGGAGGTGTGGCTCCGCTGTTAGGGAACACCCACCCTGAGAGTTAACACTCTGGAGCTGCCTTCTAGAGCGACAAAAAAGTTCTGGGAACAGACAGAAGTGGTCACATGGCCCTGTGAGAGTTAAGTAATGCCACGAAACTTCACCATGAGTTCAAGGCTAGCCCGGGCTCCACAGTGAGTTCAAGGGCAGCCTGAACCACATAGTTAGACCCTGCCTCAAGCCTGCCCCCCAACATGATCACGATGACCGACATTGTTATGTGTCCTGCCACAACCGAAAACAAAAAGCTAATCCAAGAGCTTGATGTGCTGGTGCACACCTGTAATCCCGGAACTCTGGGAGGCTAAGGCAGGAAGATTGCAAGTTCCAGCCCAGCCTGGGCAATTTAGCAATTTAGCAAGACCGTGTATCAAAATAAAGAGCTTAAGAAACAAAACAAAAAATCCTGTGGGCTCCAAGTTCAGAAATCCACTGTGTGAGTGGCTCCCACCCAGTATGACTTTGTGAAACCGCAGGGACCCTGATAAACATCGCACCAGCCCAGAGTCCAGGGCAAGGTCCCCCCGAGATAAGGAAAGCAGCACCCCCAGCCCCCTGCTGACTGGCAGCTGAACTGCCACGGGCCGCTCACCTTCTTAAAGAGGACCACCCCATCTTTGTCAAGCTGATATTTGGAGAACACATTACTGTTGGACGTGATCCCGAAAGGTATGTCATCGATGGCCTCTGCTGCCAACAAGAACTCCTTGGCAAAGTCTGACTCCACGTCCTGGAGGAGAAAGGGAAACCAGAGGTAGCTGCACACCCCAACACCGAGGAGCCACCCCCGGGGCGGCAGCAGGGCAGACCCTGCGGTACCCAGGCCACAGGGACCACTGCCTGAGCGATGACAACAAAGCAACGACGTTCTAACGCTCTACCTTGAAGAAGCCGATGACAGCCACCTCGCTGGACTCCACCAAGGACTCTGCAGCTGCACCATCCAACAGGGTGGTGGCAGCGGGGCCAGTGCGCTTCTTCAGCCAGTTCACAATGTCGTCCGCTTCTCTGCCAGCTGCACCCCAGACAGATGCAAGTTCCACAGTCAGACAGTGTGCGGCACACCCTGCCTGCAGCTCTCACCTGAGCCTGCTTTGTGGGCTAAGGACCCCCGGCCACACATTAAGATGTTCTCCCCACAGGCAGCCCCGAGGCTGGCCGGCTGGCTGGTCCCACTCCAGCACAGGAGGCTGCAGCTCAGCTTAGAGAAGGAACAGCTGGGTGTGGCAGCACACGCCCGCAATCCCAGCTGCACTACTTGGGAGCCTCAGGAAGGCGCAGCTCGAGTTCCAAGTCAGCCTGGGCAACTCAGCAAGACCCTACCTCAAAATAAAATCTAATAAAAGACTAGGAGTATGGGTCAGTGGTAGAGAGCTTGCCTAGCAGCATGCAGGAAGCCCTGCATTCAAACCCCAGCACCACAAGGGGGGGGCACACCAGTTCTCCCACCCTAACCCTGCCTGACACCCAAAGTGGGTCAGGGCCTGCACTACCATCTCCTAGACCAACAGGAAGCAGGGAGCGATGGTGCACTTGCGCAATACCCACAGGGGGAGAAAGAAGTCTGCTTCCTCCAGGAGGTGGAGGCCAGTAAAACCATTCTTTCCTCCCCTTCCGGGATGTGACTGCCTGGGCCAACCTCGGAAGGGAAGCCCAACCCAAGTTCACCGTGGAGAAACATAGTAACTACAGAGAAGGTACTTCCCATTCTAAGTGAACACGTGCAAAAAGTGCAAACTGCAGACAGCCTAGCAAGGCAACCAGATCAGGACAAAGCTGCTCAAGGGGACTCATTTGCCAGCATCGGGCTGGGCAGGTTACAGGTCACCAAGCACATGGGTCTGACAGATATTCTAGGGAGGCTGGGGATATAGCTCAGTGGCACAGCACCTGCCTGGCAAGCACTAGGTCATGAGTTTGATTCCCAGTACCAAAAAAAAAAAAAAAAAAAAAAAAAAAGATATTCTAGGGAACTAGTTTAGAGACAAAGAAGTCCTCTTTTGGCACCACTAACTGCTTTGGTCATAATAGGGCCCAACCTCCATGGACACTGCTCTAGGGGTGACTGGGTGGCAGCTGAGGACTTGGATTTGGGGTCTGCCACTGACAGCTGCAATCCTGCCACTGCCTGTGAAGGGCCCTCCCTACAGAGCGGTCCAATGAGAAATCACAAGCACCAGGTGCTCTGGCACACATCTGCAATCCCCGATACTTGGGAGGCTGAGGGAAGAGGATTGCAAGTTCGAGGCCAGCTTAGGAAACCTAGACTGTCTCAAAACTAAAACCAAGCCGGGCGTAGTGGCACCACGGCTATAATCCCAGCACTCATGAGGCCGAGGCAGGAGGATTGTCATGAGTTCGAGGCCAGCCTGAGCTACGTAGTGAATTCAAAGTCAGCCTGAAATACATAGCAAGACCCTATCTATCCTGTTGCAAAAAACCAACAACAACAAAAAAAGGAAAATAGACAATGGGGTTTCCTCCAGGTCTCTGAAAGGGCCCCTACCTGTTGGATACACTACTGGCTGAGCTTTCAGTTGGGTTAGCTTCAGAGGCCTGCAGGCAAATCCCTCTGCAAAGGCAATTAAAGGGCAGTACTGCAGTCACACCTGTATACTCCTTGGGAGAGGCAGTGTCTCCATTCTTGAAGAACTTGATCGTGGGGTAGCCACGGACGCCATACTGCTGGGCCAGATCAGACTCTTCGGTGGCGTCCACCTTTGCCAGCCGGATCTCGGAACCTTCTGCCTTCAGCTTCCCAGCTGCTTTGGCGTATTCTGGGGCCAGTGCTTTGCAATGGCCACACCAAGGGGCATCTGGGAAAGAAACCAAGTGAAACACTTCAGAGCAGCCCTTGACCCAGTTCCATGGCTTCCCTTTCTTTCTCCTTCATAAAAACCTTATCTGTGCACAAGATAACCCCTCCTAAAGAACTAATCTGGGCTGATAGCTGGCGCCCTCAGGCAATTATTAGGACAGAGGCCAAGAGAGTGACAAACCAAACCCCTCCTCTAAAACCGACCCTGCTACTCTGCTGTCACCACCAGCACATGAGACAAACCCTCTCTACCCACAAGTAAGCAATTGGGCTAGTGTGTCCCTAGGATTTCCCTTTAAGGATCCAGGGAAAGTAGAGAGGTTGGTGCCCCAGCTCTATACCCAGCGAGCACGTCCTGCGCATCTCCGCACACGTGCCCAGACACACGTCTAGCACTATTCTTCATAGTGTAGAAAAAGACAATCTGTGCTAGCAACTGTGTTGGGCGTGACTCCCACCCCCGAGAGAGCTGGAGCTCAAATACTTGTAAACATAATCAAAGGCTTCTGGTTCCGGATTGCCACAGGCCGGGAAAGCGAAGGCAGGTTAAAGTGGTGTGAGCAAGGGCAGGGCGTTTCTGAGTCAGCCCCGATGAGTAACTAGCACGGCTGAACTCCGGCTTGTTCTCCTATCCGCCGTGGCTCACACAAGTCCACCCTGTTTCTCCTACGCTAAGAGAGGGGTCGTGCCATGTGGACGGCGGGCACAAAGGCACCTCACTGGCCCGCAGCCCGGCAGGCACACAGAGCCCGTCTACACAGGCAGGATGCCCCCTGAGTTGACAGTCGGTGCGCTGTAGAGACGAAGCTCGGGCCGAGTCAGGCCGTCCAGCCGGGGCCACCGGGGCTGCGGGCCGGCACGTCCAGGAGGGGCCCGGGGCGTGCGCGGGCAGCGCCGGGCGGTGGGGAGAGGGTCTGCGGGGCGACGCCCGCCCGCCAGGCCCGCGGCGCACTCACAGAACTCCACCAGCAGGTACTTGTGCGCCGCCAGCGCCTCCGCGAAGTTGCTCTTCTTGAGCACGAGAACGTGGTCCTCCTCCTCGGGAGCGTCGGCGCCCACCCGGGCCGCCGCGGCCAGGGCCAGGCACAGCACAGCGCGGCTCAGCATGTCGGACGTCGGCGGCGAGCGGGCAGCGCGAGGGGGGCAGTCCGATTGGCGCCGCCAGGACAGTGGAGGCGACGAGAGCGCGCGCCGGCCACGGCCTCGTCTTTATAAATCCTGAACCGGGGGCGCGCGCGCCCGCCGCCCTCTGCGCGCACGCGCCCTCTGGGGCTCTCTGGCCGGAGGACTGCGGGTCCCGCCCTCGCCACACTCAGACTGGGTACACAACGCTAGGCCCTGCCCCGGAGTCGGAAGTGCTGCGGAGCCCTTCTCCCCATCGCCCAGGATTGGTCGGGGCACTCGCGCTCGCTCTCTTCTCTACCCCCTAATTGGTGCCTGGAGGAGAACTTTCTCTCCCTCGACTTCTGACTGGTGGTTTCCTCCCACACCTTCCGCGGATCTGGAATGGCTGATACTTTCGGCTGCCCGTACTTCGAGACCCCTGATTGGTCCCGAGATGCGCGCACCCTGATGTTCCTTCGTCGAACGTGGCAGTGGGACGGAGGCCTCAGTCGAGGGGCGGGTTTACGCCTGCGCCTCGGTAACCCCTCGTGTTGCTTTCTTACTGGACCGCGTATCCGCAATTGGCACCGCCTCCTTGGTCAGCGGCCGGAAGCTAGGGTGACGTAACTTCCGGTGCACGTGCGGCCCGTGCGGCGTTTGCAGGGAGCGGTGGCCCGTGGGTAAATTTGCACTTTCCTCCAAGCCGTGGTGGGGAAACTACTCGGGTGTCAGCCGCACATGCGCTCTGGCTATGACGGGCGGGCTTTTCAGGGGGCGCGCGCGACAGTCCCCAGCGGCCGACGCCAGGGAGTCGGTGACGGCCCGCACGGGCGCTTCCCGGTGCCTCCCCTTGCTTCCCGGTTGCCTGGCAGCCTCTGCAGATCCCGCGGTCTCCATCCCGAGGCGGGCCCGAGGTGGCTGCGGGTGGGATGCGCAGTACCGTAGCGTTAGCGACTGGGCTGGCCGCCTGTTGAAATGATCATTTATGTGCTTTGGGTTAAGTCAGTTTCATTTATTTTTTATTGTGATTTTACGTGGCTTCTCGAAGCTTTAAAGTGACATAGGAGGTTCACGTTTTCTGTTGGACTTCCCAGGCCCTCATTGCCCAGCGCTGCCACCACCTCTGCCTGCCCCCGCTTTTCCACCAGTTCTGGCGCCTTCCTCATTCCTCCTGTTCTTTTCCAAAAGCACATGCAAAAGGACACGTGATCTTTAAACCTGTCTAGAAAACAAACACTCCTATGTTAAAGTACACGTCGACTATTAACATCCTGATCTCAGAAATAGTAAAATACAGAAGAAAAGGATTCGTCTGTACTTTTGATATGTCTGGTTTTTTGGTTGTTTTTTTTTGAGACAGGGTTTCGCTGTCCTCGAGCCTCCTAAGTGCTAGGATTACAGGCATGTGCCACCACGCCTGGCTTCTTCTGTACTTTTGAGAGTTTGTTGAGATACTCTTTTTTTATTTTTCTTTTTGAGATAGGGTCTCACTATGCAGTTCAGGCTGGACTTGGAACTCACTTTGTAGCCCAGGCTGACCTCGAACTCGCAGCAATCCTCCTGCTTCAGCCTCCACGCCACCACGTCCCGCCTTGTTGAGATATTCTTGGAAACGGGCATCTCACTTTTCGTACATGGAACTCCCTCTGTTTTTAGAATATGAACTTGTTTCCAAGGTTGCCAGCTCTGTGCCCCACCCCCACCCCTTTGCCAGTAGACTAAGGATCAGATAATGTGGCTCTCACCTGGGAGACCTGCCTGCTTTCCATGAGTGACTTCACAGACCTAGAAGAGCTATGAACAAGTGACATTCCCCCTTCCCCCAGGTCACTGGTCTTAGCTCAGCCAGACCCTGGGCAGGTGCTTGCCCGCTAAACAGGCAGCTCTTTGATTGCAGGATCCTGCCCTTGGTTTGGGTGGAGATTGCTTCACGTCTGCTGCACTATCTCCCAACATTTTTGTGGTTGTCTTGACCTGTTTTACAAAGGACAATCTTGCCCAAGACAAGACTTTTGAACCGTATGTAGGTATAGGAGGTGTTTTAAGAATTCAGATGACAGGTTGGGTGTGGTGGAGGAAGCCTGTAATCCCAGCACTCAGGAGGCTGAGGCAGGAGGATCGCTGCAAGTTCGAGGCCAGCCTGGGCTACATAGTGAATTTAAGGTCAGTCTTTAGTGCATTGTGAAACCCTGTCTCAAAAAGACAAAAAAAAAAAAAGATGACAGAAAGCCTGGTGTTGTGTCAAATGCCTGTAGTCCCAGCACTTGGGAGACTGAGGCAGTTGGATCACCACAAGTTCAAGCCCATCCTCAACTGCACAGCATGACCATCTCAAAAACACAGAAAAAGAAAAGTTTAGATTACAAAATATTGAGACCTGGGTTATGTCCACTAATGGTAAAGAACAAAAGAATTTAAGACACCTTAATGTTGATCCGTATGTGACAAGCGTTCACAGATATTACATCAGGACCATGCAGAGAACATTCCAGGTGCACAGAGCACACAAGGATCCAAGCAGCTGGGACTTTCTCAGGTTGGCCCTGAGCTCTTGGTGACTGACACTGAGGGTAGCTGGAATGCCTTCCCAACTGCCCTGCCAGGGTACCAGTGGGAGGGCTGCTGTTCTGTGGCCCAGGTGGCTGCCGCCAAACTGATGTTCTGTGAAAATGAGGCCATCCAACCACACTCCAGCCAGGATGAGCCCAGAGTGGCCACAGTACTTCTGCTTTTCCTGAACGAGGTTCTCAAACCTACCTGAGCAGACATAGCAAAGTCAGCTAATGGCCTGAGAGGTCCTGGCCCCTGAGTCCACTGGATAAGGCGGAGGGTGCTTCCTGTGCCTGGGAATGCAGGCTGAAACGGGGAATACCTGAGGGCCTCCGCCCTGAGAGGATGGCCATGTCTGAGCACCCTGAGGGAGGGGGGCCTGGTCCTTTGCCTTCCTTCCCAGGATTGCGAGGAGCCTTGAGGGTCAAGAGCCACCATGTGGCTGTGATGAGTGTTTCTCTGACCATCACAGATGCTTTAGGACAACAGTCCCCAACCTTTTTGGGAACAGGGCCAGTTTCATGTAAGACAATTTTTCCACAGATTTGGGGGTGGTTTTGGATGATTCCGAGGATCACATAACCTCGTTGCCTCGCATGCGCAGTTCACAGCCGGTCGGTCAGGAGGGGGGGCACAGGCAGCAAAGCCAGTGCTGGGAGCAACCCTCAGTGCAGGCAGAGGTTCGCTCAGTTCCCCACCACTCACCTGCCGCTGTGCAGCCCAGTTTCTAACGCCGCAGACCAGCACCAGTCCTGGGGCTGGGGACACCTGCTTTAGGATCTGCTAGGCTCAGAAACAGTGTCCATACATATGGGTTAAGCTGCTGTGTAACCAGGTGCTTTAATTAATGCTACTCTCCCCAGGCGTGGTGGCACACGCCTGTGATCCCAGCACTGGGGGGAGGTGGAGGTGAGAGGATTGCCATGAATTTGAGGGCAGCATGGTCCAAATAGTGTGTTCAGGGCCGGTGAGATAGCTCAGCAGCATAAGCGCCTGCCTGGCAAGCACAGGGTCCTGAGTTCGACTTCCGGAACCCACATACAAAAAAGGGACCGGTGATATCGCTCAGTGGCACGGGCGCCTGCTGGCACGCAAGGTCCTGAGGTCGACCCCCGATACCCACAAAAAAAAAAAAAAAAATAGAGTTCTTACCTGTGGTGGATCGACAACTGGTGGTCAACTTGTCACACCCAGCTGAACTGAATCAGCGTGGTGCCTGGTGTGGAGGGCCCACCTGAGGACTGTTGCCAACAACATAAAAAGGAGAACTGGTGAGGAAGAGTTGCTGCTGTCGGTTCTCCTTGAGGAGCTTGTCACACTGGCTTTCCTGATAGGAACTTGGGTGTTATCGTCGGAGGAGCTCGGGACCTCACTGTTGCTGAGGATGGCTGTGGTGACTTTCGGGGGAGCTCCGGTCCTTACTCTGAGCGTCGCTTCCTTGCTCCAGGGCAGATCCCTCAGCCTGCTGGCACAGGTCCTTCATCCCACTGGTGCAGACTTTCTAGCTTCCACCGCTGACCTTTGGGCCTTCCCAGTGCAGATCCGTGAAATATACTTGCATGAGACATTGCTGTGGGCCCTAGGCCTTCAGCTGGACTCATGAGGGCATGGTCATGGGCTCTAGGTCTTCAGCTGGACTCATACAGGACACTGCTGTAGGATCCAGGCCCTCAGCTGGGTTCTTTGGGTCTTTAGTGTGTGGACAGATTTCCTGCACTTTTTGTATATGACTCTTTGGGTGACTATTACAAAATAACTCTATAAATTATGTGTCTTGTATTGTGTTGTTTCCCTTGCAAACCCTGACTACAGCATTACCCTAGCATGGTAGTGCGCACATATAATCCCAGCTACTCAGGAGGCTGAGGCAGGATGATTACAAGTTTGAGACCAGCCTAGGCAACTTATCAAGACCCTATTTCAGGGCCGGGGATATAGCTCAGTGGCACAGTGCCTGCCTGGCAAGCACAAGGTCCGAGTTTGATTTCTGGTACCAAAAAAAAAAAAAAAGCCCTAATTTAAAATGTACAGAACACTTGCCTGCCATGCACAAACCTTTGTATTTAATCCCCAGCACCACACACACACATTAAATTAAATTAAAATTATAATAAAAAAACAGGTGGGGATGTAGCTATATAGCTCAGTGGTAGAGCACTTGCCTAGCATGTGTAAGGCCTAGGTTCAAATCCTAGTACAAAAAAAGTTATCAGAACAAAATGACTCCCTTTCAGCCTGGGATCTTATCGGAGGTGGCGAGTGAGGGCAGAGGGGGTGGTGACAGCCGGCTCTGGGCACTTGGAGAGTGCTGGTGCTGCCTCGGTCCCCCTGTGCCAGGCAGCTGTGTGGAACACAGAGCGGGATGGTGCTGGGCGTGGAGACGGTTCCTGTGTCAGCAGAGCTGGTGATCACTGTCACGTCACAGATCCTGACTCTCGTTAAGTGGCCCTAGCTTCCGCCTGTTACACTCCTGAGTGGAAGAAGGTCCCGGCTGGGAGGGACGTGGGTGGAGAGGACCCAGTGCTGGCTGAGCAGGGAACTCAGGCTGCACAAACAGGTCCGAGGCGACTAGGAGGATCAGGTTAGACTTGGGACCTGCGGGACACGTCGCGAACCTTCTGCAGGTGCCAGCTGGGTGGAGCCGGGGCAAAGTCCTGGCTGTTGGCTGTGTGTCTACACAACCTGGCACTCGGGGTCCGAGTTCACATGTGTGACAGGCTGGGAAAATCCCAGAGTGCAAAGATTAAACCTCTTGGCCTAGCATGAGCCTGAGAAGCCCTGGCCCACTAAGCAGAACTGCTGACAGCAGAGAACGCGCTAGGAGCCTTGAGCCCGTCCTCCTGGCGCATGGATGATCGTGGGAAGTCTCGGGGCACCTGCTCTACTTGGCTGGGGCAGTTTTGGGAGAGGCTAGGCAGGGTCTTGGCTCTGGGGATCTGCAACAGGGCCAGCTGCCATTCCGTCAGGTCATTCTCAGAGGGCCAGCGCTGGGGTCAGCTTCTCCATGGCTCCCCTAGGGGCCAGGTAAGGACGGCTGACTGTGCTGGCCCGAGGGACCTGTGCTGGCGTGATGGGGAAGAGGACGTCTCCAGGATCGGCGAACAGCGCGCTCTCGGCCCACTGCTGGGCACCAGGACTGCAGTGGGCCGGGGCAGGCGTGGCCAGGGACGGCGCTGGGCGCTGGGCACAGCGGCCCGCGGCCAGCTGCCGAGGCATGGTCTGCAGCCTCTTTCCTAAGCAGTCCAGACTGCAGAGGGCAGGTTTCGAAGCTTGCGCCAGGCCAGAAGATTCCTGCAGCAGTCCCTTCTGTGTGAGCTTGGGCTCTCAGTCCTCCCCATGCAGGGCAGGTGGGCAGGGTGTGGGTTCAAAGTTACTGGCCGACTTTGGGGTCCTCAGCGAGACGGCCGTAGCATCTTGCCGAGGTCAGTGCTTCCGCAGAGAAACGTTGGGCTGGATCGGATGCCTGGCGCGGTGGCCATTGCTCACCTAGCAGCCCTCTTGCGCCCCCACGCGGTACGACAGGCCTCTCCCTCCACCCTCGTCCCGCCCATCCCCTCCCCCGGTCCCGCCCACCCCTCCCCGGTCCCGCCCACCCCTCCCCGGTCCCGCCCACCCCTCCCCGGTCCCGCCCACCCCTCCCCCGGTCCCGCCCACCCCTCCCCGGTCCCGCCCACCCCTCCCCCGCGGTCCCGCCCACCCTCTCCCCCCGGTCCCGCCCACCCTCTCCCCCCGGTCCCGCCCACCCTAACCGCTACTAGCTTCCGGCTCCAGCCTCGGCCTCGCCCACATGTGGCCCTGCTCTGCAGGGCAAGCACGCTTAGGGGCTGCGCGTTGGCGTGGACGCAGCCTTTCCTCTAGCTGCACATACGCTCCCCACAGCTCCCCGTCCTCCCCCCAGGTTCCTCCGGAGGTCGGGGAAACGTCCCGTGCCCGTGTGGGCAGCAGGCACGGACCCCCTAGGGGATGCAGGGAGGGAGTCCCTGCAGGGGCAGGTGCCCCAGGAGAAACTGTTTCGCAAGTCAGCCCCTAAGACCCCAAACCAGGGCCTGGGTCGCGACCCGCAGCTATTACCTATTCCAACTTCCTGTGACGGGCCACACCTGCACGACTCACGGTCCACGAGCCCCTGGGGGGAGCCAGGAGGGGTGTAACGGAGGGGTTTTATTTTTGCAATACTGGAGATTTAACTAGGGCCTTGCGTTAAGCCCCACCTCCAACCTTTTTGTTTGCAGTACTGGGCATAAAAACCCAGGGGCATTTACCACCGAGCTACATCTCCAGCTCTTTTTTTTTTTTTTTTCCCCTAATACGGGTACCGGGAGAACTTAGGACCTCGCGCTTGCCAGCAGGCGCCTTGTGCCGCTGAGCGGTATCACCGGCCTTTTTTTCCTTTACGTGGGTTCCAGGAGTTGAACCCAGGATTTTGAGCTTGCTGGGCAGGACCCCAGCTTTTTTTTTTGAGACAGGGTCTCACTCTAGTCCAGGCTGACCTCAAAACTCACAGCAATCCTCCTGCCTCAGCGTCCCAAATGCAAGGATCACAGGCATGTACCGCCACGCCCAGCTCACCCGCCTTTTTTTTTTCCTTTCTGGTTGAGACTGGGTCTCACCACGTACTTAAGGCTGGCCTCAAACTGTTACACTCCTGCCTCAGCCTCCTAGTGCTGGGATTGCAGGTGTGTGCTACCAGGCCATCTCAGAGAAGATTTCAACATTCACTTCTCATTTAACAGCAGCTAAAGCACATCAGGTTTGGGAATAGCAGCCCCCAGCCCCAGTGAAGGTCCCTCTGGTAGAACACCTCACCCCTGCAAGGGGCCTGCCACCTCTTCCAAACCTCCGAAACAAGCAGCAGAGACCCTGCTCCTTCAGGGGTGTTTATTTCCCAGTCAGAATAGAAGCAAGAACAGGCTCCTCTGCCTGTCAAGGCCTGGGTCTGACAAACACCACTTGGGGACCGGGGAGGGGGAAGGGGAGGCATGGGAAACAGCTCCCAACTGTGTGTGCACTTGGTCCCATGTTTGTCCTGGCTGGGTCCAGGGAGGGCCTGCCTGGGGATGGTGGCACTGAGAGCCAGGGCAGAGGCGGCAGGTCAGCCGGCCCAGAGGACGGTACAAATGGAGGCAATAAATACTGACAGGCCAGGCACAAGGTTTTGAGGCCATGGGGCCCAGGTGGGACAAGTAAGGCTCAGCAGCTGGCTTTGTCCCCCAAGGGCTCTCTGTGGGGAGGGGGACATGAGCACTGCCCGAGGGCAGAGAAGGCAGAGCACACCTGCCTCCCAGATGGGGCTGGAGGCTCTCGGTTTTGGCAATCTGGCCCTCGCCAAGCCCTGGCTGGAGTAGGGAGAGGGCCGGCCAGGCCATGGCAGGCTGGGCAGGAGCAGCGCACCCCAGGCCTCCCCAGGTCAGCGGGATCAGACACGGCAGGGACGCAGAGACCACATGCTCATGCAGACAGGGAGTTAAGGGTTAGCAACGGCCCCCAGCACACGTCCCGCATGTTAAGGCATCATGGTTAGACGGTGACTGGCAGGGAGGGGTGGACCGGCCAGGGCCCGGCAGTGCGTACCCCAGCTCAGCCGGGACAGAAATGGGCCTAGGCAGCCCCACAGAACTCCACGCCCTTCTGAAAGCCAGGCCCCAGTCTGGGCCCGGAGGAGGACGGGGAGAGGGAACCTGGAGAGACAGAGAAGGGGGGAGGCCGGACTGGAGCCCCCCACCCCAACACAGCACAGGCAGAAGCAGCAACATGACACTAGAGACCACAGGGGCCTGTGGGCAGGGGACGGGTGGGTGGAGGGGCTCCCCGAGAGATGGACCAAGGGGGAACGGTGGTGGGGAAGGGCCTGTCAGCACTTTGGTTTGGGGTGGGGAGGGAGATGGGGAGGGTCATGTTTGTCCGTCCATCCGTCTGTCCGTCTGCCCTGCCCGCCTCCCGGCCAAGCCTCAGTCCTTCCACTCCTTTTTGATGGTAAGATTCCACTCCCAGGACAGATGGTCAGTCTTGTCGTCGTCTGTGAAGCGGGACTTGATGTTGTAGCTGCCCCGAGCCAGCATGCCCTTGGGCGCTTCTTCCATGGGCGTCAGGAACTCGTACTCCTCTGCCCGAGGCCCATAGCTCCCCACCATGTAGTCGGTCTTGTCAACTGTGGGACAGGAGGAAGGGCATGGCCACGGGTGCCGCTGCCCCCTCCTGGGAAGCCCACAGCCTTCCCTCCCCCGGCGCCAACTCACTCTTGACGCCTTTCCGGTAGGTGTGCTGGATGTACTTCATGCCGGACACGATCTCCCTGTTCACCTGCAAGGACCCAGGCCAAGGGTCACTCAGGTTCCCCAGTGCCCTCTCCCAGTGTCTCCCGAAACCTAGGCCTTACCCGGAAAGAGATTTTTATCCGGTACTCCACACCCTCCTTGAGCACAAACGACTGCTTCTTGAAGCTTTCCAGATCACCTGCAGTGGGGAGGATGCTCAGCCCGAGGCCTGGGAGGCCCCACCCCCTCACAGCCGGCTTCCTCTGGGGACCAGGAGTTCCCCTCAGCCTCACCAGAGGGCGCAAGCACCCAGGAAATTATTTTCAGGGCTGGCAGCATAGGGCCAGCAGCCCCACCCTGGGACATTGGTGCCCACTCACCTGTCAGGTCCAGCTCCAGCGGGCCCGGGGCGGTGCTACACACTAGGGTCAGACGGGTCACGATGACATTGGGGCAGTTGGGGTCTGGGGAGACAGTAGGTTAGAGCTCACCCTAGGTCCATGGCTCACATTCCCAGAGGCATGCGGCCAAGGGAGGGGCAGAGCAGAAGCGAAGAGTGACAGGTGTCCCTGTACAAGAGCTGCCCCTCAACAGCCACTCACCAGCAGAGACAGCCACTCGGCCCAGCAGGGCTTCCTTGTACTTGCGCAGGCTCTCGTCATCCTTGTCCAGTTCCTGGATCTCCTGGATGCTCTTCTGGGCCGGGGGCTTGTAGTTGACTGAGTGCTCATCCTCCTCGTTCTCGGCTGCGATCTGGGCCAGCTGCTCGGCTGTGGGCTCCTGCTCTGCCATGCTCACCTCTAGCCTGGGTCTGAGACACCTGTGGGTGGGGCAGCGCAGTGAGGCTGGGTCAGTCTGGGACCCCCCCCAGCCAGCCCTGGACAGGGTACTGTGGGCTGTGCTAAAGGGAGCAGGTCAAGGGGAGGAGCACTGGTGAGCACCAGGTACCCCAGGAAGGCGCCTGCCCACCCCCAGTATGGTGACCATGAACTAAGTAGGAAATGCAGCCTGTTTCTCAAGGAGGTAAGGGCACACGTCTTCCCCGCTCCATGTGCAGCCCCCGGACCCAGCTGGCAGAGCCACACTAAATTCCTAGGGTACAGTGGTTTCTGAGCGGCACAGCCCCTTCCCCCAAAGAACCCTAGGGTGGGTTCACAGACTGGGTGTGCCTGAGGAAGTACGCTCCTGTCCTAACCACGTGCAAGACACGTTCTGTCCCAGCTCATGGTGCAAGCTCAGATTTTGGGGCCGCCTGCATTCCCATGGGGCGCAGAGGGGCGCGCGACCCCTAAGCATCCTTAGATTGTCCCCACTTGGGAGGGTCTGTGGCTACAACTTGGGCTGCTACAGCGGTCAGCGTTCGCAGAACCCTTTCTCGACCCTGGCCCGGGGGCGCCCGAGGAGGCGTCAACCTCACAGGGACGGACGCGATCGCCCCCAGATTCTTTTGGCCTTGGCTGCTGCAATAAGCTCGCCAGGTCCCTGAGAGGCGCCCGAAGCCCTTTCGGATCACCGCGGGCGACTCGGTAGGCGAGGACCCGCCCTTCCCTGCGGCCTGCCCAAAGCCCGGACTCGGGATGCAGGACGGCGCGGGGGCCTCAGGCCAATCCAGGACCCCGCGGCCGCCAGAGCGTGGCCAGAGGCGACAGCATCCCGGGCGCGGCCCGCAGTTCCGCAAGGGCTGCAATCTGGGCGGGGCGGGGCGCGCGGCCGGAGCTCGGGGACCCGGCCCCATCTGGGAGGCGCCCGCGCGGCGCGGGGTGCCCGGCCGTGCCCAGAGCCCGACGCCGCACCCCGGAGAAAAAGGCCCGCTCGAGCGGGGCCTGCTCTGGGCCCCCGGCCCGCCCGGCCCGCCCCGCCCCCGCCGCCGCCGCCGCCGCCGCCGCCGCCGCCTCTAGACCCCGCGCGGCCCAGGCCGGCGGCACAAAGGCGGACCCCCCCTTGGCCGCGCCGCCCGGGTACTCACCGGGGGCTCGATCGCCGCGCTTGCGCTCCCTCCCGCACCAAGTGACGAACGTCGTCCGCCGTCCGCCGCCCGGACGGCCACTTCCGGGGTCACACGACTTCCGCTCCCGCGGGCGGGGCCGACTGCGCATGAGCAGTGGGTGGGGCGGCGAGCTCCGCCGCCATCTTGCGGCCAGCGTCGTGGGCGCGCCTCGCGTGGGCGGCGGCTTCTAGCGCAGCAGCGTGGGGCAACTGCTGCTCTGCGGGGACCCAGGGCCCGGGCTCCCTGGGGTTGGAATGGCAGCCCTTTGGATCGGGAGCCCTCGTGGGGTGACGTCCCGCGCGTGGGGCCGTCCGGTGGCCGTGGTCCTGCACTCCCACCCGCCTCCCTCAGACGCGGCCGTGGCGTCGCACCCCTGGCCGTGGCCTTCTCTTCAGGCTGGCTCAGATCTTGGGCCAGGCGGCCACTTGCAATAAGCAGTGTCCCAGGAGCCCCGCACCGTCCCCTGGCAGAGGACGCGGCTCACCGCAGACCCCAGCGGTGTCCAGGCGGGACGTCCCCACGCCCGACCCCGCTCTGACGAGTCCCCGCGCTGCTGGCGCAGGCGCTGGCCGGCTGCCCGCCTGGCGCTCACCCACGCGCCGCCGCTGTGTTGTGTCTTGGAAGTGGACACGGCGGGGCGTTTTTGGCAAGATACTCCTGTTGGCACTCTTTGGAGGTCTTCCAGCGTTGGAGGGCTGTGTAAGAGGCGCCTTGTCTGCGCGTTATGGATGGAAAGTTTCCATGGCCTCAGGCACTTCTTTCTGCTCCTATTAGAGTGTAGTTGTTTCCAGGCTTTGGGGCTTGCAAAATCTACTCGTGGCTAAGCCAAGTGCTTTTAGAACCCCTAATACCTCTATCAGAAAATTTCAAACAGTTCCTTAGTAATCTACCCCTATGTTGAAATGAACTGTGAAACTTAGCAGCTCCGTACACCCGCAATGCAATAATTGCAGGCGTTCCGATCAGGGAGTAGCTTGCTGGGGTCTTGCTGTGGTGTCTGCCCAGGGCTGTCCTAGGAGGCCCCAGTTCCTCCTGAGGACGCCTTCTCACGGGGCTGTCGGCACAGCCCAGCCCCGGCTTCCCCCGAGGGAGGCCTCAGGCAGAGTGGACGAGCACTAGAGAGGGAGCTTAGTCCCACCCAGTCCCACAAGAGTGATCGCTCTGCCCTGCTCCGCTGGCCACACAGGCCTGCTGGCAGCGTGGGAAGGCGTAGGCACTGCCGCATACGCCAAGGTAGAAGGATGGCGTTAAACCCAGTGGGAGCTGGCCATGGTAGTGCACACCTCTAACGCAGCGCTTTGGGAAGCTGGAGGCAGGAGGATCCTAAATTAGAATCCAGCCTGGGCGGGCCTGCCTGCCTGCCTGCCTGCCTGCCTTTCCCTCTCTTTCCCTCTCTCCCTCTCTCTCCTTTTCTTTCTTTCTGTTTTTGAGACAGAGTCTTGCTATGTAGTCCACGCTGGGCTTGACTCGCTATGTAGCCCAAGCTGGCCTCAAACTCTGGAGGATCCTCCTGCCTCAGCTTCCCGAGTGCTGGAATTACAGGCATGCACTACCATACCTGGCTTAGCTGGGCAATCTTGTAACTTATGAGACCCTGTCTCAAAATTTAAAAATAAATGAAAAAGGCTGGAGATGTAGCTCAGTGCAAAGGCCCTGGATGTACACACACACACACACACACACACACACACACACACACACACACTCTCACAGCAACTTTGAAGCAAACGTGTGGTGGTCTTTCAACTATAAATATTTCAGCATACATTTTTTTTCTTTTTTTTTTTTTGAGACAGGGTCTTGCTAGGGTCAAGTCCAAGCTGGCTTGAGCTGTTTTCAAACTCAGGGTGACCCTCCTGCCTCTGCCTCCTGAGTGCTGGGAAAACAGGCATTCACCACCATGCCCAACTCAGCGTGTATTTTATTCCCAAAGAAAATGGGCCCTTGGGGCTGGGGATGTGGCTCAGTGGTAGAGTTCTTGCCTTGCATGCACAAGGCCCTGGGTTCGATCCCCAGCACCACACACACAAAAAAGAAAAGGGCTCTCTTTTTGGTAAACAACCCTTGCAACACCACTACCTGCTTCAGGTATCTACAGCTGTGTGAAAAACGATTCCAAAACACAGTGACTCAGACAGCTGTTCCTTCCTCTCCTGTCCAAGGCTTGGGGGGCAGGCCCCCTTGAGGAGCCTGATGGCCCTCTGCCCAGCTGGGCTTCCTCCCACAAGGCTCCTAGCACAAAACCTTCCAGCTTCCTGTGACCTGATCTGGGAGACCCCAGACCAGTCCCTGTGACTCCCTCCGCAGCTCCAGGCCCCCATGTGAGACAGCCCATACTCAAGGCTGGTGCACCTGACCGCCTAGAAACAGAAGGACAGCAAGGTGTGTGTTGTACGCCCCAAGACCCTCCTGTCTCACCCCGTTACAGCTTCAGCCCCGGGTTGTAGCTCCTCTGAGGGTGAAAGTCTGAGATTGAAGACAGATGTTTCAGACACAACCAACACATACGGGGGTGCCAAACAATCCGCCTCATTTCCTGACCAACAGAATCTGTGTGTAAAATAAAGTGGACAGAACACGCATGTTACACATTTGGGAGTTCTTACATGGCAGCAGGCACCCGGTGCAATGCCTGCCCTGGGAGAATGGTCCCCCTTCCTCTCTGGCGCACTTCCTGTTTCACTTCTGCCTCCAAGAACTAAGCAGCTTCCCCCCACACAGCCTTCTCCCATTGTTTTTACTTTGGAGTGTGCTAACCATGGATTGAATCCGCTTAAAATGAGCCAGCCGGTGTTGTGGCAGAGGTCTGAAATCCCAGCACTCACGAGGCTGAGGCAGGAGAATGGCAAGTTTGAAACTAGCCTGGACTATATAGCAAGACTGTCTTGTGCGGGGGGGGGGGGGAATAGGATAGTCATCTTTTTTTTCCTAGTATGGTAATCTTTTAAAGTATCTTATCTTTGCCAATATAATGTCCTAAAAGGATGTCTTATTATTTTAACTTGCTTTTCTCTCATTTTAAAAGGGTAAATAGGGGCTGGTGAGTGCATAAGCGCCTGCCTGGCAAGCGCGAGGGCCCGAGTTCGACTCCCGGAACCCACATACAAAAAAGGGGCCGGTGATATCGCTCAGCGGCATGGGCGCCTGCTGGCGCGTGAGGTCCTGAGGTTGACCCCCAGTACCCACAAAAAAAATAAAAATAAAAGGGTAAATATTTTTCTGTGTATTAGAAATGTCTTTTGAGCTGGGAGTGATGTGTATCCTTGTAATCCCAGCACCTGGGAGGCTGAGGCAGGAGAATTCCAGTGAGTTTGAGGCCAGCTTGAATTACAGAACAAGACCCTGTCTCAAAAAGGAGAAAAAAAAAAAAAGTCTTTGGGACGACCAGGAGTGTAGCTCAGTGGCAGAACAGGTACTTAGCATGCATAAGGACCTGAGTTCAATTCCTAGTACCATAGGTGGGTATGGTGGTGTAGACCTGTAATCTCAGTGCTCAAGAGGCTGAGGCAGGAGGATCACTTCGAGTTCTAGGACAGGCTGAGCTATATAGTGAGTTCAAGGCCAGTGTCAACTACTCAGACCCTGTCTCAAAAAAATTTTTTTTCTAGTACCATGAAAAAAAATTTTTCTTGTTTCCCAATGTTCAGTTTGTTCTGATTTTTTGGTATGGATTTGCAGCAGTTTCTCAAAGTCCTCCTTGCCCTGGAAAGATAGAAACTCAGTTTTATGGTACTGGGAACTGAAACCAGGGGTGCTCTACCACTGAACTACACTACCAGCAATTTTTTTTTTTTTTTTTTTTTTTTGAGATAGGTTTTGCTAAGTTGTCGGGTTGCCTCTACCTTGCACTCTTCCTGCCTTGACCTCCCAGGTAGCTGGGGTTAAAGGTGCGCACCACTACTCCCGGCTAGGAACTTTTTTGGTACTGAAGAATGAACCCAGGGCTTTCAGCACTGAGCTATGTCCCTAACCACCCCCTTGGGCCTTTTTAAAAAGGTCTTGTGGTCTCACTAATTCACTAGGTTGCTTAGGCTGGGCTGGAACTTGCAATCCTCCTGCCTCAACCTACCACAGCTGGGCTCCAGCTAGAAACTTTTTATTTTTAGCCCAACAATACCATGAATGCATCTATCAATATTGAAGTGTTTTCTTAGAAATACCCAATAGGCTGAGTTCTCTGGGTCTCAGAGCTGCTCCTTACGCTGTTTACCAGCCCCAGGGCAGGAACAGTCTGCACTGCACCTTTGGAGGATATGGTTTTCTGTTTGCTTTTTTTTTTTTTTTTTTTTTGAGACAGGGTTTCACTATGCAGTTCACGCTGGCCTTGAACTCACTTTGTAACCTAGGCTGGCCTCAAACTCACAGCAATTCTCCTGCCTCAGCCTCCTGAGTGCTGGGATTATAGGCATGCGCCACCATACCTGGCTTGAATGACTTGTTTGAGGAATTTATACATTTTTAGAAAAGTAATGTGCTCACATTAATCTTTATATATTAATATCATTAATTATAATTAATAGTGAGTTCAAGGCCAGCCTGACTACAGAGTGAGACCCTATTAAAAAAAAAAAAAAAAAAACCCAAAAGACAAAACAAAACAAAAAAACTCTGGCCTAGTTTAGGCTACATAATCATAAACATGTACTGAAAAGAGATTTACATTCTGGTAACGTCTGGTAATGTCTTCGTTACTTTCTTGTTGCTGAGACACAATACCTGACACCCACAGTTTAAAGGAGCAGAAGTTTAGTTCAGCTCACAGTCTGTAGAAGTTTCAGTCCATAGTCAGCTGGCTTCCAGGCAGGGCAGCCTGGCAGAGGTGCATGGCAGGTGGGCAGCAGCAGGGGATGAAGGGAGGAGGAGGGCCATTCTATCTCTCAGGCCAGCCCCACCAGGTTTCACTGCCCAGCATCACACCCAGCTGTACAATGAACTAATCCACTGTCACACACCCATGACCCAGTCACCTTCCCGAAGCCCCACCTGTGAGCACATAAGGCTTCAGGGGGACATCTAGATGTAAGCCGTAAGATTCCACCCAGGACCCCAAAAGACTCATGCACATCCCCTTATGCAAAATGCATTTAGTTCATCTCTGAGATTTGCCAAAATCCTAACAGTTTCAGCATTGCTGAAAAGTCCAACTTTAAACTCTCCTCTGAGATTTAAGGCAACCTCTTTGCTGCAAACCCCTGTAACAAACGAAAAGGAATGGAATTAAAACAAGACCAGGGCCGGTGAGATAGCTCAGTGGCATAAGAGCCTGCTCAGCAAGTGCGAGGTCCTGAGTTCGACTCCCAGTACCCACATAAAGGAAAAAAGGGCCGGTGATATCGCTCAGCGGCACAAGTGCTTGCTGGCAAGCGGGAGGTCCTGAGGTCAATTCTCGGTACCCACATTAAAAAAAAAAAAAAAAAAAAAAGGCAAGGCCAAAACCCAGCAGGCCAAAAGTTAAATTCCATGGTTCCATGTCCAGCACCTGGGGCAATCTGTGGCAAGATGTGAGTTCCAAAGGGCTTGGGGGACCCCACCCCTACGGCACTGCCAGTGGTTGTAGCTCCCATGGCTTCTCTGTTGGGCCTGCTCTTTTCCCTCCTTGCAACTTCACTCAGATGATCCAGGTTCCTGGCTTCTCCAACCTTTCTGGGGTCTTCACTGCACTTTGGGCTTCACACTCACAGCCTCGCGCACTGCCCTCTCAGGGGCACACTGCCTGGCCCCCCAGACCCCACGACATGTGCATGATGCGGAGGTCTGCCACCAGCTGGAGCAGTAGCCACACTTCCTTCTCTCTTGACTCTAGGGGTCGAGTGCCTGGATCGCTGAGCACTCTGAACCAAAGAACAAATTCTCTAGGCCGCTGCAATTCTGGAACATGGTGCCCTGGGGCTCTCTTCTCCAAGCAAAGTTTTTCACCTTTGCAATTTGGAGCCTGCAAAGGCTGGAGTCCTGAGGTCTTGTGATGCCCTCGGGCCATCTTTTCCATTGTCCTCTTCAGAAACATGTGGCTTCTTAATGCTATCTTTTCAGCAACCAAGTTCTCTATCTTTGCAGGCCTCAACTTCACTGCAGCTTCCTTTCTGGCCAAACACAAAGTTTTTAAATCATTCTGCTGGGCCATTTGCTCTTGATTCTCAAGGTGCAACTGACTAAAAGCCCCCAACAGTAGCCATACCACCGCCTCAACATTCGACTGCCTTGACATTTCTTTCTCCATAATCACTGGCCCACTGCCCTCAATCTTAAATCTCCCACAACATCTCAGGACAGAAGCAAAATTTAGACAAATTTTCTGCCAGAACACAACACACATGGCCCGGAGTCCACCTGTCAATGTAGTCCTTCGTCCCAGCTGAAACTTGAGCCTGGTCTTTTCTGCCTACACTGCTGTCAGCACTCTGGTCTTCTGAGCTCTGATCAGAATCTCCAATTGTGCAATCCCAGCACTCGGAAGGCTGAGGCAGGAGGATCACTATGAGTTCAAGGCCAGCCTGGGCTATATAATGAGTTTATTTATTTATTTACTTTTTTTTTTGTGGGTACCAGGGGGTCGACCTCAGGACCTCGTGCACCAGCGGGCACCCATGCCACTGAGCGATATCACCGGCCCTTTTTTTGTACGTGGGTTGTGGAAGTCGAACTTGGGCCCTCGCACTTGCTAGGCAGGCACTTACGCCGCTGAGCCATCTACCGGCCCTATATAATGAGTTTAAAGACAGCCTAAACTACATAGGGAGATCCTGTCTCCAAAAAAAAAAAAACTCCAATCATGCTCGGCTCACAGCATTTTAGGGCTACTTTTCCAGCTGGCATCTCCAAACTTTTCCAAACTACTCCTGCAAGCCAGTTTCAAAGGCTTCTGAAACACACGTCAGGTAGTGTCACAGCAACCTCATTTCTCTGGTACCAGAATCTGTCTTAGTTACTTTCTCATGGCTGAGACATAATACCTGACACCTGCAATTTAACACATTCACGGTGGGACTGCAATTCCCGTCTTACTGCCGGGCAGCTCTGGTTTGAGTTTGACTGTTTGGTATTATGTAATTAACCTGTGTTAGATCTCTTTGTAACACCGGTGGTACAAGCCACCCAATGAGACAGTCTCACATGTCCCACCAGTGGCTCAAGCCAGTGGGAATAAGTCAAAGGAGTGAAGGTTCATTTTGGCTCAGTTTGTAGAGGTCTCAGTCTGTAGTAGGCCGGCTCCGAGGCAGAGCAGCAGGAAGCTGCAAGGACCGAGGAGGGACGCGTGTACCTAGCCTTCCTGGCCACGGCCAGTGAGCCTCTTCCCACCAGACTTCCTTCCCGACACCACCCCCCCAGCTATAAACCCATCAGTGGACCAATCCAGTTCCGCACACCCATGATCCTCACCTCCCAAAAGCCCCACCTACAAGCACATGAGGCTTTAGGGACATCTAGATATTAACCCTGACATAATCTGATAGCCACATTACTCTGATGGTACTCTATTTTGCATATATACGTAACTTATTTATGTATGTGTTTATTTTTGGTATTGCGTTTTGAACCCAGGGCCTTCAAACTGAGGTACATCCCCATCCCTTTTCTGAGACAGCGTCTTGCTATATTGCTCAGGCTGGGCTTAAACTTGTAATTCCCCTGTCACAGACTTCCAGATTCCCGGGATTATAAGCATGCACCACGCCTGTCACATTCTGGTATTTTTGTGTTCACTATTGCAGAAACCATCAAAGTACTGGTTTCCAGAGTTGCTTAGGGGGCCATGATGGTGCACACCTGTAACCCCACAGGAGCTGACTCCAAGTGACCCTGGAACCCCTAGGGCATCTGAGGTTTGATGGAGGCACCACCAAGGGAGAGGGTGGTGACAAGCAAAGTGGGCTGAGGGCACCTCTGGAGCCCATACAAGGAAGGGTTTTAAGGTTTCTAGTCTACTTGGGAAGCAGAGGTGGCAGGGGGATTCCAAGTTCAAGGCCAGCCTGGCAAGACCTTGTCTCAAAGTAAAATTAAAAAAAAAAAGTCTGGGAGCTGGGTGTGGTGGTGCACGCCTGTAATCCCAGCACTTGGGGAGGCTGAGGCAGGAGGATCACCATGAGGTCAAGGCCAGCCTGGGCTACATAGTGAGTTCAAGGCCAACCTGAACTACATACTGGCCATGTCTCAAAAAACCAAAAAGAAAGAAAGAAAGAAAGAAAAACGTTGGGGATATGGGTTGGCTGTAGAGTGCAATGGGTGTAGTAGTGCATGTATATAATCCCAGTACTCTGGGAGGCTGAGGCAGGATTGTACTTTGAGTTATGCCTGGGGAACATAGTGATATCCTGTTTCAAAACAGTAAATAAAAATGGGCTGAGGATATTGCTCAGTGTGAATGCCCTAGGTTCAACACAGGCGCAAACACACACACACACACACACACACACACACACACACACACACACACACAAAACAGGATAGTAAAATATGTTGTGGACTAAAAAAAAACATTTCAGTCTATTAGGACACCAGGTAAATTAAGTAGTTTACATAACAGTACTATATGGATGGTAATATCTGACTATGTAAGAGAATGTCTTTGTAAAAAAAAAAAAAAAACACAAAAACCCTAACCCAGGAGCTCTAGGTACAGAGGAAATCTTTATACTATTCTCACTTCTTTCCTATGAACCCGAATATCAAAACTGTACAATAACCCTTCAGAATATCTAGCCCACACGAAACCTTGGGGGTGGTAAACAGGGCCTCATGCAAGCTGAGTGCTTTACTACGGAGCTACACCCCAGCCTGCGTTCTCAGCTAACCAGAGATACACAAACGTTCCCACTCTGCCACGAATGGAAATGGTGGAGACGCTAGCTAGCTATGAGTTTCGGGAAAGGCACAGTAAGAGTCGAGACGAACATTTCTATAAAATGATATAATTGTGTTAGGTGCCCATTACTCTGACAAAACACCTGAAATGACCAACTTATGAGGCAAAATAATTAATTTTAATTTTAATTAATTTATTTCAGTCCAGGGTTAGCTGATCCTACTGACTGTGCCTGGGGCAGCTCAGTGCATGTGGCAAAGGTGGCTGCTTACCTCAAGGCAGCCAAGAAGAGACCGGGCCCCCTTGAGGGCACTCCCTGTGACAACCTACCATCCTCCTGCTTCTACCTCCCAACAGAAAGCACGGTGTCTGGGGAACATTCAAGATCCAAACTAAAGCAGTATTAGGCAATATAGCTGAGTATGGTACTACATGCCTATAATCCCAGCTACTCAGGCAGCTGAGGCAGGAGGACTGCAAGTGTGAGGTCGGCATGCGTCATCTAGAGAAACCCTGTGTCAAAAGAAAAAATTAAGGGCTGGGGTGTTGCTGAGTGGTACAGTGCTTGCCTAGCATGTTTGAGGCTCTAAATTCTACCTCTGATACACAAAACAGACAAAAAGAGCTGGATGTGGTGGCATACACCTGCAATCCCAGCTACCTGAGAGGCCGAGGCAGGAAGATCATAAATTTGAGGCCAGCCTGTACAATTTTGCAAGACCTGTCTCGAAGTAAAAAGGTCTAGGGGTGTAGATTACTGGTAGAGAGTGCCTGTGGCATGCACAAGGCCTGTTTTTTGTTTTTAGTTTTTTTTTTTTAATGTGGGTACCGGGAGTCGACCTCAGGACCTCGTGCTTGCCAGCAGCGATATCATCAGCCCCTTTTTTTTTTTGCCCTTTATGTGGGTTCCAGGAGTTGAACTCAGGACCTCGCGCTTGCTGGACAGGTGCTTATGCCGCTGAGCCATCTCACCGGTCCTGTTTTAGTTTTCGGAGACAGGGTTTAGGCTGGTTTTGAACTTACTATGTAGCCCAGGCTGGCCTCAAACTCTTGGTGATCCTCCTCCCTCAGCCTCCTGAGTGCTGGGATTATATAGGCGTGTACCAACATGCTTGGCAACAGGAATGAATTAGTGACATATGGTACAACATGGGTGAAAGTAGATAGATATAAATACTGTTTGATTCCTTACATATGTAATGTCCCAAACAGGCAAATCAGAAAGTGGACTGTAAGTAGCGGGGAGGCGGGGACAGGAAATGACTGGTAATGGGGATGGGGCTTCTCTAGGACATGGGCTGGCCTGGGCTGCACTGAGTGAAGGAGTTATTTTGGGCTGCATGCCTAACAGAGCTAATGTATGTTAGTAACAAGACTCCTTTTTAAATATTTTAACATACTAAAGTACTTCATAAAACAACACAAGGGGCCGGTGAGATGGCTCAGCGGCATAAGCGCTTGCCTGGCAAGCGCGAGGTCCTGAGTTCGACTCCCAGTACCCACATAAAATAACACAAGGCCATGCTTAATAACTAAGAAAACTTACACATCTGCTTATTAAGATGAACACCTGTCTTTACAGGTACACAAAGGCTAGGCGTGGCGATGCATGCCTGTAATCCCAGCACTCAGGAGGCTGAGGCAGGAAGACCAACTGGGAGTTTCGAGGCCAGCCTGGGCTACATAGTAAGTTCAAAACCTGAACTTCAAGTTCAAGGCCTGAACTGCATAGTGAAACCCTGTCTCCAAAAAAAAAAAAAAAGAAAAGAAAGAAAAAAAAACAGGCACACACGTGGGTAGGTAGGTCAAAATACTAATTTCTTGTGCTTTTTTTGAGACAGGGTCTTGCTATAGTTCAAGCTGAACTCACTATATACCCTAGGCTGGTCTCGAACTGCAGCCTCCCAAGTGCTAGGATTGCAGGTGTGCACCACCACACCCAGACGCAAAACACTATTATTGGTAATTACTCGCCAAGGTGCACAAGCATGTGCAAGGTCTGATACATGCGGGTCTTAACTGTTTGTGTGGCAGACACAGGAGGTGGTGTCCGCAGCACACTGCCTATCAACTCTGCTCCAGCACAGTACAATCAAGCCGCGAAGAGTACCGCTAAAAGTCACACAATGAAGTTAGACACGGACAGTCCGCGGGGGCCGCATTACTCCTTGTCAAGGCTGCAGGTGGCCCGCAGGCTGGACAAACCCGCGTAGGAGTGATGCATGTTCTGGCACGTGATGGTGGTGGACTTGAGAGCTGTGAATTCAACAGCCACTGGACTATGTACCTACTTTCAGAGGGTGAATTTTGGGGGTGTTGATCACCTTCTATAAAGGCCCTGTGAGCAGAGTAAAGTAGTACACATGTGTAATTCCAGCACTCTGAGGGATGGAGTTTGAGCCTAACCTGGGTAATTTAGTGAGACCCTGTCTCAAACGAACAAAAAAAACAGCTGGGGATCTGCGGATGTGGGATTGGGGCTCCGTGGGAGGGCCTTAGGTTCAATCCCCAGTCCTGGGCAGGAGAGGACAGCATAAGAAAACAAAGCCGACTCTACGAGGCTCCTTACTCACTGGCTCTTCCCTGGCCAGATGTCCTCACAGGGCTCCAGCAGAGGCCTGATACCAATGTCCCATGTCACAGACTCTGTGTCCCAGCCACGCTGGGGTCCTGACTCCACCTGACCTTTCTGGGTATGTTTCTCTGAGCAAGAAACGTGGAGAAAAACTTGTAAAACACCAAGTTCCTTTTCATCCTTTCACTCAGCCAGGAGTCTTGTGGGAGAGGAGTGCGCTGGCCTGACTGCATTTCAGGGAGAGCCCCAGCTCCACCCTCTAAATGCCCGGCTGGCCCACCAAGCCCTGAGTTTCTGCCTGCTCTCTATGCAGTCAACAATTCCCCTCCTTTTTCCTCAAAAAGGCCCCAGCTTGGACTACGCAGACACCCTGTCTCAAAACTCCCCAGCTTGGATCCAGATGTGGCCCCCTGCCCACAGTACAGGGCGGCTTCCCTGCATAAGCTGTCATGAAGAGGGTAGTCCAGGGGGCTTCTGGGGTGGCCCCATCACATTAGTTGCAAATGGCCAGCCCAATCCTCTACCTTCTTGACAACATGCCTGTCCCCACGGCCAACACTAGCTTTTGTTTCTGAGACGTCACTTTCCCATCTCCACTGCCTCAGTCCTCCCAGGCCACACTTCAGGTGGTGTCCATGTGCCCACAGGACACAGAGGGCACAGACCCTAAGTCTCCCAGCTTGCCAGGCAGCGGGTACGTGCTAAGGTCTGCCCCACGTTTACACCTGCAAGGCCGCCTTAAGAACAGCCTCGCTCCCCACTATTCGACCCGATTCTTCCTCTCACGCCCACTCCTTCCACAGCAACTCCAAGGCGGGACACTTGGCAGTCCTTCCCTGCTGGAGGGTCAGAAGCAGTACCTTGCTTATCTAGGTCCCCAGCAGTGGCCTTGCCAGGCACAGGGCAGGTTACTTAGATGGCAGCTGCTGATCTATAGCGGGGCTGCTGTTAAAAGGCCACAGTGTCACACACCCTATGGATGACGCGGTCAGTCCCATCGCAATACAGAAGCTGACTTGGTTCGGGGGGTGTACTCGGTTCTCAGCACGAGGAAACTGCTTTCCAGGCCCGTGTCCCCACTACACACCCCTACCCCTGGTGCTCCTGGCACTCCACAGGAAGATGGGAGGGGACAAAGGTCTGGAACCACCTCTTGGCTCCGCCCCATTCTTTTCACTCACTCCCCAGCATCCGCAGGTGCCGTAGATAGGGCTTTCCCAACCTCGCCCTGTCCAAGCAGATGTGAGCCCTGCCTCACCTTTCATTAGCCACTCTGCCAAACGTGGCCAGTACCTCACATCCACACGCAACCAGCCGAGAACTCAAAACATGCAGAAAGACTGCACATGTGCTGTCACATCTGACCACACAGAGCTCTACCCCTTGTCGTTATTCCCTGAGCAATACGGTACAGCCACTATATGCATGGTATTTACCTTGTCTCAGGTGTTATAAGTGACCTAGAAATGAGTTTTGAAGTCATGGGAGATCACAGACAGGTTCTACTGAAGCACTATGCCATTTCCCGTGAGGGGGCTGGATATCCTGGGACCTGTGGGGTCCTGGAACCAACATTACCCAATGACACTGAGACGCCTGCACAGAATTAAGGGAGCACCTTGACACCTCACTCCCTGTGGCATAAAGCGACGGGGAGACATGGGGACAAGCCACGGGGTCAGCTGTCTCGGACACAGTGCAAGAGGACTAGAACAGCCCAGCAACGTTCAGGTTGCGCAGGAGCTCCCAGCAGTGCAGTGTGGAGCACGACCCTCACCTCACGGCACAGGCAGAGCGCAGACGCAGCTCCAGGCAAAGGGCCGCTGCTGCCCTGGTGTCCTCCCACCTACAGAGGTAGAGAAAGGGTCAGAAGCAGGGAAGATGGGAAGAGGGAAGCTCAGCCTCTAGAGCATGGACCTCAGCCTCACGCCAGGCACCAGTCAGCCCACCACCCTCCCATCCTGCAGGGCAGAGCCCAAGACACACGAGACAATCACAGTTTTACACACATTTCTAGTTTATCATGGCAAAGGTGAAAATACCACCTTCTCCACAACAGCAACCAGTAAAATTTATCCCAAAAATAACTCGGTACAAAACAGGTCTGTTTCAGAATTAAAAAAAAAAAAAAAAAAGAAAAAGAAAAACTTTACATGAGTTTTTAAATCCTATCTTAAAACATAAAAGAAACGAATCCATCATTGGCCACACAGCCCAGTCCCCATCCCCTCCTCCCAGAGAGCAGACGAAACACTGGGTCTTCTCCACACAGATCAGTGGTTTAGCTGGTGTCCATCTGGAACAGAAGAGGGACGAAGGTCACTCAGGGGCCCCAGCCCCTCCCCGACTTTGGTCGGCCCCCGCCGGGACTCACCCTTGCATTATAGGCATCCAGCTGTGCATCCAGCTCCTCTGCAGAAAGCTGCTGCTTTGAGCTCCTGCCAGTGCCTCTGCCTCTCCCTCGGCTGCCTCCACGGGTCCCCCTCCGGGTGCCGCCACCACCACCGAAACCTCCGGAGCCACGGTTTCTAGTCATGCCACCTCTGTTTACACTAGCAAGGAAACAGAACTCACTGAACTATCTGGCTTTTAAAGGACTGAAGAACGATGAGATCACCCACCACAGGCCAATCAATATCCATCCACAGAGGCCTTGGAACTCACCTCTGTGCAGGTCTTCGCTGTGTTTCAATCTGTGATGTGACGAGCTGGATATTCATGGGGCGGCCTGTGGCAAAGAATACAAGAGGGTTCATTGCAGAGATTCTAAAGCTAACCCAAGGGCACCATACCCTGGTCTCCATGCAAGCTCTGGAATGGGCCTCAGTACGTCTCCAGCTCCCCCAACAAGGGAAACAACCTGGAGAGTTGCTGGGAGAACAGAATGGCAGTAAAAGAACCCCACCAACACCTCCTCACTCCTTCTCCGACCAGGCAGGTGGGCTGTTTGGTCAGGTGTCTGGGGTGCTCATGGGTGGACAGGTGTGGGTGACCTGACGGAAGAAGAACAGGTACCTTTGTCTTTACGACTACAGCCCCGCACTCAGGTGTACTATGGCGATTCCGAGAAGGCTTCACAGAAGTGAATCTTCCGGAAGGAGCTGAAGGAGGGGAGGGATGTAGCTTGCTGGATGGGGGTTCACAAGAGGTTGGTCCAGATGTGTGGGGCAGCATGAGAGGTGGCAGAATGGAAGAGAGAGACAAAGGGGCAAATGCAAAGTGTCCTCAGCCAGAGGGGCCACCCATTCTCCTACAGGGACAGGTGCCAGCCCCAAACTCCACAAGCCCCACAGGTGTCCTGGGCCCAGCTCCAGACTCACCATCCAGAGGGACCCCGTTGTACTGTTTCATAGCCTTCAGGGCGTCTGCCTTCCGTTCAAAGTGCACGTCTGCTGTTCCTAAACTTCGGCCAGAGCGGTCGTAGTGCACTGCTGCCTTCTTCAGTGTTCCAAATTCAGCAAAGAGTTCCTAGGGGCCGGAAAAAGCAGCTGTTAACAAAGCAACTAAGCCACTGTCCTTCCAAGGCCCAGGGACAGTTCCTGAGAATGTACATACTTTCGGGGTCTTCCCTGGCTGCCCTCTGCAAGGGGGGCAGGGTAGTGGTAACAGAAGCCAAGGGAAGGGGTGAGGCAGAGGGGAAAGCGACTTCCAAGAACACCTGGGTTGGACAGCCCCTGCCTATTTGGGGACCTGACATCTTTCTGTACCATGACGCAGGTGAAGGAAGTTGCAGCACCCCAACACAGGGCACAGCATTAAATCACTGTCTTTTTCAATAGAGAAAGACTTACAACACGCCCAAAGACTCTTTCACAAAATAGCAAAGGCCAAGAGCAAGAGTGAGGGGAACTGCCCCACAGGCTGCACAGCTCAGGGGGCCCACTGTGCAGGAGCCCTGACCCCAGCCCCTCCCCCAAAGGCAGATTCTGGCTCACCTTTCCCTCTCCTCCTACTCAAGCCTGCAGCAAAGTCTGACCGAAGTCAAGCACGCCATGGAAACTGCCCTGACCTCAGGCAGGCTGGGAGTTGGAGAGGGAACCCAGAGTGTGGGGCTACTCCGGCCGCAGGCACACAGCGGGAAGTGGAGTTCACCAAAAGCGGTTTCCAGTGGATGCCAGAAACCACCTTAAAAAAAGTGTTGAGACACTGTGAGTGCTCACTAGTCTTGCACTGTCCTCCCATGGCAAGGCCAAATGGCTGGGCTCTGGGAAATGGAACCCAGGGAGGCCCAGCATCCTGACCCAGCCATCTCCAAGACTCACTCCCAGAAAGAATCTGACCAAAAAACTTTAAATGCCTTTGGAGTTCAATCAAAAAAGTAAATGAAAGACTGCAACTAAAGACAAATTTGAAAAATCATGCCAATAATAAAATTGAAGGAAGGTGGTAAGATGTTGCTCAATGCAAATGGCTAGAAAACACACAGCTACAACCCCCCTCTATGCTGTATGGACCGTAGAAAGCACACTGAAACAGACACAGCATTTAGGAAGACAGGAGCCTCAAGAACCCTTCCTCAGGGCCGGTGAGATGGCTCAGCGGCGTAAGCGCCTGCCTTGCAAGCGCGAGGGCCCGAGTTCGACTCCCGGATCCCACATACGAAAAAGGGGCCGGTGATATCGCTCAGCGGCATGGGTGCCTGTTGGCGCGCGAGGTCCTGAGGTCGACCCCCCGGTACCCACAAAAAAAAAAAAAAAAAAAAAAAAAAAAAAAAAAAGAACCCTTCCTCACATTCATCCAATCATTGTGCCTTTTAGAAACTGGAAGCTCTGGCAGAGGACTTACACTCTCGGCAGTTTCAGTGAGAAAAAGGGCGCCTCCCCAGGCCTCCACAGGGTCTGTCCTCCAGCCAGCTAACCTACTGTCACTCCCCACCCGAGCACACCTTGCTTGCCACTGAGCTCCCGTGTGCCCGGCAACCCATACGGAAACTAAGCTCACCCGTGGGCACCGGGAGGCTCAGTTTCCGAGGAGGGTGGGGACTCAGGACCGTATCCCCCTCTGTGTGGGGTGAGGAGCTCGCCGGGAAGCTCTCGCCTCCTACCTGAATATCTGCGTCTGATACTCCGAAGTCCAGGTTTGACACCAACAGCTTTCCGCCCGTCTCCACGCCGGCACCACCCCCAAAACCGCTGTCGAAAAGGTCGTGCTGCCACTTGTCGGGAAGTTGCTTCGGCTGAAAGAAAAGCAGAAACAGACGCGTGAGCCTCGCTTGCTCGGACTGCCCCTCGGCCTCACGGACGCCCAGACCCTCCCTTGTGCAGGGCCCCGAGGTTCAGGCGCCCACAGGAGCCCGGCTCCTGCCTCAGGCCCGGGGTTCCACAGCGGCCGCGCACTATATTTGCCTCCCTCGCCTAAGTTCCCGCCGCCATGAGCCTCAGCGGAGTACGGACAAAGCGACGGGAAGGTCCCCACCGTGGGCCGGGCCTCGCCGCCACCTCGCCTCCGCCAACCCAAAGCCGCGGTACCGCTGGGGCTTCGCGGCCGCAGCGCCGGGCCGCCCGCCAGCCCCAGTGTCCCCGAACTCACCCTGCTGTAGGGCGCCGGCCGGTTCCTGCCGCCGCCGCCCGCTGCGCCGCGGGCGATGGCCGGCCGATTCCGCATGGGCCCGCCGCCTCGATTCACTCGCGCGGCGGCCTGCGCCCCGCCGCCGCGGCCGCCCTGGGAGCCGGCCCTGCCGCGGCCACGGCCCCCGCCACGGCCGCCTCGCTGGCTCCGGTTCAGCTTAATGATGTCGTCCAAAGACATATCCATTTTGTCGGCCATGGCGGGCGCGGAATCGGGCCTCGGATAGAGCCCGCGCGTCAGCACGTCGGGGCGTCACTTCCGGCGCTAGCGCGCTCTTCCGGCGTCGAGGGTCTCGGGCTACAGGCGATTGGCTGAGGCGCACGAAGGGCGAGTGAACGCGTGCGCACTAGATGCCGACTTCGGCGGGCGCTGCTCTAGAAGCGCCAGCCGCGGAGCGATCGTTTTTGTACCTTCCCGCGCGTAGGGCGGTGCAGCCGACGTAAGGGCGGTGCAGCCGACGTAAGGGCGGGTCAGGGCGTGATTAGGTGGCGCAGGTGCCAGGGCGGGAGGTGGGCGGGGCTCGAGAGCTCCTCCCCGCCCGCCGGTTGGGTGGGTGTAAGCCTGGGGTCTGGAGCTGGGCGGTCGCTTCCGCTACGCCTTCTGCTCGCGGGTCGCTGGTTGGCGGCGCCGCTGGCGAGCTGCGGATCTGAGTCTCGGTTCGCGTTTCTCCTGAGGCGAAGGCGAAGGCTCATAGCAAGCTGAAGTCTGGTTTCCATCAGTAACCTCCCAAGTTAGTGACTGTCACTTTGCTAGTTGTATCTTTTCAAAATCACTGTCTGGACCGGCGCGGTGGTTTATTCTTGTACTACCAGCTATTTGGGAGGCCGAGGCAGGAGGATCTCAAGTTTGAGGCCAGTTTGGGCAATTTAGCGAGACCCTGTCTCAAAAAATGAGATGAAAAAGGGCGGAAGTGGTAGAGTATTTGCCTAGCATACTCCAGTATGCCCCTAAGGTCGATCGCGCGCGGTGGTGGTGGTGGTGGGGTGGTATGTGATGGATTTTGGCAACCTTTTTTTTTTTTTTTTTTGTGGGTACCAGGGGGACGACCTCAGGACCTCGCGCGCCAGCAGGCGCCCGTGCCGCTGAGCGATATCACCGGCCCCTTTTTCGTATGTGGGTTCCGGGAGACGAACTCGGGCCCTCGCGCTTGCCGGGCAGGCGCTTAAGCCGCTGAGCCATCTCACCGGCCCTTGGCAACTTTTTAACAATGAAAACCAACGCACCCTTTCATGGGTGTAGATTTTTGAAGCTATCCCAAATGTGTGGCCGAACCAAACCCAAAATTGGCCTGTGCTGTCAACGGTGTCCCCCCAGCACTGACAAGCCGAGGCACTCTCCTTGGAAACAAGTTATATGTCTTTGTGTTGGTGACAAGAGATTGCTGGTAGATGGGTGACTCTTGCAAAGCAAATCTGTCCCTCTAGTAGCTCCCGTGAAGCCACTGGCGCAGAGCAGCATTCCTACTTTGGTACCCAGGTTTTGTGGTTGTGCTGATGACTTCAGCTAGGTAGTTCTCTTCCTTCAACCGGCAGGCTCTGCTGTCATGAAGGTGAAGATTAAATGCTGGAACGGCGTGGCCACCTGGCTCTGGGTGGCCAATGATGAGAACTGTGGCATCTGCAGGATGGCGTTCAATGGTTGCTGTCCCGACTGTAAGTGTGTCCCTCTGTGTACTCCTATCCTTGCCTGCTTGCCGAGCTGTGAAGTCCCTGTGTTTTAGTTTCTTTTTCCTGAGGTACACTTGACAAAAAAAGTGTCAGACATTCTTACCCACTTTATATAAAGACTCTATTAATTGTTATTCATGCCGGGTGTGGTGGCACATGCCTATAATCCCAGCCCTTGGGAGGATGAGGCAGGAGCATTGCTGCAGTTCAAGGCCAGCCTGAATTGCGTAGTAAGACCCTGTCTCAAAAAAGACCAAAAAAAAAAAGTCATTCATGGTAGCATGTGACTGTAATGGCAGCTACTTGGGAGGCTGAGGCAGGAAGATCACAAGTTTGAGGCCAGCCTGGGCGACTTACTAAAGTTTATTTTTTAAAAAATGATTAAATTTATTTTTAGGTGGGTGTGGTGGCGCATGCCTATAATCCCAGCACTCAGTAGCCTGAGGCAGGAGATTCCACAAATTTACGGTCAGCCTGGAGAACTAGCGAGACCCTGTCTCAAAAAAACAAAGAAAGGGACTGGGGATATAGCTCAGTGGTACAGCGCCTGCCTGGCGAGCACGAGGTCCTGAGTTCGATTCCCAGTACCAAAAAAAAATTGTTTTTTAATTTTTATTAGTACATTTTTGCAGTACATAATGCTTAAATTCATCACAAAGCCAGGTGTGCTAGCACACACCTGTAATCCCAGCACTCAGGAGGCTGAGCCAGGAGGATCACTGTGAGTTCCAGGCAGCCTGGCTACAAAGTGAGTTCAAGACCAGTCTGAGCTACATAGCAAGATCATCTAAAAAAACCGTTTTTTCCCTTTATCATGCAGAGTTGGTACATGTACATAACAGATCTTAATTCTTTTTAATTTCCCTCCTCTCACTAACCCTTCCCTCTCCAACTCTTAGTCCCTCAAAATTTAAAAGGAGCTGGGGATATAACTTAGTGCTTCCTGGGTTCAGTTCTTAGTACCAAAGTGGGGGAAAGAGGTCTGTTAAAAGCCATGTGTTATGTCCAGTGCCTAACCACCCTGGACAACATGAGACCCCCATCTCAAATAAAAAAGACCTCGTCCAAAGGTGGTTATTGGCCTGGGCGTGGTGGCACACAGCTGTAATCCCAGCACTCAGGAGGCTGAAGCAGGAGGATTGCTGTGAGTTCAAGGCCAACCTGGGCTACACTGTGAGTTCAGGACCAGCCTGAACTACATAGCGAGATCCTGTCTCAAAAACAAAAACAAAACAAAACAAAAATAACCCAAAAAAAGGAGTAGGAGAGAAACTGGCTCTGCAGAGCAACCTTGGGGTGAGTAAATAGAAAAAGAAGATTAAAAAAAAAAAAAAAAGAATAAGAGCAAAGATAAAAGTACGTACTGCACCTGGGAAACACAGCGTGGGCTATCATGGAAAGCTACGATAGCCATACAGATGTTCTTATTCTGGGTCTAAATTATACATGTGCCCTGGCTTAGAAAGAAATCTCATCACCCAGGAGTTAATCCATCCCTGATTAGGGTTTTGTTTTTTGTTTTTTTGTGAATTTTAGGGTCTCCCTATGTAGTTCAGGCTGGCCTCAAACTCACTACTGTATGTAACCCAGGTTGGCCTCAAACTCACAGCAATTCTTCTACCTCAGTATCCCAAGCGCTGGGATTACAGGCATGCACCACCACATCTGGCTTGATTAGGGGTGTTTTTGTGTGTTTTCGTTTGTTTGTTTGTTTGTCTGGGTACCGAGAATTGAACTCAGGGCCTTATGCTTGCCGGGCAGATGCTGTGCCGCTGAGCTATATCCCTGGCCCTGTTTTGTTTTGTTTTGTGGTACTGGGAATTGAACCCAGTACCTTCACACTGAACCACATCCCCAACCCTTTTTGATTCTTTATTTTGTGACGAAGTCTCACTAAGTCACTAAGTTCCGCAGGCTGACCTCAAATTTGTGATCCTCCTGCCTCAGCCTCCTGGAGTGCTGGGATTACAAGTATATACCACCCATGCCCCTGGCTTCTGGTTTTATTTAACCCTTTTTAAATCACTCATAAAAGTGCCGGGAAGACCGTGGGAGCCTCAGGGTAAGCACTTCAGCTTCCAGAGCAACAGGCTGTTAACTTTTTATAAAATCCTCAAAAGCATTTTAGCAACTCACGGCCTCTTCTGGCATTCCCATGTGCCTGGCATGAGCTGCTGAGCATGCAGACTGCAGACGGCTCTGTGGGCCCCCAGGCTGCCTGCCCCTGCCTGACCGCAGAGGTGGCAGACCCACAGGGCCTGCAGAGCCCAGCCTGACCATGCACGCGACCTGGGTCTGTGACTGGGCCACCTAGACAGGATCTTCCATGGGGTTTACGCTCAGCACCGCACACTTATGCAGTGTGCTCAGGTCCTGTGAAAATGGGGCCTGCAGACTGCAGCGATTAGGGAATTTACAGCAATTCTTGGACTCGCTGGCTAAGTTAGTGCGAGCCAGTTCTAATGCACAATGTGTTTGATGGGTCTGCCGTGCTTTCTGGATAGGTTAGTTAAGTAGCGCTGGGTTTCTCTTGCTAAAATTGAGCTCCTCTGAACAATGAGTGACTAAGGCTGTAATAAATCTCCATGTCCCAGAGGGCTTTGGGGTAAAGCAGTCTGGTTGAGAGGTGTTTTAATTAAAAAATAATTTCATCAAGACACTAGCAAGTCCTCGTGTGACTCATCCTGCACATTCACGCTCAGCTGCCCCAGGCAGGCTGCTTGCAGGGACCGCTGGAACAGGGCAGCGCTACCTCTGAGGCAGCCCTCCCAGGCGGGGCCAGCAGCAGGTGCTCTTGAGCCCCCGGGGAGGGGGATCTCAGAGGGGCTTGGGAGCAGGTAGGATGTAGGGCAGGTGCCCCAGGATGGCTTGGAAGTAGCAAGATTGAACACCTAGAGCCAGATTGACCCTGAGGTGGGGCAGGATCAGGGCCCTGGCTGTGCTTTTGGAACCAGCTCTTCCATAGCGTCTTTGGGTCCTTGGACACAGGGGCACTTGTCTCTTTGGATCATGATGATGTGTGCCCCTCTGCACTAGGCCCTCTGCTGTGGAGGAAGCATGGCAGGCCTTTGGGGTGGGTGACTGCAGCCTGTGTCCCAGCCTTGGAGTGGGGCAGCGAGGAGGTGGGAGATAGCAGCACCATGCTGCTGACAGGCCCCACTGGGAGCTGCCCACAGACGCCATGGTGTCCCGAAGCCCGTGTAGTGGACTGGATCTGTGATATCCAGGGAAGGAATCTCTTAGGTCCCCGGGCCCCACCCTGCTGCCCTTGACAAAGACAAATACCTTGCTGCTCAGGTGGCATCTGCCAGGTACTTCGACCATGAGCATTACCTTCTTGCTGTCAATAGTTAAGTCAATGGTCAATCCACAGATGACCCTGCCACTTGGGCACAGGGCGACCCAAGGGCCCCACCCCTCTGTGCTTCTCTGGCAGCCTGAGAGGTACTGGCCAGGGTGGAGCCACTGCCTGATCCCCTGGGCCCCCTGTCTGTGTTGTCGCATGCTCTGTGTGGCCTGCCAAGCCCTCCTGACATTGCCATCCCACAGGTAAGGTGCCTGGTGACGACTGCCCTCTGGTGTGGGGCCAGTGCTCCCACTGCTTCCACATGCACTGCATCCTCAAGTGGCTCAACGCGCAGCAGGTGCAGCAGCACTGCCCCATGTGCCGCCAGGAGTGGAAGTTCAAGGAGTAAGGTTCTCCTTCCTCCGGACGGCCCCTCAGAGCCCCTCCTCCCCGCGGGACACGCGTCTCTACAGGCGACAGTCCCCCTTGGGCTGTGACAGGGTTGAACCGAGGACTGGAGCCTCCTTTGTTCTTTTCCACCACAATGCTGACACTTTTATTCAATAAGTAAAGCTCATAAAAGCACCCGAACCTTGCTGGAGGCCTCTGGGTGTCTGTGTTCTTGACATATGGATGCAGCGTCTGGCTGCGGTGTGTTTTGATATGAAAACACTCATGAATAAACATCCCGGTGAGGCCCTCATCGGAGCGTGATCCATCACTTGGACAGGAGCCAGGATCAGATGGAAGAGCCCGGGGCAGGGCCCAGGGCATGTTGGTACTGGTGGAGGAGGAATGAGGAGGCCAGGCTGGGGCCCTGGGACCCTCCCTCACATCCTGGCAGAACACAGCTGACAGCTGTTCGTCATAGGCCTCCGGGCCAAAGGAAGATGTCCCTGAGCAGGCTGTCCTCATCCCCAGAAGGGCTGCAGAGACACCTGTGGCAGTCTGTTCTCCCAGTCCCTTGTACCTTGCTTGAGCTGCAGGCTGGCTGCAGTGTAGCTCGCAGCCAACACACATGCTGACACAGGTGACCTGCAGGCCCTGCGCCTCCCAGCTGCTGCCTGGCCTGTCCTCAGGACTGCAGGACAGGTGAGCGAGTGCAGAGGCGGCTTACAGTGGCACAGCACTGAGCCATGGGGTTAGAGAACAGATGGGAGGGCTCCTGTCACAGCCCACAGCTCCACCTGGCAGCTGATCCACACTTCAGGGCTGGGTCGCTGCTCCCCAGGGTCTGCCAGCCCCCAGTTGTGGGGAAGAGAGGAGCCTCCCAAGGACTGTCTCTCCCTAGGACACTTGGGGACTGGCACCAGCCCTTGGGAGTCAGGAAGGTTCACAGTTGAGGAGAGATGGGTATGACTTGAGTTTTGGGCTTCCTGGGGGCTGCAGAGAGATTTGTGGCTTTGGATTTTCCTGGGCTCACTGGGATCAGGTTTGCCCCAACGTCCAGGCCTGATTCTGACCTGTCTCCTGCCAGCCTGCCCTCCACTCTGCTGGGAACCTTCTCTAGGGAATATGCTCTTCTACATCGTTATCCTCTCAGAAGCATCTTCCCACGGGACAGGAAATGCCCGCGAGGGTCCAGCTTTCTCAGACTCACTTTTTTTTGTTTTGTTTTTTGAGACAGGCTCTTGCTATGTAATCCAGGCAGGCCTTGAACTCAAAGCAGTTCTCCTGCCTAAGCCTCCTGAGTGCTGGGATGACAGGCGGGCACTACGACGCCCAGCCTCAGGCTCACTTCTTAACCTTCCCAGCCACGCAGCTTGCCTCCTCACTTCCCTGCCACTTGGGTTCCTCCCATTTGCTATCCCTGGACTCCAGGTCAGTCCTTTTCTCAGGGCCAGCCCCACTCCCTCTCGTCACCTGCCAGACCCCAGGCACGCGGAGTCGCTCTGGAGGTCACAAGCCCGGGACTCATGCAGGCATGTGCACATCCTTGATTCCTGCCCTTTTCTGTTCTGTCTGCCTCCTCGAGGAAGTTGGGACCCCTGTAAGGGTCTCATCAGACCTCATAACCTCTCTCCAGCAGGCAGACCCAGGAGCTCCTGGGGGAGGGCCACCCCACCAGCCTTTGCACTTTTATCTCCCTGAGGACAGCCCTTCACCGCCCCTGCCACTGGCCCTGTTTAGACCCTGGGCTGACCTTGCCCTGGGCGTCGTCTCCATCCACATCGAGTGTTTGCTGATTGGGTACAGAGACGGCCCCAGAGGCAGACAGGTGGGAGATGCTCCGGGCTACCCATGCCTCCACCTGCCTTCCCTTGGTCTGGTTCTCCCGACCTCGGGCCTGGCCTTGCTAGTCTCCTAGGGGACCCCGCCAGTAATAAAGCCATGGGCACAAAACAGCTGATGGGTCCCATCCCCACCACGGACTTCCTGATGCCTCTGGCCTAGAAGCCTTGGGCCTGGGTCAGCTCCTCTTCGGGACGCCCTCGTGCCTCCTGAGCACGGTGCCGCCTGTGGCTTACTCTACAGCCTCGGGCGCACCGCAGACGGTGCGCGCTGCTGCTCGGGGTCAGGACCATTTAGTGCTGCCCGGCCAGCCCAGCTGGGCCGGACAGGCGGGGGGTCAGGGAGGCTCTGTGCGCCTGAGCACGGAGCGGGGGTCCCACCCAGCGCGGGGCTGCGCGCCGCTGACCCGTCCTCCCTCACGCACTGCACCGGGGCCCCGCCCCCGCGGCGTGGCGGATATAAGGCGCGGAGGACGCCGCCGCTTGCCTCCCGATGGCCCGGTGTGCGAAGCTGGTGGCGGGCACCCTGGCTCTGTGCCTTCTGCTGGGGCCTCCCGGCCTCGCATGGTACAAGCCGTCGGCAGGGCCCCGCCACTACTCGGTGGGCCGTGCTGCAGGGCTGCTGTCGGGCTTCCGCGGGGCTCCGTCTGCGCGGCGCTTCGAGCCCGTAGTTGGTTTGGGATCCCCACGCCCACGCCGAGCCGTCGTCCCCAGGGAGCTGCGCCCTGGCTTGTGGACCCTTGCGAGTGCGCGCGGGTGGCCCCCCATGGCGCTGTGCATCCAGGACGTCGCCCCGCACCTGCAAAACTGCGAGCAGCTCCATGATGACCGCGGGACCGTCCAGTGCACCGCCGACGTCTTCCTGTCGCTGCGCGCCGCAGACTGCCACCGCGCCTGAGCCTCGGACCCCAAGCCCAGACCCGGTCGGTGGGTGCCCCGAAGCCCACTGGCCCGCTCCCGGACACCCAGGCCCTGCCTCAGGGGATGGTGCCCCGCACCCTCCAACACCCCACCCCACCCCACCCCACCCCACTCCCGCCCGGCCTTCAGTAAATGGTTAAGTGGATAAAGGAGACGCGGAGCTGGTCTCCAGTGAGTTGCTGATTGGGGTGATGGGGCTTGGTGGGGGACAGGGGCTCAGACAAATGCAGCCCCCTAGTGGGTGCCTGGACCTACAAGCCTGAGCCCTCTGCTCCGTCCACCAGGAGCACACCTTCCTCTGTCCGGGCTGGCTGGCTGGGCCTTTCCTGGCCTCCCTCCTCCACAAAGCCAGAAGGGGGCCAGAACCCCAGATGCTGCACTGGGAGGGGCTCAGCTCAGTAGACCTCCTCCCTGGGTAACTGCCTCCAGGCGCCAGGCACGATTTCTGCTACGCAGTCCTTAACGCCCCCCCCAGGATCTCCAGGGGCACCAGTGACGCCATCACCCTTCCTGTGGAAGCTCCCGTGGGCCCCTGCCTTACCTGGCCCTCGGAGCCTCCTAACAGCCAAAGCTCCTGGGTCCCCTCCGTAGGCCCTGCCTGTGTTCCACTCTGTCCCTGACACCTGGCTTCCAGTGCCATCCCTGGGTTCCATCCCTTAGAAGCCTCCCCCAAGCACCTTTGATTACTGAGTGCAGAGCCACTGTGTGCAGCGAGTTGAGTGACCTGGACAGGGGCTTGCAGGCTGGGCCAGGCACCAGAGACAGCCCCGTGTGCCGACTGGGGTGAGGAGGGCAGGACCGCACCATGGGTCCTGGGCACCCCAGTGGGCACAAGCTTGGCTCAGCCTTCTCCCAAGCCTGGTAGCTCTGTCCCCCCCCCATTTAAGGGTTCTAGAGTCAGTGTCTCAAAGCCAATCAGCGGAGGCAGGAGCTGGGGTCTCTGACACCCCCCTTCCCCCACCCCTTCTGGCTGAGACCAAGGGTGGAGGCTCAGGGCAGGAGAGAGAGAGTTTGAAGGTCTGACCTCTGTCCCAGAGGTTCGGAGCCTGCCTGCAGGGTGCCCTTGTCCTCTACCAAGAGGCCACGGGTGGCTGGTCTTACCCTGCCTGTGTGGACACAGGATGACTCCTGGTCCCGTGTCCCACATGCTGCTGTAGTCCCCAGCCTGGGTCCAAGAGCAGCACACGTGGGTGCCAGCAGTGCCGGGGCTGGGCCTGCCCCCCCCCAGCCTGCAGCCAGGCAGGCCCTGTGCCCCTGCCATTACAGTCTACAGGGATTGGTGACCCCCTTGCTCCTGAACTTGGGGGCCCAAAGGGGAGAGGGTGAGGAAAGAACGAACAAGCCCAGCTGGGATGTGCGAGAGTGGACCTTACCTCAGGTTCCCACACTGCACCATGAGGCAGACTTCAAAGAAAAGGACAGGCCCATCTCCAGCCCCCCAGCTCCCCCAAGTGGCTCAGAGGCCAAAGGGACCCAGCATTCTTAAGTAGAGCTGGGGTTGAACACAGGCGCTTGCACACGCTAGGCAAGTGCAGCAGCAGTGGGCCATCCTCAGCACCATGCTCTTTGGAATGGTACAAGGACAACCAAATTGTTGCCTCCTTCATAGCCACCAGCAAGAGGCAAGTAGCCTGAGGTACCTGGGGCCCACTGTCACCACAGGGAGGGTGACAGTTCCCTGTTCCTTCCACAGGGCTGGGAACCAGACAGCACATCCCACCAAGCTTTATTCAGTTGCAATGAGTTACACCAGCCACTGAGGTACAGCACGGAGAACCAGAAGTCTGGAAGAGTGATGAGGCTGGACAGGTGGGCGGGGCAAATTCAAATCTTCCTGGAGCCAGGCAAGGGGCGCTGGGATGTGCTGCAGGGCAGAGTGTGCCCACTTGGGTGCAGCCAGCCCCAGGACAGCTCCCCAAGGCTGTCCCCTCTGTGCCCCCCATGAAAGCTGGGTGGACAGTCAGTACAGCCTCCAGGCAGGAGGGAGAGCATGACCACCCAAGATGGGGGAGCTGCAGCTGGAACCCAGTCAGCAGCAGACAGGAGCAGCACCCCTTGGGTCACAGGTACCCTCTGCTCGTTGTGCAGGCTGGGCTGCTCCTGTGTGGTGAGAGCCGGGGGCCTGCTGCAGGACAGGCACCTTGCAGGCAGGCAGGAGGAGCAGCCTCCATGCTGGCCCTTTGTGGCCAGCCAGGGTGATGCTGTGGCTTCCTTTAGAATTATGGGTGCTTAGATGCAGAAGCAGAGCAGAGTCGGCGCTGCAGTGCCCAGGCTCTCCAAGACAGTCCTAGGGATGGGCAGTCTACTCATCCTCCCCCACAGGGTGTGCCCCCTGTTGCCTCATGGCCTCCAGGAAGGCTAGCTCCTTGGCTTCTTTCTTCTGGTTTCGTGCCTCGTACTCTAACCTGGGGGGCCAGGCAGGGGTGAGCTAGGCCGGGGGACCTGTGGTCACTGGCAGGTACACATGCCCCTCAACTGGACCACCCCGAGTGGGGGTACCTGTTCTTGATGATCCTCTGCACAATAAGGTCTGTGGTGAGGTTGCTGCCGCTGTCGATCTGACGGAAGATGCCTCTTCTCTTGGGCTCCTAGGGGCCTCAAAAGGAGGGTGGAGATGATGCCCCTCCTGACCATTAAGCCTGCTTCCTCGTGCTTCGAGGATTTGCAGCAGCAAGAATGGCTGTGCTGTCTCCCAGAGGAAGGTGAGGCTCAGGAGCTTGTCAGCCCTGACCCAAGGACGGTCAGCGCAACCCACCTGGTAGGGATCAGACCCATCCCTGTCGGGTACGATCTCTGTCTTCCCATGACACACCAGGTCCACCTGGGGAGGCAAAGGGGTCAGGAGCCTTCCCCAGGGAAGCCACCACCACCAACACTGCCCAGGCAGGCCCTGGCCCTGGGTGCGCTGCTACCCGGTCCTCACCCCAGGGCCTCCTGGGAGCCCATGGCAGCACCATGTGCCCACCCCACAAGGAGCCTCACCTTGAAGTGACCCAGGAGCTCTGCTGTGACCGCATATGGCGCCCCAATCACCACTTCTGACACGTACTATGGGGACAGTAAGCAGAGGGGCTCACTTGGTCCCCACTTCTAGCAAGCCAGGGCTTGGAGGGTGCCAGGGGGACAGGCCCAGCACAGAGCCAAGGCTATAAGTAAGCCAACAAGGACAGGGCAGCATGGCTGGCCTGCAGGCCAGGGGATCCTCGGGCTCCTCAGTGTGGAAGGCCCTGCTCACCCGGCAGGCCAGCACGCTCAGCGTCCGCTCATGCAGGTTCATGATGGGGTAGTTCTTCCCCTTGTACCGGTTGACCTCCTACGGCCAGAGCGAGGTTGGCTCAGCTTGAGGACCTCAGGTGGACAAACTGCCCTCCCTCCCAGCTGTCCCTGGTGAGCAGAAATTGGGAAAGGTGGCCTCCTCATGGCAGCACCCAGACACAAGTCCTTAACCCCAGGAGAGAACCAGGCTCAGCCCCAGGGGGTCCCCTTTGCTTCCACAGGCCACCCGAGCCCACACTACTCCAGATTCCCCTCAAGGGCCTCTGTGACTGGTCAGCACCCTGGGTGCTGGGGAGCCAGAGGGTGGGCAGAGACCTGGTCAAAGTGCAGGCCGGCGATGACATAGGGCCTGTCTGCCAGCCTGTGCACCTTCTCCAGAAAGTCCACGTGTCCGATGTCTGTGCACAGGTTAAGAGGCAGGAACAGGCAGGGAGGGCAAGCAGCTCTGAACCCCGACAGCTCACTCCCATGGTCCTGCCACCATCCTCCCTGCTGATGGCTGTCCCTGTGCACCCAGCCCAGCCCCGAAGCTTGAGGGGTCCACAGCCCCAGCCCCACCACCAATCCACACGTGGGTATGGCACAGCAGAGGCCTACGGAGGATACGGAACAGGTCGAAGGCCCCAGCTACGTAGATGACGGTCTCCCCCGGCTGGGGTTCCTTTCCAGAAGCAAACTGGATGATCTTCTGAGATGTCTGTAGGAACTGGGACACCCCTGTCCAGGGGTTTCGCCCCCCAGGGCACTGCAGCCAAGAGAGGGAGGTGGTCAGCAGCAGAGGCCTAGCCACCACCACAAACATGACTGGCCCCAGATCAGCATGGTGCCCCACCACCAAAAGAAGTCTAAGGCTGGTGGGCATAGCCCTCTGCGGGACCCAGCATGCCAAGGCCACCATCTGGTCACCTGGGAGGAGCCTTCTGAGGAAAGTGTGTCCTCGGCAAGTGTTGGGTGAGGGGGCTATAAAGGGAGAGAGGGCCAGGCCACTTGGTTAGAGGCCGCCTGCATGTCTTCCCAGTTGGCCAGGCCTGGCAGTCAGTGCCTGGTCAGTGCTGGGAAGGAAGGGAGGCCGGAGAAGTGGGTGCAAGAGAGACCCGTGGCAGCAGGCATCGCTCCATTCCCCAGTGGCCACTCACCTTGCCAAAGCTGTCTGCATATTCACGGTACTCAGAGGACATCTCCTGTACACAGGGAAAAGGCACTGAGGGGCAGGGCAGGAAGACCCTGAGGGTGGATGGTGAGTGGAGCTCCCACCCTGCCTGTAATGACCTCGACCCAGGGACCCAGCTCTGTCCCTTCAGACTCACCTGGCTGCTGTGATGAGCCTTGGTCACCAGCAGCATGCGGCCCACAAGGTCTGTGGTAGATACACCCTGGGTGCGCTTGCATTCTCTGAGGGGCAGAGGTGGGGTTAGGGACTTTGCATCCTGGGCATACTAGCCAGGCTCTGCCTATAGCAGGCCCCACCTGAGGGACGCGACCCTCACCCTGCCCTAACACTGGTGTCTCTTCCCCACTCGGCTGCAAAGGAAAACCCAGATTAAGAGCAGGAGAAAGAGCATTGTGCTTTTTCCCTTAAAGAAACCACAGGAGCAAAGAACATGAAGATCGCTAGACCCCCATGTCTGACGTACCTAGGAGTGGCAGGCCAGACTCGGGGGCCCCCTCATGCCCGGATCCTACTCCATTGCACATTCTCTACCAAAGGAATTCCAGGCTGCACTGCCCCACACAGGAGCCACTGAAAACAGCGGGGTCTTTAAAGTTAATTAAAAGCAGCTCCTCAGAAGCACCAGCTGTCCCACAATGCTTAGCAGCTGCACCATAACAGCCAGTGACCATTAAGAATGCTACCATCTTTGCTATGCAGCTGGGCTGCCAGACCCAAACCCACAACAAGCACCTTCCTTGCCACAGCTGCCAGCCCTAGCCACGGGCCCAGATGCTCCTCTCACAGGCTACTGCAGAGCAGCCACGCATGAGCTGGGAGGGAACCCCATGCCTTGCTCTCTGAGTGAGGCTGCCTGGGGACTTACCTGTACCTTCCTGCCTGCTTCACTTCCTCATAAGTATCACGGCCATCTACGGTCAGTGTGATGTCATCTAGTGGGGCGACATGTACATAGAAATAAGGATTCTTAACCCAGAATCCTCCAGGGATCCAGGACCCTCTCCACCCCAGGCTGCTGCCACTAGCATCTGTGTGCTTGTTTCTGGGTAGGGACCCAGAGCTTTTTCAGATCCCCACCATCTCTGGATACCCCACCAGGAGGTCAGGGCCCAGGCCCAGCCCTTGTCCCCAAGTCCCGCCCACTCACTGCCATGAACACAGAAGTCACAGTTGTACTTGTCCAGTGTCTCCAGTGTGGTGACATAGGGAGCAGCAGCTACCACCTCATCTACCCACTTGATGGCCTGTACCATCTTGTATCTCTCTTCCTGGGTAAACACCGGAGGGCCCTTGTGCTTGGCGATCTCCTCTAGGGCCAGAGAAAAAAACAAGGACAGACAAGTGACCTCTAGCTGGCTTCCTCAGCAACCTGCTTCCCTGTACTGACCAGGTCTGTGACCACGCAGGTGGGCATGTGGTGGGCAGCCAGCCACTATCAATGGGCCCTCAGCCCACGGGCCAGGACCACATGTAAGTGGCTACTGCTTGTCCTCTGGCCAGCACAGATGCTCAGAGCCTCTGCTGGGTAATAGGATGGCCCCTTGACCCAGGATAGGTGCCAGTCCCTGTAGGCCTTGGGAGCCAGGTCAGAGCTGGAAGGGAACGGGCAGCAGAGTCGGAGAGACTTGGTCCAGCGACAGCATTGCACATGGCCTCGACGGCACCCTCAGCTGGGGCCAGGCTGAGCCTAGCTTGCTAAGCTCTCACTCACAGTATGTTCTAGGGAGGGATGCCGGGGCCTGCCCTGCCCACCCCCAGGTCCTACAGGCTTTTCGTCAGCTGGGGCGGCCCCAGGAGGACTGTGGGGTGATGGGTGGGCACAGCAGCGCACACCTTACCGTCAGTGTGCACACCCACAATGAGGTAGTCGCCCATAGCCCGTGCCTGGCGCAGCTGGTTGGAGTGGCCATAATGCACCATGTCATAGCTGTGGGAACGGAGAGAACAGACAAGTACTGTAGCAAGGAGGGCAGGGACTAGGAGGCCCTGTGACAGGGTGCGGCTTTGCTCTTTCAGGACTACTTTTGGAAGTCCTTGGAGAATCATCACTTGGAACTGCTCCCATGACCCAGCCCATCCTAGCCTTTCAGAGGGAGGTGGGTACTTAGCCGTCCTTGACCCCAGATCTTTGGCCTGAGAGCAGGCTGCTGGCAGTGCCAGGTCTAGCAAAGGTGCAGTGTGCCGGGACAAGGCCTGATGAGGTCCTCAGGGCTGGCAAGATGCCAGAACCAACTCGCCCACTGGGAGCTGCATGGCCATTTCCAATGCTTTACATCCTCTCTCTCCTTGTCCCCTCCCACCACCGAATACAAAATGCTCTGGTCAGTCACTTTAAAATAAACCAAGTGAACAGTCCAGTCAGTCCCTGGGGTCAACATAAAACAAACAAACAAACAAAAACAATCACAAAACAAGGGCCTGGGAGTTACTGGCTTTGAAAATCCCGTTTTCCTTGCCCATGGCCTGGCTTAGCTTTCTAGGTGCATAACTGCTTCTGTCACCTGGATCAGGCCACAAGCCCTTTCCATGGGCATTCTCGTGTGCACTAGTAACAGCCAGAGCACTTCTCTGTGGACCAATCCTGTGCTCTGCTGCGACCCCTTTCACTCCCACCACAGTGCAGGGGGCCTGTTATGGGTTGTGTCTAGATGTCCCTCAAAGCCTCATATGGGGTCATAGGGTTTTTTCAGAGGTGACTGAATCCAGAGTGTGTGACTGATTCCTAGTGCTATGTTGGGATTAAGGGTGGGTGATTGATGGATCAGTCCACTGATTGGATTGGCACTGCCCTAATCCTGGCAGACTGGATAAAATGTAAGGGGCAGAAAGAGGCTTGTCTTGCTCTCCTTACTTTTGCTGTCTCCCGCCACCAGGAACGGTTACCCCTCTGCCACGTGCCACCCTGCCTTGGAGCCAGCTGATTGTGGACTGAAACCTCTACAAACTGAACTAAATAAACTTTTCCTCCCTTAACCTTAGGCATCCAGTATTTTGTCTCAGCAAAAAGAAAAGTTAACTAAGACAAGGCCCCACCAGACAAGAGTGAAGTGTGGCCAATCTAGATAGGCTGCATTAGACGTGAACACATAGCAGGGAAAGGAGGGTGGTGGAAAGTCCAGGTACTGTGGCCCCCAGTCAGGGCCAAGGTCAGAGTCCACTGACATGAAGCCACATTCCTGTTCCCAAGGCGACTCAGATGCAAAAAAGGACAAAGTCCTGCCTCCTCCCCTCCAAGCCCCCATGGGCTGACCAGTCCTGTTCCGTCCCCACTTCCGTCAGTTACCGCACATGAAGGAATGAAGGGGGCAGCAAGTTACTAGAAGAGTTCACTTTTCCCTCTACTTGTTTACAGCCCTCAACTTTTCTGACATCAATGCCCTCGCTCAACTTGCCAGAGAAGCCTACCGAATCCCAGCCCCGCCGAGGCCCGGTGGCCTGTGCATCCCACCACCCCCGGGACCCCTGCTGTCCGTCCTCAGGAAGCACCTCGCCCTTCTTGGAGGACACTGCCGGCGGCTCCGGCAACTGCATGCTTCGCTCCCTCGGAGCGACCAGACGACTAGCTGGTCTCGTGCGGCCCAGAGTCCCAAGTCCCAAGCCCCGAGCCCCGGAAGGTCCTGGGCCCATGGGCACCGCTGCGGAGCCGCGGGGGTGCGTCTCGAGGAGCCCCGGGGCCAACTCCCTCGCCCCGGCCAGGGTCGACCAAGGCACGGAGTCGGGCCCAGGACAACGGCCGGCACGTGACCCCGGGAGGCGGCCGCCCGCCGCCGCTGCCCCGCTCACCAGCCATCGCACCACACGCGCACGGCGCTCCTGCCCGCTGGACCCGGCCGCCCGGCGTCATCCGCTGTCCCGTGCCCGTTCCGGATCATAGTCCCACGGTGGCAGCGCGGCCACGGAGCTCCGGAAACTCCGAGCACCGCGGCCCCGCCCGGCTCGAGAGCCCGCACGAGCCGTCACGCGGGCCTCACCAGCCGCGCGGGGCCAATGGCGTGTGCCGCCCGCTCTGAGCTTCGCCTCGCCCGCCGTGGCCCCCGCCCCTCCGCCCACCGCCCTCGGCCAATGACACGTCCCGCCGGCCTAAAAGCCACACCCCTTCCGCCCGCAGCCAATGCGGAGTGCCGCCAGCCCAGTCCCTCCCCCGCCGGGCCCCGCCCCCACCTTGTAATTGGTGGTCAGGCAGGGCGGGACAGCGCGAGGGTGCCGCCCGCCGCCCCCTTAGGAACCGCGGTGCGCAGACCCCCAGGGACGCCCCAGGTGCGCAGAACAGCAGCCACTCGGACAGGAAGTCAGTGCAGAGACGTTTAATAAGGAAGGAATTCTGCTCGGAGCAGAGGCTCAGAATCGCCGCTCTGCTGCACACCCAACACAGAGAAAGGTTTCCATAAAGTTAACACATTAGTAAGAAGTAGCAGAAATAGAGGAGGCCCTGAGAGTAGCTGGGTGAGTGAGGTAAGGCAGCTGTGGGCTCCTCTGCCAGCCAGGCCCAGAACCTGAGCTCTGTTCTCACAGAAAGGCCTGCTGCCGCCCCTTGGTATAGAGAAGGTGCCCTCGGGCGTCAAGCCCACACTGGGGGGACCATAACAGTGCAAGGGGCTTCCCCACGGGACAAATGGCTAAAAATGTCAGGGTGAAATGTCACCCAGGAGCTCACACTAGGCTTCGTGAGGACAAGCTGGCCTTCGCAGTGACACTTGCCCCTGAATAAAAGTTCCAGCCATTTTCAAAGTGCCAATTGTTGTTCTTTGTCAACACCAGGTTATGTCGCTTTCTTCCTCTTTGCACGTTTGGCACAGCCCCTGCCAAACCAGCCCCCTAGGATGGCTGCTGAGCTAAGTGGGGTGCTCCGGTCCTCAGGTGAGACCTCCTCTCTGTTTCTGCATAGTGACTTGCGACTGTGGCTGCCTTCTTCACCAGCACGCAGGGGAGTTGCCATGGAGAAGATGGGGTCCTGCCACCTACCAAAAAGGGAAAGCGGCATCAGGTGGACCTGGAGGTGCGCAGTCACAACCCACCCCAGCATGGGGAAAGCTGTCTGAGGAGGTCACCTGCCCTCCTGACCCCTCCCTCCCTGTGTCCTAGCTGTGGCTGTTACCAAGCTACAGAAGAGCTGCAGGAGAGGTAACCTCCTTGGGTGGCAACTCACAGGCCAGTACCTGCCCTTGCTGGCCTCCTCAGAACTCAGTGTCTCATCCACAGTGCAGGCATAGAGTAGGGTGGCTGCAGTCCAGGCCACCTCCGTCTCCAAGGGTGAATCACTAGCAACCCTGGGCCCCACCTTTCACCCATATGGCCAGGGGCAGGTAGACCAGACCCTCTTCCCCCTTCCCAGACTGCGTGATGGAGGGAGGGAAGGCCAGCTGACTAGGGAGGCGTGGCCTACAGACTACACTGTGAAGGAATCACGTGTCTGAGATGTAGAACCACAGATTATAAACATAAGATACAGATATGCACTGATAAAATGAACTAAGTTAATGTAAAAAAGAAAAAAAAATACAGGACACGATAGGCCCACATCACAGAACACCACAAACATAACATACAAGAATTGCCAGGCCCAGAGGTGAAGGGATCCTTAATTTCTTGAACCCTTTGATTAAAAGAAGTTATTGATTTCCCCTATAAGACCCTGAAAATTCACAGAGAAAGAAAGTGTAAACTTTTTACTCAATACATACACCAAGTGTAAATTATCACAAATTCTGAATTAAGACATTTTTTTAAGCTTCCCCCAAATATGCCAACTCCCAAAACCAAGGACACTGAGAGTCTGTCTGACCAGAGTTGCCGAGTTCTCATCCCCTCAAGGCCTCCTTCCATCCAGGTTTGTCTGACAGGCCAACGAGAATGTCGTGTAGGAATGTACTGGCCATCCCCTCTCCCTGCAGGGCTTCTGGGCACAGCAGCCAGGCAGAAGTGTGTGTGTATGGAGCCCGGCCTCAGCCAGCCATGGAGGCCAGTCCCTCTGCTGCCACCACGCTTCAGTCACACCTCAGCACGCACAACACCTCAAAGCTTCCTCCACACTCCGCTCACAGGAGCAGACAGACACGGCCCACCACACAGAGGGGCAGGGATGTGGCAGTGACGCGGCTACATCCACTCACCTGTTGTAGAGGGGGACCTCTAAGCCCAGTTCGTCCATGAGGAGCCGCATGACATCATCACACTTCCCATGAAGCTTCAGGGCAGCCCAGTCGTCCTTTGGAGTCCACTGATGACAGGAAAGGTGAGTGAGGCCAAACCTGAGTTCTTACCAGAGGCCTGTCAGCCTTGACTCACTGGCTCAGGGTGCACTTCCCACAAGCCCACTTGGGCCTGTACTAGACCTTCAAGGTCCACGAATGTGCCACATCCCCGATTCTTCTGATCTAAGGCCCAGGTCTAAGAGCACAGATGTTAGCACCCAAGTTACCTGCAAGTTCACAATGTAGAGCTTGGGCCGCCGGCTGGGGGGCTTGGTCATGCACCAGAGACGGGGATACTTCTTTAGAACCTGGAGGGTGGATGGACAGACAGACACAGCACATGCAGAGAATGAGGCTGGATAAATGAATCAAACGCCAACTGGATGGATTTGGGCAGGTAGGGGTGGTAACAATCTTACTTCCCGGGGAGCTCACGGTGTCATCGGCGCATACCTTCAAGCTGGACCCTAAACACAGGATCGTGTCTGCTTTGCTGGCAGCCTCCGTTGCCGCCTCCCAGTTCAGAGGCTGCCCCAATGTTCCCCTCTCCCCAAAGTGCACAATGGTGTCTCGGAGCTGAGCCCCGCACTTGTGGCACGTCCGGCCTGTCTGGTGTCGGTGGAGCGCGGTGCGTTCTGTCACATCAAACACGCGCACGTACTCCCTGTTGGGGATGCAGGAGGTGCAGACCTAAGGACAAGAGGGCACAGTGAGTGGGACTCACCCGCTGCCCAGGCCCTTTGTCCCCTCAGGACTGCTCACTTCAATGTACATGTTCCCGTGGAGCTCCGAGATGGCTGTGCGCGGCAGCCCACTTCGCAGGTGGAGCCCGTCACAGTTCTGAGACACCACGTGTTGCACCTGGAAGGCAGACATGGTAGCAGTCAGGAAGGGGGTGGCCAAGAGCTCCCAAGACCAAGGGCCACCGTAACCCCGCAAAAAGCCTCAGAAAGTAAAGCACATGGCAGGTGTATCCCCCGGAAGCAGGAGAGTCCTGTGGTGGGGAGGTGGGCACCATGTTCTTCCCCTGAGTGACTAGGACAACAAAGGTCTGTATTGTCCCTACCAGGCTGGGGAGCAGCTGTGCACTTAGGTGAGGGCAGACATGGCTACTCCGCCCCAGATTCATGCCCTCTTGGGTCATTCTATTTCAGGTTGCCAAGGGCCCAGGCAGGTCTACTCCTCCTCACGTGGTGCTCCGGAGGATGTCTCTGGAGGTTTCTGAGAAGCCACCCTTGTAGCTAGGGCCATTTCAAAGGCCCCTGGGGCAATGCAAGAGAAGCTGGAGGTTGGCTCAGAAGAAAAGGGCTTAGGACAGGGGCTGCCCTTTCTTCTTGGAGAAGCATAGTAGAATCAAACAGGAGTCTGACCCACTGTGGATTGGTCACTCCTCACAGCTGAATGGCACCGAGGTGGGGTTCTGGGTTCCAGGCCTGTTGGATATGCCAGCCACAGTGTTCTTACCAGCTTTTGCTCATGCAAACACATGATGCTCATGTGGGTGAGGGTGGGCTCGGCCTCACTCAGGTCAGCAGCACTGCTAGGCAGAAGGGAAAGCAGGGGTGAAGGAGCAGCTACTCAGGCCCACATGGCCAGTTCCACCATGCGGGAAGGCTGCCGGGCTGCTCACCTCACACTTCTCCCTTTTTGAAGCAGCGTCCACACTCCATTCGGGCCCCGGTAATCTGGGATAGAGGCCGCCTACATATTCAGAAAAAAAGATAGCCCAGTCAAAGGGCATCTCTGCTGGGACTGGCAATATTCCCTAAAATGGAACACGTCGTATTCCAGCCTGGCCCACAGACTGGTCTATTCTTTCTACAGCTGACCTGCTTGTTCCCAAAATGGAGCGTGCCCTGCTACAGCCCCTTCTTTCCACCTAACTCCCCCTACCACGTGGCCCAGATCACCCTTCCAGGTGCCATGGAGCCCTGACACCCCCTTGCCCAGCCTCTCTAGCACTGAGTACAAACCTGGGCTCTGTAGCCACATTTGTTCCCCACATTGAAGAGGATTGGCCAGATTCATGTGTGTCCCCAGGGCCAGGCTCAGCGCTCAAGAAATGTTTAGCCAGCAAGCCCCTCGGTAGGAGCACTCCTCCCTCCAAATTCTTTTTATCCTGAAGCTCTATAGTTCCTATTCCACCTTAACACCCATATGACAGCCTCTCTACCAGGTAAACATTATCTAATTTACCAAGTTTCTAACCCAGTGAAACTAACCAATACCCAAGAAAAGGAAGCAGAGAAAGTATTCAGGATGTAGGCATTCTGCATTTCCTTCTGGCTCCTCACTGTTGCTTAAGCTCAGAAAAATACCCACCCTGACCAGTGATTTGACTGTCATACTCAAGAGAAGAACCTCAAACAGTAAAGCTCCAATCAAACTGACCAGCCACTCCTGTATCTGTCACTGCAAGCTTTGCAAAAGGCCATGTTACTGTTGTTAAACTATCACATGACTGGATTTTACATTTGGCTGTGCACAGGGGGGCCCGAGACGCTCCAGCTCCAGGTATTTGAGTTAGAACAGTGAATGCACCTTACACATTCTTGCTACTGGGCCTCTGTTGTTACCTGTTTGGAGTGCCTCATGTCCACCTTCACCTGTAAATCTTACACCTTCAAGGCCCTGACTCAATGCCACCTCCCTCAGCAAGCTCATAGGAAAGGGCTTCCCAGCTTTGAATACAGTGTCCATCATTTCCATCTTTGTTTTTGGCTTTGAGATAGGATCTTGCTGTGTGGCGCAGGCTGGCCTTGAACTTGAGATCTTCCCACTTTAACCTCTGGAACATCTGGGATTACAGGCATGAGTCACCATGCCCACCTTTCAGAGTATATCTGGAATTACGTGATAGTAACCTCAGAGTTATCTTTGCATTATGCTTACTTTGTGTGATTATTTTCACCAAAGAGCTTTCTTTTTTTAAGTACCAGGGATTGAACCCAGGATCTCATGCACGTCCTCCCTAGACTTTTATTTTGATACAAGATCTTGCTCAGTTGCCTGGGTTGGCCTCCACCTTTTGATCCTCCTGCCTCAGTCTCCCAAGTAGCTGGGATTACACGTGTGGATCATCATGCCCAGTTACTTAAGGGCTTCTTTCTTCTTCTTCTTTTTTTTTTGGGGGGGGGCCGGGAATCAAACACAGGATCTCGTGCTTGCCAGGCAGGCGCCGTGCAGCTGAGCTATATCCCCGGCCCCAGGGCTTCTTTCTTGAGAGCAGACATCACTTAGTGTGTACCTCTGTTGGGCCTACATCTGGCTAACACTCCGTATTCACCTGTCAGATCACAAGGGTGATGCACCTGTCACACTTTCAAAGCTAATTATGTCCCACAGACCCAGGATAGCTTCTTAAGAGAAAAATCCAGACCATTTCTCTTCTTTACCAGGTGTATTCTGATTCTGTCTTGTTTTCTACTTACCTTCCTTCAATGTGGGGGAAAGGACAGTAAGTGGGGAATCGGGAAATGAAAATCCTGAAGGTTAGCTCTGTCCACATAACCTGGTCAATCCACTGTTCTCAACTTTAAGAGAGGGGCCAGCAAGCAGTTACTACACTGTTTCCATCTCTGTTCCTTGTCTTTAACTGACTGACACATATAGGTCAAGCATTTTTAAAGTCTTTGCCTTAATTAAGTTTTGAGTCTTTTCGCGTATCTTTGAGGAAGGAAGACACCCTAGAGTTGCTTTATTTATTCGTTTATTTATTTATTTTTAGAGTTCCTTCAAAGATGAGTGAGTCTAGTACTGGATTCTGTCCCAGGTCAGTCTCCCAGAAGGGGGCGCCCCACACCCACCTGGCCTGGCCCTCCTGCCACGATCTGCCCGCCCCTCCTTACCTACCGTACTGATGCCGGCGCCTGTGTAGACCACCAAGTATTTGGCGTTCCGGACGGCGCTGGCCAGCTCCCGGACCTTTCTCCGCAGCTCCTCAGGGTCATCGCACACCTGCCAGGAGCCGGGGCTGGTCATCCTGCCTGCCCCTCCCTCCGCCCCTCCCGAGCAGCCGCACCGGACTTACCTCTTCCTGCCGCCGCTTCAGGCCCTCACGCCGCCGGCTCCGGCCCTGCAGCTCCGTCACTAGGTCCTCACTCTCGGCCAGCAGCCGGCCCTCCTCAGCGCTGCGCTCCGCCGCCGCTTTCCTCAGGATGCGTGACACCTGCGGGCGGGCAGGCAGGTAGTGAGCGACAGCGTGGGCACGAGTGGGCGTGAGGCTGGCGACGACGTACCTGGCGAAGACGCTCCCGCTGCTGCTCCTCCCGCAGCCTCCGGACTCGCTCCGCCGCCTTGCGCTCCGAGCGGCTCAGACCGCCGGCTGCCATCACACTCGGACCGCGCTTCCGGCTTCCGTCTCGCCCGGCAGGCACGCATGCGCATGCGTGCGTCAAGCCCACCCCGCCCCTTCCTGCTCCTCGCCCGCTGCTTCCGGCCCCTCACCCCGCGCACCGCTCCAAAGCAGCACTTGCAGATCTGTTTAAAAGGCGTTTATTGATCATATACAAAATAAAGAAAACCTTATATATCACAAACATACACTATATACAGCAATAAATACCCGGGGGGGGGTCAGACCGAGCGCCGCCCCTCCTGGACAATAATTTAGCAATAATAAATACTGCGCAGGGCTCAAGTGGGCAGCAAGGCGGCTGCCCTGAGGCCAGGCCCTTGGCCACCCTACACTGCTGCGGGGTCCCAGGCCTCACCCCTCACAGCCAGAGCCCACCATGCCTCACTCAGATCTTCAACGATCCCCCACCCCACCCCAGCAGATCCCAGGCTTCCCTGGCTCAGCCCTCAGCTGAACTCTGCTTGGACACACCTCAACAGAAAGAGACCAACAGAGTGGGACAGGATAGCCCTTGTCCTGTTGCCCTAAGCTGCCAGGAGAAGGCTTTCTGTACCCACTCCCGTTTGGTTAAAGGCTTCAGGGACTAGCAGATGGAGGGAACAGGAGGAAGGGCAGGGCTGGAACATGAGGCTGCTGGTGGGGTTAAGAGCCCAACTACGGTCACCAAAAACAGGTCTCACAGCTCATTGGAACATTTATACTCCATCTCAGACTGGAGGCACACCCGTATCAACGTGGCTGTTCCAGGGGTGCGGTAGAAATGTATGTGGCTGGCCCAGCAGGTACAGTACACGCCTAGGTCATGCAGGCCAGAAGCAAGGCAGGCCATGGGAAGCTTGGGCACCCCCCTGCCTGTGTGCCACTGATGATGTTCTCTGCTCTCCACAACTGCTCCAAAACCAAACACCCAACAGGAAAGCAAAAACATGCCAAGAAGAATTATTCAGTGGCTTCTGGGGGAAAAAGTCGTTAATGTGTTGGTTCCTTTCACCAAACCACAGCCTAAAAAAGTAACTCACAAGATCCCAAGCGGAAATGGTGCAGCAGGCTTTGGCTCAGGCTTCCCAGCTATAGATGGGAGCTTTGGCCAAGTGGCCACTCCAGAGAGGAAGGCAGCAGAGGTGTGGCCTGCTGTAGCCTATCAAAGCTGTAAGCCCAGGCACTGACCACTGAGGCTACTGACAGTCATGGACGAGCGCACAGACCTCAAGAGCGGACCAAGGGCAGCCTACAGAGAGGCCTGGTGCTAGCAGAAAACCCTGCACACCACACAGAGCAGCCACAGAGCACCTAAACTGATAGTAGCGCCACCCTGTAGCAGCAGGCAAGGACCACAGGGAGGGTGCCCTAGGGCCATACTCTTTGGCAAGAGCTGACCTGTTCACTCTGGGTTTTTTCTCTGAAATCTGAGTGTATATTTGAAGATGAGAGGATAAGGGGCAAAAAGTCAAGGTGGGAGGGAAGACACACACTATGATTGACTTAGCGGACATGTTTGGGAGACCTGGCCTTAGCCAAAGCCCTCAATTCGCTGTGTCAGAAAGGTTGAGAGATGAAAGTAGACCACAGTACCCTCACAGCAGGAAAACTGAATTAACAGGGATCAGAAAAACAGCTAAAGCTGGGGGTGGTGGCGCACACCTGTAATCCCAGCACTCGGGAGGCTGAGGGAGGAGGATCGCTGTGAGTTCAAGGCCAGCCTGGCCTACACAGTGAGTTCAAGGCCAACCTGGACTACAGAGCGAGCACCCTGTCTCAAAAAAAAAAAAGACAGCTAACAGTCAGATGTGGACACAGGATCTACTGTCAATGAATCAAGATGGCAGCAAAGGGGTGAAGTGGCCCTGCAGGGCTGGCTTGACAAGGAGCCGATATATTCCCCAACCCAAGGAACAGTTGCTCCAAATCCAAAAACCATGAAAGGGAGCATGGCCTTACCAACTAGAGAAGGTTCTGTAAACTTAACCAAGATCTGCACCTCCTGTCACCCAGCCCCAGCCTCCTCATCACCACACCCCCGGGCGCGCTGGTCTGCACCTGAGGGCATACTCACTGAGGCAGCACCACCTGGGCAGGTCCAAAGGTGCCCCCCCCCTTCTTTAGGGACAGCATGATCCATTCTCACTCTGTACTGCCACACAGCCAACACTAGCAACTCACATCTGGACTCCAGTTATATAACCCCGCGGAGGAAAAGGATAATGCCAACAGACAACTTCCCTTCGCAGTGGCCTCAGATACCAATGGGAGGGTCTGACCACCTTGAGCAAGAGGAGCCTGTCAAGGCACCAGGGCCTACAGATGCTCAGCTCCCATCACATGACATGCAGGTCAAACTCAATGAAAATCCTGCTGTCCATGAGATGAAGCCCTGTTAGGCCATAGTCTTTTCTCTCACCAGCCCATATTTCTGTGCTTTTCAAGGTCCAGGGTCCCCCAAAGAAGATGCCAGCAACTCTGGCAAGAGCCCAAGGTCCATGTGGCTAGAGACCAGGTTGTAGCCTCTTTCAGGTGGGCACATGAACACCCACCCAGGCCACATGCCCATGAGGAGCTTCCTGTGCCAACCCTGGAAGGAAGCTGGGAGCCTTTACCAGGGAGCTGGAATGGGGAGGTGGCCTCGGACTCTGCAGGAAGCACCTCCAAGTTGAGCAGCAGGGCCCTGGAAGACAGATTCCAAAGGGAGGCGGAAGGAGGTCCCAGAGCAAAGAGGTGCTAGCATGGACCAGCAGAGAAGAAACAGGCCTGGCTCTGGAGTCACAGCCCTTGTCTGGGACTGGTGAAGCCATCCAGGACTTCACAGTGAGGCAGGGGAGGAAGGGGCTGCCCTTAACAGGGCCCCTGACCAATCTGCATGGGAAGCAACACCCCATATAGCATGGAAACAGTTTAGGATAAATGAATGGTGGGACTCAAAACCCACAAGATGGGCCCTGGGAGTCCTGCCTGTGGCTCCTCATGAAGCCTATATGAACACAGCTGAGGCAGAAGGAAGACAGCCAGGGACAGCTTAGCTATGACCTTGTGGGCACCCACAGTGAACTCTTGGTCCCTGCATCACCACCACCCAGGGCCAGAGGTGGTGGATGTGGAAGAAGTGCAGGGACCCCAGATGGCCCCTCAGTTTCACCATACCCTGCTACAGGATCAGCCCAAGCTCCAGACACACACAGGAAACCAGAGCTCAGCAGGGGTAGGAGTGGCAGAGGCCCATGGCACACCAGCTGGGAACAGGGCAGGCGCTGAAAGCAGAAGCTGGGCTGCTGGGCACAGACCCCCCACACTGATGGAGCAGGTGCTGCCTAAGACCCAGCCCAGCTCGGGTCTGGCAAGCCAGCAGAAGAAATACAACCAAATCCAAAAACAAACACAGGAGAACACACAAGAAGGGACAGCCACAGGTCAAAGGTCACCAGAAGCACCAGCACTTCACGGCTGCACAAAACCTCACCAGGCACGGACGACACCACGGCACCACCACGGCACCGGCAAGAGACGGAAGCAGGAAGGGCAGAAGAGTAAGTCACTTTCGGTACAATTGCAAAAGATATCAAAGAGGGTGCCTCCGGTTGGCTCGCGGCTTGGCTTTTTTTTTTCTTTTTTGTCTTTTTTTAAACTAAGTTTTATAAATAATGTCTGATAACTCTGTGTATATAAAAACTAAACTCCAACAGCCACAAAGAGTTGTCCATAAGTTTACAAGAAAGGGATTTTTTTTTCTTTTTTTAAACTAGCAAAGTTTCTATTATACTTTCTTCCCTTTTCCATTTATATGGTCAAATGTTGTTTTTTTAAAAGACAATTTTATAAATACTCTGCAGCTCTTTTTTTCTCTTTAGCTCTTAAACATATAATTTAATAACTTCATAAAAGGAACTTTTCTTTTAAATAAAGGGCTATATAACCACACAAATAGGTCATGTAAACAGTGACACAGGACCCATCGCAGGACACACTGACACACCTCTACACATACAGCCAGTGATTTGGTCTTGTTCAGTGCACCACACCAGGGCCAAACGCTGTGGCCCCTGCCACAGCACCCGCCGAGCCCAGGCTGGTGGCTCACCTGTCCTGGGCCCTCAAGGGCATCCCACGCCTCAGAGTAGAGCCCATCTCTTCCAGCTGGGCTGAGCTGAGCTGCCTGGCTGGGTCTGAAGAGAGAACCCCTCCAGTCCCATCCTAGCCCAGCAGCCTGTGGGGTCTGCGGGCATGCAGAAGAGGAGGGCAGACCTGAGGCCCAGTGCACTTGCTCACTTGCTCTCGGTCTCTCCCTCATCCATTCCCACAGTGCCCACCCCGGACTCCTAGCCCGCATAGCCTTGGTACAAAGAGCGTTGGGGCAACCCAACATCACTGCCAAACTGACCAATCCCAACGTACAAAACACACGCACGACAACGATGAGATCAAAGGGGCTCAGCCCGGCCCCCCTGGGGTGCAGGTTGTGCTTTGCAGGGAAGGGAGGATGGGAAAGGAGGAGAGGAAGAAAAAAGAGGAGGAAGAGGGACAGGGCTGCCCACTTTGCCATGCGCCTAGTGGCCCCTCGAAGAACTGCCCAGCGATAGCACGTATCCCTAAGACCGGGCGTCCGTCTTGGACTTTACTATTGTGATGACGCTGGTGGCAGCCACCTTGCCAGGGACCAAGGGCCCCAGGCCGGCAGCAAGGGGGCCCCGAGCTGGGGCCACAGGGCTTCGGGCCACGGTCCTGGCAAAGCTCTGCAGGGCCTCATACTTGGAACGCAGGGCGTCGAGCTCCAGCTTCATGCTGGCATTCTCAGAGGCTAGCTTCTCCACCTCCTGCTGCAGCTCCGCCTTCTGCTTCTCCAGCTCCTCCTTCTGGGTCACCCGTTTGACGCGGCAGCTGGCTGCGTACCCACGGTTCTTGAGAGTGCGCCGGCGCTGCTTCAGCTGGATGATCTCCTCCTTGGATAGGCCCCGCAGGTGCTGATTTAGCTCACGCACCGACATGGTCACCAGCTCCTCATCCGTCAGGCTGGTGCCATTCTCGCCAGGCTCCCGCTTCACCTGGGGTGCCGTAATGCACAGGGTCATGGCAGAGCTGGGACACCCATCCTCACACTGTCCTAGCCCCAGCTTCCCCATCCCTGCCCGCTCACCTTCAAGGCCTTGCTTCCTTTATTAGGGGTCGTCATAACCTGGGGGCGCAATGAGCAGGCACTCTGCAAGACACAGAGCAGTGGTCAGGACCTAGCAGTCATCCCAGCCCTGCCCTCCCCAGTCACGTGGGGACCTGCACACTCCCTCTCACCTCACCAGGGACCCTGCTGCCCAGGTGCCCAGCCCCCAGAGGCTCAACCATCACCTGCCCATGCCCCTGATACCTGATGAGTACAGCCTTTGAGCCTTGCCTCTCCTCCGGGCTCCTCCACAGCCCTGCCCCTAGACAGCCAGGTGGGAGGTCAGGGAGATGTGATGGGGGAAGGGGAACTGAAGGCCGACAGAGGCAGGGGCTAGACAAAGGGGCGGGGAAGAGATTAGAGAAGCCTCGGGAGGGGCAGGCTTAGAAGGAAGCAGAGCTTTAAAAATAACCCCAGTGCTGCCCCAGAGCTCACTGTTCTGGCGAGTCACGCTGACTCAGCACATTGCCTCCCTCCCCCTCCCACCCCATGCCGTTCAGGGCCAGCCAACAGCGCCCCAGGAGACTGGAGCCAGTGGCAGGTGAGGGCCAGCCAGTGACCCTGTGCTGTGTATCCAGGGTCCTACCTCCTACAGCTGCCTCCCCTGAAGTGGCTGGGACAAAGCCCCTCCTCCCTCTAGGGTTTAAGGGCTTGTCCCTCTGGAGATCTGGGGAGTCCTGATTCTCCCAGAGACTCCTGAGGTCAGAAGTGAGTCTTCCAGCAAGCTCTGGCTCCATCTGCACGCTGGGTGGGAGTCCCCACCTTCCAGCTAGGAGGAGCTGACCTGAGGCCCCTCCAGCCCTTCTTGTCTACCTCCTCCAGGATGGTGTAACCATTCTGTGGCTTTGGGTTGCAGCATCCTGTGCCCCTGCCCCACCCCACTCTGGCTGTTTCACAAGGGCCCTCACAATTATCCACTGGGGTGGTGCTCCACTTGAGGCAGGCTGGAGTAAGCCCCTCTGAATCACACTGATGCTCTCTGGCTCCTGTCTGTGGTTATCAGTACCCACAAGGTCAGGAAATGAGAGCCAAAGGGCCATCTCCCCTGTACTCAGCTGTCCCTGATATCCCAACCTCACTTTTTGGTCTCTGAAGCCGGTGCACCTAGTCCACAGAATCCCTACTCACCCCAGCCCCACCAGACCTTTGGGCAGGGACACCCACCTGCTCCATCCCCTCCTTTTCAGGTCAGCCTTAAGTGGCTGGAGTGTAAGGTGGCCTGGAGTCTCCTCAGGAGGCCTCACAGACTCAAGCAATTGTGGGCTGTGGGGAGAGAGTGTATTTCTGTGTATGTGTGTGTGTGGGGGGGGGGTCTTGACCCTTATCCAGAAGCTAAACTATAGGCCTGGAAGGTAGAAACCTATGTTCCCACAAGAGTAGAGACACCACCTCACCTATCCTTGCACCAGGAGGTGAGGCTGCATGCAAAAAGCAAGCAGGGGAAGCCAGGGGTACCTCCTCAGAAGTCAGGCTGCCAAGAGCATTTCAGAGGCAAGAACCCTTCCAGATCAAGGGACAGGAGACCAGAGCTGGAAGCCAGAAGGTCCTCAGCAGATCTGTCCTATAAGCTGGCCCCAGGCCCACCCCAGGAGCAAGACCTCTCAGTACAGTCTGGAGGAATTCCAGGCCCTAAGCAGATTAGGGTGCAGGGACCCTGCTCTGGCTCAGCCTTTTCCCATCCCCTTCTTCCCCCACCCTGACTGCTGAGCACAGTGACAAGGGTGACTTCCTGAGGAGATCACACGGAAAAGTGCCGAGTGTGGCGGCTGGGAGCCAAAAAGTGCCTCCTCAACAGATTTCACCCTCTGCAGAAGGCCTGAACTCAGCACAAGTGCAGCCAATCGCCTCTAATCAAAGGTGTGCACGTGTGTGCTTGCATGTGCATGAGGGGGAGATAGGCCTCAGCAAACCCTATGCTCCACCTGCTTCACCTCTGCCAAAAGGGGAACACAAAAGACTGGGCGGAAGGGGATCCCAGAGTCTGGGTGAGCAGGGAGAAGCTGCCCATATCTCAGCCCTCCTGTGGGTCCTGAAGGCTGGTCAGGGCAGGGGCCCAGGGATCCTTCACCCTCCGCTCCCCCACAGCCTGAGCCTGCCTCATGGGGGAGGCACAGATGGTCACAAGGGCCCCAAGCCACCAAGGGCCACCCACTCAGGCTGAGAGACAAAGGCATCTCCATCTCCTCTCACGCAGCCCAAACTTCGGCCCAGACTTGACATAGGTGAGACATGGGCTCTTGGTCCATCCTGGCCTGCAAACCCCAGTGGCCAAAACTCCCAGGGAGGAACAGCTTAGATGCTCTGGCACCTCAAACTCCAGATACACCTCCTCCAGAAGCCGTCAGTGATCCATAGACGTTCTTCTAAGAGCATCTAAAACATCATTTCCTCTAAAGCATAAGTGACCGGGAGACTTAAAGAAACACCCCCTGGGAACTGCATCATCCTAGGGCAGTGATGGCGAACCTTTTCAAGCTTTCAATGATAATAAACGGCTGGCTGTGGCACAGGCACCACAGGTTCGCCACCCTTGTCCTAAGGCATACAATTCCACCCCAGAGATGAGGTGAAATGTGAAAACATCTGGCATCTACAAACTCGGGACACACGCGGGCTTCGTGGGAGGAGAGGAAGCAAGTAACAGGGTGCTAGACGTTTGAAAGGCATCCTGAGGGCAAACCACAAGGTCAGTTTAAGGTAAGCAGCAGCTGCGCAAGTAGAGAAAGCGAGCACCTATCTACCTCCCAAACCCGTACAGGCCAGGAACCACACATACACTCTAAGGAAAGGCAATTCGGGCTGCAGGACCTGCAGGACCCGCAGGCTGTCACTTCCCAAGAGCCGCGTGGCTGGTCACCCAGCAGGGCACGCTTTTGAAGCCAGGAAACTTCTTGCAACGCTGAAACCGCACACCGCAGGTGGGGACAACTCTGGGGTGATTGGGAAGTGCATCCTTCCACCCCGTGACTGCACCCCGAAGCTCCCACCCGCTGTCTCGGTCTCTTGCTTCCCATTTGCCATCTCGCGGTAGGGCTGCTCCTGCTTCCTCCATGCCACACACCCCTCTACCTACCACTGCCCCTCTGTCCTCTCCGCCCAACCCGGCCGGCCAGACCAGTCACAAGGAAAGCCTACTTCCCAGCCCGGCTGGCTCTGCCCACCTAAGCTCCTCCCCTCTTCTCACTTCAAGAACTGTTTCCCAGTTTGGGGAACTGGCTGGCCCAGACGTGGAACCAAGGCCAGCTGTCCACGGAGTGCTGCCTGGGAGGGATGGGAAGGCCTTGGCTTCACCTTCCACCCGGGAGAAAGTTAGAAGCGTGCCCTGAGCGCCTCCTCGCCCCTGCCTCCAACTCGAAGCTTGGCCAAACTTAAGACGCGGCCCAGCGACCTCACCGTCCGGCATCTTGCCCTCCGCCCCGGAGCGCCCGCTTGCCCGCCCCGGCCCGGCGTCGGCAGGAGCACCGAGTGACCTCATGCTGATGACTCAGCACGTCTCCGCTGGGCTCGCGCGCGCGTGGCGAGCCAGAGCCGCGCCGCCGCCGCCCCTGCCGGGCCGGACCCGGCGCTGGAAGGCGCGGGCCGACACCTGATGAGTCAGCGGCCCGCCAGGCCCGCACCCCGGGACCCCGCGCGCCCCGCTCGACCCCGCCCTATCCCCGCGCCCCCCCGCGGGCCGCCCGGTGTCCGCCGCGTGCACACCGGCGCCTAACCTCGCCGCCGCCCGGCACACCCGCGCCCGGGCGCCAGGGTTAAGAACTACCTCCTGACCAGTGGGGAAATCGAGGCCCGGGGCGCCGCGAGGGTTCACCAGAGACCCCCGGCCAGGCCCCACCGCCCGCCCGGCCCCGGCCCCGGCCCCCGCACTCACCACACTGCGGGCCCAGCAGGCCGGGGCAGGCCACGGGACGGGGACCGGCGCGAGGGGTCCGGGGTTGGGGATGGGGGCTGGCCGCCTACGCGGGCCGGGCCGAGTGCTCTGGGAAGGCCGGGCCGGACCGGGCTCGGGAACCGCCGCCGCCGCCGCCGCTCCTCAGACGTCACATGATGTTTGGTCACGTGGGCTCCATTCATGAAGCGGCGACGCGGCCGGCCGCAGTTTAAAGGGGAAGGCGCGACGGGGTGGGCGCATCCCACTGCGCCTGCGTAATCCCGCGCCGTCGCCACGAGCAACGCGCGCCGCGCCCGGCCAGGGTCTCGCGGGACTGTCCGCCGCGCGCGCCCCTGCGGCCACGCCTCTCCCGCAGCCCCAGAGCCAGGCGCCTAAAGTGAGTCTGCACCGGGGCTGAAAGGGTATGGCGTGGGTATGAACTTTATGCACACAGGCTCCCAATGGCCCTGCCTCCACAGTTAAGCTGGTCCAGGCCTGAGGTCTGGCGGGGAGAACCCTCGTGGTGCTTTCTTGTTCTTGCACTGGTACCCGATTTGTTACCCCATATAGCTGGGATGCTTCTTGCATCCCAGATACTCAGCAGGCTGGGGGGGACGTCGCTTTTCGTGGGCACAGCTGAGACCCTGGCCCAGGTCCTCAGAGCTACATAAGGTGCACAAAGCCTCGACACTGACCCATGGCCCCCAAACCTCGAGCTGGAGGCGCCTCAGGCAGTTCCTGAAAGGTGTCTGGTAGACAGGAGAATTAAACATTGACGTATGAATTGCAACCCCACCCCCTCCCGTACCAGGACTTGAACCTAGGGCCTCGCACTTGCTAAGCAGGCACTTCACCACTGAGTTACACCCCAGTCCGCAACGAATTGCACTTTTTTTTTCTTGAGACACTAACATCTGTCCAGAACTTCCCTGACTATATGTCTGGTTCTGCCTTTACTGTAAGAAGACCCCAGCACTGTTGAAAATTCCCACAGGAGGAACTGACAAAGGGAAATTGGAAGGGTCCAATTTCTTCCCGTTTCTGCACTTTTATTATAAAAATTGTTATAAAAATAATTTTTAATTTTTAAATTCTTTTTGAGCCAGGGTCTTGCTATGTAGTTCAGGCTGACCTTGAACTCACTGGATAGCCCAGGTTGGCCTCAAATTCTGGGTGATCCTCCTGCCTCAGCCTCTGGAGTGCTGGATTAAAGGTGCGTGCCTGGCCCTGCTTTTTTCCCCCAGCATTGGGGATTGAGTCTGGGGCCTTGGCACTGAGTACATCCCCACCCCTTTTCTTATTTTTTACTTCAAGACAGGGTCTCACTAAATTACTGAATTGCCCAGGTGAGTGTGACTTTTCAGTCCTCCTGCTGCAGCCTCCCAGAGTGCTGGGATTACAGGTGTGCGCCACCACATCCAGCCAGTTCCTAGACTTTCTACTCAGTCTTCTTCCCCTCCCAGGTGTAAAGCCAGGAAGGGTTACTCACTCTGCCAGGTGGTCAAGAAGGTGACAAAAGAGAGGGGAGCCAGGCTCCAGTGTCCTCATGGGATTCAGTGCCACTGAATGAAGAATGAGTCTGACAGGGGCCAACCCAGGAGTCCCCAAATCCATACATCTGGCCAGGCTCCAGGAAATTCTCAGCACATTGTCTCCAACTGCCACAAAAAGGCTCTGGGTGGTTCTTGTTCCCTTCTCCTTAAGGGAGTGGATAGGAACTTTTATCTTTGTTCCCCACACTGGGCGTAGCCCAGATCTCACAAAATATAGGAGTTCAGTATGCTTATTATGACTTCTAAAGCTCTCAGCTTTTTTCTTTTTTTAATGAAATGGAGTCTGACCACATTGCCCAGGCTGTCTTCCAACTCCTGGATTCAAGAGTATCTGGGAGCCAGGTGTGGTGGGGCACACCTGTAATCCCAGCATTCTGGGAGGCTGAGACAGGAGGATTGCTGTGAGTTCAAGGCCAGCCTGGGCTACAAAGTGAGTTCAAGCCCAGTCTGAACTGCATAGTGAAACCCTGTCTCAAAAAGAGGAAAAAGAAAAAAAAAGTATCTGGGAAGCTCAGCACATTGCCACACCTATAATCCCAGCACCTGGGAGGCTGAGGCAGGAGGATCAAAAGTTCAAGGAGTATGCCACCATTCCCAGCTAAGCCCTCAGTTTTTAATGTACAAAAATAGCAGAGATTTAGCCTGGGACCGAGTGCGGTCCTATGTTCTGCATCTCCTGTGTCTGGCAGTCATTCTCATCCTGCTCAGAGGGGCCACAAATTCAAGTCTGCCTGGGTAATTTTGTGGCTTAGTGAGACCCTGTCTTGAAATAAAAAGAGCTGCGGCTATGCCTCTGTGGGAAGGCTCTGGGTTCAATCCCCAACATTAAAAAAAGAAAAAAAAAAGTGATACTGCAAGAAGAGCGGTTTCAGGACATCCCTGTCAGTCCATGCAGGCATCTGCATGATTAGCCTTAAGAGCTGATACTTAGGGCCGGTGAGATAGCTCAGTGGCATAAGCACCTGCCTGGCAAGCACAAGGTCCAGTACCCACATTAAAAAAAAAGGGGCCGGTGAGATGGCTCAGCGGCTTAAGCGCCTGCCCGGCAAGCGCGAGGGCCCGAGTTCGACTCCCGGATCCCACATACGAAAAAGGGGCCGGTGATATCGCTCAGCAGCACGGGTGCCTGCTGGCGCGCGAGGTCCTGAGGTCGACCCCCCGGTACCCACAAAAAAAAAAAAAAAAAGAGCTGATACTTAGCCAGGTGCAGTGGCACACACCTGTAATTCAGGCACTCAGGGAGGCTGAGGCAGGAGGATTGAAAGTTCATGTCCTCCCTGGGCAATTTAGCACCACCCTGTGTCAAAATAGAGCCGAGTGTAGTGGTGCACAGCTGTAATCCCAGCACTTGGGAACCTGAGGCAGGAGGATCACCATGAGTTTGAGGCCAGTGTGGGCTACATAGTGAGTTCCAGGCCAGCCTGACTACATAGTGAGACTCTGTCTCAGATAATAATAATAAAGGGCTGGGGATGATATAGCTCAGTGGAGAAATGCCACTGGCTTTAGTCCCTCGAAAACGAAAAAAAAAAAAAAAGAAAAGAACTGATGCTCAGGTCTTCTTCATTCCTCCAGCACTGTTTCCTGCTGCAGTGGGTCACTACCCTCCTGCTGGCACCTCCAGTGTCCCCCAACACCCCCTTGCCCACCCCATTCTGGTCAGGCTATACCCCCCCTGGGCTGATCCCAGGACCCTATTGCCTCCTCCTAGAATCAGCAGGCCCCACCCTGGTGCTGCTGGGAGGCTCTGGGCGTGTGGGACTTGGCTGGTGTCAACACCCCAACAGAGCCATCCTGCTTTCTGTGTCATTCCAGGCCCTCTCTGGTGCCTGTTCCCCTTCCCTGCCTGTCGTTCTGAAGCCTGGTCTGCATAGGGGTCAGCCTGGCATAGGAAAGAACAAAGAGCCCCCTCCCCCCACCCCAGGCAGATGGAAGTTGAGGAAACTGAGACAGAAGCTGGACTAAGCAGAGGGGGCCAGTTCATCCACCAGTCTCCCCCAGCCACTGGGCCAAGAGCAGAGAGACTCCAAGCTCTGCCCTATTTCGATGGGAGCTTTCCAGGACTGGGAGATAACAGGTGGGCGGTGATGGGAGCTGGGCTCTCATCCAGCTGACCCTTGGTCAGGAGCCCCTATCATGGATCCTCTGCATGGCAGTACTGGGGTCCCTTGCCCCAGAGCCTGCTCTCAACTCAACCTGCTCCAGATGGACATAAAGTACATGTCCCCACCTGACTCTCACCCTCTTCATGGCTTCCAGCATCCATCTCCCCTCAGTCTGCCCCACTGAGGGCTCTGTGTGGCTCCACCCCAACCCCTACTTCTGGCCTCTTCCTTAATGAGTAGGAAGCACTGCAGGCTCTGCCTGCTGAAATCCAGTGCCTTCATGGCTTTCACAAAGCCTGCCTGGACCTGGGACCCCCAGCTTCCTCCAGGACCCTTGAGATGTCAGGCATGTGGCCTCTGGGACAGTCTTTTCTAGGGGTATCTTTGTGTCAGGGGAGGGAGTGATTCTGGATGCCCATGGCCATGATGCTGGAAATTCACCACCCAGCTGGTACCCACTGCTACCCACACAGCAGGGACCTGGCCTCGGGAGGGGCTGCAGACGTGCTGTCCTCCAGGCACGGATTCCCTGCTGGGCTGCAAGATCCCAACCCAGTAGCAGGGTCCTCTGCCACCCCCACCCTAGGCTTGGGCCTGGGGAACGCCATAGACGGGAGGACGAGGACTCTGGTGGCCACTGTGGCCCAGCCCCCATGCTCTGTTGCATTTCCTCCCACTTTTCTTCTGTCTCAACTTCCCTTAGATTCACTAGACTGGATTTTTATCCCTAAAGTGTCCTCCACCTGCTTCAGCCACCTTGGTCCCACAGTGGCCTCTTCTCAGGTCTCCTGGCTCACTCCCTGCCCCAGGGGTCCGCCTGCCTCACCTTGCTCCCCCAACACACCCTGCAGACTCCCAGCTCCCCTGCACATGTCACATCTGTAGGGTAGAGGCCCCATCCTCCTGCCTCCACTCTTGATTGTTGACTGACAAAACAAGAGTACTGCTGACCTCTGTACAGAGGCCTGCTACAACCCAATCTTATGGGCCTCCTGGGAGGGCTTGTCTTTGTGTCACCTTGACTGGGCTACAAGGATGCCCCAGTATCTAACATTATTCTAGATAGACCTGTGAGGGTGTTTTTGTATGCAATTAACACATGAGTCAGTAAACTTGATTAGATACAAGTAACTTTTTTTTTTTTAAATTTTGTGGTACTGAGCATTGAACAGAAGACATTCCCACTAAGTTACATCTTCAGCAACTAGTCAGGCATGTGGCACACACACCCAGAATCCTTGCACTTGGGAGGCTGACATAGGAGGATTGCCATGAGTTTGAGACCAGCCTGCGCTACATAGTGAATTTAAGGCCAGCCTGGGCTACACATAGCGAGACTCTGTCTCAAAAAAACAAAATACAAACAAAAAAACATCTCCAGCCCTTTTTAAAATTTTTGAGATAGAATCTTACTAAGTTGTCCAGGCTGGACTCAAACTTGCAATCCTCCTGCCTCAGCCTCCCAGAGTGCTGGGAGTATAGGTGTGTACCACCATGCCCCGCTAGAGTGGCATTTTAATTAGTAGAGCAATTTTCCCTCTCTAATGTGAGTGGGCCTCATCGAATCAGCTGAAGGGCAGAGTAGAATCGAAAACCCAACTCTCCCCCAAGTAGGGGCAGATTCTTCAACACAAGACCATCAGACCTTGTCTACAGCGTTGACTTCCCTGCCTCCTGGGTCAGTGTCCCCAGCCTGCTGGCCCAGCCCACAGGTGGGACCTGCCAGCTACTACCATCACACAGGCCCATTCTTTCTAATGTCTCTTCCTCTGAGTCCCTTTGGTTGTTTCTCAGGAGAATGCTCAAGGGTTCCTTCTTCCTCAGGACCCTGGCCCTGCCCGTCCTGAGCAGCTGGTAACACATCAGCCCTGGTGAGCCAGGAGGGCTGGAGGGCACAGAGGTGGCACCATCCCTCCTGTAGGATGTGCCAAGCCCGGCCTACAGTACCAGCTTCTGCCCAGGTCTGGGATGACTGAGCCAGGAAGTTGCCCAGCCCTCTGCTTGCTGGGATGCTCAGCTCAGCTGCCATGGGACTGCCAGACTCAGCTCTTGGGTGGCCCCTGCACAGCTGGAGGCCACCCCCGCATGGGGCCAACAGTTAGAAGTCAGGGCACTAGGAGCTTTCGGGAACCAATTTATTCAACCTGAAGGGTCCAGAGAGAAGTGACAGGAACAGAAGCCAGTGGCCTGAGTACTTGGGTGGTGGAAATGAGCCCCCTTTCCAAATATCCCCCTGGGGTCATGAGACCTGAGCTCCCAGCACTGGGCTTGGGCTCCCTGAGCCCCACTGGTCCTCACATGGGAAGGTGCCTCTGGTATGTGGAAAGGCAGAAGGATACCTTCACGTTTGTTCTCAGGAGGGCACAGAGCTCAAGCCAGCTGACACGAGGTGGGGAAGGCCCCCCTGCAGGCCTTGGCTCCAGAGGAAGCTGGAGGAAAGGAGGCCCGAGAAGCCAGCCCTGGACTGGGCTTGCATTCTGGGACCATGAAGGTTCCCGGGGGAAGTCACATGCCCCTCCCTGACTGCAACCCCAGCTGGGCCTGGCTGAGCTAGGCCCTGATGGGCAGTTGTCCACTGTGGAGACACTGCGTGGCCTTGGGCCAGGAGAGGAGAAAGCAGAGCGTAGTCAGGTGTGGTGGCACACACCTGTAATCCTAGCACCTAGGGGCCCGAGCAGGAAGACCACTGAGCCCAGAAGCTGAACCACATGGTCAAGACACCATCTCGGAAGGAAGGAAGGAAGGAAGGAAGGAAGGAAGGAAGGAAGGAAGGAAGGAAGGAAGGAAAGAAAGAAAGAAAGAAAGAAAGAAAGAAAGAAAGAAAGAAAGAAAGAAAAGAAAGAAAGGAAAAGGAAGGAAGGAAGGAAGAAAGAAAAAGAAAGAAAGAAAAGAAAGAAAGAAAGAAAGAAAGAAAGAAAGAAAGAAAGAAAGAAAGAAAGAAAGAAAGAAAGAAAGAAAAGTGAAGAGCAGGGGCAGGCAGCCAGGATGGTCAATCCTGCCCTGCTGGGGCCAGGCTGCGGGCCAATGGCTTGGCCTGGCCCGGAGAGGACAGGGAGGCCCCTCCAGTGGAGTCCAGCTTCACCTTGTCCAGGACGGTCTTCTTGATGGCAGCAGGTGAGACCGTCTCCTGGTCAGCCATGGCCTGCAGCTCCCTGCAGAGGCAGTGAGTAGTTGGGCCCAGGGCTCTATCTCCTTCCAGAGTCCACAGAACCAGCAGTACACACCTGCCAGCCTGGGGCAGTGCTGTGCTGTCAGCCCTACCTCAGGGTCTTTACACCTGCAGTCCCCTCTGCCAGCCACACCCTGCCCCACACGGCTACACAGCTTCCACTCACCCCATTCAAAGAGGCTCAGGGTCACCATGTCTACCTACAGTGCCCCCACACCCTGAGCTCTTGTTCTAACCAGGAGGTGTCTCTGCCTCTCTGTTCCCCTACAAGCAGTGCTGGGAGGCCAGGCCCTGCATCTAAGCCTTGCTGTCATGTGTGGCACTCAGAAATCTGTGGGTATCTGCACTACAGGGCATGGTGGCACCCTGCAGACTGACACTTGGGACAGTGACTTCCTTTGACCTGCTGCAGGATCCCAGCTAGTTTGCTTCTGACTCTCGGGGGGGGGGGGGTCTGCCTGTGCCAGGATGCTGCTCCGTGTCCTGCTTACCTAATTCCCTTATCCCTGGCAAGGCCATGAGGAAGGCACTGAGACCAGCACCCCCCCAGGTGCTAGCCCGGCAACAACGGGGGCTGTAGTGCAAGGCTGGAGTTGGCCTCCAGCCACACGTGACCCTGTATCCTCACAAGACAACGGAAAGGGGTGAGGGGCACTGTAAACTGTGACCCCCAGTAAGCCTGGGGTTCCTTGTGTCCCCTGCCCAAGGCCAGGATAGAGCTCAGTACATATCTGACTGAGTCGCCACCTTTGGGTCCAGGCTGTGCTGCGTGCAGCATACAAAGGGGGGCGGGCAGCAGGGCCCACCGTGTTCGGGTGCAAGAGGCCTCCACAGCGTTGATAAGCAGGGAGCGGAAGCCCCCACTCTCCAGCACGTGCAAGGCATGGATGGTGGCCCCGCCAGGAGAGCAGACGTTGTCCTTGAGCTGGCCTGGGTGCTGCTCCGAGTCCAGTAACATCTTAGCAGACCCCTGCAGCCAGAGAGAGGGGCTGTAGGCGCTCCTGCTGACTTCCTACCGCCTGTCCCAGTCCCCACCCCTAGAGTCGGCAAGAAGCAGCCCCCACCAGAGGCTCAGGAGACACTGACCAGGAGGGCCTGAGCCCCCAGGCGCACTGCCAGGCGCCTTGGAAGCCCCATCTTCACACCGCCATCAGCCAGGGCATCCAGCGCTGTGAACGCCTGCCAGAAGAAGACACCATGAGCCACCATCCCGGGCTCTCCTCTGGGGTCCAGAGCAGGAAGTTGGGTGGAGAGGGGTAAAGCACCAGTTCCTAGAGCCTTAGAGCCCCCAGCCCAGCCCTGGAAGGGGACCCAGGACAGAGTTGCCCTGAGGCATTGGGAACTGCCCACCTCCCCACCACCACCACTCCCAGTCTCACATAGGCAGGGCCACTGCCGCTGAGCCCTGTGACAGCATCGATCAGGTCCTCCTCAACCTCTGTACAGAAGCCCACACTGCCCAGCAGCTGTTCCAGGAGCCTGGCATCCTCCACCTGGGCATGGGTGCCCGTGGCGTATACGGTGACCCCCTCCCGCACCACAACTGGGGTGTTGGTCATGCAGCGGATGACCTTGGGGGCTGCCCGATATGCCATCAGCTTCTGGAGGAGAAATCGACTGTGTCCACCCCAGCCTTGGCCATCTGCCTTTGGCCCAGGTGGGGATAGAAGCAGACCACACCTCCAACCTGAGTTCCCACCGTGGCCTGGGATGCCACATCCCATTCGGTGGATAACCCAGCTATAGGGAGCAGAGCTCTGGACCCCGTGTCTCCGCCCCCTCTCCAAGCTCTGTTGGCCTGGAAGCACCCACCTTCTCAATGGAGTTGATGGTGACACCAGCTGCACAGGACACCACAAGGTGCCTGTCGTCGATGTTAGCGCCAATCTCGTCCAGGACGAAGGGGATGATGTGTGGTTTCACGGCCAGGAAGAGCACATCGCTATGCTGAACTGTCTCCTTGTTGTGGGGTGTCAGGTTCACCCCTATCTTCTACAAGTGTGCAAGGCAGCTCAGCCTGCCCCGGGGGCTGTCCAGCCCCACAGAACCTGCCCTTCCTCCCCTTGCAAGCCCCACATGTAGAACAGCCAGACGCTGCTAGACTGTGGGCTAAGGGGATGGGTCCTGGAGCCCCTCAGCCACCCTCCCCATACAAAAATGGAGGAAGCAGTCTGCTCTGTGTGTGTCCCTTAGCAGACAGAAAGGGAGACATTTTGTCGAAGCCTCAGCCCTGGCCCAACTCACATCAGGCTACAGCCTCTAGAAACCCATGCCCCTCAGCTCAGGGGTTCTCAAGTGGAGAGCACCCCCTGCCCTTGGATCTGAATCCCTAACTCAGTCCTGGCAAACTAAATGTACTCAGCCCCCAGGTGTGTCTTATCTGGCTCCCAAGCGGAGGCCCATCTGCCTGACTCCTGTTCAATCTTTAACCCCATCCGGAAAACCCTATGCCCCACAAGCACCCTCTCCCACCAGCTGTACACATGGCCAGCAATGGGAGCCAGTGGCAGGGTGAAGAGGTAGGGTCACTCTTCTCACTGGGGCAAGGACTACACAGCACAGCCCCCTCCATTCATGGGCCATCACTATCAGGGTTGTCACATGCTCAGCTCCAAACTCATGCTGTAGGGACCCAGTCTTCCCTCTATTCTTCAGCCGGCACCTACCCTGAGGGCAGAAACTGTGGCCAGGTCCATGTCTGGGGAGCTGGCCATTATCTTGTGAGCAGCCAGGACACCTGGGAGGACAGAGTTCCTCCGTCAGGCCAAGTCTGGCCTTCCCACAACCCCCCTGAAAGACAGCAACCCCAAACATAGGGACACTGCTTTTCCCCACTCCTGTGTCCATGTAACCCACACGCCCACCTCGGCAGGCAGCCCCGCAGAAAGGTAAAGGGGCCCACGGTTTACCTGCCGCTGTGAAGCCCTTGGCCAGGGCAAAGGCCAGCTGGCCAGCCCCAATGAAGCCCACGCTCATGATGTCTGCAGGCCTCACGCCCACGGCCCTCACAGCTGGCAACGGCTCTCGCTGCAAGGGGTAGCTGAGGGGCAAGCCCAGCAATACGGACAGCAGGAAGTTAGGTGGGCACCTCCGTCCCAGCCAGCCCAACCCTCCCCGTTGCTGCCAGTCCGGGGCGCCCCGCCTGGTAATTGCCGCAGCTCCCGGCCAAGAGACGGGTCTCGGGTGGGCTGCGAGGCTCCCGCCCCTCGGAAAAAGGCCGGGGACCCGCAGTAGTAACGGCTAGGAATGGGACAGGGGCTGGTTCAGACCCAGCTCCCAGATCTCCCACGTCCAAGCCCGCAGCCCCGGGGCCCTCAGCCCCGAAACTTCCACCCCAGAACCCCCAGTGCCACCCCAGCCAAGCTACCCAAGGCGCAGCTCTCGGGTCTGCAGCTCAGCGCCCGCCACGCGGCATCCACCGGCCCCGCCCCGCCCCCCGGCCCGCCCCCGTCCCCCCAGCCAATCCATCTCGCAGGTGCCGCGCGCCGGCCAACCGGGAGCCGCAGCTGCAACCCGGGCATTGCATCACCCACCGGGCGGGGCGGGGCCGGACCTGCTAGCGGGGATGGTGCGGGAGAGTGCGGCTCCTCCCCAAAGCGGTGGGTCTCTCCGTTGTGCCGCTTCTTGGGCGCCCCTTTTCACAGCTTGGCACCCTCTGCGACCTCTGCCCCCTAGGCCCCCAATCTTCTCTAGACAGGTTGTGGTCACCTAGTAAATAGGGGAAGACCATTCTGTGGCGTCCCTGCTCCCTAACCCCCCCCCCCCCCGATTTCTCATCCTCAGAGTCCTTGGGGGTTTTCGGTCCGGGTTGGGGAGAATAAGATCCTAGGCATCTCCTGTGCTTAGGGCACGCCTGCCCGCTTTGAGGCCACAGGGCAGTTGGGGATCCCCAGCAACAGGACCAGGGGCGGAATAGAAGTGATCATCACCACAGTCCATGCCCCCCCAAGGGCAGAGGTAGCCTGCTTTATTTTTTCTGCTCTGGGCCTTAGTTGAGGACGAACTGTTTCAGGAGGTAATTTCAGAATGATGAGGACATTTCTGCCCTCGTGGCTGAGCTGCTGGGTTTGTTGTTCTATCCACCCAGTTCCCATGATCACCACCAACAGTAGGAGATGCCTGCACGGTGAGGGAGGAGTTTGGTCCTCACCCTCCAAGGGAGGTGCTGGAGTAAGTGTGTGTCCCAAGGTGATAGCTCAAACCCATGACACAAAACCTGGGAGTTTGCTACACTTCAAGAGCAGAGCTCCCTTTTGTAAAGATTTTTTTTTTTTTCTGGTGATAATGACAAATAACACTCCTCCTAAACACAAACCAGGACAGTCCTGGCTCAGAGAGCAACCATCAGCAGAACTAGCCCAAGATGAACCTTCCACATCCCTTCCACAAGCTCTTCTTGAGCCTTGAGCCCTCCCCTCCTCAGAACCTCGGCCCTCTTCCTGGGACCTCTGAAATTCAGATTGGATGGTGTGCTGTGCACAGGAGGCCACTAGGCAGTGAGGAAATAGGGGGCCTGGTGACATAACTTGTTTTAGAGTCTTGGCTAGCAAAAGAAGGAAAGAGGAAAGTGGGGTCCCTCCCCAGTGTCCAAGACTCCCCTGTGAGTCGGGAATGGCATGGCCCATGTGCTCCTTTGTTAACCTGGTGACATGAACCTCAGACCCCTTGGGAATGTGCTCTTGAGCCCCAAGCACCCACCTTTCCTAATAAAAGACATTGCTCCAGACCCCTGTCCAGCTGGCCAGCAAAGGTCACTTGGCTCACATGGTCCTGCACAGGGCCTGGCTCTGGGCCTTTGGAGCCTAAAATTGCTTGGGTTGCACTATCCAGAATGTGCAACAACTTGTCTACCCATGCCTGAAGCCTCTAGAGACCCCCAGGTGGGGAAGTGGGGAGCTGGTGAGTATTGGGAGCCTCTAGGAAGGAGGAAGGTGAGTTCAACGTTGATCATCTTTCTTCCCACTGGCCCATCTGAGCCATCCTGGCTTGTCACTCACCGAGGGAGAGAACCTCTGTCTCTTCCTCAGGAGGCTACCCCAGATTCTTAGGAGACAAGGCCGGTTTTCCCTGCACCCCATAACCCAGGGTTTCCCCAGGGCCATGTCCTCTCTCAGCCAGGTTTCAGTCTAGGCCCTGCTCCCAGAGCATGCAGGGAGGAGGTAGCACAGGAGGTGCAATTGCCACAACCCCTCAGCAGAGACCACTCGGCCAGAGCCAGGGTGCAAATGGACATCTGCATTTATTTGCTGCTCATGGACCCTGGGAGCCAGTCGGTGCTTGGGCTCTGGGTGGCTAGTGGGCCCACCCCAGGCTGGTCCACTCTGGGCTCACATGCAGGAGAAGCTGGCTGGAACGTGGAGGATGACAGTACCAGCAGTTACGCAGTTAGGATAGCTGGACAACTGGATGCTTGGAGGAGCCCAGAGTCCAGGGGCCAAGTCCCAGGGGCTGCCCCAGGCGGGGCCCTCACCATCTGTTCATGCTACCTTCCAACCCAGCCTCTGGGAGCCTATGGCAGGCACTACCCCAGCTGCTGGGTTACGGCCCATCGTGGATGTCCAGGTGGGGCTCTGTTGCTGGGTGGGGACCCATCTCCTCCTCACACTGCTCCTGGTGGTACTGCTGGCTTTGGTGGGCCCTGCAGGCTCCCACTACCACCTCCTCCAGCCTGTTGAGCTATATAACTCAGTCCTTGGCTGTGGCCATCGGGAGGTCCTGTGGAGGCTGGTGAGGATGGTCTTGATTTCCAGGCTTCTTCTCTGTGAGCTGGCACAGTCCCTCTCAGGGTGCTGGGAACTGCCCCTTTAGATGAGGGGCTTCCAGCCCCTCTCCTCCCCTCCCTTGCTGGCTCTGGGGTTCTCCCTAGCTCATACCCAGCCCGAGCACCATCTCCAGACACTGATGGGCATACTGGGCAACCCCCAAAATCTGTTTAGTCCCAGTGTCCCCGGCTGCAAAATGGGTCACAATGGCAGATATTCCAGAGGGTTTCCACGTGTTACAGTGACCAGCACTGAGCCCAGGGAGGGCTGGAAATGGGAGAAAAAGATTGGAGATGAAGATGGAGACAGAGATGAGAAGAATGAGAGCCAGGAACGTCCTCTGCCACGTCTGGCCTGAGCCCTCAGCCTCCCTGCTGCTCACCCCTGATGTCCCAGATCACCTTGGTCACCCTCCTGTGCCTGGGACCACCACTGGTGATCGCAGGCGGGCAGGCAGCTGCTTGCCAGGCTACAGGGTGGGCACAAAGCGGATCCTTTGTGAGTAAGCCAGGTCGACGATGTAGAGGAGCAGGTTGACGTACGTGAAAATGGCTATCACCAGCTGACTGTCCCAGGAGCAGCTGCCCCGGGGGCAGTTGGGGGGCCGTCTGGGCTCCCCGTATTTGGGATCGAAGCAGAAGACAGGCCAGATCACAGCAGCACTGAGGTACAGGAGCACAGCCAGAAAAGTGTACGTGACCACCAGGCGGTCAAAGGGGCAACCCAGGCCTCCCGTGTGGCCCATCACGCTCAGGGCCACCACAGCCACTGTGGCCAAGAAGCACAAACTGTAGACAGCCACGCACCATTGCGTGGCCACATAGCGCCCATAGCGGCTGTCATGGACAAGTGCCCCAAAGATGATGCAGGCCACGAAGGCCTGGACAATCTTGAGAAGCCCTGACACTGTGGCCATGTAGCTAGCTACCTGGCCAGGCCGCGCCCGTGTCAGGGCCACTTCTGAGGCATAGGCCAGGAAGAGGAGCCCAGCGAAGACACTGGCCGCCAGGCGAAAGTCCCTGGCCGTGCAGCCGGCGGGCTCAGGCAGGCACTGGAGCTGGGTGAAGTAGAGCGGGTAGATGACGGCGGCCGTGGCACACAGCAGCGTGGCCAGCATGGCAAAGGCTGCAGTGAAGTTGCCCCAGGAGAGGCGCAGGCAGCCATGGAGCTTCGTGAACTCACAGGCCACCACCAGGACGGAGAGGGCGAAGCAGAAGCCCCAGGCAGCCATGCAGAAGGTACCTTGGACGCCGGCGAACCCGCCCCGGTGGGCAACCAGGCTGAAGGTGGTGCAACCGAAGACCAGCTGCAGCATGCGGGCTGTGCCCACTGGGGACATCACGGCGCCCAGATGCAGGTACGCACCCCCAGGGGGCTCCATGGTGCTGCCCATCTGGCTAGCTGCCTCCTACCCTTGCACAGTGCCTGGCAGTCCTGGGTCTCCCCCCGGCTGAGGGCCCTCTGTCCTCTGCGGTAGTGGTAGGTGCCGGCAGCTGCAGCAGCAGAGCCGATGGTGACATTGCAGCAAGGCAGTCTCTCTGCCGCCTGTGTGGGGAACCCCCTCCCCCAGCACTATAAATAGATAGCTGCGATCAGAGCCCGGGAATAGCAGCCCACGTGCCTGTCCCCATCCTGGAGGGACATCTGACCCCGGTGTCCCAAGAAGAACCCCTGCCAAGACCCATGGCTGCTGGTGCCGCCCACCTCCCTGGCCTCCTGAACACCTGCGTCTTTCAGTCCGGTCAGTGTGGGGGAGGGGTGGGAGCGAACAGATAGCACAGGGTCCCCACTGGGTCACCCCAGTGCCAGCAGCCCGCAGGGCCAGCCACTTGGGGAATAGCTCAGGGAAATGGAGGCGCGGGGTGGGGGGTGTTCCTTCTCCTTCATCCCACACCCTTCCCCTCAGTGGCTTGGTTCGCAGCTCTGCTCAGTTTTCAGGACACTATTGTCATTGTCCTTGACCCCCAGAGCTGTGGGGAAGAGGTGGAGCATGGAGATCCTGGGCCTCACCCACCTTCATGAGGGAGGTCTGAATTTTAGTTATTATTTGGGGGTATCTTTATGAAGCTCTTGTCCTTTTTAGACATATGAACATCTAGAAAAAATTCAATTCTTCCTTTTTTTTTTTTTTTTTTTTTCTTTCCTTGAGGCAGGGTCTCACTCTGTAGTCCAAGCTGGTGTGAAATTCAGGCTGGCTTTGAACTTGAGATCCTTGGAGCTGGGGATGTGGCTCAGTGGTAAAGCTCTTGCTTTACATGAACTTGAGATCTTTCTGCCTCAGCCTCCTGAGTGCTGGGATACAGGTGCACGCTCTCACTCCTTACTTCAACTCTACTTTTTATTTTATTTTTTTTCCAATACTGGGGATTGAACCCAGGGGTGCTCTACCACTGAGCTACATCCCCAACCCAGCCCTTTTTATTTTATTTTTTATTTTGAAACAGGGTCTCCTTAAGTCATTAAATTGCCTAGGCTGGGCTTAAGCTTGTGAGCCTCCTGCCTCAGCGTCCCAGAGTGTACAGAGGTGTGCTACCATGCCTCACTTTCCTCAACTTTTTTTTTTTTTTTCTTTTTTTTTGAGACAGAGTCTCACTATATAGTGCAGACTGGCCTTGAACTTGCTTATGTAGCCCAGGGTGGCCTCAAACTCACGGCGATCCTTCTGCCTCAGCCTCCTGAGTGCTGGGATTATAGGCACACGCCACCATGCCTGGCTTCCTCAACATTTTTAGCTGAAAAAAATTTCAGATCTACAGAAGAATAGCAGAATAATATGATCAACTCCTGTGTACCCTTTACATCCTGTTATGGTTTGGGTCTAGATGTTCCCCCATGCAGCCTTATGCGGTTTTAGATGGGCCTTTTTGGAGGTGGCTGAAGCTAGAGTGTGTGGTTGACTGGTGGTGCAATGGTAGGATTAAGGGTGCTGGGATTAAGGGTGGGTGATGGCTGGATCAGTCCACCGATTAGATTGGCACTGCACTAATCCCCGTAGACTGGATACAATATAAGGGACAGAAAGAGGCTGGTCTCTCTCCTTGGTTGCTTTTGCTGTCTTCTGCCTGCCATGAATTGCTCTCCTCTGTGAAGCTACCCTGCCTTGTAGCCAGCCAACTGCGGACTGAAATCTCTACAAACTGTGAGCTAAATAAACCTTTCCTCCTTTAACTTTGGGTGTTGGGCATTTTGTCTCAGCAACGAGAAAAGTAACTAAGACACATAAGAAATGGTTTTTTTAAGTACTGGAGATGAAAGCAAGGGTCTTGCATATACTAGATAGGTGCTCTACCACTTAGCTCCATCCCCAGCCCAGGAATTGTTAGTATTTTGCCCTGTCTGCATTCAAATACAACAGCTGGGCTCTAGATATTTCCACAGGTGCTTCTGCGGAGGAAAACCATGTCCCTAGGGAACTGCAGCACAGTGGTCACACTGGGGAGACTTGAGAATGGTCACCTGGTGCAGTCCACACTCAGTTTTCCTCACCTGTCCTCAAAATACACCTGATCGATTTTTAAGTTTTTTCACCAAGATTGGGTCAGGATTGTGGATGGCTCATGGCTGCTGTGGCTCTCACCTGTTCTTTATTCTGCAATCACCCCTACTTTCCTTGTATTTCATAACAATGACTTTTTTTTTTTTTTTTTTTTTTTTTCCTGTTCTGGAGATTGAACCCTGAGCTATTCCCCAGCTCTTTAAAAAATTTTTTTTTGTACTAGGAATCAGACTCAGGCCTTGTGCTTGCTAGGCAGGTGCTATGCCGCTGAACTACATCCCCATAAAAATGTATTTTGAGACAGGGTCTCCCCGTGTAGCCCAGGCTGGCTTTGAACTCACAGTGATCCTCTTGTCTCAGCCTCCCAGTAGTGGGATTTCACGTGCGTGCCACTACACCCAGTGGGGCTTGCTTGTTTTCTCTTCTTTTCTCTTTTCTTCTTTGTGTGTGTGTGTGTGTGGGGGGGTGCATGCACACTAGGGATTAAACCCAGGCCTTGAGCATTCTAGGCAAGAGCTTTACCAGTGAGCTACATCCTCAGACCTATTTTAAAATTTCACTATGAGGCAGCATTTCTCTAAATTGGCTAGGTTGACTCTCCTATTATCTTGTTTTGAAATTTTATTTTTTTCTCTTTAAAATAAAAATTTTTTAAAAAGCAAAATAAAAATAAATAAATAAATAAATAGCCTAGGTTGGCCTGGAACTTGAGCTCCTCCTGCCTCAGCCTCCCAGGTAGAATTCAGCCATTTCTTAACCACACAAACCATCACTCTTGTCCTGCTGCTGACCTGTATCTCTGTCCTCCTATATTCTACAAACAAAGGAGGGCTGTGGTGCCCAAAGCATTGGACATTTCCACGAAGCCCAGCCTCAACACTGCCGATGCCTCAGGGTGTCCCCAGAGGTGCAGAGCTGACGGCAGGCAGGAGTGAGGCCCTCTGCGGAAGTCACAGCAGGAAAACCCTCAGGGAACCCTGCCGGGGACTCTGGGTTCTGAGTGGAGTGTGGCCCCAGGAGTCAAATGCAGCAGTGTCCTGGAGAGAGTGCCTGGGACCATCCAGTGGTCCCCAGAGCTCCCTGTCTAAGCCCATTCTGAGTCCGCTTGGCCTCACGGGGTGAGGGAGCCTTTGGGCCCTGCCCAGGAGAGAGCTGTCCAGCCCAGCGGGGCCTGAGGGTCACTGGGCCAGGCCTGGAGAGGAAGACCCCTGAGGAGGGACTGCGATTGCTGGGTCCAGTCTGGTCCCAAACTCCTGGCCTTGGTGCTGGAGGCTGGAGTGTCCGGGAAGGAGGTGCCCAGCCTTCAGAGCCCCCCTTAACACTCCTCTGCACACGGGGACTCCCAGGCTGCTTGGCCTGAGCTGCCCACCTCCCGGCACCACCCCAGCCCACCCGGCAGCGCTGGCCACCCCAAAGCCCTAGGGTGACACCTGACTGGACAACATCTGGCTGGGCCTGCCTGACAGGCTGGGCTGGCCTCGAGGGCTTGGTCCCCACCAGTGGGAGGCTTTTCCTGACCCTGAGGGGACTGCTGTGCCCAAGCACCCCCAGGCTAGGGGTAAGGCCTTGTGCTCTGTGTCCTTTCTGCTGGTGGCTGGAACCATCTGAGGAGGCAGAAGACATGGGACAGACGCAGATATACTTGATGACCACTCCAGCCCCTGGGTTTCCTTCCTGAGTTATTATCAGCTCCTTCTCAGAAAAAGGGCCTTCGGGGTTCCAGCCTGAGAACAGAGGGAACAAAATCAACTTCCTCTTCTAGTTACTCAGGAGGCTGAGGCGGGAGGACCATTTGAGCCCAGGAACTCATCAGGGCAGCCTGTGCAGCAGGGTGAGACCCCACTATGGCTATGCCCACCCATAGTGAGGGCTTCCTTCTGTACCCTGGTGGTGCAGCCTCCTGGTTCTCACCTTGCCCCACTCCCCACCAGCTCTGCTCCCCTCTCTGGGATGGGAGGCCAGCTGGCCAGCTGCTCTGGGGCTGGTAAGGCCTTCTGGGGCAAACCAACAGGATTCAAACACAGGATACCTTAGCTGAGCGTGGTGGTGTACACCTGTAGTGCCCACACTGGGGAGGCTGAGGCAGGAGGATGCCAAGAGTTTGAGGTCAGCCTGGGTTACATAGTGAGATACTGTCTCAAAAAACAAACCAGGGCCGGTGAGATGGCTCAGCGGCATAAACGCCTGCCTTGCAAGCACGAGGGCCCGAGTTCGACTCCCGGAACCCACATACGAAAAAGGGGCCGGTGATATCGCTCAGCGGCACGGGCGCCTGCTGGTGCGTGAGGTCCTAAGGTCGACCCCCGGTACCCACAAAAAAAAAAAAAAACCAAACCACAAACCAAAACAAAACACAGGATGCACCCCGAGTTCCTGACACCAACTCCCAGACAGCCACGCTGACTCATCCAAGTTCTCAGGATGACAGGAGCACTGAGATTCTGGATTAACTGCTGCTCATGGGATGGAAATAGCAGAAGCATTTCTCATGGGTGTAGCCGAAAATCACCCAAAGGTTTAATAGCACAGGATGGTGCGCCCTGGGGCCTCCTCATCTATTGGACTGCTGGATGCCAGCAGGTCCCCAGATGGGAGAGGCAGCCTGAGGGTGAGAGGGCCACTGGACACTGTGGGCAGGGTAGGCACAGGTACACAGACCTCAGAGAGAGAGAGAGGCCGGGCCGTGCCTAAAATGTCCCCTGAGATGGCTTCCAAGATGTGGGGTACACCAATGTGTTTACTTGTTCTTTGGACTTTTTAGTTTTTTCCAAGTTTTCTTTTTTGCGGGGGGGGGGTGGTGTTTGTTTTTTGAGACAAGGTCTCACTGTGTAGTTCAGGCCAGGCTTGAACTCACTATGTAGCCCAGGCTGGCCTTGAACTCACAGTGATCCTCTTGCCTCAGCCTCCCGAGTGCTGGGATTATAGGCACGCCCCCCCCAGCTTAAATTTTATTTTTTTTCCTGACTCAAGTTTTCTAAAGTGAAAATAGAACACTTTCTAAACAACTAGAAATGAGAATAATTAAAAAATAAACTTTTGCTATGCATTAAAAATTAAGATATTAGATGGCCAGATTTATATTGTATGAATAAAAAAACTTGGTCTTACAAAAATATTACTATGTTTTTTAGAACAGTTTTAGATTTACAGAGAAGTTGACCAAGTGCCATGGAGTCCCACACAACATTTCTCTTTGTTGACATCTGACAAGAGCTTGTTGTGTTTGTTACAGTTAATGAACCAATTAAAGAACCAATATTATATTATAAATAATAACTAATTACAGGTGACCCACACCTGTAATTCCAGCACTCTGGGAGGCTAAGGCAGGAGGATTGCAAGTATGCCCAGCCAGGGCAACTTAGCTCAAAATAAAATATTAAAAAAAGGACTGGAGATATAGCTCAGTGCAAAGGCACTGGACTCAGTCTCTAAGACCACAAAAAGAATAATAATAATAACAATAATAATACCATAATAATCTTATTATTATTATTATTTTCTGTACTGGGGATTGAGATTGAACCCAGGGGTGCTCTACAACTGAGCAACATCTCCAGCCTTTTTTATTAATTATTTTAAGATAAGATTTCTCCAAATTGCTCAGGCTGGTCTTGAACTTGTGATCCTTCTGCCTCAGCCTCCTGAGTAGCTGGCAGTACAGATGTACTGCCTGGCACATAGCGAATAGGAGATCTCCCTCCCCTTTCTTCCCTGATGCTGTTGGTCCAACCTAGGAGTGCTCTAGCCCTGAGCTACATCTCCAGCCTCTCCCAGCCCTTTTAAAATTTTATTTTGGAAAAAAGATAAAATTTTATTTTGAAACAGGGTCTCACTAAGTTGCCCATGCTGGCCTCGGATTGGAGATCCTCTTGCCTCAGCCTCCTGAGGTGCCGGGATTGGAGGCATGTTCCACCACACCCAGCTGGATACATTATTATTAACTCAAGTCCATGTTGATTCACTATTCCTCAGTTTTTATCTGATGTCCTCCTTTTGCTCCAGGGTCCCATGCAGACTCCCACACGACCTTCAGTTGTCCTGTCTCCTCTGGTGACAGGCTGTGAGTTTCTGGGAACCCCCTTGTCTTTGATGACCTTGGGAGCTGTGGGATTTGTGGATGCTTTTCTTTCTTTTTTTTTTTTTTGGTAGCAGGAGTCGAATTCAGGACCTTGCACTTTCCAGGCAGGCGCTTGTGCTGGTGAGCTATATCCCTGGCCCCATGCAGATGTTTTCCTTAGGAGTAGACTGGGGGGGTGGGGAGGAGGACAGAGATGACTTGTTTTCTGGTCCTGTCGCACCAGGGGCCCTGTCTCACAGTGACACCTCACTGTTGGCGTTGGCATGGTCACCTGGCCAGGTCGAGCTGTCAGGTTCTCACTGGGATGTCACCCCCACCCCTCCTTCCCGAGATTTCTAGAAGGGCATCACTGCTCGGGACCTCAGGCTGGGCAGGGAGTCTGGGTCCCTCTCGTCCAGGGCAGAGTATCGACGTAAATTCTGTGTTCTTCTTCTGCCTTATTCATTTATTTATTAAATTATTTATTTATTATTTTTATATGGTACTGGCAAGTGAGCCCAGGACCTTCACATGGAGCTATACTTCCATCCTTTTTTTATTTTTTAAATTCTCAGACAAGGTCTCTCTAGGTTGCCAGGTTATTCATTTATTTATTAAATTATTTATTTATTATTTTTATATGGTACTGGGAAGTGAGGCCAGGGCCTTCACATGGAGCTATACCCCCAGCCTTTATTTTTTAGATTTTCAGACAAGGTCTCTCTAGGTTGCCAGGTTGCCTGGGCTGGGCTCAAACATGGGAATCCAAGCCTCTTGCCTGGCCTCTCAGAGTGCTGGGATTAGAGGTGTGCACCACTGCTCCTGGCTTATTCAGTTATTTATAACAGTATCAACTTGTGGACCGTGCAGAGTGGCACTGTTGTCCTGCTGCTCATGTTCCAGCCGTGGCTCCTGGTTTTTTTTTCCGTCACCCCCAGGTCCCCTCACCCCACAGGGGAGGGTGTGTTGCCCCAGGCCCAACCTGTGTGTTTTCTGGCAGTGATACTACTGATACCCTTGTCCAGGCGGGCTTTGACTTTGTGACCCTCCTGTCTCAGCCTCCTGTGTGTTGGGGTTACAGACATGTAACACTATGCTTGGTCCAAGGAGGCAACTCTTGGTGGGCTCCTAGAGAGCCTGCAAATGTTGATATGATGCAAAGGGCAAGTTTTACAAAACACTTTGCATTTTCTTCCCCTTACTCTTCTCCAAGAGCCCAGTGTTTCCAGCCGTGTATATTTTCTTCTAATCCTTCTGATCAACATTTCCACTACACAAGCCTTTCTCCAATGGTTGTAGAGTACCCTGCCTCCATTCAGGCACTGAGACATGGCAATGGATAAACGAAACAAAGATCTTTGTCTTACCAGGTATGATAGTGCACACTGGTACTTCCAGCAATTTGGGAGGCTGAGGCAGGAAGTTCACAATTTCAAGCCCAGCCTGGGCAACTTAGCTAGATCCTGTCTCAAAAAAGAAAACAAAATAAATAAATAAATAAAAGGTGAGGGCTGGAGATATATCTCAGTGTGAAGGCTCTAGATTTTATACCCAGTACCACAATAATAATGACAAGCTTGTCCCATCGGATGCAAACTAGAGAACCATGGATTGAAGCACTGTACATTAAACAGATACAGGAAGTGTAGCATGAGAGAGGAGTGGGGTGTTGTGGTTTTTATCTAGCTGTCTCCCCAAAGCCTCACGAGCTCATAGGTGGGAACTTCGGGAGGTAAGCGGATCAGCGGGCGTGACATTCATAGCTAACTGTGACACTGGGAGGAGAAGCGTGGCGGGAGGAGCTGGATCCCGGGGCGTGACCCGGCCAGGTCTGTCTCCCTCCTCTCCGCTCAATCACTCTCCGCTTCCGGTCCGCCATATCCTGACCCACTTCTCTGCCAGGCCCCTCTGCCACACCGCCCTGCCTTGGAGCCAGCCATGAACTGAAACCTCTACAAAGTGTGACCCAAAATAAACCTTTCCTCCTTTAACTTGTGGGTGTCGTGTATTGTCCCTCAGTGACAAAGCAGTAACTAAGCGGGCGGGGGGGCACCTTTTGTGGGGGTCATGAAGGCCACACTGAAAGGCGAGCCCTGGGATGGGAGAGGAGTGAGTCCAGGCAGGAGCCAAGATGAGCGTCAGAGGGAAGAGCAGTCCAAGGGCCTGGGTGGTCAGGGTCAGGGAGGGAGGGGAGGGGGCACCAGAAGGCAGGGAAGCAGGAGCCAGCTCTGTGAGGCCTGCAGGACACCGAGCCAAGGGCAGGGTGTGCCCTTCGGCAGCATCACCAGGTGTTTCCTATCTACTGTTGTTTAGTACAGAGTTGAAATGTGTACTTAGTGTGGACATGGAGGTCAAGCGCCATGTTTCAGGTCCCCATACAACAAAGATTATCCTGGCTTTGGCTGTCACTTGTAGAAAGGACAGGTTTGGGGTAGATGTCTGGAGCATTACTGCATCTTTAAGGACCACAGATGATGTAGAAAATGGAAATGACTAACATTTCTAGAAAAGTTGAGAAGTCCATGGGGAGAGGTCCCTGTGCCACGCTGTGGCTTCACCAGACATGGCAACCCAGGGCACCTCCCTCCCCTGTCCTTGTTGTACCCTGAGGATCATTTTGTTCCTGGTTCCAGAAGGAAGTCACAGTACCAACCCTCTACCAGGCCCACAGTGAACCATGCCTGTTTCCTGGTTCGCCACCAAGGCAGGAAGAAAGAGTCTATTCATCCGGCGAATCCCAACGGGCCTAACCCACAAGTGTCATGTTCAACAAGCCTGTGCTTCTGGACACAAGAAGTCACTCTTGGGGATGGCTTTGGCCCCCTTCCAATAGTGCACTGCGTCCCTCTAATTGAGCCCAAGTCACAGCTCAAGACCTTCCTCCGGGGAAAGAACTGGTCTCCTGGCAGCACCTCCCCTGCGCCGCCTGCCTCCACTGCGACCCAGCAGGCCCCTCTTTCCAACAAAGTCGCCCAAGCCAGGGTGGCACCCTGGCCTCGTTCCTGTCCCCTCTCCCACTTGAGCCATTCCTTGTGGAGAGCACCTCCTGAGCCCCTCCCAGGTCTGGCTCCGGGGGCCAGAGGACCAGGCTGCCCCCCAGGCCGACAGCTCCCCACCCTCGTAACCCTTCTTTCATCTCTAGCCTGCAGTCATCATGTCCCTGACCCTGCCTTTCCTTTGGCTGAGGGGACTCCAGGGATATGTGCAGGAAGCTGTATAGAAGTGGCCCGCAGGGGACCATGATGGGCCAAATGGGCATTGGTGATGAGGGTCTCACACAAGTGGCATGAGGTCTGGGCACTCTGATGCCATCGAGACTCAGCTCCTGCTCAGCCTTTTCAGGCTCAGGGTGCCCTGAATCCTTGGCACAATCAGACCCCAGGACATGCACCCCTTCCTGCTCGGAGTGGAGGGCATGGGGTCTCCCCACGGGCTTCTCCCCACTCCAGGAACGGAGCTGCCGGCTCCCTGATGTTGTCTATGGTTGGAGGCATGGTGCGGAGCTCAGGCTGATCTCAGGCTGACTGGTCACAGGGCCTCCCTGAGCCTCACTCAATCTCTTCATCTGTAAGGCGGAGATTACACAAAATCCACCTCACGGAGATACCGGGGAATCAGCACCTGGATCGGTATAGAATGCTTCGCTCAGAAGGCCGGACTCACTGTGCCCAAGGTCAGTGTGGGCATGGTCCTGGCCTTTGACCCAGCAACCCCCCATCTGAGTTAATCTCACCCACAGGCTCACCCACATGCAAAATGATGTCGACCCAAGGCCATCCCCGTGCATCCCGGGCACCTGATGATCACGTAGAGCACAAAGCCTGTTCCAAAGGCAGCTCTCCTGTTTGTGCCCCAAGACAGCATTAGACAGGTATGTAAGTGTGTGCATGCTGACTAGGATGTGTGTACTATCTGGAAATACTCATGAGAATCCAGCATCTGCTTATTCTTGGAAGTGCTGCCAGTTTGGAAGGGGGCACTCTCACTCTCATGCTTGTATCACCCCACTTTTTTTTTTATGTGGGTACCGGGAGTCAACCTCAGGGCCTTGCGCTTGCCAGCAAGTGCTTGTGCCGCTGAGCAATATCACCAGCCCCTTTTTTTTCCTTTATGTGGGTTCCAGAAGTTGAACTCAGGACCTCGTGCTTGCTTGGCAGGCGCTTATGCCGCTGAGCTATCTCACCGGCCCTATCACCCCACTTTTTAAAAAATTTTATTTTGAGACAGGCTGTCACTATGTCATCAAGTTGCCCAGGCTGGACTCAAACTTGGAATCTTCCTGCTTCAGGCTCCCAGAGTGCTGGCGTTCCTGGTGTGTGTCACTACACCGGGCTACATCGTTCCGATTTTAAACTATATATATGAATGACCTAGCAAAAATAAATACCTGCAAATTTAAGAAAATGATACCTGGGCAGGGAGTGTATTCCTGTAGTGATGAGAGGTTTTTTTTTTTTTTTGTGGGTACCGGGGGGTCGACCTCAGGACCTCGCGCGCCAACAGGCACCCGTGCCGCTGAGCGATATCACCGGCCCCTTTTTCGTATGTGGGTTCCGGGAGTCGAACTCGGGCCCTTGCGCTTGCCAGGCAGGCACTTATGCTGCTGAGCCATCTCACTGGCCCGTGATGAGAGTTTTGAAACTACAACATTGTTGATATTCTCAACACCACTGAGTTGTCCACCGTGAAGTGGCTCACCGTATTTTTTTTTTAAACCGGATTTCATTTCATTTCAATAAGAAAATGAAAAGCAACTGTGAACTGCTGCCCTGAGAAGTGGGTATTCATTGAGTACATGCACACAGTCTTGAGGTGGGGTGGGGGTCCCTGAACATGCAGCAAGGGTCAGAGTGGGGTCCCCACCCCTACCTAGGTCCCCCGCTGCCCTGTGGGGAGGTGCAAAGTGAGAACAGCCCTTCAAATAAACAGATCACAGGGTGAGCTTCTTTGTTGTCTTCTTTCATTATTTAAAAAAAAAAGTTACAAAACAGTATCATTCATCATATATGTCTTGCTTATTTTCCTTTTTAAAAAAATTAAAGTAATAAAAAAAGTTACTTTATAAAATAACACAGGGCCAGGGATGTAGCTCAGTGGCACAATGTCTGCCTGGCAAGCGTGAGGCCGTGAGTTCGATTTCTGGTGCCAAAAAAATAAAATAAAATAATACAAAAGGGCACGGCAGGCTGGGGCCAGGCAGGCCCTGTCTGAGCTGCCGGGCCAGGGACCCAGTGCTTAGCTCCTGGTTCTCTCTCCCATGGCAGGCTGGGGCATGGGCGAGGCAAGTGGGGCCGGGCAGGGACCCAGGCTGCAGCCAGGACTAAGGGGGTGGGTCACCCTCTCTGGTTGGGTCTCCTGAAGGCTGCAGGGGAGGAACAGGGAGGCTGCTGCCCCAGGCTGGGGGCCTGGGAGGGCCAGGAGGGGCACTGAGGCAGCAGATGCCTGTCCAGCCAGGGCTGGCTGCTCCTCCAGACAGCCTCCCTAGCTCCCGCTGCTCAGCATTCCCAGCAACTTGCTGGGCTCCAGTCCCTGCTGCTGGGCCACCGTGTGCACATCGAAGCCCATATGCATGAGGAACTGGGCCACGTTCATCTCCCGCCCAGTGAACTGGTCCCGAATGGTGGGGCACGAGGGATTACAGTGGGGCCAGGGGCAGCTGTCCACCAGGTGGATGGGGCAGCCCTTCAGGGGAGTTTTGCTGGCCTTATGGCTGTCATGGAGGCTTCTGTCCCAGCAGTGCAGTGCTCGAGGCAGCGAGGTCCCCTTCACCTGGACATCTGTCCAGTGGCTGCAGACAAGAATGTGAGGACGTGGGGGAGGGGCTGTGCTTTAATTCTGACCACGAAGACTGCTGTACACCAGATGGTTTGAGAAGCCCTAGAAGGAACCTCTTTAGGTGGAGCCAGGCTGGTGGGAGGGCAAGTGTGGGTTTGGGGGTGACTACGGGGCACCTGGAATTAGTGCTGAGGACACAAGCTGCACTAAGCCTGGGTCACTGACCTCCGGATGATGATCTCGTGGGACAGGCAGGCAGGAGCAAAGCTGGCCCTGGTGGGAGGAAGAGAGCAGCCTGAACCCCTTGACCCCAGCCCCTCCTCCACTGTGTGCTGCAGGCCAGGAAGCTCCAGCCTGCTCCCCAGGCCTGTTCTCTGCCTGGTGGGCACCGGCTCCCTGACACTGCAGCCCCTGCCTGGAGCCCGGCCCCACAGCCAACATACTCCCTGCAACCCTTGCCCTTTGAGCCTCCAAATCTTGCTCAGAGTCCACCTCGTTCAGCTGGACCCTGCTGTCCTGGACAGACAAAGCTTCTGCCACTTTTGAGACCTCTTTTTTTTTTTTTTTGGTCTTTTTTGAGATAGGGTCTCACTCTGCAGTTCAGGCTGGCCTTGAATTCACTTTGTAGCCCCGATTGGCCTCGAACTCGCAGCAATCCTCCTGCCTCAGCATCCCAATGGCTGGGATTACAGGCGTGCACCACCACACTCAGGGAGACCTCTATTTGTTAATCAAGAAACTTACTGCAGATTTGGAAGGGCTGAATTAGCCACCCGGAGTGGGGTCCCCAGCACACTCACGGCACGTCCTTGAGCGTGCTGCGTAGCTCATGGCCCAGGTTCTGGATGTACAGCCACTGCCCCTCCTGGACCGGCTGTCCTGTGAGGTGCACATTGTCCACGGTCAGCTGGGCCTCGTCAAACAGCCACTGCACCACGAACACTGGGCCTGGAGGGGACAAGGGTCAGCTTGTCCTGCCATGGCACTAGAGTTCCTTGGCGGGCTCACAGGCCAGCCCGGCTCAGCAGGGCTCCCATCACCCTGTGCCCTTCTGCTTTGTGTGTATGTGGGAGGAATACTAGGAACTGAACACAGGGCCTCACTCATGCCAGGCAAGCACTCTACCACCGAACTATATTTCGAGCCCTTCTTTCTTCTTTACAATATACTCTTTGCCAGGCATGGTTGCACATGCCTGTAATCCCAGCACTCGAGAGGCTGAGGCAGGAGGATAGCCAAGAGTTTGAGGCCAGCCAGGACTACATAATGAGTACAAGGCCACCCTGAACTACACAGAAAAACCCTGTCTCAAATATAAAATAAAATACACTTTTCCTTTCTTTTTTTTTAACTTTTTTTTTTTGTACTGGGAATCGAACTCAAGACCTTGTGCTTGCCAGGCAGGTGCTGTGTCACTGAGAAAATACACTTTTTCTTGAAGAAGGACCCTTTTTTCTTTGTCTGTGGTATCAGGGATTGAACCTAGGGCCTGTGCACTGAGCTAAATGCCTGGCTTTCTCTCTCTCTCTATTCTGAGACAGGGTCTCACTAAGTTGCTACATTGCCTAGGCTAAGCTCAAACTTTTCTCAGCTTCCCTGAGTGCTGGGATTACAGGTGTGTGCCACTGCATCTGGCTGAAGGACTCTTGATAACTGCCCACCACCTTGGCCTAGCTAAAGTTTGGTAATGCGTCTTTAGAGTGTGCGGCTTGGAGAACACTGGCCAGAAGCCCCACAGCGCAGACGGGCAGCATGGGGATTCAGCTCCAAAGCCTGTCCATAAGCACCAGTGTAGACAGGGTGACAAACTGTCCTGATTTACCTCGGTATGAGGGTTTCAGGGCTAAAACCAGGATAGACGGAGGCAAAGAGGGGCTACAGGTGTAGATGTGGCCACCTCTCTGGGCCAGGGCAGCAGTTTCTGGTCCACTTCTTTTTTTTTTTTTTTTTTTTGGGAATCAAACTCAGGACCTTGCGCTTGCCACGCAGGCACTGTGCCACTGAGCTATATCCCCGGCCCACAGGACCATTTCTAAGGATGGATTTTCAGGAAAGGGGCAGCGACCCTGGACAGTCCACTGTTGCCCAGGTGCCCCATGGAGCCAGCCACTCACAGCGCAGAGTCGGGTAGACTTTGTAGCCTAAGAAGCAGTTCCACTCCTCGCCCTCCTTAAATTGGCTTCGACAGCGCTCTGGGACCATCCCATTCCAGTACCTGGAGCCAGAGCCTCGGGTTAGACTGGAGCTCCTCTCCCAGGGACACCACCCGGGTCCTCGCAATGGGAGTGTCCTGGAGTCACACCTGATGCCTCGGCGGATGGCCTCTGTGGGCGCGCACGTGACAGTGTCGATGCAGTCCGTGCGGCGGTACTGCTTATTGTCCAGGAACCAGCCTGAGTCAGCCAGGCCCCGCACCTGGATAGCGGGGTAGCCCAGTTCCTCCAGCTGCTCAGCTACACGGTCCACATTCAGCAGCACCCCAGTGCCCCCAGCGCTGCACGGAAGGCCATCCCTGAGCCAGGTGGCTGAGAGGGAGCTCACCACTCACCCCCGAGCCTGCTCAGACCCCAGCTCAGGCCCTGAGGTGGGGCAGGGGTCGTGATGCCTCCAACCAACGCATTCAGAACTGTAGATGTATTTGCCATTTGTGTGCAAAGCTCGCAGGTCTCCTGGAGGCCTGGAGGCAGAGGAGGCTGGCGAGCTCTGGGCACCAGTCCAGAGCTACGGGTGGCAGGATGGGGCTCTCTCTTTTTTCCTTTCCTTTACCTCTCTCTGCCTCAGTTTCCTTATCTGAAAATGAAGATCTTCTATGTGCCCTGTAGGCCTACTGGGGTAGCGAATGACCAACAGGTGTGACCCTGGCCTATAAGGACTCAGGGCCTGGAGAAGGACATTAGTCTACTGTTGACCCCTTATCCACTACCCCAGTCGGTCCCTGCAGCCTAATCGCCATGGGGTCCGGAAGGGTCTCTGGATAGAGCACTCTGAGGCTAAACCTCCATGACACCCCTGAACATGCACATTCTCTGGCTCCAGCTTCTGCCCACCTGCCCACTGCCCACCAAGATGTGCCAAAGCCTGAGCCAGCAGGCTTCTGTGAGGCCAGAGCGCTGGACCCCCGGGTCTGCAGGGGCTGCTCTTTCCTTGACTCCTAGTCACAGTCCTGGCCAGCCTGCTCCAAGGGCTCCCCCTTCCCTTAGCACCCTGTGCCCACCTGCTCCCAGCCAGCAGCAGCACCTTGGCCCCACTCAGTCCTCGTAGCAGGAGCTCCTGCACCACCTCTCGGATGATGAGGGCACCCATGAACGCGTACTCATCTGCGTGGAGAATGGGGCTTCAGGGAGGGCCTGGGCAGAGGGAAGACTCCTTACCCTAGGCTGGCAGGGGCTGGCAGGTGACACGGGTCTTCCTGGGATGGGCCGGGGACTGGGTAGGTTGGAGGGAGGTGGGTCAAGTGCTGGAGGCCTTGCTGGAGGCAGCCCCCCAAGTGGGACCACTCAGGAGTGGGGCTACTGCAGGGGCCAGGCCAATCACAGACACGGTGGTGACCTTGAGGAAGTCACAAGGTTGAAAGTCTGCTTCTCCCTAGAACCCCAGCATCCTGCTCTCCCATAGGGGAGCAAGGGACTCACTCTTCTCAGACTTGGAGGAAGCCCCACTCCAAACGTCACTGGAGCAATAAGGAATGAAGCTGCAACGCCAGAATGTGTGAGCTTGCTGCGGCCCTCTGCTGCCCAGAGGCTCCGGGAAGGACCCTGGGACAGAAGGACCACCTCCCAGGAAGGACAACTTCCAACCTCCAGGAAAGATCCCCCCAGAACAGCAGCCTCCCCCCAAGATCGCATCCAACCTCCAGGAAAGATAACCCAGAAAGGGCCACATCCAGCCTCCAAGAAAGACCTCCCCAGGGCAGGACCCCCCCAGAAAGGTCACACCCACTCTCCAGGTAAGACCTCCCCCGAGGACAAGACCCCACCATGAAGGACCACACCCAGACTTCAGAACAGAACCCCCAAAGAGGACTATTTCCTCCAAGGACTCCTCAGGAAGGAGTATCCCCCAAGGAGCATCCCCTGGGAAAAACACCCCCCCAAGGACCTGCACCCTTTCTCTTACACCATGTTGGCGTTCCACCAGTAGGGGTTCTCCTCTGGCTGAGAGGACAGGATCCCTGTGCCTGGGGACACAGAAGTGGTGGGTCTTCTGATGGGAGGGAGCTGTGCAGGGAGGGGAACTACAGGAAGGTGTGAGGAAAGAGGGGGTCCTACTTGGCCTCATGAAGGAGGTGGGTGGTGAGGGAGGACTGAGCCAAGGTTGCCAGGGAAGGCAGGATGGATGAGTTGTTATGCCAGAAAGTCACCATGGCCACCGTGCCCAGCCAGGCTGTGACACTAGATGCGACACCCTTGATCTCCCTACCCTGTACCAACTGCTTTGACCCTAGAGATGAACACTGGTCACTGTCAGCACCTTAAAGCTAGTTTTGGGGTGCTAAGCAGAGAGTTAGCATCCTATGGCCTTAGAGAACTCAGCGCTGGTTTGGGGAAGGTGCACCCGGTGGGGGTGGGGCTTCCCCATCCTTCTTGAGAACCTCACTGTGACAGACTGCCTAGCCTTGTCCCCTGGTCAGCTCCGGCTGGCAGGTTCTGAAGCACTCACCTGTGCGAGTCTGGGGCCAGTCTTTGGAGCTCATGAGGCGCCGCATGGTGTCGTATCTGGAGTCGCAGTTCTCCCGGCTAAAGCAGTACCAGCCGCCTGCAGGTACAGCCGCCCCAATATATCTGCGGGTCCAGGGAACACCACCCTCCTCCGCCCCTCCGAGACTCAGCTCCTCGCACGCACCTTCCAGAAAGAGTAGCCACCGCCGGCTACCCTTGGACTCCTTTAGGTAGTAGCTGCAGGGACGGGCGCGCGAAGCAGGTGGTCAGCCGGGGCTGCGAAAGCCGCGACTACGCCCGGCTCCCCGCCGCCTTCGCCCCTCCACCCGAGGAAAGGGTCAATCCACCTGTCGCCCGGATTGCGCGACGGCCACACGGGGGCACCAGCGGCCAGGCCCACACAGAGCGTTCGAGCCCGGCGGCCGTCCCGGGAGGTGGCGCTCGCGCGACAGGGAAGGGGCACGAGGGCAGTGTGCTCCGTGGAAAATCCCCACGGCCTGCCCGGCGCGGGACCCGCTGTGACCCCGGCGCCCGCGGCGGGCGGGGGAGCGCCCCTGGGCGCCCGGTGGCACTTGCAGAGGAGCGCCCGTCCTGGAAGCCTGTGTGTGGGCGGGGGCAGCGAGAAGCGCCAGGCGGTGTGGGGGCGCGGGCGCCACTGAGGCGGGGTCGCAGCCTTCCCCCCAGGCCGGGCCTGACGGTGACCCACTGAGGGCGTGGGCGCCCCAATCCCTTCCAACCCCCGGTCTCACAGCTTTTCCTTCTCTTGGGTTAGGATGTGACAATGAATGCCGCCCCTGAGACCTTCAGCCCACCTGCGCCCCCTCCTTGCTCCTCTGTCCCGCGATGGGATTCCTGACTGTCGAGAGTCAAGCGGGGGTGGTGGCGGTGGGGAGCAGCAGGGCTCTCCTCGCCCTCCCCACCCCCGTGTCCCCTCTTCCTATGGAGCCTGGGCCACTCGCGAAGAACGTGGACAGAGGGGCTGTGCACAGTGGTCAGTGCTCGCACAGGTCGGGGACCAGGCCTTCAAGCGCTCCCCCACCCCGACTCCGCGCGCGGGGAGTCCCCAGCCAGGTCCTCCCAGGGCCAGCTTCGCAGGGCGCCCGACGGGAACCTTTCGCCGAGGGCAAGCACTGCCCCGGACAGCACGGAGTGTCCAATGCACAGTCCCTGAGTACACGCGCGCGGGGGGACTGAGACGCGGCGACGAGGCGGCGGTCCTGCGGGGCCCTGGTGGGTGGGCCTTACCCGGCCGGGCTGCCGTCGTTGCAGGTCACCGACGTGTTGAGCAGGAGGTGCAGGCGCAGGTCCTCGTTGAGCTGCTGTGCCGAGCAGGGGTACAGGGACTGTGCCAGGCTCTTGACCTGCGCCATGAAGCTGTCCATATTGCCCTCCACGGCCGTGAAGTCCAACGGGAAGCTCTCCACCGGCTGCCCAGTGCCCGGCGCGGCCTCGGTCCGCTGCGGGGGCAGTGGGGGTGGCGGTGGCGGGGCCGGTTGCTGACCTCTGCGTCGCCAGGTCTTCCTGCCCTCGCCGCCCCCGGCCCAGTGCAGGAGGCCCAGCAGGAGAAGCACGCGGACCCCTCGGCCCATGGCTGCGCCACTCCAGCCGGCGGCCACCTGCGGAGAGCAGTGGCCTTCAGGCAGAGTCTGGGGGCGCGGGGGACACGGCACGCGGGGGGCGCGGACGCTGCTTTCCGGCCCCCCTCCCGCGCGCGGGGCCTGGCCGGGGCGGCGTGGGCTCTGGGCGTCGAGGCTCTCGGGCGGGCCAGGCACCGTCGGCTCCGCAGCTTGGGCCGCGCGGGATCTGGGTGCGCTGGCGCCGGCCCGCGCCAATGAGCGGCGGGGCCGGGCTGGGCGTAGCTCTCGGGGGCCGCGGCGGCCCGGGTGCCCGCGCGTTAGATGTGCCGCCGCCTGGGCTCGGCGAGGGGGAGGGGGCCGCGTTCGAGCTCCTCTTGGCGGAGGCATCGCCCTTTCTTCCCAAACCGCAGGCCTGACGGAGGGGCCTGGACTCTCCGGTCGCGGCCACGGGAGGCGCTCCCGGCCGGCTCCGTGGGGGGCAGCGCGGCCCGGCAGCTCCGATCCCAGCGGCCAGCCCGGCGCCGCGGCCTCAGCCCTGGGAGCGGCGGCGGACAGGGGGCGGCGAGGCCTTTCAGAGCCGCCCGACGGGTCGGGGTAGGGGCGCAGGACAGGAGCGCGCACCTGGAACCCCCGCGTACCCCCCGCGTAGCCCCGCCGCTGCCCAGGCCCGGCGCGGCGGTGGACAAGCCGTATCCGACCCCCGTTCCCGCGCCACGATCCTCCCCGAACCCGGCGCTCACCGCGGCCAGTGCGCGCGGCCCGGCGGCCGGGCTTCTCCGTGTCTCCCGCGCTGCGTCCCCCCTGGCGCGCCCGGAGCGGCTCGCTCCCCCCCTCTGGCGCTGGCGCGGAGCCGCTCGGGACTTTTATCCAGCGGGGCCCCCGGGATCAAAGCGGCTGCGGACACAGGGCTCCGCGCCGAGGGGCCTCCGAGAGGAGCGGACAGGTGTGGCTCGAGGCCCCGCTCCCTCGGCGACTTGCGAGAGGAACCCGGCGCCTCAATCGGCGCCATGGCGGAGTGGCCCTATCCAGAGCCTTAACGGGTGATTCTGAGCGGCTCTCGGTGGCGCTGGGGTCAACAGAGTGGCAGCAACTTACCAAGGTCAGACGGCAGCGGGGTAAGGGCCTGGGTCGCTCCGGGCAAGCACCCTGGTTGCCGCACCCCCACAGAGGATCCCCAAGAACCTCCCCCTGCCCCTGCCGCCACTGGGGAAAGAATGATGAAGATTGGAGCAAATGCGGACTGGGTGACCTCCTTGCAACCTCCAGAATCTGCCGGCTCAGGTCACCTTACTTTCCCTACTATAGCTCAGAGTTTAAATCACTGAGGGCAGAATGACATTCCTCTCAGAAAATGAAATTAGATGCCACGTGTAAAAACACCAGGCCTATGGAAGCTGAGGCAGGAGGGTCGCCTGCTTTGAGGCTATGTAGCGAGTTCAAAGTCAGCCTCAATTACATAGCAAGACTGTCTCAAAAAAATAAAAAAAAGGGGGTGGTGGGGGGGAATCACAAACAAGAGGTGTATCCACTGTATACCCAAGGTGCCACCATCCCACGGTGCCACCCCCTTTTTTGTTTTACACTGCCACCTGCAGACTGGTCCTTCCACCCAGACAGGAGACAGTCCTGTCTTTTGGGACTGGCAGGGCTTCCGGAGCCCACCCGCAAAATCACAGCGGGAGCCTCCTTCACCTGGGAGGCACCTGCTGCACCTGATCAGAGGCTGCTGGGGCAATGGCGGCAGGCAGGATGCTGCCTGACCCTAGCCCTTCGGCTGAGTGAGAACCTGGGGAAGAAACACCCTGCACACTCGCAGGCTGCTGTCTGCCGGCTCTGGCAAGCAGTGAGAGGTCAAAGGGGACCCTCGAGAACTGTCCTGCTGTGCATGTGGGGGGTGCAGTGTGTCCATGGTAAACTGCAAAGCTCAAGATCAGGCCAAAAGGTGTCCGAGAGGTCCAGCTGACCTCAGGGCACTCATGAAGGGAGAGAAGAGTCACACGGGTACACTCACTGACATCCGGGGGCAAATGCGTGCTCGTATCCCAGATGAGAACTGAGTTCAGAGATGCAGAAGAGTTGCCACCTACACGTAGCTCAGCTCATTCCAGAATCTATTCTTGCTGTCCCTCTGCCGCTGGGTCAGTTTAAAGGCCATGTATTCTGTGACTGGCAAGGGCAGTAGCTTCACCATCTCGAGATGTGCTCCCAGCCACCCCCGCAGCAAAGGCTGACCTGTGCGGTCTCCAGCACTGGACAACCACCTGCCCCAGGAACCTTCTGTTCTAGGAGCCTGCTGTTCCAAGTCCCGGCAGAGAAATGCTAAATTCCAGCTGGGTGTCATGGCTGGGTGCTGGCCTGTGCTGCACACTGACCTGGCTCTGAGCCATTGCCTGGAAGAGAGATCCTGGGCAAGGTCCTTGACTTCTGCACCCCTCCATTTCCTCTTCTTCAAAACGGGGCAATAACTGTACCTTCTTTGGAGGGTTGTGGGATTATGGGAGCCCATGCGTGAAAGTGCACAACAGGGTGGTTGGTTATGACTGCCAGCGAGGCCCCAGAACAAGAGAAGAACATGCATATTATATTCTCTGACATTTGCTGTAGCGCAATTTAGCCTGCATGTTGAACCACAATGAATTTGTGTTTTGGTTTATTCCAAACTAGTAGCAGAAGCAAAGAGGGGCTTAAGCACAACCTTCCCCAGAACTGCTCTGCCGTCTCAGTCTCAGTCTTCCAAATCCTCTTCCCCCTTGCCAGGACCCCATGACTGTCAGGGCTGCGACACCCTCCTCCCCACCCCAGGACCAGGGATAGGGTTACTGAGGCTCTGAGGCTGCACAAAACCCTGTCCTCCTCCAGCCTCAGACATACTGGCTCTGTCCTCCTCCAAGTCCAGCTCTGTCCTCTACACTGGGGATGCCCCGGCACAGTTTCCAGGGCTCTTCTCAGAGGCGGGTTCTTCAAGCCACCAGGGAGCTGGGCCTCTGCTTTCAAGCCACCTACATTGAGACCAGAGGCCACAGTAGGCCTGACACATGTACAGAAGGGGGGCTCAGGATTCACCAGCGCCTGGTCAGACAACATGCAACACACAGTTGGAGGTCTGCGAGCAAAACATGGAAAATAACCCACGTTGGTGAGAACGTGGAAGACTCACAACCCTTGTGCACTGCTGGTGGGAGGGTAAAAAGGTGCAGCTGCCAGGAAAGACAATTTGGGGCCCCTTGATAAGTCAAACATAACATTATCATCTGGCCTAGCAATTCCATTCTTAGGTAGAGACCTGAAAGAATTGAAAACAGGTGTTCAGACAAAAGCTCGCCCATGCATGTTCACAGAAGCACTATTCATAAGAGGCAAAAAGGGGAAACAACTCAAAAGCCCATCAACAGAATGGCTAAACAATATGCGGTATGTCTCTACAATGGGGTTTATTTCAGCAGTGAGGAGAAAGACATTCTGACACATACTGCAACATGGACACATCTTAAAAACACTATACTCAATGCAATAACCTAGTCACCAGAAGGCACATAGTGTATGATTCCACTGATAGGAAAAATCCAAAAGAGCCCAAGCCGCAGAGACGGAAACTATATTGGTTGGCAAGGGACAGGGAGGAAGAAATGAGGCTACTGATGGGTCTGGGGTTGAGCTTTGGGGTGATGAAAACGTTCTAAAAGTGATTGTGGTGATGGGAGCATAACACTGTAAGTGTACTTACTAAATGCCCTGGAATCCTACATTTTATTTTTTTTAATTTAATTTAATTTAATTTTTTTTTAGACAGTCTCACTATGTAGATTAAGCTGGCCTTGAACTCATTATGTAGCACAGGCTTGCCTCCAACCCGTGGCAACCTTCCTGCCTCAGCCTTCCAAGTGCTGGGAGTACAGGTGTGTGGCACCATGCCTGATGGAATTACACACTTTGAAGCAGTTAGTTCTGTGTTATGTGAGTTGTACTGTATTTATTTATTTATTTTTTATGCAGGTACCGGGAGTCGACCTCAGGACCTCGCGCTTACCAGCAAGTGCTTGTGCCACTGAGAGATATCACCGGCCCTTTTTTCGTACGTGGGTTCCGGAAATCAAACTCAGGACCTCGCACTTGCCAGGCAGGCACTTATGCTGCTGAGCTATCTCACTGGCCCATGAGTTGTACTTTAAAAAACCAAATGAGCTGGGTGTGGTGATGAACATTTCTAATCCCAGCACTCAGGAGGCTGAGGCAGGAGGATCGCCATGAGTTCAAGGCTAGCCTGAGCTACACAGTGAGTTCAAGGCCAGCCTAAACTGCACAGCAAGACCTTGTCTCAAAAAAAATAAAAAAAATACTATTGAGTCAGACTGCTGATGGTCAGTAGATAGAGCCCAGGGATGGACAAGGAAGGTGGAGTGAAGTCTGAGGCCAGGTAAGTGGACTTGACTGGGGACAGTAGACTGGTCCTCCTGGCACTGTCCCTTGAATGGTCAGGGATGGAGCAGTGTGGCCAACACCTGGGTTTCTATATCTGAGGCATAGATCTACTGTGATGGGCTCTCAGAATCAGTCCCTCATCTGTAAAGTGGGGATAAGAAGAGCACCTGCCTCACTGGGTCATTGTGAGCCCTAGGCGAGGCAGGATGTGGGGGGCTTCGACTGTCACACTCAGGTAATGGATATGTGACATGTGAGAATTATGGCCCCCAGGTGCCATGGTGGGTGCAGTGACACCTCAGGGACCAAGGCAGTACAAAGTTCCCAGTGTAGGAGGCCTGTGGGATTACTTGTGAGGTTTGGGGAGAATGTTCCAAATCGCTTTGGTGCAGTGGCCCCTCACACACCCCTGTGGATGCCGCACAACTCAGGCGCTTGGCATGGGAGGTGCCCTTCACCCACTCTGGCTACCCCCCGCTGTGGTGGGGGTGGACTCTGGATGGGTCCTGCCTCTGGGCTGGCCAGCTCCTGTCTGGGTAGGTGTCAGGTTAGAGACTGTGCCCACACTGCTCCAGGGGGGCTGGGAAAATGAGAGCCCCAAGGGGGGGTTCTGGGCTTTCAGAGCAGCACTCCAAATACAGAATAGGTGGTTCACTGCCTCCCGCTCTGGGTAGGAGGATGAAGGGCCAGGGCTGCACAGATGAACACAGAGTTAACTGATGGGAGTTGTGAGTCTCGAGTTAGGCAGAAGCTTGATTCCTGGGAAGAGTAGTCAAGACGGATCATCTTAGGAAACAAGAGCTAAGGCCCATGTTGGGGTGGCTGCAGGCAGAGCTGGCCCTGCAGCCGCTGGGGGAAGGAGGAGGGTGTGGCAGGGAGCTGACAGTAGCTCACAGGTCCCACCTGAGATTCTCTGTGGGGTCCGACGGATCAAGGGCCTGGTAGACTGGGCCTCCCGGGGTCAGGATGTGAAGCAACCCTGGACCCAGTTCCCTGCCCAAATGTGGGGCTGCTCCCCCATGCCCCGCCTTGAGCTCTGCACCACAGTCCAGCTGCTGCCTGCCATCTGGGCCACAGCTGTTGTGTGCTGGCCTCAGCCACACTGCCCCACACGGCCACCTGGGTAGTTCTGCACCCCAGCTGCTGGTCTCTGCTAGTGGGCAGGAAAACTGGGCAGCCCACCCCTTTCCCCACAGCCCAGTCTGAGGGGACCCTGGTCCCAGTAGGCTGAGAGCCCACCTCCAGTCTGGAGCTTGGCTGGGAGGCTCAAGGCTAGGCAGTCCCATTGCAGTTTGAGCCCCAAAGCCCATTTTGCTGTACCCCCACTCATTCATCAGCAGGATGCCCCCTTGCTCTAAAAGTCCCGAACCAAGGGCTGTCTAATAGGAAGGGCAGGGTGGGGGTGGAGTCACCATGGCTATCTCGGCCCAGGCCTTTGGAGAAGAGAGGGGAGCAGGGTCCTGGGTCAGGCGCACCTATCAAGGAGAGCCACTTCTTGGCCTGATACTGGGGACTGTCCTCTCCTGAGTCCTCCAGCTCAGGCTCTTGGAAATCTGGTGGCCCTTTGCAGGCCTGATGTAGGCAGCCCTGGTCACCTGGCAGGAAGGCCCACACCCATCTCCCTAGGGGTCAGAGCCTCTTCCCTCCCAGGGGAAGTGGGGAGGAGGTGAGTACCTGTGACCCCGCTGCCCAGATGGTGAGTAGTAGACTACTTTGACCTTCTAGCCTCAGCTGTGACCCCTGAGGCCCTTGGCAGGACCCTATCCCCCCCCTCCGCTCCTGCACACAGCACCCCTGCAGCTGAGCCCTGTCCTGTCCCACTTCCCTGTGCGGCCAGGTGGAGACTGCAGGTGCCCGCCTGATCTGCACTGGATTGGCTAACTGGGGAGGGTCAGGGTCCCCGGGAATGGACAAGAGGGGACTGTGGGCATGGGAGGGGCCCTTCCTGTCTGTGGTAATGGGGCTTTTTGGGGTGCCTTGGGAGTAACCACGAGGTGCCCAGCAAGTGTCCCCTGTCTTTACTGGACAGGTGAGGAGCTGGTGCTCAGGAATGTCCGGCCCTGGGCATCAGGGGAGGGCAGAGGCTGCTCTTAGTCCCCGGCTGCTCAGTTCAGCCCTAAGGCCCCAAGGAGCTGCAGCTGAGCCATCTGTCCAACTGCTGTCCTCAGGCTCCCGCAGCGAAGGAGAGGGCTACAGCCCAGGGAAGCCAGCCGGCCATGTGACCTTCTGCTCGCCCTCAGTCCCACCCTGTGATCCGCACGTGGCCTCTGGGGAGGCAGAAACAAACCCTCAGATCTCTCCACTGGGAACTTTTCAGCGCGCGGCGACATCAAAGGGGTCGGCGGAGGCCGCGGATGCTTCTCTTAAAGGGCCATGCCACTTTTAATTCAAAGCAGATCCTAGGAGCCGCTGTCTAGCTCCCTCAGGAGGGAGGACGCCGGCAGTGAGGAGGAGCAGAAAGGCGGGGGCCAGGGGCTATCCTGCCTTCCCCAAGGTGCTGCATTTGCACCTCAGAATCTAGTTAAAGCACAGAGGGCAGACGGCGGCCAGAACGAGAGCCAGGCTCAGAGTAGGCCTGTCTTCATACTGTCCTATAGGGGCCCGTCCGTCTCTCAGAAGAGGGGCCGGAAGCTCCACGGGGTCCCAGAGCAGGTGAGGTGGCAGTGGCAACTTAGACACTAGATTCTTTTTTTTGGGGGGTACTGGAAATTGAGATGGAATCCACGGTGCTCTCTCTACCACTGAGGTACACCCCCAGCCCTTTATATTTGTTACACTGGGGATTGAACTCAAGGCCTTCACACTGAGCTATATCTGCAATCTTTTTTCTTTTGAGACAGGGTCTCAATAAATTGCTAAGTTGCCCAGGCTAGGCTCAAACACGAGATCCTCCTGCCTCAGCCTCTCAGGAATTACAGATGTGCACCATCACACCCAGTGACACTAGATTTATTTAATAAAAGAAATACTGTCCTGTGGTTTCCCTCGAATATCTAGTATGAGTTGAGAGTCTTACCTTCCCAGGTGTCTGGCCACTTATTGATCTGTGTATTGGAAGGTTCCCTGATGATCGTCTTGTCTTGCACAGCGACACAGGGCATAGGCAGCAGCCACGCTTGGCAGGGCTCATCCTCAGCAGAGAGAGGACAGACAGCAGCTGCCCAAGGAGCTCTCTGATGTGTCAGGGGGGAGAGAAAGCGCAAGAACTCTCCAGAAAACAGCCCCTGTGCTGGCTCAGCGGGTCTGGCAGGAGCTCCAGGCCAGCCCTGGCTGCTTCTGTGCAAGCTCTTCTCCTGGTTGGGCGCAGGGCTTCCCACCGCCCACTGGGACTTACTGCCTACAACGAGCCCTGTGGCTGCCCTGTGAGGTCACTGCTGTGGCTGTTCCCATGCCACAGGTGGGAAACTGAGGGCCAGGCGAGGGTCTGCTCTGTGCTGAGGCTAGACGCAGCTCGGTAGCAAAGTGTGCCCTAGTCCAGGCGGGGGCCAGCCTTCCTGCCTCAGCCATTCCCCTGGGCTGCCTGGATGCTGCAATAGTCCAGTAACATCCAGGAGGGAGCGCGTTCTGCTCTTGATTAACCTGACTATGGAGGACTGTCGTGAAGACAGCACAGGGGATATGTCCTCTGTCACCTGCTGGGTCAGAAGAAGGCTCTACAGCTGTGTCCTCACCGAGTCCTCACCCGTGCACTTGCTCATCTTTGCAAAGATAAACACAGACTCCACGGGAGACAGATGAAGTTGGCTTCCTGTGGGGGTGGGGGATGAGTCAGGCCACAGCTCATTTTATACTTATAGCTTTTGAATTAAATAAATATTTTAAACAATCAAAATGTAATAGCAAACCAGGCACACGCCTATAATCCCGGCACTGTGGGAGGCTGCAGGATGATTGCAAATGGGAGCCCAGCTTGTGCAATTTAGTGACTTAGTGAGATCCCGTCTCCAAAACAAAGCGGGAGGACGGCCTGGAGGTGTAGCTCAGTTCGAAAGCCCTGAGTTCAATGTTCAGTATGGCAAAAAAAAAAGAAAGAAAAGGAAATGAAGGCATAGGAAAGACGTCATTGTAACATTAACTGTGGGTTAGTTGTATGATACTGATGTTAGATTTTCCAATTTTGTGTAACAAGATGGTGGTTACATCATAGAATGACCTTATTCCTAGGAAATACACATCAAAATATTCAGTCGCAAAGGGATGCGATGTCTCCATTTTATTCCCAAATGGTTCCGAAAAGTTTTGTACATATATGGAGACTATGATAAGGCAAATGGGGAAACATAAACAACGGATTAGTCTGGCTAAAAGGTATACAGGAGTTTCTTTTTCTTTGTTGTGTTTGTTTGTTTGTTTTTGATTTTTGAGACAGGGTCTTGCTATGTAGTCCAGACTGGCCTTGAACTCACTATGTAGCCCAGGTTGCCCCTGAATTCACCATGATCCTCCTGGCTCAGGCTTCCGAGTGCTGGGATTGCAGACGTGTGCCACCATGCCCAGTTTACAGGAGTTTCTTGTACTGTTCTTGCAACTTTCTCTTTCCTCCTCTTCCTTCTCTTCCTTCTACTCCTCCTTTCTCCCCACCTCTTCTTTCTTCTTCTCCTTGTGGTGCTGGGGATGGAACCCAGGGCCCTGTGAATATTAGCAAGTGTTCTACCATTGAATTGCATCCCCAGGCCCTAACAAGTTTAAAATACAGTAATATAAAAATAAGAAGTCGGGCCGGTGAGATGGCTCAGCGGCGTAAGCGCCTGCCTGGCAAGCGCGAGGGCCCGAGTTCGACTCCCGGATCCCACATACAAAAAAGGGGCCGGTGATATCGCTCAGCGGCACGGGCGCCTGCTGGCGCACGAGGTCCTGAGGTCGACCCCCCGGTACCCAACAAAAAAAAAAAAAAAAAAAAAAGAAGTCATTCTCCCACCAAGAAAACAACAAAACAAAAAGTAGCGTAAGAACCAGCACGGAAGAGGTCTCACGGGCTAAATTTGGACCAATCAGAAGCAACAATGAGAGGCTGGAGATGTGGCTCAGTGGCAGAGCACTTGCATTTGAAGCCCTGGGTTCAATCCCCAGCACAGCCACGAAAAAAAAAGAGGTATGATAAACTTTTTTTTCTGGTACCGGTAATCGAACTCATGACCCTGTGCTTGCCAGGCAGGCGCTGTGCTGCTGAGCTATAGTGCCAGGTATGATAAACTTGGAAAGTTGTGATTCAGCAATAATAAATTCATTTGTCAATTGACACTAAAACTGTTGGGTAAATGGTTAGGGGAAAACATGCTATTTGTGGTTTCAAAAATTACCCCACAGCTGGCTTATTTACTTCACAAGGAACAACTGACCTTGACCGTGGAGGACTCTGGCTGATGCCAACCTGACCAAGTGGTCAAATGTCATGCCCTCACTCTTGGGGGAAACTGGTGCCCTGGATTTCCTGATATCCTGCCACCCATGCCACCTTGCTGCCCCAAATGTTCAACTGGAGGATCTGGATCATGGCTTAGTCAAAAGAAAACAGGCCCAGACTCTTGGAAAATGCTACTGTCTCAGAAAACTACAACAAACCCTCTGATGGTGACCAGGCACTGTGTAGAGCTCAGTGAGGCTCTGAGGTTGCAGAGTGTGGACAGCAGCCTGCAAACAGGAGCAGTGTCCTGGGGCAGAGGCCACCTGAAAGCTTTCCCATTTCTTCCATGTACATGGAGGTATCAAGTGTTTGTCAGCATACAGATATGTGTGACATGGATGTTATCCGTATGAAGATGGGACAGTATACACACAGAGGAGGTGTCACTGGAATAAATGACAACGGATGACTGCACAGTCTTCCAGACTCTACTGTGGGCCTGAGCCCTGGCCAGCAGTCCACGGGGGCACAAGGAGCAAGTCAAGCAGTTGGACACATGGGAAGGCCAGGGCCAGGCAGCCAAGCGGGGTAGACTGGGAGCCAGGATTCACTCAGAATTTAGCTAAGTCCATGTAGCAACACAATTTTTTTTTTTTTTTTTTTTTTGTGGGAACCGGGGGGACGACCTCAGGACCTCGCGCACCAGCAGGCGCCCGTGCCACTGAGCGATATCACCGGCCCCTTTTTTCATATGTGGGTTCCGGGAGTCGAACTCGGGCCTTCGCGCTTGCAAGGCAGGCGCTTAAGCCGCTGAGCCGTCTCACCGGCCCTTTTTTTTTTTTTTTTTTTTTTTTTTTTGAGACAGGGTCTCACCATGTAGTTTAGGCTGTCCTTGAAGTCACTATGTAGCCCAGGCTGCCCCCGAACTCATGACGATCCTCCTGCCTCATGAGCCACCATACCCAGCTAGCAGCACGATTTATAATAATAGCTAAATCTTGGAAACAGCCCATCAACAGATGAATAGATGAATGGATAAAGGAAATGTGATATATATGCCATACAGAAGTATAAACTTGAGTCATTCGTAGGAAAACAGAGGGACCTCGAGATCATTATCTTAAGTGAAATAAATCAGACAAGCTTAAATATCGCAGTTTCTCTTGTGTGAGAAACCCAAAGGGTAAACAAGGAGCATAATGGAGGATACTGGGATTGGGAAGTAGGAAGAACATGTTCAAATGGGAAGGGGAACAAGGGGGGGAAGGGGGAAAGGAAGGAAGGGAAAAGAAAAAAAAAAGAAGGAAAAAATGGAAACAAAGCTTTTGTAAATGGGGAGGGGAAGAAGGGTTGAAGGGAGGGGAGGGGAATGGAAAAAAGAAAATCAAGGTACAGATCCCCTGTGATGAATGTGATCAATACGTATGACAGTCATGTATTAATAAAAAATATAAAGTAAAAAAAAAAGAATTTAGCCAAGTCCAGTGAGGGGGATCTGGCCCAAGTGGCCCAAGTGCTGAGGCCAGGCACACTTGGGGGCTGGACAGTCAGCAAGGACAGCTCCTTACACAAGATTGGAGCCGGCCCCCTGCAGCCTGGATAGCTGTGAGGCCCTGGGCTGTCGTGGGTCCCCTGAGGGCCCCCACTCAGCATGAGGCTTGGCCAGGGGAAGTCCTCCAGGCACCCTGGCTGCAGCTGGACCGTGGCCCACTCCAGGACTCCCTGTCTTTTCCTCCACTCGGGTTTACCGCAGCCTTCACAACACCCCGGGAACACAGGTATTTCATCCCCCCTTCAGCCCTGAAGGAGGAGAGGCCAAGAATGGGCCGGGCGCCTGGGCAGCGGGTAGCTTCGTGGGTAGATGGCGACCGCAGGGACAGGTGGGCAGAGGCTAGGTCCAGGCGCTGCCTGGCAGAGAACTGGAGGGTGGTGTGAAAGCAGGGACCAAGGACAGCTCAGGTCTGGGCCGCGTTGGCCGCCAACTCGCAAGTGCGGACGGCCGGTCGGAATCCCGCGGCCCCGTGGCGCCGGTTGGGCGAGACCTCGCACCCGGGCCGCTGGCGGCCTTTCTGCGGAGAGACGCGGGGCCACTCGCAGTTTCGAGGCCCCCGCCGGGGCGGAGCCTGAGCGGCGGGGCGGGGCCGGGGGCGGGGCCTGGCGCGCCCGGAAGCGCCGGGCGGCTCCGCCCGCGGGCGCGTGGTTGTGCGCGGCGGCGGTTGCTGATAAAGTTGTGTGAAGGCGTGTCGGCTCGGGTCACGTAAGCGGAACATGGCGGCCCCGGCGGGCGGCGGGGGCTCCGCGGTGTCAGTGCTGGCCCCGAACGGGCGGCGCCACACGGTGAAGGTGACGCCGAGCACCGTGTTACTGCAGGTGCGGCCGCCGGCCCGGGGTGGACGGGCGGAGGGTGGCGTCTCCGGCCGGACCCCTGCGGCCGCCCCAGGGCCACGGGGCGGGGCGCCGGCCGGGAGCACTGGCGCGCAGGCCCGCCTCCTCCGCGCTGCCCGCGGGTCCCGGGGCCGGGGCGGGGCTGGCGACCCCTAGCACCCTGCCAGCTGCACCACTTACGGCCCTGCGCGGGTCCCTCCCCGCAGTCCTCCGCGCCTGGCCGAACCCGGCGCCTCCACCCCGCCCCTGGAGTTTGCCCGGACCCCAACCAGCCGGCTTCGTGGCCGGAAGCGGATTTTGCCTAGTCACTCGCTGTGCTTTTGCTAAGCGCAGCTTGTGACCTCGAATGAATTACATTTAAAAGTGTTTATTGAGTCCCTGCTGTGGGATACAATGAGATACCAAGGGACACACTACACGTGTCTGTGACACCCGTGATAGGAGCTCAACGAGTGGGGTGCGCACAGTTCAAAAGTTTGAGCTCTGGCCGATTTGGCAGGACCCCCTGAAAGGACCCATTCCATTTGGGTTGGCTGAGGGGGGAGCTTGGCCTTCGGAGAGGAGGGGCGAGGCTTCCGGGCAGTGGGAGCTGGTGCACTGTGGTTGTCAGGCTAGAGTAGCTCGGGTGGGTGGGTTTGAGTTTTGAGTTTTATTCCCTGGGTGTATGTGCATGTGTGTGTAGGGGAATCCTAGGGCATGTGGTGGGAAGGTGCCTGTGGAAAGAGGCCCTTAAGAGCCCAGAACACGGGACAAGGCGTGGACAGTCCGTGGCCGTAGAACTAGGGGACAAGGCAGGACATATGTGTCCTTTTAGGAAGAGAGAAGAATGGACAAGATTTGCAGGTCTGTTCCCCCGAGCTGTTGATTGGACTGCACTTTGAGTGGCCTTGTACTGAGTTTTGCTTGCGCACCAACCAGCCAGCTCACCTTTGACAGGTCTCTGGTGCCTGCAGAGAAAGTGCCCTGGCCACACACGGGGGGTCACTGTCCTCTCGTTTTTCAGGTTCTGGAGGACACATGCCGGCGGCAGGACTTCAACCCCAGTGAATATGACCTGAAGTGAGTTTGGGCTCAGCTGTGGGGTCCCAGACTGTCTGCTTCCATTACTCCTAAATGTACTGTGGCTCGGAAGAGCCTAAACAACAGAAGTTACTTTCCTGGTTCTGGAGGCCAGAAGTGCAAAATCAAGGTGCTAGCCAACCATGGTGGCACATGCCTATAATCCCAGCACTTAGGGGGCTGAGACAGGAGGATCACCTAGAGTTTGAGGCCAGCCTGGGCTACATAGGGAGATCTTGTCTCAAAGCCCTCCTTCCCTAAAACAAAATCTAGGTGATGACAGGGCTGTATTCTTTCTTTTCCCCCAGTTTGCACTTTTTATTAGTATATGTTTACATTACATAATGATTACATTCTTTGCGTGGAGTTGATGCATGGAGTTAACACATCTCAATTAGTTTTTCATCCCCTTTCCTTCATCTTCCTTCTATCTCTCTCCATCTCTTGCTCCCCTTCCCATTTGAAAAAAAATATGAAGGACTCCTTGAACTTTCGTGTCATCTTTTTGCAAGGGCCATGCTAATCTTCTCTGTATTGTTCCAGTTTCAGTATATGTGCTGCTTATGCCAGCACAAGGCTGTATTCTGAACGACCTCAGGGAAAGCCCTTCTTTTTCCTTTTCTGACTTTTGTGGGCCCAGTTGCTCCTTGGCTTGTAGCTGTGTTATTCCAGTCTGGCTTCACATGGCTTCTTTGTCTTAGGACAGTGGTGGTGAACCTGTGGCACATGCGCTGCAGTGAGCTGTTTGTATCATCAAAAGCTCTAAAAGATTTGCCTTCACTGTCCTGAGAGGACACTTGCCACTGGAGTAAGATCCATTGGATAGTTCAGTATGGTCTCATTCAACATTCTTATTTGTTTTTATTTTTTGAGACAAGGTCTCCCTTGTTTAGGCTGGCTTTGAACTCACTGTGAAGCCCAGGCTGGCCTCAAACTCACAGCGATCCTCCTGCCTCAGCTTCCTCCTGCCTCAGCTTCCCAAGTGCTGGCATTACAGCACACCCAGCTTGTTTCATTTTTTTTTTTTGAGACAGGGTCTTCCTATGTAGTTCAGGCCTTGAACTCACTATGTAGCCCAGGCTGGCCTCAAACTTGTGGTGATCCTCTTGCCTCAGCCTCCAAAGCCATGTCCAGCTTCATTCCACATTCTTAATTGCAAAGAATGTAAAAGACCCGTGTAGCAAATAAGGTCACATTCGCAGGTTCTTAATTGCAAAGAATGTAAAAGATCTGTATAGCAAATAAGGTTACATTCACAGCTTCTAGGGGTTAGGGCACTGATGAATCTTTTTTGGGCCCCACCCAGTCTTGGGGCATAGAAGGGGATGGCAGGAAGCAGGAGTGATGAGAGTGGCCACTTTAGCTGGTGTCTGTTGCCTGTTAGTGCCTGCAGCAGCAGAGCAGAGCAGGATCATTTTTGAGAACTCCCCTCAGCCTTTCCTCCATGTGTGTTTATTTTCTGAGAGTCTGCTTTTGGCCCTGCCCCTGTTTCAGGGTGCACATTCATTACTCTTGGCTTGCCTGGAGACTCGTGTTGATGTCCTGCTCCTTTCCCTGCTGCCTAGGCTGGACACTGAGTCAGTGCTGCACTTCTCTTTTCTTCCCAAAAGCCCCCGTGGTCAGGGACCTGCCTCTTGTCTCTGTAGGTCATAACTCTGCTCTGGTAGCCATAAGAGGTGGGGAAACTGCCCTATGGCCTAGAGAGGGTTGGGAGGAGTCAGGCTGGCTGGGTACCACGTGGCTGTGCTCTGTTCTGCAGGTTTCAGAGGACGGTGCTTGACCTCTCTCTCCAGTGGAGATTTGCCAACCTGCCCAACAACGCCAAGCTAGAGATGGTGCCTGTGTCCCGGAGCCGCGAGAGGCCCGAGAACATGGTAGGTGGCTGGCTGTGAGTCCAGCAGGTCTCCTTCTCTAGTCTCCTTTTGGACCGTCAGAGCACAGGATAGTTCTGCAGTGTGCCAAGGGTGGGGTGTGGGCCTGGAGAGGGCCGGGGAGAGTCCTGTGGCCCACTCTCCCTTCCTGGTCAGAGCCACGTGTTCTCCTCAAATACCTAATGACTAGAAATGAGTGTTTTCAGTGTTGATGCAGTTTATTGTTAATTTTTTTTTTTTTTTTTTTTTGAGATAGGGTCTCACTATGTACCGCAGGCTGGCCTTGAACTCACTTATATAGCTCAGGCTGACCTCAGACTCACGGCAGTCCTCCTGCCTCAGCCACCCGAGTGCTGGGATCACAGGTGTGCACCACCACGCCTGGCTACTGTTATTTATGGTGTAGTTAATGGTGTGCATTTGTTCTAGTTTGTCAGCAGCATTCACCTACCAGCCCGATGTGCAATCGAAAGATGTGTGGAACCCAAAAAACTGTATGGAGCCGGCTGGCAGCCAGCTCACAAGAGGCCCAGGCCTTGCTGGGCTTCTGTGGCAGGGCTCAATGGACCCAGCTATGGCACTGCCTGCTTGCACAGCTCCTTCCCAGGTCACGTCATGAGCTTCTAGAAGCGTTAGGAAGGTCAGCTAGATTGTCACAGGTGAACATGGCGCTGTGGCCGTGTCGCCCTCTTTACTGTGTTGCTGCTGGGTCCTTGACTCGTGTGATAGTGTACTTTCCCTCTGCTGCTAGACGGTGCTTTTTTATTTTTGTCAGACCAGGAGGCTCGGCCCAGGTCATTTGCTGCTTTCTAAAGCCGCTAGGCCACGGCAAGCCAGGAGTCAGGTGGCCAAGACCAACCTTAACCAGTGTTAAGTCTTTTTGCATTATTGCTGCAGTTTTCATCTGCTTCATGGAAGGGACCCTGCTTCCTTGGGGGGTTCTTGGGAGGCGCATGGGGTCGAGAGGCTCTGGCACCTGTCGCACAGAGCAGCTGCTCCTCTGTATCATTGAAACTTAATGAAATGCACTTGAAGAAAGAATCCTGTGGCTAAAACAGCAGGGTTATCATGACTCTGAGAACTGTACACTGTGCTATGGTATATGGCTGATGGTGGTGCTCAGCATTTTTCTCTCTCATGCTCCCTATTTTGTGCTACTGGGGCTCAAACCCAGGACCTTCATGCTGAGCTATATACGTCAGCCCTTTTTATTTTTTATTTTGAGATGGGTTCTCACTAAGTCATTAAGTTGCCCAGGCTGGGCTAGAAATCACTGTACTGCCTCAGCCTCCCAGATGGCTGTGATTATAGGCGTGAGCCATGGCTAGATGGGGGGTCCTCACAGGAGAGGATGCTGTATTTATGTTCACAGCCAGGCTTTGTACATTAGTGTGTCTGTCACTTGGCAGATGGACCAGAAGGGACTGTTCCTCCTTTTGGGTTATAGCCTCTTTTGATAGGGCACAAAAGTATTAAAAGTAGATTTGTAAAGGCAGTGTGCTCAGTTAAGAAAAAATTTGAGGAAAACAAATTTAAATTACCCACTCCCCTATTCCACGATATCCAACTGGAATTACAACATGGTCATACTTTACCCGTCAGTACAATAGCAAAAATCCTATAATTACTTCTATTGATAAAGAACTTCAGATGATCACACCAGATCCTCATGTCTCAGGCTACTGCTCTGTAGCTATTGCAGCTGTATACCCAAACGCCACCACTATCCCCCCTAAATAAATTAAAAACACTATTAATCCTAAAAAAGACCCTCCATGGCTTAAAATAATTATATACCCAGTTCCACCACTAACAATCAAAACTAACCCTCCATAAACAGGTGAGGGTCTCACAGATAGATCAACAAAGCCTACAACAAATAAGATACTTAAACATAATATTTAAAATCATAATTCCTACATGGAATTTAACCGTGACCAGTGACATGAAAAATCACTGTTGTAATTCAACTATAAGAACTAAACTAATGACCAACATCTGCAAATCTCACCCACTTAATAAAATTGTTAATCACTCATTCATTGACCTCCCAACTCCATCCAACATCTCCATGTGATGAAATTTTGGACCCTTAAGATGTGTACGTCTCATACTACAAATCATCGTAGGACTATTCATAGCAATACATTACACTGCAGACACAATGGCAGCATCTTACCGGTCACACACTTCTGCCGAGACATTAACTACAGGTGACTGATTCAGTACCTCCATGCTAATGGAGTATCCGTATTTTTCATTTTCTTATATCTCCACGTAGGACGAGGCATCTGCTATGGATCCTACACATTTATAGAGACTTGAAGCATCAGCATCATGTTACTATTTGCAGTTATGGCCACAGCTTTCATAGGATACGTTCTACCCTGAGGACAAATACCATTTTGAGGCACAACCGTAATTACAAACCTCCTATCTGCCATCCCCTATGTTGGCTCTACCTTAGTTGAATGAATTTGAGAAGGATATTCAGTTGATAAAGCAACCCTAACTCGGTTCTTCGCCTTTCACTTTATCCTCCCATTTATTATTATGCCGGGTCAAACAGCCCCTCAGGATTAAACTCAGACTCAGATAAAACCCCGTTCCTTGGGCTGGTGAGATGGCTCAGCGGCGTAAGTGCCTGCCTGGCAAACGCGAGGTCCTGAGGTCGACCCCCGGTACCCACACACACACACACACAAAAAAAAAAAAAAAAAAAAAAACCCATTCCTCCCATATTATACAACTAAAGAGATTTTAGGCCTCATATTCATACTACTAACTTTATTAATTCTAGCCTCATTCTCACCAGACCTTTTAGGTGACTCAGACAACTACACACCAGCAAACCCCTTAAATACACCTCCACACATTAAACCAGATTGATATTTTCTATTCGCCTATGCTATCCTTCATTCAATTCCCAATAAGCTAGGAGGAGTCCTAGGCCTAGTCTCAATCTTAATCCTAGCCCCACTGCCATTTCTACACTCCTCAAAACAGCGCAGCACATTGCTTCACCCAGTCCGTCAGTGTCTCCTATGAACTGCAGTAACTAACCTATTCATCCTAATGTGAATTGGCGGCCGACCGATCGAACACCCGTTTATCCTTATTGGCCAACTAGCATCCATAACCTACTTCGCCATCATCCTAATTCTTATGCCATTAACAAACATAGTAGAAAATAAACTACTTAAATGAAGAGCCCTCGTAATATAATTATTATTTTGGTTTTATAAACCAAAAATGGCGAATTTATTCTCCCCAGGACAAACAACACCTCAAGGAAGAAGCATCAAAGTACACCATTAGCATTACACCATTAACTAAATTTATTTAGTTGTCTATTGCTGGTAACAAATTATCCCAAACCTGGTAACAGCACCAAACACTGACTGTACCACAGGGCTTGAGGGGCTGGGTCAGGAAGCAGCTCTGCTCATAGCCTCTGTTGGGGCCGTGCTGGCTGAGGTGTGGCTTCGAAGGCTTGCTGCTGGGCCGGGGAGTGCTTCTGTGATGGCTGTCACCCATGGCACCTGCACACAGGTGTGCATGCCCTGCATGTGTTTGTGTAGCCCACCAGTGGCCTCCTGGTCTCCAAGGGACCCCTGGGAGGCATGTATGCTGGGATTGTGACACAGGACGGCTGCTCTTCTTCCTAACGAGGTTCTCGTGTCCTGCTCTCCAGGTTCGGGTGGCTTTGCAGCTGGATGATGGCTCCCGGTTGCAGGACACGTTCTGTTCGGGTCAGACCCTCTGGGAGCTCCTCAGCCATTTTGCACAGACCAGGTGAGCATCTGTGGGCAGGTCCTTGGCCTGTTCCTGCCCCTCTCAGCAGAGGTGCTGCTGTGGCCACGCGGCTGCTCTGACACCCACACTGCTTCTGGCCATGTCCATATAGCGAGGGCTGATGTGAGACCTGCCCACCAGTCAGCACCCAGTGGGTGTGGGTTGGCCGGTGGCTCATCTTCCTGAGCTTCTGGGTCCAATGGCCCTGGCCAGCCTGCCAAGCAGAGCGAGGACAGGTTTCCATCCTTGTGGAGACCGAGAGTCCCTGAGGGCTTGGTGGGCAGCAAAGGGGAGATGGGGTGCTAGGTGCGTCATTTCATGCTTGTGTTTTCCTGGATGGGATCTGTGTTTTGAGAATCCTTGGATAGAACGGACAGAAGGCCATGTGGTGGCCCCTCTGCTGGGCGTCTCTAGGTGTAAAACTGTGGTACAGAAATAAGTCTGTTTACTGGTGCTGGTGTGTGCTATCTTGTTTGTTGGTTAATGGTCTAAACTTTGTTCCTGAATGAATAAATGGTAGACATTTTAAGTTTGGGTCTTACCTTGTGGGATAGAAGTCTTTGCTTTAAAGGTGTCAGCCACCAGGATGGAAGAAGAAGTGTTAGCTGTGTGGCTGTAGGTGAGTCGCTTGCCTTCTCTGGGCCCCTGGTACCTCATCTGTACCATGGGTGGTGTGCAGGTGCGCTGAGCTAATGCGCACGGTGGTTTGTGGGAATCGGAAGGTGCTTATAGTAGCCCCACAGAAAAGCTGTAGAAAAGCCCACTCTGAGCTGACGACTGTGCCCAGCCACCTCAGAGGCTGTGGTAATGGATAAGGTTGCCGAGGTCTGTAGGTTGGGGGTCTTAGAGGCCTGACGTCAGCAGTCTCTGAGGCCCTAGAGATTGAACAAATGTTGGTCAGGCATGGTGGTGGATGCCTGTAATTCCAGCATTATGACAGGCTGAAGCAGGAGAATCATGAATTTTAACTCAGCCTAGGCAACTTAGTGTCTTCATGAGAACCTGTCTCAAGATTTTTTAAAAAAGGGGCAGGGGATGTAGCTCAGTGCAAGGCCCTGGGTCAGTCCACAGTAACACACACACGCACACACACACACACACACGCACACACAACAAATGAAAAAGAACGGCAGGCAGGCTGTGGGTGTAAACATGAGAGGCTGCCGAGTGTGAGCAGCCATCTGCTTGAGTGGCCGGTCTGGATGAGCAGTGAGAGACAGTGGCTGCATCACTGTCCTCAGAGGCCTGGGGAAGTCCAGAGGAGCTGGGGTTTGAGAGGCACACTCATTAGAGGGGATCCTTGAGATGTGGGGGCGCAGGAGTAGAGAGTGGCTCAGTAAATGGCGTATCTGTTAGCTGTAGCTGCAGGACAGATGATGGGGTCCTGCCTGTGCCCAGCCTGTCCTGCTCTTCATGGTGGTTGGCACTGGGAAAGCATGGGAGCGTGTGTGAAGTACGCAGGGCCTGGGGTCAACACTGGTTAGGTTGTGGGGCTGAACCCCTTTGGGGATGGAGGCTTCACCTTGATAAGCGAGGTCAGTCCAAGCATCAGCTAGAGGCCTCTGCGGGCCCAGCCCCACCACGTCAGGAGACCCTTATCAAGGGACATCGTTGTGAAATGCAGGACCTGGGGACAAAGAGGCTGAAGCCTCTCAGGTGAAGGGCAGGCCCAAAGCCTGTGAGGGGGCAGAGTTACATCTTCCAAATCTTGTAGGAAGACCAGCTTATTCTAGAATTCTCTGCACTGACATAGTCATGAAGAGTCAGGGTAGAAGGAACTGCTTCTGGACCAGGGTGACACTGACACTGACGGGGGTGGGAATCTGCTGTGCCTCCAGAAGGGGGCTCTGGGCTCCACTGTGGTGCCAGGGCCAGGTTCCCTCGAGGAGGGGAAGGTGGGTGCACATAAAACTAAGCAAGCATAGGAAACATTAATCAGGAAGGATGTAAGGCCCAAGGGAAACGCTGCCTAGGCCAGGACACCGTCCCCAGGTGGTGCCTGGGCTGTGTGCAGGATCAGCACGCTCAAGTCCAGGGGCTGCTTCCCCTTTACAGTTGGCTCTGTCCTCGGATGGAAATGAAGATAAGGATGTGCCCCCCCGTGTCCTGGGGTGGCCTCTGAGGAGGGGCTGAGGGTGCTGGGAGAGGTGGGCTAACGCCGTTACTGACATAAACCCCTTAGGACCGGTTGGTCCTGTTACTGTGAGGTGCAGTTGAAGGAGCATGGGAGAACATGGGGGCACCCCTTCCAGCAGGAGGAGCGGTGCCCGGGGAGGTCATGGGGCCCGAGTTAACAGCCCTAGGATCTGAGCAACAGGTGGCAGTCGTACAGCCTTGTGGAAAGTTTGTACAGAGGACTGTTAAATACGAAATGATTTGTACCTGACTTTCGGTTGTAAGTGTGCCACGAATCTCTTCTTAAAGATTGACGCAGGTTACTTGCCCGCCAGGTCATCTTCTGTGAGTGGACATGCTACCCTGTGTACCTGGTCAGTGCTAGCAGTGAGCTCTGTGTGGCCTGCACAGCAGAGCTGGGGCTACCCCCCCGCCCCCCGCCAATTGCTCCCTCGGGGTAAGTCCAGAGGCAGAATTGCTGGGCCGAGAGACAGGGCACTGTTAACTTTCACTTCTGAAAGTTCAGACCCCAGCTGTGTCTTGGAAGCTGGAACCCATGTTTTGTGAAGCCAAGTGGAGGCCCCATGGTGGGCGCATTTCCAGCATCATGGCAAGGGCTAGATGCCCCAGGAGCGGCATGCATCATGGAGATGTTCTGGGAGGTGAGAGAGGAGCCTGTGTGCTGGGAATTCTCAGTTTCCAACCAGCTTGCCCCTTGATGCCTCCTGGAAGCTGGGAGGGTCCGGGAACTATTGAGTGCCATGCCTGTGAGTGTGGTGTGTGTATGGGGGTGCCAAGGTCAGGGACTATAGGGAACACTCAGGAACCCTCAGAGGTGAGTGCGGTGCCAGGGTAAATCCTGATTTGTGTGTTTAGGGACCACCAGGCAGTTTCCTGGCCTAGAGGCAACACATGTTTGGAAGGCAGCTTCTTTCTGAACATGGACATGGCCCGGTCCTGACCCCCGTGTCTGGATCAGTGCTGGCCACTGGGAATACCACACAAGCCACACTTGCAGGCCACAGAGGTAACTTAGAATTTTCTAGTAACCACATTAAAGAGAAAGTAAAAACAGGTGTAATTAATTTCAGTAATATGTGTAATTAATTTAGCACACGGAGAATATTATCCTTTGAGTGTGTGATCAGTAGAAAGATCATTTACATTGGTACACGATTTTTGAAACCCAGGATGTGTCTTGCACTTAAGAGTTTATCTCCCCCTGGCTGGCCACTGTGCAGCTAGGATTGGCCTTCCCAGGGACTGGCTGCTCCTCCTGCTGCTTCCTGGACTCTGCTGCTGGAAAGGCACCAGGAGAGGGCTCAGGGTTGCTGGCTCTGGACTGCCCTGTATTTCTGTAACCTGATGGTTCACCTATCAGGTGAGCTTGAACAGCCACCCTGACCTCCAGGAACTCTGCTTCTGCCTGCCCAGGCCGGCCCTATGCTTTAATCTAGGTTGGTAAGATGTAGTACACCTCTGGTGATTAGGCAAGGCACAGACAGAAATAAAGGCATCATCACTTGAAGGCCCTGGGGCATGTGGCTCCACTTGGCAGAGGTCAGTGCGTGGAGAAAGGGGGACCCAGGGGTTTTGATGGGTCCGGGACGTTACTCAAGCTGGTTTACCATGAGGAGTTCTAATTCGCCTTGAGCTCCGGGATCACTGTGGCTGTCCATTTAGTCCATGTCGGTGTGGGGTGACTGGGGCCAGCCCTGCTGTCCCACAGGGAGGGACTGCCAAGAGGTATTGAGTAGGGGTAAGGTATGGGTGGCCCATATGAGGAGCTGGGAAGAAGGGAGAACTGGAAGCTTCCTTGAGAGAGGTTACACTCCAATGTGAGAAAGTTTGTCTCATGTTCAGCAAAGGTAGTGAGGGCCTGTGACAGGGACTTAACCATCTGTTTGGCTCCTGTGCTCCACACTGTAGCTATCCTGGGATTCAGGCTCTGCTCTGCCGTGCTCCCCACCCCGAGTCAGTTTGGGAACGGCGTGGGTCTCTTGTAAATGTCAAGTTCATGGACTCACTACAGAGAGGACTTGGCCTCTCAGATGTGGCAGCTCTGTGCCAGCTGCTCCCTGTGTGGTTCAACCTCTGGCAGGTTTCTGTTCCCATGGCCCCTGCCCTCTGCTCCCAGCCTGATTCTGGTCCAGCTCTGAGAAAGCCCAGCCTTTCCCCAGTGCTCCTCTTGCAGGGGCTAGGTGATCTCTGGAGTCTCTGGCATGTGCGGGGCTGCAGAGAGGGGCTGCCGGTGAGGATGGGGCTCTGCTGAGGGCCCAAGGGCCAGCCTGTGGCCACACTTGGGGAACACTTGTGTGCCCAGCGGGACCTGGCTCAGAGCTCCGGGCTGCAGTTGGCAGGACAGGACCAGTGGCTGCTTCTTTGGAACTCTCTTAGGCTCAGCCACCTGGGCTTCCTTGTTCCTTCCAGCCTGACATGGGGCGCAGAACTGGGCTGTCACACAAGACACCTGGTGCCCTCAGGATGAAGCCTCACCCTTGATGGGCCTCCTGAACCAGGAACCACACTCTCCTTGCAATTGAAGCCCTGCCGGCTTTTGCCAGCGCTGTCAGTGTGAGTTGTCCATGTGTGGGGAGCATGGTGGCGCCAGGCTTTTTTGGCAGTACTAGTGTTTGTACCAGCCCCGGCTTGGTCAGGCAGGGGTAGCTGCCATTCACCCTCCTGCTTGTTGGGTGGTTTCGATAGAGCATGGTAATGTAGGCATGGGAGCCGAGCCCTGGGTGGTGCCCGAGCTCTGTGTGGGTGAAGCACATAGTTCTGGCCAAGGGGAGGTTTGTTGGCCTTGGAGTGGGACTTTGCGGGTTCCCCAGCATCCTCCCTCGTGGCAGAGAGGCATCTCTCGTGTGAGTGGGTGGGCCTCATGAGAGCCACCAGTCTTGGTTTCTCACTCCAGAGGACTCTTTTTGGCTGCTTGGTCTGGCCTGAGGTACAGGGGCAGGGCCTCAGTCCCTGGGGTCAGTGACACTCAGAACGTGTGAGGTCTGTGCAGGGCCAGCGAGCCTCTGCCGGGGTCGAGGGGACATCTCCTGGCCGTCTGTTTAGGACTGAGAGCAGTGCTTGCTGGGCCCTGTGGTGTAGGTCTGGAAGTGATTTTGGCCACCCCTCCCTCAGCCTGTGGCCACCCGAGATGTTTACAGGCTGCTCCCTCCCCTCGGCAGCACAAGGGAATTTGGCCCACCTGCTGCTCCCTTGGGAGAAGCCGTGCATCAAAGCTGGGCTGCTTTGATGGTGTGCTGCTATGCTGTGTCCCTGTTTGTGATTTGTGGTCCCATGGTGCCCCAGGGAAGAGCTTTGAGAAGGGGGACTGGCTGTGCTCAGCTGGTGTCAAGGCCATGGGCAGTCCTAGGCCGAGTGACTTGGGCAGCTGTGTGATGGCCAGGTCCTTCCCATGGTGGGTCAGTTGTGCAGCTCATTTTCGAGAGGCAGGACCCTCAGTTTACTTACCCTGATCTTGCTTCCTGGTCCCACTCCTCCTTCCTTCCAAGTGTCTTCCCTACTGACTTTCTTACCTCTCCTTTGTCGTGACTTCAGAAGGAAGAGAGCCTCTTGGGCTGGCCTGGGCCTGCAGCCTTCCTCACTCTGCAGTTTGGGGCCTTGTGTGTCCCTGTGCCCTGGGGCCAGCGGCTCTGTGGTAGGCCAAGTCACTAGCCCTTTGGTGAAGGATAAGTGTGACAGCCTGTTGTGTGGTAACTCTCAAGGAAGGTGTTCTGCAGGTCTGCCCGGCTCCACGTGTGGATGTCATGCCCTCCCAGGGCCAGAAGCCTGCTCTGGGGAGTGGGCTTCATGTGGGCACTGAGCTCAGTGGGCCCATGGGACCTGTGCTGTCCTGGTGAGGCCTCAGGAGCCAGCTGTGATGAACAGTACTGGGCCCTGGGTGGGGAAGGCTGCATCCCAGGAGTGGGGAACACGTGAGCAAAAACAAAGAGTAGAGCAAGAGAAGTGAAGGAAAGTGTGCCAAAGCCACCCCACAGGATGGGACCGTGCGTAGCTGGCCCAGGCACTGGATGCGGGCATGCCACAAGGGCCTGCCATGGTGCCGTGAACCCGTCTGGGTCTGGGCTCGGTCTTCCTTGCCCGGGGCCTTTCCCCGTTTCATGAAGGGCAGTCTCACCCCTGTAGGGTCAGGAGCCAAGGCTGATGTACTTGCCCTCGTGGCCCTCTTGACTTTTCAGGTGTCATCACGGGTTCAGGCCTGCTCTGTGCACACGTCTCACACCTTGATATTCCCGGCACGCTGTCCTTTGCCCTCTCAGGCCTGCCTGTCTAAACCTAGCTCTTTTTTTTTTTTTTTTTTTTGTGGGTACCGGGGGGTCGACCTCAGGACCTCGCGCGCCAGCAGGCGCCCGTGCCGCTGAGCGATATCACCGGCCCCTTTTTCGTATGTGGGATCCGGGAGTCGAACTTGGGCCCTTGCGCTTGCCGGGCAGGCGCTTAAGCCGCTGAGCCATCTCACCGGCCCCTAAACCTAGCTCTTACCTAATTTTTTTTTTTTTCTTTTTTGAGAAAGGGTCTCACTATGTAGTCCAGGCCGGCCTTGAACTCATGGCGATCCTCCTGCCTCAGCCTCCCGAGTGCTGGGATTATAGGTGTGTGCCACCAAGCCTGGCATTCTTAGTTTTTATTTATTTGATTGATTGATTGATATTTGGTACCGGGAATCAAACTCAGGACCTTGCGCTTGCAGGTGCTGTGCCGCTGAGCATTCCCTATCCCTCCTAATTTTTATTTATTTATTTCTTTTTGTGGGTACCGGGGGGTCGACCTCAGGACCTCGCGCGCCAACAGGCACCCGTGCCGCTGAGCGATATCACCGGCCCCTTTTTTGTATGTGGGTTCTGGGAGTCGAACTCGGGCCCTCACGCTTGCAAGGCAGGCGTGTACGCCACTGAGCCATCTCACCGGCCCCCTCCTAATTTTTAAATTAACTTTTCTTTTTTTTCCCATTCCCTTCCCCTCCCCCTCCCCCTTCCCCTCTCCCTCTTTCTCTGTCTCTCTCTCCCTCTCCCTCTCCCTCTGTTTATGTATCCATCTGTGTGAGATAGGGTCTCACTGAGTTGTTAAGAACCTCTGCATGGGCTCAAACTTTTGGTCCTTCTGCCTCAGCCTCCCAAATAGCTGGGATTAGCATGCGCTACCACACCCGTCTTCTCATCTAACCCTTGTGCCCTGCCTTCTGGTCACAAACTCAGCTCCTGTGTTTTCTGATCCAGACTCTGTCTCTGTTTTGGCTTATGGTGGCTATGAGGCCTGGCTGGGTCATGACTCCTTCCTGTGGCTCAGCCCTGCTTGGGCCTAGCTCCTCTTGCTCCCTTCCTTGGAGAGGAACTGGCCTGGGTACACTCCGTTTATTTCTTTTTTTTTTTTTTTTTGGTGGGTACCGGGGGGTCGACCTCAGGACCTCGTGTGCCAGCAGGCGCCCGTGCCGCTGAGCGATATCACCGGCCCCTTTTTTGTATGTGGGATCCGGGAGTCGAACTCGGGCCCTCGCGCTTGCCAGGCAGGCGCTTACGCCGCTGAGCCATCTCACCGGCCCCTCACACTCCGTTTATTTCTGAGGTGAATTTTGTGTGGTGTGTTTGGAAGTGCAGGGATAACCTTGCCCGTGTTTCCCATGGGCATCAGCGTAAAAACGTTTCTGGGCCAGAAAGCAGCAACACCCGAACCTTGCCAGGTCAGCCTGTCTGTCAGGCTGCGTGTATGCCCACCTGGCTGTCCAACTCTGCAGAGGGGCAGTGGCTGCTGAGTCACATGGACAAACATCGGGTGTCTTGCCAGCGAGCACAGCCCCCAGGCTGCAACCAAGTCCAGGTGTGGAGACAAGGGGAGGATGGGCCAGGTCCAGGTCCTCAGTGAGTGTGTGAGGGGTGGCAGCTGATGGGGAGTGGAGAAAAGGGTCTGTCCTGCTGTGGTGCTTTCTGGCCTTTCCTGCTTGGTTTCCTGATCCTGTTTCCCCAGCCCATGTCAGTGGCAGAGTGGCCCAGGGTGCTGCATGTCCCAGCTGTGTCCAGGCCAGTTCTGCCATTCACTGCCTGCAGTCAGTTCCTCTTTCTTATCAGGGGATGTGTGTCTTGAGGAGCTGACCCTGCTCTGTCTGCCCTCACGGGTGTCTGGCTGTGCTTTTTGAGGAGCCACTGTGTCACCCTCCGCATCCAGGCTGAGGTCATGTGGTTGGTTGTGGTGAGGCACAGTCTAGCTCCTCGCGGGCACTGGGCTGGGCACAGGTGAGCAGCCATGATTCCAGTGTTTGTGTGGGTCAGGAACTAAGGCTCTAGCCCTTCTGCAAAAGCCCTGGATTCTCTCTGTCCCCACTCAGAGTCTGGGTACAGGGGGCAACACATGGGGGGGTGCTCATGGCCGTAGGGACTGGCCTGTGCTCTGAGTCCATCTAATGGATTTGCACCCCAGTGCCGGTCCTAGTTGTCTCAATGGGTGATGACTCTCTTAGAGGCAGCTTTGGGCAGCAGCCAGACCCCAGACCCCAGGACGTGTTGCAGGCCCCTAAACTTCAGCATGGCTAAGAATGGTACAGTTGGCAGCATGCTGCCTGAGGGGGTGCTGGGGGTAGGGCTGCTTGCCCATCTCTCATGGGGCCTGGCCTCAAGGCTAGAGGTGGGTGGAGAAACCCCCAGGCCTTGTACCGGTGGCTGAGGCCCTTTCGTGGCTGTCTCTGTGTAGCTGTTGGCTGCCTCCTTCTGGTGGTCATGGGACACAAGAGTCCTGGGCTCCCCAGCTGTCTTAAGGGCAGGACCCTGATGCTTCCTTTTCTCTCCTACAGGGAGTGTCTGCAGCAGCTGGGCGAGGCGACCCCTGCCTGCGTATACATGAGGGATGAGGTAGGTTCAGCGGCCCCACCCCCAGTTGCCTGCCCAACCAGGCATCCAGCTTTCCAACCTGAAACTTCGCTGCCACAAGTCTTCAAAGGGCGCTGTGCAGCAGGCTGCTGAAAGCATGATGTGTTTTATGGAAAAAGCGAGCTGCCGGCCCTGCTGGAACCCACTGCGGCTGCTGGGCTGCTCCCGAAACCTCCCTCGGTGCCTTGTTTGTTTTTTCAGCTTCTCTCAAAGCCCAAGAGTCACAAAAGTGGTTTTATTTTAATAAATATTTGCTTTGCTTCGTATTTTGATCTTTTTCAAAACTGAGGGCGGCGTGGTGCGGGCTGAGCCTGGCAGTGAGGGGGCCCTGCATTCGCCAGCCCTGCCTGCCTGGAGGGACCCTCCTAGTGCTCCATCCCCTGGCCTCACAGGAGCTTTTTGTTTCCACGCTGGCCCAGAGCCCTTAACTGGGTTGGGGGGGACACTGTCCCTGAGGGGCCTTGGGAGGGCCTGGTGTGGATGAGACTTCCCTGTTTATACCTAGTCACGGTTCCCTGACCTGGAGCTGTGAAGGGTGGGGGAGCCCTGAGGGGACACTGTTCCGGCCAGCATCCTCCCAGGAGGAGATGGTCCCCAGAGCTGCAGGGACTCAGCTCACTGCTTATTAGGCTGACCCTCTGGCTTGTACGTTACGCTTGTGGCAGAGTCCAGCCCTGAGGGACTGTCCCTCTCTGGAGGCAGCTCAGTGGAGGGTCAGCCTGGCCTCCCCTGAGCTGCTGTCAGGAATGACCATGAGAGGGGCAGACGGAGTGAGGGGCAGCGTCCCCAAGGCAGCGCTGGCCAGAAGAGCAGCTGTGGCTGGCTTTGGCAGTGCTGGGTAGAGGCGCTGCGGCCAGCCTGGGCACAGAGTAGACACCACTGCCCCAGCCGGGCCTGCAGAGCTTAGGAGGCCAGATGTTATGATTTGGGCCCCATGGCTCAGAGGGTCTTGAAGAGTAGGTGTTGCCAGCCCTTGGCCTATTTGAGAAAGAGTGGCCCCCTCTGCAGTGGTCCCCAGACCCATGTAGCATGGCAGGTACCGTGAAGCTATGATGAAACTGACCCCGGGACCTGGCTGGGGCCTGGAACCAAAGGCCTGGCTCCTGCTTACTGCTGTGGTGGGCTGGGAAGGGGCCTGGTGTGGCCCTGTGAGAACCTGGGGTGGTGGCGGAAGAGGCTTGGGGCCTCCTTTTAGCACAGTCTGTTCCAGGAGTCCCAGCAGTGATGCTGGGCAGTAGTAGCTGGAGGCCTAGTGTTCAGGGAGCAAATTGGGCAGTGTCAGTGGTGGTGTGGGGCCTGTTCTCTGTTCTCTCTGCCCCAGGGGAGCTGGCAGGGAACCGTCCACATGTGTACAGCCTCCTGCCCATCAGCTCGTCCACCACCCCCATCCTCTGTGGCCGTCAGCTTTAGGCAGGGCTCTGGGTTACAGGATACCCTCAACCCGCCCCAGCCTTCCCTCCCTGGCCTTGGTGGGCTTGGTTCACTGCTGAGGAGGCCAAGCTGGGTTGGGGGACAGATGATCAGTGGTTCCTCACTAGCTACAGGCTGGAAGCATCCTGGTCCTTTGCAGAGCATGTGGGATGGCAGGGACAGGTGAGGATTGGGCAGGAGAAGGCACCTGGTCAGCACGGGGTCTGGGTAGGGCCTGGTGGGGGCTTTGCCCCAGGCACACGGGTCCAGGAGAGAGGTCCACGTGTCCTGTTTGCCCTCCTGCAGGTGACAGGTGGGGCCGCCCTGCGGAGCACAACCCTGCAGTCTCTTGGCCTCATAGGGGGGAGTGCCACCATCAGGTAGGGTAGCGCGGCTCCTGGCTGGGGTTCTCTTCAATTAAAAAATGTGGTTTTGCTGAGTGTGGTGGCGCACACCTGTGATCTCAGCTACTCTGGAGGCTGAGGCAGGAGGATTGCAAGTTTGAGGCTAGCCTGGGTAACTTAGTGAGGTCCTGTTTTAAATTTCACAAAGGGCTAGGGATCTAACTCAGTAGTAGAGCTTTTATCTAGCATGTACAAGGCTCTGGGTTCCATCCTCAGTATGACCAAAAAAAAAAAAAAAAAAAGCCTCGAAATAAAGGGTGAAGAAGGAATGTGAGAGCTCAGGTGGGGCCATAGTCTTGGGGGCTGATGGAGGCTGCAGTTGCCCTGGCAGACACTCCTGGCCCTCTTTCCTCCCTCCAGTGGTGGAGTGGAGTTAGGGAGGATGCTATATGGTGTTCTCAGGAGGGGCCTGGAGAAGGGAAGGGCTGCCTGTGGCATCTCACTGGCTTTCTGTCTCCCATTCAGGTTTGTCATGAAGCACTGTGACCCAGCCAGTAAGCAGGAACCTGGGGCCATCAGGAGCAAGACTCCAGGAAGCCCGACTTTCTCCATGTCAGGCAACCAAGCTGCCAGCAGCCCTCAGCTTCCCCTGAATTCTGGGGAGCTCAGCAGGGGAGACCTGAGCCGTCCAGAGGATGCAGACACCTCAGGGACTGGCCTTGTGGGTGGCCCGAAGCCAGTGGATGCTCAGGAGAAACAGAGTGTGAAGGAGCCCACACCTACCCCCTTTGTTCCTTTCTCTGGTGGAGGACAACGGCTGGGGGGCCCTTCTGGGTCCTTGAGGCCTCTGATGTCGCCATCAGCAAAGTCGTCCAAAGTCTTCTCCAGCCCTGGAGGCCCCTCCAAGCCCAAGAAATTGAAGCCTGGTGAGGAACCCCAGCAGGAGCCAGAGTCAGAGCTGGTAAGGGGTGTGCCGGACCTTGGGCTTGGGGCTGTGTGCTCTTTCCTGAGGATGCGACTGGGGCTAGTGAGTTGGGGCTGTGGCAGCCAGGGACATGCTGTTGTCTCCTCAGGATATAACTTGTTCGGTTCTGTTTTATACCCACTGTCTTGAAGCTCTCCTCCAAACCTGTCGTCTGCAGGGTTTTGACAGAAGCATTACCCACGATATCGCCATCGTGTTTTTGCCACCCAAGAATGTTCCCACTTGGCCTTTAGCATCCACAAGGGATGTTCAGGCCGGCCCATTCCTCTGTGGTGACTTGGAGTGGCTGCTGTCTCCCCTCCCACTCTGTCGGGAGGTTCTCGTCAGGCGCATGACATGAAGAAGGTCTCTGGGCACTGTCCCACGTGAAACATTTGGTCCTGAGCCAGGTCCTTCAGCGCATCTGTCTTTCAGTGCTGGCCGGCAGGTGTGGGGGGCGTGCTCAGTGGTTTTACGAGGCAGAAGTAGGTGGCAAATTTGCCTGGTAGTCAGATCTGTAATGTGCATTGAGAAGCTAAGCAGAGGACTTTGGCTTGCCTGGACTGCTCTGGCGTGGAACTTTCTGTTGGCTGAAGTTGAACTCGGCTGGGAGGAGAGAACCGCTTCCCCTGAGCTCTTGTGAAATATTGCTGGCCTAGGAGGGCATCTACCACCTTGCCTTTTGTTCTGTGATGGCTTTATTGAGGTAGAACTTGTTGTTGGATATAGCAGACCCATCATAGTGCAGACCTTTTCTGTATTTCCTGCAGCTGAGGCTGTCCACCCTGGTCCCGTTTGTTCCCTAAGTCTCATTCTGCTGCTATCCTGGTGATGTCCACCCCCACCACCTTAGGGATGGAAGGGGCCTGTGTTTTGGATTGCACCATGTGGGTGGCTGTCAGGTCAGGTGCAGCTGGAGAGCAGGAGGCCTCCTCTGCATCCTGGTGGGTCTCCATCCATACCAGCATCCACCTCTCCCCCTTTCCCTCTGTGTCTTCTGGCCTTGGCCAGCTGCAGCCACAACAGAGCTTCTAAGGAGGAGGACATGGCATGGCCCCCCCCCAACTCTTGTCTGGAAGGCTGCTGTGATTTTCCCACTGGTGTGCTTCTGGGACTTACTTTTTTTTTTTTTGGTATGTGGGTACCGGGAGTCGACCTCAGGACCTCGCGCTTGCCGGGTAAGCGCTTGTGCCACTGAGCAATATCACTGGCCCTTTTTTTCCTTTATGTGGGTTCCGGGAGTCGAACTCAGGACCTCGCGCTTGCCAGGCGCTTATACCGCTGAGCCATCTCACCGGCCCGCTTCTGGGACTTTGCACTGAGATCTCGCAGTTCCTATAGCCATCCTTGGTACCAGAAGACATCACTCGGGTTTGGTCCAGGTGTAGCACTTGCTCATTCTCAGGCTCTTCTGGGTGACAGAGGACCCCCAACTGCCCTGTGTGAGTAAAAGCTTCACTGCAGGTTTCCCCAGAAAATGCCTGAGGTTCAGGAAGTGTACTGGACTCCTCTCCTTGGCTCCTGGGGTGGCGCTGGGCCTTATCAGAGTACAGCCAAACAGGCTGTGCTCAGCAGGCCCTGTGAGCCAGCAGCTTCTGGCCCCAGTCTGGAGTCTCTCTCCCTCTGGCCAGCACCCCTGTGTCCTTCATGTTCCCCTGCCCTTTGCTTCCAATCAGAGCTCTTCTTTTCCTGCCTGCATGTGTGGCTGTGCTCAGCATCCACTCATGGTTTGATTTGATAGATATAGTTGGGGTGTGGCTCAGTGGTAGAGCACTTGCCTACCTAGAGCACATGCTTGAGGCCCTGGGTTCCATCTCCCGTACTATAAAACACAACAGAAAAGTTGATAGAAAGGATTTCATTGCTGGGGAAAAAAAAATTCCCAGACAGTAGCAAGCGACTGGAGGATTCTTAAGGGAAGTGACATAAAAAGTTTGTTGCAGTGATATTCCTTGGTGGAGGCAGCTCATCCTAGCAAGGGTTTGGCCAGGGTAATGGCCCTGGGGTGTAAGTAGCATGGACTGACCGGCTCTCTGCTGCCTGTGTTGATGCTCTCGAGGTAGAATGTGCAGAGGGGAGGCGATGCCCATCGGTAGCCTCAGCGAAAGTGGCCTTGGGGTGGGGGGGTAACGCCCTTTTGCACCAGGAGGAGCAGGTGCCAGGCACCCAGTGAGCGTCGTGTGGCTGCAGGTGTCTCTGGCCAGTTCATCCGAGGAGCCACCCTGCTCCCTAGGGTCTCCCACTGGAGCTTGTTGGCATTCAGATATGGTGACATAGGCCAGGACCCTGACTGGGAGGGGCTTCTCCACCTGCATCCCGAACATGAATGGAATGCAGCATGTGGAGAGGCTGGGCTTGCTCAGCCACACTCAACTCAGATGTGTCGGGATGAAAACCTATGACAGGCAGGAAGGGCATAGGTTTCCCGACACCATGTGCTCAGATGTGCCACAGAGCTGCCAGAGAAGGCAGGGATGCCTGAAGCCACAGGTGTGTGTGTGGCATGTAGGGGCAGTGAGAAGCAGCACCCCCACAGACAGGTGTGTGGCAGGCCCAGGAGGAAGAGCCCTCATTCCTGGGATGTGGGGAGGACAGCGCAGCAGGTGAGGGCTCCGCGACGTGCTCGTGTTTTCTTTTCCAAACCACCTGTCCTGGGGGCACGATCAGGAGAGCAGCCAGCTGTTGGACGGCACAGTTCTTTCTGGTTCCAGCCTTTGGCTTTCTCATTCCTGCTGCCCTTGCTGGCTTCTGAAGCATCTCTGAGGCCTCACTGTGTGGCTGGGCTTTGCCTGGAGGAGGTGGCTCACTGTGGCTTTGTGTGTCATCTAGCTAGCTGGAGTAGGAGCAGCTAGGGTGGGTGCCCGGATTTCATGTTGGTCAAGACAGAGGGAGAAAAAAAAGATGGGAAGCCACTGGTGATAACCTGAAGCTCCTGGGGCCACCTTCCTTCTGTTTGTTTTCTTTTTTAGGGGGAGGGTACTAGTGACCTCCCATAGGCTGAGCAAGAGTTTTAGCATTGAGCCCCACCCAGCCCTTTTATTTTTGTTTCGAGACAGGGTCTTTAAGTGGCCCAGGCTGGCCTTAAAGTTGCAATCCTTCTGCCTTAGTTTCCTGAGATGCTTGGATAACTGGCTCCTTTGTTTTCACTGTCAAAAATAATATAATCATGTTAGAGGAAATCTGAGAACCGAAGAACAAGTCACCACTGTAACTCACTTAGCAATTTCTTTGCAGAGTCCTTTCCTGGCGCGTGAGTGTGCGCATGCACAGTGAGTGCAAGTGTGCACGTGAGCTTGAGTGTTAGGCGTGAGTGAGCCTGCGTGTGTGACTTGGAGGCCGCAGGTGAGTGATGACTGTTGCGTTCCTTGCACTCAGTGCTCCTCATGTCCCTGGTCCCTGTACCCCTGTTCTCACCCCTGTTTAATTCAGTGTGTGTAGTTTATGTCCAACTGTTTGAAAAATATGGAGTGTTTGATTTTGTAAGGATTCTTAAAAGTTTCATAAGTGATATTGTCCTCTAGTGCCCCCATCTTTGTTGTCGTTTTTGCTCTTTTCTGCTCACTGTCTCTTTTCTTTTCTTTTTTTTTTTTTTTTTTTTTTTTTTTTTTTGTGGGTACCGGGGGGTCGACCTCAGGACCTCATGCGCCAACAGGCACCCGTGCCTCTGAGCGATATCACCGGCCCCTTTTTCGTATGTGGGTTCCGGGAGTTGAACTTGGGCCCTCGCGCTTGCCAGGCAGGCGCTTACGCCGCTGAGCCATCTCACCGGCCCTCTTTTTTCTTTTCTTTTCTTTTCTTTTCTTTTTTTTTTTTTGTCCCCCTAGTAATGGGGATTGAACCTAGGACCTTTGCCCTGAACTACATCCCCAGTCATTTATTTATTTTATTTTATTTTGGGACAGGGTCTCATTGTCACTAAGTTGTCTGGGCTGAGCTTGGACTTGTGATCATCCTGCTTCAGTCTCTCAGAATGCTGGCATATAGGCATGTGCCACAATGCCCAGCAGGAGGCCTTTGTTCTTCAAATGGGTCCCCAGGTCCCTGGTGTGACCTCTGCTGCGTTCTGCACCTCCTCATCCCCACCCAGGTGCACCTGCCACTTCTGGCTCCCATTACTGCATCCTGTGCTGCCAGATCCCTTGCATTGGTCCACACTGCCCTGCATATTTGCTGTGCTCCCTGTCTTTGGCTATTTACTGTGTCTGATGGTTTTTGCCAGTGTGATGGGTATAGAATTATATTTTGTAAAATGCAGTGGCTCTGCTGGGCATGGTGGTGCACGCCTGTAATCCCAGCACCCGGGAGGCTGAGACAGGAGGATTGCCATGAGTTCAAGGCCAGCCTGGGCTACATAGTGAGTTCAAGCCCAGCCTGAACTACATAGTGAGACCCTGCCTCAAACACAACACAACACAACACAGTGTCTCTGTGATTGCTGCATTGAGTACAGCTGTCCATGCAGGTGCTAGCTGTCTGAGCTTTCCTTTCTTACCCTTTGCCCTGCTTGCTTTTCCTTATGCAGAGATTTGCTCTTGCAAAGAGATTTCCTTGTGTGTTCCGGTGGGGTAGCCATAGCAGTCATGTTGTCATGCCGGTGCAGATGGCGCCCTTCACTGAGCAGGAAGTCTGCAGTCTGGTTGCGCAGCTGTGTCAAGCCTTTGTTCCTGTGGTTTGTGCTTTCATTGTATTAGAAAGTCCTCTCAGGGTCAAGGTAATATCTCCTGGCATTTTCTGCCCTTGGCTTTGTGGACTTGTATTTCACACAGTGGTCTTCAGCCTTCCTGGGGACCATGGAGGGGGTAGCTTTTTGAGACAGGGTCTCATTGTGTAGCCCAAACTGACCTCCAACTTGTGGCAATTCTCCTGCCTCAGGCTGCCAAGTGCTAGGATTACAGGGATGCACCACCATACCCTGCTTCCCAGGGGTCATCTTTGTGCAAGACGTGAGATAGTCTGGCTGGTTTTCCTCAGTGTTGAATGAGTTTTCCCAGTACTGTCTATCAGCTCCATGGCCTCCTGCCCTGCTCTGGACCACACTGGCTCCAGCTGTGGCCCGTCTTGGAGTGGCTGGTGGACCAAGTCACATCTTTTTTTATTTATTTTTTTTGGTACTGGAAATCGAACTCAGGACCTCGTGCTTGCCAGGCAGGCACTGTGCCGCTGAGCTATATCCCCAGCCAAAAAGCCTTTTTCAAATGAAGGATGTTACTTACCTAATTGTCTGAGGTTTTTCTTATTGCACGCGGGTGCTGAAGTTTGCATACAGCTCTCTCAGTGTCAGTGGAGGCAAGAATCAGGATCTGCTTCTCCCCCAGCTCATGTGTGTGGTGAGGTTCTGGGTAGATCTCCTTATCAAGCTGCCCTGGTGCTCCAGGGGTCTGTCTGGTTACCAGCGATGTGTTTCATTTTCAGCCAGGCTGTTAGTTTTGGTTGACTAGCACTTTAGTTAGACTTGTTCGTCTGTATTCGGGAGACAAGTCTATGTGTTTTTTCTTACTCAGTCTTTGTCCAGCTTGGGAATCAAGATTGTACTAGCATCTTGGGCAGTTTTGCCAGTGCCATTCCCTTTCTGTATCCTGGAAGTGGCACTTACAGTAGAAGGACGTTCGTTGTGGGAGGTCATTGCTACCCGCCCCAGGCCCTGCCCACTATTGCACCTGGTGCTCGTGACAGGCACGTGCCAGTCGCCTAGGTCAGTGATGGTGAACCTTTGGCATGTGTGCTGTGGTGGGCTGTTTGTATCATTGAAAGCTCTAAAAGGTTTGCATACTCAGAGGTCCTGCTACTCAAAGGACCTCTGAAACAGGCCCTCGTGGGCCAGGGCTTGGGCCTCTGCTGTGGGTCCCTTGCCCTCCACCTTGCTCCCTTCTCTGGGGACTGCTTCTTGGGGGCTGCCTGGCCCTTTGGCTGACTTGTCCTGGCTCTGTCTGGCTGTGACCTCCCGGCCACACGTTGGAGCCCTGCAGGTTGCTCAGGTCCCCGCTTCCTTGTCAGAAGAATGAGAGTGGTCACGGCACCTGTAGTTCTCCGCCAGAGGAGCAGCTGGGAACCCTTGGTGTTGGCTGGGAGGTTCCAGGAGGTCCAGTGGCAGGGTAGGAGGGCGATTCTGGTTCATTTGTCTCTGAGGGACATGCCAACAGCTAGGGTCAGGTGCCAGCTCCTGCCAACTTCGGTGGTCTGGCCTATGCTCCCCCCTCCTCCTGCCTGTTGCACATGTTTAAAGTTTTTGGCAGTGTCTGGTTCTTAACTTGGGGGTCAGAATAGCCTTTCCCATTTAGTGATTTCCATGTCCGTGGAACTCCATTCACAGAGCTCATTCTCTTTATAAAAGGTTTTTTTTTTTTTTTTTTTTTTTTTTTTTGGTAAATTCTACCTTTTCAAAAGATTTCATCTCCGTGGCTATGATTTCTCTCCATGCTTTGGTTTCCATGTCTAATGAGGTGGCTACTAATCACTGTGGAGTGGGGAGAGGCCCTCTAGGGGATGCCCATGGCTCCCTGCAGCCTGCCTGGGCCCTGACGTCACCTGCCTAGCTCATCTGCCCATGTCTGTGGGAGGTGTGGTAGAAAGTCTCGCCCCTAATCACCAGTAGGCAGAGGGTCCTTTAGGGACTGTGGCCAGGTCCCCTTACCCAGGGTCTTCCAGGACAGTGTATGTTGGCTTGGCCTGAGGGCCCAACGGTTGGTGGTGGGTGTCAGAACACAGGGCTCGGTGCTTAGAGTCCCCCAATAGGTGCAGTAGCCACAGCCCCACTGGGCCCACACTGTCACTTCTGGTCACACCTGTGCCTGCATTGGGCAAAGTCGCTCCTGTCCTGCCCCTTGTTGTGGTACCCTGAACCCTTACACATCCTCCATGTGCCCTTGTTGAGTGGACACGTGAGTGGATTCAAGAGGCAAGAGAGCTCCAAGTCCCAGGATTGTCCATCCTGATGTCACCCTGCCCTGCCTTTTTGGGACCTTGCTGACTTTGGCCCCTGTGATGTTTGTGCAGTGTGAAGTCCCCAGGCTCCTTGGCCCAGGGCCAGAGGCTGAAAGCAGCCTACGAGGTTGGGGTGAGTTGGGGCCCAGGGCCTGACCGTCTCTGAGCCTGCTCCTCCTAGGGACCCTCTGTCTGACGGACAGGGGCAGCTACAGGCTGGCCTCCTTACACTTGCTTTGCACTGGGCAGGGCCATGGTGGATGTGGGGCGCTGCAGCTCAGAGCAGCTGCTCTGGTCTGCTGCACCCCCAAGCACTGATCCTAGGCCCTGGGGTGGGGGTGGGGAGGGTCTGTGTGCCTCCCCCTGCTCCCTCCTCAGCCTTTGATCTGGGGGCCTGGGCAGCTGATTGAATGTGAAGGTCTCCTGTCCACTGCCCCACGTCTGTTGTCACTCACACATCCAGAGGGTGGGGGCCACAAGCGTGTGCCTCTTCTCCGTGTCCCTGCTTAGTCCTGGGGGAGGGGCAGGAACAAGGCAGGACTTTTTGGGGAACTTCAAAGGTACACTTTAGTAATCAAACAGAGTTTCCAAGTTTCCCATTAATGTTTTGCCTGTGTGTGGTTTTTGGATTTAAATAGAGACTCAGAAGAAAGAGACAGGATAAAATACAGGCAGGTCCTCGCTGAGGCCCAGGATGGTTCACAGACCCGGGCGGTTCCTGCCTTTGATGTCAAACATTAATTATTAGAAGGTAGTTTTACTGGCGATCAGAACCGGGCTCTGGGAGAGGCTGGGGCTGCCCGGCGCCCCCTGGTCCTGTCCTTTGAAGTCCCTCCATGGCCCCAGAGGCTGCCCTACAACTCTGCGCTCACTGGCCCGATCCCGTAAGGCACCCCCATGCCTGCAGCCTCCCCAGCAGATGGCATGAGGACTGATCCTGATCAAAGGCCCCGAGTCCCTTGGCCACCCGCCCTCCCCCTCAGGATTTCTTCTGAGCCCAAATCCTGTGCATACAGCCAGGCCTTCACCCTCTGCCCCTGCCTGTGGTTGTGTGATGGTGAGGTGCCCTGAGCTGAGAATGCCCCTACCGTGACTCAGGCAGGGCAGTTGCTGTTGGCGTCCTCAGAGGGCTGGAGTCCAGGGCCCTCTGGTTGGGGAGCGCTTGGCTGACCAGCTGCCCTTCTCTTTTCTGGCCTGGGGCTTCTACTGGTTCCTGGTTGGCCTGGTTCCTGCCATGGTCAGTGGGAGTTTGTGGACAGCCCTGGATGCTGAGGGTTAAAGTCCAGCTGTCCAAGAGCCTTAGGCCGGACCATAGTTGGAATGTCTGCTGAGGCTTGCTGACAGATGGTCAGTAGCCATGCAGGTGGCTGGCGAGTATCTCAGCTGCTTTTGATCCCTGGTGACTGGCAGGTACACGTACCTCAGTGTGAGATGCAGGGCAAACTCGTACTCTGCGACCTGTGGTAGAGAGTGCCCTGCAGAGCCAGGACCCATGCCCACCAGGCCTGCTCTCTGCTGGGCTGCTCCCAGCATGTGAGTCCTGTCCCATCTCTGGGGTGGAGGAGTCCCTTCTGGGCTGGCCAGGCCCTGTGAACATGGGGACTCACACTACCTGCACTGATTCTTTCCTCATTTGCGGGGTATTTATGTGCTTTTGTCCACACAGGAGACGTTTGGCTCCAAAGTACAGGCATCACTACTGTGACCAAGGTTAGCAGCTCTGTTATTTTCTCTTTAAAAAATGTTTCTCATTTGTTTATGATGTAATTTATTGTCACAGTAGAAAAGATGAGCTGGGTGTGGTGGCACACACCTGTAATCCCAGCACTCAGGAGGCTGAGGCAGGAGGATTACTGTGAGTTCGAGGCCAGCATGGGCTACATAGGGAGTTCAAGACCAACCTCCACTACATAGCAAGACCGTGTCCCCCCAAAAAAAAACCAAAAAAGAAAAAGAAAAGATGAATTAACAAAAGCTCCTCCAAAATGAAAACTTTCCTGCGGAGTGCTGCTGTGCTGGCGCAGAACTTCTCGACTGTTTGGGGCATCTTTGAGAGCACGGGTCACACAGGGGCCTCTCCCCTGTGCCTGAAGGTGCCTCCTCTTGCTGTCTACTACAGGACTTGTGCAGACTCTCTTCTGTGGCCTGGCCCTAGCTCCCTCACCAGTGTGTTCTTGTCGGGTCAGGCTGTCTGTCTGCGCAGGGACACGTGAAGCTCATTCTACCTTAATTAAGTGTGCGGTGGCTTTGGGGCTGAGAGGGCCGGGGTGGTGATCTCTGACCCCAGGCCCTTCCCCCGAACCCCCACCGTGAGTCCTGGAGTGGTCCAGGGTTCCTGGGGACGTTATAGTATCAGGAGCCGCACCTATCACTTCAAGCATGTGGCTTTGGGGTGGAGGGCTCTGAGCTGACAGCCTTGAGCGCAGCCTCTAGAGGTGTGCTGATTGCAGGCGGAGATGAATGGCCCATGGTGCTCAAAACCAGTGTAGCCCGAGCTGGGGCTGGGGGGCTCTGTGTTTCTCCCAGTGGAGGCTGTGGACCCCAGGCATCTCCAGGACTTCGGCCCTGCTTCTGGACTTGCATCTTGGCCTTAGTGCTGACCGTGTGTGGGCACTCACTGGCAGGCCAGCCCAGGCTGATGGTGCTGCTGCTGTTGTCTCCAGGCTGGGCTTGGTTCCATCTTCTATGGGTGGGATGCAGGGCTGAGGCCTCCCTTGGTGCTGGGCAGCCAGCAACATACCTGGGCTGTGGATGGGAGTTCCAGGACTTGTGGATCGGAGCCTGGGCCTTCCTTTCAGCCCCCAAGCCTGGGATCAGGCTAGGGCCTTTGATGGTGGCTGTGTGCTCCAGCGCCTCCCTCCCCAGCCCGTTGGGCCTGCAGAGTAAGGTGGCAGGTTTGGCCTGAGTCCATACATAGTGATTTATTTAAGCTCAGAGCCTCAAGAGGAAACAAAATCAGTCTCAACACAGTGCTGAGAGGGGAGAGAAACCTACCCAGAAAGGCTGGAAGATCCAAGACTAGGTCACTTCTAAATAGTTTTTACATTTTCTTTTCTTTTTTTTTTTCTTTCTCCTGTGTGTCATCCTGTCCTGGAAAATCACTGTCAGAAGAGAAAACCCCTAGCTGGGCGTGGTGGCACATGCCTATAATCCCAGCACTCAGGAGGCTGAGGCAGGAGGATTGCCTCGAGTTTGAGGCCAGCCTGGGGTACAAAGTAAGTTCAAGGTCAGCCTGAACTGCATAGTGAGACCCTGCCTCAAAAAGACCAAAAAAAAAAAAAATAATAAATAAATAAAATAAATAAAATAAATAATTAAAATAAAAGGAAACCCTAGCAGGGTCACTTCTTGGTGTTTTGTTTTGTGGCGTTATTTTTTGACAGGGTATTGCCATGTAGTGCAGGCTGGCCTTGAACTCACTACGTAGCCCAGGCTGGCTTTGAACTCAGAGTGATCCTTCTGCTTCAGCCTCCCAAGTGCTGGGATTACAGGTGTGTGTCATCACACCTGGCTGCAAGGCCACTTCTGATGAGAGTGGACCCCATGTGGTCATGGGTGTCTTCATGCCTGGCCCTGGGGTTTCCCTGCTGGGCGTGTCACTGACCCTTTACCTCCAGTTGCCCCCATGGTAGCTCCAGCTCTGTCTACCTATGGGGTAGACATGGCCTCTTGTGCCTGGTTCTGGGCTGGTTAGGGATCAAGAGTCTCAGAGTTTGCAGACTGCCGCTGGGCTGCTGCTTCTGCCTGCTTCCCCCCAAGCCCTGTCTTTCTCCTGCCCCTTGCCTCCTTTCTGGTTTCCACATGTCCCTTCCGTCTGCACGGCCGGCTCAAGGCTGTGGCCTGGAAGTCTTTGCCAGGACCCGGTGTTTACAAGAAAACGACCCCCGGACAGGGCTTCAGCAAAGCAGATTTCATACCAAGGTCTGGGCTTAGAGCCCTGTGAAGCAGCAGTGACACATCCCACCCTTGGAGACTCCTCCTCCAAAGCCAGCTGCCCCTCAGGCACTCTGTGCCTCAGTTTCCTCATCTGCCATGTGGCAGTCATCCTGTGAGCTTATTTTGAGGATTTAAGGAGCCCAACATACGAGTCTCAGAATGTGCCCCTGTCCAGGTGTGGTGGCTCACACCTGTGATCCCAGTACTCGGGAGGCCGAGGCAAAAGGATTGTGAGTTCGAGGCCAGTCTGGGTTACACAGTGAGTTCAAGGCCAGGCTGAACTGCATAGCGAGGCCCTGCCTCAAAAAAAAGAAAAGAAAGAAAAAAACCAAAAAACAAAAAACAGGTTGGCGAAAACCTGGACAAAGTGGAGGCTGTTGTGGTTCTGGAGAAGGATCTATGGGTTCTGCTTGCCTGGACCCATCCGTGTGTCCTGCTGGAGAGCCAGCCTGTGCTCCCAGGCTTCGAAAAGCTCAGTATCTCTTACGGCCTTCAGAGCCCGGCAGCTTAGGTGTGCACCTCTGGGGACCTCTCTATAGCCGCCAGGAGCGCTTTTACCACCCTGGAGCCATGGGCCAAATGGAGATAAAGCCTCCCCCGCCACAAGCAGACAGGGGTGTGCTTCTGCGAGCTTGTCTCCCGCACCTCCTTCCTGCGTTGGTATCTAGGCTGTCTCCCCAGTGGAGGGACACAGGCCAACCCTTCCTTTCCCTCAGTCAGGGTTGTGGTCTCTGGAAGTCAGGCCGTCTTGGGCCTCTTCCCAGCAGCAGGCCTGGCTGTCCCTCATAACTCTTACTGTGTGCTCTTTCCCTGATGATGTCTCATTCCTAGGCCTCTGTCCTCCACGCAGAACCCTCTCTGTAAGTCTAAGATGGGAGCCATGAACACCGCTGTATGACTTGTGTCTAGATGTGCCTCCAAAGCTTCACGTGGTCATAGGTGAAGCTTTTCAGAAGTGGCTGGATCTAGAGTGTGTGGCGCTGGGATTAAGGATGTGACGCTGGGATTGATTCACCGTGCGATGCTAGGATTAAGGCTGCCCACCCTGGGTATAAATGCTACCCGCCCTAAGTGCGAGTAGCCTGGATAGGATACAAGGGACAGAAAGAGGGCTGTTTTGTCACTTGCTGCTTTGCTACTTCATTGCTTTGCTGCCTTCTCTGCAATGCCCCCTGCCGTGCCACCCTGCCTTGGATCCAGCTAACTATGAGCTGAAACCTCTACAAACTGTGAGCTACGATAAATCTTTCCTCTCTTAACTTTGGGCGTCAGGTATTTTGTCTCAGCAACAAGAAGAGTAAGTAAGACAACAGCTGTTGAGGCCAAAAGAACAGCAAGTGAGAGCCAGGTGCTGGGTAGAGTCTCCCAAGTGGATAAGGTCGGGGCATGGCTTAGACCAGTCCCCCGCCTCAGCTCCTCCCTGCCCCAGTGCCCTCCGTCTGCACTGGAAACCATCCTGGGAAGGCTCCAGGGTCGATGGTGCTTCTCCATTCCTGCAAGTTCCCTGGCTCCTCCTGACACTGCTTGGTAGCAGTGACACTTGCCATCATCCTGGCCACATACACTGTCAGTTCTTCGGAGGGCCGGCCCTTCCGCAGTGCTCATCCAGACTGATCCTTCTGCTGCCCTCAAGTTCAGCAGAGCTGCTCCAGATGGGCCCTGGCCAGGGCCCTTGAGGGGCAGGGAAGCCATCTGTCCTGTCACCCTGGACCCCGGGTGGGGCCTTGGTGCTTGATAAACAGTCTTCTCAAGCAGAGCAGAGCTGTCAGGAGGGAAGGGTAGGGGTCCAGGGTGGTTTCAAAATAAGATTTTGTCAGCTTTTTTTTTTTTTAGTGGGTACCGGGGGTCGAACTCAGGACCTCGCGCTTGCCCGGCCGGTGCTTATGCCGCTGAGCCATCTCACCGGCCCCTTAGCTTTATTTTTCAGCTGAAATTCAGTGGCCCTGAGCATTGTGAAGCAGGTGGCTGCCGGTACCTGTGTCCCCAATCTCAGAAGTGGCTTGAGGCGTGGGCTGTGGCCCTTGGTCATTGGCACTGCCCAGGGTGTGAATGTGTCAGTGACCTGCTATCTTCCTCAATGGCCCCAGGCTGTGCCTAGGAAGTTGTAGGAGAGCCCGGGTGATCATATGCTCCTGGGGATTTGCTTTGCAGATTCTGTCCTCTGCCCTGTGGCTGTATCCTGGGGGACGTGGCCCTGTCAGAGTGGCCAGGCTCAGCACGATGCTGTCCACTGCATGCCACCTGCCCACTGGGACTTAGTATGGACACTTATGTGTCCAGGGCTGACTCCTCCAAGGGAGGGTCTGGAACTGGCCACTGGAGAGCTTGCTCTTTTGCTCAGAGGTTTTTGTTTGTTTGTTTGTTTGTTTGTTTTTTAATGTGGGTACCGGGAACCGAACTCAGGACCTTGCACTTTCCAGGCAGGCACTTCTGCCGCTGAGCTATGTCACCGGCCCTGTTTGTTTGATTTTTGAGACAGAGTCTCACTATATAGTTCAGGCTGGTCTTGAACTCACTATGTAACCCAGGCTGGCCTCCAACTCAGCAATGTTCCTGCCTCAGCCTCTGAAGTGCTGGGATTACAGGCATGCACCACCACATATAGCCTCACTCAGGGTTTTGAGGGCCAGTGCCCCGAGGCTGGGGCTACATCAGGATCTCAGCCTGCCCTTCACCCCACCCCCACTTTCAGCCTGGGCTGGCCCCCTGTGGATACGGCAGCTCCTGGTTCAGGGTGCGTCCATGGCCTGCCCGCCCTCCCCTGGGAGCCTAGGCAAGGAATGCAGGCGCTGTGGCATGGGGCAGCTTGGCGCCGAGCAGCTTGTTATGAAGGGCCTTGGTACAGACAGCCGCAGTGGTGGATGCCGTGTGGTTGTGGCTTTGAAAGGGCAGCCCCCCCCAGGGGCCTTGGTCAGACACCTGTGGGCCTTTGTCTGGGCCTCCACCGGCCCTTCCTAGCCACTCTGCTAGGACTATGCTTGAAGTCAGAGGGCTCCCTTATTGGAGACACATGAGGAGGTGTGACGTGCATGACCATGTGCTAGGCTTTCAGGGACAGTGGCTGGAGTGGCCCCAGAAGCACCCGAAACAGGCATGCCTCAGGCTGGAACTGTGGATATGGGATTCCCAGACTGACTTGGGGAACTGAAGGGAGTCCTGAGGGGCAGAGAGGGAACTGAGCCTTGGGGTTCTGGACTGCACGTCCACCCCTACCTTCTTCTGCTGTCTGTGAGCAGGACAGGACCCAGCTGGGCACCTCAGCCAGGCTGGCTCCACCGAGCAGCCTCAGCACCGAGGCGCTGTCCCATCCTCCCGGGCACTGCACACACAGCGGGCCTGCCTTGTAATTTTCACTGTCATTGATGCCAATTAGGAGTGGCGCTGTCCCTTCCTCTGGCCCCTGGGTGGGCAGAAGGAGAGCCAGCTTGCTCCCCAGGGGAGGGAGAGATGGAGTCAGTGTGGCCGTGGGCTGTGGCTGAGAGGGCAGTGGGGGCAGACGGCTGGGGTTTTTGCCAACACTCTAATTTAGTGGCTGTCACTGCCCCTCCCCTCCATAGAGCCCCTGACGTGGCCTGGAACAGGAATGCTATTCCTCAAGTTGGTTCCTTGATTTTGGGGCTCCCCATTTAGGCAGAGAGTATGCAAGGGAGCTACCCAAATTGGCACTCCTCTACTCCCCCGAGTTCCCTTGAGGAGCACTGGTGCACATCCTGGCCTGAGCCAGACTTTAGGGTGTTGGCCCCTGCTGGTGAGCAGGGGTCTCCATATCAGCTGCTGAATGGCTGGTGGGGGGCTCCAGTTCTGGGCAGGGTCAGCTGGGGGGTCCTGCCCTCACCTTGTGTAGGCAGGTGGCCTGGGGAGGCATTGGCTAGGATCAGTCTGTGTGCCAAGATGAAACCCCCAGGTGGCCCAAGTCAGTTGAGGCCTTCTGCCCCCAGCCTGTGGACCGAGACCCCGTGGTGTGCCACCCTGACCTGGAGGACCTGCTCGAGGCCTGGCCAGCAGAGCTGCCAGACGAGTTCTTTGAGGTGACTGTGGATGATGTGAGGAGACGCCTGGCCCAGCTCAGGAGTGAGCGGTGGGTGCTCCCTGCCAGTTTGCCCCCCCACACCCAGGTCCCCAACACCCATGGCCTCAGCAGCACCTCCTGGTCCCTTCCTGTAAGAGCCCTGGAGGAGATCTGACCCTTTACCTCCTCCCATCACAGGAAGCGCCTGGAGGAAGCGCCCCTAGTGACCCAGGCCTTCAGGGAGGCTCAGATGAAGGAGAAGCTGCAGCGCTACCCAAAGGTATGGGGGAGGTTGTCTGGGTGGGACGCTCCTGTGGCTCCCATGTGGGAATACCACAGCATGTGACCACGGCTGAGCAGCTGGTGCCACTGGCCACTCACAGTCGTCTCCCCGATGTTGGTGAAGAGGCCTGTGCATCCAGATTCCTTGTTAACCAGCTAATCCCCTTAACATTTTGTGATGGAAAAAAAATTTTTTGTGTTACTGGGGCTCGAATCTAGGGTCTCTTCTGTGCTAGGCAAGTATTCCATCACTGAGCTATTCCCCAGTCCTACGATGAGTCTCAGAGCAGATTTAGAGGCAGACGTCAGCGTGCTTCTAGAAGGCATATGTGCACACTTGAGTGCTGGACCATCTTGTCCCCAACCTGGCTCCAATGAGGCGTGGAGGCTTGGCCAGCTTGGGAGAAGAGCTGAGTGGTGAGGCCCCTCCCTGTGCCAGGGTCAGCTTAGGTAGTCCCTGCTCACTACTTTACTTGTCCTGACCTAGGTGGCTCTGAGGATCCTATTTCCTGACCGATACATGCTGCAGGGCTTTTTCCGCCCCAATGAGACAGGTGAGCAACCCAGGGGTTGGGGGTTAGGGGGCCCACTGGGCCCTTCTGGATTCCTCCTTTCAAGCCACACCCTGGCCATTCTTCAGGCTCTAGGGAGACTAGGCAGTTGCGGGCTGCTCTCCTCTTTGAGGGACATTCAGAGGGCCCTGAGCTTGCTGTGTTAGATGGGGCCAGGCATGGACATGGCTCTTACCACAGGGCCTCCATTCTATCCCATGGAGTCGTGGTCCTGGATGCTCTGTGCATCTGCCTCTTCTGGGCACAAGTAGGTGGGGAGCACCCAGAGGAAAGATGTAGCAAGGTCTCCAGTGCAGGGTGGGACTCTGGGACCTGTCCAGAGACAGCTGGGCGAGGCAGTCCCAGGCCTGTGTAGGGCCTCTCCCCACACGGAGCTCAGGTTGGGATGGCGGGCAGGTGAGAGACTTTGGGCACCCTGGGCCAAGATAGGTACCAGACTAGTAGAGGCCAGGCCTCTCCCAGGTGGGGGTCCAGGTGGCAGCCTGCACATCATCTTGGGGGCTATGGAAGAGACAGATTCCCACCCCTGGGAGTTAGCCTTTGCCGAGAGGGTGGGAGCTAAGTTTGAGGTTGGTATCTCAGGCTGCTTTTGTGGTGCCCAGGCCAGCAGGACCTTGGGTGGTGGGGACGGGCTTCCAGGCTGGCCTGGAAGCAAGTGGCCTGGGCCTGTCCTGCAAAGCTTTCTGCTCATCTTTCTTCTGCAGTGGGGGACTTAAGAGACTTTGTGCAGAGCCACCTGGGGAATCCTGAGCTGTCCTTCTACCTGTGTGAGTCCCTCCTGAGCCTGCCTCAGTGCCATCCTGGTTTCCCCATCCGTGGTCCAGGCTTTGAGGGGAGGCTCAGGACTGCCTCCTTCCCAGTGGTCTTTCTATAGAAAGGCATTGTTTGCTCCAGCTGTCCAGCCCAGGCCCTGATCAGTGTTGAGCTGGACTGGAGGGTGGGGCAGGAGCCAGGGATGGGAGGCAGTCTTGTGCCCCCTCCCATTTCTGAGCCCTGCTCCCCAGCCTTGCCTCTCCCCTCATCAAGAGGCTCAAGCTGAGGAGGGAGGCCAAAGGCCGAGACCTGAGGGGCTCCGCAGAGATGCTTTACCCTGGGGGCATGGGGGGGATCCCACTTCCTAACACAGATGCACCTTCTCCCCCCCCCCCCGCAGTCATCACTCCTCCCAGAACAGTCCTGGACAACCCAACGCTGACCCTCTTGCAGGTACCCAGGGCCTCACTGGGGGCGCCACTGGGGCGGGGGCCCGCTGGGAGGGCAGGGCGCCGTGCAGGGCGAGGCTGCGGTTGGGAAGGAGCACCCACCCTGGCAGGCGCTGCCGGCGGGTAATAAAGCCTTTGCGAGCCGGTGAATTCAGAGGGAGCAGCGGCCTCTGAAGTTGTTTCTGACGGGGCTTTCCAGCCGCCTCTGCTTCCTGCCTGGCCCCAGGCAGGGATGGGCTTGCCCTGCTAGCTGGCCTCAGTCCTGAGCTGGGGCTGCCGAGAGGTCCCAGCCCTAGGCTGCTGAGTAACACCAGCCCCCTACCCAGCTTCTGGGTGAGGAAGGGGTCCGGGCAGGCCTGGCACAAGGCTGATGGGGTCCCCAGGAGGGTTGGTACCCTCGCTGGACGGGGCTGGCTGGGAGGGCCGGCCCTGGGCTTGGGGTTGCTGCTTCCTGTACCTGTCTCCTGGGCCCAGCCTTTCCCCAGACACCCTGGCCTCTGGTGGAAATGCCTCTGTCGGCCTCATTCTTTCCTGCCCTGGCGGGCCCTAGAGGTCCTGAAAGCGCCGATCCCGTGTCCAGAGAGCTGCCTCCCAGAGCCGGGAGGGACGAATGTCCTGTCCTTCCCATCCCGGGAGAGCAGCTGAGACCTCCCCACCCCTCAGGCCTAATGGTTTCCTCTTCAAAGTCATTTCAGATACTTTAATTAACAACAGAGGCGGCCAAAGGCCTTTGCGAGGTCTGGGTTGGGGTAACGGTCTCTGCTGGCAGCCTGGAGCCACCACTGTTGGGGTGAGATGGGGCCTGGAGCAGGCAGGCAGCAGAGGATGGCTGGAAGCTCACCAGGGACGATGGGGAGGGGGAGGGGTGGGGAGCGAGGCCAGCCTGTGACCCCCCCAGGCGCCAGAGCTCTGCTCCATCCTCACTTATCCCTGCCCCGCTGGCCAGCCCGTTGATAAACATTGAGTTTGGAAGACTATTTGGGATGCAGGGCCAGCCCCCTTCCCCCATCTAGGAGGCCCTGTAGAGCCCTGGGGTGCCTTGTCCAGCTAGCCCTGATTCCTGGTGACACTCTGCCCCTGCCTCCAGCAGCCGTCTCCTTTCATCTGTCAGCTCGGCCTGGAGCCTGCTGCCATCCGAGCTGGCAGGGCGGACGGAAGGAAGCGTGCCCCCACCCCCAGCGGCAGTGGGCTGGCAAGTTGAGCTTTCATGTCTGTCAGGGCTGTGCTCTAGCTGCCTGTGGCCCAGGGGTGTCCGTGGCCAGCCTGCTCCAGCCAGTGAGTGTGGGGGATGTGGGTCCGCACTGGACAGAGAGAGCAGTAGTTTTCTGGGAGGGCCAGTGGGGGCAGTCAGGAGTGAGGACAGGACCAGAAGAACATGGGAACAGATGCCCCAAGCCCCTGTTTCAAACCTTCCTGTCCCTGAGCACTGGGGTCCTAGCCTTGCCCTCCCAGCCCCCACCTACCACCTCACACAGGGACCCTTCCAGCCATGCAGGAAGTTGTCCAGCTAGAAGGGGGCTGAGGCCCTGGGTGACAGCCCCTGCAGCATAGAGAGAGGGCTCACCTCTCTTGCCCTCGCTGGGTATGGGTTCTGGGAACTGTGGGTCCGTTGTCAACCACATCTGTTCCCCTGCCTCCCCCCTTGCATTGTCCCTGTGGCCAAGGCAGGTGGTGTGAAGTTTATCGGTCCCCACCCTTCTCTGAGCTGGGGGTAGTAGGTGGGACTGGGCCAGGGTCTGGAGTCCTAGCCAGTGCTTGAGGAGTGGTCCACTGAGCTTTGAAGAGCAGGTGTGGAACCCCCTTCTGTTGGCCAGGGTGGTCTTCGGTTTGTCCCTCATTTGATGGGGACACCAGAGACCCAAGCCAGTGGGCAGGGCTTCAAGTGGGCACTGAGGGGGAGGTGGGGAGGCCTGGTTCAGGAGGGGCCTGCAGGGCTCCACTCTGAGGGAAGGTCCTTCCCCAAGGCCTCAGGCCCTGTGCCCTAGGCTGGCCCCCAGCTTGCTGGCAGGACTGGACAATGCTAGCATTCTGGCATGTCCCCCAGCCTGAATGCAGTGAGACTGAGCTCCAGTACAGGGCCTCAGGCCACAAGGGATAAATAAGCCCCTCTTTGGGGGCTTCCGTGTCCCCTGCCCTTGGAATCCACAGCTGTTCTGCCTTGTTAGGGGAAAGGCCCTCACCCTGGCCCCAGCTCAGCCCCTCCCCTGGGCAGGTCTGACCCTGGCCACACCTGGGTGTGCTGGGAGTGGGAGGGGCAACCCCCTCCCCCAGGAGTTAGTCTTTCTCTCCTGAATGGCTGTGTGGCTCTGGGGAGAAGGTGGCAGTGTGGCTATCAGGGTGCGAACCAAGGTACGGGAGTTCCAGGGGCCCTGGATGGGGAGAGGAAGGTGTAGTGGGACTTGGGGAAGCTCATTTTTGGGGCCCATCTGGAGCCCTGCCTCTGGAAACTGGCCAGCTTGGACACCACCCAGTCTGCTGCCCCCATCACCTCTATCCCCTCATTATAGCAGTGTGAATTGTCCCTTGGAAGCTAAGTATAGGCATGTAGGGATGGGCTGAGTGACTGGCCAAGTGCCCCTGCCCAGCAGTGGGAACAGAGCCCCTTCCCTGTCCTACCCCTCTCTGCTTCCTCTCAGGCAGTGCCAGGCAAGGTGTCCTGTGGGAGGGGGTTGTAGTGAACGCCAGCACTGCTGTAAGCCCTCTCCTAAGCAGCTTCTGAGGGAGACCCTGTGGCCTGCAGTGGATGGAGAGCAGATGGAGCCCAGGGCAGGGCCAGCAGGGCTTCCATGGAGAGCTGAGAAGAGTGGGGCCACAGCTCTCTGAACCCTGGCCAGGTTCTCTGCAATGGGGACACACATTTGGGGTTCAGAGGGTGGCCTGCCATGGCTGAGACTCATGCCGTGCCCCTTCCTAGCTCTGGGGCTTCCAGTGCCTCTCCAGAGGCACTAGGGCAGCCTCCCCCCAGGCCCCTTCTTAGGAGCTTTGATGCAGCCTTCAGTTGGGTTTCAAAGCATTCACCGCCCTTGTTTGTGTCCCTTGCTGTGGGCTGGAGCTGAGGTTTCAGCGTTCCTAGGCCCGGCCTTTGAAGCTTGCTCTTATTAATCTTTTAACATCCCCACCCCAGCCCCCACCCCACAGCCTGAGGCACTCCCAGCAGCTTGGGGCTGAACAGCTTTCAGCCCTCAGCCAGCAGCTGCAGCCCCTTGCGGGAGCTGGCCTCCGAAGTGGTCCTGAGTTTGGCCACATCAGCCAGGGCCCACCCCCTCACCCCCTCGGGTGTGAGGAGGGGAGGATGTGATGCTATGACACTGGGGGGGCTCTTGGGCTTTGCAGCCCTGATGCTGCATCATTGTCTAGCCATCTGCCAGGGAGGCCTCAGAGGCATGTGCCCCGGCATTGGAGAAGTGATTCTCCCTCCCTGCTGCACACCCCCACCTGTGCCCAAGCAAATGGGGCCAGCCCCCAAACTGCTGCCCCCTCTGGGTGGCTGTGGCAGAGGAAGCTGACACCAGTCTTCACACTTGGGTTTCGAAGCAAACCTTGCCCTGGTTCTCCTGACGGAAGAGTTGGTGGCTGGCCAGTGGCTGGCCCTTCTCTGCCTGACCTAGCCTCGCTCAGTAGTGAACAGCCGTGGCCTAGCTGGTGCTTTCTGCAAGGCACATTTCAGCCTGGGACCTGAAAAGAGGCTGGCTCCGGAAGCCAGCCCCTCACCTGGAGCCTAGGTCTGGCCTCCAGGAAGCTCCCATCTCCCAGCAGGTCCAGCACTCACAGACCCCAGTTTTGTGGCCAACACTGGAGAGGGGTGGTGTGGTCAGTGGGGAGGCACAGGCCTCCATCTCATTCCTGGACAGCAGCAGGCTGCTCTTGCCCATTGTCCTCCATCCCTGACCCCATCCATCCATTCCTGTCTCCTCGGACCTGTTGGGCAGGATATCCCATTAGAGTCATAGCGAGCTTTGAGACTGACCTCCCAAAAGTTTTGGTTTTGTTTTTCGAAACAAGGTCTCACTGTGTAGCCCAGGCTGGCCTTGAACTCACTGTGTTGCCCAGGCTGGCCTTGAACTTGCAGCAGTCTTCCTGCCTCACCCTCCTGAGTGCTGGGATTCCAGGTGTGCACCACCATGCCCAGCCTCAGTTAATGCTGGGCAAGAGGCAGAGAGGAAGGTGAAGGGAAATGCAGGAATTCATCCACACAGATAAGGAGCTCGACTCCCAGCTGGTGGTTGGGGCTGTCCTGTGGGTGGGAGTCCCTGTGGACCAAGCTGGGCGGCCTGCCTAAGGGCCCTAGCCAAGACCCCCAGCCTCATGGAAACTCTGCCTGTCCGCCTGCCCTCTGAGCCCTCTGCCTCCCTACAGGCAAATCTCTTTCCCGCAGCCCTTGTGCACTTTGGAGCAGAGGAACCAGCAGGTGAGTGGGGGTTCTACTCTGCTGAGCCCAGCCAGCAATTCCTGGGCCCTGCACCCCAGTGTATCTGATGCCCCCAAGCTGGATGGCTTGGAAGGGAAATTGGAACCGCATGTGGGTGTAGGGGGATGTGTAGCCCGATACCTGCCTCCCTGGGGCACCACGTGCTGAGCCACCTACTCCTGGAGCTGAGTATGTGAGTGGGAGGACTTCTGTAGCTGAGGTGGGCTCGGGCCTTTGAAGGTGTCTACCTGGAGCCTGGGCTGCTGGGACGTTCCATCTCCCCATCTGCAGCCGACATGCTGGTGGCTAGGTAAGTGCTCAGGGCAGGAGGGGATGCCTCCCAGGGAGCACCTGCCTCCCAGGGAGCACCTGCCACCCTGGCCTGGGCCTTTCCCCCAGGTGTTTGTCCAGGGCTGCCAGGTCCCCACCACCACAGCTAGACCCTGACCCGGTGCCCGAGTCCAAGCCAACTGCTGAGGAGGGGTCAATGAGCACCCCTGATACCATCCCAGGGTCTGGCCAGCCCATGAAGAGGAGCTTGGACAAGGTGCCCAAGTGGCTGAAGCTGCCAGGTGCCTACCATGGGTTGGCTGGATGGGGTAGGGTAGCTGGCAGGAACCCAGGACCTGCAGTCAACCTGGTGTGTTTGTGCTGCAGCCAGCAAGAGGTGAAAGCTGCTGGCCCAGAGGTGCTGTCTGCCAGCCACAGGACCCCCACCCCTGCCCCGAACAGGAATAAAGACATACTCAAGTCCTCCTTTGAATCATCCTTTCTACAGGAAAGGCCATCAGGCCTTGTTCCACCTGCTGTCATCCATGACTAGCTACCCTCCGAGTTCTGGGGAGTCTAGCCTATGGTGTGGCTGTGTTCCTGATAACAAGGGCTCAGGTACCCAACCCCCACCAGAAGGCCTGGCAGGCCAGAACCCTGGGCTCACTGGCTTTGGTTTTTTTTTTTTTTTTTTTTGGGCACTGGGAATCAAACTCACAACCTCATGCTTGCAGGCAGGTGCCGTGCCACTGAGCTATATCCCCGGCCCTGACTCACTGGCTTCTCATGGTTACTTGGCTGATCTCATTAATTCCCCTTCTAGGAGGATGGAAGTACAGAAGGAAGGGCCTCTCTGGCAAACTAACCTGCAATCTCAGGCTAATTTGAGGTCCTCCAAAGCTGCTCTGAGGCCCGACTGCATACGTTCCCCAGAAGGGGTAGGGAAAACCACCAAAAAATCTATGGCTTCTAGAGCCTGAGCTCTGACCCCAGAGCTAAATGCCCCTGCCCTGGGCTCTGACAGAGCAGCTTGGGGAGCTCCCGGGGTGGTGGGGTGGTGGTTCAGGTCACCAAGCGGGGTGCAGGGATCCAACATGCCTGAGCAGTGGCACAAGCAGAGCTGGCTGGCCAGCACCTGAGCTGTCAGTGGGCTGCCAGGCTTGGGTGGAGTTCCTAGGTCAGTGAGGGTGGCCTGCAGCTGGGGAGGGATGAGGGAAGGCTCCTTCTCATTTCAGCACAGCCTCAGGGCAGGTGCAGCGCAGTTGGTTCCCACATCTCTCACATTTTCACTCTGTCCCAGTCCTAACCCTAACCCACCATGGCCCAAGGCAGGAGTGACATTTTCCAGGTAAACTAGCCATTGTGTGTGAGAGCTCTGGTTTCCTCAGCAGGCAGTAAGCCACAAGTCTTGTTACCCTTCGCAGCATTCTCCCTGCATCCTACCGAGATACTGTAGATGAAAGGGAGCAATGGGGTGAGGCTTTCGAAGCAAGTTGCCTTTGGTTGATTAACAGCAACAAGAAGGCCAAGCCTGGGAGACAGGTGTTAATTTATTGATGTTGCTTTGTGAGGACAAAGTTATAGCTCAGGGAAGTATCTGGTGTCTAAAAAGCTACACACCAGCTTTGATGTTGGGGTGGTAGGGCAGCTGGTTGGTTTGTAAAACACATGGGCTCTCTAGGGTAGCTGTGGCCAGGAAGCAGACCAGTCCCCCTCCCCCCTGCACCTGCCTCCTTAGGACCCACAGGGACTGTCCCCAAGGGCCTGTGAGCCACAGACCAAGAAGGTGCTCGGAAGGGCAGCAGCTGCCAGGATCTTGTCATCCTTCAGAGGCTAGAGAACCATGTTGGGACTAGCGGTCAGTGCTGGTGTGGATCTAGCCCAGACCCTGCAGGCCACAGGAGAGACAGCAGCTTGCAGGAAAATACTGGTTTCCTGGGGGTGGCTTGGGAGGGGTGGACACCCCTAGAAGTCCAGGAGCTGTGAGGGAAAGGGGTACTCAGAGTAAGTGGCCTGGCCTCCCCAGGCCAGTGCAGCCACCATGTGTGGTCCCAACATCCACATACCAGCTGAGGAAGCACCTTCTCCAGCTGGTCCACATCCACCAGGGCCACGTCTTCTGCCTGGGCCTGCCGCACGCCACGGACAGCCGCTTCTGATGTGACACAGGGAAGTGAGAGAGAGCGTGCTGGGCGCTCGAGTCTGGCCCCACCCCACCCCCCAACAGCTTCTCAGAGTACTGAGCTCAGGTACTCATGGGAAACAGGGTAAAATCGTTTTCCCACCAAAAAATAAAACCAGCAATGTCCAGTGTTCTGTTGGTTGCCAGCCCTGGGCTCACCCACAACGAAGATCCTCAGCAGCTCCGCCATAAGCTTCAGGGCGTCTGCACTGACTGCAGGGGGAGAGCAGGTTAGAAAGGTCCCGCACTTCCAGTCCTCGCCTCCTACCCCGCTGCTAGCACCCGCACCTTTGGTCTTGTCATCCCTGAAGTGCAGGTGCAGCAGTCTGCTCACCAGCTCCTGCAGGGAGGGAGGGTTCAGTGCCAGCCAGCCACAGCCCCACGGGTGCCAGGAGCAGTGACTCGGGATAGGAGGTTGAGACTTCCAGCTGGAGCTGCTGCCAGTGAGGCCTCTCTCTCAGTGGGGGACTGGTGAGGGGCTCCATAACTCCAGAAACCTCTTTGTGGGGGACAAGAAGTTGGGGGAGGGGCCGCCCCAGTTATCTGCTTTGTGGGGCTCCAGGGAGCACGAGGGGAAAACGGTGAAGAGGAAAACATTCCCGTTGCTTCCCTGCTCTCCCTGGGAGAAAGCACCCCCTCCTGAGGGTGGTTGGCCCCTTTGGAGATCTGCTCCCAATACTGCTTAGCTTGAACCAGCCCAGGGCAGCGCAGGAGATGGCAGGGAAAGGGGGCAGCAGCACTGGGCACCCAGGAGCCCAGACAGTGAAAGGTGAGGTGTTGTCCAGCCTCGCCAGGGCTGGAGGGTCCCTGTCAATAAACCACGAGGGCGGAGCGCCACCTGCTGGGCCCGCTTACCTCGTGTTCTACCAGGAAAGCACCAGAGAACGGACCTGCTCCAGGACTCCCACCGCGGTGCCCAGACCTCAGAAGTCCAGAGAATCGGCCAATGCACGGGGTTAGACGACAGCTCTGGAAATCGCTTCACGTGCAAGAGGACGTGGCCTCTGGGAGAAGCCTGAGACGCACTAAGTTCCTGCCCTCGCCGAGCAGGCTTCGGCCAGAGATGCTGCTGCCCCTCCCTTGCGTCACCCTCACCAACTCGGGCCAGGGCCCTCGGCACTCGAGCTGTCCAGGCCGGCTTCGTCTGTGCCCCTCCCCGGGCGGGTGCCCCTGCAGCCATAGCCCAGGCCTCTCCGTCCCGATTGGTGACCCCGCGTGCCTCTGGGACTGGCGTAGCGCGACCTCCCTTCCCCAGTGGCCGAGGCCCTCCCGCTGTCCTGATGTGAAGGCTGCTCAGCGCCTCCTAACTTTCTGCCGAAGGGCAGAATTACTCAGGCCGGACGGGCTCGCCCGCGAAGGTGCAGAGAAGTCCGGACCCTGAACCACGCCCCCGAGCCTGGCTGGCAGCGCGGGCCGTGTGGGAGGGCCTAAGGCTTCCCGGCTTCCCGCGGCCGTCCGCCTCTGCAGACACCCCGGTTCAGCCGCAGACCGGCCTGCCCTCCCACCCTTGGAAGCATGGGCAAACAGCGCGGGGCTAGCCTCGGGCACGCACCGGTGTCACGTGAGGGCTGCATGGTCCACACCCACCTAGCGCCCGCCGCCAACCCTCACCTTCCGGAAGCCGGCGCTGGCGCTCTCCATGACCGATGTCTCCTCGCGCCCTCCATATAGCCCGCCCCCGCGTCCCAACCAATGAGCATGGAACGCGGGCTCCCGTGGCCACGCCCCAGCCCCAGCCAATGAGCACAGAGAACACCATCCGGGAGTTCCGCCCCGCGCTCCCAGCCAGTGAATGAGAAAGCGCCCTCCGGGACACCCGGGGCCTCGTCCCCCATCCGCTGAGCCAGATAGCGCTGCCTCTCCTACTCTCGCTTGGTCCGGCGCGTGTTCCCGCCCTTCGCTCTCATTGGCCCGCGGCTAACCCTGCAGCGCCTCCTGGGATTTAGAGTCCTCGCCGCCCTTCCCAGCTCTCCCCCGCTCTTCCTGGATACTAAGGCAGGTGGAGCCGCGGTAGAGGGCGGCGGCGGCGGCAGGCGGGGTCGGCGGCGCGAGCACTGGGTGGGCTCGCGGTAGTGCGACGCAGCTTCTCCGACGCAGCAGCCCCACCGCCCTCCCCTTCTGCCCTCCTAGACCCCTCCTTAAGGCCCGCGTCTCTCGCCCCCGTCTGCCTCCGACGCTGGTCCTCCGGGGAAAGCCGGCACACGCGGGCCCTGTCTCTAGGAGCATGCGGGCGAGGTCCCCTGCACTCGGGGACATGGAGGAGCTCCGGCGGTCCTACAGCCGTCTGTGCAAGGAAAGCGGGGCCGAGCCGCAGGAGGCGGTCCTGCGGCAGCTGCTCCAGCCCCCGCAGGGCCGACTGGATCTGGCCGGGCAGAGCCTGACGGTGGACACCTGCAGGGCCTTGGGCAAGCTGCTGCAAAACCAGACAGTGTGGACGGAGTTGGTTCTCAGCGACTGCATGCTGAGCGAGGAAGGTGGGCACGAGGGCACCTTTGCAGCTTCAGGCTGGGGCTTGGCCCTTTGTTAGGGCCTAGTCTGAGAGTGGGTTCTCTGGCTTCTTGTGGCCTTCCAAGCTGCCAGCAGGAATTCTGTGCCACCTGGTTGGTTCCTCATCTCTCTCTGTACTAGTGGCAGTAGTGTCCCCCAAAAACAAGATATGGGGTCAGTTTCTTTATAAGGGAGGAGAAACCCTAACATCCCGACTTGCAGTTTGAGGGTTCTGGCACAAGAAGGGTCACAGTGGCCGTCTCTGCCTGGCAGGGCTGCAGGTGTTTCAAAGGTAAACCTAGAACTGAGTGGGGAACTCGTTTCCATTGTGAACACAGAACAGTGCGGCCACCTGGACAGTTGTCCTTCTGGGAGCTGCCTTTCAATGGGTTCCCAAAGTGGGCCCTGAGCGCAGAGTCAGAGAGTGACCACACACACATCCTTCTTCAGGGGCCACAATGCTGCTTCAAGGGCTGTGTGCCAACACTGTCATGCGACTTCTGGATCTGAAGGTGAGCAGGCCTGTCCTCCAGGCAGTAGAGGGGGACACAGGGTCCCAGGGCCTCCGCATTGCTGTGTGTCTTGAGGGCAGAGTGTTCACATAAACGTAGACTGGTCTCAGGACACCTACCAAGGTCACAAAAACCAAGATGATCACACCTTTGCCCAGAGCTCGCCTCCCTGGCCTTGTCCACTGCCTGACCAGTGCTCTGTGGAGTACATGTGCTGTTCAAAGCCCAGCCAGGGTGACAAGAGTGACTGGCCAGGCCATTTCTATCCAGGGCAATAACCTTCGGGCTGCAGGGGCTGAGGCTCTGGGAAAACTCCTCCGACAGAACCAGTCCGTGCAGAGGTAAGCCGTGGTCCTGGACACACTGCTTCCCAGCCCCTGTGGCTCAGGGTTGGCCCCAGAGAACATGGTCCTGTGGCCCGTTTGCTCCTTCAGGCCAGTTGTCCGTTTTACGTGCGTTGTTGGGAGTAGGCGGGTGGAAATCACTCAGGAGGGTCCAGTCTTTGCCAGAGACTCCTGAACCCATCCCCCCCCATACACAGGGGCCTTGGATCCCATGTGGCAGGATACTTTTCCAGGCCAAGCACCTTGTCTCCACCCTTACCGCAGCCTCACTCTGGAGTGGAACAACCTGGGTACATGGGAAGATGCCTTCGCCACCTTCTGTAGGGGCCTGGCAGCCAACAGTGCCCTGCGGCAGCTGGACCTTCGAAACAACCAGATCAGTCACAAAGGCGCAGAGGAGCTGGCCCTGGCCCTGCAGGGCAACACCACCCTCCAGCAGTTGGGTGAGGCTTGGTGCATCGTGCTGTATCCTTTATCCCTCTGCTGCAGGAGGGGCTGGCCTGGGAGCCTGTTTTGTTGGTGGTCCCCCAAGGGAACATCATAGCTAGGCCAGCTCCGCCCACCCACAGGTGCCTTCTGTCACGTGACAACAGGTTTCTTCCTAGACTTGCGCTGGAATAACATTGGCCTCCTGGGAGGTAGGTCCCTGGTGAACTGTCTACCCAGCAACAGAACTCTGTGGAGGCTGGACCTGGCTGGGAACAGTGTCCCTGGTGACGTCCTCAGAGCCGTGGGTATGGGTGCCCAGGGCTGCTAATTGCTCACATTAGAGAGGGAGGCCAGAAGCCCTTTAATAGAGGGCCATTCAGCAAGGGAGGAGGGGTAGCTCAGGGCTCAGGACAGTTAAGCTCATTGTACAAGTAGCCTCACCTAGGTAAGCCCCGAGAAAGAGAGCTGAAGGCGAACAGCTGCAGCCAAGCTGGGCGCTCACTGCCCAGTGCTGCCTGCTAGAGGGCTTGCTTGTGCTTGCTCAGTTCTTAGGACTTGCGTAGAAGGAGGATCACCCACCTCACAGACAGGAGGCTGAGGCCCTACATGGTCGAGCCTTTGCCCTTGATGGCTGTGCTAATGCTTGAGGTAGCTCCTGGTCACCCCTGAGTTTGTGGGGTTGTGCATGTGAGTACTGTGGGTGTGGGACTGCCTGGCCTGTGCTGCTTTGTCAGAGCTACAGCTTCCACATTCCCTTGCCTCTGGTGACCCCCAAGTCCCTAGAGATAACACCATGGCCTCAGGCTCAGCAGATTCACACCCCTGACTCCTCATCCATCCCACAGTGCCAGCCACCGAAGGCTGAGCTTGGGCCTAGACCTCAGCCTCTTCCACACCCTTGTGCTGTGGGGTCGCTGCCTCCTGATGTTTCTGCCTGACTCTTCTGTCATCTCCAACTTCTTGCTGTCCCCAGTGCACCTCAGCGTAGCCGAACTGTTGTACTTGCTTTTGACTGAAGCCACCTGGGTCTTTCCAGAGCACAGCATCTGTGTGCAGCAGCCTTTGGCCTTTGGGGTGGGGGACAGAGGCCACAGGATGGTGCTCATCTCTTGTGATAGAGAAGTTCTCCCTAAGAAGTGTGAGGCCCCCCCACACACACTGTACCCCTCCTGCACTCAGCCCCTGCCCTACTGAAGCGCTTCACCTGCTAGTGTCCTGGAGGTGGGGGGGTCAGACTTATTGGGGGAGATAGTTGGTTCCAACTTCCAGTGCAGCCAAGCAGGGCAGAGCGGGCCGTTGGGCCTGAGAGGCTGCACAGCCCTCACCCAGTCTCTGTCTCCAACAGAACAAGCCATGGACCACAACCAGGACCAGCATACTGCCTTCCAGGAGAACCAGGCCCGGACCCATATCCTCAGCAGGGAGGTCCAGCACCTCCAGAAGGAGAAGTCCAAGCAGGTAAGCACGGTGCTCCCAGCCCACTCTGGCTGCCGTGGATGGAGGACCTGGCTGGCTTCTCCCTCTCCCACCCCTATGGCTACCTGTCTTCCCTTCCCCCAGACCTTATAGCTTCTCTGAGCTGCCCACACCCAGGGCCAAGGTGTCTCCTGGCCCAACCTTGAGAGTCAGCTTTCCAGCCTCCCTCTGTAGGGACCACCTCACTTTAAATGAGACTGAGTCCTTTGCCGCCTGGCTGCGCTGGGAGCCTGCCTTCCTTTCCTGACCGGGGCAGGATGGGCAGGCTCTGGACCCTGACAGGGCTTTGGCTGACTCTGTTCCCAGTTTGTGGATTTGATGGAGACAATTGATAAGCAGCGAGAAGAGATGGCCAAGAGCAGCCGGTAAGTGGGCCCAGGACTGTGGGAGGTAGGGTCACAGGGTAGGCCTTGTCTGTCCCTACTTGGGAATGGTCATAGTGGGTTTCCCAAAGAGATGGCTAGAGGGTTAAAGCAGGTACAGCACATTTCCCCAGCTCAGTTCCTGTGTGCTGGAGACCTTGATGCTTGGCAGGGTGTGCCGCTGGGTTTCCCAGCCTCTCCTCTCTCCCCACAGGGCAGTGGCAGTACGTATGGGGCAGCTTCAGGAAGCCCTGAATGAGAGGCACTCCATCATCAAATCTCTCAAGGCCAAGTAAGCAGCTGGTGTGTGTGTGGGGTTCAGTCCCGTGCGGACTGCAGGTGTGCCCACAGGGTAGAGGGTGTACAGGCAGAGGTGGGCAGTGACTCAGGAAGGCTTTCCGCAGGACCCGAGCATTGGCTAGCATTTGGATAGGGGCCTGGCAGGAGTGGAAGGGGAGACCTTGGTAAGGCAGGTCACACCCGTGATGGAACCATGCAGGCGCTGGCCTTTCCTCTTTGCAGGTTGCAGATGACTGAGGCTGCCCTGGCTCTGTCCGATCAGAAGGCCCAGGACCTGGGGGAGCTGTTGGCCACGGCAGCGCAGGAGCACAGGCTGGCACAGCAGGTGGGGGCAGGGCTACAGGCAGGCAGGTGGGGTGTGGGGCAACAGGGTGACTGGGTGTGGCCGTCTCACTCAGGAAGCTGCAGAGCGGGAGTCGAAGCTCCTCAGGGACTTGTCGGCCACCAATGAAAAGAACCTGCTGCTTCGAAGCCAGGTAGGAGGGCCACGGGGCGGGCCGCCCGGGGTACCCAGGGCGGGAGCAGTAGGCTGCTGCAGCTTCCTTCCCTGCTGCCTGCTTTCCAGGTGGACGAGCTGGAGCGGAAGGTGAAGTCTGAGCAGGAGCAGCTGTTTCTGACCAGGCAGGAGCTGACCCACACATCGGCCGAGCTGAAGATGCGAACTGTCCAGGCTGAGGGTGGGACACGGGCAGGCCTGCCACTGAGGGGACAGGGAGCCGCAGGGATGGAACACCCCCAGAGAAAACTCACCCCAGCTCTTCCCCACTGGGCCTCCAGAGCGACTGGACATGGAGAAGAGAAGGGCCCGGCAGAGCTTAGAGGACTCTGAGAAGCTGCACTTCAAGGAGGTGCCTTCCTAGTGCCATCTGTCCCAGCTCCCTACGATGCCTGTAGACTGCTCTCAGTGTGATTCTGTGTCCCCAAAGCATGCCCTCTTGAGGTCCCCTCACCACCCTTGAGTTGCTTGTTTTTCACCAATTGGAGTGGGTGTCAGATCCAGAACCGTCTGTTGGGGCTGGCAGGCAGCTGGGCTTGTGCTAGCTGTAGCTAAAGAGGTGTCCCACCTCCCCTCCTCAGGGTGCATGTCCTGGGGTGCTAGGGCTCAGCCATGCCTTTCATCCTTGGTTCCTGCCAGGCCCTTTGGGCAGCCCTTTCCCAAAAATGCCTGACTTCCAGGGTGGGGATTCCAAAGTGGGAGAGCTAGGGGAGCCTCTGCCTGCCTGACTGATATGCATACTGGGGTAGGTAGAGTGCATTACTCGCCACATAGAGGAGAGCCAGAAGGCCATGCAGGAGAGGGTGCACAGGCTGGAGGCCCTTCGGCTGTCCCTGGAGGAGGTGAGCCCATAGGGACGAGGGCCAAGTTCTGGCCCTAGGTGAGCTAAGGGTGGCAGCCCCTGGGGTTCCTGGCCTCAGGACCCTGGAACACAGCTTCCTGCTCTCAGCCTTATCAGGCCTCACCCTGGGGACTCACCCACCAGTGTCCCCAAGAGGCCAGAGAGGCTTAGGGCGGCATTCAGGCTCCCTGGGCCATGGAGCCCCTACTCAGTGAAGGAGGGGCGGCTGTGTGACCCTTGGGAGGCCCTTGGGAGGGGAGTCTCCCCCAGTTGGCTGTTGGGTATCCCAGAAGGGGTTCTGGGTCAGGGGCAGGGGTTCTGGGTCAGGGGCAGGAGGACAGGCTAGCAGATGGCCATTCATGGTGCAGGAGCTGAGCCGTGTGAAGGCAGCGGCGCTCACCGAGCGCGGCCAGGCTGAGGAGGAGCTCATGAAGGCCAGGAACCAAGCCCGCCTGGAGGAGGTGAGCTGCAGCCCAGTGCAGTACCTTGCAAGGGAGCCAGGCCCATGGCTGGAATGGATGAGACCAGGGCTGTCAGCCCCAGAGATAGGACTCTGAGTTGGGACATGAGGTGCCAAGAGCCAGCAGGGCTGGACCCAAGCCTGGAGTTGGAAGGCTTGGACAAGGTGACACAGACAGCAGGCAATGGGTGAGACCAGCCTGGGGATGCTGCTGGAGGCCCTGGAGAGTTCATTGGCTTCAGAACAAGACAAGTGATAACTTGGGTGACACCATGGCATCCTCCCTCCACGTATGTGTGTGTGGGGGTCACTCTACATGCAGATGACCCCCAGCTGCGAATCCCAGTGAGAAGACCCACGTGTGCAGCAGCATTTCCTGTGCCCATAGCAACAGCACCTGGCACACATGGAGGAGAAGCTGCGGCTGCTGGCGCAAGCACGGGATGAGGCTCAGGGTGTCTGCACACAGCAGAAGCAGATGGTGGCGGATGCCCAGGCACGGGCCAGCCAGCTCCGCCTGCAGGTGGAGGGGCAGCAGCGGCGCCTGGAAGAGCTGCAGCAGGTAGCCAGGCTTTGGGGACCACAGGTTCTGGACTGCCCTGCCCTGCTTCTGTCTCATCCCCCATGCTCTGCAGGAGCTGAGCAGCAAGGACCAGGAGAAGGTGGCTGAGGTGAGCAGAGTGCGAGTGGAGCTGCAGGAGCAGATAGGCCGTCTGCAAGCTGAGTTGGCTGGCCAGGAGGCACTGAGGGAGAAGGTGGCCACCCTGGAGCGCCAGCTGAAAGGTGACTGCACTCCTGGCTGGAGGGTTGAGCCGAGACGGTCTCAGCCCCAGGGCCGGCCCCGACTTACTGAGCCTCTCGCCTGCAGTGATCGCTAGTGACCACCGGGAAGCGCTGCTGGACAAGGAGAGCGAGAATGCATCCCTCCGGGAGAAGCTACGGCTCAAGGAGGCGGAGATTGCACGCATCCGGGACGAGGAAGCTCAGAGGGCAAGCTTCCTGCAAAATGCCATCCTGACTTATGTGCAGGGGTCCTCCCTGAGGTCCCTGAGCCCTCCAAAGTGAGGGGAGGCAAGTAGGCCCCAGAGCGCCCTGGCGCCTCGCCGAAGGAGGCGCTCCTTCATCCACATCCCACAGCGATGCAGCGCAAGAGATCTGACCGCGGCTCAGCAGCCGCGCCGCCAAAGTGAGGCGGGAAATACAGAACTTTTTTCTTAAATACAGAACTTTTGCACTTGGTGATACGTTTTGGCCCAGCGCCTTTCTCCAACAGCCGGGGTCTCAGTCCCGCGGGAGGGCCTCAGTCCCTAGGTGGGGTTGGGTCGCCCCACTGCTTCCAGCAGCAGGGAGTGCCGGGGCTCGGCTCGGCTCGGAACGGTGCCGCAAACACCCACGCGTCGGCCCACGGCAGGGTGGGCGGCGCCTCGAGACGGCCGTACGCCCGCCCAGGTCGGTAGCGTCGCCGGCCCGCGCAGCCCCTGCTCCTCCCGCCCCTGCTCCGGTGCGGAGCTCCGACCGCGCGCGCCAGGTCCGTGGAGCCGCCGGACGCTGTCGCCGCGCCCCGCCCCACCGCCGCTGCCCGCCCCGCCCGCCGTGCGCTCGGCTGTCTCCGCGCCCGGCGCTCGGCGGCGCTCGGCTGTCTCCGGCCGCTCGCTCGGCGCTCGGGTCCGCGGCCGCTGCGGCGCCGGGCATTTCTCCGCAGCTCGGCTCGCGGCCGCGCCCGCCGCTGCTTGGCCCCGCGCCCATGCAGGCCATCAAGTGCGTGGTGGTTGGTGACGGGTGAGTGTGCGGCCCGGGGGCCGGGGAGCCGGGGCAGCGGGGTTGGCCCGCACCTCGGGGCGCGGCCCGGCGGGGCGAGGCGGGGTCCCCCAGCACGAGGTCCTGGCTGGGCGGACCCCGCACCCCCACCGCGGCCCAGGGGCGGGGCGGGGCCCACCTGATGCTGCCTGGCCCCAGCCGCTCGCCGCCGGTGGGTGGGGCCGGCCTCACCTGCGGAGCCTTGGGCAGCCGCGCCCACCTGGGCGCTGGGAGCTCCGCAGCACTCCACCTGAGAGGAGGCGGCGCGTCTGGTCTAGGTTTGAGGGCCGCTGCTCTAGCCCCACCATTGCGCACCTGAGGGCTGGCCTGCCCAGGGCGTTCTCTTGCAGCTTCAGGTGGCTGCGAATCTGTTGGGCTGGGACCCCTGTCGTCAGCCCTGCCACCCAGGCTGGCCCCAGGCTCCACAGTGAGCCACGTGCGCTGGTCTCTGTCCGCAGCGCCGTGGGGAAGACATGCCTGCTGATCAGCTACACGACCAACGCCTTCCCCGGAGAGTACATCCCCACCGTGTGAGTGCTGGCGCCTGGGAGGGGAGGCGCGCCGGACGTGGAGGCTGGGCACACTTGTGTGGGGCTCCCGCGGGCGCAGGGTCCTGGCCAGGTGCCCTGGTTCTGAAATTCCTCAGTGGGACAGAGGTCCCCTCAGAGTTCCGATTCTGTGCAGGCATGAGGACACAAGCTGGCTGGCTGGCCGGCCTCTGTGACCAGTGACTGCCGCCCAGCCCTATCCTTTCTCACTCTGCTTTGCAGTTTTGACAACTATTCGGCCAACGTGATGGTGGACGGGAAGCCGGTCAACCTGGGGCTGTGGGACACCGCTGGGCAGGAGGACTATGACCGGCTGCGGCCACTCTCCTATCCCCAAACTGTAGGTGACGACAGGGCCGGTCCTGGGAGATGGGTGGCTCTGGTAGATGGAAAGCACAGGGGCCGTTTAGACCCCTCCTGACCGCTCCGGCCTGTTCCTTCTTCCCAAGGACGTCTTTCTGATCTGTTTCTCCTTGGTGAGCCCAGCTTCCTTCGAGAATGTTCGTGCCAAGGTAGGGCAGGGCTAGAGAAGTCTGCCTGGGAGAGGGTTTGCCTTAGGATCTGTCGTGACGGAACAGGGGTCTCTTGCCTGAAGGCAGCTTGTCCTTCAGAGGCAAAGGAGATGCTGTTCCATTTGTGGGCACTCAGGGTGGCCCTGGGGGAGGGATAGTAGAGAGTGATGGAATGGAGGGGCATCTCATCACTGGCGGTGATAGTCCCAGAGTGGGGGCCCCTGGTATACCACAGGGCTTCCTGGCTGGGCACTTTTGTTCCTGTCATTTCCACACTAAGTCATCAGTCCCTCTCTGCTCATCCTATGAGGCAGGAAGAACCAAGCATGTGTCCAGGGCGGTGAGGAAGAGGCCTCAAGAGCTGTGGCCTACTCTGGGCATGGCTGGGGAAGCTGCCCATAGACATGGAGGGCCATAGTGCCTTCAGGGTCAGAGCCTTTTTCCCCACAGTGGTACCCAGAGGTGCGACACCACTGCCCCCACACGCCAATCCTGTTAGTGGGCACCAAGCTCGACCTTCGTGATGACAAGGACACCATCGAGCGGCTGCGGGACAAGAAGCTGGCACCCATCACCTACCCACAGGGCCTGGCCATGGCCCGAGAGATCGGTGAGCGGGGCCCAGGTGGAAGAGGAGAGTGCATGTGCTCTGGGGTGGGGGCTTGTCCTGCCTGTGCTGCCCTCCACTCTTGCCCCACTGCCCCAAACACTCCTGTCCCCTGCCTCACTGTCCCTTTCCCCACACCGCTGTCCCAGGCTCCGTCAAATACCTGGAGTGCTCTGCCCTGACCCAGCGGGGCCTGAAGACGGTGTTTGATGAGGCCATCCGGGCAGTGCTCTGCCCGCCTCCTGTGAAAAAGCCAGGCAAGAAGTGCACAGTCTTCTAGAGTCCCCCCCCCCCCCCGGGCCAGCCTGGTGTAGGAGCAGCCCCTGGTCCGAATGTGCTGTCGTGTTGAGCTGTCTGGTGTCGGAGTCTGCTGTGGGGAGTGGGGGGGGGGGAGCATGGGGACAAGGCTGAGTGATGGGGTCCTGTCCCCTCTGCCTCCTGTTTCTGGGGTGCAGCTTCAGCCTTCCCTGGCCCTCATGGGAGGCCGGGAGGGAGCAGGGTCTCCCTCAGGGCTGCAGGGACAGGTCCAGGGCAGCCCCAGGATGGGCTTCACTGATGGGGAGGGTGGGGGGGTTCTGTCCATCGGGTCCAAGGAAGGGGCAGCCCCTTCTCATTTTATACAATAAACATTCTTCACCAGTGTCTCCCACCTCTCACTACCCTCTGCCTGGGTTTGGGAGTGCTCCTAACCATCCCCAGCAGCAGGTGCGGGAGGCTGGGACTCCAGCGACACCCCGGAGTACAGCTTCCTAGAAGAGGGCTCAGCTTGGTCCCCTACTGCCAGGTAAGAAGAAAGGCTGCCACCACCCAAAGAGACCAGATGAAAGCAGGGGCAGGTGCCTGTAGCATCTTCAGGTACTGGCAGGCCTGATGCTGACCTGGGGTCTGGTGAGGGGTGGGAGACACACTGCAGTGTGGTGGGCTGGGCTGTCCAGCAGCTCCTAACTGTGCTGAGAAGAGTGGTCAGCTGGAGCCCTAGGGGATTACCAGCAGCTCCCCACAGCGCCCCCACCTCCTCTGTTTTTGTTTTTGTTTTGAGACAAGGTCTCACTGTGTAGTTCAGGCTGACCTTGAACTCACTTTGTACCCCAGGCTGACTTTGAATTCATGGCGATCCTCCTGCCTCAGCCTTCTGAGTGCTGGAATTACAGGCATGTGCCACCACACCTGGCCTCCTTGGGCTGGTATTAAAGGCATCAGGCAGAGGGGCCAGGGCAGACAGAGGCATGGAGACTGAGTGACAACTGGCGGTGTGTGCCGGGTGTGGTTCAAGGCCAGCTTGGGCTACATATTGAGTTCAAGTTCAGCCTGAACAATGCAGGGAGACTCTCGTGTCAAGAAACACAAAAATGGGGCCGGTGAGACGGCTCAGCGGCTTAAGCGCCTGCCTTGCAAGCGCGAAGGCCCGAGTTCGACTCCCGGAACCCACATACGAAAAAGGGGCCGGTGATATCGCTCAGCGGCACGGGTGCCTGTTGGCGCGTGAGGTCCTGAGGTCGTCCCCCCCGGTACCCACAAAAAAAAAAAAAAAAAAAAAAAAAAAAAAAAAAAGAAACACAAAAATGTAGACATATAACATTCTAATTATTTTTACACAGATTGCCATCTGTGCTTTTGTCATTATCTAGCTAGGGGTTGCTACACATCTCAACAGATCCAATGACATCAGTTTAAAATCAGCCCCAGTGCACATATTTCCACCTTAGAAGTGGGCAAATTCCACAGATCAGGGCTCGGTTAATCATCGACATCTAGACTTGACGTGACAGAGCAAGGGTAGAATCAACTCAAATATGCCATCCCTGTTCTTATTCCTTTGTAAGCAGCACAAAAAGTTTGGGAAATGTTCTTCCAGTATTGGAAAACGATTATCCAATTCAGCAAAGAAGTTGCTCGGTCATTGGCAAATTAGGAAAGTTTGTCATACATCGTCCTCTTTCACGTGCCTTACCAGTGAACCGCAAGGAAAACTAGTCAGTGTTCCCGCGTCGCACATGGCTGTTCAGCATTTACAAGCAGGCACTGGCTCCACCCTGCAGGTATCTGGGCAGGGCCAGTGGCCACTCTGGGTCAAACTCACCACCCACTAGGAACCAGGCTGCTGCAAGGTTTGTTTCCTGGTGGGAGCTGACCAGGCCTGAAAGTCTCGGGTGTGGGAGCAGGCTAGTTGGTGTAGACCGGATCTAGTAGATCTCTGCCCGCCTGGAAATCAGCACCAAGCCTGGGCAAGAGTCAGGTTTATTGGAGGGAAGGAGTGGGGGCGGGCTCAGCAGGGAGCGGAAGCGTGTGTGGCTGGAGGCAGCTCAGGTGGCCAGGAAACCACCATCCACTGGCAGAGCGGATCCCGTGGTCATGCCGCTCCGGTCACTCAGCAGGAAGAGGATGACATCCACCACATTCTCCACCTCTGTGAGGAAGGTGGCTGTCAAGAACCCAGAAGAGGCCACCCTCTTCCTCTGACCCCTGGCCCCAAGCAGGCACAGGGACCACTGAGGCAGCCTGGGCTCCCGCCTGACTCACCGGCAAACTTGCCAAGTGGGATACGGTCCAGCATAACCTTGGCCTTGTGGGAGTCACTCCAGTTGGCCTTGCCCATGGGTGTCATCACCACGGTGGGATTTACTGCATTCACACGGATCTGCACAGAGACGGGCAGGGCTCAGCAAGGCGGGCAGGGTACCCTGGGCAGGTGGGCTGAGTGATGTGGGGCACCCCAGCCCGCTCACCTTGTGGGGCCCAAGTTCTAGAGCCATCACCTTGGTCAGCATGTCCAGGGCACCCTTGGTGGAGCCTGTGAGGAGGAACATCATGGGACCCAAGCTGGCTGTGGTTAGGGGTGGGGTGGGGGTCAGAATGCAGCAAGAGCCACTTACAGTAGACACTGTGGTTGCTAAGTGCTCGCTGGGAGGCCTGGCTGGAGACGTTCACAATGGCCCCTGGCACTCCCCGGGCTATCATGCCCCTGGCCACAATCTGAAGTCACAAAGGGAAATTAGCAGGCTTGACCTTCTTCAGAGTCCGCCTTGGGGCCCAGCAGGGCTGCTCACCTGGGACACCTGGATGACAGCCCGCAGGTTCACATCGAAAGACCTAGTGGCGGGCGGACAGACCTTGGTCAGGGGCAGGGAGATAAAGGAAACAGCCCCTCCCCTCTTCCAGCGTTCCCTCACCAACCGCAGGCTCACGTGTCACACGCTTCCTTGGTGACCTCCAGGAAAGGCTGCAGCAGTGCCACAGCAGCATTGTTCACCAGCAGGTCCACGGGGCCCACACTGCTTAGCGCTCGCTCTGTGGCTTCCCAGTCGGCCAGGTCCACACACACAGGCTCTACCCTGGGACACTGTATTGAGGTGAGGCACAGCTACCGCGGCTTCACACCCAAGAAAGGGCCCAGCTGGACCTCTGCCACCTGAGGCAGGGGGCCCAAGCTGCAAGGAGTTGGGGCTGGGAGGGGTCCGAGGTCTAGGGGTGCCTATGAGCAAGCTGATCCTGGGCTGCGCGACTGAGAAGCAGGACCCGCCTTCTGCAAGCAGTTCACTTCCTTCCTGCCCCAGCGTTCCTGGCCCCAGGCCAGCTCCGCAGCCACTTCATCCTCCTCCCAAGCCCAGGGTCGCCCGAGCTGGCAGCGCTCACGGGAAGTGGCTCTGAGGGTCCCAACTGCCACAGCCCTACCTCGCCGACTAGACTGTCCAGGTCGGCCTGCGTCCGACTCACGGCCACCACGCGCACGCCCGCCGCGCACAGAGCCTGGGCCGTGCTGCGCCCGATGCCTGCGGGGAGCTCGGCTCAGCGTGGGTGTACCCGGCCTGGCTCGGCCCTTGACCCTCGCCCGCCGGCCAGCTTGGTCCGCTCCCGCCCACCGGCCCACCTTTGCCGGCGCCGGTGACCAGCGCGCGGCGACCAGCCAGCCCCAGCTCCATGGTGGCGCGTCCTGGGCCCCACGCGCTCAGCGGGGCTTGTGGATCCGGGGACAGAGCGAGGAGGGAAGATCCCAGTGCGACATTTGAGGAGGGGGCGGGGATATTCAAATAATGGTTCTCCTACGAGAATGACTGGCTGAAGGACGGTGGGCGCGGCCGGGGCGGGGCTTTTCGAAGAACCCAGGAATGACGACACGCGTGAGCCGCTTGGTTTAGAGAACTCAGGTCAGCATGTTTTTCCCTGGCAAGAGGATTGTTATAAAGAACAGCGGTAACCAGACACAAGCTTAAATATCGCATGGTTTCTCTTACATGAGAAACCCAAAGTATAAATAGCAAAATAAAAGATAATAGGAAACACCTTTTGCAAATGGGAAGGGACCTAGAGATGGAGGGAGGGGGGAGAGAAAGGAGGGGAAGGGGATGAAAAAATAATTAAGATGTGTTATGTACATGCGCCAATTCCCCACGATGAATGTAATCATTACGTACTGCAAGGAGTACTAATATAAATTAAAATATGAAAAAAAAATAAATGTAGTAAATGCCTGAAGGGACATGCAGCTATGCGTGAAATGGAGAACCCAGTGTTAACTTTGACACATCCAAAAAAGCTTTGCATGCGCCCCTTCCCCAGGACTGGCACTGACAGCAGGTCACCAAGCTCACATGGAACACTCAAAAAGAAATAATTGGGACAACAGAACAAGACAACATGACATCATTAGCAACAATGTTATGCCTTAGCCTACAAGAGAGATGAACCCCAAGGTCACCCCCAGCCAGCCCACATATGGTCTCGGTATGTGGTTCAGGCTGGCCTTGAAATCGTGGCGATCCTCTTACCTCAGCTTCCTGAGTGCTGGGATTATAGATGCGTGCCCCTAAACCCAGTTTCCAGCACTTTTAAGAAGGGAACTGGATGGGAGAGGACAGGAATGGGGAGATAGAAGTACGTGGTGAGCATTCCTTACCCAGGCTTATGGTCACTTATAAATGTGACACTGGGTCTCCCCATAAAAGGTATTTTGTATGGGGATCACTGTGGCAAAGTCTACAGGCACCACCTTTGGGACTTTCCGTGGCCACTAGAAGGACATGCATGGAGGTAGGGGCTCTGGACACAGAGGGTGCACAGGCTGGAGGCAGGGATGGCGTGGACCTGAGAAACTCCCAGAGGATGCCCCCATGCCTTTGCCTCACCAGCTCCAGAAAGGCCACCCTGGAACCCTGTCTTCTGCTCCTAACCTCGGACCTTGCCTTCTGCCTGCCAGAGACTAAGGGAGGGACAATCCCCAAGCTGACCTTGCTGGAGGGCACATCTCCTCAGATCCCACCGGCAGGCAGGGGTAGCCATAGCTCACGCATTGTCTGTCCTGCGGTCCTTGGCCAGACAGGCCCACGACAGCTGCAGCTCAGACCTTGCTCCCTGGGCCTGCTGACTGCTCAGAAGTCGCCTCAGCACCTCTCATGCCTACCCAGTGCCCTGTGCTGTCCTCGCCACTGCCTGCAGAGGCTCGCCCCAGCGCCTGGCCATCTGTCCCCTTGGGCAGGATTGGATACTCCGGCAGTCCAGCTGCTGGCCACCTCAGACCAGACAGCTCCCAGATGACACTGGCAGTGTCAGACAAGCACCAGGCCGGCAAGACTTTCCGGCCAGCCCTGGGCTGCAGGACTCTTGTACTCTGCTCAGGGCAGAGGAGGGTAGAGCTGGGGCTGCGAGCATGAGCATGGTGCCAGAGGAGGTGGGGCTACACTTGATCCACTCCCTCCCTCTGAACGCTGGCCCCACCGGACCTAAAGGTGCCCCCGTTCAGGGCCTCTCCTGGTTGGCAGACAGGGGTCAGGGGAGCCCAGGGGCATGGCCTCGGCAGGGGAGGGAGGTGGCCCTGGGCTGATGGGCTGTGGGGAGCGCGCCCTCCTGAGAAGAACTGCTGCCCTTTGGCAGGGTCAGCGGTTGAGGGGACAGGCTGCGAGGTGACAGCCCCCCCCCCCCGTCCCTGAGGCTCCCGCCCACTTCTCAAGGCGCCCACTCAGAACGCTGGTTCGCGCTGGTACCGGACAATGGCGTCTATTTACTAATTCAGTGTTCGGGTCGCAGCGAGGACACCGCAGCTGGGGGGTGGTTGCCGGGGGGGACGGGATCGGGGGAGGAAGGGAGCGGCAGGGGGACGAGGTCCTGGTTGGAGGCAGGTGTGCGTGTGTGTGCAGACGGGGATGCGGCCTGAGGGGGCGGGGTCAGGGTGGAGGGGGCGGGTCTAGACGAGGCCTGGGGTGGAGTCGGGGCCTTAATCGGTAGAGGGCGGGGCGTGCATGAGCGTGTGGGCGGGCCCGTGGCGGGCCCGTGGCGGGCCGGTCGGCGTGGGTTCCGTGCTGGCAGGGCGCCCCGCTGGCCCCCAAGCCGGCGCGGTTCTAGGAAGCCACGTAGCCGCCGTCCACCAGGATCCCCGAGCCGGTGGTAGAGGCGCTGCGGTCGCTGAGCAGGAAGAGGATGCTGTTGACCACGTCCTCCACCTCTGCGGAGCAGCGAGTCATCAGGGGATGGCTCGGCTTCTCCCCGCCCCAGACACCCATTGTACCCCCTGACCTGCAAACTTCCTCAGCGGATGGCGCTCCTTCAGCTTCCGGGAGATCTCAGGGTCGGCCGTGACTTTCTTGCCCATAGCGGTCAGCACCACCGTGGGGTTCACAGAGTTCACGCGGATCTGGGGCCAGGGCCAGGGTTGGTGGCCTCAGCCCGTGGATTAGCCCCCTTCCACAGCCCCCGGAACCCCAGGACTGAGCTGTGTTCAGCTAACCCCTGACCCTACTGCTCAGATCCTTCCCTGGCCCCAGGCCTGGGCCCCATGCTTATCCTCAAACCTCTGTCCTGGTCCCCAGTGCCTGCCTCTGGCCCTTCAGGCCTGTGCCCAGCTTCTGCCCCCACACTCACCTTGTGGGGCCCCAGCTCCATGGCCATCGCTTTGGTCAGCATGGTCATTGCGGACTTAGTGGAGCCTATTGGGAGGGCAGCACAAGGGCCACTCAGGATTCTTTCCCAGGAGGATGGGCCTGGAGCCCAGGCCTCCCTCGTGGGTAGGGTGCACTCACTGTAGGTGATCAGGTTGGGATAAGTTACATGGGCCACTATACTGGAGATGTTGACAATGGATCCCGGCACTCCTCGGGCGATCATGCCCCGGGCCACAATCTGGAAGCCAAGCGTTGGGGGCAGCTCACCCCCACACCCTCCCCAGCCAGCTGGCACCAGGCCACATCTTCCCTCTGGCTCACCTGGGACACTTGAACCACAGAACGCAGATTCACATTGAAGGACCTGACAGAGAGAGGGACTGACCATGACCACCTGTCTCCACCCACCTGTCCTCAGCAGCCCCTCGCCAGCCCGACCGCTGTCCCCAACCCAACTGCTGTCCCCGATGGTTTCCCACCTGTCGAAGGCCTCCTTGGTGATCTCCAAGAAGGGTTGCATCAGAACCACGGCAGCATTGTTGACCAGCAGGTCCACAGGTCCCACCCTGCCCAGCGCCTGCTCCGTGGCCTCCCAGTTGCCTAGATCCACGCACACAGGCTCTATCCCAGGACACTGTGGAGGTGTGGGGTGGCCCCTGAGGCATCAGTGAGGGTGGGATGCCGACTACGGCCCTGGAGGTCCCATGCCTCACCTCTTTGGAGAGGCTGACCAGGTCAGCATTGGTGCGGCTTACAGCCACCACGCTGGCTCCTGAGGCATGCAGGGCTTTCACAGTGTCCCGGCCGATCCCTGCAAGGGTGACTCATGGCTATGTGGAGCTGGGAGCCTGGCCAAGCAGGGGTCAGGGGAACAGTGGGAGTGCTGCCCTGGGATAAGCCTTGAGAAGTTGCTGGTGGCCCTGGACCAGGTGTGGCCCAGGTCAGAGGACCAGCTGACTAGGATCAGGCCAAGGAGCCCCTGCAGGCAGCTGCCTCCCAGTGGGCCCAAGAGAGAGGGCTATAGCCCGGCCTGAGTTTAGGGGCTGCCCTGGAGCCAGCGCCAGCTCCCTCTTCTCAGGGGTTTTTTGTTGGCATCTTGGTTCAGTGAAACTCCAGCCAGGTTTGGGGAGCAGCTCTGTCTGGGTGGTGTGGTTTTCGGGTGGTGGTGGAGCAATCTGTGACAGAGTCTCCTTGGTTCTCTGTCATATCTGGGCTGGCCACCTTGTTCTGCCCCAGCCTCTGGCACCCACATTTCCTGCATACACTCACCTTTTCCTGCCCCTGTCACCAGGGCCCACAGGCCGCTGAAATTTAGCTGCATGGTGTTGATCCTCTGCAGGGAGGGGAGAGCTAGGGTTTTTATATAGTCCCAGCTGGCAAGTGGGAAAGGGGTATGGCCAGAGGCAGGCAGGAATCAGAGGGTATCACTTACTCTTGGGGAATGGACCACCTCACACCCCAGACCTGCCAGTCAAATCTCCATACTAGGGTTTCCAGAATAAATGAAAGATGAGACCTGTGAGAGAGTCTGAGTAGCAGCACTCAGGAAAGTGGAGCAAGGCAAGGGGGATGGAATTTTGTTTTTTTATTTTATTTTTTACCATACTAGGGATCCCACCCAAGGCCTCTGGCATCCTTGGAAAATGATCTACCAATGAACCATGTCCTGACCCTAGGTGTTATGATTTGTGTCTAGATGTCCCCCCAAAGCCTCATGCAGTCATTGGGGGTGGGCCTTTCGAAGGCAGCTGAATCTAGACTTTGTGATTGGTTCATTGTCTAGTGCTAGGGTTGGCAGTGTGAGTGCTGCACCCGCCCTGGGGCGATAGCATGCACACAATATAAGGGAAGGAAAGAGGCTTGCACCTCCATTTTGCCCCTTTTGCTCTTGTTCCTTTTGCTGTCTTCTACCACCATGAACTGTTGCCCTCTGCCATGTGCCACCCTGCCTTGGAGCCAGCTGATTACGGACTCAAACCTCTACAAACCATGAGCTAAATAAACCTTTCCTTCCTTAATTCTGGGCCTCAGGTATTTTGTCCCAACAAAGACAGAAAAGTAACTAAGACAATTTGGTGTCAGGAGTGGAGTCATTGCTGTGACTATACCCGACCATGTGGTTCAAGAGCCTTTGGGAATGGCTTGTGGGAAGAGTTTGGAAAGGTTTGGAAATGCCGGTTGAAACAGTAGCACTGGAACGCCTTAGACTGTTCTGTATGGGAAATTCTGGTCAGAGCTCAAAGATCAGAAGGCTGATAGAAATCCTGCTGGTAAAGAGCAGGTTTGGGAGGTTTCTGCTGGGAAGAAGGACTGTGCTGGCTGCTGAAGTCCAGACGATGTGTGTTACGGCTTGGCAAAAAGTTTGTCTGCATTTTGCTGTTGTCCAGAGACTTTACCTGAGGCTGAGATTAAGGGCAGTGGACTAATTAATCTGGCAGAAGAAATTTCAAGGCAGTCTAACGTTGAGATGGTGGCATGCCTATTGTTGGGGGCTTCTAGCCAGATTTATATTGAGAATCAAGAGCAGAGAGCCCAGCAAAATGATTTAAAATGTTGTGAGTTTGGCCAGAAGGAAAGCTCCAGTAAAGCTGTGGACCACAAAAAGCAGAGGAGATCTTGATTGCTGAGAAGGAACAGAATAGAAAAGATGGCCTGAGGGCATCACAAGAAGCAGCAGGTCTCCACCCTTCACAGCCTCAAAACAGCAAAAGTGAAAGACTTTGAGGAGAAAGCCAGAGAGCGCCACCTTCCAGAATGGTGGGGGCATAGAGAATTTCTTCCTCAGAATTGGATTCAGAGTGCACTGCAATCCAGGCACTTGACCCCTACAGCCAAGAGAGAAGAAAGCCTGGCTACTGCTCCAGCTGGCAGCAGACCTTGGCATCCTCCACATGGTGCTGGTTTTAGGTGCATGAAGAATGAAAGAGTTGTGGGGTTAAGAATGCTTCCACCCTGATTTCAGAAGGCCTGGGAGTGTGAAGCCAAAGGTGCAGTGGAGACCCCAGGAGCTTGGAAAAGCCAGGAACATGGATCTTCTGAGAAAACCTGCAAGGACTGAGCAAAGCAGGCCTAAGAGAGAAGCCATGGGAGCTACAACACCGGAAGTGCCATAGGGGCGGAGCCACGCAAGCCCTTTGGAGCTCACAATTTGCCAGATTGCTTCAGATGCTGCACATGGAACTACAGGACTTAATGTTTGCCCTGCTGGATTTTGGACTTGCTTTAGTCCCAATCCTTTGTATCCTCCTGTTTGTAACTTTTGGAATGGAAATGTTTATCTTGTGCCACTGAATGTTGGAAGTGTTTAACTTTCTTTTCATTTGTTTTGTTTTTATTTTTGGTACCAGGAATTGAACTCAGGACCTTGCGCTTGCCAGGCAGGTGTTGTGCCACTGAGCTATATCCCCAGCTTTTCTTTTCGTTTGTACAAGGGGTTACAGCTGAGAGTTTGCCTTATATGTTGGAGGAGACTTGGGACTTGGACATTTCAGCAACGCTGAAACTGTTAGGACTTTGGCAACTCTTGGAGAGGGACTAAATGCCTTTTGCGTAAAGGAAGGTATATGAGTCTTTGGGGTGCCAGGGCTGGACTGTTATGGTTTGTGTCTGGATGTCCCCCCAAAGCCTAATGCAGTCGTGGGGGGTGGGCTTTTTAGAGGCAGCTGAATCTAGACTTTGTGACTGGTTCATTGTCTAGTGCTGGGGTTGGCAGTGTGAGTGCTGCGCCTGCCCTAGGGCGGGTAGCCTGCACACAATATAAGGGAAGGAAAGAGGCTGGCTCCTCCTTTTTGCCCCTTTTGCTCTTGTTGCTTTTTCTGTCTTCCACCACCATGAACTGTTGCCCTCTGCCATTGCCACCCTGCCTTGGAGCCAGCTGATTACGGACTCAAACCTCTGCAAACCATGAGCTAAATAAACCTTTCCTTCCTTAATTCTGGGCCTCAGGTATTTTGTCCCAGCAATGACAGAAAAGTAACTCAGACACTAGGGAAGTAGAATTTTTGTGGCTTTTTTGGGGGGTCTCTTCTGGACAGAAGCATTTCCCTGTAACACTGCCCTGGAAGAGGATGAGGGTGCCTCCGTGACAGATGGGGGTACTGCAGCTTGGCTGAGGAGGCAGAGCAGCTGTGCCAGCGGGAGTGGGGTGGCCATCCACACCCCCCATGATGCCAGCTCTCTAGTTATGCTCCAGCATCCTGGACTGGGTTTGTTGCCCTGGGTGGGGACAGCCACCCACAGAGCAAGCAGCTGTGAGACCCTTTCTGAGCTAGCTAGAGCAGATGGCCTGTACCCCAGGCGCTGGCCAAGGGCACATGCTGCTTAAGGTGGCCCCTGGCCACCTGACCCCATCCCCACTCCAGGGATCACTGAGGCTCCAGAACCCTCACCTGGTCTCTCCCAGATGTCCCTCCCTTGCCCCCTGTTAGCATGGGATTCCTCCCTGGGGGGCCCTCCTGAGGCACCCTCCTTCCCTCTGCAGTGGAGGGGGTTGTCCTGCCCCCACGCTGCCACCCTGACCCCCTGCTGGAAACTCCCCTTCTTCAGAGCAGATGGCTTTGGGGACAGTTTGACAAAACAACCAGAGGATTTACTATGCCCTTCCCCCAATGCCACTTCTGGAAATTTGTCTATTGTATATCCTGAGAACCTCCCTCTCTGCGTAACAGTGTTTGTGGGATGAACGCCACTGTCCGGGGGCTCAGGGGAGGTCAGGGGTTGGGGACATTTGGGCAGCTAGTTCGTGCAATGCACTCATATTTCCAGGAGCTGCCTGGGCCCGGTTGCCAGATTCTCAATTTTATGGTTTAATGGGTGAGACAACACCGAGGGGAGCCACTCCATTCCTTCCCCCTGATTCTTTGATTCAAGTGGCTCTGGGAAGGAAGAACCACATATTGGATGCCTACACAGCTCCTGGAGGACGCAGCCCAGATCCTCAGGATCAACACCAGGGCAGAGGGTCCCTCACCCCTGGAGGGTGCTTCTAGCAGGAGCTCGGGGGCAGGAAGGCACGCCTGTATCCCAAGTATGGCCATCCAGTGAGACCCAAGCCTGGAAGTGCTTTACTGTGCTCAGCCTGCCACCAGGGAGCTGGCGAATTGCCCAGGAAATGGTGGCCCATGGGGATTTGGTGCTGGTCTGTGCTGCTGGCACGTGGGACACTCAGCAGTGCTTTCCTGAAAATGGCTGGTGTATCAGTCAGTGTTTTGCTAGAGAAACAGATATAACACAAGATACACAAATGTGTAAGAAATTACAAGATTGGCCTACGATGGCCGCCCACAGAGTGGATGAGGAAGCGGGCAGAGGGCGTCCGCACAGTGGAGGGTGAAGGGTTCAGTCAAGGTCTGGAGCTCACCGCAGTGTCCCGTGCAAGTCCGTATCAGAGGCCGATGGGTCTGCGATGGAGGCTGAAGAGTCTGCGCTGGAAGCCAGGAGATGACGTCCAAGGTGAAGGCGAAGACTGGAGCTCCTCGGAAGAGCAGAAGCAGACCCGTCCTTCCTCATTTCCCCTTTCTACCGTCCAGGCTGCGCTAGGGAGGGTCTTCCACACCCCGGAGTGTAGAATAGTGGAGGCGATTGTTAAACTTCCAAACCTCTCAAGCTGACACAATCAATCCACCCTTACATTTGGGCAGAGGGTACCCGAGGTCCACGGGATGGGCACCTCATCTGCGAGGTGTTAGCATCCTCTGCGGAGGTCACCCTTCCGTGAGCATTTTCACATCATACACGCCTCCATGCACGTGTTCACCTGGACAGGTGCATCTGCTCGTCACCTCTCCAGACCTTGTCGCCTGCTATGGTTTGAGTGCCAGTGCCTCTGCCCCCGGTGCACAGGCTGAAGCTCCAGTGCTCAGTGTGATGAAGTTAGGAAGTGCGGGCTGAGGCCCTGAGTAGGTCATGGGGGCAGAGCCTTCATCAGAGCCTCTCTCACTTCCTGTTCTGGACCCCAGGCCCTGCCACAGGCCACTGCCTGTAAGTGACTCCCCTGCTCTGGGCCTGCGGCCACTTCTCCTTACAAGGCTCAGTGGACGGCCAGGCCTGTTTCTCACGTAGCCCTGGGAGGGTCCCCCCGCTCTGCGCAGGGCTGAGGTGCACAGAAGTCCACTGGGGAATGAGACTGCATAGCGCACAGAGCTGCTGTAAACACGGCTGCCAGCTCCCTGCCCTGGGCCGCTGGTCTTGAGCAAGTCCCCATGGGGCCATAGGCATGGTTGAGAGAGGAGGAAGTCAAGAGCAGTGCAGGGGCTGGGGGCATCTGGGCAGCTTGTTCATGCAATGCACTCATATCTCCAGGACTTGCCTGGGTCTGGTTTCCAGATTCCTAGTTTTATATTTTAGTGGATCAGACAATACCCATTAATGACGGCAAGCTCAGGTTACATGGTGACTTGGTGGCCTATGGTCAAGTATTCACTGAGTCCCAGAAGTAAATATGAATTACCCCTCCAGTTGAAAGGAATAATCTCCTTGAAAGGATGTCACAGCTTGCTCAGAAATGCTGACAGAGCTGGGTGTGGTGGCCCATGCCTGGGATCCCAGCATTCTGGGAGGCTGAAACAGGAGGATCACAAGTTGAAGCCCAGCCTGGGTAACTCATTGACTTAGCAGGATCCTCTTCTCTCAGAACAAAAAATAAAAAAGACCTGGAGACGTAGCTCAGTGTGGAGGCCCTGCATTCAATCCCCAGTACCATGCACAACCCTACACACGAAAAAGAAAAAGAAGAAAGAAAGAAAGAAAAAGAAAGAAGAGGAAAAAAAGTCATGAACCTGTGGAGTTACCTCAGGGTCCCGCCAAGTGGCTCTAACAGTGCACTTGTCTGTCAGGGACACGTCACGCACCATTAGGTCTGCTGGCTGTGCGCCCAGCCTTCTCCTGTTCTTGGCCGCAGAAGCCGTGGGTCGCATGGAGGACAGGCGCAGGCGAGCATGAGCTCCCCCACAACCAGGCCCCTTCGAGGGTGCCCGGCCTCCTCTGTGGGAGGAGGCCTGAGGTGGCAGTGGGTCTTCCCCTCGGAAGGGAAGTCCCAAGGCGTCAGTGCTCTCAACATCTGCGGGCACGATTTCCTGCCCTCTGGGACTCATGGCTCGTCACACCATCGCACCCGCAGCCCCGGCTTGGTGTCTGCAGAGTGAGAGTGCACAGAGGCTCCTGACCTTGTGACATGGCCCTGGAGAGTTGACACGGCTGGGGCTGGTGGCGCTGCTCATGTAGTGTTGTTCTCCTAAGAAACCCCAGCTTTGGCGGAGTCGCTACCGGATTATTTCATGGAATTCCCTGTCTTTACCAGGCTCTGCTTGCCTGTCTTCTGCACCACGGAGAAGGGGGCCAAGCGGGATGCGGCAGGAGCTACACGGGGGCATTTCAGGAATGAGGGTGTCCTCCCCAAGAACTGCAGGTGTCCTGCCCCTGCCTAGAACTGGGCAGGTGACCATCGAGTGCTGAAAACCCACTGCCCTGACCTCCTGGCCCCACTGTGGCTCCAGGAAGGAGAAGTCACTCTGGCAGGGGAAGAACTCGCTAGGATTTTGGCTTCCTTACCTCCATTTTATCTGCCAAGTCCCTATTTCCAAATAAAGTCCATTTACAGGGTCCAGGGCCTATCTCTCAGGCATCACGCAGTCTGTACTCAGGCCTTTTGTGTCACTGTGGTTCTCACACTGCTCTGCCCCCACCACAGAAGGCTGTCACTCAGTTAATAGATGTGGGGCCGGGGATATAGCTCAGCAGCACAGTGCCTGCCTGGCAAGCACAAGGTGCTGAGTTCGATTCCTAGTACCAAAACAAAACAAACAAACAGTAAACCTTTATTTAAAAAAAAAAAAAATAGGTGTGGGCCCTGGTGAGGGGACAGGTTGGAGGTAAAGCTAGCTTCCTGTCCATGGTCACAAAGCTGGTCAGCGCGGAGCTGGCTTGGCCTGGCTACCTCAGTCTGTTGGACAGCAGGTGGGGTACATTGTTCTATCCTGGGGCTTCAGGGGAAGGCAGGGTGCACCTTGGGGAGGGAAGCCAGGCACACACTTGCACAGGCCCCATTCCGCCCAGTGTGCTCTGGCCCCAGAGTGCACATGGCCCAGGGGACTCAGGGAGCACGGCTGACACTGGCGCCCAGGCCACCGCTACCCGCTGGAGTCCTGAGCAAGGGAGGTGGGAACCATGCGTCCTCCCCTGCCCTGTCTCTCTGGGAGGAGCTGTCTGAACTCTGCCTCCCAATCCTCACCCTGAATGGATGCTATGGCCCCACCCTGTCACCCCTGTCACCATGCTGGCTTCAGACACTTCCTGTTACTCTGCTACCCTTAGTGGCCCCTGGTTCTCCGCAAAGAGCTTCTCACCAGCTGTGTCCCTGGGGACAATCACCTGGTGACCTGGGCCTCTATCTCTCTCGCCTCCCTCAGGCTCCTGTGGCCTGTGCCATGCAGCACCAAGACCCTGCTGCCTTCCGGGCCCTTCCAGGCCCTTCCAGGAAGCGCACCCTGGGCCTCTGCCTTCCCCCTCCGGTCCCTGCTGGGCTCTTTTCTTCCTCTGTGTCTTGGTCTCTGGGCTCAGCGGAGGGCCAGCTCCTTGGAGGGTGGCCCTTTGGGCTCCTGTGCCCCTGCTGGGCTCCCACCAGCCCCTCACAACCCTTGTCCTCTACCCTGATGGACAGAGGATGACCGGTGTTGTAGCGGAACAGCGTTCCTGTGGCACCACTGTGAGGGGAGCCTGTGACCCATGGGAGGAAGGACAGGCCTAGGGTGGGACTCAGGTGTCCCTCAGGCCGAGGAAAGGGCTTTGTTGCTGTCCCAGCACTGTTCTGCAGCATCTCCATTGGTACCGACCTTGACGCTTGTGATGCAGTGCGGCCACACCACGGGGGTGGGGTGGGGACTGACAGCTCTCAGGCGGAAGGAGCTGGTAATGGAGAGACGGAGGGGACACTGCAGTGCAGGCCGTGCACAGCCTGAGTCCCGCCAGCCCGAGGGAGCGGATTCCGCGCCCTGCTCCCCGGAGAGAACGGGCGAGCAGCAGCTCCTCGCTCCCTGCCACCGGGGATTGAACTGAGGGCCCTCACATTGAGCTTCGCCTCCAGCCTTTATTTATTTTTTATGATCTGAGACAGGTTTTCACTAATTTGCCCATGCTGGGCTCAAACTTGGATTTTCCTGCCTCAGCCTGCCAGAGTGCTGGGATTGCTGGCACGCACCACCACGCCTGGCTGTCAACAGCTCTGAGGGGAGAGTGAGCGATTTCCAGGCAAGATCTCGGCAGCCTTGGAGAACACACTGGCCAGGCCGAAGCCTGTTGAATCCGCAAAGGGACAATGGAGAGTAGATGACTGTGTGATGGACTTTGAACAGGACCGAAATGCAGACCAGCGGTGTGTGACACAGGTCTGGGTGGAACTGCCAGGACAGGACCGTCAGGACACGAGTTTGGTTAATGGAAAGTCAGGCGATTGTTTGCCTTGAAAATGAGTGGATTAGGCGAGGGGCCGGGCGCCCCTCTAACACCCGCTGTCGTCGGGCTCCTTCACATCAGCGCAGTCTTCGCCCCGGCTGCCGCGTCTTGGGTCCATCTCTGGCCTCCTGGAAGCCCATGGCCCGCACAGAGTTCAGGGGCTCCCTGGAGCAGGTGGGCAGTGGCTGGCAGAGAGAGAGAGAGCTCCGGGGGACCCTGGCAGGAGGAGGCAACTGTTCGGGCCACCCTGGCCCTCAGCCGCGCATGTGTGGGCCCACACTGGACACAGGCCCATGGCACACACAAGGGGCACACGTACACACGGGAACAAGGCATACCAGACACGTACATACACGCGCACACACACAGGCATGTTTATGCATCTGCACACCTTCACACAGCACACACAAGTGTGCATAGCACACACAGGCACAGAGTCACCTACGAGCGCTGGCACACGCGCTGGCACACGCGCTTCCGGCCCACAGGGAAGTTGTCAGCAGCTTCACTCTTAACGCTCAGCCCCAGCTAGCTGTCAGGCTTGGTCACAACCCTGTCCTGGCCCTGGGGTCCTGCTGGAGGTCCCCTGAAGGCGCACAGGCCACAGAGAGGTCCCTGAGGTGGCTGCTGCCCCCCTGGTGCCTGAGCGGCTCCCAGCCTCCTGGCTGAGGCAGATTTGCATTTGGTGGGTGCCGGAGCCTGGCAAAACCTGCCACCTCTGAGAGTAACCATGTCCGAGTGGGATAGGAGCCCAGGGCCACCCCAAGGCCGCCTTCTGTCCCCTCTGGATATCTAGCCCGGGTCTTCTGATGGGCACCTGGGTGGTCCTGCCAGCTCTCTGGACAGTCCTGTGTGGCCTGGTCCCCACAAATCCACTGTGCCCAGAGCTGATGCCTGGGTGGGCCCTCCCGGTTCTGGTTCTGCCTTCTGAGCCTCTGTGGTTCCTTCAGGGAGAGGGTCTGGGGCTCAGGCTGCACCAGGAGCCCAGGGAGGGGGTGAGTGTAGGGATTTCGGGGGCTCAGGGCTATGCCCAGTGCTGGCTGAGATCCTGGCCTTTCTTGGGGCAGCCAACCCCTGCCTGCGTCTTCTAGCTGCGGAAAGCCCTCTCAGGGGCACCCTGCACCACAGGCAGCTGCTCACAGCAAGTCTTCCGTGCCCAGCAGGGTCCCACTTCCTGGGGCTCCCGGGTCCCAGGAGTTTTCTGGCAAGGAAAGGCCTGCTGCCCCTCCCCCTCGTTATATAATGGAATTACATCTTCTGCGGTGTGGACTTGCCAAGGGCCCAAGCTGGCCTCATTCTCAAAACACTAAACTCTTCGGGACGAGGCTGCACTCTGAATTCTCCCAGGGTGGGGTCCTGTGAAGAGGGGTGTGGGTGCTTGTTTGAGGGTAAGAAGATACTCTGGGAAAAGCTGCCCAGCCTCTGGCTAGATTAGCCCACGGTCCAGGGGAGAAGGCGGGCAGGGCACCCTGCTGGAAAACTGCCCTGCTGCACACCCATTTCCCCTCCTCAGGGAAACTGAGCCCCACACCCTCTGTGGGCACTGGCTGGGGTGTGGAGGGGAGGAGACCCAGCCTGCAGACTGAAAGCGGAATTACACACACCTGAGACCCCAGCACTCCGGAGGCTTTGGCAGGAGAATGGCAGCAAGTTCTAGGCCAGCCTGGGCTGCAGAGTGAGTTCAAGACCAGCATGCACTACAAAGTGGGACCTTGTCTCAAAAAATAAAAACAAACAAAGGACAAGTAGGGAGGGGTCTCCTCTGCAGGCCTCTGCTGGCTGCTCCCTACCCTCTCTGCTCAGCCCACCCACAGGGCCAGTCCTTCCCCGGTCTGCTGGGAAGTCCAGCGCCCCTCCCCAGGAGTGAGCCCAGCCCAGACCCATTTCTGTCCTCCTGCAGCTGGTGCCTCCTTGGGGGGCTGGCTCCTGAGGAACTGTCCTGCCCGGCCCCAGGACGAGTGGGGTGTGTCCCGCAGTGTCCTCTGCATCGACTGACCCATGTGCATGTGCTGCCCAGCATTTGCTTGCAGCTGTGACCTTGTCACTCATACCCGGACTCCCTCTGACTGTAAATGACCAGAGCTCGGCAGATATCCCCAGTGCCTGTCCTAGGACCCAGATACTAGACAGCTCCTGCCTGGAGATGCTTTTCTGCCTCTCAGACACAGGATTGCTTTTCATTTCCCTTAGTTCTTTTTTTTTTTTTTTTTTTTTTGGTACCAGGAATCGAACTCACAACCTTGCACTTGCCAGGCAGGCGTTGTGCCGCTGAGCCACATCCCCGGCTCCCCTAGTTCTTCTGGAAACAATTTGTAGTTTTCAGTGTTGCAGTCTTTCATCTGCTTGGTTTGATTTGCTGTTCAATATTTTATTCTTTTAGATGCTAAATAGAATTGTTGTCTGAAGTTTAGAGGTGTTCATTACTGTTGTATAAATTCAACATGTTTTTCGTGTGTTGATCTATTCCGCAACTTTGCTGAATTCTTTTATTAGCTCTAACGATTATTTTGTGAATGATTTAGGATTTTCTATATATAAGATCTTGAATTTTACTTTTCTCTTTTGGATACCCCCCGCCCCCTTTTCTGGTCCCTGAGTTCTAACTCAAGGCCTCATCCGTACTAGGTACCATTTTACACTGAGCCACATCCCCAGCCCTTTGTATGTTTAATTTTGAGACATCCTCTCTCTCAGTTGCTCAGGAGGGACTTGAACTTGCAATCCTCTGGCCTCAGGTTCCCTCGGAGCTAGCATAACAGGAGTGCACCATGGCCTGCTTCCAGAAATCTTTTATTGTGGTAAAATATACTTAACATACGATTTATCATCTTAGCCATTTTTCCATATGCAGTTCAGCTGAATTAAGTACATTCACCACGTGCAACCATCGCTGCCCCCGTCTGTGGAACTCCCCGCACCCTGCACACCCGAAGCTCCAGCCTGATTCACTCCTCGCTCTCGCCTCCCTTCCGGAGCGCTGGCCATGCCCGCTCCGCGTTCAGTCTGTGGGGCTGCACCACTCCAGGTCCTCAGGTGAGGGGAGTCTTAAGGTACCATTTCATCACCAGCTCTTCTCGGTGCATCCACGGTGCAGTTGCGTATCAGAATTTCCTTTTCTTTGTTTGTTTGTTTGTTTGTTTGGACAGGGTTTTGTGTGTTTTCCAGGCTGGTCTCGAAGTCCTGGGCTCAGGGAGCCTCAGCCTCCTGGGTGGCCATGACCTCAGGTGCGCCCACTGCCACTTCTATCCCAGCAGAGTCCTCTTTTCCGTCTTCTGAGTTCTCGTTCATTCTTCCCAACTATTTTCTCTGGCAGCAAGGCGGCTTCACATTCTTGGCGACAGTGTGCAAGGTTCCCAGCCTCTCCACACCCAGCGTTTCCCTTTGCCATTTGTCACCCTGAGAGCGCGCGGTGGTTTGATTTGCATTTCCTTAACGGTGAGCCACCCTGCGCACCTTTTCCTAAACTGGCTGCCTGCCCGTTTGCCTATCTGCCTGGAGAAGCATGTGCGATACTGGTAAGGGTCCAGGCCTTGTTGCCATGAGGGCCAAACACAGGAAGTTTGTCTTTCCTCTCCCTGGTGAAGTCGCCAGAAACTGTAAGGACAGTGTTAAGTGTGGGGCTGCGCCGGGCTGTCTCTGCCCCCAGGCCTGTCTGCTGCCACTGTCTTGGTGACTGTGGCTTCACAGTGAGCCTCCAGGTCAGGCTGTGCAATTCCTTTCTGTTGTTCTGTGTCCAGTGTCTTTTTTTTGAAACAGGGTCTGCCTAGGCCATCCAGGCTGGCCTCAAACACACAAAGATCGCCCTGCCTCCCGAAGTCTGGGATCACAGGCGTGCGCCACCATGCCTAGCCCCGGTGCCTTTTAATATCCCTGCCTTTAGCACTGCCATGTAAATTTAGATTCACTGGCCCATTTTTTTCATAATGTAATGATCTGGGTACAGGGCCCATGCTGGCCCCAGAAAGTGAGTTAGAAAATGTCGTCTTCACTGAGTTCGTATAATATCACTGTCAGTCATTCCTTGAATGTTTGATAGAATTCATTAGTAAAACCATCTGATCTTGGAGATTTCTCTACTTTTTTACATTTTTTTCCTTCTTTTAAATGTTGAGACGGGGCCTTGCCATATTGTCCAGGCTTGATTGAATTTTTGATCTTCCTGTCTCAGCCTCCCAAGTAGCTGGGATTACAGGTATGTGCCCCTGTACCTAATTTGACCCTGGAGATTTCTGGTGGAAATGTTTTTGCTAATAAATTCATATTATGAATGAGGGCTGAGGATGTAGCTCAGTGGAAAAAGATTTGCTTAGTGCGTGGGAGGTCCTGAGTTCAATCCCTGCCACTACACACACAAAAATCAAATTATGTAACAAATACAGGGCTATTCCAATTTTATATTTCATCTGGACTCACTTTTTAAGTGACATTTTAGGTGCCCTTCCCCTTCTTTCTGTGTCCTTACAGAAAATGAGCGTGCCTTGCCCTTGAGTGTTCCCAGGCACTGATGCAGGTGTTTAGTTTGTCCCCACAAAACCCTGAAAGAACCTGGGGTGGTCCTGAGCCGGAATGCCTTAGACCCTCATGCACCCCATCTCTGGTCCCTTGCTGGGGCCAGACCAGATGAGTATCCCTTTTCTCTTGGGGTCCATTGTGAGGATGAGCTCAGCACCCCAAGTGCCCCTTAAAATGGGCTCTGGACAGAGCACCTGGTGAGCTGTGCTGCTTCCTTTGGAATCGCGGGTGGGTCCATCTCAGAGGGCCTGGGCACCCCCTTTTGTACCATTCGATGATTTTTACGATTTCACAATTGTACAACCATCAGATACTGAATTAACACTCAAGCACTGCTGCTAGGAAACACACACAAACATCTTAGGAAGATTTTAGTCAACTCATTCTGTAGGTTCTGCTCTCTCCATATCACAAAAGAGAAAACATCCCCGGAGTGGCTGTCTGAGGCCTCCGGTCCGGCGGAACCAGGTCCCCACACTTCCCCGCACACCAGCCGCAGACCTGGCCTGCAGCGCCCCCTGCTGTCTCCAGCCCGAACCTCGGGGACAGAGAGAGCAGCCTGAAGGGGCGTCCTGGCCACTGGACTTTTTCCCAAAGTTTGTCTGTAAACGACGGAGAAAGAGAATATTGGTTCAGGTAGCATGTAAATCTCGGGGAGGAGGTGAATTGCAGTAATCTGCAGGTACTGGGAACTGACACTATTTTCACTACCCGCCCCACCCCCCAGCACTTCCTCCAGTTCAGCCCCCTGGAGGGCAAGGTCCTTGCTTGCGCAGTACCTAGTAGTAAGGGCAGGGTTTGCTGACAGTAAATATCGATCTGGAGAAACAATGTAAGGTGGGAGCCATAACTTTTTTCTTTGGCGCTCCTGGGGATGGAATGCAGGGCCTTGTGCCCGGCAGGCAAGTGCCCTAGCACAGCTATACCCACGGCTAAACTTTTGACTTAGTTGATACAATCTCAGGTTTTTTTCTGATTATACATCTACTGGCTATCCATTATAGGTAATTTGTTAAAACTCAAGATAATTCCAGTACTTGGGAGGCTAAGGCAGGAAGATCAACTCGAGTTTGAGGCCAGCCTGAACTACATACGGAGACCCTGTCTCAAAAAAAAGAAAAAAAAAAGGAAAAAAATTTTACCAAATTTTTTTTTTTTTTTTAATCTTTTGGAGACAGGGTCTCACCAGGCAGTTCAGGCTGGCCTTGAACTCACTTTGTAGTCCAGGCTGGCCTCGAACTTGCAGTGATCCACCTGCCTCAGCCTCCTGAGAGCTGGGATTACAGGCGTGCGCCACCACGCCCAGCACCAATTTTCTCATTTTCAGATGATCATTTTGGTACTGTCCCTTCCAGGCCTTTGTCTCTCTGTGAAACAAACGGACCAGCTGCCCCTGGCTGAACTTGCAGGCCAGGACCCCACCCTCTGTCCATCACACCTTTCTCTGGAGGGCGTGGGATTGTGGTGTGACCGTCCTACCTGGGCCTGTGTGGGAGGAAGCTGGGCCTGAGCCGGTCCTGGTGCAGCTCTGGACAGTGGAGCACTCTAGGGGGCAGGGAGTCCCCTAGCCCGACCCTTTCCTGGGCTGGTGTCCCAGACCCAGGGGTGTGGATGAGGGGGCAGAATGTGAGGTGTGGCATCTTGGGGGCTGCTGAACACTCCAGTCTGGGGAGGTCAGAGGCGGCCACTAAGCATGGACATTTCTTTGTCACCTGTCTGGACACCCACCTTGCTGCCTCACACTACCTGCCTAGAGGACCTGGCGGGCTTCTCCCTATTGTGCTGATTCCTGGGGCCCTGATGCCTGTCTCTGGGCCCCATTCCTGCTCCTGGGACGCAGCTGCCCCTCCTTGCTGTCCTTGACTCCCCATGGCCCGGGCTCAAAGGGGATGGCCATAGTCCCCCTCAAGTGTGAGCTGCAGGCTGTCTCCACCCAGGAAGGTCTGTTTGGATCCAAGTGGAAAATTACTGGTTCAGAGAGTTTGTAATCGTTAACAAATCAGGAGTGGCGTGGAGCCATCCCTTAGGAGAAATGCCACTTGGCCTAAGTGATCCTGAATGTGGATCAAAAAAGGAGAAATGGGCTGGGGATATAGCTCAGCAGCACAGCGCCTGCCTGGCAAACATGAAGTCCTGAGTTCGACTCCCAGTACCGGAAAAAAAAAAAAAAAAAGGAGAAATGCCAGGGTCAGCTCACACACCCAACACCACCAGCCTCACAGCACGGCCCCCATATCGCTTCCTACTATCAGTGCGCAAAGTGATGGCTCGGGTCACAGGATGTCGCGACAGGCTGCGGTGACAGACTCAACCTTATGCTCTTAGCGGCACTATGAGCCTAACTAACTCTCAGAAACCCGGGCCGTGGAGATCCACAAACCACTCGAGAGCTTTACATAATGGTCCACACAGGAACTGTCCCCAGACGCCCTCCTGCTGGTGTGAACTTGCTCTCGCCCAGTCCCCCAGCCCAAGGACAGTGTCCAGGGTGGGGCCCGTGGCCGCTGCAGCACAGGCTTGGGAAGGAGGGAAATCCAGAGGAAAGTGAGGCCATGAATCCTGTCGGGCATGACCTGAGCAGGGCGCTTGAGCACACGCAGGGCTGGAGGCCGGTGGGCGAGGCACACAGTGGTTGGCCAGGCGCTGGAACAATCCTCCCACAACTTTCAAGTGACTGATTTCTCACTCTGGTCCTGCTGAAACTCATCATCCGCCCTCCAATTGTGGGCCCAGGCCTGACACTCTCGGATCCAGGGTGGCTCCCTGGGCCCTGTAATGCTTGGTCCCAGTGTCTGTGGGGTGTGACGTGGTGCTGACCCACAGAAGTCGTCCCCACCGACTCCGGCCTGGCGGTGCCTCTCTGTCCTCACACACAACGCTCCTCGCTCATGACGTGGCATCTGAGAACCCCTTCAAGATGAAAATACCCCAGGTGGGAAACATCTTCGGTGGCCCTGCCCGCCCAGATCCGTAGCTTAGCAACACTGGACCCCGCGGGGCAGGCAGCTGCTGTCCTCGCTGGCCCCATAGCTGACCGGGAGCTGTGGCTCCTGGTCGCTGTCTGGCATTGGGAGAGGGTCATGTACCTTGAGTCACTGGCCGGGACAAAGGTCAGTGTCCCAAACAAGGAGGGTCCGTACAGCAGTAAAGGGCGCTTTTACATCGCACAAGGTCAAGGCTTCCTAGCTTGACCTGCTGTTAAGTCAGTGTGCATCGTGCACACCCACACGCCCACATTCACACACCCTCCCTGCTCACAGGGCCGCGGACATACAGGCCCGGGCCCCCATGCATGTGGCAGCCGAGCACATGTAATATGCCACCCTTCTTCTGTGTGCTGGGAATCAGCACGACACTCAGGACCACAACTGGCAAGTTTCCGTGACCCCTGCAGAGTGCCCTGTGGCCACCCTGCCTGTGCCTGGCTCACAGTCTGGAGGCCAAGGCTGTGGGACCCAGGCCTGCCTGGACGGAGACTGTCGCAGGGCCCTGACTCACTGCGACCTGTAGAGCTGTGACCAGGTGTCCCTGTGGACAACTAAGACAGTAGCCAAAGTGAGAGTGACAAGAAAGCCTTTACTCACATTCTGCAACACTGTGGGAAGGACAAAGGGAAGAGGCTGTGGCCTGCACAGTGCCAGAAAAGGAAGGCGGTGTCCGCATCCCCCTCCCTAGGGCCCACCTTGTGGACCCAGGGGGCGGAAAGGGGACAGGAAGGACAAAGTCCTTGATGTGAGTCAGCGTGGGAAAAGTGGCCTGGAGGCCCCCAGGAAGGCCAGCTCTGCCTGAGGGCACACCGCAGGGCCAGTCCTGAAAGCTGTGCCCTGAGGCCTGCCAGGAAGTCCTCTCCCCCACTGCAGCTGGCGCTGGAGCCCACTCCGCTGCTCCCAGCCCTCAGGCACTGCCTCTGCAGGTGAGGAGGGCAGGACGCAGCTCTGGGAGGCTGGTGTCGGTCCTGTAAGGGTGCCCAGGGACTCTGGTGGAGACAGCTGAGTGGCACCCACGGCACCAGTAGCACTGCCCTCTGGGCCTCGCTGGCGCTGCCACACACAGAGACTGGCTGAAAGCCCCAGCTCCCAGGCCCACTGTGGGCTGCACTCAGCCTGCAGGTCAGCCACAGCATCTGCCTGGTGCCTGCAGCAGCAGCCTGCGGAAGCTGGCCAGGCCAGGTCAGGGCGGCCAGGGGTTGTGGGTCACCGTGAGGGGAGGTTGCCCTTGTTCTGCATGGGACACCAATCTGTGTCTGGGTAGAGAAGGCAGTGGACAGACTTAAACCTGGGACAGAGGGAGGAAATGTGGTCAGGGCTGTCCACGTGGGGCTGATATCAGAGGCCCTGGCCCAGCAGCCCGTCACTACTCACCGCGTGGGGTCCTGCTGCAGACTGAAGCCGGCCACATTCACCACGTTATGTGGGTTCTCCGGGCCCCCATAGCTTAGGGTGACCTGGAAAGAGAAGTGGCCAGAGAGTGAGGGCCAGTGCTTTTCCTCAAGAGCCTCTCCCTGGAGAGAACACTGCTTACATCTTTACTCTGGGGAACAGGAGAGCCTCCCTTTACAAGGAAGCCCCCATAAGATTCTTGGGCACCTGCTCCTGAGGACACTTTGCCCAGCAGGCAGAGAGATCTGCCCAAGGTCCACATGGAAATCCCTGAGACCACCCTGCATCTGTGCTCAGCTGTGAGCCCAACAGGGAGCCCGACCCCTGGAGGAGCAGGGGAGCAAGGGCCTTGGCAGGCCACCTGCTGAGGCGCCAGGGAGCCGAGCCTACCTGCTGGAGCACAGCGTCTGTCGGCAGCCTCTGCAGGTTCTCCAGGTGGGAGTGGAAGAGGGGGCTGTGCAGCAGGCGGGCCCCCAGCAGCCCTTCCACAATGTAGCCCACAGTGCAGTCGTCGGGCAGCCGCACCCTCTCAGCCGTGCTCATGAAACTACCTAGGCTGGGGGAGAGGCTGGTCAGTGCCTCCTCGCCCCTCAGCTCCCCGCCTGGGTAGCAAGGCGCCCACTCACCTGGCCCAGGGGCTCATCTTGAGGGCAAGGCCCCTGCTCAGGCAGAACCCAGCTCCACCGGTAGCAAACCAGAACTTGACTGTGGTGGCCTGGAAATGGCGGAGCCCCTGTCATGGTGACCCATGCCTGGGCTCCTCACCCCCTACCCTTCACTGGACCCAAGTGTCATCTGCAGGCCATCCCCAAGGAGAGCCTGCCAGGGAGGCCACAGGCCTGGCACTCACGGTCCCACCTCCCTGGACCCTCTCGGTGGCCTCGATGGGGTGGTCCAGGCTGGGCCGCCCCAGGTAGATGTCCTGGTTGGGAGAGAAGGAGGACAGCAGGTGCAGCAGGCTGGAGGGGTTCACGTAGTTGTCATCGTCCACGTGGCAGAACCACCTGTGGGCGGGGACAGTCCTGTGCAAGGGCCCCTCAGGTGGTTGGAGACCCTCCACCCTGGCCCAGACCCCCAGGGGATGGGCGCGGCCAGCCTACTTGCGCCCAGACTCGATGAACTTGTCATACTCCACCGACATCTTGCAGCAGAGTGCCTGGCGGGTGCGCACCGCAGAGCAGTTGGTGTTGATGACACGGCTGCCTAGCCAGATGGAGACACAGGAAAGTGAGGGTCCACACCCAGCCTGCCCCTGAGGTCGAGGCCAGCCCAGGTCCCCCTGCAGCTCTGGCTCAGCTGTCCCTTAGCTGACTGTCAGTGAAGGAAGAGGACGACAGCCCCTCGGGATGAGAGGAGCAGAGACAGACCAAGGCACAACAGGCTGCCAGGCCTGCACGGAAGGATTCCCTGCCGGGGCTTCCTGGGGGCCGTGACCAGAGGCCCTGGGAGGCCTGCAGGTGGCCAGGGAATCCGAGCTTGACTGCCGGGATGGAGCCCTGGCAGGGGCGACCTGGCTCTGCCCTGCGCTGGCTGTGTGACCCTGTGCCAGCGCCTCACCTCCCCTGGGCCCGGCTAGCAGCTCGGTGGTGGCCCCCTTGTGGCGGGCACGACACCGGACCCGCGAGGCCGGGGACGGGGGCCTCACCTGCCTGCCGCTGGAGCTCAGGGTCGTCCCCGTCGGTGAAGATGAACGTCTGGGGGAGAAACGATCGTGAGGCGCCCGGGGCGGCGGGCGCTGGTGGGAGCGGGGACCCGCGCGCGGGCGGGCGGGCGGGCGCACCTGCGGGCGGGCGCGCGAGATCCAGGTGCGCAGCAGCAGCCCCAGGCGCGGCCCGTGGTTCTTGCGGGTGGTCTTCACCGCGATGAAGATGTCGTCTGGCCGCAGGCTGGGGGCGGCGACGGCGGCGGGCGCCGGGGCGGGCGCGGGCGCGCGAGGCAGCGGCAGCAGGAGGAGCGCGGCCAGGGCCGCGGCCAGCGCGAGGCAGGCCCGGCACAGCGCCCCCCGCGCGCGGCTCATACGGCCGCCGCGACCCCCAGTGACGGGCAAGGGCCTGGGCGGGCGGCGGCCCCTTTAAGCGCGGCGCGTGCCCCGCCCCGCCCCGCGCCCCGGAAGCGGTAGCTCTGCTGCCCCGGAAGTAGACGTCGCGCTGCGGCGGGGTGGGTGCAAGATGCCGCTGCCGGTTCAGGTGTTTAACCTGCAGGTAACGAGCCGAGGTCGCGCCCGCGCCCGCGCCCCCGCCGCGGGGCAGGGAGGGTGGGGAGGACGGGCGGCGCGGGGCTCCGCGCGCAGCGTTCCGGGGCAGCGCTCGGCCCGGGCCCCCCCTCCGCCTGGCGCCAACGCTCGTCGTCTCGGCGGGCTGCAGTGGGGTCGCGATGCGGGGCAGCCCGGCACCCAGCTCGGCCTCCTCGTCGGCCTCGGACCTGGGCAGCAGGTCAGACCTGCGGCCCGGCACGGCCGGGGACTGCGGCCTGAGCGCCAGCCTGTCGGCCTGCACGCTGCTTTCCGAGGTACCGCGGCGGCAACCCGGACCTCGGCCGAGGCCCCGGGCCGCCCTGAGATGACCCCCTCCGCTTCTCCCTGCCGTGGTGGGACTCTTCCCTCAGTGTGGCTAGCCGGGTCATGGTGGCACCCGTCCCTGCTCTGTGGCCTGGAGGAAACTGCAGCAGGACGGGGCTTGGCAACGCATAGGAACCTTCCCGATGTCTGCTTTCCCGCTTCAAAGTTGGGCATTTAGAGGCTGGCGAGGAGCTTCTGCTCATAAGGCCAGGATAATGGGTGGGAGAGGGGAGGGGTCGGGGAGGGTACACTTGAGTGACAGCTCTGGTGGGAGAGTGGTCCCATTTTGCTTTGAAAGGCCTTGGGCTGAGCTGACCCAGGGCACATGAGGGTGCCTGAGGTGCCAAGGTGACCTGTATTGCAGGGGGCCGTGGAGCCCATGCAGATTGACGTGGACCCACAGGAGGATCCCCAGAATGCGCCTGATGTCAACTATGTGGTGGAGAACCCCACTCTGGTATGGAGCCCAGTGGGGTACCGTGGTTGTCTTGGGCTTGCTGTGAGTCCAAGCTAGACTCCGGATTGTAGCCTACTGCCCAGTGGACTGATGCTTCTCAGGTTGTGTCTCTCTCTGACCTAGAAGCCTTTGGGGTTTCCTTCATCGGCTCAGGTTCAGTTTTTGGTCCAGCCTGAGACCCTCACCTACTCATGTGGGGAGCGCTGCTTGTTGAATGCCACCTGAGGGCAGGTCTTTTGGGGGCCAGCCTATTCAGTGCTGTTTCCTCCCTGCTTAGCCCAGCATCTGGCACTTACAAGTACCTGTCCCCCCAGCCCACCCCGGTGCTCTCTCAGCACCTGGGACAGTGGTTGTTCTGGTGCCCCCATGTCCTCACCTCGCAGGCTTGGGTGAAGACTTGGCCTCCAACCACGACACTCAGGCCCTGGGCTTGGGTTGCAGGGTCCTGCCTTGCACACCCTGGCTGACCCTCTTTGCTCTCCTTGTGCCCTGACACCAGGATCTGGAGCAGTATGCAGCCAGCTACAGCGGCCTGATGCGCATTGAGCGGCTACAGTTCATTGCTGACCACTGCCCGCCACTGCGGGTGGAGGCCCTGAAGATGGCCCTCTCCTTCGTGCAGAGGACCTTCAATGTGGACATGTATGAGGAGATCCACCGCAAGCTCTCAGAGGCCACCCGGTAAGGCCAGGGCCTTGGTGAAAAGAAGTAGAGGCCAGGATGGGGGAAAGTGTCCAGGGCTGGGTGTGGTGTGTGCCCCTTGGTGCCAGCCTGGGCAGGGCCCATCCTGTGCTCCTGCCATCGTCAGCATCCAGCAGTACTTCAGCACATGGCAAGGAATGCACTTCTTTGCAGAGAAGTTGGGTGCGGCAGATGGTAACAGGCCCCGCTCTGTCCTGACTTAAGCGGCTTGCCCATATCCTGGCTTTCTGCTGCTGTGTGCATGTTCAGTTGCTGACTCTGGGAGGGGCTGGAGGCGCTGTCCTCCCCTCCCAGAAGCCAGGCTGCACCGGGCTGCCAGTCCCCGCTTGAGCCTCCCTACTTGATTGGGCTCCTGGGTCAGTGATTCTCTCTCTGCCCCTGGTCCAGACTAGGTTCCTAGGGTGGGGGTTGGGGACAGGCAAGGGGCATCCTCCCACCTCCCTGGCCCTCGTGAATGTCATCATCCTGATAGTCAGGTCTTCCCTCAGGGAGCTGCAAAACGCACCAGATGCCATCCCTGAGAGTGGTGTAGAGCCTCCACCTCTAGACACGGCCTGGGTAGAGGCCACTCGGAAGAAGGCCCTGCTGAAGCTGGAAAAGCTGGACACAGACCTGAAGAACTACAAGGGCAACTCCATCAAGGAGAGCATCCGGTGCTGGCCTGCCCAGGGCAAGGGAGGTGGGTGGCTGGGCCCAGCTGGCCCCGATCAGTGACCACTCACGGTCATGCCTATAGGCGTGGCCATGATGACCTGGGTGACCACTACCTAGACTGTGGGGACCTCAGCAATGCCCTCAAGTGTTACTCTCGGGCCCGAGACTACTGCACTAGCGCCAAGCATGTCATCAACATGTGCCTCAATGTCATCAAGGTAGCAGGCAAGTGGGGGGGGGTGTGAGGAGGTGGCACCCAGGCTGTCTCACCCTGCCCACTCGCCTACCAGGTCAGTGTCTACTTGCAAAATTGGTCTCATGTGCTGAGCTACGTCAGTAAGGCTGAGTCAACCCCAGAGATTGCTGAGGTATGTACGACCCACCTTCTCCAAGTCTGCCCTTTTCCCCGCTTACGCTGGGGCTGAGGACTGGGCATTGTGCTTGTTACGCTAATGGTGAGGGTACGGATCTCTCACATATGTGGCCTTCCCCTGCAGCAGCGCGGAGAGCGGGACAGCCAGACCCAAGCCATCCTCACCAAGCTGAAGTGTGCTGCAGGTGAGGCGTCCCACCATGCCACATGCTGTCCCCCAAGTCCTTGGAGCCCCAGGGCAAAACCCAGCTCCACCTAACAGCAAGAACAGTACCTGGCAGGCTGCAGGGTGTTGCTTGATGCACCCGCCCCATCTCCATAGGTGTAAGTGACTCCTGTGACCACCCAGGGTAGGGAAACCAGCATGTGACTGGCAAAATCCTTTAGCTTCTCTGAGCTGGGATGTCCCTCATGGGCATTGCAGCCGCAGTTTTCGGCTCCCTTGGGCACCTGACCTCAGAGCATGTTCAGCATTCCTAGGCACAGCTACTTGTACTTCATAGCTAGAATTTCTGTCCCAGGGAAGCAGCCCTGGGGGCAGGAGAGGTCAAGGGGGCACCTGCTGATGGCCATCACCTTTCTGGGCCCAAGGTGCCCAGCACCTTCCCCCGGGGGCACCCAGCCTCATTCCTCTCTCCTCCTGGGTCCCCTCTAGGCTTGGCTGAGCTGGCCGCACGCAAGTATAAGCAGGCTGCCAAGTGCTTCCTGCTAGCCTCATTTGATCACTGTGACTTCCCGGAGGTGAGGGGAACTGGTTCTCAGAAGAGCCCCCACAGGGCCTCAGGAGGCAGCCAGAGCCCCTGAGCTGTGCTCCTTTTTTGGTCTCTACTAGAGGGTCCATTACATTTTGAGTGCGGGGTGGGGGTGGCTGGCTCTGGGCTTCCCTGCCCATCCCAGTGAATCCCTGTGGTCCCACAGTTTTGGACTCACCTCCCTTTTTGTCCCTCAGCTGCTTTCCCCCAGCAACGTGGCCATCTATGGTGGCCTGTGTGCTTTGGCCACCTTCGACCGGCAGGAGCTGCAGCGCAATGTCATCTCCAGCAGGTGGGTTAGGGTGGGGGGCTGTCCCTCCAGCCTGGTGCCCCTTCCTGGGAACCAGGGTCCTGCTGGCCCTGTAGGGCAGGGAGGGCAGGCAGAGGTGTAGGGCTGAGCACCCTGGCACCTGCAGTTCCTTCAAGTTATTCCTGGAGCTGGAGCCGCAGGTCCGAGACATCATCTTCAAATTCTATGAGTCCAAATACGCGTCGTGCCTGAAGATGCTGGACGAGATGAAGGTGGGGGCAAGGGCGTGGCCACACGGAGGCTGGCTGGGCTCCTACAGAGGAGGCCCCTGACCAGCTCTCCTCCCCAGGACAACCTGCTCTTGGACATGTACCTGGCTCCTCACGTCAGGACCCTGTACACCCAGATTCGAAACCATGCTCTCATCCAGGTAAGTGCAGGGGCAGGGGCCGGGCAGGGTACGGGTACACCCAAGGGCGGCAGGCAGCTGCTGTCACATCTGCTCTGCAGTATTTCAGCCCCTACGTCTCAGCTGACATGCACAAGATGGCCACAGCCTTCAACACCACTGTGGCGGCCCTGGAGGACGAGCTGACACAGCTCATCCTGGAGGGACTCATTAACGCTCGCATCGACTCGCACAGCAAGGTGGCTGCGGGGTGAGGCTGGGGTGAGGGTGGGGGCGAGGGCTGCTGGGCCCCACTGAGCCTGCACCTGCGCAGATCCTATACGCGAGGGACGTAGATCAGCGCAGCACCACCTTTGAGAAGTCCCTGCTGATGGGCAAGGAGTTCCAGCGACGGGCCAAGGCCATGATCCTGAGGGCAGCCGTGCTGCGCAACCAGATCCATGTCAAGGTGAGCGGCCTAGGGGGCCCGGGCATTGGGTAGCAGCTATACAGCCAGTAGCTGAACTCCTCCTTGTCCACCACAGTCCCCTCCCAGAGAAGGGAGCCAGGGAGAGCTGACGCCAGCGAACAGCCAGTCCCGTATGAGCACCAACATGTGAGGGGTGCATACCTCTCCCTGCCCCACGGACACGGCACACAGGCTGCCTGCCTGCTCACCTCAAGAAGAGGCTCCATGCTGCCTGCAGCCACTGGATGGCAGCCCCTCCACCCCTTTGCACCCTGTTCTGGGGCCTGGGGAGGCAGGTGGGGTGCCCACTGTAGCCATGTGGGACTGACCGTTGGGCTCTGTCCCACAGACAGACTGCAGTGCCCGGCCCTGCTGGGCAGCACAGGCCCCAGAGCCCTTTCTGTCCCTGTGCTGTCTGGGGTGCATGCACACTGCTGCCTGCCTGTCCATTAAAGAGCGGACTGACCATTGCCCCTGGCTGTGCTCCTTCCTGCTTCGAGGCGCCGATCAGAGATTCTCCCTGGAGCTGGGGTTTGGGACAGGGCCCCATTCCTTCCACTGTGGCTTCTCCTGGACTTTGCTGGGGAGGCAGGCAGGGACCTGAGCCCTTGCTGTTCTCTGCAGACATAGCTCGTTTCCTGGCTGGCCCAGGAGAGCAGCTCCAGGCTTAGGGGTCCCAGTGGGGCTGGGGGGTGTTGGTCTGTACACACACCTTTCAACAGTTTATTATGTTTGAGAACACAAGCTGTGAGGACAGGGCAGGTCCAGCTTGGGCCCCCAGTGCAGGCCAGGGAGGACGTCACCCATCTCTCCTCGTCCAGTAGCAGGAGGTTCCCTGAGTAAAGGCACGTTCTTCGTGCGAAGTGTCCAGGCTTCAGCACAATCCTGGGGTGTGGGTGGCTCCTGCGGGCCCCTCAGGCCAGGGCACTGCCTACGACTTCAGAGAAGGCGCCTGGTGCTCCAGACCCCACCTGTGGAGCCTCCTGCTGCCCGGGCTGGGTCCCCTTCCAGGCCAGAGACTTTTCCAGTTTGGTTTTGAAAAGCAATCCATGACCTGGCAGAGATGGTGCAAGAGAGGACCTGGGGTCAGGAAGCCCGCTACCTGCAGGAGGTGGAGGGACTGTGGTGCAGCGCCCCCTCACCTGGGCAGTCCGCTGTCTCCTTGAAGGCTCGCTTTTTGCAGCAGCCACGGCACAGGTTGAACACACACCTGTTGCCCTGGCACAGGAAAGCTGGTGAGCCTGAGGCCGACGGCCTTCTCAGGCCTGGGCTGGCCACCTGGGAACCTTGGCCAGATGCTCATGGCCTGGAGGCAGCCCCAGGAATCGCAGCACAGCAAGGCACTTCCCGTGGCCCAGTTCCTCCCACCTTCCCGGACTTGACCATTCCCCCTCCAGGCCCAGGCACGGGGTGGAAGAGGCTGTTTCTCCTCTGGGAAGATTGGAGCGAAGGCAAGGGGCTGCCCAAGGCTGTGCCCTCAGCCAGGCAGCACCAGACCCCAAGCAGTGCAGGGGTCCCGAGGGATCGGTGGGGGCTGCTGAGCCCACCCGTGCGGGGACTGGCACATGAACAGAAGCATCACCTCACCTTCGGGTTTCCACACTGGTCACACTTGGCGTATTTTGCTGGAAAAAGGAAAACGGTGCTCACTGAATGATTTTATGTCTGCAACGGGCCAAAGCAGCCAACTGTGGCTACCGTCCACCTCCATAAAGCTCACTGGGCAGCAGGAGGGCTAGGAGGCTGGGGGGGGCAGAGGATGTGAGCTGGCCAAGTCTGCCTTTCCCTTAGCGAGGGCTGAGTGGCAGGATGCAGTGGGTACAGTCTCGCCAGGGAGAGAACAGGTGGCCCACAGCAGAGACTGGCCCCACCCCATCCTCCCCTGGGGTCCAGGAAATCGCTGCCCTTCACTGTTTCCCACAGCAAAAATGCCAGGACAGACTAAATCAGGACCTCAGCCCCAAGTGGCACTTCCTGTGGCAGCTGAGGGCGCAGTGCAGCAGGTAGGGACGGCTGGCTGGCTTTATACGGGGACAGCCCAGGAGGTGTGTGGGTTTGGGAGCTCTTCTCCCCACGCTTGTAAAGCTGTCAGACAGAGCTGCTCCGGGGAGTTCCTACCAGACGGCCTGGTGAGGGGAAGCAACCAGACCTGCAGACCTGCATGCGCTGCCGCGGGATGCTGAGGGCCCCAGGACTTGGGCTTATGGCAGTGTGAGCCTTCAGGCCACACCGAAAAGCTGAGTGAACATGTCTGTCTGCTGGAAAGGGGGAGCCCCCTCGTTCCACCCAATCTGACCGCCTTCCCGGATGGAGCCTCTAGCCAGCGGCTGGGCTCCGAGACCCCAGCATGTTCCCTCAGGCTGCCCCTGTACAGGGTTGGGGCGCACATAGGGCCCCAACCTGCAGACAGCCCTACTGGGGACCAGGGCAGGACCAAGCTAACCAGGTCCTGTGTCCATGACACTGCAGCTAGAGGGCGGATCTGAAGTCCCCTGAGGGGGACGCCCCCAAGTGCATTTCTTGCTCTGGACCTTGAGTGTTGTGGACAGAGCCTGGGTGAGCTGCTCCCAGCAAAAACGAAGACAGGCCATGAAGAGGCCTCCTGGGCGGCCCTTACGCTTCAGAGAGGGGTCAAAGGTCTTGTGGGGGTTCCTCAGCCGCTTCTTCTGCTTGTTCTTGGAGAGGCCATCTGTGCTGCCCTCCTCTTCCTCCAGGGCTCGCTTGCTGCAGCCACCACCGTTCTCCTTGCTCCCTTCCCTGGGCCTGAGAAAGGGCAATGGGTGGAGACAAGGACACCCACAGGGCTGCCCCGCTGGCCGCAGTCAGGTAGGGGCCCAAGTGAGGAGGGCGGATGGCCAGTGTGGGCACCGGCACCTAGGACACGTGGTCCCCGGCCCGGCCAGCCGGAGCCAGCACACAGCACACAGTGGAGTGAGTAGCCACACGGGCTGGGCCCTGGGATGGCGCCCAAAGCGCAGGAGCCCAGGACCTGAGCCAATAAGCCTGGGTGGGGCTGTGGCCAAGAGGACAGCCCACCTCACCTCCAAGAACCCGCAGGAAGCCCCAGGGACGCACCTCTTCACCTAAAGTCAGGTCTAGCCAGGGTCAGAGCCTGGAGAAGCATCTGAGGAAACTTAAATGTGCAGACAGCACAGGGAGGAACAGACGAGCCCCCAAGTCCCTGCAGCAAGCCCTCAGAGCAGGCTGGGCCCCACAGCCCCATATAGAGAAGGGGTCTCACTACACACCACAGCCTCCCTCCTCTCCTTCCCTCAAGAGCCTCCATGATGGTGTGCGTCCCGCATTAGCTCACCCTGGCCGGACATAGGGCTGGCAGATCCAGTGGAAGAAAGGCAAGTCGCCTGCTGGCTGCACTCCCTCCTCCTGCCTGGACATGTCCTCCTGTGAAAGCCCAAGGGTCCCATCAGAGACCTGAGCCCCCGGCCCACCACACAGCTGGGCTCCCGCAGCCCCACACCTGCCTGACACCGAAGCTTCAGCGCGTGGCTCACGGCAGCGATGCCCTCCAGGGTCTTCACTTTGGCAAGTTCATCTCGAAGTTGCTGGTGCACCTGCAGCCTAAGGCAAACGCCCGTCACAGGAGTTGGCCCGGTCCCTGGCTCCCAAGCACAGGCGCACAGCAGTGTCCCTTCCACCCAGGTGCCCACTGCTCTCAGTTCCACACTCAGCCTTCAGCACTCAGTGGCAAGCTGGGCTGGGGGAAGCCCGGCGCATCCCGGGCAGGGATAGAAGGCGGTGCTTGGGCGGCCCCTCATAGCTCTGTGTGCAGGACTCACGTGTGGTGCCACAGCTTGAAGAGGTGGGCTCGGACACAGGACAGTGGGCACGGGTGCAGCTGCACGATGTCCAAATACTCCTCTGCCAGCTCCCACACTGCAGGACTCCGGCCCTCAAACAGGGCGGGGTTATGCAGGTTGCCTTCTGGAAGAGAAGGGATGCTGGACACCCTCTGGCCACCTCCCACTGGGGACAGCACAGGGCGGGCCACCCAGGACAGAAGAGCGCGGAGGTATCCATCTGCTCACCTGCACTCATGACACCCTGCACGCCTGTGTCCTGGATGCACCGTTCCACATCCTGCAGGCTCCGGATGTTCCCGTTGGCAAACACAGGGATAGCCACAGCCTTCCTGTCCAGACAGAAAGTCCTGACCCTGCACCCCACCAGGGCAGTGCCAGCTGGGAGATGGCAAGTGGTCCCCAAACTCTACCTTGGCAGGGCCCGTCACCTGCCATAGCACTGCTGCCCCCGACCTCCACCCCTGCCCAGTGGTCCCCAGTCCCTCTGGCTGCTCATGGAGCATCAGGCGTTCTGGGCACCCCAGGGTGTGGCACTGGGTTTATATCCTGCCCCTGCCAAGAAGCCCAGAGAACTGTGGGCTGCAGCCCATTTACCGCACGGCCTTAATGTGCTCCCAGGATGCTGCTCCTGACAGCGGCCCCTTCTGCTCCTTGGTGCGCCCGTGCACAGTCAGCAGCTAGGACAGACCAGCACCCACCTCAACCCTGCTCCAGGTTGAGCCCCCAAATCGACTCCAGGAGACCTTCTCCCTCAGTTTCTCAGTTCCCCCCTTGGTAGAGAAAAGGCCATCCTGGGCCTGGCTCTGTCCCTAGCCCCAAAGGGCCTGGACGCTTTGCCCTGTGGGAGAAGCTAGGCTGCACCCACGATGCTCATGCTCAGTCCGAGGCCGGGAGGAGGCAGCATCCTTGTTACCCAAGGCCGAGGCCTGGGGGCGGGGCACGGGAGAGAGGCCGCGGGCTCGTCTGTGACTGGCAGGGCATGGGGGAAGCAGGCCGAAGCTAGCAGCTGCCCAGGCCTCACCTCGAGACCACTGAGACTCCTGTCCACTCCCAGAAGCTAAGCGCCTAGAGCGGGGCTGCTGGGAACAGTACACAGGCTCAGTACACAGGGGACAAAGAAGCCAGATCCATGAAGAGCCACCTGGCCCCTTCCCAGTCCTCCAGGGAGGACGGGTGCGAAGCTCCTTCAAAGGAGGCTCTGGTTGGCATCTGGGGCACCAGGGACACAGTGGCAAGCCTAAGGGTACTCCCTATGGGAACAATGCCCTGGAGCCAGGATGGGAGGTCTCGAGCCAGGAGTGACTCACAGCCCTTAATCCAGGAAATGTCCTGGTGCCTCCCCCAGACAAGGGAAGAGGAGGCAGGAGGGCAGGAGCCTGCTCTGCTCTGCCGAAGCTCCACGGGAAGAGCTGGATATTGCTGGAACCTGAGGGCTGGCTGCCTGCTCGGCCTGACACCCACATCTGCAAGCCAGGGCCCTCACCTGGCAGCCGGCCTTCTCCAGCATCTGGGCGTACCTCACGGTCTTGTCAATCTCGGGGAAGACACGGATTTTGCATGTGACGGGAACAGAGAGCTTCTCATGGGCCAGCTGAACTGGGAAGAGAAGAGGCTTCTGAGACCCATGGTCCTGCTACAGGCAGCTAAGCCTCCACATCCCGAGCCCAGACAGATACCAGCTTTCCTGGAAAACAGCTCTGGCTGTCACCTGAGCTGGCTTTTCCTTGTCCTCGCAAGTTCTTTTTTTTTCCAATCAGATTTTATTGGTACATTTTAGATATACATAATGATCACATACATCATAGTCTTCACTAATTCTTGTACAGGCAATGCCAGCTCCCAGCGATGGCAACTGAGAGACCCAGCTCTGTCCCCTAGGGCTTGGGGGGCTAGGATGCAGCAAGATCACTCTCCTGCACCTACTGTCTTTCTAGGGGGTCAGGTGGTACTCTCCATAGCCACCTCCTTCTAGCAGAGACTGTTGCAGCCAGGGCCCCCAGAGTGATCCCAGGACATTGACACCACTGTCCTGTCCTGAACCCCTGCAACGCTGTCCGTGGGCCTTTCACCCTCCCACAAGGTAGCCTGTGGCCAGCTTACTCATTCTTTGGAGCAGGTCCCACTCCTCCTGCAGGAAGGCACCATAGTGACCTGTGGAGGACAAGTGTGGCCCTCTGACACTGGTGTCCAGGCTGCCCAAAACACCTCCCCCCCTTAATGTGGCCCGCTGGTCCTCCTGTATCCACACAAGCCATGAGTCCCCTGCCAGACAGCCCTTCGGGACACCAAAGACCCTACAGCCAGGCTGCATGCCAAATGGCAGCCCTCACAGCAACCCCAAAAGCAGCAGTGTCTCTGGCTGGGGCAGGACAATCATGGAATCCAGCAGATTGCCAGCATCTGATTTGGGTGCTCTCCCTGCTGAGCTGCATGGAAGACACCTGCCACATGGTCTAGGACCAGAAGCGCCAGCTGAGGGGCCCATAGAGGAAGAAAAGTCTGTGAGCACTGTGGCCTGAGGCAGGGTGCAGACCTCCTACTGCCAAAGCGTATTTATCCAGGGAGGAGCTTGAGAGAGAAGTGATGAGCCCTCACGGACCCTCCTGCCTGAGCCAGCAGAACCCGATTCCCAGCCCCAGTGTGAGGACAGCTCCCCTCCAGGGCAAGGAACACCAGCCACAGTGATTACTGTGATCACGAACAGGGCCAGCCTTCCCCAGTGCCCACTCCCACCCAGAGGGCTGGGCAGAGCCTACAACACAAGACCCTACAAAGCGAACTCACCCCTCTTGGCTATCATCTGTGGGCAGCCCAAGTTCAGGTCGATGGCATCACAGTAATCCTGAGCTAGGAGAGCCGCCTGGACAAACACCTCTGGGTCATTGGCACAGAACTAGAGAAGACATGGAAGTCACCCACAGGCCAAGCCAGGCCCTGGTCCTTCACTGCCCAGGCTGCCCAGCCCTGTGACGGGTTCCAACATGACTGGAGAGGATGTAGTTTAGGGGATCACCATTGGTGTCCTGTCCTACCAACATTTACAATGACAAAGCAGGCTGCATAACCCCACACCACCAGGAGTTCTAGATCTACAGAATTCCTTTGATACACAACAGAAGCCACGAGTGCTGACTTTAAAGAGCAGTGCTCACTGTTCTGAGAAGGGAGGGTGCGCGTGAGAGAGAGAGCTTTGAGTTTCCAGTCTGTCACTCCAGCTATCCCCTCACCAGAGGGAGTCCCCAAGGAACAGGCCCCTTTCTGGCAGTCAAGCTTTGCTCCTGTGTCACTGCTGGAGCTGTGTGGACCTCTCCCTCTCTACAGATATGAAAAGCTGAGGGTGCCGGTCCCAGGCAGAAGGAAGAGTGCCCCACAGGGCCCAGGGCTCCACAGGGCCCAGGGCTCGGCTGCCACCTGGGGGCAGGGGCCCTCTGCCCACCTGCACGATGAGCGGCCGGTCTTCTGGGCACACATCACAGTACAAGTTCTCCTTCCGGTAGTTGGCATCGCGCACGAAGACCTGGGCGTGCAGCATGGGGGTGTAGCAGAGCTGTGCCCCGTGGCGGCGGCTCAGGAGCCTCCAGGCCAGCTCGCTCTGGTCCACCATGGGCGCCACCACGTGGCGGGCGCCCCCCAGGGTGCGGCTCCAGAACTCGAAGCCCTGCAGCTTGGGCATGGTCTCCACAATGAGGGAGGGAGAGGACCAGGCTGAGCCGCGGCCACGGAGCCCAGCGTGCGGAGCCAAACCGGGTGAAGGCACAAGGTTCCACTGCGAGGGAGTGACCGCTCCTGACCGCTAGGCCACACGCGCGAGCAGGCGGCGGCCGGCGGTGCCTTACCCGGGACGCGTGTGGAGATGACGCGGCCGGCTCAGGCAGCGCCCCAGTCGTGCATGGACAGTGAGCTGCGCCCCTCCGCGCGGGTCCTCGCGAGGCCTGGCGCCCTCCTCACGGGCAGGAGCACCGGGGCGCGCCGGCCCCCTCCCCAATCCGCCCTAGAGCCTGCTGCCCTGGCTCCCGGCCCCGCGGCCGCGGCGCCCTCGACCGGCGGCGAGGGCTCGTCTTGGGCTCCCTTCCCGCACCCTGCGGTGCGGGACAGGCCGGGCTCGACCGGAGAGCCAGCGCAGACGGGCACGCTCCGACGAAGGAACACGGCAGCCCCGTAGCCCCCGCCTAATCCGCAGTGCTGCCGAGAGGACCCTGTGGAAAGCGACTGCCAGCCAACGCCGGACCTCAGCCACACCGCGCCACCGGAAGTGCCGCGGGCGGAAGCGCGCTGCCCGGAACTCCGGGCGGTGCGATGGAAAATGTAACCCCCGGGAACGCGCGCCGGGTGCCGAGGGGCCCGGGCCGGGAGGGAGTCGGCGGCGACGGCGTGGCGGGAGACCTGGCGCTGCCGGTGTGCGGTCTTGGGCGGCGGCAAGACCCCCGGGGGATCGGGAGCCCCGCGTTGTGGAAAATAACTCCCCAGCGAATTCTGTCCCACCTGGCCTTCCCGCCGGCCGACGTGTGCCCCGTTTTGTCCTCGCCCCGTCCGGGTTTTAAAAGGTGTGGCCCCACTGATAGGAAGATGATTTATTTTTATTTTTTATTGGTTTTCTGAGACAGGATCACGCTATGCAGTCCAGGCTGGCCTTGAACTCTGGTGATCCTTGTGCCTCAGCCTCCCGAGTGCCGGGATCCCAGGCGTGTGCTACCATGCCTGCCTGCTAGCCCTTTTTTTTTTTTTTTTTTTTTGAGGCAGGGTTTCACTGTGTAGTCCAGCCTGGCCTTGAACTCGCTTGTGTAGCCCAGGCTGGCCTCGAACTCACCGTGATCCTCCTGGTTCAGCCTCCGAAGTGCTGAGATTACAGGCGTGTGCCTCCATGCCCAGCAGCCTGGGCAATTTAGCAAGACCCCATGCCAAATTTTTTTTTTTTTTTTTTTTTTTTTTTTGTGGGTACCGGGGGGTCGACCTCAGGACCTCGCGCGCCAGGAGGCGCCCGTGCCACTGAGCGATATCACCGGCCCCTTTTTCGTATGTGGGTTCCGGGAGTCGAACTCGGGCCCTCGCGCTTGCCGGGCAGGCGCTTAAGCCGCTGAGCCATCTCACCGGCCCCCCATGCCAAATTTTAATAATAACCGGGCGTTGGGGGCCAGGATGTAGCTCAAGGGCACAGCGCCTGCCTGGCACATGCAAGGCCATGAGTTCGAGTCTCGGTACAAAAAAAAAGTGTGGTGGCACACTTGTAATCCCAGCACTTGGGAGGCTGAGGCAGGAGGATGGCAGTGAGTTGGCGGCCACCCTGGGCTTCAGAGTTACATAGTGAGTTCAAAGTCAGCCTGGACTACATAGCAAGACAGCAAGACACTGCCTCAAAAAACCCAAAAATAAAAAAAATAAGCTAAAAATTTTTTAAAAATTGCCCGGGTTGGACTTTAATTTGGAGTCCTCCTGCTTCAGGACCCCTAGCTGGGGTTACAGGGGTGTTCACTATACTGGGTTGAAAGATTTCTTAAGTCTCTGATGACAGAGTCATCAAACAGGAATGAAGAGACAGAAATAACTAAAAAAGACCCACATGGAAATTCTGGTGTTGAATAATAATAAAATAACAAATTCTGGAGGGGGCTCAGCAGCCAAAGAAATAGTCACTGAACTTGAAAAAAGGTCAAGAGTGTAGGAGAAAGGGGTCTGTAAACAGGGAAAGGCCTCAGTGGGCTTTCTGGCTAATCCTGGCCAGAAAGAGTTAAAACTTTATTGAGGGTGCAGATAAGAGAAAAGAGAAAGCCCATAAGCCAGGCAGGGCCCTAACCAAGTTAGCCTAGCCACCCCTCCTCATCTTACAGAGACAAGGGGCAGTCACTTAAAGGACAGCTCTGTTGTCTATCTACCTATCATCTATTTATCTATCTATCATCTCTCATCTGTCTGTCTATTTTCTCACTGTATTTCCCTTTACTTAATTGCTAACTTGACCTTGTATGCTTGTGTGTTAAATCCCTTTTAACCAACCCATGAATTCTCGAGGTAGAGCCTGACAGGGCAAGAGAAAAATCATATAAAGACCACTTAAGAATTTGCATGTAGGCCATGGGGGAGAGGGGCTAAGTGTCTCGAGGCCTGGGATCCACCTATGACAGCCCAGAGAACCAGATTATGACAAATTCCAGGTAGTATAAATGTCTTTGTTCCTTAAACTTTGCATTGTTCACGCTCTATTGATACAGAATTTACCAATCCCGAGGAGCTGCCTGCCCGAAGTGGAGCAGTGGTGCTTGTGGCCCGGATGTGACAAGAGTATGCAATCTAAAAAACAAAAAAATTCAGAAAGGAAAACATAAACACAGCCTACGCAAACCGTGGGGTACTATCAAGCACACCAGTGTGCAAATAACAGCACATAACATGGCTGGAGGGAAGAGAAAGGCAAAGACCAAAGAATACGTGAAGGGTTTGGCCTCAAACTTTGTGGGTTGATGAAGAATGTACACATCCAAGGATCAGCGAACTTGAAATAACACAAGCACAGAAATCCACATCTGGCACATCATAGTCAAACTGCCGACAAGCTTGAAAGCAGGAAGAGAAAAAACGACTGACGAGAGAGGAGGGGAGGACAGCGGCAGTAGTAGGGGACTTGTCTTCAGAAACACGAGCCTGAAGGGCGAAGGATATTTAAAATTCTGAAAAAAGAAACAAACACTACTTCCGGCCAGGCCCCACCTCCTAGCAGCACTTACAGCTGTAGCATCCCCATGGTGCGATCACCCTTCAAAAGCCTGGCTTGTGAGTGCGTGAGGCTTTGCAGAAACATCTAGGCAGACCCGGTGACACCCCGCTTCTGCTGTGCAACCCAGGTCTGGTGTATTCAGGTCTGACTGTGGCTCTGTTGTGGGGAGCTGATCTTGGGCTCCCCCTGGTACCCGGGACACAGCCCTGGGGAGGGTGCACATTCAGCTCATCCCACCGCAGGAGACGGGTGGTTACAGATCCTGGGCAGGGAGGTGCCAGGGTCGGCAGGGTGGTCCTCCTTCCCTGCCCACGGGGGCAGAATGAAGCAGGGGGATGGGGAAATATACAAGGGGAGTCAGGTGCGGGTCACTTGAGTTCTGGGGCAAATGCTGATCTGTTTAAAGAAAGCATCAGGTCGGGCATGGTAACTCACTCAGAACTCAAGAGGCTGAGGCAGGAGGATTGCCACAAGTTTGAGGCCAGCCTGGGCTACATAGTGAGTTTGAGCCCAGGCTGGAAGCATCAGGCTGAGAGGGTAGCCCAGGCCCCTGACAGGGGGGATGCCCCCCCAGTTCTCATCCCTGGCCACCTTCTCAGCCGCTTGGGCACAGCACGCTAGTTCTGAAGCCTGGGCATCACCACCCCTGCGTCCTTCCTCTCAGAGCGTTTAGTCCGATGATTGTTCAGGCTCAGTGCCGTGGTGGGATGCGAGTCTGTCCCTCCTTGTTTGTTTTCCCTCTGTCGCTTAGGTCCTGCCTTCTGGAATAATAAAATGTGATTGTTTTAGGCTCTAGTTTAACTTTAGTGGCTTCTCAGCCTCATTGTATTGTCCTGGGGGGCTGATCACGTGCCTCCTGTTTCCAAAGTCTGCTTAGAGTTGGCATTGTAAAACGCCACCTAACCTTAGAGCGCAGTTGCCTTTAGCCCTTGGCCCCAGCCTTTCTGCTGTTGTTGAAGGATACCTCACGACCACTGCCTTACAAAGGCCGCTCTGTAGCAAAGAAACTGGTGAGAACGAAGTGAATAATCCTTATATTTACCTGCTCATTCCTTTTTTTTGAGACAGGACCTCACTATGTTCAGGCTGGCCTTGAACTCTTGGTGATCCTCCTGCCTCAGCCTCCCCAGTGCTGGAATTACATGCCCGGCTCCAGGCACTATGTAGCCCAGGCTGGCCTCGAACTCCTGGCAATCCTCCTGGCTCAGCCTCAAGAGTGCTGGGATCACAAGCATGTGCTACCACACCCTATCTTTTTCCTTTTTGTAGATCTGAACCTCTAGCTCTTCTACCATCATTTCTCTTTAGGCCTAAAAATATCTTTTAGCTGGGTGTGGTGGCCCATGCTTGTAATCCCAGCACTCAGCCCCGGGGAGGCTGAGGCAGGACAATCACAGCAAGTTTAAAACTGACCTGGGCTACATAGTGACTTTAAGGCCAGACTGAGCTGCATAGTGAGACTCTGTCTCGCACACACAAAAAAGCTTTTAATCTTTCTTGTAGTTCAGATCTGATATGAATTCTCTCAGCCCTCATTTGTTTGACCCTAGATGTTTAAGAATATTTTTGCCAGATACAGATTTCAAGATTGACAGGTGTTTTTTTTTACTACTTTATGATTTTCCATGAGAGGATAAATATTGTATAATTACCACTTATGTAAAATATCTAGAATAGGCAAATTCATAGAGACAGAAAGTACATTGGAAGTTGTGGGGGAATGGCATGGTTATTGCTTAATAATAGCATTTGTAGCTGACTGTGGTGGCGCACATTTCTAATCCCAGCACTGGGGAGGCAGAGGCAGGAGAATCTTCATAGTTGGAGGCCAGCCTGGGCTACATAGCCAGACCCTGTCTAAAAGAAAAAAAAAAGGTTTTGGAAATAGAGAGTGGTATTGGTTGACCAGAAACCCCACATTTTCCATGTTCTTTCACGAGAGGTCGGATTCTCTTCCTCCTCGCCCCTCCGTGTGTGCTGTCAGTTCCCACCTCCCCTTTCTCTGTCTTTCTGGTTTTCGGCAGTTTGTCTGTGCTTTGCCAAGTGAAGTTTTCCCTGCATTTATCCTGTTAGTGATTTGCAGAAGTTTTGGCCTCTATAAGTTAGTGTTTCTCAACATATTTAGCAAAGTCTTTTCAAATATTTTTCCTACCCCCTTCTTTTTTTTTTTTTTTTTTTTTTATGTGGGTACCGGGAGTCGACCCCAGGGCCTCACACTTGCCAGCAGGCGCTTGTCCCACTGAACAATATCACTGGCCCTTTTTCTTCCTTTATGTGGGTTCCGGGAGTTGAACTCAGGACTGGGAGTCAAACTCAAGACCTCGCACTTGCCAGGCAGGCGCTTATGCTGCTGAGCTATCTCACTGGCCCCCTGCCCCCTTCTTATTTTCTTTACCTTTCTTATTTTCTTTTAATGGCCTAAATTCCTTTTTATTTACCCCCCTGTACTTGGGATCAAACCTACGGGCTCTCTACCACTGAGCCACACCCTCAGCCCTTCTTTTTTTTCCAGCCTTGTTTTAAATTTTATTTTAAGACAAATCTGGCTAAATTGCCCAGGCTGAGCTCAAAATCATGGTTCTCCTGCCTCAGCCTCCTGAGTGCTGGGATTACTGACGTGTGCCCACCACACCCAGATAACTACTGTTTTTGACAGTACCCTGTGTTTGAAGCCCCCAGTGCTGTGTCCCACTCAGTTCCTTGGGGACAGCCAAGGAGCTTCCTGACCTTGAGGATGGACTGTCCCCTGTCCTTTTTTTTTTTTTTTTTTTTTTTTTTGTGGGTACCGGGGGGACGACCTCAGGACCTCACGCGCCAACAGGCGCCCGTGCCGCTGAGCGATATCACCGGCCCCTTTTTCGTATGTGGGATCCGGGAGTCGAACTCGGGCCCTCGCGCTTGCAAGGCAGGCGCTTACGCCGCTGAGCCATCTCACCGGCCCCCCCTGTCCTTGAGGACTGCTTCCCCAGCACTGCTTCTGACTGGGGACAGATAGCACTGGTGTTTTCTTAAGTGACAGCACTCTACAAGTGGGGCACTGCATAGGGGCAGCCCCGGGTCCCCTCCACCCACCTTTCTTGGCGTGGACTCACTGCCCTTCAACAAGCCTGGCCACCAGGCAGGGCTGGGACCTTCCTGCCACCTGGGGACTGAGCTCTCCCTCCGCAGGGCCAGGTTGCATGGTGGAGCGGGAGCTGTCAGTGGCTCCTGCTCCGCATGGAGCTTCGCAACCCAGAGCTGGGGTGGCAACATGCGGCTGGCCCTGCTGTCGTCCTGGAGTGGCTCCTGGCACTTGTCCTCGGTGGCACCCACTGGGCTGGATGGATGCCCCCCCACTGCACACTGCCAGTTTGCGTGGCCGTTTCTCCTGTGGTCGTGCCCTTGGCAGCTCGGGGAGACTTTCCAGAGGCCTCTCACGTGAAAAACGCTTTTCTCCAGGAAGGTGCTTCTTCGGGGTCAGGGGCAGAGCCGCCCTCCCTCCGCGCGGGTCTGATATCCAGCTCAGCTGACACCATTCCACTGCCGCCTGGGGCCTCCGTGCCTTTGTGCTCCAGCTCGCGCAGCAGTTGTTGTTTGCGGGGAGCCTGGATTTAAGTGGGGAATGGTATTTGGAAAGCAAAATCTTGGTGCTATTATAGACGGAACTTAGTGGTCAGAGAGGGACCGGCAGTCAGTGCAGGAGATGCGACGTCAGAAGGGTGGCTGGAGATGAAGTGGGAGAGAGCCAGGCCTGCAGCCTCCCTGGAGAGGGACGGCAGCCTGAGGTCGAACTGTAACCAGCACCGCCGCGTCTGGGGAGCTCGGATGCAGCGTCAGACCCACAGGTGGGGACCAGGACCCGGACTCCCAGCCTTTCCCCAAAACACCTTTGATCTTTCCACGGTAGAAGGTAGAGATGAGTAAAGTTAGCAATGCCCACCATATCCCCTCGCTATGTGCCACCTCCCCCAGAAGCACATGCCCTCCTGCCTGTCATGCAGCCTCTCTCGAACTCGAGGTCGCCTGTGGCGCCGAGACGCACGGGCCCTCACCTGAGGAGAGCGATGAGACCTCGCTGCGTCGTCGTGTTTTACTTCCCTTATTATGAGAGGGTGAGCATTTTTCTGTATGCTTAGAGGTCTAATTGACTTTTACTTTGGTTTATATATCTCTTTTAAAGGGGCTTTATGGAGGTATATTAACCCTTTAAAAACTACACTTATGTGACAATTACAGGTTTGGAGACATATATAAAACACACATGTATGTACCAGTGAAACTCTCACAATCAAAATAGTGAAAGTACTTATTACCTCTGAAGTCTCCCTCCCCGAACTTCCCTTTTTTTTTTTTTTTTTTTTTTCTTTTCTTTTTTGTTTTTTTGAGACAGGGTCTTGCTATGTAGTTCAGGCAGGACTTGAACTCACGATGTAGCCCAGGCTGACCTCAAACTCAGAGTGATCCTCCTGCCTCAGCCCCCCAAGTGCTGAGATTACAGGCGTGTGACACCACACATGGCTCTGGACCCATATTTTAGGTACTCTCTTTTGGTCTCCTTCTTTAGCTTGGCTCAGTGACTCTGAGACCCACCTCGCTACTGTGTGCCCACAGTCCATCCTTGTTTACTGTGGCGTGGCGTCTGTCATGCTGCCACATGTCTACCCATCCACATGTCGAGGGGTGTTGGTCTCCGGACTGGGGCTGATGGCTGTGAAGAGTTGTGTCAAAGCTGCGTGGATGTAAGCTCCCATGCCTCTTGGGCAAGCGCCTAGGAGTGGAATGGCTGGGTCACACATTAGCTACACGTTCAACTTTTTTAAAAAATTAATTTTATTGGTACATTTTAGGTAGATGCCATGATTGCATTCATCATAGGGAGTTTGTACCTGTACATGGTATATCTTGGCTTCTTCTTTTTTTCCCATTTCCCACACCTCCCTTCAACCCCTCTTCCCCTGCTTATTTTCAAAAGCTTTGTTTCCATTTTTCCTTCTATTTTTAAACTTTTTATTTTATTGGTACATTTTAGATATACATAATGATAAACATTCATCATAGGAAATTTGCACCTGTACATGATATATTTTGCTTCTTTTCTTTTTCCCATTCCTCTCCCCTCCCTTCGACCCCTCTTCCCCTCTTTATTTACAAAAGCTTTGTTTCTATTTTTTTCATTCTATTCTTTTTTTTTCTTGTCCCTTCTTTCCTTTTTGCCTCCCCTTCCTTAGTTTCCCTTCCCATTTGAACATTTTCTTCCCTATTTTACATTTTGGTCCTTATTTACACTTTATTAGTCCTTATTTACCTTCTGTTTACACCAGAGAAACCATGTGATATTTACACATATATGTCCTATTTATTTCACTTAAGAGAATGGTCTCAAAGTGCATCCATTTACCTAGAACTGTCTCAAGCTTATCCTTGTTTATGGCAGAGTAGTACTCCATTGTATATAAAAAAATCACATCTTTTTTAACCATTCACCAGTTGCTGGGCATTTTTTTTTTTTTTTTTTGTGGGTACCGGGGGGTCGACCTCAGGACCTCACGCGCCAGCAGGCGCCCGTGCCACTGAGCGATATCACCGGCCCCTTTTTCGTATGTGGGTTCCGGGAGTCGAACTCGGGACCTTGCGCCTGCCAGGCAGGCGCTTAAGCCGCTGAGCCATCTCACCGGCCCTGGGCATTTGGGTTGTTTCCAAGATTTGGCTATTACAAACAGTGCTGCTATAAACATGGGTGTACAAACATTGCTGTGATATGCTGCATTTAATTCTTCTGGGAAGATGCCCAGAAGGGGAATAGCTGGGTCAAATGGGACCGCTAACTCTAGTTTTTTGAGGAATCTCCACACTGACTTCCACAGTGGCTGCACCAGTCGACACTCCCACCAACAGAGGAGAAGGGTTCCTTTTTCCCCACATCCCCTCCAGCATTTGTTACCGGTTGATTTCTTGATAATAACCATTCTTTCTGGGTGAGGCGGTATCTCAGTGTTGTTTTAATTTGCGTCTCTTGAAAGACCAGTGATGTTGAACATTTTATCATATATTTATTTGCTGTTTCTAATTCTTCATCTGAAAAGTGTCTATTCATTTCAGATGCCCATTTTTGGATTGGATTTTTAAATTTGGGGGGCCTGATTTTTTTTGAGATCTTTATATATTCTAGATGTTAGTCCTTTGAGGAACGGCTGGCAAAATTTTTTCCCACACTGTGGGTTATCTCTTCACTCTGTTGGTGGTTTCTCTTGCTGTGCAAAAGGTTTTTAATAAGATGAGATCCTGGTTACTGATTCTTTGTGATAGTTCCTGTGTGGTCGGGGTTTTGTTCATAAAGTCTTTGCCTACTCCAGTGTCTTCAAGAGTTCTACCTATTCTCTCTCCCAGCAGATTTAGTGTTTCTGTTTTAATATTTAGATCTTTGGTCCATTTTGATTTTAGTTTAGTGAAGGGTGAAAGGTATGGGTCTAGTTTTAATCTTCAACATGTGGAAATCCAGTTTTTCTAGCACCATTTATTAAAGAAGCTATCTTTCTTCCAATGAAGGTGTTTGGCTGCTTTGTCACAGAAAAAGTGGCTGAGTATGTCTGGAGTTGTTTCCGCATCTTCTAATCTGTTCCATTGATCTTCAGGTCTGTTTTTTTGCCAATACCATGCTGTTTTTATCACAGTAGCTTTATAGTATAACTTCAAGTCAGGATTGTGATGCCCCCTGCCTTGCCTTTGTTGCCCAGAATTGCCTTTGCTATTCTAGGTCTCTTCTGGTTCCAGATGAATTTTAGGATTGTTTTCTCTAATTCTGTGAGATATGTTGTTGGAATTTTGATCGGAATTGCATTAAATCTGTATAACAATTTTGGAAGTATGGCCATTTTCACTATATTGGTTCTTCCGACCCAAGAGCAAGGGATATCTTTCCATTTTCTGATATCCTCTTCAATCTCCTTTTTCAGAGTTCTGTAGTTTTCAATGTAGAGGTCTTTTTCATCCTTTGTTAGATTGCTTCCTAGGTACGTCATTTTTTTGGATGCTATTGTGAAAGGTGTTGTTTCCCTAATTCCTCTCTGTGAGTTTGTTGTTCGTGTACAGGAATGCTATTGATTTTTGAGTGTTAACTTTGTATCCAGCTACACTACTGAATTTGGCTATTAAATCTAGAAGTCTTTGGTGGAGTTTTTGGGGTCTTCTATGTAGAGTATCATGTCATCTGCAAATAATAATTTAACTTCTTCCTTTCCTATCATTATTCCTTTTATTTCTTTCTCCATCTAATTGCTCTGGCTAATGTTTCCAAAACTATAATGAGTAAGAGTGGTGACAGTGGACATCCTTGTCTTGTTCCTGATTTTAGAGTGAAAGCTTTCAGTTTTTGTCCACTTAGTGTGATGTTGGCTGTTGATTTGTCATAGATGGCTTCTATCAGATTGAGATAAAGACCATCTATTCCAATTTTCTGTAGGGTTTTTATCATGAATGGGTGTTGGACTTTGTCTAAAGCTTTTCCTGTATATATTGAGATGATGTATGGGTAATGCTTGCTTCCAGGAATGAATTTGGGAGTATTGCTTCCCTTTCAATTTGATTAAAGAGTTTGAGAAGTAGTGGTGTTAGAGCTTCTCTAAATTTCTTGTAGAATTCAGCAGTGAATCTGTCAGGGCCTGGGCTTTTCTTTGTTGGGAGGTTTTTAACTACCTCTTCAATTTAATTGATTGATATTGGTTTATTTAGAAATTTTATATCTTCTTGATTCAGCTTTGTATTTCATATGTATCTAGGAATATGTCCATTTCTTCTGTGTTTTCCATCTTAGAATACAAGTTCTTAAAGTAGGTATAGATGATCTTCTGGATTTCTGCAGGGTCCATTGTGATTTCACCCTTTTCATTCCTAATTGCATGTATTTGAGTCTTTTCTTTCCTTTTTTGGATAAGTTTGGCTAAGGGTTTGTCAATTTTATCTCTAAAGAACCAATTCTTCAATTTGTTGATTCTTTGTATTGTTTCATTAGCTTCCATTGAATTAATTTCCACTATGATCTTTATAATTTCTTCCCTCATATGAGCTTTAAGCTTGACTTGCTCTTCTTTTACTAGACGCTTGAGGTTCAACATTTGGTTGTTTATTTGAGCTTGCTCTGTTTGTCTGATATGAAAATTCACCACTATAAATTTCCCTCGAAGGACTGCTTTCAATGGATCCATAATTTCCAGTATGTTGTATTGGCGTTATTGTCTAACTGTAGAAATTGTCTAATTTCTTCTTTAATTTCATCTGTGACCCATTGGTTGTTCAGGAGGGTGTTTAATTTCCATATGTTTATGAAGTTCTTGTGGTATCTTTTGCCACTGATTTCCAATTTCATTCCACTATGATCTGACAATATGCATGGGATAATTCCTTTGAATTTACTTAAGGATATTTTTTATTTTTATTTATTTATTTATTTATTTTGAGACAAGATCTCACTGTGCAGTTCAGGCTGGCCTTGAGTTCACTATGTAGCCCAGGCTGGCCTTAAACTCATGGTGATCCCCCTGCCTCAGCCTCTTGAGTGTTGGGATTACAGGCATGCACCACCACACCCGCCCTAAGCATGTTCTATGAGCTAGTATGTGGTCTATTTTAGAGAACATCCCATGTGCAGCTGTGAAGAATGTGTATTCTGATGTTGTGGGGTGGAACACTCTGTAGACATCCACTAATCCATTTGTTCGAAAGTTTGGTTCAGTTCTGATATTTCTTTTTTTTTGTGGGGGGGTACCGGGAATTGAGCTCAGGACCTCTTGCTTGCCAGGCAGGCGCTGTGCCACTGAGCTATATCCCTGACCCTCTAGGTTGTTTTCTTTGAGGGCTTGAAATCACTACAAGCTCTCCTTGACCTGAGGGTTTGTATTGAGAAGTCCGCTGTGATTCTGATGGGATTTCCTTTATAGGTGATTTGTTTCTTTTCTCTAACAGTTTTTTTTTTTTTTTGAGACAGGGTTTTGCTATGTAGTTCAGACTAGCCTTGAACTTGCAATAATCCTCTTGCCTCAGCCTCCCGAGTGGTGGAATTACAGGCATGCACCACCACGCCTGGCCTTTCTGAGAATGTCTTGATCTGTCCTTTATTCCTGAATACTTTTGCTAGACAGAATTCTGGAGAGTTTAGGTGGATGGCTTTTGAATTGTTCCACCTTATTGCCTCTTAGTTTTGCCTTTGGTGAGCTGGGGTTATATCTTGTTTAAGTGTCTTCCCGTTTTTTATTTTTTTAGTTTAATTCCTAGGTTGGTCCTTATAAATTGCTTATGGCAGGTAGCTTTATTGCTAGTATTTAGAATCTCTTACTTCTCAGAGATGTCTTCTAGGTGTAGCTGGCTTTTGGGTTTTTTTTTTTTCAAGATCTTACCTCTTCAATTTATTGGGGATGAGAATTTGTTGCTATTTGGGTTAGACCCTGGTTCTTTGGCACTGGACTATAGTACTGTTTATGACCCTTAGGCAATCTCAGTCATGTCATACCACAAAGAACAACTGATTAGAAGAATTATGCCATGCTGACTGAAGTAGTACAATCAGCAATAACAATAGCATTGAACACTGCCTAGAAAATGACAAACTGTGGTAACAGTTTGGCACCTTTAACCATATGAACTAGATTTGTGGTTATATAACAAAATCTAAAACAAAGCAGAAAATTATATACAGTAAATATGCCCTTAATTTGGTGATTTTATCCTCAGGGGAGAAAATTTAAAAGGGGTTGGGGGAAAAATAGAGAAATAGAAGAAGAGGAAGCGATTAGAAGCAAGGCTGGAGGACAAAGGCAGATTACCTGAACTTTGGGAAACTGGTGAAGAAGACAGGAGGGAAAGAGAGAAGGAAGAAATAAAAACAAGAACAGAACAACAACAAAAAATCTAGAAACAATGTTTACAATAATATAAAAACAAGAACAAATAATCAGAAAAAAGAAAGAAGGAAAAAAAAGGTCCACTTCAAGGTGCGTCTCTGCTGTCACTGGTAGACGGCGTGGGCAGACAGAGCCCAGATCCGTGTTGATTATTTGCAGCCAGCAGTAGATTTAAGGCAGGGTGGTGGATAATCCCAGCAGGCCTGCACCTGTAGTTCCACTGCAGTTCCAGCTGGTTTCTAGTGCTGAGGCTGGAACCCGATTTGTTCAGCCTGCAACACTCCGTGTGCCTCCTGCCAGCTTGAACCCAGCTCCCTGACCTCCTGTGGACTTGAACTCGGCAGCCTCTCTCTGACACTGGGAGCCGCTAGGTGGAGCCAGCCTGTAGCTGCTCTGAATTCCGAGCTCATTTGGCCCCTCTCCAAGATGGCGACCAGCCAATCACCCTCTCCTGGGGGATGTCTAAACCCGAATAACTCACCAGTCACTGCAGTCCGCTGTGTCCACTGCTCCATTGCACTGTTGCGTTTCTCTCTGGAGGCCTCTAGGGTCACCAGTAGTCACCATGCATCTGCAGGTTCGAGGTGCAGAGGAGTTAGCGAGGCAGTGAGTCAGGGCTCAGGGAGAAAGCGCCACTTGCCACCTCCTTCCGTATTGAGCTCTGTCTCTTCGTTCTCCCCATGGGCTTCAGTTCTCACTTCAGATCCTTGCTGGGTCCCGGGGATCCCCTTCCCTCCTTCTCTTCCTTGTACTATATTCCAGCATCTGGACACCAAATCTTGGAGAAACTGTTTCTTTGCTGTTCATCACTCCACCATCTTCCCAGAAGTCCTGTTAAACTTTTAAGAAACTTCTTTTCCAGAGTGGCAGTACCATTGTAGCAGAAGATGCCCCTCACAGCCAGGATACTTCAGTTTGTTAGTTGCCCAGGTAGTAGTTCCGGTTACTGTTTCTGTTACTTTTGTTTCTTAGGAACAGCGGGTCACTATGATGCACATTGTAAGAACCAATCCCCAGTTGACAAGCCATTCTGCTTCTGTGCTTCCTGCTTGATTATCCCATATAAGCTCTAGACCACCAGAGATCGGGGCCTGACATTTTGAGGAACAATTGATTCCTAGTCATTTCCCCATCCGATGTTAAACAAATCTTCTCCAAATCCTGGGTGTCATTTCAGTATTTCTGCTTGCCATTGCATCTGGTGCGTCGGCTGGGAGGACCGACCATGCTAACCTCTTTGGTCCCCGATCATGGCCCTCACGGACAGAGCAAGGACCTCTCCAGGTCCTGATAGGAAGGCGCACTCTTGAGATTTCTCAAGTCCCTTCGGAGGTCTGGAGGAGGATTCTTGGCTTCCTGCTTGAGTAGCTCACATCAGACCCAAAGGAAGGAGGAGGCAATCTGTCTGTCGCCTGTCTGCCTGCCTGCCTGATTCCGGTAAGACCCCAGGGGGCACCCCAGTTAGTCTGTCAGTTCTGCTCAGCTCAAGCAGAAAGGGAGTCTGATCAACTCTTGTTAGTCAGGACCACCCTTGAGGGAAGGGGGTTGGAATGTTTAACCTCTGAGTGCCTGCTGAGTGAATGTGTGAGTGAGTGGAACGGACAACTTAAGCAACAGGTTGCTGCATCTGTGCACCAATACTGGGAAGCCCTAGTCACAGTGGCTGATTGGGCCCTCACCTGCGGTTCCATGGCGCATAACAGAGGCCTCGCACCCTCCTTAGCTAAGTTGTGCCTAAGTCCCCACAAGGGGCGTGGCCAGGTGGGCATCTGAATGGTCTCTCTATGAGGGACACCCATCCTTTGTCTGTTGTGCCATTGTTCAAGTGTACACAACACACACTAGGAAGTCAAGGATGGGAATTAATTAGTCAAAACCCACAGTCCCTGACTATAGGAAAAAGGGCTTTTATGGAGTTAAAAACGAAACCAAACCACTCCCTGCATCTCAAAGAAAAAAAAGGAAAAAAGAGGCCCATTCTTCCTGGAATTCTGCCTTGGTGCCCTCGTCAGCTGCCACAGTTGCTGCCAACACCTATAGCTTCACTCCCTGCTCCTAACTGTCTACTTCCAGCCAGTTGAACTGGTTCCAGCTAGCCATTGCCTGCATTCGGCCATGGACTCCCTCCTACCCAACCTTCTGCTTCATGGCTACGCTTACCCTGGTCAGATGACGTCATCTAACACCCATCTGAGACGACTGTCAGCAATTCCTTCTGAGGTCCACATTTTTTTTTTTTTTAATCAGGAATCAAACTCAGGACCTTGCGCTTGCCGGGCAGGTGCTGTGCCGCTGAGCTATATCCCCGGCCCTCTGAGTTCCACATTTTGACTGAGGAAAAATTGGACTATCAGCCCTGATGAATGAGTTGCCATGGCCTTTCCCAAAGGTCACCTCTCCTAGAGGCATAAAAATCAGTCAAGTGTTTCTCAAAGACATCAAAGGTGGGGGGAAGCCCATCAACCACTGTTACCCAGAAACCTGATAAATCACCTGATGTCCGTAAGAAAATCCAGTCTGATAGATGACCATACCCTCTGGCTATGAGTTATAAGGGCTATGGACACAAAAATAAAAGCCTCCTCCATCTGTGAGACACAAAGAAACCTGACTATCCAGGCCCACCTCAACCTGAACCTCTTCTCACTGTTGGGCCTGGATGGATAGGACAGACCGAGCTCTATCAAATTGGGCCCCCGAGAGCCTGCAGTCATTGCAAAAGTCGGGGGCAAACCTGTGACTTTCTTGCTAGACAATGGAACAGAACTCTCTGCCTTCAAAAGTCCCCTCTGTCAAAAAGTTACCATCACTAATAATGAAGGAGCAATTCTGATAGCTTCACATCTTTGCTCACACTTGGCACACTGAGATATAGCCCCAGCCCTTCTTATTTTTTGTGTGGTGCTGGAGATTGAACTCAGGGTCTTGTGCATGCAAGGGAAGAACTACCACTGAGCCACATCCCCAGCTCCCTTTATTTTTTGAGACCGGGTCTAAGTTGGCCAGGCTGGGTTCAAACTTGTGATCCTCCTGCCTCAGCTTCTGGAGGGGCTGTGTTACACGTATGGGCCACCTCATTCCAGCACATAATCCTTTTAAGTACTCCTCTGTGTACATTTAGAATTGTGTAGACAGTGTTGTTTTATTTGACTTTCTTTCCTGATGTTCTGAGATTCCTTCTTTTATTGTTTTATTTAGAGAACTTCCTTCAACTGCCCTTTCAGAGTAGGTCTACTGGTAACAAATTCTCTTTATCTGAGAATGTCTTGATCTCCTCTTCATTCCCAAATACTTTTGCTGGACAGAATTCTGGGCTGAGAGGTTTGTTTGGCTTTTGTTTTTTTGAGACAGTTCAGGCTGGTTTTGAACTCAGGGCGATCCAACTGCCTCAGCCTCCTGAGCACTGGGATTACAGGGGTGTACCACCATCTCTGGGAAGATTTTTTTCTTTAAGGTGGGACCAGAGCTAACTAGTAACTAGTTAGCTAGTTTTGGGCTAATTATTTCCCATGAATGAAACAAGACCCTTCTGGATACTCTGCCTGGTGAATCATGAGGCTTTCAGTCTGGCAGGCACAATTCCCAGGGGGCACGGAAGCCCCTGCACTTTCCTATGAATTCTCATGGTTCTTGCCCAGCCTGGGCACCTCCTTGTTCACATGCACAGGCAGCGGCTTTCTGCCCTCCCCAGGTCTCCAGCTACCTTTGACCCTCACTCTTGGCCCTTCACTCTCAGGTGCTCAGGGCCCTCTGCCCCCACTCCCTCCAGTGTCTTGCTTGGCCAGGGCACTGGAAGCCTGTGCTGTCACATCCTTTTTTGAGGACTTCCCACATTAGCCAGGTGCTGGTAGGTGGCACCACCCCCAGCCAAGGAAAGGCGTGTTCTCCTCTGGGGCCTCAGAACAATCCCCAGGGAGACAAGCCTGCCCAGCTGGCGATTGCTGTGCACTTCCTGCCTCCCAGCCCCACATATGATGGGCCAAGGCCTTGGCACCCATCTGTGAGGAGGCTCTGCCCCCTTACATGGGCCCACTCCTGCCCCATGCTCCTGGGGTACCCAGCAGGCTCTGGCCTGCTTCCCCTTCCCTGGGATGAGCCCAGACACACACCCAGGCACTCATGTGGGTGCCACGGTGGGGACCCCTGGCAGGACAGCACTGCACCCTGCATCACAGGTCAGGGAGGAAGAAAGGAACTTAGCCAGAGCTGGAGCTCACGTGCACTTTAATAGTGGGCTCAGGGGATAGGATCAAGAGCAGCATTTTTATCAAGTTGGTGTAAAAATGAAACAAGATCCAGACATGGTTCTTTACACTGACAATTACAGTCAATTTCAAAATCCAAGCAGCAATTTGAATTGTTTCTTGCAAAACAAACATAAACGCAGGTTGGTGCCCGGTGCGGTCCGCAGGGCCAGGTTGGCCCTACATCATGGGTGCAGCCGGGTGCTGGGGACCCAGGGACCAGCCCTCCCTGCAGTAGGCAGGAGCAGGGCCTGGCTGATGGGGCTCCAGCCGGCAGGCCTGGGCAGCACATGTGCACAGTAGAAAGAGAGGGTGTGGTGCCCCCCAGGAGCCTGCCATCTTCACAGGATGGGGACCAGCCCTGGGGGTCTTTCCCAGGAACGTAATAAATATGAGAATCTAAATGGAGAAACAACCACCAACCAGCGTGGCCAACTCCACGTGGTACAAAAGGCTCAGCCTGGTTCTGCTGGTCCCACTGGCTCTTCACAGACCAAAGTGTCTCCGAGTCAGCAGCTCTGGGGTCCCCTGGCGTCCACTGGGAGGTGGCAGGTGGATGGGACGGGTGTCACAGTCCTACTTTAGCAGCCGCCAGGGGAGGCAGTGCTGGGCCTTGGGTAGGTTCCACCAGCGGGACCCTTCCCAGCCACCGCACGCCAGGTGTGGTGCGGGTGTGGGTGCGGCTCCCGGTGGCACCTGGCGTTGGCTGCGCGCCTAGCCTTCGCGCACACTCACACGCGGCTCGGCCAGGGAGCTGTGGATGATGCTGATGATGGACTCCAGGCCGCTGCCCTCTAGCAGTGTGCGGTGGTCGCCATCGATGACGTGTACAGACACCTTCCCGTCGCACACCTGTGGGCAGTGACCGTGAGCCAGGCTGCGCCCCAGGATCATGGCTGGCCATCTGCCCTGGGTGTCGCCTGCCTGCTCACCTGTGAGAGGTTGTAGTCGGCACCTAGGTCCTCGCCGTAGGCGCCTCCGGTCTTGGCCCGGAGCAGTGTCACGTTGCCGTGGTACTTGGCCTTGGGTGTGTACTGCTCGATTGCACGCAACTTGTGGTAGAAGGACAGGGCAGCGAAGCTCAGCTCCCGGCGGTTCAGGCCCTGGTGGCTCTGGGTGATGAGGTCCACAGCAGCAGCCACGCGCTCCTCCAGGCCCTTCAGTGGTAGCAGCACCTCCAGTACCTACAAGGGAGGCTCTGAGTGTGGGAGCAAAGTCTGCCAAACCCCAGCCCTGTGTCGCAGGGGCAGAGACCCTGACCTCAGCTTGTCCCACCCCTGACCCACCCTGTTGTGCTCAGCATCAGTGAACTGCTGCACGAAGAAGCATATGGCCTCTGCCTCAGCCTCCGCCTCACAGCCAGGGGTCATCTTCGCACGATAGCTCTGTGGGGAAGGAGGGCAGTGGCTGCAGCGCAGGGGGGTGGCCCTCCCAGAACTGGAATATGGGGAGATCCCACCACTCGGCTCACCTGGGTATAGGCCAGCACATAGGTGTGTGAGCCGTCAAACAGGAAGAGGCTGTTGTGGGCGGGGGCTGGCCCCTGCTGGGCCTGCAGCTGGGAGCACATCTCGAAGGCTACGCAGGCCCCGTAGGAGTAGCCGGCCACACGGTAGGGCCCCTCGGGCTGTACCTGCTTGATGCAGTCGATGTAGTAGGCGGCCAGGCTCTGGATGCTGTCCAGTGGGGCAGCTGCAACGGCAGCACCAGGTGTTCAGCGGGGAGGGGGGCCTCTGGCTGGGGCCGCCCAGGGAGGACCGGGCACATACCTTGGGTGCACTGCAGGCCATAGGTGGGCACGCTGAGCTTGGCGGCTAGGTTGTGGAACACGGTGGTAGAGCCCTCGATGGGGTGCACCAGGAAGAGCGGCCGTTCAGTGCTCTGGACCGAGTTGAGCCGCGTCAGGGTGGGGCCCTCGGGGTTTACCAGGAGCATACTCAGGTTCAGCTGGGCCTGTGGCCGGGCTTGGCTGCTCTCCCTGGCCTTGGGGGACACCAGCTCTGCGAGGACAGAGCAGATGCCAGGCTGGCTCCCACACGTGTGTACGTGGGTGCTCTATACTCCGCGGCCGGCCCCCTTCCCCCGACCGTCACCCCGCACGCACCACTGGCTGGGCTGGGCTGGGAGGACAGCTCCTGCAGCTTCCGCAGCGTGAGCTGCTGCACCTCACGCATGGACAGCACCAGGTCGTACTCTCGCTCCAGGGTCTGGCGCACCTCCACGCCCATGAGTGAGTCCAGGCCCAGGTCCGCCATCGAGGTGTCCAAGTTGATTCCAGCCAGATCGCGGATGCCTAGGGAGGGAAATGTGGGGCGCCATTCAAGTGGGGCTGTGGTGGGGCTGGTCTGGGTGGGCACCAGGCTGAGGCTGGGGGTGCCGTGGCTCAGGTGCAGGTCTGTGCATCTTCCCAAACCCCAGTGTAACTGCCAAGTCAGCACACCCACCATCTTGCCCAGCCCTATAGATTGCTGTATCTAACAGTGACTCATCCCTTCTACAGTTGGGAAAACTCAGGCTCTGGCACAGCACACCTTGGGGCAGGGCCTCTTGGCGGGGGGAGTTCCACAGACAGTGCTCACCCAGAATGTGTGCCACTGCCTGCACCATGTCCAGAGGGCCTTTGCTGTCCTTGTGGGCCGCAGCCTTCCCAGCCAGCACGAAGCTGCTCAGGACTGCGTGCGGCTGCTGCAGGAAGAGGTCCAGCACCTCCAGGCAAGAGGCAATGCGCTGGGGCAGCGTGCCGCCCACAGCCGTGTCGCTGCTACCCGTCATGTTCAGCAAAATGCCCACGTCGCCAATGGCACCCCACTGCACGGCGAGGCCTGTGGCAAGGGTGTGGGGGTGGTAAGTGAGGGCTGTGGGTACAGGGTAGCACGGATGGGGTGGTGGCGGTGCTGGCAGGGCCCACCTGGGAGGCCATCGTGCCGGCGCTGCTCACAGATGCGCTCCATGGTGGAGTTGGCGAAGCCATAGTTGCTCTGGCCCATATTGCCACGCCCGCAGCTCACCGAGGAGAAGGCCACAAAGTAGTCCAGCTCAGGGCAGGATTCCCGGGTCACCCTGTGGATGCTCCCGTCATTCTCTGCCAGCTGTCATGCCCAGGCCCCCTCCTGCCCACACCTCCCCTGGGACGGGCCACAGAAGGTGACTGGTGTGCAGCCCAGGTTCCCTGGGTCTCTTAAGACCCCAGCAGAGGCCAGTGCAGGTTGGGGGCCTGACCCACCTGTCCAGGTTCAGGGTGCCGCTGTACTTGGGTCTGTTCACATCCTGGAACTGCTCTGGGGTCTGGTTCTCCAGCATGGCATCCCTTAAGACCTGGGGAGAGGCATCCTCAGCACCAGCTGTGGCTCCATCCCACCCTGCTGTTGTTGCCCCAGTCTTGGCTTTGGAGGGCACTGGCACAAGAACACTTCCCTTACCACGGCCAGGTTAAAGACGCCCCCGACCGGCCCGAGCTGCGAGGCCTCGGCAATGAGGGCACGAGCCCCCTCCAGTGAGCTGGCGTCTCGGGTAGACACCAGTACCTGGACGCCCTGGGTCCTCCACTTGCTGACCTGCTTGGCCTGGTAGCCTGCGGGACACAGGGTTTGGGGCTAGGAAGGGCAGGGAAAGGGAAGCAGCCCTCAGGAAGGATGGGCATCCCTCTCCCAGGCTAGCCCTCCCCACCCCCTCGCCTGCCCACCTGTGCGGATCCCAGAGCGAGAGGTCAAGACAAGCTTCTGGGCCCCTCGCAGCAGCAGCCACTCGGCCAGCTCGAGGCCAAAGCCGCCCAGGCCACCTGTGATGATGTAGGTCTTGTGGGGCGGACAGAGAGTCTTGGAGATGGCAACCATGGGGGCCGGCTGTGTTCCCTGCAGCCTGGACTCTTGTTCTTCCTCATGCACCTGTGGTCAAGCAGGAGCTGCTCAGATGCCCCACGAGGGCCAGAGCCGCTAGGCAGCTGGAGCCAGGGCATCCGGGTGCTCCCCTCACCTGGATGAGGACTTTGCCAATGTGCTTCCCCTGGGCCATGTAGCGGAAGGCATCCTCCACCCTGTCCTTGGGGAACACAGTGGACTTAAGGGGCTGCACCACCCCGTCGCGGATGCCAGCCTGCAGGAGGGCCGAGACCTCTTGCCACTGGGCGCTGTTTTCCTCTATGAGTGCATCCAGCAAGATCCCATGGAAGGTGACATTCTTCAGGAAGATGGCCATGCCTGGGCGGGGGGCCATACTCATCAGGGCAGCTGCCCAACCCTGGTGCCTGCCAGCCACCGCCCACCCCAGGTGCTGCCTGCCTCACCAAGCGGGTGGTTGTTGGAAAGATCAAATTTGCCGATTTCCAGGAAGCGGCCGTGCTGAGCCAGGCACCTCACACTGGCCTGTAGCTTCTCTTCCGCCAGGGAGTTGAGGACCAAATCAACACCTAGGCCGGGAGACAGGGCCTCAGGGTCACAATGCTGCTCCCAAGTCCCCACCCAGTGGGCTGAGTCTCCTGGGGTGGGGGGCTCAGGGCAGCACTCACCCCGCCCGCCTGTGTGCAGCATCACATGCTGTTCAAAAGATGTGTCCCTTGAGTTGGCGAAGCTGGTGTCGTCAAGCTGGGGGAACCTGGCCTGGAGGTAGGCCCGCTTCTCAGCTGAGCCTGCAGGGCAAGGTGCCGGGTGGGCTTCGGGCTAGGTGGGCCTCAGGGCTGGGGAACACAGGGAGGGGTGGGACCTTACCTACTGTGGTGAAGACACGGCAGCCCAGGCTGAGGGCGATGGCAATCGAGGCCTGGCCCACCCCGCCTGAGCCTGAGTGGATGAGCACCGTCTCTCCATGCTTTATGCGCCCCCGGGCCACAAGAGCATAGTAGGCAGTGCAGTAGACGACAGGCACAGAGGCCGCCTCCTCCAGGGTCCTGAGGACAAAGTGCCGGGTTAGCCAGGCCTGGCCACCCAACATCCTGCAGGGTTTCTACCTGCAGCCCAGCCTACTCACCAACTGGAGGGCACATCCCAGAGAAAGGTTGATGGCAGCAGGACAGAAGTGGCCAGGCCTTTAGAGGGTACCAGTGCCATCACACGCCGGCCTAGGGCGTCACGACCTGAGAACTCCATGCCCAGCAAGCAGTCCTGGTTAAGCGAGTTCCCTGGGAGCAGATAAAAGTGAGCCTGCTGGTGGTGCCACACTTCCCTTCCTTTCTCAGGAGGGGCTGCAGTGGCCCTGCCCCACCCCCCCCCAGGCCTCATCTTGGCTGGCACCTGGGATGGCATCAGGGGACAGCTTGCCCGTGGCCAGCATGATGTCTCGGAAGTTGAGTGAGGCATAGTACACAGTGCAGAGCTGCGTTTCTGGGCTGGTGGGCTGGGCGTACTTCAGCGGGGAGCAGACCCAGCGGATGGAAGAGAGGTCCCCGCGCGTGAGGATGCTCACGAAAGCATGCGCCGTCTGCTCCTTGGGCTTGTCTGTAGGGACAGAAGCAGGGCTGCCACGGGGTCCAGCTGGCCAGGGTTCCCACCCGCCTTAGCCTGGCAAGGACAGGCAGTGCTGTGGGCTCACCCTGCTCCAGGAAGAAATGGCGGAAGGCACCCCAGGCCCCATCACGGTACACATTCATCACCAGGTCGCCCTTTAGCACCTTCTGCAGCTCTGCAGAGCCAGGGTCCATCTTGGGGACACGAGACGTGCTGCTGAGGTTGGACAGCAGGATGCACCTGCGAGAAGCCAGAGGGGGTGAGGGGCTGGAGGGCAGGGGTGGGGAGGGACAGGAAGTGGCACAGCTCAGTGAGCACCCCTCCTACCGGATCCGGTGCCCACCGGGCTCTTTGCGGAGACAGTTCACCATGCCCACCACACCTGAGGTGGGGCAGCCCAGGGCCGTCAGCCACACAGGCCGGGGGGACGCCTCGGCCAGGATATCCTGCAGGGCAAGGGAGGGGTCAGCCACTGGGAGGGCTTCAGGTTGTGCTAGGGCAGGGCAGCCAGTTCCAGGGCCAGACCTTCAGAGAGTCCACCCATCGGAAGCTGCTGTCCTCTACGGGCAGGAAGATAGGGCTGTCCTGTGGGGCGGGCCGGCGGCACAAGAAGATTGCAGAGCCGTAGAATGACGTCTTCAGGCCCACGAGGTGGAGTGCGGTCTTCGAGAACAGACTCTCCCACTCATCCTAGGGGTGGGCAGGGAGTCAGCACCTGCCAGCTCACACTCCACTGGCCCCACCCCGCCCCACGTCCAGCAGCAGCACCTGGCTCAGGAGGCTGGGCCTACTCTGTGGCTCCGAGGTAAGGAAGGCCAGGGTCTCCCCGAGGGTGTGCCCTCTGAGAACGGTGTGCAGCAGCAGAAATCCGCCCTCCTTGAGGGCGGCTGCCATGTTAGCCAGGGCCAGGGTTGGGTCCCCCAGGGTGGCCACGGCATTGTTGCACACCAGGAGGTCTGCGGTACCCAGGCTGCTGGGGGCAGGGTCCGCAGGGTCCCACTGGCCCTGGGTAACCTCATGCTGGTGCAGCTTGTCCTGAGCGGCCTCCAGGGCCTGGGGGTGGCGGTCAGTGGCTGTGTAGTCCAGCTGCAGCATGGGGTGGGTGTTGAGCAGGGCTGGGATGCGGGAATACAGGTGACCGTCGCCAGCGAGCACCTGCAGCAGAGGAGCAGGTTCTTGTATCAGCTGCCACTGGGCAAGGTCCACACCTGGGGCTGTGTAAGTCTTGGGGTGGGGGCGTCACCTACTCCACAATCTACCCGTGGCTCCCCTGACTCCAGAGCCCAGGGCCTCCCAGGACGGCGGCATGGACTGGACAGACCACACGCATGAGCCAGCCGGGGCCTCTCCCCGGCCTGCCCTTCCTACAGATGCTGCCTCCTCCTACCTGGCTGCTGGGTGGGTTTATTCACAACCCCTGGGGAGATGCACGGCAGTCCAAGGACTGACAGCAGCCTCCCTGGGTCCTGTGGCTCTGCCTGGCACCCACCTCTACCACCTTCATCTTCAGGCGAGGCAGGTTCTCCAGGGCTGTGTCCAAGCAGGACTTGAGCGCAGGGGAGTTGAGGAGGCCACTGAGGAGGGGGTCCTCAGGCAGCAGAGCTCTCTCCTGGGCTAGTGCCTGCTGCAGGTTCCCATTTAGCTGCAGCTGACAGGCAGCTGCCAGCAGTCGGGGCAGACCCTGCTGCGGGGCTTCCTGGGGTACTTGGGTCCCGTCCAGCTCGGGCACCACCATCTTCAGCCCCTGCTGGGCTGCCTTGGTCTGCAGTGCCTGGGCCAGCCCTGGGGAGGGGAGATAGACTGTGCCCGAGTTGCCCGGCCACTGCCCAGGGCCCAGGACAAGCTGACAGCTGGAGGACCCAGGAACTAGCTGAGGGCAGGTGGCAGGGATGCCCCGCACACCCAGACTAGGGCGTGGCCCCATCATGGCAGATGGGGCCCTGAAGCCCCTTGCTGAGACTGGGACAGTTAGCAGCCATGAGGACCGTGGAGTAGGGAAGAAAGGTGGGTCTGGGGTCTGCATTGGAAAGGGGCTGCAGAGCGAGAAGGCAGCCTGGAGCTGGCGTCTTGGGAAGCCCAGACGTGGGTCTCACCCTTGCACAGCAGCAGCTCCTCCTGCAGGAGCGCGCTCTCGGACAGGCGCCCTGCTTCCATGTGGGGTGTGAAGCAGAACTTCTCCAGGGTGGGCATGGTGTTCTCCTGCTGTCGCCGTGGGGCCGACGTTGTGTGGAGCTGCAAGATGTGGATACCACCAGCCACTATTCTGCTCAGAGCGGAGCTCACCACAACGTCGACCACTGTGGAGACAGGCTGTTGAGCGAGGGCAGCACTGGGCAGGACGTGGGCATGTGAGGCAGGGGTGCGGCAGGACTACCTTGAGTCTCATCCTGCAGGGCATACACCTTCTGCAGGTGGGCGGTGGGGTCGATGTGCACGTCGGTGATGCGGGTGGGCAGGCGCAGGCTGCGCTGGCTCATGCCCAGGATGGTCATCTGCAGCATGGTGTCCAGGAAGGTCACCCAGTTGTCTCTCCAGAGCAGCCTGCCCTGTTTACCTGAGGGAGGGTCCTGGTCAGAGCCCTGGACTCTCCCCTCCGCCTCATGCTGCCAACCACAGCCATGGGGGTCAGGCCGCCGGCGGCCGTGCAATGATGGTGGGGTGTGCATGCCCACCTCTGAGGCAGGCCTCAAAGATGCCCTGGAAGTGGGGGCCGTAGTCATAGCCACGCAGCCGCAGCTCCTTGTATACATCCACTGAGGACAGGCCGGAAGTGGGCACAGGCTCCATGGGACCCAGGCCTTCTGGGTGGCTGAAGAGCTTGGGGTCGGGGTCCTCCCACTGGTACACTTTCCCTGGGGCAGGGGTGACAGGAGGGCCTGAGTACAGGACAGGCTGACTGAACTGACAGCCTCCATCCAGCCCACGGCGGGCAGCTCCACTCACCGCTCACTACCAGGCTGCCGTTGTGAGACACTTCAAACTCGTGGGCGGTCTCCAGCAACCGCACCTCCAGGGGCACAGTCCCTGTGGAGCAGCAGGGTCAGAGCTTGCCTGTGGCCCCCTCCAGCTGCCCCCGCCTGGCGGTGCCCTCACCTGTCCTGGGCAGGATGGTGGCCTGGTGCAGTGTCACACCCTCAAACACCACGGGTGTCTGCTCTAAGGGCAGGCTAAGGCTGCGAGCCAGCGTCTTCCAGACGAGGAACAGGTAGCCAGTGGCAGGAAAGAGCACACGGCCGTCGATACAGTGGTCCATCAGGTAGTGGTCAGGGGACTCGGGACTGGTGTCTGCAGGCAAAAACAAGCCTCAGTGCCCGCCCACCCCACGTCCAGTAAGGAAGGGTCCACCCACCTCTGGGCCCTCACCAATGTTGTAGACGGTGGCTGAGGAGGATCCTGAGCCATTTGGGAAATCCTCTGCGGCCGGCACATCCCAGGTCTGGCTGTGGTCCCACTTGATGTGAGGGGAGATGAGGGGGGTTCCTCGGGGTGCTGGGAACTCCACAGGTGGTAGTAAGGCATTAGGGTTGGCGTCAATGCTGGTGTGGGGAGAGGGAGGGGAGAGTAGCAGCAGCCATCTGGCCTGGGGGTGGGGTCCAGAGGCGAAGGGAGGGGAGGCCCACAGCCAGGGTGCCACCAAGGTACTTGGTTCAGCTACCTGGTTCCCAGAGGCCACCTACCCACACCGCTGCAACTCCCAGGGCTCAGCATGAAGGAAGACTCACCCTGCGAGGTGAAGCTTGCCAATATTGGTAAGGAAGAACTCAAGATTGTTCTTGTGGTCCCTCCGCATCAGGGGCACGATGGTGCAGCTGGGCTTCAGGCCCCGCTTCAGGACAGCCTGTAGGTAGGCAGAGGTTGGCGGCCTCCCTCCAACCTCTCCCTCGCTGCCCCCCACAGTGCCAGCCCACCCATGGCCCGGTACACACCTGCAGCAGGGCGTGGGGTGCAATTTCCACTACCACAGCGTGCTCAGGGATGTGGCGCAGAGCCTCCTGGAACAGCACCGGGCTCACCAGGTTGTTGACGTTGTATTCAGCCGAGAAGGTGTGGGCCAGGCTGCTCTGCCACTGGGCCTCAGGGATGGAAGTGCTGAGCCAGCGGGCAGAGCGCGGCTGTGGGGCCCGGATCACCTGCACACACGAGCAGGGTCAGCACAGAAGTGCACGTCCTTGACTCCTACGGGGCCCTGTGCACACCACAGGCACCCACCTTCTTGAGAGCCTGCAGCAGCGTGGGTGCGATGGCCTCCATGAAGTAGGAGTGGAAGGCTATGCCGCCCGTCTGTACCTCCTTGGCGAACACTCCCTCCTGCTTCAGCTGCTCCACAAACTCGCTCACCGCAGCCTGGGGCATCAGGGAGGGTGAGAGGGGTCCTGGCCTGGCTCTCCTGGTCGGGCACACACCCAGTTCTGTCCACCAAGCTCAGGTCGTGGAGCAGGGCAGGGAGAGGAGCCCACCCAAGAGGGCAGGGAGGGGTCTGGGGACAAGTGTGGCTCAGGCCTGGGCACCTCAGAACCTGAAAGGTACAGACTGAGGCCTCGCAGGGCCAGCTCATCCCTGCTGACTGCAGGCCCACCTGAGGTCCCGAGATGGTCACTGTGTCCTCAGAGTTGTGGCAGGCGGGCACGATGCCAGGGGGGCAGCGCTGTTTACACTCCTCCCAGGACAAGCCTGTGAACAGAGCTTGTCTCAGAGGGCAGCCTGAGCCCCCACCCACTGCTCCTTCTGACCAGAGAGGACGCAGTAGTAGGCACAGCCTGGAGCCAGGGGCGTTGGCCTTAATGACAGAGAGGACCTAATGACAGCCTCCAAGGGCCTTCCCAAGCCACTTTCACCCCTGCCGCATCTGCTTCCAGGCAGAGGTGTCATTATGGGGGTGACATCTGAGCCAGTAGGGACCACAGGGGCATGGGCCTCACCATCCTGCCCTAATAGGCTGAGTCCCACCCTTACAGGTGGGTGGCAGAGGAACAAGCTGAGACCAGCCAGTGTCCCGTAAATGGACCGTCAGAAAGACTACTGGCCCGGGCTGGGGCTGTGCATTCTGGGAACTTCTGCCAGCTGTCTAGGCAGCACAGCCTCCCTGAGGGGGGCATCCATCCCCTTTTGGAGGTGCCAGGAAAGAAGCCTCTTTCCAAGGGGTCCAGGGGTCTGTGGAGGAGTTGGGGGACACAGGTCGATGCCTACCCACAGCAGCCATGGTGCCTGAAGGGAGGCTGGCCTCCTTGACACATTGGCCTCTCCAGTAGGCTGCAAGCACAGCCTCCTCCTGGGAGACACAGCCATCGGCGTAGGCACAGGCCACTTCCCCCAGGGAGTGCCCGATGATCCCGTCGGGTCTAAGGCCCATGGAGGTTAGCAGGTCTAAGAGGGCAATCTGTGGACAGGGACAGGACATGTCACACCGGCCTCTGGGCCACCTCGCCCAGTCCTGCTGGTCTCCCAGGCCATCTGCCATCATGCCAGCCTCTCTAGGGTCCTCTGCTAGGCGTTAAGAGAAGCCCTCCCCTCCCCCAGGCCCCATGCCCATGAGTTGGACGGACCAGGACTGCTGCAGCCCCAGAGGCTCTGATGACAGGAATGCCCCAGGGCCCACCACCAGGAGGGTGCCCACCTGAATGGCAGTGAGGCTCACAACGGCGTGGACAACGTCGTCAAAGGTGTTTTCCTCTGTGCTCAGCAGCAGGTTGGACACTTTCAGTCCCAATGGCTTCAGGGCCTCGTCAGAGCGCAGGATGGAGTCACGGAAGCCATTCAGATGCATGAGGCTCACTCCCATCCCACACCACTGTGTGCCCATTCCTGTGCCAAAGAGTATCAGTGGCCTGGCCAGTGCCAACCTGCCCTTCACCATTCCAATAGAGGGACTGGATCTCGAGGGACCACTGAGGGCATGGGGGGGGGGGCTTACCTGAGCAAATGAACCAGAGTGGGCGCTTGCCCGAAGGCACCTGCTGCACTTCCTGGCCACCGCCCTCCACGCCCAGCATGGCATAACCCCTGAAGGGCATGGCTGACGGTGGGGTGGCTGCGATGTCGTTGAGCATGCTCACAAAGGCTAGGTCCTGGCTGTGCTGGCAACCCTGCTCCAGCAGGCTCTGCACTGCCTCTAGGGTCCGCCCGCTGGCCTGCAGCAGGCGAGGCAGGGAAGCATGGGGGGCAGGCGCAGGGGGCAGCCTCGTGTTGGGCTGGATGATGACGTGCACATTGGAGCCTCCAAAGCCGAAGGAGTTGATGCTCACATTGCCACCGCGAACAGGCAGGGGCCGGTCCACCACCTGCAGCCGCCCGTCAGTCAGGGCTGGGATCTCAGAGTTGGGGGTGTTGAAGTACAGGTTGGGGGCCCAGAGCCCATGCTCCAGGCATAGAAGAACCTGCAGCCAGAGTACATGCTGGTGGGCAGCTGAACCTGCAGGACTCAGCCACCCCCAGCCTATGCCTGCCACCACACAGGGGTGCTGCAGCTGCCTCAGCCTAGCACCACGCACTGCGGTGCTGGGCACAGAGCCGCCCTCTGGACCGTTTGGCTCACCAGGGTCCCTGTCACTTCCCAGCTGTGTGTGGACATCAGATCAATGGGCTGCAGGCTTGGACACAAGCTAGTCAACCAGGCCCCAAGCTGGAGGATTTTAGGTGCTGTAGACCACCATGCCCAGTTCCCATGGAGGGCCAGCTAACCAGTCAGGAAGTAGGGATGTATAGGTGGAGAGGGGCCCCAAATAAAATCTCCACTGATGAACCAAGAAGGTGGCTAAATAAGTGCCCACCTGCCTGGCCAGCTGTTTCCCTATCTCTGGCCCCCCGTCTGAGCTTTCTCTCTGGCTCAGCCCCAAGCGCAGCTCAGATCAGCAGGACATCTGACCGACACAGCATGGGGGCTCCTGGTGGCAAACCCGGCTTCCACTAGGCGAGATGGATGTGTGGTGGCCACTCTGCACGGCTGTCCAGGGCACAGGGATCTGTGCTGCTCCACCACTTACCTTAGCCAGAGCTGCAAGCCCTGAGGCAGGCTCTGGGTGCCCCATGTTGGACTTGGTGGACCCAATCAGCAGTGGGTCCTGGCGGGAGGCGCACAGGGCCCGAGCGATGCTGTTCAGCTCCTGGGGGTCGCCCACCTGCAGGGGATGTGGAGTCAGGGCTCCAGCCAGGGGCCCCTGCAGTGTGGGTGGGGTGGGGGCACAGGGCCTTCACCTTGGTGCCTGTGCCGTGGGCCTCAATGTACTCCAGAGACTCTGGCGCCAGCCCGGCCGGCAGGTACAGGGAGTGGAGGAGCTGTTCCTGGGCCTCTCCAGAGGGGAAGGTCACGCCTGCAGGAGTCAGGGCCGTGTCAGGCCTCAGAGCCCCTCCACCCCACCTGCGGCGGCCTGGTGCCACCCCACCATGCCCACCTTGTTCCTTGGAGCCATCTGTGTTGGTGCCAGCATTCAGGATAGTAGCATACACCCGCCGGGCCAGGGACTTCTTGGTCAACAAGACGGCCACCACAGCCTCTGAGCGGCAGTATCCATTCCCTAGGCCAGAGTGCACCTCAGTGGGGCTCGGCCCACCCGGGAGCACAGGTGGTGGGTGGGGTGCCTTGCTCAGCACTGTAAATTTGCTGCCTGCTCTTGGGAGGGGACCCCAGAGCTGCTGGGACCCTGCAGGGCGTCAGGTGGAGCTGCAACAAGCAGGCAGTGGGGAGGGGCCTTGCTCAGGTCCCCTGCTGCCCTCACCTGTTTCGTCGAAGGACTTGCACACGCCCTCGGGGCTGAGCATGCCCAGCTTCAGGAACTGCACTGAGGTGTTGGGCTTGAGCAACACATTGATGCCGCCCACGATGGCAGCTGGGCACTCCCCACTGCGGATGGCCTGGTAGGCCATCTGCAGTGCCATCAGGCTGGAGGAGCAGGCTGTGTCCAGGGCGATGCTGGGCCCTGTGGGCAGGGCACAGGAAGGTGTATGCCAGGCCCTGAGTATCTCACTGGCCCTGCCCTGATCCCAGTGGGCCCACACCCTTGGGGTGTCTGCTACTGTATGGGGGCCCCCTAGACCCAGGGCCAGGCTCGGCCACTCTGGTCCCCAGAGGACTGGGCAAAAAACTCACCTTTGAAGTCAAAGTAGAAGGAAATGCGGTTGGCCATCATGGCGCGCTGGCAGCCCACCATGCTGTAGCCCACGAGTGTCTCTGGGTCTCGGCTCAGGGCCTCCGAAGCCTCTGAGCCACTCACACCCACCCAGACACCGGTGTTCGTCCCTCGGAGTGAAGCTGGATTGATACCTGCAGAAGCAGGAGTCAGAACCAACGCTCCCACGTGGCTCTGCAGGTGGAGGCCCCAGCCCTGGGCCTGGCAGGCTTGGGCAGGAGGGGCTCTCACCCAGCAGGCCCCAAAGGGCATGGACAGTGGGGGGGTTCTACCAGGGCGCTGGGGCACAGGGGTGGGGGCGCTTGGAGCAGCCGGTCCAGGCAGGGCTGGGAAGTAAGAACCAGGACACAGGGACGGGGCATCCGGGATCAAGTGGGTCCGCACGGTCTAGGTCGGGTGGCGGCCAGAGGAAGGACAGAAGACACCACTGTCCCCAGGCAAATCCCTTGGCCCTTGGTGTCACTAGTGGGTCTGACGAGCCTGCTGGCCAATGAGCACCCCAGCTCCAAGGGCAGCCTGCCCCGGCATGGGCCCAGATAAGTAGATACAAGGAGACAAAGGCTGAATGTCCAGGCTAGGAAAAGAGATGACAGTGGACAGCCCCCCTGGGAGTTGTGCCCAAGGCCTCCGGGGGGGCCTAGGCAGCAAGAAAAGCCTGAGGCAAAGGCCTGCTCTACCACTGTGGAGGCGCCCAGTCTTGCCCCACCAGGCTGGCACTGGACCTCAGGGTAGGTACAAACGAACCACATCAGCTTTAATGGCAACTCTGGGCCAGCGTCTACTGACCAGAGGCTTGGGGAAAGACAGGGTGGCAGAGGGCAGGGTTATGAGGGACAAAAGCAGAGGAGGCCTGGGACAGTACTTCAGCCCTCTCCGAGCAGGGGCCCAGATCATGGCTACCCTGAGGCCTAGAATGGAGGGTGGATGTACAGTGGAGGCAGGCAGCAGAAGCCGAGCCACCCTGCCCTGGCCACCTGCTCTACTGTCAGTCCCGCCCTCACCCCAAGACCAAACATGGGTTGTGAGGAAACTGGGGCACCAGGGCATGCCTGGGACAGCGCCAGTGTGCAGTTGTGACTGCCAGGACCCTGCCTCCTGAGCTACTGGCCCCAGGTCAGGCCAGAATGAGGACAAGACCAGGGAGGCAGGGCCATGCCACACTCAACTTGTGAGGCCCTTAGAGCCTAAATATATTGTGGACATTGCATACTTTTCTTTCTTTTGCAACACAGGGGATGGAACCTAGGGCCTCAAGCACACTAGGCAACAGCTTTGCCAACAGGCTGGCCCCTGCCTGTCACTGAGACCCTGGAAACCGCCTGCTGGGTGACCAGCAGCTCTACTACAACCCACCTGCGTCCACAATGGCCTCGTAGGTGACTTCCAACAGCAGCCGGATCTGGGGGTCCATTGTGTGGGCCTGCTTGGGGTGGACCCCGAAGAAGGAGGCGTCGAACTTGGTTAGGTCCTTCAGCTTGCCACACCGCCGGGGCAGGCCATAGAGCCCTGTGGGACAAGGCAGGTATCTTCCTCCTGACAGAGGCGCCCATGGGCATCACAGGCCCCTGCAGCCCAGGTAGAATCTAGGAGGCTCCCTGGGAGGGGTAGATAGTGACCCTCACATAGGACTGGTGACCCTAGCCCGATCCCCAAGAAGGACCCCCTGCCAAAACACCCAGAACCCGGACAGAAGACCCTCTGAGGGGCCAGAGGCTTGCTGGGGCCCACCATGCTGACTCGCACCATCAGGTAGAGCTGCTCTGTGGGGCGAGAGAATCAAACCAGCCTCTCTGAGCACCTGGTACCCTGACTGCCAGCTCCAGGCACAGGCGGGAACAGTGCCGCCAAAAGGGTTCTTAGCTTGGCTACAGGATCTCAGCAAGGGAATGGGCAAAGCTGGCCCTTAGCCCCTCTGTGGTACTCACCTGCCTTCCATCGCCGGTCATCATCTGTGACCATGTCCACGCCACCAATGAGGTTGGCCCAGAACTCATGCAAGTTCTCTGACTCGGGCAGCTTCCCGGACATACCAGCAATCACTACCTCCTCCATGGCTCCTTTCTGCAGGGAGGCAGCACAGGCCCCACATGTGGTTAGAACCACCCCAACACACCCTATCCACAGTCTCAGCACCCATAACGTGGCCATGCTCACATGTCCAGCACAATAATTAGGGTGTTCAGGGGCTGGCTGGAGGCTCAGGGCAGGCCAAGTCTTGTGGGGCTCCCCTGAGGGTAGGGACTGGAAGCCAGGAGCTCCAGGTCCCGCCCCCCCCTCACTCAGTGGGCTAGGTGCTGGGGGCCTTAGCACTGGCCTGGCACCTCTGAGGCCTTGATGCGGGGTGACCCCGCAGTGTCGGCTGCCATACAATCTCTTGCTGCTGGGTGCTCCATCCCGGGCACAGAATGGACAGGGGCTCTGAGGAGCCGGCAGGGTGCAGAGACCCCCCCGGTCCCAGCAGAGGCGCCACCTCAGGCCACTGAGGGATTGTGCTGCTCTCTGTGCTCGGGGTGAAGGCCGCTCCCACTCAGGCCGGCCCAGATGCTGGGACGGGAAGGGACCCAGGCGACAGGCCTGAGCACTGTGGGTGCCAAAGCCTGGCAGGAGAAGGGTAAAGGTGACCCCGGCCGGTAGGACTCTTCCAGCAACCTGGGGCACCGGTCCTGCCAGATGGGGTGAGGCCGTGCCCAGGCTGAGGCGGCAGAGGGCTCGGGGCCCAAGTCCCCGAGGCACCTGCCCAGGAGCCCTGAACCGGCCCAGAGAGCTCAGGCCACGCGGCGCCGTGCTGCATGGAGGCTCCCTTGCCGCCCCAGGGCGAGGGGCGAGGCCCGGTCGGGCCGGCCCAGCCATTTCCGCCGAGCCCAGAGCCTCGTGCGCGCCCAGCGCCGCACCCCGGTCTTTCCCAGCCAGCGCCGGCGCCCGCGGTGGAGCCCCTGTAGGAGGAAGGCCCCGGCTGTCCCCAAGTCCCGCTTGCATCCACGCGGCCCGGCGCCCACGTGCTGGGGCCTCCCCTCGCGCCCCGATCCCGGAGGGCAGCGCCGAGACCGCGGGGCCCGGAGCGGGTAGCCTTTCTGGGCGCGCGGCCGGGAGTCGGCGCATGCCCGCCGAGCCCGAGAAGGCCGCCCGCAGGTGCGCTTCGGCCCGGGCCGGCCCCAGGGCCCCGCGGCGCCGCGTACCTGGACCAGGCAGCTGGCGGCGACGACGAGCGAGGAGCGCAGCTGGAGGAGCGAGGGGCGCCGCGGCGTCTCTCTGGCTCCCTCTAGGCCGCGCTGGCGCTATTTAAACCGCGGCCATCCCCGCGCGGCCACGCCACATGGGCTGACAGCTTGGCTGCGCCGCCCGGGCCAATGAGCGTCGGGGCTGCGCCCCAGGACCCGGCGCGCCGCCGCCGTGGGGTGATGCCCGCGCGCGCCGCCCCCCGTCCGCGTCCGCTTCCGCTCGAGTCGGAGCGCAGACTGCGGCCCCGAAGTCCTGGCGTCCACGGGCCACGTGGGCGCCGCGAGCCAGCGGTGCAAGATGGGGGCTCTTGGGCCACACTGAGGACTGTGCGGGGACCGTATGGGGTCACGCGGGGGACAACTCGAACGCCAGCGTCGGGTACGAGCCCGCGTCCCGGCACTCGCGCGGCCGTCGCGGCGCGCGCGGGGCTGGGGGCGTGGCCTGCTTCTCTGCCGCGGCCAATCGGACTTCGGGGTTCTACGCATTGGGCCAATGGCGGCGCGCGAGTGGGCGTTGCTAGGCGATAGGGTGATGGCCGGCGGCTGGCCGCGCGGCGCTGCGCAGGCCGCGGGAGACTGCGGTCGTTGACCCTGGCTTAGGGCGCAGAGAGCCGGGTTACTACCGGTCATCGCTGCGTGGCCGCCGGTGCTCCTGGGTGCGGCCACCCGGGGAACGGGGGATGCGGACAGCGCATCTCAGAGCCGGCGCAGGAGCGGGGCGCGGCGTTACGCCGGACCCCAGGCCGGGGTGATGAGAACAAAGAAGCCGCTGCTGCCTCCTACGGAGGCCCCGAGATTCCAGCGCCCTTTCTCTTCCTTCCTCCCTCCCTCGTGATTCCTCTGCTCAAAGGGTTATTGAACTTTCGGGGAAAAAAGTCCAAACCAAAACTGGCCACCCAAAGAACCAGATAGGCCCCTGTGTTGAGGTTCACCTGAGAGTCCAGGAAGGCGGTCCTCAGGTCCTTGGCCTCCTACCTGCAGGCCCGGGTCACTGAGGAAGAGACTCTTCTCGCGAAGCGAGCAGACCTGGGAGGCACAGCCGTCTTGGCCGACTGCATTTCCTGCTCCAACCACCCAGTGTCCCAGGGACATTCCAAGCCTGGCTGGCTGACCCCTTCCCGTGGGTCTCTGAGGGTTTGACTGGCATTCCAGACCCTGCACACTTCTCAAGGCAGTGCTGCCCCTGGGCGGTCAGTGGTCAGTGGGGCTCTAATCTCTGCACCCTTGGGCTCAGGTGATGGGCTGAATCCAGAATCTGGACCTGTCCAGAGGATAGCAGCTTGGGGCTCAATCTGAGGCTCTGAAGGGGAGCATTTCTGTGCTTTCTCAGGCTCAGGCAGTCACAGGGCCAGGCCTCACTTCAGAAACACGTGCCCTAAAGGGTAGCAAGGGCCCCCTCCCCTGCAAGACATCTAAGAGGACAGCAGCTTGCTTCCAGGAGCATCAGGAAGGCCTGTCATTGCCCTGTGTGCCCAGGTGGTGCATGTTATAGGACACTGTGGTCGCCCTTTGCATATTCACCTGGAATAAATGGATGAAACCAGTTATAGGAACACACAGGGTGGTGCAAGAGAGATTTACAAAGCGATAAGAGGTGGGCCTGTGATTTCTCAGCCTGCATCAGGGACCCCGCTGCTGGTGTGGGGTCTCCCTGTGACATCTGCCTGGCCCACACACCTGTGAGCCAGCAGGCAGATGTCATCATCCGTCTTCTACCTAGATTCCAAGTTAGGATCCGGGCAGCCCCCATCCCATGGTTCTCCCAGAGCAGTTGTCTGTCGGGTTCAAAAAGGGGAAAACGCTGCTGGAGGGAGGGCACTCAGCAAGGTTGAGATCAAAACCCTCCCTGGTCTCTGCTGTGGTTCAGATGTTGGGGAAGAAAAGGCCAAGCAAGGGCTCTGGAAAAGCAAAAAGGGCTCTGGAAAAGTAGGCGTAGGACAAGCCCACAAAACAGTGTCCTTATGGCCAATGGAGCACATCTGTGGGAGTGTGGTGTGAGGCAGGGTGAGCCTTGTGATGCAGTTTGCTAGTAGGGCAGTGTGGGTGTGTTCTTGTGGCACTTGAAGTGACAGTGCGCCCATATGTTTCATCCTGGCATATATCCTGCCCTGGGCACCCAGGTAGCAAAATGCTTTACTATTGTCCTTCGTGGGGGATGAGCATGGAAGGCACTGTGGTGACCTGTTCTCCTGAGGTGACTTCCACCCACCAGCACTCAGCAAACACCACAACATGCCAAAGACAGAGCCAGGGGCACCTGGACAGGGCCACCTGGGGGCCTGGTTCTCAGTGGGGTCCCTCATAAGGCACTGTGTGGGACACACTTTGCAGGTGGGCATTCTGCTCTCCATGCCACCAGGCTCTGGGGAAGGCCACTGTTGTGACACAGCCAGTGTATGAGTGGCCGTGGGCAGTGACCCAGGCAGGTGGCAGAGGTCAGGCCACGATCTGGCATGCAGACCTGACATGGCATTCCCAAGTAGGACAAACAGACAATGTGGCCAGCAAATGTGGCAGGGAGGTTTTAATGGCTCTGTGGTCCCCCAGGGAGGCTGTCTCAGTAGCATCCAGGAGCCTGCCTTGCAGCTCTCAGTACCCCCTGTATGCCACGTGTGCACCCACCCTTGACATGGAGGGAAAAGCACAGTCTCAAATCCTGGCCCCACTGTGTCATGGGGCCAAAGAAATCAGTCCTTCTTGTTGTAGTTGCGGATCCGGGGGCGCGGCTGGCAGCTTTTAAGTCTTACAGGATGAGAGGTGGAGGATCTGGTGGACCTGGTCCTTGACTGTGCTGCCATCTTCATCCCCTCAATGGCCAAGGTCTCCTGAAATGGCATACTACCAGGGCTCCTGTCAGCCTCCTGGTGTCTGTGGGCTGCTGGAGGTGCTGGGGACTCTGCAGAAGAGGACATACAGGGCACTGTCAGGAGCACAGAAAGGGGCAGTCATGGGCCCACAGAGCTGGGGTCCTAGGTGTGCATGGCTCTGGGACCTGGACCCTTTGCCCTGGCTTTCTGCATGGGAGCTGCTGCATGGCCTTGCTTGAGGGCAGCTGCTATGTTGGGATCCTGGCTGGGGCTGGGCACAGCCCATCTGTGTGGATGTGAGGTCCACAGATGCCCCACGCCTCTACGGGACACTAGGACCCCTGGCTCTGAAACTGCCCTGCCTGCTGCCTCCCCATGGGCCTGAAAAAAGGTGGCTGAGGCAGGAGGATGTTAAGTTCCAGCCCAGCTTGGGCAACCTTGGACTTGGAATCCCGAGATCCTGCCTCAAAATAAAAACTAAAAGACAAAATGGCTGGGGATGCAGCTCATCCCTTCACCCGGAGGATGAATGCCCTGGCTTCACCCCCAGTGTTAAAAACCAATCAATCAGGCCGGTGAGACGGCTCAGCGGCTTAAGCGCCTGCCTTGCAAGCGCGAGGGCCCGAGTTCGACTCCCGGATCCCACATACGAAAAAGGGGCCGGTGATATCGCTCAGCGGCACGGGTGCCTGTTGGCGCGTGAGGTCCTGAGGTCGTCCCCCCGGTACCCACAAAAAAAAAAAAAAAAAAAAAAAAAAAAACCAATCAATCGGGCCGGTGAGATGGCTAAGTGGCATAAGCGCCTGCCTGGCAAGCGCGAGGTCCTGAGTTCAACTCCTGGTACCCACATACAAAGAAAGGGCCGGTGATATCGCTCAGTGGCATGGGCGCCTGCTGGCGCACAAGGTCCTGAGGTCGACCCCTGGTACCCACAGAAAAAAAAAATCAATCAATCAATCAATCAATCAATCCTTGGGAAAGTGTAGTTCAGAACCAGCCTGAAGGGGGTCTTTGAACTTTCATAGGACCAGACGCCTCCACTCAGCTGTCACACACAAGGCACATTTGAGGATGACATGCACAGTCCGTCCAGTGTCTACTGAGTCTACCTCTCCTCACGGACTGATGCTGCCACCCAGGGAAGGATCTGGAGGCCCTGGGATGTGCTGTGTGTGGCCAGAATGGGCACTGGACGGGGGCAACCTGGGCAGTGGTCAGCAGCAGCCACCCAGCCTCAAGCTGCCCAGGCCCAGGATGGGAGGAGCCCACTGGGTCTTGGGTTCTGTGCTCTGGGACACTCTGCTTGCACCCGTCTCCATCCTGGGCCGCTAAAGCTTTGCTGTCCTGTGGGGACCTTTTAGGACACTGGCCTTCCTCACCCTGCAGGCTGGTCGGGTTACACTCAGACTCTGTGCTCCTCTGCCTCAGGCGCCTGCTGGGGTAGGTGGGGGGTGCTTAGATGCCCCTGCCCACTGCCCCAGGCAGTCCCTCGCCCTGTCCTGACCTCCGGTCAGGGTGTCCTCAGACCGGATTCCTCTTTGACCAGGTCCTGATGTCACCACATTGGGGATCACCTCAAACACAAGGCCCTGGCTGTCCTCTGCATGACACAGGGACCCCATCGGCTTTACCTGCTTTAATCCTTGTGACGTAAGGCCTGGGGTTTTTTGAAAAAGTAGGGTTTAGGGAGAAGGGCTAGCCAGGCCCACAAGATCCTCTGTTGGAGGCCAGCTGACCCTGAGGGAGAGGCCTTGTACTACTCATCTGGGACAGGAAGAGGCAAGGGCAGGGAAGCTCAAGGCCAGGCAGGGTGGCTTCTGGGCAGCCCCCACAGCTGAGCTCACACCTCCAGAGCAGGCCCAACACAGCTGAGCTGCAGGCGGCTCTGGCAGGGGCTGAGGAACCTAGAACGCCCTGCTTTGTAGCCTCTAGTTTCTTTTGGGCTTTTCCCTGCAGCACCCTTAGACAAAGCTCCTGGGCTGCAGGGCAGGTGGCCTTGAGGAACAGAGCTGGACGTGTCGGGCCCGTCTGCTGGCCTGACCCTGTGCCCAGGGGTGCCCACCAGGTGCCGGTGTGAGGGCCAACCCTGCCTCGGCCAGCTGGCCTGTCTCCTCACCACCCGTGCTGCCTGCTGACCAGGCCCTGGGGAAATGATGTGGATGCACACCTTGCTGATGACAGGCCTGCACGCTGCCTCCTGCTGTCTGCTTGTTTTGCTGTCTCCGGGCCAGGGAGATATTTAAGGTCTTGGAGCTCCAGACTAAGGGACAGGGATAGAACTTGGTGGTCCCTCTTAGGCTGGAGCTCCTCCAGGGTCTCTCAGGTTGGGTGAGTCCGCAGTGAGATGGTCCCTGCCTCTTCCTTGGGCTAGACATCTTACGGCCCCTTGGAGAAGAGCTGGTCACATCCAGATGGAGGTGGACCCGACTCCTGGTCTCCCTTTGGGACGCTAAGAGCTCTCTGTTCACTGACAGGCAGTGCTGGGGTCCAGCTTTCTGGCCCTCAGTGGTATCTCCTGCCCCAGAGCTGTGTCTGGGCCCCAGGGCCGTTGCCCAAGCCTTGTGCCTCCAGGGAGTGGCATGAGTGCCAGCCAGGTAACACTGGGTAAAGGCTGTCTGGGGTGTGAGGGCTCCAGGAAGGGCTGATAGCAGTGTTGCCTGCCTCGGGGCTGGGGGGCGAGGCAACTGTGAACTCAGTTTAAACCGTGGCCCTGGGCACAAATGACAAAGGCCTGTTGAGCTCACTGTGGCTTCAGTTGGTCCAATCTGCCCTGTCTCTCTGGGTCAGCTGCCCCCTCCTCCCAGACAGCCTGCTCCCTGGGACCCTCCTCACTCACACCCAAGTTCAGCATTCCTCTAGTGAGGAGGTCTTCTGGCAGCTCATCTGAGCCTTTAAAAAAATTTTTTTTAAATTTTATTAAAAGATTTTTTTAAATTAGCAGTACTGGGGATTGAAAACAGGGCCTTTGCACCGAGCTATGCCCCCAGCCCTTTTTTCCATGTTTTAAATTTTGAGATGGGGTCTTACTAAGTTGCTGAATTGTCCAGACTGGATTTGAACTTATGATCCTCCTGACCCAGCCTCTTAGAGTGCGGGATTACAGGCATCGGCCACCACACGTGGTGAGAACCACCTTTTGTCATTTATTCATTCATTTAGGTTTTCTGAGAAAGACAGGGTCTCGCTATGTAGTTCAGGCTGGCCTTAAACTCACTATGTAGCCCAGGCTGGCCTTGAACTCATGGCAATCCTCTTGACTCAGCAATCTAAGTGATGGCATTATAGGCATGCGCCACCATGCTCAGCTTTGAACCACCTTTTTATTAGTGCTTATAAGTTCAATTATATTACACTCTCTACCCTTCGAACCTTCCAAGGCTTCCTTCCCCTACTGTATAGCCCAAGCCTAGCATGGCCCAAATGGTCAATGTGGACAGTGGACATGATCTTGTCCTACAGCCCCGGCCCTGAGTTTCCAAAAGTTGCAAGCTCCCCGGGACCCCATACCGGAGGTATTCACACAATGATGGCCTGCACCCCACCATCCCTGCATCAACACCCCCTGCCCGACACTGCCTCCCGAAGAAGCCCCGACGGAGGGAGCTGGGCTGCATTCCTGGGCCTACTGTGCTCACCTCATGTGCAGCAAGCGTTTGGCGGCCTGGGCTGGGCAGCTGAGGCAGGAGCACCTGAGGGTGTCAAGGGCAGAAAATGCCTCCGTCCCCAGCTCTGCAATGACCTCACCTGACTCTCCCTCTGCCTGGGGTGGCTGGGCAGCGGCAGGACCTGGGCTGTGGGGAGAATGCGGGGCCCTCGGCCCTGGGCAGCAGCCAGCCCCTGGACCCCTGTGGCAAGCAAAGGCGCCAGGCTGGAAGCTGGTCTCCCAGTGCTGGACTCTGCACCAGGTGTGTGCAGGGCTGTTCAGACAGCATCTAGGGTGGCAGCAGAGAGCCCTGGTCGCTTCTAGATACAACCCATGAACGAGGGACTGCCACAGCGTCTGCCTGCTGGCCTGTGGCTGCCAGAACTCACCAAATATCTGGGCCCACAGAGAAGCAGGCCTAGGCTGGCTGGGGCAGTCAGGACTTGGGGATGGCTAGGCTGTGGCATCAAGGGTGACTCTGCCTCTCAGCTGAGGACAGCTGTGACAGGGGTGACACACGTTCTCCTGAGCTGCCCGACTTGCTCCAGACACTGTGGGCCACAGCCAGGCCACAGGCCTCCTCTGAGATTACCCTCCAGAGGTCTGGCTGCTGACCCTTCGGACCCCGCAGGCTGGCCCTGCTCCCCTGGAGGGAGAGTCAGGGGGACAACATGCTTATGGCACATGCAGGGTGGCTGCGGACTGCAACTGGGCAGCAGGCCTGGGTCAGCGAGGCCAGGGAATGTAGCCAGGGAACGTGGCCAGTGCTGGAGGACTGGGAAAAGCCTACTGTGCTGGGAGTAGGGCTCACAGCTCTCCACACCTGTCTGCTGCCTCCGGTCCAGCATCAGCCTCAGGTGGTGAGGGGCAGGAGACCACAGGGACTCGAGGTGCGCAAGAGCTCCAGGCAGATGAGAGGGCGTGGTGTGGCGTGGCGTGGCGAGACCAGCTCCAGCCCAGCCTGGCACTGGGGACAGTGCGGGCCTGCAGGGAGGAGAGGATCTGCCTGGCAGTGGGGAGGCTGGATGCTGGCCTGGTGGGAGTGCACATGCCCGAGGCCATGCTCCCCCTGGCTTGGTGAGACACAGACAGGCTGCCTGGAGATGGGCTCCTGTGGGAGGCCACCCTCCTGCCCTGGCTGCTCAGGACAGACGCTTCTGGAACAGGCTCTTCTACATGGACGAAGTTCGTGGTGGAAAATGCATCATTGCCCCAGGGTGGCTGTGCTGTTCCTGGGAAAGGCCCAGTCTCCATCCCTACCCTCCTCCCTGGTTCCTGTCCACAGGACGTGGGGGCACACAATGTCTCTCCCCACCCTGTGGACACAGGCACCCTACGTGGGCATCTCGCTGTTCTCGCACGTCTGCAAGGTCCCCTGCTCCTCTGTGAGGTGGTTCAGCACCCCCATGGTATCTTCCACTTGCAGGTGGATGGTTACTGGCTCATCCACCCTCCCTCCCTCCTTCCATCCCTCCCTTCTTTCCTGCTTTTTTTCTTTCTTTCCCTCCCTCCCTCTCATCCTTTTTTTTGCAGTATTGGGGATTGAACCCAGGGCCTTTGCACTGAGTTACATTCTCAACCCCTTTATTTGAGACAGTCCCACTAAGTTGCTAAATTACACAGGCTGGGATTACAGGCATGCGCCACTGTGCCTGGCTGGGCTATTTTCACTAATGTCAATGGGGCCACAGGTATGCATGGCAGAACCTTCAATCCATAAGAGCTAGACATACAATGTCCAAAACATCTCCCACTGTCCTTCCGAAGTTCCCAAACCAAACCCTCCCGCCTCATTGAGCACGAGCTCTCTCAGGGCAGTAGCCTGTGGATGTGGCCTCCAGCCTGACTCACCTGTCCTGAGATGTACTCGGGACAGCCAGTATCACCTCACTCTGTCACCAAAGAGTACGATGTGTTACTGAAGAACGACTCCGGCACGCACAGGAGCCAGTTCCCACTTCTGACGGGAGGAGAGGCCTGGGCCTGCTCAGCAGGTGTGTGTGGGTGTGTAAGCGAGTGTGACACTCTGCCGCAGCTGCTATGCTGCTTTAGGTAGACGGCAGGTTTAGAGGGCAATGACGGGGGCAGGATTTAGGTGAGGCTGAACTCCACCCAGAGCCCTTCTATATACATCTTCCTCCAGATGTACTGCTGAACTGCATCAAAGACGAGCCTCCAGATACCCAGGACACACAGCACAGGGCTTCTGGGCCATGCTCAAAACCCTCCCGAAGCCGGGAGTGGTGGTGCACACCTGTAATCACAGAACTCGGGAGGCTGAGGCAGGAGGATTGCTGTGAGTTTGAGGCCAGCCTGGGCGATGTAGTGAGTTCAAGGCCAGCCTGGACTACACAACAAGACTCTGTTTCGAAACACCCTTGTGCAGCAAGTGCTGAAATTGGGAGAGAGATGGAATTGGAGAGAGGGGTCAAAAGAGCACAGGTTATGACAGCCACCACGGGGCTCCAGACACTGCCCTGCAGTGTGAGGAGGCTGGGGCCTCTGTGGACTTGGGCTGAGCCAGGGGACATGACAACAGGACAAAGTTAAAATATTGCACAACAGCAGGAGAAAGCTTTTCTTCCAGGGAAAGTCAAGAATGTAGCAAAATGAAACAAACGGGAAATAATTCGGGAGAGTTAAGTTCTAATACATAAGAATTCAATAGATAACAGTTAAACTCACTAATAAAAAACTTAAGACCAGAAAAACAGAACAAACAGCTGGGCATGGGAGGTGCTATTTACAATCCCACCTACTCCTGAGGGTTAAGGCAGTTGAGGTAGGAGGGTCTCAAATTCAAGGCCAGCCTGGGCAATTAATTTTTTATTATTTTATTATTATTATTATTACTATCATTATTGAGACGAGGTCTCGCTATTTGGTTCAGGTTAGCTTTGAACTCACTATATAGCTCAGGCTGGTGTCAAACTGGCAGCGATCCTCCTACCTCAGCCTCCTGAGTGCTGGGATTATAGGCATGCACCACCACACTTGGTCAGCCTTGGCAATTCAGCAACTTAGCAAACTGTGTCTCAAAATTTAAAAAAAAAAAGGGCCAGGGATGTAGCCCAGTGCCAAGGTTCAATCCCTAAGAATAAAAACAAACAACAGAAAAACTGAAAATGAGAAAACAAAAACCAATCAGGCAATAAAAGGTCCTAAGAGGCAAGAACTCTGCATTTTTGAGGTCTAGCTTCAGAATGCATCATGTGGCAAGCAACAGTGCTATAGGGAAGGAGTGGCTGTTGTGGGACCAGGGTTGAAGGCCCCAACTTTCCTGAGGACCACTGTCCAGCCGGGCCACAAGCAGAGGGCACAGAGCCTCCGGGACAAGTCCCTTGAGCCATCTGACCTGCAGGAGGAGGCAGGACACTTCCTTTTCCAGCAAGCAGACCTTGTCCAGCGTCAGATGCCACAGGTCAGGCCCGGAACAAGTGTCAACTCACAGCAAGCGCAAGGACACTAGCACCGGTGCCCGAGTCACCTCTGCTTTGGAACTGCCCTTCGGATTAGGGTTGCCCTGAATTATGAGCACTTCTTGGTCACATCCGGAAATGCTAGTGGTGAAAGGCTGAGACGGCTCCAGTGTGGGAAGTTGCAGAAAAGCAATAGGACGAACTGAAGGAAGCAGAACTGGAAAAGCCGCAGAGCTAATGCTGAGGTCCAGGAAAGGGAGCCTCAAGAATGAGCAGTGCTGGGCCGGTGAGATGGCTCAGCGGCGTAAGCGCCTGCCTTGCAAGCGCGAGGGCCCGAGTTCGACTCCCGGAACCCACATACGAAAAAAGGGGCCGGTGATATCGCTCAGTGGCACGGGTGCCTGTTGGCCCGTGAGGTCCTGAGGTCGTCCCCCTGGTACCCACAAAAAAAAAAAAAAAAAAAAAAAAAAAGAATGAGCAGTGCACAAGATGCGCGGAACCCAGATAGCTCCTGAAGAAGTGAAGGAAGTCTGGCCTCTGCCAAAACCTTCAGGAGAAAGGGAGCGCGAATGGGTGCCCCGGGGGAGATAAGTGGGCAACAGAAGACGGCAAAGTGAACATGATAAAGAGCAATTCAAGCTGGGTGCCCTAGCACAAGCCTGTAATCCCAGCTACTTGGGAGGCTGAAGTGGGAGGATAACTTTGAGGCCAGCCTGGGCTATGTAGCGAGAACCTTTTTGTTATTGTTTTTTTGGAGACAGGGTCTTACTGTGTAGTTCAGGCTGTCCTTGAACTCAATATGTAGCCCAGGCTGGCCTCGAACTCCCAGGAATCCATCCTCCTGCCTCAGCCTCCCAGGTACTAAGATTACAGGCCTGTGCTACCACACCTGCCGTCATGTAATGATGCAGGAAACTTGAATGGCAATCAAACAGAATCCCCTAGAGAACACGGGCCAAGTGGCTGCGTAGAGGCTTCTACTGAATCTTCAAGTAAACCATGTTTTTAAGGAACAGTTGGTCCCAATCTTACTTAAAAGATTCAGCAAAGTAGAAAAAGTGAAAGTTGCCCAGTTCATTTTATGAAGTTGTCTTCTTTTCCAAACCAGGTAATAGCACAAGAAAATTATAGGGCTATTCAACTTAGAGATGCACCTGCCTGTCTGTAAAACATAAGCAAATCAAATACAATTAGTATTCAAAAAACACACCCTTATCACATGATGTTCACCTGGCACTGTGGCCTGGTCCAGCAGTGGGTCTGCCCGTGTCTCCTCATCTACTGTTTCATGAAAAGAAGAAATAGTGTGTGATCTTTCCAACACAGAGCAATACCGGATGAGGTTTACACCTGCCTATGAGGAAAATCCTTGGTAATAATGTTTTCTTTTTCTTTTTTCTTTTTGGTGCAGGGGATGGGCCAGGGGCTTGTGCACGCTAAGCACATGCTCCGCCACTGTGCTGCATGCCGGCCAAGAGGATTTCTTCACTTGATAAAGGTCCCACTGACAGAGCACACAGCAGTCATCCCAGCGAGTGGAGACACTCCAGCCTCATCTCCTGCGAGTCAGGGAACGAGCCAGGACAGCCACTGTCTCCCCTCCTGTTGCCATGGTTCTAGGGGTGCAGGCCAATCCTGTGAGCGAAAAGGAGTATGAAGAGAAGCAGAGGATGGCGGAGAAGCAGCGGACAGAAGACGGTGTGATCATCTGCTCAGTGCGTGAGAGAATCGCAGCTACGATGTACATGGGACCCTGAAAGGTGGGCAGATCTGTCTGTAAACTCCAGAGCATTGCATTTCTCTATGGAAGCTGTGATGCTCTAGTCAATACCTTAAAAATTTTGGAAACAGCCAGACAACTCTAAGCCAGCCCGCGGCCCATTTCACAAATAAAGTTTTATTTAAAGGAACAAAGCACCCCCCCCCCGAGAGTGTCTAGGCCAAGTTGGGGACATTGGGTTTCTGCTGCTGCTTCTGCCACCAACCAGTCCCTCAGCAGAGGACGGCCCGGTCCACTCCTCACAGAGGGTGTGGCATTGGCCAAGTCCTCCAGACACCAAACAGCCTCATGAATCCAGAAAACAGAAGTGGGTTGTTTACACACTTTTTCTTTTTAAGTTGAGGGACTGTATCTTCAACCAAAACCTCGGGCAGGGCGTGGTGAGCCACGCCTGTAACCCTGGCTCCCTGAGAGGCTGAGGCAGAAGGATGTAGGGTTTGAGGCCAGGGTCCACACATGGAGACCCTGTATCAGAAAAAACCCAAAATGCTGGATGAGGTGGTGCCCGCCTGTAATCCCAGCACTTCTGGAAGCTGAGGCAGGAGAACTGCAAGTTCAAGCCAAGACTGTCTCAAAATTTTAAAAAGTGGAAAAAGAGGCTGGGATTGTAGCCCAGTGGTAGAGCATCCCTGAGTTTGATCCTCAGTAGCACAAAAACAAAAACGAAAACAAAAAAAAGGCTGAGCAGGCCTAGACAGGAGAGCAGGGCAGCAGCCGTCCCGCCTCCCCTCCCCAGGGTTCCGCAGCTGCTAGGGCTCCTGGGGAGACAGGCACTGCAGTAATGACCTCCCAGGTGTCCTTAAGTGCCACAGAGGAGAATAATTAAGAAGCCTCCAGCGACTTGATGGGAATCCCAAGCATTTGCAAAAATCTGTGGCACCCGCACACTGTCCGTGGCCACTGCCTTCCCTGCACTGGTTCCTCTTGATTTTGCTGTGACAAACGTGGACCTCCTTCTACAGCAGTGGTGGCGAACCTATGGCACTTGTGCTGCAGTGGGCTGTTTGTTATCACTGAAAGTTCTAAAACGTTTGCCATCATTGCTGTAGAGACTGTGAGCACAAGGGTGAGTCTGGGGCAGCCCCGTGTGCCTGTCTGCTGCCAGGAAAGTTTCCTGGTGCTGGGTTGCTCCTGCCAGTGTTTGGGTATTGCCAACAATCTGCCTTTTTATCCCTAGCCATTTTTAAACTGGGCATGGTGGCACACACCTGTAATTCCAGTTCTCTGGGAGGCTGAGGCAGGAGGATTGCCAACTCCAACCAAGCCTGAGCAGTGCAGCCATTTTAGCCAGACGCAGACCGTTTCTGACCATCAGCAGTCTGACTCACTGTTTTTTTTTTTTTTTCTGTGGGTACCGGGGGTCGACCTCAGGACCTTGTGCACCAGCAGGTGCCCATGCTGCTGAGTGATATCACCGGCCCTTTTTTCGTATGTGGGTACTGGGAGTTGAACTCAGGACCTCGCGCCTGCCAGGCAGGCGCTTATGCCGCTGAGCTATCTCACCGGCCCCGGGTTTTTTGTTTTTTGAGACAGGGTCTTGCTATGCAGTGCAGGCTGGCTTTGAACTCACCATGTAGCCTACCTAGGCTGGCCTGAAATTTGAGGAGATCCTCCTGCTTCAGCCTCCTGAGTGCTGGGATTACAGGTGTGCACCACCATGCCCAGTGCCTATCATCTTTGCATAGGATCCTTAGCAAGGGCCTCCCTTTTGTTTCTGATGTTCAAGGCAGAAAACAGCTTATTTTCTTAGTTTATGAGTGAGGCAGCTAGTGAGGGGAAGGGCCCGAGATAGGGTGGGTGACCGGCCACATGGGAAGAATTAGAATCAGAACAGTCACTGAACTAGGACTTCTTTCTCCCAACCAGGAATGCAGCCCCTCCCTACCAAGCCCCTGAGTTCTGAGAAATTTAAAATCCAAAGTAACGTTTGTTTGTTTTTTTCTCTGAAGTCCCAGTTTCCAGTAAACCCTACATTTTGTTAGAAGCCTGAGTCTTGATTGGTCCACAGAGACACCCATTGTAGTGGCCACAAAACGACTATGCAATTCCCGTGCCTGCTTCTCTGTACGGAGCTCGGGTCCAGGGGCAGTGCGGCCACCCATTTGGGCCCTCGCAGAAGCCCAGGAGCTGTTCTTCTTTCCACTCAACTCCCCTACCCCCCTCTTCGGCTCACGGCTTCATCCCAGCATCTGCTGAACCTTGAGCTTGGTATCCGTGGTAATAATAACATAGCACATCTATCTTGTCATGGGTCAGCTTTTTTTTGGATTATTTATTATGTTGTAGTACCAGGGACTGAACCCAGGGCCTTCACACTGAGCTACATCCTCAACCCTTTTGTAATTTTTGAGACAGGGTTTCGCTAAGACAGTCTGCCTCAGCCTCATAAAATGCTGCAATTACAGATGTGCCACCAAATCTGGCTGATAAACTGATAAGCTGGCTGATGTTTACCTTTTCAGGTTTTCGGTTTGATGTTTATCTTGAACTAGCTGGATGTATCAGTCTTTTTGACTTTTTTTCATTGACTCAGCTTCCAATTCCATTGTTCTCCCGTATTATTTTTCTTATTTAATTCTTAAATCTTTGGGTTTAATTTCTTATTTTTCTGACTCCTTAAAGTCGAAGTGTGGATTACTGATTTCATTTACTTATTCTGAGTCAGGGTCTCACTATGCTGTTCAGGTTGGCCTTGAATTTATTATGTAACACAGGCTGGCTTCGAACTCGAAGTGATCCTCCCACCTCAGCCTCCCAAATGCTGGGATTACAGGCGTTCGCTACCATGTCCGGCCTATTAGAAGTATTTTATTTAGAAAATATTTGGAGCTTTTTCTAGAATCTTTGTTACTGATTTCTAATTAAATTCCTCTGTAGTCAGGAAACAAATTTCAGTTCTTTAAATTGACTAAGCAGGGCCTGGTGGGGCACACCTGTAGTCCCAGTACTGGGGGTGGGGGAGGGAGGCTGAGGCAGGAGGATCGCTGTGAGTTTGAGGTCAGCCTGGGGTACACAGTGAATTCAAGACAGCCTGAAATGCACAGCAAGACCCTGTCTCAAAAAAAAAAAAAAAAAAAAAAGACTGAGATCCGCGTCCTGGCCAGCACAATGTCTCTTAGGGAAGCTCTTGGGCACTGGAGGAAAGTGTGGCTAGTCAGGTCTGCGTGGCTCAACGTGGCTAAGGATGAAGTCACAATGTGGTTTGCCCATCCTAATTGGCCACCTGCTATCCCATAAAATAGGCTGAGTGTTACGATGGTCCCAGCAGATGAGCTGGTTTTACAGACAGAAAAAGCCAAAAAAGAAAAAAAAAAAAATTAGAAACAAAACAACAAAAAAGGTCATTTCAAAGTTGTTTTCCATGTAAGGTGGGGACAGGGAGTCAAAAAAACAGAAAAAGAACTGATTGGTTAACAGTGGGTTACTTTAGGTTAACGTTTCTTTTCTTTTGGTACCAGGAATCGAACTCAGGGCCTCGTGCTTGCCAGGCAGGCACTGTGCCGCTGAGCTATGTCCCTGGCCCTGGGTTAAGTTTTCTGAAAGGATCAGGGCAGAGGTAACTTCATTGTCTGCCGAGGGAAAGTGGCCTGTTCGGGACACGCAGCTGTTATCTCCGCAATCCCGACCCTGCAGGTAGGGCAGGTGAAGTGTAATTCAGTGCAGGACTCCTGCCTCAGGGCTCTGTTCTGATGTGTCCCACCACCTGGCCTGCTGGGGCCAGCGCAGGAGCTTAGTTCGTAAGTGGCCTTACCTGTACATTGTGATGCACATCTGTGATTCTAGCAACTGGGAGGCTGAGGCAGAAGGAACTCAACTTTAAGGCCAACCTAACCTACAAAAATAAACAAAAACAAACAAACTGGCCTCTTGTACATTTTGTTTTCTTGGCCAGGGATATAGCTCAGAGGCATAGTGCCTGCCTGCCAAGCACGAGGTCGTGAGTTTGATTCCAGGTATGGAAAAAAAAAATTTTTTTTTGTTTTCTTTTGATGGTGGTGGTACTGGGGTTTGAACCTAGGGCCTTTGCACAAAGCTGCATCCCCAGCACTTTTTTTTTTTTTTTTGTGGGTACTGGGGGTCGAACTTAGGACCTCGCACGCCAGCAGGCGCCCGTGCCGCTGAGCGGTATCACCGGCCCTTTTTTCGTATGTGGGTTCCCGGGAGTCGAACTCGGGCCCTTGCGCTTGCCAGGCAGGTGCTTACGCCGCTGAGCCATCTCACCGGCCCTTTTTTAAATTTTTGAGACAGGGTCTCACTAAGTTGCCCAGGCTGGGCTTGAACTTGTGATCCTTGTGACTCAGCCTGTCAAGTGCTGCGGTCACAGGTATATGTCACCAGGCTCTGTTTGTTGTGGAGTTTTATTCTGTACAAGTGTGGGCTGGTATTCAGGAGAGAAAGAACTCAGAAAGCTCCTCAGCCAAGAGTGCTGGCACATGCCTGTAATCCAGCATTCTGGGAGGTTGAGGCAGGAGGATCACAAGTTCGAGCCCAACCTGAGCAATTATTTAAAAAAAGGATAGAGGACATAGCTCAGTGCAAAGGCCCTGGGTTCCATCTCTGGTACTGCAAACAAACAACCCCAAAAAGGAACCTCAGAGAAGCCTCGTGTGGACTCTTGCGGCTCTTTTCTGAGTAGCCAGCCTGTAGGCAGAGGCAGATGACGTTGGACCCTTGTGGCCCAGTTTTCTGCTTGTATATGGGGGACACTGAAGCCTGATCCTTATAACCATACACGGGCAGAGGCAAAAGTGGGTGCCAGCCACTCTGCGGCCTTAGAATAAACACCACTGAAAAGCCAACTGACTGGATTATTTCTTAATGTATTTGCTTTGCTTTAAAAGTCACTTCAACAGAACTTACTTTCCCGAGTGCCGTAACACTTCCAAGAGCTAATGGGGACCCACTCGAGCATCCCCTTCCCGAAGGTGCAGGGCTGCGGACCCAGGAGGTCTCACGTGGCAGAGGCGCGCTCCCCTGTACGGGGCATGGCACGCTCTCTGGGCCCAGCACTCGGCTCCCACATGGCTTCGGCTGCAGTCACAGGAGGTGCCACAGGTGGGGCCCGGCAGCCTCAGGAAGGCCTCTCCCTGGGCACAGTCAGGACACAGGCACCCACAAGGGTACGGGGCGTCCTGGCCCATGCAAGGCTCTGCCAGGGGGTCTCTGGGCCTGGCTCCTGGAGTGCAGCCAGCTTTCCCCCTCCCTGAGGTTGTCCTGAGGCTTTTCACTATCTGTCCATGTCACTGAGGCCACCAGGACTCCGTGTCACCTTCCAGCACAGACTCTGACCTGAAGGGAGCCCTCTGGAAAAGCAGCATGGAACACGCTGTTCCAGGTCTGCTTACAGCAGAGGCACAAGTTGCTCTTTGAGGCCACCCACCTGGTGTGATTTTCCAGTGTGATTTTCACCTGCTCCTTGCCACAAAATGCATCACCACTCACCCATCACCAACGACCCTGCTCTCTGGAGCTCAGCCCAGGGTTTCACGAGTGTCCCCAGAGGCCAGGTGGCAGTGGCAGGGACCTCCTGGTGTTCAGCCAGATCACAGGCGGCCACTGTTGTGGATGAGGCTCCTGTCCCGGCCCTGCAGCCCAGGCCGAACACCAGAATGGCGTCCCTCACGCCATCCTGTGGCCCCACGCTGACCACAGCCGTCCAGTGGGCCTCAAGGAACCAGGGTCAGAGAGAGGACAGCCAAATGCCCGCAGAGGCCGGCCCCAATCTGCATGGTGACGAAGCCCCCGGGCCTCAATCCTGTCAGGGAAGAAGGAACCAAGTCTCCCTGTCCCCACCGCGAAGGAAGGTCACGGAAACACCAGCCACCCTTTGTTTCTCCTTCCTACTTTCCTCAGCCCTTCTATCTATGAAATTGGCCTCTGTCAGACACTTACTTTCATCACATCTTGATCCTTTTTGCCCATCCCCCCAGACTCCCTCCCCATCTGTGGGCTGGGAGGACAGGCCTGAGGCTCACACCTGGCTCCAATCAACATCTTTATCCTGGATCTTTGAGATTTTTGTCCTTTGATGCTGGTTGGGAGGGAGTTGGCTCAGCCTGCCAGTGGAGAAAATGGGGCTGAGGCCCCTGTGGGCTACATTTTTATGCCTTTGGGGCCCACTGTGGCCCCAGACCTGGTCTCAGAGGACTGTCTCAAATGTTACTGGTCCGAAGCAGCCCCTTAGAAAAGGGCCAGGAGACCCTGCTGTGACACCTGACACTGGAACTGGATGGATGAGCTAGGGTCCTCATGAAATAGGACAAGACCCTTATGGGGACAAGGGATGGGAATTCTGGGGCTCCCCACCCCAGTACTTGGGATTGAGGGCCTCTGAACTGACCTGCACCCCCAGTTCTTTTTTTTTTTTTTTTTTTTGAGACAGGGTCTCACTTTGTAGTTCTGGCTGGCCTTGAATTCAACTATGTAGCCCAGGCTGTCCTTGAACTCATGGTGATCCTCCTGCCTCATCCTCCTGAGTGCTAGCTGAGCGCTAGTGACATCACATCTAGCTTCATTTTATTTTTTATTTTGAGACAGGGTGGTCTCACTAAATTGCCTAGGCTGGGCTTTCTTGAACTTTTGATCCTCCTGCCTCAGCCTCTCAGAGTACAGAGATTACTGGGTGTATGCCACCATGCCTGGGTGCTTCCAGTGTTTCTTGGGGAGCAAAGGGCAGCAGGACCTGAGTGGCTGGTCACAAACACTTTAGAATGTATAGAATGTATCTTTCCCTTTTTCCTACATATATATATATATATATATATACACGAGATTGAACCCAAGACTTTTTTTTTTTGGTACTGGGAGTCGAACTCAGGACCTCATGCTTGCCAGGCAGGCACTGTGCTGCTGAGCTATATCCCTGGCCCTGAACCCAAGACTTTTGCACTGAGCTACATCCCCAGCCCTTTTTTAAAAAATTATGAGACAGGGTGTCACTGTGTCTCAGTCACTAAGTGGTCCAGGCTGAGTGAAACTTATCCTCCCCCTAGTCTTATGGTACCACAACATCGGGGCCACTGTGATGTCTCTGGGCAAAAACAGCCTCGCATCCACATCCTATACAGGGAGGAAACCCCCTAAAACATAAGGAAAAAATCTCAGTAACTGCCATACTCATGACCCACTGGAAGAGCTACAGACTCCAGCCAGCCAGCAACCCCTTCAAAGCCAGTCCTGTTCTTGAGCTAACAGGCCTGTCTCATCTCCCACTCCAGCTCTTCTCCTTGTGCTCAATTCCCTTCCCATTTTCTTTTCCGTCACAGTTGAAAGCTTTTTTTGTTTGTATGTTCTGAGACAGGCTCTTGCTATGCAGTTCAGGCTGGCCTCGATCCTCCTGCCTCAGTGCCCCCGCGAGCCAGGATGACAGGCGTGCACCACCATGCCTGGCTCCAGTAAAGCTTTTGCATGTTGCATGTTTTGCTTCAAGGTCCCTGTATAGCCTGTCACTTGGGCCTCTAGATCTGCTCAGGGTGCAGCATCCATGTGGGAGAAGAGGTCACGGCTCCAGGCTGAGCCTCTGGGTCCCAGTCCTGCTGTACCTGTGCTGGCTCATCCCCTGACAGACTCTAGTGAGGCAGTAACCTCCCCTTCACCACCACTTTTTGGCCAGGAGCTGCCTACAGGGCCACCAGGTGCTGCCAGCTGTTTAAAGCACCTGGAGTTCGCACACAGCTTTGCTGGTCCACATCTTGGCTTGATTTAATTAGCTACTGATATTTAAAAGGGAAACATTTTATAAAGAGGTCTGTTTTCTCTAGGAACAGAAAGACCTGCTTGCTCCCCCCCACCAAGGTCAGGAAGGAACAGCCCCATGGGTGTCAAAGCCTCTTGTGGCCGCCCACCCACCTGCCACTGTGGGCCACCGTGTCCTTTGCTGCTGCGGCAGGGGCTTGGGTCTGAAGTCAGGGCTGACTCAGACCCTGACGCCACTGAGAAGTGGCCTAAGCACAGAGCCAGCAGGAGCCCAGGGATGCCAGCAGCTGGGCCCTGTGACCCTGGGCAGGGGGACTCTCGGTCAGGCTGTCAGATGGGAGGTGGTTGTTCTGTTCTGCTTTAACCCCTGGATCATCAGATAAGAGAAGGCTGGCAGCAGAGTGGCCACACAGATCTGCATAGAAAGGTTCTCATTGTGCAAGCAGGGTTCTTACGGAGACTTTAGACCAACAGCACACAGGGCTTTATCTTAACACTGTAGGCAAACTCCCCCACCCCCAGGACTGGTGGTGGAATCCAGGGCCTTCGGACTTTTGCTTTTAGGTCTCAGATGCTGCCCAGGCTGGGCCTGAGGTTGGGACTGGTCTGCCTCAGCCTCCCAGAGTGCTGTGATTATAGGCGTTTCCACCATGCCTGGCTTTGTGCAAACTTTTTAAAGGAAAAATTTCAAAATTTCACGGAAAAGCTAATGTAATTTTTGAAAGAGCAAATTACAAAAAAAATCCACCATTCACACTGTGACCCACTTTTGTTCCTAAGCCCAGGCCTCAGTTGGCTGATTTGGGAAAAGCCTCCATGGGAGAAGCTGTGCTCCCCTCCTGCCAGGGCTCGGGCCTGTGGCAGCCTTGGGAGAGAGCGGCTGCTGGGCAGGCCCAGATGTGGCCCCTCCCCCGCTGCCTGGTCTCAATGCTGATGCCACATTCCTCAGAGGTTCCCATGAAGGTCCGGCCCCAGGACCTTCGCCCTCCTGCCCACACCCACTCTGTCCCACCTGTCCTTTCTGGAGCTCCAGGGAGTGGAATGCAGGTTGGGACCAGGGTCCTGCCCTCAGTTTCCACTTGAAAATGGGACTGCAGCACTTTCCAGGCAGGTGGGTGGCTGGCCACAAGAGGCTTTGACACCCACAGGGCTGTTCCTTCCTGACCGTGTGGGAGGAGCAAGCAGGTCTTTCTGCTCCTAGAGAAAAGACACCTGGGACTCTGCGGGCCTGGGACTGAGGTGGGCACCCCCCAGACCTGGACTTCGGTAGTGCCCCCAGGGCTCCTCCTGGGAGAATAGCATAGGGGCCCCCTTCAGCATGTCCCCCTTCCCCTCAAAATGTAGCCTCCCTCCCCTGGCTGCGCTTTAGGAGTTACAGGGAACCCACTTTCCTATCTTTCTAGCTCTCTTAGTCACCTGTGATAGGAGCAGATTGACCAAAAACAAAAAGTAAGAAAACGTTCGGGAAGTCCGCCTGCCAGCACCGGGTGAAGAGAGGTGCTCTCCACTCGTAGCGAGCTGCGGGCACCTGGCCAACGCTGGGGACAATGTGGTAACACTTCTGTGACTTCTGTGACACTTTGACCCAGCTACTGCCCTTCTAGATAGTTATCCACTGCAGATTCCCACGAGCACACCACACGCACAGGGGCTGTCCACGGCATTACCGCCAGCAGCACAGGTGACCAGCAGTGTGCGTTCGTGGACGCACAACCTGGGGACAGTCAAGATGAGGTGTGCGGTGCTCGTGAACTGCCGGGAAGACCAGTCAGCCCTGTAGGTCCACACACAGCTGTAGAAGCAGGCCGCCCATGGCGATGTGCAATTGAGAGAGGTCACGTGTACAGAAGTGCAGGCCCGCGCTGTGCTCATGGGGCTCCTGGTGACAGCCGGCAGGGACTGCAGCGGACAGAGGAGGGGAGCCCGGGAGGAAAGGCTTGCTCTCACCTAAGGCCTGTGCACATTTCGTCTCGGCCCCCAGGAGGTATCAGGTGTGACCAGGGCAGGCGTGGAGGCCCTTGCTCTAGGGAGGCAGTCTTGGTGTCTGGGGTCCTGACTCCTGCTATAGATGTCTGGGTGCCAACAACTTGCACCCACGGAAGGCGGAACAGCCCAGCCTCCGACTGGTTTCTTGGCGAATGAAGGCCCTGTAGCCCTGGCTGGGGCCTGTGGCCCTCAGTGCATGAGCTGTTCAGGTGCAAGTGTCCTCTGCTGAAGACCGTCCTTCCACTTTGAGCTACGTCTCTGGCCCTTTTAATTGATTAATTAATTAGACTTTTTTTTTGTTCAGTACTGAGGATTGAACCCAGGGCCTTCACACTGAAGTACATCCCCAGACTTTTTTTTTTTTTAAAGACAGGGTCTCACTGTGTAGTTCAGGCTGGATTTAAACTCACTGTCTAGTCCAGGCTGGCCTCAAACTTGCAGTGATCCTTCTGCCTCAGCCTCCCGAGTGCTGGGATTACAGGCGTGCACCACTATGCCCGGCCTTCAACCTTTTTTTTTTTTTTTTTTGTGGGTACCGGGGGGTCGACCTCAGGACCTCGCGCGCCAGCAGGCGCCCGTGCCGCTGAGCGATATCACCGGCCCCTTTTCCGTATGTGGGTTCCGGGAGTCGAACTCGGGCCCTCGCGCTTGCAAGGCAGGCGCTTACGCCGCTGAGCCATCTCACTGGCCCAACCTTTTTTATGTATCATATTTTCACTTGGAGACAGGGGCTTGCTAAGCTGATAAATTGCCCAGCCTGGGCTCAAACTTGCAATCTTCCTGCCACAGCCTCCCAGATTGCCAGGATTACAGGTGTGCGTTACCATGCTTGGACTTATTTTATTCTGAGGTAGGGTCTCACTAAATTGCCCAGGCTGGCTTGGAACTCACAAACCTCTCCTATCCTCCTGAGTAGCTGGAATTACAGGCATGCGCCACTGTTAGCCTGGATCATTTTGGGGGTAAAAGTAATTATGTTAAAAACTTGCACTTTCTTCCTTTACATCCAAGGTTAGCCCTCTTCCAGCCATTTGCAAATACTCCATTCTGCTTCTGCATATTGTATGGGTTGCTTCTGAGTCCCTAACTCTGCCTGGAGCGAGATATTGTATGGGTTGCTTCTGAGTTCCTAACTCTGCCTGGAGCGAGATTTAGCAGGGCTGACAGGCCGGGAAGGGGCCTGAGCAGACTGCCCCCGCCTTCCCTTTGCTGCCTGGCTCCAGGAGAAGGAAACCACCATACAGAACAGGTTCCACGGGGAGGGTGTGGGTCTGGTTTTTTTTTTTTAAACTAGCCTTCTTGTTTTGATGCTAGTTTTAAACTAGCATTGCTTCTTTCGATGTTGATTTCTGGAAGGCTACATTTTGCCACATACTTCTGCCCACGTGTTTTATGGCTGTAAACTTCAAAATCCACCTTTGGCTTCCTAGAAATCCTGTCGTACTTCCCTGAGAATTCCACCAAGTGAGTGCAGTTTGGAGAAGCCCACTGCCTTGACTGTATCTGACCCTTCCACCAGGCAGTGCCTGTTTCTCCAGCCTTGCGCTTTTCACAGCACATGGGGGCTTCTCTGATCAGCCGAACACCTAGGTGCTCTTGCCGAGGGTCTCCACAAGGCTGCAGATCCCCATTCTTCAGTTATCTCCCTGCACAGGTTGAATGGTGTTGGAGAGGCAATAGGACCTAGGACAAAGACTCTCAGATGTCCCCACTCTCAGGGACATTCCTGAAGCAGACAGAGGGAAACAAGAATAAAACAGAGAGGGCGGCACAGCCTGCGGCAGGTGCCAGAAAGGAGGAAGCTGGGTGGATAGACTGTGGGGTGGTGGGTGGGGCTGCCCCTGCGTGTGTGTGTGTGTGTGTGTGTGTGTGTGTGTGTGTGTGTGTGTAAGACCAGGTGCCCTGTGCTGACCCACAGTTGTCGTCCCCCCCAGAGGAATTGCATCTGGGGGTGCACGAGGCAATGCTGAGCCCAGGACAGTCAAGGCCCTGGCGATAGGCCACCTCAAAACCAGCATAGCAACTTCCGGACCAGGCGCCACACTCCTCAGCTGTCACCAAAGGTGGGCACCACTGAGCTCTGGGCACATCAGTATTATTTCAGCACACTGTTAACTGTCCATAACGACATAGAATGCATTGAATATTTAAAAATAAAAGATAAAAAAAGCAGGGCTGGGCATGGTGGTGCACAGGTGTAATCGCAGCACTCGAGTGAACTAAAAAACAAAGCAGAGGAGACTTCATCCCGGTGTGTGGAGTGCAGCTTGCAGACTGACTGACTGGGGACTGTCCTCATGCTGTACATTGTCCCACTTGTCAGTGTGATGAGGTCACATGCCTCCTCCTGACCAGATTTTGTCCTCCTTGTCCCCTGGTATTCTTATGAGCTGGTTGCAGAGGAATAGGCCTGTAATCCCAGCACCCTGGGAGGCTGAGGCAGGTGGACTACAATTTTGAGCCCAGCCAGGGCAATAGCACCTTGGTAAAACCCTGTCTCAAAAAAAAAAAAAAAAAAAAAAAAAAAAAAAGCTGGGTATGATGGTGCATGCCTGTAATCCCAGCACTCGGGAGGCTGAGACAGGAGGATCACAAGTTTAACTGCAGCCTGGGTTACAATAGTGAGTTTAAGGCCAGCCTGAACTACATAGTGAGATCCTGTCTCAAAATACCAAAAAAGAAAGGAAAAAATATTTAAAAAGGGGCTGGGGGTGTAGTTCAGTATGAAGGCCTTAGGATCAATCCCTAGTAACCACCCTCTCTCAAGAAACTAGGATAATTCAAACCACTGAGTCATACTGATCACTGCCATTGTGGACGATGAGAACTTTTACAGGAAAAACCAAAAGCCTTACCGCTGAAATGTATCTTTCTGGGTTTCTTTTATTTTTTTTTTTCAGTATGACGGATTGGGTCCAGAGGCACTGTACCATGGAGCTGCATCTCCAGCTGTTTTTAACATTTTATTTTGACTTCTGGAAAAAGATGGCGGATCTGTAAGAAACAGGCAGTGAACCTCTCCAAAAGTCACCGTCCAGACACTGGAATATAGTGACTGGAGAAGGACAAGAAAGAAGTGGCTCCCCTGGACCCAGGAAAGATCTGAAGTGCAGTTTGGGGCCCACGGAGAAAGTGAAGAGAGAAACTACAACCAAGAAGAAGGAGGTGGCCTCCGGCGCCATTTCCCTGTGTCGGGAATCCCGACGCGACTGAAGCGGTTCAAATCTGCGGACACGCGGTGACTGCCGGCGCCCCCGGGGGCCTCCGCGCAGGAACCTGAGACGTTGCAGTCCAGAGAAGCAGCGGCCGTGAAGGACACACTGACTGGCGGTGAGTGCTGACCCCCGGCCGTCCCGCGCGAGAGAGCGACTAGCCGGGCGCCATTGTGGGGGGGCAGCAGCTGAGCTCGAAACTCAGGGCGGCGCCATCCGATCCACGGCTCCAGCGGGGACCTCCGCGGAGGAATGCGAGACGCCGTGGTACAGAGAAGCGGCGGCTGTGAAGGACACACTGACTGGCGCTTTTCTTCCTGGTATTCCAAGGCTGAGATTGTCTAAGGATCACAGAAAATACTGTGGCCCAGTACCAAAGAACCAAGGACTGAGCCAAACAGGCAACAACTTCTTATCTCCAACAAATTGAAGAGGTAGGATCTTGCAGCAGGCTCAAAACCCAAAAATAAGCTACACCTGGAAGATACCTCAGCGAAGTAGCCATCTCCTAAGAGTTTGAAATGCTAGCAATAAAGCAACCTACCATAGGCAATTTACAAACAGCATCCCAGGAATTAAACTAAAGAAAGAAAAGAAAATGAAAAGAAACTTAAACAAGATGCAACCCCACATATCCAGTTCACCAAAGGCAAACCCAGGGGGCAGTGAGGTGGGACAATCTGAAAGCCACCCACCTGACATCTCTGAAGTGGTAACAACAAAGCAGTTGAATAAGGCTCTGGAGAAATTTAAACCAGAAATAATTTCTCAGGTAACTGCAGAGATAATGTCCACAATGAAGACCCTGCTTAAGGATGCTAGAGCAGACAAAGACAAAAAAATAGACGAGCTAAAGAAAATGATGGAAGCCATGAATGCTCAGCACAGGAAAGAAATGGACTCCATAAAGCAGATTCAAGCAGATATCCAGGAGAACAAAAATTCCATTGAAAGTATTTGTAGCAGATTAAACCAATGTGAAGACAGGATCTCAGATATAGAAGACAGGCTTGGAATTACTGATCAGGAAAAGAAAGAATTCTTAAAAATAGCAAGGGACAATGAAAAATCAATCCAGCAGCTGGTAGATGATGCAAAGAATAACTTAAGATTGATTGGAGTCAATGAAAAAGCAGGAGATAGCATAAATGACATCAGAACACTGGTCACAGACATCATAACAGAAAATTTCCCTGGTAGAGAAAAAGAATTTGACGTTCAGATAAGTGAGGCTTATAGAACTCCAATTACCCATGATAAAAGAAAAATCTTCAGCCAGGCATATCATAGTCAAGATTCCAGAAATTCAACATAAGAGTAGAATCTTAAAAGCTGTTAGAGAAAAGAAACAAATCACCTATGAAGGAAAGCCCATCAGAATCACGGCCGGTGAGATGGCTCAGCGGCGTAAGCGCCTGCCTGGCAAGCGCGAGGGCCCGAGTTCGACTCCCGAAACCCACATACGAAAAAGGGGCCGGTGATATCGCTCAGTGGCACGGGTGCCTGCTGGCGTGCGAGGTCCTGAGGTCGACCCCCGGTACCCACAAAAAAAAAAAAAAAAAGAATCACAGGGGACTTTTCAGCACAAACCCTCAAGTCAAGAAGAGCTTGGAATGATGTATTTCAAGTTCTAAAGGAAAATAACCTTCAACCCAGATTGATGTACCCCGCAAAACTATCTTTCAAAACTGACGGAGAAATAAAATACTTCCATGACAAAGAACATCTGAGAAAATTTATAACCACCAAATCAGCACTCCAAAATGTTTTGAAGGACATTCTAGAAAGGGATAACAAGGACTACAACTCCAGGAACCCCAACAGAAGGAATCCACCAGGCAGGGCAAACAATTAAAGAGAGGGAGGGGAAAAAAAATAAAAAGAGAGGGAGCCATGACAAGGAAAATAACATGACAAGGATAAGTCAACACATATCAGTTTTAACATTAATGTTAATGGTCTCAATTCACCAATCAAAAGGCACAGACTGGCAAATTGGATCAAGAAGCAAGATCCAACAATATGCTGCATAAAAGAAACACATTTAATTCAAAAAGAAATTCATAGACTGAAAGTCAAAAGATGAAAAACAATACTCCATGAGACAGGAACCCAGAAAAAAGCAGGGGTAGCTATGCTTTTTGCAGACAAAGTGAATTTCAAGCCAAGAATTATTCAGAGAGATAAAGACGGTCATTACATCCTTGTAAAGGGAACAATCCAAGAGGAAGAGATAACGATCATAAATATATATGCGTCAAATACCAATGCACCCAACTATATAAAACAAGTACTAAAGGACATGAAAAATCAAATAAACACTAATACAATTGTATTGGGGGATCTCAATACTCCACTGTCACAAAAAGACAGATCAACTAGACAAAAAATCAACAATGCAATATTAGAACTGAACCAAATTTTGGAACAAATGGACTTAGTAGATGTCTACAGAGTGTTCCACCCCACAACATCAGAATACACATTCTTCTCAGCTGCACATGGGATGTTCTCCAAAATAGACCACATACTAGCTCATAGAACCTGCTTAAGTAAATGCAAAGGAATTGGGATTATCCCACGTATATTATCAGGCCATAGTGCAATGAAATTGGAAATCAATGGCAGAAGAAACCACAAGAACTTCCTAAACACATGGAAATTAAATAGCACCCTACTGAACAACCAATGGGTCACAGATGAAATTAAAGAAGAAATTAGACAGTTTCTGCAACTCAATGATAATGACAGTACAACATACCGGAACTTATGGGATACAATGAAAGCAGTCCTAAGAGGGAAATTTATAGCATTAAATACCTATATCAGGAAAACAGAGCAAGCACAAATAAACAACCTAATGGTGAACCTCAAACTTCTAGAAAAAGAAGAGCAGGTAAGCCAAAAGCTCGTACAAGGGAGGAAATTATAAAGATCAGAGCAGAAATTAATGTATTGGAGACTAAAAAAACAATACAAAGAATCAATGAATCAAAGAGTTGGTTCTTTGAACGATTAAATAAAATCAACAAACCCTTATCCAACCTTATTAAGAAAAGGAAAGAAAGTACTCAAATCCACGCAATTAAGAATGAAGATGGTGGGGGCCGGTGAGATGGCTTAGTGGCATAAGCGCCTGCCTGGCAAACGCGAGGGCCCAAGTTCAACTCCCAGAACCCACATACGAAAAAAGGGCCGGTGATATCGCTCAGCAGCATGGGCGCCTGCTGGCGTGCGAGGTCCTGAGGTCGACCCCTGCTACCCACCAAAAAAAAAAAAGAAAAGAGTGATATCACAACGGACCCTGCAGAAATCCAGAAGATCATCTACATCTATTTTGAAAACTTGTATTCTAATAAGATGGAAAATGCAGAAGAAATGGACAGATTCCTAGATACATATGAATTACCAAAGCTGAATCAAGAAGATATAAAAATCCTAAATAAACCAATATCAATCAATGAAATCGAAGATGTAATTAAAAACCTCCCAACAAAGAAAAGCCCAGGCCCTGATGGATTCACTGCTGAATTCTACAAGAAATTTAGAGAAGACCTAACACCGCTACTTCTCAAACTCTTTAATGAAATTGAAAGGGAAGGAATTCTCCCAAATTCATTCTATCTCCCTAATGAACATAGATGCAAAAATCCTCAATAAGATACTATCAAACAGAATGCAGCAAATCATCAAGAAGATTATACACCATGACCAAGTTGGATTCATCCCAGGGATGCAGGGATGGTTCAACATACGTAAATCAATAAATGTAATACACCATATTAACAGAACCAAGGACAAAAATCATATGATAATCTCAATAGATGCAGAAAAAGCTTTTGACAAAGTCCAACACCCATTCATGATAAAAACCCTACAGAAAATTGGAATAGATTGTCTTTATCTCAATCTGATAAAAGCTATCTATGACAAACCAACAGCCAATATCATACTAAATGGACAAAAACTAAAAGCTTTCTCTCTAAAAACGGGAACAAGACAGGGATGTCCACTGTCCCCACTCTTATTCAACACAGTCCTGGAAACTTTAGCCAGAGCAATTAGACAAGAGAAAGAAATAAAAGGAATTATGATTGGAAAGGAAGAAGTTAAATTATCATTATTTGCAGACGACATGATACTCTACGTAGAAGACCCCAAAAATTCCACTAAAAAACTGCTAGATTTAATAAGCAAATTCAGTAGTGTAGCTGGATACAAAGTCAATACTCAAAAGTCAATAGCCTTCCTGTACACAAATAACAAACTCACTGAGAGATAAATTAGGGAAACGACACCTTTCACAATAACATCCAAAAAAATGAAATACCTAGGACTCAATCTCACAAAGGAGGTAAAAGGCCTCTACACTGAAAACTACAGTACTCTGAAAAAGGAGATTGAAGAGGATATCAGAAAACGGAAAGATATCCCTTGCTCCTGGATAGGAAGAACCAATATAGTGAAAATGGCCATACTTCCAAAACTGTTATACAGATTTAATGCAATTCCGATCAAAATTCCAACAACATATCTCACAGAATTAGAGAAAACAATCCTAAAATTCATCTGGAACCAGAAGAGAACTAGAATAGCAAAGGAAATTCTGGGCAACAAAAGCAAGGCAGGGGGCATCACAATCCCTGATTTAAAATTATACTATAAAGCTACTGTGATAAAAACAGCGTGGTATTGGCAAAAAAAACAGACCTGAAGATCAATGGAACAGATTAGAAGATGCAAAAACAACTCCAGACATACTAAGCCACCTTATCTTTGACAAAGGTGCCAAACACATTCACTGGAAGAAAGATAGCCTCTTTAATAAACGGTGCTGGAAAAATTGGCTCTACACATGCCGAAGATTAAAATTGGACCCATATCTTTCACCATGCACTAAACTAAATTCAAAATGGATCAAAGATCTAAATATTAAAATAGAAACATTAAATCTCCTGGAAAATAGAATAGGTAAAACCCTTGAAGACATTGGTGTAGGCAAAGACTTTATGAATAAAACCCCCATGGCACAGGAAGTATCACAAAGAATCAACAACTGGGATCTCATCTTATTAAAAAGCTTTTGCACAGCAAGAGAAACCACCAACAGAGTGAAGAGACAACCCACAATGTGGGAAAAAACGTTTGCCAGCTGTTCCTCAGACAAAGGATTACTATCGAGAACATACAAAGAACTCAAAAAAATCAGACCTCCCAAATTTAAAGACCCACTCCAAAAATGGGCATCTGAGATGAATAAACACTTCTCAGATGAAAAAATACAAACGGCAAATAAATATATGAAAAAATGTTCAACATCACTGGTCATTCGAGAGATGCAAATTAAAACAACACTGAGATTCCGTCTCACCCCAGAAAGAATGGCTGTTATCAAGAAATCAACTAATAACAAATGCTGGAGGGGCTGTGGGGAAAAAGGAACCCTTCTTCACTGTTGGTGGGAGTGTCGACTGGTGCAGCCACTGTGGAAATCAGTGTGGAGACTCCTCAAAAAACTAGGATTGGAGGTCCCATTTGACCCAGCTATTCCCCTTCTGGGTGTCTTCCCAGAAGAATTAAAAACATCGTACCACAGCGATATATGTGCACCCATGTTTATAGCAACACAATTTGTGATAGCCAGATCTTGGAAACAACCCAAATGCCCATTAACCGAGGAATGGATAAAAAAGATGTGATATTTCTATACAATGGAGTACTACTCAGCCATAAAGAAGGATAAACTGGAGACTTTTATAGGTAAATGGATGCAACTCGAGAAAATACTCACAAGCGAAATAAACCGGATGCACATTTGTAAACATCGTATTGTCTCCCTAGTATAAAAACGCTATTCCATTCCTTAGTCTTCTATTTTTACCTAGCTTTTACATGGCTTACTCTTATACTGAGTAATGTTTTTCTCCAAAAGGTATTTGTACATTCTCTAATGCTTGAGTTTGTTAATACAGGAGAATGTTTACTTGTTGTCTTAAAAAAATAAATAAATAAACGAATGCTCTTAAAAAAATTTTTTTTTTATTTTGAGACAGGGTCTCAACAGGTTGCCCAGCCCAGCCTCTTCCTCACAGTTCCTCTTCCTGTCCCGAGGGCTGACTCTCCTGCGTTTCAGCCCCAAGGGTCGCTGTGACTATGTGTGTGTGGCTGGCAGGGACACAGCCTGTACCCGGGCAGTGCCCCCTTCACTCTGCTCTTTCTTCGGTGCCACCGTGAGCTCAGGCTTGGGAAGCGCTGCCTGACACCACCCCCTTGGCTGTCCTGGGTCTTGCAGCCCAGACACTGTGCCCCAGACCTGCTGTGGCCAGACCCCCACAGCCTTGCCACCATACCTGCCTTGGCCATGCATGGGAGTTGCCCTGCTGCTTGCCTTCCCTGCTCACTGCTATGCTTCCTTCAGGGCAGCCCCACTTCTCTCCCTGGAGCTCAGCCCTGCTTGCCAAGGGCATTTCATAACCCTTCTTTCCTCAACCCTCCTCCTCTCAGAGCCTGTGGCTTTGCGTCCTGTGTAAGATGAGGCAATGAAGGGAATCTGCCAGGACTTTGTTTCTACAACCCAATCATGCTGGACCTGTCACCTGGTTCTATGTGCTCCTGCCTGACATCTGTCTCTGTCTCTCTCTCTTCCAGTACTGGGGATTGAACCCAGTATACAGCACCCCTCTTTTTGGTTTTTTGAGACAGGGTCTCACTACACTACGTAGTTCAGGCTGACCTTGAACTCACTCACTTTATAGCGTAGGCTGGCCTAAACTCACAGTGATTTTCCTGTCTCAGCTTCCTTAGTGCTGGGATTATAGACCTGTGCCACCAAACCTGGCCATTTTACATTTCGAGACAGGGTCTCATTATGTCTCTTAGCGGCATGGGCTGACTCTGACTTGAGATACTCCTGTCTCAGTCTCCTACAGTACTGGGTTCACAGGTGTATGACACCACAACCAGCTCTTTTCAAGGGTGTCTGTATGGAGGGGGCTCTCCCTTAAGGCCAGGTATAAGACTGCCATGAAAGATCCTGCGTTCCCCCACTGGGGCTCACCCTGTGGCCCACCCCACCGGGACACAGGCCTCTGTCTCTGACTCAGGAGTCCTTTGCCAGTGTGTACGTGGCTGCTGCAGGCTCGCATGCCTGCACAAGTATGGCGAGTTCACAGCTCTAGCTGCCCTCACCCTGCCGCTGCCCCTGCTCCGCGCAGCCCTAATCTCCCTGTGTTTCTCCTGCACGAGGGAGGCTTCCCACCACCCCGGCTCCACGGCTCCCTTCAAGATCGTCTCCTGACTGCTGCTTTCTGAGCAGAGCTTGCGGAATAGGTCATCCACCCCACTCTCAGCTCGGGCTACTCCGCCGGAAGTCTGGCGTGACAACCCCCAACACTCCACTGACACGAGGGACCTCTACTTTGGTAAAACCAGGGGTTACTCCGGGAGGCTGAGGCAGGAGGATCTCTGCCAGGTTGAGGCCAGTCTGGGCTACAAGTGAGTTCAAGGTCAGTAAGACCCTGTTTCAAAAAACCAAAATAAATAAATTAATAAATAAAAGGATGCAGGTGTCAGGTATTTGTCCCAGTGATGAGAAGGGGACTGAGACACTTGATTCGCTGCAGAATCCCACACAGTCAATGGCTGTTCCCCTCCTTACAGCTTTGTGGTGAAATATACCCAAAGTACACAGAACACGTGTGTCACACGTAGATAACTTAAAGACCAATAAAAATAAGTCATTTCAACAATAAAACGGGCTCCTGTGTTCCAGCTAAGGGGCACCTCTGCCAGGCAGGAAGTTCTTCCCCGGCCTGGCCCCACCCGCTCCTGTGCTGCGCAGCTCCCGGCCACCCTCCGGCTTCCTAGTGCCCTGCTGCTGAGCCACCACTACCCTCACCCACTCTGCACCCGGGACGCAGCTGCCGGCCGGGCGGGAGGCTGGGGCGACACAGGTGGCAGTGCGTGGTGCCTGCGTGTGCCCCTCACACCCTGGTGCAGGCAGACTTCCGGGGCCGGGGAGCGCCCACCACACGCCCGGCCTGGGTGGGTCCTGGGTTTTGTCACCTGTTTTCTGAGCACTGTGAATCTGCGACTCCAAATTTCAGCTTGGCCCAGTTCGATGGAGCCCGAGGGGTCCCGGGGGTCAGTGCCCAGCGTGCTGCCGGCCCTGCGCTCCCAGTTGAGAAGCGCCACCTTCCCGCCTTCCCACGAGCACATCGGGGATGCGCCACTCACCCGCCTGGGCTTCGGGCTGTGTCAGTGACGATCTCAGCACTCGGACGGTAGCTCATCAGAAACACAGGGCCAGAGCTTACACTCAGGCTAATGTGTTTTCAATGTGAGCAGCTGAGGCCTTGAAAAGTTTCCCAGACAAAAACATCTGTTAAAAATCAGCTTGGAAGAAAAAAATCATCCAAGAGACTACAATGAGACATTTGGAAAGTAAAAAAGATAAACAAAACCAAACTTAGTCAGATTTACTTCTGTTTACAGACCACTAGCCCCCAATAGCTCGGACTCCAAAGATATCAGTGGAAAATAAAGAAAAATACAGACGTTATATATTTAAGAAATCGGTGGTATAGCTGGGTGTGGTGGCACATGCCTGCAATCCCAGCACTTGGGAGGCTGAGGCAGGAGGATCACTGTAAGTTCAAGGTCAGCCTGCGCTACATACCCTGTCTCAAAAACAAACAAACAAACAAACAAAAAACTGGTGGGACAAATGAGAAGCAGTATGGCACTTAAATGTTTAAATAGTAGATCAAAGTGTTATATGCACGTACAAAAGTATCACAATGCAATCTATCATTCTGTGTAATTAATATGTGCTAATAAAAATATTTTAAATAGGATAACTACCAGAAGAATAAAAATAAAGAGCACAGCTTAAAAACACGGCAAAGGAAATGGAAAACATGATCTTTCTAATAGAAGAAAAAATAAAAATAAAAAAGAAAGCTAAATAGAAAACACAAAGTAAGATGGTAGGAAAAAACCACTAATACGAGAGGACTCATAATGAGAATGCATCAAACTATCAAAGAAAAACAGGCTTCCAGACTGGGGTAGCTCAGCTAGATGTTGTGTCATTGCACTAGATTTTCTTTTTTTTCCTTTTCATTTCTCTCTTTCTCGCTCTCTCTCCCTTTCTTCCTCTCTCTCTGTCCTGGGGCTTGAACCCCGCGCGTTTGCACTTAGCTACATCCTCAGCACTTAAACATTTTTTTTTTTACCTTGAGACGGGGTCTCACTCACTAAGTTGCCCAGGTAGGACTTGGACTCCGGATCCTCCTGCCTCAGCCTTCCGAGAGCTGGGATCACTGGCATGTGCCACTATGCCCAGCATGGTATGGGCTTTTCTTAGCTCACATTTATCAGAACACAAGGAGGATTTCTGACCTGAGGAGGCGTCATGCCTCTCCTATTCTTCCTGTAATTATCTAAAAGAAAAGCAAGAGGAATAAAGAAGAAGAACAAACAAGATTGCAGATTTCATCTTCATGGAGACCACGAGCTAAAATCCCAGACTGAGTGGCGGGCCGCAGGCGGTGCAGAAGGAGGAGGGCAGGTGAGCAGGTGGGCAGGTGGGCGGGAGGGTTCAGCTGCATCCCTGGGCCAGGCGAGGGGCTCTGACCTGCAGAGCCGGAGGCCTTGGGCTTTGGTGTCTGCGCACTAAGGGTTGAACCCAGGGGTGCTATATCACTGAGGCACTTCCCCAGTCCCTTTTGCTTTTAAGTTTCGAGACAGGGGCTCACTAAGTTGTCCAGGCTGGCCTGGAACTTGGATCCTCCTGCCTTGGCCTCTCAAGGACCTGGCACGATACAACGCACGCATACAACGCACGCATAGATAGCCCCACCGGCCCGACTCCTTCCCCGCAAGGCTTCCAGGCAGAGGCGGGGAGGAGCGGGCGGGGCGGGACCGACTCCATCCCCACTGGCGCGGGCCACACCAACTCTCTACAGTGGATCGAGAAGGGGGTACGGAGAAACAAAATGCTGTAAGAAAAAACGAGAAAGAAAACGAGCAAAGCGAATGCAAATGAACTTCGCCAAAGCAGCTCCCCACATTGGGGGGCAGCGTGGGCTGCGCGGGCTGGCAGAGGACCGCGGCCGGGACGCGCGGGGAGGGGAGAGCAGCCTCGGAGCGGCCGCTCACGCCCGCGCTCGGCGGGACCGGAGCCTGTCCTGGCCCGGCAGGCCGGGCTAAACACCAGAATGGCGTCCCTCATGCCATCCCGTGTCCCCACGCTGTGGTCAGCCGTCCATCGGGCCTCCAGGAACTAGAGAGACAACAGCCAAACGCCCACCGAGGCGGCCCCAATCTGCAGGTGATGAGGCGCCCCGGGCCTCGGCAGCTTCCCTCGCGAAGAGCAGAGAGTTATTTTCCCATCCTGTCTCCCTGTCCTGCCTTAATGGAAAGTGACTCCGGAAGGTCCCACCCCTCTTTGGTCTTCTCACTTTCTTCAAGCCCTTCTTTGTGAAACCGACCTCTCTGCTCAGCCCACTGGAGCTTACTCTGTTTTATGGCCTGATTCTAGGGTTGAAAATAAAACCAATTAAGATCTTTAAATTTTTGTAATTTTGTCCTTTGACAGTCAGAAGGTAAATGTAATAATCCTAAGAAAAATAACAATAGAGTTTTGGTGGGAGGGATTGGGGAACCAGACAAGCTGAGTCTAAAGACTATGGAAAAAATAAATAGATTGCAGGGTGGGTGTGGGGTGCACCCCTGTAATCCCAGCACTCAGGAGGCTGAGGCAGTAGGCTTGCTGGGAGTTCAAGGCCCCCCTGAACTACACAAAATCCTATCTCAAAAACCAAAACCAAAACCAAAACCAAAATAGGTAAATGAGAACAACTAGGAAAATTCTGAGGAAGAAATGTACAGAGGAGAGCCTAGATCAGCCAAGGTAAAAGAGGTCATGCAGCATAATAATTCACATACTACAGCGCTGCGTATGGATAGAGCAAGAGGTGAATGGGGCAGAATACACAGTCCAGACCCACACAACCTGAAAAGCAGCATGACAGGGAGAGCAAGCTTTCAGACAAGTGGGACATGTGGGCTCTTCAGTCAGGTGCTGGGACATCTTAATAGCTACCCAGGGTAAAGAAAGTTTGGTTCCAGCCATTACAAGTGGTGCGCATTTGTAATCCCAGCACTCAGGAGGCTGAGACAGGAGGACTGCCCTGAGTTCAAGGCCAGCCTGGGCTACATAGTGAGTTCCAGGCCAGCCTGAACCTCATAGTGAGACCCTGTCAAAAAAACAAAAAAGATTGGCTTGGCCTAAATATGTCACAAAACTGAGAAAGGATAAAAACAAGGACATTAATTACATAAAATTAAAAATATGCATGAGAAACCAGTGTGGTGGTGCACACTTGTAATTCCAGCTACTCAAGAGGCTGAGGCAGGAGGAATGCAAATTTGAGTCCAGCCTAGTCAACTCAGCAAGACCACAATCTCAAGTCTGAAAATAAATTCATTAAAAAGTGGGCATGGGCCGGACATGGTGGCACATGCCTGTAAGCCCAGCCTGAACTACATAGTGAGACCCTGTCTTGAAAAACAAAAAACAAAACAAACAAAAAAATGGGCTGGTGGTGTAGCTCCCTGTGAGAGTGCTTTCCTAGAATGCTCCAGGCCCTGGGATCAATCCCAGTAGTGGGGGGAAAAAAAAAAAAAAGCAAAACTGGGGGGAAACATTCGCAATTTTTGCCTCAGAAAAGACTTAATTTCCATTATACAGAATGAGCCCCTGGAAATGAATAAGAAACACAATAACCCAACACACAAATGGGCAGATAACAAAGATGAAAAGATACACCATCTGCTAACAGAAATAATCGTCACAGTGACACCTATCAGACTGGCAGAGAGCAGTGTCTTGAAAGCTGCTGGAGAGGGTCTGGACAAGGCAGCTGTGGGAATAGAACTGGGGCAGGTTCACCGGAGGCCAATTTGCAACAGCTGCTAAATTTAGAATGCAGTGCCTTGGCTTTTGTGTTTTTTTGCAGTGCTGGGGATCAGACCCAGGGCTTAGCATGCTGGGCAAGTGGTCTACCACTGGCTACACCCCCAGCTAGCCATATCTTTTGACAAAGCAGACCCCCCTTGGAAATCTTTTCCTTTGAGATAGAGTCTCGCTATGTTGTTCAGGCTGGCCTTGAACTCAGTGATCCTCCTGTTTCAGCTTCCCAAGTGCTGGGATTACAGGCGTGCGCCACTATGCCTGGCTCCTGACTGAGAATTTTCGCCATATGCATTCCATGTGTGTGCACGCCAGCGTATGTGCAGCTTACTCACTACCGTTATCTGCAATGGGGAGGACTGGGAAGAATCCGATAGGTCCGTCGGTGGAGAACAATTAGAGATGAGGGTGCTCTGGGTAGGATTCACTCTGGGTAAGACGCAGGGTGGACTCCAGGTCCACATGTGGTGTCTCTGGCTGCTGTTTTGAAACAGCCTTTTCCTCCGTCTACCCTTGGTGCTGCACACCATCTCCTGTGGCTCCCCTGAATGGGTCCTTCAAATAGATTTTCCTGAAAACTTCGCGATGACCACCAGTACAGGAAGAACTGCAGCCTGTGGGTGTCCTGGCATGTGACTTAGGGGGCAGAGTGGAGCCTCGGGCAGCAAAGCAGGACCATCCACGATGCACCCTCTCCTGAGAGGAAGCCGACTCTGCTCTAATGTGTACCTGCAGGACGAGGTGCTGGGCCTGGTTTCTGTCCTGCAGGCTGTGTGCTGTATGGTGCGGAACACACACAGGCTCACAGGCACCTACGTGATCTGCATATGGCTAAGACCACAGCTCCAGAAAGTGAGGGGCAGAAAGGACCCCCATGGCTGATGGCATCAGCCTCGAGAGCAGTGGCCACGCGCCCCTACACCGTTACCTACTGTGGGCAGCCTGCCTGTCCTACCTGGAGTGGACTCATCCTGGGAGGGGAGGCCGGAAGGGCTGGAGCTCAGGTCTAGCAACCTCCAGGTATCCTGGAGGGAACGGCTGGCCAGCGAGGATGATCCAAGGCTCTCGTGGCCATTTTCCTCCAGGGCTGCTTGCACTTGACGTGGCTTTGGGGCCCTATTTTCTTTCTGATGGCTTGATTTGCAGGTCACCGTAGGGATTCTGTGTTGCCTCTGTAAGAGGTATAAAGGACAGAGCCATCCTCGAAAGCCGCTTCCTTCCCTTCCCACTCTGTTCCCTGGTGACACAGCTCAGACAGGCCAGGCTGCAGGGGACAGGAGTGTGTCCAGGAGAGCGGGTCCTGGCCCAGGCTGAACATTCAAGGGCAAAGCGAGTCCCAGCAGAGGACCACTGCCTCCCCAGCCACATGGAGTGGAAGGGCTGCTGTGGGGCATGTGCGATGCTGCTGTCCTGCGTCCTTCCACCCAAGTGCCCTCGGTTTTGCTGCCTATGCTACTATCTAAATGAGGCGCCTAGTGACACTTCAATGACAGTTATTCAGAGCAGCAGCACCTGTACTGTTCAGCTTCCCATGCTTCTCATGCTCAAGCGGGTACCACGCCCAGCACTGACACCCGCTGCACCCAGGTGCACCCTGACACACCAGGCTGCACCTGAGTCCCTGCTCTACCTGCATGGGCCCCGCCGTGGGGCCTGCTGTGGAGCCTCTCGGGGTGGAGTTGCTGCTGACGGGCTGTGCTGAGCCGGGCTGGCTCCTTCTCTCACGGCCAGGAACCCATTCTGTCATGGGGAGCTTCAGGTCCTGTTGTGGAAATTCACAAGAGAGGAGTTCAGTACTCTCATGTCCTCGATGGCGTCTGTCAGTGAGCTTTCCCTGAGAGCAGGAAGAAATACATCCCTGCATCTCCGGGATTAGGGACTCTGGTGACAGGTCCCAAGGAGGGAACAGGTCTGTCCCATCAGCCAGGGCAAACTCAGCAGTGTCCTCCTGTTGACCTACATGTCTCTCATAGCCTCCTGGGGAGAGCTGCAGGCCCCGGCCCCCTGCACCCACCGGGAGCTGCAGGTCCCCCCGACACATGCGGTCTGGGGCTCCTGCCACAGTGCCCTGGGCGTGAGAGGCCATGAGGAAGGTTCCTGTCACCTCCTTGGTTCCTCCTCACAGCCTTGGGTGTCTGAGCATCCTTTGCCTATTTTTCTCCTATTTGTCTTTTTTTACAAGTTCGTAGGAGTTCATCTCTGCATACCCTGCCCATTTTGTATGTGGCACCATTTACTGTTAGAGATAAACAGGAACCAAGAGAGGGCCCCATGGGGTCTTTTCTCCAGTTTTAAGTTATTTCATTGGATGTAATGAACACAATATAGTTTTGTAGTTTGGAAGAGATTAATAAAGTTTATTCATTTATTTTTTGTGTGGGTACCGGGGGTCGACCTCAAGACCTTGTGCGCCAGTAGGCGCCTCTGCCACTGAGCGATATCACCAGCCCTTTCTTCGTATGTGGGTTCCAGGAGTCAAACTCCAGCCCTCGCGCTTGCCAGGCAGGCGCTTACACCGCTGAGCCATCTCACTGGTCCGAGATCAATAAAGTTTAACAAGATGCTTAATATAGTAGAAAGAAGTAGAGGTCCAGATAATAGATGTGCTATGATCAAAAAATACAATGAATATTTACATTAAAAAAAACTTATTACAGTAGGAGACATTGCCGTGAATCCCCCTCAAAGTACTGCCACTGTTCTTGCCACTTTCTGAAGCAGTTTCGGAAGTCCTCCTTCACGGCTGCCTTGATGTTCTGAGTTGATTCAAAATGTTTATGTTTCATGACCATTTGCCTTTGGGGAAGAGCCGGAGGTTGCACAGTGGCAGACGTGGTGAACAAGGTAGATGAGGATACGCCGTAATGTTTTCGCAAGCCGCCTTTCTGTTGGATGGCACTCGGCAGTAGCATTCATTGTATTTTTGATCACACCTCATAAAGACACTCACAAAAGTAGACTTCCAGAACTGCTTCAGAAAGTGGCAAGGTCAGGCATGGTGACGTGTATCTGTACTCCCAGCAAACGAGAGGCTGAGGCAGGAGGATCACCATGAGTTCTGGGCCGTTCTGGTCTACATAGTGAGTTTGAGCCTGAGATACCTAGCAAGACTCTGCCCTAAAAAACAAACAGAAAGTGGCAAGGATGGTGGAATATGTTTGTTTGAAGTCAGAAAAGTGCTGTATTTTGAGAGGGATCAATGGCATCAATGGCATTTTTTTCTGTAATAAACGTAAACATTTTAAACATTCACCGTATCTGTTGATCACCCCCGTACATGTTTTACCTCAGTGGACAAGAGGTATATTTATCTGATGACTTGGGGACACTTTTAGGAGCTTAGGTAGTGACTGCGCGTGGCCTTTTCACACTGGGCAGACTCTTCCACTGAGCCGCAGCCCGGCCTGGGGATGAGGGCGGAGAAGCAGTTCCTCAGGGACTCTGCAGCAGTGGCACAGAGACCCCGCGTGCTGCGTGCAGCCTGCGTGTGCGCCCGGTTTCCACGCCTCCTGGGGTGGGCCCATGTGCTGCGACGCTGTGGCCTCCTGGTACTGCTTCGGCCTTAGCTCTGCGGCCAGCATCCTCCTTCCTGGATGCCTCCTCCTGCGGTCCCTCGGCAGGCAGTAAGGCCTGTGGTGGGCCACTTTCTTGGGCCATCCCTCACTTTGCTCCCGCTCCAACAACCGACCTCCATGGGCTTCTGCTCTTCCCACCAGGGTGTTTCCTGGGCGACACCGCTCTGTCCAGCAGCTCAGATCGTCCTGTGCCAAAGACTCTGGCTCCCCTGGGCCCCTGCTGTCCGTGTGGCTGCTGGCTGGGCCTGCCCTTAGATAGAGAACCGGGCCTCACCTGGCTGCCCTCCTGCCTTCTCCCTCTCCAGCTGCCCAGGTCCAGGCCTGGATGTCTTTTCTCCACGTTCCTGCTGTCTCTTCTCTCACATTTCACATCCTGCACATCAGGGAGTCCCAGTTAGCCCTGCTCGGCATTCCTGTGTCATCCCTGCCGTGGCTGAGACCCTGCTGTACCACCGGGCTCAGAGCAAACCCAGCCCACATCATCTGGGCAGACAGGATGCCATCTCCATTGGCTTTCTTTCCTTTTAGTTTATAAACCGAAAAGACAAATACACTGCAAGAATATACTTGCAGCATGTCCAACAGATATGGATCACTACTGAGATGCCCTCAAGAAGTTGATCAGTTTATTTACTTATTCACCTGTTCTGGTGTACTGGGGACTCGTGCCCAGAGCCTCATACCGGCCGGGTAAGCTACCTTCCTGAGCCTTTTTATTCTGAGACAGGCCTGGAACCTGAAATCCTGCCCAGCCTGCTGTGTAGCTTGGATTATGGGTGTGTGAGACTGAGCCCAGCTTTACCACTAAGCTACACTCCAGCCCTGATTACTGGCAGTTTAAAAACCACGCATGCATGCCGCACGCATGCACATAGGCCACAGCAGTTGGAGCTCTCCCCACGGCAACAGGGGCAGCCCCCCACGGCAGGCCAGGCGCACCACACCTGACAATCATGAGGCCACCTCCAGGTGGAAGGTGGCTCTGTGTCAGACCACCCAGGGGTGCTGCTGATGAGTGGTCATCACCTGAGGCAGAACTGACCTGCTCTGGGTACAAACTTAGTTGGGCAGGAGGAGGAGGAACTTCTCCATGCTGACGAAGCCCTACCCAAGGTTGGAGGACATGAAATCACTGATATTTCTCCTTTTTTTGCCATGGTGGGTTGGGACCCAGGGTTCATGCATGCTAAGCGTGCACTTTACCGATGAGTTACACCCCAGCCACTAGCCATTTTTAAATGACAAAAATGGCAGTTTTATATGGTTCAACATAAAAACCTACTGCAAAGCCTTTACTTGATGGCAAAATGAAGGCCCCATCTCTGCAGACCCAGTGAGGGTTGTGGCGCCAGTCAGCCCTTCAAGTGGAGAGGAGGGGCCCGGCCAGGGCGGCAGCGCGGGCGCCGTCCCAGCCATGCTGACGTCCACCTGTGAGAAACAGCCGGCACACTTACTGGAATTAACTCATTCAGCAGAATTGGCCATAAAATCCCTGGGCACAAGTCCACTCTGTTCCGAAAGACCCTGAACAGCTTGAAAATGTAACTTTGAAAGGATCAATCTTCAAATAAATCGTGGCACATCCACCAAATGGAACATAATTCAACAATAAAAAGAAGGGGCTGGGGATGCAGCTCAGCAGCACAGTGTCTGCCTGGCAAGCGCGAGGCCCTGAGTTTGATTCCCAGTACCAAACCAAACCAAACTAAAACAAATGAGGAGCCGGGTGTGGTGGCACACAGTTGTAACCCCAGTACTCAGGAGGCTGAGGCAGGAGGATTGCCTGCTGAGGAGTTCGAAGCCAGCCTGGGTTACACAGTGAGTTCAAGGTCAGCCTCCTGAACTACATCGTGAGACCCTGGCTCAAAACAACAAAACTAAACAAACAAACAAACAAGAACGACTGCACCATAAGAAGACACGGAAGAAGCCTGGACAGACGTTACTAAGGCAAAGAAGCCTGTCTGAGAAGCTGCTCTGCTGCTTCCGCCTATCCGCCTAGGACAGCACAGGCGCGGCACAGCAGGGAGCACAGCAGGAGATGAGCACTTGCCAGAGTTGGGGAGGGAGGGGGGCGGTGTCGCACAGGCACGATGCGTTCTGCATGACTGGACTCGCCCCGCCCACAGAACGCACAATCCCTGCTCACCAGCGGTCACCGGCGTCCCCCACCACAGTATGTCAACGATAGGACTAGGAAGGGACAAGGAGCCTGTACTTTTCACTAAATGTTTCTGTAAAACTAAAAAGAAATCTATGTTTTAAAAATTCTATAAGTTTTAAAAAAAATTATGTAATATTTAAGTAATATTTAAGTAATATTTCTTAATTTTTAGAATTTTTTTGTTTTTGTTTTTTGGTTTTTTTTTTTGTGGGTACCGGGGGGTCGACCTCAGGACCTCGCGCGCCAGCAGGCGCCCGTGCCGCTGAGCGATATCACCGGCCCCTTTTTCGTATGTGGGATCCGGGAGTCGAACTCGGGCCCTTGCGCTTGCCGGGCAGGCACTTAAGCCGCTGAGCCATCTCACCGGCCCAATTTTTAGAATTTTATTCCTTTTTTCCAGTACTTGGTGTGTGTGTGGGGGGACTGAACCCAGGGCCTTCTCACTGAGCTACATCCTCAGCCCATTTTATCAATTTTTTAAATTTTGAGACAAAAATCTTACTAGGTTGCTAAATTGCCCCAGCTGGGGTTGAACTTGCCATCCTCCTGCCTCAGCCTCCCAGAGTGCTGGGGTTACAGGCGAGTATCACTATTACATAACAGTGACATAGGTGATTGTTCTGTTGACCTCTGAAGTGACCTCTATGCCACGAACTATAAAGGTCTCTGTATTATTTTGAGGGCATAAACGGGTGGTCTCAGGCTGTCATTTGACAGTGTCTGAGCTCAGTGACAGAAAGAGACTCTGTCTCAAAAACTTTTGAAAGAGTCAGGGATGTAGCTCAGTGCAAAGGCCCTGGGTTCCGCCCCTATACTGAAAAACAAACAAACAAAAAGGGAGGCTAAGGTCAAGTACCATCTAGGCAATTTAGTCAGACCCTGTCTCAAAATAAAATTTTAAAAAATGGGCTGGGGATGTAGCTCAGTATTCCCTAGGTTCCAACCATAGTTCATAGACCAAATCTGGCCCATCATCATTTTTATTTTATTTTATTTTTTTGTATAGCCCATGAGCTAAAAATAGCTTATTTTATTTATTTATTTTTTCATTTTGGGGGGAGGGTTGAGACAGGGCCTAGGCTGGCCTTGAACTCCTCAGTGCACCACCATGCCCAGCTAATATAAGCAAATTTGTATTAAAGATGCCAATCTTTTTACATATTACATTGGTAAAGATTTAAAAATAATCCCTCTGTAAGCAAAAGTATAGCAAACTATATGAATGATATAACTAATAACTTAGAAAACCAGCAGGAAACACACTGGGATGTTATTGGTTACTACGCTGGACATTGAAAACCAGAGATGTTTTACATCGGAGCGATTGAGGGCCAGGCGTGGTGCACACCTGTAATCCCAGCACTTAAGAGGCTGAGGCAGGAGGATTGATGCGAGTTTGAGGCCAGCCTGGGCTATACAGGGAGTTCAAGTCCAGCCTGGGCTACATTTCGAGACCCTGTCTCAAACAAAACAAAACAAAATGGTAGTTTGAAGTTTCTGTTATGAAAACATAACACTGTCAGTGAAGAGTTATTTGAAACATATCTGTCAGTGGCAGCAGTTACCTGGGCTGCTAGGTGGGGCTGCAACTGTCCCAGAGGCTCCCAGGGCTCTGTAGCCACATCACCTGGGTCCCAGGTCTCAGGGCCGGGAGGAAGGGAACGGTGAGGTGGTTTCCCTGGAAACGAGAGCAGGAAAGGGCTGTTCTCCGCGTGTACGTGGCTTCTGGATTTACCTTGTGCAGAACACAAACACTCAGGAGGAACAGCACGTTCTTCCCCAGAGAAGCTGGGGCAGGGTCACGTGTGAGCCGGGGGGGACACAGCTTCCTGCAGCCACACGGGCCCCGACAGCTGTCAGAGTGGTGGAAATGCACAGTTTGTTGACCGAAGGTCCAGCCTCCCTGCACGCGGGAAACCATGGAACAGTTGGGCTGTGTGGCTCACAACTGTGATCCCCACTACCTGCAGGCTGAAGCAGGAGGGTCACTGGAGCCCAGGAGTTCAGGGCCTGCCTGGGCAACATAGTGAGATCCTGCCAAAAGAAAAAAATCACCAAAAAGACACAATTACTGTTAAAATAACACATCCTAGAGTAGTGAGTCAATTTGGTTAAAGTATTGAGGACCCCAGTGAGTTTTGGGGGGTGGTTGATAGCTACTGCTATTTGGCACACTGCAAACTGCAGCAGAGAACTTTCTAGGGCTCCTCAAAGCTCCCTGGGGATGCAGCCAGCAGGCACTGTGCAGGCTGGGAGCGTCAGAAGAGCTTCAGGATCTGGTTTTGCCCTTCGGCCCTCAAGTGTCAGTTTTTTCCACATGGTGAAAGACAAAATTTGGAACTCAACTTATTTTCCTTAGTTCTAACATCTGAATTTAAATGTTACACAATCAGTAGCTGGATGTGTCAACGCACCTGAACGCCCAGTTACTTGAGAGATTGAGACAGGCGGATCATGATTTTGAGCCCAGCCTCAAAATTTTGGGCCCTACTACATGGACCCAGGATATGAGCAGGGGAGAAGGTGCCCAGGTGGCCAGAGAGGGCAGACTGTCCACCAGGGCCAGGGATGGACCGCACCGAGTGCTGGGAACCTTCTCTTTCAGAGCAGCTGTCAGAAAAGGCAGACGTCTGCCACTGTAGCAGAAATGCAGCTGAGCCACTGTTCTAGACAGCGCTCACAACAAAATCATCTCAGGCACAGGAAACCGCGGGAGCTCTCTGCCTGCAGGCTCTTCTTGGAGGGAGCGAGGCAGAGGCCTAGATGAAAGCTGGTGGCCTCCAAGTTGCCCCCAGGGAGGCAGGGGCTGCTTTCGGAACAAAGCCTCCTGCCGGTAGCTCACTGTCCAAGCCCCGAGAGGATCCTGTGGTGGTGGCAGGCCACTGAGGTCAAAGAGCAAACCTGGGGACAGTTTCATTCAACTAGTTCATAAAATCTAATTTTATGCTAACATTACTTCTACACCAGTAGGATTACAACAGGATGTATCGTTATAACTCACAAATTAAACATACACAGATATTTTAGCATTCACAGACACATACCCAATGAGCAGAATTGGTGCCACTGGCTAACCATTTAACCATTGAGAAAAAAATTGAGCTAGATCCCTAATTTTTTTAATACTTTTTTTTAATCAAATTATTTCTAAATGAATCAGTTCAGCAAGGGAATAACATAATAATGAAATATAAATGGTCAAAAATTTAAAGAAATGTGAAGTACTGGATAGCAATGAAATATTTTTACTTTTTTTGTTTGTTTGTTTGTTTTTTGGAGACAGCGTCTCACTGTGTAGTCTAGGCTGGCCTCAAACTCACTATGTAGCCTAGGCTGGCCTCAGACTCTCAGCGATCCTCCTGCCTCAGCCTCCCAAGTGCTGGGATTGCAGGCCTGTGCCACCAAGCTTGCCCACCTTTGAAACTTTTGAGAAGCCAAAGAACCCAGCTGTGAACTTAGCCTTGCACTCCTGGGCTCCTCCTCAGCCCCTCAGATTTCCTAGGGCCTCCCCCTGCCCAGCCCAGCTCTGGTCCAGCTGCCCTGTAAGGCAGCAACTCTGTTTGTCAGACATCTGAGAACTTTCCTGTCTGCCCCCTCTTGTCTTTGATGCCTTTTCCTCAGAGATGCTCAGGATTTGGTGGCATCTGCCTCGAGGGCAGTTTCCAGGTGCCTGGTCTTGTCTTTAGGTGGGGAAGATGACCTGAGGAAGATGCTCAAGGCCCAGGGGCAGCAGTGTGAGCTGCTTCCACATCACCACATAGAGATGTCAATTCCAGACACTCAATCGAACGTCAGATGTGAAACTGACAAAAGCCTTACAAATGAAGAAATGTTGGGCAGATTTTCATCACTGTGTATTGTGATCAAATACCTGAGAAAAACAACTTAAAGGAGGAAAGGAGCGGGTTTGATGCCAGCACTCTGGGAGGCTAAGGCAGGAAGATGGCGTTTGAGCCCTGCCTGGGCAACTCAGTGAGACTCTCAAAATAAAAAATAAAATAAGCTAGGGAAGTAGCTCAGTATGAGGCCCTGGGTTCAATTCCCAGTATGGGGCTGAGGGCAGGGGGTCCTTATTTTGGCTTAGTTTCAGGGGTTTTAGTCCACGGGCAGCCAGCTCCATTGCTTTAGGCTGGGCAAGGCAAAAATAGCACGGTGGAAGAGGAAGGGTATGGCGGAGGGAAGCTGCTCACCTCACGGCAGCCAGGAAGCAGAGAGGAAGGGGCCAGGGATAACATACAGTCCCCAAAGTTACGCCCCAAGGCCCACTTCCTTCAATGAGACTCCACCTCCTCTTCCGTCACTGCTCAATAATGCCATCAAGTTGTGACCCCATCAATGGACTGATCCACTGACAAAATCAGAGCCCTCTGAGAGCCCCACCTCTGAACAGAGACCGCAGGGCACACGTGAGACCTGAGCCATCACAGATACTCATGAAGCCAAAGAGGAGGTGCTACGGGCCTTGGGCTGCCCTGGGCTGCCCTGGGCTCATTCTCTAGAGGCCAGAAAAAGGTGGGCAGTCTTCTAGCAAAATGTGAACGACAAAAGAAGAAAGAAAAGTAATTAAAAGTGACGGTTTGTGGAACATTTGATTGCTGAGATCTCTTTGGCTTTCAGAGAAGGCTGTTAACTCAGCCTTCTGGATCCTAGAACCTGCCAAGATCCGTGGCTCTCAGCTGCTCTGAGCAGCCTGGAAGAGGGGCAGTGGGTTTAGCCTGATGTGGACCCACTGCTGCATGGAAACTGAGGAAGGCAGGAGTATCTGCTCCCAGAGGGGCTCCAGGACTGAATGGATGCGCAGCGGGTGGATGTGTGAATGGAGAGATGGATGAGTGAGGGGTGGGTAGGTGAGTCCCTGAAACATCTGGCTACATGGCTAGGCTGGCCCAGGGAGAAAAGACAAATTCACTGACATGAAAGGTCAGAGGGAGGGGGAGGCCGGGCCACTGTCAGAGAAAATGTATGATGGCGTGGGCAGAGCATGGTGTGGAGGCCAAGATCAAAGAGCAGCAAGGTTAAGATGGGGAAGGGTGTTTTGATTTAGAAGACAACAGAACAGGATTGAACTGAGGGAGAGGAAATAGAGCCATAACTGCTGAAGCCACCGCGGTTGCCAACAGTGAGGTGACAGAGACCAGAGGCCGCTGTGTCTCAGTGGACTTGCACAAGGTACAGCCTGAGGTGCCTCTCAGGAATGAGGGGCAGCCCCCTCCCCTGTAGGCTGCGAATCAGAAGGAGAAACAGGAACGGCTCCCACCCACTGGTCCTCAGAACCAAGCTGCAGAGGGACCCAACCGGCAGGGCAGTCCTGGGCAACAATGAGGAACACCTGCCTCCAGGGGATGTTGGCAGCTTCTCCTTCCAGGGCCGTGTTGGGAAAGCAGCAGTATCCCTGGCTGCGTTGGCTCAGAACAATGGGGTTCATTTTACGATGAGGCGTGGCTCACCTCTGCACCCATTCACACACTAGGCCTCCACGCCCTTTCCAGGGAGTACAGCACTCCCTGAAACTTGGGCCCCATGCCCAAGGTCGGTGCCTTCCCCATTGGGAGGCTTCCTCGGAAGCTGCAGGAAGCTGCAGGACACAAACGTCAGTGTGTTAAGCCACAGCCGCCGAGGCAGAAGCTAAGGAATGCCCCGACCTTTCTCTTTCCTTTGGTGTCAGAAAGCGCTGGCAGTTCACGGCAGAAATGCTAACCTCGCTGACCCCTGAAGAGCTCTTGGCTTTTCAGGGTGCACAGGACTTTGCCTTGAGAGACAGTGGCCTGGGTTTATGTCTCCACGTGGCCCTGGCCTCCCTTGGTGTTCAGCAGACAGGAGGGGGAGGCCTGACTGGACCCCCACAGCATAGCCTCTGCAGTCATCACCTGAAACTCAAAAGCTTGCTGAAGTGGAGGCAAAGGCAGAAGGTGTACTGGCAAAGGGAGGTGGCAGTGAGAACAGGCATGCGCTTTAGCACCTGAGAGAAACGAGCTTGCCAATCCAAATGGACTCTGGTGTCTCCAGAAAGCGTCCACTCGGGACAATGATGAGAGCCACACAGGGCGGGCCTCTGCTTGACACACTGTGCACAGGTCTGGGGTTCTGGTGGCCCCCTTGGCCCATCAGGCCTGGGCGCTGCTACTCCCTGAGGGCTCTAGGTATTGCTGGGTGTGGCCTGTCTTGCAGGCTCAGAACATGTGCATCTTTCTTTAAGAACCTGGGGCTCGAGTGTCATTTGCTTTTCTTAGGAAATCTCTGAGTTCCTGGTCCCAGCCTTGGCCTCCATCTGGAGACACAGCTGCCACTATCTGGGAGGCCGCAGCCTGAGCACTGGGGAGCAACCCCCCGAAATGCTCCGCTCTGCCAACCCTCTGCCACATTCTCACAGACGTGGCCCCAGAGCAGGCCTGGAGCGCGCCCGGCCCTGGGATGGAGGCTGGCTGACTCCACTTTAGGGCGTAGCAGCCATGCCCCCTTCCCGAAGCACCGGCCACAGTCCTCCCGCTCTGGGCACGCAGCACACACGCTGGACTCCTCCTCCTTCCCATCCATGTCCCTTGGCCCCACGTGGCCTCATCCTGTCCCATTCCCAGGGACTCATTCACCTTTGGGGTGGCCCAGCTCAGCACGCAGCCGGTTCCCCATCTCAATGAGCTGCTCCCTCTGCAGGTGGAGGCTGCGGATCTTCCTGGTGGCTTCCTTGAGTTTCCCCTGCAGGTGGGGCACAGATACGGCCTGGGGGAGCTGTGTTCCGGGCTGTGGGTGCCTGGAAAGCTGCTCCTGGTCTTCAGTCCCCACGGGTATCCCATCTGAGAGGCCCTGCACAAAACCACACAGCAGACAGCCCTGTGAGACTCCCACCAACGCGCCGTGTGTGGAAGGTGGTGAAGGGCGTGGTTGCCACGAAGGGCAGCGCTGCCCCAAGTGCCCCGTGTTCCCTCAGAGTCGCATCACCCCAGCCCCAGTGATGTTCTCCACAGGAAAGACACAGGGCGACTGTCCCTGTGCTCTGATGTCGGGGTGGGAGAGCACAGATGCTTGGGTGGGCCTCTCCTTTCCCATGAACCAACAGAGCATGCACTGGCCCCCCAGCTCTAGGGCCACGGCCCAAACTGGTGCCTCTGTCCTCTCCCTCGGTCACGGGCACTGGAGCCTCCCCCACCCCTCGACATGGGGAGTCTGGGCCTTCGTGATTTTCCAGAGGAGACAATGAGACCCTCTCACACCAGCTGGCCCAGCTGCTCCCGGGCCTGAGCTGGGCCCTGTTTCCAGGAGCAGAGGAAACCCAACCCCTCCCACTGTGGTCCCCATGACGCCCACCCTCGAGGCCGGCTGGCTCTCCCCCTCCACGGCAGCTGTAGCTTTCCGCAGTCCTGAGAAACTGCAGGGGGAGGCAAACACAGAGGACAGGTCTGTCACTGACGAGCGACATGACCCATGGGAACCCATATATGGTCCTGGCTCAGCACCACCTGGACCGGGCCCCCCACCACATGCAGCTATGCAGACGCACAATCGCACACGAGGAGACGTTTGGGACAATAGCAGGGGTGTGGAGGAACCAGTGATGCTCAGGCCCCAGCACCTGTGAGGCACCAGGCTGCTCCCGCCCTCAGCCTTGAGCGGCAAGCAACTGGAACAGAACTGCACATTCTGTCCTGGCCAGCTGCCTGGAGTCCTCTTGGGCCTGGCAGGGGCCTGTGCCCCGCAGGCGCTCTGCTCCCCAGGTGGCCCTGGGGGGGTGTCAGCGCCTCAGGCAATGTGCTATGGCTCTGGGGGATGGAGGGGCGTGGGGTGACACAACAGAGGAGACGGTCGCCATCCTCTTGGGCCACAGCCTGAGCAGGCCAGGGCAGGTGCCGCTGGCCCCACAGAAGCCTCAGGCAGGCCTGGGTGCCCCCAAACCTGACGCATTCCGTGTGTGTCCCTGGTGCCCCTCTCTGCAGGTGTGGTCTTCAGAGGACAAAGGACTCAGGGTGAGGGCCTGAGAGAGATGGGACACACCTGAAGGAGGGTGGCCTGAGCCTCCCTACCCACCCAGGGCTGACCAGAGACTGCAGAACTTGCTGATTCTCGTGGTGCTGGAAGCGGGGACAGAACAGGCCTGCAAGAGACTTGGCAAACCTCAGACCCCTGGAGACTGTAGGGATGGTGAACCTTTTAGAGCTTTCAGTGATAACAGCCTGCCCCGGCACGTGTGCTGTAGGTTCGCCACCTCTGTTCTACAGGAACCCTACCTCCAACCCCCCCAACACAGCAGTGGCCCTGGCAGGATCCCCAGCTTGGAGGAGCCAGAGGCCTTCGTGTCATTGGTTGAGAACGGGGAGGTGTGGCCCCAGCTGTGCCCACTCCTGACTGCACACACCTGGGCAGGGAGTGACCCTCTGACAACTGGGTTCCTGGTACAATGGTATTTGTTAAAAGTTTATTTTGATGACTCTCAAGTTTTTCCCCCAAATAAAGAGTGCACAACTGGAGATGTATTCAGAGACATCTTCTGAACCACAGGCCCCCTGAGCAGGCACAGCGGCCACCCGTCACCCTGAAGGGCCCAGGGCCAGGATGATGCCCCCTCTGCTGCCAGGGTGCAGATGCCAGTGGCGGGGTGAGGGAGTGAACCTGGACAGCCAGGAAATCAGGAGGAATGCCATCTGTGGGAGGCTGTGGTGAGAGCCAGCAGACACACAGCAGGCAGAGGCTACTCCAACAGCCAGGCCAGCACTGCCCCCCTCATGGACGAGGGACCCCTCCACCCCAATGCTGGTGAGACCAGGCAGAGGGCAGAAAGGCCTGAGGCCAGAAGCGATGAGATGTTGGTGGTATAGCTGGGGGAGCAGGACACTCCACCCAGCCACCCCCTCTCCCGCGCAGGGGCCTGTGGGGGCAGTGCAGAGAGGTGTGGCTGGCTGTGTGGAGGCCTCACACCTTGGCTGGGCACGGGGAGGGGGCCAGCCTTTGACAGAGAGCCGGCAAGGGCGGTACGGGCTTCATTGGACCCCCAGCCTGAGGACTGTCCACCCCTCTCAGCACCGCCACCCCTCCATGTAAAATTTCTCTAGAAGTATCTAAGAGCAAACGGGAGGCGCTCTGCTGCTTTACACCCAGATGCCTAGTCTGTGCGTCTAACATGTGGATGTAAGGACACATAGCCGGGCCCAAGGCCACACTGAATTTCACCTAGGGTCCTGACCATGTCTGTCCCAGCCCGTTTCCTGCCCAGGACTCGGGACACACGTGTTTACGTGCTGCACTCCCCGGCTCCCCAGTGTCTGTCTGCGTTGTGCCGCTGACTCCCTGGAGTCCAGGCTATGTCACGTCTCTCCACTGGGCCTGCCTGAGGCCACCTCATGCTCAGCCCCAGGTTCCACATTTCTGATGGGAGCCCAGGAACAAGTAGTGGTGCTTTCTACCTGAGGGCGAGATAGCGGTGAGTCCTGACGCTGGGATGCTTGGTCGAGCTCGTGTCTCACTCTTTTTGGGAACTGAGAGATCTGCAGGGGACACCAACTGGAGACCAGGAAAGCCCTCTGCCTCTAGTCTACACTCACCCTACCTGCCCAGCTGGTTGCGTCATCCCTAGGGCTGCTGGTTGATCTTCTGATATGTTTGCTTATCTGTCCCAACGTAAACTTGCAATTTCTTGTTTAACCCAGTGCATCGCAATCTTCCCCAGCAATACCCATTGGCCTGGATCTGGTCAGCAGAGTGTCTTCCAGCTCCTCCTAATGTGCCCGACACTGGATCAGCACCATCCATGGAGCCCTGGTCCCAGGGCCAGAGCAGGAAATCCAGAACCAGCCTCAGGTCCCAGGTGCTTGTGGCTGCTGGAGTCCCTGTTTCTGGACCCTCCAAGGACAGAACCGGGAATGTGTGCCTGCGTGTCTCCCTCCCTTCCCCATTATCTGAAATGACAGCTGTGGGCATCACTGGCATGGATGACGCCAGCACCACCTGCAGCCCAGGAGCCCGGTCTTTTTGGTCTTCCTTCTCCCTTCTCTTGGTGGTGAGAAACCTGGGACCTAGTCCTTGACCCAGGCAGGGGTCTCCCTGAGCCTCCCATCTTTCACCCTGAGAATGACCTCACATCTCACCACGGTCAGGGATATTCAGATCCAAAAGAGCAGGAGAGACTTGGCACCGGGCCTGACACAAGCGGATGCTGAGGCCCGGGCCGCCTGCCCACTTGCCTGTGCCGTGAAGGACCGGGACAGGGCCTGACACCACTTCAGACTCAGCAGCTCAGGGCTGGGTCCTGTTTATCTGCACGATGTTTGGCCCCTCCACTCTGCACACATGGGAAGAAGAGCACTGGTGGGGCTGTCCTGTCCTATCCGGCAAGAGCTGCGCATGGGTGTGCAGGAAGCTGACACGGACACAGCTGCCACCCCGTGGGCCACGTCCCGCAGGCCAGGAGTGAACTGGGGTGGCTGGATTATGGAGCAGAGAGGGCTAGGTGCTGGCCCGGTGGTCAGACACAGCCTGGTGCTACATTGGTGGCCTGCCTGGCCCTTCTGGTGCCCGACGGCTCAGCACCAGCTGGGCCTCAGGCCCCTCTGCCCTCCACCATGCCCGTTTCATCTCCCACTGTTCCTAGGCAGCTCCTGGGCTGCATCCCCCTCGTGTCCCTGGGTAGTACCTACTCCAGCAGCCAGATGCCCCAGGGACACTAACACTGTCTTCAGCCTCTGACAGCTCCTGCCAGAGGACTCTGCTTACAGACACTGCTCCTTGTCCCTAAAACCATCGGCTACAAGTCACCACAGATCGCTGTAGCTCAGCACAGGTAACCAAAGGTCACCGTAAGTCACCATGGGTCACTGCCGGTCAGCACCATAACCCCATGTCAGTTGGGTCACCACAGGTCAGCACTGCCGGTGGCTGGCAGGGCCTCCGGGTAGTAGCAGGCTTGGGTAGAGGGAAGGGCCTGCTGACAGTCCTGCTTGGATCCGGGCACAGGATCTGGGCAGCACGCAGTATGAGGCTGCTAGAGACCAGGACGGGGGCCCATGCTGGGCTCGGGAGTCTGCAGTGGGTGCCCTCATCCCACAGGCAGGGCCACCTGCCGCAGCACATGGCTGGGCCGTGATCGGCACGACAGCCTGTGCAGTGGATTTCCCCTGGAAGACGCTTTGCCTGAAGACAAGGCTGGGGGGTGGCTCTTCAGGGAGGACCTGAAGCAGGAGATGCTCATGGGGGACGGAAGCAGGGGCTGACCTCTGGGGACAACCCTCTGCAGCCCGTGAAGACCGGCAACTTGGCAGGGCACCAGCAGTGCCAGCCAACTGCGAGGGGGACCCACCTCTTTCCTGAGCGACTTCCTGTCTGAAGGCTCCCCTCCGTCTTGCCGGACTGTCCCAAGATGCTTCCCCAGTTCAGCCACCTGCTTCCGCAGCTCCAGAACCTCCAGGTGCACCTGGTGCACCTCCCGGGGGAGCTCCCGCTGCGCAGTGTCCAGCTCCAGGGGCTGCTGCTGCACCTGGGAGGCATTTTGGAAGACAGGGATGAGGCAGAAGGGCGCCGGGGCCTGGAGCAGGGCAGGGACCATGGTGTGCAGCAGGGACCCACGGCCAGTCTCTCCCCTCTGGCTGACGTGATCTGCACACAAGCCCTGAATGCTCCAAGTGTGCGCTGCCCATGTGTTGGGCCCCAAGGCTGGAAGGGGAAAGTGCATGCGCAGCAGTGCATGACAGACCTTCTCACAGGCCCCAGTGCTGGGAGAAACAAGGCCGCCAGGAAACGGCAAGGAAGCCAGGTGCAGGGGTATGCACCTATCAGGCCAGCTGCTCCGAGGCTGAGGCACGACTGCAAGTTCAAGCCTGGCCTGGGAAACTTAGCAATTTAGTGAGACTGTCTCACTAGAGCTGGGAATGTAGCTCAGTGCAAAGGCCCTGGGTTCAACCCCCCAGTACCAGACAAACAAACAAGCACAGGTCTGGAGATGGAGCTCAGTGGTGGAGCACCTGCCTACCACCGAGATCCTGGGTTCAGTGCCCAGCATCACAAAAACAAAACACAACAAGCCCCTGAGACACCAGGGGGTGGAGAGTGGGTTTCCCTTTCCAGCAAGGAGCAGAGATGGGAGGCTCTAAGAGGGAAGGGGGTCAAAGGCTGTGATGACCCAGAGTGCACAAGAGGCAGAGAGGACGGAGGCCCAGCAGGAACCTTCTGTGGGGGGCCGTAGCATGGCTGTGATTCCCACCCTGGGCCCTGGCCTGGCCTGGCCTTGCCAGCTCCCCTGGGTAGCCTCTGGCCGGCCCAGGTGGGAAGGAAAGACACACACCTCTCTCCACACTTTGACCTTCCGGGTCATGTGCCTTCTCCTACTCCAGGGAGGCCTACAGCCAATTCCTATGAATAGTTTTGTTTTGAGTTTGTCACAGACACCTAATGGAGCTGAACATTTGGTAAGCAGACACCGTAAAGTGGAAAAGTAAACAAAAACATTCCAAGGTAATGTCTTACCAGGATTGCCTCTGATTACCAAGGTAAAATGATGAGCTTTTACCTAAATGTTTATTTTTTGTCTGTAGCATTTGTGTGTGAAATTCTAATCAGATAGGTTAGAACCAGGAATTCCAACCCTTATAGAAATGAGATATCACCCTCTCCTCATATGTATGTAGAACATTTTTTTTTTTTTTCAGTTTTTTGAGACAGGGTCTCCCTATGTATTTCAGGCTGGCCTTGAACTCACTATGTAGCCTAGGGTGGCACTGACCTCTCAGCAATCCTTCTGCCTCAGCCTCCTGAGTGCTGGGATTACAGGTGTGTGCCACCATGCACGGCACTGCTTTGGGGTTTCTTTGATTTAGGGATTATTTATTTTTGAGGTACTGGGGATTGAACCTTGAGCTACATCTCCAGCCCTCATTTTTTATTTTGAGGCAGGGTCTCGCTAAGTCACTAAGTTGTCCAGGCCAGGCTCAAACTTATGATCCTCCTGCCTCAGTCTTCCAGAGTGCTAAGATTACAGATGCCCGGTTTAACCCAGGGGCTGGTTATTTTTGTTTTTTTTTTTGATTTTTTTTAGATAGGGTCTCACTATGTAGTCCAGGCTAGCCTTGAAAAACAGGCAATCCTCCTGGCTTGGCCTCCCAAGTGCTCTGATTATTTGGACATATGTTACTTTGAAATTTTTGGAGATTTTTCTAGATATCTTTGTTAATGATTTCTAATAAAGTTCTTCTGAGGTCAGGAAACTTTTTATTTATTATTATTATTGTTTTGGTTTTTTGAGATAGGGTCTTGCTATGTAGCCCAGGCTGGCCTTGAACTCAAGGAGATCCTCCTGCCTCAGCTTGAGTGCTGGGATTACAGATGTGCACCACTTCATCTGGCTAGGAAACATTTTCTGTGTGATTTGAATCCTTTTAAATTCACTGAGATCTGCTTTATGGTCCACCACACGGTCTAACTTACTGAAGCCCCATAAGCACCTGGCTATGTATGTAGAGCTCTAATCCCATGAATAGAAATGGAAAAGTGGTCAAATTCATGTCTATTGCAACAATGAAGATGAATTTACAGTCAAGAGAGGGGACAAGACACCATGAAGAAACAACAAACATGTGAAGCCATGTATCTGCTATTAGCTGATTTAGCCACAGCGTGCAAATATTTCAAAACATCTTAGCCTGGAGTGGGGGTATGTGACTGTAATCCCAGTACTCTTGGGAAAGTTTGAGGCCAGCCTGGCCATTTTAGTCTATCTTAAAATAAAAAACAAAAATGCCTGGGGATGTAGCTCAGTAGGTTTAATCCTCATTACCAAAAAGAAAAAAAATCATAATATACAATATAAATGTATACAACTTTTATTTGTAATTTAATTACAAACAAAAAAAGTCTCCTGGAAGATTAAAAAGGGTAAAGGGCAAAGCGCCCATTCCCCATGGCAGATGGGAAGTCCAGAGTCTCCACGTTTCTCTGCTTAGGAGCAGACAGTCTCTGGGGAAGATGTAATTTATGTGTTTGCAGACTTAAAAGGACTTGTGAGGGTTCCTCTTCAGGTCACCTCATAAGAAATGTGTGTACAAAAGGCGACAGGACAGTGTGATCCCAAACCAAGAGCAACAAAAAAGTGGATAAACTGGATTTGGTCAAAATTAAAAGTGTGTTTTGAAGGACACCATTGAGGAAGTAAAGAAACAAGCACTGAGTGGGAAAGAAATTTAGTGAATCATACATCTCATAAGGGACCTATATATAGAATATAAAAAGAACTTTTATACCCAATAAAAATGACAAATAACCCAACCAAAAGTAGGCAAAGGACCGGGCGTGGTACAGCACGCCTGTGATCACAGCACTTGGGAGGCCAAGGCAGGGGGATCACTGTGAGTTTGAAGCCAGCCTGGTATATGAAGTGAGTTCGAGCCCAGCCTGAATTACATAGTAAGACCCTGTCTCAAAAAACCAAACAAACAAACAAAAAAATGGGCAAAAGATCTAGATGGACACTTCTCAAAAGGAGGTGTACAAATGGCCAAGAAGCCATGGAAAGTGCTCAGCATCATGTGTCACCAAGAAAACGCTGGTCAGGACCACGGGGAAATGCCACTTGACACCCACGAGGGGGGCCGAATAAAAAAGCCAGGAGCAGCGATGTTGGGGAGGGTGTGAACAGAGCCTCCATACTGTTGCTGGGCATGTAACCTGGTGCCACTGCTCTGGAAAGCAGTCCGGTTGCTCTGGAAAGAGTTAGAGACCTTCTAGGTGGCTTGGCGATGTCGCTTAGGCATCTCCCCGGAAGTGAACCGCAGGAATGCTCCCAGCAGCACTCCCAACAGTCAACAGGCGGGGGCGGCCCGAGTGTCCGCCAGAGGTGCAACTACACCGAATGCAGACCACCCCGCCATGACACATGCTACAACATAGTAAAACCTTGAAGATGCCTGCTAAATTAGCACCAGACACAGTAAGACTTTGTCTCTCCGCGGCCCTGCGTGTTTGGCCTTGGCACTGTCTTCTGTTGAGACCTCTTCTTTGTTTACAAGGCTCTCCCTGTGCACTGGCTACAGTCACACACAAGATGACCCAGAGGCTGCTCACAGTAGCCATTTCCTCAGGTAAGGAAAAGCCGAGAAGGCATCTGTGATGGCCTGTATCTACATGTCCCCCCAAAGCCTCACACGCTCATAGATGGGGCTTCTGGGAGGTGACTTGATCATGGGTGTATGATGCTGGATTAGGGTGTGTGATACTGGGATTAAGGGTGTGTGATAACTAAGTTGGTTTAGCATCTAGGTGTGGACAATGGAAGCCCCACACTGGTTGTGGGTAGCACCACCCAAAGGCTTGTAGTCTGGATGGGATAAAAGGGAAAGGGAGCCTTGTTGCTGTTGCTGCCGCCGCCACTGCTACCTCCTGCCTGTCCTGCCATGGACTGTTTCTCCTCTGCAATGCCTATCTGCCATGTGCCACCCTGCCTTGGAGCCAGCTGACTAAGGACTGAAAACTGTGAGCCGAAATAAACCTTTTCTCCTTTAACTTGTGGGTGTCAGGTATTGTGTCTCAGCAACGAGAAAAGTAACTGGTCAGTGGGGATCATGGCCGGCACCTCCCTCAGCCCGCCCACATGCCCACCCCCCAAAGACTGGGAAACTTTGAGTGTCAGCAGGCCAACCTCACCTTCTTTCTGAGCTGCGTTACCAGCAAATTCAAGAGATGCACTCTGTCTCCAAGCTTCCTGAGCACCAGTCCAGCGGATGCCTGGCCAGCGTAGACAGCGTCTCCTGTGGAGAACATGGCGTCAGATGGGCTCAGATCCTGGAAACTAGAAACGTCCCCCACGAGGCCCACAGGGGCCACTGGCTGTCTCAGGGAGCAGGTGTCCCTCGCGGGGCTCAAGAGCTCAGTTCCTTGTGACAATCAGAAACGTGCGGTACACGAGCTGTGGTCCTGCGCAGACAGCAGGACAAAACCCGACCTGCAGGCCGTCTCCGACGGAGTCTCCCCATGCACACACGGGGCCATTTGTTTGAAGTAAGAAAAAAGACACCCACGTAACTCGTGGGTCAAAGAAAAAATGACAATGGACATTACGAGTTACTGTGAAGAGAACCATAGTAACAGAACTACTTATCCATTCATGTTTTTTGTTTTTTTTTTGTGGGTACCGGGGGTCGACCTCAGGACCTCGCGCGCCAGCAGGCGCCCGTGCCGCTGAGCGATATCACCGGCCCCTTTTTCGTATGTGGGTTCCGGGAGTCGAACTCCGGCCCTCGCGCTTGCCGGGCAGGCGCTTACGCCGCTGAGCCATCTCACCGGCCCTCCATTCATGTTAAGCTGTCCTTTCAAGAACATTTATAGCTTTGTGTTCACATTTTAGAAAAACAGAAAGGCTGAAAATCCATTAGGTGAACATTCATCTCAAGAAATTAGAAAGATAAGCAAATAAAGTAGAAGAAAGAGAATAAAGTTAGATATTAAGGAAATAGAAAATATAATAGATGATCACCAAAACCAAGCTGAATCTTTAAAAAGGCTAAAAATAAATAAATAAATTTCTGGTGAGACTAAGCAAGAAAGAATAAAAGAGAACAGCAGCGAAAGACCAACCTGATGTGTGGGAAAAGGTCCAGTGGACATTTAGAAAGCTCCTAGAATAGGATAAGCGACTTTATGCTACAAGTTTAAAAATCTAGATGAAATGGACAATTTCTTAGCATAATACAACATCCGAAATGATGGCTCCAAATAGATGTGGTGGTGCATGCCTGTATTCGCAGTACTTCTGGAGGCTGAGGCAGAAGGATTGCAAGTTCAAACTCACCCTGGGCAACTTAGCAACTTAGTGAGACCCTGCCTAGAAAAAAAAATTTTTTTAAAGGGCTGGAAGCCGGGTGTGGTGGTGCATCCCTATAATCCTAGCACTTGGGAGGCTGAGGCAGGAAAATCACTGTAAGTTTGAGACCACCCCGGCTACATAGTGAGTTTGAGGCCAGCCTGAACTACATAGTGAGACCCTTCTCAAAAAAAAAGGGTGGGGTGCGGGGAGGCACGGAGGCACACACACAAAAATCTGGAAGTCTTTTAACTACAAACAAAACTGAATTCACAGTTTAAAACCTTCTCACCAGGAAAACTCTAGCCTCAGGTAGTTTCAAAGTAGAACTCTACCTTTTTTTTTTTTTTTTTTTTTGTAGATGTAGAAATTCTCAATAAAGCATCAACAAATGAAATCTAGAGATGCAGGCCAGGAAGAGTCCACACAGCACGACTTTTCACTCTGCAACTGCAAGGTCAAAGCTGCGAGGCGGAGCAAGTGCGCACACCCTGCTCCTCCCACCAGTCACAGCGGGACACCTGGCCACAAAAGCAGCTACCCGGGAAGAATCTGGGAGGTGGGGAAAGGACAGCCCTGACATCAGGGACTGTGGGTTCCAGAGCACAACCCAGCATGAGCTTCCTGTCCCTTCTTCCTTCCTGTACATCCTGGCTCGGATGCTTTCAAAGGAGCCTGCGCCCCAGAAACACCAATGGGTTTTGAGAAAACCCAAGAAAATCTGCTCCCTGGAACCGCAGAACCAGGGAGACACCCACCCTCCCTCTGGGGCTCCTACCCACCACCCATGTCTGCTCTACGCCCAGGGCAGTGCCCTTCTGAGAAGAGTACGCGGGGACCCTCACGAGACAGCAGGGGTCTGTAGGGAGCCCGTGTGGAGCCCGCCTGTGACGCCAGCCACCGCCAGCATGGCCAGTCCCGGAGAGCTGAACTCAGGGAGCACAGAAGGGGCCTGAGTCGCAGCCTGAGACCTCGCCATGCCCACTGAGCAGATAAAGAGCAGTTGGATCTCACTCAGGAACAAGGAGGAACAAGGAGGTACAAATCAGAGCCGGGGGAGGACCGCCAGGCGTGTGGAGAGGCAGTGTCACCACCTGCTGATGGAAGGCTGGCTGGCACCAGAATAAAACAGTGCGAGTCAAGAGAAGCCACACGGAAGTACTGCGCAGCTCCATTCCCACGAGGGGTGAGGAGTCGGGGCGGCAGCTTACTCTGGGGAGAACAAGTAGCTCTGGGTTAGGCCACGGGATGCCTGGGGGCTGGGAAAATACACTCGGTGGACCAGATATCAGCTTTCAGAGACAGTGCACTGCGACAGAGCCTGGTCCTCACCTGCGGCCTCTGTGGAGGAGCGGGTACTGGGATGGAGGCTGGCGTGGCCTGAGGGTGTCCTCGTAGGCTCCCCCACGCCTTCCAGCTGCTCTTCCAGGCCTTTCAGTTTGTGCTTGAGGTCTTGCATTTCTGCTTCGAGGGCCAGAACATTATCTGCCAAAAACACCGAATCTTTCATCCCTTCCCTGCACACTTCACACCTCAGCCCTCCCACAGGGTGCTCCTCCCCGAAGGCCGTGACATCGCCCTGCCCTCCTGGTCTGTCTGGGTCTGGTGTGCCTGGTACAGCACTGCCCTTCCCCTTTTTCGGCATGAAACTCAGGATTCTCTTGGAGGAAAAGCGGTGTCATACTTGGAAGTGATTTGCTAAAGGTGGTGTTCACTCGAGAGACTGACAGCAGGGCCTGCCTCACCATGCAGCCACTGTTCCTGGCTCCCCCACTCACGAGGAGGGGCTCCAGCCCCTGGATCGGGCCGGTCACCATCCCAGGCGTCCCTTGCTAACTGTGCGGGAGGAGGCATCTGGTCGCTCAGCGTTTCCATTTCCCGCCTCATCTGCGCGACGGCATTCCGCAAGCTTGTGTTCTGCTCTTGCAGCCGCTGGATCTCCCTAGATGGGAAATCCTCACTGACTTCTCTGTGCTGCTTTAGAGGCATCTGTCAAACACATGTGGAAACGAAGAATCGTTATGGCCACAAAGAGATGGAAGGTTCCTGCTGCAGGCTGGCTTGGTCTCCTGCTCCCTCGTGCCCTGCCTGTCCTCTGGGCCGCAGGGACCCTCTCAAGCTCAGTGGCTGGAAGGCACACAAGTGCAGGGTCTCCAGAGTGACCAGACTAGAGACAGGCAGTAGATGGGTGTGTGTGTGTGTGTGTGTGTGTGCGCGCGTGTGTGTGCACGCACGCTCCAGGGGCAGAGGAAGGGGACTGGGGACTCAGTGTTGAATGGGAACAGAAGCTCAGTTGGGGAAGACAGGGAAGTTCTGGGGATAGACGGCGTGTATGTGCTTCTGCCACTGAACTACACACTGAAAAAGGGTGAAGATGGCAAGTTTTACACACATTTTAGCACCATAAAAATTTACTAGCTAGAATGGGCCCAAGAGCAGATCAGAAAGCACAGAATGACAGTGACCACAAACACACAGCAACAGAAAACAATCAAAGTGAGGCGGAGGGAAGGTCTGAAAAATAAAGACGGTGAACAGAGCTCCAGAGGCTGTGGGATAACATGAGGTGGTCCGGGGTGTGGCAACAGGCACCCAGAGCAACAAGAGGGGCCGGAAAGGTATTGCAAGCCGTGGCAGTGGCGCACGCCTGTAATCCTAGCACTTGGGAGGCTGAGGCAGGAGGACCACTGAGACTGAGGCCAGCCTGGGCTACACAGTGAATTTGAGGCCAGCCTGCCCTACGAAGCAAGACCCTGTCTCAAAAAACAAAACAAAAAACCCCAAAATAGAAAAGGTATTCCACAACACAGCCAAGTACTCCAAGTCTGATGAAAACCAGAAACCCACAGGTTGAAGGGCTTCAGTGACTCCTCAGCAAGATAAACACAAAGAAAACACCACCAAAGAGCATATCAAAATCAAACTTCTGTGAAACAGTGACAACGCAAAAACTCTATGAGCGCATTCACCGCACCACGGACAAATGCAGCTGGCGTGCACAGGCAGCAGTCAGGAGAGGCAGGCGCAGCTCTGCCCACCAGCCGATGGTGTTGCCCGCGGTGATGCCCCTCACCAGCGAGGGCGGGAGAGCCCCCTGCTCTGACCAGGAGGGTTGCACTGCACAAGCCTTTCCCTCTGCGAACGAGACCAAGCAGGTGATACACCCTTTCCAGACGGGGCTGTAGCGCCCTGCCGTCTCAGCCCTGGACGAGCCCAGACACCGTGTGTAGGAGGAGCAGTTTGCGCCCCATCCCACACAGGCGCAAGGCCATCTACAGGCCTGTCCTGCGGCCCAAGGGAAGGCCCGAGCCCTCCCAGACTGCTGAGTCTGACCTGTCCCGGTTTCTCCTTGCTCCCTGGCACAGCCAGGCATCCAGGGCTCGAAGGAGCCAGGGGATCCTGCTGAAAAGGCTGAGCACACGCGAATAGAATGTGTTCTCTCTGCAGGTTTGAAGACAGAAAGCGCAAACGCCCTCCATGGATTTATGACAGTACCTGTGAGCAACCAACGGCCTAGGAAGAGAATGACTAGGTGAGTCGAGGCACGGCCTCATGATGCTGCACACCCATTCAAGCTGTGTTTCTGAACTTACGCAAATGGGACACAGTTATGGTAGAACTCACGACAAAGGGGCTGGAGGTGTAGCTCAGGACAGCACTTAGAGAGCACGTACAAGGCCCTAGCTTCAATCTCTAGCACCTCAGGAAAAAAAGTGACAGGAAGCCTAGGTGGGGGGTGAGGGATCACTTAAGCTCCGAAGTACGGGATCAACCTGGACGACAGAGTAAGACCCCATCTCAAAAAATAAAATTTATTTAAAAAAGGAAAACATTTAAATGGAAAATAAAAGAATTACTCAAGTGAAACGTGACCCTGCCAGTCACAGGCTCAAGCTCTCGACCAGCCCCTGGACCCACTCTCCATGTCTTGTTCGTTCCAGGTAGCTAAGAACCCTGGCACAGTGCTGCGAGGAGGCCACCCTCCCTTCACAGTGACTGTGGGGGCTGCGGGGGCCCGAGATGGGCTCTGAGCTGGCCTGGCTTGGGTCTGCCTTGGAAACTGCTGCAGCAGACCTGTTACTTTCATTCCCAGCGTGGGGCTATCTTCCCACCCCAGCTCATCGGTGCTTTCCCAGAGCCACGCTGACTCTGGACGTGCGACCTGCTGTCCCCTAGCTGCCCTCCACCCCAGCTCCTTGGGCCTCACCCCTCGCCTCTGATGCTCTGGATTCTGATGACTCGGTTTTCTGCAAATGAGTTTCCCTCAGCTCCTTGGCATTATGCAGTGCTCTTGGCCAGTTGGACGCCACTTTGCACTCAGTTGGTGAAGCCTCAGCAGCCTGCAGCACAGGTCACGGGCTGAGCTCTGGGCCCTGCAGGGATGCCCCCCACCCAGGACACATGGACGACCTGCGTGTTCACAACCCGGCTGCACGAACATTGGTGTCAGTGGCATCAGAGTGCCCGGCTGAGCCCACTTCACAGCCGACTCCGGCTCGCGCCTGTACCTGCCTTCCCTGAGTGCTGACAGCCCAGAAGGGGGAGAAGGCAGGCTGGGTATCGCTCAGAAAGGTCCCCAAAGGACTCCAGTGCCCCTGGTACCCTTGGCTTTCCATAAAGGGGCAGACATCTGAGAAAACAAAGGGGCCCTGAAACACTGTCCCGAGACAGGGTCGTGCATGGGGAGCCGCTGGGGCTTAATCTCAAGCCAGGTCCTGTGATGGGACCAGGCCCAGGCCAACCTCTGGCGGATGGCGTCTGAGTGAGGGTCTTGCTGGTCCCAGAACAAATTACCACACACTGGGCATCTTAAGACAACAGGAATTCACCCTCCCCTGAAACCAGGGTGTCGGGCAAGCCGTTCTCTGCCCAGAGGCTCTCGCAGCCTCTGGTGGCTGTGGCACCCTCGGCAGCCTCTGCTTGTGACTGTGTCACTAATCTCTGCGTCTACCATCACGTGCCGTCACTCTGTGTCCTCTCCTCTCATCGGGACAGCAGGTTCTAGATTAGGGCCAGTCTTACTCCAATGTGACCTCATCCTTTTTCTTTTTCTTTGTTTCGGTTCATTTTCTGTTTTTTGAGGCTCCTGCTCTGCAGTCCAGTCTGGCCTTATATTCCCTAGGTAGTCTAGGGTGGGCTTGAACTTGCCGATCTTCCTGCCTCAGCCTCCCAAGTGCTGGGATTATAGGCATGAGCCACCATGCCCTGCCTGTGACTTCATCTGAACTAATTACATAGGCAGCAATCCGATTCCAACGAGGTTCCACGCTGAGATTCTGAGGTCAGGACTTGAACCTGTTTTTCTGGGTGCTATAACTCAGCCTACGGGAAGCCCAGGGGCAGTGCTGGGCCAAAGTTGGCTGTTAAGCCTGAAGAGGTCCTTGTGGAGAGAAAGCCACTGTTCTCTTGAGCTCATGTCACTCAGTCACTGCATGTGAAGATGTGTGCCTTTGGAACAAAGTTCAATGTCTCAGCCAGGCTCTGATTACGAAAAGCTCCATGGTTGCACTGAGATTTCACCATGGACATGTGAACACACACTGGATTCTCCAAACCAATGAAGCCAGCAGGGTAGGAAGCAGTACTTCAAAACTGAAAGGGGAACAAGTTACCTGGGTCCACCAGCAGCAATGACCTGGTGGGACACTGGCGTCCCCGCTGGGCCCAGGCGCTGGCAGTGGCCTTCTGCACTCCAGCCTTCCTGCTCCTTCCTTCGTGCTGCCGCAGCCTGGCCAGCCAAACCTGCATGAGGCGGTGGCTCCAGGCCAAGAGGCTCTCCTAGGTCTGAACAATGCCCAGCTGGTAGAGACAGGGTCCTCGCACACGCACTCTGACCTCATGTGCCTGCGCTCAACCGCTCCCAGGTTCCGTGTGCTCCTCGGGGGGACAGTGGGGAGGGCTGAGAAGCCACACATGTTCTTAGTGCTGCTTAGGGTCACCAGCTTCTTACTCCACGACAAGTTGAGCCTCAGCAGAGAATCAAGCAATATGGGGAGGGAAATCAGAGTGGCTGGGCACCACTGGAAGGGGTGACAGACACACTCTATATCTTGTCAGAGGGGGACTCTGCCATGGACACTGGGATCTGTGCGTGTCACTGCATGTGAGTACATCTCGAAACAATCGGCAGGGAAAAAAACCACCACAGCCATTCGTAGGCCTGTAACAACGGTGTTCCCTCTCCCTCCAGCTTCGTGCTACCTGACAGCTGTGACAGCTCAGGTAAGTTCCTCAAGGTCCCTGGGCCTCAGGGACTAAACTGAGGGGTGTTACGGGCTCGGAAGGACAGTGGCACGGGCTGAATGTGTAGCTACTGACTACTATCGTCCCTGCTAAACACCAGAAGCTGTAGGGACAGATGCGGCACAAATGACCCATGCAGCTCCAAGGAAAAGACCACAGCACCGATGTGCATTCACCACTGGACTCGAGTCATTTCAGGATTTTCCTCCGCGCTGGGGACGGAGCCCAGGATCTCACTTGTGCTGAGCACTCGCTCCAATGCTGCGCTGTACCAGCTCTGAGTCCTATTTGGACCTGGAGTTTGTATAGTTTTCAAATGCTAGAGACACAGAAAAGATTCTGAACCCTGGGTTTATCTGTTTTAACCCTTCACAGCCTCAGACTCACCTGTGTGTATGGAACCTGTCATCACAAGGAACAGGACTGAGAAGGCCCGGCCCAGCCTCCGTGCACACGGGCACCATCTCCACTGCAGCTGCTGAGCTGAGGCTCGAGGAGCCAGCGGGGGGCCGGGAGGAAGGGTGAGCTCACCTGTGGCCCCTGTCCAGGGGGGAGTCCACATGTCCGCAGCTTCTCCAAGGCCTCATCTCGCTCCAGGGCCACAGCCTTCAGCACCACGCCCTGCTCCCGCAGCGCCTGCTCTGTCTCCTGAAGCTTGGCGGCAACCTGGGAAACACCCACCTGGGGTTGGGGCAGTGCTGGCCTCCAGGGTACAGAGCCAGCCCCCCTTTGCCTGTGAGGCACGCAGCAGACGGGGTGAGACGTGCTTCAAGAACCAGGGCGCGGGCCGGTGAGATGGCTCAGTGGCGTAAGCGCCAGACTGGCAAGTGTGAGGTCCTGAGTTCGACTCCCGGAACCCACACACGAGAAAAGGGCCGGTGATATCGCTCAGCGGCACGGGTGCCTGCTCGCAAGCGCAAGGTCCTGAGTTTGACCCCCGGTACCCACACACACACACACAAAAAAACAAGAACCAGGGCGCACACCCGCTTGGGATGCTGGGCCGCCCCTGCTGTGGCAGGGGTGATGTCCATCCTGCCCAGCGCCTGTGCCCAGGCCACTCTTGCAGGGACCATACCAGCAACACTGAACCACGCTGCTCATGAGTGGGATATCAGCTAGCATAATGAACCCCTGCTAGAGGCTGGTGGACAGGGCAGGGACACAGTTTTATTACTGTGGCTTTGCTGCCATAAATCAACTGGTCAGTGAGGGTTACTGCTTTCGAATGTACAGAATACATTAGCGAGAGCCAAACCCATCCTGCTTCAGCACTGCACACGCTCCAGCCCTGTCTCCTGATGTAGCAGCGCCACACACCTGATCTCTGGCCTCGCTTAGCCCCTGGATCAAGACCTCTGACCTCTGGATCTGGTCTCTCTCGATGTCATCACAGCGCCGTTGCCAGTCCAGGCCCAGCTGCACCTGGTCACGCTCCAGGCTCCGTTCCCTTTCGACAGCCTGGGACAGCTGCTGTTTGTACCTTGGGACAAATCCAAATGGCCACATTAATGTTTCTTGAGTCCACGATGGGATGCAGTACGCAGGACACGCACACAGCTCGAAGGTGGAGGCAAGCCGCTGTAATGCGCACAGGGCAGGCCAGGGCAGAGGCTGACATCACCGAACACTGGGGAAGAGCCAGGCCGTGAAGGGAAGTGGAAGCACCGACGTGCAGGAAGACCAGTGGTGAAGCAAACACGCTTAAAAACAAACTGGCGAAATCCTCTGAGGAGCAGGCAGACAGGCACGAGGCGGCGTGTGTGGCTGTGGCGGCGCAGCGAGCCGAGGTGGCAGAACCACCGGCTGGCAGTGTAGGGCAGGCTTGGGAGGCCGTCGATGCCAGACAGTGCGCTCTGGGCAAAGACACCACCATGACAAAGAGGGGAAGACTATTGCTAAGAGTAAAAGGGCCAGTTCATCGAGAAGCCAGGACAGTGAGGAATGTCCATGCCCTTGATGGGGACATCACCACCCATACAGAACGATAAAGCTGACAGATAGCTAAGCCACAGCTGCAGAATGACAGAGCCTGAGGATGGACCATGAGTACACAGGCGACAAGACCTCCACCCTCCGCCAACGCGGCCCGAGTGACATTCCCAGAGCCCCGGGCCCGACATGGACAGAACATCCTCTTCGAGTCTACGTGGCCAGCTGCTGGGACAGAATGGAGAAGCACAGAGGGAACACACCATGCTAAATGAATTCCATCCACGGCAGGGTTAATTTAGCAATTAGAACAAAACAGTCTGGAAAACTCAAAATAATGGAAAATAACACCACTTTTCTAAATTACCCATTGCCCAAAGAAGAAATTGAAAGGGAATTAGAAAATATTGTCACTGAATATCAGAATCTGGGATACAGATAGCTGTTTTTGAAAGAAAACTTACAGAACAAACTGCTTAGAGAAGAATTAGTCATCCAAACTAATCAATCATCCAAACTTCTCTATTAGGAGCCATCAGAAGGACAACAAAGCCATGGGACATAGAAGAAAGAAGAAAGAAAAAAGAGCAGATATTGATGAAACTGAAAACAGAAAAGCAATTAAGAAAGTCGGGAGAGGAGTGGGATATGGTGGCACACACTTGTAATCCCAGCACCGAGGAGGCTGAGGAAGGAGGATCGCCATGAGTTTGAGGCCAGCCTGAACTATACAGAGAAACCCTGTCTCAAAAAAAAATAAAAAAATAAATAAAAATAGAAAGGGCTGGGGACGGAGCTCAGTGGTATAGCACTTGCCTGGCATGTGTGAGGCCCTGGGTTCAACCCCCAAGGAGAACTAAAACAAAATCATCGCATACACAGTTACAATGCGGTACGTTTTATTAAATTTATATTGTTCCTCAATAATGTTGATTTTAATACATTACTGAAAAAAGATTTATATATATATATATATATGATTTGGTACTGGGAATCGAACTCAGGACTTTGCGCTTGCCAGGCAGGCGCTTGTACTGCTGAGCTATATCCCCAGCCCTAGATTATCTTTACTCAAGTACATGTTCATGAAACGGTAAGACAGACACTAGGACATCGACATGCTGATGGAGGATGTGGGAGGTGACCCTGGCATGACTCTCGGCTCTCGCATGGAGGCGAGGCCCCGCATCCCAAGGCCCTTCAGCTTACTCATACCACCCTCCTTGCCACTGCATTCTGTTTCTGTTTGTCTCTGGTTTACCGTTTCAAACAGAAGCCAGAAGAACATGAGCCTGAGTCCTAACACCCAGCAGGGCTCCCCCAGGAGGCGCTCACAGAACCGGCGGCCTTGGGGATGGTACCTGTCTACGTCCTGCTGGATTCTAACCAGCTGGGCCTTCAGCTTCACCTCCTCTTCCCGCAGCATCTGGGCCTGGAGGTCTCTGGAGACCACCTCCTTGGACATTTGGGCAACCTGGGCGTCCCAGCCCGCCTTTAGAGCTGCTGCCTCGTCCCGAAGCCTGAACAGAAGAAACTGTGTGAATTGGGTGTTTCCCACTTGCGCCCCTAGCCACTCTGCTATAGGGTGCCCCAACAAACAAGTATATGTTTGCTGAGCCAAAGGAGACCCCACGGCAGAGCTCAAGCATCCTCCTAGATAAGGCAACGGTTTCACCCGGGAAAAAATGGCCCCCGCACCCACAATCCCATGGCCCGAGCTGGCCACATACCTACCCAAGTGCGGGGCCGGGGCATGGGCAGGAACAGGAGCCCCAGTGTCCACAGAGCCTGCTGGCCATGCCCAGCACAGCATCTCTCACGTATTCAAAGTGAAAGCAAAATAAGGCTCCATAGAACCTGTTAACCACTTAACAGTTTATCCTCAGCGTCACGCAGGCAGTGCGTTTGTTTATGTACTGACTACCTTGAGCGTCGCTTGGGCAGGCATCATTTCAACCAGTCAATTCTTTTTTCTTTTTCTTTTTTTGGTACCAGCAATTGAACTCAGGGCCTCGCGCTTGCCAGGCAGGCGCTGTGCCACTGAGCTATATCCCCGGCCCCTTGTATTGAATAATTTTCTTTGGTGGGGGAGAAAGGGTCTCACTATGTATTGCAGGCTGGCCTTGAACTCACTATGTAGTCCAGGCTGGCCTCAAACTCATAGCAATCCTCCTGCCTCAGCTTCCCAAGTGCTGGGATGACAGGTGTGCACCACAACACCTGGCTTGTATTGAATAAATATGATAAGATTGTTGTTTTTATGTTTCCTGTTATCTTATAAAAATGAACCAAAGAAATATGCAGTTTTTGGTCATCCTGTATTTAAAGAACTGGACTGGTAAGTGGTTAAACAGCTTCACGATAGAATGCCTCTAGAAGGGTTACCAAAAACTGGATGAATTTCCCAAGCAAAACACTGAGAGAAGACATCCAGAGACACTACCTAGGGCAGGCATGGTCCTACCCTAAGCAAGAGGTCACTGCCCGTGACCCGAACATGCCCTGCTGTCCTCACACTTGGCCTCCGAGGCCACTGAGTTGGCCAGCAGTGATCCTGTCACTGTGCACAGACCTCTGGGGGTCCCATGCCCATGTGTTGCTGCTTGATGGGCACTGACAAGTGGGGTGGGCAACTATGGGCAAGGCCACCCCCGGGAGGGAGGGGCCAGGCAAACCCGATTGGGGCGTGTCTCAAGCCTGGTCCTGCGCAGGGTGGAAAAAGCCACCTTGCCAATACTTTTGGATGTGTTTTTGAAAAGGAGGGCTGAAGAGAGGCCGAACGAAGGTGTCGACATTTCCAGACATCTGGGGCAAGTTGGCTGGACTCAAACATGGGACACTGTCCCTTCCATGCTGGCATCTGGTGCTTGAGGAAACGGACTGCACAAGGTGAGGCCTACCCACACCCCACGGGCCTGCCCAGGCACGTGGCCCCAGCTTAGGTTGCAGGGCATGGCCACTGCGCTCTCACTGGAGGCACAGAAGGACACAAGCGCTGGCGGGGAACATGGTCAACAACAAACCCGTATTCGTCCACCTTAACCCTACGGGTATTCCCTGGATTCCAAACTCCAAGCCAGCACAAGACTTGCAGTCTTGGAAAGCTAGCAAGAGCTGGGGTCGTCACTGCTAACTTACATACAGGATAAGGAGAAGCCTCAGAGGCCCTTCGGAACTCACAAACCCATTTTCTCTTGGCAGAATAATGCCCGTGTGTGTGGTAAGGATCCTTAATAAGCGGAAACCACTCATGGACAGAAACTGAAGGAGAGTGAAGCACAGCATTTACTTAGGAGGCTGAGACCAGGCAGGCAGGCTGGGCAAGGCCTGCGTGGGAGGGACACAGCCTCAGACGGCCTGCCTGTGATAGTGCCGAAGGTGTGGCCACGCACTCCCTGGGTCCGGGCGCTGTGGCCGCTCCAGCCTCTACCACCAGAACCTTGCTCCTCAAACTAACAAAGGGCAGATGAAGTCTAAGGGAACAATCCCAGACAGAACTTGACCTCCCTGGCACTTCACAGTTCTAAGAGCACCCCCTACCTGGAAGAGAACTATAATTTGGCAAAGAATTTTCTGTAAGAAAAAGAAAAGGGTTCCCCCAGGCAAAAGCACGTTGCTAAGCATGTAAGCGCCAGCAAACATCCGATCTGCCTCAATGGCTCCTGTGAACACATCCTGTTGAGGGCCGAGTCCTCTCTCCAGCCTGCTGCTACCCGTGGAGCCACTTGGGGCTGTGGCCTGGCTGACACGCAGAAAGGAACAGCATTTCTGGAGAAATGGGAACGTTGTGCACTGCCGGTGGGAACTTGACGTGGTACGGCTACCATGAAAAGCACAGGGCGTTCTTCCAAAAGTTAAGCACAGAGCTGTACGATCCGGCAATTCGTTTCCGGCATGTTATAGCAGAACCAAAGCAGGGTCGCGAAGAGACATCTGAACACCCACGTTCACAGCAGGACTGTTCACACCCATGTGCCAATCATCAGAGGAGAGGGTAAACAGCATGTGGTCGCTCCATACAGTGGAATATTATTTGGCCTTAAAAAGGAAGAAGGGGGCCGGTGAGATAGCTCAGCGGCACAAGCACCTGCTGGCAAGTGCGAGGTCCTGAGTTCAACTCCCAGAATCCACATAAAGGAAAAAAAGGGCCAGTGATATCGCTCAGTGGCACAAGCACCTGCTGGCAAGCGCGAGGTCCTGAGGTCGACTCCTGCTACCCACAGGAAAAAAAAAAAGGAAGAAGGTTCTGACTTAATACGCATTGAACTATACACTTCAAAATGGTTAAGACAATTTTATGTTACGTGTATTTTTTTTTTTTTAATGTGGGTACTGGGAGTTGACCTCAGGACCTCACGCTTGCCAGCAAGCGCTTGTGCCGCTGAGCGATATCACCGGCCCTTTTTCTCCTTTATGTGGGTTCCAGGAGTCGAACTCAGGACCTTGCACTTGCCAGGCAGGCGCTTATGCTGCTGAGCTATCTCACCAGCCCTGTTATATGTATTTTAACACAAAAAAAATGTGAAGAATGAAGCTTTGACGTATGCTATAATGGAAATGAACCTTGAGGATATTATGCTCAGTGAAATAGGCTCGTCGCAAAGGACAAACACTGCTGGATTCTGGTTTACATGTGGTTCCCAGTCGTCACATTCATAGAGACAGAGAGCACAGTGGGTCGCCAGGGGATTAAGAGCTGCTCAATGGGGACAGAGGCTCAGTGGGGAAGACGAGAGTTTGGAGGTGGCAGTGGTGCAGGCGGCACAGCAGTGCCCACGTGCTGATGCTACCAGACTGTGTACCCAGAAACAGTTAAAATGGTAAATTTCACACTGTGTGTCTCTTACCATGAATAACAAATGCATTGATATACACATGAACTACACAATTTCAAAAATAAGCAAAGAAAGGCTTGTTGAGAGGACCAGACCGCTACAGGTTGGTCCTACCCACTGCCCTCAGTCTGATGTGGCACGAGGCTGCAGAAGCACAAGTGCAGACAAACAGGGCACCTGGCCCTCAGGAGGGGCAGGGTGGTGCCACAGGCTCACCTGTCGATGACAGCGTTCTTCTCTTTGGCAGCATCAGCCTGAGCCCACTCGGCCCTGCGCAGCTGCACCTCAAGGCTCTCGCAGTGAGCCTGCAGCTCCCGCACCCTGGCCTCTGACGCCCGCAGCTGCTCCGCGTGGGCACCTTTCACCGCCACCAGCACTGCATCCCTCTCTCTGGCCTGACGGTCAAGCTCCTCATGTCTGAAACACAGGGAGGGTGCCATGGCAGCTCACCCAGGGCCCAGAACCCTCTAAGCATTCATAGCCCTTTCTCGGACTGCGGCTGTCACGTACGCTTGTTCCCGGCAGGACAGCCGTTTCTGCATGCAGCACCTGCCCCTCTTCTCTGCGGGTTTGCTCTCTGCGCCTACTTCGTAAGCACAGACTTACGAGGATCCCCGGATGCCCTCCCGAACTCACGATCCCCCACCAGACAGACACCAAAACAGTGCAGAAAGCACAGCCCACACCCCACCAGGATTCCCGGCCAGCCCACAAAAGCGAAAGTGCAGGTGCTACCTGCCTCGCCTCGTGTAACCACCAGGTCTAAGGCACGAGCTTCCTTCTGTGTGCTGACCACTGAGTATACCAGCCCGACATTGTCTTAGTTTGCCTGCTTCTCATAATTCACCGGTCGAAGCAGTGCTGTGACTCAGCGTTTTCACAATACTCCTTCGACGCTGCAGATATGCTTGGGAGAGGACAGACTCACCATGCAAACCTGACAGGGCCCTGCTTCGCAGTGACAGTGGCCTTTCCCACTCAGGTGACCTGGTGAACATTTTCCTACAGTGAAACTAAGCCCGCCAGTCTGCGGCTTGGGGTCGGGGAGCCTTCTGACGACAGCACTTCACTTAGAACGCGATGCCGGGGCCGGTGAGATGGCTCAGCGGCGTAAGCACCTGCCCGGCAAGCACGAGGGCCGGAGTTCGACTCCCGGAACCCACATACGAAAAAGGGCGGGTGATATCGCTCAGCGGCACGGGCGCCTGCTGGCGCGCGAGGTCCTGAGGTCGACCCCCCGGTACCCACAAAAAAAATAATAATAAGAACGCGATGCCGGCACTTGCTCTGGCCAGCACGCGAGGAGCGCTCTGCCGCTCAGCGCAGCCTGCGACGCCCAGCGTTTCAGCAGTCCTCGCCTTCCCGCACAGGCTATCGCAGGATCCGGGGAAGGAGCGACGGTGCATGTCACAGCTGAGTAGCAGCGGGATCTGAGCCCCCAAATCTGACCAGAGAGTGACTCTGCTGGCCCCTTGGTGTAGCAGGTCAATGCCAGGCCTCCGCTGCTACCGGGCTGGGCTCGTTACATTTCTAGCACGCAGGCCACTGACAGCCGTGCTCGTGGGGCTGTCACGAGGCGGCCATGAGCAGCAAGACACTGCCGCAGGACCCAGTCAGCCCCCATGTGGTGTTAGGGGCCCACTGACTCAAAGATAGGATGCATCCTACTGAATAATTATGAAACTTAGTTCTACGGTATTGTTTTGTAGATTATAGACAGACAATTATCTTACTTTAGAAACCTTTCTGAACAGTTAGCACCTTTGACCCCAGCAAATTTTATTATTTTTAGTTTATATGACTGTACATAATTGCTATGGATGATTGATTCCAATATTTTCAAGCATAAAAAATATAACGTGTTCAGTCCAGGTGTGGTAACACATGCCTGTAATTTCAGCTACCTGGGAGGCTGAGGCAGCAGGAGCAAGGCCAGTCTGGACAACTTAGCGAGACTGTGTCATAAAATAAAGAACGTAACATAAAATAATAAAATAAAAACAATAGCTCAGGCAAAATCCCGTGGGGAAGTAGAACGAGAGTGGGGAGTTCAAGGAGGAAAGCGCACAGGGAAGGCCGTTTCAGCGGTTCTGAGTCATGGCAGTGGGTATTAAATCGCTGTGTGTTTGGATTACGCCGGAGGCGCCTGAAGCAGAAACTCAACAGCCTTAACTCTTTGACGCAAGAGATTTCCTCACTGTCTCTGGTTTCTGTTTCCAATTTGAAGACTCTAGGTGTAGCTTTAACGCACACGAGGAGGAGACAGTGCCTCCAGCCTCTGCTCAGCCTCGCAGGGCGGCTAGGCAAGCAGCTCTGCGCCCTGGGTCCTGCCCTGTGCCTGCTTGTGCCCCACACCCCTCTGCCTCGTGTCCTCATCTAGGTAAGGGCACGGCCCTCTCGCCACCACTGCTGAGGCACAGGAGGCAGGGATGTGGTTTCCGACAGCTGCTCCGGCCAGGCATGGTGGTGCATGCCTATGATCCCACCACTCGGGAGGCTGAGGCGGGAGGATCTCTATGAGTTCAAGGCCAGCCTGGATTACATAGTGAGACCCTGTCTCAAAACACAAACACAAAGGCAAACAAACAAACAAAAAACAGCTGCTCAGATGACAAGCCAGAGCAACAAGCAGCTTCTTCAAAGTTCCCTTGTTTGTAGGAATCACACAAACATCGTGGCAACAAAAATGTGAGAAAATACAAGAAAAGTCAGCCATGGGCCACCCTACCCTCATTTTTAGAACACAGCGAATTCATTTACATCCTACATGTTTTTCATTTATAGTCACTACAATGCATCTTCAGAGAAGGAAGGGAAATGACTCTTGTGGTGGCAGCTGAACCAGGCTTCTCCCACCTCCGCTTGTGCCCGCCAGGCCTGCAGCCCAAGGCTCTCCCAGGAAGCCAGCTCGCTGTGCTGGCCCTTCCTGGAAGGCCTGCTCTGCCCAGTTCCTCCTGACCCCGTCTCAGCCTGCGGGGTCGGGGCTCCTTCCTCAGCACACTGAGAACTCACGCTGGCTCGCAGAGTCACGTCACCAGGAAAGGAGGCTCTCCAGAGTACTGAGAATTTTAGATTTGTGAAAACAAAACTACATACTTCACTATGATGATTTTAAAAATATGTAAAAGGTTAAAAATAAATATAAAAAGTAAATAGGTGAGATGGCTCAGCAGCATAAGCGCCTGCCTGGCAAGCGCGAGGGCCCGAGTTCGACTCCCGGAACCCACATATGAAAAAAGGGCCGGTGATATCGCTCAGCGGCACGGGCGCCTGCTGGCACGCGAGGTCCTGAGGTCGACCCCCGGTACCCACAAAAAAAAAAAAAAAAAAAAAAAAAAAATTAAAGTTCTTGGCCGCAATCTAAAACTGATAAACGATTAATAAAATTTCCAAGGTTTTTGAAGTTTAAAAAATTTTTTCCTTTGGTGCTGGGGACCACATTCAGGGCCTTTAGCATGCTAAGCACATCTCTAACACCAAGCCACCCTCTGCCCTTAAAACATTGGGTTGATTTTGTTTTTGGTGGTGCTGGGTATTAAGCCCAGGGCCTCGTACCTGCTACACACGCACTCTACCACAGAGCTACTCGTTAGTCCTTTTTAGTTTATTTTGAGACAGAGTCTCACTATGTTGCCTAGCTGGCCTCGAACTTGTGATCTTCCTGCCTCAGCCTCTGGGTTAGCTGGGATTATGGGTGTGTGAGACTGCACCCAAATCCTTAGAAATTTAAGTTTTTATAACACTGAGGGCCGGTGATATAGCTCAGTGGCATAAGTGCCTGCCTGGCAAGCGTGAGGTCCTGAGTTCGACTCCCAGTACCCGCATAAAAAAACAAAACAAAATAAAACAAAAACAATGAAAGCCTAAACATCACAGAGTAAGCACAGAGCAGAGCACCAGTGCAGACCCCAGCAGCAGCCCGGCCGGGCACCCTGCCCCAGTCCTCTGCTCCAGGGGCCCGGCATGCAGCTCCTCAGCTCCACCTCCCTCTGCTCCGGGGCAGGGACGCGACACTCACTTCCTGCTGAACGTCTCCTCTTCTTTCTTCCTGGTCAGCTGCAGAGAGTGAAGTGTATCCTCTAAGTCCTTTATCCTGCACACAAACAGAAGCGGTGGAAGAGGGCATAAGCGATAAAGGCCGGTCTGGAATAAGCCACCCAGGGCAGACCAGCCGGACCTCGGTCCCGACAGCCACACTGTCTCGAGGAGAAGGCCCCACGCACCGGGCGTCTTTCAAGGCCTCCAGGTCCTGGAGCTCCCAGGTGCAGCCCTGCAGCTTCTGCTCTAACTCGGCGTTTGCTGTCTCTGCCCTCCGCAGACACTCTGCGGCCTGGGCTCCGGCCGCCTTGAGTGCCTCCAGCTCTTTGTTCAGTAGTTTGACCTGAGAAAGATTTTGGTGGCTCAATGCAGAGCGGAGCGGCTGGACGGGTGGAATGACTCGCGGTGGCCTGCGGTGCAGAAAGGCAGCACCGCTGACAACCGCTGACTGCGTACTTCAGATGTCCCAGCACCCTGGCCTCATCATGACACACGAAATAGCACCCTGTGGCCCGTAAGGATGTGCGATTACTATGTCAATTAAATATTGAAAACTCAAAATGAGGCTATAATTGGAATAAGCTGAGATGTCAAAGGTGAACATTGCCATTTCACCAGGACTGGGCGAGAGGAAAAAAAAATTAACATTCAAGAAGCAGGAAAAATGTGCTCACATCCATCCCCAGTAAAAACTTAGCGTGGCCCAAGGACCCTCTGAAGGCACCCTGCGCCTGCACACGGGGTCCTGTCCCTTGAGGGTGCCTCGGATGTATCCATGCCCTTCTTACAGCAGGCCCACCTAATTCCACTCATTTCTTGACGAAAACTTGAGTATTATTTACACAGTGAAGCCTGCAGGGTAGAACAGGGGAACAGGGGTGTGACCGGCTGCTGAGCCGTCCCAGCCGCTCTGTTCTTAGAAAAGTGCCCCGGCCTCTGGGAACCTCAGTGGTTCGGCAGCCACGGGCAGAGGCGTGTCCCCGGATGCCCAAGGCAGGTGGCAAGCTGCTGCCTTGGCTCTCTTAATGAACTCTGCCGCGAGGCTGGGGGGTGGTCTGCCGCCTCACAGCAGAGGAAGGTAACCGTGGCATCCAGGTGGCTCACCTGTTCTCCCCGCTTTGGTGCTCAAAGTTCCCACGGTGGCCTTGTGAGGGCCCTGTGGGTCAGCCTTGGCCTTGAGGCCAGACAGCTTTGATCTGGTTGAGTCAGCACTGCCTCCAAGTGTAAATGAAATTGTAAAACTTTTAAAACTTACAGTCTGCCGCTGTATTCAAGAACGGGAAAGGCAGGAGCAGCCCATTCCCTAATTAGAAAGTGGCAAAACTCGGCCGGCCTTGGCACTCCAACACCGGCTGCACGTGAGGTAAGTGCAGCTCAGACGAAGTGCATCTGGTCGTGTTAACCCGTTCCGAGGTCTCAGGGAGACATCGCTCCGAGACAGCTCGGCTCAGTCTAAGACGGTGACTGATTCCTCCCGCTCACCCTGGCCTTGACCTCCCTACTAGTGGAAAAGCCCCCAGTTAATGTGCCTGAACCAAACCAGCCTCGCAACATATGACAGGACAATGTGTGACCAACTATGGCAAGTCCTGTTATCAGCCTTCTTAGTACTTCTTGATAGCTTTTTGCATTTCCTGTTAACAACATAAAAAACAGGGCTGGTGATTTGGACTCTAGTGTCCCCCAGCCCGCCAGCATAAATAAGGTTTGTTTGCCTTCTAAGTTCCTCAATGCTAAGTGTCTTCCATCTGGCTCGGTCCTACTTTATCCTCAACACAAGGACCCACAACGAGGGCCTAGGAGGCCACTGTGGTATTCACGCAGGGCTCCAGTGCCAGGAAGGGCACTGGTGGATGTGGCTGGCGCTGCTGGCAGGGGCACTGATACCTATGCCGGAGGTAAGACAGGGGCCTGCTGGGCCTGGGCCCTAGGGACTCCAATTGCCTGTCCATTGCCCTCCAGGGTCCTTGCATCTCCCTGGGCCTGGCGCTATGCCTGGACTGCTGCACTGTGGGGAGGCTAGGAGGCTTTGGGATGGCCTGTGCCAACCACAAAGAATGTGGCCCAGCAGTGACCAGCAGGGGCCAGACCCTCCATATCCTGTCCTCAAGCAGTGACACTCCTGCCCCATTGCAGGTCCTTCAAAGGCTGGTCCCTGTCCTGCAACCTCCAGGTATGCAACACACACTCCTCATGCCCTGGCAGAATCTGTGGCGGTGCTTGGGCTGTGCACACAGTGGCCAGTGTCCCGTGGGGGGTAGGGTCCTGGTTACAGCTTGCTGGGTACCATCTGCCAGCTTCAGACAGGCCCTGAACCCCCAGAGCCTGGGTGTTCTCTGTCACAGAATGGGGAGACACCTCCCATTTGCCTGTTTTGAGGATCTTATGGGGCAGTCTGCAGTGGGCACGTCCTCAAGGCCTGAGGCAGCCTGATCAGGGTTCCCCTGACTGGAGAGAGATTCGGAGGTGGGTCCTGCAGCAAATGCTTCCCCTGTACCTCACAACCCCCTGCACACCGCCCCAGCCACTTCGGCCAAGGCCTTGATGGGAACCGTGTAATTCACAGCTCAGAAGTCGCCCCATCACTCAAAAGACAGGTGCTTCCTGCTGATGAGGAAAAGTCTTCAGCAGGGAAAGGTGTCTGTTACCTTGAGCTCATGGGCTAAGACTGTGTTGCTCATACTGTCGGCCTGCAGGCGGAACTCATGCTCCTGCTTCTGCATCTTGGATTCGAATTCCAGCAGCAGCTCCTGGAACAAAAAAGGCTCACAGTGAAGGGAAGACAGCAGGGCCCAGCAAAGAACCTCCAATGTGTCAGTAAGTTGGGGCAGGATGTGGTGGCCAGCAAGGAGCCGCCATGCACACTCGTGGAGAGTCTAGAGGTCAGTGACACCAGTAATAGCAGCCACAGGCCACCCACAGGGCCGAGGGAGATTAGACCCCGGCAGCACCTGAGGCCCGACAGTCTGTGAGCAGTAGTGAAGGCTCTAGCCGGTCCTGAGTGGGCTCCAGGAGACGGTTAGGTCCTGTGACCAGCCCGGCCCCACCCTGCCCTGCTGCACCCAAGCTCGCAGGAGCCCCTCCGCTCCTGGTCCCTTTCTTTTCCTCCAGCAAGTTGTGACCAGCCAGGTGGTGCTCACCAGGTGCCATGGCCATGCTACGTGCACCCTCCAGCCACCAGAATCATGAACCAAATAAACCCTGTTTGTACACTAATGTGTCAGGTGTGCTGTTGGAGCAACGGGAAGGACACCAAGACAGGGTGGCTTTGTCTACCCCTCCCTTTGCTCGGTCTTCCTCAGTACCAGGGGAAGCTGCCTGTGGACAGGTTGAGGACCAACTGCTGCAGGCTCACAAGCCGCACGCAGGACCCCCGCAATCCTCCCTAGGGGCGTCCTCCCCAGGACCGCCCATTTTGCCAGGCTCCTGACCTAAAGGAATGGCCGGAGGGAGCCTCCAGAACGTGGCACAGCGGCCCCCGCCCCAGTAGGCACACGTCCTGGCGCTGGCTAACGGGACCCACAGAACACCGGCGAGGGAAGGGCCCGTTCTGCGCCAGCAGCGGAGTGTGGGTGGGAGCCTCCGAACACCGCAGAACGCACAACGGAAAAGGCACATTTGGCTCTTTTAATCCTTTGAAAGGCAAAACTGAAAGAGAGGGGCCTCATGAGTGTACTCTGAACGTGAAAATCACCAATTCACTGGCGCTAAAGTAACATCGGGGCCACCACGGAGAAAGCGCTGCAGGCTGCGGCCACTAGGGGGCAGGAATGCCGCGCGGCGCTTCACGTCTGCGGGTGCGCGGCCCCGCCCCCCGCGCCCCCCGCCCGCCTCCGGCTGCGCTGCCCGCCCCCTGCGGTCTCAGGGCCAACAGGACGGGCCTTGCCTTTGTGTTTTCGCGGTCAAAGCTCTACTCGTGCTTTGAGGCTCGCCGCCAGAGCCCCTGTCCTACGAAGTCCGCCCGTGCCCAGCACAGGCACTCGGCTGCCCAGGACCTGCGCGGCCGCACCAGCCACACCCCATCCGTCCGTCCCCACCGTCCCGCGAGCAGCCGGCGGAGGCCAGCACGGCCCTGGCTGCCTGGCTCTTGCCCCGCCTGACCCATACGCTCCACCAGTTCTTGCCATCCAGGCCCGTCCCTGGGCCCGCCCCATCTGCCTGCCAGCTCGCGCTGCCGTCTCGGCCCAGCCTGACCTCATCTGAGGGAGCTCGGTTTGCATCTCCGAGCTCAGCCCCCACAGCTGTCTTCTCATGCCACCTGGAGCAAAGCCTGACCCTCGCAGTGATCTTCGAGGTCCCTCTAGCATCCCCACCTGGTAACCTGCTAGCAGCAGGCACCCGCCTCCCTCCAGCAGAGCACCCACAGGCCAGCTCGCTCCCCCGCGTATTCTCAGAGGGCTCCTTCTGACCACCCTGTCCTGACCCTATCACTGTGTCTCTCACAAGGAACGCCCTCGGCAGGCCAGGGCTGGACCTGATGGCTCTGATACAGGGGAATAATATAACTCCCAACCCGCCAGATGTCAGATCTGCCCAGTTCATGTTCACCGACATAGAAAAATGAATTCTAAGCAACAACAGAGGTTAAAAGCAGGAAAATTTATTGAGAGAAAGACAGCTTCTGAGAGATAGGAGGGGACCGGAAAGTGGGTTGCCAACTTCTCCAAGTTTTATAGAGCAAAATCATGAGGTGGTACAACCTGGGTCAAAACTATGATCAACCAATAAGATTACAAGTATAGCTGCCTAGGTAATACTGATCCAATGGGGAAGCGGGTCAGGTAGCAAGTGTGCATGGAAAGAACAAGGTCCTTCTTAGGAAGGGATGGATCAGGAGGTCCCAGTCACCCACTTGGGTGACTGATGTCTATCTAGACTTATTGGACCAGGTGATACCAATTATAGTACAATCTTAAAGTTACTGCTTATCCCTCGGGGAGGTATGTAGGCCTGGTCATTCCATCTTTATCTTGAGGCCTGGCCTTCAACAGATGCGCCTCCAGCCACAGTTGTACTGTGTTCTCGTCCTCTGCACTGACTCCCTCCAGGGCCTCACCCTGTCTGACTGCCTAGAATATTTCTACCTAACTTAGCTGTCTGTAGTAGTCCAGGGGTCAGCTGTGCCCCCCATGTCCAGCTGGCTCTGTTGGGAGTTAACTCTAAACACCCAATGGTCATTCCTGCTTCCCTTGTCCTAAGAGAGGGAGAAAATAAAATAACGAGAGCTTAGGAGATTGCCATGCACCCCTAAGAGCACCTGCGGCTTGGGAGGTTCAGTGGGAGGCACCTAAAGCAGAGGTGTCTGGTCTTTAAATTCTGAAAGCGTGAGTTATTGGCCCCTTTCCCCTCTTTTCCTGGTGCTGCTGCTACCTTGACCTGTGTGCAGTGCTTTTCTGTCACCCTGGTGCCTTTCTTGGTCTGTGTTATACCTTTTGGGCACAGACTGGCCCTGAGCACAACTTCCTATGACCTTCAATAAATGCAGCTGTGCTGGATGTGGTGTCACACACCTGTAATTCCAGCACTCAGGAGGCTGAGGCAGGAGCATCGCTGCAAGTTCGAGGTCAGCCTGGGTTACAAAGTGAGTTCAAAGCCAGCCTGAACTTCATAGTGAAACCCTGTCTCAAAAAAAAAAAAAAATCATCAGAGCAAAGAAAATAAAAATAAAAATAAAAATAAAAATGTAGCTGCTTACTACTTACTACTGTGTGTTTGCTTGGCAATTCTTCCCTCGTCAAGCACAAGAACCTGAATTATGATTGGCCCATTCATTGTCACAGTTCATGTCCAACCCCAAAGCCCCTGGCATGTAGTTTGTGTTGAAAAAATATCTGTTAAATGAATGAATATATCAATAATCACTCAGTATCTCTCCAATGGCTTTTAACCCTGTATGGGAATAGTCCTCCTGAGGTAGAAGAAATAACTGGATAGAAAGGAGACCACGAAATTGAGAATTTAAAATTGCACTTTAAAGAAAACCTGCAGCTTCCGAACACAGGCCCTGTGTATTGACTCCCAAAACAGCACACCTGGGCACGTCCGTTTCGGCCGCACCCATTCCCGGGTCCACCCATTCCCTCTCACAGAAATCCTTCCGCTTCCTCCCGCCCTGAGCACGGCTGTGGTGGAGAAGCCCGTCTCATGCCATCGCCGCTTCAAACCGCGTGGACGGCTTGCACCGCGACCTGGCAGTGAGAAAACTCCCCAGGGCGCCTTATGGATAACAGCCGTAAAGATGCCCTACCCCAACTCCGCCGCGCCTCAGTTCTCAGTTCATCCATGTCTCCTCAAATAAATCTTCCTCCTGCCTCTTTTTACTGCTGTGTCCCGAAAAGTCTTTTTCTGAGACGGGAGTCAGTGAACCTATGCAGTTATTTTAAATGGGTGGGTTAAGTTCCTTATTTCAGCCTCGGGGACCCTCAGGCGCAGCCTGTGACACTCCAAACCCCAGCCAAGGTAACGACCTCACAGCGGCCCCGCCAGGTGCGGAGGCCACGCCAGGCTGCAGCACAAGGTCCTCCCCCAGTGTGGCTGGACAGCACTTGCCGAGATGACGGGCTTGCCCAATAAGAAGGGGATGGCAGCAGAGGACACACAACTTCTCCCAAGGACCCTTTTGATTTGATTTTATTTTTTTTGTGGGTGCCGGGGGTCGACCTCAGGACCACACGCGCCAGCAGGCGCCCGTGCCGCTGAGCGATATCACCGGCCCTTTTTTCGTATGTGGGTATCGAGAGTTGAACTCAGGACCTCATGCTTGCCAGGCAGGTGCTTATGCCACTGAGCCATCTCACCGGCCCCACCCTTTTGATTTTGATCCTGCTTTTATTGTTTTTTTAATTAGTGTCCTGGAAAACCAGTAGCCTAGCATGGGGGTGGCAACGTTGATGGTGCTACAGCCAGCAAGTCATCCACTCCTGTAAGTGAGTCCTCATAAGACTCAGTGACTTGCCAAGCTGGACTTGTCCAATATGTTATTTGGTCTCAGCTTCTCTCAGTTTGGAGGCAGAAGTTTCCCTAGGTCTCTCTGGGAAATCCATGCAACAAACCTCGTGACTAACAAGGAAAAAGATTTCCTTATTGTCTTAGTTACTGAGATAAAAATACCTGACCCCCAAAGTTAAAGGGAGGAAAGGTTTATTTAGCTCACAGTTTGTAGAGGTTTCAGTCCATAATCAGCTGGGTCCAGGGCAGGGTGGCACATGGCAGAGGGGCAACAGTTCACAGAGGCAGAAGACAGCAAAAGCAAAAAGTGGAGACAAAATAAGCCTTCTTTCTTTCTTTCTTTCTTTCTTTCGTTCTTTCTTTCTTTTTGGTCTTTTTTGAGACAGGGTTTCACTATGCACTTCAGGCTGGCCTTGAACTCACTTTATAGCCCAGGCTGACCTTGAACTCACAGCACTCCTCCTGTCTCAGCCTCCTGAGTGCTGGGATTACAGGCGTGTGCCACCATGCCCGGCAAGACAAACCTCTTTTTGTCCCTTATATCGTATCCAGTCTACTGGGATAAGGGCAGTGCCAATCCAGTCAGCGGACTGAACCAGCAGTCACTCACCCTTAATCCCATCTCCCTCAAACCCAACATTGCACTATGAATCAATCACACACTCTAGATTCAGCCACCTCCGAAAAAACCCTATGACCACATGAGGCTTTGGGGGACATTGAGATACAAACCGTAACACTTATGTCCATAGTCTGCAATTCGAATACATAATAAAAGTTAAACACACTATTTCTGCCGCCATCATCTCATATTTCACTTTTCAAGAGGAAAATCAGTGAGACACAGCAGTACATACCTATAATCCCAGTTACTCAGGAGGCTGAGGCAGGAGGATCACAAATTCAGGGTCAGCCTGGGCAACTTAGCAAAATCTTGTTTGTTATGGTTTATATTTAGAAGTCCCCCCAAGTCTCCTGGGATCACAGGTGAGCTTGGGAGGTGGGGCCAGGTTGGAGAACCCCTGGGGGATGATCTGGAAGGGCGTATCTCCCTTCCACCTCCTCCCTTGATTCTCCCTGCTTCTCAGCTGCCATGACAAGAGCAGCTTCCCCTCCACCAGGCCCCTCTGCCACACGGTCCTGCCTTGAAGTCAGTGGACCGCAACTGCAAACCAAAATAACCTCTCCTCCTTGTAAAGAGTTCTCAGCCTCTGGGGGTCAGCTTTACTCCACAGTCCCCCGTGTAGCCTTTCTTAAAGTTCTTTAACACACACTCTAATGGGGTCGCTTTCGACACTCTCCCTCCCATATCTTCCCGGTTATGGCTCGAATCACTCTCAATCACTTTCGCTTTAGGCTGATTAGACCATCTCCCTCGAGAGAGTTCAGGCACCACTTAGCTATTGGAGGGTCTGCATGAACTCTAACTCGGACCCCACAACTTATCTACCATTTGTGGGGCATCTCTGTAAGCCTTACGCAGACTACCACTAGTCCTGGTTCGTCCCACACTTGCTCGGAGCGTACGGTCCACGCTGAGAGTCCTGCAGCCCCACACACTTCACTGCGCTCGTCCACACACAGTCATACACCTCCCCATTTCCAGCTCCTTCCCAACTTGCCTGATCAGACTACTTGGTACACCTCCTGTGAGCCATTCGTGCTGTGGGTCACACCCGTGTTTCTGACTTGCGGTTGTAGGTTTTTGCCGGATTAATCCGAGCCAGACTATTCAGTATACCCCAGCTCCCCTTCCATCCTTATGGGACGCAGCCCCAAGTCACACCTGGACAGTTCCAAGTCACAACAGAACAAAAAGGAGGCTAGGTATGGAGGTGCACACCTGTAATCCCAGCACTCGGGAAGCTGAGGCAGGAGGATCACCCCGAGTTCAAGGCCAGCCTGGACTATACAGCAAAACCCTGTCTCAAAAATAAATAAAAAGGAGGAGCCAGAGTGAATTCATTCTCTTGGGAAGTCCATCTCCTCCTGCCCTCAGACATGGAGCCCCTGGTCCTCTGGTCTTCATACTCAAACTGAATTGTGTCAGCAGCGTTCCTGGTTCTCCAATCTGCAGACAGCAGATCGCAGCTCCTGCAGTCACACGAGCCGCATCACACCTGCGAAGCTGATGCTCTTTCTCTATAGTCTTTCCAATACAGAGTTGGCACTGATAGTGGCTCCCAGAGGAGCAGAATTTTAAGGATGAGTTTCTGTAATTGTTTCTGAGATTTCTGGAATAGCTTCTCCAATATGATTAGACCCAGAAATGCTATGGATTCTTCTCTACAACCCCCGCCAGTACTAGGGATTAAATCCAGAAACTTGTACATGCTACATCCCCAGCCCTCTTTACATTTTTAAAATTTTGACACAGGGTCTTGCTAAGTTGCCCATGCTGGCCTCAAACTTGTGATTCTCCTGCCTCAGCCTCCTAGTAGCTGGGATTTGAGAAGTATGTTACCCAGCCTAGCCACTAAGGCCTCTACTTCTAAAGACAGCATTATGGTCCATGATGGAACGTATTTATAGAGATACACGAAATAACTACACTGGCTATTCCTACCACCCACTTCTAACGGGCAAGGAGCTGAGGGACTCTGTATATGATACTTTCAAATACCTTTGGGGAACTAAGAAATATGTAACAAGGTTAGTTGCAACTGGCTAAATCACAATGCAGGCGGGACTCGCAGGCTCCCAGGGTGACAGCTAAGTGAGCCTGCTTGGGAAGGAACGGGATCCTGTACACTGGGACAGTAACATGTGGGAGGACCCTGATGAAGCTGGGGACACTAAGTCCCTATATTCTTTTTCTTTTTTGATTTTTTGAGACAGGGTTGTGCTATGTAGTTCAGGCTGGCCTCAAACTCATGGTGATCCTCCTGCCTCAGCCTGAGTGCTGGGATTACAGGTGTGCACCACTATGCCCAGCTTAAGTCCCTGTTATCAGTGATAGCAAATCTTTTAGAGATGAGTGCTCAAACTGCAACCCAGGGCCGGTGAGACGGCTCAGCGGCTTAAGCGCCTGCCTTGCAAGCGCGAAGGCCCGAGTTCGACTCCCGGAACCCACATACGAAAAAGGGGCCGGTGATATCGCTCAGTGGCACGGGCGCCTGCTGGCGCGCGAGGTCCTGAGGTCGTCCCCCCGGTACCCACAAAAAAAAAAAAAAAAAAAAAACTGCAACCCAAAACCCACTTATTTATTGCCAAGTGCCAACACTGCAATTAAACCTGAATACTGAGGTTTTAGTTTAGAAAAACAACTCATACATTAACATCCTTTGTCTTAAAGAAAAACACATAACACGAGTGCCATAGGTTCACCCCCCCCTATATTCTTACTAGTCGTCTTTGCCAGTGATCTCCCACTACCTGTGGCAGTGGCCTCCCCACTGCCACTGGTGTTGGGACTCCCCAGCCCTGAGGGGACGCAGCATTGCCTCCCTGAGGTAGTTATCTGCCAGGATGAAGATGAGTCTCTCTAGGACGCCCCCACCCCCACCCTCTTTGCTTCCAGACCAATTACTAGACTCAAGTCCCAGCGGGTCCCTAACAGTGCAGTGCATAAGTGACTCACGAGGGGCTGGGGATATGGCTTAGCAGCACAAGTGCCTGCCTGGCAAGCAGAAGGTCCTGAGTTCAATTCCTGGTACCAAAAAAAAAAAAAAAAAAAAAAAAGTGACCATGAGGAGGCGCGCTACACTCCAGAAGAACTACTTGAGTTCCCTGAGACAAGCAGAAATCTGGAGAATACGCGTGAGGACAGGCGTTAGGGGTGTGGGAAGATGGGGAAAGGAACATAAGGTGGGTCTGCGGCACTAACTGAAGTATTTATGGCACCTCAGCAGAGGCTCTTAACGCAGCAGCCTGGGCAGTCAGGAAGAGCTCCACCTGCTGGCCGCCTGGCGCAATCAGAGAGGGCCCTGGGGAGTGCATTAGCAACACTCAAGCTCCTTTGGTTTAACCACAGTAGAAGAAGGGCTTCGCTGGCTGAGAGATGGTAACTGAAGACTCACCCACAGTGAGGGACCCAGAAGACACAACTTTCGCCACTACTCTGAGAAACGGATTTGTGAGGGAGCCCCGGCACCCCTAACAAGCTCTCGGATTGCTCTTCTCTCTAGGTCAGAACTTACCATGGGAACCACAGCCAAAGGACTGGAAAACCTAAATGCGCTCAGACTCATTGGATCCCGGGGTGGCAGGGAACAAATGGCAGCAGTCATCTGCCAGAGGCAAGGTGCACGAGCAGCAGAGGCAAACCAGCAATCAGAACGGTTAATCATGGTACTCCGGAAGTGAGACAGAAAACCCGAAGTCTTACCGGACAGGTATTAGATTTTCTTTGCTGTGAGCAACCAAATACCTGAGAAAAACAACTTAAAGGAGGAAAATTTACTTTGGCGCATGGTTGCAGAGATTTCAGTCTATGGTCAGTAGGCTCCACTGCTTTTAGGCCTGTGCCGGGACAGAAATAACACGGCAGAGGGTGTGGCCGAGGAACAATGATCCCCTTGGGGCAGCCAGGAAGCAGAGAAAAGGAGACAGTCACAGAGGAAGAGGCTAAGGTCAAGGTACAGGCCCTAAGGCCACGCTCCCAGGACCCATTCTGTTCAACTGGGCCCCATCTCTCAACAGCCCACTTATTAATCCATTAATAATTGATTAATCCACTGACGCAGTTAACACCCTCATGGTCCAAACACTTACCCAAAGCCTATCAGCTGGCCTTAGGCGGGCATTTTAGACCCAAACTGTAACAAGCAGAAAACTTCCAGGGCACGTGAACAAAAGTCTACCTTGAATCCTAAGAACAGTCTTGGCTCCTCAGTCAATTCTCAGACCTGAGCCAGTGTACAGACCCACAACCCCTGGGAGGAGGAGCGGCCCGGTCCCCTGAAGAGGGAGCCCGCACACTACCGAAAGCTATGCTGCCCTCTGTTCTCCCACCCTTCTTCCAAGGACCTTAGGGCCTTTTACCAGGCTCACTGTGCACTGAGAAAAGAAAACCATCAGACCTTTTGGGGCTCCTAGACCTTGGCTCTGAACTGACAATGATTCCAGGAGCCTGGAAACATCATGGCGGCTTCCAGTCGGAGAAGGGGCTTAGGGACGTTAGGCGACGCAGGGGGTTTTAGCTCAGCTCTGACTTATGGTGGGTCTGGTGGGTCCCCAAATACATAACCGGAACAGACACACCTAGTAGAGAGCAGAATCCCCGCACTCATTTCTGCGGAAAGGCCATGTAGAGGCCACCAGAACGCTCTTTGCCTGGGAAAAGAGCAAATCAAAAGCAACATGGCTTCCCTGAGGGACTGGAAAGATCCGGCCACCATCAAAGACCTGAAAGATGAGGCCTGGTGGCCTGCCACGCCCCCATCTCCTATTTGGCCTGTGCAGAAGATGATCAATCTTCTGACTGTGCAGATGGGTCTTGGAGAACGATGGTGGGCAAATGCAAGCTTAACCACGGGGCAACTCCAACTGCAGCTGCTGTGCCAGATGTGGTCTCACTGCTTAGGTAAATGAATGCATCCCCTCATCCCTGAACGCAGCTACTACCAGGCAAATCTTTTTTTCTCCATCCCTGTCCACAGTCCAAACGGAAGCAGTCTGCTTTCAGCTGGCAAGGCCAGCAACACCCCTCCCTGCCCCACCCGATGGGTAACTCTCCAGCCCCACGTCACAGTTCAGTTCACAAGGGTCACAAGCTCCTTGACCTTCTGTGCAAAGCTGTCACACTGTCTGCTACACTGACTGGACTGAGTGAACAAGAGGCAGCAACTGCTTTAGACTTATGGGTAAGACATCTGCACATCTGCAGGTGAGAAATACATTTGATAAAATTCAGGGACCTCTACCTCTATGAAATTTCTGGCACCTGGTACAGGTCGTGTGGAGATTTTCCCTTTGAAAACGAAGGATAAGTTGCATCTGGCCCCAAGAAGAGGCACAATGCCTAGTAGGCCTCTTCAGAATTGGGAGGCAACATATCCCTTACTCCAACCATTTACTTGGGTAACCCAAAAAGCTTCAAGTTTTCAGTGGACCTACAATGGGGGGGGGCAGCTCTGCAACAAATACAGGCTGCTCTGCCTCCTGGCTACTTGGTCCAGCAGACTTGATGGTACCTGGGTGTTAGGGCAGGCAGGTTCTATAGGGGAAGTACAGTGCAGGCCTGCAGGATTTTGGAGTAAGGCCTGACGTCATCCACAGACAACTACTCTCCTTTTGAGAGACTGCTCTTGGCCTGCTACTGGGCCTTGGTGTAAACTGAACACCTGACCATGAGCTACCAAGGTACCACGTGACCTGAGCGGCCCATCATGAACTGTGTCATCCGACCCACCGAGCCGTAAAGCTTGGCATGTATAGCAAGACCCCATCACTAAACAGAAATGTAAGCCACACAGTCAGCCCAGGCAGGCCCTGTGAGCACAAGCAAGAGGCAGGAAGGAGGGACCCAAATGCCTCTGGACCCACTGCTGCTCACTGCCTTCTCTCCCAGCCTGCACCCGAGCGTGGCCTCTGTGAGTTCCTGACAGAGGAAGGGGAGACTCTCCTGGTTTGCAAGTGGCCTGCGTGACTCAGACTCACCACCCGAGCATGGATGGTGGCAGCACTGCAGCCCCTGTGTAGGACACTGGTCCAGGGAGACCTTCCCAGGGGGCAGAATGCCAATCACTCCACAACCGCATGCAACCTAGATGCCAGAGTGGGCAAGCAGGGACCAGGTCCAGAGGCTCTACCTGTCTCTGCAGAGCGAGTTCACCATCGAGTTCCTCGAGTTTTCTCTCCAGCCTCCACTTCAGATTCTCGTACTGCTCCCGCTGGTGGTCGATCTCGTCGTTCTTGTCACTGCGGTAATGAGACACAGTACTAATAAAGCCACATGGAATATTCACCGAACGGACACACTCACAGGGCCCCTACATGTGGAGGGGGTGCTTTGCTTTTGCAGGGGTAGCAGCAGCAGGGTCCAGAGGGAGCAGGACTTCTGCCCGCCTGGGCCTGCCTACTGCACCTGACCAGGGTATGCACAAATCAACCCCCAATGGGCCTGGCTACCAAGAACCAGGAAAAGCGCACTGACACAGGCCAACCCCAAGACAACATCCGATGTGAATAAGCACTTTAGAAAAACAAATGGAAAAAACAAGATCTCAGCAAAGAAAAAGAAAGTAGAACAAAGAATCAAACAGAATTTTTTCTCAGTACTGGGGATTGAACCCACAGCCTCGCACATGCTCAGCCAGCGCTCTACCACTGAGTTACACTCCCAGCACTTCTGAGGGGTTTTTTCTTTTTTCTTTTCTTTTTCTTTCTTTTTTTTTTTTTTTTTTTGTACTAGGGATCAAATAATCTAAGGGTACTCTACCACTGAGCGATACCCCTGGCCCGTCTTTTAAAATTTTATTTTGAGACAAAATCTTGCTATGTTGCCCAGTCTGGCCTTGAACCTGTGATCCTCCTGCTTCAGCCTCCTGGGTAGCTGGAATTACAAGCATGTGCCACTGCACCCAGCTCAAATGGAAATCTGAAAACCAGAAAGTACAATAACCAAAATAAAAGACTCACTGCATGGGCACAATGGCAGAACGACTATGACAAGAAGATGGAATCAGTGAGACAGACAACAGAAATAACCGGATGTGTGCAACAGAGAGGAAAAAAAAATTTTTTTAAATGAATAGGGCCGGTGAGATAGCTCAGTGGCATAAGCGCCTGCCTGGCAAGCGCAAGGTCCTGAGTTCGACTCCCGGTACCCACATATGAAAAAAGGGCCGGTGATATCGCTCAACGGCATGGACGCCTGCTGGCGCGCAAGGTCCTGAGTTCAACCCCTGGTACCCACAAAAAAAAAAAAAAAAAAAAAAAAAAGAATGGAGTCCCAGGGACTTGTGGGGTAATAACAAAAGATCTAACACTCATGCACTGGGGGCCCAGAATGGAAGGAAAGAGTGTGGGACTGAAAGAGTATTTAAACATAGCTGAAAGGGCCCAGATTTGGAGAAAGAATAGGCAAAGGTTTGAGGAGACATGTCACAAAATAATGTGAAGCACTTTTTTAAAAAAATGTAAACCGCCTCAAATTCAAAACATCTGTGAGAGGGGGCCAGTGAGATGGTTCAGCAGTTAAGTGCCTGCCTGGCAAGCGCAAGGGCCTGAGTTCGACTCCCGGAACCCACATACAAGAAAAGGGCCAGTGATATCGCTCAGAGCCATGGGCGCCTGCTGGCACGCGAGGTCCTGAGGTCGACCCCCGGTGCCCACAGGAAAAAAAAAAAAAAAAAATCCGTGAGAAAGAAAGTCCACGCCCAGTGCACACACTTGTGACCCTTCCAAGGCCGGTGAGGACCAGCCCAAGTGGCCACAGCCACACAGGAGTGGGAGCCCAGCCGCAGCGCCCTCCCCCTGCAAGGGAACTGGCTCCAGGTCCACTGTGCAGGCCCTCCCAGCTCTCCAGGGATGGTGGCGCTGTGCTGCAGTGACTAAGTGGACTGGCACCTAACATTGGTCCTGCAACACACTGCTGAGGGACCACGGATACCTGGGGCTTCCTCGAGGCCAGTGATCTTGTGACAGGTACATTTTGTTTTTTAGGGTTTTTTTGAGACAGGGTCTCACTAGGAAGTGCAGACTGGCCTTGAATTCAGTATGTAGCCGAGACAGCCTCAAACTCATGGCAATCCTCCTGCCTCAGCCTCTTGAGTGCTAGGAACAGGCATGTGCCACCATGCCCAGCCTGACAGGTACATTTGCTGCAGGGACCTTGGAAGCTACCTGTGGGTTCTCAATAGGAGATAATGGTGCCACACCCACCCATGTGTTCCCTCCCCTTGCACCTGCCACTGCAGGAAGTCCCTCTGTGAGCTGGAATCTCAGGCTCCATTAGGCAGCGCACAACAGAGAGCCAGGTGGGGTAGAACTCAACACCCCACCATGGGGGTAGCCAGAAGCAAGCTCTGGACAGCTCGGGAATTTGCTCGGATCCTTGACCATTCACCCTGTCATCTTCTGGAAGAACATCTGGCTTGTCTATGGTTGGAAAAAGCCCTTTTTTTTTTTTTTTGGTGGTGGTGGTGATAGTGGGGGTTGAAGCCAGGGCCTTTACACTGACCTACATCCCCAGCCCATTTTTCTTTTTTCTTATATGTGGGTACCAGGAGTCAAACTCAGGACCTTGCGCTTGCCAGGCATGCACTTATGCTGCTGAGCTATCTCACCGGCCTCCCATCTTATTTTTTTTTTTTTTTTTTTTTTTTTGTGGGTACCGGGGGGTCGACCTCAGGACCTCGTGCGCCAGCAGGCGCCCGTGCCTCTGAGCAATATCACCGGCCCCTTTTTCATATGTGGGATCCGGGAGTTGAACTCAGGCCCTCACGCTTGCCGGGCAGGCGCTTAAGCCGCTGAGCCATCTCACCGGCCCCTCCCATCTTATTTTTGAGATAGGGTCTAAGTCACTAAGTTGGGCAGGCTACTCTCAAACTTGTGATCCTCCTGCCTCAGCCTCCCAGAGTGCTGGGATTCCGGAGGCCCTGCCAATACAACCTACAGACGGCTGCCATAGTTCTCAGGTCAGCTTGCCTGAAGTCAGCTCATTTAGCTTTGAAAGTAATACATATTCTATACTAAAATAAACAAGCACATTTTATTAAGATAACATATATCTGTAATTAGTGAAATAAATTCTACATATTTATATGACTCTTGAATAATTTCCATCACATGGGTACAGACATCCAGGGCCTGCTGTGTCTGCACTCACCCTGGCACGCTGAGACTGTGCACCCTGCATCTTGGCGTATGGGGCTCATGGTGAGGGCACGGTGCGCGTGGCTGGTACCTGGGCCGCCGGCCAGAAGCAGGAGGCAGCAGGGCCTTTGGCGTCTGCAGCATTCACCGTGGAGGGTCTCACCTGTGGACGCGGTCCAGCTCCAGGCGGTGCTCCTGGGACCTGAGCCGCAGCAGCTCCTGCAGCTCCTCCACACGCCTGGCCTCTCTGGTGAGCTCCTGCTTCAGCTTGGCCACCTCTATCTTGAGCTCGCTCACCTCTGCCTGCCTGGCCTCCTCCTGCCCCCTGGCCCGGGCAAACGCAGCGTCATAGTGCTCTAGCTCACGGTCCCGCTCCTCCAGCACCTGCAGGTTGTAGACGAAGTCCTCCTGAAGGCGCCGCAACTTCCTCTGTGCCTCCTCCAGCTGTTGCTGAGTGTCCTGCAGAGCCGCCTCCTGTAGCCGGCTGCGCTGGGCCTGCAGCATACGCCACTCCTCCTCCTTGCGCATCAGCAGCTCACTCAGGGCCTGCTCAGAGCTCAGCATGGCGGCAGCTGCAGCAGGGGGAAGGGGTGTGTACACCACCAGTTACTCCAGCCTTTCTTCCCCAGTGTCCACCTCAGACCCCCTAGCCATGGCTACTAGAGACAGGATGGAGCTCTGGGCCCAGTACCAGCTGTCTGGTCACACCATGGTTCTGGAGGGGGGAGGGGCAGAGCCACCAGGCAGCACCAGGCCTGGACCTCAAGGGCTTGCCTGCCCCTTGGCCATGGGCCACTCCACCCTAACCTCACCCTACAGCAAGGAGAAGAGAAAGGCAGACGGGAAACAGTTTGCACACTGACAAGAGCTAGGTTCCATAAAGTAGCTTCCTGGAGCATAGTGGAGAGTAGGTATTGGGAAGCAGGAAGAACATGTTCAAATGGGAAGGGGAGGGGAGGGGAGGGGAGGGGAGGGAAGGGGAGGGAAAAAGGGAAAAAAGAGAATAGAAGGAAGAAAATGGAAACAAAGCTTTTGTAAACCCTTGGAAGAAGGATTGAAGGGGGGGAACGGGAAAGAAAAGAAGAATCAAGACATATTATCGTGGTACAAATTCCCTGATGAATGTGGTCACCATGTATGACAAATATGTACTAATAAGAAATAGAAAGTTAAAAAAAAAAGTTTCCTGGAGCGCACACACTTCAACTGAGAAACTGAGGCAGCTGAGTAGCTGAGCTAGGGCGGGAAGCACAGGGCTCTGAGAACCAGCACCCCTTCCCAGGCTTCTGGAAGATTCATCCCACAGAAGTTCCCCTGATCTTTTACTTCCAATCCAGCATGGACTGATGTTTCCGCGAGACAATAACATGCAAGAAAAGGTGAACTTAAAAATACAAAGATACACTAATATGTAAATCCTTTTTTTTTTTTTTTTTTAATGTGGGTACCGGGCGTCGACCTCAGGATCTCGTGCTTGCCAGGAGGCGCTTATGCCACTGAGCCATCTCACTGGCCCTCTTTTTTCTTTTTGAGACGAGGTCTCACTAAGTTGGCTAGGCCAGCGTCCAACTCAATATCCTCCTGGCTCAGATTCTCTGGATGCTGGGACTACAGGCATGCTCCATCACACCCAATAAAGTCCAATTTTTTAATTACTAAATTCAACAACTTAAAACTACTTTGTCATACTGCTAACAGGTGTCTAAAATCCTCTTACTCTCAGCTCTGCACTGCTGAGGATTCATCATAGGGGGCAGGGACTGGGAGTGGCCACAACTACACCCCAGAGCCCACTCCTTGCCAGGGCACACTAGAAACTATCACCTGTCCTGGTTAGGCCCTGTCTCTGCACCCAGCATGGCTTCTGACACACAGCAGCAGTCATCCTGGGACTCCCTAGCTTGCCTCATGCCGGCTGAGCCATGGCATCATGGCCAGGGTTGGGCAGGCAGGGGCATGAGAGCCGCTGCCAGCTTTTGGAGGCTCTTCCCTGAGCACACTTTCCCCGGAGTGCCAGGCGCAGACCTGAGGAGGGCATCTGGCAGTGACGGTCTTATCCAAAGAATGTGGCACATCTGGTTCTCTATGAGTCTGCCTTCTTCAGACAGGAAAAACACCACCTCAGGCCATACCACACCTGAGAAGCCTGTCCCCCTCTGCTTCCAACACTCACAGCTGAACTGCTCTGCCCCGGACCATTTCACAACTGGTTCTTGTCGGTGTAGGGCTCCATTCCAGTTTGTCCAGACCTGTGTTGCCACAAAATTATCTACTTTCTGCTTCAGGATTTGGTAAATCCAGATGGGGAGGAAGCCTGAGCTATGGGGTGACTTTTAGTGAGGTTGCTGGGGCTGGCAGGGGCCTCGCTGCCTCCAGGTGACTCACAACTCTTGCTCTCGGTGTCGTGTCTTTGGGGCAACTCCAGAGCCAGGCCCTGGACGGCAGCTTCTGTTGGGACTGCTCAGCTGCCATGGGTGCCAAGCCAGTGCACCAAATCCTGAGGCAGAAAGAGGACAAATTTGTGCAGACACCTCTGGATGAGCGGGAATGGAGTCCCACAGCGAACAAGGACCAACGGGGAAATGGTCTGGGCCAGAGTGCATTCATTCAAGGATGTTAGGAAGTGGAAGGGGACAGGATTCTTTCTCAGTGATGGATCCAAAAGTAAACCACATCTTCAGGCCACACACAGAACAATCCACGAGTTCTTGGCAGCCAGAAAAAAGCAGCTGTCCATGCTGCTTCCAGGGCCTAGAAGCCAGGACCCCGCTCCATCCCAGGACACTTTTGTTTATTTATATTTGTTTTGTTTTTTGCTTTTTTTGAGACAAGGTCTCACTGTTTAGTGCAGGCTGGCCTTGAACTCACCTATATAGCCCAATCTGGCCTCAAAGTCATAGCAATCCTCCTGCCTCAGCCTTCCAAGTGCTGGGACTGCAGATGTACGCCACCACGTACCGTGCCTGGTGGGACACTTTCTAGAACAGGCCAGACAGCTGTTGAAAGCTCCATTTAATTAGTGGTGAAGAAATGGATTGCCGTTACACTCCAGCTGGCCAGGGTTGCCACTGATTTCAAGATTTCTACCTTGACCATGGGCAGTGTCCAGAATGAAAATGAAGCAGGTCTGGCAGTAGGAAAGTTATGCTCTGCACTGTGCTGCCACTTGGCCAGGCTGCCCAAGGGTGTGACACTCAGTAGACACTGTGATGGCTACCTGGGGGTGTCTTAGTTACTTTTCTCATTGCTGAGACAAAATACCCAACACCCAAAATTAAGAGAGGAAAGGTTTATTTAGCTCACAGTTTGTAGACGTTTCAGTTCATAATTGGCTGGCTCCACGGCAGGAGGGCATAGCAGAGGGGCAACTATCACAGCGATGGAAGGCAGCAAAAGCAAGCCAGGGAAGGGGGAGACCAGCCTCTTTCTGTCCCTTATATTGCATCCAGTCTACCAGGGTTGGGGCGGTGCCAATCCAATCAGTGGACTGAGCCAGCAATCACCCACCCTTCATCCCAGCATTGCACTACCAGTCAATCACTCTAGATTCAGCCACCTCCGAAAAAACCCTATGACCGCATGAGGCTTTGGGGAGACATCAAGACACACACCGTAACACTTGGACATGGAGATTGCACATGGGTTTTAGAGTCTGCACTCAGGGATAAAAAGAAACTATAATGAAAGAACACAATCAGCCCCAAAGGTTCTTCAGGGAATAAGGACGGTGCTTATTTGATAATGTGTGGAATGTGCACGCCATTAGCATCAGACAGCCTTAAAGCTGTCGAGCTTCCTGAATGGGAATCTTCTGGCCAGCCGGTTTCTTCTCCCGCATCAGAGGTGACAGAAGGTGGTGTGCTATCTGATAATGAATCTCAGACTAGGTCTAAAGGGAACCACTTGCAGGCTCTGTCCGGGCATCCCTCTGTCCTGCAAGGGCTAGTTTTAGGAGTTTGTTGTGTTCTTATATTTGTGTTTTTCAGAAAAGTGAATGATTAGCAAATGGTGTAAGTTTTATAATAAAAAAAAACAAAAAACGACAAAAATGAGCGACACAGTCAAAACTATAATATCTTGGTAACAGAAGAAGAAAAATTAAGCAAGAATTGTCAATGGTCTGAGCCAGCATTTGGAGAATCCCAAAGTACCCCACCAGGACTAAGGAGGCCATATGGATTCTACAGGAGGAAACCGGGTGCCCCGTGGACAGTGGGAACACTGAGCTCGGACAACAGTGCTTGGGACACTGAGTCAAAGAGGAAGCCCCGCATGGAAGACACCAAGGACCTGGACGGCTGGAGCAGGTGTGCAGGCTATCAAGTGACCGCAGAGAGCTGCTGGAGGGCCAGATGCAAAGTAGCAAGACCTTGGTGTTTCAGGAGGAAGGAGCGAGCCAATGCCTCAGGCAGCGGGGGTCTTCTCAGCACTAGTGTTCAGGGCCGCAGACTTTCTTCTAGGAGCACGAATAGGTAGCGCAGGGCTTAGCAGATTTTTCTGTGAAGAACCAGGCAGTAACTACTGGGGCTTTGAGCCAGCCATATAGTCTGCCACAACTACTCCACCCTCAGTGCAAGCAGCCACAGAGGGCCGGGCATATAGCTCAGCGACATAACCCATGCCTGGCAAGCGCGAGGTTGTGAGTTCGATTCCCAGTACCACAAAAAAAAGAAAAGAAAAGAAAGCAGCCACAGAGTGGGACAGCGAGGCTGGGCTGCCACAGGCTGGCCTGCAGCCCTACAATGCGGAGGCTTTCATCAGCACTACAGGCACAACAGGAAGTTCCTCATGGTTAGTCCTAGACCCCTCAACCCCGCAGGGGTCTAAAGCTCCCTCCCAACTCCTCTGTGTGCACACAGGGTGCTGCATGGCCTCCAAGAGCTTCTGGTCTAAGGTGAGGGTGGTCACATAACTTCAGCATACTGAGTTTGAGGCCAGCCTAAACTACATAGCAAGACCCTGTTTCAATTTAAAAAAGAAAAAAACGGGGGATGCAGCCCACCTGGGCACCTTTGCATGAGGGCTGGCTGCGCAGAGGAGAGGTGCCAGGGCACAGAAGGGCTGTGCACACTGGCTCAGATGAACTGGAGGCAGGGGGCCGGGAGGGGGCAGGCAGAAGGCACAGGCCAGCAGATCACAACTGCTAGAGGCACGAGGGCTCCTCAGAAATCCACTGCTCCCACTGAAGCTGGGCCCAGCTCCGCAGCCCATCACGCCCTGGCAGCCTCCCCAACCTGGTCTCTCAGAGCTGCCATTTGTCCAGCCTTCACCGGGTTCACCCCACGCCTCCACCTCCCACTTCCCTTGGCCTGTCCAATGGCACAGCCACCTGCCAATCTGGTCTTTTTTTTTGAGACAGGGTCTCACTATGCAGTTCAGGCTGACCTTGAACTCACTATGGGGCCCACCTTGGCCTCAAACTCATGGCAATCCTCCTGCCTCAGCCTCCCGAGCGCTGGGATTACAGGCATTTGCCACTATGTCCTGGTCTTGACTCCTAGCTGGCTCTTGGCCTCTGTGCCCACACCCTAGCCACCACATATTGTTATAAGAAACCTCCCTTGCTCCTCTGCCCATACTCACCCTTTCATGGCTGCCAAATAAATATTTTTCCTTTTTCTTTTTCTTTTTTTTTTGTGGGTACCGGGGGGTCGACCTCAGGACCTCGCGCGCCAGCAGGTGCCCGTGCCGCTGAGTGTTATCACCCGCCCTTTTTTCGTGGGTACCGGGAGTCGAACTCAGGACCTCACACTTGCTAGGCAGGCGCTTATGCCGCTGAGCCATCTCACCGGCCCCTCTTTTTTTGAAACAGGGTCTTGCCATGTAGTCCAGGCTGGCCTTGAATTCACAGCCATCCTCCTGCCTCAGCCTCCCAAGAGCTGGGATTACAGGTGTGCGCCACCACACCCCCACCACACCTGGTCAGGAATCTTTTTAAAAAATGCTTAACCCAGGCTTCCTGTTGCACTGGGAATACCTGGACCAGAGGCTCCTGGCCCCACACTGCCACGATAACTCAAAGACTGGAGATGCAAGGTCCCCTTCAGTCTGGGCTCCTCCCAACCTGCATGGTAGCCCCTCCCATCACCTGGTGCTAAGCCGATGTCGCCCCAGAAAAGCCTTCCTAACCTTCCAGCCTGGCATAACACTTTCACCGCGGTACATGGTTGCTGAGTTCTGTCTAGCACAGTCTCAGTGGCAGGGATGTTCCTACAGACAGGCCATGCGCACACCTGTGCACACTCACAGGGCAAAACTGGTATCGGCAAACGTGCTAAACAGTACTGTGAGAAATGAATTTACTTGTCCAGACCCCCCAAAAAAACTGGACTCCAGAGGCAGCAGAAGCAAGGCTTTAATCCATGCTCTTGTAAGAGTGGTGCCCGTGCACATGGGCACAGCAGAGCTGAAAAGCTGTGTGCTTTTATTCCTAACTCGCAGGAGTCCCTCTCCCCACCTCCCATGGCCTGGGATCACGGCTCCCATTCAGTCCCGAGCAACCTATCCCAGCCCACACCCATTACTCCCCATCCCTTTCCCACTTGGCTCCTTCTTCTCTCTGCTTCCTTTTCATAGTTATTTATGACCTTTTGGCTTCTCAGGACCAGAATTCAGGAAAACTTGTTCAGCAATTGTCTCTTACCCCAAAACCTCCTCCCTGGTGTGAGTCTTTTTACAGCCTGCTAACTCTGTAAGTAAGGGCTTCTTGGAGTGAATGAAATATGGACCAATTAAAAATATCTGTGTCTCTTAAAGTACCAATGTCACTGAGTGTCTTAGTCACTTTCCTTGTTGCTGTGACAAAAAATAGTCAACAGCAGCAGTTTAAAGGAGAGGTTTATTTTGGCTCATGTTTCAGGAGCTTCAGTTTGTCCATGGTTGGCTGGCTCTGGGCAGAAGCGCCGTGGTCTGGCGGAGGACAGCTGCTCACCTCATGGCAGCTGGGAAGCAGAGAGCAGGGAGAAGCTGGGAAGGGAGGTCCACCTTTCCAGGTCACACCCCCGAACTCACCTCTTTGGAGTGGGCCGTACCTGCTAACACCGAGCCAGCTGTGCCGCCCCTCATACAATCACCTTCCAGAGTCCTGCCTCCAAGTGCACGAGGCTCGAGGGACCCCCCCCCGCCCATCTAAATGACAGCACTGAGATCTTCGGTGTGGTGTCTCAGAGCCTCTCGCATTCCCTGAGCCCTTGTGACAGTTCTATGTCCTACGTCTTCTCTGAGGATGCCCGCAGTGCTGTGTCCATGCCAGGCTCCCTCACTCAAGCTCACCCATTCAATTCACTGCTCACTCAGCTACCCAAGGGAGTGACTCTTCTACTATACAAACCTAGTCACGTGTTACAGCTCTGTTTAACAGCTGCCTGTGGCTCTGGGCTATTTTCAAAGCAAACTCCAACCTTCTCAGAAAAGCACACAGAGGCTCGCTCCTCTGGACCTCTGCCGGCCCTCAGCAGCCCCAGGCCTTCAGCTTTTTGTCCTGGACACATACTACTCTGCTGGAAATGCCCTCCGTCCTCCTATCAGGGAGCTTCCTTCCCCTGAGGTCTTCTGACTGCAGCGGCTTCCATGTGGCCCCCAGAAAGCAGGTACTCACTGCCTCCCTCCCCAAGCCCCATGTGGGCCTGGGCAGATGCGGGACCCTGTGCCTCTAGCTTTCTGGAAGGAGACAGGTGTCTCCTTCTGGATCCCATGCAGAGGAGCAGCTCAATAAATTCATGGCAAATGACACAACCCATCAACCAGTGAGAGAAAGACGCATCCCCAACCAGCTGCACTGATGCCTCTGCACTCCGGATGCCGAGGGCAGGAGCCCTGGTACGGTGCCTTTGCTTCTTAGCCACATGAAATAGCCATCCTGGCTTCTGCACAAACCTCACCAAAAGATGATCTTAAAAACCCTGAGGCTGAGGTTATTGGCTTTAAATATCAACACCACAGATTCAAAGTCTGGACCCAATCTACCAGACAGCAGATGTCCCCAGAAAGTGGCTGGTTTTCAGGAGGGACCTCACAAAGTTTCTGAAGAACCATAGGAGAAACCTCCAAAGATGGGAGGGACCCACTGCCCACCAGACATCCCCCACAGCGCACCCAGACTCTAAGAGGAGCGTGGGGGTCGGAGGCTGCCACCTCGCGGTGAACACAAGAGTCCCATCAACCTCCAGCACTGATTCTCCCAGGTTCGAACACCAACAGGGAGGCTAGAAGCACACCTATCAGGTCAGAAAAGCACTCACAAACCTCCAGGTTTCGGAAGATGGGAACAACCCTATAAAAGCCATGATTTTCCCACACATGGAAAACCGCAGGCCCCAACAGACTTGGAGGCTTCAGAGGCCTCTTTTGAACAATATCCCTCGTTACCAAATAGCACAGGGACAACCGCAGCCCAGCTGCCACCTGTAGCCTGAAGGCGCCGTGGTGTTAAGATGCTGCCAGGGCGAACAACGTGGCGGCGCACGTGTAGCCACTCCGAAACTCACGGGACTCGACGGAGCTGGGCAGTGGTGGCTCACAGCGGGAAGAGCAGGAGGAAGCTCAGAGGCTGGCACTCCCAGGGGGCAAAAGAGTAGGGGACGAAGCTGCACAGATCATGACAGCACCAGAGGCTGCCAGAGCTGGGAGGACCCCCAGGGCCAGGCACCTCTTAACTGCTGGAGCATGCATGTTACGGTTTGGGTCTGAAACGTCCCTTAAAACCTCAAGTGTTGGTCCCCGGCACAGCAGTGTTCAGAGGTGGGGCCTTTGGGAGGGGACTGAATCGTACCGGCTCCAGTGGATGAATCGCGGATGGATTCACAGTCTGTGGGCTGCTGGGAGGTGGCGGAAACCTTAGCGGTGGCCTAGCTGGAGGAAGTAGGTCACTGGAGGCGAGCCCTGGAAGGGGATACCGAATTGTGCCCCTGGCCCCTTCTCCCTTCTCCGTTTCCGGCCACTGTGAGATGCGCAGCTCTGCTCTGCACATGCCCTCTGCCGTGATGCTCTCTCACAGACCCACGTGACCATGGCCTGAGCCGAAATATTTCCTCCTTTAATACTTTCTCTCACGTGCTTTGTCACACTGATGGAGAACTGACTAACACAATACTTCAGGAAAAAGGGTTTAAAACAGAGGGCGAGTCCCAAGGTCACAGAGCACCCCAGCACAATGCATTGGCGGGAGGCTTTGGCAAGCCCTGAGGTGTCCTCCGCTCTCAGCAAGCTCACTGCAGCTATCACATCCTGGATGAGTGGGAAGGGCACGGGATCGTCAGGCCCCGGCAAGATTACTGAACCGTCAGTCAGAGATACGCCAGGGGCTGTCAGGTCTGCAGAAGCCGCAGGGGAATTAATCACCCTTCTGTTCAGATGCATAAAAATGTGGAGCAACTGTTTTTAGAATAAACATTTAATGGGTACTTAATCGAAAAAGCATTGTCTGACCCCAACAAAGCACAAGCAGTTTCATATTCTAAAATGTAGGCAAAAGGACAATTGGTAAAGGCCAAAAGTGAGTCACTCAATGCTTATAAACAAGCGTTTGGGCACATCGACTGGGCAGACTGCCAGAGCAGCAGTTTCCTTCTGCATCCCTTCTCTGAAGAGCCGTACGCAGTCCACTCTCCACTCGGCCACCAATAAAAAGTCACTGTCTCCAATGCAGAAGAAGCAAAATCTACTTTGCGTGAGGAATGCTGTCGTCTTGCTGCTGCCCTAAAAATACACCCAAAGACCTTCACTCATAAACATTCTGTGGGACCTGAAGGCAATCAGGTGACACTATCTCTGTGCTAGGGCAGGGACTCAAGCCTGCAGCTACTTCTTAAGTGGATACAGGTGAAAAAAATATGGACCTGTGTCTCCAAGCTTTTTTTCCTTCCCTCACTGATTGCCCAAGAGTGGCCACAACTCTTTTTAAAAGCTGAGTTGGGTGTGGTGGCCCGCACCTCTAATCCCAACACTCTGCAGGTTAAGGCAAGAGGATCACCAAGAGTTTGAGGCCAGCCTGGGCTACACAGGAAGGCCCTGTCTCAAAAAAACAAACAAAAGAAAGAAAGAAAGAAAGAAAAGAAACAGAAAAAGAGCAGCAAACAGAAACAACTTGAAAAACAATGTTTTCATTATATATTCTAAGTATAAAACAAAAACTACGCACACGAATATTAAGCTCTATAGTTAGTAGGCTCGTTTCTCATAGGAGTACGGACTGGCAATTCTCAAACTACTTTACATTTATTCCAGGACTAAGTGAGAACAGGAGCCAGACTGAAAGGGGTCAGGAAAAAGCAGAATGAAAGAGAATGTGGTAAACGGGTTAGAGTCAGAGTGAAGTCTGTGTACATGGTCTGTACACAGAGGTACAGACGCAGGCCCGTGTATGTTGTACACAAACGCGTTTTCCAGCTCCGCTGACTGGGAAAGCCAAGAAGCGATGACAGCCCAACAGTAACGAGCCTGCCTACCCCGTGGACCTGGGTTTCTAAACACCACCTTCTACACTGGACAGGCCAGGGTTCCTTGAGAAATGACTGGTTCCAGGCTTGTCAAAGAGAGCACGAGACACGTCAGAGACACACTGTGGTGCCAGGGAACAAGGGAGTGCTCCAAACTGCGCAGAAGCCGACACGCAGCGGAGCCTGAGCCCCAATCTGGACAGTACAAGCAACAAAATACAGGACAGCAATGGACTATAATCCATGAAATACAAATAAAAATATCTATACTCATATCAAAAATAAGGGAACAGCCCCTTTTTTGCTCTTGTTGCTTTTGCTGTCTTCTGCTGCCATGAACTGTTGACCCTCTGCCATGTGCCACTCTGCCTCGGAGTCAGCTGATTATGGACTGAAACCTCTACAAACTGTGAGCTAAATAAACCTTTCCTCCTTTAACTTTGGCTGTTGGGTATTTTGTCCCGGCAACATGGAAAGTAACTAAGACAGAATTTGGTACCAGGAAAGTGGGCTCATTGCTGTGACTATATCTGACCATGTGGTTCAGGAGCCTTTGGAAATGGCTTGTGGGAAGAGCTTGGAAAAGTTTGGAGATGCCGGCTGAAAAAGCAGAGCTGGAACACCTTAGGCTGTTCTGTATGGGAGATTCCGGTCAGAGCTCAGAAGACCAGAAAGCTGGTAAAGACCAGGCTCGGGAGGTTTCTGATGGGAAGAAGGACTGCACTAGCTGCTGGACTCTAGACGACATGTGTTATGGCTTGGCAGAAAGTTTGTCTGCATTTCGCTGTTGTCCAGAGACTTTGCCTGAGACTGAGATTAAGGGCAGCAGACCAATTAATGTATCAGAAGAAGTTTCAAGGCAGTCTAACGTTGAGACAATGGCGTGACTACTGCTGGGGGCTTTTAGCAAGATTTACGTTGAGAATCAAGAGCAAAGAGCACAGCAGGATGATTTAAAATGTTATGAGTTTGGCCAGAAAGGAAGCTGCACTAAAGCTGCGGACTGCAGAGATAGAGCAGAGATCTCCACTGCTGAGAAGGAACAGAATAGAAAAGACGGCCTGAGGGCATCACAAGAAGCAGCAGGTCTCCACCCTTTGCAGCCTCAAACTTACAAAAGTGAAAGACTTTGAGAAGAAAGCTGCACACCACCATGTTCCAGAGTGGCCCCGGATGCACCACGTTCCAGAGTGACTGCAGCATAGAGAATTTGTTCCTCAGAACTGGATTCAGAGTGCTCAGCGATCCAGGTACTCAGTCCCTACAGACAGGAGGGAAGAAAGCCTGGCTACTGCTCCAGCTGGCAGCAGCTACATTAGGATGATGCATGTGGCGCTGGTTTTAGGCACATGAAGAATGGAAGAGGAAGGGGTCAGGGAGGCTTCCACACAGATCTCAGAAGGCCTGGCAGTGTGTGCCTAAGAGAGCAGTGTGTGAAGCTGTGAGAGTGAAGCCAAAGGTGCAGTGAAGATGCCAGAAATTTGGAGCAGCCAGGAACGTGGATCTTCTAAGGAACACTGCAAGGAAGGAGCAGAACAGGCCCAAGAGAAGCCACGGGAGCTGCAACCACCAGCGGTGCCCTTGGGCGGAGCCACCCAGGCCCTTTGGAGAGGAAATCTTGCCACAGACTGCCTCAGTGGTGCACATGGAACTACAGGACTTCATGTTTGCCTGCTGGATTTTGGACTTGCTTTGGTCCCATTCCTTTGTATCCCCATTTGTAACTTTTGGAAGGGAAATGTTTATCTTGTGCCATTGAATGTTGGAAGTGTTTAACTTTCTTTTCATTTGTACAGGGGCTCACAGCTAAGAGTTTGCCTTAAACCTCAGAGGAGACTTGGGACTTAAACTTTCAGCAATGCTGAAACTGTTAGGACTTTGGCGACTCTTAGAGATGGACTAAATGCCTTTTGCATAAAGGGATGTGCATGGGTCTTTGGGGGGCGGGCAGGGGCAGAATGTTATGGTTTGTGTCTAGATGTCCCCCCAAAGCCTCATGTGGTCAAGAGGGAGCGGGCTTTTCCTGAGGCGGCTGAATCTAGAGTTTGCGATTGATTTGTAGTACAATACTGAGATTAAGTGTGCTGGGATTAAGGGTGCGTGACTGCTGGATCAGTCCACTGATTGGATTGGCACAGCCCTAATCCCAGCAGTCTGGATAAGATAAAAGGGACAGAAAGAGGCTTGTTTCCCCCTTTTTTGCTCTTGTTGCTTTTGCCATCCTCTGCTGCCATGAACTGTTGCCCCTCTGCCATGTGCCACACTGCCTTGGTGCCAGCTGATTATGGACTAAACCTCTGCAAACTGTGAACTAAATAAACCTTTCCTCCTTTAAATAAAAAAAGTGAATAAATAGAAAACTTGAAAGAAGGGAAGGCTCTTTCTTATAGTAGAGTTCCATCTAATAAATGCAGGAGTGATAGAAATAGAAAAACCACTTGGCGAATACCACAATGGCAATTATTTCAGGTCTGAAGCTGCCAGAAACAGAGAGGAGTGAACGCGTTTCTACAATCAGGCACCTCCTGACTCTCCGGGCTCCATTAGGGTAGTGTTAGTGCTGTCCTCTGCCAGCACTGGCTCAGGTCCCATGGTTTCAGTGAAAAGAACCCTACATGGTGAGTTCAAGGCTAGCAGAATGAAAGAGAATGTGGTAAACGGGTTAGAGTCAGAGTGAAGTCATGGTCCACACACAGAGGTACATACGCAGGCCCGTGTATATGTTGTACACAAACACATGTTTGTGCAGAAAAAATGCAGAAATAAAAATGGAGAAGGTGGCTCCTCAGGATGATACATCAGAAGCATCTAGCTCCTAAAGAGAGAAAAGAAGTCAGAAAAGGGGCTGAGGTTGTAGGTAAGTGGCAGAGCACTTGCCTAGCAGGTACAGGGCCCTGGGTTCAATCCCAGCACTGAAAAACAAACAGAAAAGCCCTCAGGGCAGTTAATTAAACCATGGAGTGACCAGAAAATCTGTAGTTTCCTGTAGGAATGGATTTTTTTTTTTTTTAAGACAAGGTCTCACAATGTAGTCCAAGCTAGCCTTGAACTCACCATGTAGCCTAGGCTGGCCTCGAACTCACAGCGATCCTCCTGCCTCAGCCTCCCGAGTGCTGGGATTACAGGCATGTGCCACCATGCCCAGCAGGAACAGAAATGTCTTGAATGTGAATTTCTCTGGGTGAGAAAGAATTATAGTACATAGCTCCAGTGTCTCAAGCCAAAAGGTAAAAATGTTTCCAGATTCTGATAAATTCGCAGAGTTTAGGCTCAGCCTTGCCTTGTCCTTATGGAGTGAGTGGCCCTACATGGGATCCTGGGATGCAGCTGGAAGTACAGGGACCTCCTGCCTTCCCAGAACCAGCCCCAAGCCTGTGCCATCCCCGTTCCCTTAGAGGAGCTGCTGAACTTCCCTCTGGCCTTGATCTTCCTGGAGGACCCTCAGGCACCCAGACAGGAAGTCTCATGGTGACTACTTCCTGCTGTTCTGCCAGGAACTCCCACCCTCCTCCCCAGCAGTCAGACCTACTCTCACTCTAATTCAGCTCTGTAAAGTCAACTGTAAACTGGATCCCAAATTCTGTCTGAAAGGCAAAATAGTGCAATTTAGTAACTCATGATTTCTTCCTTTCCCTGGGCAATGTAATGAGGAAAACATGAAGTTAAATGAAAAAAATTATTTCAAGAAATACATATGTGCCAGGCGTGGTGGCACACACCTGTAATGCCAACACTTAGGAGGCTGAGGCAGGAGGATTACTTTAGTTCAAGGCTAGCCTGGGGTACATAACAAGACCCTGTCTCAAAAAACCAAAAATTGGGCCGGTGAGATAGCTCAGCGGCATAAGCACCTGCCTAGCAAGCGCGAGGTCCTGAGTTCCACTCCCGGTACCCACATAAAGGAAAAAAAGGCTGGTGATATGGCTCAGCGGCACAGGCACCTGCTGGCACGCGAGGTCCTGAGTTCGACCCCCAGTACCCACACACACAAAAAAAAAAAAATCAAAAATTTAAAAATTAAAGAAAGAAAGAAAGAAAAAAGCTAAAATTAGTGATAGAAAGTATGGCTACAGCAGAATATTTACACAGTCTTAAAGTATTTTCCCAAAAGCGATCTATTGTTTACAAAGGGGAAAATAGTAACTTTATGATAGATATTTGGCAGATTGTCGCCTAAACCATCAAAGTTATTGTCACCAGCAAAGGGACAAATTGGCATCTTGTATCTTCTAGGAAGCACTGAAGACACTATTTCCTTTTGGAAGTTGTCTTGCCAAAAATGCATAACATGAAATTAGTCATGGGAAGACATCAGCAAATCCCAACTACCTCATACAAGTCAAAGAGGAGGGAGAATGACCAAGATGGCAGAGTGGTAAGCAGAGAAAGCGCCTCTCTGACAGTTGCCGTCCAGACGCTGGAACATAGCCATGTGAGGAAGACAAGAAGGAGGGAAGTGGGTCCCCTGAACCCAGGAAGGATCTGAAGCAAGAACTGAAGCCCATGGGGAGAGTGAAGAGAGAAACTTAAGTGAAGAAGGAGGTACCCCACGGTGTCTTCTCCCTGAGATGGGACTCACTGTGTGAGAGGAGCGGCTGAAACCTGCAGACACACAGTGACTGCTGGCGACCCCAGAGGCCTCCACTGAGAGACGCAGCCGTGGAAAGGAACAGTGGACATGAAGGACTGCACTGGCTGGGGGCGAGTGCTGAGGGCTCAGTCACCCTGTGGGAGGGAGCGATTGGCCGGGAGCCATCTTGGAAGAGAGGCCAGCTGAGCTCAGAACTCAGAGCAGCCGCTGGCTCCATCTAGCGGCTCCCAGCTGGGCTCAGGCCCGCGGATGGTGCACTGGCAGCTGCAGGCCGAATGAGTCTGGTCTCAGCCAGAAGGTGCAGGCTCGCTGAGATTATGCCAAAAAGCTGCTGCTGGCTCGCTGGGACAGATCGGCATGGATCGGGGCTCTGTCTGCACACGCTGTCTACCAGTGACAGCAGAGACAAACCTGGAAGTGGACATTTTTTCTTTTTTTTTCCCCCTCTCTCTCTTTGTTGTTGTTGTTACAGTTTTTTGTTTTTTTCTCCTTCATTGTTTGATCTTGTTTTTTTTTTTTTTTTTTTTTGTGGGTACCGGGGGGTCGACCTCAGGACCTTGCGCGCCAACAGGCACCCGTGCCGCTGAGCGATATCACCGGTCCTGATCTTGTTTTTATATGAGTGTGAACATGGCCTCTAGTCTCTTTGTGGTTATTGTTCTGTTCTGTTCTTTTTATCTCTTCCTTCTCTCTTTTCCTCCAGTCTTCTGCACCAGTTTCCCAAAGTTAGGGTGATCCCCCTGTATCCTTCAGCCTTACTTCTAACCTCTTCCTCTTCTTCCACTTCTCTATTTTCTCCCTAACCCATTTTAAATTTTAACCCCTGAGGACAAAAATCGACATATCACGGACTTGTGCACTGCATATAATTTTCTGGTTGGTTTTAGATTTTGTTGTATAACCACAAATCTAGTTCGTTTGGTTAAAGGTGGCAAATTAATGGTTACCTCAGTTTGTCATTTTCTAGGTTGTGTTTGATGTTTTTGTCATTGCTGATGGTACCACTATAGCCAAATCTGACATAATTATTCTAAACATCTGTTCTTCCTGGTTTTCCAAGACTGAGATTGACTAAGGGTCACAGAAAATACTGTGGCACAGTGCCAAAGAACCAGGGGCTGCACCAAACAGGCAGCAACTTCTCATCCCCAACAAATTGAAGAGATAAGATCTTGCAACAGACAGCCACACCTGGAGACTACATTGGAGAAGCAGTCATTTCCTAAGGGTTCTAAATACTAGCAATAAAGCAACTCACCATAGGTAATTTAAAAGCATCAAACCAGGAATTAAACTAAAAAAGAAAAGAAAATGAGAAGACACTTAAACAAGATGCAACCTCACACATCCAGTTCACCAAAGGCAAAACCTAGGGGGCAATGAGATGGGACAATCTGAAAGCCAACCACCTGGCCTCTCTGAAGTGGTAACAACAAAGCAATTGAGTGAGGCTCTAGAAAAAAATCAAATCAGAAATAATTTCTCAGATAACTGTAGAGATGATATCCATAATGAAAACCATGCTTAGGGACTCTAGAGCAGATACAGACAAAAAAATAGATGAGCTTAAGAAAATTATGGAAGCCATGAATGCTTAGCATAGGAAAGAAATGGAATCCATAAGCAGATTCAAGCAGAGATCCAGGAGAATAAAAATTCCATTGAAAGTATCTGCAGCAGATTAAGCCAATGTGAGGACAGGATCTCAGATACAGAAGACAGGCTTGCAGTTAGCAATCATGAAAAGAAAAATTTCTTAAAAATAGCAAGGGACCATGAGAAATCAATCCAGCAGCTGATACATTAGGCAAAGAAGAATAACAAGATTGATGAGAGTCAATGAAAAAGCAGCAGATAGCACAAATGATATAAAAAAAACTGTTCACAGACGTCACAGCAGAAAACTTCCCTGGTAGAGAAAAATAATTTTTCTCTTATATGAGTGTGAATGTGGCATTTAAAGTGAGGCATACAGAACTCCAATTAGCCATGATCAAAAAAATCTGCAGCCAGGCATATCATAGTCAAGATTCCAGAAATTCAACACATGAATAGAATCTTAAAAGTTGTTAGGGAGGGCCGGTGAGATGGCTCAGCGGCTTAAGCGCCTGCCCGGCAAGCGCGAGGGCCCGAGTTCGACTCCCGGATCCCACATACGAAAAAGGGGCCGGTGATATCGCTCAGCGGCACGGGCGCCTGCTGGCGCACAAGGTCCTGAGGTCGACCCCCCGGTACCCACAAAAAAAAAAAAAAAGTTGTTAGGGAAAAGAAACATATCACCTATAAAGGAAAGCCCATCAGAATCACAGCTGACTTCTCAGCACAAACCCTCAAATCAAGGAGAGCTTGGATTGAAGTATTTCAAGTTCTAAAAGAAAACAACTTCCAGCCCAGATTGATGTACCCACAAAACTGTCTTTCAAAACTGATGGAGAAATAAGATACTTCCATGACAAAGAACATCTGAGGAAATTTATGACCACCAAGCCAGCACTCCAAAATGTTTTGAAGGACATTCTAGAAAGAGATAACAAGGACTACAACACCATGAACCCCAACAGGAGGAATCCACCAGGCAAGGCAAACAATTAAACAGAGGGAGGAGAAAAAAAGAGGGGGAGCCAACAACAGGAAAATAACGTGACAAGGATAAGTCAATACATATCAGTTATAGCCATCAATGTTAATGGTCTCAATTCACCAATCAAAAGATGCAGACTGGCAGAATGGATCAAGAAGAAAGATCCAACAGTATGCTGCACACAAGAAACACATTTAATTCAAATAGAAAGTCACAGACTGAAAGTCAAAGGATGGAAAACAATACTCCATGTGACAGGAACCCAGAAAAAAGCAGGGGTAGCTCTTCTATTTGCAGACAAAGTGAATTTCAAGTCAAGACTGATTAAGAGAGATAACGAAGGTCACCATATCCTCGTAAAGGGAACGATCCAAGAGGAAGAGATAATAATCATAAATATATATGCAACAAATACCAGTGCACCCAACTATATAAAACAAATATTAATGGGCATGAAAAATCAAATAAGCACTAATATGATTGTATTGGGGGATCTCAATACTCCACTGTCACAAAAAGACAGATCAACTAGACAAAAAAAATCAACAATGAAATATTAGAACTGAACCAAACTTTGGAACAAATACTTAGTAGATGTCTACAGAGTGTTCCACCCCACAACATCAGAATACACATTCTTCTCAGCTACACACGGGATGTTCTCCAAAATAGACCACATACTAGTTCAAAAAACATGCTTAAGTAAATGCAAAGGAATTGAAATTATCCCATGCATATTATCAGGCCATAGTGCAGTGCAACTGAAAATCAATGGCAGAAGAAACCACAAGAACTTCCTAAACACATGGAAAGTAAATAGCACCCTCCTGAACAACCAATGGGTCACAGATGAAATTAAAGAAGAAATTAGACAGTTTCTACAATTAAATGATAACGACAACACAACATACCAGAACTTATGGGACACAATGAAAGCAATCCTAAGAGGCAAATTTATAGCAGTAAATACCCATATCAGGAAAACAGAGCCAGCACAAATAAACAACTTAATGGTGAACCTCAAACTTCTGCAACAAGAAGAGCAGGCTAAGCCAAAAGCTCGTACAAGGGAGGAAATTATAAAGATCAGAGCAGAAATTAATGCATTGGAGACTAAAAAAACAATACAAAGAATCAATGATTTGAAGAGTTGGTTCTTTGAAAAATTAAATAAAATCGACAAACCCTCATCCAACCTTATTAAACAAGGAAAGAAGACTCAAATCCATGCAATTAGGAATGAAAAGGGTGAAATCACAACAGACCTTGCAGAAATCCAGAAGATCATCCATACCTACTTTGAGAAACTTGTATTCTAATACGATGGAAAATGCAGAAGAAATGGACAGATTCCTAGATACATATGAATTACCAAAGCTGAATCAAGAAGATATAAAAATCCTAAATAAACCAATATCAATCAATGAAATTGAAGATTAAAAACCTCCCAACAAAGAAAAGCCCAGGCCTTGATGGATTCACTGCCAAATTCTACAAGAAATTTAGAGAAGACCTAACATCACTACTATTCAAACTCTTTAATGAAATTGAAAGGGAAGCAATACTCCCAAATTCATTCCTGGAAGCAAGCATTACCCTGATACCAAAACCGGAGAAGGACCCAATTAAGAAAAAGAATTACAGGCCAATCTCCCTAATGAACATAGTTGCAAAAATCCTCAATAAGATACTGGCAAACAGGGCCGGTGATACAGCTCAGCGGCATAAGCGTCTGCCTGGCAAGCGCGAGGTCCTGAGTTCGGTTCCTGGTACCCACATAAAGAAAAAAAAAAGATACTGGCAAACAGAATGCAGCAAATCATCAAGAAGATTATATACCATGACCAAGTGGGATTCATCCCAGGGATGCAGGGATGGTTCCACATACGTAAATCAATAAATGTAATACACCATGTTAACAGAGCCAAGGACAAAAATCATATGATCATCTCAATAGATGCAGAAAAAACTTTTGACAAAGTCCAGCACCCATTCATGATAAAAACCCTCCAGAAAATTGGAATAGATGGTCTTTACCTCAATCTGGTAAAAGCCATGTATGATAAACGAACAACCAACATCATACTAAATGGACAAAAACAAAAAGCTTTCTCTCTAAAATCAGGAACAAGACAAGGATATCCACTGTCTCCACTCTTATTCAACATAGTTCTGGAAACTTTAGCCAGAGCAATTAGACAAGAGAAAGAAATAAAAAGAATAATGATAGGAAAGAAAGAAGTTAAATTATTTGCAGATGACATGATACTGTACACAGAAGACCCCAAAAGCTCCACTAAAAAAACTGCTAGATTTAATAAGCAAATTCAGTAGTGTAGCTGGATACAAAGTCAATTCTCAAAAATCAATAGCCTTCCTGTACACAATAAAAAACTCACAGAGAGAAATTAGGGAAACAACACCTTTCACAATAGCATCCAAAAAAAAATGAAATACCTAGGAATCAATCTCACAAAGGATGTAAAAGACCTCTACACTGAAAACTACAATACTCTGAAAAGGGAGATTGAAGAGGATATCAGAAAATGGAAAGATATCCCTTGCTCTTGCGTAGGAAGAACCAATATAGTGAAAATGGCCATACTTCCAAAATTGTTATACAGATTTAATGCAATTCCGATCAGAATTCCAATAGCATATCTCACAGAATTAGAGAAAACAATCCTAAAATTAATTTGGAACCAGAAGAGACCTAGAATAGCAAAGGCAATTCTGGGCAACAAAGGCAAGGCAGGGGGCATCACAATCCTGACTTGAAATTATACTATAAAGCTACTGTGATAAAAACAGCATGGTACTGGCAAAAAAACAGACCTGAAGATCAATGGAACAGATTAGAAGATGCAGAAACAACTCTAGACATACTCAGCCACCTTATCTTTGACAAAGGTGCCAAACACATTCACTGGAAGAAAGATAGCCTCTTTAATAAATGGTGCTGGAAAAATTGGCTCTACATATGCCGAAGATTAAAACTGGACCCATATCTTTCACCATGAGCTAAATTCAAAATGGATCAAAGATCTAAATATTAAAACAGAAACATTAAATCTGCTGGAAGATAGAATAGGTAAAACTCTTTATGAATAGGCAAAGACTTTCTGAATAAAACCTCGATTGCACAGAAACTATCACAAAGGATCAACAACTGGGATCTTATTAAAAAGCTTTTGTACAGCAAGAGAAACCACCAACAGAGTGAAGAGACAACCCGCAATGTGGGAAAAAATGTTTGCCAGCTGTTCCTCTGACAAAAGATTACTATCAAGAACATATAAAGAACTCAAAAATATCAGACCTCCCAAATTTAAAGACCCAATCCAAAAATGGGCATCTGAGATGAATAAACACTTCTCAGATGAAGAAATACAAACAGCAAATAAATATATACAAAAATGTTCAACATCACCAGTCATTTGAGAGACGCAAATTAAAACAACACTGAGATTCCATCTCACCCCGGAAAGAATGGTTATTATCAAGAAATCAACCAATAACAAATGCTGGAGGGGCTGTGGGGAAAAAGGAACCCTTCTCCACTGTTGGTGGGAGTGTAGACTGGTGCAACCACTGTGGAAATCAGTGTGGAGATTCCTCAAAAAACTAGAATTGGAGGTCCCATTTGATCCAGTTATTCCCCTTTTGGGTATTTTCCCAGAAGAATTAAAAACATCATACCACGGCGATATACATGCACCCATATTTATAGCAGCACAATTTGTAATAGCTAGATCTTGGAAACAACCCAAATGCCCATCAACCAAGGAATGGATAAAAAAAGATGTGGTCTTTTTATACAATGGAGTACTACTCAGCCATAAAGAAGGAAAAACTGGAGACTTTTATGGGTAAATAGATGCAACTCGAGACCATACTCCTAAGTGAAATAAACCACACACACATGTGTAAACATTGTATTGTCTCCCTAGCGTGAGAAGCTGAAAGAGTAAGTAAGATCCAAAATGTACAACAGATACAGTAAAATGGGAAGAAAATTCAAAAGGAAAGAGAAACTGGGATGGGGGAATGAAGAAAGAAGGAAGGAAAAGGAAAAAAATATATAATATATATATGACAGTTAAGATAGTTATACTCCTAATTTCTCTTAGTTCATTGAAAAGAAAGGTTTCTGCTAATATTGTTTGGACAATTAAATGCCGATATCTTTTTTTCCTGCTTTTTTTTTTTTTTAATGCTGGTATCTTGTACTCTGAGTAACTAGTTTGGAGATAGAAATACACAATGGTAACCATTGTTACCCTCCTATTATCTTGCTTTGAAAAACATTTTTTTTCTCTTTAAAATAAAAAAATAAAAAAATAAAATTTAAAAAAGTCAAAGAGGGGCCGGTGAGATGGCTCAGCAGCATAAGCGCCTGCCTGGCAAGCACGAGGTCCTGATTTCGACTCCCAGTACCCATATAAAGGAAAAAAAAGGGCTGGTGATTTCGCTCAGCCGCACGAGGGCCTGCTGGCAAGCGCGAGGTCCTGAGTTCGACCCCTGGTACCCACTAAAAAAAAAAAAAAAAAAAAGGTCGAAGAGGAAATGGGGCGCTAGTCTACGCTGAGAAACAGTAAGAACACATGAAAGCCAGGCATGGTGGTGCATGCCTATAATCCCAGCTACTCGGGAGGCTGAGGCAGGAGGATCACAATTTCGAGAGCAGCCAGCCTAGGCAACGTGAGACCCTGCCTCAAAACAAAATAAAAAGGGCTGGTGGTGTAGCTGGTGGAATGCTTACTAGCATGCGCGAGGCCCTCGGTGCAATCTCTAGTAGAGGAAAAAAAAAGGATATGCGCAACACACTACATTTCAGTAAATCCTGCATAGTAGATCATGGTATTCTAGTGTGGATTTCCTCGCTTGGATGAACTGCAGCTATGGAAGAGGCTAACACTTTGGGGGCTCGAGAAAAGGCACCGGGAACTTAGCAGGGCGCTCCTTTCGCAGCTCTCCGTAGGCCGCGGAAAACGAAAACATCACACGCGCGCTCGACCCGCCGCCGCGCCACTCACCGCTCCCACGTCCAGGGCAGGCTCCGCCGGGGTCGGCCACGTCCCCAAGTCCCCGGACAGCGAAAGGAGTCCGATAGGGCCTGAGGGGGTGGAGACTTCAGAGGAATGGCGACCCGGGCGGCCCGAGAGACCCGTCGCGCGCCCCCGCCTCTCTCGATTGCCGCCCAGCTGCTTCCCGGCGGGCCTCGTTGCCATAGCGATCCGAGTCAGCCGCCGGGTGTTGCACTCTGCCCGGAGCTCAGGTCCCGCCGGCCGGAAACTGGAGCCCCGAAGCCAGGTTCCGGCCTCTGCTCGCCCCACTTTTTGCGCAGCCGCCACGGAAAAAGGGACAAGGCTGGAGGGGGCCGCCAGGCACGTAATCCCCGGATGATCCGAGGGCGCCCCTGCAGCCCCCAGCCGCACAGTGTCCTCACCTGTCGCGGGGCAACCCGAGGGTGGGGCTCCGCCGCGCAAGACGCCCCTCCCTGCTCCCTAGGGCGTCGCTCTCAGGGCCCCAAAGCGTTGATTTGAGCCGTGGTGATGCGGAGCTCCCGATGGGGGCGGCTGGCACCCTGAGTAGTATTTGGGGAGGCGGCGCCCGGGCTGCACATGGGGGACAAGGGCAGCCTCCGGCTGCAAAAGGGGAGCCTGCACAAAGGGGACAAGTTGGGGGGGGTGCTCCTGCATGGAGGCCCTCAGGGTGCAGGTGGGAGGAGCGGCCGCAGGAAGCCCTCCCCGGGGTTCAGCCAGGTGCCCCTGGTGTAGAAGGGACTAGGTGCGTGTCACTCAGGACCTCAGGGTGCTTGGGGATTGTCCTGCAGGATTAGAGTACTGGAGGAAGGGCTGGGGTGCCTTGGGATCCGAAGAAAGAGCCCAGACAGGGCACCACCCCAGGGACTAGTGGCAGGCTCCCTCCTGCCCATCTTATGGGAACCCTGTCACCTGTCTTCTTCACAAGTCATCTATTCTCCTTACCCTAGCCACAGCTGGGTAGAGTAGGGCCAGGCCTCAACAGAGGCCAGTGTTGACCTACACGTCTCAGCCTCCTGCCTGGGGAATCCAGGGATCCCTCCAAAGGGCAATATCAGGGCTTGATGGCATCCCCACATTCGCACTTACATCCCACAGTCCCACCACTCCCACATGAGCCTCTCCTCCTCACTGCCTGCCCTGCTCCCTGCTCTCACACTCTGGGCCTTTGCCTGACCCTTCCTTTCCTGCTTGGCCAGGCTTCTGCCTTCTCTGTGTCAGCCCCTCCTGTAGTTCTTGTAGAACAGCAGGCAGGCCACCGAAAGTCAGCTCCCCCAACCCCACCCCCAGTGCAAGGCCCTGCAGGGCTTGAGCAGCCCAGGGGGCAGCTCCTGGGCCAGATGCACCCACAAAGATGTCCACACCCCCGCCTCAGCTCCTGTCCCAGTCATACCTGTGAGGGTGGCAGGGGGAATCTGCCCCTCCCACAGCCACAAAAAGAGTGAGGGGCTGTTGAGGGGGGCCTGCCTGGGCTTGGTGCTGAGAGGAGGAGTACTAGCTGGACCACCCAGAGGGGAACTGGGACTTGCTGGGTCTGCATCTTGGCCCCCTGTGCCTCAATTCCCTCATCTGTAGAGTGAGGATGTGCAAGAAGCCATGTATTATGGACTGAATTGTGTCCTCCCAAAATTCATGTACGGACCCCTAGTCACCGATGGGACTTTATTTAGAGATGAGGCCGTGAAGGGGGTAATTACAGTTAAGTGAGGTCTAAGTGTGGGGCCCCATGTCCTTATGAAAGGAAGAGACACCAGGCACGCACACAGAAAAGCCATGTGAGGACACAAAAAGGGGCCACCTGCGAGCTGAGATGCCCAGGAGACGTCAGCCCGCCTGGATCCTGATCCCGTCCCACTTCAGACCTGAGAGAAAGAAGTGTCTGGGTTAAGCCCCAGCTGGAGGCATTTAGTTATGGCAGCCACATCATAGGTAAACATGCTCGGAACAGGGTGCCGGGAGACCTCTGCATCACGGTGGCCATGGTCATTCCTGCAGCCAAGACACGTGCCCTGGTGCCCCAGGGACAGGAGCATAGGGGCACTGGCCAGGTCCAGAAGCTGTGGTGCCCCATAGCCTGAGTTCTAATCCCAGTGCCCTCAGCTGAGGGTGACCTGGCCCAGAGTAAGGCCATGCCTCCCTGAACCACCCCCTCATTAGGCACCCCCTGCACCCTAAAATCCCCTCCAACACCACCTGGAGAGTGCTGTCCAAGGATGCCGCATCTCTGCCCTGCAACGCTTCTTTGGGCGGAGGCTGTCCCTAAGGTCTTGACACCCAGCCTGAAGGGGGCCACTCCTCTGAGCCTGCCTCACCCCCACATCTCCCTCCCTGGCCCAGCACTAACTGGGCACTCCTCTGCATGCCCCTGGCCAGGAGCTGGCCACGGGAGGCCAGTACCAGGAGGGCTCACACATGAAAGAATGTGTGGGTTAGGGCCCCGGGGCTGCCATGAGAGAGTAACTCAAGCTCTCCTTAAACAGGAATTTACTGTCTTGAGGTTTTGCAGAAATCAAGGTGTGGGCCAGGGGCTCCCTGTGGGGGCTCACCTCCCCAAGCTCCTGCTCCTCGCTGCTGGGGCTGGCTCACAGCTTCTTTACATTTGCTCTTCTCAGGATGCCGGTCATATCGGGCCCACCCTGAGCCAGCGTGACTTCATCTAAACTAATTATATCTGTAGTGGCCAACTAATTATATCAGGCCATTCTGAGGTACAGGGGGCCAAGACTTGAGCCTGTGCTTTGGGGGGGGCCCACTGTGCAACCCACCACCAACTACTTCCCCTGGATCTGTGCTGGGCTCCCAGGGGCCACCCTGCAGTCCTCCTTGTCACAGAGGCAGAACAGAACAGGCTGAGGGACCCCGATGGTGCCCCAGTGAGTGACCCTCCCCGTGTGCCTGAGCACAGCCGGGCAGAAGTAGGGGACCAGGCCTGGATGGGGTAGGCAGTTCTGGCACCGGTGCCCCATCTGGCCCAGTGCAGATGGCAGCACACATCTGAGGGTAGAATAAACAAGGAAGGGTGAGAAAAAGGCCAAAGTGTAAGGCTTGGGCTGCGGCTCGCGGATCCCAGAATATAGGCTGACCTGGTAGCCTCTTACTGACCACTGGGTAGGCAGCCTGGCCTGGCAGCTGTACAAGTCCCGCACCCCTAGTGTGCCCTGGGGTATGGGCAGTACCAGGAGCTTCCCAAGGAGACCTGGTTGCAGCTGCCTATGACTCGAAGTCCTTCCTCTGATATTTTAGTCATAGGGCTGACCTCACCATGGGAGTCCCCCAAATGTTACCTTAGGCCTTCAGGTCTCACCTGGAGTTCCAACAGCATGGGATTCCTAACAGAAGCTGGGGTGGGGCCGCCTGGCTGCCAACCTGCCTGGGCCTGAGCCAATCTCTTCCCTGTGAAGGTGGGGACCACCAGAGTCAGGCCTCCTGGGGTCACTTCTCCATGTGCCCCGCTCCTAGCCCTGGGGCAGAAGGTGAGCTGAGAAATGAAAGACCTTCTGTAAGGCTGGTGCCACCCACTCCCTGGGGCCTATCTGAGGCCCCCCTGGAAGCAAGGTGGGGTGGGCACAGACACTTGGGCAAATTCCCTGCTGGGTCCTAGGCTAAGGCAGATCCAGAGGCAGGGCCTGTGATGTCAGCCCAGAGTACCCCAGGGGATGATGATGTCACCCACACTTTATAGATGGGGATAGAGGTGCAGGTCAGGTGGGGGTCAGGGGAGATCTCCCCCACCCACCCCTGACATCCACCAGGCTAGATGGCCAGCCAAGTGGTCCTATGAATAGGCCACCAGGACGGGTTGGGTTGGATAGGAGCTGAGGGGATGCAGGATGTGGAAAGGACAGCACCCAGGAAGGACAGGTGGGACTGGTCTTGTCCAGAGGAAGCCAGGGAGCTCAACAGCAGCTACAGCCTCGGCCACTTCCCAGGGAGGTCCGGACGAGAGGCAGAGCAGGGCACGGACACGGCAGGACTGAGCGCTCCTTGTGAGGCAGATGTGGGCTCCTCCCAGGGCCTCTTGGTCCTGGTGTCACCTTCCTCTGCTGTCCTGCCTACTGCACTGGTGGCAGCCTGGAAGCAGCAGGTGATTTGAGGGGGCCATGAGGACAGGTGGCAATCTCACACTGTTTTTAAAAAATGTTTTTAGGAAAAAATAAAATTTCATAATCATATAATAAGAGAATAACAATAGTTATTACCCTGTGTATCATTATCTTCACAGTAGTTTCTCAGAGTATAAGACATAAACCAAAAATATTCTTACAGAAAAGAAACAAACAGATAATAACACAACATCTTTCTTTTCAACCAAGACAAACCAGTAGTACAAATGAAACCAATTAGCAAACATATTGAAAGATTTTAAAAACAATGGAGTTGGCAGTTTGGGGAAGGTATTCTTACAGGGTAGCCAAGGCCTCTTGAGACCACGAGATCCACCGCTCTTGGAGTAAAAAATGAGGAAATTGAGGTTGGGGGAACTAAGGGGCCTGTGTGGCCTCTTGGGGCTGGTCCCGCTGCTGTCGCCGCCGTAAGAAGCCTGCACCCCTGGCCCATGCGCCTCCCCTGGCCCCTGCAGGTTCCTCTGTGCTGTCAGTGCTGAGTCACAGAGAGGGGGCTGCGGTCCCAGCCAGCAGGAAGGTTGGGCAAAGCTCCTTCCCCAACCAGGCTTAGACTTGGCAGGCAGCCCAGCTCACTCCACCACCCGACACACCACAGCCTGGCTGCTATCCTTGCACCCCCGATCTGGCCTGGGGAAGGCCCAGGCCACTCTAGGAGAACTGTCCTTGCCAAGGGCAGGAGGGTTGTGACCTCTGCCTCCCTGGTTCGGGTGCTCAAAGCTGAGATCACAGGGGCTGCAACATGGGCATGACAGGGTGCAGGTACACCAGGGAAGGACAGCTGAGGTGCGTGGAGCCTCGGCCACAGCAGCAGGGGAATCAGGAACACGAGTGTCAGCTCTGGGTCCACAGGCCAGCAGGGTGTGGTGAGAATGCATGGGCATGCTGGGGCAGGCAGACCCCCAGGACACCATCCAAGCAGGGGACCCCTGAATGATGTCCCAGGCCGTGGACGAGGCCTGGCCAGGGCTGAGAAGCAACAAGACCAGGTTGACCACTGGGGAGGCGCTGGAGGCTCCACCCAGCCTCTGCCTGGAGCATGGGCTACAGCAGGGGCGAGGGGAGGGACAAGGGCCAGCTGAGCCGGGAGCCAGGGCCACCTTGGGCAGGTCCCTTACTCATCTGCATCTGTGTGGTCCAGGCACTGGGTTGGGTGGGACACCAGGGCAGCAGAGGGCCTCTGTTGGGCACAGGAAGCCGTGGGGCTAGCTGCCAGCCTGCACAGGGTGTTGATAGAGGACAGGAACCCAGAAGGCTGCCTGAGATGGGAGGCAGCCTCCCTGAGGCCAAGCAGGACTGAGTGGACCCCAGGGCACCTGGCTGCAGGGGCATTTCAGGGATGCCACTGCATGCTGGTCCTGGGTCACCCACTTGAAGGATGCAGTGGTCATATCACGACACCACCGAGTGGCCCCTAAAAGGAGTGCATGTGGAAGAAAGTGAGGCTCACCCCCTCACCCTGGCCCAGCCTCAGGGTGACACAGCCCACTGAGACCCTGGCTTCCCTGCTCAGCCACTCGGGGCACTATAAGTGCTTGTTTTATTTATTTATTTATTTATTTATTTATTCATGGAGGGGTTGTTTTGTTTTGTTTTGTTTTGTTTTTTGAGACAGGGTCTTGCTATGTAGTTCAGAGGGGTCTTGAACTCACTCTGTAGCCCAGGCTGGCCTCCAACTCTCTGAAGTCCTCCTGCCTCAGCCTCCTGAGTGCTGGGATTACAGGCGTGCACCACCACACCTGGCTAAATGCTTGTTTTAAATCATTAAGTTTTGGGGATGATTTCTCACATACAAGAGACAATAAAGCCAGTCCCGGTTATGGCTTATATCTAGACATCCCCCAAGACCTCATGCTTCTAAGTGGAACTTTGGGGAGGTGAGTGGGTCGTGGGGCATGATAACCATCACTGGATGAGTTCACTGATGAGTGTACAGATAGAAGCGATGTGGGCAGCTGAAGCCTGGTTGGAGGAGCTGGGTCACTGGGGGCGTGGCCTGGGAGGGTCTATCTCTTTCTCCCTTCCTTGAACTCTCTCTGCTTCTTGCCACCATGTCTTGAGCACTTTCTTCCCTGCCAGTCCCCTCTGCCACGCTGCCCTGCCTTGGAGCCAGCTGACTATGGACTGAAACTTGTACAAACTATGAGCCAAATAAACTTCTCCTCCTTTGAATTGTGGATGCGGGGTATTGTGTCCCAGTAACTAAGATAATTCCCAAGTCTGGGGGGTGCATTCAACACCAGGAACCTTTCTTTGCCTTCTGGGTAGCGTAGGGGATGCCAGCCCAGTTCCTGCCCCAGAGCCCAGGATTCCCCCCCTAGCTTGGCGTAGTGGTGGCAGGGCATTTTGACACTAATGTATTCGCTGGTCCTTGCAGAAGCGACAGCCTTAGTTTAGTACCTGCCGAGGATCCACGGCACTTATCCCGAGCAGCCCCAGTCTCACCTAGTTATTCTCATCACAGAGGGCCCCAGAACCATGACACATGCTGCTGGCCTCTCCTGGAGCCTGCGGCTGACTGGTCAAACTTTCTGTGCCTCCTGATGCCCAGGACGAGGGAACAGCACAGTCCGAGCCACGGCAGTCTGGAGGAGCCTCGTGACCTGCCTGGGTGGGGCACTAACTCCCCTGGACCGCAGATGTGTGATCCACACCCAGCCAGGCCAGTGCCTCCTCCCTGCCCACCCTGCAGTGCCTTCCTACCCCAAAGGAGAGCCAGAGCTGAGCCAGGTCGTGAGTAAGCCTGCCGCTCCCTGAGCTCCTCTGGCATTCATAAAGGGCAAAGGAGAGTTTAGTTCTTGGAGGGCGGTCACAGGGTGTGTCCAGCACTCCCAGGGTAGCACGGGACCTTGGGCAGAGGCTGCCTGTCCTCAGAGCCTAGTTCCCTAGGCTGGGCCCTTGGAGTCCCCATCTTGCTGGTGTCTACACACAGCTGTCGGAGCACGCTGGGGGACATCATTTGTCAGGCTTCAGGAAGATGGCAGGGGAAGGCCACACCAGGCTCCAAAATACAGCCCCATGGAACCCAGGGATGGAGCCAGGCGGATGGGGTGTGGGAGGGCAGATGAACTTGAACTCTGTTATGGTTTGTGTCTAGACGTCTCCCCAAAGCCTCGTGCACTCATAAGGTTTTTTCAGAGATGGCCAAATCGAGAGTGTGTGATTGGTTTTGTAGTGCAACGCTGGAATTAAGGGTGGGAGACTTCTGGATCAGTCCACTGATTGGATTGGTACTGCCCTAATCTTGGCAGACTGGATACAATATAAGGGACAGAAAGAGGCTTCTCTCGCTTTCTCTTGTTGCTTTTGCTGTCTTCCGCCACCACGAACGGTTGCCCCTCTGCCACGCCACCCTGCCTTGGAGCCAGTGGATTATGGACTGAAACCTCTACAAACTGTGAGCTAAATAAAGCTTTCGTCCTTTCATTTTGGGTGTCGGGTATTTTGTCTCAGCAATGAGAAAAGTATCTAAGAAACTCCAACATGAGAGTCACCACTGGGCCCCGACCAGTTGGCCTGAAGACAGGGTGCGGGTAGAAGGTGAGAAGATAGCGGGGTTTTTTGATGGTGTGCAGGAAGGGTGGCCAGGAGGGGCCCACTTCACAGGCAAGGTGCAGCACCCCAAGAGCCACCAGGCCAGCTGTGCTGTGCTCACGTCACAGAGCAGGAGACAGGACCAGAGGGCCCCCTGCACCTCTGTCCCCTCCGCAGCTCCCTTCCCCATGCCACACCACCCCTGCCCAGTTCTTCCTCTGAGTGACAGGGCAAGAGGTCACTGCTGCCACCAAGGAAGGGACTTGGTCACCTCACATCAGCTGCTCCCATTACACCATGCACACCCACACACTACACCCAAACAACCCACACACAAACACACCCAACACACATGCACACCTATCCAACCAACACATAACACACAAACCCAACACTCACATGCACGTCCAGTACACCAACACACCAACACACTCAAGACCCATGTACCCCAAACCCCAACAAGCACAAAACACCCAAATGCACACACAACCAACCAACACATGCACACACACCCAATATCCACTCCCACCCAACAAACACAGAAAAACACTCAGCACCCCCACACACCTAACAAACACACATACCCAACACACATACACCAGATACCCATACAATCACAACCAGAGAAACTAAATGCCCATGGACACACACTCAACACACCTAACACCCATGTACACACAACCAACCCCCACACACAATAAACATGTGCATCTAATACCTATGCACAAATACCTAAAACCCATGCACAAACCCCCAAATCCATGTATATCCGCATCCCAATGCGGCCCACACCCACACCCTGCACCCCATGCAGAACACCTGCACTGGACTGCCGCACACTCCCACCTGTTTCCACCTCTGCTCACTGCCTGGGCTGCTGCTCAGTGGGAGGCCAGGCAGCTGCCAGGTGAATATGTTTGTTTTCCTGGGTGCCTGGAGAGGTTGGAGGGAGACACCCTAGGAGGGGAGTGCGTGGAGGGAAGCAGCAGCATTGGGCACAAACACCTGGTCTGGGTTCCAGCCTCTGCCCTTTGGGGTGTCAGTCACAGCCGCACCCCCATCTAGCCGGGCTGGGGAAGTCCTGCAAGGGTCCTGGACTCAGCAGGGGCCTCAGTGTTTGTGTGTGCATACACACGTGTTGAGTGTGTAGCCCCAGTGTGGAGTGACAGGCTGCAACAGTTGTGTCACCAGATCCTCTAGACAGGGAGCTCTCAGGCAGCAGGGTCAGGAGCCAGGCAGCTGGGGACCCCAGAAAGGGGGGCCGTGGCTTGGCTGGAATGTCTGTTCCCATGACTCGGCTTTCTTCGCCTGACCTGGCCTGTCCTGGCCCCAGTCCCATCAGTGGGGTGGCAGTTGGTGCTGGGTGGTACAGCCGGGTCTGGCCAGTGGGGTGACTAGGCTGGGACCTGGAGGAGTGTGGGGGATTCCCAAGGACCCAGGATGTGAGGTCCACGTGGCTCTTTAGGCCCCAGAAAATTCCCTGGCACCTGAAAGGAGTGGAGATCTGTTCTCCCACCCTCCTGGGGGGGGTGCCACCAGAATGACCCTCAGGAAATCCTTTCCACATCTGTGGAGTCAGAGGTGGAACCTGGCTGCCACCCTGTCTGCAGATGGGATGCTTGGTAGGAGCTGGGCAGAAGCTTCACATCCACCTGCTCCTGGGGACAATGCTCTTGGAAAGGTGACGCTGTGTCCCCCAAGGGGCCTCAGGCACCGGGGCTCCTCAGAGCACATTCCAGAGCCTGACCGGAACTGTAGTTGTGGCTTGGACTGGAAGGAGGGTGGGCCATGTTAGACTGTGAGGGAGGGCAGGGCCAAAACAGGTCGGGTCACGGGGGGGACGCCTTCCTAGGCCCCCCTTCCCTTCCTTCCAGAAAAGGGCAGCCTGGGCGGGCTGCTGGCCACTGTGGAGAACTGGGCACTGGAGCCAAGCCTGGGCTGGGTGCTCTCGGCACCACCAGAGCTGAGCTGCAGACAAGCTGTGGACCTTCTCACGCTGCCTAGTGCGCTCTGGCCACGCCCTATGCCTCGAGGAGCTGTGCCCATGGGCTCCCAGCCCCGGAATGGGAACTGAGGCCAGTCAGCACCGCTGCTTCTGACAAAAAGCCCTGGAGAGCTCAGTGAAGGCTTGGAACCCCCCCACCCCCAGCAAGGCACCTTACCCAAGGCTGAAGGTGCCCTGGAAGAACATGATGCTTGAGGCCCAGAGTCCATGCCAGGAGGAGCAGGGCTCCCAGAAGCTGGGGGTGTGGGGAATCCTCCGGTGGGGACAAGGTGGCCAGGTGAGCCTGAGAAACCCTGGCTGTGGGTGGTGCTTCTCTGGCCCTTCTGAGGCAGGAGGAGGTGGTGAGATTGGGCCACCCTGGCTCGGCCTCCCTCTCCCTGTTGGTGGCTCTGAGTTCTTTGGTCCAAAGGGGGTGGGGGTGGGAAGTAGGGGCCAAGCGCCGCACAGCTCCTGCCCAGGAGGAATCCATGGTCCCTAGCCCACTCCCAGGCCTCCTGCAGTCGTGGAGGGCAGCCTGGTTGGCTGGCAAACCAAGTCTCAATAACTGGAGGCAGGAAATACCGCCCTGGAGCTGAGGGGGGTTTTCTGCAGCTTTTCCAGGCCCTGCTCACCTCCTTCTCTGGTTCTCACGCATTCTCTGACCCTTGGTTTCTTCAGCATTTGCGGGGGCTGTGGTCAGACCCAGCTCCAGCTCTTCTCATGGAGGCCCCAAGGGAGGAAGGTCTTCCTGGACAGGGCATCCCAGAAGGTTAGGTCTGCAGCTGGTGGACTCTGGGGCCAAGGCAACGCCTCACTGCCCACAGTCTACTGGGCCAACGGAGTGGGTAGCCCACTGCCCTTCAGCGACATCACTCTGCTCCTGTCACAGCTGTGCTGGCATCTTGGCACTAAAGCTCAGTTCCCCACCTCGGCCTCCTGGGTATCATTTAGAACCCAGTGAGGGGGAAGTGCCCTGGCAGCGCTGGCTGGGTGGTCGGGCACATGTGATGTCCTGGGCCTACGGTGCGGAAGGCAGCCCTCCCTGGTGCCTCAAGCACTCACAGTGCTCCGTTATTCTAGTGGAGGGAGGGCCGGCAGGAAAGCCCCCTGGCTGGGGAACACCCCAGCCCTCTGCCCTGCTCCTCGCCCCTTTGGGCGGTGTCCCCACCTCCAGGTTCAGGCTGGGAGGGGCGAAGCGGGGAAGCAGGGCAGGGATCGGAGGCTTTATCAGGCTTGCGGGGCGCGGAGCCACTTGGGGAAACGGAAGTGCAGAGAGGCCGACGGCCTCGTCCGGGATCGCCTAGACCGCCCCGGCCGGGCGAGCAGACCTCGCTCCCCCACCGCGAGGCGCCGCGGCGCCCGCACCGGCACTGGCACTGGCACTGGCACCGGCATTACGCGGAGGTTTGGATAGGATGTAGGTCCCACGCGGGCCAGAGGCGAGCCAGGCGGCGGGCCTCCGCGGGGTGCGGTGGGGGTTAGGGGGCTCCATCCAGAGCCTCTTGCTGGAGCCGAGCCGGCTGACGGAAGCCGCGGTCCAGGGTAGGGGATGGAGCGAACCAGCCCGGGAGATGGGGGCGGGCAGTCCGGGTGCGAGGGCGCGGCGAGGCCGCAGGGACCGCGCGGGGTCCCTGGGCCCGGAGCAGGGCCGGCCGCGGTGCGCGCCGTCGGGAGCGGCGGCCAGGGCGCCCCCTCAGGCCGGCGCGGGGTCCGGGCGGGGCGCGCGGGGGCGGCGCCAGGAGGCGATGACGCGCGCAGGGGACGTGCCGCGCGAGCCGGGAGAGCACTTAAAGTCGCCCCCGGCGCGGCGCCCGGCATCTGCGGCGGGCAGGGCGCGCAGAGGCAGTGGCTGCAGGTAGGCACGTCCCGGATGCTCGGTGTGCGGGCCGGGGCGGGGACCCCGAGCCGCACCCCGACTCCTCACCCTTACTCTTTTGCACCTCGGGGTCCGGGGCGACCCGGCTTGGGCAAGCCCTCCGAGCTCTCATGCCCCCCACCAAGGGGTACCAGCTACCGGGCTCCCCAGCCTTCCCGGGGCAACCATCCGTCGGGCGGCCCTCGGGTGCTGGGCTCTGGCCAGGAGGTGGCCGCGCAGGGCGGTGGAGTCTGTCCTGAATATAAATAGCTCGGTCCGTGGCCAGGGCGCGAGGGCTATACTTGGTGGGTCTCTCCGAGGGAGAGGGGCGCACGTGCGCTCTGGACCAGGACCCTTGGGAGGGGGTGATCTCTCGGCCCTTCCTTCTCCTAACTCACCATCTCACACCCACCTTCGGTCCACAGCCAGGAGTCCAAACCCGGGGCACAGAGATAGAGGACCCGTCTAGAATCGAGGTATCCCCAGCCTTGCCCTCGCTGCTCCCCAGCCTGCGGGAAAACCCAGACAGGGCCCTCAATTTCCTTGTCCGAAAGTGGGTGGATGAGGCGCCTACCTGGATGCTGGTCGATCCAGAGGCAGGCGCTCAGAGGGAGGGAAGCCGTTAGTTAGCTCTGGGCTTCTTGGGTGCCTGGCTCCGAGTAAAGGCAGCAGGGGCCAGTGTCCTTCCTGTCCCAGAAGCACTGGGCTGCTTGTCCAGGCCCCTAGGCGGACAGAATCACTGTGATGACTCGAATCAGGCCCACTGAATGGTCTGAGAGACAGCAAGAGGCAGGTGGCCTCTCCAAGCAACCAAGCCTGTGGCTGGCCTCACAAGGAGAGCCCCGGGTGGTGTTTCCAGGGGGTCCCAGCTCTGTTCCGCGGGCCTGAGAGTTGGCTGTGTCTGGTGGGTGCTGGGTCTGCCCATGCTGAGGGCCGGGCAGTTCCAGCAGTGTGGACCCCCCTCTGGATGGGCAGTGCCTGGTCCTCTGCCACTAGGAGACGGGGGTGGGGGCTCTGCACCCAGAGGGCCCGGGGGGCACTGCCTGGGCAGGTGTGGAACCTTCCTGCCCAGGGCTGTGGTGTGGTCAGGGCCTGGGGTGGCCACCAGTGTGACCTTGGGCAGGGCCCGTTACCCAGAAGGCTATGGCCCTCACTGCCAGGAGCACGGACACTAAGTTGTAGGGACAGCCAGGAGAGGGCTCTGGTGACCTCAGAGCAGCCAGCAAGGCTTGCAGGTGGAGGGGCTCGCGGGTGGGACCCTTCACAGACGTGGTCCTGGGGATCGAAAGGGCCAGTGAGGAGCCCCGGGGGAGGTGGCGCTGAGCTCCAGGTCACCGGGCCCTGGAGCAGAGGCTGTGGGGAAGCGGACAGCGCCTGGGCTCCTCCCAGCGTCAACCAAGCTAGCACACCCCTGCCCCCTGTGTCTATCTGTGAAATGGGCCGTGCGGGGGTCGGGTGCCCTCCCAGATCCACCGCCCCCTGCCCGGGGTGCGAGTCCCGGGGTTCCCGCGGTTGGCGAGCCGGCGTCCCTGAGTGCCAGCGGAGGCAGGGGAGGCCGGCCCACCCCGCGAGGGGCGCCCAGAGGCTGGCTGGCCCCGCGCACGATGGCCGGCAAGGTAGCGCCGGCAGGGCGCCTACTCCAGGCAATACGGCGCGGCTCCTCCCTCGGCGCGGTCGTCACGTCCCCCACGTCCCGCGGCCGCGCGGGCGGAGCATCCTCCCGCCCCCGCCCCACCGCCTCAGTCCTGGTGCGACCCGCCTTCCCAGCCCCGGCGGCCCGACCCCCTCCTGCATCCCGGCAGCCGCGCGTGCAGAGGCGGGGCCTCGCTTCCCGCTTCCCGGCTGCCTCCTCCCCACCTGGCCGCTAGCACCCGGCGGGGCGGTGGGTGGGGCGCTTCCCGACCCTGGGCCTCCCCTGGGGAGGAGAGGGGTGGGTCCCCGCGCCCTCGGCAGCGGGCGAGGGTGGCTGTAGACTGACTCCGGCCATAGACCCCAGCCTTGCAGGGAAGGGCGTTGGCCAGCAGGGTGGCCCGGGCCCCAGGGCTGCCCACTCAGATGAGACTGGAGCCCAGACACCACTCGGCAGCATCCCTGGGGGTCTCAGCCCCTCAGCCTGGACGCAGCGGCAGCATTCCCCCACTGGCCCCAGCAGATGCAACGCCACACAGGAGAGGCTGAACTGGGGCTGAGAGGGTCCGGGGTGAAGGGGTGGAGGGCCTGCCGTCTGCTCTCTGGAAAAAAGCCCCTAGCATTATGCCCTAGCACACCCCGGGGCGCCTGGCCTCCCTCCTATGGGGAGGAGAAGGGCACGCTGCTGGTGACCTGTTTGCACAACGCCGTGGAAGAGGAAGGAAGGGCAGCTCTGAAACAGGCCTGTCCTCCCGGTGCACCCTCCTGCTTCTGCCACCCTGAGAAGCAGCACCAGGGTTGTCTCCTTGTCCCTCGGTGGTCTGGAAAGTGACTGGAAGGAATGTATTTGTCCCCATGCTTGCCACCTCCCTGGGCCACAAAGGCCAGCACCTGGGAAAGCCACAGTGTAGGCTTGGGCTGCTGCAGGGACCTGGCGGGCGAGGGCCGAGTTTCCGTGGGGGCTGGAAGTTTGTGTAGGCAGAGGGCTTCCCTGGTGGGAAGGTACACAGGGGCCCTGCTGGGGTGTCTCCTGAGAGGGCTGGGAGGGCCGTTGAAAGGGTCTTCCACGCACCCTGCCATTGGCTGTCCTTTCTTCAGCTGCTGGGGATGTGGGACCTTCAAAGGACCTTCAAGGCCAGCCCTGAGAGCAGAGCGGGGACTCTGCTGACTTAGAGGCACCCCCCCAGCCCCAGATCAGCTTTCTTCGACCCGGAGGCCAGGTTATTTCTGGGTTGGTTCACATGCTACCCTAGGAGGGTAAATGTCACTGAAAGGCCAGCCTGTTGCAGCGTGCCTGTGGCTGTGCTGTCAGGGGTGGCCTATGGTGGGTGCCTTCTCCCCAGGCCAGGGTTTTCTTGAGATCAGCATGAACCCGTGCGTGGGTCATCCTGGGAGATGAGGTGGGTTCACCTCCCTCCCCCAAACCAGGCTGGATTCGTGAGGCCTTTTCACTCTAGGAAATCCCAGCCTCTTACTCTGCGCTGCCTGCTGTGTGGAGTCCTCTGCTTCAGGCCACGTTGGCAGACAGCCGGCTTATTGTCAGTCCTGGTTGGCAAGTGGAAATCTCGCTGAGAAACACCCTCTGCAGGGTGGCCGGCACCCACTTCGGCTGCCTCGGTTGGGCACTTCCTGTCCAGGAGCCACCATCTCCTTGGCACAGGTGGTCCCCCTGTGTGAGCCTCACGTGGCAGCCACAGCCTCCCATGCCCCCAGAACATGCTGTGCTCTCTTGGGCTCTGAGTGCTGGCCAATGCTGCCCACCCTCCAAGATCCCAGGTGGGGCGGGAGACGTCCCCACCACCTTGCTTTCCATCTTCTGCCTCCTGGAGACCCTGAAGCCTCCAGGGAGGGCCCAGTCCTTGGGGGCAGTGGACATGCAAAGGAAGGGGGCCTTAGAAGGCTCAGGGACTTGTGATTCCCTGGTGATTACTAGGCATGGCTGGTGTGGCAGGAGATTCAGGCCCTGGGCGCCTCACCTGTATTTGCTGGGTTCGGAGAGCTGGCCTATTCCTATTGCTGGTTTTAGACACATGCCACTCCTTGGCCTTGAGTATTCACTTGATTTATTTTAAAAAGTGCAAAAACAAAACAACAAAAAAAAAAACAAAAAACAAATCTGTAAATCCACAACCAAACCAAGTAGGGACCCCTGGGGACAGTTACCCTCCCACTGTCCTTATGATCACCCTTCGAATCCTGGGTCTGGGGGTCATGCCCTTCTTTTTCACAGAAAGTGTGAACTGTGAATGTGCATTCCTAAGATGTACATATTTTTTCAATTTTTTCAAAGTTTCCTTGCTATATATAATCTTAGGGGTGTTCCCCCTTCTCCCTAGTACCAGGGATTGAGCCCAGGGCCTCCCATGCTAGGCAAGTGCTCTACCAACCAAGCTACCTCCAACCCTTTTATTTGTATTTATTTGGTTCTTTTTTTTTTTTTTTTTTTTTCCGAGACGAGGTCTCACTACGTAGTTCAGGCTAGCCCTGAACTTACTATGTAGCCCAGGTTGGCCCTCAACTTTCGGTGATCCTCCTGCTTCAGCCTCCTGAGTGCTGGGATTACAGGTGTATGCTACCACCCCCAGCTAGCCCTTTTAGGTTTGAGACAGGCTCAGGCTAAATTGGCCAGGCTGGGCTCACTGTGATCTTCCTGCCTCAGCCTCCTGAGTAGCTGGGATCATAGGTGGGGTCTTTTCAATTTAGTGCTAATACAGAGAAGAGCATCCTGTGCTTGTTGCCCGCCGCTCGGGTGTGTCAGGACTATCCCACCACAGCCCTTCTGTCCTGTCTCAGGCTTGGATAAGGCCGGCTGGTCCGAGGTAGGATGCTGCCGTGGAAGGCTTGTGGGGGTTGCTCTGGAGGAACAGGTCATACTGAGCCTAGGTCTCCACCCCAGGGCCCAGTCTCTAGCTACCCACAGGGGCTCTGTGCTTACAGGAGGAAGCCAGTAACTTGGCAAGGGTGGGGCCGAGAGACAGCCGAGCCAGGGCTGAGGTGGTGTGGTGGTGTCACACCTGCTGTTCCGGCCTGGGGTTCTTGGGCATCAGCTGCACTGGCTAACCTTACACACCAGGGCTTGTGTCTCTCCCCAGGGAGCTCGCTGGCCACACACCACTGGTGGAAAGAGCCTGAGCAGACTGGACCGAAGGCCCTAGGTGTCGGACACCAACCCCATCCCAGCTGTCTCCGTGGTGAGGCGGGGGTAACCTCTGGGATTAGGGGACTTCTGATGAGAGTGAGGCAGGAAGAGAGAAGTCTGGCCCCAGCCTCAGATGAGCTAAGCTCCTGGATTTATAAAAAGGGAAGTCAGCCCTGGCTGTGTGGCGTTGGGGGCAGCCTTCCTTCTGTTGCCAGCCTGGGCCGGGAAGAACAGACTCTAGTGGGCTGGCCGGAAGCCGCCTCCACCCCTTGCCCTTCTGGGGTGAACCCCTGGCTCCAGACCTTCGTCGAACCCTCAGCCTTTCTCAAGAGCCTAAGGATAGCTCTGGCCGCTGCAAGACCCCACCCGTGGGAAGTGGGACAAGTGGTAGCCCCCACCTTAACTGCTTCCTGATGCTGTGGCCTTTGTGCCCGTCTGCCCCTGCCCCAGACCCCACAGTCAGCTCAGAGCCCAGTTCCCCTGGGGGCAGGAGAGCAAGGGCAAGGCTGGCCCTGTGTGGATCCGGGTGGAGACGGGCAGAGGTCCAGCGCACACCACCACCTAGCATGGCTGCCGCCAGCAGAGTCAGCACATGCCAGCCTGCCGACTGCCCTGCGGGCTGTGCTTTTCCCAGGAGGTGATCTGAATCCTGGCTGAGCCCCAAAACCACTGCCCTTCAGAGCCAGCTGTGTGGGAGCGGGAGGCTGAGGGTGGGTTATGAATGAAGAGGCCTAGCCGCTGCTCCCCAAGCAGCTGGTAGAGGTGGCCAGAGGTGGAGGAGGGCTGTGGGGCAGCCCAGCAGGCTGGCCATGGCTGAGGTCAGGCAAGCGGCCAGGTGCCAGTCCCAGGTTGCTGTCATGCCTGGCCTCAGTCCCTCCCCTCCCCTGCAGGCTGTGGCTACATGATCACCCTGGCACCTGAGCCAGCCCTGCTTCCTTTCTTTCCTTTCTCTCAGGTGAGAAAGAACCAGCCCTCTTGGCCATGGGAGGCGCCGTGGTGGATGAGGGCCCCACAGGCATCAAGGCCCCAGATGGGGGCTGGGGCTGGGCCGTGCTCTTCGGCTGTTTTGTCATCACCGGCTTCTCCTACGCCTTCCCTAAGGCCGTCAGCGTCTTCTTCAAAGAGCTCATTAGGGAGTTCGGGATCGGCTACAGCGATACGGCCTGGATCTCCTCCATCCTGCTGGCCATGCTCTATGGCACAGGTGGGGCCTTCCGCACATTGGGCCCCTGGTTCTGGGGCTTCAGACTGGCTGATCCAGGGGCTTAAGTGGGTGGGGCTCATCTCAGGTTCCAGAGGACTGGAGGGAAGCCCTCAAGACAGGATCCTGCTGGGGAGCAGCACATTCCTCACAGGCCAGGTAGACCTGGCCTTGGTGACACATGCCTTGGCTCCTGGCCAAACAGTGGGCGGTATTTATAGACGGTCCCAGAGGACGAGGCTCCCACAAGCTGTTCCTTAAATGATGGCAAATCCTGGAAGACCAGCACCAGGGTACTATCAGATGAGCCCCGCGGTGAGGCTGTGCCTCCCGTGTCTATGTGCAATCTGCCCTTTGGGACCCTGGTCCCTGGAGCTCCTGGCACACTTGCTGAGTGGAGGTGTCTGGGAGGGAGTGGCCACCTGCAGGCAGTGGGGCTGGGGCCGATGACCTTGGGCTCCCGGTGGGCTTGCAGAGGGCAGAGCCTGGCTGGAGGCCTGGGCCAGCCCCACCCCAGCTGCTGCCTCCCTGCAGGCCCACTCTGTAGTGTGTGTGTGAACCGCTTTGGCTGCCGGCCCGTCATGCTTGTGGGTGGCCTCTTCGCGTCCCTGGGCATGGTGGCTGCGTCCTTCTGCACAAGCATCATTCAGCTCTACCTCACGGCAGGGGTCATTACTGGTGAGTGGAGCCAGGCTGATGGCCGCTGGGTGTTGGTAGGTGGGAGGGGTGGGTGGACTGAGCACTGGGCTTTCGAACAGGATGTCCTGGGCAGGTGCTCTCCTCTTGTTGAGAACAGTTCAGGGGCGCAGTGGGCACAAGCAGGGGTAGCAGGGGCTCCAGCTACTGCCTGCTCCTCCGTGGGCACCCTCAGACCTACATGGACCACCACTTAGGACAGAGCTGCAGCCTGTGTGGGGAGGCACTGGTGGGGGCCAGGGGTACGCAGGCAGTCTCACACCGCCCCCTCCCCTGCAGGCTTGGGTCTGGCTCTCAACTTCCAGCCCTCCCTCATCATGCTCAACCGATACTTCAGTAAGCGGCGCCCCATTGCCAACGGGCTGGCAGCAGCAGGCAGCCCGGTGTTCCTGTGCGCGCTGTCCCCGCTGGGGCAGGTGCTGCAGGACCACTATGGGTGGCGGGGCGGCTTCCTCATCCTGGGCGGCCTGCTGCTCAACTGCTGCGTGTGTGCTGCACTCATGAGGCCACTGGTGGCTCCCAAGGCGGGTGGGGGGCCTGGGCCCCAGCAGTCGTGCCGGCGGCTGCTGGACCTGAGTGTCTTCCGGGACCGCGGCTTCGTCATCTATGCCGTTGCTGCCTCCATCATGGTGTTGGGGCTCTTCGTGCCACCTGTGTTTGTGGTGAGCTATGCCAAGGACCTGGGTGTGCCTGACACAAAGGCTGCTTTCCTGCTCACCATCCTGGGCTTCATCGACATCTTTGCCCGGCCGACTGCCGGCTTCATCACAGGGCTCAAGAAGGTGCGGCCCTACTCTGTCTACCTTTTCAGCTTCGCCATGTTCTTCAATGGCTTCACGGACTTGACAGGCTCCACGGCCAGCAACTACGGGGGCCTAGTAGTCTTCTGCATCTTCTTCGGCATCTCCTATGGCATGGTGGGTGCCCTACAGTTTGAGGTGCTCATGGCCATCGTGGGTACCCACAAGTTCTCCAGCGCCATTGGCCTGGTGCTGCTGATGGAGGCCGTAGCTGTGCTCATTGGACCCCCATCAGGCGGTGAGTGCTGTTGGGGGGTTAGGGGACACTCTTGGGGACCCAGAACTGGGAGGCCCAGGCCACAAGTGTCAGGAGTGAGTGGATAGCTGGGCCCAACTGAGGTGAAGTTTACGGTTTCCCACTGGAGGGGCAGCCTGGCCAGCCTCTGGCCTATGGGAAGTCACTGTCCACTCTAGCCCCATGAGCCTCCTGCAACCTCTGATTCCTCCTTTACCCCAGGAGGGTTCTCGGGTGGGAGATAGCACCTAAGCCACCCCACCTGGCCCTCCACGTCTCAGGGTCCTTGATTATGGAGTACAGGGCTGGCAGAGCCCAGTAGTGCCCCAGGAGGCCACAGGAAGGCTCTTCCCGAGACCGGGCAGAGGAGCCCTGCCCCATGACTCTGCAAACCCTCAACAGCACTTGTTTTCAGCTTCTCAGCCTTTGCTTGGGAGAGGAAGAGGAAGTGGGGAGGGCAGAAGGATGCCTCTGGACAGTGCTTGAGTCAGTGAGGTGCCCATTCTGCAGGGGTCTGCCTCACTTTCCACACATACCAGCTGGACACTAGAGGCATCAGTGGGAGCCCTGGACCCCAGGAGGCACCCGTGCTTCCTATGGCACAGCTGGTGACCCAGGTCTTCTTGCAGGCAAGCTGCTGGACGCGACACACGTCTACAAGTATGTGTTCATCCTGGCGGGCGCCGAGGTGCTCACCTCCTCCCTCGTGCTGCTGCTGGGCAACTTCTGCATCAGAAGCAGACCCGAGGCATCGAAGCCCAAGGCAGCGGCCTCGGCCCCGGAGGAGGAGAAGCTCCACAAGCCCCCTGTGGATGTGAGAGTGGACTCTCGGGAGGTGGAGCACTTCCTGAAGGCAGAGCCTGAGAAAAACGGGGAGGTGGTTCACACTCCGGAAACCAGTGTATGAGCAGCCTGGCTGGGGCCGGCAGGGCACAGGGAAGAGGTACAGAGACTGGCAACACGTATTTATTTCACAAACAGGACTAGCTCAGGCGGGGCCGTCAGCTCTGTGCTGGGGTGCTGACTGCCAGGTCACTGGGTCACCACCTGACCTGTTTTGTGGAGGGAGGTGGCGAAGGGGGGATCATGTCATTCCAAAGCGGATCTGCAGTGAAGCCAGGCCCCACAGTGATAAGCCGCCTGCACCAGGGACCCAGCCTGCAGACCCCAAGCAGCCTGTGCCCCCGCTGCGGTCAAGGACCTAGAAACCCAGACTTCTGAGACAACACCACTTTAATCACAGGCCAGGGCTGCTGGCGGGGCCCTCCCTGGGGCCTGACCCCACTGTCCTGCCCTGCTCTCCTGCGGAGCCCACCCCACTCTGCCCATCTGACAAGGTGCGAGAGAAACCTGTGTGGGTGGAGTCTTGGGGGACTTGCTGGTGCAGTTCTCTGCTGCGGTCTGTTTACCCCAAGTCTCAATTCCATCAGGAAACAACCTGGTTATTCTTACAAGTGGTCCTGTCCTTGTCAGCTTTCCCGGTGCTGCGTGCTCTGGAGTGTTTCCTGCTGGCCCTCCCAGCCCAGCCTTGGCAGGAGCGGGTGGGGGTGCTTGGCAGTGTGTGTTCACAGGGCATGGAGAGAAGAGCTGGTGGGGGGAGGCACTGTGTGCAAGAGGGGTGCCCAGTGGGCAGCTGGAGGCTCCAGGAAGTGGTTTTGCACCTCCTGACTGGTCTCTAGACCTGTGGGAGCCCGAATGGTGAATGCACTGACCTGAGATACAGCATATGGGCTCTGTTTACTGCATGTGGGCTTAAAACATACATTTTCCTGCCTTCCATTTATTCACCCCTCGGGTGGGCTGGTCAGTCTGCTCTGTGTGGCCAGTGTCCGCTGATCTCTGCTCCCCGTTTCTCCATCCAGCCTGCCCTCAGAGCTCTGGCTGGCCCTGGGTACCTCACACCCACCTGCCCTCGTGGCCAGCGGTGGCCTGCATGGCTGGAAGCCTGGTCAGAGGGTGCTGGGGCGCCTCAGTAGGTGGTACGTCGTGGGCGCTGGGGACGGCAGCGGGCACCCTGGCGGGCCATGTGCAACCGGAGAGATGCCACATCCCTGCTCCTCTGCAATGAAAAGGAGGCGACAGCTCACATCTTGGTCCACCTCCCCTCTGCCCCTGTGGGCCCTGGTCTCATCCAGCTCTCTGAAGCAGCTGGGTGACTGCAGCCCAGGCACCTGTCTATAGCCTGTGGCTCAGATGACATCTCCCTTCTGCACTCCCTGTTCCCTCTGCTAGGGACTAGGTTGATGGGCAGTGCTGGCACCTGCAGGGGTCACTGCCCAGCCCTGATGGTCAAGGGCCACATGCACCCTGGGAGGGTCTGCCCTGTGTACTGACCTCAGTGTGTAGAGTGGGAACAGTAGGAGCCCCAGGCCACAGGATGTGGTGGGCCCCAAACATGGCAATCAGCTGCTTCCAGAAATAGGAAGGAAAGGCACAAGACTGTGGGGAGTAGTGGCATTTCAGGAGGGGTGAACACCTGACTGGCTCCTCCCCTTCCTAGCTACCTCTGCTGTTCAGGGTCCCTGGGGCCCCCAGATCTACTCCTCCCAGACCTGACTGGCCCTACTGGCCACAGCAGTTACGCTAGCGTGGCTGCCGGCATGGAGCATATTCCTGGAATGGCCCATGAACACGACCTGACGTGGCAGCAATCCTTCACCTGGCTCACAGCCCATCTCATGTCCAGCAGCAGGACGCCCCCCTCCCCTGGTCCTATCCTATGCTTGTACCCACAGCACATGGCTGGTCAACACGGAACGGGCAGGGAATGGTGATCCCCAAGGCAGGCTTTGGGGATACAAGCAATTCTGAAGTGGTGAAGATGCGGAGCTTGCTCCCTGGGAAAGATGGCTGTGGCTTGGCAGGGAGGGACCCACCTTGAAGGGAGAGAAGCTGCATGACCCTGAAGCACCCCCAGACCTGTGGACTGGTGAGGCCACCACTTGGCTGCAGCAACCTGGGCTCCCTGCACCCACGGGACAGTGAGCAGGCTGTCTCTGCCCGCATTTCCAGTCCTACTTTCCCAACACACAGAAAAGGGTACATCCTGTGCTCAAGCTGAGCTGCCAGGCATCCAGGGTGGTGACACTGATACTGACCTGGCAGGCAAGTCATGAGGCCAAAGGCCAAAAGAATCCAGGAAAGCCACCGAGTGCTGGGGGTGGGGGGCTGGGGTGCCAGGGCACGACCATGACAGGGATACCTTGTTGGGGCACATTCAGGTGCCAAAGTTCCAACCCCATGAGATGTCCCAGAGAGGCATGTCCATCCAGACCCCTCCCGAATGGGCCCATGAGGGTCCAGATGTGATGTCACCCCAAACCAGAGTGGGAAGTAAACAAGACAAGCATCCTGGGCTGCTGCCCCCATCCTCTGCTGGGGGTTCACCTGACCCTTGCCCCGTCTGCCTGCCTGCTGCTGCAGATAATAACCAAGGATAAGGGGATCTGGCCAGTGCTGGTCATCTGCACAGAACACCTGGGCTCAGGTGGGTGAAACCCAGAAAGGGTCCTGTGCCCTGGGAGGAGTCCTGAGTGGCGCTCCCAGGGGGCAGTGCCCAGACCTGGAGGACTGCCTCGACCTGGTGTTGCTCAGTGCCTGCACTGTGTCCTCTAGGATGCAGCCCCAGCAGAGGCCAGCTCCCGCTCACCTCCAGCACAGGGACCCTTCACAGGGGTGGCACCCAACAGCAGGGCACTTTCCCTCAGGAAATGAGGGAGCACACACTGGGCTGGGGAAGGTGCTGATACAGGCAGAGCAGGTGAGGGCGTCTCATCCTACAACCAACGGGAGTTGAGAGGTCCTTGCCAGCTCCTCCACATGAGACAAATGAGAAGCCAATGTGGGATGCCCAGGGCACAGGACGGCTAAAAGAAGAGCTGGGCTGGCTTGGGGCTCCTGGCTGGGATGCCTCGTAGTAGCCAGAGGGGCAGGAAGGCAGTGTCCAAGGCAACACTGCAGAGTTCCCTCCAGCATGTGCATCACATGCAGGGCCATCTGTTCTTAACTCCGGTGACCTCCAAGTGAGTCTGGACCAGAAGTCCCGCTGTTGCGTACCTGGCTGCCCAGAGTTGTCAGCACACAAAGTGCAGATGAGCGTCCCAGAGAAAGGGCAGGCCCAGGCAGCAGGTACAGACCTGGCTGCAGCAGCCTGTCACCCTCTGCCTGCTCCTGTGGGGAGCCAAGACGAGCAGGCTGCCCAGCTTCGCCAAACGGTGGAGTGAATTGAGGGAGGGGGCAGCTGCCCTCCTTGGCAGGTCGACAGGTCAGGCTGCTCGATTCCTGCCCTGTCTACTTTCTAGGAAATCTAAGGCACCAGTGCTACCCAGAGGGACACAGAGCTCAGTGTCCTAGTCCTAAAGATGCTTAACCAAGGGGAGAGGGGTTCTCAGAAACATCAGATGCAATATACCTAAGTGGAATGGTGGGTGGACCACACCAGAGCCTGAGTAGGGAGCACCCTGGTGCCTGCTCCAACCAGCTATCAAACACCCAATAAGAATACTCAAAGTCAGTATTCAGCCTGGAAATCCCAGCACTCTGGGAGGCTGAGGCAGAAGGGTCGCAAGAGTTCAAGTCCAGCCAGGGCAACTTAGCAATACACTGTCTCAAAATAAATACAGCTGGGGATGTACCTCACTATGAAGGCTTTGGGCTCAATCCTCAGTACCACGGAGAGGAGGAGAGGAAGGGAAAAAAAGAAAAGGTCCGTTTTCATGTAGTTAATCCAAACCCACTGAAAACTCAGCTGATGAAATAAAGACCACACGAAAGGGGCGGGGAAGAAACGTAGAAGTCATCATGAATTTATTATTTACACAATCGTTAAAGTACACAAACACAGTGGTAGTACAAACGCACAGCTCGGAGACTGGCCACCAAGACACAGGTTGGTACACACATTCTAACTATGTTTCTGGGAGTGTGATGGGGATTGAATATCGGGCAAGAACGTCACGGCCACACCCTCGAGGGCTCAGGCGGGTCCACTCTCAGAGCAGCCAGCAGCTCCAGGCTGCGTGCGGTGCAGGACCTGGAGGCTGCCCGGCACTGCGCTCTGGCACTGCTGGGAGCCGTGGCTATTTACAAAGGGCTCATTGTGTAGGGCGTCCGCCACGCCAGCCAGCTCACCCAGAGGGGGAGCCCAACACTGATGAAGGAAGGGGCTCACAACCATGGGCACCTCAACCTCGTCTGACCCCCCTGAGCTCCTAACGCACACAGACACACAGCCCTCCCGCTCCAGGCCCCACACCCCAAAATGCTTGCAGAGTAACCAGCTCAGGATTCAGAGGAGCATCCACAGGCTCAGACAGATGGCGGGGACAGCAAATGGCCTCACCCCGGGATGCATCACCACACACCAGCAGTGGCCCCAGGGCCAAAGCTCTGTGCCGGGGGCCTCTGGGTTAGGAAGGAAAAGCCATGGTGGCACCATTAGTCCCTCCAAGAGCACCCGGGCCCCAGCAGAACTCTCTTCACACATTGACAGGCAGAAATGGAGATGGACCCATGAACATACACTGCATCGTGCACCCAAGGGTCGCTCAGGCCTGCTGCTGCCTCCACTAAGCAGTGCACGTGGCCAACACAGTCACAGGTGGGAAGAGCATCTGCGGATCCTAACCGCCAGCGGCAGAACAGCGTGGCCCACTGGGCAGGCCAGCCTGCAGAAGCTGCCTTTCCTGGGCAGCCACAGCTCCCCCCCCAGACGTCTGGCTGAAGGTCACAAAGCGTGTGGCACCACATCTTTCTGGAGGTGAAGGTTCTAGATTTAGGTGGGCAGTCACCTGCCTCTTGGCACCTCTGGGTGGACTCCCTTCAGCCAGCAGCCTTTCTGGGCAAACCTGGCACCTAGGAGGACAACTTGCTCCCCAGCTTTGAGCAGGCAAAGACACAGACCAAGTGCCAATCTGCATGGCAGTATTTACAATCTGTTCAGAAACTTCTCAAATTCAAAGGCATAAAGGCAACGAACACCATCGCAATACCATACACAACCCCTACATGACCCCATGTCTCCGAGGCAGAACCAGAAACGCACGCTCCACTTCAATCCGGACTCCCACGTCCTATGGGCTCGAAAGGCCTCTGCGCCAGATTCTTCAGAGTCCCTCACTTCCTCCTCGCCTCCTGGGGCGGAAAGGCACGACGTTCTGCACGACACACTGGCCACGCCTGCTCTGCAGCAGCCACGCTGTCTAGGGCGCTCACGACAGCAGGTATTTCAGGGTACAGAAGGGAAGGGTGAGCAAGACCAGAACCCGGCTGAGGGGCCGGTGACGTGCCCAGACACACACGCACACACAGCTTCTGATGAGACGTTCCCTCTCCAGAGTGGACAACACAACACAGAAAACGGAAACGGAACGCACATCCTTGACATTTGTGTGCCCCTCTCTGATTCGGCACAGACAGTGTCTCTGTCTGAGGAGTCTTTAAAGTCAACATCTTTTTTAAGACCGCAAAAACAGACAAGAAAGAAACAATAAAAAGACAGATTTCTTTACACAGATTTAAGCCAGTAATTTTTAGCAAAATGATACAAAACTGTCTTAACCAAGTAGAAGACTGGCAGTCGCAGTGGGATCGCAGGGGGCGCAGGTCAGCCACCACTGGAGGGGTGGAGAGGCTCATGGCAGGGAGTTGGGGTCTCTGCAACGTCTCCCACACTCTGCTCGTCTTCCCAGCCCCGTGGTAACTGAGCTTCTGTGGGGGCTGTGGTGCCAGCCCCTGGCGGTGGCAGCTCTTGGAGCCTGTCCGTTAAGTCTGTATCTGGATTCCCCACGAGCATCGCTGGGTGAGTGGCCTGGAGAGCTCCCGGCGTGAACATTTCGAGTCTAGACCAGGGGGCGTGTCACTAGTAAAGCCATTGGTAACAGAGTAGATCAGCCATGCATTGTCTGCCCTTCACAGCAAAAAGGAGAGCTCTCATCGGTGCACGACAGACTGAAGACCACTGGAAGCCACCCGACCGGGAATCTGTCGGAGCCAAAGCACAGGAGAAGGTCAGCATGAGGCCAGAGCAACAGCCAGCCAGGCGCCGGGGACAAATATCAATCACAGAGCCTGAAAAGTGATCGCCGCCTGGTCCCCACCTAGACACCTGCACCCGTGGCTGCACAATGGGACCTCCGCAGCCAGGACACTGCTGAGCAGAACAAGTAACAGCAGGAAGGGGAAGGAAGAAGAGGCATGCAAGCGAGGAGAGTGTGGAGTCGATCCTGAGAATCCACTGGGGCAGACACATGTGTTCCCAGCGTCCCTTCCTGGAAAGTGACTAGGTGGTTTGAAAACGGAGTCCCTCCGTGGGGAAGACACCGAAGCAGTCCTTGCCCACACACTTCCCAGAGTGCGCGCAGTGTTCAAACTGCAGCAGGTCTCTGGGTGGCACGAAACCCCTCAGGAGCTTGAGCCCCTGCTGGAAGGTGCCACTGAGTGGCTGACAAGAAAGGAGCTCAGGGTGGACACCCAGCCATGCACCGGCGCGGGGAGCAGGTGGCTGTGGCTGGATGGGTTAATACAGACGACAGCTGCAGGGACGAGATGGCAAGGCTGGGACCAAGTTTGGAAAGAAACACAGAATGAAGACAGAGATAAATGAGAGAGGAAGAGGGATGACTAAGTAAGCCAGGATGGGGAGAGACCGCCAGGAGTCTGAACGAAGCAAGAGCTCAAGAGCCCCAACACCAAGCGTGGCGCCACTCAGCTGAGCACAACAGACACAAGTCCCAGTACGGCCCAGGACAGGGCAGCCGGGGTGAGGGGCAACCTGGCCAGTACCTAGGGCAGAGGGCAGCGCCAGCACACCGAATGCAGTCACAGGGAGGCCAGAGGCCAAGGGCACAGCGGGACCACCCGCTAGGGTCGCTCCATCCAGAGATGGATGATGGTTCTCCCCCTCAGATGGGGTGCTGACTGCTGCTGCTCTGGAGCTCACATGAGAAGAACAAAGCGGAAGAAGCCTCACTACGCCTCCAGCACCTAGCATGCAAGCCCAGCCCGCCTGCGAGCCCTATGGTGGATGGAGAGTGGTCTGCAAGCCCCACCGTGAACACACTCACCCAGTGCTGCCTTCCGACGGAGACGAGCAGCTACTTGCCGTGGTGTTCGAAAGGAATGCTATTCTGAGGTGGGGAAAAGACAGCGGTTGGTAAGCGCCCCGCTGGCCAGACCAGCACGCGAGGCCCCGGCCCTGACACCCATGTCAGGCCTGCGTCCAGGTGTGTTTCCTTTCCTCAGCCAGGTCCACAGACACTGACAGGTGCCACCTCAGGGACCCCTGGGGACGGCTGGTCTCTCCACACAGCTCACCTGCCTCCCATGAATGGCCTTTGGGAGCAGCCACTGCTCCTCCTCCAGAATCCACAAGGGCACAGGACAGACTCTAGAGCAGGTGGAGGGGATGGCACCTCCCAAGACACACAGATGGGTCACACTTCCTCACTCACGGGCGCAACAGGCTGTTGATCTCATTTTTGGGAAGGATGCAAACTAAATGAGCCATCGAAAGGAGTAACTGGACAGAGAAGGCCCTTCTCACAAAGAGAGAAAAACCTACATGGATTCACTGACCAAGACACCCAGCAGGTCCAAGAACTGACTTACAGACTGGGAAATGTGGGGACTGTGGTCCCCCCAGAGGGCTGACCTAACACAAGGTGCCCTTCAGAAGGGATGGGGCCAAGGAGGAAGCAGTTGGCTTCCTGCAAAGCCCAGGAGGGGGCAAGGCCCTGCACCACCAAGAGGTCACTCAGCAACCTGTGTGATGCTGTGGTGCCATTGCGCGTGGGCAGGGTAATGAGGACAAGGGAGCCCCATGAAGCCTCTGTGCTGACTTGCTGCACCTTCGCAGATGCACCAGCTCCTAGAGGGGCTGAGAGGACAAAGAACAGCAGCTGTGAAGGAAACTCAGCTGGTGTCGTGTGGCTGCCACGACCCTGTGTCTATACACGCAGTGCCTGCTAATCCAGTGCCCAACTCTCTCTAGGAGGGTTTGAGAGTGGCAGCCACAGAACTGTAGGAGCTGGAGCGACCCCCCCCCCCAGCCTTCTAGCTTCCAAACTGCCAGAGCAGATGTGTGGTGGCGGGTCTGGAAAGTGCTGACGGAGGGAAGAGCTCCTGCCCTGGATGAGCACACTGGGGCAGGTGATGCCCTGAGAGAAAGAGCCCTTTGGGGCCCAGTGAAACTCTCAAGACGGTGGCCAAACAGGAGCCAATCCTGGAGAGCATCAGTACATGGGGACAACCTGAATGCAAACAGTCTAGAAACCCAGGGTGGGCACAGGAAAAGCCAGGGCGCTTCCTCTGGAAGATACAAACCCCACCCTCCCCTAGTTCACACCCGTGTTACAATTCTTCAGTGCAAACAGGCCAAGCCAGCAGACAGTCTGACCCCAAGAGTGCCACACAGAAGGAAGGACGGAAGGAAGGGTATTTTTTCCTGCTACCTTGAGGCCAAGATGGCTACATAGCAGAGAAGGGGCTGCTGCACTGCCAGCATCCCCAGGACCTTTTGACTCACTCATTTCTCTCAATGACCACACACAAAAAAAGGTTGCTTCTCCCTTAGTCCATGCTTGCTAGATGGTTGACACGCACCATATTCTGGTGGAATATGTCCAAGTCTACCAGAGGCCAGGACAGTCGCAGGCAGATTTCACCCAGGGTCTGCATGTGTGCACTGAGCGACTCACTCACGATGCTGGTTGGACCCCGCCTAGCCCGCATTTCAAATAACCCTCTGGCCAGATGTGGTGGTAGACTGGGGACATAGCCTAGAGTGATGGCCTGCGTTCAATGGGGGACGACACACACACACACACACACACACACACACACACACACACACACACACCCTCTCATACGCCCTGCATGTCTGCTCTTATTAGAAAACTATCACACAATAAAGCCAGTCCATTTCTGGTCCAATGTCTAGCTAATCAGAAATGTTCAGTAAGCTACTCATTCAAAGATCACCCGTCTCGGTGGCTCTGCTGCTGGCCACACCAGGCCCCTCCTAGTTCACCAGACAGACACTACGGCAGGACAAAGAACTGCGGCTGCTGCCAGCGCATTTCTACCGTGAGACTCTGCTCCCCTGATGAGACTCCGCGGTGACCCAGGCACCCCTTGAAATGCTTGCTGGTGACAGGAACAGCTCCTGAGAACTTGTCTTTGACACCCTCACCCCATCCCTTCAAGTGGAGAACTCTCAAATTTATCTGAGAAAAAGAAACTGGTATATATGTAAAAATGTTCTGGTTTGTTCAGAGAAGCGTATTAGCAAACGCACAACACTGATCAAAGCAGAGTAAGAAGGGAGGATGCGGAGGAAAGATGACTGCAAAGGAAGAAGCCTCTGTCCTGTGTCCTAGAGCTGTAGGCCTGGTTCCCTGAACACCCCCTCACCAGAGACAGACAGGGCCTAAGGAAGACAAGCAGCTCGCAGCCCACAGGAGCCCTTCCTGTGGAGCTGCCCTCTTCTCCAGGCACTTTGCTCCTGGTGGGCAAAAATGAGGAAAGAAGCCGAAAGTCATTGCCCCCATAAAGTGCGAGCAGGCCTGTGAAGTCCAGTCTGCAGGGTGGTAACTGGAAATCAAGCAGCACAAGAGAAGGGTTCCCACAGTGCACTGCTACTGTCATCGAGAGGCTGGGACACAGGCCCTCAGCAGCTCCGCTGTCTCAGCTCCAACCAGGAAGCAACGCACAACTAGGAGTGCAACTTCCCCCACAGGTAAGAAATCCTCAAAAACGGGAAAAGGGAGGAGGAAAGGAAGGCATCAGCCCCTTCACGAGTCTCACCCACTCTCAACTCTGAGCCTGTATGTAAGACCAGTCCACACAGGGTGAGGGACAGGTCCAGTGCCCATACTCACTGACACCTCCCCCCACCTCCGAGCCTGGCTGGCCCTGCCTGCATACCTGTGAGGTGGACATGCGAGAGGTATCTTGTCGGCCTGTGAGATCAGACGAGGAGACATTGACCGGGGCCCCGCGGTGCAGCCGCATGCTCACTTTCCGCTCTCGCTCCATGCCGGAGACGGGCCGAGGAGAGGTGTTAGCTGGAGGGGAGAAAGAGCATGGATCCCGAGGAACGTGCAGCAGTGGCGGACAGCTCTGGTCACTCAACACACAGATCAGGCCAGTGGCCAGTCCTGCCCAGCACCCACTTTGCTGGGCTCTGTATGGGCTCCCCTCTCCTGGGGGCAGCACCGACACCTGTTCCCCAGCATAGGGATCCAGCTGGCTCAGGAGCATCAGCTGGTGGTGGGAGTGTACCCCAAGGCCCCAATATCCAGGGTATAGGGGGACTTAGGAGTGAAGACTTAAAGGTGCACGGGGGAGACACATACTATGGCAGAAAACTTTTTTTTTTTTTTTTTTTTTTTGTGGGTACCGGGGGGTCGACCTCAGGACCTCGCGCGCCAGCAGGCGCCCGTGCCTCTGAGCGATATCACCGGTCCCTTTTTCTTATGTGGGATCCGGGAGTCGAACTCGGGCCCTCGCGCTTGCCGGGCAGGCGCTTAAGCCGCTGAGCCATCTCACCGGCCCTAGAAAACTTTATATAAGCAATTGCCAACACTCATACCAGCCTTCAAGAACTCAAATCTTTAACAGACCAGGTGCTGGTGAAGGGATGTTTTTAAAGGTGCCTTGAGCCCATCTACTCTCAGGACAAGAACGGACTAAGGTGGGAGCACAAGTTACACCAACGACCAAGTGTACCTGCCCAGGCTCCGTGAGACCACGTGCTAGGAAGCACACTCACCCGTGTGTGAGGTAGGGGTCAGGGGCGTGGGAGGGGCCACTTCCTGGGTCCCCCGCAGGCGGCCAGAAGCTGTGGAAGGGAGGCCACGGGTGGCTGGATTCCGGGAGTGTCTCAATCGCTCCTCTCGGTCCCGGCGTTCCCGTTCAGCATCATCTGCGGCCCGACTGGCACCCTGAGGAGGAGAAGGAGGTGAGAAGAAAACAAACCAGAATTTGCATTTGGTGCAAAGCAGCCCAAAGCCCCTGGCTCTCCCAAGTACCTTGAGGTGTTATTTGGGACGAGGCTGCCCTGTAAAGAAGTCTGCAACAGCACAGCAAGTCCGAAAACAACACTCCTCTGCACAGGGACGATGGCACCATGTGCAGGGACGGCCAGGGTGCCTCTTCTAATTCCCAACACATCGCAGAACTCCCAGCCCACTGCCACAGCGACAGCACCGATCCTGTCTCTGTTAACACGCTGGTAAGCAGGAGAGCAGAACCAGGCCAGAGACAGGAGTGTGGGCTCACAGAGGGTCCAACCAGAGTCCAGACCTCTGACCCGTGCCTACTGTCATGGACACACAGGCCAACGGTGAGGCTGGCACCTAGGTTTACGCTGGACCAACCTGACACACGCCACATTCGATCTTAAGCAGCCAGTTAACAGATTCACGGGAGCGCTGCGTTTTACTCTCATCACCAACGCTACCAGGCAGGGGTCTGCAGACAACGCTCTGTGACTGCCGGCCGGTACACCTGCTTCACTGGACACAATCACGCCGTCCACTGCCAGGTGGCCCTCAGCTTCTGTCAACCTACGTGGCTGGGCTGAGGGGCTGCAACCCTGCAAAGCTGACAAAATGAACCACTTGGGCCTTTTCAGAGCAAGTCTGTCACCTGCAACAAACCTTGGGCACACTGGAACCACCACGTCGGGGGAAGACTCCAAGACCCAGACACCGAACAGTGTGCAGACACCGCGCACATCCTACGGGCAGAGGCTCTCTGGGCCACCCACTCTGCAGGGCACTCTCCGGCTCCAGGCCTGGCCAGACACCCCTGGCTCACCCCGCCCCTGCCATGAGCTGGCTGTGTGGTATGGCTGCCTGGCAAGACTTCTGGCTCACACCCTGAGAGGGCAGTTCTGCTCCTCCGTTAGTAGATGCTCTTGCCCACGAAGGTGCCTATTTCTATCCTGAACTACAAAAGTGACAAAAGACTCGGAAGCTTGATTTCTGGCCCAGAGGCTCCAAGGCCTCCTTGCCCACACCCATGGGCCCTGACACACATCTTTGGGGAACAAACTAGGGTAATGAAAAAAACCAAACACACAACTTGCCTACAAGGCTCCAATGCAGGCTCAATACCAGGCTACCACCCTGAACCCTGGTGAGGCTGGGGCAGGGTCCCGGAGACTACCAGGCTTCCCCCAGGTGCACTATGCAAGCAACACACCATGTCACCACAGGTGGCTCAACCCACAAAGTCCTTGGAACTAGTGATAGCTATTACAACAGAAGGGCCTTTCAACTAAGGAAGACTAGGCAACCACGAGGGCGCGGTCTCTGGGAAGACCCGTCCATGGGCACACTCCAGGACCCCTGCTGCCCATACCCACAACCTCCATCCGCCTCTCTGCTTGGCCCAGCAGCATCCTGCTTCTTGGTACCTTGAGTCAGGCAGGTAAGAAGCCTACCCGGGCCAGAGTCCTACCAGGTGTGCTCAGCTTTCACGAGCCAGCACACACACACTGTAAAGCCTGAGCCCTGTCTACGAGACCTGGCCTGGGCCATTCCCGTCCCAGAGGACCGAGCTGGCAGTGGCACTTACAAACTTGAGCATGTTCCAGTCAAACACATAGTCATAGGAGAAGCCTTGGCGATGGAACAGATTCCTGAAAAGCTGGCGCAGGTAGGAATAGTCAGGCTTGTCATCAAAGCGCAAGGAACGGCAGAAATTCAGGTACGTGGCAAATTCAGCTGTAAAACAAGAAACTCCGCTGATGAGCCATTACTGACTGTGACCCAGACTAGGGTCTACTAACATCCATTTACCTCCTGTACCTCCACATGCAAGGTATGAAACAAGAAATCTGAAATACCAAAATTCCACAACAAGGGGCTGGGAATGCAGCTCAGTGGCACAGAGAGCAATTGCCTAGCATACAAATAGCTTTAGGGTTCAAGGCCACAAAAAAAGCACTGCAGGGCCGGTGAGATGGCTCAGCAGCTTAAGTGCCTGCCCAGCAAGCGTGAGATCCTGAGTTCGACTCCCGGAACCCACATAAAGGAAAAAAGAGTCGGTGATATCGCTCAGCGGCACGGGCGCCTGCTGGCACGTGAGGTCCTGAGGTCAACCCCTGGTACCCACACACACACACACAAAAAAAAAACACTGCAAAAGAAGGGTGGCGAGAGCCCAAAACACTGATATCACAAAGCAAAGGTTTTTTTGTTTTGGTAGTGCCGAGGCTTGACTTAAGACCACTTTACCATTCAGCTACATCCACAGCCCTCTTTTTTAAAATTTTGAGACAAGGTTTCACTAAGTTGTCCAGGTTGTCTCAGCCTCCCAAGTAGCTGGGATTACAGGCAGGTGCCATCACATCCAGCACAATTTAATGTTCCCTAGGGTACTTATCCCAGGGTCCATCCCACAGCACCCAGGAATACTCCTTGGGTTATGGCTTTGGAGGTGGCAGTCAGTTCCAACAAAGAGCGGGTATGAATGCCAGCATCTTTTCCCTCCCTAACTGGGCAGGCAGCTCCAGGGTTCATTGTGCCTCACTCTCACCTCTCCTGGGCGTCACTGATCACCTCCAGAGAGGGGCTCTGGGGAATGTGTCAGAAAGAACAGAGGGCAGACTGTCCCCCCTCCATACACACAGGTGCCCCTGTCCTGCCACCCTTCTTGTAGAAGGTGAGTCATCTTGTGACAAAAAACCAGGCTGAGCATCTCCGTCCAGAGGACAGCTCACACAGGGGGAGCTGGGCGGGCAGCGAGGGGACTCACAGGGATAGCCTTTGCACAGCACTTCAATGGGAGTGGACATTTTCTTCTCACTGATCCTCTCGTACTTTTGCCTCTTGGTGGCAGCCTTCAGCCCCTGCCAGGGGAGAGAGCCCAGGTTGAAGTACATCAGCACGTACCCCAGAGACTCCAAATCGTCTCTTCGAGATTGTTCTGGAAAGAAAAGGGAAATGCATGAAGGATGGTGTATGTGTGCACGGATAAAAGCAAAAGACCCAGCAAACACGATGATGGAATAAACAGACCACTACTTCACCAGCTGTCCTTCCTGTCTATGGAGGAAATCCCCAAACACCCTGACCGAGCAACATCAATGTCTTGGATGACTGCTGGAGAAGCCAGCCTCGCCTGCCCTGCCACACCTGGCACAGCAGTCGCTGAAGCCAGCCTGTCTGCCACAAAGGTGGGACGACAGCCTCCAGACTCATGGGCCTAAGCAACATGCATGCTGACAACCCTAAGGCCACTGAGAGGCTGGCCTTTCCCCAAGCTAAGGGACAGACATGGCCAAAGGCACCCCAGGTCAGCAACCACACCCCCAAGGCTCACCGATTCCGAGGTGCGTGTTGATGGAGGCATACCGCGCCGTGCCTGTGAGGTTCTTATTCTCTCGATAGGGGATGTGCTGGTGGGTCCTTGCATCCCGGTACTTCTTGGCCAGCCCAAAGTCGATGATATAGACCAGGTTGCCCTTCTTCCCCAGCCCCATGAGGAAGTTATCTGGCTTCACATCTCGATGGATGAAGTTCTTTGAATGAATGTATTCAATACGACTAATCTACAAACAGAAAAGCAATGGCAAGAAATTCAACCCCGGAGCAGCACTTGGTTGAACAAATCCCTGCCCTCTCTGTGCAGCAACAGGCGCAGTAACAGAAACAGCAACTGAGTAACTTGTCCCACCAGGTCAACGAGTGTGCGCCAAGCACCTGTGCTGCCGGGCGCTTGGAGAGGGGTGCTTACCATCTGGTCAGCAAGCAGCAAAACAGTCTTGAGACTGAACTTCCTTGAGCAGAAGTTGAAGAGGTCTTCCAGGCTCGGGCCCAGGAGCTCCATCACCATGACGTTGTAGTCCCCTTCGGCTCCACACCATCTGATGGTGGGGATGCCCACTGGACAAGAAACCAAACAGAGCATTTCAGCCCAGGCTACTTCATCGGCTCACCTCTACCCAGCGCAGCACAGGCAAGTGGAGTAGGATGAGATCACGGGGGTCCAAAGACCCCAGCGATGCCTCCTCAAGGGCCCACAGCTAGGATTAGGCCACACACATTAACAGATAACCCGGAGCAGACTCTGAGGAGGGTGTCAAGCAAGTAGTAGTGGGGAGTGACAGGATCTGAGCTAACTTCACAACACAGGAAAGAGAAGGCATGTGGATAAGATAGCCGCTCAGCTTTGCCAGGAGGGCCAGGCAAAGACCAAAGCTCTACTGGAGAGAGAGAACCAAACTGTGAGGCTGAAAACAGAAAAGACAGCAGCTATCATGGTTTGGGTAGGAGAGCAAAAAATACTCTTTAAGCATTCTGATGTTGTTAAAGAAATAAGCAAAAGCAGTGAAATTTACACAGTAACCCAGGTACTATGGCTTGCATCTATCTAGATGTCCCCCCAAAGCCTCATACACTCATAGGTGGGGAGTTTCAAATGTGGCTGGATTAGAGTGTGTGAATGTGGATTAACGGCGTTCTAATTAATGGAAGCCCCTCCCCAGGTGTGGGTGGCACCAATCAGTCAGATTGTATCCTGGATGGAATGTAAAGGGACAGAAAGAGGGCAGCCTTTTGCCTGCCAAACCATGAACCGTTTCTCCTCTGCGATGCCCCCTGCCGTGCCACCCTGCTTTGGAACCAGCCAACTATGAATTGAAACCTCTACAAACTGTAAGCCAGAATAAACCTTTCCTCCTTTAAACTTGTGGGTGCCAGGTATTTTGTCCCAGCAATGAGAAAACTAAGACAACACACTTCAAACAGACTACATCAGTGGAAGTAAGAATAAAGACAGGATAAATTTAATAGATATTGTAAAATGGGAAGAAACTGTTCAAAAGGAAAGAGAAACCGGGATGGGGGAATGGAGAAAAAAAGGGAAAAGCAAAAACAAACAAACAAACAAACAAACAAATATATATATGAAAGATAGTTAAGATAGATATACTACTAATTTCTTTTTTTTCTTTTAATTTTTTTTTTGGGGGGGTACTGGGAATTGAACTCAGGGCCTTGCACTTGGCAGGCAGGCACTTGTGCTATTGAGCTATATCCCCAGCCCCTAATTTCTCTTAGTTCATTGAAAAGAAAGGTTTGTGCTAATATTGTTTGGATCATTGAATGCCAATATCTTGTACCCTGAGTAACTAATTTAAAGATAACAATACGCAATGTATTAACTATTGTTACCCTCCTATTTTGTTGTTTTGAAATTTTATTCTATTTTTTTCTCTTAAAAAAAAAAAGGATAAATTTAAAAGAAAGGAGCATATGAGCTAGAACCTCAAATGAGGGAATAAATTTAAAGATGCCTTTGAGATATCAGATCTGAAGACACAAAACAATTTAACAACCCAACTTTTGAAAAAAACAGGCAAAACACCAGGCATTTCACTAACAAATCCATATGAACAGGCAACAGTCACAAAGAGATGCTCCGGGAGACCGTGCGCCAGAAGAGCAGTTCAAGAGCATGCACCGCAGCCTCCCTCAGGAGCCAAGCTCCAGTACTGCGTGAGTGGACCAGCTGCCTGCATCGCCCCAGGGGACGCCGCCCTGATGAGCTCCCACCCACTAGACCAGTGATGCGGATCTTTCAGAGATGAGAGCCGGGACTGCAACCCCAAACCCACTAATTTATCGCCAAGCGTCAACACTGCAATTAAACCTGAATACTGTGGTTTTAGTTTAGGAAAAATAACTCGTACGTTAACATCTTCTGTCTTAAAAGAAAACACACGTGGCATAGGTTCACCACCACTGCATCAGACCCCCGCACACGAGTTCCACACCTCTGGGAGTGAGCTGAAGGCCTCCGTCCTTCCACAATGAGACACTTTAGCTTTTAGTTCAGCCTTACAGTGAGTTTTAATGTCAACAAGGGAATCCTCTCATTAAAAATTGTCATATTATCTGAAACTAGTATTTTGCATTTTACTTGAGAATACACGGAACAAATGTGTAAGCTGTAGAGTATAATGTAATGGAGACCTGGAACCCACAATGGACACTCCGAAGAGTACCACCCGTGTCCCTGCCTTGCCTCACCAGGTAACCTCACCACCCAGACCTGTCTACCATCCCTGCCTGGAGGACAGGTGTGCGTGCTGTAGTCCACCCCATCCACAGCCTAACCTGTCGTCTGCACGGTTTGGGTTTGCTTTACAATGGCACCACCAAGCACAGTCTCACGCACATCTAGTATGAATATTCTTACACATGCAATTCTTTTTCTCTTTTTCTTCAGCTACATACCTGAAACAGTTTCTGAGCTGCAGAATATGAATTATTCAGCTACAAAAGATACATAAGATAAAGTCAAACTGTGTTCCAAGATGGACAAAAGGACAAGGCGGCCAGTGGCAGCACTTGCTGACACTGAGCAGCACTGGCCTCAGCCTACGTCCCTCTACATGTAAACTGAGGCCACACCTGTTTTGTCTCTGAAATGCCTATGCATGTTCTTTCGCCAATTTTAAGAGTAGGAAAATTCATTGGAGAAAAGGAATGGGGCACAGGAATGGGGAATAGGAATAGCTCCTGAGAGACAGGAGGGGTCCCAAATGGTTTGCCCTCTTTTGCCAATTTTTTGTCAGGGTATCCTTTTCCTATTTACAGTAGCTCTTTATAAATTTCGGGTACTGAATGATGGTTGGTTTTATGATAGGCAAACATCTTAGTATCTTGTATTAAGAAATCCTTTCTAACCTTGGAGTCAGAAAGAAGAGCATTTTCCTGTAAAAGCGTAGAAGTCACTTTTACTTCCAATAGAGACAGAGTGACAGGGACCCAATCTACCCTCACACTTGAAATTACAAAGGAAAAACAAACAAACAAAAAAACACATGAAAGGCTGCTCCCCAGTCCTGACAATGGGGATCACACTGAGGGCCTTACTCATGTTAGGCACATGTCCTACAACGGAGCTGCATCCCCAGTACCCCTAAAAAAAATTTTTTTTGGTAGTGTTCAGGATTGAACCTAGGGCCTTCACACTCAAATACATCCCCAGCCCTCTTATTTTTTGAGACAGGGTTTTGCTAAGTTGCCCAAGGCTGGGGCTTAAACTTGCAATCCTCCTGCCTCAGCCTTCTGAGTAGCTGGGACCACAGGTGTTCATCATAATGCTCAGCTTTGGAGTGACGGTTTCTAAGGCACTGGACCACAGGCAGAGAACACTGATGCCTGAGAGCTGAGCCCCTCCCTAATGCCCTGGCTCATGCCTGAGTGTCATCATAAACACGAGAACCAAACGGACCAATGTAACTTGACTTCCTCCTAGAACACAGCTGAGGAAGGAGCTGATACAAACCCCACACACAGGAGCATAAGATTCTCAATGCCCGGTAGCCAGTGGTTACAAGGCATGCAAAGGAACTGTGATTTCAGTGAGAAATCAATCAATCAAAATTGACTCAGATGTTAGAATGGAAGAGGAGGGTACTAAAAATTCTAACAGCCAGTGGTGGTGCACGTTGAGGCAGGAGGGCCACTGTGAGATCAAGGCCAGCCTGGGCTCCATAGTAAGTTCAAGGCCAGCCTGAATTACAGTGAGACCCTGTCTCAAAAAAAAACCACAAAAAACTAAAAAATTATAATAATGTGTAAGAGCATCCAATGTCATGAAAGTTAAGGAATGGGACATATAAAAGAAGAGAAGGGGAAGGGGGACAAACTAGAGCAAATGAACCCATAGACTCAGCTCCGTGAAGCACGAAACCATGAAGGAACTCACTGGCACAGTACAGCCAGGCTGCCCCGCCTGTGGGTGCAGCTCCATCTCCAGCAGCCCCGATGGGTGCGGTGAAGAGGCACAGTGCTAGGTAGAGTCTGGACGTGCGGCAAGGCAGCAAGGGCACGGGGAGCAACTGCCTCTCGGCTGCCACCTTCCCAGCAGTGTTTCTTTCCACATGTACGAGCAGAACTGCACACTCACCAACTCCCCCACTCCAGTGTGTCACAATGCATTCCTGTCATCACTCATCCTGAAGTCTCAACTGTCCAAAGCTGGCCAACAGATGTGTCTCCGAGGTTGGCCTGTACCCGACAGGGGCCTGCGTTCTGGGGGCACCTCTTTCTTTCCAGCCACATGTTCCAGAAATTCCTGCCCCAGTCCTGGGACTGGCCACTTCTCCAAGCAGCCTCTCGGCAGGGACAGCTACTCGGACACCACACAAGGGCCTGGCAGGTCGCCGCTCCTAGGCCTTGCGTGCAGAACCACCCAGCTTTTAACCCAGACAACTCTGTGCAGGGTTGGTATTTGCAGGGCAAGTGTCCCTGTCCTTTGGGAGCGTGGCAATAACTCTTGGCCTCGCAGTCTGCGGTGAAGACACCAGTGCCCACTGCACAGGGACGCTGCGGAGGGACGACAGCGTGTTTCCTGAAGGCCTTCTCCACCCCTACGCAGCGGTGACCACCGAGTGCAGCAGCTCTCACCAGGCGCTATCACGCCACACCTCCAGCGGTCCTAGATGAGTACTGTGCTACAAGCTCTGAGGAATGGGTCGTAGCCACTTGGTCCTGCACTTTCTCCTCCAGTGCAGCCTGAGGCAACCAACACAAGCAGATGAGAACCGCCAGCATCAGAGGTGCTTACCGTTGCTTTCAGAAGATAACAAAACAGTCCACGTTCACCTACACATGGGAGACACTGCACAAGCCCGGACAGCAGCAAAACCTGGTGGTTTCCAGGCAAAGCAGACTCCCTGGTCCTGCATCTGCCAGCCCCCAATTTGGTCTTGGTTCAAATGCGTTCAACAAGCACTGCCAGAATTACATATCCTGGACACAAAGTGTTTTCCAAACCAGAGACCTTCAGGGTATCTGCAATGTATGTAGTGGGAGTAAAACCAAGACCATGCCTGGGAAATGGCATTCAAAGGCCCAGGCAGGAGAAAGTCCACTTCTGGGATCCTACCTGGATCCTAGGATCCTGGAGAAGAGATATTGGCAAGAACAAGGGAGCAAGCAATGCTTCCATTCTACATTAGAGGTCCAAAAGATGGAGCAGTGCTTCCTGCCAGGGGCACACACTACCTGAGGACATTTCTGATTGTCACAACTGAGGGACAGCAGGCACCTACCAGGCTGCATGACACCCTGCAGCACAGAGCAAGCAGCAGCAGGGCCGGGGCTGAGCCCTGTTCCACACCGAATGAACTCCTGTCCAGCCAGGGCCAGAATGTTTCACCAGACCTATCCCAGGCGCTTACAGGACTGTTTCTCTTCCTATTCCCCACAGGCACCCCAGCTTGCCAGTCTTCAAAGAGATGGTGCTCCTTAACATGTTTAAGCTTGTAAGTTTTTTTTTTTTTTTTTTGGGTGGGTACCGAGGGTCGACCACAGGACCTCGCGCGCCAGCAGGCGCCCGTGCCGCTGAGCGATATCACCGGCCCCTTTTTCGTATGTGGGATCCGGGAGTCGAACTCGGGCCCTCGCGCTTGCCAGGCAGGCACTTACGCTGCTGAGCCATCTCACTGGCCCAGCTTGTAGGTTTTTAAGTCACTCCCGGCAAAGGTAAATCCTACCTTATCTCATTCTATTCTGTTGGAAACTTAAAGCTATGCAGATACTCCCTACTGCCCCCGGAAAGCTCCTCCTTCCAAAAGCCACCACCGCTCTCTAAGAGGGACCTGTCTGTGCTCCTCTAGGATGCTATCTGCTGCAAGGATACTTTGTTAGAGGAATGTTATTTCTAACAGTAGCACAGTAGGCACAGGTTAGCTTTCGTTGAGGGTAGACTTCAAAAGTCAAACCAACAGCTCCCTTTTCCTACTGCGTGAGGGCCAATGACAGCAGTGCAGAGCGGGAGGGACTCCTGACAGAGGGGTCTGCACAGAGCGGGGACATGGCATCCTTCAGACACCAACCCTGTTCCTAGGCGCGTGCCACATTCACTGAGGCCGGACCTTACGAAGGACTCCATGTTCAGCTCCCCGTCCCTCAGTGTTGCAACATCTCATGACTCTGAAATTCCCACGTCAAACCCCCCCCCCGCTCCATCAGCCAAGCTATCTTACATCTCAGAGAATTCTAAAAGAGAAACTCTGCTTCTGTGTCTGGCCCCTGACTGGCCTCCAAGGCCCCAAGGCCAGGTTTCACAGAATTCCAACAGTGACTTTGCTAAAAGGGGTCATAGAAGTCACCATGTTCAGAAGTATTGTTTTATCCCAGAGACAACTGGACTGAGAGAGGAGTCTGAAGGGACTACCCCGAAGTTGTAGGCAAAGTATGTGACCCCGCAGGGCCACATTCAGAAAGGCCCCACAGGGTGACACACAGCATCCACTGGTGGGATACGCTGTCAGCGATAGCTGTATCAATAGCTGTTATCGATAATTTGTGGCTATTAACTAATGGGAAGCTAAGTAAAGTAGTATTTGTACAGAAAGCCTAAAATCATGCTTTTGTTGGACAAAGGCTTCTGTACCTAAGTCAGTCTCTGAATAAAAGATAAAACTGGTCCTAGGTGTGGGCCAGTATCTTCCCCTAAGGCAAATTACATTCTGTGACTCGTGACACACTTCAACAGGTAAAGGACATACCTCCTCCCTGCATCATTTTGTAGATTTTGCTCTCGATGTGAAGCTGAGGGTGTTTGGTCTTGACACATTCAAGCTTGATGGCAACTTCTTCTCCTGCAGCAATGTCCGTGCCTTGGCAAAGAATGAAGACCACAAACATTAATTATCTGGTACGGATCACACAGCCCAACATTACAGGTCACTGCAGAAATGATGAACACTGCCTGAATTTTCTAAGCTGGACCAAATAATAGATGCTCTCTACTTTCTGAGATAGTACCATCGCATGACAGTCTGTGGAAAACCGCCCTATGTGGACAGTATAGGAAAGTTTATCTGGTATCCCATCATCCACTTCCACCTGTACGTACTCCGGTTAGTCACCAGAGTAGCAGGGCCTGTCCTTTCTGGTCTGAACTTTCCTATCAGCCCTGTGAGCTGGGCTCCACAGTCACGCACCAAAGGGATACCGTGAGAGTTCCAGGGCGTTCTCCATGCTGCCTTGATAGGCCCTTAGGATGTGCCCAAGTCTCCCTCTACAAGGAGGGCTGTGTTTTCATCACCCTCCCGCCCAGCCTCAGCCCAGCCAGGCAAAGCATCCACCAGTACACAACTCTCAACAGCTGGGCAGTTCTCAAGTGGATTCAGTTTCTACACAGCCATAGGAGCCATCTTGGCCAAAGGACTACAAAGACCTTCAACCAGGCCAAGGGATGCCCCTTTCCCTTCCTGAAGACACTAGATTAGAAGAATGGCCTCTCTTCCCAAGCTCCAGTGGCACCACCTATAAAACACACACTGGGGATACACTTGTTAGTTTGTGGCTAATACAGTAACGACCACCCTATAAGTTTGGAGGCAAGATTACACAAAAATCTGTAGTTTTGGGATGGTGAGATAGCTCAATGGCGTAAGTGCCTGCCCGGCAAGCGCAAGGTCCTGAGTTCGACTCCCGGAACCCACATAAAGAAAAAAAGGGCCGGTGATATCGCTCAGCGGCACAAGCACTTGCTGGCAAGCATGAGGTCCTGAGGTCGACTCCTGGTACCCACATTAAAAAAAAAAAAAAAAAAATCTGTAATTTTTATGTGAAAATGCTGTATATCTGCTTTTCTCAGTAAGGACCTGCAGACCCAACAAACACCTCTCCTCTAGGATCACACATCTAGGTTCCTGAGTCCTTGTCTGACCCAAAGCCCTGCCTGGACCCACCCCCCTTCACCACAGAATGTATCCAAACTTCTGACAATAGAAACTAAGTCTCATGCCCTTATGGCTTGTGTCTAGATGTCCCTCTAAACCTTCACGTGGTCATAGATGGGGCTTTTTCAAAGGTGGCTGAATCTAGAGTGTGTGACTGATTCATGGTGCAATGTTAAGTAAGGCTGCTAGGATTGAGGGTGGGTGATGACTGTATCAGTCCACTGATGGATTTGGCACCACCCTAATCACAGTAGTCTAGATAGAATATAAAAGGGGCAGAAAAAAACTGCTAAGGTCCCTTCCTTGCTTTCTTTGCTACCTTCTGCCCACCATGAACTATTTCTCCTCTGTGATTCCTGTCTGCCACGCCACCCTGCCTTGGAGCCAGCTGATTCTGGGCTGAAACCTCTACTGTGAGCTAAATAAACCTTTCCTCCCTTAACTTATGAGTGTTGGGTATTTTGTATCAGCAATGAGATAAGTGACTAACACACACACTTAGCCCTTCTCTCCCCTCACAGAGTCCTTCTATGTAAAAAACACTCTTGTCCTTCCCAAGAGTATGGTTATTTGCCAAGGAATTAGGCAGGCTCCCACTGCCTGACAGACTAGGGGGTGGAGGGGGCTGGCTAGCCAGTCCTTGGCAACTCAGTTTCTTGTCAACTGAGATGGGAGGGGTTGCCATCCATCTCACAGGGAGCTGAGGAGATGAAAGAGTTCACAGCTACCAGCACTTTGAGTCCCAGGTGAAAGGCAGAGCAAGGCCAAGCAAGTACCAGGACAGCCTGACTTCTGCCATCATGCAGAGAACACCCCACAGAGGAGTCCTTTCAGCCTACCGAGACAGCTGCACCAGAAGCACCACTCTCAACAAGCCCTGGGCCCACAGCTCATTGCCAGTACTGCAGATTTGTAGGAATAACTGCATTTCACCACTGCTAGTGACCATTTAAGAACTCTGACTCTTTAGGAAGGAAGGAAGGAAGGAAGGATGGAAGGAAGGAAGGACGGAAGGAAGGAAGGAAGGAAAGACAGATAGACAGGAAGAAACAGACAGAAGGAGAAAGGAAGAAAGGAAAGAAAGAAGGAAGGAAGGAAGATGGGGGAAGGGAGAAAGGATAAGAGAGCCTTGCGGTAGTGCACGCCTGCAATCCCAGCACTCCCTATAATCCCAGCACTCACCTGTAATCTTAGGATTTGCCTGTAACCCCAGCTCTCAGGAGGCTGAGGCAGGAGGATTGCTGCGCATTCAAGGCCAGCCTGGGCTACACAGCGAGTTTGAGCCCAGCCTGAACTGCAGAGTGAGACCCTGTCTCAAAAAAAAAAAAAAAAAAAAAAAACGAAGAAAGAAAGGCAGGCAGGCAGGCAGGCAGGCAATACATCTTTTCCTTCTTGCCTATGATTGGGACAGTCTACCCAATTACAAGAGAAATGACTTCATCTAAAATGTACTGTGCAGATGAAAAATGACCTCCGAGTTCCTCTAAGGACCTCGCCAGCAGGGAGGGACAATGACTCATCTCACTGGTTACATCAGCAACTCCCTGCACCCCGAAGCTGCACTACCCCTGGGGCAACACCATCACCTTCACTAGCTGGTAGGTCCACAGTGACAGGACAGCCTTGGGCCAGTGAGTCTACAGGACCAGGATCTTCAGGAAGGCCAAAGACACCTCTAGCTGCACTATGCTGTTGCTGATAAAGTTCACGTGGGACAGTCACCCCTGCAAAACCGACAGCCTTGGGGAGAAATGACCATTGGCAACTCTGCAACACAATATGAATTGCATTTTATCGTGGAGGAAAGGCTGTGTGCTACCAGCAACAGAGCCAGTGCTCCTGCTGGACCGCTGATGACCAGCTGCGGAGGAGCAGCTGGACACGGGCTCTGCACACACGTGAGGACAGCACATACTCTGGGTCTCCTCCAGGACTTCGGCACCTACTGGGTAGAAGGACCAAGCAACAGAATTCAAGTTCTATGCATCCCACTGTCTCAATGCCCTGCAGTCCTGCTCCCCTCCTGGGTTGGCAGCACCCCCCCACCCCCCATTAGCAATGCCGCTGAAAGTCCATGCCTTGTATTGCCACCACTATCCACAAGGGAGCAAATACAGGACCGGGAAGCACCAAGAACTCTGATGGTATTGCTACAACATGTTTGTTTTATAAAAGTTGTGGTCTGCAACAGATTAGAATTTATAAAAATAGGTTCTCAGCTGGGTGTAGTGGCACAAGCCCATAATCTCAGCACTGGGGAGGCTGAGGCAGGAGGATCACTGAGAGTTCGAGGCCAGCCTGCACTACATAATGAGACCCTGTCTCGAAAACAAAACAAAACAAAAAAATAGGTTCTTTACCACAGGTAAGTCTGAGGAGAACTACTAGAAGTGACACAAATACCTGTATGAAAGATTCCATAAAACTCTAGGTTCCTGATTCAGAACGAGTCAAAACCAGGTGTCAGGGGGAGTCCATTCAGGTTGTCGGACTATGCCAAGGACACTCACCACGCCAGACCTTCAGATCTTCTGCGCAGCTCAACAACCCTGGTCTGGTCCAGGACAGGCTCACTTACGAGGCACAGATGTCGGTTTGTGTTTGGATACAGGGCAATGCTAGTCCCAGGAAGCCAAAATGATGGCCCTCAAACTGAGCACACGAAAGCAGTTGAATTATCTGACCCTAACCCAGAGCATGGTCTTGTCCTGGGACAGGAAGGGGACTCTGAACTACCAAGCTGGAAACTGGTGATTCCCACTAAGGACTGTCAACGGAGAAAGAGGGAGCCGCCTCAGAACAGCAGGGCAAAGTTCATATTTGAACTCTGTAGAGCAGCGCCATCAGACTTCTCATTAACAATATGCAAGTGGGCTGAGGACACGGCTCAGTGACAGCGTGCTTGCCTAGCACTGGCCAGGCTGGGGGGTCAATCCCGGCACAAGGAAAAAAAAGTAGGTGGGAGAGAACACTCAAGCAAAACCCAACCCCAAGGCAAGGGGGGAGGGCTCTGGAAGCTGCAGCGAGAGGAAGCACGCCCTCTGCTCTCCCAGCCAGCCAACACTCGGGGGCTCTGAGGTGTGCTAGACACCCTGCATGGCATTTCCACAGAAATCAGGGAAATGAGGAAAAACTCAACAAATCAGAAATAAAGAGCCTAAGGCTTGGCTCTCCAGACACTTGGGCACATTATGAAGCCCAAATGCACTGTCCATCCAGGTAAGGGTAGAGACGAGGCTCTGAGAAGCTGATGGAGTGCGGGGTGAAGGAGATACGCCTACAGCAGGCGAGAAGAAACCTTCTGCTAACTGCTCTCCGGCCCCACCGCTTGCTTCCAGAAGACAGAGACAAGAGCAGAGCCTAAACCCACACACTCTGCCATCTTGGCAACTTGTAGTCACTCGGCACACTGGCCAACGGAGCAGCGCTCGGCTTACACCGCCACCACCGGCAACCCGACCTCAGCCTGACCCTCCCCAAACAGCTCTTGCTCCCTCAGATTACCTTGTCACACTGTTGGGACACGTGGCCTACACGCCAAGAGCACTGGCTGTGTTTTCAAGTGTTACCAAGTTTATAAGTGGCACATTGCCAACAAAAGTAAAGGACTTCTGGTTTCCACTACCTCAAGAATCGTATCACCCACAGAGCAATGGGCTGACACAGGAAGAGGCACAGAGCTGGGAGGCTGCTTTAAACCTACGTGCAACACATCATATCCCGCCCGGGTGTGCTCCCCACAAGTGTGTGGGCTCTGGTGCCTTCCAGCCTGGTCCTGAGGAACCTTCCACCTCTGGCTGCTTAGACTGAGGACAGTGATCAGACTGTTCAGGTCCCAACAGCAGCCCAAGTCCAGTACGTATTTCTCAAACCCAGAAATTCCAAAAATAGCCCCATGATCCTGTACCTATTGAGGCACTGAAGGGGCAATTTGGGGAAGGATGCGAAGGAAAACCTGGCAGGGCACCCCACTGCGGCCCTTCCTCCTGTCAGGACAGCAGGCTCCAGGGAAGGCAGCCCAACACCAGGTGTAACCTTCTCAGTCCATAGGGTGCCACCAACGAACGAACGGAAGGACACTCTTCCCCTCCTCCCAGTTTCAAACACCTGGAAAAACAGAAAAGTCCCAGGTGGAAATCCAAACCCTCCCAAGTGCCAGGCTCAACACAAAACTGGGGAAGTGGAGTGCTTCTGAGAATTGTCAGAGTGGCAACAGGAAAGGTTTCAGTTTACACTCTCACTAGAATAGTAAGGCACAGGTTTTGAGAGGACCCAAATTCTCAACTCAGGTCTAACTGATGGCAGAAAATTACAGTATATTTGAGTCAACCCATCCCAGGGTCTTCAAGTCTTTGACCCTGGACCACAACCTTCCCCGGATCTGCCTTTCCAGCCTGGCTTACACAAGGTGACACAGCCATTTTAGGGTTCAGTTCCTTAGTGGGTGGCTTGAAAGGATGGCAACGTGGGCTAAGCCAGTGCCAATGGGAAAAGACTGCTGATACCCACCCCTGTGGAACTAAGTAGAAGCACATGCCAATAAACAGGGCATCTGGGCGCTTCAACCCGGGGACCCCAGAGCCACAGCAACCCCATTTTATTTTTTTATTTTTTTTGTGGGTACCGGGGGGTCGACCTCAGGACCTCGCGCGCCAGCAGGCGCCGGTGCCGCTGAGCGATATCACCGGCCCCTTTTTCATATGTGGGTTCCGGGAGTCGAACTCGGGCCCTCGCGCTTGCCGGGCAGGCGCTTAAGCCGCTGAGCCATCTCACCGGCCCAGCAATCCCATTTTAGAACAGACCTCTCTGCAAGAGTTCAGTCAACTGATCAAGTGCCCATAACGTGCACGGCAAGAGGTGAGGCCCAAAGGACACGACCCTGAATAAGCAGCACCCCCCCGAAGCCCGCACCCTCTATGAGAAGTGCTCACACCTCTGAACGATGTGCAGTGACCATCCCACAACCGGACCGTCAGGACCAACCTCCACAAAGCACAAAGATGTTTGGCAAGGTCTCAGAGAACAACAAGTTTCAAAATACCTACTTTTTGATGCCCATGGAGTGGCTAATGGAGTCACTTCAGTATAGCGCCAAGATCCTGAGGTTAAAACTTTTGCCAAAACCTATTGTTCTATAAATAAGCCAAACAGCTTCCATTTATCCAGCACTCTGACTCCCAAAACACTGCCGAGAAGGCATCTGGCTGACTACTGGGTTATAAATATTTAAAGAGTGAAACCCAAATGTCTCCCAAGCATATTTTACTCAGCAAGCCATTACAGCAGAAGTACAGGTTCAAATCCATCACAGGGCATGTGATAGGTTATCCTGTGGGTTAACCAGTCATCAGAAGTAGTTAAAAGCTACTCCCCGGAGCAGATTAGTCCTAACTTTGTCAGCCCTCCAGGTCCTGGAAGGGAGGAGGTGGGAAGCCAGGCCCTAGGCATCGCGGGACTCCCCTCCCTGACAGGTGTGGCAGCCAAACAAAGACTGAGCTAGGTCATTCCACGACAGAACGTATTTAACCCTAAACTCAGGCCACGGTCTCTGCACAACACAGCGCTGCCAGGCTGCAAGTTCTGGGGAATAACTCATGCAACATACACAACTAAATTTACTCTAAAATTCCCAACTAACTGGCTTAAATCAATCCTTTATTACACTGTGTATCCTGTCACTGCAAATCTAATACAACCCAGGACATTTCAACCCTAAGTATTTTTCAAGTTTACTTTGAGCATTTTAATACCACAGTTCGTGAGTCCTTCCCACTTCCCGTCCTCCCAATTTTGTCAAAATTTCAACATTGACTTTGTCTGCATTCATCTAAATTTAATTCTTGTTTGTATTCAACTGGGATGCTCAAAACGTACTCAATGACAACTCCAAGGCCAAAGGGCTCCGGACAGACAGACCAGGGCCAGCCACAGTTCCTAGCTCAAAGGGGACATTTTCGGTCTCTCTGTTCAGGCCAAGGAAGACACCCGAGGGAAGCATCAGGCCGCTCTAGGGGTCAGCTAACTAGAGCTGCCATTGTCGGAAAGGGCAGAGCAGCCGGTCACGAGGAGCCCTCAGGACGCAGCCCAGCGTTTCCCCGTTTCTGACCGGGACGCTCCCCACCTTCACACTGCATTCAGATTGTTTTGACATTTTCCCCCACGTGTGTAAGACGCAGGGTCAGCGGGGGCAGGGGGCAGGCAGTGCCAGACCCTTCGCAGAGAGCAGCATGGCCTTTGTTTACCGCGGTGACCTCAGGCTGGGGAGGAAGCCGACGCCAGGCCCCGAGGCCCAGGCCCTCCCCTCCCCCAGGGCCCGCAGCCCCCAGGCCACTGCCCCACTCCACCGGGCCCCTGCCCCTCTACCCCAGGTCCTCCCCTCGCCAGGCCCGCCGCCCCACTGCACCCCGACCATCTCCGGGGCCCGCAGACCCCCAAACCCCGCCGCGCTCCCCGAGCGGCCGTTGCCGGCAGCCCGGGCTCCAGGGCCCCAAGCGCGGCCCCGCGACGCCCCCACCCCGGAGTCCGCCTGGCCTCACCAAGATAGATGTCGCCGAAGGAGCCGCTGCCGATCTTGCGGCCCAGCCGGTATCTGTTCCCGACCCTCAGCTCCATGGCGGCGCGCCGCTCGCTGCTGCCCGCACGGCCGCTTCCTGGGTCTGCGCTCCGGGAGGCGGCGCCGCTTCTGCCGCGACTGCGGGTCCGGTCCGGCTCCGCCCCCCTCACGGCCCCGCTTTCACCATCGCTTTCAGGCCTCCCCGCCGCTCCCAGCGCCTCAATACGGGACGGATGGGACAGTCCGAGCGCCGCCGCCGCTGCTCCAGCCCCTGCCGACCCCGCTTGCCCTCTCCCCGCCGCGGATGGACTCGGATCTTCCGGGCCTAAATCCCCCTTCTGCTGTCTAAAGGAGCCGCCGCCATCGCGCTGTGACGTCACTTCCCCTAGCAACCCGACGGGGCGGGGCCGCGGCGCTCGAAGGCGGGGCCTGGCGCTCCGGCCACTTCCGGGCAGGCGCCCGCCCGTCAGTCCAGTCCGAGAGAGCAGAGTCCCAGCTGTTCCCGGCCTGGGACCTCCAGCCGTCCGGCCCCTTCCCGCGTGCGGGCTCCCAGTGGTCAGGCTGGGGCTTCGTATCTACCCCCGTAGTGGTTGAGCAAGCCCACTGTTCTCGGCAGACCTGGGAAAGGTGCCCGGCGGCGCCCTGTGCAAGAGGACAGGAGCGTCCCCCGCACTGGAGCTGCCAGTTCCGAGCGCGAAGCTGCAGCCGTCTGCAGCTTGCGGCCTTCTCACAGGGCTGTGTTGAAGGCGGGGAGTGCAGAGGGTGAGGCCTGGATGCTGCCTTCCTCCAGTGCCATCGGCCTGGAGACCAAGTCTCCATCATTACCTAGTCCTTGTTGGAGCTGTGCTTTCTTCCTCGCAGAGCAAACAAGCATGAAGTTCAGTCTGTCAGCCCGCTCAAAGCCGGGGAGCATTCCGGAGACGCCCTCACGGCGGGTACCCGGGAACCGGGAACCGAGAGGGACGCCCTCCCCAGTCCTCCCCGCCCATGCAAGAAAGGAGTAACCATTGCAGTGCAGTGCGTCACCTGGACATCGAGGGTGCATTTGCCGGTCACAGGGTACAGGTCACAGTGTGCGGCCCGGGACCGCCCACGGGGCTTGTGGACCAGGAAAACAGGCAAGCAAAGCGGCCTGTGAGTGTCCTGCTGGGCACACGGGGCTGGGCTCTCCACTTTAAAAGTTCTCACCTCCTGTCCAGCTGCAGCCCCTGCCCCAGACAGCTGGCAGTCCGGCTGGGGAGACAGGCAGCAATTCCCGAGCATTCGACCTATGGTCAGTGAATGGTGGGCAGTGAGGAACTGCCCAACACTTTAACTTTACAGGAACCAAAGGGGGATTTTTGCCAAACTAGTAAAAATAACCTTGTTGGCAGAACAGCTTTTCTGTTAATGAACATTGCCCTGCTCCACTGCCAGACTGGAACCTGAAGGGGCATGACACCCACTCCCTGGAAATAGCTGGACCAGCCTCCTCCTTAGCAGCGGCTATTCTTGGGCCAGTACCCTGCTCTCAGGCCCAGCTTCTACTACCTGTCTCCCTGCCTGTTCCCTTAATAGGTCAGGAAAACCAGCCAACACAGAGACCAAAGTCCTTGCTTCTCTTTCCCTCCATGGCCTGGAAAGAATCAGTGCTGCTTTTTCTTCTCCCTCCCAGTACTGGGGATTCAATCCAGAGAATACTGAGCTCACAGGGTCTCACTAAATTGTCAAGGCTGGCCTTGAACTTGCTACCCTCCTGCCTCAGCCTCTTGAGTAGCTGGGATGCAGGGCATGCTGTCACCTGTGAGTCCTGGTCTACATAGCGAGACCCTGTCTGAAAATCAACAACAACAACAACAACAAAAACCATACTGAGTAGCTGGGGTTACAGGGGTGCCCAGCTAATGCTGTCTTTTTTGAGGGCCACTCACTCATCAGGGGCCTGAACTGGGATTCTCGACCCCATTATCCCAGCACCATGCTGCAGGTGTCTTGCCCCAGAGCCACAGCAGTCCGCATTGTGTCCTCAGTTTCCCATTTCTGAAGCACACTTTTGGCTCCAGGGCTTGCAGAGGCTGTGCTCGTGACAGCTACTCCCCACTGCTTCTACAGTGAGGTGTCGAGCCCTCTCTGCTCATTTGCCACCCTCTGCCTCTGTTCTGATCACCAGCAGCAGAATGCTGGTGCCCCCAGGCCCTCCTGGCACAGTGATTATGCCAGTGAAGGCCCGTGCAGGTGCCGGCAGACGTGACAGCTCTGCTGGGCACAGTCTTGTGAACCTCTCAGCTCACACTGAACCTAGGTGACCCTCACCCCTGCACCTGGTGCATCAGCCGCAAACACTGGCTTTGTGCATGACTCACGTGGGCGGATCCCCAGGGCAAGGTGGGTCCTGAGGCCAAGCCACGCCCAAGCAAGAGGGTGAGACCCAGGCTCTGCCTTCAGAGCTGCCCCACCTCCAGGCATGGACCTCCCAGCAGGACCCAGCAAGGTGCAGGCTTGGGCCTCCCCTCCCTCAAGACTCACCCAGGACTCCCCAAGTGTGTTCTGGGCGGGGACAGGGTGGGGTGGGTGGGGCGGGGGTGGGGCAGGAGGCCCCTCTATGCTTAACCCCAAACTGCAGTGGAAACCAAGTCTCTTAATACCACCACTGCTGGGGCTGGGCGTGGAGGCCTTCCTGGCTGTCCCCGTCTCTCTGCCTGGCAGGACTTAGGGACACAGGTTTGTTCATGATTGTCTTACTTTTCTTGTTGCTGAGACAAAATACCCAACACCCGAAGTGAAAGGGGGAAAAGTTTACTTAGCTCACAGTTTGCAAAAGTTTCAGTCCATAATCGGTGGCACATGACAGAGGGGCAACAGTTCATGGCGGCGGAAGACAGCAAAAGCAACAGGCGAGATAGGAAGACAAATTTCTTTCTGTCCCTTATATTGTATCCAGTCTATGGGGATTAGGGCGGTGCCAGTCCAATCAGTGGACTGATCCAGCCATCACCCACCCTTAATCCCAGCACCCTTAATCCCAGCATTGCACCACCAGTCAGTCACGCGCTCTAGCTTCAGCTACCTCTGAAAAAGCCCACCTAAAACTGCATGAGGCTTTGGGGGGACAGCCAGACCCAAACCATAGCGATGATCCTCCTGTGCACAGCTTCACTGGAGTCAGATCCTACATCCGGATGACAAACGGGAAAGTGGACACCCAGCCTGGCCAACATCCCATGCTCTTTAGGGAGGCAGACTGCAAGAGAGGCAAACTGCCAGGCATAGTGGCACACACCTGTAATCCCAGCACTTGGAAGGCTGAGGCAGGAGGATCTCACAAGTTCCAGTCCAGCCTACACAACTCAGTGACTTAGCAAGACCCTCTCTCGAAAGAAAAACCAAACAAACAAAAAAAGAATTGAGGTTGTAGTTCAGTGTGAAGGCTGTGGGTTAAATCCCCAGGTACCACACATACACATAAAAAAGTGCAACTCAGGGTTCCTTTGCAGATTCACAAAGGCGTGAACCATGCTGCAGCCAATTTTACATCTTATCACCCCCGAACAGAAGCCAGCATCCAACAGCCCGTGCCTCTCCCCCCAGGAGCGAAGGAAGCAATGGTTCCCTCACTGGTGTGGCCAACGTCTGGCTTCAGCCCTCAGAGCTTTGTGCTTCCTGTTGCCCCCAGGCCCCTGTCGCCTGCAGGAGCGCGGGAATGCTGACACTACGGGTTCCTTGAGTGTTATGCTTGGGATCTAAAATGCTCCCCGCAGGCTCATTGTGCTGATGCCTGATGGGCTTTGGGGCTTTGGGGAAATGACTGGGTCGAGAAGCCCCAGACCTCATCAAGGGGATGAGTCCATCTCTGAATGGGCCCTTAGGACGTAGGGCCCAGCTGGAGGAAGGAGGTAACTGGGATCCGCCTTTGCAGGGCGCATCTTCTCGCCGCCCCCCCCCCCCGTGGCTCTCTTGCTCTGCTTCCAGGCTGCCATGAGGTGAGCAGTTTTCCCCCACCACGTCCTCTGCCATGGTGTTTCTGCCTCACCTCAGGCCTAGAAGCAACACAGCCAGGTAGCCACGGGCTGAAACCTCTAAACCATGATCCCGAATAAACCCTGCTTCCTACAAGTTCTCAGGTATTTTGTCCCAGCAATGGTAAAGCTAACACACCTAGGAATCACTGTGATGCACAGAAATGGCCCAGAGAAACAGAACATTTAAAATGTCTAGATTTTTCATGGCAGCTCCAATTTCAGATATTGTGTAAGACTGGATAAAATGTAGTGTATCCAGAGGTCCGGGGATATAGCTCAGTGGCACAGCACCTGCCTGGCAAGCTTGAGGTCCTGAGTTCGATTCCCAGTCTCCCCCCCAGTGTAGTGTATCCGTACAGTGGAATGTTATTCGGTCTTAAAAAGGAAAGGAATTCCGGCACGTGCTGCAACACGGATGAACCTTGAGAATATTTTGCTGAGGGAGATAAGACGGTCACAGAAGGGTACATCCTGTGTGCTCCTTTCGTGCCAGGACCCTGGACTGGTTAGGTTCATAGGCACAGGAAGCAGAATGGGAGTAGCTGGGGGCTGAGGGATGGGAACGGGAGTCAGCGTTTCAGTTTGATACGATGAAAGAATTACAGAGATGATGATGTTGACCAACACACAACACCGTGTTTATCTCTAGGGGTGGGATTTTGAAGGGAGTTTTTTGTTTGTTTTGCAGTGCTCAGCGTGGAACCCAGGGGCGCACTCATGCTAAGCAAGTGCTCTACCACTAAGCTACACATCCAGCCCTGGTTGCAGATTATGAATGTAAGTAGTGCCATTAAATAATACATTTTAAAATGGCCAAGATGAAAAAAAAATGGCTGATGTTAAATTGTGTGTTACCATTCATGGGAGCAGGGAGAGAGAATGGTATTGAGGAGAGGGGAAGCTGCACTGGCAGCTCTCCCTGCTGAGACACGGAGACAGGTCTGTGGTGTGACCACCCTCTGTCCCAGGGAGACCATCTCTGTCCTGGCAGCACAGCACGTGTCTCTGCACCGTCTTATTGCTGCCTTAGTGGCCCCTCGTGGCTCTGATGGCCCCAATCTTTCTTTCTTTGCTTACCCATGATGCCGAGAATTCACACGGCTGCCACAGGTACTATGGCTGCCTGCCTGGTTTTTGTGTGTGTTTGTTTCTTGAAGCCCAGAGGCAGTGGGGAATGGCGAAGATGGCCAGAAGGTGGTGGCCCCAGGGAGCTGAGTGGATCTGCAGGCGAAGCAATGCCTGAGGCTCCTCCCAGCAGACCTGTTTGTCCCAGCAAACCAGCAAAGGAGATGATGCCTTGGCCTTGGAGCCCAGCAGTCAAGTGCAATGCCAGTAACGCCCTTTCTTCTCTGAGCCGGGGAAAGTCTATGTTAAATAAAGACTCTCTTGACTGGGATGTAGCTCAGTGGGAGCATGCACTAGGCCCTCAGTTCCATCCCAAGCACCACCAATAAAATAAATAAAAGGGGAAAACTCGACCTACACAGGGGTGCTACAAATAATCCTTTTTTGTAGTACTGGGGATCACATCCAGGGCTGGTGCACATTAGCCAAGCACTCTACCAGTGAGCTACATACCCAGCCCAAAGATTCGGCATATTTATTATTTTTTATTATTTATTTTTTGAGACAAGGTCTCACTATGTAGCCCACGCTGGCCTCGAACTCTCAGTGTTCCTCCTGCCTCCGCCTCCAGAGTGCTGGGGTTACAGGTGTGCGCCACCACACCTGGCTCTGCGAAGGTAATTCTATCAGCAGCTGGGGCCAAAGAGTGAGGGGGAGTAAAAACACCCCAGAGTTTTCATCAGAGGTGGCGAAAAGAGGAGAGGGGAACCAGCATCTTCTGCGGATTTCATCTTGTCAGGATGGAGGCTTTGTGGAACAGGGCGTGGTGGGGAAAACAGTCAGCCTCTCATCTGCCAACAATAGTATGCAAGAAGATCCTGCTTGGAGCTGGGTCAGGGAAGGTGGGATCTCGGGGGGCTCCAGGTCAGCCAGGAGAGCGATGGGTGCAGGGAGCTGCCCATAGTGGCTGTCTTGGTTACTTCTTTCTCATTGCTGGGACAAAATGCCCAACACCCAAAGTTAAAGGAAGAAAGGTTTTATTTAGCTCACAGTTTGTGGAGGTTTCAGTCCATAATCAGCTGGCTCCAAGGCAGGGTGGCGTGGCACAAGAGCAACTGTTCAGGGTGGTGAAAGACAGCAAAAGCAACAAGAGCAAAAGGGAGGAGAGAGAGAGCAGAGAAGACTCTTTCTGTCCCTTATATTGTATGCAGGCTCCCCACCCTGGGGAGGTTGTAGCACTCACACCCATAATCCCAGCACTAGACAATGAATCAATCACAAACTCGAGATTCAGCTGCCTCTAAAAAGCAGCCCCCCATGACTGCATGAGGCTTTGGGGGGACATCCAGACACAAACCATAACAGTGGCCAACAGAAGGGAAAAAGAGGCCTGCACTGTGAGAACTGCTGCTCCTGATGTGTCCACTACAGCTATTAAACCAAATCCTTTTTGGGAAATGGAGGCCCAGTTTCAGGTATTCCAGGACCAGCTTCCCACCAGCCTGGGGTGGGGGGTGGGCTGGGGCTTGGGGTTCAGCAGGGGAAGGGCACAGGAGGCCCCTCATTCCTCTGTGCCAGCCTTTTTATGCTAGTGGTTAGGCCGGGGGAGAGATAAGGAAACAGGACACATCAGATCTTGGACTTCCTGGTGTGGCCCTGTGTGCCCGGCCCACGGCATAGGCAGCCACGTGCTATCCGGCTGACTACCTGTACTCCCTAACTTGTCTTCCGTGCTAGCACTGCCTGCTGAGGGAAGTTCCTTTGCACCCACAGCATGACACCTTCCCAGCACCCATACTCATACACTGGATACTTTGGGATTAAATAGTTACAGACCACATCAGTCAGGCCAGGCTGGGCAGGAAACAGTAACAGACAGCCTCCAGGCCTCAGGGACTCGAGACAGCTCGTTTATGACGTGAGACCAGAGAGAAGCAGCCAACTTCTCAGATATTACAATTCACCAAGTCTGGAGGAAGACAGGCAGGGCAATGACCTGCTTGAGGCACTGCTGCAGCTCAGGGACCTCGAGGTGCCAGGGCGCTGGGCATTTAGTGTGCCCATGTGCTGGAACCTGCAGTGACCAGCCCTGCAGCAGTATGCTGGGGGAATGGTGCTTGTTGGCCTTGTGGGTGAGGTGGAGAAATTCCCCTCCTTGGGCTGGACAGGTCACAAAGCATCCAGCAGGTGCTGCCATCCAGAGCAAACATGACCTCCCTTCCTGGTCCTCACAGGGTCACCTAATTACCTGGCCTGTTGTGCAGGGGCCCCTAAGAGCCCGCCTGATGAGCACTTATTACCTTCCAGCCTGCTGTCCAAACCATAGCCGGGGTTTGCCCAGAGTGGCCACCTGTCTCTTCCTGCTGCTCCCCTGCTAGCCTGGCAGAGAGACTGTACAACCCAGGCCTGTGGTCACCCCAGCTCAGCTGCTGCAGGGCTGAAGACCTCATTCATGCCCTGACCATCTGCCATCTGGGGGCAGCAAGGCATCCAGGACCAAGGCGGGGCCTTCAAGAGGTGATTGGGTTATGAGGGCTCTGAGCTCAAGCAGGAGTGGGCTCCTGGGAGAGGGCAAGTTGGCCCCTTCTGCTGCTGTCTCTCACATGCTGTTGTCCTTTTGCCTCTGCCTTGGGGTGACACAGAAGGCCCTCACCAGACAAGGGCTTTCTGTCTTGGGCTTCTCAGCCTCCAAAACTATAAGAAATACATTGCTGTTCATTACAATTTTCTGGTATTCTGTTATATCACCAAGGAGCGGACTTAGCTGGCTGGTGAGACAAGCAATGCCACACTGGTGGGGCCTGAGGCCCTCCCGCTGCCCCACATCCAGATGTGACTGGCCCTCAGCTTACTGTGGACCCCCTGCCTCAATGGGGTTCAAGGAGCACCCTGCGGTGGGGGGGGCTGGGGCCTGGCGGGGCTGCTGTTGGTTCTTCTTGGACTGCTGGACCCCTGCCCCAAACACAGGGTATGCGTGCAGGGGATGCTGAATGGAAGTATGTGGAGCGGGCTGAAGGTGTGGGGGGCGGTAGGGTGACACAAGAAGTGACATGGAGTCTGGGCAGCCTGGGGAGCTTCAGGAGCCTCTGTCCATTCGCTGGGGGGGGTGGCTCTGGGGACCTGCTTTTGCCTGGTGGGTGGGAGAGGCAGCTTTCTGGAGCTTTGGGGCCTGAGCCCTTGCATGCCCAGGCCTGAGAGCTCCCTCAGGAAGTTCCTCCCCAGCCCCCAGGAAGGCCTCGAGAGAGACTTCCAGGAGACTTTCTTGTTGGAGCCTGTCTCCTTTCAGGTGCGGGCTTTGTGCTGGGGCCTAGGGAGAGCACAAGCCCGTGGGCTTCCTGTCCAGTATGAAGGAATGGTAGTTACCATGTGGTAGAGGGTACCCAGAGGCCCAGGGCCTGCCCTCGCTCCCTTTTGCAGCTTCTAAGGGGAGTGACCCTCTACCAGTGTCTGAAGGACGAAGGATGACTGTGGTCGGAGGGACAGGAGCCAGTGTGGAGGGCCAGTGGTAGGATGTGAAGGTGTCCCAGGAGTAAGAGGTAGAGCATGTGTGTGCGTGTGTTGGGCATGTGTTGGGCAAAGCTAGCGCCCAGGCCAAGGGTAACTCCAGGAATTGCCGTAGTCACCCAAGGCTGGGATGAGACAGAGGCAACCGTGGGAGCCAAGGAAAGCAGCCCGTCAGGTTCTCAGAGCTCCATACCAGTCCTGATGACTAATGGGGCAAAGGCCTGCAACCCATGCCAGAGGACGGAAGTGAGTTCATGCCTCACTCCTTCCACCCAGCCCAACCAAGTCAAGGCCCTGATGGAGGCCAGAATTATGGTGTACTGGATCCAGGGCTGTGCCACCACTACAGGTGGCCACTTAAATTTGTTTGTTTTTGGTTTTTGAGACAGGGTCTCACCATGTAGTCCAGGCTGGCCTCAAACTCACTGTGTAGCCCAGGATGGCCCTGAGCTTGAGGTGATCCTCCTGCCTCAGCCTCTCAAGTGCTGGGATTACAGGTGTGTGCCTCCAAGCCCGGCTTTAAATTTAAATTAATACACACACACATACCCAGCTGGGCTTACTGCAGGAGACCAGTGGTCTCAACTGGGGCTGATTTTGCTCCCTGGGACATGTGACCACCCCCACAGAGAAGGGTCCAGCATGGACAGGTGGAGGAGGCCTTGGTGGACAGGACCTCTGCTGTGGCTGTTTACTTGGTCAGGTGAGGTATGAGCCTCTGAAGAGGCCAGGTGGATGGGGGAGGGACTCCACTGTGCCAGCCTGGGCGGGGCTAAAGTGGTCCACAGGTGTGGGCTTTTTTGAGGCAGGGGCCAAACTCTGAACAGAACTGGTTTGGAGCTGACATTTCAAGTCTGAGCTGGGGAGCGGTGGGGAGTGGGCCCCTCCTATCCCGTACCTGAACTCTTTAGACTAACTGGCCCCTTGAGCTGGTATAGCTCCAGTCCTTGTGGCTGGAGGTGTCCCAGAGTCCCCTGGCCCAGTACCATGTCCCATGGCTCAGGAGCACCCGTTCCCTCTGGCCAGGTGCTGTTGTAGCCTGGCATCCCATCCCTTCAGCCTCAGGCAGGTCACGCAGCCTTGGTGCCTTGGCTTCTCCAGAGAAGCTGGCATTATCCAAGGTCCTTGGCCCCTGTCCCACTCTGTGTGCCTGGGGCTAGCACACGGGACATTGCCATATACTTTCTTCTCTGGACAAGAAGCCAGTGCTCCATGCTGGTGGGGACAGTGTGTCCTTACTGCTGGCCTCTGCAGCATGGACAGCATGACCCCTACAAGATGGCGTCCTCCAGAGGCAGAAGAGGGGCTGGAAACTCTCCAGGGCTGAGCTGCATTGCTGTTGGGAGGTGCGAAGGCTGCACAGGAGAGGTCCCTGCACATGGGACCCCTGGAGTGGGCAGAGGGCAGGCAGGGCCAGCAGAACTGGTGTCTGGGCTCTGGGTGCATGGGAGCTTGAGGTACTGCAAGATACCCGGTCAAGAGCTTTGCCCAGACTCAGGCTCCAGCCACCATCCCCATCAGAGGCCTGCTGTCCAAAGCTGTCCTGACCACTGCTGGGAAGCATCAGAAGCCTGGCTATCCAAGCAGTAGGCAGAGTGGCTGCTGGTGCTGCTCTGGCCCTGCCCTACCAGAAGAGCAGCTCCCAGCCTTCTCTTTCATTTTGGGCAGGACTTCTGAGCCCCTGATGCTGGGTGTGTCCACTGGGCAGTCTCCAGGATGCTCTATCCCCTGCTGCATGAACGGGGGCTTGTGACCTCACCTCCGCTCCCCTGGGCCAGGCCTGGGCATCTCACTGATCTCACAGCAGTGCTCTGTGACATGCACCGTGGTCCCACTGTCTGTCGGGAGCCCACAGACGTGAAAGCCCTAGGCCTCCAACCTTAAGTGGCTGCTAGTGAGCACCAGGTAGGCACAAGTGTGAGGGGCAGCTGCTGGGGCAGCTCCTTGCCTGGGCTGCCTCTTTGGGCTGGCTCTGGGCTTGGGCTCCCTTTGTCCCGCCACCTGCCCCCTCCACCATGCCTCCTGTCCTGCTTCTGGGCCCTTCCTGACAGGCACAGATTCTACCCCAGCCCTTCGCTGGCAAGCCCCTTCTTGTGGTCCTGCTGGGTGGCCTGGACGCTGGTTACCATCCCAGGTGCAGTGACAGGGGCAGGCTGTGGGGCGAGGCGCTCTTGACTGGGGCTTTTGCAAGCATGGTCCGGCCTGAAGGAAGTCAGGGTGGCCCCATATGCACTGCCCCACTCGGGCCATAGCTGCTGCCCCCAGTTCCTCCCCACCAATGGGGAGGTTGGTAGGGCAAAGCTGGGAGGGTCATACCTGTCCCCGGGCCCTGCGGATCTCTCCTTCCACTCTTGTGACTGGCACAGACCCAGCTGAGAGGCCGGGCCTGGGCCCCTGCCATGTCTGGGCACCCACAGGCCAGCAGGAGCGCTCATGTCTGGCACTGCATCAGGCAACTGGCATTTGTGCTCAGATGCCCCCATCCCTGCTCACCGGCATCTCGAGGCTGTGGTGCAGTGACTGGGCAGTGAGTCACCTGCAGAGCTTCTCCCATTTCGGATCCCTGCCCCCAGCCTGGCAGCTGCCCCAGGGGAGCACTCCCAGGGAACTTCCCGGCACCTCTTCTGGGAGGCATCACAGCCCCTCCCCACCAGCTTTCCTTGAGGCAGTAGGGGCTGGGACCTCACCTGACAGTGGAACTCCTGCGGCCTCCTTCTCTCTCTGCTGCCACCTCCTCCAGGCAGGGCATCCTCCCCAGCTCAGCAGGACCTGGCCCTGGCCACCTCTGAGCATGCTACTTAGAGGCCTTGGCCTCTAAGGTGACCTAGGTACTGGGGCACAGGCTGAGAAACTTCTGGATCAGTTCAAGGCAAGAATCAAATCTCCCAAACAGGGCTCTGGGAGGGTAGGGGTGGGTGTTCTAGGTCTAGTGCAGTGTGGGAGGCACAAGTGCTAGAGAAAGGAGCTGTCACTGTTGTTAGAAATAATTGCCAAAGAGGGTGAGGTGGCGCACGCCTGTAATCCCAGCGTTCTGGGAGGCTGAGGCAGGAGCATCACAAGTTTGAGCCCAGCCCGGGCAACTTAATGACTTAGCAAGACCCTGTCTCAAAATGAAAGATAAAAAAGGGCAGGGGATGTGGGTCAGTGTGGAGGCACTGGGTTCACTCCCCAGTACTACAAAAAAATAAAATCACCAAGAAAGGGGTAGAATGGCAAAGGCAGCTGACTCAAGATCAGCCTTGCTCCAACTAAACATCAACTCCAGAAATTCGATTCAGAGCAAACCAAAGAAACAAGGAGGAAAATTTAGGAAGGCAGAGGTCAACAGGGTAGGGAGGAGGAGAGAGGGAAGAGCCAGGCCCTGGAAGGACAAGCAGAGGGAAGCAGGAACGAAGGCAGAAAAGCAGGATTCACAAACATAACATACAGGAAGGGAAACGGCAGGCACAGCACCGATTTTTAGAACATAATTAGGAACATTAATATGCTTGTAAAATTGAAAACCTAAATGAAGTGGATACATTCCTGAAAAACTATGAAATGACAAAACTAAGAGCAAAAGGAAGTAAAGAACAGAGCAGAAGACAAAGTGGTGAAGTGGTCGCCAGAGCCTCCCCTTCCTGCAGCTCAGACAGCTCCACCCAGCTCCAGGGACCAGCAAATTCCTGCCTTGGACAAAATGTTCCAGAAAGTGAAAAGGAGAGGGTTGTGTCCAGCTCGGTTTATGAAGTTGGGGCTGTGTGATGCCAAACTAGACAAGAGCAAACAAAGGGCTGGGGAGGCCCAGATCACAGAGAATTAGGCACAAAAACATCCGAAACAAAATATTACAAAACTAGAGCCAACCATATCTGAGAAATGGACCCCATGGTTCAGGTTTCTCTAGTTTAATATTGGACAATATCAGTGCAGTTCTCCCATGAATAGACTAAAGGAAAAAAATCCAAAGGGTAACTCAATTGGCGCAGAAAAGCATTTTATAGTGTACAATAGATTTCACTTATTTTGTTTTTAATTAAAAAGCAGCTAGTGCAATACTATGTACCAGGCCCTGAGTTTGATACCCTGCATCACAAAAAAGCAGAGAAAGAAGTGTGTGGGTTACAAATTTTGCATGCAGAGGATGCCATCTAATTTATGTAGCTGTCCTGTCCTTGAGGAGGGGAAGCCTGATCCTTCAATTAGGTCACACATAGTGATTTCCCATCAAAAGAGTGCAGTCTGGAAAGAGAAGGGAGAGACCTGACAAGCGAGACCTCGGCCAGGTGGACAGCAGTGACAACAGTGGACATCATAGTGACAGCAGGGACCCTTGAGATGATGGGAAGAAAAGGGCACTTCTGTCATCTTCCTTCCCCAACATCTCAAACCCTTCTAATCCTGAGAAAAACACTGGGCAAATCCCAGTAGAGATTTACAAAACATCTGACCAGCACTCCCAACTGTGAAGATGAAACACACAAAAAAAGAGCCTAAGGTGACAGGATGCCTCAAGGTCCTGTGGGAGCCTGGAGGGGATCCTGGGCAGAGAAAGCACCTCAGGTAAAATGGGGGAAGCATGAATATAGACTTTAATGATAATATGTCAACAAACAAGGATACCACGCTAATAGGGACACTGGGTGTGGGGTATGTGGGAACTCTCCTATCTACTGTAAGAAAATTTTATCTAAAAATTTAAAAAATTACTTTAGGTTTCTGATTGTTCCCATTAATAGCAGGGACCCTTGAGATGATGGGAATCTTATTACTCCTAATAATTATAATAAGAATGGGCATTTAAATTTATACTTTCTTGAGATGAAAAAGTACACACACACGAAGTGCACCAAAAGGGTTGCTGTGGTCAGGAAAATGACTGGATGGAAGGAATGAGGGAGTAAAATATAAATAGATGAAACCAGAGACGGCTTTGCTCTTGGGAATCGTGATCATATTCCATGACCCAGGGACTGTCTGCAGCAGGTTCATTAAAAGAAAGAAGAAAACTGGCTGTGTACTGAGAAGGCCAGGGGCCAGCTGCAGAGCGTGGCTGACTTTCTGCCGAGGGCTGTTGAACCCCTCAGGGGAAGCAGAAGCCTGGCTGTTCTGAGGCACCAGCCACATAGTCCCCACTGCGAAATAGTGGGAGATGGTTAAAAAATAACAACAAATTGAAATGTCATGATTTAAGAAACACGAATACAACTATTTTTAAATACCTAGAGAAAATTAGAAGTATAGAAAGAAGAACAGCCAGGCATGGTGGTGCATGTTTGTAATTCCAGCACTTGGGAGGCTGAAGCAGGAGGATTGCTGTGAGTTCAAGGTTAGCCTGGGCTACATAAGCAAGTTCAAGACCAGCCTGTGCTACATAGCAAGACCCTGTCTCAAAAAAAAAAAAAAAAAAAAAAAAAAAGAGGGAGCAACAATTGGAGCAATAATATACTCATGAAAGATCTTCTGATCTTCAGTTAGGACCTAAAATTGTCCTAACTGCCCCTCTCCTGGCATTAAGCCTGAGCCCAGAACCTTCCATGGAGGACTGTGCCTGGGACAGCCCCTGACAAAGCTTACTTTTTTGAGGCTCTGTTTTCTTGGAAATCCAAAAGTGGTGGTGTGTGTGCAAATGCGCCCAGAGCAGATACTTCTGGGCACAGTTCACTTTCCACATGAGGGCGCTCGGACACCCATCTCAGGGTGGCCAAATTTAGCAAATAAAAATACTGTATAGGATGACCAGACAGATTTGTACCTCAGATAAACTTTTTTTTAAAGTTTTTTTTTAATTTTTTTAGTGTAAGTCTGTCCTATGTGATGTAGAGAATTTATAGGGGCTGTCAAATTCCTAGGCTGTGGGGAAAAAGGTGGAGGGTGACTGCTAACAGGTACAGGATTCTTTTCGGAGCATGAAAATGAAAATTAGCTATAGAGAACAATCTCCACGCTTGCGAATATGCTGACGACACTGGTCTGCACACTTCGTTTTGTAGTAAGTGCACTGTAGCTCATCCCATGTTTATAAGTGTCCCCAGGGCCCGGTGTGGTGGCGCACATCTGTAATCCCAGAACTATGGGAGGCTATGGCAGGAGGATCAAATTTGAGCCTAGTCTGGGCAATTGAGGGACTTAACGAGACCTTGTTTCAATAAATAAAAAAAAGGGATGGGGTGTAGCTGAGTGCAAAAGCCCTGGGTTCGATCCCCAGCATCAATTAATTAATTATTTAATAGAGTGTCCCCGGGCGTCCCATGTTGTACCTGACCATGCCCCCTGCCCTCGGATCGACGGGGGTCTCGGGGCCAGACGCTGTGCTCAGCTGCCCAGGGCCACACAGCCGGGCTTTCCGTTAGTGACAACTAGAGTCACCTGATTTGTCACCAGCACGCGAGGCGCCTCTCTAAGTCAGGACCCCAGACCCACTCGCGACAAGAACTGCCAGTGCCCTGGGGTCTTCTGGGCTGACAATCATCCAGGACGCCCGCCAGGATCCTAGCGCCCCGGCCTCCGCCCTCCGACTGGACGGACGTTTTCGATCCTCCGGGCCTTTCCCTAGAACACTCGTTCACCACTCGGTACAGTGCACGCCACAAGACTGGCGCCCCGCCCACGACCTCAAGAACGTCACACGGCACCCACGCGCAGGCCTTAAATCTAGCCCGGTTCCACCGGAAATATGCACCGATTGGCTCTTATTGGCTCAGTCAAGTGCCTATCTCCGCCCCTATACCCAAAACCGCAGCCTGTCCTCCTGTGATTGGCCAGGTGACATCATGTGGTTGGGGGGGTGCGGGGGCCCGATCAGTCTTGGCTACAGCGGCTCACGAGGGACAGTCCCGGACGCGCTAGGTCTGGGGCGTTCTCTACGCCGCCCCTGCTCCAGACCGCGTCTCTGCCCAGGCGAGGAGACCCTCGCGGGGTGAGGGATGAGCCTGCAGACGCTCCGGCTGCAAGGCCCAGCTTTAGACGGATGACCCCACCCCGACCGCATCACCCTTGAGGACGGAGCCCGGGGACACCTGTGGCGTGCGCAGGTGGGAGCGTTGGGCGTGTCGTTAACCGCACGCTGACGGAGGTGGCAGCCGTGCCTGCGACACTGCACCCTGCTGGCAGCGTCTGGACGTCCGGTGCCTCCCTGCTTCAGTAGCGCTGGCTGATGCCAGCTTTTGTGGCTTTCTTCTTGTTAGCCATCCTAACAGAGAGGAAGTGGTATCTCACTAGGTTTTAATTCGCTTTTTCCTATCACTAATGATGCCGAGAACTTTCTTGTTTTGAGCAGAACAAGTGTTCAGTCCGCCTCCCCCCCGCCGGAGCTTCCTGCACGCTAGGCAAGGGCTCTACCACTGAAGTGCGTCCCCAGTTTCAGACACTTTTTAATTTAGGTTGTTTCACGCTCTCCCCCGAACAGTAGTATTAATAGTTTTGTTTAACATTTATTTATTTATTTTGTCTTTTTTTGTGTGGGTACCGGGGGTCAACCTCAGGACCTCGCGCGCCAACAGGCGTCCGTGCCGCTGAGCGATATCACCGGCCCTTTTTTCGTATGTGGGTTCCGGGAGTCGAACTCAGGCCCTCACGCTTGCCAGGCAGGCGCTTAGGCTGCTGAGCCATCTCACCAGCCCCTTTTGTCTTTTTTCTGAGACAGGGTCTTGCTAGCCCAGGCTGGTCTCGAACTTGCACCAATCCTGCCTCAGCCTTCCGAGTGCTGGGATTACAGCGTGCGCCACCACGCCTGGCTAACATTCATTCATTCATTCATTCATTCATTCATTTATTTTTGGTACTGGGAATGGAACTCAGGACTTCGCGCTTGCGGGGCAGGCGCTGTGCCACCGAGCTATATCCCCTGCCCTAACATTTGTTTTTTTTAATTGTCAAAATTGTGTATCATGTACATGTTTTGAAATACATTGTGGAATGATTAGGTCAAACTACTTAACATGCACTAGCTCATATATCATTTTTCGTGGTGCTGACGCTTAAAATCTATTTTAGCAGTCTTCAGTAATACACATTTAATGTTCAAATAGGGAGGGGAATGAAGGAGGGGAGGGGGAAAGGAAAGAAGGGAAAAGTTAAAAAAAGTGAGAAAAGGAAAAAATAGAAACAAAGCTTTTGTAAATGGGGAGGGGAGGAAGGGTTGAAGGGAGGGTAGGGAATGGGAAAAAAAGAATCAAGTTATATCATGTACAGGTACAAATTCTCTATGAATGTGGTCATTATGTATATCTAAAATTTATCAATAAGGGCTAGTGAGATGGCTCAGCAGCCTAAGCGCCTGCCTGGCAAGCTCAAGGGCCCGAGTTCGACTCCTGGAACCCACATATGAAAAAAGGGCCGGTGATATCGCTCAGTGGCATGGGTGCCTGCTGGCGCGTGAGGTCCTGAGGTCGACCCCTGGTACCCACAAAAAATTAAAAAAATTAAAAAAGTATCAATAAAAAATTTTTTTTGGTACTGGGAATCGAACTCAGGACCTTGTGCTTGCCAGGCAGGTGCTGTGCCGCTGAGCTATATCCCCAGCCCCCCAATAAAATCTGATTGAAGAAAAAAATACAGTTAAGCTTGTGTGTCTGATTTATCTCATTTAACATTATCATCTTAAGGTACATCCATCTTCTTACAAATGACAAGTTTATGACAGAGTAGTACTCTATTGTGTATAAATACCGCATTTTCTTTATCCATTCATCTGCTGATGGACATATGGTTTCTCTTATATGAGAAACCCAGAGTAAAAATAAAGAGCTAAATAAAAGATAGATAATAGGAAGTAGGGAGTTTTTTTTATTTTTTTTATTTTTTTTATTTTAAAGAGAAGAAAAAACAAAATAAAACAAATCAAAAAAGAACAAATTTTAAAAACAACATAATAGGAGGGTAACAATGGTTAATGCATTACGTACTGTTATCTTTAAGTTAGTTATTCAGGATACCAGGTATCAGCATTCAATTGTCCAAACATTATTGGCACAAACCTTACTCTTCAATGAACTAAATAAAATTAGTAGTGTATCTATCTTAACCATCTTGTATATATATATACAATTTTTTTTCCTTTCCCTTCTTTCTTTTCCCTATTCCCCCATCCCAGTCTCTCTTTCCTTTTGACCAGTTTCTTTTTGATTCACCATGTCTGTTGTACATTTTGGATCTTATTTACTCTTTCAGTTTCTCATACTAGAGAGACAATATGATGCTTATACATGCACGTCTGGTTTATTTCACTTATGAGTATTTTCTCGAGTTGCATTCATTTACCTATAAAAGTCTCCAGTTTATCCTTCTTTATGGCTGAATAGTACTCCATTGTATAAAAATACCACATCTTTCTTATCCATTCCTCAGTTGATGGGCATTTGGGTTGTTTCCAAGATCTGGCTATTACAAATTGTGCTGCTATAAACATGGGTGCACATATATCGCTGTGGTACGATGTTTTTAATTCTTCTGGGAAGATGCCCAGAAGGGGAATAGCTGGGTCAAATGGGACCTCCAACCCTAGTTTTTTGAGGAATCTCCACACTGACTTCCACAGTGGCTGTACCGGTTGACACTCCCACCAACAGTGAAGAAGGGTTCCTTTTTCCCCACAGCCCCTCCAGCATTTGTTATTAGTTGATTGCTTAATAATAGCCATTCTTTCTGGGGTGAGATGGTATCTCAGTGTTGTTTTCATTTGCATCTCTTGAATGACTAGTGATGTTGCACATTTTTTTGTATATTTATTTGCCGTTTGTATTTTTTCATCTGAGAAGTGTTTATTCATCTCAGATGCCCATTTTTGGAGTGGGTCTTTAAATTTGGGAGGTCTGATTTTTTTGAGTTCTTTGTATGTTCTCGATAGTAATCCTTTGTCTGAGGAACAGCTGGCAAACATTGTTTCCCACGTTGTGGGTTGTCTCTTCACTCTGTTGGTGGTTTCTCTTGCTGTGCAAAAGCTTTTTAATAAGATGAGATCCCAGTTGTTGATTCTTTGTGATAGTTCCTGTGCAGTTGAGGTTTTAGTCATAAAGTCTTTGCCTACACCAATGTGTTCAAGGGTTTTACCTATCCTACCTTCCAGCAGATTTAATGTTTCTGTTTTAATATTTAGATCTTTGATCCATTTTGAATTGAGTGTAGTGTATGGTGAAAGATATGGGTCCAATTTTAATCTTTGGCATGTGCAGAGCCAGTTTTTCCAGCACCATTTATTAAAGAGGCTATCTTTCTTCCAGTGAATGTTTTTGGCACCTTTGTCAAAGATAAGGTGGCTTAGTATGTCTGGGGTTGTTTCAACATCTTCTAATCTGTTCCATTGATCTTCAGGTCTGTTTTTTTTTTTTTTGCCAATACCACACTGTTTTTATCACAGTAGCTTTATAGTATAATTTCAAGTCAGGGATTGTGATGCCCCCTGCCTTGCTTTTGTTGCCCAGAATTTCCTTTGCTATTCTAGGTCTCTTCTGGTTCCAAATGAATTTTAGGATTGTTTTCTGTAATTCTGTGAGATATGCTGTTGGAATTTTGATTGGAATTACATTAAATCTGTATAACAATTTTGGAAGTATGGCCATTTTCACTATATTGGTTCTTCCTATCCAGGAGCAAGGGATATCTTTCCATTTTCTGATATCCTCTTCAATCTCCTTTTTCAGAGTACTGTAGTTTTCAGTATAGAGGTCTTTTACATCCTTTGTGAGGTTGATTCCTAGGTATTTAATTTTTTTTGGATGTTATTGTGAAAGGTATTGTTTCCCTAATTTCTCTTTCAGTAAGTTTGTTATTTGTGTACAGAAAGGCTATTGATTTTTGAGTATTGACTTTCTATCCAGCTACACAACTGAATATGCTTGTTAAATCTAGCAGTTTTTTAGTGGAGTTTTGTGGTTTTCTATGTAGAGTATCATGTCATCTGCAAATAATGATAATTTAACTTCGTCCTTTCCAATCATTATTCCTTTTATTTCTTTCTCTTGTCTAATTGCTCTGGCTAAAGTTTCCAGGACTATGTTGACTAAGAGTGGGGACAGTGGACATCCTTGTCTTGTTCCTGATTTTAGAGAGAAAGCTTTCAGTTTTTGTCCATTTAGTATGATATTGGCTGTTGGTTTGTCATAGATAGCTTTTATCAGATTGAGATAAAGACCATCTATTCCAATTTTCTGTAGGGTTTTTATCATGAAAAGGTGCTGGACTTTGTCAAAAGCTTTTTCTGCATCTATTGAGATGATCATGTGATTTTTGTCTTTGGTTCTGTTAATATGGTGTATTACATTTATTGACTTACATATGTTGAACCATCCCTGCATCCCTGGGATGCATCCAACTTGGTCATGGCGTATAATCTTCTTGATGATTTGCTGCATTCTGTTTGCCAGTATCTTATTGAGGATTTTTGCATCTATGTTCATTAGGGAGATTGGCCTGTAGTTCTCTTTCTTAGTTGGGTCCTTCTCTGGTTTTGGCATCAGGGTAATGCTTGCTCCCAGGAATGAATTTGGGAGTATTGCTTCCCTTTCAATTTCATTAAAAAGTTTGAGAAGTAGTGGTGTTAGGTCTTCTCTAAATTTCTTGTAGAATTCGGCAGTGAATCCATCAGGGCCTGAGCTTTTCTTTGTTGGGAGGTTTTTAATTACATCTTCGATTTCATTGGTTGATATTGTTTTATTTAGGATTTTTAAATCTTCTTGATTCAGCTTTGGTAATTCATACGTATCTAGGAATCTGTCCATTTCTTCTGCATTTTCCATCTTAGTAGAATATAAATTTTCAAAATAGGTATAGATGATCTTCTGGATTTCTGCAGGGTCCGTCATGATATCACCCTTTTCATTTTCAATTGCATGGATTTGAGTCTTTTGTTTTCTTTTTTTAATCATGTTGGATAAGGGTTTGTCAATCTTATTTATTCTTTCAAAGAACCAACTCTTCGCTTCATTGATGGAAGTAGGGAGATAGAGTGTGCTCAAAGGGGAAGGGGATCAAGAGATGGGGGGGTTAGGGAAGGGAGGGAGTGGGGATGAAAAAAGGAATTGGGATTCGTTATATACACGGATCAACTTTACACAAGAAATGGAAACATATACTGCAGCCATGGACAAAAAAAATGACAAGGGGTTCAAGAGATGGGTGGAGGGAGGGAAGGGAAAGGGGATAAAAAAAAGGAATTAAAATGTGTTATATATATGTACCAATTTCCCACAAGGAATATTAACATGTACTACATACATGTACGAATAAACTAAAAATTTAAAAAATGTATGATACCTTGCCATTAACTAGCATCATATTATACAATAGTCTCTTGAAATTATTCATCCTATGAATCCTGGTACTGGGAATTGAACCCAGGGTCCTCACACTAAGCAACATCCCTAGCCTTTTTTTTAAAAAACTTTTATTTTGATACACGGCTGTAATTGCAGCACTCAGGAGACTGAGGCAGGAGGATCACCACGAGTTCTAGGCCAGCCTGGGCTACATAGTGAATTCAAGACCAGCCTGGACTACATAGCAAGACCCTGTCTCAAAAAATTTTTTTTAATTTTGATATAGGATCTTGTTAACTCAGTAAATCACCCAAGCTGGCCTTGAACTCGTGGTGATCCTTCTGCCTTAGCCTCCCAGGGTCCTGGGGTTACAGGTATACACCACCAGGTCCAGCTGAACTTTCTTCTTTTTTTAAAGCTGAAAAAAAATGTAATCTTAACTTACCCATTCATCTGTTGATGGACACTATCAGTGTTTTACTAGAGAAACAGATATAACACAAGATATACAAATATACGAGTTTACAAGATTGGCTTACGATGGCCGCCCACAGAGTGGATGAGGAAGCGGGCAGAGGGCGTCCGCACAGTGGAGGGTGAAGGGTTCAGTCAAGGCCTGGAGCTCACCGCAGTGTCCCGTGCAAGTCCGTATCAGAGGCCGATGGGTCTGCGATGGAGGCTGAAGAGTCTGCGCTGGAAGCCAGGAGATGACGTCCAAGGTGAAGGCGAAGACTGGAGCTCCTCGGAAGAGCAGAAGCAGACCCGTCCTTCCTCATTTCCCCTTTCTACCGTCCAGGCTGCCCTAGGGAGGGTCTTCCACACCCCAGGGTGTGGGATTGCTGAGCTGATTTAGTTAGGCTTCTCTTAACTGAATTTCTCAAGTTGACACAATCAATCCGCCATCACAGACACTTAGGTTGACACTGTATCTTGGCTATCGTGAAAAATGTAGGGTCAGGGGGTGCAGCTCGGTGGTAAAGTGCTTGGCTAGCATGCATGAGGCCCTAGGTTCGAGCTGCAGCACTCCCCCGCAAAGAAATGCACTCTCAGATAATTTCCAGGAGGGCACACGCCTGAAATGGATGATGATATGAAAAAGGAATCTTCAAATATCAAGCACCGTGCTTAAAACCCTTGAATAAAATCGCAAAAGTATGGTCTGGGGGAACCACTTCAAAGTCTGTTGCAAGTAGTGTTGCCATAGGGATCCAGCTTGGCATCACTACTGCCTCTTGGGCATAACTGCTGCCCTGCCTGCCAGGTGACCCTGGCACACGACCTGGACTCTATAAGACAAATGAAGTCTTTAGATAGTCAGCCACCCAGTGCCTGGACTGTTTCGTAAGTGGCCTCAGACTTGTTAATATTTCATGAGATAGGCCAGGTGTGCTCTGGTTGGCTGTGGCTCACCTCTGCCTAACTTAGCCTATAAGCCCCTTCCTCTGCTTTGGGGTACAGGGGTCCTCTTGTCTTGTGCTGCCTGAGACACACTTCTGTTTGTAAGTCCCCGCTAAACTGCATTTTGTGCAGTTTTGGATCTGTCTGTGTCACATGGCACTTTCCACAATTGGTTCTCCCTACTGGGATGGGCTTTCCCATTTTACGTTTGATCTACCTTTCTATCCTATAAGCCAATTAAAATGTTACATTTGAGCGGCTGTGGTGCGGCTCAGTGGTAGAGCAGTTTCTTAGCAGCCGGGGGCCCTGGGTCTGATCACAGCAAAACAAAATGTTAATTATGAAAAAGCATAACTTCCGACTTCTGTCTCTGGATGCAGACATCAGCTGAAGGGACACCTGAGTGCCCCCCACTCTGGTCTTGGAACTCTGATTTCCCTCCTGCTGGCTGCTGCCTCCCCTCCTCCCCACCCTTCATCTCCCCTTTCTGCCCCCTCAGCCTCCTCTTCTCCACTTAGCCTTCCTCGCCTCCTTGCCCAGCCCCCCCTTGTCAGATGACCTCCAGTGTCGCCAAGCCGGCAGTATTTCATGACTTTGATCCTTACAGGTGTTCCAGGGTACAAAGAGAACACTAAGTCACTTTTGTTTTTCTAGTGGAAGGAAATGCACGCTGGTGTGATCTAAGATGAGAAAGGCTGGCAGTGATCTCACCTTATGCATCAGACTTCTGGGGTTCCGTCGCCCCAGGGATTACTGCATCATTGCTTTCAGTTGTTCCCAACTGTGCTCACCATGACCACAACAGTAGGAAATCAGGGAACCGCTAGCTTCCCCCGGAAGGATGACTTGTCCTGCGGTCTGAGTGGTCAGAGCACAGCGCAGTGTGGCATTTGCTGCCCCTAAAGGCAAAGTAGAGGCGCGACAGAGGGAGGAGCAGAGACGGCAGCCGCTGTGGGCTTCTCACCTGGTGAGTCATTTGCAGGAAGGACGTCATCGGGAGCATTCCCGGCCTGCACCAGACCGTGTCACGGAACCAGAAGGACTGGGTTAGTATTCCATCTTTCATGATGTGTATCGGAAACAAGTACAAAGTTTTCTATGCTTAAGTTTTTCTTAAAACTTCCCATAAAGGTCTTCTATATGCTTCTATTTCTCCTTTTTTTTTTTTTTTTCTTTTTTAGATAAGGTCTTGCCATGTAGTTCAGGCTGGCCTTGAACTCATTGCAATCCTCCTGCCTCAGCCTTCCAAGTGCTGGGATTATTGTGTGCACCACCATGTCCGGCTCCATTTCTGCTTCTGTGAATTATAAACTGAGTTAAAATGTGCTTGTCCATTTCCTGCCACACAAAGTGGTGGCTCTCTCAGAGCCGGTGCAGTGCTGACCCTACTATAGATAGCTAAGTTATTTAGAAATATTATAGGCAGTCAGGCAGGGCTGGGCCCTTCAGAGCCAATGCAGGAGATAAGAATGTATTACAACTCTGGCTGGAGCCGCATTCGTTGAGGGTTGGGCTTCAAAACGGAGAAATGACTACACCCACACACTTCCCCCAGGGATGAACAGCAGTGACTGATATTCTAAACAGGCATCAATCACCTTGCATGGAGGACCAAACCTCCCCAGCCCATTCCTTCCCAGAAAATCCTTGTTAGGTCCAGGTACACTTGCTACGTGACTTGCTTCCCCATTTAATCAATATTACCTGAGCGATTATACTCATAATCTTATTGGCTGACCATAGTTTTGTCCCACCTCACACCCACCTTGTGATCTCCCATTGGATCAGTGTTACCTAAGACACTATGCTTGTAATCTCTTTAGTTAACTTTAATTTTGTCCCACCTTAGACCTGCCTCACCTCATGGTTTTACCCTATAAAACTCCCTTAAAAATTGAGTTTCCTGGGCCGGTGAGATCGCTCAGCAGCATAAGTGCCTGCCTGGCAAGCGTGAGGTCCTGAGGTCGACTCCTGGTACCCACATTAAAAAAAAAAAAAAAATTGCGTTTCCAGGGCCACCCACGAAGACCCCCTTCTATCCCTCTTAGACAGCAGCTTTCTTTCTCTCAATAAATTCTTCCTACTCTTAACCTCCGTTGTTCCTACAATTCATTCATTCTTTGATTTTAGAGAACACGAACTTGGCGTATCGGGAGTTACTTTTCCCTTAGATTATTTGGATTATTTGGAGATCCTATATCATCCCAATATCATACACCCTATATCAACCCTAGCCCCTTGGTCCCCCAGGTCACTCCACAGGGGGCCTAGGCAGGAGCCCAGTGGCCCTGCAAGGGTGGGCAGAGGGAGGAGAGCCCTGCAGGGCTAAGGTGGGATGCTCTGGGGAGGGTGTATGTGAAGCACACATGCATGTGGAGGCCACAGGGGTGGGGGCTTGTCGGAGACCTTCCCAGAGCCACCGTGGCTGCTGGGACCTGGCCTCTGGCCTGCAGAAGTGGTTCTTTCTTCTTCATTCGCCTGTCGTGCTGTGTCACTACCAAGGATGTTGGTTTTGACAAGCTGGTTTCTGTTCTGCTGATTTTTCTCAGATCTCCAACCCTAATCATTTGTAAGCCTCAGACAACAGCTACCGGAAGGAGAGATGGCACGTTCATGGAGCTGGAGCAGAGGAGACATGGGGGCCCATTAAAAGGAAATGATCGCTCAGAACCCTAAACATGCCAGGGTTGGAGGGTTGAGTCTGTACTGTAGCCCAGAGCTGCAGGGAAAGGTGCTCCCCACTCTGCCCGAGCCCCTCCCCTGCCCCCTGCAGGCAGTCCCTGGAGCTGGCAGGTGACCCCAGCAGGAGGCCGCCTGTCCAAGCCCCTCCACAGGGCAGAGCTGCATATGAGGCCATGTAGGTGGCAGACTATTTGGTGGACACGGTGTGAGACCCCTGCCAGTGTGACCAGGGGAGCCAGCCGGATGAGAACACAGCGTGAGGGTGTTGTCAAGGCCAGGATGGCGCCAAGGTCACTGAGGCCCACAGTGGCCAGCCAGAGCAAGGGCAGGCTGGGGGCAGTGTAAGAGCAAGCGCTAGGTGGTGATGGGATTGGAAACTGAGTTGGAAGAGAAGCCCTTAACATCTGTTGTTCCTTTGTGGTGCTGGGAATTAAACACGGCCCCGTGCATGCTAGGCCAGTCTTCTATCACTGAGCTACACTCAATCATCCATGTTTATCTCAAACCCAGAAGCCCAGAAGCTCACGGAGAGAGGAGTGCCGGACTAGAGTTCCCAAGGACAGGACATGAGAGTCCAGTCTTCACTGGGCGAGCGTTCAGTCTTGGAGATGCTGTCCAGGAGACGGGACATGGGGCCCAGCCGCAGGGGGTCACTCAGAGCAGCCGGTGCCCCCGGGAGCATTTAGGGCTCATGGGGGATGGGGGATTCAGAAGATGACTTAGTCTCCCATGCCCGTGGGCTGGCCCTGTGGTCTCTCGAGGCTGTTTCTCCTGTCTGATGTGGGACTGGGTCACAGGGCAGTCCGGAGCACTGGGGTGGGGGCAGGAGCCTGTGGCCCTAGAGGGCGGCCAGGGGCTCCAGCTGGAGGAGCAGGTGATCTTGCCTGACCTTGGAGCCCAGAAGTGAAGACGGCCCCTTTCCTTCTCTTCCCTCTGCCTTGGGGCAGAGCGCCCTCCCCAAGACAGAGCCCGTTCATGGCTGACTCAGCCTCACCCTTACAAAGATTCCCAGCAGTAGCTAATGAAGATAAAAACAAACCCCGGAAGAGGTCCACAGCAGAAAGGGACAGAGGGTGGGAGGTCCAAGTGCCCTGTTCTCCCCCGGAGCAGTTCTTCCTGAGACCTTGGGAGCCACACAAGCTGGAGTCAACACCAGTGGGCATCACACCCTGCTTGGCAGGTGCCCTCCACCTCTTTGCGTGGGGCTCACTCTCCTCCCTCCTCCCCTCCTTTCTTGAGTTTGAGACAGTGGACACATACAGGAGAGGATGGAGGAAAAACTGCTCACCACTCCTGCCGCCAAGAATTCACCATGGGAGCACTCTGCATGTTCCCACTGCCTTTCTCCGAACAAGCACGGCCCCCTGATGCGGGATGGGGCTGCCTCCAGCTCTGCCCCGTCCTGCCGCCAGAGGGCGGGCGGCCCTTCTCAGAGCTGCAGCCAGGTTGCACACTCAGGGCTGGCCTGGCTCTGGCTCGTGGTAAACAGTGACAGCCCACAGTGTCCCTAGGACCTGGGGGAACCGCTCAGTCACTGCACTGGGAGGGGACTGAGCTGAGAAACCATCCAGGAGCCTGTTACCTGGGGACAGGGCTGTCCCGGGATCAGGGTAGGCAGGGGCTGGCCCAGCATTGCAGGGTAGGGAAGGGGAGGGAGCGCCATGCAGGTCGCTTCCCAGGCTGAGGTATGGTGGGAGGGGCACAGGGTGTAGTGGACGGAGTTGCCCCTTGTTCAGACCATTCCTCAGCCCCCTCAGAAGCTGGACAGGCTCAGGCTGCATAAAACCAGCTCTGCCTGGCATAGATACCCTGGGAATGAGAGGGTGGCTGGGCTGAGATGGGCAGTGCCCAAGGTGCTGGGCAGAGGCTGGGGAAGCCAGCACAGATACACCAGGCAGGAGAGGTGCATGTAGGAAGCTTCAGATGAGCGAGATGGGCAGAGTGAACAGGGTGGGCCAGGAGCGGGTGGTACAGCGCGTGGGAGACCTCAAGGCAGGCTCTCCAGGGAAGGGGAGGTTTCCAGGCTGGGTGTCAGGGTAGGGAAACAAAAATATGAGCCCAGAGAGGAGAGTGTGACAGTAGGAAAGGGGCGGCCATCCTTTGGCTTGGCATGGGAGCCGAGAGAAAGGTCCGGGCAGGGGTCCCGGATGTGTGAGAGCTGACCGGGGTGCACAGGATAGCCTGGCCTCCCTTCCCACATGGCTATGGGAATGTGACAGGCTTTTCCAGGGGGGCCGCCTGCCCACATCTGGTGACTAGGACCAGAGGGAGGGTATGTCAGGACTGGTCTTGACCGAAGGGAGGAACACTGCTGGCTCCTGGAGCTGACCGGGCCTCACAGCTACCCAGCTCAGCAGGGGACAGCCCCTTGGAGGGGAGGTGGGGGCTCCAGGGCCTGGAAGGACTCAGCCTGGTTTCCCGTGAGGCCCCGCCCCTGGTGCAGAAGGCAGAGCTGGCCTTCGAGCTGCCGTGGTTGAGGGTTGCCCGAGGTCTGTGGTCTGCCCAGTGAGCAGGGACTGCCTGGCGCAGCGGACACTCAGGATAAAGGTCATCTCCTGGGGTGAGCGAGGTATGACCCTCACCTCGCTCTGCTCCCCTTCTGGGTGAGAATGTGGGTTTTCCTAAACACCCCACTGCCCCAGTATGGCTTTCTGCCCCCAGGGGCCCCTCTCTCTGGACATTAAATGAGTCACCCCAAGGCCCAAAGTGGGGGGGGAAGGGATGTGGGGGCTTTGAGCCCTCTGCCTCTGGCGTTGAGCCCATGGGGTGTGCACTGGGAGGCTCAGAGGTCCCTTTTGTCCCTCACCCCTCAGAACAGCTGTCACCTCCATCTTGTTTTTGCCATTCTCTGCCAAGAGGTGCCTGGCACAAGCAGGTGCCTGCTGAGGTGAGGATGACTCCTACAATCGAGGAGGCAATGGCAGAGAGGGGGCTAACCCTGGCATCTGACACTGGGTAGAGGGTGTCCAGGAGTTCCCTGAGGAAGAGGGAGCTTCCTGGGGGCTGATGGTGGACACAGGTGACAGGACACGGTGCCCAGGCCTGAAAGCCACCACTGGGTCCTTGCAAGTTGGCCAGTTCAGGGCTCTTTGAGAATGGGGCTTTTTCCCAGCTGGGGTACCAGTCCAGAGAAGGGACCAGGGCCCTGGCAGCTGGGGCTGGGGCCTGCTCAGTCCCCACCTGGTCCCCTGCTGTTTCCCCAGGCCCAGGTGCTAGGTGAACCCCTCAGGACTGCTCTTGCCTGAGCCCTCTGGTCTTCCAGGGGAGCTGGGCAGGTCACTGGGGGATGCACAGAAGCCACCATGTGCCTTGGAGTCTTGGATGGGATGGCGGCTGCCACTAAGGTGTGAAGTGCGGCCAGGCAGGCTGGACAAGAGTGATGGGTTGGTGGCTGCTCAGCCTGGATTTGCAAACATGACATTGGGACCTGCACAAGGACAGGAGAGGAAACCCATGTCTTCCTCATGCATCACTCTGCTGCATCTCAAAGTGGGCACAAAGAGTGCAGCAGCTTGGGTCTCAGCCACTCAGCCCTGGGTGTCAGCACTTGTGCTACTGTGGTAGGAGCCCTGCTCCCACCTCCCTGACTGGGTTGTAGGGGCCCCTGAGGCAGACATGGGGGAGGTGTGGGGTGCCCCCATCCCACTTGAGCAAAAGCATCTCCACGGGTCCTGGGGTCCTCTCAGAGGAAGCTCTCCTTATCAAGTCACCATGGGATGAGGACCAGGTGGCCTCGGCAGGCAGGCATCCTTTGGGCATCGATGTCCAGGCCTGGAGGGTGAGGGTGGCAGCTGGGCCCCAGGCTCGAGGCAATCTGCTAGAAGCCAGAGCCTTCAGCAAAGCAGAAAGCCCCATGAACCAAGCCGGGGCTGGTGGAGGATGTTACTAGGAAGGGAGGATGGGGCTAGGGTCATTCTAGGATGGGGAGTCCTGCCCAGGGCGGAGGGCTCCCAGGCAGCTGGGGCACCTGGTAGAGGCCCCAGGCCAAGGAGGATGGTGGGTTTGGGATGTGCTGCTGGGGACCGAGCTGCAGGGGAGACAGCATGTACCTCCAGAGGGCAGGATGCGGCCTCCCACCCCTGAGACATGCAGGAAGCTGGGCCTCAGCAGTCTGGGTCCTGCATTGTGGACTTGGCCTGAAACAGCAGTTGGGGTTGTGGGCAATGGGTCTGCTCCATGGCATTCCCTCCACAGGCTCCCTGCCGGCCCGCCTCCTGCCCTGTCCTTTGGATCCATTCCCAAAGCTCACAACAGACCTCTCTCCATCTGTGGGTGAGGAGAAAGGTGGCTGCTGGGCAGCATGCCCACAGTCTCGCCACAGGGCCTCTGGCTATGGCATGAGGACAAACCCTCCTGGGCTCAGGGCACCTGGGACCTGGGGAGCTGCAGGAGGACACCTTGATCCCTGAAGGGTGGGCTGGCCTCTTGTCATCTTGCTGGTGACTTATGTGAGCCAGCTGGGGTCCCCCAACCTATCTTTCTGTTATCTTCCTCTGTGGTCTACAGTGGCTTTGATCTTTAACTCAGGAGGCCCACAGGCGGCCTGCACTGTGGAACCCAGAGCCCAGAAAGGCTGTGATGGGGCCCCCTGCATGGTTTTAGGGTGTGGGTACCTGAGGCAGGCAGGCCAAGCACAGGAACATCTGCTGTGTATCCTTGGCCTCTAGGTCTCCTGTCATATATGGACGCCAGCCTCCTGGAGGACTTGCCCTGGGCTGAGCCCCTTTCCCTGTATACTTCCTGTCTAAATAGGAGGGTGGGGTGGGGTGTTTTGAAAAACAGCCCCAGGATCTGGTGGAAACTCCCACTTCTTTTTTTTTTTTTTTTGAGACAGGGTCTTACTATGTACTTGAAGCTGACCTTGAACTAACTATCCCAAACTTGTGGCAATCCTCCTGCCTCAGCCTCCAGAGTTCTGGGATTACAGGTGTGTAGCACCATACCCGGCTCCCCACTTCTATAGGGAGAAGACTGGGCTTTTGCAAAGGGACACTTTCTTCCTAGGTCATCACGTGGGGTGACCTGCCGGGCCTTGGCTATGCTCTGGACTGTACTGTATTGGCCTGGGCCTCTTCTGCTCAAGCTGGGTTTGCCAAAGAGGTGGCGCCCACACTCCTGTGGGCTCTCAGGATTGAATACTTCATGTAATAAAGTGGAGCTCATGGCCTGGACCTCAGGGAGAGGTGGATGCCATGGGGAGGTGTCTGAGGAGCTGTGGGGGCGCTGGGGGTGGTCTAGGAGGGTTGGCCACCTGCCCGTGCCCTGGAGACCCCAGGAGGTTCGGGGAGGGACCTGGACAATGCCTACCTGAAGCAGGGCTGCCCAAGAGTCTGCAGGAAGCCTGCTGCCTTTGGCCAGGTAACCACCCACCAGCCCACTGTCCTTGAGACTGAGGCCAAGTAGAGGGAGCCCGGGGCCAGGGACCGAGGGCTGTGCAGGAGGGAGGAGAGGGAGCAGGGAGTCAGGGCAGCAGGAGGGGCTTGTTGCAATGACAGGACCACGAGACTGGGGACCCAGGGTTCACTCCCTCCAAGCTGCGGGGCACTGGCCAAGTAGGAGCCTGACAGGATGCTCTTTCCCTGCCGACCTGGAGACCTCAGCAGGCCCCAGGGCAGCCTGGCTCTGCCACCTCCCTCTGCTCCCCGCTCCTGGGCCCACCACCAGCCCCCTGAACTTTGTCTCCAGCCACCCCAGGCCACAGTTCAAGTCCGCACTGTGGGAGAACTTCCCAGCTAGAGTCTGTCTGTTCCAATGTTCCAATGGGTGGGAGGGGAGGGAGACTGAGAGGGAAGGAAGTTGGGAGGTAAAGGGCCCGGCGGACCCAGGAGAGCACCTGTCTGGGGTGTGGAGCTGTGTGAGGTCCCCACTGAGTCCCAAGTAGGAAGAGGTGGGCAGAGTGACACAAGGGGTGCAGGGGAGGGGCCGGGCATGGGTAGGGACAGACTAGGGGGCTGTGGGACAGGCAGGGGAGGACACACAGGGGACAGAGCCCCCTGGAGCCCTGCGGGGGTCCCTTAGCTGGGGTGGGGAGGTGGGGATGAGGGGTGGTGCGTGGGTTCTGCGGCCCTGTCACCCGGTGCAGGAGTGTTACCAGTATGCACAGTAGCCTGGAGGACTCCTGCCTGTGGGGGGGGCCGGGCACAATGGCGAGAGCCCTGAGAACTTGGGGGTGTTGAAGATGCAGCCATCCTTCCTGCTCCAACCACAGCCCGCAGCTGTGAGCCACAGCCAGGCAGCCACTGTTTGCAGAGGTTTATTTAGGCAGTGCCACATCCTGTGCGGAGGGGGAGCAAGGGGCACCAGTCAAGCCTCATGGGGGCAGCAGGGGTATGGGGGACTTCCGATGGCCCCGAACCTTGCTGGGGCCACACTGGGCTAAGTCCTAGTTGGCGGCTGGGTCCTTCTCCTCCCCAAAGCTGTCAGAAGATTCCAGAAAGCCCGAGTCACCGCATCCCCCGCCCTCCCCAGCTCTCCCTCTCCTTCACATTGTTAGGAAAGTACAGGAGGCCATAGTTCTGGACTGCTTCCAACGCTGGACCCAACAGACCAGGCCAGGCCAGACCAAAATGGAGTCACTCATGCTACACATTACATCATCCAACTGAAACTTGGAGGAAGCAGGTAGATCTCAAAACACACCTGATTCTAAAACAGGAGAATCCAGTCCACCCAAGTCAGCACCACGAAGTCCCCTCCACTTTCACCCTGGGAAATGCCACCTGACTCTAACCACTTTTCTGTTCGGTCTCTTCTGCCATTGTCCGGTCATTCGGCTTTATAGAATGGCATTGCCCAGAGTCATGAATCTTTTTTCTTCGTACTGCGAATTGAACTCAGGACCTCACGCTTGTCAGGCAAGCACTGTGTCACTGAGCTGTATCCCTGGCCCAAGATTCATGAATCTTGAATGAAAATCGATTGGCCCCATAGCTATATTTGTTCTAATTTCGTCTCATTAGTGTCCCAAAGGTGGCTGAGGAGCAGAGGTGGGCGTTACTGCTGCTCTGTTCCCTCAGGGACCCGCAGCCTAGAGGTCAGGGGGCACTAGGTGAGGGGCCACACTGCTGCTGCCCCGCTCGGCTCCCTGCCTTGCTGACCCAGTCCAGGCCAGAGCATTTAATACCTTGGTGGGCCCAGTACTCCGGAACCCCACGCCCAGGCCAACAGGACAGGTGGGGCCCTGGCTCTGCCCCCTGTCCCTCACAGGCGCGAGTCTGACCCCCCTCTTGTCTCAGGTGAGCTGAGCTATGGTGCCACCCCACCGCGGCACATCCAGAACTGACCGTTTTCATCATGTTCTCAAGCTATGTCTGTCCCACGCACTGCGGTCCTGCCTGACGCCTCCCTGTCCCCAGCCAGAGACGTGCTGTGACCCCCTCAGCCAGGTCAGGACATGCCCCCCCCGCCAGCTCTTCCTGGCCCCACCTGTCCCCAAATGAGTGGCCAGCATGGCTCCCCCTGTTCTCCCTGTCCCACTGTCCCTACTTCCTGTGTTCAGGCCTTGTGTCTGCAACCAGGTCCCCAATCATACTGGAAGCCCCAACCCCAACACCTGGGCCTCCTGTCCCTCACCTGGATACTCTGTCCAAGCGTCCCCATGCTGCCCATGGCTTCCTTGGGCCCAGATGTTGGAACCCTCCCCTCCCCCAACTCCTAGGAGGTCCTGCTGCTGCCCAGAACCTCAGGCATCTCAGCCAGGCTTCGGGGTGCCAAGGCCACTGGGACAGGACCTGGGTCTGATCGCTGTGCTGTAGGTCTGGCCCTCAGGCCTGTGCGTGGGTGGAGCAGCTTCTCAGTCTTTACTCCTCGAATGAACTAAAAGCCACTCATTTGGCTGAATAGGAACCTGCCTGTACCATTCACAGACTCTAACCTGGTTTTCTGTCCCCCCAGCCATTCCTCAGCCCTTCATTGGTCAGCCCTGTCCCTGGGAGGGCCCCGAGCTGACCGCCACAGCCTGAGCCAGTGAGGCCATGGGACAGGGGCTGGGGGTGGGCTCAGGCCTGCCCTGGGCTCACGGCCTATGGAGGACCCCCAGGGGAGCAGCAGGATGTTGGGGTCCCAGAGGTGGGATGGGTGCTGCCCCACCACCAGGGCCCTGGAGGCTGCGAAGGCAGTGCTCCACATGGGCTAGAGCCTGGGAGGGGATCCCTGCCGGACACCACTGGTGGCCACGCGCCTCAAAGCTCCCAATCCTTGGACCTCTCACTCTCGCAGGGCCAGGGAGGTGCAAAATTTGCTAAGGATGCTGGGGCTGGATGGGTCCAGATCGCTGTCTCCTTCCACTGGGCTGGCCGGGGTGTCACTGGGGCCTGGCCAAGGGGCCTCAAGTTGGGCTTACGTGTGGCTTACGTGTGGTTTAGCGGGATGTATTTATGGGTATGCAGTCGCTCCTGGATTGCTGGAGTTATTTCTGAACTGTCTGAGAAAAGGACTGTGTGCTGGGTTGAGCAGATCCCCCCACTCCCGAATTCACGTCTACACGGAAGGCGTGAACGTGACCTTATTTGGAGACAGGGTCTAGGCAGATGTGGTAAGTTAAGGTGAGGCCACCGGACGGGTCTAGGTGCAACACGCCTGGCATCCTTAGGCCAAATGGGCCATTTGGACTCAGACACACACTTGGGAGAAGCCACCTCCCGAGGGAAGCAGGAACCTGCCACACCTTCCTTTGACAGTTCCGGTATGCAGAACTGGGTGACCGTAGATTTTGGCTGTTTGATGCCCTGGAGTTTGTGGCCGATTCTTCTGCAGCCTGGGGAAAGGAACAGACTAGGCTGGGACTCGGAAGCCCAGCACAAATGCAACACGCGGCCCTTCCCTGTTTCCCCATTTAGATGAGAATCTTTGCTCATGAAACAGCATTTTCTGGAACCTCTGCATCTGTCATGCATGATGCCGCCTGCTCTGTGTATCCTCAGCTAGCTGCCCGCATCTCAGTCTGTGGGGCAGGTGTTGGACGAAATGGCGTATAGACTCGGCCTCACCTTTCTAGAAGATGACACTGAAACATTGTCCTGGCCTGGAGAGGCACCTAGAGAGTGGGGGCACAGAATTAGGAAGGAAAAAATAGAATTGTGGGTGGTGCCATTTAATTTTAAAATGCTGTTATTTCTTGGGTATTTTCATATATATATATATTTTTTAATTTACGATTTCCTAAGTCTAAATAAATATTCACTTTGTATATAATTTTTTTTATATGTGGGTACTGGGAGTCGAACTCAGGACCTCGCGCTTGCGAGGCAGGCGCTTATGCTGCTGAGCTATCTCACTGGCCCCTGTATACCATTTTATGCTTGTAATTTTGTTTATTTTCTTGGGGAGCACCTTCAGTTTACCTTTGTTCGAGCCCCACTCGACTGAATTGCTGCCTCCCTGGGGGCCCTGGAGACCGTCCACGGGCTGCCCCAGCGCCCAGACCTTGGGCAGGCACTGAGTGGGTGAATGAATACACAGATGGCCAAGTGTGGTTATCTTTGGGTGGTGGAGTCAAGAGTGATTTTTATTCTCTTCTTTATATGTTCCACAGCGTTAGCCTTCACAATTAACATGCATCACTGCTTTCATAAATGAGAAAAATAGATCCATTTCTTATGGTGCGAGTGGCCTCTTTTCTGCCTTTCCGGGGTTTCTGCACAGATCTTCCGGCGGCCCCGGGGAGCTGCCCCTTCAGGACACAGGCTGCAGGAAGGCAGGAAGGGATGGAGGGCCCGGGAGGACACTCACCGAGAGGGCTCATCTTCCTGAGAGCGAGCTGGTCCAGGTGGATGTGGGAGCCCTCTCTCCCCAACATGCACACACTCGGAGCTCTTTCTCCTGAGCTGGGCGGGACATAGGTGCCTGGCCCAAGAGCGGTGAGGTGGGTCAGAGTCCTCCGTGAGGTGGAACAGATCTGAGTGTGGCCACTTGGTCCCGAGGTTGGGACCCAGAACTTCCAGGCTAACTTACAGCACCCCCAACTCCCTCAGAGGCCCGCGGCTGAGTTTACTTTATTACGTACCTTATTACAGCCCATGATCCTGTTCTCTGACTACTTGTTTTTCCCTTATAAGAAAAATAAATAAAACATTTTTTGGGGGGATGGATTTGAGACAGAGTCTTGTTACGTAGTTCAGGCTGGCCTTAGAGTCACTATGTAGCCCAGGCTGGCCTCAAACTCACAGCAATCTTCCTGCCTCAGCCTCCCCAAGTGCAAATAAAACATTCTTAGCTGTGACCTTCTCAACTCTGAAGTGTAACTTTCCTGTGAATCTAGTTACAGCTGTGACCTTTCACATGAGTGTGTGAGTGTAAGTCACATGAAAAGCCCTGGGCCTGTAGTTTTCATCTTGTTCCTCATACTTCCTCAGGACCTAATGAAAGCAAATTATCATTTTAAAAGCGTTTCCTGTACGCTGAGGATGGTGTCTGCTCCATGTGCTGAGTGCAGAATTCCACGACCTGATACGTGATGTGGATCTGAAGGGGCTGTCAAGACCTTAGTTTAAACTGTTGATTGATTTATTTCTATCTACAGTTATATCCTTCCTGGCTTTACATATTTTGCCTCTTTGTTTTCAGATTTACAAGTGTTCACATTGGTTGCATCTTGTTCTATTTTGTCAGAAAACAGGATGATAGCCTGGGGATGTAGCTCAGCAGTAGAGTGCTTGCCTAGAATGTGCAAGGTTCTGGGTTCAATCAATAGCATTGAAAAAAAACAAGAAAAGAAAACAAAATAGGATGAAAACAGATGAAAGCAAAAGAAAACAAGAATCTGGAGAAAACTCCAGTTTCTGGATCATGTCTCCCTATTAAGCATTTTCATTCTTTTATTTCCAATCCATTGGTGTTTAAAGTGGATATCTTGCAAAACAATATATTGTATGTGTAGGTTTGTGTGTGTGTGTGTGTGTGTGTGTGTGTGGTGCTGGGGATGGAGCCTGTTGAAACTTTTCTTTCAATTGGCAAATTTAGCCCATTTACATTTATTGTAAAATCATTTATAATAATTTTGTTATAATTATTGCAATTGTAAGTTAATGTCACTGGGACTTTGTGATGGTTGATTGATTGTGTCAACTTGAGTAAGAGAAACTTAATTAAATAGGCTCAGCAGTTCCCTAGCAAGTTCCAGCAATTTGGCTTGTTGCCTGGATGGTATAAATGGGAAATGAGGAAGGACAGATCTGCTTCTGCTATTCTGAGGAGCTCCAGTCTTCGCCTTCAGCTTGGACGTCATCTCCTGGCTTCCAGCGCAGACTCTTCAGCCTCCATCGCAGACCCATCGGTCTCTGATACAGACTTGCATGGGACACTGCGGTGAGCTCCAGACCTTGACTGAACCCTTCTCTCTCCAGTGTGCAGACGCCCTCTGCACACTTCCTCATCTGACCCTGTGAGTGGCCATCGTAAGCTGATCTTGTAATTTCTTATGTACTGGTAAATTCTTATATATTGGTGTATCTCATGTTATATCTGTTTCTCTAGTAAACACTGGTGGATACAGACTTGTTACTTATTGATCAGTGAGAGCATTATTTTGTCATTTTAGGGTATTTCATATTTTCCACTCACTATGTATTCTTTGCACTTGTTTTTTCTTCTTTTCTGTTTCCATGGAATAGATATTTCTGCTGGTTTTAAACATGATGTATTGCTGTCTGGCTCTTGCTGTGATCATCCATGATCCTCATACCTGCTTCTTTGCCCAGTGTGATTTTTCTCTTTTCTTTTTTTTTTTTTTTTTTTTTTGTCTTTTTGAGACAGGGTCTCACTATGCAGTTCAGGCTGGCTTGAACTCACTTTGTAGCCCAGGCTGGTCTCAAACTCACAGCGATCCTCGTGTCTCAGCCTCCCGAGTTCTGCAACTATAGGTGTGCATCTTTTTTTTTTTTTTTTTTGCCCAGAGTGATTTCTTTTCTCTCTCTCTGTCTCTCTGTCTCTGTCTGTCTCTGTCTCTCTCTCTCTCCCTTTCTTTCTCTCTCTTTCTTTTTTTCTTTTTTTTTTGGGGGGGGACAAGGTCTCAGTGTGTAGTGCAGGCTGGCCCTGAACTCCCTTATATAGCCCAGGCTGGCCTTGAACTTGTGGTGATCCTCCTGCCTCAGCCTCCTGAGTGCTGGGACTACAGGCATGGGCCAGCACAACTGGCTAATGATTTCTTAACCTATCTTCATCTTCTTTCTGACTCCAGAAATATCTCAGCACATTCTCACTTCCCTCCATCCCACCCACCCTCTCCATTGTCTTGATACAATCTAGAATTGTGTTCTAAATTGTTGTGTAAGGTAAGTGTTTATTTTCTTTCGTTTTTTTTTTCTTGACAAAGATAAACTTTATCTGATTTCTTATTTCTCTTGTGTTCTGACTTGAACATGGCCTCCAAGAGTGACTTCAAGCTGAGTGCAGTGTCACATGCCTATAATCCTCTGGGACGCTGAGGCAGGAGAATTGCAAGTTTGAGCCCAGCCTGGGCAACTTAGTGACTCAGTGAGATTCTGTCTCAAAATTAAAAATTAAAAAAAGGACCAGGTATGTAGCTCAGAGCAAAATACTGCAAAAAAAAAAAAAAAAAAAAAAAAAAAAAGAAAGAAAGAAAGAAAGAAAGTAACCTCGAAGTTGGAAGGAAGTTCTTTTCTTTCAGTAATGGAGGCTATCATTCTTCTGTCCGCTGGAGTTCAGAGTGGCCCTCGAGGAGTGCCTCTGAGAGTGGCGCTCCCCCTTGGCTGTGGTGCTGTCCTAGTCCTCAGGACGTGTTCGGGTGTGGCCTCCCCTGTCCTGTCTGGTCCTCCGAGGATCCTCAACGAGTGCCGTCAGCACTCCAGCTCTGGAGAATCCACAGCACGCTTTTTTGCTTTTTCTTCCCTCCAGTGGAGTTGTTTTATTTGTGTGTCTCGGGTTTTCTATTTGTCCTTTTATCTTCTTCATGGGATTGTCCCCTCCTCAGCACGACCTTCCTGCGCCTGTTTCTTGTTCATCCCTGGCACCCCCACAGGTATGCCCTGACCGCCTATTTGCCAGTTCCCTGTGCTGTGAGGATGTCATTATGCTGGCTTCGATGGGTGCTATTCCGCCTGGGCTCCATGAGGTGGATGCGATGCTCCACGTGGCTGTCCCTTTCCTGGACAAGGTGCCCTCCTCAGAATGCTAGTTGGAGCTATGGGCCTTGGGGTTTGCTCCAGGGCTTGGGATTGGGCCACACGCCTGGAGCAGGGCAAGGTGAGGTCCTGGCGCTCGGAGTCCTCTACCCACCTTGTTGACCCCTCCCTGAGGGCTGCTGCCCCTCGGCCCTGCCTCGTGTTGAGAGCTTAGCTTTAATGGAAAGGGTTGGTCTGGAGGGCGGGTGAGAGTCCCACGTGGTGCGTTTCTGCCACTTCCCACCACACTGGGCCGCCCTGCACAGAGCCTGTGCATGGAGGGGGCGGGAGGAAGGAGGAGGGCTGTGGGGACCACGGGGTTGTGTCGAGGTGTCAGGAGGCGGACTGCAGGGTCTCGGCCTGTGCCTGTGCGGCCTCTGGTCATGGGGTAGGTCAGCCAGAGCCGCGCTTCAGAGGCAAGGGCTCTAGACGTACCCTCGGCGCTGCCTGCTTATCTCTCAGGAAGTTGCTTCAGAGATGAGAGGAAGGGAGGGTTACTCCCCTGTGGTGGGAGTGAGGGTCTGGGGCAGGTGGGCGGGGCCCCAGCTCAGCCTGGACACCAGAACCCAGGACGCGAAGGGGACCCCACCCACCTAATTCAGGAGAGCGAGCCAGAGGGGCAGTGGCTTGTCCAAGTCTCCTTTACTGAGCGGTCAAGAGGGGACCAGCAGTCAGCAAGCACCTGCTGAACACCTTGCTTTGTCTACGGCTGAGTCCTGGGCTGCAGGTGGCGTGTTTCCTCCAGGGATGCTCTGGGAGGGTGGGACACGGGAGCAGCCTCCTGGGCCCTGTCCCCACCTCCTACCCTCTGCCTTGAGTCCATGTGGCTGCACTGAGAGCAAGACTCCTGCTCCTGCCCAGGGGCCGGATGTGCCAACGTGGCAGTGGGGTTTTGTTTGTTTTTTGTGGTCGTGGGTGTTGAACCAAGGTTCTCAGGTGCTGTGGTGCTGAGCTACATCCCCAGCCCTTTCCCCCTTTTTTATTTGGAGACAGGGTCTTGCTAAGTTGCTCAGACTTACAATCCTCCTGCTTTAGCCTCCAGCATCCCTGGGATCACAGGTGTGGGCCACCACGTCCAGCTCCACGGTTGCTTTTTGATTTAAGGGGGGAGAATATTGTATATATCACATTCTGAAGCTGATATGTTTGTCAGGACCTGTTGGGCAAAGTGCCCAAGACTGAGAGCCTAGAAATGTCCCCCACCAAGGGCCCTTATGTCTGTATCCCCAGCTTTGCCCAGGCTCCCCAGAGGGTACCACACCTGTGTACCCAATGGTGCCCGGGCCCTCCCAGAGCCCCACACCTGTATTTCCAGCTGTGCTTCCCCCCAGGCTCCCACCTGTGTCCTTTTGCCTGTTTCCAGCCACTCTTTGGATCTCGTTGATGGCACTGGACATAAGGCAGCCAGCAGGAGCCACCCAGGCCCACCGCTGATGGCCTGAGGGTCCAGGGACTCTCCAAATATGGGCACTGCAGCAACAGTCACAACTCTGCCAGATGCCAAGAGGCAGGGTGCCAGGTGCGGAGAGACCACCGGCTCCAGGTGGCCACTGCAGAAGTCACGGGGCTGGTGCTGTGGGGTGCACTCAGGGAGGAGGAGGAAGGGGAGCAGGTGGAAGACTACATCCTCAAGGCCCCGTGAGGACAGGGAGACCAGGTCCCTGGGCCACCCACCTTCCTGGCTGCCTGCCTGACACAGGGTTGTCACAGAAAAAACAGTGCTCTACATCTTACACCCAGAGAAAACCACTGTTAATATCATGCCTGTTACTCCATATTTCATCGACGCAGATGTAAAACCATGCATGTGTATGTGAAAAAGCAAGCGCACCCACCCATATTCTATTTCATCAACGGGGGACCATCTGCGGGCTCCGCGGCCACCCCGCGTGGCTGCCCCTCGCCCCGTGTGCACCCCAGGTGAGGCGGCACATCCTCCCCCAGGGCCTCCTGACGCCCGCTGTGTGCTGTCACTGGCACAGCAGGTCTTCTCTCTGGACAGTTAGGTCCTTTCTCACGTCGAAGATAATTCCAAAGACGTCCAGAAGCAGGGTTTCTAGGTAAAAGGCACGCGGTGCTCTGGCGCCGTTCCCACCCCCGCGAGCCCCGTGAAGGCTAGCTCATCTCGGCTGTGCTCCTGCCCCCTCTGCCACCTGTGGCGCTCCCAGAAGGCATCCCGAGGGGTGGCTGGGGGCCCAGGCAGCTCCACCATGCATCAGCTGAGTGGCGGTGCCTGTTTCCGATCCACAAAGGGGAAATGAGGGCTCCTCGTCAGCTGAGTCCTCTGCCTTCGGAGGCCTCTGGGAATGAGGACGGATCTGGGAAAGGCTGGGAAGGTGCACGCTGCTCTCTGGGGGTCCTCAGGGCTACACCACAGCCCTTCCCAGGCCCTGTGGTTGGCCTTGCAGGGCAGGAACTGGGGACAAGGGACCTACAGGGGCTCAAGGCCAGAGAAGGCTGCGCTGCTGGTGCAGGGGAGGCTGTGCCTCAGACTTGCTCTTTACCTGGCCTCTTTACCTGACCAGGTGAGCTGCTCCTCAAGAGGTCCCTGGGGCTGGCGAGGGTGCTCCCTCCCTCCTCCCTGACCCCCCCCCAGGGCTTTACACATGACACACCAGCTGCCAAAACCCTGGGAGGTGTTTGGGGAGGCACTTGGGGTTGGTAAATAAGTACCAAAAGTTAGAAAGGAAAGAAAATAAATGCTTTATTTCCCGCAGGGCTAAGTGGAGCTGGGCCTTCTCCTGCCCCCTTTGCCAAGAGGCCCTGGGCCTGGGGACTCACCAAGTGTCTAAGCCCATCGACAGAAAAGGCCCTGCTCAGCTGCGGGAGGGGAAGGGTGGCCACAGGATGGCTGAGCTTTGTGGCTGGTGGCACCAAGGGGTGGGCCGGGCTAGAAGGCTTCCTGGAGGAGGTGTCCTGTCCATTTGGGGGCACCCCAGAGCACAGCCCCTCCTACAGCCGCCTGAGTGTGGGCACTGGGTAAGCTAGGTTGGGTGGGGTGCGGGGGACAGAGGGTCTACGGGCTCACTAGCACTCGATGGGGTGGGCAGGTGTTGCGGCTGCGGTAGGACATATGTCCTCGTACACCAGGAGGGCCGGGTTCTTACCCCTGGAGCCACACGAATCCCGGATCTAAAAGACAGCTCGAGTCACCCTTGAGGCGGCCGGCCTGATGACCTGGGTCCGGATGGCAGCTCTGAGCACCCCTTTCCTTCAAGATACACCCTTGGGGAGCTTCCTCATCTTACTGCAGCATCCAGAGGCAGAGCTGACCGTGGCCGTGGCTACGTCAGCCCCGTGTCCCACCCCGTCCACAGGGCACACACTGACCCTCAAACTTGTCCGCACATTCACAGGTCCGGGAGACCCTCCACCCATGAACGCGGGTGCATGCCACACTCACATGTGGCCCTTGTGTCCCCTGCATGCTCACACGGACACCCATACATGTGCTGCCATGTGCAGATGCACATGGTGTCCGCTTGGTTGGCCACGGCTCTGGACCAGGGCATCTTCAACCCTGCCCCTCACGGTCCATGTCCCACAGGGTGCAGCCCCCACGCCTCCCCTCCAGAGCCTGCAGGTGGGTGGGTGCTGCGGCCTACGGCTGGCAACCTGGGCTTCATCCCCTCCCTCTTCCTACTCCGCTCTTCGGGAAGGTGTGAGTATGGGCACCTGCCCTGGGCACCCACTGACCTGCGTCCTCAGGGCGCACGACATTCCCAGGCCCAGCCCGAGGAAGAAGCAGCCCCCAGCAAGGCCCCATGGGAGGACGAGGGACATCAGCCCGGGCTCCTGGTGTTTGTGTCGTTCTTGGCACAGCTTTTCTGGGAAGGGAAACAGAGACAGGCCCTTGGCAGGAGGAGTGTCTCCCCGGTGGTGGGAGAGCCCATTTGAGCCTTTAGGGTTCAGGGCAGGGAAGGGCTGAGGAGGAGGAGGCAGACAGGGAGTGATGTGGGAGGCTTCCTGGAGGAGGCTGGCTTGGAGCGGGAACAGCTCCGTCAAGTGTAGGAGGGAGGGGCTCCGACGCGGCTACTGGGAGCCTGGCCTGGGCAGCCAGGGGCAGAATTGGGGGTGGGCATTTTCCCTACCTGTGACCGTGACCATGGTGCCAGGGCCTGAGAATTCAGGGTACATGACGGGGCAGCAGGTGTAGATGCCGGAGTCCGCCAGCTGCAGGAGGCTCATGGTGATGGTCAGGTTGTCCTGGGATCCCGTGAAGCTGATGCGGCCCCAGAACTGCTGGTCCACAGTGGCATTCACTGCGTCTTCGTAGTAAACCACCTCCGCGTTTCTCGGCCAGGTCTGCCTCAGGAAGAGCCCTTTCAGGGGCCTCCCAGTGGAGCAGGTGATGTTCACGGAGCCCCCTGCCGGGACAACCGTGTGGCGGGGAGACTGCTGCACCTCTGCGAAGGACGTGCCACTGTTACCACTGGGCTGGACAGAGGGACAGATAGCAGCAGAGACACCCCAGGACTGCCCTCGGCCAGCACAGCACCACGGATCAGGCAACCGTGGGGGCCTCGGAGCTGCCCTGGCTGCCAGTGCCTGGGCGGCTGTGCTTGAATTCTGAGGCCATGGGGAGCAGGGGCTGGGCTGCCTGCCAGCGCTGGGGAGGTTGTGGCACGCTGGCTTTGCTTCCGCCCCAGCAGCTCCGACCACTCCTCGCCCTGATTCTGCACATCCCCTCTCCTGACCATCCTCCTCTCCTGCTAGAGGCCACTGTCCTACCTCCCCTTCGCTTCTTTCAGATGCTGGCTGCCTCAGTTTCCCCTCCATCCCCAGGTGCCCAGAGCCTGTGGCCTTGTCCAGTGAGCCCTTCCTTTCTTGTCCACAGGACCCCTGGAAACAGCTCCAGACCCAGCAGCACCCAGCTTCCCATGCAGACTTACAACTTTCCATGTCTCGCAGGCTAATTATAGAAAGGTCTCAGATGTGAGGTAGGAAACCCCACAGTGACCCGTCGCCAAGCCCTGGCATGGGCTGGTGGCTGCTCTGACCCATGGAAAGGGAGCAGGGATGTGCAGGAAGGTCCTGCTCACCCCTCTCACCCTCCGCAAAGGAAGGGAAGTGCTTACCTTGGGCCATCAGGGCCCTGGGCAGGGCTCCAGCCAGCAAGAGCAGCAGGGTGGGGAGCGTGAGTCCAGCCATGCTGCCAGACCAGCCTCAGCCCAAAGCTGGGACCCTCTCTGGCCAGAGAGATGCTCCTGTCTGCACCCGGCAGGTAAGCTCAGGGCCCCCCAAGAGCCCCAGAGGCTCAGGGGGATGGAGCAGCATACACCAGTGGCTTGACTGCGGTGGGCGGTTGTGGGGCCTCACCGAGGGCTTCCTGGAGGACGGTCCTGGAGGGAGGAGTTGCGGTGGGGAGGTGGGAGGAGCCACTCTGCTAGATTTCTCCGCCTTCCCTGAGGCTGCTGGTCTGGGTCCCCACCCCAGCGGCTCCACGGGGCACATGGGGTGAGGAGAGGGCAGGCCTTGGGACGGAGAAAGGAGGAGAAGAAAGACACCCTCCCTGGGAGGGGCAGGCTGGAGCTGAGCCTGGGTTGGCAGTGGCACTGGTCGCTGGGTCACTGTCTGCGGGGATCTGATTTTTCCCAGACATCTGCAGTGTGAAGTCAGCTGGGCAGCCCAGGGCTCCGACCAGACCGAGAAGCCCAGGTTGACCAGGGTCAGGTCAGGCTCCCACGCTCGGTTCCTTTGTCCCGACCCCTGCCCAGCCTGACCTTGGGGCACCCGGTGGGTGCCGGTCTCTGTCCTGACCTCCATCCTGCAGGGAAACTTCCAATGCTGCTGCGCAGAGCCACATGCCTCTGTGTGTACTTGGGACACAGTCACGTGGGACCGATGGCCGGGGTCGCTTCCTCCCTGGGGACTACACTGAGTGGCTGGGTCCTGATGGGTTTAGAGTCCTAGAACATGGGGAGCCTGCGGGGTGGGCACAGGTAAAGGTTTGTGGGTCCTGGGGGCTAGTTCTGTCAGCTGAAGGGCGTTCCCGTTTGGGGCAGAATCTTGCCAAAGCCCTGGAGGGTCCTAAGAGGAGTGGCCAAGGCCAGGTATTGTGGGTCTGAACTGACCCCGTCTCTGGTCGTGACACATGCATGCACCACTCGGGAGTGCTTTGGGGGTCTTCATGCACTGACCCCTGGACCCAGAGCAGAGCAGAGGGCAAGGCTGGATGAAGGGTCCGGAGCCCTGGGGCTGACGTCAGCGAGGTGATGGGCAGCAAGCAGGACACAGGGTCCTGGGGAAGGCACTGGTGAAGTGCTTACCCCAGAAAGGCCAGGTCCAGGTCCAGGAAGCAGAGTTCTCCCGGGGGGGTCATGAGGGGAGAGGGAGAGGGAGGGCAGCCAGGGCTGAATCTCCATCAGAGAAATCCTTGGTCACTCAGGAGCAGCAGGGGCAGGATGGCCACAGACCCCAGACCTGGCGTTTTCTCCAGATCTCCCAGTGGAGTGGCCCAGGGCACTGGGACTTTGTGTCTGCTCCCAAATGAGGTATTAAAGCTGACCTTTTCAGGGGCTCCAGATGCAGGGGCCTCAGGGGCTGTGCCCAATGGCACGAGGCAGGACTAGTGGACGGGCCTGGCCTGACCGGGCTTAAACCCAGTATTGCTGTGACCCGAACCTTCCTTTGGCCTGAGCAGCACAGGCCCATATGCCCTGGGCTCAGAGGCACAGCTTCCCGGGACTCTCAGGCCCTTGGGTCTGGAGCCCACAGAACCCACGCAGTGTCCCCAGTCTTGGCTTGGGGTGTTCAGAGCGGGTGAGGAATTCCAGGGGTCTCCTTCCTCAGGAGCCAGCATTTCAGCGCTTTCCCACACAGGACAAGCTTCTTGTGGGTTTTTGGTTTTGCACTAAAAAAATTGGATTTTCCAGCTTATGTAATGGTTTGTTAATTGGCTTATTAAATTCGGTTAAAGATTAGCCTTATGTAGGGTTTTCGAAACAAGGATAGTAGTGAATCTAGAAAACATTTTTTCTCTCATGTGTAGGAAGAAAACACTCAAGATACAATTGCAATGAAAAAAACAAGTGGGGTAAACAGATGTGACCCCAAGAGGAACCTGGCAGGGTGGGGTGGGGCCACACAGGGGTCCTGGGAGGCAGCTGTCCCTCCTCCCTCGCGTCCCTAGGCTCCCTGAGGCAGCCCTGCTCTGCCCCCTGGTGGTGGGTATGGCACAGCACAGCCGCTCAGGCCTCTCTTCCCCATCTTGACCCCTGGATCCCTGGCAGGAGGTTTGCGTGCCTTGTTACTGCTCTTGCAAGATGACTGTGGGCCTGAGGTCCACCTGCAGCAAAGCTGCAGACCAAGGGATTGGACAGAGGCCCCGGGCCTTTGGGGTCTGGCAGAGGGAAGGGTGCCCGGGGTCCCTGATAGGAGGCGGAGGGTGGGGAGCATCCTGTGAAACGAGATGTTTCCAGGTATGGAAAGAGGTGAAGGAGCAGAAGGGGCAGGCGAAGAGCACGGGGCGGGGGGCCTGGGGGTCAGCGTCTGTCTCCGGTCCCTGTGTGAGTGCCGAGAGACGCCCATGACACTCCCAGGCTGCCCACTCTGTTCCCACGTCAGCCCTTCTGTTGGACATAAATTTTCCGGTGTCACAAACAGGACAAAAGAAAGCAGACTTTTGAAAAGTTTTCGGCAAGGCTTTACTTCTGCAGAGGGTGCATGGCTAGGCCACCACATACAAGTAGACTGCGGGGTTTCTCTTCCCTGGCACACTGGGCCGCACACCTTGGTGGGCGCTTAGCCTCACAGTCTAACCCGATTGGGTAATTCTCATGGTGTCCGTGTCGCAGTTGCTGGCCAGAACAGAGCCTATGACTCAGGAAGGGATTCACATAAATTTATGGCAGGTGGACTGGTGTGTAGCCCTTTGTCTTTTTTTTTTTTTTAATTTTCTTTTTTAAGGAATGGTGAGACAAGCACATGTACAATTTACAAAAATAAGACCTTACAAAACTAGAGATTTGTGTGTCCCCTTTGACGGAAAAGACTACCTTTCTCAACAGCTGTCCTGGTCCTCTGCGTCTGGACCCCTGTGCAATGTCCACACGCACGGGCAGGTTCTGCTTTCCCAACAGTAGTGGACGGGGTCCTCCTCGCTCTCCAAGTGGCTGCCGTGGCTTATCTGGAACCCGGAGGGTGGCCCTGGGCTCCTAAGAGTGCCGGAGTGTGGTCACCCCGTGCTGTTGACCTCAGTGCGTAAACTGCAGGGGTTGAGATCCACACTCCCGGTGCGCAGTACTCAGCTCTCGCTGGACTCTGCCTCACAGGCTCTGGGGAGGAAGGCACTGTCCGGTGGAGCTCAGACCCGCACAGGCAGATGCTCAGGCACGGGGCACGCAGCTCACACACCAACACGCACAGAGCTCCGCGCATGCAGCCTGTGAACACACGGACACACAAACACACGCTATCACACCCTCTCCTTTCCCCACCCAGGCCTGGGTCTGAGCCCAGAGAGGTTGAACCCACTTCCCAGGGTGTCCTCAGTCAGAGGCCCCCAGAGTTCAAAAATAATAGGTTTTTGTTCCTACTGGGAATTCGCAGGAGTCCTGGGAGGAGACCAGAGTACGTACTCCCAAGGTGCCCTCCAGGCTGTCTTGGAGACGAGGTGAGGGTTTGGGGACAGGGGACCCCATGGGCCTGGCCCAGGTTGGGCCTATTTGCCATAGCTGCTGGGGTGCCTGGGGGAGCTGCTGGCTGGACTTCACACTGCCCCATCATCCCCTCAGCCCTTGTGGGTGCAGGACCCCGGAGCAGTCTTAGGCCAGGGCTCCAGGGAGACGCCGGCACTGACCCCACGCTGCCTGTACCAGGTGCTGGGCCTCCTACCTGCACAAATCTCAAAATTTTGTTGAATAACGGTGACAAAGCCAGCTTAGGAAGACCACCACAATCAAGAAGGTGACAGCCACCAGGATTCCCACCATGTGCCCCAGCCTGGCCTCAGGCACAGCCTGCAGCTTCTCGGAGCCTGGAGGTGGATCCGAAAGGACAGTGGGTGGGGGCATCCATCTCCAGAATCCCCACCTCACCCGTAGCTCAGGTTCACAACAGTATCGGCTGCTTGCCCCCACCCTTCCGTGTGGGGATACCCATGAGGGATACTGGGAAGCAGGTGGGAGCCTGCCAGGTGGGAGCCAAGTGGGAGAGGTTATGGGCAGTGGCAGCAGAGCCACCAAGGGCGGAGGAAACCACAGTGGGGCCTGTACCTGGCGACAGTGGTGAAACACTCCGGGGAGACGTGGACAGCGCTGGACCTGGCTCCCACTCCCGCTCCTGGGGCTCTGCAGGAGAGACGCCACTGTCAGGTTGGGGACCAGCCCTGACACGTGCCCAGCTCCAGGCAGCAGGAGTCCAGCTGGGGCTCCTTGGGTCCCCCCATGGCCCAGATTGCAGCCCCTGCCGCCTGGACTCAGGCAAAGGTGATGGACTAAAAGGTGGGAGGGGCAGGAGAGCCTGAGGATAGATGAGACCCCAGGGGTTTTGCAAGGAAGGAAAGTGCGGGGTGGGCGGGGGCTTTGAGACTGGGAGGGCCCCTGGCCCACTCTGTGGTGCAGGGAACCCAGGGCCCAGGCTGGGGGGACCCTCTCCCTCATGCTCCCCTGTAACACTTCACCCCCTCCTCTTCCCTGCCATCCTCCTTCCTCCCCAGGCCTCACCTGAGACGTTCAGCCTGGTTTCTTTGTTATGTCTCTGCAGTCCCTGAAGATGCCACAGGTACAGCCCCGCGTGGGCGTCCTGGGCGGACTGGATCACCAGCTGGGCCTGGCCCCCTCGCACCTGGAGCCGCCACCCTCCCCGGGAGAAGCTTCCCGGGGCCTTCTCACTGAAGATGGTCCTGGTCTCGCCACGGGTTCTCAGCTGGATGGTGATGTGGGTGAAGGCGTTGGAGCTGTTGCAGGCCAGCACGGCCTGCCCGCCCCTGGACACGGACACCACGCCCTCCGTGCAGGTGGGCCTGTCCCACCCTGTGGGGGACGGTCACCTTGAGGGCAGGCCCTGGACAGGGGCTGGGTGCTGTCCTGGGGGCAGGGGCTGGGGCAGGGACGGGGCGGAGCAGGGGCCTCCAAAGACACAGTGAGCTCTTCATTTGCCTGATCAGATCGCAGCAGCACACAGCTCCCGTGTGGCGGGAGCAGGAGCAGAATCAGTGCGTGGAGGGAGCTGGTGTGACCTGGGCAGGGAGCCCCTGAACCTGTCCCCTTGGGTCAAAGCAACTGGTTGGCAGGATATTTCTGGTGTCCCCTCCCCCGTGTGTTTCCTCAGGAGGGTGTGGGGTGTAAGGTGGGCATATGCATCCCAGGGGACCTGACCCTGGATCCCTGCTGTCATGGGTTTCCCACCAGTCACCGGGACACCGGTGTCACTATAGCTGCTCTGGGATGTCCCTGCATGGCTTCAGTGAGCCCCAGATCTGGAGAGCTGTATCAAGGAAATCTCTGGGACCCTGTCCACTGCAGACCAGGTTCTGGCCACCTGAGCCTCTGGTCCTTGAAGGCCCAGTAGGTGCAGAGGCTGCTGGGCAGGGCCGGGTTGGCGACTGGGATGGTGGCCCTCAGTCCTGTGGAGCCACCCCTCCCCTGGCCCAGGCCTCCAAGTCCTGGATTCCCCTTCCCGTGGAACCAGACATGGTCTTGGGTATCCCCCTCCCAGGGCTCTGACAGTGACCGCCAGGCACTGCTGGGGACACCTGCCATCTGCCATCCTTGGGGCTTGTGGCCTGCCCTTTCCCACCTGGGCCACTGGCCCTGCTTCTTTCTGCCAGCACCTGGGTGTCCAGGGTCCTGCCACCTCCTGGGGCCTGGGTCAGGCCTGGGCTTCACCTTGGTCTCCCATCCCCCCTGCCTGGTCCCCTGGGCCCTCCTCTGGCACAGATGGGGACCCCGAGACCTACTTCCATTCTGAGCACTCAGGGAGGTGGTCAGGAGCAGGAGGGCCCCGAATATCCAGAGGAGAAGGCCAGGAGGCACCAAGGGGCAGGTGTGCATGGCCGCTGGTTGGCACGAGGCCTCCAGGTTCTCTTGTCCTTGTCCTGTAGACGCTGGAGGAAGAAAGTGGAGGGTTCAGAGGCCGTGTTCTGCTGCAGAGGCCGATGGGAGCAACTCAGCCTGGCCAGGGCCTGACAGCCCAGGTCCCCAAGTCATCCCTACCAGTTTTGCCCGTGACGCCCATGCCTTTGCTGGACCCTCGGCCCTCAGCGCTGACCCTCGCTCCTGTCCTTGTGTTCCATGCAGTGTGAGGCGCTGCCCTCGAGAATTCACAGGGTGGTGGCAGAGCCTCTACCTTGCGGGTCCTGGAGCCAAGCTGTCCTCACTGCGCTTTTCCCATGAGCTCTGTGCCAAATTAGCAAAACTGTGTGGACGGCCTCCCAGGAAGGTCCGGCCTGGGACACCTGTACCCTCCAGCCCCGACGCTGCTCTGACTTCTGCTCTCAGCCCAGTGGTCTCTTTGGCCAAGGTGGCTGCTGGCTTCAGGACCCCTCATGGACATTGTAGTGATAGGAAGGTCCTGGGTGGAGCACCCCCTCCATGACCTGGAAACTGGGGTTTTACTTGCTCTGAAGCCCAACAAATCAATTCCTAGGTTGCTTCCCAGGCAGGATGGTGAGCGTGGAATTTGCTCTGATGAGTTAGACCAGTTAAAGGTTGTGTTTTTTGTTTGTTTGTTTTGTTTTTGTTTTTTTTTTCTGGTTGAAAGCATTTTTTCCAGTTAAAAATATTTGTCAGTCACTTGGCAATTCGTTGAGACTTGGGTATTTTTTATATTAAGCAGCTTTTTTATTTTTGTTTTTGAGCCATTTTATATTTGCAGAAATATTGATGGGAAAGTACAGATGGCTCCCGCGCATCTCTCACTCAACCTGGACTAGATTCTCCGTCGGGCACATTTTACGGGAGGTGGCATGATGTACGAGGGACCAGTCTACAGCTCGTCCTGCCACCCAGAGCCTGTAGCCCCCCTGGGGCTCACTCTGGGCTTGGAGGCCTATAAGGCGTGGGGCGCACTGCCCCATGCACCCGCACCCAGGTCTCCTCTCACTCTCCCTCCTTTCCCCGGCCTCTCACTCTCTCCACAGCTGCCCTTCTAGAATGTCACAGAACTGGGACCCTTTAGTTTCAGCTGATCCTTGTTTTGTTTTTGTTTTTGTTTTTGTTTTAATGTGGGTACCGGGAGTCAAACTCAGGACCTCGCGCTTGCCAGGCAGGCGCTTATGCCACTGAGCTATCTCACCGGGCCTGTATTTTGTTTTTTGAAACAAGTTCTGGCTATGTAGTTCAGGCTGGTCTTGAACTCACTTTGTAGCCCAGGCTGTTCTCAAACTCACAGCAATCCTCCTGCCTCAGCCTCCTGAGTGCTGGGGTTGCAGGCATGCACCACCATACCTGGCTTGAATCTTGTTTTTATTTCAGTTTAATGGGCTTGGGTGGAGGGCTAGGGCAGCAGGCACCTTAAATTTCACAGACTTTCTGGAGCTTGAGGGCAAGGGCCTCCAGGCAGGTGCTGCACAGGGGGCAAGTGGGGCTGGGGGAGGTGCTCTTACTCCTCTGAGGGCTGTGGTCAGAGCCCCTCCTACCCTCAGGTCCCTGCACACCCAAGCCTGTTGCTGCCCATCTTCCCTGCTCCCACCCAGTGGAGACAGAGGTGCCCCCCGAGTCTCGGCTGAGGGAGGAGGCCAGGGCTCCCGCAGGCCTCCAGGCCAGTTTAGACAGCAGGGGACAGGTGGGAATGAGTGCCTGGTGTGCTTGTCTCTTGATTGTGAGGACCTCTCCCTGTCTCTACTTTATCGCTGCAGGGAGGGTAGCTTTTTTGTCACTATGTGTGCCCCACATGCTCCTTGTAAAAGAGCCAGCAATAGAGAAAAGTGGGAGGAAGGAGATGCCCAGGGACAGGTGGAGCCAGAGCCCACCCTGCCATGACCCTTTGGGGTTGCAAATTGCATTTGCCAACCCTTTTTCCATTTTTCTTAGGAATCATCTGTCTCCTTATGTGAGATCTTTGTGTATTGAAGAAGCACACTGTCAGAGGGGAGGCTTGTTTGTCCCCTACCCCGGTCCTGTTTTCTGGAACAAAAAAGCTGTAAATATGAATGTCCATGTCTGTCTTCTCCTTTAATGCTTCAAACTTTTGTTTTAAAATGTTGTCTGTTTGGAAGGAAAAAAGATGGCGGATCTGTAAGAAGCAGGCAGTGAACCTCTCCAAAAGTCGCCATCCAGACACTGGAATATAGTGACTGGAGGAGGACAAGAAAGAGGGAAGTGGCTCCCCTGGACCCAGGAAAGATCTGAAGCGCACTTTGGGGCTCATGGAGAAAGTAAAGAGAGAAACCCCAATATAGAAGAAGGAGGTGGCCACCAGCGCCTTTTCTCTGTGTCGGGAATCCCGATGCGACAGAAGCGGTTCAAATCTACAGACACGCGGTGACTGCCAGCACCCCTGGGGGCCTCCGTGGAGGAACACGAGACACCACAGTCCAGAGAAGCAGTGGCCGTGAAGGACACACTGACTGGCGTTTTTCTTCCTGGTATTCCACGACTGAGATTGTCTAAGGATCACAGAAAATACTGTGGCACAGTGCCAAAGAACCAAGGACTGGGCCAAACGGCAGCAACTTCTTATCTCCAACAAATTGAAGAGGTAGGATCTAGCAACAGGCTCAAAACCCAAAAATAAGCTACACTTGGAAGATACCTCAGAGAATTAGTCTTCTCCTAACAGTTTCAAATACTAGCAATAAAGCAACCTACCATAGGCAATTTATAAACATCACCCCAGGAATTAAACTAAAGAAAGAAAGAAAATGAGAAGACACTTAAAACAAGATGCAACCCCACACATCCAGTTCACCAAAGGCAAACCCAGGGGGCAACGAGGTGGGACAAACCGAAAGCCACCCACCTGACATCTCTGAAGTGGTAACAACAAAGCAGTTGAATGAGGCTCTGGAAAAATTTAAATCAGAAATAATTTCTCAGTTAACTGCAGAGATGATGCCCACAATGAAGACCATGCTTAGGACGCTAGAGCAGACACAGACAAAAAAATAGACTAGCTTAAGACAATGATGGAAGCCATGAATGCTCAGCATAGGAAAGAAATGGACTCCATAAAGCAGATTCAAGCAGATATCCAGGAGAACAAAAATTCCATTGAAAGTATTTGTAGCAGATTAAGCCAATGTGAGGACCGGATCTCAGATATAGAAGACAGGCTTGGAATTAGTGATCATGAAAAGAAAGAATTCTTAAAAAGAGCAAGGGACAATGAAAAATCAATCCAGCAGCTGCTAGATCATGCAAAGAAGAATAACTTAAGATTGGTTGGAGTCAATGAAAAAGCAGGAGATAGCATAAATGACATCACAACACTGTTCACAGACATTATCACAGAAAATTTCCCTCGTAGAGAAAAAGAATTTAGGGGCCGGTGAGATGGCTCAGTGGCCTAAGCGCCTGCCCGGCAAGCGCAAGGGCCCAAGTTCGACTCCCGGAACCCACGTACGAAAAAAGGGGCCGGTGATATCGCTCAGCAGCACGGGCGCCTGCTGGCGCGTGAGGTCCTGAGGTTGACCCCCCGGTACCCACAAAAAAAAAAAAAAAAAAAGAATTTGACATTCAGATAAGTGAGGCTTATAGAACTCCAATTAGCCACGATCAAAAAATCTTCAGCCAGGCATATCATAGTCAAGATTCCAGAAATTCAACATAAGAGTAGACTCTTAAAAGCTGTTAGAGAAAAGAAACAAATCACCTATAAAGGAAAGCCCATCAGAATCACAGCTGAATTTCAGCACAAATCCCCAAGTCAAGAAGAGCTTGGAATGATGTATTTCAAGTTCTGAAGGAAAATAACCTTCAACCCAGATTGATGTACCCCACAAAACTATCTTTCAAAACTGATGGAGAAATAAAATACTTCCATGACAAAGAACATCTGAGAAAATTTATAACCACCAAACCAGCACTCCAAAATGTATTGAAGGACATTCTAGAAAGAGATAACAAGGACTACAACTCCAGAAACCCCAACAGAAGGAATGCACCAGGCAGAGCAAACAATTAAATGAGGGAGGGGAAATAAAAGAGGGGGAGCCAACAACAGAGAAATAACATGACAAGGATAAGTCAACACATATCAGTTTTAACCATTAATGTTAATGGTCTCAGTTCACCAATCAAAAGGCACAGACTGGCAAATTGGATCAAGAAGCAAGATCCAACAATATGCTGTATACAAGAAACACATTTAATTCAAAAAGAAATTCATAGACTGAAAGTCAAAGGATGGAAAACAATACTCCGTGTGACAGGAACCCAGAAAAAAGCAGGGGTAGCTATTCTTTTTGCAGACAAAGTGAATTTCAAGCCAAGAATGATTCAGAGAGATAAAGAAGGTCATTACATCCTTGTAAAGGGAACAATCCAAGAGGAAGAGATAACAATCATAAATATATATGCAACAAATACCAGTGCACCCAACTATATAAAACAAATATTAATGGACATGAAAAATCAAATAACCACTAATACAACTGTACTGGGGGATCTCAATACTCCACTGTCACAAAAAGACAGATCAACTAGACAAAAAATCAACAATGAAATATTAGAACTGAACCAAACTTTGGAACAAATGGACTTAGTAGATGTCTACAGAGTGTTCCACCCCACAACATTAGAATACATATACTTCTCAGCTGCACATGGGATGTTCTCCAAAATAGACCACATACTAGCTCATACAACCTGCTTAAGTAAATGCAAAGGAATTCAAATTATCCTATGTATATTATCAGACCACAGTGCAATAAAATTAGAAATTAATGGCAAAAGAAACCACAAGAACTTCCTAAACACATGGAAATTAAATAGCACCCTCCTGAACAACCAATAGGTCACAGATGAAATTAAAGAAGAAATTCGACAGTTTCTACAACTCAATGATAACAACAGTACAGCGTACCGGAACTTATGGGATACAATGAAAGCAGTCCTAAGAGGGAAATTTATAGCATTAAATACCTATATCAGGAAAACAGAGCAAGCACAAATAAACAACCTAATGGTGAACCTCAAACTTCTAGAAAAAGCAGAGCAGGCTAAGCCAAAAGCTCATACAAGGGAGGAAATTATAAAGATCAGAACAGAAATTAATGTATTGGAGACTAAAAAAATAATACAAAGAATCAATGAATCAAAGAGTTGGTTCTTTGAAAGATTAAATAAAATCAACAAACCCTTATCTAACCTTATTAAAAAAAGGAAACAAAGTACCCAAAACCAAACAATTAAGAATGAAAAGGGTGATATCACAATGGACACTGCAGAAATCCAGAAGACCATGTATACCTATTTTGAAAATTTGTATTCTAATAAGATGGAAAATGCAGAAGAAATGGACAGGCTCCTAGATACATATGAATTAGCAAAGCTGAATCAAGAAGATATAAAAATCCTAAATAAACCAATAACAATCAATGAAATCGAAGATGTAATTAAAAATCTACCAACAAAGAAAAGCCCAGGCCCAAAAAAGCAATGGATTCATTGCTGAATTCTACAAGAAATTTAAAGAAGACCTAACACCACTACTTCTCAAACTCTTTAATGAAATTGAAAGGGAAGCAATACTCCCAAATTCATTCCTGGGAGCAAGCATTACCCTGATACCAAAACCAGAGAAGGACCCAACTAAGAAGGAGAACTGCAGACCAATCTCCCTAATGAACATAGATGCAAAAATCCTCAACATGATACTGGCGAACAGAATGCAGCAAATCTTCAAGAAGATTATACACCATGACCAAGTAAGATTCATCGCAGGGATGCAGGGATGGTTCAACATACATAAATCAATAAATGTAATACACCACATTAACAGAACAAAGGACAAAAATCATATGATCATCTCAATAGATGCAGAAAAAGCTTTTGACAAAGTCCAGCACCCATTCATGATAAAAACCCTACAGAAAATTGGAATAGATCGTCTTTATCTCAATCTGATAAAAGCTATCTATGACAAACTAACAACCAATATCATACTAAATGGACAAAAACTGAAAGCCTTCTCTCTGAAATCAGGAACAAGACAGGGATGTCCACTGTCCCCACTCTTATTCAACATAGTCCTGGAAACTTTAGCCAGAGCAATTAGACAAGAGAAAGAAATAAAAGGAATTATGATTGGAAAGGAAGAAGTTAAATTATCATTATTTGCAGACGACATAATACTCTACGTAGAAGACCCCAAAAACTCCACTAAAAAACTGCTAGATTTAATAAGCAAATTCAGTAATGTAGCTGGATACAAAGTCAACACTCAAAAATCAATAACCTTCTTGTACACGAATAACAAACTCACTGAAAGAGAAATTAGGGAAACAACACCTTTCACAATAAAGTCCAAAAAAATGAAATACCTAGGAATCAATCTCACAGAGGAAGTAAAAGACCTCTACACTGAAAACTACAGTACTCTGAAAAAGGAGATTGAAGAGGATATCAGAAAATGGAAAGATATCCCTTGCTCTTGGGTTGAAATAACCAATATAGTGAAAATGGCCATACTTCCAAAATTGTTATACAGATTTAATGCAATTCCAATCAAAATTCCAACAACATATCTCACAGAATTAGAGAAAACAATCCTAAAATTCATCTGGAACCAGAAGAGACCTAGAATAGCAAAGGAAATTCTGGGCAACAAACGCAAGGCAGGGGGCATCATAATCCCTGATTTGAAATTATACTATAAAGCTACTGTGATAAAAACAGCATGGTACTGGCAAAAATACAGACCCGAAGATCAGTGGAACAGATTAGAAGATGCAGAAACAACTCCAGACATACTCAGCCACTGTATTTTTGACAAAGGTGCCAAACATATTCACTGGAAAAAAGATAGCCTCTTTTATAAATGGTTTTGGAAAAATTGGCTCTACAGTGTCGAAGATTAAAATTAGACCCATATCTTTCACCATGCACTACACTAAATTCAAAATGGATTTAGTGGGAAAAAGTGTTTGCCAGCTGTTCCTCAGACAAAGGATTACTATCGAGAACATACAAAGAACTCAAAAAAATCAGACCTCCCAAATTTAAAGACCCACTCCAAAAATGGGCATCTGAGATGAATAAACACTTCTCAGATGAAGAAATACAAATGGCAAATAAATATATGAAAAAATGTTCAACATCACTGGTCATTCGAGAGATGCAAATTAAAACAACACTGAGATTCCATGAAGAAATCAACTAATAACAAATGCTGGAGGGGCTGTGGGGAAAAAGGAACCCTTCTCCACTGTTGGTGGGAGTGTCGACTGGTACAGCCACTGTGGAAATCAGTGTGGAGATTCCTCAAAAAACTAGGACTGGAGGTCCCATTTGACCCAGCTATTCCCCTTCTGGGTGTCTTCCCAGAAGAATTAAAAACATCGTACCACAGCGATATATGTGCACCCATGTTTATAGCAGCACAATTTGTAATAGCCAGATCATGGAAACAACCCAAATGCCCATCAACCGAGGAATGGATAAGAAAGATGTGGTATTTTTATACAATGGAGTACTACTCAGCCATAAAGAAGGATAAACTGGAGACTTTTATAGGTAAATGGATGCAACTTGAGAAAATACTCATAAGTGAAATAAACCGGATGCACATTTGTAAACATGGTATTGTCTCCCGAGTGTGAGAAACTGAAAGAGTAAATAAGATACAAAATCTACAGTAGACATGGTAAAGCAGGAAGAAACTGTTTGAAAGGAAAAATATTGTTTAGACAATTGAATGCTGATAACTTATACCCTGAGTAACTAATTTAAAGATAACAGTATGGAATGTATTAACCATTGTTACTCTCCTATTATGTTGTTTTGAAATTTTGTTCTATTCTTTTTTTTTCTCTTTAAAATAAAAAAAAAAAAGTTGTTTAAAAAAAGTATCCTTTAAAAAAAAAAAGCCCTCCAGGCCAGATGTGCTGGCCCACACCTGTAATTCTAGCCCTGGGGAGGCTGAGGAGGGAGGATCATGAGCTTGAGGTTACTTGGGCGACTCAGTGACTTACAGAGACCCTGTCTCAAAAATAACAAAAACGGGACCGGTGAGATGGCTCAGCAGCATAAGCGCCTGCCTGGCAAGCGCGAAGGCCCGAGTTCGACTCCCGGAACCCACATACGGAAAAGGGGCCGGTGATATCGCTCAGCGGCACAGGTGCCTGTTGGCGCGCGAGGTCCTGAGGTCGTCCCCCTGGTACCCACAAAAAAAAAAAAAAAAAAAAAAACGAGTAAACAAAAGGCCTCACAGGTTGGGCGGAGCCTGTGGGCTGTGCAGTGTTTGAATCTACCTGACGGTCATTGTAAACAGGGAGCAACTGGGGGAGAGCCGGCTGTGCCGGGACACCAGTAAGTGGAGCTCCCTGTCCGTCCCCAGTGCCACTCCTTCCTTGGGGCCCTGCGGGTGGGTATCTCTCAGCCGTCCTCCAGCTGATGCCAGTGCCACAGTTTTGTCATCATCCTGACACCTGGCCGGGCAGGTGGCCCTCTAGCTCTTCATATTCCCTTAGATCTGATTTCTGACTAGAATGTTAACGTCATTCTGGACCACCCTTTCTCCGAAGCAGGAGCTTTGCCAGATGCCCGAACCAGCCTGAATCAGCCTGAATCAGCCCTGAACCATACAGAGGCGGCGGGCAGCCTCACCCTTCCTGCCTCTGCACGTTGGCCCGTTGGCAATTGCCAAGATCAGTTAAATAGCACAGCCTTGTTCCGTGCTGCTGGGAACCTTTTTGGTTCTAGAAAGAGGCCTGGCAATTCCTCCACACGCTGGGGCTTGGTAAGATCTGCTCCACACAGATCTCATCCCTCTGATATTTTTGCAGAACATTTTTCCTGTGTCAGAAGGTTCTGCCAGGACTCTCAACATGTTCCCCACCAGCCCTGCTGACCATGGACAGGGATTAGTCCCCTACCCGGCCTTCCTGCTGCCCCTGACCTGGCCTGCCCCTGTGCCAGGGAAGAAGTGGGTCCTGCCTGGGGCCTCTCCTACCCAATACTGGACGCAAGGGGCTGTACCTCGGGGTGGAAAACCTGCCTATGCTCCCTTAGCGGCTGGAGCCATGGCGCAGCTCCTGGAGGCACCCTGAGCCAGGCCCACTGAGATTGCAGTCTTCTGTCCCCTCTCAGACACAGCCACAGGCCTGGACATTGGCCATGAGGAGGGGGACAGCACAGGGCCATAGGCTCTTGCAGGCCACCCACCCCCAGTAGGACATGGCTGCAGGGTGTGCCCCAAAAGCTCAGGCTCAGCCATGCGGTCTCCTCCGGGTCTTGGTGGGATCCCGTCCCAGGCCCTGCATTTGATCCCAGGGGCGCTCTTATGGTTTGGCCATCTGACTTTGGGGCTGGAGCTGGGATGAAGCTGGAGTTGGGAGGGCTGGGCAGTGTGGCCATCTGGGCCCAGCAGGGGCGGAGGTGAGCTCAGGACCTGGCAGCCCTCCTGGAGCACAGGGAGCTGGTGGCAGATGCAGGGTCTGGAGCTGAGGGGCAGAAGCAGGGCCAACTTAGGAGCCAGGCAGCCACTTCCTCCAGTGGCCCGAGGGGTCACAGCCCTGCCCTCACCACCATCACCACCCAAATGCCTCTCATAACAGGCTTCCCAGCTCTCAGAGCTGTTCTGCAAGAGCAGGTCACCAATCTCTGTTACACGACTGCCCCTGATGACGTCAGTATGTGACGTCAAAGCCACCCAGGACCCTGTCCACAGAGCCCAGGACAAGAAGGCATGTGGGTGTGCACGGATCTGTGCGGACAGTGCGCAGAGTGCCTAGTCCAGGAGCCCAGCAGCTGGAGAGGTGAGGGCCAGCTCCGTCCCATCCTGGGAACACCACAGTGCCAGCTCTGCTCTTCCCAGAGCCCAGATGAGGCCCCCAAAGAGATGCAGGTCCCTTGGCCACCACAACCCGGACCACCCGTCCTGTCCCCCTGCCCACGCCATGCCTGGCAAGTGACCCTGGACCTGCCTTGTTCCCTGCTCATCTCTGAGGCAACGTGTGATGGAGGCTGAGCATCCCAGAGGTGCCACAGCCAGGGACCCCACATGTCCCCCCTCAGAGTCCCCAAGCCCTGGAGAACCTGGTCCCCTGAGTCCTCACCTCCTGCCTCCCAGCCACTCACCTGCTCCTTCCTCCCGCAGAACCTCCAACTCCTCCGTGGCCTCCAGCCTCTGAGCCTGTCCAGCCAGAGGAAAACTGAGATTCCGCAGGGGGAGGGCCAGGAGGAGGAGGAGGAGGAGGAGGAGGCGGGGCTGCGGGCTGCCCTAGCCCAGCGAGGAAGCGCTTCTGGGAAGAGCGGGGTTTCAGGATCTGCCTGTGTTCACAGAAGGCGCCAGGAGTTTCTTGGTGCCCGCGCTAAGGTGTTTCCTTTAGAAGCTGGCAGAAAGAAGGCAGGCAGAGGCAGGAGGCGTGTGCAGGAGAGCAGGGCAGGGCTGGTCCTTGCTCAGGGGCCCAGGGAAGAGTCCACTTGCCCCAGGGATCAGGGCCAGCGGAACTTACCTGACAGGCAGAGCGAGACAAGCAGCATGGCTGCTCAGGACCCTCCCTGTGCCCAGGGCTGAGCTATGAGGAGGGCGGCAGCACTGAGCGTGGGGCAGGGACACAGAGCAGGGGTGGGCGCTGGGCAGCAGGTGGCAGGAGAGTCCCAGCCCCAAGCCACCCCTGTCCTGCTCTGCTCCCTCCCCACTAGGGTCCTGGGCTCTGTGGACAGGGCCCTGGGTGGCTTTGTCGTCACATACTGAGGTCATCAGGGGCAGTCAAGTGCAGAGATTGGTGACCTGCTCCTGCAGAACAGCTCTGAGAGCTGGGAAGCCTGTTATGAGGGGCATTTGAGCCGTGATGGTGGTGAGGGCAGAGCTGCGACCCCTCGGGCCACTGGAGGAAGTGGCTGCCTGGCTCCTGAGTTGGCCCTGCTTCTGCCCCTCTGCTGCAGACCCTGCATCTGCCACCAGCTCCCTGTGCTCCAGGAGGGGCTGCTGGGCCCTGAGCTCACTGCCGCCCCTGCTGGGCTCAGATGGCCACACTGCCCAGCCCTCCCAACTCCAGCTTCCTCCCGGCTCCAGCCCCAGTCCCTGCCCCTGGGGGAACCCCAGGCCAGGGCATCCCAGAGCCAGATGGCCACGCCACGGGAGCCCCCACACAGCAGATACAGGGCCTGGGAAGGGATCCCAGAGCGCTGTGCCAGGAGGTGGGCTGGGGGACCTGGACAAAGCATCCTCTCCAGGCTGAGTGACCTGGGGAGTGACTGGGCCGTGACATGACCTGCGCTTCCAAGAGCCGCCAGGAGCCCGCTGGCCAGCAGCCCCAGGGTCCAGGGCTGGGCAGCAGAGGGCAAAGTCCTCAGCGTGGCTCCAAAGCAGCAACCTTCTCCTAGTAGGCAGACAAACCCGAGTCCCCTGGCCTCAGTGAAAAGGGCACCGGGGTCGGCAGGGCCCAGAGGCTCCCCCAGGCACCCAGAGTGTCAGCAGGGGTGGAGAGGCCCCGCCAGTGACCAGCCACCTTCATGTCCTCTGGGCCATGCCGGCCTGTCCCCATGCCTGGCCGGGCTTGTCTCTGAGCCCACAGCCCAGGAGCACAGCCTGCTCCCTCCCCTCCCTCCCAGCTGGGGCTCAGAGCAGGGTCCTCCCGGGCAGGTGCTTGGACCAAGGCTGCCGAGGGCGGGGGGCTGGAGAGACAGGTGCATCCCGGGGCCCTGTGGGGTCCCAGCCTTTCACCCCAGCCCGAGATGCCCTCGGGAATCTGTTCGCATGGGCGTCTATAATGGCTTGGGTTTGGATGTCCCCCCAAGCCTCATGCAGTCATAAGTGGGGCTGTTTCAGAGGTGGCTGAATCTAAGTTGTGTGATTGACTCCTGATACAATGCTAGGATTAAGGGTGTTTGATTACTAAATCAGTCCACTTTTAGATTGGCACCGCCCTAATCCAGGTAGAGTGGATAGAATATAAGGGACAGGACGAGGCTTTTCTTCTCCCTTCCTTGCTTGCTTTCCCTGCCTTCTGCTTGCCATGAACTGCTTCTCATCTGCATTGCCCCTCTGGCAATCCACCCTGCCTTGCTTATGGACTCTACATATTGGGAACGAAATAAACCCTTCCTCCTTTAACTTTGGGTGTTGGGTATTTTGTCTCAGCAAAGAGAAAGTAGCTAAGACAGCGCCCTCATAAAGTGCTGATGCACTGTGAAACCGAAACCAGTTTTTGTATCTGGAATGAGGCCAGGACAAACCAAGTCCCCTGCAGAGAGGGGACCCACACTCTGCTTCTGTTCTCCTTCCTCACAAACACACACGAGCACGTGGCCGAGTGTCTCTTCCAGCGTTTGCCACCCTGGGATGGCACCTCCCAGGAGCGCACTGGCCGCAGAAAGCCAACTCAGGACAAGAGTTGGCGGGAAGGAAATTCAGGTTCATTCAAGGGCTGAGAAGATGGAGGGGCTCTCTCCCTCAAAGCTGCATCTCAGGGAGCTCAGATACACAATAGGGATTTTGTAGGAAGGAGAGGAGCTGAGTGGGACAAGGGGGCAGTGTGGCTTTTGTGTGCTGAGTGGGGACTTGCTAGTCAAGCCTGTGTGTGCTTGATGTTTTCCTCATCACAGTCGGCCTGAGCCTCTGGGACTTGTTCCCGTACTTTCTTTCAACCAGCACATTACCTTTCCCCATGTTACACCTCACAGCAGTTCCAGCCTCTGCATCAATGCGCGGGAGTAAGGAATAAGGGTTGTTTCAGATTCTCGTGTTATCTGAAGACCAGCAGGTACTGTGGGTTTGCTAAATCTCAGGAAATACTCTTTAGCAGTTAACACTTCACCACTTAGGGGTGGCTTTTCTTTAGAATTTAGAAATCGGGGTACAGGGAGGAGGAGAAGTAGAGGCCATTGTCACAGTGACTCTTTGGTGAGTTGAACATTTTTCATTAGACTGTGATCTTTTCTATCCTAACAGTTCTGTTTATTTTAAAGTCTATTTTGTCTGATATCAGTAAAGAAATACCAACTGTGTGGGCCACAATATTTCTTATAGCTTTTTCCTCAGAAATCTACCTCTGGACATTACGCATCCATATATCACAGGGGCTCATGGTTTAGAGCTAAAATATCCTCCCAAAGCCTCCTGCATTCAGAGGTATTAGGACAAAAAGGAAAAGAAGCAGGGGTACGAGCTCACAGGACAGGTTTATTTCAGAACAAACCTGAGAGGGACCGCTCTGGCCCTAGAGACCAGACCAGCAACTCTCGTACCAGCTATGGGGTCTTTACTGGGGGTCATGAACATAAGGGGGTGGTGTGGAAGGAAAAAGTCACAATGGGGCTTTCGAGGGGACAGTTCAGTACAAAAGGGTTGTGGCTATCCGCTCGAGACCGGGCTTGAGGACGTACGGGGAGGTGCGGGCTGTTTGTCAAGAGCAGGGCTGAACAACAATTGGGAATTACAGGGTGTAGCTATGCCTACCGGGCCGTATGGACCCAGGACGATGCATCTGCAGCAGATGTGAAAGCACAGCCGTGGGGAGGGGTTTAAAGAGGTTTCTGCTTAGACCAGGATGGTGGTGGTCAGATTCCTTCAAGAGGCAGGGCTTTCAGAAGGTAGTTGGACCGTGAGGACTCCTATTTCATCAATGGATTAACTGATTCGATGGCATTATTGGGAGATAATGGAAATTTAGGCTGAGGGACTTAGTTGAAGGGAGGGGTCACGAGGGTATGACCTTGGGGACTCTATCTTGTCCCTGGCCTCTTCCTTTCTCTGCTTCCTGGCTGCTGTGAAGTAAGCAGCTTTCCTCTCTCACACCCTTCTACCGTGATTTTTGTACCTTGACCCAGGCTTAGAAAGCAACAGAGCTGAGTGATTAGGGACTGAAACCTTTCCTTCCTGAAGTTACTTTTCATTGATATTTTGTCACAGTGGGTGACTAACACAGATACGCCATATATGTACATATATAGGTAATTTTTATTGTTGTTGTTGTTACTGTGGATTAAAACCAATGCCTCATACGTGCTAGGCAAGTGTTTAGCACTTAGCTACACCCCTACAACTTAAATTTTTGAGACCAGTTCTCTGTAAATTGCCCAGACTGGTCTTGAATTTGGCTTTCTCCCGCCTCAGCCTCCTAAGTAGCTGGATTACAGGCATGCACCTCCATCACAGCACAAATCCATCACTTGTAAGCAGAGAAGGTGTAGAATTTTATCCTGACAGTTTCTGCCAATAACTGATAATTGAGCTTGTGTTAAAGGCGCCTAGAGGAAAGAGACCACCCGCGCAGGCTCTGTAAAAGCAACCATGGGGGTTTAATCACTCCTGTGGGAGTGGGCTGAGGAATCAGCAGGACGTGAGGGTAGAACAAAGGATTTAAAGGGGGGAGGAGGAGTTCGCTGCCTTGAGGAAGTTGGGGGCGGAGATAGTGTGGTTGTGCTTCTCTGAATAGGCAGGGCGGATGTGAGTTTTGTTTTTCTGGACGGGAGGTGCAGATGGACATGGCATTGGTCTTCTTCTGTAGTTTCTCGCCATGCCTGCCCTAACGGCCTCACCCATTGGGTGTGACATTCCTGTCTCTTGTTATAAAGAAAAAAAGAGAGCCGGGCGTGGTGGCACATGCCTGTAATCCCAGCACTTGGGAGGCTGAGGCAGGAGGATTGTTATGAGTTTGAGGCCAGCCTGAGCTATAAAGTAAGTTCAAAGCCAGCCTGAACTGCATAGTGAAACCCTGTCTCAAAAAAAAAAAAAAAAAAAAAAAGAAAGAAAGAAAAGAAAAGAAAAAGAAAAAAAAAAAAAGAGTAGGGGAGGTAGGTGCTGTTTCTCACGGCTTCTTCGTGTGGGACAGACGGGCAGCATGGACACCTTAATTGGGAGAGAGTTCTTGGGGGATGGGGTGGTATGGGGGGCTGGTATGTGAGGTTAGTAAGGACCCAGACCTGGGGAAGGACTGGAGTGGCCATATAGGTGGCTGAAGATATGGAGATATAAAGCCAGTAATTTTGGCTAAGGAAGGATTGGACCAGTTTAGAAGGGAGTGAGTTACCTGCAGGGTCCTGTAGAGATAATCAGGGACTGTTGTGTGGAGGGGCAGGGATGCAACCATGGGGTGTGGCAAAAGGAACAGGAGAGCTAGCTAAACAAGAAAGCGCAGAGAGGAGGAGGAGGGGAACATAGTTAGGGCAAGGGCAAGTGTGAGCATGAGAAATGATTTCATCCCGGAGGCAGAAGATAATTGATGTGAAATCATAACAGGATTATAAGTAAAATCTACAGGAGAGTGAGTAGTATAACATAGGTGTTTAGGGTCTTTTTTATCAATCATCAATTAACAGGAGGAGCACAGGGTGGGAAGGTTATGGAGTGTAAAAAAAAAACGCCTGGACATAGGGTATCGAAGCAGATTAGGGGAGGGGCAGAGAGGTTTTAAGTTTTTGAGGAGACAGTTTAGGGGGAAGGAACTAAGATTTCCCATGGAGAACAGAGAGAGGTAATTGTCACACCTGGTATGAAAAATGAGAGCAGTAACAAGGTCCACAGTGGACGTCTCCAGTTGGGACTCAGGGCTGTAACGGAGTGTAGGTGAGTGACCAAGGCAGTTGTCACCACAGTTGATCAAATGCCAAGGGAAGTCAGCCTTCCCAAGGAATGTCCATGACTGGCACTGGATTTAGGAACATGGAAAGCGGAACAAGCCTCTCTCTGTCTCGGTGGGTGAGGGAAGTGGAAAGAGGAGGTCAGCTACGCACTGTATGAGAGCACAAGGGATAAAAGGAGAGCAAATCATGGGCTCTTACTCTTACTGAAGAAGTGGGGGCTGTCCCAGAAACCCTGCGGCAAGACGGTCCAGGTTGACTATTGGGACAGGTGAGTGTCAGGGTCTGTCTAGGTGAAGGCAAAGAGAGGCTGTGAGGAGGGGTACAGACGGGTAGTGAAAAAGGCATCTTTTAGATCTAGGACAGAGTAATGAGTGGTAGACAGAGAGATGGAGGCCGAGAGTGTGTAGGGTTTGGCACCATGGGGTGTATGGGAAGGACAATCTGACTGACAGCACAGAGATCCTGCACAAGTCTGTAAGAGTTACCTGTCTTCTGTACCAGGAGAATGGGAGTGTTGTAAGGGGATTCAATAGAGATTAAGAGACTGTGTCACAATAGATGAAAAATAATAGGCTGTAATCCCTGTAAAGCCAGGTCAGGACAGGGCTCCTGTCATTGAGCAGGGTGGGGTTTTGTCAGGAGGTTCTTATTATATTATATAGTGTATAGTTAATAGGAACATAACATATCGATAAGATAAATTCTTAAATTCTTAATATACATTTCGCATTTAGAATAGACATCAACATTTTCACATCACTGTGTACTTCCTTACAAAACCTAAAAGATAACATCAGAAATAAATTCCTATGTGAACTACAATGAAAATAACAATAGAACTCTACCACAAAGATTAGCTTTGCTTCAACTGTCACACGCAGGGCGTCTTCACATATGAGAACTGTAGTTCCATGCACATGTCTCACTTACACTGACAGCACATGTGCTTAGCTTTCGTTCCCTATGTGGCAGTCTTGTCACCTCTCTTCTCTTCCTGTTTTGTCAGGAGCTTCCTACTATATCGTACAGCATGCGCTTAGCAGGGAAACAAGATGTCAATAAAATGCAATATCAAATATGTAATGAGTGCTTAGAATAGACATCAACATTTTCACATCAGCTGTTTACTTGCTTACAAAACCTAAAAGACAACATCAAAAATAAAATCCCATGTGAACTACAGTGTAAACATGAACAAAAGTCTACCACAGAAATAATCTTTGCTTCAACTGTCACACCCAAGACAGTCTTCACACATGACAACTCCATGTTCCACATACAAGTATCGCTTACATGGATAGTACATATGTTTTATTTTCCTGTATTTTCCTGTAGGGCACAATTGATATCTTTTTTATTTTCCTATTGTTGTAGTAGGTCTTTGTGATGCTGAACCTGCCTGTTCACCTGTCAGCTCACCAGTGTGCTCCACAATTTTTTGGCATAGTTCTCTGGGCAGAAACATTTTGTTTTTCCTCTGCTATAAATAATCTCTCATGAGCCCCAGTCCCAATCCTCTAAGAAAATTTCCCTGTGATATTTTGCTCTTGTTATTTTCTTTGTGAACTATCAAACTATTTATGCCACACATGTTTAGGATCAAGTAAAACACAACCATTAGCCAATGCTTTGTGTTTCAAGTGACGTCATACTTGCTGCCTAACTAACTTATCAACAACATCTACTGCTCGTTCAGTTTTGTTGTTGAAAGTTTCCATCTCAGATTTCTGTTTTGCCAATGTTTCCCTATCAATATTTCCATCATGGTGCAATGTTGACACCAGCAGTACCAGTTTGCTTTTTTTTGCCATATATAAGGCCAATGTTATATCTTTTTGACATTCAAAGATTGAACTATACAATTGTGTTTTGAAATTGCAACATTGCATTTGGAATTTCTGCTTTGTTCCTGTGTACAGTTCCTGCACTGGTCAACTTGTGCTCTGTTAGCAAATGTAACATCAATTAGAAACCAGTAAATCATTGTCACATGTCACATTCCGATTAGTTTGGGAGATGGGAGCAACAAGTCTGTTCACAACATCATTTGGTTTATTACTCTGATGGTTTAGTTCCAGGATAAATTGTGGAGGGCCATTCCATGTAATTTCTGGGAAAAAATCATGTCATAATTAAATTGTGATTAGGGATTATCTGAGGCCTAGTATCTTGCCATGCAAGCTGGCTATGGTATGGAGAAACATAACTCCGTGCGCCTCTGGTCACGGTTGAGGCCTCAATGGTCCCTTGATGCTGTGATGCTCCGGGGCAAGATTACATCAGCTGAAGACATCCTGGTTCCTTGAGAACTGAGTAGTAATAAAAAAAGGTTTCACTTGGGGGAAATGACAAACTTATTAACCTGCCATCTTATTAACCTGCCATCTTATTAACCTGCCATCTCTCCTCACTGTCCTCATCAACATGAGGTCCTCATTAGTTTAAGATCACCACTGCCCTCTGAGTGACCCAATAAACCCCTCACCATTTTCCTCAGTGTGAATGTGATCAATAAATACCAAGTTTCTGGCTGCCCCATGGCCTTTTGTTCCCTGTGAACCACTGGCCATCCCAGATCCCCATTGCATTGCTATTTGTCTGTTGCTCTTTGTTTTCACCATGCACCATGATACCTTGCAGGAAATTGTGGACTCACTGCAGGGGTCCCCAATATAAATGTCTAAATTGAAAGCCTAATAAGTCTTCACATCTTCAAGGGCATAAGCTTTTATACCATTTTTTTTTCTTTTTTTTGGTACCAGGAATTGAACTTAGGGCCTTGCACTTTGCCAGGCAGATGCTGTGCCACTGAGCTATATCCCTGGCCCCTTATGCCATATTTTGACCCATTGCTTTTCCATAAGTTTTTTACATTCCTGTGATCACCATGGGAAATCTGTGCTAAGTACAGCAGACCTATGAATGCTTTCAGTTCAGCTAGTGAGGTGTCCTAATAAATATCTTTTTTAATATGGCTGTTAGTGCATACAGAATGTTTTACTTGCGTTTTGGCCTTTGTGTATTTCACAGCATCTTGTAGCATTTCGTCTGTTACGATTTCCAACATTGAATGGCAGTGCTGGCATTCTGTCCAATCTGTTTCACCCCTGCCAAGACCTTCACTATATTTTTGGACCTAGTTTTAACATTGGATCATCTCATTTGGTTGCGTGGCCATTTTACAACATTTTGACTAGTCAAATATGTATTCACATTGCTGTTTTCTTCCTCATCTGAATCAAGGTGGTCTGCATTCCCTGGTTCGGTGTCAGTCTATTCTTGCTTTATTTCACTGTCACAGGAACTTCAGCTCACATGGCCAGTGTCAAAGTCATCCTCCTCCTCCTCCTCCTCATCATCATCATCCACCCACACCACTCTTCTGTTATGAAAGCATGTATTTTACCATAATGGATCATCTTCATCATCCATGCATGAATAATTGGATAATTCACTTTTTTTCTTGTGGGTACAGGGAGTCGAACTCAGGACCTTGAGCTTGCCAGCAGGCACTTGCACTGCTGAGCCATGTCACTGGCCCAATGATTCACTTTTTTTTTTTTTTTTTTGTAAGTACTGGGGGGTTGACCTCAGGACATTGCGTGCCAACAGGCACCCGTGCCTCTGAGCGATATCACCGGCCCCTTTTTCGTATGTGGGTTCCAGGAGTCGAACTCAGGCCCTCGCGCTTGCAAGGCAGGCGCTTACGCTGCTGAGCCATCTCACTGGCCCCCAATGATTCACTTTTGACCTCCTCCAAAACTTGCAAATCTGTTTTTTCATGTGACACTATACTGAATTGGGCTACTTCTACCAGAAAAATCAAAAGAAAACTTTTTTTTTTTTAAAACAAATCCTGGGGCCGGTGAGACGGCTCAGCGGCTTAAGCGCCTGCCTTGCAAGCGCGAAGGCCCGAGTTCGACTCCCGGATCCCACATACGAAAAAAAAGGGGCCGGTGATATCGCTCAGTGGCACGGGTGCCTGTTGGCGCGCGAGGTCCTGAGGTCGTCCCCCCGGTACCCACAAAAAAAAAAAAAAAAAAAAAAAAAAAAAAAAACAAATCCTGGAGTGGTGTGGGTCTATTAGACCCTCTGTGATGCTCGGGTAAACATATGCAAAACTAGGCAGTGCATAAAGGTGATTTCCTGTTTTGACACTTTTGCACACATGCACACTCCTTGCAGTTTGTCATACCAAGTGGGTAAACACATGGATTGCTTCCCGTATCCCTCAGGGAAAGGTACTGAAATGCACAGCTGGTTATTGTAATGCTGAAGTACAAATTTACAGTAGAAAAGTAAGGGATGGGTCTGCTGTATCCAGGCAGGCCTGTTGAGTACTTGACAAGGGGAGTAGGCCACATATCTGATGAGATATTTGCTGTAACAACTCTGTATATTTCTGTGTCCACAGTAGAAAGGAAGTCTTTCATGGGTTTACACAAGTATTTGGATGGTTGCTCGCACTCAGGGACAGTCTCTGGTTTCCAGCACTCGAGTTGAGTGTGTTGTATCCAGGAGTCCAGGCCTGCTACTTTGACAGCTGACAGAGTTGACAGGATCATGGTGTATGGTCCTTTTTAAGTTGGTCACTGAAATATTTTGTCAGCGTTTTTTTTGGTGTCCTCTACAGTGAATAACTGCTGCTTTGTAGGGCATACAGACAGATGATAAAAGTTTATGTATCTTCTGTGATTATACTTTTTTTGCTGGGTACTTCAGACCAAGTTAAATCTATGTTAATCAAAATTGACTTCTTGTTGTCTATCAAGGTCAGGTAAGCCTCTTCAGACATTACTTTTGTACCCATGTACAGAGCCTTTCAGCTCCTCTGTCAGTGTTAGCTGCCAGGATGGGTCATGGTCTTGCTTGACCATGTTGCTTTCTGTGAAATCATAGGAGACTTTTCTCTCTTGGCGACCCTCCTTTGGGACACTGTACATTTGTTGATCTCTGTCCTCTAGGGTCCAGCAATCTCTCTGCTCAGGAGATTGGGTGACTCATTAAAATCATAGGATCTTGTAGAAAAGGTTCTCTCATGGCCTGGGTCCTTCTTGACTTTGGAGGGCCAGGTACAAAACGTTGGGTGTTTTTTTTTTTTTTTTTTTTTTTTTTTTTAGCCAGTTATCTCTCTAGTTCCAGTCTCTAATCCTTAGTTGTTGAACACCCAGAAGATACAATCAGTTATCAGTCTATCAGTTATCAGATATCAGTCTTCGTTAGCATATGTAAAGTACAAGTATAAATTGCTTTTTGATAGATGTTTTCTGTTGTTAAAGGCAAGCAGCTGTTGTAAGCTGTTTCAATTTAACCTCCTGGAGGGAAGGGTGGTCTCTAATCAAGGGGTTTAAAGTTGACTTTTGGCAAGTTGGAGAAAAATTGGGGTTTTTAACAGTCTGAAGAGAAAGAGCTCAGATGCTGGGAGACCTGGGAGAGGTCTGACAGATACAGAGGAACAGGGACTTGGACTGTGTCCTTTGTTCCCTCCACTTCACAGAGCAGGTATAGAGGGGCTGAGGGCAAGGGAGTAAGGTGAAGCTATAGTCTGGAACAGGTGTGTGGCAGGGTGGGGGTTGGGAGAGCATATGGTGGAGGGTTAGAGGAGCAGTGTGCAGCCCAGGCAGCCCAAGCCCTCAGGCCTGGGTCCATGGCACTATGAGTGGCAGAGCGCTTCAGCAGGTGGCCCTGGGTGGGCTTGGGCTGGGCTCGGACCAGCTTGCTTGTGGAGTTAGGCAGCCACAGTGTGGCAGTGGCAGAGAGTGGGGGGCAGTGTGGTGTGGGCAGGCTGGGGGTGTCATTGCTGGGGATGTGGCAGCAGGGATAGATGGCAGCATGGCCAGGGGCATGGCCTGCTGCATGTGGAGGCCTGGCAGCACAGCACCATGCATGGGGGGTGCTGTGGTGGCGGCAGCAGCCACCTCGAGGGCCGTGTGGGCTGAGGTGCTGTGCTGCACAAGCCCGTGTTTTCCTTGCCTGGGCTGTGTGCCTGGGTACCTCGGGTGGCTTCCTGGTGCTGAATGAGATCCTGCTGTGTGTGCCAGTGCAGGCTCAATTGGACCTTGGCCTCTCTGGGTGCCGTATGTATGCTGTGCCAGGCTGTGAGGGCAGCAAGCAGGCTCAGGGCACAGTGGGCTGGTCACGCTGGGTGCAGGTGCCCAGAGCTCCTGCTACATAGCCCAGGACTCCCAATCTGGGCCAGGTGCTCAGGTGGGATGGCTGTCCCTCAGTGGCCCATGCCTGGGGCCCTGGGGTGTGCCTCAAGGTGAACGGTGGCAGTGGGTGGCAGTGGGGAGGAGGGAGTTGGGTGAGGGAAGACGAAAAGAAAGTCTTACCCAATCTGAAGCCCGTGGGGAGTGTCTAGGGCGCAGTCTGAGAAGCCAATGTGACCAGGTGGCCTCTAAGAAAAGGGCTCAGGATAGAGCTTGAAGTCCCTCCACAGAGGCTCACCCTATCCCGGGTTTCAGCACCAACTGGCGTTAAAGGCATGGAGAGGAGAGAGACCACCCAAGCAGGCTCTGTAAAAGCAACCATGAGTATTTAATCTCTCCCGTGGGAGCGGGCTGAGTTCCAAGAAAAAAGGAATCAGCAGGAAGCGAGGGTAGAACAAAGGGAAGGGGAGGACTTTGCTGCCTTGAGGAATTTGGGGGCGGAGATAGCGTGGTTGTGCTTCTCTGAATGGCGGGGCAGATGTGAGTGTGGTCTTGTTTCTCTGGCCAGGAGGTGCAGATGGACATGGCTTTGGTCTTCTTCTGTGGTTTCCCACTGTGCCTTCTGGGAATGACCTCACCCGTTGGGCGTGACAGAGCTCAATTCCAAGCACTCAGCTTGGACCTATTTTTACCACATTACTGTGTGACAGTGGTTTTGGATACTGGATGACGGGATCTTTTGACCCAGGGACAGTAGCAATGAGGCTGGCCAAACGCTGCCAGCACGTGCACTCTGGTGGTGGTGGTGGGGTGGCTTGCGCCAAGCTGGGGCTTTGGCAGTTGTGCCTAAGGGGCTGCTCGAAGAACAAAGGGAGCAGCAGGTTTTTACTAATTCGCTGGATGGAGTAAAGCCCAATAATTTCCGGTGTCCAGGGGCACGGTTCCAAAAGATGTTTCTTCTTGTGCTGGACTTGGATCACTGGGTGGTCACAATTAGCTCCTCCTAGGGGCTGTTGGATTTTCCTGTATCTCTCACCATCGTCCTGGGCCAGACATCTCGGCCTTGTACTTGGTGGGCTAACAGGAGGCTGGTTCCCTCAGGAACTGCTGAGTTATACTTACAGCTGGCGTTTACATCTTGCATAAAGGTCCTGGCCTTATGACAGGGCTGAAGGACTTTCAGGGTTTGAGCTGCTGAAAAAGCACAAGGGGCAGGGGTGGGGGCAGAAGAAATACACACTCACTGCAGCAGGCAGCTGGCCAAGTTAACCTGGAGAAAACCTTTTTTAAATGCTCAACGTGCCTACGTGCCAAGCAGAGTAGAATCGGATCCAAAGGGTGAGAGAGCAAAGGGGGCAGACAGAGAATGAAGATGGCTGCCAAGACTTTTGTCCCAAGTAAAAAGTGCGTGTTCTCAGCAAAAGTGGTCTTCAGTGTTGGGGGCCAACATCACAGTTAGGCCTCGGGCGCGGCCTGTATTTCTGACTCAAAGCCTGCGCTAAATTACCCCTCCCATCGACCTGGGCAAGATGGCGCCTGGTTCCTGCTTCCTGGTTGCGGTCATTGCTGCTCGCGCCCTGTAAATGTGTGAGTCTGCCTAGAGACTGATGAGTATAGCCTATGAGCTTTCATTTCCTGCTGTATTGCTATTGGCGCCCCTATCCTTATAAAAACATGCAAAGCTGCCCTTTAGGAGCAGAGCACGGACGGAGCTGCCACAGGGCGGACGCTTGTAGAGGCTCTGGAGCTGTGAACGATTAAAGCAAGCTTTCACCGACCCGTGTTGTGTGATTCTTCTCGCTGGACGAGCAGAAGCGCGCGACATTTGGTGGCCCGTACGGGGAACTGATCACCCTTCGTGCGGGGTCTGGTGGAGCTGCATCGAGTCACAGGACGGTACGTACCTTCAGGTAAGCGGGAGGCTTAACCTGGCCCTGGGTGGACGCACTTTCAGGGAAATTCCGCTCTCAATTGCTGAGGCGGGGGTTGCCCATATATCGGGCGTGCTCACGGCGGGGACGGTGTCGCTGGAGCAGTTTCGTTTTCACAATGGGGAACTCCGACAGTGCCCCGATGCACAAGCCGATGCGAGACTTATTGAAAGCGCGAGGCATTAAGGTGAGTTCTAAAACTGTTCAAAATTTTTTTAAAAATATACATGAGATCGCCCCGTGGTTTTGGCCCACTGGGCACCTTACTTTACCCTGCTGGGAAAAGTTAGGACATGATATCAGCTTTGCTGAGGAAGAGGGACTCATTGACCCCTCCGTGCGCCCCCTCTGGGAGATGGTTAGATATTGCCTTAAGGTAGAGGACAGCCCAGGCGGGTCTGTACCGCTTTCAGAGGTGCACAAGGCTTTTGAGAGGGCTCGCTCGGAGAGCTCGAGGGCTAATTCTAGGGCGGGGTCGGATTCTTCCTCTTCAGATTCAGAGGCGGAAGGGACAGAAGGGTTAGAGCGGGGGCCTCAGGCTGCTGTCAATAAAGACTCGGCGCCAACGAAGAGCCTCCCCTCCCCGAGACGTGGCGCTACGGCTGCTACGTGGCAGACTTCCAATCCTTTCCGGGATTTGTGTGGTGACTTTAAAGAGCTAAATATAGGCCGGCCCCCATCAGGGGGGGGCGGCGGGGGGGGCGGACCTATGCCCAGTGCCCCGCCCTGGGAGCCGCCTCCCCCGTTCCAAGATGGCCCTTTGCCCTCCGCTTGCTGTACCTTCCACGGCCCCACGTGGGAGGTCATAAAGAAAACCGGGACCAGAGATGTCCCCGGCATTGACTGGGGCCCGTACGGGATCTATCCAGTCCTCGCCGGCCAGGGAGGGCAACCATACCATCAACCCCTTGACCTTAAGCTTATTAAGCAACTAAAGGAAGCAGTCTCTTCCTATGGCCCTAATGCCCCTTTCACACTCGCTGTATTGGAGACTATAGCGACTGCTCCTATGACCCCTGGGGACTGGACACAGCTTGCAAGGGCGTGTCTTTCCCCTGGGCAGTTTATTGATTGGAAAGCATGGACTACCGACCTTTGCATGGACCGAGCTGATCGCAACAACAGGGAAGGTACCCCGTCTGGGTGCCTCAGTGGCCTTTACCTAAGGAAAAAATACAGGCCGCATCAGAGATTATAAAAGAGCAATTACAGGTGGGGCATCTCCGCCCGTCTACATCCCCCTGGAATACTCCCATCTTTGTCATAAGAAAGGGGGCCACAAAATGGTGCCTGCTCCAAGATTTATGCGCAGTCAATGCGCAAGTTCAGGCATTAGGAATGGTACAAAGGGGTCTTCCTTTGCTATCCGCTCTGCCCCAACACTGGCCAATAGTTGTGATAGATCTTAAGGATTGTTTTTTCTCAGTCCCTCTTCACCCTGAGGATAGTCCTCGTTTTGCCTTTACTCTACCCACGGTCAATCAAGAAAAACCTGACCTTCGATATGAGTGGACAGTCCTCCCACAAGGAATGGCTAATAGCCCAACCATATGCCAATTATATGTGGACACCGTATTAGCTCCCCTCCGGGAAGATTTTCCCAAAATAAAGTGTCTTCATTATATGGATGATATACTTATCACTGGCAAAGATACTGATGAGCTACATAAAATGTTAGGCCAATTAATTAAAGCGTTACGTTTGGCCAATCTTCACATTGCCCCAGACAAAGTTCAAAAGTCTCTGGTCTGTACCTATCTAGGATCAAAAATTACCCCTACTCAAGTAACGCCATGTAAATTAACTATACGCATGGACAACATTAGGACCTTAAATGACATGCAGAAATTGATGGGGGATGTCAATTGGATTAGATCTTACCTACACTTATCCAATGATGATTTAAAACCTTTGTATGACATTCTTAAGGGGGACCCGGGGCTTAACTCCCCCCGGACCCTTAATAGAGAGGCTACTGAGGCTTTGCAAAAGGTAGAACGAGCGTTGGGCAGCGCGGCTATCGGTCGCTTCGACCCAGACAAGCCTCTTGAGGTATGTATTCTAAAAACAAATAGCCTACCGCTGTCATCTGGCAAGAAAAGCCACTGCTGTGGATACACCCCAAGGTGTCCCCTGCTAAAAGCATTGAACATTACCCAGATTCGGTGGCCACCTTGGCCACTGAGGCTATATTAAAAACGACACAGCACTTCGGGGTACACCCCGGGGCTGTGCGGGTGCCCTATACTGCCCAACAAATTTTAGTGTTGGCAGCCTGCCTGGATGCGTGGGCCATTCTCAAGTGTGTTTTCCAGGGCACGATCGACAATCAATACCCCAAGGATCCTATTTTACAATTTGTCACATCACATCCAATCATTTTTCCAAAATCCACTGTTCAAGAGCCCATCATAGGGGCTCCCACAGTCTTTACAGATGGGTCAAAGACAGGAATTGGAGCATATATGATATCAGGCTCTAAACCTGTGTTGGTGCAGTTCCAACCAGACCAGCCCCAACTAGTGGAATTACAAATTGTATCAGTGGTGCTTACAAGATTCCCCACGGATATTAATATCCTCTCAGATTCCAAATATGTAGTCAATGCTTTACAGATTCTGGAAACCGCAGGCCCGATAAATTCCACCTCTTCGGTGTTCACTATACTCCAAACTATCCAGACACAATTACAAAATAGAACCCACAAAATTTATGTGGCTCATATCAGAGCACATACCCAGCTCCCAGGCCCGCTCTCGGAGGGCAATGCAATGGTAGATGCAGCCACGCACCCAGTATGGATATGTACGCTCTCATCCCCGGCTGAGAGAGCCCAACAGTTTCACAAAAAATTTCATGTCAATGCTCAGACCTTGGCAGCTCACTTTAAGATCCCCAGGGCCCAGGCTCGAGACATTGTCCGGCATTGCGGTACCTGCGCCGTGATGCGCCCCCATTGGTCCGATGGGATTAACCCGCGAGGACTCAGACCGGGTCATATCTGGCAAATGGATGTAACACACATCCCAGAATTTGGGTCTGTCAAATATGTCCATGTCTCAGTAGATACTTGTTCTCAAGTTGTTTTTGCCACGGCAGAAACGGGAGAAAAGACATCTAATGTTATCAATCACTGCCTTGCGGCTTGGGCTGCATGGGGAAAGCCTAAAATACTAAAAACAGATAATGGGCCCGCGTATACAGGTGCGGCCTTCAAAAGCTTCTGTGCAACCATGGAAATAGTCCTTAAACATGGCATTCCATACAACCCAATGGGCCAGGCTGTTATTGAAAGAACACACCGAACGCTTAAAGATACTCTAAATAAACAAAAGGAGGGGATAGGCCGTGGCCTCTCATCAAAAAGGAAGCTCTCCCTTGCTCTATTTACCATCAATTTTTTGAGCTTAAATTCGGACAACCGCTCCCCTGCGATGGAACATTGCAATCCTTCCCCCCAAAATAAGGGGATGGTCACTTGGAAGGATGTCATCACGGGGCAGTGGATGGGCCCGGACCCGGTGGTCAGCTGGGTCCGAGGTGCGGTTTGTGTCTTCCCACAGGATCCTGGACGGGAGCTGGTGTGGGTCCCCGAAAGACTGACGAGGACCGCAAATATACCAAAAACCCACCAAGACCAGACCACCAAGGAAGATGGGTATTCCACCGCCGCCGATGGTGATTGTCTGGCTCCTGCTCGGCACCTCGTCATCTCTGACCCTCCAGAGTCAGAGTGAGGGCACAGATGAGTACCTGTGGGCTTTGTGGCACCATCCACCCAGTTTAGCCCCTTTCCATTGCCTTTAATACCAGCTTCCCAGTTACTCCAGATACCTTAGTGTTTTCTTATGCTAACGTTACTGCACAGTGTCAGCCTAACAACTCTTCTCTGCCTTTCTTAGAATTTGTTAATCAAACCTGACACTCGTGCTATGGCACCGCTAGGATAAACTCTCCTTCGGGGTGGGGGGTATGGACAACCGGGCCCGTAAGGCCACCCAATGTCACCAAGATAAAAAACTGCAGTTCATCGGGGGACGTATGGGGGCATTTTATGGTATGTAGAGAGATCCAGCTCCATTACCTTAATTGGGGGGGTCCAGGTTTTCAGCCAATATCAAGCTTGCAACCCCCTAGGAGGATGTGTAGACCTCCGACCCTTTAAGACTAATAGGTCACGGACCTTGTCCAAGCAAAAATACATACTTGCCCTCATTCAAAAATCTCTCAGAGCAGGTCTCTATTGGCTTAGATAATGTAAAAAAGATACAACTACAGCCTGTTACTTTTGACCTGTCCAGTTTGGGAACTGTCATCACAAAATTGTGGGAAAAGGTCACCTCCTGGTTTAGCTGGCCCAGTCTGGCAACTTGGGTTGCAATCGGAGTCGGTATTCTTGTTGTCTTGGTTGTTATCAAGTGCCTGCTGGATAGATTAATGCAGACTCAACAACAGGTGTGCTTGACAGCAATGGCTGCCATGCAGTTGGCGGATGGAGGCCCTACAGCCAGGCCAGCGGCTGCCTACCTGCTCAGGGTCGCAGAACATCGCTTTTAGCTGGGTGGGTGAGCCAAAGACGGGTAAGAGCAAGGATCCCCAGCCTTGACTCAACCTAAGACAGGCCCCATCCCATTGCGTGGCGACCGCCGTCGAGTGTGTGACTAGGAAAGTCACGAGGTGCTCCGCAGGGGGGGTTCATGGCGGAACACCTAATGCATGCCTGCATGCATCTAGGTTCCATCCAGTTACTTCCTAGCCCCACAAAAAAGGATGAGGCCCAGGATGGTCGATGCTGGACTGCAGCCGGCGCAAACGACCACCGGGCTAATAGTGGGGTGCAGGCCAATACATTCACTCGAGACGGGCTACGTCTGCCTTATTATGTGATTTTTAAGGGGGAAATGTTGGGGGCCAACATCACAGTTAGGCCTCGGGCGCGGCCTGTATTTCTGACTCAAAGCCTGCGCTAAATTACCCCTCCCATCGACCTGGGCAAGATGGCGCCTGGTTCCTGCTTCCCGGTTGCGGTCATTGCTGCTCGCGCCCTGTAAATGTGTGAGTCTGCCTAGAGACTGATGAGTATAGCCTATGAGCTTTCATTTCCTGCTGTATTGCTATTGGCGCCCCTATCCTTATAAAAACATGCAAAGCTGCCCTTTAGGAGCAGAGCACGGACAGAGCCGCCACAGGGCGGACGCTTGTAGAGGCTCTGGAGCTGTGAACGATTAAAGCAAGCTTTCACCGACCCGTGTTGTGTGATTCTTCTCGCTGGACGAGCAGAAGCGCGACACTTCAGGTCCAGGGGAAATGACCCACGTAATGGTTAACATAACCCACATGAAAGAGGTGCTACCTATGGCCAAGCTAGAGGGACACAAATACTGGGTTGCCCAGCTGTGTGACTTCCAAAATTAGTAATTTTAAATTGAATAAGACCAAGTGGGCCAGGTGTGGTGGTGCATGCCTATAATCCTGGCATTTGGGAGGCTGAGGCAGGAGGACTGCCGTGAATTCGAGGCCAGCCTGGGCTACAAAGTGAGTTCAAGGCCAGCCTGAATTGCATAGCAAAACCCTGTCTCAAAAAAAAGGACCAAGTGGGACTAAAGGGCTTAATTTAGGTTTTTCGTTGGTAAAAAGTTCTCATTTCATGCAAATAGGCATGTGCCACCACACCCGGCTGGAAATTTAGCAGTTTTGTTTTGTTCTTTTTTGAGACAGGGTCTCACTATGCAGTTAAAGCCAAACTTGAGCTCACTATGTAACCCAGGCTGACCTTGAACATGTGGTGATCCTCCTGCCTCAGCCTCCTGAGTGCTATAGTCACAGGCATGTTCCACCACACCCAGCTGGAAATCTAGCAGTTTTAAAATTTAGCCTGGTGGAAAGCTGCCTGCCAGCCCAGAGTTCTGCCCATCCAGAAAGCTGAGTGCTGGGTGTTTTTCCGAGTTTCCGGGGCCTTCCTAGCTGCCTGGTGTTTGTCATTTTCTTTTCTTTCTTTCTTTCTTTTTTTTTTTTTTTAATGTGGGTACTGGGAGTCCACCTCAGGACCTCACTCTTGCCAGCAGGCACTTGTGCCACTGAGCGATATCACCGGCCCTTTTTTTCCTTTATGTGGGTACCAGGAGTTGAACTCAGGACCTTGCGCTTGCCAAGCAGGCACTTATGCCGCTGAGCCATCTCACCGGCCCAGTTTGTCGTTTTCTTAATTCTTTGCCTGTTTGGAAAAAAGCCTGTCTTTTTCACCTGTCTTTTCACCCCATGTTGCGGGTGTTGTACTGCCCACCTGTAATCTCAGCTACTCAGGAGACTGAGGCAGGGATCACAGATTTGAGGGCTGCCTGGACAACTTAGCAAGATCCCATTTCAAAATAAAATTTAAAGAAAAATGTTAATTCTTACCCAGCTAGTATCTGCTTCTGGCGCAATTCATAGCACATTTTGTTCTCCATCTGATTAATCACAGGCCTCAAACATCTGGTTATGTTGCCCCTGCTGGCCCACTCATCAGTGCTCTTGGTATTTTGATTGGTATTTATTGTGTTTATAGTTTAATTTTAGAAGCAATCGCATTGTAATACTATCCTTCCTAGCTAAGACCAAGAAACGTCTTTCCACTTGTCAAACTGCTCTTACATTCTTCAGTATATCGTAAGTTTTTCTTTATGTGAGTGCATTGCATTTTTTAATAAGAACTTTGGGGACATTCTTGTGGCCACTCTCAGTGGGATGTCTTCTCCCACAAGTGAGCACACATGTACGCAGGGTGCAGGGCTGGGCAGAGCACCACGTTGTTCAACAGCCACAGGAGCGGTGGTTTGTGGCCAGGAAGGGTCACGTGCTGGAAACCCCGCAGACTGCCCTGGCTGCTCCAGATGCCCACCTAGGGTGCCCAGCAGGTGGGGGGAGGGCACGGGCACTGTTTCTCTAAGGGGAGATATAGAAAGGAAAGGGAGGTGGTAGGAGGGAACCTTCCAGAACCCAGAGCTGTCCAGACCACAGGAAGGAGCCTGGGGTCCAGCTGGCCCAGAAAGCCTGACAGTGGCCCTGGAACCCAGCCCGCTCTGAGAAGCCACTGCGTGGGCTTGAGGGTGACCGCATTTCTCCTCCTGCAGGCTGGGGGATGCTGCCCACCAGGTGGCCCTCAGCCCATACCCTGCAGGGGAGGAGAGGCCAGGGCAGCAAAGGTGGCCCTCAGGGCATGGGCAGACCACCCTCCCAGCCTGTGCCTCCTGAGGCCACAGCGGATGGGCTGGCCTCAAGCCTGTGGTCTCAAGGCTGTTCTGTCTTTTCTTTCTTTCTTTTGTACCTCTGAGGATTGAACCCAGGGCCTCATGTGTGCTAAGTAAGAGGAGAACCTGGCTTTTGATAGTCCCTGTCCCCAAACTGTGAACATTTCTCAGTAGCACCTGTGGAGAGCGTGTGGAGGAAGTGGGATGTTGCTCAGACCCTGGGCAGGACTAGGGGCTGTGCCCACTGCTGGGCCCTGCATTAGGAGGAGCTGCTGTCCACTGGGCATGGTGAGGAGAGAGACAGTGCTCCGCCCAGGGCCCTGGCTTCCTGGGGTCTGCCTCAAGTCTCATGCCTACTGTTGTAGTCAGGGTTTGCAAAGGAATTGATTCAATACAGGACACATAATTTACAGGCTTATTTTATAATATTCACCCTAAGAGTCAAATGCAGAAGAGCGAGGAGATCTGTCCACACACTAGAGACTCAAAGAATCCAGCTGAGGGCCTGGAGCCCACGGCAATGCCTCATGCAAGTCTGTATCAAGGATCTGCACTGGGAAGGCCCAAAGGTCAGTGATGGAAGCTGGAAAGTCTGCACCAGCGGGATGAAGGCTCTGTGCCAGCAGCAGAGGGATCTGCACCGGAGTCAGGAAGCGATGCTCAAGGTAAGGACCAGAGCTTCCCGAAGAGAACTGCAGCCATCCTCAGTGACAGCAAGGACCCGAGCTCCTCCGACGATAACAGCTGAGTTCATATCAGGAAAACCAGCGCAACAAGCTTCTCCATGAGAATCAACAGCTCACCATCTTCCCCTCCAGTTCTCCTTTTATGCTGTTGGCAATGATCCTCAGGTGGGCCTTCCACACCCAGCACCACGCTGACTCAGTTCAGCTGGGTGTTACAAGCTGATCATTAGTTAATGCACCACACCTACGTCTTCTCTTACTGACACCCTTTCCTTTCTGGGGACAGGCCAGCCAGTAGCTTTGTGGTGTCACATTCCTGAGTGGCAGGGCTGTGGCAAGAAGGAGGCCAGTGAGGAGCAGGAGAGCACATGCTGGGTGTCTGTCGCAGACACCTGCTCGGGGGTGACTTTAGACATCAGGACACTTTCTGCCCCTTCCTGTGAAATGGTTTTAGTTGGATATTTATAAAACACATAGCTCAGCGGCACAAGCGCCAGCCTGGCAGGTGCAAGGTCCTGAGTTGGATTCCTGGTACCAAAAACCACAAACCAAAAGCAAAAACAGGTAAAGAGAAAATAAAAACCTATGAGGAGCCCTTGAGGGAGCTTGGAGGCCTCTGGCAGTTTTTCCTCACACAGCCAGTGATGCCCTGTGGGCTGGTGGCCTCTTTCCCTTCTGCATGGCCTGAGGGTGTCACAGGCCTCTCTGAGGTGTTGGCTGGGGCCACCGACCAGCCAGTCATTTACACCACTTCAGGTGTCTCCTGCCCTCTTTCTGCACCTCCGTGTGTGGCCTGTTGGATGTGGGGAGGGCCATGGGAGGCAGGGAAGGTCCCTGGCAAGAGCGGCAGTTGCAGTCTGGGCATGGGTAGGCTTGTTCCTGAGCCAACCTGGCCTTTCCTGGGATCCAGGGAGTGGGAGCAGGCGGCTGAGGCAGGACCACTCTCCCTTGCCCAGGGGAACCTGGTCTCCAGCCCCCCACGACTCTGGTCACCTTCCCCCCAGCCCGCCTGGGTGCCCAGAAGACAGGGGCCTGGGTGTGGCTCTCAGATGCGCTCCTTCAAAAGCACTCCCCCTGCAAGCCGGCCAGGCTTCCCCTTGGCTTTTCTTTGGCGGCGTGTGTACACTTCATCTCCTCGGAATGTACTGGTTTGCAGAAACTATTCTTCCCTAACAACCTGGAGTCTTTCCAGCTCAGTTTCTTTAGCAGACACTGTAAGGGCCGAGTGAGAGCCCTGAGCAGTGAGGGGCAGGGGTGCCCCACATCTTGGGGAGTCCAGCCATCCTGAGCCCCAGAACCTCCACCAGCCCTGCACCCCGGGCTCCAGAGTCTGGCAGCAGGATGAGGGACGCCAGGGTGTCTGACCCCCACGTGGATGCTCTGTGCCTTCAGGGCAGCTGCCTTGCCCACCCTCTTCAGCCTGTGCTTGCCTGGCCACCAGCTGCCTCCTGCAAGGAGCCGCGTGGAAGACAGTGGTCCTGCCACCACAGTGTGGCTCCCTCTGGTCTGAGGACCTTGCTGAAGACTCCCCCCTCCCTTGAGCCCTCATGGGAAGAGGAGGGAGGGTCCCAAGCGGCCTCTCAGCATGAGCCCAGGTCCTGTCGCTGCAGAAGGGGAAGACCCCAGGATGCTCCCTTCTGCCCCCTGTCTGTTTCCAGGCAGAGCACCCGCCAGGTACCCCCGCTGTCACACCCATGCAGGGGCTACTGCTGGAGCCTCGTGCCATGCCAGGTAGGTAAGGAAGCATTTTGGGAATATCAGAATGAGGAACTGGGACTGCCCCAGGCACCCCTTCCCAGAATGGCAGCCCAGTGATCTCGGGGGTCAGAGATCTGGGCTGGAGTCAGAGAACTGGGCACCACAGATGGGTGCCAGGACGTCTCCAGGCCTTTCAGCCACCGCTGGGGTCCTGCCAGCCATTCCCCTGTTTGGCTGCTAAGTGTCATCCAGACTTCTGAGGCCAGGCAGAATTGTATGATTGGGCAAATAACTTTTTTTTAAATGGAGGAAAAACAGCTAGAGGAAAAAAAGTGAGGGCAGTTTACGCCCCACCCCACCCCACAACCTTGCTCCCGTTTTGGCTGGAAAAGTAAATTAATGAATTGGTGTGTGTAAGGTGGTCCTCTGCTCTGGACCCCTTGGGCAAGTTCTTCAAGGAAGCTGCTGCCACTCAGCTGAGAGTTCTTTTGCTCCATGTGGACCGAAATAAAGAATTGGTGAAGTGCAACTCTTAGCAGCTCTCAGCCCTCAGTGCTCCAGCCCATGGTGGCTTCTAGCCACTTCTCTCAGCTCCTCAGCAGCCAAGGCTTGATGCCCCTTGGCGGCTTTCTGGATCGCTTCCAGCAGCTTCCACTACTTCCGGGCTGGGGTGGGTTATCCGCAGGTGCCTGCCAAGGGCTGCTGGCCTCTGCCGGTCAATAGGTCAATACCATGTGTCTTTGCTCATCTGCTGGATGTTGCTGGCCCTCTTCAACTTCTCCATGGGCCAGAGGGGATTGGCCACAGAGCAGAGTCCTTTGGGATTGGTCTGTGCTTTAAGCTTCCTGTGGCCAAGGCAGACATCTGGAGCAGCTTGGCCCCAGGACAGCTGCAGTTGTCATGGTGACAATTCAACGTGGGATAAGTGGCTGCTTGATTGGCTGCTGCTTTCTAGGAGTCTCCAGAAGGGCACTGTGGTGACTCAGGTCACTCTCAGGGGCAAGGAGGGCGTGGGTTAAGGTGTGACACTGGTCAGTTCAGAGGCACTCCCTTCCAGCTGTCATTGAAGAGGGATGGGTCGGCCACTTCTTGTCCGCCTCAGCACTGGCCTTGGGGGATGCTGCCTGCCAGCCCAGAGTTCTGCCCCATCCTGAGAGCTGAGTGCTGGGTGTTTTTTTGAGTTTCTGGGGCCCTCCTAGCTGCCTGGTGTTTGTTGTTTTCTTAATTCTTTGTCTGTTTTGAAAAAAGCCTGTCTGAGTTACCCATGTTGCAGGCAAAGCAAACCCTGTCTGGTCAGGGTCATGTTGCTGTGTGCTAGTGTGTAGCCGCTGGCACTGTGAGTGAGGGTGAGCAGGGCCTGCCCCCAAGGGTATGAGATGTCACTAGGGGGGGCTGCTGAGTGGGCCAGTGCCTGCTGCATTGGAGCATTTCGAAGCCGAGGCAACGGTGCCCCAGGGCCCAGAGTCCATGGCCTCACCTGGGGCTGCACCTGCCCTTGCAGGGAACCAGACCCCACCGTATGGAATAGGAGTTCAGTGTGACTGCCACCACGTGTGTGCGTCCCCGAGCACAGGCTCTGCACCCTCTTCTCACAGAGATGTTTGTGCATGCCTGGTCTCTCCTTGGTCCCCTTGCTCCCTGTCCTAAGAGAGTGTATTGAAAAGGAGGTAAGCAAGGGTGGAAAGTTCTGGAAAGATCTGGAAAATTCCAGGTCAGAATAACACCCAAACTTTCCACAGTACTTGGTGTGGAACCCATTCATCACAGACTCACTGGACTCAGCGGGGGTGGTGTTGAGTGCTTCGTTGGTGCAAGGTTCAGTAGCCAGTCCAGCTACTAGAGACAGGACCTGTAGATGGCAGGGCGTGGCCACCTCCAACATTCAGCCTATTCGATTTTTGTTTACATATATATTTTTTTAAACAAATGGGCTTGTGCTATTCTACCAAGCTGGCCTCAAACTGAATTCAAGCAATCCTTCTGCCTCAGCCTCCTGAGTGCTGGGACCATAGGCCTGCAGCATCAAGCCCAGCCCGGGGCCCCATTGGATGCTGGTAATGTGGCTTCATTTGTGTTAACATCCCCTAACATGCTTACATTTATTCCGTTTCTGTCTTTTATTTTATCTGTGCCTGTAAGAGATGGTATAGAGCACATTTTCATGTCTTTGCGCTTTTGTGTTTCAGCCTTAAATAAATCTATGATTTTTTTCTGGTTTTTTGGTCTGTTTGTTTGTTTTTGAGACAGGGTCTCAGTATGTAGTTCAGGCTGGCCTTGAACTCACTGTGTAGCTCAGGCTGGCCTCAAACTCATGGTGATCCTCCTGCCTCAACCTCCCCAGTGCTGGGATTACAGGCATGCACCACCATGCCCGGCTCTCTGTTCATAAGGAAATTTATTTCATTTGTAGTTATTGTACTTTTCTAGATTTCTCAGACATCCTATTTCTACACTTCTAGTAGGTGCTTTTCTACTTTTAACAATACAGAAGCAATAATATTTAGAAAGTAAGTGTATTCCTTTTCATGTGTTCCAAACACGTCCCCTTTGAGCGTTCCACGTTGGAGGCTGGTCGGTGGGAACTGGGACCCAGCTCCCTGGGTGTTTGGCAGCTGCTCATCACGGCTCCTGTTATTAAGGTGCACTTTCCTAGCGGAATCCAGATCTAACAGAGCCATCTCTCTACTTACATTAGGGTAGCAATGTGTCCCTCCATCCCTGTGGCTGGCGAGTCTTGGATTTATTTTTGTTTGCTGCCAGATTTTCCAGGAGGTTTGCAAACTGCATCGATGCCTCTGTTTCATGTTCAGTGGGGTGGAGGGGTGGAGGCAGGAGCTGGAAGCTAAAGGACTGTGGGGTCATCAGGTAGGACGTGAGCAGCTGGACCCCATCATTGGTCTTGTCCCTCCTGACTCTGTTCACAGGAAGTGCAGGACACTGAGGCAGGTGGGGACCAATGGGCCTTGTCCTGGGGCAGGGGACAGACCCTGGATGGCCTTGTAGAGGCCCAGCCTGTGGCCCCTGGCAGCCCCGGGCAGCAGAGATGTTTGGGAGGGGGCGGGGCGGGCAGTGGTGTTGGGAGGGTGGGCGAAGTAAGTTCCTGTTCTTTCTTTTCCAGGAACCACCACTCGCAGTCCAGCATTTCCTTGCAGGTCCTGCATGAGCCAAGGCTCAAGGGTCTCTTCCCAGAAGAGCTGAGTCAGTCCTGGCCTCCACTTCCTGAGCCCACTTCTGTCCTGAGGACCACCTTGAGGACCTGCGTGGAAGCTGCCCAGCCCTTCTTGGAACCAGGGCTGTGCCAACGGATGTCCACAGCCTCCGCGCTGTAAGTCAGGAGTTGGGCACATGGTTGCTGCTCTCCTGGAGGACATGGTGCTGGGTGTGCAGGCCATGGGTGGGGTGCAGAGGAGCCTGGTGGGTCCCACCACTCCCCACTCAGGCCCCTGGGGCTTGGGGTTTGAGCTGGGCTGGCTCACAATGACCAGGCAAACTCACCGGAAGGAGATACCACACTCAGCCTTGGGAACACATCTACACAGAACCACGTGTGACCAGCAAGGGCTGGGGTCCTGGTCACAGGGCCAGCCCCCGGTGATGGCCTGGGGTGGGTGTCCATGTTCACCACCCGGAGGGGCTGGAGCAGGGCACCCTTCCATGGGCACGGGGATGGCCCTCCAGGAATATCTGCAAATTAAGTGTTGCTGTTTTAATATTTAGATCTTTGATCTGTTTTGATTTTATCTTGGTACATGGTAATAGATACAGGTCTGGATTCAATTTTCTGCATGTGTGTAACCAGTTTTCCAAGCACCATTTGTTAAAGAGGATAGCTTTCCTGTACGCTTCTGGGCCCTTTGTCAAAGATCAGGGGATTTAATGTGCCTGAAGTTGTTTCTTCATCTTCTATTCTGTTCCATTGATCTACATGTCTGTTTTTATGCCAGTACCATGCTGTTTTTATCACTGTAGCTTTGTAATATAACTTGAAATCTGGGATTGTGATGCCTCCTGCTTTGGTCTTGTTACCCAGGATGGCTTTTGCTACTCTGGGTCTCTTTGGTTCCATATAAATTAGGATTGCTTTTTTCTAGTTCTGTGAGGAGTGCTCTTGGTATTTTGATTGGGATTGCATTAAATCTACATATCAGTTTTGGAAGTATGGCCATTTTCACTATGTTGATTCTGCCTATCCAGGAACAAGGGATATCTTTCCATTTTCTGATGCCCTCTTTTATCTCCCTTTTCAGAACTCTGTAGTTTTCATTATAGAGGTCTTTCACTTTCTTGGCTAGGTTAATTCCTAAGTATTTACATTTTTCTTGAGGCTCCAGGCGGGGTGGTGCATGCCTATAATCCCAGCACTCGGGAGGCTGAGGCAGGAGGATTGCTCCTGTTCAATAGAAGAAAGCTAGATGAATTTGTCAGGAGAGTAACTTTACTATTAGGTTGAGGGTGTAGATCCCAAATATGAGAAGGAGCAGGTCAGATTTCCATGTTTCCTGTGGAGGCAAAGAGGGAATTAGATAGGCTATCAGTGCCTATTTATAGTGACTCTATTTATCTACACTCAGAGCTATAAGGCTCTGACTCTCTCAGATATATATCGGACCTGACTCTCTCAGCCCCCAACCTGCTTGCCAGCAGAAGCACTGCTCTCTGCAGGGAACTCAGCTCAGCACTGAAGCTGTCATCGGCAAGCAGGGGAGGAGATCCCCATAGGACAAGGAATTTTGCAGGTCCCGGGACATCTGGGGACATCTGGAAACATCTGAAAATTTACACCGGACACTTCAAGGACTTTGCCCACTGAGGTGCAAGACAGCCAGAGAACTCTGACCACAGATGTTTATTAACATCTTTCCTCCTAACATCCCCTGACTTCTTTCCATCCCTATAAAAGGGACACACTTCTCTTTGTTCCCTGCAGTTGGCCTTATCGCCCTCTGTCTGCCTGCACCCAGGCACAATAAATTCCATGCCATGTTGCCTTTGCACAAGTCTGGTGGTCTCTGCTGGTCCCCCCACCCCGCTCCCTGTGTTACAAGAGCAAAACTGGAATTTTGCTTTTTGAAGAGGAGCCTCAGGTCTTCCAGAGGTTCAAAGGGGTAGCTTTCTTCTTTTGGGTAGTCTTTTTCTTCAGACATTTCAGGTGGAGCTGGCTTTATCCTAGAAAGATGAAGCCAGCTATCTGTCTTTGCCACCTTCATTGCAGTGGGTGTGGCAAGGACCATGGAAAAGGGACCCTTCCATTTTGGTTTTAATTGGTCTGCTGGAATGCTTTCTTTCCAGGCTTTAATGAGCACCTGGGCTGCAGGGAGGATGATAAGTGGTTCCACTGGGCCAGGAGCTGGCAGGACTTTGTTTCCAAATAGTTGAATAGTCTGCTGTATTTTGCTAGATTAGTAAGGTATTGTGAGAGTCTTGTGGTTTCTGGGTCTACCACCATATCAGAAGACAGAAAAGGCCTCTCATAACATCTCAAATGGACTTATATTTAATCCAGTTTTGAGGGTGTTTTGAACCCTCATGAGGGCTATCGGCAATAGTGAGAGCCAAGACTCAGATCTCTCTTAGCGAAGTTTGGCCAGAGCTCAATTTAGGGTCTGACTGGCTCTCTCAACCTTTCTGGAGGGCTGGAGTCTCCGTGTAGAATGGAGAAGGTGCTTTATTCTTAAGGGCTTTGTTACCCTCTGAGTTATTTTAGAGGCAAAAGAAAGCTCGTGGTCACTCTGAAGGGACTGGGACAGCCCAAACTGGGGGATGATTTCTTTGAGGAGCACCTTCACTACCTCCATAGCCTTTTCTGGATTGGTAGGAAAGGCCTCAATCCAGCCTGTAAAGTTATCCATTAGGACCAGTATTTGCTAAAATCTCCCACATAGTAGCATGTAGGAGAAGTCTAATTGCCATTCTTCACCAGGATGTGTCCCCCTCTTTTGTACAGCTTCTAACAAAGGAGGTGCTTTGGGCTCACCAGAGGTATTGTAACCACAGAGTGGGGAGACTGGCAGGTGGTCACCACTAGTGCCAGCCCTGTGAATTACGAGTGACCATTTCCCATGTAGCATCTCCTCCCATATGAAAAGAATCACGAAGGGTTTTTATAGCCTTCCACCGTGTCTCCTGGGGAAGGACTGCTTTGTTTTCTAAATACCACCAGAGTAACCTTTTATTTTATTTTATTTTATTTTTTTTTTTTTGTGGGTACCGGGGATCAAACTCAGGACCTCGCACTTGCCAGGCAGGCGCTTATGCCGCTGAGCCATCTCACCGGCCCCCAGAGTAACCTTTTAATTCCCTCTCGTTCTCAGGCTCATATATCCTCCTGGGGATATAGACTGGGTGTAGCCGTTGGAGCATAAGACTAATTTTGTCATCAAGGTGCGGGTCTATCAGACCCACATTTATTCTTTAGAATATAAAACACCAATAGCACTCTACAAAAAAAAAATAATTATCCCTTCAGTTATCACACCTAAGGCAGTGTGCACACATGACAACGGCACGTTCTGTACACGTGCATCGCTCACACTGACAGCACATGTCTTTTGCTTTCCTGGCCTTTTTACAGGACATACTTGACATCTCAGTGGTCTTGCGTTTTGTCAGGAGGAGGTTCTTATTATATTATATAGTGTGTAGTTAACAGGAACATAAAATATCAATAAAATAAATTATCAAATACTTAATATGCATTGTGCATTTAGAATAGACATCAACATTTCCACATCAGCTGTGTAATTCCTTACAAAACCTAAAAGATAACATCAGAAATAAATTCCTATGTGAACTACAGTGAAAATACCAATAGAACTCTATCACAAAGATAAGCTTTGCTTCAACTGTCACAGCCAATGCAGTCTTCACACATGACAACTGCGTGTTCCACTCACAAGTATCGCTTACACTGATAGTACATATGTTTTGTTTTCCTGTACTTTCCTGTAGGGCACAGTTGACATCTTTTTGGTTTTCCTGTTGTCGTAGTAGGTCTTTGTGACGCTGAACCTGCCTGTTCACCTGTCAGCTCACCAGTGTGCTCCACAATTTTTTGGCATAGTTCCCTGGGCAGAAACACTTTGTTTTTCCTCTGCTGTAAATGATCTCTCATGAGCCCCAGTCCCAATCCTCTAAGAAAATTTCCCTGTGATATTTTGCTCTTGTTATTTTCTTTGTAAACTATCAAACTATTTATACCACACATGTTTAGGATTGAGTAAAACACAACCATTAGCCAATGCTTTGTGTTTCAAGTGATGTCATAGTTGCTGCATAACTAACTCATCAACAACATCTACTGCACATTCAGTATTGTTTAAGTTTCTATCTCAGGCTTCTGTTTTGTCAGGGTTTCCCTACTAGTATTTCCATGATGGTGCAATGTTGACATCAGCAGTATCAGTTTGCTTTTCTTTGCTATATATGAGGCTAATATTATATCCTTCTGAAGTTCAAAGATTATACTATATAATTGTGTTTTGAAATTGCAACATTGCATTTGGAATTTCTGCTTTGTTCCTGTGTACAGTTCCTGCACTGGTCAACTTGTGCTCTGTTAACAAATGTAACATCAATTGGAAACCCGTAAACCAATTGTCAAATGTCACATTCTGATTAGTTTGGGAGATGGGAGCAATGAGTCTGTTCATAACATCATCCGGTTTATTGCTGTATGAATAAGGACCTGATGGCTGAGTTCCAGGATAAATGTCTAAATTGAAGGAATAATAAGTCTTTGCATTTACAAGGGCATGCATTTTTTTTGTTTTTTTGGTTTTTTTGTGGGTACCGGGGGTCAACCTCAGGACCTCACACGCCAGCAGGCGCCCGTGCCGCTGAGCGATATCACCGGCCCTTTTTTCGTATGTGGGTTCTGGGAGTCGAACTCGGGCCCTCGCGCTTGCCAGGCAGGCGCGTACTCCACTGAGCCATCTCACTGGCCCAAGGGCATACATTTTTATGCCATATTTTGACCCATTGCTTTTCCATGAGTCTTTTACATTCCTGTGATCACCATGAGAAACCTGTGCTAAGTACAGCAGACCTATGAATGCTTTCAGTTCAGCTAGTGAGGTGTCATAATAAATATATTTTTGAATGTGACTATTGGTGCATACAGAATGTTTTACTTGCATTTCAGCCTTTGTGTATTTCACAGCACCTTGTAGCATTTCATCTGTTATAATTTCCAACATTGAATGGCAGTGCCGACATTCTGTCCAATATATTTCACCCCTGCTAAGAACTTCATTGTATTTTCGGACCTAGTTCTAACATTGGATCATTCCATTTGGTTGTGTGGCCATTTCACAACATTTCAACTAGCCAAATATGCTGTTTTCTTCCTCATGTGAATCAAGGAGTTCTGCCTTCCCTATGTCTCTGTATCAGTTGATTCTTGCTGCATTTCACTGTCACAGGAACTTTGACTTACATGGCCAATGTCAAAGTCATCATCATCAATATCATCATCATCCACCCACACCACTCTTCTGTTACGAAAGCATGTATTTTACCACAATGGATCATCTTCATCATCCATGCATGAATAATCTAATGATTCACTTTTGACCTCCTCCAAATCTTGCAAATCTGGTTTTTCATGTGGCACTATACTGAATTTGGGCTACTTCTACCAGAAAATCAAAATGAAACTTTTTAATTTTTTTTTTTAACAAATCCTGGAGTGGTGTGGGTCTATTGGACCCTCCATGATGCTCGGGTAAACATACGCAAAACCAGGCGGAGCATAAAGGTGGGTCGAAATCCCATTTTGACACTTTTGCACACATGCACATTCCTTGCAGTTTGTCACACCAAGTGGGTAAACACATATATTGCTTCCTGTATCCCTCAGGAAAAGGTACTGAGATGCACATCTGGCTCTTTAATGCTAAACTACAAATTTACAGTAGAAAAGTAAGGGATGTGTGTGCTGGAATAGTACTTTTTGACTGAAGAATTTCCCCTCTGTTTTGTCTCATATCATTAATAGCTATTATTGTGTTTCCATTTGTCCCCCTGGTGTGTGAATCATATTTTCAGTGGGCCCAACCATGTCAGGGGAGCCTGCCATCAGGTCTTTATTAATACTGCTAGAGTCCCAGGTTCCCCTGCATCTGGCAGGCACTTCCCAAAACCTAACATTTCCTTATGTTCTCATCCATGGGAGCCTATAGAAGATGGTCTAGATTTGGGGTGGACTTCATGTTGGTCCACCAATCTTTCTGTTATTCATCTTGCTTATAATCAAAGTCTAGAAAGTTGGGGAACCCATAATGTGATGGCATTAGAATCTAATTCTACCTGGAATTATGCTTTGCCTTTTAATTACTATGGCAGCTCACCTTCATGGAATCCTGGGCCTGCTAGACCCTTGCTATGCCTCTCCTCAGGCCCTTACTTTTCCCCTAACAGGAAATCCTTCTGGTGCCAGCTATTCCCTTCTTCTGCTGTATTATTAGAATTGGTAATTACCAACATGTAGTTAAGCTCAGAGGGATCGCTCATGATACTTCTGACCATGTTGTGATCCTTACTTCCCAGCCATATATTCTAGTTCTCATTAATCAGGAACCCAAGAGAACCAAATATAATTCCTCTAATGGTCATTATAGATGCTTTAAATCACTAAATTCTTTTTGCCTGCTAATGCCACCTGGTCGACTCCTTGTGTTACAGATCTCAACTAAATATTACGCACATTGTGGTAGTCAGACAGTGAGCTGAAGTACGGCTCTCCACCAATCTCACTTGAGAAAATTCTGCTCTTGAACAAATCAGTTCAGCGCTTGAATGTATCAGACACAAGGGCCTTCTAGGCGTTTTGATTGCAACTATTATCACCGCTACTGCGTTGGCTAGTACCATGGCAACTGCTGTGTTTACTTTAACTCACTCAATCAAAACTGCTCAAACTATGGATGGCTATTTCCAAAACGTTACCTCAGAATTAGTGACTCAAACTAATAATGATAAAGAAATTCTATAAAGATGTGATGCCCTTGAGGCAGCCTTCAGGCCCTATGGATGTGTTGTTGTCTTAGTTGTGATGCTGGGTATTGCTTGGTGTGCACTACTCCTACCCCTTTCAACCATTCTGAATTTTGAGAGGAGGTCCAACACCTTCTCCACGGCGCCTTTCATACAAATCTGGACGGAGATAGTACTAATCTCCAAGGCCAACTTTAGGCCCAACTTTATAAATTTCAAATGGAGGCTGGCAACATTACTTTGGATCATCTTGATGGTATTACCTACGGGCTCAATCCTAAATATTGTTTCTCTGGTCTCGGCCTTCGCATTTGGATTCTTATATCTACTAGAATAATCTTTTTTCTGCTCTTTCTTGCAGCCCAAAAATTGCTCTGTATGCTGTTCCAACGGACCTTCTGTGCAGAAGTCATAGCCTTCCTGCACCAAGCCCAATACCCCTCTACTTCGTACCCTCCCCCACCTACCCCACCCAATCTAGATTATAAAACAAAAAAGGGGAAATCACAGGGAGACTCTGGCCAAAGGAGTGCTTGGAGTGAACGCGAAGGAGGAAGGGACTTTCTGGGCCAACAGTCAGCAGAATTAAGAGCAGTTTGTTCTCAGAAATGTTTGCTTTGGCCACTGTGTGCTTCTACCTGGATAAGATTACTTCAACTAGGCCGCATGTGTCACAGAGCAAACCATCCTATGCCGGCCCTATCTCCTGACCAAAACTCCTATATAATGTTGCAAATGCTTTTCTTCTACATCTTTGTTCTCATGTCCTTGAGTTACGAATAAACTCCCCCAGAGGTCTCAGCTCACTGCCGTTTCCCTGAAACTCTCTTATGCTGAAGTAGCAGCCCCTCTGGGTCCTCTTGGTCTCCTCTCCAAGTTATCTTTCTTGTCCTCTATGCAGCCACTCTACAGCGCTTCTTGCAGCGGCAGATTGCGTGCAGTGCCATGGACCAGCTCAGTAGCGGTGCAGCTTCCTCACACCGCTATGGGCAGCATGCGCTTGCGGGCTGCCTGGTGACCAGCTGCTTGTGTGGTACCTTCCTTGCCACCTGTGAACTTGTGTGCCCTTTGCTCCACGCAGGCCATCTGTAACAGCAGGAGATGCAGCAATAGGCTCTGGCAGACCTTATTTATGCAACTAAAAGCAAAGGAAAATATGTGCTGCGATCTGCCTGTCCCCAAAGGCTGTCGACACTGTCCTCATAGGATGGGTCTGAGTGCAGCTTTCTTTGCCCTGGGCCTCCCCACATGGGTCCTCTTTCCTGGCACTGTGCAGGGTCAGGGTGATGTGACTCGTCAACAGCCATGAGTAGGCCCTGGTTCAGTGTAGCCTCTGCCACCTGTGGCCTTTGAAGGACACTGGTATTTGTGTCCACTCATAGATTCTCAGGGGTATGAGTCCATCCTTCGCACAACCCCCAGGCGAGTTGCCAACACCAAATCTCGTGTTAGGGGAAGTAGGATGAAGGGTCAGTCCACCTCTTGATTGCATGACTTGACCGCTGGCACGCACTTCCGTTGGCAGGAGCGTTATGGTCAGGGATGCGCTGCCAGTTCCCATGAAGGCTCTGGTCTGTCCCTTTGTTCCCCTTCCCACCCTAAGCTGCAGCTTTGGCCTCTGTTCCTGTGCATCTAGCTCCCACACTCGCTGTTGTCCTGCAGGGCGCATGTCCATGTGCCAGTGCACCCAGAATTCCGGGACCTGCGTGCTCAGGAGCCTGGAGCTGCATATCTACGTGAAGTCCCCTGGTGTGACATCAGACAGCTGCTCAGGTGGCTTCTTTGAGCCGAAGTCTGCGTCTTTAGGCTTCTGGATACAGTTTTGCTTGCAGTGCAGCCCACAGATACAAACTGGATAGACAGATACAAGCAGCAATTGCTTGAAAGATAAAAAAAAAAAGAGAGAGAGACAGAGAGAGAGAGGACAAAAGTCAGGGAAAACAGCACCGTTAAAGACCACAATAGGGACAAAGGAGGAGCAGACTCCCGGGCTCTTAACCTGTTGCTCATTATAAGCGCGATTATGTTTTCTTCTGAGACAATCAGGGGATTTAAAAGCAGTTTTTGCTAAAATCTGTTGGCTTAGGCCTCCAAATGCCCAATAGGTAACTAAGAGCAAAACTTGACCTTCATTTTGGATCCTTTACCTTAAAACCTGGGAGTAGGTTTGTTAATCGTTTAGAAAAAAATCACACTGGGCATGGTGGCGCATGTTGGTAACCTCAGCACTCAGGAGGCTGAGGCAGGAGGATCACCATGAGTTCAAGGCCAGCCTGAACTGCACAGTGAGACCCCATCTAAAAAAATCAGCAGAACATAGTTTATCAGTCCTAAGTTTACCTAACCTATCACATTCCTTTCAAGAGGACTCAGGGCCATCTGATTACCAGATTTTACAACATCCAGTGCTAGACTTCCTCCCTGGAGAGACACTCAGAAGTCTCCGGCCTTTGTCATAAACCTATGATCATGATTCTGGGAAAAGCAGAGCCAGGCGAGACTAAAGCATCCACAAACAAAGATGATCCTTTCCTGGGACTAGGATTTCCCCAAAGCCGTGACGATCCCTCCAGAGCTGCAGCACCAGGTCTGAGAAAATGATCAACGGATCCCGTACCTGTCACCTTTTCCTTGTTCCCAGGCTGGTCTGATGCTCTTCGTCGAGGACACACGTCCTCGCCCACTACCACCCAGGCTGGAGCCCTTTCCCTGCCTTCTCACTTACGTACCAACTAAAGCTTTCTCTCTGCAAATTTGTGCTTTTTTGTTTGTTTGTTTATTTGTTTTGTTTCTTTTTGAGACAGGCTCTTGCTATGTAGCTCAGGCTGGCCTCAAACTTCCGCCTCAGCCTCCAAAATGCTGGGATTACAGATGTGCGTTGCCATGCCTGGGTTTAAATTTGTGCTTTAGTTTTAATTCCCATTGTCACTAAAAGCAAGGACTCATGGTAGCTGGTAACAAAACTTTGATAGGCTTTGGTTTAAAAACTGTCAGAGGGGCCAGTGAGATGGCTCAACAGCGTAAGCACCTGCCTGGCAAGCGCGAGGGCCCGAGTTCAACTCCCGATACCCACATACGAAAAAAGGGGCCGGTGATATCGCTCAGCGGCACAGGTGCCTGCTGGCACGCGAGGTCCTGAGGTCGACCCCGGTACCCACAAAAAAAAAAAAAAAAACCTGTCAGAGGAACTCGTATTTGTAAACTAGCCCCTGAAGCAGGATGGAGGACTCTCCCCTGGTAAAGACCAAAGATGGCTCAGATTTCAGCAAGGTAACAGCTGTGAGCTGCCTGTTTTGGTCCCAGCTACTCCTTGGGCCCAGGCACCTGGAGGTTTCTCTTTGTGGTGAAGCAATGCAGCTCTGCAGGGAGGGGTGGGGAATGAGCCAGTCCAAGAATTCCCAGAGCAGGTTTACAGCGGGGCCTCTTCCCTGACCCCCAACCAGCTTCAGGGCAGAGTAAGTTTCCTCTAGCCACAGTGGGGAAAGGATGGGGGTCTCAGAGGGGTCTGGTGTCTTCCATCCCTCCAGGCTGAACAGCAGAGCTAGAATAAAGCCCCAGTCCTACTGCGCACGGTGGGGTAGGGACAATGCCAGGTCTCGGGGCTTTTCTCCATCTCCTTCTCCTTCCAAAACTTACCCACACCCACATCTGGCACACATTCCTAAGGTATCTAATCCTTGTCTGCCATTAACCTGAAGTAAGTTGGAAGAAATAAGTAAAGCTACCAATAGGTAGAAAGGAGACAAAGAAACCGTAGCGTTAAGACATGATCAGAGTTATCCAGAGTTACCCATACCTTTTCTCTCTGTTTTGTAGTTTTAAAGAATGACCGAAGTTCTCCAAGGTTGATCCATACCTTTGCTCCCTAGCTTGTTTATTTTTTCTTCCAGGCCTATTTTCATGAGTGAGATACACCAGTAACATAGACAGGGCACGTTTGTGTCTTTCTACAATGTCAGGATTTATTGACTAACAATAAATTCACAACTATATCCATTTCATCAGCCTCATCGGGTTCCCTTGGTAGTCAAACAAAGTGGGCAATCACAAGTTTTCTTATTCCAACCATCACTGCTAATATCTATGACCCTCAAGTCACATGGTGCACCTCGCACAATAGTATACAAGTTATGTCATGGCTCAGAGAGGGTTGACGGTGCCTCTGGGATTCAGGGAGGAAGAACTGAGAGCCAAGGCAGAGAGCCCACAGAGAGGCCGTCACGCGGGTGGCCAGATACGATTACAGACCGGGCAGAACTTCTCCCGGGAGACAGGGGCTTGTTCAGAGTGTGGAGCCGGTTCCAAGCCAGAGTTTAGAAAGCAGGCAGTTGAGGGGGCTGCGTGGAACAGGGAGATGTAGCTGAAGTGGGGTGACAGGGAGCTGGAGCTCATGGCCTGTCGACCTCGTGACACGCTCCTCAGGTGGCCTCATGAGCTGACAGGTCAGCATGGCACCACACTCATGCTGGGTGTCCCTCCTTTCATCAGACCCAGGTGAGGGGTTGCGTCATTTGGTGGTCTGATGCCTCTGATAAGCTCCTGGGCCCAGTTTTCTCCGATATGACTTAGATGTCCCATGTCCATGCGTCCTTGATGTAATTTTGTTCAGCTTACAGGTGGCAATTTTTATGAGTGACATTAATTTATTTATCAATTTACGATTGTGCTGTGCAGCTAAAAGTTGTGGGGTTTTTTTCCATAATTTTGGCGTGTCCCGCATCTGGCAGTGACCTGTTTGCACAGACACGTTCACAAGTCATTCTGTGTCAGCATTTGCACTCAGAGCAGCACAAACTACAGTTTGATATGGTGGTGTTGCCCGGTGTGGTGGTGCACGCCTGTACTCTCAGAGCTCTGGGAGGCCGGAGCAGAATTGAAAGTCCAAGCCCAGCCTGGGCAATTTAGGGACTTAGCGAGAGTCTGTCTCAAAGTAAAAACAGGTTGTGGGTGTAGTGCAGAGTGATGGTCCTGGGTTCAATCCCCAATACTGAAAAAGAAGAAAAGAAAAGAAAAGAAAGAGTCACTCAGGGCAAAGCAGAGCCTGAAAGCTACTTCTCCGTACAACGTGGAGTCGCTTACTTCAGGGCAAAGCCTGCTGGTCATATCCACCACTCTCAAGTCCCTGAGAATCTTAAAAATGTTGGAAGTCCATAAATTAACCTAGCTGGTGAAGAGCAACAGCTTGACTTTAAGACAAAAAAAAGAAAACACCTGCAAATGATTCAAAGAATGTTTTTAGGCAACATCTCGGAGCATCCACCTTCATGGGCACCTCCGAGACCACGTACATAATGTCCCGCCCTGACCACGGCGCCCTCCCTCTTGAAGGCCCCGCGCTCTGTTTTCTCTCCGAGCATGAACTTCTGTAACTCTGCCTCAGAAGTCAGTGTGTGTCTCTACTGACACATCCTGACATCCTTTTCTCCTATGAGAAAGAAGTCAAGGACCTGCTCAGGCCAAGTTGAAGTCCCCATCTCCTTTGTAGAGGGAACTCTTCGCACCCCATCCAGAGATAATTTTTTTTTGTGGGTACCGGGGGTCGACCTCAGGACCTCGTGCGCCAGCAGGCACCCGTGCCGCTGAGCAATATCACCGTCCCTTTTTTCGTATGTGGGTTCCGGGAGTCGAACTCGGGCCCTCGCGCTTGCCGGGCAGGCGCTTACGCCGCTGAGCCATCTCCACCGGCTCTAAAACCAGCTTTTTATTTCTCAAGGGAAAACACATATCAGTGAACTTAGTGCTACAGTACAGTGAAGTGAACATTTTCTGCCTTATGTTTGGGAGCCCAGCCTTAAGTTAAAATTGGTGCTCCTGACTCAGGGCCAATAGGGGCCCATTTTCCACACTAACCCAATGGAGTCTCGGGGACTCAGGAGTAAGATGTGGGACCACAGACCTGCAGGCAGAGGCATAGAAGCCCTCACTCTGGATCCGGTTTCTAAACATGACTCAGGTGCTTTCTGGGGAGGCCTGAGCTCCTGCTGTGACCCTCCCCACCCCACACCAGGTCCTTGCCATGTGGCCGGTCCAGTGTCCGGGGATGGTGGCCCATGCCTTCCAAGCCCACCAGGGCCACACCAGGTGCTCCGGGGAAGGTTCACCCTCACAGGTACACGAGTCAGCCCTGGCAGAAGCCGTGGAGGGGCTGATGGTCCGAAGTCAGCTTTCACTGTGGGAAATTCGGGCATCAGCACGGATGGACAGAAGAGAACAGCAAACCGGATTCACACCTACCGACCATGGGACCTCTTCTGCCTACCGACCAGGGACCTCTTCCACCTGCTTCCTTCTTGCCCTCCCAGTGGGCTCGGTCAGCATTTTAGGACCTCCTCCCCACATTCCTGGCTCTCACCCCATGTCCTGGCCCATGGGGAGCACAAGCTGGCTTCCTGGCGCATGCGCAGCTCAGATGTGTGGGCCACGCGTGTCGCGTTCATCTTGGGGGGTCCTGATCATCACTCTTACACCTGGACTGCTTTTATGCATCCGCATCCCCCGCACCCATCGAGGAGAGGAGAGTTAACAGATGAACAATGTGCTTTGCTGACAGGATGGACGGAACTGAAAGCTGCCACAGTTTCCTGCGTCATCTGGGGCTGAGGAGCCCACTCCCTGAGGCCCACATGCCCCAGAGCCAGACATCTGGAGCCCAGCATTACCCCGGAAGTGAGGGCATGTGTGTGCCCCAGGCCACACCCGCCCTCGGAAGGCCCCGCAAGGACACAGGGACACTTTCCATGTGACTTGTGTTTTTAAAAAGGAGGGTGTTACAGTGTTGGTGTTTTATGTAGTTCCAGAATGACTCTGGGCTCAACTATTCCAGCGTCACACAACCATGGTGCCAGGGCCTGCTGGCTGCCTGCAGCACTGCCTGTGTCCCTAGCCTTGTTGTGTTGCCACTGCTGGGAGCGCGGTTTTCAGGACCTAGACAGGCCACACCTGGGATCTGCAGGATGAAGCAGCTTTTCTTTTTTTTTTTTTTTTTTTTGTGGGTACCGGGGGTCGACCTCAGGACCTCGCGCGCCAACAGGCACCCGTGCCGCTGAGCGATATCACCGGCCCCTTTTTCGTATGTGGGATCCGGGAGTTGAACTCGGGCCCTCGCGCTTGCAAGGCAGGCGCTTACGCCGCTGAGCCATCTCACCGGCCCAAAGCAGCTTTTCTTGGGGAGGTAGGAGCTGCTGGAGTCTACCTGCTCCTCGCCAGGCTCAAGGCTCGCCAGCACTGTCTGAGCCCTGCTGGGTGTGACCGTCCCTGGAGATGTTCCTACAGGTATCGGCTCTGAGGACTGGACTTGGGGCTCTCACCAGCAGTCAGCTGCTCTGCTAGCAGCGACATTTGTGGAGGCCACTGTGGCTGGACACTGGTCTACTGGTCTGTTTTGGCGAGAGAAGCTCTTTTGTCACAGGAAGAGGTAAAGCAGCAGGTGACATGGCTGAGCCCCGGAGGGTGGCGCAGTGTTCGGGACCCACGTTTGTCCTGGCTCGCCTGCCCCCCATGACCTGCCCTAAGCAAGACCCTCCTGGGCCCCCTGCCTCGGTCTCATTGGCCATCCTTGATGGCTGCCTGTGGCTCAGCTCAGCCTGGATGGCAGACACGGGGCAGGCAGCAGCATGAGAAGAAAGCTGTGTGGCGACCCATTCCCACCGCAGCGTGAGTGGATTTCAGAAGCCATGGAAGCCACAGGTGAACTGAGACGTGACTGTCCCGTGTCATCCATTCCCGAAGGCAGCCTTAGCCAATGCCTGGTGCTTGGTCCTCTCACCCTGGAGGGTGCACAGCAGGCACCAGCGGTGCTGTCCCTGCCCTTCACCACGTGGGTGCAAAGCAGTGGCCACACCAGGTGGGGGCCTGGGACCTGATGCCCGCTTCAGGGAGCCTCGGAGGTTACACTTGTCGGCAAGTGCACATGTGTGCACACACATACACATTGCACACACACACACAGGTACACCAGACATGCACATCCTCATGTCATGCATACACATGTGAGCACGCAGGAGGCACACACCACATGCACATATCTGGGCACACTCACACACAAGGCACATTCACAACTGGCCTCTAGGGCTGGGGCCGCTGGCCGTGGAGTGGACCGAGCAGAGGAAAGGAGAGCACCAGGGGCCTCAGTCCCCTACCAGTGTCTCCGGAAGGAGCCCTGGGCCCTGTAGAGAGGCCCTGACTTCAAGGATCCCAAGCCAGGGGCAGGGCAGACTGGAGACTGGGGAGGTCTCAGGAGATCGTAAGTGACCAGCTGTTGGTTCTCTGTTGCCTTTCAGTTCTTTTCAGGAACCAATCTGAGGACGGGACCCTGCTTTCTCCACTGCAGGCCTGGAAGATTTGGGGTGTGTGAGGCACGAGCGTCCGCATAGCCTGAAACAACCACCAGGGGGAGCCACTGACAAACACTAAGTTGTGGCCGAGTCAGACTGGGCAGCACTGTCCTCCCAGCTGGGTCCCTCGGATTCCAAGACACAAGGCCCCTGCCCCAGGCTCCAGGTCCCACAGTCTTCCCTGGTCAAATGTGTGTGGGCTGGGTCCCTCTTGTCCCTCTGGGCCTCATTTCCTCTGACAGTGGATCTCAGCACAGAGGTCCTGCGCCTGCTGCTGTCATAGCTGTGTTTTCCTGTGCGCGGCTCCCGCCCAGCTGTCTCCTCTGGAGAGAGGAGGGCGCCTGCCACGCACAGGCGCAGGGGTCTGGCCGTGAGAAAAGAAGAAGTGCCAGGCTGTCTGGGTGTCCTTTGTGTGCCTGAGGGTGAGCCCTGGTGTATTGCCCGGGAGTCACGGTGAGAGGGCTTTGGGGACCCGGTTCCCATGGGGCAGGACTGAGCCAGGATGCTGTCATGGCCCCGAGCTGCCAAGGCTCCCGGCTTGCACACTACATACAACTTTGGTTTTGCTCTTACTTCAAAATGAACAAGTTAAACTGGAATCAATATTTAAAGCTGTTTTTAACCCCCCAAATGTGTTGTTCATGATGTGCGGTCCTCCCACTCAGATGACAGAGATGAGGGGACTGGCTCCAAGGGCACCGTGGCGTGACATGACTCTAATTCGACCAGAATGTTTAAGTCTTGACTTTTTTCTTAGCTTCTTTTAGTCTTCGTAAGTCAGTGCCATTTTGCAGGGTGATGAGAGAAAAGCAAAATTAGACCACAGGGCATAGCTTTGTCTTTTACATTTGGATCATTTGAGGAGGGGTCTCCAGCTGATGAGACTATAGGACCACAGAGCCCAGCCAGCTACCTACAGAGGCCAAGCCTTTAAAACAGGCAAGAGGGCTGGTGAGATAGCTCAGCAGCGTAACCGCCTGCCTGGCAAGCGCAAGGTCCTGAGTTCGACTCCCTGTACCCACAAACGAAAAAAGGGCCAGTGATATTGCTCAGCAGCACGGGCGCCTGCTGGCATGCGAAGTCCTGAGTTCAACCCCTGGCACCCAGAAAAAAATAAAAAATAGAAAAAAATAAAATAAAACTGGCAAGAGTTGGGCCTGCTGGTACACACCTGTAATCCTAGCACTCGGGAGGCTGAGGCAGGGGGATCACTGCAAGGTCGAGGCCAGCCTGGGCTACAAAGTAAGTTCAGGGCTAGCCCGAACTGCATGGTGAAACCCTGTCTCAAAAAGACCAAAAAAAACAAAAAACGAAAAACTGGGAAGACTCTCTAAAATCCACCAGACCCAGGGCATGAACCCTAAATCAGGACAGTAGCCTGGTGTTGGGGGTGGGCGGTAGGGTGCAGCAGGTGCAACCTCTGCCCCCTCCCCCAGCTGCTGAAGCCCAAGGAGCAGTGCATGTGGGGGATGGTCCAGTAGCCCCAAACCTTAGGCACCCAGGTATCTGTGGAAACAGCCAGCAGCAGCGGAGGGGAGGCATCACCTCTCCAAGCTGGGTGGGGCCTCTGGGCAGCGTACTCAACCACCTGAGCCTGGGTGGGGCCTCCCGACCTCCCTTCCTTCAGCTTCTCCCCCATTGGGCTGCTCAGGACTGGGTCAAAGACACTTCCTCAACTGGGGTCTCCTTGCTGATCTTACAGGGGCCCTACCCCTGCCATTGCTGACTAAAACCCCTCTCCAGGAGAGCTCTACCATGATCTCCTCGGGATCTTGCTCGGCCTACTGAGCCCCTTACTGGTCTCCAGCTGGCAGGAAACCCACCTGCAGAACAGCAAGGTTGCTTTTGAGTTCTGCATCTCCCTGGTCTCCAGGGAAGGCTCTGGAGCCGGCACTGCCTTGCTCCTTCCTGCTAGGGGCCACAGTCCCACTGGCCCAGGAGCTCTGAAGGTCACAGATTCTGGGCTCAGGAGGGGACCCTGGGCCCCAACCAGGTTCTAGACCTGTCTAGATGAGAAAGTCCACCTTTGGCATGGGGCTGGGCACGGAGCCAGGCATTGCGGGGGATCAGCACTGCCCCCCCCGCCGCAGCTGCTTCCTGTCTGTAAGTAATCTGCCCACCCCACAGTTTTTACCTTTTTCTTTTAAAATTAAATTAACAACACAAACCCTTGTACATATTCACAGAAGAAAATAGATCACACCAAATGCTGACAGCTCTCCCTAGAGGACATGCGGCTAGCCAGGCTCACTTTCCTCTTCCTTGTTTATCTGTCTTCTAAATTTTTGACAATGAATATGTATTTGAAACAAGCAAATAATACTGGAAGTTACTTTTAAAAGGAAATCTCAAAATTCCTGATTAAATCTGGCCCAGGAGGCAAGCAGGGAACTAGAGGGGCCAGGTGGGCAGGGGATGGAGGGAGAAGCCCACCCACCCACAAGGGTGATTTTGGAGGCCCCACCTCCCTGGCACATCTGACTCCCGGAACTCACCGCCTCCCTCGCCCAGTCCCCATGGAGCATCTGCTTTGTGCTCTGATCTATCCCTGGTGTCTGCAATGGTGTACAGTGCCTGCGAGGGCTTCATAAATGCATTGTGACGCAGTTGTCTCGGCACAGGGATGGGAAATGCTGACTTTCCACACAAGTACTCTTACACCAAGACACTGGACAAGATGTAGGTTTTGGGTTCCGAGTACCACAAACAGGACCTGGGGTTTTAGCCGGATTTCCACGCAGTTTCTAGAACACAAGGTGAAGGGGGAGCAGGCTCCCTTCTAAGAACCTGGCCTCTGACCCCTCCCTGGTCATTCCCAGGAACTGAGAAAGGAAAGGCCACGCCCAGTCACTAACCTGAGGCTTTACATTTCCTAGCCACCTTGGTCACTGATCAGTAAAGCTGGTGTTGTCAGAATTGATACGGACAAGGCCACCAACAAGGGTTCTCTAAGAAAGCTCTGGACAGGCTTGAATAAAAGCTTTTATGAATTTATTTAATTAAAGGCAACATACAAAATAGCTAGAACCAAACTGGATAAAAAAAAAACTGCTTGAAAGCAGGTTCCACCTATTGCAGACCAGCATGTGGTCCCCAGAGAACACGCGAGCAAAGACAAGCACACGCCTCAGGCCTCAGGTCGGCCCAGAGTTCAGTGCGCTTTAGGACTGTGCCCCTCCTGACTTCTCTCTGCATAGCTAGGCAGGGCCAGTGCACCGTGCTGCGCTTCCTTCCCCACTTCGTAATCACCCACCCGTGTCAGCACCTCTGGGTCAGCATAGTGCTCTGAACTACAGGAAGTCCCCTGGTAAGAAGCCCTCTTCTGGGTATGAGTACAGGTGACCCCTCCCCCAGTCCCAGCAAGTCCAATTCCCACCCCCAGGAGGCTCCACACTCTCCTCCCGCCAAAGCTCCCCAGCCCCTGGCTGCTGAGGAAGGACAATGGCTGACGCTTCCCAGTCTCTGGTGTGCTGGAGTGGCCAGGGCAATGGTGGCTACCTGGAACTCAGCTCCTAAATTCTGGGGCCCGGGGCCGAAGGGCTGAAAGCAGGACAGCTCCCCCAGGGCCAAGACTCCCATAACAGCCAGGGTCTCTCCAGGCCCCCTGGGTACACGGCTCCTGGTCTTAGGGGGTCTGGGGTCCTGGCCTCAAGTGACGGGCCATGGAGCAGAGGCTGAGTGCCCCTCCCCTCCTGCCCTCGCACTCCAGGGTGAGAAGGACAGGATTATGAAACCGTTCCTTTGTAGAACCATGAATGCAGAGAATATGTGATGATCGTGTTGTGGTCTCTCCAGGATGCCCAGCGGGTCCTGGAACAGGTCCGGCAGCAGGGCTGGTTCATAGAGCTTCGACATCCACACCCCGCTGGTGGGCTCCAGCAGCACTCTCCAGCGCTGGTCCATGCTCCTCAGGGCCTGAACCGGAACGAACCTCCGCATGAGGATGGTGTTGTCTTTGCCGCCCACCACCAAGAAGAACTGCAGGCCCAGCAACCAGGCCTCAGCCTCCCAGGGGTCCATCGGCCACATGGTGCCCAGCTCCAGCACCATGGGCTCCACCGGGGCCATAGTCACACCGGGAAACACCTGTGGAGGAGGAGGGGGGCGGGGCCAGTGGGGGCAGCGAGGAAGCCCGGGAAACCTCCAGGGAAGGGCCTGGATCCAGTCTTCATTCTTGGGGCACAGGTCTAGGGATATCGGCTGAGTGGGCACCATGGGGGGACCTGGGTCTTCCTCCTGTGGCCCCAAGACAGGCCCTAACCCTGAGGGATCTTCATCCTCGGACACGTCCTCGTCCAGCTCCATGGATTCCCAGTCTTCAACCTCCAAGTCCTCTGACTCCAGTGTAGCTTTGAAGTCCAGGAAGGCAATCTTGAAGCAGGTGAAGCAGACCCGCAGCTGGCATCCGTGCTGCAGCTCATACAGCCAGGAAGCGTAGAGGTAGGACATGCCCTCTCTGATCGGGTGCACATCCACCGGGGGACACATGGCCACGCGGCTGCCTCTGGGGGTAAACGGCAAAGGGGGCCAGGCTAGGTGGGGGATGGGGAGGAAGATAGGCAGGAGCAGGAAGGTGTTCCTTGTTCAGGGACCTGGAGACAGAAGAACTGGGTCTCAACTGAGTGGGGACCTGCCAAGGTTGGGAAGTCTGAGCTTCTGGAAACTTCTCCAGCTGGGCACTCCTTCAATCTCTGGAGAGCTGGAAAGGCAAAGAAGTAGGGTTAGGCACCCCCTGGTGGGCCAGCTGCTGGAGGCCCCAGGTGGAGGGGTGTGGGGATTCAGGCTGGTTGGTTGGGCCCTACTCGGCTTGAACCGTATGTGTCAGAGGTCCCTTGGCTAACCCCCAACCTTGTCCATCACCCTGACCCTCTCAGAGCCCAACACGTATTGGTCCAGCCTATGGAGCTCCAGACCTGGAAGGGGAAGCCAGAACCCTCCCTGCCCCAAGTGGCCCACAAGAACAGAGGGACCGATCCCCCTTGGATCCTAGCCCAGAACCAGGCTCCTGGGATCTTCCTGGCGCCCCTCACTTTCTAAGCCTTGAACCTTAGCTCTCAGGAGCCAGTGAAGGGGACTGGCCCATCTTGGCTTTTAAAGGACTCCCATGGTGCCCTGAGAACATTTGCATATCTCCCATGAGCCCTGGGTCTAGGAAGAGAAAGTGCTGAGTCACCCTGGTCTGGCCGCCATGTGCAAAAGGGCAGGAGCTGTGGTGCCCCTCAGAGGCTGGGCTGCCCCTCTGCTCCCCTGTGCTGCCTGCCGCTTCATGGGCTCCTGCTTGAGCAGTGGAGTGTCAGGCCTGGAGCCACTGCGCCTCACCAGACACGGTCCCTATCCTCACGGTCTTCCACATTTCCAAAGTACGTTCCTTATTCTTGTCTCTCTAGTACAGTTCTTTATGAATTTTGCAAACTGATCCCTTGTCAATTAACTCCACTTTAAACAGTTTGTCGTTTATGATTCCTCTCTTCATTATTCACTCTTTTAATCATTGTCAAATACATATGTCTCATCTTCAAAAAAAATTTTTGGTCTTGCAAGTAACATCTTTAGTACCCCCGTGCAGCAACTTTAATGTATTTTCTTCCTGGTTTTTCTCATTTTGTTTCCTTTGCATGGTAATTCTTTATTTAAATGTCAGTTGCCTTTATTAATAACACAGAGTTGTAGATAGAAGGCTTTTGTAATGGTTTATCATATTAGCTGTGTACAGTAATTCAATCCTTTTTTCTGAACTTCTATCTAGGGCACCCTACTGCTTCTGGGCCATCTTTCTCAGCAAATCTGCATCCAGGCTGCTGGTCAGTGGCTGGCTGGGCCTGGACTGTGACTGCAGGAGGCTCAACTGGACTCTGGGATTCATAACAGCAAATGTCCTTGGATTGCTGCTTTCCAGCTCTGTGCTGCACCTTAAATTCTTCTTGGGAGCTTAGAAAAGTTGCAATGCCCTTGCCTCAGCCTAAGGTGACCCCCAGCAAGTCACACCCTCCCTTTGGTTGAGGTGGACGCTATGTTTTGCTTCTAATCGGTGGAAGCAGCTGAGGTGATGGATGTCACTCTTATGGACACTTGCAGTGCTGCCTACATTATAGGACTTTATGTACCTTACATTTTACAAATACATGGGCCCTAGACTATGTTTATAAAAATATATAATATCTTTATAGATCTTACAGACACACATATGTGCACACACACATACACACACAGAGCTGGCTGTCCCTCTCTTGAGGCAGAAGACAGCCAGGGTGTGAGCTGGAGCTTGCGCAGGGGAACTGGGGAGGCTGAGATGTGCACGCGCTCCCAGCCGACAGCCAGCAGAGACCGAGGCCTGGGTCCCACTGCCACCAAGAGGTGCATTCTGCCCCTCGAGGGCACAGCCAGGCAGATGGCTGCTGTACCACATGAGACCTGAGCAGAGGGCCCTGCCGGCCAGCCCCAGCTCCTAACCCTCTGTGGATTAGAGCTAAGGTCTCCTGTGTCGGGAAGGTGATGGGGTCATGGGGCTGTATCAGGGGTGTAGCCAAATGTGCTATTAGGAGGTGGAGTCTGGCAGGAAAAGGCCGGGGTGGGGGTGAGACCGGAAGGGCCTGTCTCCCTCTTTGGCTCCTCCCTTTGCGCTCTACTTCCTGGCCACCATCACGTGAGCAGCTTTCCTCTGCAGCGGGCCCTTCTGCCATGCCATTTCTGAGTGGAGCTGGCTGACTAGGGACTGAAACCTCTACAACCACGAGCCCAAATAAACCTCTCCTCTTTTAAATTGTGGGTGTCAATTCTGGCTCAGTGGCAAGAAGGTGACTGACACCCCCGAGACGGAGGTGACATGTGGCTGTGGTTTCAGGCCGCCCAGTCTAGAAATTTGTTATGCAGTAATGAAAACTAACTAGTGCCCATTCCAGTCATATTGAGGTAGAAGAAATAAAACAGACCAGGAAATCAAGAATTTAAAATTGCACTTTAAAGAAAACCTGCAGCTTCCGAACACAGGCCCTGTGTATTGACTCCCAAAACAGCACACCTGGGCACGTCCGTTTCGGCCGCACCCATTCCCGGGTCCACCCATTCCCTCTCACAGAAATCGCCTTTTCCTTCCGCTTCCTCCCGCCCTGAGCACGGCTGTGGTGGAGAAGCCCGTCTCATGCCATCGCCGCTTCAAACCGCGTGGACGGCTTGCACCGCGACCTGGCAGTGAGAAAGCTCCCCAGGGCGCCTTATGGATAACAGCCGTAAAGATGCCCTACCCCAACTCCGCCGCGCCTCAGTTCTCAGTTCATCTATGTCTCCTCAAATAAATCTTCCTCCTGCCTCTTTCTACTGCTGTGTCCCGAAAAGTCTTTTTCTGAGACGGGAGTCAGTGAACCTATGCAGTTATTTTAAATGGGTGGGTTAAGTTCCTTGTTTCAGCCTCGGGGACCCTCGGCCCAGCCCGTGACAATGTCAGTCTCCAGGGGAGACAGGCATCAGTGTTTGAACTGTCTGCAGGCTCCAGTGTGTGTAGTTTGGGGACAATGCCCAACCCCTGAGTGAGGTCAGGGTCCTGAAGACAGTGGACCTGCACCCCCTGCCCCTGGTAACCCTCATCTCTGATGAATCAGTGCCCAGCCAGGGTCCCTCAAACAGATACGCCAAGCCCAGCCTCCCCATCACGTCAGCCCTGGCCGCAGGCAGCTCCGCCACGACCAGCCACAGATGGGGAAGTGTGCTTAGCGGGCGCACCTGGCCCCTGTTCCCAACCCACTTGAAAGAAAGAAGGAGAGGAGGGAGGAAAGAAAGGAGGGAGGCAGGGAAGGAAGGAGGGAGGAAGGAAGACAAAAGAGGAGGAAGGGAAGGAAGAAAGAAGGGGGAGGAAAATGGTTTCCTAGAATACAAAAACTTGTGATGTCATTGGCCCCAGTTCCCAGAAAAACTACTTGTGGAGTTAGAAATCTGTCTGAAACCATTTGTAAATCCAAATGTGACAATAAGCGAAGCGCTTCCCTCACTCTGCAACCGCCTAGTCTTGACCCTGGACATCTCTCTAGCACCAGGGTCCCCATGGAGGGTCACAGCGCCACTCCTCGCACTTCCCTTGAGGGTGAAGGTGGAGGGCAGAGGCCCCGCTCTGCCCTCATCTCAGCGCCCTTGCCTGGCACAGGGCTGCCCCCTGTGTGGGGTGGAGAGTGAGGACAGTTCCCAGGTGCTCTGGGCTCCCACGACCGCCCCCAGGTGGCGGGAAGGGCTGCACGTGTGGGTGGCTTGCAGGAGCACATCTGTCCCAGCTTTGAATAGTGCCCAGTGCTGCCACTTCAAGTTTCCCTTCCCTTCAGCTGGGTGTGAGCTATATCTGTTCTTATTTCCATTGTAATGAGCATGGTGGCGCATGCCTGTGATCCTAGTACTTGGGAGGCTGAAGCAGGAGGATCGCCACGAGTTCCAGGCCCGCCTGGGCTACCTAGTAAGTTAAGGTCAGCCTGAACTACATAATGAGACTCCATCTCAAACAAAACCAAAAAATAAAATAAAATATTTCCATTGTGTCTCCTGTCCCAGTGCCCTCCCTCGGGTCCTTACGTGGGGCTGCCTGTTTTCTCGTTTTGCTCATTTCCTCTCTGGCTGAGTTCTCTTTTCCCCTTTCGCTAGTATAGTTCTTTATTTATCCTGGGTTCCACGCCTTTGTTCATAAACTGTCTAAACAGTGCCCCCCGCCCGGGCTTATCTTTCCTCTTCTTTTAGATTTTTTGTTTGTTATGCATGTTTTTGTTTGCCGGAACAACTGAAACCATCTCTCCTTCTAACACCCTTTTTCATGTATTTTTAAAGAGAACCTTTCTTTTCCAAAGCCACGCCTCACCCCACTCAGGAGTCTGGGCCCTCCCTTCAAACTGCGAAACTATCCTCTGGTGTTTTCCTCTCTGGTGTCTCCTCTCTTTTTTGTTTCCTTGATTGCTCAACTTAATTTTTCAAAACAGTCTGGATTTGCTCTTGTGACCATTGTGTGAGAAGCCCACCTGAGTGTCCCTCGAGGCTGTGTCCAGCCCTCGGACACGGGCATCTGATGAACCCCTCAGACTCCGAGGGGCGCTGACCTGAGCGCTGGGTCTCGGTGGGGGGTGTGACAGGGAGAGGCAGGGTGGGATGTGCAGGGCGGCTCTGGCGTCGGACCCCAGGGACTCCTCGTGGGGTCTGCCTTAGTTAGGACTTTGGACAGAGGTCCTTGGATGCTGGCTGCCCCACATCCACCTACGGGCCCCTTGGCCGATCCTTCCTTCTGGGAATCAAAGGCTCCCCCCTCCCAATCCTAGTGTCACTGGCGTGACCAGCCAGCAACGTGAAAGCTGCGGCCTGGGCTGGTGTCAGGATTTGAATCAGGAAAAGGCAGCCAGGAACTGATCTGCCAGAGACCGTCTTACAACAACATAGGTGACGGATCAGATGGGGCAGTTCTTGAATTCACAGCAGGCAGCATGAAAAATTATAAACCTCATCCAAACCCATTTACATGTTGAACACAATGCTGTCCGTCATGCATTCTCTCCAGCTTCCCACCCAGCCTTTCTGCTCAGCCCATGTAGGGTCTGGGCAGGCTGAGGGGCCGCAGCAGGCTGCATCCCCGGAGGGCCTGGGGTTTGGGGGAGCCAGGCCAGCTTCCCAGAGGGACACCACAGTGCCCCTAGGAGCCTCTGTCCCTCTGGCGGCAGTGGCAGGCGGTGGCAAGCCCTTGTCCTGCGGGCTCTTTCCAGCCCTGGCCTGCGGCTGCCCATGGTAAGGCCCAGGCAGCGTGAGCTTCATGAGGCCACGCTGGCTGGGGGTGGCTGGGTGGTGCCATGGGCTGCACCTCGAGCTCTGCAGTGTTGGCTGTGCGCACGGGTGACATTTGTGCTTCCCTGTCACCTGCCAGCCTCAGAGAGTTCTTTGTGGGGGAGTTTCTTGTTTTCCCAGGATGTACCTCCCAGGGGGGCCTCATGTGGAAGGGGCCGTTGGTGAGATCTTTGGCTAAGATGAGGTCTCACCAGGTGGGGTTGGCCACTAAATCCACCATGACTGGCGTTCTTTATGACAGGGCGAGCTTTGAGCTGGGTGTGGTGGTGCAGGCCTGCAGTCCCAGCACTCGGGGAGGCTGAGGCAGGAGAAACACAAGTTTAAGCCCAGCCTGGGCAACTCATCGACTTAATGAGACGCTGTCTCCCAATAAAGAAATAAAAAGGGGCTTGGAGATGTAGCCCGGAGAGAAGGCTCTGGATTCAATCCCCAGTGCCACCAAAAGAAGAGGGGAGATTTGGACACAGTAACAGAGAAGCTGTGTGACGATGGAGGCAGAGACCGGGGAGTTCCACAAGCCAAGGAGCCCTGAGGACCGCAGAGACCTGGACACACTTCCCCTCTGGGCCCCAGGGGTCCCGGGTCAGCACGAGACACCTGTGGGCTGCTAGGCTGGCACCAGCTCCACCATCGGGTCTTGGGGACACTGTGGGGGCCTTGGTAACAGAGGACGTTGACGAGTGAGCCAATCGGCACAGGTGTTGGCCAGCAGGTGGGGAAGCCTCCAGGGTGCTGTGGCTTCCGTGCCTGTCCTAGGTCACCGAGAGGCAGAGCCTGAGTCCAAAAGTTGTGGCTGTTGGGCCTGAGCACTGGCCAATATCGCCTGGCCACCAGGTCCTGCCTTTCTGTGACCCGACTATGTTGTAGGTGGCACTGAGCCCAGCACCTCCGGATGCCACAGGGACTGCACTTGAGAACGCTGTCCCACCCCAACCCGGGACAAGCTGTGTGCCTCCAGTGGGTGCCAGAGGCAGCGCTCACTGCCTGCCTGTGGGCAGTGACAAGGGGGATGGGCCACAGCGTCTCAAACGGTCCTGCCACAGCACAGTTGCCTTGTTGGGACACTGTGGGTAGAGGCTTCAGGGAAGGGGACCCGCCTGAGTCTCCAGGTAGACGCCAATGTGGTCTCCTGGGAATGTTCTAGAACCTTCTGTCCTCAGACAGGGGACCCCAGGGAGTGAGGCTTCCTGACCCTGCCCTCAGGGCCCTGTGGTTGCAGCCATCGACAGGACGAGGTGATGATGCTGAGTCCTACACGGCCTATCCCCACAAGGACCCCACATTCTTGGTGGGGAGGGGGGCTTTCTACAGTCTCAGGCCTGGGGCCTCCTCCAGCCACTCTAGCCCTCACAAGCCGCTGCAGCTGGGGATAGAGTCCAGGTAACCAGGACCTGCAGTGCCCAGGAAAAGGCGGAGGCCACAGCCTGCATGGGGCACTGCTGGGGTCCCCCAGCTTGTATCTCTCTTCTCTAGGCTGAGGCCTCACGCATGGCCCATCTTACCAAGGGGACACCTGAGACTTTGAGGGGATAACATGTTTCTGTGGTTCAGTTCCACTTCTAATCGTGTCTAAGATGTGACCGGTTATGTGTGAAAACGGGCGTGGTAAACGTGGGTGCTGGGGAGATGGTCCACCCTTGGGGCAGGGGCCTCGGTGTCACCAAACACTGTGTGTATAGCACATGTGGCAAAATATCATCACTTGTTTACCAGAAGCAGTGCCAGAGAGTGATTTGAAAACAAGGGCAATGCCATGGATGGCCACAGGGACACAGGAGGGGACTGTGGGCATTTGCTCAGGCCTCCTAGCCTTGTCCCAGAGCCAACCCTTGGCGATTGCCGGTGCCGGGGGTTCACGGCCTGTGGCCTTGGTCTGTCCCCACCCAGCCCCACATGGCCCAGCCACTCGAGGCTGCTCAGAGCATAGCATCTCCCCCAAAGGAGGGTGTCCCCTGCTGGGGGTTCGCCGTGGGGGCACCTCTGGCCTGAGGAACAAGGCTTCCGCCACAGAGACACATCCAGAAAACTCTCCTCAAGGCCACGCCTCTGGGGAGCCTCCTTTGTGCAGAAGGCAGTGACACAGCTGGAGCGAGTTTCTACAGAACAAATTATGGCTCCCACATAATAAAGCTCTTTGCATGGGGAGCAAAGCTTTCAAAGTCACATTTGGTGGGGAATGTGAGTTTTCCTGATGATCAGCTCCCAAAGTGACGCACAGCAGGAGGGTCACTATGAGTTCGAGGCCAGCCTGGGCTATGCAGTGAGTTCAAGACCAGCCTGAACTACATAGTGAGACCCTGTCACAAACAAACAAACAAACAAACAGCGGCTCACAGTTGGCAGACTTACTTTTGCACAGAGCACAGTGGGCTTTGAAGGCAGGGGACATGGCCAAGGAGTATTCCTCAGTCTCCTCCTCTTGGTGGATACCAGGTCCTCTCTTGGGTCCAGGCCAAGGTCACCTGTGTGGTAGAGGAGGCTTCCCAGGTGCCTCCCTTCCCAGCACCTTCAGACCTGAGCTCCTTCCTTCTCTGTCCCCTCCTTACTGTCCCTCGCACCCCTGTTGCCTGTGCTTGGGATAGCCACAGGATCAGTGCAGCATCCATTCTGGATAGCCATTGGTCGTTCCCTTGCAATGGAGAAATGGAGAGGAGGGCATTGCCATCTGGCCTACAACTCCACAGGACATCATGACCCTGTGACAAGGGATGGCAGCCACCCCTAGGAGGGCAGGAAACTGACGAACTTCCTTTTAGGTACGAGTCCACCTCAGAATGTGAACGCATCCATTTATTTTGAAGTGTGACACATGAAACCACAGAGAAAGTGGCCTCGTTACGGTTTAGATCTAGAATGTCCCCCAGAAGTCTCATGTGTTCAGAGGTGGGCCTTTTGGAAGGTGATTGGATCATGGGATGCTGTACTCGTCAGTGGATTTATCCATTGACGAGTTCATGGCTGAATGTACCATTAGGAGTTGGGGCCTGGTTGGAGGAAGTGAATCACTGGGGGTGTGCCCTGGAAGGATGTATTCTTGCCCTCAGCTCTTCCCTTGTCTCTCTGCTTCCTGCTTGCCATGGATTGAGCAGTTCTCCTCTACCATGCCCTTTTACCATGCTGTTTCTGCCTTGGAGCCAGCAGACCATGGACTGAACCCACTGGAAACTGTGAGCCAAAGAAATCTCTCTTCCTTTAAATTCGGGTGTGGGGTATATGTCCCAGCAATGGGAAGGTAACCGATACAGGCATCCTCCATGGACTGTGAGCTCTGGGTGTCAGGGGTAGGACTCTGAGGAGAACTAGTAGTAAAACAGGAGACCAGGGGAGTCAGGCTTTGAGGCAGTCACTGCCTCCTCCTTGCTGTCTCCTTTTTCATGGAACAATCTTGGGCAATCACAAATGTCTCCTTTCAACATCAGATGTTAAGACGGTGCTCCAGGTCAGAGGTCGTTGAAATCGTGTCCCTGCACAATCCATTGTTGCTTCTAAAGGGCGTAACAGCCTTCAAGAAAAAGACAGACGAGGGCTGGTGAGATGGCTCAGCGGCGTAAGCGCCTGCCCGGCAAGCGCGAGGGCCCGAGTTCGACTCCCGGAACCCACATACGAAAAAGGGGCCGGTGATATCGCTCAGCGGCACGGGCGCCTGCTGGCACGCGAGGTCCTGAGGTCGACCCCCCGGTACCCAAAAAAAAAAAAAAAAAAAAAGACAGACGACCCGAGTCGCAGCTGGTTCTGCCAGCAAGGCTCTGATCACACGTTTGGTATGAGAGGCAGCGCGCCAGGAGAGAATGAAGAAAGAAGCCCTGCAGAGCCTGCCAGTTTGCCGGTTCCACCCTCAGGGTGTGGCAGCTCCTCGTTCACTCCGCAGCACTTCTGGTGTCTCCCTCCTCCCTCATCCCACTCATGCCTTCCTCCTGTTGGGACCGTGGCATCCACCCACTCAGTTGTCCTTTGTGTCCCCAGCAGCCCTTCCTGGAACTCTCACAGCCCGAGTTCTTACTACCTGACCTGTTACTGTCACTTAACATATCACCTGTTGTCACTCCGGTAGAGTCACAAGACTTTTGGCCTCAAATCTGACACAGGCAGGTAGACCCGGGATGGAGAGGCCGGGTGTTTTTCACTGCCTATATCAAAGTCCTGCTGCGAAGACAGCATCACTAGATATGGAGCCCACTTGGACCCGAGGGCACCAGCACTCACCCACCCACCCCTACCCACCCATCTGTCCATTCATCCTCCCATTCACCCATCCATCCACTCATCCACCCATCCACCCGCCTAGCCACTAACCCATCTACCAGCTCTCAATCCACCAACCATACGTCCAGTCAGTCCAGGGTGGCCTCAAACTTGTGGCGATCCTCCCGGGTCAGCGTGCTGGGGGCTAGACTTACAGGAGCGCGCCACCACGCCCGGCTTCATCTATTCGTCTGACAGATAGTCTGCCGAGCGCCTGTGGAGGCTGCGTTTCAGCGGGGAGAAGCTAGTAATGGTCTCAGCGGCAGGTCAACACCACAATTCCAGATGGCTGCAGGGCTGAGAAGAAACTCAGAGGGCAGTGTCACGACGAGTGCGGCCACTCCCTGTGGCTATGTCTGCAATCTACGCGACACACAGAAGACGCCCCATAACACGGAAAAACTTTCCTCACTGTTATCCCCCAGGAAGGCTCTGAAGCTTGCTGTAGGCAGACCGGAAAGGACAGAGGCCTCTTGGGGTGAAGGACGTGCTTTGAGCTTAAACCTCCAAGCTGTGGCTGCTGGAGGAAAGGATGAGGAGACCCTGACTGTAGAAGAGCTAGGGAGCCAGATGTGGAGCTGGCTGGAGGCCAGTCCAACCCACCAGAACAGAAGGGAAACCAAGGCAGTCAGCACGGTAGGATCCTGCAGAGTTCAAATGCTAAGTACGAACTAAACAAAGTGAAGATAATTCTATACGCTACGGGCACACAACATGAAAATGGAATTCCACGACGCTTGTCATTACTTCAGCTGTGTCGTGGCATTCTACACCTAACGTCCCCAGAGAAGTATGTGCCTCCACAGGAAACTGAGACACGGCCCTGGGCGCCACTCCTGTGTGACCTCGGTTGTGCCCCAGGTGGATGGGGAAGCAGCAGCCGTGGCCCTGTACATTATTTCACTATAAACTTATGAACCTTATTTATTTCTGTAGCTTTTTGGAGTCTTATTCACATCAGCTGGTCAGAGAATTATTGTGAGCCCTTGTCTTCCTGGCTTTTTATTTCTTCTGGAAGCATAACTCTAATTTTATGAGGCAAGTCAGTAAAAAAGTAGAATCCATCACACAGAAAATCAAGGAATAGGCAACTTTTCAGAACACATCTGTTCTCCACATCCATGGGTGTGTCACATCCCCTGGCCACCACCACGTAGCCTCTCTCCATGGAAGCCAAGGTCTTTCGCACCAGCAGACAATGCCTCTGAAGAGCTTTCTGTAGAAAATTTATGCAAGAAAGACTTGAAAATGTTTGTTTCCTTCATTGCATGAGAAGGAAAAGCCAATAAAAAAACAATTTCTTCTGCCACTGAAATGCTTTGCTTGGCACCAGTATTGAGGCTGGCGTTGAGGGCTGAACTTTGCTTTGTGATAAATGTGAGAGCAATAATACAAATATTTATAGAACACAAGTTAGAATATTCAGTCATCCTCTCCCGGCCTTGATGATTACAACCGTTTTCAAGAAGTTCTGTTGGGTGAGTCACCTCTTTGGTGAGTCACCTGATTATCTAAACACACTTTTTTATTAGGATTTGATTGCAGCTGGGTCGCCTGCCAACAGAACCAGCCTGTGTAGGTCTTGAAGGCTTTGTGGGTTGGGCACTTTCTCTGGGCACAGATCACAGGTCAGATTCCCAGACACGCTGGGAAAGGTCCCAGCCCAGGCAGGCTCTGTGCCCGCTCCAGAAGAGGCACCGCGGGCCAACCCAAGCGTGTGGGTCAGGAAGGAGGAGGAATGTGTCTTCTTGAGCCCCCGCCCCAGGCATCCCTGGAACTGTGAGCAAGACAACGGCCAGTGCTCCAAGGGCATGACACGGAGCTACCCTACCCCTTTCATCTTGAGGTCCAGCCAGTGTTTGTGCCCGTGCTCCAGGTAGCTGGGGACTCCTGGGGGGCTGGGACCACTGTCTTGGTCTCTTTCTGGCTCATCCAGGTGCATCTACTCATGTGTGGTTCATGCCTTCGGCTTCTCCCCTCTGTCCTTCTCCAGCGTGAGTGCTCGTGTGTCCGGACATGGCAGCGAGGTGGCTGTGGACTGTTGGCAGGGCTGGGGGCTGGGCTCTGGGCTCTGGGCCCCATGGACTCCAAGTCATGACCTTGACCCCACAGGGCCTCTGCAGTGGGTGAAATCCCTGGTCCTTCTCTTGGAAATAAAGGGACCTTCAGTCCCCAAGGACACATGCACGGCCTCCACAACAGGCAGCAAGAGGGGGCTACCTTGGTCCCAGCTGGGGTGGGGCACCCTGGCTGCAGGAAGCAAAGGAGGAGAGCCTCCGCTGTCATCCTCCAGCAACTGCTGCCCTCAGCCTCCCTCTCCCGCCTTCTTCCTCCCAGGCCACAGCCACACCTCCTCTTTGCTGTCCCTGAAGAGTCTGACTCTCAGCTGGGAGGGGAGGGACTTCTGTCAGTCCATCCTAGGGCCTCCCTTCAAGCGCTGGTGCAAAAGTCCAGCATACAATTTGCTGCTTATTTGTTCTGTTTTTTGTTTTGAGCTCACTATGGAGCTCAAGCTGGCCTTGGACTTGGGATCCTCCTGCCTCAGGCTCCCAAATGCTGAGATTACAGGTGTGCACTTCCACTCCCTAGCTATATACATTTTGCTTCTTACACATAAAGGCAGATATTTGATTTTAGAATTTTCACATCAGTTTTCATCGTTTTAAATCAAGGGAAAGAACGTGGAGTGAAATGAGCAATTGTCAAGACCATCCCCAGTGCCCAGCCAGCCTTGCTGGGGGTCATTGTCCTTCCTGCTGCCAACCTCTCTGCTTGTGGCAGCTTCAGGGGTGTAACCAGCTTGTGACCCTCCTCAAAATCTGCTGGGACTTCGAGGGAAGCTGCAGGGAACTCACAGTCAACTGGGATGACCAACGTCTTCTCAATATCAAACCCTCCCACAGAGGAGCACTGTATATCTTGCCATAGATTTAGGAATCTTTGGTGGGGTTTTTTTGTGGTTTTGTTTTGTTTTTGTTTTTTGAGACAGAGTCTCACTATGTATTTCGGGCTGGCCTTGAGCTCACACCAATCCTCCTGCCTCAGCCTCTCGAATCCTGGGATTACAGGTGTGCACCACCATACCCAGCCATCTTTGGTGTCCCTTAATGAAGTTCTTACATGAGTTCTTATGGTCTTGTACATCTTTTGTTCTATTTATTCCTCAGAACTTGATGTATTCTTTCCTTTTTTCCTTTTTTTGTGGTCCTAAGCCTCATATATACCAGGCAAGTACTGTACTCTACCACTCAGCTTGATGTTTGTTTGTTTGTTTGTTTGTTTGAGACAGAGTCTTGCTATGTATTCCAGGCTGGCCTTGAACTCATTATGTAGCCCAGGCTGGCGTGGAACTCATGGGATCCTCCTGCCTCAGCCTCCCAAGTGCCAGGACTACAGGTGTGCATTACCACACTCGGCTTCAGATCTTGATATTTTCAAATGTAAATTGTCAGTGGCATCTTTTGAAACGGAACTTTTCTTCTTTTCGTTGCAGGTATTTAGAAATATAGCCAGTCACTGAATACACTGTGGCGCAACTGACCAATACCGATCACTACACATTCTTCTGGGTTTTCCATGTACGAATCGCTTCTACGAGCGATGACTTGTTTCCCGACAGCTTTCACATTTGCTGTCTTCTCTGGCCATGCGGCCAGGGCCTCCAGCCCAGCGGCAGCTGGAGTGGGGAGCTCCGTCGCTGTGGCCATCATCCCTGCTTCCCCACCCCCACCGCGCGAGGCACCGCGCTCTGCTTTGCAGGATACTTCTTCAGGTTTGCTGAGTCTGATCTCTGCTAGGAAGGGAAGTCCCCCCCATTCCGGCTTTGGTGTGGGAGTGACGGCCCCAGGCAGTGAGAGAGACCCTTACCCACCTGCCTGCCCCGGAACCCCCTACATCCCACAGCAACGCACACATTACAATTTATTTTAAATTCCCACACAAAATGTACAGGCTGCCCACCGGCAACGAAAGGGTTAAAATGTTTGCCAGCTGGACTTCAGATTAGAGGATGCGAAGCCCATTCACTCCTTTCCAAGTCCAGATCCATCTTCTCTGAATGTACAGACCGCTGCTTCTCCTCATCTAAAGCTGAAGGGCTTCTGTGAGCCGGGAAAACGGTCTTGCCAAAGCTGGAACAGTAAGCATATAATTTTAAACACAACACAGGTGCTCCGTGGAAGATCTACAAGGTGCTAACCGACCCCGGGAAAGACATTCTTCGGATAATCACATTTGCGTCTAGACCCTTTCTTCATATCCTCCAGCCCTTTTAAAAACCCCGATCTCTCCCCGCAACTGCAATTCCTCCTCTGCTGTCCCTCTCAGCAGCATATGCTGCTCTGCGAACTCCTGCCTTCCCTACGCTCCTTCAGCCCTCTGCACGCCACCTGGCACAAAGGGTCAAAGCCTCCCCAGCGGCCTGTGACTCTCCAGCCAGACGCTCATGGATTGCACAATGGGCCCCGTGCGTCGGAGTGGTGGCAGGAGGGTGGTGGGGACCACCACAGGCTTGGGGAGGATGCCCTATGGTAACGCTTACTCAGAGCTGGAGGGCCAGGCCTCTCGTGCCCTTCAGCCTGGTGACAAGAGCCCAGGCACTGACCCAGGTCAGGGGACTGGGGCGAAGCTGGGCACGGACTGGCAGAAGGGCTCACGATTCCCAGGGGCATCTCTCCCCTCCCTGGGTTTTCTCCCATGGGTGCCAGTCGCCAAGCTGATGTCAGTGACACTGGGCCCCACAGAAGAAAAGAGGCCTAATCTTCCAGGGTCCCCTGGTTCTGGCTCATGGGCCTCAGTGGCTCTGACACCCCACCTCCCTGGCCACACCAGGCACTGGAAGACCATTGGTCATTGCAAGGTCAGCTTCCTGGGCTCCAGGAGAGTCCTGGGCCTGGGTCAGTCTGTAGGCTGAGCCTAGTGGGCCTTGGGGCCAGGATCTAGGAATCTCCACCAGCTTCTCCATCAGCTTGGGCAAGGACGGGCGCCACCCAGGTATTGGGTGACCTGTCCCGGCTGGGTGGCAAGTGAGGCTCTCGGTCCACCCAGGATGGGGCAGCCACCTCAGCTGTGTCCATCTCCTCACAGCCCCCATCTGGTAATCGCTGAGCTGCTGCACGGCTCTGTCGCCCTCATCTGAGTTCAGTGCTCTTGTAATAACTGTCACCTTGTAGCACACCTTAATATCGGGTAATGAAAGTTATTTCTAAATTCTGGATTCTCCTTTATTTAAAAAATAAAGAGTTCTAATTAAACTTCTCATTTTTATTTCCTTGGGAAATGGCATTTTGCTGAAGTTTCTCTTGCAAGCAAAAAAATAAAAAGGAACTTTCACGACATCTCACACCCTAAATGAATCTTCGGTGAAAACACCAAAGTGCTTGATGTGGAAAAAAGAAGCACGTGGAGCCCGGAGGAGGCACTGGGAACACTTCTGCATGAAACATCCCAGTCAACTGAGAGACGGAAATGTGAGACCAGGCACCGCACACAACAGAAGAAAATACCATCGCGACTGACAGCAGCCCAGCCAGGTCTCCTGCGTGGGGACCAGACGTGGGCGTAGGCACCTGCACTTGGCCCACTTTGCCAACTCCAGTGAACACTGGCATGTGGCTCTGGACCTGGGACCAAGGTCAGGAGCATGGGCTTAGAGCATGGGCCCTGCAGCGAGGGCAGGCGGACAGCAGAGGTGAGGGAGCTGCTGCTGGAACCTGCGTTCAGGAGGCCGAGGCAGGTGAATCCAACGAACTTGGAAAGCGTGGGTGCCTGGTGTGTGTCCTCCAGGGCCAGCCTGGGCCTGTGGCCATGACTGCAATGTTCCTGGGTATCACTCAGGGCAGCAGCTGAAGCCCAGGATGTGATGGGGGAACCTGCCCCACAACCCCAGGTCAGGCCCAATGGTTGCAGCCTCCTGGGTGGATGCCACGATTGCCGCCATTTTCCTGTAGGCTTCCTGGGCCCAGTGCCAACTGCGCCGGGCACTGTATTAAATTCCCAATGACTGCAACCCTGAGGAGCGACGAAGTCCGGCGAGGACACCTGCTTGATTACAGGCACTGGCAGGAGCTTTGCTGCTCTTCCGTCAGAGCCTATTTTGGGACACGACTCTGCCGGAGCCAGCTGCAGTGTCCTGTGGGCTGGGGGTGGCTGGGGCCCGGTGGCGCACAAGGAGGGCGCTGCCTCCCAGGGTGCAACAGCCCCACCTCCCTCCCCATCCTCCTGGGTGCAGGGGCTCCCACCTCCCACACTCCTGGCCACGGAATCAAGCTCGGTCGAGGCATAACCAGACTTTTCAGACAGAGCTGGGCCCCAGGACTCCTCTGGGGATGCCGCTGCCCCAGTCCCCCAAGACAGCCCTGCCCAGCAAGGACCAGCCATGCCAGCTCAGGGTCCAGGGTGCTGCTCTTCGACGCCTTTAGGGAGTAAAACTCCTCCACTCTTCCTCTCAGTGCCTCAGTGTCTTGGTCTCAAAGTCATCTGCTCCCACCAGCGCCCCAGCACTGACCAGAAACTGCCTCTAGTGCAAGCAGCAAGCCTGAGGCTGGCAGGGCAGGTCCCTGACACCCCGCTGGCCGTGTCACTGCCCCACCTGGCCCTGCGGGAGCTGCAGACACTCTGGGTTCTGCTTCCACCCTGCCCTGCCCCACCACCCAGTGTAGGACACCCCCCCACCCCACCACCATGGAGTCCACCTGTTGCTGCCATCTGCTTTCTGCTGGCGAAGGTCAGTGGGGGGACCCTGACCCCTGGGCACACCTGTTACGGAAACCGAGCCCCAGTCCTCCAACGGTCACTGGTTTGTGCAAATCAGCCAATCTCTCAAACTCTGTGGGCAGTAATACTGGACCCTGTTCCCATGAGCTGGGCAAGGGTCCCTAGATGTGGGGTGGCCCTGACCCAGGCTGGCCAGGTACATACACGGATGACCCCAAGTCTGCACAGATGGCCCTGGTAAGAGAAGAGTGGCGTGGGGAAAGGCTGGGGCCCGTCCTTCCAGCCACATCTCAGTGGACACCTGAGACCCTTGGTGTCCTTTCCTGGAGGAGCTTGGGAAAGGCCAGGGGACAGTGCCCCCACCTTGGGAATGCAGTTCACTGTGTGGGTGCCCGTCCTCTCAGGGTATCCCCACTTTGATCGGTTCACAGGGTCAGAGAGCATCGGCCCCACTGGGCCTTTGGGACTGAGAATGCTAGGGTGCACCATGGGGCCTCTGTCCTTTCCCAACAGGTGCCCACCCACCATAGAGGGCCAGGTGACCCAAAGGAGGACTGCAGGGAGCAGGCGCTGCCACCACAATTCCTCAGGCCACCATCCACACTGCCATCGGCCCTCTCTCAAGTCAATAACCCAGGGCTCCTCCTGCCCTTCACCCCAGGGCCCCAGGAGCCCTGCAGGAGCTGTCCGCGGCCACGCCTGCAGTGGGCAGAATGCTGGGCCTTTTGGCAGTGGGCCCCAGGCCACAGCCTCTGCTGGCTGTCCGCGGGTGTACACCCACATCTCAGGTGCGGCAGCTCCTGACCGAGGCCGCTCCCGTCCGCCTCACAGCTGGGCTGCTTCCCCTGAGACAGAAGGAGGGGGAGGCGCACGCCTATAGAAAGATGCGTAGTTCTCTAAAAGTGCACATGAGGGTGCCTCAATTCTCTGTGCACCCACACTCCATTCTTGAGTGGGTCCTAAATCTCCCTCTAATAAATCTTTCTCCTGCCTCTTTTTACTGACTCTTCCTGAAAATTCTTTTTCCTTGACAGGAGTCAGCAAACCTGCATACTTATTTTATTTTGTTTGGTTGTTTTTTTTTTTTTTTTTGAGACAGTCTTGCTATGTAGTTCAGGCTGGCCTTGAACTCATGGCAATCCTCCTGCCTCAGCCTCCCAAGTGCTGGAATTACAGGTGTGAGCCACCACACCCAGCTGCATACTTATTTTAAAAGAGTGAGTTAAATTCCTTGTTTCAGCCTCGGAGATGCTGAGACCCAGCTGTGACAGGGTTTTTGACCTTAGGGTGGTATGAAAGCAATACCCAATGAGTGGAAACCAAACTGTGAATTTTGATCTTTTCCCAGGCTAGCAACATGCAGTGTAATGCTAATACTCTCTTTTGACGCTGGGCATTGGTAGCAAGCTGCATTTGCCAATCAGCCAAGTGATCATACGGGTAAACAGCCCATACTCTGCAGCGTATGCGCTGCTAAGCTATGATTTTGGTAGGTAAGGTTTACCAGATGCTTTTTTCACTTAGGATTTTTGTTGCTGTTGTGGTTTGGTTTGGTTCGATTTGGGTTTTTGTGTGCTGTTTTGTTTTTTGAGTCAGCGTCTTATAGTTCAGGCTGTCCTTTTTTTTTTTTTTTTTTTATTTTTTTTTTTTGTCGGTACCGGGGGTCGACCTCAGGACCTCGCGCGCCAGCAGGCGCCTGTGCCACTGAGTGATATCACCGGCCCTTTTTTCGTACGTGGGTTCCAGGAGTCGAACTCGGGCCCTCACGCTTGCCAGGCAGGAGCTTACGCCGCTGAGCCATCTACTGGCCCCCCAGGCTGTCCTTGAACTTGTGGCAATCTTCCTGTCTCAGCCTCCCAAGTGTTAGGATTACAGGCATGCGCCACAACACCCAGCTCAGCATATTGTTAATTTACTATGAATTTATGGGTTTACATAACCCCATTGTAAGTCAAGAAGCATTAGTAGTGGGCTGGTGATATGGCTCAGCGGCATAAGCACCTGCCTGGCAAGCACGAGGTCCTGAGTTCAACTCCCGGTACCCACATAAAGGAAAAAAAAAAGAGGTATTAGTAGTTAAAGTAATTTAGAAGAAACAAACTTCCAGGAGAGAAAAGTACTTTTAAATAACCTATCAGTACTAGGTATGTGGCTCTTGCCTAGCAAGGATGAGGCATAGGCTCTGATACCCAGCACTACAAGAACACGAAACCAAAAAACCTTATCATTTCAAAGAATAAAAAGAAGAACTCTAAATAATGAAAAATATAACAAAGGAAAAACTCAACATAGGAACAAACTACAGGCCAGGCATCACTGTAATCCCAGTACTCTGGGAGGCTGAGACAGGAGGATTGCAAATTCAAGCCCAGCCTGGGCAAGTTAGTAGGACACTGTTTCAAAATAAAAAATAAAAAAGGCTGTGAATGTAGCTCAGTATGAATCTCTTAGGTTCAATCCCCAGTACCACACACACAAAATATACACGTATACGTAAAATATATGATAAGGTACGTAAAGTCCTATAATACACACAACAACTCAAGTGTCTATAAAATAACATAATCAAGGGTGATGCCCATCTCCTTAGCCGCCTCCACTGCTTATAGCAAAAGGAGGGTCGCCTTGCTTGTGTCTGTCATATGCTGTGATAAAGGGCATTGTGACTTTTCAAAGCTCCCAAGAAAATTTTAAGGTGCAGCACAAATCTGGGAAGCAGCGATCCAAGGACCTTTGCTGTCACGAACCCAGAGGCCGGTGGAGCTTCCTGCAGCCACAGTCCAGGCGGCCAGCCGCTGACCGCCAGCCCAGACACAGACTCGCTCACTCGGGGCGGTCCTCAGACAAGCCCGGGAGGCGGTGCAGGCGCAGCGGGACAGGAGTTGGGAAAGGGCTGAACTACCTAATTGATTCAGCTGGTCATCGCAAAAGCCATCTATCTATATTCTTTTTTTTTTGGTACTGGGAATCGAACTCAGGACCTTGCACTTGCCAGGCAGGCGCTTGTGCCGCTGAGCTATATCCCCAGCCCCATATTCTTGTAGTATACTAACAAAAGCAACTTCCTTTTAATTTTTTTTTTTTTTAAGCACAAAGAGTAATCTACAGACTGAACTGTGTTTCTCCAGGACTCACACGTTGAAGCTCTAACTCCCGGGAAGACAGTGTCTGGAGATGGGCTGGTTACGAGCCCGCGGCTCTAGCTGGATCCCCACTCCATCCTCCGGGGCAGCACTCAGAATCGTGGGCTCTGGCAAACCAGGAGGGAGGCCACACCACAGAACCTGCCCTGTGGCACCCTGGTCCTGAACTTTGCCTCCAGACCCTCCAGACGGCAAGAAAATTGTTTAAGCCACCCAATTATGGTATTTTATTGTGGCAGCCAACTAGACTAAGAAACAAACAAAAATATTTAGAAATGAGTAGACTATACAGAAAACTAATAATGTGGCCTTTGGGTACTAGGAATCTTTTTTTTTACTATTTTTTTCCTGAGACAGGGTCTTGCTATGTAGGCCTTGATGTCACTATGTAACCCAGGTTGTTCTTGAACTCAAGGTAATCCTCCTGCCTCAGCCTCCCAAGTGCTGGGATTACAGGCCTGTGCCACCACACCCAGATAGGACATCATTTTACCAAAATAAAACAAAACATATACATATATTTTTTTTTCTTTTTTTTAAGGCCGACACATCTGACCATATCTAAAAGACTAAACAAGTGTTTAAAAAGCATCTGTGACCCATGTAAATACCACTGATCTTTGACATAGGAACAAAGGAAACACACTGAACAAAAGACAGTTTTTTCAGCAACAGGTACTGGAACAACCAAATAGCTACATTAAAAAAAAGCTGAAAATCAACAAAAAACATATCAGGAACTTAAATGTAAAACACAAAACTATAAAAGTGGTAGAAGAAGACAGGAGAAAATCTAGATGACCCTAGGTAAAGTAGTCTCCTTAAATACAACTCCAAAGCCATGATCCACAAAAGAAATAACTGATATGCTGGACTTCATTAAAATTAAAAATCTAGCCAGGGATGGTGGCACATACCTGTTATCTCAGTACTTTGCGAGGCTGAGGCAGGAGAAACACAGTTTGAGCCCAGCCTAGGCAACTTAGAAAGACCCTGGTTCAAAAAAAAAAAAAAATTAAAAAGCACTGGGGATGTAGCTCAGTGCAAAGGCCCTGTGTTCAACAATTGCCGAAACAAATCTTTTTTTAAAATCCAGGCTCTGGGCCGGTGAGATGGCTCAGCGGCGTAAGCGCCTGCCTTGCAAGCGCGAAGGCCCGAGTTCGACTCCCGGAACCCACATACGAAAAAGGGGCCGGTGATATCGCTCAGCGGCACGGGTGCCTGTTGGCGCGCGAGGTCCTGAGGTCGTCCCCCCGGTACCCACAAAAAAAAAAAAAAATAAAATAAAATAAAATAAAATCCAGGCTCTGTGAAAAACACTATTAAGAGAATGAAAAGACAAGGCATAGATTGGGAGAAAATATATACAAAAGATATATAGGATTTAATTCAAAATATACAAAGAACTCTTTAAAACTCAGCTGTAAGAAAACAACCCAATTTAAAAATGAGCAGGGCCAGTGAGATAGCTCAGCAGCACAAGCGCCTGCTTGCAAGCGCGAGGTCCTGAGTTCAACTCCAGGTACCCACATAAAAATATAAATAAATAAATAAAAATGAGCAAAAGACCTCATCAAACACCTCACCGAAGAAGATGCACAATAGTAAACACACAAACAAGCACACAAAAGACGCTAACTTCCGTGGTTGGAAATCTCTGTTCACTACCCCGAGGCCTGATGTTGAAATCCCAATCCCTAAACTGATAGCGTTAGGAGGTGGGGCCTTCGGTAGGTGATTAAGCCATGAGGGTTACGCCTTCATAAATGCTATTAGTGTCTTTCTATTTCTTCTTTCTTTTTTTGAAGTATAGGGAACAGGATACACTCCCAACCCAAGAGCCTTTGTAAAAGACACCCATAGTGATCTTTGCCCTTCGGCCATAAGAGGCAACAGTGAGAGACAGCTATCTAAGGAGCAGCCCAGATGAGATGAAAATTTACATTCACAAAGCCAGAGCAGAAATGTTTATAGCAGCTTTGGTCATAATTACCAAAACCCGGAAGTGACAGCCATGTTCTCCAGCAAGTGAATGGATAAAGATGGTATGTCCACTGGACAAAAGATTATGCTGCACTTAAACTAAACCAGGAGTGGTGGGCCCACACCTGGAATCCCAGCACTCAGGAGGCTGAGGCAGGAGGATCACCGTAAGTTCAAGGCCAGCCTGGGCTACATAGTGAGTTCATGGCCAGCCTGCACTACAAAGCAACAGCCTGTCTCAAAAAACAAAAACCAAAAAAACACAATGAATAAATGAATGAATAAATAAATAAATAAATGGAACTATCAAGCTATTAACAGGCAATGCAGACTTACATGCATATAAGAAAGCAAAAGAAGTCGAAAGGGTTACATAATATAAAGACCAGCCAGGCATGGTGGCGCACACCTGTAATACCAGCACTTGGGAGGCTGAGGCGGGAGGATCACCGCAAGTTCAAGGCCAGTCTGGGCTACATAGTGAGTTCAAGGCCAGTCTGAACTACATAGAGAGACGCTGTCTCAAAAGAAAAAAAAAAACAAAAAAAAAACCAAAAAAAAAAACCTAGGGGAAAAAAAAAGATTAGGCTGAGGCAAGAGATCAGATGGTGGCCAGGGCTGGGGGAGGGACGTGCAGGTGGAGCACAAGGATTTCAGCGAAACTGCTCAGTATGGTACAGTGGTGGTGAGTCCATGTCATCACCACGTAGACTTCTAGACCCATAGGATGGCAACACCACAGCGCTGCAGACGTAAACCCTGGGAAGCAATCCGATTGTAATAAATGAACCATCCTGTTGCAGCGTCCGTACTGGGCCAGTGTGTGCAGGGACGCGAGGTGCGCGTAACTCTTCTTTCCGCTCACCCTTGCTAGGAACCACCAATGACTCCAAAAATAAAGTCCAAAGTACATACCAAAGTATTCATCTAAAAGTCTTTGTTTAAAGGGTGAAAAGATGAACCACAAAAGGCAAAATGTGTTCTAAACATAGTTAACGGACAACAGATTAGTTTACAAAATTAAAAAAAAACTTTATTGGAAGGATAGGAAGAAGGCACGAAATTTCAAAATCCCGGAGAAATCGGGGATCCGGATGTCGCGCGGGGCCTGGCACCGTGGCCACGCCCCTGGAGCGGCGGGCAGCGCAGGGGCAGCGTGGCAGCCCGCCTGCGGGGGCACAGCTCCTGCTCGGTGTACGTGGCCAGCACTTCCTCTTCCTGGAGCCGGGGCTCATGGGAGATATGCAAATATTCCCAAGGCAGCATGGGAGGCCTTTAAAAGCCGAGGTGGGCGGGCCCACTTCGGCGGCTCCTGGGAGCTCAGGCTCGAGGCTCGAGGCTCGAGGCTCGGAAGGTGAGGGGCGCTGGGAGGGGTCTGCGGCCTGCGGCTGGGCGGAGGCCCCAGGGGAGCAGGGCCTCAGTCCTCGTGGCCACTGGGGTCGGGGGCGTTCGGCTCCCTCTTCCGGGCCCCGAGCCCCACGGGCTGGACTGACGGGTGTTCGGCGAGGTCGGGGGTTAGCCAAGGGCCGCTGGCACCGTGGCTCACGCCGAGTGGGGCCAACCAACGAGCCTGAACCCCCACACCCCTTCACGCGGGGCCCCAGCAGCCGGCCGCCAGGGGGCGCCTAACCCTACTGCCTTTGTCTTCCCAGAGACTGGAGCCGTGCTCAGCTGGAGAACTTTCCAGAAGCTCAGACTCGCCAACCTTGCAGGTCCCCATTCAATTGGGACCCAGGTCCTCTGCGCCACTCCGAGTTTCTGAACAAGAAACGCCGTCCTGCGCCTGCCCGTCTTCCTCCCCGCCCCCACCCAGCACCTCGCCGGGCCTGGCAAGCGAGGTCCCCAGCAAGCGCCCTCTTGCCGATCGCCCCCAGAGGCAGCAGCGTGGCCATGTGCCCCCCGGTGGTCGTGCGCCAGAGCAGAGAGGGCATGTCCTACCTCTACGCTTCCTGGCTGTATGAGCTCCAGCACGGACACCCTCTGGAGGTCTGCTTCACCTGCTTCAAGGTTGCCTTCCTGGACCTCAAAGACTCGCTGGAGTCGGAGGACTGGGAGGAGGAAGACTGGGACCCCATGGAGCTGGATGAGGCAGAGCATGAGCAGGCAGCAGCCCTAGGGCCAGGGGCTGGCTGGGGGCCCTGGGCCTTCGTGCCAGCCTCGGAGGGGCCGGAGGAGGAATACCTGGATGACCCCATGGTGCCCACTGAGCTGGAGCCTCAAAGCGCAGTGCCTCTAGGCCTGGGTCCTGAGCACGGTGACTGGACCCAGGCCCTTCCCTGGAGGTTTGACGGGCTTCCTGCCTGCTCTCACTGGCCGAGCCCCCCTCCTCTGCAGGTGTTCCCCACTGTGAACCTGGCCCCGGTGGAGCCCATGGTGCTGGAGCTGGGCACCATGTGGCCACTGGAGCCGAAGGAAGCCGAGGCCTGGTTGCTGGGCCTGCAGGTCTTCTGCATGGTGGGCTACCAAGATACCACCATCTACCTTCGCAAGATGACTCCAGGTCAGGCCCTGAGGAGCGTGGGCCAGCGCTGGAGGGTGCTGCTGGAGCCCACTGAGGGGTGGGTGCTGAAACTCCAGGAGGCAGCCCAGCCGCACGAGCTGCTCCGGTGTCAGCTGAGCATCCTGGAGAAAACGCAGCACAGCGAGCAGGAGCAGCTGTTGCCCGCGTACGCGGTCCTGCAGAGGAAAGGCTTCACCATCGTGTCCTACTCGCCCTGGAATGCGAACGAGGGACACTCAGCCTGTGGCTCCTGGCTCCCCATCTGGGGCCAGGACCCCGGCCCCCTGGAGACTGGGCGTGTTCCCAGGGGCCCTGTAGACAGCCTGGCTGTCACTGGAGTCTTGGCCCTGGGGGAGCTGTCCTGCTTCCAGCCCTTCGGCCCTGAGCCAGATTACTGAGGAGCTGAGTGTGGGAACTGGGCTGACTGCTGGACTGGTGGGTGGGGAATCGGACTTGGCGGGTGGGTGGGTGAGTGGGGCTCACCTGCTCAATACCAGGTGACTGTCACACGGTTCAGAGCATCACACGGACCTGGACTTGCGGAGGTGCAGGGCTGTGGTGTGTGACTTGAGAGTGATCACAGCACCGCGCTCTGGCCATGGGAAAGGACCTTGCATGGATGACACCACCGAGGAACACGTGGGTGACCTCGATGTGGTCTGGCATTTGATGGGATGGTCTCCGAGATGCCGGGAGACCCCTCAGCATCTGGGGACTCTGCTGTGCCGTGGGAGGAAACCTGCTTTCCAACGTTGGCTTCTAATGCAGTTTTACTGTTCAGCTCCTGTTCCTTTTTATATATTTTAGTTAAATAAAGTTTTATGAGCTTTGTACTGAGTCCTTGTGGGGCCCTTCGGCGCGTCCTACGACTGTCCTCGCAAGTGTCCGCTAGAGTCTGAAGTCCCAGCAGGTGGTGGGAGCAGGGGGCCATGCGGGGAGTTTGTGTCACAGGGGTTATTCAGTCACACAGACGCGTATCTGCTCGAAGCAAACGAGGGCCCACGAGTTTTAAACATCACTTCTCACCACAGATGAATACAAATATGTGCCCAGAATTTAAAAACAAAAATCTGTAGGACAAACCACGGTAAAGGGTGTTAATGTCTGAGAGAGTGGTGCGCGCTTCAGCACCTGTGTGCTCTGCAGAAGAGGCACTGGGGCCAGTTTTCAGGGGTGGGGTGTGGGGCGGACTCAGGTGGCAGCTGCATCCCTCCCGCTGGTAATCTGGAGGTTTCCACGTTCCTCAGTGTTGGCTGTAGCTGCCTAGCCCTCTATGGTTCAAGGGCGGCTGGATGTGTTATGTACATGTATCAGCTCCACACAAGGAATGCCAGTGTTATGTACTGCAAACGTGTACCCAAAATGGGGGGAGACAGAAGGGAAAGGGGATGAAAAAAGGAATTAAAATGTGTTGCCAGGTGTGATGGCACACACCTATAATCCCAGCACTCAGGAGGCTGAGGCAGGAGGATTTGGAGGCCAACCTGGGCTACATAGTTCAAGATCAGCCTGAAATACACAGTGAGATCCCGTCTTAAACGAAACAAAACAAAGAGGTATGTACACATACCAACTTCCCACAAGGAGTGTAAACATGATATACTCCACACACGTACTAATAAACTAAAACTAAAACAAAAAACGAAAGACAGGCCAGCCTTCTTCCAGGAGAGCAGAAAGGCTGCAGCCTGGATATTTTTGCTGTTTGTTTTCTTTTTGTTAGGGATAGGAACCCAGGGCCTTCACACAGCGCTACATCCCCAGCCCTTTTCTTATTTTATTTTATTTTTTTAATTTCAGACGGGCTTTTGCTAAGTTGCTCAGGCTGGGCTCCAACTGTGATCCTCCTGCCTCAGCCTTCCAGAGTACTAGGATGACCGGCATTTGCCATCTAGCCTGGCTCCCTTCACTGAACTTCGAGGTCCGTCCTTCTTTCACATACCTTCTAGAACTGAGTCTCTGGGTCTTAAATCACAAAGGTGTCTGAGTTTCTGATGCTACTGAAATGGAAAAAGGTCTCCACACACAGTTGTTCAGCACAGTTACCGTGAGGCACCACGAAGCTCTGCCAGCGTTCAGCGATGGGAAGCCTGTGCCCGAATGTGTACCCAGCTTGTCTCCTTGCCCCTCCCTTCTCCACTCCTGGTTAAGCAGTCCGTCTGTCGTCATCCAGCAGACCCTTGTTGGGGGCATTTCTTTTTAAATGTTCAGCTGCTGTGTGGTGCTGCAGGAGTCCCCAGTGTGCCCAGGTTGGGAGCGACACCCCCACACACACACAAGGAAGAGCTCAGATCAGGAGGGAGAGCCCACCCCACGCCCCTGCAGGTACTCAGGCGCCCAGCTCTGTCCCTGACACTGTGCTGCTTCCTCAGCTCCTCTCATGTGAACAGGGGGACAAAACAACTCTAACATTTATGGTTAAGGTCCTGAGTTTGATTCCTGGTACCAAAAAAATATAAAATTTATGGTGACCAGGTGTGGTGGCACACGCCTGTTATCCCAGCACTTGGGAGGCTGAGGCAGGAGGATTACCACGTATTCAAGGCCAGCCTGTGCTACATAGTAAGTTCAAGGCCAGCCTGAACTACATAGCAAAAGAAACTGTTTCCAAAAAATAAAATAAATTTTATGGTGAAGATGCCATAAGAGCAAATGTATCTCCATAAACTAAACATGGATACCATGTGACTCACAGTTCCACCCGGAGATACACCCAAAGGTGAACACACACATACGTACTTACAACAGCACTGCTGCAATCAGGTACCCGCCAGCGGTAGAGCAGGCTCAGATCCAGCGTGGAATACACAAAGGGTGCTGAATTTTTCTTTTTTTTTTTTTTTTGTGTGGGTACCGGGGGTCGACCTCAGGACCTTGCGCACCAGCAGGCGCCCGTGCCGCTGAGCGATATCACCGGCCCCTTTTTCGTATGTGGGTTCCAGGAGTCGAACTCGGGCCCTCGCGCTTGCCGGGCAGGCGCTTAAGCCGCTGAGCCATCTCACCGGCCCTGAATTTTTCATTTTGAATAGTTAACATTGTAAGAATTTCATCGCAGTTTTATAAAAAATCAAATGTAAAAATCCTGGCACAGGGCTGGTGATATAGCTCAGCGGCATAAGCGCCTGCCTGGCAAGCGCGAGGTCCTGAGTTCGACTCCTGGTACCCACATATAAAAAAAAAAAAATCCTGGCACATTGGCCCAGACTGGCAATAACTTCCAGGTTCTCCCTGGATGCCTGCACTAGCGCCCCTACCCGACACCTGAGGGGTGGGCGGCGTCCACTCAGCTTCACCAGCCGCTGCAGCTCCTGCGTCAATAGGAACGCCGGCCGGCACCTAATTACCTACCAGGCCGTTTTCTCTAACCTGGAGCTGTGCCACAGTGAAGCCCATCTGCCCTCGCAGCCTGGGCCGGTCCTGAGGAGTGACATTCCCCACAGCGTCACACGTCTTTGCTTGTTGACTGGGAATCTGAACGTACTTGAGAAAGCTATGCTTTCTTAGGCCGTGGTGCCCTGGCCCATGAAGGGCAGACCTGGCGAGTATATGTAAGCACCAGGCCTTGGGGCTGGACAGAGCAAGGAACAGAAAGGCCGGGCAGGCGAGCCAGCTGGAAGAACACCAGGCACATAGCATCCGACCCTGCAGTTTGGGCCCATCCCAGAAACGCGTACCAGGAGCCTGCTGGGTGCCACCAGTGTTCCTGGCCCTGGAGGGATCCAGAGGTGGGGAACACAGTCTCTGTCCATTGAGCAGGGGTCCTGGGTCCAGATTTCCAGGGAAGAAGGAGGTAAGGATCTGCCAGCCCACCAGATGCTCCGTGCAGGTGGGAGGCCTAGGTCAACCCAGGACTGGTGTTGACCCTCTTTGTTGACCACAACTGGGACTTCAACTCCTTCTGCCCTCAGAGACTGGGCCTGGCCACCCTCCCCCAGGAGGGCCCACGCCAGCAGAGCCTCCTCCCTGGGGCGGGGGGATACCTTGTGGTGGAGGAACCCCACTTCTGGACTCTGAGGCCCAGATCCTAGGCACATGATGGACACGTGGATCCCAGGTCCTGACTTCTCAAAATGAGCGGTCCCAGGAGGGGGGCTGGGGTCTGCACTCCGATGATCTCCGGCAGCGTGACTGCTGCTGGCCTGAGAGGGGATGGGGGGGCAGCAGAGGAAGTCACACTCCGCAGCTCCTTGGAATCCATTATCCAGCTTTGGGTGTTGTCTAGGGATGTGGAGTGTTAAGGTGTACATCTAGCTGTTCCCCCCCAAAGCCCCGTGAACTCAAGGGTGGGCCTTTGGGGAGGTGATTGGATCCTGGGGGCATAATGATCATCAGTGGAGTAGTCCAGCAAGGGCGGCGTCTACGGGGCCCTGAAGCTGCATGGACGAGGTCCTGTGGGCTGTACCTGGGGCTGATGGGGCCCAGGACAGGGAGGAGATTCCAAGGGGCCAGGGTCAAGAGGTCCCGACAGGGGGACTTGAGCAGCTGCAGCAGCAAGGCGGGGACAGGTAGGGGGTCTGTGAGGACACCACGGAGGGCGGGAGGACACCAGCGAACAGGCGCCTCTGTTCACGACTGATCAGACGTCGTGCCCGTGAGCACAGTGGCGGCCCTGCGGCCACCTGCACAGCTGTGCTGTTTCCGACCCCATCTGGAGTGGGAACAGCATTCTCTCCTGCTGCCATGAGGAAAGGCGAGGAGTGCGTTGCGTTCAGCACTGTACTTGGCGCCTACTTGGGATGCTCCCGTGTGGAGGGTGGAGGCTGCTGCTTCCGGCTCCCCCTCTCGGCCCCGGGAGCTCCCTCAGCTGCACCCCATCAGGCCAGCCTGCCCTGCCTTCTCTGGAACCATGGAACAGTGTCCTCAAAGCCAGCTGCAGGGATCCCAGGTGGACTCAGATGCTCCCCTCTGTGGATTCCGCCCCTCAGGAGCCAGAGGCAGCCCCCCACTGCCTGCCTGTGGGCAGTGACAGGGAGGGTGGAGCACACCTCTCAAATGGCCCTGCCGCAGCATGGTTGCCTTGCTGGGACGCTGTGGGTAGAGGCTTCAAGGGAGGGGACCTGACTGAGTCTCCAGGTGGAAGCCCATCTGCTCCCCTCGGGGTACTCTAGAACCTTCTGTTCTCAGGCAGGGCAGCCCCCAGGGACTCAGGGCCCTGTGGTTGCAGCCATCGCCAGGATGTGACACAGTGACACTGAGCCCCATGTGGCCTGACCCTGTGAAAGCCCCACGTGCTTTGTGGGGAGAGGCTCCTCTTTGAGGACTCAGGCCTGGGGCCTGCACTGGCCATACCTTCCCCACACAGGCCACTGCAGTAAAGATAGCATCCAGGTAACTGGGCCTAGGGGTCAGACGGCTGCCACGGCCCCATCCTGGCTTCAGTGTCTGTCTTCTCAGGGCTGTGGCCTTGTGCCTGGCCTCTAGTGGACCCCTGAGATGTAGCACGATCATCTCCCCGGCTGTATCCTAGCAGTACGTAGTGCAGGAGGCCTGCCCTCCAGGACACCCTCCTGCCCAGTACTCCTCATGGCCTCTGGGCTTTGAGGTGAGCTCTATCCCTTCCTCTCGCTCAGCCAGGGAAAGGGGCTGCCCAGATGCATCTTTCCATGCCTGGCTGCACACCCAGTGGGCACAGTGCCTCTCCTGCACTTGCAGGCAGGAACCAGGATGTCACCTTTGCCACCTAACCACTATAATCACCAAGCCCTGCCTGCCACCCTGTTTGTGCCAGCACTACATGCACATTAACTCATTGGAATCTCACAACGGTTCAACGCAGCAGGGTCTCCTTCCGGTTGCATTTCACAGATGAGCAAATTGAGGCACAGAGCAAGGCAGTAGCTCCCCAAAGCCCATGCAGCTGACAAGGGCAGGCCCCCAGATACACACCAGGGCAGCTGCAGTCCATGCCTCTTTGGTCATCTGTGGATCCATCTTGCAGTCCTGACTCTGGCCAGTGTGCGCCCCTGGGAGTGGAGTGCAGCAAGGATGGCAGAGCTGTTCAGAGGGACAAAGGAGCTCTTGTCTGTCAGGTTAAGAGAGCAGAGAAAGTGGAAAAGGATAGGTATGTGATGGTGTCACTGGATGACAACTTTACTCTATATTATTAATTGCACATAGGAAAGACATACATGATCAAAAAGCAAAGAAACAAGCTTGAAAGACACTCCCAACTCAGGGCAGCTGCCCTCTAGGGAGGGAGGGGAGTGGGGCTGTGGTGGGGGAGTAGGGCATTTCCCTAAAACAAGTACAGGAAAATACTGGCACTTATGAGCTTGATGGGCGCCCAGGTGTCTGCCACCTAATGAGCTAATGTAAAGCAATGTGGTGGCATCGCGATGGTGGTGATGGCAGTGATGGTGCTGACGGTGATGGTGGCAATGGTGAAGATGGTGGTGACGATGATGATGGTGAGGGAGAGGATGGCAGTGGTGGTAGTGAGCATGATGGTGATAGTGACGGTGGTGGTTGTGATGGTGACGGTGGTGATGGTGAAGAAAGCCCCTAGAAGGAAACCTGGAGGAACAAGGTCTCCACTCCTTAGATTCTGGCTGCTGCAAAGGCCCCTCCTTGGGTGTCAGGCTGGGACAGCCCCTGCTGTTACACCTGGATGGGCTGGTGGCCCTTCAGGAAGGAGGTGTGGCCCCTGACTTCCCCTGCTTCCGGGGAGCAGGAAGGAGGGTGACAGCATCACTGAGGGAAGAGGAGCCCCCACATTCTGTTACTGGGTGCAGGGTTAGGGGTTTGACCCCAGGGTATGGCGAGGACACGTAGCTCTGGCTGTGCTGTTTGCAGGAGCATCTGGAGCCTGGGATTCCACTTCCGTGTTTCAGCCCCCAGCAGGCCTCTGTGCTGCTCTGCATGCAGCCTCTTCACCCAGGACACGAGGATCCTGAACGGGGGCCTGTTTTCCAAATGTCACCCATGGGACCAGGAGGACTGCAGTGGTGGACTCCCGGAACCTCTCTCAGAGGTAGGAGCCCCCTGATGTTGATTCTGAGGGCAGATTGTTCAGGCGCTGGATAGTTCTTAGTCCCCAGTTTCAGCTTTGCAGAGCTTGGGCATTTCCAGCCAGGGACAGACTCTGAATTTGGCCCCATTCCTGCCAGCTTCAGCACTCTGACCACTTGGGACTGCTCAGATGTCCAAGGCAGGCCACTAATTAATTACCCCCCTTCCCAGCTGGAGACCTGTGCAAGTTTTAATTGGCTTGATGATGCCACCATCTCTCCAGCTGCGTCTCCGGTAAGGAGGGGACACTGGGACCAGGACTGAGAAAGCTGCAACGCCTGAAACTGGAAGGAAGGGAAATAGCCTCCCGGAGAGCAGCGTGACTGCCAGCTCCTGGGCACACTGGTAGAGGTGGGATTGAGACCCCAGCGTTCTGCACAGCTCAGCCTTGACTCCTCGTACTACCTGGACTCTGCCCACCCTCAACTTTGTACCACCAGCGTCTGTCGCAGGGGCCCAGCAGCCTCATGGACCCCTGGATGCCGAGCACCTGGGGATAGGGCCTGAACAAATGGCACCTTTGGCAAGCCTGTGGGCACAGGTGCTGTCAGGATGGGCACCTGATGAGACCCATGAAGCCGCTTCACCCACAGAGCCTCCTTTTCTACAGAGCCTTGTAATACAATTGGAAATGAGTTCTTTCAGGAAAAATTATCATTCCCAAACGTAATGAACCCATTATGAGCAGAGCGGAGCTTTAAAAGTCACATTTGTGCAAAACGGGACTTATGACTATGATTTAATAGTTCATTAAGTGAATCACAGGTGAGTGGTTACTTCTTTGCAGATCACAGTGGTTCTGGGGGGGCCTGAGGGCGCAGTCCAAGGCCGTGCTCCCGGTCAGCTCTGGGCCCCCGGTTCCCATCTGAGCACCAGGGCCTCTCTTGTTTCCGGGATGAGGTTACTCGTATGGTGGAGGAGGTGTGTGAGGTCTGAGCGCTCTCCCTCTCTGCCCCCCTTCCTGTTCCCTCCACCCTGCCGCCGACTCTTAGGACAGCCCAGTACCCCCACTGTCCACAGGGTCTGCCCAGCATCCACACTGCACAGGCCTCAGTCCTTCCCTTGTGGTGGAAATGGTACAGAGGACATTGCTGCATGGCTTGTGGTTCCACAGCCTGTCATCCCAGGAACAAATTTCTTCTGAACAGCAGCTGTCTTTGGTCTCCTTGTGAGCTCATAGCAGGCCAGGATGTGCAGGGACCTGGGCTGCTCAACCTGGGCTGGCCACTGGGTCCTGGAGGCTCCTGTGACATGTGGGACAGAGGCCTGGCTGAACACGATGAAGCCCTGGGTCACCTGCCGTAGGAGGGACAGGACTGCCCGTGGGCATTGCACGGAGAGACCGTCCCCACACTTGCTTGGGCATGGTGCAGTTTCCCTCTGTGTCTATGACACAGCCTCTGCTGTCCCCAGAGCTGGGGGTAGAGTGGAACTGGGGTCCCAAGTTCCCTGTGGCTGGCCCTGCAACCCAGACCTGACGCCCACCAGAAGATGCTCTGGTCCCTCCCATGCTGAGGGCACAGTGAGGGGACCCCAGTGAGGAGTGAGGGGGCTGGGACACAATGCCAGGTTCAGCAGCCTGGGCAGCCAGACTGCTCTGTGCAGTGGGGAGGGTGACAGACACAGGACCCGGTAAAGCACAGGCACCAAGCAAGCTGCCCCAGGCAGGCGGGGAAGCCACCTGCTACAGGCTGCGAGTTGGGAGGAGGGACCAGGGCTGGAGTTCTGAGCACCCAGAGAGGGGGTGTCTGGGGCCGGGGCTCCCTATACCACTGGAGCCTCACTCCAATGCTCCCTGCAGCAGGGGGAGCCCTACAGGGAGACTCCTGGGCCCACCTCCTGGCCTTGTCTCCAGCCACAGTGATCCCAGCCGCTGGGGCCTTGGGTGGCTTGTCCTTGTCCAGCACAACCTTGGCACCCAGCAACCTGGCATTCGGGCTGTCCGTGGACAAACCCCGCTCGCTGGCTGCCAAGGGCACACCCACTCATAGGGCCAGCCCGGAGTCAGCCCGGACTTCACACAGAGACTCAACAGGGTCTCGGAGACAGGGTGGGGCAGGAGGGGCTCCCTGCACCCCAGTCTGCCCCCATAGCCTGTCCCAGGCCACTGCCTTTGGTGTCCGCTAACGACGGCAGGCCAGCGGGGCTGGTACACAACACGGCTGCTGTGAAGTCAGGAGCGACAGGGTCACTCGGCAGGATAACGAGTCTCAACCACAAAGGGACAGGAAAATACGAAGGAAGGCAGCAGCATCAGTCACAACAGCCACAAGGCAGGAGCAGCCCAAGCGTCACTCTCAGACCCCTCCCTGTCCCCCCGAGGGAATCCTGGAGAGCCGCCCGGGGCTGGTCCTGCGGCCGAGGCAAACCCAGCCTCACTTCGAGTCTGAGGACAACGTTATTTATGTGCATCGAACTGTGGCCCGAAGTCCTTGACACTTTAAAGATGTCATTCTTTTCTGGTTTCCACATTTTCTGGGGGAGAATCTAGCCATTGTATTGTTGTTCCCTGAACGTAATGTCTTTTTAAAATAAAATCCCCAATGGTTTTATTTGGTTTTCAGAATTTTGACTATGATGCCCGTAGGTGTGCTTTTCTTTTGACATTTTTACCTGCTTGTGACTTGCTACGTCTGTGTGTTGATACCATTCTCCAATTTTGAACATTCCTGGCTACAGCATATTTAGATATTGCTTCTGCCTCATTTTCTCTCCTGTTTGAGGCTGTGTTTAGTCAGCTTTTCGTTGCTGGGACAAAATACCTGACACCCACACTTAAAGGAGGGGCTTGCTTCGGCTTTCAGTCCGTGGCTGGCTCCGAGGAGGAGGAGCATCGAGGCAGCAGGGCCTGGTGGGGCAAAGCCTCTCGCCTCAAAAGAGCCCGGAAACAGGGCTGGTGAGATGGCTCAGCGGCGTAAGCGCCTGCCTTGCAAGCGCGAGGGCCCGAGTTCGACTCCTGGATCCCACATACGAAAAAGGGGCCGGTGATATCGCTCAGCGGCACGGGTGCCTGTTGGCGCGCGAGGTCCTGAGGTCGACCCCCCGGTACCCACAAAAAAAAAAAAAAAAAAAAAAAAAAAAAAAGAGCCCGGAAACAGAAAGCAGGCCAAGAGCCCGAGAGGAAGGGGCCAGGGACCAGAGCAGTCCCCGAGGGGGACCCCACGCCCCACCTGACACATCCTGAAGGGTTCTTACTGATCCCCCGGGCCTCCCTCAAGCCAGCCAACTTGATGGTCAGGGGTGATCACCCAGAGGCTCCAGCCACACATCTGTCAGGTGGCCTCATCGCCCTGCTCCGCTTTATGTCTTCCCCGTGTCCCAGCTTAGCTGGTTTCTACCGTTTTACCTCCAGGTTACCGGTTCTTTCTTCTGCTGTGACTTCTGACCTTTAAATGTTGTATTTCTGGGCCGGTGAGATGGCTCAGCGGCGTAAGCGCCTGCCCGGCAAGCGCGAGGGCCCGAGTTCGACTCCCGGATCCCACATACGAAAAAGGGGCCGGTGATATCGCTCAGCGGCACAGGCGCCTGCTGGCGCGCGAGGTCCTGAGGTCGTCCCCCCGGTACCCACAAAAAAAAAAAAAAAAGTTGTATTTTTAAAATTACAGAATTACTGAGGGCTCAGGGCTGGTGAGATGGCTCAGCGGCATAAACGCCTGCCTGGCAAGTGCGAGGTCCTGAGTTCGACTCCCGGAACCCACATACGAAAAAAGGCCGGTGATATCGCTCAGCGGCACGGGCGCCTCCTGGTGCGCGAGGTCCTGAGGTCGACCCCCGGTACCCAGAAAAAAAAAAAAAAAAAGAATTACTGAGGGCTGATCAGACCCTCAGATAGCTGTAGAGGGGACGACAGGAAATAAAGAAAGACAAAGAGACAAATTTCAGGGTTCAAGGGGGACGGGAAGAGTTTGCCTCTAGTGGACTGGCTCGGCCACCTCCGTGGTTGGCTGGCTTTTATTGGCTAGCAAGAAGCGCAGGGGGAGGGGGTAGCACGCGGTTCATGGAACAGTAACTATAGGACATGGGTGGATAAGGAGTAAGTTAATGAAGAACCAGACTTTCTCTAAACCCAAATGTCTGTATTTTGACTCTTTTTTTTTTTTTTTTTTTTTTTTTTGGTGTTTTGAGACAGGGTCTCGCCATGTAGTTCAGGCTGGCCTTGAACTTGCTTGTGTAGGCCAGGCTGGCCTCGAACTCACAGCGATCCTCCTGCCTCAGCCTCCCAAGTGCTGGGATTACAGGCGTGCGCCACCACACCCCGCTGTATTTGGACAACTGTCCTCAGCAGACGCTATCTTGCCTCAGGAGTGCCGGGTTATTAGCATTTCATCCACAGCCAGGGCGCACAGCCTTTCATACACCTGTTTGTGAAGCAAGTTCACACCAACCTCGGCACTGTAGGGGGCTTAAATCACATAGCTGGCCCCCCATGATCTATCACATAGCCCGGTCCCCCCCACAGAATGTGCCCTTGGCTCTTTCATTGGAAATCCCCATCCTCTCCAACCCTGCCCTGGAGGACCTTCAGGGCAGCCCTGTCCACTTCCCATCCATCCATGAGTGAGTGCTTCTTGCTCTTCCTGGGAGCTAGGGACAAGTGACCACTCCCACCTCGTGTCTTGGGGGTGGTATTGTTCCTTTGGCTGAGCTACTTTGCCGTAGAGATGTCCCCCCAGGACATGGGGCCCCTTACAGGCCAAGAGGGCAGCCAATCCCTGCTGCTAGGACCCTGTGAGGCAAGACTCTTGGGAGGGACAGGGCAGGACCCTGGCTGCACCATGACAGAGAGCTGCGGGCAGAGCATCCCCACAGGATCAAACTCTCCCAGTACCACTGGCCCTTTGGTGGTACATTCTAGCCCAGCCGCTGCTGGGACAAGGGACAAGGAGATGGAGCAAAAGTTCTGTGAGCCTGTGGGCTTCTCTCAGGACGGACACGGACACTCATGATGCCTTTGGGTCAGGAGATTGAGCTGGGTTTGGGTTCTGTGCAAGATACGATGTGCCAGCCGGGCACGGTGGTGCATACTGGTAACCTCAGCACTCCAGCAGGCTGAGGCAGAAGGATCGTAAGTTCAAGCCCAGCATGGGCAATGTAGTGACTTAGCAAGACTGTCTCAAAAATTTAAAAACGGCCGGGACATAGCTCAGTGGGTGGGAAGGCCCTGGGTTCAGTCCTTAGTACCACAAAACAAACATACAAACAGACATGCTACGTCGACCCCCAGATGCACGCTCCCACACGCTGGAGTCCCAGGAGGGTGACCGCATGGACTGGTCCTCGGCTTCCAGCTGGGCGAGAGGAAGTGGGGTCCACCTCCACGTTCCAGTTCATCTCATGGGCCACGCTGGGACCGTGGCTTCAGGCTTCACCCAAGGCCTGGGTGCCTGCCCAGGAGCCACAGCCCCTTCTGGGCTCCCTTGACGTCCCCCTCCCTCATCCCTCCTGCCCTTCCCTTTACCTCATTACACCCCATTCACCTCCCCAGAACTGCCATGCCCGCCCCGGCTCACTCTGTGGCTCCAGCCCTAGAGGCAGTGAGGCTTGACAGTGAGATCCCTACCCCTGCCCTTTCCTGTCCCCGCCCCACCCGCTCTCCTCCAGCCCCCTCTCTGCCCCGGGCCACCTGTCCTCCAGAGACACAGCAGAGCCATGGTGGCCACCAGGCTCTGTGGGCATCGTGGAGGTACAGCTCTATGTTCAATCTCCAGCTCAGAGACGCGCGGACAAACCTAGGACTGAACCCGGGAGGAAAAAACTACCGGAAGAGAACAGTGGTGGGGGGAGTCGCCAGGAAGACCCTGGTCCCGAAGAGGACTCAGAGGCCCGGCAGGCGGACCAGAGCACAAGGCCGCCTGCAGGCTGCGCCCGAGTGGGCAGGTGGGGGCCGTGGTGGGGGGCGGAGGCCGGCAAGGGCGATGCCTGGGGTGCGCCTTTCTATCCGGTGTCTCCGGGTGGGTTTGGCCAGAAAGCGGGGAGGCTGTGAGCGCCCAAGACCCTGACGGAGACGGCAGGACGGGCGGAGACAGCGGGAATCGGGGCAGTCACAGCCCGCTCCCCTCCCCGGGGGTGACGCTGCTCGCCCACCGCCCCAGGCCGGGCTCCTTCAAGACCCGACCTCCTCTCGGGGAACTCGGGGTCCCGCCTTGTCTCCCGGGGCGCCCGGGGCTTGATGCACATCGGAAAATCCGAGGCGGGGCGGGCGGCGCGGTTGTTAATACCCGGCTGGCGCGCGCCGCGCATTCCCAGCTGGCGGCCGGGCGGGACGCTGGAGCGGGACGGCGTGGAGGGACGCGGAGCGATGGCCGGGTGGCCGCGGCGGCCGAGGTGAGCGCGGGCCCGCACCCCGCACGCGGCCCGGGGAGGTGCGGAGCCGTCGGGGGTGCGGGGTGGGGAAGCCGCGCCCCCCTCGGGCTGAACTGCACCGCGGGGTTCCGGGCTGGGGTCCCCGCGCCCCTGACTCCTTCGCAGTCCGCGGACCCAGGAGCTGTCGCCGCGGGAGGCGCTGCGGTGGGGACAGTGGCCGAGCGGCTCTCTCCGCCCTGGAGCGCAGATCCCTGCCCGCCGGCGCGCGGGCTCATAGCCTGAATTTATCCCGTTACCAGCCTGGCTGCGCGGGGAAGCTGTGCCGGGCTGGGGAAGACACGGGTCTTCTCCCGCCTCTGAGAATTTCCCCTTCCCGTGTGTGCGCGTGTGTGCGTGTGTGTGTGTCCTCTTTGTGGCGCTGGGGATCTGAGCTACATCCCAGTATTTCTTAAAATTTTGAGACAGGATCTAGCTAAGTCACTAAGTCACCCAGGCTAGGCTGGAACCTGTGATCTTCTAGCCTCAGCCTCCCAGAGTGCTGGGATTGCTGACGTGCACCACCCAGACACAACTCAGAGGTTTGTTTTGGTTTGTTTTTTGAGACAGGGTCTGGCTATGTAGCCCAGGCTGGCCTTGAACTCTCAGTGATCCTCCTGCCTCAGCCTCCCCAGTGCTGGGATTACAGGTGTGCGTCACCACACCTGGTAACTCAGAGTTTTTATGTAATCACCCCCAGAGCAAGGCCAGCACAGCTCCAGGCTCCAGAGGGCTCACCTGGCCCCAGGGACAGTGGAGCACCCTGGGCTGATACTGCTCTGACCCCCACTGTCCCGGGCAACCTTGCGAGCTCTCTGGGCCTGGTGACCTCCACTCAATGTGGTGTGTGAGTTTCACCCTGTTGTGTTTTTTTTTGTGTGGGTACCGGGGGTCGACCTCAGGACCTCACTCGCCAGCAGGCGCCTGTGCCGCTGAGCGATATCACCGGCCCTTTCTTCGTATGTGGGTTCCGGGAGTCGAACTCGGGCCCTCGCGCTTGCCAGGCAGGCGCTTAAGCCGCTGAGCCATCTCACCGGCCCTCACCCTGTTTGTTGACTGCAACAATAATTCCATCCTCTTCATTACTGTGCAGCATTTTTATGGCGAAATCAGTTTGCTCATCCATGCCACTGTGTATGGACGCTTGGGTTGCTTCCCATTATTGAAGTTGCTACAAACATTCTCATTTCTATCATATTGTGGACATTTGAGTCCTTTCTTTTGGGTACAAACCTGAGAGTGGAATTGCTAGTGAGGAGGTATGTACCTGTTTGCCAAGTTATTTTCTGAGGCGACCACACCATTTTACAACCCCAGCCGCAGTGAGAGAGAGTTCCAGTTCCTCTGCATCCTCCCGTCGCCCGGTCCTGGCTGGGTGACCTTCTGGTCGTGTCCGTCCTGGTGCTGTGGAATGGAGTCTCATGTGGTTTTGATTTTCATTTCCCTGATGATACCCGTGCTGAGCATCTTTTCATGTCACGGTGGCCTCTGTATGTCCTTTTGCCACAAGTACTGTCCAAGACTTTTGCCTCTCCCCTCAAGCAGGGTGCTAGTCTTTATTGATTTATGGTTCTTTCATGTATTTCAGTTACTAGTTCTTTGTCGATATATGTTTTCTGGTAACCTTCTCCTAGCCTCTGGCTTACGTTTTTATTTTCTTAGTAAAATGCTTAATTTTAATGAAGTTTGTTTTAAAGAAATCTTTTCCTACCAAAGACCATGCAGATATTCTCCTGTTTTCTTCCAGACGCTGGATTGACTGATCTGTTTAACCTTCTATCTGCAGATCCGCCATCCACTGTGGTGTGTGTGGTGTGAGGCAGGGATTCAGGCTCATTCTCCTCTTTTGATAAATGGAGGTTACAAAGGCTTTCCCCCTTTACCTCACATATTTTTCTATTTGCACCTTTGAAGTAAGCAACTACTACTTTTAGAAGTTAACATGAGTTAGAAAAAGGGCCAGTGAGATGGCTCAGCGGCATAAGTGCCTGCCCAGCAAGCACAAAGTCCTGAGTTTGACTCCTGGAACCCCCATAAAGGAAAAAAAGGGCCAGCGATATCACTCAGTGGCACAAGCGTTTGCCCGCCAAGTGCGAGGTCCTAAGGTCGACTCCCGGTACCCACATTAAAAAAAAAAAATTAGTTATAAGAAAACATTTTTTAATGTTCATATTAAATAAAATGAGAGAAAGGACTTTCTCTGGGGTAGGCAGGACTAGAGCCATTGCTGACCTCCGGCCCAAGAAGGCTACACTGCTATGTTCTGCTTTTCAGAAAAGCTTAGTCAACATACCTGTAATCCCAGCACTCTGGGAGGCTGAGGCAGGAGAATGACAAGTTTGAGCCCCACCTGGGCAATTTGATGATGTGGCAAGACCCTGTCTCAAAAGGGGGGTGCTGGGAAAGTAGCTCAGTGGGAAGGTGCTGGTTCAATTCCTACTACTGGAAACAAAACAAAACAAAACAGCTCAGTCAACCCCAGAGGAGGTGGCATTGAGGCCTGGGCCGGGGTCCTGCTGGAGCAGGCCTGGAAACAGTGGGTGCAGATGATTCTTGGGAATTCCTGGTAGTTGGGATGGTAAAGCAGAGGGGCTGCCTTGAGTCCTGAGGGGGCAGGAGGTGAGCCCTGCCCTTCTGTGGCAGGCAGCATCCCCTGGGAGCTCTGCTGTCATGAAGGCCTCAGGGCGTAGAAGGGGCGCCACCTTGCATCTCCTCCACAGGACAAGCTGTTGCCCACAGGCCCCTGTCCTCTAGGAGCAGCACAGCCAGCCCAGCGCCCAGCGTGAGGCAGCAATGGCGCAGAGCCCAGAGCCCACGACCGGCTTCCCCCTGCTGGCTGTGACAGGCAGCCCTGTGCCGGAGCTGCCTGGTGGCCCCAATGAATCTTTTAACAGCTCCTGGGCCAGCCCGACAGAACCCAGCTCCCTGCAGGACCTGGTGGCTGTGGGGATTCTGGGGGCCGTGCTCTCAGCCATGGGGGTCTTGGGCATGGCGGGCAACGTGTACACGCTGGTGGTCGTGTGCCGCTTCCTCAGGGCCTCATCCTCCATGTACGTCTATGTGGTCAACCTGGCCCTGGCTGACTTGCTTTACCTGCTCAGCATCCCCTTCATTGTGGCCACCTACATCACCAAGGACTGGTGCTTCGGCGATGTGGGCTGCCGTGTCCTCTTCAGCCTGGACTTCCTGACCATGCACGCCAGCATCTTCACACTGACTGTCATGAGCAGCGAGCGTTATGCCGCGGTGCTCAGGCCTCTGGACACCGCACGGCGCTCGAAGGGCTACCGCAAGCTGCTGGCGCTGGGCACCTGGCTGCTGGCCTTGCTGCTGACCCTGCCCATGATGTTGGCCATCCGGCTGGTCCCCCGGGGCCCCAAGCGCCTCTGCCTGCCAGCCTGGGGTCCGCATGCCCACCGCGCCTACCTGACCATGCTCTTTGGGACCAGCATCGTGGGGCCGGGCCTGGTCATCGGGCTGCTCTACGTGCGCCTGGCCTGCGCCTACTGGCGGTCGCAGCAGGCCCCCTTCAAGCAGACGCGCCGGCTGCCCAGCCCAAGGGTGCTGTACCTGATCCTGAGCATCGTGCTGCTCTTCTGGGCCTGCTTCCTGCCCTTCTGGCTGTGGCAGCTGCTGGCCCAGTACCTTGAGGCCCTGCCCCTTGCGCCTCGCACCGCACGCATAGTCAACTACCTGACCACCTGCCTCACCTACGGCAACAGCTGCGTGAACCCCTTCCTCTACACACTGCTCTCCAAGAACTTCCGCGAGCATCGGCGCCGCTTGCATGCACCGGGGAGCAGCAGTGGCCGTGGGCGTGCGGGCACCGCCAGCTTCCTGCTCAGCCGGACCCACACTCGATACAACTCGGGCCGCTCACTGTCCTCCAGCAGCCAGCAGGCCGTCGAGACCCTCCTGCTGTCCCCAGCCCCGAGAGGGGCCTGTGTCTGAGCCCCCGGGGGACAGCGTGGGGTAGGGGTGTGAGGCCAGGCTGGGAAGTCTAGGTCACAGCAGAACCCCCACTCCTGGCCCAGCCTCCTCTGCAGTCCCCTTCCCAAAAGCTCCCTGCCGTCCTTGTCATCACTCCCCTCCGCTCCGTCAGTTCCTCCCCATGACACCAGTGCCCCGTGCACAGGCCACCTCCAGGGCCTTCAAGGGGCTCCTGCCCAGACCTGGCTTCTGCGGATGGTGAGCTGAGGCCTCCCACCCAGAGCACAGGACGCCAGCACCTGCCGTGCCCACATGTCCCACCCATCTGCCCCACCTGGCTTCTGTGTCTCTATCCTCCTCCTGCAGCACTTGGAGCAATAAACCCAAAGGAAGAAAGGGTGTCCCAGGCCTGGAGGGAACCCGCAGCACGCAGAGGAGTCTGTCTGCCTTCGAGGCCTGTGCTGGCCCCGTGGCCGGTCCTGCTCATCGTCAGGGTGGGGAAGGGGGGGTGGAAGAGCAGGCCTGGGCAGGATGGGCCTAGGGTGGGAGGAGATCACCCAGCTGCGACCACATCGAAGACACAGAGAACAGGCCTCAGGCGGCAGCACAGCCCACACCAGGCTCGAGTTGGCGGTGATGACACTCACGGTGCCCCCGGATGGACCACTGCCGTGGCCTCGCCTCTGCCACCATTCTCCCCCTGGCTGACTGTTCCATGGGCAGACCTGGGAACAGTGCTGATGTCCCCTCCCTGTCCCCCCCCAACGCCCACCCTCCCGCCAGCCCCCAGGGCCCCCTCGGAACCCTGGGCGGAGGACTCCTGTTCCCCTTTCCACAGGGGGCTCCTCAGAGACAGAGCCTCAGGATGGGACAGAGTGTCCAGAGCAGCAGGACAGTCACTGTCGGGACAAGGTGCATGTGATGGCTGTCCCAGGTGTCCAGGAAGATGTGGGCATAGGGTGTGGGGTGTTTCTGGACCTGGACGGTCACGGCTGGACAGTGCCTGGAACCGTGTGCTTCACCTTGGCTAAGATGGCGAGTTTGCGACAAGTATTTTACTTTAAAAACAAAAAGGGCTGGGGTGTAGTAGCTCAGTGGTAAAGTGCTTGCCCCACATGCACCAGACCCTGGGTCCCACCCCAAGCATCGCAAGACAAACGAGCAAAGACTAAAGGGGGTGGGGCAGGGGAGGGCATGGGGCCACGTGGGTGCCCTGCTTGCCTCTTGATGGGGGGGCTTCAGGGTTTTAGAAATCCTTTTTCTTTCACTACCAAAGCCCGATTCCTAAAGCTTTGTCTCTGTAAAGAAATGAAAGCAAAATTAAAGTTGAAAATTCAAGAGCCAGAGCTGGGGCTTCCGTTTACAGGTCCGAGGCTTGGATAAGTGACCTTGGCCCGGGGCAGCAGCCACAGGATTTGGGGGAGACTCCACCACTTGATCTCTTCACGCGCAGCTCACCCAGCCGGCCAGCCCAGGGCACAGCTGGCAGGGTGGAGTGTGGCCGCCCAGCAGTGGCTGCGCCTGGCTGCCTCTGCAGTCAGTGCCGTGGAGGGGCGGGTAATCTCCAGCAGACGGCACAGCCACAGGTCACCCCAGGGCCAGGCCTCTAAGGGGACGCTCTCAGAGCGGGTCACCAGCCTGGCTGGCACATGGGTGTGAGGTGGGGGGACAGGAGACGCAGCAGTGTCACCCCCAGGCCACCGGGCCCTCTTCATCAACCGAGTCACCATGCCCCAGCCCCAGTGCTCCTGGACCAACAAGCACATCTGCACCCACCGCAGGCCTCTGGGCAGTGGCATCAAGGATGATGTTGAATGGCTCTGTGACAAGGCACCGAGCCCCTTCCTGCCTGGCACAAGCACCACCCACAGCCCTTTGGAGGTTGCCACCAGCTGGCTGCTCCCACCCTGACTCCTGGCACCAGGTCCCCGTGGGCAGCCAGACCCCAGCTCCTGGCAGAGGCAGGCACTGCCAAAGCCAAGGTGGAGATTTATGGGCCCTGTCTGGCTGGGAGCTGGTCTCCAGCCCCACAGGCACCGTGCCCGGCCTCAGCCCTGCCTGCCCAGAGCCCAGGCTGGGCCCTGGGTCCCCAGACTGTGAGGCTACTGAGGGCCTGTGGGGCCTGGATGGGGCAGTTATGATTTCTGTCCTTTTACAGAGATGTGCAACCACCATCACAATCCAGTTTTAGGACACTGTTACTTGGGGTTTTCCAAAGAAACAGAACCCAGAAGCTGTGTGTAGAAACAATAGAAGGTTTTTTGTTTCTTTCTTTCTTTCTTTTTGTTTTTGAGACAGGGTCTCGCTGTGTAGTTCAGGCTGGCCTTGAACTCACTATGTAGCCCAGGCTGACCTCAAAATTGCAGCAATCCTGCTGCCTCAGCCTCCTGGGTGGTAAGATTACAGGTGTGCACCAACATGCCTGGCACAATAGATGTTTTTTTTTTTTTTTTTTTTTTTTTTGTGGGTACCGGGGGGACGGCCTCAGGACCTCGCGCACCAACAGGCGCCCGTGCCGCTGAGCGATATCACCGGCCCCTTTTTCGTATGTGGGTTCCAGGAGTCGAACTTGGGCCTTCGCGCTTGCAAGGCAGGCGCTTAAGCCGCTGAGCCGTCTCACCGGCCACAATAGATGGTTTTAAAAAAGGAATTGGCTCACGTGATTGTGGGGCTGGCTGGAGACTCAGGTAGAGTTAACGTTGCAACTTGGAAGCAGAATTTCTTCTTTCTGGGGTTTTACTTTTAAGGCCTTCGACTGAGGGGTGAGGCCCACCCCCACTCTCTGGACATCATCGTTACATAAAGGCCATGGGAGTGGGTCTGAACCCCACCCACAAAATGCCTGCACAGCAGCATGAAAGCTTGTGTTTGACTGGATATCGGGGTATGGTGGCCCTGCCAAGTGGCCATAAAACTGGCCATCAAGAACCTTCCCACCCTCCCAGACCTGACCCTGGGTGCGTCTCCTGCAACCCCTGCTGCCTCGGCCCCAGGGACACCTGAGCCGCGTCCTCCTGTGGAGCAGCCGGTCCCACATCCACACCGCCGGCTCAACAGCTGGGGGCCTCTTGGGTCTGGCTTTCCAGAGCCGGGCACTTCCCGAGCCACTCCCATTCCTCTCCTTTCCCTGCCAGGGCACCATCGTGTGGTGTGGAGGGGCAGGTCCGGTTTGCTCCCACCTCCTCCCCACGGGGCCATGCTGCCGTGAGGATTTGGTGCAGGTAAGCGTGAACAGGCACTGTCAGTTCTTGGGCAGATGCCGAGGAGTGGGGCTACTGGCTGTGGTGTCAGTTTAGGAGCACTGAAGTACTGCAAGCCCTTTTTGTTTGAGACAGGGTCTGGCTAAGCCCCCAGGCTGTGCTTGAACCTGAGATCCTCCTGCCTCAGCCTCCCAGAGTGCTGGGATCACAGGCACGTACACCACACTTGACTAGGTGTAGGTCTTTGAGGAGCACCATTCTGCTTCCCAGGTTGGCTATACCACTCCTGCTCCTTCAAGAGTCCTTGAGGGCCTGTCCCTGTGTCCCCACACATGTCCTCTGGTACACGCTGCTTTCTACTCGAGGAGCAGCCGTGCTGGGAGGCAGGGATTAATACCCAGCTGCTCTGTGGCACAGCGACCATCACCGGAGGCCCTGCACCTGCTCAACTTGGCCATGGCGTTGTCCTGACCCAGCACCAGCCCCCAGGGGTCAGTCCCGGGACAGTGACACATACCACACACAGCATCACACGACACCCAGCATCACACACACCAAACACACAACACACACCTCAAACATACAAGAACCACATATGACACATACCACATACAGTCCCCACACATGCTACATGCACACCACACACAACAAATGTACGACACACATGTTCACACACCCCACACCCACACACAGCAAACTCAAACATCATACCACATGCACGCTGTACACAGCACACACACACACACCGCACCTGCCTTCCTCGCGACTGTGTCCTTGAAGCGCCTCACTGGGAGGCCACCCATTGGCCCTCCCTCCGTAGCAAGCCCAGCCCTGCCTGGTGACATCTGGCTAGGCTTCCCCACCTGGTGACGTCCTGAAGCGCAGCCTTCCACAAGATGGGCTAGTGTCGCAGTGGGACTCCTTGGCTCCGTCCTTCTCCACTGTCCCCTCCCCTGGCCTCAGGAGCAGCAGCTGTGTATCCACCACCTGGCTGGCCTTGACTCTGGGAGGCTGAGGCCACCTTGCCAGTTTCTCCACACCCTCCCGGCATCCTGAGCACAGTGGCAGAGTTGCACACAGAACCCTGCCTGGCCTGACCCTCTTGGCCTCTGGGGTCCCCCGTTCCCCCTACCAGGCTCCTGGGGACATGGGGCCAGTGCTTTCCTGGGTGGGGTGATGTCGGTCCTCATGTCCCCTGGGGCTTCCAATGGCCCTGTTTTGAATGCTGAAGAACACACATGTTGGGTCGGTGAGATAGCTCAGCGGCATAAGCGAAGCACCTGCCTGGCAAGCACAAGGTCCTGAGTTCGGTTCCCGTTACCCACATAAAGGAAAAAACATACACACACACACACGCTTGCAGTGAGCTTGGACAGGCAGCCAAACCCAGGTGGCACGCCCAACGGTGGTGTGTGTTGTGTCTCATGTGTCCCTGGGACGCATCCAAGTGCCTGTCACGGTCAGCCCCATGCCAGCACCCTGGGCTGTCGGGGACAGGCTGCTGGGCCCTGGAGCCTCGGGAGAACGTGGCGAGCCGATGGACAGAGCCCTGGCCTGGCCGGGCCACCTCAGTGGAAGGAGCTTCAAGGACGGCAGCCACAGTGTCTCCCAGACCTCTGAGGCCCTGTGGACAGAGAGGAGGGAGCCCCGGGGCCCTGGCCTGTCTTCCTGGCCACTCTGAGCAGCCCCAGTGACCATGCGTGGTCCTGCTGCCTTCCACCTGAGGTGTTGACTGCTCACCTGGGACGGTGACCCCTGACCCCACGGCTGCCACGTGTGCCATGAACCTGCTTTGACACTCCTCCTCCCCCAGCCTCGGTCCATCCGCCACCTCCCGAATTTCAGACCCTCCACATCAGAGCCCAGAGTCAGCGAGGACAGGTTGGAGGAAGGCTGTGGGGCCCAGGGCACACCCCGGAGGATCCGCGCACACTCGGCCCTGAACACCAGGCCTTCTGAGCTCGGCCTCACACGCCTGGAGACTCGGACAGCTGGCCTAAGGCACCCCGCGACCTGTGTCTCAGCTTGTGGGTCTTGCAACACCGAGCCTGGAGCCTTTGTCGGCCAAGAGCAGTGGACCTTCCCTGCGAGATCCAAACCTCCGCCCCTCAGGACCCGGTAGGACTGGACACCAGGCCCCTGCCCAGGTCACCCCCTGCAGCAGCCCTCGCAGGGTGGGCCAGGTGCCAGTGCCGACTCAGAGGCGCCACGCCGGGCCGCAGGCGGTAGGGCTAGGGTGGGCAGCCTTGAGAGCTGGGGCTCTGCACACACAGCACGGAGGCGGGTCACAGGCCAGCCTGCGGAACGTGTCCTCCTCGCAGCTGCAGTGCGCCTGCCTGCTCTGCAGGCGTCAGACCCAAATGGGGGTCCCATGGCCTGGAAGCCTGGTTCCCGGGGTGAAGGAAGGCAGATGGTGAGGGGAGGCCACCTGCTTCTTGGGCCTGGCCAGCTGCTTGGGAGCCAGCCACCCTCCCCTCAGGCCCCGGGGAGGCACACAGGGGCCGAGGCTGCTCAGGGTGATGGTCGAGACACCTTGTTTTCCTTGATGTTGTTTTGTGTTGTTTTGTTTTTCCCCAGTAGTTGGAATTGAACCCAGAGCCTTCACACTGAGTTCCACAGACCTGTTTTTTTTTTGGGGGGGGCGTTGTTTGTTTTGTTTTTTTAGCAGGGTCTCAGTCACTAAATTTCCCAGGCTGGGCTCAAACTGTCAATCTTCCTGCCTCAGCCTCCCAGAGTGCTGGGGTTGCAGGCTTGCACCACCATGCCCTGCTCCCCCTGGTTTAAAATGCCATCTCTCCAGCACTCTAACCTGCAGAAGAAGAAAACCAGCCCAAATGCCTGTGTGGAGCGTGGCCCAGCTCTGGAGCGCCATGGGCCTGGTGTCAGAGTCGTATTTAGAGGAAGGCAGGGCAGTGCTGACTGCCCAGGGGAGACTCTGGCCACCCTGGGACCAGGCTCCCAAGACCGCGTGCAATGGCCACTTCCTTCCAGACGCACCGGCCCCGCCCTGCCCCGGAGGGGGCCTCTGCCCATCCCACTGAGGCTCCAGTCCTATCCAAGGTCAGTTCCGGGCATCAGCGGCCAGACAGGAGGCCGAGGCCACTGACCAGGACCACAGACCCGCAGGGGTTTGGGAGTTGGTCCCGCTGGCTCTGGGTCCCTTTTCCTGGGGCCACAGGACTTACGGAGAGAACTGGAAAAATCCCACAGTTCACTTAGAAAACCAGTGTTGAGCATGGTCGGTGGAACGAAGGCATTGGGGCCACTTTCCTGATAGGTGGACTGGCCCAGCGAGACTCGAGCCAGGTTGACCCAGGGACCAGGGATTGGCCCAGGGTCAGGTGCTGCTCCACGGGGAGGTCACTGCATCCCCGAGTCAAAGTGAAACACAGGTGGCATTTTACACATGAATGCTAGATATAAAATCACAAAAGAATGAAGAAGGACAAGTGGGTACATCTGTAAAACAAGGAAAAGGAAGGCTATGAAAATATGACCCCAAACCCAGAGGCCTCCACGATAGGGGTGAGAATTCTGCCAATCATTTGGATGCAAAAAAAACTAAAAAACTTTAAGCCAAGTAGCGAATGCACGGTGAAGAACAGTTAAGCTTGCTCTTCAAGGGCAGGTGGCTAGGGGCAGCTCAGTGGTAGAGCGCTTGCCTAGTAGGTGTGAGGCCCTGAGTTCCCTTCCCAGCGCCGCAATAAATACATAAGTAAACGAAAAGAGCCACGTGAATGTGTGCGACTCTTGCACGAGCAAGTCCACTTCGACTTTATCCTAAAATCCACACAGCAGACAGGGATAAGGACAAATGCACAAAGCATTGCTTTGAAATCTAGATTGGCGGTGGAGTGTCCCGCAGCAGGGAAGAGGGTCCTGGGCAGGGCCGAGGAGGGAAGACTAACTTCAGAGGATGGCAGTGGTGACACCGTGTGGGTTACAAGGGGACAAATCCAAGCACACCGTAAATGGCAGAGGACCAGAGTACAAAATTGCACGGCACAGACCTGAGTGTCATTCAAGACGAACAAATAAGTGTGCATGTGCACACGTGCTCATAAGTCTGGGCAGCTCTGTGTGTGTGTGTGCACGTGTGCCCATGTGCGTAACAGCTTGACAGAGATGCTCTGAAATATCAGCAATGTCAGCTCTTGATGGGGAATGTTTAGGTAATTATTTCGACCTTATAGCTTTGGGTCTTTTCCAAATTTCTCCCAGGGCTACATAACCAGAAGTGGTATTGAAATATTAAGAGTCTCGGGCCTCCGTTGTGCCTCAAATCTTAGCCCACTGGGGTACTGAACATTCCCAGAATAACAAGGCCCTGGCACCTCTTGGGGCCCCCATCCTCGCACCCCTGCACTCTGGGCCATTGTCACCAGCTGTAGGGGAAGAAATGGGGTGAGTGGAAGAGGCTGGGATCTGGTGAGGTCAAGCTGGGCCGGGCCAGTGTCACGGGAGGACAGTGTCACTGACCAGCTGGTGCCCCTACCTCGGATGCTCCCTGGGAACCCACTCAGGAGGTGCACTGGGGCTGGAGAGAGGACAGGAGTGCTCAGGACACACCAACCAGCTAAAGGGACCTGCCAGCGCCCAACCAGGGGATTTCAGCGAAAGTTCTTCCCTTTACTAGACTAAGACCCGAGCTCTAGCTGGTTTCATGGTGAAGTTGCCCACAGGGTGGGACTGAATGATGACAGGACTCGCGCCTGGGCTGCCCATCGATACTACAGCTCCATGTGTCCCAAGGCCCTGCAAATCCTGAGGCTCTCAGAGCCTCCCCTCTGTGGACCCCCGGAGACCACATCCCAGCCACTGTCTGCAGGGTTTTGCTGGCTGTGTCACTTCTGCAGATGTGATCCCAGAGTGCAAGGCCCCATCAAGGTGTGATTGCTGCTGTCCCTCTTACAGCTGCCCCGTACCCACTGATGGATGGCCTGCAGTCAGTGCCACCTATGGGGGGGCGTCGGGTCCAGTGTGGGGGAGACAGATGCCAACAAGGCTCCTAGGAACATTAGTGTGTTTGCCTTTTTTTCCCCCAGGTAAATCCCAGCAGAGAAATTGCTGGGTGGGTGGACAAGCACTTATTTTTAGTAGAAACTCTCATGTTGTCATTCCATGAGTGTTCATCTATGAGGTGTGAGGCTTCCGCCCTCAGCTTCCACCTGGAATTTATTGTGTGCTTGGGGAAAGGAATCTTTTTCTTTCTCCTCTCAGTAACTGGGGATTGAACACAGGGCCTTTACACTGAGCAACATCCCCAGCTCTTTTTCTATTTTGAGACAGGGTCTTGCTAAGTCTCTAAATTGCTCAGGCTGGGCTCAAACTTGGGATCCTCCTACCTCAGCCTCCTGCATGCTGGGATTACAGGTGGGCACCACCATGCCCAGCTAGGAATTTCTTTTCATAGAAGGCATGGAGAATCCCTTTGTGAGACACTGAGCTGGGCCTCCACATTTTAGAAAGCTGGGCTTCGATCTATGGGTTTGAAGCAGGGCTGGATGATGGAGGTCCTGAGGCAGGAGAGGCCTTGGCTGTGCCGGGTTCACAACACTCCCAGGAAGACCTTGGACAGCACAGCAGCCCGATGGGGACTGGCTGGATTGGGTGCCCACCTGCCTCCTGAGAGAGGGTGCAGAGCAGGCCGCGGGTCACAACCCTCTGTCCCAAACCCCCCACCCAGGTGCCTCAGCCCAGAACAAAATCAGCCCACTGGCTGTGGGCCCACAAACAGGACAGTGGAGGGCCTGGCGCCCAGCGGGTGAACGAGCGAGTGAGTGGGTGAACAAACGTGCCCTCAGCTGGGGATGATCGGCCCACCAGGTGCCCTCGAGTTCCTGGCCAGCAGGCAGTCTCTCTCCAAGCTGCTCTGGCTTGGCTGGGATTTGGCTTCGAATCACCGGTGTCCTGGCAATGGGGTGGACGCCATGTGTCCCAGGCTGACCTTGCATCCCCACAGGGCTTTTCCAGGCACCCTCTGCTCCCAGGAAAGTGTCCTGGCCCAGGCCAAGGCATGCGCCCCAACCCCCTTGGCGAGTGCCGAGGACGAGTTTTGTGGGTCCACAGTGGGGAGGAGGAAAGGTGCCCAGCCTCTGTGGGACGCACCAGGGACCTCACACCCAAGATGCTCCCCTGGGGCAGTGAAGGATCTCACACCCCAATCTCCCTGAACTCCCTGAATGAAGTTCTCTGGGAAATATCACCGCAGCTGGTAGATACTGCTGTTGAGCTGTTGCTTTTGGACACTGCCCCCCATTAAAGGGAGGCTGAAGGGACACCCTGGGCTGTGGGTCATCATGGTGACAGCATCTGTAGTGAGGCAGTCCTGGCTGGGGAGGACATCAGGGCTGGGCAGCAGTGGCCAGTCTGCATGGGGGAGACACCGCCTCTCGGGGTCCTGCCTGGGCCCCTGGAGGGCTGGCCCAGGGCAGAGGGCCTCTGGGCTCCCTCGTTCCCTGGCGAGGTCCTCGGGAGCTGCCTGTCTCCCCTCCCAGCAAGTGCAGGTCCTTCCCTGTGAATTCCAGACGGATGACGCTGTGAGCCACAAGCCAGGAGCCTCCAGACTTGGCCTGTTCCAGGCGCAGGCCCATGCAGTGGTCACGAAGCTCAGGAGCCTGTCCCCCAGTGCCAGCGGCAGGTGCCCTGACCCAGGACAGACCGTGCAGCCCTGTGGCCTTCCCCTCTAGGACGGTGGCCGGGTGGCTAGGTGGACAGCAGTCTGAGGCCTGTCAGTGCTGCAGGCTGCTCTCTGACCCCTCCACTGTCAGCGCAGCCTGGGACGCTTCCTGTTGACTTGGCCCACCTTGGGGTCGCCTTCTGGGTCGCCTCCCTGGCCAGCTGTGGCTAAAGGTGGCCCCTGGCCTTGCAGCTCTCTAAAGGGCTGCATCCTTCCTGGCCCCAGAGCCCTCCCCGTGATGCCTCCCAGCAGCCCTTCTCACTGAGCTCTCGGGGGAGCTGGGCCACCAGTGAAAAGGCCCCCCAAATGCCTTGACCGATGGGTCCTTGTGGATGTCAGGCCAGGCCTCCGTCCACCCAGGTGGCCACGAGCCAGGAATGCCATCCCCACCGCAGCCCTCCTTCTGCACTCCGTCCCACAACATGACTGGGAGCGCAGTCTGAGAACTGTGCCCAGAACTGTGCGTCAGTGTGAAACCCGGGGGCACCGCGGCTGCCCAGCACGGCTGTGCGCGCTGTCATCAGTGCTGACGGCCCCATGCCACCACTCCTCTCTGGGGGACGAGGGCCTGGCGAAGGAGGAGACACACAACCTGGAACACGAACCGTGGGAACATGAGCGTCCCCCATGACAGTCCCAGGGGCCAGACCAGGCATACACTGACCCCACCCTACACACCCTGGCAGGCCTCTCCTCCGCCCCACAAGTAAAGGGGCATCTTGCAGGGTGAGGAGGGCCAGGGCAGGCCTGTGCTAAGGGGCTGGGACCTGGCGGGAGGGGTTAGGTGGTGATTGGAGTGGCCACGGGTCCCAGGGAGGAGGCCTGGTCCAGGAGCCCCTGGCGTGTGGAGCCCTACAGTGGGACCCTCCTTCCCTCCCCAGCTTTCCAGAGCACCCCCAGCCCCAGTTGTCTGCTTTGTTTTCAGCGACGGGAATGGAACACAGGGCCTCAACCACTCTACCATTCAGTTACATCCCCAGCCCCTTTTAAACTTTTACTTTGAGATAGGGGCTTGCTAAGTCGCCCAGGCTGATCTTGAACTCGTGATCCTCCTGCCTCAGCCTCCTGAGTAGTTGCGATTAGAGGGTGTGCCACTGTGTCTAGTTCGCTCTGGTGGCCGTGTCCTCTTAACGCTGTGCAGTGAGAGGCACCCCAGAACCCCCACTGGCCTCCAGTGGGGAGTTGGCCCTGAGTTCCCCAGCACCGTCTCAGCCTTCTAGGCCTCAAAGGGGTGAAAGAGGAAGGAGAGCCAGGCGGGGCTGAGGTCAGGGTGCGATGCCCTCCGTGGAGGCTCGGGCCACAGACCCTCCCCTGCCATCCTGGGGCACAGCAGGCTGGCGGGCAGGGCAGCAGCAGCCCAAGGTGAGCAGGACTCAGGGCCTCCGAGGGAGCAGCTGGTGTGCGGCACTGCCCCCTGCTGGCCAGGACTGCCCCTCCCAAGGCTGGGAGCAGACAGGAAGGAAAGAGGACCTCAGAAAAGGTGCCCAGATCCACTTAGGCAAAGAGCAGTAGAAGAGGAAGCTCTGCATGGTGGGGACTCACTGGGACAATAAACAGGCGCCAAGGGTGCCCTCGGGGGAGGAACCCAGGCCAAACAAGGTGAGCTGCGGGGCGGCAACAGGCCTCATGCGTCTTCCCAGAAACTCAGGGATTCTGAGAAGGGACAGTCTGATATTTACCATGGACACCGCAGTTGCCCGCGGGTCCTCTGTCTGGGCTCCAGGGGCTTCCATGCCGGGGGTAGGCAGTGCGCAGCCCTCCCCTCTGCTGGGTCTTAGTTCATATTTCTAAACTGATCATCTCACTGCTTTGAACCCTGTCAATGTTCCCCCAGCTCATTCTGCAAGTGATCTGTCGGTGAAATGAAGGAGCCTGGGGACAAACTCCAGCTGTGCCCACTGGGCTGCCCCTTCCCTCACCACCTGGCTGGGGGCGAGAAGGTCCAAGACAGTGCATGCCGAAGCAGGCACAGAGAGCCCGCTCTGTCAGCACGTGAGCCAGGTCGCCCCAGCAGCCAAGCATCAGATATTCAGGTTTTTTTGTGTGTGTGGGTACCGGGGGTCAACCTCAGGACCTCGCCCACCAGCAGGCGCCCGTGCCACTGAGCGATATCACCGGCCCTTTTCTCGTATGTGGGTTCTGGGAGTCGAACTCGGGCCCTCGCGCTTGCCAGGCAGGCGCTTACGCCGCTGAGCCATCTCACCGGCCCCAGATATTCAGGTTTAACTTCAGTGCTGGCATTCTGTGATAAGTAAGTGGGTCTTGGGTTGCGGTTTGGGCACTTGGTCTCTGAAAGGTTCACCATCACTGGTCTAAGAGGTGGGGCATGGCACAGAGGCTGCAGGGAGGCTGGGCAGAGGCTGGACGGAGGCGCGTGGCTGGGCTGGGGGAGGGCGCTGCTCAGGCTGCCGCAGAGCTCTGTTGAGGACGGGGTGTGGGAAGTACCACGGATGGAACCCAAAGAGCATGATGTGGGACAGGTCAGGGATGAAGGCTAGTGTGGGCAGGGCCTGCCTGAGAGCCCAGCCACGCCTGCTCACCAGATAAGTGAGCTTTTCCTGCACTGTGCCTGGAGACTTGCTGGTGGGCGGGACCCGCGCTGCTCATGTCTTAGGTCCTTGGCCAGGGCTTGTCCCCATGTGGAAGGGTAGGCCACAGCCAGCCCTTTGGCAGATGGCAGGCAGGGTGTCCTGTGACCTTGGAAACAGCCTCACCCATGCCACACGTACGGCCCAGGTTCCTCCTGACCGACTGCATCTCCACTGTGAGGGGAACCCAGATGGAGACTCGACATCATGGGTGTGCATGGCGGTTCCTTCCCAGGCTCTGGTCCCCTGGCTTCCATGTGACATGTGGGGAGTGGAAACTTAAAACGAAATAACTTCAGAATTAAAAGAACAGGACTTGGGGGGCCCTCAGCATTGGCCCAAAAGTAGCTCCCACGGGCCATTTAATTCTGTGTAGCCACGAGGTCTATAGAAAGGAAAACCACTGACCCGGCTTTGCCTCTGGTCCTGCCCTGGGAGGGGGCCAGAGAGGCTCACGTAAAACGGGCTAGAACCATGTCAATGGGTCACCTCACTGTGGCTACCCACATGAGGCTCACTCAGATGTGGCTGCCCTCCTCCAACAGCCTCCCTAATCACAGGGACACGTGGCGGGGTCATCGTCCTCCAGATCGCAGAAGCCCCGCTCAGCCCCAGCCATGGAGGTAGAAATTCAGTGTCTGTCAGTGATGGAGCAGCCTTTCTAGAAACCTCAGAGGCTTTGGCCAGCCCCATGGCTTGTCCCTACCAAACTCCTGCTCTCCCCACCAGGCCAGGCCAGCTAGGGCCACCACTGAGCTGGGCAAAGCAGGCCAGACCCTATCAGGCAAGAAGGCAGCGGCCCCTGAGCAGCAGAGGCCAGTGTGGCCTCTGACCATGGAGGAGATGCAGGCGGCAGAGGTCCAGCATGCCTGTCCCAACCATGATGTTAGAAAACCAGAACGACCCAAGTGCAAGGAGGCCTGGGACCTGCTGGCCTGACTTGACAGTCCTGAAGCAGCCAGCCCTGCAGAGACAGCCCCACCCACCAGCCACAGCTGGGCCCAAATCCTCCAGAGCCATCGATGTCCTCCTTCAGAACCATGACCCCACCCCAGTTCCTGCTCAGGAAAGTTAGGGGGCAGCCAACCCACTGCTCTTGTCCCACCTACCCAGAAGGGTTCTGGCCACCTGCCCATACCAAAGCACTTCCCAGAGCAAGGATGGAATGTGCTAGAACCAGGAACAGTTCAGGCCACCCTGCATGCCAGAGCAAGGGGGTCAGACACCTGCAGGGCAGGCTGGGCTCTCAGCTCCAACCTCATATGCCCAGGTCCAGGAATGCCCCCCTGCCTTATAAGCCCAGCACAGCTCCAGGGCCACAAGATCCCTGAGCCCTGACCCTGGAGACTTGGGGGGCTGCAGAGCTGAAGTAACAGCTTCCTCCAGCATCAGGCACATGCTTCAGGGATGTGTGGCCATGCGCCATGCTGGGTGGCCAGAGGTGGTGTGTTCTAGCCACTCCCCCCAGGCAGCCAGGGTCAGGGTGATAGGCAGTCCAGCTCGCTGGGGTGTTTCTGGGGCCCCTCCTGCACTCAGCATGTGGCCAGCCCTTCTCCTGGGAAAGATGCCCAAATCCAGGACAGCAGCCTCATGGGCTGTGAGCTGGGGGAAAGATGTGCCCCTCGGGCCCTGGCCCACCCCAGGGTCAGTCTACTCCTGGCTCCTGGCTGCTGCTTTAATGTGAAAGGCAGAGGCAGCGCCAGGACAAGATGGGACGAGCAGACAGAGCCATGCCAAGCATCTGGGGACAGGGATGCCAGCAGCCTCTTTGGTGGCTGGACAGGCAGGGACCTGGACAGGTGGGGCTCTGGGAGTGACAGGCAGAGCGCAGCACAATGAGATGGCAGCAGCAGGGCAGTTCCCAGGTGCAAAAGCAGAGGCCTGCGGGTAACAGGCTTGCGTCTCCACCTCCAGCCTGGGAGGAGCCCCTGCTCTCCGGAACCTCCTCAAACAGCAGCCAGTTCTGTTCCTGTGTTTGGACGGGTGCCTCTGACCACACTTTCTCGCTGTCCCCATGACATCTGCCCAAGCTGGGGTCCATCTCTGAGGGGCCAGGTGGTTTCTACATGTGGACTGGATGCCCCTGCTATCTGTTCACCGTCAGGAGTCTCTCCACAGGGCCAGGATGGCTCCCTGGGGAAGGAGGAGCCCTTGGCCATCGTGAGCAGCTCACAGAGCAAGCACACACGCCAGTGAGGTGGAAGGCGGCTCCCTTAATTTACTCAGAGATGAAAGATTAAAACACCAGCAAATTAGGATTTGTGATCATTCCTAAGGCACTCTGTGCGATGGAAACATGACTGGGAGGGAGGGGCCGGGCGCACTCAGCGTGGTCCCTGCTCCCCAGTGGGGCCCGGCCGCGGGCAGGGACTCAGCCCCTGCGCTACGTGAAGGCTGGGTCCTCGATGCCATGGTCGGGGTTGCAGGTGAAGGCGATGGTGATGGCGTAGCGGGTGCCCCAGCGCACCTTCTCCACCCGGTGCAGGTTCTCGGACCCTGAGGTGAAGAAGGAAACCCGACCTGGAGAGGAAGGGGGACAGAGATGTGACCCCAGAGGCCACATGCGTGCCGCGGGGGCCCTCAGGGAGCACGGCAGCCATCACTGGCCAATGTCAGCAGGGGACTAACTAGGACTACAACAGCAAGGGACAGGCTGAAGGAACCTGTCACTCTGGAACTGCTGCCACAGGAAGCCAGCAGGCAGAGAGACAGTCCCGCAGCGCCAGGACAGATCAGCCCCGGATGCTCAGGGAAGATGGGGCATTCTAGCTCCCTCCTGCCCCGGTGAGAAGAGCAGAGGAAGTAGCTGCAGGGATGGGGATCAGGCCCTTCACTCCTTGCAGACTTCCAGATCTGACAGGTTAGAATCTGGTTTCTAATCACAGATCATCAGGAATAAAACCCAGCCGCGGAGGATGAGGATGAAGGCATCATTCTAACAATCCAGGAAGGTCAGTCAAGATGAACCCACGTGCAAACACCTGGCCAGCCCCCTTCAAGTGGAGACAGAAGATACAGACAGAAAGGGCTCTCCTGGGACATCGATCGCCCTGGGGGTGGGAGTCCTTCCATCCAAGAATCCCATTCATTTGTTCTCATGTATAAATGACCCTGCCACACTTTTTATTCGGTAAGTACTTGCTGCTAAGTACTCCAGTCAGCCATTCATTACAAAGTCGTGAGTGAGGAGCACAAGATTCTGAAGTCCCATCCCGGCCACATGGCCCACCTCCAAATGTTCCGGACAATTCCATTTCCCTGCAAAGACTGGTGCTGAAAACTCCTTAATTCTAAATCTTTGCAAAGGGAGAACGGTCATTCCCGACGTGCACCGCATCCCAGGGTCAGCAGAGCCATGTTTGGCCCAGAAGTGGCAGAGCAAGAACTATCCCATGGCAGCAGCAGACCCTGGGGGGCAGAGACTGCTCCTTCCGCATGGGCAGGACGGGCCCCCTCTGGACACAAAGGAAGCAGGAAGCACTCTCCCCAGGGTGACCTGGAGCCACGACTCTTTCTGAGTTTGTGTTTTCCAAGGACATTTTCTCCTCGGTTTCTTCCAGTTACAATATAACCCAAGATATGGGAACAAGCAACTGAGGCCTCGGCAGGACGGGGCCCTCAGCCCCCCAAGCCACCCTCTCTCTGCTCCCCCTCCGCAGACACAGGTGTGCTTCTCCCTCTACCACCCCTGCAGCGTTTCTGCCCACCTTGGAGAGGCTCCAGAAGCCAGAGGGATGAGGATGGAGGACATCAGGACCTCCCGGGCTGCAGGACAACAGGAAACCACCTGCCCCCATCACCGGAGCCTCTGATGGGGAGAGGTGAGCCTGGGGCAGAGAAAGCTTCGGAGAGAAATAACAACCCACCCTCTCCCCCGCTGGACGGAAAACTGACTTTTACATCTGATAAGAGCAGCAAACACCACCTGGGATAAATACAGATAAATCCATCTCAGCACATCGTATGAAAGATGGCGGAAACCTTGAAATCAGCAGAGAAAGAGGAGAGAGCACCTGTAAGGAGCGTGAAGGTCAGCGACATCTCTCCAGAAACATCAGAAGCAAGGATCGAGAAACGGCGTCTTAAAGGGCCGAGAGGAAAAATCCCATCAACACAGAATTCAATATCCAGTGTGAAGAGCTCTTTAAAAAGGCGAGGGCTGGGGGATGGAGCTCAGTGGTGGAGTGCTTGCCTGGCATGCCTGAGACCAAGGGTTCTGTCCCCAGCACCACCACCAAAAATAAACAAACAAAAAAAAGAGGTCAGATAAGGAAGTGTTCAAAAAGTGCTTGCCAGCTCTAGAGGAACTGCATCACGGGAATCACTAAAGGCTGAAGAGAAATGGTGCCTGCTGGAAACCCTGACCTGGAGGGCGGAGTGGAGAATGCTGGAGATGAGAAGGGGCAACACACTGTAAGAGACCATAAATCATTTCAAGAAAAATGGTAAAATAGCAGCACAAAGTTTATCATATATTTAGATGTTGAAATGTAGCAAAATGAAAACACAAAGGTTGAAGAGTAGATAAATGGGATCCTGCTGCTCTGTGAAGCAGGTGGTAGGCTCATCAGACATTTGGGCATTCCACTTTGATTCTGCACAACCCAAAATAAAATGGCCATGGGCATTTCATAGAAATTGGCAAGCTAGGGCCAGGGATGTAGCTCAGCAGCGCAGCGCCTGCCTGGCAAGTGCGAGGCTCCGAGTTTTATTCCTGGTACCCAAAAAAGAAAATAGAAAAAAAGAAAAGAAAAAAAGAAATTAGCATGCTAACATTCACATGGAAATGAAGCAGGAATATTTTAGCAGCCAAAATAACTTTGAAAAGGAAGAATAAACACTTTTCATAAGGTTATAGCAATTGCAATGCCATAGTATTCACAGAGGGACATTTTGATCACTGGGACAGAAATCAATGTGCAGAGTTGGAACCACGCAGTTATGGTCTTCAGGTTTTTGACAGATGTCCAGACTGATGGGGTAAAACAGCCTCTTCAGCAAATAAATGATGCTGAAATGCCTGGCAATCCACAGGCAACAAGAGAATGCTGACCCCTACCTCACGCCACACATCAATATTATTTCAAAATGGACCGATGACATAAACATAAAATCCAAAACCATAAAGTTTCTAGAAATATATGTAGGAGAAAAATCTCTACAATCTTAGGGTGGGCAAAATTTATTAGGCATTATCCAAAAGCATGAACCATAAAAGAAGAAGGTCAGTAAGCAAGATTTCACTAAGAGCTAAAGGTTATTCTCTTCAAAAGACACAGTTAAGAAAATGGGAGTTCTGCCAGGCATGGTGGTACATGCCTGTAATCCCAGCACTCAGGAGGCTGAGGCAGGAGGACTGCTGTGAGTTTGAGGCCAGCCTGGGATACAAAGTGAGTTTAAGGCAAGCCTGAACTACATAGCAAAACACTGTCTCATAAAGATTAAAAAAGAAAGAAAGAAAGACAGAAAGAAAATGCGAGGCCAGCCATGTACTGAGAGAATATATTTACAAAATATACACCAAATAAAGGACCGTTATCCAGAATATATAGCCTCTTTATATTCAGTGAGGAGGCAGCCTGGTTAAAAAGGGGTAGACACAGACAGACACTGCACGAAAGGCCCCCAGATGTAGAGGCACCTAGAGACGTGTCCGGCATGGTCAGTCATCAGAGAAACGCAAATGACAAGCTCAGAGGCCCCCCTGCAAATCCACTTGGGTGCGGCAGGCTGAGACACCGTCAGGCCTGCCGGTCCGTCCTCCACATCTGGCCACAGCCTGGCACCTCCCTCCTAAGGAACAGAATGAGCCGGAGGACTGGGACGCCACCTCTGCAGTGAGGCTCCTGGCCTAAGTGGCCAGGAACAAGGGGGGTCTCTGGCAAGCAGCCATACAGAAACAGACGCTTCCAACAGCCACAGGCCTGCAGCAGACCCTCCGGGCCCAGCCTCAAGAGGACAGCAGCTGGCCAACAGCCCCCGAGGCCCTGACCAGGGGACACAGATGAGCCAGGGCCAGGGCCTGCCCCACAGCAACAAATACCTAGCCTGGCCATCCCTGAGGACCACGCCCGGAGGCGGAGGCTGGCACCAGCAGCCACAGCCCACAGGCACCGGCTCAGGCTTGAGCTGCCATGGGGAGATGCAAAGGTGCCCAGGGTGGGGTTGGGCTGCTGTGGGGAATGGGCTGGGGCAGCCCTTGCTGCAGCTGCAACAGGGACAGCTCAGGCTGTCCACCTTGGGGCACAGGCAAGGGCAGGGAGAGGCAGCAGCCAAGAACTGGGATGGTGGGTACAGAGAAACGCCTCTCCATAAGCCTGCAACTGATGTCTCAAACTAACACTGTGAGGTGCGAGGAACAGATCCCAGCAACACACTGCGATCTTTTTTGGTTTTGTTGTTGTTGTTTTTGAGACAGGGTTGCGCTATGTAGTCCAGGCTGGCCTCAAACTCATGGCACTCCTCCTGCCTCAGCCTCCCGAGTGCTGGGAATACAGGTGTGCACCACAACACCCAGCACACTGCGATCTTAAGAGAGGAATCCCACAGCAACATGCTGAGGTCTTGAGAGAGATTTTAAAAGTCCCTGTCACAGTGAATCAAGGAGCAGAGCCAGGCATGGCAGCGCATGCCTGTAATCCCAGCACTCCTGAAGGCTAAGGCATGAAAATCAAAAGTCAAATCCAGCCTGGGCGAATTAATGACTTAGCAAGCTTTGTTTCAAAATTAAAAAAAAAAAAAAAAAAAAAAAGGGCTGAGGATGTAGCTCAGTGCAAAGGCCCTGGTTCAATCCCAGCACTGCAAAAACAGACGGACAGAAAGGAGCAGGTGCTCCCAGCCCTCCCAGAGATGCCAAGCAGGACACGGTGTAGGGTCTGCTCGCTCCTCACCCTAGAAGCTCCCGCTGTGACCCCTGAACCACACTCCCACACTCTGCCCGACCATGTCCTAACGCCACCAAGGTCTCATCGGGAGAACCCCCTCCGCCACCAGTACCCTGGCCAGAACGTGCACTCCACGGAACACAGGCTGTCACCTCTCGTTCACCTGCACACAGACCTGGCATCCAGTCCCATGGTGAATGGACAATGCGCCGGGGATTGGGCAGCGCTTCAGGGATTCACACTGTGGCTGTGGCCTCGCGTTTCACCATCCCAGCTGCCCAGCACCAAGAACAGAGGACACGGTGCTGCAGATGAGGCCACAGGGGTCTTCACCACACGGCCAGAGACCCGAGCTGCATTTGCCCCAGAATGCCCACTCTCAGCTCCCGGACCTGGTGTGGGGCGGTGGAGGGCTTTCTGTGATGTCTGAGGATGGAGATGGGGTATTCTAAAAGTCACATCCCGGCCGGACGTGGTGGCACACATGCACCGGTAATCCCAGCACTTAGGAGGCTGAGGCAGGAGGATCACTGCGAGTTCAAGGCCAGCCTGGGCTACAAAATGAGTTCAAGGCCAGCCTGAACTGCATAGTGAGACCCTGTCTCCAAAAGACAACAACAGCAACAAAAACTCACACCCCAGCCTGGTAATCAGGACAATTGCTGCTTCCCTGCAAAACCACTGAAAGCATGTAGTCACGGCCAAAAATGGCTACGCGTTTCCTCTTAGCCCCTGCAGGGGTCACAGCGTGCCGTGACCACTCCTGCTTGTCCAGCGGCCCCTCTGCACAGCTGTCCTGAGCCACATGGAAGGAGGGAGGCGTGTCTCAGGCATCCCGCCACCCACACCCTAAGCCATCTAGAAATTCCACTTGATACACAGCTGTCACAGCTGCTATGGAAAATGTCCCCCAAAAGGCCCATGGGCTTGAAGGCTCGGCTGCCTACTGATGGGCTTTAGGAACTGATGGGATCACAAAGGCTCAGCTCCACCAAGCGGATTCATCCACTGAGGAGATCACAGCTCGATGGCATCATTGAGAGGTGACGGACACAGGAGGTGGGACCTACGGAAAGCAGTGGGCGCTGGGGCTGTGACATTGGGGGCTGAACCTGTTCCCAGTTCCTTCCTCTCTGGCTCCTCCCCCTCGCGGCCTCCTCCCCACTTTCTCCCGTGGCCTGATGCTCTGGAGCAGGCTGACTACAGACTCAAACCTCTGAAACCAGGAGCCAAAGTAAGCCTCTCCTTAAGTTGTCATTCTCAGGGTTGTGTCACAGTGACAGAAAGCTGACCAACACGACAAATGTCTACAGGTCTTGCAGCTCAACCTGCTTTCCCCTGTAGAGGGTGACACTGAGAAGTGCCATTGTTCCCAGCTCTGACCTCTGGAGACCCAAGCGTCAGGTCAGCGGTCTGCTGCAGGGGACCAAGTGGGTCTTCTCTCCAGTACGGCAGGCGGCTCCCCCTTGTGCATAAACCTCAGCACAGGGAAAGGGCTCTCTGTGAGACCTCCAAGGCCAGGTGTGCACATTCTGTCCCCTCAGAGGCAGCCGACAACAGCAGGAGCCGAGACTGTCCAGACGGGGGGGTCCCGTCAGCCTCAGCCCGGTCAGCACTGCCGGCATCTGAGGGAGGAAACCGGTGGGCATGAGAGGACAGCCAGGACCCTCGGGGCAGGTACAGGCAGGAGATGCACACCGAGGAGGGGCAGCCCACCATGGGAGACAGCCACGAATCTGCCGGACACTGGGGCCAGTTCCATTGCCAGGGACACAATCCACCACGAGGGACAAGTCAGGTTGTGGTCCCCGGTACCATGAGGCAGACTGTGTTGACGTCAGGTTGGAGGCATCACCTAATCTTTGATTTGTGTGGTACTGAGGAGGAGACCTGTGCCAGGTGAGCACTCTGCCACCAGTTATACCCCAGCAAGCACCAACCAACCTCAGGTTTCCTCTGAGCAGGCCGCCCAGCGGGAGACACAGTGGAGCAGGCGGGATGGTCACACCAGGTGATGCTACCAGGTATTGGGTCTGCTGCAGACCCACGGCAGCCTCAGGTAGGTGGGCACAGACCCCAGGTTCCTGGGTGTCACCGCCAGCAGCTAGACCCAGACAAACTCTCAGCACCAAGCCTGACACACAGTAGGTGCTCCCTAAACAGAGCATCGCTCCGAGTAAACCCGCCCTGCCCCACTCACGTGCGTGTGCATGCGTACACGTGCGTGCATGTGGTTGTGTGCTCAGTCACTGAGCTGCCCGTGCCCATGCCTGGCCACCCTGAGCCTTTGTCCTACCAGCCCTGGGCTCCACCGTCTTATTGGCGCCTTCCTCCATGAACACGAAGCGCCCTCCGCCGAAGTCCTCCAGGTAGTCAGAGAGGTACAGCAGTGAGGTGTAGTCGAACGAGCCGTAGGTCACCTGTGGGGTGAAGCCAGGAGCTGTCAGGCCTGCTGCCTCTCCAGAAGGTGGGTGACAACCGAGGCCAGCTGTCCTGTGACATCATGTACTGTGCCTGGGCCCTTCCCCGCCGCCAGTGGGCATCTTCTGAGCATCTATGTTGGGGGGATACAGCAGAGAGGTTGGCAAGGGCTGACTCCTGCCATGGGCACGGCACTGCCGCAGCTGCACGGTCCGCAGGGAAAGTGTGTCTGTCTCCAGATGTGGGACAGTCACAGACTTTTTTTGTTGTTGTTGTTGCAGTATTGGGGATTGAACCCAGGGACTTTACACTGAGCTACATCCCCAGCATTTTTTTTATTTATTTATTTTTTTTGGAGGCAGGGTCTCGCTATGTAGTTCAGGCTTGCCTCCAACTCACTACATAGGTCAGGCTGGCCTCGAACTTGTGATCCTCCTGTCTCAGCCTCCCAAGTGCTGGGATTACAGGCATGCCCAGCTCTTTCTTTATTCTTCGAGACAGGTTTTCACTAAGTCCTTAAATTGCCCAGGCTGGGCTCAAACTTGCAATCCTCCTGCCTCAGCCTCCCAGAGTGCTGGGATTACAGACATGCCCCACCACCGCTGACTTATATTGCATATGTATTCAAAACAATGAAATTTATAACAAAGTATACCAGCTAGAAAAGTCACAGCAAAATAGCTCCAACAGGACAAGAGCTCACCAGGTTTCAAGTAGCTGTTTCACTGAAGCAAACATCTGTGTTAGAAAAAACAACCAGGTATAGTGGTGCACATCCATAATCCCAGCCACTCAGGAGGCTGAGGCAGGAAGAACCCAAGTGTGAGGCTAGCCCAGGCAACTTAGTGATACCTTGCCCCAGAATTTAGGGGCGAGGGGCACTAAAAATGGATGCAGCTTAGTGCAATGGTCCTGGGTTCAATCAGTGGATGGAAAGAAGGAAGGATTGCAGGAAGGAAGGCTCAGCAGATGTGACTTGGCTCCCTGAATTTAGTGATGGTGCCGGCATGGGCAGAAAGAAGGGGGCCAGGAGAGAGCTGTCCTCCCACCCCTTGCGAGGCCATTGTTTGTGCAGGCGGACACCAGCGAGAGTGCACAGGGAGGTCTGGGAAGTGCAGACCTCCTGCCTTCAGCCCGCACAGCTACAGCCAGCACAGCCCCTGGGAAGGAGAGACGGCCCGAAAGCACCCCTGGCCTGTAGACTCCTCTGCTTCTTGCCCCCTTGGGTTTACTGTGTTCACCTCCAGATGGCAGAGGACGGACACAGAGCAGGCTGCCTGCAGACAACCCTGCCGCGATCGCACCTAGAACCCTCCCTGGGTGCAAAGAACCGCAGATGCCACCCAGACTTGGAAAGCGGCAGCGACGCAGACAGCAATGACATCGTGAAAGTCTGTGTCTCCTGGGCTTCCGAGTCAGCCAGCTCTAACGAGAGGGTGGCAAGGGGTGGGAGACCCTGGCAGAGGACCTGGAAGGGGGCTGGGCCAGCTGTGCAGTGTCATGGGTGCAGGCACCCAAACCGAGGGAACACCCTCCAGCCAGAACCTGGCCACTTGGGACCTTTCGTCTTTCTCTTCTTCGCTCCTGGTGCTTTATCCTGAAGGAACCCAAGGCTCATGGAATTTGCCACTGCACAGATGGCCAAGAGAGGCCTGACTCTGGCAGGAAGGACAGGAGGGGCCTCTGGGGGCCAAGCAGGGTGGAGCTGGTCCCTGAGAGGAGCTGGAAAGGGGTCCCCAGGAGCTGGTTGTGCGCACGGACCAGTGGGGCCTCTGGCTCACTCGGCTTTACGTCTGGCTCACATGGGGAAGAAACTCATGAACCAGAGTGAAGCCGAAGAGACCTTAGCATGGTGCAGCTGCCACCCATGGCACGGACTCCTCATGACTGGTGAGTGGCTGGCCAGACCCACGGGGTGGCAAAAGCCCCAAGCTGAAGACTCGGGAGCCTCCACTGGACAGCGAGGCAGGGCTGAGGCTGACCCTAAGCAGAGGAAGCTGGCGGCTCAGAGGGGCTGAGCAGGATCCGAGCCTTACCATGCTTGGAATGTCCGGGGCCCAATTCAATGGCTCGATGGACAATGAACCAAGTAAGTATGGTCAGCTCTCCAGGGAAAGGGCAAGCGGTAGATGCCAACCTCGAGGTGACCCAGACTTCGGAATCGCCAGACAAACTGTCAATCTCTACCTTCTAACCGGAGCATTTAATCCACATACACAGAGTACTCACTGATAAACGAGGCATCGTACCTCACATCTCACATTTTGCTATTAGTTTTCTGTATTTCTCATCTCTCTCTCTTTTTTTTTTTCTTTCTAGTATTACTTTGCACTAAGCTACAACCCAGTCCTTTTTATGTATTTTGAGATAGGATCTTCCTAAGTTACAAAATTGCTCAGGGTAGGTTCAAACTTTCAATCCTCCTGCCTCAGCCTCCCACAGTGCTTTGATTACAAATGTACTTTTCTTCCTCTGTTCCCCTGCTGTCCTCTTCTTTTGTGTTAAACATTTCCTAGTGCACCATTTTAATTTCCCTGCTGCTTATTTTACTTTGCTTATTTTCGTTATTTTCTAGTAGTTGTCCTGGAGATGTTAATAACAAGTTAATTTCTAACAAACTAGTTCAAATTGATGCCCACTTAATTTTAATGCTATATAAGCATTTGTGCCTCCATAATTGACTCTTCCTTCTCTTGCTGTTACTGCCATATAAGTCCCATCAACAGACACTGTCTGTTAACATAGACATAATTATTGCTTTATGCAATTGTCCTTTAACTCAGATAAAAGAAAAAATGACTTAAAAACAAAAATCTTTCACTCTCAGTATATGGTTCCTCTGCCCACCCATACATCTCTCACATGCACCCCAGTCCTGGTGTAGCACCCTTTGTTCTTGGCCCAAAGACCTTCTTTAGGATTCCTTACAGGGCAGGTTTGTTAGTGAGGAATTCTCTGTTTTATTTATTTATTTATTTATTTATTTATTTATTTATTTATTTATTGTGGGTACCGGGAGTCGACCTCAGGACCTCATGCTTGCCAGGCAGGCGCTTGTGCCACTGAGCTATCTCACCGGCCCGAATTCTCTGTTTTAATGGGAACATCTCAATCTCTCCTTCATTTAAAACATACTTTTAAAAATTTAGATATAATCCGTATATGATAAAATATACCATTCAAAAATGCTTAATTCAATCCCAGCACTCGGGAGGCTGAGGCAGGAAGGTTGCTGTGAGTCCAAGGCCAGCTTGGGCTACAAAGTGAATTCAAGCCAGCCTAAACTGCATAGTGAGACCCTGTCTCAAAAAAAAAAAAAAAGGGGGGCCGGTGAGATGGCTCAGTGGCATAAGCGCCTGCCTTGCAAGCGCGAGGGCCCGAGTTCGACTCCCGGATCCCACATATGAAAAAGGGGCCGGTGATATCGCTCAGCGGCACGGGTGCCTGTTGGCGCGCGAGGTCCTGAGGTCGACCCCCCGGTACCCACAAAAAAAAAAAAAAAAAAGGAATGAAAATCACTCTTCTTTTGAACACACTTGTCTCATCACTCTTTTTCTTTTCTTTTCCTTTCTTTTTAGGTACTGGGGATTGAACTCAGGGCCTTCACACTGAGCTACATCTACAGTCCTTTTTATTTTCTATTTTGAGACAGGATCTCACTAAGCTGCCCAGGCTGGGCTCAGACTTGTAGTCCTCCTGCCTCAGCCTACCAGAGTGCTGGGATGACAGGTGAGCACCACCATGATCAGCTAGAAAACTAGAATTTTAAATAAAATAAAGTGGCACCTCTAGAAATAAGCTTCCCCCTTCCCCAGGATTTGCTGCTCCTGCTGCTGTTATTCGCCTGTTTCACAGCTCTTCGGAACTAGTCCGGAGAGGCCTGTGTTCTCTGGTGTGAACGGGGCAGCCACAGGAGCCTCTGCCAGCAGCTGTGGGTGTCCAAGGCCACTGGGGAACGGGGGAGGTGTTACCCAGGGTCCTCAAGGAGGAGCCAGGTTTCCGGGCAAACGCTCCTGAGAAGGTGCAGCCCTGGCTGGCCTCCGGGCTCTGGGGCTGATGCTGACCATTCCAGTGGTCTTTGGTCCCCCGGGCCACAGCACCTCCTGGACGTCCTGGACAGAGACTGAAGCAGCTGCAGTAGCCACGCTCCTGTCCTTGAAAGGACAGAAGTTCTCAGCAGTTCAATAGAAACCAGGGGGAAAAAAAACCAAACAGGAGCTGGGCAGCATGGTGCACACCTGCAACCCTGGCCCTCAGGAAGCTGATGCAGGAGGGTCATGAGTTTAGGCCAGCCTGAAATACATAGGAAGACCCTGTCTCCAAAGACAATGAAAGAAAGAGAAAGAGAAAGAAAAAGAGAGGAGAGAAGAAAGAGGAATGGGAGGTCCGCGCTGCTCCAAGGCATGCAGCGGTGGTGCTGGGGCAGCAGGAAGGTCCGGGCTCTGAGCAGAGGACCTCAGCAGGACTCCACAGTGACTGAAGTCAGAGCAGGGCCAATGACAGACACTGGGAAAGAGCTGTCCTCAGTGATAAATCCAAGGTTTGGTTAAAACCAAGCTGAGACTGGGGTAGAGGAGCCAAGAGTCTGTGCCTCGCAAAGGTGCTTCCGGGGGTGTCATGTAAGAACACTTGCACCGCCTCATTCATAAAATAAAACTGGTGGGACGGACTGCCTTTCCCAAAGCCAGCGATGAGCAGCGCGTGAAATCCGAACCTCCTGCTGACTTCTCAGCCTGGTGAATCTTTCACTCGGGAAGTCTGGGGCAGAGATGAAGGGCAGCCTGAGGAGCGGCACGTCTGGGGTGGGTCCTGTAACCCTGCCCCCGCCCCCCGTGCTGGGTTCCTGGGCTTAGAGAGTCAGGCTCAGGCTCCCAGCGCCACCGTGCCCAGCTGGGGTGCAGATCCCCTCAGTGACATCATGGCTTCAGCAGGTACCACGGGAGAAGTTGCAGGAGCCAGGCCAGGCCCTGCCCCAACACCCTCCCCCACCTGTCACCGTGACAGTGGTCCTCCTCTTAAGGATGAGAGGAGACTGAGTGACCAGGAGGGGGCAGCGGCCTGCTGAGGTGACCCACACGAGAGTGGCATTAGCGAGCCTCCCATAGTCGGGTCCTGGACTGCGCGAGCACTGGACGCTGTCTGGTGGCCCGGCCTGACCCCGGGACCTGAGGGCCCCCTCATGTGGCAGCCGTAAGCCCTGTGCACCACCTGCGAAGTTTCCCAGACGGCCTCAGCAGTGACCTCGGGTCTGACAAAATCGGAACACCAGCCACACCACACAGGAGACCAGATGGAGCAGGCGGGGGAGCAGGATCCAGGCTCCTGACCCCAGTCCAACCCTCACCATGCCTACTCACCCCAGATACGGCAAAGGACCCCCAAAACCACGTGACAACCTGTCAGCACACTGAGGAAGGAGCGCTGGAGGCAGGCCGCAGCACAGGGCAGGGGGACGCCCCTCCCTCAGGGCCCTGCTGGCCACCAGGCGGGGCCGCCCTGCAGCTCACAGCTCAGCGGGGAAGAGCTTCACAGAGGACCGAGACCCGTGACCAGGTATGCAGGGCCTGGAGGGACCGAGGAGTCTTCCCAGGGTCTGAACAGCCCAGCAGGGTGGCACACACCACATGTCTGTGGTCTCAGCGCTCAAGAGGCGAGGGCAGGAGGATCACAAGTTCAAGGCCAGCCTGGGCTACATGAGGAGACCTGTCACGAGAGGGAGAGAGAGGGAGAGAGAGGGAGAGGGAGAGAGGGAGAGAGAGGGAGAGAGAGGGAGAGAGAGGGAGAGAGAGGGAGAGAGAGGAAGAGAGAGGGAGAGAGGGAGAGAGAGAGACAGAGAGAGAGAGAGAAAGAGACACGGTAGGTGGAACAGATGCCTCTCGGTGGGAAGGCAGAGTCCTGGCCGGGAAGTCAGGAATCATCCCCTCGACTCACGCAGTCTGAGCTCATGCATCAATTTGCTAACAACAAAGGATGGAAACAACAGTGAGGCTGATGCCATCTGACAAGGGCACCCGGCTGCCTGGTCTTATCAACCGAAAAATGAATTTCCTCTCCTCATTTCAGGGTGCACCTGAAGCCCAGAGAGGGAGACTCTAAAATGCCCAACACGAACACAGCAGAGCAGAGGCCTGGACACCCCCAGGCAGAGCTGGCAGCCAGGGCTGCCCACAGGAAGAAGGACGAGCCCTGCGGGGCGCGCTCACCTTGTCCACATGCGCGTGCCAGTACTCGTCATGGGCCGTCTGCGCCTCCGTGCTGTTTATGCGCGAGAAGAACGTGGGCTTGGTCAGGTACAGCGAGGAGGCGCTGATGCCGAACGCCTCGGCGATCGTCAGCTGGACCTTCCGCCGCACATCCCTGTGGAGGGCATGGAGCGTCACTCGGGACCCGCCTGGCCTCCGGCCACATGGGGGTGCTCTGCAGGTCCCCAGGGCCTGCACACACCACAGGGGGCAGAACGGTGGCCGTCAGGCACACACATCCCCAAACGTGACGGTGGGAACCGAGGACCAGGTGGGATGACCATAGCACCCGCAGCAACTTTTCCAGGACAGCCCAGGACCTGAGGAGGTCACCCGCGCTCCGCCAGACCAGGCCTGGGAGCCTGCCGGCAGGAGGAGAGTGGTGCCCATGGGGGTGGTGGCCTCTCTCTGCAGACCAGAGCACGTCTCTAGAGTCTGGCAAAGATTTGCCACATCAGACCCATGGCGGGTGGCTGCCCAGCACTGATGCTCTAAGTAATTCAGCAGAGCTGGGCCTAGGGAGCTCCAAGGAGCCAGTTCCGGGAGGCTGGCGTGCTAGGCAGCACGGCTGGACAGACTCACACAGACCACTCCAATGCCTACAAACCTCCCTACATATCTACCTACACACACACACAGACGCACACACATACCCCAAGCTACCTGGACACTCTTACATACGTGTGTACCTTCCTACATACATACTGATGCCCATCATGTAACCCTATACACATACCAGAGGCACGCACGTACACACATGTATGCATGAAACACACAATTACACAAAGTAATGCTCTGCGCATGCACAGTTGCACGTACACATGCCAGCCTCTGCGCCCACCATGCATGCTAACCTACACACCTACCTGCGTGCACACCTACACACATACACGCAGATATGCATTGAGCCAAGTCCTGAAACCATGGCCAAGTGATCCAGTGTGAGCCCAGCTGCTCGCGCAAGACTCGAACGCTTCCAGACCACCCCTCGCCCCTCGACACAGGCGTCATGGGCCAAACTGGCACTGCCATGAGACAAGGCTCACTCAGCGCCAGCGTCCAGCCCTCTCAGTGGTTCCTTCCACTCCTGAACACCTAGCATCAGGGAGCTTCTGAACCCACAGCTACATGCAAAATGTTCCACCCTTCAGCAGGGTGCGATGTGTATTCAATGTCCCTGCGATCGACAGAAGCAGAGAATTTATTTATGGAAACATCATGTATTTTGTTGTTGTTGTTGTTGTTTTTGAGACAAGGTCTCCCTGTGTAGTCCAGGCTGGCCTCGAATTCACGGCAATCCTCCTGCCTCAGCCTCCCAAGTGCTGGGATTACAAGCATGTGCCACCATGCCTGGCATGTTATTTTTCCTGATTTTTGTCCATCTTCAAATTCTAAAGCTTTGCAAACAACATTTAACAGTTTTTTGGAGTTCAGCAAGTTGGAAGAACTTAATAGCTTGTGGCAGTCTTCAACTTTGTCATCAAACACACTTTCACATAATGCATCAGACAATCTAATAGTTATAACACTTCCTTTTGCTCCAAACAGCAGATCACATTCTTTTTCTTTTTGAGATAGAGTCTTGCTATGCGGTTCAGGTTGGCCTTGAACTCACAGCAATTCTCCTGCCTCAGCTTCCCGAGTGCTAGGATTACAGGCATTCACCATGCCCAATTTAGACCATTTTTTTTCTTTTTTTTTTTTTTTGTAGTATTAGGGATTGAACCCAGGGCCCCATGCACAGTCAGCAAGCACACTACCACCGAGCTACATCCCTAGCCTTTTTCATTTTGAGACAGGGTCTCACTGAATTGCCCAAGCTGGGCTCAAGTTTGCGCCCCTCCTGCCTCAGCCGCCTGAGCACCTGGGATACAAGTATGTGCCTCTCACCTGGCCCATTTTCCATGTCTATAATAGACCCTTGTCTTTTCTTGTCAAATTCCTTTTACTTCTGTAGGTGCAATCACCTGATAACTTGTCAAACGGAAGCCAACTTTAACGAACTCTGCTGTCCTGGACCCCCCATTCCCCGGGGACTAGCACTCCAGACCGTCCACAGAACACAGATGATCCTCGGCTTGTTACTTCTGCGGTTTCTGCTTCTGGGGATCCTATGTGCTCTCCGATGTTCACCCGACAAACAGTGGCAGACACCTTCTCCGCACCATCCATAATTAGCTGGGCCCAGTGACTAGGGGCCAGGCTAAACCCCCCAGTGTCACCGCACAGCAACCCCAGGATTCCAGCAGCTGCTTCGCACTGAAATGCTCTTCCTCGACACGAACCACAAGGAATGAGGACTTCTGCGCTTCCTCCTGGCTCCGCAAGATAAAGAGAGTCGTAGGAGTGCAGTGTGGGAACCGCTGAAATCCTCCCGTGAGGGAGGATGTTCCCTGAGGACTGGCTCACACGATCCCCCGAAGTCTCTTTCTCGTCTCTCTCAGTGTTTTGCAGCTGTGGAGGCTCTAAGGGAGAATACATGACATTCTACATTGGAAATATTATTCTCACATCTAAAAATACTCAATTGCTTTTAACTATAGCTCTGTAAGTTTCCGTTTGCCTTACAAATACTGATATTTTTGGAAGCTCTATTTCAAATCTTTTATTGTGTGAGACTGATTGGCGACGCCCTTTCCTTTTTTTCTCTTGATAATTACAAATCTTCATCTGAATCCTAATCTTAACAGAACGTCTTAGACAACCTGATGAAACTGATACGGAGCGTTTTCCACCTTTAATCCTCTCGCACACTTCTGCAGTAGCACCCACGTCCCAGTGATGCTCTCCTCACTGCCTGTCACCCCAGAGACACTGACCTTCCTTCCTCCACACTGACCCCTGGTCACCACGGCCCAGGCTCAGCATAAGATCCACAGCCGGTCCCACTGCAGCCACGGCCACTGTCTCTACTTCCTGCAGTTCAGGAAGTCCATGGCCACGATAGTCAAGCAGGACGTAAAACCCAGCTTTGTTTTCCCTTCATTCTGGGTGCTCATGTTGTTTCAGAAACTGTTGAACTTACACACACCAAAGTGTCGCCACACACTCTCTCTGTGAGCAAGTGTGTGCACTCCAGCACTAGCCACAGTGAGTAAGCCAGGGAAGATGTCACCCAGAGGGTCACCTGGGACAGTCACAGCCAGGCTCTCGGCCCGGTGCAGCTAAGGGCAAGGCGGAGCCCTGGAGTGCAGTGGCCAAGGCCCACTGGCCCTGACACCTGCATGACAGCCTGAACGAGTGAGCTTCCTCCACAGTGTGGCACGGACCGACTGCGCCTCGCTGCTGCTGCTCCTCACGCACAGCTAACCAGGCCTGACTCACCAGCCGTTTCCCTGGAGACGTGAGGGGGTGACATGTCAGCTGTGGGGGAGACACAGGTAGAGCTGCAGTGACCCCATCATCAGGGAGACAGGGTCTAAAGGGTACATGAGGGGCCTTCGCAGTGAGGGCACATGGTGTATCTCAACCACGGTTCATGCACAACCCATGCGGTGTGAAATTACACGGAACTCGGCGCTCACAAACGAATGCACGCAGCAAAGCTGGGGACCCCGCAGGACCTGCGGGCTCTTCCCACGTCTATTCTGGGGACAGGTGTCATACCCTAGCAGAGCTAATGGGGTGGCAGAAGGCGAGCTCTCCCTGCTGTGCTTTCGGGGTTAAGTAATGGGTACATATCTTGTAATCTCTAAATGAAAAGTTCAACTTTAAACAGTCCCCAGCAGGTGTCCTGCCTCTCGGTAAGGGCTGTGCTCGACACACAGGTCCCTGGTGTGAGGTGGGTGCTGGGCTCACCAAGGGAGGTCCCGGGGCTGCCTGAGAGCTGCCACAGAGCTGAGTCCCACCTGGCGCCAGGCCGGCTTCCGTCCCACTGCGGTTTCCACCCCCTGTGACGGCGTGGTGTGGCCTCAGAGGGAGCCAGAAGCTTCCGGCCACCCTGACCCCTCCTCCTGCTCTCACCGGTACAACTGGAAGTCCTCTTCAGAGAACACAGCTTGTATTTTATCCCCAAAGTATCTGCGAAAAGATAAGAACCATTAGCCAATGAAACATTTTACTCATCTCTTGTTTCCTTTAAAGTTAGTCTTTCCTCAACAAAACAGCGAGGCCCTAAAAATGAACCCATCCCATTATCCTAGAGCTGCTCGGCTTCTTCCCCATAATCCCTGTGCCACAAGAGGGTCGGGAGCCACGCATGTCTATAATCCCAGCACTCTGGGAAGCTGAGGCAGGAGGATTACAAATTTAAACCCAGCCTGGGCAACTTAGTGCCTTAGTGAGAGCCTGTCTTAAAAAAAAAAAAAAAGTTGGGGAATCTCTCAGGGTTTTTCAGACTTTGCAAGCGCCCGAGAGTCTTCAGGCCTCCCTGGCAGCCCAGCCTGCAGCTCTCAGGCCTCCTCTACCCTCTCTCTCCGAGCTCTTCCTGCAGTTCCATTCCAGGGGCCATAGCAGGCCCAGAACATGACACCAGAGTCTCCCCTAAGACCAAGGACAAGGACTCCATCCTGGAACAGGCTCTGAGAAACTTTGTTCCCAGCCCCTCCTGGGCCGTTGCCCTTGACCAGGAGCCCACCATCCCCTCAGCCCTCTGGGCATCCGAGGTCTAGAACACGCCAGGCACTCGCTCAGCTGCTCCCAGGCCCGCCCCTCACCTGTACAGGTTCACAAAGTGCTTCCCGACAGACAGGGCCCCCGAGTGCAAGTCCAGGATGGACGCCTGGAAAAGATGTGCAGGGGCTAAGACAGGGTGACCCTCGCTTTCAAAGCCCAAACAAAGTTAAACCCAAGTCACCGAGGTCCCAGGTCTATCCAAACCCACCTGCTCTCTGATGCCTGAAGAAGGGGCCCGGCGCTCTGGAGACAGTGCATAGACAGGCCCCCAAATGCACCGCGCGCTCCCACAGTGGTCACAGGCCTCTCCTCCTCCTTCCTTTTCTACCATTCCCTCCCTCCCTCCCTCTTCTGCTCCTTCCCCCCTTCTCTCTCCTGCCTCCCTCAGCTCTGCTGGGCTGACTGACAGGCGTTACACACCATGTGCAGATAGTCTGCAGTGCAGTAGGTCCGACATAGCACACCCACGAAACCACAATCACACCATAAACATGTCCATCATCTCACCCTAATTCTCCTCCCACCCACCCTTCTCTGCGGCTACCCTCCCAGTCACAGGGGATCAGTCACATTTTCTAGTTCGAGGTGGAGGGACACAGGCCAGGCTCTCCCCCTGCATCACTATTCTGGGACGTGCTTGTGCCGGCCCTGAGAGGATTCCCCAGCATGGACGCCCCACCGTCTGGCGTCCACTGCCCGTAGAAGGCCGGAGGGTGGTTCTGGCGGGGGCTGTGGCCAGTGGGGCTCCGCACACGCCAGCCACAGGCCAAATTCATGTACATTCTCAAGGCTCTTGGTGAAGACCTCATGCGGAATCCCCGGTTGTGACTTTTTAAGGAACTGCCACCCACCCGAGTCCTTCCTTACACCCTGAGAGGGGAGCAGCCACAACACTGGCCAGATCGGATCACCCGAATCAGGTCATAGTCACAGAGTCCAGGTGGATACACCCCTCAGTGACCCGCAGCCTCGCGCAGTGGGTGACAGGCCCACGGTGCCTGTGGAGCCTCTGGCTTGCAGGTGACAGAGTATCTAAGCATCTTCTGCTCAGTGCGGGCTCAGCCCTCCCCTCAGCTCCTCCTGGCTCTCCTGTGGCCAGGACTTGTGGCCAGGACTTGTCCCTGGTGCCTCACTAGGGCTCCTGATCCCTTCCTCAGCTCCCTCTCTGACACCTCCCCGCCTGCTAACCCCCCACCTGGAGCAGCTAACGTGACCATGTGACCTGAGGTCAGGCAGGCTGTGCGTGGGCGGGGCAGCAAAGGCCCTGCATGCACATCGCCTCCCTTCCAGGACAGCAGAGGTGGAAGGCAGAGATGGACAGGCAGACGCCAGGTTCAACTCACCCCTCCATCAGATCCGCCCAGGGAGAGCCCCTTCTCCGCTACTCTGTGGAGGAAACAACCCAGATCAGAATGCAGTGAACAAAGTCATTTAGAAGGTGTCTAGGCAGAACCTGCATCAGCATAAGCAATGTCAGGTTATTTGATTCTGCTTTGTAAACAAACCTGCAGACCTGAAGGCTCAGCTTTCAAAGCCAGGCAAGCATGCACCATGTCGCTTTCTCACCTGTGACATGCGGCCAGGCTTGGAAGCAGCGGACTCCAAACTTCAACACTGAGCACGAGCTTGGCCAGCAGCCAGAGGCGCCAGACTGCTCCCAGGTGGGTGGGGGCTTTGATCCTCCCCATAGGATGGGGAGACACTCGAGTGAGGCCAGCGTGGACCCCCCCGCTCAAGAACTAGCAGCTCTGACGCACACTGAGGCTGCACAGGCCCTCAGTAAAACGCCTAACCCTGCTCTCTGCAGGACAGTGTTGCCAGAGACGCCAGCCAGAGGGGGTTCGTGCCCATGGCAACCCCCTGAGGCCCAAACCAATTGCACACACTTGACCAGAGTCTAACCAGCTGGTGGGAAAACCAAAGCTTTAAGATCATGATTTTAAAATCTCAACAGGATAGCTGGGCACGGTGGTGCATGCCTGTAATCCCAGCACTCGGGAGGCTGAGGCAGGAGGATGGCCATGAGTTCGAGGCCAGCCTGGGCTACATAGTGAGTTCAAGTCCAGCCTGGACTGTAGAGCGAGACCATCTCAAAAAAACCAAAAGTAAACAAATAAATAAAATAAAATCTCAACAGGGAAAAATGCAGCACCCACTGCTTTCCAAGTGGGCATCTGTGCACCTTGGTGAGGGTGGCAGAAGGACAAAAGCCACCCGCTTCAGAGCAGACACTGAAATGTTCCTGGGGCTGCTGGCCGAGGCTGGGGAGCAGATCCGCACCACAGCCCACACCTGGGCTCCTGCAGAGCGGGCTGGGTCCTCTGGGCAGAGAGGAGGTCGAGCCTCCGGAACATTCTGACAGCAGGGGCTTTTCAAGGGCCCCGGCCCACCTCATGGACACCTGCCCTGCCCCTGAAAGCGCAGGAGGGACCCTCGTGGGACAGTGAGGCCCCAGCCTACTCTCCCCTTGCTGCTTTAAACCTGACCCACGGATGCCCAGGGCAGAACGCTGAGCCTCCATACCTGCGAATGCGCTCTGCTTCCTCCCTGGAGATGACAATGTCAGTGACACCGCGGCCACACTTTCTGGGCGTGCAGCCTACAGGGACGACAATTGAGATGCAAGGCTTACTTCCAAAGCTACTGTCCCAGGATAGCAGGGCTGCATGGCCCTCCCACAGGACAGAGTCGGCCAGTGTGGCCAAATACCCTGGTTAGATGTGAACTCCAGATAAGCAGCACAGCTCCTCAGAGGCCCCTTTGCTGCCCTGGCCCCCAGGAAGCCATAGAGGCCTCCAGACCCAGCACCAACAGCACCCTTTAGGAGCGCTGACTGTAGTTCAAGAGCTTGTGAGCACCATGGAAGCTCCTCCTGGTACCCAAGGAGGGGTGTGGAGCTCTAGCCACTGTCCTCCCCAGGGCAAGAGCTTGGGCACCATGTGCCCTCATTCTCCCTGGACCCTGGGGACCAGCAGACAGAGAAAGGAGGCTGAGAACCTCATATGGGGAACAGGGCCAGGGTAGGTTGGACAGGGGGCAGGGGTCTCAGTGGGTGGGGGCATGGGTGGTGGATGAGGTCAGGGCTACAAAAGGAGGGAGTCAAGATGCAGTATAGCATCAGAGGTGAGCCCAGCCAGTGACCAGCCCTTGCATTCTGGCTACAAAGGGCAGGTCCGCTCCCCAACCCACGTGGCCCTGGGACTCACTCATCCCGGTGGAGATGGGAGCCTGTGACTGCTCTGGGACTCGCTGGGTTGGCTGAACTGCTGCTTGCTTCTCACCCCCCCACCCCTCTCCCATGATTCCTGCCTGGAAATGAACTTGGAGCCAGAGGGTGGAGCCACTGCCCCTGAACAGCTGCATAAAAGCCACATAGCACCACCCCAGGGCTCAGACCCTGGGGTCAAAAGTACCAGCTGGCTGCAGCTGCTTTCTCTGGCCTTCCGGAAGAAAACCAAGCTGCTTCTTGGCTGCTTCATCAGGAGGAGGGCCATAGCTACACGCACCTCAGTAGTGCTACCAACAGAGGTGCTTTACTTCAAAAACAAAAGGCCAGGTGCGTGTTTTCTGTAAGGCGTGGCGGTGCACACCTCGTGATCCCAGCCCTCTGGCAGGCTGAGGCAGGAGGAACAAGCTCAGTCTGAGGAATTTAAGGAGATCTTGTTTTGAAATAAAGTAAAAATAAAAAAGGGCTGGGATGCAGCTCCATGCAAAGGCCCTGGGTTCAATTACCAGCACCACAATTTCAAAAAAGCAAAAAAGCAAACAAAGCAGACAGCAGAGGTGTGGCAAAGCAGAGATCACAACACACCCAACAGCGACAGCGTGCTTCCGCGTAGACAGGTGTCAGAGCAGCCTCGGCGACCATCACAAGCAGGCGGCGATCTCCCGTCTGTGGGCACGACCTACACTCACACTCTCCCAAGCATCACCGGTCAGGGCTGCCTGCCTCCCTCCTGGGCAGGGGGCTTTCACGACAAGCCACCACCCAAACCAGGGGCCTATTCAACAGGTAAGCAGCGCACAGCCCACCCTCACTGCGCTCACCGAGGGGACGGGGGGAGGGAAGAGTCTACGGGCTTCAAACCCACCCCAACTTCCTACTACAAAATACGCAGAATGTAAAACTTACCCTCCTGGCCATTCTCCGGTGCAGTTTGGAGGCGGTACGCACACACATGGTGCTGTGCAGCCATCAAACTGTCCCTTCCCAGAGCCTCCCGACTTGCCAAGTGAAATCGTGTCCCACTGAAGAACATTTCTAATGTTGGTAAATTATTAATTGATCAGGAAAAGGATTTTGTCTTCAGTACAAACTATCAGGAAAGTATTGTGTGTTGAGAGGTTGAGGCAGGAGAACTGCTTGAACTTAGAAGTTTTAAGGCAACCTGGGCAACACAGAGAGATCGTCTTATAAAAAACATATATATAGGGCTGGTGAGATAGCTCAGCGGCATAAGCACCTGCCTGGCAAGCGCGAGGTCCTGAGTTCGACTCCCAGTACCCACGTATGAAAAAAGGGCCGGTGATATCGCTCAGCGGCACGGGCACCCGCTGGTGCACAAGGTCCTGAGTTCGACCCCTGGTACCCACAAAAAAAAAAAAAAACATATATAGAGAGAGCGAGCGAGCGAGAGAGAGACATGGAGCGCGCGAGCCAGCCAGCCTGGACGTTACAGGGAAAGGTCTTGAGACAGAGTGCCCACACGACAGGAGCACAGCCATTTCACCGACGCCCCTCCCTCCTGGGAACCCTGCCAACACAGCCTTGCCGCTTTCCTCCTCACTGTGCACGGGGCTCCCGTTCCGTACTTTACCACAGCACCCCTTGGTGGAAGAACTTGGCGATCTTTTCTTGGTTCAAGTCCAAAGTATCACTCTGAATAAAAATTAAATGAATTCTGTCCTAGAAACACAGTCGCACATGCTAGGCCTCAAAAAACAACAGTGCAGCTGGGTGGCGTGGAACGCTTGGGGACACACGGCAGCCAGAGAAGCCCATAGGTACCCAGCGCAGGGTGTGCGCTCCAGGTTGCCAGCCCTGCCCCAGCCTGGTGGCCCTGGCACTGGGGCCTCTTCCTCCTGTCCTCATCCAGTGCCATCACTGAGCACAGAGCTGTGACTTGGGGCCCAGGACACATGATGGGGAGGGCCTTCCACCAGGGACATTTAAGTCATCATGTTTTCTGTGACGTTCTCTACGATCAGGCTCCAACTTTCTCATCCGACCTTTCTTATTTTGTCACTGGACATCACTGCTTGCTAAACCACTGACCACACCTGGTGGCACGCTGGCTGCACTCCCATGCCAGGTGTGGGCTGGCCTACCTGGGGGATGAAACATCGCTGCCCCACACATACCACTTCCAACCTGACTCCCACCCATTCATCGCAGCAAAAAGCAATGTGGAACTTCATCTCAGCCTTTCTTCTTCCTGAATCCTCGTGGGATCCACAGCACCATACCTTCAAATCTTCGGTGGCCATCATAGTCCTCAGAGCAGGGCACTTCAATGAACCTGCCCTCCAGGACCTCGTCACGGTGGGCCAGTACCTCGGCAACATCATCATCAGCCTCCAGGCTGCTCCAGATCAAGATTGAGGCCAGCACGATGCCGGCCCCCAGGCCCAGGGTCTTCAGCCACGCCCTCCAAGCCTCCCTCAGCTCCCGGTCCTTCTTGGTGCTAAGAACAGAAAACACAACCGCAGGGGCCGGTGAGATGGCTCAGCGGCTTAAGCGCCTGCCCGGCAAGCGCGAGGGCCCGAGTTCGACTCCCGGATCCCACATACAAAAAAGGGGCCGGTGATATCGCTCAGCGGCTCGGGCGCCTGCTGGCGCGCGAGGTCCTGAGGTCGACCCCCCGGTACCCACAAAAAAAAAAAAAAAAAAAAAAAAAAGAAAACACAACCGCAGGAGGATCTCTGTGAGCTCGAGGCCAGCCTGGGCCACACAGTGAGTTCAAGGCCAGCGGCACTACACAGTGAAACCCTAAAAAATAAATGAATAAATAAAATAAAATCATAGTTGCAGCAAGCATGACACATTTGAGATCTAGAATCCAAAAGCAGCTGAGATAAAAGTGGCAAAAATCTTCTCAAGAACAAACTAAGAGGGCCGGTGAGATGGCTCAGCGGCATAAGCGCCTGCCTGGCAAGCGCGAGGGCCCGAGTTCGACTCCCGGAACCCACATACGAAAAAGGGCCGGTGATATCGCTCAGCGGCACGGGCGCCCGCTGGCGCGCGAGGTCCTGAGGTCGACCCCCGGTACCCACAAAAAAAAAAAAAAAAAAAAAAAAAAAGAACAAACTAAGAGGTTTAAAAGTTACTGTAGCTGGGCATGATGGCACATCCAGGCCAGCCTGGGCTACACAGTGAGTTCAAGGCCAGTTGGAACTACAGAGGGAGACCCCGTCTCAAAAAAAATAAAATAAAAACCTCCTGGGATTTCCTAATTTATGGGCTCAGTACGGAAGAGAATGAAATAAGGCAGTCACCAGGAAAGCAAAAAATAAAGCAAACTGTTTTCTTGCATGCTGAGATCTTTCACGAATAATTCCAAACCCACTATCAACTGCAATATTTACAATTCTCAAACCAAGCTGTTCCTGTCAGCCTTTACAGCTTCCAAAGTCGGCTTTGTGCTCTGAAAGCGAAGGTGCGCACACAGGGACTTCTCAGCGCGGGGAGGGCTGCTCTTCTTCCAGGTTGCACCACCCACCTGAATTGTGTCCAGCCCCAACAGGGCACGTCTCATGAGCGGCAGCGGCTCCGCAGGAAGACCAGACCCTCCTCTCTCTGTGCCACCTGGGTGGCGTCTGTCTCCACTTTGCTCCCTGCCCATTCTCTGGCTGCCCCTGGCATCGGCCTCTTCCCAGCTGCTGACACATGGAGAGCTCCAGTCTCCAGGGGTTCCCTCTGCTGTTCGGGAACGGACCCAGGGCCTCTAGCAGGCCAGGCAGGGCTCCACCACTGAGCTGCACACAGCCCCAGGTGCATTTTAACGCCCACCCTTTCATGCCAACAGTCCTTCAGCGGCCTTCCAGGGGATCAGTGATAAAGGAAAGGCCAATGGAGCGAGCGCTGAGGTGACTTTGAGGACACACTCTCAGGCTTGGCACCTGTCCCTACATAAGGGCTCCGCCCGAGTTAGGGCTGCAGGCCCTCGCCCACCCCCGCAAGGCCGGCTTGGGTTCAGGAGGTGACAAAGGCTGGGGCGTGCGCACCAGCAGGGAAATCCAGCCTGCAGGCCTCGCGCGGGGTCCCAGGGGCGCTAAGACCTTCTCCAGGGCAAGTGCAACCTGCTCGCCGGCCGGCGCGCAGAAGGCGGTTAGGAGCTTCCCGCGGGCTCGCCCCACGAATCTGGGCTGGGCTAAGCAGCCAAGTAGTCTGCGGCCACCGCAGAGCCCCGTCAGGACGGCCCCGCCCACCATACCTGGTCCCGCCCCGCAGGCCCCGCCCACCATACCTGGTCCCGCCCCGCAGGCCCCGCCCACCACACCTGGTCCCGCCCCGCAGGCCCCGCCCACCACACCTGGTCCCGCCCGCGGGCCCCGCCCACCACATCTGGTCCCGCCCCTCCCCGCGGGCCCCGCCCCGCCGCCCGGCCGCCCGTGGCCTTGCAGCGCGCCACGCTGCGCGCTCCTCACTACCTGCTCGGGCGCCGCCGCTCGGCTGCACCGCTACCCTCGGCCGTCCTGAGCGGGCCCCTCCGCTGAGGCGCCATCCAGCCGGGCCGCTGCAGAGCCGGGCGGGGAGCGGAGCCGCCGAGCCCGGAACGAGCGCCGCGACGGGAAGCGAGCCAGGCGCCGTGCGGAGACGCGGGAGCGACGCGCTCGGCGGTCGGCACGGCCAGGCGCGAGCAATCGGCGGCCGAGCGGCGGGGCGGGGCTTGCTCCCCGCCTGGCGCCGCGCACCTGGGCGCCGGACGCACCTGCGGCGGCTGCGGATCGCTGTGCGGAGCCGGCGGCCGGGTGAGTCGCGCGGCTGGGCCGGACCGAGCCGGGCCGCCTTCCTTACGACCACTGTGCCCGCGGGTACGGGACCCAGAGGCCAGGACTTCAGGGCCCTCGCCAGACTGAGCAGGCGGAGTTACCGGCCCGGTGCACGGCTAACACGCTGAGAACGCCTCCGCACCCAGCTAATCCTTTGTGCTTTTTACTAGATAGGAAAAGAGGAGCTCCACTGTCTTCCCGTGGGTTCATTATCATCCAGATGCTTTTATTTTAATATAAACTAGTCAGCTCTGATACACTTGGGGCTCATTCCCTTTCCAAGTTCTCATTGCCTTATTTTTAATCCGAGCCGGTTTTTTCTGATCTGGAGTAAAGCTTGCAGTTTTTTCCTCCCTACAACCAAACTGATCTGTATCCTGGAAATGTGAATTAATTTCATGTTGTCCAAAATTAAATTGAGAATGAATTTTCTATGAAAACATCGGTCGTGGGGTCTGATAAAAAGTATTTAGAGGGCCGGTGAGATGGCTCAGCGGCTTAAGCGCCTGCCCGGCAAGCGCGAGGGCCCGAGTTCGACTCCCGGAACCCACATACGAAAAAGGGGCCGGTGATATCGCTCAGTGGCACGGGTGCCTGTTGGCGCGCGAGGTCCTGAGGTCGACCCCCCGGTACCCACAAAAAAAAAAAAAAAAAGAGTATTTAGAGACATCTTCCTGACCGTATTCTCCAGTGTAGTGTATGGTAGTTTGAGAACCTTTAGGGATGCTGCTCCGTACAAGAGCACTCGTCTGGCATGTGTAAGGCCCAAGGTACAACCCCAGCTGGTGTGCGCGCGCACACAGACACGCAACACACACACACACACGCACACACACTTATTTTGCAGTTGTTTGTGTTGCTGAAAATCATAACCATCATAAGAAAACCGGTGCTGTTCTAGTTTAGGGGCAAGTGGACAAATAGCAAAAGTCTTTGTATTTGAATATGGAGATAGGTTTCTCCATTTTTATGTTAGTAATATGAGTTTTCTCTAAGTTAATAAAGCAAAACTAGCTGATATCAGAACTGAAACAGTGTTAAGGATGGGACTAAGGAAGAAGCCACCACACGTTTGTTTGGTTTGTTTGTTTGTTTGTTTGTTTGTTTTTAGAGAAGTCTCACTATGTAGCCCAGGCTGGCCTCAAACTCCTGGTGATCCTCCTGCCTAAGCCTCGCGAGTGCTGAGATTACAGGTGTGTGCCACCATGCCTGGCCCACCATGCTTATTTATAACTCTGGTTTCTCTACTAGGAAGAAGTCCCTGAACAAAGATCTTGTTATAGGACTTCACAGAAAATACTGAAATGTCAGGTTCCACAGCATTTAAGATGAGACTAGTTCATTTGGACTTTAAAGGAGCACCACCAAAGGTTTCATACCTCTCAGAGGTAAGAACTTCTCTTTGCCTCTAGAGAATCACCTTTTGCCTTGGGGTACAGTCTTTAACGCTGCCAGCAGTAATCTGTGAAAGCGGGTACTTGTAAAACAGCCACAAGGCCCAAGATTGGGGCAGGTGTGGCAGCAGCATTGAGTTTCATTTTTCCCACATCGCCTCACAAAATGAGATAGAACAGCCAGAGTGGCCCAAGGAACAAAAGAAAGGACAAAACAAACCACAGCCTTTTTTTCGTGGGTTGAATTGTGTCATCCCCCCCAACACACACCAAAAAAAGATAAATTCAAATCTTAACCCCTGGTACTTGCCAATGTGACCTTATTTGGAAAGGTCTGTGTATGTATAAGCAAGGTGAGATGAGGTGGTACTGGATTGCAGTGATCCTGAATAAGAAGAGGGGAATTAGCCAGGCTGGTGGCACACACCTGTAATACCAGCACTCAGGAGGCTGAGGCAGAAGGATCACCTCAAGTTCGAGGCCAGCCTGAACTACACAGCAAGCCCTATCTAAAAAAAAAAAAAAAAAAAAAAAAAAAGAGGGGACTCTAGACACAGAGTTGTGCAGAGGGAAGATGAGAAGACATGCTGGGAGGACACCAGTGACAAAAGCAGACTGGAGTGATGCGGCCACAAGCCAAAGAACCCCAAGAATTGCTGCAACCTCCAGAGGCTAGGAGGGGCAGGGCAGGACCCTCCCGTGGATCCTGCAGAGGGAGCATGCCTCGCCGATGCTTGGTTCTGGGATTTGTGGCCAGAACTGTGAGAGAAAACTTATGGTCTTTTAAGCCACCCAGTTGGTAATCAGCAAAACTAGGAATCAGGTATCCCTGTGAGTTCCGAAATCAAAACAGGTGGGGCCATGCCCAGATATGGTGTTGCCCGTGTAGGGTTAGCAACCTGGCCCAAGTAGGGGAAAGGGAAATTCCAACCATGTTAAGACCAAAGGACTCAGAAGATGGCCCCAAATGTCCTCCACAGCAAGAACCTGATGGAAGGTTTTACTGGCTCTAGTTCGAGGTGAGTACAAAGACTTCAAAGAGTGGGGGTGCTGGGGGTGCTCTGCAGGGCTACAGGGCTCAGAAACATGTAACAGAACTTCCCTCCAGAAGAACAGGGCCTCACAGGAAGGACAAAAATTGGGAGAAGAATCCACATTAAACTAAGCACATCACCAAGGGTGAAGGAGAGAGAATGCTCAGATACCAGGAGGGCATCCAGAGGATGCAGAGACCAACGAGCACTGCGGAAGTGGTGGCTCAGCCTGTAGAGAAGGTGCCTGAGGCAGTCCATCTCCATCCTGAACATAAGAACCTATTAAGAATGAACAACAGGTAGCATATGCCTGTGATCCATAGCTCAAGAGGATAAGGCAGGAGGGTTACAAGACATCTTTTAGATCAAACCTAGCTGGACTCTGGGTTCATTGCCTCAATACCACAAAAAAAAAAAAAAAAAAAAAAGATGATCCCCATGGCATGGCAGCAACGAAACACATTGGGACACAGGGCCACAGAGAGATGAGAATATCATGATATCCAAAGGAGATGAAGGAGACCAAAAGTGATAGACGCTTGGAAAGACTGGCATAAATCAGAAAGTGAAGTCCAGAAATGTGATGATCAGGCCAAAGGCAGATGTGAAAGGGTTGCCTGTGGAGCTCATGAATGCATTATGAAGAAAAAAATTCAGATATGAAAACTAAGCTAGAAGAAGCACAAAAGTGACTAGACGCCTTGGAGAGTGCAGTAATTGGAAGTAAATGATGGAAAAAAAATCCAACATGAAGAGACAAAAGAGCATTGTGACAAGTTGGTAGGTGCAGGAATAGGCAAAGATCCAACTTATGTGTAACTGGGGTGCCTGGTTCAGTTACTTTGCTACATAACAAATCACCCCAAACTTGAGGCTTAGGACCACAGCCTGCCACCATACAAGTTTCTGTAGGCTGGCTGGATGGTTCAGCAGATCTAAGCCAGGTTCCCTCCTGTGGTCACAGTCCTGGGACAGTTAGAAACGCTTGATGGCTCTAGATGGTCTCATTAAAGTGTCTGGCCATTCATTTTGACTGTCAGCATCTTGGTCTCCTCCGTGTGTGTTCGCTAGGAGGCTAGGCCAGCTTTCTTCAGCATGGTGGCCTTGGCTTGTGGAGAACAAAGCCCTGCTACCTCTTACTGTTGGGAAAGCAGATCCCGAGGCTAGCACTCCCTCTTGTTGGGAGGGCTGAGCGATCATGGCCACATTTCCCATATTCAGCATTCCCTGGAGAAGGCAAAGCAGCAGTTTGGAACAAATGGTAAAAATATACAACTCAAAAATATATTCCTGCCAGGCATAGTGGTGCTGTAATCCCAGCACTATAATCCCAGCATTCGAGGCTGAGGCTGAGGCAGGAGGATCGCCATGAGTACAAGGCCAGCCTGAACTACATAATGAGACCTTGTCTTTAAAAAAAAAAACCAAAATTAATAATAAAAAAGAATTCCAGCTAATGGACACAGAAGGAATGGTCGTTGAAAGTCAGCACCTTGCGCAGGGAAATGCTTGCTGGGTGATAGTTCACAGCCTGTGGGAAGCAGGTTCGTGGGGGTGGGGACTGCTGTTACCTGAGCTGCTGAGAGCCAGCACTGCAGGTAGGACAGCCCAGGGTGTGCTCTCCATGGCCACTGGGACGCATTCCTGCCCCAAGAATGGAACTTGGACGCTGATCTCACCTTTGAAGCTAAATACCAGCAGGGGGGAAAAACAAGAAATAGAAATGCCAAGGGCAGATCCGTAATTTTGAAAACCATTCAGAATAAATGACTTGGTTTCTTCAACAAATGAATTTCAAATTAAAAAAAAAAAAAAAAAAAGCAGGGGGACTGTTTCTTAAAAACACCAAACCCTGAAAGATACACAAAAAAAAATGCACAGATCTGATTCAAACAAGCCAAAGAGGTTAATAGACCTTTTTTTTTTTTTTTTTTTTTTTTTAGGTGAAGAGTAGGAAAATTTATTGGAGAATAGGAATGGGGAATAGGAATAGCTCCTGAGAGACAGGAGGGGTCCCAAATGGGTTGCCCAATAGACTTTTGAGACAGGAAAATTTTAACATGAACGATAATAAGGGCTTATTAAGCCACATGCCATATGTTGCGGTGCGCACCTGTAATCCCAGTGACTCATGAGGAGGCGGGCGATCACAAGTTCAACACTAGTCTGGGAAATTTAGACCCTGTCTCAAAAAAGTGTGAGGTCTTGGGTTCAATGCACGGTGCCTCAAAAAAAAAAGTATTGCCAATAATTCGGTTGCTTAGGGTAATGGCTTGCAATTCTTTTGAAAGTCTACCAGCTAGTGATATAAATTATAGGTGAAAAAGATGTCTGGGATTTGTTTTTAAATACTCCCACCAAAAAGAAAGATGGAAACTAGCTGAAATAATATTGGCAAAATGTTGGCAATGATGGCATCTGAGTCTCATTCCGTAATTTCTCTACATTTGTGTGTGTTTGTATAGTTTTATAAAGAAAACCTTGCCCCAGTCCAGTGTGTAAATGGCAGCTCATGTGTCTGTGAACTCAAGCCTCCCAGGTCTCAGGCACCTGCTGCCCAGTACAGAGCTGCCCGGTGGGGTCCAGGGCCTCAGGGTTGGGGCCACGGGAAGCCAAAGAGGAAACTAGGGGCAAAAGCACCAAGAAAGGTAGAAAATGCCACAAGTGTTACGTTTATTTGTCCAAAAGTGGATGATTGGGTTGGAGTTTTTCAATGATCGGCTTTTTGTTTTGTTTTGTTTTGTTGAGACAGGGTCTCATTATGTAGTCCAGGCTGGCCTTGAACTTACTATATAGCCCAGGCTGGCCTCAAATTCACTAGGTAGCCTGGGTTGGCCCTGAACTCACAGTGGTCCTCATGCCTCAGCCTCCCAAGTGCTAAGATCACAGGTGTGCACCACCACGCCCAGCAAGTTGGCCTTTTTTTGATTCACAGTCACTTACTGGTTACCCATTTTATGAATTATCTATAGCTAATTATTAGTCCCACACTGACGTCCTCCTTCAGTTCAGCATGTTTCAGAGCTTCCTGTAATCTGGGAAAAGAAAATTGTGACAGTAGCACCCACACCCTTATTTGGGGATTGCTGGCTGGGGATTAAGCACCTGTCAGGTCCCCTTGAGTAGTGCCGACTTTGTGCTGGTTTTTTTGTTTTGTTTTGTTCTGGGTTTTTTTTGGTACTGGGAATCTAACTCAGGACCTTTTTTGCGCTTGCCAGGCAGGTGCTGTGCCACTGAGCTACATCCCCAGCCCATGTGCTGTTTTCTGTCCTCAGCCTTGGGGGCCAGGCTCTGGACAGGTCTCAAAACCTTTGAAGGTGGGAATTTCCTAGCCCTTGACATTGAGAGGGGGAAGTGGTGGGAGAAACAGGGAGGGAACTGAGCGCTAAGCCTGCTTCCCGCGGTTCCTTCCCGGCACTGCCCTGCAGAGCCGGTGGTGCCACCTGCTCCTCCTCCTCCCCAGCTCCGGGTCCTGTGTGCCAGGAGTGCACTGCTGGAGAGCTCCTGCTTCCCCTCCGTCCCCAGCCGGCAGCTCCTGGTCTAGCGGAGCATTTGGTACACGTTCAAGGCTCAGGAGAAGTAGGAGTAGAACTGCCATCCAGCTCCAAAGGCTGGAGAGGAAAAGTCCCCGTGCTGCACACATGCTGCTTTGTGTCCAGACCGTGACATCTTCCTAACACTCTCCCTGTCTCCCCCAGATCTTTCCTCTGTTCCGAGCTCTGGGTGCAAACGGCCTCCTCATTGAGTATGAAGACATGTTTCCCTATGAGGGCCACCTGAGGCTGCTGAGAGCCGCGCACGCATACAGGTACGGTTATCACCGGCAGCCAGCAGAGCAATCCGAGGGCAAAGGGAGGGCTCCAGGCGGGAAGGTGCAATCTAGAGATGTAGATGGGAGGGTCAGCGATCTGACTGGGGTGTGTATGTCCCTTCACTATCTTCCAAAATACGTGTCTTCAATTACAAAAATTGATTGTGAGCCGGGCATGGTGGCGCACACCTGTGAGCCCAGTATTCCGGGAGACTGAGGCAGGAGAATCACAAGTTCCAGCCCAGCCTGCACCACTTAGTGAGATCCTGTCTCAAAAAATAAAAGTCCCAGGATGTAGCCCAGTGCAAAAGCCCAATATCACAAAAAATTAATTAATTAACTAATTAAAGTGATTAATTAATTATAAAGTAAAACATTATAAAAAAAAACACATTCACAGGAGAGAACTTGGAAACATTTAGAAAAGAAAAGCAGCCTCCATCAACCCCACCAGGAGGGCGCAGTTGGCAATTCAGCCTCTCAGTTTCGCTCAGTGTGGGTCTGCAGCAAGCTCACCCCGCCCTGTGCTGGGCTCCGGTCAGGCCACAGCCAGACCTGGAGTCGGAAGTGCAGGCTGAGGGGAGAGGTGAACTAGGGGGCCCGGGAAGGCATGTGCGGCTCCCACAGGCCAACTGCAGATGCCCGGAGGAAGCGAAGGGGGGAGCTGGCAGATCCCCAAAGAAGTAAAAGTGGCCAATAAGTGATGCTCTCACTAGAACAACTATGCAGTGCCATTTGAGCCACTGATTGGTGAAGCTTTTGCCTAAATTATGTTGCTGTGTGACAGTGAGCGTGAGGAAAGGCAGCCCTGCTGGTGGCGGGACGTCGGGACAGCCTGGCCCCTGTGGGTGCCCGAGCTCTCCAGCCCGTGCAGCCTCTCACCACAGTGGGCAGGCCGAGTGGCAGGGGCAGCAGAGTGAGCCCGTGGGGTGCATACAGTGGGGTGCTTACTGCGGTATCTGTACTCTGTGTGCTCCTCTGTGATTTTTCTAACAGCGAACATACTTTGTCTTTCAAAGGGAAAAAAGTTCCTTTGAAGCTGGAAATAGGTACCGAGTAAAAACAACTTCCTATGACTAATAAATGTATAGAGCTCGCTAAGCGATGGTTCACACACATGCAGAACCTAGAAATAGTTTTGTTTCTTAGTGAAGTTCATAAATGGCCGCTTGCAGTGGAGCTTGTGAAGCATGGGAAGGCGACGTGTGCAGGGGCCTTCCCAGGACTGACCCCTGTGCTGCACGGCTGGCCTGAGGGGGACGTGCTCGGGTTGAGGGCTGTGTGAAAGCAGCCAAGAGGTGACTTTGTCCCCCAGGCCGGTCACCAACCCCTGCTCTGCAGCTCATGCTGCTTTGTAGGCCAGGTCTGTGTAAAACTCAAGACAACCTAGAGACCGGCTCAGGTCCTAGCGAGCTACCTTCCCTGCGGCCTGGAGCCTGCGGAGCTCTGCAGCGTGAGGGACTGTCCCTTGTCCAGGAGGCCCCAGGCCTGACAAGCAAGGACCGGGGAGAGTGGGAGGATCAAGCTAACTGGCTGGCATGTGGTCTTTGTCTCCCCAGCCCCTCCGAAGTCTCGGAAATCCTGCGTCTGGCCAGACTCAGTGAGCTGGAGGTCGTTCCCTTGGTGCAGACATTTGGACACATGGAGGTGAGGGATGTGGATGTGGGTCCAGGGGCCAGGCTTGTTCCCAGGCGCAGAGCTCGGCTCTGCACCGAGAGGCCGCCACTCTTGGAAGTGCTGCTCCCACTCCCCCAGGCAGCCAAAGAGCACACATTCCAGGTCCAGCAGCCTGTGGGGAAGGGAGAGAAGCCTTCCATTTTCTGTTTGAAAAAAAAATTCGAGAATATTTTGCATGACTCGGGAGGCTGAGGCAGGGAGGTCATATCTTAGTCACTTTCTTATTGCCCGCAATCCCCAACAATACACCATATAATAATGCACAATACCCAACGCCTGCAATTTAAAGGAAGAGGTTTATTTTGGCTCATGTTTGCAGTCCATGGTCAGCTGGTCCAGGGCAGGAATGGCCTGGGAGAGAGACACAGCAAAGGAAAGCTCTTCAGGTCACAGCAGCCAGGAAGCAGAGAGAAGGAAGGGAGGTCCTGGAAAAGGAGCCAAACCCTCCCAGGCCACACCCCAGTGCCTCGCCTCTTCCAACCAGGACAACCTTCTAACAGCCAGTCCATGATCCAGTCACCTTCCCAAAGCCCTGCCTATGAGTGCATAAGGCTTTTGGGGGACATCCAGATACAAAGCATAACATGTTGCAAGTTCAGCGCCAGCCTGTGCTACATAGCATGACCCTGTCTCAAGTAAAAAAAAAATATATTGCCCACATCTGCCCCAAAGAATTGGGAAACAAACCCAATGCTGATTGAATGGCTCTTCAGGTGCACAAATTCCCCTGCTGAATACTGAACTCCCTCAAGTTTACCCGCAGCCCTTCTGCTTCCACCGGTCTACACACATGGGAGAAGGGTGCCTTTGCTCCAAGCCCCAGGCTGCGCCGGGCCTGCCCTCGGGCTCTCAGCCAGCCTTTCAGAATCCTCTCCCAAAATTTGGTCCACCCAGATTTTCAAGTAGGTTCTCCCTGCTACACTCTCCTGTATTCTGGGGCACTCTCTCTGGCTCCCAGCACCAGTGTCCTCTGTGCCGCCAAATCAGTGACAGGCATAGGTCCCCTGACCCAACGCTCCTCACCCTGTGGCATCACTGACCCCCTTCCCAGGCCCACAGCCCCCTGGTTTCAGGCTTCTGGCTGTACCCGCCAGTGCCCATCAAAGCCTGCCTTTTCTGGATGGCATTTAAGTCCGTCCCCTCTGGCAGTGAAGTTGCTGGCGTTCGCGGCTGGGGGACCTTGAGCCAGGGAGCAGGGAGCAGCCCTCACCAAGAGTGTTTCTGTGGCCGCTCACAGGTAACCATTTTTTAATTTGATGTCCACCCACTTCCAGAGCCCTGAAGTGGTAGTTTTCGTTTTTTGTACTTGTTTTGGGGAGGGTTTGCCAACCTCTTCATGCTGAAGTAGCCAAAAGAGTGTTCATCCCAAAATCCGAAAGTGTATAGAACCTCCCATCTTTCAGTTTGTCACACACCTAGTTAGAATGGGGAGGGGGAAGAAGGCTTTTGAGAGACTAGAAGGAAGCAGGTTTGGAAGCTGCTGCCTGCCGTGCTGCAAACTTCTGGGAGTCGAGAACCAGGCCGCCCCACGGCTTGGCACACCGAACAGAAACTGTCATGGCGGGTGGCAGGAGCCGGGAGCCCTTGCCAAGCCTAATGGGGCCGTGGGCTCAGGCACTGGGCACCTCCCTCTGCAGCTCACCAGCCCCCCCTGCCTCCCTGCAGTTCGTGCTGAAGCACTCAGCGTTCGCGCACCTCCGGGAAGTGGCGCTCTTCCCCAACACCCTCAACCCTCACGAGGCGGAGTCCCTGGCCCTGGTGAATGCCATGATCGACCAGGTCCTAGGGCTGCACAAAGGCGCCCGCTGGCTCCACATTGGGTGTGATGAGGTAGGGGCCTTCATTCCTAAAGTATGCAGCCCCTGTTTCTCAAGGTCACCTTCTCCCATGCCAAAGTTTCTTGTAGGAAAACCCTCCAAGGCCAAAGAATAGAGTCTTGCCAAGGAGATGGGGCCCCATCCCATCCGGCCCCTGGGAAGGATCATGGCCTGGCATAGGGGCAGGGGCCTGCAGAGCCAGAAACAGCTGTGCTGCCCCCTACAGGGACAGAGCCAGCCTGTCACAGGCACACCAGGCCCCAGGGTTTTGTTCCAATCAAAGAAGCGCAGTTTGGGGGGTGGGGGTGGGGTGCACTATTTTTAGACCCTAAAGCCCTCACTTGGAGAGGGGGTCCCTGGGCGGCCAGGCAGTGTCCTCAGCCTCCCCACCTTTCCGCCTCGCTGCTTGGCATCAGGTGCTCGGGCAGGACCTAGGGATGCTAAGCCAGGCCTCTGCAGGTCTATAGCCCACTGAAGCCTGAGCCAGGCCTGCATCTGCAACAGTCAGCCCAAGGTTCCCTTTAGGAAAAGAAATTTGTGTGTGTGTGTGTGTGTGTGTGTGTGTGTGTGTGCGCGTGCGTGCGCACCCATGCACTTAAGGTGTATGCTTCAGCAGTTCTCCGCTCATTTGGGGAACTGTGTGACCGTCATCACTGCCCCCCTGCAGGGCCCCCCTTCACCCCAGGAAGACCCAGCCCCAGCCCCTCCCAGCCCCTGCAGCCCCCAGCCCGCTCTGTGTCTGTCTGGCCCTGCCTGGTCTGGACATTTCACCTCCGTGAGTCACACAATGTGTGGCCTTCTGTTTCTGACTTCTTCGCTCAGTGAGTGTGTGCAGGACAAGGTCCATCCACGTTGACGCATGTCAGAAATATCCTCTGGTCAGGGTGGGATGCGAGTCTGTCCACGCCTCAGAGCTGAGAGTCAGAGATCTGAGCCCCCGCTTAGCCTCCTCTCCGCACTCAGCCACCCCGAGACTCAGGACACAGCATGGGGACTACGCCAGCCGAGCCATCCACCTCTTCCTTCAGGTCTACTACCTGGGCGAAGGGGAGGCCTCTAAACGGTGGCTGCAGCAGGAGCAGAACAGCCAGGCGAAGCTGTGTCTGTCCCACATCCGGGCAGTGGCCAGCCACGTGCTGAGCCAGCACCCCAGCACAACGCCTCTGGTGTGGGATGACATGCTGCGGGACATTCCGCAGGACCAGCTTGCAGGTGGGCCACACAGGGCTCAGGTGGGGACTTCTACCGTGCGCCCGAGACCCTGACCTCAGGGTTCTGGGACTGAGCTTCCCAGTAGGCCTGCCCTTCATGCGTGCATGGGGAAGCCAGGTCTATGTCACTCCCTCAGTGGCCGTGGGTCTTGCAGAATGTGGGCTAGAGGGCAGAAAGGCACCATGGGAGCATCGGTGCTCCGGCAGCCTCACCTGTGTCCTTTTTTTTTTTTTTTTTTTTTCCCCTGAGACAGGGTCTCGCTATGTAGTACAGGCTGGCTTTGAACTCACTATGTAGCCCAGGCTGGCCTCAAACTCACAGCGATCCTCCTGTCTCAGCCTCCTGAGTGCTGGGATTACAGGCATGCACCACCACACCAGGCTTCGCCTGTGCTCTTTGTGGCCAGCCCTGACTCTGATTAGGGGGTATCCGGGGCCTCTGGAGCACCGGCAGATGCACTGGCTCCAGGATCCCAGTCACTTCCAAAGCGGGAGGATTTGAAAAGCATCCTCTGAGGCCATGCCATGTAGCACAGTACCTGGCCTGTGCCTGAAACTCAGCAGGCCTGACAAGATGGTTTATATTCCATCTTCATGCCAAAAGAGCGTGTCTGTGTCTGAGGGGCTTGCGGTGTGGCCTGGAGAGGGGGTCCGCATTCACATTCTTGCCCTGCCCTCAGCATCCGGGGTGCCGCAGCTGGTGGAGCCCGTGCTCTGGGACTACAGTGCCGACCTAGATGTCCACGCCAAGGGTCAGTACCAGGATGCCCAGGATGACCTGGTCATGGCCTGCGTGCCTACGTGGGCCGTTCCCCGCCCCCATGACCATGTGACCTAGGCTGTGCGGCCATCCGGTCAGCTCGGCTGACCAGTGTGTGATAACCGAAGGCACAGCTGGTGCCCTGCTTTGCCCTGCTCCACGGCAGACCCCACCCAGGATGGGGATGGGACCCCCCCCAGCGGAAAGCTTGACTCTTTCCAGTTCTGCAGGACATTTTCCTTATGAGCCAGTGAACTAGAGGCCACTGGTGGGAAGCCGAACTCTCCTCCAGTAGACATTAGTCCAGGGCCGTGACCACGCCCATCGTTGGGCCAGGACAGTGCGTGACGTGGGCATTCATGTCCTGGGCCCTCACGCAGTCTATCTCCACAGAGCCACTCACCCGCCTGCTTTCCACCCAGTCCTCCTGATGGAAAAGTACCGGGAGTGTGGCTTTCCGCGGCTGTGGGCAGCCAGCGCCTTCAAGGGGGCCACGGGGGCCAACCAGGCCCTGCCCCCGGTTCAGCACCACCTTGAGAACCATGCGCAGTGGCTACAGGTGGCGGGCAGTGGGCCGGCAGACGCACTGCAGGGCATCATCCTGACCGGCTGGCAGAGGTGGGTTTGTGGAAGGCTGGTCTTGGGGCTGGGGGGCAGCTCCCTAGCCTGGCCACAGCCTGCCTGGTGTGGGCCTCAGGGTGTCCCGAGTAGGACCCAAGTTCTGTTGAGGGGTACCACCCGTGCTGCACACCAGAATGGCTGTGTCTCCTGGGGCACAGCAGGACACAGGATGGACATTGGTCTTCCACAATCCACCTCACTTGGAAAGTAGGGCAGCATATAAATCTCTGTCCTCGGCCCACCCTACCTCGGTCCTGACCTGTGTGTAGGATGGGCAGAGGCTGGGTTTGCAGTGAAGCAGTGGAGGCAGGACTGTGGCGGGGGACATCCCCAGAAGCCATCAGGAACTCCAGGATGTGACCACAGGGTGGGGTCGGCTGCCGGCACTGGGGTGCGTCCAGAAGCAGCAGCTGGCTCTGCAGAAGCTTCCAGGTGGCTCTCACTGTCTGCCACCATGAAGATTCCCTGAGCATCTACCCTGCGGGCCTGGGGTTTACTGGGTCTGGACGACACCAGTACTGCCCCCCATAAACAGTGCTCTTCCGTGCATAGGACGGGCTGGAGCCCGAGAGAGTTTGACTTCAGCATCAGTACACCCGCCCTTCTGCCCGTCCCCACCTGCCACACCTGCAGCCACATCCACCTCCACCCAACTTGCAGCTGAGGCAGCTGAGCTTGGAGCACGTGGAGGTGCCTGGCCTGGCCTGGGGCATCTTCCTCGTGGAGCCTTGGGGAAAAGCCTAGGTGTTGGCACAGCAGCCACGAGGTGGAGGGAGGATGCTAGGGGAGGGACGCGTGGAGGGAAGGAAAATTGTTGTGGGCCACATATGAAACATACAATATAGTTAATAGGTGTAAGTGACAAAACTTCTTCTTTAACACTGTAACACAGGCATATACAACCTGTGGCCTGAGGTTGGACTCACTCATCTGCCACTGGGGCCCCAGGACAGGAGCAAGGACACCTTGCCTTAGGGCGCCTCTGTTGGGCTGGGTGGGCCAAGGGCAGCAGGGCTGAGTGCCCCTCTCTGGGCGCAGGTATGACCACTTCTCTGTGCTCTGCGAGCTGCTCCCCGTGGGCATCCCGTCCCTGGCCGCCTGTCTGCAGTTGCTCCTCCATGGTACGTGTGCCCACCGCCCAGCCCTGCCAGCTCCTCCTGAGCACAGATATCCCCTGACCACAGCCCAGCTGGCCCAGCCACCCACCCGCCATTGGCCCCAGCCCGCCTGTACCCAGGTCTTCAAGCCTAGGCAGGCTAGAGAGTCAGAAGTCAGACTCACTAAACCTGCAATGAAATCAATGCTTCATGGGTGTGGAAGAAGAGTCCGCCTTTGCTGTATAAATGTCCCTAGAGCCAGGAGGCAGCTTGTGCAGAACCAGGGACCCCATCACTGGAGGAGCCCCTTAGGCCCAGCATTCTTCCACCGGGTCACCCAAGGGAGCAGCTGGACCGGGTGTGGCAGAGCGGACAGGCAGGGGATGCTCCGAGCAGGGGTTGGTAGCAGGGCCTTGGTGAAGTCCACAGCGCACAATCAAACCATGCCACTGTAGGAATTTATGGTGTGAATCCACGCAGGCAGGAGGGTCTCGGGTCAGAGTGAAGATACAGCGCCTGCAAACATGGTTTAGCAAGGGCAGCCCTGCACAGGGAGCCAGGGAAGGATGTGCAGAGGATGAGTCTTAGCTTTTCCCAGTTGTTCACTCTGAACTATTGAGAATACACAGAAAGGCGAGGAGGCAACAGCACATACCCCACACACACCCCGAGTGCGCAGCTGCAGATGGGGCTGTGTGGGCATCTGTGTGTCTGGTTTTCAAAGGAGCCAGTGGTTGCTCCTGCCCACCACGGAACTAGGGGCCCTCCCACCTCCTGTCCTGCCACAGCCTCAGTGCTGACTTGGTGCTCTCCATCCCGGCGCCTGCAGCCCTGGCTTGTTCCAGGAGCTCTAGAATATCCCGCTGTGGAGTGAGCTGCAGGTGCAGACTCCACATGAGCCTGGCCATCTGCACAGGGAGCCCAGGGCTTGTTCAGGTGGTGGCCCTCCCAGCAACACCTTTGGTATTTCTGTTTTCTGATCTTTACAGTAAGGAAAAGCGGCAGGGCTTACCCCGAGGTCTCCCTGGGATCACAAGTACAGGGCTGGGCTTGGCTGGGGCTCCCATCATGCTCTGCCTGAGGGTCTAGGGGCCCAGACTGCGTGGCCTGCAGGAACAAGGGTTCCTGTCCTCTCCCTCCAACAGCTTCTGTCTGCAATTGGTTTCAGGAGGATTTTCTGAGGATGTGAAATTAAGAGTGGAGAACTTCCTCGGAGTTTCAAGCCCAGGAGTAACGGATGCCGTGAGGTAACACACCCTGCCCCATCAGTCCCGCCCCTGCCCTGCCCTGGGGACCACCAGTCTCAGCCTGGCTCTCTGGCAGCGAGGGGGCCAGCTCATTCCCTGGCAGCGATGTTCATGCCCTCGTCACACAAGTCGGCCTCCACCTGTGCAGCTCCGTGGATGCACTGCTGGGGAGAAACAGGTGAGCGGCCCCCGCGCCCTGCCAGTCTGCTGCTTCACAAAGGCTTGCTAGGGAGAAGCATTCTTTTGTCTTTTGGTTTTTGCTTGTTTAAGAGTGTCTTGCCGTGTAGCCCAGGCTGGCCTCCAACTTGCAGTGCTCCTCCCCCAGTTTTCTGAGTGAGAAGTACAATTTTTTAAAATTCCTACTAAGCCAAGCATGGTAATCCCAGCACAGGAAGCTAAAGCAGGAGGATCATGAGTTCAAGGCCATTCTGGTGACCCAGTGAGTTCAAGGAGAGCCAGGACTACATAGTGAAACCCCATCTCAAAAAAAAAAAAAAAAAAATACTGAATTCTTAAGTTTTCACAGGGGTGTCACTGTGAAGTACCTTGTTCTTAGCTGCTGTTGGCTAGCGTGCTCACCTGTCTGCTTTGCCCCAGGTATGTGACCGGCTGGTTCAGCCCCTACCATCGCAGGCGGAAGCTCATCCACCCCGTCATGCTCCAGCACATCCAGCCCGAGGCACTCAGGTGAGCACCCTCAGGGATTCAGCTAAGACGCACTTTCCGGGGTTGCAGCCTCTGATGGATCTGATGCGTTCCCCGACACCGCCCTTGACATCACTGAGAAGCTCAGTGGTTCCTAGCCCAAGAGGAGAACATCCCCCACATGCTCAGGCAGGCCTGGGGCCCACCTTGGAATCAGCCCACTTGGGGTCCACCTGGCCCTGCTGTACCCAAGGGACCCTGGCCAAGAGCCCTTGCTTCCTTGTGGCTGGGGCCCCATGCTGTCTTCCCCTCCCCTCCTGGTTCAAGGCTATAAGCTGAGCCTAACAGTGTGTCCTCCATGATAGCAAGATGCTGTCCACTGTATGACGGTTCACATGTCACCAAGAAAGCTGCCAGCCAAGTGTAAAATGCATTCTGGTCAGATGCTAAAATGTGCCCAGTTCACTCACCTTTTGAGTCCCACTGGGTAGACTGAGGCATGGAACAGTGCTGACCTGTGGGGCTGAGGACAGGAGTGTCACAGGATCCTCGGTAAGCACAGCCGTTCACAGCCCTGTCACCCTCAGCCTCCTGGGCAGGTGGGGCGCACTGGTACAGCAGCTGGAGGTGGCACTGCAGTGCATCTTCTACCCTGACGCCGTGGAGGAGTGGCTGGAGCAGAACGTGCACCCCAGCATGCAGCGGCTGCAGGGCCTGCTGCAGGACCTCACCGAGGCAGCCGTGCCCCCGCCCCTGCCCGCCAGCCCTGGTGGAGACGCGGTTCAGGACCCCTGAGGGACTCCTGCCATGGGCTGAGGGCTGTGCTGTTGGCCCAAGTGGCATACGCTGAGGCAAGCTTTACATCGTCTGCATCCAACGTGTCCCTCCCACTGCACTTGGACAGTACCCTGGGGCCTCACAGTGCAGGCAGAACTTTTGAGCAAAGTGGGCAACACTGAAGGAAAAGGCACATGGGACATGTTTGTGATGTGCATGTAGAACTTTATTAATTCATCTGAAATAAAAATACTACAGGCTGCAAGTCCCACTAACAAAAACCTGAATCAGGTTTTTTGCCAGCTCCCTGGTTTGCAGTTGGCCTCTCCCTCACCCAGGAATGAGCCCCAGCCCCAAGAGCCCTGCAGGGGGAGCCAAGACAGCAGCCAGGGAATGGGCTTAGAGCAGCTGCCGCTCCCTCAGCGGAGGCATCTTCAGAGTGCACAGAGGCTGGACGTGGTGGCACACACCTGTGATCCTAGTTATCCAGGAGGCTGAGGCAGGAAGATCAGTTCAAGGCCAGGCTGGGCAACTTAGCAAGACTATCTCAAAATAAAACTGAAAACATGGCTGGGGATGTGCCTCAAAGGTAAAGCAAGCCTGCCTAGCATTTAGAGACCCTTGGTTCAACCCCCAGTATCATCAAGAAAATGAGCCCACAGGCTGATGAGCCAGACACCACTTGCTCTATTATACATGTTTCTTTTAAGGAAAGAAAAACATCCCAGATTTAGCCATTTAACAGCCAGTGCTGGGCTGTACAGTTAAAGTACCACATTTCCCAACTCAGGGCTAAGGGGCATCTATTTCTGAGCAGGAGCATCTGGCCTGCTCTCGCCAAGGTGCCAGCTTGACCGTCCTGCCTAGCCCAGGGCCAGTGGCCTCAAAGCAGCCTCAGACCTGTGTCTGGGTGATGCTGTGGCTTCCCGGTTCTGCCTGGCTGTGCCTACGAGCACAGCCTCGTGGGTGCTGACCAGGGACCAGGAGTCCATGGCTCTCAGGCCCGGGCCCAGGCTGGCTCCCAGCTTCTCTGATGGCTGGCTGCAGCCAGGAGCGGGGCTATGCCTTCAGGTTCCAGGGCTCAGGACTGGAGCAGGGTCTCTGCAGAAGAGCTCCCGGTCTTCAGACGCCGTAAGATGCACGAAGAGGTGACCTCTCTTCTCTGCCCAGGCCAGGGTGGGAGGTCAGTGGTCCTCCTGTGGCCAGCAACCATGCCACAGTCTGGTGGGCTAAGACAAGCATCTGGGCAGGTGGCTGGTATGTTCACTTCCCTGGGGTCAGCAAGGGAGGGGGTCATTGCGGAGAGGCAGCCTCTGAATGCTGCAGCCCCCACAGCCCATGGTACCCAGCTATCTTGCCCAGGGTTAGGTCCACCCTGACCACTGAGGACATCCAACCAGGAAGGGTAGGACACGCCAAGATTTCTGAGCACAACGTGTTGGCATCAGTATCCAGAGGGGCCTGGCCCTCCCCACAGGCACGCAGGCATCATATTATGAACGGAACTCAATGCCAGAAGGCCAGGACTGGCAAAGCCTCTGGCTGTGGGCGGGGCAGGTGCTGAGCCCATGCTGGAGAAAGTCTGGGCATCCTTTTGTTTCACAGGCCATGGGCTCAGCCAGGCCATGCTGTCCATTACCCCCACGTTCCACTCTGCCCAGGCCAGGGCCGCTGTCCAGTTCTGGGAGGGGTGGTGACTTCTGAGCCCCCTAGATGAAGTGTGTGCCTCCTGCATCCTGAAGTGCCCCCTGGGCTGTGAGCATGGCTCTGGGCAGAATGGAGCCAGAAGTGTGAACAGGCAGAGGCAGGGGGTCCGTCCTCGCTGCCCCGGGAGCCACAGCAGGCGCCCGAGACCTGCCAGGAGCCTTGCAAGTGGCTGCTCAGCTAAGGTGCTGCTGGAAGCCCGGGCCACCATGTGGATGGGCTCACCATGACCATGCTGGGCCTGTCAGCTCTGGCTGCCGGGAAGATCGGCCTCACTGTCACTGCTCTGAGACCGTTCCGAGGGACTCTCCAGACGGTGCAGCTCCAGGAAGCTGGTGATGAGCTTGGCAATGGCCTCCACGTCACTGGGACCAAGAGGAAGAGCGGGTTACCTGGCACAGGGCAGGGCCACGCAGCAGCCAGCAAGACCTTACTCCTCCCTCATCCCTGACCACCTGACTGCAGCCGCGGGGCTTCCAAACTGGGCCCAGCATCTTGTCCTGGCATCGCTTCGCCCAGCCCCAGCCCCACTGTCCAACACTCCCTCTGTGGGCAGCATGGCAGAGCTGCCTCTAGCATGCACATCCTTCCCGCAGGTCCCTCTGTTTCTCCCCAGTGCCCCTGATAAGGGGCAGTCCATAACGAGGGTCAGGTCAAGGTCCCGCACTGCCCGAGTGGGGCCCCCTTACCTGCGATGCCCCATGACTGCACTCTGGGTGAGAGGGTGGGAGAAGCCTGTCGAGAACCGCAGCACCACCATATATCCCTTCCCAAAATACCGGACCTTCTCCTCCTCCACATTCACGTCCCGGATGTCACTGAGCAGGACCACTACTGCAGGGGTGTGCAGGTCAGAGGCCGTGACTCGCTGCCCACCCACCCCACCTGCCAGCAGTGGCCGGCCTGCCTGGCTCCGTGACCCTCCCCACCACCCACCCTCCCACCAGGCTGAGCCTCTGCAGAAACCTGCCTGCGCCCCACCCTGCAGGCCAGGGCACCTTGGGGGGACCCCACCACTGAGCATATCACCTTGGACCCAAGCCATGTCCCACCTCTCCCAGTTGCAGTGTCCCGACCTCCACATCTCACCTTCGTCGTGGCCTGCTCTAAGAAGGGTCAGCAGTTTCCTGTAGAGGCTGAATGTTTTCAAAATAACCTTCCCAGTGCTCTTGTTGAAGATGGCTTCCTGGAAACCGACATGCACTACCACACACAGACCTCCAGGGAGGGCCGTCGTCCCCACCCACACCAGAGAGGACAACCCGAGGGGCTCTCCCAGTCAGTACAAGCCCCAGAGCCCCCAGAGCTGCCCCCCAGAGCTCCCAGAGCTGCCCACCAGAACCAAGTGTCTGCCATTTGACCCCAGGACTCCTGCCAGGCATCAGGGCAAGACAGAGTGGTAGGCAGAGCAAGTGGCCTCTCCTCTTCGCATCAGAAGGACAGTATGGCAGTGAGGCCACAAGAAGGAGGCAGAGGTTGGAAGTTGGGAGCACAGGTCAGGTAGCTTCAAGGACTCCCAAGGGCAATGCAGGCAGGGAGAAGGGGCTGGCAGCAGGAGAGTGCATTCGCCCCCTCTGTTCCCCAGCAACCCCCAGAGTAGAGAACTTTGGTGAGAATAGTCTCAGGAACATCTGGGAGATTCCTGGGCCCAGGAATGGCCACAGGCAATGTTTAGGAGCTGAGTCCAGCTATGTGGACACCTCTACGCTAGAACAAACACTCCAGGACAGGAACAGGGCTCAGCCTGCACTGCCTTACCTCCCAGTCCTCCAGATTCTGCACAGCCACGAACAGGCAGCCTGTGACGTAGAAGAGCTTCCAGCCCAGACTATCTGCAGGAGACACAGGATGCTGACCCATGAGGGAAGAGGTAAAGGCAACATGCCACAGGAGCCCAGCACAGCCTTTCCGCAGATGCTGGGCACAAGGCGCCAGGAGCAGCAGCCAGGGGCCAGACTGACTCTGCCCCTGCGAGTCCAGCTCCGGGGCAGAGGGGGACGCGGAAAGCTGTGCGCCTGGCTCCTCCCTGCAGCAGGATCTTAGGCAATCACTAGAGCCTCTTTCAGAGACGATTTTATGACATGGGAAACTGCCTGAGATCTGGAAGTGCAGGCCGGTGGGCAGCACACCACTACAGGGTGGGCACTGGCCACCCCAGAGGCCACGCCACAACCACTCACAAATGAGTTCTTCCAAATAGGTGAGGAAACTGAGGAGAGACGTGTCCTTTACCTCCACTGTAGTAGGCAGCAGCCAACCCGGTCGACAGGATGCCTGTGGGGAGACAGGAAGTGCCTTGCTACCAAGCACCCAGGAGTCCTACCCTCTCCCGGCGCTGCGGCGGGGGCAGGCGGGTGCTCCCCACTGCAGGAAAGCTGTGTTCTGGGGCACAGTGGGCAGAGACCCGCCATGCGGTGCAGGGAAAACAGCCAGGGCATTTGTACAAACCGCAGTGTACACGACTGGAGCGCCCCAGAAACCCACAGAGGAGCCAGAGACAGTTATCGCCCCCCCAGCACACAGCGGGGAATGAAGACGGCACAGAGGACCACACAGCACGGTGCGCAGGACGCCACAGAGCGTGCCCGAGACGTGGCCGCTGCGGGCAGAGCCAGCACCTCGCAGTCAATGCACGTGCAGCTGTCCCCAAGGGCACGAGCCCTCCCAGCAACCAGCGATGGGGGATGGAGGCCAGGAAGTGAGGTGGACTCAAGGAGGGGACTGAGAGGAAGATGGGAACCAACCATCACCCACCACACGGACCAGAATATCAAAGCGAATTTTACATACTATGGTGACCTCGGGGGTGGAAAAAGGAGGAAGAAAAACACACAGAGCACATAGAGTGGTAAAGAAATAGAAATTTTTGGAAGCCCTTGTTAGAAGAAAATCTAACAATATTAAAAAAAAAAAAAAAGCAACAGGTATATTTTGGGGTAGAACAAAAGAGGAAATAGTTCGGTTTGTTTTCATTCTTCTAAGACTTTCCTTCTGGGGAACATTTGGAAAGTCTTACCAACTAGGAGGGACCACGACCGGATGCCCGGAGCCCTCTTCAGATGGAGACAGGAGCTGGTGCGGGTCTCCACCTGCATGTACATCCTGGAAACTGGCTGCGGACAGGGGTGAGAGGGTCAGACACACAGCTGGAGCCCTGGACCACTGCTCACAGGCGGGCCTCATCTGGCTTCCTTTCTGAGGCTTCCCCTGCTCAGTTATGCGGGCTGCCACGGGGGTCACACCGCCCACCCAGACCGCGTTGGCCTTATCCTCCCCTGCCTGCCCGTCCCACCTGGAAACCTTAGCCTTGCCAAAGCCACCAGTCCCCAGCAACCCTCAAGCTCCCGGCACCGTGATCCACCGGAACCCCTTTTCCCCCGTGGTGGCCTCGCGTAAAAAAGGGAACTGAAAGCGCCATCATGGCTGAGCCCGCTGTCAGGCTCGCTCTCTGCTCTCCCAGGCGCGGGCGCTGTACACCACCCCAAGCCGGGCCCAAACCTGAGGGGCGGCCACGGGGGCGCCAGGCCCGCAGGCTGACTCCCGGACACCGCGCACGGATGGCTCCAGGGACACCCAACACTAAGTGGAGATTCAAAACCTCAGGAATGCATCCGAGAGCCACGACTGTGTCCCTCCGCTGACAGCTGAAGGCTCCAGGAACGCCCCGGCCTCGCACACAGCACTGCACCCATGCACCCGTGCACACACACACACGCACACACACCCGCTGGCCGGGTCTGCTCAGCCCTCTGTGGCCCAGCGTGCCGGGACGACAGCCCGTGGAGGCCGCCACCTGCGCAGGTGGACGAGTACCGGCTCGGGGCCGGACGTCCCCCCGGATGTCCGCACCGGCACCGCGGCCCCCGGACCAGGTCTGCGAGGGGGCGGGGCGGGGGCGGCCGCGCGAGCTTCCGGGTTTGGGGACTGAGCCGCACGGACTCCCGGGATTGGGGCGGAACCGCGAAGACTCCTGGGGGCGGGGCCGCAATGACTTCTGGGGTGGAGGCGGGCGGCCGGAAGTAAGGGCGGGCAGCACGGGCGTAGGGCTGGGAGCGAGGGCTCCGGATTCCCGGACTGCGCATTCCCGGGCCGAGCGATTCGCACCCCGGACGCGCCCCCAAGCGCGGCGCGGGGACTCCTCCCTCGTGGTGTGGAGGAAGTAACGCGCCGGGCCGCAGGGCGGTGCCTCTGTGAGCAGGGAAGGTTAGGGTAAACCGGGAAGAGCTGCCTCCAAGAGCGTGGAGGATGCGGTCTGCAACGTGGCTTCCAGCGGTGTTCGCAAGTGCTGCTTGCTGGAGATGTTACCTCTGTTTTACCAGTTCTTTTCGCTCTATTAGTGTGTGTTTCATAATTTAATTGGATATTAGCAAGACAGTGCATAATGTTATCCTTTTTAAAATATACATGTGGGCCGGTGAGACGGCTCAGCGGCTTAAGCGCCTGCCTTGCAAGCGCGAAGGCCCGAGTTCGACTCCCGGAACCCACATACGAAAAAGGGGCCGGTGATATCGCTCAGCGGCACGGGTGCCTGTTGGCGCGTGAGGTCCTGAGGTCGTCCCCCCGGTACCCACAAAAAAAAAATAAATAAATAAATAAATAAATAAATAAAATATACATGTGTTGGGCGTGGTTGTGCACGCTTGTAATCCCACCTACTCAGGAGGCTGAGGCAGGAGGATAGCAAATTCCAGGCAGCCTGGGCAATTTACCAAGACTCTGTCTCAAAATTAAAAACAAACCAAAAAAAAAGTGTAAAGCACTGGCTATATGTAGCTTGGTAATAGAGTGCTTGTCTTGCGTGGGTTCAATCCCAGTACCATAAAAAATACATATACACACGTATACATATGTTTATGTACATATATGCTGCAACGGCAAGCAGAAACAGTGAAAGGACACCCGAGATTTGGAGGCAGATTTATTTACATCGACAGGCACTGATGGGGATCATTCCCAGAATATCAGGCCCCAATGTCTGGTGAGCTAGGGATTTTATGTGATGCACAAGCAGGAAGTAAAAAGGCAAGACAGAACAGCTTGGCAGTTCTGATTAGCTAGCAGGGTGAGATCATCGGTTACATAGATTAATGATCAGTCAGGCATCCTGTATGTTCGGTTACACTTTTGTGGTTACAGGGGTCAAGAAAGTAATTACAAAACCATGAAGCAGTTATAGAGCCAAGCAGTTTCAAAAGAACAGTTTTAAAAAGAACAATTTGTCTTGTACAGTTTTTCCGTCAATACCAGCATGCATAACTACAAGTTTTACCTTTATAGGTGTATTATAAGGAAATTTAGAGGACTAGGGTGCACTTCCCTGGTGCACACAGGCTTTGTTCCATCTCTGATACCTAAAGAAAAACATTGGAGATGACTACAACTTTGCCTCTTTGAGATCTCTGTACTGTTTTGTCAGGAGCTTCGTACTATATTGTACAGCATGCACTTAGCAGGGAAATAAGATGTCAATAAAATACAATATCAGACATGAAATGAGCGCTTAGACTAGGCATCAACATTTTCACATCAGCTGTTTACTTGCTTACAAAACCTAAAAGAACATCAAAAATAACCTATGTGAACTACAGTGGAAACACAAAAGTCTCCCATGGAAATAGGCTTTGCTTCCATTGTCACACCCAAGGCAGTCTTCACACGACAACTCCACGTTCCATACACAAGTTTAGCTTACGTGTATAGTACATACATTTTGTTTTCCTGTACTTTTTTTTTTTTTTTTGGTACCAGGAATTGAACTCAGGACCTTGCGCTCCAAGCAGGCGCTTGTGCTGCCGAACTCTATCCCCAGCTCCTGTACTCTCTTATAGGGCACAGATGACATCTTTTTTGTTTTCCTGTTGTCGTAGTAGGTCTTTGTGACATTGCACCTGCCTGTTCACCCGTCAGCTCACCAGTGTGCTCCACAGTTTTTTTTGTGTAGTTCCCTGGGCAGAAACATTTAGTTTTTCCTCTGCTGTAAAAGATCTCTTATGAGCTCCAGTCCCAATCCTCTTCTCCGTGATATTTTGTGTCAAGGGCCATTCTATGAGATTTTGGGGGAAAAAATCATTTCATTATTAAATTGTGATTAGGGCTTGTCTGAGGCCTAGTATCTTGTGATGCGAGTCGGCTATGGTATGGAGAAACAACTCCGTGTGCCTCTGGTCACAGTTGAGGCCTCAACAGTCCCATGATGCTGTGATGTTCCAGGGCAAGATTACATCAGCTGAAGACATCCTGGTTCCTTGAGAACTGAGTAGTAATTAAAAAAAATTTTCACCTGGAGGAAGGGACAAACTTACTAACCTGCCATCTTTCCCCAGCATCCTCATCAACATAAGGTCCTCATTAGTTTAAAATCACCACTGCCCTCTGAGCCATCAGATAATCCCCTCACCAGTTTTCTCAATGGAAATGTGATCAATAAATGCCGAGGTTCTGGCTGCCCCATGGCCCTTTGTTCCCTGTGAACAACTGGCCATCCCAGACTCTCGTTGCACTGCTACTTGTTTCTCCCTCTTGCTTTTTGCCATGTGCTGTAACACCCTGCAGGAAATTAGGGACTCACTGCAGGGGTCCTGATAATTTTGCACTTCTTACTTGCTTTGTAAACTATCAAACTATGCCACACATGTTTAGGAGCGAATAAAACACAAACATTGGCCAATGCTTTGTGTTTCAAGTGACATCATTGTTGCCACATAACTCATCAGCATCTGCTCCATGTTCACTTTTGTTGTTGAAAGTTTCCATCTCAGGCTTCCATTTTGTCGAGGTTTCCCTATCAATATTTCCACCATGGTGAAATGTTGACATCAGCAGTACCAGTTTGCTTTTCTTTGCCATATATGAGGCTGTAATGAGGCCACAGTCACCCCAGCCTGTTTTGAGAACAAGGTCTCACTAAATTTCTAAATTGCCCAGGCTGGGTTTGGATATGAGATCCTTCTGCCTCAGCCTTCCAGACTGCTGGAATCACAGGTGTGTGCCACCATGCCCAGCTACATGGCCTGGAAGGACAACAGACTGTCACTATTCCCTTCCTCTAAGTCCCAATAGCGAAGGTCAAAGCCCCTGGGAGTGTCATATCCAAATGAGTCCATCAGAGGGCACTGGTCCCTTTTGGTCGCCAAATTCTATGGTGTCAATCTGGCGGACAATCTGAATTCATTCGCCAGCCTGCCATCAAGCATGAGAAAAACACTAAAAATAGGAAAATGAGTTTTTTCACACTTTGGCCAGGTTGGGTGGGCAGCCAGTCCACCCCTGGTGCGCACTGGGTTCTTCCACTGCCAGGGGGTGAAACCAACCCACAGCCATGCATGCACAGATGGACCAGCCTGGCCTGCCCGCTGGCCCAGGAAAGGGAATGCCAGGTTCTACTGACACTTCCTCAAATCTCAGTGCAAGGAAGGGGGACAAGCAGCTTGCCTTTAAAACTCCCTGTCGGGACTTGATGGCACAGGCCTACAATCCCAGCCCTGAGGCCAAATGATCACTTCGATCTCGAGGCCAGCCTGAGTTATATACTGAGTTCAAGGCCAATCTGAACTACATAGTGCCAGCCTGTCTCCAAAAACCAAAAAAAAAAAAAAACTTCCTAGTTTTTAAAGTTCCATTTCAGCTTCACATTTTCACATCTCCATTACAGCCCTTCACATAAGTAAGTCCTGCTTTGCTGGAATTAATTTCTTTTTTTTTTTTTTTTTTTGGTACCGGGAGTAGAACTCGGGACCTTACGCTTGCCAGGTAGACGCTTGTGCCGCTGAGCTATATCCCACGCCAGAATCAATTTCTTGGGAGGAACAATAATTGTTCTTCTGCCAGATGGACCAGTCTGAGACTCTGGTAGTTCTTTAGTTCATTCATACTTTGCGAAAGCATTTACTGAATGCTAGGCAAGATGCTGGCCAAGGGCTGAGAATAGTGAAATGAAACTCAGCCTGCCTAAGTAAATCACAGTACAACACAAATTACGCAGCCTTTGGAAATACTTTGATTAGCTCATTGACCGGCTTCTACAAAAGAAACTGCATATTACCCTAAAAGAACTGAAGCCAGGTATAGTGGCGCACGCCTGTAATCCCAGCACGCGGGAGGCTGAGGCAGGAGGATTGCTGCAAGTTCGAGGCCAGCCTTGTTGGCCACAAAGTGAGTTCAAGGCCAGCCTCAACTGCAGTGAAACCTTGTCTCAAAAAAGGCAAGGAAAAAAAAAAAAAAAAAAAAAAAAGAATTGAAACTTTCAGCCGGAGGTGGTGGTGCACCCCTGTAATCCCAGCCTCTGGGAGACTGAGACAGGAGAATTGCAAACTCAACCCCAGCCTGGGCAATTTAGCGATTTAGCAAGACCCGGTCTCAAAATTTAAAAATAACTGGGGACATAACGTAGGACAGAGGCCCTGGGTTCAATTCCCAGTACTAAAAAAAAAAAAGAGAGAAAAAACAGGGAAACATACTAACCAGACTAGTTTGAGTGGATTTGTTGTTTACCAAAATCAGCCACTCCTAGTGAGGGGTTAAATCAATAATGAAGCGAGGTGTGGTGGTGCATGCCTATAATCCCAGCACCGGGAGGCTTGAGCAGAAGGATCGCCACGAGTTCAAGACCAGCCTGGGATACACAGCAAGATCCTGTCTCAAAAAAACCAAAAATAAATAAATAAACGTTTTTCTAAAAAGCGTTCTTCCAAACACCAGAACTCGGTAACCACCTGCAGCTGAGCGGAAGCTCGCCCGCGCCTGCGCACTGCCGCTACGCCGAGCCTACGTGACAAGCCGTGGGTTAGCCATGGAGTCTGGCGAGGGCGGCGCCAGCTCCGCCCACGAAGAGCAGCAGAGGAGGCGAGCGTCAGACGCGGAGCTGACAGAGCGGCTAGGGACGCGACCTCTGAGCCGAAAAGCCCCGGAACTGTCCCGACTCGTCCTCCTCCGACCGCCCACTCCCTCGCCCTTCCGCACTCCCCATTACGGAACACACAGTCAGACCCCCGAGAAGCGGAAACCGACGGAGCGAGTTCTGACAGGGCTTCTAAGATTCGCCCCGCGTGCTCTGAGTGGCTCAGGGTCCGGGCCCGCCCCCCTGTGGGGCTCTCATTGGCCTAAACAGAAGCGTAAGGGTGGGGCCGCAGCGGCCTCAGCGAGTTTCTTATTGGCCTAAGGGTGTGGCTCTTCCTATCTACGCACTCTCATTGGCTGAGCTCGGCCTTTGGGGTGGGGCCGCCCCGAGCGAAGACAACAAAGGGCGGTGGGTGACGGGCTGCGGGCCACTGGCAGCTGTGTGCGCGTCTCCTGGTGTTCTTCTCAGCTGAGGCGTTCTTGCCTCCCTCCCGCCGTGCTCCAGATGAAGTGTGAGCACTGCACACGGAAGGTGGGCCGCGGCGAGCGGGGGCGGGGCAGGGGCAGGGGCTGGGGCCGAGGGCGGGGAGCGAGCGGCGGCGCTGCCGGCGGGGCAGGCGCGGGGGCGAGCGCTGCGTCCGCTGCGGGCCGCGCTGATGCCTCTCGTGCAGCTGTGCCCGCGCCCTCCTGCGCGCGCTTGGCCCGGCGGGGGCCGGGGGTGCAGGGGTGGCTCCCACCCTCAGGGCTTTACACGTCCGTAGTGACGACGAGAACTGTTCCAAAATGGAGAGGGAAACAGAGACCCTCGGGTCCCGCACCACCTGGCCCGCCGCACTTCCACGCTGTGACGGAGAAGGTGGATCACAGCGTGAATACTGCTGTGTAACTTTGTGGGTGTAGGGTACAGGGGATTGAACCCGGGGCCTTTGCACTGAACTACATCCCCAGACCTTTTTTATTTTATGACAGTGTCTCACTAAGCTTCTTAGTGGTCCTGACTGGGCTGGAGTTTGCGATCCCCCTGCCTCAGCCTCCCAGAGTGCTGGGATTACAAACGTGCACCGTCGCACCTGGCTATAACTTGCACTTCTTTTTTTTTCACTTAACACTATATCAGAGAATTGCATATTGTTCTAGTTGATGCTTTGTAATAACTGCATCGTATGCTAGATGTCCTTGTGTCTGAGGAAGTCGCACGTTAGCCTGGTGGGGGAAGGTCACACCACTTCTAGTTCTTCCGTACTGCTAACCGTGTGGGTGGAGGGATGAGCGTGTGCATATAGCTGTTTTTATTTCTGTAAAAAAAGATTTCTGAACGTGAGCTTAATGCATATACAATGTGTGTGTTTGTAAACAAGAAGAATTAGGTTAAAAGCTGTTCTTTAACAATGTTTTCTTGCCTTTTTAAGGAATGTAGTAAAAAGACAAAAACAGACGACGAAGAGAATGTGTCAATTGATGTGCCCAGTCTGGTCCAGGAGAATGGTGAGGCAAGTAATTGTTCAGTTTTATGTCACTCTAAAGTAAGAGGCTGCTGCTGTTTTTCTCCTGTTTGGAGGCGCACGTCACAATGCACGGCACTGCTGGAAGAAAGACTTAAGTACAGCCCGATGTGGTGGCACACACCTGTAATTCCAGCTCTCAGGGAGGCTGAGGCAGGAGGATCACTGAATTCAAAGCCACCCTGGGCTACCTAGTGAGTTCACGGCTGGCCTGAACTACATAGCAAGACCCTGTCTCAAAAAAAGAAAGACTTGGGGCCAGTGAGATGGCTCAGCGGCTTAAGCGCCTGCCCGGCAAGCACGAGGGCCCGAGTTCGACTCCCGGAACCCACATACGAAAAAGGGGCCGGTGATATCGCTCAGCGACACGGGCGCCTGCTGGCGCTCAAGGTCCTGAGGTCGACCCCCCAGTACCCACAAAAAAAAAAAAAGAAAGAAAGACTGAAGTATAATTGAAGGCACCAAAAGCCACATGTAGGACTGTCCACCAGTATCCCACAGCCTGTCTTCTCAACCACACTAAGCCAAAACTCCACTTTAGCAACAGAAAGTGGTGGTGTAATATTTAAACATCAAATCTGTTGTGTGTGGTGTATTTGTGTATATGGTGGGGACTGAATCCAGAGGTACTATACAACTGAGCTACATCCCACCCTTTTTTATTTAATTAACTTTTTTTTTGAGACAGGGTCTCACTGTGTAGTTCAGGCTGGCCTTGTACTCACTGTGCAGCCTAGGCTGGCCCTGAGCTCTCCCAAGTGCTGGGATTACAGGCGTGTGCCATGCCAGCTGAGTTCAGTAGTTCTAAGGTGCTGTTTAACCTGCAAGGCATCTGTCTGGTTACCCTGTGTGCCAGCGCTGTGGAGACTAAGGTTTAGGACCTACAAGGCAGGAGACAAGCATGCAGAGCTGGCCACCAGCAGCAGAGGGGGGGATGTGGAGCTGGGAGACAGGGCGAGGGCTCTGTAGCAGCCAGTCCTACGGGCCCTCCGATGCCTGACCCTGGTGGCATCACCTGAGACAGAAATGCAGCCCCTGAAGCTCTGTTCCTTGTCACTGGCATGGAGAGTTGGGTTACTGTCCTCCGGGGCCCTGGCAGGATAGGGCCTGTGCATGGCCCAAGCAAGCACCTTCAGCTCAGTGGCGGACACGGCTGAGAGGAGGGGAGTTGGGGAAGGGCTGGTGGAGGGGCCCAGAGAGTGCTGAGAAGTCCAGATGGCCTTGGGATGGGGCCGGAGCACCCCGGGCTTGGTCAGCGTGTGGGCCGAGGAGAGGCCCAGGTTGATGGCATGGGGAGCCATGGAGGGGCTCCTCGAGGAGGGGAAAGCCTCAAGTGTGTATTTGGGTATTTGGGACTGGTGACAAGAGCAGCAAGTGTGAGCTGCTGGGAGCAGGGTGAAGAAGCCACAAAGCCACGTAGGAGGCCTGGGGAGCCAGCCAGAGGTTTGGAGCAAGAGTGCATCAGCAGGGCAGGCCAGCTGCTGTGGGAATGGTGGGGGATAAGGGAAGAGCATTGCAGAGCCTACAGCATGCAAGAGACAGGAGGGGACAGGAGGGGGGCGGGGCCCGGCCCAGGACCTTTAGAACAGCTCTTGGGGAGCTCTTCCTGTGGAGGGTCACCCAGGGTCAGCCTGGATGGACCTGAGCACCAAGGGGGGTTGCAAGGGGAGACCAGGCAGACAAAGGTGGTGTTGTGGAGTTCCAGGAGGGGTCTGCTTTCGAGTGGAAAGGTGGTTCGTGTTTTTGCAGATCTCTTGGGACTGCTGAGGCCCAGAGTTGAGAACAGAGGCCAGTCAGGAAGGAGAGGAAAAGGGGTCAGGGTGGCTGAGGTTCTGTGGTGTCAGCATCCAGGTGAGAAGTTGCTCCATCAAGGCGGGCGAGGGGCAGGTGTAAGCACCTGCAGTTCGGTCCCGCATGGCTTGAGGACCTGTCGCACAGGCAGCTGGAGAGCCTGAAGCAGCAGGGAGCCGTGCACAACGTGCTGAGCCTGGAGGGAGAGCACTCAGTGAGCTGGGGTGCTAGGGGAACCCAGGGCATGCGGAGCCTGGGAGCCAGGCAGGAAAGCCAAGGCGAGGTCACAGGACTGGGGAGGAAGGTGCCCTGGAGGAGGTGGCTGGCACACAGGAATATCATCTACACATGGCAGTCAGGATCTGGTTCTCCCCTTGTCCTCTGCATGGTTCTCCGGTGTTCGCCCCCCCGCACCACCACAAGCTGCTCAGAGCGTACTGTTCCCCTGAGTGCCAGGCCTGGCCCCTGGCATCGTCTCTGTTTATTGAGAGGCGTTTAGCTGGTATCCTCCTTGAAGAGCACATGTTAACTCCAGGTGTCGATTTTTTCCACAGAAGGGAGAATTCCATAAATTAGCTGATGCCAAGATACTGTTGAGTGACTGCCTAGCATGTGACAGCTGTGTAACTGCAGAGGAAGGAACCCAGCTTTCTCAGCAGAACGCCAAGGACTTCTTCCGGGTCCTGAACCTTAATAAGGTATGGTGCCCCGGACACTCGCTGACAGTGGGCCTGGGGAGCCAGCCTGGAGGTGGGGGGTGGATGTCAGGGTGAGAGATGTCTCCTGGTACACACAAGCCTCTGCTGCGCCATCAGATGCACATTCAGCTTCTCCCTGTGTCATCGAAGTCCCCTGCTGTAGTACTCCTCCCCAGCCCCTCTCTCCATCCCTGCAGAGCCTCACTCCTTCACAGCCCAAGGGCTGAGGTGGCGACTGGCATACCCAGCGGTCTCCTTGGCTTGCAGGGAGGCGTCAGCCAGAGGAGGTCAGGTAGCAGACCTGGCACTCAGGGACAGCCGGAGCTGTGTTTTTAGAGATGAACCAGGGTCCATCTGAGAGCAGAGGGCCAGGCCGAGGTGCCTCAGAGAAGCGTGGTCCTCAGCCTCCCTCTGCCAGTGTGTCCCTGCTGGCCTTTGTCACAGAACTACCAGTGTCACTGGCTCTCGGTAAGACAAGCAAAAGGGAAAGAGCAGAAGTATGACGGCGCTGGAAGGCCTCAGTTTATGGCGCTGTCCTGGGGGTGGACACAGTCTCACAGGAGTGTCACCACCCAAAGGAGAGCCAAGCAGCCTTCCCTGTGTTTGTCACTCACCCTCTGGCATCTTCTTAGACAAGCCATTTACTATTTCTTGTGTTTCTAATGGAAACATTGTTTCCACTGTCACCATTAGCGGTGGTAGATGTGCCCTTCCCGGTGTGTGGCTGCCCACTGGCGGTGGTCTGGGTGTGCCCATCCCAGCTACGCACCCTCCCTTCAGGAAACAGCAGCACAGCTGCGTCGTACTGTGGAGTCTGCTATGATACTGCAGTTTATCTTGGTGCACTGTGTGGGACTTGATTCTGCAACATCAGTCGTCTTTTGAAAGGCCTTAAAAGTGTGCATATCACTTATACTCCACGTGACACAGGTAGACAGCTATATCCAGCTGTCCTGCCCACACTTGATATCAGATTCACAGTTTGAGCCAGGTGCAGTGGTGCCTGCTTGTAATCCTAGCATCCTGGGAGGCTGAGGCAAGAGGATCACAAGTTGAAACTCATCTGGGCAACTTAGCAAGTTTGTGAGACCCAGTCTCACAATAAAAAATTTAAAAAGGATAAAATAGCAGGTGTGGTGGTGCAGGCTGTAATCCCAGCACTCGGGAGGCAGAGGCAGGAAAATCAAAGCAAGTTTGAGGCCAGCCTGGACTACATAGCAACACCCTGTCTCAAAAAAAAAAAAAAAGTTTAAAAAGGATAAAATACAGCTCAGTGCAAAGGTCCTGGGGTCAATGCCAGTAGCTCCCGCCCCATAAAAATTCAGGGATACTCTTTGACTGAGCTACATCCCCAGCCCTATTTATTTACTTATTTACTCATTTACAGTACTGGGGATTGAACCCAGGGCCTTCACTTTGAGCTACATTCCCACCCCTTTTATTTATTTATTTATTTATTTATTTATTTATTTATTTATTTACTTTTTATGTGGGTACCGGGAGTCGACCTCAGGACCTCGCACTTGCCAGCAGGCACTTGTGCCACTGAGCAATATCACCGGCCCTTTTTTTCCTTTATGTGGGTTCCAGGAGTCGAACTCAGGACCTCTTGTTTGGTGGGCAGACGCTTATGCCGCTGAGCTATCTCACTGGCCCTAATTTTTTAAGATAGGGTCACACAAAGTTACCCAGGCTGGGCCCAAACTTACTTTTCTTAATTTATTTTGAGACAGGGCCTCGCTGTGTAGTTGCCTGGCCTTGAGTTCACTATGTAGGCCAGGCCAGCCTTAAATTTGTAGTGATCCTCCTGCCTCAGACTCCCAGAGTGTCAGCATTATAGGTATGCACCACCACACCCGGCCTAACTTCATCTTTAATTGTATTTTTTCTTCTCTTTTCTTAGGTTTGCTAGTATTTATCTATTGGTCTTTGCACAGAACATCTATTGGGTTCTGTTCTGAATCTTTCATCAAAATGTCTCTCACTCATGTAACCAGCATATATATATATATATATATATATATGTATACGTATACATATATATATATATGTGTATATGTATTTTTTCTTTTAGAAATGTGATACCTCAAAGCATAAAGTGCTGGTCGTGTCTGTATGTCCCCAGTCTTTGCCTTATTTTGCTGCTAAATTGAACCTCAGTGTCACTGACGCATCCAGACGGCTGTGTGGCTTCCTGAAGAGTCTAGGTGAGTGGTCCTTATGGCCCTGTGGGCAGATGGTGGGAGGGTGTGAAGCGCTCTTTCTCTGGAGCGCAGTCCACATGGGCAGGAGGGATGGCAAACCCGTAGGAGCATCTCCCGGATGCAGGGGACCCTGTCCTGAGATGCCTGCTCCCAGCCTTTAGGGGATGCAAGGGTGTCACTTACCCCTGCTTGCCCCCATGGGTGTTGGTTGCAAGCAAGGGCTGACCCCTCCCAAGTGAGGAAGGGCCACCTGCCAGCAGGCACTGAAAACAGAAACTCATGGCATGGGAGGCCCCCACACATGCCAGCAGCCTCCACATGCAACACGCACCCACATGCACACACACACAGAATGTGTTTATGTGCCAGTCACATCTGAAGTGTTCATGCCTGGTTTCCCAAAGAAGCTCGCTCAGCCGGACATGGTGGCACACGCCTGTAACCCTAGCACTTGGGGAGACTGAGGCAGGAGGATTGCCACAAGGTCAAGGGCAGCCTGAATGATAGTGAGACCCTGTCTCAAAAGAAAAAAAACCACGAAGCTCTCCTGAGAGCAGTGCAGGGAGGGAGGAGCTGTGTGCACTTCTGTGAAGAGCGAGTAAAAGCTGGTCAGTTAAGAGTGCAGGTACTATTCTGTAATGCTTGAGTTTGTTAATACATGAGAATGTTTACTTGTTGTCTTTAGAAAATAAATAAAAAAAAAAGAGTACAGGTACTCAGCTGGCAGCACTCTCGGAGGCTGAAGAAGATCGAGTTCTTGCCTAGACAACTTAGTGACATAATGAGATAGTTTTTTTGTCTCAAAATTTAAAAGTGGGGGGTGGTTGGGGGAAATAGCTCTGTGCAGAGGCCCTGGTTCATCTCCGGTACCACCGGAAAAAACAATACGGCAAGCTGGGTGTGACGGCACACCGGGGGGCTGAGATAGAAGATCATGAGTTCAAGGCCAGCCTGAGCTATACAGCAGAAACTGTCTCAAAAAAAACCAAAACATGGGGCTGGTGAGATGGCTCAGCGGCGTAAGCGCCTGCCTGGCAAGCGCGAGGGCCTGAGTTTGACTCCCGGAACCCACATATGAAAAAAAAGGGCCGGTGATATCGCTCAGCGGCACGGGCGCCTGCTGGCACATGAGGTCCTGAGGTCGACTCCCTGGTACCCACAAAAAAAAAAAAAAAAAAAAAAAAAAACCTGATCCCAGCTGTCCACAGTGGCATGATGCTGCCTAAAAGATGGACATGCTTCTGCACCTGTGCTCATGTGGGCCGGACTCGCTGCGCCAGCTGTCGCATCTGTCTGTGTGCAGTGGTGTCCGCAGAGTCCTGGGGTCACAGCTTGGCAGTCAGCAGATAGGTGCAGAAAAGGAGAACGTGAGTGATCGGCCAGTAAGACTTTGTACACAATTGAGGCTTTTTCTCCTGGTGATACTGACTAGGGATTAAACGTAGGGCCTTCATACTGAGCCACATTCTCAGCCTTTTTTTACTTTTTACTTTTTTAATTTTGAGCTGCCCAGGCTGGGTTGGAATTTGGGAATCTTTCTGCCTCAGCCTCCCAGAGTGCTGGGATTACAGGCAATCACCTCCACACCTGGCTCCATAATGGCTTTTTAAAAGTGTACAAGTGTTGGGGATTAATAATAAAATGATGCTTAGCATAGGCACCAGCAGAACAAGCTCTAAGTATGAGAAGCAACCTGTGGCACTGGGTGACAGCGTGGCTGGCTGCACCTCCACCCAAGGACATCACAGTCACGGCTGAAATGCTTCAGGGGCCTCAGGCTGGCCTAGCTGACCACAGACCAATGTCACTGGGTGCCATATTGTCTCACGGCAAAAGACGTTTTAAATATGTAATTGAAGCCAGGCATGGTGGTGCATGCCTGTAATCCCAGCACTTGGGAGGCTGAGGCAGGAGGATTGCCATGAGTTTGAGGACAGCCTGAATGCCATAGCTGGACCATGTCTCAAAAAAAAAAAGTAATTGAATATTATAGATACAATAAAAATGTTTCCAGTGAAACTAATTTCTTAAGACAATACTTTAAAATTTGTTTTTTTGTTAGGTTTTTGAAACAGGGTCTTGTGTAGTTCAGGCTAGCCTTAAACTCACTATGTACCCCAGGCTGGCCTCCCCCTCATAGACATCCTCCTGCCTCAGCCTCCTGAGTGCTGAGAAACAACAAAAAAGTAAGCCGGGTACAGTGGTGTATGTCTAAAGTCATAGCTAGTCTGGAGGCTGAGGCAAGAGGATCACAAGTTCAAGGCCAGCCTGGGTAACATAGCAAGACCCTGTGTCCAAATACATTTTTAAAAGGGTGTAGCTCAGTGGTAGAGTACACCTATGATCAATCCCCTGTACCACGAAAAGACAAGACATGTAGCCCAACGCAGTGACACATGCCTGTATTCCCCCCTTGAGAAAGCTGAAGCAGGAGGATCACAAGTTTGAGGCCAGCCTGGGCAATTTAGTGAGATTCTGTCTCAAAAAAGCCTGGGGTATAGCTCAGCAGTAGAGGCTTACAGTGCACGATCCTGATCCGGTGCTATCAGTAACAGAAGAGAGAGACAGGCACCACGGAACTGTTCCTAGGTCTGTCTGCATGCGGGGCAGCGGAAATGAGCCCGGTGGCAGGCCGGGCTAGGTGTGCGCTCCTGCTGTGCCGAAAACCACTGCTCTTCCTCCTTCCTGCAGGGGTGCACTATGTGTTCGACATGACGATAGCTGCGGATTTCAGCATCCTGGAGAGTCAGAAAGAATTCGTGCGTCGATACCATCAGCACAGCGACGAGCAGCGTGCGCTGCCTATGCTGACCTCCGCCTGCCCTGGTGAGGCCCGTTCCCTGAGCCCGAGCTGGGGGGAGGCCTGGCCTGCTCGGCCTCGGAGACCAAGCAGGAGGATTTGGCCATGTGCACATGCTCCTGTCCACCGGCGTATTCACTGACTGGTTAGTTTGGGGATGGCCTGACAGTTGAGGATTTTTGGTGTTTCGTTTTTGTAGTGCTAGGGATAAAAAATAATACCGTATTGTTCATACCAATTATGTGCCACCACAGGTGGCTTAAGCTGCTTGTTGGGACAGTCATGCATGTACCATGGTGCTTCAAGCCAGCGGGAGCAATTGAGTTCAAACCGGAGCTGCCTGGCAGCGAGACATAGACTCATGGTTCTGTCGTGAATGTATGCTAAACTGGCGCTGGCATGCTCGCCGGGCACCGCGCTTCTGAACCACACCCTCAGCCCCAGTTAAGGCCTTGCATTCATTTATGCTTGCTTCCGAAATTTCTGAAACAAGCATTATGATATTTTTTGTGTTTTGTTTTTGGCAATACTTGGGATTGAACCCAGGGCCTGTGTACTGAGCTACATCTCCAGTCCTTTTTAAAATTTTTTATTTTGAGATGAGGTCTTGCTGTGTTGCCCAGGCTGGGTTCAAACTTGGGATCTTCTTGCCTCAGCCTTTCAGCTGCTGGTATTACAGGCATGTACCACCATGCCCAGCTTAGGGCCTGTTTTTTAGACCACTCTTTTTTTCTTTTTAATTTACAGATGTTTTAATTGCACTGTTTTTAAACTTGGCTAGATCACTCTAATTTTAGTTGGTTCCTGAAGTTTTTCTTTTCTTTCTTTCTTGCTTTTTTTTTTTTGGTACTAGGAATTGAACTGAGGACCTTGTGCTTACCAGGCAGGCATTTGTGCCCTGGCTCCTGAGGTTTTATTTTAAAATAACTCAATAATGCACTCTGAATAATTTAACAAAGGCATTTGTTGTTTGTTTTGATTTGTTCTTGTTTTTTGAGGCAGGGTTTCGCCATGAAGTTCAGGCTGGTTTTGAACTCACTCCGTACCTCAGCAGCAAATAGCAGCAATCTTGCTGCCTCAGCCTCCTGAGTGCTGGGTTACACACAGGTACCACTGCAGCCAGCTGAGACTAAGGTTTATGTGCTGCACAGTTCAGAAGGCTGGGAAGAGGGAGGCCCTGCAGCTGCATCTGGGGAGGTCCTTCTTGCTGCTGGGAGCTCTGCAGTCACATGGCCTCATAGGCCATCACATTGTGAGACAGAGTGTCTTAGTTCAGACCTCCACTCCTCTTTAAAAAGCCACAGATCCATTGGCCTGGGGCCCCACCCCTGTGGCCTCCTTTATCCTAAACTAGTGATGGCAAACCTTTTTGAGATGAGTGCCCAAACTGCAACCCAAAACCCACTTATTTATCTCACAATGCCAACACTGCAGTTAAACCCAAATAACTGAGGTTTTAGTCTAAAAAAACAACTTATACATTAACATCTTTTGTCTTAAAAGTAACATGCGTTCCATAGGTTCACCACCACTGGCCTAGATGATTTCCAAACATCATACTTGGATTAAGATTCCACCTTCAGGGGCCGGTGAGATGGCTCAGTGGCGTAAGCGCCTGCCTGACAAGCGCGAGGGCCCGAGTTCGACTCCCAGAACCCATATACAAAAAAAGGGCCAGTGATATTGCTCAGTGGCACGGGTGCCTGCTGGCGCATGAGGTCCAGAGGTCAACCCCCGGTACCCACAAAAAAATAAAAAAAAATTTAAGATTCCACCTTCAGTATCTCACAGTGGGGATTAAATTTCAGTATGAGTTTTGACAGGGACATTCAAATCATATCAGGTATAGAAAATAATCATCAGAGACTCTTCAATTCTGGAAAAAATGGAAGGTTTGGGATTAAGAAACATTTTTAAGACTGTGCCTAAGGGAGGAAGGAAGGAATTACTATACTGGCGGATGATGTTCACTCAGAATGACTCTACATACCCGGGTACATGAGTGTAGGAGACCTGTGCCTAAGCTGGTTGTGGGCTCTGTGATATTCAGGGTTTTGTCCGTGTTTCTATTCTCCCCTAACCTCCTTCTCCTCAAGGTTTCACATTTTTCTAGCATTATGCATGTCAACTTCTAACATGAAGATTATGATTTCATAAAATAAAATGTTGTTGACGTGGTTGCTGAGAATTTGGAAATGCTTTCTATCTATCTATAAAACCTTGAGAAAATTCTCCCTCTCCACAAGGCTGCACTGGTTAACTCATTAACCAAGCTCTGCTTCTCCCAGGCTTCGGCCTCTTCTGGTGGGAGGTGTTGGTGATGAGTTGCAGGTTCATGGCTTGTTCCAGGGTTGGGATTCACAAATCTTCGTCAGAAGTCTAAGGTAGGCATGGTGGCATGTTTCTGTGGTCCCAGCTACTCAGGAAGCCCAGGCAGGAGAGTTACGTGAGCCCAGGAGTTCAGTACCTACCTGGCAGCAGAGCCAGATGTTGTCTCAAGGAGGGGGGTGGCTAGTACTAGGGACCCCTGCTGGGCTGCGGGGATCAGATTCAGCCCTCAGGGAGAGGATACTGACCTCTGGTTCAGAGCTAAGGCTTTACCATGCTCTGTCGCTGACAGGTAAAGTAATCAAGGCAACCCTAAGTCAGCTGACTTCACACGGTACACGGAGCTGGGACCTTCAGAGATCCTGTGCCGGCCCTGGCTCAGGGTCCCACAGCCACCTTCAGCACCTCCTTGGGACTTGTCAAAGAGCAGCTCAGACAGCCTGTAGTTGTTCTTGGCTTCTAGTTCCCGCAGACCTGGCGTGCCACCCTGCTGGGCTTCAACTTTGTCCCGTGCGCAGCAGAGGAAGGGGGGATGCGTGGTTTCCAGGCACAGCTCTAAGGCCTTGCAGGGCTCTCAGGACCCCACAGTGGTCCCCTGCCAAGGGTGCTACCCCAGCAGAATTGTGAGATGTCACCTCTTCAACCCCAGTGGAGAGCTCGGGGGGCAGACCGAGTGCCTCAAGCCAGGCCGCTTACTCTGGACACCTTGTTGTTCGCGTGGGGTCACTCCAGGGAGTGGCAGGTGGATGTTTTGTACCACAGCCCCCCAGGAGGAGGGGTGCTCTTGACATACTGGTGCTGCCATGCCAGCAGGCAGCTCATCTTCATTCTGACTGGGAGGGCCTCCAGGGAGCCAGTGGCTGACCAGGGCACGGGCCAGAGTCTCCATGGCAGGTGCTCAGTAATAAAATCCAATCAAAAGTATCCTTGAGCTGGGCATGGTAGTGTATGCCAATAATATCTGCTACTCAGGAAGCGGAGGCAGGAGGAGTGCAAGTTTGAGGCTAGCTAGAGCAATTTAGCAAGACCTTGTCTCAAAATAAAATGTATTTAAGAAAGGTGGGAAGCCGGGCATGGTGACACACACCTGTAATCCCAGCACTTCAGAGGCTGAGGCAGGAGGACTACTGCGAGTTCGAGGCCAGCCTGGACCACATAGATGCTGCCTAAGGAAACTGGAAAAAAAAAAAAAAAGGTGGCGGCTGGGCATGTAACTCAGTACTACCTGGGTTCAATCTCCAGTACTGGAAGAAAAGCTGGCTGTCTGCTGTCGGTGGGCTCGAGTGTGAGGGGCACATAGGAGCCCTGAAGACCTGGACTTCTCACTGCCAACCTTGTCTCCGCTGTCATGCTCAGCCACAGTGGCCATTGGCCATCCTCTTTGGCCCCAGCACTGACCTCTTTTTTTTTTTTTTGTACCGGGAATCGAACTCAGGACCTTGCACTTGCCAGGCAGGCACTGTGCCACTGAGGTATATCCCCGGCCCTGACCTCTCTTTTGCGGAGGTTTTTTTTGGTTTTAGTTTTTTGAGACAGGGTCTCGCTCTGTAGTCTAGGCTCCTCTTGAACTCACTATGTGGCCCAGGTTGACTTCGAATTTGCACCAGTCATCCTGCCTCAGCCTCCCCAAGTGCTGAGATTGCAGGTGTGTACCACCACACTTGGCTTTTTGGGGTTTTTTTTTTGTTGTTTTGGATTTGGTTTTTGTCACCTCTCACTGTTTGCCTGGTCTTACGCAGTGCTTAAGGCCTGCTCAGTCTTCACTCGGCTCCCAGGAGGCTCACTGCTGACGTCCTCAAGTGCCCGTGTCTGGGGTCTGCTGGCAGCACCTCGTGTAGTGAGATCGGCACGGTGACTCTACTTTCCCTTCTCAAACTGCGGGTCACGGAGGTGGGCTGAGGGGACATCCTGCCCCCTGTAGCACCTTTGAGTGGCTTCTGTCACCAGGTGTTCTGGAGTGTTCAGGGACATTCGTACAGGTGACACCAGGGCTTGAGTTTGGTTGCTGCAGGGGGGTTGTGGCCCTGAGTGGAGCCCTAGGGTTTCTTCCGCTTGGGGGTCTCAGTCTCCAGCCTCCCTCCTAGCAGTAGCTTGCTCTGGGCTCCAGCGCCCTCTGCTCACGCTGCCTTGTCCTCGTGTGCGTCCGGAGGTTGGGCCAGTGGGTTTGGTCACAGCACTCCCTGCCTTCCCTCTCCAATTCAGCCCACAGGAACGTGGGGCGAGCCTGGTCCCTGCAGTGGACTCGGGCTGCGAGCTCAGCTGGCCTCCTGGGCAGGTCCGCTTCTCATGAGGCAGGGGTGAACCATGCAGGGCGGAAGGGAGCACAGTGCACATTTAGTGTTGGTAGTTTCCTTAGGGAGTGCAAATTTCTTACTTTTCATTGCTCTAAAGAAAGTGGACAGTCACAGGGCTCTGTCCAGCAGACTAGCAGTTTGGTAAGTGTGTGGCTTCCGCTCTCTCCTGCCTAAGTTGTGGTGACTTGTCTCAGCGTCACGAGCCTCAGCTGGCGTGGTGGATTTCTCATTGCTAACCTGCTAGCCACTTCGTGGCTACTCCTTGAAGCTTGTTCTCGTTCCGTGTTTTGGGGGACCTGCTGCCCCAGCTCTCGTGTTTCTCTCATTTGGTGCTTTCCCTTTGGGGCCTGCAGGGGACTCCCATTTCCCAGCAAGCCTGAGTCTTGACAATTCCCTGGACCCACCACTGAGCCGCAAGGACGGCTGATAGGTCTGCACCGTCTGCTGGGGCCCCTGAGCAGGCCTGGCTCTCCCCGGGCTGAAAGGCCGATCACTGACCTTGTGGCCCCTCTCCCCAGGCTGGGTCCGATATGCTGAGCGGGTGCTGGGCCGCCCTGTCACCCCCCACCTGTGCACCGCCAAGTCCCCGCAGCAGGTCATGGGCTCCTTGGTGAAGGATTACTTCGCCAAACGGCAGGTAAGCTGATCTTCAGAGGGAGGCGCGTGGGTCAGGAGGAGATGACCCGATGTCTGGGGTGAACTCTCGGAGCTGTGGCTTCCGGACCAGAGCTGCAGTGCCTTCTAGCCATGTCCATCTGTGTCTCACTGTCATAATCTCGGCCTTTCTCTTTAACCTTTTCTCCTGGACCCTCTACCCAGTGTAGAATCAGTGGCCACCTTAGTGAGAGAGGAAGGCCCCGGGCCACCTTCAGAGATGCTGCTGCCTGCTTTTGTGTCAGCCGCCTCAGGGGGAACCTGGCAAGGACCCAGGCTGCTGTCAGGGAACCAAATGTCACCTCTTCCCTCACTTTTCCCTCAGACCATGGGTACCACATGGCTCCTTTAGCTACTTCGGTGCGATTCTGCCCTAGTCTTGGCCCTGTCTTCCACATGATTTTCAGAGTGGGATCCAGCCTGGGGTTCCTGCTTGCCCCTGCCGAGCCTTCTCCCCTTCTCCTGCCCGTGGCCTGCACCAACCCGGGCCCTGGTTGGCTGCTGCTGTCCTTCCTCCTTCAGAGGAGCATATCTGGACATTGTGGTGACGAGAGAAGACAGCAAAAGCAAGGGTCCTCCAGAAGCTTGGAGCCACCCATCCTGGGAAGCCTTGTTATCTTAACATAGGGAATGTTTTCTTCTTTCCTGCTTAGTTCACAAAGTCACCAGCGTTGGCAGATTAGAAACGTGCTGTCAGGGTGTGCGTGGAGTTGGGTGGGGAGACATCCCCCTCCCCTTGCCTACTGTCCCCTGCTGGCACCCAGAGCTCTGAGCCTCTTGTAGGTGCTGCTAGGGACAGTGAGCCCGAGCCTGGCCTCAGGCCGCCTCTTGCCTAAGTCCCTCACAGCGCTGTGGCTGAGGCAGGTTTCCCTGGGGACTCTGCCCTGCCCCACTGCAAGGGTCCCTGGATCACTGCTGGCTCCTGCTTTGCCCAGCTGTGGCTTGGCCTGGGACACCTGGTTGTCTCGGCACGGCCCCCAAGAGGGCAGCCTGGGAGGGTGTCATTTGAGCAGCTTCAAGAGAGTCGGCAGGTGCCCCAGGTGGAGCACACAGCAGTGCCTGCCTGTGTTACCCCTGCGTGCTCCAATGTGGGAAGACGGGCTCTGGCTTCCCAGTCCTTCCTGGGAGGCTCCTCGGGCAGCTGGGCCTTGAGTCCATAGTGCATGCGGCTGTCTGGAGTAAGGCAGCACACATGCATGGACTCGGCGTGGTGCGGTAGAGACAGTGCCACAAGAGGTGGGGTGGGGCAGAGGGTGGCACTCTGCAGTCCCTCGTGCCTTCCTGCTCTGGGCACCAACTAGAAGCCACCCTGGTTGCTTCCACACCAGCCCTAAGAATGGCATTCTCTGTCCACAGAACATTCCTCCAGAGAAGATTTTCCACGTCGTTGTGGCCCCTTGCTACGACAAGAAGCTGGAGGCTCTTCAGGAGGGATTCTCCACCGCTTTGCCTGGCAGCCGGGGTACTGATTGTGTGTTGACGTCAGGTAAGGCGTCGGCAGTTACAACTGGACACTGGCAAGGGCTCTGGCTGGCCAGGCAGTGGCACAACATTGAGCCATTGGTGCACTGACAGCTGAGGGTCCTCGGGCCTAGTGTCCTGCGGTGAAGAGAAGGGCAGCGTTTTGTGCAGCAGAGTCCTGTCTCCTCTGCACCCTCCTCCAGACAGGCAAGTGTCACAGAGAATCACTCGGGCAACTGGCTTGTAACCTCAGCCCATTTAACATAGTATCCCTGGGCAGAGAAAGTCACCTGTGACCATAGGTCTCCTAGCAAAATGACACAAGGGAAGCGTTTACATTCAGAGTAAAGTGGAAAATAACACATCTGCTCCTGTGACGTTGCTGTCAGCAACACCAGTGGTACTTTCAGATGTTATTTTTAGTCTCCAGCTGGTCTTGTGTCTTGGGAGGGAAAGCATTTTTGTCTCAGGACAGTTGTGTAGAAAGGAATGTGGAAAGTGGTTCTGATTTTCCGCTGTTCTGGTTGCGCAGTGGCTGCGTATCGCATAAGCACAGCATGTTTTGCGTCATACACTAAAGATTGACACTTGGGAACGACGTGGAGCAATTGCTTGTAGTTCAAGGACTGGAAGAGGAATTCTGTTCTTACACTACATGGGCGCTTTTCATTTTGTGATACATCGCTGTCATGACAGGCTCCTGCTGTCTGGTGGAGGTCGTAAGGGACACGTTCCCTGCTCACTAGTGTAGAACGACCTCCCAGGGAAGAAGAGCCTGTGCCGTCCGTCCACGGTGTCCTCATGCCTCTTGTCCATCTTCAGGTGAGATTGCTCAGATGATGGAGCAGAGTGGACTCTCCGTGAAGGACGCTGCTGTGGACACTCTGTAAGTGGCTTCCGCGGGAAGTCCTCTGGTAGCCCGGGCCTCCTGTGAGCGCTCAGGCCGCTCACCAGTCCCTGGGCTGCCTTCCTTTATGACCCAACCACAACCCACAGTTAACCTCTGTGGCTTTCTGAGTGAATGTGGTCGACACGTGCAGGGGGACGCCATTGACCAGAGCTGTCAGGGTCTCAGCGGGCAGGCAGCCCCTCTGTGATGGCAGTGCAGACCCTCAAGGTAGGAGGGCGGCACAGACACCGAACAGGGCAGGGCTGCAGCTTGCTCACCAGCATCCTGCATTCCAGCGTCCAGTGCTGCGGTTCCCTCAGCGCCTTATACCCGGAGCACAGCCCCTGACCTCTGCTCCATGGAGTGACCCTGACACCCAGCAAGCACCGTGGCTCATGCTGCGTCTGGGTGCCATGCAGAGAGCACTGCGTCACCGGCTGCACATCCTCCTTGTACCACTGTAGGCTGGGGCTGTGTTTCTGCCCTTCTACAGGAGGTGGGACTGGCTAGAGCTGCCTAGGCCCAGACCCGAGGAGTCCTCACACCGGCCTGCGTGCAGGCAGGCACACTTTCACGTCGCACTCAGATGTACAGTCCTTGTCCCCCCATATGCACACACAGCTAGAGCAGGAGAGTAAGTTAATGAACCAGCAGTGAGTGTGACCTTGCCTGTGGTCTCAGGCGAGATACAAAATGAAATTTCATGTCAATAATTAAAGCTCAGTGCAGTTTTCCTCAAAGTTTCAGTATTTATAAAGGATTTAGCTCTTTGGCCCCCTCGGATCCTGATACTTTGGAGTCTGGGTTCCTCCTGCTGTACCTTTTTCCTCAGCATCAATGGAGGACTTGCCTTCTCTCTGCCTGGCCAGGTTTGGAGATGTAAAGGAGGTCGCGGTGAGGCGCCACGACGGAGCTGGCTCGGACGGGCACCTGGCACACGTCTTCCGACACGCAGCGAAGGAGCTGTTCAACGAGCACGTGGAAGAGATCACCTACTGCGCCCTGAGGTGCCAGAGGAGGGCGTGGGTTGCGGCGTGGGTTGTACCGCGGCTGTGGCACGTGAGGAGGCCGCTCCTCGGGCGTCTCCACCAGCCTTCTGTGTTCACCTACCCGCTCTGGCTGACATTCCCAGCTGATTGAAAAATGGCTCTCAAGTCACGGAGGGCTCGACAGCATCCTCGTTCATTTTACAGAAACAAAGACTTCCAGGAGGTCACCCTTGAAAAGAACGGAGAGGTTCTGTTGCGTTTCGCTGCTGCGTATGGGTTTCGGAATGTCCAGAACTTGGTCCTGAAGCTCAGGAAGGGCAAGTTCCCGTACCACTTCGTGGAGGTCCTCGCGTGTCCCGGAGGTAAGCGCAGTGGCAGCCCTGCAGGGTGGGGGCGCTCTCGAGCTGGTAGTGAGTCCTCCTCGACCACTTGGCTGCCCTCCGGGTCATGAAGTGTGAAGCATGGTCAGGTAGACAGGCCTCAGACATTCCCTTGGGGATGTGCCACAAGGAGGCCCACGTGGTGCCAGGTGAGCCTGCTCAGGAGCCTTCATGGCGTCAGGAATGGAATTCTGTGGCTGGGCCTGGTAGCACAAGGGGCCTGGAACCAGGGGAGTCAGGTCTGAGGGCCTGTGAGAGGAGGCAGTGGGCAGGGCACGGTCCGACCATGGCTCCCCTGCTGCTGCAGGAGGGAGATGGGAGCATCGTAGGCTGTGGTGACCCGGGCAGGTAAGCAGAGGGTCCCAGACTGTGTGAGGGCACCGAGAGAACAGTAGGGCAGGCTGGAGCCAGGGTAGGGTAGGGCCGTCCTGGAGGCCTGCGGACGGCACAGGTATGTGAGTCAGAGAAGGGAGCCCTGATCCCCGCAGTTCATCTTCACCACTGAGTGGGGAGAGTGTGTCACTGAGGGCGGAGGGATACGGGAAGCAAGCAGAAACTCAGGGGCAGACAGGTTCGCTGCGATGGAGTCACAGGATGAGGCGGGCCATCATCCTGGTCCTGTCACCCAGGGATCTCGTGGCAGAGGGGTGCCAGGGGCTCAGCAGGATAGATCTGGGGGCTGAGTGGGGCACAGACGGGAGGTGGCATCATCTGCACATCTGAGAGTAAACAGTGACCAGAGGAGACATTCATTTGCTCCGAGCTCCCGGAGGCTCTGGGCTTCCCCATCCCCATGCAGCCCCAGATAGGGTCCACATACTGAGGCTGCGCAGGGACCGCAGAGGTCACGGCCGGATGGTAACTCCCTGCTCCCCTGGCTTGGGCGATTCTCAGGGAGGCCAGGAAACCAGATTTACAGGCCAAGCTGCCCAGTTCCAAAAGGTTTGAGGTAAAACCATGAGCTGGTTTTACTCCTTCATGAGTACAAATAGAGGCAGGCAGGGCTCTGATGGGCTGGAGCCCAGCTCCGGACTCAGGCCACGAGGCTGCCCCAACACTCTCTGCCCGAGGCGAAGCTTCGTGAGACCAGTCCCACCTGCCTGTCTTCTAGGATGCTTAAACGGCAGAGGCCAAGCACAGACCGAGGACGGACACACAGACAAGTCCCTGCTGCGCCAGATGGAGGGCATCTACGCAGACATCCCGGTGCAGCCCCCCGAGTCCAGCGCGCACGTGCAGGAGCTGTACCAGGAGTGGCTGGAGGGCACTGACTCCCTTCGAGCCCGGGAGGCCCTGCACACCGCCTTCCAGAGCCCGGAGCGCTGCGCCACCAGCCTGGACATGAAGTGGTGAAGGGCGGCGGCGGCAGGGCCGGCTGTGCAGGGGAGAGGGCTGCGCCGGTGAGGGGTTGGCCCTTCAAGGACACACCCAGTGTCCTTGAGCTTTCAGCTCTCCGCCCCCGACACGCAGCGGCCCACGGTACCGTCTCACCGCAAGCGTGTGGAGTGGAGCGCCTCCCCAGTCTAAGTGTCCCTTTATCATGAGACTGTGAGAAGACCCCAAGAGCGAGAACAGAGTACCGCCTTCTAGACTTTAAAAATTCAAACCGCCCTGTGACGAGCTGAAGCGCCGGGGCGGCCCTCAGACGCCTCAGGCCCCTGCTGGAGAAACAGGGCTGCAGCAGGGCTGCGCTGCAGTGCGGGTGACACCGCCAGCCTCTGGGTTGTCGCGGCAGGCTGTACTCACTCCTGCTCCCTGGCCCAGGGTGGCTCTCATTCTCACTCGCACGCGGTTCTGAAATTAGTCATAAGTTGGCGACAGTGGGCCACGTTCCACACAGTCACCACCTCCTGGAGCCGCACCCAGCCAGCACAGCGTCCTGTGGGCACTGGTGACCCAGGCTCAGGTGGACCCTGGGCACCCTCACCTCACGGCAGGGACAAGGCCTGACAAGGGTCACTGATGTCACAAGCAGGGTAGAGAACTGAGGGGCGCCCACTGGAGCCGTGTGGCCGAGAGAACCCGAGCTCCTCTGTCTCACCGCAGGTTGGGAGGAGGGAACTGGGGTCTCGTGTGATGTTGGAGCGGGGCTTCTCCCCCAACACAGCTTCACCTCAGACAGGGTTTCCCCCCTCAGCAGGTCTGCTGGTCCTGGCACAGCCCTCCTTGTGCCCCTGATGGCACCCCTCAGCCCACTGCCCTGCCGGTGTGAGCTCACCTTGAAAGGAAGCAGTGTAGGCACCAACAAAACTGGCAGCCGGGGACAGAACCCATAGTCCAGGGTGTTCACCATGACACCACGGAACCAGCCACCTCTGAGTGCTCTGCTCCTCGAGGACACTGACCCGCAGACAGGACTGCGCAGCCAGGCAGGAACCTGGAGGTCTCCAGCAGAGGGAGGTCTCCATCCATCGTCCTGTGCTGCACTGGGGCTCAGGTTCATCTGGGGTACAAGGGCCTGGAGGGGCTGTGGGGCACTTGGATCTGTTGACGAGTGATGGCCTCGGCACATTAGGTCGCCTTCATCCTCCCTTGTGTACCTGTTTGGGTGGTAACTGGACATGTGTTAAATTGCATTGCCCTTTTTTTTTTGCTTTCAATCTATATATAGTTGGGTGTTAATCCCCAAAGTAACTGATATGAAATAAACAGTTTAGTGGAGTGGAGTGAGCTGGGCGAAGTCCAAGCTGGGCAAACTCGTGTGGTCCCTGGACCTCCACTGATGCGGGGTCCCAGCACTGTCCTGCCTCCTCTAGTTGATGTTCACCTGGCCAGGAAGAGCAATGGGGAGGGAGCCGCCTTCCCCACAGCGTCACACACAGCCCAGGGCAGTGGAAGAGGCCTGGTTTTCCTCCATTCTAACCCCCACGACGTGAGCAGTTAGTCAAGGGGGCGAGGCCTGCTCAGGGCAGCACAGCAGCGGGGTGACTCCTGTGGATGGAGTCTGCAGGTCGGAGCTACGTGGGAGGACAAACCTGGGTCCCTGTCCTGCTCCGCACCGGGCCTGCCTGTGCTGCTCAGTGCTGTGGTCTGGCTCAGCCCGGGTTTCTCAGTCACACACACGCTGGCCTGAGAGCTGGGACTCTCTCTGCCAGTGTAGATGGCTGTCTGTGCTGGGACTGCCTGCACTCTGCCCGAGGTGAGGGTCAGCAGTCGTCCGCTGTTGTCTGCTGCTCCTGTTTGGCGCTAGCCTTGGGTGTGGAATAGGACAAGCTCTTAGGCGGTGGCTCGCTGTGAGCGTGACCTGTGGTCTCGCTTGTGTACGTGGTCGTGTGGCCCTCACTCTGAGTCTGAGCCAGCAGGGACACCACTTTGCGTGAGTGTGAGCATGTGTTTTGAAACAAGAACGTGTGCGAGGGCCAGGATCTTACTCTTACCCTGAAATGCAAGTCATACTCGGCCCAAAAGTGGGCACGGGGTTTTTGTGAAGTGCTAGGTCGGTGGGTGGTAAGGCCTGTACTCCCAGCCTGAGCAGCTTAGCTACTTAGCAAGACCGTGTCTCAGCACTACAGTGGTCAGTGCACATAGCTCAGTCCAGACACCCTGGGTTCAAGCCCCAGTACCCCTTAAAAAAAATTGCAGTCAGTGAAGGGGAGTGGGTGCCTGCATGCTTGGCAGCCACACCTGAGGTGAGGACAGAAGTCCCAGGGGGTCAGGAGACAGCAAGCTTCCTACCTGCCCCGCAGACCCAGGCTCGCACCAGCCTTGTACATGGAGACTGGGGACCACACCAAGTACGCAGGCAGAAAGGGGAGGGGATAGAACAATCACACAGGGTCCTCCTAGATGTTTTTTTTTAATTTTTATTTGAAAGAGAAAAATAAATAGAACAAAATTTCAAAATAACATAATAGAAGGATAACAATGGCTAATACATTGCATATTGTTATCTTTAAATTAGTTACTCATGCTACAAGATATTGGCATTCAGTTGTCCAAACAATATTAGCACAAACCTTTCTTTTCAATGAACTAAGAGAAATTAGCAGTATATCTATCTTAACTATCTTTTATATATATATATATACACACATACATTTTTCTTTTTGCTTTTCGCCTCCTCCTTTTCCCCATTCCTCCATCCCAGTTTCTCTTTCCTTTTGAGCAGTTTCTTCCCGTTTTGCAACATCTGTTGTACATTTTGGGTCTTACTCTTTCAGTTTCTCACACCAGGGAGATAATACAATGTTTACACATGTGCATCTGGTTTATTTCACTTATGAGTATTTTCTCGAGTTGCATCCATTTAACTATGAAAGTCTCCAGTTTATCCTTTATGGCTGAGTAGTACCCCGTTGTATAAAAATACCACATCTTTTTTATCCATTCCTTGGTTGATGGGCATTTGGGTTGTTTTCAAGATCTGGCTATTACAAATTGTGCTGCTATAAACATGGGTGCACATATATCGCTGTGGTACGATGTTTTTAACTCTTCTGGGAAGACACCCAGAAGGGGAATGGCTGGGTTGAATGGGACCTCCAGTCCTAGTTCTCTGAGGAGTCTCCACACGGATTCCCATGGTGGCTGCACCGGTCTACACTCCCACCAACAGTGGAGAAGGGTTCCTTTTCCCCACAGCCCCTCCAGCACTTGTTATTGGTTGATTTCTTGATAATAGCCCCCACCTAGATTTGAACTCGGATCGCTGGATTCAGAGTCCAGAGTGTTTACCATTACACCATGGAACCAGCCGCCGCTGAGCGCTCTGCCCCCCGAGGAGGACACTGACCTGCGGACAGGACTGTGCAGGAGAGGGGACTCCTTCAGGCAGGAACCAGGGGGTCTCCGGCAGAGGGGGGTCTCCATCCATCAACCTCTGGGTCACGGGCCCAGCGCACTCCCACTGCGCGCCTCTGCTGCCTGTGGCGAGTTTGGACCCAGTCCGTTGTGCTGGCTGCCTCCCCGTGGACAGCATTCCAGGACAGTGGGTAGAACAGCTGTCCATCAGCCGATGTGGCAAGTGCAGCATTACAGGTAAACTGGACCTGTGCTCTCCCTCCATTTGCAGGGGAAAACTGAATTCCTGTCCTTTTCTGCTGCTGGAAACGGGCCAGGGAATACATCCTGCCTGGCCCAGTTTCCATCTGCCCGGACAGTGGTGACCCTTCTGTGTGGTGGTAGTGGCAGTTGGATCTTGGAAAGGAACAAAAAGAGCATTTTTCCTATCAGTTAAAAATTACTTCTTGCAAGGTCCTGAGTTCGATTCCTGGTTCCAAAAAAAAAAGACTCCCAATAGGGACAATTGTGAATAAAATACCCCCGTTCTGCTGCTGCCCACTTGCCAGTGGCCAGAGAAGCTATTTCTACACAAAACTTTAATGTGTCCACCAGCTGGATGGTGGCACACACCTATTAATCCCAACACTCAGGAGGCTGAGGTGTGACTGCCGAGAGCTTGAGGTCAGCCTGGGCTGCATAGAGAGTTTGAGCCCAGCCTGAACTAAATGGTAAGACCCTGTCTCCAAAAACCAAAATAGGGCCGGTGGGATGGCTCAGTGGCATAAGCGCCTGCCCGGCAAGTGCGAGGTCCTGAGTTCGACTCCTGGAACCCACATAAAGGAAAAAAGGGCCAGTGATATCACTCAGCAGCACAAGCGCTTGCCCGGCAAGCACAAGGTCCTGAGTTTGACTCCCGGTACCCACATAAAAAATACTGTCAAGAAATCTTGGTGTTTCTAGGTACGGTGGTACACACCTGCAATTTCTACAGTTTGGGAGGCTGAGGCAGGAGGACTCAGTAAAAGCCCAGCCCAGGCAATTTAGAGAGACCCTATCTCAAAACATTAAAAAAGGAAAGTTAAAAAAAAAAAGATCAGGAAGAAAAGTTAAAAAGGGCTGAGGATGTAGCACAGTGTGAAGGTCCTGGGTACATCCCCAGTACCATTAAAAACAAACAAACAAACTTGGTGTTTAGTTTTATGGTTCAAAGAAAAACATTTTTACAGCCTGCACTTTCAGTGAGGTGTGCTCTGTTCCTCCACGAACACTAGACAAACCCTCTGTGGAAAACTGTTGAGTTAGTACACAATCTTCCTGTAAAAACAGTGAGCTTGCGCTTGCAGCTTGCCCCTCTTGTGAGCCGGTGGGGGCACCTGGGGCAAGGACGTCTGAAACTTCCCGGTGGAAGTGGGATGTCCACAGGGGACAGCTGCTGTTGGCTGCATTCTCGTCATTCTTAATTTTTATTCGCCCAGGGCTTCCTGCACGCTGAGCTAGTCCTCGCCCACTGAATGCCACAGGGAGTCTCTTGTGAGCCGGGATAAAGGGAGCCGGCGGGGGTGACAGTGCCGTACTTTGACCAGAGAGCTGAGGGAGGAGCCCTCTCTGTGGAGCTGGGGGCGCCCTGGTCCAGGGCAGGCGGGAGTAGCCCACGAAAGCCACCTCTTGCCTTCCCCTGCCTCTGCCCCTCCATCCTGCCAGGGCTTCCCTCAGGCCACAGCCTCAGCTCTCCACCCTCTGGCCTGCAGGTGGTCTCAGGTGGGAGCAGGGCGGAGGAGGATCCAAAGGGCAGTGCGAAGACAGCACATGGGAGATTGGATCAGCGCTGCCCAAGAGCTGCGGGAGATGAGGGAGGCCCGGAGCCAGCAGGCAGGAGCGTGGGCAGCGCTGGCGTGGAGACTGCAGCTTCTCAGAAGAGGCTCTGTTTTTATCCAGAGCTTCCAGGTGGTTTGAATTTCACTCCTTGGAGAACTGTGACCTTGTGGAGAGATGAAGTTGTATAAATCAAGGAGCATAAATTTGCCAGGTGTGGTGGTGCTTGCCTGTCATCCCAGCACTCAGGAGGCTGAGGCAGAAGGATCACCATGAGTTCAAGGCCAGCCTGAGCTACACAGTGAATCCTGTCTCCAAAAAACAGAAAAAGTAGTAGTATAATTTGTATTATTTTAGACTCATTTGATAGCCATTTATTATCACCTCGATGTCTAACTTGGCATTTGTGTGTGTATGTGTGAGACTACTGGAGGAAAATCTTAGAATGTGTGTCTCGATGAACCTCTGCCCACTGTTAATCTTAAAGCTGGGCATGAAGAGCATCTGAATCACTTAGAAGATGGCTTGTCTTATTGGAGAGAGCACTTGAATCTTGCAGATATCTTTTCCCCCTTTTTTTTTCCTATTGTGGGTACCGGGAGTCGAACTCAGGACCTCGCACTTGCCAGCAGGCACTTGTGCTGCTGAGTGATATCACTGACCCTTTTTTTCCTTTATTTGGGTACCGGGAGTCGAACTCAGGACCTTGCGCTTGCCATGCAGGTGCTTATGCCGCTGAACCATTTCACCGGCCCTTTTCCCCCTTTTTGAGGTTCACCTACTTGATGGCCCTGCCTGCAGTGGTACCTCAGTTCACAAATTTAATTTGTTCCATGATTCTGGTCATGAACTGAATTAGTCATGAGCCAAATTAGTCTTGAACTGAATCAGATTTCCCCATAAGGCTCAAGGTAAGGTTAATCCATTCTGAACCAGTTGTATTTTTTTGTTTGTTTTTTGAGATAGGGTCTTTCGCTGTAATTCAAGCTAGTCTTTTTTTTTTTGTGGGTACCGGGGGGTCGACCTCAGGACCTCGCGCACCAGCAGGCGCCCGTGCCGCTGAGCGATATCACCGGCCCTTTTTTCGTATGTGGGTTCCGGGAGTCGAACTCGGACCCTCGCGCTTGCCAGGCAGGCGCTTAAGCTGCTGAGTCATCTCACCGGCTCCTCAAGCTAGTCTTGAACTCACTGTGGCCTCAAACTCATGACGATCCTCCTGCCTCAGCCTCCTGAGTGCTGGGATTACAGGTGTGCACCACCATGCCCAGCCCAGATGTATTCTTTTTTTTTTTTTTTTTTTTGTGGGTACCGGGGATCGAACTCAGGACCTCACGCACTTGCCAGCAGGCGCCCGTGCCGCTGAGCGATATCACCGGCCCTACAGGGTCAATCTTGACAAGAAATCTAAAGTCACTTGTTTTTTCTTGAACTGCGTCACCCTCTGGAGATGAGAGACCAGGTTATCGTTCATGCTGTCGTTCGTCACGTGCAACACTCCGTTCACTGGAGTTATTTTGGGGAGGCTCCATTTTCCACAGCGGATTTCACCGCGTCGCGTGAAGCCCGCCTTCCTCTCCCTCAGCAGGATGCTCCTCCGCGCGCGCCTTCGCCGCTCGCCCGCGCGGCAGCAGCTTTTGCGCCCGTGTGCTACAGGCTCGGTCCCACGCCTCCCCCCAGAAGAGCCCTGTTTCATAGCACTCAGTCACCTGCTGGGCGGCATGGCCTCTGCCCCCACGAAGTCCGCGAACCCTTTCTCGTAGGCGCCTATAGCGGCCTGGTCAGACCCGGAAGCCTCACCGTGTCTTCTCACGCTGCGGATGCCACTTCTCCTGTGGGACTTCTCAAACCACCCTCCGCGGGCTCTAAATCCATCACCTGCTGCACGTGGAGAGGGGTTTCTTGCAGTAAATCACTGCACAATTTCCTGGCTCTGTCACAGATCATAGCTTCATTGACACTGTCACCTGCCAGCTGTTTCTCATTCAACAACACTAACGCAAGTTTTCCACCTCTTCCAGTCCTGGTGTCCCCCGCTTGGTTAACATCATTACTCCTTTTTACATCAGCTCCTTCGATGGCATCTTTATTCTTCAAAACGGTTGAGATTGTTGAGTTGGCCGTCTTGTACTCCGAGGCCAGATCAGTCACACAGATACCATGCTACAATTTCCTTCTTCAACTCAGTGGTCATTTTCGTCAAAACCTTCTTTTTTTTTTTTTTTTTTTGTGGGTACCGGGGGGGTCGACCTCAGGACCTCACATAACAGCAGGCGCCGGTGCTGCTGAGCGATATCACCGGCCCCTTTTTTCGTATGTGGGATCCGAGAGTCAAACTCGGGCCCTCGCGCTTGCCGGGCAGGCGTTTACGCTGCTGAGCCATCTCACCAGCCCCAAAACCTTCTTCTTAACCAATCTTGCTCTGCACATTCTTTTTTTGTGGTGGTGTTTTTTTTTTTCTATTGGAGACAGGGTTTCACTATGTAGTTCAGGCTGGCCTTGAACTCACCTTATAGCCCAGGCTGGCCCAAAACTAGCAGCGATCTTCCTGCCTCAGCCTCCCGAGTGCTGGGATTACAGGCATGTGCCACCCTGCCCATCTTGCTCTGAATATTCATGTCACCTTCATTGCTGCTCTGCACTTTCTTTTTACTACCATGCTTGCACTGCACTTTCTTTGGAGTCATGCTGGATTGAATGTACTGTATGTGCTAAAAAGCACACGAAAAAGTTTCACAGATCTATCTGCAACTGAAATCTAGCCTGGAGGAAGTCACAACCATGCATCAGACCAGGGAGGATGACCATGCTCATGTTCACTAATAGAACCATTTGTGAATGAAAATATCTCTGTTCTTTCTTTTGGGACAAAAAAAGGCTTGTGTAATTCCTTCATGGAAAAAAACATGTCCTTTCAGAGCTCTTGATAGCTCAAGTTTGTATTCCTGAGGCACGGTCATTCTTGTTGACTAAGTCACTTTCTTGTTTTAGATGACACTGCCAGGGTACGGGTCAACCCCTTGTGACAAACATCAGGACAGGCTGGTGGCTGCAGACCTGTGAGCCTGAACCTTGCCAACAGGGTCTAAGGGATTTTGTCCGAGTCTGATAAATCCAGGCATGCAGGAAGTTAGCACAGGACAAAGGGAATGCCCTGAGCGCTGCGTCCATGGCCAGGCCAGTGTCAGATTCCATCAAACCAGACTGGGGGACTGGTGTCAAAGCCTCGCTGACGCTGAGGGGCGGTGAGATGACTCAGCGGGGTAAGCACCTGCCTGGCAAGCGCGAGGGCCTGAGTTCAACTCCCGGATCCCACATACGAAAAAAGGGGCCGGTGATATCACTCAGCGGCACGGGCGCCTGCTGGTGGGCGAGGTCCTGAGGTCGACCCCCCGGTACCCACAAAAAAAAAAAAAAAAGCCTCGCTGACTATAGCTGGGCGTGGTGGCACACGCCTGTAATCCCAGCACTGGGGAGGCTGAGGCAGGGGGATCACTGTGAGCTCGAGGCCAGCCTGGGCTACATAAGCAAGTTCAAGGCCAGCCTGCACTGCATGAGACCCTGTGTCAAAAAAATAATAGTAAGACTGGCTGACTAGAAGTGTGCGTGGATTTCTAACAGGCCCAGAGGGTGAGAAGAAAAGGTCCCCATTGTGGGAAAGCCTCAATCAGGTAGACGAGGCCGTCTCCAGACATCCGTCAGGCATAAGCCGCCCTGGTGGTGCCTGTCCAGTGACCCTGGGGCATGGAAACACTTCGCTCCCTCGCCACCAGCGGGCAGTGACTTTACGGCTACGGGGCGCACCTGCCCAGGCACTCGTGGCCGTCTGGTTGGTTTCTATTCACCGTGTCCCCACAACTAGCATACACAGCAGCAGCCGCCAGAGAAAGGGCGACGCCACACGCGGGGCAGCACAAGGACGCAGGCGCGCCACGTGGGGGCGGGTCACGTGCGGCGTCCTGACCCCGCCTTCCGCCTGCGAACACGCTGGCGCCTGCGCGCTGAGCGGAGGCGCGCGCCGGGAAACGGGGTGGGCGCGCTGGGGGGCGGGTTTGCTCCCGGCCGGACCGCGCTCCTGCGCTGCCCGGCTCGGCGCCTCCGCCGGAAGCGCGCCTCGGGTCCGCCGCCTGCGCGACCTGGAGCGCTCTCCGGAGAAAAAGAAAGCGGGATTAGGCGTGGGAATAAACGGGAATGAGGAGGCTCCAATTACACAATACTGATGAAAACCACAAGCCTCCCATAGTTGCACGCCTGTGATCCCAGCACTCGGGGGCTGAGGCAGGAGGATCGTCGCGGGTTCGAGGCCAGCCTGGGCTACCTAGCGAGACGCTGTCTCGAAAAACCAAAATAGTAGTAATAATAATAATAATAAATAAAAACCTTCTACAGTTAACCAAACACTCATTAAACTGTTGGACACACCTCCCGTGTTTTTCCTAAAATTTTGCCTGCAGCCTTTGCTTCTTGGTATGACAATGATTTAATGGTACCGCTTTTTATGGTGATAACAGAAAGATAATTCATTCTTCAACGGGGCTGATGAAAATTTGCCGGGAGTGGGGGCGTTGGGAACTGTCTCAGGGCCTTTGCACTGAGCTACATCCTCAGCCTTTTTTAAAAATTATTATTATTATTTTTTTTTTGTGGGTACCGGGGGGTCGACCTCAGGACCTCGCGCGCCAACAGGCACCCGTGCCGCTGAGCGATATCACCGGCCCCTTTTTCGTATGTGGGTTCCGGGAGTCGAACTCAGGCCCTCGCGCTTGCAAGGCAGGCGCTTACGCCACTGAGCCATCTCACCGGCCCCTAAAAATTATTTTTCATTGTGAAACAGGATCCCATTAAGTAGTCCAGGCTGGGCCTGAACTTGTAATTCTTTTTTGTTTTGTTTTGAGACAGGGTCTGGCTAATTCAGGCTGGCCTTGAACTTGCTATGTAGCCCAGGCTTGAACTTGCTGCAATCCTCCTGCCTCGGCATCCCCAGTGTTGGGATTACAGGTGTGCACCACCACACCCGGTTTGAACTTTCAATTTTGCCTCAGCCTTGCGGAGTCTTGGGATTACAGGATGTGGCTCCACACCCGGCTCTGCTCCTATGATGTATTCGCTCTTCTGGTCTTTCTCATGGTCACTTTCTTCTTCTGGCACAAGAGAGTGGGAACTGTAGTAAGGAAATGTAGTCACAGCGAGCTAGTAATGACTCCAGTGGAGAGCAGGACCATTCGGTATGGCTCCCAGTGCAGCTAAAGCTGGGTGGTCCAGTCTTGTCTGCTATTCCTGGGGCTGAGTAGGCAGTTGTCCAATTGCCTTATTTCTAGGACGCAGAAAAACATGGTTAAGCCAGGTGTGGTGTCCCACACCTGTAAACCCAGCAGTTGGGAGGCAGAGGCAGGAGGATCACTGTAAGTTTTCAACCAGCCTGAACCGTGTAGTGACACCCTGTCTCAGAAAACCAAAAACAAAAGCGCAGTTAGTATATTTTGTAAGTGTCCCCTACAGAAAAAGTACAGGTAAGCGCTTTAGATTACATAGCCGTCTCGTAGGAAAAGAGGGTGGTGGTTCACTCGGGGGAGGCGAACAGTTCTTCTCTTGGTGACCCTAGCATGCACGAGGCTCCCTTTCCCGGGAAGGCTGGGGAATAAAATGGTTCTGTCAGCTTTGCATTCTTTTTTCTTTTTAAGCTTTCCATATTTTTTTATTTTTAATGATGGAAACAAAAAACATCTCAGACCAAAGCTTCCGGAAGAACCACTTGTTTCTGCCTGTCTTGTGTCTCTCCTACAACTTGACCTTAGCTTCCTGTCTGGCCGTGCATTGAAGAGTGGGGTCTCGAGATATCCTGCTGACAACGGTTTTGTCCAAGCAGATGTCCACGGAGTACCTCGTCGGCCTGAGGTGACTGTAGTTATGAACTTTAATGAAAGTCTTGATCTTTGACCCCTTGGTGATTTTCTCCTTGTCCACAGCCACTGTCAATTTGCAGGGACAGCCATTAGTTCCAGCCACCAGAGCCTGGAGTGGGACAGGCTGATGCACCGTCATCACCGTTCTTCACAGTGGCCACTTGGCATCTGGTTTAATCTGGGTTTGTGAGCTCGCCCATTCTGACAGCCCTGCACCAAGCCTGCAGCAGAAAGCTAGCTTTGCATCCTTGCAGTAATGCCACATACTGTGTATCTGTAGGGTCACTATCAAGCCTGGCCAACCTCACCCGGAAGAATTGCAGGGTTTCTGGTGTCCCCGTGGGGGAACTGCCACTGACTGCGGCGGCCTCACAGGGGCTCCCCTGAGCTTCCGTTCTTGTTGGCTGTCGTAGTTCGTGTGCATCAGGAAGAAAAGGAAACCATGTTTGCAGTGCACTCCGCAGCTACCTCTGCCCATGTGGTGTGTGCGTGCGCCCTAGGAAGCATAAGCTTTGTGTGCTCTGTGCAATGCTGAGGACTCCTGAGGAGTCTCAAGATACCACTGACGTGAGAGTCTAGTAGAAGTAACACCCGTCTTCCTGGAAAAAACTACAAGTAAAACAAGGTTTAGACTGAAAATAGGCTAACCAGTGTCACAGCAGTTTTAATGTTACAAATCCTATCAAAGTGGTTTGAGACATCCCTTTTGCCAGCTGCAGGTTTTAGTTGTTCTCTGTGATGGGAATGCTTTCGTTTTTTCTTTTTTGAGATGAGGTCTCCTACGCTGCCCAGGCTGAACTTGAATTCTTGGGCTCAAGTCATCTTCCAGCCTCAGCCTCCCGAGTGGCAGGGACAACAGATGTACGTACCGTGTCCAGTCTGGGATCGCAGTTTTGAACACATTTGTCATTAGATGCATTGGATATCATACTGCTTGTCATAGCAGGCACAGTGAAGCATTGCGGGGCTCACTGAAGCCAACATATTTGTCCGTGATCTGCTGGGGACGCTTCTGGTGTCCTGCTGACCGGACACATTGTGGTTTTCCGTTAGCTTCATCTTCCTTCTGTTTTTCTGATTCCTGTTTGGAAGTGTCCCAAACTGGGCCCCCTGAGGCTAATTATCATTTCATTATCCATGTTTTTTAATGTGATGGTTCTTTTCCGTTGTGCCTTTTTTCAGTACTGGGGATTACACCTAGCCCTTTTGTTTTTTATTCTGAGACAAAGTCTCGTTAAGTCACTAAGTCGCTCAGGCTAGGTTTGAAGTTGTGATCCTCCTGTTTCAGCCTCCCAGAGCGCTGGGATTACACCTGTGCCACACCATGCCTGGCTCCAGAATGGCTCTTGTGACCATTAGTGGTTTTCATTTTCATTTGAGGTAATGCTTCATATTGTGCTCCATAATTGTGTGACACAAGCGTGAAGGGGTTCTGTTGTTGGTGGCGGGTCGGACCTCATTTGTCCCCAGACACCCTGAGTTCCTGAGCTCTGAGAACAACCACAGCCCATTCCTACAGCCCGCCATGCTACCCCAGCCCAGAAACAATGCCTAGGCTGCTAGGACCCGACCCCCCACCTGCTAGGTCGCAGCGCCAGTTGCTGTCGCCATTCTCGCTCCCCTAATCTCATCCCCCCTTCCCATCGCCTCATGTAATCCTGTGCCTGCCCTGTCCATAGAAGTCCCAGCTCCATAAACTGGACTCAGAGTCCCCTCGGGAGTTACTCCAGGAGGTCCCACCCTGAACCCAAATTCCGGCTGCTGTGTTCTTTACTGGGTCGTCACCATTTACCTAACAGTTGGCACACAGGTTTCCTCAGGTCCTTTGCTCCTCAGGTTCACTAACTGTCTGGGTGTTCTTCCTTCTGGAACTTCCAGCAGCTGTCAGGACAAGGTGCTAAGACTTGACCTGAAATATCAGCGTGCAGAAGGACACCTGGGTGCTGCCACAGTGTGTGCCCCATGGGGCAGGTTTCTGAGGAGCTTTAACAGAGGACAGAGCCACTGCACTGGTATGGGCTGTTTTCTACCAGAAAGAATTCCTGTCCAGACCAGCAGTGGATTGCTGGGCAGCCCAGCACTCGGGAGGCTGAGGCAGAAATAATGCCTTGAGTTTGAGGCTGGGGGGGGCAGGGGGCTACGTGGTGAGTTCCAGGCCAGCTTGAACTAAATAGCAAGACCTTGTTACGAAAAGCCAAAAACTAACAAAAATTAGACCAGCATTGGAGGGGTCTGTCCTCTGCTCAGTTTGGAGGTCTGTGGGAGGGTCTCCCAGCAATCGCGCGGCTCAGAGCATCTCAGAGCTTGTTCTCCTGCACCACTGTGACTTCCTGCTACCTGGCGCTGGAGGCAAGGAGGAGCCTGCAGGGCCCTGTCCTGCCCGGGAGCACCTAAGCAGTGGGTGACAGCACAGCATGCGCCCCACCCCCTCCCCAGTTCCCCGACAACACTGCAGCACTGCCTGGGGGATCTGTGGCTGGGCTTGTGACTGCCCCCCCGTCACCTGGGCCAGGGGTCCAGCACCAGCCCGGTGACCCCGGCTCCCCCCTGGCATTAGGAGGGTCCTGGTGGATCCATGAGCAAACGCTGACATTGTCCAGCAGCCTTTGAGACGGCCCTCGAAGTGGCCAGAAGGGTGGCTGGGGGCTTGGAGCTGCCAGCCCAGTAGTGATGACCCCTCACCTTGATCGGTGGTCTTGGCACTGGGCCCCAGATCCTCCACACCCCCAGCCCAGCGGGAGGCAGGGAGCCCGGTTCTCCCGCATCTCCGAAGTCCGCCTCAGCCAAACCCACCCTTGAGTTTCTCTGACCCTGAACCCTCGAGAGCCTCTTGTTTTCACGGTGGCCAGACAGCCTGGGAGAAGTGGTCCAACCCCACTGGACACGAGGCAGTGTGCACGGACACCAGAGAGAGGCGCCGCAGCCACATCCCACCTAGGCGGCCAGGACACTGTGCGCTCCACATGCTGTGGGCGCAGAGTGGGGCGGCGGCTTTGGGAAGCGTGTTGGCAGGTGCTAACGCTTCTCCACACTGCCCTGGCTTCCCTGGGTGAGGGGTGTTAGGAACCAAGATCCAGGCCCCGGGTGCACTCACTGCTACTGGACTGTCCGGGTTTCTAGGCACCTGGGGATGGAACTAGGAGCAGTGTATGCGCATCAGCCCTGGACGCCCAATAGGCAGGTGTGTCTTGCACCTTTGGCCACACTCAGCGTTTTCCCTCAGCCTTCTTTCCTTGCTTACCTGGAACTTGCTCTCCAGTGAGAGAAATCTTTCCCTACTTTTTAAAAAATGTAGCATCTGGAAGCCAGGTGTGGTGGTGCACGCCTGTGATCCCAGCATTCCTCAGCAGGAGGCTGAGGCAGGAGGATCGACACAAATTTGAGCACAGCCTGGGCTACATAGTGAGACCCGTTCTCAAACAACAACAACAACAAAAGTAGAATTGGCCTTTTTACTGTTCTTTCACTATGGGCGGGATCCATGTCTTCTTTTTTTTTTTTTTTTGTGGGTACCGGGGGGTCGACCTCAGGACCTCGCGCGCCAGCAGGTGCCCATGCCGCTGAGCGATATCACCGGCCCTTTTTCCATATGTGGGTTCCGGGAGTCAAACTCAGGCCGTTGCACTTGCCAGGCAGGCGCTTATGCCGCTGAGCCATCTCACCAGCCCAAGGGATCCATCTCTTCTTACCTTCCTGTTTCCTGTACAGAGCACAGTGTCTTCTGTGGATAAAATTCTCCTCCAAAGCAGAATTGAAAAGGATTTAAACTCATCGAGGGTTTGGTGTGTGCATGGTACTGGGGACTGAACCCACAGCCTTCACATTGAACTCTGTCCCCAGCCCATGTTTAATTTTTTATTTATTTTTATTTTCTTCCCAGCCCTTTTCTAAAAATTATTTTTTCTTAATCTTTTTTTTTTTTTTTGTGGGTACCGGGGGGTCGACCTCAGGACCTCGCGCGCCAACAGGCGCCCGTGCCACTGAGCGATATCACCGGCCCCTTTTTCGTATGTGGGATCCGGGAGTCGAACTCGGGCCCTCGCGCTTGCCGGGCAGGCGCTTAAGCCGCTGAGCCATCTCACCGGCCCTATTTTTTCTTAATCTTGAGACAAGGTCTTGCTAAGTCCCTAACTTGCCCAGGCTGGGCTCCATGTTGTGATCCTCCTGCCTCAGCTTCTTGGGGCACTGGTGTTACAGATGTGCACCCCCATGCCTGGCGCAGCGTAGGCAAAGGATGGTAACTGGCTGGCACAGCCCTCTCGGTGTGTCATTCCCTAAGCACACCACACTGGAGGTGTGGACCTGCCCTCAGCTCCCTGATGCTCAGAGCACCGCTGGGGAGAGTGCCAGCCCCCTGGAGTCTGGCTGCAGATGGAGGCAGTGCCAGGTGCTTCTCGCTCCCTGGCAGGAGGCTGGTGGTAATGGAAGTGCCTTGAGAGCGGGGTTTGCATGCTGGTGGCAGCGTCATGAGCCAGGGTGTGGCAGGGAGGGGCTGGTCCTTGCCCGGCAGCCCTGTCTCTCTCTGGTGGGCCCTGGGCCTGAGGTTATGAAACCCAGCCCCAAGGGTCCCCAACAAGTACCAGGGCATTGGGGACCCTGATTTGGGTGGCTTGGCCCTTCTGTGGACAACCCGTCACTGCCGAATTCAAGTCTGTCCTACAAGGGGAATCAACATATATGGCGAGTGTTTAAACATTTATTACAGGGCCAAGGATATAGCTCAGCAGCACAGCGCCTGCCTGGCAAGCTTGAGGTCCTGAGTTCGATTCCTGGTATTAAAAAAAATTCGTTACAATAAAAGACACATTACTATTAATACCCCCTCAAAATCCACCCCCCTTACTTGAAATACACGTATCCCATAGTTCTTGCCACTTTCTAAAGCAGTCCTCTTTTCTGAGTATATTTTTCTCTTTTTGGGGGCGGGGGCCTTGAAACAGGATCTTGCTGTGCAGTCCAGGCTGGCCTTGAATTTACTGTACATCCCCTAGGCTGGTCTTGACCTCCCAGCGATCCTCCCACCTCAGCCTTCCGAGTGCTGGGATTATAGGTGCGTGCCACCGTGCCTGGCTTCTGAGTATCTTTACAAAGTGTGATAAAAAGTGCTGTGCTGCTGCCCAGTGCCATCTAACAGAAAGGCAGGCTCATAAGTACATTACAGTGCATCCTCATACACCATATTCACTGGATCTGGCACTGTGGGACCTCTGGCTCTTCCCCAAAGTCAAAATGAGCATGAAAGGGTAAAGTTTTGAATTGATTCACAATATGGAGGCAGCCACAACAGCACAACTAAAGACACAAAAGACTTGCAAGCTGGGTGTGGTGGCACACACTTATAATCCCAGCACTCAGGAGGCTGAGGCAGGAGGATCTCGTGAGTGTGCCACATGCCTGGACTACATAGTGAGGTTTTTTTTTTTTTTTTTTTGTGGGTACCGGGGGGTCGACCTCAGGACCTCGCGCGCCAGCAGGCGCCCATGCCGCTGAGCGATATCACCGGCCCCTTTTTCGTATGTGGGATCCGGGAGTTGAACTCGGGCCCTCTCACTTGCAAGGCAGGCGCTTATGCTGCTGAGCCATCTCACCGGCCCACATAGTGAGTTTAAGGCCAGCCTGAACTACATAGCAAGACCCTGTCTCAAAAAAACAAAAACAAAAACAAACAAAAAGACTTGCAGAGCTGCTTCAGTAAGTGGCAAAAATAATAGATAAGTGTTTGAAGGAAGGAGGAATATTTTGAGAGAGATAAGTAGCAATGTGTCCTTGTGTGTGTGTGTATGTGTGGTACTGGGGATTGAACTCAGGGCCTTGTGCATGCTAGGCAAGCACTCCACCACTGAGCTACATCCCCAGCCCCACTGTAATAATTTTTTTTTTTGTGTGTGGGTACCGGGGGGTCGACCTCAGGACCTCGCGCACCAGCAGGCGCCCGTGCCGCTGAGCGATATCACCGGCCCCTTTTTCGTATGTGGGATCCGGGAGTCGAACTCGGGCCCTCGCGCTTGCTGGGCAGGCGCTTATGCCGCTGAGCCATCTCTCCGGCCCCAGCCCTGTAATTTTTAAAAATTTAAACATTAAGCATATTTTTCAATCACACCTCATATGTTTCCCATGCAAGTGTTTTGGGGGCTTGAGACACACAAGCCTCTGCCACGGAGGTTCAGAAAGGCAGCGGAGATTGGATTTCTATGCGAAGCGGGGAGGGCTCTTCCTCTGTCGGGGCCCCGAAGTCACAAACCCTTGTGTGTCCCTGAGAGAGGTCTGTGCTGGTTGAGCCGGAGCGGCTCTGTGACTTCTACTGACGCTGTTGGAAAGACCTTCGGAAATCCTCAACTGGGAAATGGCGGCAGTGACCTCCAAGGATGTTTCCAATTCTTCAAGTACGTGAAAGTGTTCACATTGGACAGGAACCCTATATATGTGAGCACTGTGGGAGAGTTTAGGGTCAGTTCAATATCTCTCAGAGTCATGAAACTGGAAAGCGAGTATAATATAAAATGTGGGGGCCGGTGAGATGGCTCAGCGGCGTAAGCGCCTGCCCGGCAAGCGCGAGGGCCCGAGTTCGACTCCCGGAACCCACATACGAAAAAGGGGCCGGTGATATCGCTCAGCGGCACGGGTGCCTGTTGGCGCGCGAGGTCCTGAGGTCGCCCCCCGGTACCCACACACACACAAAAATAATAAATAAATAAATTGTGGCTCAGATCCCAGTTTTATGCTTTATTAATTCTGAAATTTGGATAATTTTCATAACCTCTCTGGGCCTTAGTTTCCTCATCAGAAGTAGAGGACTAAAATATTATCCACCTCAGATGGCTGAGCCATCTCACTGGCCCCAGCCTTTGGCATAATTTTGATAAATTTATTTTGTTTAGCAAGCAAGGAAATAAATATACCTAACAATATAAAAATAAATATAAAATGTGGGACATGTTCTTTATCACAGGGCATTTCTTCACATGTGAATTTGCAGAGTGGAGAGAACTCAACAATGTGCATTTTATGGGAATGCCTCTGATTATTGTTGTTTTATTCATACTTGCAAAAGAACACAATGTTGGGCCGGTGAGATAGCTCAGCGGCGTAAGCGCCTGCCTGGCAAGCGTGAGGTCCTGAGTTCGACTCCCAGAACCCACATACAACAAAAGGGCCGGTGATATCACTCAGTGGCACGGGCGCCTGCTGGTGGGCGAGGTACTGAGGTCGACCCCCGGTACTCACACACACACACACACACACACACACACACACACACACACACACAAAAATGCAGTGTAGTGAGAAACCTTGAACAGAAGAGATGTAACAGTGCATACTGGATCGAACCTTTATGAATGTGAACAGTATAAGGAAGTTCTTGGTTGTAATTTTCAAACTTCTGTGAAAATTATTTATGTACTATAAACCTATAAAAGAAATATGAAGAGCTTGGTGCAGATGAATTCTTTGTAGAATGATTCAGAAAATACACTACCTGAATAAGATGTCCTAATGTATTAATGTAGTGTTGATTAGTAGTGCATTCTTAAATAAGTACATCTCTGGATAATGTATTTCTAATGATCACTTTAGAAAATTAATGTTGAGGTGACACAATTCTGTATTTTTGTGTAACACTGTGTCAACTTAATAGTCTTTTAAATCAAATTAGCGATAAGATTTTAAAAAGTTTTCTACCATATTAGAGCCATAGGTCAATTAAAATGTATTTCTAATTTGCCAGTAGGCTTAGTATTGATGTAAGTTTTTATTTTCAGGGTGAATGGGCTACTAAAAGAGAATTCTGTTCAGTTGTGGAATTTTCCCAGTAGCCTCTGTGGCGAGTTCTGTGTGTACAGTATGTACACTCCATTATATTCCATCATTCCTTCAATGGAGCGTAAGACATTTTAAAACTGGATTTTATATTTTTTTATTATTGTGTATATTTTAAGGAAAATTTTTGTACACATGATTTAGAGAGATGTTAACTGCTTTCAAACAACTTGGGTTTTTTTTGTTTGTTTGTTTGTTTGTTTTGTTTTTGTGGTACTGGAGATTGAACTCAGAGCCTTGCACCTGCTAGGCAAGCACTCCACCACTGAGCTACATACACCCCTAGTCCTCAAATAACTTGATTATTAACAAATGTTACCTTTTCATTTACTAAGAAGATATTTCCATACATCTTATCATAATTGTAGATTAGATTAATTTGTAAGCTTCCATGTTCTTCCTTTTTACTAAAGATTATTTTGATAATATACATTGAAATTTAGGTGTTTTTTCAAGCATAATTTTTACTTTTCATGCTCATGTTGCATCTCTTTTTATTTTCATGGTCATTTGTCCTCCCTTTACTTACTAAAAAAATGTGCTTGTGTGATTGCCCCTTTCTATTATTTATTTATTGGGCTTTTTTGAGACAGGGTCTTGCATACATATAATGCAGGCTGGCCTTGAACTCGCTTATGTAGCCCAGGCTGGCCTCAAATTCACTGTGATCCTCCTGCCTCAGTCTCCCCAGTGCTGGGATCACAGGTGTGCACCACCACACCCAGCTCCCATTTTTTTTTTTTATGTGGATACCGGGAGTCAAACTCAGGACCTCGCGCTTGCCAGGCAGGCTTTTATGCTGCTGAGCTATCTCACCGGCCCCCAGCTCCCATTTTTAAAAAAAGTTTCAACTTAGGTAAAAATCTACACCATTGGGCCGGCGAGATAGCTCAGCGGCATGGGCGCCTGCTGGTGTGCGAGGTCCTGAGTTTGACCCCCGGTACCCACACACACACAAAAAAAATTCTACACCATTTTTACTGTACTGCATGTCCATAAATTCTGACTTGCCTGTGACAGTCTTGATTTACATCATTGTCCTGGTATCCTAGCAGAGTAGTGCCTCCTCGCATTTTAAAACATGTCCACATTTAAACAATAAATAATATGATCATTCAAATCTTAAAAACAATTTTCAATCACATCTCTTATGTTTCCCATGCAAGTGTTTTTGGGGCTTGCAAGACGCAAGCCTCTGCTACAGAGGTTCAGAAAAGCAGCTGGGGATGTGAGGGTGATTGGGGTGCCACATCTGTCAGCCCCCTGATTGCCAGGGTTGGCTCGGCTGATCTGGCCAGCTGGGCGGTGTCCCCTTCCTCCCTCACCTCTCTCTGTGTGTCCCTCCCGGAGCTGCACGCTGGGCGGAAGAGGACAACCACCCTGGATGGAGGAGGACCGTCCCCTCGGTACAGGGTACACGGAGAGCTGCGCTCCCTGCTGGAACCTCCAAACACTCTCTCAGAAAGGCAGGATGGGGGCCCCTGGGGCTCAAGCGTGGGGTGACTGGAGCCTGCATGCTTGGCCCCGGCGCTGGGCACTGCCAGGAGGGCCACTGCCACAGTTTGCTTAAGGCAAGTGTCATCTCACACTTCCATGAAATGAATAAGGTCAAGACACAGAGGTGCCCAGGGCAGCGGTGCTGGGCCCGACTGTGGTCCAGAAGGGAAACCACCACAGCCACACGGCACCTGGAACGCACCTGCCTTCTCCTTGCCCCCAGGAAGGCCTGCTTGGGCCGGGACCGCCGCCCACTCCAGGATTCCCAGGGGAGGTGTCTAGGGACGCTGAGGAGAGGGAAGCAGTCTGTGTTTCTTTGGTTTTGCCTCTGAGGCAGGGACTCTGCTGTGCTATCCTGGCTGGCGTTGAACTGCTGGACTCAAGAGATCCTCCCACCTCAGCTTCCCCAGTAGCCCAGTGGCGTGGTCACCAGCTAGTGAAGTGGCAGAGGAGGAGGGCCCTTCACAATTACCTTCACTTTGAAATCCAGTCAATACTGGTAATCTAAGCTTTTTCTTTTTAGACAAGATCTTGCTATGTAGTTCAGGCTGGCCTTGAACTCACTGTGTAGCCCAGGGCTGGCAATCCTCCTGCCTCAGCCCCTCAAGTGCTGGGATTTTAGGCGTGTGCCGCCCACCTGGCTCTCATTTTCATTTAATAGGCATGTGCCACCATGCCCAACCTTCCCTTCATATTTATTTATTTGCAGTATTGGGGATGGAACCCAGGGCCTTCACACTGAACTATGTCTCCAATCCTTTTTCATTTTCATTTTGCGACTGGGTCTCGCTAAATAAATTGCTTTGTTTGGGCTTGAATTTTCGATCCTCCTGCCTCAGCCTCAGCCTCCCAGAGTGCTGGGATTATAGACATGCATCACCACGCACAGCCCTTTCATTTTTACAACAAGACATATCCCAGTGCGTAGATGTTAAGTATCCAACTGGCCAGCACTTACCTGTGCCAAAGTCATGTGTCGAGTTTGTTTTGTTCTGCTTTTTGTAGTGTTGGGGTTGAACCCAGGACTTCAACTTGCGATCCTCCTGCCTCAGCCTCCTGAGTGCTGGACTCACAGGCATGTGCCACCACACCCGGCTCCACAGAATGCCCCTGCAGAAGCACGAGGAGATGGCTTGGAACGGGACCCTGCATGGCCTGCGCCAGTCCCTGGCGTGGACACCCCATAACTGGCTTGTTTGATTGTTGAAGACATTCTCTGTGATATTCCTCTTTCCACTGCTCTACCGAACACCTGAGATAATTCTGGGCTCAGTTTTAGAGGTTTCAGTCTGCGATTGCTTGACCCCTTGCTTTCGAGGCTGGTTGAGGCAGTACATCACGGTGGACTCCCATGGCCAAGTGAAATCATTCGTCTCACAGCCGGGGAGCAAACAGGAAGGAAGAGGCAGAATGCGCCCAGTTATCCCTTCAAGGCACACCTCGGCGACCTAAAAAGCCCACCGCCTAAGGGCTCCACCGCCGGCTGTGCCACCCTGGGGAGCAAGCCTGTAGTTACCGCATGGACTCAAGTTGTTCCACTTCCGGTCGTTATGGATGCTGCCTATGAACATTCTGGTATGTTTTGCAGACATATGATTTCTTTTCTCACGGTAAATACTGACCGATGGCTGGATCCCCGGTGGTAGGGTGTGTGTGTGTGTGTACATGTGTGTGTGTGTGTGTGTGTGTACGTGTGTGTAATTCCAGCACTTGGGGAGGCTTAGGCAGGAGGCTTGCAAGTTCAAGTCCTACCTGGGGAATGTAGCAATTTAGTGAGACTCTGTCTCAAAAACAAAACAAAACAAAACAAAACAAAACAAAACAAAACAAAAAAAACCCACAAAAGTTCATTGGTAAGGCCCTAGGTTCAATCCCAGTACCTCCAAAAAAAAAAAAAAAAAGTCATTTTAAGACAGTTTCTCTAAGTCACCCAGGCAGGCTTTGAAATTGGCCTAGGCATGCTGAGTAGCTGGGACTACACCCCCACCCCACAGCTAGGTAGGTGGTCCACACATGAGCTACACTCCCCAGTCCCAGGGTTTTTTGGATTATAGGTTTTAATTTGCATTTCCTGTTAGGTCACAGGTCTTAACTTCCATTTCACTGAAGACACTGAATATCTGCTCATGTGTTCACTGGCTGTCATTGTATCTTTTCTTGTGAAGTAGTAGTTCAAGCCTCTGGCCTGTTTGAAAATTGAGAGGCGGGAGTGGTAGAGCCACCTGTAATCCCAGCTCTTGGGAGGCTGAGTCAGGAGGATCACTGCAAGTTCAAGGCCAGCCTGGGCTGCATAGTGAGACCCTGTCTCAAAAAGCAAAAAAATAGTTCCCTATTTTCTTTTTAACTGTTACAGCAGCTTTCTCTGTTTCTCTGAGAAAGGGTCTCACTCTGTCGTCCAGTCTAGGCTGAAGCTCAGGATCCTCCTGCCTCAGCCTCCTGAGTAGCTGGGATTATAGGCAGATGCCACTGCACCCGGCCACAGCAGTTCTCTTAAATTGTTTATTCTTGTCAGACATACATATTGCAGGCGTTTTCCAGTGTGTGGCTCATATTATTTTTCATTGTCTTTTGATGAAAATTTGATTTTCATAACTCTTTTTTTTTCTTTTATGGTCCCCACCCTTTGGGCCCTGGCCTTGGTTGAAGACTCCCTTGGCTTCTCGCGTGGCTCTCGGTCCCCTGGCAGTGCCTGCTCTCTGGGTCTGTGCTGTGTTCACCTAGGGCAGGTGGCCCTCGGAGGGCTCTGTGCTCTCCCTGCAGCTGTCCCCAGGACGCGGTGGGTGCTCAGCTTAGAGCTCCTGCAGGGAAGAACGGCCCTTTGGACAGCAGCCTGGCGTCTCCTCTGACCCCACCTCCGGCTCTTTGATGGCAAGCAGATGTGCGCCCTCCCTGTGCTGCTTTCCCGTCACATGGGTTGTGCACATTCCTTCTTTTGCATGAAAGAAGGGGACATGGCTGCTCACTTGGCTCCGTGCTGTCTGTCAGACCCTGCCCCATGCCTGGTATAGAGCGGATGCCTACTGAGCATTCAGATGGGTGGAGCGTCCGCTGCCAGCTGCGCCCCTCTCTGGAGCCTTTGCAGGCCATGCCAGGGCCACCAACTTTCCTTCTCAGGACAGTGTCCCCGCATTTCTACCTACATAGGGTCCAGCGTGCCGGGGCTTAGTGGGGACGCCATCGAAAGCAAAGCTACAAGGTCACTCCTCCGCGCGTGCAGGTCAGGTTTCTTTGTGTATGTTGGACGCTGGATTTCAATGACGACTGAAATGGAGATGAACATTCCCAGTTGCCTTGTGTATACTGTTACCAGCCTGTGCTGCAGACACCAGCCAGCAACCATTGCCACCAAACCTCGGAAACCCAAGCAGGGCAGTTATGTTCTAGGTCAGGGGCACTGAGCAAGGCAGAGCCCAAATCACCTCCAGCAGAGCCCATGTAGGAGTAACCCAGACAGTTCTCCAGTGCCCTTCCCTTCACCTGTCTGTGGGGTCTTAAAATTTTCTTTAATTATTTATTTTCTGTACTGGGGACTGAACCCAAGGTCTTCACACTGAGTTACATTCCTAGCTCCCCCCTCCTTTTTTCTTTTTCTTTCTAAAAACTTTTTCAAAAATTAAATTTATTGGTACAAGCTGCGTGTGGTGGTGCAGGCCTGTAATCGCAGGACTCAGGAGGCTGATGCAGGAGGATCACAAGTTCGAGGCCAGCCTGGGTTACATAGTGAGTTCAAGGCCAGCTGAACTACACAGTAAGACCCTGCCTCAAAAAAGAAAATCAATAAATCAATAAAGTTTATTGGTACGATTTAGATATACATAATGATCACATTCATCATAGGAAATTTGTGCCTGTACATGATGTATCTTGATTCCACCCCTTCCCTCCCTTCAACCCCTCTTCCCCTCCTTTATTTACGGAACTTTGTTTCCATTTTATCCTTCTTTTCCCATTTTTTTCCCTTCCTTCCTTTCCCCCTCCCTAGTTCCCCTTTCCTTTTGAAAAATTTCTATTTCACAATTTCTATTATACGTTTTGGTTCTTAGTTACAGTTTCAGTTTCTTACACTAGAGAGACACTGTGATATTTACACGTGTGTCCTATTTATTTCACTTAAGAGTATGGTTTCCAGGTCCATCCGTTTAGCTATAAATGCCTATTTTTTGTTGAGACCGGGTCTAAGTCCCTAAATTGCTCAGACTGGGCTCAAAATTGATTTTCCTGCCTCAGCCTCCCAGAGTGCGGGGATTACAGACATATGCCACCATGCCCAGTTTGTTTTAAGTGAGAAGCTTTCATTTCCATACTCAGCACCACTGATTATTCCCCAAATCAATAAGTGAGTATTTAATTAAACTATTTTCTTCTACTAGGATATCCTGCTATACATATGGTTCAAAGCAGTTTGAACCTTTAGGGTTTCGTACAATGGTCAGACGCATATATGCCAAATCAGATAAGCAAATGGTATAATGGGAGGGATGCATTAATTTCCGTTTCTTTAACCATGATCTAACACATCGAGTATCTAAATACGCCCGTCCTGAACCCGACATGACCTGCCCGGAAGGTCCACTTTATCGGCCCGGTTTAAGCCCAGCCTATTCTAGCGCCTTCGGACGCACAAGAACCCTTTTTAACTTAAAGCACATCTGTTTGTTCTTCCAATTGTTTTCACTGTTTAACAATCGACTCAAAAGGGCCCTGGCTGGGGGTCACCCGCGCGCGGGCCACCACGCCGCGGCGGTTCCTCCCGGCCCGCGCCAAGGCACGCGTGGGCGCCCCGCAGGCAGCCGCGCAGCCCCGACTCCGAGCCCGCCGGCCGGACACGGGCGCAGCCCCGCCGAGGGCCCGAGCGAGCGTGGCGCGAGCTCGCGGTCCCGTCCTAACCGAAGGCGCTTCGCGATCCCGGTGGCTCGCGTCGCTGAGGACACGGCGACCGTTGGCCGCGCCGTCCGGCTCACGCGGAGGCGGAGCAGGCCGCCAGGGACTCGACGGAGGGGCGCCCGAGCCCCTCGTGACCTTGGCCCGCGCCCCCTCAGCCCCGGGCCCAAAGCACCGTCCCGCACCGGCTCTGCGCTCCGCCCCGGGTCTTCGGCGCCGCCGAGCCCCGATCTGCGTTGCGCGACGCCGCCGACGTGCGTGCGTTCGGCATGGCGCAACTCACCATTGGCCGGCGGCGGTAGCCCCACCGCGTGCGCTGCGCCCATTGGCTGGCGCGGCCGTCCGTCGCGGCCGGCGCTGCGCGGCGCCCAGCTCCCGCCCTCGCCGCTCTCCTCGCCGGCCGGCGGCTCGGCGCCCGTCCTCGGATCGCGCGGCCCACGACCGCGCCCGGGCCTCGGCCCGCCAGGGCGCCCGCGCGGATCGGGCCGGGCCTCGCAGGCGATGGCGGCCGCGGCGGCGCTCTCGGGCGCGGGCGCCCCTTCCGCGGGCGGCGGGGCCGGGGGCGGCGGGTCCCCGCCGGGCGGCTGGGCCGTGGCGCGGCTCGAGGGCCGCGAGTTCGAGTACCTCATGAAGAAACGCTCGGTGACCATTGGGCGCAACTCGTCGCAGGGCTCGGTGGACGTGAGCATGGGCCACTCGAGCTTCATCTCTAGGCGCCACCTGGAGATCTTCACGCCCCCGGGCGGCGGCCATGGCGCGGCGGCCCCGGAGCCCGCGCAGCCCCGGCCCGACACGGGCGGCGACTTCTACCTGCGCTGCCTCGGCAAGAACGGCGTGTTCGTGGACGGCGTGTTCCAGCGGCGCGGGGCGCCCCCGCTGCAGTTGCCGCGCGTGTGAGTGGTGGGTGGGGGCTGCGGCCTGGACGAGGCGCCGACCTGGACTCCAATCCTGATCCGCATCCACCACCACCACCCGATAACGACCCGGACCCCGACCCGCACCCACCCCCCCGTCAGATCCCGACACGGACCCCGACCCCGACCCCGATCCACACTCACCACAACCATCAGATCCCGACTTGGATCCCGACCGCGACCCTATCCGCACCCACCACCACCACTAGATCCCGACCCCGACCCTTGTTCACACTTAGTATCACCGTCGGATTCGGACCCCGACCCGCACCCTCCACCCCCACTAGATTCCGATCTCCGACCTTGATCCGGACCCACAAACGAGACCCACTGTCCACAAGCAGAGGAAGACCCACAGCCGTGCCCCAACCGCCACCCAGACCCGTCACTGGGGGATCCGGGCCACATCCCCCAGCGCTCTGCCTGCCCACCCCAGCCTTGTTGGACCTACACATGGACGGACGGGCAGACCTGGACCCGCACGCGCGACCCTCCCAACCTACGACCCCTTGCACCCCCTGCCCAGTTTGACTTCGACCCCCAGGCAGGACACGGGCACATCCCTACCCACACCCATGGGTCTCCCTGCCTGGCAGGGCCTCCATCTGTGCGTGTAATCAAGGTTTTCTGTGCATCCTGGGAGTTTGCATATTTTATTTTGCTCGTAATCGGCAGGTAGGTAGGTCCCAAAGGAATTGTTAGTTGTGGGCAGTTGAAGAAGTGGCCAAAACGGAAAGTGGCTAAACATAGGAGCTGCTTTTTCCCACTGTGTTTTTGGTTGCCTGAAAATTAAAAGCTCGAGCATTTTTTTTTTTTTTTTTTTGGTACTGGGAATCGAACTCAGGACCTTGCGCTTGCCAGGCAGGCGTAGCCCAAGCATTTTTAAGCCCATGTTCTCAAACGTAAAATTTTGGGAAGACTGGATACATTCAACATACCTTTTTTAGAACAGCAGCGGCAGTTGGTTCTTTAGAAATTGTTACAAGGTCATGTGGAGCTTGACCAAGTCTCAGGGGAATGTCAATCATGCTATAAAACAATTGAGCTGGGTTCTGTGGTTTGACAAAGTTATCATTTTCTCTGCTTGGAAAACAAACTTGCTCTCTAGGAAATGCTAATTATTCCTCAGGGGCTCATTTCTGGATCATTGCAAGTACAACCTTTGTTCACAAACTGGGATTTTTTTTTTTTTTTTTTTTAACTACTTTCAGTTATTGAGATGCTGGTAAGAGCTGGGCTTTTTAAAATTCCGTGTGTGTGCGTGCGTGCGTGCGGTGCTGTTGCTTAGATAGCTTTGGAAAGGTGTGTACTGGCTTACTCCTTAATCCCTAACAGCAGCCCTTTCTTTCTTCCTTACTTTTGTTATTGTTTTTTGAGACAACGTCTCACTGTTTCATGCTGGCCTTGAACTAACTGTGTAGCCTAGTCTGGTCTCGAATTCACTGTCATCCTCCTGCCTCAGTCTCCTGAGTGACTTTTCTTCTTTTGGAGGGGGAGCGGATGTGCCAGAACCCATTGTGGATCCATTAACAGCTCCTCTGGCAGTTTGTGTTTGTGGTTTTATTTTCTTTTCTCTTTTTCTTTTTTTTTTTTTGTGAAAATGTTGATGTCATAGCAAAGGAAATTAAATATTTACCCTGAGGATTTGGGGATTTTAAAAAAACTCTCTTTTTGCTCTTCAGTAACTTGTATTGAATTCTACACATGCCAACATACCGAGCATGGAAGTAAATTGACCCTTCTGCCAGGGAGCAGAATTCAGAGTTCGTGGAGGTAGAGATGAGCAGGAAGGGAGGCGCGGCAGGCCTGGCTTTGGGCTTGGGAGCTGCTGCCCAAGCTGCTCCCTTTAAGGCATCGTTTACAAGATTTTGGTGTAGGTTGGTTACACAGGTTAAGGGAACAAACTGTGAAGATAATTGTTACTGGTGCAATGAAGCTTTTTTGGTTTCGTTTTTTGGCTGTATTGGGGATTGAACCCAGGACTACTGAGCTACATCTGTAGTCTTTTTTTTCTTTTTTTTTTTTTTCTCTTTGGCACCGGGAATCAAACTCATGACCTTGTGTTTGCCAGGCAGGTGGCTGTGCTGCTGAGCTATATCCCCAGCCCTGTAGTCCTTTTTTATTTTTTATTTTGAGACATTCTCACCAAGTTGCTCAGGCTGGGCTTGAACTTGTGATCCTCCTGGCTCAGCCTCCTGAGTAGCTAGGATTACAGCTGTGTGCTGGTGTGTGAAGCTGAAGAATTGTTATATGTATTATTGTATATATTTGGTTTTTTGAGACAGGGTCTTCCTGTGTAGCTCAGGCTGGCCTTGAACTCACTATGTAGCCGCAGCTAGCCTTGAACTAGACCCTCCTGCCTCAGCCTCCCGAGTTCTGGGATTACAGGCATGCGCCACCATGCCTGGCCTGAGGAATTATTTGAAAAGCCTTTTTTCTTGAATTTAAGCTTAGTATTTAGGTTAATGTTACAAATTCTTTTTGAGTTAAATTATGTTTAAGAGAGAGTTTGGAGCAATTATTCAGAGATCGAAATATTCTTAATGTTTGTTTCAAATTTGCCTGTTGAATTGAAAATCACTGTAGGTTAGAGAAGAACGTGCCAATCTCTGTTTGGTCTCATATATGAACACCATGATTTTATTCCAATTTCAATTTTAAAATTAATTTACATTTTATAGTTTGTATTTTGTATTAAAAATTCACAGAAAGTTTAGAAGACTAGGAAGTACAGTACTTATGGTTGTAGTGTGGCTTTTCATTTCATTGAAATACTAAATAATGTATCGGTTTGGTGTGGGGGAGACCTGGTTCTCCGCCGTGGCAGATGTGGTAGGCGACGCTGGTAGGAGGAGGTACGGGGCCTCCTCTGCCATAGTGGGTGAGTCTCATTGGAATGGGCACGAGTGGGGCTCAGCACGCTCAGGAGCACCTGGGCTTCCCTGGAAGACAAGTGGTTCTGCAAGTCCTTGCTTCCCAGCCCAGGCTGCAGGGCCAAGCCATTTTCCTTTCTGAGGTACTGGGCTCACTGGAGGCACACATGTTCCTGGGACTGGAGTCAGGGCTGCCCCAGGCCACCTGGAAGTGGGCAGGTGAAGGTGTCCTCACAGGTGTGACTGGCCAGTCACCAGGCACCAGAGAAGGCAGAATGCAGGCTGGAAGGGGCCTTGGGGCAGGTTGTGGAGCAAGGGGAGTGTGCGGTTTGCCTGGCCAGGTGGGGTATTTCCGTTTTGTCTGAAAGTGTGCAGGACGTTCTTGTAGAGGATGGTGTCTTCCAAGCCCAGCTCTGGTGCTGAGTGAGACTAGCGAAGCGCTCTAGGAAGATGAATTGGGCAGAAGTGCTTGGGTTGTTGTTCTTGTTGCCGTGGTAGTAAATTAAGTATAACACGTAAGTGAAAACGAGCAACTCTAACACTGCTTTATACTTCGAAAATGTTAAATGAGCTTGTCAGGTTTTGATCGCAGGATCCTAGAATATCTAATAGCCAAATGTAAATAGAATAATTTGAATCTACTGTTGTCCCAAACTGTTCAACATGCTAAACTGAAGTTGTGTTTGTTGGAACAGTGGCCCCTGTTCCTGTGCCAGATTGCCTGCCCGCCTGTGGTTGTGTCCAGTGATGAAAAAGCAACACTTCTTTCTCATGGAGCACATTTGGATGTGTGCAGATTGGTAATGTCACGAGCAGGCCCTGCTCGTTAAGTCAGAGACAGTGTCTTCTGAGTGAATCCTGGGGAGAGGTCCCAGCCAGTCAGTGGCATCTGGAGCTTTCTGGGTGATTGGAAGGGGCTCCCAGTAGCTGGGTCCTACTCAGGGCACACACCATTGCTCGATCCACCCCTGAGATGGGTGTGCCATCAGCCTCTGACCTAGCATGGTGCGGTTAAACGAGCTTCATCCACCAAGTTTCCCCCAAATCGCATGGGGCTGAAGGGGGGCGGTGCAGGAGACCAGCCCTCCAGGGAGGCTTCGATTTTCCCCCGATGGGGCTGGGAGTGAGTGAGAGTGGAGGGTGGGGTGTGTGGGGCAGGGCGTTGTGAGCAGAGCAGAGGCGAGATTCAGGTTCGGAGTGGGAACCCCACTGACCGCCAGGCTGAAGACTGGCAGCAGGTGTGGCTGGAGGACAGAGTCCCCAGTGTGGAAAGACCCACCAAGCAGAGCTGGGCAGAGCAGTCTGGTAAGTTTTTCTTGGCAGGATGTTTTCCTAGCAAAGGCTGTGAGGTTGGCTGAAAGGACCCAAGACTCTGGAAGAGCCAGGGTGCTGGACCCGCGGGTGAGCAGTGTTGGTACACTTTGCAAAGTGCTCTGTGTAGGAATTCATTGCCTTTCTTGACTGCCATGTGTTTTTCTTTAGAAGCTGTGGTATGCAGTCCTTTTGCAAAGTGATACATTTTCATCACTGGGTTGTGGAGGTTGGAACATGGAGTAGTTACTTTATTATAATAGTTACTCCCCTAGCAGGGCTAGGTCTTTTTCACCTTGTCTTTTTCCTAGTCCTTCTGGTGGTAGGACTTGGCTTATTCATTTTAATGTTAATTTAATGGGTATTTTAGGATTTTTTTTTTTTTTTTTTTTTTTTTTTTTGGGTACCGGGGGGTCGACCTCAGGACCTCGCGCGCCAACAGGCACCCGTGCCTCTGAGCGATATCACCGGCCCCTTTTTCGTATGTGGGATCTGGGAGTCGAACTCGGGCCCTCGCGCTTGCAAGGCAGGCGCTTACGCCGCTGAGCCATCTCACCGGCCCCTTTTTTTTTTTTTTTTGTGGGTACCGGGGGGTCGACCTCAGGACCTCGCGCGTCAGCAGGCGCCCGTGCTGCTGAGCGATATCACTGGCCCTTTTTTCGTATGTGGGTTCCAGGAGTCGAACTCGGGCCCTCGCGCTTGCCGGGCAGGAGCTTAAGCCGCTGAGCCATCTCACCGGCCCCATTTTTTGGGTTTTTTTGAGACAGGGTCTTGCTGTGTAGTTCAGGCTGGCCTTGAACTCATGGCAATCCTCCTGTCTCAGCCTCCCAAGTGCTGAGATTACAGGTGTGTGCCCCCATGCCCAGCAGGACGTTTTAGATTTAAATAATTTTACTGTCTAACCTATTCTGGGAAACTAGTGTAATCTGTTGCTTGTAGCGTTCATTTGTGTGCCTCCTGACTTCCAACGAGGATAGGCTCTGGAGATGGAAGCCACATTCCAGTCTGCCACTTGGTGTCTCTGGGTTCTAGTTCTCTTGTGCGCCATGAGGATAAGTATCCCCATGTGTGACACAGTTGCATCTCTGTGTCCCCGTTGGACATCGGGGACTGCGTCTATTTTGTCTACTACAGTCCTCAGTTTGGGCCATGAGGCTGCAGCGTACAGCCGAGGGTCACCCCCTTCTCAGCCTTACCTCCCCCTGGCCACAGGGGAGAGGGAAAGTGGGGAACAGGTGAAACACAGTATGCTGTGGTGGTCTGATTGGGGGGCTACTTGCTCATTACATTGTGTGTACTGTTTTTCTTTTTTAAACTTTTTTTTTTTTTTTTTGTGGGTACCGGGGGTCGACCTCAGGACCTCGCGCGCCAGCAGGCGCCCGTGCCGCTGAGCGATATCACCGGCCCCTTTTTCGTATGTGGGTTCCAGGAGTCGAACTCGGGCCCTCGCGCTTGCCGGGCAGGAGCTTAAGCCGCTGAGCCATCTCACCGGCCCCATTTTTTGGGTTTTTTTGAGACAGGGTCTTGCTGTGTAGTTCAGGCTGGCCTTGAACTCATGGCAATCCTCCTGTCTCAGCCTCCCAAGTGCTGAGATTACAGGTGTGTGCCCCCATGCCCAGCAGGACGTTTTAGATTTAAATAATTTTACTGTCTAACCTATTCTGGGAAACTAGTGTAATCTGTTGCTTGTAGCGTTCATTTGTGTGCCTCCTGACTTCCAACGAGGATAGGCTCTGGAGATGGAAGCCACATTCCAGTCTGCCACTTGGTGTCTCTGGGTTCTAGTTCTCTTGTGCGCCATGAGGATAAGTATCCCCATGTGTGACACAGTTGCATCTCTGTGTCCCCGTTGGACATCGGGGACTGCGTCTATTTTGTCTACTACAGTCCTCAGTTTGGGCCATGAGGCTGCAGCGTACAGCCGAGGGTCACCCCCTTCTCAGCCTTACCTCCCCCTGGCCACAGGGGAGAGGGAAAGTGGGGAACAGGTGAAACACAGTATGCTGTGGTGGTCTGATTGGGGGGCTACTTGCTCATTACATTGTGTGTACTGTTTTTCTTTTTTAAACTTTTTTTTTTTTTTTTTGTGGGTACCGGGGGTCGACCTCAGGACCTCGCGCGCCAGCAGGCGCCCGTGCCGCTGAGCGATATCACCGGCCCCTTTTTCGTATGTGGGTTCCAGGAGTCGAACTCGGGCCCTCGCGCTTGCCGGGCAGGCGCTTAAGCCGCTGAGCCATCTCACCGGCCCTAAACTTTTTAAAAATTGAAATGTAGTAAGCCATATGTGCTTTGAAACTCAGGCCATAGCTTGTTTGTGGGAGGCATTGAGAGCCTGAAGGAAGCTGGACACCCAGTAGGCCTTGAGTGTCACCCGGTCGTGGCTTTGTGCACACTGCTGCTGGGGACCCATGAGGGGTCGGTCGGGACTCAGTCTCAGGACCAGCCTGGCTGCAGCATCTGCCGCTGTCCCACGCAGGAGGTAGGAAGACCTTGTTGTCCCAGCACTTTCTGATCTGCTCCCTCATTATCCTGATAACTTCTCACTTGACTTTCTCCCCCACTCGTCCCCCAGGACGGAGTCCAGGCCCCATACTTTCTTGTATCCCCTGAAAGTGGCGCACTTGGCCATCGCTTGACCCATAACTGAGGTGCGTGTGCCGTCAGCCTCTGCCGCGGCATGCTGCTGTTAAACAGTCTTGGTCAGGTGCTGACCCTGAAGGAGGGGTGCTGGTCTGACACGGCTCCCCTGTTCACTGCCCCCACCATTGCCAGTGGTCTCTAGATCCCCAGGTGTGGAAGCATAGCCCAGCACCGTGCATATTTGGTGGAACGGGGCTGTTACAGTAGCAGCAGATTTCCTCGTTGTGAAAAGGCAGTTATTGCTTTGCTGAGGGGAAAGGTTTTTTGTTTTTTTAATGAAGAAAAGAGAATTTCTAGAATAAGAAAGTTTTTAACCAAAGCAGTTAGCATTTTGGATAGTATGCTTCCTGTTTTACATTTTTTTGTGGCTCTTGTTTCCCTTTATGTTGGGTTTCTGGAGCAATTTATAACATATTAAGTAGTAACAGTGTAGCGTAGTAAGTCAGCCTCTACACTTCTGCTGCTACCCCAATGCTGCCTCATGAGGAAGTTTTCAATTTGCTAATGAAGTACACATACAAAGGCACGTTGCAGGCTCACATTACCGTTTCTGTGAGCTGAGCAGGCTTTGAGCCCCATAACTAGGCATGCCTGTTGTCTTGCCAGGACACGGTGGTGTGGGAAGATGGGCTGCACTTAGCCTGAGAAGCGCCACCTTTGCTGGGTGCATCAGTTTGTTGGGTGTGGGTGTCATGGATCTGGGCTGCTTTGATGGGCACCGGGGAAGTCTGCTGAGGATTCCCTGGGAACTTAGTGGACACCTCTTGCCAGTTTACAGTCAGATAGCATGCGTGCTCTGCCGTGAGAAGCCTTGAGGCACTGCAGCGTTCCCACCAGGGTGGGCTGCCTCCCCGCCCTCCAGGTGACATGTTTACTGGGTCAGCCGGGAGGGCAGGGCGTAGGGTACTGCTGGAGTCCCCCAGCACACAGGGCGTCCCACCTCCAAGAGCAGCACTGCCCCAGGTTGGACTCCACCGGGAGGGAAGGCTTAGAGGTGGTGCGGCTGGACAGCACCCTCGGCCAGGTCAGTGGCAAGTTCTGATGGGTTGTACAGGTGGTGTCTGCTCAGAATCCCGGCTCTAGCACAGCGTTTGTGGCCTTTCTGAAGAAGAGCCTGCAAATGGAGAGGCCCCAGGATGAGTCGGCTCAGCCTCATGGGAGCGGGAGCTTATGTTCTCGGAATGTGTGCTCCTGTCGCACTGACTGACCTTAGGCTGACACAGATGCTCTGGAAACGTTGGTGGTTATGGGGGAAAAGACGTGGGGTTAAAGCCGACTCCAGTGTTTTGTGACCCTGCTTCCGTAGAGCTTGGCCCACGTATGGCCTGACATCAGAGTCACTCTGGCCACACGAAGAGAGCTGTCCCGGATGGTGTTTCTCAGGAATGCTCACCTTTAGATTCATTTGAACAGGTGGGATACAGAAAACTGAAGTAAACTGTGGACCATTTGTATTTTTCTGTTCTGTTTGAGTACATAAGGGTTTTAAATTTTATTTATTTATTTATTTTTTTTTTTGTGGGTACCAGGGGTCGACCTCAGGACCTCGCGCGCCAGCAGGCGCCCGTGCCGCTGAGTGCTATCACCAGCCCCTTTTTTGTATGTGGGTTCCGGGAGTCGAACTCGGGCCCCTGCGCTTGCAAGGCAGGTGCTTATGCCGCTGAGCCATCTCACCGGCCCGTATTTAATTTTTTATTATTTTGGTTGTTTCTTTTATTTATTTAGGCAAGGTATCCCTATGTAGTTCAGGCTGGCCTTGAACTCACTGTGTAGCCCAGGCTCGGAGTGATCCTCCTGCCTCAGCCTCCCAATTGCTGGGATTACAGGTGTGCACCACTACGCCCAGCTGTATGTAATTTATTTGCTTAGTTTTTGGTGCTAGTGAGCGAAGTAGGGGGTTTGCACATGCTAAACTCCCAAGCATGTGTTTTACCACTGAGCTGCATTCCAGCCTAAATAATTTTTAAAAAATGGTTTTAGGAGCTGGGTGTGGTGGCACACACCTGTGATCCCAGCACTTAGAGGCTGAGGCAGGAGGATTACAGCAAGTTCAAGACCAGCCTAGGCTACAAGGTGAGTTCAGGACCAGCCTGAACTGCATAGTGAGACCCTGTATCAAAAAACAAAACAAAACAAAACAAAAATAAATATAATAAAAAATGATTTTAGTGTTTTAGGAATGACCACTCAGTGACCACTTGTGCTTTCTGTCCCCTGCTGTTGGTTTGACTGGTCCTGCAGGCCCTGGTTATGGGTGTGAGGGCCCCTGGGGCCCCTGGAGCTGTGTTCACTTGGCCGCTGACCAGCACTCTGGGCGGCAGCTGCAGATGGGGCTGGAGAGCAAGGCTGCCGCACATCCGGCTCTGTGCCGCCTTGGCAGCTGAGGTCCCTGTAGGCCTTTGCTCATGGGCTGCAGCGAGGGTGCTGGGGCACTGTGTACCCACTGCCCACCAAGCTCCCTGCCTGCGGCAACGGAACAGTTCAGCTGCAGGCGCCCAGCCTCGGTCCTCTTCCGTAAACAGCTGCTGCTGCTGCTGCTCTTGGGGATGCCTGCTGCCCGCAGCACTGAGTATCTCAGTGTTGTGCCAGAGGGTATGATGTATTTCTGTTCAGTCACTTCTACGGAGCTTCTGACCTTTCGCTGTGTGTTTTTTTTTTTTTTTTTTTTTTGTCTCTTTGAGACAGAGTTTCGCTATGCAGTTCAGGCTGGCCTTGAACTCACTATGTAGCCCAGGCTGGCCTCGAACTTGCAATGATCCTCCTGCCTCAGCCTCCTGAGTGCTGGGATTACAGGTGTGCGCCACCATGCCCGGCCTGTTGTGTGTATTCTTAAGTCTTTCTTAGAGCCTGTCAGAGCTCTCAGTGATACAAACTGCCCACTGCAGCACACATGCCACAGGTTCGCCACCATCTTAGAGCTTTCATCTCAGAACTGACAGATCCGAGTTTCCTCCTTACTATCTTTATCTTTAGTTGATTTTTTTTTTTGTAGTAAACTCCTGATTCTCATTTTCTTTTGTGTTTGTTTATTGGTTTTTTGAGACAGGGTCTTGTTATGTACTTTAGGCTGACCTTGAACTCACAGCAATCCTGCCTCAGCCTCCCAAGTGCTGGGATTATAGGTGTGCACCACTATGCCCAGCCCCTTTTGCGTATATTTTAAAAATATTTTCCTTACTATGGGGAATTTATTTTTAACTAATATCAGTTTAACTTTCATCAGGCATGGTGGCACATACTTATTTATAATCCCACCACTTAGGAGGCTGAGGCAAGAGGATCACAAGTTAAAGGCCCCAGCCTGGACTACATGAGAAGACCTTGTCTCAAAAAGAAAAAAAAAAAATTTAATATCAATTTAACTTCAAAAATGCACAGAAACTCTGTTCATAATGTTGTTTTTCTCCTATCCATTATATTGTCAAAATTATATTTTTGTACATTGTGTGGCTTATTTAATTTATTTATTTATTGTGGTGCTAGAGATCGAACTCAGGGCCTCCACACTGAGCTCCATCCCCAGCACTTTATTATTTTGGGACAGGGTCTTGCTAAGTCACTAAGTTGTTGCCATCCTTCTGCCTCACTCACCTCCTAGGATTATAGATGTATGTCACCACATCCACCCACGAGCCCTAAGCAGTTCTTAATTCTCTCTTTTTTTTTTTTTTTTTTTTTTTTTTGTGTGTGTGTGTGTGGGTACCGGGGGTCGACCTCAGGACCTCACGTGCCAGCAGGTGCCCGTGCTGCTGAGCGATATCACCGGCCCTTTTTTTGTATGTGGGATCCGGGAGTCAAACTCGGGCCCTCGTGCTTGCCAGGCAGGCGCGTACACCGCTGAGCCATCTCACCGGCCCCAAAGTTCTTAATTCTCTTAATCGTGCCAGGGAGAATTTTTCGTTATGGTTCTTTTATCTTTCAGCCCCAGGATTTCTGTTTCATTCCTTTTTATAATTTCTGCCTCTTTTTTTTTCTTTTTGCAATACTGTGGTTGAACTGAGGGTCTCATGCATGCTACCACTGTTCTATTGAACTACATCCTCAGCTCTTTTAAAATGTGCCTTTCCGCTTTGTTGTGAAGGCTGTATTTCCCAATCCTGTGGTCCCTGAGGTCCTTATTTGTTAGCTTGTGTCTAGCTGATACTTGGACAAAGATTTCCTTGAAAGCTAGGACTTCTAGTCTTTGCAAATTGACCTTGTGCCTGGGCTTTCTTCAGCTCTTGATCAGCTTGCCCTTTGCTGAGGGACCTGCCCAAGGCTGGAGCTTCAGGTCTTCCCAGAGCTTGCCGTTTGCCCTGGGCATGCACACAACTTTGGATTTTCCACAGTGTGTGCCATCAACCTTTGAATGTCCTGGTTTCCTCCATGCCCCTCCCAGCTTCTGCCTGCGGCAGTCTGAGTTATGTTTAGAATCCAGTCTTGCCTCAGGCATCTGAGGGTTGTTAATTTGGCTTGAATTGTCTTCAGGCTTTTTGACCTGAGTTCTGAGTGCCCAGAGGGTTAGGACAAAACACTGTCTTAACAGGTCTCCAGCAGCTCCTGGTAGGTGCCCAGGGTTGGAAAACACTGTTCAGGGACAGCTTGCACTACATATTGAGACCCTGTCTCAAAGCAAAACAAAATAAAACAGAAAGAAAGAAAGCACCATTCCGGGAAAAGTAAACCTCTGCAGTGGTAGAATGTCCTCAGGGCTGGATCAGAAGGGGCTCTGGCTGGAGGGTGAGCACTGGTTGACCCGGGAGAGGTGGGACTGCAGGCTAGGGTTAGGGCCATTTTAGGATTGCTACTTCCGAGATGTTCGGGTGCTTGTTGACTTGGGTTGGGCTGAGACCAGTAGTCTTCTTTTAGTGGTGCTGGGCATTGAGTCCGGGACCTCGGATGCGGCACACAGGAGCTCTGCTGCTGGGCTAAACCCCAGCCACTGCTGATAGTCTTTCAAATGTCGGTGTATGAAGTAATACTTGTTACAGAGCATTTGGAACCTTAAAGATGGATAGGAGAATTATCCATAACCCTGCCATGTAGAGATAGTCACTACTACCACAAAACACTCACTATTCTGTGAGAGGTTCTGAATTTGTTTCTAAACAGTCGACGCTGTTGGAGATAGGGTGTTGTGTGTTCGCTTGTCTCAGTGCTTACTCATTCTTTCTTTCTTTCTTTTTTTTTTTTTTTTTTTTTTTTGTGGGTACCAGCAGTCCAACTCAGGTCCTCGTGCTTGCCAGGCAGGCGCTTACGCCGCTGAGCCATCTCACCAGCCCTCATTCTTTATTTTGATGGATTGATTGATTGATTGCAGTCCTGAGGCTGGAACCCAGGGCCTTGTGCATGCTAGGCGAGTACTCGACCACTGAGCTGCATCCCAGTGCTAGCATTCACTGTTTTTGTTGTTTTGAGACCGGGTCTCGCTATGCAGCCCAGGCTGTGCTTGAACTCTTGGTCCCCCTGCCTCAGCCTCCTGACAGCCAGGTTCACTCAGCAGCCTTTCTGATTGGCTGCATAAGCTTCTGTCTGGTGGCTGTGAAATGAATTACTTTTTTTTGTTGGATGTTTGGATTAACTTTTTTTAGCTATTGTAAACAATACCATAATTGAGTATAAATTTTTAGGGTCTTAAATGATGTTCCTGTGGCAAATGTGTATCTCCACTTTTTTTTTTTTTTTTTTTTTTTTTTTGTGGGTACCGGGGGGACGACCTCAGGACCTCACGCGCCAACAGGCACCCGTGCCACTAAGCGATATCACCGGCCCCTTTTTCGTATGTGGGTTCCGGGAGTCGAACTCGGGCCTTCGCGCTTGCAAGGCAGGCGCTTAAGCCGCTGAGCCGTCTCACCGGCTGTATCTCCACTTTTAAATCTCTGCTTTCTATAAAAGATAGCAGGGCGTGCATAGCACCTTTGCTTGTTTTGCAGGAGAGAGAGCCCCAGCCCCAGCAGCTGTCCTCACTGTCACCAGCCTCTCGCCACGAGGCTTACAGGGTGCACACAACACAGCAGTGCCTCTGCCCGGGCGGTGCTGCATCCCCTGTTGTGGGGTAAGAGTAAAGAGCAAAGAATTCTGCGTGGCGATTGTATGGAGTAGAAAACCTGCCAAACCTATGATACTTGTTTCCAGCCAGGCCCTCCCTGAAGCTCCTGATGCCACGTCAGGCCAGGCCAGGGGCTCACTCACTACAGAGCCAGGGAAGGATGAGTCCTGCAGGGCCGCCTGAGCACCTTTTTCGGTTCTTACCTCCTTCATTCCTTGGCCACCTTTTGGTGGAGGGAGAATGTTGTGGGTGTTCAGAACCAAGAGGTGATGAAGTTTGTTCTGAAGTAGAGAACTTGGCTTGAGGCAGGGATAGAAGAGGACTGAAGCTTTTACAACCATAAGGTGACATATTTGGGGGGGGCGCTGGAGATGGGACCTAGGGTCTTGCACATGCTAGGAAGCACTCTTAGCACTGAGCTGTACTCCTAGCCCTTTCCTTGTTTCCTTTTTCTTGTGAGACAGGGGCTCCCTACGTTGCTCAGGCTGGCCTTGAACTTGTGATCCTCCTGGCCCACTGGGATTTCGGGCGGGTGTCACCACACTCGGCTTCCCTTGTGCGTTTCTGACCCAGACTCTTTAAAGTGGTTTATAGGACTCAATTAAAGGCAAGAGTTATCTGTTTCCAGTTATAGAAGGGACCAATGTTTATCCTAGAAAATTTAGAAAGGATAGAAGAAAAAGTGCCTATATGTACATATTAATATTTTATTTTCTTGGTGGTGGAAATTGAACTCAAGACCTCTTACATGCTAAGCACATGCTCTGCCACTGAGCAGTACCCTCAACCCAAGATTCTAATTAATAATTTTTAAAATACATGTTTTTCAGTATCCTATCTATCTATCTGTCTGTCTGTCTGTCTAATCTGAGGTACTAGGGATTGAACCCAGGGCCTTCACACCGCGCTCCATCCCCAGCCCTTAGAGAAGGTTTCTCTAAATTGCCCAGGCTGAGTTTGAGATTTGATCTTCCTCCCTTAGCCTCCTGATTACAAGTGTGCGCGATCACATTGGTATTTGTTTGTTTGTTTGTTTGAGACAGGGTCTCGCTGTGTAGTTCGGGCTGGCCTTGAACTCACTTTGTAGCCCAGGCTGGCCTCAAACTCATAGCAATCTTCCTGCCTCAGCCTCCCAAGTGCTGGGATTACAGGCATGTGCCACCACACCTGACTCTTGTTGGTTATTTTGAAAGACTCATAAATAATAGAGGTTTTTGGTTTAGGGAAAGCAAGCTAGACAGGCCACAAAGTGCCTACACAAATGTTTCAGGCCAGCTGAGTGTAGTGGCATATGCCTGTAATCCCACTATTTGGGAGGCTGAGGCATGAGAATCTTAGTTTGAGGCCAGCCTGGGCCACTTAATGAGACCTTGTCTCACCAGAAAAAAAAGGACTGTTGATGCTGTTCAGTGGTAGAGTGCATGTAGCATGCATGAGGCCCTGGGTTCAGTTCCCAGCACCCACCTACACCTTTTCTTAGTCCAGAGCAGAGCAGGCATCACCTGGGTGGAGCACTGCCTTACGATCTGTGCTGTGGGATCTTGTGTCGTCTCCATCGACAGTTGGCACTGGGAACCCTTAAGTGACTGGGACCTCCTTCCAGCCTTGTACTTTCTCGTGTGTGGTGCTGGGATCAAACCCAGAGCTTCACACATGCTAAGCACATGCTCTACTACTGAGCCACCCCCCCAGCCCCTTGTACTTTATTTGGGACACTTGATCTTAGGAGAAGGAGATGCATTTTGAACAAATAAACTTCATTTGAGAATGGTTGTATTTGCAGAGTTTGTCCTGGTACAAGTGAAATTCAGCCAGATTACCACATCTCTCATTTCTAAAACTGGAAATTCAGGGTTTCATAAATGCACTTGTGATTTCAAACCCTGGCTACATCCTTGTTTTGTGGCATGGGAGGGGATGGGAGTGCGGTGTGCTCCGAGCTCCTCCATTTCCACAAAGGTGGGAAACATGTGCTGTGTTCTGTTGGTTTGTTTTGGTTTAACACTCACCTGAAGAGAGCATTTAACTTCACCTGTGATTCCAGCTATTCTAGGGTTTCCAGTTTGGCTATTTCCTCTGTGCAAAGGAGGGAAACTGACTGGTCAGCTGTCTTTTAGACCAATCTGCCTGTTGGTAAGGATCTGGCAACTAAGGTCCCTGCTGTGTGTGCATCAGCAGTGTGCACTTGTCCTTGGACAGTCTCTGCTGGCTTCTCTTTTCCTGTGTTCTGGAATGCCTGCCCTTTGAGGCTGAGGATTATGGGTGTTCCTGACAAATTCCCCCTTCTAAGTGGGAGGTGAAGAGGCTGCTGAGCTGGTGTAATGTTTATGCACTAAGTTACAGATGTAAGATTTTCTGTCAGTTTGCTGTCTTAGAATCTACACCCTTCTCTTACTAAGAAATTGAGACTTTTTTGAGGCAGGGTCTTGCTGTTAACCCACGAAGATCCTCCTGCCTCAGGCTCCTGAGTGCTGGGATTACAGGCATGCCACGCCCTGCAGAGAGACCTATTATTAAAATACATACATTCTGTTCTTTTTTGTCCTGGATGGAATTTCCTTAAGAAATGCAACAAGTAAGCCTAATAAAGTTTCCAAAACAGCTCATCTATGATTGTGGGCATTTTGTAAAATTACTTCCTATGAGAGTGTATTTTCTATTAGGATCTGAGTTTGGAAAACAATTTAAGACTGAATTGTAGGATGCAAATGAGTTTAAATATTCTTATTAAAAAGGAAATAAAAGGAAGAGGACTCACTGGGTTTGCCAGCCAAGCCTGTCTCAGGCAGGAAGAGGGTTCGGGTTCCTCCTGTTGATTGGCGATTTCTCCTGGATTTGAGAGGAATACACAGTGGGGGGGGTGGATTAAGGTATGTTACGTATGTGTACTAATTCCCAATGATGAGTGCCATCATTATGTACTGCAGATGTACTAGTAAAAGTAAAAAAGATGAGTACACAGATGATCCTGGCCTTGCTGTGGGAGGGGAGGACTTTCAGTAGCCAAAGGCCCTGCTCAGCAGTCCATACCATGTGCCCTTGGTGGATTTTCTGTGTAGGGACCCAACTTCCTCTGTGCCCACGTCCTCAGGCCATCTTGTTGTGGGTTTGGGTGATGCAGCCATAGGCTCCCACTCCTGACATGAGCAGGTCCCAGCGGGGCTGCTGCAGAGCTAGGCCCTCCAGCCAGTGTCCAGCACCTTTGTGTACTTCAGTGAGGCCCTAGGTACGGGAGAAGCCACCAGCAGCCAGGATTAAGGCCAGTGGGCAGTGGGAGTGGGTGTTTGCACCCTGTCATGGGAGGTGGGCCCCTACACAACTAACCCCGGACTCCTTCCCGCAGGAAAGGTGTCTGCAGGATTCGGGAGTCCCTGGGCTGGTGGGTGGGGCATGGCTAGCTCTGGGATGTGTTCAGAATGCCGGAGGTGGCATGGCTTGGAGAATACCACAGGAAATAATGAGGCTTGCTCTCGTGCTGCCCGGTTGGTGCGTAAGTGGATTTCCCTTTAGCACCAGCTCAGGCACTTACAGCTGTTGGAGAACTGGAGGTTGGAGATTGTGGAGTGACTGCCTTGCCCTCTCATCTTCTCTTCCTCTCGTGACTTGTCGTCCCCTGGTGTGTGAGGCAAGTGTGCAGGTGTCCATCCTCCCTGCAGCGGGTTCCCTGGAAACCTGTTCATTGAGCATCTTTCATCCCAGCTTGCCCCACCAGTGGCTGGACACACACAGTTCTTTCCCTAGACTGCACTGTGTGTCTCGTTGTGGGCAGCGCCCTCTGGTCCTGCACCTGCCCTTAGACCGGAACGGGTGCTGCTCATCCTTGCTGTCCTCTGGGTCCTGTTTCCTCCATTTGTCTTCCAGCCCCATGCTCCTGCCTGATCTGCCACTCCAGCAGGACCGGCCTGGAGAGTTGTTGCCAAATCTTGTCTCAAAATAAAAAATGGAGCTGGGCGTGGTGCCATGCGCCTGTAATCTCAGCACCCTGAGAGGCTGAGGGAGGAGGATCCTGAGTTGGCTCAGATGGGCAGTGTAACAGTTCAGGGACATCCTGTCTCAAAAAATGAAAAAGAGGGCCCGGGATGGAGCTCATTGAGAGGGCCCAGGATTCAACCCCTAATTCTGCCCCCAGAAAAGGCCGGGGGAGAGAGCTGGAGCATCTTGGCTGGCAGAGGCAGATGCCACCTGCGTGAGTAGCATCCTGAGGTCGTCTTCGCCTGCTTGCGTGTTTTGTGAATGGTTCTGGGGTCTGCGCCAGTCTTCATAGGCCCTGGAGCAGTAGAGTAGGGAGGATATTGGAGGGAGCCATGCATTGTTTCCTGTTTCTTGGCTTTTAAATTTATGCCACGTGCATTTACTGCCTATTAGTAATAACAAAAGTACTAATTGGTGGTCTGTTCTGGACAGGGGTTAAGGGATCTTCTTTTCTGGGTTAGCATCCAGTTTGCTCCTCACATCAGAATATTTCTGTAGAAATTCAGAGGGAAGCGGCCCCGCCCGGAACAGAGTATGCGCAGACCCTGCCTGAAATGTGTGACCAGCAAGACCAGAAGTAGGTGGGTTGTAGAGAAGTGGACGGTGCGCGGGACCCCAGCCGTGGTGCGTTGAGCTCCAGCATGGCGCATAGTCTGTTGTGACGCAGACCCTCATCTTGGCTAATTAGGGTAATTAGAGGCTATAATTAACTCCTCTTCTTCTCCTGCAGCATTGGCTGCCAAGTGATTTGAGGTCAGATTTTTTGGGGGGTTTTTGCTGGACGATGAGCTGTGGACCTATCTAAAGCCCAGAGGCCACTTAAGGCAAGTCACCTGGCTGGGTGGAAAGGGTGCGATGCTGAAGACGGTGCCCTCGATGTCTCCAGCACCCTCTGCAGTGCACTGCATCTGTTTGCTTCCAGCATCCTCTCCTCCTGCGCGCAGGTGTTGCCCATCCAGGGCCTGTGAGCGTCCCCCTCCCCAGCCCTTCTGTTTCTCTGAATTCACAGGCTAATGTGCTGCCCCCTACCTGCTTAAGCCTCTCTCAGTCTGTCTTGCCTGTAGCTCTTGGCTTAGACTGCTGGGTCGCTGGGGCTTCAGCCTCTGGTTACAGCCCTCTGCATTGCTGCTGTTACTGTTTGGTGCGGTCCACACTCTGAGAAGTGCACAGATCCCCAGCAAGGCCTGAGGAGAGCCCGCCCGTGTGTCCTGTCGTCAGGATGCCCTGCATCCTCACACCCGACCCCTGCGGGCCCCTCCCAGGTGGTGCCCCCACCCCTGTTCAGAAACTGCTGTCGAGAATTTGGAACCACAGATTGGATCTCCTTGGCTTTGAACATGAGGTATGTGAACTCCTAGAGAATCGACTTCGTGGAGGAGGGTGTTTGCTTTTCACCGGAGAGTGTGTTTGTGAGATTAGTCCGTATTCTTCTCATCGCTGAACTTAGAATTGAATATAGTATGTTATGATGAATGTGATTGTTGTGTGTATCTAAAATGTACCAATAAAATCTAACGTAAAAAAAAAGAATTGATTATAGTATAGTTTGATACTCTGCTATAGATGGACACGTGAAATAGTTTTATTTGGAGCTATTGTGCATAATGCTGTTATAAATATTCTTGTAGATTTTTAAGTTGTGAGGCTTTTCATTGAAAAATTCATTGGAATTCTTGTAGGTGTTTTGGTGAGCACACAAATTTCTGTTGGGCGCACTCCTTGGCACTGCGACGCCTTCTTGGTGTGCAGCGTTCAGCTCCCAAGGCCGTAGCTGGGGGAAGAGGCCTCGTGCACTTGACACCAGTGCAGGGAGGTGGAGCTCAGGGTGCTTCACGGCATATCAACATTTAGTGTTCTCTCCCTTTGGTTTTAAGTATTTTAGCAGGTATTGTGGCTTTACTTTGCATTTCTCTGCTAATGGCATTGAGGAGTTTTCCGTGTGCTTATTGAACACTGGCGAGTGAAGATGCCTCCAGATTCCACACGTTCCCCCCGTATCCCATGGTGTAAGTGCTGTGGGGATGTGAGAAGTCCAGGTGCATGGGATGAGGGTGGTCTTGTCAGGTGCCTGAGAACGAAATGCTTTACCCTGAAGCCAAACGTGTGCAAGGACTCTCCTTTTCATGAGCAGTGACTACCTCTCTTACTGCGCACTGTGTGTTGACAGCCTTATTAACTGTTAAAAAGCGAAGTCCCGGGCGGGTGAGATGGCTCAGCGGTGTAAACGCCTGCCCGGCAAGCGCGAGGGCCCAAGTTCAACTCTTGGAACCCCCGTACGAAAAAAGGGCCAGTGATATCGCTCAGCGGCACGGGCGCCTGCTGGCGTGCGAGGTCCTGAGGTCGACCCCCGGTACCCACACACACACACACAAAGCGAAGTCCCAAACATGATGCACAGTAAGTCCCCGATTTCAGAACGAGTTCTGTTCCGGGAGAACGTTCATAAGTCCGATTCATTCGTAAGTCCAGCAAAGTGAGTCATATCTATCTTTGACACAGACGTGCCGTGTAAAGCACAGAGAACCAGTTCTTCACATCTCTGGACACCTGGGCTCTGACTGAGCACCGTACTGCCGTCCAGTGGGCACACAGCAGCACAGCTGTGACGGGGTCCAGCAGGCACGGGAGCTGCTTCCGAGATTCGTTCGCATCTGTGTAATTCGAGGTCTGTTCATATCTGTGAAGGCTCACAATTTGAATGTTCGGAAGTTGGGGACTTACTGTACTTCTTTTGCTTAGGAAAGGTACTCCTACCTTTCAGATAGAAGAGAAGTGACGTTTTCTCCAGTGCCTCAGTCTCCAGAGTAGGTTCGAGCACCTTTGATAGTGGTCAAGGTGATCTTTCAGAGTCTAAGAAGAAAGTACATTTCTGGTTATTTTTTTGACCCTGTTTGGTGGTTGCCTTTTTTTTTTTTTTTTTTGGTGGCGGTATTGAGGATTGAACTAAGAACTTTCACGCAGAACTGCATTCCCAGCCCTTTGTGTGTGTGTGTTGGGGGGCAGGGTCTTGCTACGCATTTCAGGTTGGCCGTGATCTCACTATGTAGCCCAGGCTGGCCTCAGTATCACAGTGGTCCTCCTGCCTCAGCTCCCAAGTGCTGGGATTACAGGTGTATCCCACCACGCCTCGCGCTTTTATTTTATAAAATATTTAGAGATAGGGTCTTGCTGAATCGCTAAGTTGCCTAGACTGGGTTCAAACTTATGATTCTCCTGCCTCAGCCTCCCAGAGTGCTGGGATCATAGGCATGCGCCACCACATCTGGCAGTAAACTTTTTCTGAGGTATACTTTACACAGAACTAAACAATCCTGTTTTGGGGAAACCTTTTAAAGACCTTGACAGCTAAACCCCAGTTGGGATAGAACCACCTCTCCTGGTACATAGTTGTATATTTTCCAGGATTTCTTGTAAATGTGAGGAAGGGTATACTCTTCTGTTTGGCTTTGTTGTTGTTGTTGTTCTGAGACAGGGTCTCTCTGTGCAGTTCAGGCTGGCCTTGAACTCACTATGGAGCCCATGCTGGCCTTGCATTCACAGTGACCCTGCTGACTCAGCTTCCCAAGTGCTGGGATTACAGGTGTGCACCACCATCCCCGGTTGTTTGGCATCTTCTAATTAACGTGTTGGTTTTGAGATTTGTCTATGTTACTTGGTTTTTTTTTGTTGTTGTTGTTATCGGGAACCGAACTCAGCACCTTGCACTTGCCAGGCAGGCGCTTGTGCCACTGAGCTGTATCCCTGGCCTGTCTATGTTACTTGTGTAGGCAGTTTTCACTTGGTGCCCATTGAGTGGCATTTGAGTGCTGTTCTGCGTGGATGTGCCACCATTTATGTGCCCGTTTGTCTGCTGCCGGAGGTCTGGGCAGCTTCCAGTCTGGGATGTCTTGAACCATGCTGCCACCAACAGCTGTGTGTGACCTGTGTGCTCCCTTCACACAGGTCACACACAGCTGAGTGTGTCAGAGTAGAGTGGTTTTCTTTACAGAAGACCAGCTCCTCCCTCCCTCCCTCCCTCCAGGCCACTTGCCTGCCAGCCTTGTTAGTGCAGGAGCAGTTCTGTGGGCGTGAGGCGTCCTTGTTGGATATTCGCGTATCTTCTCTAGTGAAGGTGTGTTGCACCACTTTAACAATCTTGCTGATTTCTAGCAAGCTGTCTACCACTGAGCCACACCCTGTCCCAGCCTCAGCACTGCTTTGAGACAGGGTCTCACTGAGTTGGCCAGGCTGGCCTCAAATTTGGAATCTTGCAGCCACGGTGTCCCGAGTAGCTGGGGTCACAGTCTTGCCACCACACTCAGTGCTTCTGATTTTCAAGAGTCCTTAATGTGTCTTGAACATAAGTCCTTTGCGAGAGAGGCGTGTGGTGAATGTTTTCCCCCATTCCATCCCTTGCCTCTTTGATGGTGTATTTGTGTATGTGTGTGTACGTGTGTGTTCATATTGAGTCCTGCTTAATTGTTCACTTAGAGGTGAATAATCGGAAGCACTTGCAGTTGGGCATAGTGGCACATGTGTAATTTCAGCTACTTGGGAGGCTGAGGCAGGAGGATTTCAAGTTCAAGGCCAGCTTGAGCAACTTACTGAGCCCCTGTCTCAAATTAAAATAAAAAATGAAAATGGCTAGGGATGTAACTCATTTGCAGACTCCTGCTCTACTCAGTAGCTGAAGGACTTACTGCAAACTGAACCGGGGAGTTTGGGAACCCAGGTGCTGGCCCCTGGCTTGTCTTGTGATTTGTGTCTCAGGGAGGTTCAGTTTCACGGGAATGTTAGCTACATGGGCCAGGGTTGGGGGAGGTAATCCCAAGGGCAGCCCTCCCTTGGGGCAAGTCCAGCTGTCATGCACCGTGGGCAGGACTGCTGAGCGCCCCGCCAGCCCCTTGCAGCAGGAGCCGCAGGCAGATGTGTGGTCCAGCCAAGGGAGGGCGGTGGGCATTTCTCAGGACAGTTTCCGGTGCCTGGAACGTGGTCTTCATCGGTCTGGAACGCATACACCCAGGTGACTGTAAGTTAGGGGAGAGAATGTGTAGGCTCCTAGGAGTGCAGATCCACCCGGCCTGGTGCCGAGGTTCAGGTCGCAGGTGCACGTGTGCTCCTGAGCTGGCCTTGCCCTCCATAGCCAGTTGTCATGCAGGATTTCAGACAGGCAGCTCTTCTGGCACCTTCATTAACGGATCACAGGGCAGCACATGGGGGTGGGGAGGACAGACGTCCAGGAAGGTCCTCTCCAACCTGAGGAAGGGCCCAAGCGCTGGGCAGCGCCGAAGCTGCTCTTCAACCCGGTCGCTGGAACTGTGCGCACATCCCACTCCCACCAGGAGGCTTCCTGGCCAGCGCGGGCAGAAGCCAGTCGCAGGGAGGAAGGGCACCGCTTTGGGTTGGCTGTGTGGGGCCAGCGCAGGATGAAATGTGGGGCCCCTTTTAAGAAGCAGGAAGAAAGCTTTTTCATGTCTTCTGTGTTCTCTTTTGACCTGCTGTGCTGTTTTCAATTTATTTGATATCAAGCTTTCTTGGGCATAGCATGAGGCTTGTGGGGCGAGTGCAGTGTTTGTTATTTTTACTTATTTATCTTTTGGTTTTTTGAGACAGAGTCTCACTGTATATAGTCTAGGCTGGTTTCAAACTTGCAGAGATCCTCCTGCCTCAGCCTCCCGAGTAGCTGGGATTACAGGCATGTGTACAATGTCCATCGTGTGGTTTATTTTTTTATGTTCCCAAACTTTTGTATTGCTAAGTGCCGTACTTGACAATAATTGTAACGTGTGTACTTTAAGACAACACTCGCCTGGCGACCTCCTTCAGGGAGGAGTGGTACAGCTCTACCTGGGCCAGATCGGGACTGCCTCTTGCCGATCTTCTGGGGCCAGCCCTGGACTGCAAGGAAATGACCACTGCACTCTGGGCCAGGACAGCCTCGGCCTCGGCTCCCCCGACAGGCTCCATGGGCACTGGGTGAGGAGCAGTCTGCGTGTCACTGCTGGGCCTGGTTAATCACAGGCTTGACGCAGAGTCCACTGCAGATGGGTGAGCGTGCAAATGGGTCCTTCAGAAGTCCTTGTCTGGCATGCGCCCGCCTCAGGGCTGGAAGGAAGAGGAGCTTCTGCTCACGAGGGGCACAGTCAGGACTGGCCTGTGTTGTGACTCCCGCCCAGGGCACTGTCCCCTGCTGAGGTCCTCGGAGCTCAGGCGCCTTCCCTTCCGCAGTGTGGTCTGGGCCCTTTCTGAGGCTGTCTAGAGTCTAGAGTTCCAAGGGCTGGCTGGATGTCCCCTTGGGTGGCAGGTGACAGGTACCTCACAGCATGTCCAAGATGGACCCGGCTTACCCCATCACCTCTCCCCTGGCGCTGGGTACCAACGCCATGCACGGCCGTGAGCCAGCAGCATGGAAGTGCGTCCTCCCGATGGCAGTGTGTCATGCAGGGGTCTTTGTTCCCGTTACTGTGCTGTCCTCACCGTGTTCAGTAGTCCGCACAAGGGGGAAGACTGTTGTCACACCGTGGCACTGGTGGCCTGAGAGTCAAGTCCCCTCTGTATGACAGGATGCCTTTTTTTTTTTTGGAAAAAGGATCTCACTATATAGCCCAGGTTGGCCTTGAACCCTCTGTGAGCCTCCTGCCTCAGCTTCCTGAGTGCTAGGATTCTAGCATCATGCCCAGCTACATGCTGCTTTTGTCAACAGCCATTTCCTCGTACCAATTCAGTATCTTCTTTGCTTATTCTGAGGTGAAATGGAGCGTTTTCTTCTCTGTCTTTTAACTGTTAGGTGATGCTTGTCAGCTGTCACAGATGCGTGTCCTAGCTCTTCCTGGAGAGGTCAGCTAGTCCACTTCATGTCCCTGTGGCCAGGTGAGTGTGGAGAAACAATCCTGTGTTTCCAGTGTGAGGGGGTTGTGACTGTCTGGGATCTTTCCTAGCACCCCCCCTTGGCCACTGGCCACAGGCTCAGTCACAAGACTGCTGCTGTCCTCTGTCTGTCCCTCTGATTTGACACCGGCAGTGTGTTAATGCGCCCCCGAGTTGGAGACACGTGCAGCAGAGTCCCCGCTCCTGGGATGATTTGGAATCTTGAACTGAAGCTGAGAGCAGTGGAGAAAGGGCCGTTGGTTACAGCAGCAGGCTGGCCTGTACTTCCTGGGGACATGCTGCGCTGCACAGAGGAGCGGGCTGCGGGGACTTTGTTCTGGTGAGCGTCACTGTGGAGGAGTGGGGTGGGTGTTCTGCCAGGAGAAAAGCCAAAGTGCGGAGTGTGGCATTGGAACAAACCAGTAGGCTGCTTGGGCCATAGCTCGGATGCTATTGATGGGATGATTCGTTTTGTTTTGGTTGCTGGTGCCAGGGATGGAGACCAGGGCCTCCTACCTGCCAGGCATGGGCTCTGCCATGGAGCTGCCCCCCAGCCGTGGTGTGTGGCTCGAGACCTCCGTGGTCCTGATGACCAGAAGGGCACAGGAGTCCCAGGAGTTTCCTGTCTTGTTCCCCAGGTCTCAGGCCACACTTCCTGCCATTTCCCTGCTGGTGGCCGAGGGCACAGGTGGCCCCTGGAACAAGTTAGGAACCAGGAGTCACAGTGGGGTGACATTTCTTCTGTGTCAGATGTCCCACACCGTTGTCCTTGGAGTTTGGTGTGACTGAAGCCAAGCTTCTCTGGCGGCGGCGGTGGCAGCGGTGATGGCGCGGGTCTGGTGCACCGACCCTGCTGTGAGCTCCGAGAGGCCATTACCTGCAAACAGGATGATCCTGCTGTTCTCCATGTCTGCCCCCAGCACAGCCTCAGAGCCAGCCCGGCATGGACCCAGCTCCTCCAGCCTTACCTCAGATTTTGTGAAAGTGTGCAGTTTTTTCTTTTCAAAGTGCTTCAAAGAATTACAGAAACAGTGCAGAACAGATTTCCCAAATACTAATTTACCACATCTGTGTACTCTTCTCTGAAAGGCAACTACAGGACGCATTTTTAGCCCAAGTTTTTCCGTGTGTATTTTCTCAAAAACATTCTCTTTGTAACTACAGCCTTGGTATCCAGCATCCAGTCTCCCCCCTGACAACCCCGCCAGCCTCCTCCAGCTTTGTTCACCCCGGAAGAAGACAAGACATTTTCCCGAGTATGATCACACATTGTGCTGACCTCTCCCATCTCTTCAGTCTCCTTTAATTTGTCCCCTTCATTCTTTCTCTTCCATGGTATTTCTGTTTTCGAAGAGCATGGATGCTGTTTTCAGCTCCTCCGTAGAGGGTCCCTTGGTGTGGATTTGTCTGGTGTTTAAATCACATCCGTTGTTTTTGTCATGAGCCCCAGAGGTGTCCTCTCAGCACACTGAGGCTGGACCCTGGTGTTGCCTTGCTGAGGCAGTGACATTGTCTTTGGGCACTGCAGCTATCATGTCTGGTTTGCGAAGTGTTGCAAAGTTTCTGAAGCACTCTCAGCCTGAGCGGCTGTGGACTTCTGCTGTCTGTCTGCTTTGGTGTGGGCAGAGGAGATGGTGCTGGAGGATTGAAGGGAGTGGTGCTGTCCTGGGCCCTGAGCCCTGAGCCCTGAGCCCAGGCAGGTACGAGGCTGAGGGCAGTCTGGGTAATGACTGCGGAGTGGCACGCCTTGGGGCTGGACCCTGCTGCTCCTGCACAGAGCTCGCAGGAGGACACAGGAGCTGAAGTGGCCCTGTTCCAGGGGCCGCAGTGTCTTCTCCAGAAGTGCAGGTGTAGGTCTGTGGGGATTTGGACGTCCAGAGGGGCTGACCTAAGTCTGTGTCCCCATCCCTAGTTCACTGTGTGGGTACAAAGAGGTGAGATCCTGGGAGGAGGATCCCTTCCTTTCCTTCCATCCTTCCTTCCTTCCTTCCTTCCTTCCTTCCTTCCTCTTTCTCTCTTTCTCTCTCTTTCTTTTTTTCTTTCCTTTTCATTCTTCTCTTTCTTTGCATTCTTTTCTTTCCTCCCTCCCCACTTCTCCCTCCCTTCCTTCCTTCCTTCCTTCCTTCCTTCCTTCCTTCCTTCCTTCCTTCCTTCCTTCCTTCCTTCCTTCCTTTCTTTCCCTCCCTGTTGTAGGGGTTGTATCCAGGGCTTTCACACCAAGCTACATCCCCGCCCCTTTTTAAAGACTTTTTGAGACAAGGGCTGGCTAAGTTGCCCAGGCTGGGCTTGAACTTGTGATCCTCTTGCCTCAGCCTCCTGGGGTGCTGGGATTACAGGTGTGCCCTGTCACACCTGTTGCCTATCCATTTTAAAATTTTTTGTTTGGAGACAATTCTGCTGAATCACCCAGGCTGAACTTGAACTTTTTATCTCCTGTCTCAGTTTCCCAGAGTGCTGGGATTACAGAAGAACATCACTATACCCACCTTTGGGAGGACTTTGTGCAGCTCTGAATCATGTTAAAATGATCAGTGTCTGTCCAAGTAAAGGATACCTAGGCCTGTCAGGGCCCCAGGTGAGTGTGACACTGCCAGCTGTGTGGTGTGGCCACAGTCAGTTGGGATTTGTAGTTGGAGACACACAGCTTCTCTGGTGTGCTTAGTCCTTCAGCCTCTCTCTTGGGACTCACCTTGGGGTCAGTTTTTACCGAGGTCTTTGACATCTTTTTTTTTTTTTTAATGTGGGTACCAGGAGTCGAACTCTGGACTTCGTGCTTGCCAGGCAGGCGCTTATGCTGCTGAGCCTTATCACTGGCCCAGTCTTTGACATCTTGCTCCTGCTGCCCTGCCCTCTTTTCATTTTGTGCATTTCTCAATCGGTCCCTTTTCTTAATTTCGTCACATTTATCAGGCTTGTAAAAAGATTCATATTCTGAGCCGAGCATGGTGGCATATTCCTGTAATCTCAGCACTTGGGAGGCTGAGGCAGGGGGATCACCATGAGTTTGAGGCCAGCCTGGACTACATAGTGAGTTCAAGGCCAGCCTGAACTACATAGTGAGACCCTGTCTCAAAAAAAAGAAAAATGCATTATAATGTAAGCACCCATGGAATAACGTCCAAGTAAATAAATGGGCCTTGCTGGTGCAAAATACAGAAACTGGTGCAGTGAGCGAGCACCTGGTTCCTGTCACGTGATCTGTGTTGTGCTGACCTGTGTCTGTCACGAAGCCTGTGAAAAAGAGTTTGCTCCGCACAGAAGAAGGTGCCCACCCTGCGCTTGTAGCTGTGAGTCTTCAGACAGAAGCTCTCACCCAGTCAGAACCCAGGCTACGCCAGGCGTGGTGGCACACACCTGTAGTCCCAGCACTCGGAGGCTGAGGCAGGAGGAGCACCTTGAGTTCAAGGCTGGCCTGGGCTCCATAGTAAGACCCTGTCTCAAACAAAAAAACAAGAAAAAGAACCCAGACTAAAACATAGACAGCTACCAGGGTATCCGGTAGCCTTTTTGTTGTTTGTTTTGTGGTACTGGGATTGAACCTGGGGCTTTTGTACTGAACTGCATCCCCAGCCCCATTTTTATTTTTTGAGACAGGGCCTCGCTAAATTGCCCCTCAGAATGCATGTGCATGCTGCATGACAGGTTCAGCCATGTCGATTTTGCCGTTGTGGCACACCTGGCCTTCAGTCTTGCCAACACACCCCTCGGCCTGGAGTGATTGCTCTTGCGCTGGGCATGAAGAGGCAATGCCAGGGTGCTCAGTTGTGGCCTTTGCATTGTTTTTGTCGTGTGATTTGCTTATTCTCATTACCTTTTCAATACACGGAATTGGGTACTTTTTCATTGATTCAGTGACTGTCTGCCAAGGGGGCTGTTCTGTATGTAGCAGGGGTGTTCTAGGCCGTGCGCTCCAGCCTGAGTGGCGCTTACATCCTGCTGACCCACAGACACAGACAAGGCCTGGCCAGGTTCGGAACTGGTGGGAGCATTGCCGAGATTGGTGGGCGCAGAGGCTGGTTTCCCTCTGGTCTGTGTCTGACTCTTCTCCAGGAGTCTTGTGAGTTTCAGAGCCTCGCTCTGGCTCCTGGGCGCAGACAGACCCCGAGACCCAGGCAGGGCCGTGCAGCAGGTGGGGACAAACCCAGGCCCTGGAGCACTGCGCAGACCATTCTCTGGTGGGCTGTCACACGCTTTGCTCGGCGAGTGTTAGCAGTACCCCAGCCCGGCCTTGCACACTGGCACTTGCCCACAGGGTAGAAATGCCTGCTGAGAGTCTCAGGGGACCTCTGTGCAGGCGAAAATGAAGGTGGAGGTGTGACGATTGAGTTTGGGGGATTGCCATGTGTGTTTTCCTATTCTTTGCATGCTCCCCCTGCCCCCGTGGTGGGGTTGAGCCAGGGCACCCGTCAAGCTGCACTCCCAGTCTTGTCCGCACTGTTCTTTTGATGTGTCTGGAATCCTGTGACGTCTCCCGTGCAGATGCTTGGCTATTTCTGCTGTCTTTCCTGTACAGAGGGCTCTGGCCATGCGGCTCTCCTTGGTACTGTCCCTCCGGGGTCACCACTTGTGTGCTCTTTTTGCAAATGTTGTGTGGATGGGATCATGCTAGTGTAGTTTTTGGGGACTGGCCTTTTCCATTGAGCAGATGCCTTAAGGGCCAGGCAAGCTATGTGCAGACCCATTTTGTCCGTCTGCTTTCCTGCCAAAGCACATCTGAATAGTTTCCGGGGGGCTGTTAGGAGTAAGGTTGCTGGGCATGTAAGGTACAGGTTTCTGGGTGAGCACATGAGCTTTTCTTTTCTTTTTCTTTCTTTTTTTTCCTTTATGTGGGTTCCGGGAGTTGACCGCAGGACCTCGTGCTTGCCAGGCGGGCGCTTATGCCACTGAGCTATCTCACTGGCCCTTTTTTTTTTTTTTTTTTTTTTATAAGACAGTCTTGCTATGCAGTGCAGGCTGGTCTCGAACTCACGGTGATCCTCCTGCCTCAACCTCCAGAGTGCTGGAATTACAGGTGTGCACCACCATGCCTGGCTGCGTGAGTGTTTTCATTTTTCCAGGTAGATATCAGTAGTACAGTTGTTTGGTTGGATAATTACTTGTATGTTTAAGTTTATGCAAAACTGCTGACTGGCTTGCAGTGTGATCGCACCATTGTACATGCCCACCAGCGGCACAGGAGCCATTTCTCCACATCCTTGTCGGCGCCTGGCACGCTCAGTCTTCTCAGATTTGCCTGTCCTCATGGGTGTGCAGTAACGTCTCGTGGGGGATACAGGCTACAGAACTCACGGTGCTACCCAGGCTGGTCTCAGCTGCTGGGCTCAAGTGATGCTCTGGCTCCGCCTCTCGAGTAGTTGGGGTTGAGTGTTGTTCGTGCCAACGACTAGTGATGTGGGACATCCTTTTCCCACCTGCATGTCGTCGTCAGGGGAAGTGTCGTAATCTTTTGCTCCTTTTTAATTGGCTTGTTTTATATCTTGACTTCAGGTGGCTCTTCACACGCATCCTCTAAGTGGGAGTCCTTCATTGACATGTGGTTTGGAATATTTTCTCCCAGAAGGTCACCAAGACAAGGTGGCTCATTTGTTCTGTGTCTTGACTGGGTCTCTGGCAGAGCGGCCGCCCTGTTGGGGTGGGTGCATGTTGGAGGTGGTGGCCGACCGCACTGGCTGTGGATTGGGTGACTCCTGAGCACCCGAGTGATACGGCTCCCTGCGCGGGGGTCTCTGGGAGAGAACCCTGGGTGGCCCCTGATCGAGGCCCAGCGCTGGTGCAGCTGGAGGCTCTGGGAGGGCATTGGGGCTTTGGAGCCCAGGAAGCTGTGAAGGCTGGAAGGGGGATTTTGAACTGACCTGTGTGTGTGGACGTCTGGGTCATAGGTCTGCACGAGCTCACTCGGGAGTGAGCGCAGATGGAGGGTGGAGCCCCATGGGCAGGACCTGGTCGCGTGTGGTATCTGGGACAGCAAGGAGCGGCTGCGGTGGAGACTGCTGGACTAACTGTCCTGGGCGTACCTTGCTCAGGAGGGGAAAGGGAGGGCTGCCGGTTCAGAGGAGTATGGGGGCCTGGTTCTGCTCATGCTGCTGTGGCAGAATACCACAGCCTGGGTGATTTAGTAGAGGGAAATAAATTTGGTTCGTGGTTCAGGAGAACATGGCACCGACACCTGGCGAGTGATTTTCTGCTGGATCCTGACCTGGCAGGAATCAGATCAGACCAGACCCAGCCTTCTGGTTAGGGGCGTGCGCCTCTGGCCACGCCGCCTCCTGCCTCTTAGTACCGCTCAGTGGTAGTGTGGTCTCCCTGTGAGTTTGGAGCGCGCAGACCGTGGCAGGAGATAAGGTGAGCAAGGCCCTTTCTGGCCCTAGGTGTATTATTGGCATGTGTCACCTTGGGTGTCAGGAAATGCAAGTGTGGCAGTGTCTGACTGCCACATGCCGGGGCTTCCTGGGCAGGTGTGTCTAGTAGGACAGGTGGCAAAGCTGGTCCTTGTGGCAGGGTTCCCGGGTAGAGCCACAGGCAGAGCTGAGCCAGGCGCCGCTGGCAGGCTGTCTGGCTGTTGTTAGGCCACGACAGGGTGGTGTTCAGCTGTGCTCGGGGTTGGGAGCAAGAGGCTCTCTGAATCTGTGGGTCTGTTTCGTCCTTGTGGTATTGAGGATTGAACCTTTGCTCTGAGCCACATTCCCAGCCTTTTTAAGTTATATTTTTGTTTTGAGACAGGGTTTTGCTAAATTGCCTAGGCCGGGCTCAAAGTTGTTTAAACTGGGCTGGAACTTGTGATCCTCCTGCCTCAGCTTCCCAGAGTGCTGGGATTACAGGCCTGCACCACCAACCCTGGCAGTTTTGTTTTTGCTTTGAGATAGGATCTTGCTCTGTAGTTCAGGCTATCCTTAAATTTGTAATCTTCCTGCCTCAGCCTCCCAAGAGTTGGGATTACAGGCGTGCCCCACCATACCTGGCTGATTGTTGTTATTGTTGTTGTTCCATCAAAAAGGAATGAGTTTTCTTTATGGAAAAAAAAATTAACAAAATTATCTGTGGCTTAGTGACCCAAATATATTTATATACTTTTTTTTTTTTTTTTTGTGGGTACCGGGGGTCGACCTCAGGACCTCGCGCGCCAGCAGGCGCCCTTGCTGCTGAGCGATATCACCGGCCCTTTTTTCGTATGTGGGTTCCAGGAGTCGAACTCAGGCCCCCGCGCTTGCCAGACAGATGCTTACGCTGCTGAGCCATCTCACCGGCCCTTATATACTTATTTTGAAAGGAGTAATGCATACCAAGTGCTACTCAAGTTTTTATTTTATTTTATTTGTTCATTTATTTTTCTCCGAGCCCCTCACATGCTAGGTAAGCGCTCCATCTCTGAGCTGCCTCCTCAGTTCCAAGTTGTGTTTTAAATCTACTATAAGATCTAAAACTTATTTATGCATTTATTTTAAAGGAGTAATTGAGATTAAATGGCACTTCAGTATTTTTCTCGTCATGAAAATCCTCCCTGTGACTTTGCTCGTTAGCGCTTTGAACCCTGTTGGATGAGCTTGGTGGTGGAGGTGGCGCGGCCTCCCTGTCGTTGCCCATGGGACACTCAGGGACTCCGACGGGATGCAGACGGGTGCTGACCATGCGCTTTGCTTCTCCAGGTGCACGTTCAGGTTTCCGAGCACAAACATCAAGATAACGTTCACAGCCCTGTCCAGAGAGAAGAGGGAGAAGCAGGAGGCCCCCGAGTCCCCGGTGAAGCCCGTGCAGCCGCACATCTCCCCCCTGACCATCAACATTCCAGATGCCATGGCTCACCTCGTCAGCCCCCTCCCGTCCCCCACGGGCACCATCAGGTACTGCGGCCGTGAGAGGGCGCTCCCCGTGCATCCAGCCTCTGTGGAGGAGGAGTTGTCACAGGCGTTTAAAATACCTCTTGAATTTTGGGAGACGGCTGCCAATTTCTGCATCGTGAAATACAGTTCCCATGTGTTCCTTTTTTTTCTTTGTACTGGGGATGGAACCCAGGGCCGCCTGCATGCTAGCCAAGTGCTGCACCACTGAGCTACACCTCTGGCCCTTTTTGGAATTTTGAGTCAGGGTCTTGCTAGGATGCCCAGGCTGGCCTTGAACTCATGATCCTCCTGCCTTGGCCTCCTGAGTGGCTGGGATCTTAGGTGTGCACTGCCACACCTGACTTGTTCCTGGTTTTTACGTAGGATTTGTTTTAGTGGAGTATACGTTGATGATTTGTAAGATTGGTCTGAAGTCTGAGATAGGTTTTTAATTTGAATTTGGTACAGTTTCATACAAATTCTGTAAATGTGTACTCTGGTTTGGACGTACTGAAGTGACCAAGTCATGTCACTCTTACTCAAGAAAGACCCCGTGACTCAGAAACAGAGGATGACAGCACCAAGCACAGCCACGCAGCCTGTGCGGGTGGAGCCGGGCCCTGTGCCATGTGGCAGGGGCCAGGCCCTGCGGAGGAGAGGAGGACTCTGTCCCGGTCTGCACCTGCTTGCTGTGGTCTGCTGGTCTCAAGTATGGGGGGCGGTACGGGGGCACCCTGATGGGAGTGTGCAGGCTTCCTGTCTGCAGTCAGCGCTGCCGTCCAGGCTGTGTGCAGCAGACGGCTGGCAGGCGGGATGGCGCTCCTCTTCTGCCCAGTGCTGGTGTCTGTGTGGCCCTCTAATGAAGAAGGGCACAGGGGAGCTGAGACTGCTTTAGGTTATACTGTGACCTTACTTTAAAATACTTACGCTAAAAACCAGCATCAGTAATCAGCCCTCTGGAAATGAAGGACATAAACAAGTGCAAACACGGCTCATGTTCACGGATTAAAAGATGGGAGACTTAGTAGTGTTAAGATGTCGACACTGCTCAAAGCACTCTACAGAGTCAGTGTCATTTCCATCAGAATGCCAGTGATTTTTTTTTTTTTGCTAAGACAGAAAAACTCATCCTGAAATTCATATGGAATCTCAAGACACCCCAAAGAGTCAAAACTTTTTTTTTTCCCTAGTTCTGGAAATTGAAGCCCGGGCATCCTACATGCTTTGCAAGTGCTCTGCCACTGAGCTACACCCTGAGTTCTTTTTAAATTTTAAATTTTGTTGTTGCTTTTGTTGAGACAGAGTCTTGCTCTGTAATTCAGGCTGGTCTTTTTTTTTTTTTTTTTTTTTTTTTTTTTTTGTGGGTACCGGGGGGTCGACCTCAGGACCTCGCGCGCCAGCAGGCGCCCGTGCCGCTGAGCGATATCACCGGCCCCTTTTTCGTATGTGGGTTCCGGGAGTCGAACTCGGGCCCTCACGCTTACAAGGCAGGCGCTTACGCCGCTGAGCCATCTCACCGGCCCAAGGCTGGTCTTAAACTCACTTTGTAGCCCAGACTAGCCTTGAACTCATAATGATCCTCCTGCTTTAGCCTCCTGAATGCTGGGATTACAGGCGTGCGCCACCAGGCCCAGCTCTTTCTAAATTTTAAATTGAGACAGGGTCTCAGTAACTTGCCCAGACTGGGCTTGAATTTGTGATCCTCCTGCCTCAGCCTCCCTGGTAGTTGGGATTATAGGCCTGTGCCACCACACTTAATACAGTATTTGTCTTTTTTCCCTCTAAAGCCTCTGTCTCTTACTGGGTTTCTAAATAATCTTATCTTGATACTCCATTTCAGTGGCTCGTCTTTTAAACTGATGACAAGCCGTACTGCGCTTGTCACAGCGGCCTGCCTGTGGTCAGGCCCGAGGTGAAGAGCTAGGGCTGATTGTGGGGCCGCTGTCTGGAGAGGCTGTGTTCTGTGTGATGATTGTGTGGGAGCAGAGATCCCTTTTCCACCTTGCTTCACAGAAGCGGGAGAGTCCTTTTTTCCCATAGGAGATGCTGATGTTCTCTTACTGTACAACATTTTCCTATTGTTTCGTTTTGTTTTTGTCTTTTTGAGACAGGGTTTTACTATGCAGTTCAGGCTGGCCTTGAGCTAACTTTGTGGCCCAGGCTGGCCTCGAACTTGCAGCAATCCTGCCTCAGCCTTCTGAGTGCTAGAATTACAGGTGTGCGCCAGCACGCCTGGCTTGCTTCCTGTTTGTTTTCCCTGACTCAGCCAGTCACTGGAGCATATATGCTGTGCACTGGATAGTGGGCTACAGGCGCAACTTCTTCTCTTTCGCAGTGCTGCGAACTCCTGCCCATCCAGCCCCCGGGGAGCGGGGTCTTCAGGGTACAAAATGGGCCGCGTGATACCATCTGACCTCAGTTTAATGACTGACAACTCACAGCCAGAGAATGAAAAGGAAGCTTCAGGTGGAGACAGCCCAAAGGTAAACATTCTGCTCTTACAGCAGGCTCCCGGGGGCATTTGCCACCTGGCCCTCACACTGTCACCTGTGTGTCCAGTAACAGCTCCGAGGGTTGAGGGTTGCACGGCCGTGTGGGTGTAGGGTTGTCTCCAGGTCTCTGCAGAGTCGGTCTGGTGTGGGGTTGGGAAATGCATTCCCCGAGTCCCTCAGCACCTCTCTGAGCGGCTGCCGTGGGTGTGGGGCACACGTCTGTGCCCTGCTGTGCCGCTCTGGAGGTCACACATGTGCGTGCACCCTTGGGGAAGGCACAGCCGCCCCTTTCTTTTGGACAGCAGTTGCTGACAATGACAGTATGATTCTACATGTTTTTATTCTTTGACCTAGTAAGTAATTTCTCTTGCAGGACATTGAAGGAAATGGACAAAATTTACATAAAACAAAATTAAAAGTGACCTAAATGCCCCAGAAGAAACAGTGACTAAGAATGGTGGCCCAGGAATGGCATGTGTGAAATGTTTTCTGACGGGAAGTGTAGTGCTAACTAAAGAAAACTGTAACCCTCAATTACTTCTGCCAACTGGGGTGCACTCCGCCTTGCAAGGCCCGGCCTCTGGGAACGGGTGGCCCTCGTGTGCCCGCAGCAGCCTCTGCTCTCCGCCCACACTCGCTCTACAGCGTTTGCGCAGCCAGGGTGGGGGTGTCATGAGCCTTTCCGTGCTGGTGCTTTGAGAAACGTGGGGAAGCACAGCAGCACAGGCACACAGTGACGGAGGCCTCCAGCCTGGCCACTTCCCAGCTGTGGGTCTTTGCCATGTCTGGTGTCGGGCACTGGGCTAGGGAAGTGGTCGTCTGGATACTGGGATCCCAGCAGTTAAGTTTTTCTGTTTGGTGGGTGAAGCAAGCATCCCAGTGCCTACCACCAGCCTCCAGGCCCAAGCTCAGGCCCTTTCCTGGACATCCTGGTCTCAGCCAACTCCTAATAGCCCTGTTCCCGCCTGTTCTCTTAGTCCATTTGCATTTATCCCTGAATATCGTCTCTAGTCACTTGTTTTAAAACTTCATATAAATAGTATCTTGACTGTACTTCGTTGCCAGTTACTATTTTTTTTCATCCCCATTCTTGTGCTGGTACGTGCGTGTTCCCAGTTCACACAAGGGCTGGGAGTTCTCCCCTGCAGCTCAGGCTGCTGCATCTGGGTTTGTTTTTGTTTTGCAAAGGTGTGGGAGTTTGAACTCAAGACCTCCTACATGCTTGGCGAGTGCTCACCCCCACCACCCCTACCCTTTTATGAAACGGAGTCTCACTCAGTTGCTCAGCTTGGCCTTGAACTTGTGATTCTCTGCTTCCGCCTCCCAAGTAGCTGGGATTACAAGTGTGTGCCACGGTGCCCCACGCATGTGGGATTTTACCACAGACCACGAGCGAGCCATGACCACAGCTGCTAGCATCTGCGCAGGATGCCATACATCCCGAATTGGATCCCTGCTGCCTCCTTCACGCTCACAGTGTGATGTGTCCTGAGTGGAGTCCTCTGGGGACAGGCCTTTGGGCAGCGCTGCCCTAAGCACTCCTGGTGCCTCCTGCTGCACGTGAGGACCCCTAGGATTGGGGCCTGGAGATCTGGGGCCTGTTGTCCCCTCTGCTCCTCATATGCCTAGCCAGCTGGCTTCCCTGTCACCGTGGGATTGGAGTTCCAGAGTCTGGGGTGGCTTCTTGTGTGTTGCGCTGAACTCCACTAAGTTAAAGCAACTTTGCTTAGTTTTTTTTTTTGGTTTTGCATTCTTTGCTTATGTCATTTTCAATCTTCTTTTATACTCTCCAGTGTCCCCCCTTTTTTTGCATTTACTTGATACTTTAGCATATAATACAATTTTTCATTTCTTTTAAAGATTATAAAACCTGTTCTGTGACAGGAATACAAGCGATTTTGTTCTAGTACTATTCTTGGATCCATCTGGAAAGCTTAGATTACACATGAATAGTATGATTTGCAGTCATGAAATGCTTGTGAAGTACCAGATATCATTGAATACTTTTAATTGTTTTACTTAGGAGTCTACTCTGGGAGGTTTGCAAATCACTTTCCCATTTGTTTTCTCCAAGTTTTCCAAGTTGTAGTAATTTTATAATAAGAAAAACTAAGCATTGTTAGAGGAACATTTAAAAGAAGAACCCTGAGTTTTAGCTTCAAATAAATATGTTAACTTCTGTACTTTTTCTTTTTAAATACAGGATGATTCAAAGCCACCTTATTCCTATGCACAATTAATAGTGCAAGCAATTACAATGGCTCCTGATAAACAGCTCACCCTAAACGGAATTTATACACACATCACTAAAAACTACCCATACTACAGGACTGCGGACAAGGGCTGGCAGGTAAATCCGTTTCAGTTTATTAAACATTTCTGTTTCGTGTCTTGTAGATGGTGATTGAGACTAAGAGGAGATTAAGCTGGTGCTGTATTTAATTTAGATGCAGGTTGAAAAGGTGGAGTGAGAGGAGAGACTCCGTCTTGTTGGGAGCAGCACTCAGGGCTCGATACGGAGCAGGGGAGCGAAAGCAAGCTGCGTTTTACTCCTGTGGAAACACACACATCTCCATGGGTCGCGTGAAGCATGGGTTGTTCGGGATGTTTCTCTTTGGCCACTACAGTTTATTCTCTGTATCTGACATGTAGGAGAATTTAAAAGTCTAAACCAGGGACGGTGAACCTTTTAGAGACTAAGTACCAAACTGGAACCCAAAACCTACTTACTTATGGCAAAGGGCCAACACTGCAACGAAACCTGAACACTGAGGTTCTAGCTTAGATAAAGCAACTCGTACATTAACATCTTTTGTCTTTAAAATGAACAAGCCATGTGCCAGAGGTTCCCTCACTAGGCTAACCCATCCTCCTCCTGGGCATCCTCTGCCTTCCCGTGCACTGCTGCTGAGACCCAGAGGCTGCGGCGTCTGCACCCGGGTCCGCAGAGAGCGCCTGCCGAGGATGCGTCCAGCTGAGGGCTGCAGGAGCCCCACACAGCAGCAGCACCAGCGCCTTCATGCACACTGAGGCCAGTGGGTAGCATTGCCCTCGTTTAGCTTGTACACTGGGAATTTTTGAAGATGTGGAAAGCATAATATTTATTTTTTGAACTTTATTTTTTTATTTTATTTTATTTTTTGTGGATACCGGGGTCGAACTCAGGACCTCGCGCACCAGCAGGCACCCGTGCCGCTGAGCGAAATCACCGGCCCTTTTTTTTCCTTATGTGGGTACTGGGAGTCGAACTCAGGACCTTGCGCTTGCCAGGCAGGCGCTTATGCCACTGAGCTATCTCATCGGCCCCTTAAACTTTATTTTAAAAATTTTTTAATAGTACATGTTTGCATTATATAATGATTACATTCATTGTGGGGGATTGGTACATGTACATAACTCATCTCAATTCTTTTATTTACCCTTCCTCTCCCCCCACAAAGTACCAAAAGTTGGGCCGGTGAGATGGCTCAGTGGCATAAGCGCCTGCCTTGCAAGCTCGAGGGCCCGAGTTCGACTCCCGGATCCCACATACGAAAAAGGGGCCGGTGATATCGCTCAGCGGCACGGGCGCCTGTTGGCGCGCGAGGTCCTGAGGTCGACCCCCCCGGTACCCACCAAAAAAAAAAAAAAAAAAAAAAAAAAAAAAGTACCAAAAGTTACACCAATAAGTTTTAAACCTTTACATTATATAGGTTTTTCTCTTTTTTGTGTGTCTGTGTGACTACTGAGTATACAGTAGAACCTTGGTAATTGAGACAGTTTGGGAAAGGATAAGTTTGGAACATAGAATATTCAAAACATGCCAGGCGGGGTGGCACACACCTGTAATCCCAGCACTTGGGGGACTGAGGCAAGAGGATCGACTCAAGTTTGAGGCCATCCTGGGGTACATAGTAAGTTCAAGCCACAAAGTGAGACGCTGTCTCAAAAAAAAAGATACAAGAGATAAGAAATGTATGCTTGTGATACTTTAATTCATTAAGTAACCAGGAATGACTACAGAATTTCTTTGAGGCTTTGTTTTGATGAGTACATGATCCTTTAAAAGGGTGTGCTGCCGGATCATAACCCTATAATTTAGCAGTGAGGGTGGGGGAGGGGTTACTTTTGTATTTATTGAAGGGAAAGCACTGTTCTCATAGGTGTTGTAAACAAAGTGTAAATAGTCTCCCCACCTCAGTATTTCCCATACAGGACACAGCGTGGCTGCCCCTCCTCACTGTGCTTTCCGCCCTCTCCAACTGGCGGTGCCTTCCTCTTAGGGATCTTACTGCAGTGCAGAGTAAATTCTAGCCGCATACACCATGCTTTATCTGTAAGAGCGAGGTTGTGTTTAAAACAAAATATAAAACAAACAGAACAGAACAAAAATAGGGTGATTTTAAAGAACAGAATTTAAATGCGTGTTCCAAAGACTGTGGCTCCCTGTCAAGGGGAGAAACTCCCCAGGGAACACAGACCCTTTGTGGGCGTGTGCGGGTCCCTGAGGGCGACAGTACAGCCTTTCGTATGTGGAGTTCTGATGGTCTGAATACCGGTTCCCCGGGGTTTTGTAGGAGTGTGTGTTTCTGAAGAGGCCTGGTAGATTTCTGTGTGTTTGGTGTTTCCATGTGTTTTTCTAGCCTGTATCGATGGAGAACTTCTGAGCACCGCCAGGTTTTCTTGCTAGAGAGGTTTGGAAGGGTGATTCCCACCCTGGCATGGTTCTCCTGGGGCCTGAGTCAAGAAGAACCTTTTGCAAGGAGCGAGCTCCCCGGCACGGGCTGCCTGTGCCTGAGCTTCTGGGGCAAGACCCCAGATAGGGTGTGCTGAGACCTGCTGGCCAGTAGATGTGACTTAGCCCACCCGGGCAGAGTCACGGCCACCACTGTCTAATAGACTGCTGGTGATGCTTTTTTTTTTTTTAAAGAAGTGATTTTTAATCTTTTTAAATTGCATAATTATCTTTATCCCAGCGCCTATGCGTGAGCTGCATCCCCAGCCCAATAAATAAATTTGTAAATTTATTTTCAAATTTTGAGACAGGGTCTTGCTGAGTTGCCCAGGGCAGGCTTGAATTAGTCATCTTCCTGCCTCTGCTTCCCAGAGTGCTGGGGTCACAGATGTGCACCACCATGTCTGGCTCAGCGTTTGTTTTTATTGAGGCAATTTCTTTTTTTGTCTAGATCAAATCCTGTGTGTCTCCTGCCCAAGCGAGATTGTTTCTAGGACATGTCGTTGGCTCTCGCTAATGCAGTGGGAGAGAGACTACTTGCTCTCAGCCCCTCTAGTCCACAGGCTTGCACTTGTGCTTTCTTTCTGTCCTCAGGTGAGTGCTCGGTTTTGGAGTAATGACCCTCAGGCCCTTAGGTGTTCTTCTCTGCCCTCAGCTCTCCAAGCTGTCCTTCCCAAAGCAATTGCCTTCGTAGTCTCCCTACACGGTCAAGCTTTACTTGGACTTCCTCCTCTTGGCTTTTGTCAGAAAGCCTTTCACTTTGCAACCTCTGGCTCTGTCTCTGTCTCTCTGTCTGTCTGTCTGTCTGTCTGTCTTGCTACTTGAACTTGTGATCTTGCCTTGCCTCCTGAGTAGCTGTGGTTACAGGCGTGTACCAGCACTTCTGGTTATATGCTGTTCATTTTCAGAAAAGCACAAAGACGGTCAAGAGTGGAGCCCTTTTAAGAGCAAGTGGACTTCTAGCTGCGTCCCGCTGTCTGTGCAGGACACGGGGCTGCGCCCTCTACTTCTCTGAGCCCAGGCAGGGCCCTTGGTTCCTGTGCTCGCACCAGTCCCTATGAGGACTCTATCCTTCTTAAGTCCTTGGTGGCATCCACAACTGCCTCTTGCATTTAGCTTAGGATTTTGTAGGATCTGCCTATGACAGACTGGGCACCCACCGAGCAGCAGGTGCCGGGCTCACGAATGGGTCTTGGATAACACCCCGTTAGGAGCAGCTCTGGGCCAAGAGGGTTTGCTCCATGTCACAGGTCTTCTCTTCATCAAGAATAACAACATATTTTTTCTCTGGAAAGTCTGTACTGATTTCTAGATTACTGGAGTCAGCGGTTGTGGTTTTGATATACATCAGAACAGAGTGACATAACCCTGGGTTGGACCAAATTATGCAGGCCTTAAATGACCTTGGAAATGGGTACTGTTTCTGTTTGGATCTACAATAAATGTGTCATCACTTCCTCTTATCTTCTGCACTCTCCTTGGCTAGAAAATCCCAGGTGACCACTTGCCCGGGATTTGTTGAAGGGTGTGATTGGAGAGGTCACCTGTTAGCTGTTAGTGTGAGGCAGGGAGGTCCTGGTACATCTCAGAAGAAGCAGCAGCTCCCTGGTTCTGAGAACTTACCACCGTGTGGTAACGTAGCAGGGGGCAGCATCGTGGCTCGTGACCCTGTTCTTTTCTCCCTGGATAGAAAGCCTGCCTCCCTGGAATGACATTTTCTTTTTCTGCAGTCCCCTTATGCTAACCATCTTTTTTATCCTGATAACATGCAAATTAAATTACTCCACTTGGGTTGGCCCCAGGGTGGTCTCCTTTGGGGGCATCTGGGCAGCACTGTTGATGGCAGTGCGGGGGGACTGGGCCTCCCAAGGCACAGGTGTGGCCGCTGTCCTGTCCCAAGCAGGCTGGGCACCCTTATCCAGAGAGCATGGGTCCAGTGCGTTTTTGTTCCAGTTTCTAATATTTTTATATTTTAGAGTCTTTGCATATATGTAACGATACCTGTGGGAGCCAAGTCGAAACCCAGAGCCCGTTGACATTCTGCACACGCCCTGTCCACACAGCCAGAAGGTAGTTTCCTATGGCGCAGCACTTTTCTCACGCCAGTCTTGTGACCACATCTTGGCCCCAGGTCCCTTGTGGAATTCCACTTGTGCTGTTGTCTTGGCACTCACAGTTTCAGATTTTGGAGTCTGAGGTTAGGGATGTTTTGGGTTAGGGACCTCTGTGTTAGCATGGTCTGAGGAATGCATCTCCCCTCCAGATGTGACATTGGCGAGGCTCACTGTCTCTCTCTGTTCTGGGCACCAGGAAGAGTCACATCTGTTTTCTGGAGGAGCTGAAGGAAAGATTGGTTGGTCTTCAGGTCCACCTTGGGGGACAGCACCTGTACAGGCGCCTTTGGTTATTGAAATGCTCTGAATCTCCACGAATACGTATATTAAAGAATTGCATGAAGCAGACATACAAGCCTTGCCTTCAAGCCGCTGGAGAGGAACCTCCGGCTGCAGGGTCCGAGGCCTTTACCACGGGCTGAGACCCGTGAGTACTGACTCATTCCTGGGACCGTTGTGCATCACATTTGGCATGCACTTGTTTTCTTAGCTGCCATTTACAACTCAGAATTTCAGGCTGTGGCTAACACATCTGTTAAGGGGAATTTAGAAGTGATTTCTAGGTAGTGGCAAATTTCATTTTGAGTTATTACCACTTTGAGACTTTTTTTAATTTTAAAATTTGCTCTTAAATGTAAAAGCAGGAAATGTTGGTATTAGTCTGTAACTTTCAACCAGTTTTGTTCTCGATGGTATGGCCTGAGTCAGGCCACAGTGGGGAGCTTTTCTCAGACCCTTGCCAAACCTGAAGCTGGGCTTTTTGGAGTAGAAAGAATAATGAGCTAGGAGTTGAGATGTTCCTTATGTGCCTTATGCAGTTACTGGGAATTAAAAACCTACTTGGACATTCCTTGCCAGCACAGAGCAGTGTAACTGTCCCTGGAAGGTGGTATCAGTGAGTATTTTCAGCGTTTGCTGGTCTACCACATGCTTCAGACTGCAGTAGATTAATTCACCTGAAATGGCTCAGAGAGTCTACAGGCTGTTTCTCTGCGAAATGCTCCGTACTGGAAAGGAGTGGCTCATGCCAGTTCTGTGCAGAGCTGACAGCGAGGTCCTGGCTGCCCCCAGGCCTCGGTTCCTGTGTGGGGAGGTGGGAGTTGGATCCCTCGCCCTCCCAACTCCTGGCTCGGGCTGCTGGCCGCGTGACTCCCCGAGGAACTGTGTCCTTCGCACTGGAGACCGCTCGGGAAAGGCTGGGTCCTGCCTACAGCGCAGCCTCCGAGCTCCACGCTGGGCTTTCGGAGCTCAACATTGAGGTTTCTGCTTTGCAGGGCACAGTTTTGTTTCTCGGCAAAGAATTATATGAATTCTAAGTATTTTTTTATGTTTCATAGAATTCAATTCGCCACAATCTCTCTCTGAATCGTTATTTCATCAAAGTACCGCGTTCACAGGAAGAACCAGGCAAAGGCTCCTTCTGGAGGATAGACCCTGCCTCTGAGAGCAAATTGATAGAGCAGGCTTTTAGGAAAAGACGGCCTAGGGGCGTGCCTTGCTTTAGAACCCCTCTGGGACCGCTCTCTTCTAGGTAAGGACAAAAGGAGCCACAGCCCTCGCCTTGGTCAGTAAACGCACCTTCCACGTCTGGTAAAGCTTCCTTCTGCCAGCGAGGGAGCCGCCGAATGCGTGTGGTTGATGGTTGGGATGGGGATTTGGAACATGTGGGATGCTCCCCTTGTGCTTTGTCCCCAGTGGCCCGAGACCTTAGAGATGGTACGGTTTCCTCCCGCCCCAGCCCCGCAGCGCTTGTCGCTCCCGACTCCCGCGATCAGGTCTCCCCCTCTGGTCGGCCACTTCATGCAGCCGCGTGGAGGCTCCTTTCCTTTGGCATGGGAGCAGTTCCTTAACGCTGGCTCTTAGCTGCTTAAACTCAAGATTGTTAATTTGCCTTAGTCTAAAATTGCTCCTTTTTAGCTTCACTAATTCTCTGTTTTTAACCAAAAAAAGAGGTAAGCATAAGCCTTAAGCCCCTGCGAGCTTGCCGACTGCCCACCCCTCCGTTGGACTGCACAGGATCTGCTCAGATGGGCAGTGAGCCCTGCCCCGGGCTGCGCAGCCTCTGACGGGTGTGGGCCGGGGTGAGTGCACTCAGCCACAGGTGACACACGGGGAGGCGGCTGGAAGCTGAAGGCCACCCCTCTGCAGAGTGAGCGTGCTGTGGCAGCAAGCCCTTTCCGAGTGCCTCCGCTGAAAACCACTCTCTTCTCTTGGTGACACAGGAGTGCCCCCGCCTCTCCCAACCACGCAGGAGTGCTCTCTGCTCACTCCAGTGGCGCCCAGACCCCCGAGAGCCTGTCACGGGAAGGTTCCCCGGCCCCTCTGGAGCCTGAGCCCAGCGCCTCCCAGCCCAAACTTGCCGTCATCCAGGAGGCCCGGTTTGCCCAGAGTGCACCAGGTGAGCCTCGGAGAGGAGGCGGGGTGGGGCGGGGCTGCCCAGAGGCCGTGTACCCGCACTTTCCCCACAGGTATGCTGTGGGCCGGGAAAACCAGCAGCCTTGTCAAGGTTCTAAAAAGCCAGTGAATGTTTTTAGATGACATTGGGCGTAGATGTCCAAAATAATGTAGAATTCATCTGCTTCTCAGTTACATCATTCAAAACGTCATGTAAATGACTCCACCCTCCCAGAAAATCCACAAATTACAAAAACTAGACACTTACTGGAAGCAGAAAGCCTTCATTGAATGACTAGGTGAACACTTCACAGCTTACTTACAAGTCATAAGTAGAATGAAAATGTGTTTCCTGGAGAAAGAAAAAATACGTAGTGTGAAAATGTTCCCCAGCTAATGCTGTGCTGTGGTTGGGATCCCTACCATGCTGGCCCCGGGAGCACCCCATGCCCTCCCAGCTGCATCTCCCGGCCTCTTGTCGCGCTCCCTTAGTCTGAGTCCCCCGACCAGAAGGGCCAGAGGCTTCCCGGCGGCCTGGAGTCAGCTGGGAGTGCTCTGCCTCGCTCCCCGTCGTGAAGATGTTGGTCCCAGGTACGGCTGGCCGTCTCGGGATGGCTCCTCTCCGTGGAGTAGGGTCATTTTCATGAAGAACCGTGGAAGAAGTGTCGTCAGAAATCCAAACAGAGCAGAGCTTGCATTTTTAACAATTAGATGTAGGAAGTAAACACCCCTGTTAAGATACAAGTTTCTCATTGTTAGTAACTTACAAGGTGAGACGGCCACATCCCGTATCTTGAATTAGAACATACATGTCCGCCAGTGCTCACTGTGTAGACTTCGTTCCCGTGAAGGACGTGTGAGCTCAGCCCCGCTCCCGTCTTCCCCTGCAGGGTCGCCTCTGTCTAGTCAGCCCGTCTTAATCACTGTGCAGCGGCAGCTGCCCCCGGCCATGAAGCCCGTCACCTACACTGTTGCCACCCCTGTGACCACCGCCACCTCCCAGCCACCTGTCGTGCAGACGGTCCACGTTGTCCACCAGATACCAGCCGTGTCCGTCACCAGTGTGGCTGGACTGGCCCCAGCGAACACATACACAGTTGCTGGACAAGCCGTGGTCACTCAGGCGGCAGTGCTGGCCCCTCCTAAGGCAGAGCCACATGAGAATGGAGACCACAGAGAGGTCAAAGGTGAGCATGGGAGGACAGGATGGGTCCGTGGGCAGGGACAGAGAGCAGCGCAGATCTGGCACCTGGCAGCCTGGTAGAAGAAAGGCCACAGGATGCTTCTTTCTGGCCCTGTTCTGTGACTTGCTCTTAAAGACATTTTATAACAGGTCTAGAGCCATCTGATTTTTTATTTTGTCTTTTTGAGACAGGGTTTCACTGTGCAGTTCAGGCTGGCCTTGAATTCACTTTGTAGCCCAAGCCAGCCTTGAGTTCAGAGCAGTCCTCCTGCCTGAGCCTCCCGAGTGCTGGGATTACAGGTGTGTGCCACCACACCCAGCCTTAGAGCCATCTGATTTTGTGTGTGTGTGTGTGTGTGTGGGTACCGGGGGTCGAACTCAGGACCTCGCACGCCAGCAGGCGCCTGTGCGGTGGAGCGATATCACCGGCCCTTTTTTCGTATGTGGGTACCGGGAGTTGAACTCAGGCCCTCACGCTTGCCAGGCAGGCACATATGCCACTGAGCTATGTCACCGGCCCGAGCCATCTGATTTTTAAACTTTAAATTGGTTTATCAGCTTTCCCAAAATACTATTTGGTGCCATCTCTTTTCGTTTCAGTAAAAGTAGAACCTGTTCCTGCGATTAGCCACGCCACGCTGGGCACCGCCAGCCGGGTGATGCAGACGTCACAGGCCACCCCTGTCCAGACAGTCACCATAGTACAACAGGCACCTCTTGGCCAACACCAGCTTCCAATCAAAACTGTCACACAGAATGGGACTCATGTGGTGCCGGTCCCCACTGCTGTGCACGGCCAGGTGAACAACGGTAAGCAGTGCCATCTAGGCGGTGCCATCGTGGCCCTTCCTGGCATGGGTCCTACGCTCCGGTTCTGACTCCACTCTGATGTTCTCTGGAAATGCAGTCACACTGTAGGCCAGCTAGCAGCTCCTAGGGGAGGCGGCGCTGCGGGACTCCCAGCGGGGGCTCTCTGTAGATGTCCAGGTACAGCGCAGGAGCGGCCTGAAATCGGGTGCATGGTTCTCCTCATGGGAGTGCACTACCGAGAGTTTCTGACGGTGGCGGGAGGAAAGGGTGCTCCCCTGGGCTCTTTGCTCCAAATGCCTTTTGGAGCCTCATGCACGTAAGAGGCACCACCAGTATTCTCTAGAGACCCGTGGAGGTGTCAGAACCCTGCCCTGGGCCTGCCTGCTGGAGTGTGCTAGAGAGTCCTGGCTGTCACTGAGCCTACCCATGAGTGTGGGGTCCCCGGGCTCATGCTGTACAGGCATGTCAGATTTGGGGGTGGCTTCATGGCAGAGCACTTGCCTGACATTAGCGTGTGCGAGGCCACTGGGTTGGACCCTAGCACTGCACTTGAAACCAAAGACATTTACACTTCTGGGAGTGCCTGCTGCCTTGTGTGGTAGCACGGCTGCCCGTGCCAGCGCCTGTGAGGCTTCCTGCAGTGTGGTCAGAAGCTCCCAGGCGTGCGGGCCTGCTGAGGCCACAGGTCGGAATCTTGTGATACAAACTGATGGAGACAGCGACGTCTGTGTTTACCGCTCACCACCCTGCCCGCCCCCAGGTGTAACGGAGCCTTTGCCAGGGAAATGGGCACTGAATGTTTAGGTGATGGCCCACTTGCCCGGTCTGGGCAGGTTGCAGGACTCCCGGTCCGCTGCTATTGGGGATGTCCATGTCCTGAAGCCCTGTGTCCCCTCAGTCTCTTGAGCTGCTCAGGCTTGGTCCTTGCTCCTGAGCAGCTCCGAGGTTATGCGTGGCCTGAAGTGACTCACCTGGGGACTCTGCTGCCCAGTTTGGTGACAGGCACACTGGAGATGCCCAGGTTTGGAGTGCGTCTGTGGTGTAGGAGGGCCCCAGAACCCGGCGAGCCGGCTCCCTCCATGTGTTTGGACCTGGCAGGGCCAGCAGCGCCAGGCCTGTTGTTTCGCATGCACATGGCACCTGCCAGTTCACTGGACCAGCTCCAGTCTTCCGTGTCACCCTGAGGTGCTTCTGCACTGTGTCCTTCACATGTTTAGGTTTGTAAAGATTTCCATTATAAATGAAAGCAAGAGATTTAACTTTCCACTGTTGATGTTGAAAATAAAAGTCTGGCCGTGCACCCTGGATATGGCACAGCGTGATGTCCGCTGGCTGCCTCGTAAACACAGACAGGAGCACGGCGCCCGGGCTCTCGCTTCTGTCTCTGCTCCCGCAGCCTCAGCAGTATTTACCAGCCCTGGCTCTTCATGGAAGAAAGAGACAATGTGAAAAGACTTGACTGCGTTATCCTTACTACAGAAATGAACAAGACCAAAACACAGTCCTCTCTAAGCAAAAACTGTTTTGTTTTGTTTTGTTTTGTTTTGTTTTGTTTTTTCTTTGTGGGTACCGGGGGGTCGACCTCAGGACCTCGCGCGCCAACAGGCGCCCGTGCCGCTGAGCGATATCACCGGCCCCTTTTTCGTATGTGGGATCCGGGAGTCGAACTCGGGCCCTCGCGCTTGCCGGGCAGGCGCTTAAGCCGCTGAGCCATCTCACCGGCCCTTTGTTTTGTTTTTTAACGTGGATTCTGGGAGTCGAACTCAGGACCTCGTGCTTGCCGGGCAGGCGCTTATGCCAGTGAGCCATCTCACCGACCCAAAACTGTTTTTAAGAAAAAAATTATGTTTACAAATTTTTCTGTTCTTAGCATAAATTTTAATGCTTTCCATTAGAACCACAACCTCCTGAATGCCCTTGATGTCAGCCAAACCCAGGTTCTATTTCTGAGTTAACCAGTCACATCATGCAGAAGCTGTGTAGTTTGGTCTCTGCTTTTTGAGACTTCAGGATCTCCCATGCTAGGCAAGTGCTCTACCACTGAGCTGAATCCCCAATACTTTTATTTTTGAGACTGCGTCTCCCCAAGTTGCCCAGACTAATCTTGACCTTGCGGTTCTCCTGCCTCGGCCTCCTGAGTAGTAGGCGCGTACCACTGCACCTGGCTCCGTCACCCTTCTGACAGCAAACTTGTTTTGCCCAAATTATACAGCACAGCACACCACACAGCATTAGCATTTGCTGTGGGGCCCTCACCTGTGACACCAGCTGCCCGCAGCGGCAGGAGGTGCTCCCGTTCCTTTCCCCACCTGTGGCACTGGACAGGGTGGGCGTGGCTGCCTGCTTGTTGGGTCAGTGGCCAGTGTCATGGCAGTGGCAGGCCCAGCACTGTCCCGTTGTCCATGCCGAGTCCTATGCCCACTCAGGAGGAAGAAGGGCAGAAGCGCCTTCCATTGCATGCCAGAAGCCGTTCGGTGGTCTGCTGGTAAACCGCTGCTTCAGCGTGACCGAAACCTGCCTCAGGAGCCCTGGGCGTTTGTCCCCCCAGGCATCATGGTTCAGGTTCACGCCGCCAGTATTTGTAATTACTGCTCTGCTTCCACGCGTCCTGCGCAGTCACCCTGAGAGGCAGCGCTGCTGGGGGGCAGCCGAGGTGGTTGATGACCGGGGGGGGTGTTGGCAGGTGGTCTCTAGGGAGATCTGGTGGCCAAACCGGCCCAGAGGTGGTGTCCTTGCAGCAGCAGCAGTTGTTGTGTGGTGTTGCTAACCTTGCGTGAGGGCCATGCCACAGGGGGTTGGAACCCTGACCTGCATCACTGCTGAGGGCACTCCGGAGTTCTCTAACCCAGAATTAGAAGCGCATCCTCCTCCCTCCCTCCCTGTCTGCCTTTCTCTCTCTCTCTCTCCTCCTGTGCTAGGGATCTAACCCAGGCCCTTGTGCACGCTCGACAGGCATCTGCCACTGACCCACACTCTAGCCCTTTTGTAAGCTTTTCGGTATAAAAAACATCAAGCATTTTGGAAAAAATTAAGCCATAGCCAGGCCTGTCCCATTTCCTCTCCCTCTGCTCACCACACATCTCTCCAGGATGCAGACTATCTTTAGTGAGGAGCAAGATGCTGCTACAGAACCTTAAAACCTAACAGCATTTCCTTTATAGCCAGTGTCTTACTGTAGTTCATATAATCAATTCTGTCTTTTTGGTTTTGTGTGGTAAAATACACAGAAAGTGTGTGTCCCCTATCCTCCACCCTGGGATTAAACTCAGGGACTTTGCGCTGAGCAACACCCCCAGCCCTTTCTGTTTTTTTCACTCTGAGACAAGGTTTTAGTAAGTTGCCTAGACTGGGCTTGAATTTGTAGTCATCCTGCCTCAGCCTCCCAGAGTGACGTTTACCATCTTAAAGTGAACAGTTCAGTGGCATTGAGTGCGTTCATAGTGCTTAAAACCACCACTTCTGTCTAGTTCAGAACCATTTCATCGTTCCGGAGAGAAATCCCCTGCCCTTGTAGCAGTTACCTCAGCTCCCAGTAGGCCCCACTTTGCCTGGTGTCTCTGGAGCACCTGTGCTGGGTGGGTGTCTTCCCTCATGGCGTGCGGCCTTCTCGTCGGCCCCTGTCACTGAGCCCACTCAGCGTGTTGTGCTCCTCTGTCTGCGGCTCGATCCGGGGCTTTGCTGCATTTCCTAACCAGATGTCCTGTGTCGGGGCCTCTGTTCGTTCATTCAGCAGCTGGTGGACTTCTAGCTCGGTCCCGCCTCTTGGCTCTTGGGAGGAGTGTTGCTGTGCACACCCGTGTGCAAGTGTGTTGAGCTCATGCTTTCATTTCTTTTGGGCGTACACCTGTGAGTGCAGTCCCTGTGTCACATGACAGTTCTGCTTCATTTATTGAGAAATCATCAAACTGTTGCCCACACCGCAGAACCGTTTCCGGGTTCCTGCCGGCAACGCGTGGTGCCTCTGCAGTCTGCACCCTCAGTCACTCGCAGTGCAGCCTCACTTCACGGGCCCCACTTGCTGTGGGGCTCTGGGGAGGATGGCTGTGCTCGCATCTGTATGGGAGAGACGGTCGTGTTCGTCACCCGATGCAGAACTCGTAAACAAAAACAAAACTTGACAACCACTTGTGAGCTGAGGCACCACTGTATTTCCTTCCTTTCTTTTTGACTTGTGTGAAGTGGTGTCCCACGGTAGATGAGGTTGTTGTTTTGAGACAGGGTCCGCTGTATAGTTGAGGTTGGCCTTGAATTTGAGGTGATCCTCCTGCTTCAGCCTCCGGATTGCTGAGATTAAAGGGGTGCCACCACACCTGGCTGGCATGGTAGTTTTGACTCTCATTTCTCTAATGACTAATGAGGTTAGCATCTTTTCATGTGATTGCTGGTTATTTGTGTATTCTCTTTGAAGAAATGGTATTTAAGTCCTTTATTTTATGTATGTTTGAATCCAGTATTTTAATTGGACTATCTCTTGCCAGCATGGGCTGGAGGGTTGCAGGTCCTTGCAGCCCTGGTGGGATGCAGCAAGAAGGGTGTCTCCCACCCCGTGCTAGTGGCTCCCCTGTGCGGTCTGGAACGTGCCTTCACCACCCGTGTCCGCTCCCTGGGCCCGCGTGGGACACCTGGGCGGCTCCTGGATTTGTGCGCAGCATGTGCGTTGGCCAGGCTTGTTCGAGGCCCTGGCAGAGGCACCCTGTCATCCCTGCGCCGTGAGGGCTGCTCAGAGCTGGGCTCTAGCCGCTTGCCTCCTGTTCTGCAGTAGTTCTGCGGCCACTGTCTTGGGGCAGGTGCAGGAAGCAGGTCCTTGACCTGCTGCGAGTTCCAGCGTGTCCCGGCAATGCCCCTCATGCTGTGTCCTCTTCCTGCCTGTGCTGTATGGGGGGGGTGAGGCTTTGGCAGAATGAACCCCGTGGGGTGCAGTCTGAGCTCCTCGATGGCCATAGATGCACCCTGATGCCCCTGTCCACATCCAGCCTCCCTGCAGTCCCCTGAAGGTTTCCCAGGAAGAGGTGGAGCAAGTGCTGCTTGGCCGGAAGGGCCATCTCCCTGGGTAGCCCAGCCTTCTCGGCCCCCAGCTGCTGCGTGACTCCAGCAGTGCTGCTTCCAGGGCCTGTCGCCTGTGCTGTGTGCTGAGCTGGTTCCATCCCTGCTGGTTCACATACACAGTTCATGGCGTTCGTGACCGCAGCGGGCCTCCTGGCTGTTCACTGGCAGGCCGGCAGCAGAATGTCCGCGCTGTGCCTCTGAGGTGGAGCTGAGTGACGCTTGGTTGTCTTGCACAGCCGCACAGGAAGCTGTGTGCGTTCGGTGGCTCTCACAGCCAGGTGGAGCCCGGGGCGGGATCCTGCGTCTGCTTTCTGTCAGGTGTACAGATCCGCTCGCAGATCGGTGTCCTTTTGAGTTGTGCTTCCTTGCCAAGGACACAGGAGAATCAGGCGCTGAGCGGTCTTCCTGCGTGGCACCCTGCCTCTCTGTTCCGTGGCTCTGTGCAGAGAAGCTGCTTCCTGTGCCCTGGCTCCTGTGCCTGCATCATTTTCTCCCAGGCCCCCAAGCGTGGCACTGAGCCCTAGGATGTGTGGTGTCTTCCCCTGCCCTCCCCAGCCCCTTTGTCCTGTGAGGCCCTGCGGCCTGGGCTTGGCAGATGTCCCACCTCCCAGGAGTGGTGCACAGTGGCTGCTGCAGCGCAGATGTCCCTCTGTCAGTGGAACCATCCCTGCGGCTTGGCCTGCCCTCGAGGCCTGTGCTGCCTGGCAGAGGTGGGGGGCCGGTGTGTGCCCCATGCGTGGGGCCAGATGGCCGGCAGCGGGCCGTGCACCTGCGGAGTGGTCGAATTGGCAGGTGTGTGCGGCCCACAGGTCAGGTCTCGCTTTGCCTTGTAACATTCCAGCTTCTTTCCTTCCGAGTGACGTGTTCAGCCCGCAGCAGAGCTCACTTCTCCCCAGCCTGTGGCTCCCTTGCACCTTGGCTCGGAGGCGGTGGGGAATGTCCCGGCGCCTGTTTGGAGATGCCCACCCAGCCCAGTGGTCCTCGGGGCTGTCAGAAGTCTTTGCCCAAGACATGCTTGCTGTCCTCTGGCTTCAATTTTTATGACCTTCGTCATGCCCATCCTGGGTCCTCTGCCTGTCTCAGTTTTAGGCTTCTTGCTCAGAAGCCTGCTGGCCTGTGGCTGGGATGGAGTTGACTGAGTCCAGGGACGGTATGGGCAGAGCTGGCTCTGCATGGTGTCGGGGTTTGTCTCGCTCCGCATGCCCTCCCCCTTTCACTCAGCGTCCTGTGTTCTCTGTGCCTGCGAGGTGCTGTGTTAAGACGAGAGTCTTGGACAATTGAATGCTGATTATCTTGTACCCTGAGTAAGGAATTTAAAGATAACAATACGGAATATATTAACCATCGTTACCCTATTATGTTGTTTTGAAATTTTGTTCTTTTTTTTTTTTTTTTCCTCTAAAAAAAAAAAAAAAGAAAGACCAGAGTCTCTCAGCTTCATGACTCGCCCCAAACCTAACGTGGCTGGGCCTGGGGACCATGGGCACGGGGCTGGAGCCAAGCCGGGACCTGTACATCCTTGGGGGTGCGCTGCTGTAGGCCTCGTGCAACCTCTGCAGGCAGGACCCGCTGTCCAGGGTCACAGGTACAGCTGCGCCCCAACGCTCATGAGGGGGCAGCTTACCAACCAGCTCTGACTGCCCCGACCCTACCTACCCTGTCCCCAGGTGTGCTGCAGGTGAGGGTGCCCAGGCAGGGCCACACAGGGCCCGTAGCTGTGCGGATTGGGTCGGCTATGCTGGGCGGCAGAGCCTGTGCCCAGGGCTGGCCAGGCAAGACTCAGGTGGCACAGGAAAAGGCCAGAGGCCTGGACCACAGTTCTCAGTGCTGTGTCCCAAGCCAGTGTCCGGGGTAATCACGCGGCCAGAAGAGCTGAGGGTGCAGGTGGACCTGCGGGCCTCTGCTGCTGCGTGGCTGTGTCTGTGGAGTGATGGTGAGCAGGCCGCGCCCGAGCCTGTGTGCTCCTACCCTGACCAGACTGCTCTGTCACGGGCTCTTCCCCTTCCCCTGGTAGTAGATGGTGCAGACCCAGAGGGGACTCGGGGTGTCTCCACGGCCTCTGTGAGCCCGATGTGTCCCAGAAACAGCGGTGTCTGTGGAGACTGCCAGGCTCAAGTGCACTGGGGACAGAATCCCCCTGGCTCTGCTGGGGGCTCCGCCGGCCCCGCCTGTGCATTGCTGCTGAGCCGGAGACCGTGCCCGGCGGATTTCTTTCCTTCCCGGGGGGCCGCCGTCCTTTGTCCTTCTCCTTCCATGGGTTGGGCAGGGCCTGCCTGGCGGTGGAAGGCAGTCTGCTTTTCTCAGCGCTGACTGCACAGGAACCCCCAGGGCGTTCTTGACCAGGCTGCCCGCAGCCTTGCTGCCCCGTCCCCAGCAGCAGCTTGGCCTCTGAGGTTGTCGTGGTGGACAGACCGCAGGGGCTCCTCCCACCCTCGCTCTGCACTGCAAGCCCACCCAGGCACGCACGGAGCTGGGCGCCTCGCAGGCCCAGCAGCCCCACTCACCACTGCTGGGGGCCTCGCTGTGGAGAGTGCGAGTGGCCCCGCACAGAGGCTGGGGACAGCCTCCCAGTTTGTCTGGACTTTGGCTGAACTCTGAGGAGCCAGCAGCAGTGCAAAAGAACTTGCTTTCAGAAGCAACAAAAACAGTGGCCATTCATAAAAAGCCCGGCACACCGGGTGTCATAAACCTGCTGCAGCTCGGGTCCCCACGGCCCAGCCCAGACCCTGCTGCCCCGGCCCCCAGGGCTGTCCTGGGATCCTTGTGGGTGCCTCCGGGGGTGGAGGGTTCACCGCCATGCGGGGACTGACTTGCTGTCTCTTTGCAGCAGCGGCCAGCCCTCTGCACATGTTGGCGACCCACGCGTCGGCCTCGGCTTCCCTGCCCACGAAGCGACAGAACGGTGACCAGGCCGAGCAGCCAGAGCTGAAGCGGATCAAGACGGAAGACGGCGAGAGCATTGTCATTGCCCTGAGCGTGGACGCGCCCCCGGCGACTGTGAGGGAATAGGGGTCTGGAGCCGGTGGCCAGGAGAGCTTTGCTCACATGTATCATCAACCTCGTGGTGCCAAAAGGAGACGTTGCCTCTCACCGACTCAGCCGGCCTCGGTGGGGGAAGGCCCTGCGGTTGGCTGCGCCTCTCAGCACCGGAGCACAAAGCCAGGCGGCCTTAACGCTCCTCGCCCCACACAGCAGGCGCATCCTGGCTCCCAGACGCTGGCTCCCTGCTGGGCGCTGCCTGCGGCTCCGCGGTGAAAGCATCCTGTCTGTCCCGGAGGGCCGAGCTGCGCCCATGACAGTGAGGCTGGGCATCCTCGGGGACAGCGCCGGGGCCACCCTGCCACCCCCACAAGACCCACACGGGCGGCTGGGAGGCAAGATGGCATTTTGTCGTTCACATGTGGAATTAGAGTATTTTGAGGTGTACTTGCTTTACCAAACAGCGGGGTCTTCGACGTTTCCCATCACTCCGTTTCTGCTCTGGGAAGTTCGGAATCACAGGACCCTTCATGTGGATTCATTTGGGGTTAGCAGCAGCTTCCGTCATTTCGTTGTTTCTGTGGTGGGTTCGGCCCAGACGGTTCCCGCGCTCTGTTGGTGGTGTCGGGTGCGCCCCCCTCCCAGGACCCCACCACGTCCCGGTCAGAGTAGGAGTCGTGGCCGATGAATGGGACAGCGCGGCAAGGCTGGCGCGGGTGGCTGTGTGAGCCTGCGCGCTCACTGGCTCTCGTTTGTTTCTTTATGTTGGCTTTGTCCCCGGCCTCATTTCCCACCCCGAGTAAGACACGTCCCCAAAGTGTTGTGTGTGCTTGAGCAACAGAACCCTGACTTCCCTCGGAGGAAGATTTCGTCTTTCATCACACACCCTTTCAGGCAAAGATCACAGATCTGCCACGGTACGTGTGGCACTGCTCCCCTGCGGGGGAGCCTGGAGGTCATTTCCGAGCTGCCATAGGAAGTTTCCCCAACCTTCCAGAACTGAGTCCAACACTAAAGCTGACTTCTCTCCTTCCAGAGGGTGTCCAAGAGTGGGAGGAGGCGGAGGACTGAGGCCGCCTGGCCCGGCCCCTCGCAGGCAGCCACGCGCCTCCCCAGGGTCTCGAGCTGGCTGTGCAGCCACGCATCCAGGGCTGCAGCCTTATTGTGAATTTTTAAATGTCATCATCATAGTGTTATTTATTTAAATGTAGTTGCTTTGGTATTTAAGTTTTTTTTTTTAAAGAGAGGGAAAAAACCCTGTATTTTCCTGATGGAATGAAATGGCTCAGAATGGTATATTTAGGCAATTTAAAAACCTTTATTATTTACATAAAGACCAAATATGATAAATCTGTTCTAAGTATTGTGTGTCATATGTCTGGAGCTGTCACAGTGTATTGCAGATGATGCGTGTGAGTCACGAGGTCACCGCGAACTGCTGGATTTATAACTCAGCCATGTGAAAATAAAAGTGAGACATCCTGTGCGTGAGCCGTGTGTGTGACCTCGGGATGTCCTCGACTTCTGCCTCGGAAGCTCTGCCATTTGCAAGATCTCTTGGACTGAGCGGCACCCCGCCGGGGTCTGGACCCCTGGGGCCCGGCTCTCCGATCTGGCAGGAGACTGGCTCGGGCGACCCCGGGCAGAGCGCTGCGTGTCCTGGAGCTGCTTCTATGGGGCAGCGGACCTGGCAGACTGCTTAACTCGAGCCGTCTGCATGCTGAGCGCTCTGCAGGCCTCAGGTGCTGCTGGGGTCCTCGGTGAGGGGCCCGAGCCTCCAGTGCAGAGGCCGGAGGCGGAGCTCCTCAGGCGGAGCCTCGCCGGCAGTGTGAGCTGCTCTCCTCTCGCGTGCGCTCTGCCTCGGCACGCAGGAATTTAAGGCTGTCACGGAGCAGGCAGAAACTGAACCCCAGATTAGCAAGCGGCCACGTCCAGGTTTTCCTCCTACCCTTAGGGCTCTGTGAATTTCGTGTGGTTCTGAGTCCCGGGAGCTGCTGCTGGCCAGAGGTCAGTACCTCAGGCACTGGTGAGTCGCGGGGCGTGCCAGCCGCCATGGTGGCTCCTCAGCGTCTCTCCTGAGAGGTGTCTGACCTTTGCAAACTTCCAAGCTCCCTCGGGGACTAGAAACTTTAATGTCAACATCTCCGCCCTGAACCTATAAGGCCAGGGAGACCGCCGGCAACTCAGACCCAGATGGGCGAGAGTCCTGGCCCTGCGTGGCTCTTCTGCTGGCCGCTTGTGACAGTGGGCTGTGGGACACACGCTGCCTCTGTGCCCGCTGCTGGGAGGGGCCGGCGTGGCCCAAGAGACCACTGCGCAGCCCAGGTTTCGGCTGCTAAAGCGCGTGGAGGGTGATTTATGTGCAGAGATGTGAAATTTTTAAAAAGTACCAAGTTCCTGAAAATTCAATAAAATATTTTTATTAATTTTAATTGAATACGGAGTATCATTGTCACTTTGGTGAACACAGGCATTCCTGCTTGACCTGTACGCGCTCCACTGAGCACGTCAAGGGCACCAAGCGGCCGTGGGAGAGGCACGAGGTTGAAGCAGTGGCCGTGTCTGCTGCGCTGGTTCTGACGAGTCGGAGGTGTTGGGAGCTGTCCGCTGTCACTGTCTCTTCCGTGGAGTGGCCCTCCAACCTGAGGGCCAAGGTCGCCGCAAACAACCGGAGATGGCGCACAGATCGTCTCCAAAATGCTACAGGGGACTCGGGTCCCAGACAGGGACGCAGAGCCCTGCAGTCAGGAAGGTGCAAGCCGGAGGAGGAGGAGGCCCCACACCCAGCCAACCCGCTCTCGCCTGCCTGGAACAGCGGCTGCTGTCTCCAGCTGAGGACACCGTGCTCCGTCTGGTGGCCATGTTGGCCGCGGCATGAGGAGGTGCTGGGAGGCGTGCTGCTAGGTTCACCGCTGCAGCGACACTGGGCAGAGCCACAGGCAGAACAAGAGGCTGCACCTCCTTCATGGGACACGGGGTGAGAACCTGCGACGTGGGAGTCAGCCAGCGTGGGCTGGAAGGAGCCACACCTCCCGAGGACGGCGCCGGGCTCTGGATAAACAGGCCGACACGCAGCTGTGGCTGCCGCTGTGCGCATGTCCACAGACCTGGCGGGTTGGAGGGGCCTCTGAGTGTGGCAGGAGGCTCCTCCGGCCTCCGCTCTCCTGCTGTCAACATGCAGAAACCGTCTGGGTCTGCAGGAGAGTGAGTGGTTTATAGCCCACGGGGAGGTGGAAGCCTGGCTTGCTGGTACAGCAATGTGTCTGGCATTTCCTGGGTTGCCTGGCCTGCATGGCGCTGCCCCAACACAGGTGAGGGGACAGGTCCCAGAGGAACGTCCTGGGAAACAGCCCATGGGCACACTGCGGCTGGAGGGCAACACCCAACTCAGGGTCCCTTGCTCCTTCCCGAGGAGCTGGGCCCGGGACGCTGGAGGCCCAGGAGAGTGCAGGACCCATGCTGTTGCTGATTTCCTTTTCCCTACCCAGTGGGGCCCCAGGCTGGACAGGTGGAGCACTGGGCACGCATGGAGGTGTGGGGGGCTGGACCTGAGCCTTCTCAGCTGACGGGCTGGGGGAGACCCTAAAGCCCTGCACGATGCCACACCCCTGCACCCTGAGCATCCACGGCAGCGCTGACCCCAGGGAGCCCTGGCCGGTCCCAGGGTCGCAGGCAGGGCTGACCTGAAGCTGTGGACGGAACAGCAGGCAGCACAGCAGGCAGCACAGCAGGCAAAACCCTCAGTGCTCTCCAGAGAGCGCGGCAGCAGACGCGGCCAGAAAAGTCTCAGCCCGAGGGAGGCTGACAGAGGTCCACTCACAGCGGTGCTGGACACCTGACAGGCGTCGGCGACGGTTTCCACCGTGCTCCACGGTGGAAAGCATTCTGGAACGAGCGTGTTACAGAGCCTGGACTGATCGAGCAGGTCCGTGGGGCAGAGCGGTGTTTGGGAGTGACCACTCTTCAGGAATGTGGGGGCACCGGTGTCCATGCAAGTGCCCTTGGACAATTTAAATACGTTCCTTAAACACTTTTCTAAAGACAAAGAGTCACAAGCAAGGCTCAGTGAAGTCCAACCAGGATAGGCAGTTCTGTTGAGGCCGGGTGTGTTGGTGCACAACCATGGCCCCAGCACGCTGGGAGGCTGTGGCAGGAGGAATCACGAATTTGATCTCAGCCCAGACAACTTACTGAGACCCTGTCTCAAAAATGTTTTTTAAGGCCGGTGATATAGCTCAGCGGTGTAAGCGCCTGCCTGGCAAGTGAGAGATCCTGAGTTCAACTGCCGGTACCTGCATATTAAAAAAAAAAAAAAATGTTTTTTAAAAGCTGGGGATGTAATTTACTGCGGGGACCTGTGTTCAATCCCTATTACCATAAATAAATGAAATTATTTTTTAAATATGGTAGAAACTTTAAGAAAAAGAATTTGTTTTTTGTCTTTTTTTTTTGTGGGTACCGGGGGGTCGACCTCAGGACCTCGAGCGCCAGCAGGCGCCCATGCCGCTGAGTGATATCACCGGCCCCTTTTTCGTATGTGGGTTCTGGGAGTTGAACTCGGGCCCTCGCGCTTGCCGGGCAGGCGCTTAAGCCGCTGAGCCATCTCACCGGCCCTGTTTTTTGTCTTTTTGAGATAGGGTCTCAGTATGCAGTTCGGGCTGGCCTTGAACTTGCTGTGTAGCCCAGGCTGGCCTTGAACTCGTAGTGATCCTCCTGCCTCAGCTGGGACTACAGGTGTGCACCACCACACCTGGCAGCTTTTTAATAATTACATTAAACATAAGTAATCTCAACACACTAAAGGTGTTGTCAGGCTGGATTGAAAAAGGCCCAGCTTGCTGCTGTACAAAGTAACGAGATGGGTTAGAAGTTAGTGGTAGCAGTTGTGTCTCAGACTCATCACAAGAGCGGGTGTGGGCCAGCTCTGGGACAGATAGAGTTACAGGGGTCGAGGAGGACATAGCCTTGCGTGCTGGTGCACACCTGTCATTGAGGTACTCTGGAGGCTGAGGCAGGAGGATCATGAGTTCCAGGCTCAGCTCCAGTAACTTGGTGAGTTCAAGCTCGGGCTGGACTGTACAGCAAGGCCTTGTCTCAGAAAATTAAAAACAGTGGCACGTTCAGCCCACAAAGGTGGTGACTGTCCTAGCCTTGAGTGCGTCCCAGCACAGCCATGCACGGACAGAGCAGAGCTGGTGGGGCTGAGGGCAGAGCGGGGGCGGCGCGGGAGACCCCCGCTTCCGCCCCCAGCCCCACGGTGAGCGAATCAACAGAAACAGATCTCAGGAGAAGCGAAGTCCGCGTGCCGTCCGTGCCCTTCTCTGGCCTCTGACCGACAGCAGTTCGGCCCGGGTGTGCAGACCGATCACGACGCACTGAGCCCTCGTGGACAGAACCGACTGTGACTATACCAGGAGCCACTCCGGGGTTCTTTAAATCTTCAGATGCTTGGAAAGTAGATGACACGTTTCAAAACAACCCCCGAGTCAAGAGCAAGTCTGGAGGAGAATTAAACAGTAACCGCGGCAGAAGGAACTTGAGAAAGTATGAGGGACCTGGCCGGGACCCCAGCTGCCTGCATGAGGGGTACGGCGAAGGAAGAAATAAGAGACAGATTTAGTAATGCGTAGGGGCTGGGAGGTCAGTGCCTCAGGGTGGGCGGAGACAGCGACACTCGGGGCTGGCCACTATTTATTGGGTGTACACAATGATGGGAGGGAATATGGGAGGACTCAGAGGGCAGCAGTGATCTTAAATTGATGAGGATTTTATGTTGATGTAATCTTGCCCTGGAGCGCCACAGCATCAGGGAGACCATTAAGGCCTCTGGGCCCTAGTCTCAATTTATAATTTGTGGTCCCCAACAAAAATGTATCAAATTAGTGAAACATAGCTGAAATAAGAGTTCCTGTGGGATTTTACAGAATTAAATGCACATTAGAAAAGTGTAGCCGGGCGTGGTGGCACACGCCTGTAATCCCAGCACTCAGGAGGCTGAGGCAGGAGGATCGCTGCAAGTTCAAGGCCAGCCTAGGCTACATAGTGAGTTCAAGACCAGCCTGGACTGCATAGCAAGACCCTGTCTCAAAGTACAAAAAAAGAAAAGAGGCCTAAAATCTAAATTTTATAGGTCTAAATTAAATTTTAAATTTCCATTTTTTTTTTTTTTGTGGGTACCGGGGGGTCGACCTCAGGACCTTGCGTGCCAACAGGCACCCGTGCCGCTGAGCGATATCACCGGCCCCTTTTTTGTATGTGGGTTCCGGGAGTCGAACTCGGGCCCTCGCGCTTGCAAGGCAGGCGCTTAAGCCGCTGAGCCATCTCACCGGCCCCTTAAATTTCCATTTTATTTTATTTTTTTTATTTTATTTTTTTTTTTTTTGTGGGTACCGGGGGGTCGACCTCAGGACCTCGCGCGCCAACAGGCACCCGTGCCGCTGAGCGATATCACCGGCCCCTTTTCCGTATGTGGGATCCGGGAGTCGAACTCGGGCCCTCGCGCTTGCAAGGCAGGCGCTTACGCCGCTGAGCCATCTCACCGGCCCTAAATTTCCATTTTAAATTAACAAGGAACAAACTAAATCCAGAATAGTCAATACTGAAAAAAGAAATAGGTAAAATTGAGGGAATAAAATCAATAAAGTTGATTCATTGAAAAAAAAAAAATCACTAGCCAGAATGACCAAGGGAAGAGGGCACACATGAATGTCAGGACTGGCCCGAGAGAGACTTAGGCTGCCCACTGTGAACAGTGGACTCTCTCCGTCCTGGCACCAGCTTGTCCCTGGTAAACAAGAAGCCAGGGCAATAAGAAGTTTAATGTAGGGCTAAGGTCACCCTGCAGTCCCCTGTACCAGCTCTGTCCAGCTCTGTGTACCAACCTGCGCTGATTGCCCCTACAGCCTTAAACTCAAACACTTCACCCAGATTCTTTGAGTTTCCTTAATATTATACCCCCAACATTAAAACATATATATGCAGTCCCTCCATTAGATATTTGCTGATATTCACTCGACGTCAGCCTGCCTGTACTAGAGGACTAAAATCTGATCTTCCCCACAGCGTCAGTCTCCGGGTGGTTCCTCGCTCACTGTTATTAACAGTGACCAACACCAGAAATCAGACACCGGGGCAAATCCCATTGTTCCGAGCCGGGCGAAGGGGTGCACACCTGTAATCCTGGCACTCTGGAAGGCTGAGGCAGGAGGACCGCTGTGAATTCAAGGCCAACCTGAACTACAGAGACCCTGTCTCAAACAAACGAGAGCTCTTGTTCTGATCAGCCTGTACGCCCTGCTGGTGCAGAGACCAGGGCAGGAGACGGGAGGACACCGGAAGCCTCGCAGGGCTCGAGGGGGTGCAGAAGCAGGCCTGACAGTGTAGTGAGGTGGGAGACATGTGGGCTTGACTACCAGCCTGCGGGGACAGAAGAGGGGCGCCCGCCTGGAATGTGACCAAGGGGGCTGCCCTGGTCTTCCTGACCGTGGCCGGGCCACCATGGGGGCTGTGAACCCACACCCCCAGGAGGACAGAGCTGTGTGAAAAACGGCCCTGGGCCCGACAAGCCCGCCGGACAGGTGAATCGTACAGGAAGGACACAGGCGTATTTGTTAAAGAAGCTGACGCAGTGGTGTGGAGCCTCCCGGCAGGGACTTCAGAGCTCTGCTGTGGAGCTCAGGGTGGGAAGCCCGGGAGTGGACTCTGCCCAGACAGCCGTGGGCTTGGGACGTGCGTGGTGCCACCTCCACCTGCCCTGTGGCCAGGGGCAGCGCCTGGGGACCTGGGGGCCACGGGGCTGCGTCACCTCACCCCACCCTGCCTGAGAGCCTTCCCAGGAGATTTGACTGAGTGACTGACTTGTGGTTTTTTGAGGCAGGGTCTCGCTCTGTAGCCCAGGCTGGCCTCAAACTCTCGGCGACCCTCCTGCCTCTTCAGGTGTACGCCACCACATCTGGATCTCAAGGGGATTTAAAAACACAGAACACTTAAAACAAACAAACAAAAAAAAAAACTACAGGATCCAAGTATTTAAGGAAATCTCTAGCAAAACATCAGGCAAGCAACGACTTGAAAGATGCAGTGGCCACGTGGGACAAGGGATATAATCTTTGCAAAACATTGTGTGGTCATCAGCCTTCATCTGACAACAGCAAGCCCTGGGGAGGAGGTAGGATCTGATTTCCAACAAACTTATAAAACCGAGGCTGGCTGGAGCTTGTGATCTTCCTGCCTCAGCCTCCCAATCTGCTGCGATTACAGGCATGCACCACTACTTCTGGTTTTGGGGTAAATCTTCATGCCTTCAGATTTGGCAATAGATTCTTATATTTCACATGAAAAGTATGAAGAAAAAAGATAAATTGAGCTTCACAAAAAAAAAAAAAAAAACTTGTGCACCAAAGGACATTATCAAGAAGGTGAAAAGATAATCTACAGAATGGGAGAAAGTATTTGCAAGTCATGTAAGGGTCTACAGCTCAACAACAAACAACCCAGTTTAAAAATGAGAAAATAAGCCAGGCATGGTGGCACATGCCTGTAATCCCAGCACTCGGGATGCTGAGGCAGGAGGATCGCTGTGAGTTTGAGGCCAGCCTGGGTTCCATAGTGAGTTCAAGTCCAGCCTGGAAAAAAAAAGCCATCTGCACTAGATAGATCTTGTCTCGAATAAATACATAAACAAACTGGGTGTAGTGGCACCACCAGTAAACCCAGCTACTCGAGAGGCTGAGGCAGGAGCGGCAAAAGCTGGAGTTGCAATGTAGCTGGTGGTGGAGCCCCCCAGAGCTCAATCCCCAGTTCCAGAGAGAACGTGAAGTCCTCGCTCACCCTACATTGTGGATGAACTTTGAACTCACTATGCTGTTCCTAAATGAGACACAAATGCACAAATACTCAGTGATCCCATTTAGGTGAGGTGTGGAGTCCAGAGGCAGTGAGGTGCGGTGAGGAAGAGCCGAGCTGAGGGAGAACGTGAATCAGGTGTGTGTGGCAGCCCTGGCGATTGAACCCGCGGCCTTCACACTGAACTACGTTCCCAGCTCTCTTTATGTTTTATTTTGAATCCGGGTTTCACTAAGTTACCCAGGCTGGGCTCCAACTTGCAACGCTCCTGCCTCAGCCTCCAGAGTGCAGGGGTGACAGGGGTGCGCCGCCCCCGGCCTGAATTAGCGTTTACTGCGTGCGGAGTTTCCTTGAGGAAGTGGAAGGTCTGGAGCCGCACACTCCGCTTCTTTAAAAGGCGGTTCCGGGTACGCTGACGCGGGGCCGCGGGGGGGGCGTCCCGCGGACCTCAGCCGAAGCGGCGGCGCAGCGGTGGCCGAGGTGGCGTGGTCCCCCGGCTGGCGGAGGCGTCCCCCGCGTGTGCAGGTGCCCACCGGCCCAGGAGGTGGCTGCGCAGCGCCGGGTCCCCGCCTGTCCCTCAGGAGATGTCGCTCCCCGGATAACATTTCTTACTCCTAAAACAGTGTGCACTTCGGGATGAGCAGCTGCGTTACGTGAATGTGACCTAAAAGGGAAAGATCCGCGTGGTACCGCCTGTCGATTCCAGCGCGCCGGAGAGACGCGTCCTCCAGGGTCTGCGAGAGCGCAGAGTGGGCACCGCGCCCGCTGCTGCCCGAGGGGCAGGGATCGCAGGCCACTCTGCGCCCCGCGGCGGCCCGCAGCCGGTGTCACGACCCTGCCCTAAAGGAAGCGAAACAGGTTCAGCCCAGATGCTCCCAGCGGCCCGTTCCGAACCGCCTGGCGCCTCCGAAGCTCCTCAGCAGCTGCAGACGGACCCATGGCCGGCGTCGCGCAAGTGGGAGAAGCCAGACCTCGGGCCGCGTGCTGCGCACCGTGGGCTGAACTGTGTCCCACGGTGCTCCTCTGAAGTGGACGTGACCCTCCTGCACAGGTCATCGGTTAGATGAGGTCGCATGGCCTGAGGTGGCCCGGCCTGGCCTAGTGTCTTCCTTAGGGAGGAAATTTGGGGGCTGCCTCGGGACACTGCAGAGCCCTCGACAGACGCCCCAGGCATCCAGAAGCCCGGCTGGACCTCGGCTCAGGGATCTGGCTGCCACTGCTGTGAAGAAAAACTTGTCCTACACATCATTTAGTTTTCATGACTGTCACAGTGGCCTAGGAAAGCAGCCGGCTGCAAGACTGTGATGTCTGGGAGGGCCGGCGCCTGGCAGAGCTCTCCACACATTCCTGAAGGTGTCCTGTGCGATCGCACAGTCATTTGGCAAGCAGTCGCTGTTCCTGAGGCCTCACAAGGTGCATAGCTGGTCCTGGGCACGAGGGGTGGGGGTGCTGGACTCACACGCCCCTGCGCCCTCCTCACCTTACAACCAACATTGAGGGCAATTCTCAAGTTCTCCAGACGCGGACAGAAGCTGAACCAGCCCGACGCTAGGCCGTGTGACCCCATCACAGGAAGCTGTGGAGCAGGCAGACCCAGGACAGGACGCAGGCTGGGGGGTTGCACCGGGCGTGGGTTTCGGTCCCTGATGATGGGGGCTCCAGAAAGGGGTGGTGTGGTGGCTGCACATTACTCATGAACTGAATGCTGCTGAACTGGACTCTTAAACACAGTCAGGAAGCCGGGCATAGTGGTGCACACTTCTCATTCTAGCACTCTGGGAGGCTGAGGCAGGAGAACCCCAAGTTGGAAGCCAGCCTGGGCAACTTAGCAATTTAGAGACCCTGCCTCAAAGGGAGGGGAGGGTGTTGCTCAGTAGTAGAGCTTCCCTGGGTTCCATCCTCAGTACCAGAAACTAAAACATAAAGGTAGGCTGCTGGAAATCAGGCTAGCTGCCTCCTGTAGTCTTCATGGAGAGGCGGAAACAGAAAGGAAATGCCGACTTTCTGGACTCCCAGATCGGCTACGAAGGTCACGAGAAGTCCTCTTCGCGTCTGCCCAGACTCTGGACTGGCGAACCCACCAGCCCGCAGGCTGCGCAGGAAGCAGCCTCGCACTCACAGCAGCTGCGCAGCTGCGACAGGAAGGAGACCGTGACTCGGAGGGCTGAGGGCGCCTGGCTGCAAGAGGCTGCCTTGGACATGGCCATCCAAACGCTTCTCTGCGGTTACCGCCCGGTCCCGCACGCTTCCTGCTCTTATGAAATCCGGTGTTAGGGCCTGCGGGTGTACCTCAGAGCAGTGCTTGCCTAGCACTCCGTGAGATCCTGGGTTCAAATCTCAGTACCGGAAAAAAATAATCTAGTGCACACCTCCATGTTGGATGCTGTGTTAAGCAAATAGTTTTAAAAGTAATACCAAAAAGCCAGGTGTGGTGGTGCACACCTGGGATCTCAGCACTGTAGGGGCCAAAGCAGGGTGACTGACAGTCCAAGCCCAGCTTGGGAAGCTTTTGAGACCTGGGGAGGAGAGAAGGGAAGAGGAGCGGGAGGGAGAGGCTGGGACGTACGCGTTCCCCGAAAATGAGGCCAGGTCTTATATATATTTCATCTCTGAAAGATACGACAGGGCTGTCCCCGAAAATGAGGCCAGGTCTTATATATATTTCATCTCTGAAAGATACAACAGGGCTGATTTTCAGGGGATGTCTTTTTCATGCATAGCAATCTACACTTATTCATTTATTTCTGTACAAATCCTACATTTATTCTGATATAGTCATGTCATCATCTTCTGGAACATGGTCATAACTCTCCGAACCCAAATCCCGCCTGAATTTCTTGCGATTCCATTTCCCGTAGGACCATTGGCCCCGATCTCTTAGGTCCAGCAGTAGCGCTGTCTTCTTGTCCACGTAGCCTGCTCGTAGTGCGTTGGCCACGCAGCCGTCAGTGATTTTATCCCAAGCCACGACCTCTTGCAGGCTGGCTTCGCGAAGTTTCCATTAAATCAAGTGTTAACTGAAGACTTGTGAGACAGGAGTGGCAACAAAAATCACGACAGTTCAGAACGATGCTCTGCCAGGCATGGTGGTGCAGGCCTGTAATCCCAGCACTCAGGAGGCTGAGGCACGAGGATCGCTGCAAGTTCGACACCAGCCTGGGCTACAAAGCGAGTTCAAGGCTAGCCTGAACTGCATAGTGAAACCCTGTCTCAAAAAGACAGAAACAACAACAAAAAAATACCCATGCTCCACACAAAAGTGACAAAAAATTACAGGTACCAAAATTCAGAAAACATTATTTCACATGAGTGCGTTAAGTATGTCCATTAGAACACATGACGTTAGATCACGAAGATTCACGGCAGACGCCCCATCTGCTCATTACCAAGCACACACGTTACTTGTGCGTCATCTGGACTCCCGTCATTCAGCGGTAGTCGAGTTCATCTGTTTTCCCAGGCATTTACCTCTCGTCCAAAGGCACCTGCTTGGGTATTTACAAATAATTATAATTTATATTATCATTTAAGTGTTACCTATTCGTATTTAATGATATTTTATAACTCGTGTCTGTGTTACAACTAAACGCATCTGTCCAGCCAGCAGTCTTAACTGGGGCTTATTTTGGGGCAGGGCTTATGAACATGCTGAATAATCATGCTAGGGCTTGTTTTCCAGTTAGGTCTTATTTTCAGGGAAATAGCGTACTCACTGTGAAGGCTCTGGGTTCAATCCCCAGTACCACAAATGATCGAATGAATGATTAAACAGATGAATGAATAAAATAAACACCAAAACCACAAAATTATTAACCTGAAACGCAAGATAGAGAAGTATGACAGGGATGAGAAACCGCAGATCAGTGTCTTTTATATACATGCCCCAAACAAAAACCAACCCTCAAGTATTATTAGCAAGCAAATCCAGCAACATTCAGAACAGCAGTCAGCTGAAGATGAAAAAAATCAATGTGGTCGCCAGTTCCCACATTAACAGAAAGGATAAACATGATCATCTCTTCGATGCAGAAAAGCCACCTGACACGATCGGCCTGCCCGCCCGCAGTGGCCCGAGCCCGGGAACGCCTCTTGGCTCCCTCAGAGCCTGGCTCAATGGGTCTTTAGTCGCTGCCCTGGCTGCCTTGATGTCCTGAATTGGCTTGGAACATCTCCCTTTCTTAGTCGTCTTGACTGTGGGGTGGCATGCAGTGGCAGCGTTTTTTTTTTTTTTTTTTTGTGGGTACCGGGGGGTCGACCTCAGGACCTCGCGCGCCAGCAGGCACTCGTGCCGCTGAGCGATATCACCGGCCCCTTTTTCGTATGTGGGTTCCGGGAGTCGAACTTGGGCCCTCGCGCTTGCCGGGCAGGCGCTTAAGCCGCTGAGCCATCTCACCGGCCCCCAGTTTATCTTTGATGGCACCTCATAAAGACACTCATGAAAGTGCACTTCGGAATGGCTCCAGGAAGTGGCAAGAATGACGGGTATGTGTGCTCAAAGTGGGGGGACTTTGAGGGGAATTCATGCCAATGTGTCTCTTACTATAATAAGTTTAAAACCTTCACTGTGTATTCTGATCACACTGTGTACTCTGAAAGTTCCCCCGAGACTGCCACTGGAGACTGGACACAGGCTCAGAGCTTGATCCCAGCGGAAGTGTGAGGAAGCTCCGGGTGCAGTCTTGCGGGGAGAGGTGGCAGGTGTGGACTCAGTTTGAAAACCTGATCCGCAGTCCATGTCCAGTGCAGTGACTAGCCAAGTCTGTAAACCTGTATGCACACAGATTTCTACTTCTAAATAACAGCAAAGAATGCAAATACACACGTCTGGGCAACTGAAGTACGCCGTGGTATGTCAAGTTTAAAAACTTAGAAGGCAGGGCCTTAATACTGTCCGAACCCGTACACCTTCCCGCAGTAGGGTGAGCCTTCTCTGGTGGTGCTGGCACAGGCGATTCTCTGCGATGATGCACAGTGGTTCCTTGGTTCACGAATGCTTTTGTGAACAATTTGGTTTGCAAATGAAAACATTTGGCAGTTTTTTGTTTGCAAACCCTACGTCAGGTGACATCTTTCCCACACAAACACAAACGTGACCATCTTTTCCAAAATTATAGAACAGATGAAGTTTGTGAACAGAGGTACCACTGTATTTTTCTGTGTTCTCTAGTTTATTTTTATTTTTTTTTTTTTGGTACGGGGAATTGAACTCATGACCTTGCGCTTACCAGGTGTGTTCTCTAGTTTAAAAGAAATACATACTTTGTTGGCTGATCCTACATACTGTCCAGTCCATTTTGAAACGTGAAACTGCCACAATACAAGCTCTGACACAGGAGGAAAGAACTGCCCAGGGGAGACCGCCCCTTGAGATGTCTCTGGTACCTGAGTGCGAAGTGGCTGCAGAAAGAAGAGACATGAAAACCTTTGGCCGAATAAGGCTGCCAAGGCCAGTGCTGGCCAGAGCAGAGGGGAGGAGGTAGGGTCCACACAGGGCCACCATCCTGCACAGGGTGGGTGCGCTGTGTCCCATGACACACATACCTCAGCGGCTGGGGGCGGGGCAGGCACCAGAGGAACAGATAGAAGGCCGGGACCAGGCCTATGCCCGCTGAGGCCTACCTGGATGGCCCACCAGCAGGCAGGGCTTCTGGAATCGTGGACTTCCCGCTCTCGGACAGCTCTGCAGTGTCCGAGAAAGCAAGGCTCACGGGCAAAGAGGGACGGACAGGTGTCCGAAGTGTCACATACCACACTTCCCCGCAGAGTGGTAGGCTAAAGCCTCTGCAGCAGGGGAGGGTACAGGCGGGGAGCCACACCTACACATCCCGGGCCAGCGCCTGCTCTCCAGCAGGACCAAACCCAGCCGCCCATGGTTTCTCCTCCCATAGCCGGCCCCGCCCCAGAGGCCTAGCGACCCCGCACCACAGGGTGGCAGGAGACTCCGGGCCCCATGTCCTGCGGTAGCAGGACAGTTGGGCACACGGGGACAGCAGTCCTGAAAGCTACCATCCAACCAGATTCTCAAAACAAGGAGAGCCATGTCTCCCTTCATAACACACTGCCCCGCTCTTTACAGTACAGAATACAACAAAATTAGTCACTTTTATTTAAAAGAAACAGTACAAATAAGTGCAAAATTAAATTTTATGATTAAATACACGTAAAGGCAACATGCATCCTTGACAGCAAAACCCATGTGTGACGTTAGTCGGTTACACGACAGTAAGGAAATGGCAGACTGAGGACCTGCTGTGACGCAGACTGTAAATATATGCAGCCTGAAATCAAGACCATGAAATTAAGCTTCAGGGGAATTGAAGAAAATTAAATATATACCTCAAGGAGCACGGACACTGTGGAGCCCACAGCCTATCTGAGTTACCAGATCTTTAAGAACCGTGTGCGCCTTTCATTCCCTAAATGTTAGTGTGCAGCTACTCGTAACGCTGGGGAGGGGGTGAGGGGTGGATGCAGCGGCTGCGGCTGTCCCCGCTGCAGAGGTCCCCAGGATGTGCCGGCCTGCTCCGTGGAGTCCTTCAAATTAAGGGACAGCGTCTTTTTTAACTAATCTTCAAGGTCTATGCATTGCTTTGCTCCCGGCATGTGACAGGCAAACTGCTGGGACCCAGCTTTAAATGGGAGAGCCCGCTGCCCCCTCCTGGAGCCCGAGGCCGGCGCTCTGCTCACTGTGGGCGGCTCTGCCTCCCTCCCACAGCTGCGCGGGGCTGGGGACGCTCTCACGTCAGGGACCTGGCCTGGGGTGCGCTGCCAGGGTGCGCCTGCTCGCTCCCGTGCACCTCAGGGTCCAGGTGGGGTAGGCGGAGGGACAGGTCCACTGCGTCTGGCCTCCCGGCACGGTCCCCAGGCTCCCGAAGAGCCTCTGCTGGAGTGAGGATGCGGTGGAGCCACTAATGCTAACGTCACAGTTGAACTAAGAGGTGGCGGCGGCGGGTGGGCACGAGCTCCCGAGCCACTGAGTGTCTGCGGTGCCTTGGTGATTATTCTTTAATTCAGGAAACGGAAGCCTTTCTCAGGAAGGCAGACAGGCCAGGTGGCTCGAGACCCAGTCCTGAGCAGTCCCTCCAGCCCCCGCTCCCCAGGCCCGGGGCACCAGCACCAGCCCCGGGTGTCTGCAGGGCGCGGGGCGGCGGGCACTCGGATGCTCAGGGGTGAGCGTCACAGCTTGTCGTCGGTCATCTCCAGGAACTGTGCATACACGTCCCGGATGCACTCGCCCTTGGGGTTGAACAGGAACTTGTAGTAGCTGCCGTCGGCACAGATGGCTAGGACAGGAGGCGCTGCATCAGCCAGGGCTGCACTCCACAGGCCTCAGGGCCAAGTGCCGTACTGCCTACAGCCCCCCGGAAACCCACTTACCAATGACCGCATTTGGCTCCGTCCCGAAGGCACAAATGCAGGGAGAGCCCGAGGGGACCTGGAACTTGGAGAAACTCCATTTGGAACTGAAGTATTTTGGAAGGAAGCTGGCTGATGCCAAACTGCAAGGACAAGGAGGAAAAGAATTGAAAAGACACAAAGAGCTATTAAAAATACTAACAAACAGTTTTGGACTGAATGATTTCTTCAATTCTATTCTTTTTTTTTTTTTTTTGTGGGTACCAGGGGGACGACCTCAGGACCTCGCGCGCCAACAGGCACCCGTGCCACTGAGCGATATCACCGGCCCCTTTTTCGTATGTGGGATCCGGGAGTCGAACTCGGGCCCTCGCGCTTGCAAGGCAGGCGCTTACGCCGCTGAGCCATCTCACCGGCCCCAATTCTATTCTTTTTAAACTTTTACTTACAGAAAAACTGATTTTTTTTTTTTTTTCTTTTTTTTGTCTTTTTGAGACAGGTTTTGCTGTGCATTTCAGGTTGGCCTTGAACTCACTTTGCAGCCCAGGCTGGCCTCGAACTCAAAGCAATACTGCCTCAGCCTCCTGAGTGCTGGGATTACAGGCATGTGCCACCACACCCGGCTTTGTTTTTTTGAGACAGGGCCTTGCCATGGCATTTAGGCTGGCCTTGAATTCACTATGTAGCCCAGGATGGCCTCAAACTTGTGGTGATCCTCCTGCCTCAGCCTCCCAAATGCTGAGATTACAGGCGTGCACCACCATGCCTGCCTAGAAATGGGTTTATAACAGCAGGCACTAGCACCAGGCTTCTCTTGCCATCACGGTCCCCTGCAGGGAACCAGCTGGCAAAGCTGAGTGCTCACCACACATCTCCTTCGTGACTGACAGATTCCAGCCTTGCCACACTGAAGCAGCAGCTAACCCTGTCCCTCCAGGCTCTTCCCTCCCAACAGGCCTAGAACCTACCTAGACTGCTTATTCCTTTTTGGGTCCTCAGCTGCGAAAATGTGCACTGTGCCATGGTCACTGGATACACAGATGAGGGAGGCATCCTGGTTGAAGTTGATGCTGCGGGGAAGATGAGACGAAACTCGGGCTCTGTGCAGACCTGAGAAAGGTGCGACGCGCACAGCAGCCCGTGTGAGTTCGCTCCTCGGAGACCTCCAAGTCCCGACTGAGGTGGCACTTTCAGAAAGGCCCTCTCTGCCATACACCTGTAGTTGTGCCCTCAGGCCAAGGGTCAAGCTGCAAGCCAGGGCCCAGTGCAGTGCGCACTCCCGCAGCTCTCAGCCTGAGCACAGGGGTGAGGCTCGGGTGAGGAGGCTGGCAGGCCCAAGAGACACAGGCTGCTCGGGACTGGGCACTGTCCCCACGTGTCTGCAAGCCAACAGCCTTCAACACACAGCCCATGGCACCCGAGGCCAGGACCCCACACGTGGTGCAGTGCTGGCAGGGAGGCCCCAGGTTCTGCCCAGCAGGACACGGACATATCAGCACTGCAGACCCACAGGATCTGCAGACAGGGCCATCTCAGAACTCACTGGCCAAGAGGTGAAGGGCCAGCCAGCAAGGTCTCTAGCACTTTTTTTTTTTTTTTTGTGGGTACCGGGGGGTCGACCTCAGGACCTCGTGCACCAACAGGCGCCCGTGCCGCTGAGCGATATCACCGGCCCCTTTTTCGTATGTGGGATCCGGGAGTCGAACTCGGGCCCTCGCGCTTGCAAGGCAGGCGCTTACACCACTGAGCCATCTCACCGGCCCTCTAGCACTTGTTTTAAATGCCACAGAGACACAATGAACGAGGTGCAAGGATGAGCTGAAGCCAGCTAAGAATGCGTGCCCGAGCGGGGTGCTGAGCCCACGCCAGGCAACCACACGTCCGTTGGGTATTTACGACAGCACCAGGGACTGAGCTACACCCCAGCCCTTATTTCTTTTTTTTTTTTTTTTTTAATTTTTTTTTGTGGGTACCGGGGGTCGACCTCAGGACCTCGTGTGCCAGCAGGCGCCCGTGCCGCTGAGCGATATCACCGGCCCCTTTTTTCATATGTGGGTTCCGGGAGTCGAACTCGGGCCCTCACGCTTGCCAGGCAGGCACTTACGCCGCTGAGCCATCTCACCGGCCCAGCCCTTATTTCTTGAGACAAAGTCTTGTTCATTTGGCCGGGCAAGCTTTGAACTTGCAATCTTCCTGCCCAGCCTCTGCAGTAGTGAGGATTACAGGGACATGCCACCACTCTGGCTTTACGCTCCTTTATTTTTATGTACGCACCACCTAACATAAAGCAAAACTCAGTAACAGTGAAGGTCAGGCCCCGCATCCTTACCAGTAGATGTTGGCTGCTTGAGATCCTCTTCGTAGCTCCTGGATTAAATGCCCTGATGAAGTATCAAATATTCTTATAAGGGTCCCCTTTGAAAAACAGTGAAGTGTTTCATTATCAACGATTCACAACTCCTGAGTCTCTGAGATGATTTGTACTCACAAGCCCCCTGGCCCACAGACCCTTTCCCAAACTCCCCGCCACACAGGGCCACCACGGACCCCTGAGAGTGTGCTGGCAGCTCTGAGTCCCACGGACCGGCCAGGGCATGGGCGGGAGATGACGCCTGACTGATGCCGACACCCATCCCCCCGGCCAGCACCCCAAAACGAGGCCACCTCCCTCCCAGACACGCCCGTGTCCACAGAAAGCCACCTGAAGTTGGACCCCCACCGACGGGCAGAAAAGCAGCGCCACGATCCCGTGTAGCGGGAGATGTGACAGTGGAAGGCCCGGGATGTCCCATCTACCCCACTAGCCTTCCCAAGAGAGGATGCCCAAGACTCAGGAAGGACTCACAGCTGTTTTTACCGCTGAACTACTGAAGGTTCCTTAGCAGCAGAAATGGGAATGGCTACCGCTTTTTGGAGAGCATTAACCTCAATTAAACTCTTACTGAATAAGAACCCTCGTCTCAGCCCTGGTGCAGCAGGAGCCTCACGGGGATGCGGGAGGACTCCCCAGAGGTGACGGCTTGACCGCTGTGAAACGTTTTACAGATACCACCCCCAGGTCCTGATTAACCTAGAAATCAACGCTGTACTGGACACCCCTAGCATTCCAACACCGCGGCCCGCCCGCCACGCACGTGCTCACGCCCCGGCAGCTCACTGCACACCAACACCCAGACAACACTGGCAACGAGGCACAGGGGAGAACAGGCTGCAGACTTAGGCTCAGCACCCTACCTAGCACCACTAGAAAGTACCACACTATGCATCGCTCGCCCGGAAATGACCAAAATGCAAAGACTGGTTTCTGCTGAATGCTTCTGGATTGCTGTGGAGTTGAAAAGCCCCCGAAGCCAGTGACTGTGTACAAAGATACTGTGACACTGGGAGGGAACAACCTGCTCCAGCTAACTCGGAGGGCACAGCTGACGTGGGACAGCGGAAAGTGGAGAGGGCCAGAGCCGGTGCTCGGGATGGGGTTCTGTGATTACAGGGAGGAGCTGCAGAGGTAAGGAGAGTCTAAGGGAAAAGAGTAACCTAACCCAGCAGCATTCTGCAGAGAAGCATCTAAAACTGACCTGCACTCTGCTCTGCCCGACACGCGCGCCGAGGCCCCGGCCTGCAGCAGCAGCAGCAGCCGAGCCCACACCCACCACACGCAGCGGCACGGCTCACCCCACTCTCCTGTTTCTAATTCCCTACATATAGCCTGGGCTTGCAGGCTTACATGAAAACTATAGTAAGAAAGAAGATGCAATTTTCTTGCTTCAAAATCCAAATTAATTCAGGCTGAAGGCAGTAAAAAGCACCCAGATAAACAATATTTTACAAAGCAGTTGTGCACATCAGGCACACTGAGAGGCACACGGCAGCACTGTGAATCACAGACTACTGCGGCGCAGTGAGGCGCCTTCCGGAGGGGAGCAGAGGACAGGGCTCAGTCACCATCCTGCCGCGACGCGAGCACAGAAACAGAGTGGCACTGACTCGTCTCTCCCACGCTCTGCAGTACGCTGGCCGTGGGGAGCTGACAGAGCAGCAGGTGGGAGGCCCGGGCCGCGCCACCCTGGGCCTGGGCGGGGCTCACACTTACTTTTTCAGAGGCAGTTGCAATTCTTGTTCCCTGCAGGTTGAGAGCAATGCAGCTCAGGACGCCCTCGTGAGCAGGAATGTCCACCGGGGGCTTCTCGGTACTGGCCAGGTCCACGAGCTGCACATGGCCCGTGTGGGTGCCCGGGAAGGCCAGGAGCGAGTTGTTACTATTGGGACACAGGACACAGAGGCCTGAACAGAGACAGAGGAAGCCATCAGCAGCTGACACTGGGCCAAAGCTCTGATTCCTCACAACCAAAACCCACTTTTTGCTCAGAAAAAAATGACTATTTGCAGTGTGCATTATATCAGAATAACGAAGTCAACTTAAGGACTTCTGATTGTAAAGGGTATCAGGGACGACAAAGTGACAACCCACAAGACACTCTCACAAGTGGAAACATTTCCTGGACAACTTATTACTGAGTAGAATGCCACCTGTCTTTTGTGATGCCAGCTACTGAGCATGCAATAACATACTACAAAATACATGAACCGCTCCAAGCTGGATATGGTAGCACATGCCTGTAATCCCAAGTTCAAGTCCTGCCTGGACAACTTAGCAAGACCCTTCCTCAAAATTAAAAGTAAGAAAGGGCTGGGGATATAGTTCAGTGATACAGCGCCCCTGGGTTCAATCCCCAGCACCCCGCACGCCCATACAAACAGAAAAACAACTCTATAAAAAATAGCTTAAGCGAAGCCAGGCATGGTGGTACACGCCTGTAATTCCAGTACTTGGGAGGCTGAGGCAGGAAGATCACCATGAGTTTGAGCCCAGCCTGGGCTACACAGTGAGCCCCTGTCTCAAAAAACCAAGACAAACAAACAAAACCCCAAAGAAACCCCACATACATGCTCCCAAGTACATTTAGCGAAAGATGCAAGAGCCCTACTCAGGAGGACCTCACATCCCTGGGCCCATGGCCATGGCCACAAGGCCAAAGGACGGAGCATCTCCTTTCACCAGAGTGGGCAGCTACAACCAATGCCTCAGCAGACAAAGCTGAGAGGTACAAGGAAAACAAAAGGTGGGAGAGCAGGGACTTCTGGAGTGAGACTGGAAGAGTGACACCGCCTGATTTTGGGAAACCGGGGCAAAATGGCTTGGCCCAGGACAGAGACCGGCGCCCTGAGGCACAGCAAAGCACAACTGGGGGGTGAGGGGGTGGACAGACGACTGAAGCATCCAGAAAACAACTTACTGATCAGCACAAACATGCCGAAGTAATTCCGTGCAAAAAAAGTCTTTAAAATAATATCCAGAGAGGAAAAAAAAAAAAGGAACCTGGGCCTTCATCTCACATACAAAAAATTAACCTACACTGAATGAGATTTAAGATCTAGGCCGCGCCGCGCTGGACTCCGCAGGAGAACGCGAGGGTGAGCGGGCGGGGGCGGCGAGCGGGGAGGGCTGCGTGGGTTGCCGTCTGCGTCTCAGCCATCCCCTCGCCGTCCCTGGGGCATTGTACGTCTCCTTCCGGGACCGAAGCCGCCTGCTGTAGCGGGCAGCCGAATCTGCGTCCCGCCTCAGCGCCCGGAGGACATGCTGGAGAAAGAATGAACCAGAGGGACACACTGGTGCATCTGTTTGCTGGGGGATGTGGTGGCACAGTGGGAGCTATTCTGACATGTCCACTGGAAGTTGTAAAAACACGGCTGCAGTCGTCTTCTGTGACACTTTATATCTCTGAAGTTCAGCTGAACACCATGGCTGGAGCAAGTGTTAACCGAGTAGTGTCTCCTGGACCCCTCCATTGCCTAAAGGTAATCTTGGAAAAAGAAGGGCCCCGTTCCTTGTTTAGAGGATTAGGCCCCAACATAGTGGGAGTGGCCCCTTCCAACTTTGCTGCTTACTCCAACTGCAAGGAAAAACTGAATGGTGTATTTGATCCTGATTCTACCCAGGTTCACATGATTTCAGCTGCAATGGCAGGTTTTACTGCAATCACTGCAACCAACCCCATTTGGCTTATAAAGATTCGGTTACAGCTTGATGCAAGGAACCATGGGGAAAAGCAAATGGGTGCTTTTGAATGTGTCCGTAAAGTGTATCAGACAGATGGACTTAAAGGATTTTACAGGGGCATGTCTGCTTCCTATGCTGGCATATCAGAGACTGTTATCCACTTTGTTATTTATGCAAGTATAAAGCAAAAACTACTGGAATGTAAGACTGCTTCCGTGATGGAAAGTAGTGAAGAGTCTGTGAAAGAAGCGTCAGGTTTCGTGAGAATGATGCTTGCTGCTGCCACCTCAAAAACTTGTGCCACAACTATAGCATATCCACATGAAGTTGTAAGAACAGGATTACGTGAAGAAGGAACAAAATATAGATCCTTTTTTCAGACACTGTGTTTGGTGGTTCAAGAAGAAGGTTATGGGTCACTCTACCCTGGTCTAACAGCTCATTTGCTGAGACAGATTCCAAACACGGCCATTATGACGGCCACCTATGAACTGGTGGTCTACCTACTCAACGGACAGCAGCACAGGCTGCCACGCTGCAAAAGAGGGAAGACCAAAGGATTACAGTGGATCATGGAATATTGGGGCCAGCATGGTGGACAGAAAGAGCAGTTTGGGAACATGTACTGTAACTATGCGTAAGTGGAAGTTCGGTTAAGATAGCCACACCTCACTGCTTAGTCTTTCTGTAATGTGGAAAAACCTCAGCCACCTCTAAAGGAAATGCCTTTGGAAGCACTCCTGTGTTAAAGCTGCCATTTTCTCTGCCTTGTCCACCAGATACAGTTGTGTTTTACTGACCTATGACATTGAGATATAGTGTTTATTCCATGAGCATTTTTCCAGTCTTCTAAACAAAGCCATCCTTAAATATATATACTGTACTATAGCTAACCAAAGGTAGTATTACATAAATATCTAACTTCTGACTTTCAATTCCTATACTACTGTAAGATAACAACAATTGGCAGGTCCTCAGTATTCCCATTTTGCTGAGATAACTTGGCACAATATTTTAACTTAATTATTTGGCACCAGTAATCACTATTTTTGACAACCAAGGAACTGTAGTCTAAATATCTTGTGTATTAAAATGTTTGAGTCTCTTCAGCTAACAGGTGCTTGATGTTTAGCATAATGTGGTATTTAAATTGTTGCTATATAAAACTCATATAATACTTCGCAGATTATAACATTAACCAATAAAGTACTGATTCTTGACCAAAAAAAAAAAAAAAAAAAGATCTAATGTGATTAGACTTTGAAAATAAAACCCTAGAAGTCTGTCAGACGAGGGCTCCATCCAGAACACGGGAGGAACTTGAACATCTCATTAACAACACGATCAGCTAATTAAGAAATGGGGGCAGACACAGGCACACGACTATATTCCCAGCACTCTGGAAGGCTGAGGCAGGAAGATTTTAAGTTCGAATCTGGCATGTGCAACTTAGTAAGACCCTGCCTCAAAATAAAATAATTAAAAAGGGCAGGGGAAGTAGCTCATGTGAGGCCCTGGGTTCAGTCTCCAGTGCTGCACCCAAAAAAGGTCACAGTTCACAGAAGATATGCAGACCAACAGTGTGTGCAAAGGCGCCCACACCCCCAGTCCCGAGGAAGGCACTACGGGGAGGTGGCCCGGCAAAGGCACGGCACGGCTGCCCGAGGCGAGCAGCTTTCCTCCACCGCCCCTCTGCCAGGCCAGACGCTTCTGCCTCACCACAGCCCTGACAGCCATGGAGCCGGCTGACAGAGGCCTCTGACATGAACCTTTCCTCCTTCAGGCTGTTCTCAGGTATTTGATCATAAGGATGAACGCTACATGGCCACATGGCACACTGGCAAACCACCCACATGGTGAACACAGCTGGGCACAGTGGTGCTCCAGTAGCCTCAGTTACTTGGGAGGCTGAGGCAGGAGGATTACTAAGCCCAAGAGTTTGAGACCAGTCTGGGCAACATAGCAAGACGTATCTCAAACAAAAACGTGAGTTATGTCATTTATATCCCAAGACAGCTACAGGAAAAGCTCAAAGTCTTTACGGGACATGAGATGATCCAGTGAACAACCGAGCTGGCCTCAGAACCCTCTAATCCAGGAGGCAAGGCAGAAAATGCTAAGATCAGAGCTCAGCGCTCCAACACAGGGAACGGCCTGAGGACTTGGCGTGCTCCGGGGACCCACTGCAAGCTCCTGGGACTGAAATCTGGGGGATGCAGGGTGAGTGAGGAAGCACAGGAAGCACCTCCCAGGTGTGGCCCGAAGTGTGGCTTTAGAACTGTGGGCCCAGAGAGTTCAGGGCCAATGGAGGGCCAGAGCGGGCTCCTCCTCCAAGCTCTCCTCGCGGGCAAAGCACGCCCCACCCCACCCCAGTGCTGCGGTCCAGACACCTCGCTCAGGCCAGCCTGCAGCCGTAGGGCACCCACCACCACCCACCCTCGAGGTGCTCACCTTTAGGGTTATAGCAGGTCTCGAAGACATGCAGCTGGTGAGGGTTGTGTGTGAATGTGAACACTTTAATCATGGAGTCCAAGACAACCACAATTCTGCAAAGAAAAGATGATCTGAATTCCACACCACGAACAGTGAAACACAGATGTTTTGGGATTTCTATTCTTTTTGTTTGGATTCTTGAGACAGGGTCTCACAGTAGTCCAAGCTGTCCTTGAACTCATGAGATCCTCCTGCCTCAGCCTCCTGAGTGCACTACCTGGCCCGGCCTATGACTTCTGTTCTTATCTTTTTTGAAACTCAGAATCATTGGAAACACCATGTACAGAAAGGACCTTTTTTTTTTGTTTTTGGTACCGGGAACTGAACTCAGAATCTTGCACTTGCCAGGCAGGTGCTTGTGCCGCTGAGCTATATCCCCAGCCCTGAAAGGACTGTTTTTAACTAAGGCCCCAGGCAAGGGGCCTTTGTAAGTTGGGCCCATGTGCAGCTGGAGGCACACGTCCCAGGGCAACACTGGGGGGCAGAGAGCTCAAACTGGCCCAGGTCAGCCTCAGAGAACACACTGCACATGGAGGAACGAAATGACACCCACACAGTAGAAATTACGCCTTCCTTCCTTCACACTAAGCTACATCCCTAGCCTTTTATATATATATATATATATATATATATATATATTTTTTTTTTTTTTTTTTTTTTTTTAATTACTAATGGATTGATTGGAGACAAGGTCTCACCACATAGTCCAGGTTGGCCTTGACTCGCAGTGATCCTCCTGCCTCAGTGCTGGGATTACAGGTGCACACCTCCGTGCCTGGCTACAAGTCATGCTTTCACATTCTTATGGAGATCTTTATAGTTAACAGTTTGCAAGCAGATCTTTGATCTGGTTCAAGCTTCTGTGCTACCAAGAGCTCCCAGAGCTCAGCGCTGGCCCACCCACCCCGAGTCCCCCAGATTTCAGTCCTGGAGCACACTAAGTCCTCAGGCTGCTCCCCGTGTCCCGTAGCTGACGGAAGCGGCTGTCTTAAGTCAGGAAGAGGATGAGCCTGTGAGGACAGAGCCCACCGGGAGGGCTTCCACACATCCTCACCCTCTGCAGCACTCAGCAACGCCCTGAGGCCAGTCAAGATCCCCGCCTTCTTCCAGGGGCCCTAGATGTGCTGGTCACGAACTAGAGTCCCTGACATTCTAATACCGCATTTCTGAAAATGTTTTTCCTGTGACAGATAAGCAGCGCAGTGTCTCGTGGGAACGTGGAACACCCCCTTGACAAGAACGCCAAACTCACCGATCTCGCCGCAGCTTCACTGCCTTGACCTCCGTAGAGAACTCGATCTCAATGACGGTCTTCTTCTTGAGGTCGTCCCAGATCATCACTGCAACGGCAGCAGAGCGCGCCACTGCAGTAGGCTCTCGTGAGAGCACACACGCATGTGCACACACACTTAGTGAGGCTAGCCCTTCCTAGCCTGGTGAGTGGATAAACAATGGAATATTATTCAGCACTGAAGAGAATGAGCTATCTAAACAGGAAAGACATGGAAAAAATGTATTTTACTGCATCTATTAAGATGATCATATGATTTTTGTCCTTGGCTCTGTTAATATGGTGTATTGCATTTATTGATTTACTATGTTGAACCATCCCTGCATTCCTGGAATGAATCCTACTTGATCATGGTGTGTAATCTTCATGATGATTTGCTGCATTCTGTTTGCCAGTATCTTATTGAGGATTTTTGCATCTATGTTCATTGGCCTGTAGTTCTCTTTCTTGGTTGGGTCCTTCTCTGGTTTTGGTATCAGAGTAATGCTTGCTTCCAGGAATGAATTTGGGAGTACTGCCTCCCTTTCAATTTCATTAAAGAGTAAGAAATGTATTTTTTTTTCATGTGGGTACCAGGAGTCGAACTCAGGACTTTGCGCTTGCCAGCAGGTGCTTCTGCTGCTGAGCGATATCACCAGCCCTTTTTTTCCCTTTATGTGGGTATCAGGAGTCAAACTCAGGACCTTGCACTTTGCCAGGCAGGCACTTATGCCACTGAGCTACCTCACCGAAGAAATGTATTTTAATACTACGTTTCTAAAATACATGCAAGAATGTATACAAGGCATGATCAAAGAATATGGTGAACATTTAAATTTAAAATTACAGTCAAAGACACATTCATTCCTCTGCCTTCCTTCCCTCCTCAGTACTGGGAACTGAACCCAAGGCCTTCGCACTGAACTACATCCTTAGCTGTTCTGTATTTTGTTTTACTCCCCCCACAGTTCGAATGTGCTTATCTCATCATTCTTGCCACTTTCTGAAGCAGTTCTGAAGTCCTTTTTCCTGTGTCTTTACAAAATGGAATAAATACAGTGACTGCTGGCCATGTGGTGCATGCCTGTAATCTCAGCACTTGGGAGGCTGAGGCAGGAGGATTACTGTGAGTTCAAGGCCAGCCTGGGCTACATAAGTGAGTTCAAGGCAAGCCTGCACTACATGGTCAGACCCTGTCTCAAAAAAACCAAAAAAGACAATTTTCCAATAGGTTTTTGAGTAACTGTACTTTTTGGTACAATCTAAAGGCATCTTTAAAATAAAATTTATTTTTAGAGAAGTTTTATGCTCATACCAAAATTGAATAGAGGCTGGGCGTGGTGGTGCACACCTGTGATCCCAGCACTCAGGAGGCTGAGGCTGGAGGATCACCATGAGTTTTGTTTTGTTTTGTTTTGTTTTGTTTTGTGGGTACCGGGGGGTCGACCTCAGGACCTCGCGCGCCAGCAGGCACCCGTGCCGCTGAGCGATATCACCGGCCCCTTTTTCGTATGTGGGTACCGGGAGTCGAACTCGGGCCCTCGTGCTTGCCGGGCAGGCGCTTAAGCCGCTGAGCCATCTCACCGGCCCTCACCATGAGTTTTGAGACCAGCCTGGGCTACATATTAAGTTCAAGGTCACTAGACCACACATTGAGACCCTGTGTCAAAAAAAAAAAAAAGAAAAGAAAAAAAAGAGGGCCAGTGAGATGGCTCAGCTGTGTAAGTGCCTGCCTGGCAGGCACAAGGGCCCGCATTCGACTCCCAGAACCCACATACGAAAAAAAGGGCCAGTGATATCGCTCAGCAGCACGGGCACGTGAGGTCCTGAGGTCGACCCCCAGTACCCATAAAAAAAAAGAAAAAGAAAAGAAAAAAAAGAAAAAAGAAAAAAATATGTAAAGTGCAGGGAGTTCCGCATACTACCCATCAACACACACACACAGCCCCACTGTCGCACACTGGTGTGACTTCTCTGACAGTCAGTGCACCCACACTGGCAGGTCCTCAATGAAGCCCCGATCTGCACCTGAGCTCTCAGTGTGTGCAGCACGCAGACTCTGACAGGTGTGGAGGGACACGGATCCACTGTCGCTGTGCCCTGCAGAGCAGCTGCCCCGCCGCGCTCCCTCTGAGCTCTGCAGTGTTTTACCATAGTGAAACACGCATTGCCATGGATCCCTCTCAGATGCTTCCCCTTGCTCTGAACACCTACCCCATCATTCTCGCCACTTCTGTCTATAGCTGTCCTGCCATGGCTGCCTCAGTGTCCTGAATCAACAGGAAATGTTCTACCTTTCGTGGTCATTTTGCCTTTGGCCAAGAGGCAGAATCACAGGTGCCAGATCTGGTGAATAAGGTGGGTGAGGACACAGTGTCACGTTTATATGTGAGCCTGCCTTTCCGCTGGATGGCCCTTAGCAGCAACAGCCACTGCGTTTTTGGTTTTGGTTGGTTGGTTTGTTTTTTGAGACATGGTCTTCCTATGTAGTGCAAGCTGGCCTTGAACTCACAGCGATCCTCCTGCCTCAGTCTCCGGAGTACTGGGATTACAGGCGTCTGCCACCATGCCTGGCTCAGCCTCCAATTTGTGATCCTCCTGCCTCAGCCTCCTGAGTATCTGAGATTACAACTATGAACCACACCACACATGACTACTTCTTGAACAGCTTCCATTTTTAATGACAGTAAAATTTTGCAGGTGGAAGACACCTGCAGTTATCCAGTACAAACAGCCACTCTGACAGCCTGGAAGGCCCGTGCCCTTCCTCGAGTGTGCAGGGCTGAGCCCAGGGAGGAGCTCCCAGCCCCCCCGCCGGCGTTCCCAGCTCCCTTTCCTCGGGAATGCTCAACTCTCCATGACCAGGCAACAATCAACTCAGCAGCAGCAGGATTCCTGGCCACCCTCAAGTTGAGGATAAAGTAATTCTTACTACACTGCCAGCTGCTCGCTGAGCAGGACCCCAGGATCATGGCTGGGCCGTTTCTCTTCCAGGACCCTGTGCCGGCGGACACTCCCCATCCAAGGAGTACACAGACAGACCCAGGTGTCAGAATCTCAAACTGGCTCTTTTACTCTTTTACCTGTCAACAATCTCCATTTTTATTTTTAATTACTGGGGATTGAACCCAGAGCCCTCACACTGAGCTTCAAGCCTTTTTAATTTTTTTTATTTTGAGAAAGAGTCTCATTCAGTTGCCCAGGTGGGACTCAAGCTTGCAGTCCTCCTGCTTCAGCCTCTCAGTGCTGGGAGTAAGGGTATACACCGCCATGCCCTGCAGTATCTTTCCTTTTCATTTCTAGGCTCTTAGTCCAAAGCAAAAGCAAACGTGCCAGTGCTAATACCACCCGAATGCCATTCTGTTTCCCTTCCATGGCAAACAGCGAGCCTGGCACCTCAGAGACCCTGGCAAGTCCCCCAGGGCCTACACCTCTGCACAGGACCCCTTCTCTCACAGTGCTGGCAGAGAACCAGGCCTCTTGAAGGCTAAGCACACACCCTGCCGTGGAGCCACGGCAGCACCGCCTTCTTCACTCCTGTCAGACCTTCCTACCCCAAAGGTGTGGCCTCAGCCAGACCCCAGGCCCTCCTGGTCTTCCCTCTGCTCCCCTGCTTCCTCCCTGACCGCCTTCCCTTCCCTAGCTCTCTCCACCAGCCACCCGCCCTGGAAGCTGAGGTCTACTCCAAAGCACAAAGGTCACTCGCTAGCGCAGCCTCTCGCGCCTCAGGCTCCTGAGGCCCGGCACTGGCAGATGTGCACGCCTGCTTCCCTCCACCTCTTCCTGTGAACACCCCTGCGTCTCTTCGCGCACTCATGTAGCATCCGGACCACCGCCTGCCCAGCACAGACCAACGGCCTCTCTCCCGGGCACACTCTCGCCCGGCGTTCGGGGCCACAGTCTGCCCCTGCACTCGGCAGCCCTGACGACCCAGGTTCTACCTTGCTCTCCGGGCCTTTCCCCTTGAGCCCTCTTCCCTCAGCCGAGTGCTGGGCCATGCTGGCGCACAGGCGCGGAGCCTGCAGCGGGCTGGGAAAGCCGATTCTGTGCCGTCGAAGGGCTGGACCCTCAGCCACAGCCCCCGTCAGCGACTGCAGACGGCACCACACACCCAGGGCCGCCCTGGCGTCTTGCTCTATGTGGCCACCAGATCAGTGTTCCTGGGTCAGTGGTTCAAGGGGGGGCTCCCTGTGCCACCCTTACCGGAAGCCCTGCCCAGCCCAGCGTGGCACACCCCCATTGACCACACAGCAGGGCCGACTGGGCCACGGCCAGTCTTCTGGACGCTTCTCCCCACCACCCTGTCCTTCACACCGCGCAGGTCCACGGGATAGGCCACACGAGGCCACTCACGGAAGCGGCCTACAGAGTTCAGAGACCCCAGGCAGGGAAGGAGGCTCTCGACGGCGCGGATACTTTACCTTTGTTAGGAGGGTATTTTGGCTTTTTCCCACCACCAACTAAAGCCAAATAGTTGCAGCGAAATAACATTTCCACATGGCCAACTCCGCCTTCTAAAAATTCTGAAATGATAATTTTAAAAAGACAATTTCAATATGTTAATATGTATATTTTACAACTTAAAAAATCAAGACATATCACAATCAGTGTTTCATTTTCAATCGCGTTTCTATCCAAGTACCAGGAGAGGCGAGCATGGCGCCTGGCTACGCACGCCGGCTCCAGACCCCGGCTGGCACCTCGCTGTCCTCCACCGGCTTCCTCAGGGCGCCACGCACCACACCAAGAAGCCGACTCAGTGAAATACGCTACGGACTGAGAAACTCGCTGCAAGTCCTAACAATCCGAGAAGCGGAGCTGCTTCCTCCCAACCTTCCGCTCCACTCTGATGGGAGGGCTCAGAAACGCTGGGGAGAAACTCTTCGTCCTCTGTGGCTCCCGTGGTGAGGACGGCCTGCCCTTCAGCTCGAGACACAAAAAGGCACAGCTGAGGACACGCAGGGAGCCACGGCGTGGAAGTTGGCCCGGCCGCCTAGGACAGACTTCACTCTCCACTCCTGGCTGTGCACCTCGGGTTAAGGTGCGTGAGCGCGCTGCAGGGCGGGGTCCGACAGAGGCCTCCAGAGGACCGCACAGTGCTGCCCACAGTGAGAGCAACCTTTCCTACAGACGGTTCCCAGTTCTCGCCGCTATTCTGGCTACAACAGAAGGTGCAGATGCAAATGCTTGCAATGTCTCTTCCCCTGGGCAGCACAGAATACAGCCCTCCAGCCAAGGGGTTTCCTCCAACAACTCAGCCAGCGCGGAGGGCGGCAGCCACTATAGGAGAGGCATCAACCGTGAGAGCCCAGGGCCTAGGCGGCCTCCATGCTGCCTTCCCCACGAGAAATGTGGCCACCCCAGCAGGGAAGAGCAGTCTCCTAGACAAGTGGGGCTGGGGAAACCAGTCTCCACATGCGCAAGAATGACGTTGGACCCTACCAATGCCACATACAAAATTAACTCAAGCTGAGCGTGGCAGTGCACACCTGTAATCCCAACACTCAGGAGGCTGAGGCAGAAGAACTGCCGCAAGTTTGAGGCCAGCCTGGGCTACACAGTGAGTTTAAGGCCAGCCTGGACTACATAGTGAGACCCTGTCTCAAAAAATAAAAAATTAATTAATTAATTAATTAACTGAGGATGGATCAAAACCCTAAATGTCATGCCTGAAACTACAAAACTCCTCCAGGAGAAAACAAGGCAAGTTTCATGATGTTGGATTTGGGAATGATTTCTTGGCTATGAATACCAAAAGCCCAAGAGCACAAGCAAAAATAGGCAAATAGGACAACATCAAACTTAAAAACTACACTATAAGACACACACGTGCCACAGCAGGCACCCAGAGCCCTCTGTTGGCATGAGAGCTAAGTTGCCCCAGCACTACCCCAGCAGCCGAGCGTCAGACAACAGCACACACAGGGGCCATGCCCATGCTCAGATAGGGGCAGCAGCACCAGGTGATGATGTCACAATCTGTGACTCATTAGCCGTGACTCGTCCGAGCTTTCACGTGGCTGGTCAGCGCGCTGCCAAGGATATATATATATATAATTGCTTGAATTGGCTGTGAGTTTTTAATACATTTGTTTTTATTAACACAAGATTTTGGCTTTGAGTTTTCTTGTGAAAAGTGAAATTTAATATCTAAAATTTAGTAAAAAGAAGTTCTAATTAAGAGACTGAGATTCTTTTAATGTTGTGCTGTCCCCTTAGCATATCTGAATCCACATCATCATATTTAGTTGTTTGTGAAGAATTTATGAAAAACAAAAGCAAGGATGGATACACACGCGCGCGTGCGTGCGCGCACACACACACACACACACACACGCTTGGACTCGCTGTCAGTTTGGCAGAAGCCCTCACAAGGTAGGAAATGCACTCAGATGCCCTTTTCAGAGCAGGCCGAAAGCTGGTGGTCAGTGGAACACTGCACCCTTACGCTGGTGGTCAGCAAATTCAAGAGGAGCCCCAGCTGAGAATCACAGCCACAGATTATTTATTCAGGGAATATCCAATTCTTTAGTGTTAATAGTGTTAGCTATTTTTAGTATACGGATAGATTTTTATTGGGTGATTCATTTTTTTAAAAATTTTTGTGCTGGTGAGATGACTCAGCAGCATAAGCGCCTGCCTGGCAAGCACGAGGCCCTGAGTTCGACTCCCAGTACCCACATACAGAGGAAAAAGGGGCCGGTGATATCGCTCAGCAGCACGAGTGCCTGCTGGCAAGCATGAGGTCCTGAGTTCGACTCCCAGTACCCACATACAGAGGAAAAAGGGGCCGGTGATATTGCTCAGCAGCACGAGTGCCTGCTGGCAAGCATGAGGTCCTGAGTTCGACCCCCGGTACCCACATTAAAAAATAAATAAATAAATAAATAAATTTTGTTTTTTTGTAGGCTCCAAGTCTTAAACACCAAAAAATGACTACAGCAAAATAAATAAATAAATAAATAAATAAATAAATACAAACAAACTGAAAACAGATAGTGAAAGATGATTCCAAGAGCCCTGGACAGAATCATTTGGAGTGACTTAACTCAATGGGGGCAGCTTTACACATCAAATAAAATGTCCAACAGCACCTTGACACCAACTACAAGGGTGTTGCCCAACTTGGTGAAACTGAGTTTTTTTTTCTTTTTCTTTTGAGACAGGATCTCACTATGTAGTTCAGGCTGGCCTTGAACTCACTACATAGCCCAGGCTGGCCTCAAAGTTGCAGTGATCCTCCTGCCTCAGTCTCCCAAGTGCTGGGATCAGAGGAGTGCACCACCATGCCCAGTGGAAAGAAATTTCTTGAAAGAAAATTGAGGAAATATTATCCCCAGGATCTTAGTTTTTTCAACTATCTTTCTAAAACAAATCATCTGACAGCTGCCAGCTTTCAAATTTCACTGTGTATAGCAAAACACGGCAAGCCTCTCTCTGATGCTGATTTTATCAAAATGGTCATGTTGTCTGGGAATAATTCCCTTTTTCATGATTTCTCAAACAAGGAAAAAATTATACAACACATCTCTGAGATGCCACTTGGCAGAAATACTGTTGAAGATCAAGCCATGCACGTGGCAAGCGATGTTAGCAGCTCACCACTGACTTACAAAAGGCAGCTAGTTGTTACTCTGCTTTGGTGAGAGCACAGATGAAAATAATCACCCAAGGCTCGCAGTAACTTTGGTTGTGCTGTTGGTGACACCATGAGAGAAGAGCCGAGGAAGCTGGTGTCTTTGCCTAGGAGAACACGAGGGATACATATCTACAATGCCGTAATGGAGGCTTTTTTGTCACAAGACCAGACCAGAAAAAGTGCTTTCAATTACCAACAAAGGGGTACCTTGCATGGTGGAGGCAACATGCGGTTTCATATAGTTCTTTGTTAAAGAAGCAAAACATCCAGTCATTCATTCAGTTTCACTGACCTCAATTCACGAATGCTTTTATTTGCAAACAAAAGCATTTAGCAAAATTTTGCTCCATTTGCCAACTCTGCATTGGGTGACAAACACAACCATGGCCATCTTCCCCACACAAACACAAACACAGCAATTTTCCCCAAAATCATAAAACAAATTAAGTCTGTAAACTGAGGTACCACTGTATGATACATCAAGAAGCTCTCTGTGCCAGCAAAGCAGCAAAAAACTAGACAAGACGTCACAAAAATGGGATTACATCATGGCTCATGCTCTTAATTTTCAACAGTTTCGAGCACTGCTTGATGAGGCTCGAGCACAATACAATGCTTTACTTATGTACAGTAATGTCCGCTGGCTAAGCAGAGGGCGAGTCCTAGAGAGATCTGCAGTCTGCTTGGATGATATTAGGCTGTTTATGAATGAAAGTCAGGAATATCCACAGCTCACTGATACAGCCTGGCTTTACAACCTCTGTGTTTTACAGATTTTATAGTACACTTCAGTGTACTGAACAAAAAACCACAAGGTGTAGGGAAAACAGCAGAAAGGATATTTTGTGGTATCAAATCATTCGAGAGGGCTGGGGATATAGCTCAGTGGCACAGCACCTGCCTGGCAAGGGCAAGGTCCTGAGTTCGATTCTCGGTACAAAAAAAAAAAAAAGAAAACTGCACGTTGAAAGAGACCTTGAAAGTGGGTGGCTCAAGTATTCTCCAAATCTAAGTATGCATTTAGAAAAGTCTACAACATTTGCAGACAATCCTACAAGCTGTCAGAAACTCTACAAGGAACTTTCTAGCAATGTAGCAGCTGCAAAGGAGAATTTTAGTAACAGAGTTTTACAGTTCCATAAGATGAAGACAACTCTGTGTTTACTGCTCCAGATAAAGCCAAACTTGAAGAACCTGATCTTTCCTGCTTATACTGTTTAGATTTTAGAAATCTGGAAATGGAGCCATTGGAATTTCAAGAAAGTCTTATCTGGAAAAATAAATTCTATGACCTGTGTGCAACACTTGAGAAGATAAAGAGTGTGAAGAGATGACAAAGGACAGCACAGTTGGTAGTTCTGAAAATGAAGTCCAAGCTGGGCGTGGTGGCGCACACCTATAATCGCAGCATTCTGGTGGCTGAGGAGGAGGATCGCCGAGAGTGAGGCCAGCCTGGGCTAATAGTGAGTTCAAGGCCAGTCTGAACTGCATAGCAAGGTTTTTTGTGTCAAAAAACCAAAAAACTGAAAACAACAACAAACAAACAAAAATCCTTAAAGTGTGGAATTCTCTGCCAAATAATTTTAAGTCAATGAAAGCATTTGGGATTGTTTTTCTGACTTTGTCTGGATCATCTAATGCTTGTGAGCAGCTGTTTTCAGCTTTGAATTATATAAATCGGATACAAGAAGCAGACTCACAGATGACCTGAGTGCTGCACATGCTGCTCTCAAACTAACAAAGTGTGAGCCAAAGTTTGACAAATTATCAGCATGCACACAACAGCAAAGTCGCATTAACTGTGCAAAAGCACACCAAGGGCCAGTGATATCGCTCAGTGGCGTAAGTGCCTGCCTGGCAAGCGCGACGTCCTGAGTTCGACTCCTGGTACCCACATATTAAAAAAAAAAAAAAGCACACCAAATGCAAACTTTTACCTTTCAATAAAAAGCCGTTTGCATCACTGAAAGCTCTGTTATTGTTTTTCTTTTAAGACAGAAGATGTTAATGTCTGAGTTGATTTTTCTAAACTAAAATCTCAGTGTTCACTTTAACTTCAGTGTTGGCGTGTTGTGAAAAGTGGGTTTTGGGTTACGGTTTGGGTGTGCGTCTCTAAAATGTTCGTCATCACTGAGATAATTATGGAGCGGGAGAAAAACTGGCCAATCATTTAGCCAGTAAGAAGTTAATACCCAGAACACAAGACGAATTCTTGCAACTCAGCAATAAAAATCAATCTGATTATTAAAAATTGGCGAAGCACGTGAGTAGACTTTCTTCCAAAGATGATTTAGAAATGACCAACAAGCACACAGAAGATGCTCCATCAGTAGTTCCCAGAGGAATGAACATCAGAACCAAAGGAGAGTCCTCTGCACACCATTAGCACGCTGACTGTCAGGAAAGAGGGCCTGACAAGTGCTGGTGACCACGCGGAGAAGTCCGGAACCTCATCACCTGTCTGGGCTAGCTACTGTGGCAAAGAGTACGGCGTATCGTCAAAAACTTACAGAAAGAATGACCCTAAGATCCAACAATCCCGACTGACTATATAAACAAAAGAACTGAAAGCAGGACCCCAGAGACACCCATCACCCACGCGCTCAACAGCATTCGTCATAACCCTCAAGGTGCGGGAGCAGCTCAAGGGTCTCACGAAGGCTGAATAAGCACAGTGTGTACCATGGGGAGGCAGTCGGCCTTACAAAGGAAGAAGTGCTGGCACCTGCTACAACACAGATGAACCTCGAGGACTGTATGTGGGTGAAATAACCCAGTCACAGAAAGACACACAGTGTACAACTGCCAAACATGAAGTCTCTAAAGCAGATTCAGAGACACAACAGCCAACTAGGCGCACAGCCCTGCAGTCCCAGCAGTCTGGGAAGCCAAGGCTGCAGGACCCACGCTGGACACCAGCCTGAGTAACTGCTCCGAAACACAGAATGAAGAGGGCTGGGGACGAAGCCCAGTGCGAAGCGCGAAGGCCTCGGGTTTACGCCCCAGTACTGGGGCAGAGTGGGGGTGGGAGCACGGGGAACGGTTTAAGGAGTTTAACGATACAGGGTTTTGGTTTTGCAAGATGAGAAAACTGGAGAGGTCTGTGTAACAACGTGAATATAACTAACATCTCCGATCTGTACACTTGAAGGTGGTTAAGATGTTAAATTTTATGGTTTTTATCACAATCCAGAAAATAAAATGTCACTGCTAGAGAACTTTCGTGCCTTCAGGGCATCAGAAGTGTAGCCATTCCCTCAAGGCAGGTTGAATTCGTTTTAGAAACAAGTCTATCAAAAGCAATCTGAGAAGAATGTCGAGCGGTGACTAGCGTATAACTAGTGAGACGCTGTTCAAACGGGAAAGAACTACCTCATGAATAATACCACGGGAGTTTAAACCTGCAGGTAGCCTTACTAATTAATGTTCAAGTGGTCAGGCTGGTCTATTCAAGTCCTAAAAGCACTAAGCCACTTGACCCCTTAGCAAGACAAGACTCTGGCTACCAGAAACACAGAACTGTCACCAGAGGCAAACCTTCTGAAATGGGACTCAGATATGGAGAACTAATTCGACAACCTCGGTAAAAACAAAACCACACAAAACTGAGGTACTGGTGGGTGAGATGGCTCAGCGACATAAGCGCCTGCCTGGCAAGCGCGAGGTCCTGAGTTTGACCCCCGGTACCCCCCCCACAAAACTGAGGTACTTCATGAAGATGTAATATTATTCAGCCTTATAAAGGGGAAAAATGTTGATTTTTTGCTAAAAGCCGGTTAAATTCTATTCAAAGTATTTTTAATGTTTTAATTTAAAAGATACAGAATATGATTTTCTCTAAGCCTTTAACAAAAAAAGTATTTTACAAAAGATATAAACATTTTATCTTTCTGCCTATTTCTGTCTGATGTTATTTATTTATTTAGAGACAGAGTCTTGCTATACAGTTCAGGCTGGCCTTGAATTCAGTATGTAGCCCAGGCTGGCCTCAAACTCATGGCAATCCTCCTGCCTCAGCCTCCTGAGTGCTAGGATTACAGGCGTGTGTCAACATGTCTGGACTATTTCTGATGCAATTTAGAAAAATATCAATGTCAATAACAAAAAAACGGCTTGGTGTGGTGGTGCACGCCTGTAATCCTAACACTCGGGAAGCTGAGGCTAGAGTCCTGCTGCAAGTTGAAGGCCAGGCTGGGCTACATAGTGAGTTCAGGACCAGCCTGAACTACACAGCGAGACCCTGTTTCAAAAAACCAACCAACCAACCAAACAACAACAACAAAAAACCAAACAACTGAGAGTGAGGAAGCCAGGGGTGTGGTGGCTCACACCTGTAATTCCAGCTACCCCAGAGGCTGATGTAGGAGGACCCTGAGGATTGAGACTTGGGCTGGCAGTGGCTCAATGATGGAGCACACACACGTGCAGCTGTTGGTTCAAGCCCTGGCACCCAAACAAAGCAAAACCAGGTAGAAACACCCCCATGGTCTCTGGGCTTTAACTGTGAAAAGAAAAGCAGATTTTTAGGACCAAGTCGAGAGGCAGAGAAAGAGGAGGTGTGACCCCTACAGGGCCCTACAACCCTCCTACACAGCCCAAGGAGGGAGGGAGAGGCTCTCCCTAAAGAAGGGGCTGCCTGGAAAGCAGCTGGGCTCCGGGCCAGGGTGCCCAGATGCCGGCGTCCACGGGTCTACAGTCGCCAGGGCACGGGGCATCTGACAGCCTACTAAGTTGCAGATGCGGATGGAAGACACAAAAGCCTCTCAATGACTGACAGGGCCAAGCTTCCGACAGACGCCTGACAAGCACTAGGGGAGGAGGAGTGACAGCGGCTCCCGGGCAGAGCGCCACCCAGCAGGCGGCCGCAGGAGCCACGCCGCTTTCCAGAAGGGCGGCCCCTGAGGGAGTGAGGCGGGCGCCAGGGCTCTGCCAGTGTGGCTCTCTGCTAGTCCCCACTTCCTCTTCTGTGCAGTTATTTTTAAATGGAGACATCTCGATTATTTCTCATAAAAATTGCACATCACTACACAACACAGAAAAGTACACAGCAGGAGACACTGCTAAAGGGCATCATTTATGTACTTCCAACTTCCTGTTCATAAACCCTGCTCTGGCTCAAATGAAGCAACGCTGTCTACACTGCTCTCCCTTCCACCTCAGGACCCACAGGCGAAGGCCACGCTCTGCTGCGGCACTCGCTATTCGAAGGCTGCCCCATAACTACTCCCCTAAGAACCACCAGGTCACCCCCTAGTTTTTCTTTTCTAGTTTTGTTCTTTGTCAGGGGGAGGGTATTGAAGCCAGGGCCTTGCACATGCTAGGCAAATGCTCCCCCACTGAGGTACATCTCCAGGCCATCCCCTCAATTTTTTTTTTTTTGTGTGGGTACCGGGGGTCGACCTCAGGACCTCGCGTGCCAGCCAGCGCCCGTGCCGCTGAGCGATATCACCGGCCCTTTTTTCGTATGTGGGTTCCGGGAGTCGAACTCGGGCCCTTGCGCTTGCAAGGCAGGCGCTTATGCCGCTGAGCCATCTCACCGGCCCCCCCCCTCAATTTTTCAATACTAGAAGCTGCTGCAAGTAAGTATCTTTATAAAAGCACCTGGTGGTCTTTTGTCTGATTTTTTTCTTCAGATAAAATCCTTTAAGCATAACTGTTGGATCTGGGCATGGTGGCACATGCCTGTAATCCCAGCACTAGGGAGGCTGAGGCAGGAGGATCACTACATGTTCTAAACCAGCCTGGGCCACACAGCTGAGAAGGCCAGCCTGAACTATATAGTGAGATCCTGTCTCAAACAAATAAGCCTAATTGTTGGTTTAACTAGTATGTTTATCTAAAATGAACAAGGCTGGGCGTGGTGGCGCACATCCATACTCCCAGCACTTGGGAGGCTGAGGTAGGAGGATCACTGCGAGTTTGAGGCCAGCCTGGGCTACAAAGTGAGTTGAACGAATTTTACCAAACTGCTTTAAATAAAGGTTTTACCAACCAGGTTATGAAAGCACACCTGCTTCACATTCCTACCAAGCTACAGGCCACCTCTACATTCTTCCCCACCTGACCATGACCCTCCCCCCCTTGGAGGCCTCCCATTTTTCCAGGGCTTTCATCCAACACGGGAGTGGTATCAGCAGCAAGCCTATGGGACCTGCTGCTGAGACGTGATGAAGGCTGCAGGCCTGTGCAGTCATTTGGGCAGATGGCTAGAGAGGGAAGATTCTCAACGTCCCTTGCTACTTTATCATCTTTGCATCTCAAGACCCTACCGCAACATCTAATGTCTGAAACCACCCAGTGGGCGTGGGGCAGCAGGCCTCACCTCCTGCACAATCCAGCCACCTGGATCTGCCTCTAGGCCTCCAAATCCCTCTGCTCGCCTGCCGGCTGCCCACAACACAGCCCATGAACACTGGCCACCGGCCCTCAACCCTTGGCTGAGCCAAGGCTGAGCTATACAACTTTGGTTTACCTCTGAAAGATGGAGAATTGTGTTTCTACATCAGGAGTCAAGCTGACTTTTTACACACACTCTTTTATACTTCTATGACACAGGACATGACACTCTGTCCAAATGTGTTACCTGGAGCTTTCTGTGGTGCTCTCGGATCTGTACGTGGTTGGAACCAGGACAAGCAGCCCTTCCCTGGGCTCCCAGGGTCCCGAAGGTGGGGCACACCGTGAGGGCACCACTCCTAGCCAAGGACCCCCAAACAACCCCCTCACATTAGCTTCCTGCTCCTGCCCAGTGGCAGTGGGCTTGCCCACAAAAGGCAGCTGCTCATGGCCCAGTTCCCCAGGGTCCTCCCTGAGGGCCGAGGAGGAGGAAGAGGACGGAGGGCAGACTGCTGCACTGGGCACTTTCTTCCTCACCCTCAGGACAGGAAACTGCTGTAATAAAAGAGGAACAGTCACGCCCGCTGTTAAGATGCAAGCTGCCAGAAACAACAGCAGATGAGCCCGCAGGTGCATATAAGCGAATTTCTTAAAATGTGCTATCAAGGAGGACCACGCAGGCTTGCAGGGCCCCTTCCACTCTGAGGCACACTTGCTCCCGGGGGCTGGGAGCGCAGGCGTGCCTCAAGCACATGCCATGGACTCACTGCACAGCAAGCTCAGGCAGCCTGCCCACCAGAGGTCTGAGAAGTCAGAAATGGTGCAAGCCGCTGGAACTTATGAGTTTCAGATGATTTGTGTCTAACTCACTTTCGTAAGAAATTCTAAATTTACTCTAAGTATTTCATTAATTAAGCAGTTGCTAGTGATTCAGCTATGATACCAACATCACAGCTCATTGTCTTTTTTTTGCAATACTGGGGACTGAACTCAAGGCCTTTGCGCTGACCCAATCCTTTTCATTATTTTTTATTTTGAGATAGGGTCTGGCTGAGTTACCAGGTTCAGCTCCAACCCACAGTCCTCCTAGAAAGCTGAGACGGTAGACACGCGCCACCTCGCCTGGCTCTATAGCACATCTTTATAAACTTCTGGGTCAGCTTAGTGAAAGGTATCCAGAGATTCCCAAGTTAAGCTGTTTTAAAATGTTTCACAACTACTTATCTGCATAAAGCAAAACTGTCTTAATTCACTGCGCAACCAAGACAAATAAATAAATTAGAAGAACGGAAAACAGGAGATGACCATCATCACTCTGACACTTTGACTTCACCAACTTACTGTATACAACAGCCCCCCTTACCTTCGGTTTTGCGCCCCAGGATTTCAGTTATGTTTGGTAAATATCGGTCTAAAAATATTAAATGGAAAATTCCAGATATAGATAATTCATCAGTTTTAAACTGCATGCTGATCTGAATAGTATGATGAAATCTCACCCTCCCATCCCATGCAGGACGGAAATCATCCAGCCAATGTACCCACACCATATGACTCAGCCCCTTGATCGCACCTCAGTTGCAGAGTGCTTATATTCAAGTAATTTTTATTTTATTATTTTATTTTATTTTATTTTATATTATTGAGTCTTGCTACATAGTTCAGCCAGACCTTGAACTCACTTTGTATCCCAGGCTGGCCTTGAACTCATGGCAATCCTCCTGCCTCAGCCTCCTGAGTGCTGGGATTACAGGTGTGGGCCACCACTCCTGGCAAGTCACCCTTATTTTAATAATGGCCCCAGGCCAAGAATAGCAATGCTGGCACTTTCAATATGCCAAAGGAAAGCCACAAAATGCTCCCTTTAAGTGAAAGTAAAAGCTCTCAATTTAAGAAAAGAAAAATACAAGTGTAATTCCAGCACTCGGGGAGGCTGAGGCAGGAGGATTGCAAATTGGAGCCCAGCCTGGGAAACTTAATGACTTACTGAGACTGTCTCAAAATAAAAAAGGGCTGGGCCAGTAATACAGCTCAGCGGCATAAGCACCTGCCTGGCAAGTGTGAGGTCCTGAGTTCGACTTCTGATACCCACATTAAAAAAAAAAAAAAAAGGTTAAGGATTTAGCTCAATGCAAATATCCCAGATTCAATCCCTAGTAACTCAAGAAAGAAAAAAAAACAAAAACCGAGACAAAAACCCGAAACATGCTGAGGTTGCTAAGATCCACAGCTGGTTATTGCTGTCAATCTCTTTCCGTGCCTAACTTATAAACGAAACTCTACCACAGACGTGTATGAACAGGAAAAACACAGCCTACACGAGATGTGGCACTCGGGGTCATTAGGCAGCTAGTGGGTCTTGGAACACACTGCCCATTACCAAGGGCGGATCTCCGGAGATGCACTATGGTCAGAGCTTGGCACGTGTGCCAGTCACTAATCAGCATGTTTTACACATCCTTACCCATTTTTACAGCGACCTACAAGGCAGGCACTGCTGGCATCCTCGTTTTACACAGAAAGAAACTAAGACCCAGAGAGGCTGAGAAGTTGCCCAAGATCGCACAGCAATCGAGTGAGCAGTAGAGCCGGAGTTCACTCCCACACGACGTGGATCCGGTCTGAGCTCCAGGCTACTGGCTTATGCTTTCGATTATACATTAAAGCCTAAAGACCTCGGCTTAAGAAACAAAATCCCAGATACGAAGAACCACTTACTGCTTACATTCTAGGCTCGTACTTACGATCTCACCTGAAAGAAGGGCCCTCACCAAGAAGACCCTGAACCCCGCTGCGGGGTGCTGGCTGCTCGAGTGAACAGCATCAGACGCCAGCGCACCCCAGAGGAAGACAATTCCAGAGCCCAGGACTCAAAACACAGCGCAGGGGAAGGGTGGCGCTCACTCTCAGTTCAACCTGAGATCTGCTCGTTTATCAGCACAGCTTGATCTTCCCAGCAGGCGAGTTCCAGGGGATGCTGAATATTTAAGAAAACTCCACAGAAAGAGAAAGCTGAACTGAAAAATTCTACCTATAAATATTAACCGTTTCCCTGGTAAACAGGGAAAGCACCACTGTTACTTTATTTAACGCAGGGCCTTTGCACTGAGCTACATCTGTTGCCCTTTTTCTATTCTTTTTTTTTTTTTTTTTTTTTTTTGTGGGTACCGGGGGTCGACCTTGGGACCTCGCACACCAGCAGGCGCCCATGTCGCTGAGTGATATCACTGGCCCTTTTCTCGTATGTGGGTTCCGGGAGTCGAACTCGGGCCCTTGCGATTGCCAGGCAGGCGCCTATGCCACTGAGCCATCTATCTTACCGGCCCATCTATTCTTAATTTTGAGATAAAGTCTCACTAAATCACTATGTTTGCCCTGGCTGGGCTCAAAGTTGTGATCCTCCTGCCTCAGCCTCCCAGAGTCCTGGGGTTACAGGTGTGTACCAACATGCCCAGCTCAAATAATATTTTCTAACTATTGTTCATTTGCCAAGAGTTAAGAGACCCATGTGCTGGGCCGGTGAGATGGCTCAGCGGCATAAGCACCTGCCTGGCAAGTGCGAGGGCCCGAGTTCGACTCCCGGAACCCACATACAAAAAAAAAGGGCCGGTGATATCACGCCAGCCAGCGCGCCAGGTCCTGAGGTCGATCCCCGGTACCCACAAAAAAAAAAAAAAAAAACCCACGTGCTGCAATTAAACTCATCAACTGAGTTCTCTACAGCTTCACATCCAATAAGAAAAGACAGGAAGTGGATGCCTCTAAAAACACTTGTTCCTCCAAAGACAGGAGAGGGGTGCCTGCCGGATTGTTCACTACCAGCCAGCCCAGCCATGTTCTCCGGCACAGAGCCACCTCGCAGAGCTCACAGAGACAAAGACCACAGCTCTGCCTGGGTTTGTGAAGAACCAGAACCCTGCTTACCTCTCAGAAACAGCTATCCCCCGTGCAGAATAAAGTTGAGACTCTTTGAGGGCTGGAAAGAGGAAAAGCCAGGAAATGCCCATCATCCCCTTACCTTGTTTCTCTTTTTCTTTGAGTGGATCGGTGTTATAGACTCGAAATCCGTTTTCCATCCCACACGCAAAGCATCCTGAAGCAGGAATATGAAAAGACATATTAGTCCCCAGTGGACAAGGGCAAGCAGTCTGGGGACATGGCACCTACAGGTTCCCAAACCACATGACACGGTGTGTGCCCTGCCGCAGCCACTCTCCTCACAGAGAGGAGACAAAGTGACGTGCACATCCCGCACCACTGAGCACGCACAGGAGCCCCTGGGGTCGTGAATGCTAGCTTCCCTGCCGCAGGGTCCTCCTGCCGCACTCCCGTGGACCAGCCTAGGTCTGGATGCTCAATTCCAGAAACAGCTCACAGGCTACCTCGAAAAGCCACTCTGCCAATGAGCACTCCTTGAACGCTTGCCGCTCACGCTCACTGGCCCTGCTCCTGGAACACGCTGTTTGGGTGCTGTCAGGCACCGCACTAGTGCTAGAGACACAGTGATAAAGGACAATGTTCACAAGCAAGGGAGGAGAGGCACCACGCCAGCTGGTCTGGCCAGTGTGGGCACAGCAGGTGAGGGGAATGGGGCAGAGCCAGCAGAGGCACAGGGCAGGCCTGAGTCCTGAGACTGGGAAGAGGAGCGAGGGCTGCTCTTTTCCACCCCAGCACGGTCTCCTAGAAGATGTGAACTGCTCAAACTCTTCAAACCACTGTCGTGGTCAGGATGAGACCCAGGTCATCATCTCCAGGTTGTGAATGCTCTAAACAAAAGGCACTCAAGTTTCAAGACTATGCTGCTTTGTTTCCTGTGACCTGGACTCCAGTCACCTTAGGCATGGCCTAAGACTACACTGACCTCCTTTAAATGCCATGTCCAACTGCTAATTCAAATGAAGCTTTGAGGAAAAACTAAACCCTCCAATTCTTCACATGAAATGTTGTAAAGCCTGGTTCCTGCACAACTGGTTTGAAAGCCAATGTTAAGGCCTCTTAAATTCCATTCTCTTGGTTTTGATCTACCTCTCTGGTTGTGGAACCAGATTATTCTGTCCTATCAGCCACCCTTCCAAATGGAAAAAGTACACCTATATTTTTTGTCCAGGTCATGTTAAAACCACAGATCAAGACAGATCCCAGGATCCACGACAGCCACCTCAGGGAACCAGAGACCACACCGTGCAACCAACTCTTACACTCTGAAACGTTATTTACCTGGGCCTGGAATCTGAAACGCACTTGAAAGTGCTATGTTATCATGTCTTAAATTGTTCTGGGTTACAACACCCTCTTGATGTTATTGACATCATATAACCCAGATAGAGGAATCAGAGCTTTCCTTGCCAAAAAATACAGAAATAACAATTAAATTTTTTCCCTTTTAACTACTACCTCTTCCGTAAGTCTTAATTAAGTCTGTATCTACTGGTCTTCATCAGAAAACATAGTCCTGATTAAAGATTTGTATAAAAACACGCAAGCCACCTTTATAAATCCACAAGCAAAAGAAAAACAAAACTGATCACCAAGCTGGGTGTAATGGCGCACACCTGTAATCCCAGCACTCAGGAGGCTGAGGCAGGAGGATAGGGCTACATAGTGAGTCCAGGCTAGCCTGAATTACATAGCAAGACCCTGTCTCAAAAAACAAAAACAAAAAAAGAGAATCAGTAAACAAAGAATCAGGAAAATGTAAATAAAGCACACCAGCCGAACAGGCCAAAGTGATGGGTACAAGTGCCAGGTGGGTGCAGAGCCACAGGGACACTGAGACTGCAGTGGAGGACGAGATGCTCAGAGCACTCTGGAAAACTGTCTGCACTGGCCAGGACAGCTGTCAACTGTTCCCAGCATACCCTTGCACAACTGTGAACATGTGTTCATTAAAAGACACACACCACAACAATCACGGGAGCTCTGTTACACTTACAGAAGCCAAAAACTGGAACCTACACAAATGCTCACCAAAGGTAAAATGGACAAATGAATTGCAGTATGTGCCTCCAAATGAACACTACATGTTCACGAGAAGGATCTATAACTACAACCAACAATATGTGGAGAAAAAAAAATCTCAAAAACATAATGAATAAAAAAGGCAGAAACAGGCTGGCATTATACATAGTTCAGTTGTAGAGCACTTGCCTAGCATGCACAAGGCCCTAGGTCAGAGGTGGCAAACCTATGGTCCTCAAGCCAAGTCACCCCAGCAGCCAAGCATCAGATATTCAGGTTTAACTGCAGCGTTGCCACTTCTCAATAAATAATTGGGTTTTGGGTTGCAGTTTGGGCACTCGTCTCTAAAAGGTGTACCATCACTCCCCTAGGTTGATCTTCAGCATCAAAAATCAAGCACGCAAACAAAAGCCAGAGCCAGAAATAAATGCTAAAGTAAGTACCAGCCAGGCATGGTGGTGCACACCTGTAATTCCAGCTCTTGCGAGGCTGAGGCAGGAGGACTGCCATGAGTTCAAGGCCAGCCTGGACTACACAGCGAGACCCTGTCTCAAAAAACCAACACAACACAACAAAACAAAACAAAATAAAACAACCTAAAGTAAGTACAGAAGCAAGCAAAACTAATCGATGCTGTCAGGAGTCAGGCTGCAAGGAGCATGGGTGCCCGGGGTATGCTCAGATTCTTTTTTTTTTTTTTTGTTTGTTTTTTTGCGGGTACCGGGGGTCGACCTCAGGACCTCGCGCGCCAGCAGGCGCCCGTGCCGCTGAGCGATATCACCGGCCCCTTTTTCGTATGTGGGATCCGGGAGTCGAACTCGGGCCCTCGCGCTTGCCGGGCAGGCGCTTAAGCCGCTGAGCCAGCTCACCGGCCCTATGCTCAGATTCTTAACCTGGGTGTTGTTGAAGGGTGTGTTCAGTTTGGAAAATGCATCAAGTTGAACATATCTATACGTATGTGCACTGTTTTGGGGGGTTCTGTGGGTTGAACCCAAAGCTTTCACACTGAGCTACATCACCTTTTTTTTTTTTTTGAGACAGTCTTGCTAAGTTGCCCGGCCTAGGCTCAAGCTTGCCATTCTTTTGGCTCAGCCACTCAGAGTGCTGGGATTTCAAGCCTGTGCCACCACACTCAGCTACCCTTGCTTTTCTACCTGAGAAATCCTTGGCCTAAGAGTTACGACTGCACAGCTCCCTGGGAAGCTAGCAGCGTTGGGTCACCTGACTGGTCAAGGGCAATAGAAGCACAGAAAGGTGTCCCCCACCTCTATGTGCTCACATTCAGAAACTCCCACCCCAACTCTAAGTACTGCAGAAGTGGGCCCAGGAGCTCAGTCTGCCACCTCAGGGCTTGTTGGGAACAGCTTTTCAAATATCTCTGCTTCCTGTTGGAATAGAAAAACAAGTGGACACATTATAGAAATGCATTTACCAATACTTTCAGTTTTGAAGACTGTAGTGCAAATTACCTCTGGGAGAGGTAAAGTTTTAACAATTTAAAATTATGGGCAATCTTTAATAAATGATGCTGGAAAAACTGGCTTTCCACATGCCAAAGATTAAAATTAGACCCGTATCTTTCACCATGTACTAAACTAAAATCAAAATGGATCAAAGATCTAAATATTAAAACAGAAACATTAAATCTGCTGGAAGACAGAATATGTAGAACTCTTGAAGACAGTGGTGTAGGCAAAGATTTTATGAACAAAACCCCAATCACAGAGGAACTATCACAAAGAATCAACAACCAGGATCTCATCTTATTAAAAAGCTTTTGCACAGCAAGAGAAACCACCAACAGAGTGAACAGACAACCCGATGTGGGAAAATATTTTTGCCAGCCGTTCCTCAGACAAAGGATTACTATCTAGAATATATAAAGAACTCCAAAAAATCAGACCTCCCAAGTTTAAAGACCCAATCCAAAAATGGGCATCTGAGATGAATACACACTTCTCAGATGAAGTACAAACAGCAAATAAACGTACGAAAAAAATGTTCGACATCACTGGTCATTCAAGAGATGCAAATTAAAACAATGCTGAGATTCCATCTCACCCCAGAAAGAATGGCTATTATCAAGAAATCAACCAAAAACAAATGCTGGAGGGGCTGTGGGGAAAAAGGAACACTTCTCCACTGTTGGTGGGAGTGTAGACTGGTGCAACCACTGTGGAAAATCAGTGTGGAGATTCCTCGAAAAACTAGGGCTGGAGGTCCCATTTGACCCAGCTATTCCCCTTCTTAGTGTCTTCCTGAAAGAATGAAAAGCATCATATACTACAGTGATACTTGCACACCCATGTTTATAGTGGCACAGTTTGTAATAGCCCAAATGCCCATCAACTGCTGAATGGCTAAAGAAGATGTGGATTTTTTATACAGCGGAGTACCACTCTGCCATGAAAAAGGATAAGCTCAAGACATTTCTAGGTAAATGGATACACCTTGGAAAAAGAAACAAGTTATATCATGTACAGGTACCAATTCTCTATGATGAATGTGATCATTGTGTATATCTAAAATGTACCAATAGGGCCGGTGAGATGGCTCAGCAGCTTAAGCGCCTGCCCGGCAAGCGCGATGGCCCGAGTTCGACTCCCGGAACCCACATACGAAAAAAGGGGCCGGTGATATTGCTCAGCGACACGGGCGCCTGCTGGCGCGCGAGGTCCTGAGGTCGACCCCCCGGTACCCACAAAAAAAAAAAAAAAAAAAAATGTACCAATAAAAGCTGATTGGGGAAAAAAGAAAAGAAAACATTATGGGCAAATGAGCTGGGTGCAGTGGTGCACATCTGTGATCCCAGTCACTTGTGAGGCTGAAGCAGGAGGATGGTGAGTTTAAGGCCAGTCTAGGCAACTTTAGCAAGACACTGTCTCAAAATAAAATTTAAAAAAAGAGAAAGGGCTGGGAAAGAACCTCGATGGTAGAGCCCCTCTGGCTCCTATCCCCAGAACCAAAAAGGTAAATGTTCTTTTAAACGTGATTTCTAAACCAGAATTTGCAATAAGTGTTAAAAACACTGAGAGTAAAATTTAAAGTCAGTATAAGTAAAAACAAAATATGATAGACTTAACCATCTGACATAAATTCACATTATAGGGTATTCACTATTAACAGGCCCAGCCCTTAACTATTAATTTTAAAAGCTTTAGGGTGAAAGCATATCTCTTTTTTAAGTTGCAACAAAGTTTATTTGAAAAAGTAAAAAGTGGGGGAGACACTGGCTCTGCAGAGTTTGGGCTGAGTAAAAGAGGAAAAAGCAAAAGCAAAATAAAAGCACACCCTGGAGGATGCAGGGCACACTATGGTGAGGACAGCCACGAGAGCCTGGAAACATATTTCTTGAGGAATCGCTGTATCTCTGTTCATTCCTCAAAAGGTAAAAACCTAGTGGTTCTCTTCTAATGAAAAGCCAAATGTTCAGGGACATCCTGTACCACCCAGAGCCCAGCGTCCGGCTCCTGATGTAAGTGCAGTCCTTTGTCCCTGCAGGATGCCAAACCAAACCACTGAGGCACCACCCAGGCCACCAAGCCAATCGGCCCTTCCCACTGCTGCTACCCTTGGGTCCAACGGCCCCTCCTCCAGGGACCCCTCTGTAAAGCAGCCCTGCCTTCCTCCAACTTAATGAAAACCCTTCCACACCCATCTTGTGACATGCACATGTTCTGCCTCTTACCTTGTTTTTTTTAGACATATTTTAGCTCTTCTACTGCATCACTAGCATACAGAGGTAGGGTGGGGGTGTCAGGTTTTGATTCTATTCAAAGTACCCATCAAAGCCCAAGAAATACCTAGCATACTTAAAACCAAATAAATATATGCCAAATGAGAGACAGGCAAACACTGCATTATCTATCTAAAAGTGTTCATTTGTTGGTCCCCAGCACTACAAAATAAAATAAGATTCATTTAAGATTATCTTCACAGGGCTGGTGATATGGCTCAGCGGCATAAGCGCCCACCTGGCAAGCGAGAGGTCCTAGACTCCCGGTACCCACATTAAAAAAAAAAAAAAATTATCTTCACAGCTGAGTGTGGTGGCACACACCTATAGTCCCAGCAATCTGAGAGGCTGAAGCAGGAGGATCACTTAAGCCCAGGAGTTCCAGCCTAAGCAACACAGTAAGACCCTCGTCTCAACAACACTAAAATTAACTTTTCACAGATATGAGATCATGTAGCTTTCCTTTAAAAGCTTGATTTTTCTTCAAAAAACAAAACGTCGCCAGGCATGGTGGCATATGCCTGTAAACCCAGCACTCAAGAGGCTGAGGCAGGGGGATCGCTGTGAGTTCGAGGCCATCCTGGGCTACAAAGTGAGTTCAAATCCAGTCTGAACTGCATAGTAAAACCCTGTCTCAAAAAAGACAAAAACAAAAAACAAAAATGAAGTCCAAAACCAAAACGTAAAAACTCTTAAGAGTCTACCCTTCAACAGCAGCTGGTCACTCCTTTCTTCTCAGTGATGAAGCTGAGGGATTGATCTTACCAGGCAAAGGACCAATCGCCGCAAGCCAAGGACTGAGATGCCCAAAAGGCAAGCCTGAGAGGTCTTTCCCTCCGCCAAACAGGCCAGCACTGCTTGTTACAGTGGCTGGACCCACACTAAGCCAACAACCAGCACCCCTGCCGAGGTTCAGCCCGCAGGGACCACACGTCGAGCCAACTCTGCGACCCAAAGAACCCACAGTTTAAGACCCCGCGCAGGCCTGGAGTAGTGGTGCACAGCTGTAATCCCACCACTCGGGAAACTGAGACAGGAAGATGCCACAAGTGGAGGCCTGCTTGGGCGACATAGTGAGTTTAAGGCCAACCTGAGCTACACAGCAAGACCCTGTCTCAAAAACAAAACAACACAAAACACCCTGAGCACAGTACAGAAGCCTGGAGCTTCCAGGACCCACCCGGTAAACCGCGCCCCGAGCACCGTCCCAGTCCGAGCGGGACCCGCCCCCGCCTCGTCTCGACCGGCCCGGACCGCCCAGGGCAGCGCCGCGCCGCGCCGCGCCCCGGGCGGGGGGTCTCCAATAGCTGGGTGAGGACGGCCTGAACGCGTCAGGGGTCGCGGGGGCAGGACCAGGCCGAGCCGAGGGTCCCGGGCGCAGGGCCGGGCCGAGCCGAGGGTCTGCAGAACAGAGCCGGACCGAGGTCTGGGCCAGGCCACTTTGGGCCAGGGCCGGGGGTCTTGGGGACAGGGTCTGGCCGAGGTCCCAGGAACAGGGCCAACCCGACCCGAGGGTCCGGCAGGTGAGGCCAGGCCGGGGTCTCGGGAATTTCCGGGGCAGGGCCGGGCCGAGTCGAGGGTCTCGGGGTCTCAGCGGTCTCGGGGGCAGGGCCGGGTCGTTGGTCCAGGGCGAGGAGGGCCGGGCTGGGGTCTGGGGCAGGCCCGGCGCGCGCCTCACCGTGGTCCTGGTTGAAGCCGGCGTACAGCAGCCCGTTGCCGTGCGGGTTACACGGCAGGAGGTTCATGGCGCCTCCCGGTGTCCGCCGTCCTCAGAGATGCATGCCGCCCGAAGGGCCGGGGGACTCTCGGGTCTGGCGGCGCAGAGGCCGCCGCAGCCGGAAGCGAGGAGCGTAGGGGCTTGCGTCGTGCGTGCGGACGTGCGCGCATGCGCGCGCGCAGCCAGGGAGTTCGTGGAGTGCCGAGTGCATCCAACCGCGGCGGCGCGAGACCGGAGCGCCGAGCTCGTCACCGGCCGGGCTTGCGGGCGCGCGGCACAAGCGCGACGGCGCCACCTCCCGGCGGCGGTGGCGGGGCGGGGATCGCTACAGGACCAGATACACGCGGGCCACGTCTCTCAGCAACGCGCGTCTACCACCCTGCAGACCCCCACGGGACGCACACGCGCCTCCCTCGCACCGCACACGTCCGCCCATGTTACCCCCGCTCCCACAGCCCCGAAGTACACAGTCCCCACACGCAGTCCCCGCCGTCCCCGCTGGGCGCACGGTCCCTCCCCCGGGGTACGCGTTCCCCCGAACACACAGTTCCTAACGCAGTCCTGTGTTACCGTGTCCTCCTCCACAGCCCCCAGCGTGTCCCCCGGGACACACGTTACCCCCCCGTGTCCCCGTGGGCGCACAGCCCCGCAGGTCGCGGCTCTCGTCCGCTCAGGGACAGGCAGCTGGGGTGACCCGGTCGTAAGAGATTCGACCAAGGCTCTGTACAGACAGTGGATGGCCTTGAGGTACAGGAAGCTGGCCTTTGTGTCACCTGGCCGGCAAGTCCTCTCCACTCCCTGTCCTCACAGTCCCCTCCTGCTTCCCCTTTCCCACCGTCCCGATCTCCTTGGAGGTCTTGGCACAGCGCCCCCAGCTTTTGACCCCTCACTCGGTCTGACACCCTGGGCATCTTGTCCCTAGGTTTCTCTGAATGCTACCTTTGTGGCCTCCAAAAGTTTGTGTCTCATTCGGAGTCGAGCGGTGGCTGTGGCTGAAGGGTTAGTGAGGGCATCTGTACCACATCAGCCAGGCAGCTAACCAGGCAGCTAACCAGGCAGCTAACCAGGCAGCTAACCAGGCAGCTAACCAGGCAGCTAACCAGGCAGCTAACCAGGCAGCTAACCAGGCAGCTGGTGGTGGCCCCCAAAAGATACATCTACCTGGAATGGTCTTGGGAAAATAGAGGGAAAAAAAAGCCAATATTCAGCTCTCCAGTTCTAGGCTGAGGCAAAAACAGTAGTTGGCAGCGCCAGCCTTTTTTGAGGGAGGAGAGGTGTGTAAGAATCCCAGGCCTAGGTAAAGGGGTTGTGGACCCACATATTCCATGAGGCAGGAGCAGCTCAAGAGCCAAACCCAGCCCTGAAGGAGGACCAGGGGAAGGGGACCTCACACAAGGGGGTTCAGCCTCTGCCCAGTGAGCCCCGACCCTCACTAGGGCAGGGGACAGCACGGGAACACAGCACTCGGGACAGTCACCTGCCTGCCTGAAGCTGCCAGAGGGGTCCCCTAGTTCCCAGCTGTCAGCCAGCATCCACCAGCTGCCCAGCAGAATGTGAGCACACCAGTGATTAGCCGTTCCGAGACCACTCAGCTTCCTGACACTCTTTTTTTGGCCAATATTCTTCCATAACCAGGGTGTTGAGAAGCACCCCCAAGAGCAGGTACGAGGTGGGGAGCGAACAGTGAGGCCAGGTCTCTGCAGTGGTCTGAACAGCCCATCTGCACCCAGAATCCGCGTGTTGGAACTTAGTTGCCCGTGTAGTGGTATGTGCAGGTGGCCCTTGGGAGATGATTTAGTGGTAAAGGTGCGGCTGAGACAGAAGAGAAGGCCCAATGCTTCCTACCCGGTACCTTTATTTTTCTTTCTTCCATCTATGACAGCTGTGACTGCCATAAATGCCTCGTGGCTACTTGGAAACTTTTGTTTTGCCTGCAGCAAATTTTGGTCTTGGGTCCAGTGCAGATGACTCTGCCCCAAGCCTCTCTGGCTGGCTGCACCTCACTTCAGCTGCTTTAGGTTTTAGATGTCCCCATACCCTTCCTTGTGACTAAGCAGAAAGTCTGGACTTGGCTGGCAGGATGCTGTGCTTACGCACAAGGCTGCTTTTCTTTTATTTCATTTATTTATTTTTTGGTCTATATAAGCAGCCTTCCCCTCACCGTACTGGAAGAGTTCATGGACTGCTCCCCTGTATGCTGCGCCATAAAACCTAACAAAGCCTTGTTTGGTAGTTTTATTTTGCTCGTTCATGATTTCTTTCTCAAGTAGAGCAGGCTGAGCTGGTTGAACTAAGAGCTGGTAACACTGAGGGTGGCCAGCTGGGGCTGTGTGATCATTAATCATGACGTCACCTTGAATGGATTAAGAAACACATAGCAGATTAGGGGAACACAGTTCTGGGTGTGCCTGTGGATGACTGACACATAGGCCAGCAAACTGAGGTGGGAAGACCCACCCAGTGTGAGTGGCATCAATCAACAGGCTTGTAGCCTGGATGGAATAAAAAGGAAAAGAAGGAAGAAGTGAAGAGCTCTGGTTTTCCCGAGTGGGTGCACCCTTTGCTACTGTCGCCTTTGCCCGTTGGCCTCCAGGTCTCCAGTTTCTTCAGCCTTCCGACGCAGGCTCATACTGGTGTCCCTCCAGTGAGCTTCCAGGCCTTCAAACTTGCACCGGTGCTGCATCCTTGCTCACTGTTGTTCTGCAGCTTCCATCTGCTTGGGCTGAGCAGCGACTGGCTCTTCTATGTGTGGACAGCCATTGTGGCTCCCCCCACCTCTGGTCCTGCAAGCCTACCTAAAAAATCCTCTTGCATAATTAGACATATATTCTCTTTTTTTAATATGAAAATTTATTACTAATGTCTTCTCTCAAAATTTATGATCTTGGTCTTTCTTGCTATTGTAGAGAGCCAGAAGAGAGACACTGGCTACTTTAACAATCTTAAAGCAGACTCCAAGAATGTCACCACAGTGACCTTTCTGACCACATCTGCAACCAGTACGTCATCAATGAAGTTCAAGCCCCCATCATTAGGGACAAAAGCTGTGATTTTCTTGCTGTTCTTGATCGGCTGGACCCTGACACACTTCCTGATGACAGAATTTGGCTGTTTGTCTTCAACCCCTACTTTTTCTAGCACTCCCTTTGCATGCGAAGCACCTCCCAAAGGGTTGGCCCTCAGGCCTGTGCCCGAATGGGCACAGCTGCTGTCTCCAGCTACCAGAAAAGCAGCAAGGAGGGCAGCTAATGCTAATCATTGAGAGCCTCTGGCATTCAAATCTCAGAGCTGCTGATGTTAAGGGAGCTGCGCTTGCCTATTTGTGATTTCTATCTGAATCGAGCAGAAGAATCCTTGGTAGATTGGTAATGGAACCCTCATGAATAGGATCAATGACTTTATTTAAAAAAAAAAAAGTGGGCCGGTGAGATGGCTCAGCGGTGTAAGCGCCTGCCTGGCAAGTGCGAGGGCCCAAGTTCAACTCCCGGATCCCACATACGAAAAAGGGGCCGGTGATATTGCTCAGCGGCACGGGTGCCTGCTGGCGCGCGAGGTCCTGAGGTCGACCCCCCGGTACCCACACACAAAAAAAAAAAAGTGTGAGGACTCTGCCTCCCTCCATTGCTTTTCTATCCCTTCTCCTAGGGCAGACACAGCTTTCCAGGGATCATCCTGGAATCAGAGTTGCCCTCACCAGGCACCAGCTCTCCTGTCACTTTGCTCTTGGACTTGTCAGCCCGCAGAACAAATTCCTATTCCTTATAAATTACTGTCTCTGGTATTTTTTGTTACAGCGGCCTAAGTGGACTCAGGAACTTCCGCCACCCTCCCTGCCCTGCCCTCTGAGCTGGGACAGAGAGTCCCGCCCCAGGAGGACCGCGACATCCTTCCCACCCTCTAGCCTTCCCCAAGTGAAAGACTTATTTTAGTTCCCCCAACTCAAGAAGCTTCATTCCTGCCTCTCAAATCCATGTTTCCTTTGATGAAGCTGTTCTTCAGCACAGAGAAGCCCCAGCATCTCTGTCTCTTTGCAAAAACAAATATTATCAAGCCTGTAACTGACATTTTTTCCTAGATTCCATATTTTGTCTAAGTAATTCCTCCTCAAAGCTGTAAGCTCTCTACCTTAGAAATTTCTCTGATGGCAATAATTCCCACAGGGCAATTGAAGACATAATCACGCATAATATATTCTGAATCTCAATGTTTGAAGAAAGGCTTATGGATGTCTGGGAATAAGGCGGGGCGGCTCATGTTCCTATTTGGGAGGGATTTTGCCAGCTGTGAGAGCCAGGGAGTAGAAAGGACATAGGACAAAGTTTTCTCTAGGGTTTGACTTGCATTTCAATTATATGTTCTGGGGCCAGTGGTATAGCTCAGCGGCATAAGCGCCTGCCTGGCAAGCGCGAGGTCCTGAGTTCAATTTCTGGTACCAAAAAAAAAAAAAAAAAAAAGGCCAACCTGGGCAACTTAGTGAGGCCCCATCTCGGAATGAAAAGGGCTGGGAGTATATAGCTCAGTGATAGAGCACTTGCCTAGCATGTGTGAGCCCTTGGGCTTAATCCCCACTGCAAAAGGTAAAAGCAAACAATAACCCTCACTAACAACAAAAGCCCGGGTACCTGCTCTCTCACAGTGCTGGGAACCTGAGATTCACAGTGGTGTGGCTGGGCTGGGCTCCCTCAAGCAGGTCTTGGGGAGGCCCTCCCGCCTCCACCACCAGTGGCTCCCATGTTAGACGACCAGGGCCTGTGGGCACCTGAGTGTCCTCCACACGGCAGGCCTCCGAAGGCTCCGTGTCAGCGGCTTGGGGAACTGTATTCTACTCCTTCTAGGCCATGAGTGGAAGTCTTCAACCAAATCAGGAAAAGAGCAGAGAGAAAAGTACTGTTCTGGACCTGTTTGGCTCGGTCCAACCAGGGACCTGTCCTGCACAGCGCGCTCCCCTCCACGCAGGATCGAGGGGTGCAGGCAGAGCCTCTGCTGGGGCCCTTCCCTCTCCTCTTCTTATACCTCCCCGGAAGGAAGTGCTGCAGCGCAGCTACGGGCCTGGCCTGGCCAGCACCAGCCTGGACTTAACTCCTCTCTCCATTGCTGCATAGCAGAGAAGGCTGTGAAGGTGCTGGGAAAATGTCTGCACGCCGCGCCCCCTGCTAGGCCCGAGGACTGTCCCCTCGGGCCCCACCATCTGTCCACACTTGCACCTCTGTGGACATCTATCCCCCAATCACGCCCAGGTGGCAGGGCCTCCCTCCTCCAGGCCGTTTGTCGCCAGGGGCCGCCGTGTTCTGTGCTGCTTAGCGAGCATGCTGCTGTGTTGGGGCCCTGTCATGATTCGGATCTGAAATGGCCCCCAGAGTCTCATGCTTGGAGGTAACTGGATCATAGGGGCGCGATATGCATCGGTGGACTCATCCACCCAGTTCAGTAGCTGAATGTGCTGGGAGGAGGAGGGGCCTGGCTGGGGGTCAGTCACTAAGCCTGTGACCTGGAAGGGTATGTTCTCATCCCTGCCTCTGCCTCCCGCTTGCTTTGTGCTTCCTGGGTGCCCTGGGCTATAACAGCTCGCCTCCCCCCATTAGGCTCTTCCACCGCGCCCTTTCTGCCTTGGAACCAGCAGAGGTTTGAAACCCGAGCCTCCTTTAGGTTGCGGGTGTCAGGTATTTTGTCCATACTTGGAAAAATGACTAATACAGGGCCCTTAAATTGCTAAAACCTTGTAAGTCATCAACAGAAATGGAGGCCCTCTGAGCATTTTCTCATGTTGCATCTTTGACTCACTCCCTCTGTGTGAGAGCCCTCACTGAAGCCAGCTGCCCCAGAGAGGGCCTGGGCCACAGGACCAGGGGAGAACTGCGCCTGAGGCCCCTGCCAAGCCGTCATGGCCTTGAGTGTGTGATTGGTGATGGGATTTTGCCTTTGGGAGAGCAGAGAGCAGCAAGAGGGGTGCAGGACCTCTCTGGGGTTTTACAGACAGACACAGGCACAAAGGCCGTTTCCAGTATGTCCCCCACTCCCTCTGCATTTCTTTTCTGGAAGAGGAATCTTACTCAACACGTCAAAAATAAGCCTGGTCTGCTCGTGAATGAGCACTGAACTGGCTGTCCACACCAGGCTGTGGAGCCAAGTGGAGCCAGTGAAGAAAACGCTATGAGACGCTGGGCACTCCCCAGCACTCAGGAGGCTGAGGCAGGAGGATCACCACAAGTTCGAGGCCAGCCTGAACTACATAATGAGACTCTGTCTCAAAAAACCCAAAAGACAAACAAACGAAAAGGCTATGGAATACATAGAGCTAGAAAGGGCCAGCCCGCACCGCTACCAAGAGGAACAGGTATATGCTTTATTGTTGACAAACAGTTCTTAAAAAGTAGTGTTTTTACTTCATTCTTTACTGGAACAAGCTTTCTCCTTGCCGAACTGCATTGGCTATGTTCATTATCACAAGAGATATCTTTGGCATTTTCTTCCCGTAGCTTCATAACTTGTAGGACACCTTGTACAAAAAAAGATGTAGATTTACAGAAAAATACGCATAGAAATCACTTGTTGATCCCAAAATGTAGTAAACAACATAGCAAAAACATTATCAAATGCATTTCATCCCCTAACTGGACAGATCTGTTTTACGTCATCTCTGTCCCTCTGCAGCATTTTATAAATTGGTGCTTTGACGTTAAAAAGGTTTATAAAACAGCCCCTCCTGTAAGAGTGACAACACTGGATTATCTCACCATCACTGCCTCTCAAACGCCCTTGAATGTGTACTCCCACACACCTTGTCCATCTTGTAAAAACAGTTATTTTAAGGAAAAAGTTGCACTGCGGTTGTGACAAAAGTGACATTCAAAATTTCATGTTATGGAGTGCTGCGCAGAGCCCTGATTTTCCCTTTATAAACACGAGTGGAGAACAAGAGCGTCATGCACCTCGTGTAGGAAGCTCAGCCACACCGAGCAGGGGTCCGTGCTGCCACCGGCCGCACTCAACCCAGGCGGCAGCTTGCCTGGGAGTGGGGAAGCGGCGTCCGAGTCCGGCCTGGCTCTGTCCCGGCGAAGCATGCGAGGCTTCTCCGGAAAGGCACTCCGTCCCTCTGGGGAGCTCCCTAAGAGACCTTGCAGTTGTTTCTGGCGCAGTTTCCCGGCGGGCTCTGCGGGGCACGGGCAGTCTTGGCCTTGCGCAAGCTGGTCCTCTTGTGCGGGGTGCTGGCCGTGAGGGAGTAGGAGCGGCCGTGCATCATCCTGGCATTCAGGCTGTTGGCCATTGAGAAGGACTTGAGATGGCTCCGCAGGGCCAGGGGCAGAGGCAGCTTGTCCACCAGGTGCACGGGTGTGCAGGACACCACGGCGCGGCAGCACAGGTCCTGCAAGCTCAGCACTTGGGAGGAAGGAGAAAACCACGTGAGCTGCTGCTGTCCCTGCCCATGCAGGGCTGGCCACAGGGGCACCCACAGCGGGCCTCCCGCCTTCCCAGGACTCAAACCCTCAACCCACGCAGCGCCTTAGCCCGAGGTCAGGCGCAGGGACCCTCCTCCTGAGCTTTTTCCCTGAGCCATAATAATTGTTCCTCTCAAATCAAACACATTTACTTTTTGAGAGTACACACAGAAGCCTTGAGCTGGCTCCTGGAGGCTGCAGGACAGCCCCCGCCCCCCGTGGAACTCCCATCCCTGAGCCGCCCGCCTACCCTTGCTGGGCCGCCAGAGTCGGTCCATGCCGTGCCGCAGCAGCACAATTCTGGCCAGCTCTGTGAAGGACTCTGTGACATTGAAGTTGCACAGGGGGCTGACTTCAAAGAAGGTCACACCCAGGCGCTCGGCATAGGCGCGGGCCTGCTCGGTTGGCACCTGCCGCTTGAATGCCAGGTGCAGGCGGTTCCCCACCAGGATCCGGGGCACACCAGGTGCGTGCTGTGGGGAGTCAGGAGGATGAGTTACCCAGGTGAGGCTATGCTGTCATCTATGGTGTTGAATGACACACACCCCCAGATCCATATCCACCCCAAACCTCAGAAGAGGGCCTTGCTCACAAAGGGGATCTTTGCAGATGTAATTATTGAGGTGAAACCATACTGAACTGACCACAGGGCAGGGGGGACTCTAATGACTGGTGTCCTCGTAAGGACAGGACACAGCAAGGACAAGGCACAGGAGGGTTAGACTGATGTATTCACAAGCCAAGGGATGCTCAGGACTGCTACAGCCTCCAAAACTGGGACAGGATCTTTCTCTGCAACTCTAGGAGGGAATGTGGCCATGCTGGCACCTAGAATTTGGACTTCCGCCCTCCAGAACAGCAAGACGCCTAGCTGTGGGTACTCGTCATGGCAGCCACAGAACCCTAACACAGTAGACTTCATAGTGACGCTCATGGGCCCCCACGCAGCTCCTCTGCTTGTCAGCCCACCAGCCACTGCAGGAAGCCAAGCAGACCACTACTGGTCCCAGACCCAGAGCTGCCTGGGCCTCTGTCCCCGTCTGGAGCGGATTCCTGGGCTTGAGGACTCCCTGGGCTTGCACTAGTTGGGCCCAGCTCCAAGGTGCTGCATCCTTTCCATGCTGAAGCCCCGACCTCTGCCGCCACAGGCCCACAGCCAGGTCCCTGGCCCAACGCCCTCCCAAGCCCATAGGGAACCAGGCCACCGTGTCACTGTACCGTACCTCATCAATCTCCTTAATCCATCTATTGATGCCATCGAAGGACCAGCGGTTTGCAATGTCATAGACCAGGATCACACCCTGGGGGAGAGGACACAGGCTCAACACACAGGACACACAGGCAGGCATGTGGCCACGGTCACCGCGGGGGTGACATGCTGGTTGTGAAGTCACAGACACAACTGACTACTTCACTGATTCAAATGCAAAGTGTATAACTTTGATTTATCTACCCAATGTAGGAGTTGAATCATTTCTCAATAATGTTTCATAAGTTCATGGATAATCCTTCAAATGTCAAGGTGAGTTGGGGACTAGAACTTGCGTCCATGAACATGGAATGTGCAGAACTACAGGGCCATGAGGAGTGAGCCCCCCACATGGGTGATGAACACACCAGCACATCACACACACAGGCACCTCACGTGGAAACACGCAGATACGTGCACACACACACACACCTCGCTGACGCTGAGAGAGGCCTATCACCAAACGCTCTTTTAGACTTCACGTCTTTACACGTAAGCCTGTGCTCCTCAGCCTCCAGTCACCCGTCAGAGAGAACACCCGGCCAGGTACCTGCAAACATCACCGTTCACGCGCAGCCTGATCCCCAGGCGCGGGGATGCCGTGTTACCTGTGCACCCCTCGAGTAGGAGCGGAATATGGTGCAGAATCTTCCCTGCCCCGATGTGTCCCTGGAAAAGATGTTGGAGACCATTAAGAGAAATCAGTGCTCCTTCCTGACAGCCAGGTCATAAACCTGGGAGCCATGACAAGTGCCTTTCCCAGTGGCTGTTGGTGGCTGATACGTGGCCCGCCCAAGATCCCAGCAAACTGTCTACTTCTCTCGGAGATACCCGGATGTGGGATGTCCTACTGGGTTCTTTCTTTCTTTCTTTCTTTCTTTCCTTCTTTCTTTCTTTCTTTCTTTCTTTCTTTCTTTCTTTCTTTCTTTCTTTCCTTCCTTCCTTCCTTCCTTCCTTTCTTTCTTTCTTTCTTTCTTTCTTCTCTTTTTCTTTCTTTTCTTATTTTTTTTTTTTTTTGAGACAGGGTCTCACTACATAGTTCAGGCTGGTCTTGAACTCACTATGTAGTCCAGGCTGGCCTCAAACTTGCAGCAATCCTCCTGCCTCAGCCTCCCAAGTGCTGGGATTATAGATGCATGCTACCATGCCTGGCTTCGTTCTCTTTTCTAATTTGTTTTAAAAGTCAGACTAGAAAAAACAGTGATGGATTTTAACATGATTCTCAGACACATAAATGTATCTAAAGTGGGTTTTTAAAATTTGGTTTAACTGAAGTTAACGTTGTGTGAGTCTACACTGGGCAACAAATAGGCCAAGACTGGGCATGACCCCTGGCTTCCGGTTACATTACGAGTAGTTCACATAACATCAGGCCCCAGAGTCATCCCTGAGATGATCGATGTAAGGCCCTGTCCAGGCATCAGCCCTGCAGGGAACACACACACCTGGCTGCTGGTACCCAGCAAGACCAGAGCATGCTCCAGGCAAGTGCAGAGAGGAGAAGGACACTCCTGCACAGTCCTGTGGGGCCTGTGAGACAGGGCCACGGGGAGGGACACTCCTAATGCAGTGATGCCATCACCCCTGTACACAGAACCAATCAGAAGGTACTCCTTTAAGTCCTTCTTTGTGCTTGTGGGCACAGGCAATCAAAAGACCCTGATGCTTCATTTACATATTACAGGATGCCAAAGGAGTTTCTTGATAGGTCGCTTTCTACACCAAGTGAGTGTTTGATAGGACAACTTTCCCAATGCCTTATTTACATAAAAGGAATTTTAGATACAAAAGATCCGTTCCTCTTTATCCTCAAGCTGCTGTAAAACTTTTCACCTGCTTGCACTTACTCTGCAGAGTGTACTTCTTTTCTGCCTTCAATAAATGTACACTTCTGCTGCCTTTTCTGTGTGTCTTGTCTAATTCTTTGTTTGGGAAACCAAGAATCTGGAAAGAAGCCCCATCGGAAGCTCCGTCTGATAACATCTGGGCAGTGGGCACTGTCTCCTGGGGTCTTCTCTGCAGGCAGTGTCGATTCACATCTCGTGTGCAGTTAATACCCACATCAGCAGCGATTCTCAGGGGTTAGGGGTGCCCCATGCCTGTGGGCTGGCTATGCACACGACATGTGCCACAGTGAGCGGCAGGCGAAGCGCGGTTTTGCTGTCTTTGTCCTATGTCACCTGTGGTTGGGGACACCCACCCCGCCCCAACACCTTGGAGGAGGGCCTGGCGCCCAGCAGGGGTCACAGGCACTGCCCATTGCCCAAGACATGGGAACGAGGACCTCATTTTCCTGAGAGGCAGATTGATCAATGATCCAAGGGCTGGCCTCAGCAGAACCTGGGAGTTCAGCTTCGCCCATGTGGAAGTCTACATACAAGGGGATGGCAGGATAAAGGCAGAGGATATGCTGGCCCTGTGCCCCCTCCAGCCCTTCAGTGAGTGACAGCCCTGCCCAGAGGCCCGGCCCCTTCACAGGCGCTGGATGTGGGGAGGGTGGGCGGGCAGAGGCCAGGTCTTAGTCAGGGGTGGAGGTGGGGGACAAACCAGAGGTTGCTGAGGAGTGCAGCTGTGCACAGGGGACGTGGCCTGCAGCTGGCACCATACAGGAGTGGCCTTGAGGTCCTGCAGGGGCTTAGGGTGATTCCGAGCATGGTGGAGGGCCCTGAGGACTCTGGGAGACTTGTGGGAGAAGATCTGGCTTTTTGAGAAAAGTCCATAGCAGGTGGGGCCAGCGAGGACTGAAGAAGAGGGGAGGGCACAGATGGCCAGGGTACCTGTGCCAGGTCTGCCAAAGGTCCCATGGGGGGCAAGAGAAAGAAAAGGGTCTGAAATGATTCTGAGGTCCATTTGGGCAGCTGGGGGACAAGGAGGCATTTCCTAACCCAGACCAGAAACAGGAAGGACACACACGAGATTCTCTGTGAGTTGAGTGGACATTCAGGCCTCCTGAGGGCGCTATAGACACAGACTCTGAGGCCAGGGCCAGTGTGGGCTGGGAGTGTGGCTCTTGGACAGTGCCTACCCCATCAGGCTGGGGTCTAGAGGAGCAGGAGGACAGCTCACAGTGACCCTGGGCAGCTGAGCTGCACTCAGAGCTGGGGACACTGTAGCGAGACCCCTTGGCTGGCCCTGGGGCCCCAGCAACTGGAGGTGCCTGTGGCCTGGGAGTGCGCTGGCGTGGTATGGTGGGGAAAGGGGTGTGCAGGCCCAGCAGGTTCTGCCCCAGGAAGCCCAGGATGGGCAGTAGCAGGACATACCCACCCCCACTCCCAGGGCTGAAGGAGGGGGTGACCACAGCTGCAGAGCCAGGGCCTCCTTGTGGACCAAGGAGCAGATCCTGTCCGGTGCCCAGGGTGAGGAGTGCCCAGCATCTCACTCTCCTGCCTTGTCCACCCTGCCAGGGCCTGCAAGGGTCCCAGAGCCAAGAGCGATAGACTTGGGGCGCTGGAGCCTGGCTGCCTCAGCCAGGATATACCAGTCCCCTCCAGCGCCAGGGCAGCGGGGGCAGATGCCCCCCGTGCTCACCTCTGGGGCTCCCCTCACCCTGGACTAGGGTTAGGGTTAATGTTAGGGTTAGAGACTTAGGGTTAGGAATAGGGGAGTTATGGGTTAGTGTTAGGGTTAGGGTTAGAAAGTTAGGGTGGGGCCGGGGATATAGCTCAGCGGCACAAGCACCTGCCTGGCAAACGCAAGGTCCTGAGTTCGATTCCCGGTACCAAAAAAAAAAAAAAAAAAAAAAAAAGAATGTTAGGGTTAGGGTTGGGGTTTAGGGTTAGAGAAGTAGGGTCAAGGGTTAGTGTTCAGGTTAGAATGATGTTTTGGTCAACAAGGTCCTGCTGATATGATGGTTGATGGCCTCAGGGCCCTGGCAATCAAGGCACTGCCATCCTTCAGGGCAGCCACAGCTCAGGCTGGGACAAAAGGGTGAGGTCCCTGGGAAGGGCTCAGTACCTCTGGGAGAGGGGCCCTGACTCACCACAGCTGCAGCTTCACCCGTCGCCCATCTAGCAGGATGGTGGTCGTCTTGTGGTCGATCCCTGGGAAAGGGTTGGGCACCACTCAGGTGTGGGGCAGGCCGTGAGGGCCTCCCCACAGTTACCCTCTGTAACAGGATGTGGGGTTCAAGGCTTTCTCACTTTTGTGGAGGATTTCTCGAGCCTCACAAGGCAGCGGGACCAGACCTTGTCTGCGTACCTCCCCAGTGAAGGGCCCCCACCTCCAACTGTCCTCTCTGCCCTCTGTGCAGACCCACCCATCACTGGCCACCACCAGCCAGCACCCAGGCCTCCCCACCTGTGCCCTCCAGGCTTGGACTGCCCTGGCCACTGCCACAGAATGCGCACACACCCAGGAGGGCCGGGTTCACCCCATGGGACAACACAGACCCTCTACTCCTGCGAACTGCTCTAGGTCCCCACAGATGCCCTGTTTGACCTGGTCACTGGCGGTTTGCTGCAGGGCTGTGGCCAGCTGGGTCCTACAGCTCTGATCAGGCCACTGCTCCTTCCCACCCACTGCTGCCCACACTTTCGGAAAGATTTGGCTCAGCCATTTGCAAGGGATCAGGACTAAAACAGCACAGACAGTGTGCCTGTGCCACCCTAGGAAGGAGAAGTAGAGACCCAGGGATGTCAAACCAGGTGGGAAGTGAGACCTTGGCTCTGCGCCACTCCTGAGGGCCCCCCCCTCTTTCTCTCTGTCTCCGTCTTTCTCTCTGTCTCCATGTCTCTCTGTCTCACCCTTCATCTCTTTCCTGACCTGGGAGCTGATGGAGCGCTTTCAGCATCCTACACTAACCTCAGCGCCGTGGTGGACGGCACAGCTACGCTGTCCTTCTCCACTTCTCTCAGATCAAACTGGTGTGGCTTGCAGAGGGACAGGTGAGCACACAGGAGAAAAGCTCACAGAAGGGCCGGTGAGATGGCTCAGTGGCATAAGCGCCTGCCTTGGAAGCGCGAGGGCCCGAGTTCGACTCCCGGAACCCACATACGAAAAAGGGGCCGGTGATATCGCTCAGCGGCACGGGTGCCTGTTGGCGTGCGAGGTCCTGAGGCTGACCCCCCGGTACCCACAAAAAAAAAAAAAAAAAAAAAAAAGAAAAGCTCACAGAAGCAGAAACTCTCCTCTGCGCCCTCAGAAGGAAGATCTGCCACCCAGTACTATAGCCTCACCCTGCTAAATCGCTCAGGGCCTTGTCACTGTGCTTGAGACCCACTGAGGTCTCAGAATGACCGTCCAATGCCAGTGTCCTTCTGCAGGAGTCTGCATGAAACACACAGTAAACAAACGGGACACAGATCTGTTCACTTTACCGCCGCAAAGTTAATTGTGGAAATATTTATCTTTCCTTGGAAAACTAAAGGTTTTTCACTCATGCTTGGGATCAGTAGTGCCTTGGTTCACGAACTCAGTTCTCTCTATGATTCTGGTCAAAAACCAAACTGGACAAGAACTGAACCAAATTTCCCCATAAGGTCAACATTGAACCTACCCACTGAATTTGATTCAGTTCTCGTCCAAGTCGGTTTGCGACCAGAATTGTGGGAAGAGCTGAGTTTGTGAACCGAGGTGCCACTGCACGGTGAAGAGGATCAGCCGTGGTCTGTCTGTACCCAGACAGATTTTCACCCTCAGGCTGGAGAACACGTCCTCCTGTCCTTCCGGAGACCAACCCTGCCTGAGCCGGGCGGGCTCCTCTGCCCTGCACCTGTCCTCTTGCACAGTCATGCACTTGTAGGATGACTTTTTGGTCAACACGGGCCTGTGGATATGATGCAGTCTGTAAGATTCCATTACCCAGTGACAACATCGTAGCTGTCTTTGTGTAAGCTGACCTATCACATCCTCACGACGATGAAATCTGCTAATGACACAGTTCTCAGAAGATGTCCCCATCATTAAATGCCAACAAACAAACAAACACTATAAAAGAAATAGTGGTAGGTGATCTTTTAAAGTTTTAAAACTGGTTTCCATTTTCATCAAAATCATGGAGGTACCTGTTCCGTCTCATTCTCTGAGATTCAACATGGAATACGGCAAGACGTGGCCCATCCCACCCCAGTGTTCCTCTCCCCAGCGTGATCTTCTGAAATCATTTATTTTTCTACGTTTCTCCAAATTTGTAAACAGCGTCTTATATTCCTGATATCTGACTTTGGTACTGGGCATGAATTGACTTCCCACTATGGAGGCAAAAGTGTAATAATATCTTTCACTGACATAACCTCATAACCACCCTCCCCACACACACAGAGAAGCTATGTTGCTATTTTAGCTAATTCAGTTTTACATTATTATGAATAGGTAAACATTTCCACAGCTGCACAATATCCTATGTTATGCTTTTGTTACATCATGTACAACCTGTGTGTGTGTGTGTGTGCGCGCGCGTCTGTGTGTGTGTGTGTGACACTGGGGATTGCACCCAGAGCCTTCACACTGAGCTACAGCCTCAGCCCTTTTTACTTTTATTTTTTTACTGTGAGACAGGTTCTCACTAGGTCACCCACGCTGAGCTTGATCCTCCTGCCTCAGCCTCCCACAGTGCTGAGGTTATAGGTGGGCACCACCACACCCAGTTACAACCTTTTGTTTTAACTAGAGTTAATAATTACCTCCTTGTTTATCTGCTTAGTTTTCTCTCATTCATCACTAAGACATAATCATTTATCCCTAGATCTCCCGAATCTCTCAGGATCACCCAGCTCTGCCATCTAGACCGCGGCATTGCCTTGGGATTCCACAGTCCGCTCTCTTGGTCTCCTTCCCTTTCCTGAGAAGGTGGCATGGAAGGTAGTTTTTGAGACTTCGCACATCTAAAAGTGTCTTTAGTTGGTTCTTACTCTTCATCTAGCTCACATGGGTGCCCAACTGCAGTAGGAAACGCTTCTTCAGAAATGTGTGGCATTGTCCCAGAGCTCCTACGCTGTCAGATCTCCACCTGGTTCCCGAGCCTTTGACCGCAGTCTGTTTTCCTCTCAGCCAGTGCGGGGTCTTCTCTCTGTGCCTGGCTCCTGGCGCATAACATGGGCACCTTCCTTGCCATGCTGGCTCCTCGCTGACCCCTCTGATCTGGAGACACAAATCTTTCCATTTTAGGAAACTTTCTTGAATTACCTGTTTTGTCCATCTGGGATTTGTTTGTTTGTTTGTTTGTTTTTCGAGACAGGGTCTTGCTATGTAGTTCAGCCTTGCCTCAAACTCATGGTGATCCTCCTGCCTCAGCCTCCCGAGTGCTGGGATTACAGGTGTGAGCCCCCGCACCCAGCTCCATCTGGGATTTTGTTAATAAAATGTTAAACCCTGAGTCTGCCCCTGAGTTTTCATCTCTTGTTTTGGCACTCTCTGTCTCTCTCTGTCTCTGTCTCTCCTCTCTCTGCCTCTGTCTCTCTCTGTCTCTCTGTCTCTCTTTCTCTCTCCCTCCCACCCCGGGAAATTATCTCAATTTTATTTTTATCTCTTCTTTGAGATTTTTACCTCTGTTGTCATGTATTCAATTTCCAAAACCTTTCCTGTTCCCCAATTGATCCTTCATGAATTTGTTTTTTGTTTTTTGTTTTTTTTGTCTTTTTGAGACAGGGTCTCACCATACAGTTCAGGCTGGCCTTGAACTCGCAGCAACCCTCCTGCCTAAGCCTCCTGAGTGCTGGGATTACAAGTGTGTGCCACTACACCCGGCTCTTCATGAATTTCTGTCTCTGGTCCTGGCGTGACTCTTCTTAGATCAGTGTCACTGACAAAAATTGGACACAGCAGAAAAATTACTGATCCGAGCACGCTGGAGGGTGGACTGGATGGTGGGAGAGGGTGTCCTCGCCCCTGCACTGCTGTGCCACCTTGGCTGGCATCATCCATGCAGTTTGGAGTCACCGGCCAGCTTCCTCACCAGCCGGAAAGAACAGACCTGAAAACTGATTGAATGTAGGACAGCAGAGGCAGGAAGTGTGCAGGAAGGAGGTCCGGGGAGAACAGCGGAGAAACCTGATAGCCCTGGTCAGGTACCGAGACCCAGCCATGCCTGAAACATGACTACCTCCACCTACCAGGTACATGAAGCAATAGACTCCTCTTGGCTTAAGCTACTTTATTTATTTATTTTTTTTGCACCAAAAATGTCCTGTTTGATAAGAAATCCCCAAAGCAGGCACACCGAATGTCTGACACACCAAATGTCTGACCCCAAAACTGGGGAAAGCTGCAAAAGATGCATTGAAATATCTTCCCAAAGCAAAGCACGGTGACTTCTGTGTCCCAGAACTGCACCAGGAGTGACCAAGAATCTAAAAGAAAACTAATTTGAGCCAGGTGTGGTGGTACACACACCTGTAATTCCAGCTGGCAGGCTGAGGCAGGAGGATCACAAATTGAAGCCCAGCCTGGGCAATTTAGCAAGACCCTGTCTCGAAATAAAAAAATATATAAAAAGGTTGGGGATGTAGCTCAATGAGAAGGTCCTGGGTCCAGTCCCTAGTACTGCAATAAATAAACAACAATTCAATTATTAACCATCATGGCCAAAACTGAACTCAGGGGCTTCTCTAGGAGGCCATGCCCCACACAACAGCTCTGCTGAGACCCGCTCCCAACGACGGGCTCTCGCAGGACCAGGGCCTCGCGTGGCTCTCCCTGCAGCTCTGCTCTGGCTGGAAGGGATTCGTGGATGCGTCTGCAGGAGCTTTCCCCAGAGTCCCCTCTGCCCGGCAGTGCAGTCCACTCACACAGCGCCTCCCTTTAGTCCTATAATCGAGAACTTGGCGGAGGGCAACGTAGGGTGAGGTCCCAATCCGTTTGAGCCGCTATAACACAGACAGCATAAACTACATAGCTTCTGGACTACAGAAATCTGTCGCTCACAGCCCTGGAGGCTGGAGGGCCAAGGTCAAGGGAACAGCAGATTCGGTCTGGTCGGATGGCCTCCTGGCTCCCCGCAGAGTTACCTTCTCGCTACGTGCTCAAGCAGCAGGAGAGCCAGGAGCTCTGCCAGGCCCCTAACCCCATGCCTGAGGCCTTGCCCTCTTGAACAGTCTCCCCACCTTCCAACAGCATCACCTTGGGCTTAGAGTTTCACCCTGTCGGTTCAGGGGGACACAGAAATTCAGGCGGTTGCGGGTAGAGTAGGGAGATAAAGCTCGAATGAGCACTGTTGCCCCACCCCTGCCCTTGATGGGCAGGTCAGCGGAGACAGGCTGGTGGTGGGCTGACCCCGCCGGGACCCGCAGGTCCTGAGGAGGACTTCTAGGCCCAGACACCAGCCTCTTCCTCCAGCTCCCATTCCCCTCAGTCCCCAGGTCCCACCCACAAGGGCAGCTCACCCTCTGTGAAGGGCACCCCAGCCCTGGGTGGTGTCCTGCCCATACCACAGTAAGGAGTTGTGTCTCACTTTCTGGAGGGATGTCTGCTGTGGGCTGTCCCCACGAATCTGGGATCTTAGGCTTGGGAGGCTTCTAATTAAAAAAAAACTTAATGTTCTGTTAAGAGATTCCCCTGTCTAAGAAGTGTTATGAATCTCCTACTACTGAGGTATGCCACGTGCCTTGTGTTTGAACACCCGCGTGGTACTTTTTGGACATTTGTATTGGCATTTCTGGCACCTATGCTCTCTGGTATTGCTTTTTTACCTTTCTGGAATCCATTTTCTAAAAAATATGGAAAAAAATTAATGTTTAACCATCTCTGAGTTAATATCTGATTTCAAATCTGAATCTGCTCCAGGCCCTCAGTTATCAGACCTTCTCCATAACTGAACACTTTCCAGCTTATTACAGTATTTCCCATAGAAATCACCAAAACCGGCTGAGCACCAAGATGGCGGAGTGGTGAGCAGCAGAGAAAGAGCCTCTCTGAGAGTCGCTGTCCAGACACTGGAATATAAGCAATGTGAGGACGACAAGAAGGAGGGAAGCGGGTCCCCTGGACTCAGGAAGGATATGAAGCATGAACTGAAGCCCACAGAGAGAGCGAAGAGAGAAACTTCAATGAAGAAGAAGTGTTATGGCAAATTTATAGAAATTTGATATTAGAAACTAGAAATCAATTGGTAGCCTGTGACTATATTCAGACAGGATATACTCATGCTGCTTGCTAAGCTCAGTCAGCCTGGACTGTCTGCATCCACCTGCTTCCTCCAGACAGCTGGCTAGGTCAACCTGACTGCATTCAGCAGTAATATCTATGTTTTTCTACCTAAAATATATCTGGGTTTTTCCAACATGCTGCAAGGCGTGAGACGGAGAGTCAAGGACACATTAAACTCTACCCTCTCTGCTCAAACCCCCTCCCTCCCAGAATGTTCCTGTCTTATGATAAACAATTCCTTTTAAGTAAAACCTGCTAAGAACAACTCTGCCTGACAACATATGACTTGACTCACAAAACCAATCATGTAATAACCTGCTGTCAGCTTTGTATTTCCTGCTTGCAAACTATTTAAACTGAACTCTAAACTGACTCTGGGCTGATGATTTGGACCTGGTTCCCATCAGCCTGCTGGTGTTAATAAATAAGTTACTTTCCAAACTCCTCAGTGCAGAGCGTTTTCCTTTTGGTCCCAGTTGGATTTTTCTGTAAGAGAAGGAGGTAGCTGGTGGTGCCTTCTCCCTGAGACAGGACTCACTGCACAAGAGGAGCAATTCAAATCTGTGGACACCTGGTGACTGCTGGCAACCCCAGAGGCCTCCACGGAGAGAGGCGGCAGTGGAGGGGAGCAGCGGACGTGAGGGAATGCACTAGCTGGCAGTGAGTGCTGAGGGCTCAGTCATCCTGCTCGAGAGCGATTGGCCGGGAGCCATCTTGGAAGAGAGGCCAGCTGAGTTCAGAACTCAGAGCAGCCGCTGGCTCCATCTAGCGGCTCCCAGCCCGGCTCAGGCCCGCGGATGGTGCGCTGGCAGCTGCAGGCCGAATGAGTCTGGTCTCAGCCAGAAGGCGCAGGCTCGCTGAGATTATCCACCACCCCACCAAAAAGCTACTGCTGGCTGCTGGGACAGATGGGCACAGATCGGGACTCTGTCCACACGTTGTCTACCAGTGACAGCAGAGACAAACCTGGAAGTGGACTTCTTTTTCTCCTCTTTCTCTTGTTTGTTTTTTGTTATTGACCTTGTGGTTTTATTTTTGTTTTCTTCTCCTTCATTGTTTGATCTTGTTTTTATATGTTTTTATATCTTGTTTTTATATTATCTTTTTTTCTAGCCTCTTTTGGTTGTTGTTCTGTTCTGTTCTTTTTATCTCTTCCTTCTCTCCTTCCCTCCAGTCTTCTGCACCAGTTTCCCAAAGTTAGCGTGGTCCCCCTTTGTCCTCCAGCCTTATTTCTAATCTCTTCCTATTCTTCTACCTTTCTATATTTTCCCTAACTGCTTTTAAATTTCAACCCCTGAGGGTGAAATTGACATATTAAGGGCTTAAATGCTGCATATAATTTTCTGGTCTGTTTTAGATTTTCTTATATAGCCACAAATTAGTTCATAAGGTTAAAGCTGGCAAATTAATGGTTACCTCAGTTTGTCATTTTCCAGGCTGTGATTCATGCTACTGTCATTGCTGATGGTACCACTTTAGCCAAAAGTGACATAATTGTTCTAAAAAACTGTTCTTCCTGGTTTTCCAAGACTGAGATTGACAAAGGGTCGTAGAAAATACTGTGGCACAGTGACAAAGAACCAGGGGCTGGGCCAAACAGGCAGCAACTTCTCATCCCCAACTAATTGAAGAGATGGGATCTTGCAACAGACTCAAAACCCCAAAATCAGTTAAACATGGAAGATACGTCGGAGAAGTAGTCATTTCCTAAGGGTTCTAAATACTAGCAATAAAGCAACCCACCATAGGCAACTTACAAGCATTACCCCAGGAATTAAACTAAAAAAAGAAAAGAATGAGAAGACACTTAAACAAGATGCAACCCCACACATCCAGTTCACCAAAGGTAAAACCCAGGGGGCAGTGAGATGGGACAATCCAAAAGCCAACCAGCGGGACTCTCTGAAGTGGTAACAACAAAGCAACTGAATGAGGCTCTGGAAAAAATCAAATCAGAAATAATTTCTCAGATAACTGCAGAGATGATGTCCACAATGAAAACCATGCTTGGTGACTCTAGAGCAGATACATAAAAAAAAAAAAAAAAAAATAGAGGAGCTTAAGGAAATTATGGAAGCCATGAATGCTCAGCATAGGAAAGAAATGGAATCCATAAGGCAGATTCCAGCAGAGATCCAGGAGAATAAAAATTCTACTGAAAGTATCTGCAGCAGAATAAGCCATGTGAGGACAGGATCTCACAGATATAGATTCTCAGATATAGAAGGATTCTCAGATATAGAAGACAAGCTTGCAGTTAGTGATCATGAAAAAAGTCCTTTTGAACAAATGGACTTAGTAGATGAATACAGAGTGTTCCACCCCACATCAGAATACACATTCTTCTCAGCTGTACACGGGACATTCTCTAAAACAGACCACATACTAGCTCATAGAACATAGAAGACAAGGCTGTAGAAGACAGGCTTGCGGTTAGTAATCATGAAAAGAAAGATTTCTTAAAAATAGCAAGGGACCTTGAGAAATCAATCCAGCAGCTGCTAGATGAGGCAAAGAAGAATAACTTAAGATTGACTGGAGTCAATGAAAAAGCAGGAGATAGCACAAATGGTACAAAAAACTGTTCATAGACGTCATGGCAGAAAACTTCCCTAGTAGGGAAAAAGAATTTGACATAAAGATAAGTGAGTCAGGGCTGGGGATATAGCTCAGTGGCACAAGTGCCTGCCTGGCAAGCGCAAGGTCTTGAGTTCAATTCCTGGTACAAAAAAAAAAAAAAAAAGATAAGTGAGGCATATAGAACTTCAATTAGCCATGATAAAAAAAAAAAAATCTACAGCCAGGCATATCATAGTCAAGATTCCAGAAATTCAACACAAGAACAGAATCTTAAAAGCTGTTAGGGAAAAGAAACAAATCACCTATAAAGGAAGGCCCTTCAGAATCACAGCTGATGTCTCAGCACAAACCCTCAAGTCAAGGAGAGCTTGGAGTAAAGTATTTCAAGTTCTAAAGGAAAACAACTTTTGACTCAGATTGATGTACCCACAAAACTGTCTTTCAAAACTGATGGAGAAATAAGATACTTCCATGACAAAGAACATCTGAGGAAATTTATGATCACTAAACCAGCACTCCAAAATGTTTTGAAAGACATTCTAGAAAGAGATAACAAGGACTACAACTCCAGGAGCCCCAACAGAAGGAATCCACCAGGCAAGGCAAATAATTAAACAGAGGGGGAAAAAAAGAGGGGGAGCCAACAACAGGAAAATAACATGACAAGGGTAAATCAATACGTATCAGTTATAACCATCAATCTTAATGGTCTCAATTCACCAATCAAGAGACACAGACTGGGGCCGGTGAGATGGCTCAGCAGCATAAGTGCCTGCCTGGCAAGCATGAGGTCCTGAGTTCGACTCCCAGAACCCACATATGAAAAAAGGACCGGTGACATCGCTCAGCGGCACGGGCGCCTGCTGGCATGCGAGGTCCTGAGGTCAACCCCTGGTACACACATAGACTGGCAGAATGGATCAAGAAGCAAGATCCAACAATATCCTGCATACAAGAAACACATTAAATTCAAAAAGAAATTCATAGACTGAAAGTCAAAGGATGGAAAACAATACTCCATGAAACAGGAACCCAGAAAAAAGCAGGGGTAGCTATTCTATTTGCAGACAAAGTGAATTTCAAGCCAAGACTGATTAAGAGAGGTGAAGAAGGTCACTACATCCTTGTAAAGGGAACAATCCAAGAGGAAGAGATAATGATCATAAATTTATATGCAACAAATACCAGTGCACCCAACTATATAAAACAAATATTAACGGGCATGAAAAATGGAATGAGCACTAGTACAATTGTATTGGGGGATCTCAATACCCCACTGTCACAAAAAGACAGATCAATTAGATAAAAAATTAACAATGAAATATCAGAACTGAACCAAACTTTTGAACAAATGGACTTAGGAGATGTCTCCAGAGTGCTCCACCCCACATCAGAATACACATTCTTCTCAGCTGTACATGGGACATTCTCCAAAACAGACCACATACTAGCTCATAGAACATGCTTAAGTAAATACAAAGGAATTGAAATTATCCCATGCATATTATCAGACCATGGTGCAATGAAATTGGAAATCAATGGCAAAAGAAACCACAAGAACTTCCTAAACACATGCAGATTAAATAACACCCTCCTGAAAAACCAACGGGCCACAGATGAAATTGAAGAAATTCAACAGTTTCTGCAATTAAATGATAATGACAGTACAACATACCGGAACTTATGGGACACTATGAAAGCAGTCCTAAGAGGGAAATTTATAGCAGTGAATACCCATATCAGGAAAACAGAGCAAGCACAAATAAACAACTTAATGGTGAACTTCCAACTTCTAGAAAAAGAAGACAAGGCTAAGCCAAAACTCGTACGAGAGAGGACATTATAAAGATCAGAGCAGAAATTAGTGCATTGTAGACTAAGAAAGCAATACAAAGAATTGAAGAGTTGGTTCCTTAAAAGATTTTTTTTTTTTATGTGGGTACTGGGAGTCGACCTCAGGAACTCGCACTTGGCAGGCAGGCGCTTATGCCGCTGAGCTATCTCACCGCCCCCCTTAAAAGATTAAATAAAAGTGACAAATCTTTATCCAATCTTATCAAAAAAGGAAAGAAAAGACTCAAATCCACACAATTAGGAATGAAAAGGGTGAAATCACAACAGACCCTGCAGAAATCCAGAAGATCATCTATACCTACTTTGAGAACTTGTATTCTAATAAAATGGAAAATGCAGAAGAAATGGACAGATTTCTAGATACATATGAATTACCAAAGCAGAATCGAGAATATATAAAAATCCTAAATAAACCAATATCAATCAATGAAATCGAAGATGTAATTAAAAACCTCCCAACAAAGAAAAGCCCAGGCCCCAACGGATTCACTGCTGAAATCTACAAGAAATTTAGAGAAGCTCTAACTACTTCTCAAACTCTTTAATGAAATTGAAAGGGAAGCAATACTCCCAAATTCATTCTTGGAAGCAAGCCTGACCCTGATACCAAAACTGGAGAAGGACCCAACCAAGAAAGAGAACTACAGGCCAATCTCCCTAATGAACATAGAGGCAAAAATCCCCAATAGGATACTGGCAAACAGAATGCAGCAAATCATCAAGAAGATTACACACCATGACCAAGTAGGATTCATCCCAGGGATGCAGGGATGGCTCAACAGACGTAAATCAATAAATGTAAAACACCATATTAACAGAGCCAAGGACAAAAACCATATGATCATTTCAATAGATGCAGAAAAAGCTTTTGACAAAGTCCAGCACCCATTCATGATAAAAACCCTACAGAAAATTGGAATAGATGGTCTTTATCTCAATCTGATAAAAGCCATCTATGACAAACCAACAGCCAACATCATACTAAATGGACAAAAACTGAAAGCTTTCACTCTAAAATCAGGAACAAGACAAGGATGTCCACTATCACTACTCTTATTTAATATAGTTCTGGAAACATTAGCCAGAGCAATTAGACAAGAGAAAGAAGTAAAAAGAATAACGACAGGAAAGGATGAAGTTAAATTATCATTATTTGTGGATGACACAATACTCTACATAGAAGACCTCAAAAACTCCACTAAAAAACTGCTAGATTTAATAAGCAAATTCAGTAGTGTAGCTGGATACAAAGTCAACACTCAAAAATCAATAGCCTTCCTGTACACAAATAACAAACTCACTGAGAGAGAATTTAGGGAAACCACACCTTTCACAATAGCATTCAAGAAAATGAAATACATAGGAATCAATCTAACAAAGGATGCAAAAGACTTCTATGCTGAGAACTACAGTACTCTGAAAAAGGAGATTGAAGAGGATATCAGAAAATGGAAAGACATCCCTTGCTCTTGGGTAGGAAGAACCAATATAGTGAAAATGGCCATACTTCCAAAATTGTTATACAGATTTAATGCAATTCTGATCAAAATTCCAACAGCATATCTCACAGAATTAGAGAAAACAATCCTGAAATTCATTTGGAACCAGAAGAGGCCTAGAATAACAAAGGCAATTCTGGGCAACCAAGGCAAGGCAGGGGGCATCACAATCCCTGACTTGAAATTATACTATAAAGCTACTGTGATAAAAACAACGTGGTACTGGCAAAAAAAAAAAAAATAATAAAAAAAAATAAAACAAAACAAAAAAAACAGACCCAAAGATCAATGGAACAGATTAGAAGATGCAGAAACAACTCCAGACATACTTGGCCACCTTATCTTTGACAAAGGTGCCAAACACATTCACTGGAAGAAAGATAGCCTCTTTAATAAATGGTGCTGGGACTACACTAAATTCAAAATGGATCAGAGATCTAAATATTAAAACAGAAACATTAAATCTGCTGGAAGGTAGGATAGGTAAAACCCTTGGAGACATTGGTGTAGGCAAAGACTTTATGAATAAAAACTCAACCGCACGGGAACTATCCCAAAGAATCAATAACTGGGATCTCATCTTATTGAAAAGCTTTTGCACAGCAAGAGAAACCACCAACAGAGTGAAGAGACAACCCACAATGTGGGAAAAAATGTTTGCCAGCTGTTCCTCAGACAAAGGATTACTATCGAGAACATATAAAGAACTCAAAAAAATCAGACCTCCCAAATTTAAAGACCCACTCCAAAAATGGGCATCTGAGATGAATACACATTTCTCAGATGAAGAAATACTAATGGCAAACAAATATACAAAAAAATGTGCAACATCACTAGTCATTCGAGAGATGCAAATTAAAACAACACTGAGATACCATCTCACCCCAGAAAGAATGGCTACTATTAAGAAATCAACTAATAACAAATGCTGGAGGGGCTGTGGGGAAAAAGGAACCCTTCTTCACTGTTGGTGGGAGTGTCGACTGGTACAGCCACTGTGGAAGTCAGTGTGGAGATTCCTCAAAAAACTAGGGTTGGAGGTCCCATTTGACCCAGCTACTCCCCTTCTGGGTATCTTCCCAGAAGAATTAAAAATATCGTACCACAGCAATATATGTGCACCCATGTTTATAGCAGCACAATTTGTAATAGCCAGATCTTGGAAATGACCCAAATGCCCATCAACTAAGGAATGGATAAGAAAGATGTGGTATTTTTATACAATGGAGTACTATTCAGCCATAAAGAGGGATAAACTGGAGACTTTTGTAGGTAAATGGATGCAACTCGAGAAAATACTCATAAGTGAAATAAACCAGAAGCACATGTGTAAGCATCGTATTGTCTCTCTAGTATGAGAAACTGAAAGAGTGAATAAGATCCAAAATGTACAATAGATATGGTGAATCAAAAAGAAACTGGTCAAAAGGAAAGAGAGACTGGAATAGGGAAAAGAAAGGGAAAGGGAAAAAAATTGTATATATATATATATAAGATGGTTAAGATAGATACACTACCATTTTTACTTAGTTCATTGAAGAGTAAGGTTTGTGCCAATAATGTTTGGACAATTGAATGCTAATGTCTGGTGTCCTGAATAACTAACTTAAAGATGGTAATACGTAATGTATTAACCATTGTTACCCTCCTATTATGTTGTTTTGAAAATTTGTTCTTCTTTTGATTTGTTTTGTTTTGTTCTTCTCTTTAAAAAAAAAAATAAAAAAATAAATGGTGCTGGGAAAAATGGCTCTGCACATGACAAAGATTAAAATTGGACCCATATCTTTCACCATGCACTAAACAAAATTCAAAATGGATCAAATATCTAAATATTAAAACAGAAACATTAAATCTGTCGAAAGACAGAGTAGGTAAAATGCTTGAAGACATTGGTGTAGGCAAAGACTTTATGAATAAAACCCCCATCACACAGGAACTATCACAAAGAATCAACAATGGGATCTCATCTTATTAAAAAGCTTTTGCACAGCAAGAGAAACCACCAACAGAGTGAAGAGACAACCCACAATGTGGGAAAAAATGTTTGCCAGCTGTTCTTCAGACAAAGGATTACTATCGAGAACATATAAAGAACTCAAAAAATCAGACTCCCAAATTTAAAGACCCACTCCAAAAATGGGCATCTGAGATGAATAAACACTTCTCAGATGAAGAAATACAAGCAGCAAATAAATATATGAAAAAATGTTCAACATCACTGGTCATTCGAGAGATGCAAATTAAAACAACACTGAGATTCCATCTCACCCCAGAAAGAATGGCTATGATCAAGAAATCAACTCATAACAAATGCTGGAGGGGCTGTGGGGAAAAAGGAACCCTCTTCACTGTTGGGAGTGTCGACTGGTGCAGCCACTTGGAAATCAGTGTGGAGATTCCTCCAAAAACTAGGATTGGAGGTCCCATTTGACCCAGCTATTCCCCTTCTGGGCATCTTCCCAGAAGAATTGAGAACATTGTACCACAGCGATATATGTGCACTCATGTATAAACTCATGTTTATAGCAGCACAATGTGTAATAGCCAGATCTTGGAAACAATCCAAATGCCCATCAATCAAGGAATGGATAAAAGAGATGTGGTCTTTTTTACAATAGAGTACTACTCAGTCATAAAGGAGGATAAGCTGGAGACTTTTATAGGTAAATGGATGCAACTCGAGACCATACTCATAAGTGAAATAAACCAGACACACATGTGCAAACATCATATTGTCTCCCTAGCGTGATAACCTGAAAGAGTAAATAAGATCCAAAATGTACAATAGATATTGTAAAATGGGAAGAAACTATTCAAAAGGAAAGAGAAACTGGGATGGGGAAAGGAGAAAGGAAGGAAGGGAAAAGCAAAGAAAAAAATATATATATACATATATATACATACAAGATAGTTAAGACAGTTATACTACTAATTCGTCTTAATTCACTGAAAAGACAGGTTTGTGCTAAAATTGTTCGGACGATTAAATGCCTGTATCTTGAACTCTGAGTAACTAACTTAAAGATAACAATACGCAATGTATTAACTATTGTTACCCTCCTATTGTCTTGTTTAGAAATTTTGTTTTATTTTTTTTTCTTTAAAATAAAAATAAGGACCAGTGAGATGGCTCAGCGGTGTAAGCGCCTGCCTGGCAAGCGTGAGGGCCCGAGTTCAACTCCCAGAACCCACATACGAAGAAAGGGCCGGTGATATCGCTCAGCGGCACGGGCGCCTGCTGAAGCGCGAGGTCCTGAGTTTGACCCCCGGTACACACACACACACACACACAATAATAATAATAAAATTAAAATAAAATAAAGAAATTCAAAACCAACCAAGGGTTTTTCCATCCCCACAGGGCAAAAGCGATTCAACTCAGGCCACTGAGGGAAGTCCTAGGCAGGTAGAGCTTGCCTGCCTGGTACTCTCTGGGGCAGACTCCATCCCCTCTGGCCCTTCCCTGGTGTGTACTCCTGGTCGCCATCCCAAGGCCCAAGGAGCCCTGGGGAGCTCTGTCAGCTGATGGCCCCACATCCTCTGGGAGGGTGGATGGCCTGGCCCTCAAGCGAGCGTGCTTCCCCTCTCCTTGGGACACTGGCTCCTGCCCAGGACAGATACATCTGCAGGGTTCAGGGCCCGCTCTGACCCTAACCCCTCAGCAACAGCCCAGGGCGCAGCCATAAGTCCATCTTTCTAAAATCACAGCTGTCCCACAGATAACCCGTAAACATGGTTTTGCCCATCACAGAGGTGTTCCCAGGCCACTACACAGCTAGTTCAAATCTACCCTCTACAAAGAAGCTGGTTTTATGAGCTTAGGTACCGAACCATTTTGTTTTATTCTCTACAGTGTTCTCTCCATGTTGGCTTCCCATTTACTTGATTGTATGTCTTCCCCGGTTACCTTACATTTGGGTTCATGGGAAGCTGATGTTTTTGACATTAGTAGTATCAGTGTTAGGATCAGAAGGCAGGATTGAAACCCACTGCACCTAATTACCAAGAACTCTGTCCACGAAAATACGACAAAAAAGCAGCTGGGCATGGTGGCACATGCCTGTAATCCTAGCACTCTGAGGGGCTGAGGCGGCAAGATCACAAACTGGAGCTCAACCAGGGCACCTTAACCACTTAGAAAGACTCAGTCTCAAAAATGTAAAAAGGGCTGGGGATGTAGTTCAGGGTGAAGGCCCTGGATTCAGTCCCCAATACCACACCCACACCCACACCCACACCCACCCACCCACACACACACACACACACAGACACAAGATAAAAATGCAAGGAAGCTTTTAGAACAAAGCCTGTTGGAATGTTCATGGGTGAGTCAGAACAACAGGGACAGAAAGAGAGATAAATTTAACCTTCTAAAAAAAAAAAAAAAAAGGAAAAATGAAATGCCAAGCCATTCTCTACACTTTTAGCTCCTCAAGATGAACAATAATTTAGCAATCTATTTTGACTCCTCCACCACCTGCTTGATTCTATTTTCATGACTGAGCAGACATGGCTATGCCCTTCACAGAAGCGGATCACTTTACGGTGCGAATATTGATTCAATCTAATCTACAACACGCTTGTCTCCGAGTACCTGGCTTTTGAGAAACGTCTCACGAGGAGTTAAAGTTCCAGAAGCCAGAAGCGGTTGTGGAGGCAGAGGAGAGCAGCCAGTGGTGGCTCAGAGTTCCCTTCTGGGGCTGAGGAGAATGTTCTGAAAGTAGACGCCCATGATGGTTGCACAACACTGTACTAAATTCATCTCGGGCAGCGTGACACTGTGTGCTGCAGCCTGCTCGTCTTTGCTTCTGAAGTGCGTGGTCCTCACAGTACCAGAAGTGCCCCTGCGGGCTCTGGTTTGCTCCCGCCAGTTCCCGAGGCCCCGCCGTCCACCGAGGCTTGGTCCTCCACCAGCGCCCACTGGGATGCACCCCTCACTTCTGGCCAGCACGGTGAGGGAGCTGAGTTCTATTTTCAGCAGCATCCTGTTCTAAATATACAGAACGCCCATGGTCTTTTGCGTCGTAGCCGCAGCCTGGCCCTTGCTGGGATCCAGGATGGAACATGGGGAAGGACGGGGCCTCACAGTGACTGGGCTCACAGGAGGTGGAGGGGCTCTGGAGGACAGCACAGGGTGGACACCCTGAGCTTGGGGAGCAGCTTCGATAGGGAACCACGCTTTCCACGACCCCGAGCGCTGCCAGGACCTCATTTCAGGGGATGTTGGTGTCAGGACACTGGTCTGCAGAGAGGGCCAGGCCTGGGAGGAGGAAAGCTGACCACTGTCCTGCTCAGACGGGCCTGGCACCACTGAGGGGCACTGCCCGCTGGATGCCAAGCTCTCGGAACAACGCTGACCTATCTCCTGAAGGCAGGGCCTGGCCTCTCCCAGGGTCCCCCCCACAGGGATGTACCCTTGGGCAAAGCACAGGGACCCCCTCAGGACCAAGGCACACAAGTCCTTGAGTTTCCTCAGAGGGGCTCTGAGCACCATGTGAGGGACAAAATTGCAGGCCAGCTCCCACCCTCATCCCAACTCCTCACAGGCGGCTACAACTGCTGGACAGACTAGGGGAATGGGGGCACTCCCAACAGGGGCATACAACCCCCCTCACTTCTGGAGGCTCAAAAAAAATGCACCTAGAAAAGCTTATTTGAAACCAAATAATTCGTGGTCAGTATTGGGTATTTTCAAAGCACAGTAAATTGGCCTATGATGTCACAACACACAGATGGCCACCGTGGCATTTCAGGTGTTTTCTGGATAACTTACCTACATGTGGTTTCCCCATGTGGTGGGAATACTACAGCATGTGTACTTTTTAACATTATATCCATATGAATTTGACAGTCTTTATTCTAAAATATAATTTCTTTCAGTTTTTGGTACTGTTCAAGTTTCGAGGGAAAGACAAACTCTACAATTGTGAGTAAGAAGTAAAATGTGCACCTATGCACGTGTGTGCATGGTTGCGTGTCTTTATGCATAATCTGGATTATTACTGAACAGGTTGTAATGATAACTGTTAGAAATAAAATAATATTAACAGTAGCAGATAAAAATGACCATCCTGTTTACTTTTCTTCTTTACAATTTAGAAAATGATGCCCAAGAACAAATTAGCTAAAAATACGAGGCACGCATCTGCCCCCACACACGAGGACAAAGCCGTGGAGCTCAAGAGCAGGGATGCAGCCTCTGTGCCCACGGGAGCCTGGGTGGCAGCAGGGTGACTCAGCCTCCTGTGGCCTTGGGGACAGCCAGCAGGGACACATGTGGGCTCAGACTGGGAGGCCCAAGGCTCATGGCCTGCCTCTGGGGCTGTCTGGGCTCCCTCCAGGGCCCAGTCAACAGGAACTAACATAAAAGAGAGGCTCCAAAATTCATGTCCACCTGAAACCTCCGAGTGAGACCTTATTTGGAAATAGGGTCTTTCAAGATGTAACCAAGGTACCATGGGTCATGGTGGACGGCAGGGGCCTCATGTCCTGCTTGTATCCTGAGAAGGACCTGGAGGTCTGGAGACACAGGCACGCAGGGAGCACAGCCACATGACAGCGGGGACAGCAACAAGAGCCACACCCTCCATGCTGGGGACACCGAGGAAAAGCAGGAAGGAAGGAAGGCTCCTCCCAGGACCCCGCCTAAGCCTGGACTCTGCCTCACGCATTGTGGGGAAGATCTGCCTCCGCTGCTGCGGCCCCTTGGTCTGTGTCATTTTGTCTCTTGTCACACAGCCCAGGGAGCGAGTGTGCCCCCACAGTGGAGCCCCGGGCAGTGCTTGGTGCCCACTTCCCACCCTTGCCATGCTGGATGTCCAGGGCAGGCATCAGAGAGCAGGTGCTGCTTTGCAAGCTCCTCCCACACCATCCTGCCGATGCTGCCCTGCCTGTGCCAATCCGATGCCACCCACACCACAGTGCCGAGCGTCTCCTTCCACGACGGCATAGCGGCTGCACGGAAGGAATGTATTTTATCTCCAGACAGACCCTATTAACCTAAGAGAGAATTCTGTATTCTTCACACTAATCAGTGTAGTTTTTCCTGTTCAGACAATAACCTATGTATCAGTTAAAGGCCTCACTAATATGGTCAACTAGAGCTTAATATGGATATTTATGTTTCTTCTTCTATAAACTCATTTTGTTTCTATTTTTAATCAAACAAAGTGCCAATCCTGCCACGAGACACAATGTAAACAACATGCCTCACATGGTGGCACACACCTGTAATCCCAGCACTTGGGAGGCTGAGGCAGGAGGATCGCTGTAAGTTCGAGGCCAGCCTGGGCTACATAGTGAGACCCTATCTCGAAAAACCAAAAAAAAAGAAAAAAGAAAACAATACAAACAACACACCAGTTGACTCAAAGTCCCATTGGGGAGAGGGTAATTAATCATTAGCTGCAAGAGATTGGAATACATGACTCACACAAACAGCTCAGGATTCATTCTGCCCAGGAAAGCCCAGCACCACTTGTGGTGGCCATGGTCGCTCCCCACCAGCAGCCCTGTGGGACTCCCTCTAAGACAGGACGGAGAGCAGCCAGTGTGGGGAAAGGCTGGCACCCAGAAGGTGCAGGAGCCGAGCCCAGGGTCCTGGGGCTGGAGCCGATCGTAGTCCCAGCCCCAGCCCACTGCAGGGCTCTGGCCTCACCGGTGTCGGGCTGGCCCTCCACACTCTGGGCTCCTGGCATTTCCGCCACACTGTGCGAGGAGCACATCGCTGTCACTCTCTCTGCTGGCCAAGGCTCAGAACAGAAGCCACGTGGAAGGTTCCACCGAATCAGGCAACTAACAGGCGCCTCAATGCGAATCCTCAACTACACGAAGTGCCTGGCACAGAAGGCCAAATCCGCTCTAGGAAAACAAACCATAAAGATGCTGCGTTGGAAACGTAATTGTAATACTTGCAAAAGAAAAAGCACGCTGCAACAAAAACAAAACCATCCAGATAACCCAAAGCTCTACAGAAGCAGCTCTGTGTTTAATGAATCTCCTTGCATGTTGACAAAACTAAAAATACTGTTATTAAATGAAATAAAATGCTTCTTCATGATAAACCCCATCCAAAGCTCTTGCCCTTAAACAGAAATGAAAACAGAAGAACCAACCTATGTGTCTACACACACCTACTTCTGAATGAACACATGAGCACATCATTACATTACATATTCTGGGTGTGCCTTCTCTTTGGGCCGCTATAACATGATACTAGATTCAGGGCGGCTTCTAAACACCAGGAACCCATTCTGCACAGCTCTGGAGTCTAGACGTCCAAGAGCAAGGCTCCATCCAGCAGGCTTGGGTCTGGTGAAGGCTGCTTCTCGTCCTCACTTGGTAGAAGGGGCAGGCAGCTCTCCGGTGCCTCCTATCTAAGGCTCTAACCCCATTCATGAGGCTCCACCCCATGCCGCATCACCTTCCCAAGACCCCGCCTCCTAGCACCATGATGCTGGGGACTAGGTTTCCACCTATGAATTCTAGGGAGACGCGAGCGTTCGGCCCATAGCAGAGTGTAAAAGAATATTACAGCTGGCCTGTGATCCGGCCACTCAGGAGACTGCGGAAGGAAGATTGCACAGTTTGAGATCGGCCTTGGTAACTTAGCAAGATCCTGTCTCAAAAAGAAAAAATTTTTAAAATGGGCTGGGGTGTAGCAGATTTCTTAGCACACTGCATGAGATCCTGGGCTTAATCCCCAGTACTGCAAAGCAGGGCATGATGGCGCACACCTGTAATCCCAGGACTCGGGAGGCTGAGTTAGGAGGATCACAGTGAGTTTGAGGCCAGCCTGGGCTACATAGTGAATTCAAGACCAGCCTAAACTATATAGCGAGACCCTGTCTCAGAAAACCAAAAAAGAGAGACTAGTACGTGGAACATGCTCATACTGTATGTTATTATGTAGAGTATTTGAAAGGATAGAACCAGCTCCCTAAAATTTGCAGCTGGAGTCCCTTAAGCCCTGGCCAGTATCTTGCACCCTGCCAACAGTGTGGCTAAGCCTCTGGTTTGCCTGAGACCCGGGCACCAACCCAGCACCCTGCCTGGCCCCTTCCCACTCCAACACAACCACAAGCCAGGAGAAACCACCAGCAGTGGGCAGGAGGGCGCCGAGTGGGAGATGGCGGATCCAGCATAGCCACTGGGGGTAGAAGCCTGAGGTCCCCGGAGGCTAAGGGTCACCAGCAGCTCTGGAGCCGGATGGCAGCTGCCCGCACACTGAGGCATGCACTCCGCTGCATCGGTCTCCAGTGAGCCTCTCACACGGCAGCTGCCACCGGTGCAAACCACGGGAGACACGGCCTTTCGACCCGTGTGGCTCACGGAGCCCACACAACCTGCGGGTGGGAAACCAGGCTTGCAACTGGAGAGTGGGGTGATGGGGAGGTCCCGATTGTGTGGAGAACTGTGAAAGGCTTCTGAGAATGAAGCCAGCTAACTGAGGGCGCCGCTGAAGGAGATGAAACCTTGAGTTGCTTTTACATCAGATCCCACTTTGTATGTGTGTATTTGAGACAGGATTTGAGGCAATCTTCCTGCCTCAGCCTCCTGAGTGCTGGGATTACAGGCATGTGCCACTATGTCTGGCACATGACCACTTTAAAAATTATTTTGTTAATGACTCTGGTAAGACCCAGATCTCCAGTATATTTTAAGTCCAAGGCCCCAGGACACAACAGCTCTTTCAGGGTTTCACTTGTACCCAATTTGTACTTTACAGCTAATTAAGCTGAAGAAGCCTGGGAATGAAGTTTGAAACAAAGGGAAAGAAATTAAAACCTCTCTCAGTATGAGGAGACCCGGCAACCTGCCGAGCCCGGTTGATGCGGCCCATGGCTCATGCCTGGAGCTGCTTCTCTCACCCGTGCAGGTGGGGCCACGAGCACAGGGCATGGTGGTAGGCTGGCGGGCAGCCTGGCAACAGGGGACACAGACGAGTGGTGGTGGGCATCTGCCCAGGGGAAACCTGGCCTGGCCCTTTTTCAGACCCATCCTGACCACCACTAAAAATCAGATATGACTTGGATGGGGAGCTGTACAGGTCAAAGGTCAGCACGGAAGGGAGGAGACTTCAGGGGCATAGGAAGATGAGGCTGAAGGAAGGTCTTCTCCAAGCAAATGTGATACTGAAGGGGAAAATTAAAATTTTAAATAAAAGCCTGCCCAGGATGCCCGCCAAGACCAAGCGGACATGTCCAGCAGGCCCAATAACAGAACACTTCTTCCTTTATGTAAACCCCTGTCTTTGCTGCCCTTGTGGAACTGATGGCCTTACAATGTGACTTAAAATGTAATGGGACATTCCTTCCTCTGTGTAACCCATGCTTTGTATAAGTGATAGCCTTATGATGTAACCTGAAATGTTTGAAGTCCTTCAGCAACCCATGATGTCACCCAATCCTCCAATCCTAATGTGCCAAATTTGCCTTTGTACCTCCCCGCTCACTTTCCCTTTAGAAGCCCTGAAGCCCTGACAGACGGGGCTCTGGCTCCTTGGGAGAGATCCTAGGCAGCCCACGGGAGTAATAAACTGCCTCCTTAACCTCCTTGGTGCCGTTTCTTCCCGTGTTTGGCCCGTTTTCCATAACAATACCAGTGCAGTCTATTACATTCAAACACATAGAGGCATTTATGACAATTTTTCTTTCTTTCTTTTTCTTGGAAGTACTAGGGATTGAACTCAGGGCCTCATGAATTCTAGGCAATTGCTCTGCCACTGGGCTACGCTGCCAATATTTGAAACCCAGTGCATTTAAATACTACTGTTAGGTGGGCATGGTGGCACACACCTGTAATCCCAGCACTCAGGAGGCTGAGGCAGAGGATCACAGAGAGTTCAAGCCTACATAGCAGGTTTGAGGCCAGCCTGGACTACATAGTGACATCCTGTCTATAAATAAATAAATAAATAAATAAATAAATAAATACATAAATAAATAAAATTTTACTGTCCACTGAAGCAGTCATACAGGAGGCAAAGAGTTAGAACACACAGGGCCACACCATGGGGTGGGCTCAGGGATGCCTGGATACCATTCACGCTTGAAAATGATGACTCTAAATCACATTTTAAATTTTAAAGTGGTTGCCAAGGGAAACCAGCAAAGTAGCTGTATAATTCAGCAAATCTAGCACTGCCTGAAGAACAGCAGGGGGTGGGAGCGGGGGGGGGGGGGGGGGCGCACATCTCCCTCTGGAACGTTTGTCAGAGGGGGAGGGGGAGGAGGGGAGCTGACAACTGGGTCGCACTGAGCACAGGAGCCTCAGTGCCCCTCGGAGCCTTCTCTGAACATCACATCCGAGTGACCCGAAGACTGGGGAGGGTGCGGAAGGGGCACGGCCCAGAGCCAGCTTCCCTGCCCACATCCGGGCTCTTCCACACCAGCTCTGTGACTTTGCGGGAGTTACTCACCCTCTCTGGGTCTGATAATATAGCCATTCTCATGAAATAACTCTTGTACACTCACAGTTAGTGGGAGTAATTATTAGCTCTTGGCATAATCAAAACAGGGAAGAAGGAAGAGTGGGATTTTCCTGCTGAAAAGGAAGATGGAGAAACAGCCAGGAGGGAGTCAGAGAAAATGGTGGGTCTCTTTTGCTGGAAAAACTGGGAGGCAAGAGATGTAGCATTCAGCATCTATTTAGCCCACCTCCCTCCCCCATCACTAATGAGATGCCCAAAGAGTAGAAAACTCTGAAATTAGAGAAAGGAAGGACCAGGGGCTGGGTGGGAAGCAGCACCAGCACCAGCAGGGAGATGAGAGAGAAGCAGAGGAGTGGAAGTGAGGGGTCCAGCACCCACCGCTTACTCCCAGCCTGGCTGGCAGCCCTTTCTCTCTCAGTCCTGCCCGGGAGAAGCAGAGCATGCCAGGAGAAGAGCTGACCCAGCGCCTGCCTGCAGACAGCACAGAGGAACCTGGGAGGGGCCGCATGTGTGGTGTCACTGTGAGAGCGGAAGACACCTCCCCTGGTCCTCGGCAGGCAGCAGGGTCCCCAGGCAGGTCTGGAATCCAACCTGCCCTCACAGCACAGGACAGGAGATGCCCGGGGGGAGAATCCAAAGTGAGGGCCCATGTAGAGCTGCCTGAGCAGGGCTAGGTGCAGAGTGCTCAGGACAGACCCTCAGCAAGGCACAAGCGTCCCCAGAGGCCATGAGTGGAGGGCGTGGCCCTGGTGGGAGGCGCTGTTGGGAAGTGGAGACCTTCAGAGCAGGGGCTTGGTGGGAGGTCCTCTGGTCACAGGTGGCCCTTGAGGGGAGAGTGGAATCTAGCCCCTTCTGCCTTTTCTTTCACTTCTGGTGGGTTGGGTGACAGCTCCGCTATGACACACGCTCCTGCCGTGATGTACTGGCTCCTCACAGACCCAGAGCAATGGGGCCCACAGACCACGGAACTGAAACTGCCACAGCTGTGAGCCAGAAGAAACCTTTTCTCTTCACAAGTCCATTCTCTCAGTATTTGCCACGGTAACAGAAAGCTGACTGATGCGCCAGCCAGCAGTTCAGACCCGGAGGAGGCAGGTATGGTCTTCAGGTGACAACCCGCAGTGTGGGCAGCAACTGGGGGAAAAAATGTGCTTCTATCCTTATCCCATACCATACTCCAGCTGGAAGGTAGGACAATAGAGCTTTAGGGGTGAACATCTTCCCTATCCGGGAGCAGGAAAAGACTTGCTAAACAGAGCCCAGGTCCACCCGTAAAACACTGGCAATGTATGTTAAGGTGAAAGTCCACTGTTGATCCAAAAACACTATTAAAGGAGCAAAAAGGTAACGTCCATACAGGCCGATATCCACAATACCCATCTGAGAAAGGATTCACAGCCAGAATTTTTATTTTTATTTTTATTTTTGTGGGTACTGGGGGTCGACCTCAGGACCTCATGCGCCAGCAGGCGCCCGTGCCGCTGAGCGATATCACCGGCCCTTTTTTCATATGTGGGTTCCAGGAGTCGAACTCAGGACCTTGCACTTGTCAGGCAGACACTTATGCTGCTGAGCTATCTCACCAGCCCCAGAATTTTTTTTTTTTTTTTTTTTTTTTTTGGTACTGGGAATGGAACTCAGGACCTTGCGCTCGCCAGGCAGGCACTATGCCACTGAGCTATATCTCCAGCCCACCAGAATGTATTTTAAACACTCCTACTTATCACTAAAAAAAATCAATATAAATGGAAAAAAATGAACAAGAAACGCGCATTTTACAAAAAAGGAAATCCAAATAAATATATGAAAAGTTGTTCAGTCTCACTAGCGATCAGAGAAATGCAAATTCAACGTACGTGCTTTCCAGAATGGCTAAAATGCAAAGGAAAGAAAACACCAAGTGTTGGTGATGGTATGAACAACCAGGACGCTCCTGTCTGGTGGGCAGAAGCACAGACTAGAACACGTTTTGGGAGTACACACTAAAACTAAACCTATGCATACATACCCATCATGTATGCCCATCATTACATCAGTGTGCCCATCATTACTTTTTGTGTTGCTCCACATCTTAGGTACTTTCTCGTCACTGAGACACAATACCCTACACCCATAACTCTAAGGAGGAAAGGTTTATTTTAGCTCACAGTTTGTAGACATTTTAGCTGATAGCTTGCTCCATGGCATGGTGATGTGGCAGGGGAGAAATAGCTCATGGCATGGGAGTGATCGAAGGAGGGAGGGAGACAGACACTCCCAGGCCACGCCCCCAGTGACCCACCTTCTCCAACAAGGCTTTGCCTCCCAGCATTGCAGTTAGCCATAAACTCATCAGTGGACCAATCCACCGATGAGCACCACACCCCCATGATCCAATCCCCTCCCAAAAGCCCCACCTATAAGTGCATGAGGCTTTGGGGGGACATCGAGATAGAAACCATAACACTCCACCATTGAGCTGCATCCTCAGCCTCGTACCCATGTGGAATACTCGACATTTTCATGCTTAGGTGTATTCTAACAGAAACACAAGAGACGCGTTCACAGCAGAACAAATCATAATCATAAAACTGGACACCACTCAAATTCACATGCCCAGTTGGATGGACAAATAAGCCATGGTATAGTCACACAAGGGACTTTACGTGCTGTGAGAACAGCAGTCTGGGACTCCCCTTGTAAAAGGAGCAAGAGAAGCAGCCACAAAAGAGCACACCCTGAACTGTGCACAGTACAGACTTGCAAGACTGACCCCTCTGTTAGAGAGCAGGACAGTCGCTGCTCTGGGGGACAGAATGGTGTAGGGAGTGAGGGGGCTCCAGGAAGCTGGTGGAGTCCCCATTCTTCCTCTGGGTGCTGGTTACGCTGTATACTACATTTGTGGAAGTTCACTGAGGTATGCGATTACAATGTATGTACTTTTCCATACGCGTCACACTTCAACAAAAAGTTGAGAGAGGAAAGAAAAAGAAGCAAAAAACTTCACCTAAAGGAAAACAACCCAAGGAACAGAAGCAAGTCCACTCTAATTGGTTCAACAGTAGAACAAATTAATAAAAATACTGTGTTGATAAAATGCAAGTGCAAAGAAGAGATTTTTAAATGAGACTTTAAATTTTTTAATTGAACTGAAATTGAAAAAAGGAAAATTGCAAGACTAAGGAAAAATTTGGAGATGAAAACATCATAACTGAACAGCCAAATTAGAAACAGCTGAAAACAATTTACTATAATCAAAACTCCCAACGATGGGAAAGATAAAATCACACAAATTCAGAAGAGAAAGACAAAAATGAATAAAGCAACCAGAGAGAAGTGAATGGATGTGGAAGACAGATAGAGACGGTCCAACATAAGGATAGTCAGTGTGGCAGGCAGGATAATGGACTCCTTGAAGATGTCACATCCCAATCCCCAGAATTTGTGATTATATGAGGTTCCCATGGCAGAGGGGAGGGCAAAGGGGATTCAAGGTTGCTGATGGAATTAAGTTACTCATCAGGTGGCCTTAAGATAGGGAGATCCTGTCCTGGATTGTCTAGGTGGGCACAATATAGTCACAGGGTCCTTGAAAGTGGAAGGAGGAGGCAGGAGAGACCAAGTTAAAGCCATGGGACCTGACATCTCTGGCTCTGAAAATGGAAATGGGTGAAAACCAAGGAATGCAGGGCATGGAGGTAGGGTTTAGAAGCTAGAATAGGCCAAGAAGCAGACAGTCTCCTAGAGCCCCAGCAAGGAGCGCAGCCCTCCCCACACTTGCCTCCACCCTGGTAGGACTGTGCCAGACTGTTGATCCCAGAACTGTGAGAGAGGAACTTGTGTTGTTTTGAAGTCACTATGATCGTGGTAATTTGTCATGACAGCAAATAGAAAACTAATACAACTGGTATTCCTGAAGTAAAGACCACAAATGTAACAGAGGGTATTTTAAGGGCATAAAACAAATTCCTATGAAATTAGAAAAATGTATGTAGGAATTCAGAGTACAGAGTGTACCAGAAGTTTAACATAAAGCATTTGACTCTGAGGCAGGTCTTGTTAAGCTAACTAAATATGAGGCCAAAAAAAATCTTCAGAAATTCATGAAGAAAAGACAAATCACCCAGTATAGGAAAAGAAATCAGCTGGCCTGATGCTTCGCCATGGCAACATTTAAAGCCAGAGTCGAAGAACAATGCTCACCAGGTGCGGAGGGAAGAAAACGCACCCTATAGCATTGTTCGGAGATAAAGACAATGGGCAGATGTTCTCTGACTTGAGGAACAGGAAAGCTCTGAGTCCTTCTGCAGAAATAGCTGGTGACGAAAACTGGCTAATTAAGAGGGGCAGCAAAATAAAGAACTGGGGAGCAGCCATGGTAAGAGGATCTCAGCAGGCACTGATTCCACTGAAATGTTGAGTTAATACTAAGCAATCGTGGGCATTACAGCTGCAATACAGAAGCGAGCGTTAGAAACCCTGGCAGTGTAAATGATTGCAGCGTGGGCTATAGAACCAGGCGCTGGGTGCAGGGGAGGGCGCACGTGAAGCTGCAGATTTGCCTTGCAACGCCAGAGCACCCAGACATTCTCACAGCGAAACCCGCCGTTCTATTAGAAAAATAATGGTTCCGGCTCCTTTCTGCTTTTCCTACTCTTTTTTTGTAGCCCTTGACAAAAGAGTTGGTAAATCAAAAGCCCACAGGGCATATCCACAACCAGTTCTTCTCTGCTATGTCTCAGGTCACGCTGCCTGTAGAACACCTTGTACAAAGTGTCTTTTTAACCTAAATCCTCCCTCTGGGTGGAGGAAAGACATCAGGAGAAGGCAGGAACTCACTGATTTTAGGAGTCCTCAGTTTGGCCTATGACACAAAGAAAGCACTGCAGCAGAAGTGCACTGAGCCCTGTTCCCCCCAACAGAAGGACATCGGCTCCACTGTCCCCATCTCTCCTCACTTTAGCCCACATCACTGGCCTCTTACAGGACTTAAGCATCTGACAGTCTGTTCCCCAAAGCACACCGCACTCTTCCTGAGCTAGTATTTGCCCAGCGCTTTACCCCTTGACCTCTGCCGTAACTCCACCTTCTCTGAGTGCCAGGCCCTGAGGACACAGCTGTGGACACAGCCCCTGCCCTCAGGGCAGCACTGTCCAGCAGAACTTCGCCATGAAGGGAAAGTCTAAAGCTGTGTTGTCTGGGACAGCAGCCACTGGGCACTTGACATGAATTAAACAGCTACGCGAGTCTGAAGGCAGCACTGGAGCAGTGTCACAGCCTCCCCGGCCTGCATGAGTGCTGGACCAGCGGCATGGGCAGAGTTGGAGGTGCAGGATCTTGGGCCCACCCAGCCTCACGGAAGCAGAATTTGCATTTCCCCAGGACTCTAGGTGGCTCTGCAGTGGCAGCCTGAGGACCAGCTGTTCCCCTCCCACGTCCCCCACCTGGAGGACGCTGTGACCAGACCTCTGTCCTAGGACACCCCTGCTCCAGCATCCCTGCCCAGCAGCCCCTCTGCAGACCAGCTTTTCTCTTTCCATCACCTCTTTGGCCCCACACAGTCCGCCTGTAGTCCTACTGCAGTGACCTTTGGCTTTGCAGGGTGCCCTGCACCTTCCACTGAGCAGAAACAAATCCTCTCCCTGGCTACCGTTCTCACGGCGAGTTCACCTACTTGCCTAGTGCTCGTCCAGCATAACCCCTCAACGGGCCTAGCCACGCCCAGACTGCTTCTCCACTACTGCAACTGGGAGGGCAAAGAGGCAGCAGGACTCAGACAGGGTCTGTGCTGGGGAGGTGGATAGAGACCCTTTTATGTCCCTAAAAGGTGGACACACCATCCTGGCACAGTCACAGCTTCTGTTTGCCCCAGAGGATGAGAACCCCCTGCCTCGTCTTTCTTCAGGAGTGTCAGCTCTCAAACTCAAGCTTAGGGGACACCCTGCCCAATGCCCTTGAGCCTGGAGCACTTTGTCCTCACCTGCCTGGGACCCAGTTCCCTGCCCTTTGCCTGGAGTCCTTTCCCACCCTGGCCAGACTCTTCAGGGCCACGTGGGCTCCTCCCCTGGAGGCCTGTCCATTCGGGCAGGCGCTCTCGGTGGGGCAGCAGGGCACCCAGCCTGGGCACTAGTCTTCCCGCCTCCGCCACCTCTCACGCACTGCCCACACAGCTGCCCCTCTACCGCGCCCCTCTCCTCCCCGAGACGCTCATCCACAGCGTCCCCTGCCCAGATCCACGCTGCTGCAACCCCCGCCAGCAGTCACCCCCGAGGGGGGGAGACCCAGCCCCCGCCCGGCCGCTGCTCCAGCAGCGCGCAGGCCCCGGCGACGGGATGGAGGATGCGCTGCCCGCCTGCCAGATCCACACGGCAGACACCGCCCGCGCCCTGGCCCCCGCGCCAAGTCCTCTCCAAGTCCGCGCTCCCGCCCGCGCCCTCACCCCTCCCCGGACCCCGCGCCCCCGACCCGACCCAGTCCCGACCCCTCTGGCCCCAGCGCCGGCCCCGGCCCCCTTTCACCTGCCGGGTGGCCATACGGGGACTCGGCCGCTCCGTCTTGCAGGCTTGCCAGGATCTCTCCCTTGCCCACGTCGCTGTCGCCCACCAGCAGGAACTTGAGCAAGAAGTCATAGGCCCTCACGGGGCTGCCCAGGGCACTCATCGTGCCGGCCAGGCGCTCCAGCCCATGCCGGCCCCGCGGGCTGAGCGCACAAGGGCTGCGGGCCCAGAGCGCTGCCGGACCCCAGTCCACCACCCAGGCCACGGCGCCTGTCAGCCGCAGCCCGCTCCGCCCACCCGCCTCGCCATTGGTGGGCCGTAGTTGCTGGGGTGAGTACGCACTCTCATTGGCTGATATACCCATCAATCTTGCTCTCATCACCGCCCCCGAGCCTACGCCTTCCCGTCCCTCCTGAGAGCACTGCAGCCAATGGAGACCCGCGGACGGAGAAGAGGCGAGGCCATAAGACCAGGGGGTGGGGTCTCTTTTTCCTCAGCCAATAGCGAGAGGGGCGGGGAGATCAGGGCGGGGCCAGGTGTTTACATTCCCGCGTGCGTCTGCCCTCGCCACGCACTCTCTCCAGGTCGCTAAGCCGAGGTGGCGTAGCGTGGGACCTCCGCACTCATTCCCAGGAGGCTTCGCTGCTGGGCCGTAGCGCCCGGAGATGCCTGATCAGTCCGCAGACGCGCGACCTGAAAGCCACGGGCAGGTCGCCGGGCTTAGTGGCGCTGTGGACCTGAGCATGAACCTGCCTCTGAGCGCGTGCGCTTGTGTGCGTCTGCGCCTTGCGTGTCCGCGCGTGCGTGCCTGGGTGCCTGCAGGTGTCTGCCCTCGCGTGTCTATGCCCATGATGGAGGAGCCGGCAGCGTGGGACCCAAGAATATCGGCCCTCTCTTCCCCTATGGAGGAGTGGTCTGCGCTGGGGGTCACCTGCCGTGCAGTCCCGGCCAGCGCAGATGCACTCTGGGCTCCTTCTTAAACCCTGAAGTCAAGGTTTTATCTCTGCCGTTTGCACTCATTTGGACCTAAGAAAGTGTTTCCTTTGGAATGCTACTTCGGTTTACAACACCCGTTTATTGATTGATCTTTTGACATAAGTGCTGGCAAGGCCACTGTAAACAACAACAACAAGAACAACAACAAACGGATCAGGAAATCGAGTGTTGGGAGGCAGAGGCAGGAGAATCTTAAATTCGAGTCCTGCCTAGGTAACTCAGCGATTTAGCGAGATCCTGTCTCAAAATGAAAAATGTAAAGGCTGGGAATGTAGCTCGGTGCAAAGACCCTGGGTTCAGTCTCCAGTACCTGGGCTAGGGTAGCGGGATAACGAAAATTGGAAGTAGATAGAGGTGAAATTTTGGCCCTACCCCAATCCCTCCTGAACTGAAACTGCTCAGGGATATTTCTCTTACCATCTCTAACCCTTGGTCCCAATGTCCCAATCCTTTGGGACGCTTTACATGAACTTAAGGCAGGATACTACCTTCTGCTTGGGCCCTGCTCTGTGTGTCTGGCATCAGGTAGAGTAGGGATCGGGAAGCCTTCAGCACACCTTCAGGAGTTCAGCCCCAGCCAGGCGGTCCTTAGCTGTGGGGTGGAGAGGAATGGCCAGATCACTTTCTGGAGGCAAGGGTGGGGGACACCTGACTGCTTTTCTCCCCTCCCCACCTCCAAGTTGGTCTTGGCACAGCTAGAATATGCCAACTGCCACCTCGAGGGCAAGGTAGAAATATAGTTGTTCCAGGGATTGGTTCAAGGCCACCCTCCCCCTCTCAGATACCAAAATCCATGGATGATCAAGCCCCTTGTATTTAATAGCACAGTATTTGCATAGAGCCTATGCACACCCTCCCAGGTACTTTAAATCATCTCTAATTACCTATAATACTGAATACAATGTAGCTACTATGTAAAGAGTTATTATACTCTATTGTTTAGGGACTAAGGGCAAGAGAAAAGTCTACATATTCAGAAGAGGCACTTTTTTTTTTCTAAATATTTTTGATCTATGGTTAGTTGAATCCACAGATATAGAAGACCGACTGAAAGATTAGAAAAGTACAGTATCTAGTATGGATAAAGGTCCACCAAACAGTTCTCACCAAATACATGTTTATTTCACAATTCAATGGATAAAGAGCTCCCACTCCAGGACCCCAGCTACCTAAGATGTTTTCCTCCTCCTCTTTTTTTTTTTTTTTTTTTGTGGGTACCGGGGGTCGAACTCAGGGCCTTGCACTTGCTAGGCAGGCGCTTATGCCGCTGAGCTATCTTACTGGCCCTTCCTCCTCCTTGATTTCAATAAATGTGTGAAGTCCAGGCAGCAAGAGAGGAATGGACTCCACCAGCCCACCTTCTGCCAAACCCAAGGCCAGGCTCCTGCCTCGTCCACCTCTAGTCTCTGGAAAATTCCACTCTGACCAGGATGAGATACCTCCCTAAATGTCAGCCTATCTGGGGCTGCTCTGGGAGCATTGTAAGGAAGAACAAAGGTATGACAGATGCCTTGGTTGATGCTTCTCTGTAGACGAAGTATCAGAAGGTGTAGGTGACACAGACACTTTGGAGGAGAGGGAGGATGGAGGGTCACCTGGCTCTTTGCTGGTCCTTGACTGTCACTCATGTTTCTTGACACCCACACTCCTCAGGGCTTCAGAAATCCTAAAAATTTATCAAAAGAAAACTGCAGTTTGTTTTTGTTAGGTTGAGGGGCTGGGGACATAGCTCAGTGGCACAGCACCTGCCTGGCAAGCGCAAGGTCCTGAGTTCAATACCTGGTACCAAAAAAAAAAGTTTTTGTTAGGTTGGGACCAGGCCTCTGACTGTTTTTAAGAAAAATGGTCTTTTAGAGGCCAGGATCTTTTTTTTCCCAAAGAAAAACTAGGGAAAGTTCTCTTCTTCACACATTTGAAGTCCCTTTCTCGTAGACAGGACCATCCCTTTGCTGGTTCTACCATGCACCCAGAAGAAGGGACATGATGGTATGCCATTCCCAATTTTATTAACTACTTCAAGCTCTTGCTGTATTTTATTTTTTATATTTGTCTTGCTATATTTTAAAATGATGAGCATGTGTGTCTGGATGCCAAACTACTGTAATTCTGTTCAGCTTTGTTTGCAATAGTGAAAAACTCAGGGGCCAGGGATATAGCTCAGTGGCACAGTGCCTGCCTGGCAAGCGCAAGGTCCTGAGTTCGATTCCCAGTACAAAAAAAAAAAAAAAAGAAAGAAAAACTCAGACAAAGTTTCAATGTGTATTAAATGAATAGAGTTCCCAAAAGGAGATGTTGAAATCCTAACCCATGGTACCTGTGAATGTGACCTTATTGGAAACAGGATCTCTGCAGGTGTAACCAAGCCAAGGGTGGGCTCTGATCCAATATGACCATGAGAGGGTCTCAGAAACCCATGGGGCCCAGGGATCACAGTTCAAAATGCCTGTCTGAGCCACCCTTGTGTTTCTGCCTGTGCCCTGGCTGTGGCCATGGTAGGTGTGACCTACCAAGACTCCAGCAAGGGGGCAAAAGGGGCTGGGGGCTGAGCAAAAAGAGAGTCCAGGGGCTGGTGAGATGGCTCAGTGGCATAAGTGCCTGCTTGGCAAGCGCGAGGGCCTGAGTTCCACTCCTGGAACCCACATACGAAGAAAGGGCCAGTGATATCGCTCAGCGCCACGGGCGCCTGCTGGTGCACAAGGTCCTGAGGTCGACCCCCGGTACCCACAAAAAAAAAAAAAAGAGAGAGAGAGAGTCCAGGCATCCAAGCCCTTGTCATGTCCAGTCATTGGGCCCACCACCAGCCTCTCACCACGTGACACACAGTATGCTTCCCCTCCCTGTAGACACCTACAGGTGGATTTTCTGTCTTTGCCTTGGAAATGTACATATCAGCTAGGGTTAGTGTTCTCCCAGAGTGGGGGAGTATTTTTCTCTGAAATTTTGTTTTAAATGTTAACATTTTTTTCATTTTTTTTTTTTTTTGTGGGTACCGGGGGGTCAACCTCAGGACCTCGTGCACCAGCAGGCACCCGTGCCACTGAGCGATATCACCGGCCCCTTTTTCGTATGTGGGTTCCGGGAGTCGAACTCGGGCCCTCACGCTTGCCGGGCAGGCGCTTAAGCCGCTGAGCCATCTCACCAGCCCCATTTTTTTCATTTTTGAAATTAGTCGGGACTGTTATAAAGAGCAGAGACGTAACCTACTAGCTTCAGCAAGTGGTCAGTGTTTCAGAAGGGGGCTGGAGTCTGGGAGTCAGGAAAGGGTCCACTGGTGGGCAGAGGGAAGGACCAGATGTGGCTAGGCTCAGGGGCGCCAGAGCTCCATCCCATCCTCCTGTTGCTTCTGTCTGTTTCACTATTACTTGTCTTAGTTACTTTTCTCATTGCTGAGACAAAATACCCAACACCCAGTGTTAAGGAGGAAAGGTTTATTTAGCTCACAGTTTGTGGAGGTTTCAGTCCATAATCAGCTGGCTGTAAGGCAGGGTGGCGTGGCAGAGGGGCAACAGTTCATGGTGGCGGAAGATACAAAAGTAGCAAAAGCAAAAAAGGAGGAGCACGAGAGAAGACTCTTTCTGTCCCTTATATTGTATGCATGCTCCCCACCCTGGGGTGGGTGTAGCACTCACACCCATAATCCCAGCACTAGACAATGAATCAATCACAAACTCTAGATTCAGCCACCTCCAAAAAGCACACCCCCGTGACTGCACGAGACTTTGGGAGGACATCCAGACACAAACCATAACATTACTGCAAACACTGGCTCTCTCCTCAGGGGAGAAAGCACAGCTCCTGATTTTGCCCCTTGAGGAGAGAATGGCAGGCTCACTCCATGTCCCAGCCCAAAATTCCCAGAAAGGACTCACTGCTCTGGGGGGAATCCATGCTGACCTCTGGGCCAGTCAGCTGTCCTGGGGTGGGGGGAAGTGGACCTCTCCAACTAGCAATTGAGGTAGAGGGCCTCATCCCTCTGGGAACCCCTGTATGCTTTAAGTACATGTGCACAAAGTCCCTCCTTGAGGATGTACTTAGTGCTGGGCGGGCCAGGCCCAGGTGGAGGAGGTCCTAGACTGGACAAGACTGAGTAGACCCGGCAGGGGCCATTGGCAAGTGTTCCTCTCTGCTCTCCCCTGGGGTTCTGGGGCCTGCACCATCTCTGGCTTGTTTCCTCATGTGACCCCCCCACCCCACCCCATTGCAGTCCATCCTGCCACGACCTCCACTCTCACATCTGAGCTCCTCGGCCTGTCCGGCTTCCCCTCCTGCTCTGCCTTGTCTGCCTGTCTCCGACGCCTTGTCCAGGGCACCAGATCCCATGTTTCCTGAGCACTGTGTGCTTTTGCAGCCCTCTGCTTCACATGCCCTTGGCCTTTCCCACCAGCTCAGAGCCTGTGGGGCCCTCAGAAGCCCATGGGTGTCACCTCCCCTGGGATGCCCTCCTGACCCACAGTGGGCCACCCAGTGCGTCATCTCCAGGCACAGGGCTGGCTACTCACATACCTTGCTGGGTGTTTCCCGGTGCCTGTCCAAGGGCGCCTGGTTCTCCTGGGGGTGAACATTATCTCTGTGTAACCCAAAATGTTTGAGGTTAACTTGCAGGAAATAGAAGCACATCATCTTGTTTTCTGCCAGGCTCAGCTTTCCCTGTCCTGTGGATCTTAGCAAGCTATATCTGACTTCTCAGTCCTGTCCTCATTCCTGCACCATGCACTGCACAAATTTGAGTTTTTTCAAAGGTTTTTCCAGCCAGTTCTTTCCTTTACTGGGCTTCTCCTTAGCTGAATGAAGCCCAAGTAGTGTTCACCTCCATTTATGTGAGAATGACATTTCTGAAACAGCTGGGCCAGCCCTCAGTCTCATGGGGTTAGCAAATGGACCAGGGGATTGAGAGCTAAAAAGTGGACCATATTTCAAGGGTGTGGGGTTAAGGAAACACACCAGGACACAGGAGGATGGGAAGTCAGCTCACCCTCAAAGACTATGCGGTCAGCACAGATCCCAAGAACCCTGAGCCCTCCAAACCCAAGATCACTAACATCCAGGCCAGGGAGGCAGGGGAGTGATCTGCCCTACTCCAAAACCCCATCAGGAACCTTCCCCAATGTTAAGGGGCAGATGCCAGGTGGCATGGGAAAGAGCATGCACAGTATTGTTACTAAAGAAACCTACAGTAGTTTATTAGAACAGTAAAAAAAAAAAATCCATCTTGAGATGGAGACTTAAGATGCTAATGACCCGTGCCTGCCTGGAGAGTCATGATATGGAAGAAGGCAGGCACAGCTAAAACTCCATCTCTACATGTGATGGCCTCAGGAGACCCGGTCCCAGACTACCCTGTAGCTGCCATAAAAGTTGCACACCTTTGTGTTTTGTTTGGGTCAGCCTGGGGTTTCTGCTACCCATGACTTTCTCCCATACACTCAAGCATAAGAATAAAAGCCTTGATAATGAGTGGGCTGCCAGTGAAGGTGCCCAGCCCCTGTGCTCCTCTTCTTCCCTGGAGCCATGCAGGGTCACTGGCTCCCTTGGCTTCTTGAGGAAGACCAGGCCAAACTCTGCGCTGGGCACCAGTCACTATGAGAAACACTGGCATGGCAGAAATGCCAGGCACGTGCTCTTCACAACAAGAAAGATGTTGCTTATTGAAAGACGCATTTATATCCTATGCTAGACCCAACCCTGCTTCTCTGATTGAGTTGAAAAAATAACCGTCCTTGCCCCCGAAACTGGAACACATTTCCACTCAGAGCAGATAATTTGGTCCAGAGCAACTTCTCTTTGTGAAGCTCACCTTCACCTTGGGCTTTGGAGAGGATGCCACCAAACATTTGTATTCCCTGAGGTTTCCACCAGACATAAGTTGGGACTTTTGTGTGTGTGGAAAATATATTTTAAGTATGTCAGAGTTGAAGAGATTGCTTGCGAAACCAACTGGACACTAAACTTTAGAAGTACTGGGGAGGGCATCTCTAGTTTTACAAGGGAATTCCCATTTACTGTATTCCAGACTATGGGACAATTAAAAAAAAAAGTTAAAAGCAGGTTTTTGTGTGGTACTGGGGATCCATCTTAATTTTCCTGTCACTGCGACGTAATATCCAACACCCACAGCTTACAGGAGGAAAGGTTTCATTTTGCTTACTGTTTTGAGGGGTTTGGTCCATGGTTGACTGGCTCCAAGGCAGAGATATCATGGCAGGCAGATGCGGCTGAGTGGAGACGATCTGTTCAAGATGGTGGAGAAGCAGAGCAGGGGATTAGTGTCAGAGAGAGAGGGGTGAGGGACCAGATATATCCCCCAAGATCACACCTCCATGACCCACCCAGACACACCCAGAAATCTGTGTCGCCAGTCCCCGGTGCAGTTCCCAAGAGAGAAAAAGTGACACAATCAAGTTTAACCACCACAGGGTCAAACCCAGAGCCTCATGCTCGCTAGGTAAGTACTCTGCTACCGTGTGACACCCTTAGCCAAAAAGGAACTTTTAAAGACCCTAATTTTCATGAAAACACCCATGTTCTGTTCAATATCATCCCATTTTCCTTCTTTGTTAGGTGTTCCCACAGCATCAAAACACTGCATTTGGGAACCGTGATGTACGTCAGCTATTTCCATTCTAGCTGCCACTGCATCTGCTCATCAGTCCTGCTGGAGGATGAGCCAGTGCATGAAGGTCAAACCCAAGGGGACAAGGGCGCTGGGCCACTTCTTGTCTCAGGGCTCATGCCCACCTGCTTGGCGTTCACTGTCGGATGCCTACCTGTGTTTTCAAGACAAGAGACACCAGTGGACACTTGGGCCTCAGTCCCTCTGGGGACCTCAAGGACAAGGACAGGACATATTGGATTTCCCTCACTGGAGGACCAGAAATGCCCATCAGGCCAGGAAGGCTGCCCACCTCACCCTTGGCCTGTCCTGCCTCCCCAGGTGCTGACCCTCAATGCTGACCCTCCATGCTGGGGAGACAGCAACATCTGCTCTTTCTTTCTTTCTTTCTTTCTTTCTTTCTTTCTTTCTTTCTTTCTTTCTTTCTTTCTTTCTTTCTTTCTTTCTTTTTCTTTCTCTCTCTTTTCTTTCTTTCTTTCTTTCTTTCTTTCTTTCTTTCTTTCTTTCTTTCTTTCTTTCTTTCTTTCTTTCTTTCTCTCTTTCTTTCTTTCGTCTGTGTAACCAGTGATTGCCTCTTCATGTGGGAGTTTTGCAACATTTCGTTGAGAGAGAAGGGAAATTTTTGTCATGTCATTTTTTTCTAAAATGACCAGACTCCATCAGGATGTGGAGGGCCAGACCCTTAGACCCGACCCATGAGATCAGGGCACGCGCTTCACGGACGCAGGCATCCAGAAGGCACACGGTTCCCTCAAGAGCCGGGAAGTGTGTTTGCAACCACGTGTTGGGCCAGCAAGCGCTCCCAAGGGAGAAGCAGAGCCAGAGCCACAGCCTTGAAAGCTCTGCCCCATGGTGAGTGGAAGAACTTCCCACAGCCTGCTCTCTGCATTTCAGATCTTGTCTCTGACACACTTCCAGGGCTGAGCCCCCAGGGGCGACCCAGGGGTGACCGTCCCAGGGGTGACCCAGCCGTAGTGGCTGTCCCTGAAGCCAGCACAGGGCAGGTGGCAACTCCTGGTTCCCAGAAGTGAATGAGAACCCAGAAGCATCTCCTCAAAATCCAGGTCTCCCCTGAGGGCCAGATGCTCACCGCCCAGGTTTTCCCTCAGCCAACTGTGGTGACAAATGAGTTCTGTAGACTTCACTGTGACATAGAAACATAAGAAGCCTTGCAGGGGCCACTCCCCATGCAGAAGGGGCCTGTCAGACAGCTCGGCTGCCATCCCTAAATAGCACAGGCTGGGACTTCTAAGCGACAGGCAGTTATTTCTCACACACTCCTGGAGGCTGGAAGTCCAAGATGAAAGCGAGTTTGGTTTCTGGCGACGACCCTCCTCCTGGCTTGCAGATAGCACCTTCCCCTTCTCTCCTCATGAGGACTCTCTCTCTTCCTCTTCTTATGAGGCCACTAACCCACCATCATGATCCAATCTAACCCTAATTTCCTCCCAAAGGCTCCATCTCCAAGTACTGTCACTATGGAGTTAGAGCCTCAACATATTAATTTTTGGTGGACACAAAATTCAGTCCATAACAGGGCTGATGGTGGTAACAGGCCATAATCCCCACCAAGAGCATTAAGTTATGGGGTACAGAGCTCAGCCCACCTGAAAATCTGAGGCTGGGGGTGTGAGCAGCTGTCCCCTCAGCCAGCCTTTTCCGGGTGCACTTGGGTAGTCTTTGGGACCAGACAGTGGGGGTCTGAACCCCAGTCCTGCTGACATCAGGGAGATGCTTCCTAGTTTAGGGGGCTGTCCTGTGCATTGCAGGTGGAGCGTCATACCTTATAGGCCAGTAGCTCTCCTCCCCCTACTGGTAGTAACCAAAAATGTCTCCAGAACTGTCAAATGTCCTTGGTCAGGGGCGAGACCCTCCAAAGTTGAGGACCGCTGGTTCAGAGAAAGAAATCTGATTTGCATGTGACAAACTCTTACCCAAGGGACCCGGTCCTATCCCCATGTCGCAGAGCGTGTTCCCTCATGCAACTTGGGCAACTCCCACCAGGTCAGACAGTCTGCCATGGCCAGATGGGGCGGAGAGGAGGGGTCACTGGGACATTGGCAGGCTTGGTGGGGGAAGAAGAACACAGAATAGCCAGCCTGGGGTCAATGCATGACAGATTTCTCAGGGTGTCTGTGGTCCACTCTCTATAACCCAGCAGCAACCCCGAGAGATGGAGATGACCATTCCTGCCCAGGAAACCGCAGCTCAGGGAACCGTGATGGCCACAGGTCCCACCACGTTTCCATCTGTACAACTGGTCAACGAAGCAGGGCAGCCCCAGCTTTTTTTTTTTTTTTTTGCTTTTATTTTTAAATTGAGCCCAAATACAGTGGTGCACACCTGTAATCTTAGCACTCTGAGAAATTGAAGCAGAAAGATTGCAAGTTCAACCCAGCCTGGGCAACTTAGCAATTTACTGAGACCGTGTCTCGAGATAAAAAATAAAATTAAAAAAGGCCTGAGATATGGCTCCGTATGAAGGCCCTCAATTCAGTATTACTGATTCTGGGTTCTTGTGTGACGCATGTCTTATTATCACCTCAAGGGTTTTTAAGTTCGACTGTACTAATAAAGCAAGGGTAACTATACTGGTAGCTTACTTTAGTTTGTCCCTCGCCATCTGGGATTCATACAGGGCAGGTTACCCACCTGCCTAAATGGGTTTGATTTTAGTGATCTTGTTTTTCTTGGCTCTGCCTTCTTTGTATCTGTGCTGACCGCACAGTCTTTGAAGGCTGAGCTGACTTCCCGCCCTTCTGTTTCCTGTGTGTTTCCCCAATTCCAAAACCTTAAAGATGAGTCCACTTTTTAACTCCCAGTTTTCCCATACATCAGTTAACCCCATAGGAACAATGGCTCATCCAGCTGACTCACTTTACTCTCTTTCACTGCACAGCCAGCCGCACGAAGCACGTTCACAGCAACCATCGCCCCCATCCAGTGCCAGAACTTTCTCATCTTCCCAAACTGAAGCTCTTCCTTCACTATGTCCCCACTCCCTCTGGGGACCCTGGCGACACCCACGCTACTCTTTGTCTCTATGCGTGTGACAACTCCAGAGACCTCCCACAAAGCAGAATCCTGCAGTATTTGTCTTGTGACAGCGGACGCACCGAACATGATGCCTTCGGGGTCGGTTCATCTGCAGTACAGGAGATGTGAGAAGTAACGCCCATTTTGTTTACCCACTCACCCAACGGGGGACACTTGGGCTGCTTCCCCCTTTTGGCTACTGTAGACAGGGTTGCTGTGAGCTTTGTATGCAAGTTTCTGTGTGGACGTATGTTTTCGTTTCTCGGATATGCAAGGAATGCTGCATCACACAACTTTGCTTTTAGCTCTCGGAGCACGGGTCAGACGCGGGCTGTTTCTGAAAGCGTTGTTTCTACACGCTCTGTAGTTTGTATGGCAGTTGGGGTTGTGGGTGTCATTCTTCGGCCTCGGCTTAGAGCACTCTTCCAGGGTGGGAGGTCCCCTACTGCAGAAGCTGGAGGGGAGATTCTGGGCCATATACAGAGAATTTCTTCTATAACATGGAATTTTTATCCTAAATGACATTTTATTTTATTTTATTATTATTTTTTTTTTGTGGGTACCGGGGGTCGACCTCAGGACCTCGCGCGCCAGCAGGCGCCCGTGCCGCTGAGCGATATCACCGGCCCTTTTTCTGTATGTGAGTTCCGGGAGTCGAACTCGGGCCCTCGCGCTTGCCGGGCAGGCGCTTAAGCCGCTGAGCCATCTCACCGGCCCCTAAATGACATTTTAAAAGTCCTTCTTTCTTAAGTTTCTTTCTCTGGTGCCCAAATAAAAATAGACGGAGGAGCTGTAAACAGGGGCTGACTACATGTTCCACAAAACCAGACACTGTCACACACCAATTAACTCTTCTTTTTTTCTCTTCCCTGGTGTCAAGAAGCAAATAGAAACTAACAGCTGAGGACACTTTGGGAGATGTTTGCCAAAAATCACAGCCAAGCTGCCAGTTGCTCTTCTGCTATAGAAAGAAAACCTATTTTAAGCTAAATTGTAACCTCATGAATCCCCCAGAAGTACCAGAGCTAGGCACACAGCACCCAGCTCCAAGCGCGGTTCCTACCAGAGCGTCGCCTGCCGCGGCTGCCCCGCCCCACGCTCCACATCGCTCCGCCTCCTGCTCCCACAGCCACGCCCACCTCCGAGGCCACGCCCACACGCCCACGCCCCGCCCCGGACGTCCTGGAGCCGGTGGAACGAATCTCGGGTCTTAGGCTCCCGGCTCTCGCTGTAGACCCGGAGGACGCGAGTGAGTGATCGCCTGGAGCCCCGCGGCTGCGTGTTCACCCGGGTGCCAAACGGCTGCCGCGACTCCCCGCGTGGCCCGAGGACTGCGTGGACAGAGGCCGAGCCCCCCGCGGGGCGGGGCCCGCACCGGCCAGGGGCGCTGTGCGCGGCTTGCATCCTGCGACCCCCGAGCTCCCTGGGCGTCAGCCCAGGTGCCCCCGAGGCAGGGACGGTCAGGCCGGGGTACTACGTGCCCGGGATTTAGTTGGAGCAGGTGCTGTACTTGGTGGCAAAGGGGGTCGGTGGGTGCCAGCGTGGTGGCTCCTGCCCTGGAGGCCAGCGGCTCCCTAGCGGGGAGGGGTGCCGCTGAGAAACGGGAGGCTGCTCAGAACTAGCCTAGGGGACGGGGGCGAAGACCCAGGCTGTGCTCCGCCCAGGAGGTCAGCGGCTGGGCCCCAGAACTGGTGGGGTGTCTGCGGGGACATCTGGACGTCTTCTGGCAGGAGACAGACAAGAAGAGACCGGGACGGGGTGGGGGCTGTCGTCAGGAGCGGAGCTGGCAGCTGGAATGGGGGACCTACAGGGGAAGTGACTGAGCGGACAGACACTCTTGAGAGGCCAGGGCAGGCGTGGTCACTCTCCAGGTTGTTTCATCCCTCTGTCCCCTGAGGTAGCGTTGCCACCAAAGCAGCAACAGGGAAGTTCCACAAGGGGGCGCCCAGGCCCTCTGAGATGCGCGCGTGCCAGGTGCTCTGTCCAGAGCCCATTTTAGGGGAAGTTGGGGTGCTGAGCTCATCCTCCCGACGGGCCCAAGAGAAAAGGGACAATCTCCTGGTCTGGCCCCAGCGAGGGGTCAGGGATGGGGTGCATGAGGGTCTAAGGCATTCTGGCTCAGGGCCACCCCAGGTTCTTTCAGGGTTTGGGGGGGACGAACTGAACACCTGCTTCAGTGCCTGGAAACATTCAAGGCCCTGTCTTGGGCTCAAGCCTGCAGCTGGCTGGGTCCCCGCGAGGGCAAGGCACTCCCTGATTTTCTGTAAGGACACAGAAAGAAATGGGGGAAACTGAGGGACCTGACAAGGGAATGGCCCCCTCCAACCGAGGCCCTCACCTGCCGTTGTCCACTGTGCCTTCACTTAGGATGGTGGGGAAGCCCGCAGGTGAGAAGAGATGGCTCTCAGCCCCCTGGCAGAGACCACACAGGGGGCCACAGGAGCCACCTTGAGGACAGGAGAGCTGCTGCAGGCTCAGTTACTTCAGTTAACCCAACTCTTGCAGTGCGGGGCGGGGGAACTGACCACCATCTTGGGAATGCTAGGTTAGTGCCTTTAGTCCACACACCCACCTGGTGAGTGTTAGGAGCTGTTTTGCAGACCTAGAGGTCAGAGGGAGTGAGAAATTTGGCTGGGGTGAAGTCCTGACTTCCCTGGGTCTCCTGGGCAGCAACCACCCTTCCTGTGCCTCAGTTTCCCCAGAGAATTTTTTGAGTAGGACTAATTCCTTGCAGGAAGTGAATGGGCAGCATAGGTGGCATGTGGCAGAAAGCCACCAGCAGGAATTAATTCAGCTGTACCATCTGTTAGCAGTACGACCACATCCGTCAGCTTTCTGTCGCTGGGACAAAATACCTGACACCCACAGTTTAAGGGAGTTTTGTTTTGGCACACAGTTTCAGAGGTTTCACTCCATGGCGTGCTGGCTTCAAGGCTGAGAGTAATGGTGGTGGGGACTGGGTGCACCTGTGCCTAGCATGAGACAAGCTTGGAAAAGGAGTGAGTGGGAGGAATGAATTACTGGAGACACTGAGCTTAGGGCCCAGGGAACGGTCCCATCAGCAGAGGAGGAAGAAGCAAGAGGAGCAGAGAACCTGAGAGATGGCACGGGCAACTGGAAGTTAGCATGGTGTCCGACAAAAGCCTGGAGAGTGGGTACCTGTGCTTGGCTTCCAGAAATGTGTGGAAGTCTTGGGTGAGCGATTCCATGATTATATCTACCACAGAACAGCCATGAGGCATGCCTCAAAGGTGAACTAATACAATAAACACATGTAGATGATTTATCTGATAAATAATGCATTTAGTTTTTGGTTTTTGCTTGAAACAGGGTCTGACTACATAGTCTAGGTCAGCCTTGAACTCACTTTGTAGTCCAGGGTGGCCTCAAATGTGTGATCCTCCTACCTCAGCCTCCCAAAGTGCTGGGATCACAGTCATGTGCTACCATGCCCATTTTAAAATTCACTCTTGGAAACAGTTTCTCAACAAAAACTTAATGGTGGCATAATTGTAATGAAAACTTGGTGTTCATGGCACAGAGTGAAAATGTCCAGTCAAGAGCAGACAAAAACAAGGACATGTCCAGGCCATGCCCTGAGTGGAGGAGCATTATAGGATACCAGGAGCTGAAGAGTTGGCCTCCATTTGGACAGATTTCAAGATTCACTTGCTCAGTGGCCTTTAAAATAGATTCCAATTCTCATTCTCTACAGCGTTTGTCTACAAGCATTTGTAGATATTTATGTTTTTTTCTCTTTAAAATGGTGAACTGCAATATACATATGGAAAAGAACATGAAAACACACATGTACTATTTGATTAAAAAATTATAGGGGACATTAAAAATGACGGAGTAAAGACTGGCAGCAAAATACAGCCTCTCTGGGACATAGCATTGAGACACTTGGAAAGCAACAATTTAGTGAAGGAAACAGGAGTAGATCTCTGGGAATCAAAATAGCCAGGTGTGGTGGCACATGCCTGTGATCCCAGCATTCAGGAGGCTGAGGCAGTAGGATCACCTAGAGTTTGAGGCCAGCCTAGGCCAGCAGGAACTACATAGCAGGACCCTGTCTCAAAAAAACAAAAACAAAAAACAAAAAACAACAAAAAAAGTGATTAGGGGCCGGTGAGATGGCTCAGCGGCGTAAGCGCCTGCCTGGCAAGCGCGAGGGCCCGAGTTCGACTCCTGGAACCCACATACGAAAAAAGGGCCGGTGATATCGCTCAGCGGCACGGGCACCTGCTGGCACAGGAGGTCCTGAGGTCGACCCCCGGTACCCACAAAAAAAAAAAAAAAAAATTAATCAGGAGCCATTTTGGGAAGAGGTTAACTGTTTAAGACGGAGCTAATCCGGGAATCAGAAGTCACAGAACTATGCTTCAGGGTTTCCGGGGGCACCTGGCCGCAGGAAACAGTTATAGAGAGGGTGCAGGAGCTCAGGCCGGTGAGAAGCTGAGAAGCCAGGCCAGTGGAGTATGGTTTTCAGAGGGGGCTGGGTCTCAAAGTGCTGGCATTAAGTCCAGAGGACTGCTTGACCCCTCCATCCCATCCCTACCTCCCATCACACATACACATCCAGCATGGCACTTAGAGGTTTCACCACCAGTGTGATCGGGGATGACCCTCAGCTTGGACAGTTGCTACAGCCTGGGGTGTACAAACAGAAGGGCTTCTAGAGCAGGGGGGACACTGTAAAGCTGGGCAGAGAAAACTGACTTGGGAGGCGCAGAGGGACAGGAACAGCTGGAGTAGATACAGCCCTAGGGCAGCACTATTGACAACTACAGCCAGCAGAAAGGCAGGACAGAATTCAGGATTCATACACAAAAATGTGTGTGGAAACACAATAGGATTTAGTAGCGACTCCCTATCCCTCCCCCATATCTGGTGGATTCCAACACTTTAGGCCCTGGAAAGAAACCACTCATTCAGACACACAGAGGAATATTTTTGGACTCATTTCTCTTTCTTTGTTGTTTTCTTTTGGGGGGGAATGTCCTTTTTCTATTTTTCTTTCTTTATTCTTTTTGTTCTTTTATTTTTATCTAATTTTATTAATTTTCTTTTACTCCTTAATTGGATACTTTCACTTTTTTCTCATCTTCCCCTTATTTTTCAAATTTTACTTTCATTTTTCTCTTGCCCACTCCCTCCATTTCTATTAGTATTACTATTAAACTTTATTAACCTTTAGATATTTGACTATGCTATTATTGTTGAATTCTTTTTTATTGTTAATGGTGGTGTAGCTATTGCAATTAGTAGATATTTACTGTACGTTAATATTTGTTTTTTTTTTTTTTTTTTTTTTTTTTTTGTGGGTACCGGGGGGACGACCTCAGGACCTCGCGTGCCAACAGGCACCCGTGCCGCTGAGCGATATCACCGGCCCCTTTTCCGTATGTGGGATCCGGGAGTCGAACTCGGGCCTTCGCGCTTGCAAGGCAGGCGCTTAAGCCGCTGAGCCGTCTCACCGGCCCATGTACGTTAATATTTGGTTGTGATTGTACCGATATTATTATTATTAGTCTTTTTTTTTTTTTTTTTTTTTTGTGGGTACCGGGGGGTCGACCTCAGGACCTCGCGCACCAACAGGCACCCGTGCCACTGAGCGATATCACCGGCCCCTTTTTCGTATGTGGGATCCGGGAGTCGAACTTGGGCCCTTGCGCTTGCAAGGCAGGCGCTTACGCCGCTGAGCCATCTCACCAGCCCTATTATTAGTCTTTTTGAGACAGGGTCTCACTATACAGTTCCGGCTAGCCTTGAACTCACTTTGTAGCCTAGGCTAGTCTCGAACTCGCAGGGATCCTCTTGCCTCAGCCTCCTGAGTGCAGGGCAGAACCTCCCCCAGAGGGAGCAGAGGACAAGGAATTCTGCCACCCCAAGGCCTTGGGGCTCAGACTGCAGCTCTTCTCAGGTCCCCAGTATGCCAGCACACCCTGCAGATTTTGAACTTGCACTTTCACCATTCTTAAAACAAATCTTTCTCTTTATCTGCTGGTCTTAGGGAGTAAAGGATCTGAGGTTTGGGCAAGACACACGCACTAATCAGATAATCACGTGCAAAACGAAACCCCAAATCTAAGGGAGCCCCGCAGGGCCTGCGGACGTTCCGGCTGGGCAAGCTCCCCTAGGGTGTCACCCTCAGAGCAAGACGCCACGTTGTCGCCAGCCGGGACAAGCGGCAGGCAGAGGGTCAGCGGGTACGGAGGGCCAGCGGGGCAGGTGGGACACATGCAGCACCTCACACAGACTTCCACCTCCCGCGCCTGATCAGAGTTGCCGGGAGCGTGTCTGAGCAGAAGAAAGCCCGCCCACCTCGTCCCGCACCTCCCAGCGTCACCCAATCCCCTACTGCTAGTCCCGCCCATGCCATCCTCTCACCCAATCCCCATGCCTGTCCCTGATTTACCACTCCCCCGCTCAATCTTCCCGCGGTCCGCGCCGGCCCCGCTGTCCCGCCCCTTCCCTCTGGTCAACCAGTCCCCGATTGGTACCACGCCTACCCCGCCCCTCCCCTTCTCTCACCCAATCCTCGAGCTGGTCTTCAAGATCGTCCCGCCCCTTCCCTCCGGTTACTCAGTCTCCGTGCGCGTGCGCTCCCGCTTCCGCTCGAGGCGCCACGGGCGCTGTCTTCTCCATCGGGTTCAAGGCCCTGGACTGCGGCGGGAGTATGGAGGAGCTGCTGAGGCGGGAGCTGGGCTGCGGCTACGTCAAGGCCACGGGTCACTCGGGAGGCGGGTGCATCAGCCAGGGCCAGAGTTACGACACGGACCAAGGGCGAGTGTTTGTGAAAGTGAACTCCAAGGCGGAGGTAGGGCCGCGGCGGGCGGGCTCGTGTCCAGCCCGGGTCGGGGTCTGGGTCCGGGGTCGGGGTCCAAGGCTGGGTCCGGCGGTCCGCCAGGGCCCGCAGTCGTCGTCGTCTCCGGTCGGGCCGCGGCGGGCTGGTTTTTCTGTGAGAAAACCCTTTGGGCCCTGGTTCTCCCTTTGCCAGGGGCGGCCGGCTCACTCCGGTGCTTTGCTGGAAAGCCCCGATGGCCCCGGCACGGCCAGTGCCTTTGCAGATGGCACTCGCCCTTGCTGTGCTTTTATCCTTTCCTTAGGAAGCATTCTTGCGATTGTCTTTTTTTTCTTTTTGTGGTGCTCGGGATCGAACCCAGGGCCTTGTGCATGCAAGGCAAGAATTCCCTGAGCCACATCCCCAGTCCCTATTGAAAATGGTCATTTTCTACCCGGAAAGGAATCCTCCCTTCCCGCGATGTGGGTAATCTCTCTGCAAGGCCACGGGAGCGGCCTCCAACCCTACTAGTCTAGAGAGATCCTCCACATTCCTTTTACAGGAGTCTGTCGCCTGTTTGTCCTTGAAGTTACTCTTAGAGATGTGCCCGAGCACCTGTGCTCACGGAGCAGTGGTCAGTCTCCTCAGCTGTCTGCTTTGGTCTGGTTTTGTGCTTCCTTTGAGGGGCATCCACCCCTTACACATCTCCGTATTTACATCTTTCCTGGCATTTGCAGTCATTCAAAACTTTGCAAGGAGTACAGGGGAAGCTGATATTTTCAACGGATTAAAGTGGACCACCTACCCACCTACTGATGCTTTTTTTTTTCCTCTTTGCGGTGCTGGGGATTGAACCCAGCGCCTTTGTTCTGAGCTGTATCTCCAGCCCTTTTTTAATTATTCAGTTTGAGACAGGCTCCCACTAAAATGCCTAGGTGGGACTCAAACTTCAGATCCTTCTGCCTCAGGCTCCCTGGGATTGCAATTTCTTTCTTACTCCCTGCTGGGGTAGATGTGGTCCGAGTTGTTTTTCCTTTTGATCATTCTTATCTCCTCCTTGCGTGCTTTTCTTTCTTCTTTTTATTGTTTTTATTTTATTGAAAAAAGGTAAGACAGAATTTCATAACAAAATAATAGGAGAATAACAATAGTTAATACATTACATGTTGTTATCTTTTTTTTTTCCTTTATGTGAGTACGGGGAGTCAAACTCAGGACCTCGTGCTTGCCAGGCAGGTGCTTATGCCGCTGAGCTATCTCACTGGCCCACATGTTGTTGTCTTTAAAATAGTTACTCAGAGTACAAGATATGGGCATAAAAAATTCTCCAATTGATAATAGCACAAACCTTCCTTTTCAATGAACTAAGAGACACTAATAGAGTAGCTCACTTACTTTCCTTCCTTCCTTCCTTTTTGAGACAGGGTCTTGCTATGTAGTTTGGGCTGGGCTTGAACTCACTATGTAACCCAAGCTGGCCTCAAACTCACTGTGATCCTCCTGCCTCAGCCTCCTGAGTGCTGGGATTACAGCAGCCCTTGCATACTTGTGTAATTGGTTTTTCATGTACTTCTCCCTTAGATCTTTTCTAGATCTTTTGTAGCACTGTTTCCCAACTGATACCTGATTTTACCTTGAGGTAAAATAATCATGAGGAAATGGTGCTCCTAGCTTGGTTAGAAACTTCAGGCAGTGTAACACTGAATGTTTCTGTGAGGAGCCTTGGCCTGTAGCTGGGTTCATAGGTCCTCTCTTTTTCACCTCTCCCTGTTTTGTGTTTTGTTTTGTTTTGTGGTACTGGGGATTGATCAAACCCAAGGACTTCGCACATCCCCAGCCCTTTTTAAATTTATTTTTTGGTAAGTCTCTAAATTGCCAAGGCTGCACTGGTACTTACTATTATCCTGCCTCAGCTTCCCAAAGAGTTGGGATTATAGGTGTATGCTGCTACCATGCTCTCTTCTTACATTAGTCTCCACAACCATTATCCTAGTAAGAGTATAGCCAGGGCCCATTTTTTTCCCCTTTATCTTCTAAAGAGAATAGTCTGAAAGCTGGACTTAAGAAAGCAGCCCTGGGCCGTTAAGATGGCTCAGCGGCATAAGCACCTGCCTGGCAAGCGTGAGGTCCTGAGTTCAACTCCTGGAACCCACATACGAAAAAAAGAGCTGGTGATATCGCTCAGCGGCACGGGCACCTGCTGGCGTGCGAGGTCCTGAGGTCGACCCCCGGTACCCACAAAAAAAAAAAAAGAAAAGAAAGAAAGCAGCCCTTAGCCAGGCATGGTTTTGGATGCCTGTAATGCCAGCACTCTGGAGGCTGAGACAGGAGAATACCTGAGAGTTCAAAGCCAGCCTGAACTACAGAGTGAGACCCTGTCTCAAAAAAAAAGAAGAAGAAGAAGAAGAAGAAGAAGAAGGAAGAAGAAGGAAGAAGAAGGAAGAAAGAAGAAGAAGAGGAAGAGGAAGAGGAAGAGGAAGAAGAAGAAGAAGAAGAAGAAGAAGAAGAAGAAGAAGAAGAAGAAGAAGAAGAAAGCCCTAGCCTTCCTTAACAACTTCAGCTCTCTAAGGTAGTAATATTTATAAAGTGTTTAGAATGGAGTATGTGGGGCCGGTGATATTGCTCAGCGGCATGGGCACCAGCTGGCGCGCGAGGTCCTGAGTTTGACCCCTGGTACCCACAAAATAAAATAAAAATAGAATGGAGTATGTAAATGTTATTTGCTAACTCAGTTAATTGAGACAACAAACCTATGAAATTTAGTATTGGTCAGGCATAGTGGCTCATGCCTGTAATTCCAGCACTCAGGAGGCCAAGGCAAGAGGATCACTGGGAGTTCAAAGTGAACTACATGATGAGACCCTGTCTCAAAAAACCGAACAGAGAGAGAAAGAAAGAAAATTAAATAATTAATTAGTTAATTAACTTAGTATTAAACCCCCCCTTTTTTTGTACTGGGAATCGAACTCACAACCTTGTGCTTGCCAGGCAGGTGCTGTGCCGCTGAACTATATCCCCGGCCTTAACCCTTTTTTATGATGAAGAAACTGAGGATAGAAAACTTAAACAACTTGCCCAAGAACACAGAGTTAAGAACTATGAAAATAAATAGAAAATGCCCATGGTGGCCATTCATAACGGCTCTGACCTTCTGACCTTCGAAGCTTAGTTGCCCATTGATAGCAGAATGGATGCCTCTACTTTGGAATTTTCACAGCGTGGGCCGCCCCCCCCCCCCCCCGCCCTGCGCGAGAATGTACTGACCTAACAAATGCAATGCGAGGTGAAGAAGCCAGAGCTCAGAGAACAAACCACTGTGTGGAGCGGCGAAGCAGGCACTGTGCCGTCAGAAGGGAGGGTCCAGGCTGCCTTTGAGGAGCGGGCAAAGCAGTGGGTGAGGAGTTTTGGAATCATTGTATCCAGACTCCTGATCTGGTGTTTGGTGTGCTGTGAGAATGTGCTGAACTGGGCACTGATGAGTTGTGTTTTTCTGCACATACTTCACTGAATTTTTGAAGAAGTGTTTTAAAAGGGAGGATGGTAGTTGGCTGTGTGGTCACATCTGTAATCCCAGCACATAGGACGCTGAGGCAGGAAGATCGCTGCAAGTTGGGAGGCCAGCCTGGTCTACATAGTGAGACCCTGTCTCAAACAAAACAAAACAGAACAGAACAGAGAGAGAGGAATTACCTAGTATGGGAAGTGAGGGAAGACTACTTCTTTGGAAAATTGATGTTAAGCTGACATTTGAAGCGTGACTAGAAAGGGTCTGACTTGGCAAGAGACGGGCGGATAGTGTTCCAAGCAAAAATGACATTGCGTGGGGGAGTGTTTGGGGCTGCAGAAGGTATACGACCTTGGGGAGCTAGAAACTAAGTAAGGATGGAACATGGGCACAGGGAGCGTGCGTGTGTGTGTGTTCGTGTGTGCGTGCACACGTGTGTGGGGCAGAGCCTGGGCAGTGGCCTCACATGCGGGTGGAAATTGCGAAGAGGGAAAGGTTGCAGGCTTTGTGTGCGTCCACAGTCAGATTGGCCTTCAAGAGGGACCAGTGCGGTGTGGTGAGCAGGGTGACCCAGTGGATGCAGTCCGGGGGACGAGGATGGAAATGAGATGAGATAGTTTCCAGTGTCAGGTAGGATGCGGCACGGAATTTGGTGGTCTTTTTAGATGGACGCGAGCCCAGGTTCCTGGCATTTGCCGATGGAGAGCCACCTGCATCCGAGGGTCCAGGCAGAGCCTATGTCCTGTGTGTGGAGCAGGACTGGTTGCAGTGTTGACTGAGAATGTGGGGGGGATGAGAGAGAGAGAATGAGAACGAGACCACCACAAACAGTCCAGCTCTGTATTGGGCGCTTAGGGGAATATTTATAGCCTTCTACTTTCCTTTCTCTGGAGAGCCTTTGAGTTCAACCACAACATAAAAATATGGTTTAGTACTAGGAAGTACAAGCTTTCTTACTCCTATCCAACTTCAGCACTTCTGTCCCACTCTACTGCCGACAGTTTGGAAAACCATTTATGCCCATTGAGTCCTCAGTCCAGCATTCTTGGCTTGACATTTTTACGCCAGAAGAAAATATGTCTACATAGAACCTTTCCAGAGTGACCTTGCTGTCCCTCTCTACTCCCCTCCTCTTCCTCTTCTGTTATTTTTCTGACAGGCCAGAAGGATGTTCGAAGGTGAGATGGCAAGTTTAAGTGCCATTCTGAAAACGGACACGGTGAAAGTGCCCAGGCCCATCAAGGTCCTTGATGCCCCGGGAGGCGGCAGTATGCTGGTGATGGAGCACCTGGACATGCGGTACCTGAGCAGGTCTGTCCCCACTCCATCCCCTGCTCTGTGTTCCTCTGTGGTTCTTCCACCCTTGAAGCTTGTACTTGGGTGTGTAATTTTGAGGAGTGTGATATAAAGAAGCCACTACTGTACACACAACAGATTCTGCTGAGTGAGTGGCATGTACTCTGTGTGTCAGAAGCCGAAGAGAAGCCAGGTGTGGTGGTATACACTGTAATCCCAGCACCAAAGGAGACTGAGTCAGGAGCATCACAGGTGTGAGTCCTGTTTAGGCAACTTAGTGAGGCTTGTCTCAAAATAATAAAAAGGGCTGGGGATGTAGCTCAGTGGTGGAGCACCCCTGGGTTTGATCCCCCAGTATGGGGTGTGTGTGGGGGGGGGAAGAGGATACTCTCAACGTGAGATGATGACAAAGAACCCAGCTGCAAAGTCAAATGAGGCTGGGAAAGACCATGGAATAGTCAGACCCTTCATCTCCTTGCTCTGAGAGAGTGGATTTTCTACCCACAGAACACGTGACCTAGAGACCTCCTGGATGGATGTGTATCTGCAGTTTTTGTGTCATCTGTTTAATTGCTGCCTTTTGGGTTCACAGTCACGCTGTAAAACTTGGGGAGCAGCTTGCAGACCTGCACCTTCAGAACCAGAAGCTGGGAGAGATGCTCCGGAAGGAGGCTGGCACAGTAGGTGAGGGGCTGAGCGGGCCCCGAGGAGGAAACACAGCAGGACGGGCTCAGGGCTGGATGTCTGCCCTGTTGCAATGGCAAGCAGAAACACCGAAATGACACCCAGCATTCGGAGGCAGATTTGTTTATATCAATGGGCACTGATCAGGATCATTCCCAGAATATCAGGCCCTGATCTCTGGTGGTCTAGGGCTTATATGGGATAAGCAAGCAGGAAGCACAGAGGCAGACTGGCTTGTCAGTGGGGGACTGGTTCTTACAATATGCATCACAGTGACCAGCCCTTTCTAAGAAACAAAAGTAACAGGAGCTGTAACCTGGACAACTAACAAACTGAAGTATAATGGCTGGGTGGGTGGGGGGCATCTTCTGCTACACCATGAGCAAAACAAGTGTAGTTAGTGTACAGTTTTATAAAGCGTTTAGGAGACAGGAAATATTTGGTGGACTCAAAATCTCACAGTATTACTGTTGCTTTTACCTTTGTCCAGAAGGGAGTAGAATCAAAGTTTTTTTGGCTTTCTATACAAAGTTCTTAGCCAGGGTGTGGTGGTACATGCCTGTAATCCCAGCATTCGAGAGGCTGAGGCAGGAGGAGTTCAAGGCCAGCCTGGGCTACATAAGTGAGTTCAAGACCAGCCTGCACTACATAGTGAGACCCTGCCTCAAACAAAACAAAACGAAACAAAAAAGAACAAAGTCCTTTCAATACACTGTCTTTTCTTCTGAGTACCTTCTTGAGGTTCAGAATGACAAGCCTCAACTGTGCGCTCTGCAGAGCTTGGTGTGGTATTAACACTGAGGTATTTTCCAGCATTTAATCCGTGTGTGGCTGTGTGCTGACTCTGCTAGACAGAGCGGCTGGTGGTTAGCATATTGGCAGGATCTGCGTGGGGCAGGATCTGTGTTCGGTAGGTCTACTGACAGGTCCCATCAGGGTGCCGTTCCTGTCCCTGCCAACCGACCTGAAACTCAGTCCACCTGGATTTTCTTTGAGTCTGGGGAGTTGCACAGGGTTGAGACCATTTCATGGCACAGTAGTTTCTCTCTCAAAAATACCACTGTTGACCACTGGAAACTATCCTTTCCTGATGGATTATGAGATAGATTTTTTTTTTCCTATCTAAAGAACATCATCCATTTTTTCTTTTCTCTTTTCTTAATACGTTGTTGTCCACCTCCCCTCCCCCATAATCCTCTGGTTCCACTGTGGGGACAGCTGGTGTCCTTGTACTAAGTCTGTCGGGACAGCCTCTGTTCTGCGTGACCTGAGGGTTAGTGGAGACCAAAGTCCTGGCTTGTCTGAGTGAGCATGTGAGGATACGGATGCAGCCCAGGCTGTAGGCAGCTGGAGCTCCAAGAGCTGGGCCCAGTCTCCTGGAACAAAAGCACTAACTGGTCCTCTTGCGTTTTGCCTTTTGCTTGCAAGGGAGAAGAGATGGGCAGGCAGAACAGCCCTTCGTGGACCAGTTCGGGTTTGATGTGGTGACCTGCTGCGGATACCTCCCCCAGGTGAGTGACACAGCCACAGTCAGGCCAGCCGTTCAGACACGGTGGGTGTGCAGGGAGCACCTTCTGTCTTTTCTATGAGATTGTTTTTCAGGGTCTTGCTATGTAGTCCTGGCTGGCCTCAAATCTGTGGCAGTCCTCCTGCCTCAGCCTCCTGGTTATAGGACTGGCAGTTCTGTGAAATCTTTGCACCCTTTTTTTCTTTGCCACGTTTTAAGGAGATAGGAGGTTTACCCATCTTACATGCTAGGGGAACACAGAAATGGAGAAGGACTAGGTTAGGATGCTGGATTTAGGTGGGTCGATTTTTTTTTAAGGCAGGCTCTTACTACGTTGCCAAGACTATCCTTGCAGCTGTCTGTGCCTCAGCTTCCTGAATAGCTAGAATTACAGATATGAGCCACTATGCCCAGTTTAAAAGTTAGAAAATTTAGCCAGGTGGCACACGCCTGCAATCCCAGCCCTTGGGAGGTTGAGGTGGGAGGATGGCCATGAGTTTGAGGCCCACTTCGAGTTCAAGGCCAGCCTGAACTACATAGTGAGACCCTGTCTCAAAAAACAAAAACAAAGCAACAACAACAAAAGTTAGAAGTTAGAAAATTCAAAAAATGCTTCATTTTAAATATATAGCCTGCAAATAAATATACAAAAAAATGTGCAACATCACTAGTCATTCGAGATATGCAAATTAAAACAACACTGAGATACCATCTCACCCTAGAAAGAATGGCTATTATCAAGAAATCAACCAGTAACAAATGCTGGAGGGGCTGTGGGGAAAAAGGAACCCTTCTCCACTGCTGGTGGCAGCGTAGACTGGTGCAGCCACTGTGGAAATCAGTGTGGAGATTCCTCGAAAAACTAGGGTTGGAGGTCCCATTTGACCCAGCTATTCCCCTTCTGGGTATCTTCCCAGAAGAGTTAAAAACATCGTACCACAGCGATATATGTGCACCCATGTTTATAGCAGCACAATGTGTAATAGCCAGATCTTGGAAACAACCCAAATGCCCATCAACTGAGGAATGGATAAGAAAGATGTGGTATTTTTATACAATGGAGTACTATTCAGCCATAAAGAAGGATAAACTGGAGATTTCTACAGGTAAATGGATGCAACTCAAGAAAATACTCATAAATGAAATTAACCGGACGCACATGTGTAAACATCGTATTGTCTCCCTAGTGTGAGAAACTGAAAGAGTAAATAAGATCCAAAATGTACAATAGATATGATGAATCAGAAAGAAACTGGTCAAAAGGAAAGAGAGTCTGGGATGGGGGAATGGGGAAAAGAAAGAAGGGAAAAGAAAAAAATTGTATTTATATATAAGATGGTTAAGATAGATACACTACTAATTTTGCTTAGTTCATTGAAGAGAAAGGTTTATGCCAGTAATGTTTGGACAATTGAATGCTGATATCTTGTACCCTGAGTAAGTAATTTAAAGATAACAATACATAATGTATTAACCATTGTTACCCTCCTATTATGTTGTTTTGAAATTTTGTTCTTTTTTGTTTTGTTTTGTTTTGTTTTTTTCTTTAAAAAATAAAAAATTAAATATATAGCCTGGGGCTTTCAGCTCTGAAACCCCCTACCACCTCATGGTAGCTGTATATCCTCTTTTCTTTTCCATCTTTTTCCCTAATAAACCGTCTTGTGTTATGCTAAAATAAATAATAAATACACACATAGCCTGCACATGCAGATTCCACTAACTGCAGATTGAAAATATTTGTGAGAACACTGTGTCTATACTGAACACATGCGCGTTTTTTCTTGGTGTTATTTTCTCAACAATGCAGTGGAACAGCTATTTACCTAGCATTTACTTTGTATTAGGTCTTAGAGGCAATGTAGGGATGACTTAAAGTATAGGCATTATAGGGATATATAGGAGGATGTATGTAGATTATATGCAAATTTTGTGTCATTTTATGTAAGCATTTGAGGGTCCTCAGATTTTGGTATAAGGGTGGTCATGGATCCAATCCTCCACAGATACCGAGGGACAACTACTAAACAGCCCTTTCTAAAATTTTACTTTGAGACAAGGTCTCACTAAGTTTCCCAGGCTAGCCTGAAACTTGTGGTCTTCCTGCCTCAGGCTCCTGAGTAGCTGGGACCCTTGCAGGGGTGGTGTCTTTTTTTTTTTTTTTTTTTTTTGGTGGTACTGAGCTACACCCCCAGTACCTCCTTTTTTAAAAAAATTTTGAGGTGAGGTCTTGCTAAGTTGCCCAAGCTGGGCTCAAGCTTGTCATCCTCCTGCCTCAGCCTCCCAGAGTGCTAGGATTACCACGCCCGTGCCACCACGCCCACCTTTGGGGTCTTTTTGAACAGGAGTCCACACGACCTTTTTGTTACCATTCTGTGGAAGAGGGGCCAGGCAGATGGTCAGCAGTGGGCCGTGGGGTCAGGGGAGGGCAGGTGGCTCTGGCCTCTGTCGGTGCGAATGTGATGAAAAGGAAACGTCCTAGTGTTCTTCAGTCCTGGGAGGCTACAGAGTGGGCCCTGTGGCGTTCCTCCTTCCCACTACTCCTGGAAGGAGACCTGAGCTCTGAGCCTGTCCTTGAGACCCCTTAGTGCTTCCTGGTCAGCTTGCGCTCTTCAGCTTCCTGTGGCCACCGCCCCGTCCACGTGCCATCCCCACAGCCCTTTCCACTTGGGATGCTTCTGGGTATCCGCGCCCTCCTTACCCTGCCTTCTCCTCTGCTGTTGCCGTGCAGGTGAACGACTGGCAGAAGGACTGGGTCGAGTTCTACGCCCAGCAACGCATTCAGCCCCAGATGGACATGGTGGAGAGGGGTTCCGGAGACCGGGAGGCCCTCCAGCTCTGGTCTGCTCTGCAGGTGAGCAGGGCCCTGCTGGGCCGCCAGGGGCCAGCAGCATGTCCCACTCAGCCCTGATGTGGGGGAGGTGCCAAGGCGGGTGCGCCACCTCTGAGCCTGGTTCTGGCAGGACGCGGGTGCCTGTCAGGGAGCCAGGCGCACCTGAGCGTGATGCTGCTGCTCGGGTATGTGGAGCAGCGCTTAGGTAGTAGCTGCGTCCCTCAGCACGCGTCACCACTGTGCTAAGGCTCTGTCCTCCTCCCGCAGCTGAAGATCCCCAGCCTGTTCCGTGATCTGGAGATCGTCCCTGCCTTACTGCACGGAGACCTCTGGGGAGGGAATGTGGCAGAAGATTCCTCCGGGCCCATCATTTTCGACCCAGCTTCTTTCTATGGCCACTCAGAATATGAACTGGCGATAGCTGGCATGTTTGGGGGCTTCAGCAGCTCCTTTTACTCTGCCTACCACAGTAAAATCCCCAAGGCCCCAGGCTTCGAGAAGCGCCTGCAGTTGTATCAGCTCTTTCACTATCTGAACCACTGGAACCATTTTGGATCCGGCTACAGAGGGTCCTCCCTGAACATCATGAGGAATCTCATCAAGTGAGCTGCTTTCCGTGGAGGGTGCCATCCCTGAGTGGCGTCCTGAGGCCTCAAGTTCAAGGGCGCCGGTGTGGTCTGGTCGGGGACCTCTTGTTGCTTGTCTCCAACCTCGTAAATGCTTCCTGTTGTCGCTCAGACCACTCAGGCCGTCCTCCAGCCCGTGAAGAGCGGGTATCTCAGGAGAGGCCGTGTCGTCCTGAGGTTGTACACTGCTAGGTTTCATGGCCGGGTGAGGCCACACTGATGTGAATAGAGGGGCCTGTGAAGCCTGGGGCGTGGAGCCAGGAGTAGCTGCGGGGCATGTGGTGTCCTGGGCACCCGGCCCCTCCTCCCTGCTCCCTGCTCCACTCCGGGGTGTGTCGGAGACCTGAATCCAGACGTGGAACCATCTTGCTGGAAGCTTTTAGAAGCGACCAAGTCCCAGAGCAAGCACATTCCCTTCTCCTAGTACCTGACTGCTGGACCTTGCTGCCGGCTGGGCGGGTCTAGAAACGTCCCGGAAGTGAGCCAGCTGCCAGCCCTCGTGTGAGCTGGGTACCGTTAGGAGTCTCGAATCGCTCCTCTCATTCCTCTGTCTTGTGCGCAGTTTTTCAAAACTGGCTGAGTTGTCATTCCTTGGCAACATGTGAGTATTGAACTAATACCTTTTCTCTCCCTCACTGTTGCACCGGTGAGAAATTTCATGAATGTCATTGATGCTAATAGATCCTTTTGCCTAAAATTTGAATAAACTTTCAGTGGTTTCAATGATGCCTGAGACTATGTATTTGCCCATTTGTTATAATTCAACATTTACCTGGAGATTGAACCCAGGGCCTTTGCACTGAGCTGTATGTCCCCAGCCCTTTTTATTTATTTTTATTTTGAGACAAGATCTTCCTAAATCACTAAGTTGCCCCTGGGTTTGAACTTGTGATCCTCCTGCCTCAGCCTCCCAGAGTGGCTGGGAGTACAGGTGTGTGCCACTATGCCAGGCACAACCATTGTCTCTTAAAAAAATGACTTTTGGCCAGGACCCTGGACACGGCTCTGTGTTGGCACAGCATGGCGGGTGGTGAGAGCGGGGCTGGAGCGCTCCCAAACTATTCTAGGACAGAGGTTTTGGTCTTCTGCAGGAAGCAGCTTTCTCTCACCAGGTGGTGTGGGCAGCTGCAGCTTAGGGCAGGCGTGGGTGAGGAAGTACAGGAAGAAAGTGTCCCAGGGGTGTCCGGCACTTAGCTGATAAACAGGGCTCTGTTTCTCAGATTTTGTGATAATGTGATACTTGTGGCTTCTTTTTTTTTTTTTTTGTGGGTACCGGGGGGTCGACCTCAGGACCTCGCGCGCCAGTAGGCACCCGTGCCTCTGAGCGATATCACCAGCCCCTTTTTCGTATGTGGGATCCGGGAGTCGAACTCGGGCCCTTGCGCTTGCCGGGCAGGCGCTTAAGCCGCTGAGCCATCTCACCGGCCCTACTTGTGGCTTCTTAAACTGTCATTCATTGCAATTGCTCATCCTACAATACCTGTTTTTAACCCGATTTTGTATTTATACATAACACACAAACATGTAATTTTTTTTCAGTTACCAGAATCATAGGCTTTAGGCCCAGGCGTCTCTGCGTCTCTCCAGCGTTGCTTCTGTGACCGTGTTCGTGCCAGAGGTGCACCCCATCTGAGGACCAGCTTCCTAGGCGGGGTTCCCGCTGGGCCAGGCTGGAAGGGGGATGCTTGTTTTGGCTACATGATTTCAAGGGGCAGCCTCGTGATGTGTCCCGACAGCAGCCTGCCTGTGGCCCTGGCAGAGTGGCATGGTGACATCCGAAGGTGTGAGAGCCCTGCGGGGGAGAGGCCAGAAGAGCTTTGTTCTGCTCAGGGCAGCCATGGTACTACTGGGACACAAAGTCTAGGCGTGTGGCTGCTGCCCGGGTGCCCGTCCAGAACCCTCAGGTCTCATCTGTGGGTCGTGACATTTTTCTGTTTCTTACTAACGGAGGAATGATTTCAAGACACTTGCCGTTACCTAACATGGTCAGGATACCAACCTCTCCACAGAAGGAAGGTGTCAGGTAACTGGGGTCCAGCCTAGCACCCTGAACCTTTTAATTCTGCATCTTTTTAGTGCAAGTGGCCCTACAGCATACGCTTTGCTGTCTTGTTAAACGGAAGAGCCCGCCCTTCCTGTACATTCCACGTCCAGTCCCTTCCCCAGGGTGTCTGGAGTCTCAGCACAGGGCCTGGGGAGCGAGTGGCTGTGACCCAGGAGGGGCGCGGTCCAAGGGGGCTGGACAGAGTGTGGAGGGTGTGAGGAGACCACCGAAGTGGCACAGCACCCGGCTCAGGCTGGGCCTCGGTGGATAGCCTTGCTGGCAGGCAGTTGGGGAGCGGACACCCCAACCCACCTCCCTTGCTCCTCCCCAAACCACCCAGAAGGCCAGCTCCTTAATGCAGTGGTGCGTAACCCCCCGCCCCAGAGGAGGGGCAGGACAGTGCTGGGCATGAGAAGGGGCAGAAGTCGCCTTTGGGAGGATGGATGACTGCCTCCACCCTGCAGCTCCTCTCCCCCACCTTGCCTGCCCCTTTCTTGTGGCATCTCCCCCCACCCTTCCTGCCACCTGCCCTTTCCCTGCTTCCTGACTTTACCCTGGAGTTTACCCTCAAATTTGAAATCCTCCTGCCTCAGCCTCCTGAGTAGCTGGGATTATAGGCTGTGTGCCACAGATCTTTCCAAACAGTATTATAATCCACACACTATGAAAGTCACCCTACTGATTCCTTAAGAGACTCACCACCTGACGGTCTTGCCCCTGAGTGGTCAACAGTTCTTACCCATAGCAAAGCACTTCCTGCCCTGTGCCTGCTCTGTGTGTCTGACTCATCCAGCTCTTTATTCACACTCTGCTCTGATACCTGAGGCCAGAGCATGTCACTATGGACTGTCCCGGAGCTGTGAGAGAAGGTGTCATGGGGCTGTGAGGACCCTGGGGTGGGGGGAGGGTTCCTTCCTGAAATGATCCTGACAGCAGCCTGGGTATTTACAACGACTTAATTATAATTTACATTATCAGTATTTTAAGTGTCGATGTCAATAATATTATTTACTTACATATTAATATTATTATTTTAGAATTCAGTAGTCCATCGTGTTGCAATGGATGTATTAAATATGCCCGTCTGGTTGATGATCTTACCTGGGGCTTCGTTTTGAGCTAGGACTTACATTTGAGCATCCCGGAAAAAAAATCATGCTAGGGCTTATTTTCGGGGATATAGAGTAGTTCAGTGCAAGGGCTCTGGGTTCAGTCTCCTGTACTGCAATGAACAAAACAAATAAAACACAAAACAGGGGCCGGTGAGATGGCTCAGCGGCTTAAGCGCCTGCCCGGCAGGCGCAAGGTCCCGAGTTCGACTCCCGGAACCCACATACGAAAAAGGGGCCGGTGATATCGCTCAGCGGCACGGGTGCCTGTTGGCGCGTGAGGTCCTGAGGTCGTCCCCCCGGTACCCACAAAAAAAAAAAAAAAAAAAAAAAAAAACACAAAACAGACACCAAAAAGCCCTCAGTAAGTGGTGCTTCAACCCCGATCTCTTTGCGTGGGCTCGCTCTTTCTTTATGAAGGAGACGCGCCTCGCTGTGGGCGGAGTGGAGCAGATCCGCAGGGCGCACGGGAGGGCGGGGGATGGGACGTCCCCGCCACTGTGCTGCAGCACCGCGCGTGCACGTGTGCTGCGCGGCGCGGGTTCCCGTGCGCCCGCCTGTGTGTCCTGAAGCCAGCTTCTCTGTGACCAGGACCCCACCCTGGGTGGGGCTGGTCTCTGCTGTCACAGCCCCCAGAGCCACCGCTATCTCTCAGGAACACAAGCGCCCCGTCACTGACGCTGCCCTCAAGTCCCAGCCTTGACTGGAGTGTGAGAACCTAGTCAGGCCCGAGCCCGGCCTCCAGGGGACAGCTAAGGCCTCCGCTGCGTCCTGTGCTGCGGGGGGTGCTGGTGTCCTGGCGCAGGTCCGCATCTGTGCAGGGTGCGCTGGCTCTGTGGGTGGCGCGCGAGGTGGGTCTAGATGTGCCCGGACTGTGCGGGCCTGCCGTGTGGACACCGGGACACCCCCTTCTGTGTTGTCCCCTCTCCCCTTCCAGAGCAGCCGGGACCAGGGCTGGGATCCCACTCCCCAGGGGTAAGCAGGGCTGGGGCAGGAGAGCTGTCCCGGGGCCAGCTGTCACCAGCAGCGGAGGCCCGCGCGTCAGGAGCGCGCACCGGGAGCGCGCACCCGAGTGGCCGCGGAGCGCGCAGGCCGCCCCGGGTCCAGCTGCTGCCTCTGTCCCTGTCTCTGCGCCCCGGGTCCCCGCGCCCCCAGTCGCTGTCCCCGCGCCCCTGTCCCCGCACTCCAGGACCCGCGGCTCCTGTCGCCGTCCCCAAGCCCCGGTCCCCTGAGCCCGAGCTCATGGAGCAGCTGCTGCGCACCGAGCTGCGCACCACGACCCTGCGGGCCTTCGGGAGCCCCGGAGCGGGCTACATCAGCGAGGGCCGCGCCTACGACACGGACAGCGGGCCCGTGTTCGTCAAGGTCAACCGCAGGACGCAGGTGTGTGGTGGCGCCGGGGGCGGGGGTGGGGGTGGGGGCGGCGTCGCCGGGGGCTGACAGCCGAGCAAGGCGAGAGTCCCTTGAGGCCAGAGGTTCTGTTTTTGCTGCACCAACAGTGTCCTTCTCTGGATCCTACCAGTTTTGTTTTTGTTTTTGTTTTTGTGGTACTCATGATTGAACCCGGGGCCTTCGCACGGATCTCCAGCCTTTTATTTTTTATTTTAAGACAGGGTCTCGCTAAGTCGCTAGATTCACCAGGGTGGGCTCACACTTTTCATCTTCCTGCCTCAGACTCCCAGAATGCTGGGGTTACAGCGTGCACTACCACGCTGGCTGGCTGTTTCCATGTTTGTGCATGGGTGGAAGCGAGGCCCTGGGCTGCTTCTGCCCCTCGCTGGGCTCAGCTCCCCGCTGCAGTCCTCTCGGTGCGCACGCACGTCATCCTCCGCAGCAGGTGGGAGAGACAGGAATGCATGCCCTGTCAGCTGCCCCCCACAGGTGCTTATCCCACCCCGGGTTCCTGGGCCTGCTTACTGCATTCCTGTTTAACGCTGTCTGGAAAGCGTCGACACAAATGAAGGAAGCCAGCCTTAGCCCCGAGAGCAGGCCGGCTGCTGACCCAGAATCTAAGTGGGCAAAGCAGTCCGAATCTTGAGTGTCGTCTGCTCCCATAGTTTGGGGGTTCATCCTGGGAGCCTGGCTGGGGCTCAGGGACGCCTTCCCACCCCGAGGATGCCTGGCGTTGCCTCACAACTCCGGGTGCAGGTTGGCAGGTGGAGGATGCTGTGCTGGTTTTCCCCTTGGGTACTTTGAATTAACGAGTGGAGTTTTTTCCTGTGTCGTCATAGATGCTCTGGTCTCATCCATGAGGTTTAATTTGTTTTAAACCTACAGTTCCATACATAGGAGTCTTCACAAACCACATTATTAAATGCACATCTTTCACCAAAGCATCATGTTCATAGGTGAGAGTTTACCTGATATAAAATTGGGATATTTGTGCCAATGCTTCAGAAAAATAGTGTGCATGTTACTTACCAAGTGGCTGGAGGTTCATTTGCTCAGTTTGGGTAGAAATCCTGATCAGGCAAAGGGTAGGTCTTTTAGTGTTAAAGTAGCCCTGAGCTGTGGACGCCAGCAGCCGTCAGCTCGTGGTGTTAGTGGCCCTCTGTCACTTGCTCTCCTGACAGCCTGAGCCAGCCGCTGCCAGCAGGCCTTAGGAGCTCTTCCGCAACCAGAGATGGCGGTGCCTGGCGATTCTCTGCTGCTCTCTGTGTTTTCTGGCTGCTAGGGGCCATCAGTGTTACCAGCCTTGGCTGTGGGCCACTTTTGGTGCCAGTGGCCTTTGGTGTTACCAATTCAACCTGCTCTACTTGAGATGGAAATCTTGAGTAGGCAAGAAGATGCCATGCGGAGAAGCCTTTATTAGGACTTTGGGGACTGATCTGAGCAGGGTATAGAGGAGGTTGCTTATAAAGAAAAAAGAGATGGGCTTGTAGTGCCAGGCTTCTGTTTAGTTGTGGTGGGGGAGGGACTCCTCAGGGACCCATGGAGGATGGACAGGGTTATCCAGAGATGCTTCAGGGTGGAGACATCTAGGACGGACCTGTGACTAAAGCCTGCTGTAGCCAAAGCAAATGCCTCCAGGAGCAGCTGTGCCGCCTCCAATGTACTGGGCCGACTGTGAGGCGTTCGGGGCAGCCTTGGAAGAAAGCAAAAAAAAAAAAGTCCCCCTTGGGGAGCATTGGGCCCTTCTCTTCTGTCTCAGGAAGGTCCTTGGCCCCAGTGGAGGCTTTGGAGGGAGAAGGGTGTATTTCTCCTTTCCAGTTCTCTGGCCTGGCCTAGCAGACATCTCAGCCCAGCCTTCCCTAATGGGAACTTGTGCCCCGTTACTTCTGCCTGCCCTGTCCACCCCACTAGGGGGCCGTGGGGATGGTGGGCACCCCAGGGGACCCCTGGTTGGCTCCACCTGGTACCCTGCGGCCCGCCTCTCACCTCCGTAGCACAGGCTTGCTGTAGGGCACAGCGTCCGACCCTTAAGCCCTCTATGCACCCTGGGGCCGAGGCCTTGATGGCTGTCGTTACCTGGAGGCCCAGGGCTTGTGATTCCCGCAGGGAGTCTTCTGTCGAGGGTCCCAAGAGCCTCGGCCCGGCTGGCGGGGCTCCCACTGGAGCGGGGGTTTGCGGAGCCAGTCTGCTCACGGGGTGTTTCGGACGCAGGCGCGGCTGATGTTCGAGGGGGAGATGGCGAGCTTGGAGGCTCTGCGCAGCACAGGCCTGCTGCGCGCGCCGCGGCCCATAAAAGTGATGGATCTACCGGGAGGCGGGGCCGCCTTTGTGATGGAGCATTTGAAGATGAAGAGTTTGAGCAGGTGAGTGTGAGCAAGCGAGGGGCACACGTGTGTACAAACATGGAGAGACACACATACACAGGGGGTACGTGTATGTCCCACACAGAGACACACAGACCGAGAGGGGTATGTACAGGGAGGGGCACACACGTGTACACACAGACACGCACAGAGAGAGATAGTCTAGGGAAAGAGACAGCGGGAGAAAGGGACAGAGAGAGGGACACGGAGACACCGAAAGCAGCTTTGCTGAGCTGCCCACATAATGGCTCGTTCCCAGAAGCCACACTTTTCCCTTTTCTTTTCCTTTTTCTTTTTGTTCCAGGACTAGGGACTGAACCTAGGGCAGTGGTGGTGAACCTTTTAGAGACTGAGTGTCCCAACTGCAACCCCAAACCACTTATTTATTGCAAAGTGCCAACACCGCAATTAAACCTGAACACCGATGCCTGGCTGCTGGGGTGATTCTGGGGTGACTTGGCTTGTGTGCCAATAGAGAGGGCTCTTCGTGTTCACTGTGGCGCATGGGCCATAGGTTTGCCACCACTGACCTAGGGCCCTCACACTGAACTACACTCCCAGTCCTTTGTTATTTCTATTTTGAGACAGGGTCTAAGGTGCCCAGGCTGGGCTTGAACTTGTGATCCTCCTGCCTCAGCCTCCTGAGTAGCTGGGATTACAGGTGTGTGCCCCCCGGGTCCAGCACCAGGGACCATTCTTATTTTTTTTTTTTTTTGTGGGTACCGGGGGGTCGACCTCAGGACCTCGCGTGCCAACAGGCGCCCGTGCCGCTGAGCGATATCACCAGCCCCTTTCTCGTATGTGGGATCCGGGAGTCGAACTCGGGCCCTCGCGCTTGCAAGACAGGCGCTTACGCCACTGAGCCATCTCACCGGCCCCACCAGGGACCATTCTTAAGACAAAAGGTTGCTGCTTTGGTTTGGCTGTTGTAAAGCTGCACACAATGAGCATGTCTGCACCCACCCCTTGCTTTGTGCTTTACCAAGCACTAATGCCAGCTCGGTTTGGGCTGAATGAAGCTGATCTCTTAGCTGTGTGGACTCTTGGATCTCTAATCATTAAAGCCATGCATAGTAGTATAAGATGTGGGAAGTGCAAACTTGTGTAGAGAAGACATGCAGCCTCCTGCAATTTGTCAGCAAGGAGTGCTCCCTCAATTGTCATCTTGTTTTCCTGCTCATGGTTTGCATTTGTTTGCAGAGTGGGGAGCTGCTTTTCCCTCCACTCTCCCTGCCAGGCACTGGGCCCAGTGCCCAGTGCCCACCGAGCCCTCTGCAAAGGACCTCCTGCTAGCTCCTTGCCTGACCTCACCATTTTGTTCTTTGGAAAGGGTCCTGGTTCAGGCATTCATTTTTTACTTTTTTAAAGAATGGAGAGTAGCTTTGAAGGTCTTTAAAATGGAACACCCAGGGTGCTGATGATTTGTTTGTAGCTTTAATTGGCTGCATTTCTTCTGTCCTCAGCCAGGCGTCAAAGCTCGGGGAACAGATGGCAGATTTGCACCTTTACAACCAGAAGCTCAGAGAGAAGCTGAAGGAGGAGGAGAACACTGTGGGTGCGTTCAGATTGTCCTGTCCCCAGCCCTGCACCTGTGGCTACCCTGACACGAGCCCACTTCTTGGTGGCATTTCAACCCTAGGTTGAGTTGCACCCCATCCCCCTCTGCACCATGTTATGGAAATGAGATTTTTAAGTAAGAGTTTGGATGGCACTGATAAGCCAGTGGGATTGGCTCATGAAGCTTCATGCCCTGCCCTCTGGGCCGCCCGCTCCAGGCAGTGTCCGGGCAGGGTCCATACTCCGGCTCATCACAACCATGGGTGTGGGTAGCTCGTCCTCGGGCTGCACTGATGCTCTATGAGGTCTGGCCTTCCAGAGGATGTGAGCCACACTCAGAGCAGCATCTCTTTGACAGGCCGCAGGGTGGAGGGTGTCGGGCCCCAGTACGTGACTAAGTTCGGCTTCCACACCGTGACGTGCTGTGGCTTCATCCAGCAGGTGAGTGCCTGGTTGAAGACATCCCTGCTTGGCTGGTGACTGGTTCCTGATACACTGTGTTGCCACAGGACGCCCAGTGGGACAGACTGCTAGTCCCCCAGGGACCAGAAAGCTCAGCCACTGGATTTCTGAAGGCAGATGTGAATGTGACACTAGCGCAGGAGGTGGGGGGTCTGCTGACCTGAGCTTGGAGGGAGTGGGGTGAGGGGCAGCTGGGAACAGCCCTCTGTGCTGGGAGCGGCACAGTGGGCAGGGGATGGTATTCCTGGCAGGGAGCCCCTGGTGAAGTGCAAAGGTCGCGCTGTGACCTTTGGTATCTGGCTTCTTTCACTTAGTGTATTATTTTCAAGGTTCACCCTTGTTTTCGCATGTGTCAGAGCTTCGTTCGTTATGGTTGACTGATGTTCCATTGTGTGGACGGACTGCATTTTTTTCACCCATTCATTTATTTTTGGCTGGATAACACTGGGGCCTCTGGAATCACCATCTTTGAAGTCTATGAAGCGCTAAAGAAGACTTATCTCCCTGGATTGCTCACCAGCCCTAAGCTGACCTCCAAGAAGCCATTATTAGATCATATTTTGCTTTATTAGGGACAGCGTGCCTATCCTATAAGAGCCAGTCCTGTTTAAATAGGGTGTGGTGGCACATGCCTGGAATCCCAGCACTCAGGAGGCTGAGGCAGGAGGATCACAATGACTTAAGCCTGGGCTACATAGTGAGTTCAAGGACAGCCTGAACTACATTAGTGAGACCCTATCTCATAAAAAGTTGAGAACTGAAATGTTCTGTAGAACCCCAGTGTGTGGAGCAGATGAGAGCTGGGCTGGTCTGTAAGGAGGGCAGGTGGCCTGAGCTCTCCATCAGACCCCAAGATCTGAGTGCCAGCTCAGATTACTAGCAGTACAGCCAGGAGGAGCCCAGGACCTGGGTACACCTGCCCATCTTCTTTGAACCACAAGATTATCCTGCATATCCCAGGTTCTGGGCTTCCTGCTGCCTGGGAGCTCTGAGGAGTCCTTGGGGGCACTGCAGTCATCAGTGGCCATGCTGAAGCATGGGCTTCTTAGACATGTAGAGCACCAAGCCCTATGGGGACTGCCAGCCTGGTTGGCTGTGGCAACTGACACATTTTATGCCCTACTGATACGAGGCACCATTCCAAGCATTTTGCATGGCTCAGCTCACCAGCAGCCACAGCTAGCAACGATGTGGGTGATGTCATGCAACTGCTTTACAGTTGAGGGAACCGATGCCCATGGCCCAGGGACACCCCTGATCATGCAGGTGGACATTGGAGGACCAGGTTGGAACACTGGTCAGCCTCACAGCATGGGCCATTGCCCTTGCACGACCCAGCTCCTCTGTTAGGGTGAGGCCCAAGTGGAAGCTGCCCGTGGATGCTCAGGGGGTGGCTGAATCTTTCTGTGGGTGTGGGGATCACGGGCCCTCTGTGGAGGTGGAGGGACTGGGCTTGCTTGTGCTGACTTCCTGCTTCTAGCACAGAAACTGTGTCTTTTGGGACCTGTCCTCTCCAGCAGGAGGACGGAGCTCGGGCACTGGAAGCCCTGGCAGACAAATGGGGAATGAGGGGATGTCACAGGGGTAGATTCAGTTTGGGGGGCTCACTGTCATGCTGTGGCAGGGGGAATCTCATCCTGCTCTCGAGATACATGTAGCACTGGAGGGTGAGTCCAGGGCCAAGTGACCACTGTTGCTTTGGGGGCTGAGTGCTCTCCAAAATTCCCTCCTGGGGGTTTCCCTGGGTGACCCTAAATAACATCAGCTTGTGTTCTCCGTGGAGTAGCTGGCACAAACCTTACCTATTTAAAGTGTACAGTTTGGTACATGTGCACCCATGAGCCACTTAGCCACAGTTGTGATAATGAGCGCGCTGATCCCCCGCTTTGCCCGCTGGTGACCTCCCTCTCCCTCCCACCCCTGCTCCCAGGCAGCTTCTGATCCATTGTCACCACAGCTTGTGTTTTATGGAATTCAGTACAAGGGCAGACATACAGTGTGTGCTCTTTTTGTATGGGCTCCTTTCACTTAGCATAAATATTCTGAAACTCATGCATGTTGAAAAGTCCATGTCTATGATACACACATGGATTTCCATTTTCACATGAACTCCTTGTCAATTTCTTTAAAAAAAAAAAGGGTAGGATTTATTGGGATTGTACTGAATCTGTGAATTAATTTGGGAGCATTATCATATTAGTAATATAGAGACTTCTTATATGTGAACATGTCACATCCTTCCATTTACTTAGGTTTTCTGTAATTTCTCTCAGCAATGTTTCAGGGTTTTTTTGATCTCACTAAGTTGCTGAATTGCCCAGGCTGGGCTTGAACTTTTGATCCTTCTGCCTCAGTTTTTGTGACACATCTTTTCACATCTGTTGTCACATTTATCTTCAACTATTTCATATTTTGTGATGCTATGGAAATGACTTCTTAAAAAATAGAATTATTTGCCTGTAATCCCAGCACTTGGGAGGCTGAGGCAGGAGGATTGTTGCAAGTTCGAGGCCAGCCTGGGCTACAAAGTGAGTCCAAGACCAGCCTGAATTGCATAGCGAAACCCCGTCTCAAAAAGACATACACACACACACACACACACAAAAAAAAAAAAAAAAAAAAAAAAAAGAATTATCAGGGCTTTTTTGGGGGGAGATGGCTAGTCTATAGAAACACAATTATTATTTAAAAGTTGATTTTTGTATACTTACCTTGTATCCTGCAACCTTGTTAAATTTACTTAGTTCTGGTGCCTTTTTTTAGATCCATACTTGTGTGCATGTATGTGTGTACGCATGCATACAAGTGGTGTTGAGGATTGAATGCAGGGCGTCATGTATACTAGGCATGTGCCCCCCAGCCTGGCTTTTTAAAAAAAGATTTTGTCAGATTTTCTACACACAGATTTTCTACACACATTATGACATTAACAGTAAGTTAAAGACAGTTCTTTCTTTCCAATTTGTATGGCTTTAATTAATTTTCCTTGAGCTTCTGGCACAGTGTTCCATGGAAGTGGTAAAAATGGACATCTTTGACATTTTTCTGATCCTCGGGGAAAAGGACTCATTCTTCTACCATTAAATATGAGTTTAGCAGAGGGTTTTTATTAGGTGTTCTGTATTAGATTGAAGAACTTCCCTTCTATTCCTAGTTTTCTGGGAGTTCTTGCCAAGAATGCTTGTTTGATTTTTGTCAAATGCTTTTCCATCTTTTGTGGTGATACGATTTTTCTTTTTTAGTTTTATATGGGTGAATTACATCATTTAAAAATATTCCTCCTGGTTGTGAGGCATTATCTTCCTTACACAATTGTTAGATTCTATCAACATTCTATTCTGCTTAGAATGTCTGTATTTATGCTTAGGGATATTCATCTATAGTTTTAGTATCTTTGGTTGTGGTGTAAGAGTAATGCTGGCCTCAAGAATGAGTTGAGATATATTCTGCATCACTTTTCTGGAAGTTTACATAAAACTGATATTGTTTTTTCCTTAAATATTTGTTAAGAGTTCACAATGAAGCCATCTATGTCTGGAATTTTCTTTACAGGAAGATTTTAAACTATAAATCCAATTTCTCTAGTAGATGTAGGGCTTTCAGGTTATTATTATTATTATTGTTAGTTGGTAGTAGGGGGGATTGAATCCAGGACCTTCACACTGAGCCACCCTCCACCCCCAATTAGTTTTTAAATTTTGAGATAGGATCTCTCTACATTGCTAAGTTGCACTGGCTGGACTCAAACTTTCAATCCTCCTGCCTCAGCCTCCCAGAGTGCTGGGATTATGGGGTGTATCACCACAACCAGCCACATTTCTATTTTTTTTTTTTTTTTTTAATATGCGGGTACTGGGAGTTGAACTCAGGACCTTGTGCTTGCCAGGCAGGCACTTATGCCACTGAGTTATATCACCGGCCCTCACATTATCTATTCTTGACAGAGCTTTGGTAGTGTCTTTCTAGGAATTTGTCCATTTGATCTAAATTGTCAAATCTCTGCACAAGGTTTTAAAATATTTCTTAATCATTCTTTTAAAATCTGTTGACTCTGTATTGATGTCACTTCTTTCATTCCTGATATTGGCAATGTGTCTTCTGTCTTTTTAGCCTGGTCAGTCTGACGAGTTTATCAATTTTACTGAACTCCTCATAGAACCACCTTTTTGTACATGGATTATCTCTGTTGTTTGTTTTCTATTTCATTAATATACGATAAGCTTCCCAAGTGCTGGGATTACAGGTATGCACCATTCTACCCGGTGAGTTCTTTTCTGATTGTTAGTTTTCAAATATTTGGGTATTTCCTAGAGATCTATTGATAATTTAATTCTGTGGTGGTCATATACTCTGAAGTTATATATAGGATTAAAATTCTTTTCAATTTTTTGTTTTATGGTCCAGAACATGATCTATCTTGGTAAATGCTCCATGTGCACTTGAATATAGGGCTGTTATTGGCTATAAATGTCAATCTGTTCTAGTTAAACGATAGTGTTGTTGAAATCTACATGCCTTTTCTGCCTACTTTTTCTATGAATTATTGAGAGAGGGGTTGAAATCTCAAACTTTGTCTTAATGTTAAGGGCTGCCATATAAAATACTACAGACTGGGTAGATCAATTTCTCACAGTTCTGAAGGCTGGGAAGTCAAAGGACTTGGCCTAGCCCCCAATCTAAAATGAGTGTAGGGTGAAGGCTTAAATAAAAAGAGACAAGTAGTATAGTTTTGGGGAATCCAGGAAGGTCAAAACTCTGGGAGTAAAGACAAAGACTCTTCCGGGTCAGTGTATTTATTGGGTTTTCACAATTTGCGGGGTGCAGGAGGAGGAGGAGGGCATGTAGGAGGCAAAAGCCTGCAAAAATGACCAGGGCCTTGGAAAACAAAGGTAGTAAGTCTTGCCAATTAAAAGAATGTTTGATCTCTAAGACTGACAGTTTTATTGCTCTAGAATTTCACAGCACTGTGAATATGAGGTTTTCCAACACAGCCAGAGGTCCCTTCCGGTCAGCAATTTAACCCGTATATAGCCCAGTCTCCGACAGTGGCCCATGGCCCATTCGATGTTGAGTGAGGGCCTACTTCCTGGCTGGCAAGATGGTCACATTCTGGTGTAATCACGTATTTCCTTAACGTGTGTATGTGTGTGCATATGTGAGAAGATATAAAATCTTCCATATTCCTCTTTTTATAGGGCCCCTAATCCTACCAGGTTAGGACCTCACCCTTATCTCAGTTAACCCTGACTGCCTCCTGAAACCCCCACCTCTAAATACAATCGCTTTGAGGGTTAGGGTTTCAACATACAGATTCCAGGAGCAGGCCAGGACTGTAACTGGATTCATCTATTTCTCCTTGCAGTTATCAGTTTTATTTTCATGTATTTTTAAACTCTGTTATTAGAGGCATAAATGTTTAGGATTATTATATCCTTTTTCTCACTTGACCCTCTTTTCGTGATTCTTTTACTTGGTGATACTCTTTGCTCTGAACTCAGCTTTTTCTGATACTAATATAGCCACTCTAGCTTTCTACTAGTTTTAGTTGGATTATTATTATTATTATTTTTTTGAGACAGAGTCTCACTATGTAGCTCAGGGTGGCTTTGAACTCACTTTGTAGCCCAGGCTGGCCTCAAACTCTCGGGTATCCTCCTGCCTCAGCTTCCTGCATGCTGGGATGACAGGCATCTGCCACCATGCCCCGCTCATCTAGTTTTAGCAATGGTGCTTTTCAATCCTTTTAGTCTACTGATTTTTGTATGTAAAGTACATTTCTGCCCACAATTTAGAGTTAGCTTTTGCTTTATTTTTCTAATCTCCTAACCTCTGTTACTTAATTAGAATAATTTCTGACTATTTGCATTTAATGTACATACTGTGTTTGGGTCTGAGTCTGTCATCTTACTGTTTGTTTACTTGCCCATTTGTTTCTTGTTCCCTTTTCATCTTCCTTGTTTTCCAGTATTTTATGATTAGTTTCATCTCCTCTATTGGCTGGCTAGCTATAATATTTTGCCGGGTTCTTTAGTGGTTGCTATGGGGTCAGGCAGATTGGCTGAGCTGCAGCGCTGGCCTATTGTTCTCCAGGTGAATGACTGGCAGGATGACTGGCCGACCTTCTTCACCAGGCATCGGCTCCAAGCACAGCTGGACCTTATCGAGAAGGACTATGCTGACCGGGAGGCGAGAGAACTCTGGTCTAGGCTACAGGTGGGCACTGCAGCTGCTTCTCTGGGGAAAAGGCTATGCTCTCACGTCCCACAACATTCATGGGGTTCTGAGCCCTGGAGTAGAGCTGGTCCAGCTGGGGACACACGAGTGACCCGGTTGGCTCCACAGTGCAGTTCTCAATGCTGGACCACCAGATGTCTCATCTGAAGTTTTTCTCAGGTGCCTGGCTCATGAATGGTGGCCTCCACTGTCACTTGTCTCATTATTAGTAACGTCTGCCCACTCTTCCCACGTCTTCCTCTGCCAAAACATGAACGTCTCAACTTTAGTAACGTAGGTCCCAGAATGACTGGTTTCAAATTATAGCTCTCAACACATTAGACACAGAATTTGTGTGTTGATGCAGGGTGCACAGGCATCAGTGGAATTTTACTTAACTCATTAGTGAAGTAACCAGCAGGATATAAAAGAGGTGGGATACATATTGTATGGGCAGTGGAACAGATGGTGGAGTTTGCTAAGTTAGGTTCAAAACTGGCTCACGTTCTGCAGGATGATAAAGTAACTTCTGAGGTTCTTTCCTGTGGGAAGCTATCCATCAGTCCATACGGTCTCTGAATGAAGTTAGGGGTAAACAGCAAGGTGGACAAAGCCACACCCCTCGAGCCAGCCGTCCTTATCTCTGGGGCTGGACGCTGAGCCGGCACCTGGCTGTCTTTGCTTATTTCCAAAACTGCAAGGTGCTCAAGTCCCAAGGTAACTCTCTGTGCAACACCTGCCTTTCCAGGTGAAGATTCCGGATCTGTTCCGCGGCCTGGAGATCGTGCCCGCCCTGCTCCATGGGGACCTCTGGGCGGGAAACGTGGCCGAGAACGACGAGGGGCCCATAGTGTACGACCCGGCTTGCTTCTACGGCCATTCCGAGTTCGAACTGGCGATCGCCCTGATGTTTGGGGGGTTCCCCAGGTCTTTCTTCACTGCCTACCACCGGAAGCTCCCCAAGGCCCCGGGCTTCGACCGGCGGCTGCTGCTGTACCAGCTCTTCAATTACCTGAACCACTGGAATCACTTCGGGCGCGAGTACCGGAGCGCGTCCCTGGGGACCATGCGCAAGCTGCTCGCCTAATAAAGTCGCTGCGTGCCGTGTCGCTCACGTCCGTCCCCCCACGGCGCCGGCTTCCTCGTGGCTGGGGCGGGTGGGGGGGCCGCTGGACGCCCAGGGGGCAGACCGCACCGGCTGGGCGTCGGGAGGAAGGGCCGCGGCGACCCGGAAGATCCGGGTACAGGCCCTGCGCCGGGTGCTGCAGCGCGGTTGCAACCGGGCCTGGCAGCGGCTGCCTGGGCGTGGGGGCGCCTGCGCAGTGCGCGGCCGAGGGGCTATCCGGGCATTTGCGCCCCCCCCCCGTCCCGCCCCACCCTTCTAGACCCCACCCCCGCCCCACGGAACCGCCCCCGACTCGCGCTCAGGCCCCACCTCTGCGTCAACTCCACCCTCTCACTCGGGTCCAATGATGGTTGAGGGCTCCGCCTCCTCCTCGCTCAGGGCTAGACTGCGCACGCGTTCTCCTCCCGCGGCCGCGCCCCCGCTCGCGGGTTTTTGGCAGCTGGTGCTCCCCGTAGCGGTGGGAGGTCGCGGGGTGGGGCCGCTGGCCTCTGGGCGGAGACTCTCTGAAGTGTACTCCGCCGGAGCGGGTATGGTTCAGAGCGACGTGCTCGCCGGGATGGCCCTGAGCTGTGAGCTTGCCGTGGGCACCGCCGAGGAGGAGGCGGAGGACGACGCACCGGCCCGCGGCGCTGCCCTGGAAGCGTTCGGCGAGAGCGAGGAGACCCGCGCGCTGCTCGGCCGCCTGCGGGCGGTGCACGGCGAGCGCAGGGCGCGGGAGGTGGCGGAGGAGCGGTTCCGCGGTGCGTGCGGGCCGGGCTGGGCGGCGGGGATCTGGCCCCCTTGCTCCTCTGCTCTCTTTGCCCCGGGGCTAGAGCCCGTGGGCAGCTGGGTGGACAGCTGGGTGGACAGGGAGGGCGTGAGAGCGGGGAAGGGCAGCAGCCTGCGGTGCCCAGGGGTGGGGTCTCCCGGCTCCAGGACGAGCCCGTGGCTCACCGGCGTCTGCGCCACGTGGAGCGGGGACAGCGCCTGCAGGCAGGGCAGGATTGGGCAGTGCTCGCAGGGGTCCTCGGTTAGTGCAGATCTTCACGTCCAGACGTTTACGTTTGCTTATAGTGGGTAATTTTCCCGAGCCCTGATGTAGTCAAGGTTTTGTATTTCTGTAAAGCCATATTTGCGGACCCTTTCTTGTGAAGTGTCTACACAGTCTTGTCTTCCTTGGTTTGGAGTCATGGTGCTCTGACTCTAGGGTGGAGGACCTAGTGGTGTCACACTCCTAGGTTTGAACCTGTGATTGCCCAGAAACTCAGGTTCTTCTGTAGTCTTGGGTTAATGATAACAGTACCAGTGCATAGACCTTTTTAGGGTCAGGTGAATCCTACCTGGGGACCAGGAAAAGCCATTTTCTCATTCCTGGGAAGCGGTCAGTCTGGTAGGATGTGGTAGCAGGTGTGTGGCAGGCGAGAACTGCACAGGAGAGAGGTCGTTTTTGGACAGAAGCAGTTTCAGCTGCTGGCAGAAGTAAAAGCAAATGGCCCAGGGCTAAGGGGATTGTGGGGTTATGGGTTTAGAGAGTTGGCAGGTGGCAGGGCGGCAGCCAAGGACTAGAAGAGGAGAGAATCACAGGGGGAGGTGGGGACCGTGGAGACTGGGGAAGGGACCCAGTTAGGGAGGAAGGGCTCAGAGGAGGTGTGAGGAGAGGACCCAAGAGGAAGGTGCGCTGATCAAGTGAGGAGCAGGAGCTCAAACCGCAGTGGCTCTCAGGAGGCTGGAGGAGTGGTGGGTGCTCAGCTGTGGGGGCTGTGTGGCATCTGTCTGCCAGAGATGTGGTGTGCTCCTGGGAGCTGGCACAGGCTGGGAAGAGGAGCTGCCCTGTGGGTTATTAAGTAGGAAGGTTTCTAAGGCTCACACGCATGTTTGGCGTAGTTGTTAATCTTCATGTTATTTTCCAATCTAGTAATAATGGACAAATACCAGGAGCAGCCTCACCTGTTGGACCCACACCTTGGTAAGCATCAAAGCTGATGATTTTGATAGTTCATTTACAGATGACCACAGGTGCCTTATACACCATGCTGGCACCTATGTGTGGGCTGCCAGCAGAAGGTGTCAAGATGAACCAGGTGTGGTGGCACACATCTGTATTCCCAGCACTGTGAGAGGCTTAGGCAGGAAGGCTTGAAAGTTCCAACGCATCCTGGGTAACTTAGCGACTTGACAGAACCCTTTCTCAAATTAAAAAAGGGGCTGTAGGTGTAGCTCAGTGCAAAAGTCCTGAGTTCAATCCCTAGTGCTGAAAAAAAAAGAGAAGTCAGGATCAAGTGGCCAAAGTGCCATGTCTTATTTGACAGCAGGCCCTGTCAGTTGGTTTTAATAGAACTGTGATGGTTGGCATGAGGTTTAAGTGTCACTCCGGGCTGTGCCAGATGTGTCTGAGTTACTTTTTCCTTGCTTCCCTTTAAGGAGCACATCTCTTCTTGTGTGTACGTCATACCCGCTTGCTTCTGTGGGAGTAATCACACAGGATCAGGTGCTTCACAGAAGTTACGCCATCACCCTGACGGGCGAAGGAGGGCTTTTGCCCCTTCCATTTCACAGATGGAGACATTGAGGCTTGGCTTTACTTCTTTAGTATAAGGGGAGTGATTTTGTTTGTTTTTCGTTATATATATATATGTATGTATGTGTATATATATATATATATATATATATATTTTTTTTTTTTTTTTTTTATGTGGGTACCGGGAGTCAACCTCAGGACTTTGCGCTTGCCAGCAAGCGCTTGTGCCGCTGAGTGATATCACCGGCCCTTTTTTTCCTTTATATGGGTACCGGGAGTCAAACTCAGGACACCTTGCGCTTGCCAGGCAGGTGCTTACGCTGCTGAGCCGTCTCACCGGCCCTCGTTATTTATATTTGACCTGTTTTTTACTGATTAAAATAATTAAAAAAAAATTTTTTTTTGGTACTGGGAGTTGAACTCAGGACCTTGTGCTTGTCAGGCAGGTGCTGTGCCGCAGAGCTATATCCCTGGCCCCTAAAATAATTATTTTTGTAACTACAAAATAACAGGTTCTCCTGGCAGTAAACTTGGGAAGGAACATGGTAGCCATGTTCACCAGGTTGAGAGGCAGCACGCGGGCAGGTGTGCGGACTGACACCCAGCTCCACTGCAAGGTGTCTGAGCTGCTCCGTGCCCGCGTGTCCTCACTGTAAACTGGGGTAACAGCACTGTGAGCCTCACGGGATGTGGAGGCCTGTGTGTGAGGCACTGAGGGGCCCTTCTGGCATGCACGCGTGTGTGGTTGGGCTGTGTGTACTGAGTTTTCCTTTTGCTTCTAGTCACAGGATCGTCTATGAGCCTTTTGAATTCACTTATCTTAGGCAGAACTAGCTCCTTTTCAGTCTTTAAAATTATTTTATTTTTACTAGTATGTGTTTGCAGTACGAAATGGTTACATTCATCATGGGGAGTTGGTACATGTTCATAGCACATCTTAATTCTTTTTATGTTTACTTCTCCTTCTCCTTTTTAGTCTTTTTTTTTTTTTTTTTTTTGTGGGTACCGGGTGTTGGACTCAGGATCTCGTGTGCCAGCAGGTGCCCGTGCCACTGAGCTATCTCACCGGCCCTCCTTTTTAGTCTTTGTCAGTTGCTCATCTCCTCCATCTGTATTGTAGATTGTGTATTTGTATCTATTCACTTTTTTTTTTTTTTTTGGTTTTTTGAGGTAGGGTCTTGCTGTGTAGTTCAGGCTGGCCTTAAACTCACTATGTAGCTCAGGCTGGGCTCGAACTCTCGGTGATCCTCCTGCTCAGCCTCCACAGTGCTGGGATCACAGGCATGCATCACCATGCCTGGCCCACTCTTTGTGTCTTAGTCTTGCTCTAAATGATTTTTAAATTTTTTTTTTTTTTTGTGGGTACCAGGGGGTCGACCTCAGGACCTCGCGCGCGAGCAGGCGCCCGTGCCGCTGAGCGATATCACTGGCCCCTTTTTCGTATGTGGGTTCTGGGAGTCGAACTCTGGCCCTCGCGCTTGCCGGGCAGGCGCTTAAGCCGCTGAGCCATCTCACCGGCTCTCTAAATGATTTTTAAAAGGACTTGATTAATTTAATCACTGTAGTAGCCTCCCTGAGGAAGGTCAGTTATTACCTACCACACTTCACAGTTTGGGGAGCTAGGCACAGCTCTGAAAGGTTGAATAACTTGCCCCTGCTCACACAGCTAGTGGGTATGCAGCTAAGATTTAAATTCCAAGGGTCCCCATCCAAAATTGGGCATGTGAGATGAATATACACTTCTCAGATGGAGAAATACAAACAGCAAATAAATATATGAAAAAATGTTCAACATCACTGTCTTTCAAGAGATGCAAATTAAAACAACGCTGAGATTCCATCTCACCCCAGAAAGAATGGCTATTATCAAGAAATCAACCAATAACAAATGCTGGAGGGGCTGTGGGGAAAAGGAACCCTTCTCTACTGTTGGTGGGAATGTCAACTGGTGCAACCACTGTGGAAATCAGTGTGGAGATTCCTCAAAAAACTAGGATTGGAGGTCCCATTTGACTCAGCTGTTCCCCTTCTGGGCATCTTCCCAGAAGAGTTAAAAACATCATACCACAGCGATATATGTGCACCCATGTTTATAGCAGCACAATTTGTAATAGCTAGACCTTGGAAACAACCCAAATGCTCATCAGCCGAGGAATGGATAAAAAAGATGTGGTCGTTTTATATAATGGAGTACTACTCAGCCATAAAGATAAACTGGGAACTTTTATAGGTAAATGGATGCAACTCGAGACCATACTCATAAGTGAAATAAACCGGACGCAGATGTGTGAACATTGTATTGTCTTCCTAGTGTGAGAAGCTGAAAGAGTAAATAAGATCCAAAATGTACAATAGATATTGTAAAACGGGAAGAAAGTGTTCAAACGGAAAGAGAAACTGGGATGGGGGAAAGGAGAAAAGGGGAAAGCAAAAAAACAAAACGACGAAACAAATATGTATGTATAAAAGATAGTTAAGACAGTTACACTACTAATTCATCTTAGTTCATTGAAAAGGCAGGTTTGTGCTAATATTGTTTGGATAATTGAATGCTTGTATCTTGTACTCTGAGTAACTAATTTAAAGATAATAGGGCCGGTGAGATGGCTCAGCGGCATAAGCGCCTGCCTTGCAAGCGCGAGGGCCCGAGTTTGACTCCCGGATCCCACATACGAAAAAGGGGCCGGTGATATCGCTCAGCGGCACGGGTGCCTGTTGGCGCGCGAGGTCCTGAGGTCGACCCCTGGTACCCACAAAAAAAAAAAAAAAAAAAAAAAAAGATAACAATATGCAATGTATTAACTATTGTTATCCTCCTATTATGTTGTTTTGAAATTTTGTTCTATTTTTTTCTTTAAAAAAAAAAAAATTCCAGGTGTCCACTACAGACCTTGTGCTTTGTTGTACTGAAGGTGGGGTCTGGAGGGCCAGCTGCAGAGAAGTTGTCTCAGTTACTTTTCTCTCATTGTGAAGACAAAAGACCCAATACCCAGAGTTAAAAGGGAAAAGGTTTATTTAGCTCACAAGTTTGTAGAGGTTTCAGTCCATAATCGGCTGGCTCCGAGGCAGGTGGTGTGGCAGACAGGCATTGCAGAGGAGAAACAGTCCATGGTGGGCAGAAGGTAGCAAAGCAACAAGGGATGACCACAGCTCTTTCTATCCCTTATATGTTATTAGGGTGGGTAGCACTCACACCCTTAATCCTAGTGCCCTTGATCCTAGCATTGCACCGTGCATCAGTCCCAGCATCACACACTCTAGATCTAGCCACCTCTGAAAAAGCCCCACCTATGACTGCATGAGGCTTTGGGGGGACATCTGAACATAAGCTGTAACAGAAGTGGTGGCTGATAACTGGCTGAGGGGCTGGCTGTGCTGATGGCAGCAGGGCAGTGGTGCCCCAGGCCTCATCTCTTGGAGGGTCTTGTGTTCTTGGGTCACTGCTCAAGGGGTGAGAGGTGCTGCTTTCATGGTGCAGGTGAGGCCCTTGGCCCTGGAGTGCTGCCTTTGCTCTTTCCAGAACCTGTCTGTTGGGCAGTGCAGACCATTCTGCGCTGCCCATGGTGCTGAGTGATTGTCATCTTTCATCTTCTGGCAGACAGGTCCCTTTTAGGAAAAGGACACGGTGGTCATGGTGCTGTCCTTTGTTCTGTGTCACGCATGTTGCATGCTTTTGATACTGTGTGTAGTGTATGTCATGTACGTTTAAAATATTGGTTTGTCAGAACTGTCCGTCTCTCTCCGTGTTTGGCGTTTGGTAGTATGCTAAGGAAGGTTAATTTTTCCTAATGGGTTCTGTGAGCCTCAGTCATTGAATGATCCTGCAGTTCCTCCCTCTGTCTAAAATATTATTATTATTATTATTATTTTAATAATTAATTTATTTTTTTAAAGACAACAAGTAGACATTCTTATGTATTAACAAACTCAAGAATTAGAGAATGTACAAATACCTTTTGGAGAAAAACATTACTCAGTATAGGATTAAGCTATGTAAAAGCTAGGTAAAAATAGAAGACTAAGGAATGGAATAGTCACAGTGAAATTGCGTTTTCATACTAGGGAGACAATACAATGTTTACAAATGTGCGTCTGATTTATTTCGCTTGTGAGTATTTTCTCAAGTTGTATCCATTTACCTATAAAAGTTTCCAGTTTATCGTTCTTTATGGCTGAGTAGTACTCCATTGTATAAAAATACCACATCTTTAAGATATTATTTTCAATCTGCAGTTCATACTCAAATATAAGGCCAGGTGTGGTGGTGCATGCCGCTAATTCCAGCACTTGGGAGGCTGAGGCAGGAGGATCACTGTGAGTTCGAGGCCAGCCTGAGCTGCATAGTGAGACCCTGTCTCCAAAATAAATAAATAAATAAAATACTCAAATATTGAGTTTCGGTTTTTAGAGTTGCTATTCTGTTTCGTTGGTCTCTGTGTGCTGTGCTTTCTCTATGTCATTTTGTTTTGTTAGTTGCTTGCTCTTCTGACCCCTTCTGTTTTCTTTGCTGTTTCTGGCCCTTTCGTTAATGCAGATGAACTTCAGAATTATTTTATGACAAGTCCCCTTGGAGTTCTGTTATGTGCACAGATTCATGTAGGGGAGATATGTTTACAATATTCAATTTCTTATTTAAGAACAGGGCGGGGCTGGTGAGATAGCTCAGCGGCATGAGTGCCTGCTTGGCAAGTGCGAGGTCCTAAGGTCGACTCCCAGTACCCACGTAAAAAAAAAAAAAAAAAAAAGAACAGGGTGTTACATCTCTAATTACTCAAATCATTTGTGTCCCTCAGTAAAGTTTGGTAATTTGCTTTAGATGGTTCCTGGAAATGTCTTTTTTAAAAGTTGATTTCTGGGTATATTTCATCTTTTGCTCTTGTGGAACTGTTTTTGTTGTGTTCTGCTAATAGCTGGTATCCTATACTTATTTTGTAAGTGGCAACACTTACGTAATGGAACGTGTATGTGTCTGCACATATTTCTTAAAAACACCTTAATTAGGATATGATCCACATCTTACAGAGTTTACATCCATTGTATATCTCCTTCCTTCCTTCCTCTTTTGTTGTACCAGAGTTTGAACCCAGGGCCTTCCCCTTGAGCTCCATTATCCTCAGCCTGTTTTAAATTTTCTTTTGATGCCTGGCAAGCATGAGGTCCTGAGTTTGAGTTCTGGTTAAAAAAAAAAAAATTTTTTTTTTCTTTCGAGACAGGGTCTCACTAAGTTGCTCAGGCAAGGTAGAACTTGCAGTCCTCCTGCCTCAGCTTCTCAGGGAGCTAGGATTGCAGGTGAGTGCTGCCACATCTGGCTGAGTTTGTGCTTTTCGACACACACTTCCATGTTTTCATTGTGTCACAGAGCGGTGCAGCCATAACCAACACAAGGAACTGTGTCCCATTCCTTCTTCCCCCAAACCCTGCAGCCACTGCTGTTGTATCTCTTTGATTTGTTTATTGTCAGCATTTTTTGTAATGGGATTGTACAACACATGGTCATTTGTGGCTGCCTAATTTCATGGGCATTGTGTTTTCAAAGTTCATTGTGTAAGGAAATATGTACTGTGGAGGTTTTCAGTGTTTTTTTTTTTTTTTTTTTTAGCTGGTCAGTAGTTTGTAAATAACTCTAAGGTCTTTCTTTCTGGCTATATACATTTTCTATTTTTTTTTTTTTTTTGGGTTAGGGGATACTTTCAGTTTTTTTGCATTTACTTAAGCATGCTTTATGGGCTGTATGTGGTCTCTTGGAGAAAGTCCCTTGTGCTGCTGAGAAGGGGATTCTACTGTTGGATGGAACACTCTATACCTATCTATTAAATCCGTGCGTTTGAAGGTTTGCTTCAACTCTGATGCTTCTTTTTTGATTTTTTGGCTAATTGGTATGTCCATTTGTGGCAATAGGATATTGAGGTGCTGTGTTATAATTGTGTTTGTGTTTATTTGATTTTTCATGTCCATTACTATTTTTTTTATTGTTGTTTTTTATTGCTTTTTGTTTTTGAGATAGTATCTCACATTGTGTAGTGCAGGCTAGAACTCACTGTGTGTAGCTCAGGCTGGCCTTGAACTTGTGGTGATCCTTCTGCTTTAGCCTCTTGAGGCTCATGTCCATTAGTGTTTGTTTTATGAAGTTGGGTGCGCCTGTATTTGGTGTGTATATGTTTGTAATTGTTATCTCTTATTGTTTTTTTTTTTTTTTTTTTTTTTTTTTTTTTTTGTGGGTACCGGGGGGTCGACCTCAGGACCTCGTGCGCCAGCAGGCGCCCGTGCCGCTGAGCGATATCACCGGCCCCTTTTTTGTATGTGGGTTCCGGGAGTCGAACTCGGGCCCTCGCGCTCGCAAGGCAGGCGCTTAAACCGCTGAGCCATCTCACCGGCCCTCTTATTGTTGAATTGTACCCTTAACTAATATGTAGTTATCTTCCTTGTCTTTTCTTCTTCTTCTTCTTTTTTTTTTTTTTTTTTTGGTGTTTTGAGATCCTCTCACTATGTAGTTCAGGCTGGCCTTGAACTCACTGTGTAGCACAGGTTGGGCTCAAAGTCAAGCAATCCTCCTGCCTCCTGAGTGCTGGGATTACAGGCAAGTGCCACCATGCCCAGCTTCCCTGTCTCCTCTGATCACTTTTGGCTTGAAATCCACTTTGTCTGAAATTAGGATAGCTACCCCTGATTTTTTCCTGGGTTCCCATTGCATAGACTTTTGTTTTCCATCTTTTGATTTTTAATCTGTGAATTTCTTTTTGAATTAATTGTGTTTCTTGTATTCTGCATATCATTGGTTTTTTTTTTTCTTGACCCATTCTGCCGATCTGTGTCTTTTGACTGGGTAATCGATACCATTTACATTGAGAGTTATTGTTGGAAAGTACAGTATTGACTTATTCCTGTCATGCATTATTTTCCTGTTGCTGATTTCTGTTTTTTTTTTTTTTTTTTTCTTTTTTTTTTTTTTTTCTTCTTTTGCTTAGCTGCTCATCCCGTCAGGTCTGTTCATTCTTTTTGACTTATTTGCATGGTTGGCTTCATTGTCTCTCTCTAGAATATCCTTGAGGAGTTTTTGTAATGCCGATTTGGTGGTCATGAATTTCTTGAAGTGGTTCTTGTCATGGGAATATCTTATTTCTCTGTCAATTTTGAAGGAAGTTTTGTAGGATAGTAAGTTGGGGTTAGAAGTTATTATCTTTTAGGGCTTGAAACATTTCACTCCAAGCCCTCCTGGCCTTGAGGATAGTGTTGAAAAATCTGCTGTAATTCTAATGGGTTCACCTTCATATGTGAATTGTTGCCTTCTCTAACAGCTTTTAAGATGTCTGTGATGGACTTCTGGAGTATAATGTTGCACAAAGAGGTTCTCTTTTGGTTGTGGCTGTTGGGGTTCTGTATGCCTCACTTATCTGAGTGTTTACTTCTTTCCCTATATTTGGGAAGTTTTCTGCTATTATTTCTGTGAACAGGTTTTTTATGCCATATATGTTGTCTTCTTATTTTTTGCTTATTTCAGTTATTCTTTTTTTTGTGGGTACCAGGGGTCGACCTCAGGACCTTGCACGCCAGCAGGCGCCCGTGCCGCTGAACGATATCACCGGCCCTTTTTTTGTATGTGGGATCCGGGAGTCGAACTTGGGCCCTTGTGCTTGCCAGACAGGCAAGCGTACGCTGCTGAGCCATCTCACCGGCCCCTTATTTCAGTTATTCTTAAGTTAATCATCTTTGCATCATCTAGCAGCTATCGATCCATTTTTCATGTTCTCTTGTTGCTTTTAAGGTGTCTTTGAGTAGTGGATTTTTGAAGGTATCATTATCTCCTGGTTCTGAAATTCTCTCCTTGTATTTGTCTCTTCTGTTGCTCATGCTGTCAATATAATTTTTAATCTCCTGGATTTCTGATTGAAACTTTTCATGGGCTCTAATTCTTTGCTAAACTGGTCATTCATGTTTTATATAGTTTTGTTTAGCTCATCTTAACTTTTTATTAACGTCTTCTGAAAGCTCTGGATCATTTTGGTTATACTTCCATTATCAGCTTAGGTATCTCTTCCGTGATCCCGCTGAGTACCTCTTTGATCTGCTTTCTAACCTCCTGTGTTATCCTTTCAAGTAATTTGGGTGTGTGGCTTATGCTGTTCTTCTTTTCGTGTATCCCTAGATTGGCTTTTGGGGGAGTCGGGAGTTTTGGGAGGCATTTTGTTGTCTTGTCTTCTCATGTTTCTACTGTGGGTGTTTTTGTTTTTGTTTGTTTGGTGCTGAGGTTTGTGGATGCTTATAGTGCAAAGACCGCTGCTAGTACTGTACAGAGATCTCTTTAGTCAGTCACTTTTCAGTGATGTACTTTGGGTGCGGCTAAATCCTTTGCCTCAGCCCCCAGATCCACCACCTCAGATAATCTGGGAGGGGAGGATGCAGTGTAATTGGGCCAGCACTGAGTTCTCTGGGAATGCACTCTAGTATTGTTAATGTCACAAAGGTAATCTGGATGTTGGTTTACAGAGGAAACCTATTAATAGCAACAATTATGGGACCCTGCTAATATCAAGCAAATCAGCTACATTAGTATCATCCAAGACAAAGTGGATATTAATATACTATAAGAACCAATTAGTACCACCCTTAACCCTAGAGAAGAGATCCACAATTATGGTGTAAACAGTAAGACAATTTAGGTATAGCCTTGCAGCAACTATGTACTAAATACGGAAGCTATATCTTCACTAATGGAAGAAAAGAATTCAACAGTAATTTTATAGAGTTAACTATCTAAAGATTAGTAAAGCTTAATGGTTATGCTATTAAAGATACAGGGTTTGGGGCTGGGGGAATGCAAGAGGAAAAATTTGAAACTTTGTATGATGTGAGGAGGAGAGAAGTGTGGTACAAAGGATCCTATTGGGGAGTAAAAGGATGTTTATAGAATAGGGCAAAGATAAGGGAAAAAACTGAAGAGAAATAGGTAAAAAGAAAGGAGGGAGAAAATAGAAATTTTATGGAGATTCAAAATAAGAGAAAATTAAAGGGAGACAAAGGGGAGAAGAGGAAATTTAAAGAGAAAACAAAGAGAAGAAAAAGAGATAAAAAGCAAATAAAAAGGATAGAGGAAAATACTCCAAACCCTAATAAACTGGTGAAGAAGAAAGACAAAAAGAAAAAACAAAAAACACTCCAAAACCAAAATGAAAAATAAAAAATAATATACACACTTAAAAAAGAAGTAATTTCCCTGTGATTTTGAGTGTGTGGCTTTCTTGGCAGTGTCCAAGTCAAGATGTGCCCCTGCTCACGCTGGCAGAGAAGGAAGGCAGGTGGCCTCCAGGCCTGTGCTGGGTGCAGGCACCAGCAGCCAGCAGGAGTAGGGAAAGGGCGCCAATGCCATGTCTTTCAAATCCAGAGCACCTCAGGCTGGGCCTGGCCTTTGGCTGTGAGGCCAAGGCCTGTGTCCTTTGCTCAGACCACTCAGGGGGTCTCTTTCCAGCCTGCTGCTTTTTTTTTTTTTTTTTAACTGGTCAGTGGATTTAGTTCTTGCCTCCTGAATTTGATTAAAAACATTGAACTGTAAGTGAAATAATGTGAGTCTCAGTTCAGTCCTGAACACATCTGTCCTCTCTTTCCTTGCATAAAAACCAAGTAAAAATAATTCAAACACAAATGCAAGGCTCTGTACCTCACTGCATGGTATGTACTCGAACTTATAAAAGTGACTCCCGGATTTAGAAAGCCCATTGTCAGAGAAGCACTGCAGCTTTGACTGCAGTAATCTCTTGGTGGGGCTCATCTCCTCTTATATATTCAAACTGTGTACCTTGAATGTGTGTATTCAGAGGCCACTGAAGAACCTCCCTAAACGCCAGTTACAGACAGGTTCACCTTAAGTCCCAAGGAATCCCGTGCTCAGGGAGTCCAGCGGAAATTCTGAAATCCCAGGAGAGACTTCAGCTGGTTTTCGTTTTTTATTCCAGCCTGCTGCTTGACTGTGGCTATCTCCTGTGGCTGTCACTCATCCAGGCACTGCGGGAACTTAACACTGGGAGCCCTGCGGTGAAACCACCCCATGGCTGCTCTGAGTTCCCAGTTCAGACAGTCAGCCTTTCCCCAGAATAGTGGTGGACAGGCTGTCTCCGGGAGATGGTGAGTGCTCGGACTAGAGTCACTCACCAGCTGTTGCCTGTCATTGGACTTAGTGGGAGCAGAATCCTGCACTCTCCCTGCAGCTTGCAGCATCTGCCAGTCCGGGGCGCCACTGTGTTTCTCCCTGAGGGCTCTGGAGTGCCCAGCTCTCCCTTTGTCTCTGCAGATTCCGTTTCCCTTTCCCGCAAGCCAGGAGCCAGGAGGTGGGGAGAAGGTGCAGGTTGTCCCTTCCCTGCTCTGTGTTGTGTTTTGTATCTTAGTGTCTCTTCAGGGTTTAATTTTCCTGTCAGAGCCTTCCTGGTTCCTGGAGATCTACTTTTGTTTTCTCCCCACGTTGTTTTCCAGTGTCTGGACTCTGGATCTTGGAGAGGTCGACTTGTCACTCACCACTCTGCCGTTTTCCTGGAAGTCCTCTTGAGGGATGCTTTATTTACAGTAAAGTACCCCTGTTTTAAAAATGCATTTTGGGGCCGGTGAGATGGCTCAGCGGCGTAAGCGCCTGCCTTGCAAGCGCGAGGGCCCGAGTTCGACTCCCGGAACCCACATACGAAAAAGGGGCCGGTGATATCGCTCAGCGGCACGGGTGCCTGTTGGCGCGCAAGGTCCTGAGGTCGTCCCCCCGGTACCCACACACACACACACACACAAAAATAAGAATGCATTTTGGCTTCTAAGCCACGCCCCCCACCCCGTGCAGAGCCTTTCTGTTGCCCTTGTGTCCTTGTGCAGGCAGTCTCCTTGCTGGCCCTGGCAATCACTCATGTGTTAGTTGAACCTGCTCTAGAACCTTTCAGAAAGGGCTCTAGTTTTTGGCTCATCTTTTATGAGAATGTTTGCAGTCCATTTCTTGTACATCAGTGGGTTGTTCCTTTTCTTTTGTTAATAACCACAAGTGGTTTATCCTTTCACCTGCTGAAGGACATCTTTTTTTTTTTTTTTTTTGGTACTGGGAATCAAACTCAGGACCTTGTGCTTGCCAGGCAGGCACCGTGCTGCTGAGCTATATCCCCAGCCCTGAAGGACATCTGTTGCCTCCGGGTTTGGCTGTCATTTTATAGTACTTCTTTTGAACTTCCACTCCCTCCTTTCGGTAGACTCATGTTTTCGTTTTTCTTGGGGGATGATTGATGGTAAGCGTGTGCCTTATAAGCTGCCATCCTGTTTCCGTAAACACTACCATTTTGCGGTGTGACCAGCGGAGTAGGAGAATCCCAGTAGCTCTGCACCCTCCCCAGCACTTAGCATTGTCAGTCTGTGTGACCTTAGCAGGCTGTAGTGTTGTCTCACTGTAGTCTTACTCTGCACCCTGGGTGGAAATCGCAGTCCTTCTTCATTTGTGACTTATGACTTGGCCCATGGTCTGTTTTGTTGCATGTTCTCAGTATACTTGACAAAAATGCTGGTTCTGTTGTTGTTGGGAGGATTATTTGGGGAATGTTGCTTGAGTGAAGTGGTTGATCGTACTACACATGTCCTTACTGATTTTTTGTTCTTGTCTCAGGGAGTATCAGAATCTTTACTGATTTCTCTCTCAGTTCTCTCAGTTTTTGCTTTATTTTGAAGCTCAGTAATTTTGTTGTATACATTTGCAGGATTAAGTCTTCATGATGAATTGATTCTTTTATCATTAGGAAATTTTCCTCTTTACCTCATACCTCTGTAGCCTTACTTGTTCTGGTACTAGGATGGCCACTGCAGCTCTAGATGGTGATTATTCAGTCTGCCTTTTCCCATGCTTTTTTTTTAACCTACCAGTGTTTTTGTTTTCACATGCTGTATATGGTTGGGTCTACCTCTAATCCATCCTCATAACCCTTTTAATTGGAGGCTATTTTCATTTAATATAGTCATTCACTTGAGTAGGTTTAATTCATTCCCTTGTGACTTGATTTCCATTTGTTTCATCTGTTTTTGTTTTGTTTCTTTACTCTGCCTGCTTTTTTTGGTACTAATTGAACACTTTTTGGTATTCTGTTTTATCTCTTCGGTGGCTTGTTAGCTCTTTTGTTTTTTCTTCTATTTTTTATTTATTTATGAGACTGTGATTCACTGTGTAGTCCAGACTGGCCTTGAACTCACTTATGTGGCCCAGGCTGGCCTCAAACTCACGGTGATCCTCCTGCCCCAGCCTCCTGAGTGCTGGGATTACAGGCATGTGCCACCATGCCCAGCATTTTATTTATTTATTTTTGAGACAGGGTCTTGCTATGTAGTTCAGACTGGCCTTCAACTCACTATGTAGCCCAGGCTGGCCTCAAACTCGCAGCAATCCTCCTGTCTCAGCCTCCCAGGTGCTGAGACTACAGGCACGCACCACCGTGACCCGCCTGTTTTGTTTCTTAGTGGTTGCTTGAGATTTACAACATGCATCTTTAACTAATTACATTTTACCTTCAAATAGGATTATACCTTTTTCTGTACAGTGTGAGAACTTTCAGTGGGATTCTTTCACCTTTCTCTCCTGTTTTTGTGCTTTGTTACACATTTTACTTCTGTTCATGTTGCTTTTTATGCTTCAAACATTAAATTATCTTTCAAAGAAAGTAAAAATGAGAAAAAGTCTTTAATATTGTACCATATATTTACCGTTTACAGCTTTGTTCTAGAGATTACAATTTTCTACCTATTTATTTTCTGCTTGAAGAATTTAATACTCTGATGTAGAAATTTTTCAGCTTTTGACAGGTTTTTCTTTCACCTTTGGTTTTCAAAGGCAGGTTGTTGGATATGGAATTTTAGGTTATAATGTTTTCTTTCAGAACTTTAAAGGATGTTGGATGACATCCTTTTCTTTGGCTTTTTTTTTTTTTTTTTTTTGGTGTACCAGGAACGGCTTGTATTTTTTCTCACAAAGTTTGTTTTTATTCTCATCTTCGTTTCTCTGTCTATATATAATACAGTATATACTGTATATATAAAATAGTATGTACTTTTTTTCCTCTGTCTGCTTTTATTTTTTTATTTTTATTTTTTTTTGTGGGTACCGGGGGTCGACCTCAGGATCTCGCGTGCCAGCAGGTGCCCCTGCCGCTGAGCGATATCACCGGCCCTTTTTTCGTATGTGGGTTCTGGGAGTCGAACTCGGGCCCTCGCGCTTGCCAGGCAGGTGCTTACGCCACTGAGCCATCTCACCGGCCCTCTGTCTGCTTTTAGAATTTTCCCTTTATTGCTGATTTTCACCAATTAATTATGATGTTCCATGGTGTGTTTTTCTTTTGGGTTGTCTTGCTTGGAGTTCGTTGAAACTTTTGGATTAATGGCATTTAGAAGTTTATGACTGGGTCAGACATGGTTGGTTGGTGCACACTTGCAATCCTGGCTATTTAGGAGGCTGAGGCAGGAGGTTCTCAAGTCCAGCCTGGGGGACTAGTGAAACCCTGTCTCAAAATAATTAAACAAAAAGAAACAAAAAGACAGTTTTGGCTGTTACTTTCTCTGTAATTTCTCTGCCCTTGCCTTATTAATCTTCTGAGACTTTGGTTATGTGGATGTTCATACACATTGTTGAGTTGTTTTCAGCCTTTTTTCTCCTTAGCGTTGAAGTTTTTATGACTGTATCTTCAAGTTTGCTGATCTTTTCTTCTCCAGTGTCCAATCCACTGCAAACCTCCTTTATTTAAGCTTTCATTTTATTTATTTATTTTTATTTTTTTATTTTTTTATGTGGGTACCGGAAATTGACCTCAGGACCTCGTGCTTGCGTCGCTGAGCTATATCACCAGCCCTTTTTCTCCTTTATGTGGGTTCTGGGAGTCGAACTCAGGACCTCGTGCTTGCCAGGCAGGCGCTTACGCTGCTGAGCTATCTCACCGGCCCTACGCTTTCATTTTAGATCTAGTTTTTTCCCAGTTCCTGAGGTTCTTTTTTTTTTCCCTTGTGGTGCTAAGGATTTAATTCAGGGCTTCGCTCATGCTAAGTCATGCTGTACCACTGAGCCACACCTCCAGCCCTCTACTTTTTTCTTTTTTATATCTTCTATCTCTTGCCTCATATTATTTGTGTTTTCTTTGATACTCTTGAGCATATTTATAGTATTTATACTGCCTGTTTTAAAGTTTGTGTCTATTAGCTATACCATCTTTGGCAAAATAGGGCATTTCCATTGACTGATTTCTTTCCTTTGGGGGGCCATGGTAGTGTCAGACAGTGATTTACAAGTGGACATTGGATGCTGTAGTTTTTTAAAATTTTTTAAATTTTTTTCATTTTAAAGAGAAAAAATAGAACAAAATTTCAAAAGCAACATAATAGGAGGGTAACAATGGTTAATACATTGTGTATTGTTATCTTTAGTTACTCGGAGTACAATATATAGGCATTCAGTTGTCCAATATTAGCACAAACCTTTGTTTTCCATGAACTAAGCAAAATTAGTAGTATATATATATATATTAACTATCATATATATATATATATATTTTTTTTTTTTTTTTTTTTTCTTTTCCCTTCTTTCTTGTCTCCTTTCCCCCATCCCAGTTTCTCTTTCCGTTTGAACACTTTCTTCCCGTTTTACAATATCTATTGTACATTTTGGATCTTATTTACTCTTTCAGCTTCTCACACTAGGGAGACAGTACGATGTTTGCACATGTGTGTCTGGTTTATTTCGCTTATGAGTATGGTCTCAATTGCATCCGTTTACCTATAAAAGTTCCCAGTTTATCTTTATGGCTGAGTAGTACTCCATTGTATAAAAAGACCACATCTTTTTTATCCATTCCTTGGTTGATGGGCATTTGGGTTGTTTCCAAGATCTAGCTATTAAAAATTGTTCTGCTATAAATTTGGGTGCATATAAATCGCTGTGGTACAATGTTTTTAATTTTTCTGGGAAGATACGCAGAAGGAGAATAGCTGGGTCAAATGGGACCTCCAATCCTAGTCTTTTGAGGAATCTGCACACTGATTTCCACAGTGGTTGCACCAGTCTACACTTCCACTAACAGTGGAGAAGGGTTCCTTTTCCCCACAGCCCCTCCAGCATTTGTTATTGGTTGATTTCTTGATAATAGCCATTCTTTCTGGAATGAGATGGAATCTCAGTGTTGTTTCAATTTGCATCTCTTGAAAGACCAGTGATGTTGAACATTTTTTCATATATTTATTTGCTGTTTGTATTTCTTCATCTGAGTAGTGTGTATTCATTTCAGATGCCCATTTTTCGATTGGATCTTAACATTTGGGAGGTCTGATTTTTTTGAGTTCTTCATATGTTCTCGATAGTAATCCTTTGAGGAATAGCTGGCAAACATTTTTTCCCACACTGTGGGTTGTCTCTTCACTCTGTTGGTGGTTTCTCTTGCTGTGCAAAAGCTTTTTAATAAGAGATCCCGGTTTTTGATTCTTTGTGATAGTTCCTGTGTGATCAGGGTTTTGTTCATAAAGTCTTTGCCTACACCAATGTCTTCAAGAGTTTTACCTATTTTATCTTCCAGCAGACTTAACGTTTGTGTTTTAATATTTAGATCTTTGATCCATTTTGAATTTAGTTGAGTGCATGGTGAAAGATATGGGTCCAGTTTTAATCTTGAGCATGTACAGACCCAGTTTTCCCAGCACCATTTATTAAAGAGGCTATCTTTCTTCCAGTGAATGGGTTTGGCACCTTTGTCAAAGATAAGGTGGCTGTGTATGTCTGGAGTTGTTTCTGCATCTTCTAATCTGTTCCATTGATCTTCGGGTCTGTTTTTTTGCCAGTACTGTGCTGTTGTTATCACAGTAGCTTTATAGTATAGTTTCAAGTCAGGGATTGTGATGCTCCCTGCTTTGCCTTTGTTGCCCAGAATTGCCTTTGCTATTCTAGGTCTCTTCTGGTTCCAAATGAATTTTAGGATTGTTTTCTCTAATTCTGTGAGATATGCTGTTGGAATTTTTATTGGAATTGCATTAAATCTGTATAACAGTTTTGGAAGTATGGCCATTTTCACTATATTGGTTCTTCCTACCCAAGAGCAAGGGATTTCTTTCCATTTTCTGATATCCTCGTCAGTCTCCTTTTTCAGAGTACTGTAGTTGTCAATGAAGAGGTCTTTTATATCCTTTGTTAGGTTGATTGCTCGATATTTCATTTTCTTGGATGCTATTGTGAAAGGTGTGGTTTCCATAATTTCTTTCCCAGTGAGTTTGTTATTCATGTACAGGAAGGCTATTGATTTTTTGAGTGTTGACTTTGTATCCAGCTACACTACTGAATTTGCTTATTAAATCTAGCAGTTTTTTAGTGGAGTTTTTGGGGTCGTCTATGTAGAGTATCATGTCATCTGTAAATAATGACAATTTAACTTTGTCCTTTCCTATCATTATTCCTTTTATTTCTTTCTCTTGTCTAATTGCTCTGGCTAACGTTTCCAGGTCTGTGTTGAATAAGAGTGGACACAGTGGACATCCTTGTCTTGTTCCTGGTTTTAGAGTGAAACCTTTCAGTTTTTGTCCAGTTAGTATGATATTGGCTGTTAGTTTGTCATAGATAGCTTTTATCACATTGAGATTAAGACAATCTATTCCAATTTTCTGTAGGGTTTTTATCATCAATGGGTGTGGGACTTTGTCAGGCTCTTTTCTTGCGTCTATTGAGATGATCATATGGTTTTTGTCCTTGGCTCTGTTAATATGGTGTATTACATTTATTGATTTATGTATGTTGAACCATCCTTGCATCCCTGGGATGAATCCTACTTGGTCAGGGTGTATAATCTTCTTGATGATTTGCTGCATTCTGTTTGCCAGTATTTTACTGAGGATTTTTACATCTGTGTTTATTAGGGAGATTGGCCTGTCGTTCTCTTTCTTGGTTGGGTCCTTCTCTGGTTTTGGTATCAGGGTAATGCTTGCTTCCAGGAATGAATTTGGGAGTATTGATTCCCTTTCAAATTCATTAAAGAGTTTGAGAAGTAGTGGTGTTAGATCTTCTCTAAATTTTTTGTAGAATTCAGCAGTGAATCCATCAGGGCTTGGACTTTTCTTTGTTGGTAGGTTTTATTTTTATTTTTATTTTTTATGTGGGTACCGGAGTTGACCTCAGGACCTTGCACTTGCTAGCAAGCGCTTGTGCCACTGAACGATATCACCGGCCCTCTTTTTCCTTTATGTGGGCTCTGGGAGTCAAACTTGGGACCTCACGCTTACCAGACAGGCACTAATGCTGCTGAGCTATCTCACCGGCCCCTGTTGGTAGGTTTTTAATTACATCTTCGATTTCATTGATTGATATTGGTTTATTTAGGATTTTTATATCTTCTTGATTCAGCTTTGGTAATTCATATGTATCTAGGAATCTGTCCATTTCGTCTACATTTTCCATCTTATTAGAATACAAGTTTTCAAAGTAGGTATAGATGATCCTCTGGATTTCTTTTTTTTTTTTTTTTTTTTTTTTTTTTTTTTTGGGTACCGGGGGGTCGACCTCAGGACCTCGTGCACCAGCAGGCGCCCGTGCCACTGAGCGATATCACCGGCCCCTTTTTTCGTATGTGGGATCCGGGAGTCGAACTTGGGCCCTCGCGCTTGCCAGGCAGGCGCTCACGCCGCTGAGCCATCTCACCGGCCCCGATCCTCTGGATTTCTGCAGGGTCTGTTGTGATTTCACCCTTTTCATTCCTAATTGCGTGGATTTGAGTCTTTTCTTTCCTTTTTTTTTGATACTGTTGGCAGAGTTTGTCAATTTTATTTAATCTGTTAAAGAACCAACTCTTTGATTCATTGATTCTTGGTATTGTGTTTTTAGTCTCCAGAGCATAAATTTCTGCTCTGATGTATAAAGATTATAAAATTTCCTCCCTCATAAGAGCTTTTGGCTTAGCCTGCTCTTCTTTTTGTAGAAGTTTGAGGTTTACCATTAAGTTGTTTATTTGTGCTTGCTCTGTTTTCCTGATATGGGTATTCACTGTTATATAAATTTCCTTCTTAGGATTGCTTTCATTGTGTCCCATAAGTTCTCGTATGTGGTATTGTCATTATCATTTAATTGTAGAATCTGTCTGATTTCTTCTTTAATTTCATCTGTGACCCATTGGTTGTTCAGGAGGGTGTTATTTAATTTGCATGTGTTTAGGAAGTTCTTGTGGTTTCTTTTGCCATTGATTCCCAGTTTCATTGCACTATGATCCGATAACATGCATGGGATAATTTCAGTTCCTTTGCATTTACTTAACCATGTTCTATGAGCTAGTATGTGGTCTGTTTTGGAGAATGTCCCATGTACAGCTGAGAAGAATGTGTATTCTGAAGTTGTGGGGTGGAACACTCTGCAGACATTTACTAAGTCCATTTGTTCAGAATTTTGGATTAGTTCTAATATTTCATTGTTGCTTTTTTGTGTAGTTGATCTGTCTTTTTGTGACAGTGGGGTATTGAGATTGCCCAATGCAGTCGTGTTAGTGCTTATTTCATTTTTCATGTCAGTTAGTATTTGTTTTATATAGTGGGGTGCACTGGTACTTGTTGCATATATATTTATCATTGTTACATCTTTCTCTTGGATTTGTTCCCTTCACAAGGATGTAGTGACCTTCTTTTTCTGTCTTAATCAGTCTTGGCTTGAAATTCACTGTCTGCAAAAAGAATAGCTACCCCTGCTTTTTTTTGGTTCCTGTTGCATGAAGTATTGTTTTCCATCTTTTGACTTTCAGTCTAGTAATTTCTTTTTGAATTTAATGTGTTTCTTGTATGCAGGATATTGTTGGATCTTGCTTCTTGATCCATTCTGCCAGTCTGTGTCTTTTGATTGGTGAATTGAGACCATTAAGATTGATGGCTATAACTGATATGTATTGACTTACCTTTGTCATGTTATTTTCCTGTTGTTGGCTCCCCATCTTTTTTTCCCCCCCTGTTTGTTTGCCTTGCCTGGTGGAGTCCTTCTGTTGGGGTTCATGGAGTTGTAGTTCTTGTTATCTCTTTCTACAATATCCTTCAGTATACTTTGGAGTGCTGGTTTGGTGGTCATAAATTTCCTCAGATGTTCTTTGTCATGGAAGTATCTTATTTCTCCATCAGTTTTGAAAGATAGTTTTGCAGGATACATCTATCTGTGTTGAAGGTTATTTTCCTTTAGAAATTGAAATACTTTACTCCAAGCTCTCCTTGATTCGAGGGTTTGTGCTGAGAAGTCAGCTGTGATTCTGATGGGCTTTTCTTTAGAGGTGATTTCTTTCTTTTCCCTAACAGTTTTTTTTTTTTTTTTGTGGGTACCGGGGGGTCGACCTCAGGACCTTGCGCGCCAGCAGGCGCCTGTGCCGCTGAGCAATATCACGGCCCCTTTTTCGTATGTGGGTTCCGGGAGTCGAACTCGGGCCCTTGCGCTTGCTGGGCAGGCGCTTAAGCCGTTGAGCCATATCACCGGCCCCTTTTTTTTTTTTTTTTTTTAAATGTGGGTACCTGGAGTCAAACTCAGGACCTCGCACTTGCCAGCAGGCGCTTGTGCCGCTGAGTGATATCACCGGCCCTTTTTTTCCTTTATGTGGGTTCTGGGAGTCGAACTCAGGACCTCGCACTTGCCAGGCAGGCGCTTATGCCGCTGAGCTATCTCACCAGCCCTCCCTAACAGCTTTTACGATTCAGTTCTTGTGTTGAATTTCTGGAATCTTGACTATGATATGCTGGCCTGTAGATTTTTTTTTTTTTTTGATCATGGCTAATTGGAGTTCTATATGCCTCACTTATCTTTATGTCAAATTCGTTTTCCCTTTCAGGGAAGTTTTCTTTTTTTTTTTTTTTTTTTTTTTTTTTTGTGGGTACCGGGGGGACGACCTCAGGACCTCGCGCGCCAGCAGGCACCCGTGCCTCTGAGCGATATCACCGGCCCCTTTTTCGTATGTGGGTTCCGGGAGTCGAACTCGGGCCTTCGCGCTTGCAAGGCAGGCGCTTAAGCCGCTGAGCCGTCTCACCGGCCCTCAGGGAAGTTTTCTGCCATGATGTTTGTGAACAGTTTTTTTTTTTTTTTCTTAGCATTTGTGCTGTCTCCTGCTTTTACATTGACTCCAATCAATCTTAAGTTATTCTTCTTTGCCTCATCTGGCAGCTGCTGGATTGATTTCTCATGGATCCTTGATATTTTTAAGAAATATTTTTTTTTTTTTTTTTTTTTTTTTTTTTTTTGTGGGTACCGGGGAGACGACCTCAGGACCTAACGCGCCAACAGGCACCCGTGCCGCTGAGCGATATCACCGGCCCCTTTTTCGTATGTGGGTTCCGGGAGTCGAACTCGGGCCTTCGCGCTTGCAAGGCAGGCGCTTAAAGCCGCTGAGCCATCTCACCGGCCCCAAGAAATATTTTTTTTCATGATCACTACCTGCAAGCCTGTTTTCTATGCCTGAGATTCTGTTCTTACATTGGTTTATTCTGCTGTGGATACTTTCAATGGAATTTTTATTCTCCTGGATCTCTGTTTGAATCTAGCTTATGGATTCCATTTCTTTCCTGTGCTGAGCATTCATGGTTTGCATAATTTCTTTAAACTCTTCTATTTTTTTTTTTTTCTTTATCTGCTCTAGAGTCACTAAGCATGGTTTTCATTGTGGATACCATCTCTGCAGTTACCTGAGAAATTATTTCTGATTTGATTTTTTCTAGAGCCTCATTCAATTACTTTGCTGTTACTACTTCAGAGAGGCCAGGTGGGTGGCTTTCGGATTGTCCCATCTCATTGCCCCCTGGGTTTGCCTTTGTTGAACTGGATGTCTGGGGTTGTATCTTGTTTAACTGTCTTATTCTTTTTTAGTTTAATTCCTGGGGTGATGCATGTAAAGTACCTATGGTCGGTTGCTTTATTGCTAGTATTTAGAACCCTTAGGAAATGACTTATTTCTTCGAGGTATCTTCCATGTGTAGCTGGCTTTTGGTTTTTGAGTCTTTTGGAAGATCCTACGTCTTCAATTTGTTGGGGATGAAAAGTTGGTACCTGTTGGGCCCAGGCCCTGGTTCTTTGGCACTGTGCCACCGTATTTTCTATTATCATTAGTCAATGTCAGTCTTGGAATACCAGGAAGAATAGCTGTTCAGAACAATTATGTCACTTTGGCTAAAGTGGTACCATCAGCAATAACAATAGCATCAAACACAGCCTAGAAAATGACAAACTGAGGTAACCCTTAATTTGCCACCTTTAATCGTATGAACTAGATTTATGGTTATATAACAAAATGTAAGAGAAACCAAACAATTATATGAAGTATATAAGTCCTTAATACATCAATTTTATCATCAGTGGTTAAAATTTAAAAGGGGTTAGGGAGGAACTAGAGAAGTAGAAGAAGAGGAAGAGATTAGAAATAAGGCTGGAGGACGAAGAGGGATCATGATAACTTTGGGACACTGGTGCAGAAGACTGGAGGGAAAGAGAGAAGGAAGAGATAAAAAGAATAGAACAACAATCACAAAGAGACTAGAGGCCATGTTCACACTGATATAAAAACAAGATCAAACAATGAAGGAGAAAAAATAAAAACAAAACCATAACAACAATAACAAAAAACAAACGAGAGAGAGCGAGAGAGAGAGAAAAAAAAGTCCACTTCCAGGTTTGACTCTGCTGTAGACAGCATGTGGACAGAGTCCTGATCCGTGCCCATCTGTCGCAGCAGCCAGCAGGAGCTTTTTGGCAGGGTGGTGGATAATCTCAGCGAGCCTGCGCCTTCTGGCTGAGACCAGACTCATTCGGCCTGCAGCTGCCAGTGCACCATCTGCGGGCCTGAGCCCGGCTGGGAGCCGCTAGATGGAGCCAGCAGCTGCTCTGAGTTCTGAGCTCAGCTGGCCTCTCTTCCAAGATGGCTCCCGGCCAATCGCTCCCTCCCACCGGGCAGCTGAGCCCTCAGCACTCACCGCCAGCTAGTGCAGTCATTCACGTCCGCTGCTCCCCTCCACTGCCGCCTCTCTCTGTGGACCCCTCTCTGGGGTCACCAGCAGTCACTGTGTGTTGGCAGGTTTGAACTGCTCCTCTTGCACACTGAATCCTACTCAGAGAAGGCTCCAAGGGCTACTTCCTTCTTCTTCGTTGAAGTTTCTCTCTTTGCTCTCTCCGTGAGCTTCGATTCGCGCTTCAGATCCTTCCTGAGTCCAGGGGACCCACTTCCCTCCTTCTTGTCTTCCTCACATGGCTATGTTCCAGCGTCTGGACGGCGACTCTCAGAGAGGCTCTCTCTCTGCTGCTTTACCACTCTGCCATCTTGGTGCTCCTTTGGATGCTGTTCCCCTAAGGGATCAACCCCTTACCATCAGGAGGGGGGCACTACTGGGAGGAAGTGGGTCATGGGCACATGACCTTGGGGACAATATCTGGTAGCTGGCCCCTACCCCTCAGGATCTGCTCCTGCTGCTTCCTGGAGTGCGTTAAACTTCTCTCCTCTCCCGTGCCCTCTGGCCATGTTCCTGCCTTGGAGCCAGCAGGCTATGGACTGAAACCTCTGAAACCATGGGCCAAATAAACCTCTCCTTTAAACTGCAGATATCAGGTATTTAGTCCCATCAAGGGAAAGCTGACCTGCAGAGCTCACGTTCTGTGTGGCTTCCTCCCTGGACCCTTGCCCTGTCCAATGCAGCTGACCCCTCCCCTGGACGCCTGTCTGTCCTCTCTGTTGGGAGTGCTGTGCTCTGCGTGGCCCCACCTCTCACAGAGTTCCACCCCTGCCCCCCCGCAGACGGGGGATGGCGTTGAGTTGTCCTGTTTCAGGGAGCACGTGTGGACTGCCTGTTTTCCTGTGTCTGAAAATCGCAGCTGTGTATATTTCGTTCAGTTTTCTAACCATTGATGCAGTAGGGCAAATTTCAGATCACTCATTTATGACTGAAATCAGAAATCCTCTTTCTTTTCTTTTTTTGTGTTAATACATTGGTAAATCATAGTGGCTGTGGCAGATATCTTCTGTAAAGTATAGCATCAAATATGGATTAGAGATGTTTTTTCTACATTTGAGAGTATGAGTGAATGTGTAAGAACATGAATGAGATGAACATATGTTTTTCCTTTGCTGTATTGATACTTGGTTATATAGGCTTCAGATACTGAACCACTCTCATGTTCTACATAAACTCTTTTATTTTGGTATTTCGATTCAGTATCGTATTAATGTTTTGATGTTTGCTATCTGTTGTTCCCTAGAGTGGATGATGAACTTGTTGCTGGACATAGTGCAAGACAGGACCTCACCAGGCGCCCTTGTACATCTGGCTTTTAAATTTCTGTATATCATCACCAAGGTAACATTTGTATACCACTGTGGAGTCGACAGATGCTTTCGGAATGTACTTTGGCCAGAAGTTGCTCTCCTGAGTGCTGCTTCTCAGGAAGCATGGTTCTTAGACATGACTTAGAGGTTTCAGTCTCTGTTTTCTTTAACCATATGTTGGGGACTCAGATCTTAGTGATCGAGGGGGACATTTAGCAGAAGTGGAGTTTTTTTTTTACAAAGAAAAAGCAGAAGAGCTTGGTAGAAATGGAGTGCTTCCTGACTTTCCTGTGTGGATGGATTTCCGGTGGCAGCTGTCTACCGCACGGCCTGAGGAAGCCGGGTGGGGGTGCTGATGTCTTGCTTTCCTGCAGGACCCTGGGGATGCCTGGTGTTGGTCCACACTGATGTTTGCAGCTCTGACCATGGGAGGGACTTGGCTGCCTCCTTATGCAGCTGCACAGCACTGTTACAGGGATAGGCCTCGGCTGGCGAGAGGACACTGTGGACACTTTATAGAAGTGTTAATGAGCCGGGTGTGGTGACACACACCTGTAATCCCAGCACTTGGGAGGCTGAGGCAGGAGGATCAGCATGAGTTTGAGGCCAGCCTCAAGGTACATAGTGAGACCCTGTCTCAAGAGACAAAAAAAAAGTGTTAATGAATCTGGGGACCTATGAGGTTTGTGGGGCATACTTCTCATAAATGTCAGGGGACAATCGTGAACAAGGCAGAGGCACCACTTTTAGTTTGTAGCATATCCGTGTTTCTCCCATCCAAGTACTATCCAGGCCTGACCTGCTTAGCTTCTGAGATCAGACGAGATCATGTGGCATGGCCGTAGACATATCTGTATTTCTGATGGGCCACTTGTAAGGTTGGATAGCCAAATAGGGACAGCACATGTTAACAGATGACATTATTTGGGAAGTGAAAGTCGCCTTCTTGTGGTTCCTTTGGGGTCACTGCAAAATGACACTTTCTGTCCAATCACTGGGGCATAGATGGTGGCTTTTTTTTTTTTTTTTTTTGAGACAGGGTCTCACTATGTAGTGTAGGCTGGCCTTGAACTTGCTTATGTTGCCCAGGCTGGCCTCAAACTCACGGTGATCCTCCTGCTTTCAGCCTCCCCAAGTGCGGGAGTTACAGGCGTGTGCCACCATGCCAGGCTAGGTGGTGCCTTTTTTTTTTTTTTTTTTTTTGGGTTTTTGGGACAGGGTCTTGCTCTGTAGTTCAGGCTGGCCTTAAACTCACTCATATAGCCTAGGCTGGCCTTGAACTCCCAGCAATCTTCCTGCTTCTGCCTCTCAAGTGCTGGGATTACAGGCACGTGCCACCACTCCTGGCTAGGTGGTGGCTTTTGATGAGAAAGGGAAAAGATAGCTTTGCTGCTTTCTGTGTTTTCTAACTATGTGGTAATTCAGTGTCTTTTTATTTGGTAGGTTCGAGGATATAAAATATTTCTTCGTTTATTTCCTCATGAAGTAGCTGATGTACAGCCTGTGTTAGATATGATCTCGGACCAGAACCCCACAGACCATGAGGTGAGCCCCCGACCCTGCTGGCTCCACTTCTTCCTGGCAGTTCTATCTCCCCTTTCCTTCAGTTTTATCTCACCTTTCCCGTTAGTTTCTATGCATGTTGCTTTAAATTATTCTCCTTTATAGAGAAAAAAATATGCCTTTTAACTTGCAATGTGCTGTGCTGGGTCCCCAGGACCATGCAGGCCCACTGTGATTCCCTGGGGAGACCCGTAGGACATGGCGCACTCATCCTGTGGGGTGTGGTGAGTGACGGCAAGGATGCAGAGCACACTCAGCAGGGGCGGAGTCGAGTGCTTCCCTGGTTGCATTACGCAGGCACTTGTTCCCCAGGTGGTCTTGAGACGTGGTGCCCATGTTTTCCTGGGGTTGCTTACACGGGCACTGAGGCCTGGCTGGTACAGACTGCAGACTCCAGAAGGAAGGCAGGCGCTTGGCACACACCACATGGCAAACCAGCAGTCTGCCAGTGAGTGACTGTCATGAGCCAAGACTCGGGGCAGCGCTGCTGAGCCCAAGCTCCTGGACGCCAGCAGCCCGCCTGTGGGCCCTGCTGCACCATGTGTGTGTGGAAGTGCATAGCTGCGACTGTGAGTCGCGCGTTGCCTCATCTAGAGCACTCTAAGCATAGCGGATGACTCCTGGGCCTTCTGCTGCTGTCCTCTGTGCTGGGGCCTCCGGTGGACTCTTTGTTTTATTAATTATTGAAAATAAGGTCATTCTTTTCTTTTTGTGGTGCTAGGGGATTGAACCCAGAGCCTTGCACATGCTAGGCAAGTGCTCCACAACTGAGCTACACCTCCAGCCCCTAAGGGTGCTCCTTTTCTTCTTTATTTGGAAATCTTCTGTTTTTCACTTTTTTTTTTTTTTTTTTTTTTGGTGAACATTGGGGATTGAGCCCAGGGTACTCTAAGTTACATCGCTAGATGTTTTGCTAAGTTGCTCAGGCTGGCCTCAAACTTATGATCCTCCTGCCTCAGCCTTCTGAGGAGCTGGGATCCCAGGCATGCACCATCATGTCGGACTGGTTTTCCCTTTTTCAAAAGACTGGTTTGCACTTTGAAAGGTATCAGTGAAGAACAGCCGCTCTGCGGGTGTGATTCTCCTGTGTTCAGTTTGATGTTTGTTTTTTTTTGCCAAGTTAGCTGAGTCTGGGGTGGATGTGCATGGTGGGGATGCCAGAAGGATGTGGGGTGAGCTGATAGACATCTGCCTCCCTGGCTCTTGGGTGGATGGCATTGGTGGGCTGAGGGAGGGCAGCAGGACTGTCTGGGGAACGTGGTGGTTAGTTCTGTCCTTTCATTCTGTCTGACTTGGCTTCTTAGACGTGGGAGACCCGCTACATGCTTCTGCTGTGGCTCTCCATGACCTGCCTGATCCCTTTCGACCTTTCACGCCTTGATGGGAACCTGGGTACCCAGGCGGGGCAGGCACAGATGCCCATCATGGACCGCATTCTGCAGATAGCAGAGGTGGGTGTGACTATGTGTGTGACCAGCTGCTAGCCATGTCCTCTTTCACGATAAATGCTAAGTTAATGCTGTCCTGAAGTTAGAGTGTAATTAGGTAAGCTTTTGGTATTTATCTGTTTGTTTAACTGCTAGTATTGTTTTTCAGTGAGGTAAAATTCCACCTAAACTTATTTTGAAATTGTAATAGCTCAGAGGTCAGGTTTACATTAGCAAACATTTCTTTCCAGATAATGCAAGTACTCTGTTAAACATTAAAAAGTATGAGAAGGTTAGAGGTAACAGTAAGAGAAATTAAGGAATCATTTTATATTTGACTTTAATATTGTATAAATAATATACCATCATTGTAGGAAACCTAGACTAAAGATAAGAATAGTAATTGAAACCTGTCAAATTCTTGCAGTCCTACTTGCTTGTCAGCGACAAAGCTCGAGACGCAGCTGCAGTCCTGGTGTCCAAGTAAGTCCTGTGGGGCCCCGGGATGTGTTGGTGACGTGTGACTGGGCAGGGGCCGGAGGAGGTTGTGGTGCTCCTCAGGGCTGCTTGCTGTGTTCGAGGGAACACGAGGCTCAGTGGCCACAGAGGACACCTGAGCCTGAAGAGATCCCCTCAGTGCTGCCTGGTGCCTGCGTGGGGCTTGGGAGTCACCCAGTGCCAGTCAGGGCTTGTGCATACGACCCTCCTGGAGTGCTGGCATCCCTGGCCTTTGAGAGTGGCTCAGAAGCAGTCACATTGAGTCTGTGAGCTCAGGAACACCCCAGGCCCTGTGGTTGGGATAAAGATCCCCAGAATTCCCGTGCACCTGCAAACACATGGGGGAGGGGAGAGGTCAGAGACGAGTGGGAAGGCTGCGCGAGCCTTTCCTGAGGTTTCAGAAAGTCTGCGTCATACATGACTGGTGACCTTCTCTCCCTCTCTCCCTCTCTCCCTCCCCCCATCCCTCTCTCCCTCTCTCACCCTCCTTCCCTTCCTTTCCCCTTCCTTCCTTCCTTCCTTCCTTCCTTCCTTCCTTCTTTCGTGGGACTAGGGATTGAACCAGTGTCTTCACACTGAGCTACATTTTATTTTTTATTTTGAGGTGGGGTCTTGCTAAATTGTTAAGTTGCCAGGCTGGGCTCAAACTTGTAAACCTCCTGCCTCAGCTTACTTATTTCTAGGATTACAGGTGTGTGGTACCATGCCTGGTATAACACATGATTTTAAATATGTATATGGTTAAGTCAATTAGAAAATTCGGCATTTTTTCTCCAGCTATGTTGGTGACCATTGAAAATTAGTCATAAAACCTTGTGATGGTTTGGGCTGAGAAAGTGGACTGACCCTCTCTCACTTGGGGGTGTGGACGGAGCATCTCCCGGGCCCCTTGTGTGTCAGTGTGTGGACGGATGGCCCTTCCCCGGGCCCCCATGTGTGGCATGGCATGGCTCTGTCGTGTCCCTGTGCTGTGGCAGAGGCTCTCTGTGTGGGGAGTTGGGAGCTGGCTGAGCTGTCCTCGTAGTACCTTTGCCTGGAACAGGGTGCAGTGGTGTGCAGCTGAGTGGCGGGATCTAAGGGTGGAGGGTGGAACTTTGGTGTCCTGGGCTGTCCAGGCCTCTCCTAGGGACAGCTCCTCTGGCAGGGGAGTCCTGCGTGGGTGCTCCTGGTTCAGCCAGGGCTCAGGTGACAATAGGCTTTTCTTTATAAGTGTGAGCCCCTGTGCCTTCGTGTCCAGGGCTGAGTCCTGTCTGTGGCAAGCGATGCACCCTTCACCCTGCTGTCTGTCTTTTCCCACCCAGGGAGTGGGGTGGGACTGCCCTGCATGTTGGGCTGCTGACCTTCCATCCACACAGTCCTGAGATTTTTTTTTTTGGTACTGGGAATCAAACTCAGGACCTCGCATGATTTAAAAAAAATTTTTTTTTTATTTTATTGGTACATTTTAGATATACATAATGATAACATTTATCATACGGAATTTGTACCTGTACATGATATGTCTTGCTGCTGCTTTTTTTTCCCATTCCCCTCTCCTCCCTTCAACTCCTCTTCCCCTCATTTAAAAAAGCTTTGGGGCCAGTGATATGGCTCAGCGGCATAAGCGCCTGCCTGGCAAGCGCGAGGTCCTGAGTTTGACTCCCAGTACCCACATATGAAAAAAGGGCCGGTGATATCGCTCAGCGGCACAAGCGCCTGCTGGCATGCGAGGTCCTGAGTTCGACCCCGGTACCCACAAAAAAAAAAAAAAAAAGCTTTGTTTCCATTTTTCCCTTCTATTCTTTTTTTTTTCTTGTCCCTTTCTTCCTTTTTCCCGCCCCCTCCATTGTTCCCCTTCTCATTTGAATATTTTCTTCCCATTTCCCAATATCTGTTATACATTTTGATCCTTATTTACACTTTTGGTTTCTCACACCAGAGAAACCATGTGGTATTTACATGTGTGTCTGGTTTATTTCACTTAAGGGTATGGTCTCAAGGGGCGTCTATTTAGCTAGAAATGAATGTCTCAGGCTTATCCCTCTTTGTGGGAGAGCAGTACTCCATTGTATGAAAACCACACCTTTGTCCATTCATCGGTTGATGGCATTTGGTCAGTTTCCAAGACTTAGCTATTACAAACTATGCTACTATAAACATGGATGTGCATATGTCGCTGTGGTATGATACTTCTTTTTTTTTTTTTCCTGTGGGTACTGGGGGTCAAACTCCGGACCTTGCACTTGCCAGGCAGGCCCTTATGCCACTGAGCCATCTCACCGGCCCTGGTATGATACTTCTAGTTCTTCTGGGAAGATACCAAGAAGGGGAATAGCTGCGTCAAATGGGACCTCTCGTCGTCGTTTTTTGAAGAATCTCCATACTGATTTCCACAGTGGTTGCACCAGTCAGCGGAAAAGGGTTCCTTTTTCCTCACAGCCCCTCCAGCATTTGTTATTGGTTGATTTATTGATAATAGCCATTCTTTCTGGGGTGAGATGGACTCTCAGTGTTGTTTTAATTTGTATCTCTTGAATGACCAGTGATGTTGATGTTGAACATTTTTTCATACATTATTTGCTGTTCATACTTCTTTTTTTTTTTTTTTTAATGTGGGTACCGGGGGTCGAGCTCAGGACCTTGCACTTGCCAGCAGGCGCCCGTGCTGCTGAGCAATATCACTGGCCCTTTTTTTCCTTTGTATGTGGGTACTGAGAGTCGAACTCAGGACCTCACACTTGCCAGACAGGCGCTTATGCTGCTGGGCCATCCCACCGGCCCCTGTTCGTACTTCTTTATCCGAGAAGTATGTATTCATCTCAGATGCACATTTTTGGATGGGGTTTTTAAATTTGGGGGAGGTCTGATTTTTTTTCAATTCTTTATATATTGTAGATATTAGTCCTTTTTCTGAGGAACAATTGGCTAAACATTTTTCCCACTCTGTGGGTTGTCTCTTCACTCTGTTGATGATTTCTTTTGCTGTGCAAAAGTTTTTTAATGAGATGAGATCCCAGGTGTTGATTCTTCGTAATATTTCCTATGTGATTAGGGTTTTGTTTATAAAGTCTTTGCCTACACCTGCATCTTCAAGAGTTCTACCTGTTCTCTCTTCCAGCAGATTTAGTGTTTCTGATTTAATATTTAGATTTTTGATCCATTTTGATTTTAGTTTAGTGCATGGTGAAAGATAATGGGTCTAGTTTTAATCTTCAGCATATGGAAAACCAGTTTTTCCAGCACCATTTATTAAAGAGGCTGTCTTTTAGTGAGTATATTTGGCTCCTTTGTCAAAGATAAGGTGGCTGCGTATGTTTGGAGTTGTTTCTACATCTTCTGATCTGTTCCATTGATCCTCGGGTCTTTTTTTTTTTGCCAGTACCGTGCTGTTTTTTTTTTTTTTTTTAAGTCACAGTAGATTTGTAGTATAATTTCAAGTCAGAGATTGTGATGCCCCCTGCCTGGCCTTTGTTGCCCAGAATTGCTTTTGGTATTCTAGGTCTCTTCTGGTTCCAAATGAATTTTAAGATTATTTTCTCTAATCCTGTGAGATATGCTGTTGGTATTTTGATTGGGATTGCATTAAATCTATATAACAATTTTGCAAGTATGACCATTTTCATTATATTGGTTCTTCCTACCCAAGAGCAAGGGATATCTTTCCATTTTCTGATATTCTCTTTGACTTCCTTTTTCAGAGTACTGTAGTTTTCAATGTAAAGGTCTTTTACTTCCTCCATTAGATTGATTCCAACGTATTTCATTTTTTTGGATGCTATTGTGAAAGATATTGTTTCCCTGATTTCTTTTTGTTATTTGTGTACAAGAATGCCAGTTTTTTTTTTTTTTTTTTTTTGGTACTGGGAATCGAACTCAGAACCTTGTGCTTGGCAGGCAGGCGCTGTGCCACTGAGCTATATCCCCGGCCCATCTAGTGATTTTTGAGTGTTGACTTTGTATGCAGCTACTCTACAGAATTGAGTTATTTAATCTAGAAGTCTTTTGGTGGAATTTTTGGAGTTTTCTATGTAGAGTATCATGTCATCTGCAAATAATGATAATTTAACTTCTTCCTTTCCTATCATTATTCCTTTTATTTCTTTCTCTTGTCTAATTGCCCTGGTTAATGTTTCCAGAACTATATTGAATAAAAGTAGTGACAGTGGACATCCTTGTCTTGTTCCTGATTTTAGAGTGAAAGCTTTCATTTTTTGTCCCATTTAGTATGATGTTGGCTGTTGGTTTGTCCTAGACGGCTTTTATCAAATTGAAATAAAGACCAATTTTCTATAGGGTTTTTATCATGAATGGGTGTTGGAGTTTGTCAAACACTTTTTCTGCATCTGTTGAGATGATCATATGACTTTTGTCCTTGACTCTGTTAATATGGTATATTACATTTATTGATTTGCATATGTTGAACCATCCCTTCATCCCTGGGGTGAATCCCACTTGGTCATGGTGTGTAATCTTCTTGATGATTTGCTGCATTCTGTTCGCCAGTATCTTATTGAGGATTTTTGCATCTATGTTCATTAGGGAGATTGGCCTGTAGTTCTCTTTTTTGGTTGAATCCTTCTCTGGTTTTAGTATCAGGGTAATGCTTGCTTCCAGGAATGAATTTGGGAGTATTGCTTCCCTTTCAATTTCATTAAAGAGTTTGAGAAGTAGTGGTATTAGGTCTTACCTAAATTTCTTACAGAATTCAACAGTGAATCCATCAGGGCCTGGAATTTTCTTTGTTGGTAGGTTTTTAATTACCTCTTCAGTTTCATTGACTGATACTGGTTTATTTAGAATTTTTAAATCTTTTTGATTCAGCTTTGGTAATGCAATCTGCCCATTTCTTCTGTGTTTTCCATCTTATTAGAATATTGGTTCTAGAAGTAGGTATTGACAGTCTTCTGGATTTCTGCAGGATCTGGTTATTTCACCCTTTTTATTCCTAATTGCATGGATTTGAGTCTTTTTTGTTTTTTTTTTCTCCTTTTTTTGATAAGGTTGGTGAAGGTTTTGTCAGGAACCAACTCTTCAATTCATTGATTCTTTGTATTGTTTTTTTTAGCCGCCATTGGATTAATTTCCGCTCTGATCTTTATAATTTCTTCCCTCATATGAGATTTGGGCTTGACTTGCTCTTCTTTTTCTAGAAGCTTGAGAGACAACATTAGGTTGTTTATTTGAGCTTGCTCTGTTTCTCTGATATGGGAATTCAGTGCTATAAATTTCTGTCATAGGACTGCTTTCATTGCATCTCATAAGTTCTGGTATGTTGTACTGGCATTACTGTTTAATTGTAGAAACTGTCTTATTTCTTCTTCTTTTTTCTTTTTCTTTTATTTTATTTTTTTTTGTGGGTACCGGGGGGTCGACCTCAGGACCTCGCGCGCCAGCGGGCGCCCGTGCCACTGAGCGATATCACCGGCCCCTTTTTCGTATGTGGGTTCCGGGAGTCGAACTCGGGCCCTTGCGCTTGCCGGGCAGGCGCTTAAGCCGCTGAGCCATCTCACCGGCCCTCTTTTTATTTTTTGAGACAGGGTCTCACTATGTGGTTCAGGCTAGCCTTGAACTCATGGCAATCCTCCTGCCTCAGCCTCCCAAGTGCTGGAATTACAGGCATGTGCCACCAGGCCTGGCTAATTTCTTCTTTAATTTTATCTATGATCCATTGTTGTTCAGGAGGGTGTTATTTAATTTCCATGAGTTTATGAAGTTCTTGTGGTTTCTTTTGCTATTGATTCCCAGTTTCATTGCACTATGATCCGATAACATGCATGGGATAATTTCAGTTCCTTTGCATTTACTTAAGCAGGTTCTGTGAGCTAGTTATGTGTTTTATTTTGGAGGGCATCCCATATGTAGCTGAGAAGAATGCGTATTCTGATGTTGTGGGGTGGAACACTCTGTAGACATCTACTAAATCCATTTGTTCAAAGGTTTAGTTCAATTCTGATATTTCATTGTTGACTTTTTGTCTAATCTATTTGTGACAGTGGGGTATTGAGGTCCCCTATTACAATTGCATTAGTATTTATTTGATTTTTTATGTCTGTTAATATTTGTTTTATATAGTTGGGTGCACTGCATATATATTTATGTTTTAGTTTAGTGTATATATATTTATGATTGTTATCTCTTCCTCTTGGATTGTTCCCTTTACAAGGATATAGTGACCTTCTTTGTCTCTCTCAATCAGGCTTGGCTTGAAATCCACTTTGTATGCAAATAAAATAGCCACTCCTGCTTTTTTCCTGCAATATTCCTATTGCATGGAATATTTTCCATCCTTTGACTCTCAGTCTACGAGTTTCTTTTTGAATTAAATGTGTTTCTCGTATGCAGCATATTGCTGGATCTTGCTTCTTGATCTGTTCTGCCAGTCTGTGTCTTTTGATTGGTGAATTGAGACCATTAATGTTGATGATTATAACTGATAATGTATTGACTTATCTCTGTTATGTTATTTTCCTGTTGTTGGTTCTCTTTTTTTCCCCCCTCTAATTGCTTTGCTTGCCTGGTGGATTCATTCTGTTGGGGTTCATTGAGTTCTAGTCCTTATTATATCATGGAAGTATCTTATCTCTCCATGAATTTTTTTTTTTTTTGAGGCTGGGTCTCACTGTGTAGTTCAGGCTGGCCTTGAGTCTGTGTAGCCCCGGCTGGCCTCGAACTTGTAGTGATCCTCCTGCCTCAGCCTCCTCAATGCTGGGATTACAGGTACGTGCCACCACGCCTCGCTCTCCATCAGTTTTGAAAGATAGTTTTATGGGGTATGTCCGTCTGGGTTGGAGGTTGTTTTCTTTTAGGGCTTGAAATATTTTATTCCAAGCTGTCCTTGACTTGAGGGTTTGTGTTGAGAAGTCTGCTGTGATTGTGATGGGCTTTTTCTTTTTAGGTTGTTGTAGTCAGGGTTTGCAAGGGAATAGATTTGATACAGGACACATGATTTATAGGATTATTTTATAATATTCACCCAAAAAGTCAAATGCAGAAGAATGCAAGAGATCTGTCCACACACTAGAGACCCAAAGAATACAGCTGAGGGCCTAGAGCCCATGGCAGTGTCCTCTGCGAGTCCAGCTGAGGACTTAGAGCCCATGGCAATGTCTCATGTAAATTTGCATCAAGGATCTGCACTGGGAAGGCCCAAAGGTCAGTGGCAGAAGCTAGAAAGTCTGCACCAGCAGGGTGAAGGATCTGTGGCAGCAGGCTGAGGGATCTGCACTGGAGCCAGGAGACGACACTCAAGGTAAGGACCAGAGCTCCCCCAAAGAGAACTGCAGCCATTCTCAGCGACAGTGAGGATCCAAGCTCTTCCAGTGATGAGAACATCTGAGTTCATATCAGGAAAACCAGTGTGACAAGTTTCTCCAGGAGGATCAGCAGCACCCCATCTTCCCCTCCAGTTCTCCTTTTATGCTGTTGGCAACGATCCTCAGGTGGGCCTTCCACACTTGGAACCACCATGCTGATTCAGTTCAGATGGGTGTTACAAGTTGACTGTTAGTTAATCTACTACAATCCACCCCTGGCCAACTTGAAAACAAGACACATTTCCTTAAACCAGAGTCTCCAATGGCAGATTTGTGAAACGTTAACATGTCTTAATCTATTCAGATTTACATTAATATAACAATTACACATGTACAATTCTTATTGTACTCATTTCCACACCAAAAGCAAATACTCAAAGGTTCTCAGTATTCAAGGTTAAAACCACAATACTTAAAGTAAATAACCTGATTACAAACATGTATCTAAAAGCTACATTAAAATCATGTTAAGAGAGCTTTTACAATCACAGTCCTTGCTTCCCATTAACTTTTAACAGCAGGGCGTGGCAACACTAAGGAACGCCTCAAGGGATCTCCTGCACTTCAGATACACTCTTCCTTCTGGAGAAAGGCCTTAGGTCTTTTTTTTTTGTCCTGTTCCTTCTCTACAATCATGTTCTCCTATGTTTCATTCTTGCAATCCACAGCTCCACTGGAGCCTTCCCTCTGGCCAAATGCTTGAAATAACTCTGCTGGCTCTTAACACTTAATTTTTTTGGTACCGGGAATCGAACTCACGACCTCACGCTTGCCAGTCAGGTGCTGTGCCGCTGAGCTATATCTCCGGCCCTTTACTCTTAATTTTGATCATAGATCCGTCCAAAAGCTCTCCACAGTAACCATGCCACTGTCCCGACAGTAGACTGCATTGAAATTTTTCTGCCACTCAGGCCATATCTCTAAACACAAGCAAAATGCACACCAACTTCCTGCCAAAGCACAACATACACCACCTGGGATACTGCAGCCTCATCTTATCTGGTGGCATTTCCATCAGTGCTCTGATTTTCCAGGCTCTGACCAGAGTTTCCCATATAGTTTACAGCATATGGGGGCTGCCTCCTTGGCCAGTCTCTCAAAAACCTTTCCAAATTAATTCCCAAGGCTCTTAAGCCACATGGCCAGGCAGTGTCACAGTAGTGGCCCCACTCCTGGTACCAGTTTTGTTATAGTCAGGGTTTGCAAGGGAATAGATTTAATACAGGTTACATAATTTACAGGATTATTTTATAATATTCACCCAAAGAGTCAAATGCAGAAGAATGCAAGATATCTGTCCACACACTAGAGACCCAAAGAATCCAGCTGAGGGCCTGGGTCCCTCGGCAATATCCGGAATGAGTCCAGTTGAAGACCTAGAGCCGTGGCACTGTCCTCCACAAGTCCAGCTGGAGAGCTAGAGCCCACAACAGTGTCTCAGGCAAGTGTGTATCAAGGATCTGCACTGGGAAGGCCCAGAGGCTAGTGGTGGAAGCTAGAAAGGCTGTACCAGAGGGGTGAAGGATCTGTGCCAGCAGGCTGAGGGATCTGCACTGGAGCCAGGAAGCGACGCTCAAGGTAAGGACCAGAGCTTCCTGAAGAGAACTGCAGCCATCCTCAACGATAGTGAGGATTTGAACTCCTCCGACAGTGGGAATAGCTGAGTTCATATCAGGAAAACCAGCGTGACAAGCTTCTCCAGGAGAATCAACAGCTCACCATCTTCCCCTCCAGTTCTCCTTTTATGCTGTTGGCAATGATCCTCATGTGGGCCTTCCACACCCAGCACCAGGCTGATTTAGTTCAGCTGGGTGTTACAAGTTGACCATTAGTTAATGCACCTTGTAGGTGATTTGTTTCTTTTCTCTAACAGCTTTTAATAGTTTGTTCTTGTGTTGAATTTCTGGAATCTTGACTATTGTATGCCTTAATGTAGATGTTTATTGATGATGGGTAATTAGAATTATATATGGCTTGCCTTTTTGTATGTCTTTTTCACTGCTTGGGTAGTTTTCTGTCATTCTGTGAAGGTTTTTATGTTGTTTGTGCTATTTCCTGCCTTTTCTTTGATTCCTATCAGTCTTACGTTTTTCTTCTTTGCATCATCTAGCAGCTGCTGGATTCATTTTTCGTGGTCCCTTGCTATTTTTAAGAAATCTTTTTTTTCTTGATCCGCTAGCCGCAGTCCTGTCTTGTATATCCGATATTCTGTCCTTACATTGGCTCATTCTGCTGCATATACTTTCGATGGAATTTTTAATCTCCTGGATATCTGTTTGAATCTGTTTTATGGATTCCATGTCTTTCCTATGTTGAATGTTCATGGTTTCCATTATTTTCCTAAGCTCCTCTATTTTTTTTTTTTTTTTTTTATCTGTATCTGCTCTAGAGTCTTGTCTTGTCTAGACTAGCCATGTCTTTCATTATGGTCACCATCTCTGTAGTTATCTGAGAAATTATTTTTGATTTGATTTTTTTTTCTAGAGCCTCATTCAGTTGCTTTGTTGTTACCACGTCAGAGAGGCCAGGTCGGTGGCTTTCAGATTGTCCCACCTCATTGCCCCCTGGGTTTGCCTTTGTTGAACTGGATGTCTGGGGTTGCATCTTGTTTAAGTGCCTTGTCATTTTCTTTTCTTTTCTTTTACTTTAGTTTAATTCCTGGGGTGATGCTTGTAAATTGCTCATGGTGGGTTGCTTTATTGCTGGTATTTAGAACCCTTAGGAAATGACTGCTTCTCCGAGGTGTCTTCCAGGTGTAGCTGTTTTTTGGGTTTTGCGTCTGTTGCAAGATCCTATCTCATCAATTTATTGGGGATGAAAGGTTGCTGCCCATTTGGCCCAGCCCCTGGTTCTTTGGCACTGGCCTGTAGTGTTTTTTATGACCTTTAGGCAATCTCAGTCTTGGCATATCAGGAAGAATAACTTATTAGAAGGATTGTGGGCCAGGGATGTAGCTCAGCAGCATGGTGCCTGCCTGGCAAGTGTGAGGTTGTGAGTTTGATTCCTGGTACCAGAAAAAAAAAAAAAAAGAATTATGTCACCTTGGCTAAAGTAGTACAATCAGCAATAACAATAGCATCAAACAGCCTAGAAAATAACAAACTGTGGTAATTTATTAATTTGCCACCTTTAACCATATGAACTCAATTTTTGGTTATATAACAAAGTCTAAAACAATCCAGAAGATTATATACAGTAAATAAGCCCTCAGTATGGTGATTTTACACTTGGGAGAAAATTTACAAGGGTTTAGGGGGTAGAAATAGAGGAGTGGAAAAAGAAGAAGAGATTAGAAGGGCTGGAGGACAAAGGAAGATCACACAAACTTTGGGAAGCTGGTGAAGACAGGAGGGAAAGAGGAGGAAGAAATAAAAACAAGAACAGAACAAGAACAGAAAACTAGAAATAGTGTTCACACTCATATACAAGCAAGAACAGGCAATCAAGAAAAACAAAACAAAACAAAAACAAGAAAATAAGAAAAACGTCCACTTCAAGGTGCGTCTCTGCTGTCACTGGTAGACGGCGTGGGCAGAGCAAGCCCAGATCCGTGTTGATTATTTGCAGCCAGCAGTAGATTTAAGGCAGGGTGGTGGATAATCCCAGCAGGCCTGCACCTGTAGTTCCAGCTGGTTTCTAGTGCTGAGGCTGGAACCCGATTTGTTCAGCCTGCAACACTCCGTGTGCCTCCTGTGGGCTTGAACCCAGCTCCCTGACCTCCTGCTGACTTGAACCCTGACACTGGCAGCCGCTAGATGGAGTCAGCCCACAGATGCTGAGTTCTGAGGTCAATTGACCCCTCTCCAAGATGGCTACCGGCCAATCACCCTCTCCTGGGGGACGTTTGAACCCGAATAACTCACCAGCTTCTGCAGTCCGCTGCATCCACTGCTCTGTTCCTCTGGTGTGTTTCTCTGTGGAGGCCTCTGGGGTTACGAGTAGTCACCATGCGTCTGCAGGTTTGGGCTGCCCTTCCCAGCAGTAATGTGGGCTCAGGGAGAAAGTGCCACCTGCCACCTCTTTCTGCGTTGAGGTCTATCTCTTTGCTCTCCCGGTGGGCTTCAGTTCTCACTTCAGAGCCTTCCTGGGTCCCGGGGACCCATTTCCCTCCTCCTTCTCTTCCTCACGTTGCTTATATTCCAGCATTTGGACACCAAATCTCAGACAGGCTCATTCTTTGCTGTTCACCACTCCGCCATCTTCCCAGAAATCTTCCTGAATTTTAAACCAGTGTGATTGACACAGTGGAGCGGGAGTCCCGGGGCTGGGGACACAATTCCTGCAAAGACTGAACATGTCGAAGTCTGTTTTTCCGTACTTAACCAATGGTGTGACCTTGTAGATGTCTATGAATTTTGTTAAGTGAAGATCAGCATTTTTGTTTTGTTTTGTTTTGTTTTTGTTTTTAGTAGCAGGAATTGAACCCATCCTGAGCTGTGTCCCAAGACCTTTTTTAAGATTTTGAGACAGGGTCTTGCTAAGGCACTAAGTTGCCCAGGCTGGCTGGAACTTGGGGTCCTCCTGCCTCAGCTTCCCAGAATGCTGGAATTACGGCCATATACACTACCAGGCCTGGCTTATTTTTATTGCTATTCTTAGGGACAGCAATTATGAGCATGGTAGATTTGTGATGACCTTGACTCTGGAATCTGTTGCTAGTGTAATGGTTGATACATTGTGTCAACTTGAGAAGTCTAGAAGCTTAACTAAGCAACTCAGCAGTTCTACATCCTAGGGCATAGATGACATGCGCTCACTGCTCTAGGATGTTGTTCATTGTGTCAACTTGAGAAGTTTAGAAGTTTAACTGAGTGACTCAGCAGGGGGCCAGGGTCCTCACTTTGTAAACATCCTGAGCCTGTGCAAGAGGAGGACGTGGAGGTGGTGTGAGTGCTACACCACCCGATCACGGGTGGCCTGCATACAGTATAAGGGAGGAAAAGAGGCTCGCTCCCCCCTTTTGCTCTTGTTGCTTTTGCTGTCTTCTGTCCTCTTACAAGGTTGCCCCTCAGCCATGCCACCCTGCTTTGGAGCCAGCTGATTATGGACTGAAACCTCTACAAATTGTGAGCTAAATAAACCTTTCCTCCCTTAATTTTGGGTGCCGGGTATTTTGTCTCAGCAATGAGAGAAAAGTGACCAGCACAGCTGGAAGGCCAGACCCTAAGCGTGTATTCATTCTGGTGTCTGAAGGCAGAACTATAGCTGGGAACGCAGGGTGGCGCAGTGGGAGTGGAGCTCTAGTGCCATCTGGTGCTGAGATGAGCAGACGTTTCTGTGGTGCAGCTGGTCTCAGCCTGGGACCAGGAGGGCTCCTGCTGGCCAGGGGCAGTGTGTATAGTGATGCCATTCGCCTTGATTGGCCGTGTGAGTCCCCAGGCATCAGAGTGGATAGATGCGGTGCCTGGAAGAAGTCTCGGGTGCATGGTGAGCCCACCTTCCTGGCTTTGGATCCTCCTGTGCCCTGCGTCATCTTTAGGTGGGGTGTGGGAGTGGGCCGAGTCCCCATGCTGGGTGCCTCCTGTGCCTCGTGGAGGTGCTGCTCTCCGCACTCCCTGCATCTCTGCTGCTCTTCCCTCTGCCGCCCTGACCCTGGCCTCCTCCTTTGTTAGCTGAACTTTAACACTGTGTGCTTTGTGTGACTCTTGCTAGTGGGACGGAGAAGCTTAGAAAGGAGTGTGGCCTTGTAGAAATCCTTGTAGATAGACATCCCTTTATTTCTTTTTATTTATCTGCTTGTTTGGTTTTTGAGACAGCATCTCACTGTAGGTCAGGCTGGCCTTGAACACACTGGGTAGCCCAGACTGACCTCGAACTCGTGGCAGTCCTTCCTGCCTCAGCCTCTTGAGTGCTGGGATTGCCTGGCAACACTTCTGTTCATGTTGTAAATTATGAAAAGTGTTGGTGGTGCTGTGGTGCAGCCCTGTACTCAGTGCATTGGCTGACGCCCCCAAGTTCAGGGCCCGGCTGGGCCACAGAGCAACTCTCCGTCTCGGGAAGAGCAACAGCGGAAAAGCAAGGTTGCTCCGTGTAGAAAAGGTGGCTGGATCGGAGCAGGGAGAACTAAGAGGACACTTCCGTTTGTAATTCTAACACGTGCACGTGCTGTGCTCTTTCCTTTCTGTGCTGTTACTGAACTGGACGTGTGCGGGCGGCGTTGGAAGGTGGCACCCTGCTTTTCCTCTGGCTCAGGTGGCTGCTGACTGAGTGGCCCGTGCGTCCTTCGTGTCAGCACGGTGCCCGGCCCTGCCCCCCAGGCGGAGTGCGTCCGGTTTCGTTCAGATCTCACAGATGCTGTTTCCGCACCGTCCCCTGCTTTGGGCATCGAGAGCCCCGTGATGCGATTCCTGGTCCAGGGCCTCAGAGCCATCTCTTCTCCACCAGCATGAGGTTTGCAGGGGTTTATTGGCATTTTATTCTAGGTTTTGGACTTAAAGTTGTAAGTTAAACCAATCTTTTTTTTCTTTTATTAATTTGTTTTTTACTTTTAATAAGCTCAGAAGTCATCAGCTTTGAAGAGATTTAACAAATAGTCACCTTTCCTCCTGTGCTTCAGTGTTTTAATACAGAATCATTCTACTTGGAATTTCCTTTGGTTTAGGATATATGAGGGCTTTCTCTCTCTCTCTCTCTCTCTCTTTGAGACAGGGTCTCACTATGTAGTTCAGGCTGGCTTTGAATTCCCTATGTAGCCCAGGCTGGCCTCAAACTCATGCTAATCCCCCTGCCTCAGCCTCCTGAGTGCTGGGATGACAGGCATGCACCACCACGCCTGGCTGTAGCACCATTTTGTGAACATTTTGCTTTTCTATCAGTGTGCCATACTCTCTTGAACGCAGCTAATAATGCTGGTTAGACCTGTGCTGCTGGTGCTGAGCGGAGGACAGTGCCTGGCCGCAGCACAGGGAGAGTGGTGTGACCGGGTCCTGAGCGGTGGTTTGTTCTCTAGGAAAGCATTTCTGGCATCGGGCACCCCTCTGGTCTGTCTGGGAGGTTGTCCCCTTCAGGGTCTCCTGTCATTCTGGAGCTGTTTCTTAGCATGTGTAGGGCTCACGTTCATGACTGCAGGTGGAGCTGTTCTGGATACCTGTGCACGTGGGCTCCATGTTTCCGGTGGGAGTGACTGGAATGCGGGTTCTCCGAACAGGAAGCAGCCTGGGACTCACAAGAACCTTTGTGTGCATGGTCCTGTCTGTGCACCTTTCTAAATGTGTCCACTTTGCTTGTTTGTATTTTTGGACTTCCTGCTGTTCCTTTTTTAACTGAGAAAAGTATCAATGACCTACTTGCTGCAGAGCAGCCTTAGGTCCCTATCTCACTTGAAGTGTACCTTGTGCGATTCTACTCAGGACCAGAGTTCAATCAGATAAGCACACGTGGTTTCTGCAGGGGGAGGCTGGGTGCAGGGCCCGGCGTGCCCCAGTTCCTGGGGGTGCAGGTTCAGGGGCATCGTGGTTACACAGATGAGGTTGGTACAAAAGGAGAGGCAGGTTCAGGGCAGAGGCTGCAAGGGGTGGTGGGTGCAGGGCAAGGTTGGGTCCATGGGCGAGGCTGGAGGTGAGTAGGGAGGAGGGGGCGTTTGTAAGGGTGAGGCTTGTGCAGGGGGTGGTGCTGGAGCTGCACCCTAAAGGTGTTCAGAGGGAGTGGGAGGGAAGGGGTAGGCCCGGGGTGCATGTGGCCGACTTACTGCTGAAAGTGGGTCTGGGTCTGGGTCTAGGTTCAGGCTCCGGCGTGGAGCCCCTGTCTGTGGCCTCTATTAGCATGGTACCTGTGGAGAGTGCCCATGTGGCCGTCCTGGGGCCCCAGGCTCAGGCAGGTGTGGGCCAGGCTGTAGTCTGAGTTGCCTTTGACTGCTGACACTGGTTGTGCTGTGGAAATGGAAATGGTGTGTAGGATTCTAGGTCCTCACCCTGGGGTGCACATGCGGTGAAGCCCCTGGGCCTGTTTAGATCCACTGAGGGGTTCCCCCGGGAGGGCATGGGAGCTGGAAGTTGGACTATGAGCTGACTGTTCAAGGGTCTCCAGGTGTGGGGGTAACCCATGGGGAGCAGAGAGAATAACATCAGAGCCTTTGTTTGTTTTTCTAACCTAGCAGGAGATTCTGGGCTCTCCTAAAGTGTGGTGATGGCTCTGCAGCGCTTCTCACGCTGTGGGAGGGCGTCAGTGCATGGGGAGCCTCTGCAGGCCACGGCCTGGGATGCTGCAGGGACATGGCTACAGGGGGGCTGCTCCAGGGCCAGCCTAGTCCCTGTGCCCCGGGTGAACACGGGGACCAGCCAGATCCGGCAGGAATCTGGCTGAGAAATTTGGAAATGGGGGTGCCTAGCGCCCAGCTGTGTCCTTCAAGGTGGTGGCACAGCAGAGGTGGGCTGTTCTCTGCTCACAGGAAGTGGGAGAGTGTGACTGTGGTTTCTGCCTGGCACTGTCTGCTCTGAGTGTTCTGGCAGATGCAGCCCAGCAGGGCACCTGTGCTGCCCCAGTGTGTGCATACTCTTGACCTGAGTTGTGTGGTTGTACCTGGTGCCCTGAATGGGTTGGTCACCCACAGTGTGGAGCTGGCTCTACCAAAGCTAGCTGATGGGCTAGGCACGGGCTAGAGCTGTGAGCACAGAATGATGAGGGATGTCCCAGGCAGGGTGAGAGAGGTCGTGGCCTGGCAGCTTCAGCTCTGACTCTTGTCTCCCTCGCTGAGCTTTGCTGCCACAGGTCCCCTTGGAGGTTGTCCCTGTGCCCTCTCTGGGAGGCAGCCCCTTCCTTCCCCCTGCCTGCTTGCCCGCTGATCCTTCCTGATTTCTCTCTTGTCTGCGGTTTGCTCTTTCTCTGGGTGGGTGAAGCCCTGGGAGGGCAGGGCCAGGCTGCAGTCACTCAGCCTGAGAGCTGGCCGTGCTGCTCTGGCCTGGGGCCGGGGGATGCACTCTCTGCACCCTTCAGCAGGGCCGGCTGTGTGAGGTTGAGGGCCAGGGAGGGATGGGGTGGTGACCGATGGTGGTGAGGGATGACTTGGGGCTGAAGGTGGCTGCTGGGCCAGGCCACTGGGGATGTGTGTCCTGAGGCCAAGGATGCAGGGGAAGAGGGAGGGCAGACGGGTGCCGGCTGCTGGTGATGAGCACAGGTGACCAGCAGGCCCACCAGGGAGGAGGAGACCTGCGGCCTGAGAGCCTGGCGGAAAGCCAGATGCTGGGGCCCTGAGTGAGCAGCAGCCAGCGAGGGGGCCGCGTGTGTACAGCCTGCATATGTGTACTGCACGGTGGGGAGGATGTCCGAGGGCCTGGGCCTGGGGCCACTGGGCAGTGGGCCCTTGCTGTGTCTGTGCTCCTGTCCCCTCACAGGTTTATCACGCGCCCTGACGTCAAGCAGAGGAAGATGGCCGGGTTCCTGGACTGGAGCCTCAGCACTCTGGCCCGTGCCTCTTTCCACACCATTGACGGGGTCATTGCCATGGACGGGACACTACAAGCCCTGGTGAGCACTGTGGGGACAGCACTGGGAGCGCGGGGCAGCAGGGAGCAGTGCTGCCTGGGCCACGGACACTGGCTGCCTGTGACTCCGTGTTGCAGTTCTGTGGTAGTGGGATCCGTGGACCCCACAGGGCACGGGTTCTTTTGCCGCTGCTGCGGCCCTGCCTCAGTGAGTGCTTTGGCAAGGGCGCTGCAGTGTCCTGCGTTGCCACCAGAGGGCGGCGGTGCCCACGGAGCAGCAGCCAGGCCCTCCGCGCAGGTTTCCCTCTGGTTCTGTCAGAGAGCAGGATTTTTGGAGCCAACCGTAATAAGATAAGGCAGATGGCTTGAAACCTGGTGCTCAGATGTGTGGGTTCTGTGTTTCTGATGTCCATGTTAAACGCAGAGCCTGGCATTTCCAGAGCAGCCCGTGTCCACTGCCGCCTGTACCACTCTTCTGCCTTGCTTGTCTTTTATTTTTTGGGGTTTTTTGTTTTGTTTTGTTTTGCTTTGAGACAGGCTCTTGCTATGTAGTCCAGGCTGGCCTTGAACTCACCGTGTAGCCCAGGCTGGCCTGGAGCTCATAGCAGTCCTCCTGCCTCAGCCTCCCAAGTGCTGGGATTACAGGTGTGCGCCACCACCTACTTCCTTTTAATGCCAACGAGGAGGAAAGGTTGAGTGACGTTTCCTGAGGAGGCCAGGCCTGGGTGGCCGAGGTCAGGAAGCTGTGGGCCGGCGTTCTTGGGGGCACAAGCCGCCCTCCCTGGCCTTGGCTTATGGGCAGCCTCTCTCCTCTTCCTTGGGCTCTGGTGACTTGTCGGAGCAGTGCTTGCCTCTTCAGGAGCAGGGCCCTGTGGGGTGTGTTCGAATGAGGTGCCTGATGGTGTCTCCCTATCTTTCTGTCCTCTTGCCTTACTGCAGGGCTGGGTAGGGAGTGGGGATGTGAGTGCGTATGGGGTGCTACTTTGTGCGTCCTGGTCATGTTGTCTACAGGGGCTGACCCTCGAAGCATGTCGGGAAGCATTCCTGCTCCTTCCACCGTCCTCGTGGACAGGCCGTTGTGGCAGGTCAGCCCCGAGAGGCAGTCCTTCTGCCACAGGGGTGTCCCCAGGGGTCCATCCTCATGTTACCTTGTGCCAGAACACATGTGGCCATGCCCATGACACAGTCCTGCTCTGTGTTTGATGTCTGGATTGGCCTGTTCTGGACTTTAGAAGAAGGTAGAATTGCAGTCTGTGGGCTTTTGTACCTGGCTTCTTGCACTGAGCACTGTGTCCGTAGGGTCCATCCACCATGTATTGTGTGCGTGCTTCATTCCTTTTTTTAAAGTGATACCGAGGATTGAACCCAGGGCCTTCATACTGAGCTACATCCCTGGCCCTTTTATTTAAGAGTATATCTAAGTTGCCCAGACTGGGCTCAAACTTGCAGTCCTCCTGCCTCAGCCTTCCAGAGTGTTGGGATTATAGGCCTGAGCTACCATACCTGACACTTCATTTCTTTTTATGGCCAAGTAACACTCCATTGCATGGCTGCTTTTGGCTTTTGTGAGTAATGCTGCTCTGAACTTTCACACAAAAGTTTTTGTTTGAATTTAGGTTTTTATTTTCCTTGGGTGTGTAACTATATAGCTATATATATGCTCACACACATTTTGTGGTGCTGCTGATGGAACCCAGAGCCTCCCACAAGCTAGGAAAGTGCTCTGCCACTGAGCTATACCCTACCCCTATAAGAAGTTTTTTTTTTGTTTTGTTGTGTTTTGTTTTGCTTAGCAATATTTCATTTCTAAGGTTTTTTGAACAGTTGTAGCTGCATGCCTGTCACACTGATGAAATATGGGATACCCGGTTGTGCCAGGCAGTTTTTGGGTTTGCAAGTACAGGTGCCCTGGGAGGCTCTTGTTCCAGCTCTTTGTGGGGTGCTGCCTGAGGAGGATGTGATTATGGCTCACAGTTTAATTGCCACAGCGGAGGTTAGTACAAGCTGGGCCAACCTGAGGGGCCCTGGGGGCAGGGCTGAGGGCATGCTTGGGTGTCCTCCGTGTTGTCGGTCCATGCATTCTGGGGATGCCGTGTATTTGTAACATTGGTCATTCTGGTAGAGATTGGTGGGTTGAGATGGTTAAGCTGAAGGTTGGGCTCTTAAGAGTTTGGCATGAGTTTTGCTGAAAAGCCTGAGGTCAGGAGCACAAATGGAAGGTATGACAAAACGTGGCCCAGCTGTTGCTCCACAGTGGCTTAGCCAGACCTGCCTGTTGTGTGGGTGCTGCCTGGGTGGGGGGCTGACCTCAGGCGAGGTGTGTTGGCCACCTCTGCCCAGGCAGCCACCTGCCTTCCAGAGGGGCTCCCGGCACCCCGTAGTAACTCTTCCAGCCGAGCCCGGGTTGCTCTCCGTACTCTTTCCTGGCCTCCCCAGGGCTGCACAGAGGTCTGGGGCCAGCAGGGTCAGAAGGTTGCTTTGACTACAGCCTGGAGCCAGTGTGACTGCCCAGGGGCCCACAGGCAGGCAGAGCATATGGGGCCCCTGCCCGGGCTGGGGCAAGAGAGGTGGGGTCCCTGCTGTGTCAGCTGCCTCCCAAGGTGCAGCAGTGCCTGCTGGCCAGCATCCCTGGCTCATCCCCTTGGGTCTCAGTGGCCTTCACAGTGGGGGTATGGGCTGCGCCTTGTTTGGCTCTGCCCGCAGCTGCTTTCCTTCCTTTGTGAGCAGCATGGTGCTTATTTCTAGGTGGTTCTCAGGCTTCCTATTTCTCCCTCCCAGGTGGGGACCCGCACTGAGGTTAGATTGTGCTTGAACGTGGAGGAGGGGCAGGCTCACTGCCCTGGCCCTGCCACCTGTGTGCATGGGTTGGGATCCCTTTCAGTGGAGTTAAACCAGTGGGCATGGAGAGGTGCTATTAATTAGGATGTTTTCAAGATTCATATTCAGAAGGAGAGAAGTTCTCTTTTCCCCTTTCTCTGAGGTATAAAAAAGGTTTCCCAAAGGCTTAGAAAAGCTGAGCCTTCCACCACCCAGCTGGGCATGTGTTGGCAAGGGATGAGGAAGATGCTGTTCATCATGCCGTTGGGGCAGAGCATTTCTGCAGTTTGGCAACAGCACCACTGCTTTATCTGGAGAGATTTGCCCTGAGCGATGGTGAGCAATTGTCTGACGCAGCCAGCTGAAATCCTGGGAAGCGAATGAATGAAAGAAACCACCATGAAGCAACAGCCCTGGCGGCCTGGCCTCCCGCAGTTCCCAGCACATCCCTTCGAGAGCCTCCTGGGGCCCCTGCTACTCCTTGGAAGTCAGAAGTCTTCCAGAGCCATGCCTGGGTTTCCTTTCTCCTCTGGAGGGTCAGTCGGGTCTGATCAAGGCTTGCGGGCAAGAGGAAATTGTGCTGAGCGGGCGGAGCAGTTTCGCCATGGGCCCGTCAGACCTGAAGGCAGAGGGCTGGGTGCCCTGTGCATGACGAAACTTGCAGGTGCATTGTGCTGGGTGATCACATGTTTCCTTTGATGCACTTGGCTTCGTTTTTATCCACCTGTTCATTAGTGTGGGTTAGGCGAAACAGGTGAACTCCGAACAAGTTCTGTCGAAACTAGGATTTTATTTCCCTGGAAGCCTAGCTCTCCATAGTCCTCCCTCAGTGATAACTTTTAACTCTTGTGTGAGGAAGCCAGTGTTTAGCAGCTTTGTTTCACAGAGGCCCCTTTTACTCTCACTTTGTAGGATACTCTGGTTTAGTCCCTCTTGAGCATGAGGATTAATGCAAATTGAGGCAATTCGAGGAATGAAAATACTATCAAAAATAAACACGGCTGTCGTTTAAATGTGCTGCGTCTGTGTACTGACTGAGAGTTACGCCGTCGTGGGCTTTGCTCTCAGCTGTGAAGGTCCTGGCCACTGTGTTCCCGAGGATGGCCGGGGGTGGGGCAGGAACAGACGCTGCTAAAGGGGGGCAGCTGGTGGTGGGTTAGTGTCAATAAAACAGTTTTCTGTTTACCCCGTTAGGAGTGCATCTTTTCTTCACAGCGAAGTGTCTCTCATTTTTTTATTGTTGGCAGAAGCAGAAGTCTTGTTAACGGGAAGCAGTCACAGACAGCATTAGAAGCCAGGAAAGCCCGGAACGACCAGTGCCCGCAGACTGGCCCTCCCCTATTGTGTGGGCCCCTGCAAGGAGATGTGTTGAAGCCTCTCTGTTCCTGCATGTGGTTGAAGGAATAAAAGGAGTCAGGGGCCCAGGTATGGGCAGCTGTTGCTGGGGCACCTGCTCGGGCAGGTAGGAGCGGCCAGCAGTGTGCGTCTTGGACTGGATATGTGTCTGCTGACTCAGGGACATAGGCTTGATGGGGTTTCTGACTGCCCTGTGTCGGCGCTGCCCAGCCCTCTGCTGGCCCTGGGAGGTCGCCAAGGGGCCTGCGTCAGTTCTGCGTGGCTTCCAGAAGCTGCCGAAGGTGCTTTCTTGGCCTCGGCCCTGGACATGCACTGGCCATGCCTCGGTTCCGTCTCTTTGGGGAAGCACCTTGGCCCAGTCATCCCATCTGGATAGGAAGTGACAAAGCTCTGTGGCCCCAGCGGAAGGCAGAGGCTGAGCACCTGTCAGACTCTTTGAGACCAAGAAGCTGGTCGGTCATCAGGGTGTTTCTTGCCTGGGTCTGGCGGCTCCTTGTGAAGGCTCCTGGGGGTCTGCTCCCTGGTCTTGCTCAGGCTCGGTGTGGCCTGGGGCATATTGTCCTAGTGGCCCCATTCAGTTGTGGGGCTTAGCAGGATTTTGGGCAGAGAGTGTGGTGAGAGTGTGGGAACGTGTTGGTGGTGTGGCCCTGTAGTTCAGGTGTGGGTCCTGAGGTGGGCCTTCTTAGTTTCCTGGTGGCTTGAGATGGATGATGAGTGCCAAGTCCCTGTCATTCAGCCCTTTACGTAGCGAGGGTGCTGCAGGAACGTGTGGTGTGCCATACACAGGCAGTGCAGGGTCTGTGCTGCGACCCAAGGCAGGGGCCTTGGTGGGTCACAGGCCTCACTTTCCTCATTGCTAGAGAGGAAACGCCCGGCCTGTGCTGAGCCGTGTTGGAGCCGCCTGTGGCCTCTGCTGTAGGCCTTATGAGCAGCGCCCCTGCCCACACCTGGCCCATCCATATTTACAGGTACGTGAAGCTGACTCTCCACAGCTTCCCTTGGTTCAGCCCTGACACACACGCCACTGATGGCCAGTTTCTGCTCTGCCCTTGACCTTTGTTTCCTGACTCTGTCCTTGGTTCTAGAGCCCTTATTCTGTGGACCCTGTGGGCCCGTGCAGAAGCCCTGAACCCATGGTCCAGGCTTGTATCCACTGTCCTGCTCCTTGTTCCTCCCAGCCCGACAGCAAGTGGGGATGCTTGTGTGCTGGCCCCCAGAGCCCCACCTCTGCTGTGTGGACTGGCTCTCACTTGTCCCCTGTCCTGTCCAGAGCTCCCAGGGCTGTCTCCCCGTCTCACAGGCCTTGTGTCTTGCTCCACTTTGTCCTCAATCCAGTGCCTCCTGCCTTTTGCTCTTTTTAGATGGGATGGGGGCCAGCATGCTCTGAAATGTCCCCTGGAGGCAGTGGTCCCCCCTCTGGTCCCAGGGCCATCCTTGCCTGTCAGGTCCTTGTAGCCACGCGCCATTCTGTGGCCTTTGAGGTAGGACTTCCCTTGAGAGAACTGGGAGTTGGAGGGGTCAGGGTGGTGAGGGAGACAGAGCCCGAGTGGGAGCCTGAGAGGTGAAGGCTGGGAAGGATGGCGAGGGGGGTCTCTGTGAGCCCAGAAGATGCAGTGGCTTGAGCAGAGGGCTTGGAGGGCCGATCCCCTGAGCCAAGGACCAGTACTGTCCTCATGCCTGTGTCGGTTAGGACACTGTGCTGAGGGGCCTCGTTTGTGTGATCAGCTGGTCATCAGAGAAGTGGGAGGCCTGGGATCTGTGGGCTACACAGCAGGACCCTGGGCACACAGCTTTGGGCCATTCTTTTCTCCATTAGAGACAGTTGGCTTCTCGGAACTGTCCCCTTGGGCCTGCCATCTTTCCAGTGTGGCGCACTACCCCCCTGTGGTGCTGGAGGGTGGCTCATGCTGGTCTGGGGCTCCAAGGATTGTGTGCTGGTGTTGCTGCAGGATTGGAGGGTCTCTGGGGCCCTTCCTGGCTGGTCTGGCCCCTTGTGTGGCCCTCAGGGTGTGAGCATGCCCATCTGGAGACACAGTCGTTGTACAGCCGTGGCCTCCACCTGTTCTTCTTCCTCCCCTTTTCCCTCTCTTGGCACCCATGGCATCTGCATGCCTGCACAGCTGAGTTCAGGGCCAGAGTGTGGTTTGTACCACCTGGATGCTCAGGCTCCTCTCAGACCTCAGGCCCTCTGCAGGACAGGCTGTCCTGCCTGGTCCTGCCCCTTGGTCTCACTCTTCAGGATATGGGAGATGGGAGAGTTGCCCTTGTGCTTTGTAGTACTTGTCAGTTTATTGTGAAATGGTTGTTTTTACCAAAAAATGATCAGAAAGTGAAATAAGTGGTAATAACACAGATGAGCGGGAAAGGGACTGCAGTTGTCCTTTCCTTCTCTTGTCTTCTAGAGTCTTTTTCTGGGTTTTCTTTTTCTGCCATGGAGATTGCCACGTGTGGCTTGCTCTTAGGAGTTGATCCTAATCCTGTTACATCTTTTAGCTCTCTTGTGTTTGAAATCATGTCGTTGGCCGTGATGGTGTCTCACTGGTACAGGGCGTGAGGGTTTGTGCTTTGCTCCCTAGTACATTTCCTGCTGGCCCTCTCTCTGGGACTCCTGCCCTGGAATGGCCACACCTGAGCCTGAGCCTGTTGGCCCCTATGTCTTGAGAAGTGGGGCTGCTCTGTGCAGTGAGCCCCAAAGTGGCCCAAAGGTCTGGTGGTCTGGGACTTTGTCCAGAGTGGAGTTCTGAGTGCAGGTGGTGGTTTCATTGCTGACAGGTTGGTACATACATGAGGTGAGAAGCAGTGCTTCAGGTGACAGAGGAAAGTCACCGTCCCTTGGTGTTTTTGGAGCTCTCTTCTGCCTGTCGTGGCTTTTCTGCATACAAGCAGGGACCCTACGTGCTGGGGCTTAGCTAGGCCAGGCTGGTGCCCACCTCACACACACAGGCCTGGTATTATCAGGGGAAGGCTGATGTGATTGTTTTAATCATTAAACTTTTTTTTTTTTTGGAGTGTTTTGAGACAGGGTCTCAGTATGTAGTGCAGGCTGGCCTTGAACTCACTATGTAGCCCCAGGCTGGCCTTGAACTTGTGGCCATCCTCCTGTCTCAGCCTCCCGAGTGCTGCGATTACAGATGTGTACCATCATACCTGGTTTCATTTAAAAAATTTTGTGGGAGGTTAATTTTTTTTTTTTTTTTTTGTGGGTACCGGGGGTCGACCTCAGGACCTCGCGCGCTAGCAGGCGCCCATGCCGCTGAGCGATATCACCAGCCCTTTTTTTGTATGTGGGTTCCGGGAGTCGAACTCGGGCCCTTGCGCTTGCCAGGGAGGCGCATACGCCGCTGAGCCATCTCCCCGGCCCGGGAGGTTAATTTTTATTTCTGTGTCTGTATACTTAAAATCCTTTATGGTTTATTTACTGCAGCTTTTGTCAGAGAGAGTACGCGTTCGTGTTCTTGGGCCTAGCTGATTGTAATCTGCCGTTCACCCCGGCCATTGAAAACTTGGTTCTAGCAGTTAAGTTTCGACGCCGGGGACTTGGGACTCCTGAGGAGGAGGGCCTTCCCTCGCTTCTTAGCAGCCTGCCGCTGGTCCAGGCGCGCCGCCTGAGGCTGACTGTGAGTGTGGCCTGTGTCTGAGTGCTCCTGCCCAGCTGCTGTTCATGGGGTGCTGGGCCTTCAAGATACCCTGCACTTATTTTTTTTTTTTTGCAAGCCAGCAGATGGGCTTGAAATTGTAGTTTTCTAGGCTCCATGTTGCGGTGGGAGGTTCCTCCCCACAGTCTGCGTTGTGCGAAGGAGATGGTCAGGCTTGGCCTGGGGGAGGCCTGGCCGCGTTCTGTGGTGTATACCCCGGAGCTGGCTGCTGGGTGTTGGAGAGCCTGCTCTGACTGTGTTTATCCCCATGTGTGCTGCAGCTGGGAGTGCCAAGCCCGTCACAGTGCAGCTGTGGCTTAGTGTTGGGGCAGACGCTGGGGGTCCAGGGCGGCCTTGCTGGCCCCGCATTGTCCTGTTTGCAGTCCCCGCAGGAACCATATTGTGTCTCCCTGAGGAAGCAGAGCAGGGCCTGTAGTGAGGCGCTCACAGATGACCCACTGTTGTGGGCGAGTGTGCTCTTGGCAGGCTTCCCTGGTAAGGCCAGCGCTCACAAGCTCTTGGGAGGCCAGATGGGCCTTTCTGAGGCCTTGCGTCACCATTGAGCCACCCTGGGCTGGGGCGCGGGACCTTTCTCCCAGGGCCTGGGGTGGAGCTGCTTTCCTTGGCCTGGACTCAGTGGTGCCTTCAGGGAGCCTCAAACCAGCACCTCCTGCTTGGCAGTGGGTGAACCTGCTCCTGTGTGGCTGACAGTCTGTGATTTACAGGGCTTGGAGAACGTGCCCCGGGGAGGGGAAGCTGGTTTGCACACGCAGAAAAGCCAGCCTGGGTGGGTAGCAGTCAGAAGGCGTGGTATTTTAGGGTGATTACCTGGAAACTTGTTTTGTTTGCGCCTGGTGCTGTGCTGGTTTCCAGACCAACAACAGCAGACCTGGGGCCACTCCTCTGCTGAGGGGTGGTGTCTCAGTTTCCGTCTAAACCGTGGGGTGTAATTGCTTCGCTTTGTGCGTTTCAGCAGGGGCTTGGTGTAGGAACATGGGACTCCATAGATGGCTGTTTTGCCTGTCTGACCTCCTGCTGCTGCTTTGTCAGGGGTGAAGCCATGGGAAGTGTCCTTCTGTTCATGTGAAAAAACAAGAACGCACAGCGCCCTGTCCTCATTGAGTTCTGTTCCTTCTTTCTCTCTCCTCTCCCTCTCTGAGTCCTTCAGGGACAGCGCTGACTTCCTGACTTCTCTGACCCCTGCGTCACCGTGATCCAGCTGGAAGCTCCGGGGAAGTTCTCCGTCTAGGGCAGGGACAGCATAGGGAGGGAAGGAATTGGCATCCTTCCGTGAGAGAGTGGGGTCTGAGCACTCCCTCCTGCAGCTGGCCTCCTGTGTGTGTGGGGACTGGGCACTGTGCGTTTCCAGGTGTGGGGTTTGTCACACACCTGGCATGGGGGTGTCGCCCCCGCATGCCTGGTGGGTGCTACTTCCAGCAGAGGCCTTGCTTTTCTGATAACTTGCTATTGCTTGGGGTATACTGTTTGACTTGAATGTTGGAGGAATATTCATGTGCATTTTTGACGTTTCATGGTGTTTTAGATTTGTTTATTCAGGCAGAAAATGAGACCAAAGAGTGATGCCATCCTCCTTCCTAGTGCTCATAGGCACCTCCCCATGGAGGCCTCTGCTCCTGGTCCTAGGCCTCTTTGTAGCTACATGGATATCTGCAGTAGCCTCCCACAGCTTTATTTGTGGCTCTTCCCTGCCCCAGGGCCTCACCCTGCCGCAGGGGCATCTGCAGATCTGGGCCCTGGCCCTGCTGCTGCCCAGGTGACGTCTGGCTCCCTTGTCCACAGTGGGATTCCAGCCCTTGGCTGCTTCCTGAGGAGGGCGTGGGTTCTGGGTCACAGGGCAGCCAGCACAAAGCTTGTGACCTAAGCGATAACTGCTGTGCTGTCGATGAGGACCCTGTGGGTCCTCAAGGGTAGGATGCAGAGCCCAGCTGGGACTGGGACTGTAGGTGGCTTCCAGAAGCATCTGTTCCTTGACCTGAGCTCCTTGTGCCCTAAGGCTCTGCTGGATGTTTCCCATCTCCCAAAACCATCTGGCTTCTTGCTGTGGACTCAGGGAAGCAGTGTCCCGTGAGTGAGTGGATGCACACGTGGGTGTCACAGTACCTTTGGGCATGTCCAGGAATTTCCCTTCCCTTCCTAGTTTCCTGGGGGCCTTTATCGTGAAGGGTTGGATTTCATCCAGTGCTGGTTCTGGTTTTAGTGAGCTGACTGTGTGTTTTGTTCTTTATTCTCTCAACTGGGTGTATCACATTAGTTGATTTTTGGATGTTAAATTACCCTTGCATTCCTGAAGAAGGGGGCAAACCCCATTTGGTGTGTTTTGTTTTTTTGTTTTGTTTTGTTTTTGTGGGTACTGGGGGTCGACCTCAGGACCTCACGTGCCAGCAGGCGCCCGTGCCGCTGAGCGATATCACCGGCCCCTTTTTCGTATGTGGGTTTCGGGAGTTGAACTCAGGACCTCGCGCTTGCCAGGCAGGCACTTATGCCGCTGAGCCATCTCACTGGCCCTGTTTTTTGTTTTTCTGAGACGGGGTCTTGCTACCTAGTTCAGGCTGGCCTCAGGCTCACTATGTAGCCCAGGCTGGCCTTGAACTCACGACAGTCCTCCTGCCTCTGCCTCCCAGGTGCTGGGATTACAGGCATGTGGCACCATAGCCGGCCCCATTTGGTCTTGGTGTAGAATCTTTTTAGTGTTTAAAGCATCGCCACTTGCGACAGCTATAATCTTAGCCTTTTTCTTTTGTCCCTCCTCTGGGTCCCACTTGTTGAACACAGAAAAGGCTGTGTCCAGCAGTTGGGCCGTAGGTGTCTGTGGGCCCTGAAGTTATTGTAGCTTATGCTGAATACCTAGGGCTGACTGACAGATGAAATGATGCCCCATTAGTGCCTCTCCCTCCCTGCAAGATGGATCTGTATTAGTATATTTACAAAAGACTTAAATACACCTCTTTACCTCCACGGTAAGAGCAGCTAGCATGTCAGGCATCATTCTTAGTCCCTTACTAGTGTTACACTCCCAGTTTGGTTCTGTTAAAGGGGGAAGAACCTTTCCAGGGTGGTTTCCTTCCCTTTTCAAAGCACATTGTTCATGTGCATAGCTCCTAGCCTCTTGTACATCTATAACTGAAGAAGGGGCCTGATTTATTGGCCTGGGGAATGTAGAGAGGAGCTAGAAATATCCTCCCAGTATCATCAAACAGATAGAGACCCATGTCTCCCTAAGAGGCCAGTGGGGGTTCTAGAACAGGGCTGTCCTCTTTAGTTTTTGAGCCTTTACTGTGATAGTCACAAAAGCCTGTACCTAAGGGATTTCATTCCACCTTTTGTGTTTTAAGCACGCTATACGTGGAGAATAGTCTCATGGTTTAAAGTACTGTCCCATATCCATCTCTCGCTGCCTCCCAGTTCATACTGAACCCAAACCGTATCGCAGCAGTAGGTTAGCTGTTTCTGTTCTAGACTGTCAGGGTCAAACCTTTCCCACTCACCAAGAATGCGGCTTAGCGGCGAAGGTGGTGAAACCCACCTGGTGGCAGCGTCCAGGAGCTTTCCCACTGGCTTGGCTTGGGGTCTGTAGAGAGAAGGAAACAGCTAGGTCTAGACTCCTTAAGGAGGCATCCCGTGCAGAAGGAGGAGCCGCAGAGTGTCCCCGTGAGACACTGGCACAGACTGGACAGATGTCTCTGTCTGATGCTGGCGTCATTAAGCACAGAAGAAAGTCCCTCAGGGACTTTTTTATTTTTTATTATTTTTTTTCTATATGTGGGTACCAGGAGTCGAACTCAGGACCTTGCGCTTGCCAGGCGGGCGCTTATGCCGCCGAGCCATCTCACCGGCCCCCTCAGGGACTTTTGTCTCCGATTTGAGTCTGTTAACTCCTTAGGGAGAAGGGGCCGAAGCCACTCGTGGGCCTTACCTAGTCCTTTAAATTCCCTTGGCCACTTGGTTGAACCCCTTGGTGGCTCAGCTTGCACTCCGAGCCCCTTGACGACTGCTTGTATTCTGAGCCTCTGGATGGCTCAGCTGGTCTTTCGAGCCCCGTGATGACTGTCCTTGCCCAGCGTGAGGCCAACAGGGAGAGCTGTCTCTCGCGTGCACTCCGGCAGCAAAACGGCTAAGAACGGGGCAGCTCTGCTGTGGCACACTCACAGTCTCTCCAGTTAAATTGTAGATGCTGTTCGTTCTGCTCAGGTAGTCAGCATAGGATTTTAAATTATCTGCACTTAAACAGGAAATCCAGACAGGAAGCTTTAGTTCCGGGTGGGATTTGAGACAGGGAGGAAGCGAGTCAGCTAAAGTCTGCTTGAACAGACCCCTCATCCATTGCCTCTGCCTCAGGCATTTCCTTTTATTTGTTATTTATTTATTTTTTGGTTTTTTGAGATAGGATTTCACCACGTAGTTTGGACTAGCCTTGAACTCACTATGTGGTTTAGGCTGGCCTTGAACTTGCGGAGATCCTCCTGCCTTTCTGAGTGCTGGGATTACAGGCTTGCACCACCCCGCCCCCTGGGTATTTCCTTTTAAAATGGACACATTTTTCTCTTCCGTGTGGGGGAGAGCCACTGTGCCAGTTACAAGAATTCACCAGGAAGAGAAGTTCCTCCCTCTTGTTTTCCAAAATCAGAGGCTTAGCTCTAAGGCCAGTTAGTAAAAAAGAAAAAGACGGGGGCAGTTGAAGTAAGCCCATGTCTAGCCTCATGATTCCATGCAGACTCTAATCCTATTTATTGGTGCCACCCATACCAAGGGTGGGGCACCCATAATGCTAACATCTCACCCTTAATCCCAACATCACATAAACCAAGAAAGAAATATCCAGTGTGGGGTACCCTTAATCCTAGTATCACACCAAAACACAAACTGAGAAAAAAAGCCACTGACAAAACTGGGGTAAGTGGAGACCAGGCTAATTTCCAAGAAGAGTAGCAAAGTACAGCAAACAAATGCATGGACAGCAAGGACCTGTGGAGTGAGTGCAAGCAGCTAGAAAGAGAAACAGAAGTCTACATTCCCTTCCTCACCCCACAGCTGTGCCAGGAAGCCCCTCCCTGGCACCTTGAGAAGAGTCCACCGATTCCTAGTTTAGAGGAGAGAGCGAGGGACAGAAGGAGAGAAGAAAAAAAGCCTCACGGAGAGAAATAAAAGTTGTGCCCAAGATGGGCCTTACTTTGGTCTCTGGTACCTGAGCTTTGCTCCTGGCTAGCTCACCCAAACGTTACTGGGTAGCTCCTTCTGGAAGTGGCTTGCTAGTTAAATGTTACCAGATTTTGGGTTGCTTGCCTCTCCTTCTGGAGTTGGATTCCAGGTTCTTCTCATCTTGAGCAAAGAATTGAATGAAACTAGCAAAATGCAGTGGCGAAGTTTATTTGAAGCTGGGCATGGTGGTGCACGCTGTAATTCCAGCACTTGGGAGGCTGAGGAGGATCGCTGTGTGTTCGAGGCCAGCCTGGGCTACAAAGTGAGTTCAAGGCCAGCCTGTACTACATAGTGAGACCCTGTCTCAAAAAAAGATTAAAAAAAAAAAAAAAGTTTATTTGAAAAAGTGAAGAGTTAGAAACCGGCTTTGCAAAGCGAGCCTGGGCCAAGTAAAAAAGGAAAAAGCAAAATAAAAGTACACACTGGAGGATATGGGGTGGATATCATGAGGAAAGGCACAATAGCCTAGGTGTACATTTTTGAGAGGGGTTGATTTATGGATTTCTGTTTGGGTCTTGGCTTCATATCAGCGTAATACTAGCCTTGTACAACCAGTTGGGAACTGTTTCCTCTTCTGTTTTCTTAGAGTACATTTAGGCTGGTATTATTTTTTCCTTAAATGTTTGCTAGAATTCATTGATGAAGCCATGTGGGCGCAGTGTTTCCTTAGATCTTGAATTTGTGTCTTTCTTGGAACTTGATCATTTCTTTTGAGTTGTCTGGTTTATTTTATTAGCTTTTCAATAGGGTCTCTTGTGAGGTTCCTGTATTCCTGATTTTATATATGCATGTATTGGTTGTCATTACCCACCCCACTCTTTTTAACCAGGAATTGAACACAGGGTCTTTTGTATCCTTGGCAAGTACTCTACCACTGAGCTGTATCGCTAGTCCTTATTTTTATTTTGAAATAGGTTTTCTTCTTGTTGCCTAGGCCGGCCTCAAACTCATAATCCTCCTGCCTCAGTCTCTTAAGTAGCAGGGATTACAGGTGTGCACCACTGTGTCCAGGGTTGTTAACCATCTTACCCAAAATCATTACATTGCCTGTAAATTCTTTTTTTTTTTTTTTTTTTTTTGTTGTGGGTACCGGGGGGTCGACCTCAGGACCTCGCACGCCAACAGGCACCCGTGCCGCTGAGCGATATCACCGGCCCCTTTTTCGTATGTGGGTTCTGGGAGTCGAACTCGGGCCATCGCGCTTGCAAGGCAGGCGCTTAAGCCGCTGAGCCATCTCACCGGCCCCCTGCCTGTAAATTCTTTAGCACGCGTTCTATAGAATCACTATACCATCTTGAGGACTTTTGTTTAAAGCCAGGAAATTTTGTTGTTCTGCACATATTAGCATTTCTGATTTCTGGAGGAGGACACATGCCGGTGCTTTCAGTTCCGTGGTGTGAATCTGTGTTTGGTCGAGACTATCCTTGCCTGCGCCTGTGTGCCTGGCTGTCCCGAGCGGGCACGGCATTTGTGGGCAGAGTGGTGCTCGGCAGCTCAGGAGGCGGCTCAGCAGCGTGTTCCTGCCTCACTGATGTCCAGTGCTGGTGGCAGGGAGAGTACCACACAGTTCCGGAAAATTCATGTTTCTTTCTTTCTTTTTTTTTGGTACTGGGAATCAAACTCAGGACCTCACGCTTCCCAGGCAGACATTGTGCCACTGAGCTATATCCCCAGCCCTGGAAAATTCAACAAAATTTGTGTAGGCTATTATTTTTGAACCTTGAGGTTATTTGTATTTTTATTTATGCTAGGTGTTTTTAGTGTCACTGCGAAAGTTGATCGGATGGTTTTTATGAAAACCCATGGCCTCCAATGTTTTATTTTGGTAATATAGGTACCGTGGTTCATCTCAGGTTTGGAGTCATAAGCTGTCATTTGAGGTGACCTTGGCTGTGTCCTGCTGGTGACCAAGAAGTGGGGTAAGGCAGCAATAACCCAAGGGGGAAACAGGCTGTCACCAAGGGTGTGCCGCTACAGGTCTGGAGTGCGCCAGCCCCGAGCAGCACCCCGAGCAGCACGCACGAAGTGCCCCAAGGTGCGAGGCAGTGGTGGCCCCTTGGCTCTGGAGGCTGCAGCAGGAGAGGTTCTCTGACATGTGGTTGATACGGAACAATTCGTGGCTGAAAGTCAATTCTAGAGAAGCCTGACTTTTAGTTTTAAAGTGGGAAGTATCTGGCGTCTGTGCTCATGCCTGTGGACTCCATGTCTGGGTTTGAACTGAGTTCCTACTTGCAAATGCAGCTCGCTCTGTGTATGCTGCCCGGTGGGTTGTGGGTGGTGGTCGGTGTGGCGGGGATGGCCTGTCTCGAATGGTGGTTGGTTGGCTGGGTGGTACCATGTTGTCCACTCTGTCCCTGTCCTGGTCCTGGACCAGCTCAGAGATCAAGGCAGGGGAGATGGGTGGAGTCCAGATGCTGCCTTTCCTCCCATTGGCTGCAGGGGCCGGGGGGAGTGGGGGGTAAGGTGGGTGCTTCAGGCCCTGCCCTGACCCTTCCCCCTGAGGTCCGTTGACAGGACACCCTGCACATTCATTAGGAAGAAGTGAGGGGCTCCAGGTGACCCCCCCGATAGGCCCAAATCCCGCAGATAATAAATCCGAGTGCTTTGGTAGTGGTTATCATGACACAGTGTTCAAAGGTGACATTTAAGGTCCGGGGTCCTGTCTTGCTCTTCGCTGGCATTGAGCACATTGCTGGATGCCCCTTTTGTGTTTGTGGTGTTGGGCTACTGCAGCTGTTAGGATGAAATGCGTTGACGGAGCTTCCTCATCCACAGGGGGCAGCTCAGGAGGTGGAGGGAGCGAGGGGCTCGGTGTCAGCAGGTGCAGACGTCTTCACTGAGTGATTCCAGGTAAAGGGGCGCTGACACAGCCTGGGGTTCTGCCCCGTGAGTAGGGAACAGCACACCGTCTGCTTCAGGGCTGCGACACAGTGCGCACCACAGGACTCCCTTCTGAGCTTTCCAGGGCGTTTGTGTGGCGTGATGTGCCCAGCTTTTGGCCCAGGCCACACTCCCTGGGTCGCCTGTTCTGAGGGCATCTTCTGGCGCTGCGTGGCTGTGGGGTACTGGGTGGCTGGCTGGTTTCTCAGTGAGACCATCTGGACTTGACCTTCAGACCCGGAGTTTGCATTTGGGCTTGCGTGTGTGTGTGTGCGTGTGCGTGTGTACGTGTGTGTGAGAGACTGTGTGCAGGGTCAGATGACCTAACATAGAAGCAGTTAACCACTTTGCCTTCTAAAAACTATTTTTTGAAGGCAAGAAATTCTGCTAGTCCTTCCGTGGATGTTCTCTGCTCTTACTGCATTTGTTATCCTGACCTCAAAAGTGGATTAAGATTTCAGGTTGAGAGTCCAGGGTTCTGGCTGAAACCAGTTTTGGTGACAATCGAATACTCCTTGACTGATGGACTCTGGGTTCATCCGCAGTGCCGCATGTGGGGTCTGCATGTGTGGGGTGGCAGGGTCATGGGGTACAAGCTGGAAGCACCAGGAGTGGGGGGGAGTCGGTACTGTGACTGGTGAGACTCGGAGGAGGGACGCTTAGGCTCCTGGCTGCTTTTGGTGGATAGTTTGGTTATATATCTCTTATCTTTTGATCTTTTTCTCTTTCGCTGCTGGAGGTTGAACCCAGGGCCTTGTGCGTGGTAGGCAAGTGCTCTACCACCGAGCTACATCCCCAGCACCTTTTATTTTATTTTGAGACAGAGTCTTGTCGTCGAACGCGCAGTCTTCCCGCCTCAATCTCCTGAGTAGCTGGGATTACTGGTGTGTGCCACTGTGCCGGCGCCTTTGATGCCTTTACTCCCGCGCTGATAATCTGAACCCACTGAGGCTCCCTCTCTCCTCGTGGGCTGGTTCACTCTGTGCACACTGCAGGTGAGAGCCAAGCCCCTCGGGGCACGGGCTCTGTGTACCTAGTTGTCAGGTGGCTGTCAGGAGACCTTGCTCCTGTCTCTTTAACCCCTCTTTGTTACCTACAGCATCTTGCCTCCTGCTTGTTCTGAGTAAAGATTCTGGAAGATGCAATGAGTTGTTCTGATGACTTATATTTATGTTTTAAATTTTTAGATGTACTTACAACATTTCAAAATACTTTTTTCTCAGGCACAAATATTTAAACATGGGAAGCGCGAAGACTGTCTGCCCTATGGTAAGGCTTGTTTTTGAGACGTTTATTTGTGACGAGCATGCCTCCTTGACCTTTTATCTGTGGTGTGAGAATCTTACTTGGTTTGTGTGTGAGTGCCGCCATAGCAGTGGCTTTGGTTTTGTGTTTAATGATGTGATACTCAGTGAACTTTCCCAGTTATTTCAAATGCAGGCCTTTGCTGGGGCCCTTGTACTGCAGATGGGTCCTGACCACCCTGTCTCCATCTCGGGGAACCTGGTCTTGGCAGATGTGGCCCTAAAGTTTCCGTTAACTTCCTGGGAATCTTGTTCCTTCTGTCATCACCCCCAGTCACCTCGTCTGTCTCCTTGTCATCAGTCACTCTTCCCTGTACCTTTCCCCACTCCTATCAACAACCCCCATCACCTTTTCCTCCTCACCTTGTCCAGGTGCTTGGCTCTGTTCCAGCCTTTCTTCTGTCCCCTGCTTCTTCATGTAGTTGTTCAGTCTCATCCATTTCCCTCAAGCCCGTCTCTGAAATCGAGTCCCTCGTTCCTGTCCCAGGTTCTCTTGTCTCTCCGCGGGACACTGCCCTGGCATTCTTCTGCCTTTGCTTCCCCCCAGCCACCTGTGCAGCACGGGTCCCGGCCCGCTCCCTGTGCGAGACCCCTGCCACAGCACCCCTTTGGACCCAGTATCTGGATCGCCTTGGTTACCATCCCTGTGTGCTGCTGAGTGCCTTCGCAGACAGAATGTGCTCGGAAGTCCCAGCCCACGGCATGGCGCCCCTCCTGTCCCTGTCCATCAGGCCTTCACAGCTGCCGCTGTCTCACTTCTCGTTGCTGAGACAAAATACCCAAAACCCACAGGTTAAGGGAGGAAAGGTTTATTTGGCTCACAGTTTGTAGAGGCTTCAGTCCATAATCGGCTGGCTCCACAGCAGGGTGCCATGGCAGACAGGCATCGCAGAGGAGAAGCAGTTCATGGGCAGGAGGTAGCAAAGCAACAAGGGACGACCACAGCTCTGTTGCTTATATCTTATCCAGGCTACTCAGGGTCGGTAGCACTCACACCCTTAATCCTAGTGCCCTTGAGCCTCGCATTGCACCGTGAATCAGTCACACACTCTGGATCCAGCCACACCTGAAAAAGCCCCTTCTATGACTGCATGAGGCTTGGAGGGGGCATCTACCCACAAGCTATAACAGCTGCTGCAGGATGGCTCTGGTGATTTGGGCCTCCCTAGTGGGTGCTGCCTGGTGAGGACATTAGCCGATTCCACTCTAGCTGCTCGTTCTTGGCGGATGACTTAGGGAGAGGGGTTTTGGGGTCAGGACTTGGGGCACCTGTCACCTGCCCTGGGCCTATGGGATCAGCTGGCCTCAGGGTGGCAGGCATCAGCTGCAGGTGTGAGTGGGGGCCTTGCTGTCATGCTGAGCCATGTGCTTTCTCTACAGCCACAGTTGTACTGCAGTGCCTGGACAGCTGCAGGCTCCCTGAGAGCAACCAGACCCTGCTGCGAAAACTGGGTGTGAAGCTGGTGCAGCGGCTGGGGCTGACCTTCCTGAAGCCAAAGGTAGCTGCCTGGAGGTGGGTAGGTGCTGGTGGCATCGGTCTTGGGTGCTCACAGTGCCCAAGCTGATCTGTAAACGTGTCTTCTCCACTCACTTCTTTAATCTCTTTAAGTGTTCTTTAAGCATTTCTGGTTTTGAAAGGAACATTTTTCCTTTGGGTACTTTCTGGCCGTGCCTCCCGAGACTGAGTGGGGCGAAGGAAGCTGGTCTTGCCTTCAGTGGACGTTCGGCTCCAACAAGCCCAGCGTTGCTGGTTAGGGCTGCAGTTGGGGGTGGTTTTTTCCCGTCAGCCGTCAGTGCAATCTCAGAGAAAACCAGGCTCATTTTTCAGGTTTATTCGGGAAAGGAAACGCCTTCGTTGGTTGAAGGAGATGAGGCCCTCACGCCCTAGGTGCTTGCTCTCATTAGCAGATTGATACTGACTTGCTGCTATTGGTACACCCTCTCTCACGTTCATGGGGTGCTGTGTTCCTTGTAAACTTCTGTTTTATTCTGAGTAGCGATGTATATGGAAGGAGCTATTGGATTAAGTTCATCTGCCCTTTGTTCCAAATTATGGCAAATTCTGGAGAAGCGTGTTGAAATTTAGTGACATGCTACCGCAACACCTTTTGGGCGTTGAGTGTACAGCCCCTGTGTAAGAAATGGTTTATTAGCTAGACTGTTAGCGCCTGGTTTCCGGACTGCTGTGGAGAATGGTTCTGAACTGCTGGACAGGGTGCTTCAGAGAAGCAGACCAGCGTGGTGTGTGGGTGGGTACACACGCTTGCTTCACGAAGAGCTGACTCACGTGGCCGTGGAGGTGGGCGAGACTCAAGGTCTGTGGTGGCGTGGCAGGCTGGAGACGTCCATCTTAGGCCTGGCGGGTGGGAGGACTCCCTCTTCCTGTCCAGAGGGTCCATCTTCTGTTTCGCTCAAGTCCTCAGCTGATTGGACAAGGCCCACTGACGGGCCTTGTGCTGTGCTGTCTGCTGCGTCCAGACACACCGAAGTAACGTCACGAGTGCTGAGGGCGGCCGCTGGCTGTGCTCTCCTCAAGGAGGCAGTAGCACTGCTGGCCCTGTCCTGCCTGTGGTCTGTGTGCTCTCAGTGGCTCTCCCGCCTTACAGAGGCTGTGTGGAGTTGTATGGCGACGCGGGTGTGCAGTGGGGCTCTACACGCACATTCCGCAGCGGATGCCAGCCCCACTGGGTGAGAACTGGGCTGCTGTGTGTTCGGGCTTTCCATCTGTGTGCGTGGGACCTGGCCACGGATGAGCCATGGCTGCGGGTGAGGAGGGGCCGCGTGGCTAGGAGGGTGAACCTACCTGCTGTAAGTGGGAAGAGGCTGCATTTCTGTCCCGTGCACTTGGTGCAGGGCCCCATCCTCACCTTCCACAGTGCGGCTTGGCAGTGGCAAGGCTGACTGCACTCGGATGGTGTCTGTGACTTGGGCTGGCTTTCTGCGTTGGTGCTGATGACAGCGCTTCAGCCTCCCTGCTTCTCCTGCCTCTGGGCAGCACACGGAACCGTCGCAGGACCCTCTGTGGTACAGAGTGATACCGAAGTGCAGACTTCGTCTCCAGGGTGTTGACTCACAGGTTCTAGCTGTGCTGGACCATCTGAGTGTGCTGTGGTCTCCACAGGTATCAGCGTGGTTCCCGATCCTTGGCTGCTAACTTGCAGCTCTGCACCCCGGCTCAGAGTGAGCAGAATCTGCCTGTGGCGACGTCGGATGGAGATGAGGACTATGACATCCCAGAAGGGGTGGAGAGCGTCATAGGTAGGTGGGCAGCGACAGGCCTCGTGCACACTCCGTGTCTTCAGCTCTCTCTGGGCCACCCCTTTGTGATGCCCTCCCTTTCCTTCCTGGTGCCTGCACCATCTGACGTTGAACCTGCAGTGAGCACAAAGCCGCCATTCCGTTCCTTCTACGGCACGCCCTTCCCATAGTCCCTTCCCCCCATGCATGACTCGCATGATTCTCACCCTGGGTATCTCTGGGGAAGTAGAATCCCACTGAGGCACGGCACTCAGGCTCAGGTCCCCAGTCCTGACCCAGCCTGTTACCCACAGTTTCCTGGGGGCACCTTAAGCCTCTTGACCCCCATCTTTGCAAAGGTCTTTACCCACTGACTGTCATCACCATGGAGGCTGTGTACCCCTCTCTAGGGCCAGCCCCGGCTGCTCTTGCCATTCTCCCTCCTGGCCCCCTTCCTCCCCTTCCTTGTGGGGACCCGTCCTGCCTCTTCCTGGCTGGGAGGGGCAGGGCCAGGCTGACTCTTGCTGTTTCCCCTCTGCTCATATCCACTTGGCCCTCTTTGGGGTGGGTTCTCCCCAGTGTCATCTACACCTGCGGTATGCGGCCCTCCTTGGCCCCCAAGGCAGCTGTGCATACTGCGGCAGCTCTTCACACCTTGTCCTTCCCTTCACCCTGATACCTTTCACTTTCCCCCTTTCCTGGATGCTGTGATGTGGCTCCTGGTGCATGCCTTGGGCCTCTCAGTGCCACCTGGCACTCTACTGTCCCAGGCAGATTACCCTCTGACTGCCCAGCACCCCTGTGCTCATGAGTTCCCTCTACCCTGTTTCTCCAGGTCAGGCTGGCCTGGGGCTGCCCGTGGCCCTCTGGCCAAGGTTTGGACCCTGCTGATGCCAGACCGCCTCCTACCAGCCTCTGGGGGCTGGGGGCTGATCTTCATGGAGCCTGGCAGATGGTTTCCTCAGGGAGCCTCCCCAGCCGGCCTGTCCTCCATGGTTTCCTTTTTGTGGCCTGGGAGGCTCAGGCCCTTGACCTTCCCCAGTGGAGGCCACTATCTCCTGGCGGCCCTCTGCTGGGCTGATCTGTGTGTTAGGAGCAGCGGTGAAGGTGGGCTTTCTGGGTTGTTTAAAAACATAGGGACAGGGCTGCTCTTTTCTTGTTTTCTTAATTAAGATTAAGATTCTCAGCACAGGGCTGGTGAGATGGATCAGCGGCGTACGCGCCTGCCTGGCAAGCGCGAGGGCCCGAGTTCGACTCCTGGATCCCACATATGAAAAAAGGGCCGGTGATATCGCTCAGCGGCACGGGTGCCTGCTGGCGTGTGAGGTCCTGAGGTCGACCCCCGGTACCCACAAAAAAAAAAAAAAAAAAAAAATTCTCAGCACAGCTCTCTCCAGGATATTTGTTGGAGTGCTGTGTGGGGTGGGGGCCATTTTCACAGAGCATCAAGACTTACCTAGGCTGGTGGCTGTGTCTTCCTCTCGCAGAGCAGCTGCTGGGCGGGCTGAAGGACAGAGACACTGTGGTGCGCTGGTCTGCAGCCAAAGGGTAGGTGCTGGGGAGCGGGCGGCAGGGCCGGGGCGTCCCCTTCAGCCATGGAAAACTTTACATGGGGGTTGAGAACAACAAATATCTTACTAGGTTTTTAAACTTTTAAGATGATTACTGAGAATGAAGTTTTGGCTCCCTGGGGGTGTTGGGCAGTGGAGAGACAGGGTCCATACAGAGTGGGTGCCGTTTGGAGAGATGAGGGGCTGGCAGGTGGCCCGTAGGTTCCCTGGGCTCCCTGACTTGGTAGCCGGCCCGGGGTTAGGGGCTCCTTCTGCTTCTGCACTCAACATCAGCAGTTGAGTGTGGGCCCCCACACTGGGATGGTGAGAGGACCCTCCTGCAGGTCTCCAAACTCGGCCTCCTCCCTGCGGGGCCAGTATCTCATGTGGGAGTGGGCAGCCTGGCTGGGGAGGACCTGAACGGAAGCCCTCGGTGTGTGCCCAGCTGCCATTGACTGTTGGTGATGGCCTGCAGCATTCACGTGCCCATGTGTTGTGCCCGTCTCTGTCATGGCGAGTGATGGTGGCGGACTACAGTGTGGGGGCTTTCCTCCTGTCTTAGCCATGTAGTGTGTGTCCTGTGCCAGGCTGCAGGTCTGACAGCTGTCGCTTTTCTCTGCAGAATCGGCAGGATGGCAGGGCGGCTTCCCCGAGAGCTGGCCGATGACGTGGTTGGATCTGTGTTGGACTGCCTCAGGTGGGTGCTTGTCCTCGGCCACGGCAGAGGCTCCTCTTCCCTTGTCCTGTTACGTAGATCTTCCCTCCTTGCCACATGGTAGGGGCTCCTGTCTTTGTTCTGGTTATGTTTCTTTTTAGTGTGTTGTTGGTGGGACTCCAGGCCTTTCATTTCTCTTTAGAGTTGGTGTGAGGGCCCCGACTGTCTCTGGCGTGTGCGGTGGTTAAGACCCTTGCACTGCAGGCCAGGGAAGCAGCGAGTCTGCTCTGAGGTCTCTTTCTGGTCATGGCAGCTGCCTGCACTGTCCCGTGGAGCTCCTAGGGGTAGGGCATGTTCTGGATCTGCCCCAAGTGGCTGCTGAGACTGAGGCCTGGACTTGAAGTTGGAGTGAGTGTTAATGAATTTAAGTGTAAATTTGGCCACTCAGGGAGTTCTTCGGATGGTGGGGATGGTGATGTGCATGGGTGGAAGCCTGGGCCGCAGATCTGCATCGCACATCTGGGGGGGTTGGTCCCGATACCTCCCTGAGGGCTGTCACCCTGTGGCATGAGTGTGGGTCTGGGTGTCAGAGGTAGGGGCTGAGAAGGGGCACTCCTTTGTTCAGCACTGCTTTTTGCCGGCCCTCCATGGCTGGCACTGTTTCTGGGTCTGTCGCTGCATAACTGGGACTCTACATCTCGAAAGTGTGCTGTCAGCACTGTGGTTGCTCAGTGTGATGTTCAGTGACCAGAGGCGCTCCACTAGCAGCCCTGCCATTTTCCTGCCGGAGCAGCTCTCTCCCCCACTTAGCCTCGGGCAGCTCAGTGACAGCCTTGGACTGCAGGGAACAATCTGTCACACGCTGGTCATCTTTTTTGGAATGATGCTGCATGGAATAGAAGGCACATGCTGCTTGCTGGCGTTGCCTTATGGAGTGCGTGGCCTGGAGAGCATGTACAGTTTGTCTTCTCGAGATCTGCGGGCTCGTTTCACGCTCATCCTTGGAGTTCCCTCTGGCACACCCCAGTGGCCCTGTTGCTGTGCTCTTTGGGTGCTGGCTGATGGGCAGCCTGGGCTTCCTGTTCTCCAAGAGAGCAGAGCTATGGGAGGGTGGCCTTGGGGGGCATGAACAGGGTGGGTCCTCCATCCTGCAGCTGCCCTTCACTGCCCGGTTGGAGTGGCCGTCTGTCTTAGGTGCTTTTGTTGCTCTTTCCTTCCCTGTGGTGTTCTGCATGTTCCCCCTGCATGTTTTTTTTTTGTTTTTTTTTGAGACGGGGTCTCACTATGCAGTTTAGCCAGGCCTTGAGCTGTCCTCAAACTCATAGCGATTTTCCTGCCACAGTCTGCCGGATGTTGGGATTACAGGCCTGAGCCACCATGCCCTGTTTTTTTTTTTTTTGGTACTGGGAAATTGAACTCAGGACCTCATGCTCGCTAGGCAGGCGCTGTGCCACTGAACTTTGTCCGCGGCCCCTTCCCTCTGTGTTTTTTTTTTTTTTTTTGGGTACCGGGAATCGAACTCAGGACCTTGCCATTGCCAGGCAGGTGCTGTGCTGCTGAGCTGTATCCCCGGCCCCATCCCTCGGTTTTAAAACTGTTGTTCTACCTAGCCTTGCTGGAGCTGTCCTTGGCAGGCCTCTCAGCATGCTGGTGTGCGCCGCTCCTCCGTGTGTTCCTTCCACTGGCTCTCAGTCTCATACAGTGTCAGTTATCCTGGCTACATTAATCTTCCTGTACTTCTTGCTTTTTTGTTATTTTGGTTTGTGAATTGCATTTTTGTGCCTCCGTTCTGGGGTGGGAGTAGACTTCTTGCTCTTGTTCCCTCCTCCGTCAGCTCAGAGCAGCATGCAGGCAGGCCATAGTGCAGGCAGGGCCCTTAGCCAGCTCTGAGCAGAGGCCTCTGCCTCCCATGCCTTCTGACCTCCTTGCGGCCCCTCCACAGCCATGCCCTCGATCCCGGGCTCTGTGTGTTCCTGCCTTGCCCTGGGCTCGGGTCTGAGGTGGGAGTTCATGCTCAGCACTTGGCTGATGTCTGCCCTGGTCCCTGGCATCTGAGGACTGGGTCTTTTCTCAGGCCAGCCTTGGGGGAGCCATGGTGGACACGCATTTAATTTAGAAATGGACATAGGCATGACAGACCTTGGCTGTTGTGTATTTGAGTCATTATAGCATCAATACTAAGTTCACTTGGTTGTTAATAAATCTTTAAGAAAAGTGTGGAGCACTTTTAAGCACAGTTAAGATCCGAAGGGACACAGTGCAGATACTAATTTTGGAAATGGTCATGTTGCCTTTGGGCAGATTTTTAGTAGAATATATGGAAGTTAATAAAGTTGTACTTGAGCTAGGCATGGTGGTGCACACCTGTAATCCCAGCACTTTGGGAGCCTGAGGCAGGATCAAAAGCTCAAGCCCTGTCTGGGCAACTTTGCAGCTTAGCAAGACCCTGTCTCAAAATAAAAAATAAAAAGGGACCTGGGCCTGGAGCTCAGTATGAAGGCCCTGGGTTCAATCCCCAGTACCCCCCCCGCAACTCCCCGAAAAGAGTTGTGTTTGAGTCACCTCCACTGGAGGTTCCTGTGGCTCAGGGAGGCTCCAGCTTGGTGTCCCCTGTGCCCTCTGCTGTTCTAGCAGCCTTGAGCTTGCTGCTGCTAGTGATGCAGCCTAGTGGGTTTCCTGCATGCCTCTGCTGTCAAATTAATTTGATCAGAATTGGTAATGTGTACCAATTTGATCAGAATCGGTGATGTGTACTTTCATATTTATATTGGCAGCAAAGTGTGAAACTTTAGAGCAACCCTGAGAAGCAGTTATTCACACTAATGATGATGACAGGCCTCACCCTAAAGAGAGCTTCTGAGCCACTTCAGGGACATTTTTATTAAACATTAAATATTACTTCTGATGTGATTAATTGGCATTGTAAGTATTCATTAAAAGTCCATGTATTAGCCAGGCCTAGTGGCCCATGCCTGTAATTTGAGCATCCTGGTAGGCTGAGGCAGGAGGATTGCTTGAGCACAGGAGTTCAGGGACAGTCTGCCAGCATACCAAGGCCTTATCTCTTATAAGGAAAAAAAAATTGTATTTCAAATAGTGCAAAAAAAAAAAGTGCAAGTGCTATTTCATTCTGATTTTTTAATCTTGAATTTGATGACTCAGGTAAACAGTGGGTGGCATTTAAAGGTGGCTTCCTGTTCCCTGTTCGTTGCCATCGTGTGACTTGGATGGGATCCCTGTGAAGCCCTGGCTTTGAATGTGTCATCTCTTGTGATGGAGCCAGGCCATGGCTGACGTGCAGGGTAGCTGAAGCATTGTGACCAGGGCCCCCGTCCATGTGACACAGGCAGTAGACTGACTGTGGGCTTGGGTCTCAGGTCTCTCCGTTATGGGGAGATTTGAAGAGATAGCCGTCTTCGTGACACGGTAGTTTTGTGACACGGTAGCTGTCTTTGTGTTGAATTAGGGTGTTTTACTTCTTCAGCCAAGAAGTAAAGGGTCTCCTTGGCTCAGGGCACAGCCTGTGTTCCTTGCCCAAGTCTGGGCTTTGGATCAAGAGCTGACATCAGAACTCTGGTCTCAGTTTTCAGGAGACAGACAAGGCATGGCACGGTGGATGTCTGGCACTGGCGGAACTGGGCAGACGAGGCCTGTTGCTCCCATCACGACTCCCAGAGGGTAAGTAACAAAGTGCATGGACCCATGTCCCCTGGGCTGCTGAGGCGTGGCGGGGTCCTCCTCTGAGCCATCTCCCTGGTGGCTGGCTGTGAATGCATAGGTTGCACGGAAGAGCATGCTGCACATGAGGCCTGTCTGTGTCCTCCTGCTGGCCGTGGTGGGCTGCATAGGCCACAGACCCCATGTGCTGCATGTGGAGGGCACACACCCTGCTGACCTCTGATTTCCTTGCCCTGAGAACTGGCTTTCAGCACTAGGGATCTGTTGCTCATGAGGGTTCCTGCAACCACAGTACGTGGTATTCCCACAGTGTCTGTCCTGTGTTGGTGTCTGTCTTGTGTCGCCTGCAGTGACTGTGGCCCCCAGTGGTGAGGCTTGAGCTAGTGTAGAGTGCAGGGAATTGGGTGAAGGGCTGGCAGAACTTTGCAGGGGTGCTGCAGTGCTGAGCGTGGGGACTGAGGACAGGGCTGGTGGACATGCTGAGCGTCTGTGAACCTAGGCCAGCTGTCAGGCTGGGGCCGTGGCCGCATGGTGGTGGGGATGGGCCTTCGTGTGGCTGGAAGGGACGGAAGTTTGCAGGGATGGCGAGGACGCTGCTTGAGTGTGCCCCACAGATGCTGTGCACCAAGAGGTGGCTTCTGTCCAGAGCACAGGTGCTTAGCGGTGTGGCTAGCATCTCAGTAGCACCGGGCTGCTGTGGGATCCGTGCGAGGTACTGGGAGGCATGGGGGATCTTGTAGGGCCTGAATTAAGAAGTTCCGCTTAATATTTCTGCTTTTTAAGAATTTGCTTTATTGAGATGACTTAGGTATCATGAAGTTTACCTGCTGAAGCGTGTGGCCGAGGGGTCTTTAACACACTCAGAGCTCTGCAGCTCCACCGGCTCATGATTGCACAGCATCTTCATTGTTGCAGGTAGAAACTTGTCCCAGGAGCACCCTGTCCCCAACCCGAGGCAGCCACTGGTGCATTTTCTGACGCTGTGCAGTATTTTGCCTTGTCTAGACATTTCATATAAGCGAATTTGCAGTATGCACAGATGCATCTGAGTTCTTTCAGGTGGTATGTTTCTGATGTTCATCCACATTGTGGCATGTCAGTGCCTTGTTCCTTTTCACTGTTGAGTGGTGTTCTGTCGCATGGACACACGTTGGGTGCATTCTCTTCACCAGTCGATGGCCTCCTGCACGTCTGGCTGTTACAGACGGTGCTGCTGGGAACACTTGGGTACAGTTTTTTGTGTGGATGCACAGTTTTTGGCTCTCTTGGGTGTAGACCTTGGGGTGGAACTGCTGGGTCAGTCTCAGAGCTTCCAGCCTTTCCCAGAGTGATTGTTGTGTTCTGAGTTCCCATCAGCTGTACTGGAGGGCTCCAGCTTCTCTACACCCCACTGGCACTTCTTATATTTTTTAAAGAAAGTAGCAGCATCCTCATGAGTGTGCCGTGCCACCTCACTGTGCTTCTAGTTTGGGTGCCTGATGACCAGTGAGGCAGTCTGAAAACATGCTCTCAGGGTCACTGGATGGTGGTCGTTCTTGCAGCTTTAACCTGGTGAGGGTTTGTTCATTATGCCTTTTGTCTGCCAGGAGTTGTGATTGGTGGGGGCGAAGGTCACATGTCCTCTAAGAAAGGACTGGGCAAGGTCTCCAGACGGGAATGATTTTACAGACCATCATGGTGGCTGTTGAGTTTTGTCCTGTTAGCTACTATTTGGCGCAGGTTCCTAGCTGGCTCTCTGCACCCAGTTCAGCCTGTGGATCGGTGGTGGATATGCCTAAAACATGGTTTAGCAAGAGCTTCAACCGTGCTGGCCCACGCTGCCCACCAGGTCTTCCTTCCCAGCGCACATTTCTGTCTGGGACGTCGGCTGGCATCACTGATCGCAGGCAGCTGGAGCGAAAGGATGCGAGTGCTGAGAGAGCCTCAAGATGGCGGATGAGTAAGAAGCAGGCAACGAAACTCTCTCTAAAAGTTACCATTGGAACACGAGAAAATAGCGACCCGGAAAGCGCAGGAGGGGGGGAGATGCCTCCCCGAAACCCAGAGAAGTTCTGAAGCGCAATCTGGGACCCCCGGCACCAGTGACAGGTGACTTCTAACAAAGAAGACGGAAAGAAGGAGCAGACCGCGCGCGCGCACCTTCTAATATCCCGGGAGTTGGAGTGCCGGCGGAGGCTCAATTCTACGGACACACGGTGGCAGCTGGCGCCCAGGGAGCCCCCACGGAGGATCCTGAGACAGCAGCGGGGCAGGGGAGCGGCGGAGAACGGCGCTGACCGGCGGTGAGTGTCTCTCAGCCACAGCTGCCCCGCGCCAGAGAGCGACCGGCCGGGCGCCATTGTGGGGGGTGTGGCGAAACTCAGAGCGGCTCGGAAACTGCTCTGGGAACTTGTGCTCCGGACAGGGCAGCACAGAGCCTCTCAATTGAGCCCACGAAAGTGTGCTGAGGTCAGCAGGCGAACGAGACTGGACTCTCAGCCACACCTGTCCCGCGCCAGAGAGCGACTGGCCCGGCGCCATTGTGGGGGGTGTGGCGAAACTCAGAGCGGCTCGGAAACTGCTCTGGGAACTTGTGCTCCAGACAGGGCAGCACAGGGCCTCTCAATTGAGCCCACGAAAGTGTGCTGAGGTCAGCAGGCGAACGAGACTGGACTCACAGCCACACCTGTCCCGCGCCAGAGAGCGACTGGCCCGGCGCCATTGTGGGGGGCGTGGCGAAAAACCAGAGCGGCGGGAACCAGTGCAGGAAATCCGCACTCGGACAGCGCGCTGAGCCTCTCAGGCCCAGGGACCGTGAAAGGGCGCTGAGAGTGGAGGCGAGCTAGACTGGTCTCTACCTGAAAGTACGCGCCTCTGCTCACCGCCCGTCAGAGGGCGCTCCTGGCTTACTGGGACGGACCTGCACAGAACAGGTAGCTGCCTACAACAAAGTCAACACCTGGAACTGATTCTTTTTAATTTTTTTTTTTTTTCTTTCTTATTTTTATTTATTTTTTTTTATTATTGTTTTTTTTTCTTCTCACTGATTTGTTTTTTGTTCTGGCGAAGGGTTTTTTGTTTTTGTTTTTGTTTTGTTTAGTTTTGTTTTTTGGTGGGGTTTTATTTTTGATCTGTCTGTTTTATTGCTTTTATCTTCGTTATTGTTTCTGTATGTGTATTTGCTCTTTCCTTCATTATTCTCTCTGGTTTTTTATATGAGTGTAAACAGCGCCTCTAACTTCTTTGTGATTGTGGTCGTGATCTGTTCTTCCTTTTATCACTTCCTTCTCTTTTTACCACCTGTTCTCTGCACTAGTGTCCCAATTTTAGTGGGATCCCTCTTGGTCCTCTAACCTTACATCTAATTCCTTCCTCTTCACCCAATACTCTATTTCCTCCTTAACTCATTTTAAATTTAAACTCCTTAGGGAAAAATTGACATACATAGGACTTGTATACTGCATATAATTTTTCTGGTGTGTTTTAGATTTTGTTATATAACCGCAACTCTATACAGCTAAAAGTGGTAAATAACTAGTTAGCTCAGTCTGTCATTTTCTAGGCTGTGTTTGATGCTTTAGTTAACATTATAGCCAAATGTGAAATAATTGTTCTAAACATCTTTCCTTCCTGATATTTCATGATTGAGATTGACTAAGGGACACAGAAAATACAGTGGCACAGTACCAAAGAATCAAGGACTGGGCCAAACAGGTAGCAACTTCGCATACCCAACGAATTGAAGAGGTAGGATCTGGCAGAAAGCTCAAAACACAAAAGCAAGCTCCACTTGGAAGATACTGCAGAGAAGTAGTCATCTTCTAAAGATCTTAAACACTAGCAATAAAGTAACCTACTATAGGTAATTTGCAAACATCACCCCAGGAATTAAAGAAAGAAAACATGAGACGTCACTTAAACAAGATGCAACCCCACACATCCAATTCACCAAAGGCAAACCTAGGGAGCAACGAGGTGGGACAATCCGAAAGCCACCCACCTGGCCTATCTGAAGTGGTAACAACAAAGCAACTGAATGAGGTTCTGGAAAAAATTAAAACAGAAATAATCTCACAGATAACTGCAGAGATAATGTCTACAACGAAGACCATGCTTAAGGACACTATAGCTGATACAGACAAAAAAATAGATGAACTTAAGAAAACTATAGAAACCATGAATGCTCAGCATAGGAAAGAAATGGAATCCATAAGGCAGATTCAAACAGATATCCAAGAGATAAAAAATTCCATTGAAAGTATTTGTAGCAGAATAAGCCAATGCGAGGACAGGATCTCAGATATAGAAGATAGGCTTGCAATTAGTGATCATGAAATGGAAAAATTCTTAAAAATAGCAAGGGACCATGAAAAATCAATTCAGCAGCTGCTAGATGACTCAAAGATAAACAACTTAAGAATAATTGGAATAAATGAAAAAGCAGGAGATAACATCAACGACATTAAAACCTTGTTCAAAGACATAATCAGGGAGAACTTTCCTGGAAGAGAAAAGGAATTTGACACCTCTATAAGTGAAGCTTTCAGAACACCAACTAGACATGATCAAAAAAAAACTTCAGCCAGACATATTATAGTCAAGATCCCAGAAATTCAACAGAAGGGCAGAATCTTAAAAGCTGTTAGGGAGAAGAGACAAATCACCTATGAAGGAAAACCCATCAGAATCACAGCTGACTTTTCAGCACAAACCCTCAATTCAAGAAGAGCTTGGAATGATGTATTGCAAGCTCTAAAGGAAAATAATTTTCAGCCCAGATTGATGTACCCTGCAAAACTATCTTTCAAAATTGATGGAGAAATAAAATACTTTCATGACAAAGAACATCTGAGAAAATTTATGACCACCAAACCAGCACTCCAAAACGTTCTGAAGGACATTCTAGAAAGAGATAGGAACCCCAACAGAAGGAATCCACCAGGCAGGGCAAATAATTAAATAGCCGGAAAGCGGAAAAACAAAGAGTGGGAACCAACAACAGGAAAATATCATGACAAGTCAATACATATCAGTTTTAACCATCAATGTTAACGGTCTCAATTCACCAATCAAAAGGCACAGACTGGCGAAATGGATCAAGAAGCAAGATCCAACAATATGCTGTATACAAGAAACACATTTAATTCAGAAAGAAATTCATAGACTGAAAGTCAAAGGATGGAAAACAATACTCCATGCCACAGGAACCCAGAAAAAAGCAGGGGTAGCTATTCTTTTTGCAGACAAAGTGAACTTCAAGCCAAGAAGGATTCAGAGAGATAAAGACGGTCATTACATCCTTGTAAAGGGAACAATCCAAGAGGAAGAGATAACGATCATAAATATATATGCGTCAAATACCAATGCACCCAGCTATATAAAACAAGTACTAAAGGACATGAAAAATCAAATAAGCACTAATACAATTATATTGGGAGATCTCAATACTCCACTGTCACAAAAAGATAGATCAACTGGACAGAAAATCAATAATGAAATAGTAGAACTGAACCAAACTTTGGAACAAATGGACTTAGTAGATGTCTACAGAGTGTTCCATCCCACAACATCAGAATACACATTTTTCTCAGCTGCACATGGGACGTTCTCCAAAATAGACCACATACTAGCTCATAAAACCTGCTTAAGTAAATGCAAAGGAATTGAAATTATCCCATGCATATTATCAGACCATAGTGCAATGAAATTGGAAATCAATGGCAAAAGATCCCACAAAAACTCCCTAAACACATGGAAATTAAACAGCATCCTCCTGAACAACCAATGGGTCACAGATGAAATTAAAGAAGAAATTAGTCACTTTCTACAACTGAATGATAATGACAGTACAACATACCGGAACTTATGGGATACAATGAAAGCAGTCCTAAGAGGGAAATTTATAGCATTAAACACTTATATCAGGAAAATAGAGCAAGCGCAAATAAACAACTTAAGGGTGAACCTCGAGCTTCTAGAAAAAGAAGAGCAGGTTAAGCCAAAAGCCCATACAAGGGAGGAAATTATAAAGATCAGAGCAGAAATTAACGTATTGGAGAATAAAAAAACAATACAAAGAATCAATGAAGCAAAAAGTTGGTTCTTTGAAAGAATAAATAAGATTGACAAACCCTTATCCAACCTTATTAAAAAAAGAAAAGAAAAGACTCAAATCCATGCAATTGAAAATGAAAAGGGTGATATCACGACGGACCCTGCAGAAATCCAGAAGATCATCTATACCTATTTTGAAAATTTATATTCTACTAAGATGGAAAATGCAGAAGAAATGGACAGATTCCTAGATTCGTATGAATTACCAAAGCTGAATCAAGAAGATTTAAAAATCCTAAATAAACCAATATCAGCCAGTGAAATTGAAGATGTAATTAAAAACCTCCCAACAAAGAAAAGCCCAGGCCCTGATGGATTCACTGCCGAATTCTACAAGAAATTTAGAGAAGAGCTAACGCCCCTACTTCTCAAACTTTTCAATGAAATTGAAAGGGAAGCAATACTCCCAAATTCATTCCTGGAAGCAAGCATTACCCTGATACCAAAACCAGAGAAGGACCCAACTAAGAAAGAGAACTACAGGCCAATCTCCCTAATGAACATAGATGCAAAAATCCTTAATAAGATACTGGCAAACAGAATCCAACAAATCATCAAGAAGATTATACACCATGACCAAGTTGGATTCATCCCAGGGATGCAGGGATGGTTCAACATACGTAAATCAATAAATGTAATACAGCATATTAACAGAACCAAAGACAAAAATCACATGATCATCTCAATAGATGCAGAAAAAGCTTTTGACAAAGTCCAGCACCTTTTCATGATAAAAACCCTACAGAAAATTGGAATAGAGGGTCTTTATCTCAATCTGGTAAAAGCTATCTATGACAAACCAACAGCCAATATCATACTAAATGGCCAAAAACTGAAAGCCTTCCCTCTAAAATCAGGAACAAGACAAGGATGTCCACTGTCCCCACTCTTATTCAACATAGTTCTGGAAACTTTAGCCAGAGCGATTAGACAAGAGAAAGAAATAAAAGGAATAATGATCGGAAAGGAAGAAGTTAAATTATCATTATTTGCAGATGACATGATACTCTACACAGAAGACCCCAAAAACTCCACTAAAAAACTGCTAGATTTGATAAGCAAATTCAGTAGTGTAGCTGGATACAAAGTCAATACTCAAAAGTCAATAGCCTTCCTGTACGCAAATAACAAACTTACTGAAAGAGAAATTAGGGAAACAATACCTTTCACAATAACATCCAAAAAAATGAAATACCTAGGAATCAACCTCACGAAGGATGTAAAAGACCTCTATACTGAAAACTACAGTACTCTGAAAAAGGAGATTGAAGAGGATATCAGAAAATGGAAAGATATCCCTTGCTCCTGGATAGGAAGAACCAATATAGTGAAAATGGCCATACTTCCAAAATTGTTATACAGATTTAATGCAATTCCAATCAAAATTCCAACAGCATATCTCACAGAATTAGAGAAAACAATCCTAAAATTCATTTGGAATCAGAAGAGACCTAGAATAGCAAAGGCAATTCTGGGCAACAAAGGCAAGGCAGGGGGCATCACAATCCCCGACTTGAAATTATACTATAAAGCTACTGTGATAAAAACAGTGTGGTACTGGCAAAAAAACAGACCTGAAGATCAATGGAACAGATTAGAAGATGCTGAAACAACCCCAGACATACTAAGCCACCTTATCTTTGACAAAGGTGCCAAACACATTCGCTGGAAGAAAGATAGCCTCTTTAATAAATGGTGCTGGAAAAACTGGCTCTACACATGCCGAAGATTAAAACTAGACCCATATCTTTCACCATGCACTAAACTAAATTCAAAATGGATCAGAGATCTAAATATTAAAACAGAAACATTAAATCTGCTGGAAGGTAGGATAGGTAAAACCCTTGGAGACATTGGTGTAGGCAAAGACTTTATGAATAAAAACTCAACCGCACGGGAACTATCCCAAAGAATCAATAACTGGGATCTCATCTTATTAAAAAGCTTTTGCACAGCAAGAGAAACCACCAACAGAGTGAAGAGACAACCCACAATGTGGGAAAAAATGTTTGCCAGCTGTTCCTCAGACAAAGGATTACTATCGAGAACATATAAAGAACTCAAAAAAATCAGACCTCCCAAATTTAAAGACCCACTCCAAAAATGGGCATCTGAGATGAATACACATTTCTCAGATGAAGAAATACTAATGGCAAATAAATATACAAAAAAATGTGCAACATCACTAGTCATTCGAGAGATGCAAATTAAAACAACACTGAGATACCATCTCACCCCAGAAAGAATGGCTACTATAAAGAAATCAACTAATAACAAATGCTGGAGGGGCTGTGGGGAAAAAGGAACCCTTCTCCACTGTTGGTGGGAGTGTCGACTGGTACAGCCACTGTGGAAGTCAGTGTGGAGATTCCTCAAAAAGCTAGGGTTGGAGGTCCCATTTGACCCAGCTATTCCCCTTCTGGGCATCTTCCCAGAAGAATTAAAAACATCATACCACAGCGATATATGTGCACCCATGTTTATAGCAGCACAATTTGTAATAGCCAGATCTTGGAAACAACCCAAATGCCCATCAACTGAGGAATGGATAAGAAAGATGTGGTATTTTTATACAATGGAGTACTATTCAGCCATTAAGAAGGATAAACTGGAGACTTTTATAGGTAAATGGATGCAACTCGAGAAAATACTCATAAGTGAAATAAACCAGAAGCACATGTGTAAGCATCGTATTGTCTCTCTAGTATGAGAAACTGAAAGAGTATATAAGATCCAAAATGTACAATAGACATGGTGAATCAAAAAGAAACTGGTCAAAAGGAAAGAGAGACTGGAATAAGGAAAAGAAAGAAGGGAAAGGGAAAAAAAATTGTATATATATATATAAGATGGTTAAGATAGATACACTACGATTTTTACTTAGTTCATTGAAGAGTAAGGTTTGTGCCAATAATGTTTGGATAATTAAATGCTAATGTCTGGTGTCCTGAATAACTAACTTAAAGATAGTAATATGCAATGTATTAACCATTCTTACCCTCCTATTATGTTGTTTTGAAAATTTGTTCTTCTTTTGATTTGTTTTGTTTTTTCTTCTCTTTAAAATAAAAAAAAAAAAAAAAAAAGAAAGGATGCGAGTGCTGCTGTCGTAACTGAACAGCATAGTCCTGCTGTTTGAGCTGTGAAACCTGACGTGGGGTAGATCAGCCCATGACTTCCTGTGGGCCGCTGCCCTCCCTGTGAGCAGAGACCCCTGCCGCCCTCACCGTCGGGTCAGGGGGCGCTCTGTCTCGGGCGGCTGCGGGAGGAGCGGCGCTGACACTCAGTGCGCCTCTGCATCGTACTTCGTGCTTTCTGTGTTTCTGTTTTAGACCTCGCGCTGCTGCCTTGAGGGCAGTTGTGCTGCTGCGCAGTTTCTGTGCTCCCTTGACCGAGGGGCTGCGCGTAGCTTTCTGTCATTGTGGATGGCACTGGCAAGACGTGGCCTAGCGGGGTAGGTGTCAGTGGCATGATGGCCACCAGCGTGTGGGCTGTTGTCCTAGAGGACGTGGTCTAGGAGGACAAGTGTTGCTAGCCTGACAGTTTGAATCTCATGCAGGTTTCTATCGCAGAAGATGCCGTCAGGGAGGACAGGTGTCGATGCACGGTGGTCACTAGCATGCAGGTTTGCACCCTAGCGGACGTGGCCTATGAGCTGGGTGTTGATGATGTGATGCCACCAGCATGCGAGTTTGTGCCCTAGGGGATGTGGTCCAGGTGGGTGGGTGTCAGTGGCTGTGGTGATTTGCACATGGGCTTGTGTCCTACCCACAGGACACAGCCAGTGGAAGGGGGAAGAAGTGTCCCCAGAAGGTTTCTGTGGGTGTCCCTCTGGAAGACAGTTTGGGTTTTCTCTCAGCTTCCTGGAAGACAGCCCTGCCTGGCGGAGGATGGTCAGGAAAGGAGAGTCATCTTTCTTTTGGATGACTTCGTAGGCAGTTTGGCTCATGTTGTCCACACCCACAGACCCCTTCCCACATTGCCTGTGTGCTGTACTGTGGGCCTGTTGATTGCATATTGATTTGGAGATTAACCGGCATTTGGTGCTGCCTCAAGTCTCCCGGGTGTATACCTGTCTTCCCTTTCTTTCCTCGACCTGAGGGCGTCTTCGGGGTTACTTCTTCAGATGTTCTTCCTGACTCTGGTTCTCCCCTCCCCTGGCACCCTGTTACAAGTTTGTTCGTATCTGTTAAGTTCTGTGAATTTTCCTTTGCCTTTCCTTTTTGGCTCCTCACATGGCTGATTTCAGTTGTCCTGTCCTTAAGTTCGCTGATTATTTCTTTTGCCTGGACAGATCTGGCTATCAAACCCCTGTAGGTAATCTTTTCACCTCAGCTGTTGGCTTTTCAACTCCATAGGGTCCATTTGGTCTCTTTTTGTTACCACTTCTGTCCCTTTATTGACATTCTGTGCTTTCCCAGATGTTGTCCTTTAGCTCCGTGAGCGTGTTTTTAAGGCACTTGATTGAAGTCTTATCTGCGAAGTCCAACGTCTGCCTTCCTCTGGGGTGGTTTTTGTTCTTGTTTGCCTGTGAATGGGTGCACTTTCGTGTTCCTTTGGATGCCTTGCAGTTTTTTTTTTTTTTTTTAATGAAAACAGAACATCTTGAATATCATGGTATGGTAATTCCTGCATGTCCACAGGAATCGGCTCTGTGTTACGGTGAGGCTGTGGCCGTCTGTGGCTTCGACACTGCCTTTGTAGAAATCGAGTGTCTTGTGTTTGGTCTCAGAAGTCAGCTCCGAGTCTCAACACTTGACAGAGATGTCCCTAAGTGCCGAGACGCGCCAGCCTCTTTCTTCCTCGTGGAGAGCGTTCCCTCAGTTGCTCTGAGTTTTGGGTTAGAATGTGGGGCTTTGTGAAAGTTGGTCCTGGGAGCTGAGGCCAGCTTGGTGTTGTTTTGGTGGAGGTTCAGGTTATGGAGCTCCTCTGCCGTGTTCCATGACTTTATTGAGTGGGGAGCGTGTGGATGGAGCTGTGGCGTCCTTCCGGTCTTTTGACAGGATTACAGCTGGGAGAATTTCCTCAGGGAAATGCCTGCAGAGGGGTGGGAGAAGCTGAAGGCTAGAGGGCCCTATCTGGTCTCAGAGGTGTGTTGTGGGCGGGAGGCTAGAGGTTCCTCGGGGGCTGTGTGTCTGGGATAAGGGTTTGGCAGGGCTTTGGGGAGCATCCCCAAGCCAGAGTCAGCTGCGGAGGAGCCCGCGTCTCCCAGGAGACGCTGCGCTAATATGACGGCCACACTGCCTCCGCGGGAGTGTGCCGGGACTCGGTGCTGAGTCTGGCTGTGTCAGTCTGTGCACCGGCTCTGCTGTGCCCTGCAGTGGCTGTCCCCACTGCAGCGCGAGACCCCCATCCTGACCCTCTACCAGAGGCCTGGTGCCTTAGTTTCCAGGTAAGTGGTGGGCCTGGAGGGACCTGGACAGCCCCGTGTCCGGAGTTTGGTTTTTAGCCTCTGTGGGGCTTTGAGCTGTTTGCCTTCCTGTTCATAGGACAGTGGAGCCCGTCACCTCGAGTCTTTGACTTTGCTGGTGGCCTGTGGCTCTCCATGCCCCTTGGGTGAGTGTATGGGGGACAGATTGCAGTGGGCCTTGTTGGGGCTGTGCAGAGTGCAGGGTGGGTAGTGACTGTGCTTTTTGAAAGTGTGAATTAAGGGATGCTTTGTTTTTTTTTCAACCTAACTGCAATGTAATTTACCTACCAAACAGTTCCTCATTTAGAGTTTAAGATTCAATGGATTTTGATATATTACTTTATTTTTTTAAAAAAATTGCAGTAGGAATATATAAAATTAAAGAATTTGGCATTTTAATCATTTTTATGTGTATTGTTGTGTTATACAACTAGCACCTTCGCCTGGTTTGGGAGCTGTCATTACCCCAAATAGACCAAGTCCTTGCGGCTCTAGTCCACCCCCTGCCTCTGTGCATTTCTCACTTCTAGGGACCTCACCTGAGCACTGAGTTTGTACAGTGTTGGGCCTTTTATGACTGGCTTGTTTCACCAAGCGTGGTTTCAAGGTCCCTCCGTGCTGCAGTGTGCAGAGCAGTGTCCTTCTTGTGTGAGGACAGCCATCCAGAGAAGTGCCTCACTCAGTGCACCTGCTGCCGGCAGGCACTTGAGTTGCCCCCTCTGCTGCTGGGATCCGCGACAGTGGGTGTGGAGCTGCACGTGCTCGTCTGCGACCCCGTCAGTTCCCTGGGTGACACACTGCAGTGCGATTGCTGTGTCACGGGGTGGTTTGTGAGAGTTCTTGAAAGCTCATCACTTTTTGTATGTGAAAGTTAGAAACTTAGTTCCTGAGTCAGGTCACCAATGGATGCAGACAGGCAGTATAGGTAAGAAGGCAGTAAGGCTATTTTCTTATTATAACGCTCTAGGAATCTGCTTTGTTTTAAAGGTAAATGCAGGCTTGTCTGGTGGTGATAGTCTATTCCTGCAGGGCCTTTGGGAAGCTGACCTGAAGGTGGCCTTCCTGGGCAGGTCACTTGGTGATGGCATGCTGAGGTGCAGGACGGAGCACCTCCAGGTTGTCAGAGGTTCATGCTGCACCCAAGGTGGGGGGGCGCTGACAGCTGCCTTGGTCCCATTTGTTGTCATTCAGGATGCCAGCACCTGGGGAGCTAGGGAGCCGTCATGCAGGTCAGAGACCCGGCCCTTACAGAGGGGTGTGTCAGTGGCTGTCAGTGTGAGGAAGGACCCTGGTCTACAGGACCCAAGGATAGTCTGTCAGGGCCCCACAAGGGACAGGACCACAGGGCCCCCTGCATCCCCAAGGACAGGACCACAGGGCACCCCTTGACTCTCCTTACTGCATCTTTAGGGTCAGTTTGCAGCTGTGGCCTCAGGTATTCCTTAGAAGAATTGTGAGACTCTCTGCACGTCTCTTACAAGTTGGTATTGAAGTTTTATATAAATTTAGCTTGTTTTGAACCTTGGCATTTCTGTCCTGAAACTTGTCACGAGGTAAACCCATTGTCTCCCTTCACGTGTGTGTAAGGTGTCCAGGCCTCACAAGTTTCTGGGACACATGTTTCTTACAGTATATTCATCCTTCCCTCTGTCCGCCCGTTCCCAGAGAATTTGTGCTGAGGCCACAGGAGTGGAGCCTCTTGCTGACTGGTCAATTCACCGGGAGGAACATGTTAGAGTTAGAGTTAACTGTTTCATTTCTTTGGCCACGAGGTGCTACTTACTCAAATGTTTTTCTAATTTGAGTTTCTAAAAAATCGTTAGCATCAAATGTCATGTTAACATGTCCAACTTCTATTTTCATGTATGACTTAAAACAGTAAGTTAAAAAAACTGCAAAAAAAATCGTTAGTACTATATGTGGTTGACTGGAGCAACCTGAAGCAGTGCCTTGCTGGCACACAGGTTTTGACGAGATGGCATTTAGGTCCAGGCATCTTGGGTGAGTCACTGTTGCCCAGAATTGGGCAGGGCCCTGCATCAACCCTCCTCGAGCCTCTTGCACGAGATGAGGTAGCCAGGAACGGCATCCTTATTGTAGCTGGTACTGTAGTTTGGACTTTGCTTTTTCTCCCGGCAGCCTGTGCCCTACCATGGACAGCCCCTCGGCACCTCCTCTGCGTGGGACACGATGCACCCAGCCTCCGCTGTGGGAGCTCTTCTGGTGCCTGTGCGGGCGCCTGAAGCGCAGCTCTTGCCTGTGGGGCTCGGGTGAGGTTGGTCTCCTCAGAGTGAGGGCAGGGCTGTCAAGAAGGAGTCAGGATGGAAGGCTTTTCCAGGTCGCTCTTGGGGTCTTACACCCACCTTGTACCCTGCAGCCCACAGACCTGATGGTCTTTGAGGAGCCCCGGGGACACAGTGGGGATTCCCCTGTTCCTGCCTCCTGCCTGCCCACACTGCCCTCAGGCCTGAGACAGGCTCAGTTCAGTGCTGCCTCCGCTGCCAGCTCTTTTTTGCTGAGTGTTATGCACAGTACTTCAAAGGGTACCACAGAATTTACACTTGTCTTCATTCTGTGTTGTTAAAGCTTATGAGTTTATTGGAAAATTGACAACATATACATCATTTTAGGGAGTGGAAAGTGAGGCCGAACAAGCTAGAAAATTCACTTCAATATTACAAACAAATGGAGTAAAATCGATTGTACTGTCATCAGTAATGCACCTTCCCTTGTGGAAATAAATTATTTGTATAAATAGCCTCTTGATGTTTATATTTCAGTCACAACAAATCACAACATTTTTACATATAGCACTTGAATGCTAGTACTGAAAATATTTCCTCCCGATATCTTTCCAGTAACTGTTGTTTACTTCAAGACACATAGCTAGTTGTAATAGAAAAACCACTGAAATTGTGTACTCTAGTCCTGACGCACTTGTGAGGAAAGCATCTGTGAGAGTCCCTGGTGCCAGCAGGCCCCACCTCGAAGCCCCGTGGCTCTGCATGTTGCACTGGTATTCAATTTGCCTTTCACATTCAGCTGAATGTCTACAAAAACTGGACTGAACTACAACTTTTTCCTAAGGAGAAACAAGAACTTGCATCTGTGGAACCGTGCGATGAGCAGCGCAGGGCTGTGTGGGATGCAGTGCAGAGGGCAAGTCTCCCACAGCTCTGAGCTGCACAGGGCCAGGCCTTAGGACACGCGGGTCCTTCTGCGCAGAGTAAACACCCGTGCTGCCGTGTCACTCGGCTTCATTTTTTTAGCTCCTTGCTGGGATTTCCCTGCATCCCTTTGACTTGTCCTCTTTTGTCCTTTGGGCCTGATGTCACACTGAGCCCCTTGGCTCTCTCTGGGACTGGGCGTGGGTGCCTCATGGCAGGCAGGTTCCTGGGTGGTAGGCTCTCCTTCACCTGCCCGGACATTCCTGGGGCTGAAGGCTGCCAGTTGACAGAGGGCCACAGCTGCTGTCTGCTTCTGCTCATCACCACTGTCCACCACGCGTGTGTCTGGAGCCTTCCCACTGGGGGTCTCATCGTCCTGTGTGTCAGCCTGGCCTGGCCCATCTTCAGAACCTTCTGTCTCAGTCTTTAGAGCAACAGCAGCGGGTTCTGCGCCCTGCAGCGAGCTGGGAGCAGTAGGCTGCGGGCCTCGAGAGATGCAGGTGTCCTTCACAGAGAGGTTGAGGGGCAGGTCCTGCGGCTCTGAGAAGTCCAGGGCCACCTGGGTGCTGCCTGTGTACTTTGGTCGCTGAGCAGCAGCAGGGTTTGTCTCCAGCTTCTTGGAGAGGTTCAGGGGGCCGGTCTTGGAGCCATCCTCAGGGCTGGAGGGTGGGGCCTCAGGGGTGAGAGGGGCGCCTCCTGTGTGTGTGGGAGGATCTTCATTTGGGGCCTGGAGACTGGAAGAGGCGGAGAGGGCTTGGTGAGAGCGTGCTTAGGAAAATATCACTAAAGCATTCACATTTGAGCAAATGTGAATGTGGCTAGTTGAACACAACCAACAACGTTACATTGAAGGGTTTGAAAATGAAATTTTCTTACCTTTTGGGAGACTCTGCTCTGTTTGCAGGGGGCTGGGAACGAGGGTGTTCTGTGCTCTTCTGGACAGACTTGAAGGCTGTGGGGCTCTGTTTGGGCTGCTGGAGCCGCCCCGGGGTGTCCGAAGCTGCTTTGTTTGAGAGGTCACACAGGCCTTCACATGTCTGGCTGGTCTGTGTGAAGTTGGTGGGGCTTGGTCTTCCTGGGGAGCCTGTGGCTGCGCTGCCTGCACGGGGGCTCATTTTGGCCCCTTCGGTGTCTTTGGAAGGGTCTTTAGCCTCGGGAGTTGGACTTCCTTTCTCAAACTCTGTGTGCTTCTTGTGGGAGTTGGAAGGATTTAACTCAGAGGGGCTCGAGGCCGGGTAGACCAGGGCACCATCCTCCAGCAGTCGAGAGCTTTGGTCTCGAGCTATGCCAGCCACAGGTGGGAGCCTGAGGCCATAGGAGGTGAATGCTGACTCGGGTCTGTAGAAGCTGTAAGGCAGGGGCAGATTGGCGTGGAACTGTGGGAGCAGCCTGTAATGGTCATATGCTGATGGAGATGGGGCCAGATGCTTGGGGAGTGGCCCGGGGTGAGGCAGGAAGTGTCTTTGGTCTTGGGGCCCGTAGACAGACAACAGGGTGGCATCACACTCAGGTGCGTTCCCAGCAAGGAGGTAGGGGGAGTAGATGGTAGCCAAGCCGTGCTCCGTATAGAAGGGTGGGGGGTACTCTGGGATTGTGGAGTGCACATAGGGAGAGATGGTGCCAAACCCCTTTGTGGATGGGATTTTATGTGGAAACTCGGGTGGAAGGAATGGGGAGCCAGCTTTCCAGGGGTAGCCAGGTGTGTGGAACGCAGACTTGGTGTGGAAAGATGTGGCTTTTGCCATGGAGTTGGTCAGGGCCAGCGTCTCCGGGGCCTCTGCATTGTCTGGCCCCTTGAGTCTGTGCTCCCCAACTGGAACAAATGCTGAAGGCCGAACCCCCCCATCCAGAGATGGCTGGGTGCCGAGAGCAGCTTCTGGGGCCAACTCCCTCTGCAGGGCTGGCCTTTGAGGGCACCTGTGGGCCGCCCGTACTGGCAGCTCCAGGTCCTCTTTGGCGTCCTCCTTGGCAGGGCTGAGCTGTGGCTTCGGGTCAAGGCTGGAAAATCCGTGGGAGAGTGCCTTGGTAGGGGCTGGCTTGGCTGTGGGCTCCGGCTGGAGGGCCTGCCGAGGGTCCAGTGAGCTGGGCTTGGAGCCCTTGGGGGCGCGGTCCTGCTCAGACACTAGCGTGATGGAGTTCTTACAGAGCCCATACTTCATGTGGTTGAAGAGGTGTGACTTCTCATTGCAGGTAAAGGGGCACTGGAAGCATTTGTACTTGAAGGGCTTCCCCGGAGGCCGTGGAATGTAATGTGGCTTTTTCGGTTTCCGCTCTTTGAGAAGACTCATGTCCCTTGTGTTGGCCAACAGACTCCAATTAACTGAGTGATGGGGTCACTGCTGACTCTTCAACCCAGACTGGGTGGCCGTTAGGAAGGCGAGTCCCCGTCTCGCCTCTCTTTTCCAAGTACTGTTCCTTGGAGCCAGCTCCACTGCCAAGGAGTGTCTTGAGAGGTCTCACTCGTGTGGTCCCGGAGCTGTGAGGACAGAGCAGAGGCTGAGTCAGGATGGCGGCTTATCGCGTAAGGGTTCTTATCATGTTCCTGAAGGAGGGCGGGGACAGAAGCCCTGAGAGGAAGCTGTGGCACCCTGCATCTGTGCATGCCTTCTGGGCTGGCTGCCAGCTCCCTGTGATGTTCTCTGTTTTCTCAAGTCTGACCTGGAAGAATCCCCTGGGGGCCGAGAGTGTGCAGTGTGTAAAGGCTGTGTCAGTTCTGAGAACACCTGTACTTCTCTGGGCTTGGGGGGCCTTTGTCCCATAAACTAGACCTTCCCTCTGGAGCGCCCCGAGAGGCCTGACCTTAGGCCCTTGGTCCATTTCCTCGGGGTTTTGGGATGGGCCAGCACAGCCTGCCTTGCAGCCTGCTTGTGCTGTGGAGTCACATCCTTAAATGGTGTGTGTGTGTGTGTGTGCGCGTGTGCGCACACGCGCGTGCCATTCAACCGGGGCTGGTGGCCACCCTGCCTGTGGAGCCACATCGTTGGCATGTTCTGTACGTGGGTGTCATGAGTGAAGATTATTTAAACATGTGATCCACCCCGTTGCTTCCAAAACCACAAATAAAAAGTCAGCTCTTTTTAGTAAGTTGCACTTTGTTTTTTCCAGTGTCAGGGGTGAAACCTAGGGCCTAGCACATGGCAAGCAAGTGCTCACACTGGGGCATACCCCCAGTCCTAGCAAGTTGAATTTCTGTTGTCTCCATACAAACACAAATGATGCATTTAGGTTGCTTTAAACAGTTTGCAGCGCTGTCAGGATGAGCTTGCTGCGTCCTGTGCGCTGTCTCCTCATCAAGGTAGAGGTGGTTCTCCTGTCCGCCCTGTCCTGCCACAGTGTGCCTCTAAACAGACCTCCACGTGAGTGTCATCTGGACCATGGGAGGCCCTCTTGGCCTTTAGCCTCCAGGAAGGGGCAGGGCCTCCAGCCTGGTCCTCAGGCTCTTGGTACTCATAGGTAGAAACTGGGGGTTCCCTGGAGGTCAACCCCCACCCATCCACCACATACCCTGCATCACTGCGCCTCCTGACCCAGAGCTGAGAGCACAGGGTAGCTGCCACCCCGGGCCACTGGCGAGGATTCCAGGTGCCTAAATTCACTTGGCAACATGAAAAGGGAAAGGTCTCCAGCTCCTTAATATTTATAAATAGTTTAAAAATAAAGTTGGTAGAAGTAGTGTGAGAAAAGTGTTTTTAGCTGAGAAACCGAGTCTGTGGGACTAAGATGTTAAGCAGTACCTTCCAGACTCAGTGGTCAGATGCCCCTGGAAAGCAGGGGCGGCTCCTGGCCTCAGGCAAGGTCTTGGTTTCCTTTTGGATACCTCAAGTGTGAGAAAGCTGATTTTATTTGGATTTTCTACTGATTTACTCATCATTTCTTAAAAATGCAAAGAACTACCCTGAGAGTCCCTGTCTGCCTCTGTTAGCATAGTTTAAGACTTTAAGACTTCTTGTTAGACGTGATTTGGGTAGAAAAGAGGGCTCTGCTGTAACCTCCCATTCAACAGTTTCTGCGTGGCAGTGGTAGGCAGCTTGGATTTGGGATGAGAAACAGTTTTGGTTGCCCTGTAACTGGGGCAGGATCACCCAGAACCCCTCTGGGGTGTAGGCCAGCAGCCCTCCTGGGGTCCTGCCTGGACTCTCGCCGTGTGCAGGGGCAGAAGCTATAGGTACCATGTCAAAGCCAAGCCAGCTACACGTCTTTTCTCTTTTATCCTCTTATTAAAAGAAAAACGGTGAAGCGTAATTCTCTGGGGTTCAGCTCTACCTGGGGGAGCAGATCTGCAGAGTGACAAGAACAGGGCCGCCCTGCCCTCTCTAGCAGCGGGCCAGCCGGATAAGTCGGCGGGGCCTGTGCCGGCATGCTCGGTGTGCGCCCGTCCTGCAGGCGTGGGAACTGCGGCAAGGCAGGTTCCCAGGGCCGCGCAGGGTGTGTCATGGCACAGATCTGAGAGTGGTGATTTCATCACTCTCTGGGAGCATCGTGAGCAACACGATGACAGTTGCAGACGTTTATCAAGTGTGAGCCGCATCCCAGCGATACCAAGGAGGACACGGATACAGAGCCTAAAACTCTGGGAGGACAAAAAGTCCCCTTGGGATGTAAGAAAGCGGTGACGAGGCATCCAAGCAACGTTACTTACTGTAACAGGAGAAGATAAGCACCCCATGGTGGTCAGGATTCCCTGAGGTCTTAGGGAGGCAGGCAGTGTGCAAGTTATTATAGTATCACCCAAAAGAATAATCTGGGAAGTAACTACTTCCTGCTATCAGCACACCTTCCCCTCACACACGCCCGTGCCTCAAGCTGCTTCGGAGCCTTTCCCTTTTTGTTGTCTGCTCGGGTTTCTGGGCAGTGTGTGTGAGGGGCGTGGTTTCCCAATGCCCAGATCCTTGGAGGTGAGGCTGTTTGCTATAGGGTTTACTGCTTGAAGGGAATGCACATAAAGTGGAGTCCCAGGCACTGCTATTTTAGTAACTTTGGATAAACTGACCTCTCCGGTTGCACAATTGCTGATTAAAGCAGGGCACTCAGCTGCTTCAGAGGCAGGTGTAAGAGGGCGTAGCTCACCTGTCTATAAAACTACAGTCATGCTAGCGAAGTAAGTGGGGTAAAATTGATGCTTTTGTAAGCTTTTGAACGATGATGTCAGCCTGTGAGTTCTGTGTCCTACCCAAGTAAGGTTTACAAGGATGAAGAAACTAACCTACAGCCGCGACCGCAGTCAGTCGCACACGGCTGTGGGCACGGAGGTCTGACACAGTCCTGTCTGGTCAGTTTGTACCTGCTGGGCTTTGTGCTCTCTGGCAGCTGCTGGTGTTAAACAGTCCAAAAAGACCATGTTGTTGCCAAAACAGTAAAACCCAGAGCTTTGTTTACAGTAAGTTTGGATTTGCATTCAGAGGCAAAGTTTTGCCCAAAGGTGAGGAAAGATGTCCCTGTCCCTGTCCCTATCCTGGGTGGGTGTGTTTCTGCCTTGGGATTGTGCAGCTGCGGAGTTGGTGTGGGGCTGTGGGTGGAAGGTAGCGTGGACCCAGGTGAGCTCTACCTGGAACCCTGTCTGTCTGTCCTCCTTGCTCTTCCCTGTTGATGGGCAGGAGAGGGTAGGATGGCACCTCACAGCCTCCCTGCCAACCCTCTCTCTGCCTGCCCTAGGGTACCACCCTGCTGGTTGGCCAAGCCCCTCCTCTGAGTGGTCTCACCTGTGGTGTACATTGTCTACACTAAAGGGCGTGAGAACAGTGAGGTGTGCAGGGACTAGACGGAGCTTTCCCGGCTGTCCCGCTGAATGTGCAGACGCCCCAGTGACCTGGTGTTTCACATGCCCCCTGCGCTGCTGCTGACCATGCCTCAGAAAGGCCCCAAGATCTTGCTCCTCTGCCACAGTGCCCGCACCTGGCACAGCTCCCGAACAGGGCTCTGAGCAGGGCTCATGGTTTCAGTTGGCCCCAGCTCCTGTTTATCTCGACTTTAAAGCACTGCCCTCAGCCGCTCTGTGGGGACACTTAACGAGTTGCCTGTTAGGACCACAAGAGTGGAGGGGCTTGAACTTAGAAAACCACAGGGGAAGTTTTGTTAAGGACTTTGCTAGGACACAGTGAAGGTAATTATAGCCTGGCTTTATAGGACAGTGCCGGCCATGCCAGGCCACCAAGGTGCTCACCCTGCCTGTTGGCCTCTGTGCGGAGGCAGAGCCCTGACACTGCTGGTGGTGTCCAGCTGTCTGGCACTCAGCCTTGCAGGTGGAACGTCCTGAAGGACATGCTGTAATTACCACCTGTGATGTGGCATTATTGCGCCACTCAAGGACACGCCATTGTCGGCTCCCACTGGGGTGTCGCAAGAACAAGATTTGTGAGTTTTTCTCCAGTTGAGCCTTCGCTGTGACTGGCGGCTGCTCCTCCCAGCTTTCTGTTCTCTAAAATGAAGGGGAAACCTCGGACAACCATGACCTAGGGAGGAGGCAGTTTTCAGGAGTATGATTTGGAAGAAAGGAACCAGAAAACAGCCAGAGGCCCTCTGCCATGCCCGTGCAGTGCCAGCATATCCTGTTCGTAGCAGACATTGCAAAACACTGGAGACCTTGTTTTTGTGCAAGTGGACTTGCGGCCGGGTGGACAGAGGCTGCCGAAATTCTCACTTGGGTCAGGCTTGGCCAATAATGTGGTCAATAATTGTTTTCCCACAGACTTCTGAAAGAGGTTCCATATAAGGGAAAACACCCCGTGTGTGTGTGTGTGTGTGTGTAAGTGCGTAAGCGTGTAGCCTTAACAACCAAACAAACTTATCCTTCTTGGTTAAGTTTTGTTTTTAAAAGGTTACATCAAAGCAGTACTTATTTTAAACTTTAAAAATTAAATGAGAAATTAAAATCAGCAACTGTTTAATCATATATATATGTGTATATGTATTCCTTATTTCTTAATGTTGAAATTTATCGTAGCTTAGTTTTAAGGTAAGGAAGAATTAGGCAATAATATAAAGTCATGTTTCGGTGTATCTTTTGTGAGTTTTATGGCAGAAATGAGGACTTAATTTCAGAATAATCTTGTTCGTACCACCCTTGAATAAAGCGTGTGGTCTGTGTCTAGGCAGGGCACCTGCTGGTCCTGACTCGTCCTCAGGGCACAGAGCAAAGCGGAGCAGAACCGGGCAAGCGATTCATTCCACCAGGTATCTTAAGACACTCCGGGGGGGGGTAGTTTGGAAGGAGAACTCGGATCTGAGAAGAAATCGAGAGCACTTACCAGGTGTGCGGTGCGGTGTGGGATGCAGGTCTCTGCGCTGCGCTGGTGCGGAGAGCAGGATGGCTGGTGCTGAGAGCAGGATGTGTTCTCACGCCGGGCTGGCTCTGTGAAACTGGAGCCGGCTGCTCCGGTGGGAGGGGTTTAAGTGTAGGAGTTGAGCCCTCGGGGCATAGAGATGCACCTGATATTCCTCGGCCCGCAGCTACGCTTCATGTATTTGCACCCACTGAGCGCAGCACAGCCTTCCTGAGCAGGGACCCAGCGAGCCGGCCACAGAGCCTCCTTGACACCCTGTCAGTGCTGTCCAGAGGTGGGGGCCCATGCAGGGTCAGTGTTGCCCATGGCTGGGATGCAGGTGCTGTGTGTAGCCGTCCTCTGGTAGAGTTCTGGTGGCAGGGTAGTAAGGACATGTACGGACTCCCTTCAGAGCCCTAGTGTGTACTAGTGCCAGGTAAACGCGGGGTTTATTCTGAAGTGTGCACCGGGAGGTGCAGTGCTTGTGTGCCCTTCCAGGAGGGCTGGCCTGGCTTCTTACACCTGTGTGCCTCTCACCCCGCACCCCACAGTCCCTGCTGGTCCCCTGAGAGAGCCAGAGAGCTAAGTGGTAGGGGAAAGCCAGCCTCGCCGCCTGTCACGGGGACCTGCTGGAGCATGCCCAGGGCCGGCACCCAGCTGGCTGTAGGCAGTGGTGCTGCCAGTGGGAGTTGGCTCTGCACACCCGCACATCCCTTCTTTAAAAATAATCCAGGCCCTTAATTTTGGGGGCATTTTATTCTTTCTCCAAACTATTTACCATTAATCCGAGGCTCCCTCCTGGCTGCAGTGAGGGTTGGAGTACGGGGTCACTTTGGGACAGGAAAGGAAGATGCGGTGATGGTGTCAGGCCTTTGGTCATGCCTGAAGCCACTGGCAGGGGCTCACTGCACCGGAGGCTGATGGACAGGCTTTCAGACGGGCACACAGGGTTTCCCTGCTTACGTAAAGAGTTAAAAATTCACTTGGCTTCACCTTTATATTTAATGCTTTAAAATTTTCTTCGGTTACTTTTGTCCCAGTCACATACATAAGTCAGGGTCAAAAATAGTGCCATTGTCTCATCACAGCGGCACCAGTCCCCTCCTGTTGGGCTTGTAGGGAGACCAGCTGCTGCAAACTCAGTGGCTTCAGTTGTCCACTCTGCATCTGCCTTGTTTCTGGGGTCCGGTCCCCAGGCAGCACTTCTGTCTGTGGGTGCTGGCAGAGGCCAGCAGTGGGGTCCCCCTCCCAGTGCTCTGGAGGTGGCCCAGGCTGCTTCTCCAGTGTGGCTCCTTCCCTGAGAGGTCACGGCCTCACGATGCTCAGGGCCCCAAGAGCGAGGCCAGGCTGAGAATCCTTCCAGCACCACTTCTGTTGCCCTCACCAGGTTGGAGAGTGTCCTTGCCCAGCCCCTCTGCCCACAGCACCCCTGTAAACCCCCAGTGCCACAGCGGACTGACCCGTTGCCTGTCCTGCCCCAGAGGCTGGTGTCTGTGCCCCATCCCTCATGGCGGTGAAGCTCAGTGCTGTGTCTTCACGCCCTGCCCCCCGCCTAGGAGCCTCCATCTCTTCCCCAGCTGGATGCTGCTCCTTGGACCCACACTCTTGCTCTCTGCCCATCATGCAGCTTGCATTTCTTCCTTCAGTGTCCATCTTCCGAGTCTTCCACCTGCCACGCAGTGCCGGTGGTCAGGGAGCTGATCCCAGCACCCTAGGGGTAGTATTTACTGTCAGTTTAAGGTTCTCCCTTCCAAGGTGGGGGCTCCTCTCAGGGAAGGCTGAGCCAAAGGGTCCGATACAGAGCCCCTCGGCCTGCCTGGCTTCCTGCCAAGACTCTGGGTCTGGTGTTTTCTGCTCACTTGTGTCACCTGTTCTAGGGTGGCCTGTGACTGTGACCCGGTTTCCTGTCTGCGGGTGGTCTTCCTAGGCAGGTTTTCACCTCCCTGCCTCTTTCTTATGCAGTCCTTTCTTAATAACTTTCTCTTATCTCTCTGAGGACTTCAGTGAGAGTGTCTCAGGGGCTGGGTGGGGGTTGGGCCCGCATTGTCCTATCCCTTGGGCTTTCCTGTTTTTGGGGTGCCACATCCAGGGGCTTTCTCCCAGGGGTGACACATCCTCATTGACATTGAAAGAACTGGTATTCTTGGTGCCATGGACTGTGGCCTTTCTGGGACTCCGTCGATCTGGGGGAGTTGGGGCTTTTCTCCATGGGCCTGGTGCTTCCTGGCTCCTGTGTCTTTCTCGAGGCTGCCTTTCCCTGTGGCTGCCTTTCCCATAGCTGCCCCCCATCCTCCATGACCCTGACCTTGGGGCTCAGAAAGGAAAAATGTCTGTTCTGTTGTTTTTGGCGAGGTTTCAGCCGCGTGTGTTCAGGTCACTGCAGTACCCCGGGGTCTTGTGATGGCACTGCCCATCAAGAGGATCCAGTCTCCCGAGAAGTGTGCAGTGGCAGCTGGTGACCCCTCTGAGGAAGGGTCTGTGGGGCACCCCTGCCCATGACTTGGGTGTCCACTGCAGGTCTGATGAGCCACTTCACACGAAGTCTGTTTCACGAAACACCTATGGAGAGGGAAGGTCAGTCACCTTTCTGGCCTCGTGGAGAAACACGGTGGCTATACTTTGACTGTGCGTTTCCTGGGGCTGTGTCTGGAGGAACGGAGTCAGGAAGGGAAGGTGCTGGGAGCATTTGGAGCAGGGTACTTCGGGTGAGGCCTGGCAGGGACGCCCTGCCTGCCGTGGTGCTATCCAGGGATCAGCCCAGGGCCTCGGGTGGCCCACAATGTGAGGCTGTTCTTGGACAGTGACCCGGGACACCAAGAGGCAGTGGCTGTGGCTTCCCTTACCCCTGCACGGTCGAGCAGAGCCACGGGGTCTGTGAGCACCTCGCGCTTTGTCCTTGCTATTTGTCAGGAGTTAGGGACGACTGGGGTGAGGGTTCTGGGCCGGCCTCGCCCTACCGTGCTGCCCTGCCCTTCCTGTTGGAAGTGTCTCTCGGTGTTTCTTGGCCATGACTCTTTGCCCGTGGGACTCACCACAGTGAGACTGCCTCATGCACCCAGAGTTTTGGCCTTGAGCTGGCCTGGAGTGATGGCCCCTAGTCCCCACAACTGCTCCTTCCGATTCTGGCTTCCCTTGGGGTCTTCCCTGTCCCACTTTTCCTTCCTCCCTGGTTTTCTCCTTTCCTGCCCAGTGTCAGGGCTGGGGCTGCTCCTGTGGACGGAGGGAGACTCTGTCTCCATGGTCTCCAGAGGTCCTAGGCTTGGCTTCCTGCCCTTGGCTTGCTCAGAGCTGCCCACAGGGCCCGCTCCTCTCGTGTTCCTTGGACCAGCCTCCCCGTCATTCCACGAGGATGGTCTCACTCCCTCCCCGACCTGTTCTTGTGGCCTCGAGCCCATCAGGAGCTGACGGGTAGCTCCTGGGCCCTCACTTGCCATGAGGTGAGAGGCCACTGCTCAGGAACCTGTGGACGCATGTGGTTTCTCATTTGAAACAAAATCTGAGAGTGTCAGTGGGCTGTCCCTCATTTCATCCAGCAGTTAACAGAAGTGAGTCTGGGAGGGGCCAGTAGGTGAGGAAATCGAGGGTGTGTTGTTGCTGGGCATTTATTTTCCTGATGGTAAACAGCGGACTGTATTTATAAACCGAAGGCTGAGATGTGCAGTGCCTTTGCTTGTTATAATTGGTTATTCAAATAGTGCCGTGGTTTGAGTTTTTATGGAGCTAGAGCCAAGTTCTGGAGGGGTGGAGACGGGGAAACGGCCCCTCTTACCTGTCACCTGAGCTGCCTGTCTGGGATGCTGTGTGCCAACTCGGGAGTACGGCCTGTGGGCACCTGTGTCCTGCTGCCGCCTGCCCGGGCCTCCCTCTGACAGCTGCTGGAAGTGGATCTCGAGGCTGCTGTTGAGCCTCAGCGTGAGAGGGGAAGCTTTTTCCCCATTTGTGTAACCAGCCCTGGTTCTGTGGCCCTTCCTGGTGCAGTTGCTGCCGCCACTGTGTGTCCAAAGGGAAACCTGAAACCCAGGCAGCTCAGGTTTGTGAACGTGGGCCGTGTTGGGGGCCTCACACTGCTCTCGCCTGCTCTGCTCCCCGCCTGGCAGCGCTGTGGGAGCTCAGAGCCCTCACCCATCCCCTCAGACCTGCAGGCTCTCCAGGAGCAGTGCTGATCACGCGGGGATCTCCGAGCAGCTCAAAGCCACCGAAAGGAGTCATTGGGCAAACTGAGCCGGGCCAGTGAAGGAAACAGCATTCAGTCTTCTTGTTTCCTTCATGCTACACATACGGTAGCTGCAGTGAGAGACAAAATAAGTATCTCTGTGAGTGGACAGATTCCTGAGGAAGGTCTTCCCTACACCCACGCACTCCCAATCATGGCTTCTCTACAGTTGTCTCTTCTGCCTGCTGCCACAAGGGTACCTCCCCCACTCATTTTTAAACACCTGGGATTAAGCCCAGGGCCTTCACACTGAGCTACATTCCAGCCCTTTTTTTAGTTTTAAATTTTGAGAAAGGGTCTTGCTAACTCACTGAATTGGCCAGGCTAGGCTTGAACTTGTGATCCTCCTGCCTCAGCCTCCTAGAGTGCTGGTATTATAGATGTGTGCCAATATACTTGGCTGCAGTGCACATCTTCAGTCTTATTTTTGGACATTCATTCGGCCCATGTCCTTGCTCCTTCTGAGCAGTGGTTTCCACTCCTTTCATTGCTGACTTTTTTGTTGTGCCTTTTTGGGTACTGTTATCTCAAGTTCATGCCCTGTTTTGAAAGTGAGAATTAGACACAAGTTGCCCTTTGTCAAACATGTGCTGTGTGCTAGGCATTGCTCTCAGCGTAGGATCGATCGTGAATCCTCATGGTTTCCTAGGGGTGCAGCCTTAATCAGGTGAGAAGGACGCAGTGGGCCCGGAGCCTGCCTCCAGCCGCTCCCTCTCTGCACTGTGGTGCGGAGCGTCCTTTCACAGACATGACTGCGGTACCCTGCCGGGAGCTTTGCATGGTGGTGGCTTACCCAGGAAGGAGGGGACTTTGCGTGCCTGAGGTGGAAGTGAAGAGGCTGCCATCAGGGCACTTGTTGGGGGATCCTTCCTGGCCCCTGCAGCACTTCCACCTCTGGCTGGCGATGGCCGCCTCAGCGCCCATTCCCGCCTTTAGCTTGTGTGGTGCTGTAACAGCTCTGGTCTGATACAGGCTCCTAAATCATTGCTTACACCACGAAAAGCGAAAGTTAATAGAAAATGGACAAACTGGGTTTCCTCCTGCGGGCTCTGAGTACCCCTCTCCACTATAGATAAGGCAGTGAGAACAGCAGTGCACCTCCCCCACAATTTTACGTGTGCTGTTGTGTGTATATGATACCCGACCGGGAGGCGTGGCAGCAGGTCCCGTGCATCTGTGTGGAACCCTGTAGCCGGCAGCTGGAGGACGCATGTCCTTAGGCACACGCGAGATTTACAGATGCCGCACAGCGGGCCTTGAGGGTGTTGGGGAATCGTAGCACGCAGAACCGCGGAGCAACGGCATCGGGCAGCTGAGGCGTGGATTTTCATCTCTGGATCACAAAGCAATAGCTTTGGGCAGTTGAGGCATGGATTTTCAGTTGGAAGTGGCGAAGTATTGGTTTGGAAATTATATATTTGCTTTTTTCCTTAATGGCGATCTTTAGGCTATGTCGTGAACATTTAAAGTCAGAAGTTAGTTTCTTAGCCCACACTAGGGTCATACGCAGCATACTCTCTCCCACCATCTGATGTATTTGTCAAGCTTTTAGTTCTTTTTGCTGAAAAAATTTATTTATTATTATATTAAAATTATTTAAATAAATAATTTATTTATTATTTATTATTATTTATTATTATTTATTATTATTGTTGTTTTGCAGCACTGGGGATTGAACCCAAGGAGCACTGAGCTGTATCTCTACCCCACACCCCATTTTTTAGGCAGAATCTTGCTTGCTAAGGTGCCCAGGCTGGCCTTGAGCTGACAAGCCTCTTGCCTCAGCCTCCAGAGTAACTGAGATTACAGGCATGTGCCATCGGGCCTGACAGGCATTTTTTTTTTTTTTTTTTTGTGGGTACCGGGGGTCGACCTCAGCACCTCGCGCGCCAGCAGGCGCCCGTGCCGCTGAGCGATATCACCGGCCCCTTTTTCGTATGTGGGTTCCGGGAGTCGAACTCGGGCCCTCGCGCTTGCCGGGCAGGCGCTTAAGCCGCTGAGCCATCTCACCGACCCCATTATTATTTTTAAAGACAATTTCCTCCACATATACAGAATTTCTTGTGCACAGTGATGCTTTTTGCATCTCAGAACTCCACTTTGGCATAATTTTGTTACTATCCTTTGGCTCTTCGGAAGTTTCTCCGTTGGAAGCGATGGTGACAGACATCTCAGTTACTATATGGAAATGTCCTTTTAGCCTGTGTTCCTGGAAGATGGGCCTGTGGCCATGCATTCCAAGTACAGAGTGACACTCCTGGGGCGGGACCACCTCCTGTGCCTGGGCCTGCCGGGCGTGGCCGCCTCCTGGCCCCTTGGCTGCAGGGGGTGTGCGTGGCGAGCACAGTGCCCCCTGTGGGAGCTGCCTCTTCTCTGGGGCTATGCTTGGGATTTTTCTTGCCTGTGGAGTTTTGCCGTTTCCACATGAGTTTAGATTTCTGTTTCTCTTGTTTATGTAGTTGTTTTCTGTATCTGACTTACATATTTCAGTCGTACTGGAAAATTCTCATTCTGCCTTCCTGGCCCCTTCTCCTTCTGACTTTCATGTTCGGTAAATTCTTCAGTTCTGTCTTCATCTCTACCAGATAGCCTTATCTGCGTTTCCGACGTTAAAGCCAGACGTTGTGTTTTTAATTTCAGTAACTTTGTGTGTGTGTTAGTACATTAGACTTCTGTATCCAATGCAATGTGTGTATAATGGGGTTTTAAACATGTCTAAAATTGCCTGGCCATTTTTGGTGTCTTATGGGTAGTTCATTTTTAATTTCATGTTTTATTAAACATCTCATATAGAGTTTTGCAAACTACTATTTGAAAGTGCTGGTATCTAAGCCCCTTGTTGGTGTAGATCAGGTGTGCATGGTTTGTTTTCTGATGCCCCTTCAAGCCCCATGAAGATGCCCACGCAGGGGACAGTGCTGCTGCAGATGTGCAGGGGTAGATGAATTCGTGTTTCCGTTCCTTGAGGCAATACCTTGCTGGACCACAGGGCAGTCCTCTGTGGCTCCCATGTTGCGGCCCTGTCCCCCCAGCGGTGCATGAAGGCTGGTTTTTCTGTGTCCTCACTAATGCCTTTTATTTTCCTTTGTGAAAAAATTATACGCAATCCGGTGGGCATGAAGAGACATCTTCTATTTTCATTTCCCTTCCTGACAATGTCGAGCATCTTTTCACATGCTTGCTGGCTGTTTGTGTGCCTGGACAAATGTCTGTCCCTCCTTTGTCCAGTTTTTAACTCATCCTTTTATTATTGAATTGTAAAAGTCCTTGCTATAGTCTGGATACTAAAAACCCTTACAGGATCTGCAACTAGTTTCTCCCACCCTATTAGTCTTCTGTACCCTTGACAATATTTCGTGTTGTACCATTTTAATGTAAAAGTTGTGACGTTGTCTTAATTCTTAATTTTTAGTTCTTTTTGTGCAGCGCTTGTTTGGGATACAGGAGTGTGTATGTGTGTGTGTGTGTGTGTGTGTGTGTGTGTGTCTACATAAACAAACTCATATGTATCGGATTTGAAAGGGTGTCTTTAATCTTTTTGATTTTAAGTATTTGGTAGTTGCTTAACTGGAGTTGAGAGTCCATGTGAAGAATTTTCCGGTCAGCGAAGTGGTGTGTTCTCCGAGTTTACATTTGACCCGTGCCTGTGGGAGCCGTGCAAACCGAGAAGCCTCTCTGCTGGGTCATGCGGTTTGTCTTTGGTATTTTGAAAGTTGGGCTCAGCTTCGGGCCAGTGGAACTGGTGTGAGCGTGGACAGTGCTGTTTCGCTGGACTGTGCAGAGCACTCAGGGCAAGGTTCTGCCCACAGCTTTCTGTTGTTTCTGACACTGATGACATTTATACCATTTTGATAAAGGATGTTTATGGATCTTTTAATGAAAAATCTTGCTAACTGGTCAAAAAAAACCCCTTCCCTTCCTGCTAAGCTTGCTTCTGCTGACTGAGTCTGTGTCTGTTGTTTGCTGTCCTCTGTGTTTTGCTAGCTGGCCCGTAGGATGGGGATAGGAAGCATGGCTGGCTGAGTTGGTGGGAGAGTTGTGAGGCTGAGACACCCAAAGAGTCCATTTCTCCCATTTCAGGGTTGCTGTGGCCACAGAGCATTTCGACCTCTCCACATGGCGCTGCAGGACTGGCAGCCCACGTGTGCCTCCTGGGAGAGCATGCGGGTGGGAGAAGGTTTCCTGTGTTCTCTGCCCTTTCACACCTGCTGGCCCCCGTGGTGTGTAAAGAGCTGTGGTAGGAATGGGCCTGCTGCCTGAGAGCCCTCCTGGCTGCTGCCCCTGGTCCCGTGTAGCTCGTGGCCTGTGCTGTGGGTGTGATGGGGCTCTCAGGTCCTGCATAGGAGCCTGGGCCACAGCCTTACTCCCAAGTTCCACCTGTGGCATGTTGTGTGTGGCCTGCAAGGCCCCAAGGTCCTCAGGGCTGCCCGCCCCAAGCCCCAGCAACTCTTGGCTTTCAGGGAAAAGCAAGTCTGGTGGAGAGTGAGTATCGCGCACTCTCACAGTGCACAGGCTGCGATTTTGGGGAGTGGCACTGCTCTGTGGCTTGAGTACTAAGGGATCCGAGAGAGCCCGTGATGCGGACAGATGGTGGAAACTGGAATTCAGAATCACAGCCAGGTGTCTGATCATCGTTAGGAAGCTGCCGCCCTGCAGGGAAGTGGCAGGAAGAATCCAAGTCCTACCTGTGGACTGTGTCATGTCACCCATCAGGCAGCAGCCCAATAGATTTGCAGACGTGTGGTGTGTTTGGCAGAAAGAATTTGGGTAGCTCGGCTGGAGACAAATGCGAGCATGTCATTAGCTGTGCAGTGAGGATGTGCTGCCTTCTCAGATGTGCCTCCCATCTGACCTTTGCACTGACCTCTCTCTTGCCCCTGTGGGTCTGGGCTGCTGACTTGAAGCTCGGGTCAGGGCGTGTCTCGAGCCCCATGGTCATCAAGGTCCTCCGATGTTCCAAGGGCTGGAGCCAGGGACACTGTCTCGGACCCTGGAGGTCTGGGCCCTGGGGCTGGGGACCCATGGTTATGAGTCAGTGCAGAACTGGTCCTGACTTCCTGGTTAAGCCTTTAATCCTCCAGGACGCTTGTGTTTGCTTCTTTTAAGTTGTGGTACCAGGCCACTCTGTCATTAGCTGAGGGTGTTTCAGTGGCACCGTGAGCCCAGGATCACACCCTTGCTCCTGGAGGTGCCTCCCCTGTGGTGTCCCTGCACATATAGTCTGCCAGTAGCCTGTCGCTCTCGTCCTTGTGGTGGCTGCTGGTCCATAGTGAGGGCGATGAACCAGTACGGACAGAAGGAACTGTTGTCGTTCTTGTTAGAAGTGATTGATGGTCCTTCAGAAATCCTGGGGGTATTTAAACAGTCAAGAACAGCGGGGGTTGCTTGAAAAGAAAGGACCTCAACCACAGTGAGTGGTGGGCAGTCTTGCTGGAAGTCAGTGTCCCATGCAGCTCTGAGAGCTGTGGGCTGATGCCCTGGCTGTAACTGATGGTGGGGACATAATGAGTGGCTCTGCCAGCCTACAGCCCTTCCATGGGGATTTGTGGGACCTCCTTGGAGGGCAGACCCCACCCCACCCATGGTGGGCTTGTGAGAAACATGCCCCTTTGCTCCCTTGGAAGGACGCTGTAAGCTGGCTTGGCTTGGGCAGCACAGGATGTAGTCCGTGGACGGGGGTGGGTGGGCCTGTCCTGGAAAGCATGGAAGAAGAGCCGTTTACTTACGCGCTTATTTTGGCAGAGGCCTCAAGTCTTCAGGTCAAGGCCTTGTGAGATTGCGTTGGTGAGGGGGGCATAGTGGAAGTGACTTGGGTGCCTCCATGGTGTCTGTTGGATCGGTGGCTGTCAGCCCTCCGGTACACCTTGGAGACTGTTTCATCTCAGAGGCCACCGCCCCCTTCCCTGCCCAGAGCCTGTGCCATAGATGATGGCTGAGATTCCAAGGTGGCTCCTGCCCTGCTGGACAGGCAGGTGCCCTGACCTTTCAAACATATGCATATCTTTTTGGGACAGGGTCTAGTCTGTGTTGCGCAGGCTAGCCTCAAACTTGCACTACCCTGTACCTGGTGAAAATATATTTTTTTTAGTGTTTCGACAGGCTATCTTGAAAGACTGGCCCTGGAATCCCTCCCCACTGTGAGCAGCACAAGTGCAGGGGCTGATGGGCTGGAGGTAGGGGCTTCCTAGGGTAGCACAGACTTGGACAGGTGATGTGTGGGGTGTAGGGCTACCGGAGTGTGTCTGGATTTCCTACTGCCGGTCACGTTAGTTTCCTGAGTCTCCCACTATTGGAACAGATACGGACTTGTGTGTCCTGCTGGTGCATCCCCAGAGAGTGCCAAACATGGGGTAGTGGGTATGGGTGCTGAAGGGCTCTCAGATGGCATATTGGGTGTGACATGGCAGGCCCTGCCTTGGTACTGGATCAGGATGTGGTTGTCCTTTGCCTCCATCTTGTTCTGTGACTTAGCATTTCTGAAGGTCCCCAAGGTGACTCGTTGGCTGACACGGACCTTCTTTCTTTCCTGCAACTGCATTTCTTTGGTGAGAGGCCTTTGCCTTGCCTGACTTGTGGCATGGTAAAGACAGTGCCCCCAACCAGGGCCATGGGACCCTAGGACACCTGGCTACTTGGCCCTTTGCAGATGCGTGGGGGGCCAAGGGGCAGATTTCTGGACCTGCGCAGACATGAGCCTTTGCATGGAAGGAGAGCGGGCCCACTGGGCTGGGTGAGTACCTGAGGCCCATGGGGAGGCAGAGCCAGGTGACACCTGCGGGGTGTGCCTCGTGCAGAGCGTGTGCCCTGGAGCTGGTCCCTGGCCCTCCGAGGGCAGGTGGGTGCTTGTATCTGTGCACCACCTATAGTTATGGGTGTTGCAGCTGCAGTCCAGTGAGGGCCTCTGGGCAGCCCTGCCGCATCCTGTAGAGTGTTCTGCCCCTTATTTCCTCTTGCCCACAGCGACCTCAGCGTGGGCATTTTTCTGAGCAAGCTCGACTGCATTCTTGAGGGCAGCATGGTAGCTGTTGGTACGAGCGGTGAGTTCTGTGGCTCTGAAAAGCTGGTTGCTCCTGGGCCTGCGAGAGACCCACACCGGTTCTGTTCTGTTGGGAGTGGCTCAGGTGCAGTCAGGGAGACCCTCCCGTGTGTGGTCCAGCCTGTGCTGGAGGAGTGTCCACGCTTGCCTCGGAAAGTGTCTTTGTTGCCACTTGCCCATCAGCTGTGTGCACTCCCCACTGTGCAGTTCAGGGTGGAGAGTCGAGCAAGGCCTCTGGTCTGCACCAGTGATGCCCACTGGAGCCACACAGGCCACTTGTGCCCGAGCGATGGCTTGCCTCAGCGTGAGTGCCGTGCAGCGGCTGCTCATGAAGAGTGACTGCGGTGGGTGGGTCGTCTCTGCGTCTGCGGAGGATGCCCAGTCCTCCGTCCCTGGGTACTGAGGTTCTGTGGAGCCCGTAGTGGGACGTGGGGCTCGAGGAGCTGAGGTGCTTCTCGCCTGGAGGCTGCTTCTCCTTAGGCAATTGGCGTTAAGCAGATGACGCGCTGTCTGGGAGAAGGGCACTGAGGTTACATCACTGGGCTCTGGGTAGCCAAAAGGAAGCCCTCTGGGTAGGTAATATCTGACATGCATTTGCAGCGTGTAATTGCAACTACGAGAGAGGGTTTTGTTCAAAGCTAGTGAACAGTTTCCTTATTTTAAATCTGTTGGATCTGGAAGGAGTTGTTAGCTTTTGAATCTTTGCTGTGATAATGACTTTATATAAAGTTTAGTGCAAAGAGTTTCTGGTCCAGATGCCCTAGCCTTGGGCACACCCATTTCTAGGTGCCACTGAGGCTGGCCTAACCTTGTCTCCTGGAGCTCCCCTTACATGGCAGAGGCTGCACTCTCACTGCCGTTGGTGAATCAGAGCCAGCAGCTGGTTTCCTTTCCTGGTTGTGGGGTCTGTCATCTTGCTGTCTCACCCGAGCTGTTCCACTTTCTGCAAGTCAGAGTCCTTCCCAGCGGCCTGTGGCAGAGTAACCCCCTCGCTTAGCTGGCCTCTGGTGTCCGGGCCTCGCAGGTGGCTGTGCTTCAGGCCCTGGTGTTTGCTGTGGCTTGTGGAGGCCCTTGGGTGTCTTGGGAGAGTACAGGACTGTTGTGAGGACGTGTGACACATGGCATGGGGCAGCTCTGGTTGTGGGCCAAGGCCCCATGGGCTTTGCTCTCTGTTCCTTTGACTTAGCATCCTGCTGACATTGGAAGGCCAGGCAGTGCCCACGATATGGCTGGACAGCAGTCAGGGTGTGGTGGGTGTCTGAGCCCTGGCTCCTGCACCCGTGCACAGGCTGACTCCCTCCAGGTGGAGATGTGCGCGCCCGCAGGTGGGTCCTTCCAACCCTGAGAGTGTCTGCGCATCTAGACAGGAGCCATTAGCAGGTACAGACCTGTCATTTGTGATTCTCGTGGCTGCTTTGCCTCCCTAGTCAGTGCAAAGGGCGTTATGCAGAACCATCTCACTTCAGCCTGGGAGAGAACCTGGCCTCCCCGCTGGGCTGCACAGGGCGCTCCTGGGCGGCACTGAGCAGCTTCCTCCGTGGAGCTGGTGTGGGGCTTGTGTGGAGGGGTCGGGACTGCTGACGCTGCCTCTTGTAGTTGTCTGCTTGGAAATTGATTTCGTCCTGTGGAATAGTAAATCGACACTCGGAGAGGGCGTCCAGGTTTCCCTGAGGCCGTGGACTTGCCGACTGGCCTTGCCCAGAGCATCTGGGCAGCCCTGTGAGGGAGTCCAGGGAGTCGGGCCAGCCGCTGCCACACTGCATGGCCCTGCCCCCCCAGCACCACTGCTGACTTGTGTTGGCATTGTTAGGCCACCGAGTGAATCGAGTGACACCAGCACACTGGGGCAATTCCAGGGCAGCTGAGTTTCTCCAGGTGGGACAGTGCGTGCCTCGCCAGCATTACAGACTTGTTGCAGCTCTAGGTGAGGACTTGGTTAGAGGTGACTGCTGCAGCTTCGTTGGGTTTGCCTTTTTACGGCTTCCATGAGTCAGATGAGGTGCTCTGTGTGGAGAAGGTGGACGTGAGGAGTTCACAGGGGCCACGGGCAGTGCTCTAGATAACCAGGCCCCGCCCCCGGGGCTGCTTGGCAGCTCAGGAGGCCCCCTGGTGCTGTGGCTAGTTCCCCGTGGGGGGGGCAAGGTCCACTCTGCTGTGGGGGTTGGGCAGCTCAGGGCTAGGCGGGGTAGGGGCGCTTCGGAGGGAGCTGGTAAGTTGACTTGTGTACCCACATGGTGCCTTTTGGGGGTGGATTGGGCAGGAAGAATTGCAGCATGGCTGCTGGGATGGGATATGGAGAAGTCAGGAGCAGCAGCCTTGGTGTGATAGTTCTGAGAGCACTCGGGAGAGACTCTGTCTCTGACCCCCGGGTGGCCTCCTGGGTGTCTAGGGACCGAGGCATGTTGAGGTGAGCGAGTGAGACCTGGCAGGGGGCTGGGCCTTGCTGGGGTTCATAGCAGGGTGAAGAGGAGGCCAGGACCAGGCTGGGCGGCCTTGGCATCTGTGGGAACCTCACGGTCCCTTTGCTCCCTCAGCACGCTGCGTGGCCCTGGCCCATGGCTCGTGCTGTGTGCGGACCTGGCCAGGGGCCTCCCTCCTAGTGGAATTGGACATACCAGTATCACAGTGTCCGTGAGGCTTTTGCTTGGGAAGGTTCATTGGTGTAGTTTTAAGTAAAGCCATGGCTATCACATGGTGTTACAGCCTCTGCCCTTCACAATTTTTAAATTTTGAGACAGGTTCTTGGTAAGTTACTAAGTTGCCCAGGCTGGGTTTGAACTTTCAGTCCTCCTGCCTCAGCCTCCCAGAGGGCTGAGATTCAGGCATGTGCCACCATGCCTGGCTGATCTTATTTTTAACTAATGTAAGTATTTCTAACAAGCAGACCCTCCCCGGGTACCCTTAGGAAACAGAGCAGGGAGCTGTAGAGGCGTTGGTGCTGGAGGACTCCTGGACTCACAGGTCTCAGACTCCGCCGTGATCCTCGTCAGCAGTCACATGTGTGACCTCAGTCACTCAGTCGCTCACATTCACAGGACCAGACGTGCTTTCTGCAGTGCACTTCACGCTGCTGTGATGGTCACAGGCGTTACAGACGGTGAAGCTCGCAGAGCGGCCAAGGGCCGAGTTCATTGCTTCGGAGCCCTCGCTCCTCAGGCTGTAGTGCTGTGTGTGGCCTCTTTCCCTGGAGGCTGTTGAGGCCCTGCTGCTGCCAGGAGACAGGGGTTAGATCCTTCTGCCTGATCCGTGGGCACCTGGGGCCCCACGGAACTCAGGTCTTTCCCACATCACATGTGGTTTTCACCTTCCCGATGCTCAGGTCAGCCTCGGCCCTCAGAGCGCAGCAGGGAGCTGGTGCCCTTCTGAAGGAACTGCTGTTTCCCACCTGACTGTCACCTGCTTTGAGGTGTGGGCTTCTCTCTTCCCCGTGGGGTTTGCTTCTGCAGTCATGACACCATTGGTGCTGCACTGTGACACGCCAGCCCTCACTGTCTGTGTCTCCCGCAGTGGTTGCCGTGATCCTGAGGGCTGTGACCTACGAGGAGAAGCGGGGCGCCTGCAGTGTGGGTGCCAACGTCAGGGATGCTGCCTGCTATGTGTGCTGGGCCTTCGCACGTGCCTACGACCCGCAGGAGCTGGCACCCTTTGTGGCTGCCATTGCCAGGTGAGCCTTTTGGTAACGCTTGTCATCTCGAGGGCACTGTGTTCTTATAGGACAGGGGTCCGCGTTCCAGGGGTCAGTGGAAGGCAGTGCCCTGACAGCCCCTCCCTGTGGACCCAGGTCCTGGGGAGCAGTCAGGAAGCACCACTGGAAAGGGTGCTCAGGAGGATCCATCCACAGCCGCTCCTGGAGAGTTGAGAACGTGGGTGTTGGAGGTGGGGCGGGGCGGTATTCTGCTGGTGTCCGCAGACTGCTGCGTCACTCACAGCCTCCTCCGGGAGCTCTGTGTAGAGCAAGGTGCCTTGGGGAGAGGGGCCACACTGGCAGGTTACTGAGTCACCAGGAAGATGGGATCCCAGTGCCTACTTCGGGCTGTGGTTTTCTGGGCTATGGTAGAATCCCCGGGGAGGAAGCTGGGTTCCTGGGCTGAGGTTCCTGGTGGAGGTCTCGAGCCCATGCTGTGGTGCCTTGCTTTTAGGAGTTGGTATTTTTTACTTGGAAAGATACAGAACAGCGACGTTCTAGTATAGGAGTCTAAGTTTTGTGTGCTAGTCTGATATGTGATTTCACTTCCTTGGAGTGGAGAGTCCTGAGGGGCTGAGGAGGGCCTCAGAGGAGCTGCACACCCACCCTCATGGTGTGATGCAGAGGCTCATCTGACCACTGTGACTCGGAACAGGACCCAGGTGACAGTGTTTCAGAGTACACTTGAGCCAGGCCTCGTGGCATACACCTGTGATCCCAGCTACACTGGAGGCTGAGGAAGGAGAATCGCAAGTTTAAGCCCCATCTGGGCAACTCAAAAGACGTTGTCTCAACATGAAAAATAAAAAATAAAAAATAAAAAAGGGCTGGGTGTGTGGCTCACCGGTGAGCACTTGCCCAGCATGCATATGGCGTGGTGCGGTGGTGAGTCTTGCTCAGCGTGTGCAAGGCTGTGGGTCACTAGGTGGCCATGCTGGGTCCTTTACACAGGCCCAAGAGGATGAGTGACTGTATGGTTGCGTCTACCAAGTAGGAGGACGCTGCCTGGGGCGCTCTGGTTCTCTGTGGCTGTCTTGGGTCCTCTGGCTGAGACCCTCCATGGTACTTCTGATGAGGCCCATGGCCATCTGCCATCTGGCCCTCAGCACACTGTGGGACAGCTGCAGGTGGCCCTGGGGTCACACCAGGGTGGGTTCAAGGGTGCTCTGATGGGAGGTCTCTTCTCCTCTCAGACATCCCTTCGCACCTTGTGTTTATCAGGGTCAGAGGCAGGCCTGTGTGTACTATATTCCCTGCAGGGCTGTGCTGGGGCTGTGTCTCCCAATTGAAGAGGCCCTAGAGGAGGATCCTGCCCCTGCTCCAGGAGATAAGGCGCTTCTGAGGAAGCCGAGAAGGTGTCTGTCCTTTCTGGGCTGGTCTACCCTTGACGAGTACGGCGGGGCTGCAGGGTGCCCGTGTTGGGGGTGCTTGTGGAGAAAGTCTTTTCTGAGGCCAGCGAGGCCTGGAGTAGCGGAGAGCAGGTGTGACTGTGCCTCTGTCCATTGTCCCTGTGGCCAGTTCTTCCTGCTGCAGCTGGGCTGGCTGCAGGTGGTCTTTCATGAGCCCAGCTCTACTGCTGCTGCTCTGCCCTACGGATGGAAGCTTGGTTGTCTGTGCTGTTTCGGGGAAGGTTTTTCCTACACTTTTTGTCTTGCTTCTCAACTTTCTGGAAGCTGATCCAGTAGCCAAAGATAAAAGAAAAACGCTTTCCTGTTGTTTATATGAACTGTCTCAGGACAGTGAAACTTCTTTAGGTTGGTAATGTCTGGCTCAGGTTCCATAGCACTTTGGTGGGGGTAGATGGTCTAAAGAGGGCTGAGAGCCACGGGAGTCTGTCTGCTCGGGCCGGGGCTCTCTGTCACTGTGAGCGTGGGTCCTGTTCTGAAGGGTGTCTGCAGTGCAGTGGGTCCGTGGGAAGGCTTTCCTGGAGCCTGTACGCTGTCTTCAGCTCCCGTACTGACGTCACAACACTGTGTGACCTCCACGGTGATGCTGGGAGAAGCGGCTGGTCAACGTGGCCTTGGCCCTCGGGGGACATTGTCTGTGAGTGTGACTGGCGCGTGGGCCAGAGGACTGGGTGTGGTCTGCCCAGCTCTGTGCGGACTGAGTCTGCCCCGGGCATCCTCTGGAGGACGTGCGGCCTCTGTCGGGACCTAGTAGGTGGCTTGGAAGCCATGTTTCTGAGCTGGGCTGTGGCCAGCAGTATAGCCAGGCACCCGAGGGTTCAGGAAGGACGCAGTTCTCTGGGACAGCCATAACTCCCACAGCTGGAGAGTGAGTAGTGTGTGACCATGTCCTGCTTCTGTCCGCAGACACTCACATAGGCCCAGGGAAGCCTTGCTGCCATGGCTGCTCCATCTGAACAGTCTTCCGATTAGCCCAGGGGTCACCAGCTGTGCCGCTGCCTGTCGAGTTTCTGCCGAGGAAGGCCCCTTGCCCCTTGGCCCGTGCCCACCGGGCAGGTCAGCCCTGTCCTTTGGGGCTGTGCCTGCTGCAGGTTACAGGCTGGTTCGGCAGGTTTGAGGGAACCTGCGGCGCCCTGCCCTCCCCGGCCATCCAGACTCCAGGCATCTGGCGGGGGAGGTGGCAGGTGAGTCAGGGAGCTCTCTGCCGGCCTCCCTGCCCGGGAGCCTGTGCCACCCGCCCAAGCGCGAGCCCGAGCCGGGCCGAGTATCGGTTGGGGTGTGCCTCCAGGCCTGCCCCGCTCAGCTCAGCATGAGTGACCACACTTTAATTAGCAGCTTTTGAGCCCATTAATTCTGGCACTGGATAAAATCTTGATATCTTTACTTTCACAAACCCTCCGGAGTATCTTATAAAAGTAGACAGTTGAGATCAAAATGTACTTTTCTAAGTGGAATGGCAATGTCTGATAGGAAGATCTGGGGGGTAGCTGGGGGTACTAATTTGTCAAAGATACCAGTGCAGGGCACAGTGGCTCGCATCCCTGATTTTCTGCTGAAGAAATTTGGATGAACTGTCGTCCTGCCTCAGTGTGAATTTGTATTGCTCCTCTCTGATTTATGTATTCTTTTTATTGGTACGTTTGTAGTACATAATGGTTACATGCACTGTGGGGACTTGGCACATGTACAGAACACATCTTGGTTCTTTTTACGTCCCCTCCCCTAACCCTCCATCTTCTGGTTTGCAAAAGATTTGTCTCCCTGTTTTCTATTATCTATCTTAAGGAGTTTTTTAGTCTGATGTTTTTCACGTTTTGAAGTTGTGTTGGTTGCTTTCAAGAGCTGATCTTTCCTCAGCCTCGTACACAGACAGCTGGGGCTGGGACAACTCTGGGGAGAGTGGAGTTTCTTGGAAAGCAGTTTGTGATACAGCAGTGGAGACATGTCCTGTGACAACGCAGTGGATGGGTGTTCATCATCTAGAAAATTCCTTCTGATCAGTGATCAAAAGCTAATTTGCAGGAAGGATGGAAAAGGACTGTGTTCAGTTGCCAGCATGCTCTGACCATTGCCTTTCAGCGATTTCCTCACCTGAAACTCTTTGGTAAGCCGAGTCCCAGTTGACGTGTGCTCCCACCCCTGCCCGGGGCAGCTCCTGACTCTCGCCTCCACCGCAGCAAACCGGTCTGGCAGCGTGGGCTGCAGGGGCCCGGGGATTGGTTCAGTGAGATCTCTTCCTTGAGGGCAAGATTGTCCTGAAAAATCAGGAAATGGCAAGCATTGCTCAAAGCTATGTCTTGTTCTCCCTAGGCTTCTGAGGCCTGGCTCATAGAGGGAGACACTGTAAGCCTTGTGCTCCCCAGAGAGGCCAGCCCTCATGGCGGCCACCCTGTGCTGTGACCCAGAAGCGCTGTGCACTCTATCACTGTGTGGCCAGGGCTGTAGCTCTTTCGTGGTCCAGGGACGTTCAACCAAAGGGGCTTGGCTCATATTTTACTTGAAGAAGTGTGTGATTTTCAGTTTGTGAAAAGATGGATGGATAGTAAATTATTAGTCTAGTATTCAAAGTTTTTTTACTTCAGGGCTGGGAGTTTAGCGCATTTACTCAGTGTTTATGAAACCCTGGGTTCATACCCCGCACTGAAAAAAGAATCAGAACGACAGGATTACTTTTGCTCAGGTGAAAGCAGAGTTCTGTTTTTGAGTGTTGCAAGATATTGCACAAATAGGAAACACTGAGTTCTGGTGAGCTCTGTTCCTCACCGAGTGAGCGGAGCTGTGCAGCCTTGCCTGGACTTGAGGGGGCCTGGGTCTGTACTGAGGAGACACCCATGGCAGGTCTTGCCCCGGCAGCTTGGCCTGTGGCTGGCCTAGCATCTCCTCACCTCCGCCTGCAGCGCTGGGCAGAACCCTGCCTTGCATGGATGGCACAGCCGTCCTGCTGGGGCGGTGGAGGCCTGCGACTCAGGGGGAGTGGTTTGGGGAGGTGCGTTCCTATTTATATATGTAACCACTATTGTTAAACCTATTTGTATTTGAGACATACTAGTATTTCTAGATAAGCCAGTTTTGGTCTTTAAGTGTGAAAGTAGTTTTTAAAAATTGAGTCCAAATCAAAATACTCTTCAAAACCCTGTTGCGACTATGGACACACACTTGTCATGTTGGATTAACTTGGAAGCCTGCAGTAATGGAAAGCAGTGGTTCCCAGGCATTGTTATATTTGTTCTGTGTCCTGTGAAGTTTGGTGAAATGTGTAGATGAGGCAGCAGTGGTTTTAAGATGTTTACATGTAAAGGTGAAAACTGACTTAGGGGAGTGCGTGCCAGGCTTCCTGCTCAGTCTGGTCGCCTCTGCCGGAAGTGCGCACTGCTCGCTCCTGCTGCGGACATCTCTGTGGACCATCCTCAGTTCTCAGCTGTGGCTGTGTGGAGGGCACTTCCACTGTGAGTCTGGGAGCAAGGCCACCTGCTGTCTTCCCACCCAGATCGCTGCCTAGTCTTAGCAGCGGGTTCCTGGAGCTTCTCTGAGCAACAAGCTGCGTCCGGGAGACTGTGGGATGGCTGGCAACCAAAAGCTGGAGTGAGCGGGCTGGTCCTATGGTGGCTGCCCTGGCAGCTGGAGGACCGTCCCCAGGGTGGGGGATCCTGATCTCCCAATCCTGGGTGTTGATGCCGAGCACAGGGAGAGCTGTGTGGAGGGGAGTGTGTGCCTGGCCTCCTTACACCCTGGGATGGCTGGTGGCACTGAGCAGGGAACCCTGCTCACCCTGCAGATCACACGTGCAGCTGCAGAACTGCTTGTGAAGAGTTTTAGTAAAAAGGTGGCAGGGGCTGAGGCCTTGGGGAGGGCCTGGGGGAGGGAGATGCTCGGGGCTAGCCCTGGAGACCATCCAGGGCTCAGCCTGCCCGCTTCATCGTCCTTGGCTGAGGCACCGGGGCCACTAGGTCCTGGGGCTCTCTGAGTGGCCCAGTGTGCAGCTGGAACTGGACCCTGGCCAGCCTACCTGGGCGGAGGCAGGGGTCTGCAGGCACGGAGTGGAGGCCCGTCCTGCTGCCTTCAAAGGGTGGTCGAAGTGACTGATGACTAGGACGCCGCCACAGGCCCTTGCTAGGGTGGAGGTGATTTAGGATTTCTTCTTGTTTGCTTCGTCCTCTCACTCGTTCAGCTTCCAGTGTAAAATAATAATCAGGACAGAGAGGGCCGGTGAGATGGCTCAGCGGCATAAGCGCCTGCCTTGCAAGCGCGAGGGCCCGAGTTCGACTCCCGGATCCCACATACGAAAAAAGGGGCCGGTGATATCGCTCAGCGGCACGGGCGCCTGTTGGCGCGCGAGGTCCTGAGGTCGACCCCCCGGTACCCACCAAAAAAAAAAAAAAAAAAAAAAAAAAAAATCAGGACAGAGAAATGGACGGGGACTCCAGGAATTCTGTGTGAAGCGTGAACTTTCACAGTGATCACTGGAGCCCACATTTCTTGGTGGCAGACATTGAATGAAAGCAGAAATTCTGAGTAGATTTCCTTTCCATGGAAAACATAATTTTACGGAATTGAAAAAGCAAAGTTTTCATTAGAATGTAAGCATAATACTTACATTTGTTGATTCTGAGAATGTGTTTAGAATACCAAACTTGTTAACAACAGGAGGTCCGCAGCTCAGAGTCACTGAAAGATCACATTTATCCAGGTCTTGGTTTAGTGACACCTAAGACTGTTCATAGAAGCCATTGTACCATATTGAAACAGAAGCAGTCTTAAAATGTTCATGCTAGGAAAAGATGAGTTCCCCAGGGCCGGTGATATAGCTCAGTGGCATAAGCGCCTGCCTGGCAAGCGCGAGGTCCTGAGTTCGACCCTCGGTACCCACAAAAAAAAAAAAAAAAAAAAAAAAAGGTGAGTTCCCTGTAGTTTCAAATCAGGTTTGCCCTTCTCATCATGGCTACCATTTGTTGTATAATGAAGAGTTTAGAGAGGAAAAGACTAGTTTTCTGTGACTCACTGTGCCAGAGCCATATGCATCGGCTCCTAGCAATGGGAGCGTGAGCCACAGCGTCCCGGGAACTGCCCTGGCCCTCAGGAGTGTCAGGCAGTTGTTCTTCAGAACCCCTCTAACCAAATCATTGTGCACGTGACGAAGCACACAGATGTGGAGTCCATTGGCCCCGAAAGCTGCGCGCTGATCTGCAGTCGTGTGGGCCCCACCGTGTCTGCATGTCCTCCTCTGTCCAGTGCACCGGGCCCCAGAGGCGCTCAGTTGTGTCTTCTTTGTCCCCTTCACTCTGTGATGGCTCCTCCATCTTCAGTTGTCTTGAATGACCTTGGGGCATTGTTAAAAAGTGACAGTTTTATTGCGATGCAATTCACATACCATAAAACTCACCTTTTAAAGTGTCAAGTGGTGTGATATTTAGTGTATTCAGAGTTGTGCAACTAGCCTCACTGTCCAATTCCAGAATATTCTCCCCCCCCCCAGATTTTTTTGTTAGTGCCACCACCCTACCCACAGTCTGCTGTCTGTCCTGGCAGTGACACCTTGGCAGACCTGCAGGATGATCAAGGCAGGCATTATAGGCAGTGGTATGGGGCCTTCCTGTGCGCCATGTTGGTACATGGTCTCTACCAGCACTGGGCTGAGGACCTTGGTCACCTGGGAAAGTGGGGCTGCCAGGGGTCCGCTGGAAGGTGACTCCTTGTGTAATCTATGATTGTGCTGGGGACCCCACAAATCCCCGCTTCCCCCTGTGACCTTCACCTGCTGCCTTGGCATGCCAGCCAGCTTTCTGTCACTGACAGGACTCCTGGAGTGATCAGCGTGTGAGGAGAATAGATCTGTTTGGGCTCACAGTACCCCTCACCCCATCCTTGGGACGGAACTCAGGGCCTCGTGCGTGCTGGGCAGGCGCTCCCCTCTGAGCTGCTCCCCAGCCCTGGATTGTGGTTTCAGAGTTCAGTCTGTGGGCAGCTGTAGTAGAGAAGGCCTGTTCATCTCACAGTGGCCAAGAAGCAGGAAGAGAGTGCAGGGCCCACTCTCCTTAGTGCCCTGCTTCCTGCACTAGGCCCCAGGTGGCTGTGCCACCTCCCCACAGTGCCATGCCTGACTGAGCCTTCAACACATGGGCTCTGGGGCACCTTCTAGGTCAGACTCCATTGCTGGGCATCCGTCCTCTTGCATTTTGCCTGCAGCTATCTCACGCAGTGTGGACTGAGGTTGACTTTCTGAATCCCTCTCGCTTTGACATCCATGACACTCCCTGTGTCTTTCTCTCTGTACATCCTTGGAGACCCTACCCTGGGGGTGCAGAGGGGTGAGGGGCTGGGTGTGGAGAGGAGAACCATGGAGAGTGGGGACCTCTGAGTCACTCATAGTGATTACGTTTGAGCACCTAATGTAGGGACTTCACCAAAGTGGGTTCGAAAAGGCTCCGTTCTCCCTGAGCTGTGGCATGGGGCAAACTGCAGCTGCCTGTCGTGCTTGGGAAGCATTTCCTGGCCACTCTGATGAATATCTGCACATTTGCAGGGTTTTTTTGTTACTGTGACAAACACTGGAGCGGGCTACTTTACAAAGAAAAGGTTTATTTTGCATCACAGTTTTAGTCCAAGGTCAAGGGGCTGTGTCTGGTGATGGCCATCTTGCTGGTGGTTGGTGGGTATCACATGGTGAGATGGAGCCAGTGTGCCTGTGCTTGCCTGTGTGGCTGTGTGCGTGCATGTGTACATGCTTGTGCCTCTGTGCATATGTGTGTGGTGCTCACTCATGTGTCTGTGGGTCCCCATGTGTGCGTATGTGTGTATGTGTCTATATGCGTGTGTCTTTTGCACATGCATCCCCTTCTCCTGCTAGCAGGACTCGACAAGGAGCTCCACCCTGAAGCCCCCTTCTTGGCTCACCTCACCTCTCAGGAGGGGATTTGATGTTGACCCGCAAGTAGGGGCGTGGTCTGGCTGGTATGTGCTGGCTGTCTGTGGCTGTGTGTCTGTCCACTGTGTGAAGCTCATGCTGCGGAAAGCGTGGGCAGCTGTTGCCCTAGAGCCTGGGGTCAGCCATATGGCTGGGCTCTGCCGCCCTGTGCCTTTCATCAGACCTGCGGCTGGCCACCCTTGGGACGCTGAGGTCTGGGAGGTCACCCTGCTCTCTTGTGGCCCTGAGCCTCAGGGTGCCTGCTGTGTGTGTGGGGACAGATGTTATGTGGCCAGGCAGGTTGTGAATGAGCAAAAAGGGAGAGAGGCCCCTGGCATTATGTGGCCTGCCTTACCTTGGGCTCCCTTTAATCAGCCTGTCCTCTATCCACAGTGCCCTGGTCATCGCTTCAGTGTTTGACCGGAATGTGAACTGCAGGAGAGCAGCTTCAGTAAGTGTTCTCGTTTTCTTTCTTATTTTTTTGAGTAAGAAAATTTATTCGAGAAAAGGAATGGGGAATAGGGATGGGGACTAGGGGACTAGGAATAGCTACTGAGATGCTGGAGGGGTCCTGGATGAGTTGCCCAATGTTCTTGTTTTCACGTGCTCCCTCTCCCAGAGGTGTGGCCGGCCCTGACTGACCCTGTCAGGAGTGAGGGCCTCAGTGTCTCTCATGTGTGGCTACGTGGCCAGGGTGAGGAGAGCAGAGCAGTTCAGCAGAGCTAGCAGCTCATCCACCTGGGTTTCCTGGGAGGGTGGGTCAGGATTCAGCAGCACCCCCTTGCCCCTCCTCCCAGTGTGGCCCAGGAACCCCGTCAGGAGGCAGAGGTAAATGGCCTGAGTCCCATGGAGGAGAAGACAGTGGGTCTTGTGCATCTGACATGTCAGGGGGACAGGCCATGGGGGTGGGGCAGGTGTCCCAGGATGGAACCCAGGCAGCAGGAGGCAGGACAGGCCACAGGGGCTCAGACCTTCACGACAAGCTGCAGTTGAGCTGTGCTCAGCTCTGCCCGCCTGGCCATGCTGGGTAGGCCTCGCTGGAGGGGCCTTCTTGTACCCGGCTTGTGTTTGGGAGCTGGATCCCCAGAGCGCTGAGGGTGTCTGAGTAGACCCGGACAGAAGGAGCCTTTCCATTCTGTGGTGGCCTTGGAGAGGTGCTGGACACATCCTCCTGCCCTACCGCCTGCCTGGGCTGGGCTGTGTGAGCAGTGAGGCTCGAGTCTCTCTGGGCTCTGGCGGAGGAAACCTTGTGGGACGTCTCCTGGGTGTTGCCCTGACAGGATCGCATTTGGCCACTGGGTGGAATCATCAAAATGACTCGGATCGGGTCACGTGGCTGGTAGGGCGCTGTCCCTAGCAGGCCGGCAGCCCGGATGGTCCCCACAGGGGCTGGGTCTAGAGAGTGGATTCGGGGAGTGGGGAAGAGGTTTGCCGCTCAGCGTGTGGAGGTATGAGAGCTTCCTAGTGCCCAAGGGCCAGTGTCTTTGTGGGAAGCAGATGGAGTCAGTGAGAGAGGGTGAAAAGCAGCTCTGGTTGTCCATTCGTCAAGCTTGCATTCGCAAATGTGGGCCATGATCTGTTTTGGGGTTTCTTTGGCTATGCTGGGGATGGAATCCAGGCGTCCTACATGCTAGTCAGGTGCTTGCTTCACCACTGAGCCGTGTCCGCAGCCCTACTTTGGTAATTTTCAACAAAATGAGTGGGAAGGGACGATTGTGGGGAAGCTCGAAGACGTGGTGCTGAGTGCTGTGTAGCCTGGGCTGGGTGGCCTGAGATGAGGGCAGACCCTCCAGCAGGCAGGGCACCTTGTAGAAGGCTGTGGGGGATGAGTGCCGTCAGAAAATGCCCTACCCCTGGGATCACCCAAGCGGTGCTTGGTATCCCAACATGCTTGGGATCATTAATGACATGTCGTGCTCAGGATGTGGAGCAGCCGGGTGTAGGGCAGCCATGTGGCCACCAGAGGTCAAGGCTACGGGGGCCCTTCTGGCCCCTTGGCATAGTACCGCTGTGTCTGCCAGGTTCCCAGCAACAGCAGCGTGAGCCACATGAAGGAAGCCAGGCCATCGGGTGTGCTCCACCATCTCAGGGCAGAGGCGCTCTGCACTCCCCGCTTTTTCCAAAGCTTTGGTAGGAAGCCCAGGCTTCATCCTGAGGTCTTCACACCTTGGCCCTGTTGGTTACCCAACAGACAGTGGCTGTAAGGCTCTGAGACATGGTAAGATTTTTTTTTTTTTTTTTTTTTGTGGGTACCGGGGGGTGGACCTCAGGACCTCGCGCGCCAGCAGGCGCCCGTGCCGCTGAGCGATATCACCGGCCCCTTTTTCGTATGTGGGATCCGGGAGTCGAACTCGGGCCCTCGCGCTTGCCGGGCAGGCGCTTAAGCCGCTGAGCCATCTCACCGGCCCGACATGGTAAGATTTTATGCTGAATCGGTATTTAAAAAGTTAACTTTCATGTTTTCTTTACTGTGACCTAAGACATTTTTATGGAAGCAGTAATAAAATCAAAGCATTTACAGCTTTATGTACCCTGGGGATGAGGTGAAACAAAACTATATAAATCGTTTTTTTCTTCAAGTTAAATTAAAACCCTTTTAAATTGGCATGAAATTCTTTGCGCTACACATCACCCAAAGTTCACCGGCGTAGTAGGAGTCTGCAGAATTAAAACAGTGAAGTCAGAGGTGTCTGAGGTCACAGGATTCCTTTTTCCTCAGTGTTGGGAGTTGAACCCAGGCCTTTTGTGCTGGTGCACAAAAGGTGCATCCTCAGGCCTTTTAATCTTTCTTTTTTGAAGCATGAGGACCAAGTACCTACTGATTGGGAGCGAAGCTTCTCTTTTAGGCAGACCTTTCATGCTCTGGCTGGTGTTTGCTTGCTCCGGGTGCAGGGAGCACTGGCAGGGCTGGGTGCCCTGGACTACTGGCCTTGCACGTGCACCTGAGGCCCTACTTTACTGCCTCTCTCCCAGCCCTTCCCCCTGAGCTGCTGGTGGTTGGCACTGTCCCCTTTTCCTGGGCTTCAGCAGTGCCTGGGGCTATGGCGCTTCTCCGATGGTGATAGAAATGGCCACCGCGCCCCTTGTGCCGGTCCTCCCTGCACCCCTGGAGGAAGTGCTCCTATGGGTCCTCAGCACTTGGGGGTGCAGCAGAGGTTAGCCCTGCCCGTGTGTGGTGGCAGGTACTTTGGTGAGTCTGTGGACAGATGAAGTTGCTGACTGACTTCTGGTTGCTCTGTGTGCCGGAAGGTCCAGGAGTCTGTGAGTGGTGACCCTGGGAAGGTTCTCCCCACCACAGAAGGACAGAGCAGCGCGATGGCCCTTGAGGCTCTTGTAGGGGTCCAGCCAGGAGTGAGGAGGAGATGAGCTGGGGGACCTCGCTACCAGCCACAGTAAGGCATGGAGGCCTTGATTAACTGGAAAATATTTGCGTCTTTTCCATCCAGCACTTTATTTGATGCGTAGAGCCTAAGCTCTTCAAGTATTGTGTTTTGATGGTTCACTTTGAGATAATTGAGGTTCCCCTGCAGTTATAATGCAGAGTGAGTTTATACGCCCTCAGTATTCCCCCCCAGTGATAAAATCTTGCAGTTTCAATGAAACACAGCCAGGAAATGGACACCCCTGCCACCCACTGGCCCCAGTTGGGCTCCCTGGTTGTGTGTGTGCACACTTATTTCTGTGTGGCCGAGTCACACTGTGGTGGATTGACAACTGGTGGTCAACTTGTAAAACCCAGCTGAATTGAATCAGTGTGGTGCCTGGTGTGGAGGGCCCACCTGAGGACTGTTGCCAACAACATAAAAAGGAGAACTGGTGAGGAAGAGTTGCTGCTGTCGGTTCTCCTTGAGGAGCTAGTCATGCTGACTTTCCTGATAGGGACTTGGCTGTTCTCATCGTCGGAGGAGCTCGGGCCCTCACTGTCGCTGAGGATGGCTGTGGTGACTTTTGGGGGACCTCCGGTTCTTACTCTGAGCATCGCTTCCTGGCTCCGGGGTAGATCCCTCAGTCTGTTGGCACAGGTCCTTCATCCCACTGGTGCAGACTTTCTAGCTTCCACTGCTGACCTTTGGGCCTTCCCAGTGCAGATTCGTGAAATATACTTGCATGAGACATTGTTGTGGCCCTAGGCCTTCAGCTGGACTCATACAGGACACTGCTGTAGAATCCAGGTCTTCAGCTGGATTCTTTGGGTCTTTAGTGTGTGGACAGATTTCCTGCACTCTTTTTGTATATGACTCTTCGGGTGACTATTACAAAATAACTCTATAAATTATGTGTCCTGTATTGTATTGTTTCCCTTGCAAACCCTGACTACAACACACACGCACATCTCCAGTCTCCTGCACTCGAGGCACAGAATAGTCCATCGCCAGGGCATCCCCACGTTGGCCTTTTTAAACCTCGGCTACCTCTCGCCCAGCCATCGGCAACCACTGTTTGCTCCAGCTCTGTCATACTCCGGTTCCAGGAGTGACCCAAGTGGTATCCCTGGCACATGAGGTTCGGGCTCTGACCTTTCCACTGGGCACATGTCCCTGGGGCTCGTCCGGCGTTGGAGTCTTTGGTCCCATCTCTGGCTGTGCCCTGGTTTGTTTACCTGTCCAGGCACGTCTTGATTGTCTTGATTGCCGCTGGCTCGGGCCTGTTAAGAATGGAGCTGTGGCATATTGTAATCCCAGCACACCGGGAGGCTGAGGTAGAATTGCAAGTTTGAGCTCAGCCTAGACAACTTAGTGAGAGCCTGTCTCAAAATGAAAAATAAAAAGGGCAGGGGATGTAGCTCAGTGCAAAGGTCCTTGGTACAATCCCCAGTCCTTGGGGGAAAAAAAAAGAAAAAAAAAGAAAAGCAGTGCAGACATCTGCATGCAGGCTTGATGTGGGTGTGGCTTCTCCCTGTGGTAATGCCAGGCGCACAGTTGCTGGGCTGCATCCTGTCCCCAGGGACTGTGCCGTGCCCGTCCCATTCTCACCAGTGCTGGATGTGGTCGCTGTGCTTGGTTTCAGCCTTGCTGTTGATAGCGTTGGGGGTTTGATTGCATTTCCCTGACAGCGATGACGTGAGCCTCCCTGCTGGTGTGACTTGCTGTTGCCCATCCTCTCTGGTCAGAAGTTCCTGTTAAAGTGTTTTGCCTGTTTTCTGGTTGGGTCATTTGTTTTTACTGTTGAGTGTTGAGTTCATTCCATGTTCTAGGCACCTTTCCTGGCTGTGTGGATTGAAAGTCCTTCAAGCTGTGGCTCAGTCTCCCACAGAGCAGAGTTCAGCTTTCTTCGGGTTGTGCTGCCCGTGTTGAGGCTGAGGATGTGCCCGCCCTGGTCGAGTCCTGCGCAGCGTGCTGACTGCTCATCCCATGCCCTCACCATCGCTGCCAGTGTGGCCAGCGTCTGTGTCCAGGGGGTGCTTCTCCCCTTTCTTCTTTTCCAAGATTGTTTTGCTGTTCTGGGACTTGGGCTTTGCACATAAATCTTTACCTTTCAGATGATGCTACCAGAATAGTAAATGTGTTCCTAAATATTACTCTGTTGACTTTCTATTTTGCAAAGTGTTTTTTTTTTAATGTGTTTATTATAAAATTTACAAAATGGTAATCAGCAAATATCAAGTCTCACTCTTCCCAGGTTAGAAAGTATGGGTGGGCATGGTGGCGCACGCCTGTAATCCCAGCACTTGGGAGGCTGAGGCAGGAGGATTGCTGTGAGTTGGAGGCAAGCCTGAGCTACATAAGCAAGTTCAAGGCCATCCTGCACTGCATAGTGAGATCCTATCTCAACCCCCCCCCAAAAAATAAAAATAAAATAAAAAGAAGTATGGAGACCCACCTGTAGGGTGTCGCCTGATAGTTCTACCCCAGTCTGAGGCCCCCTCTGGGGACAGCCTCGTGCCATTGTGTGTCCTTTCTGATTGTGTGGGGCTGCGGGCTTTGGCTCCTGGACATTCTGTGCGTCCCTAGCTGCTCAGGAAGCCTGTCTGTGTTGGAGTGGCTGCCCAGGCAGGGCATCTCTCCTGGCCTCCCGTTTGGCCCTGGGCCCCCGCGTGCTGTTCTTGCACCTGTTGGAGGCCTGTGCAGCTCTGCTTAGCTCCTCATGAGGCCCCTTGTCTATGCCTGTCCCCAGCCCTGGCTGGAGGACTCAGCTCTGGGTGCTTTGAGGGAGTCAGTCCTGTGCTGGGTGACAGACAGGAAGTGAGGTGTTGCTGTCACCTGGCCAGCTCCAGCCATACCTGGAGCTTCACCTGTGTGGGGCAGGGTGAAAGGGGGAGGAGCCACCTAGGAGGTGAAGAGGGTTTACCCTGAAACATTTAGTTTTTAGTTTTCTTTAAGATCAGACTTTTAAAATTATTTAATTATTATTATTATTATTATTGTTTATGGTATTGAAATTGAACCCAAGACCTTTAATACTGACCTACATTCCCAACTCCTCTTAAAAAAATTTTTTTTGAGACAAGGTCTCAAATTTTGAGCCCAGGTTGGACTCAAATTTTCAATCCTCTTGCCTCAGTCTTGTAGAGTCCTGGTATTTTTGGTGTGTACCTCCATGCCTGCCAGATAAGACTTTTGCAGCCCCTACCAGTGTCCAGTATGCATAACTCGGGCTCCCGGAGAACTGGTGGGAGAGGCTGGTGGGAAGGGGCAGTGCCCTTGGGGATGTAGCCTCAAGGTATCAGTTGCAAGGGGTAGTCATAAAATTCTCTAGGAAAAACGTTTGCATGGTTGGCTTTTGTTTAACCCAGCTGTTGGGCTCTTTCTTCATTGGGCTCTGGGGCCTTATCCTGGACTCCGGGGTGAAAGCTGCATTCTCAGTGAAAGGCCAGTTTTCAGGATGTCTGATTTTATAAACTGGGTTCTTCAATTGTGATGTTAAAGGGTACCAGGATGCAAAGACAGTGACAAAGGGCTGTGGGGCCCCTGTGCAGCCAACAGTGGAGGCTCTTATATAGAAAATGAAGCCATGGGTCATTTGCACTGCTCTGTGTTTGTTTTGAATCTGTCTCTGTGTTCACAGAAGCAAACCTCACTCACCTGCTCTCTTTGTTCTTTCTCTCCTCAGGCTGCCTTCCAGGAGAATGTGGGGAGACAGGTATGGCTGCTTTGTAAACCTTCCTTCCTAAAACTTCCTGTAGCTTTGGAGGTGGGATCTTGAAAGCTGTGAACTTGGTGTCTTACACTATTGGATATGGTAAAGAATTCACCTCAGGGGTAGCTAAGGAGCACAACCTTGGTCCCAGAGCCCGCTGGAGGGCTCTAGACAATGACACACCTGCTTCACAGGACCTCCACAGGTGGGTACTTCATGCAGGTCAGGAGTCTTCTTATGCATCACTGGGGCTGCCATGTGGCATGGCAGAGGAGGCCTGGCCCCTTCCCAGCCCACATGGTATCAGCCTTGGCCTCACCTTCCGGGAGCCTGGGCCCCATGACCCTTCTTCCATTCTCGTCGGCATCATAGCTGTGCCCTCTGACCCTGGCACCACCACACCCAGGAAGTGGGTGCAGGCCTCCATGTGGTGAGACACAGACTCACTGGGGTGTGTGGTCTGCCTGGCCAGGCCTTGGTATGGTGAGGCCTGGCCTGAGAACAGACCAGAGGCTGGATGGGCCAGGTCTGGGTTGTGTGGCAGCTGCAGGAATGGACCTAGGTGGGGCGTGTGGTCCCCACAAGAAACCGCTTGAGGAGGGCTGGACAGGGTGATGGTGTATCCAGTGTGGGGGCTCACAGTGCCGCTGTGCGTGAGGAAAGTGGAGAGCCCGGCTTTCAGGTATGGGGGGAGGCCTAGGCTGAGAAGACACTTTCTGGGCAAGGAGGGGATGAGTGGATGTCCTGGGGGAGACTGAGCAGCCTCAGGTGCCCCTGGGCTAATGCCTGCACCTCAGGAAGAAGTGGGTCAGGGATGGCCCCAGGGCAGGGCATAGGTGCCAGGAAAAGCAGCAGGTGTGCAGACAGCAGCTCTGTGTGGCGCGTGTGGCCTGAGAGGGCAGCCTTGGGTTACAGCCAGGGCCCAGAGGTGCATTGCTGCAGGTGGAATGCAGGGGGCGGGGGGCTGCTGAGGTCCCTCGTTTGGGGTCTTTGGCTGGTGTGGGTAGGGAGCGGCCTGGGGTATGCAGGCAGCAGCCACCCTTCCTACCAAGGAGATGTTGCTGATCCATCAGGCTGGGATGCCACAGCTGGCTAAGCAGGACAACGGGCCACAGGGTGGCATTGGTTTCTCCTTGGCCTTCCGTGGCCTTTGGTATCGGCTTCTTTTCCTGGGGATGGCACCCAAAACCAGCAGTTCTCAGACTGAGCAGGTTGCAGAACAACCTGGAATTTGGGGTGTGGTGGGATAGGGGCTGAGGACAGATCTCTCTCCTGGAGGCCCTGGCCCGCTGACTCCTGCCAGGCAGAGCTCAACCGTCTTTCTGCTTGGACTTGAGTGTTGTAGTAGGAGGGATGCATGTGGATTCCCCGAGGATCTTCCTGAGGGCCAGGCCTGCCACTCTGCCTGCCTGCACAGCCAGGCCTCTTAGGTCCTGCAGGGACCATGGAACCTGGCTTTGCTGCAGTGACTTTCTGTATCCTCCTCGTGCTCTTTGAACCCCAGCCCAGGGAGCCCCTGCAGGGTGGGTGCAGGAGAGTGGGGAGCTCCCTGTGGCCAGGGAGCCCTCCCTCTAGGTACCCTGACTGTGAGTGACCCCCAGGACTAAGTCCCACTCCCAGGACTTGAAGGAGATATGGGGGCCCACTTAGTGGTATCCTGGTCAATGCCACAAGGAAGAAGGTTCACCTTTGACCTTTGAGGGCAGCAGGCGACCCTTGACTGGGGGATTTGCTGGGGGAGCAGGTTTGGCATCTTGTGCTTCATTCTGCTGTAAACGTGGCCGGCTGGTGTCTGCACTTGGCCAGGCATTGTGGAGTGACCTGGGGCATGCTGCACCCTCCCAGAGCCATGAGGGCCTTCTGGGTAAGGTGTCCAACTTAGTCTGGATCATCAAGGCCACGGTGACACATACAAGGACACCAGAGTCACCTGGAAGGGTGGACAGAACCAGAAGTCACGAAGGCTGTGTCCTCTGTGGGTTGAGCAACTGAGAGGGCAGAGTCTTGCTACACAGCACTTGGGGTTAGCCTGTGAGGTGCTTGGACTTGGTGCCACTGTCTGAAACCTGTGTGTGGCAGGGGTCGCTGAGGCAACTGGGGAGTGACAGGGCCACCCCAGGGCATTGGCCAGCTTCTCCCTCTAGGTCCGCTGGAGACATGGGTCCTGATGCCTGGGCCAACTGCATTCTGCCCACTTGCCCCCACCCAGAGTGGGGCAGTGGCCAGTGGGGCTCTTTGGGAGGAGGTCTGTGCTGTCCCCCCGGGCCCAGAGGGTCTATGTGATTAGGCCACCTTGGCCAAGCCTGGGACATTCTCTGAGGCCTTTCTGTCCTGCTGTGGTTGGTACTAGAGGCTTTCTATGTTGGGATATGGCTTTCTATGTTAATGTTTTCTTAAAAAGTTGTTTTATCATTTCTAGATTTTTAAATGTTTTTACCCGTCAAGGGTGTCAGTAATAACGTGCAGACTCCGGGGTCCTGCTGGGAGTGTGGCAGTGCCAGGCCGACAGCTCACTGTCTGTCCCCGCCACCCGTGGCACCACCTGCTGTCCTGCCTCCACCGCACATTCCCATTGCTGCTGGTGCTGGCTGGGGTGGCTGCTCCTGTCACTCCCTTGCCATTCTTGGCAGGGCGAGGTCGGGCTCAGGTCTGGGTTTCATGGCTAGGAGGCACCTGCCTCTCGCAGATGCCCGCCCTGGCCAGCCTCTTGTGGACTGAGCCCAGCCTGGGGCCTCCGTGTTCAGAGGGGTCACGTGCAGACTGAGGTCAGTCACATCTGCACTGCCGCAATCCGTATCTGTTGAAAAGAAAGATCTTTTATAACATTTTGAGGTTGACATTTTAAAATCATTTGAATTGTAATTCGCATGGACTGGCTTAGATGATTTGAGCACTGCTCAGGCAGCAACCTGCGGACCCCATGCCGTCCCCCTGCCTGGCCCGAGTGTGCATATGTGTGTGTGTGTAGTTCCTGGCTTTTGGGGATGCCTCCACTTAGTCAGATTATTTCTCACCTTCTCTCCTTTCTTCAATTTCGCCTTTTCGCCAGGGCACTTTCCCTCATGGGATCGACATTGTGACCACAGCAGACTATTTTGCAGTGGGCAACACAGCTAACTGTTTCCTGACTATAAGGTGAGTTTTTCATGTGTACCACAAAAACACAATATTCTCTTTGACTTTAGATGTCAAAATTTAGTTTCACCCATTTTCTCTCTTCGTCTTGGAGAGAGTGTAAATGTAATTTACGTGTGGAGAGTTAAAGGTTGAATTGGGGGAAGTTAGAAGAGTGCGAACGTGGAGCTCGTTGCCTTCGTGTCGGAGATGCGGTGCTGTGTGAGGCCTGGTGCTCTCCTCTCCAGCTCAGCAGATTCGGACCAGATAGTTTCTCCTGTTTCTTTTTGTTTCAATAAAAAAGTGTTTCAAAGTTGAAGTTATCGCCACATGGTTTATCAGATGAGTAAGAAAGAGGTATTTGAGAAATCAGGCGAAGGAATAAGGCTGAGGAGTAAATTATCCCTAATTGCAGTTTGCAGAAATGACATCAAGTATTTTTACCTACATAACCTAAGTACTGGGAAAATTTCTTCTCCTGCCTTGTTAACCCCTTGCAGTACTCATGCCAAAACAAAGGGTGTGATGTTATAAAGTGATTCATTTGCCTTAGATTAGGAGAAACATGCCTGGTGCATTTTGCAAAGTTCCTGACCGTTTACTATCCTGAGGATAGCTTCTCTAACAGCCCCGCTGTGCAGACCGTGCAGAAATGACATTTCTCCATAACCAGCCTTGACGGATTTTTTTAAAAGTGTAGCAACTGGCCCTCTCTCAGGAGGACTCTGGCCAGATCACCCTTTCTTGTCTCCTGCAGTGTTTGTGTCCTACTGCCCACCAGTTCTTTCCTGTTAGCTTCTGTTTTCTCCGGCTGTTGTCTGTCTGTGTGCATGGAGAGGCCACCCCCTTTTCCCAAGTTTCTTGGTGAAGTAGCTGGTAGCTTAGAAAGGTGGCCTGTTTTTGGCTGTTCTTTCCCAGTATGTGCTGCACCCTTGCGAGGTGCAGGCCTGCATGGTCCACTCTGGGTTTCTTGACTAGCACCCCTCCATCTGTGGTCCTGTTTTGTGCCTAGGCCTGGGTGAGGGGGGCAGGAGGACACACGGCTCACAGAGGGCGCCTGCTGAGGAAGCCAGTGTGGGGCCACGGCCAGGTGAAGGGGCTTGAGCGTGGAGCCTGGGGGTCAGGGCTGTTCTCTGGTGACTGGAGACAGAGGAGGGGGTGGTCGGGCCCACTGGGCAGGGGCTCGGCAGAGTTGGGCTGTGCCACACAGCAGGGGGAGGGGGAGGTGCCCATTGGGGCTGGAGAGGCTGGCATGCTGCTCTGCCCGTGCTTAGTTTGGGGACTTTGTAGCTCCCTTGGGCACAGAGCCAGGCTGCCAGAGTGGTGGGGGTTCTGGAAACTGGGTGCTCTGCTACTCACACCAGAGTTGCGATTCACTAGAGGCCCTCAGGGAGACACCGGGGGACCCCTGTAGTTGTCTCCACCATGCCACTGGCCTCACCTTTGCCAGGTGCTGGTGGTGATGCAGACTGTGCAGGTTTAGCATGTACGTGTTGATAAATCTCCGCTAGTGCAGACCTGTACCTGTCACCACGGTCTGGGCAGCAGAGGGGTGCCGTGTCTCCGTGCATGCTGCTGTTGGTGTTCCTGGGCACACAGGTTTGTGTAGATGGAGTTTCCTGTCTGCTGTGCTCGTCCCGCCTTCTCCCTGCACCCGCGTGGGAGTGCTCTGTGCCCTGGGCCGGTGCTGGGTGCTGCTTCTGCTGCATGCGATCCCTTGTGGGATGAGCATGGTCCGGGGCCTGCGTCCTCCCTGGAGTATGGTGAGGCCCATCTGTCCTGTGAGCCACGCATGGGTGTGAGAAGCAGCTCATCGTCTGTGTGGGTATCTAGCAGTCTCTTGTCTGTGTGTTTACTGGGCTGGTGGTTTTCTTCTTGAGCATTCGAAGACCTTCTTGTCTTCTGGACAGAGTTCCTCAGATGCTTGGCAGTGTCTTCTCCTCGTGTGCGATGTGTTCTTTCTGTGTCCTATATGCTTCTGTATCAAAACCTTTTTTTAAAAAAGCTTTATTTTTACATACATTTCACTACAGGTAGCTCACATGTAGTAAAATCACCAATTTTGGATGTGCAGTTTGGTGTGAGGTGGGTCTGGCCGAGTCTGCAGTAAAGTGACCGCCACATGGTCTGTGTGGACAGTGTCCTTCCTCCAGAGGTGGCCTGCTGTGGCCCTGCCCACCTGGTGTCTGGTGTCTCTGGGTTTCCTGTGAATGGACGGCAGTGAGCTGTGTCTGGCTTGTTCCCTTTGCTGTACAGCATCAGTTCATGTTGTTACCGAGTCCATGAGCATCGTGCCAGCCACTGCTGAGTGGCAGGACTCGGGGTGGATGTACATGATGTGTCCTTTCACTGGCTAGGGATGGCGAGTGCCTGTGATGTGACCTGTGAATGCCAGGCAGGTGTCCACTTACTGGCTGTTTTTCTATTTGCAGTTATAGGACTTTGGTTGGGTTGTCTTCTTGCTCTTGTAAATTTCCTTAACTGATTTCCAACATCTTCATCCTTGAACATCATTTTTAAAGCTGTTTATTTTGTAGGATCTTTGCACAGATCAAGGTGACCTCTCAGTGGAGCATCTCCTTCTGCCTCCTGACTCATTACCAACTGTCCCGTTCACTGTGTCTCACTCCTTTTGTTCCCCCCGCAATGGGTGATTTAGTTGGACCACTTGGACATTCTAGTAGGCTTCAGATGCGCCTGTTGCAGATTCTCTCACCACCCCTGACCTCCAGCTCTTATTGTCCTGGACACCTGCAGAGGCCTTCTGCTGCCTGCGCCACAGCCCTATCCATGCTTTGCCCTGCTGCCCTATGTCACCAATTGGCTGAGAGTTCTTTTGCTTAGTTTGGATATAAATCACAAATTGGCAAAGTGCCAAGGTGGTGGCACATGCCTATAATCCCAGCAGTTGAGAGGCTGAGGCAGGAGGATCACTGAGTTCAAGGCCAGCCTGAACTTGAGACAGCAAGACCCTGTCTCAAAAAAAGCAAAAGCAAAGCAAAGCAAATCGAAACAAAACAAAACAAAAAACAAAACAAAACAAAACAAAACAGCTAATTGGCCAAGTGCAGCTTCCCTGACGTTAGTGGCTTCAAGCTTTGAACGCCAGCGGCTCTTAGCTCTGTGTTACACCTCTTGGTGTTACAGCTCTTGGGGGTTCCTAGCCACCCTGTCAGCTCCTCAGCAGCTCATAGTCCCCTTCCAGCAGCTTCTGCTTCCAGCAGCTTCTGCTGCCTCTCTGGGGCTCTTTTGCAGGTCAGCACAGGTTTCTGCCACTCTTAGCTCTTCGCCTCCCCCCAGCTCTTCAGGGCTGATAGCTCCCACTGTTACCATTTCCTCAGGGCAGCCCAGCCCACTCTCTCTGAGCTAAGAATCACAAGTAGGCAGTGGGCCGCCAAGTGAGACTTACCGGGACGTGTGCGGCAGTGCAGTGGAGGGTGCACAAGAGGGCACCCTCCTGGACAGACCCCAGGAGTGTGAGGGGCGCTGCTCATCCCAAGCGGGAGCTGACGGAACGTGCAGTTTCCTGCGTTTGCAGACCTGTTTGAGAACTCTGAAGTAATGACGGAGAGGGCAAGTTCAGCAGGGGTAGATCCCTGTTGCAGGTTTGCTGCAGCTAGAGCAAATGTCCCCCAGGCTGGCTGCAGGGCGTCTAGGACACCCGTCGCGGTGACAGCTCAGCTGAACGGTGGGAGAAGCAGCTTCTTGATCGACAGCGCCTTGTTTCCATGGAAGTGGTGTGGCGGAAACTGACTGCCGCTGCTTTGGAGGACTCCCTGGGAGGGGTAGCCATGTTGATTATGGCCCACTGGAGTTTGGGGGCTTGGGGGATATCAGCATTGGGCTCTGTTCCCTCTCTGACTGGTAGGCGTGGTCTTTGCTGCTCCTCAGAAGTGACAGCAGCAGCCCAGAGCAGGAGAGGGTGCCTCGGCTGTCGGCCTAGAGGACAGGCCCCGCGCAGCCACAGAGGTGGTGGGAAGACAGTGCCCTAGCCATCCTGGGGAGGTGACGGGGAGGGCGTGACAGCTGCCAGCGAGATTGCCTCTCTGCTTGCTTTGTTGTGGCGGCTCAGGCCTCTCACCAGGACCTATGAGACGTCACACCCATGTCACACTGTGTCTCCCTGTACCCCTCGTAACATGTCCCCATGTCTCCTCTCGCCTGCGTGTCCCTCGCCCCCTACTCGACACTCCTTGTTTCACAGTTGGCCTCCAGGGCCCTGTGCGTTGGCGGCAGGTGAAGGTAGGACTCTTCCCCAAGGTCAGGGCTGCTGCTGGTGGAGCTAGGGCCAGGGCGCCGGCGGCTGGGTTCCCACCTGTCTCCTGCCGAGTGGCCTGGTGTCCGTCCTCCTGCCCCCTGCCGTGTGGCTGTGGCCACCTGCCTGCTCCTCTGGGTCTTGTACCTTGCCATACTCCCCAGGCGTTGTCAGGTGAGCGGGTGGACTGTGTGGTGCTGTGTGGCCCGGTTCTTTGGTGACATGGATGCTCTGACAGCTTGCTGGGAAAGGCCGCATCGTCTCCAGCCCTGTCCCAGTGTCCTGTTCTGGAGAGTCACACTCGGCTCAGTGGAGAACTTGAGGTGCGTGTTTTTTTGCCTGCATCTGGGAGTCTGTCCTGTGCACATCCAGGCAGGGCGACCTCCGCAGCCCCTCAGGGTGGTGGGCTCCATCCAGTCTTCTCTAGGCAGTGTGCAGTGCGTCTCTGCGTGTCTGAAAGGATCAGCCATTGGAATTCTGACCAGAGGGTGTTCATGCTTTGTATTTCCCAGTTCGTGTGATTGCAGTCCACAGAGGCTGCCCAGCAGTGCTCCTGGGCCCTCCTGGGCCCTGGCCAGTGGCCGTGGGATAGATATGTAGCCCTCTGCTTCCCTTCCCACAGGAAGGTGGCTGTGAGCCGCCTTAGGGGCTGAGTGTGTGGCGTGAGCTGCTTGTGAGGACTTTCACTTGAGACCACGATGTCTGTGTTGGTCTTTTAAAGAATCTTGGATAGGACCATCGCAGATACTTTGGGGTTTGCTATTTGACTTGCCTTGATTTTTTGATGTGTTTTTCCTAGCCAGTGTTTTTCTTTGGGGGTTTGTGTTTGCATCTGTCAGCATCCTTCAGGGCTCTGGGTTTCAGTCATGATTTGGAAGGCCCACTCACTGGGAGGTTATTTTATTTATTTATTTATTTTTTTGTGGGTACTGGGGGTCGACCTCAGGACGTCATGCACCAGCAGGCGCCCGTGCCACTGAGCGGTATCACCGGCTCTTTTTTTCCTATGTGGGTTCCGGGGGTCGAACTTGGGCCCTTGCGCTTGCCAGGCGGGCGCGTACGCCGCTGAGCTATCTCACCTGCGCTGGGAGGTTAATTTTGAAGCTCCCCATATTATTTCCAAGAGATGTAATTTCATTTTTCTGCAGTGGTGGGGCCTGGTAGATGCTTGGCAGGCACTGCCCCACTGAGCCGCCCCTAACTCATACTTTCAGGTGTTGTTTGTGCTCTGCCCGGTGAGCTGTGTGCTGTGTGGCTCAGCGTGTACGGACCAGGTGCACACCTGGGGCCTACACCTGCCTGAGGATCTGGATTTTCCACCACCTTGCAGTTTACCCTGCCCAGCACCGGGCACCCCCTCTGCCTGCTGTCTGGGTCCTAGAAGTGTAGTCAGGGAGCATGTGAGGGCTCCATCACCTCTGCATCCTCATGCCTCTCGGTCTTGTTTCTTTCAGCGTGTCCATCGCCGGCTTCCCCGAGTATACCCAGCCAATGATCGACCACCTGGTTGCCATGAAAGTCATCCATTGGGACGGGTAGGTTGTGGTCCTCAGGACCTTGGTTTTCTGCAGGAGAGAGAAAATCGAGCTGATGAGCTGTGAATGTCTTTTCTCACTGGAGATGTCATAGTTTAAAAGAGCTCCGGTGAAGAGGTGGAGTCCCAGCCTCTACCCTGGCCCATTGGTTAATGGTCTGTCTCCAGCTGGCCCTGGGGGCCCTGGTTGGGTGCGCCTGCAGGGCCATGCTCCCTTGCAAACACCCCGAGTCCATGTGTCACCGAGGAGGCCATGGCCTGGGGCCTGAAGCTGCCCCGGGCCTCAGATTCTGCTCCCCCCCGCCGCTGCGTGGCTCCTGCGTGGTCTCTGCAGAGCTGAGCAGGCTTCCGTGGCTGCTTTTGTAGTTAGAGTAGCAGGTCAGGGTATCTCAGCATTTTATAGGAAGTTAAACTTGTCTCTCCAAAGAAGGAGGCTGTGCCTGCAGTTCAGAGCACTCAGGGAGCGTTAGTGCTGTCGGTGCCCTGCGCCTGCGCATCAGCTCCACTTGGAAGACACGGGGATGGGCCCGAGGCGAGGGGCAGCTTCTCAGGCTGCTGCCGGAGTCTCAGTGTGGGGGCGCGCTGTGTCCGGAAGGTTCTCTCTGCCAGCTCTGCTGCCACTGGGCCGGCTGTGGCCTTCCCGAGCGAGCGTCTGTTGGGGCTGCCTGCGGCTGGGTGCCTGGCGCCCTCTGCGGGCAGAGACCTTGTCAGCTTGCCCCCAGTGGTGCGGTGGCCGGGATGGCACACAGGCAGCCCCGAGTGGGCTGCATTTCTGAGCTACTAAAGTCTCTGACTGCTCTACCTGATTCCTGCTTCAGTGCGGTCGCTGTTTCCTTCCTGTGTTCTGGGCAGGGGTCTTACCAGATGCATGTGCGTGGATAGTTCTGTGTCTTCCTAATGCACGGGCCCTGCTTGGCGGATGCCCCTCCACACCTCGCGTCAGAGTCCAAGCGCAGCTCGGTGCCGTGCAGGCTGGCTGCTTCCTCTGTAAGAGGCTCACAGTAAGTGTCTCAGGCCTCTGTCCCACAGATTCTGTTTCCTTCACACACGCCTTTAACAATGAACCTTTAGGAGCGCAGCCTCAGGCAGGGTCTGGCCGGCTGGCTGTGGCCGTCGTCCAGCCGTAGCAGGCATCGGGACCCCTCCCTTTGGAGGCTGGCGAATTTTCCCCTTGCGCGTCTGCCGCATCGAGCTCACTGGCGCATCTTTCCACGGACCCGCGTGGCTTCCGCCACCTGCCGTTGTGAATGTGGGTGTGCAGACGCTCTTCTCACCTGCGTTTCCTCCCACCCAGGGCTATCCGAGAACTGTCGGCCAAGGCACTGCACCGGCTGGCCCCACAAGCGCCTGAGTACTTCGCCACGCACGGTAGGTGTCCCCGCATGGTGCGTCTGCCCGCGCGCGCACACACACAGCAGAGGCACGGGCTGAAGGTGACGTCCCGTTTCGCTCTCACTGGGCTTGGTTGGGGATGGTGGCGGGTCGATGAAGTGTGTCCCTGGGAGCGTCTCAGAGGTGGCTGCGCAGGCTGCGGGGTGCAGACTTAGGAGCCACGTCAGTTTCAGGCAGCCCAACGGCAAGTCAGCAGGTCTATTGGTGTCTGTCTGGACACTGGCCTGGCCTCAGAGTCAGAGTCTGCCTTATGTGACAGCCACTGCAGGGTACCATGGCACGGTCTGCCTTCGCTTTTTCCCCTGGGGAAGAGCCTGCGCCTGTTCTGTCTCGTGTATTCATGTGGCATAAGCATCTGACTCACGTGAGTGTCTGAGAAGACAAGCCACCTGTGTCTCGCAGTGCTCCCTGCCCTGCTATTGATGACGCTGAGTCCAGATCTGCACACGCGGCACGGCGCCATTCTTGCCTGCGCAGAGGTCACCTACGCCTTGTACAAGCTGGCGGCGCAGAGGGACAGGTAGGGGAGACTGCCCCCCGCTGGTCCCTGGGAGGCCATGGGATTGAGGTGATCTCAGGTGTGGGTGGCCACAGGGTTACGGTGATCTCAGGTACAGGAAGGGTTGTGGTCTTTAGTCCCACATTTTCCTTTGAGGCTTGCCAGTGCCAGGGCTGCCCACACGCCCCTCCGTGGGGGCTGCGTGGCATCCTGCGTCTCACCTTACCATGCAGCTGGGAGGTGACGGGTTGGATGATGAGAGCCAGGGCGCCTGTTTAGAGGGATCTGGAAAGCTCATATGCTCTGCGTCCTCCCTCATTCCTCACTTTTAATCACCTATGGTACTGGAGCATGTAGGATGAAGAGTTTCCCTGGGGGACTTCCTGGGCAGCCGTGTTTGTAGGAATGACAGCAAAGCCACCCCCAGACCATGGTGGCCCAATGGGACCGGTGTTCCAAGAGCTGCTTCCTTTTCTTACTGTGCTTTCCAGTGGGTTCCTCTCAGAGACCTCAGGGACACACTGTGCCGCCTGTGACCTGGTTCCTGGCCTCCAGGTTGAGAGGAACTATATGTCACTCTGTCCCACAGGCCAGCCCCAGAGCACAGTGCACAGCTGCGGCACGTGGGTGAAGTGGGCACTGGTGTGAGTGGCCTTGTGTCTGTGTGTGGGAGGAGGCTCAGGACAGTGTCTCATTCTCTCCTGCTTGGTCACAGGGGCATGTGTTGCTCCCTAGTGATGACACAGGGAAGCTGGGGAGCTCCCCAGGGCTGGTGGCACAGGAAGGTCGCAGGCTTCCAGGAGGAAGGCCAGTGCACCAGCAGCCATTCATGAGGGAACCCTGAGGACACAGTAGCCACCTGTGTGTGGCTCTTCTCCCAGCCCTGTGGGGACTTGTTTCTGCTGAAGTGGGCACTGGGTGGGATGCGTCCTGGTACAGGGTCATGGTCAGAGGTCGCAGGAGCACTGACGCCTACCTGCTGTGAGCTGACTTAGGGTCACAGGCCTGAGGGACCTGGGCAGGGAGCAGACCTTTCTGCTCCTTGGTATGCACAGGACTGGGGGCTAGGACCCTGGGCCTGTGACTTCAGTGCTGCATTTTGCCCTCTGCAGGCCTGTCACAGACTACCTGGACGAGAAGATGGTACAGGGCCTGAGGCAGATCCATCAGCAGGTTTGTGTGTGTCCTTCCCACGCGTGCCCTTCCGTGGGGCCTCTCCACCTTCCTCAGCCCCAGTGGCTGCTGTTCATCTTCAGCCCTGGGGCGCAGTGGGGTGACCCAGCTCCACGGTGGTGGGGTGTAGGTCTCTCCCTTAGTGCACTCTGCAGCCAGAAGTGTGGGGTCCGTCTGGGAAGGGAGGTAGGTGCAGAGTTCTCCCTCATGTGGCCGGGCTGCCGCTGATGGTGTGGTGCAGCCAGTGGGTGCAGGAGAGAGCTGCACCGCACTCCGAGGTCTGGTCCTCTGGCCTTTGGGGCCTTGAAGTGTCCCGTGGAGGCGGTACCTGTGGGCTGGGGCGGGTGCCTGGGCACAAAGACCCTTGCTTTCCACTGTCCATCCACAACTGGGGCTTAAGTCTCCAGCAGTTAAATCCAGAATTGTGTGTGTATGTTTCTTAGGGGAGAAGGTGTGTGTGTTTTTCTGAGTTTGAGATTCTTAACACCTTCAGTGACTCAAGGTAAAATATGAACTGCAGGTTTAGTAACAGGAAAATTTCAAAATAATTTCTGAGGACTAAATGGTTTCGTTGTTTCTGTTCCAATAGAGTTTTCTAGTCTTGATTTATTTTGTTCTTTGAGAGAGAGTCTCACTACGTTCCAGGCTGGCCTTGAACTTACTGTTAGCCCAGGCTGGCCTTGAACTGGAGATTCTCCTGCTTCAGCCTCCCAGTATGCTGTGATTACAGGCATATGCCACGATGCCAGGCAAGTTTTCTATTCTTTAAGACTTATGGATCCATATTTTGATGGCCACTGGGCCTCTGGTCCTTGTCCTGTTCATGCTGTTCATTTTATGACTGTGGCAAAACCATTCTCCAGTTTGCCTCTATTTCTTGCTTGGAGGGTTCCTGTGTCCTTGTCCACTCTCTGGCAAGGGTTAGCCCCATGCAGCAACTGAGAAAGTAGGGCTGCTCAGTCCTCCACGCGGCAGTGTCCTAGTTCTGTGAAGTAAGGCACTAGCAGGACCACTTCCTTCAGTTTTGGTGAGGGTTAAAGGACCCACTGGAAGGATTCGGTAGAGTTTCTGGCAGTGCGTAAGCATCTGTAGCTTCGAGCTGAAGTGGTGATGACAGTGTCGTGCGCTGCTTAGTTCTTCTGAGGAAAGAGCAGCGTCAGAGTCCTGTTGGCACGACTGGCTCTCTGCCTGAGGGGCTGCTTGGAGGCCGTGAAGAGCTGTCCTGGCTCTCGTTCTTCTTTCTACGCCCCGGTTTCCCTTCTGAGATAACCCCCTGCGGAACTCGACGGGGCCCAGGAGAGAGGGGTCTCTGCCCGGACTCCCGGGCCTGGGCACCCAGTTCCGTCACCGTCTCCGTTGACGCTCACGGATGTTACCTAGAGACCGTTACTTTGAAAATCCTAACTGCCCGAGTAACTAACTTCCTGTTCTTCGTTTCTAGCTTTCTGACCGTCACCTGTACAGGTAAGCTCGCGAGCTGAAGTTCTCCCGTGCTCGGTCTCGACGCCAAGCCGTGGGCACCCGCCGTGGGGCTGTGCCGTGCTTGGCATAGCGGAGTCCGGGCTCAGCTTGGGGCCGTCCTGGCCATTGTGCTCTCTGTTTACTTTGTTTGCGAGGTGTGACAGTCACTTAGCTTGAGGATCAAGGGTGTGAGAGTCCTTGGCCCGGAGGTCGTGGGCGCGGTGCTTCTCTGCACGCTGCCTTGTCGAGCGTTTCACGCCAGTGGGATCACGCAGCATGAGCCTTTCCCGTCTGCCTTAGCTGGAGCCTGTCGTATTGAGACTCACACACGCCGCTCGTGGGCGATTTGCTCCAGGTGCCGTGCCCCTTCCCAGGCGGCCGGAGCCACCCCCTCTGTGGCATCCCGTGGTCTGCGTGTCCCTGGTGCCCTCCATGGTGAGGTGACTCTCCAGACCTTGGTTCATTCGGGCACTCATTGCGTGACTCTTACTGAGCCGCCAGAGCTTTCTATGTGTCCTGACCCGAGCTCTGCGTCAGACGTGGGGTTTGCCTGCACTTGCTCCTGCTCTGTGGTGGCGAATGGACAGCCACGTGCCAGTGCTCTCCTTGGTTCTTGTGGCCTGTCAGTAATGGCTAGTGTCACCTCACGATTCCCTCATTGGGAGCATTTCTTTCTCATGAGGTGTTTTGAAACTTTCCATTCCTGCTTTTGTCACAGCCTCCTCCTGAGCCCTGTCCACGTTTGAGTAAAGTTCCTTAATTTTTTACTGGCCTGAGTGCCTAAGGGACCAGACGCGACGCGGAAGAGTAATTCGACTTTACTTAGAAGGTGGGTGGTGGAGTCTGTGGTAGCCTCGCGTGTCTGAGAAGTGGGCATCGTGCTCTCTGAGCTGGGCCAGAGGCTCCTTGTGGGCACGGCGCCTCGGTGTGGCTGTTCCGGCTGGCAGGGTGAGTTTCTGAGCAGCGCAGGGCGTTGGCTGGGTTTTCAGCAGGGTGACCAGCGTGAGAGGCTCAGGAGAGCGTGAGCCAGAGCCTGCTCCTCTGGGTGCACGTTCACCCGGAGCTGGTTTCCCTCCTCTCTCACCCAAACACTGGTGAGGGAGAAAGGGGAGGTCTTTCATGCTGCTATTGCTGTCCAATAGATTAATTAAAAACTTTTGAGTAATAATTCACATATAACAAAACTTATTTCTAAGGGTAAAACTTGGCAAGCTTCAGCAAACTCATATAGTCCTGGACCACCCCACTAATGAAACGAGAATGTTCCACCATCTGCTTTCTGTCTCTGAAGTCTGAAATTTTACTCTCTTATTCTCTTCTTTCTAATCTGCTGTTAACTACATTTAGCACAATTTTTCTCTTCAGATTGTGTTTTTAAAAAAAGATCCTGAAGTTCCCCTTGTGTCTTTTTTATTCTTTCTCTCTTCATCCTGTTACCCCTGCCTTTTTGGATCTATGGAGAGTGGGATGGCTGTTGTGATGGCTTTGTGCACTTTCTTCCTCGGCATGGACATTTTCTGGGCCTTGTATTATTGATTTTCAGCTGTGGTCATGTTATTTATATTTTCCTGGAAATTCTCTATTGGATTCCCATTTTGTGAAATTCATATGACCGAAACTGGATTTTGTTACAGTCCTATTTCTTCTTTTTTCTTTTCTTTTCCTTTTTTTTTTTCTTTTTAGCTTTGAGACAGTGTCTCTGGCTTTGAACTTGCAATCTCCCTTTCTCCCTTTCTGAGTGGCTGAGTTATAGACATGTGCACCATGCTCAAGATGGCTGTATTGCTTTTAGTAACAATGGCTTCTTGGTTTTGGGATGTTTGGGTCCTTTAAGCCTGCTCTGAGGCCTTGTGGAGTGTGTCTCGAGCAGCGTCATACCTGGTGCTGAGGAGCCCTCTGAGAGTCCGGCCAGGTATGCCATGCACACTGAGGCTGGTCCACCTGGCTGACATCTGTGCCCGGCCCAGGTGGGCTCCGAGGATTAGCCTGCCTTCTCCCCACTGTCTTCTTGCAGGCTAGTGCAGGTCTCCCCACTGTCTTATTGTCAGCCGGGGATCACGCCACCCCGTTTTATCCTTGTGGCCTTGCGCTCTTCCATTTCAGCCTCGGTTCAGCATGACAGTTGGGTCACGCTGGGGCTTCACACACACTCTGAGCCTGGACGCTTCCCCCAGGTCTCCAGGTGTTGGAGGGCCTTGGTCCACACCCTCTGCCCTGGATCTTCTCCTCTGTGCTGTGTTCTAACTGTGTGAGGCAGTAGCAAATCCAGACCTTGTTGCCGTGCAGGACAGACTGTGTGGCCCGCCTCTGGCTCGACTGTGGCAGAACACTAGTGGCCTCCTGTGGACTGCATGGTGGTCTTTCTGATGCCCTTGTGAAGCAAGGGTTGAGCTGTGTTGGGCCTCATCCTGTGGCCACGCACTGTGGTTGGTGCCTGCACTAGTTACAGCGTCTAGCAGAAAGGCAGAGTCAGATCAGCCCAGTCAGGATGGAGACCACGGAAGCCAGTCTCGTGACGTTGCATTTCTGGCTGCGAAGGTAGTCCGTGCTTCAGTCACGAGCTCAGTTCATTAACGCTCCAGTGCAGTGATGGAGAATCCTTGAGAGAGCGAGGGCCCAAACTGCAACCCGAAACCCATGTGTTTATTGAAGAGTGCCAACACTGCAGTTAAACCTGAATGCTGAGGTTTTAGTTTAGAAAAACAACTCATACATTAACATCTTCTGTCTTAAAAAAAAAAAAAAAAAAAAAAAAAAACACATGTGCCATAGGTTCACCACCAGGGCTCTAGTGTGTCTTGGCACCTGAAGTTATTTGGTGAAGATGTTTCTTGTGGTTTCATGGACTGAGAGATTTTAACCCTGCACATTCTCATTGATTTTTCAGGGGCCTTGGAGGAGAACTCATGAGACAATCAGGTAGGTCGAAGGGCCCTTTACTCCAGCCTTGGAGGAGAGACATCCCATGACTCTCAGGTCACTCCTCTAATGCGGTAACATTTTGGGCAGGGCCCTTCTGTGGTGCCAGGCAGCAGGCGACTTCCTTGGCTTGGAGGTCCTATGCTCTTGCCTGACCAGCTCCTCATGCTGATCCCGTGTGTGTGACTCACTGAATCCTCTGCTCCCAGGTCTGACCCACTGGAGTAGCTGGGCGAGTGGCTGTGGGTGCGGTGAGCAGAGATGCCCCGTCTCTCACTGTGAGAGATGAGCTCTGTGGATGCTTCCTCTCTTCTTCTCTGATACAGTATTTAAATTAATCTAGTACAGAGAGCATCCAGGGTATATTATTAAATTGTCTGCAGGGAGCATACATGATAGCAGCAGGTGGACATCTAGACTCCCTGAAGCCCATTCAGGTGTTCCTGCTAGAAATGGGAGCTCATGGGCTTCTTGGGGGATGCTCCCGAGGTGCCTGGTCAGGGCGGGCTGCACCGGTGCCCCTGAGCCACCCAGGAGGCTGCTGAGAAGGTCCTGGTCAACAGAGGCATACAGTGCACCGGGTGTGACCCTTGTTGGGGTGTCAGAGCCATCAGCGCCACCCAGGCTGCTCTGCAGCTCCCACCCTGGCCACGCTGCCCCATGGCCTGCTGTGCTGGCTCGGAGGCTGCACTGAGGAGACGGCCTACCAAGTGTTCCCTGGTGTCCCTTGGCGTTCCCCGGCAGGGCTGTGTGAGTCCCGAGTTGTCTCTTGGGAGTGTAGGGTGTGTGGAGCCTGGGCATGGGTGGCACAGGGCCTGGCACCAGCAGCCTCGCAGGACCTGATGCTGTGTGGAAAGCCGGCCGGGGAGGTGGAACCCAGGGCTCCGAGGACCGGCTTGAACAGTGGAACCCGTGGCGCCACGCAGACCCACGCCCTGGCTGGCGCTTGCCATCGTGGAGCAGAGCGTAGGAGGCCTGGCAGGGCACATGTGTGTGTGCTCCCCAGTGCCTGTGCAGAGTGCAGGGTCGGGTGGGATCCGCCGAGGACAGCAGCAGAGCCCAGTTGTGCCTGTGTGGTTGCCAGGCTGGAGAGCTCACGCGCTGGAGGTGTGCCCCGGAGCCCACTGTGAAGCGCCTGGGGGCCCGGGGGTAGGCTGTGGGGCCCCTACAAGGCAGAGGCGACTGAGGCCAGCAGCAGCCATGGTGGGCCTCGCCTTTGGGTTCAGTGATCACGGCCCAGGGACAGCATGCTGGGCTTGTCTTCAGGGAGCTCAGTGCATGGGCCCTGAGCTGGCTTGGAGGAGGAGGGAAGAATCTGTGAGCGGCTCCTGGGGTTCTCAGGCCCAGGGAAGGCTGCGGTGCCTCGGAGCCTGTGGGGCTCAGCACAGCCGAGCACTGAGCTGCCTTGTCTGTGGAGGTTGCCGGGTGAGCGTGAGGAGGGAAGCACAGAGCATGTCCAGATACAGTGCCGACACACGCCCCTCGTTTCAGGCTGGCCTGACAGTCGGAGGGCTGGGCCTCCCCGACTGCGCCTGACGCCCTGCCCTGCCGGTGGGGCTGGCCCAGCTCACACCACGGCCTTGGCCTGCGTCACTTTCCATGTGATGGTGAGCTGCAGGTGGGCTGTGGTGAGGGAAGCCTGGAGAGCAGACTTGCCGCGGTCCCTGGTTTGAGTGTGGGTGAGCAGGCTCGGGTTCGAGGGTGCCCCAGCTGAGGGGCTAGGGCTGGGTGACCCTCCTGTGTCCTCACCCTCACTTCCCACCCTGCCCTGGTCTGTGGATGTTGCTGAAAACTGTGAGAACTCCACCAGCTTGTGTCAGCTGGCACGCGGAATTCTGGGATTGTAGCCCTACAGCTGGTCCCCTGACCAAGATTGGCGTGTGGCTTGGGGTGTGACATGGCCATAAGTGGCAGGCATCACCTTCTTATCAGCTCGTGGTGACCTCGATCGCCTTCTCTCGGGGGTGTTGAGGCCCCAGCCCCGTAGCTTCTCATGAGGTGCCTGAGCACGGGCCAGGCACACCGCTCTCAGGCTGGCTCTGCTCGTCCTGTATGCAGTGGGGTCTGTGCCCGCTGAGCTGAGCTGGAAGGAGCTGGGGGCCATCCTCTGACCCGCACAGCCTGCATACGCGCTCTTCCTGCAGGAGCTCTCGGCGTCCTTTGCATTGGTCTTTCCTTTTTTTTTTCCTATATGCAGGTACCGGGAGTCGAACTCAGGACGTTGCACTTGCCAGGCAGGTGCTTATGCTGCTGAGCCATCTCACCAGCCCTGGTCTTTCCTTTAACTGAACATGTGTTTCACCAAGCTGGGGTCAGATTGTGTAACTGCTTTAGAACTCGCTCTTTCTACCTGATATAGCAGTAGCTGCCACACCTTGAGAGAAGCATCTCTTGTGTCCTGCGGCTCCTGTCACTGTGGTTGTGCTGTGGCTTGGTGCACTAGGCTCCACGACATGGCCATGCCAGCTGCCCAGTGGGAACCAGGTGGTCACTGTCCCCGGGCAGGCAGTGGTGGCACAGGCACGGGCACACGTGTGCTCAGGGACTAGTGCAGTGCTACGGGGTTGCCTCCCATGAGTTTGCCCACTGTATGACTGCCCATAGCCCATGCGGTAGTCCAGGGGTGCAGTGTCCACATCGCAAGAGGCAGCAGCCACCCCACCGTCCTCCATGCCTGCTGCACCCTCTGTCTGCCAGGAATGGCCTCCACCAGGTCACCTAAGGACCAGAGCTTATGGTTTGGTCCAGAGATTTACAAAAGGCAACCTCACTGCCCCTGAGGCGTGGCATCTTCTGCTCCCCAGGCCCAAGGTGTTTGCCCTGAGAGTGGCCGCTGTGGGCCAGTGGCCAGTGGGGCTGCAGGTGGCTATCTCTGCTTCCCGCCTCCCCCACTCTGCTGGGAGGCTCCCTGGGCAAGGTGTAGGGTGTGTTGGGGGCACCGTTGGGCATTTCTGTCCTGCCTGAAGGACAGATGCTGCAAGGTGTCTGCGGCCTCTGCTGCCAGCACCTCCCTCTCCACGTTCACCAGCGGGGCTCTCTGTGGCTGGAGCTTCAGTCCGCGTTCATCCCCTGCTCATTCATTCTGACCCTTTCAAGGCGGCTTCTGCTGGTGCAGGCTTGTTCCCAGTCTCGTTGAGAAGCGTCCGCTGGTGCAGGCTTGTTTCCAGTTTCGTTGAGAAGCGTCTGCTGGTGCACTTACTGCTCTGTCAGGAGGCTGTTCCTTGATCTCTTTTGAAAGTTGGTCTTTATCTCTGGTTTTTAGCTGTTGTATCATGTTTTACCCAGAATGAGTTTTCATATATTTGTCTTATTTGAGGCTCTGGTGGGTCATGGTGGGTCTGGAATCTGTAGTTGTTTAGAGATATTTTGGTCACTTTGGGCACATTTCCAGCCCTTGTGTCACATCCTGCTCTTCTGTTCCCTCCTCTCCTTTTGGGACACTTGTCTTCCATGCTGGCCTCTCTCATGGGCTGTGTCTCACACTGCTCCCTGCTCTGTGACCAGATTCAGTCTGGATTTTTCTTCTGATCTGTGTTCCATTATCATTAATTCTCTCTTCAGCTGTCTCTTACCTGCTTTTAAGTCCATCCATCAGGTCTCCCCCTTTTAGGAGGCTGAGGCAGGAGTATCGTAAGTTCAATCCCAGCAGGGCAGCTTACCAAGACCCTATCTTAGAAACAAAGCTAAGGACCCCCCCCAAAAAAAACCCGCTTATCAGATTCTGAATTTCGGTATTTTTATCTTTCAGAACTTCATTTGCTTATTTTTTCTGGCTTCCGTATCCCTGTTGTGGTTTTCAGCCATTTCCTGCACCCTCTTGAATGTGCTGAGCACAGTTTGAAATCCTTGCTTCGCTGTCGCGCGCAGCACTCCTGTGTTGTTTCTGGAGGACTGGAGGTTGTGGTGTGGAAGTGTGCTCCTCTACAGGGCGACATACGCACCTCTGCATAGTGGCATCCTGGCGGCCTCTGCCCCACTCCGGACCTTCGCATTTCTGTTGATGACGCAAGCCAGGTGAGGTCCCTGATACCCCTGGATGTGTGGCTGGTCCCCTCTGGGCCAGCAGGGGCTCAGGGATGTGGCAGCCACCCTGCCAGGCTGCATCTGTCCCCGCGGACTACAGGCACAGGTTCCTTCATTAAAAATGTCTTAGCTGGAAGGTTGATCAGAATCACCTGTCTGTTGCTTTAAACAAAATTTAGTTTTTCACTTTGAGTAACTATCGACTCGCAGGAGCTTACACAATTAGGATTAGAACTCTGTGTCTTTGTCTTAGCTTCCCCTGCGGTGGCCTCTTTCGTGACTGCATGGTGTCGTGGCCAGGCTGTGACTCTGGTGTCACCTGTCTGCACTCCTGGCCTTCCTGAGTCTCCCCAGGCTCCCACATGCTTGGAGCAGTCACACTTCTAGTTCTGTGCAACCTTAGGCCTTGTGTCCATTTGTGTCAGAGACACCAGCCACGGCCACCCTCCTTGTCCCAGCAGCCCCTGCTCTGCCCTCTCCGTCGCTGTCGTTCTTAGAGCTGTACAGGTGGACTCTTGCCGTGGTCTCGTGCGGCTGTGCTCTCCACGAGCACCTGGCCCTGGATACTTTGCCCCTCCCATCACACAGTGCGCCTGACCGTGTGCCTGTCGGCCTGTGGCCAGCTTTGCTGTGGGCAGTATGGGTTCTGAGACGTCCGTGCACAGGTTCGTGTGAACCTCGCTCTTGCCTTCGCAGGGGCGAGTGCGTGGGGTCCGTGGCTGAGCTGTGCAGCTTGTGCTATGAGTCTGCTGTGAGTCTGCGGAAGTGTGTCCTGAGCGCCCGTGCTGTCCCACACGTGATGCGCAGCGCGAGCTGCGGTCTGCAGGTCCTCAGCAGGCATCGTCACTGTTGAAGCTGTCGCTGTTAGAACAGGCCTGTGGTGACGTCGCCTGTGAGTTTCATGTGTACAGTGAAACCTTGGTTCACGGGAGAATTCGTTCCAGAAACATGCTTGTAATCCAAAGCACTTGTACATCCCAGCAAATTCCTCCATAAGAAATAATGGAAACTCAGATGATTCATTCTGTAACCCAAAAATATTTGTATAAAAGTGATTGTAATACTGTAATATAATATAAAATAGTAAAGCAAATACAAAACATGAAGAAAAATTAACCTGCCCTTGCCTTTGAAAACCTTCCTGGTGTGAGGGAGATGAGAGAGGAGGTCATTGTGTAGGACAACTTTCACTGTCACTAACAAGAGTCACTGCTGTCTACTGGCTCAGTGGAATCTTTTTCTTTTCATGCAACTGTAACAAGGAACCTGTCCAGTGACACTTGCTTTTACCTCCTTTTGAGGATTTTTCAGACGTTGCATTGTTGTTAAACAGATTACTCGCACTGCTACAGCCTTACTTGGGTGTTGCTTCTCTACAAAATTTTGCACTGTTTCCCACATTTTACACATCTCTCTAATCTCATTTGAAGTGAGGGATTTTCTCTGCCTTTCTCTGCTCTGCAGAGGAGATCTCTCCATAACCTCTTGCTTTTGGGAGAGGATCACCCACAATCCTGCAGCGAGAGAGAGCGAGAGAGCTAGAGAGAGACAGAGACAGACGGGGGGGAACCATTGGCTCAGTTGTGGTCATGTGACATTGGGCATCATGTACTACTTGTACTGCAAGACATTGCTCATTCGTCAAGTTAAATTTATTAGAATGTTTGCTTGTCTTGCAGAACACTTGCAGAACAAGTTATTTGCAATTCTGAACATCTTTTCATGTGCTCCCCTCCCCCCGCTTTGTTATCTTGATAAAATGCATTAAAATTCATAGGCAGGTCACATTTCTAAGAAAAAATTATAAAATACTGGGGCTTTGCATTTTCTAGCCCTTAAAACTTACTATAAAACTATTCCATTCAAAACAGCATGCTGTTTTGCTAGGAGCAGGGAGCAGGTTGGAGGAGCTGACCCAGCAGAAAGCCCCGCCATTGCCTGTGTCGGAGGCATCTCCAGTCTGGGCGACAGTATCGCTGAGTGAGCGAGTGGGTCCCTGAAGATGAAGCTGTGTGCCTGCCACGCAGAGCTGACACTACATTGTGATCCACTGAGGACAGAAATCTGCAGAGACAGTTTTGGGGACGTTATTCCTTGGAAAAAGCTTTTCAATTTAGAAAATTTCAAATCTGCATAAAAGTAAAGACATAATAGCGCAAGGGTGCGGTGCTCCTCCCCGGCCTCGTGGGTGTGAAGTTCTGCTGCTATGGTATCTGTCCCTCCAGCATATTCCCCGAATGTCCCTACTCTCGGCAGCCCCAGCGCCCCACCCTAGTGGATCTCAGTCGCAGGGTGTTCTGCCGTGTTTGTGGCTTTTGGCTCATACCACGTAACAGAATTAACAACAGTCCACGGCCAGAAACATAAGGAAGGTTGCACATGCCTAGATATGGGAGAGCGAGCCACATGTGAAGTTAGTAAGCCAGACAGGCGTACAGAATGGTTGGTCCCGCTGTGCAAAGACTGCCTTGAAATTGCCAGTAAAAAGGTAAGGCTGACCAGCACAGGTTCTGTCACTATACAAGTAACAAGCCAGAGATGAGGGGCTGTGCGTGGGAGCGAACCCCAGCAGCCCGGGGATGAGCAGCCTGTCGGCAGGGGCCGGGGGGACGGGAAGGCACCCCTTCCTGGAGCTGTGCGCAGTGTGGACACAGAAGGCTGCAGTTTCTCTCCTCTTGAATCTGCAGTATTGGCTGTGACCTGCGGAGACCTGCACCCCGAAAATGATGGGGGCGTGTGGTCCACACCGCTTACAGCCACTTGTTTGCAGTGACAAAAATGGGAAGTTTGGTCCATCAGAAGAAATGCTGAATAAAGTGCTTTCCATCCAAATTACAGAATGCCACACGTCTGTTGAAAAGGGCATGTGAGATGTCCCCTTGGCTGTGTCATTAATAAGAACAGGGTGGGGGCTGGAGAAACGTGCGTGCAGAAGCTGCTGATTCTGTCCAGGGGCCTCTCCTCTCCTGCCAGCTTGGACCGTGTGGCCGTGAGCTGTGAGGGGGTCGGTGTAGCTCCCAGGGTGCCCTGTGTGTCCCTGCGCGGCCCCAGCTGGTGGACGGTGGCTGTCACCAGTCCAAGGGGAAGCTTTGGTGGTGTGTGGGGCCAGGGCTGTAGGTCCCGTGGGCTGGGGCTGTGGGAGCCTGGGGAACGGTGGTGCGCAGAAGGGTCTCAGCAGGACGCCATTGCTGTGCAGCGTCGGGGAGGGGCCGAGGCTGCGCTCACTGTCACGTGGCGCGGGGGAAGGGTGGCGGGTGCCATGCGAGCTATGGGCCGAGTGGGCTTGGCACATGTGCATGGGCTGCGTCAGCTTGCCCCGTGCTGGCCCTCCGGGACTGAGAATGCCTTTGCCACTGTGAGCACTGGGTCCCGGCGTTCACGTCCTGGCCAGCTCCCTTGACCGGCAAAGACTCTGTTACTATAAAAGAAACAAACCTGGCCCTCTTTGTGCTTTATTTATTGCCAAGTGATTTTTTTTGGTGGGAGGCAGGGTGGACATGGACATCTCTGGACCACAGCCCTGGGGAAGGCTGGGGAGAGGTCAGAGGTCAGGGGCAGCCCAGCTCCAAGCTGTGGCTTTGGGGTTCTCCTGCCAGACTCCCCAGCAGGCGGACCCTTCCCTCCTCTGAGGGCTTCTTCCTTCAGACTGCATCCGGGAGCTTTTGCTGTGTTCCTGTGGGGCCACAAGCCTGGCTCGTCAGTCTTCCCCGCAGGCATGGTGGTCATTCCTTTAACTCCTGGTGACAGTACACGTAGGTGGTCAGGACTCTCCACGCCTTATCCCAGAGCTGCTCAGGGACTGAGCTTGAGAGTTATCTGCCTCACTGCTGTGCTCCTCAAAGAAGGGGCTGGCACTGCCTCTGCCTGGAATCCCAGATGTCCACTTGCCCTCTGCCCCTGTCCCTGGGCACCACCTGCCCTCCGTCCTGGACCCTGGGTACCCACTGCTCTTCACCTCAGACCCCTAAGGGTGCACCTTGCCCGCCACCTCCAAACCCTGGCGCCCACCTGCCCACCTGTGGGATGCTGGTGGCTGCCTGTGACAGGAACGCATCCTCGGTATGTGGAGACAGTCTAGCTACAGGTGGTGGCAGGTGGCTTTCCATGGCTTCTGTCACTGAGCTGATGGCCTGGCTTGTCCGAGGCCTGACCTGTGTGGCCCTCCAAGGCGCGTGTCCCAGGGCCCGAGTCGGGTCCAGGGCAGCACGGTGGCTCATGGAGACACATGACAGGCGGGGCTCTCTCCTTGTGCCCTGGCACCTGTGTCCGGTCAGGGCCGAGTGTTGCCCGGCTGCCCAGCTGAGGAGTGGTTGGCGTTGCCTGTGGGCAGCCAGTGAGCTGAGGGGAGGGGGCGAGCTGCTGCCGTGCATGGCCCCAGGCACAGGGAGGGCACAGGGCTGGGGAGGCACTTTTGGGACAGTGACGTATTTGCCCTTTTTCCTAGTGTGTGTCCTGATAGAGAACCTGTCACTCTCCAGAATGCCCTTTAAAGGTGACCCTGTCATCGGTAAGTGCTGTTTTCTCCAGGACACCGTGGCAGCAGTTTCTGCCACAGCCACTTCAAGTCCCAGCGTAGAAAATGAGCTTCTGGGGTGGAATGGAAAGGCCGTGGCAGGAAGGGGCGCTGTGCGGGACACCTCGTCTTGACTTGCTGCAAGCTCCTGCCACCCTCTGGAGCCCCAGCCCCAGACTTTCCTCAGTGCTCGGTGGTGGCTCTCTGTGGCTGTGCTGCCCGTGGCTGAGCCTCCATGGTCAGTTCTCTCTCTTAGAGGACAGACGAGATGCTGGAGGCCAGGCCTTCATGGCTCAGATGCCAGAGCTGGCACCCACCGAGGGCCTCTGTCCTCCTTCGAGGCCTGCCCTGCCCGCTGGCCTCCGGACACTCATTTTTTGTTTAACTGGACAGAGTGAGCACTTGTTGCCAACTCAGCTGTGGGACAGAGTTGAGTTGAATATTTGGGCTTCTGTTGGTGAGGACGGGAGACTGAGAGAAAGAGGCCGCTTGAAGCTTTTGGTGGTGATGAACGTGTTGGCAGAGCCCCATGCTGAGACCCTGGGTTTTGGGGCCGGTGTTGCCATGGCGCAGCCCAGCCCCACGGTGGTCTCACTCAGCCCCGGGGCCTGGCCCCGTGGTGGTCCTCCGGAGCCCGCAGGGTGCTTGGCGGGGTTTCTCAGATTCGCTCAGGCCTGCCGAGGACTCACTGCAGACCCAGCTGGTGACGTGCTGCTGCTCACTTCATTCGGGTGTCCTGAGTTGGGTGAGCAGTCTTTGTCTCCTCGCCAGACGGCTGGCAGTGGCTGATAGACGACACGCTGAGAAGTCTCCACCTCGTCTCCAGCCGATCCCGACAGCAGATCAAGGTGTGCTGGGCGAGACCCCTGGGTGCACGGCGTAGGAGGTGACAGTGTGGGTCCTGGTGTGTGTCTCGGGGCGTGCACGTCGCAGGTCCCACCTCAGCATCAACTGGACGGTGGACAAACCCCATCACCACACCAAGACGACGCTATCCGCACGACTCGTACCTAGGAAACCTAGTGTGGCCGTCCTCGTGTGGCCCAGAATGTTACCTTTTCTTGTGTTGTTTCTGGCTTTAGGGTTACACTCACCTTAAAAACACTTTCTCTGTGCTGGGGTAACACCTGCCCGGGCGGAGTCTGAGTCCGGGGCGGTGGGGTTCAGGTTTGGAGCTGACATCCGTTTACACGCTCCAGTGTGAAGGCCAGAGCTGCAGTCCCGGGTCCGCTGCCTGAGAGCGTTTACGTCCTGGGGCTGGGTGAGCCGTGAGCTCTGCCCTTTCTGTAGCATTAAGCCGGGTTACTGGTGCAGGAGAGGGCGACACCAGGAACAGGCGCGTCCTCCGTTGTCCTGCGCCTGTGTCAGCATCTCTGGGCCACTGGGGTGTGTCTGCCACTTCCTTGTTTCGTTTGTTTGTTTCTTTTCCTTTTTCTGGTACTAAGGATTGAACCCAGGGCCTTTGTTTATTTTTGACCAGCCCACTTATTTTTTATTTTGAGATGGGGTCTCACTAAGTTGCCCAGGCTTGACTCGAAGTTGTGATCCTCCTGCCTCCAGAGTGTACCACCAAAGCCGGCTTTTTTTTTCCTGAAGTCACTTTATCCTGTGGGATCAAAGTACTGTCTTGCTGGTTGGATTTGAGTACCTCGTGACCAGTGCCTCCGTGTTTTCTTTTTAAAAATATCTGTGACTGATTCACACCAGCACTGATCTTGGTACTGTTTGCTTCTCAGTCCATGCAAGTGACATCTCTGTGATGTGCCTCCCTGGATGAGGGTCCCTCTGGGTCTCCCCAGGGCTGCTCCGGCAGCCCTAGCTCCTGGCCCTGAGGGACAGGAGGAAGAACCTGCGATTCCCATGTTTCAGTGCATGGCTGTGGTCATGGGAGGCTGGAGTTGAGAGTCAGGGTCCTCCCTGAATGGTGCATTTAGGGATCCAAGGAGATGCCACCGTCAGCTCCTGTTCCTGTGGCACAGCATTGCCTGCTCTGTGGTGGCTTCGGAATTGGGCTCTGAGGGGCCTGCGCTGCATGGCCTGGTCTTCCTCACCTACCACCCACTGCTGTTCCTAACACCTGCTGGACACTGCTGGACACTGCTAGACACTGCTGTCCTCTGAACATGCCACGTGCAGTGCGACCTCGAGGTGTCACCCCCTTAATGTGTGTCATCCTGCATCCCTGGGTGCCAGATTAGGGAGTGGACCCGCATGCTGGTGCAGAGGACTGTGGCTGGCATATCTGAGCGGACATGCTGGGAGAGGCAGCGTGACTTGCTTTTGTGCGTTTCTGTAGCATAACTACAGAGCCTCATGCACTCATGTCCTCCTGTTTTAGGACACGGCCGTGTCGGCCCTGGCTGCCGTCTGCAGCGAGTACTACCAGAAGGAGCCCCGGGAGACCAGTCCCGCCATCCAGGGTGAGTGGCCATGGCACCGGCCGCTGGGGATGGGAGCTGCGGGGGTGAGGGCTGAGCTGGGTGGCGGACCTGGCCATGAGCCAGGCTGCACTGGAGCTGATCTGGAGGCCTTGACAGGCGCCCGGTGCTGGCGGGGTGGGAGAAGGGCTGGCCACATCTTGTTCCCATGGGTCCTGCAGGGTCAGGCCGCTTGCCGAGGTCTCATGCTGTGGGTGATGGTGCCAGGCAGATGTCTTAGAACACGGCAGTACCATCCTAGGGCACAGTGGGCTCATGTCTTCTGCGCTTTTGTAAACTATCTTCATAAGTAAACTTATCCCCAGTTTTCTTCTTGGGAGATTCCTTTTATGCATTTGGAGCTCCTTACCCGTCTTCCACGTTCTTTCACTCTTGTTTCTTCAGCCTCCTGTTCCCATTTCATTTGTCGCCTCGGTGGTTCTGCCTGCGGTGGCTTCTCGGTGCCGCAGCTCTCAGCTCTGCGGTCTGTCAGCGCGACTGCTTGCACTCCCGCGCCCCCCCCCGCAGTCTGTGGCTCATCCCGCGCGCTGCACGCCTTCTCTGCGGGCCCCGTCCACGCAGTAACCGCCGTGTCCCACCTTCACCTGCTGGTGACGCTTGGCTGCCTGTGTTCGGCACGGGCCAGGGCACATTGCTCTTCTTTCCCCCGCCAGGTCGGGGTGAGGCGTCCTCCCACATGCGGGTGTAGACGTGCTCCATCCTCCCCGAGTGTGGGCGTAGGCGCGCTCGGTCCTCTCGTGTGGGAGCCGTGCACAGCGTGTGCCGGTTCAGTCTCCTCATGCACAGCCTGAATCCGACCTGTGCCGATGTGGAGCTGGTTGTTGGACGTCATCTGTGTTCGTAGGAGCGAGTTCACAGGTGCTGTTTGTCAGATTAAAAACATTCCCATGCCGTGTGCGCCTGTTGTATACGTCTTCATTATAAATGTTGTAGGCCTTGCATTATAGTCATGTCAAAAGTACTCAAAACACTGAAATGATAAGTGTGTGAGAAACCATGCGCGATATATGAATCTCTTTCTGTGACCCTACAGAAACACAGATCTAGTCTTTAACTTGGGCTCTGACACAGTGTACATGAATGTATTTTACACTGTTGCTATTGGCAGGTAATTTTATATGACCTTATTTTGTATTTATTTTTAAAAGTGTGTGCTTTTCCTAAAAAGAGAGGACCACATCTTGTTTCTGAAAGTGAAAGAAATATACTCGGAAATTTCCTATCAGTTGTGAAACTCGAGTAATTAAAGGTGGTGGGAGGTTCTTTGTCGCAGGGGATCAGAGTGACTGTGCTTCAGTGCGCGTGTAAATCAGCGCCGGTTGTGTTCTCCCCCAGCACCCGAGGACAGCGGGCACACTCCCGGGTCTGCCTGCTCACCTCCCGGGAGCCTTCCTGTGCAGCCGAATGGCAGTGCATGGGGTGCCGGGGTTTCTCGCAGGCGGGATCCTGGGGGAATCTGGCCTACCTGCACCTGTCTGAGCTGCGTTTGTCAGAGAGAGCCCGTGGCTTGCTCTTCTTGGAGTTCTCCTCGCTGGCCCTGAGCCCCATGCCCACGGTCACTGGTCCTCCTTCCGGCCCCTGTTCTTGTTGCTCACCACTGGCCTTTTCTTGAGGAGCTGCCACATCCTCGGCCTCTGCTCTCACTGCCGGCTCACTGTGCTCCGCCCTCTTCCTGGCCCACCCTGGCCTGTGCCTGTGTCCCTGTCCCAGAGTCCTCAGGGTCAGCTTGAAGCAGCTCTGCTCTACCCAGCCAGGGAGACTTTTGTGAGGAGGACAGTAAGCATCCATGTTCATTTTCCCAAGAAGGAAGCAGCGGCTAACGCTTCACAAAAACCTTAACACACCTTGTAGAAGTTCCCTTGTCCATCTGTTGGTGTGTGTCACCTTGAGGGTGTGTCTGCTGCAGAAGCCCGAGGCACTGCCATCCTCCTCGGGCACCGTCCTGCTCGTGTGGCCAGCGCTGACTGAGACCGCGGGTCCCTCCCTCACGCCCGCTATCTCTTTGTAGAGGTGCTCATCCCGAGGTACCTCGTCGAGCTCCAGAGCCCAGAGGAGATGGTTCGCTGTGGCTTCGCGTCGGCCCTGGGTGCCCTGCCTGGCTTCCTCCTTCGAGGCCGACTCCGGCAGGTGAGGATGGCGGGGGTGGCAGCCTGTGGCTAGGGGACTTGCCAGGTGCACATGGTGTCTGTGGAGGGCAGAGAGGGGAGCGGTGCAGCCAGGCCGCTGCCGAGGGACTGACTGGAGAGCTGTGCTGGGATGCAGGAAGGGCGGAGCTGACAGCACGTTGCCCCTGTGGCTTGTGCCCCGCCTCGCCCGTGGCTGGGTAGGGGCCGGCCTGTGTGTGGTGGAGGCAGCTGGCTGTGCGTCTCTGCCCTGGCATCCAGGGCTCTGCCTGCTCAGATTTTACCTGGACCCCGAAGCAGTGGCAGCCAGCCTGGGGGGAGCAGCCATGGGCAGAGTGCTTGCCTGTATGTGTGCCAGGCAGGGTCCTCGGACCTCCTGGGCTCACTGGGCACCTCACCCAGCCCCTGTGACCTTGCAGAGCTGGGCGCTGTTTTCTCCGCCACAGTCTGCCATTGAACAGCAAGGTTGAGGCTGATGTGCCTGAGGGTACTCAGGTCTCACACACACACACACACACACACACACACACTCAGGACACACACACACACACACACACACACACACACACACACTGCTCACACTGGCCTCATCTGCTTCTTGCTGCGACCCCCTCCCTGGCCTTCCTTGTGCACGTGCCTGTCCTTGGCCATCCTCTGAGTGGTCTCGCATGCTTGTCTTGACACCTGGCTTAGTTCTCTGCTCCCAGGAGTATCCAGGGGCCTTGGAAAGCTTGTGTTCCTCCAGTCCTGTCAGCCCCGGTCCGCTGAACACTTCCAGTTTCCCCTCCCCGTGGAAACACCAGGCTCAGCCCCGCTGCCCCCGCTGCCAGGCGTGGGAGCAAGCTCTGCAGCGCTCTCCTCCGTGGCCAGGCTCCCTCCTCAGGTGGGAAGGAAGGGCTGTGTGTGCTGCTTGCCTGAGCTCTCACCCCATGTCCCTCTGAAAGGCCGACACCACACGACAGGCCTTAGAGATGCTGCTTACGGGGACAGAGAAGCAAATGGAACAGTGATGGCTGCTGGTGTGGCTCAGGGGGAGCAGTGGCCCTGTCTGCTCCTGCCTGGGCTGCGTTGTGGGCACAGGGAGCCTGCCGGGATGTGTGAGGTCGGAGGTGGGCGCCCTTCTTCACGCCATGCCATGCTGCAAGCTGCCCACAGAGCCCTGGCCCTGCTGTGTCCCGACCCAGGGCCACACCTCTGCCGAGTCACGTTCCTCCTGTAGCTGACACACTTTTCTCTGTCACCCTCAGGTCCTTGACGGTCTGAGCGCAGTCACCCGCACCTTGAAGGACGTGGCCTTCGCCGAGGCCAGGAGGGACAGCTTGAGGGCCATCGCGAGGTGAGCGCGCCCAGGAAGTGCCACCTGCTCCCAGGCCCTCCGCTCCTGTTCCCCTCTCCCCACTCTTAGAGGACTGTGGGGACATTTCTAGCTTGGCGCCACAGTTACAATGAACGTTAAACCTGTTGAGCGGCTGCATCTTCATGTAGGTGCTGCTTCGAGAGCTGCGGAGGATTGCGATGTCTCATCTCACACTCACGCAGACTGCTCACCTGGACACACCGGGCTCTGGGGTCACCAGCACCACTGATGATGATAATGATGTGTCAATAATAATCATAATCATAATCATAATCATAATAGACGATGACAATGCACCTCCCCGAAAGCTGGTGAAGAGGGAGCAGTCCCTGTGTCTTGCGTTTGCAGCATGTCCTGCTGGTTCTCCAGCGTTAACCCCCTTTGTCAGCATGAGGCTAGGAGGGCCGTGGAGTCTGGGATGTGACCTGGAAGCCGAGCGCCGTCTTGCCTGTGTAGGGAGGCCTGGTCTGCGCTGAGTGTCCTCTCGGGAAGCTGCACCAGGCCACTGTGGCGTGAAGGGCGGGCTCCGATGCGGAGGTTTGCATTTTGCACGTTTCCATTTCAGGATCTGCCAGACTGTGGGTGTGAAGGCGGAGGCGGTCCCAGATGAAGCCTTGTGCAGACAGAATGTTGCCCAGGTGTACACCACCCTGCTGGGCTGCATGGGAGACTACACCACGGACAGCAGGGGCGACGTGGGGGCCTGGTAAGGGTGGCAGTTGTGGTCTCTGTACTGAGCATCCTTGAGACGAGAGATGGAGCTTCATGTTGCGACCCCAGCATTAGGCACAAATGTCAAGGGACAGACTGTCCAGGGGCGAGGTCCTTCCCTTGCCACTTCTGCTGGATCCGTCATCCCGTCCTCAGGGCTGCAGCACCCTGCAGGGCCTCCCTGCTCCTGTCACGCATGGATACTCCTCTCCACCAAGGAGAGAGAAACCTGCAGAGCTTGGGGTTACGAGTCCTGTGTGGAGGTCAAAGCTGGGGCTCCTGCATCTCTATGCAGCAGTGCCCGTCTCTGACAAAGCCCTGGGAGGAGTGGAAGCAGAGCGTCCCGGGAAGGAAGATTTGGTGTGTAGAGCCCGGGGCCAGGTTCGGCCAGTCATCATCTTGGCTTCTGCCTGGACCCAGGACCTACGTGACAGGTGACCCCTCTTGGCCCTGTTCGTTCTGAAGGATCCTGAGCCATCAGCTGTGCACTGTGCCCTTGTCCATCTTGCAGCCCTGAGGTGCCCTCAGTCCTGGGGGTCCCCAAGTTTCTCTTTCTGTGTGGGGTTGTCTTCTTGCCTGTTCTGAGTGAGCAGGAGCGGCCCGGGAGGGCTGTGTTGGTGTCTCTTGTTCACGCTCTTGCGGACGGCAGGAGGTGGACTGCAGGTGAGCGCTGGGAGTTGGAGAGTGCTTCATTAGAGTTGGAAAGAAGCCGGCTGCTTGGTGATCTGAGCTTGAAGGAATGAGCTCCCCCACCCCCGCTGTTTGGGATGTTTGGGTCTTCATTTTTTTCTGCCCCGTCATCCTCCTGTCCTCCCGTCCTGGATGTCTAACTGGTTGCCCCCTCTCCTCCAGGCCAGGGCATCTGACCAGTTGTCCTGTGTTCCACATTCCTAGACACCTGACCGTTCAGCTCCTCTCCTTGTCCCGGATGCCTGACCGTTTGCCCCCTCTGCCCACGCTGCACACGGCCCCTTGCCTCACCTCTCCTCCCGTCTTGGACCTGTGGCCCCTTGTCCTCCAGTGCTGGATGCCTGACCGGTGGTCCCTCCCACTCTGGACACCTAATGGTTGCCATGTGTCAGTCCTGAAACTGCATTTTAATTTTCTTTTTTCTCATCTTTTGTTGCAAAGATTCTGTTGATCTACATTTAGGGTTACTAACTCTTCTTCCCTTCTGCTGTTGAGGTCTTCCAGTACAGTTTTCAGTTTCACTTTGTCTTTATCGTCTGCTGGGTTCCCGTTAGAGCATCTCCATTCCCCTGGGTTTCCCTCCCGTCGTGAGCACCTCTCCTGCCTCCTTCACAGAGGCACCGCTTGCCGCCTTCAGGGCCGCTGGCTCGTTTGATGGAGTGTGGAGGGGCTCGTGTGCACAAAAGGGCTGGCTTCCTGTGGCTGCTCTGTCTCCTCAGAGCCCTGGGTCCTCCTGGCTTGGAGGGAACGGGGTGGGGGCAGACCTGCCACGTGGCTGTGGGCCCTGTAGCAGGGCATCGCGTTGGGCTGCTGCCTGGCCTTCAGCGTCTCCTGGCACGAGGAGCTGCCACCCTCGGCCTGGCCTCAGAAGCTCCTTGTCTCGTCAGCAGTCCCCGCCTTGTCAGGGGCGGCCCGCGCTCAGTGTCTTCGCGTGAGGAGGGTCTGTGGTCCTGTTCTCCATGTGTCCTGTTCTCAGTGTTTGGTGGCGGAGACTCTGGTCGCCTGCTGGATACAGAGCATGAGCTCTGCTGGCTGCAGCAGTGGCTCTGGCCCACAGCAGATGGCACAGGTCCACGCAGACCTGGGGTGGCTTCTCTGGGAGCCCTCTGCTCCTGGAGACCTGAATGACCAGCGATTGTTCTCAGTTTGTGCCAGGGAAGTGGTGGGTTTTGCTGTGGCTGCTGCTGCTGCCCTCGGAGCAGAGCACAAAGGACAGGTGGTGGCCAGTGCCACCTGGCCTCCCGCATGTGGCTCCGTCTCTGGTGTTGATGAGGCTCCTCGGGCCACCTCCGTGCAGCGCGGGGCCCTTCAGTGAGCACTCGACTTCCAGCATTGTATGTTTTAGTGTTTGGACTCTTTTTAGAGACTCAATTCTTCCAGAAACTCTGTGTTTTTCATTTACTTTTCTCCATTTTTTCCTTCAACGTACTTGTTTCCTTAAAGATGGTTGTTTTAAGCGCTCTGCACGTTTATTGCAATGTCCATGTCATTTGTGGGTCTCCTTTTACTGTTTTTTATTTGTGTTTATTTTTAAAATATTCTTTGTAACTTTTAATCGCATTCTGAGTTAAATTGTGGGGTTTGAGTTGCGTGGTTTTCTCTGTTAGTTGATGTTAGGTTGGGCTCCGGCTCACGACGACGGGGTCTGGCCTTGTCCTGGGGTACTGCTTGGTACCATCAGGGGTATCTGACTTCTGGGGTGTGGCCTTTCCTGGTTCCTATGGGGGCTGCGGAGCTCAGGGCTCAGGCTCAGTGCTTCCTCCTGCTCATGCGCATCACGAACACGTCGCTGCCCACGGCCTCGCCTGCCTCACAGCTCAGGAGTTGGCGCACAGGAAGGAAGATGTGTGCACCACCCCTCCACCACATTCCCAGCACACTTTGCGGATAGACCCTGCCCCCCCTGCGTGCTCTGCGCCCCCCCCCCGTGTGCTTCCCGGGCTCCCCCACAGCCCCTGGAATGCTGTCTGGGCCACCCCCACGCGCGCTGGCCTGTTCTGCAGCCACCCTACCAGCTCACTGGCAGGTATATCTGGCCCTGTGTCCCCCAGCACGTATTCAAGGCGAGTGCCCCTACAGTAATCACTGGGGAGCCCTCTGGAGCGAGTGGAATGTGCTGCTCTGCGTCCTCCTGAGCCGCCAAGGCCCATGCCTGTGCCTGCCCCTGGGACCAGACTCCACGCTGTCACCTTGAGGTCCTGTCCATGGAGGCTGGTCCAGGGCGGGCTGTCAGCTCACCCATGTCTGACCCTAGGCGTGGTTCTGAGGCCAGCCTGCGACTGTGGCCCCCTTGGATGACCCTGGTCCTTGCAGTAGGAACCTGGGACAGGCACTGTCCGGGGTTGGGTGAGGCAGGGCCTCTCTACTGATGCTTTGTGCCACCTTGTCCTGGTCACGGCGCACACCTGTTTCCAAACCTGAAGGGCTGCTTTCGCTCTGGAGTGAGGCCCGCACGTGCTGGCCCCATTTCAAATTCCATATGCTTCGCTTCTTTAACCTAAGCTAGAGGTGGGGTCTGCCTAGAGAGCAGGTCCTGGCACCTAGGGAGGATGCGGTGCTGCTCTGCCCATGTCTGTGGGTTCTCACGGGGGCCAGGGCTGCCCGTGGGGCCTGTGCTCGCTGGGTCTGGGTGGGTGGCAGGCCCGGAGCCTGAATCTCCACCGCACGCCGACCTGCTTGCCTCTCCTTGTCCTGCAGGGTCCGCGAGGCTGCCATGACCAGCCTGATGGACCTGACACTGCTGCTGGCGCGGACACAGCCAGCACTGATCGAGGCCCATGTGTGAGTGTTGCAGGCCAGCTGGGATGCCCTGCAGGGCCACAACCCCTCCGTGTCCATCCTGTTGGCCCTCCTCACCCACACAGCCCTCGGCTTGTGAACAGTCCTCCTTCCACTTGGTACCCCCAGGGTGAGGCTCCCAGCCCTCCCCAGCCCAGCATCGCGACAGCCAGCTCAGGGGGCGAGACCAGGGCGCTGCTGGGCTTGGACCCACGCTGAGGCCACTCCCGATGAACAGGCTGTGACCCAGGGTTCCTTGCTGTGGGTCTCTGGCCCTCCTGTGCACCTTGCCAAGGCCTGGGCTCTGTTGTCAGTAGAGCCGCTCCGTGGAGATACAGGCCTCCTGGCCATGGTCACTTGACCAGCTTGTGTCTCTTCATGGTCACTTCCTTTCTCAGCCCCAGTCCTTCCTTGTCCCGGGCCTCCTCGCCTGCCACCCCACCTGTCATTCTGTTTTTGTCACTCTTTCTCCCCGAGACCTTGTCAGTGTTGGTGCACTGCCGTGTGCTCCCAGGAGAAGGTGGCAGGGATCTGAGGGTGGCAGGGTGGGCATGGCCCGTCAGTTGCAGTTGCGGGCTCCACTGCCTTGTCCCGAGGTGCCTGTGGCAGCTGCAAATAGTAAGGGGCCCATGTGGCTTCGTGTGCCGTGGACTGACAGTGCTGCCCTTGGTTTGCAGCTGTGAGCAAGTCATGTGCTGTGTGGCCCAGCAGGCAAGCGAGAAGATTGACCGGTTTCGTGCCCATGCTGCCCACGTGTTCCTGACGCTTCTGCACTTCGACAGCTCCCCTGTCCCCCATGTGCCCCACCGCGGGGAACTGGAAGCACTGCTCCCCAGGTACCGTTGCACAGGAGCCCCCCGCCCCAGCCCAGTCACCCAAGCGGACACGAGGAACCTGCTTTCTTGCAGGTCCGTCGTGGCCACCGTAAACTGGAACGCACCTTCCCAGGCCTTCCCTCGCATCACCCAGCTCCTGGGGCTGCCCACCTACCGCTACCACGTGCTGCTGGGGCTGGCCGTGTCCGTGGGTGGCCTGACCGAGTCCACGGTGAGGAGGCCTCTGGCTGGGATGGGCGGGGGACATGGCGGCTCTTCCTTCCCGGGGCCAGGGCTGGGCCTCTGAGGGCCGCAGCAGCGTCTCTTCTGTGGGCCTGTGTGCTTTGTGTCTCTGTCTCCATGGGCCTGTCTTTTCCTCTGCCTCTCTCTCACGTGCTCCTTGGTTCGGGTCCGGCTCCTCACCCGTGGTCAGGGAGGCCGAGTGACCTGGGCTCCCGTGCAGATTCTAGATGACGGTGGTGTGGCCGAAGCTGGCGTGGGTGGAGCCAGTGTTCCGAGTGGCAGCTGCTCAGTCTCTTTCAGTTCCTGGGCCCCACTGGCAGCTCTGCCATGAGTGTAGCTGATGTTTTGGGGCCTTTCGTGGCCTTGCCGTGAAGGAGCTGCCTCAAGACCAGGGTGTGCACGTGTGGCTTGAGTGTGCTGCTTCAACGCGAGCTTTGGTGTCTGTGAGTGACGTTTTGTTGCTCTTTAGCTGCCTGTCCCGCCCATGAGGAGCAGTTGACTTAAGCTTATGCTCTGAGGAGGGCGAAGTGTGTCAGGGTACAGAGGGTGTGGTGAGGAGCCTCTGCCATCCGCAAGGCCGCGTGGCAACCCCGCCTGCCCTGGGACCCACTCAGCTGCTTCCTCGGGGCTGTAGCATTACCTGCAGGAGCTCTGTGCTCTCTGCACAAGCACTTCGCACTCGGGTGGCCCACCTGGGGCCTCACTGTCTTCTGCTGGCTCTCCCCCGCCGCCCCTCCGTCTGCTCTGTGTGTCTCCCGAGTCTGTGTGTCTCCTGGGTGGGTTTGACACGTCCCCAAGTCCAGTGCAGCCCCCATCACGCTGCCAGGGCTGCCCTGCCCCCTCCTTGCCCTCATGGTGGAGCTAAGCTGGTGGGCAGGCCATGTGCTCATTCCGGACTGTTCTGCTCTGTGCGGGGCCGGCGTCTGTCCCTGGGTCCGGTCCTGGTTCTGTCTGATCCCACGTGGAGGCCTGGGTGCATCTGGGTTCTGGGCCTGAGCTGTGGAACTCTCAGCGCTGGTGCTGACACCACCCAGCGGCCCCAGTCACCATGTCGTGGCACGAGCATGGGGTGCACTGGGCTCTGGCTGGGTGCCGCTGTCCAGAGGGTTGTGTTCCAGTGTGCGCACCATGGGTGGCCTGCATGCCTGCTGTCACTCTGGCAAGCAACCGCGGCTCCTGAGAACCTTGTAGCCCCCCTCCCTGTGCTCAGCAGACATGAACTTGCAGCCGTCCTCGGTGTTGCAGGTCAGGCACTCCACCCAGAGCCTCTTTGAGTACATGAAGGGGATTCAGCAGGACCCCCAGGCCCTGGGCAGCTTCAGTGGGACCCTCCTGCAGGTCTTTGAGGACAACCTCCTGAACGACAGGTGAGTGGCGCTTTTGGCAGGTGGGCTGGGAGGGATGGCATGCGGGGCTGTCACTGTTCTGTCTCCAGGCGTCGGAGCAGTGGCCCGTGTTCACCTGGGCAGCAGGAGAGGGCTAGGCTCGGCTTACACACCACTCACTGCTGGGCCGCGCCTTCTCTGACCTTTCCTTTCCCACCTGCCCTTGGGCCATCTTCGTACCCTGGCAGCAGAGTAGCCTGAGCCATGTGCCAAGTGCATGCGGCTTGATCCTGGTTGCAAGAAGGCTCCCAGGGCCCCTGAGTGAGCGAGCTCGGCACTCCCGAGAACGGAAGTCGCTGCAAGAACTGGCTGGCCTTGGCCCCAGACTGAGGATGCTCCCCAGTCTGTGCGGTGCCCTGAGGCCTTCTCAGCCACCTAGTGTGGACCCTGTCCACGTCCGCCTGCCCCTTCCCACATCCCTGTGCACCCTGGGAGATGGCGTGGCGTCTCATGTGAGTTCTCTCTCCGCAGGGTGTCCGTGTCGCTGCTGAAGATGCTGGATCAGATGCTGGCCAATGGGTGCTTCGACATCTTCACCAGGGAGGAGAAGTGAGGCTCGCCCACCCTGCCCCGTTGGCTTCAGCCCGAGTAGCTCACACTTTAAAGAAATGGCACTCAGACCTGGGGCTTAGAACCCAGGACACCCTTCTGGGGTGCTCAGGCTCAGGGTTACACACGGCAGCCTGGGTGGCAGCCCTTGGTGGGGCTGGGGCGGCCTGAGAGGTGAGGTGCCCCGTCAGCTGGGGCCACTTGCCACAGCTGCTCTGCAGCCTGAGCTGTGGGAAGGGCCTGGCCGGCTTCATGGGCAGGATGGCAGGGGCCGAAGCAGCCCACACCTACCACGGGCAGACGAGACTTGTGCCTCTGTGTGTTTGTGCGTCCCGTGTGGGAAGTCACCACTGCTGGGTGACACACCGGTCCCACGCCCTCAGGGTGCTGGGTGGCTTGGTGAGCGAGTGATCGTGTTGCAGCTGTGGTTGCCCTGCTGCTTTGAATGCCTGCTGGCTTTTCCTGGGTGCGGACATCGCGGCTGCCTTGTGGGGCTGATCGTCCCGCGTCTGGGGCACTGAAGTCCTGGGGAAGAGTCTGACCTTTCCGATGCCGCTTTTAACTCTCGAGGGACCCAGAGCTGGGTCTCAGGTTGACTTTCTCCCACTGCCGAGGTCTCTGCTGTTTCCTTTCTGAGCTTTCCTCCCTGGCTGGGGGGCTGGTGGGCTTCTCTGTCCCCTCTGAGGGCTGCTTTCCCTGGCCGTGGGGCATCCTTGCTCTCCCGGGTGACGGGGCTCGGCTGCCTCCCTGCCTCCCCTGCAGCCCTCGTCTCCTGAGTCCTGCTGAGTTCTTAACTGCGTTCAGGCAGGAGGATGGATCCCCAGCTTTGCTGGATGCCGTGGATGCCTCAGAAGGCATCGCTGCAGCTCCCTGCCTGCCCCGGGGAGAATGGCGCTGGCAGCCACACCCAGCAAGCTGTGCTGGCCCCGCACGCACGCCGCACGTTCAGCCTGCTGAGTGTCCCGTTTAAGCGTCCATGTGTTTCAAAATAAGATACAAGAGGGTGGGGAAATCTCTCTCCCTGTGATACAGCTTTTGAAAAACCCCTTTTTCTAGTTTGTCAATTTTTGCTTTATGGGTTTTCAAGCTGTATTTTTGGCACATACAAGGTCAGGGTTACTCGGTATGGGACGACCTTTTCCATTTCTAGAGGTGCTTTTTGCTTGCACTCTGTCTTGTATTCCTTCTGGTGACTTTGAACTTACTTTTTTTCTTTGACTTTCAGTGTCTCATATACTGTACAGTGGTATCTCGATTCATGCACTTTTGTTTGCAAACAGTTTGGTTTGCAAACAAGCATTTGGCAAAATTTTGTTTTTGTTAGTGAACTCTGTATTGGGTGACAAACATGACCGCGGCCATCTTTCCCACATGAACACGAATGTGGCCATCTCTTCCAGGATCATGGAAAGAGTCAAGCTCGTGTACCCAGATACCAAGAATCGAGTTTGTAGCACCTTGGTTCATGGACTTGATTCATTTCCTGATTCTGGTTGCAAAACGAGTTGGATGAGAACTGAATCAAATTCAACAGTTAGGTTTAATGCTGACCTTATGGGGAAATTTGGTTCGGTTCTTTTCCAGTTTGGTTTGTGACCAGAATTGTGGAGAGAATTGAGTTTGTGAACCACGGCACCACTGTATTTTGTTTTTTGAATATTTACTATTAACAGTGGGGAGTTTTTTTTTTTCCCCCGAATATGCGGATACTGGGAGTTGAGCTCAGGACCTCGCGCTTGCCAGGCAGGTGCTTATGCTGCTGAGCTGTATCACCGGCCCAGTCTGTAGTTTTGTAAAAATTCAATCTGATTATCTTTATCTTTTAACTGGGTCCTTTAATCTATTTCATTTAATTTTGGTTTCAATTTTTTATTTTTTGAGACAGGGCCTGGCTGTGTAGCCCAGGCTAGCCTTGGCTTTGTGATCTTCCAGCCTCAGCCTCCCAAGTAGCTGGAATCACAGATATGCGCCTCTGTGCCTGGCAGCTGAACAGAAAGATGTTTCTCCTGGTTTTGTGTTGCCTACCTCCCCCATCTCTTGCTATCACTTTGATTACCATAATCATTTTTCTCATTACATTTTCCTCATATCTTTTTGGGGGACTTTGTGCTTTTTTCTGTTCTCTTAATAGTTGTCCTAGAATTTGTGCCAAAGTCTAATTTCCAGTATTTCATCCTTCTTAGACCATGCCGAGGATAGAGCATGAGAGTCTGGCTTACTTCCTTGATTCTTTCTATTCATTGTGAAGTTAGCATCATTGTGAATGGTCTACACCTGTAGCTTGGTCTCTCTCTCATTACTTCCTGCACTTCAGGCCTGTCGTCTCATCTCCCTCCCCCAGAGAATGCCCTGCAGTGCTCTCGCTGGTTCATCCAAAGCATAGAATTCTAGGTGCTTTCCCCTCCCTGTTTGCTGTGCGTCCCCTGCCCTGGTGCCCGGGACCCACCGGAACCTCGGTGCTGGGATCCTCAGTCGTGGCGGTCTCCAGAACTGTCTTCCTTGCGCCTGATTACCCCTCACCTGCCTGCCAGCTGCTGACTCTCTCTCAAGACATTTCTGAACTCCTGCTGAGTTTTCTTGTGGAGTCCCTGATTTTGGTCTGTGTGTTTGCACCTCTTGTGTAGCACCCCACCCCGGCCATGTCTGTGGTGTGTGCCTGGGACACGTGTGCAAGGCCTGGGTGAGGACTGTGTCTTGTGGCGCTCAGCTGCAGCCCTTCGGGGAAGGCAGGGGCACCTGTCCCCACCTCTCCTGACAGCACCTTCAGATGCTGGCCCCGAGCTGGGAGTTGACAGATCAGGCCTTGGTTCCACCACCCCTGGAGCCCACGCGTCCAGTGCAGCTCCAGCTCCAGGAAGTGCCTGCTCGCCCCTGCAGCCTGGTGGCAGTGGTGCCTGCTGCTGCTTCTGCTGCATGAATCCTCACCAGAGTCCGGGAAAAAGGGGAGCCCTGGGGCTGGGTTGGTGGTATAGGGGCTGGGTGACCACTGGCTCTTGTGGATGCTGCTGTGAGATGTGGGAGGCCAGGCTGGGCTCTTCCTGCCCGAGCCTGGCCTTCCCGAGACAGAGAACAGGGTGCAGCCAGTGTGGCCGGGGCCTCTGGAGTGTGGCTGAGACATTGGCTGGGACCTCTGTCAGACGGACTCACAGTGCTGGGCTCAGCGGGTGCTGGTGTGGACAGAGATGACTGACAGAGCTTTGGGTCATGCGTGGCCAGGGGCCAGAGCACAGGGAAACCGAGCATGTGTCTCGAGGGAGGCTATGGATGGCTGTGCCCCCGCATGGGCTTGAGACCAGAGTGACTGTAGCCCTCAGCAGCGCGACAGTTGGCGGGAGCCAGGTCGGGAGGTCCTACGTGAGTGGCAGTGGGGACCTGGGGTCAAGGCCACCTCCACCACTCGGGCCCAGGCCAGCCATGCTGTCCCAGGCCAGCCCTGGAGCACTGCAGTTGGCTCAAGACTGACTCCCTGGGGCAGGGCCTTTGTGTGTCTTTGCACAGAGCCATGACATTGTCAGGCTCCATTGGGGTCTGTCACCAGAGCACTGTGACTGTGCAGGGCCAGCCTGCACAGGGAAAATTAAGTGGGCAGCCGTGGTTTTTGGGTGATACAGACAGGCATCTGTTCATTGCTGTACCTGCCAGGGAGTCAGGACGCCAGTCTCTGTATCCTGCTCAGTGTGCCCTGGTGAGTGGGCCATCTGGTCGCTTTGCAGCGGCAGTGGCCATTGGATGTCGCCACGGCGTATGTCACCGCTGCGGTGTGCTCCCCTGGAAGTTGCGCTCTAGAACACCGTGTTTTCCTTCCAGCCACCCCTTCTGTGTGAAGTTGCTTGCGCTCTGTAAGGAAGAGATTAAGAAGTCGAAGGACATCCAGAAACTTCGGTCCAGCATCGCAGTGTGAGTGTTAAGTGGCCTAGCCTGGGACTGCACAGGAGGGGTCAGCAGCTCTGCATGGCAGCCGTAGGTGGCTCCAGTCATGTAGCACATTAAGTGCCTGGGTTTCATGTCTGTCTGCAGCAGTCATAACGAGAGGTGAGGCTGCTGGCCAAACACCTCAACTGCGCCATAGGCCCCCGAAGTTGGGGGACATCGCAGGTACAGGAACCTCACGGGCGGGCAGGTGGCCACTGGGCTGAGATGTCCTCACATCCTGAATCCTGCGCTGTGCTCGCGCGGTCTCCGTCTGCCTCGAGCTTGCCGATGGTCTCGGGAACCCTGGGCACGGCCTGCCTGGCCTCACGTCCCCTGGCTCACCCCCTGCAGGCTCTGCGGGATGGTGCAGTTCTGCGGCGATGTGAGAAGGAAGGTGCTTCTGCAGCTGATGCTGCTCCTCTGCCATCCGTTCCCCGTGGTGAGTGTTGGCCCTTGTAGACAGAGGCCGCGAAAGGTGGTGCACGCAGCTGACTCGAAGCAGGTTGGGAAGCCGTTGAAGTGGGTGGTGCTCCGCGTGCGCGTCACAGGCACGGGCAGCGGCTCTGGGCGGGGAGGTGCTGAGGTTGCATTCAGGGTGGGTTCAGGACCCCAGAACAGCTCTAAGGGGCTCAGGGCTTGTCCCACTGAGGGGCGGTGCCCTGCATCAGAGCCCGGCTCCCCTCCAGGGTGAGACTGCCAGGACCTCCTTTTCCCTCGGGCTGTGAGTACTCTACATGGCCCCAGGGTGACCTTTTCTTAAGAGGTGAGAATGACTCAAAATGCAGTGGCTTTCAAGGTGGGTGGCTGGACCTGCAGCTCAGCCTTCCTGGGTCACAAGGAATATGGATTCCTGGGGGTGGGGGAAGCAACTCCTCTCCTGAACCTGTGCCCCGCAGAGGCCGGGTCTCTTCTGCTCAGGGCCTGAGGTCAGCTCTGCCCTCTTCGGGGTCCCCACGGACTCCGGGTTTCCTGGCCGTGCTGTCCTTCCCACTGACGCGCTGTCCTTGCCCAGATCCGGAAGGCCACGGCGAGCCAGGTGTATGAGATGGTACTCACCTACAGCGGTGTGCTGAGTGCCGACGTCCTGGACGAGGTCCTGACCGTGCTCAGCGACACGGCCTGGTGAGTGGGGACCTGAGTGGCTGCCCCCCTCTTGCTGAGGCTGTCGGGCTCCCCGAACCCTCTGAGGGAAGAGGGAGACACCTCGACCCTAGCCAGCTCAGCTGTGCCCTTCATTGCCTCACCTGGGGACCAGCGGAGCTGGGGCTTTAGGCGGGAGGGTTTTCTCCAGGCGTGGCTCCTCGGAAGGTGCGGGGTGGGCAGCCTGGACCCTGGTGTTGGAGGCGGGTGTCCCCCACATTCCGAAACTGCCGTGCACCTGGGCACTGCTGGGTGCTGCTGACCACGCCTGACCCACAGTGATGTTGGGTGTCGGAAGTCAGGGGAGTGGCTGATCCTGCCTAGTGACAGCGGGCCCCAGCCACACAGCTGCTTGTGGCCATGGCAGCTGCGACTCTGCCAGCAAGGCCGCACTGCCTCCCTCCAGTTCTGATGGAGTCAGCGTGAGGACACAGCTTAGAGCCAGGGGTGCAGGGGCGAGCCAGGCACGGGGCCGCCCCCGTCCCGCCCCTCAGGCAGGGAAGTGTAGCCTGCAGTGCAGCATCAAGGTTCCCTGGGCTGAGGGCGTGGCAACAGCAGCAAAGTGACAGTGACTATCATGCTGCCTCATTGCATGAGGCTGGGATATGGGCACTGTACGCATGTGCACACGTGTACAGCTGTGCACACTAGCATACACATGCACACACAGCTGTGCACTGTCACATGCCAGCGGGACCCATGTGCATACCTGAGTACACACACGCGTTCCTCCGTGGGCACCAGCATCATCCTTGTTTTGGTACCAGGAGCCGAGCACAGGGCAGGGTCTAGGCGGGCTGGGCCCTATTGTGCCCTGCATCCGCCCCCAGATGCAGACGCAAGCGCAGGCACGAGGCCGTGCTGACCCAGTGCAGCTGGGTGGGGGCGGCAGTGCCGTGGGAACCTGTAAGTGCCTGGCCCTGACCCCCGGAGCTTCCCTGAGGCCTGCTGTCCTGGGGCCGTAAGTGCCTCTGATCCTCAGCACCCCGCCTTGCCACCTCTGCCATCTAGGCAGCTGAGCCACCACATGAGTTAGCAGTTTTGAATTTTTTAAAAACATTGAGTCAGGACGGAAAAAGATGAGTGACGGGGCACATTAACTTAGCTTGTTTTCTGTTTAAAAAGTAGCGAAGAATTTCACAATTATCACACAAAAAAACTTGCTCAGTGTTTTGTCACAGCATTGCTAAATTTTTGGTTTTAATGAAAACAACAAATAACTGAGTTCAACTACAACTTGAGAAGCCCTGCAGTGGGTAGTGCCCATGTCCAGGGCTCACTGGCACACGTTTCGGGGTGGAGTGTCTTCCAAGGTCCCCCTTACCCGAGGTCCACGAGCTATGCAGCTGCATACATGGACCCACAGCTCGAGGGCTCACAGCTTTCTCCTCCTGTGCAGGGATGCCGAGCTCCCAGTCGTCAGAGGGCAGCGGAATCGCTTGTGCGACCTCCTTGGTGTGCCCAGACCCCAGCTGGTCCCCAAGGTAATGCCCGTGCCCACCTCCCTTGTGTGTCACAGGCCCCTCATCTTCCACTCATCTTGGGTGACATATGTCTTTAGACACAGTGTCTTAGTTACTTTCTTGCCACTAGGACACTATCTGACACCTACAAATATCTGAGGAGAGGCGTTTTGGCTCGCAGTTTGTAGAGGATTCAGTCCATAGTCAGCTGGCTCCAAGCAGAGGAGAAACAGCTCATGGCAGGGCAGCAGGAAGCAAGAGGGATCAAGGGAGGAGGAGAGAGACAGACCCTTCCAGGCCATGCCCCTGGTGACAGCTCTTCCCACCGGGCTTCACTTCTCAACATCACAGTTAGCTGTAAACTCATCATAGGACTAATCCAGTGATGAATGTCATGCTCCATGATCCAGTCACCTCCCAAAAGTTGGCCTATGAGCACGTAAGGCTGGGGGGGAGGGCGTCTAGATATAAACCATTACAGTGTGTTTTCTCAGGGTACAGTCCACACCTGCCTGGTTCATAGGCATGTGGCCTGGGACTGCCCGTGTGCCACGGTGTGGCTGAGTCTGTTGTTCTCTGTGCCCAACCCAGCACAGGCCTCCTGCTGCAGCAGTGCCAGGTGTCCACTTCTGGGAGGACTTGTGCTGCCCCTGGCCCCTCATACAGACTCTCCTGCCTGTCTCCCCCATTGGGCATCTCCCATACCTGTCAACGGGGGCCCCATCCTCCCAGCCTGTAGAGCCTCCTGCAGCTGCCATCTTCCACAGCCTGTGTCTCTGATGCCATGGTGCTCCAAGCACTGTCCTCCCTCCTGTCATCGGGGGTCTCGGTGTCTGGGAACATGTGGCTTTGTCCCCTTCTTGGTGCCCGTCAGAGCTCCTGTGCACCCTCATGGGCTGTCTGCACCTGCGTGCTGCGCACTGCGAAAGCTCCTCGTCCAGACGCCCTTCTGTCCTGTACCCAGAACGCAGACTCACCGGCCTCCCTCGGTTTTGCCGTGTCTTTTAGGGAGGCCGTATAGGTAGTGGTGCTGTTTTCTTCTGAAAGCTCTGGTTTTCCTTTTCCGCTTGGTTTCCACCTGAGGGCTGACCACCGCTAAGTGCCTGCGCCTGATCATCACATCACAGCGCCCACGGGCTGTGACCTGAGGCCTTACCTCTTTTTGTTTGTTTTTAGTGAGGTTTTACATTAAAGGTAGGAAAAGAAACATCTCTGCAGCGTGAGCGTGCGCCAGGTGAGAGGAGGGGCTGCTGTGGAGCGCAGGGCCAGGGCTCACTCGCCGTCCTGCAGTCATCTTCACGCCTGGATCTTGTCCACCCATGCTTACTGTGTGCCGCAGAGCTGGGGCTCGGCTTTTGTTTGCCACTTGAGCCCCCTGTTCAGCGTCTCTTTCCTGCTCTGCTGGGCCTGTTCGCCTCCCTCTGTTCCTTTGTACCCGAGTCTCCTGCAGCCCGCACGCCCTCTGTGCGTCTGTCGGGAGGAGTCAGGCGGCTGCTCAGCGCCGTCAGCAGGCACTTCCAGCTGCTGCTCCCCAGCCCCGGGTCTCCAGCCTCGGAGCCGGCTTGCCCAGGACTCCTGCTGTGGGGCCGGGCCCTTGCACATTTACCTATCAGGTGTTCTTGAGCACTGGGGTGCTGCCAGGTCCTCTCAGCCTCCTTACTTGCTAGGTGCAGCATCTCCGCAGGGAGAGGGCTGAGGCCTGGGCAGCAGGAGTTGCAACCGACTGCCTGACCCACCGTCTCTCCTGCAGCCTGGCGCCCACTGAAGCTGGTCCAGGAGCTGAGCTGTCGCGCCTGCCGGGCAGGGACATCCTGCACTTGATGCTGCTGACTGGCCACACCAGAGTCCGGTACCCTGGTGCTGACGTCCACGGAGGGATGCGCCTCTTCCTCACATGCGTGCATCTGCTGTTGCCTCACACAAATGTGCTCCCCATAAAATCATATTCCTAACAGCTTGCCGTGTCTGTGGACCCATGAGGGGACTGACCAAGGGGATTGTGGGACCGAGGTGGGGGCTGGAGGCCTCTGTGGCCTGGTGAGTTGAGGTGTTATGGCCTCCAGGCTGTTGGCACTGTAGGGGCAGCTGTCCTCCCCCAGACTGGTCACAGTGCAGGTGTGCAGACAGCAGGGCAACCTCTCAGCGCCCACCGGTGGAGCTTGAAGGGGCTGCTGAGGCCTCAGTCCAGGCCTGGCTGCTGCCCCAGTGTGACAGCCTCAGGTGGGTCCCTCAGGTGGGGTGGGCTCCATGGTGTCTTGTGCTTCCTGGAACAGGGCACGTGGGGCAGCTGGGCCACATAGGCCATGGAGCACAGGGCCTGGGTTCTGAGGGCTCCATTTCAGCCCCAGGTCTAAGCCCTGGGTTTCGTTTCCACACAGAACAGCTGGTGGGGTATGTGGCCCCCTGCCAGATCTGACAGGAGGCCTTGAGGAAGCTGGGCCTCTGCCTAGACACATCCTTAACAGCAGGGGCTGAGAGCAGGGTCTTCACAGCCAGGAGCGGCGACACAACCCCTGCAGGAACTTGGCTCACCCAGTCCAGAGCGGAGAGGGGGATGGGAGCCTTGCTGGAGCACGCACACCGTGAAACGCATCCTCAGGGAGGCTCCAGGGTGCGGCCAGAGGACTGGAGGGACTGACGCCTGCAGGCTTAACAGAGCACAGGGTTTTGAAATGTCAAAGGGCAGAAATTGTCAAGAGATTAGAAAACAAAAGGGCAATGAGAGCTGGCCAGCCGGGCAGGCAGGGGTCAGCAGAGACGGGAAAAGCCACCACAGACAGCAAGGCCAAGAGCCGCCAAGGACACACGCGGGGCTGCACACTGCCACACGTGCCAGGCGCATGGGATGTGAGGTGCACACCAGGTGTCTGGCACACGGAGGACTGGAGAGGCCGCTGACTGAGGAGAGCAGGGGCTTTGCTGTGCCACGTGGGGTTTGACTGTCATTTGAGGCTGACAGAACAGTCACTCAGCAGAGTTAGCCCCCTGGCGCTGCCGATTTTTTGGTCTTGGCACTTGTGGATTAAGGGCCGAGTCATGTTCAGCAGCGTCCTGGCTGCCTGCTGTGACATGAGAGGCGTCTCCAGACGTGGCCAGTGTCTCCTGGGCACTTGCGGGGACGATCTGGGAAGGAGGGGTACAGAGCAGAGAGTGCAGGAGCTGGAGTGTGACCACATAAACAGCGCATGGCTGGCGGGACACTTGTAAGCATGTAGAGTCCTGTAGAATGGACAACAGTAGCGGGGCGGCATCCCCGTCCTGTGGGACAGTCAGGGTGCGGCTCTCTCCGTGGCCAGGTGGGCGCCACCAGGAGAGGCCTGCAGTACAGGGCAAGCTGTATGGTCAGCAGCAACCCACCACCAGAGAACGGCAAGGAAAAGCAGCAGAACTCGGTACACCGAGTCCTGAGTGCATTAGGTCTCAGCTAAGGGACAGAGCTGCACACTCGCAGGCACACACCCGCAGCCACGGTGTGGACGCTGCCGAGAACTGCCTTGGCCCCGCCCCCCAGGAGCTGCCGCCTCCATGGGGAGCAGCAGGCAGGGCTGCGGGGGACAAGAAGGTGGTCGGTTCTGTGGCCTGGGCTCCCAGTGTGCCGATGCCACATTCAAGAACCGGGCAGCCACCCGGCATGTGCCACTAAAGCCAAATTGTTGGGCACACAACTAGGAAGACGTGTGAATAAGAGAAACTTGGCCAGTGGACCTGCCTAGAATACAGAACCCAAACTCTGACAACAAACTCTTGCTTTAGATCAAATGGTTAAGTTTGTATCGCCAATTATGAAATACTCAATGAGCATTAGTAAGATCCAGGAGCCCGAGGGCATCCCGAGTGGTGCTGGAGACGGAACCCTGAAGCCACTCCTGCAGGACAGGTGTGAGTCACAGCTGCTGTGTGGCGGCCCAAGAAGGCACTGCCGTGCATCCACCGGAGCTGGGGCGGAGCCGCTGCAGCTCAGCTGAAGTGAAGGAAGTCCCGGCCCTCGTGCAGCCGCAGCGACTGCAGGTTGTTCTCGAACTCGCCTCCTGTGAGGTCCTGTGGGGAAGCAGCAAGTCTGGCTTGACCTGGTTTCCGGCGCTCTGGGGCCCCACGGGACCTCCAGTGGGGCTGGGGTGTGGGGTCCAGCTGTGCCCGCCTTTGGGGGCTCACTGTGAACTCCTGCTGCAGGAGTGGGCCAGGGTGGGAGGCACTGGCACACGGTCCTGTGGGCCCCACAGAAGGTGCCAGCCCCATACTGCTGGTTGCTGCAGGCTGTGGTGACCCACCCGCCGCCGCCTCTGCAGGGGTTGGCAGTGGCTGCTCCTGGACCCACATGCTGCAGCAGGGCAAGGGGGTGTGACCTTGGGCCCCCAAACGCCAACCCCGGGGGACCTGGATCCCATAGTGGGGTGGAGGCCACAGGACCCCTTACCCCTGCTTGGGCAGTGAGGAGCACATTGGCAGCCCCACAGCAGGGCTTCCGGCATGGGGCCTGCTGGGGCTCCTAGAGCTCTGCCACGAGAATAGGTCATGGCTGTCGTGTGCGCTGAGGACACGGATGATGCTCCAGGAGGAGCGGCAGGGTCTCTGACGGTGCTGGGCCTGCAGTGCTGCTCTGGGGGCACCGCCTGGCCCACTGCCTGGCCACACTCCAGGCGGCAGCCATGGCCCAGGGCACTGCTGTGGACTACAGGCAAGAGTCCGCTTAAAACAAGGGCTGGATGATCACAACCATAGGTTCCCATGCCCATGGTCCTGGCACAGGCCACAGCGCCACTGTGTGGTCAGGGCGGCCGTCAGTGTGCCTGGACCATGGCTGTAGAATGACACTCACCAGCTTCACACAGATGACAAAGGGCGGCTGGGCGGCTCGGAAGTGCAGGATGGGAACCCGTGGCTTGGGCCTTTCCTGGAGGGAACAGCACCGGCCATGCAGGTCACACGGGCTCCTCAAAGGAGAGGGCGCCCCCTCTGCCTTACAGCCAGGGTCACGGGGCTAGGAATCGGGGTGTCTCCCTCAAGGACAGGGACAGGGCCCTGGGGACCCCAGGAGCTGGGGCTGCACCTGCTGGCCAGGGCCAGGGCTCTCCCGGGAGGGGCTCTGCCACTGCCCCGCCTCAGCCCACACACCTGCGCGTTCTCGTGGCAGTAGAAGCCTTTCTTGATCTTGTTCTCATCAACATCGCAGAAGGCGACCACCTGGGGGCGGAGCACAGACAGGGTCAGGCAGGACGGGGGCTGCATGGCTGGGTTGAGGGCGAGCGTGGGGTGGACTGGGCCTGGAGGGGAACCTGCCTTGCGCTGGCTGGAGGCGGTCAGGCTGCGGTACAGCCTGCGCCCCTGCTTGCCTGCGTTCCAGATGGTGAAGGCTGCCCAGCGGGGCAGGGCCTGCTCCTCCAGGAAGCGGACACGGTGGGTCCAGATCGTTGTCCTGCGGTGGGGAGAAGGTGCCGTTGGCCGGGTGCCATGGGCTCCACAGCTTTGCCTCCCCTCAAAGCCCAACATGAGGGCCCCAGCTGTGCACAGGCCTGATGCCGCGTCCTCAGCCTGCCTCCGGGGGACCCTGGCCAGAGACCCCACTCCCTGGGCCCTGGCGAGATGCAGGCCTGAGGGATGGGCCCAGTGCCCGAGGAGAGGCTGTCCTCACTTCAGCATGGTCAGTGCATAGGAAGGGTTGGTCACCGGCTCTGAGCCTGCACGTGGAGGGCAGTGAGGGCCCGAGGGGAGAGGTCTCAAGGCCACCTGGCTGCGGCACAGAAACCCTGGGCTCCCCATGGACCTGCGGGATCTCTGGTCCAGGTGGCAGCAGATGTGCCCTGTGGGCAGGGCTGGACCCTCACGCCTCTCCCTGCCCCGTCTCCCTCAGGTCCCCAGTGCCCCTGCCCAAGGCAGTGTCCTCGCATCACAGGGGCCGAGACGGGGGGGGGGGTGTCCAGACACAACTGCCTGGCAGTTCTCGGTGCCCACCTCGGCAGGTGTGGCCTGCCTGGCATTTGCTGCCCCCCAACCCCTTTCCGTTTCATTAGTTGTGCTGAGTAATCTGGGAAGGGGATCCCTAGGTGCCAATCCCTCTGAAGCCCACTAGCTAGCACTTCTTTCCTAGGAGGCACAGAGCACAGCTCAGCCCACGCAGAACATACCAGGGTGTGGTCCTGCATGCACAGCCTGGCCCAAGGGACCAGAAGATGCGTTCCCCAGAGCGACAGCCTCACCACTCAGTTGTGACACGCAGGGGCCCCCTTTGCACAGCATTGGACCAGCATCGGTCCCCAATTGCCCTTTCAGAGATGACCCAGGCTGTGGCAGAAGCAGGACCACTCGGGTCTGGATCAGTAGAGTTGGCAGGCTCCAGGCCCAGCCCTGGAAGCCTGAGGACAAGTACAGCACATACATGCCAGGCTAGGCACTGGGAGTGGACACGAGGGCCCGGGCTGGCTGGCACCACATCCCAACTGGGGCCGGGACCCAGGGCCGGGGCAGCCCACATGGGGTTGGGACAGGCCACCGGGTCCTCAAACTTGTTAGGAGGCCACTGTCCTGCCTGGGCCATGGGGAGATGCCAGTACTGGCTGAGCCTGTGCACAGGAGGTGTGTGTGTGCAGTGTCGTGTGCCTTTGTGTGAGGTGTGTGCATGTGCTTGCATGTGTGTGCAAAGATGGCTCCCGCACGGAATTCCTGGGCCTTTCCCACAGGATGACGTGTGGGTCCGTCGGGCATCCGCATGGGGATCAAGTCCTGAGCTGCCTCACTGGTGGCGAACCTGTGGCCCTTGTGCCACAGTGGGCTGTCTGGACCACTGAAAGCTCTGATTCTGTGTTTTTAACCAAAACCTCAGTGTTCAGGTGGCACTACAGTGTTGGCACCTTGTGATAAACAAGTAGATTTTGGGTGCAGTTTGGGCACTAGAAGGTTTGCCGTCCCTGCTCCTCATCCCACCCACAGATGCAACTCAGGATGGTGGCTCTGAACGTGAGAGGGAAGGACAGACATCCTCTGCCCTGGTGTGGACGGGGGAAGGCTGCTGTTGAGGGTTGGACCTGCCGGGCGTCCACCTGACTGGACCAGACTGCCCGCGATGCCCTGCGCCTCCTCGCTCTAGGTCGTTCCTGGCCTGAAGATGCAGCGTATTGGGTAGGTGTGATCTGGAAACAGCTGTGGTGATCTCATCTGTACTTGGGCAGCACGAGCCTCCTTCGCGCTCTTCCCACCGAGAGGCCACCTGGCTGGGCTTAGGGCTGGGGTGGCAGCCGGGGCGCCGGGCGTCCTTCATACCTCCGCATTTCTCAAGTGTTTCATACAGCCTGCTCAATGACAGAAAAGCAGATGGCTCTCCACGTAAAAGGGCAGGATCGTGGTGTCCGCAGTGAGGGCTCTGACAGAACCTGGGAGAACGCACGGCTGCCCAAGCCCATGGCTGTGATTACAGCTCATCACCTGTGTGGTGCTGCTATTCACAGCGCAAAGACCTTAATCCAGCCCAGAAACTCACATGAGCTCATGTATTTTGCGTTGTGGGTGGCAAAGCCTTAACACTGCAGAAACAGAGCGGGCTTCTGCAGAGGCCACTGCCTGCGGTGGGCGAGTGTGGGCCTGAGCCTGGCGCTCCCCCAGCTGGCCCGGGGGGTGCTGGCTGTGGTCACCACCTGGGTGGACCCGCTGACAGCGCGGGAGGCCACATGCTCACATCCACCTGGTGGTGGCAGAGGGGACTGGGGGCGGCAATTCAGTTGGCCGGAGGACCGGCAACCCCACGGCATTTTATCACCCACACTTCCAGCTCCATTTAGGGATGGAAAAGTGGTCCTCAGATGTGTAAGCATTTTAATTAAGGTATAAATTACACGCGTGTGAAGGTATGGGTCTGCAGAGTGCCCCTTGGTTTTGAGTGACACAGATACCGTGTCCCCACCCGCTGCGACTAAGGGCCCAGCCCGGTGCATCCCTCAGCTCTGGCTCTGCGCTGAGTGAGCTGAGTGCGCGGGGCTGCCCTGTGCCTGGCGGCTGCTGCCACTACAGCCACATTTCATGCCCACCCACCCATCCTGGTGGTCAGCCTTCTGTCACAGCAGAGCTCACCATTAACCCGAGACGCAGGTTCGGGTCACTCCCCAGGTGCTCCGGGCACGTGCGTGTGCGTGCACACGCGTGTGTGATGCAGGTGAACCCAGGACCCTGCCCGCAGCTGAGAGAGTGCTGAGCCTGAGCCGTACCCAGCCGATTCCTCGCGGTGAGGCTGAGAAACAGCGCACTGGAGCAGGCTGCCGGTCACAAGGCCAATGTGGATTTGATAATAAAAACAAGCCAGGCAGTCTCCAAAGAGGCGTCTTCGCCCTGCGACCACATCCCACCCCATCATGGGGCCCCACCTTCTGTCACACTTGTCACTGTGAGGGACTGGTTCTTCCCAGCTGTGGTGTGTCGTTGTTTCCACGTGCGCTGCTCCGACCCTGATGACAGACATGTTTCATTTGCTCAGTGACCACATTTTGCTTTGTGAACTGTCCCATCTATGTAAGTATTTTCAGGACTGTCTTTATGGCTGGGTTGTAGCGGTTCTGTGTACAGTATATTCTCATACTAAATACATGGATCATCCTCTCCTGGTCTGTGGTTTGTTCACTTTCCTAATGGCATCTGTTCACTGTTTAAGAGCAAAGAGTCTCACTTGTGTTGCCTAAGCTGGCCCCTTGGGCACCTGGGCTCAAGCAATCCTCCTGCCTCAGCTTCCTCTCAGCCTCCCCAGTGGCTGGGCCACATCTGGCTCAGTATTAGTTTGTTTCAGCAGTCTTGGGGTCAAACCCAGGTCCTTGTGCTAGGCTTACCTTCTACCGCTGAGCTACATCTGCAGCCAGTGGCGTCTTTTCTGAGCAAAAGCCTTCATTTTGATGAAATCCAGCTTTTTCAGTGGTGAGTGACTGACGTCCTCCAAGACGGTGTCTGCTGACCAGGCCGGAGCTCCTCTGCTGATTTCTCTAGCTCCTCATAGTCCGGCTGCCTTTACCTCTAAGGTCCTCCTTGACTTCGCTGTTCTGTCTGGCGAGGCAGGAGTTGAGTCGCCCTCTGGCTCGAAGGACGTCCCGCTCCATCTGGGAGAATCTCCTCCTGCACCACTGGCCTCCCATTTCTGGGTTCTCCACTGTGACCAATGCTTGCCTTTAGGCGGCTACTCCATCTTCCTGCTGCTGCAGCTTCACAGCAGACCTTCGGCTCATCACTGTGAGCCATCAGTTTTGTTCTTTTCATGGTGATTCAGGCTGTTCTTGGTCTTCTAAATTTCCATGAGGATTTTAGAATTGATAACCCACGTCTGCAGAGGGGCTGTGGACACTTTAGTGGGGGTCAGAGTGGAGCAAGCTGCTAGAAACCCTGTGTCCCCACCAAGCAGGGTGTTCCCAGTGTCTGCCAGCAATCTGTTTTATGACAACACCATGTGCTCAGGCCAGCCCAGGGCTCCAGGGCAGGCTGCACACTGGGGCCACAGCTAGGAAGGGGACGAGCACATGTCCCTGCCTTGCCTTGGTGGCTGTGCAGTGTCACTGGTCTGGAGGCTGATGAGACCATCTGGAGGCCAAGGAGACTGTGTGGAGGCCACAAAGCTGCAGGGGGCTTTCCGGGCCTGGACAGACAGGAGCTGCCATGCTGCCGCTGCGCTGGCGTCTGACTCCTGCCGTCGCCCTAGTCTCGTCCAGGGTAGGACAGGGGCTGGCGCTGGAGCGTGATACGCGGTCGGCACTCACATGGAAACAACCACCACCTGTGAACAAATCCAGACCCTTCCAGCCTGGACTCAGGGCGATCTTTGTGTACTGAGAACCAAAACAGAGTAAAAAGGACAGTCTCACCTTGATCAAGTTCCAAAATGAGGGCACACAGTCTTGAACAAGACACAGGTGTGGGGAAGGATGTTTCTATAGATACTGGAGGCCCACGGAGCCCAGGTGCTGCCTCCCGTGTGGCTACTCGGCCAACTCTGGGGACGCTGCATGCTTCTGGATGTCTGTCCCAGTCCTCCACGCCACACTCCAGCTTCTGGATGCTTTGCCGGGACCCTTTCCCCTCGGCCCTCCTCAGCGCTGTGGGCCAGCCACGCATCCGGCGGTGCTGCTCCCTCCGTCTCCCCGCGCCCCCTCGCTGCTAGGACTGCGCTGCACCTGAGTCCTTACTGCTCTTCCTCTATTGCGCACGCGAGTTCTGCCTGCTTTGTAGTTTTCAGTGCAGACGGTGCACATGCAGAGGGTATACACGGTATACACGCAGAAGGCACACGCAGAGGATATAAACATGTGGAGGGCACACACAGAGCTTATACACACAGAGGATGCACAGTTTGCACATGCAGAGGGTATACACCCAGGGGTGCACACGCAGAGGACGCACCCAGAAGGTACACGTGCAGAGGGTGCCCGATCCTTGTTCAGGTGTCCCAGGGGAGAAAATGGTCTGCCGCTGCATGTGGCACCCACTCACTGGGGAGGAGGTGTCCCCACCATGGCCTGCCCACCCCTCACTCACGGCACAGTCCTGACACCAGCCTTGTAGCCCTGACCCCGTGCCTTCCAGGATGCCCTGTGTACTCCCCACCCCTGATCGGCCTACTTACTCGAGGACAGAGTGTGTGGCTGCGTGCAGATGGTAGCGGTATAGCAGCAGGCTCTGGTCCACCCGCACAACCCCGCCGCCCTTCCTGAGATGCTCGTAGAAGAAAAGCAGGTCCTCTGGCACGCCCTGCACAGGGAGAGAAGCTGCTGTGAGGGTGTCACGTGCACCACAGCTGTGCAAGGGCTTCTGCTGCAGATAAACCCATGGAGAGGCTCCTTGGAGTGTAGGGTGAGGGCGAACCCCAATCCGAGGCCTCTGCTACTCAAGCTCCCAGCAGAGGGGAAATGAACCTATGTCGTGTCGGAGAGGCAGGGCAGAGGGGAGGCTGCACCCCTGCCTCTGTCTGAGACCTGCAGGTGGGGTGAAACGTTCTGGGGCGGGCAGGGTGGCAGTGAGCAGGAAACAGTGGCCTCCGGAGGCAAGGACGCCTGGTGGTCAGAGCCCCGGGAGGCTCAGACAGCATCAGGATGAGGCTGCACGGCCTCATGGCGACAGCAGGGGGTGACATTGAGTCAGGAGTGGGACCTGCGACCAGGCGCAGGACCTCTGCTGAGGACTCCCCTGCTTGTCAGGGAGGGCAGGATCCACGCTCCCTCAGGTGGGAGCTCCACTCTCCCCACAGCACAGCAGAACCCCATGGTGTGCGGTGGAGAAGGCTCGGGGCAAAGCCCTCCAAGCTCAATCTGCCTCCACAGTCGGGAGCGGGGAATGGGAAATTCAATAACCGAGTGGAAAACTGGACCAAAGCAGGGGGATGGGTCCTGAAGTGGGGCTGGAGACCAGGGGGAGGCTCAGGTGGCAGGGGGAGGCTCACGGGTGCAGGCAAAGGCCCAGCTCCCTGCAGGTGATGCCAACCCGGGGGTCCTCGTCCCTGCACCGGCGTCCCTCGAGGGAAACAGGGCCCCTTGTCTCCCGGGGCTGCTGGCACCTCCCAGGTCCTGCGCTGCCCAGCAGCCGGTTACAGCAGGGTGAGTTACCTGCACTTTCCCGCAAACAGCTCCTGACCAGGGAGGCCACCCAGAGCCTTTGCAGGCAGAGCTGCAGCACACAAAGCAGGACAGGAGCCCAGCTGGAAACCCAGGACCCACGCCCTCGTGGCACTCACCTGCCCTCCCTCGTCAAACAGGCCCACGTGGGAGAACCAGGCCCGGGAGCAGAACCAGGTGGGCATGATCACAGTGGGGCCGTGCGAGGTGAACACCTGGAAGCAGAGGTACCGGCGGTGTCAGCAGGAGGAGGTGGTGTCCCAACAGCCTGCAGTGCGCGCCCCCAGTGCACCATTCAGAATGACAAACACGTTCCATGTGCTCTCCCTGGGAGCGTAGGGTTCAAGGCCCTGCAGCGGCATCATAAGCATTTGGCCTGGCCCTGGAGCTGAGTGGGTGGGAGAGCCAGTGGCAGGCCCCGTCGCCTCCAGGTCCCAGCCCGGTGCTCATCACAAAGCACTGAGTGTGACTGGGTCCCTCTGCCTCCCACGGGCGGGTGGCGCAGCCCGATGTGAGAACTAACTGCACCTGAGACTGAAGCAGTGTGGAGCCACAGGAACCTCTGGGCAGATTCCTAGAGAGACGAAAACTGTCAGAACAACTCGGGAGAGAAAAACTGAACTATCGCTGGTAATGAGAGGCTGAAAGAGGCCGGGCAGCTTCCCTGGCGGGCTCTGCCAAATGCTTGAGGCACTGACACCATTCCTCAGAAACTCCTTCAAAGAGCAGAAGCGGGAACACACCCTACCGCTTTCTGGAGGCTAGCGTTACCTCCATCCAAAAACCAAGCCAAAATATCATGGAAAATGCCACACCAGTGTCCTTTATAAATGTAGATGCCAAAATCTGTGCAAAATGCTAGCAAAATGAGTCATCACAGGAAGAGGATCATATGCCATGAGTAGTGGGTTTTACTCCAGGAAAAGTGGGTCACTATGTAAAAAACAAGCGGGGTGACACACCGTGTTAACAGAGTAAAGGACGTAAACTAGTCAGCTGTCTCGATAGATACGGAAAAGCATTCGACACAATCCAGCACCCTCTCAGGACAAAACCACAGCCTAGAAACAGAAGGGTGCGTCCTTAACCTGACAGAGGCATGATGTGACACCCACCCGAAGGGTATTCTCAGAGCGCGAGCTACTGGAAACTGCGCCCAGGGCAGGAACGAGGCTCGGACCTGCGCTCCGCCCCGCCACTCAGCCTCCTGAACGGATTTTCTAGACATGGCAGTTGGCTAAGAAAAAGGAACAGTACTCAGCTTGAAAAGGGTGAGGTGAAACGCCTCTACCTGCAGATGACGCCACCCCTAAGTAGGAATCCTAGACACACGCACACACACACACACAATCTAGGCTAATACATAAGTTCAGCAAAGCTCTGGGATGAAGATCCACATACAAAACTGAACTGGATTCCATACACCAGGAAAAGCATCCAAAAGTGAAACTAAGAAAACATCCACAGTTACAACAGCATACAAAATACTTAGGAATAAATTCAAGAGTGCAAGGCTTACTGGATAACTCAGTATTTAGGACAAAATACTACCTAATTGATCTATGGGTTCAACATAATCTATCGAAATCCCCACTGCTCTTTGGGGGGCAGAAAATGGTAAAAATGATCCTAACACTCAAAGAGAAATGCAAAGGATCTCAAACAGCCAAAGCCATCTTGAAAAAGAGCTAAGTTGGAGTCACACTTCCTGTTTCTAAAACTGAGCTCCAAGCAGCAGGAACCGCAGGGCACTGGCATCGGGACGGCTGCAGTTTGGAAAGAATCAGAACTGAGAGTCTGAAGATACGCCCAGACGTTTATGATTCACTGACCTTTCACCAGGACGGCAAGAAAACTCAAAGTCTTTTCAACAAGTGATGCTGAACAACATGCCGAAGTAGAGAGCTGGGCCCTTACCCCAGACCGCATAAAAAAATGAACTCATAGTGAACCAAAGGCCTGAATGCAGGACCTCAAACTGTAACATTCTTAGGAGAAAACGCAGATATAAACCATCATGAACTTGGTTAGGCAAAGGCTTTTTAGACTGACACCAAAAGCATGAGCAACTACTCTATAGGTAACAGACACAAACGGGACGTAATCAAAACTTGAGTTCTGTTTCAAAAGACACTATTAAGGAAGTGAAAAAACCCACAGGAAGGAAGAAAATACTTACAAATCACACATCGCACAAAGGCCTCGCATCCCAAACATGCAGGATGTATTTACAGCTCAACACAGGAAAGAGAAACCACCCAATTTTTAAAGAAGCCAGTCAAGGTAGGCCGCTAGCTGCATAATTCTGTTTCTACGAAAAGTCCCAGATAGGCAACTCCAGAGACAGAAAGTGGGTTAATGTCTGCCGGGGGCCAGGAACTGGGGAGATGGGGGGCTGACTGTTAACGGGACAGAATTTCTTTCTGGGGCAATGGAAAGGCTTGAATGAGACAGTGGTGGTGTTTGCATAACTTTGTAAGCATGCTGAAAACATCAGCTGTATGCTTACAGGGGTGAATTTATCCCAGTAACTGGCAGCCGGCTGAGCCACAGCCTGCGGTCTTGTCTTTGTATTTTTCTGTACTTAATTTCCTAAACAAAAAGGGCAAGGTAGTTCCACCTTGGGATATTTTTTAGGGGAAAAAAGTCTGAGAACCTATGTAATACAGAATTGCACTTCTACCTTCAATGCAGAAGATGCGTTTACAAAAAAACACGATGTTTTATGAGTGAGTTCACTAGTTTTCTTAAAATATTTTCTGGTTACACAGTAATACATGATCATTGACAAAAAATACAGAACATTGCACAGAAAAAACTGCAGGCACTCTTGACTGAACGCACGGAGGAAGAGCTACTGAGCCGCCATGTTCCAGGAAATCACAGGCGTGCATGGCGTGCGCGGGCTGTGAGCGTCATGCCACCAGCTGCAGCTCGTTTCCTTGGGACCAGGAGTGGGCGACATGGTGTGGCCCCCCAGCAGGCCCTCCCATGCCTATTCTTCCTGACCTCCAGCCGCTCCTTCTCCAGGGACCTTCTCTGTCCTGAGTGAGGACTTCTTGCTTTCTAGTATGTGTGGTTCCATTTGCTGGCACCTGCACGTCCACACAGTTCTCCAGGCTCTGAGTGACCAGACCAGAGCTGTGCCCCTTGGCTCAGCCAGAGGACAGCCCTGGGACAGGCCTGGCACCGCTGCGGGCTGGCCGGGCCTGGCAGGAGGGGCTGGTGGTGCAGCTTCGCCCTTGAGACGCTGGCCCGAGAAGCAGCTGCACGCTGCCTGGGCTGCTGCAGGGCCTTTCCTGGGTGCCACGCAGCACACCACCCTGCAGTGCCCGCAGGCTAAGGGACCTGAGCACCATGGGCCCATGTGGTGTCTGCATGTGGCACTGACACCCAGCCATGCACCCCTTCACTGAGGAGTGCATTTTCTCAGAAACCTCCTGGTGACAGCTGAGACCCCTGGGCCAGGGCAGAGCCTCTAGGCCCTGAAGGCATGGAGCCTCTGGGTAGGGGTGAAAGGGACACTGAGAGGAGGCCCTGACTGTGCCTCAGCAGCCCTGTGAGCCCAGTTCGAGCCGCAGAACTAGGCACCGGCCATTCCCCAACACGCCCTGAGCTCCTGAGGGGCCGCCTGAAGTCTCTTTCCTGCGCCCTTCATGTGGTAACTATGACCAGCCACAGGCTGCTCCCCAAGCAGGTCCCAGGACATCAGAGACGCACTGCACTGTCCCACCCTGCCCAGGTCTAAGGCCTCGCCTGTTCCATGTCATGCTTCACTTTGCAGCCATCCCCACGTCGCACCTCCTCCAAGGGCCCCCGCTTGCACTGCAGAGAGGCACAGGGCAGGGACGCCAGAGTCAGCCCTCACTGTACACTCATCTTCATGGCGCGCACAACATAGGCCAGGCTGCGGTTCTGTGATCATCCACCCACGTAACTCAGAACCCACCAAAAAAGGAAGAAAAGCAACTGTAAAAAAGGAAACATTCTCAATTTTATTTTTATTATTTTTGTGGTGGTAGGGATGGAACCAAAGGGCATTCTACCAATAAGCCACAACCCCAGGCCCCCCACTTTTTAAAAAATTTTGAGACAGGGTCTTGCTAAGTTGCTTAGGCCAGGCTTGACTTGTGATCTTCCTGCCTCAGCCTCCCAAGCAGCTGGGATTACAGGTGTACAGCACACCTGGCCCATTTTAAATTTTAAAAGATTTTTCCAGGCATAATGAAGTCAAGGAGAGGATATCTGCTTACAGGAACATTACATGTGTGTGCGTTCCTGCAGGCAGAGACAAAGCCATACACAGGCACAGACACACGTGTGCAGTGAGCGGCCGCACACTGAATAGACAGCGACTGGCAGAGACAGGCACCGCCCTCCAGCAGCCTCCCATTTGGCTAGGGAGCATCGTCTTCCCTCGTTCTGCCCTCAGGCCACGGGCAGAAACCCCGCAGTGGCTCTCTGGCAATAGAGACGAGAAGTCTGGGCAGCAAGGAGGGTCCCTCGATTTGATCCGCTTGCTGGTGACTTCTGATCTCTCATACAGTCACATCCTCCCCCGACAAGGGGCCAGGCTGCTGCTGACCTGAGAACCTGCCACAGCCTCAGGTGTTGAAGGCTTTTAACTAAGGAGCATAAGGGGGTGGGGGGTCCAGTGGACCCAACCCTTACTTTTCTACTGTAAATTTTACTTTAGTGTTATAGTAGCCGGCTGTGTGTCTCAGTACCTTTCCCTGAGGGATACAGGAAGCAACCTACGTGTTTACCCACTTGGTGTGACAAACAGCAGGGAGTGTGCATGTGTGCAAAAGTGCCAAAATGGGATTTGTACTCACCCTTAAGCTCTGTGGAACAGTTTTTGTGTATGTTTACCTGAACATCACAGAGGGTCCGATAGATCCACACCACTCTGGGATGTTTTTTAAAAAAAGTTTTCTTTTTTGAGTTTTCTGGTAGAAGTAGCCCAGTTCAGTACAATGGCACATACATGACAAACCAGATTTGCAAGTTTTGGAGGAGGTGAAAAGTAAATCGTCATATTAGTCATGCATGGATGATGAAGATGATCCATTATGGTAAAATACATGCTTTCATAACAGAAGAGCGGTGTGGGTAGATGACGATGACGATGATGACTTTGACAGTGGCCATGTGAGCCGAAGTCCCTGTGACAGTGAAATGAAGCAAGAATCCACTGACACAGACAGGGAATGCAGACCTCCTTGATTCAGATGAGGAAGAAAACAGCAATGTGAGTACGTATTTGACTAGTCGAAATGTTGCAAAATGGCCACGCAACCAAATGGAACAATCCAATGTTAGAACTAGGTCTGAAAATATAGTGAAGGTCTTGGCAGGGGTGAAATGTATTGGACAGAATGTCGGCACTGCCATTCAGTGTGAGAAAATATAACAGACAAAATACTACAAGGTGCTGTGAAATGCTGTGAAACAAAGGCTGAAATGCAAGTGAAACATTCTGTATGCACCAACAGCCATATTAAAAAATGTATTTATTATGACACCTCACTCCCTGAACTGAAAGCATTCACAAGTCTGCTCTACTCACCACAGGTTTCTCATGGTGATCGCAAGAATGTAAAAGACTCATGGAAAAGCAATGGGTCAAAATGTAGCGTAAAAATTTATGCCCCTGTAGATGTGAAGACTTATGTTTTCAGTTTAGACATCTATCCTGGAACTCAGCCATCAGGTCCTATTCGTATAGTAATAAACCAAATGATGTAATGAAAAGTAAGAAACAGACTCATTGCTCTCATCTCCCAAACTAATCGGAATGTGATATCTGACAGTTGGTTTACTGGTTTCCAATTGATGTTACATTTGCTAACAGAGCACAAGTTGACCAGCACAAGAACTGTACACAGGAACAAAGCAGAAATTCCAAGTGAAATGCTGCAATTTCAAAATGAACAATTGTATAGTAAAATCTTTGGATTTCAGAAAGATACAACACTGGCCTTGTATATGGCAAAGAAAAGCAAACTGACACTGCTGATGTCAACATTGCACCATGATGGAAATACTGATAGGGAAACTTCGACAGAACAGAAGCCTGAGATGGAAACTTTCAAGAACAAAACCAAACATGGAGTAGATGTTGTTGATGAGTTAGTTATGCAGCAACTATGACGTCACTTGAAACACAAAGCATTGGCCAATGGCTCTGTTTTACTTGATCCTAAACATGTGTGGCATAAATAGTTTGATAGTTTACAAAGAAAATAACAAGTACAAAATACCATGGAGAAATTTTCTTAGAGTATTGGGACTGGTGCTCATAAGAGATCATTTACAGCAGAGGGAAAACAAAATGTTTCTGCACAGGGAACTACGCAAAAAATTGTGGAGCACACTGGTGAGCTGACAGGTGAACAGGCAGACGCAGCCTCACAAAGACCTACTACGACAACAGGAAAACTGAAAATATGTCAATTGTGTCCTATAGGAAAGTACAGGAAAACAAAACTATGTACTATCCATGTAAGTGATACTTGTGTATGGAACATGCAGTTGTCATGTGTGAAGACTGCCCTGTGTGTGACAGTTGAAGCAAAGCTTATCTTTGTGGTAGAGTTCTATTGGTATTTTCATAGTAGTTCACATAGGAATTTATTTCTGATGCTATCTTTCAGGTTTTGTAAGCAAGTACACAGCTGATGTGAAAATACTGACATCTATTCTAAATGCACAAAGCATATTAAGAATTTAAGAATTTTATTTATATTTTACGTTCCTGTGAACTACACACTGTATAATGTAATAAGAACCTCCTGACAAGACAGCGAGACCACTGAGATGTGAAGTATGTCCTACGAAAAGGCCAGGAAGCAAAACACATGTGCTGTCAGTGTAAGGGACACGTGTATATGGAACGTGCTGTTGTCATGTGTGCAGACTGCCTTAAGTGTGACAACTGAAGTAAAGATTATGTTTTTTGTAGAGTGCTAATGATATTTTCATTGTAGTTCATATAGGAATTTATTTCTGATTTTTTTTTTTTAGACTTTGTACACCAAAACCCAGTTAGGATGAAAAATTTCATGCTTTTTTATAAATACTCAATAAATATTAAAAACTCAATACTTTATTTTTGTGTTTTTTTCCTGTTAAGTATTCATTGTTTAATATAATAAAACTCATAAAATTAACAATTCATCAGTAGAAACAGTCTAAAGCACCTTGATGACAAAGTCTTATGTCCCTAGGGTTGAGTACGGTTTCCTATGAGATGGAACGTGCAGTTTTACGCGTTAGGACTCTGCTGGTTGTCTCCCATCTCCTCGTGGGTCTGACTCATCTGTCCCTGAGCTGACCCAGTGTCCCCCCGGCGTGCAGTGTAGCTGCCTGGCACCTGGCGGCAGTGCCCAGGGACCTGCTGTGGGGCTCCCACGACTGTGGCAGTCTCTGTCTGCACAAATGCCCATCTCGACCTGGCACCCTGGTGGGAGGGAGAGAACTGGCCTAGTAGGGGGGCAGGGAGGCCACAGGGTACCAGCAGAACCTGGGATGCAGTGGCCTCCTCAAGACAGGGCTCTTTAGTCCTGATGAGTGTACCTAAAACGCCAAAGCCTGGGGACTCACCTTAGAGGAAATTCAACCTTTCTCCACAGGGATTTGGGGGCCCCTGTACCCCAAAGAATCATGATAAGAACCAGTCCTATGGCTTCTGGTATCAGCAGGCCAGGCCTTGGTGTTTGGCAGCATGAGCAGAGGACACGGAGTCTCACACCCTTTCTTCTGCCCTGGTTGCTCTCAGGCACAGGCTGGGGGCCCTGGCAACCTCAGGGCACGGGGTAGGGGGGCACTTCCCGGGAGCCGTGGGCAGGATGCCCGGTCTGGCATTCGAGGCGCCTGCTACAGCAGTGAGGAGGAGTCCAGAGAAGGGCCTGTGGAGTAGGGGCAGCTGCTGCCCCCAGCGTGAGGGATGGCACGCCCAGGAGGGGATCAGAATGCTACACACAACACAGGTATTCATGCACCCCTACACACGCAGTACCATAAACACAGAGACGTGGAAAAACACACTGGTGCGCACAGACACAATAAACGCACGACCTGCTGTCAAAGCTCAGAACCGCTGGGCATCCGGCCAGGTGTGGTGGTGCACACCTGTCACCCAGCTTCTCAGGAAGCTGGGACAGGAGCACGTGCTCAAGGCCAAACTGGACAACTCAGGGAGACCCTGCCTAAGTATACCAGGCTGGCGTGTAGCTAAAAAACCCACAAACGAAACAGCACCAAACTCCTGCGCATCGAAGGCCACAGTCTGTGGCCAGCAGCGGTAACCCTCAGAATGGGCAGGAAAGCTGGCAAGGCACACAGCTGGTGAGAGTCAGCAGTCAGGAAACAGCAAGGGCTGCTGCTACTCAGCAACAAAAACCACCTCGTCAAAACACAAGCTTGAACAGAGACGCTTCCCCCAAAAGGGTTCGCACTGGTGGCAAGCTCAGCGAAGGGTGCTCGGCAGCAGAATGAGTGGACACAGTGGGTCCCTCACACCCCGGGAGGCACTGTCAGAAATGAGTGGCACCAACACTGGCGAGGATGTGGAGGAGGCGGGCCTTCCTGCTCTGCCGGCGCAGCTCTGTGCAAACAGCTCGGCAGCGCCCGTGGGACCCAGCGACTCCAGTGGGAACACGGGAGGATGGTCTGCGGCCCTGTGCCTTGGAGCCGTCACAGCCTGACCCCAGCCTCCCCCATGCTGCACCCCACCCCCCGCCACTGTGCCCTCAGTGCTATGTGTCCTCCCTCTGTCCCAGCCTGTGACCCCTCTGCTCTGTCCAGCATGAACACCCTGTGGGTACAGGCTGAGTCCAGTCAGGCCACTCCCGCCTCGATGTCCCCTTCAGCCCCACCCTATTGCATGACCCCACTGGGCTTTCTGACTGAAGTGGAAGGAGGAGAGGACCAGGAGAGGGACGGCAAAGCACATGATCCTGAAACTGCTACCAGAACAGGCCAGGGATTCACTTTTTATTTTTTTATTTTTTTTATTTTTTTATTTTAAAGAGAAGGAAAAAACAAAACAAATCAAAAGAAGAACAAATTTTCAAAACAACATAATAGGAGGGGAACAATGGTTAATACATTACGTATTACTATCTTTAAGTTAGTTATTCAGGACACCAGACATTAGCATTCAATTGTCCAAACATTATTGGCACAAACCTTACTCTTCAATGAACTAAGTAAAAATGGTAGTGTATCTATCTTAACCATCTTATATATATATATACACAATTTTTTTCCCTTTCCCTTTCTTTTCCCTATTCCAGTCTCTCTTTCCTTTTGACCAGTTTCTTTTTGATTCACCGTGTCTATTGTACATTTTGGATCTTATTTACTCTTTCAGTTTCTCATACTAGAGAGATAATACGATGCTTACACATGTGCTTCTGGTTTATTTCACTTATGAGTATTTTCTCGAGTTGCATCCATTTACCTATAAAAGTCTCCAGTTTATCCTTCTTTATGGCTGAATAGTACTCCATTGTATAAAAATACCACATCTTTCTTATCCATTCCTCAGTTGATGGGCATTTGGGTTGTTTCCAAGATCTGGCTATTACAAATTGTGCTGCTATAAACATGGGTGCACATATATCGCTGTGGTACGATGTTTTTAATTCTTCTGGGAAGATGCCCAGAAGGGGAATAGCTGGGTCAAATGGGACCTCCAACCCTAGTTTTCTGAGGAATCTCCACACTGACTTCCACAGTGGCTGTACCAGTCGACACTCCCACCAACAGTGAAGAAGGGTTCCTTTTTCCCCACAGCCCCTCCAGCATTTGTTATTAGTTGATTTCTTAATAGTAGCCATTCTTTCTGGGGTGAGATGGTATCTCAGTGTTTTAATTTGCATCTCTCGAATGACTAGTGATGTTACACATTTTTTTGTATATTTGTTTGCCATTAGTATTTCTTCATCTGAGAAATGTGTATTCATCTCAGATGCCCATTTTTGGAGTGGGTCTTTAAATTTGGGAGGTCTGATTTTTTTGAGTTCTTTATATGTTCTCGATAGTAATCCTTTGTCTGAGGAACAGCTGGCAAACATTTTTTCCCACATTGTGGGTTGTCTCTTCACTCTGTTGGTGGTTTCTCTTGCTGTGCAAAAGCTTTTTAATAAGATGAGATCCCAGTTATTGATTCTTTGGGATAGTTCCCGTGCGGTTGAGTTTTTATTCATAAAGTCTTTGCCTACACCAATGTCTCCAAGGGTTTTACCTATCCTACCTTCCAGCAGATTTAATGTTTCTGTTTTAATATTTAGATCTCTGATCCATTTTGAATTTAGTTTAGTGCATGGTGAAAGATATGGATCTAGTTTTAATCTTCGGCATGTGTAGAGCCAGTTTTTCCAGCACCATTTATTAAAGAGACTATCTTTCTTCCAGCTAATGTGTTTGGCACCTTTGTCAAAGATAAGGTGGCTTAGTATGTCTGGGGTTGTTTCAGCATCTTCTAATCTGTTCCATTGATCTTCAGGTCTGTTTTTTTGCCAGTACCACACTGTTTTTATCACAGTAGCTTTATAGTATAATTTCAAGTCGGGGATTGTGATGCCCCCTGCCTTGCCTTTGTTGCCCAGAATTGCCTTTGCTATTCTAGGTCTCTTCTGATTCCAAATGAATTTTAGGATTGTTTTCTCTAATTCTGTGAGATATGCTGTTGGAATTTTGATTGGAATTGCATTAAATCTGTATAACAATTTTGGAAGTATGGCCATTTTCACTATATTGGTTCTTCCTATCCAGGAGCAAGGGATATCTTTCCATTTTCTGATATCCTCTTCAATCTCCTTTTTCAGAGTACTGTAGTTTTCAGTATAGAGGTCTTTTACATCCTTCGTGAGGTTGATTCCTAGGTATTTCATTTTTTTGGATGTTATTGTGAAAGGTATTGTTTCCCTAATTTCTCTTTCAGTAAGTTTGTTATTTGTGTACAGGAAGGCTATTGACTTTTGAGTATTGACTTTGTATCCAGCTACACTACTGAATTTGCTTATTAAATCTAGCAGTTTTTTAGTGGAGTTTTTGGGGTCTTCTATGTAGAGTATCATGTCATCTGCAAATAATGATAATTTAACTTCTTCCTTTCCAATCATTATTCCTTTTATTTCTTTCTCTTGTCTAATCGCTCTGGCTAAAGTTTCCAGAACTATGTTGAATAAGAGTGGGGACAGTGGACATCCTTGTCTTGTTCCTGATTTTAGAGGGAAGGCTTTCAGTTTTTGGCCATTTAGTATAATATTGGCTGTTGGTTTGTCATAGATAGCTTTTACCAGATTGAGATAAAGACCCTCTATTCCAATTTTCTGTAGGGTTTTTATCATGAAAAGGTGCTGGACTTTGTCAAAAGCTTTTTCTGCATCTATTGAGATGATCATGTGATTTTTGTCTTTGGTTCTGTTAATATGCTGTATTACATTTATTGATTTACGTATGTTGAACCATCCCTGCATCCCTGGGATGAATCCAACTTGGTCATGGTGTATAATCTTCTTGATGATTTGTTGGATTCTGTTTGCCAGTATCTTATTAAGGATTTTTGCATCTATGTTCATTAGGGAGATTGGCCTGTAGTTCTCTTTCTTAGTTGGGTCCTTCTCTGGTTTTGGTATCAGGGTAATGCTTGCTTCCAGGAATGAATTTGGGAGTATTGCTTCCCTTTCAATTTCATTGAAAAGTTTGAGAAGTAGGGGCGTTAGGTCTTCTCTAAATTTCTTGTAGAATTCGGCAGTGAATCCATCAGGGCCTGGACTTTTCTTTGTTGGGAGGTTTTTAATTACACCTTCAATTTCATTGGTTGATATTGGTTTATTTAGGATTTTTAAATCTTCTTGATTTAGCTTTGGTAATTCATGCGAATCTAGGAATCTGTCCATTTCTTCTGCATTTTCCATCTTAGTAGAATATAAATTTTCAAAATAGGTATAGATGATCTTCTGGATTTCTGCAGGGTCCGTCGTGATATCACCCTTTTCATTTTCAATTGCATGGATTTGAGTCTTTTCTTTTCTTTTTTTTTTTTTTTTTTTGGTGGGTACCGGGGGGACGACCTCAGGACCTCGCGCGCCAGGAGGCGCCCGTGCCACTGAGCGATATCACCGGCCCCTTTTTCGTATGTGGGATCCGGGAGTCGAACTCGGGCCCTCGCGCTTGCAAGGCAGGCGCTTACGCCGCTGAGCCATCTCACCGGCCCTCTTTTCTTTTTTTAATAAGGTTGGATAAGGGTTTGTCAATCTTATTTATTCTTTCAAAGAACCAACTTTTTGCTTCATTGATTCTTTGTATTGTTTTTTTATTCTCCAATACGTTAATTTCTGCTCTGATCTTTATAATTTCCTCCCTTGTACGGGCTTTTGGCTTAACCTGCTCTTCTTTTTCTAGAAGCTCGAGGTTCACCCTTAAGTTGTTTATTTGCGCTTGCTCTATTTTCCTGATATAAGTATTTAATGCTATAAATTTCCCTCTTAGGACTGCTTTCATTGTATCCCATAAGTTCCGGTATGTTGTACTGTCATTATCATTTAGTTGTAGAAAGTGACTAACTTCTTCTTTAATTTCATCTGTGACCCATTGGTTGTTCAGGAGGATGCTGTTTAATTTCCATGTGTTTAGGGAGTTTTTGTGGGATCTTTTGCCATTGATTTCCAATTTCATTGCACTATGGTCTGATAATATGCATGGGATAATTTCAATTCCTTTGCATTTACTTAAGCAGGTTTTATGAGCTAGTATGTGGTCTATTTTGGAGAACATCCCATGTGCAGCTGAGAAAAATGTGTATTATGATGTTGTGGGATGGAACACTCTGTAGACATCTACTAAGTCCATTTGTTCAAAAGTTTGGTTCAGTTCTACTATTTCATTATTGATTTTCTGTCCAGTTGATCTATCTTTTTGTGACAGTGGAGTATTGAGATCTCCCAATATAATTGTATTAGTGCTTATTTGATTTTTCATGTCCTTTAGTACTTGTTTTATATAGCTGGGTGTATTGGTATTTGACGCATATATATTTATGATCGTTATCTCTTCCTCTTGGATTGTTCCCTTTACAAGGATGTAATGACCGTCTTTATCTCTCTGAATCCTTCTTGGCTTGAAGTTCACTTTGTCTGCAAAAAGAATAGCTACCCCTGCTTTTTTCTGGGTTCCTGTGGCATGGAGTATTGTTTTCCATCCTTTGACTTTCAGTCTATGAATTTCTTTCTGAATTAAATGTGTTTCTTGTATACAGCATATTGTTGGATCTTGCTTCTTGATCCATTTCGCCAGTCTGTGCCTTTTGATTGGTGAATTGAGACCGTTAACATTGATGGTTAAAACTGATATGTATTGACTTGTCATGATATTTTCCTGTTGTTGGTTCCCACTCTTTGTTTTTCCGCTTTCCGGCTATTTAATTATTTGCCCTGCCTGGTGGATTCCTTCTGTTGGGGTTCCTATCTCTTTCTAGAATGTCCTTCAGAATGTTTTGGAGTGCTGGTTTGGTGGTCATAAATTTTCTCAGATGTTCTTTGTCATGAAAGTATTTTATTTCTCCATCAATTTTGAAAGATAGTTTTGCAGGGTACATCAATCTGGGCTGAAAATTATTTTCCTTTAGAGCTTGAAATACATCATTCCAAGCTCTTCTTGAATTGAGGGTTTGTGCTGAAAAGTCAGCTGTGATTCTGATGGGTTTTCCTTCATAGGTGATTTGTCTCTTCTCCCTAACAGCTTTTAAGATTCTGCCCTTCTGTTGAATTTCTGGGATCTTGACTATAATATGTCTGGCTGAAGTTTTTTTTTGATCATGTCTAGTTGGTGTTCTAAAAGCTTCACTTATAGGGGTGTCAAATTCCTTTTCTCTTCCAGGAAAGTTCTCCCTGATTATGTCTTTGAACAAGGTTTTAATGTCGTTGATGCTATCTCCTGCTTTTTCATTTATTCCAATTATTCTTAAGTTGTTTATCTTTGAGTCATCTAGCAGCTGCTGAATTGATTTTTCATGGTCCCTTGCTATTTTTAAGAATTTTTCCATTTCATGATCACTAATTGCAAGCCTGTCTTCTATATCTGAGATCCTGTCCTCGCATTGGCTTATTCTGCTACAAATACTTTCAATGGAATTTTTTTATCTCTTGGATATCTGCTTGAATCTGCCTTATGGATTCCATTTCTTTCCTATGCTGAGCATTCATGGTTTCTATAGTTTTCTTAAGTTCATCTATTTTTTTGTCTGTATCAGCTATAGTGTCCTTAAGCATGGTCTTCATTGTAGACATTATCTCTGCAGTTATCTGTGAGATTATTTCTGTTTTAATTTTTTCCAGAACCTCATTCAATTGTTTTGTTGTTACCCCTTCAGATAGGCCAGGTGGGTGGCTTTCGGATTGTCCCACCTCGTTGCTCCCTAGGTTTGCCTTTGGTGAATTGGATGTGTGGGGTTGCATCTTGTTTAAGTGTCGTCTCATTTTTTCTTTCTTTAATTCCTGGGGTGATGTTTGCAAATTACCTATAGTAGGTTACTTTATTGCTAGTGTTTAAGATCTTTAGAAGATGACTACTTCTCTGCAGTATCTTCCAAGTGGAGCTTGCTTTTAGGTTTTGAGCTTTCTGCCAGATCCTACCTCTTCAATTCGTTGGGTATGCGAAGTTGCTACCTGTTTGGCCCAGTCCTTGATTCTTTGGTACTGTGCCACTGTATTTTCTGTGTCCCTTAGTCAATCTCAATCATGAAATATCAGGAAGGAAAGATGTTTAGAACAATTATTTCACATTTGGCTATAATGTTAACTAAAGCATCAAACACAGCCTAGAAAATGACAGACTGAGCTAACCAGTTATTTACCACTTTTAGCTGTATAGAGTTGCGGTTATATAACAAAATCTAAAACACACCAGAAAAATTATATGCAGTATACAAGTCCTGTGTATGGCAATTTTTCCCCTGAGGAGTTTAAATTTAAAATGAGTTAAGGAGGAAATAGAGTATTGGGAGAAGAGGAAGGAATTAGATGTAAGGTTAGAGGACCAAGAGGGATCCCACTAAAATTGGGACACTAGTGCAGAGGACAGGTGGTAGAAAGAGAAGGAAGGGATAAAAGGAAGAACAGATCACAACCACAATCACAAAGAAGTTAGAGGCGCTGTTTACACTCATATAAAAAACCAGAGAGAATAATGAAGGAAAGAGCAAATACACATACAGAAACAATAACGAAGATAAAAGCAATAAAACAGACAGATCAAAAATAAAACCCCACCAAAAAACAAAACAAAACAAAACAAAAACAAAAAAAACCCTTCGCCAGAACAAAAAACAAATCAGTGAGAAAAAAAAATAATAAAAAATAAAAATAAAAATAAAAAAATAAAAAGAATCAGTTCCAGGTGTTGACTCTGCTGTAGGCAGGTACCTTGTGACAAAGTCCTGTTCTGTGCAGGTCCGTCCCAGTAAGCCAGGAGCGCCCTCTGGCGGGCGGTGAGCAGAGGCGCGTACTTTCAGGCAGAGACCAGTCTAGCTCGCCTCCGCTCTCGCCGCCCTTTCACGATCCCTGGGCCTGAGAGGCTCAGCGCGCTGTCCGGAGCGCGGGTTCCCGGCACTGGTTCCCGCCGCTCTGCCGCTCTGGTTTTTCGCCACGCCCCCCACAATGGCGCCGGGCCAGTCGCTCTCTGGCGCGGGACAGGTGTGGCTGAGAGTCCAGTCTCGTTCGCCTGCTGACCTCAGCACACTTTCGTGGGCTCAATTGAGAGGCCCTGTGCTGCCCTGTCCGGAGCACAAGTTCCCAGAGCAGTTTCCGAGCCGCTCTGAGTTTCGCCACACCCCCCACAATGGCGCCCGGCCGGTCGCTCTCTGGCGCGGGGCAGCTGTGGCTGAGAGACACTCACCGCTGGTCAGCGCCGTTCTCCGCCGCTCCCCTGCCCCGCCGCTGTCTCAGGATCCTCCGTGGGGGCTCCCTGGGCACCAGCTGCCACCGTGTGTCCATAGAATTGAGCCTCCACGGCGCTGCAACTCCCGGGATAGTAGAAGGTGCGCGCGCGCGGTCTGCTCCTTCTTTCCTTCTTCTTTGTTGGAAGTCACCCGTCACTGGTGCCGGGGGTCCCAGATTGCGCTTCAGAACTTCTCTGGGTTTCGGGGAGGCATCTCCCCCCCTCCTGCGCTTTCCGGGTCGCTATATTCCCGTGTTCCAATGGTAACTTTTAGAGAGAGTTTCGCTGCCTGCTTCTTACTCATCCGCCATCTTGAGGTCCCCCTCGGGATTCACTTTTTCATGCTGCACAAGCACTGCGCCACTGTGCCGCACCCCCCCGGCCCTTGTCCAGTAACTGAAGAAAGGAAGTTGGTGTGGGGCCCACAGTGCTGCCAGTCGTGACTGGTCCACACATGTGCGACCCAGCACTGGCGGAGCATGGACGGCGACATCAGCTCAGGCGGCATCGCTGGGTCTTAGCCCCGCCCCTCTATCATCTGCAGACGGGCTTTCTGCCCAGTGCCACCTGTGTGTGTCTGTGCACAGTGTGTGTGGGACGGGGACAGAGACAGCGATGTCACACGGGGCAGGACGTGGCCTGGGGCACCTCTGTGCTGCCACACACCTCCACTCCCTCCAAGGCTGTATGAGCCAGAAATACCAGGAGGCACCACTGCTCCTCTGCACGTGGTGGGCACCGGCCTGCACCAGCTGGTAGACACCCTGCTGCCACGTGGGGCCTGCTGCTGTGACTCTGCCAGCCCCACACTCAAGGAAGCCTCGGACTCAGTTCCCCTCCATGGAATGGGCTGGCAGCACCTGCTCCCCCACGGGGCACGTGAGGAAGTAAAGATCTGGCACAGGTGGGCTGGAAGGTGTTCCTCCTGGCGTGCGCATGGACATCACCTTCCCTGTCACCTCCCACACCTCACCCCAGGGAGACAGCAAAAAGGTGAGTGGGGGCTCTGGGCATGTGACCCAGGCTGGCCTCGAACTTATGGCAACCCTCCTGCCTCAGCCTCCTGAGTGTTGGGATTGCAGGTGTGCGCTGCCACGCCTGGCTCACTTTGCTCAGTTTTTTTTTTAATGTGGGTACCAGGAGTCGAACTCAGTACCTCACATTTGCCAGCAGGCGCTTATGCCGCTGAGTGATATCACCGGCCCCTTTTTTCCTTTATGGGGGTACCAGGAGTCAAACTCAGGACCTCGCGCTTGCCAGGCAGGTGCTTACGCTGCTGAGCTATCTCACCAGCCCACTTTGCTCAGTTTTGGAGTGGGGTAAAGCTGGCCTCAAACAGCGAGTCAGGCTGTGCTCCCTCCTGCTTTCTCACTGAAAGAGTCTGTGCAGGACACCACCACTTCTTCCTTGGGTTTGATGCAGTTGTCCGGTGACATCTGCAGGGCCTGCAGAGTTTTGCAGGAGGACTTTTAGCTACAAACTCAGCTTCTTTAGTGGAGCCAGGCTCATTCACATTCCCTGCTTCTTCTCAAGTCAGCTCCAGTGCTCCGTGTCTGTCGAGGAATGTGTCCCCTCTGTCAACGAGGCAAGGAGGGCCTGATGGCCGGTGCTTCCTGTGCCGTGGGGGCCCCCTTCACTGTTGACACCGGCAGACTGTACCTCCTCCCTCTCTTCTTTTGCTCCACTACAGCTCTGCTGATTTGCTATCTCTTTTTCAAGAAACCAGCATTTGGATTCCTCGAGCTTCTCTACGACCTGCTTCTCACTGGCTGGCGCACTCTGTTTTGGGTTTGGATCCTTCCTTCCAGCTCAGAGCGGGGCCAGGGCCACACCACTCTTTCTAACAGCAGCATCGGGGGCTGCTCTCTCACTTTGAACCACGGCCTCTGCCGCAGTCCACAGACTTAGTGTTTTGTTTTCATGTTCTCTCCAAAGTATTTACTGGAAAATATTTTCTAATAACAATTTCCCAATTTCATTCTGTTAATTATTCTTTAACCAAAAGTGACCCATAAGGATACTGCTCAATTCCTAAGTATCAATGGGCTGTCTAGGATCTTTCTATCCTTGATTTCTGGTTTGTCACTGGGGAACAAACTAAGGTCTCAATCCTTGACCCTGGTGGGGACTCACCTCACTGCCTCACACGGGTGTGTGGGGATCCCACAGCCCCATCATGGTGTGGGGTCCATGGCAGCCAAGCACCACAAGGGGGGACTCATGGCCACTGGATGGAGCAGGTGTTGGCTCTGGACGTGTCCCTGAGCAGCTGATGGCAGGGTGTCCCCAAGGGGCCATGGCACAGTGCCACTAACCCAGCATCAAGCGGTGGGTCACAGTGTCAAGGGACATGGACAGGTGACACTGGCTGGGAGGACACTGAGCTTGGGTGGGGTGGGGCCATACATCAAGGGTCCTGGACCTTCCCCACTTCCACAACCAGGGCCCTCCCTGATGGCCCATGAGGCCTGTCCTAGCCACTCTGGGGACTTCCTAGGTATTTACCTGAGAGGAATAAAAGCTCGCGGGTCCACGTGAAGCCTGAGCACATGTGTTCACAGCAGCCCCGGACAGGAACCAAGTGAAATGCTCCACACCAAGGTGCCCCGCGGGCAGCCACATGGATGAGCTGCTGACCCCTGGCTGTCCAGGTTGCATCGCTGGGCCGAGTACCGGGGCTTTCATTTATGTGGAACCCCGAGCACAGGGTCTGAAGGGACAGTGACTAGATCGGTGCAGGCTGGGGGCACCTGACCAGGGTGCTGGCTCAGGGCACAGCCTTCGTAGTGCCTTTGTAAATTTCTGCTACCACCAAGGGAACGCCCGAGTGCAGTAACATGGTCTCCGGAAAGAAGTGGCTTCCTGAGTCCCATGTGTGCCTCTGTTACACAAGCGGGGTGCCTGTTACCTGGGGGGATGTGGAAGCATGGGCTGTGGCCACAGCACCCCCAGGAGGTGGCTCTCTGCATTGGCAAATGCCACACAGGGCCCGAGACCTCTGTGCACCAACAGGAAACGCCAGTCTGGCTGCCCAAGGCCAGCTCAGAGCAGCCCAGTCCCAACAAACATGCTGTCCCTTCCTTGCCATCAGAAACAAATGGATTTCACACTGTTCTTTGGAAATTATTACAAAGCAAAAACTGAGCTTCCTGTTTTCAGTTTTTATGTGCCAAAACCTCCCAAGGCCTTTCTGGCAATTGCCCTCTGTATTTGCTCGACGTGACCTCCCTGGCGGGGAGCAGCCCCAGCAGTGCCAGCCACCCAGGGGTGCACTGGCCACACGTGCTGCTGGGTACAAGCGAAGCCGGCCCTGACCGAGGGAAAACACATGGGGCTTAGGGCACTCAGGGCAAAAAACAAGAGTGTCAAATGGCTCACGGCCTTCTTCACAGATCAAAACAACAGTGTACTATACATACTGGAGTAAATGAAATATAAATTCATCTGCCTCTTATACCTCTTAAATTTTGATTTTAAATTTTACTAAAAATTGTAAAATTATGTCTTGGTTTGTGTTTGTGGCTTATACTGGACAGAGGTTCATATCTATTTGCAAAATGATTCATCATTCTTCAACAGTACAACCATGGGCTGAGTATGAGGAAGCCACAGGTCACCTCCAGGGCCAACAGAGGGGCAGGGGCCACCCCAGGTCCACTGAGTGTCCTGCCTGCATGGACACATATGTACTGGGACTAGGTCATGCTCTGCTGAAGACGAGAGTCTCCTCCCTGTACTGTCCTGTGTCACACCTTCCAAAGAAGAACCAGCACTGGACCAGAGGAAGTGGGCTGTGGAGGAAGCAGGGAGGGAGGCCATGTTGGCCATGGTGCTGGCCAGGCCAGACCCACAGGGCTGTAAGGGCCAGGTCTGCAGGCGGGTAGCAAAGGGCCAGCGGAGAGTTCTGGAGCCATCTCCTGAAGGCCGTGGGTCTTGGGCTTCAGGACGGGTGGCTCCCAGAGCTTTGCCTGCCTTTGCGGTGCTGAGGCCACCAGCAAAGTGTGGCCAGGGCAGTGCGCAGCCCTTGGAGCTGCCGACTTGGGGAGCCCAGAATGGGGCCACATGGAGAGAAGATGACCACGGGCTGCTCTGCGGAGACTCAGGAGAAAACGGCAAGTTCATGACTAGCTGGCAGTTCCCACAGTAACGTGTCCACACCCAGGAGGCAAGTAACAGAAACAGCAGCATGCTGTGGACAGACCACAGGCTAGCGCAATCCCCAACTGGGTAATGGCCTGGCGGAGAAGACGCCGGCCCAGAGGGGCAGAGCAGCATCCTTGTCAGGGCTGCACTCGACGGGCCACACCACGCCTCACAGGTCAGGGGACCACAGCGCAAAAAGCACGTTTCCCACCCAACTCAACTAAGCTAGCAATCAACAACAGAAATCTGGAAAATCCTCAAATATTTAGAAATTAAAACAACCCATTTCTAAATTTCCCATGAGTCAACGAGAAAGAAAAATCACAATTAGAAAATACTTTCAACTAACAATGAAAAACATATCAAAACTATAGAATGCGGCTGAAGTATTTACAGAAAATATTGTAGCTTGAAAAGATGATTAGATTAGAAAAGCCAGTCTCATCCAAGCCTCCGCCTGGACAAGAAAGAAGAGCAGATCAAGCTCGAGCAGAAGAAAGGACACAGAGATGGGGGCAGGCTGAGAACGGGGAGGGGACAGCTGAGAAAAGGAACCAAAAGCCAATCTTTGGAAAATGCAGTTAACAGTGACAAACTTCCAGCTTGTAGGATCAAAAAAGATAAGTTATGAATGATCAACAGGAGGAATAAAAGAAATCACTATAGAAACTACAGATGTTAGGATAGTAAAGTAACATTATAAACAAAAATGTGAGCTAACAACTTCACCAACTTAAATAAAATAAGTCCCTTGAAAGAGACGAATTAGAAAACTCAGAAGAAATAAAAATCTGAATAGCCCTGTATCTATTAAAAACTTGAATTAATAATTGAAAAGTACCACTGGTGCAGTTTATTCAAGATTAGTTAGAAAGAACACCAATTTCTCACAAGCTGTTCACACAATAAGAGGGGAGCATCTCTGTGCTCATTTAATCAGGACTGCATTAACCTGATACCAAAACATTCCACATCAGCCACAGACCAATGTCCTTCCGACTGTAACAGATCATTAGCAAATAGGATCTGGCAATTAAAAAGCCCAAACATCTTAAGTAGTGTTTATCCCCATTCAAGCTGGCTTAGCATTTGAAAATCAATCACTGTATTGTATAAACTTGAGTCGTTTGTGGGAAAGTGGATGGATTTTGAGACCACAATGCTAAGTGAAATAAATCAGACACAAGTTAAATATCACATGGTTTCTCTAACATGAGAGATCCAAAATATAAATAATTTAAATGGCAAAATAAAAGAGAGATGCCAGGAAACAGGGACGGAGACTCTGAGAAGATGAGAAGGAGACTTGGGGAAAAGGGATAAAACAATCAAGATACGACATGTATATAATGTCCCAATTCTCCAAGATGAGCATAATCATATGTTGCAAACATATACTAATAAAAAAAGAAAGAGAATCAACTATTGTAATTCAGCATATTATCATAATAAGGACAGCTACATGGTTATTTTAATGGATACAGAAAAAGCATCCGACAAAAGTCAACACCCAATAAAGATATGATGTCTCAGAATTCTTGGAATATAAAGGCATTTACTTAACCGGTAACTGGAAAAACAGCCAAAATATTTCTACAAAAGAAAATGGAGATCAAAACTTACTATAAACGAGGACTGGGATCAGAATGTGCAGCACTGATGTAAGAAAAGAAGTACAGATTAATGGAACAGACAGAATCCAGAAACTGACCCCCACGTATGCACTCAAGTGATTTTCAATAAGAGTGCTAACACAACTCAATGAGAAGATGCAAGTAGTGCTAGAACAACACATATACACACACAAACACAAAATGAACCTCAACCCTTACCTCACACCACACGCAAGTTTACCTGGAAATGGATGGCAGACCTAAATATACAAGCTAGAACTATAAAACTTCCAGAAGAAAATACATAAGAAAATGTTTGCAAGCTGGAGGTAAGCAGAATGTTCTAAAATAGAACACAAATTCCCAAATTAAAAAGGATATATGGTAAACTGGACTTTGTCAAAGTGGAAAATGCTGGCTCTCTGAAAGACATCAATAAAAAAACTAAACGGCAAATCGCACAACATGACAAGTGCACTTAGCAGAGGGACTAGTATCCAGAATATGTACAGAACTTTTACAACTCAAAAATCACAAGACAAAAAAAGTAAAGGTAAGAACCAGGCAAATGATTTGAACATCACAGAGATGTGTGACTAGAAGATACCCACATTAGTCACAAGGAAGTGCAAAACAGCCCAGCGTGAGGCACCGGGCGTTCACTGGCGTGACACAGGAAAGACAGGTCCTCTGCACGGAAGCACTCCATCCACCCTGGGCCTGGCATGTGGGAGTGGTGGTGGGGGTGGTGGCAGCAGCGGCTGGGTCCTGCAGGGTAGGGAGGGTCACGGCTGGCCCAGGTGGAGTCAGGGATGGGGAAGGATGATTCTCCCAACACTTTCTATTGACCACTTTCTCCCCTGAGTGACAGCTGTGCTTTTCTAATTCTTTGCATCTGTATGGCCTTCTGGTGAAAACTGGCCACTTTAGTCGCCAAATCACAGCCATCTGAATCCTCAGTCTGGCCCCTTCTTCTTCAACTGTTACCTCCTTGACTGCCGGTGGAACGTTTCCTCTGAGATGCGTGGCTACAGATGTCTCACTTGGTTTTAGTTTTTGCTCTCCCATTACTCAGGGTCACCCTTTGCACAGCTTAGTAGGCTGTGCGCCTGCTCCAACACCACAGCCGATCAGAGCTTTCGCCTTGGCGACACACCTGGACGAACGCTGGGGACTGTCAAGGCTCAGCGTTTCCAATGCACTCTGGGCTCGCTCCTATTGTGCGCTCTCACACTGTGCATCTCTCTTGCGCAGGGTGTGGACAGCTTATCGATGGCCCCTACAGCTGTCTCACTGCCAGCATCTCTGTTACAATTCCGGCACGTACGCTAGTTGTTTCTTACCCCGATCAGAACCACAACTGCAGGCTCAAACACAAAAAATGGAGAACTGACCGGGTGCAGTGGCACATGCCTGTAATCCCAGCACTCTGGGAGGCTGAGTCAGGAGAACTGCAAGTTTGAGCTCAGCCTGGGGGTAGGGGGTAACTTAGCAACTTACCAAGACCCTGTCTCAAATTTTTGAAAAATGCTTCGGGGTGTTAAGTCAGTGCAAAGGCCCTGCATTTAATTACCAGTGCAAAACACAAAACAAAACAAAACAGAAACAAAAACAAAAAGACCATCTTCTCAGCTGGTGCTGGAATAACCGCTGTGACTCCAGGGTAGGCTCCTCCTAAAGGTCGATGATGGCATCACCAAGGACTTGCAGGGTGCCAGGCCCACATACCTGCTGTCTTGTGTGGACGCCCATTTCAAACACGACAGGCAGACACTTCTTTTCTTTATTTTGAAGACACGGAAACTGAGGTTCAGAGCAATCAGGCAACTTTCCTAAGGTGGTGGGCTGTGAAGGACAGACATCAGAAGACCTTGAGGGAAGGCTCTGACCAGCGACCAAGGGTCCAGCGGCAAGGGTTGCTCCATAAGAAGCTGGCCACCGCTTCCGCGGCCTTCCAACTCGGCTTCCATTTGCTTGCTGGAGCTCTGTGCAGCTGGGGAAAAGCCTTGTTTCCTCCAGGACACGGTTGGAACCTAAGCACAAGCACGCAGACGTGAAACACATGTTTTCTCACTTTTTTCCTCATTTCTAATTTGACTAGGGTAAGTGGAAAGTGTTCACCTATGGAAAACCTACCCAAGTGCTGCCAAAGACTCCTTCCCTCGCTTAGGCCTCACTCCTGGTGTTTGGCTTAGCAGGGAAACCCGGTCAGCGCTGCAGCTTTCCATAATGTTCCCCAGAACACAGCCCGGGAGTAACGTGTTTTCCAGGTGAGCATGTCTCTGGGCTTCCTATTAGACGCCAGATTCACGGTGAGTAACTCAATAAATGGTCTCGTAAAGTGATGTCAGCAAATCAGTGATCCAAAGTACTTTCCCAAAAGAAGCAAGTCTCCATCTCTCCCTTTCCCTGCTCTGCTTCTCTTTCTGATTTTTGAAACACAGTCTCGGTTTGTAGTCCAGGCTGGCCTCGAACTTCTTGGGCCCCGCTTCAGTCTTCTGGGGCCCAAGTGCTGGGGTTCCGGGGCTGCAGCATCACACCCAGCACACGGCTCTGCTTCTCAGAGCATGTTCTGAAGCTGTCTCTGCTGCCGCTGTGAGATCACCTCTGGCCCCTGGCAGGGACAGCAGGTGGCAGTGGGTTGTATGATCCTGACTCTTCAACAATCCTGTTCTAGGAGAGGGGAGTGCGGCTGTTACTCTGTGTGTTTCACCCTCGTGGCATCTGTGAGGTAGCGAGACTCCTGACCAATGCTGAAGGTTCAGACTTGAGGCAGTTAGGACATGGCTGGCAGATTCTGCTAATCGCAGCAGGGATGATTGCAGCTTGCTGACCAGAGCGACCAGATGGAGCTGGCAACGTGGTACCCAAGCTCACTTCCCCACCAAGTCCCTGTGCCCCTCCACACGCTCACGAGACCTAGGGGCCAGCCTCCCTGAGCCCCTCCGCACCCGGGACTCTCCTTCACGGCTCCTACTAACACTAGGACTATCTCCTCTGACTGCTGCTGCTAAGCGTGCAGTCGATGATGTGGTGGAAACACCATCATCTGCAAGTGCACACGGCCCACCTGCTATTTCCAAAGCTATGGGAAATAGACAGAGGGCAGATGGGATATGTAGCAGAAAACCCTTTTATGGAGAAACTGGTGAGCATCAGGGTTCAAAGTCTTGCTTCAAATGAAGTGGACATCACACACCTGCAGAATTTCAGGCAGGTCTTCATCACAAACCCTATCCAGAGAGGTCAGGAGGAGCAGGCTGACAGCTCCCTCACAGACACACTGATCCCGAGTCCCTGGAGATGGGGAGCATGGCACCTGCTCACTAAGTCACTCTGAACGGGAACCACGGCAGGCAGCAGCCACAGGTGCATCACTGCCACCATTTTTGAAATGTTTCCAATAAACTGATACTGACCTGAAATAAAGTGAACCATGCCTGTGTATTAAAAACAAATCTCTTGTGCTGAAAAATTTCCCCCAAAGAAAGGGATGTTGAAGGGTTTAAACCACTCGCCCTTTTCTCACAGGCACAGGCTGGTATGGAGATACTTCTCCAAATGCACGTCACTGACAAACCCTGATGTGGTCGCCCTGAAGAAGGGAACTTACAGACCCATTAGCTGTATTTCACCAGGAAGTGACAGGAAGTCTTCCTGGAGAAAGACCAAAGTTTACATGACTCATCTCCAGATGCCTGTGGTTTATTCCCATTTCTAAATTCTAACACACTGGAAGACCATCTTCAGACAGATAACACATTTTCTGGTATTCTGATATTTTAACACCCACAAGAATAAATTCATGTGAAACTCAAAACTTAACAACTTCTGGATTTAATAACATGTTTCCTTTCTTGGAATATGTTTTAGAGAAAGTTTGCCCATAGCCATTTGTCTAATCTGCTAAAAACTGCTCGTTTACAAGGATTGATACCACAGATACGGTTTTGTGACACTTCCTTTTTTTAAGTTTTTTTTTCCAGATTTTATTGGTATATTTTAGATATACATAATGATCACATTCATCATAGAGAATGTGTTAATAACTTGATTTTTTTCCCCATTCCCCTCCCCTCCCTTCAATCACTCCTCCCTCCCTATTTACAAAAGCTTTGTTTCCATTATGATACTTCCTTTTAAATAAGAAAACGAAGGGGAATAGTACAGAGTAATCCATTTGAAAATATATGACTGCTAATTTAGCGGAATTAGGTGGAAGCCATCAAACTGCAAAGGACAAACTATTAGGGAGAAGGGGCTGCTGGGAGCTCTCACTCAGTAGAGAGCATTTCTTTTTCTACCTTCAATAAATGTAAAACCTCACTACCTTTTTCATTTGTTTTGTCCGGTTCTCTGTTCAGGACAACAAAAACCTGGAACGATCTCTAGAAGAAGTCCGTGACACCCCAGAAACCTGGCAGCATTTTGGCAGAGCCAGCCAGGAGGTGGGGCCCTTTGGGGACAGTCTTGTTTCTCTCTCTGAGGTCTGTGGATTCAGTTCGACAAGGAGCTCACTCTTTTACTTTTTTTCTTCCCTTCTTTTTTCTTTCCTTCTCTCTCTCCTGGGAGGGCCCCAGTCCCCTTCTTGTCCTTTTCCTCCCATCTGTCAGAGGGCTCATATCCTTTACCTTTTTTTCTGATGCTGGTCGCCGGGGAGAGGCAGGGAGCTGGAGGGTTGGAAAAATTCATGGAAGCTGGGGAGCTTGGGAAGTTTTCTCATTTCTCCACAACGGTTCCCTATGTGTCCCACCATGTGGGGGTGGGATGCATCCAAGTCAGCAGTGGGGTCACCACCTGTCCCCCATGTTGTGCGGCTTTGGGCTGCACCTCTAGGAGCTAACCCCCCTCCCCGCACCCTGCTGGGGTGCGCTTGTGCCGAGGTCTGCGGTATGCGTGGGGCTGCACCCCAGGGATGTGTGTCCTGATGGTGACCTGTGGGATGCTGTGGTGTCCTCTGTGACCATGTGGGTGGGGGCTGCCAGACAGCCTGTTATTAGCCCAGCTGCAGAATGAACTGTTTAAGTTCCATGTGTGCGACCTGGAGTTTTGGATGCCTTTCTGCCCGCACGTGTTTGTTTTCCCTGATACTTTTTTCAGCTTTCTCGCTCTTTAAAATAAAACAGCTATCAATAACTGAGCCTCCTGATTGAGCAGCCGCCTACCCCAGCCTGCCCCTTGCTGTGCTCAAAATCTCACGTGCACTTTTCCCCTAGATGGCCTCTCGTCTCTGGATATCCGTAGCGAGTCACTTTTTCAGGGTCCTGCTTCTTAAGACCTCAGGGAGCCATCCTAGTCCACCTTTTTTTCCACCATGTTTGGCAGCCATTTTGGTTCATCATGTGGATCAGCCACATGGTTCTGCCATGATTTTTGGCCATTTTGGCTCATCGTGTGGACAGGGCATGATTCTGCTATGTTTGTTTGCCATTTTCTTTTTCAACTGTCCTCATGGACACCAGGAAATCTCACTCTTATAGAGAAGAGCTAAAGCCGCTGCTTTCACAGAACATATAGGCCTCCTCCTCTTTTCTTCTATATCAGGTTAAACCCCCTCCCTGTTTCTGATAACAGAAATGGACCTGAGCGGAACAAAGGGAACAGCCAGTGAAAGTCAACTCAACCAGCTGTGAGTATGCAAAAGGAGAGCTGGCATTAATATCTATAAGATATATATCTATATCTATAATATCTATAAGTATAAGACCCTGTCTTATACTGAGAACTTTCTAAGGTTTTTTCTTCTTTTCTCTTAAACGCTGAAAATGAGGTTTTTATCTGTACCGCCCTAAACAAAGTAATTACGAAAGTCTCCATTATTGGAAAGTGTGAGGGATACTGTTTCTCAAGTGGCTAGACAGAGCTCCGGGGGTTCCACCTCGGTCTTTAAGGAGTTGTAGCAGGTCGCAGGCTATGGAGAGGCCTAAGGAAAGGCACTAGTGCCGCTCACCTCACCAGAGACGTCTGCTAGTACAACTGAGTCTCAGAGGACGCCCTGGGGTCTCAGCGGGTCTGCATCTTTCTACACCGGAAGTACATCCCCCCACGTACCCCAGACCTATGCTTCTTTCTCTTTCCATAGGCCCCACGCAGGTAGCTAGTTAGAGCCCTGGGGTTCTACCCTTGTCTGTTAACAACTTATCTTCTACTGCAATACTGTTTGAGTCCAGTATGAACTAGGGAATGGCAAGAGATGGGTACAGAATGGCAGTCTACATTACAATACTATTCTTCAGTTAGATCTTTATTGCAAAATCAAGGAAAGTGGGGTGAAATCCCTTATGTTTAGGCTTTTGTGGCTCTTTATCTCTGGAAAAGCCCAAGAACTGTGATACTTAAAGAAGCCTTTAAGGAAGAGGAAATTGACATCACTGACCCTGTCCTCAGAAGCCCACCTGTCTCTCAGGGGGACATGGGTCTCTCCCACCTATTCAGTGAGAACAAGCACACTGGGCGGTCACCTCAAACTCCTCCTCATAATCGTCAGGCCAGTAAATCAGTCCCTTCCTTGTGCTCTGCAGACAGCTTTTAGCCCCACAGGACATACTCAGAAGGGAGTTTCTTACTCTTGTAACTCACAGCTGCCCGTAAGAAAGGTCCCAGATGTAGAGAGGACTACTCAAGTCTAGGTTCCTTTTTCAGTGGCAGATACCTAACAATGCAAAGAACGGTTAGGTTGATTTTCAGAAGATCCTGGTAAGTTTGCAGATGGGTTTCAGACTCTGACCCCCGCGTTTGACCTATCATGGCGACATGTCCAATTTGTTTGGCTACTTGCTATACCCCAGACCCCTGTGACACAATTGCTGGACACAGTCTTATGTTCAAAAATCAGGATCCAGATGAAGAAAAAAGAGAAGGGCTGAGAAAAAGGCAGGCCATAACTATGGCTGTCACAATTGGTAATGCTTTAAGCACACCCAAGTCATCCAACGGAAAACCCAAGGGGAAGAGTCCCTGCTTCAGATGCAAGGAAACTGGGCTCTGGACATGTGACTATACCAAGCCACCACCTGGGCCCTACACGGTGTCAGGTGGCTGATGTGCCTGACTTAGGGAGGAGGACTGACTCTCCCTGCTCCCACAGAGGGGCTGGGCCAGCCAAAACCCTCACCTCCTCTTCTCATGAAGAGGACTAAAGGGGCCCAGGAAAATCTACAATGCCTCTGTCCACAGATATCTCCATCTCCTGCAGGAAACCCTGCATGAACCTGGACATCATGGGTAAGCAAATTCAATTACTCTGTTTTAATTTCCTTCTCTGGAAAACTCTCCTCTAGATCTGTAGTCATAATTTGGGTTAAGGGTACCCCTAGTTGGAGTTTCTTTACACCTGTTCTGACATGTCAAATCAAAGGTCAAATGTTCACCCGTGAGTTTTTAATTGTCCCACAGTGTCCTACTCCCTCACTAGGAAGAAATTTACTAGTGAAATTGGGGGTGATTCTCCAATTCCAGCAATGGCCAAAGTGGGTTTTACCTGTTGGGACTATGCCAGGCCATGCTTCTTAGACTCCCCTGAGGTTACCATAAAGACTACCCTTAACCCTGCCTCAGGCTCAGAGGTTAGCCACTCTTGTGAACAGGTGATCTCCCAAACCTACGCAAGCAGGCAGGACATCAGTGACCTGCCCCTCTGAGGAGGTGTGCTTACTGATGGAAGTAGCTTTGTCTAAGAAGGACACAGAAAGGCAGGTTATGCAGTTATCTGTTCACAACAAGTCACTGAGGCCAAACCCCTCCCCCTAGAGACCTCTGCTTAAAAAGAAAAGCTCACAGCCCTTACTCAGGCTATAATATTAGGAAAAAGTAAAAAGCTAAATATTTACACAGACTCTATGCCTTTCTGGTGCTATATGGCCATGCAGCAATATGGAAAGAAATGAGCTTGCTGACTAATAAGCAATCCTCTATAAGCCATAAGCAGAAAATCCTACAACTCCTTGAGACAGTCTATCTTCCCAGCCAGGTCGCTGCCATTCATTACAAGGGATACCAAAGAGATATGTCTAAAGTGTCTTTGGGAAATCAAAAGGCTGATAGGCAAGAAGGGCAGCCTTTACCTTTCTAAGATAAAATTAGCTCCACTTGAACTGTCTGAGGAAGAAGACCACCCAAAAGAAGAAAGCTACTCCTGTGAACCTCTGGAGGATCTGAGGCGCCTCTTCAAAAAGCAAGATTCCAGTACTGCTCCGGGTGCAGATAAGTAAAGTCATTAATGATCCCTAATCTACCACAGCTGAAATGGACACTGCATCAGGACGCCTCTTTTTAATAGATCCACAACGTGGGTGATCTTGCTAGGGCTATGGCTCTCAGGCTCTTGGTAGTTTAATATCCCTCTTCACCATACTTTCTTCTCTACAGGAAGTATGGAATAAAACTTAATGTCTCTAATTGCTGGATCTGTCATAGACCATCTTTTAAGATAGACCCCAAAAATATTCTGACCTGCTCCTTCTCATATTTGTCCCCAGCCTAATAGTAAAGTTTATCCATTCAAGGCTTCAGATAGTGACCCACACAACAGCCCATGACTCTCCTGACAGATTCACCAGGCTTTCTCTTCTGACAGGTGTTTTTGCATCCTAGCTGGTGAGCCACAGCACCCCAAGGTAGTTGGAGAGCACACAACCTCCAGCAGGCAGGGCCTACAGTCCCTTTTAGCTGGTAGTAGCTGTATGAAGACAGAGACCTCAACAACCCATAAAGAATTACGGGATTTATGTCTTTCAGGGGAAATGAGGCAGGAGATTAGAGTGAGGTCAGCCAGCTGGGCAAGTGGGTATGACCTGTCAATCACGGAGATCCAGGACACATGCACAGAAAAACAGTTCCTAAGGGCTCTCCCTAGGACCAATCAGAAAATGCTATCTTCAGTTCCTCTGACTCAAGATCAAGCAGGTTTCCAATAGGATGGCCTAGATCTGACATCAGCCTGAGGAGTGGGGGATACGAAAGACCTCTGCCATTAACCCTGTGACCACTGTGGTCTCTCTTTCAGTGGCCCGATCTCTCTCTCTCTCTCTGCAGAGCATACTTCTTTTCCTATCTTTAACTGGCCCACACTCGCTCTGCAGAGCCTACTTCTTTTCCTACCTTTAATGAATGTAAAATCTCACTACCTTAAAAAAAACTTCAGGGAAAGAGACACTGAGATAAATGAATACACAAAATATGAACCTTGTTACATAGTCCAGGTCAGTTCTAATGGTCCTTCCAGGTAATGCTATTCAGAAGGACAATGAGAAAGTCCCAAGACAGCAGGCTCTGCCTGCATGGGGTTCCAGGCTGGTTCTCAGCTACATGTGGTGGGCGGTGGAAGAACTCAGTGCCCTCTGGCATCTGTGGACCCAGTAAAAACTGAGGTCACTAGAGCCCACAACAAAGGGACCATATACACACTATCATCTAAGCCAGCAGCAAAATCACTTTTATTTGGCTTTGCTAAACATCTTCAAGGCCCAGGGCTCACAGAATAGTCATCCCTAAAAAGGCATAGGCAATGGTTAAACCCTCACATTTTACAAACAATAAAACTCAGCACCAGAGGAAACTACAGGGTGTCCCTGACCCAACTTCACAGCAGGGGGTGTCCTTGACCCCTGACTTCACAGTGGGGATGTCCCCAACCCCTGACCTCATAGCAGGGGTGACCCTGTCCCCTGACTTCATAGTGAGGGTCTCCCTGTCTGCTGCCTTCACAGCTGGGGGTATCCTTGACCCTTGACCTCAGTGGGAGTACCCCTGACCTTACAGGGGGAGTGTCCCTGATTCCTGACCTCCCAGCAGTGTGTGTGTGTGTGTTCCAAGCCACACATCAAGGCTGAGTGTTTAAGGGTTTACACCTCAGCCAGGCCCACTGCCCATATCTGGGGCTCTGTTTGCTTCTGTCTTCCCTTCTAGTCCTGAATTGGACTCTAGTGGTGAGCTAGGGAATTTTTTCTTTTTTTTTTTTTTTTTTTGGTTTTTTTGAGATAGGGTCTCGCTATGTAATTCAGGCTGGCCTTGAACTCGCTGCAATCCTGCTGCCTCAGCCTCCCAAGTGCTGGGATTTCAGCTGTGTGCTACCACGCCTGCCAAGAGCTAGGGAATATTTAGCTCACAGCAATGACACTCAGGACATCAAGGGCCTCCTGCTGGTTCACAATGGAAGCAGACACAGATGTGGAGGGGTAGAAAAGGTCAGATCAAGGCCCAGGGCCAGATGCCAGGACAGGGCCTACCTCATCTGGCCAGGAGCCCAGCAGTGTGGGGAGAGAGCCAGGGCCACTGCAGACAGGTCAGGAAGCAGGAGGTGGAGGCCACAGACTGACTAAGGGTATCAATATCGTCAGATGGGCTGCTGAAACATGGAGGTGACCACTATGGTGGAAAAACTGAAGTGAGCCAACACAAATGCTGACTCACTAAAAAAGAGGCCAAACAAACACTGACTGACATGTTTTCCATTAGAACCAGAGATTTAGGATCCCTGCCAACAAAGAAGGACTCCCTAACCAGAGGAAAGGGGCCTAAGGGCAGGTGTTGGATCTAACATGTAGAAGGCACACCTAGCAACCAGTGACTTCAAACTGGTTTCAGCATCACAGACCTCAGCAGGTAGGTCTTCCACCCAGGGAGGGGCATGGCGATGAGGGTGTGAGACCCTCCGGGGGTGCCTGGTGCAGCTGGGTGGGTGTGGGGCCACCATTACAACAGCTGTGTTCTCTATATTTCTGTTTACTTATCAGCATGGGGTGGGGGGTGTCCGGGGTCCAAAGGAAGTGAGAAGTGGGGCCTCCAGGGGGTTGGTGGGAGGGGGCTTCAGGGATCCACAAGAGGTGGGGGCACACCAGTGGTCTGTAGGAGAGGGTACTCGGGGACACCCAGTGGCCTTCTGAAAAGAGAAGCCAGCACTCTACACCTGCTGTCCTGTGTCTCGAGATCAGCCCTGAACCTGAGGGACGCCATTCTGGGGGTTAAGTAGTCCCCACCCCTGCCACAAACACCTGAAGGTTTTACTACTGGAGAACCATGTAGCCTTTGCAGGCCTGGGCCCTTTTTGGGGGTGTGTGGGCAATCACGACACTGCACTGCTTGAAGAAGAGCACAGCCCAGGATGCACCCTCTTCATGCAGCCTCTCGTTGCACAGAGCCACTTGAGACCCACCACCCAGGTTCCTACAAAAAGCCAGGAAGCCAGTAGCTCTGCAAGCCATCCAAGTGTCCCAGCCTCCCTCCCATGGTCCTGGGGAGCACCCAGGAGGCCCACTCTAAGCAGCCTGGCTGAGAGGGCTCCAGAAAACTGCCTGGTGGCCTTGCCTACTCTCCTACTGCCCCAGAGCAGGCAAAAGTCCCTGCCCACCCACCCTTAGCCCCAGTAAGCAGCCAGGCAACTTGCCAAGCCACTCAGCTCCTAGGAAGCAGCCAGGTGGTCTTGTAGCACAGAGGCAGTTGAGCCCCTGTCCTCAGAAGCTTGGCCCACTGAGCCCCTGAGCAAACACCTGGCCCAGCCCACCCACCTCAGCCCCTTGAAGCAGCTGGGCAGATCTCCCTGACCAGGTGTGACCAAGAGGCCCTGAAAAGTCACCCACACAGCCCTCAGTCACTGAACAGGCACTCCAACCCTCTCCCAGGCATGTAGCGCCACACTCATCTGGGCCACTGGGGCAGTACACCCTGCCTGCAACCCATGGAAACTGACAAACACCCCACATCTACAGCTGGGGCACCACACCCAGAGTTGACAGTGAACCTGCCCTACCAAGGGAGCTGCGTCTTGCTGTGGTGCCATCCCATGACCCCAGCAGCACTTGCAGTGCCAACGCTAATTACAGCTGAAGAAGCTATGTGGACACTGGGACTAAGGCCAACCCAGCACATCCAACAAGCACCCTGCCAGCAGGGAGCAACCTTTAGGTGCTTTTAAGCACACTGCCAGCAGAAGTTCTACCACTGCAAGAGCCACCCTATAGGACTGATGGAGACAGCTCACCCACCAGGTGCACCCAAACCCAATCAGGACCTCTACAAGCATGAAGGAAAGTCAGCGTGACACCTACAGAGGAACACAACAGCTCTCCAACAACAGATCCGAAAGATAGGAAATTGATGAGCCGTCTACAAGAAATTCAGAAGAATGATTTCAGGGAAACTTACTGAGATATAAGAGAATACCGACAGACAAGCCAACAAAATTAGAAAGACAACTCATGCTACAAATGAGAAATTCAGCAAAGAGATAGAGGTAATTTTAAAAAGCATAAGTCATGGAGGCAAAGAACTCAAAAATGAAATAAAAATACAGTGGGGAGCCTCAACAGCAAAACTGGTCAGGCAGAAGAAAGAATTTCTGAGCTTAAAGACAGGTCTTTTGAAATAATCTAGTCAGATAAAAAAATTTTTAAAGGAATGAAGAAAGACTTCGGGACTTACAGGGCACCACTAAGCAAGGCAACACTTACATTAGTGGAGTCCCAGAAGAGAGGAGCAGAGAAAAGGCGCAGAAAACCTCAACAAAAAGCTGCTGAAACAAACACTGTTTAGATGAGCAAAAACTAAGGAATACATCAACACCAGACCAGCCCTACAAGAAATGCTCAATGGAATCCTACATGAGAAGTAAAAGAAAGAAAGAAAAAAAAATAAGTACAAGAAAGATAACTACTATTATGAAAACACGCAAAAGCAACACAGCACTCAACAGTACAGCAGATACACAAAGGAGAAAGAGAATCAAACCCAATCAATACAGAAAACCACCATCCATACCACAAGCTTAAGGAGATGAAGAAAAGATATACAAAACAACCAGAAAAAAAAAATGAACAAAAGTATATCCTTATCAATAACAACCTTGAACGGAAATGGATTAAACTGTCCAATTAAAAGATCCAGACTGGTCAAATGGATCAAAAACAACACCTGATGATATGCTGCCCACAAGAAACTCACTTCTGTAGGAAAGATGCATAGACTGAAAGTGAACAGATGGAAAAGTAGATATACCATGCAAGAGGAAACCAAAATTCAGCAGGAATAGGTACACTCGTATCAGATAAAATGGACCTTAAATCAAAGACTGTAAAAAGAGACAAAAACTGTCACCATATAATGATAAAAGTATCAATGCAACAAGAGGAAAAAATAATTATAAATATATATGCACCCAATTTTGGACCATCTAATTATACAAAGCAAATGTGATTAGGTCTAGAAGGAAAGACAGATTCTAACACAGTAATTGTCGGACTTCAACACCCTACTTTCTGCAATGAACATATCATCCAAACCAAAAAATCAAGGAAACCCTAGAGTTAAACTATACTACTGACCCAATGGATCTAACAAACATTTACAGAGCATTTCACTTGACGGCTGCAGAATGGAACATTCTTCAGGGTAGATCATATGCTAGGCTACAAAACAAGTTTCCAACAAAACCAAACCAAACAAAAAACTAAATATCACAGCATGTACCTTCTCTAACCACAATGAAGTAACAACAGAAATCAATAAAAGAAACTTTAGAAACTGTACCAGTACATGGAAATTAAACATTCTCTTGAATGAAGAAATCAAAAGGGAAGTTTAAAATTTTCTTGAATCCATGAAAGTACAATATACCAAAACCTATGGGATACACAAAAGCAGTACTGAAAGTGAAGCGTAGAGCATTTCAAATAACCAAACAATGCACCTCAAAGAACTACATACAACATGTGATCAAAATATATGGTAAATATTTAATTTTTTTTCAGTTTTTATTTTTTATTCGTACATGTTTGCAGTATATGATTACATCTCTCATGGGGAGTTGGTACATGTATATAACACATCTTAATTCTTTTTTCATCCCCTTCCTTTCCCCTCCCAACCTCCTTTCTCCATCTCTTAGTCTCACTCCCACTTGCAAAAGATCTATCTTCTTATTTCCTATGATCTACCTTTTATTTTACTCTTTATTTATATTTTGGGTTTCTCACATAAAAGAAACCCAAACAGATAAAAAAAGAAGGAATGAGATTGAATCAGTAATCTTTCTCAACAAAGAAAATGCCAGGCTTCACTTCTGAATTTTACCAAACTTTTAAAGAAAACTAACACTAATTTTTCTCAAGCTATGCTGAAGTATTGAAAGGGAGATAACCATTCCAAACTTATTCTATGAGGCCAGCATTAGCCCTAATACCCTAATACCAAAACTAGACAGACATAACAACAAAAAACTACTGATTAAGATCCCTGAACAAAGATGCAAAAATTCTTAATAAAATCCTAGCAAACCAAATCCAACATGACATAAAAAGATTATATACCATGATGAAGTGGGATTTATCTCAGAAATACAATGAGGGTTCAATGTACCTAAATCTATCAAAAATATATCACATCAATATAATAAAGGATAAAAACAATAAGACTACTTCAACAGACACATAAAAAGCATTCAATAAAATTCAACATCCTTCATGGTAAAAACCCTCAAGAAATAAGGTATAGAGGAATGTAGTTCAATACAATAAGACTTATATATACTCAATTGGAAATAGCTGAAACCATTTCATCTGAGATCAGGAACAAGACAAGAAGTCCACCTTCACCACTCTCAATTCAATATAGTATTGGAATTCTGAGCCAGAGCAGTAAGACAAGAGAGAGAGAGAAAGAAAGGGCATCCAAATAGGAAAGGAGCATGTCAAATTATGTCTGTTTGCAGATGATATGATTTTATAAACAGAAAACTCTAAATACTCCACCAAAAAAACTATTAATATTGATGAACAAATTCAGTAAGGTTGCAGCATACAAAATCAACATCCCCCAAGTCATTAGCTTTTTATATACCAATAAAAAATTGCTGACAAAGCAATCAAGAAAGCAATTCCATTTACAACAGCTGCACCAAACAAGCAAACACAAAACCAAGGAATAAATTTAATCAAGGCAGTGAATAATTTTCTCTGCAATGAAAATTACAAAATATTTATAAACACATTGAAAAGGATACACAGAAAAAGTGAAAGACGTCTCATATTTAATTATTGGAAGAATTAATATTGTTAAAATGTCTGTACTACCCAAAATGATCTATAGATTTAATGCAATTCCCATTACAATACAAATGACGCTCTTCTGAACAGAAACCACACTCTTAAAATTCGTGTGGAACCACAAAAGACCTCAAATAGCCAAAGCAATCCTGAGCAAAAACGAACAAAGCTGGAGGCATTACAATAACTGCTTTTTTAAACATATTACAAACCCACAGTAACCAAAACAGTATGGTACTGACATAAAAACAGACACAAACCAATGGAACAGAGTAGAGAACCCAGAAATAAACTGTGTCCATAGTCAGCTGATTTTCAACAAAGGCAGCAAGAGCATACACTGGAGAAAAGAAAGTCTTTTCAGCAAACAGTGCTGGAAAAACCTGATATTCACATGCAGAAGAAAGAAACCAGACCTTATCTCTCACCATATGTGAAAATCAACTCAAAATGGATCAAAGATTTAAGTATAAGGCCCAAAACTATGAAAATACCAGAAGAAAACAAGAGAGACATTGGAATAGGCAAGGATTTTTCTGGATAAGACCTCAAAAGCACAGGCAATGAAAGCAAAAACTGACAAATGGGATTGTATCAAACCAAAAAGCTTCTGCCCAGCAAAGGAAATGATCACCAATGTGCAGGGACAACCAACAGAACGGGTGAAAAATATTTGCAAGCTATTATCTGTATCGGTCAGCTTCCTGTTGCTGGGACACAATACCCAATACTCACAACTTAGAGGAGGAGAGATTAAACTTAGCTCACGGTTTTGGGGGATTCAGTCCAGTGTTTCAGTCCAGTGTTGGCAGGCTCCAGGGTAGGAACACCATGGTGGACAGATGTGGCAGAGCAAAGATACTTAGTTCATGGCAGACAGGAAGCAGAGCAGGGTAACAGTGCCAGACAAGAAGGGGCAGAAGGATCAGATGGTACCCAAGGTGACACCTCCATGACCTACTCAGACACACCCAGTTGTGTTCCTCTAATCCCCTGGCAACCCCCCAGCCAATCAAGTTGGCACAATCAAGCTTAACCATCACAACCTCTAGAGAAGGGACTGATTTTCAGAATATATAAGGGACTCGAACAACTCAACTACAAAAAAACAGACTCTGATTTTAAATGTGTGAATGACCTGAAGAGGCATTTCTATGAAGAGGACATACAAACGGCCACCAACTATACACAAAAATGTTCAACGTTACTAATGACTGGGAAAAGCAATCAAGCCACCAAGTTAGTACAGCCATTATGAAAAACAGTATGTAAGTTCCTCCAAAAACCACAAATAATTCTAATCTTTCTTATGATTTCTGTTTAAATACATTTTTATCTTTATTGATACATGGTAACTGTACATATGCAGGGGCACAGTGTGACATTTCAATACACGAGTACAGTGTGATCAGGTCAGGATAATGGGCACATCTGTCACCTCAGACATTTGTCATTTCTTTGTACTGAGAACATTCAAAATCCTTTCCACTAGTAATTTCGACATAGTCAATTAATTGTTGTCAACCACAGTTACCCTACTGTGCCACAGAACACCTTTCCAGGGCGCCCTCCTCTCCCCAGTCCCCTTCCTCATGCCCTACCCGGGCTCTGGGAACCACTGCTCTGTTCTCTGCTTCTCTGAAATCTACTTTATAGCTTCCGCATATAAGAAAAAACATGTGGTATTTGTCTTTCTGTGCCTGACTTATTTCATTCAACATTATGTCCTCAGTTCCGCCCACACTGTTACAAACAACAGGATTTTATTCATTTTTCCGGCTGAATTATACTCCACTGTGTATCTCCACCATCTTTCCTTTGTCCATTCACCTGTGGGCGGACACTTGAGTTGGTTCCAGTCTCGGTCACTGTAGGCAGTGCTGCAATGAACATGTGAGTGCGGGTACCTCTTCCACATGTCAATCTCCTCTCCTTTGAGCGTACATCCAGTAGCTGGAATACCTGAGTCCTATAAGTGTGGAACGACCACCACAGCTGCTCTTGCCTCCTGAGGTTTCCTGAGTACCTGCGGGTATGTAGCTGTGATGCATCTCCAGTCACAGGAAAGGGCTGGACTCACCCCCTCCTTAAGCAACTAGAAAATCACACAAGATGCAGCCTGTGACACGCTAGGCCGTTCTGGTCAGTGATGGACTGTACATACGGACCAGGCACTCTGTGACTTTCAAATATACACAGCCACCGAACACCACACCTCCAGTGTCCCTGGTAAGCAACTAGGAAATGTGAACAGTCCTATTAGGCGCATATTTTTATATGTTAGCAATGAACAATGGAAACCAAAATTAAGTACACAACAGCATTTGTAATTGCTACCCCAAAAAATGTAATGCTAATGAAATAGGTCAAAGAAGATTTAAATAAATGGAGGGGTACAGAGACCACGTTGATGGACTGGGACACTCAACACGGTGCAGATGTCAATTCTGCCAAGCTGATTTACAGGTTTAACATGCTTCACATCAAAATCCCAGCTGGATTCCTCATAGATGTAGAAAAACTGACTCGGAAATTTATATGGAAAGGCAAAGGAACTAAAATAGCTAAAAACAATTTTGAAAAATAAGAACGCAGTAGGAGGAATCACACTACCAGTTTTAAGATTTAGTCCTCCAAACAGTGTGGGTTGGTGAAGTAAGGGACACAGGCCAAGGAAACAGAGTAGAGGAGAAGGGCCACACACAGAGGGTCAACTGAGTTTGTGACAAAGGTCTAAAAGCAATTCAATGGAGAAATGCAGTGTTTTCAACAAAAAATGGTGCTGAAACACTCATAAGCAAAACCAAAGCAAACAAACAAAAAACAAACCTTCATGTCTTACACAAAAAAAAAAAAATCAACCAGAAATGAATCATAGTTAAACCATAAAACTATAAATCTTTCAGAGAAAACCTAGGAGAAAATCTTTATGATCAAGGTTGGGTAGAGCAGTCTTAGATGTTAACACCCAAAGCAATCTATTAAAAAACCAATTAAATGGATGTCATTCATCAAAATTACAAACCTGTGGTGTGAAAGACTGTTAAATGGATGAAAAGAAAAGTCACAAGTTAGTAGAATTTGCAAATTATGTCTCCAACAGAGGACTTACGTTCAAAAGAAAACTCTGAAAAGTTAATGGTAAGGAAACAAACAGCACTACTGAAAATGTGCAAGAGATGTGAACAGCCACTTAACCAAAGCAAAAATATGGATGGTAACTAAGCACCTGCAGAGAGGCTCCACATCATTCACTAGGTGGTAAGGATGGCAAGCCAAAGCACGAGGAGATGGCACCAAGCCCCCTGAGTGGCTCAAATTAGAAATCCCGATAATACCATGTGCTCGGGTGGATGAGAAGGAGCTGGGCGGCGCAGTTCTTGTTGCTGGGAAACAAGCTGGCAGTTTCTTACAAGTGAAATATGCTCTTGCCATGGAACTCTGCAAACGCACCCATGGGCATTGATCGCAGAGATGCAAAAAACCATGTTCACACAAAACTCCACCAGTGTTCACATCAGCCTTATCAGTAATGCCCCAAAGTGCAAACAACCAGATGTCTTTCAACAGATGAGCAGTTCATAAACAGTGGCTCAGCCACACAAGAGGACACTACTTGGCAATACAAGGGAATGAACTATCGACACATGCAAGACTGTGGGTGGACCTCAAGGCATTACACTGAGTGAAGAATGCTGTACTGTATGATCCAGTTGCACTACCTTCTCAAATAACGATATCATAGCAAAAGGGAATAGATATGTCCAGCAGTGATGGGGCTATGCTAGCCTGCACATTCATGTCCCTCAAAACTCCCGTACTGAAGTTTGCTCTCAGTGTTCGGCTCCCAGGGTGACAGTGTTAAGAGGTGGGCCTTTGGGGGGTGATGAGGTCATGAGGGCAGAGCCCTCCTGAGTGGACTGCTGCTCCCTACACCCCCCATGTAAGGACATGCAGAGACACTATCTACAAGCCAGAAAGCCATGGGACCCACCAGACACCAAATCTGCCAGTGCCTCCGGTATGGACTTCCCCTTCCAGAACTGTGAGAAATATGGTCCTGTGCGTAAGCCACCCAGCCCACAGCATTTTTGTTACAGCAAACCAAACAGAGGAAAATGGGTCAGGAGAATATGGATCGCAGGGCAGCTGCTTTTGGTAATGCAATGTCCTATGTCCTGAACATGGGACGGGCCGCACTGATCTAGAAACATGACAGAACTCCAGAGCGCCTGGCTCCTCCGCAGCTCAGCTGGTGGTGAGATGCCAGTGCAGATTTTCTGGCTTGATCACTGTGCCATGTCACAGAAGTTGGGACCAGGGAAGGACATGCAGGAATTCTACTAATTTTGCAACTATCATGTGAGTCTAAAATTATTTCAAAATACAGGATTTTTGAATTGGGTAGACCTTGTAATAACAATTCCACTATCCTGTAGAGAAGTGTTTTTCTACGTAGGCACCAGCAGTCCGGCGTCTATTCAGAGCTAGGAATACACTTTCTCAGAGTTCGATCTAAAACATTTGTTAAAGATGCACATTCCTGGGCCTGGCCCTGGACTCAAAATCAGCAGCTCTGTGAGTGTGGGTCTGGAGTGTTTTAGCTTCTCCAGCTGTTTTTATGATCAAGTTTGGGAAACATTGGTGAAGTAAAGGGTCTGTCCTTACAGAGGTAGACTTTAATTATCTAGACAATTTGCTTGTCTAGGTGATTATATCCCTTGATCCTCTGGATAGGCTGAGACTTAAGTGCTAAGGCTGACTGATGGGCTGTTCACAGTTCTCATCCGTGCTGGGCTCCGCTTCCAGGAGGGTTCAGATGTGGTGGGCAGAGGATAGGAGCAGCATGACACTGGCACCCAAAAGGTGTGAGAGTGGGGGTGTAACGGACACAGGAAGTAGGAGGCAGCCCAGCCCTTAATGCTCCTGCCATAAAGGTCCCAGGGAGGCAGGGGACACAGAGCAGAGAGGGCCCAGGGGCTGAGGGGAGCCAAGGAAGTGTCCAAGTGCTATGGACTGAATTGTGTCCCTCTCCCCAACTTCACATACTGAAGCTCTAACCCTCTATGTGACTGCATTTGGAGATGAGAACTTGAAGGAGGTAATTATGGGTAAGTGAGGTCGTAAGAGTGGGACCTTGCTATGTAGGGCCAGTGTCCTCATGAGATGCAGACACCAGGAGTGCAAACAGAGGAAAGGCCAGGGGAGGACACAGGAAGAAGGGGCTATCTGCAAGCCGAGGCCAGAGGCCCTGGAGAAACCGGCCCCGAGGCAGCATCCTGATCCCAGATGTCTCACCGCAGACCTGAGAAAGAGATGTGTCTGCATGCAGCCCCAGCCTGTGGCATTTAGTTAGTTACGGCAGCTGGAGCTGAGACGCCCAAGTGGCAGAGACCTTCCCCCGGGACAGCAGAGCAGGTGTGGAGGATGGGGATGGGTGGGCTGGGGGGTGCACTCTCCGTTAACTAGCTCAGCCCAAGGCCACTTCAGGTAACCAGACCCCACATTGCCAGGGCAAGTGCCAGCCCACGACCTCCAAGCTGGGGACCCCTCAGGCCTCACAAGCAGAGTGGGTTCTGACCTTCAGGGGCGCAGGTGTGCAGAGGGCCTCAGGCCAGTGTGTCATGGAGGCAGGTTTCCAGGCTACTGGTTCGGACAACTTGCTATCTTCTGGCTTGTTTGGGATTATAGCGCCAGTGTTACAGACCGCTGACTTCGTTAATGGTGACTATCTGGTCAGACATCTCAAGGAGACATACTGAAACTCTAATCAAAACATGCAGTCTCCACATCACAGACATGAGTCAGTTTACTTGAGACCATGGACATGAACCTTGTCACCTTGTCAGGAGAGTGCTGGGGACTTCTGCAGCTGTTACGGTTGAGAATGCTTTAGGAAAGACTTTCTCTAAATTTGGGAATCTTCAGACACGAATTTCCCCCTAGGTACGTACACTATTTAAGAGGGCCCTGCCTTATATATATCCATCACGAATAGCATTCTGGCTGAAATCATGCCTTCTCCATTTAAATCAAATCCCTGGGTTCAGTGCATGGTATTTGTGTGACTCACATTACACCAGAAACCAAGGCATATAGAAGCCAAACTCAGCAGTTCCTGGGCCACGGAGGGGGCAGGGTTCCTCAGATGGAGCTGAGCATTTCCAGAGACCTACCATTTGAAGGACCTCTGGGCTGACAGGAACCCAAAGCTTCCAACCTGAGAGTGGGACTTGGCTTTACTTTTCTTTTCTTTTTTGGTTTTTGAGAGAGGCTTTTGCTATATAGCCCAGGGTGGCCTTGAACTTGTGGCCATACTCCTGCCTCAGCCTCCCAAGTGCCGGGGTTACAGGCATGCGCCACCATGTACAGCTGGTTTCACTTTTCTGCCAAGTCAGCTGTGATTCTTTGTTAGGAAAAACATATTCCAAAATCCGTGTGTTCTAAGAAAGTGCCCAGGAAGGAGTGGCATGTCTGAGTCCCTCAACTCCTCGACAGGAAGGCCTGGGAAGAGCATGTTGGGAATCCATGGATCTTCTTCCACAGGGACTGATGGCTTGCAGGGTGCTGCTGACCTCCGAGGCCAGCTGCAAGGTGACCTTAAAGAAGAGCCCCAGGCTGGCCTCCCAGGCCCCTTGAGCCTGTGGAGAAAGCTCTGCTGCTCTGATGAGGGCACAGGCCCAATGGTAATACTGCACACACCTGAGATACAGGGACATTCTCTCATCCCCAGCCAAGAAGGCCAACAGACTCTCATAAAGGTGACTGTGTGTCTGTGAACTGGGCTGCAGCCCACAATTTGGGATCACAGCCTCCGGTACAGACAGGAAATAGCTGCACTGCTGGCAGCCCCACTGGCAGCCACAGAGCAGCCTCTGTTTCTCAGTAATTGTCAACAATCACCTCTGCGAGCCCCAAACCCCAGATCCTGCTGGCCCCACGGCTCCTCATGCGTGGTGTGTGAGGAGAAGCTGTGGAGTCCACTCAGTGGGTTTCATCTCCTGCCCTGATGGGAAGGGAGGAAGTCCCATTAGGAGCAGGTGGAAAACTGATCAGCTTCCCCAGGCTGTAGCCACTCATATTTTAAATGGCCGTAAGGGGGATATTCTGCTTCTCAAAGTAGAAGTCAATCTGCACGGAAAAAGGGCTTTCTGCCCCTTTTGGGAAACCGGTACATTATGAAGCTGCACAGATCTGGCGGAAACCAAACCCACCAGGAGCAGCATAGACCTGACAGCGGGCAGCAGAGCCCTGACCCGATGCTGACAGGGAAGGGGTGGCACATCATGAAGGCACTCATCTACACCTGAGCACTTAAACACCGTCATTTTTTTTGTTTTGTGGGTACCAGGGGTCGAGCTCAGGACCTTGCTTGCCAGCAGGCGCCCGTGCCGCTGAGCGATATCACTGGCCCTTTTTTCATATGTGGGTACCGGGAATCGAACTCAGGACCTCGCGCTTGCCAGGCAGGCGCTTACACCGCTGAGCCATCTCACCGGCCCCCAACATTGTCAGTTTTAACCCAGCTAAAGGAACAGTGGAGGCCAGTAATCATAAGCAACACTACTTTCAGAAGCTAATTATTGTACGAAGATTTCAGTTTTATTGAAGATTGAAATATTTTTCAAATCCAGTGTTTGGAAAAAGTAAGTTTCATTCTATGGACAAATTGCAGAAATCTATGGTTCCCTGCTGGGCACTGGAGCCATAGAGTGAGCGTCCGCCCCTCCAATGTCCACTGGCTTCATGGGTCCTAGTGGGACTCAGGAAAGCTCACGTCCAGCAGGATGCAGAGACTGGCCCTGGCCTAGACATAGGGCAGCTGTGTGTTCCCATGCCAAGCCACCACAGAGAATGGGTAGCTCAGTATTTGTATGGGGTAGGGGGCCGGTGAGATAGCTCAGCTGTGTAAGCGCCTGCCTGGCAAAAGCGAGGTCCTGAGTTCAACTCCCGGTACCCACATACGAAGAAAGGGCCGGTGATGTCGCTCAGTGGCACGGGCACCTGATGGCATGCGAGGTCCTGAGTTCAACCCCCGGTACCCACACACACACACAAAAAGAATAGAGTATTTGTACGGGGTGACATGCTGTGGATCACCTCACGGCTGCTGGTCACTGTGGCAGGCCACCAGACCAGCTATGCTCAGGCCGTCCAGTGGGACCTGCTCAGTGTGCAGCCTTCAGAGCCAGGTGGCTGGGGGAAGGAGGCCAACTGAGCCCTGGGAACCCCAGCTGCTAGGGCCTCTGCAGGACCCTGACTTCACCCCATGCCTCTTTCTGGGCTCCTGCAAGGCTCCTATCTGGTAGTCTGGTCCACTTCCCCAGAGAAGCACCCAGGCCATCTGACACTCAGGGCCTGCCTTGCAACCTCTCTGCAGCTCTCTCTGGCCCAGGCCCCCACCTCCAGGCGGCCCTCCTGCCAGTGCCTACTGTGACTGCGCCCACTCACTGGCCTCCAATCCAGCTCCTCCCAACGCAGGCTCTACATGCTGTGCCTCCACTCTGCGAATGCCTCGGCGGACAGCAAGGGGAGGTCAGACAGATCCTGCAAGGATGACAGTCCGGAGCATCCTCCCCAGCAAGGCCAAGGCTGTCTAATGCGAGCCCTGAGCCTGGCCCAGTGTTGCAGCATGGTGGGAACTCCCACTCTGTGCCCACTGGAGGTGGCCTGGGCCTCACCCAGTCTGGAGCCTGGCCACACAGGCACGGAGTGTGTGTGCACCGAGACACACAGTGCAGAGAGGAGCCAGCTGTGGACCAGCAGCCACTCACACAGGAAGGCATTCATGTTAACTTTTTATCACTGTGACAAAACACCTAAAAGTAAGCTCCAGGGAGGGCAGATGTACTTCGCCCCACAGTGCCATTTGCTGGCGCAAACGCTCCTAGGCCTGTGGCAAGGCAGAACATCATAGTGGAAGGGCTTGGTGGACCAAAGCTGCTCACCTTGGGGTGGCTGGGAAACAGACACGGAGGGGCCGGGGACAAGATGTAACTTTCCAAGGCGCACACGCTTCCTTCAATAGGCCCTGCTGCCTGAAGTTTCCTCACTACCCCATGATACCATCAGCTGTAAATGGATGGATTAACCCACTGCTGAGATCAGAGCCCTCACGATCCAGTCATCTTCCCGAGGGCCCCATCTCTGAACACTGCTACGCGAGGCCAGACCTGCACCTCATGGGCGTTTGGAGATTTCAGACACAGACCAGAGCACTGTTCTCATGTCCGGCTTACCTTACATTGCATGATATCCACAAGGTTCATATGTGTTGTAACATACTGCAGAATTTCCTTTCTTTTTGAGGTTGAATAATATTCCTTTGTGTGCTGCAAAGGCTGGGATGTGATTTGTCCCAAGTCCATGTGTTGGAGCGTGGTCCCCAGCATGGTGATGATGGGAGGTGGTAAGACCTTCAAGGGAGCATCTGATGCGGTTCTCGTGGGACCTGCTTAGTTCTCATGAGAGGGGTCTTATAAAAAGCGAGCCTGACTCCTCCCCACTCTGTCTTCCTGTCTTGCAGTGTGCTCTCCCTCTTCGATGCCATCCCATCATGGTGTGACACAACCACGGGCCTCCCCAGAGCCAGTGTCAAGCTGTTTAGATGATCAGCCTCCAAAACTGAGCTAAGCAAACCTCTTTTCTTTGTAAGTTACGCAGTTTCAAGTGTTCTATTATAGCACTGGAAAAACAGACTAATACATATGCATATACCACATTTTGCTCAACTCATCTGCTGAGGGACCCTTCAGATGCTTCTCCCTTTTAGTTGTGAATAATGCTGACATGAAAATGGGTGGATAAATCTCTTCCAGACCCTTCTTTCAATTCTTCAGGTTATGTATGGTGAAGGGGAACTGCTAGAGCGTACAGTAACTCTAATTTTTTAGACACCAACATAGTGTTTCTCATCGAGGCTACAGCATTTTACATCCCTGGAGACAGTGAATGCGCATTCTAATTTTTGCACATCTTTGCCAACTCTTGTTATTTACCGATTGGTTGACTGGCAGTAGCCATCCTAATAGGCTGAGGCAGCATCTCACTGTGGCTTTGCTTTGCATTTCCCTAATGATAAATGATGCTGAGCATCTTCTCATGAACTTACTGGCCACAACTATATTTTCTTTGGAGAATAGTTAAAGGAGTCTCATATATTCTGGACAGTAATCCCTTATCAGATGTATAGTAGAATCTTGGATTGTGAGTACTTGCTCCATAAGTGTTCCATAAGATGAGCAAACATTTCTAACAAATTTAACTTGATAAACAAGCAATGTCTTGCAATGTGAGTAGTATGTGACACGGAACGTCACATGATCACAATGGAGTCAACGATTCTCTCTCTCACTGCGAGATTGTGGGTGATCGTTTCCCAACAGCAAAAGGTTGTGGAAATCTCATCTGCAGAGGTGGAAGAGAAAAAGATGGAGGAATCCTTGACCTCAAATGAGATTAAAGAGATGTGTAAAATTTGTGAAACAGTGCAAAATTTTGTAGAGAAGCAACACCCAAATAAGGCTGTAGCAGTGCGAGTAATCTGTTTAACAACAATGCAAAGTCACACTTCTGAAAAATCCTCAAAAGGAGGCAAAAGCAAGTGTCACTGGACAGGTTCCTTCTTACAGCTGCACGAAAAGAAAAAGATTCCACTGAGCCAGTAGACAGCAGTGATTCTGTTAGTGACAGTAAAAGTTGTCCTACACAACTACCTCTCTCTCTCTCTCTCTGTCTCCCTCACACCAGGAAGGTTTTCAAAGATAAATGCAGGTTAATTTGTTTATTTTTCTTGATACTTTGTATTTTATTATTTTGTATTATATTACATATTGTAAACATTTTCAATGAATATTTTTGGGTTATAGAATGATCATCTGAATTTCCACTCTTTCTTTTTTTTTTTTTTTAATGTGGGTACTGGGAGTTAAACTCAGGACCTTGCGCTTGCCAGCAGGTGCTTGTGCCACTGAACAATATCACTGGCCCTTTTTTCCTTTATGTGGGTACCGGGAGTCAAACCCAGGACCTTGTGCTTGCCAGGCAGGTGTTTACGCTGCTGAGCCATCTCACCGGCCCAGAATTTCCATTATTTCTTAAGGAGAAATTCTCTTTGACATGCAAGTGCTTTGGATTACAAGCATGTTTTTGGGATGAATTATGCTCCCAAACCAAGGTTTTACTTATGATTTATAAATATTTTCTCCCATTTTGTGGATTACCGTTTCACTCCATTGACTGTGTTCTTAGATGCACGGAGTTGTAAATGTTGGTATACTCTAATTTATCTATTTTTTTCTTTTGTTTCCTATGCTTTTGGCAAGAAATCATTGCCACATGCAACATTGTGAAGTGTTTACTCTATGTTTTCTTCTAAGAGTGTTACAGCTTTTAGTGTTAGGTTTAGGTCTTTGAGTCACTTTAATTTTTTGTGTATAGTGAAAATATGGATACAGCTGTGTTCTTATGGCCAGAAGACTTCTTTTTGAATAGAGATCTGAAGTGATCCTACTTTTACTTCCTTCACTTCAAGCCAATCATGAAATTTCACAGAGATGTCTTATGTATTCTGGGGTGGTGGCAGAAGGCAGGGTGCTGTTCTGAATCACTGCTGTGGCCCAGTTGGTCCGGGGAGATGCAGGAAGGACAGGCCTCACTGGGGGAGCAGGAGGAGATGAGGGCCCCACCAGCAGGCAGGTGATGTCCCATAAGCTCAAGAGCTGGGATGCAGTGTCCTGGTGGCTTCTGGACTGCACAGCTCAACCAGGACCTTCCCATGGTAGCTGGTGAGTTGTTGCTCAGCTTGGCTACCTTGGAGGTACCCTCCGTGGAGATGAGAACTGCCTTCTTCTGCGGCTCACCTTTTTCACCACAATTTGGCCCTCCATGCTTCCAACTAATCTTCCAGTTTGGCTTCCACGCTTCTGTGAACTCCTTCCCAAAGGTCAGCAGTTTAAAGGACACGTCACCCAGGATGTGCCCAAAAGCTGCTGCTAACTCAGTAAGGCCATCACTCACCTGGTGAGCAGTTCTCCAGCACCCAAGTGGGCCACCACTGAGTGGATGACCTCTTGGTGACAGACAGTGGCACACACTCACCACAGTCCTCTCTGGTGCTGATGAAGACACGAGGAAGCCGCTAGCTGTGGGCTGGAAGAGGACATGCAGTGAGATGCTGTGCTCAGCACTCTGCTGCTGTGACGATTAGCACATTATGTTTTGAAAGCAAAAAATAACTGGTTTCTGTACCCCAAGGGTGAAGCAGTGTCTTTTCCCCACACAGTGTTGAAGATGACAGCTCTGCAGCAGCACCCACATTCCATAAGGCAGAGTAACCACCCCTGCTGAGATGCTGAGGCCCAGCTGAGCTTGCTGCTGGACTCCCTTACCTGCTTCCCCCTGGGCCCAACATGAACTCCTTAGTCAGGTGCACCTTCCTTTTTATTTTTTTGTAGAAAATGATAAGCTGATTCCACATTCATATGGAAATGCAAAGGACAAAGAAGAGCAAGTTTGGACAGCTAACACTAACAAACCACAAGAATTACAATAAAAAAAAAAGAGTAATCAAAAAAGTTTGTAAATGTCAACAGGTCAACAGGAGAAAAGACAGTCTTGATAAACCAACGCAGCTATGGGCACTGATGGTGATGGGAGAAAGGCCCGTCTTTCACCAATGGCCATATCGACTGGATATCCATACGCAAAACTGTGAAAATGTGTCCTCCCAAATTCTTCTGTGGAAGGTCTAATCCCTGATTTGACGGCATCTGAGGTGGACCTCTGGCGGCTGACCAGATTCGGACAAGGGCAGGGTGGTGGAATGCTCACAGTGGGCTCAGCCCCTGACTCTCCTCTGCCATGTGAGGACTCGGGTGAGGAAGTAGCCATCTGCAGGCCCAGAAGAAGGGCTGGGCAGGAAGGAAGCGCTGCTAGCCCCTGATCTTAGACTTCCCGGCCTCCAGAGCTGTGATAAACTGTTCTTGTTTAAGCTACCTTGTGCATGGTATTTTGTTATGACAACCCGAGTTGAGAAAGACAATAACTCAGGCCATACGCCAAAATTAACTGAGAAAGGAAAACGGACCTGCATGAAAAACCTAAAACATACAACTTTCAGGGGAAAACATATGAGAAAACATTACGAACTTGATTAAACAAAGATTTCTTAGATTCAACATCAAAAGCACAACCCATAAAAGGAATACTGATAAGTGGGAGTTCATCAAAAATTAAAACTTCTCTTTGAATAAAAGAGGAAAATGATAAGCCACAGATGCAGAAAAATATTTTCAAAGTCTATATCTGATAAAGGATTTGTATCCACAATACATAAATGTTAAAAATTCAAAAATAAGAATACAAACAACAAAATAATGGACAAAGAGATTTGAACACTAAACAAAGAAGATATATGAGTAGCAAAATAGCCCATAAAAGCCCATTAATCAATAGGGAAGTGAAAATTAAAGCCACAATGAGGTACTGCTACAAACCCATTACACACTTTTTTCTTTGTAACTTTTTTTTTTTTTTTTATGTGGGTACTGGGGGGTCGACCTCAGGACCTCGCGTGCCAGCAGGCGCCCGTGCCGCTGAACGATATCACCGGCCCCTTTTTCGTATGTGGGTTCCAGGAGTCGAACTCGGGCCCTCGCGCTTGCCGGGCAAGCGCTTATGCCACTGAGCCATCTCACCAGCCCCCTGTAACTTTTTATATTACTCAGACTTCTTCCTAAAATAGCCAAGCATAATTTTTACAAATATAATAGTTACTTTTAAATTGTTTTAAATGGACATAGCTATGTAACTAATAAAGGGAAATTCATTTCTTTTCATTAAAAAATATCAAAACAAAAACGTTTTCTGTAGACATGAAACCTAACCACCAGGGTGTGATACTAAGCCCACACTGGGTCACTGGATTTTTGGCCTCCCATGAAAATCCTCAGCAAAGTACAGTGCTGTCTGAAGATAAGACACACATGGCTCCTGCTAGCTCAGACTGCCCGGAGAGGTGGGAAGCAACACTACCATCTAGCTTGCGGAGGTGTGGCCCTTGGGGAGGCCCAGGTCAGCCCCAGTGTCTGCCATGAGCATGCTTGAGACTCCACCAGGAGTGCATCACCACGCCAAAGCACACAGCCCCATGACGGGAAGGGCTGCGCTCGACCACAACCTGAATGGGAAGAGCTGTCCTCTCACAGGGAAATGACAGTTTTTGCCTGCCCACTGGTGAGGCCAGACTCCCTGCAGGGGCAACCAAGACAACCACCAATCTGGCGACACCCACGGCTGCTTGTTCAAATGTAGCTGCTTAGATCTGAGACAGTGGGTGCTGGTTGTCCCTACGTCTGGTCTCAAACTGGCATGTCCACTGCCACATCCACTCTCTGCCCGTGGCCACGTCTACCCTGTACCTGCTGCCATGTCCACTCTCTGCCCTCTGTCACATCTACCCTGTGCCTGCTCTGAAAAACCCTGCTGTCAATGCTGCGCATGGACACCCTGGCTCCATAGAACATGTCAGGGACACACTGTGGAGACTGAAAAACCTTTGGGGTCCTCAGCATGCTTCGCACCCCACGCTGGCATCCTGGGAGGGAACAGGCATCACCTAAACTGTGAATCTCTATGGGGCCAGGAGAGGGCCCCTCTAGCACACTGTGTAGTCGCTGACACATGGACACAGAGAAGACACAGACTGCGTCCAACAGCACATTCTCAGGCCGGGGGCAGGACACAGCCCAGGCACTAATAAGCAGTTTCTCCAACAAGGACAAACAGCCACCGACTCACCTATGGCCACTCGCATCAAGAACAAGCACCTGAGGGCCATCACCTGCACAGCCAGCTGCATCAGGGACCAACATCCACAGCTGTCACCCACACAGCCAGTCGCAATGAGGACACACAGCCACGGCTGTCACCCGCATAGCCAGCCACCTGCATCGAGGACACACAGCCATCACCTGTGTCAGGAGCTGGTCTGGCGCCAGCTGGTTGATCCAACGCGTGTATCGTGTGGTAGAATCCGGGGGATCCCTCCTCACTTGGCACCCTATGATCTGTGAAAACAACAGAAGAGCTTAGGTACCCTTGCGAGAGGTGTGCCACCCCCTTATGTGTGTCTGAGGCCATGTGGAGCACGTGTGTCCAGACAGAGCCTAACTGAAATCTCTGGGCTCTGGGCTGAGGTGGGCAAAGCTCTGAGTGAAGGGAAAGAGGGGTGCCTGAGCCCATGCAGGGTTCAGCTCAGGAAGGCACCATCTATATCTACATGCATGCAGACCATAGGACCACTTTCCCAGACAACAGCCCCGTCTCAGCACATGTCCTGGCCCTGTCACTCCTTGTCCCCATTGTCACCTGGGGTGGCACCACTCAGGCCCCCTGACTTCCTATCTCTTCTCACCCTAATCCTAGCCCTGCTCCCCCTGGCCTCGAACACAGCCCCCTCGATCTCCCTACCCCAGCTCCTTACCTCTGCCCAGCCCTGGCTGCCTGCACCCCATGATCTAGACAAACTGCCCGTGGTCCCTGCAAAGTTCAGTATCTCTAAGACCAGGGAAGTCGGTGGGGTCCCGCAGACCTTCGGAGGACTCGGGCTGCAGGTGGGCCTCCCCACAGAAGAGGAGCCCATGCTTCTCTGTCTCTGGTGTTGCCATCAGCTCGGGCCAGGCCACCGGTGTGAAGCAAACTGTCTTCACTGAGGTGGAGCCCTCCTCACGTGGCAGGTGGAGGTGGAAGGAACACAGTACCCAGCCAGCAGCGAAGCCCTCCTCACAGGCTGGGTGAGGGTTCTAAGAGGGCCGAGGGTAGAAAGGACAGAGAAAAGATGGCTCTGTGGTCCCAGGAGCCTCGTCCTCCCTCACTGTAAGATGAAGCTGAGTGTGGGTCATGAAGAAAGTTCAGCCACCTTCTCACCTGTGCCTCAGGGCCGGCAGCTCCTGTCTGTGTACCTGTTACTGGTACTGGCACCAGTCCCCCAGAGCCCCCTGGATACTGTGACACTGACAGTAGGCCACTCATCCACACTTTGGGAGGGGATTCAGTGAAGGCTTACCATCAGCCCCCAAGTGTCCATCTGTCCAGAGGCCACAGGATAGGACCGATGCACCACTGCACCCCCTCACAGCATGGCCCATATCTGTGGGATGCTGTCTCCCCACAGCCTTTGTACTCCCCAAGTGGAACATGCCATCCCACAGCCCCTGTTCTATGCTTCTGCTCGGGGGACCCTGTGGGGAAAGTCCCTTTGGGCCACCTCAGGGCACCCCAGAGCAAACACAGAGACTCCCCTGATTCCATCCTACCCCATCCAGAACTGATCTCTGCTCTGAATGTTCAGGAAATGAGTGATAAATAGGAATAAATGTTACACTTGGAGTGGCATAATGACAGCCAGAACCTAAAACCCTAAAGATTCTGCTGTGATTTTACACAACTGTACAATTTATGAAAGCTGTCATCAAGAGTCTTTCCTTCCTCATTAAATGGTTTTCTTGAAAATGGCCTTAAGGAAATAATGACCAAGTAGAAGCAGACATCCAGCATTCATTTCATTCTTCCAGAACAAACTACAAACATAACGGACAAACCACCAACCAGCAACTGCAGATTAGGGCTTTGCAGGTCACAATCTAAAGCCAGTGCCATGGTGACAACTTTTCCGGACTGGCCTTGTGTTGGTGCAGCCACACCATTAAGACGTCTTGAAGGCCAGGGAGCACAAAGAACAAAGATGCTCCACCTACTCTGCGGTTGGGGGAACATGTGCCACAAGGTTCTCCATGCTCGGTGGACGCAGCATCCAGAGGATTAACGAGGTCAGTGAGAAAAGTCACAGCCTAGACTTAATCTCTAAAGACAGACATCAGACTCTGAAGTATGATCAAGACACACTGACAGTTTGCATTTGTTCCAAGTCCCTGAGCTTTCCTAAACATCAGTGTGCATCTGGACAGATGCCACGGATAACTGCAAGAGGGGCTGAGCTGTGTGTCAGGATGGAAGTAGAAGCATCGCTCTCTAAACGTCAACGTTCGTGACAAGATTCTTCACAGGTTTCCATGTATGATACACTTAGACACTCAGAAGCTGTCATGTGCAGCCATATAAAGGTCTCTTTGAGTGAAAGACATAGTATCTATGTACAGAAGGACACTGGCCCAGTTACACAGACAGGCCTGGCCAGGGTCTGTGGCCTTCAACCTCTCAGGCTGGCACGGCCATTGGGATGGGCCACACAGATGGCCAGGGACTGGGCCCCAGGCGATTATGGCCGTCAGGATGGGCCAGAACACGGAGGCCTGCTTCTGGCAGTTTCCTGGCAGTAAGCACAGTATGAAGCCTGGGAAGCGGGTGCATTTCTTGACATCATGCTGTTCCTTTCTTGCAACCTCCACATTCAATATTACCACACCCATCAAAGCCACAGCAAGGAACTTCTGGAAATCCCAGATTCTGTCTTTCCCTCATATAAACTGACAGAAATCCACCCAACAGGACTTGTTTCCATTTTTTTCCTCTTCCCAAGAAAGGGCCCAGACCCCCGTCCAAAAAGAAAAAAAAGTTTGTGCATCTCATCTCTCTTCTTGTGAGACTGAGAAGCCTCTGGAGCTGGGGTAGAAATCCCTGAGTCATCAGTGATGTGATGTGGGCCAGTCCCGGGGCTGGGGGATGCCACTACATGGCGTGGATAGTGTTCTGGTGACCCTACAGTGGCATCTGCTGTTGCAACACTGTGGGGTATTTTCTAACATCTTTCCCAACCAGAAAGGAGGGAGAAATGAGAGACTCTATGCCCATAAACTTTAAAAAAGCAACTTCTGGAGTCTGTGGTCACTGACTGCTATGAATACATGTATTTATACATACTTGCGGTTCTTAAACTCGTTAGGCACATGAGCCTTTCCAGAATCTTCTGACAACTGCAGCACTCTCCTACCCTCCCTGAAAGGTGCCTCATGCTGAAGCCCCCAGCCACCCTGGGGCCTCTCCCCCAACCTCTGCACCCACGACAGGTACAGCTGCATGGATTCCCCATGCGCCCAGAAGCTGACCTGCATTCTCTGTACTTCCTGTCTGCTTCCACACTCTCCGCACACACCACTGCCTACAGCATCTCGGCCTGCTGTGCCTGGGCCAGCCCCACTTCCATCCCACAATCCCGTGCTCAGCTGGCCGAGGCCTCCAACAGCAAAGCTGAGCACCTGCCTGCGTGCTCAAGGCAGTGGCCAGGGTCAGGGTAGCAGCGAGGGCCTGGCATGGGCTGGGAAGGGCAGGGCAAGGCAGGAGCCCTGAGGGGCCATGAAGTGAGCTAGGCCATGAAGTTAGCTGGCGCCACCTGAGAGCAACAGAGCAGCTGCAGGGCTGAAGGGTCCCCAGGTGCAGCCAGGGGAAGGTTCCTATCTTCCTACAGCATACTCTAAGAATGTGTTTGTGTTAAAAACATTTAAACTTAAACAGTATGAGCAGTTCCAACTTGAGGATTAAGGGTCTTCAGCATCCAGCTAGGCCTAGTACCACAGGCCTATAATCCCACTCTGCGAGGCTGAGGTAGGAGGATCCCAAGTTCAAGGTCAGCTTGGGCAACTTAGTGCTTTAGCAAGACTCTGTCTCAGAAATAAAAAATAAAGGGCTGAGGATATATCTCAGTGTGAGGGCCCCTGATTCAATGTCTCGTAGCACACATACCAAAACCAAACAAACAAACATATAAACATCCCGCTTAGCCCAAACACTCTCCCCTGACAACTTTCAGGGAGGCCACAGCCTGCCCTGGGTCAGCAGCTGCACAGGAAAGGACACACTGCAGCATCAATTCAAATCTCTGGAACTTGAGGGGAGGCCTAGGACACCAAGGGTATGAGGACAGAGGCTGAGACCCCCCAGGGATGGGGTGTCAGGCAACGCTGAGGCCTGAGGATGAGCGGGAGGGGCGTGGCTCTGAAGAAGGAGGGGAAGCTGGCTCTGAGTGAGGGGTGCCACAGCTCTCAGCTGTCTTCACGTCAAGAACTCGGCTGCTATTCAACCAGCCCTTCCACATGCATTCTCAAGTGAGAGCTGCTGTCCAAACGAGAAGCACACTCTTCTTCAAGGAAGACCCCTCAGTGCTTAGAGAGCTGCTGCCCCAAATCCCTCCCTGTACCCTACGGAAAGCCCACTGCAAGAGCTGAGCTGCACTTGGGCGAGGTGGCCGCAGCCCGGTGGGAGTGGTGCTTACGCTGGTTGGGTGCTGCTCAGCAGCCTGGTGCTGCAGCCTCACTCTCTGCGGCATCATCACGTCGTCCTGTGGAAAAAGCACATTTTAAACTCACGCAGAGCAACTCCGACAGGCGGTGAGGAGGTGGTGGGCAGCCCAGTAACAGAGCAGACCCTCCAGGCACCAGGGAAAGAACTGCTCCACAGTGGCCAGAAAACACTCTGATAATTCCCATGTGACCGAGGAGGTGGGGCGACAAGGACGCTCCTGCACACTCACAGGAGGGGACACCGCTGCTCTGAGATGGCACGGCGCCATCCAGAAAAGCCAGGCTACCCCGTGTCACCCCTGTGTAGGCTAAGCCCTATCTAAGGAAGACACACGCAGGATGTTCACGGAGCTGAGCACACTGAGGTTCATAAACCCAGACTTAAAACAAGTCCTGTGCTTTACTATGCATCACACACACTACTACTTTCAATATCCACTTGGTGTTGACCTAAATTACAGCTGCTTACGACGTCAATAAACTCCACAGACCTAACGGTGCATGAAGAGGCAAGACACAAGAACGCACACGGCATTCATCACTCATGTACTTAAATTCAGAGCCAAGGAGGGTTAACCATATTATTTTAAATTTTTAGTACTAGAGACTAAACCAGGGCCTTTACACTGAGTTACACTCCCAGCCCTTTCAAAATGTTGCTGCTGTTGCCGAGACTGGGTCTCATTAAGCTGCCCTGGACTCGAACTTGCCATCCTCTCGCTTCAGCCTCCTGAGGCGCTTGGATTACAGACACTGGCCTTGCCATCTTCTCTACCATTCTGAGCAGCTGGCTTTGATGGAATGGTGGAAAGGCCTTTTTGAAGGCTCCATTCCAGCATCAGCTGCACGCCAACACCTCATAGGGGTGGGGCAAGGTCTTCCAGGAGTGGGTGCTCTGAATCAGTGTCCAGTATAAGGTGGTGCCTGGCCCATGGCCAGGATTCCCAAGTCCAGGAATCGAAGGGTAGAAATGGGAGTGGCCCCACTCACCACTGCCCTCAGTGACCCATTAAAAAAGGTTCTGCTTCCTATTCCCATGACTTTATGCTCTGCTGGCCTGGAGGTCTTATTTGCAGAGGGGCGATACTTCCCCCAGGAGACGCAACAGCCCCAGTGGGCTGGAAGTTGAGGTACCATCTGCTTCTCCAGGCCGCCTAGCCTCTGAGTCATTTGGCTAAGGGCGGGTTTAGGGTACTGGAGGGTAAGGGATCCAGACCACCAGCAGAAAACAGGACTACTATTCCGCAGTGGAGGTGAGGAAGAGACGGCTGGGAATTCAGGATATCTCTCAGTGTTGCCAAGCCCTGGGATTCAGGTCAACAGGAAGTTTGAACAACTCAATCCTGGTGGGACTACAAATGGCCCAGAGCTCCAGGAATGAAGGTTTTGGGTCACCTCACCAAGTGAAGACCCATGACCTGTTGAGGTGCTTGCTGAAGATAGAGGGGCACGGTGTGGGCAGCAGAAGGAGGTGTTTATAAGCACCAGCTCTGAGTGCACAGCCACTCAGAGATGAGGGCCACAGTGTCCCTAGCAGGGAGGCCTCCCCGCTCCATCATGATGCACTGCAGTTACACTAAGCAAAGGTCTTTGTCTCCTTTTCTTATCCCCTTATCACTAACACAAGACTGACTCTGTGTCCACCTTTAGTGTTACTCGTTTCAGATCACAGCATTTATGTTACAGGACTTGAAGGACTTCATCTCCTCTTCTGAGGAGGGGACTAGTTGTGCGCAGGACAGCTATGTCATGTTAAGTGGGGCCACAGCCGTGTTATTGTCTTTACTTGGAGATGAAGTACGCTTTAAGGAGATATGTCTGAGTGCCAGGGTGACAAGAGGTGGACCTGTGATGGTTAATTCTATTTGTCCACTTGATGGGGCCAAAGGATGCCCAGATAGCTGCATGTATGTGGGGATGTTTCCAGAAGAGATCAGCATCTGAACCAGTGGACTAAGAAGGTCACCCTCCCCGATGGGCTGGGGCTTCATCCAATCCTTGAAGGCCTGAATAGAACCAAGGGGTGAAGCAAGGCAGACTCGCTCTCTCTGCCTGAGTTTGGACATCCATCCACTGCTGCCCTCAATGGTACCCCCGCTACTCGGGACTTTGGACTAGACTGGTACTGACACTATCAGTTCTCCGGGTTCCCAAGCCTTTAGGTTTGGACTGGAACTTGCATAGTTAGCTTTTCTGGGCTTCCAGCTTGCAGAGAGCTGAACATAAGACTCTACTCAGCCTCCATATCATGAGTCAATCACTTACAATACATCTCTCTCTACATATCTGCAAATCTCTTATTGGTTCTGCTTCTTTGGAGAGTCCTGACTAATACACACAAGATTAACCAAACCTCCAATTTTACCATTCAAAGATCCATGCAAAAAAGCGTTATTACCTAGTATTTCCCAGCTCTGAAAAGGCCAAAAAGCACCCAAATACGACTCCATCACTTCTACTAGAATTACCTCCCCTAAGAAAGTCTAAACAAAGTCAGCAACTGCAAGACCAAAGAGAATAGAAAGGGCGTTAACCCAGTCACTGGCCAAAGTGCCAAGAAACTAAGGATGACGTGGTGAGCAAAACACTGAAATCACAAAATAAGGACTGCAGCAGTTACCAAACTCTTTCGGAAAGTATGAAGACTCTTTCGATTACAATTAAACTGTTCTCCAGAGGCCATTTCGAAAGAGGAAAAAACTTGCTAAAGACTGGAGAATGAAAAGATCTTTACTGCACATGAAAGCAAGGGCAGACTTTGACAACAAGCCCAAATGTGTGTCTGCCAGGGAGCCTGATCCCACTCCCTTCGAGGGCAGCGCTCCCTGCTCCATCGGCCTTCCTCCTGCACTGGGCAGGATCCCGAGAGCTCACAGCTGGTGCCCAACACCAGGAGTGGGTTCACAAGTCAGCTGGTATTGGAAAGGCCAAGCAGAGGAGACGGGCAGGGCTGCTAAGCAGGAACTGCAAAAGCAAAGCCCATTTTTTTCAGGTGCTCAGGCCACGGTGTAGCTTGGAGCAGTCTCTCCTTGTGACCTGAAGGGGGTTCAGAGCCTCATTACTGGCTTGCCCTAATGTTTGCAAAATTCCAAGACGGGCTGAAACTGCACAAGGAAGACCAGGAAAGAAAGCTCCTGGCAGCCTGGGGAAAGAAATTTGATGCATTATAAAAAGAGCATTGACTCGAAATGAAACATCCCCTTTCTGATATAAAATATCTACAGGAAAAGGCTGTGCCAGTCACACCAGTGAGAATTCAGAGACACGAGGATCTTCTAGTGAAGTAGCTCTGGGCAGCAGCCTGGGGGAAGCAGGCCCAGGGGCCAGGCACAGAGAGGTCTGGCAGAGCTTCTTAGTGGGAAAAAGCAAGTGAAAATAAACAGCAAAGGGCAGGCACAGATCTAACCGTGCGGAAACTAACACTAAAGGTGAATAAATTCAATACTTCACTCTATGGTCAACACTGCCAGCCTGGACTAAGAACAACCTAAACAAGACCTTCCCACACACTGCCCACAGACCCGAAGGTTCCAGCACATGAACAGGGAGGCTGAGACAGGATGGCTGTACACAGCCACTGCAGGAGTGCTGAGGGAGCTATGCCGCCAGAAAAACAGCCGGAAAAGCATGCAGAGACAATGAAGGACATTTCACATGGCAGCAAGGGTCAGAAAGATGCTACAGTTATAATTGTCTTTAATGACAGAGCAAAAACACCCACCAGAAAAAAACTATGATCCTCCTTTGTCCTCCAGCCTTGTTTCTTCTATTCCTCTACTGTTTCTCCCAACCTCTTTTAAAATTTCTCCCTTGAGGGTAAAATTGCCATATTGAGGGCTTATTTACTGCATATAATTTTCTGGTTCGTTTTAAATTTTGTTATGTAACCACAAATCTAGTTCATATGGTTAAAAGTGGCACATTACTAGTTACCTCAGTTTGTCATTTTCTAGGCTGTGTTTGATGGTATTGTTACTGTTGATTGTACCACTTTAGCCAAAGTGACATAATTGTTCTAAACAGCTGTTCTTCCTGGTATACCAAGACTGAGATTGCCCAAGGGTCATAAAAAATATTACAGGCCAGTGCCAAAGAACCAGGGGCTGGGCCAAGCAGCCAGCAACTTCTCATCCCCAATAAATTGACGAGGTAGGATCATGCAACAGACTCAAAACCCAAAAGCCAGCTATACCTCAAAGGCACCTCTGAGAAGTAGCCATTTCCTAAGGATTCTAAATACTAGCAATAAAGCTACTCACCATAGGCAATTTACAAGCATCATCTCAGGAACTAAACTGAAAAAAAAAAAGAGAGAGAGAGAGAGAAAATGAGAAGATACAAACAAGATGCAACCCCAGACATCCAGCTCACCAAAGAGGGCAATGGGGTGGAACAATCTGAAAGTCACCCACCTGGACTCTGAAGTGGTAACCGTGGCAGTAACAAAGCAAATGAATGAGGCTCTAGAAAAAATTAGATCAGAAATAATTTCTCAGATAACTACAGAGATGGTGACCAAAATGAAAGACATGGTTAGAGTCTCTAGAGCAGATGCAGATTTAAAAAAAAAAAAACAAAAAAACAAAAAAACAGAGGAGCATAGGAAAATGATGGAAACCATGAACAGCTGACACAGGACAGAAACGGAATCCATGGAAAAGATTTAAGCAGATATCCAGGAGATTAAAAATTCCATTGAAAGTATATGCAGCAGAATGAGCCAATATGAGGACAGAGTATCAGACATAGAGGACAGGTTTGTGGTTAGTGATGATGAAAAGAAAGATTTCTTAAAAATATCAAGGGAGCATGAAAAATCAATCCAGCAGCAGCTAGGTGCTGCAAAGAAGAATAACATAAGATTGACTGGAGTCAATGAAACAAGCAGGAGATAGAACAAATTTCATAAAAAAATCTGTTCACAGACATCATGGCAGAAAATTTCCCTGGCAGGGAAAAAGAATTTGACATATAGATAAGTGAGGCATACAGAACTCCAATTAGCCACAATCAAAAAAATCTATAGCAAGGCACATAATAGTCAAGATTCCAGAAATTCAACACAAGAACAGAATATTAAAAGCCATTAGAGAAAAGAAACAAATCACCTATAAAGGAAAGCCCTTCAGAATCACAGAAGACTTCTCACACAAACCCTCAACTCAAGGAGAGCTTGGAGTAAAGTATTTCAAGCCCTGAAAGCAAACAACCTCCAACCCAGGTTGATGTACCCCACAAAACTATCTTTCAAAAATCAATGGAGAAATAAGATACTTCCATGAAAAAGAACAAAGAAAGGCATGACCACCAAACCAGCTCTACAAAGTGTTCTGAAGGACACCAGAGGAGATAACAAGGACTACAACTCCATGAACCTCAACAGAATGAACCCACCAGGCAAGGCAAACAATTAAACAGAGGAGAAAAAAGGGAGCCAAAAGAATACAACATTGAAGTATAAAGTATATCAAAACAAGTACGAATCACGTGATCCCTGCATGAAAGGACTGATTGTGCCATAGCAAATGCTGCTGCCCAGACAGAAGGAACTGGTCCTGGACAGGATCCCTCAGCCGCTACAGCAAAGGCAGGGCTCCGAGAAACCCACGCTTGGGATCTGTGGCCAGAGCACTTTACAAAGGATCAAGGAGGCCCACGTTACCTAAAAGGAACCCGCACTGGCTATGACAGAGCAGGATTGCTTCCTGCAGAGGAGGCTTTGGTAGATGGGGACTGAACTGGCTGTGCCAGGACTGGGGGTGACTACAGGATTTGCATCACGGTTTTAACACTGTTATGGTTTGTGTCAGGATGTCCTCCCAAAGCCTTATTTGATCATGGGGGGGCAGGCTTTTTGGAGGTGGCTAAATCTAGAGTTTGTGATTGGTTCATTGTCTAGTGCTGGGATTGGGGGTGTGAGTGCTACACCCACCCTAGGGCAGGTAGCCTGCATACAATATAAGGGATGGAAAAGAGGTTTGCTCCTCCCTTTTGGTCTTGTTGCTTTTGCTGTCTTCCATTGCCACCATGAATGGCTGCCCCTCTGCCATGCCATCTGGCCTTGGAGCCAGCTGATTATGGACTGAAACCTCCACAAACTATGAGCTAAGTAAACCTTCTCCTCTTTAACTTTGGGTGTCAGGTATTTTGTCCCAGCAATGAGAGAAAAGTAACGAAGACAAACACACATTTAAGGAAAAAAAGAATGTAAAAAGGTCTTCTACCCCACCCCCATCTCTCTTTGCTTCAATCCCCTTTGTAATTAAATTTAGGCAGCTCAGAAATTTTTCCTAACCAAAATACTGCTGAAAGAAGTTAAAGATCTATGTAAAGGGAGAGACCTTCTATATGCATTGCTCAGAAGACACAGTATTACTGTAGCAATTCTCCACAAATTAGAAGGTAAGTTAAATTCCCAACTTACTTTAGAGTTAAGAGTAGAGAAATAAACCGTATAATTTCAGTCAACTGATTTCAACCCCACATGCAACAGTAGATTGGAGTCAGGACCTCTGCACTGAGCTATATCCCGAACCCTTTTTTATTTTGAGTCAGTCTCACTAAGTTGCTAAGTTTCCCTGGCTGTGCTTGGATTTTCAATCCTCTGGTCTCAGCCTCCCAGAGCACTGAGATTACAGGTATGCACCACCATGCTCAGCTCAGCCACATATTCTTGACACTGGGTCTATGACGGTATCATCACAGCAGAGTCTAAGCAAACAAATACCCTTCCAGTAGAGGTGGCCTCAGCAACTCCACATTCATATGAGAATCATTCTTGATCTCAAATTCATATGAGCAGCAGAGATTTCTTCACAGTTTGTAGATCCAACCACAAAAGTAAAATCCCAACAGATTTCATCAACAGAGAGAAGCATGCACATGAACAACAGGCAGATTGGACAGTGAACTGTAGGGACTAAGCTTTGCTCTGCGTAAGACTTCATTAAAAGAGCAAAGTGAAGTCACAGGATGAGAAGGGCCATCTGGAATTCATGCAGTCCAAAACATACAAATAATTTCCTATTGATGAAAAAGAGAGACAACATTACATAAAAACTGAGCAAGGAATGTGAACAGACAATACAAGAAAAGGGCCAGTGAGACAGCTCAGTGGCATAAGCGCCTACCCAGCAAGCGCGAGGTCCTGAGTTCGACTCCCCACATAAAGGATAAAAAGGGCCAGTGATATCGCTCAGCAGCACAAGCGCTTGCTGGCAAGTGCGAGGTCCTGAGGTCAACTCCCAATACCCACATTAAAAAAAAAAAAAAGAAAATACAAGAAAAGTATTTCCAAGTGCCCAATGTGCAACCTCATTAGATAGCAAGAAACCAAATTTAAAACCACAGTAAGATGGCACCACGCAGCCACAACAAAAGGCAAACTGTGCGAAGCACTGAGAGGGTACAAACCTGTGTGCTGTGAGGGACTATGATCCAGCACAGCTGCAGTGCTCACACTCGTGTGCACAGAGGGCGGGGCAGCATCACTCAAGGGCCCGCTGGGAGAGAATAAGCCACTGCAGGACGCGGTGACCTCGGCTAATTTCAACACAGAAGGTATGACATAGGCCAGACACAAAGGAATATATAATAAATTATATAAAGATCAAAATAAGATAAAACCGAGGAGAGCCAACTCACTCGATGCTGGAAAGGTGCCTGCAGCACAAACTGCGGGAACACAAACCATTCAAGTGCTTGTAACTCTGCCCACTGTGCTCCTATGATTTGTGCTCTGTTTAGTACTTCTGCTAAACTAAAATAAAAATAAGACGAGAATAATTCCAGGTGGGTTTAGATCAAATCACAAAAGGGAAAAGTCAAAGCTTCTGAAATATACAAGAACATCTTAAAGGCCTTAAAGCAGGAAAAAATACCTCGAGAAGGAAATGAAAAGAACTCACTATAAAGGAAAGAGTAATAAATTGAACTGCCTTAAAATGAAGAATTTCATTCAACAGGCACCTTCCAGAGTGAGAAGGTAAGCTACAGGGGGACAGGGGGACAGGGGGACAGATATAAAAATGTCTACGTATTTTCTCACTAAAAAGAGTCCAAACCCAGGCAAAACTATCCTGCGTACAGGAAAAGTTAACATGGGGGAGGATTAAAAAAGGCCGGTGGATGGGCAACAAGGGGGCTCCGGAGCAGGCTGTCCAGAGTGTCTGCAGGTGACAGTTTATTGAGTATGCATTTGTTTTTAGTTCTTCTCTACATGTGTTTTTCTTCATGAAGAAAATGATGAAACAAACCAGAAATTTGAACATGACAAAGATGTCAGCAGAGTCACTACTGCTAAACTTGCTCTGCAGGCCTTGATCAGCGCAGCAGCCCAGAACAGGATGAAAAGCACACAAATCAGGAACAAAGAGGCAGAAGTCCTCATTTACAAGTGACTTGATCATTCAGAGCAAATCTTAAAGAATATTCTAAAAACTCTACCAGTACATGTGAATTTTGCATATTTATAGCAATAAAACTGGGGAATGTACTTTTTAATACCACTTTCCAATAGCACCAAACCCCACAAAATACTTACGGCTCTATTTTGTTAGATTTCTATAAGACCTGTACCCTAAAAGCTCCTGAACATTCCTGAGAGATGCAGGGAGGCCTAAATAAATGAGATGCATCCATGTTGATGGATTAGAAAATGCAATATTGCTAAGCTCCTAAATGGAGCTATAGATTTGATGCAACCTCAATAAAAAACCAGCCAGGCTTGACAAATTGATTTAAATTTTTTTTAAAAGTCAAGGACTAAAAACCCCCCACACATTGTTTTTTTAAACTGGAAATCATTTTGTTTTAAGAGTTAATGGAAACCATATTAAAATTGAATAAAATATGAAAAAATAAAAAAAAAATAAAAAAAAAAAAAATAAAAACCCCCCACAAAAAACATTGAAAGGGAAGAACAAAGTCGGGGGTCTTATAATACCTGAGTCAAGACTTACCATAAACCACACGGCAGTGTTTCTACTGTAGCCAGTGCAGTGCTCAAGGTGGTGTAGAACTGGCATAAAGCAGCTACGAAGACCAACGCAACAACGAGAAACAGATCTACACTTTCTTTTGGTCAATTGATTTTCAACGAAGGGACCAAGGCAATTAAATAGAGAAAGGATTAGGAATGCTAAACTGTGTGCCATATGGGAAAAATTACCCTCAACCCTGCCTCACACTGCATTCAAGTTAACTTGAATGATTTAAGATAAAACTATAAAGTTTTCAGGAGAAAATAGAGAACAAAGTCTTGGGGTCCACAAAGGTATCTTAGGCTCCTAAATGGGACATGAAAAACACAAATCTTAAAAAGAAAATTTGGGGCCAGTGAGATGGCTCAGCGGCTTAAGCGCCTGCCCGGCAAGCGCGAGGGCCCGAGTTCGACTCCAGGAACCCACATACGAAAAAGGGACCGGTGATATCGCTCAGCAGCACGGGTGCCTGCTGGCGCGCGAGGTCCTGAGGTCGACCCCCGGTACCCACAAAAAAAAAAAAAAAAAAAAAAAAAAAAAAAAAAAAAAAAAGAAAATTTAAGCAGGTCATGGTGCCACATGCCCGTACCAGTCTGGGCTACATAGTGAGTTCAAAACCAGCCTGAACTACATAGCAAGACTCTGCTCAACAAAACAAAACAAGCTGGGTGTGGTGGCGCACGCCTGTAATCCCAGCACTTGGGAGGCTGAGGCAGGATGACTTCGAGTTTGAGGCCAACCTGGGCTACATAGTGAGTTCAAGGCCAGCCTCAAGCACGTAGTGGGACTCTGTCTCAAAAAAATAAAGCAGCCAGGGATATAGCTCAGCAGCACAAGTGCCTGCCAAGCAAGCGCAAGGTTCTCAGTTCGATTCCCGGTACAAAAAAAAAAAGCAAAACAAGACAAAAAAATTAACATAATGGACTTTATTTAAATTAAAAACTTCTGTTCATTAAAAGACTCTTAAGAAAATGAAAAAAATATAAAGACAAATCACAGATTGGAAGAAAGAACTTGTATACAGAAATATCTTTTATTTAAAAAATCTCAAAACTCAACAGCAAGAAAAGTAACAACTTTAAAAAGCAGTCAAAGATGAAAAGACAATTTACACTAGAACATGTGTGCAGGAGCAGTAAGCACCCAAATAGAGTCCGACATCAGGGAAATGCACACGGAAGCAAGAAAGACACGAGACAGCACGCTGCGGGGCTCCTGTGACAAAGACGGCACATCCACAATGATGGCCTCTGGGAGATGGTGGTGGAAGGAAAGATGGCTCCGCCTCTTGGGTAACAGTGAATGTCCATGAACCACAGCGTCTGGAAGCTCCAACCTGGGCACCTCCCCAGGAGAAGCAAGCACATATCCACACTGAGACTCACACAAACTTCCACAGCACCTTTACTCACAGCAGCAAGTGCTAAAGGCAAGCTAGATGCCCGCCAACAGGCGGCTGCACACAATCTGCCTTCCACACATGCTGCAATACATCACTCGGCAGCAAAGAAGGAACTGCTGAACAAGCAGTGACACGGACAAGTCTCCAAACATCGGCGTACACAAGGGAAGATTTCAGGTAGATGAAAACACTCTATAAAGAAGTCACGCCAGGAGTTGCTTCCGGGGCAGAGAAGACCTGCAAACCAGCACATGGGCCTTCTGGGGCCAGGGAAACGCTGCAGCCCCCAGCTGAGTTTAGTATCAACTGGGCGTCACGCTCATTGAACGTGCACTTGAAGACGGTGCATTCATAATCCCCCTCACACTGAGTCTAAAATGTAGCGTCTCTCAGAGAAGACACCAGCATCTAGAAAACATGGGAGGTCATCAGTTAGTTCCCTGTGATGACCCTCAGACAGTCACTTAACTGCGTAGGGTTCGACTGTGCCAGCTCCTCAGAAGCTGCCAGCCACACTCAGTGTCAACACAGCACGGCTGTGACCAAGGCCTTCATGGGGCCGGGTTCCCACGGTTCCCACCCAGTCCCTGTCCCAGGCATTTCTATAACTGTATTTGTACTGTAACAAAACAAAAACAATTTAGAAAACAGAAACAAAAAACCAACAATTTAAAATCAAATGCACAATTTCGCCAAATACACACAAAGGGTGTACACTTCTGTTTACAAGGCCTCCGACAGACCCAGGAATCCAAGGGCTGTACGAGGCCCCGCCCCTGCCCTCAAGCCCCGCCTTAAAACCCGCTCCTCCCCTAACGCCCCGGCACCTCATTCCCAGCCCCACCCTTTCCCAGGTTCACCCCCGCATCGGTGGTTTTTTTGCTCTGTCCCCAGGGATAGTAGAGAAAGAAATTCCTTTTGTTGTGTGTGTGCATTTTTCTTCTCTTTCTTGTTTGATTTTTTTCTTTTGAGTGGCAGGCCTTTGCACATAGGTGTGTATGGTTATAGCTATGAATATAAATTTGTTGTTTCTTTTAAAACATTCCAGGTATTTAACTCACACATGTTCACTTCCAAGGTTATTTCTGGATGTTATCTAACCTTGCCTGACAGTTCAAAGTTGGCTACAATCCCCCACCTCTTCTCTCGCCTCCCACCTATAATCTCATCTTTTCCTTTGTTCATGGCTTGCCTCCTCATATGTTCTGTATCTGGTCTCTTCCTTATATATTTCTTTAATTTTTATACATTTTTATTTTTCTTTTCCTTTCTATCCATTCCTCTTTTTTTTTTTTTTTTTATGTGGGTACTGGGAGTCGACCTCAGGACCTGGCGCTTGCCAGCAAGCACTTGTGCCGCTGAGTGATATCAGTGGCCCTTTCTTTCCTTTATGTGGGTACAGGGAGTTGAACTCAGGACCTCGCGCTTGCCAGGCAGGCGCTTATGCTGCTGAGCCATCTCACAGGCCCCATTCCTCTCTTTTATACATAAATTATTAAGATTAATCTTAATACTAAAATATTTTAACATCTCACACTAACTTCCCCATCACCAAGGGCTGTTTCTTTTTTTTAATTTTTATTTTCATTAGTACGTCTTTATAGCACATTACGATTACATTCTTCATGGATAGCTGAACATGTACAAAGCACATCTTAATTCTTTTTATTTCCTCTTCCTCTCTCCTCCCTTTCCTCTCCCTCCATCTCTTGGTTCCCTTTCTGTTTGCAAAAGATCTATCTTCCTGTTTCCTATTGTCTTCTCTTATTTTGCACTTTAATTTCTTTATACTTTTGGCTTCTCATAAGAGAAACCATACGATAGCTATGCTTGTGCGTCTAATTTATTTCATTTAACATCATGGTCTCATGGCCTCATTTTCCCACAAATGACTCAAATCTATCCTTTGTACCAGAGTAGTATTCCATTGTGTATAAATACCACGTTTTCTTTATCCATTCGTCTGTTGATAGATATATAAGCCACTACCAAGATTTAGCTATTATGAGTTGTGCTGCTTTAAACATGGGTATTCATGTGTCACTGCAATATGATGTCTTTAACTCTTTTGGGAAGACACTTAGAAGGGGACTAGCCAGGTCAAATGGAATTTCTAGCTTTAGTTTTTTGAGGAATCTCCATACTGATTTCCACAGTGATTTGTACTACTTTACATTCCCATCGATAATGTAAAAGGGTTCCTCTTTCCCCACAGCCTCACCACCACTTGTTACTTGATTTCTAGATTAGAAATAGCCATTAGAATTAGAATTGCCACTCTAGATTAAGATGAAATCTCAGTGTTGTTTTAATTTGCATTTCTTAATGGCCAGCGACTCTTTCTACATTCTAGTCTCAAACTGATTTGGATGAGAACTGAATCAAATTCAATGGTTAGGTTCAATGTTGACGTTATGGGGAAATTTGATTTGGTTCTCATCCAGTTTGGTTTGTGATCAGAATCATGGAGAGAACTGAGTTCGTGAACCGAGGTACCACTGTATTTATTGGCCATCTGTACTTCTAGGAGATGTCTATTTATTTCAGCTGCCCATTTTTTTTAACCGAGTACTTTATTTTGGGGAGGTCTAATGTTTTTGAGTTCTTCCTATATTCTAGACATTAATCCTCTACCTGAAGTGTAGGTAGCAAAAGTTTTTTCTCATTCTGTAGGTTGTCTCTTCACTTTGTTGGTTGTTTCCTTTGCTGTGCACAAGCCTTTTAACTTGATATGATCCTATTTATTAATTTCTTGAATAACTGGAGTTCTGTTCAAAGTCCTCACCTATGCTTATGTCTGCAAGAGTTTTACCTATTTATCTTCCAGTAAGTTACGTATTTCTGTTTTAGTATTTATTTATTTATTTATTTTATGTGGGTACTGGGAGTCGAACTCAGGACCTCGCGCTTGCCAGCAGGCGCTTGTGCTGCTGAGCGATATCACTGGCCCTTTTTTTCCTTTATGTGGGTACCGGGAGTGGAACTCAGGACCTTGCGCTTGCCAGGCAGGCGCTTATGCTGCTGAGCTATCTCACCGGCCCTGTTTTAGTATTTAGACCTTTGATCCATTTTAATTTTACTCTAGTACATGGTGAGAGACAGGCTCTAGACTCCATCTTCTGCATGTGTGTAGCTATCTTTCCTCCAACATATGCTTCTGGCCCTTTTGTCAAAGAGCTGATGGCTGAATGAGCCTAGGGGGAGTAGAGAAAGGAATTCCCTTTAATTGAAGAGAGGACAAGAAGAATCCCTTCTGACCAGCAAGATTCCAACACGAAGAACAATGACACACAAAAGAGCCAGAATTGGAGCATTCCTCAGCTGGAAGCCACCAGCACCTGTTACCAGCTCCAGCTTATAGCAGGTACCAGAGATCTGCCCTGAGTCATCCTACTGATGCATGAGGAGCCCCTTTCCTGGGGAAACACAAAGTCATCTCTCTTCAGGACTCACCCAACCTCTGCCCACTTTGCCCTAGTCTCCAGCACTTCCACCTTTTGCTGGGTCTCTCACCAGCAGACTCTTCCCAGTTCCTGCAACTCTCTTCTTCCACTGCTGGTGGAATCAACCCAGTGCCACCCGCACTGAGACTGGCCCACAGCAGCCGGGAGTGTTTGCCACCAGTGTCCATGTGGGCCCAAGATGCCCTGGTTTGCACTCTCAGGCCCAGGTGGTGAGTATGGAACTTGAGTTGGTGCTCCAGACTCTCACAAAAAGGCACAAACACTTCTGAATTACCCTTTTTCTCCTTGAGCAAGATCAGAGGTTTCTCTCCCCTCCACAGGTTCCTCTCTAGTCTCTCACCCCATCTTCTTCAGCAAGCAATTTATTTAGACACTGCTGCCCCAAGACTCTCAAGGCTTCAGTGATACCCACACATCCCACACTGGGGCATGTACTGAAGCTTCTCGGTCAACAGATGTTAGGATGAGCCTTCTGCGAATGTCTGACCAGCACTGAGCAGGGCCCTGGGGACGCAGAGAGAGACGGCATCTCTGCTCTCATTGAGCCTAGTTAAATGGGGCAGAGGCACAGTCACACAGAGAGACAGGGAAGTGGGGGTGCAAGCTGCAAGAGTCTGCTTGAGGCTAGTTAGGAACAGCACTGCCTGAGACTGGACCTCGCACACCCGCAGTGGGTCCACAATCCCATGCTCTCTGCAAACTCCATCCCTGGTCAGTGATTTTTGGAACCAGTGCTCTGCAGACACAGCTGAACAAATGCCAGGGTCATCTCCCTTCCCTAGACCTTGAAATGAAAACACTCTGCAAAAATAAAAGCACTTCAAAGTCACTATTGTCTGGGGCATTAGTCCCTTTCTTAAAAAGTCAGGTTTAGTGGCATTCAGCAGAAACGACGTGCATGGCGTGCCAAGAACAACACACTGAGGTGCTGGCGGAAGAAGGGGTAAATACAGCGCTTCTGACTGCAGGCACTTCAGAAAATGCTGGGCGCCTACTGCTGAGACTTCTCAGGGCACACACAAGCTCCTTGCTGGACTATTTTTCGGTTTTCCTCTGTATAAGAAAAACCTTTCTGTAAAAAACAAATAATATTTCTTGCAAAGAACAGAATGGATGGGCCAGTGAGATAGCTCAGTGGCATAAGCGCCTGCCTGGCAAGCGCGAGGTCCTGAGTTCGACTCCTGGTACCCACATACGAAAAAAGGGCTGGTGATATCGTTCAGCGGCACGGGAGCCTGCTGGCGCACGAGGTCCTGAGTTCGACCCCCGGTACCCACAAAAAAAAAAAAACAGAACAGAATGGAGGCACCTACACAGATGGGGCTTTATAAACTCTGTGACAGTCCAGTAAGAGCATCCACTTCTCCTGAATCTAGTGTGTCATCTGCTTTGTCAGCATGACTCCAGCCTTTTTGAAGTCACATGGCCCTGCCCCTGAGTACCTAAAACCAATCCAGGCCTTGGGTCTCAAACACAGCCCAGGACTTTTCTCTCGGGAAAGAAAAGTATGAAAACAGTGGAAAGTAAGGAGGTGGCATGACTGATACGGGTGGGCTGCGGGCTCTGCAAACCCCACCCACCTTCCCCCTACCAGGACACCCGCAGCCGGGCTCCACGTGAACAAGGTCAAACACAGCTCACACCGTCAGGTAGAAAGGCAGCGGGGCAACGTGCCGCACAGAGGCATCAATGCACACTCAAGCAGCGGATACACGTTTAAAGCAATCCTCTACAGGAGACGCGAGTCAACGGAAGAGGAATGCTTACCACAATACACTCTTGAAGACAAGGAGTATCTTTAACCTAAAAACAACTGAAGTCTACCTGTTACAGGCACATTCTCACAAAAGCACATAGTTCCCGGCACACCACTAGCTATATAGCAGAAGTGACTCAGAGAGCTAACGGCAAAAGTTTCAATGATGGCAGAGAGATGCGCCACAAACCCCAGGTCCCCACACTGCTGTGCCCTGGTTTTTCCTCCACTCTGCGCGTCTCAGGGGCTTCCACCCACACCGGGGCGTGAGCGGCTATTCCCAGCTCTGGGAAACTGGGTCCTGCCCATGCAGCCCAAAGCTCTGGGTGAAGCACAGCTGGCGAAGCAGCCACACAGACCTGGCTGCTCCTGCTGCCACCTCACTGTGCCTGGATGCAACAGCTTCTGAACCACTGCCTGAAGTGTCACAGGCGTTGCAAAGCTGATTCCTTCCTTCCGTTCTCTTTCCCCTTCTTTCCTTCGTATGTGTATATGTATGTGCGTGTGTGGTAGTAAAGATTAAACCCAGGGCCTTCACACTGAGCTACATCCCCAGTCCTTTTAACAAAAAAAAATTTTTTTTTTGAGACAGGGTCTTGCTAAATTGCTTAGTCTGAGCTGATCCTGCAGTCCTCTTGCCTCAGCCTCCCACAGTGCTGGGACTACAGGTGTGTGTCACCACACCCAGCTTCAACTTTCTTTTCTAAATAATTATGTGCGGAGATGGGCAAGTACAAAAATCAAGTGGCATGTGATAGAGATACTTCCTCACCCACCTGGCAACACCTGCATTTAATAATCTACTGACCAGTATTCTGTTCTTATCAACACAGAGAAAACAGCACTGCAGAAATCGTTCGATAGCTACCTGGTCCGCGGTCAGAGGCTCCCAAGACACAGCTGAGTGCTGCTCCCAGCATGTGTGTGAAGAAGGCACCGCCTCTCCTGTCTGTCCCTATACTCACACCTCCCTGCACCTGTACTGACAAGCTGGACGGGGACAGAAACAGAGACCATGAGGAGTTAGATCAGCCCATGTTTCTGCTTACCAGCAGCTGGGCAAAATGTTTATTAGCAGAAGAGGATGAAATTACCTAGTCCTTAACGGTTATTTAACAGATCATTCTTCCCAACTGGTTCTAAGCAGCGCTTCTTTCATCATACTACTATGCTGCAGGCACGGTGCAGAGGGACCGCCTGAGAGAAGCTGCTGTCCATCTTTCCTAGAGACCAAGGTTAAAGGGCAGGGGACACACGCACAGGTTCAAGACAGCCCACCTGGACACAGAGCTCCGAATCTGTCCAGGCAGCACGGGGCTCTGCTGGTGTCTGAACAGGATTCGCCAGTGGACTCAGGACGCAGGGGCCCAGTCACTACAGCGGAAGCATTTTCAGGCTCACACAGAGACTGGCCACCAGCACCACCTTCTCTAATAGCTACAGCTAGGAACCACTGGCCTACTGTCAGTTGCAGAAGTCAAAACACTTGTGTGCTGTCCTTGGGACAAAGAGAGAAAAGACCAACAGATGACTGGCTTCCTATGGGATAACAGTACAGATGGCACTCATGCCAGCAAGGGGGTCCTGCCAGTTAACGCAGTCACCAGGCTGTGCAGCTGTCTTCCAGACTGGTGCTCCCATTAACTTCAACATCAGTTCCCTGTCAGAAGTGGTGCTGTCCTGTTGCTTTCGTGCATAGTTTCTTAAACTAAAAATCAAGTCCCCTCCGAGATGATGGGTGAGGAGGGGAGCAGGAGACCAGCGCCTGGGAGCCCTCACTTTGGTTCTCTGGTCTGCTTCACTCCCAGCTGCCTCCTCTGTACGTACTCTAGCCTTGGCTCAGGGCACCTGCTGCTGAGGAAAGGAGCCCCATACCTAAGAGCAGCCAGGCATGGGTCTCCCAACATGATCTCCTCATGGAGGTGCACTCTGGGCTCCAGGCGGGGTCAGCAGAGCGTATCCCAGCTGCTGTGACAGACAAGGTGCAACCTCAGTGCCCAGCAGGGCTCCTACAGCCATCTTCTCTGCCCCACTCTCATCGGAAGATGTCTCATTTTAATCTGTGGCCTGTGGTCAAATTCTGGATGTTGCTCTTTGTGGGCATCATCTCACACTGGGACAGAACACAGCAGCCACATCTAGCAGCCTGTCCCCTTCACTGCTGACCCCAACTGGGGACACACAGAGGAGTCTGGGTCTGTTCCCCATCCCCGAACATGCCCAGGACAGGAGAGCCAGAGAAGGGGCTGTCTGAGGGATGACCCATAAGAGTGCAGATGCAGCCCTGCCCTCGCAGTGCTCTGAGGCCAGGCAGGGAAGCTGGGCCTGGTTGCTGACTGGCCCGGCAGCTTCACAGGCCCAGGACCACGTAGAGCCCTTCCTTCCTCCCGCCAGCTCAGAAACGAGTCACCGAGCTTCTGGAAGCTGGACCACTCCTTCTCTGCCTCCCTGGAGCACCGTGCTGCAAGGGGTGGTGTGCAGGGGGAGGCTTGTGACACACTAGCGGGAAAGACATGACCCAATGCACACATCTGTCGCCAGCTAGAGTGGCCCTGTGGCACTGGGCAGGAGTCAGGGCATGTAGGGGAGCACAGTTCCCTGGACACAGATAAGGGGAAGAAGCGCAGTGTAAGCATGCTTGTGCACATGTGCACACAAACACTGAGCCCCTGGGAAAGTGGTGTCCAACAGCGGCGTGCACAGCAGAGGCCCAGACATGTCTTCTGAATCACTCCTTCATGGAGAGGAGCCAGGATTCCTTGAGAAACGGCAGGTCCCACAGATTCCAGGGAACACACAAGATGACCTGGCATGCGTTGCTGTCCCTGAGGAACAAGAGGCCCTCAACCGTGATGGGGCCCAGTCAAATGGCACTGCAGCCAATTTGGAAGTTCTTCTGCTGGCTCAATCATGGACAAGGGGACATTACAGTGAAAAACCTCAGTGACACTGATGACTCTTAAAAAGAAATGAGGAGGGGCCGGTGAGACGGCTCAGCGGCTTAAGCGCCTGCCTTGCAAGTGCGAAGGCCCGAGTTCGACTCCCGGAACCCACATACGAAAAAGGGGCCGGTGATATCGCTCAGCGGCACGGGTGCCTGTTGGTGCGCGAGGTCCTGAGGTCGTCCCCCCGGTACCCACAAAAAAAAAAAAAAAAAAAAAAAAAAAAAAAGAAATGAGGAGCCCATGATCGCACACACGCACTAGCATGCTACGGGAAGCGTGTGGGGGCGGGCAGGCACCGGCCTCACAGAGCCCTCCACATGCAGATGCTGCTCTCTTCAGGTGACAGGGATGAACCGATCAGGAAAGAGACAAAGCAAAGCTAAGGCACTAAGGAGGCGACAAGGAGGCAACACAGCCAGAGAGCGACCCCCAAAGGGGGTGTCCATGGCAAGGTTCCCTTAGGAGAGCGCTGGTGGGGCTGGGAGCACACAGAGGTTCTGCAAGCAGGACCCACTTCCAATGTCATGGGGCACCAGTCTTGAGAGGTCGGAGTCAAACCCAAACCCCAGGATCCCTTAAGACATCCATCTTTCGTCCTCTTAACCCTACAGAGCAGCCATCCTCTCTTCTTATCAAAACTGCAGTCCCTACGGGCCCAGGCTTCTGAGCTGAACAGCTTCCACCAAACTTGAGGGAAGCCCGCACCCAGCTGCCCTCCCCCCTGTGCCTCAGTGGGGGAGTGTCCACACGTGGGCAGCTCCTACATCAGCAACCCACCAACTTCCCACGAGAAGTCCTCCCTTCCTATCAGCAGCCCCCTAAGTAAAAGATGCTCCCATTTTGTGCTCCATCTCTTTAAGACAGAGAAACTCGTGGGCAAAGAGGTGTGCAGACGCCTCTCTGGGACCTGAGTCAGCCCGCCTTCAAACCTGTGTAGCTCACACTCCCTCCTGAATTCACATTTCTTTCTCATTCACTGCTTTCGTCTGGCCCTTTCCTTGTCAGCTATGTTTGTGGGTTTTCCCTGTTATTTTAACTATAGTGAAGACAGGAGCCCTGCGTAGATTCTGTGTGTTCCGTGCTGGACCCTAAATAAAGCAGAGGCATGCGCCCACCATGCTCATCTGTCCCAATCAGGATGGACAGGTTCGTCTGCCCCTGTGGCCATGGGGAGACTGTCCTGCAAATCCCACAACAAACACTGCTGCTCAACGCGTACCAAAACTCATCTGATCATTATTTCAACTAAACCATGAAAACAATTCAAAATTCTGGAGTAGGGGTTAAGACTTCCCCGTCGGACTTCTGCACTGCATTGCTCACCACTGCAGCTGCAGTGTGGTGCACACTGATCCAGTGGGGTTTCCTCTCAGTGCACTGTATGTCCTCTAGGCCTCTGACTTCCCCACCCTGCCCTGAATTCTGAGCCTGACATGGCCAGAGTCTAACATGCTCTCTCCTCTGCATGCCCCTGAAGGTTAACGGGCATCCTGAGGGCCCGTGTCTCACTCTGCCAGTCTGACAAGCTGGCACAGTGTCAAGGCCCCGCCACTAGCTTTATTAAGTGATCACTGGTCCCTGGCTCACCCAGTACCCCACCAGGCACACCCGCCCAACAATCCTCCTGCATTGCCTATCTCTCTGTCTGCTGCTTTTTCTAGACCTTTTGTGAACAAAAAGAACCATGAAAGAGGAGAGAGAATGACTCCAGCATTTTCTCTTCACTTTGAGCCCAAGATGGAAACAGCTGCCCAAGTTGGGGCCTACATACTGGGGAAATCTTAAAACACTGAGAGGAAGGCAGCTTCTAATCTCCTGCCATCACAACCTCAAAGGTCACTGCTGTTGCAAACTGTAAAAGTCAAAAGAACAATCTTAAACAGAAGAGAAAGAACCACCATGATATACCACCCAGAGGCAATGGAAATCACACATTTCAATGTGGTGGGTGTTGCTCTCTGCACAGAATGCTGGAGGGAATGTGTGAGTGTGAGCCATGAGCCCCACAGGTCGACAAGGAGCCAGCGGATCAGGAGGTAGGTGGGCTGTTCTGTGCAAAGAAACTAGAGAAGCTAGGGCTTTCTGGTCTAAGAAAAGAGCAGGAGGAAGACAGAGCCAAAGGCAGCAGGTGGGGGCTCTGTTCTGGGGGCAGGGCTGTCTGACGTGCCATCCCACCTGGCCTGCACAGCCTCTTGGCTCCCCACACGTGGTCCAGAGGCATGGGGTGACCAGGGGACAGAGCTAAGGCAACGTGAGATGAGAAGACATTCGGCTGGGCCAAAGCTGAGCGAGAGCAGACCCCAGAGCTTCAGAGGCCCAGAGCAGGGCTCTGACCTGCAAGAGCCTGGCACAGGGAGGGCAGAGCATGCTCAGAGGTTCCCAGAGTCTGGCTTACCACGACGCAGAGAAGTCTTCTGCTGAGTGTGCTGACTACGTGTGCAAGGTTCCCTATGTTCTTGCTTACCCATCACCATCATCTGTCCCATTACCAGGCACACCTGCCATTTCCCTGCCATCACAGACCAGCTTGTTTCCAGCGTCCTGTCACAGCAAATAACCTAAAGCTCTTTGAGCACATACTTTTTTCCCAGCTACCTACCAGTGAAATCTGGGAGTCAAGGGCCTGGTATTTTTAAAGTTCTTGAACAAAATGCACTATCACACTGTCGACACAGTACACACCAATTCACTTTTTGAAATACTCAGTACCTACATTTTAAAAACATGTTATTAATTTGGGGTTTAGAAGTATCTAATTTATGCTTGACTAAAAATTGAAATGTCTGTAATCTGTCTCACTCAAACCTCTGTGGATGTTCACCTGTCACCTGCACGTCTTCGTCTGTCTCTATTCCACTTTCCGCCTATGAATCTACTCCTAGTTTTCCTTGTGTTTTCTGCATGAGCTATTTCCATTTATGGTTATTAACAAGTTCACGACGGGGCTGTAATTCATACGTCTCGCTGCTGGGCGGCTCTGAAGCACCAGTGGTACATTCATGATTGTCATCAGTGGCATGGGACAGTCCCTTCGGGTGGGAGAAGCCTCCAATGTGACAGTCGTATATGTACCACTGGCGATTCAATCCAGCAGGAACATGTTACTCTCTTAAGTATCATGTTTGCCAGCAGGATGCCTGTTTAACTCCATTTTGTTAATATTATTCTCTGTGGTACAATTTTATATTTTCATATGATCTCATTTATTGCTAATTATTAACTCATTAAGTGCAACACCAATTAAGCAGTAGCAACAATTCACCAACCTTAACTGTTTTTTTCTTTTTTGGAGTATTGAATACTAAACCCAGAGACTTCACACTGAGCAACATCCCCAGCCCTTTTTAGAATTTTGAGAAAAATCACTAAGTTACCCAGGCTGGGCTTGAACTGAGGATCTTCCTGCCTCAGCCTCCGAGTGCTGGGATTATAGACCCATATGACCATGCCCAGTTACAACCTTAACTTTTAAGTCTGATCATAATATATTAGAAAATGATCAGAAAAAAAAAGATTTTACCATCATTACTCAACTAAATTAACACAAATCCATTAAAAACAAAACAGAGTTACTTACCGAATCCAAAAAGCAAAGGTAAGACCCCGAGCTCTGTGCGACTGCTTGATTTTTAGAATATCCAACTGTTGGGGAAAAAAACAATGAAAAGCTCTTTTATAATTCAATTTTCAAAAGCATGAAACTTAATATACTTTATACTCCAAGAAAGCTAACTACATTTTGCACTACGATGCAAAAGCTGGGTAAGTACAACATCCCCATGGGTTACTGGTATCAGGACCACAGCAAAAACTAAAACAGAGAGTCTCTGGGAAGAGTCAGTGAGGTCTGCGAGGAGATGGGACCTCATGCCTGGGGCACGCACAGACCTCACACGCAGGTGACCGAGCTGGACACCGGGTGGGTTATGACTTCGGCGCATGTGCAGGGTCAGGTGCAGTCAGCACCAGCATCTGTGCGTCTGAGCGCACACGCCCACGCTGGCCGCTGCTCTGCAACTGCTCTGTCCCTGAAAGCGTGCTTATCCTCAGAACCCAGAGCCCGGAGTGGCTCAAACGCAGACGGAAAACGCGATGCCTGGCAGTGAGCACGAACGGCCCACAGCCGCGCACAGCAGCATAGGAGACAGGCACTGCTGAGCGCAGGCGCCAGAGGCAGAGGGGACAGAGTATGGAGCACAGAGCAGCCAGGGCTCTTCCGTGGCTTAGGAACAGGGAGCAGCTGCCCTGGAGGCACCAGTGGCCCGCTGGGCCGCTGGGACTAGTGATGCTGTCTTTGTTGGGCCACTGGTTTCCCAGTGTGGTCAGTCCATGATTTGACTAAGGGATATATTTTAATAAAAGTATTTTTTAAATCCTGGCTTTCAAAGATATTACAGCTGAGTTACAGAGGGCTAAACAATGACTTAGGATTAACTGCCAAATGAATGGAGATGAAAAAGTGCAAGGGAGATGTAAAAGACAAAAATCACCATACAGAGGGAACCTGAGGCACTGGGATGTAAATGAACCGGAAGTGTGAGAGTGCGGGACTGACTACGGAGAGGGCACATGTGTTTGGAAGGTGAGCATGTGCCCACTGCAGGAACCGACTGCTGTGCTGAAAAGGCTCAGCTTCATTGGTCGGTAGGGGTGGTGCCGAAAGGTTTCTGACTAAGGAATCACATGCAGATTAACACTTGGCAAGCTCAGCCCAGACACCCAAGGTGGGGGAGACCAGAACAAGAGTGCTGACAGGACTTTGGGGTAAGAACCCACTGTCCCTAGGAAAAGAGGCTATCAACACCTGAAACGAGTTATCCAGCTGGTTATGGATCTGATGCCACCAAGAAGAGTCACAGAAAACAAAACAGATGTGTGCAGAGTTGAAACTATAAATCTCTCTGCCATTCGAAGTTAGAACAAGCTAAAGAAAGCTGTTGTTCCCATAGGGACACAGCCAAGTGTGTGCCTCGGTCAGCCTCTGGCACTAACCCGTTTCCTGCTGCAAGGAGAGAGGGAAAGGGCTCCTGCTATGCAGGCTCTGTCCTGCTCCTGGGAGGGACAAAATGCAAACTCCAGCAACACAGGACAGAGGTGAGTCACAGTCACCAGACCCTCACTCGTGTTCTCAAAGGACCCAGCTGGAGCAATGCTCTTCCGAGGGGGTGTCCTACAAGGTGGCAGCTTAATGTCTAGCAGTAATCCCTCAAGGCCAGCCAACCCAAACCAATGAGCAGAATGACCCCAGATTTCCAGGAAGCACAGGCATGAACTAGAGCAGAGGGAGAACTGACACAGAGGAGGCCAAGTGCCAGCTCCTGCCCAGGCAACTTGCAGCCATCACAGAACAGCAGTGGCTAAATCCTCACCCCGAGTGCTGCACAGGGCAGGAACACAGGAGACCATACGTCCCGAGCACCTCAACCACAGAGCTCCTGGCAACATGAAGGATGGGACGAGACTTTGCACAATCACTGAAATCGGCTGGAGTGGTGCTCAGAAAGCTGCTCATGGGAGGAGGGTTTTAGGAGAGAAACCAAATCCAGGAGTTCAGGTAACAAAGGCAGGCGTATCTCACTGAGGGAGCTGGAAGCTTCTCACAACGAATCTTGTGTTTGGCAGACTCGGAATCTACATTAATATCATTGCCTTGCAGAAAGTCAAATGTTTGTGCAGGGTTCCACATTCGGGTAGGCCAGTGCCTTCATGAGGGGCGCTCGTTGCCATGGTCACAGCAAGGCAAAGTCAGCTCCCACAGATGTTAACATTTCTCCTCTTGGAGAGGAGAGGTGGATCATGCTTCGTTTTGATTTTAGCAAGTGGCCACATGATGAAAAAGTGTTGCTCTAGCATGATATGAAATCATGACAAATGAATCTTAACTCTACCTAAATAACTGGCACTCCTGAAAACAGACTTTGAAGCTATTTTATCTAATGTTATCTAATATGACTTTTCCTATCTAAGAAAATATACTATAGGAAAGTCTGTCCTTTCAGACAGACCCAGGCGGATGCACCATATGGATGTGTAACACAGGGTTCCCATGGATGCTGCTCACCCACTTGCCACGGGCAGTGGGGACTCCAGCACACCCCCTCCAGGGCCACGGCCCTGTCTGTCACTGAAGACTGTGTCCCAGTGAGGTGGCTTATGGGACAGCTATCTACAAGAAGCACTTTAAAAGACAAAACTCGTTCTTAAAATGGAGATAAGGCATGAAGCATCACAACAAATGCCTTCGTTTCTATTCAGCAAAACCTCAAAGAGTATTAAAGGATGCTCAGACTGCTTTCAAAACACAATTTTTACACCCATTTTGCAAGCTGAAATAGTGTGCTGTAACTGAATTATAAAAAGTTATCTGTTTCAAACAAACCAAAGAAAATAAAGACAAGAAATAGTTTGGCATGGTGATGCATGCCTATAATCCCAACACTCTGGAGGCTGAGGCAGGATTACTGTGAGTTTGAGGTCAACCTGTGCTACACAGTAAGTTCAAGGCCAGCCTGAAAGGAAGCTACCAGGCACTTCGTGAGAGCCGAGGTGAGGCCCAGCCTAAACACCCTCACGACCCCCAGCGTGGGCTCTGCTATCTCGGCCTTTCTTCACACAGGAGACAGGCAGAGAGCTGGCCACGTGCCAGCCCCACAGCACAAGGCACAAGGCCCCTCCTCACACTGGGCACTGGCTTCATGCCGCTGAGACATGCTGCACAGAGGTCCCCACAGCACTGTCAAGAACAGGTCCTTCCATGTGACTTTTAAGACAGCAGACACTTTTTTAAAAGATTTGCTTTTAAAAATTACTTTTACTTAAGATTTTTCTTAAACGCTATCCACGCTCTTCTGCTTCTCAGACCAGGCACACTCGATAGCACGGAGAGACCGCTGGGTCCTGGCAGGCCCCATGCTGCAGCTCACCTCCACCAATACCCACCAGTTAAACAAGACCAGTTAAACACTGGCAGGAAGCTGCAAAAACCAACAGCTTCCAGGGACTCTTAGGTTGGGAGGATGCACATTTTAAAGTGTTTCACAAAGCAGCAAAACTGTTCCATAACAGCTGATATTCAGAAATGGTCACACAGCCCTGAAGAAGTCATCATCTGCACAGACAGGTGTGTGGACCTGTGGGGTGATGATGCCTGCCCCAGGAATGAGACAAGGCCTAAGAGAGCTGAAGGAGGCAGTGCACACCCAAGGATCACCAAGACCAGCAGGCACGGTGGGGCCACAAGTTTGTAATGCTGGCAGAAAAAAGCAGAAAGAGGGAGGACGAGTAGGGCGGCCTTGAGGGCCTCAGGTCTAGGAACATCAGAGCTTATCTCCCCCTCTCACTCTCTCCAACCACCACCCAAATGCACCAAGCAACCTGCAACTCCTGCTGACTCTCCACCCACCCAGTTCTACCTGACACCTTCAGGGGACCTGCTGAGAGCCTATGTTAGAGGATCACGCATTGGATCTGAGCAGGATCTAGCAGCAGACCTTACACTTCCAGGCACTGAAAGGGGGTGCTCCAGAGACCACCACTATCCCCCACCCCCAGCCTGCCTACCCTTACACAGGAGCTAGACAACTCCCTGGAACCATGGGATAGTTAACTGTCCTGTCAATTTGAGTAAGAAACCCCAACTAAATTGGGTCAGCACAGTTCTGGGTGTCGCTAGGGGATTTACTGGGTGTGACTGACAGCGACCAATGCACTTGCCACGTAAATGGTATAAAAGGGAAACAAGGAAGGTTCGCTTCTGTTTCTTGGGAGGAGCTCCAGTCTTCACCTTCACCTTGGATGTTATCTCCTGGCTTCCAGCACAGACCCTTCAGCCTCCTGATATGGACTCGCACAGGATACTACAGTGAGCTTCCGGCCTGGATCCTTTGGATCTCCAGTGCACAGACAGATCTTTTGCACTCTTCCACACCTGACTCTGTGCGCAGCCACTGTAAGCCAATCTTGTAAATTCTTATATATCTGTATATCTTGAATTAAATGTTTCTCTAGTAAGCACCGATTGATACAAATCACATCTGCTACAAGCGATGGATGTCATTCCTGAGAATATCTTAAAGTAGTGGCTCTCAACATGAGATGTGCCTCAGAATCTCCTGGGATACTTCTAAAATTCCAAAGCTAAGGTTGCACCCCAGATCCGCTCCCAGAGAACCTCATGGGGCAGGGGTAGGCCGCAGGCTCTTCAGAGCTCCCCAGACGATGCCAACATGCACCCAACAGGGAGGACACTTACTCTAGAAACAGAAACAGCTCCTACCCTCAAAGGACTGTCCTCAGCTACACAGTCTACCTGCCCACCTCCACCTTTCAAGTGTAAACAGTACACAAGGCCCATTTCTTTTCAACTCTTATGAAAACTTAAGGGACTCTGATGTGTTCCAATTAAAGCTAAGGATACAAGGTTAATCAATGTAAAACAGAGGATGTGAAAAAAATACACTTTAACGTGAAATTTTAAAATTCAAAAGAATATAAAGAAAAACTTTAAATGCTTTCAGAAAAGATGCCTTTAAAATAACAAGAGTCAGATTGATGTAGTATTTCTTATTAGCACACAAGACACTAGAAGATAATGAGTTAATTCCTTCATAATTATTTTGTCCCTAGAATTGCACACCCAGCCAAACTGGAGCATAACTTAAAAGGACACTGTCAGATAGCTGCGAGCTCCAAATATTTTATCATCCATATCCCAAACACAAAGAGGACTTCTGAAGAAGTAACTCCAGCAAAATGAAAAAGAAAGATATAAAAAGAAAAATTTTAGAAGGAGGAGGGCTGGTGAGATGGCTCAGCAGCGTAAGCGCCTGCCTGGCAAGTGCGAGGGCCCGAGTTCAACTCTTGGAACCCACAGACGAAAAAAGGGCCGGTGATATCGCTCAGCGGCACGGGCACCTGCTGGCGCGCGAGGTCCTGAGGTACCCACAAAAAAAAAAGGGAGAAGGAAAGCAAGGGCACATGGAAAAACCAGGGCAGAGGCGTGGAAGGAAAAGGAGATGGGCTGAAGGGTGGGCAGAGGCCTCTGGGGTCCTGAGACTGCTCCCCCATACCACCGTGAGCACAGGTACGTGTTGGTAACACCGTCCAGGCCTTTTTCATAATGCCTGAATGTTGGAATTGACCTATTGGCAAAGCAAATAAACCAAGAGTTGTAGAAAGGAATCGAACCGGCCCAGCCCCGACGGCAGCGGTACACTGCCTAGGACTAAAGATGGTGGCGCTGAGCTGGGTCTCAGCTCGCTGGCAAAAGCTCCATGAGGTTTTGCAGGCCCTTCTAGGGCTGAATTTCTTTTCACTACATGTTGGTATTCAAAAAGCAGCTTTAATTTATCAAAGTAGACATTTATTTGTGAAATAAGCAAATGCTTTTCACTAAGTCGCCTAAGCTGGGTTCGAACTTGTAATCTTCCTGCCTCAGCCTCCCAGAGTGTTGGGATTACAAGTGTGCTCCACTACACCCAACTACTTTCTTTCTTACTGTTCAAGTCTCTTTTTAAGTGTGCAGATGGTGGATGCTAAATCAGCCAGGTGTGGGGCAGCAGCAGAGGCCAGGAGGATGGCAATGTGTGTTCTACAGAAAGAAGGGGGCCCTGCTAAGTTAAGGTACATACAGTGAGTCCTCAGTCAGCCACTAACACAGCAAAACAAGGAAACAATTACAGGAAACAAAAAAAAAATAGGCTAAATGAGGGGACACAATGGAACATGAAGGAGGCTGACGGGAGCTATGCTTCCACATGGCTGCGTTGGAGTCCTGTTCCCCAACAAAGCCAGCAAAAATTACCCAAGAAAACCAACCATCTATTCTCTAGAAATGATCCTAAGGTGCACAGAAAATGAAGAAATAGTTACCCAAAAAAACCTGAAACTCGTATCTCCCAGCTTCCAGGAGGACAGGACACAGCATTTCTATTCTGACCTAGCTACATCTGAGAGCTGGGGGCTGCCTCTGCTCCCCAGCCCCAGCCCACGGGGCGGAGGCTCTACTGACCTTGGCTGTGGTGTCCCTGAGAACACAGGGCCCTGAGGGTCCTGGGCCTGGCTCCTGGGGCAGGTGAGAGGCAGGCAGAAATGATATCGAGGTACTGCCCCCCGCCCTCACAGGTTTCAGCTAGCAGGGATTCACACGGAGAGAGGCACACACAGTCCCTGTAGAACAGGGCATCTACTCAGAGAAAGAAACAGGCTTAGAACAGAGCACCACATCTCCAGGGAAGCAACCTTATTTGCAACAAAGTGTGGAGAAGCTCTAGCCTGGGTGAAATTACCCCTGGGAAGAGACTGGCAGGTGCCCTGCTGATACAGAACTCCAGGCTGACCTGTTAGCCAGAGACAGGCTGGAGAGGAGTTAGAAGGAGCCTTGTGGGGTCAGGAAATCTTCAAACACTGACCTAAGCAACTGTCCCTTCAAATGTCCTCAATTCCATGGGATTATTCTCCAAAGCAATTTATACCCCATGGCATCATGAAAAACAACACAGCAATCAGCAATTACTTGAGCTTAACAGCTGGGTATGGTCAAAGAAAGTCAAAGAAAACTGGGACAAGGCCACTGCCATCCCCAGGGACATGTGGGGCTAAGGCCAAGGAACAGCATCAAAACCGTCCAGGGACCAAGCAGGTGAACAAGAATCTGCAGCGACTCTGGCAGTCACCAGAGGTTCTACAACATATGATCTAAATATCAGTTTCCAGCTAATCATAGGAGACATGAAAAGAAATGGGAAAGCATGAGCCACACTCTGGACACAGGGCAGGCAACAGACATGCCCCATGAGTGTCCAGACGCGTCTAATACAGACTCAAAGAAGCCATCATAACGATACTGAAACTAAAGGAAATCATGATGAAAGAAATAAAGAAAGCTATAACAATGTGCCAGAGGGTATCCACAAAGAGAGTAAGAAGCACCAAACAAAAACTCTTAAGCAGAAAAGCACAGTAATGAAAATTAAATTTCCACTAGAGGAATCCAAAAGTAAACCGGCAGAAGAAAGAATTAACAAACCTGAAAATAGATGAAAAAGATGATCCAATCCAAAGAACAAACAGAAAAAAAGAATAAATAAAAATGAATAGCACCTCAGAGAATGTGGAACAGCATTAAATACACCAACACAGACATGAGCACCAGAAGGAAAGGGGAGAAATAAGCAGAAAAATAGCTGAAAACTTTCCAAGTTACTTGAAAGACATTAATCTACACATCCAGGAAGCTAGAAAAACTCCTAGGGGGACAAATACAAGATTCATCACTAGACACATTATAGTAAAATGCCAAAAGACAAAGACAAGGAAAACATCTTGATAGCAGCAAGAAAGAGATGACTTGTTGCTTACAAGGGACCCTTAGTATGAACATCTGCCTCCTCATTAGAACAGTAGAAGCGAGGGGCCGGAGAGCCCCAGATCACATATTCACAGCACCCAGAACCACTACCAGCCAGGAGTCCCACATCCAGCAAAGCCATCTTCCAAAAATACAAGAGAGGGCCGGTGAGACGGCTCAGCGGCTTAAGCGCCTGCCTTGCAAGCGCGAAGGCCCGAGTTCGACTCCCGGAACCCACATACGAAAAAGGGGCCGGTGACATCGCTCAGAGGCACGGGTGCCTGTTGGTGCGCGAGGTCCTGAGGTCGTCCCCCCGGTACCCACAAAAAAAAAAAAAAAATACAAGAGAAATTAAGACATGCCCAGATCAACAAAAGCTGAATTTGCTGATAGCAGATCAACCTTAAAAGAAATACTAAAGTTCTTTGGTCTAAAAAGACTGACAGGACTTCAGGTTCACACAAAAATCAAACTTGTACAGGGATGTTCATACAGGCACCACGCACAACTCAAATGTCCATGAACTGACAAATGGATAAACAAAACATAGTGTATCCATACAACTGAGAATTTGTCTCCCACAAAAAGGACGAAGTGCTGATACGTGCTACAACACCAATGAACCTTAACATTGTGCTTAATGAAAGAATCTGGTTATAAAAGAACATTTGTTATGACTGCATTAACATGAAATGCCTAGAACAGGCAAATCCATATGCGCAGATACAGAATGGATCAGCAGTTATCTGACTGCAGGAACCCTGGGCCATAACTCACAAGCTATAACAGAACACCATACACTGAGTGTCTTACAAACAACAGAAACTTCCCACAGTTCTGGAAGCTGAAAGCCCAAGATTGAGGCGCTGGTTGACTGAGTGTCTGGTCAGGACCTTGTCCCTTCCCCCGACACAGGAAAAGGGGTAAGGTTTTCTCTGGCCTTTCTTTTAAGCCCATCTGCGAGGCTCTGCCCTCAGGACCTCATCAGCTCCCAAAGGCCACTCCTCCTAATGCCAGGACATGAGAATTAGGCTTGAACATAGGAGGTGGGGAGCAGACACAACTTCAGACCACAGAAACAAATCCTTACCAAAGAACTAGAAAGTTAGGTCCAGGGAGTTCTCATTCAGCACTAGACCTGAGGCAGGAAGATGGGATGTGGCTAAAACCGGCTGGGAAAGGAGGTATGACAAGATCCTGGGACACACACACAGAACAGTTCTCAGAACCCTGCACACAGACTTCTCACGAGAGCTCAGCGGGTTTTTGAGAGGATGCCCTGGACACGCTGCCAAGTGTAAGAAATATAAAAAAGGGACAGTCGCTATCATGCCTCTTCACAATAGCCCACCTTATGCTGTAGAGTATATTTTTATTTTTTCCTCCCTTTTTCCAGCCTTTTTACTCAGCCCAAACGCACTCTGCAGGGCCCATTTTCCACTTACCCTTCTGGTCTTTTTCCTGCCTTTAATAAATGTGAAACTTCACCACTGTTCATGCTTGTTTCGTTCAATTCTTTGTCTGGGACAGAACAGACCTGGACATCACCTCTACAATCACCTCTAAAAATAGACTCCAGAACCCCAGACCCCGGGGACCAAATAATGACCAGGATTTTTTGCTAGTATTTGAACAATGTGAAACTACTTAAGTGTGTAAGTTGATAAGAAACTGTGAATTACACTTTAATAAACTAAACATGCTTACTCACCTCCTCGGGGAGAAGGCGAATCATGACCTCCAATGACTACAGGGATACCGGCACCTTCTAGCTTGCCTTTCCATCTTTCAATGATAGTCACAGATTTGTCCTGGAAGTGGACCAACAGGAGGTTGAGGAACCTCCTCAGAATAGTCACATTGTGACTAAAATGTCACCCTACTGGAAGTTCATAAATACCTTACTGGCATCATCAAAAACAGAGAGCTCCATGGAGCCTTCGAAGTCCTGCTGCAAAACAGACTTCAAACACTCATCCAACCACTTTTCGGCGTTGTGGACAGGGAGGATAACGGACTGGAATCAGAGAAGTGGGTTAACGGATAGAAGAGGGAAAGCCGAATTCCCACACACTGCTCTCAGGTACTTCCCTCTGCTATCCAGGCAAGGCTCATTAGCACAGGGCAAGGCCTGACCTACAGAAAACCTTGAATAAGGCTTCCAGGAAGGGGCATGCCCAAACAAACAATTCCTTCTCCTACCTAGTAACATTCTGTGCTCCTTAAGATTTATTATGTTTTAGATTTCCCCAAACTTTCAGATGCTTTCGAAAGGGGGAGGGGGTGTAAGATATCAAGGTGTTCCCTGACTCAACGGTAAATTCATGTTTTTAATCACTGGTCAGAAACGTCATATTCTGGTTAAGCACGCACCTACCTGTGTATTTCCCAACTCATCCCTGAAAACAGCCACTTGGGCCTTTGCTGGGTGGGACAAGCATTCCAGTAAAGTTTAGCTTAGAGAAACTGCAAGATAGAAACCCCTTTAATACTCCTATGCAGTCGTCAAAAAAGGCCCACACTGGGCATTACAGTGGGACATGAGGAGTCTAGTTCTCTTCTAGAACTTCCCTTAGGGCTGGTCGGCACTAGCAGTTTTTCCTTTCTCCCACAAAGAAAACAAAAATTTCGAAAGTGGTATGGAGTAAAACCAGAGACTTTGCACACCTGTTACCTCGGCACTTAGGAAAGTGGAGACAGGCAGATTGCAAGTTTGAGTTGCGTTTGGGCAACCTCGCAAGACCATCTCTAAATAAATAAATTAGCGCTGGGGATGTAGCTCAGTGATAGAGCGCCTAACCCCAATCTGTCAGAAAAAAAAAAAAAAAAAGTGTGAAGAACGTGAAACTTTACTACCACCAATACAATTATAATTGTCTCAATTTTACACATCATAGCACGTATTATGAATAGCCATAAAAGCTAGTCTGTTGTCACCCTGTTTATGTCCATAAAGTCTGTTTATATTTAGTTTGGGTTTACTTTTTAAAGAAAAATAAAAGGATTCTTTTACTTTTCTCAAGATCTACAACACATAACGTGAATTTCTGTCAAGGCAGGACCGACTTCGCTAAGACTGGGGGCCCACACCAGCCTCCCGGCGGGGCCGGCCTCAAGTCTGAGCCGCGCGGGCGCGACGGGCAGGCGCCGGGGAAGCGCGCGGGTCCGCAGGCCCCGGGGAAGCGCGGCCCAGCGCCCCCGCCCCGCGCCCCGCCGCCCTGGCGCCCGCGGCGGCGACCCCCGGACGGCGGCAAGGCCGCGGTGGCGCGGAGGGCAGGGGCAGGAGAGGGCACTGCCGAGGGACACCCGGGGGTCAGGGCGGTGCGGGCCGCGCCTGCACCCACGGCCCACACCTACCACGAGGGCCGGCGGGACCGGCGCCCTCAAGTTTCCGGGACGCTGCATGGCCACGCTGGTCAGCCCGCCCGGCCCCTCGGCCCGCGCGACCCGCTGGGGCGGACGGCGCGTGCGCCGGAGGCTCGGGGGGAGGGGCCGAGGGCAGGCCGCGTCCGATTGGCACAGAGACACGCCGATCTTCAGGGGGCGGGGCAGGCAGATGACGTGTCGCGGAGGAGGCGGGGATGTTCCTACTGGGGCAGGGTGAGGGGCGGTGCCGGGTCCTGGGCTCTGCCTCCCGGGCGCTGGATGGCCACCGCGCCTCAGGAGTGAAGGTCTGGGCAAGGTACGGAAATGCTTCGGTGCGGGAGGTGAGACTTGAAATCCAAGCCCGATCACCTCTAGGTGGGCGTGTGTACCTTGGAAACAAAGAATCGTGCGACCTCTCACCCGCGCCCTGTTTTCCTGGAGGAGCAGGGCCGGACAGAAGAGACCGGGGAGAGGCCCACTCGTGTCCCCGCGCGCCCCAGGTAGGAGCCCGCGCAGGGCCGCTGAGAGACCCCGAGCACCGACGCGATGATCCACGCGCTGCTTTTAGGACTCGGCGTTTTTTCAGACTGACTCAGGCGCCTGCGGTTTCTCTGAACGGTCATCGTGAATATGCCAAGTGTATTTGAGGCTCTCCCACACTCTCCTTGACCAGCTGACGACCCTGGGCGTGTCTAGTGGCTTTTGCTCCTCTTTTGTGCCACCCCCAAACGTCCTTAGAATGACCACACTTGGGCGCGGTGGCGCACGCCTGTAATCCCAGCACTGGGAAGAATGAGGCAGGAGGATCGCCCCTAGAGGCCAGGCTGTGCTACACTGTGAGCTCAAGGCCAGCCTGCACTACATAGCGAGACCCTATCTAGAAAAAAAAAAAAAAAAAGAGTAACCTCACTTAAAAATAACAGGAGAAGGCAGCTTGGGGTTTAGGGGTTGCAGTGCGTCCATTAAAATACCTTCCCTACAAGGAAAACAGTGGCCAGTCTTTTTGTCAAGGAAACAAGCTACCTCCATCCCTAGTAATTCCGCAGAAACCTGATACTTTTATCCCACCTATTAGCTGAGCTAAGGAAAAAAGATGCTGGGCCCAGTCCTGCAGGTGGGATCCAGGCACGGCCACACCTTTTCCTGCCCTTGGGGAGCCGGCAGTCCCACACCCCTTAAGAAGTAGTGTGACTAGAACCTCTCCAGGTGGCTGAAGGTTCCAGGAGGCACTTCACACAGAAGGGGTGGACAGCGACAGGACCGAGAAAGTTTCTGTGACTGTAATGTGCGGTGATCGGTTGTGCCACCCCCTTACATCCGTTAACCACACTCAGGGTTATTCACGCTGCTCCGAATTACTGAACAGGTCGTGGTATGCAAGTCTGTAGGTATCAGTTCTGCAACAAATCTTTTCTTTCTTGTGTGTGTGTGTGTGTTTCAGAGAATGGAACCCAGGGCCTCACACATGCTAGGAAAGCGCTCTTTACCACTGAGCTACCTTCTCAGCTCTAAATCCTTCTCTTTAAAAAGCTAAGATTAAATGCAAATACAGTAGGTTCTATTATAACAAAGCAAGCTTTTTAAGCTTCTATTTAAGCACCACTTCAGATGTGATGGTTTCTACTGAAGCTGCATCTTATTTGCAAAGCCTGTTCTATGATTGGAAAGGTTTAGGCCAGATGAATAAAAATGCAACCTAACTTTCAGACTGACAGATGCAGTCTGAGAATTTGTTTCCAGGGACCTGATGGAGTTGGTGTATTAGGAATAGTTTCCTTTTAAATGATTTCTGTAAAAGTAACACTCTGGCTACAAGAATGCATCCTGAGCTTGAGATAAGGGTCAGCGATAAGGAGCTGCAGATGGCTTCTGGCCCACAGTAGCACATGGTGTTCAAACTGTGCTTAAGTATGTGTCTTACTTCCTGTCCATCTCCTGCAAATTTGCTTTCCACTACCTTCTAACACAAATGTTATTGGAACTGCTTTTTTGCAAACATTCAGAACACCAAGAGGCACTGAAGAAATGCAAGGTGGCTTGGGTGCCGTTCTAAAATCAAGGAAGGTGGGGCCTGAGATTCCTGTCACAGTAGAGTCTCAGCAAAGGGACTGGGCTGTGGGGACTTACCCCAACCCTAGCAAGGGACAGGAAGGGGAACACAGTGTGTTGGCATTTGCTGCATTGAGATTGTGTGGTTTTTAAATCAGACGGAAGGGAGGTGGTGTCGAAGGATGAACAAAGTCACATGGGCACCCAAAGGGGAAGTTACCCAAAACTCTCTCCAGCTTTGGGCTCACTGCATAGGCAATCTCTTGCTTTTTCATTGTTATGCAGGATGTTGGTGAATAGTGGCTGGATTTTGAGGACCCGGTGCTGATTCCCTGGGTCTTGCAGTGGGGCATACCAGCTGCTGGGGTCAGAATGTCCTGTCCCCCAAGCCCTTATGTTGGAGTCTAACCCCAAGGGTTTTTAGATGACTAGGTCATGGGGGCCTCAGGATCAGTGCCTTATACAAGAGGGCGGCGGGAGCCCTTTTATGACTTCTGATACCAGAGGACTTGTGGAAAGTACTTGTGAGGAAGGGGCCCTCAACAGACACAGGGCTCGCCCTTGGACTTCCAACCTGCACCATTGTGAGAAATAAAATTCTGTTATGTGTAAATTATCCAGAGTAAAGTATTCTGTTATAGTAGCCTAAATAAGCTATGACACCAGGTCTCCAAATTGAAGAGCTACACAGCAGCCCCACCATGCTGGAGCCGGAAGTAAAGACTCGCTGCCGATCCACACCAACACCACCTGGAGACTTCCGATGCCGGCGTAAGAATCAGCTGTGCGCACCCTCAGCAAAGGCCGAGTTCAAAGCTATAGACAGACAGGTTCTCGTAACAGCCTGAGCCCTGAGCTTTAGGTGTCCTTTACCCATTTCTGGACAGAACGAACCTCAACAGGATTGGGAAGCGGGTGCTGCGTAGAGGTCAGGAGCATCTGGATCACAGGAGACTGCACATGTGGCCAGAGCACCCGAGGATAAACCGGGTCTCAAGGGAGCCCACCTCTGCTGGGCAGGGCATTGGCCTGGGGCTCTCTTCTACTCCCTTACTCTTCTAAAGGTCGTTTTTGCCTCAGCTGGATTTAATCCCTCATTCAAGGCCTGCGGCCTATACTGTTTAGAAATGTAATCTATGGGACATGGTGTGGACATGGTCCCATGAATTCTGTCTCTAACAATGCGCGTTGCTAGAATCCAGGCCTGTTGGGGAATTCCAGTTCCTGCGAGGGAGCCCCACGGTGTGTTCTGGGGAATGATCCATGCTGGCGCGTACCTGACGCAGGGTTGGCCACCGGGTACGGTGACACATAGCCACAGTGGGTCAGACCATTCATGAAGGTAAAATTCAGAGTGGCATCTCAGGAGAGCAGGGCCAGCTGGGATGACCATGTCTCCCTTCTTCTACAGTGTATTCGTTTTCCGTTGGAACACCCCCCTCACTGCAGGCCATTTCTTTGGGCCTGACCACTCTCAGCTCTGAGAGCCCACCAGCCCTTTCCATTTCTCGGCACAGCCGTTGGTCATGGACGGCCCTGATCCCTTTGGGTCATGGCCTTGGAGGTCTATGGGTCCCCTCTGAGGTATAGCTTTGGGAGAGGAGCCCCTTCCACAGGGAGCTCCTGAAAGCCACGGGCAGTTGTTTGAGGGTGTGGCAGGAGTCCTGGGGTCATGAGCAGATCCCAAGAAAGGAGCATGGACTCGGAACTGGTATGATGTGCTGCAAACACCCGAATTGGGTCTTGTAACAGAGGTATGAAACAGCTCTGTGTGGCCCCAGGGGGAATCAGCCCCGCCCAGCACCTCGCCCAAGGTGGCACTGGTAACCAGTCTGCACGGCCGGGAGCCCTGGAAGAAGCAGGAGACCCCGCTGACAGCGCTCTCTAAATGCTAGGCACTTTCAAGTATTGTCTCGTTAAAGCCCGGCACAACATGACTGACCCAGTGCCAGAGCCTGGATCTGTCCCTGGCCCAACTACAGGAAGGGATGAGGCTCCTGCCACAGGAAGCATTTAATTAGCAGCAGGCGGGCGTTCAGCGTGGGTTCCAGGTGAGCATCAACCATCATGGAGGAGGTTTGTCCTGGCCTGGATCCCCGGCCCAGGGCAACAGGCAGAGCCCGAGTCAGGAGTTTGCACATGGAGTTTCCGTTCCCAGGAAGCTGGAGCCAGACAGTGAGGCAGGAGAGGAGAGGAGGCCAGGACCCATGGGCTCCATCGGGTGTCTCCATGAAGGCTCGGGCCCAGGCCTTTCCAGGACCCTGCAGAGTTGTCCGCCTGACAGGGCGGAGACTTTGGTCTGTATCTATCTGTATCTGTATCGGTATCTGTATCTGTATCGGTATCTGTATCTGTATCGGTATTTGTATCTGTATCGGTATCTGTATCAGTATCAGTATCTGCATCTGTATCAGTATCTGTATCAGTATCTGTATCAGTATCAGTATCTGTATCAGTATCTGTATCAGTATCAGTATCTGTATCTGTATGTGTATCAGTATCTGTATCTGTATCTGTATCTGACTGCATCTGCATCTGTATCTGTATCAGTATCAGTATCTGTATCTGTATCTGCATCTGTATCAGTATCTGTATCAGTATCTGTATCAGTATCAGTATCTGTATCTGTATGTGTATCAGTATCTGTATCTGTATCTGTATCTGACTGCATCTGCATCTGTATCTGTATCTGTATCAGTATCTGCATCTGTATCTGTATCGGTATCTGTATCAGTATCTGCATCTGTATCAGTATCTGCATCAGTATCTGTATCTGTATCAGTATCAGTATCTGTATCTGTATCAGTATCTGTATCTGTATCTGTATCGGTATCTGTATCAGTATCTGCATCAGTATCTGTATCAGTATCTGTATCTGATTCTGCATCTGTATCTGTATCAGTATCTGTATCTGTATCAGTATCTGTATCAGTATCTGTATCAGTATCTGTATCTGTATCAGCATCTGTATCTGTATCAGTATCTGTATCTGCATCAGTATCTGCATCAGTATCTGTATCAGTATCAGTATCTGTATCTGTATCAGTATCTGCATCAGTATCTGTATCTGTATCAGTATCTGCATCTGTATCTGTATCGGTATCTGTATCAGTATCTGCATCTGTATCAGTATCTGCATCAGTATCTGCATCAGTATCTGCATCAGTATCTGTATCAGTATCTGTATCTGTATCAGTATCAGCATCAGTATCTGTATCTGCATCAGTATCGGTATCTGTATCTGTATCGGTATCTGCATCTGTATCTGTATCGGTATCTGTATCAGTATCTGCATCTGTATCAGTATCTGCATCAGTATCTGTATCAGTATCTGCATCAGTATCTGCATCTGTATCAGTATCTGCATCAGTATCTGCATCAGTATCTGCATCAGTATCTGCATCAGTATCTGTATCAGTATCTGCATCAGTATCTGCATCAGTATCGGTATCTGTATCTGTATCAGTATCTGCATCTGTATCTGTATCGGTATCTGTATCAGTATCTGCATCAGTATCTGCATCAGTATCTGTATCAGTATCTGCATCAGTATCTGCATCAGTATCTGCATCAGTATCTGCATCAGTATCTGCATCAGTATCTGCATCAGTATCTGTATCAGTATCTGTATCTGCATCTGTATCAGCATCTGTATCTGTATCTGTATCAGCATCTGTATCTGTATCAGTATCAGCATCAGTATCTGCATCAGTATCTGCATCAGTATCTGCATCAGTATCTGCATCAGTATCTGCATCAGTATCTGCATCAGTATCTGCATCAGTATCTGTATCAGTATCTGTATCTGCATCTGTATCTGCATCTGTATCAGTATCTGTATCTGATTCTGCATCTGTATCTGTATCAGTATCTGTATCTGTATCAGTATCTGTATCGGTATCTGTATCGGTATCTGTATCAGTATCTGCATCAGTATCTGTATCAGTATCTGTATCTGATTCTGCATCTGTATCTGTATCAGTATCTGTATCTGTATCAGTATCTGTATCTGTATCAGTATCTGCATCAGTATCTGTATCTGCATCAGTATCGGTATCTGTATCTGTATCAGTATCTGCATCTGTATCTGTATCAGTATCTGTATCTGTATCAGTATCTGCATCTGTATCTGTATCTGTATCTGCATCTGTATCTGTATCAGTATCTGTATCTGCATCAGTATCTGTATCTGTATCAGTATCTGCATCTGTATCAGTATCTGTATCTGTATCAGTATCAGCATCAGTATCTGTATCTGCATCAGTATCGGTATCTGTATCTGTATCGGTATCTGCATCTGTATCTGTATCGGTATCTGTATCAGTATCTGCATCTGTATCAGTATCTGCATCAGTATCTGTATCAGTATCTGCATCAGTATCTGCATCAGTATCTGCATCAGTATCTGCATCAGTATCTGTATCAGTATCTGCATCAGTATCTGCATCAGTATCTGCATCAGTATCTGCATCAGTATCTGCATCAGTATCTGTATCAGTATCTGTATCTGTATCAGTATCTGCATCAGTATCTGCATCAGTATCTGCATCTGTATCAGTATCTGTATCTGTATCAGTATCAGCATCAGTATCTGCATCAGTATCTGTATCAGTATCTGCATCAGTATCTGCATCAGTATCTGTATCAGTATCTGTATCTGTATCAGCATCTGTATCTGTATCAGTATCTGTATCTGCATCAGTATCTGCATCAGTATCTGTATCAGTATCTGTATCTGCATCAGTATCTGCATCAGTATCTGTATCAGTATCTGTATCTGCATCAGTATCAGCATCAGTATCTGTATCAGTATCTGCATCAGTATCTGTATCAGTATCTGTATCTGTATCAGTATCAGCATCAGTATCTGCATCAGTATCTGTATCAGTATCTGCATCAGTATCTGCATCAGTATCTGTATCAGTATCTGTATCTGTATCTGTATCAGCATCTGTATCTGTATCAGTATCAGTATCTGTATCTGCATCAGTATCTGCATCAGTATCTGCATCAGTATCTGTATCAGTATCTGCATCAGTATCTGCATCAGTATCTGCATCAGTATCTGTATCAGTATCTGTATCTGTATCTGTATCAGCATCTGTATCTGTATCTGCATCAGTATCTGCATCAGTATCTGCATCAGTATCTGCATCAGTATCTGCATCAGTATCTGCATCAGTATCTGTATCAGTATCTGTATCTGTATCTGTATCAGCATCTGTATCTGTATCTGCATCAGTATCTGCATCAGTATCTGCATCAGTATCTGCATCAGTATCTGCATCAGTATCTGCATCAGTATCTGTATCAGTATCTGTATCTGTATCTGTATCAGCATCTGTATCTGTATCAGTATCTGTATCTGCATCAGTATCTGCATCAGTATCTGCATCAGTATCTGTATCAGTATCTGCATCAGTATCTGCATCAGTATCTGCATCAGTATCTGTATCAGTATCTGTATCTGTATCTGTATCAGCATCTGTATCTGTATCTGCATCAGTATCTGCATCAGTATCTGCATCAGTATCTGCATCAGTATCTGCATCAGTATCTGCATCAGTATCTGTATCAGTATCTGTATCTGTATCTGTATCAGCATCTGTATCTGTATCAGTATCTGTATCTGCATCAGTATCTGCATCAGTATCTGCATCAGTATCTGTATCAGTATCTGCATCAGTATCTGCATCAGTATCTGTATCAGTATCTGTATCTGTATCTGTATCAGCATCTGTATCTGTATCAGTATCAGTATCTGTATCTGCATCAGTATCTGCATCAGTATCTGTATCAGTATCTGTATCTGTATCAGTATCAGCATCAGTATCTGCATCAGTATCTGCATCAGTATCTGCATCAGTATCTGTATCAGTATCTGTATCAGTATCTGCATCAGTATCTGCATCAGTATCTGCATCAGTATCTGCATCAGTATCTGTATCAGTATCTGTATCTGCATCTGTATCAGTATCTGTATCTGTATCTGTATCAGCATCTGTATCTGTATCAGTATCAGCATCAGTATCTGCATCAGTATCTGCATCAGTATCTGCATCAGTATCTGTATCAGTATCTGCATCAGTATCTGCATCAGTATCTGCATCAGTATCTGCATCAGTATCTGTATCAGTATCTGTATCTGCATCTGTATCAGTATCTGTATCTGTATCTGTATCAGTATCTGCATCAGTATCTGTATCAGTATCTGTATCTGTATCAGTATCAGCATCAGTATCTGTATCAGTATCTGCATCAGTATCTGTATCAGTATCTGTATCTGTATCTGTATCAGCATCTGTATCTGTATCAGTATCAGCATCAGTATCTGCATCAGTATCTGCATCAGTATCTGCATCAGTATCTGTATCAGTATCTGTATCAGTATCTGCATCAGTATCTGCATCAGTATCTGCATCAGTATCTGCATCAGTATCTGTATCAGTATCTGTATCTGCATCTGTATCAGTATCTGTATCTGTATCTGTATCAGTATCTGCATCAGTATCTGTATCAGTATCTGTATCAGTATCAGCATCAGTATCTGTATCAGTATCTGCATCAGTATCTGTATCAGTATCTGTATCTGTATCTGTATCAGCATCTGTATCTGTATCAGTATCTGTATCTGCATCAGTATCTGCATCAGTATCTGTATCAGTATCTGTATCTGTATCAGTATCTGTATCTGCATCAGTATCTGCATCAGTATCTGTATCAGTATCTGTATCTGTATCAGTATCAGCATCAGTATCTGTATCAGTATCTGCATCAGTATCTGTATCAGTATCTGTATCTGTATCAGTATCAGCATCAGTATCTGCATCAGTATCTGTATCAGTATCTGCATCAGTATCTGCATCAGTATCTGTATCAGTATCTGTATCTGTATCAGCATCTGTATCTGTATCAGTATCTGTATCTGCATCAGTATCTGCATCAGTATCTGTATCAGTATCTGTATCTGCATCAGTATCTGCATCAGTATCTGTATCAGTATCTGTATCTGCATCAGTATCAGCATCAGTATCTGTATCAGTATCTGCATCAGTATCTGTATCAGTATCTGTATCTGTATCAGTATCAGCATCAGTATCTGCATCAGTATCTGTATCAGTATCTGCATCAGTATCTGCATCAGTATCTGTATCAGTATCTGTATCTGTATCTGTATCAGCATCTGTATCTGTATCAGTATCAGTATCTGTATCTGCATCAGTATCTGCATCAGTATCTGCATCAGTATCTGTATCAGTATCTGCATCAGTATCTGCATCAGTATCTGCATCAGTATCTGTATCAGTATCTGTATCTGTATCTGTATCAGCATCTGTATCTGTATCAGTATCAGTATCTGTATCTGCATCAGTATCTGCATCAGTATCTGCATCAGTATCTGCATCAGTATCTGCATCAGTATCTGTATCAGTATCTGTATCTGTATCTGTATCAGCATCTGTATCTGTATCAGTATCTGTATCTGCATCAGTATCTGCATCAGTATCTGCATCAGTATCTGTATCAGTATCTGCATCAGTATCTGCATCAGTATCTGTATCAGTATCTGTATCTGTATCTGTATCAGCATCTGTATCTGTATCAGTATCAGTATCTGTATCTGCATCAGTATCTGCATCAGTATCTGTATCAGTATCTGTATCTGTATCAGTATCAGCATCAGTATCTGCATCAGTATCTGCATCAGTATCTGCATCAGTATCTGTATCAGTATCTGTATCAGTATCTGCATCAGTATCTGCATCAGTATCTGCATCAGTATCTGCATCAGTATCTGTATCAGTATCTGCATCTGCATCTGTATCAGTATCTGTATCTGTATCTGTATCAGCATCTGTATCTGTATCAGTATCAGCATCAGTATCTGCATCAGTATCTGCATCAGTATCTGCATCAGTATCTGTATCAGTATCTGCATCAGTATCTGCATCAGTATCTGCATCAGTATCTGCATCAGTATCTGTATCAGTATCTGTATCTGCATCTGTATCAGTATCTGTATCTGTATCTGTATCAGTATCTGCATCAGTATCTGTATCAGTATCTGTATCTGTATCAGTATCAGCATCAGTATCTGTATCAGTATCTGCATCAGTATCTGTATCAGTATCTGTATCTGTATCTGTATCAGCATCTGTATCTGTATCAGTATCAGCATCAGTATCTGCATCAGTATCTGCATCAGTATCTGCATCAGTATCTGTATCAGTATCTGTATCAGTATCTGCATCAGTATCTGCATCAGTATCTGCATCAGTATCTGCATCAGTATCTGTATCAGTATCTGTATCTGCATCTGTATCAGTATCTGTATCTGTATCTGTATCAGTATCTGCATCAGTATCTGTATCAGTATCTGTATCAGTATCAGCATCAGTATCTGTATCAGTATCTGCATCAGTATCTGTATCAGTATCTGTATCTGTATCTGTATCAGCATCTGTATCTGTATCAGTATCTGTATCTGCATCAGTATCTGCATCAGTATCTGTATCAGTATCTGTATCTGTATCAGTATCTGTATCTGCATCAGTATCTGCATCAGTATCTGTATCAGTATCTGTATCTGTATCAGTATCAGCATCAGTATCTGTATCAGTATCTGCATCAGTATCTGTATCAGTATCTGTATCTGTATCAGTATCAGCATCAGTATCTGCATCAGTATCTGTATCAGTATCTGCATCAGTATCTGCATCAGTATCTGTATCAGTATCTGTATCTGTATCAGCATCTGTATCTGTATCAGTATCTGTATCTGCATCAGTATCTGCATCAGTATCTGTATCAGTATCTGTATCTGCATCAGTATCTGCATCAGTATCTGTATCAGTATCTCTATCTGCATCAGTATCAGCATCAGTATCTGTATCAGTATCTGCATCAGTATCTGTATCAGTATCTGTATCTGTATCAGTATCAGCATCAGTATCTGCATCAGTATCTGTATCAGTATCTGCATCAGTATCTGCATCAGTATCTGTATCAGTATCTGTATCTGTATCTGTATCAGCATCTGTATCTGTATCAGTATCAGTATCTGTATCTGCATCAGTATCTGCATCAGTATCTGCATCAGTATCTGTATCAGTATCTGCATCAGTATCTGCATCAGTATCTGCATCAGTATCTGTATCAGTATCTGTATCTGTATCTGTATCAGCATCTGTATCTGTATCAGTATCAGTATCTGTATCTGCATCAGTATCTGCATCAGTATCTGCATCAGTATCTGCATCAGTATCTGCATCAGTATCTGTATCAGTATCTGTATCTGTATCTGTATCAGCATCTGTATCTGTATCAGTATCTGTATCTGCATCAGTATCTGCATCAGTATCTGCATCAGTATCTGTATCAGTATCTGCATCAGTATCTGCATCAGTATCTGTATCAGTATCTGTATCTGTATCTGTATCAGCATCTGTATCTGTATCAGTATCAGTATCTGTATCAGTATCAGCATCAGTATCTGCATCAGTATCTGCATCAGTATCTGCATCAGTATCTGTATCAGTATCTGTATCAGTATCTGCATCAGTATCTGCATCAGTATCTGTATCAGTATCTGTATCTGTATCAGTATCAGCATCAGTATCTGCATCAGTATCTGCATCAGTATCTGCATCAGTATCTGCATCAGTATCTGTATCAGTATCTGTATCAGTATCTGCATCAGTATCTGCATCAGTATCTGTATCAGTATCTGTATCTGTATCAGTATCAGCATCAGTATCTGCATCAGTATCTGTATCAGTATCTGTATCAGTATCTGCATCAGTATCTGCATCAGTATCTGTATCAGTATCTGTATCTGTATCTGTATCAGCATCTGTATCTGTATCAGTATCAGTATCTGTATCAGTATCAGCATCAGTATCTGCATCAGTATCTGCATCAGTATCTGCATCAGTATCTGCATCAGTATCTGTATCAGTATCTGCATCAGTATCTGCATCAGTATCTGCATCAGTATCTGTATCAGTATCTGTATCTGTATCTGTATCAGCATCTGTATCTGTATCAGTATCAGTATCTGTATCTGCATCAGTATCTGCATCAGTATCTGCATCAGTATCTGCATCAGTATCTGCATCAGTATCTGTATCAGTATCTGTATCTGTATCTGTATCAGCATCTGTATCTGTATCAGTATCTGTATCTGCATCAGTATCTGCATCAGTATCTGCATCAGTATCTGTATCAGTATCTGCATCAGTATCTGCATCAGTATCTGTATCAGTATCTGTATCTGTATCTGTATCAGCATCTGTATCTGTATCAGTATCAGTATCTGTATCAGTATCAGCATCAGTATCTGCATCAGTATCTGCATCAGTATCTGCATCAGTATCTGTATCAGTATCTGTATCAGTATCTGCATCAGTATCTGCATCAGTATCTGTATCAGTATCTGTATCTGTATCAGTATCAGCATCAGTATCTGCATCAGTATCTGCATCAGTATCTGCATCAGTATCTGTATCAGTATCTGTATCAGTATCTGCATCAGTATCTGCATCAGTATCTGCATCAGTATCTGCATCAGTATCTGTATCAGTATCTGTATCTGCATCTGTATCAGTATCTGTATCTGTATCTGTATCAGCATCTGTATCTGTATCAGTATCAGCATCAGTATCTGCATCAGTATCTGCATCAGTATCTGCATCAGTATCTGTATCAGTATCTGCATCAGTATCTGCATCAGTATCTGCATCAGTATCTGCATCAGTATCTGTATCAGTATCTGTATCTGCATCTGTATCAGTATCTGTATCTGTATCTGTATCAGTATCTGCATCAGTATCTGTATCAGTATCTGTATCTGTATCAGTATCAGCATCAGTATCTGTATCAGTATCTGCATCAGTATCTGTATCAGTATCTGTATCTGTATCTGTATCAGCATCTGTATCTGTATCAGTATCAGCATCAGTATCTGCATCAGTATCTGCATCAGTATCTGCATCAGTATCTGTATCAGTATCTGTATCAGTATCTGCATCAGTATCTGCATCAGTATCTGCATCAGTATCTGCATCAGTATCTGTATCAGTATCTGTATCTGCATCTGTATCAGTATCTGTATCTGTATCTGTATCAGTATCTGCATCAGTATCTGTATCAGTATCTGTATCAGTATCAGCATCAGTATCTGTATCAGTATCTGCATCAGTATCTGTATCAGTATCTGTATCTGTATCTGTATCAGCATCTGTATCTGTATCAGTATCTGTATCTGCATCAGTATCTGCATCAGTATCTGTATCAGTATCTGTATCTGTATCAGTATCAGCATCAGTATCTGTATCAGTATCTGCATCAGTATCTGTATCAGTATCTGTATCTGTATCAGTATCAGCATCAGTATCTGCATCAGTATCTGTATCAGTATCTGCATCAGTATCTGCATCAGTATCTGTATCAGTATCTGTATCTGTATCAGCATCTGTATCTGTATCAGTATCTGTATCTGCATCAGTATCTGCATCAGTATCTGTATCAGTATCTGTATCTGCATCAGTATCTGCATCAGTATCTGTATCAGTATCTGTATCTGCATCAGTATCAGCATCAGTATCTGTATCAGTATCTGCATCAGTATCTGTATCAGTATCTGTATCTGTATCAGTATCAGCATCAGTATCTGCATCAGTATCTGTATCAGTATCTGCATCAGTATCTGCATCAGTATCTGTATCAGTATCTGTATCTGTATCAGTATCTGTATCTGCATCAGTATCTGTATCAGCATCTGTATCTGTATCAGTATCTGTATCTGCATCAGTATCTGTATCAGTATCTGTATCTGTATCAGTATCAGCATCTGTATCTGTATCAGTATCAGTATCTGTATCTGCATCAGTATCTGCATCAGTATCTGTATCAGTATCTGTATCTGCATCTAGGTGACAGCAGCACAAGTGTTCTGAGCCCTGGGCCATGCTAAGCAGCCAAGGCTGCCTCTTGGAAGCAGGGTTGGGACAGCGGGCAGACCTTTGGTGTGGCTGCCGGGGTGAGCTGGGGACCCTGCCTCGAGGTCAAAAGCAGGAAGCATGTGACCTGGAAGCGCAGCTTCCCGCCTAGTGGTTGTGGAGCGGAGCCACTGTGCGCACAGTAGCACCTGAAACGGTTCCGAAGTGGTGACAGCCAGATGCCTCTCCCGGTATGGAGGTGGGGGGAGGCGCCCCGAGAGCCCCCTCTCCCGGTATGGAGGTGGGGGGAGGCGCCCCGAGAGCCCCCTCTCCCGGTATGGAGGCGGGGGGAGGCGCCCCGAGAGCCCCCTCTCCCGGTATGGAGGTGGGGGGAGGCGCCCCGAGAGCCCCCTCTCCCGGTATGGAGGTGGGGGGAGGCGCCCCGAGAACCCCCTCTCCCGGTATGGAGGTGGGGGGAGGCGCCCCGAGAGCCCCCTCTCCCGGTATGGAGGTGGGGGGAGGCGCCTCGAGAGCCCCCTCTCCTGGTATGGAGGTGGGGGGAGGCGCCCCGAGAGCCACACGCAGGCGGGCCAGCTTGCAGCCCTTTCGCTGAGCCCCACTGTTGGGCTGGCTTAGGCAGTCTGCCGTCGTACGGAAGGACGGGAGCAGCCAGTGTCACATCTTCCTCCTGACAACGTCAGCCCAGGCTGAGCAGCCTCTGGCTCCATGTCTGTCTTAGTCACTTTCCTCACCACTGAGACAAAATGCCTGACACCCACCACTTAGGCGAAGGGGGTTTATTTTAGCTGAAGTTGCAGTCTGTAGTGACTGGCTCCAAGGCAGGACGCCATGGCAAAGGGGCATGGCGCAGTAGAAGTTCTCCTGGCGTGGCAGACCGGAAGCAGACGGCATGAAGGGAGGGTTGCGGAGGGAGCTAGACCCTCCCAGGCCACGCCCCCAGTGACCCATCTCCTCCAACCAGACTCCACCACCTAACAGCAGGTTTAGCTATAAACTGACAAATATCGCACCTCTATGACCCAGTCACCTCCCAGAAGCACCACCTGATTAGCACATGAGGTTTTAGGTGTAAACCATAACTGTCCCATCTTCCACTTGATGGGAGCAGCCGAGGGTGAACAGCTTCCTGTGTTCAGTATCTCCCGTCTTCCTGACGTGAACAGGGACATGCCCCACGTAGGTTACAGTGGGAAATCTGTGCTCCTCAGTGTGGGGTGATGTACCTACACGTGCTCATGTTGGGGACATATGCCCAAGGGTCTCAAGCAACAGCGTTCCCCCGAGACGAGCAGAGCGTGGTGTTGCCAAGGTGGCTGTCTATGTTGGTATTAGGAAGAGGCCCCAGCTTCCACTTCTGACAAGACTTTTCTGAAGCCACTGCTGCAAGGTCTTCCCCAGGGGCCCCTGATAGGTCACCAAAGGAAGAGGTTTGCTAAGTGAACTTCATGTTCCCCGGGACGTATTTACTGCCATGTTCCTTGGTCCGCGGCTGCACCAGTACTGGGAAGAGGCCGCCAACCTCTGGAAAAGAGCTGGGGCTATGATGTGAGGCCTGCCTCAACTCCACCTGGCCTGGTACTGAGCCCGAGTGAATGTGCCTCCTTCACCCCAAACCTCATTCATTGGATAAAAGTTGAATCCGTTAATATAGGTGAGACCCTGGGCCCTATGGTGGTGGGGCCCAGTGCAATCCGCGTGGCTCAGGTTAAGCCTGGGGTCTGGGTGCTGGCCTGTGTGGCCACCATTCTGCCCACCCTTTTCTCAGGGCTCCCCGTGAAGGTCAACGGATCTTTTAGACCCCTTACTGTCCCACAGCCTGTGGTATGTCACACAGATCCAAGCTGCCCTCCGTGTGGGCCACTAGGTTGTGAAGCCACTGTGGAACCTGGCCCACCAAGTCACCAGGGAGGCCAGGGCCAGGTGCCACTGTGATCAGACTGAAACCACAGATATTCCTGGGCACTGGGGAGAGCTCAGGCCAAGCCCTGGTGAGATAGGAACGAAGGGCCACTTGTCCCTGTGCTGGGAGCCCACGGCCCGGAGCGGTTTCCAAACCGCAGGCCAAGACCCGGGCATCACGGGGTTGATACAGTGGGCTGGGTCTGTCCCCTTACACCTTGGGCACCAAGTTGTAAAGCTTCTGGTTGGCTTTGCCCACTGTGCTGTGATATAAAGGACATTTCTCTCTGTGATCACCGCCGCAGTCTAGAGGGAAAGGTGGGGCTGCAGTTATAGTACCGGGTGGTTTGTGCTGTTTCCACAAGTTATAGTACCGGGTGGTTTGTGCTGTTTCCACAAGGGGTCTTGTGAGCACAGAGGGCCACGGCAGGGGACAGGACATAGGAACAGGGTGAGCCGGCTTATCCAGCCCCAAAGGTACAAGGTGGACTCGAGTGCTCCCCTGAAATTCCTGGGCGCCCACACTGAGGACTTAGGCTGCTGTGAGAGAGTGGGGCTGGGGTGCCGGTGCTGGGGCTCTGCTGCACCATCAGCCTGCGCATGGATGGCCCCTTCAGAGCCTGCTCACCTTGGGCACCTCGGCGCGGCGGGGGCCACTGCCGTACAGCAGGAAGGGAGGAAGGACCTCGCTCGGCCTGTGCATACGCCCGGGACACTGTGATCAGACTGAATTTACAGATAGCCTTGGGTAACCACTTTTGAGGAGCTCAGACCAAACCCTGGGGAGACGGAGATGCAGGGCCTTTCCCCATGCTCATCTGGTCCTTGCAAGCTGGAGGAATGCTCAGTGGCCATTTGGGCCATGTCTCCATGGAAACACCTACTTTGGGTCCTGAAAATGAATTGCTGAACATGTGGGATACAGCCACTCTGTCCTGGGTGGGTCTTGGATTTCTCTGAACTCTCTGGCCCTCATTCTGGTTCCCCTGAGGCTCAAGCCACCCATAGGACCAGAGCCAGCCTCACTTACCTGCATACCTCCTGGTGCCCCATACCAGTGGCTGCCCCTGAAGATGCTGGCATGTGTAATTCTGCGCACCTGCAGACCTACCATCTTAGCCCCCAGGCCTCGGTCACTGCCAGCCACATGTCTGCTGGGCATGTCCTCCTCTGGACCTTCCCGCCTCCTCCTTCCCCCAAGCCCACAGAGCACGGGGCCTCCTTTCCAAAATGCAAATCAAATCCAGTCCTGCCCAGAAGGCAGCTTTCTGTGGACACCCCCCCTACCTCTTTGGGATAGTGTGGCTGTCCCCACTCTGACTGTCCCCCCTTTGTGAACTGGTTCAAGCCACCCCTGACTCCACCCCTCCGGCCCCGGCTGCCTGCTTGCCCCGTCTGGAGGAAGTCCTTCTATTGAGTGCCCTCCAACTCTGACTCGAAATTGCTGGCTCCGTGGGGGCAGGGACAGGGGCTTTTTTTGTGCTCTGCCAACTCCTTGTGGCTGGCAAAGACCAGCGATCACGTGAGCTGGTTGCTGGTGCAGGGCCAGGACACTGGAGCCAGGAAACGTCCCAAGCAGCAGGTTGGGGAGGGTATGGCCCTCAGGATGGCTGCCCAAGAGTCTTGCTAAGCTCCCTGAGAAGCAGGGCCCGGGTGGGCTCCTCACTCCCGTGGGGCTTTCAGTGGCCCCAACTCCAGGGCCACTCCGTGTCCAGGCAGGCTGGCGCTGTTAGCTCAGAACACACGGCTGTGAAGCACGGTCTCCTCCATGGGGGAGGTCATGTTCCTGCTCTCCCCTTCCCGCAGTAGCTAAAATTCTGTTTATGTGCTGCCTTCTAGGCGGCTAGGTCCACGAAGGCCTGGCCTGTGCATGGTGCCGTGACCCTGACCAGCCCCAGTGCTCAGAAACAAACACATGCCGGATAATCTGCCAGATCTGGAAAATAACTGTAGACTGTGTATACACCGAAACCCACTTAGAGACAAAGACTATTATCAAAATAACTAAAAATTCACACTGTCCAGTTCTACAGTCTGTGGGCTGCTGGCCGGTCCCCCTTGCCCACCGCCGCCTGTCTCATGGGTATGGCAGGTAGCAGAGCACGGTGGACATAGGAAGTACGTGGATTTCTGGCTTCTCTGGGCCCGTGCTGTCCCTGTCCAGGCACTGCATCGCCCCCGGACAAGTGAGCAGAACAGTGTTAAGGCCGTGCTTCTCGGACAGCCAGACCCCTGTGCCAACAGCACTATACGTTTGTTTTTCCCAGGCAGGGAGACCCTCAGAAGTCCCTCTGCAACAGAGCCTGGCTTTGCTTCTGCGGTTCTTCAGAGTTCTCCTATTCTGTTAGAATGAACAGAACTCTAAGCAAATAGGAACAAGTTAGGTTTTTTAAATAAACACTCCAATACCAGGCTATCTTAAAAAAAAAAAAATCTGTGGAGGACACAAAATGCTCGTGGGTGCCCATCAGTATTACTGCTGTGCCTTGTGAATTATGGACGCAAGGGAATAGAAGGCAGGAGCCAGGAGCGCTGGACAGACCCTGCTGGGAGGAGGGTCCTTGCTCCCTGGACACTGCGGCTCCTGCCAGTCTGTCTCAGGCTCAAGATTTCTGCTGCTCCTGGCCAGCCAACAGATCCCACGTTTGCAACCAGTCACTGACAGATCTGTTTGTTCTCTGCCTACCTGCCTTAGTCTGTGTCTGTGGCTGCAAGCGAGTACTGCAGACTGGGTAATTTACGAAGAATAGAGGTTTATTTGGCTCGTAGTTCTGGGGGCTGGGGAGCCCAAGAGTGTGGTGCTGGCATCAGGTGGAGGCCTCACGTGGCCAGGGCATCACATGGTCGCACGGGACAAGCTTCCAGTTTGGGTCTCTCCTCCTCCTTTTCCTCCCTTCCTCCTCTTCCCCCTCCCTCTCCTTGTCCTTCTTTTTCTTCCCTCCCCTTCCTCCCCCATCTCCCCCTCTCCTTCCTCCTCTTCCTCTCCCATCCTCCTCTCCCTTCTCCACCTCTTCCTCCCCCTCCCCTTTCTCCTCTTCTTCCTCCTTTCCTTCCTCCCTCTTCCTATTGAGACAAAGTTATGTTATGTTACCCAGGCTGGCCGTGCACTGGCCTCTGCCAGCACTTGAGCCTCATAGGAAATAGCAAGATGATGGGTTGGAGTGTGGGACGTGGGTTTCCATGCTGCCAGGACCCAGCAAATCTCTTCTGGGATTGACCTCTTCTCCAGGGCTTTTTCCACACTGTGGAAATTGAAAGAAAGCCTGTCTCCGGCCATCAAGAAGCTCGGGCCCAGGTCCATGGGCATGAGGACCACAGGAAACCTCCTCACCTCCTGCTGACCTGGTTCACCATTTCTAGGTGTGCCCTGTCTTGTTGGTTGAGGGTGTCCGTGTCCACCCTCCACACCTCTGAGTGAGGCGGGCCTTGGACAAAACCCCTCTGGCTGAGCTTAGTGCCTGACCTTAGTCCTTTGGGGAACAAGACAGGCATAGGGCAGGTCAGCTCAGCTCAGCTTCAAAATGAGAAGGTGCAATAAACCCAGAACCGAGGCGTCTGGGCAGTGTGCTGCTCTGTGGCTGGCAGACGTGGCTGGGGGGGAGACAGCTATTTTTGCCTTTGGAGGCTTAGTACTTCCTGCCTGGACCTTTTTGGAAGCACAGGAAACACGAGGTACGGCTAAGGAAAAGTGCTTCCCGAAACCCGAACCTACCACCAGGGAGCGTGTCTGGACGCGGCTCCTCCACCTCTGCCCCGTCCCAGCCCTGGGAGCGAGGCAGGCGAGCAGGACAACAGTGTCTGGGGACTCAGAAGAGGTGGCTTCCCCAGTTCACAGTTTTCAGGAGGAAATATCTTGACGTTTTCCAAAAATTGTGATTTTAGAATGATGAATGGTCAAAGCAGCTTGTGACCTGTGAAAATCACACATGTACAAGTCGAGAGAATGGGAAAATGCAAAGTAAAACCTGCACAGCTGGGCGGCGTGTGGGGAGACGCCGCGCAGGCCTTGTCCCTTACCATGGTCAGCTCCGATGCCCTGTCCACCTCATGGGTGCTGGGAATGGGGTCCTGCTGAGGCCATCCGAGAACTGGCAGGAGCTTCAGGATCAGGCTATTCCTGGACAGGCCTTTCCCGGGAAGGTGCTGAAAACTGCTCTGGCAGCTGTATCCTTTCCTCCAGCAGAGTGGGTGCTGGAGCCCTGGGGGTACGACTGACCCTGAGCTGGGCCATGACAAGGGCCAGTCCTTCCTCCCACCTCCTGGCCCTGCACCTGTCCACACACACTCACAGCGGCCTACACACCTGCACATGCCTATACATGCCTGCACACACCTGCACACCACACCAGTTTGTCCAGTGGCTTCTCACCAATCCTCAAGACAGGGGAGTTGGCATCAGGGCTGGAGCTGAGGAGCTGTCCTGAGGGGGACAACCAGGACAGTGTGACCCTGTGACCCAGTCAGTGGGACCTGAGGCTCAGACACCCAGCACCAAGGTGACACTGTACAGGACCCCCTCCCACAGAACATCTCCCCCTGCCTAGCACCAGTCACCTTTGAAAATGTCTTTAGAGTCAGCGTTTGCTGGAGTTGATATCCTCCACTGGTCAAGACTGGCCTGCATGCACAGCTGGACCCAGAGTGAGCAGGTCACTGTCAGGGCATTGCTGTCAGGCACAGAGTGGAGGCTGCCCTGCTGTGGAGCCTTCTGGGAGGACAGTAGCAGGATACTGCGTGGACAAGGATGGCCTGGTGCCCACTCAGCCACCAGTGAACACTGCTCTGACCATCTCCGGAGGATGCCACTGAATTCCTCTGATGTGAGCTCACTATGGTGGGTGTGGGGCCTGAGATCCTAGGAAAGGCCAGAGGGGCCTGGGATGGCAGGGCTTGAGGGTGGACAGGAAAAGGGCCTGGGAACAGTCAGATGCTGGTGCCTAGGGAGATGGCAGGTGCTCTGGCTGCCCCTTTGCTTGACTGGGAAGAAGCGAGGACAGTTGACATTCAGAGATGCCCACAAAAGGGCTCCCTGTTGACACTAGCACACCTTCACTCATGGCGCTGGCCCATGCCTTGCTGGACTCCACATCCCGGAGCCACAACAGACCTAGGAAAATAAGACCACGCCACCCAGCCCAAAGGTGTGCAGTTTGCTCTTTTGAAATTGGGTTTGAAATCCAGATCCTGCCCCCATGCACAGCACCCAGGGAGCCCAGGGAGTGCTGTTGAACTAGGGACAGGCGGGGAGTGACAGGAACCCTGTTCTATCTCAATACCTCCAGGACAATCTTACCTTTTTCTCAATAAACCTATTCACATTTCTAGCTTAAAAGTATCTTTTAAAATATTTTAATTAGCTTTCTAGTCTCAAATCATGTCTTTTCCACTTTGTTTTCTGCATGGCACAATGCAAAGCAGGCAGGAGGCAGCCCAGACATGGTGGGAAGGTGCCGAGTCCCACAGGTTGTGGGACAGATGCTGGATTTGCGGGAGCTCCAGAAGATAAAACAGATCCCAGTAGGTCCTAAGGAGGTGGTGATCCTAGTGGCTGTATGGTGCTGTCACCAGTGCTGTACGGTGACAGGTCAGAGCGGCTGAGGTCTAGGCTGCCCAGTGAGGAGGACAGGGAGGAAGTTTAATCCGGAAGGAAACCGGGAATCCTCCTTCCTGCTGAGCCAGGCTGAGCTCCCCGCTGGGCCTTTCAGCCCGGTGGATGGGAACTGAGCCTGGGGATCTTCCCCCTAGGGACTCACGTGAGTGGTGGACACTACTCAAACATCCCGAGCCCCCTGGGCTGCCTCTGTCAGCAGCACCCCAGGTACAGTTGTCTTCTGGGGCAACAGTGCCACTAGGTCCCCCAGAATCCAGAGTAATTTCTCTCCTTCCCCTTCCTCCCCTCCCCTTGGTATTGAGGATTAAATCCAGGTCTTTTGCACTGAGCTACATCGCCAGACCTTTTTTAAATGTTATTTTCTATTTTGAGGCAGGGTCTCACTAAATTCCTAAGTTGCCCAGGCTGGGCTTGAATTTGGAATCCTCCTGTCTCAGCCACCCAGAGTCCTAGGATTATAGGCATGCACCACCAAGCCTGACTCTCTTCTTTTCTTCATAATTTTTCTTAATCGTAACAGCAAAACCTGATCGTTGTAGGATCACTGTGAGAGTTGAAGACTTCTCCTGTAGTCACACTCCTTCGACCATGCAGCTGACTTGGGGTGACTTCGTCCTAAACCACTGTGAACAAGGATCTGTGATGTCATTCTTTCCCCTGATGTGGCCGCAATGCTTTCCTCCATCTCTGGTGACCCCAGCAAGCCCTTCCATGAGGCTGTGTGCTGCTCTCCCCCCAGGTCAGGCTGAGGGAGGCTTGCCTCAGCCCACCTCCTCACCTCTCACACCACTAGACGCTCCCCATAACAGATGCGAAAGTGTGGGCCCCTTTTCTAGGAACCCTATAGGAGCGCACCTACCAGTGGCAGCCGCCCCAGGCAGGTCAGAGACTGGCTGCCGGCTGGTGGTGGGGAGGGGCCACCCTGCACCTAGAGGCCTGTGGACACGTTCTGGCTCCTACCCAGGCTGGACAGAGCAGGGCATCTACAGGGGAAGCCAGTCTGGTGAGGTTTGAGGGGCTGTGGCAAGGGGCGAGGGGTGGGGCCGGGGCTGTGAGGTTTTGCTGACTTGGGCTAGGTCATCTTTCTTGAGCCTGACTCAAGCGCCGGGATGTTCAGTCCCCAATCCTGGCCTTATAGTGGCTTTGGAGATGCAAGACTCCCCCAACCCAGTCACAGGGAAAGCAGAGCAGAACCAGATCCCAGGCTTGGCTACCGTGTCCCGGGCCACTGGAGCCAGAGCCAGATGCCATTTTACAGTGTGGGTCTCCACGCCTGTGTATGGACCAGAGGACGGGTTGCCCTCCCTACAGCCTCATGGTGGCTAGGAGGCACCTAGCTAGCCTTGCTCATGCGCTCAGGACTGGGCTTCCTCAGCTGCATGGCCTCCAGTGGAGCTAAGGCCACACTGAAGGGCATGATGGCTGCATCACCACTGCCCATCTCACTCATGCCCACTCAGTGACATTAGGCCACCTGGGTCCTGCCATCCCCTCTTCACAGCATCAGCCCACCTTGCCCTCACCTGCTTGGGGTCCCAGCCTCCCTGATAGTGGACCTCTCGCTGGACGCCACAGAGGTGATGGACACGTGGGCACAGCACTCTCCATGGTCAGCCACACCCTGTGATCCAGCCCTGGCTACTCCATCCTGCTGAGACCTGGACCTGGCAGCCTTGGGGCACAGGAGGCTGTGCATGCAGACACACGGCTGCCATGTTGGGGACAAATCCCCTGACCCAGCTGCATGCCCCTCACCATCCTCAGCGCCTAGCTCAGCCTGAGTCCTGTACAGAATGCAACCCTCAGGCAGGTGGAGCCTGGCCTCCTGCCTTCACCATACCAGACCCGCCGAGTGAGTGGCTCTGTCCCCCGGCCTCCCCTTCATGGCTCATACTCTACTCAGGGCCACAGGCCTGGCTCTCTGCCCCTCCAGCTGGGGGCAGTCTCAAGCTGCCTGCTCCCTGCCTGACCTTCTCTAAGGACAGGACTGGACAAGCTGATGACACAGGTGGGGATGGGCTCCACTGATAGGCCTCTGGTGGAGCATGTTTATGGCTGCCCCCACCTGCTGGGCTGAGTCACCCAGGCGTGGGGCTGGCTGCCCACGGGCTGGCCCAAAACTGACAGCTGGGAAGGGCCTGCCCGGGGGCTCTCAGCTGGAATCTAAGCTGCCAAGCCTAGTCTAGCTGGGCAGCTACTGGGTGGTGACTACATCATTCATGGTCTGCCTTCCCCACTTGTGCCCAACATCTGGACTGCCCAGCCTCCCCACAATGCCCATGGCCTGGTAGGGTCTGAGTCCATCCAGCGTGGGCACTGCAGACTATCCTGAGCCTTGGAGGAACCCGATTTCTGGTTCAGCAGATGTTGACCAGGCCAGGCACAGGATCATGGTCTCTCACATGTCCTGGCTGCCTGCAGATGCCTTCCTACGGTGTAAAACCGAAGGCCACGAAGGCAGGGAAGAGCACGCTCTTCCTCTTGACCTGAACTTGGAGGACAGTAACGGTAATGGTGGTCTCTCTGGAATCACATCACTGTTCCGAGCTCACCCAGAGCAGCAGCAGAAGCCCCCACCTGATATCAGCTTATTCTTCAGCGTGGGCCCGGGTGGGCCCAGGCAGAAGTGCTTGTGGGAGTCACATGCAGATGGGTCAGCTGCCAGGACAATGCCTGCCTAGCACGGGCCCTCAGCCCTGGACCTCTGCATCCTGTGGCCTCCCCAGCTGGTCAGGGGGTGCTGCCCTTTGAATAGCAGATAGAGGCTCCCAGGTGGCCCAGGCCCCCATATGAGGTCACCGATGTCATGTTGGCTCACACTTTGCTGTGCTGAGGGGTGCTGATTCCTTGTGTGGCTCCTTGGCTTTCCACAGCACCAGGACAGCATAGCTTGGTAGACGGGGCTCCTGTTCAGTGTTTAGGGCAGAAGTGTCATGACCTCTGCAAGCCCCAGTGGGGAAATAATTCGGGGAATTGTGTGTGCGTGCATGAAACAGATGTGCAGCCCTACGCACTGGTGAGTCGCGGGAAAAGCTTTCAGCTTCTGTGAGGTTCCGAGGTTTCAAGGCACAGCCTGGACATTATCAGTGGTGGCCATGGGGGGACACCCCTCTTCCCCAAGACAGTGCGAAGCTGACTCCTCCTGGGCATATTTGCTGTGTGTCTCTTCTGGGTTGAGTGGGCTGGGACCCTCTGAATGGTCCCAGGAGATTGCAGACCTGCTGTGCGTAGTGGCTGGACTTCGTATCCGACACAAAGACTTCGCGTCTGCATATCTCAGCCTCTGTCATCTAATGGCCCCACCACATTCCGCTCTGGAGTCTGGGTTCGTTTCTCCCCGTGTCTTCCTCTTTGGCTGACGTCCTCAGTTTCTCCAGGACCTGGCACCCACTGTGAGCACCCTACAGGTTCCTGTGGGCCGGGGCCTGTCCTTGGCCCTCCAATCCAGCTCCTGTGCTCAGCTGTTCCTTCACTACACCCACTCCTGGCCAGGGAGGAATTTCCTGGGCCCCAGCTTTGCCAGCAGCCCCTGGGAGCTGTCGGCAGGAGAGATGCCAAGAGCCGGCCTCGCCAGGTGCACGGACAGCTTAGCACTCTGTCGCTGCTCTCACAGTCCCAGCACCTGGGTGCATCTCACTGGCCATGTCTAGAGTCCACTTGAACTTCCAGCTGTCACCTCCAGGACAAATTCACCTTCGGATGTGGTTGGGCCCCACTGTGGGGGGGCTGCCCCCTTCCCTGTGGGGAGGTGTCTCAAGGGATGTCTAGGGACTGGCTGGTTGGGTGACTATGGCTCCCTGCCCTGGGGGCTGTGGTCCACTCATGGCCAGTAAGAGGGTGAGGAGCTGCCCGGCCTGAGGCTGATGTAGCAGCTGGTGCAAATGACAGTGATGATAAAGAGGGATGACAATACCACTAGAGCTGAGACACCAGCGGGGGCACCCCCAAGGTCACACACCTGCCAGAGTCTGTTTGGACTTCAATCCAGGTCTGCAAGACCCAAAGCCCACACTCAGCCCCCTCGAGGCAGCCACTCAGCCCCAGCCACGCTGGTGGCAGCTGTCTCCCTCCCACTCTTCTCTGACACCAAAACCTGGCAGCACGTTAAGTTAGGGAGGAGGAAGGTGGAGATTCCACACTGAGGGTTACTGGGTTGAGGCGGGCAGGGCCTCCTGGGATGTGTCATATCGTAATTACATGTTGCACACTGCAGTTGCCAAACATTAAATTAGAAGCGTTGGCTCTTGGAGCATCATTTGACCACAGTTACGATAATTACGTCCCTACGAGAAGGTCAGCAGTGACCTCGGGGGGAGGCTGGGTGGCAGGATGACTCGGAGGGTGAGGGTGGGCGTTCTCCAGTGAATGCCGAGGGCCAGAGCAAGGGCCATGACTGGCCTCATGCTGAGACAAGATCCCTGGCTGTGTTCAGGGGAAACTGGATATTGTTCTTTGAGCTGCCAGTTTCTGGGGAAGATGGAGACCTTCAGGAAGTGGCTTCATGGTACAGGCACTTTGGATAGCAACAGCCAAAGGTTCACATGCAGAAGCTCAAAACTACAGGTGTTCAATCTGTTGGGCTGTGCCTCTGGCCCCAGAACCCTGCTGTGGGCACGGTGGGGGAGCCCACGAGGCTGCCCTCCACTTAGGGAGAGACTTCTGTCTTTGGCTCCCACTGGAGGTGAGGCAGATGTGACACCAGCAACCCTACGTCACCTAGAAAGAGGTATGAGGGGTTCACAACACCTGCCCCCCATCGCCCCCGTGAATTACCTGAGCCTCAGCCACCCACTGCCCCAGGGCCTATGTGGACCAAAATATTCAGAAAGGCTGAGAGCCTCCAGTCCACAGCCCACTCCCAGAGTCCCCGCTAACGCGTGGGGCCCAAGAGTGCGCAAGCCTTCAGTTTAGGCACATGCAGCTGAGCAGCAGATGTCACCCTGGTCCCTGGACGCGAGAGGCCTCAGACCTGGTGGGGTACCAAGCTGCCCGGAGAGCTTAAGAGGGACACACATCAATGAAGCAAGTGGATGGGCGAGGAGGAAATGAAGGCTCAGCCACCCTCATCCACGTGGGCCATGGACCCCCAGGCCTCGGCCACCTCGCTCCAGGACAGGTGACTTACTCTGCAGCCTGAGGGAGGACTGAGTGCATTTACCCGCATGCCACACTGAGGGGCCCTGAGGCCTGCTGTCACCGGAGCCCACTGACAGGGCTCAAGCAGGACAGCGGTGGCCCAGCCCCTTAGTTGCCATCACCCAGAATGAGGAGATGTGGGGCCCCCGAGGCCCCCAGGCTCCCCAGTGCAGGGTGATTCTGCGGAGTTCTGGACTCCTTCCCCACAGTCAGCTCAGCTGGCATCCTGTGGGTTCAGAGGATGGCCCTAAGCCTTTTGCGGACGCTGAGGGGACCACTGAGGAGTAGGCTCTTCCTGCTGTGGGGGCAGGAGGGGCACTGCTGAGCCCTTCCTGGGTTTATTCTGTGAGAGGCTCCCTCCAAGGGAGCCTGGAGCTGTTCCCATCCTGGAACAGCCAGACTGAGCTCTTTCCTTGAAGAACCTCCCAGAGGGTGTCCGACGGGGGTGGGCCACGATCCTGTGGGTTCACAGTGACAGCTTGGGAACCAGTTCTGCTGCCATGCCATCACCCCAGGCTGGCTCATGGGTGAGGGAGACTGGAATCTGGGAATTCCTGCCTCAGGGACCCTCCTGAAGTGCCCATGTCCTGGAAGGCAAGGACAGGTTCCTTCCCAATATTCTATGAACCTTGCCAGGTGAATATTCATTCTTATCATAGTTTTTTCTTTCTTTCTTTTTTAATTAGTAGACTTTGTTTTTTAGGTTTACAGAAAAATCGACCAAGTAGTAGAGAGAATTCCCCCTTATAGCCTTTCCCCCACCCCATTTTCCCTGTGGTTAACATCTTGCCTGGTTAAATCTTACGATCAGTGAGCCAAGGTGGCTACATTATAAAGGCCAAAGTCTACATTCCCGCTGTGTTAGTGGGTTCTGACAAGTGCCAGGCCCTCTGTCCCCACGCTACCACCCTAATGTCCGACCAGCCCTCTGTGTACAGGGTCCCAGCAGCCTGGGTAGTCCAGCAACGGCTAGGGGTCCCATGACCTTGGGCAGGTCACTGCAGGTCACTAGCACTTGGTATCTGCATTGGATGCTGCACCCGTCCATGGAGCGATGGTCTGGACGCTGGCAAGCCCTGTGGCCCTTCCAGGGCAGATGGGGCCTGGTGGGTGGTGTGTAAATGGCTTATTCAGCCCTGCAGAGTGCTGGGCAGGAAGTGCTGCTGGCACAGAAAGTGGCTGCAGTTTACAGATGTGCCATTGGCAGCTCCTTTCCAGGCGGGCTGGTGGCTCCACTTTCGGTCTCCCTGCACTTGTGCAGCTCAGCACCTGCAGTGACCGGCCGGGGCCAAGCTGCAAGGTAACCACGTTGCAGCCTCCAGGCACTGAACACAGGTGTGCTGCCGTGAGTCCAGGGGACATCACTTGGTGTGCTGGGCAGTGCCCCGCTGTGGATCTTGGGTTGGGTAGGTTGGTCCAGTTCCAGATCCTTGAACTGGCTCCCCACCCCCCCCGCCCGCCCCAGCTCTCCTGAGCAGGCTCAGCTCCACGCCTGTGTGCCACTACCTCATACAGCGAACTCACGATTTCGTGCCTTTCAGTCACCGCCCCCCCCCCCCGCAAAACCTGGACTTCCAGGCATCTCGTCATGGAAAGGTGCACACGGCAAACATGTCCTCCAGCACTGCATGGGGCTGCTGGCTGCCAGCAGGAAGGTGCTCCTTTCCAGGCCCCACTGCACGCCAGGCCGGTAGTGGCCTGGAAGTAGGAAGATATTGGCACAACACCACTCACCAGTTTTGTGCTGCTAGAAATGGGCTCGCAGCAGTTCTGCCCCCAAGGGTGGGCAGTGACAACGTCCAGGGATAGCCTGGGTTGTCAAACCTGGAGTGGGGGGTTGCTACTGACATTAGAACGGGGGCCGAGATGCTGCTAAAATCCCACAATGTGAGGACAGACCACTGCAAATAATCATTCAGCCCTAAACCTCATCTCTTGGGTTGGGCAGGCAGCACCAAGCCGGGTGGGGTGGGGAGCGGGCTGGCAGTGGCCACAGGTCCCCTGGGAGCCCTGGCCTCAGGGACAGAATGACCAAGCCTTCCTGCAGACCCACTGCGCTCTGCGGCGGTGTCCAGCCTGAGCGGGCCTCTCGGCCCGCCCTTGGGCTGCCGGCCTAGACATAGTGTGCACCTGCGCCAAGCGCGGGGGACACGCCAGGAACTGCCCCGACAGCCGATCCCACGAGGCGTGGTCACACGGGGACTCCATGGTGCACCCCACCGCAGCCCGCGGCCATTCCGGGCGAGGGTCGGCGGGAGGTCTCCACCCTCGGGTGCCCCCGCGACCCTCTCCCAGTCCTGCGCCCCCGCCTGCTCACCACGGCCTACACGCCCCCGGGTCCTCACCCAGAGAAGCTGCCCACGCAGCGCCCGCAGGGGGTTCGCGCCCCTGCATCGGGGCCGACGCAGGGAGGCCGAGGGGCGTGGCTCCGGGGACGGGGCGGGTACGGAAGGAGGGGTGGGGCGTGGCGTCCGGCGCGCCCGCCCCCGAGTTGAGCCGGGACCGCGGGCCGCGGAGTCGCCTGCTCAGTCTCCGGCGGCGGCGGTGGCGGTAGGCGCGCATCTGTGCGCGCGGCTCCAGCGGCGGCGGGCCGGGATCGGCGGGCCGGGATGGGCTGGCGATCGCGCGGGAGACGCGGGGAGCGCGCGACGTGACCCGCCTGCACGCGGAGCCCGCCCGCCGGCCGCGCCTGGTCGAGGGTCTGCGGGGTAGGCGCGGACGCGGGCCGGCGGCCGACCCCGCCGGAGCATGCGGGTCGCGGCGCGGGCGGCCGGTGGGCGCGCGGGGCAGCCGTGGCTGCGGCCCCCCACCCAGGGCGCGTCTCCGCCGCCGCCGCCGCCACCGCTGCTGCTGCTCCTGCTGCTGCCAGCCGTGCTGCTGGGCTGCGCTGGCGCGCAGTACTCCAGCGACCTGTGCAGCTGGAAGGGGAGGTGAGTCCGCGGCGCGGTCCCGGCCCGGTGCCTCTGCCCCGCCCGGCCGCGGAACAAAAGAGCCCGGGTCCGGGTCCCGCGGGTCTCCTGGGCTTCGGGTCGGCAGACCTCGGGGCGTCAGCGCGGGCTTTCCCGGCTCCCGGCCGCGCGCCGTCCCTGTCCCTGTCCCGGGCGGCGGGCCGCGGGCGGACACCTGCGCTCCAGCGAGCGCGGCCCAAGCCCCCCCACCCCGCCCCGTGAAGGTCAGGCCGCCCTTGGCCGCCGCGCCGGGTCCCGCGACCCCTCCTTCCCGCCGCGGTGGCAGCCCGGCACTTTTTTTCTTTAACTGAAGTGTGACACGCAGAAAGGAGCTCAAGTCTCAAGTCGCAAGTGTGCGCGGGCGGGGTGCCAGGGAGCCAGGCGCCTAGGGCGAGGGGCACTGCGGGGGTCCCTGCCCTTCGAGGCCCGGTTTTGTGCCTTGGGCGTTGCCACTTCAGCAGTCTGTGGAGTGTGCTGCGGGGACGCGCTTGGGGTGCCTTCGGATCTGGTTGGAGGTCCCCGCGGGCGGGCGCCCGCCCCAACCCAGCCTGGTTCGATGGGCAGACCGCAGCCCGGGCGACTCACGCCGGGGCGGGGGCGGTGTTGTCACGGGTGGTTCGGGTGCAGCCAGCTTTCCGAGAAGGGTGGGAGGTGAGGCCGGGAGGGGCTCTGCGTCAGCTGGGCATTGCTGGTCATCTTGGACATTCACAGCACCCAGTTCTGAGAAACCACAGTGACCACATTCACTCCCCGTAGAGCGCTCCTGCCAACGGGTGGGGGGTGGATGGAAGGATTGAGCCGGCTCCTGAGATCTGGGCACTGTCCACCTCTCGGGTTTTGAGCTCCCTCCGCGCAGAGCCCCCTGCCTGCGAGCAGGGCAAGCCGAGGGCGGATGGAGCTCTGGGGGAGGGTTGGCCTCGGGAATGCTGGCGCCAGCACAGAGCTGGCTGCAGCCCCTGACGCTGACGCCTCTGCTGGGACTGCCCTCTCCCCTGCCACAGTAATTAAGGTCCCTGCTCGCAGCTCTGCTGGTGAATCAGCACCCAACCTAAGGCTTTGGGGTGTCCCGCTCCAGCAGATCAAAAACAAACCCAGTCCCTGTCCTGTGAGCTTGAGTTTCCTGTGAGCCGACTGCCTTTCCAGGTTTCAGAGCACTGTGCCTGCGAGGACCCCTTCCCCGAAGCTCAGGGCCAGGCGGTGCCTCCTACAGCAGTGCCGTGACAGGGGTGTGCCCCAGGTGCCTGCACATCCTCCTGTCTGCCTGGAGAAGCAGGGGCACGACTGGCGCTCCTCCCCGAGACTCCTTCCAGGGCCCTCTCCCACAGGCAGAGCCAGCTGGGCAGAGGGCAACTGCCCGGGCTATGGGAGCTTGGGTGTCGTTTGCAGCACTGAGAAGGCTCCTTGCCTTGGGGTCTGGCGCGGCTGATGAATACACCTCTACCCCAGCTGACTCACTATCAGGGGCTGCTTTGGCTTTTAGGAGCTGCTCTAAAGATAGCCCTGGGTGGAGGGAGCCCAGATATGCCAGATTCTGGTCCTGATAGGAAGGGAGTAGCTCTCTGACACTGGCCACATTTGATGCACTAAGACTTTGGGGTGTTTCCAAGCAGTCACGCTGGAGATTTTGCAATGCCTCTCCCTGTAGAAGGGCAGGACCAGCGCCCCATCTTTATGAGCCAGGGCCATAAAGACGGACCCTGAACTTTCCCACTGCCATCAATCAGAGGGCATGGCAGGTGCAGTCACACCTGGACTGCCTCTTACCAGGTGGGGAAATGAAAGGCACAACTTGTCAGCAGAGCCTCTAGGTTTCATCCTGGCTCCAAAGCTCTTCCTGACTTCAGTAAACCAGAGACCATCACCTTGTCCTGCTGGCTCTGGGCTCGCCTGGCTGTGGGTGGGAGTGGTGTGTGAGCTGGCTCCTTGCTGATACTTTACCCCATACCAACCGGGATTTACCCTCCCTTCTGTAAAAGCACACAGGCTTGTCCGCCTGCACACCTGGACATCGTTGCTGAGGGTTTTTTTAAAGCGTTAATTCAGCCTAAGTAATCTGTGATCGAGTCAGCCTTGTCAGGTCCATGAAGTAGACTAGAACCACAGTTCTGCTTGCATCCAGCAGCTTCGTCACAGCAGTGCTTGGTGTGTCACCTGCATCTTGTGAAGATGGTAAAATATGATTAGCGGTAATTGGTAATGATATGTTCGCGTTTCCAGTTATAGAAACTTTGTATGAATAGATACGTTTTTCAGGTTTGCTGTGGTGCTGGATTTTTGGAGGTGAGAGATTTTGGGTACCAGGTATTCAGGTAGGAACCAGCACGGCCCAGGCTTTGACTTCGCCAAAAACCTGTGAGTCTCAGGCTTGGTTTTCCTTTCCTCAGTGGCTGTCTTAGCAGGGGTCTCACGCATCACACAATATAGCTTTTAACAGGAGCGCTCCCGTGCCCAGTGCCTCGCTCGGTTCCTGTAGACCTCGATGTTTTAGGAAGTGAGATGATGCAGCCACTGATCCTGGGCAGGGTGTGGGCTCTTCTCTGGGCTGCTGAAGACATCGGCACAGGTAAGGCGACAGGCGCCACATTTCTCAGAGGCCCACCTGAGTTTTGCTTTCTTTTGGAGGACACATGTTGGCTGCAGCGGGGGCTATGGTGGTCGCCTCCTCTGCCTGGGCACCGGGGCTTGGCTGCCTACAGGCAGCCAGAGTTGTGGGTCGAGGGCTGGCGGCCCTGTTCCCCTCTCCGCCAGGTGAATGTGGTGCTGTCAGAGGTATGTGAGCCTCTGGTGTGGGTTCGTGCGCCCTGAGCCTGCAAGGGAGAAGCAGAACCTCAGACTGGGTGGTTCATATTGGACAGAGAGAGTTGAGGATCATGCCTGTGTTGGGACAAGTGTCAGGTGCTCCTCGATGGGAGGAGGGACAGGGCAATCAGGTTTTGGGTGTAGAAGGACAGAGCTGATTACAGGCATGTGTGGCAGCCAGTCACCATTTAGTTTAATTTTCACCCAGCACTATAATTATGCCCATCCCTCATAGGTGTCAGGTGAGCTTGTGTGAGTTTTATTGCCTGTAATTTTGTCAGTTTGTTCTGCGTGTGCGGCCCCGCCAACATCTGCAGCCAGGCTGGCTGCTCATGACCCAGGGCCTTGTGGGGGTGGGGAGCAGGTCAAGGGGGTTCACCCTCTTTGCTTCCCTCTGATGTGGTCGGCAGGGTGACTGAGCAGCCAGCCTGCAGCCAGCCTCATCTCAGGCGTGAGGTTTTGGGGGCCCAGAAGTGAGTCACCAGCAGTGAATGTGAACCATATGGTATACATTTTCTCCTCTGCAGAAAGTTTCTGGTAACTCACTCAGGCCAGGGCTCTGGATATACTGTTGCTTATTTCACATAAAAATCTCAAGAATGTGGGTGAACCTGAGATCTGATCAGAACCGAATTTCGTGTAATAAAACACTTAGCCGAAGTCACTGGTGTACTTCCAGGCCCACTTGCGGTTATGACGTAACCGTGAGCGACAGGCTGGCATTTACGTTAAAGTTTGAGCAGCAGAAACTTCAGTGTTTCTCGTGGTTTCAATTTCTTGAAAACAACTGTCTTTCTCAGGACCTACCTCAGCAGGAATGAGCGAAATATGAATAAACACACGCTGTGTTTTTTTCCTATTCAGAGCATAGGAGCAAGATAATCCTTTTACTTCCAGGGTTCCCTTTGGTCCTTGTCCCTCAGCCATGTCCCCCACCCCAGGGAGGATGTGTCCTTTGCTCTTGTATTGGATCTTGCTTTAATGATATTTGAATTTATTTTTAAGAATACAATTGGCAGTGCAGGGACTTCAGGCTTGTAAATGAATGAAAAGATGGTCAAGTGCTTACCTTAAGGGAAATACAAATATTTATGCCTCACCACCACTGAGTGAGTTGGGTGTGAGAAGATGACACTCACCCGCATTGCTGACAGCACCAGCTTGCTAGGAGGGGCGCTGGAACTTGGCTGCACCCACAGTGCCCCTGTGCCTGGGGCTGGTCCCCACCCACGTCCACGGGCTCTGCATTGTCTTTCCCCTGACCTCCTAGGCCTCCTGCTTCGACAGAGGGTTGGTGCTGAAGTCCTGTGGGTGCTTCCTTGGGGTTCGAAAGCACCCAGCAGTTCTATGGTTCTCATTCTCACTGTTCCCAGAGCCTCTGTGTCCCTGTCAGCGATGCAATGAGACTTGACATCAAAGCTGCAGTCTGGGGTGCCGTGAGGGTATGGGGCACCCAGGCCACCGGGGCTGTCTGCCAGAGCTGTGGCCCGCCCCACCCGGACGCTGGAGCAGGCTCGCTGGGAGGACCTGGTGGGGGAGCGTGCAGAGGTGACTGTCACTGTGCGGCCGCACCCTCCCCCTGGAAGAGGGACCCTGGGCTCCGGGCTCTGGCTGACTCTGTCCCCTTCCCGCAGCGGGCTGACGCACGAGGCGCACAGGAAGGAGGTGGAGCAGGTGTACCTGCGCTGCTCGGCCGGCTCTGTGGAGTGGATGTACCCGACAGGGGCGCTCATCGTGAACCTGCGGCCCAACACCTTCTCACCCTCCCGACACCTGACCGTGTGCATCAAGCCCTTCAGGGACTCCTCGGGGGCTAATATTTATTTGGAAAAAACTGGAGAACTGAGACTGCTGGTGCGGGACGGAGACAACGAGCCCGGCCGGGTGCAGTGCTTCAGCCTGGATCGGGGTGGCCTGTTTGTAGAGGCAACACCCCAGCAGGACATCAGCAGGAGGGCCACCGGCTTCCAGTATGAGCTGATGAACGGGCGCCAGGCGCTGGACCTGCACGTGCTGCCCGGTAAGTGGCCCAGGGGTGGAGTGGGTGCACTGTGCGACCACTCTCTGGGCTCACCGGACCCCCCTGAGGTCCTCCTGTCCTCCCCTGCTCGTACTGTGAAAACACCCCATGTCTCTAGCATGGACGAGGCACCTCTGCAGTGCCACGTGTGCCTGGGCAACCCCCGGAGCCCCTGCAGATAGCCCCATTAGGGAAGTTGGGGGGCTGGCGTGTTGCAGCTCGAAGCTAGACACCTTTGAAATGTAGCCTTTTCCACCAAAACCCCTTCAGGTAGAGCCTGCAATCAGCCTGTGGGTCCCGTTAGGTCCTGGTGTATCTGAACTAGCAGGACAGGGTTTGTCCTTGGGAAGTGTGCATGGGGGAGCACAGCATCTTCCAAGGTGGCCCAGGGTCCTGGTCCCTCAGGTTTGGTCATAACTCATGTGAGAGGGGGCTTTTACCCTTCAGACTCTCTCGCGAACCGGCCCGAGTGTTTGGGTGTGGAGGATGGGTGGGAGCCGAGGCTGATTCGTGCCCCCAAGCAGCACAAGGCTATGACGTCCCAGAACTTGGGGCTGAGTCCGGTTCCAGGGGTTTTGTGGGTGAACATTGTCGGGACTGAGAGAGCCACTTGGGGCCTCTGCAGAAGGTAGGGCTTCCTGCAGAGTGACCCCACTGTGGGACAGAAGTGGAGACCTGTGGGAGGAGGATCCTGTGTAGAGAGGAGACATCAGGAGAGCCGGGAGTGGCCAGGTGGCCAGCGGGGGTTACAGGAGGGGAGGAGCCCCTCCTGGGGACAGCGAGGTCACCTCAGACCATGCCGGTCCTCTTCCCAGTGTCTGATGATGTAGGGGCCCACATGAGGTCTGGGCAGAAGATCCCGCCAAAGCTACATGGACAGGGCGAGGCTGTGGACAGGCCAGGTTTCAGGGGCTGGGCTTTGGGTTTTCTTTATTCTTTTTTTTTTTTTTTTTTTTGTGGGTACCGGGGGGGTCGACCTCAGGACCTCGCGCGCCAACAGGCACCTGTGCCGCTGAGCGATATCACCAGCCCCTTTTTCGTATGTGGGTTCCGGGAGTCGAACTTGGGCCCTCGCGCTTGCAAGGCAGGCGCTTACTCTGCTGAGCCATCTCACCGGCCCTCTTTATTCTTTTTTTGAGAGGAGCAAGTGCCTCCCGTGTGGCAGGAGGCAGCAGAAGTGTCACGTGTCACTGTTGGCAGTGTTGATCTCTTCTAGAAAGCTCTGTGCTGTGAGCAAGCAGGGTCTGAGCTTTTGGGATACATGGGCCAGTGGTCAAGGTGGATGGAGAGGTAGGGGAGGAGCGCACCTGGCCCCGGGCGCCTGGAGATGAGCTCACAAGAAAAACAATGATCTGAATACCGTGTTGAGACTGACCAAAGCAATAGCCTTTCAGCTGGAGGCAGAAAGTGCCAGGGCAGACATAGGGACCTGAGAAGCATCCTTGTGCTGGGGACAGGTGGGCTGGCCTGAGGCTGTTCCACTGCCATGCGCTCTCTGCAGCCTGGACTTTGGTTCTCAGAGGCTCTGGGTGGGTCTGCCTTTACTCTGCACAGTGGGTGTCACACCTGTACAGCCAGGGGCCTGCAAATCCAGGTGCTGCTTCCAGAGCATGGGGATTTGGTTGCCACCCAGTAGGTTGTGCTCTCCCATCCCTGCTGCCGTGGGGCCTTGCCCAGGCCCTAGAGCAGTGCGCACTCCCTCCAGTGTCTGAGAAATCTGGCAGGACACAAACACAGCCACTGCAGCACACAGAAAACTACAGATGTAAGTCCAGGGCAAGGGGCCAATGGGGCTGTCTGGCCTGTGCCCAGGCCTAGCCAACCAGGGAAACGGTCAGCAAGGATGGGAACCCCATTTGGTTGCAGGGAACGGGCACAGCCAGGATGGACCCACAGATCCTACTCTGTTCTTCATTTCTCATGATGACACGTTGGGTGCTCATGGCACAGCCCACTGTGTGCTCTGGGCTTGGGGTTGGAGCCCCACACAGGCTCCATGAGCAGGCACCCAGGGATGGGACAGCAGCATTTCAGGCACATGATGGAGGGGAGGGGAGAGGAGAGGACATAACTGGGAAGAATAACAGATCCCCCACCCCTGCCACTGCCCCCTGCCCCTTTGTGTTCCTGCTTCCAGGCTGGGCATTGAGGCCTGTGGGGTTGGTTAAGCTGCCCAGGGTTCCTGTAGGGTCATTGGGAGGTGGTGGCCCTGGCATCTGTGCATCTCCTGGACCACACAAGACAGTGGGCCAGGCAGATGTCCCACAGGTTTCGTGCCCAGGACTTGCTACATTTTGGAGGAGGTGCTTGGGTTCCTTCGTTACTCCACAGCGTATCCCGCCTGGCCCTGTGCCTGTTGGAATCGAGCCTGTAGGGGTTCTAAGCACCTTGCACATGGTAGAGGCTTATTGGAGGCAGCACAGTCACACAGGGACCATCAGACCTTGGGGTAGGACGGAGCCTCAGATATATTGGGGGCTGTGGGAGCCAGGATCTCACCCTGTCCCCCAGAAACAGGCACAGATGCCTGCTCCCCCCGAGGAGTGGCACCTCTGGGCCCCTTCCTGAAGGCCTTGGGCAGCAGAGATCGGGGAGGCTCGTCTCCTTTCCCTAGGGTATTTGGCTTTGATCAGGGAATGGGGGCTGCTAAGCCTTTAATGCCCAAGGAATGGGTACATAATGTGGAATGTTGGTGCCCGCCATCTGGCAGCAGCCACATTGTCCTCCCCAGGCCAGGCGGCTCCCGAGCTCTCTCTGGCCAGCACCAGGGTCTCCCTTGTCTCCTGTTCTGGCAGGAGTCCCGGCAGTGCAGGCTGTGTGTGCACTGTGGCCTGAATGGTCACGTTAGGAGGTGACCCAGCTCTCTGATGAATCACAGGTTGTAGGTTGTGCCAAAGCAAGTGAACAGAGGTGCTGTGGGCTGAAGCCTGGCAGGCACGTGTGCACACTCAAGCCTGGCTCCTCATGTAGGCAGGAGGAGACCTGCCCGGTTGGACAGTTCTGCATGACAGCAAGGTGGCTGTGAGTCCATGCGTGTGGCATAGTCGGCTTCCCAGATGTACCAGTAGTTGAGAAGACCAGAGCAGAGGGGCAGGCCACTCCTCCAGTGATGAAGTCAGGAGCCAGGTGAGAGGTGGCCCTGGCCCAGGGCATGGGGATTTGGTTGCCACCCAGTAGGTTGTGCTCTCCCATCCCTGCTGCCGTGGGGCCTTGCCCAGGGCCTAGAGCAGTGCGCACTCCCTCCAGTGTCTGAGAAATCTGGCAGGACACAAACACAGCCACTGCAGCACACAGAAAACTACAGATGCAAGTCCAGGGCAAGGGGCCAATGGGGCTGTCCGGCCTGTGCCCAGGCCTAGCCAACCAGAGAAACGGTCAGCAAGGATGGGAACCCCATTTGGTTGCAGGGAACGGGCACAGCCAGGATGGACCCGCAGATCCTACTCTGTTCTTCATTTCTCATGATGACACGTTGGGTGCTCATGGCACAGCCCACTGTGTGCTCTGGGCTTGGGGTTGGAGCCCCACACAGGCCCCATGAGCAGGCACCCAGGGATGGGACAGCAGCATTTCAGGCACATGATGGAGGGGAGGGGAGAGGAGAGGACATCGATGCTGAAGTCACTGCTGCCCCAGCCCTGGTCACCCCGCCCTCATCCCCTTTAAAACTTGCTCTGCTTGCTGAGCCTGAGCGACCAGCCCAGTTAGCTGCACCATGTGGAGCCCCCACTGGTAGGTCCCCTTGGGAGCCTCAGAGTTTGGGGGTGTGGGGGTCGGCAGTGAAGAACTGGAAAAGAAGCCTGATTGCTTCCCAGAAGCAGGGCTTAGGTTTTTCCCAGAGCTTCCCATCTCTCCGGTTGTTCCGTTTCTGGCTTAGGGGACTTATCTTGGGCTACTGCAATTATGCTGTGATTCTCTTTCATCTTCACCATCTCTCAGCTTTTCAGCAGGAAGGGTGTCGCCTCCACCAGCTTCCTGCCTGGGAAGCAAGGGGGAAGGCCCATGTGGCTGGAGGGCAGGTGAGGCCGGCAGCGCAGGGGTCCTCGCATCCCGGTGCTCCCCAGCTGGTGCGGCCTTCCGGGGAGCCCCGCTCCTCTTCACCTGTGACTCGCTGCTTCCACCTTGTGCCCTGCTGGGCCAAGGCCCCGGCAGGCAGTGTCGCGGGAGTTCTCCCATTGGAACTGGTGTGTGTTGCCCTGGCCGCCCTCACCTGTTTGTCCTGTGCTGTGCGCTGGGCAGGCCGGCTTCCGTGGCCTTGGACTCCTCGTGTCCAGCCACTCCTGCTTGCTCACCCTGGCCGCACCACCATCCCCCCCGCTGGTACCCGCCCTCCCCGACGGTTCCTGATGCCGCGCTCTCCTCACTCAGTTTTATGCACTTTGCTGAGTGATCCCCAAGCGTCCACCCTCAGCCCTGGGAAACATGATGCCCTGTGTGCATGACCAGCACATTCCACAGCCCTGAGGAGCCCAGCTCTGATTAATGATTGTTTCCAGATTGCCATCCTTGGAGTCCACACTGAATTTTCCATGAAGGTGACCTGTGTCCTTTGAAGCTCAGAACCGAAGACGGACACCTCCAGGGTGGCGCTTTGTTAGCTCAGCTGTTGATGGTGTGGTTTACAGGGGCCCTGGGGGTCTTGGGCTGCCGACTGCCCCCCAGGGCCCGCGCCTTCTGGGGGTGGGTGGGCCTGAGCCAGGGTGAGCTGAGCTCCGTTGAGGGGAGGGTCTCCAAACTTTGTCGCCAGCTGTCCTGCAGAGGTCCCAGGGTGTGTGACTCAGGGAGGGCGAAGTTTGAGGTCGTGGCTGCTGCTGCATACCCCAGCTGGGGACCTGGTCTTGGAGCACGGCGGGAGCTGTTGGCTCATCTGCCGGTGACGTCCGCCATGGCACAGGGCACATGATCTCAGCTGACTCTGGGCAGCTTCTGGGGACCACTGCCCTCTTGCTTCAGCACTGTGTGGCCCAGAGGCTTCCTGCCCAGCAGCTGCCAGGTGGGCTGTGGTTACTGTAGGCTTGACCGCTCACCCATGCTGTTGTCACCCAGGCTGCCCCCACTTGCATGGGGGACCCTGGGCTCAGGACTCCAACCCCATGGCACTGAGCAGGCACCAGCCAGGATGGAAGGTCCCCCTAAGTCTCATGTCCTGAATAAAGATGCCACCCAAAACACGAGTACCCTGATGCCCGCGGCGCTCCTAGGCCTGTCGCTCTGGGCTTTACGCAGTGGCCTGTAACTAATGTGTTCATCTGTGTGGTGCCCAGCATGGTGAACAGCTGGCTGTGGAGGCCACACCCCTGCTGGGCAGGAGACCCCTCACCGACTAAGTAACCCCTCAGGGAGGGGTGCAGTGTGGCTAAGTGAGCGTCACAGGAAGGAGAGGGGCTCCTGCCAGCCAGTGGTGGGGTGGGCATCAGAGGGGCTCTAGCTGTCAGCAGAAGGCTACAGACTGGAGCTGGGGTAGGGGCACGGTCCTCTGACGAGCTGACAGCAGAGCCAACAGGTTCTTCCTGTTCTGGGACTTCTCCTTTTTCTGATAACTGAATAGAAGCAGAGGTGCTGGCAGGTGGTGGGTGGGACATGAGTCAGCAAGTGCTCAGCCTGGGGTGGTGGGAGGCGTCTGTCCCTGCCAGCTGGGACAGGACAGGAGGCCTGAACTCTTAGAATCTGTGCCTCCCCAGGAGGGCTGCAGACCTGGGGCGCGGTCTCCACTCTCCACTGATGCTGTGTGCAGGCTGAGGGCCCGTGTACTGCCGGGTCCTCTCGGAGCTCCCTCTGCAAATGGTTGGCCTTTTTGACACAGGCAAGGTGCTGACACATGTGCCACCCTGTCCCTCTAGGGGCTGAGTCACCGGCACTCAGATGGAGTCTGTGCAGCTGCCAGGCAGGTGACAGCTCCGCCTCACTCAGCTCAGGGTGGCGAGAGTGGCCAGCCAGACATGCAGATGGTGTTAGCCTCTTCCAGAGGACCCTGAGACGAGGGCCACCCAGAGCCTTACAGACAAGCGCAGCCAAGGGAAACTTGTCTCACTGAGATTTCACACCTCCAACTTTCTGTTGAGTTAGGAGAATTGTGGTCCAAACCCCGCAACTCAGACAGGTGAGGCAGAGGCCTTGAGCTGCGTGGTAACAGCAAGTGGTGCGGCCACAGTTTTCTGGATTTGCCCTGGGGCACAGCGAGACCGAAGTCTGCAGGAAGCCGCCGGGTCTGCAGTTTCTGCTTCACATCTGGGAAACTGGGGCGAAGGGCAGGCTGAGGGCCATCCCGGGAGAAGTGTGTTGTGCAAGCCTGGTTTGGCCAGCCAGGGGCTCATACTGAACAGACTTGGCACCTTGGGTTCTGGGGAGGCCAGGCCCCCAGGTTTCAGGAGCCTCAGTGTGGGTTCTGTGAAAAGGCTGAGCTGGAAAGGTGTCTGAGTGCAGCTGGGGAGGGGGCCGAACTCATGGCCTTGACCAGAGGCCTCAAATCTGTGGCAGGCAGACAGCTCCACCCCCGCCACGTAGAGTCTTGGCCTTGGTGGTTCTCCTAGGTAGCCCCTGAATCCTGGCGGGATGGGACCGTTGTCCTCTTGGGTTGTGGCTGCAGATGGATCTGGAGAAGGAGGCATCTCGATGCTGTGGGTGGGGCCTCCTTTTGGTGGAGCTGCTGACATCATCGAGGTGGTCCAGCTTTTTGGGGCCTGCGTGTGGAGGCAGGGTGTGGGTGAGTTTGTTGGGGAGTGTGAGGAACATACCATCTCAGTTTAGCTTGGGGCTGGCTTCGTGTGTGTTGGGCATACTTAAGAGTGATTTTTAAGTAAGTGGAGTTGTTGCTTATCTAGCACAACTTTGCTAACAAGGCAAATGGGGGTGGGGGTGCAGCTGCCTCTCCCTGTGGTCTTGCTTTTGGGGTGATTGCTGCACTGTGAGCTCTTCTGGTCCCGGCAGGACCGAGGGACCTGGCACGATTGAGGTTGGTGTCCTGGCTCCTGCTCTGTGGGGTGCCTCTGATGTGTGCCCCGATACTGTGGGGGTGGTATTGGCCACAGAGGTTCGAGCTCAGCTTTGCATGATTGAGTCAAGTGCAGGTTAGGGTGTCAGGCTGGGGGTGGCCTGTGGCTGACTACCCTTGACAACTGGGGTGGACACTGTCCAGGGCCCGCCTCTGTCTGGGCTGTGTGCTGACCCTGTTCTCTCCTCTTCAGCCCCTTGCCGCCCTTGCAGCGATACTGAGGTCCTGCTCGCCGTCTGCACCAGCGACTTCGGTGAGTACGCCTTCGTGGTGTCCTTCTCGTGTGCTCACGGTTCCTGCTTTGTGGGGAAGAAGAGCCTTCCAGAGCTGGCCTTGAGCTTCCTTGTGGGGGAGGGGACTGTGGGGATGTGCGCATGGCCTTCCCCTCGGATCACAGGAAAAGGTGCCTGTACACACATCCTTGCAAACCAACATGCAGAACCCATGCAGACATACACATATGTCCAAATCCACACACACTTGCCACAGGCCCACGTGCACACACACGCATCTCCCACACACCCATGCACACGCAGAGCTGGGGTCGATATCCTAGGTGACGGTCCCATGTGTTGTTCCTGAGCAGACTGCCCTGGTGCTCTGAAAATCCTGCGGTGCCCAGCAGTTCTCTCGGAAGTGCCCTGTGAATGCTGTTCCGTGGGCAGCCTGGAGCATCCCTGTGTCGGTTCTCACCTTGGCGGTCCTTCCGTCCCTCCTCCAGGTCCCCTGGTGGCTGGTGTTTTGAGGCCCTGGAGAGCTCAGGGCCGTGGTCTGAGGAACGCAGACCGCCTTGCCTGTGGTTTGCATAGTGCTTAGGGAAAGGCTAGGGTTGCAGCTGAGTGCTCACTGCCCTGCTGCCATGGTGGTGGCCACATTAGACCAGGCCCTGGCTGGTTCCCCGGCTCCGAGTCGTTACAGAGGACTCCAGTACAGCTCCAAGGACTGCATGATGGGCTGGGCTCCTTACTTTCTGCTCTCTGGGCCCTGGCGTGGGCTGTAGAGCTGTGCTGGGGTCTCCGGGTGTGGCCCTGTCGGAGCCCCCAGACCAGCCCTTCCTGTCCCTCTCCTCATGTGACCCTGTCCTCTCAGCTACCCTGTTGCCTAATGTGACAGAGCTGCAGAGCATCTTGCTATTGGCCTGCTTATTTTCTTGTTTTCACCTGGAAAGCTGGGGCCGTGCACAGGATGACATGTGCTATGTGCCTGTCCTTGGCCGGCAGTGCGCACTGGACTCCACTGACCCTGTGTCTCTTTCCTCTGCAGTTGTCCGAGGCTCTATCCAGGACGTCACCCATGCACCAGAACGCCAGGAGTCTGTCATCCACCTGCGGGTGGGCAGGCTCTACCGGCAGAAAAGCAGGGTCTTCCAGCTGGCTCCTGAGGGCAGTGGGCACTGGCAGGGCCACGTCACGACGCTGCTGGAGTGTGGCGTTCGGCCGGGGCATGGGGACTTCCTCTTCACCGGCCACATGCACTTTGGGGAGGCGCAGCTTGGCTGTGCCCCTCGCTTCAGTGACTTCCAAAGGATGTACAGGGATGCGGAGGAGAGGGGGCTGAACCCCTGTGAGATTGGCATGGAGTGACTGCAGGGGGGCCTGGGTGCTGCCCACCTTCTGCTGATGAGCTCCTGCTGGCCACTGGGGGCTGTGGATGTGCGCGCCGCTCTGACCCCACAGGACCCTAGCCACAGACATCCTGACTGATTGATTGGAAATGCTGTAAAATACAAACTAAGTTATTATTTTTTTGTAAAAAAGAATGTCCATAGGAAACATTCCTGTGTCTGAAGATGCCTTGGTGTGCTGTTTAATGCTGTTTTAAAACCACCCTAAGCCACTGCACGGGCTTGGGGTGTCTGTGAGGTGCCAGATCGGGGTGTGCACAATGGTCAGTGAGGCTTTGTGAAAGCCTGCATCCCATTCAGGGTTGTTATTCTTGTGACCAGAATTTACGGGCCCAATTACTTATGTCTCTTTTTTGTTGCTGTCTTGTTTTGTTTTTGCTTTTTGAAGAACAAGCTCTGTGCTGCAGGCTTCCCAGGCTGCAGGATCTGGCCCATGGTGGGGGTCTCTCTCCACTCGGTCAGCTGGGCATCTGCTCAGGCCTTTTCTTCCTGGGCCTGGGGGGCCCTTGATGGACACATCCAGAGGACGCTGGCCTCGGCCGCACTCCCCCTGCCTTGTTGCTGCTGGTCACTGTTCCCTTCATCACTGCTCAGTCTCTTTCGGTTAACCCAGATCTTGCTCTTTGGCCCCAGGGTCCCCCAAATGCCCAAGACCACAGCAAGTCAGGGCCTACTCTCATGAGCTTGTCTTAACTTCATTAGACTGGCAAAGACCCCATTTCCAGCTGAAGTCCCATGCAGAGGTTATAGATAGACATGAAATGGGCTGGGGGCTATTCACCCTGTAGGAGGGAATCCCGGGAATGGGAGGTAACCAGACCCCACCTGTGTGCTTATTTGTGAATCAGGCGGTTCCTCCTTTCCAGAGGCTGAGTCCAGAGAGGGATGAGAGAGGCTGGGGTAGCCAGTGAGCACCATGCCAGCCTCACACTGGGCACACAGGCTGGCCTTGGGAGGCACTGGTTATCAGTTCAGGTATGTGCCGGCTCAAGTGTGTGTCCGCTTAGGCCTGCGTGAGGTCAGGTGTGAACCAGCTCAGATTGTGCCAGCCCAGGTCTGCAGGCTCCCACAGGTTACAACAAGAAGCAGGTGCTTGGGGATGAGGGCATGAGGCAGCAGGGTTTGTGACAGGCTGGGCCACGTTGAGGCTGGTGATTATGGCACTGTGTGCCAGCAGGACAGGTCACAGCCCAGAGGGGCCAGGCCCTGGCAGAGAGACCTGAAGCCCTCCTGGAACCTCTGCTGGTTCCTGCTTTCCCTGCAGCTCCAGTGGTGTTGGGGAGGAAGCTGTGGAGCAGGAATGGCAGGTTTCGAAGCCTCCTGTCCTTATAGGGAGGTTAGGGTCCTCTGGGAGACTGGTGGATGGCAGACACTCAGTGGGAGGCCAGGGGGGTCAGCGCTCCCACGGATCAGGAGAGAGCAGGGCTTGGACCGGAGGAAGTACCCTCCTTGAGGCCAGGCTGGGGTTGAGTGTGGGGTTCAGGAGGCCATGGGAGGTGCCAACCCCACAGGCTGGTGAAGAATGGCATCTTCTGTGGCCTTGGCTCCTGGACTCGGAGGATCCAGGGGATCCACGTGTTCAGCAGATCGCTTCTGCCGCCCACCACTTCCTCTCCACCTCATCCAACAACCACTGCCCTTCTCCCAGCTCCTCCTGAGGAAGCCACCCAGGGAGGGACCCCAGGGAGCCACCCTTGGAGGGAGGGTCTCCAGGGGACCTGTGGGTGGACCCCCAGCGGCCTCGGCCATGCCATCTGCTGCCTTGTGGGGCTGGACTGCCTCCCCGGGTGCTGCGTGAAGCTTACACAGCTCATCGCCGGGTGCAGGATGGGAGTCATTCTGCGCTCCATCCAGCAGTGGATCCCACCTCTTCCCCAGCCACGCTGCAGATGCTCTGCCTCCCCTCAGCTCCCCTCCCTCCTGGCACTGTCCCCTGCCCCTCCCTCTTCTGCCCCCAGTTGTCCCTCCTGGCACTGTCCCCTCCCCTGTGTCTGAGCTCCTCTGCTGTAGGAAATAGCAGAGGCTGCCATGATTATTTTGCTTCCTCTTCTCTCCTACGGGAGGAGCCAGGCTTCACTCGCTGTTTGCCCAGCTCAGGCGTGTCCCTAGCGAGGGCCTCCTAGAGTAGGTGTGTACCTGGCCCAGGCCTGAGGCCTCTTGGGGGCACTGGACACCTTATCGTGATCCTGGGGTGGAGGAGCCTGGCTTGAGCAGCTTGGTCCTAGGGAAAGATTCCTGGCTGCGTCCTCCTCACGGGGACCCTGGGGCAGCCCCTGCTCACCTCCCCACGACCCCTCTAGGCAGGGGATGTGTGCAGATGCTGGCCCTGGACTCTTTCCGTGTACTGGATGTCCCCAGGGTTCAGGCCCCTGTAGGCCACATTGTCCTTGGCAATGTCCTGGGTCCTGTTTCCTGCCCAGAGGAACTGGGTGGGACGGTTGCACCTCCCATACCTGCCATGTGGTACACTGGGATCAGGGAGCCTGAGCTGTTGGTGTAGGAATCCTGGTCCTGTCCTTGATGGCTCCATGTGGAGCTGGCCCCAGCAGCACGAGCTGGGGCAGGATGACCGGGGCTGCTCAGCATGGGGACCTGCCCTCCTTGGCGCAGATGAGTGGCCTGACCATTGAGCCTGCTGATGAGTGAATCCTAGGAGGCAAAGAAGGGGAGGAGGGAGGGATGGAGAGTGTGGGTAGCAGGGATCCCAGAACTCAGGTTACCTGTGCCGGCTGACCTGGGCATCACAGGAAGATGCAGTGGAAGCCAGGAAAGGACAAGCATGCCCTACAGAGGCCCCAGGTGGCCTGTGGGGCTGGTGTGTGGAGGGCAGGGTCCAGACCCCTTGGCACCACTGTGCTGAGCCTGCTGTTGGTTCTGAGGTGGTCTGGTGGCCACTACCAGGGGCAAGGAGAAGCAAGGACTTTCGGCCCTGCAGGGGCCACTGCTTTTCCAAGAGAAATACGTGAAATACACATCCCATTGACCTCAAAGCTGACCTGGACTCTGGAGCCGCCCGTGCTGTTGTGGGCTGTGGGTCTCGTTAAGGCAGGAGTACCCTTGTCCTGCCATAGGGGCCGAGGCAGCTGGACCAGTGATTCTGATGGCAGTTCCCATGCTCCGGCCACATCAGCTGTCCCTGTACCACTCAAGCTGGCCTCATTGCTGGGCTGGGCCAGGGTTGATGAGTCCCCAGTGTTGTCACCGACAACCCTCCCCCACCCCGGACCATGTGACTGGCTCTGCCACCCCTACTCTGCTCTTGGGGTCTCCTTGAGAGTGCAAATACAGGGTGGCTAGGGAAAGAGGTGCAGCCCCTGGCCCTTTTCTAGATTTGCAGCGACGACTGCTTTCTGCCGTCAGGTCTGAGAAGAGTGCTTGCTCACTGGGGGTCTCTTGTTGGCAGTGTGTGTTTCTCTGATTCCCAGTGACCGTATTTCCAAATCCGTGACCTGAATCTTTTCTACTGTCTGCTCCATGCTGATGTCTTCTCCTGATCCCCAGAGCCTCACAGCAGAGGGGCGGGACCGCTGCTCATTAGGCGGACGGTGACTCTGCGCCTTCCGCGGGCCCCATATGATCTCGGGGTCCTGCGGAACAGACGAGGGGGGCAGGGAGACCTGGAGAGATGTGATGTTGAGAGAACCAGAGAGGGGCATGGGCCTAGGAGTGCAGCACAGGCGCTTCCAGAAGCTGCCACGGGCACCGACGCAGGACCTGGCCCTCTGCACCTGTCTCTGGCCTCCTCCACCTGTGTCAGACCTCCGTCTCCAGGTGTACAACAGTGTACAGCTGTACAACAGAACGCCATGCTGTGGGGCTGCTGAGCGGGTGGTGACTGGTCACAGCAGCCATGGGACACTAAGCTGTCCACAAACCTCCTCACTGTGGGGCTGGGCAGGCTGGGGGCACCTCCTGGCCCCAGGCACCTGCAACCCCTTACAGTGTGTGTGAAATGCTGGTTCTCTGTGTGGTTTTGCTCATACTTTTGTCACAGCTGGGAAGTGGAAGATGGCCCTGTGCAGATTGCCGCTGGAGGGCAGGTGTGTGAGGAGTGCTCGCCTCCTTTCCCTCCTTCCAGTGTGCATGCGTGTGTCTTGAGTGTGCATGCGTGTGTGCACTTGACAAGGCAGTGATGGGTGTGCTGAGTGACAGGGAGAGTCCTGGCTCACCCTGCCTCCCTGCAACCTGGGCTCCTCGGGAATTCTGTGTCCTTGTGCACAAAGTGATGCTTCTTCCTTCCCCGCTGTCGTGTGAGGACCTGCCTGAAGCCGCGGTGGCTCCGGAAGTAAAGCTGCAGGGATGGCCGGGCACCATGGCCAGCCATCCGGCAGAGCCACAGGGCCAGGCCTCCAGACCCACTCCCAGGGCTGCGCCTGCCCGGCAGGACCTGCCCAGCACTAGAGCGGGCTGTGGGTCCCACGGGTGGGGGTGGGGCGCCCTCATTAGCACTGCAGCTGACACCGAGGCTGCATCTCGCTAATTGATTAAACTGTTTAATGCAGCCGGGCCTGGTGGGAACTGGCCCCAGCCGGGCTGCTCGCTGCCCCTCTGCAGAGGGAAATTTGGGCATTTTCTCCATAGATAATGGCTCCAGCGTCAGTGAGGACTGGTGCTGATGCGCTCCCGCGTTCTTGGCCCCTCTTCTCAGCTCCTGTAGTTGGTGAGGGTCCTGGAGTTGCTTTGGGCAGGCTGTCCTCCCCCGTGACTCACTGGCCGGTGCTGGGCACAGGCCTGCTGTGTGTGTATGTGCCAGGGCCACCTGCCAGGGGAGAGAACAATGAAGAAGTCGTCTTCGAGGGTGGCAGGGGGCTGCTCAGCCACAGATGGGGGAGAGGGGCATAGGGCCGGCATCTGGGTTGGAGCTCTGTGCAGAGGCTGAAGGACGCAGCTTTGGGCTCAACAGGCTTGGGGTAGAGGTGGCGGGGACACTCAGCCTGGGCTCTCCCGGGGTTTTCTGCTCCTGAGACCCCAGCCTCTTCCTCCCTCTGTTGGGACATCACCTAGCACCCCTGTCCAGGCCTTCCCACCATGGTGTCGGCTGAGATGCAGGCTTTGAGTCCTGGGAGGAGGATGGAGCCTCACTGCCCAGTGTGCAGCCTGGTGCACGGTGGGCGCTCGTGGAAGTACAGGCTGGCCCTGGCAGGGCTCGGGGCCTCCCCCTCCTGAGGGGCTGCCCTGGCTTCGTCAGGCCTGCTGCGGGCTTTGTCCACCTACACTCTGTCACAGGTGGGTGTCCATCCTGGTGGAACGGACAGATGAGTGACAGGCTGTGACAGGAAGCCCTGGCAGGGGCTCAAGGTGAAAACCAGGGCCGGCGTGGGATGCAGACCAGCGGGAGGGTGTGGCCCTGGGAGGACTTGGCCCAGGGGAGGACTTCCTGGGGATGTGTGGCTGACTGTGGGCAGCAAGGCTGCTGGGGAGCCCCGGCCTCCCCACTCCCTCTGGCTCCTGTGCGGTGGCCACATGGGGGACGCTGGGGAACGCGAGGAATCCAGCATCAACACTGGGCCATTGTGCGCTGCCGCCTGGGCGGGCACTGATTTACAAAAACAGCGGAGGTTCCGTTGGTATTGGGGTGGTGAGGTCACGGCGGCCGGGGGCTTTGGAATTTCATCTTCAGAAGAATTTTGCTTACTGAGCCACACACTTCCCTAGACACCATTTGATCGGGGGCAAAATGAAAACATGGCTAAAATAAAGAAGAAACAAAAAATACCCTGGGGCTCTGTGTGGGGGTGTGGAGGCCTGCGGGGAGGAAGGGGAGGCAGCGGAGGGCTGTGCCAGAGGCCCCACTGAGGGGCTGTGTGCCTCTGTGTGTCCACACGTATCTGTATGTCTGTGAATGTATCTGTGTGTGTCTGTGTGTCTGAGAGTGTGTATGAGCGTATATCAGTGTGTCTGTGTTTATGTCTGTGTGTGTGTCTGTAATGGTTTTTTTTTTGGTACCGGGACTCAAACTCAGGACCTTGTGCTCAACGGGCAGGTGCTGTGCCGCTGAGCTACATCCCCGGCCCATGTCTATACACGTATCTGTGTGTCTGTGAGTGTGTATTTGTGAATGTGTGTGGGTGTGAATGTGTCTGTGTGAGCGTGTATCTGAGTATGTCTATGTGAGAGTGTGTGTGTGTATCGTGTGTGTGTCTGGGGTCCGTGTGAGCATGTGTGTGTATCTGTGTATGTTTCTGGGGTCAGTGTGAGCATGTGTGTGTGTGTGTGTGTGTGTCTGGGGTGTGTGGGGGTGCATGGCATCACTTCCTAACCCGAACCCTTGGGCCCGGTCCAGGCTCCCTATCCTGCACGGAGGACCCAGCACCCGGGCTCCAGGGCACACACAGCTCCGGCCCCACTGCCCCCACTGTCTCCCTGTGGGGCTTGGCCTCTTTTGCTGCTGGGCTCTACCTGGCATGGGTCTGTGCTCCCACCACAGCCCCTCAGGGCCCCTGCCACGGGCTAGGCCTGTTTCTCTGTGGGCTGTGTGGACCCACCTCCCCTGGCATGAGGGCATTCTGAGGCCCTGGTCCCTGCTGGACAAAGGGCCCTCACCTTGCCGCTGGTGTGGAGGGGGCAGGGGCCCTGAGGGGCCAGGGCCAAGGCGGAGGCTGCCCTGGGTGTAGGGGGCTGGTGTCACGGGCAGACAAGGGGTGGCTCATGTCCCCGGCACCTCAGGAGGCCCCTGGAGGGCGGAGCAGAGAGCTGGATGGGGCGATGGCAGGAGAGAAGGGCAGACCCCTGTCACCCGAGCCAGGACTGGGGGAGGAGGTCAGGATATTGGGGGGTTTGGGGACTCCTGAGAGATGTCCTCAGGATGCCCTGGGGAGGATTCGGGAGTGGAAGTTTGCGAAAACCTGAAAGAAATAAAGAAAATACAGACAGCATAAAAATAGTCAGGGGTGCATTCTTGACCGCGGATAACCAGTGTCTGGCTGCAGCCGGCGGCTTGGCCTGGCCTGCGGGCCCCACCCACGGGCTGTGCTTCCTCGCCCTGTTGCTGTCCCTGTGGCTGCTGACCACGGCCAGGGTCCGTGGTCAGCAGGGCGGCGGGCACAAGTGGGAGGGTGCCTGTGGGGGCCTGGGTGCCAGCGGGAGGCCCAGGGGGTGTGGATGGGGGCCGGGTGGTGGCCACTCCTTGTGCAACAGCACCTTGAGCCTGTGCCCCCTCAGCGTGATGCGGCAAGGTCTGGGCCGCAGAACAGGCGCTTCCTTCGTCCTGCCCACACCCAGGGACGTGGGCCAGGGTCCGGGGCCACCTGAGGTAGGCTGGGCAGGGAACACACCTTGTCCTGAACTGTCCCTCCGCTTCAACAGTTTATGGGTCAGGACTCCCCAGGCCTCTGCTCCTCCACCTGCTGGGCCTGCAGGAGCCCAGGGAAGGAACGTCCTGGTCCCGGCCTCGATGTGGCTTCCCCATGACACTGACTTCTGTGCTCCCTGTGGCCTTGTCTGCTCCCCTGAAGTCCCTCTGACACCCGACTTCACAGCTGGGCAGGGCTCCTGGGATTGCAGGCTGTGTGTGCCTCTGCCCGTGCCTGGAGGGGGTGTCCTGCAGAGACCCCTGAGGATGGCCTTCTGGTACCTGTCAGAGGTGACAGAGGGTATTCGGTACAGTCATGAAAGCAGGAGGGAGAAATCACCAAGTCTGAGGAAGCCCCTTCCTGCCATGTGACCAGTGACCGAGCGAGGGTGTGTGGTCGGTGACGAGGCTGCCCGGGAGCTGGGAAGGGTGTTTCTTAGTCCAAAGGAGGGGGCCAGGTAGACACACTGCCTCTGCCTGCCTGGACCCACGCCTCCTCTCTGGGTCCTACCATCCCCTCCCTGGCCTTCTTCAGAGAGCTGCTCCCACGGGTCCAGCCTGGCCACAGCCACTTCAGCCAGATTCTTGAGGCCTTGCACCGGGGGCTCTGGAACCTGCTTGGGTCCGTGACTGGCTGGGGGCCTTGGGGGCGCTGTGGGCATCAGCACAGGAGGTAGAAGATACTGCTGTGGGGAGCAGGATCCCCTCCACCCCTTTCCCCTCCGAAGAGAGGGCCCTCCTGGGAGCCCTGGCCAGGCTGGGGGCTGCCAGCTGGAGAGGGCTCGTCAGGTGCCTTGCTCTTTTGTACCCCAGCCTGGGCCCATCCTGGCCATGTGTGGACTCAGGAGGTGAGTCTCCTAGGAGGAGTGCTCGGGGTGGCATTCCCATAGCTGGGTTCCTTCCTGTTTGTCACCTGTCACCCCTCAGGGACCGCTATGGAGAAAGCAGATGTTCCCGGTGGACTCAGCTGTGCGGCAGCCCCGCAGGGTGGCAGAGGCAGCAGGGTGGGGGTCAGCTGTGCCAGCGGAGTGTCAAAGAAGGGTCTACACCAATGGGTTTTAAAAACTGGGCTTTGTAACCTTCAAACAACACATTCAAGCCTGCAAATGTTAAGAAAAATTTACCATCGTTCTGTCAGGCGGAGATAGACACTGGCGATGTTCTGGAATGGCCTTGAGTCCCAGCACAGCTCTGGGCACCGTGTCTCGTTTTCAGGCAGGGATTTGGTGGTGAAGCCCGTGTTTGAAGGAGGCCCAGGCCGGTGGGGGAGCCGGGGGAGGGGATACGGGTGGCAGGATCGGGGTGTGGCCCATCCTCGAGGGTGTCAGGAGCACCTCCCTCCCACATTCCTGAAGCTCAGAGGCTGTCAGGATGGGCAGGAGGTGCTGTCCAGGTGGCTCCCTCCAGGTGACCTCCACCTAGGGGTGGCCTGGCTCAGGCACCCCACATGTTTGTCTGTCAGGCTCCCCTGAGCTGGCCTGTCTGACTGGGGGACCCCACCTGCCCTGGCTGGAACCTCTGGTTTCCCCTCACAGAATCCCTGACACCTGGAACCCTCACCAGGAGTCTCTGGGGATGCTCAGCCTCAGAGTGCAGGACCCTGTGTTCGGGACAGGAAACTAGATGCCACCCTGGGGAATCACCAAGTGCCGCCCAGTCTCCTTCCTCAGGCCGACGAGTCCAGGCCGGGCTCTGCAGGCTCCTCAGCCTGTGGCCACTGTTCCCTGTGGTGTCCCCTCTGGTGGGGCTGTCCTGCCCTGCCCTGTGGTCGGCAGGGCTGCTCCAAGCACACGTCTGGTTGAGTACCTCGATACTCCTGCCGTGAGGGTGGGTGTCCGGCAGGGGATGCAGGAAAGGGCCTGGGTCTGGAGGGGAGACGGGGCCCTGAACGTGCACCCAGGGATAATTGTGGGTGTGGAGAGCAGTGAGGTAAACCTGTGATGCCCCTGCGCTGTTCGTTTTGTTGACCCTGAGGTGACAGCAGAGGGCCGCTGCCTGGGAAAGCGTCCCAGACCCTCAGGAGATGAAGGTGCTGGTGGTGCCTGCCACTTCCTGGACTCGAGTCACCGCAGGGAGCTAGGAGCGGGTGGGCGTGGCCATGGTGTCCCCTAGGCACAGGGCCTGGTGGAGCTGGGGTGCTGTAGGGTGTAGGGCAGTGGGCGGTGTGCTGAATGACCCATTGTATAGCCACGCAGTGGCTGCACTGGGGAGAGACGGGCTGTGGGCTTCTGTCTGCTCTGGAGGGCTCCCGAGTCCTCCATTTCTTCAGAGCTGTCTGGAGCCACAAGTCCGTGTCCGTGTGTGCGTGCATGTGTGTGTGCCCATTTGTGTGCATGAGTGTGTGTCCGTGTGCACGTATGCGTGTGTCTCCATGTGCGCTCCAGGACGGGGGTCGTGCTGCACATGAACACCTTTTGTGTAAAATATAACTGATGCAAAATTTACCACTTTAATCACGCTTCAGGACACGGTTCTGTGGCACTGCGCACGTTCCCACGGCTGCGTGGCCACAGCACCGTCCACCTCCAGAACTCTCTTGTCCTCGCAGACTGAAGCTCTGCACCGTCAACCAGCAGCTCCCAGACCCCAGTACCCTCCTCCTCTTTAGGGTCTAGTTGGGCTCTTTGCTATGTTCAGGCCACATTCTATCCCCTTCCTGTCGATGGACACTTGGTTGCTTCCACTGTTTGGCAATGGTGAACAGAGTTCAGTGGATATCTGTGTGCAAGTATTGCTATATTGTTTTCTGCACAGGAAATGGACACCCCTGACTTTATTTCTCCCATCAGGCTCGGGGTTTGGAGAGCATGTCACCCATTTCCTGGCCCCACAGGCTCCCCCTGCAGTTGGCCTCCAGCCCAGCCAAACCCACTGCAGAGCCGTGGGGAGTGACTTCCAGGAGGGCCAGCCCAGGCGGTGGCTTCCTTGGGCCCACCTCAGACCCCGCAGCAGGCAGCCCAGAGAGCTCGCTCCCACTGTGGGCCTGTCCGCCTGAGCCATTTCTGTTTCTCCGGCCTCTGTTCACACAGGGCGGCCAGTTCTGACGGCATGGATTGTGTTTGGAGAAATCATTTGCTTTTTTGTCTTATCGATAGGAGTGTAGGCAGACATTGTTGAGGTAGAAGCAGTCAGACAGGAGTAAGTTTTCCAAAGTCCAACAAGAGAGCCTGCTGGAGGAAGAGGTTTGCAGAGGAACAGGGAGGCCCCCAAATCTGCACCCTCAGTGCATGCTTAGTGGGCAGGGCCACCAGGAAAGGCGGGGTCCTCTCCCAACCCGTGTGTGGCCCCTGAGAAGCTGAAACCTGTGGGGGGGTGGGAGGATTCACACACATGCGCATGTGGGTACATATACATATGTATGCATGTGTACAAGCATCGCATGTGTGTACGTGTGTGCACATGCTTGTGTGAGGCTATATGTGTATGTTGTGTGAGTGTAGGTGTGCAAATCTCCAATAATGACTGAATCTTAAATCCAAGAGAACATTCAGGGCCTCTGGGAAGTTGTGGCATGGCTGGACAGATCAAAATGACTGCAGGACGATACATTTTGTCACCGTTGGACGTTTCTGGCTTATGGACATACACGGCATGTTTTCAGGCCTTCCAAAATTTGGATCATGCTTATGCGTACTATTTCCTGGCTTGATTTTAAAAATTGAATCTCTTGTGAGCAGAACTCCTCGACTATAGATGAGGGTTTATGATAGCTCATGGCCACCCAAGTTTTTATGCTGTGGACACAATCACTGGGCACTTAGCATTAAGGTTCCTTCTTTTCCTTGAATTATGGCAAGCTCCTGACCCCACCCCAAGTCAGCCCAGCTGGGGGAGATGCGCTTGTTCCTGGCATTTCTGGTTCTGTCAGGCGAGGGCCACCACCCCTGGCTTTAGGGAGGGTGGGACTGCTGTGAGGCTGCAGTCGGCTGTGGACAGCCAAGGCCTCCTGGTGAGGTTCTCAGGTGCACAGCCCTTTCCTGGTGGGTAGAGGGGTGAGAACTGAATGTGCCAGTCCTGCACCATCAGAGGTTTGTGGGTTCAAACCCCACTGGGCTGCGTGCCCCTTGCTTCACCCTTGGGTCATGGATGCTGGGTGGTCCCAGCCTGGTCTCTCCCTGCTATCCCCGTCTTTGGTGCTGGGCTCAGCACATCTACATGGGCAGCGCCTGCACCCGGCCTCAGCACGTGTACCTCGTAAGAAGGAAATTAGAGTTAGAGCACCAGGAGCCCAGGGGGCCCGACAGCTGTGACTCAGGATCGACAGCTGTGTGACCGGCTGGGAAAAAGGTGGAGGGCTATGGTCACGACCAGGCTGAGGACTGTGGTTGTCACGCTGGTCCTTTTGTGCCTGAAGACCTTGAGGCCCTCATACCAGCTCTGGCCGGCCTGCCCTCCCCCACTGGCTACTCCTATCCTGGACATCTGAGGCTGCAGAAGGCTGGTACCCCCGTCTTAGGTTGGCTACTTGCTGTGAAACTCAAGAAATCTGATGATAACAGGCCAGGGACAGACTGGCCTGCTGCTGATTAGCATCGGAAGCTCTGGCTGGGCCCTGCACAGGCAGCGCGAAAAGCTCATTCATGTGGCACAGGTGACTTCATTCCCCAGTGTGCGCCCCCCTCAGGTGAGGCGAAGACATGGAGGAAGTCAGCTGGGAGCCCCTGGACAAGGAGACAGGAACCAGCCATTGGCTTCTCTAGGGGCCAGTGTCCAGGCCGAGGCCCCCTTGAAGACCAGGACCCACTGTGGAGACTGTGCCCTGGGGACAGCAGGGTGGCGCCTGCCAGGTGTTTTTACTTCCAGGTGTATTTGTGGCTTATTTGGAGAACATTTTGCTCCGATTTTTTCCTTCACAGTCAACTTAAATGCTTTTTTTTTTGCCCTTTATTGGTGGGTGGTTCTGGTCCATTCCACCCAATCTGGCAACTTCCACAATGCTGGACACGTTTCTCCACCCACATTGCCAGGGGGCCATGTGAATCAAACACACGATACCCCAAATGCTGACGGCTGAGCACACCAGCCGCTCAGCACCCCCTGCCACCTTTTCCTCACAGACATCACTCAGACCAGGCCAAGTGGGTCCGTCCGTACTGTGGAGTCCTGCTCAGCCAGAGAGCAGGAGGTACTGACAGTGACGCTGACGGTGTCCACGGTGTGGACCGACCTAGACCTGACCTGATGGAGCGGCACCAGCCACAGGTGCCACGAGTCCTGCACTCCCATTTCTGCGCAGGCCCAGGGCAGGACGAACCATGGACAGGGTGCAGTGGGGCCTGGGGGGCTGAGCAGGGCAGGGTGTGGCCGAGGTGGGCGTGGGGCTGCTGCTGGGGAGATGAACTGTCTTGGAGCCTGATGGGGAGGTGGCTATGCAGCACTGCGAAGGACTAAACACCCCCAAGGCCTATGCTTTAAACTGGTTAACCATGTATGTGAAATTTACCTTGAAAAAACCCAAAAAAACCTGTTTGCAGAGTTTCCTCGGCCAACTTCTCTGTGCCCTGGGCTACCTACTTCCCTTTCTCACTGCATGCTGCAGAGAACCTAGGCTCCGGGGGTTCTGGTCCGTTTCCAGTGGTGAGGATACCGCAGCCCGAGGGCAATTATCCCTCCAGTGAGCCACATGGCCTCCCTGAGAAGCCTTGGCCTGAGACAGGCTGGCTCAAGTTTAATCAGCTGGGAGCCAGGCAGTCACTGGGCAGTTGCAGCATGGGTCTTTCCTGTGGCTGACAGGTTGGAGCCTGGATGTTGGAGACCAGAATGGGGCCAGCCCACCCCTGAAACTGCTGTGCCGCTGTGTCTGGTATACCCAGGGGCAAATCACAGCGATGGTGTCGTTCTCAGGACAGATGAAGAGGGCACCACTCCTGTGCGGTGCGATTTGACAAGACAAGTGATCCTGCCTGTGTTTGTTGGCCAGTACCCCGTGCATCCCCTGAGCCAGGGAGTCGAGGAACCGAGGCTTCTGCAAACGTGGCTCTTTCTTTCTTCTCGGTGTTGTTCTCGGGAGGTCTCAGAGGCCCTATGTCAGGAGGAGAGTCTCCTCAGTTTCGAGCGGGGAGCTGTTTAGGGCTGGGGGATTGGCACGTGCTGTCTAGGTGGCAAGTGAGGGGGGGCGTGCAGTGCTGGAAGCTGCAAAACAGCCTTGGGGGGTGCCACGAAGGGGCAAACCCATCCTGCTGAGAGCTCCCCTTTCTTTGGTGTCCTGGTTTACGACAGGGGCTTAGGGAAGGGAAGCAGGAATAGCAGAGAAGAAACATTCTCCTCAAGTCCATCCCCTCCCAATCCTAACACCCACAGGAATCTCTTCAGAGATTCCCCCTTCTTCTCCTTCAGAAGCACCCAGAACAGCTCCCAGCAGGGAAAGGGTCACACCGACTTGCCCTTCAGCCTACTGGGACACTGGAGGCAGCCAAAGGGTCTGACACAGGGCAGCTGGAAATTTCAGGGCCAGAAGGAGCCCAACCTGTTCAGCAGGTGCCTGGGAGGTGGAGGAGCCATGGCAAGCACTGTCTAGCTTGCCAGGAAGAAACACAAGGCGACTGGAAGTGGACGAAGACTCTTCAGCTTTGGAAATCCTGCTCTGCCCAGCCCCACGGAAGGGGCACTGAACACAACTTTGATGGCCAGAAAGGGCCCTGGGAACCTGCTCGCCAGTGCTGTCCTCCGGAGGGAGAGCCCTCTAAGTGGCAGCATCTCTGATCCAAATGGTGTCATGGCCCCGTGGCAGCAGTCCCAGAGAGCAACTGTGCCAAGAGCTGGAGCGGGCCAAAGCGCCGGAGGACCAGGCCTGCCACCAGGGACAGCGGGATGCCTGACAGGTGTCGGGGGCCTGCACCCCAGCTGGCTGACCAACTTCTGGCCCTTCTCCTCCCCAGTGGGCATCTGGTCTCCCGAGACCCCCTCTATGGCAGGAGTGAGTTGGAAAGTCTTGGTCTAGGTGACCAAATGGATCTCAGCTCACACTGGGCCACCACCCTCTGGCTCTTCATGGTTTGACCAGTGGCTTGGCCTCGAGGGCCTCCATTACAGACAGTCCTTCCCCAGGGTGCAGGGAAGGGGGCTTCCACATGGCTCCCTTTGCTGCAGCCCAGACACCTCCCTGCGTCTGCACCACGCCTGGTTTGCAGCTGTCTGCACAGGAGACCCAAGGCCTGGGCACGGTTGTGAGGGGCCTTGGTGGTGGGGCCTGAGCGTCTGAAGACAGGCATGTGGATGAAGGCAGCGGGAAGTGGATGTGATGACGGACGTGGTGGCCGAGGGACGCTGCTGCCCTGGCACATTCTGTGTTCAGGGGAAGCAGCTGGCCCAGGGTGGGAAGGGCTGCCTTCCAGGTCTCCAGGAGCTAGAGAGGGCTCAGCCCAGCTGTTCTGGGCCTCGGGCCAAGCGAGTCCGTGGCACATCCAGAGGGTTCGAACCTGCATGGCCTTGGGACTGAGCTCGGTGCCACGGCAACCTAACTGCAGGCGTCTCCACGGCAGCGTGCTCCCCATGGCCTGGCTCTCACTGGTTGGGAACTGTTTGGTTGTCCTGGAGCTGGGACCCGCAGGGCGGCGAGGCCAGAGGCCCAGCCTTCCTGAATCAGAAGTAAATTAAAGGCGGGTAAAGAATGAGCGTGGGGGCCTCCTGCCACTGACAGCCGGCCCGGTGGGCAAACATCAGAAAGTAGTAGAAGAGAGACTGTTGACCAAGATGTGGGAAAGGAGGCACCAAGCCTGAGAACAGGCCCAGGGCAAACACGGCCACCACCGCCTCTGCTCGGCCCTGGCTGGGGCTTCCCACGACAACAGGGAGGGGCACTGTGGAAGCGGCCTCTGCTCAGGGACGGGAGTGGGTCCTTCTTCTGGAGCAAGGTGGGGGGTGGCCAGGTCCCATACTGACCACCTGACTGCCTTCCTTAGACACTCGCTGTCCACTTGCCTCAGCCTCCACGATGCATCATGCCTCGGGTGGTCTGAGTGGGCACTGTCTTTGGGCATCACAGCCACCTGGAGGGGGCTGCCATGGCTACAGAGGCCACTGGGGCATCTGCTCCATGTGTTTTCCAGGTTGGATGGGGGACTGGAGACGAGGGCAGCTTGCGAATCTCGGCGATGAGGACACTTTCTGCGTGGGACCTTGACTCTGACACAACGTCGAGAGCCTCCTGTGAGCAGCCGTGCAGACCTCTCACACCACCCCCAAGTGTCACCACCAACCCCGCCCACCTCTGTCCCTGGAGTCCTGGCTGTGGGTACGTCCTCTGTGCTCAGGAGCCTGGATTTGAATGAAATCAAGCAGGTTCTCACCTGTAGGACTCGTCACCACGTATCTCCTGAAGCCAAGGCAGCCATGTGCCAGGCAGGGTGGTTTTGAAACACACGTGCAGGCCCTTTGCCACGTCTCCCCTCGTGCTCCGGTGCTTGAGCAGTGCCGCCGCCCTGGGGGCCGGTGCCTGGTGGGGTGTGGTGGAGCCATGCTGCCAGGTGCCTGAGGCTGGGCAGCGAGAGGACAGCTCCCCCTGGCTCCACGTGTCATGCTCTGGGGCAGTGGCTCCCCTAGTGTGCACCCCCAGACAGCCTGCTCAAAGGTCCTGTGGGGAGAAATGGAGCCCACGGCTGATGTAAGCTCTCTGTGTTCTACTGCAGTGGCTTACTGACCCCCGTGGTCTGTGCTGGTGGACAGGGAAGAATCGGGCAAATCTGAAAGCTGGGCGAGAGGCCAGGGGTGTGGGGTGGGTGGCCGGGAGGGGGCTCCCAGGGCCCCGTCCAGGATGTGACTCCTGTCAGCTTCACTCCATTCTCCAAGCAGGGTGGTGCCTCTCTCAGACCCTTGCCCAGGTACCTGTAACGCATCAGCCTGAGCCATGCTTTTGTAGGGACCTGTGACCGTGCCTTTGATATAGAAGCATGCTCTTGAAATTTATACTTAGACATTTCAATATTTTAATAAAGAATTCAGGAAAATGTGCCGCTCAGTGCTGGCTCCAAGAAAGACAGACCTACCCTGTGCAGGGGCTCACGTGCTCAGGGGCCCAAGAAAAGTTCAGCGGGAAGAAGCCACCAGGTCCTGGTGGGTGAACCTTGGGCTGAGGAGAACCAAGAACGCAGCGTGGAGAAGGCCGCAGGACTGTCTACCGCGTGGGTCCTGCAGCCTCGAAGGCCTGGCCACTGCTCAGGGATAAAGTGGTGGAGGGCAGCCCCAGCAGCCCCACTCGCAAGAGTAAGATGAAGACATGTCCACACAGACACTCGTCCGCAGCATCCATGTAGCTAGAAAGGGGAAGTGACCTGCGTGCCCACTGAGGGGTGGACAGACAGTCCAAGCGTGGCCTATTCACACGGAGGACTGTTCTGTAGAAGTAACCAGGAGTGAAGCCCAGACACACGCTACAACACGCTGGACCGTGGCAACGCTGGGCTGGGAGAGAAGGCCCACACATGTGCAAGGTCCAGGGCAGGCCAGTCCTCCGAGGCTGTGTGGAGACCGCCAGGCTGGTGGCTTCCCTAGGAGTCACGAAACACTGGAGTTGCAGAGTGGAGACGGCCATGCAGCCTCGTGAATACGAGGAAGGCCACTGATTGGGCCTGCCGATTGGGTGAGTGTGAATTCTTTTTCAATGCAGGTGTTTGAAAAAGAAAAAGAGAGTGAGAAGGGGGTGGGGTGGGGAGAGAAAGGGCGATGAGAACGGGACCAGAGATGACTGCTGGAGCCCTCGGTGAACTGCAAGCTTGATTCGAGGTCACTGGGCTGGACACGGGAAGGGGATTCTGTGACGGCAGGCAGGCCTTTCCACCCTGCAGGTGACAGGAGGATGGGGAGGGAAGGAGAGGGAGAGACAGCGCATGTGTGCAAGTGCAAAAGTGTGTGGATCCGAGTGTGGATGTGCATCTGAGTGTGAGCATATATGTGTGCGAGTGTGCGTGAGCGTGTGTGAGTGTGCACAGGAGTATGTGTCTGAGGGTGAGGGTGTGTCTGAGGGTGAGGGTGTGTGTGAGCAGGAGAGGTCTTGGCAACTTGCTGACCACACGGCCAAGCTGCTGGGCCCAGCTGCACCTCCCGGGACCCAGGCGCTGGGCGGAGAGCAAAGAGAGCTGTGAGACGGAGGCACCGCCACCGGAACTGGCAGGCAGATTTGCTGATTTCTCTTTTTTGTGTTGTTTGGAATTTTCCATAATAAAAGCATTAAATAGCTGGTGCTGTTGTGGCATGCATATTCTGGGGTGCCTCTGGTACCGGTGGAACCGCGAAGCGGTTGGACAGGGAGTGTTGTGCCCAAAGGGCGAGGGCGCTGGTGTCTTGAATGTGGGGTGTCACCGAGAAGGCAGCAGGGTGCAGGTGGGCTATGGCTGGAGCTGCACAGCCTGAGGGGAGGGTGAGGAGGCCCACCACGCTGGTCCTGGGGAGATCGCGGCCTCCTGAAGGGCGTGGGAGATGCGTCACTACCTGCGGCAGGGACCAGCTGAGTGGAGTCCAGCCGGAAGACCCAGCAGAGCTGATGGGCCAGCACCGTGCGGCACGGATTTGGAGCAATTTTGCTCCCAAACCCTTTCAGAGGAGCCCAAGGGAGAAGAGCCCGCAGAGCTCCTCCCGGAAAGCGGACTCCGGGAATCTGAGTGTCACTGGCCTGAGAGCGCAGTGCCTCCCGCCCCATCCAGTGTCCTCTGGAATGGTCTCCGGTCTCTGTCTCCCTGGCTGAGACTGCTGCCCTGTCTAGGCCACACTGAGCCCTGGATTCCGAGCTCTTCAGAGTGAAGCTGGCAGCTCACACCCAGGCTCCTGCAGCCTCCTCCCACCTGGGCAGGGACGACTCCACCTGTCCGTGGGACACCAGGCACAGCTCTCCGGCTTCCCTCTCAGGCTCTGGGACATTTCACATGGAATGGCCCCCCAGACATATTCCTCAAAGTCCCATGCTGGGAGAGGCTCTTGCTAGCCTCTGAGCTTTGGGACCGAGTCCCAGGCAGCCCAGGTCCCCAGAAAACCCAGGTTCCAGCTCAGCCTGGTGGTTCCGGAGCCATGGGCTGGAACTCCGCTGAGAGAATCTGTTGCAACACCATGGACTAAATGGGTGCGTCGGTATATTTTCACACCATGTGCTCCGTGCACAAAGACATCACACGGAGCAGGGAGGGAGGGAGGCTGCACAGCCACACCCTTACCCTCGCCCTGCAGCAGGTGGAGTCTCAGGGCCTAGGACCTGCAGACTGGATCCACCCCTCTCATGGGGACAGGCTGCCACCCCTGCAGCATGCCCCGAGTCCCTTTCTCTGGGGATTTCATCCGTTCACTGGCTGGTGACAAAGGGGTGCCCGTGTGCCATGACACTGGCTTTTCAGGCCGGGCAGTTTGCGAAGCACTTCTGGGTCACTCGCCCATCCATTCACCATTCACTGCCTGCTCTGTACCCCACTGCCTGCCAGACACTGGGGGTGCACAGTGGTTATGGCCAGTGTGATGGCCATTTGACTTTAGGGGCCGCTCGGCCTGGGAAGTGCCTCTTGGAAAGGCCCCTTCTCCATTGTAGAGAGGAAACCAAGGACGGTGACTGGATGGCTGGGTACACAGGCCTCTGGACAAGCTGATGGATGTCAGAGGCCATGACGCTGATGTAGACGGTCTCCAAGGACATGTGTCACCTCCAGGAACCCAGAAAGGGTTGGGGACTGTTTGGTCTGAGGTCAGAGCCACCCTGCACCAGCTGGCTTGAGTTTAGTTGTACACAAAGGGGCTGCAGTTTGTTCCAGCTCAGCTCCAGGGCCAAAGTTCGATGTTCGGATGTTTACAGAGAAAGTGCAGAGTTGGGGCGCCTGGGAGGCTGCCGGGCCTCCAGGGCCTGTTCTCAGCATGAGCGCGGCCCCGCACTTCGAGTGGATGCCTGTGCATCTGACGTAGCCTACTTGTTTCTGTGTTTTTCAAATATTTAAGTGTATAACAGAAGAGACTTACTAGTTTTCTCATGAAATTGTGAAGACTTTTTTGTTTTAAAGAATAAACAGGTTTTGGACAATTTGTAATTCTCACCAGCTTAATTACTGCTGTAAATGAGAAGATACTCTTGAAACACACTTTGCTAGTATCCACCCCTCCCTTTCCTGTGCACCCCGAGTGTGGACTTTGGATCCCTCTGGTTTGTGACTACTCTGCTGGATGGGTGCACAGGGAGACACAGGGCTCCTGGGGGTGTCAGCTGTCTGGCTCGGCTCAGTGTCCTCCCATGTCTGAGGGGTGATTTAAACTTAGTGACCTAATTCTGACAAAAAAAGAAAGGTTAAGAAATGAAGCAAGTCACCGCATCGCCCCCACCAAGGGGAAGTGAGTAGCGAGAAGATGTCACAGCAGAAAGGGCACCGTTCGTGGTTGCTCTTGGCTCCACCCTGCTTCCCTGTGTGGCAGTGGATGTGGCCAGGTCCTCACGTGTGGCCAGCGGCGTGGGCATGTCTAGCCACTGCCACAGCTGCCTCCCTGTGCCCTGAGAAAGGAAGGAGGGGAAGTGCTTGGCTGTCTGCAGGACTAGGGTCCCGCCCCCCAGGCCTGTCCACTCTGGGGGTGTGGTGTGCCTGGGTCTCTCCAAGACCCACGCTCTGCTACCTCAGCGTCCTGGGTTGCCAGGTGGCCCTCTGGAGTGCTTGTGCACACACTCACGTCCCTGCTTTCTGGATGCTCAGATACAAGGTCCCTGGATGCCACTCCTGGGCCGCTGTCACTCCCTCTGAGGGCCCCGATGCCTGGCGGGCTACCTGTCACCTTGGAAGTCTATCGGGCCCACATTTGCCTCAGGATTGCCTGGATGTTGTGAGATTCCTGGGACTGAGTGGGTGGGTTTTCCTGGACCCCACTGTGGACCTGAGGGAGAGCCTGGGAAGGTGCAGGCCGCTGCCCAGGGGTCTGCCTGCCCAAGAGCCCTCTCGACTGTGCTTGCCAAGTCTCCTGCCTGGGACTTCCGGGACCTGCTCTTCCCAGGAGCCAGCAAAGGGCAGGCCAGATGTCAGAGGGGCTTAGGAGCTAAAGCACAGAGCAGACAGGACCTCAGGCCCTGCCCTGGGCTGGATTCCGGAGAAAGGGGAAGTTGTTGGAGGCCCTGGTGGTTTGCAGCAATGGAAGAGCAAGTTCCTCCCTCCCCTGCCCCGGGGCTGGGCCGCACCCAGCAGGAGGTGCCCTTCCCGGTCACCAGCACTAAGGGGGCCAAGGGTTGTGCTGGCCCCATCTGGGGACTGTAGAGTTTTTGCTCTCTTCACCCTATGGTCCTGTGCGGTGAAGGCATCCCCTCTCCCTCCTGCCTTTTTCCTTAAACCTTTCTAATGGGTAAATTATCTAAGTTTCTAACTTGAGAACATCTCCCCTCACCTTTGGACCTGCTCAGGCCCCGCCTGGCTTCTGTGTGTCTGTCCCGACGTCTTCAAGTGCACACACCTGACTTTCACAGGTTGTCGAGTGTCGCATCCACTTTTCTCCGTGTTCCTCTTGAACTTTAAAAATTTTCTCTTCTTTTGTAATAGGCCTTGTTTTTAGAGCCATTTCAGATTTGCAGGAAGACTGGGAGGACAGGACCTAGTCCCCACACCCTTGACCAGCTCCCTGTTTTTGACATCGTCGTGAGTGAGCAAATGTGGTTCATTAACATTAACTAAAGTCCACACTTCATGACTATTCCTCAATTTCTCTCACCTCCTCATTCTGTTGGGGACCCCCTCCAGGGTCAGGTGACATAGCCATATGCTCCCTTCTTTCCTTCTTCCCACTCTCTTCCTCCCTTTTTTCCTTTCTCATACTAGGGACAGAACCCAGAGCCTTCACATTGAGCTACATCCCAGCCCTTTTAATTTTTTTAACATTTTGAGACAAGATCTTGTTAAGCCAGGCTGGTCTTTAACTTGGGATCTTCCTGCCTCAGCCTCCCAGAGTGTTCACATTCCAAGGTGTGTGCCACAGTGTTCGGCTCTGAGTTCTTTATAGATGAAGATGAGACCTTCATCTGTGATAGGAATACCCCATGTATCTTGCCTTTTAACTTTCTTTGTGTTATTGTATTTGTTTGGGCCTCGAGAAAAATCATTTTGGGTACAAGCTTTTCATCTTTTCTCTTATGTCTTGGGCCGGGGATATAACTCAACAGCACAGTGCCTGCCTGGCAAGCACAAGGTCGGGAGTTCAATTCCCAGTACGGGGGTGGGGGAAGAGAGAATCCATCTTTTATGTCTCCCTGATTCCTCATCGTGGTTTAAGGGCTCTGTCGGCTGCAGGTTGTGAAAGGCTTTCCCCGGCTTCTCGTCTGGTGCTGTTATCCCTGGCTCCTCGGCACGCTGCTTTCCTTCCTGGAGCGCTGTGCTGGTGTCGGTCCGGCTCTGTGCTTGCCTGGCTGTCCCAGGAGTGTTTGCAGGCAGCTGTGCGCTCACTGCAGATGCAAGGTGCTGCTTCTCCACACGCTGGCACCTCGTGTACGTCTTGGTCTGGTTGTGTGTGCCAGGCAGTACTTCCTGTCTTGTGCCCAACATGCAGATCATGAGCCCTGAGATGGAGTCAGTGCCAGGCTGAGGTCTGAGGGACAGGGGGGCGGGGCCGGCTTCACACCCGGGGCCCCGTCACGAGCCTCTGCTCTGCCCCTTGCTTGCCCGTCAGCATTTCCTCTTCCTCCTTGGATGCCACTCCTCAGGAGGCCTGGACGGCAGAGCCCGTATCTGTGTGCTCAGATCTCCGGAGGCCCCACGTGGTCATGACAGAGCACACAGAGGTGCTGCCCCGTCTGCAGAGAGGAGCAAGCTCTTCTGCTCTAGGGTGAAGTCCAAGGTGTTGTCTTCTCCAGCCCCAGTGCTTTGCATAACAGCCCCTTCTCTGGGATCCCCTCGTGTGCTGTTGCTGGCTCTTGCTTCGAGGTTCCTGAGGTCCCCTGGGGCCATGCTTGTGTCTCTGCTGTCCAGGCAGTGCCATACAGCTCCACGGGCTGATATTCTGGCCCAGGATAAGCCATGTGGATGATTTCTGAAGTGCTGGCCGTGGTGTGGTCCCATCAGCACGTAATCTCACTTCTGCCTGTGTCTGATACATCCCAGGAGCCTCGGTGGGGCCCTCCTGATCCACCTTCCCCAATCCTGTCCCCACCAGGACCCTCCCTGTGCAAAATGAGGAAGCCGGTGCAGTTGGCCACTCTCTGGTGTCCCGAGCCTCATTCCTCGTCTCCCTGCTGCTTCTGGTCAGCTGGAGACTCGTAGCTCAGGGGCTTTCCCTTCCAGGGACATCTCTGGTCCGATTCTGTAGAAAATCAGGGACAGCACCCCTGCACCCAGTTTGCCCAGCCATGGTGAGCATTCAGGAAGACCCACGCCCCCCACCTTCCACCCCAGCCTATGTGAAGCCACAGGCCACTCAAGGCAAAAGCTGTCATCTTCGCAGATGCAACATGGCTCCTCTGGGTGCTTGTGGCCTTTGGTCTGAGTCCCCACGAGTGAATGGGTTTGAGGCTGCGAGTTCACGGGGTGTCCTCATCAACCTTCTGTTGGGCGCTCATGAGGACCCCTGACATCTGTGGGTCACTCTGCACACACAGGCCAGGGGGAACATGGCCCGTGAGTGGCCACAAGACCTGCGATCACATGCAAGGACGGTGCTCCTGCAATGGGCACCTCTGCAGATGCTGTGTGGACAAACTGTTGCAGCAGTGATGTGTCGCCAGGGTTTGCTGTGCTGTTGCTTGTTACTTGACAATGCCACAACGGTTTTGTCTCCTTAGAGTCATGTGTCACTCATGGTAAAAATGCCATGTGGGGTGAATAATGATGGTAAATTCCTTCTGAAGGGAAACCAGGGGGCCTTCAAGGACCTGGAAGTTTCCACTGGGCACCGCAGGCCGGTGCAAGGACAGGGTGGGGACCTGGGCTGGCCACGCAGGGGCTCCCGGGCCCCAGTGAGTCCCCACTCTCACTTCCCGTTCTGTTATTTGTGTGACTCGAATCTCAGGGAATTGAAAGGGAAATCAGAGAGAGAGGCAGGGAGGCCTGAGCGAGGACGCGTGCCTCGTGGTGAATGATGCTTTGTTGGATTGAATCCCCCAGGAATGTCGGAGGCTGATCCAGACCAATGGAAGGAATTAGGCTGGGATGTTAGGAGACCCTTCGTGCTGCATCCCAGGGGGCACAGATGGAGTTCATTCTGAAAATCACTTTCTACTGCAGCTGAGGCTCCAGAGATTCCTTCTTCTTGCTTGGGCTGTGTGGCAGGAACGCTTGAGAGAGGCCAGAGCTCCCCTGGCGTAGAAGGGAAGGTCCTGTGAAGGTGGTGTGTGGAGTCACGGGAGGGAAGGACCGGCAGGGGGTGCAGTGTGGGCACAGAGCCAGGCTACTGGCTGAGGTTTGCACTGTGCCTGTCAGTGTCTCGAACCAGAAAATGCGTCTGATCCAGAACAGCAAATACAGTGTCTTTTCAAGGCCACAGCAACCTGCTCTCAGGGCCCTGGCTCCGAGGTCCAGGAGGAGGTGCTCGGGGCTGTGCATCTCAGCTCTGTGGGGTCAGCAGTGAACCCAGCTGATGAGGGCCCTGGGGACTCACATTCTCTAGCGGAGATGCCAGGGTGCGTGAGTGCCTGAAACGAGGCAGCGTGGGAGGGAGCCGGGGGCAAGGGTGTTGGTGGGTGAGCTTGTGCTGGGCTGCAAGGAAGGGGACCGCACCTTCCTCTTTCAGCGTGTGGTCCGCAGACCGGCTCCCCTGCCCTAACCCTGGTGCCACAAGGTGACCTCTAACTGACGCCTCCGGGGTGGCTGCTTGAGGGCAGCAGCACATGGTGCTCTCGGCGATCCTGGAAGAGGACTGAACATGGCTCTCCTCTTTCTGGTGCTCCAGGAAGGTCCACCTACCTTTCTAAATGGTGCCCATACTCCCGCATGCAAGAACAAGGGCTGGATCCCATCAGGGAGGAGATGGGACCAGCAGGTGTATGGGATACCAGGCTCCTGTGTCTGAAGACCGGTGGGTGGCCGTCCCACTACACCCAGAACTTCCACCTCATCTGCGGGTCCTCTCGAAGTTTTCTGTCCAAATGGACGGAGAAGAAGCCATGCTAGGCTGAAGCTCTGGATCGAGAGGCGGGGGGCTCTGAGCTGGGGTGCAGCACCCATGGTTCTGGGGGTGTTAAACTCCACACGCCAGCTCCCTTCATCACCCACAGCCCTGCAACAGCCCCAGCGAGCTACCTACCAAAGCTCCTCTAGCCCAAGTTTACAAATTAGTCATAATGAATTATAAACAATTCAAGAGCCTTTCCAACATACAGCTGAAGCTCGAGTTCTGAGTGCGTGTGAAGCTCTTTGCTGGCTTTTCATGAGTTCCCCGTCCCATTCAGACAACAGCCTTCCAAGCAGGGATGAAGCCACCTGACGGCCAGGCAGGCCTGCAGCCAGCAATCCTTGTGACTCAGCTGTCCTAGGATCCGAGATCTTCACCTTCTGAAGTGTAATTTCATCTCGACAAATCTGCCCATGTTTCCGGCGGTGGGCTCTGTCACCCTGCAAATGTTCTCTGCAGTGAAACCCCGGGGGAGTGCTGAGGTCTGAATAGATCTCGAAGGAGACCCCACAGGAAGTCTAGCTGCTGAAGAAGCCCCCCGGGACACAGTGGGCCCTGCACCCAGGCCGGGTCCTACTCGGGGTTTTCCTGTATCAGGCCCCAAGTTTGACGCCAGAGTAAGAACAGAACTGAGACTTGAGGCTGCGGCCCTACCACAGGCCTGGGCTGGGCTGGCCACAGCTGTGGGTGGAGGGTGAGGTGGTGGCAGCTTGCGGCCAAATTGCCTCTGAAACTTCCAGTTCAGTTATTGTTCAACGAGAAGTTTGGCCTTTCTCTTGAGGCCAGCCTCAGTGTGCCATGTGCTGCATGCCACCCCAGGTGGCATGTGGTTCCCATGGGGGGTCCCTTGCTGGTCCGAGTCGGGTAGAGAGGGAGAGTAAATCTCTCTCAGGCAAGCCCTATGTCTGCCACTTGTTTTAGGAATAAAAAGTGAAAACGGGAATAAGCTGAAAACCTTGAAAGACAAATGAATAAACAAACAAGGACCGAGGTCCTTAAAGTTCAGGGGTGTCAGGAAAGTGGGGTTCTTCGAGATCACAAAGCCCACAGGCACCCCGGGCCCAATGCCCTTAGAGGTGGGGCAAGGGGAAGAACACAGCTGTCCATCTTCCGGAGCCTGAGAAACAAATGGAAGCACTGCTACTCAGAGAGATGAGGGAGTGGGTACAGGGCCTCGGTCTCGCGTCTCCTGGCATCGCACCTCGTAGGCATCGCGTCCTCTCACGGCCTTACAGAGAGGGTGAGTGCAGCGCAGTAAGGGAAGAGAGAGAGGGAGAGGGGAGTAATGACTCAGGGTATCATCACTGTTCTATTTCATTATCGTTGCTAATCTCTTACTGTGCCTAATTTATAAATTAAACCTCACCATAGGTTTGTTCTTCCAGGAACAGGCACGTAGAGGGCTTGGCATCATCTGCAGTTGCAGAATCTACTGTGGGTCTTGGGACATGTTCTCCCCAGTAAGAAGGATGACTCTGATACATTTACAAGAAACTGGTAACAACAGCAACAACAACAAAAGCAGAAAAATGGACAGAGGCAAGAATTAGGCAATTCATAGAGAAGCAACCCCAGGGCCTAAGTGTGGTCAGCAGAAGTGACCACACCCAGGACCTGTGACTATGACATGACATGACATGACATCATTCCCATGCCTATTTTTGGTAATTGGCAAGGGTGGAGAGAGAAGTCCCTAATTAGTCAGCCGTGAGGCAATCGAAAGGAATATTACCCTGGCTGGGCCTGGCCTAATCAGATGATCTCTTTGCAGATGGTCAAGTCTTCCCTGGACTCAGAGACGCAAGTGGCAGAGTCTGTCTCTTCCACTGGCTGTAACAGGCAAAGGGCCTCGAAAATCTACAACCACAAGGAGGCGAATCTTGTAACAACCTGAGGTCACTTGGAGAAGGCCTTTTGCCCTCTGAGCCTCCAGCGGAAGGGCAGGCGAGCCAAAACCTTGCTCTCCCCTGCAGGACTCAGCAAAGAGCAGCTAACTCTGTGTGGACTTATGACCCACAGAAGCTGTGCGATCAAAAACGACGTTGCCTTAAGGTGCTAAGCAGGAAAATTTGTCATACATTAGAAAATGAGCAAGAGAGATGAAAAGATGCTTTACATTGCCAATGTGGAAGTGACAATGAACTATCCACCTGACTGCAGAGATTTAAAAATATAATGTCTACAGCTGGCAGTAATGTAGAGATGTTGTCTGAGGTCATGTGAAGTATAGTTTTGGGGACAGTGATCTAAACATGCCACTTAAAATGAAATAAAAGCACATCACTTTGACCCGACACTTCATTTCTGGAAACATATTCGTCAGAAATAAGGTGACCAGCCCATTGGGCACAGCTACATGGCACCTACCACCCTGCCATTCACAATGGCGTGGATCTAAGACACTGGGCCTCCGGTCCTAGGGAAGCTGCCCCCAGTTCCTCAGAGACAATGGTGCTTTGGGAGTACCTGTAGCTCCAGACAAGGCGTGAAGATCAACTTCTCCAAGGCTCTGAGAGTGGCTGGGAGCAGAAGGAAGCCAGAGGCATCCACACTTGAAAGAAGAGATTGCTCTGAGTAGGCCTCCTTATTTTCCTCTCTTAGGGCTTTTGGCCTGCAGACCATCCCTACAACTCCGTAGAAATCGTTGAAGTCTTTATGACTTGACAAAACAGTGGGTAGCTCCATGGTGCTTATGGGAGCTGGGAAACAGGAGACACATGCCAAAATTTGGGACCACAGGGTATACTGCCTGTGACTGCCTAACCCCTGCCTACCTCCTAAGTTAATCACCACAGGACGTGTTCCACATAGTCCATCTGTGGTGGCCAGTTGCTCGTGACAGCTCGGCTGGGCCACCATACACATTTTCTGGTCAATCACCATTCTAGACCCTTCTGGGAAGGTAATTTTGGGTGGGGTGATAACCCCTATATCACAGGACTCTGAGTGGAGTGATGACCTCCATCATGTGATGGACCTCCACCAGTCAGCTAAAGTCTTGAGAGAAAGACCAACCTTTTCCTAAGGAGAGGAAGCTCTCTGGCCATAGTCCCAAGTTGCAACCTTGATCTTCCCAGCCTGCTTCTGATCCTGAAGGCTCTAGGTTTGTCAGCAGCCATCACCACCATGAGGTAATTCCTTAAAGTCTCTTCCTGTCTATAGATGCAGGCATAGGAGGGCAGATTGATAGGTGGATATGGACAACTCTTGGGTTCTTTGTCTCTGGAAAACCCTGCTTAATACATGGTCCACAAATGACCACAGACATGAGCTTTTGCAATCTCTTATCTAGGAAAGATAGAGTCTGGTGTCTTAGGTCAGCCAGGTTAACTGCCAGTTAAATACAAGTAAATTAATACTTTTTAGAATAACATTTCAGAATCCAGTCTCTGTCACTAGTCATTGACAATGTCCAGCATACAATCCAAAATTACTAGACATGTGAAGAAACAGAGCAGTGTGACTCATACTAGAGGAAAAACCCATCCGTGGATACTCATCTGAGGTGAGTCCAAAGTTGGAATTAGAAGACATGAATTTTAAAGCAGCTACTTTAATTATGTTCAAAGAAACAGAGGAAAATATCTTGAGGAATCCATAAATAGAAGGAAAAAAAAAAACAGGAAGCCTCGCAGTGATCTGTGACACAATAGGAAATACCTAATATACAACGAGAGTGTCAGGGGGAGAGAGCAAAATGTGAAGAAAAATTGGCTAAATATTTTAAAGTCTGGTAAAAACATAAATTTGCAGATTTAAGAATTCTATTGAAAGTCAGGTAAGGTGATGCATGCCTGTAGTCCTGGCTATTCAAGAGGTTGAGACCAAGATTGTAAGTTCAGGGTTTCACAAAATCAGCCTGGGCTGGGCTCAAATTTGAGATCCTCCTGCCTCAGCTTCCCAGATTAACCCTGGGATTACAGGCATGCATCAGTACATCCAGCTAAGTGACTTTTTTTTTTTTTTTGTATTTGGTGATTTTGTGAGACCCTGTCTCAAAATAAAGAATAAGAAAAGGGCTGGGATGTAGCTCAGTGCAAAGGCCCAGGGTTCAATCTTCAGTCCCTCAAAACATAAATAATTAGTAACAGATACGTAAGAAAGAAAATTTCACCCCTAGATACAAAGCGTGACACTCTGTAGTAAAACTGCCAAAAACAAAGTGCAAACAGAAAATCTTGAAAGCAGCTGGGAGGAAATGACACATTACTAACAAGGGGACGTACACAATCACTAACCTCTGCGAACAGTGGAGACCAAAAAATGTGGAATACTACTTTACAAGTGCTAAAGAAAGAAAGAAAGAAAGAAAGAAAGAAAGAAAAAGCCCTGTTATACCAGTATGTATACCTAGAGAAAATATTCTTTAGAAAATGAAGACAATAAAAACTGCAAGCAGTAATTCTATCAATGGGGAATATTTGGAGAAAGTAGTCTACCCATAACCTCTACTGTAATGCCTATTAAAAAGCACGAATTAGAACTATGTCAGTTAACAGACAAAACTAGAAACAGTTTTACACAAATGGGAAAACACAGTCTAACATGTTTGTCTACACTTCGTGTGTTTGCACTTGCAGTGGTGTGACATAGGATATGGGGTGAGACTGCCCCACGTGTGCACTGTACCTGGCCGTATTGCCTGTAGTGAATTTAATAACAATAATGCAAATAGCTAGATGTTGCTCTGCTGTTTACTGTCACTGTGCCTCAGCAATGTCAGTGACTAGGCATGGTTATCATCTATTCATGAGTGCCTTTGAAGTGCAAAGGTTTTGGATTTTAGTGAAGTCCAGTTTGTCAATTTGTTCCTTTAAGGATCACGACTTTGATGTTGTATCTAACCATTTGCCTGTGTCAGGTCATGAAGATTTTTCCTCTATAGTTTCTTCTAAAATTTAATATTTAGCTAGATCATTACATTTAGGTATATGATACCTTTTGAGGGTGTGTGCGTGTGTGTGTGTATTGTGATAAAAGGGTCTACACTCATCTTTTTTTTTTTTTTTTGCATATGCATATACGATTTCTCCAGCATTATTTGTTGCACACTGCACTTTCCTTCTTGAATTGCCTGGTAATTTTTTTTTGAAAATTAATAAAGGGAAAATATTATTTCTGGGCTCTTAATTCTATTCCATTAATCTGTAAGTCTCTGCTTAATGCCAATTCCAATTGTCTCAATTGCTGTGGAAATCAGGAAATATAAATCCTACACCTTTTTTTCCTCATTCAAAATTGTTTTGGGGGCCGGTGAGATGGCTCAGTGGCATAAGCGCCTGCCTTGCAAGCGCGAGGGCCCGAGTTCGACTCCCGGAACCCACATACGAAAAAGGGGCCGGTGATATCGCTCAGCGGCACGGGTGCCTGTTGGCGCGCGAGGTCCTGAGGTCGACCCCCCGGTACCCACAAAAAAAAAAAACAAAAAGACAAAAAAAAAAAACAAACTTGTTTTGGTATTCTGGATCTTTTCTGGTTCCTTACAAATTGTAGTTCCATGTTTTGCAAAGAGAGCTTGCTAGGATTTCAGTATGGATAATTGGAGTTTACGGATCAATTTAAGGAGAATTGTCATCTAATGGTTTTGAATCTTCCAATTCAGAACTTGGCCTGCCTCTCCATTCATTTAGATCTTCCTTAAGACCAGTCTGAGAGCTTTGCACTTATTTTGTTAGACTTTATTCTCAAGGCTTTTTAAAAAATTTGATGCTACTGTGAATGGAATTCTTTTCAAATTTGATTATTTGATTAATATGTAGACTATCAAGCCGGGTGTGGATGCCTGTAATCCCAGCACTCAGGACATTGTGTTCGCTGTGCTACATCCTTCGCGGCCAGCCTGGGCTACATAGTGAGACCTTGTCTCAAAACAAAACAAAACAAGCAAAACAAAACAAGCGTCACTGACGATATTTAGAAATATAGTTGATGCTATAATACTGTTCGTGGGCCCTGCGATGTTGTTGAACTTGATAGTTTCAGTTGTGTTTTTGAAGGGTTTCTGAGAATTCTGCACATAAATAGTCTGCAGATACACTTTTACTTCTTCCTTTCCAACACAGACTGGAAATATCCCTATTTTGTTTGTGTTGTCTTAATACACTGGATAGATCTTTGGTACAGTGTGAATAGAAGCGGACAGAGTAGACATTAGTTTTACTCTTAGAGGGAAAGCTTTTTATCAGTCTTTAATCTTTTTGATGTTAGAGAGATTTATATAGCTATCCCTCGTCAAATTGAGGAAGTTATTTTCCATTTCACTTTGTGGAGACATTTTGTCAAGAATGGGTGTCAGATACTTTCATGCTTTTTCTGAGTCTATCGAGAAGATCATGTAGTTTTCTTTGTTCTCTAAATGGTATGTAATCTATTAATTGTTAGATGTTAAACCTACCTTGGATGTTAAGGTATAAATCCTTGGACGTGGAGTATTGTTACATGTTGCTGGATTCTATTTGCTGCTGTTATGCTAAGGATTTTTATATCTATACTCATAAGGGCATTGGTCTATAGTTTTTGGTAGATGGGTTTTGTTATGATATTGGATAACAGTGGCATCATTAGATGAATTTGGAGTTATTCTGATATTTGGTATTATTTCCTCTTTCAGTATTTGCTAGAATTCATCAGTGAATCTATTTGGCCTTTTCTTACAGGATGATTTTAATTATTAATTCAATGTCTACTTATAAGTCTATTCAGATTCTTTTTCCTATTGAGCCAGTTTCGTAGTTCGTGTCTTTCTAGGAATTTATTCATTTCTCCTAAACAGTATCATTTATTGGCACAAATCTGTTGATAGTATTATTTTATAATCTTTTTAATGCTTTGGAGTCAGTAGTGACTGCTTACCGTTCCTTCCTCCTGTCCTGGCTCAGCTCCTGAGACCTGGAGGAGTTCAGATGCAGCCCTGAGGTCCTGTCGTGAGCAAGGCCAAGCCCAGGACTGCAGGACCCGATCTGCTGTCTACTGTCCTCCCTGACATCTAAAGCCCTCGGGGCTCTGCGTTCAGTGCTGCCTCTCTGGGAGCAGACACCGCTTCTATCCTTTCCCCTGTCAGACTCCGTGCTTGTCATTTAGGACAATCCCCCGTAAAGATGGAGGCTACGGTAACATCATGGTGATGTCCAGAGAAGTGGTCAGTCCGGGCTCCTAGAGGCGGGGATGCTTTTCTGTCCAAGGCAACAGAGGGAAGTCTCTTCAGGATAGGCCGTGGGGACAGCAGAGGCTGCTGAGACCTTGGTTACAGTTACCCCGCCACAGGCCTGGGACACCGCGTCTGAGATGAAGGCCGCACCGCAGCCTTCTCTCCAGGGGAAGCCCTTCCCAGCATGGCCTCTTTGGGCTGTTGGTTTTCTGTAGATAACATGTAAGTGTGTGGAGAGAGGGGATGGGGGTGGGTGCCAGGATGTGTGTGGCTTCCGCAGTGTGTGTGTGTGTGTGTGCATGCACACGTGCGTGCTCAGAGCTTCTGTCTTCCTACAGAATCGGATCCCTTCCCCTGTAGCCTCTGCATGATGCTCCTCAGAGCCGGATCCTGGCCTCCACTGTCCTTTGCTGCAAGACAGACGTATGCCACTGCTGGGGTGCAGGAAGTCACCACCTGTCACAACCGAGACTTGCAGGCCATCTGCTGTGTTCACCCAGACTGTCAGCGAGGAAGAGGGAAGTATTCGGAGAAAGCCGCCAAGCCGGAGTTTCTGGAACTTAGAAGCTGTTGGCCAAGCTGTGATGTTTGTGTGTCGAAGCAGGGATGCGTGTTTTTATGAGACTGGAGACACGCAAATGTCGTGGGGCTCGGTGCAGAGCATGAGGGCTGCCGACCTCTGCCGCTGCTGTGATGAGGGGCTGTTTACATTCCTCAGCATTCCTGAGATTGTTGGGAACTGGGGATCAGCGCGAAGTTCAAACACCCTGCCACGACTGTCCACGCAGCCGCAGCCGCCACAGGCATCCGCCTGGGATGCTGGCTTGCTTGGGAGCGGCTGGGCCAGGGTGATGGTGGGCAAAGCCAGCTGGACGCGGGGACAGAAACTGAGTGACCTCGGGGGCCATGGGAGGGGGTGCCTGGAGGGCTTCTCCAGGATCCACTCAAGGTGATAATAGGGCTGAGAAGTGGGCACCGCACTCTCTGCCCAGTACATTGGTTCCAGAGGGGAACACATTTCTCTCCTGGCCTTGGTCGTCACCCCTGTGCAGGGGCTGGATGTGGGCAGCTCTGCTGCTTGACTGAAAAGCTCAGGACTTCTGGGTGAGGGCAGAGGCCCAGGAAGCAGGAAGGGTCTGCTCAGGCAGACGGCAGGACGGGAGGTGAGAAGGGCAGGTGGGGCCCCAGGCCTTCGCGAAGGGCAGGAGTGAGGGAGCCGGCTTCAGTCTAGCTGAATCTGCCTACCCCAACTCTCTGCAGGGCTATGGGGACCGCAGCTCCCCAAAAGAGACTCCAGGGCTCAGAAGGAGACCCTGTGAGTGGCACAGCTCAGGCAGGGCCATGGCGCTGTCTCCAGGAAGGGCTCTGCCCCAGCTGGGCTTTGGAGGCAGCGCCTCGTGGACCCCATCACTCAAACATCACAGGGCCAGGGGCTCGTGAGGCTGAGGCTGGGGAAGAGGGAGGCAGGCGAGGCAGAGTGACCCTCTCCTATCCAGGCTGCTGAGCTCCAAGGGCCTTAGGGCCAGGCCTTCACCCTTAGGCTGCTTTATCACAAAGACCTTTCCCCTGCAACCTAACAACAGGCCTTCAAAATGTCGCAGGGGGATCCCAGCGCTGACCAGAACTGGCTTCGCCTGCCCTGTGGGCCCTGTGGCTGCAGGCTTCCCGGCCTCCTGCTTTCCTGAAAGTGCTGCCACAGCTTCACTGGAAACAGAACAGCTCCACCCCACATTCTCTGTTCCCCCTTTTCTGCCCACTTCTTGCTAATCCGGCCTCGCTGCTTCCTTCCACCCTTCCTCGAACACTGACTCAGGGCTGGATCCTGCCGGGCAGTTGAAAAATTGTTAAATACCTCACTTCAGAAGTATGTGTGAGAGCAGCTGGTGCCGGGTGCTGGTCTCTGCTACAGAGGGGACAGTGCGCTGACCACCCCATCCCCATGGCCTGGCGAGGGCAAGGCCAGCCCTAGCCACGTGGCAGGGCTATACCTGGAGGGCCAGCTGCCCACGCTGCTGCTAAGTCCCCCTGGCCCATCCCATTCTGTATTCCCCATGGCGCAGTGGCATCTGGGTGGTGGGCCAGACCGCCTGGCTGCCTCCCCACCTTTGACTTGGCGAGGTCTGAGGCAATGGGCCAGTGTCCACGGAAGCGTGAGGGGCTCCTGTGGCGAGATGGGCCGGGAGTGACCTTGTCACCTCAGGTTGGCTGTGGGTCAGCAGGGGGAGGGGAGGGCTCTCACACACTGAGGAGCAGAGGCGGCGGTGGAGCCCACCAGGGCTCCCCTCTGTGTCTCCCACTGGCATGCCCCACTCCCGCCCCAAGGCCCAGGCCATGGTCAATGCTTGTGACCCTCGTTGCACCTCAGGCAGGCTGTGCACAGGGTAGGCCGTGGGCCTCTGTACCCTGATGACCCAGAAGCCACCAGCCATCTGGCTTGGGAAGGGGCCTTCCAGGGCCTTCCATGTCCAAGCTCAAGATGGATTCTCAGAGCTGCTGACAAAAGCCCTTGGATTTTCCTGTCTGCTCCACAGAGTGCGCTGGGTGTGGATGGAGGGAGCACGCGGCTGGGCAAAGCTCCAGGCACTGGCAACCTCCCAACCGCGCAGGGCCGACAGCGTGTTCAAATCCCCCCCCCTCTGTTTATAAGGGGACTCCTGACCCCCGTGTTTCCCCAGTCGGTCCAGCCAGCTCCTCTCACCCCGAGACCCTGTGCCTGGGAGTTCTCTCCATGCCAGGGAGCTCTCACTCCTGCCACACACCCACTGAAGAGCCAAATTAAAGGCTTTTAATTTTTTTTTTTTTTTGTGTGTGTGTGGGTACCGGGGGGTCGACCTCAGGACCTCGTGCGCCAGCAGGCACCTGTGCCGCTGAGCGATATCACCGGCCCCTTTTTCGTATGTGGGTTCCGGGAGTCGAACTCGGGCCCTCGCGCTTGCAAGGCAGGCGCTTACGCCACTGAGCCATCTCACCGGCCCAAGGCTTTTAATTTTTTTAAGAGGAAAAGTTATATTTATTTATTTAAAAATGTTTTATTAGTATCTGTTTGCCTTACACAATGACTACATTCCACGTGTGGAGTTGGTGCATGTACATGACACATCTCAATTCTGTTTCTCATCCCTTTTCCTCCCACCTTTCCCCCTCCCTCCATCTCTTATTCCCCTTCCCATTTGAAAAAGATCTCCCTACTTCTTATCTAGCTTTTATTTTGATCTTCATTTAAATTTTTGATTTCTCATATAGAGAAACCATGCAATATTTAAGCTTGTGTGTCTGATTTATTTCACTTAACATTATGGGCTCCAGGTGCATCTATTTTCCTACAGTGACTCAAGTTCATCCTTCTTCATGGCAGAGTAATATGCCATTGTGTATAAATACAACATTTTCTTTGTCCATTCATCTGTTGGTGGACATGTAGGCTGTGTCCAAGATTTAGCTATTATGGGTTGTGCTGCTATAAACATGGGTATTCATGTATCACTATAAGATGATGTCTTTAACTCTTTTGGGAAGATACTTAGAAAGGGAATAGCTGGGTAAAATGGAATTTCTACCTTTTTTTTTGAGGAATCTCCATACTGATTTCCATAGTGGTTGTACTAGTTTATATTCCCACCAACAGTGTAGAAAGGCTCCTTTTCCCCACAGCCTCTCCAGCATTTGTTATTATTTGATTTCTTGATGATAGCCACTCTTGCTGGAGTAAGATGGAATCTCAGTGTTGTTTTAATTTACATTTCTCAAATGGCCAGTGATGTTGAGCTTTTCTTCATATATTTATTGACCACTTGTACTTCCTCTGAGAACTATGTATTCATTTCAGTTGCCTGTTTTTTGACTGGGTCTTTTATTCTGGGGAGTCTAATTTTTCTGAGTTCTTCATATATTCTAGATGTTAGTCCTCTGTCTGAGGAGTAGCTGGCAAAATTTTTTCCCCATTGTGTAGGTTTTCTTTTCACTCTGATGGTTGTTTCCTTTGCTGTAAAGGAAGCTTTTGGCGTGACGTGATCCCATTTGTTGACTTCTGGTACTGTTTCTTGTGCCACTCGGGTTTGTTCAGGAAGGCCTCACCTACACCTATGTCTTCAAGAGTTTTACCTATTTTATCTTCCAGCAGACTTTCGGTTTTAACATTTAGATCTTTTATCCATTTTAATTTTAGTTTAGTACATAGTAAGATATATGGGTCCAGCCTCAATCTTCTGCATGTGGGTAACCAATTTTCCCAGCACATTTATTACAGAGGTTTTCTTTCCTCCAGCCTATGTTTTTGGCTCTTGGTCAAAGATCAAATAGCTAAATGGGCATGGGGTTGTTTCTGCTTCTTCTATTCTGTTCCATTGATCCACATGCCTGTTTTTGTGCCACCACCATGCTGTTTTATCTCAGTAGCCTTGTAATATAATTTCTAGTCCAGGATTGTGATGCGTCCTGCTTTGCTCTTGTTACCCAGGATTAGTTTGGGTATTCTGGGTCTCATCTGGTTCCATATGGGGTTTAAGATTGTTTTTGCTAGATCTGTGAGGATTACTGTTGGTATTTTTATTGGGATTGTGTTAAATCTATATGTCAGTTTTGGAGGTAGGGTCGTTTTGATTATATTTATTCTACCTATCCAAGAACAAGGGGCTATCTTTCCATTTTCTGATGTCCTCTTTTATCTCCTGTGAGTACTGTAGTTTTCATTGTAGAGGTCTTTCACTTTCTCAGTTAGGTTAATTCCTAAATATTAATTTTTCTTGATGCTACTGTGAAGGTACTGTTTGCCTGATTTCTTTCTCAGTGGGTTCATTATTGGTGTACAGGAATGTTATTGATTTTTATGTACACGTTCACAGTGCACGGTGGTTATATTTCTTGTGGGAAGTTGGTACCTGTACACAACACATTTTAATTCTTCTTCCTTTTTTTCATCCCCTATCCCTCCTCTTCCTCCCTGCTCCTTCCAACTCTTGGCCTCTGTCTACTACTTTTGATACCCTGTCCTCACGTTGGTCGCTTCTACTGCCTATACTTTCAGTAGAATTTGTAATCTCCTGAATTTCTGTTTGGTACCTTTTCATAAACTCTAATTCTTTTCTATGTTAGACACTCATGCTTTGCATTGCTTTGTTTAGCTCGGCTAGGTTTTTATTAGAGTCTTTGGTAGACTTGCTGATCATTTTGTCCATTAGGATTATTAACTGCTTAGTTATACCGTATCTTCTTTGAACTTGCCAAGCACCTTATTGATCTGTTTTTTATCTCTTTTGTCATTTCAAAAAATTTGGTGGTGTGGCTTTTGATGCACCTCCATGCCCCATGGATCAGTTTTGGGTGAGTTGGAGGCATTTTGCTGCCTTATCTTCTCGTGTTTCTATTTTTTGTTTTGTCTGTCTTCTGTGCTGAGGTGTGCAGGTTAATTATAGAGGGAGACTTTATTGCTAGCATGGAGGCTTCTTTAGTTAATATCTGCTTTCCAGTTATGTACTCTGGGTGTGACTAGCTATAGGTTTTTCCTCTGTCTCAGAATCCCCCAACCTCCATTTATTCAGAAGGGGAGGCTGTGGTGTATTTGGCTTCGTTTCCCGGGAATGGGCTGCAGTACCGTTAATGACACCAAGGTTATCGGATATTGGCACACAGAGAAAACCAAATGAGAGCAACCACTATGACACCTTAGCTATGGCAATAAAATCAGCAACAATAATAGTGCAAAGACAAACTGGATATAGGCACACACTAAGAGCCAGTAATGGACCACTCTTAACCATAGAAAAGAGATCTATGATTACAGTATAAACAGTAAGACAAACTAAATATTGATTTACAGTAAATATCTACTAAATGGAGCCACTGGACCTACACTAACAATAAAATAGCATTCAATAGTAATAGCATAGAGTCAACCATCTAAAGATTCATAAAGCTTAATGGTTATACTAGGAAAGACAGAGGGTGTGGGAACAAGAGCATGAGAAAGGTAAAATTTAAAAGTAAGCAATGGGAGATGAGAAGTTGGTGAGAAAAGTGAAATAAAGGACCCTACTAAGGAGTAAATTAATAGTATTAGGTAAAAGTAACAGAAATGAACAAACAAGAAAAAGAGAAAAGAAAAAATAGAGAGTAAATTAAATGAAAAAAGAATAATAATCAGGGAAAAATTGAGATAGAGAGACCAAAAAAGGGAAAAAAAAAAAAAAACTCCAAACACCGAAAAACCCAAACCAAACCAAACCAATCCAAAACAAGACACCCAATAAAGGAGGAAAAAATGGCTCCCAAAATTCCTCTGTATTTCCAAATAAGTGGTTTCCTTCCAGGACCTGCAGTTTCAGAACCCAGCAAGTCATGGTCCTCTCTGCCCAGCTTCGTAGCCTGTGCTTTGTGAAGTGCCCCTGCTCCAGAGTCCACTCTACCGGAAATCCCAGCCAGCAGCAACCTTCCAGACCAAGGTTGACCAGGGAGACCCCTGGTCTCGGCTAGATGTAGGCAGCAGGACAGGGGCTCGAGCAAACTGCAGGACGCAATGCCGCCACCTTCAAATTCAGCCCCCTCTGAAAACCGCACGTGCCAGGCCTGGCTTCCCACCCTGGGGTGCGGGGCCCTGTGGCCTTCCTGGCCTGAGCTCGAACTTCTCAGGGGATCTATGTCTAGCCCTCCCCGTCTCCTTGTCTGTCTCCCGTGGCTGTCTCTCACCCAGTCACTGTGGTAGAGTGACACTCAGAATCCTGGATTGGAGCTGCAGTGTGGGTGTTCTGTGCTTTGTCCCACACAGTCAACCCCTTGCCATAGTGGCACCTGACTAAACTCTCTCTGACAATATGGCGGCACCGCACTGGGTTTCTTCTCCTATTCCCTCCTGCCATGAGAGTCACTCTTGGAATAGAACCCCATGCTGTTTCTACAGCATATAGCAGCTGTGGGCTTTTCTTGGGGCGAGTGCTGCTGGCCAGGTCTGTTATGTCTCCCCAGAGCTGCCGACTCTCTGAGCTTTCCTTCTCTCCTGGGGCGTTGGCCTCGTCCATGATCGAGTCAGTCAGTTGCCCAGCACCTCTGTGGCCCTGTGCTGAAGGGAACCAAAATGCAGAGCCAGATAGAAGTTGACGATTTGACAAGGCCAGGGTGCAGAATCCACCGTGCGGGCTCAGTTGGGGTCCATGCAGCAGGCATGGCTGCTCCAGGTTTTTAATTTTAATGGAGCCTGATTTTATCAACTTTTTTTTTTTAAGCTGGTGATTTGTGTTTCCCTCAGAAAAATCTCTGCGGACACCAAGGTTGCAAAGATTTCCTCCTGCCCTCTCTCGGTAGCTTTGCATTGATTACCTGCACGGCGAGCCCCATGTTTCAGCCAAGTCTGTGTTGTTAACTGGTTGAGCTCTGCATCACTCAGGCCTTGGGGCAGGTGCTGCAGTCAGGGCTGTCTGTCTTGATGTTGGGTGGTGCAGGGCCCTTGGGGACAATAGGGGAAGCTGGGCCTTTTCCCTGGTCAACTTTACCTGAGATTCGGATAAGTATGCTCCTTTTATTAAATGTAAAAATAAAACCAATCCTTAGATATAGTTCAATATAACTAATAATAAATCATTATAGGAAAGGATGCCATAAGCTGGGCAGTCCTCAAATGCAGATCTGTGCCTAGACTCCTTTCCTTCTTGCTGACCGCTGACCACAGCTGGCCTCAACTTAATCCAGCCCGTGGAGCTCCCCCAGGGACCCCCTGGAGTCACAGACATCTGAGGGATGTGACTCTTTTTGGAACTTTTTCTATACATTTCAATTTCTGCAATTGCTTATTTAGCATCTATGATGCAGAAAGTGCTAGGAATAAAAGTGCAGAGAATAAAAGTTTAGGCAAGACATAATTGTCACCTAAGAGAAAACCAAAGGTAAAATCCTTAAAATCTACAAAGAAACAGAGATGCAAATCTTATTTTTCAACTCATTATTCTCTAGTCGGAAGGATGGAAATTTCTGTTGGCTTAGAAAGTTGTTATATATGGGAAAAGATAGTATATCCCAACAGAAATGCAGAGTTTAGGAATTGCAGGTGGCCCCATGCTCACAGCTAGTGCTTGGAGCTAGGCGCACGCCTGGAGCTGCGTGTGTGCAACAATCTCGGGTGGTGTCGACCTTGCATGTCCCCAGTGTCCCCAAGTTTGTGTCTCCCATGCTTTCTGTGACACCTGCTGGTCACGTACCTTTCCCCGGAGTCATCTCACCCCGAGGTGGTTCCTTGAGCCCTCTCCCCTGAGCCGTGGCCCATCTGTGTGTGCCACAGATGCAGATGTTTCCTCCTGGTCCATGACTTGCCACTCACTCACTGTCTCTTGTCGTCTAATGGTGAATTTGGATGTGTGAAATGTCAGCCTTTTCTTTTGTAATTTTCCTCTCTCTCTTTCTCTCAAATCTCAACAACTCCTCCCAGCCATACACTGTTCTGTAGCTTCAGCTCCCAGATCTCTGCTCCACACGTGCACATGCTGTCCATCTGGAAACCATCTGTCTCCTCCTGTGTGGGTTAGGATGGCGGCCTGCTTTCGCTTTTCCCAAGTGCAGCGCGGGCTCCTGGCACTGCGCATGCTCTCTGCCCCTCAGCCCCGCCTGTGCCGAGTGCTCTGTGCATGGCTCTCTCCGGGCTCTCTGTATGAATGTCAGAATCAACTTTTACAAAAACAAATGCCTGCTGGATTTCAATAGCGATTGAGTTTCATCTACAGATGAATTTTGGAAAAGAGCAGATTTTTTAACAGTTTTGAGTTGTCTAAGACATAAGCATCGTATATCTTTGCATTCACTTAATTCTTAATCTCTGTCAGCAATGTTTTGCAGTTTTTGGTGTACAGGCCCTAGATCATACATTTCATCAAATTTACCCGGATATTTTTTAAATATTTATTTTTTGCTTATTTTCATTTTCTAATTATTGCTGATACGTAGAAATATAATTTTTGAATATTGTTTTTATATCCTTCAACCTTAAGCATACATACTTATTTTGGTCATTTTAAAAATACATACTGGATTATCCGTGAATTCAATCGTTGTGGGGAGCGGCTGAAGCTGCAGATCAGTCACGTGCGGGCTGCAGCAAGGCCAGCCTCAAGAACACAGAGCGCCCGAGGCAAGTCACATGAATAAGCGCTCTGGTCTCAAGAACACTGGGCGCCTGAGACAAGCCACGTGGATGAGCTATTAGGCGGAGCGGTTTCACATGATACTCAACCTCCCAAGTGTATAAATAAACGCGCTGCAGCCGTCGGATCTCTCTCCTCCTCCTCCTCCTCCTTCTAACTTCTGTACTTCCCATCGGGAGAGAGGGCTCCATACGGCCTCAGTTTTCTGTATCTGACTCTTGTCCTTTTTTCTCCATCCTCTCACCGAACATCGGGACGCAGCAAATCGTGTTCTCTGTGAATATAATTCAAGCAATAGTTTACTTTTCCTCTGATCCATGTGTCTTTTATTTCTTTTCTGAGTGTATTGTAGTGTCTAGGCCAATCTCCACCTTTTTAATTGGAGTGTTTGATCCATTTTCATTTAATGCAATTACTGACAGTCGGGAGTCAATCTTCCGTCTTGCTATTTGTCTCTACTTTTGGTCTTTGTTTTCTTTTAGGATGCATTGAGTGTTTTTAGGATTCTATCTTACCTGCCCCGTAGCAGTTTTAGTGCTTCCTCCAGGGTTTACACTACACCTGTCTGGCTTGACCAGTCCACCTTTAAGCACTGCTATACAACTTCATTCTTTTTTTTTTTTTTTTTTTTTTGTGGGTACCGGGGGGTCGACCTCAGGACCTCGCGCGCCAGCAGGCGCCCGTGCCGCTGAGCGATATCACCGGCCCCTTTTTCGTATGTGGGTTCCGGGAGTAGAACTCGGGCCCTTGCGCTTGCCGGGCAGGCACTTAAGCCGCTGAGCCATCTCACCGGCCCAACAACTTCATTCTTGGTGACAGCCACCAGCACTCTGCTTTCCCGTCTCCTTCTGTCCTTTGTGCTATTATCGTCCCACATTTACTTCTGCATATTATAACTTTCCACAATAAATTATTATTTTAGCTTTCAGACACGTTTATTTTAAAGACATCAATTTTAAAGAGGCTTCTACATTCATTGTGCGCTCACTCTGTGCCCTTTGTCCTTGAGTGGACGCCATTGCTGTGGGCACTCCCCCAGAGTGGAGGACCCCTTCATTTCTTGTGTTGCGTGTCTTCCGGTGACAGATTCTCTTTGGTTTGTCTGAAAAATGTCATAATTTTGTCTTCTTTTTGGAGGACTTTTGCTGAGTATTGGATTCTAGGTTGGTGGGATTTTTCCTCCCCAGTACTATGTTGATGTGCTACTATGCTCTGCCTTCCATCGTTTCTAGCAGGAATTTGCTAGAAACCGTTTCTTGTCGAGGTCTGGCCACTCTGGCTGGGCCCCCGTATCTCTCGTGCCCTGGTTGCTCTCTGGGTGTCGTGCGTGTGTAGCACGGTGCATGCAGAAGGCACAGCTGTCTGGAGAGCTCGCTGCTGTGCTGTTGGTGCCCCCAGCCCCTCTGAACCTGATCTGTCTCCTCAGTGCCAGCAAACCACCATGCTCTCCTGGGTGCCTGTCCCACGATGGGCCAGAAAATACCTCTGGAAGGAAGCCACAGCCCCAAGGGCTCCCCTGTGTTGCTGCCCTTGTCTCATTTGCAGCCCTGTGCTATCTGCCATCCATGGTCTGAAAACACAGGGATGTGTGCCTGTCATGCCAGCTACTCAGGAGGATGAGGCAGGAGGATGACTTGAGCTTAGGACTTTGAGACTAGCCAGGGCAGCACAGTGAGACCCTGTCTCAAAAACCAAACCAAACCAGACCAGAGTTCTCTATCTTTTCCAGCTCCCTAACCGTAGTGGGAGGGATACTCTCAGGTACTCTGCAGGAAGAAGTGGGAGCTTCTTCCATGTGTGTCTTGGACTTCCGGTATTGTTCTGTGTCCTGGATAATGTCTTTAGATTTAACTTCATGGTCATTTGTTCTCGTTCAGCTTTGTCTAATCAGCTGCTTAGTCCACCCAAGAGCCTACGTAGTATTTTAACTGCTGTGCACACCCTCTTTGGTCTTGTCCGGATAACCATGATCAGTTGCTTGCCTGTCCTCGGTCACATACCTCTCCTGGTCCCCTGGTCCCCAAATCTGCCCCTTGCCCGGAGCAAGGACCTCCCATCTCCTTAGGTGTAAGATGCGACTTCTCTCCGCAGCATCCCCACCAACTTCTGATGACATGTTTGCACCCTTGCCACGTCTCCTGCTGTCCTCAGAGTCTCCTGGCCCTGACGCCTCTCCCTGGCCTTCCTCCTGTGTGTTCAGCCCAGGCATTTGGCTCCTCTCCAAGCTTAAGCTTCTCCAGGCTTGGGTCTCCTGAGACGGACCCGGCCTTCCTCGTCCTCGCTGCCTGAGCTTCTCCCCTCAGGGCGGGTTCTGCCCATGTCTTCTCGAGTGAGAAGTCCTCTCCAGCTGTGCCCTCAGCCTGCCGCCTAACCAGCCACCTCATCTGGTCTGGCTCCAGTTACATCTCAGAGCTCGGTCCTTTCCGGGCCTCCTTTGATCCTCTGAGGAGCTTCACTTGTGATGTCTGAGATCTTTCTCCTCCACTCTTGTCTTAGTTTTCCTGACCATTGGCTCCTAGGTGACTTTGCTGTGATCTTTCCCTCCTCAATGTGCCTTGAAGTATCCAGGTCTAGGGAGACGCTGCCTGGGACTGGTGGAGCCCTGTCCAGTGGGGCCAGGAGGCTGTGGGTTTGTGGAAGGGGCTGGGCTGGCTCAGCTGGGGAGGGTGCTGGGGAAGGACCAGAAGCTCCTGGCCGGAACCATCATCCGAATGGAGTCTGGTGATAGGTGGGCCCTGTGCAGGCCCATGCCAGGGAAGCCAGAGGGAGAGAAGCCACCTGCACTGCTAGGGGCTGCTCACGTGGCCATTGGCCAAGCTGGGATCAAGCCCAGACAACTTGTCCTGCCGGATGAAGTCCCTGTCACTTTCAGGGTGTCCCTCCCCATCCCCATTCATCACAGATGCCCGTGGACTCTGGGGCTTCCCTGCATAACCCTGTCCCTTCTTCCCCCTGAGCTGTCCTCAGACTGGCTCCCCAGGGACCCCTGAGCTGCCATAAGGCTTCAACCACCCCTCTATCCTCCTGGGTGCCAGTTTTATCAGGCACCTGTATGCCAGGGTTGGCCCTAGCCGCTCTTAGGGTCACTGCTCCTTCCTTTCTCTTTGTCCCCACCGCCCAAGGTTTGGACCTCTGTTGGGGACTGTGCCAGACTCACAGTGTTCAGGGATGATTTGGGGAACTGCCGTGTGGGTGGAGTTGGGGTCTCACACCGCTGTGCCCCGTCAGCTCAGCACTGCACCCAACAGCAGCGCGCGCTCTCTCTTCTCTTTCCGTTCACACTCTGAGTCATCTTCTGTTTACAAAACATGTGGATTTCTTGATTTGTAGTTTTTTAGGCTATGAAGGCCTGATCCCACCAGCTGTTTACACTCTGTCATCCAGCACAGTTTCCATGTGGTGGCTCTGCCGCTGGCTCTGGGACAGCCAATCCTGCTACCCAAATACTTCCAGCCTAACAGGGTCCCCAGCATGCACCTCCCCGAAGGGACAGCAGATTTGCCTGTTCTCCTTGTTTGCTTTATAGCTCAAGGTCGCAGTGTCATGCTGGGGTTGTGTGTGGGGGGGTCCCTGGGAATGAGTGAGTGCAGTGTCAGGTGGGTGGAGGGTGAGGACACCCAGGTACTGACACCCCCCTGGGGGATCGGGGACACGCTCCACCCTGGTGATGCAGGCTGGACAGGAGCATCTTTCCAGGAGCCTCCGCTACCATCCCAGGAGAACGTGGTCAGGTAAAGGCTGCACCACTCAGGGCCCTAAGAATCGAAATGGCTAATAGTCATGTGAAAACTGGTCTTACCAGTAATCAGAGAAACACAGAGCACACAGCACCTTGGTAGCTCAAGATAGCCCCTGTGTGGCCAGGTGTGGCCTTAAGATCCAGGGTACCCAGGAAAAGTCACACCTCTTTGTTCCACCCTTGACAAGACGTCCCAAAGAGAGCGAGGTGGACGAAGGCTCCTGCACAGCATGTTATCACGGCCTTGTCCTAATTAGGAAAAACAAGACTTATTTAAGTACCTAAGCACGGGGCAGCGATTAGGTGAATCCCTCAACACCTCTCCGAATAATTATAATTGTTGAAAGAATGAATGGCAGAATATTTTGTAGTACATAAGAATCCGGAGGAAAGAGTCTGGAGATCGTGGGCAAGACTGTGATGCGTTGAGGGGAAACCTGATGGGAAAAGTCACCACAGTTGTGGGGACAAGGCAGGGGTGGGATGGTGACAGCAGGGTCAGGAGGGGAGTCCCTGGAGGACAGGGTGGAGGCTGGGGAGGTCGGGTGCATGCACTTGTTACAGCTCACTGAACCAAACCTACAATCAAGGCATTGTTGCATCTAAATGTGCCCTAATAAAGTTGGCCGAAAGTGAGTAATGTAAAATGATACATATTGACTGCTCCCATTAAAGTACACAGGAAAAAGACAAAGGAAATATGCTGCAATATGACTAATGGCTCTTTTGAGATTGCAGGATTTGTGAAGTTGGACAACTTTGTCTTCATACTTCGCTTTCCGCTGTAGGTATTGTAGTGTTTGAAAAATGCTCACGTCCTAGCCTCGGAATTTGAACGCTGCCATGCGTGGGGAAGGGTCCTTGCAGATGTAATGAAGATCTTAAGGGGAGATAACCCTGGATTACCAGAGGGCCCTTGGTGGACCTGAGTCCAGTGACAAGTGGACTTACGAGAGACGGAGGAGGGGACACAGACCCAGAGCACAGGAGCCACGTGAAGACAGAGACCGAGCCTGGAGCGATACGGACAGCCGAGGAGCTGGTGTCACCAGTAGTCAGAGCCTCTGCGGCAACCATGATCTTGCTGGGGCCTTGAGTTTGGCCTTCTGGCCTCCAGAACAAGGAGGGAACAAATTTCTGATGTTTAAGCCACCCGATTTGTGGGCATTTGTTGGCAGGAAACTAATATAGGCATGTCAGGACTCTATAAGCAGAAGCTAAGGCAGAATTAAAAATGAAAAGGGTAAGAAAATCCACAAATGGAGATTGAGTCACACTGTATTCCAGGGATAAGGGGCAATGCCCAAGGCTGCAGGCTGGCTCCAGGGGAGGGGGTCTGCCGTGGGTCTCTGCTTGCTGGCCAGAGTGGGGCTGGGGGGCTGCCAGTGCTTCTCTTTCTCTCTCCCTTTTGCTTTTTCCTTCTTATGTCCTCCTTCTCTTAACCGATTACAGTATAATGAAGAATAAAGCTATAGTTTTAACAGCACATTGAAAGTATCACTCCCCACGGTCAAGTAGGATTTGTCCTTGGGATGCAAGGAACGTTCAAAACAACACAACACACAGGAGACACGACAGGAGCGGAGCGAAGGACGCGGACCACAAGGCCGCCGCAACAGACAACAAGGCCTTTGGCAGAATTCTCATCCTCCACAATGAATACTTTCAGCAAATTAAGGGCAGAAAGAACAGCAGGAGCGTACCTCGATGGAATGAAGGCCACACACGCGGAGCCCACAGCTGACATCGTCCTCGGCCCGCACGTGTAAAGTCTTTTCCTCCTAGATGCAGACAGGACGGGGACGCTGCTCTCCCTGCTCCTGTCTCCTCTGTGCTGACGGCCTGGACAGCAAGTAGGCAAGAGGAGAGAAAGCATATCTAAGAGCCAGGGAGTTACTGTGTTTCTGTGTGAGGACGACGTGATCATAGCGATGAAAACCCTAACTACTCCATCAAAAAATAGTTAGAACTAATAAATGAATTCGGTAAAGTTGCCACATATGAAATCAGCATGCAGCAGTCAGTACACCGCACTGCCAGCAAACCGTCCAAAAAAGAACTCCGGAAAACAATCCCATGTACACCAGCTGCCAAAAACAAAACAAAATAAAACAAAATGAACTTTAGGAATCAATTTAATCAAGATGCATCTGCTGAATGTCTTTAAAAATTATAGTTCTAAGTGTAGAATCATCCTTACCGAGTCAAGCGCTATGTTCTTAGTGGCGGTGTTTGAATGTCTCAACCTCCACCTGCTGCCCGCACATGGCCGCGCCTACCCCTGCCATGCCTGTCTCCTCCTGCGCCTGTCCCTTGTCACATCTATCCCTGGACTGCACCACCTCCAGCCTGGTGGCTGTCTCAACTCCTCTCTGGCACCCTTCAGTGCCCCCTGCCCAGACCTTCCTGAATGACCCCTTCTTCCTGCTCCACCATCCCTAACTGCCGGCTCCTGTCCCACCATCAATTTCCACATAGCCCTTCTCCAACTCCCCAGAGCCTTCCTTTGACCTCTCCCCTTCAAGAAGCACTAGAGCCCATCTGTTTCCCACTCCTGAGTGTGCCCCTGCCCCACGAAGGCCTCACCCCCTTTTCTGATGGGGACCGTAACAGCTTTGGCCTGAGTGGCACTAAGGATTCCCACTTCTGCCCATCTACCCAGCTGTGTTCCCCAATGTCCCCCAAGCCAGCGAGTTCCCAGGCTCCAACTGGAGCCCTCCCGCCCACTGTGCCCCTAGGGGGGACAGCTCTGTGGCTGTCCCTCTGGACGCCCTCTGGACACCATTAATGTTTCTCCTTCATCTTGCTGAGATCCTTCGCCAAGCCCTTGGTGGCCCTCGCCCTGGTTGTGTCCCGCCTTCTCCCTTGTCTGTCTGTCCAGTCTTGTCCACCCTGGACCTTGCCTGCTCAGTGCGCCCAGTGTGGTCCTGTGCTGGCCCCACAGATGCCCACTTCCTGGTCTGAGGAATTGAAGGGTGGATGTGTGCAAACGAGCTCTCGTCACCCCCGCGCCCCCAGGGCCCCCCTGCCACCTCTGCCCTCCTGCGCTGCCCTCTCCCAGGATCACCTTTGTGCCATGGCCATTTCCCTTCCCAGAACTGGAGGACCCGCACTCCTAGGCCGTGGACGTGTGCTGCAGCCTCGGGTAGGACTGGTTCTGCACTCAGCCCGGGGTCCACGTGCTTTTATTCTGGATGCAGTGGCCGTTAAGTGGCTTACCTGCCAGCTGTCCGTCCCCGCACTCTGCCTGACTGCTGCCTGATATCCTGCCTGCACCCCTTGGGTCTGTCCCGGAGACGCCACACGCTCTGGCAGGGGAATTGCCAGGGGCCAGCAAGTTGGCCAGGCGTGGAGCGGCCAGGGCAGGGTAGGGGCCTCACTGCCAAGGCCAGCACTGTTTACTCATTCCCACCCCAGGGCATTGCCATGGCGACTCGGCCCCAGCAGATGTCATCCCGTGCTGCACAGACGGGCTTTCATGTGCCCAGCTAGGGCTGCTTAGAATGCCGAGACATCCAGCCAGCTCACCAGGGCTGCTGCTATCAAAGAACACACAGAGGATGGGAAGCAGACAGCACCTTGCAGGGGCGATGGGGGCTGGTGGCCCTCTCCATGTCAGGCACCGGGTGTTGTGGAGTGGACAATGGCCACTCTGACGGACAGGAGGAAGCGCCTGGAGCTGCTGAATGGGCAAAAGAAGGGTGGCCAGTGGGGACAGCATGGAAGAGCCAGCCACGAAATCACAGGGGACAGGGCATGTCTGCCTGTGAGACAGCAGCTAAGGTGGTGGGCATCTCCCCAGCCCCATGGCTTCGTGGTGTCTTGGGCTCCTTTGTGCTCTGTCTGGACTTTGGAAGGATCGAGAGAGACAGCGAGTGTCAGTCTGGAAGAAAAGGGCGTCCTCTGGTGTGGCCCCCTCCTTGGAGCCAGTGTGCCTGCTGGGCTCAGGAGGTCCCCGTGGCCTGCAGGACGGTCTCAGGCGTTCGCTCAGTTCCCTCACGTGCTTCTTCCTTGTCCTTTGCCTTCTTGAGTGGACCTGGGCCCAGGTAAGGGCCTTTACTGTAGTCAAGGTTCAGCGATAAATCTGTCAGGGTCTTAAATAAGACCCATTTCCGATGACAGCAAACCTAATGCAGATTGCAGCTTTCACGAGGAGAGTGCCGGCTGCAGAGCGGCCCTGCACACGAGCCAGTCCCAGCCTGGGGGGCGCTGATTACAATCGATGGACCCACACAACACATCACTGTCACCCGGGGCTCCTGGTTTACATTAATGCTCGCTTTTTGTGTGGGACATTCTGTGGGCCTGCACAAACATATAATGACATGACCCACATTACCGTATCACCCAGAGTAGTTTCACTGCCTTAAAAGTCCCCCGTTCCCTGCCTGTTTATTCCTCTCTCCTAGCCCTGGTGACCTCTGATCTTTTACTATCACCATAGTTTTTGTCTTTTCCAGAACGTCATGTAGTTGCAACCACGCAGCATGTAGCCTTTCCAGATTGGCTTCTTTCAGTTAGTAATAGGCCTCTAAGACTCCATGTCTCTTCATGGCTTGATAGTTCACTTTTGGATGTGCTACTTTACCCATTCGCCTACTGAAGGACGTCTCCCAGCTGCTTCTTCTTCTTTTTTTTTTTTTTTTTGAGACAGGGTCTCGCTACATAGTTCAGGCTGGCCTTGAACTGACTGCGTAGCCCAAGCTGGCCTGGAACTCATGGCAATCCTCCTGCCTCAGCCTCCCAGGTGCTGGGATTACAGGTGTGCACCACCGTGCTTGCCTGGAGTCCAGAGGGTGCTGCTTGCCCACAAGTCTGCAGCTGTGGCCATGTGGACAGGGAGATTGGGAGTTCTGGGATGCAAGGGAGAATTACTCAGAAATGGTTTATGTCTTGAAGGAGCTGGGTAAGGTGAGGAGCATATTTGGGCAAATGGAATCTGGGTTTGGCCAAATCCAATCTGATTATGGCTCATCTTTGGGCTGGGTCTCCTCTGAGGGGTATAGAAGGGGTGTCCCCTCTTCCATGAGCAGTTTTTGCAGAAGTTTTCCTAGGTTTCCTTCAGCCCCAATAGCTGTGTGTGGTCAGCCCTAGAAACCCTGTCCTGGGGGCTGGACCACACCCTCCTGGGGGCCAGGGTGGTCAGGAGATGGGTCGTCAGGCCCCGTGTGGGTCCAAGTTCTGTGCCCTCCCTCCTGCCATTCTCCTGAGGCACAGGCTCCCGGTGCCACCTGAGTCCGGGCAGGCATGGGCTGAGCGCAGGTGTGGGCTAACAGCTGGGGAGGCCGTGGGCAGGAGGGGCTTGTGGGTCCATGTTTGTCCCTGGAGCGGCTCCTCAGCAGGTGCTCAGGTGCCTATGGGCTTCCTCAGCCCCTTGGACCCCAAAAGCCATTTTCCTTCTGTGCCCTCACGACCCCTGGAGGGCAGGTCCCACTTGGGGGCATAGGTTGGATGCTAAGTGCCTGGCAAGACCTGTCCCAGAGACGCTGCAGGAGTAGCTGGTGTGGCTCCAGAGCTGGCCCTGGGGTATAGACGCCGGAGAATGACTCTCTGTGGAGGCCCTGAGTGGGGAGCCCTTGGCCTACACCGCTGTCACATGCACAACAAGACCGGGACACGTTCGGGATGGGGCCCCTGCCTCGTCCTGCTACGCAACACCTTGAAAGTGCAACTCGGGTAGAAATGGGCGCATCCAGAGCCCTGGCTTCAGGGAGGCGTCTCCTCAGAGTGTGCTGAGCCGAGGCAGGACCCCAGCCCCAGCCCCGGCTGGTGCCCTGTCCTCTGGGCCTGCAGTGCCCTGGGTGGTCGCGCCCCTCATATCACATGCTGAGTCCTGACCCAAGGTGACGGCACTGGGAGGAGCGCCTTTGGTAGTGAGCAGGGTCACAGGGGGAGACCTCGTTCCAGCGAGCTCCTTGTTCCCTCCAGCAAGTGAGTCCTGACCCAAGGTGACGGCACTGGGAGGAGCGCCTTTGGTAGTGAGCAGGGTCACAGGGGGAGACCTCGTTCCAGCGAGCTCCTCGTTCCCTCCAGCAAGTGAGGACCCAGCGAGAAGGTGCCATGAGCTAGCCAGGAAGATGACTGTCACCAGAACCCAACCATGCCGGTACCTGGGGCCTGTGCTCCCCGCCCAAGAGCTGTGAGGAACACATTTCTGTGTGCCTCAGTTGCCCACCTGCTGGGAATTTGTGTCAGCAGCCCAAGCTAAGACCAGATTTTCCATCCTCCTACCTGGCTCTGCTGGGTGAGGCCTCAGCATGTGACTGAGCGACTTTCAGCTTTGTGGCATTGCTGGTCTCCGAGCTGCCTCTGTGTGCTGGGCCACAGTGTCTCAGGTACCAGAACCGGTACGCACTCTACCTCGCTGAGGGCTGCACTCAAGTGGCACCCCTGGAGGGGCTTCGTGTTGCCTGTGCCCCGTGGGTACTCTAGTGGCAGAAACCTCTGAGGCCCAACTCCTTGGAGTTGAACATGTATGTGTGGGAACAGAGCGGTGACAACCGCTGGGCTGCGTCCCAAACCAGGAGATGTCACCCATTCCTGTCATGGGCGTTGCCCCAATAAAACCCCCCTGCAGTTGATTCTGTCTTGGCAGCTGCTTCTTGTAGAAACCGGATTTTGCTATGCAGAAGTGATCCATGCACAGTGAGCCCAGTGATGGTCAGCGTGCAGCTCTGTCCGCAGGTCTCGGGGACCGGTGCAGGTGCCCGCCTTGGGTCAGCGCTGCCCCTGGTTGTGCCTTGTGCTTTGGTGGCCTCACACTAGTGGGTCCCTGTGAGCACCGGAGCAGCTCCCCAGAGCGACCCTGCTTGGCGCTCCTGCCGCGCTGTCTTCGAGGGTGTTTTCTAGTTCAGTTGACCTCTGGGAGGATCACAGTTCGTGTTCGGTGCCAGGCCTGGGAGTGGGGAGAGACGATCCTGCTGCGAGATAGAGCAGGTGTGGGAGGCTGTGGCCAGCTAATCACAGCTCAGGACAGACGCCCGTGGCCTCCACCCCAACAGCCCTCAAGGCCAGAGGATTCCCAGGCCCCAGGCACCGTGGAGCGGGTCAGACCTGTGTGTCGTCATCGATCGTCTGAGCCCCCTGCCTTGCCTGCTCTTAGCACACTCGCAGCAGACAGAGGCCACAGAGCGCGCAGCCCTCAGAGCCTGCCTGCGTCGGGGTGAGGCTCGCCGTGCATGCACACGTGGTGCCGGGTGAAGGGCGGTGCCGCCAGAAGCTCTGTGTCCCTGCGATGGCTGCAGGTGATGCGCTGTCTTCCAAAACAGCTGTGGAAGCGCCGGCACAGCTCTGCGGCTCTGGAGTATTTTAATTCTTGTTTTTTCCCCACTTTTCAAACATCACTTCACATTTCCTTTTCTCTAAGTGGATAGAGACAGACAGGGTGGAAGTGTGCCCAGCTTCCTCTTGGTGCGGCTCTCTTCTCTTCCCTCTTGGAAGTCTTGTTATTTTTTGCTGTTATTTTAAAGGTTTTAAACAACAACCGGAAAGCGCCTGGGTAAGCCTTGTTGATGCGCAGAGCTGTGATCAGTGCCATCTTCTGAGAAAGATGTGCCCTATCCTCATCCTCACCCCACCCTCAGGCCGAGCGCTGGAGTCGCCTTGGGCCTGGCTTGTCCTTGCAAGCGTCTGCGTGATGGAAATACACCTACTTGGCTGTGAGTCTGCCTTGGAGAGCTGAGAGCAAAGCTTAGGAGAGAAAAGGATGCAGAAGCTGGTCTGGACGGTAGGCCCAACGCACCAGTGCAGTGAGATCGGTGGTGTGCTCCTTGCCTTGGACCTTCCCGGAGCTCAGCAGCCGCTGGAAGTGGTCCTGGAGCTGCCCCACCTCCCCGGGGTGTGTGCCGGCTCTCAGCGGATCTCCTGCTCCCTCCTCCCTGGCCGTGCACTGCAGGCCTGAGCTCCGGGCTCCTCACGTCCACTCTGCAGTCCAGTCCCTCCCCTGGTCAGGGTTTGATGGCCCAGCTGTGGGTGGGGATGAGGGAAGTGACACGGTACAAAGCCAGCTGCCAGTGGTTTTTCATGTGTTTTCTGCGTGGCTGAAGCCAGGGCACTGGGGCAGGCCGCTCCCTGGGAAGGTGTGGGAGGAGTACAGGCTGTAGGACGGACCACGGGGCAGCCTCGGGCCTCCCGGGCAAGCCACTGAGGCTGCGGTGTCAGAAGGAAAAAAAAATGGGACTCTTGGTACAGCTGCTCACATGGGGTCAGGTAGAACATTTTAAAGTGGTTTCTCTGAATTTGACCTCTTGAGTATTTCAATTAAAAAAAAAAAAAGCTCCTTCCCTAATGTTAAAATTTGGATTTAACCAATGCTGAAATTGTCCCTTGAGACACTTGGGCAGGACCGGGAATGGCCTCAAGGCCCAGGCAATGCTGTTTGTGTGGGGGTCGCACAGTGGACCCAGAACACATGGCCTGACTTCGATCCCACCTCCCTGCCTGCCTGCCCGGCCGGGCAGCCCAGAGGAGAGTGAGCATCTCCGTGCCTCTGTTCCTTCAGCTGTGGAGGTGGCATCGCCTGTGCCGGCCGGGGCTGCTAAGGACGTGGGAACAGAGTGGGCTCCTGCAGGACTCGCAGTAGGACTGGCTTGGGGTGGGTTGGTGTGGGGTGAAGGGAGGGATCGTGAATGGCCCTCACTGTCTGAAGTTCCTACAATAAGGTGGCACACTGGGAAGGGGTGGTTTTGAGGGGTCAGTGATGGGTTTAGGTTTGTGTCATCTTGATTTTGAAGGACAGATGAGGCCTCCAATAGATATGTGTGTGTGCTGCCAAAGCTCTCCAAAGTCAGTCCTGCAGCATGAGGAGCCCCGGTCTTGTTGGATGGCTGTGGGTGCCGGTGACTTCCCAGGGGGCACCCATCCTCCCTTCCTTGCCATAGTACGGCTGGCTGCGGTCCAAGATGCTGAGGGTCCAGCTTCTCCATGGGGTGTACACAGCCCTCCGGGGCCCAAAGACCCTGGCTCCTGATGGACCTTTCACTCAAGGGCACAGAAGCCTTTGTGGCATTAGGTGGGGCCCTGACCTTGCAGGCCCCCAAGACAGGTGTGACCAGCACTGGCCTACACGGAGGGGTGATTCTTGAATACACCGTGCCTGGTGTGTTCACCACCTCTATGCCATCCCCAAAGGGCATGAGGATGCTGCCCAAGCACAGGGAGTGCCACCCCAACCCACTCGTCTCCCAGTGGCAGCTGTCACTGTCTCCCTGGGCTCCAGGGGTCGGCACAGAGGTCCCTTGCTGGGGGCAGCCTCAGGACGCGGACTCCTCGGGGAGCTCTTGTTGAGTAACTGCTGCAGGCTGGGATTCATGAGGGGGCAACATGGGGACTCAGGAGCCCCACTGGGATGCAGCATGTTTGCCACCGCCCTCAGAGGAGGGACCGGAGAGCACGGACGGTCCCTCAGCACTGGGACACAGACTTGCCACAGGCTGTCTCAGAGGCCCAGGGAGCCAAGACCAGAGCCTCAAGGGGTTTGACCTTCCAGTTTACCAGAAGCTGGCCAGAGAAGCTCCGATCTCCAGAAGTAGCTGGCCAGCGCGAGCCCTGCAGTTACTGATCACCTCTGCATTCACAGATGTTGCGCTTTCACGGCGGGACGAATGCCCTGGGCAGCACCGTCCAGTGGACCGGCAGGTGACATCAGGCAGAAATTCATGGGGCCCAGCAGTGTGGCAGAGACCAGCTCACCCCACACTGCACAGAGCACACAGGGAGTCTGGGGACAGCTGGGTCCCCAGGTAGGGCAGGCACAGCCTGTGGTGGGAGATTCCTGGCACGTGGTTTCCTTACCACACAGGAAGTAATGAGACCCGCTCAGGACAGGCCCAGGCTAGCCGTGCCTGGGGAAGGCTCCAGGTTCTAGGCCCCCCAGGAGTCCCTGGGCCCAAAGGGAAGTTACGGGTGAGTGGAGGGGAGGGACGTTCACACAGGTTTGAGAAGGTGACTCCGAAGAAAGGAAAATCATATAGATTCCTCTTGAGCTTGTGATATCTTGACAAAAAGTACATTGGAGTCTGTCTTTACATCAGCCATGAGGAGCAGAGTGGCAAATTTCTAGGCAAAATAGAAATGTTAAAAAAAAAAACTGTTACAACATCAAGACCCAGCTGAAGCCCCCACTAAACAGAGTTGTGCCACACAGCCACGAGGGCCACGGAGCTTGCCGCGCTCCACAGACCCTCGTTCATGCTGCGTTGTCACCGGAAGTGATGCAATCGGGCTTCCTCCAGCGTGTTACAAAATGTGGGCTCTTCCCGCTTCAGCCCCATGGGTCCCTCCGCTGGTGCTGGGGCTTGCACTTGGTCTTCCAGTCATGCCTGGGGCTTTGTTAACTTTCCAAGGTTATCCCTTTTTTCCTGAAAGAGTGAGTCAGTGCCCGGTTGTTAGGGCTCTGCTGTATGCTGTCCTGTGCTGGCTGGGGCTGGGGACACTTCCCATCCATGCCTCATGCACGTGGACAGAGCAGAGGTTCTTGGTGCACGAAGGTCACTTCCTTTATGTGCCGTCATCATCATCATCATCATCATCATCATCATCGACTTCCTCTCTTCTGCTTCCCCCATCACCGCTGTGAGTCTTTTAAGGAGCCCGCTCTTGCTCAATGGTCCTCCAGAATGTGGATGTAGCCCACGCCCTCCCCGACACGTTGCAACATTGGCAGTGCTAGTTTTTCTGCTTCACATTTGTGGAGGTTGAGGCTCATGGATTTAAGCAACTTGCTGAGAGCCACGTGGCTATGAAGACACAGAGCCTGAGTGTGGACCGGGTCTGGCTCCAAACCCCAGCCTTTCCTCTGCTTTTCTGCAGCTTTCTGCAGACTGAAAGCAGTGACCACGCCTTCGCAAAGTGCGTCCCTTTGCAGCATGAGCCCTGCCCAGGGTAACAACCTGCAGTGCCCAGGCTGCAGGTTTCTGGCAGGCTCCCAGGGGCGGAGGCCATGGCCGGTCTCCCTACAGAATGGAGCGAAGGGCCCAGGACCAGGGTAAATGACCTCTTTCCGTCCTGCTTTGGGGTGGTCTAGCTGGGCTGGATGTAATGTGCGTTTGCAGAGAATCGAGACACAGCCAGGTCAGCTCAGGGCGGGGTGTCGGCCTTTGTGCCCGTGGTTTAGCTCCATTGTGTTCCCTCCTGGCTCATGGTTAGTCTGCATCGCCTGCACTCCCTTCCTTCATAACAGGATGGCACACAGAGTGTCCGCCACGGGCTGCTCCAGCTCCTGAAAACACCGAGATGAGCCCCACGTGGCGGAAACCCCTGGAACTGCAGAGGTATTCACTCCTCAGGCTCCAGGACTCTGAGAATTGTGTCCCCTCTGTGACCATGGGTGGGGACAGGCAGTCACTCGGGGGTGTTGCCCCTGAGCAGGCCTGACGTGGGGCTAGTCTGCACTTGGTGCCCCCAAAGCTGTCTTAACTCCTAGAAGCCTTTTCTACTGCAAAGTTCTCCTCGGTATTCACTCCTGGCTGAAGACGCACCACAACTTTTAGTTTTGCAAAGCCTAGACTTTCTGGAAGCCCTCTATGTTCTCTCCAGTTTGCTGCAAACCTGCTCACCCTTTTCTGAGCATATCTTTTCTTTTCTTGAGGTTCTCTACCAAGTGCAGTAAAAACTAATTAGTTTTGGTGATATTTTGCTAGGGAAGCTCTTAGTTCAATGCCAAGAGTATAGTAGGTATGTTTCCTGTTTCTTAAATTATGGCAGGAGCCAGTTTTAGTGATTTTTTAAAAATCACTGCATTTTTTTTTTTAATCCATTTCCCAACTTTTTGTATCAGTCTCTAGTAGTCAGCTATTGTTGCAATACTGCTGCATAATGAGAGGCCTTGCCGATCCCGGAGTTTAGAGACCCACTTGTGCCTCAGCCACGGCACCTTTGTGTCAGGCAGCAGAGGCTGTTCTGGCCGCTTCTCACCTCCGCTCTGAGGCTGGTGAAGAGGTGGCAGTTCCTGATCATCCACCAGGCCAGGACTGTGAGGCTGAGCAGAAGTGTGTGCTGTGTCTGAGACTTCCGCTCAGATCTGCCCACTGTCCCTTCCACACATGTGGTGGTTGTGGCCATCCACGGTACCAAGGCTGGGAGTGTGAGAGGACAGCGAGCCAGTGACACTCTGCCTGCCCTGGCACTGGCTGAAGGATGCAGGCCATGTTAAGACAAGACGAGTGTCCCCATCCCTCTGCTCTTGAAGCCCTGGGCTCTGCTCATGAGACATAATGTGGGGAAAGAGCAGAGCTCAAGGCTGGGCCAGCTGGCTGCCACTTACACCCTCTGCAACCAGCGGCCACTCCTCAGCGCTTCTGGAGCTACAGCCCTGAGATTGTGTCACCCCTCCCTGGTGCTTGGGATGGGTGGCCCAATCAGGGAAGAGGCAGCTGTGAGACCCCAGTGACAGATACCACTCCCACCTCCAGCTTGCCCCCATCTGGGCGAGCTGAGGGTTGCTGAAGCCAGCGGGCTCCCCCGAATGGAGTGTCCCCTTTGACTGGTCCGCACTGGGCCCCGATGGCCGAGAGGCATCCACCTGGCCGCCATCAGCCCCATCACCTTGCTGGCTCTATTTAGAAGCAATTCTACTGCCGCCATCACACTGCCTTCCCTGCCTGCTGGAGTCCATGCTGTCTGCTCGATGTTTCATATGGAACATTCGACAATTATCTGCAGTGCACTTAGTGCCCCTGAAGCTATGCCCATGTCCTAATTCCCAGACCTCAGTGTGACCTTATTTAGAAAAAGGGCTTTTGCATGTATCGTTAAGGGCACCTAGATGAGGTCATCCTGGATTGTGGAGGTGCCTCTGATCCAGTGACACGTATCCTATGGAGGAGCAGGCCGCGTGACATGGAGCCAGTGGCTGCGACAGTGCGGCCACAGCCATGGGATATCTAGAACCACCAGAAGTGGCAGGAAGGATCTGGGAGTGCGAGGGAGGAGCTTACAGGGAGCAAGGCCTGCCTACACCTGGATTTTGAACTTCAGGCCTCCTGAACTGTGAGAGAATATATCTCCGTTAAGTTGCCTAATCAATTTGGCCAGCTGCAGGAAGTTAGCATGCATTCATTTAATTAGGAAATCCCTCGGGGTAGGTATCTGATGTCCATTTTGCAGGTGGAGAAATCAAGTCATAGAATGAAGGTAGTTTGAGTCTGATGGCTGCTAAGGGTGGCAGCAGCAGAATCCAGCCTGCTTCTGCGGCCTGGGCACAGGTACCACAGCGGTCCACAGGTAGAGCAGGCCAGTGGACCAGGGGCTGTGGTGGGGCCCCTTACGGAGCAGAGCAGGTCCACACAAAATTGCTCCAGAGGGGCTGTTGGAACAAAGTAGAAAAACTGGACGATCGCGGTGTCTCTGCTGGTCCTTAGAAGAGTGGGGGTCTTGGAACCAGATGACCATGTGGAGTCTGATGTAGCTCCAGCTGGGGGCCTCTGTGCCCAGTCGGTGGGGATGGGCCTCCCCTGGACTCATGCTCGGCCCAGAGAACTCCAATTCCTGGCTTCTTCTGGGGGTTGGGGCGAGACCATGGCAGTGAGTGGGCTGGGGCCTAGGGGACCCACCCCAGGGACTGAGGACCTGGGCCACTCTTCCTGGCTGCAGCACCTGGCTCTCTCCCAGGGAAGACAGAATAGAGCTGTGTGGGGCAAAGGATGGGGAGACTGATAGGCAGCCTGCTCTCTCTGGCTTCTTGTTGGTAGATAATTTTTCATTTCATTTTCTCCCTTGGGTTTTTCAGGTTCACAAATGGAGAGGACTCGTGCATCAGAACGTGTCGTACCTAGCGTCTCATCTATTTCGATGAATTCCTTTTGGATTTAGACTTCAGGTTGTAATGGAGTAGACCTCTATAGATGTCGAGATTATCAAATGCATTTTGCATGTGGGATGCATGTAGATTTCTGAAGGGCAGAGGACAAACGATGGTCAGCAGAAATTTGGTCAAAGAAGTTCACATTCGAATCCCCCAAGCCAGGGCTTTTGCAGTTGTGCCGAAATTTAGGACTCTGCGATACGGAGATATCGAGATGGACCCAACGCAATCCTGAACGACCTTGTGAGGAGGAGGCGAGACTGTCCGCACCAGAGAGGACGTGAGGACAGAGCAGAGGCAGGGGCGGGACTGAGGTTCCTGAAGGTGGAGGGAGGGCCCAAGGCTCACGGCAGCCTCCAGGCAGAGCAGGCAATGCTGTCCGTGCCTTGATTTACCCAGTGAAGCCCATTTTCAGACGTCTCACCTCCAGAACTATAACAGGTCTGTGGGGCTTTTTTCCTTTTCTTTCCTCCTTCTCCTTCCTCTTCTCCTTCCTCTTCTTCTTCCTCCTCTTCCTCTTCTTCTTCTTTTTTATTTTTTTGTGGGTACCAGGAGGTCGACCTCAGGACCTCGCGCGCCAGCAGGCGCCTGTGCCACTGAGCGATATCACTGGTCCTTTTTTCGTATGTGGGATCTGGGAGTCGAACTCGGGCCCTCGCGCTTGCCAGGCAGGCGCTTACGCCGCTGAGCCATCTCACCGGCCCTTCCAAGCTGCTCTTGAACTCCTGGCTCAGGTGATTCACCTCAGCCTCCCTGGAACGAGAGGCCAGATTGTATTGCTTTAAACCACTGGATTTGTGGTACTTTTAATGGCAGCAGCTGGAAGCTAATACAGCAACCATGGAGCGGAGGAAGGGCAGTGGAAGGACAAACGCACAGGAAGAACGCACTTTCTGCGGGAGTTGTGCTCTACGGTGGACGTCGCTGAGCCAAGAAAAGCCCGAGGACCCAGATCTGGCAATGCCGAGGCTACTGGTGACCTCGGCAAGGCCATTGTGCAGTAGGAGGGATGAAGTCTTGGTTAGAGAGGATTCGGGAGAGACTGGGAGGGAGGCAGGCAGGGAGATGGCGAGACGACGTGTACAGGGCTCTTGGTGGAGAGCAGAGGCGGGTGGCAGCCAGGCTGGGGATCTGGGAGAGAATGCAAGGCCTGCCCTGCCGTGAGGGGTGAGGGGAGGGCCCGTCCAGCAGCCCCAGCAGAGCTGGCCAGGGTGGGGAGGCCCTGGAGGGAGCACATGGAAATTCTTTTCTGATTGCTTCTATTTTCTTAGTGAAATGGGACACAATCGTCTCTTTTTCACTTGCTAAATGTGCTGAGCAGGCTTGAAGGATGCATGAAGGCAGGAAGCAATCGCGATGCCTCACACATGCGGCTTCAATATTGTTTGGTTGGAGAAATAATATACTGCTCTACTAGTTTGTTTTAAATTAGACAAACACCCCGGGGCCTGCCCGCCGCTGGAGAAGATGGCCAGGGCTGTGTTTGGAGGGGGGCTCTGGGGTGCTGAGGTCAGCTCTGTTTGACATTCCTGACGTGTGAAGGGCGTCTTGGAACAACAGTGCGAGCCATGGGCGTGCAGCTCCCTGGAACTGCTCCAGGGGCCCTGCCTGAGATTCCTCCCCAGTGCTAAACATCTGTTGGTGCTCGTGGAAAATAAGGTTGGGATTGTTTTGCTCACAGCCGTGGGCACGCCTCGCGCTGTTTGTAAAGCTGGTGATGGATGGCGTGCATGCGGGCTCCCGTAGAGCAGCTCTCCCTGACCGGGCGGCAGGGTCCCATCTGCCACACTGTTGCTGCACAACTCAGGTCTCCTCGGAGCTGAGTCAGGAGAATGAAGGGACGGATGGATCTGGGAGATGCCCCTGTAGCTTCGTCCCTGAGCTGAGTTGTCCAGGTGTCTGCCTGCTTGATGGGTGTGATCTTCTTGGCCCGACGTCCTGTGTCCACCTGCCCAGCGACCTTTGTGGAGCTTCAGAGTGGGCCTGTCTCCATCTCCCCCAATGCCCCAAGTCTTCCACTTACTAGGAGTCTCAATTCCCTATCCTAGCGGGCCACAGAGGTCACAGCATTGGGTTTTATTTTTCAATGGAGTTGAGGCCACCCTGGGATGCTGGAAACCTGAATCTCAGCCTTTGTGGGGGGTGCCCCGTCCCGGTCTTGAGAATTTCCTGCTTCTCCCCATCTAAGATCCCCTCCCTCCCTGGTCTCCTGTAGGCCCCCCTTGCACAGAGGCCACCGCTTGCTTGGCTCCGCTGACCCCACTTCCCTGACCTCTAGCACCACTGTACCAGCCGCGCACACCCTCTTTACCGTGTTGTGCTCTCCTGGCCGGGGGGTCTTTGGGGGCAGGTTCTGTGTCCCTTTCTCTGAATGTGTCCCAAGCTCTAGAGTGTTGCCCAGCACACAGTTAGGTAAGAACAGGAACAGGCGTTGGCCCCTTGCAGTGACCACGGACATCCCACAGCAGGCCACTGCAGGCTCACGGTGGCCGCTACAATGGGTCACTCTGGAAATCAGTAAGCTGGAGTCCGGCTGTGTGTTCGCAGGCACATGGCTAATAACTGTCAGGACAAACCCATGTTTGTCACTCGTAACAGTTCTTCGATCTATGGAATCTTAGCACACACATCATCTTCTGCCTGCCTGTTGGTCCGTGTCTGCAGTCAGCCACTGTCTCTGAGCCTGTCCCTCCATCCCTGCATAGCACAGCAAGATGCTCACACACGTTCCCCTCAGTCCCTGAAGGTGCCTGCGTCCACCTGACCCACGGCCTTGCTCAAGCTGTACCTGGAGGCCGTGGTTGGGCCCCCCCTTCTGTCTGTCCTGCTGCTTTGCCCTGCTCCCCCGAGTTCCCACCTTCTGGCTGCTGCCTTCTGCAGCCAGAGCCTCCCTCTCAAAGGCCTTCCCTTCTGCTGTTTCCTGTCCAACCATCAACCTGGAGCCAGGTGAGACGCATGATCCCGGGACTCTCCACCCTGGCCCTGCAGGAGTGCAGTTAGTCTGACTAAAGGGGTTAGAACTCCCTCTTCCATTTCCACGCTCAGAGCAGTCCTGAGGGCAGGGTAGCGCATGTGGGAGCACTGGGTGGTAGATTTAGACACAGAGTGGTGACATTACAGGCCCCTGTAGTCAGAAGCTCCTGAGCCCACTATGTTCCGGGGTGGGAGACACCTTCATTTCCCCGTGCAGCCACCGTCTCTGTGGACAGAGCCAGCAGATGACCCGTGTGGAGTTCTGTGGGAAGAGGCTGAGGCCAAAGACTTTAGAAAGCATCTAGTTGGAGACTGAGCCAGGGGCTGCCCTGCTGTCCATCTGTCCAGATTACCTCGGCCCCTGAAGGGGCTGCCTCTTCCCTGTACCCTCCTGGGGCCACGGAACCTCAGACCTCCCCATGCCAGCACCCTGCAGTGCCAGGAGAGACCAAGCCCCTCTGGGCCACACGTCAGGGTCAGTGGGGCTTGGGCCAGTGAGAACATGACCCCAGAATGGGACGTCTGGCCCTGCTGACAGCATCTCCAAACAGAAGAGGAATAAGGGCTGACAGGGATATAAGCCTCTGCACATCTGGGATGGACCTTAATCCGACAGCCATACAAAGGACCGGCAGCCTTCCTGGGGACTACGCCTCATGGGCTGTGTCCCCCTCACTAGGTGGGCCCCGGTAGTTGGCAGGAGGGGGGAGCAACTGCCCCCTCTTGGCCCCATCTACATGGGATGGTGTGGCATGTTTGAAATGTGTGGTCCCCACCTGGGAGGGGGACAGGTGATTCTGGTCCAAACTCCTCCCTTCAGCTGCCTGTTCCCACGCTGCACAGTGCTGGCGCTGCATGGAGCCCGTACCCTCTGGCCTGGGAGGTGGGGTCGGTCCCCCAGGGAACAGCGTCAGAGCTGGAGGCAGTAGGTCCCCAGGAGATGCGTGTTTACACTCCCTCCAAGCACGTGGATCTGCACCAGGCCCTCCCGGCTGCTGTGTCCCACTGGTCAGCACGTGGGGATCCTGTCCACATTGCCCTGACCCTGAGCTAATGCTGTGGTTTGGGGCAGACCCAGTGCTCTGTGTTCTGCCTCTTCAGTTTGTAGAATGGGACTCATGCCAGAAGCAGCCAGCACCCCCACCTGTCTGTCACCTGCCCACCCTCCTGGGCTGACGGCAGAGGCAGAAGAAGCTGCATGGATCATGTGCTGTTGGTAGATGTGTGTCTGCCTCTGTGTGTTCCTTAAAAGGCCTTCGATGCTGGACGTGGTGGTGCATGCCTGTAATCCCAGCACTCGGAGGCTGAGGCAGGAGGATCGCTGCGAATTCAAGGCCAGTCTGATCTGCACAGTGAGACCCTGCCTCAAAAAGAAAAAAAAAAAAAAAAGAAAGAAAAAGAAAAAGAAAAAAGGCTTTCTAGGAAATGCAGCCTGGAAATGCGAGGGGAAGATGGGACGTGGGGGTGGACTTGTGTGGGGGGGTCTCTCCTGGGCTGTGTGGGGTGTGTGAGGGCTGAGGCCAGAGGAAGAGCCGCCTACTCCAGGAGTGTGTGTGGGGGTGCTCTTTCTCACGTGCTTCATTTCCTGTCTCAACACGTGTGAATGTCCTGAAATAAAAAAAACTGCTCGATTTACCGTGAGGATGAGCAGGTTTGCTGAGGCTGAACCCTCCCCAGCTGCCGGTCCTGGCAGGCATGGCATCTCTCCCTGGCGGGGTCACACTGCCTGTGTCCTCCTGCTTCCACACAGGGGAGCCTGGAGCCCCAGGCTTCTGCGCCCGGGGTCCCTGGAAGCAGAGCGGACACTGGGTGTCTTGCTGTGCCCTGGTAGCTGCCTTGGTCCTCCCCGCAGACGAGCTGCTCACTCACTGCGCCCTGCCGGCTCTGCCTGGGGAGCCACTGCCTGGTCCGGGGTGAGCGCCAGGCTGAGCTGAAGGCGGGGTGGGCTTGTCTGTCCCTCACGGGCTGCTGTCCAGGCGCCTGTGGGTTCCATGAACCCCCTTCAGGCCCCTTGAGGGCTGTACTGGGGACCAGGGTCTGTCGCTCTAAGGACAGGGAGTGTTTCTGGGTGTCCCAACAGGCCTCGGTTGTGCCAGGAGGCAGGGTCTTGCTGCCCACTGGCTGAGACCCATCCACGGGCCCAGGTCAGGAGTAGAGCTGTCACTGAGGCAGCTCCAGACTCTCACAATGATGATGGCATCGCCTTGCTCTCCCTTCTGTCACCATCACAGTAACAGCACGCAGCTGGTGGGGCTGGCATGTCTTTTAGCCTGGCGTTGCTGAGCACGCAGGCTCTGTGGAAAACAGGCCTGGGTGCCTAGGAGACCCTAGAGGGCTGGGGCTGGGCCAAGGCCAACACCCAGAAAGACCACAAGAGTGACAAGGGATCAATTCCTGTGAGTTAGGGGAAGACCTGCCCGCTGGGGCGCAGAGGCATGTGGGGAAACCCCAGCCTCCATCAAGGCTGGGTCTGGGGGAGGCTGAGGAACTGGCCCAATTGTTGATCACTGAGCCCCAAGGCCCAAGGAATGGCATCCAGGGCAAGGAGGAGCAAGAGGAGGCCTGCTGGGACCAAGCCACATGGCCAGGGCGTATTTGTGGAGAAGCTGCTGCCCTGGCCATGCCCCTCTGGATTAGGTAGCACTATCCTCCGGGACAGAAAACATGAAATGTGCTCTGGGTGAAAATCTGGGCAAATTTGGATTCAGCTGGAGCTTAAATTTATTGGAACTCAGGGCTGTGGGCTAGTGCTGGCCACACCGCAGGGATGGCTGGCTCCAGGCAGGGCGGCAGCAGGCTCTCCTTGCAGGGCAAGGCAGGCAGGCAGGGTCTGCTGGAGGGCTGTCCGAGCCGCTCCCACCTGCACCATGAGGACAGAGGACAGCCCTTTCCTCAGCACAGGGTCAGGGTGGGCAAACTCCCCAGGACAGATTTGGGCGTCAGGGCCCCCGCCTCCCTCCCTGGCAGTGTACCCTGCCCTGACCGCCCCTTGGACCCCCAAGCTCCTCCCTAGTCCCTGGGGAAAGCTAGGGTGTGTGTCTTTTGGAAACACCCCCAGTTTGTGGTTGCTCTTGATGGACACGCCCCTTGCTGGGGAGGAGATGTCTCCCTGGACCTCAGTTTGGGATGGGAAATGGGCTCTGTCCCATGTTAACCGAAATAGTGTTTTTCTCTTTAATTTCCACAGTCTTATTTGAGGCTGGGCTCAGATCCTGCCTGCCTTTGGTGGCTCTGAGGTTCAGAGCTTGCTTTCCTGAGAACACTCATACGAGGTGCCCTGGGTCCCCTTCCCTCACCCACTGAGCTGCTGGGTAGAGAAACTCAGGTCTGAAGGAAGTAACCTGTCTCCTCCAGGTGGGGTGGGGAGGCAATGGCCCCTTCAGATTCCTGGCCCTGGGGGACCCCGGCTCAGCCTTGGCTGGCTGTGTGCGTGGAGATCTTGCTCTGACCCTTAACACCCCAGGGCCAGGAGGGCTGGCTGAGGGACTGTCTGCCCTGCAGCAAGGTGGCATGGGAGGGGGGTCCAGGCAGGGTGGGGATGAGGTGGCCTCAGGGTGCAGAGACGTCTGTAACCCGCCAGGCACCTCTCACCAGGCTGCAGCTCACTGCACCCGGTGGTGCAGCAAAGTTTGCTCAGGTGGTTTAGGTACCCGAATGTCCAAGGGAGGGAGAAGAGATAGAGACTCCCTACCTGGTCCGAGCTCCACCAAGAATAGGCAATGAGCAATAAATCAGTATGCTGTATCTTGTCTGAGAGGAGAAAAAAAAGAAAACGTGCTGTGAGAAAACAAAGCAGGGTAGGGTAGGGCAGGGCAGTGGGGTGCGGCCTCCAGGGGCTTGGCACGGATCCCTGGCCTGGCCTGGTGCTCTGTGCCCAGGTCCTGGTGGGCGGCTGTGGTGGCAGTGGTGGGTGTGGTGAGTGACTGCTAGTGAGAGCCAGGACCTGGCCCCATGTCTGCAGCAGCTTTGTGGCTACCCGTGGGAGCAGTGGGAGGGGGTGGCTTCCAGAAGCGTCCCAGGCCCAGGTGGGAGCCATGCACCTACCTCGCAGGGTTACATGGCTCAGGGTGCATGGCCCTTCCTGGGCAGTTGAATCTGTATGTGTCGGGTGAGGGGTGAGTTCGGCAGGGGGAGGCCAGACTCACTGTGGGAACCCCTGCTCTGCCCCCTGCTGCCCATCCCCTCCCACGCACACAGGACAGGGGGCCCTGTAGCGAGCACAGGGGGCCTCATGTTGTTCCCAGAGAGGGGCCCCTTCGCAGACCTGGCTCGCTGATTCATGAGACTGGAGCCCCACCCAGCCGCCCACCACCCATCCCAGACCCATTCCTCTGTGAATTTCACAGGCATCTGGATCAAATAACCGCTCCTATCGCATATAAAATTAGAGGCAGAACTCTCCGGAAAGCGGAGGCCACCAAGACTCAGTCCAATAGGATGCGAGCAGCCTCCGCCCCACCCCCTGCAGTTCTCCAGGGTTCAACAGGAGAAGGGAGAGATGACCCTGCCTGCTGCCCACGCAGGAAGGCAGGAGGCCCAGGCAGAGGGAGGAGACAGTGGGGGACTCCTGGTGGAGCCCCAGGGTGCGAGCAAACTCAGCAGGCGTGGACTGGGGTTTGGGGAGCGTGCTGCCCGGGGATGGGGTCGCAGGACTGGACCAGTCATGCCCTCACCCCAATTCTGAGCTGGCCCAGACTGCGTGTCCACCAGGCAGATGGGTTCCCTTTGGGTGCAGGACAGGCAGCCTCACCGAGTCCATAGCCCCTCGGAGCCACTGGACACAGGTCTGCTGCCACCCAGACCCTGTGCCTTCCCCTTCCAGGGCTCAGCATTCCCCTTTCCCTGGAATGGGGCCCCCGGGGGCTCTGCGTCCAGCTCTGTTTCTCCAGTCTTCAGGCTTCTGCGGGGTGGCGACTTGGGCTGTGTGTGCACGGCCTCCTCATGGAGACTCCAAGCACCTTTCAAAAGGTTTTTCCCGCGTATGTTCCCCGAAAGTGTGTGAACGGCCCCTTCCTCACCTAAGCAACACTGAATTCGGTCATAAAGTGTTTTTCAATTCTTTATTTCCATGATTAATAGGTTGGATATTTTGTCACATTCACTTTAATATTTTTCTGTTCTTATCCTTTGCTGGTTTTTCTTACTGATTTGTTGGAGTTCACTCTCTAGATATGTGAATATCCTTGCTTTGTGTTCACATTGCATTTTACCTTTTCACAGTGCTTTTTCATGACATAGAAGGTTTTAAGCTTTACAGTCAAATGTGTCAACTATTTTCTTCAGGGCTTTGCCTCTTGCGTTTCTCTTGCCTTCCTGAGAGCGCCCAGATTTGCTTTTGCATTGTCTTCCAATGCTTCTATAATTACGCTTTTGCTTTTAGCCTATCTAAGTTTACTTTTGGGTATGGGGTGAGACAGAGTGGAACCGTTTTTTTCACATTAAACCTTAGATATCTCAAGCCCTGGAGGACACAAATTATAGCCTGGGGCCTGGTGGGCTCTGGGGCCTGCTTCCTGGGCTAAAGTCCAGCCCTGCCATCCTGGGCGGCTCTGGCCGGCTGCTGGGCCTCAGTTCCCTCTTCTCCGCACGGATGGTTGGCAGAGCACGGGGACAGCCTCCCGTGAGGAACTCAGACGGCGTCTCTGCCGCAGTGGTCAGAGCAGCCACTCCCCGGGCCTGGGTCCTGCCTTTTCTAGCAGAGAGGAGGCGGGGTTAGGGCTGGGAAGGGAAGATTCTCAAAGCCCTTTGGGCGTCTTGGAGAGAGTGAGACCAACTCTGTGCCCGGTCACTGCCCCCCTTCCTGGTGCCCTGGGCTGCCCAAGGCTTTTGGGGAAAAACATCCAGATTTTGGCCCACCCAAAGGAGGCTCCTGAAGCTGGAATGGAGGCCACGCCTCGGTAGAAGAAGGGTTGGAGATCGGCAGTGCTGTCTTAGCTTTCTCATCACCTGCTTGCTGTCGAGGCAGGTAACGACTGCATTGCCAGAAAGGGGAACTACGCTCGCTTTCCCCAGAGGGGGCTGGGACACATGGCGGCCATCCTCCCTGGCTCTGGCCTTGGCCCCAGCTCCGGCTCCCCGCCTGACAAGAGGCCCTCCTCGGGCTGGACCAACTCTGCCTCCTTCCCTGCCCCTGTCCAGAGTCTGCCCTGGGTCTGTCTGGGCTTCATCCCCGCTGTCCTCCTTCTGCCCAGCCCTGGCTCTCCGCAAGCCTTCAGGGACATCTGTTAGCCCTGGGTCTCAGCCTCTCTGACCTCCTTCGACCCCTCTTCCCCAGCTGGCCCTGGCTGCTGGTTAGCTGCTTGGCCCAGGGTAGACAGCCTCAGGCCGCGCAGCTGGTAAATAAGTGGTTATTAATTTGAGTCAAGTGTGTGAGGGGAGAGGTTAAGAAAAGCGAGATCCAGGCTCAGATGCCTGGCGGACCAGAATGGGGCCCGCAGTGTGGGCGCTGCTGAGTGCTGAGATGGACAAGTCCCGGTGCCCCTGGGCCAGTGCCACCCAAACCAGGAGACGGCTCTTTCTGCAGTGTTGCCAGCTGCCTGGGATCAGACTGCCTGCCCTCAGCCCTGAGCGCACCCGCCTGAGGACCCCGAGGGAGAGGTCAGCCCTGCCCAGCCCACAGTGACGTCAGCTGCCAGCTCCCCCCGAGGGCAGCCACCACTCAGGGGAGGACAGGGCAGAACCAGTGCCAAGTGCCAACGCTTTCCTGCATGGCACTTCCGCAGGGAATTTAAAGAGACAGTGTGCTCTTTCCTAGAGTGGGTTTGTTGATTCCTCGGCTGGACTTAACTGTTGAGTTTCCTCTTTTTCCGTACATCATCTTAATTTTATTTTGTTTTCTCTTTCTCAGAATGGCATTTGAGCCAGACTCCCCTTTCTAACTTCATTAATTTCTGCAGCACTTCGGAGGCCAGGCTGGGCTTCCCCTGCGGGTCTGCGTCGATCAGTATTGCTGAGCTGAGCGCATTGCAACACTTCCCTGCAAAAAGAAACTGATGTCTTCCTCCTATAAGAAATACATAAATCGGTTAAAAATAGTGCTCAGAGCGGATGTGATGCTGCTGCAGCTGTCACAGGAAACACATGAATCAGCCTCGTCCTCAGCCACAGGAAAGAAAGTGGGGAGAGTCCGTGGTCTTCAGCCCCTCCTGGGCGGTTCTGAGGTGAGGCAGCCCCTCTGCCTCGCCCCACACTCAGCCCACTGCCTGTGAGGTCACCCACCCCGTGCGGCTGTGCTGAGCACATGCCCAAAGCTGGGGGTTATGTCCCGGGTTCAGGCCCTCTCACCAGCCAGAAAGCAGGCTCAGGGGGCGCTGGTGCTCAGGCCCTGCAAGAGTCAAGGCCCCTGCGGTGCTCTTTGGTGGGGACTGTACGGGGGACCTGCAAGCTGGCTTGCCCTGGGGCCTGTGCCCACCCTCACCCTGGTGGAAAGTTGTGGGTGTTGCCTGGAGAGTTTGGGCACTGCACAGTCTGTTTGTTTTGTGAAGAACAAACACCTACGTGGTCCCAGAAATTTCACACCCATCCCCTGTGGTCACCCAAGACTGGTGTTAGAGCATTTCGCCACTTTTGAGGGTGGCTGCGGTTTGTCTCGACTCAGCAGAGTGGGTGCCGAGGCTGCTGTCGGCCTCAGAGTGTCAGAACGCCCTGTGTGCAGGGGGCCCCTTGGCACCCATCAGTCGCCACAGGGAGGCCCGGGCCCCGGGTGCTTGTGCAGCCCTGAGAGAAGTGTGGTGGCGGCCCCCACAGACTTCTGGGTTCAGGCCCCACACGTGCGAGCCAGGGCATGTGTTGTCCCCCGTGTCCAGCCCGAGGACCCTGAGCTGACCTCAGGTTTCTATTTCTAGGGTGGGAGGTGAAGACAGTAACAGTTATCCCCGCTCTGGTCTCAACATTTGCACAGTTCTTAGAAGCTTGTGGCCCCTGTACCCTGAGCTTTCGGGTCCGAGGGCTAAGGAAGCCAACATAGGTGTTCTAGTCACGGTTTTACGAGGGAATGGATTTAATGCAGGACACACAATTTGTAGGATTATTTTATAATATTCACCCACAGAGTCAAATGCAGAAGAGTGCAGGAGGTCTGTCCACAGACTAGAGACCCAAAGAATCCAGCTGAGGGCCTGGATCCCATGACAATGTCCTGCACGAGTCCAGCTGGAGGCCCAGAGCCCATGACGATGCCTCAGGCAAGTCTGTATCAAGGATCTGCACTGGGAAGGCCCAAAGGTCAGTGGTGGAAGCTGGAAAGTCTGCACCAGCGGGATGAAGGATCTGTGCCAGCAGGCTGAGGGATCTGCACTGCAGCCAGGAAGTGACATTTAAGGTAAGGACCAGAGCTTCCCTGAAAAGAACCACAGCCATCCTCAGCAACAACGAGGACCCAAGCTCCTCCGACAATGAGAACAGCTGAGTTGCTATCAGGAAAGCCAGCATGACGAGCTTCTCCAGGAGAATCAACAGCACACCAGCTTCCCCTCCAGTTCTCTTTTTATGCTGTTTGAAACAATCCTCAGGTGGGCCTTCCACAGCCAGCTGAGTGTTACAAGTTGACCATTAGTTAACCCACCACAGTAGGCAAGGGAGAGAGACGTGCCCAGCACTCTTCGCTCAACTTGGCCTGGCTGGGCAGCAGCCGACCAACCCGTGCTCACACACAGGCACACATGTGTACACACGCCTTTGTGCATGTGTGCACATGCCCACATCTGTGTGCATACGTGTGTTTGCACACACACTTGCATGATAGGATGTCCGTGAGCATCACACACAGGCACATTTGACTGCACACACATGGCTAGAGGAGGGAGGGTCTTCTTCATTGCCCTGCATCACCACGTCACAGGAAAGTGCGCTCAGCACGCAGCTAGAGAGAAGGCGGAGCCAGCCCGGCTGGGTGGAGGGGTGGGCTCAGAGGGGCTCAGGCTTGGGCTGGCTCTTGAGTCCCTTTTCTGTGCCAGATGCTGCCACGCGCTCTCCCAGGAGGCTGTGGGGTGGACTATAGCGAGACCTCACGGTCTGGGAAGTTTATATTTGTAATCCCATGGAAAAGTTATTAGAATTCTAGCAAGTTAATCCCAATCTACCACTTTCAGTGCAACCCACGGCGAGAATAAAGACACTAAGGCTTATCTATAGTCGCAGGGAGCCAAGGGGGGTCCTAAGTCCAGCCAAGATGGTGGTTACTGGAACAAAGGCCTCGACCCAAGGCCGAACCTGGGTTTTATTAATTCTGGACGAGGGGGGTGGCTTGGGGATGAGTGACTGTGAGAGTGGCGGGAAGTATGTGAGAACTGTGAGCTGGGCTAGGTAGGTGGCCTGAAATCACCTTTGCAATATGCAGAGAGAAGGATATGCAGAAGGAGTAATCTGCATAACACAATTCAAGGTAGTATCTAATGTTTTGGGGTCGGTGCTTCAGCCCTGATGTGTAATCTTCTATGCCCTGGGAAGTCCTAGCCTGTTTCTCGACGCTCGATCCCAGCCGACAGCGTGGAGCACGGCTCTCCATCCTGCCAGGCTCACCCATGTGTTTTGGGAGCTACAGGGGCGGGGAAACACTGACCTGTCGCTTGCTTCCAAGACTACACATCAGGACCTCAGCTGGACTGATTTGCACTGCTTAAAGCCGATTGAAGGGGTAAGGAAAAGTCCTAGCCAGCTCTGTACATATCAGTACATGGAAATAGGGCCGGGTTCAGCCAAAATGGAGATAATTGCTCTTTCAAGGAGAGCCGTCCAGGTGTCCTCCACAGTGGACTTTACGGCCCAGTGGCGGGGGAGATTCGCAGATTTTCCTTGGTACACAGTGCTGCCGGTGCTCCCTGGGAGGGGCCGAGGCTCTGTCCTCCCCCTTTCAGCTCTGTACCCCAACATACTACCCTGTACCTCCTCTGGCCTTGTGCCTTCCGGGACATTCCTGGGCCCCTCTTGCCCTGCACCCCACCCACTCTCTGCGGTGCCTGCTTCTCACTGCGGCCTGCCCTCTCCTCTGATCAGACCCTTGCCCCTTGCCTTCCTCCTCGAGGTGCATTCTTAGGGTTCCGCCTCTCTGGCTGCCCCTTGTGCTGCGAGATGTGACTTACTTGGTCTTTGTCCGCTGTTTCTGGTGCACAGCGACTAGAATTCCTGGAGGCTGCAGTGTGATGAGTGTGTCTTGTGCCCGTGGCGTGGGAAGAGCACCTCGACACTTCCTTCAAGTTGGCCCCTCATGTCCCTTCTACCTGGCTGTTCTCAGTGCTTTCCTCAATCCTGTGAACGAATTACCCAATGTGATGAGGGGGTCACAGAAGGCAGTTGATTAGAAGTGTGGTGACAATCTGGGACTTCCACGGCAGTCTTGTGGGACTGAGCCCCTGATGTGGGGCCTGTGCAATCCCAGGTGGTCAGTGCAAAGGTGATTTACTTGGTAGACTCCTTGTTGGTGTCCAGAGAGTTGGCAAACTGGCTGCGGTGTGAGAAACACCCCATATTTGGTGTCAGGAGTGTTGTGAGCTAAACAGCAGTTGTGAGGAAACCACTCCCGGGGGGGCTCGTGGACTGCCTCCGCCCTCAGCGTACTGATGCTGTGTTCTGCCCTCCTGTCCCTCCCAGATCTCTCACATCCAGGCCACTGGGCATGGAGAACACCCTCAAGGGCAAGGGGTGTGACCATCTTGGAACTGGATGCACATCTGTCACCAGCAGGGCATCATCTCCTCCAGTATCTGCAGGGCAGTGTCCCCAGCAGATACAGATTCGAGGCCTGTCCCTGGCCTGGCACCAGGCAAGTATGGTGTCAGTTCTGATGACAGCCATTTCACATATGGAGAAACGGTCTCAGAGAGGCTGGGGAATGGGAGGGCTGCAGCAGGGAAGGGCAGGCCCAGCAATGATGGACGCGGGGCCAGCTGCGCTGCTGGGGCTGCCGTCTTGGAGCAGGTAGGTCCTGCCCCGTGCCCCCTGCACCTGCGCTCTTCCCCACCTCCCACCAGGCAGAGGGCTCAGAAGAGCATGGGAGCCACTGAAGCCCCAGTCCATCTCCTAGAAGAAAGCAAAGGGTGCCCCTCCTCCCTCGCGGTGTAATCTGGGCTTGGGTCAGAGTGAGTCTTGCAGCGCCTTCTCCCTGGCTGCTCAGGGGCACACCTGGGGCCTGCAGAGTGACTCTCAGGGCAGAGCGGTTCCTGTCGGGAGTGCCCGCAGCCCCCAAAGCCCTCGCACAGGGCTGCCCAGCGGGCGAGCACGACTTCAGGCCCTGCCGCCAACTGGGCCATTTAGACAGTGCACGTTTTCCTTCTAATTGATGGTAGAACAGGCCCGCGCGGGGGACAGCCTACTTGTCAACAAAAAGGGCCTAGATTCCAGCCAGCAGCGGTCCGGGCAGCAGTGGCGGAGAGCCCTGGGCTAAACCCCCTCAGCCAGTCTCCTCTGAGTGGCTCCGGCGGCCTAGGCTCGGCCGTGGCTCTTCCTCTGCCTGCTGGATCTGCGCAGCCACTGCAGGACAGGGCTGGCTGCAGTCACCCCGGCCTCCTCCTCTGCCAGAACCCTCAGCGTCTCGTGGCTCAGAGGCCCTTCCGGAAATGCCTGGGCACCCCCAGAACTCAACAGCTAGGGTTTAAAGGTGGGGTCTGCAGGGGAGTCTCTGCTTGCAACAAGGTGCAGCTCGGCTTCTGGGGAGTTTGTTGTTGACTGTCAGCCTTTAATAGAAACCAGACGATGCTTTTCTCGCCAACATCCCACACACCCTTCTGCAGGATGGGCAGGCCAAGCGGCCGTTGACTCCGGGTAGCCTGATAGGGAGCAGGCAGGGAGAACCTCCCTGGGAAAGCGTGGCGGTCTGGGGGGTAGACGGGCCCAGGTGGTGCGGGGTCGGGTGGGGCATGGCTACCTGCTCACACATTGGCCCAACTGAGCACACAGGTGCCATCTCACTCCCGCCCTGACAGCAGGGAGGTCTGAGGACTGAGAAGAGCATTGTCCTCTGTAGGTGTGCTGGGGGCCTGAGGTTGGGGTCACTTGCTGCCTCCCCACACCCCAGGCACGGTCAGGTCACACTTGAGGCCTTCTGGGACTCCCTGATGGGACCTAGGGGCCACTCAGGGCTCTGCTTGCCTCTGTTGTGCCTCCGATCACACACATGGAGTCCACGGTCACCACAGGGTCGTCCCTGAGACTTCGGGCTCACCCCGCCCTTCTCCTTGTTATTTAAACACATCCCTGGCATCACAGGCTGATCGAGGGCTGGGCTCCGTGACTGCTCTCTGGCCTGTGAGTCCCACACTGCTGTGCTGCTCTGAGAGGCACCCAGAGCGTCCTGTGGCTATCACTTCACACTGTCCCATTGGTTGGGGGAGGCGGTCTGTGCCAGTGGCAGCCAGCGCTCATTGTCCTGACCAGTCATGGGGTGCTTTGTGGCCTCGGGCCTTCACGTGCTGGAGTTTCCCACAGGCTGCAAGGTGTCCTGAGGAGGACAGACAAGGTAGGGTCTCAGGAGCCCTAGATGTCTCGTCATGCCCACCTTGAGGCTCCAGGGCCAGAGCTGGCTGGAGGGTGCTGGGCTGGTCTCATTTGCAGCATGAAAAAGCCTCGATGTGGCCAGCTCCCCGGGCCGGGTGGGTGGGGTGCAGCTGCAGTCCTGTGGGGCTGAGTCACCCCTGGCTGCAGGAAGCCTGAGCACATGACTTCCAAACTGAGGCAACTTGGGCTTTCTGCCGAATGAGCCAGCATGACAGCTTCAGAGCAAAGAACATGCTGGTCGGTGTCTCAGACACCCCAGAGCTGCAGAGATTGCATGAGAAGCCATGAGGACAGGGGGCTGGAAGAAACGAGGAGGGGCGGCATCTGAGCCCTTGGCCAGGCCCTGGGTCTGCTCTGCCTCGCTGGCTGGGCGTGGAGGGTAAGAGGACCCTCCTGCATCTCTACCACGCCTGCTGCCTCCCTGGAAGTGTCTGCAGCACGCACCATCACCCTGTTCAGCACACACTGAGACCAGACCTAGGAGGACGCCCCCTCCACGTGGGACTCCCCAGGGGGCAAGTGACAAGCCACCCCTTTCCCCTATCTTTCACCCCGAAGGGCTGCCTCACTCTGGGAGGCTGGTGGGTGAGGATGTTTGTTCCCGCATGCTCCTGAAAAGGGGTGAGTTCCTGCTCCCGGTCCTGTCTTCATCCTGCTTTCTCACAGGGATTGTGGGTGGTACCTGAGCCTCTTGCCAGGTAACTGCAGGATGAATGGCAAAGGTGGAGGAAGGAAGGTTGGGTGCCAGCTGGGACCTTGGCACTTTCATGTTGATGAGGAGCCTTTGAGCAGATGACATCCTGGGGTCAGAGTGGAGCCAATCACATTTACTCAGGAGGTGTGTCCTGGGCTGAAGCTGGGCAACAAGGTCTTGTCATGCATCATGGGCTAGGTGGCGTTTTGTCCACGTCACAGGTAACAGGTTTGATGGCACTGGCAACCAGGCCTTCCTCTACATGCTGGATGGAGCGCCAGTCGAAGCGGGCTCTGCAGGCACATCGGGGGCCAGGATGTCTGTCTGCAGGTGCTGGTGCTCTGTGTGAGCAAGGGAATGGCCTAGAACCATGCTGGGGACACAGTTGAGAAGCAATTTGTCCAAAGGTCAGAAAGCAGGGAAGAGATAAAGCTGTGGGCTCAGACAGACCCAGGAACACACACACACAACCACAGGACACACACACACCCAGGGACATGCCCAGGCACATGTGCTCACAGCAGAGAATGCACACATCGCAGTCCGTGTTCACACGCTTGCAGACGTGCGTCGCCCTCACTGTGCACACAGCCTTGGCCTGGTGGCTGGCTAGAGATCAAGTACTCCAGGAAGCCCGAGACCACAGGATCGCAGGACAGAGCCAGCAGGAAGGCCATCCACGCAGGCCCAGCGTACACTGACCCCAGCTGCAGAAGGCTGCGAGTGGCCTGAGTCCCACTGTTGACCCTGGCCTCTATTTTCTCACCATGAGGCTGACCAGGTTGCCCGAACACCGCCTCTGAAGCATCAGCCCTTCCTGTGCGCAAAGGAAGAGAAAACCCCTGGTGGATGTGGGTGGGCCAAGCTCCAGCCTCCCCAGCCACAGCCCTCTCTGCCTCTGCAGCCCTGCACCTGAGCCCTGGCCCTGCACCAAGCACCCAGTGAGGGACTCAGGGACAGCTTATGCTCCGGTAGTGCCCCCTGCTGGCCCCCAGCTCAGCTGAGGGAGGCCCTGTCTCTCTGAGGAGCCAGGCACTGGTGGTGGGCACTGTCCCACCACATGCATTCAGATCCCCACATGGTCTAGGGACCATGAGAGGGTGTAAGTTCTCCAGAGCCAGGAAGTGGGGACCCCAGTTGCTAGAGAACGGACAGAGGCGTGGCCCAGGCGGCCAGTGAGTGTGGAGGCTGGACACAGCCTGGGTGCCTTCCCTCCACACCCGCCCCCTTCGCCTCACCTTGACAGCGCAGAGTCAAGGAGAGGTAAGTGTCTTCCCTGCATCACATGAACTGCAGGGCACAGGCTGGGCACTGAGGAAGGGACAGGCAGACTGGGCCCTCATGTGGGGACAGGCTGCAGGGGCGTGGGAGCTCCTCCCACACGGAGAACCCATGTTTGGGGAGCTGCTGTGGAAACGCGGCATTCAGGTGCATACAGGGACTGTTGCTGGAGATGAGCTCTGCTCCCTTCCCAAGCTGCAGTCTCCCCCCGTCGTTTGCATTCCCTCTGCCACCCACCCCTGCTCAGCCGCAGGACCCCTTCCAGACCTGGGACCCCTTCAACAGATGGTGCCACCTGTGCTCAGTGTCGGGAGCTCTGTGTGTTCCCCTTCAGAAGTGACTTACACAGGGCGGTTCGAGGGTCTAGTGGTTTTTCCCAGAGAAAGCGAGGAGAGCTCCGATCCAGGTCTCTAGGACACGCGGACTCAGCTGGGCGCTGTCAAGCTGTGCTCATCCGTTCCTTTTCTCACCCAGTGTCTCAGCTGCGTGGAGAGGGCGGTTCTCTGGCCCGAGCGCCTTTGGGAGCAGGGTGCCCAATGTTTGCCTGGTGCTGGCCTTTTCTGTGACCTGTCACCTACTGCTGACACCAGCTGCCCAGCTCATCCCCAGCAGGGGCCGTGAGAGGCCACATGCTCACTTCCTCCCCGTTCCCACTTCAGAGCTGCTGGTAGCACTTTGGAAACAGCCTGCTTGATAGAGAGGAAACTGAGGTCCTGCAGCCAGGAAGACACTCTGCCTGGACACAAATCCCTGGGCCTTTAAGCTGAGCATTGGGACCGGAAGTCCCTCCTGCAGCCTGCCGACTCAACCTCACCCACATGCCCTTTCTCGCAGGGCTGTCCTCCCACTCGGGTCTCAGCCTCTGTGTCCCCCGACTCCACGAAGGAGGCCCGGAGGCCCCTCCGCAGGGCAGCATCCTGACATGAGGGAAGCCAGGCAAGGAGCGCAGCTGTGGGCCAGGCAGGCAGCGTGACCCAGGGTCAGCGACGGAGGGACGGAGGGAGAGGACGGCGAGAGAGCCTGTTGCTGGCTCCTCCGCAGAGGGTAGCCAGCCAAGCTCTGTTTCTTTGTCTCATTCATGAAACTGGCCGATGTCTGCCTGCAGCAGGGTGCTGCTTGCCCTGAGCCCCCCACCCACCCCTCACCGTGCTCAGGTCGCTCGGCCCTCTGTGAGCTGCGCTAGCTGTGCCTGTGGGAGCCGGTCACCGTGGCAGGCTCCATTCCACTTGTGTGGCAAGGGGTTAACACGAGGCAGTAGCTCAGCCCATAAACGCCTTCCCCGGCCTCTGTGTGACAGAAACACATGTTGCAGCTGGAGGTCAATCAGATGGGGGTGGTGAGGATGACTTTGTCTGCCAGGTCCAGACGCCCAGGCACCAGAGACCTCAGCAGGGAACAGCAGCTTGTGTCAGTGACATTCTGACAACACAGACTACAGGTCTCCTGTCTCCACGTGGGAAGTCAAAAGCCTTGAAAGTCAAGAAACCACCAAATGAAGAGAACACCCCCATCCCAGCTGTGGCTGGCTGAGGGGAGACCTCAAGGGAGAGAAGGTGAATGAGGGCTGGCTGTGGAAAGGAGGAGCTGGGCAGAGGTCCAGGGTGAGTGGTGGATCTGGAGGGACCCAGCTCTTCCAGCTGAGCCATGCTGCCAGACCTGTCCCCTCCATCCAGCCTGTCTGTCTCTGGAGAAGGGCTCTCCCCGGCCTGGCCTGGGTGTGCCTTCTTTTTATGGCTTGTGCTAGACATCCCCCAAAGCCTCAAGCAGTCATGGGGTGGGCTTTTCAGAGGTGGCTGAATCTAGAGTGTGTGATGCTGGGATTGAGTGTGTAAGTGCTATCCCTAGGGCAGGTAGCCTGCGTACAACATTAGGGACAGAAAGTCTTGTCTCTCTCCCCTCCCTTGCTTGCTTTTTCTGTCTTCCACCACCATGAACTGTTGCCCCTCTGCCATGTGCCACTCTGCCTTGGAGCCAGCCAATTATGGACTGAAACCTCCACAAGCTGTGACTAGATAAAGCTTTCCTCCCTTAATTTTGGGCATACGGTGTTTTGTCTCAGCAAGAAGAAAAGTAACAAAGACGTGCCTCTTGCTGTGTCTCTCTGAGGCTGTTTCTGGACATTCCCGTTGTCTGCTCTGGGAGGTGACTGATTCAGATCCACATGTGGGAGTCTGCTCTGCCCTGCCCCACGTGGTCTCCAGGTTGTGGGCAGTGTGGATCCCTGGTGAGGTCCCTGGGTCCCACCTCCCCAACTTGTGCCTGCTTCCTAAGGCCACGTGTCCCGGATGTATTTGAGTGTGAGTACACAGTTATAAGGACAGAAAGCAGATGAGCGGGTGTGCCAAGGACTGAGTAACGGGAGATGGGTTTCATCCAAGAGATGGAGCTAAGGGTACTTTGAGAGATGAGGCCATTCTGTGAGGTCCAGGGTGCTGAATGAGGACTCTACCCATAACTCGAACCCCGTGGAACTGGACATTGCAGTAACCATTGTTGCACGGACAACAGAACAAGAGTAACAAAAATAGATTCAAGGAGAATAAGGCTCACAGCGACAGCAGGGAACTGGCATCTGGGCAGGGCAGACAGCCCAGGATCCTTGTATGGCAAACGGGAGGATGCACCTCACCGAGGCTGGGCACGGAGAGCTGACCTAGGCAGCTTTGGAAAACAGCATCTGGCTACACACTGAGAAGAAAAGCAACTCACATAGCACCTAGCTTTAATTGGTAAATTTATTTCCCACAGCGGTACAGATTAGAGTTCCAATACTAGAATTTCACAGATCAGTTAGAATGTAGTGGGGAATAAGAACTGGTTTCTCACAGAAACTAGAAGGAGTCACAGAGAAGCTGGGGAGAGGCCGGGATATGAGTGCAGGCAGTGCACAGGGTGATTTCCTATGCACACCGGGTAGATGGGTGGATAGAGGGATGTCTTAGCTGTGTGTGTGCAAGTGTGTGCATGTGGGCTAGCACACATACCTGTATTCCTGGCTTCGTCTCCTAGAGGCTTGCAAGCATGCCACACTCCATAGCAACAAGCACACTCCACCCCCAGAACTTAGCTTCAAAGTATGATTTTCAATAAAAGGAGTCAGGGCTCTTGCACAAATTGTCAATACCAGAGCAGGGTTAGAGAAAATATCAGGTTAGCCTGAAAGATTTAGTAGCCCCAGAAAGAAAGGAAATGCCCAAAAAGAAACTTTTTACAAAGGATGCGGACATTTCAAAAGGAGACAGGAGTCAGGCATGGTGGTGCATGCCTGTAATTCCAGCTACTCGAGAGGCTAAGGTGGGAAGGATTGCAAGTCAGAGACTAGCCTGGGCAACTTAGCAAGACTGTCTGAAAATAAAATAAAATAAAATATAAAATAAAAAAAAGCTGGTCATGTAGCTTGGTGGTATGGTGCTTGCCTGGCATGTGCAAGGCCCTAGTTCAATCCCTAGTACCACACAACACACAAAATACAGAGGAGCCAAAATGAGAGCTCCCAGTGGCCACAGCTGGGACAGTTTGAGCAACAACAAAATTTTCAGAGCATAATCGAGGAATAAAATAACTATTCCCGATATGAACTTATATAAACAAGTGACTGAATAAATGAAAACTGAGGGGGAAATGATACACCTTCCTCACAGAGGAATGCCAAGCAGCAAATGCAGAAGAATGGGGCAAATAAGAAATCACCTTCCAATCCCATAGTAAAGTGCGTAAGGCAAGGTCTGCAGATCTGGTAGAAACTGGTTTGCCTTGCAGAGGGGAGGGCATCTGCATAGTCTCAAAGCAATTCCTCCAGAATGTAATTCAGTAATTACCATGTTGGTTCCAATGCATGTCCAAGCTCCTTAGAGCTGGCTGCACTGTACGCACAGCTCCTCTGCTGAAAGACACCTCCTCATCCGTTACAGGGCAATCAAACTACCGCAACAAACAAGACTGAGGGCAACAAGGCTACACTCAAAATAATTCTTCATTTACAAGACGAGCAAACAATGGCAGGAAAATCCTGTGTGATTGTAGTACGCATGAATATATGGGAAACCATGCACAAGTGAGCGCGTGTGTAGGAGTGTATATCCGTGTGTGGACATGAGTGTACAGGAACACGGGTGTGAGTGTGCATTTGTGCCAGATTACAGGAGATTTCCAGTCATTGGCCTGTGTGACGGCCAGACTTTTAGGATGATGTAGAATCACGACCTTTAAAAATTCCAATAATTTACCAATTGCAGTTTATGAATACTAGAGTCTCCTCGCCTAACAACAGACGGAGCAGTGTCCAGGCACCCCGAGTCATCACTGGTCTGAAGTCTTATGGACTGGGCGTGGCTGGTTTATCAGAATGTGTCTGGTGTGCAGGAGGACGAGGCTGTCCCCAAGGCGGGAGGGTCCCCCGTACGGGGTCAGGCTTGCCGGGCCTCTGAGGACTGTAGCTGTCTGGCTCTTTCCAAGCAGCTCAGTTCACCTGGGCTCCTCCTGCAGTCTTTGTCACTACTTGACATCACACATGGCCACAATCCTTACCCCAAACATTTGTGGCCAGATTTGCAATGGAGTATGTTTCTTGGTTTCCAAGGATGGGGAGGGAGTAGGTGCCAGGCAGCCCTATGTTCTAGGCAGCTCCTCTGCACTAGAGTTGGCCTCACTCTGGCCAGTTCTCTGCCCTCTCCTGTTGCCCTCCTTCTACACACAGTGCAGATTGTTTCTCAGTAACCTCCACAAGCATCTTGCATTTCTAGAACACATTTTGGGCCCAGCAGAGGGTCCTCAGAATGACACCTGTGAAGCATTGAGCCCCCCACATACCTGGCCAGTGACGACCTTCCCCACTCACTCATTTCTAGAGGGGACAACTCCCTGCTGGAGGTGGTTGGGGTTTGGTAACAGCCTGCGCCCTCCACCCCACAAGGCCTCTGCCCCAGGGGTAGGCGCATTGCACTCTGGGAGCAACTGGAGTGAAGATGAAGACTCCGAAGCACTACTCAGAAGACTAAAATGTGACAGTGGCAGCCACCTGGGAACCCCAGGGACGGTTCTGGTTTTGGTCCTGTTGTAACCAGGCCTCTTGAATGACGTATGCTGTGAGCACCATGCAGTCTGGGAGGTGGCTGTGCTTCCCAGCGGTTCCCCTAGGTGTGCTTTGCCAGCAGCGTGTGGGAGGGAGGGTGAGTCTAGCCAAGGTGAGCAGCGAATAGGAGGAGCTGAAGAACAGCTTCGGCCGACAGGTGTCTCAGGAGCAGCAGGCCACGTGTGTAGGCAAATCCCTGCCTGTTTGCAGGCTCAGAGGTTAGGTCACGGGAAACACCCACGACAAGTTCCAGCTCCAGAGCCGTCTCCTGCTGAGGGCAAGAGCTGCCTGCATGCCCACCTGACTGTCCTGGTCAGTGAGGGGCGGGTTGGCAAAAGCCCAGGTGTGGAGGCTGCTGCCCAGGAGGGGAGGGTGGCCTCACCTGCCTGCCTCAGGAGCGCAAGCTAACTAACCCGGCCTTTCAATCTGGCAACAGCAGCAATATAACTGAAACCACTCACACTTTGACGTGGAGTATTCCCAATACTTCACCCTCTCTGCAGGGTATTCCAGTGCACACACGAAGACGTACGCCCGGAGGCATCTAAGTTAGCCCTATTTACTATAGAAAGGAGCTGAACAGTAACTTTTATGTTCTCTGCAACAAAAGGACAGTTTAGTAAGCTGCCCACAGGCTTCAGGAACACAGAACCATCAGGGCAGTGCCACCTATGCCTGTGAGACAGGGGCTGGGGGGCTGCCTGAGACCCAGGACTGCAGGGCCCAGTGCAAGGGGCAGAGGTGGGCACTAGTGGGGGAGCCCGCCTTTGCCACACATTCTCACCAAAAGTGTGCAGAGTGATTGGGAAGGAAACATTCCCGCTAGTTAATAAAGCGCAACTGCCTTTAGTCAAGGAAGATGTGGGATCTTTCCTCGGAGTCTTGTTATATTTTTCTATATTTTCCAGAGTTTCTGCACCAAACATGAGTTACCCCATAATCACCAGTCTTAGTGGGAGGAGAGGAGAGCAATGGGGTGGGAGGGCAGCCGCCGGGGCTCAAGCCCTGCCCCCTCTGTGGACAAGGGTCAGGCTGCAGTCTTTTCACCTACAGAGCTTGTGAGGGGTTTTGATGAGTTGGGAGCTCTTGTGGCCGGGGTGTGGAGAACGCCCTGCTTCCCAGCTCCTCTTGGCTCCTGGCCTTCTCCAGATCCTCGCCAAGCAGCCCTCAGCTGGCACCGCACCCAACCATGGCTCTATAGGTCGTGCTGCCTGGCTTGAATCAGGAAGGCCTTCGAAGGCTCGAGGAAGGACCTTGGCCCAGGGACCCCACGATCTTGTCCCTGGATCCACCCCACCCCATACTCTCTCAAAGAAGGACCCGTGGGAAACACAGCTGATGGGAGGGGGCTGTGTGTCCTGGAGGAGCTGAAGGCTCCATGTGCATCCTATTGCTGGCCTCTCCCCAGCTGTTCTGTGCATAGCCTGGAATTTTCTAAAGTAGCTTTATTAACAAGGGAGGGGTGGTTCCCAACCAATATATGCGGATCATGTTTGTTCAGAGCAGTGAGGCACACTGAACAAGGCTCTTGTCACCCCAGAATTGGCCACTGCCCTATTTCCCACTCAGGGTTACAGGAGATGACTTGGCCCCGTCTGAGGCTCAGGCGCCAAGGTCGTAGGTTAGACAAGATGTTCACGTGCAAAACACCCCACTCCTGGTGCCCTGTTCTATCGGGAGCTGATCAGGCTCCAGATCTTAGAGACAAGCTTTTGGAAGAGGATTAAATAAAGACAAAATGCAAATATGGTTTTGGGGAGTCCTGGAAGGTCAGAACTCTCTTGCAGCTAAGACAAAGACTTTCTGGATTGTCCGTATTTACTGGCTCCTTCACAATTTAGCAGGGTGCAGGAAGTGGACGGCACATCTGAGACAAAAGCCCACAAAAATGAGCAGGCTTGTGAAACAAAGGGTCAAAGACATTCTACGTAGTAAATCTTGCTAACTGGGAGAACTGTCTTCTCTCATAGGTTGGTAGTTATTGCTCTGGAATAGGGAGTGAGAGCCTGTGTCCCATGTCCCGTGTCCTGTGTCCTCGGCTGCCTCAGCTGTGGTGTTACCTTGTATTCAGAGCACGGTGGTCAGCAACTTAACCCTTTCACAGCTGGGTCCCCAGTGCTGTTCCACCTCCCTCCACCTGTAGGGCACACCCCAGGTGACTAATGAGCAGAGACAGCACCAGCAGGGGGCTGCCCTAGAGGGACAGAGCTGGCTTGCTCCCATTGCATAGTGCTGGCTACAGCCTTGGGACCACAGACACCCCAGCAGGGCCACTTGGCTTAGGGCTCCTGGTGCCATGGTCCTGACCACTGACCAGCAGAGGGCTGGGGACGGCGGGAGTGACTCATTGGAGCTGCTGATGGGACAGAGGAGACTCAGCTGCTTGGCCAGTCCCCAGCCTGTGTCCACCAGGTTCTGCTCCAGGACTCCTATGTCCTGGGCAGCCAGCCTTGGGATGGAGGCAGGTATGGTACTGTCACTGACATGTGCCCCACCAAGGAGGGACAGTGCTGGAGACGAACTACCATCCCTGGCCCTGGGCTATGTGGCAGGTGTGAATTCGGGCCCGGGCCTTAGAGAGACCATTAGCTGGGACAAAGGTCACACAGCAGTAGGATGTTATTGGGGAATTCTAGGGCTTTCTGTATTTGAGGGTTCCGGTACTGTGCACATATATGTGCACGTGTGTGTCCGTGTGTGTGCCGTATGTGTGTGTGTATGTGTGTGTGCACATACACATGTGCGCCTTTATCCGTGATGTAAAATGTGTTTCTGGCTGAGGCTGTGGCCACAGAAGAGAAGTCATAGCCCTTCAGGCTCTGACAGCTGCCTCCCTCCATTTTCACCAGCTTCCTCCCAGTTTCTTTCCGGTTTTCCTCCCCACGAGGGAAGCGCTCTGACCTCTCTCCCATGCTGCTGGGCAGTGGGTCCCATGTGTGATGTTTCTCCAGCTGGTGGGCATGAGCAGGGGGCTAAAGGCAGACACCTCTCCACAGCCTCTCAGTGGCCTCTTTCCTATAAAACATTCTTTCATATTAAAACATCAGAGCAGACAACAGCAGGTGCCAGAGGAAGTAGCAAGCCAGCACGGAGAGCGCGGTGCTGGGTGTCTCCTTCTCCCTCCTCTTCCGACTTCCTCCTGGGGTGCTGGCTCCCAGGGCACCTTTTGCACTTGCAGCCTTTGTGGGTTCAAAATGGAGCTTTGATACCACCAGGAGATGGTGAACAACTTCTGCGGTTCGTGCTTTGTAAATACAGAGAATTATGTTTAGTTCATCATCATCGGCAGCTGTAGAATTTCTAATTAATGTGCATTGTGAAGAATATCTTGTGTATAACTGGCAATTAGGCCTCGAGTTTTCAGTGACTAGGTATTGAAGTTTGAGCATTGTTCAGGTCCAATATGTACCCATACCCTTATGCTAAAAGCAGATATCTACTAATTCACTACCAGTTTGCTGACGTATTTTTTGCTTACTGATTATGTCCGCATTTTTTTTCCACTGGGAGAGACAGAGTTGGCTGGTTGACCAGCATGTCAAATGCCTTTGCTTTCTTCAGAAAATTCCCCAGTAAGTGCTGAGGTCAGAGGTGGGGGTGTTGAGAATAACAATCGACAATGCTTGTCAAAGGTGGCCTTGGCAGGGACAGAGAGTTTTGCTTTAGCACACCTCATTTTCCAAGAGTTCCTTATTTCTGCTTCGGAGGTGAGAGATCTGACCTTTAGCCTATTTGCCCCTGACCCACAGGACCTGTACGAAGAGGCAGTATTTCCACACTTGCCAAAGATCAAAGAGCATTCCTGGTGTCTATAGCCTCTGGCTGGTGCTGCCCTGGGGATTGCTCTCTGCCAAGGTCCTGGAGCCTGTGCTTTTCTGTGACCCTGAGAGCTTGGCCAGGGAGATGGTTGAAGCCAAAGTCCCAGAGATGAAGGAATCCCAGCCCGAGAGAGCACCGAGCAAACAGCAGGGCCATCAGAAAAAAGAGCTGAGCATCCAGCACACACTCGAAAGCAACATCCTCGTAACCTCGTCAGAGAGAATGACTCACCAGGCACTTGTTCAAAATGGCCAGAAAGACTATTCAAAACTATTCCAATAGGCAGAGAGATCGAATACGACAGGGCCAAGCAGGGATTTATAGTCAAAAGGCAGAATGAAGGGGGAATGGGAAATTATGAGGAGAAACTGGGTTAGGTGGCACAAGCCAGAAAGGAAGAGGAACTTGATTAGGTATGGGGTCGGAGGGATCTGCCTCGGGTTCAGCAGGATCCGGAAGAGATGCAGAGAAGTCCAACAGCTGGTCAAGGAGGGAGCCTTCGCCATGTAGCGACTCATGTCCTGGGCAGGTAAGCAGGGTTCTGACAAGCCAGGGGCTTGCTGGAAAGAGGAAATGGTGCTGTGCATTTGGGCTAGTGGAGCCAGAGCCGGGGGTGACAGGACCCCCTCTTGGAAACTGAGAGGTGTCTCTTCCCCAGCATGTCTGTTGGGACTCACATCCGTGTGTGTGTGTGTGTGTGTGTGTGTGTGTGTGTCTCCTGAGGCCCGTTTCCCACCCTCGGGCTCTGCTCTGCTCTCCCGGAGCTGTGGGTCCTCTGCCATCATGGCCGCGCCCCTCTGACAGGGCCCCTACGTGTGTGCTGCTCAGGGTTGGTTGTCCTGTAGGCCCTACTTGTCTTCTGTGTGCATGGTTTTATAGGAGTTGAATACAGCACTTTATCTTTTCTTCTTTCTTAAAGAACTGAAAAATACAAACAGCAAATTAACTTGTTCCTCATGAATTGCACCCTGTATTTCCACAGGCAGCAGAGAGGGAAGGTTGCAGGGTGCTGTCTGCTGCAGGGACCTGAGGAGCTGCCGCCCAGGCCCAGGCTGGTCTCCTCTCAGCCTGAGCCTTTCAGAGCATGGGGCGGGGTGGGATGGGGGGAGTTGCCTGAAACTCTTTCCCCTCCCTGGAGGGAAAGCCCTGATGGTTGGCCAATGAATTTCTCCTCAGGGCCCTGAAGCCGAAACTGCCTTTCCAGAACCAGGCCAGTTTTTCCTGCTGATCCAGTTTGGGCAGCCAGAGAAGGTGGCCAGGAAGCCAACCCCTGGGAGGGGAGAAGCAGGGGGAAGAGGGGCAGGGAGGAGCAGCCAGAGGAGGGGGGCATTGCACCCCACGGCTGCATCATTCTGGGAGGCTGCAGAAATGCAGCTGGATGGGGCAGAGGAGAAGACCAAAGAGCACGGCTCTGGACCCGAGCCAAGCCCCCAAGCTTTTTGGTGCAGTGCCCCAGCACCCCCCCTTTAGCTCCCTTTGGCAGCTGGAGGCTCCTCGCAGTCTCTGGTGTTGCAGTTCTTATTCCCCACCTTTGGATGTTGGGATGCCCTGGGCTTACCTTCTTCAGTTTTCCCTCCCCGACACTAGAAGCAGCACACCCTGCAGCCGAGCCATGTCTTCCAGCTTATGTGGTTGTGACACCTTCTCAGTGCCCTGTATCCTTCCTTCCTGCCCACAGTCTTATTCTCTACCAGTGGCCAATGATCACTGTAAAAAGAACCCTGGGTCATGATCCTTTTCCCTCCCCCCATTTGTAAAGAAACCCAGTCACTGCCACACCCAAGAGGCTGCGGCAGTGGCTCCTGCTGTCCCTTCCAGGAACCTGGGCTTGGGCTCCCCTTAAGCATGGCCCCTGCTCACCGTCTTTCCATCCTGCTGGTCCACCAGAAAGCTCTTCCTGCAGGTATGTGCATGCCCAGCCTCACCTGTGTCCCCCAAGAACCCAGGTTCCCAGGACACCAGGCCCTCACTGTCCTTCCCAGTGCTGAGTAACGGCCAGTACATAGCTGCTCAAACCTCAGTGGGGGCATTGCCAGTCTCAGCCCCAGGAGCCATGTCCCAGCTGGAGGTGCTGTCCTGAGCCCCACTCTCAATCTGGGCGGATCCGCCACTAGGTTCCTGAGCTGCTGCCTGCAGAAACCAGACCTTCCCACAGCCCGTTTTCTTCCATTCAGTTCCCTTCTTTGACTCCCTGGCAAAGTCCCCTTACTGGTCCAGGTGGCCGTGCAGAAGGCCTGTACCAGGAGACACAGTAGCACAACTGTGTCTGCGTGGGGACAAGAGGCAGCTTCCTCAAAGGGGCAGCACTGGGCAGGTGGGAGCCTGGCGAGGCTTCGCCTCAGTTCCTGGGTGAGTCCCAGTGTGTGCCCCTTTCTCGGGGAAGAGCCTTCCCTGACGCCTTTGACTCCAGCTCTGCCTGCTGAGGGAGCACTGATCAGGCAGTAGCAAAATTCGTCCTCTGTCTGGGCCTCCTTGGAAGGAACAGAATCCTCCATGGGACCAGCACGGCTGGGTCTGTGCTCTTCCATCTGCGGTGCTCTGCCAACCTGGGAGCCTGAGTGTGACAGCCGAGCCCTGCAGCCCCGAGAGGACCTGCGCCGGTCAGACCACAGAGAGGCTGCATATGCTGCTCCCACGCTAGCCAGTGGGTACTTCGAGATCTCTCATCCCCGCCACAACCTCAAGCTCCAAGTCCCTGTTCCAGAGCTCGTCCTCCCCGCTCTGTGCCTGGTGCGGAGCTGGGGGCAGAGCAGGCACAGCCAGCAAGGTAGCGTGGAGCTTCAGGCCTGATCACCCACTGTGTGCCAGGAGCTCTACACGTGCCACACGCTCACTTGTCAGGCACAGCCATCCACGTCTTGGTAGAAAACAGCAGCTAGGGGACGTTAAGTGGGTCCCAGAGCTGCCGGTCACACTCCAAGGGTCGTCTGTATCTGGTTACAGATCTCAGCGGACCTCATAAAACTGCCTATGGTGATTTAAAGCCTTTCCTGACAAACTGCATAACAGACCACCAAACGGAAGGAGGAGTTAATTTGTTGTTGCTCTGAGATTCAGAGTTTGGCGTTGCCTGTCACACTGACGCCACCCAGCGCTCCCACAGAGAAACTGCCAGAAGCTACAACATTTCCTCCAGCCCCTTAATGTTTTTGGGTCAGGCAAAGCTTTCAGAATCTGCTCAATATGGGAAAGCTTTCCTTGCAAGAAAATGCACACACCCTCTTGTGAAGATGCCCTTGGAGCGCTCCAAGGGTCGCAGACGGAATCACCCCCTTTCCTGAAGACCGGGGAATCACAGTTGCAGATGTGCACTCTGCCACCTGAGCCACGCTGATTTCCCGAGGCCCAGGGGTCAGGTTACAGAGCCGCCTCAAGGGAGGAACACAACGGAAATCCAAGAACAGAACCCAGGTTCTTAACAACACGAGAGATGTAGTGGGCAGTCTCCAGTGAGTGAGGAATAGTGAAAAATGGTATTGGGATGAATTTAAAAAAACGTAAATCCTGATGTCTTAACGCAATGGTCTTTTATTTAGTCAGGATCCCATGGGCCCTCGGGGGGCTCACAGGCAGGGGTGCCGCTGGTATGTCCTGAGCTCACACTGGTGCCTGCAGTCCAGCTGGATGACAGAGGCCAAGTGACAGTGTCCCTCTGGCACGTGGCAAGTTGCATCTGGTGCCTTCACGTGACAGCTGGTCATCGGAGGCAGCCAAAGACCAAGCCCCAGTGCACACATTACAGGCTGTGTGCGTCCCACTTGTTAGATCCCATTAACCAAAGCCGTGCACACAGCCAAACCCAGACCCTAGTGGTGGACAGACAGGCCTCTGTCCCACATCAGGCAGAGGCCCCCCAAAGGGCCAGGAGCATTTTGAGAAAAGAATTAACTTAGAAGCTTGCCTCAGGGCATTCACGAAAATGAAATTCAAATCAGAATACAACCAAAATGTGAAAAATGGAACTGAGTCAGATTTTTTGTTTTCTTTTGTGGGTACTGGGGTCGACCTCAGGACCTCGCGTGCCAGCAGGCGCCTGTGCCGCTGAGTCATATCACCAGCCCTTTTGTCGTATGTGGGTACCGGGAGTCGAACTCAGGATCTTGCGCTTGCCAGGCAGGTGATTATGCCACTGAGCTATCTCACTGGCCCCTGAGTCAGATTTTTTAAGGACAGTATTGGTGAATATTTCTATGCTCTTGGAGGAGAGGAAAAATCCTTACTGGCACGACATTTAAGTAAGAAACCATGAAGAAAAAGTTATTTGTACTTGTGTGTATCAAAATTAAAATCCAAAATGAAAAATTATTTACAATCTATGTCAGAAAAAAGATAGACACCTGTATATTCTGGGAGCTTATTACATAAATAAAGTGACAAATGCCATGATTCAAACTTGATAAGGGACATGAGACATAGCGGGCACTTGTGTGTTTTCTGAATGAATGAACATCCAACAACATATGGAAATGTGCCTAACTCATTCATGATCAAAGAAGTGCAAATTAAAGCAGGTGCCATTCTCAGGGAGGGAGCGTTAGAGCCCTTTATACCTCGAGGTAAAGCTCGCCACTATGAGGGAAGCCAAAGGGCACGAATTGGTTTCGGACAAGCCGCACTTGAGGTGCTGGTGGACACTGCGGATCGGTTCTTTTGGTTGCTGGAAATTAAAAACTGGGTTGTCCACTAGGAACTGCTCCTTATCACCGTTGAATATCCAGTCTCTAGCCGCTGTCACTGTGTCTAAGACACGGCAGATTGCTGTTAGTGTCCTAAAGATTCTGTCACAAAATACCACGCGGTGGGTGATGGAAACAATAGCAATTTATTTTCTCATAGCTCTGGGGGCTGTGAACAGTGAAGGGACAACATAGGGATGGTGTAAACGCTTTATTGGTACTACATGTGTTCAGTGACTTTATATGACATGTTTAATGTACGTCTCTCATTGACAACATATAACTTAGTGCACTGCACAAAAGTGCAAAGAACATGGTACGTTAGTGCAATCTCCCCACCAACCCCTCTGCCCGTCTGTCTGTGACTTCTGGCTTCAGATGGTAGGTGTCTCCGATTTTAACTGAATAAATGTGCATGTACTCCAGAAGTAACCAATGGGGTTCAGTCTGTAAAAATAAATAAGTAAATAAAATAAAACCAAGTGCCATTGTCACTCACTGAACCGGCAGCTTTATTTTTAATATACATCTTTAATGGCAGTGACCAACACTGACAGAAAGTGATAAATGCTGAGGGAATGGGAGCTCTGCAACCACAGCCCTAGGACAATGGTCTCCTTGCTCTCACCAATGTTTGCCGAGGGCCTACAATGGGGCCGGGGCGGCAGCTCTGAAGGTGCAACCTCTACCGAGAAGGTGGCATCTGCACAAAGACCTGCAAGGACCAGCAAGGGCCTGAAGGGCTCACATAGACCAGCAGAGAGCAAGAGGTGGGAAGGAGGTCGAAGGAGACGGGCGGCTCTAGCTGCAACGAAGCTGAGGAGGGGGACTGACCCGACTTGGGTGTGACAGGTTGGTGTCTCCAGATGAGAAGGGGCGGTGGGCGTGGGGTATCAGAGGCGGCAGAAACAAGTACTGAGTCTGTTTGTTTGGAGCTCACCTGGTAGCATCTCTTGATAGACTGGATGTAGTGTGAAGAAAGAATATGACCCAGAGGAACGTGGTCCAGACAGCTGAAAGGATGGAGACACGGAAGCCACGGAGCAGCAAGCTTGAGGAGGGCAGGGATCAGGAGCTCGGGTCTAGCCATGGGTGCCCTAGTGCAAACGGAGTGGCAGGTGTAGTCCGAGGTCCGGGGAGAGGTTAGGGCTTGTTAAACTAGGGATGGAGCTTCAAGCTGCAGACTGGATAGGTCCTGGGAGAGTGAAGGCAGAGGTCCGGGGACAAAAGCACAGCGGTGCTAAAGGTCCAACTCTGGCCAGGTGGGGTCAGGGTCACTACTGGTGCTTAACCACAACATAAGTCTACTTTCTAGGACTATTTTATCTCCTTCCTTCACGATGACCTGTCTGGGCCTGCTTCTTGCTTTACTGCCGCTGTGGGGGAATTCCTACCATCTTCCAATTTGCTCTTTATAAAGCAAGGCGTGAAGAGCAGGCGATGAGGCACTAGGACAGTGGACAGGTCCAAGAGGGGTGCAGGGCTCTCTCCCACTGGATTCCTTTTCATGGGCTCACGGTTCTGCCTCAGCTCACCCCCCATGCCCTCCTGTGTAATGCTGTGTAATGCTGGCTCTGGTGCACAAGAGACCACTGACACTTGGGAGGGTGGCAGGAGAGCGTCCCCACTGTACCTGGAGGCTCCTAGCTCTTGGCCTGCTGACTGGCTGCAGGGCACTAAGCAGGAGACCTGCACGGCCCTTCTGGAGCATGTATTCATCAGTACAGGCTTGCATGGCTATTACTTTTCTGTCTTTTCAAGAAGCTGAGGTTGAGAGAAGTTACCTGATGGCCGCAGTCATACCTGGGATGTGCAGGTATGATGTAATTCAATTGTAATTTAGCCTCGTCCTCAAATCCAAAGTCTTTGTGAACCCCATGTGGGCCCCTGCTGGTGGGGGGTTGTAAACATGGCGGTAAACAGATTTCTAGGGTGAGGAGTGTGCATCTGAGTGCAGGGCTGTGCAGGCTCCCAAAACTGTGTTGGGCAGGCTGTGAAATGGGTGGGAGGTCGCACAGGAAGGGCGTGAGTGTGAGTGTGTGGCCAGCTCCAGCCTCAAGTCCCCGCTTTGGGAGAAGCTGTGCAGAAAAGGACCATGCACTGGCAGGAGTGGCCTGGAGGGGGATGTTCAGAGGGAGGGTGACAACTGAAAGCCATTGGTGAGGGGATCCTTGCTTGCTTTACGGTTGTGGGGACTCAAATGACAGGATTTTATGAGCAGAGAATGGCTGCGGAGGTCAGGAGGGTTGGGGGTCCCCATAGGTCCCTTGAATCCATGTTTGCTTCTCTGCTGTGGGCTGGGAGGCCAAGGTGAGCGCTGTGATCTGTGGAGTCCTGGCAGCAAGACTGCTCCCACCTACCTCAGGGCCAACACCCACCAGGGCCTCCCCTCTATGCTGCCTGCAGTAGAGGGGACAGTGACCTCAGGACTTCCGCACACCGCCAGAAGGTGGCTGGGCTCCTTTTGCAACCTCCCCATCTCCCCTCAAGCCTCTAAAATAAACTCGTCTCCAAAGGCCTGGCGACTTTTACGTCTTACAGAAGGTATTTAGAGATGACAGATACCCACGCTGTACCCACATAAGATCTCGAAATCAACTTCCAAGCATCTCTTGTTCCACTCCAAATTCCTCTTTCAGCACTAGCTGCCTCTGTATAATTCCAGTACGTTTTTTGGTAGAAATAAGCAAGCTGATTCTAAAATTTATATGGACGCACAAAGACCAAGGAATGGTCCTTGAAAAGGGACAAAAATATCAGAAATTATTAAATATTGATGTTATTGTAACGCTTCCTTGACTGAGAGAGTGCTGTGTTGGTCTATGGAGAGATTGAACAGAGTAGGAGTCTGCAAACCACCTGTCCATGTGTCCAATCTGGCCTTCCATTTGTTTTTGTAAGGCCCATGAGCTAAGAATGGTTTTACATTTTTAAGTGGTTGGAAATAATCAAAAGAATATGTCATAAAAGTGATATGAAATTTGACTTTCAGTGGTCATAAAGTCATAAGCCACACTGTTGTCTGTGTACAGGTATTTTGGTGACTGGTTTCATACTCTACAGCAGAATCGAGTGGTTGTGACAGAGAATATATAGCACACAAAGTTTAAAATTGTGAAATCTGGCCTTTTCTAGAAAAGGGTTGCTGCCTCCTGAAACAGACCAATGAAACAAGGAAGTCACTTGATATATGACAAAGCTGGCACTGCAGATCTGTTGGAAACACTAATATTTTACCCATCGTCCTGGGTAAAATAAGTTTCAAAAGTGAAACCTGATCCTTAGCACACAGCACATGCAAAAATAGTTATTTCCAGAGAGCTTAAAATCTAGATGCATGGGCCGGTGAGATGGCTCAGCGGCTTAAGCGCCTGCCCGGCAAGCGCGAGGGCCCGAGTTCGACTCCCGGATCCCACATACGAAAAAGGGGCCGGTGATATCGCTCAGCGGCACGGGCGCCTGCTGGTGGGCGAGGTCCTGAGGTCGACCCCCCGGTACCCACAAAAAAAAAAAAAAAAAATCTAGATGCATGAGATAAACAACGATTCCAGAAGATGCAACAGGATAAAAATTTCATGATCTTGGATTTAAAAAAAGGTTTCTCACATAGGGCATAGAAATTAATACCCATAAAAGATTAAGCAACTAAACTTTATTAAAACTAAGAAGACTGAGAATTTCTATCCTTCAGGATACATTATTACCACAGTGAGAAGGCAAGTCACATTGAGGAGAAGATAACTACCAAGTCAGTAATAGTCAAAGGCCTCATATTCAGAATATGTTAAAACTCCTACAACTCAAGTAGGAAAGTCAAATGGCCAATAAAAAGGTGTTCAGTGTCACTAGTCATCAGGGAAATGAAAAAACTAAAGACAGATATTCCTATGTGCCTTTAGAATGACTAAAATTGGGAAGGCTGAAAAGCCCAGGTACTGGGAGATGGTACACCCTATCACCCGGAGGTTCTACAGTGAACTTTTACCCACACACATCTGAAAGTAGGTACATGAATATTCGAGTCGTCACTATTTGCAATAGCTAAAAAAAGTCATCTGAATGTCCACTAACATAGAATGCATAAAATATGGTGGTATAATTTTACAATAGAATGCCAATTGGCAAAAGAAAGGACTAACTACTGAGCTACCCAACAATATAGATGGACGCTGAAAGAAGTCAAACACAAAAAGAACATATGGTGTGATCTCGCTTCTACAAAGTTAAAAAGCAGGGACAGCCAATCCATGTAGTCAGAGAGCAGAACAGTGGTTACCTTTGACAGGAGGTAACTGGGAAGGGGCATAAGCAGAGCCTTTGGGTGTGCTGATAGTAATTTCTCTGATCTGCGTGGGAGTTCATATGGATGTGTTCACTGTGAGCTATTTCACCACATTTCACAGTGATGAAACGTCCGTATGTATACTACACTTACACAAAAGGTTTACTTAAGATATATGTAAGATTTACCTTATTATTTATATACAGAAATATTATTTACATCTTATATATATACTTATTGCCTTCTTGATTTGACAGGTAATAAAAATGCCATGTTTAACACTTTCTATTCCCTTGGTTTTTTGTTCTTTGGGTTTTTTTTTTTGTTTGTTTGTTTGTTTTTTAAATAACTCTCTATTGTACTGACTTCAGTTTTGGCTTCATACATTTTTTTTGGTACCAGGAATCGAACTCAGGATCTTGCACTTGCCACGTAGGCGCCGTGCCGCTGAGCTATAGCCCAGCCTGCTTCACACACTTCAGTGTTACACTATATGGCATATACAAATTGATGGATATGTTATCCTTATTACATATAATGAATGTAATTATAAATTAAATATTCAGCAATTATTTTTTGTCTTTAACAAATATTTGAGCACCACAAAAATTCGAGATTCGAGGCTTTTTTTAAAATCAGTGACGTGCCATAGCATTGACTGGACTGTACGATGTCCCACGGGTGACAGATTCTTCAGAGTCTGTGTCCTACGCGTTTTGCTACTTTCAGTTATTTCCTAGTAACTCCGAAGCACGGTCTGTTTCCTGTATCTAACCTTACACGAGTAAATGTAATGCCTGCCCTGTGACCTTAACATAAACTGTAAATTTCGCATTAACTGTTTTTGGTGATTAAAGCCCTACTTCTACTCAGTGGTAGTAATTTTGTGAAATACGCAAAGGTATAAAGGGTAAAACAGCATTTAGTCCCCGCGGTCACGGCCAGCCGCCGTCCGTAGATCGGGGTTCCCTCAGTGGCTTCCTCTGCATTCCCGTCTCCCCTGCAGCCGCACCGAGGCCAGCACGGGGGCCCCAGTGACCCGCGCGACCCCGTCCCCTCCGGCAGCCGAGGGAGCCCCGCGCGGGCCTGGGTGGTTCCCCAGAGCGGGCCGGGCGACACTCGAGACACCTCGCCACAGCTCCCCGGGTCGCCAACGCAGCCCGCGCCGCCTTCGGTCTCCCCACAGCCTCGCAAGGGGTCCCCCAGACTTCCGAGGCCGCCCAACCTTCCCCCGCGCATCTTCTTCCCCAGGCAGGAAGGCAGTCAGTCACCAGGGAAACCGCACGGCGTCCGGAGCGGCCCCGCCCCCGTGCCGCCCCCTCGCGGGGACTTCTGGGAAGAGGTACGTCCCTGCCGTCGGCCGCGGCCCCTTCTGGGAGTGGTAGTCCGCGCCCTGCGCGCCGCCGCCGGAGCGGGGTCTGCGGCCCAGTCCCGCTTAAGCCCGGGTGCGTGCGGAGGCCCTGGACGGTTGGCGGGCGGGATGGCTGCGCGCTGCCCTGCGGGTGCCCCAGGCCACGGAGGCCGGAGCGCCGTGGGGTACCAAGAAGCCCTCTTGCAAGGTTTAAAGGAAGGTGGAGAGAGAGCGATCAACATGGGACAGATCTCAGAAGTGCTCCAGGGAATTGATGAAAGTCCCAACCAGTTCTAGGAGAGGTTCTGTGAGGGGTTCCGGTTCTACCCTCCATGTAATCCTGAGGCCGCTGAGACTCTGCGTGGCAAACGCAGCCTTTGTGGGAGAGGCTCGAAGAGACATCAGGCGAAAACCACAGAAGCTAGAGGATTTTGCTGGCACGAATGCGACGCAGTTTTTAGAGGTGGCCACCGAGGTGTACATTAACCATGACCAGCAGGCCAAATGGGGAGCCAGTCAGAGGCTCAAAAAGAAAGCAGATCTGTTGGCTGTGGCTCTCATGGGAAAGAGAACAGAAGTCGCTGGGGAGGGGGGCCCAAACTAGGCAAGGACCCGAGAACTGGCCAAGGCTAGATTGGGACCAATGTGTGCAATGCAAAAAGAAGGGACCCTGGAGAAATGAATGCCCAGAAAATGATGGAGGAGATGATGAGAATTATAAAACCAGGAACTAAAGACCTCTTTCATCTACTTTGGAAGGCTGGGTGTAAGGTTCCCCCGCAAAAAAGGCACAAATCTGCCAATGAAAGGTCAGCTACTTAGGCTACATAGTGAAGCAAGGGAGCGCCAACTGGGCATTGAATGGAAACAGGCTGTCTGTGTCCTCCTGAGCCCAACCACCCAATGCCAGATAACAGTTTTTGGGGACAGCAGGATTCTGTCATATCTGGATCCCAAATATCTCACTTATGGATAAGCCCCTATATGAAGCCACAATGGTGGGGGGAGCCCTTCCTTTGGGAAGCTGACCAGGAAAGAGTGTTTAAACAAATCAAAAAAGCCCTGACTCAGGCTCCAGCCTTAGGACTGACAGTTATAACCAAGCCTTTCTTCCTGTATGTCCACAAATGTAATGTCATGGGATCCTGGCATTGCTTGGTGGCATACTTGTCAAAACAATTAGACTCTGTGGCCCTAGGATGGCATCCATGTTCTTGGGCACTTGCTGCCACCACCCTCTGACACAAAAGGCTGACAAGCTGACTTTGGGAGAACAACTGACTATTGGAGTACCACACTCAGTTATAACCTTAATGGACGAGAGAGGGCACCATTGGTTATCAAATCGAAGGATGACTTGGTATCAGGGTCTCCTATGCAAAAATCATCTAGAGACAGGGAACACTCTTAACCTGGCTACTTTGCTTCCAGTGGAACTGGGAGCGCCCTTTCATGGCTGTGTGGAAACCATGAATGAAGTATTTTCAACCCAGGGAGATCTCACAGATTATCCCCTTGGAGACCCAGATGTTGAATACATCACAAATGGAAGCAGTTTTATACTGTTAAGGCAGAAGCGAGGCATACACTCAAAGGAGACTGAGAATCAAGAAACAAGCGAATTTGTTGGACAAGCCGGCGGCCAGCAGGTCACTCATAGGAGTTGAGTCTGCTGACCCCAAGCCTTTGTTTCACAGCTCCTTAAATACACATTTGGGGGTTTTATAAAATCTTTTGGTTGTCATAAAGACCACATCTTTACTACATCATTTTTTTTGGAATGTCACAAGGTTCTTTTAAAAACATCAGGTTAATTGACACACAGGATGCGGGCAACGGTCTGCTTGACCATTGTTTGCTGTAACTGTTTTTTCTTTTATGGGTTTTATGGTTAACTGGGAAAGGGTCTGAGGAGTGAGTTTATCTATGGGTTAGTGCCTTAATATCTAACAGGGTTGGGAGTGAGTGCATCTAGGGCTTAAGACAAACTGGCGTCTAAAAAAAGAAAATGGAGTCACTTTAGCTATATCATTCCAACCTCAAGGACATATTTTTGTTTTAGGACATATATAGTCCTTTATATGGTGGTGGCTCATATTTAGTTAACATCATCATCTGCACCTGGCTCACAGTTCTTTGAATTTTACCTCATCCAATTAATCAGGCAGGGTCCAAAGGCAAAGACTAGAATAAGAATTATTATTGGCCCTGTAAGTCCATTGATAAGGGAAGTCAGCCAAGGATTTCAATTGAATAACCGTTTATATCATCCTTGATTATTATTATTATTTTTTTGTGGGTACCGGGGGGTCGACCTCAGGACCTCACGCGCCAGCAGGCGCCCGTGCCGCTGAGCGATATCACCAGCCCCTTTTTCGTATGTGGGTTCCGGGAGTTGAACTCGGGCCCTCGCGCTTGCCGGGCAGGTGCTTAAGCCGCTGAGCCATCTCACCGGCCCCATCCTTGATTATTTTGACAAGCTTTAGCTCACTCATCTAATCTCTGTTTATCTTGTCTAGAATATTATAATTCCAGAGTTGTTTCCATAAAAACAGCATTTTTTCCAAGGCTGTGCATAACCCTCCTTGTCCTGGGAGGAGGCTCACAGGATGAGGGCCGAGACCGGAGTCATGCTGGTGTTTAGCCGCAGCAGCTTTTGTTGAAGTCTCTTGGTGTGTCAAAGTCTGAAGGTCTCTGGGGCAGACAGTCGCACTTTTGTGAGCTCAGGTGTCCACTTTTTGACTTAGGAGCAACGGATCCATGGAGCACAACCTGTGACTTTAAGAGCAGTGGGCGAGGCCGGTGAGACGGCTCAGCGGCTTAAGCGCCTGCCTTGCAAGCGCGAAGGCCCGAGTTCGACTCCCGGAACCCACATACGAAAAAGGGGCCGGTGATATCGCTCAGTGGCACGGGCGCCTGCTGGCGCGCGAGGTCCTGAGGTCGTCCCCCCGGTACCCACAAAAAAAAAAAAAAAAAAAAAAAAAAAAAAAAGAGCAGTGGGCGCAGTTAGGATTACCTCGTGGGGCCCCTCCCACTTTGGTTGGAGGGGCTCCTCTTTTTAGGATTTAATCCGGATTTGGTCTCCCGGTTTGAAGGAGTGGGCTGGCGTGGGCATGGGGACTGGATGTCTGTGACACAGTCTGCTGAAGTTTCTGAAGCGTCTGGTGCAGCGCCTTAGCTGTTGCTGCAGGTCCAAAGTTCCCATCTCCTGTACTCCATCCAAAACAGGAATCAGTAGGGGAGGCTCCTACACATTATCTAAAACGGAGTTAGTCCATCTCGGTACAGTGTTGTACCGAGGCACCACAACCGCAAGAGGACCACTGGGAGCACAGTGACCCAGTTAGCCCCAGTCTCTTGGCATAACTTTTTTAAGGCATAGTTTTGTCTTCCTATTTGACTTGAGCTTTGCAGCCAATGTGCAGTTTGGAGTTTTCATTTTAGCCCCAGTGCTGCTGCAAGGCACAAAAGCGGGTCCATTATCTGAACCTACCATTATGGGGAGCCCATACCATGGAATGATCAGCTCCATCAAAGCTTTTATCATCTCTCTGGATGTTTCAGTCTTAGTGGGGAGGGCCTCAACCCATCCTGAATAGGTACAAATCAAAATGAATAAGTATCTCTTATTTCCGCTGGTGGGTTTACTTCTAGTAAAATCCACTGTAACGTCTTTAAATGGCTCAGTTCCTCATCTCTGGACACCTGGTTGTTGTGTGGCCGGGAGACAGGGTTGTTGTGGGTTCAGGTAGCGCCCCTCTCAGTCACTGGAGCACATAAAGTCCATAGTCTGGAAATAAAGAATTAACAGCCATGCAGCGTTGTCATAGCAGCCTTTCCCCAGCGGGTGCGGCTGTGTGAGCCTTGTATTACAAAACATCCCAGGGCCTCAGGAAGGGACATCTTTCCTTTGGCAACGCCTGTCCGCCATCGTTTGGTGCCTCCTTTTTCTTTTGCCCATTTTAATTTTGTTCCTGAATATTTGGCTTAAGAAGTGGGGCCGGGCCGGTGAGATGGCTCAGCGGCGTAAGCGCCTGCCTGGCAAGCACAAGGGCCTGAGTTTGACTCCTGGAACCCACATACGAAAAAAGGGCCGGTGATATCACTCAGCAGCATGGGTGCCTGCTGGCGCACGAGGTCCTGAGGTCGACCCCTGGCACCAGCAAAAAAAAAAAAAAAAGTGGACTAGGACATGGGCTACAGGATGCAGTGCTCCAATGGTGGCCTGTTGAGCTGCCCTTCTGGTGTCTAGGACAATGGAGCATGGCCACCTTTGTAGGCAGCGAATGGCCTGCAGCAGATTTAATATTTCTTGGGAATTTTTGATGTTTTTGCCTCCTGCAGTGAGGAGGCCTCTTTCCTTCTAAATGGCACTGTGCACATGCAGAGTAGCAAAAGCATAATGGGAATCAGTGTAAATATTCACCTGTTTGTCTTTTCCTGCCTCCAAGCCCCAAGTGAGTGCTATCAACTCGGCTTTCTGAGTGGATGTCTCAGGAGGCAGAGCCTTAAATCTGCTTGTCCAACAAAAATGAGAAATGCCACTTATCAAAATAGACTGGCCTTAGACTACCTCCTAGCCCAGGAAGGAGGGGTATTTGGAAAGTTCAGTCTAACTAACTGAGGCCTAGAGATTGGTTACAGTGGAAAAGTCATTGAAGACATTACTGCCAGAATTCAGAAATCGGCCCATGTCCCAGTCCAAAAAGGAAAGGGATGGTCTAGAGATTCTCTCTTTGGAGGCTGGTTTTCATCCTCTGGAGGACACACCACCACTCAATTAATGGCTCTGACCAAGTACCAACCTTTGCCCAATAGGGAGCCACTCCCTTATAGTAGGACAAATGATAACAATGATGATGCTCACTATTAAAACTCACTTATAGAAAGCATCAAAGGGGGAATGAAGCAAAACCTAAAAGGAAAACAAGTTTCCCCAACCTTAAGCAGTTCTCCCCTCAGACTTCCCCCTTCCCTATGGCTGCTGTTCCTTATTTTATTACAAATAAAGTTAGAGGCTTTGTTCCTGTAAATAAGGTTTTATGACCCCTTGCTTCTATAAGATCCTGTTTTTTACCACCTGTTTGGGGCTCAGTCTTTGGATACAAATTCGCTGAGCCAGTGAACACCTAAATAAATCCTATTTCACCCATTGGTCTTTCCAGTCTCTTAAATTCCACAACATTCCAGGTGTGATGGCACAGGCTGTAATCACAGTCACTCTGCAGGCTGAGGCAGGAGCATTGCAAGCTGGAAGCTAGCTTGGGCAATTCAGCCAGTCCCTGTTTCAAAATAAATAAAATAAAATAAAATAAAATAAAATAGGCTGGGGATGTAGCTCAATGGTAGAGCTCTTGCCTAGCATATGTGAAGCTTTGGGTTTAATCCCCAACCCCACAAACAAACAAATAAAATTTAAGTGATGTCAGTGTGGACTTGCTTGCCATGTATATATATATTTTTCATAAGTAGGAGTCCCAGGATTCTACAATTAATTGTATAGCCCACGAAAGGGATGTGTTGATCCTATGAGATACTGAAGTTTCTGGAGGCAGTCCTTCACATGAGGGATAAGTGTGTTTACATATTCAGCTTAGGGATAACTGTTTAAGAGGAGTAGACTATCTAAAATGCTGTCAAAGGAGCCCTCCTTAATGCCCACAGTTCTGTTGTTGAGATTTGGACATAGAAATGCTGATCAAAATATATGGTTGCTGAGGAATGAATAAAGAAGATGTGTGTTTTTTTTATACAGTGGAGTACTACTCTGCCATAAGAAGGAAAAGCACAAGACATTTCTAGCTAAGTGGATGTACCTTGAGACTATACTTTTAAGTGAAATAAATCAAACACATATGTTCAAATATTGCATTGTTTCTTTGGTGTGAGAAACTGAAAGTATAAATAAGGACCAAAATGTATACTAGATATTGGGAAATGGGAAGAAAATGTTCAAATGAGAAGGAGAACAAGGGAGGGAGGAGGGGGGAAGGAAAGAAGGGACGAGAAAAAATAGAAAAAAATGGAAACAAAGTTTTTGTAAATAAGGAGGGGGAGAGAAGTTGAAAGAAGGGGAGGGGAATGGGAAAAAAAGAAGCAAGATTTATCATGTACAGGCACAAATTCCCTAGGATGAACAGTATCATTATGTATATCTAAAATGTATCAATAAAATAAAACACACACACACACACACACACACACACACACACCAATATATGATTGTAACATTTAGGCATGAACTGCAAACCCCTGCTTTGCTGAAAAAAGCAGGTCCCAGTGTTCTAAACTTTGCATTAGTAAAGAATTAAAGAGGCCATGTTTAAAGCAAAAGAAGCTGATTTATTTGAAGATGGGAAAGGAGGAAGAGAGAGATGACAGGCAACTACTCAGAGTGAGTAGGGACAATTGGAAAGTGAATTACTCTTGGGCTCTGGCCACTTAGCTCTTACAAAGTTTCTTCTTTCTCTGTAGGCTCCCGAAATCTGATTGACTCCTTGGGTTGTCTTCCATTTTAACCTTGGATTCCTTCTGGCCCTACAACCTTTCCCTGTCCTTTGGTGGAGCGTAGGATTACGGGTAGAGGAATTAAGGACAGGTTACTTGGGTTTAAGGATTAAGTAAAGGGAAAGTTTGTGATCCTCATGTAAATCACGCTACCTGGGACCCTTCCAGACCTGGTTTCTTTGCCTTGTGTTTCTAATTGTTGGAGTCCAGCTGCCTTTGTGTTTTTAATTGTTGGAATCTAGCTACCTTTGTGTTTTTAATTGCTGGAGTTTAGCTGCCTTTGTCTTTTGAGTCTGGCTGCAGAGGTGAAAGTTGTCTACTAATTTTTAATAAAGCTCAATAAGACCTTTGCCCTAACTTTTCCCTACCTATGGGGCCCCTGTCCTGACATGGTGAAAGTTTAAATTTAAAAAATTATTATAATAAAATACACATTGCCATTGATCCCTCTCAAAATGCTCCCCCTTCCTTGAACACACTTATCCTATAAATTTTGCCACTTCCTGAAACAGTTCTGAAAGCTGTCATTTCATGTCTTTAGGAGGTGTGATCAAAAATGCAGTGAATGCTGCTGCTGAGTGCCATCCAGTGGAAGAGAAGGCCTGTAAAAACACTGCAGTGTGTCCTCATCCACCTTATTTACCAGGTCTGGCACCCTACAACTTCTGGGACTTCCCCAAAGTCAAAAAAGCCAAAAGTAAACAAACTGACTCAGGACAGGGAGGCAGCCATGAAAAGATGCAAAAGACTTCCAGAACCGCTTCAGAAAGTGGCAAAAAGGATGGAATAAGTGTGTCCAATGAGAGGGGTACTATTCTGAAGGTGATTAATGGCAATGTGGGTTTTACTCTAATAGTTTTTAAAATTTTAAACATTTATATATATATTTTTATCATACCTTGTATTTGTAAGTCTCCAACCTGGCCTGACCCTCCCAGCCCCCAGCCCGCTCACCAGCAGAAGCACTACTCTGCAGGGAATTCAGCTCAGCACTTGGCAAACAGGAAAGGAGATAAGATAGGACAAAGAAGTTTGCAGGTCCTGGAGACATCTGGAGACAAACATTTACACTGCAGAGGACTCAGTCCACTGAGATGCAAGATTGCCAGAAAACTTTAACCACAGATGTTCATTGGGATCCTCCTGCCTAATGTCCCCTGCCTTCTCTCCTTCCCTAGAAAGGGACACACTTCTCTTTGTTTGGGACAGAAGGTCTTGTCGTGTTCTCTGCCTGAATCCAGGCACAATCAATTCCATGCCATGTTGCCTTTACGCAAGCCTGGTGGTCTCTGCTGGTTACATATGTTACACTATTTAGCTGTTACTCCCTTTTACATTACTTTTTTTTTATTAGCATGTGTTTGCAGTACATTATGTTTACATTCCATGGTACATGTACATAACACATCTTAATTCCTTTTTCATTCCCTCCCCTCTATCTCTGGATGACCTTTTCATTTGAGAAATCTCTATCTCCCTCATCCTATTATCTTTCTTTTATTTTATTCTTTATAATTTGGGTTTCTCATATAAGAGAAAATGTGATATTTAAGGTTGTGTGTCTGATTTATTTTACTTAATGTGGTCTCAGGTTACCTGTATGTTCTTACAGATGACTCAGGTTTATCCTGTTATTGCAGAGTAGTACTCCGTTATGTATAAAATACCATAATTGTACTGCTATGAACATGGGTATGCATGTATCATTATACTACAGTATGATGTTTTTAACTCTTTTGGGAAGATACCTAGAAGGAGAATAGTTGGGTCAAATGGAATTTGTAGTTTTAGTTTTTTGAGGAATTGCCATATTGATTTCCATTGTACTGTATCTACTATTTCTTTCTATTCCTCAATAGCTTCTCTCCACACGCCATTTCTCTGCCATTTCTCCTTGGTGCTCATCTCCTGATCTTGCTCTGTGTCACCTTCATTATTTGTATTTAAATAGGTATCTACCCATCCTATCAATGAAACTCTTCTTACTTTGTAGATAAGGGAATGAACTTCATTTACATGTAGACAAAACCCAGCTTCTAGTTCTGACCGTCCATTCATAATTTCTATACCTTTGAGTTAATCATATAATCTTTAGTTCTAAATTTAAATTCAAATTTTAAATTTAATTTAACTTTTATAATTAGGAGGTTAATCCTTTACATCTGTAAGGCATTTTTTTCCAGCTTTAAGCGTCTTTGTGATATTGTCTATTGGTCAGCTTCTTCTCTACCCCTTCGCCTCTACTCTGCTGTCTTTTCTTACTTGTTCATATGGTAAAGCTGTTTGTTCTAATACGCATTAATTTCAGTAAGGTTGCTTGCTCTCCCTTGGGCTGTAATTTCCTTTATTCCAACACATTTTAATATTTTTGTTCTTTTAGATTTGACGACCAGAGCAGATACCAAGAAGAAGACTATTAGAATGTACTTTTGGATGAGCAGCTTCATTACTGTCATGGAAAGCCTCAGAATAGATGCGTCCCAAGGATATTTATTTGAAGAAGCCCGTGAATATGAGGCCATGTTAGAAAAGCAAAGGGAAAACCCTGTAGGCAAAATTTCAAAAAATTATTTTACCCAGACCACTGGTTTTTATCAAGTGATAGTTGCCCATGAGGAAATACCCTTTGAGGGAATGAGACATAATTTTAACAAATTTGAGAGAAGTTTTGATCTAAGATCTAAATTTACTCCACAACATATTATTCATTCAGGAGAGAAACCACATATACTTGGCCAATTTGGAACAAGTATCAAATGGAACTTATCTCCAATGAAAAGACAAAAAAATTCTAGAAAAAAAACTTACAAGTGTGAATATGGAAAAAATTTCAGTGACTGACCAGACTTTATTTGTCATTGGAGAATTCATACTGGGAAAGAAACCGTATAAATGTGATGACTGTGGAAAAGCTTTTAGCCAGAGTTTATCTCTTACTGAGCACAAGAGAACTCATACTTGAGAGAAACCTTATAGGTGTGAGGCCTGTAGAAAAGCATTTACTGTAAGTGTATCTCTTACTCAACATCAGAGAATTCATACTGGGGAGAAAGTGTGAGAAAGCCTGCAGTGACTACTCATCTTTTATTCAACACCAGAGAGTTCGCAGTGAAGAGAGGCTCTATGATTGCATCAATGGTGGAAAGTCTTTCACTGATATCTCATCCCTAACACAATAGCAGAGATTCTACACTGGAGTGAAACCCTATGTATACCCTAAGTATGTAATGATTGTGGGAAGGCATTCAAAGTACACACCTTACTCAGCATCAGAGAATGCATATGGGAGAAAAGCCCTACAAATGTAGCGAATGTGGTAAAGCATTCACCGCCCACTCAACCTTTACACAACATCAAAGAATTCACACGAAGAAAAGCCCTATACATGTAGTGCATGTGGGAAAGGCTTTCCTGAAAACTTGTCCATTATTAAACATTAGCAAATTCATACTGGAGAAAAAACCCTATGAATGTAATGAATGTGGTAAGACTTTTAACCAGAGCACGCACCTGATTCAACACTGACGATTCATTCTGGGGAGAAAGCCTTTAAAATGTGACAAGTGGGAAAAAGTTCAGCCCTGATCAGACATCATCATCTTCACACTTTAGAGTAACCCTGATGTTAGGATTTTGTGAACTAAAGTCATATACTGCTTGATGATGGGGACACATTTGGAGAAATGAGTCCCTAGGCAGTTTTGCCATTCTGTGAACAAAACAGAGGTGCTTAAGTAATGCATGAGTATACTTTATACAACTGCCAGCTCCTTAGGAGTGTTTATGCATGTGGGCAATATTGTCTATGATATTATCACAACTGTGACATCACTGGGAGATAGCAGCTTCTCAGCCCCAGTATAGTCTTTTTTTAAATTTTTATTTTAAAGTGATAAAAATAGAACAAAATTTCAAAACAACATAATAGGAGGGTAATAATGGTTAATACATTGCGTATTGTTATGATGCTGACCTATTTTGTACCTTGGAAACCTATTTTGCATAACTTCTAGAGTGTTTATCTTAGTTTCCTTATTTGGTATTTATCGGCCTATTTTAGTCTTACTTTCTGATTGCTTTGCTTTGTGTCTGACCCTTCTAGGAGTTTTCCACCCTTGCTTGATTGGCTACTTGGTCTTAAACTTAGAGGTACTCCCAGCAGATGTTGTTTAGATTTTTATCTGTTCTGTGGCCTCTAGCTGTCTGTTGACATTTCTCAGCATGATTCCTTCTGAGCAGTTTTTCCTGGCCAAGTTCACCCTCGTTTATGATTCCTCAGCACTACATACCTCTCTCTACGGTAATATTTCCACACTGTGTTAGGTTAGGTGCTCGCCCTACTAGACTGTAAGCTCGTGCCTTGCAAAGCCCTCATTGAATTCATGCTGCGCCTCTGGTCTCCCACGGACTCATTGGCCCAGAGTTGCTGCTCATTAAACTTTCTTTGAATAAACGATACACTTTCTTAGTTGCTATTACTAACCCAATTGAGCATGCTTTCATGGGAAAATCTTTGAGGTAATAAAGCTCTTTGTGCTGGATGTGTTCACATACCTTGCCTATACGTATCACCCTATGACATGGTGTGTGTATGAGGTGTGTCAACGTAAAATACCGTCATACAGAGGTTAAAAGCATGGGCCCTGGAAGCTCACCCAGGTTGAAAGCAGATGGTATTCACACATGGTTTAGTAATTTCTTTTCCTGTTTTATGTAATTGGGATAGTGTAGTATGTAACATAGTGTAGTATGGAGCATACAGGGTCATATACATGAAGTAACGCACACCAAGAACTCAGCACTAAGCCTACCACATAAGAATTGTTCATTATCTAGTCTCATCTGGACCCGGCTAGACCTGCCGGGTGACTGATCCATCTCCGAGTTTAGACCCAGAGTATCAGCTCATCTTCTTTTGCAGTCCCAGTTCCCTGCCTCACCTGTTATCACTGCTTGTTGTTTAACACTGGCATGATTCCAAAATTTTCCTTCGAACTCATGCTTCTTCATGGCACCGATTTCTTTACTCTTTGCTGCCTAAATTCTTAAATGAGTGGCCTGCATCTCTGGATCTCACTTTACTTGTTTCATAAGTTTCAGTTTAAGCTTCCAGGTACTGTGCTTCCTAAGAATATGGCCTGCGACACTCATTCTTTGTTCCATGTGCTGTCCCGCATTGTCCCCAACAGCACTGGAGAGGCTACAAGGAGGGCGTGACCTCGGGAGGCAAAAGTGTGGACAAAGAGCAAGCGCTCTCCCCGCAGAGCCCTTCTGCCGGATGTTGAAGTCTGTGCAGGTGTTGGTCATGGAACTCGGCAAGAGCTGCGTAAGCCTCTTCAGGAGAGTGGAGCAAGCCTGCGCCACAGAGTGGCCAGGGGCAACTTGCCAGAGGCAGGCACACAGAACGGGCACGCAGCTCTGTTCACAGATAACCTTGTGTTATGAACAGATAAGAATGGGTATCTGAAAATCTTTGTTTACCTATTGCTTCATTGTCCAATAATCGTAGAAAAAGTTGGGGAAGGGGCTATTAGAATGGAATTATTTTATAAAAAAATCAAACAGCCGCAGTTTGTAGAGAGAGCAGACTTAGATGGCCACACTGCCCACAGCTAGGCACCTTGTGTCTGAGGCCGGCAGCAGGTGGAAGCTGCTGATGCTTTATAGGGAAGGGCAGCCTAGCCGACCTCCCATCTGCTCCTCCCCATTGCCGGACTCCTCAGGCCTGCTTTCCGCCAGCCTTCAGCGGCTTCCTAAAGGACACATCCAAGTGTGCCTTTGCCAGAGAAGATGGAGTGAGCTTTGGTATCATTAAACTGGGCAGGGAGCTGAGACAGCACATCGGAACTCAGATGGCCCGGCTGGACGTACTTGTATTGGAGGGCATACATAACCGCAACCTTTGACGTCTGAGAATATTTAACAACATTTTCAAGGATCATATTCTGACTCAAGATGGTGGCTGCCTTTCTATAGCTGTAGTGAAAAAAGAAGCTTTTTCTGTTTGTCTTGTGTTAGTTTTTCTTGGCTATCAATTAGATAACTAGTTTTTGAGCAATTCTACCAGCAATAAGTAGGGATTTTTTTTTTTTTAAATCAAGGGCCGGCGAGATAGCTCAGCGGCATAAGCGCCTGCCTGGCAAGCGCGAGGTCCTGAGTTCTACTCCCAGTACCCACATATGAAAAAAGGGCCGGTGATATCGTTCAGCGGCACGGGCTCCTGCTGGTGTGTGAGGTCCTGAGTTCGACCCCTGGTACCCACAAAAAAAAAAAAAAATAAATAAAAAAACACAGTGTGGAAAGGGAGAGGCCAGAGGAAGGGTAATAGTAAACGGACTAAGGGCAGGCAGGACTTTGCTTTCCCCATCTCCCTGTAGGGGTCCATGGTTAACTCGGTGTAGATTTGAATCCTCCTGTGACCCTTGTCTCTGATCTCAAAGTCCTTTTTCCTGGTTTATTTCTGACCCGGGGGGAAGACTCATGATGCAGTGAAGCAGGTTACAACTGAATCTTGGTCCTTCAACATTACTGCTGCCCATGAACAAGGATTTCCAGCATCCCTACAATGCTTTGTACAGTGCTTTGTAACTCAAGAAATCTGCTAGCTAGATGAGGTGGGAGGCTCTGGGAGGCTGAGGTGGGAGCATCACAAGTTCAAGTCCACTGTGGGCAATTTAGTGACTTAGCAAGACACTCTCAAAAAAAAAAAAAAAAAAGCGGGGTGGATGGGAAGATAGCTCAGCGTGAAGGCTCTGGGTTCACTCCCCAGTACAAAAAAAATCTGGAGGCCCCTCTCCCCTCAGCGAGGATCATCATGGTCCTGCCCGGGGCCTGGTGAGTCTGCGTAAGCTCTGGCTTGTCATGGAGAGGGTGCTACTCTTAGTATCACCACTCTTCATCGCTGGCCAAGGGAAAGTGTAAGGGTGTGTGGTTCTACAGTCCGCCATCCTAGGTGGTCACCAATCTACAAACGCAGACATTTTGGTACTGAGTCATCCCAAAGGGGTGTCTGGGTCCTGAGCCCTGAAAGCTGGCAGCCCCGCGGGATCACTTTACAAGTCCATGGGGTGGTCATGTCGGGGTGTGAACCTTCCCCATGGGGAGGATAGAAGAGGTAACGCGATGGGACAAGGGAGGAGGGTTGTCACCAAGACTGATGGTCTGTGGGCGAGCACAGAGCTTTATCTGCTATACGCAGGTTAGACAGATGCCGCCCCGAGCTCCCCCGAGCGCCCTCCCTGCGCTCTCCCATGATTGGGAGTGACGGGACTAAAACTGGACCTTCTTCTGGGACCCTGCGTAACCTCCAGCCTGTATCTGGGTATCTTTTCAGCCTCTGCCTCTGGGTATACAGCCTGTAGAGGAAAAAGCCACATGAATTGCAGGGCAATTCTGAGTTATTCCCCTTCGGATGGCTGCAGTTGTCACCCAGGCATGAGGGGATCTCTCTGTCAGGAGGCCTTTCCACGCAGCCCAGAGGGTAAGCACACGTCCAAAACCCAACAGCCCTGGGCTTTGCTGATGTGATACAGCTGCATAGGGATGTTTCCTGAACAACAGGCCTGGATATGCTTCCTCCAGTGACAAAGCTGCCAGGTTCCAGGGCCATTTCAGGGCCACAAGGAAGGTCCTGGGGTCCTGACATCAGATCCAGTAGGAAGGAACATATATGTGTGCCTGTGGGGGCAGAAGATGGGACACATATTGCCCCTTTGGGCTTCACTGGCCATGAGTTCAGGGACAGTTACCCCGAGGAGGTCACATTTTACTCAAGGAATCCTCTTTCCTTGATCAAATAAGAAGACCCATGTTGGCCAAGGTGGTCACAAGCTGTCCCTGGGTGCCCCTGCTCCCTAGTGAGGTGGTGTGGGGAGAGCTGGCAGCCTGTAAAGGTTGTCTCGGTTCCTATGTGAAAGTCCCAGGCTGCGCTGTGCTGGCTCCTCGTTATCCTCCCTGAAGCCGTCACCCACCTAGCTTCAGTGACCCCACAAAACCTGGGCTCATGCTGCACCTCCAAGCCTCATGCTACTGGATTCTCATTTTCTTCAGTCTAAAAAGGTTTTAAAAAATATTTTCAATTTTCCTTACATATTCTAACTTCTAAAAAATCCTGGTCTTAGTCTATTTGTGCTGCTATAATGAAATGTCACAGACTGGGTAACTTATAAAGAACAGAAGTTTACTTCTCACATTTCCGAAAGCTGGCAAGTCTGAGACCAAACAGCTTCAGTGTCTGATGAGGGCCTGGTCTTTGCTTCCAAGATGGTGCCTTGTTGTTGCATCCTCTGGAGGAGAAGAGCAGTTTGCGAAAGGGCGGGTCAAAGAGGGCCCGAGATAGTTTCCTCCACCTTTTTTATAAAGCACTAATCCATTCATGAGGACAGAGGTCTCTTGACTTGATCACTTTCCAAGAGGCGGCTCCTCAGTATCACCACAGTACGGACTGAATTCAACATGAATTTTGGAGGTGACACATTCGAACCATGGCCCCTTGCATTCTGGAGCTTTAAGCTCTTTTTCTTCTCCTGGGAGTTGATATTCATACCCATTTTTCATGTGTCCTTTAAGGGTCCTGGGTTTGATTGATCCTCTGGCTGTTTCTCTGGTCTCTGCCACTCTCTGGCCTCATTTTTAAGAGCTGGGATATCTCCCACTGCTCTGCCTTGCTCATACTTTGTTTACTCCGTCTTCCTGGCCCAAGGAGCCAGTGTGAATTTCTGTTACATGGTTCTCTCTTACTAGTCTCGCTACTGTCTGTTAATTTTTTTGATCCTTTAAACAGAAATCTTTTAAGCTTCCATCTTCTCAACCCCTACCCTAAGTGAGGCCAATGTTATCTCCTGTCTGCATTGTACTTCTCAGCGAAATTTCTTCATGTTACTCTTTTTATACTAATTAATCTTGGGTGTTACTGTCAGATACACTAATGCATGATCACATTCTGTCATCACCATGGCAGGCAAATTAACAGTTGGTACTTGTATTATTATTATTTTTTTGGGGGGGTACCGGGAATCGAACTCAGGACCTCATGCTTACCAGGCAGGTGCTGCGCCACTGATCTAAATCCCCAGCCCCAGTACTTGTATTATTAGTATTGTTTTAGCTCCAATTATTTTTTGTGGTGCTGGGAATGAAAGCCTTGTACATGCTAGGCAAGTACTCTTTTTCTTTTTCTGTTTTTCTTTATGTGGGTACCGGGAACCGAACTCAGGACCTCGTGCTTGCCAGGCAGGCGCTTATGCCACTGAACTATTTCACAGGCCCTAGGCAAGTACTCTTAACGCTGAATTACACCTGCAGTCCTCAGCTGCAATTTTGACCAGTCCTAAATGGGTCAGTTTCATGCTTGCTTCGGCAGCACAAGTACTAAAATGGGAACAATACAGAGAAGATTAGCATGGCCCCTGCGCGAGGATGACTACATGGGTCAGTTTAAGCAGGTGATTTATTACTACAAACCACAAAATGTCCTGAAGTGGCGCAACTCCAGGGCCAGCTCAGCGCTGAATGAGTTAACAAAGGCTCACCTCTCTCCTGCTGTTTCATCAACAGCTTCCCCAGGTTGCCTCCTCTCATGGTCAGCAGGTGGCTATGACAGTTCCAGCTGGCACATGCCAGTGACATGAAGTAAGAAGGGCTACTTCTTATGACCGCTTAGCAGGTGGTAGAAGCCATCCCAGGAAGTCCCCAGCATACTCGTTACATCCAGTAACCTGGATTTTTATCACCACCCCTCTGTAAGCAAAACTGTGGCGAGAGAAATGGGACTAACATGAGGTGGGAGTGGGCCCCTCAGGATGGGGGTGGAAAGAATTGAGTTTCTGTCCACCAGGAAAAGGGCAGAGCAACCATGGGCTACACAGTATCCCTTTGTCTACTTCTTTGGTTAGGCAGCACCCAGTTGCACCTTCTTTACAGTCATTCATCATCAGAAATATTCTGCCACTCACACTGTCATCCTCCTACTGCATTGATGCAAATCTAGAATCCTGTTGAGACCTGGTGGTAGTTCTTCATGGTCTGCATACCTATAATTAAAGATGTCATCTACACAGAGTCATCCAAATGTAGAGTGGGAGAGAGAGAAATCCATGCTCTGTACAAAAGGGACCCCACCTCAGGAGAGCAGCAGTGGTGGGCACCACGCGGGAGCCACTGATTTTCAGGGTGCTGAACTCTGGCAGGTTTTGCAGGATTTCCTTCATGGTGGTGGCTCAGCTGCCTGGGGAGCCCTTGTTTCTGCTCTCTGAGCATAATTTCCTTTTCTGTTGTCTTCCGTGATTACTCTCAAGATGGTCTTCAAGGAGAATGCTTCTCCGTACCTTCAGAATCTTAGTTCTGTTAGTGAGTTTGGGTTCCTAGGGAACCCTCAGACCAAAGCCAGTGGTCGTGTTTAATATAGTCTTTAGTCATGTTATATAATCTTTAAACTTATAAATTCCTGCTGCCTAGTCACTGACTTTCATATTCTTTCTTTATTTCTTGAATTCTTTGAACTTTCCCTGGAGGTACCAACCATAATCTCATTTTTCCTACTATTAGTGTGTGACAGTTAAGCTTGATTGCGTTATTGGGTAGATCCTTTAGAAATGGCTCAGCAGTTAAACTTATTCCAGGTCTTTCTTGGCTCAAAGAACTGAGTAAGATCAGGCAAAGGAGTGCCAAAATTTTGCTTGAAAAGTGAAGGGTGAAGGGGTTAGGGGAAAACTGGCTCTGCAGAGTGAATGTGGGCCAAACAAAAGAGGAAAGGAGAAAAAGAGCAAAAATAAAAGGACGCCTGGTCTAGAAGACACAGAGGGGCTACTGTGGAGAGTCATGATAGCGGGTTTCTGGCGGTGTCCTGTCTATTTTACTCCACCCACATCTTGTGGGAACCTGCAAGTTTTACATGGGGGTCCTGAGAGGCAGAACTGTGTAGATCCTGGGATCCCACCAGGCCGCTCTTTTGCAGCCAGCCTAAGGAATGCCTGTCTCCTATCTCAGTTGTGTGAACTTGATTGGCTGGGGAGCCTCCCAGGGGACTGGTGGGGCACACTTCTATGTCTTTGTGGAACATGGAGATGTGACCTTGGCTGCTATATTTGGTCCCTCATCCCTTCCTCTCTGGTGCTGCTTCTCTGCTCTGCTTCCCAGATGCCACGAACTAAGAAACTCTGGTCTGCCATACCCTTCCATCGTGATGTTCCTGCTTTGGAGCCTGCTGACCATGGACTTAATCTACTGAAACCATGAGCTGAATGAAAGCTCCACATTGCGAGTGTTGGGTACCGCGTCCTAACAATGGGAAAGCTTGCTAGTACATCAGGCAAAGGGAATGCTCAGCAGAACAAGCATTAAATTTCCTGATTTCCTGGAACATCAGAGGATGGAAACCAGAGTGTGGGAAACAAACACCAGAGGTGGGCACAGATATGGAACTGGCAGCAGACAGATACAGGAGTACAGAATGGGATTTGAGGTCTTTGGATCCCACCACGGCTGAGTAGGGGAGGAGTCAGTCAGAGGTGGTCAGAGGGGACACACTGAAGCCACAGGTGTCCTGTAGTAGCAGAGTAAGATCTTATACCCTGAATTGCTATATTAATTGGAGAGATGATGAATGTAGATCACATCTAACACCTGGATCGTTGGAGGGGGCAAACAGCCAGCGTGACCGGTTTGCACTTCTCCAGCCCCGACCCTGTGGAAGCAGCCCTTACTACAGCATCCATATGGCCCGAGGGAGGGAGAGAATGAAGGTCCTCAGAGGCCAAGCTGTACCTGACTGTATATAGCAGCCCCTTTCCCACAGCAGCTCTAACGAAACTCTGAGGTCCGCTGCAGCCTGGCAGTGCCCTCGCCAGCCCTCACCAAGGGCAAGGGAACCCCACACTCCCACCTTAGGCTGAAGATAAATGGTGAACGGGGACCGCTGGTTTCCACTGGGGTGCATACCTGAAACTGAACTGCAGAGTCCCACAATCTCTCCTTGCCCGCCGCCTCCCTTTCCTGCAGACTCCCCACCATTACTAACTGAAGGCAAGGAAAACCTCCCATGTACCCCAGGCAGAATGGCATGGACTGGAGGTTCCCACAGGTGTGCACTCACCCCCAGAAGTCTACAGACTTCCACCTGGGAGTGAAGAGCTGATCCTTGCGGTTCCACGCCAGCTGCGGACGTCTCCTGCAGCCTCCCCACCGGGCTTACCAAGGGCCAGGGAACCCACCCGCACTCTGGGCACAGTGGCACAGGCTGTGGATTCCAGGGGGTGCGCACTCACTCCCCGAGGCATCTGCAGACTCCTACCTGCGAGTGGAGAGCCGAGTGCGTACACGCCAGCCACTTCTTTCTCCTGTAGACTTCCCAGCGGGTGTGTGAAAGAAATCACAGAGCCCTGAGGACCCTCGCTGAGGGTCTGGCAAACTCTGCCTGCCTGTTCATATGAAAGTGTGTAATGCCACTTGATGGGGCTTCCTACCCACGCAGGGCTTCTCACGGGTGTGCTTCACCAGGGTTAGCAGTAGAGCCTGAGGTCTGCTATAGTATTAAAACAGAATGTAAGATTCTTTTTCCAGGGAATGTACCAATAATTTTGAAAAAGTGACGGAAGTCCACATAGTTTGCCTGCCAATGAATTTATCGTGTGTGAAAGGGAAGGCGATACTGAGTCTCCTATATGAGCTTTTGATCAGTTTTCCAGGTCAGCGCACACGTTCTTAGCCTTCCTCGGGCCCCCACCCCTCATCACCGCGGGCTTTCGCGGCGCCAGACTCTTCCCAGCTCCCCTTTCCCCTGTCCCCAGCCTTGTGGTCACACTTCCTGCCCTCCGGTTTCGCTGCCAAGTTTTCTCAGCTACCATCTTTTATTTATTCTTCCTTCCGGAAGTCAGCATCTCCTCCTCACTGAAAAACTCTTTGCTCGTTTTCTTTGTTGCTATGGATTTAGACATTAAACGAATCCTGTTGCAATCACTTGTGAGGGCTTTGGAGGGAAAGGAGATAAATACGCGTGTCCAGTCTGTTCGCATTGCCTTGAAATCCTCCCGTCACTAAATGCTGATGTGTCAAAGCCATCGATGTAGGAAAACCTCTATTACTGTTGTAAGATCATGTGGTTCGCTCACACTTCTTTGCCTGCTTTAATTGGGTAATTTCAGCCATGTGTGGTGGTAGATGCCTATAATCCCCACATTCTTGGAGGCTGAAGCAGGAAGGTCACACGGATGAGTGTATCCTGGGCAACTTAGTGACTTAGTGAAATTCTGTCTCAAAATAAAAAATGAAAAATGATGAGGACGTAGCACAGTATGAAGGCTCTGGGGTCAACTCTCAGTACTAAGAAAGGAAGGAAGGAAGGAAGAAAGAAAATTTGGTGATGTCACTGAAGGAATAATCATTCTCCGAATGGGTGTGCTTCTCTACCCTGTGGACACACAGGTCATACCACGCAATTACCACAAAATATTCCTGAAAAATTACAAGCGATTCTCAGGATTCCTCAGTAGGGTGAGAGCTTCTGAGGCTCTGAAAGACCTGGGCTACTGGGATTCATGACGAAAAGAAGCTTCGTCCAGTGAGATAGAGAGTGAGAGAACAAGAATAGAGGATGACATTAAATCAGAGAAAAGCAGAACAAATATGTTCTGTACTGTGTGACCAACAGCGAGAAACACACACTGTGTTTGCGGAGAGGATAGCTTTTCACTTATTAACATTTTTATAAGTACATCCCCATTAATTGAACTGCTTTAGCCATTTTTAGAAGACAGTAATTTATTTTTATTTTAATGAGAAAACAATAAAAACAATGATACAAAATTTCAAAACAAAATAGTAGGAGAGTAACCACGGTTAACACATTGTGTATGGTCATCTTCAAAGTAGTTGCTCAGATTACAAGGCACAGGCATGAAAAATTGATCGAACAATACAAGCACAAACCGTTCTTTTCAATAAACTAATAGAAATTAGTAGTATAACTTTCTTAACTATTATATACACATTTTTCCTTTTCCCTTCCTTCTTTTCTCTTTTGCCCCATCCCAGTTGTTCTTTCCTTTTGAGCAGTTTTGTTCCCTTTCACAGTATCTGTTGTACATTTTGGATCTTATTTACTTTCAGCTTCTCACACTAGGGAGACAATACGATGTTTATACATGAGTGTCTGATTTATTTCACTTATGAGTATGGTCTCAAGTTGCATCCATTTACCTATAAAAGCCTCAGGTTTATCTAGAAGACAGTAATTTAAAAAGGAGACTAAAACTAGTGAAGCTTATGCTTCCGTGAGTACGCTGAACTGGCTGTATGTAGCTCGGGTCCTTGTTCTGAAAAATGGTTATGTACTGCCACCTATTGGTACCTAGTGAACATTGCAGAACAGAGGATAGGCTGTCGGTTTCTCACACAAATCTTACATAAATATTAGGTACTGGGAGGGAGGAACGTGCGTTCACAAGAAGAGGGGGGAGTCTGACAATATTCCAATATTTTTTAATTTGCGGGGACATGGGCACTCCAATACTCACAAGAATACAAATTCAGGACAACTGGCATTACTAAGCTAACCATCTATGCTTTTGGATCTGCCATTGTCTTTCTAACCATTTCAGAGTACATACTTGAAAAAAGATGATCATTTTGTATTGGTTGAAGCAGAAAAAATTATAATTCAACTTCATTCACTGAAAAATACATGAAAATTATGGCATCTATACAGTTTTTAAAAGAATGAAGCAAGCCTCCCTGTATATACATATATATATATATTTTATGAGGGAACCGGGAGTTGAACTCAGGACCTCACGCTAGCCAGGCAGGTTCTTATGCCCCTGAGCTATATCACTGGCCCAAGCCTCCCTATATTAACATGAAAATGTCAGTGTGAGATATCATTCACTGAAAAAAAGCAAACTGCAGAATCATATGTGACTATGACGGAATTATAGTAAAGAAACCCAAGAAAAGAAAGCTACATAGCTCTGTGTGTACATGCACATGGGTGTGCACACAGAAAGTGGCATGGCTGGACACACCACATTAACAGGGCTGGGGATGGGGCCGAGGAGGGTAAAGACGGTGCTGTCGCAGCAAGAAATGAGTGTACAGAGTGGGCCAAGATAGTTTATACCTTCAACAGACAGCAACGGTCCTTAGCAGCAGGGTATTGAGCTCTGCATCCAGGAAAGTCAGGGAATTTGTTAAGTCACAGAATTCAGAGAAGCCACCCAACTCTGGAGACTGCATTTTGAGAACGCTGCTTGCCCTGTCTTAGGTTCTGAGAGTGTTCTGTGAGCTCATTTCTTGTTGGAACTGTAGAGTCTTTTCAGAATCTGAGTATTTCTACTTCCTAAAATTAACTCCGTGGATTACACAAATTTACCAATTCAAGGTCCCCCATGGTCTCCGAATTAATTCACACTCAACATAATTTTACCTCAAAAATACAGACCATGAGCATCTATTGTACTACTATTGTACTACTTCACCTATGATAGTAACTACCTTCCGGTTTTATTTTATTTTATTGCATTAAACAAGTTACTAATATTTAATGTGGTCAGTTTTTCGGGTATCCTGAAAAGTTTGGTGTGAGACTGTGACATGGTAATCAGCTGTTTCATTTTTTCCTTTTCTAAGTTCATATTCTGTTTTTTAAAGACCCAGAATCTACTTTTTAGATCTAAAAGAAAATTGAAATACATTCTGGTCCCTAAATGTCATCTTATCCCAAAATTCCTCTGCAAATTCTCCTGCAGAAATATTGTGACTCTTGGTTAGAAAGTAAATTTCCAGAGCCAGCTTGGCTAGAAAGGCCTTGCTAACTTATTTATTTACTTATTTGCCATCTCTTTTCTGCTCCCTTTATTCACTCTTGGTGCACTGAACCCCCAGCCCATTACAAATACATTTAAAATTGTAACTTGTGGAAATACGATGTTGTGAAAAGCTATTTTCCATGAAATAAAAGACTAAAATACAAGGGTTAGAAATGATCATTGCTTTTTCTAGGAACATCCTATGATGTCAGATTGCATCATATTAAGTTATATAGTAACATGTGGAATTCATATTTTGCAAAGTCTATGTTAGTCAACTTTTCCACCAAACAAAATTACATCTAAACAAATTCTCTTTTACTGCAATTTGATCTAGTTGTCACTGTAGCTTTTATAGAAGTGAAGACATTATTTACAATACTTTCATCCTATGTGTTTATGAATTTTGATGTCAAAGACCCATCATTTCTTTGAATGTTGTTTCCCAAACCTACTTTTCATGATTTTCATCTCTTTGTGATATATCCAGTCACCAAAACTTAAAACACCAAGGTTTTCTTGAGTTGTCTCTTTCCCTGAATGCTCCCATTCATTAAGTTTCTAAAGCGACCATGACATCTATCTTTCATGTCTCCGGCTTCAGTTTCTTGTCCTAGCCTTGCACTTCATTAACCCTTGTCGGATTTGTTATAAAAGCATGTTCATTTTTTTTAATTTTAAAGAGGAAAAAAACCCAATAAAAACAACGATGCAGAATTTCAAAATAAGATAATAGGAAATTAACAATGATTAATATATTGCGTATGGTTATCTTCAAAGTATTTGCTCAGATTACAAGAGGTAGGCATGCAGAATTGATCAAACAATATAAGCACAAATTGTTCTTTTCAATGGACTAAATTAGTATAATTATCTTAGCTATTTTCTTTTCCTTTCCTTATTTTCTCCTTTCCCCCATCCCAGTTGTTCTTTCCTGTTAAGCAGTTTCTTTCCCTTTCACAATATCTGTTGTAGATTTTGGATCTTATTTACTCTTTCAGTTTCTTACACTAGGGAGACAATACGATGTTTACACATGTGAGTCTGATTTATTTCACTTACGAGTATGGTCTCTAGTTGAATCCGTTTACCTATAAAAGTCTCGAGTTTACCCTTCTTTATAGCTGAGTAGTACTCCATTATGCAAAAATGCCACATCTTTATTATCCATTCCTTGGTTGTTGGGCATTTGGGTTGTTTCCAAGATCTGGCTATTACAAATTGTGCTGCTATAAACATGGGTGCACATATATCGCTGTGGTATGTTGTTTTTAATTTTTCTGGGAAGATGCCCAGAAGGGGAATAGCTGGGTCAAATGGGACCTCCAACCCTAGTTTTCTGAGGAATCTCCACACTGACTTCCACGGTGGCTGTACCAGTCGACACTCCCACCAACAGTGGAGAAGGGTTCCTTTTTCCCCACAGCCCCTCCAGTATTTGTTATTAGTTGATTTCTTTGTCTTTGGGTCTGTTCATATGGTGTATCACATTTACCCACAGACAAAAATCACACGATCATCTCAATAGATGCCGAAAAAGCTTTTGATGAATCCAACACTCATTCATGATAATAAAAAAACCTACAGAAAATCAGAATAGATGGTCTTTATCTCAATCTGATAAAAAGCCTTCTATGACAAACCAACAGCCAACATCATACTAAATGGACAAAAACTGAAACTTTTCAATCTGTTCAGTTCTGTTATTTCTTTGCTGATTTTTTGTGACAATGGGGTATTAAGGTCCCCCATTACAACTGTGTTATTGCTTATTTGATTTTTCATGTCTATTAATATTTGTCTTATATAGTTGGGTGCTCCCATATTTGGTACGTATATATTTATGATTGGTATCTCTTCGTCTTTTAGTTTTCCCCTAACAAGTATGTAGTGACCTTCTTTATCTCTTTTGATCATTCTTCGTTCTAAGTTCACATTGTCTGTGAACAGAATAGCTACCCCCGCTTTTTTCTGGGTTCCTGTTGCATGGAGTATTGTTTTCCATCCTTTGACTTTCAGTCTATGAATTTCTTTTTGAGTTAAAGGTGTTTCTTGTATGCAGCATATTGTTGGATTTTGTTTCTTTTTTTTTTTTTGTGGGTACCGGGGGGTCGACCTCAGGACCTCGTGCGCCAGTAGGCGCCCGTGCCGCTGAACGATATCACCGGCCCCTTTTTCGTATGTGGGTTCCGGGAGTCGAACTCGGGCCCTCGCGCTTGCAAGGCAGGCGCTTACGCCGCTGAGCCATCTCACCAGCCCATGGATTTTGTTTCTTGATCCACTCTGTGAGGCTGTTTCTTTTGACTGGTGAATTGAGGCCATTTACATTAATGGTTATAACTGATATGTATTGGCTTATCTGTGTCATGTTATTTCCCTGCTGTTGGTTCCCTACTTTTCCCCTATGTTTAATTGTTTGCCCTGCTTGGTGGTTTCTTTCTGTTGTTGTTCTTGAAACTGTGGTCATTTTTATTTGTGTCTAGAATATTTTTCAGTACCCTTTGTAGTGTCAGTTTTGTGTTCATGAATTTCTTATGTTGTTCTTTGTCATGGAAGTATCTTATTTCTCCATTAATTTTAAAAGACAATTTTGCAGGGTACATCAATCTGGGTTGGACGTTGTTTTCTTTCAGGACTTGAAATACTTCACTCCAAGCTCTTCTTGACTTCAAGGTTTGTGTTGAGAAGTCTGCTGTGATTCTGATGGGCTTTCCTTTATAGGTGATCTGTTTCTTTTCTCTAACAGCTTTTAATATTCTGTTATTGTACTGAATATCTAGGATCTTGATTACTACATGTCTGGGTGTAGATTTATTTTGGTTATGGCTAACTGGAGTTCTATATTACTCACTTATCTGTATGTCAGTTTCTTTTCCCATGCTTGGGAAATTTTCTGCTATTACTTATGCTAATGGTCTTTTTATGTCATTTGTTTTGGCTCCTGCTTTTTCATTGATGCCAATTATTCTTATATTATTTTTCTTTGCATCGTCTTGCAGCTGTTGAATTGTTATTTCCTGATCTTTTGTTATTTTCAAGAGATCTTTCCTTTCATGATCGCTAGCTGAGATCCTGTCTTCAAGGTCTGAAAGTCTATCTTCAGTTTCATTCAAGTGGGTTTGCCAGCTTTCAGTGGAATTTTTAATTTTCTGGATATCTGTTTGAATCCATTTCATGCATTCTATTTCTTTCCTATATTGATCATGCACAGTTTCCATCCTTTTTGTATCACTGTCTATTTTTTAATCTATCTGTACTCTAGATTTGTTGAGCAATTCCTTTATAAATGTTGACATTTCTTTTTTTAACTGAGAGATTATTTCTGATCTGATACCCTCTATAGCCTCATGAATTTTTTTCTTTACTTTGGTTGCTATCATTTCAGAAATGCCAGGTGTGCGTCCTCCATTTTCTTCTATCTCATTGTCTCCTGGACTTGTTCTGAGTGGGCTGGAGGTCTGAGGTTGCATTTTGCTTCTGCATCTTGTCATTCTCTATTTTGAAAGTTTTTATTTTGTTTTCTGTGTTGATCTTTGTATGTTTTTGTAGTAGGTAGCTATATCACTAGTATCAAGGCCTCTCTAGGTAAGATTTGTTCTTCGGAGATGTCTTCTGTGTGTAGGAGGTTCTTGGTTTGTGTCTGTCCCAAGATTTTACATTTCCAGTTAATTAAGAGTGGGATGTTGGTATCTGTTTGGCTCAGTCCCCAGTCCTTTGGTGCTGGGGTGTGGTGAGGTTATTACTCCAGAACTTCCCAGTTTTTGTTACAGAAGTGAGAACAACTGATTAAAACAGATATGTCATCCCACTTAAAGTAGTGTAATTAGCAAAAAAAAAAAAATAGTCTCTAGCACAGTTTAGACACTGACAACCTTTGGTAACTATTAATTTTGTACCTTTAATCATAGGAGCAAAATCTACAATTACCGAACCGATTGTAAATTGGGAGCTTGTATGCAAAGTGTTTCTCCTTGGTAGAGTGGTTTTACCCTGTTGGGTGGAAATTTAAGAAAGATAGTGGATAAAACAAAAATAACTGAAAAGAAAGTAGAAGCCAGGCTGGAGGACAAAAGATGCTCACGCAAACTTTGGGAAACTAGCAAAGAGGGTACAAGAGAAAGAATGAAGGAGTAAGCAAGGGACTGTCTGAACTTGGGCCCTGGGTTTGATGGATGGAATTAGTTTTCTGTGGTTGGGTTTCTCCCTAGCCATTTAGAAAGAGAGAGAGCAAAAAAAAAAAATAAAAGATAAGAAGAAAGAAAAGAAAAAAAGGCGAAAAGGGGAAGCCCCACCCACCTGCTTCTATTCTGTGTGTCTTTGTTCCCAAGCACAGCGCTGGTCACCTAACTGACCACCTGTTGGCTCGTATTGTTGCTGTTGCTTCTGACAGTTTCACGCCGCTAGTCCCACCTGTCCATCCTGCGCGCCCTGGCTGGGGGCCCTGCTCTGTGGCTGACGTTCCTGCCAGTGTCTGTGTCTTCCTGCTCTGCTTTTCACCTGGATTCCCGCAGCTGCAATGGGAGGGGCCTGTTTCTGAGCCTTATCGTGGTGGTTGAGATAATTTTATAAATATCTTTATGTCAAAGTATTTTCTCTTTCTCTCTCTATAATATTTATTTGTATGTGGAATTACACTGATTGATTTTAGAACGTAAACCAACCTAGCATATTGGGTGAACTTTGTAAGATAATTTATCCTTTTTCTATATTGTTAGAGTTCATTTAAAAATTTTAAATAATGTCTGTATCAAAAATCATAAGGGATCTTAGTTTGTTGTATTCTACTCCTGTAATGGCTTTTTCTGGTTTTGTACAAGACTGGATATATTGGATTGAAAATATTCTCTCCCCTTTAATTTTCTGGAAGAGTTTGTGTGTATTTTTTTTTTCTTTAATAAATGCTGAAATTCAATCTTTTTTTTTTTTTAATGTGGGTACCGGGAGTTGACCTCAGGACCTCGCACTTGCCAGCAAGCGCTTGTGACACTGAGTGATATCGCCGGCCCTCTTTTGCCTTTATGTGGGCTCCGGGAGTCGAACTCGGGACCTCGCACTTGCCAGGCAGGCGCTTATGCTGCTGAGCTATCTCATCAGCCCCTGAAATTCAATCTTATATCCACTTGAGATTGGATCCATAGTGGTAGAAAGTATGGTTTCAATTTCTTTTGTAGATACAGAGCTACTGACCCTATTGCTTCTTTTTTTTTTTTTTTTTTGTGGGTACCGGGGGGATCGACCTCAGGACCTCGCGCACCAGCAGGCTCCCATGCCGCTGAGTGATATCACCAGCCCCTTTTTCATATGTGGGTTCCAGGAGTCGAACTCAGGCCCTCGCGCTTGCTGGGCAGGCGCTTAAGCCACTGAGCCATCTCACCGGCCCCCCCATTGCTTCTTGAATGAGTTTTCCTCTTTTGTATCTTACATGGATTGTGTTCATTTGGTATTACTTGTCAAAGTCATTGTCATAAAGTTGTTCATATCTTATGATTATTCTTGTAATATCTGTAGAATATATAGTGATATAATTTCTCTTTTTGATATTGGTAATTTGTGTCTATTTTCATTTTCCTAGTCATTTATCCTCATATTTTATTGAGGTTATCTCTTCAGGAGCCAACATATTGAAGGCCCTTCTAGACCTCGTCATGGTCCAGAAAAATCCACATTTGTAATCCCATGGAAAAGTTATTGGAATTCTAATAAGTTAATTCTAATCTAGCACCTCCAGTGCAATGCATGGCGAGGATAAAGACACTAAGGCATATTTGTAATTGTGGGGACCCAAGGGAGTCCTAAGTCCAACTAGCATGATGGCTAACCAGAACAAAGGCTTAGACCCAGGGCCAAACCCAGGTTTTATAATTCATGAAGAGGGGAGTGGCTCGGGGATGAGTGACTGTGAGAGTGGCAGGAAGTACGTGAGAGCCAGGTATGTAAGAGCCGTGAGCTGGCCTAGGTAGGAGGCCTGAACTCACCCTTGCAATATGCAAAGAGAGAGAGAGATACACAGAAGGAGTAATCTGCATATCACAGATTGAGGCAATATCTAGTGTTTTGGTGTCAGTGCTTCAGTTTTGATGTGTGATCATGACCTGAGATGTCACAGCCTCTTTTTTGAAGCTCAATCCCAGCAGACAGTGACAGCGTGGCTTTCTTGGCCCAGTTTACAAGTACTTCTCGGGAGCTATAGGTGGGGCAACACTAACCTGTTGCCTTGCTTCAAAGGCTACACATCAGCACCTCAGCTAGACCCATTTGCATTGCTCAAAGCCAATTGAGGGGATAAGGGAAAGTCCTAGCCAGCTCTGTATGTATCAGTACATGGTATTTCCATGTATTTGGCCAGGTTTAGGCAAAATGGAGACCTGTGCTCTTCTTTCAAGGAGAGCTGTCCAGGTGTCCTCCACACCAACCTTGTGTTTATAGATTTCCTTTCACTTTTAAAACTTAATTAGGGGCCGGTGAGATGGCTCAGCGGCGTAAATGCCTGTCTAGCAAGTGCGAGGGCCTGAGTTCAACTCCCGGAACCCACGTATGAAAAAAGGGCCGGTGATATCGCTCAGCGGCACTGGCGCCTGCTAGCACGCGAGGTCCTGAGGTTGACCTCCGGTACTGACGAAAAAAAAAAAAAAACTTAATTGATTTCTATTCTGATCTTTACAATGTTTTTCTAGCTTAATTTGTGTTCTGTTTATCTTTTTGTAGTGTTTTAAGATGAAAATTGAAAACATTGATCAGAGCACATCTTTCCTAATGTGTGAGCATGGTACTATAAATTTCCCAATAGAGTTTTCAAAATGGTGGAATGGTGAGTGGTGGCAATTCAGCCTCTTTGAGATTTGGAACCCAGACACTGCAAAATAACAATTTGGGGGGGGGAGAGAGAGAGAGATTCCCGGAAGTTGGGGAGGAATTGAAAGCAAAATTAAAAGCTACAGAGAAGTTGAAGAGATGGGCCCCAATACAGAGAAGGGAATGAAACAGTCTGGATTTTCTCTCTGGCCTGACTCTACTGAAGCAAGGTAAGTGCTGGGGGCTTCAGGGAGAAACAGTGGTGGACCACTGGGATCTGCAGGGGCAGCATGAAGTTTTGTTCCAATGGGAGTCCTTCTGCAGGCAACAACTGGAGAGGGATCCCAGTGCAGGCACCCATCCCATCATATCCCTGGAGAGAGTGAGAGGTCATGTGGCATCCCAGGAAAGGGTTTGAATCTGGGACTCAGAGCAGCTGCAGGATATCTTCACATCAGGTTTCTCACTGTTACCCTCCCACAGTGACTAGGTGAGAGCCAGCCATGGTAGACAGCTGTAACAGGGAGCAAGCCAGAAATAAATTCACTGACGGGTTTGAGCTCAGGCCAGGAAGGACACAGGCTGTACCCTTCATGGCCAGAGTCCAGATCTGGCTTGAGTTGCTCTGGGTTTGGAAGTCTTGGCATTGAGTATTCAAGCCCTCACCTTACCACCTGCATCTGGCATGGATCTGGGGTGTGAATGCCTCCCTTATCTACTTGCATGAGTAGAGACTCATCTTGGCTTGGAAATTGGCACACCTGCATAAACATAGGGGCCTCTGCAATATGGGGACACCTCAAAAATCTACAGACCTTAACAGTAGGCAGAGAAAACTTATAATAGCTAGATTGCAAAATTGGAGATCCCGGAAGGAAACCACTCATTCAAAAACACAGAGAAATATTTTTTGAAATTTTTTTCCTTTCCTCTTTCTTTTTCACTGGTTTATTGGGATTTGGGGATTTTCCTTTGTCCTTTATCCTTTTTAAAAATTTATTTATTTTTCTTAGTTCTTTTTCCTTTTTCTTTTTTTTTTACCCTGTTTTCCTTTTTTCTTATTTTTTTCTCCATAGTATTTATTTTTTTCCCCTTTTATCTTTTATCTCATGTTTGGTTTTTTCTGTTACTTTTACTTAATTCTGTAAATATCCTTCTATTCTCTATAAGATCTTTTGTCTCACTTCCATATCCTACTTCCCATCTCCTGTAGTATAAGTTTTCACATTTTTCATCTTGCATTCTCCCATTCCCAACCTCCTATATCTTCGATAGTATAATCATTAAGCTTTATTCATCTTTAGATAGTTAATTCCATATAATTAATTGTTGAATTCATTTCTATCATTAGTGGAAATATAGATGTTGCATTTAATACACACTAGTTGTAAGTCAATACCTTGGTTGTTGTCAGGGAAAGGGTTAAAGTGATGAGAGTCATCTGGAATGTGCATGTTCACTGAAGTTCCCTTGGCTACATGCCTTTCTGCAGGGAGGCTGACTATCTCCTGAGAAAGGAATGTATAGAGATAATGGGTAATATCCACAGGATTGACCATTCCCAGGCTCTAGCCAAGGCTGGGAACAATCTCTTCCAGCCATGCAGGCCCATTGGCACCAAGTCACTTTTGTTTGAACACAGTCTTTAAAAAACTGAGAAACTGGGTGTGATGCAACTTTTTCTCTCTCACTTGCCCAAGGCTCTATCTCATGCCATATCCTTCCCCAGAAGAGTCCCCTTCATCTTTGGTGCTGCCCCCTGCCTCATGTGTATTGATATTTTGCTTTACTATGCTCGTATCTGCTATACTTTTTTTTTTTTCCTGTGGGTACTGGGGGTCGACCTCAGGACCTCACACGCCAGCAGGCGCCCGTGCTGCTGAGCGATATCACCGGCCCTTTTTTCGTATGTGGGTTCCAGGAGTCGAACTCGGGCCCTTGCGCTTGCCAGGCAGGTGCGTACACCGCTGAGCCATCTCACTGACCCTTGCTATACTTTTATAATAAACTTACTTTCATCTTTTTAAAATCATTGTGTGGCTCTTCTCTGTTCATGCAGATCTGATCAAATTTCTGTGGCTACATATGTGTGACTATTTGCTGTCAAAGTTGTCAGTGTTTATATCATAATTGTGGGTTTACTTTCTATGGTAAATGGTGGAATATTATTGGTTCTTATGGTATGATAATATTCAATTTGTCTTAGATGATAGTACTATAGCTGATTTGCTCAATATTTCCAGGGTTGCATAACTTTTGCTATTAATCTGTTTTCTCTGTAATCCAATGCCCTGGTTACCTTTGTGACACTGACACTACTGGGGTCCATTCCCAGAGAATTTTTTGTTAGGCCAATTGCATGGCATCCTCCCCTCCCAAATTAAAAGAGATGGTCAGATCTTGAGGCGGAGGAAAAGGGCTAGTTAGCCAAACCCAAAGTACATCACTTAAAAGCAGACTAAACAGATGGTAATACTAACAACAAAGTCTTTCTACTATAAGCATCCATAAACTCAGCACAAAACCAACCAACCAAACAAAAAACAATAGAAACATGAGACAAGACAACAAAATGCCTCCCAAAACTCCCAACTTCCCCAAAGCCAATCCAAGGGACATTGAGGGAGAGAATAATATAAGCCACACACCTGAATTACTGAAAAGGGTAACAGAAGTGGTTAGAAAAGAGGTCAAAGAGGTATTTAGTGGGGTCATGGAAGATATAACTAAACAGACATTGGACGTATAAACAAAATGATCAGGGATCTTTCAGAAGTCACTAATAAAAACTAGGTGAGCTAAACAAAAATTACAAAATATAAATGACCAGTTTAGCAAAGAATCAGAGTCCATGAAAGAGTTTCAACCCAAAATGTAGGAGATTAAAAATTACATTGAAAGTATGCACAGCAGAATCAACTAATATGTGAACAGAACTTCAGGTTTAGAAGGTAGGGATGCTTTCACAGACCAACCAATCAGAGACACCTTTACAACAACAACAGAATATGAAAAGTGGACACAGAAGTTACTAGATGATGCAAAGTCAACAAATCTAAGAGTAACTGGAATAAATAAAAAATCAGAAGACAACACAAACAACATTAAAAACCTATTCACAGAAACAATAGCAGAAAATGCCCCAAATATAGGGAGAGAAAAAACCATATGGATAAGTGAAGAGTATACAACCCTATATAACCATGATCAAAAAATAACCTCTCCATGTTACACTATAAGCACAATCCCAGAAGTCCAACACTGGGACAAATTCATAAGGGTTGTTAGAGAAAGTCAATGAATCGCATATAAAAGTAAACCCATTAGAATTACAGCAGACTTCTCAATATTAATTTAAAGGCCAGGAGGGCTTGGAGTGAAATGTTTCAAGCCCTAAAAGATAACATCTCCCAACCTGGATTTATGTATCCTGCAAAACTTTCCTTCATAACTGATGGTCAAATAAGGTATTTCCATTAAAATGAGCACCTGAAGAAATTCATGACTACCAGACCAGGATAACAAAGTTTTCAAAATGTCCTAGAAAGAGACAATGAAGTCAACAATGCCAATAAGTCAAATAGAATGAATGCACATGGCAAAGTGAACATTTAAGCAGGAAATTAGCAACAGGAAAATAACGCAATGACAAGAATAAATCAATACCTTTCAGTAATAACTCTCATTGTGAATGGTCTCAATTTCCCAATCAAAGACAGAGATTGGCAGAATGGCTCAAGAAACAAAACTTATACTCACCAAACACTGGCACACCCAAGTTCATACAACACGGTAATTGGACATAAAAAATCAAGATAAACACCAACACAGTGATAATGGAGGACCTCAGTACACCACTGTCACAAATAGACAGATCAACTAGACAAAAATTTAACAAATACTAGAGGTGAACCAAACCTGTACAGAATAAATAGCTACAGATTGTTCCACCCAACAACAGAATACACAATATTCTTAGTAGCACATGGGATGTTCTCCAAAATAGACCACATGCTAGCCTGAAATCACACTTAAGTAAATGCAAAAGAATTAAAACTGTCCCAAGCATATTATTAGATAATAGTGCAATGAAACTAGAAAACAAAGGCAAAGCAAACCACAGAAACTATGCAAACATATGGAGACTAAGCAATGCCCTTTTGAATAATCAGTGGGTCGTAGAAGAAATCAATGAAGAAATTAGACAGTTCCTAGAATCACACTATATCAGTACAACATACCAGAACCTATGAGACACAATGAAAGCAGTCCTAAGGGGAAGTTTATAGCTGTGAAAGTCATGAGAAAAGCAGAGGAAGCCCAAATAAACAACCTAACGTTGTACCTCAGTGTACTAGAAAACCAAGAACAACCCATATTGAAAGCTAGTACAAGGAAGAAAATTATAAATGTCAGAGCAGAAATTAAAGTAATTGAGGAAAAAATACAAAGAATCAATGCTCCAAAGAGTTGGCTCTTTGACAGAATAAACAAAATAGACAAGCTATTAGCCAATCTTACCAGAAATACTCAAATCAATGCAACTAGATATTAAAAAAGTGGAATCACAGTGGCTTCTGCCAAAATCCAGAAGATAATTGGTAATTACTTTTAGAAACTTTCACAAAATGGAAAATTTAGAAGAAATGGATATATTCCTAGATACATACGAACTACCAGAGCTGAATCAAGAAGACATAAAAAAACTGAATAATCAAATAGTAGTCATTGAAATTGAAGAAATAATTTTTAAAAAAACAACTAAAAAGAGCCCATGTTCTGACAAGAACTTTAGAGAAAAATCTAATGAAAATACTCCTCCAACATTTTAAAGTAATTGAAATGGAAGGAGTACTAAAGTCATTCCAGGAAGCTAGCATTACCCTGATTCCAAAACCAGAAAAGGACCCAACCAAAAAGAGAACTACCGTGTAGGCCAATCTCTTTAATGAACATAGGTGAAAAATCTTCAGTAAGATACTGGAAAACAGAATGCAAGAAATCATCAAAAATATCATCCATCATGACCAAGTAAGATTTATTACAGGTATGCAGGGATGGCTTAACACATGCAAATCAATAAACACAATATACTACATAAACAGAAGCAAGGACAAATACCACATGATCGCCACAATAGGTTCAGAAAAAGCCTGACAAAATGCAGCATCAATTCATGACTTAAAAACCTTGAAGAAAGGGGCCGGTGAGATGGCTCAGTGGTGTAAGCGCCTGCCTGCCTGGCAAGCGTGAGGGTCCGAGTTTGACTCCCGGAACCCACATACGAAAAAAGGGCCGGTGATATCGCTCAGCGGCACGGGCGCCTGCTGGCGCGCGAGGTCCTGAGGTCGACCCCTGGTACCCACAAAAAAAAAAAAAAAAAAACCTTGAAGAAAATAGTTATAGAAGGACCTTATTGCAATCTGATAAAAGCAATTTATGACAAACCAGTAATTCACATTATGTTAAATGGGAAAGGCCTTTCCCTCTAAAATCAGGAACAAGGCAAGATGTCTGCTATCACTGCTTTTGTTCAGTATAGTTCTTGAAATACTAGCCAGAGTAATTGGGGAAGAGAAAGAAATGAAAGGGATATATATGGGAAATGAAGTACAATTTTCATTATTTATAAACAATGTGATCCTCTACTTACAAGTCCCCCAAAGACTCCTGGAATTAATAACCAAATTTGGTAGCATAGCAGGATACAAAGTCAACAAACAATAATCAATAGCATTCCTGCACACCAATAATAATCTCACTGAGAAAAAAAAATTAGGGTAACAATACTTTACATAAAAGTATCAAGAAAACTTAAACACTTAGGAATTACCCTAACCAAGAAAGTGAAAGACTTCTATGGTGAAAACTACAGTACTGTGAAAAAGGAGATGGAAGAGGTCATCAGAAAATGGAAAGATACTCCTTGTTCCTGGAGAGGCATAACCAGTATAGTCAAAATGACAATGCTTCCAAAACTGATATATAATTTTACTGCAATCCCAATAAAAATAACAATAGCATTCCTCACAGAACTAGAGAAAACAACGCTAAAATTCATATAGAAGCAGAAGAGACCTAGAATAGCAAAAATAATCCTGGGCAACAAAAGCAAGGCAGGAGGCATCATAATCCTGGACTTCAAGTTATTCTTCAAAGCTACAGTGATAAAAACAGCATGATACTGGCAAAAAACAGACTTGTGGATCAATGGAACAGAAAAGAGGGTGCAGAAAAATTCCAGGAACATTCAGCTACTAAATCTTTGATAAGGGGGCCCAAAATTTTTGCTTGAGGAAAGACAGGCTCTTTAACAAATGGTGCTGGGGAAAGTGGCTATGCACATGACCAAGATTGAACCTAGACCCATATCTCTCACCATGTACTAAGCTAAAATAAAAACAGATGAAATATTTAAATATTAAAACAAAAAAAATCTGCTGGAAGACAAAACAGGTAAAATTCTTGAAGACAGGCATAAGCAAGAACTTTCTGAAGAGAACGCTGGTTGCACAAGAACTAATTCCAATAATCAACAAATGGGATCATATCAAATTAAAAAGCTTTTGCCCAGCAAAGAAAATAGCCAAAAGAGTGAAGAAACTACCTATAGAATGGGGGAAAAAAAAACACTTTGCCTGCTATTCCTTAGACAAAGGACTTATATCTAGAACATATAAAGGACTAAGAAAAATTAGACCCCCTAAATTAAAAGCTCCAATCAAAAGATGGGTCCCTGAAATGAATAGACCCTGCTCAGAAGAAGTACAAGTGGTCAATAAATACATGAAAAAATGTTAAAACATTGCTGACTATTTGAGCAATGCAAATTAAAATGACTCTGAGATTCCATCTCACTCCAGACAGAATGGCTATCTTCAAGAAATCACATAATAACAAATGCTGGTGAGGATCCAGGGAAAAAGGGACCCATCTACATTGTTGTTGGGGATGTCTGCTAGTACAACTGTAAGGGAAAATTTATAGAATCCTGCCAGAATGCCCACAAAGACCAAGCAAACATGTCTGGACAAACCTGATAACAGAACATTCCCTTCTTTGTATAAGCTTGTCTAACACGTGGCCTTACAATATAACTTCAAATGTGCCTTTGCATAACCCCTGTCTTCACTGCCTTTGTATAACTAGTGGACTTGAAATGTAACTTAAAATGTAACAGAACATTTCTTCCTCTGTATAACCCGTGTTTTGTATAATTGATAGCCTTGTGCTGTAACCTGAAATGTTTAAACTCCCTTAGCAACCCATGATGTCACCCAACCCTCCAATCAAGCCGAATTTGCTTTTGTATCTCCCCGCTCACTTTCCCTTTAAAGTCCTGAAGCCCCTCTGCGTGGGGCTGTGACTCTTTTAGAGAAATCCTAGTCAGAAGCCCACCGGTGTAATAACTGCCTCCTAAACCTTCTCAGTGCCATTTTCCTGTGTTTGGTGTTTTCCGTAACACAACCAAATCAGTGTGGAGATTTCTCAGAAACTAAAAATAGCAATTCCGTCTGACCCAGCTATTCACCTTCTGGGTATCTTCCCGAAAGAGTTAAAGATGTCACATATACACCTATGTTTATAGCAGTGTAACTCACAGTAGCTAAATCTTGGAAGTGGCCTATGTGTCCATCAACAGATGAATGGATGAAGATGTGATATTTACATACAACGGAGAACTGCCCTGCCATAAAGAAAGATAAACTTGAGTTATTTGTAGGAAAATGGATGCACCTTAAGACCATAATGTTAAATGAAATAAATCAGACACACAAGCTTAAATATTGCATGGTTTCTCTCATATGAGAAACCCAAAATATAAATAAAAAGCAAAATTAAAGATAGACAATAGGAAAACTAAGATAGATCTTTAGCATATGGAGAAGGAAACCAAGAGATGGAGGGTGTGGAGAGGGATGTGAGGGAAATGAAATTTTGAAAAACAGAAATTGTGATGTGTTGTGTACCTGTATCAAGTTTCTACTAGTAACATGACAATTATGTACTACAAACATGTACTATATATATATATATATATATATAGGAGAAAGGGTCCAAGAAATGGAGAAAGGGGGAAGGAGAAGAGGGGAAGGGGATGAAAAAGGGATTAAGATATGTCACGTATATGTACCTGCTCTCCATGATGTATGTAATCATTATGTACTGCAGACATATATCACTAAAAAATAAAATTTCCACCAGAACTGTGTTATTGGCATCTCACAATTTTCAACACAATATGTTTTCTTTTTCACTCAGTTCAAAATGCTTTCTTACTTCCCGTTAATTTTATTTTTGTCTCATGGATTGTTTAGGTGTCTGTTATTTTTCCCAATATTTGTAGATTTTCTATAGATTTTTGTTACTAATTTAAAAATAAACAAATTTAGTACAGTTTTACATATTATCCCAATGCCTACTCCTCTACTTTCACACTGAATTTCTTCTATTAACTTCATCTTGCATTAGTCAGGTACATTTGCTACAATTAATGACCAAATATTGCTAGCATTTTATTAATAGTACTTCATAGTTTTCATTAAGGTTCACTTTTTGAGTTATATAGCAAGTACGTAATGACATGTGTCCACCATTACAGTTTTATGTAGAATCATTCCACCATCCTAAAAATTCCCTCTGCTTCACTTATTCATCCCTCCTCTCCTACTAAATTCTGAGTAACTCTTGACTTTTTAAAAATTTTATGGATTTACCTTTCCCGAGATGTTTTATCATTGCAACCATAAAATATGAAGCCTTTTCAGATGGACGGTTTTCATTTAGAAATATGCATGTATGATATATTTATGGCTTGATATCTCATTTCTTTGTACCACTGAGTAATATTCTATTGTATGGATGTAGTGCAATATATTTATCCATTAACTGGTGGAAACACATTTAGGCTATTCTGAGTTTTGATGATTAGGAATAAAGATGCTATAAATATGTACAAGCTTTTGTGTGAATGTAAGTTTTCAACTTATCAAGATAAACATTTAGGCGTGCAATTATTAGATCATGTATAAAAACCGTGGTTAGCTTTGCAGAAAACTCCCTAAGTGATTGTACACTTTTGCATTCTCACTAAAAACAAATGAGAGTGATTGTACCTTTTGCTCTACATCTTCACTGGTATTCGATATTGCCAATTTTACATAATTCATCCATTTTAAAAAGTGTGTAGTGATATCTCATTGTGATTCCCTAGTGACATATGATGTATCTTTTCATACTTTTTTTTCCAGCTGTATATTATCTTTGGTGAATATTTTTCAGAGTTTAATAATCCATTTGTTATTTGTGTTGTTTTTTTTTCTTATGGTTGAGTTTTAAGTTCTTATATTTTGGATGCTAGTCTTTAACGAGGTGTGTTTTTGTGAATATTTTCTCCCAGTTTCTGGCTTGTTTCTTCATTTTCAACAGAGCAGAAGATTTTAACAAAGTCCCTATTTACCATTATTTTCTTTCGTGGATTTTACTTTGTGTGTGAAGTCATTGTCAGACTCAAGGTTCCCTAGATATCTCTTTGTTATTTTATAGTAGTTTTCTAGTTTTTTTGTTTTAAATTTAGGTTTACAAAGTTGAACTGGGAAAAACAGAGAGTAGAATGATTGTTAGCAGAGCCTGGGAGGCAGGGAAATAGGGAATGGGGAGCTGCGCAGTGTCCAGGGCAGCTCTCAGAATTCCGGGGGGCAGAGGATGAACAAATGAAGACAAGAGGCAGAACTCAGAAAACTGAGGTAGGCTGGAGCCTCCTCTCCTGGTGGGAGAAAAAGGACTGCCCACTGACTGCAGTACGTTTATGTATACACTCAGGAGGCTACTGTCAGTTGAAACCCCTCTGCCTAGCAACTTGATTGCTTTGCTCACCTCAGGGCGCCTCTCATTCTCGAGCTGGAACCGCTTGTTCACGGGGCGTGCTTCAGGTGCTCCATGCTCCTGGGCTGGCCTTGCTTTACCCAGTACAAGTGAGCAATCCAGCTTCAGCCAGTCTCCGTGGAGTTGTTGCTCAAAGGGTACGAGGTTTCATACAGACAGGAGGAATAATTTCTGACATCTATTGCACAGCAGGTGACTGTATTTAAGAATAGTGTATTACATACCTGAAAATCACTGAGGGTGAAAGTCAGATGTCTCGTCTCACACACACAGAAAACTGATAGGCAAGAGAGGAGTTAATATGCTAACTAGCTTGGTTTATTTAATTGTATACATGGTATACATGTACCAAAACATCATATTTTCTGCATAAATGTGTACAATTATGGTGTGAATTTAAAATGACATTAATAACAATAAAATGAATGTTGAGTTAATGTTCACCGAAAGGAGCATGGTCTATCTTTTTTTTAATCTTTTATCTTTCCTTTTCTCTTTCTTTTTTCTTTTCCTCCTTGTTCTTCATGTTGATATATAATGGTTCAAACCCATTTCTGAAAGTGCTGTCCTTTTTTCATTGAATTGCATTTACTTTTTTGTAAAACATCAGTTTTCTCTGTGTGATTTTATTTTCTGATCCATTGATCAATTTGCAAATCCTCCAAATTTGTTTTCCAAATATTGTTGACTCTTTTGTGTCTTTCATCTTTTTATACAAACTTTAGAATTGCCCTACAAAATAACTTGTTGATGTTTTCCCTGGAATTGTAGTGAATGTATAAATAAAATTGCCGAGAATTGACAAGAACACTGAGTCTTCTTATAGGTAAGCATTGAATATTTAGTTAGATCTTCTTTGATTTTTTTCAACAGAGATTTTTAGTTTTCCTTATACAAACTACTAGCATACTGTGCCAGATTATGCTCAAGTATTTCATTTTCTTGATGATAATGCATATGGTATTGTATTTTAAATTCCAATAGTCCATTGCTGGTGTATAAAAAACAATAAATTTGTGTATTAACCATATATCATATAATAGCACCACAATCACTTATTAGTTCCAGAAAGGTTTTTCATTGACTCTAGGATTTTCTGCATAGAAAATAAAACTATCTATCAACAACAACTAAACATTTTATTTCTTTCTTCCAAATCTGTATATCTTTTATTTCCTTTTCTTGTCTTATCACATTAGCAAAGACTCTAGTATGATGTTGAATAGGGGTAGTGATAAAGGACATCCTTGCCATGCCGTTGATATTTTGATAAAGTCAGTTTTCACATTATATGAAATTGTCTGTAGGGTTTTGGATTTTTTAGTGTGTGTGCATGTGTGTGTGTGTGATATTTTTGGTAGATTTTTGTTGAGAGTTTTAATCATGAATAGGCACTTGATTTGGTCAAATGCCTTTTCTGATTCTTTTAATATGTTAAATTAGTTTTCTTCTTTAGTCTGTTAATGGAGTACCTTAACAATAGCTTGAATACTGAGCCAAACTTCTTTAGCTCCTAAGTCTCACTTGTTTTGGTGTAGAATTGACATCATGGATTTCCAGATTCCATTTGTTAATATTTTGTTGAGGATTTTTGTATCCATGTTCATGACAGGTACTGTTCTCAATATTTTTTCTTTAATGCCTTCATCTGGCTTTATTATTAAGGCTCCACAAGCCAATTTAAGGAATGTTCTTTATTCTGTTCTCTAGGAGAGATTATTAATAAATAGCATCATTTCTTACTTCAATGCGTGGTGTTTTCCTTCTTGGAAAGTTGTGGATGATTCATCCACTTCTATAATAAATATAAACCTATCAGATTATCTATTATCTTTTTGTGAATGCTACAGATTTTTCTTTGCCCTCCAAAATTTAAATGTTGATATTTAATCCCCAATTTGATAGTATTAGGCGGTGGATCCTTTGGAGGTAAATAGATCATGAGAGTGGAGCCTCACTGACGGACTTAGAGCTTTTATAAGGGGCCACTGAAGGCCTTCACCCTTTTCGCCACGTGTGCGCACAGTGAGATGCCCTATATTCCTGGAAGCGAGGTGTGGGGTCTTGAGTTGATCTTGAATTCCCAGCCTACAGAAGTATGAGAATACACATCTGTATTTATAAGTTACCAGGTTATGGTACTTGTGGCAGCCTGAATAGACTAGGACAGTGAGTTTCTTTAAAGAATTGATTCATTTTCTCTAAGTAATCAACTGTATATGTATATACTTTTTATGATATTCTTTTAAGTCCCTGTCTTCGGTAGTGATGAATCTTCATTCATTTTTGATATTAGTAGTTCTTATCTTCATCTCTCTGTGTCTTTGTCTCAGTTTCCTCTTCTTTCCATTCCTTTTGCATCCTTTCTCTTCCCTCCCTTTTTCTTTTTCTCTTTCTTGTCTCCTTCTTAGCCTGAGAAGGGATTTATCAGTTTTATGGACCTTTTCAAAATTACCTTTGGGTTTATCTGATTTTTTTTTTTTTTTTTTTTGGGTACTGGAGGTCGAACTCAGGACCTCATGCTTGCCAGGCAGGCGTTTATGCTGCTGAGCCATCTCACCGGCCCATTCTGATTTTTTTTTTTTTGTGTGTGTGGGTAACGTGGGTCGACCTCAGGACCTCGCGTGCCAGCAGGTGCCCGTGCCACTGAGCGATATCACCGGCCCCTCTTTCGTATGTGGGATCCGGGAGTCGAACTCGGGCCCTCGCGCTTGCCGGGCAGGCGCTTAAGCCGCTGAGCCATCTCACCGGCCCCCATTACCTGATTTTTGATATTGATTTTTAATGTTCGATTTCACTGTTTTTTGCTCTAATTTTTATTTGTTCTCTCTCCCTCTCTCTCTCTCTCTCTCTTCTTTCTTTGCATCCCTCAAGTCTTGGTAAAGTATTTTAATTTTAAGAAAATCTGAATTTCTTTTGGGATTTACTCTTTGGCCCATGTATTATTTCAAAGTATTTTGTTTAATCTCTAATATTAAAGAACGTTTGATGTATTTTCTTTTATAGATTTCTAGCTTATTCTATTATTGTCTGAAGGAATACTTGGTGTGATAATTATTCTTATACCATTAGCTCGGTTGTATCATACAACCCATAATATGGTGTATTCTGGTAAAAGCTCCACGTGAACTCGGGAACAATGTGAGTTCTGTGTTGGATGACTTACTCCGTAGCTGCAGACTATCATTTCCTGTTGATAGGTGATACTACTCATTTAAATGCTAGTTTTGATAATTATTCATAGAGGGCTGTTGAATTCTCTAACTAAAAATAGTGGATTCACCTATTTCTCTTTGCAGTTCCATCAGGATTTCCCTCACCCTTTTTGGTACTTCGTTGTTAGGTACATACGTGTGAAGAATTGTTATGTCTTCCTGGAGAACTAAATCTTTTATAGCTATGACATTTTTTAACATGAATATATAAATAAATGTATATATTTGGGGGGACTCTCACTTTTTTAAAGTAGGCTTAATGATCAGAAGCCTCAAGGAGTGATTGGGAAACCACTGTCGTCCAATGCCGTTTTCTTCCTGTCATCAGTAAAAGTTTAACACAGACTGCTGACTTTTATCTTGTTCATCAGGGCGATGGTATTTTGCCTCTGGTCATTTTGTCCTTTCTCCTCAGAAAGTGACCATAAAGCCACGGTGGGCCTCCAATGGCTGAACCAGATGATGAAGATGGGAAAAGCCACTGGGTTCTTGAAGCCGGAAAGGGGTGCTCCATGACGAGTTGAAGGCCTGTGGCTGGGGAAACGCTGTGCCAAGTTTATGTCGGCTCCCACTGAGCTCTGTGTCCGATTCTGGCCCTGCAGAAAGCCCCCTGCTGCCGTGATCTGCTAACATGCACAGAGCGAGGGCCTGTGTGAAGCACACGAAAGCGATTGCCTGCTCTCGGCAGCACCTTCGCTAGTTCTGAAAACCGAGTTGCTCTGCCGCCACTGGTGTCTCCGGATCTCCTTGCTGCCATGGAAGCTGAGGCATGGATTTCAGGCTCGGCCTCATCATCTGCCCCATGATGTGAATCGTGTTCTTTTTCAGCACCTTGTTTTCCTTGAAGCTACATGTTGTTTTGACATCGCTATGAACCAGTGGTTGCAGGAGCAGGCTTTCGTTGTTACTTATTGTCTGATAGATTTTTACATCTTTATCGAGATGTTCCTATCTCAAGACATTTCACCCATTCGAAGGGTTCAGGCAGTGCGTTTTAGCATAGTCACATCTGTGAAACCATCACCATGATGAATTACAGATATTTTCATCATACGAAAAAGAATCTCTGCACCCTTTAGCTAATACCTCTCTATGTCCCTGTTCTCCGAACTCCTGGAAACCCCTAATCGTTCTGTCTCCATAGATTTGCCTATGCTTGGATATCTTATATAAACAGAATCACATAATGCGTGGTCTTTTGTAACTGGCTTCTTTTACTTAGAAGTAAAAGAAGTCCATTCAAGTTGTAGTGTGTGTCAATTCACCATTCCTTCTCATTGCTGAATAATATTCCATTGTATGGATAGAGCGTCAACAGCCTTTTTGCTGATACAAATTTTGTTTTTGTTTTGTAGTGCTGGGCTGGAACCCAGAGCCTTGCACATGTTGGGCAAGTGCTCTATCACTGAGCTATATACCTGGCTCCAAGAAAGGAATTTTTAAAAAAACAGCCTATTGCATTCTATCTGGGAGGAGTAGATGGGGGGAGGGGAGCTTCAAAGGTGGGAATAAACCTTAGAGTTGGGAGGTTTCATTTTGGAGTTATACATTGCCATGGTTTAGTCCTTTCAAATGAGGAAACAAAATATCCGTATGCAATGTAAGCAACACTGTAATTGCAAGCACAGGTTCTGGAGTTTGGACCCCGGTTCTGCTGTTCTCTAGCCCTCTGACCTCAGCAGCTTTGGTCTCCCTGCTTCTGCCCACTCCCCGTGAAGCGGGACGGTCGAGGACTACGGGGTGCCCACTGGTCCTGCTCGGTAGAGGCCGGCAGGTCCTGCAGGCTTCCTCTCTGCAGACTTTGCTTTGCCTTTCCTGAGCACAGTTCTTGGGGTTGCTGGGATTTCACTCGAAGCTGCGAACCTCTTTGGCCACATCCTTTGTGAGATGGGAGGCGAGCGCAACATCCACAAGATCACGGCCAATTTTCTGTCCCGGGCAGTGTTCCAGACAGTGAGTTGCAGAGGCCTCACATGGATGACGACCTCTTCATCAGAGGCAGAGGTGGCTTGAGTGGGAATCCTGCTATCCAGCGGGCTTCCAGCAGCATGGCATCCCTGGGCCCCAGGCCCTGTCCGGGCAGAGACCTCATGGGATGGATTTAAGGAGCACTTTTTATTTTAAAATGGCATATGTGTAAAGAATTCCCTGTAGCCATGTTTTAAAGAAAGCAGACAGGTAGTAGGTGATTAAAGTGACCTCCAAGCATGCCAGCATCTGGGGCCTTTTGCTGGTGACCCCACCTGTCCCCAGGCTAGTCCAGCGTGCTTGGATGCACTGCTGGCAGGTCCCGTGATTGGGAACCGCTTGGTCCTCACACTGTCCTGCGTTTCAGGGACTGTTGGGGTTCTCTTCTTTCCACTGGTGGGGACTACAGAACTCTTGGGTTCTTTGAATTATGCTTCTGTAGGCTAACACGGCTGGCGAATCCGGTGCTTCATCAGCAGTGACTGGCCCTTGTACAGCTCACCTGTGTGGAGGTTCGGAGGCTCTTTGCGAGGAGAGGGACCTTCAGGTCTTGGCACACGGCCTCTGTACCACCAGTCATGGGGTGGGCGGATCTGAGAGGCCTTTTTTCACATGGGGCAGACGAAGCCACTAATGCTCTCCATCATCTTGATGATGGGCAGCTTCATCTCATGGTGGAAGTTGATTTCTTTCCTGACGTCCCGAAGTGACTATCCTCAGGGTGGTGATGACCACTGCCCCACCCATGTGCGCCTCGGTCGGGTACTGGGCGACCGAGAGCTGCTCACTGTCTCGTGGTGTGTCGATGAGGAGGTTGTCCACGTCACGAGGAACTGCTTGGTCATGTCTTTTTTCTTCAGTCCCCTCCAGATGTCAGGGTTGTCAGAGTTGTCTGACCACAGACCTCACCCCCAGGCTGAGCCAGTCTGGGGACCCTCTTCCTCCAATCCCATGAGCTTGGGAATAGAGGGCCCACATAGCCCTGTCCAGGAGGGCGACCTGTGTGCTTTCATCCTCTGCTAGGCCTCAACGAGGTGGGCATGGACAGTGCTTTTCCCTTGGATGTCTTTCCCAGACAACACCAAGATCATGTGTCTTGTGGGCTTCATGTTTTCTCTGATTACCTCTCTGTCTGGATTGAGAGTAGCGCCAGCTCCAGAAGTGCACAGGCTCTGGCTGGGGTGCCTGAGTGCTATGGGCCGGGGACAGTCCTGAGCTGCCTCCTCCATCCCGTCTCCCTTGTCCTCCATGTCCATAGCTATGATATAAATATCATGCTTACTCTTGAAATATTTCCTTGCTACTTTATCTGATATTAATTTAATGACCCAGTTTTCTTTTGTTTAGTGTTAGCATAGTACGTCCTTTCCTTTCACTTTTCATCTATCTCAATTTTAAAGTGGATATTTATTCATTCATTTTTATCACAGTGTGTTTGCAGTACATAACGTTTACATTCCATGTGTGGAGTTGGTACATATAGGTAACACATCATAATTTCCTTTTTCATCCCCTTCCCCTGATATGAATTTCTTTAGACATCATACAGTTGGAGCTTGTGTCTTTTCAAATTCGACAGCCTCATTGTTTTAATTGGTATATGCAGACCATTCACATTTTACAGTGATTTTTATGCTATTCAATTAATATCTGCCATGTTTATAGTTGTTTTGCATTAATTGCACTTGTTTTTTAGCTTATCTTTTATTCTGCCTTCCATAGTTTTAATTGAGCATTTTATGTAATTTTGGTTTTTCTCTTCTCATAGCATATTTATGATACTTTTAATATATTTTAGTGATTTCCCTAGAGTCGGCTAGTAGTTCCCTCCGTTTGGTAGCTCAGTGGTTTCCCTAGGTTGCTGTGTAGTCTCTACAGCTTCATGGTTCACACAGGTTCCTTGTAGTAGAGTATTCCCAGTCCCCTATTCCATCCTCTCTGACATTTCTGTACTTCATTTCATTGATGGATATGGTATAATCACCCAATGCTTTGAACAAGTAGTTATATATTAGATTAGGTAGAAATAAGAAAGTATATTGTTATAATTATTTTTTATTATTACACATTGTTGTCAATCTCTTACTATACCTAATTTTTTTTTTTTTTTTTTTTTTGTGGGTACCGGGGGGACGACCTCAGGACCTCACGCGCCAACAGGCACCCGTGCCGCTGAGCGATATCACCGGCCCCTTTTTTGTATGTGGGTTCCGGGAGTCGAACTCGGGCCTTCGCGCTTGCAAGGCAGGCGCTTAAGCCGCTGAGCCGTCTCACCGGCCCTATACCTAATTTTTAAATTAAAAATTTCACAGGTGTATACGTATGTAGAGGAAAAGAGGGTTTGATACTCAGTTCAGGCAGGCGTCCTCTGTAAGCCCGGGGATGCATCTACTGTGGGTAAGGGCAGACAGCTACACATAGGCTGTTAGTGGGAGGTTTGATATTTATCTGGCCGGGAGTTAGGCTACTGTTTTGTTTTCAGTATCTGTAGATATTAGAGGTTAACATTTCTTCTAGTATAATGAGCCCTTCCCAGTCCTCATCAAGGTCCGGGAAGTTTATATTTGTAATCCCATGGAAAAGTTATTGGAATTCTAGCAAGTTAATTCCTATCTACCATTTCCAGTGCAACCCACAGTGAGAATAAAGACACTAAAGCGTATCTATAGTTGTAGGGAGTCAAGGGGGTCCTAAGTCCAGCCAAGATGGTGGTTACTGGAACAAAGGTCTCGACCCAGGGCTGAAGCTGGGTTTTATTAATTCTGGGTGAGGGGAGTGGCTTGGGGATGAGTGACTGTGAGAGTGGCGGGAAGTACCCGTGAGCTGGGCTAGGTAGGTGGCTTGAAATCACCTTTGCAAAATGCAGAGGGAAGGATATGCAGAAGGAGTAATCTGCATAACACAATTCAAGATAGTATCTAATGTTTTGAGGTCCTAGCTTCAGCTCTGATGTGTAATTTTCTATGCCCTGGGAAGTCAAATCCTCTTCCTTGAGGCTCGATGCCAGCCAACAGTGTGGAGCACAACTCTCCAACCCACCTGGCTCACCCATGTGTTTTGGGAGCTACAGGGGCGGGGAAATAGTAAATAAACATTGTTAGAGGCAAAATCTAGAAGAATGTGTCTATGTCAGGCAGTTTGCTGATTTCACAAGATGAAGGCATTTCAGAACTCATTTCAAAGAATAGTTTGCCTTGCATTCAAATTCAAATTACCTTCCAGGCTGGCTTGGAAAGGGGCAGACTGGTTTTCCAGAAAACCCCAGTGAAGGCCTGATGGGCTGTGAGAAGTCAGTTCTCACGTTTCCCGGTGTGTGAGGACAGTGCATCTTTCTCCCTCAGCAGGAAGGGAGGCAGAGGGGCTCAGGGGACAACCGCGCTGAGGCTAATGGAGGCCCCTTCTGCACCTCGAGCCCCATTACCTCCTTGGCAATCGAGGCACTTGGAAGGGGGTTATTTGTCAAGCCCAGCTCCGGGCTGTTCCTGGTAGGCACAGGACTCAGCCTGCAAATAAAGGAGGGACTTCAAATTCCCACTTCAAACCACTACTTTTAAACCTCTTCAAAAATCAACACTAGCAGCTCCTTAAAAAAAGAACTCTGATAATGTATTAATTTTTTTCCTTTTGATTTATATCAGTGGACAAAACACTGCAGGGAGGACACTTGTAATTTACTCAGTGTAATCAGTATTTAGGCCATTGGGTAAAAAAATGTTGCAACTACAAAGATCTTCAAGACTCTCCTTCAGGAAACTCACTGAGGATTCAAAGTCATTTTACACTGACAAGCAAAATAGTTGCACAGGTGAAACTGCTCTCTGGTAAAGAAAAACATAAATCAACTTGTCAAGCTAATGCATGTTGCAGAATGGCATCATCTGAGCGCTGTATTGAATCTAGTCATATAAATACGTGTCTTCCAACAGGAAGAAAAAACAAAGCTGCCTATAATTCCAGCACTCTGGGAGGCCGAGGCAGGAGGATTCCAAGTTCAAGCCCAGCATGGGCCATTCAGTGACTGGGCAAGACTCTGTCTCAAAATAAAAAATAAAAAAATAAAAAAGGGCTGGGGATGTAGTTCAGTGTGAAGGGCTTAGGTTCAACCCTCCAAACCAAACCAAAAAAAAAAAAAAAAAAAAAAGGCCTTCCCTCGGGCTCAGCACATCGCACATTAGTTTGTTTGGCTCTGGTCTAGGAGAATATTGATTCCAGGTATTTGGAGCTGGTCCTACATTTATTCCTGCTCGCGCTAAGTCTGGAAGCAGAGGAGCTCCCTGGCAACCTGTTTCAAGAACGTGTGTCTTGAAAACCCGGATCCCTTCTGCCCTGGGCATCTGGGCACTGGCCTCTGGGTGGTTTACAGAGTGAAACGTTTTCCGTTCCTTTTGTCCCTTTTGGGAATGACTATTTAACATTTGACTAGAAAACAGTCGTGCACACTCACAAAACTCTTCATTTTCAGTGAAATCTGTGCATCTTTACACTAAAGCCTCGGGTAAGGCCGCTGCTTCTGTGATGAGACGGTATTCGGACCAAGACCTCTTCCTACGATGCCGGTCCCCTGCTTCTGTCTGTCTGTTGACTGACTCTCAAGCCTTCCAGCAGGAAAATGCGTAATAACATGCTGACCCTGCGGAAGGGGTGTTTTTTCTTTTTAAAATCTGAATCACTCAATGAAGAAAACAACAATGTTCTTCTTTACAACAGTTTCTGTTATATGTAATTATTTTATTCAAACCTCATTAGTTATTTCGGTCCTCGCCTCTTTTCAACTAAAAACTACAAGTTTACATCACCAGCGCCCCGCGCTTGCAGAACGCGACGATAACTCCTGCTCAGTTGCGCCTCGAGAGCGAGGCGGCCGAGTCTGCGGCGCCCCCGCCCGGCCAAGCCTGGCAGGTGCGAGGTGACGCGTCCCGCCGACCTGCAATGCCCGTCGTTACCGCGAGGGGCGCCCGCGACACGCCGCCCCCAGTGGCCGGCCCCTGTGAGTGGGAAGGCGGGGAGAGCGGCCGCACGGGGGCGTGGCGCACGGGGGCGTGGCCGCACGGGGGCGTGGCCGCACGGGGCGTGGCCGCACGGGGCGTGGCCGCACGGGGGCGTGGCCGCACGGGGGCGGCAGTGCACAGCTCGAGCGCGCTGGCTGCACTGAGCGGCGGCCCAGCGGAGGTGGCTGCGCCCGGAGCCGGGCCGCGGGGACATGGCCCGCGGGGACGTGGCGCGGGCCGCCCTGCTGCTGCGGACGCTCGCCGTGCTGTCCGCGCGGACCGGGAGCCCGGGAGGGGCGGTGAGTACCCGTGAGTACCGCCACTCTTTAACGCGCGCCGAGCGAGCGGGTCCTGCGGTCTGAGCGCGCTCGCGGGTGCGGCGCCGGGCGGGCTCCGCGGGACGGGGACGGACCGGGGCCGGGAGAGGGTAGTCGCGGTGTCCGCGGGGACGCGGTCCTGCAGCCCGGCCTCCCCGGGGGCGCGGACCCGCTGCCCGTGCTTGCGTCCCGCGGGCCGGATGCGTTCGGTTCTGGGGTTCGGGACGGCGCCGTGAGGGGCTGGCCGGGGCGCGCGGACGCTCCCGCGTTTCCTTCGCGAGGCTCCCGCGGGGTCTCCGCCGAGCGGGCGCGGGCGGTGCTGGGCGCGGGGTGGACCAAGGGCCTGCGGCGCCAGCGGCTCCGGGGCGGAGAATCGAGAAAGTCGCCTTCTGCTTCTTCCTCCCCCGCTCCCTCCTCCTGCAAACTTACTTTAAAAAATCGCGTTGCGGGCAGGAGGACAAACCGGTGCGCCTTTCCAGAAGCGCAGTGCGCCTGCCCGGGAGCCGGCCTTGCTTCTGGGTGTCCAGATTTAGCTCTTAGGGGCCCGGCTCTGTCATCGCCGGGAAGCGTGACCCGAGGGAACGGTTTACAAAGACAGGCGCCCTCCCACCCCGTTCACCCGTCCTCTGCTGCGGCTTGGTAGTTGGAGGGGTACCCTTTTCATTTAACGCCTTAGTGTTCGTCACTGCTAAAAAGGAATCTCCAGCCAATACGGCCCTGTGTCTCGCACACAATTTTAACAGCTTTGTGCAACCACCTCCCCAGATTGATTAAAATGGGGCATTTACATGAAACCAAGTGCTTAGGTCCCGTGAGGCAGCATTTGTCATCAAATATACTTGATAAATATGCAAATGCATTAAGGCAGGGGCAGTCCAACAAGTCCAGAATTTCTAGTACTTCTTTACATCTAAAAGTCTAAAAATTTCAAATAAAAATGCGAATGATACTCTTCATGGCTTACATATAAATACTCAAAGGAAAAAATCCCTAAGGGCTTATACTAAGGGATTAGGGTAAAAATTATAAAGAAATAGCTTTATGGAATTCATCCTTCTAAAAATTATCTCTTCTTAAGCTGGAAATTAGTATTGAGTAAAATGGACATAAAATGTCATCAATCTTGATTTATTAAAATGCCTTTTCAAAGCCGAAGCCTATCTTTGAACTGCTACAAATGTGCTATTGGGTAACATTCAGTAAATGAATACATCATATTTAATGTTTGATGATCGTCACATTTTATTTACTTGGTTCAGAAGAATCGTTACTGAAATACTCTGAACAGTAACCATTTTTGCTCTCATATTATTTTTCAAACGGATGATTTACATTAAAGAATCACTTTCCCATAACAAATGTGTGTGTGCGCTATGATATCTGTTTAAGTTACAGTATTAATACCTGTATAGCAGTGGATAAATAACATATTTTTAAAATTTTTAATTTAAAGAGGAAAAAAGAGAACAAAATTTAAAAATAACATAATAGGAGGGTACCAATGGTTAATACATTGTATATTGTTATCTTTATTTGTTTATTTTTTTGGTGCCGGGAGTCGGGAGTGGAACTCACAACCTGGCGCTTGCCAGACAGGCGCTGTACCACTGAGCTATATCCCCGGCCAAGTGTATTGTTATCTTTAAATTAGTTTCTCAGAGTACAAGAAATCGGCATTCAATTGTCCAAACAATATTAGCACAAACCTTTCTTTTCAGTGAACTAAGAGAAATTAGTAGTGTATCTGTCTTAACTATTTTTTATATACATGTGTATAAAATAACATTTTAAATTATTTTCTTACAGAAGAAATTTCTATTTAGCTTCACAAAATACATTGTTATTGCCCCACAAACTACTATGTATATGGTCGATATCAACATTATTCTTATAATATACAACAGCTCCTATATATAATGTGGAAATCCTTCCTTAGTTGACAAGTATGAATAAATAAAAATAGATCATAACAACAACAAAAAAAGAAATTACAAAGGACCAGCCCTCAATAGTTTGCTTGTAGAAGTGAACTGTCAGATAATTCAGCACAAGGCAGAGGTACAATGAGAAAGTAAGAGGAAGTCTCCCTAGAGGAGCAAAGGGCCTTGTCATCTGTTTCCTTGTCTGTACTCACAGCACGTGGGCGTGATTAGTTTTTATTTTCTATTTGTGTTGTATCACCGGAAGCCCACGGTGTCATCTCCTCTCCCACCCAGCGTTTCTTTCTGGGTGAGCTGAGGACAGCGTCCCTGCCTGAAAGCAGCTCCCTGAGGGTATCGGGGTGACTCTTAGAACGCAGCGCCGGCTTCCGGCGTCTGCACTGTCACTCCGGAGTATTTAGTTCTGTAGTTGAAAGTTCAGTGAGTACAAGTACATTGCCAGGAAAGTTTTAGATAATAACGCTGATCACAGGGCAAAGATGACTGCTGATGGCTCTCTCCGTCCAGACTCGGTGTACGTGAGTGGATTTAAGGGTACCCAGAGGCTAGACAAATCACACTTGAGAACTTCTCTGGAATTTCCTTCTGTCAGTGCAGTTTGTGGGAGTGGAAGTAATTGTGGACTTACGCTGTTATCTTATCGATTAGTTACTTTTGACCAGTGTTTCTTTACTTCTGGAATACTTGGGAAGTGTTTCCGTGCCTGTCTGTGTTTCAAGCAAGGGACCTCGAATGTATTTGAAATCTGCAGTTACTAAGGTGCGGTGGGGAGGTCCTGACAGTGTCTGCTGCGTCCTTTGAGGAACGTGGAAGAGGACTTCGCCATCAGGGTGAAACGGAGGCTCAAACTGGGAATCACAGAGATGGTGCTGCTCAAGCCTTTTCGGTGGCTAACCTTTGTTTCCTTAAGCGTGTTAAGAATTCCAATAATTCTTTCAGATGAGACTTTGTCTAAAAACAGAAATGTTCTGGAACACCAGTACGAGAGCAGCGTCTACATTTTTTAAGGAGTAGGTCTTTTTTCCCAACGAACCCAATGCTACCCGCCCCCCAGGCTGGTTCCCAGGGGTGAATTCTTCGTCTAGGGCTCCTTCTGTGTGAGGTCAGTCCTGGCACAAGCTGCGGCTGAACAGGGGTTGTGTGACGCATTTGTCTCTCAAGGGTTACACACATTGATGGGATCATTTTAACCCAGGGGAAATTTTCAGCCAGGTGAACTGAGTACAAGGTGAAATGTGCTTCTAGATGACCTGTGCCATGGGCTCGTGCTTCCCCGCCTTCAAGTCTAGGTTCCCTCTGTCTTTTTGAGACTAAGCCAAATTGGATGGACTGCAGCCTATGGAACAGGACATGGGATCTATATTTTAAGAATCAGAGCGGCTCCCTGGTCTGCCTTCTAAGACTTCTCGTTCTTAGTCAAGATGAGAGTGTCTTTTGTGCAGCTGTCCTCTTGAATAGGGCTCCAGAGGAAAGTTGGAGCCTATTTTCTAGAAGTTTCTGTGGATCTTGCTGTCAGCTCCTTTGCTTCCTACCTCACGGCACAAAGGGAGGGAGAAGAGAGCCATCCACTTTATAATTGCTCCTGTGAACCTGGCATTTTTTGTGTGAATTCAGGGAGTTTTGGAAGGAGAATAGGTACAATCAGAATGAGGAAATGTCCACATGTTGACTGCAAATTCAGAGTTGTAGATCTGCCTCATGGATCAATAGGCACTCCGAGAAGTAATGTTCACCCTTCCTCTGACCTCTGCTCAAACCATATGGCAAACACTTTCCAGGGACAAGAGATCGAAAACCCAATCAAATGGACTTAAGTGACGAAGGGGAATTATCGGCTCAGGTGTGCTGCAGACCCCACCATTGCATCCTGGGCAAGGTCGGGTCCAGGTGACGAGATTGCGCCCTCGCCCTTCCTCAGCTCTGTCTTCACTACCTTGGCTCGAGGCTGAGGAAACGTGTGCTTCTCAGCCAGAAGGGCAAGGTCAGTCTGCCCAGCAATACTAAGAGAGAGAACGCTTTTTTCCTTTATTTTTAATGTCAGCCCTTACTGCCACATGAGATGTCATGCATTTATTTTTGTATCCCTTCATACAAAGCCTCACGAAGCAGGGACTTTATCGTTTTGTTTACTTGTGTGTGTGTTTTTGTCTTCAGAATGTAGAGGAGGTTCGGGAACATGGTGAGCTCTCAATATGTATTCATTGAGTAAGTAAAAATGGGGATGAATCTCTTTCCTAAAAAACGCCAGACCTGGCTTTCATTATTTTAAGAGTGTTACATAACTATTCTCACCCAGTGATGGTGACACGTGGTTACGTCCTTTCAGCTGACTGGAGGGCGAGCCAGGAATTGATTCGGGTTTGGTCCTTGACTTTGCCTGTGTCACGCTGACCAGCCGTCAACACGTACCATCTCTTGAGATAGTTAACAGTCCTTTGGGAAAGTGTTTATTTCAGGCTGTCTGTTTCGTAGAACAGATGGTTGGTCACGGGTCTGCTTGTCACTTTAGATTCTAAACTTCCTGGAAGTTGTCTCTGTAGTGTTTGTTGATGGCCCTCAGTCAGTACTTACCAAATACACAAAGCAATTAATGTTGTTGTGTCCTGCATAATGCTGCCCCAGTGAGGGACAGAGTCCGTATGACAGAGGTCCCATAAGATTATGACGGAATTGAAAATTCCTATCCTTTAATATAGTTTCCTGGACCTGTTCTGTTTCTAGCTATATTTAGATTCAGAATTCTTGTCTTCGTTACAGTTGGTATGATATTCAGTGTGGTGACATGCTGAGGGGACTTGTATCCCAGGGGTCATGGGCTTGCCGTGTAGCCTGGGTGTGTGGTGGGCTGCGCAGGCAGGCTTGTGGACGTGCACTCAAATGTCATACACACGTCTCGGAGGGTATCCTCACACCATTACACGACGAATGACTATACTTAAATTATGCTATTTTGAAAATATATGGAAGATGGAGAGCCCCGTATGTATTTCATAAACGTTTTCTAGGTAGTCTACTAAAAATAAAGTTTCAGGACAGTATCCCAGCACTCTCAACTGCCAACGCATTTATCCACGAGAAACTCCGTGGACTAACTTTGAGTGAATCGCATTAATGTGATCTTCAGCCTCCAAGGCTTTGCTGAGAAGCTTGGTGCAGGTTACCAAAGCCGTGAGGCGCCTCTGAGGCCCAGCTGATGAAGGATGGTGTCAGAACAACTCGGGATCAAAACCCAGGACAGGGGAGGCCCTCATTGTCAGGTCAAATTACCATTTCACAATGCAAGTCTGATCTGAACCAGGCTGCGTACTCAGCATGTTACAGAAGAAGATTGGGAGGAAGCCTATTGTAAAACCTCAGAAACTCTTACAATATATTGATGCATTTCAGCTTTCTAGAATGTTGTATTTCTGTAAACTCTCTCTGGTTTTAGCTATTTGGATCCACTTGCCATCAACAACTTTACTTTTTTTTTTTTTTTTGTCTTTTTGAGACAGGGTCTCGCTATGCTGTTCAGGCTGGCCTTAAACTCACTTGGTAGCCCAGGCTGGCCTCAAACTGGCAGCGATCCTCCTGCCTCAGCCTCCCGAGTGCTGGGATTGTAGGCTTGAGCCACCATGCCTGGCCACAACTTTACTTTTAACTTCTTTCAATGTTGTATACTTTTCCATTAGCTGAAAAAGACTCTGCAGGTCTTTATCAGGTGTCATTTTGAAGGAAGTGTTAAGTCTCTGTGCAGAAGGTACTTCCATCACTAGGATACTATCTCCATTGGCATCAGTATGAAAAAGTCGACCTGGGCCCTTAAATGGACTGCAGTGTTGTCGGATTCTGAAAGATTAGGCAGAACACCATCTCTCGGTATTTGCTCTTGTCCTCTTTCCTTCAACCTTCCTGTCACCAGCTTGTGGAGTCCCTCCATATCTCTGACACCAAGCATTGTCATTTTCATGGTTTTAATGTCTTAAACTCATCTCGGGGTCCATTTGTTGTTCTGCACTAGAGTAATCTGGCTAAAGTAATCTGACACCTGATGACTTTACTTTCCTGGCCAGGATTTCTTATATCTTCTGCCACATCACCCCCACTAGACTCATATACACCAACACATCTCCCCTGTCTTAGTTACTTTTCTTGTTGCTGAGACAAAATACCTGACACCCAAAGTTAAAGGGGGAAGGGTTTATTTAGCCCACAGTGTGTAGAGGTTTCAGTCCATAATAGGCAGGGTCCAAGGCAGGGTGGTGTGGCAGAGGGGCATCCCAGAGAGAAACAGTTCATGGTGGCAGAAGATAGCAAAATCAACAATCAACCTTAACAGCGTCTTTCTGCCCTTTTTATGTTCTATCTAGGCTGCTGGAGTTAGGGCAGTGACAAACCAATCAGTGAACTGATCGCACACCCTTAATCCCAGCATCACACACTTTCGATTCAGCCATCTCTCAAAAAGCCCCACCTATGACTGCATGAGGCTTTGGGGGGCCATCTAGACACAGCCATAACACCCCCAATACCCCTCCCACATTCGCTTTCACACACCACAAATTCACACGTGCACCCCCTGACAGGCCTCTTCACTGCGGCCTCCATCCTGACCTAACCCGCAGCCGGCAGGTTCGCTGCCCTGCCCTCTGGGGACTTTCTGCACGTGTGGCTTACCTGTGGCAGTGATCTCCTTCTGCAGGATCTCCAGCCGCTCCTCTCTGGTTCTGGGCTGCTGCAGCATCCTGATGGGCTTTTCAGCATGTCCTCCTTTTACAGCCCTGGCACCTTCTGACAAACCCAGTTTCTGGCACCAGTTGTGACTTAGTCATTTTAGTCTCAGCAGCACTGGGGCTGCGTCTGGCACACAGTAAGTTCTGCCTCACAATTGCTGAGCACCTGTGTGCGCCAGTGCACATAGCTATGGCATGGAGATTCAGAAGGCCCTTTCCTTTCTCCAGACTCCCTGGTCCAAGTCATTTACTTGTTACTTAAGTTGGTGCTAAAAATATTAAACTCAGCGAATCTCAATATTATCACTGCAATTTATTCTATTTTCTTAGAGTGGACAAAGACTGTTAGCAATAAGTCACAAACTCTTTGGATAGATGTTTCTCCTCGGTGGGGATCTTAACAACATTTCATTTTCCTAACCATGCCTTTGAAACAGGAAAAATTACATTTTGGTGGATTCGACTAGTTTTTCTAAATCTGCCTGAGTAGGTTTATGTTCTGGACTTATTTTATGGCAAGACAAATGCATAGTAGGTAAACTTACATGGAAGGAATAAAGAAAAAAGTATACTCTTTTCTACTATTGAACACCAGTAGTAGTGCATTCATTAAACAGTATCACTTGGTATCAAATTAGTGAAAAAATTTGAAGTATTTAGTGTGTCATCTTTCAAAAAATAAAAACAGGGCCGGTGATATAGCTCAGTGGCATAAGCGCCTGCCTGGCAAGTGCGAGGTCCTGAGATCGACTCCCGGTACCTGCATATAAAATAAATAAATAAATAAATAAAAGTTTCATGCATATAAGGACAACTCATACCTGTATGTTGACTTACTAGAATATAGTGAATGTCCAGTAATTTTTGAACACGTTGAATGAGTTAACGACTATGTGGAACACATCGAGTGTCTGAAAGTAAAATGATTTCAGGAAGAAGCAGCTGTGTCCCTGTGCCTACAGCCAGGAGGCTGAGCACAAAAGATACCGTTGGTCCTAAGAGTCTGAAGTTTCCAGCAGAAATGCATAGATCGGTACACACCAGGAGCTGGGAAGACCACCAGATAGAGAGCCTGGGTGTTTGTGAAACCCCCGAGCCCCCTGCACAGCCTGTGGCCAGACAGTGACATGTACAAGAGCCTTCCTCAGGTGAGAGCTGTGTGTAGGGGTTGAAAATTCAAGGTGAACGCACAAAGACGAGTCACCAGAGATTTTGGGAGGACACATCCATGAAAAAGACACAGTTAAACTGAAACCCAGTGTCTCCTTTTTGGTATAACACACGCAGTAGCCCAAGGAACAGAATTGATGGCATCAGTTTGAATTAATAAACAGGAAGCTTGGACTGAAGGGTTTCTCAGAAGCTTATCACTTGTGGGCAAAGAGATGGAAAATATGGCAGCGAAATGAAGATAAACATTAAATCCTTGTGCTCACCTTGGACATCACAGGCACTAAAATAGGAGTGACACAGAGAAGGTTAGTGGGGCTCCTGAGCAAGGATTATACCCACATTTTTAAAGCATTCTTTGTTTCTCATCTCAGATTTTTTTTTTTTTTTTTTGTGGGTACCAGGGGTCGACCTCAGGACCTCGCGCGCCAGCAGGCGTCCGTGCCGCTGAGCGATATCACCGGCCCCTTTTTCGTATGTGGGATCCGGGAGTCGAACTCGGGCCCTCGCGCTTGCCAGGCAGGCGCTTACGCCGCTGAGCCATCTCACCAGCCCCTCATCTCAGATTTGCTAAGGTAGTAGAGTTTAAATGTTTATACCACAAAAAAGAAAAAAAAAAGGTAAGTGTGTGAGGCAATGGATATGATAATGAACTTTATTCATTCACTCCATAATTGTGCATTTATCACATCACATAGCACCCTATACGTACATACAATTACTACTTTTCAGTCAAAGATAAAATTATGTTAAACAAGCATCTATCCTCTGTGACCTGGGGACAGGGTTTGAACTTACAATTGGAGGCCTGCACTCACAGGCTGAGACTTAGTTTAGAGCCAGGACCTCCGAGAGTCAGCATCCATAGAGGTGGTGTAGAGAAGTAACTTCTCCTACAGAGCACATCTGTGGGGAGATCTCCGGTGTTCTTTGGCTCCAGTATGGACCAGAAATAAAATAAAAAATACAGGGCTGGTGAGATAGCTCAGCGGCGTAAGCACCTGCCTGGCAAGCGCAAGGTCCTGAGTTCGACTCCTGGAACCCACATACGAGAAAAGGGCCGGTGATATCGCTCAGCGGCATGGGTGCCTGCTGGCGCGCAAGGTACTGAGTTCGACCCCCGGTACCCACAAAAAACAAAAAACAAAAAAAAACAAAGCCTCTCTTCAGTGAATTTTCAGTGACCTAAATAGGTACTTGTCAACTTTATACTTGGTATGCAGCCCCTGAATGTAAAAGCTGAGCATTTTAAATAGTCTTAGTTGGGGGGAACCTGATTGAATCAAAACTCCACTGAAGTATAACGACTGATGCATTTCACATTTGCTCATTTGTGATTACAGATCCATTTCTTGGAAACATGAATAATAAAAATAAAAGCGATAAAAATAAAGACATAAGATGCACAAGGAAGTAAAATATCATGAAGGAGAACCAGTGGAAATAAAAAGCTACAGATGAGATCAGAATAAATGCGTTTATTGGAAATAGATCTAGAGCATGTTTCATATGCTAAAGAAGTCAAATACAGAAATAATGGAAAAAGGAAGAAATTCTTTCTTTATGTCAAGTAGCATTAAAAAATGAACAGTGTTGGGCCGGGGATATAGCTGAGTGGCACAGTGCCTGCCTGGCAAGCAGAGGCCCTGAGTTTGATTCCCGGTACCCCCCCCAAAAAAAGAACAGTCTCTAGATATGAAAAATTCAGTTACTGAAATAAAGAATTCAGTGTATTCTGAAATAGTAGATTAGATGTAGGTAAAGAGAAAGTCAGCAGATTAGAAGACAGATTTGAAAGAAATAATTACCATGCACCACAGAGAGATAAAAGGATGGAAAAAATGATATAGACATCAAGAGACAGGGTGAAGAGTGGCACATCTATACATCTGATCTGGGGTTTGGAAGAAAAAGAATGGGAAAGAGGAAATACTTAACAGATAACCTGTGGGAATTTCTCACAATTGGAGAAAGTCAGCCGTCTTTAGGTTCAGGAATACTTCCAAATCCCCGGTCCTTACCAGGAAGGGAATCCACATCCCAGCACCTCAGATACAGCGCACGACGCAAGAATCAAGAGAAGCTGTTGAAAGAAGCCTGATACGGGAATAACAAACAAAAATGAAATGCAGAGATCTGTGAGCCCTAAAGTTTCCAGAGGGAATAATTATCAACCAAGAATTAGAGTTGTCATTCATTCATGAAGGTGAGAGTCACAGAAAATTAAAATCTTTAAGGGCATTTTTAAGTCCAACAAACTTTCATCAAAGAAATGTTACTGAGTAAGTTTATCAAGACAGGATGACCGGGTGCAGGTTGAGGAGTTAGAATCTAGTAGCTGGTAGGCAAGTGGCACTCCCGAAAATCTGACCATGTATTTGAAACAACAATAAAGCTGTATGCACAACCTCTGTGTGTAGTTGGTGGAACTGGGAAAAAAAAAATAAGTGAACATCTGGAAACATGTGGAAATTATGGAAAGTGGTGAAGTGTGAACGTAGTCTATGGTTCTTGTATTATTTTCTAAAGGGAATTGAAATTTGTTTAATTTTATGCTTTGTTAATTTGGTAGGTAGAGTGCAGTATAAAATAGGAAGGAGAACACAGAGTAGAAATAAGATGCATACATTTCAAACCAATAAAACATGGCAGGGCAAGGGATTTCAGTCTATTCAAAAGGAAATAAGACAAGGGAAGAAATAAACTGGATAAAATAGATGAGAAGCATAAAATAAATTGAAAGGATAAGAGTATAGAAGATTTGAATCAATTATTTCCCACTTTTATGTTCTAAGTAAGACTTTGTCAATACTTTGTAGCAGCTTCTCAAATACATATGGAATATTTACACATCTACTTGACCATAAAGACAGTTCAAAAATTTCAAAGAACTAGTGAAAGAAAGGAGAAAAAAAAATTTCCTATGAAGGAGTGAGAGGTCGTTTGACTTCAGCGCAGCAGTAATCCAAGTATTGCATCAAAAGTAGAAGGATAAACAGTATAAAACAAATAAAATGTGTTATTTTACATCCTGTTCAAAATGCGGTAGAGATTTAGGGCCAGAGTTGTACTTGAAGAGGCAGTTACCATGCATGGTGTTTTGGGGGCAAAGGGAAATTTCCCGTGGGGTCTCCCGAGGCTCATTGGAATAGACCGATGAGGATTCTGTTAGAGAAAAGCCATACAGATTTATTAATGTGCAAAAGGGAAAAGGAGTGTGTGATTACCCACCTGCTTGCGCTGTTCCAGACTTTCAAGCCCCTTTGCGATAGGGGTGTACAGAGCAGACCCGTCTTGTGATGCAGACGGGGTCCCCCACGTGGTCCCCCACGTGGTCCCTGTGGTCCTACCCTGTGGTCTCCTACCCGACTCAGGTGTCGAATGCCACAGCATCTTCTGGTGGAAGATCTCTTCTAGACTGAGGGGAGTACATCAGCTAGAAATTCATCTGTCCACGTGTGCCATTTACCGATGTCCCCAGCACGCGTTGTTCCTAAAAGGACAGCTCTTTGGAGCCATTCCTGTGATCATGGAGGCTGCAATTTCTCTGAATAAGCAGTTTGAAATATGCCAAAGACATATATTTGAGGCAGGGTGTTTTACTCTTCCAGTATCACTTGACAGATCCTGTGTTTTAATTTCTACTTCTTAGTGACATGAGTGTTGTATCACAGTACAACTTGGAAGGCTAGAGAATAGAAAAAATCAACCTTTTCAGGTAAGTTTTCTCAAGAGTGGTTCACTTGCACCAGCTGAAGATAATATCCAATAGATATTTTTTATAAATGTGCCTAATGAGATATTGGAGAATGCACTACATTATTTATTACTAATCTGTTTAAGATTTACTTGATACACACACATGCTCCTGAAAAATGCTTGCGTTTCCACTATTACAGTATTACTTTTGAATAAACATGAACAGTGGAAGGAAATGATTATTTTATTTATTTATTTTTTTGTGGGTACCAGGGGGTCAACCTTAGGACCTCGCACGCCAGCAGGCGCCTGTGCCGCTGAGCGATATCACCGGCCCTTTTTTCGTATGTGGGTTCCGGGAGTCGAACTCGGGCCCTCGCACTTGCAAGGCAGGCACTTATGACGCTGAGCCATCTCACCGGCCCCAGGAAATGATTATTTTATGGGAAACTTTTAGGCGAAGACTCAAGTTTTCTGTGAGCTGTTGCTATTTAAATATAAATAATTTTAGGTTATAGTCATGTTAAAGAGCAGTGCTATTACAATAACACCCCAGAGGATTAAACCAGAAAATATTTCCCAGTGGATTAGTTGTACTAACACATCCCACATCATCTGAATTCAGCGCTATAAAATAAACACAATTTTTTTTCTAAATTACTTTCCTTGTTGGTGAAGAAGTCCCTCCCCTGCAAAATGAAAAAGTGATGCTTTGTGGAGGAGTCCTTTGTAAATCTCTTGCTTGGGATAGGTTGATTCTGCTTGCTGCCACCAGCTGGCACGTAAGCCACATATGTGGCCCCAGTTTTCCTTTGCACAAAGATCAGATAGTGACTGCAAAGACACAGCCCTGAGGAGAGTCAAATGCCTCCTGAGAAATGGGGTTGGCCAGGTGCAGCCCAGGTGCAGCCAGGGCTCAGCGCCTCAGTATCTGGAGCCAATTCTCCAGGAACCACTGCCATTTTGCAGGCCGCTCTACCTGGTCTGCTTCTCTAGAAAAGAAGGAAAGAGAGATGAACAAAATGATCACACATCTACATTATAAACCAGTGTGTGTAAACAGAATTTATATGGCAGTCAGACAAGCTTTTGGAACCTTCTACTTGATTATTTGAAATACAAAATACTATATGTATTTCTTTGCAATGGCATTTATTCTGTTTTCTTGTTTTATTATAAAGTAGTGAATCTTTAGCTTTGAAATGTTAGGTTGCCTTAAATTCTTCTCAATGAAAATGCTTAAATTACCAGAAATGTTCTTTGTAAGACAGTGTAATAAAAAGTAGTTCTCATGCAGCCTAAATCTTATCCTGACAAACTTAATTTTATGGGTCAAACGTGATAGTACAATTTTTAGATTTTTTAAATTTTAGAAGAAACGTTGCTCTAAATGTAGATGACCATCTAAACTCTTCATGTCCTTCCTAGGGCTTAAAAAAATCAGTGTAGCAATTTTCATTTATTCTACAACAATATGATAGAGTGAGAAGGAATTAAGTAATTCCTTCAGTTTTTAGTGGAGAAAATTGAGATATTTGTAGGATAAGGAATTTGTCTAAAGTTATAAAATAACTTGTTTACTAATGTAAGAAATATGTATTGCTTCACAAAGCAACATATCTAGAAGCCACATGTATAGAATGAAATCATGATTTTTAAAATTAATATTATTTTTAATTAACAAATCATAACTACATTTGGGGGTACAATGTGATGTTTTGATATGTGTGTATTTGTAGAATGATTAAATCACTTAATTACTATTACATAATTTATATAATTAGTTAATTTACCATTTATTTATAGATATATACATATGCTACTCAATGTTTTGGCCTACATCCTTTTCTTCTCGGAATATCCAGTCAGGACAATCAGTGAGGACATGGGAAGAACCCTTCTTTGAGAGTTTCGATTTACCCAAGGTTCTGTACAGTCATATGGTTTTTTACAATTTTAAAACCATGAAGCACTAGACTTCTTTTTGGACCTAGTCCAAATGGGCTCCAAGATGTGTAACTGAAAAAACAAGCAAACAAAAGCATAATTTCAGTTGATTAAGTTTTTATTTCCTTTCTCAGTAAAGTGCCTTAAGTAATAGCCTTTTTCTTCTTTATTCTTTTAATGGTACTAGGATCCATTCCAGGACCTCAAACTTGCTAGCCAAGCACTCTACCAGTGAGCTGCACCCCCTGCCAAATAGCCTTTATTTTTAAGTTAATTTTTAGATTGTAGATAAAGAAGGAACTTAAAAAAAAAAAAAAAAACAATTTTGTATATTTGCTCCAAGTTTTCTGGAAGTTCAAAACCAGATATGACACAGGAGGTTCTTTTTATTAAAAAGTATGTGTCCAGCTGAATGTTCTCTACCATTTGAGTTTCAATATTTGGAAGATAATCTTTTTGTTATTTAAAATTTTCTCAAAATATACATTAAGGCATTTCACAAATGTTGTGATCTAAAAAGTGAAATGCTGCCAGTGGTACACTGCTTTACTGTAGGAGACCTGAGGTGCTGTTTGAGTGTAAGAAAATTATTATTTTTAGTTGTGATGTCACCCTGTGATGAACTCAGCAGGTGTCATCAAGGTTCTTGTGTACAGCGAGCCAAAAGTTGCAAAGCGCACACCTGATGGCAGGTGGCAAACAGCTGCATTTATTGATGATCGCGGGAAGCTGTGTGCAGGGCAAGTCTGTACAGACAAAAACGCCACAGAGGGCTGGTGAGATAGCTCAGCGGCATAAACGCCTGCCTGGCAAGTGCGAGGTCCTGAGTTCGACTCCGGTACCTGCATATAAAAACAAAACAAAACCAAAACAAACAAAAAACACACCACAGACAGAAAGGTGGTGCTGGGCTCACAGGAAAGCAGAGGCACTGCACACAGCACAGAGCGGCAGCCCCGATTCATCAGGCTTTGGGAATTCAGAGGGTACGCACCTCAGCCCAGGTGCTCCCCTGACGGAATGGTCGACGGTGCTGCGTCCTCTCAGGGGCTCTCCACATGCCAGCCTGCCCCAGAATCACTCTGATCTTAATTACTTGCACGCCACGTAGCACATATCTGCGACCCTTAATGAGGTGGGAGCAGGGCGAAGGTGACTGAGGTCAGGCTCGGGGGTCCAGCATGCGCGTGTTCTCGCCCGGAGCGTCAGGGCTTCGCTTGGTTTTGTTCTGTGATTCTCTGCCCCTCCGAGGACAGTGGAAGGAGTAATGGCTGTTGCGTGCTGTTTAAAGTTAAATGGGTAGAAGGGAGCGACTTCCTACTCATCCCAAATGCCATTTAACAGTTCCAGTTGATGGGCACTATTTCGCTGTGCTGCAACTCTGAACTCAGTGGAGATTATTCTTGTAACGTCACCGAATGATTTACAATTAAAAGTGAATTCTTAAGTACTGAGGAATAATTTTACAGGTCACATCTGGACCCAGATCTATCCACGAGTTATCTCTGAGTTAATGCGATGCCCATAGACCTGTGGCAAAATTCACGAGTGCGTTGTTGCAAGAGGAAGGTGTCTGTGGTTAGAATGGGTTTTTGCTTTAGTGATCATGGAAGTTAAAACTAAAGCAACAGTGTGAATTTACAAACAGTGGAGGGGGAAAGGTCTGCACCCTGAGCAGGAGCTGGAGGGGCACTGCCAGAGAGGGTCAGGCCCACCCACAGAAGCGGGAGGCAGCTCTGCAGGATTAGCTGCGGTGGGCCGGGGTCGGTTAAGCATGGTCTCAGTCCTGGTTTTGTAGCTCAGGTTGAACCCTTGTGACTTGAAGGGCAGTCGTGAATCTTCATGGCTCTAAGGGTAGTCTCGGTCCTGTGAGGCTCTGCTGGAATCTGGGGGACCATAGGTTTTGGGTGGTGAAGACTTCCGGACATTGGTATTAGTCTTAAAGAGTGACGAGATAGGCTAGGTAATTTTAGGGCTAATAAACCTTGTTTTGCCAACTTTTAGACACATACTCCCTAAATGTGGATGTGTCTGTAGGTAGAGCTGAGAATTTGATGAATAGTTTTTTGTTTTTGTTTTTTTACAAAAAGAAGGTTAAGCTTTGTTCTATTTTTAGTTACCTATTGGGCATTTGTAGGCTGGAGTAAGAATCCTAGGTTTTGTGCAAAAGCCTATGCGCAAAACCAGTCGTGTCTGGTGGAGTAGTTTTAAGTGCCCGATTGTCTCAGAAGGAAATACAGATTGCTTAGTGAGTAACAGGTTAAGGGCCTAGGAGTTCGTCTTTTGTCCCTGTGGTGGTCTCAGACTGCATCAAACCATGCCTCAGAATAAAAAACAAAAGTGCTTAAATTTGGACCCCGCTAGTGGCTGGGCATAAACCTTCTGCATGTGGGAAATGAATTAGCTAAGAGCCAGTAGCACTACGTCCTTTCTGATACAAGCCTGTTGTGTTACCAGCATGCATAACTGATTGGAGCTGGCCCCAGAACAGAGCCACCTCTGCTCTCCTCCTCCCTCATCTACAGGAGAGTCCAAGTGCTCTCCCACTTGCAGACTGAGGGGAATCAGTGTTTGTGCTGGGCTTTGTGGGTCAGAGATTTAAGCAGTTGTGTCTGGTGGCGTTGTTCAAGCTGGTGGCATGTAAAGTGGTGCCGAGTGTACACACACGGCATGGTTGTAGACGTGAGCAACGTGGGATTCCTGTGCAGCAAGCATTTTCAGAGACAGGTGAGGGCTGAGGTGGATGGGCAGAGGTCAGGCTGAGGGTTATGAAGGGTCACCCAAGAACTCTGCGTATGTGCAGTGCTTACCAGCTTGGAGGGTCCTGCAGGCTTTAGGAGGTCCTCACCGCCTCGCCAGTGTGTGCGTTAAGTTCAGGACTGGGGTCCAAAGATGGAGGGCCACTACGGGAGTGAGCACAACCTTGGGACGAGTGAGGATATGACCCCCAAATTCACCTGTTCAGAGGGGCTTCCATGTGCTACCAGCCACCAGGAGCAGTAGACCACCACTGGAGCCCCAGGCTAATTCACACCAAACTCCAGGTAATGTAGAAGCAGCCCATGTCTACAGGAGACTCCAAGTGCTCTCCCACTTGCAGACTGAGGGGAGCCGCTGTGTGTGTGTGTGTGTGTGTGTGTGTGTGTGTGTGTGTGTGTGGTGTTGAATATGGGCACCTGCTAACGAACTAACCCCATGGAACAAGCAAGTAGGGTCAAAAGTCTACCTCTGGGGAGTTTCTACTGTGCTGTCAATTTCATTCCACGCTGCCCTGGATGGTGAAATACGTGCATTTTCTGTGTTCATGATTTGTTTCCAAAGCTGTGCACATGGGCATCACTCTACCACTCCTAGGCCTGAAGAACTTTTAATTTAGTTCGCCAGATAATTCATACTGAAAAGATACTGTTTACACCATATAGATAACAACTGTGTGTAGAAAGATTTGGGAAGCGTTGAATAAAGTAAGAGCAAATTTAGTTACTGGTGGGCTGTAGTTACCCCAAGGGGTCTGTCCGGAATTGCTTTCATTTGTGGGAAGGACAGATTCAATAGCTTTAGAAGCAGCTCAAAGGCCTAGAGAGGGGCCGGTGAGATGGCTCAGCGGCGTAAGCGCCTGCCTTGCAAGCGCGAGGGCCCGAGTTCGACTCCCGGATCCCACATACAAAAAAGGGGCCGGTGATATCGCTCAGCGGCACGGGCGCCTGCTGGCGCGCGAGGTCCTGAGGTCGACCCCCCGGTACCCACAAAAAAAAAAAAAAAAAAAAGGCCTAGAGAAATCACAGTGTCTCCCTTAGGGTGAGAGAAGTAAGACAATTTATTTTCCTCAGCTGTGGGAAGTTCCAAGTTTCTAAACCTTACCTGGAGAAATAAATAAATAAATAAATGTGTGATAAAGACATAATTTTTAAAAACAGAAGCTGAAGTATTGCTTTGTTTCTTCAATTAAAAGCTGTTCTATCGTAAAAGGAATTCTAAAACTTAAAAGAACTTTTAAAACTTACAGTCTGCTGCTGTATTCAAGAACGGGAAAGGCAGGAGCAGCCCGTTCCCTGATTAGAAAGCAGCAAAACTGGGCTAGCCTTGGCACTCCAACACCGGCTGCACGTGAGGTAAGTGCAGCTCAGACGAAGTGCATCTGGTCGTGTTAACCCGTTCTGAGGTCTCCGAGACAGCTCGGCTCAGTCTAAGACGGTGATTGATTCCTCCCCTGCACCCCAGCCTCGACCTTCCTGATCTAGGATAGAAAACCCCCAATTAACTTGCCCAAAGTACATCTGCCTAGCAATGTAGACAAGACAGTATGTAGCCAACTATAGAATATCCTGTTATCAGCCTTCTTGCATTTACTGCTACCAGCCTATGTAAGCGACTGTTTATTTAACCCCAAGACGAGGCTGGTGATCTGGAACTCAGTGTCCCCCAGCCTGCCAGCGTAAGTAAAGCTCTTTGCCTTCCAAGTGCCCCTGGTGCTGCGTGTCCTCTATCTGGCTGGGTCCTGTCTTCTGCAACACTATGGCTGGACAAACAAGAAGGTATTGATTAAAATGACTTTACAGTATGTGCAAGTATTGACACAAGGTTTAAGTATTTCATAAATGTTAATTTGTTACATAAGAATGCCTGCAAGGATACTCCTAGCCATCTGAACTGAATTATGCATAAATCCAAAAGAAGGAAGGCACTGTTATGCATTTGGTTTTCTATAAAACCCATCACCGTGGGTCATGATTATTCCTTCAGAAGCCCCTTCCCTCCTTCTCCCTCTCCCTCCCTCGCTCCCTCCCTCCATCCGTGCCTCCATTCCTTCCCTCCCTTCCTTCCCTCCCTTTCTTCTCTCTTTGCTGAGGATCCAGCCCAGGGCCCCGCGTGTGCTAAGCAAGTGCTCTACTACTGAGCTGCACCCCCAGCCCTCAGAATTCTTCAGCTTTTCTAAAAACTTAAGCTTGAGTATATTTGAACCTGCAAAGGAATAAATGAATTTTATGAGTACGAGTGGTTATTATTCAGAGGAGTAGAATTGCTTTGGCCTAATTGTGGTACTCTTTTTTCATATGTTAATTCTTATGTGCTTATTATTTGTACTGTTCTGTCCCTCTAAGTGGGTAAATAATTGCTCTTTACAATTGTTTTGCCATCTCACATGTTAAAAACAAGTATCTGTGAGTAACTGTAGCTTTGAAGCATTTCAGGATTCATCTTTTTTATAGAAACATTGTTTATGAGATTATTAATATGAATAATATTCAGTGAATGAAAATGAAAAATTGTATAATGATGCCAGAGAAGGAGAATTAAATCAGTTCTTCACAGCTTCGGCTCCAGGAGTCGTGCTGGAAAGCAAGGCCCTCTCAGATTGCAGAGAGGGTAAGGAGGGGCTTGGGAGGGTGGTGGAGCCATCGCCTTGTGAGGATGTGGCGGAGCCAGCGCGGCGTGTGTGCCTGCACCGTGGTGTAGTGCCCGCTCGGAGATGCCCTGCCCTGGCGTCTTACGGGAGGTGGCCACCTCGTTTTGACCACGTGCATTCTTGAATGTGGATGTGGCAGTCAATTGAGAGCCCTGGTTCTAAAGCTAAATCAGGGGTGTAAAGAAAATGATCATTGTTAAAAATTCATCAAACTGTTCCTCCCAGGAAGAGACCACCTTGAAAAAGCTGTGGCTTCTGTTTTTAAAGCCAGCATTATGTGCCTTCTTTTGGGGAAGGAATGACAGTGTGGACTGGCACGACGGGCACTGCCTTTCCTCACTCTGCACAGGGTGTTTTGGGTGAAAACTCTTGCAATTTCTCTGTCACATCAGCTGGTAGCGCTGTAACCAGCAGCCCTCTGAGGCCCAGACAGGAGATCCACTCCCATGGGCTCCTTCTGTGGTCTCGCGCGGGGGCTTGGATCGTGGACACGCAGCGCGACAGTTGAGGAGGCTTTGGTAACGCAGCCCTTGGATACACAGAGAGCCTGGTGGCCACGCACAAAGGCAGGAATCACAGCAGAGAGGGAGGACCTGTGGGCTGGCGCCGAAGTTGGGTCCAGGGTGTCACCCAAACAAACCCTCGGGGAGCTTTCATGGGTGGGTTTGAAGTAAGCAGGCAGTGTCAGGGTTCCTGCTGTGACCGAGAGGTGGCCACTTTCAGTTCAAGGACAAATTTCTCTGGTCTGCTTAAAAAGGAAGTGGCTGCAGACCAGAGAGATACCTGTAAGTTACCTTTGACCAGCAGCTGGAACCGTGCGGGTGACGTAGTGTTTTAAACTCTGTGAAGGGTGACCGAGCCCTGCTTCCATTATGAAAGTTCAACTTACGTTGAAAAATATAAGTGGACAGCTGGGTGTGGTGGCACATGTCTGTAATCCCAGTACTTGGGAGGCTGAGGCAGGAGGATTACAAGGTCAGGTTGAGTCCTGCCTGGGCAACTTAGTGAGACGTGTATGAAAAAGAAAAGAAAAAAAAAAAGGGCTGTGGATGTAGCTCAGTAGTACAGTGACCCTGAATTTGTTCCTCAGTACTGCAAAGAAGAAGAAGTGGAGGCAAAATAAAATTATAGGCACTCACTGCATGGGGAAAATGTCCTAATAAATTAAATTGAAGGGTTGTAATATGTGATGTTTTGTTTTCCCATAATGAAAATAAGAAAAGCAAACACTTTTAGCCTTCACAGCAACCTTAATTTTTTTACTTTTTTTATTTTATGGAAAAAAGGTAAAACAAAATTTCATAAAATAACAGGAGAAAAACAATAGTTAATACATTACATGTTGTTATCTTTAAAATAGTTGCTCAGGGTATAAGATGCGGGCATAAAAATTTCTCCAATCAATATTAGCACAAGCCTTCCTTTTTAATGAACTAAGAGACACTAATAGTGTAACTGACTTGCATTTTTCCCTTTGCCCTACTGTCCGTTCCCCTTTCACCCATCCTAGTTCCTTTTTCCTTTTGAACAATTTCTTCCCATTTCACAATATCTATTATAGATTTTAGACCTTATTTACTCTCAGTTTCTCACACCAGGGAGACGATACTGTATTTACACATGTGAGTCTGATTTATTTCACTTACGAGTATGGTCTCAAGTTGCATCCATTTACCTATAAAAGTCTCCAGTTTATCCTTCTTTATGGCAGAGTGGTACTCCGTTGTATAAAAATACCACATCTTTTTAGTCCATTCCTCGGTTGATGGGCATTTGGGTTGTTTCCAAGATCTGGCTATTACAAATTGTGCTGCTGTAAACATGGGTGCACATATATCACTGTGGTATGTTGTTTTTAATTTTTCTGGGAAAATACCCAAAAGGGGAATAGCTGGGTCAAATGGGACCTCTAATCCTAGTTTTTTGAGGAGTTGCCACACTGATTTCCCCATTTTTGGATTGGGTCTTTGAATTTGGGGGGGTCTGATTTTTTTCAATTCTTCATATGTTCTAGATAGAAGTCCTTTGTCTGTGGGACAATTGGCTAAAATTTTTCCCACTCTGTGAGTTGTCTTTGTTGGTAATTTCTTTTGCTGTGTCAAAGCTTTTCGATAAGATGAGATCCCAGTTGTTGACTCTTTGAAGTACTTCCTGTGTAGTCTGGGTTTTGTTCATGAAGTCTCTACCTACCCCTGTGTCTTCAAGATTTCTGCCTACTTTCTCTTCCAGTAGATTCAGTGTTTCTGTTTTAATATTTAGATCTTTGATCCATTTTGACTTTAGTTTAGCGCATGGTGATAGACATGGGTCTAGTTTTAGTCTGTGGCATGTGGAAAGCCAGTTTTTCCAGCATCATTTATTAAAGAGGCTGTCTTTCTTCCAGTGAACATGTTTGGCCCCTTTGTCAAAGATACGGTGGCTGAGTGTGTTTGCAGTTGTGTCTGCATCTTCTAATCTGTTCCACTGCTCCTCAGGTCTGTTTTTTTGCCAGTACCATGCTGATTTTATCACAGTAGCTTTGTAGTATAATTTCAAGTCAGGGATTGTGATGCCTCCTGCCTTGCCTTTGTTGCCCAGGGTTGCCTTTGCTGTTCTAGGTCTCTTCTGGTTCCAAATGAATTTTAGGAATGTTTTCTCTAGTTCTGTGAGGTACGCTAATGGTATTTTGATTGGGATTGCATTAAATCTGTATAACAGTTTTGGGAGTATGGCTATTTTCACTATGTTGTTTCTTCCTATCCATGAGCAAGGGGTATCTTTCCATTTTCGGATATCCTCTTCGATCTCCTTTATCAGAGTACTGTAATTTTCAATGTATAGATCATTTCCTTCCTTTATTAGATTGATTCCTAAGTATTTTATTTTTTTGGATGCTATTGTGAAGGGTGTGGTTTCCCTTATTTCTCTCTCACTGAGTTTGTTGTTTGTATATAGGAGTGCTGTTGATTTTTCGGTGTTGACTTTGTATCGAGCTACACTACTGAATTTGGTTGTTAAATCTGCAGGTCTTTTGGTGGAGTTTTTGGGGTCTTCTTTGTAGAATATCATGTTATCTGAGAATAATGATAATTTAACTTCTTCCTTTCCTAACCTTATTCCTTTTATATCTCTCTCTTGTCTAACTGCTCTGGCTAATGTTTCAGAACTATATTGAATAGGAGTGGTGAAAGTGGACATCCTTGTCTTGTTCCGGATTTTAGAGTGAAAGCTTTCAGTTTTTGTCTGTTTAGTATGATGTTCACAGCAACCTTTTATTGCATCCATGGTATGGATGAGAAAACTGAGTGTTAGGAGGCTCAGAGACGCCCCAAGATCAGACAGCTGGCAGTGCCCCCCAGCAGACCCCACACAGTCTGGCTCTGGGACCTCTGCCAGTGCAGCAGCAGCAAACGGGGGGTGGAGTGGGGCTCGCTGAATGGTGAGAGGTGAACACTGTGAGCCAAAGGGTTGAAGGAGGAGCTGCAGCCTTGGCCGACGGGGGACTCAAGAAGGAAGGTGGCCGAGGCTGGGGGAGGGAACGGGTTTCTCATGTCATGGGTTCATTCTCACTGCGTGACTTTAGGAAGAGAGTTTGACTCCTGGGACTCCTGGCCCACAGCGGAAATGAGGGCTGGCCTGCTAAACAGGTTGCTGCCCTTGAGAAACCCCACAGTGTCGACATTGCAGGCCACACAGCCCGCGCGACTGTGGTGTTTCTGAGATGGCTGTGGCTCCTCTGGAACAGCTCGGCAGTTTCGCGCTTTGGCACACAGGGCCACCAGGTGTGCTCCCAGCCCTCTCTTGTGCTGTGAACCCCTCTGCGGTCTGCTTGAGCCCATGGGCACCTTCTCAGAGCAGTGCTTGTCAGCACACAAAATACGCACATAAGACTGCAAGGAAAAGCAGTTACTCTGGAGTGCAGTTAAGAAATTGTTAAGACAATAGACGATAGACGTCCGTAGTTATTTAGTATATTAAATAACGAAATCTAGTGGCTAGGTTAATAAGTGCTGTTACTTTGACTTGAGAGGAAGAAAAGCAGTCTAAGTATCAGCCACCATGGTGACTGCCGTAAGCGAACGTCTCAGTGATTCATGTTGGTGACAAATGTATGTGCAGTGCTGGCCTTGTGCGGTTGTCTTCATTATGACTGAAGAAAACTTGGAGGTTAGCGACGATGAGGAGGTCGCTGTTTTCCGTTTAGGTTTGCAGGCGCCCTTAGTGATATCTGTACCCCCATGGTGAGAACCCCCGCGGTGTGTGGGGCGGTCCTTCAGGTCCTCTGAGCAACCCTCTCGGGCTCGTCCTTGGGCTTCTGTTAGATCAAATTGGGGAAAACTGATACCTGAAAAATTTTGAGTCTTCCTCTTTCTGTTCCTTTAAGTCTGCATTTACGTAGTGTTTTCTTTAATATCTTTCATTACAGGTTATATAATAATCTCCAGGAATGGTTTATACTCATTTCCAAGATTCATTCTTAGGTATTTTGTGAGTTTTGTTACCATTTGATCTTCTCTCATTTTCTAAGTATGGATAATGTTTAGACGTATCAGTTTTAGCCAGGCGTGGTGGCACATCCTTGTAATCGTGGCCTGGAGGCTGAAGCAGGAGGATCACAAGTTCAAGCCCAAGCTGAGCAATTTAGCAGCTTAGTGAGGCCCTGTCTCAAAAATGAAAAATAAAAAAGACTGGGGGCAGAGCTCAGTGCAGAGGCCCTGGGTTCAGTCCCTAACACTGAAAAAAAGTATAATCAGATTCTCTATATTGAGCTAATAGCTAGTACATTTTTTGACTCTCTGCCTATATAATCCCAGTATCTGAAAATGATGACAATTGCTTTTTGTTTTCCACTTGTTATGTTCTTATTTATTTCCCGCTGTACTGATAGGATTTTCAGTACAGTGCTTAACAGAAACTGATGCCTAATAAAGTCTTTTTCCTGATGTTCAAGGAAATACTTCTAATATTTGCCCTTTCAATGGTAGCAGGCTGGTACAGCCATAAAAGCTTATCGTAAATTTTGCAAGCCACTTGTCAAAACACAGTCATTATTTAAGATAAAATTATATAAACATGCAGTTAAGGAAATAATAGTAAAACAAAGGTTTTAATTCTCAAAACTCCCCTCATTACTTCTTTATGACTTCCATCTGCATGGTGAAAACACTGTTCCGTGTGGTGGTGTGAAACTGCGTCCTTCCCTAACCCTGTCCTTCGGAGTGTCACTTTGATAGCGTTGATTTGGCTGTGATAGGAATATAGTGCTGACACCACGGAAGATGGTAAAATGCTGCAAATCAGGGCTTTTATTTTCCTTAAGAGCGTGTGGCTCCACATTTACTAGTACATCTTTCGATCAAGGTGTTTGCTGTGAATTCCAGCATTTTCCTTGCATTAACTAAAATGGAAGGAGAGCTCTTGTCCCTGTGTTGACCTGCTGTGTCCGGTGCTTTTCTCTGCAGACGACTGCGACGCGCCCCTGGCCTCGGCCTTGCCTCGGGCGTCCTTCAGCAGCTCCTCCGAGCTCTCCAGCAGCCACAGCCCTGTGTTCACGCGTCTGAACAGGAGAGAGGGTGAGTGTGCTCTCGTGGGACTCCCCAGGGACGTTCACACTTCGTTATTTTCCATTCTTATGAATAAAATTCATTATATTGCATCCTAGTGAAACTGAGGAAAATAGGTTCATCCTGTTATCATTTACTAGCTTCTTTATTGTGTGGTAGATATTTGTGTTTTGTTTTGATAACTTTCGTCCCTACTAATTGCCAGTAAATACTCAGAAAACAGGTCCAAGTGAGGAAGGAGTTACGGGAGTGTTATGGTTTGTGTCTGGATGTCCCCCCAGAGCCTCATGTGGTCGTGGGGGGTGGGCTTTTCAGAGGTGGCTGACTCTGGCGTTTGCTATTGGTTCGTGGTCCGGTGCTGGGATTGGGGGTGTGAGTGCTGCAGCCACCCCGGGGTGGGGAGCCTGCATACCACGTAAGGGAGAAAAGAGGCTTGCCCCTTTCCTTTCGTGCTTGTTGCTTTTGCTGTCTTCCGCTGCGCTGCCATGAACTGTCGCCCCTCTGCCACGCCACCCTGCCCTGGAGCCAGCCGATGATGGACTGAAACCTCCACAAACTGTGAGCTAAATAAACCTTTCCTTCTTTAATTTTGAGTGTCGGGTATTTCAGCTCAGCAAGGAGAGAAAAGTAACTAAGAGAGGCTCTAGCTTGTTCCCAGTGACTCCTTTCCAGTTTCAGAATGGGCTGGGCAGGGGTGACAAGGCCAGTGAGCCTTTCGCGGATAGGTTGTGTAAGCCTGTGTCTCACCCCGGGGAAGCTGAACGCGCCTCCACGCGGCGTCTCCGTGTGGGGAAGATGCCACGGCCACTCCTGCACCGTGACTGCTGTCCTGGGGCCTCTCACCCCCTGAGGCGGCTGCTGTCCACAGTGAGGGTTCCCACCCTGCCTGTGCTAAGGAAGGCGAGGGCTCACTTTCGGGAGATGTGTTATCTGTTCACCCCGCTCAAGCGTCACCACCTAAATTACTTCTTTTGTTGGACTCATAATAGTCCAGTGGATCAAGTAAGTTAATATAGTTAAAAAATTCAGTATCGTGCTTTTAGAGGGGTTGATTAATTTTTCCATGAAAGATGAACTGATTCAGGAAGTACAATTTAAACTTACCTGTGCCCTGTGTAAATGCATTGTTGTAAGTAATGGCAATGTGGAAGTTGCACCAGGTATTTTACCCCATATATAATGTTTCAAAGATCAGGGCTTAAGTGTCTAGCTTGAATTTTGCAGTGTCTGTTAGCAATCAAATGCAGCTACTTAGAAAGTGATTAGATAGATTGGTGGGAAGGAGTCAGAGCACAAGTAAAAACTCACTGAGTTAGGGCGGAGAGCATGCACACTGTCGCGCACCGTCATGGTCTTCTACCGAGAGGGAGTATTTTGTGGTCTGAGATTTATGCTTACAGCCTTAAGCAAATCATGTCTACCACCCCAGGAAAATTATATTGTCACCGACGCCAGATTTCAACTAATGGTCACGTTGTCAAATAACACATTTGGTCTGGTGGTTATTCTAACATCAGCTTAAAATCTAACTTTTCTAGTAGTAGTTGTCAAGAGATGCTAAGTAAGTAAGCACTGTGTTGAATTCATTTCAAAAAGCCCAAGGAATTTGTGTATTAATTTCTGTATTATTTGTGTATTTATTTCTAGGGACGGAAACCACTTGTGTGTCAGGTTTTAATGTTGTAAGCACTGAGGTACTGGAAAGTCCATAAACATTAGAAGGAAAAATCTTGAAGTACAACATCAACTTATTTCCAGTATACTTAATTTAAAAATTGAACAACTCAACATATGATAAACAGTTGTTATGAAATGATATTGCAGAGTTGATTTGTATGTTTGAACTATTTTCTTTGCATATTTAAATTTAACTAATTTTTTGTAAGAGATGCAATCAGCTGATGAGTTTTGTCTTTTATGGTTGTTGCTACTCTGATTGGATATAATAAGCATTTCGCTAAATATTCCTTGATGCTGTTAGATTTCATCCTCCTTCTTGAAGCTTAGTTTACAAAGCACAGTTTATCAATATTTCTTCTAGAGGCTAATCTGTGTGTATTTTTTGTTAAAAGCCAGCAGGCCAGAATCATTCTAAGCATTTTCCCTTGGCTTTGTGAGCAAAGGTGAAACATATTAGTTTCTTCAGTTTAGGTTATTCTGATGTAAAATACAGATATTATAAAATATGGATGATTATAAAAATGAGTACGATTCATAGAGTAGTTTTATTTATTTATTTCTGTGAATGACCTAATGGTGAAAATCTTGTTGAAACACGTGATAGTTAAAATGTCTTGGATTATGTTATGGTGTTTATACATTTTAAAGAAGGTGGTCTCCTTCATTCCCCTAATTTCTTATTTATGCAGAAGTCATTGAGCTTCCAGAGTTTTTATTAAGAATTAGAGTTGTCCCAGATGTCACAATTTGTTCCAAGAATTTTATACCCAATAGCTGATCACCGCATCATACTTGCTACAGAAAAATGAGAGTAGTGTGTAAATATTTTAGATTTCTTGCATATATGGTTTTATTTTTAACATTTTTATGTTTGTTAGTACATGTTTGCAGTACATCATTATTGCATTCAGCGTGGTGCATGTCTATAACACATCTTAAATCTCTTTACCTCCCTTTCTTTTCCCCTCTCCCCTCTTCCATCTCTTGGTCCCCTTCCGATTTGTAAATGATCTCCTGGTTTCCTGTTATCTCTTATTTTACTCTTTACTTATTTATACTGTGGGTTTCTTACATAAAGCATGGGATATATAAGTTTGTCTGACTTATTTAACTTAGAATTATGGTCTCAAGGTTAATGTATTTTCCTAAAAATGACTTAAATTTGTTGTTCTTTAAGGCACAGTAGTACTCCATTGTGTATAAATACCACAATTTCTTTATCCATTTGTCTCTGGATGGACATATAGGCTACTTCCAAGATTCAGCTATGATGAGCTGTGCTGCTATAAACATGGTGTGCATATCTGGCTGGAAAACAGTGTCTTTAACAAGAAAGATACCTGGAAGGGGAAGAGCCAGGTGTAACAGAATTTCTATTTTCAATTTTTTGAGGAATTGCCATACTGATTTCTATAGTGGTTGTACTAGTTTACATTTCGACAGTGTAGAGATGTTTCTTTTTCTCCACAACTTTGTCAGCCTTTCTTGTTGTTTGATTTCATGATGATAGCCATTCTTTCTGCAATAGGATGGAATCTCAGTGTTTTGATTTGCATTTCTCTAAAGGTCAGGGACATTAAACAATTTTCCACTTGTACTTCTTCAGAGAAGTATCTATTTGAGTACCCATTTTTGATTGGGTTTTTTATTTGGTGGGGTCTGATGTTTTTGAATTCTTTCTATATTTTAGATGTCAGTTTGATGCCTGAGGAGTTGCTGGGAAAATTTGTTTCAATTCTGTAGTTTATCTCTTCACTTTATTGGTTTTGTCCTTTGCTGTGTAGATTTTTAACTTGATGTAACACCACTTGTTGATCTTTTATGTTATTTCTTATGCAATTGGGGTACTGTTCAGAAGAGTTTTACTCATTTTATTTCAGTTTAAGTGTTTCTGTTTTAACATGTAGGTTTTTAATTCATTGTTATTTCATTTTAGTACTTGGTAAGAGATACAGGTCTATGTTTAATTTTCTGAATGTGTAAAACCAGTTTCCACAACCTCATTTCTTTATTCTTTTTTTGTGGGTACCGGGGGTCGACCTCAGGATCTCGCGTGCCAGCAGGCGCCCGTGCCGCTGAGCGATATCACCAGCTCTTTTTTCTTATGTGGGTTCTAGGAGTTGAACTTGGGCCCTCGCACTTGCCAGGCAGGCGCTTACGCTGCTGAGCCATCTCACTGGCCCCACAACCTCATTTCTTGAAGAGGTTATCTTCCCTCCAGTGTATGTTTTTGGCTCCTTTGTCAAAGATCAGTTGTCAGAGTGTGCCTGGGGTTGCTTCTGCATCCTCTCTTCTGTTGCACTGGTCAAAATGTCTGTTTCAGTGCCAGTACCATGCTGTTCTTAACACTGTAATTTTGTAATATAACTTGAAATCCAGGATTGTGATGCCTCCTAATTTGTTCTTGTACCCAGGCTTGCTCTCTGAGGATCTCAGTCTCTTGTGGGTCCATATGAATTTAAGGATTGTTTTCTCTAGTTCTATGAGGAGCAGTGTTGGTTTTTTGGTTGGGATTGCATTAAGTCTATATATCAGTTTTGGAAGTATGGCTATTTGGACAGTGTTGGTTCTGCCTATTCTAGAACAAGGTTTATCTTTCCATTTTCTGATATACTTCTATCTCCTTTTTCAGAGTATTACAGTTTTCTTTGTAGATGTCTTTCACTCTTGGTTAATACCTAAAAATTTAATTTTTTTGAATCAATTGTGAATGGTATTGTTTTCTTGATTTTTTTCTCAGTGTGTCTATTGTTTATAGGAATGCTGTTGATTTTTGTGCATTAATTTTGTGTCCTGCTACTCTTCTGAATTTGTTTATTATGTAGTTCTAGGAGTCTTTTGGAGGAAAGTTTGGGTCTTCTATATAAAGGACCATGTCATCAGTGAATAAAGGAGTTTGATTTCTTTTTTTTTCCATATGTATCCTATATATTTGATTGCTCTGGCTAATGTTTCAAGTCTTATATTGCACAGGAATGGTGTTAACAGAAATCCATATTGTGTACCTGATTTTAGAGTGGGTGCTTTCATCTTTTCTCCATTTAATATGAGGGTGGGAGTAGGTTTGTTATAAATGGATTTTATCAGATTGATATAAGATCCTTCTATATGGATCAGTTTTTTTTTTTTTTTTTTTTTTTTGTGGGTACCGGGGGGTCGACCTCAGGACCTCGTGCGCCAACAGGCACCCGTGCCACTGAGCGATATCACCGGCCCCTTTTTCGTATGTGGGATCCGGGAGTTGAACTTGGGCCCTCGCGCTTGCAAGGCAGGCGCTTACGCCGCTGAGCCATCTCACCGGCCCGGATCAGTTTTTTTTTAAATCATGAATGGATGTTAGATTTTGTCAATGCTTTTTCTGCATCTACTGAGATGATCCTATGATTTTTGTCCTTGCTTCTGTTTATGTGGTGTATTACATTTATTGATTTATGATGTCGAACCATCCTTGAATTACTGAGATGAAGCATAGTTGGTGATGACGTATGGTATTTTGGATGATTTGTTGCATTCTGTTTGCCAGTACTGTATCTTGTTGAGGATTTTTGTCTCTGTGTTCGTTGAAGAGACTGGCTGTAGTTCTTTTTTTTAGTTGGGTCCTTGTCTGGTTTTGGAATAAAGTTAATGCTGGCTTTCAGCAATGACTTTGGATGCACTGTCCTTCCCTTTCAATTTCATTAAAGAATCTGAGGAGTGTTGGCACTATATCTTCCCTGAAATTATTGTAGAATTCAGAAGTGAATCAATCAGGTCCTCATGTTTCCACCATAATGTATATAATTTTTATTTGTCAATTATTATAATAAGAATGTCTCAATGTTAATATCTTTGTTTTGATCAAAATAACATGTGAAACTCAGTAAAAAGCGTAAAAATGTGTATGGGAATTCCAGTATACCCTCACAGAAACTCTTTTGCAAACCTGAAATTGTTTCAAAATAAAAAGTTTTTAAAAGTTACACTGTAGGGCATTCATAGCCTATTCACATTTCTTCATCAAAGAGCAAGACGTTATACTTAGAGAAATTTTGCATATTTGAACAAGATTTATTGCAGCAAATGAGGACATTTTAGAATGACTCTCTGGGGTTGAAAGATTCTGTAAGCACTGTATTTTACTAGGTAAACAACAGTGCATGCATTTAATGCTGTTACTGGAGAGTGTAGTCAAGAAACAGGTGTTGGTGCCTCTCCTCGCTACCCACACAAGTCCTGGTGTAAGTGCCTCAGTATCTATTTCCCTCCTTACTACCTTGAAATGCTGTCAAATCTGAATACATGCTCTGCTTACAAAACAGATCATGGATATCAATGCTAGCGGTTAACAAGAGGATGCACATGTAAATAAACAAGTTAATAATGTTGTATAAAATGTCAGGCCATGTTATCACAGAAGCCAGCTAGGTATAAGCACAGCGGGAAGAAGGCAGGACCTCGTAGCCCTGGGTTGGCACATATGGAACACGTGAATGACAGAATATAGTACCTCTGCACAAACGAAGCCAAGAACACATCCCTGGAAAACAGAACCTAACTAAAGAGATCTTCCTACCAACAACAGACTCTCTTCAGTCTATTTGACCTCAGCAGAAAAAAAGCATGAAAAAACAAAGCAACAAAATGACCGAAACACTCCCAGCTCTCTCAAAGCAGACCTAATGGGCACCGATGGAAAGGAAAGCAGCACCAGACAGCTGAGCTGTTTAAAATGATTAAAGAGAAAGTAAGACACTGGGCAAGTGCAAAGAAGATGTAACCCAAAGGAGTGGAAGAGGCAGACAAATTGACCAATGTGGTTATGGGAGAAACAGAAATTGGAAGGGTGACCAAAATGGTTCAAAACATGAAAAAAAAATTTACCAAAGATATATAGGCTCCACAAAGAAGCACCAAACAGAAGTCCCAGAGATAACTCCACAGAATTCATAAACAGCAGAAATGACCAATGTGAAGAGAAGGTTTCAGAAATGGAAGATGAACTGGAAATATACCATGAATTACTCAGAAGCCTTACGAATAAGGGAACAAGAAAAATTCATCCAATAGCCACTAGATGATGCTAAGAAGATTAACTAAGGCTAATTGGAGTTAGAGAGAAATTAGAGGACAGCACAAATGGAATAAAATATGTGTTTACAGAAATCATAATGGAGAACTTTCCAAGTATGAGAAAACAACGCAATATACAGGTGAAGTTACAGAATGCCAGATAACCAAATGAAAAATGAAGCTCCCTATGACAAATCATAGGCAAAATCCCAGATGTCCAACAAAAGACAGAAGTTTAAAAGTTGTCAGAGAAAAGAAAAACAAAAAATTGCTTGTGAAGGTAACCCGTTAGGATTACAGCAGACTTTGCAACACAAACTTTAAAGGGTAGGAGAGCTTAGAGTAAAGTATTTCAAGTCTTGAAAGAAAATACCGTCTAACACAGACTAATATATCCTGCAAAACTTTCTTTCAGAATTCATGGAGAAATAAGGACATTTCATTTTACAAAGAACGCATTAAAAGATACATGAACACCAAACCAGAACTTAGAGAAATACTCAAGAATATTCTAGACAGAGAGAATGAAGCCAACAAAACCAAAAAATTTATGCAGTGAATACATCGAGCAAGATGAGTAGTTAAACTAAAAAGGGAAAATAGCAAAGTCACCAACAGAAAAAGAACACAGTGATAGGAATAAATCAATACCTTTCAGTAATAATTCTCAGTATAAATCGCCTCAACTCCCTAATTAAAAGGCAAAGATTGGCAGATTGGATCAAAAAACAAAACCCTGTTGCATTCAAGAAACTCATCCAATCCAAAAAGAAATTCATGGACTACAAAACAAAGGATGAAAAACAATATTCCATGCACCAGGACCCCTGTAACAAGCAGGGGTAGCAATTTGATTCTCAGTAAAATAAACATCAGGGTAAAAAAGATTGGAAGAGGCAAAAAATGTCACTACGTATTGGTTAAGGGAACAATTTAAGAGGAAGAGATAAGAATTGTGAATATTTATGCACCAAATATCAGTGCACTTAACTTTATAAAACCACCACTGCTGGACATAAAAGACCAAATAAACACCAACAGAATCATAACGCGTGACCTCAGAACCCCATTCTCACAAGTGGAGAGATCACCCAAACAAAAAATTAACAAATATCAGAGCTGAGACAGACCTTCAAACAAATGGGCTTAATATATGCACACTGTTCTACCCTATACAGCTGGATACACATTTTTCTCAGCAGCTCATGAACTTTCTCCAAAATAGACTACATGCTGTTTTAAGAAGATTGCTTAAATAAATACAAAAGAATCAAAATCATCCCATGTATACTATCAGATCATCACACACTGAAACTAGGTAGCAGTTACAAAACCACAGCAATTTCATAAGCACCTGCGCTGTAATAAGAGACTCCTGAATACCTAACGGGTCACAGAGGAAATCAAGGAAGCAATTAAACAATTTCTAGAATCAAATAATAATGCTGGTACAGTATACCTTACCTAAGGGACACAGTGAAAGCAGTCCTAAGAGGGAAATTTGTTGCTGTGAATGCTCACATTAGAAAAACAGAGGTGGTCAAATTACCTAATGATGCACCGCAAGAAGCTAGGAGAAAAAGAATAGTCCAAACCCCAAATATAGTACAAGGAGGGAAACCATGAAGATCAGAGTGGAAATTAATGCAGTTGAAACTAAAATACAAAGAATCAGTGAACTGAAGAGCTGGTTCTTTGAAAGAATACACAAAATAAATAAACCCTTAGCCAAACTTACCAAAAGAAGGGAAGAAAAGACCAGTATCACTGTCATTAGAAATGGAAAAAGTGAAATCACAACAGATATTGCCAAAATCCAGAAAATCATTAGGAACAACTATGAAAAATTTTACTGTAACAGTTTGGCCAATCTCGAAGAAATGGAGAGATTCCTAGACACACAGGAATTACCAAAACGGAACCAAAGAGACATAAAAATTCTGAGGAGTCCAATCACAGGTAATGAAATGGAGGAAGTAATGAAAAACCTACTGAGAAAATCCCAGGATCTGATGGATTGACTGCTGAATTCTACAGTAATTTCAGGGAAAATACAATGCCAATATTCCTAAGACTCTTCAGTGAAATTGAAAAGGAAGGAGTACTTTCAAACTCATTCATGGAAGCTACCATTACCCTGATTCCAAAATCAGACAAGGACTTAACTAAAAAAGAAAACTATAGACCATTCTCTAATGAACATAAACACAAAAATTAATGAGATGCAACAAACTATTAAAAAGAGTATACATCATGACCAAGTAGGCTTCATTGCAGTGATGCAAGGATGATTCAATATACACAAATAAATAAATGTAAAACACCACATAAACAGAAGCAAGAACAAAAATCTCATGATCATCTCAATAGACGCAGAACTTTCGTGATTAAAACCCTGAAGAAAATAGGTATATAAAGGACTTTATCTCAATCTGGATTTTATCTTAATCTGATAAAAGCCATTCGTGACAAACCTGTGACTAACATACTAAATGAGGAGAAGCTGAAAGCTTTCCCACTGAAATCAGAAACAAGACAAGGATGTCCCTGTGACCACTTCTGTTTAATAAAGTACTCAAAACATTAGCCAGAGCAATTAGACAAGAAAAATAAATAAAAGGTATACATACAGGAAAGGAAGAAGTCCAATTATCATTATTTTCAGATGACGTGATCCTCTACATTTCTCAAAAATTCCTTGAAAAGACTCCTAGAATTACAACCAAATTCATCAGTGTAGCAGTGTACAAAATCGCCCAAAAACCAGTAATGTTCCTGGACACCAATAATGAACCCACCGAGGAAGAAATTAGAAAAACAATACCTTTCACAATAGCATCGAAAAAGATTACTTACTTAGAAATACCCTAACCGAAGAAGCGAAAGACCTCTACAACAAAAACTGTAGTACTCTGGAAAGACTGAAGAGGGCGTCAGAAAATGGAAAGACAGAACCAATATTGTCAAAATGGCTGTACTCTCTAAACTGATAATACAGATTTAATGCATCCCAGTCAATATACCAACAACATTCTTTACATAACTAGAGAAGACAATCATAAAATTCATATGGAAGCAGAAGAGACCTAGAAATCACCTCCACTCTTGCCCCTTACACCCTTGGCCACTCCTCTGGCCAAATTGTTTCTGAAATGTCTCCCTCTCCTGTGAGTCTGACGGCACCTGAGTGTAGGATGAGGCCACAGCAATCATCTTAGTTATTCCAGCTTTCTACACTGTTCTTCCTAACATCGGGAGTCTGAATTAAGGTTTTCTAGTTCTACCATGGTCTGAGTATTTTTCTTTATGTCCAGCAAGGGGAAAATCATGCATAAAGGCCAGTAAAGACATGAGTTACAAGCCTTCATGTGCTGTCTTTGTGTTCAGCTGTCTCTTTTGAATTAAGCTGTTTCACTTAGTGGGACACTGAACTAACTCCAGAGCCGGGATGCAGTTAATGTAGACGTCGTCTGTTTTCCCTTCCAGTGGTGTGTGTGTGTGTGTGTGTGTGTGTGTGTGTGTGTAAAGACGAGAAGTTATGTATTTATAATTTACAACTATGATCTTCCTAAATTTCATTTATGTTCACATTCTTGTTTTAAATATTTTTCGTTAGTGTATGTTTGCAGTACGTTATGATGACATGCACCATAGGGAGTCAGTGCATGTACATAACATGTCTTAGTTTTTTTTCATGTTCACATTTTTAGCAGGCAAATATGTATTTTTTGAGGCTTTTAATATTTTTATTTCACATACAGAGGGCTAGCATGGTTTCTTTCATTGAATAGAGGTCTGGGGATAATCCATTCAAGGAAGATCCCTTGGTCTCACTTAATGTAGCCTTAAGTTGTGCACCGATGGAGGTGCATTTCGGAGCTGTATTTCCAGATCTGACCATACTGCTTTGGGGAGATACAGTGAGTATGAGGGCCCTGGCTGATTTCTGCTAGTTCTTCTAGTAGAGCAACTTGTGACCTATCTCACTTTTGGGGGGCAGTGAGGCAAAGGCTAGGTCTTAACTACTCCATTTTTCTTATTTTTATTTCTACAAAAAGGAGCTGGTGGCTGGACTCCACTTATATCAGATGAATACCAATGGCTGCAGATTGACCTTGGAGAAAGAATGAAGGTCACCGCTGTGGCCACCCAGGGAGGTTACGGGAGTTCCAATTGGGTGACCGGCTACCTCCTGATGTTCAGTGACAGCGGGAGGAACTGGAAGCAGTATCAGCGAGAAGAAGGCCTCTGGGTATGTTGCTGAGACTGCATCTCGTCAGTTACTGCATGCTGCCAGCAACGCAGAAGTTTGTACTGCTTTGACATTGTTTATAAGCGTGAGGTCATGAGTTCGATTCCCGGTACCAAAAAAGGAAAAACAAAAACAGACATTGTTTAATCAAGTAAATGCCTTCTTCTATGACCCCGGGTGGAGGTTTCCAAGAACCACTGACCACAGACAAGTGCCGGGTGGAGTCTCCCGTGGGGCTTGCGTTCAGGAACACAGGTGCTGCCCCAGCAGGGATGCAGGCACTTGGGTTGTGGTCACTCATGGTCTGTAGGCATCTTTGATGTTCTTTGGAATCATAACTACTTTAAATTATTTTATAGACTAGTGACACCTTTCATACTTCTGAGTACCTGTCCTTGCTTCTTTTAGAATTAAATTTTGTTTGCTTAACTTTTTGAGCATGCAAATATATATCATCTATTCCAGATTTAGATTTTTTTGTGATATTGGGGATGTAACCCGGGGCCTTGTGCATGTTAGGCAAGCTCTTTACCACTGAACTGCACTCCCAGACCGTTTTATTTTTTATTTTGAGACAGGATCTTACTAAGTTGCCCAGGCTGACTTTGAACCTGTGATTTTCTTGTCTCAGCCTCCCGAGTAGCTGGGATTATAGACAGGCACCATTGAACCTGGCTCAGATTTGGTATTTAATAGCTGCAAATAATATTCTGCTCTGAAAGCAGGGTTTGAAAAGGAGAAGGTTGGAATGACCTGCACAGTGTTTGCAACTGGTGGGTGGAGCGGCGGGTGACCCGTGTGATCACGTGTGGAGACAGACGTGTTCCTAAGCATGGAGGAGTTGGAGATCTGGCTTCTTCATACAAATCCCGAATGAAATGGCAGACAGGGACCCCTCCTGGGTGGAGAATTTAGTATTACAGGCAGCAAACCTTACAAGTTACCAAGTGTGGTATTCACGCTTATGGTTTCCCTTAACGAGGTACGGTTGGCTCTGGCCGCACTTCCTCCCACACCCTGGTGGCAGCTACTTTCCATGAGTCACATACCTGACTCCGTCCTTTGGCTCATTGTTTTCAATGTGAATTGGTGACATTAGCGTGAGTGAATTCACAATTTAAAAAAATTCCCTTGTCATAGTTGCACTCTATCATGTGTACATTTGTTCACTTTATCATGGTGTTGGTGTTCTCTTCCTGCTGTCACTATTGCCTGCAATCAGTAGTTTAACGTAAGACAAAATTATTATGTCACAGCTTCTATAGGTCTGATGTCTGAGGGGACATGGCTGGATTCTTGGTTTAGATGTCAGCGGGGCTGTTTATTGTTCTCATTTTCTTCCTTTCCTTCCTTCCCCGCTTCCTCCTCTTTCCTTTCTTTTTTTTCTGGAGGCTCCAGGGAAGAATTCTTTCCAGGCTGTGTCGGGAAAGCCCCAGAGCCTTCCCCAGGTTCTGTGTGTCTCGGGGAGGGATCCCAGGACTTGGCCTGTGGTCATACTTGAGGCTATGATACACTATAATGAAAGTGTGCACCATGGAGTTAACGGAGGGGAGAGGGCCTTGGCAGACCCTGAGAGCAGGCATGACTTCCAGTAGTCCCTGTCCTGTACCCTCATGCTGGAAGTGCGTAATTCCTCCAGCAGTGACTTACGGGATGCTGCCAACTGGGGGAGCTCATCAGAGGCTTGGTGCCCAGCATTTTTATTTGGGGCTAGACACATCAGCAGTCTCTCTCTCTCTCTCGCATGTACCAAAATTAATTTGCAGAGTGAAAGTGGGTGTGAGCATCCGCTACCCTGTTTGCGCGGCGTAGTCCCAGCGAGCCATCCGTATCCTTGGGGGCAGTGGGAATGGTCTCAGATGACAGCACGCGGCCGGCTTTGCTGCCCCTCCTGTTCACGGTTCACCTGGCGGCTGGACACCAACTCCTTGCCCTTGTAGGACTGAGATTCCCTTTCCCCATAGCCGTCAACTGGCAGCCGGTCTCAGCTGCTAGGGCTCTCCCTGGACTCCTTCTCTTTCTTTCCTGGTGGCCCCTCCGGCAGCGGCAAGATGAAAGTGTCTTGTGGTACTGATCTCTCTGTGTCTCCTTCTGCATCTCTAGCTTCTCTTGCACTCCCAGCTGGAGAAAGTTGTCTGCTTTGAAGAGCTCATGTGCTTAGGCTGATCAGTGTGGCAGTCCAGCCTAACTTCAGTCCCATCTCTAAGGTCCCTTTTCTGTGGTTTGTCACATACCCACAGATTCCACATGGGAGGATGGATGTCTGGGGGCCATTCTGCATGCCATCACATTCATACTATGATTTTTTTTCCTGCATTTGGTTCTCTTCCTACCAGACACACATTTTGTGTAGTGCCTGAAGATATTTACAAGTACTGTGTGAAATGCTCTCCCAGCGGTACCTGAATACCCGCTTAGGTTGGTGGCGGTGATCACCCCCATGACTGCCTGCTCACTGGCTCACCCTGCCCTTTACCCCAGCAGCAAGAGTGTGTGTTTGCTTTTTCTCCTAGGTGGCTAACTTCTACTTTTAGTATAAGGCCAGATTAAATATTCCTCAACCTTAAAAATATCCTGAATACTCTCCTTGTACTAATTTTTTTCTTCTGGTTCTTTCATCTTTGCTAATTTTATCTACCAGATGCCAAGAATCTGTCATTTATAAATCCAAATTCCAAAAAGTCCGAGAAAGAGATTTATTATAACTCCCTACCAGAAATGGACATGGGGTTATTAATGGTTTTTATTCGTGTCACTCGAGCAAGTGTCCCTATACATTGCCATGTGCTTATCTTTGGAATTTTGATATGTGGAACCCAATGCATTCCTTTCTAAATACACAAATTCCAAATCTAAAACTGCAAAGTCTTCAACTAAGGGGTTTGAGCCTGCAGGATCAATCACTACAGGACATTTGTCCAAAGTGACTGATTTTTTTTTTCCAAGAAAAAGTATATTCTTTTTTTTTGACATGTTTCCTGTTGATATTTTTTCATGAGGAGTGACTGCTTCCATGGCTGAACAGGACTTACACATGAGAATAACCAAATAATCAGATATTTAAACTTGTGGAATAAATTGTCTTAGTTACATTTCTCTCATTGCTGAGACAAAATACCCAATACCCAAAGTTAAAGGAGGAAAAGGCTCATTTAGCTCATAGTTTGTAGAGGTTTTAGTCCATAGTTGGCTGGCTCCAAGGCAGGGTGGCATGGCAGAGGGGCAACAGTTCATGGTGGCAGAAGGCAGCAAATGCAACAGGAGAGAGGACGAGAGAAGCCTCTTTCTAATATTGTATCCAGGCTACCGGGATTAAGGCGGTGCCAGTCCAATCAGTGGACTGATCCAGCTGTCGCCCACCCTTCATCCCAGCATTGCACTATAAATCAATCACACGCTCTAGACTCAGCCACCTCCGAAAAAAACCTATAACCGCATGAGGCTTTGGGGGGACATCTAGACACAAACCATAACATATTCCAAAAGGAAAAGGACTTTTATCTTAATGGAAATTCAGAAATGTGTTGTCATAAATCACAGGAAAGACATCACCTTCTTCTATTAAGAAAGTGTATTTTAGGACATGCAAGTTCATTTGATGTACAGAGAAAATGTCCTCACTTGAAATGTTATTGAAGAGGAGCCATTGAATTCAGGCCAGATGAATGTTCATAGTAGAGAAGGCACATTTCCTAGAAGATGTGACCAACTGTACTTTTAATTTTTATCAGTCACATATTTAACCATTTGGTTTATTAAGGCTTGGTGTTGAGTATCCATAAAAACTTGGAAGATGTTTTTGGGAGTTCAGCTCAAGTAAGTTAGAAAATGGCTCAGAGTCTACTTGAGGGACTGTCTGGTTGCTTTTCTGGTTGCTGAGACAAAAATACCTGACACTCAAAGTTAAAAGATGAAAGGTTTAATTGGCTGACAGGTTGTAGAGGTCTCAGTTTATAGTTGGCTGGCTCCAAGGCAGGGTGGCATGGCAGAGGGGCGTTGCAGAGGAGAAACAGTTCATGGCAGGCAGAAGGCAGCAAAGCAGTGAAGTAGCAAGCAGCAAACAGTGACAGCAACCCTCCTTCTGTCCCTTATAGTCTGACCAGGATACCCGGCAGGTAGCACTCACACCCAGGTTGGGCCTTGCTGTTACCACTTGCAGAACTATGCCAAACCAAGCAGTGGACTAATTTAGTAATCACACACTCTTAATCCTAGCATCACACACCCTGGATCCAGTCACCTCTCACAAGCCCCACCTATGACTGCATGAGGCTTTGGGGGACATCTAGACACAGCCAGAACAGGGACTATAAAGCCAGAACTCATTTTATTGCACTGGCCTTTATTGCACTTTGTACAAATAGCGTTTTTAACAAATTGAAGGTATGTGGCTACCTGGCACTGAGCAAGTCTAGAGGCACCACTTTTCTAACACCTTGTGCTTACTTCACGTCTCCATGTTACATATTGATACTTCTTGCAGTATTTCACATCTTTTCATAATGATTCTGTCTGTTGTGGTGCTTTGTGATCTTTGATGTTACTTTTGAAATTATTGTGGGATACCACAATATCTTATCTGTGCTCAGATAAGGCAGGGAAATCAATAAATGTTACCAGTGTCCTAATTCTCCACTGACCAGCATTCCTCCTCTTCCTCTTTCCTTGGACCTTCTTATTCTCTGAGACACAAACATTCTATATGTTCAACTAAAAGAAAGAGTCGCATGTCTCTCGTTTTTTAATCAAAAACTGTAAACGATTAAGCTTAGAGGAAGGTGTTATAGTTTGAATCTACAACGTCCCCAAAGCTCATGTGTTAAACATTTGGTCTCTAATGCAGTGTGTCCAGAGGTGGGACCTTTGGGCGATCACTGGATCATGAGGGCTCTGACCTCATGCATAGATTAATCTATTTATGGATTCATAACTTAGTGGGCTGCTGAGAAATAGTGGGGATTTTAGGAGATGGGCCCTATGTAGAGGAGGTAGGTCATTGGGGTATATCCAGAAGGATGTTTCTGTCTGTGGCCCCTTCCTGTCCTGGACACCATAAGAAGAGTAGCTTTGCTCTGTTTTGTGCTTCCTGCCATGATGTTTCCGCCTCACACAACCCTATAAGCAATGGAGCTAGCCTGAATCCTCTGAAAACATGAGCCACAGTAAACCTGTCCTCCTTTATTTGTCCTAGGTATTTTGTTACAGTGACAGAAAGCTGACTAACACAGAGGCATGTCCGAAGCCAAGATAGGTCCAAGCTGTGCCAAACAGGCAAATTGTGAATGCAAAAGAAAGTTCTTGAGGGAAGTGAGAAGTGAACACAGAAATGGTAAAGAACTGAAACAACCTTATTGCTGATTTGGAGAAAGTTTTAGTTGTGTATATCAAAGATCAGACCAGCCACAACGTTCCTTTAAGCAAGAGTCTAATCTCGAGCAAGGCCCTAACTCTCTTCAGTTCTGCGATGGCTGAGAGGGAGGAGGAAGCTGCAGAAGTATCAGAACCTAGTAGAAGTTGGTTTGTGAAGGTTAAGGAAAGCGGTGGCCCCTTAAGATAAAAAAATCAGAACCCCAGATTTAAAGAGCCAATCTAAAAATAGGCATCTGAAATGAATAGACATTTCTCAGATGAAAAAATAGAAACAGCAAATGAATATATGAAAAAATGTTCGACATCACTGGTCATTTGAGAGATGCAAATTAAAACAACACTGAGATTCCATCTCACCCCAGAAAGAATGGCTGTTATTAAGAAATCAACCAATAACAAATGCTAGAGGGGCTGTGGGGAAAAAGGAACCCTTCTCCACTGTTGGTGGGAGTGTAGACTGGTGCAACCACTGTGGAAATCAATGTGGAGATTCCTCAAAAAACTGGGATTATAGGTCCTATTTGACCCAGCTATTCCCGAAGGAATTAAAAGCATCATACCACAGTGATACATGCACACCTATATTTATAGCAGCACAGTTTGTAATAGCTAAATCTTGGAAACATCCCAAATGCCTATCAACTGATGAATGGATAAAGAAGATGTGGATTTTTTATACATTGGAGTATTACTCTGCCATAAAGAAGGATAAACTTGAGACATTGCTAGCTAAATGGATGCACCTTGAGACCATCCTCTTTTTTTTTTTTTTTTTGTTGGTACCGGAGGTCGAACTCAGGACCTCGCGTACCAGCAGGCGCCTGCGCCACTGAGCGATATCACCGGCCCTTTTTTTGTATGTGGGTACCAGGAGTCGAACTCAGGATCTCGTGCTTGCCAGGCAGCCACTTATGCTGGTGAGATAGCCTGAGACCATCCTCTTAAAGGAAATAAATTGGACACTTGTGTGTAAATATTGCATTGTTTCTCTGGTGTGAGAAACCAAAAGTGTAAATGGGGACCAAAATGTATAATAGGTATTGTGAAATAGGAAGAAAATGTTCAAATGAGAAGGGAAACTAGGGAGGGAGGAGAGGGAAGAAAAAAAAATAATAGAAGGATAAAATGGAGACAATGCTTTGTAAGTAAGGAGGGGAAGAGGTGTTGAAGGGAGGGTGGGGGATTGGGGGGAAAAAAGAATCAAGATATATCAGGTACAGGTACAAATTCCTCCTGATGAATGTTGTCATTATGTACACCTAAAGTGTACCAATAAACTTAAACAATTTAAAAAAAAGTGCAAGATGAATGAGCAAGTATTGATGTGGAAGCTGCAGCAAGTTACCCAGAGCATCGAGCCGAGATAAACAATGAAGGCGGCTGCACTGTACCACAGATTTTCCACGCAGACAAGATAGATGTCCTTCTGTCGGAAGAAAAGGCCGCATACGATTCTCACGTGGAGGAGAAGTGCATGCCTGGCTTGGAACCCTCAGTGGACAGGCTCACTTTCTTGTTTGGGGCTCATGACACAGAAGTATAAGTTAAAAGCCAATTCTCCTTTACCATTTTGAAAGTCTCTACAGAAGAACAGCCCTAGATCGCCCAGGGCACTGCTGCTCAGTAGCTGGCTTGTGGACCGGCAGAATCATGTGGGATATGATAGTAATCTCAGTCTACATTTTAAGAAGACTCCCGTGAGGTTCAAGGGCAGCTGAGGCTGAGAAACATGGACTGAAATGGCCCAAGTTCATCTGTTACGGTTGAGATCTAAAATGTCCCCCAAAGTTTTGTGTGTGGAGGGAGATTGGATCTGCTGCACTCCTCAGTAGAGCCAGCCACGGATGAATTCAGTAGCTGAATGTGTGTTGTGAGTGGGGCCTGGTAGGAAGCTGGTCACCTGGGGTGTGACCTGGGAGGGTGTGTTCTTATCCCCTGCTCCTCCTCCTCTCTCTGCTTCCCGGCTGCCCTGAAGCGAGCCGCGCCCCTCCACTGTGCTCCTCTGACATGGTGCTTCTGCCTTGGAGCTGGCCAACCATGGCCTGAAACCGCAAGCCAAAACAAACCTCTCCTCCTTTAAGTTGCAGGAGTCCAGTATTGTGTTTCAGCAGTGGAGAGGGGACTGAGGCATCCTCTGTGGGTGGGGTTACTCTGCCTCACTGGATCCCTGGGGACTGTGCCACTTGCTCCAGGAAGTGGCGTCTTCCATGCACTTGTTCTCCTGAGCAGACGATGCTGTCCACAACTGGGCTTTAAGATTCTTGCTTTGGTGGCCTTGCAAGACTTGCTGATCTAGTGGAGCAAAGCTCAAGGTGCCTTCTAGTTGCCTATCCAGTGTGATTCCTAGTTGCTTTTACACCCAGTGTGCCTTATAATTGCTTATCCAGTATGATTCTAATTGCTCATGCAGTGCATTTTCTTTTTTTTTTATGTGGGTACTGGGAGTCGAACTCAGGACCTCACGCTTGCCAGCAGGCACTTGTGCTGCTGTGTGATATCACTGGCCCTTTTATTTTCCTTTGTGTGGGTACCGGGAGTTGAACTCAGGACCTCACGCTTGCCAGGCAGGCGCTTATGCCGCTGAGCCATCTCACTGGCCCTGCACTGTGTTTTCTGATTAACTTTTATCAGGAAATAACAACCAAATGGCTTAGAGTCAGTCCTAGCTTTCAGTCTATAATATTTCTGGAACCAATATATTGTGCATTAACTAGAGCCTTATTTTTTCTGTTAAAATCTCATCAAAACTCTGATTTAGAAAGTTATTTACTTTATGAATTCAGGATGGGAGTTGCAATTAAGAATGCATTGATGACTTGCAATTTAAGTAGACTTTCTTTCTATGTAGGCTGTTTTATGTGGAAAAGCCATTCTTCCAAGAAAAGACTGCTAAAACATATGCTTGAGAAAAAATTGAAAATAGAAATTACTTGAAACAAGTACAAGATCTAGCATAAGTAATTCTATTTAATAGAATTCTTTTGCATCAGAAAGTAGGTACTTGCAGGTTCTTAGATAAGAATAAAATAGGATAGCATACTGTTTGAAACAGTATTCTTTCTTGGATAATTTCCAAGCTAGAAACACAGGTGGAGGACATATAGACTAATTAATCAAGCAGATTAATAGTGTATTGCAAGAGACAAGAGTATCTCAGAATATTCTAAGGGTCCTTAAAGGTGACTTCCAAGTTTTCAAGTAGAAAAAATTACAAGGAAATAATGGAAGCATGGGGGATGGGATGGATACTTCACATACATTTGCCCCGCTTTGCGAATTAAGAGAAAGAGCTGGCATGCCTTGTTAAATGCAGATCATAGGTACATATGTCTGCTATTTGGGCTGTGTTTGAAAATTTTGCATAACTTAAATAATATCCTAAAGAATATTGGGTTCAGGTTTTAAAGCACTGTGGTTACAGGTATCAATAGGAAAATCACATGCCCTGCGTGTGATCAAAATAAGGAGAGAGTAAGAATGGTATCAAATCCTAATAAATCCAGTGCAGTGAGGGATAAGGAAAATATTTGTGCATAAGAAAGATCTTCGGGGCCAGGCATAGTGGCAAACGCCTGTAATCCCAGCACTCGGGAGGCTGAGGCAGGGGGATTGCCAAGTTCAAGGCCAGCCTGGGCTACAAAGTGAGTTCTAGGCCAGCCTGAACTGCATAGTGAAACTTGTCTCAAAAAGACCAAAAAAAAAAAAAAAAAAAAAATGATCTTCAGGTGAACATGAGGCTCCCTTGGGATGAGGGGAAACTCACCTGACAGAGGTCTGTTTATTCAGTCACATAAATATCCAGTGTTTACCTCAGACCTAGCTGTGTTACTATACCACGCTCTTTTAACTTGCTAAGGAGTCAATGACTAAGACTCAAGCCCTACCTCATTCAGAAAGTGGCAAAGGTGGCTTTCAGAGGCCTGTTCCAAGCCCAAGTTTCCCAGTTCCATGTGGAGCTCCAAGCCTGGCTGACCTCTTGCATAATGGGAGCAACCGTTCAGTAATCCCAGGAAGTCATTTTATGTACTTTGGCCTTGTTAGGGATGAGGTCATCTCCTTCCTGCATCCACCTCATCACACTGGAGCCCACAGACCCCTTGCAGCAGAGGCTTCGTCCCTTAGGCAGCCTTGTTGATTACACTCAGCACTGGGGACGGCGGCGGGGTCTTCTGTGTGGTTCCTTCCCCCTGGCTTTGAGGGCTGTTAAGTCAGGGACCAGGTTCCCCAGACAGTCGGGTCCATTATAGTTTCTCAATAAAGGTTTGTTGGATTGAATTGAGGAAAAATTGCGGTTCTCAAATAGACCGTAATCCAGGCAGGTAGTTAAGAGAAATAGCACAACAATAATGTTTGTTGTTTACAGGATAGGGGTTTTTGGTGCCAAATATAAGCATAATAAGAGGTACGGCATTTCTTTCCCACAAAATTGGACGAAGATGAAACCTTACTGAACCTAAGAAAGCGGTGGTCCCATTGGCCCGCAATTGCAGGCCATGGTAACAATAGAGAAACGCTGGACTCAGTCTTTAGAAAATTCAGAGTGGCTGAGAAGCTTGAGACAGAGAAAAGAATGGGCCCTCTGAGCCGGGCTCCCAGAGGCCACTGAATCTGTCACAGCCTCTTGTTAGGACCTGGCGATTGCTGCCGCCTCTGTTACGTTTCTCTCTAGCCCATCAAGCCTTGCTCAGCAGCCCTTCCCTCTGCACTGCAATTACCTAGATGCTTCTTTTTGACTCTTAAGACTTTCTTAAAATTTCTCTTAATCTTTTACTTTACTTCTTCATCTCATTTATTTCACATAAATGCTGGAGTCAGAGACTGTGGCCTTTTAAAATCTCTCTATGTGAAGGACCCAACTGAGAAAGAGAACTACAGGCCAATCTCCCTAGTGAACATAGATGCAAAAATCCTCAATAAGATACTGGCAAACAGAATGCAGCAAATCATCAAGAAGATTATACACCATGACCAAGTTGGATTCATCCCTGGGATGCAGGGATGGTTCAACATACGTAAATCAATAAATGTAATACACCATATTAACAGAACCAAAGAGAAAAATCACGTGATCATCTCAATAGATGCAGAAAAAGCTTTTGACAAAGTCCAGCACCTTTTCATGATAAAAACCCTACAGAAAATTGGAATAGAGGGTCTTTATCTCAACCTGGTAAAAGCTATATATGACAAACCAACAGCCAATATTATACTAAATGGCCAAAAACTGAAAGACTTCCCTCTGAAATCAGGAACAAGACAAGGATGTCCACTGTTCCCACTCTTATTCAACATAGTTCTGGAAACTTTAGCCAGAGCAATTAGACAAGAGAAAGAAATAAAGGGAATAATGATTGGAAAGGAAGAAGTTAAATTACCATTATTTGCAGATGACATGATACTCTACACAGAAGACTCCAAAAACTCCACTAAAAAACTGCTAGATTTAATCAGCAAATTCAGTAATGTAGCTGGATACAAAGTCAATACTCAAAAGTCAATAGCCTTCCTGTACACAAATAACAAACTTACTGAAAGAGAAATTAGGGAAATAATACCTTTCACAATAACATCCAAAAAAATGAAATACCTAGGAATCAACCTCACAAAGGATGTAAAAGACCTATACACTGAAAACTACAGTACTCTGAAAAAGGAGATTGAAGAGGATATCAGAAAATGGAAAGATATCCCTTGCTCCTGGATAGGAAGAACCAATATAGTGAAAATGGCCATACTTCCAAAATTGTTATACAGATTTAATGCAATTCCAATCAAAATTCCAACAGCATATCTCACAGAATTAGAGAAAACAATCCTAAACTTCGTTTGGAATCAGAAGAGACCTAGAATAGCAAAGGCAATTCTGGGCAACAAAGGCAAGGCAGGGGGCATCACAATTCCGACTTGAAATTATACTATAAAGCTACTGTGATAAAAACAGTGTGGTACTGGCAAAAAAACAGACCTGAAGATCAGTGGAACAGATTAGAAGATGCTGAAACAACCCCAGACGTACTAAGCCACCTTATCTTTGACAAAGGTGCCAAACACATTCAGTGGAAGAAAGAAAGCCTCTTTAATAAATGGTGCTGGAAAAACTGGCTCTACACATGCCGAAGATTGAAACTAGACCCATATCTTTCACCATGCACTAAACTAAATTCAAAATGGATCAGAGATCTAAATATTAAAACAGAAACATTAAATCTGCTGGAAGGTAGGATAGGTAAAACCCTTGAAGACATTGGTGTAGGCAAAGACTTTATGAATAAAACCTCAACCGCACAGGAACTATCCCAAAGAATCAACAACTGGGATCTCATCTTATTAAAAAGCTTTTGCACAGCAAGAGAAACCACCAACAGAGTGAAAAGACAACCCACAACGTGGGAAAAAATTTTTGCCAGCTGTTCCTCAGACAAAGGATTACTAGCGAGAACATATAAAGAACTCAAAAAAATCAGACCTCCCAAATGTAAAGACCCACTCCAAAAATGGGCATCTGAGATGAATACACATTTCTCAGATGAAGAAATACTAATGGCAAATAAATATACAAAAAAAGTGCAACATCACTAGTCATTCGAGAGATGCAAATTAAAACAACACTGAGATACCATCTCACTCCAGAAAGAATGGCTACTATAAAGAAATCAACTAATAACAAATGCTGGAGGGGCTGTGGGGAAAAAGGAACCCTTCTTCACTGTTGGTGGGAGTGTCGACTGGTACAGCCACTGTGGAAGTCACTGTGGAGATTCCTCAAAAAACTAGGGTTGGAGGTCCCATTTGACCCAGCTATTCCCCTTCTGGGCATCTTCCCAGAAGAATTAAAAACATCGTACCACAGCGATATATGTGCACCCATGTTTATAGCAGCACAATTTGTAGTAGCCAGATCTTGGAAACAACCCAAATGCCCATCAACTGAGGAATGGATAAGAAAGATGTGGTATTTTTATACAATGGAGTACTATTCAGCCATAAAGAAGGATAAACTGGAGACTTTTATAGGTAAATGGATGCAACTCGAGAAAATACTCATAAGTGAAATAAACCGGACGCACATGTGTAAGCATCGTATTGTCTCTCTAGTATGAGAAACTGAAAGAGTAAATAAGATCCAAAATGAACAATAGACACGGTGAATCAAAAAGAAACTGGTCAATAGGAAAGAGAGACGAATAGGGAAAAGAAAGAAGGGAAAGGGAAAAAAAAATTGTATATATATATAAGATGGTTAAGATAGATACACTACCAATTTAACTTAGTTCATTGAAGAGTAAGGTTTGAGCCAATAATGTTTGGACAATTGAATGCTAATGTCTGGTATCCTGAATAACTAACTTAAAGATAATAATACGTAATGCATTAACCATTGTTACCCTCATATTATGTTGTTTTGAAAATTTGTTCTTTTTTTGATTTGTTTTGTTTTTTCTTCTCTTTAAAAAAAAAAAAATCTCTCTATGTATGTTACCTGCTCCACGGCTTTGAAAAAATAATAATTCTGTTCACTTGAAATGTGCTTTCAGATTTGGGGTGAGGAGAGAGATGGCAAAGAAGTGGAAGTTTAAATATATAAAAAGAGGTAGAAAATCTCAAGACGTATTACAAATTCTGACTTCACTTTTCACATAATGAACTTATTGCCAAAGTGGCATTACTACAGATCAAATTTGTGAAAAATATGACTCATAGTAACATGGGTAGACTTGATAGAATCACAGGGGAGATAGTTTTAAGAATTGTATTTTTGGGGCCGGCGAGATGGCTCAGCGGCATAAGCGCCTGCCTGGCAAGCGCGAGATCCTGAGTTCGACTCCCGGTACCCACAGATGAAAAAAGGGCACTGATATCACTCAGCGGCACAGGCGCCTGCTGGCGCACGAGGTCCTGAGTTTGACCCCTGGTACCCACAAAAAAGAAAAAAAAAGAATTGTATTCTTTTATTTATCTGGGAGAACATAATGATTGAGATTCTTTTGTTTGAAGCAAAGCAAAATGAGTGATAGAAAAATGGAATTATTAGAAAAAAGTCTCTTCAGCAGCATACACGTTAAAAGGCAATGCTGATGAGCTGGGCTTCAGGAGGGCAGGACGGGAGCATTTCACAAAAATTCTTCCATTTGCACTGGAGTTTAGGTGGCTGAGATTCACAAGGTGTTTTACAGAGAGTGAGGCTTGCACATAGACACAGCCCAACTGCAAATTCTACCACTTACGCACATAATGCAAATATACTAAATGCACAAGTATGTTATGCACTTCAGGGTATTGAGGGAAAACTTCCGGGGTCTGTAATTTTGACATAAACGTTTCATGTATCTTGTGCTAGACTAATTAATGTCTTGAGACATGGCCCAGAGGGGAGGGGTGGCAGTCAGGACATTGCTGTGTCCACAGCTCTTTTTTTTTTTTTTTTTTGTGGGTACCGGGGGACGACCTCAGGACCTCACGCGCCAACAGGCACCTGTGCCGCTGAGCGATATCACCGGCCCCTTTTTCGTATGTGGGTTCCGGGAGTCGAACTCGGGCCTTCGCGCTTGCAAGGCAGGCGCTTAAGCCGCTGAGCCGTCTCACCGGCCCTGAGCCGTCTCACCGGCCCTATCCACAGCTCTTGATCACCCCTGTGCTTTATGATGCCATAGTAGCACAAATGCCACTTGCATAGGTAATCTGCCTTGGTACCTTAGAATAACCTGCCTTTGATGCAGAACACATTTTATGAATTTGTGTAGACATAAGCATAAAGAAATAAATGCTAACAATTTGCAAAGGGGTATGAGAGGCTTAAGTATTTTTGAAGAGAAAATCTCAGGTACTGAAATGGTAAAAATATATGATCAGCAAGACTTAGTCTTTTAAAATGGAAAGTCAGGATAAGCGGGATGTCATTCTCAAAGTCCGAGACCAGGAGGCTGAGTGGCTTACACCAGTGGTCAGCAAACCAGAGACGGTACATGGCTTTACACATCGAAGAGCCTCTACTGCGAGTAGTCAGCTCTTAGGTGGCGGTGTGAAAGCTGCCACAAGCCATATGTATGTGAATCAATGTGGCCGTATTCCAGCAAACTTTATTTATACAACCAGCCATCCCCTGGACCTGGTCCTATGCTATTGGCTGCTTGCCTGTGGTTTAGTCTACTTCATATCTAGTTAAAGCTTGGGATGGGGGTCCACTTTGACTTCCTTTTTCCAGGTACCTCATCCTTCCTGGATCATCTGCTGGACAGTATTGAACGCTCATTGCCCCTGTGTCAGTTTTTTTTTTTTTAATGTGGGTACTGGGAGTCGAACTCAGGACCTCGCGCTTGCCAGGCAGGCGCTTAGGCCGCTGAGCTATCTCACCAGCCCCCCTGTGTCAGTCTTAATGCTGGTGTGATGTGTGTGTCGGCCCACCGGTGAGAAGGAGCCTTTCTCTGCCGGGGTCATGAGCGTGCAGTTCTCTACCTAAAGGATTTTCGTTTTACTTGGTCAAAAAGTACCCCAGTCCCACGTTTTTCATCATGTTGGAGTAAGATTCTAGACGTCTCCTCGGCCTTGTCTCATAACTTGGTCCCAAAGAGAGAGTTTCCCTTACTTTTGAGAAAATAGAGATTAAAAAAAAAATACTTATTCCTTATGGCCATTTATTTTTTAATGGTGCTGAGCTACACCCCCACCTCACTCTTATGACCTTTAAAGATTCATATTTTAGCATATCTTTTCTATCCTCACTTTCTCAAGAAATCTAATGCACTCAGAGAAGGAAATAATACGAGACATGGACATTAGAAACAAAGACAAGTTACCATTATTTGCTCTTTGAAAACACACATACACACATATAATCCCCTGAGGTCCAAACACAGGTTAAGTAGTCAGCCATGTACTTTCACATAGAAGTGATGTAAATTAGTACCACAGCCACTTTGAGAAGCACTGGCACAGTTTCCGATTGGAGGGTGGGCATCTGTTTCACCTGTGTTAGTACGGACTCCTGTTCAATGAACTAGGTAGCCATCATGGTAACCAGAATAGAGGTTGCTGCAAAAACTAAAAATGGGACTGTTCTGTGACAGAGCAGTCCTGCTACGACGTGACCTGGCAATCCAAGGGTTTTAGGGCACCTCGTCTAAGACACGTCTGCACCCCCGTGTTTATTGCAGCACTATTCACAGTAGACAGGAGGAAGAGTCAGCCTTGCCATCCATGAATGGATGAATAACTTCAAAAATGTGTACATTTATGAAATGGACTAATATCCAGCCATAAAAAGGAAATTCTGTCATTTACGGAAACATGGACGCACGTGGAGGATGTTATACAAAGTGACATGAACCAGGTGCACAAGGACAAATACTATATGACCTTACTTACACGTGGAACTGAAAACGGTGGCATCACAGGAGCAGAGCGTTGAGTGGAAGTCACCAGAGCCTCCGGGCGAAGGAGGGAGTGGGGTAGTGTTGGCTAAAGCGCGCAGAGTTTTCACTGGGCGTGAGGAATAAGTTCTTGAGATCTACTGCACAGCCTGATGACGGTAGTTAATGGCAGTTTATTGTGTATTTCACAGTTGCTATGAGGGAATTTTAAAAGCTCTCAGCACAAAAACTAAAAGTATGTGAGGTAATGAATATGTTAATTAGACCAGTTTAATCATTGTACATAGAACATTCATCGCATTGCGCCTTGTAATATAAAACATCCGTCACGTTGTACCCTGTAATATATAACATCCATCACATTGTACCCCGTAATATATAACATCCATCACATTGTACCCCGTAATATATAATATCCATCACATTGCACTCTGTAATATATACAATTATTTGCCATTTAACAATATCAAATAAAAATATCAATAATTTCTCTCCCTATCGATAAGTTGGTTGAAAAAAGGAGATATAGAGCTCATTTATAATAGGACCACAGACAATAAAATTAAGAAATATTAAAAATTTTTCAAACATCTTGTCTTAGTTACTTTTCTTGTTGCTGGGACAAAGTATCCGACACCCAAAGTTAAAGGGGGAAAGGTTTATTTAGCTCACAGTTTGTGGAGGTTTCAGTCTGTAATCGGCTGGCTCCAAGGCAGGGTGGCGTGGCAGAGGGGCGACAGTTCGTGGTGGCTGAAGACTGCAAAAGCGACGAGAGAAAGCCTCATTCTGTCCATTATATCGTATGCAGGCTGCCTGTCCTAGGGCGGTGTTGCACTCACACCCTTCATCCCAGCCCTGGACCACAAATCAGTCACAAACTCTAGATTCAGCTGCTTCCGAAAAGCCGGCCTCCCATGACGGCATGAGGTTTTGGGGGGACATCCAGACACAAACCATAATACATCTCTAAGGGCCATAAAAAAAAGTGAGATTAATCCTTTTTCTTGGATATCTATACTTGATACTGTAATGATGTACACTCATCCTAAATTAACCCTCAAATGAATTAGATCTTTCTAAATTTCATCTTAAATGTTTATGTACAGGAATAGCCAAGGCAATTGGAGAAAAGAGTACCAATAAAAGGAATTATTTATGTCAGTAGGAAAATACAGTACAAAGCTTAATTTTAGCTGCTTATTCCTAGTTAATATCATCAAAATTAATAATAGCACATTAATGCAAAGACTAATGGAGGAAAAACAAGGTTTATTAGAAAATTCCCAGTTCCACCACCACCACCAAAAAAAACCCAAAAACAAAAAAACCAAAGCGCAAAGATGTTAGTTCACAAAATTGAAACAAAAAGAATTTTAAATATATAAGAGATGTTCATTCTCATATATGAAGAAATACAAATTACAACATCAGTGTGAGGTATTTAAGCTGTCAGAATTGAACTCTGCAAAACATTTAAGAATAAAATGTAACTTGATATCAGAATAAAATATAAATAGCACATTGGATCTTTGATGTCAGCATACATAGTTGCATAAAACCATCCTTAGAAAGATTGAGAAACATGAAACAAACAAGAAGAGTTAATATATACTGACTGTTTATTCATGTTTATTTGATAGATCTTCACCAAGGCCCCACTGTCCCTCGCCAAGGAGACTGAGGCAGTGGTCAGTCAGGAGTGCAGGGTAACTCAGCTCATTCTGATGTCACAAGGACTTGAACCCAGGCCGTCTGGTTGCAGGGCCCACGCTCTCACAGCCCAGAGGATTCGTGTTGGAGATGACACTGACAGTAAAATTAAGAGGACTCAGCACGGGGACTTTTCTCAGGGCGTGAGAAAGCGGGCTGTTGCAAGTGCATAAAAGGGCACAGGCCCTTGCAAGGAAATTTCTGGGAAATTAAATGGAAGTGCCTAAAGGCAGCCACTTTTCAGTGACCCAGAAGCCGATGGTCCAGAAGGAACTCGTGTATGTGTGTGTGTGTGTGTGCGTGCGTGCGTGTGCGTGTGTGTCCAGTACTGGGAAGGGAACCCAGGCCCTGCCCATGCTAGGCAAGTACTGCACTGCTGAGCCGTAGCTCCACCCGGGATGCCCCTGGAAGCGCCCTCAAAACACTGCACCAGTACAAACCCGTTCCTTGGAATTGGTCCACAGGGACAGTGACAGACGTGCCGGACAACACTGATCGCACCGTTCTTCGCTGTCATGGTCTGCTTCTCTGTCAACAGATGCGCACGTAAATCATGATACCTCCATTTTTGGAATAGTAGAAGATGCAGTATTTTCTGTGAAAAGAAATGTAAATATCCTCATTGATAGTAAGCTTTAACAAACACTTTTTTAAAGAAAGGACAAGCAATGCCATATGTTGAGTTCCCATTTGAGACCCTCAAGATGAGCATGTACATCATGTGCATATAAATATACGAAATATTTCTGGAAGGATATATAAGAAATTATTAATGGAATTTTATTTGATTCAGGTACAGAAATTGAATCTACAAATGTGACATGAATGCTATTTTATTTTTTTTGTGGGTACCGGGGGTCGAACTCAGGACCTTGTGCACCAGCAGGCGTCTGTGCCACTGAGCGATATCAGTGGCCCTTTTTTCGTATGTGGGTTCTGGGAGTCGAACTCAGGACCTCGTGCTTGCTAGGCAGGCGCTTATGCCACTGAGCAATATCACTGGCCCATGAATGCCATTTTAAAATCACTTGCATGTAATGCTGCTCAATTCAGTGTTAGGTTTAGGTTAAAGAAAAAACCACATGGGTTTCTTTTCGTTGTGGCAAAAAGCACAAAATATAAGATTTACCATCGTAGCCATTTTTAAACGTGATATTTAGTAGTGTTAAGTGTATTCACGTTGCTGTGCCGCAGCTCTGTGGAACTTATCTTACAGGACTAAGATTCTATATCCACTGAAGACTAATTCTTCCACCATCTCACCCCGCTCTTCGGCAGTCGTCTTTCTACTTAGTTGTGTCTATGGTTTTCTGTACTTTAGATACCTGGCAGAATCATATAGTATTTGTCCTTTTGCTATAACCTTATTTCTCCTAGTGTAATGTTCCCAACATTTTTTTATGCTGTGAAAGAACATCCTTCCTTTTTAAGGCTGCATAATATTCTACTGTGTGTATATACCACATTTTCTTCATTCATTCATCTATTGATGGACATTATTTTTTTTCCCCTCATGGCTATTGCGCTTCAGGGGAACACTTGCAAATATCTTTTTGAGAACCTGCTTTGAATTCCTTTTTTTTTAAACGTAAGTCTTTTTTCTTAAAATTTGTTTTATTTTGAGACAGGGTCTTGTGATGTAGTCCAGGCTGGTCTCAGATTTACAGTCCTCCTGCCTCAGCCTCCCGAGTGCTGGGGTTACAGGTATGCACCACCACACCCAGCCTGCTTTGAATTCTTTCGAATATATACCAAGAAGTGGGACTGCTGGATTATGTGCTAGTTCTACTTTTAATTTTTTGAGGAACTTTCATATTATTTTCTGTAGTGGCTGCTTCATTTTGCTTTTCTATCAACAACACATAAGGACAGCAATTTCTCTTCATTTTTTCCTAAAAAGTGTTTTCATTCATCTCCTTTACTCACTGAATTACAGTACCCCACCTCTCCACCTTTGGTTTCACCTTCTGTGATTTGTCACCGTGGTTGACCATGGCCTGAAAATACTGTCTTGGCTCTTTCCAGAGAGAGAGGTCGCATTCACATGACTTTCATTACAATGTATGGTTATGGTTGTTCTATTTTATTGCTGGTCATTGTTGTTAGTCTCGTCCTGTGTCTAACCTGTAAACTGAACTTGGTCACAGCTGTGTGTGTGTAGGATAAAACCTTGAATACCTAGGCTTTGGTCCTGCCCGTCATTCCAGGCATCTGCAGGTGGTCTAGGCACGCAGCCCCTCTGGATCAGAGGGCACCACCGTGTCCTCAGGACACACACGGAGAGGCAGCCTGCTGTGGACCCCGGCCAACCCTGCGTGTTCTTTAGGGTTTGCCTGAAATGCAGGGCTCTGGCCGCAGTCAGGTGTCTCAGCAGCAATGCTGAGAGACGAGCTGCTGCATCCCGCGGAGAGCAGGCTTCCTTCTGCTCCTGCGAGAGCCCGGCCCTCGCCTCAGTCCTCTTCCACTGCTCAGCCCCCTGTGTGCACCAGCGCCCTCCCTAGCTAAGCTGTGCTCCTCGGATGTGCGCACAGCTTCTAAAATGCTCCTCTGTCCCATGGGTCTTCGGATTACCATGAACTGCCGCGGCTGGGCTGATCTCTCCCCGCTGGTGTCTGCCACACTTTCACTTATTTCCTTTTCTCTTTCTTCTGTGCTGGTCTTTTTCCCCAAAATTATACTTTTGGCATACATTGTGACATCTATCTATATGCTAATGGCTAGAGGGGTATCACTTATATTTTATATGAAAAATTTAAAATGAACATATGTTCATTGCTTATCAGGGATTGTTGGCGCAAATGAGGATTCAGTCTTGAGTCTCCTTCGTGTAAATGGAATCGAAGTCATCTATCTCTGTTGTGAATGTGCACCTAATGCAGGGGTTTCGATGATACAAAAATGACTAAATACCGTTGCAATGTAAGAAAAGCCTCTTACAATGTTTTTCTTGAAAATAAAAGCACGGGTTATCTAGTAACATCTCTGGATGTTCGTGTATGTGGAGACCAGAGCACATCTGATGTGCCGTGCAGGTACACGTGCCTGGCTCCCTTTCTGTGCATCGATGCTGTGCTTTGAGCTCCTGTCCGTGGGTGACCGGCAAATCTTCCTCGCCTTGTGTCCTGGAGGAAGGACACATCTCAGTTATGAGCTATGGAAGAGTGCGGCTTTGAAAATGATTCCGAATCAGGGCACTTTTCCAGAAGTAGCTGTGAGCAAGAAAGGAGAAGGGTAGGCAGCAGAAATGCCGGATCTTAGCCTCACACCTATGTCTGTGACACACACAGATGTTTCGAGTAAATCACACCTCACGCGTGTTGTACTCAATAATTGAGACTACAAAGGGAGGATGTCCAAAAAAGGAAAAATTGAGCTCTTTATTTTAGCTGGTACCCAGCGGCGTCCTCTATGCCAGAACAAAGAGGAGCCCCGGGGGCGGGTAGAGAGCAGTTTTTATAGTAGCAAGCAGTTGTACAGAAGCCAATAGCGACGGTTAGTAAAGTAATTTTACAAACTTATTGGTTAGGCTTTTAGGCGTGGGGTATTTGGCATTATTTCATTGGGCAAAAGGAACATCTTATTATGGGTTGCCAGAAGGCGGGAAGGTGCAGTTCGTCACTACGGGGGAATTGCAACTTTAACAGAAACGTAATTTATCTAGCCTAAACAAAGGGGAAGCTTATCTAACGGTATTTGGCGGGAAGCAGGAGCCGGACAGGCGAAATGGTGGTTTGTTTATAAGATGGCATTAGTCTTGTCAGGTTACAACAATGCGCATCAGGCACACGGAAGTTTGTCTGGATTTGAGCTCTCATCTTGTATTTTATATTTTATATTTTTAATGTACTTTATCATTCAGCCTGAGTGGTTTATCTTCCTTTCAGGGCTTTGAGCTTTACAGATTCAATAGCAGTCTTTGTTAAAAGAGAGAGAAAAGGAATATTGTGTGAACTTTGGAAAGAGGTCCCCTGGGAGAGCTCCTGCTCCTCTCCAACACAGGCTTTGTTAGATGAAATTCTCCCCTCAGGAAAGTTCAGATGTTCAAAAAGTCTCACTTGCCTTGCAAAGAACTTTAAGAACTATCAAAAAAGTCCCTCACAAGGGAGCGCACGGTTATTGTGGTACTAATTTTTCATTTGCGTATCCTCAAATAATGAGTGAAATGTTTAGTGAGTTACATTGCCAATGGTTTTCTATCCCTAAATAAATAAACACAATGGATAAACTTAATAAACTTAACGGATCAGTTAAGGTTGTTTCTGGTGATGCTGAGGCTGTGCCAGTTGTGCACCTTTAAGCGGAGAGATTTGGGTCTGTCCCTGCTTCCCAGAGAGGCTGTGACCAGTGCCAGCAACGAGATGGCCTAAGCAGCAATTTATTCTTCCCGTCTCTATAGAAGTCCAGTATGACAGATGCAGCTGTGTCTCTCAGGGCTCTGGGGGACACTCTCTTGTGTGCCGCGCTCTCACCTTCAGATGCTGCCGGGATTCCTGGTGTCCCCGGCTTGTAGATAGATGTTCACTGCAGCCTCGCGTCCGTCTACACGCGGCAGTCTCACGCTTTGTCTTACACCTTTTTCCTTCTTTTCATGTTTCTCTTCTTCTTTTAAGAACACTAGTAACACTGGGTTAGGACCCTCACTAGTGGCCTCATCTTGGCATCTGCAGAGGCCCTCCCTGTTTCCAAATAAGGTGACAGTCACAGATTTCTGGAGTTGGGACAGTGCTATGGCTTGAATATGTTTTTTTTTTTTTTTTTTTTTTTTTTTTTTTTTTTTTGTGGGTACCAGGGGGACGACCTCAGGACCTCGCGCGCCAACAGGCACCCGTGCCACTGAGCGATATCACCGGCCCCTTTTTCGTATGTGGGTTCCGGGAGTCGAACTCGGGCCCTCGCGCTTGCCGGGCAGGTGCCTACGCCGCTGAGCCATCTCACCGGCCCTTGAATATGTTTTGCCCTCACCAAAACTCAGGTTGAGCCGTAGTCCTCAATACAACAGCACTGGGGTTTTGAAAGGGGATTCGTTCATAAGGGGAATTAATGCTTTCCTCACGGCCGTTAGTTCTTGCTCTCACGGGCCTCACTTAGTTACCGAGAGCTTTGTTATAAGGCAGAGTTACCTCTAGCGTTTTGCTTCTCTGTGTGCGCCCAGTTGCCACTCTTCTGCCGTGTGATGCTATCCATTGTGTGATGACGCAGCATGAGGCTCTGGCCAGATGTGGTCACCTCATCTTGGACTTTCCAGCCCCCATGATTGAAAGGAAAAATATTGCCTGGTCTCAGGCATTCTGTGATAGCGACAGAAAACAGATGATGACAGATTGACAGATCTCAGCATGGCAGTGGCCATGGTGATGGTTAATTCTAAGGTTTGCCCGGGTAGCTGGAAGAACATTACTCTGGGCGTGTCCCTGAGGATACTTCTGAAAGAGGTTAGCATTTGAATTGGAAGCCTGAGTAAAGAGGATTGTTCTCACCTTGATCCAGTCCTTTGGGGGCCTAACTAAAATAGAAAATTGCACAGAGGGGAAGTTTGTTTCCTGTTGAGTTGGGACATTCATCTTCTCCTGCCCTGGACTTCGGCCGTCCTGAGGCTCAGGCCCTTCAGACTCTGACAGGACTGAGACCGTCAGTCTCCTGCTTCTCAGACCTGCAGGCTGAATTACATCCCTGCCTTTCGTGATTTGCAGGCTTGCAGATGACTTCTTCGCCTTCAGGGTGGTGTGAGTCAGTTGCTATAATAAAGCAGCTGTCTGTCTGTCTATCATCTATCATCTACCTCTCTCTCCTATTGATTCTGTTTCTCAAGAGATTCTGACAAGTGCATCCAAGAGAGACAGAGGTGGCAGAGTCAAATGATGGTTATCTGAAAGGAGAAGAGGTATTTTCTCATTTATTTGTTCTAGTTTTTGATAAGAGGAAGAGCAGTTATCTGTGTTTTAGTCACTTTCCTTAAGGATCAGAGGTTTCTTTTGGCTCTTGTTTTCAGTCTAGAGTCCCCGGGTTCCAGGGCAGGCTGGCAGAGGGGTATAGTGGAGGAAGGCTGCTCATGTCAAGGCAGGTAGGCAGCAGAGAGAGAAGGGAGGAGCTGAGAAGGGACGTACAGCCATCCAGGTGACATCCCTGGTGACCGTCCTCTTCCAGTCAGACTCCACTCCCTGGAGCAAGTAAGCCGTAAGGTCCAGTTACCTTGCAGAAGCCCCGCCTCTGAGGGCACGAGGCCCTCAGGTTGCGGGGGGGGGGGAGCATCTAGATCCAAACCATAACAACCTGGCATTGATGAAAAATTGATTAAAAATACTTTTGGACCCCATGGCTGATAGGATGTGAGAATCTGAGAGAGGAGCAGCCCCGAGGCCACAAGGAGGCCAGAGTTTGAGTCAAAGTGACTCAGTTTAAATCTACGTTTCGACCAAAAATTTTTTTAAGAAAATCAAGGCTCACATGACCAACAAACAAGCAATGACAGTTCTCGATTACCCAAACAAGTGACAATCCAGAGTCCAGTTGAAATGTTCTAGGGGAGCCATGAAACAAAAGCAAACCCTCACCTCTGTCCAGGTATCTTGGTGGGACCTGCATTATGATATAGGGAAAATATTACTCCCAACCTGTTCGATGTCAGATGTGCTAAGTTCATCGCCTCACGACATTGAGAAATAAAGTTGCAGACCAAAGGGAGGAAGTTAGGAGAGTTTTACTGGGGATAAGGAGAAGAAAAATAGCTCCTTGATTTCCAAGCAATGGGTAGGCACTGTGGCTCTTTGTCAGGGGTAATTTATACAGCAAAATTCAATAAAATTGAGATAAAAATACAAAGAATCAGTGAATCAAAAGTTTTGTTCTTTGAAAGAATACACAAAATAGACAAACCCTTAGGTAATCTAACCAAAACAGGAGAGAAAAGACCAAATCAGTGGAAATGAAAAAGATGAAATCACAACAGAAATTGCCATAATAAAAAAGATTATTAACTACTTCACAAATCTGTACCCCAATAAATTTGAGAATTCAGAAGAAATGGTTTCCTATGAATTCCTATGAATGGTTACATATGAATTACCAAAACTGGACTAGGAAGATTTTAAAAGCCCTCAATAATCAAATAACAGGCAGTGAAATTGAAACAGTAATAAAATACCTAACAACTAAGAAAAGACCAATTCCAAATGGTTTCACCACTAAATTCTACAAAATCTTTGGGGAAGATTTAACTTCAGTACTCTTTAAGCTCTTTGATGACATTGAAGGGGAAGGAATACTTCCAGTGTCTTTCCTAGAAGCTGCCGTTACCTTGATTCCTACACCAGAGAAAGATCCAACCAAAAAAGAAAACCATAGGCCAATCTCTTTAATGAATACAGATGCAAAAATCTTCATCAAGATACTGGCAAACAGAATGCAGTGAATCATAAAAAAGATCATATATCGTGACCAAGTAGGCTTTATCCCAGGGATGCAAGGATGGTTCAACATATGCAAATCAGTAAATGTAATACATCACATAAACAGAAGCAAGGACAAAAATCAGATGATCATCTCAACAGATGAAGATAAAGCTTTTGAAAAGTTCAGCATCCTTCATGATAAAAACACTGAGGAAAATAGGTATAGAAGGACCTTATCTCAATCTGAGTGAAGCAATTTATGACAAACTTACTGCCAACATCATATTAAAACTGAAAGCTTTCCCTCTAAAATCAGGAACAAGACAGGAATGTCCAGTATTACCACTCTTGTTCAATATAGTACTCATAACATTAGCAAGACCAATTAGGCAAGAAAAATAAAACATATGTATAGGAGAAGAAGTCAAATTACAATTATCTGCAGATGACATCATCCTCTACATAGAAGACCCAAATAAATACACCAAAAGACTTTCAGAATTAACAACCAAATTCAGTAATGTAGCAGGATACAAAATCAGCACACACACACACAAATCAATAGTGGATTCCTGTCACAGTGTGCACCCATGGTGGCACGAAGGATGAAAAGTTTACTTGGAGATGACACTTGCCCCAAACACTGAAAGTGACAATTGAAGAAGGACTGTCCTGAAGACAGTGAGAGTCTCCCTGAACAGCCCTGAAGCTGAGAACTCTCTGGCTCTTATTTAGAATATTGGAGCAAGAGAAAAAATACAAGAAAAGCAGTTTGGTCAAGCAGCTGTCTCTAGGCTTGGCAGTTTGTTGGGGAAAGTGGAAGAACAGTGACCAAACACAAGGTGCCTCACTAAGCTAATCTCGTTTTCCCAGTCCTCACAGCCTGCATGCCTTTGCCCCACAGTTTAACCATTCACTCCTCCACCAAGTCCCCCACGGGTTCGTGCACACTAACACTGAACCCGCTAAGAAAGAAATGAGCAGAAAAATACCATTCATAATAGCACCAAGAAAAATTAAATGCTTAGGAATTATCCTAACTAAGGAAGTAATAGATCTCTAGAATGAAAACTATAGTACTCTGAAAAAGGAGATTGAAAAGGACATCAGAAAATGGAAAGATGTCCCCTATTCCTGGATACTCAGAAAGAATGTAGTGAAAATGACTATACTTCCAAAATTGATGTACAGATTTACTGCAATCCCAACCAAAATACTAGCAGCCTTCTTCACAGAACTGGAGAAAACAATTCTAAAATTATATAGAGCTGGAAAAGACCCAGAATAGAAAAAGCAATGCTGGGTCACAAGAGCAGAGCAGGAGGTATTACAGTACCAGACTTGAAGTTACATTACAAAGGTATAGTTATAAAAACAGCATGGTATTGACACAAAAACACATAGGGGGATGAACAGAACAGAATAGAGGATGCAGAGACAACTAAAACTACTTGATCTTTGACAAAGGAGCCACACACATACACTGGAGGAGAGATAGCCTCTTTAATGAATACTGCTAGGAAAACTGGCTATCCACACACACAAGGTTGAATCTAGACCAATGTCTCTTACCATGTTCTGAACTAAAATCAAAATGGATCAAAGAAATAAAGGTTAAAACAGAAACAACCTGTTGGAAGATAGAATAGGTAAAATTCTTAAAGTTATAGACATAGGCAAGGACTTTCTGAATAGAACCCTGGTTGCACAGAAAATAATATGGAGAATCTACAAATGGGATCATGTTAAATTAAAATGATTTTTTCACAGCAAAGGAACAACCAACAGAGTGAAGACAGAACCTACAGAATGGCCAAAATTGCCAGCTATTCTTTGGACAGAGGACTAATATCTAGAATATATAAAGAACTCAAAAAATTAGAAACCCCTCCATAAGAGAGCCTGTGAAAAAATGGGCAAGTGAAATGAATAGATGCTTCATAGAAAAAGTACAAATGACCATGAAGAAATGTTCAGCATCACCGGCCATTAGAGGCATGAGAATTAAAAAAACACTGAGGTTCCTTCTCGCACCAGAATAAGTGGCCATCATCAAGAAATCAACTTAAAAGAAATGCTGGTGAGGCTACAGGGAAGAAGGAACTCTTTTACGCTTTTGGTGGGAATGTAAACTATTACAACCACTATGGAAAACTGTAGAAACAGAACTAAACTAGAATTTCCACCTGACCTAGCTTCTTTCTGAAAGAGGTAAAGACCCTGTATATTGCAGCAAAGTTCATAATAACTAAATCTTGGAAGCAGCCTATACTGTTCGTCCATCAATTGATGATAGAGAAAACGTGGTATTTATACAATATGGATTCCTAGTTTGCCATAAAGAAAAATAAACTTGAGCCGGTGAGATGGCTCAGCGGCATAAGCGCCTGCCTGGCAAGCACGAGGTCCTGAGTTCAACTCCCGGAACCCACATAAAGGGAAAAAAGGGCCAGTGATATTGCTCAGTGGCATAAGCACCTGCTGGCGTGCAAGGTCCTGAGTTCGACTCCCGCTACCCATATAAAAAAAAGGAAAAAAAAACTTGAGCCCTATTTAGGAAAATGGATATATACTTAGAGACCATGATTTTATGTGAAATAAATTAGACACACAAGCTTAAATATTGTATGGTTTCTCTTATATGAGAAACCCCAATTATAAATAAAGTGCAAAATAGGAGATAGATAATAGGAAGTAGGGAGACAGAAGTTTCTCAAATGGGAAGGGTATGAAGAGATGGAGGGAAGGGGGAAGGAGAGGGAGGAAAAGGGGATGAAAAATGCATTAAGATGTTTTATATACATGTACCAACTCCCCAGAAGGAACAGAAACATGTACTGCAGGCGTGTACTAATCAAAAATACCATTACATTAGGGCTCAGTGTCACGTTCGGTCTGTACTGTAAGTGATGGCCTGCCATCGTACCATACTGCTTAGATTCTGTTAGAATACACATTCTTATAGACTGTTAGATAAGAATTATAATGGTTTACAAGAAAATTTTAAATCAAGAGTAAACATAGCATCTTAGCATAACAAGTATCATGATATACTAGAACCACTTGGTTCTTATTATCTCTAATCTAAATCTAAATTCCCATTTTAGTGTAGTATAGCTTATCAATAAGTTACCTTTATTTAATTACAAACTGTTAAGTGACATAGACTCTCATATAAATTTGCTACAAAAAATTTAATTAATTTTATAAAATGCCCATCTAAGTAGAATGCACTTGTTTACGAATGTACTTTGTGGGTTACTAATGCCTGATGTTTAACTATTAGAGTGACATTGTCTGGACAGCAGTAATGTTTAAGCACATCTGTCATAACTTAATTACACAATCATCACGTAAACATAAGCCTAGAGAAGTCTACCATTATAAGCAATTTTGTTTGAAGACACCAATATTGATAGTGTTCTCCAAGGTTTTGTATTTTAGAGGGCTTCTACACTTGGGGAACATAAATGTATTCAAGATATTAGCAATGATTAGCATCACAACTAGAAACCTTTTATACATATTAAATTATATTTTTACTCTTAAGGCAAAATTTACCTTCTTTTAACAGGTTTAAATAGTGAGATAGCACTGACAAGAATGAAGGGATATCTTTAAATGTTCTAGATTTTAGGAAAGTGTTAATTACCACAAATAGACTTATTACTCGATAGATATGTGTATCTCATTTATACTATAACAAAATGTTTATTTAATCAAAGGCAATAGATGTGGATCAAGTTGTAAATACCAAATTTAAGGAGATGTTAACATTTTTGATCATTTTGTACGTTTAAAGTCTAGACACAGTGTATATTGTGTAAAGGAGAGCGCCTGTTGGTCATTTTGTATGCATTAAACGTATGCATTCTTAAATCTATAAAGTTTTTAACGTTAGGCAAAGCTCAGACTCTCAGAATATTTTGTCCTCAGATGTGTATATATATCCCTGGTCTCAGATACATATAGGATATACTGTTACTCAAATGAATTATAAAGTGATTATTGAAAAAATTTTACAGTGAGCCAACATGGAAATAAACTTTAACTCTTTAAACTTAGTTTCCTAAGTAATCAAAACCCAAACAGCAACAACATAAGAAATTATCTTATAAAACACAAACCTTTGTTTCTTAATCTATTTTCTGTAAGTTTAATGAAAAGCATTTTAACATTTTAAGAAAACCTTATTACTTTAGACATAGAAACCCCTTCAGCCTTTTCGTTCCAGCCAACTTGATTATATATACTGTAAGAATTTCTTTAATATTTGTTGGTGTGGGACACTGTAAGAGTCTGGGGAAAACCAGAGAAGCCACATTCAGGGATTTAGGCAGCTGACTTTTCAGCCACAGGAGGGAGTTCTGTCTGGTAGCTTCCAGGCCCATGGGCCCCCACTTAAGAAAAAATATTAAAATGGTTTTTAAATATAAAATTATGTATTAGAAATTTAACTCTTAGTCAAGTTGAAGAAGCAATCCCATATATAATATTTTTAGTATAATAAAAACATTTAAATAACCAAATAAGTTATCTTTTTCTAAGTCTTAAGAAGCTAAGAATACTTGAATTTGTATTTAGCAACTAACAACTTAGATGTTAGGAACATTTATGAGCATTAATCCTATTTATATTTACTTATTCACTCATTTTAATGATTACTTTAGATTACTCATGAGAACCAAAGGAAATCATTGTTAACATTCTTAAGGTGTGCGTGCGTGTGTGTGTGTGTGTGTGTGTGTGTATGTCTTTAAGGAAGAATTCTTAAGATATTGCACACAGAGAACAATGGACATTGCCTTTGAAAAAAACAAATTTTTAAAAGATAAATATTATCTGGATTGGCTAACAAACTGACTGAAAGATGTTACCAACTTTAAGCATATCTTTACTTTTACCAATCGATTTAAATAATCTGTTCATTAGTTTGAAGTTTATTCCTATAGAATAGTCAGGATTTCTCCTGGGGTGATCAGTTAGTGCTCCTTTGTTCTTATATAAGCAATAATAGTATTTGTGTTAATATTTTAAGCCAGTTTGAATGCTTTTTTTCTGTTAGTTAACACTTTATTATAACCAATAAGAGTCAGAAGAGGGAAAGAGAGAAGAGGTGTAGATTGGAACATGGAATCTTTGTTTATTTTCCTCATAAAACCAAGCATGGGACCTTGTCTTCTTAACTTACATTTAGAGGTTGAAAAATCAACCTTTTAAAAAGCTCGCATCTTAAATTGGTCCCAGGTTCATAAGATATAACCTAAAGGTGACATTTTGGGAAAAGATGTGAGCTACCCATAGTAATTTGAGATGTACTGTATGCCACAAGATGTCCCTTGCGAAGGATACAGAGAAGGAAAGGGGAGAGAGACAGACAGACAGACAGACAGACAGATAGCAGATATAGAGACAGAGACAGAGAAGGAGAGAGAGAGACAGAGAGAGAGAGAAGGAGAGAGACAGAGAGAGAGAGAGAGACAGAGAGAGAGACAGAGACAGAGAGAGACAGAGAGAGAGACAGAGAGAGACAGAGAGAGACAGAGAGAGAGACAGAGAGACAGAGAGAGAGAGAAGGAGAGAGACAGACAGACAGACAGACAGACAGATAGCAGATATAGAGACAGAGACAGAGAAGGAGAGAGAGAGAGAGAGAGAGAGAGAGAGAAGGAGAGAGACAGACAGACAGAGAGAGAGAGACAGAGAGAGAGAGAGAATGAGAAATGAATGAGAATGAGAATTCCAAGAACAGATTTTCCAAAATGATTGCAGGATCCGAACAGCCTGGGGACAGCTGTGCTCTGGTACCCCAGAGTTGGAGCTGCAGAAAGTGGCAGTCGCACCCTGTTTTCTGTCATGACTCGTCCTGGCGTCCCTGCTCATCATGCAGGAATCTGTTGTTTGTGTCCAGAACAAGGCACAGCGACGCTCCAGCCTTCACTGACAGATCAGGAAAGCAGGAAAAACAAGTTGTGCACAAAAGTTGGGCTTTATTCAAAAATTCTCTCCAAGGATTTGTGTATCTGAGGACTTGTAACGTACATAATGAATTTATGGAGGGTTTTAAAAGTCTGGAGATGTTAGTTAGAACTAGAAATCACATACCAGTTTAGTTTATTTATTTATTTATTTATTTATTTATTTATTTATTTATTTTTGGAACCGGGAATCGAACTCAGGACCTTGCACTTGCCAAGCAGGCGCCATGCCGCTGAGCTATGTCCCCAGCACCTACATACCATTTTAGATAGGGAGATAAACTTGAGCCTGAAATTATCACAAGAATACCAGAACCATATAAGATAAAGGGAATTAGCGAGCTAGCATTAGAGAAACAACCAGTGAGGCCCCAGAAAAAAAAAAAAAAAAGCTGTAGGTAGAGCAAAATGAGTGGCCTCAGGATCCAGGAAGGTCATGGCAGACAGTTGAGAAGGACTAAAATGGGGCCCTTCCCATGGGCACGTGGGACTTTTCTACCAGTGGGGGAAGACAGGGACCACGTGCTTGCTGTCCTCCGTCGCGTGTGGGGGGTGGGCAGAAGTGGTCCCTTCTTCTCCGCGGAAATGGTGACATAGCTATCCCCAGAGCCACGAAAAGACTTCCAGAGTTTTACGCTGGTCACCAGTCCCCTTGCCCTTCCTCTCCCTGCTTCTCCATGATGACTGACATCAGAGTGTTAAAGGATTTGAGTTCTCTGACAGATCAAAGCATCAGAGTGGGAAAGGAGAAGGAAGAAGAAGGGGATTGGTTTTTTGGGTGGAGGGGGAGAGGAGGAAAAGAGAAAACCAGTGGGCTCCTTCTCAGTTTTAGTCCATAGACTTTCCCAGGTCCTGAGGATAATGTCATTTGTCACCTGAGTGACCACTTGAATCCACATATCTGCATGGCTTAGGACGTGTTCCCAGCCCCCAAGTAAAGGGGAGCTGTGGCATCAGATGGACAGAATTTATGTATTTGAGTTGAGAGAGAGACAGAGACAGAGAGACAGACAAAGAATGTAAAAAGCACTTTGGAGGATCTCTTTTTATCTAAAGTGTTTAGGACCCAGAGATGTGGATGTTTTTAGCAGATTGCATCCCTGGTGTCACACCAAGGCCAGTCCCCTCCTCAGCATCTCGGGACTGGGCTTCCCATGCTGGTTTTATGAGGAACTTTGCTGGAGACACTGAATGGCAGATGCGTATATGTGTCTTCCTGGTGAACAAATTTTAGTTTCCTCTGACCCAGGAACGGGGCATGTTGACCTGAGTGGGTACCCAACAAGGCTGCTACATGTCGTAGAGGACGCTTCTCAACTCTGCCTCCCGTTTCTGTTTAGAAGGAGCCGGCGCCTCTGGTCTTTGATGCCTTTATATGCAAACATTCACTTTTCTAGTGACTTGGGAGCCTCTAACTGTTGAAAAGGAAAAACAAAAACAAAAACAAAAAACAAAACCCTAAACTTGTAGAAGTTTATAGAGAGGGAGAAAAAAAAAAAAGGAGGAGGAAGAGGAGGAGAGAAACTATGCTTCAGAGGGCAGAGGGTTAGGGAAGGTGTGGAAGAAAAATAAAAATGAAAAGCCTTTGGCTGGGCTTACTGAACCTGCAGTCCCAACACTTCTCCTCCTCCTGGCTGGCTCGCCAAAAAACCAAACCAACCAACAACCAAACAAACAAACAAAACCGAGTCACCAGATGGCCAAGGAGGTTCCCGAAGTGGAATAAGGAACCTAACCCATGCTGCCCATAGAAGAGGTTCACAGGTTTGCTGATTCCTGTCATGGAAAAATTATTTTCAGGAGACATCAGTAGGAGGCAAGGGGGTTTATTAGGTAGAAATTTAAGAAGTATGCACTGAAAGAAACAGAGAAAGAGAGAGTCAGAGAGAGAGAGACACTACAGTTTTGAACTGGAAATATTTATGTGTCGGCAATGGAAATCTTTGGAATTTGTCAGTGTAGAGTTTTGATCTTTGGCTGTTGGTTCCATCTCCATTCATAGGAGGAAGCCCATTTTACAGATGAAAGGATTGTTCACAGGTGAAAGGAACATTTGCAAGAAAAAGGAAATGGAAGATGAAAAGGAATTGCCTAGGCTTCCTGTGTTCTGTGAGAAGAGAAATAAAAAAAATTTTAAAAACTGAGCTTGTGTCCTGAAGATGAAATTTGCATTTTCAAAATTACAATTTTCCTTCTTTTCTTTATGCCTGTCTCTCTTCTATGCTAAGTCGCGGCGGCTTGCAGACATACCGTGTCTTCCCCACCACGTGGATGTAAGGCAGGGTCCCCTCTGAGGCTCCGATGGACCCTCGGTCTGGCCGGGAGCTTCCCATACTGGGGTAGGACGGGACCCCAGTGGCACAGTGCAGGTCGAGGTTAAATTTACCCTTCAGACTCTGCTTCCGGTCCTTCCTTTTCCGTGTCTTTGGGCTCTTGGAAACCCGTCTGGGGATTCATGCCAGCCACTGGGCCTTGAGCCACTCAGAGCCAGTCTGGAGTTCGAGGTTCTTATGCCATTTGTCTTATAGGAAGTTTGGATTAAGAGATTTTCGGAGGCAAGAAACCCTGGGCTGTATTTGAAGAGCTGTGTTACTATTTGCTTAGGATTAAAATAAGAGAGCTTATGCTGCTTCACAGCTCCCTGGAGTAGTTGTAGTTACCTGTGACTTTGACAGAGCTGATTTTTCATGGCCTGCTTAATGGAAGAGCACCCTGATTTTAGGCACCTGGAGTAACATCGGCTGGGGTAACATCCAGAGCCACGTTCCTTGCCCTTTTATGGATTAGTGACAAGTCCAGGAGTGCTCTGTGCCCCCTGACCATGCAGATACTTGGCTAATATTCAAGAGTTTTTTTTTTAATTGGGGTTTAAATTTCTTCTCATTTTGGCTAACAGTCCTTGATTCTTTCCAAACTGTTGTGTTTCAAAATATTCGTCAAAGTTTGTTTGCTAAAATGATATTTTTCTCCTGCCACCTCCATGCCTTAGCTAGAAAAATGAAGAAATTTGCAAGCAAAGGGGTTACCTTTGTGGTTTTCTTTGTGGGGAGTGTTTTTTTTTTAACATTAATTATAGATGATATTTATTATATTTTTCTGTATTTTCAAAAATTTCTATAATGAGATTTGCTAATTTCTAATATTTTAACCTTAACACAATTAAGACATATGTATATTTTTAAGATAACTGAGAAAAGAATAATTTAATAATCATTTTCTCCACATTAACTGAAAATCTACTTTTCTTTAGAGTCCATTAAAAGAAATACATGCATTGAAAGACTCACTCTTTTCCAATAAAATTTGTGACTAGAAAAATGATAATTTAAAGCAAGAAGTGGGATTTTGACTTGGAACTCAGGTGTCACAGAACTATAAAATTTTACTAACAAAATGTTATTGAGCCAACAAATACTACACCATTCTGTTTGGAGAGTCGGTTCTGACAGCAGGTTTGTTCTCCTGTTTTGAACCTATTGTGCCAGCAGTCAGCAGGACAGCCAAGCAGCCCAGGCGCGGGTCCTGCGGGGATTCCACGTGGTTAATCTTGTTTCAGGAATTACTTTTTAATCACCTTCATTTTCAGTTTCTAGCATTGGCTTAGCAACACCTATTTATTTTTGCATTTTCAAATTTTATTGGTACATTTTAGATATACATAATGATAACATACATTATAGTAGCTGTGCATAGCATACCTTGCTTCTTCTTTTTTCCCATTCCCCTCCCCTCCCTTCAGCCCCTCTTCCCCTGCTTACTTACAAAAGCTTTGTTTCCATTTTTTCTTTCGGTTCTTTTTTTTCTTGTCCCTTCTTTCTTTGCCCCCTACCTCCCTTGTTTCCCTTCTCGTTTCAACATTTTGTTCCCATTTCCCAGTATCTGTTAAATATTTTGATCCTATTTACACTTTCAGTTTGTCACACCTGGGAAACAATGCAGTATTTATACATATGTGTCAGATTTATTTCACTTAAGAGTATGCTCTGAAGGTGCATCCATTTACCTAGAAATGTCTCAAGTTAATCATTCTTTATGATGTGGTAGTACTCCATTGTATAAACACACACACACACACACACACACACACACACACACACACACACACACACATCTTTATCCATTCCTTGGTTGATGGGCATTTGGGCTGTTTCCAAGATTCAGCTGTTACAAATTGTGCCACTGTAAACATGGGTGTGCATATATCGCTGTGGTATGATGCTTTTAATTCTTTCAGGAAGATATTAAGAAGGGGAATAGCTGGGTTAAATGGAACCTCTAGTTTTAGTTTTTTGAGGAATCTCCACACTGATTTCCACAGTGGTTTCTCCAGTCTACACTGCCACCAACAGTGGAGAAGTGTTCCTTTTTCCCCACAGCCCCACCAGCATTTATTATTGGTTGATTTCTTGATAATAGCCTTTCTTTTTGGGGTGAGATGGAATCTCAATGTTGTTTTAATTTGCATCTATTGAATGACCAGTGATGTTGAACATTTTTTCAGATATTTATTTGCCATTTATACTTCTTCATCTGAGACGTGTCTATTCATTTCAGATGCCCACTTTTGGACTGGGCCTGTAAATTTGGGGGTCTGAATTTTTTGAGCTCTTTATATATATTCTGTACCTTTGTCTGAGGAACAGCTGGCAAAAATTTTTTCCCACACTGTGGGTTGTCTTTTCACTGTTTGTGGTTTCTTTTGCTGTGCAAAAGCTTTTTAATAAGATGACATTCCTAGTTGTTGATTCTTTGTGATAGTTCCTGTGTAATTGGGGTTTTGTTCATGAAGTCTTTGCCTATACCAGTGTCTTCAAGAGTTCTACCTATTCTGTCTTCCAGCAGATTTAGTGTTTCTGTTTTAATATTTAGGTCTTTGATCCATTTTGATTTTAGTTTAGTGCATGGTGAAAGATATGGGTCTAGTTTTAATCCTCAGTATATGGAAAGCCAGTTTTTCCAGCACCATTTATTAAAGAGGCTGTCTTTCTTCCAGTGAAGGTGTTTGGCTCCTTTGTTAAAGATAAGGTGGCTGATTATGTCTGGAGTTGTTTCTGCATCTTCTAATCTGTTCCATTGATCCTTGGGTCTGTTTTTTTGCCAGTACCACGTTGTTTTTATCACAGTAGCTTTATAGTATAATTTCAAGTCAGGGATTGTGATGCCCCCTGCCTTGCCTTTGTTGCCCATAATTGTGGTTGCTATTCCAGGTCTCTTCTGGTTCCAAGTGAATTTTAGGATTGTTTTTTTCTAATTCTGTGAGGTACACTATTGATACTTTGATTCGGACTGCCTTAAACCTGCACAACAATTTTGGGAGTATGGCCATTTTCACTGTTAGTTCTTTCTACCCAAGAACAAGTGATATCTTTCCATTTTCTGATACCCTCTTTCAATCTCCTTTTTCAGAGTACTGTAGCTTTCAATGTAAAGGTCTTTTACTTCCTTTGTTAGATTGATTCCTAGGTATTTCATTTTTTTTGGATGCTATTGTAAAAGGTGTTGTTTCCCTAATTTCTCTCTCACTGTCTGTTATTTGTGTACAGGAAGGCTGTTGATTTTTGAGTGTTGACTTTGTATCCAGCTGTGCTACTGAATTTGGTTATTAAAACTAGAAGCCTTTTGGTAGAGTTTCTGGGGTCTTCTATGTAAAGTATCATGTCATCTGAGAATAATGATAATTTAACTTCTTCTTTTCCTATCCTTATTCCTTTTATTTCTTTCTCTTGTCTAATTGCTCTGGCTAATGTTTCCAGGACTATGTTGAATAAGAATGGTGACAGTGGACACCCTTGTCTTGTTCCTGATTTTAGAGTGAAAGGTTTCAATTTTTGTCCATTTAGTATGATGTTGGCTGTTGGTTTGTCATGGATGGCTTTTATCAGATTGAGATAAAGACCATCTATTCCAATTTTCTGTAGGGTTTTTATCATAAATTGGTGTTGGACTTTGTCAAAAGCCTTTTCTGCATCTACTGAAATGACCATATGGTTTTTCTTGGCTCTATTAATATGGTGTTTTACATTTATTGATTTGCATATGTTGAACCATCCCTGGATCCCTGGGATAAATCCTACTTGGTCATGGTGTGTAATCTTCTTGATGATTTGCTGCATTCTGTTTGCCAGTATCTTATTGAGGATTTTTGCATGTATGTTCATTAGGGAGATTGGCCTGTAGTTCTCTTTTTTGGTTGGGTCTTTCTCTGGTTTTGGTATCAGGGTAATGCTTGCTTCCAGGAATGAATTTGGTAGTATTACTTCCCTTTCAATTTCATTAAAGCATTTGAGAATTAGTGGCATAAGGTCTTCTCTAAATTTTTTGTAGTATTCAGCAGTGACTCTGTCATGGCCTGGGCTTTTCTTTTAATTACATCCTCATATTTATTGGCTAATATTGGTTTATTTAGAATTTTTATATCTTCTTGATTCAGCTTTGGTAATTCATATGTATCTAGGAATTTGTCCATTTCTTCCGTATTTTCCATTTCATTAGAACACAGTTTCTTATAGCACATATTGATGATTTTCTGGATTTATGCAGGATCTGTGGTTGTGATTTCACTCGTTTCATTCCTAATTGCATGGATTTGAGTCATTTCTTTCCTTTTTTTGATAAGGTTGGCTAAGAGTTTATCAATTTCATTTAATCGTTCAAAGAACCAACTCTTCGATTCATTGATTCTTTGTATTGTTTTCTTAGTCTCCACTGCATTAATTTCTGCTCCAATGTTTATAATTTCCTCCCTTGTACAATCTTTCACCTTGATTTGCTCTTCTTTTTCTAGAATGTTGAAGTTCACCATTAAGTTGTTTATTTGAGCTTGCTTTGTTTTCTTGATATAGGTATTCACTGCTACAAATTTCCCTCATAGGACTGCTTTCATTGCATCCCATAAGTTCTGGTATGTTGTATTTGCATTATCATTTAATTGTAGAAACTCTGTATTTTCTTTATTTTCATCTGTGACCCATTGGTTGTTCAGGAGGGTGTTATTTCATTTCCATGTGTTTATGAAGTTCTTGTGGTTTCTTCTGCCATTGATTTCCAATTTCATTGCACTATGATCTGATGATATGCAGGGGATGATATCAGTTCCTTTGCATTTACTTAATCATATTCTCTGAGCTACTATGTGGTCTATCTTTGAGATATCCCATGTGCAGCTGAGAAGAATGTGTATTCTGATGTTGTGGGGTGGAACACTCCGTAGACATCTACTAAGTCCATTTATTCAAAAGTTTGGTTCAGTTCTGACGTTTCATTATTGATTTTTCATCTAGTTTATCTGTGTGTTTGTTTCAGTGGGGTATTGAGATCACCCATTACAATTGTATTATTACTTATTTTATTTTTCATGTCTGTTAATATTTGTTTTATATAGTTGGGTGCACTGGTATTTGGCACATATATATTTATGATTGTTATCTCTTCCTCTTGGATTGTTCCCTTTACAAAGATGTAGTGACCTTAGTTGTCTCTCTTAGTCAGTCTTGGCTTGAAATCTACTTTGTCTACAAATAGAATAGCTACCTCTGCTTTTTTCCAGGTTCCTATGGCATGGAGTATTGTTTTCCATCCTTTGAGTTTCAGTCCATGAATTGCTGTTTTAATTAAATGTGTTTCTTAAATGCAGCATGTCATTGGATCTTGCTTCTTGATCCATTCTGCCATTCTGTTTCTTTTGATTGGTGAATTGAGACCATTATCATTGATGGTTATAACTGATATGGATTGGCTTATCTTTGTCATGTTATTCCTGTTGTTTGTTCCCTTTTATCCCCTCCCTGTTTAATTTCTTGCCGTATCTGGTGGGTTCATTCTGTTGGGGTTCATGGAGTGGTAGTCCTTGTTATCTCTGTCTAGAATGACCTTCAAAACATTTTGTAGAGCTGGTTTGGTGCTCATGCATTTCTTCAGTTGTTTTTTTTTCATGGAAGTATCTTATTTCTCCATTTATTTTGAAAGATAATTTTGTGGGGCACATCAGTTTGGGTTGGAGGTTATTTTCTTCAGGGCTTGAAATATTTCAGTTGAAGCTCTCCTTGACTCGTGTTTGTGTTGAGAAGTCTGCTGTGATTCTGATGGGCTTTCTTTTATAGGTGATTTGGTTTTCTCTGTCAGCTTTTAACATTCTGTTCTGGTGTTGAATTTCTGGCATCTTGATTGTTATATGCCTGGCTGTAGATTTGTTTTGATCATGGCTAATTGGAGTTCTGTGTGCCTCACTTATCTGTATGTCAAATTCTTTTTCCATGCTTGGGAAGTTTTCTGCCATTACTTCGGTGAACAGGTTTTTTATGTCATTTGTGCTATCTCCAGCTATTTTCATCGACTCCGATCAATCTTATGTTATTCTTCTTTGTATCATCCAGCAGCTGCTGGATTGATTTTTCATAGTCTCTTGCTATTTTTAAGAAATCTTTCTTTTCATGATTGCTAACTCTAATCCTGTCTTCTATACCTGATGTTCTGTCCTCACACTGGCTCATTCTGCTGCATATACTTTCAATGGAATTTTTAATCTCCTGGATATCTGAATCTGTTTCAAGGATTCCATTTCTTTCCTATGTTGGGTGTTCATGGTTTCCATCATTTTCATAAGCTCCTCTATTTTTTAATCTGCATCTGCTCTAGAGTCACTAAACATGTCTTTCATTATGGTCACCATTTCTGTAGTTATCTGAGAAATCATTTCTGATTTTTTTCTAAAGTCTCATTCATCTGCTTTGTTACTTTTATTGTTCTTACTTCAGAGACTCTAGGTGGGTGGCTTTTGACTTGTTCCACCTCATTGCCCCCTGGGTTTGCCTTTGGTGAACTGGAAGTCTGGGGTTGCATCTTGCTTAAGTGTCTTTTCATTTTCTATTTTATTTTAGTTTAATTCCTGGGTTGGTGCTTATGAGGAGTAGCTTTATTGCTAGTATTTAAAACCCTTAGGAAATGACTACTTCTCAGAGATGTCTTTCAGGTGTAGCTGGCTTTTGACAAGCTGTGGTAACTATTAATTTACCACCTTGAACTGTACGAACTAGATTTGTTGCTATATAACAAAATCTAAAACAAACCAGAAAATTGCATACAGTGTATAAGCCTTCAGTATGGCAATTTTACCCTCGGGGGGAAAATTTAAAAGGGGTTGGGGGGAAAAATAGAGAAATAGAAGAAGAGGAAGAGATTAGAAGCAAGGCTGGAGGACAAAGGAAGAAAAAAAATGTCTACTTCAAGGGGTGTCTCTGCTCTCCCTCATAGTCAGAGTGGGCGGACAGAGCCCAGATCCACGCTGATTAATCCCAGCCGGCCAGCCATAGCTTTACGGTGGGGTGGTGGATGATCCCAGCAGGCCTGCATCTTTAGTTCCACTGAAATTCAGCTGGTTTCTGGCTGTGAGACTGGAACCTGATTTTTTCAGCTTGTAACATTCCACGTCTTCCTGCTGGTTTGAATTCAGCTCCCTGCCGGCTTGAACTTGGCTCCTTGTCCTCCGGCTGACCTGAACTTGACAACTTCACCCTGACACTGGGAGTCACTAGACGGAGCCAGCAGCTGTTCTGAGTTCCTTCCTTCCTTCCTTCCTTCCTTCCTTTCTCTCTCTCCATTTCTTTTCTTTTTTTCTTTTTCTTCACCTTCTCTCTCTCTCTTTCTTTCTCTTTTTCTCTCTTTTTCTTTTTCTTTTTTTCCTCCATGCTAGAGAATTTGAGCAATAAAGCCAGGATAAACTGTGTAAACTTCTAACTAGCTATGTCATTTTAGCCCAAATGAAAATAAAAAGTCTTAACCTGGGGTCAAGAGCTTTTTAGATTCACTTACTAGAGTAAGGCAGAAAAAATAAAAACCTCAGGAAATACAAACATTAACTACACAAGCAATCTTCTTTGAGATGTATATTTCTCATTTTGCTATAACAAGGAATCCCACCTTCATACATGCAAATTTAGCATTAAGTATTACTTAGGATTATGACAAGAAAAATCAGACCAGTAGCGTAACTTTTTAAAAGCTGGTAAATGATAAATAGAAGACGTCGTGTATGGGTGTTGGTGTGTATGTGTGTATTATATGTAATGTCTGTGTGTGTACTTGTGTTCGTATATATTTAGATGGTGCCAGATTAATCCAGAAATAAAAGCAGTAAATACTTAAAGTACCACCCCCAACTGCCTTTCTGATCACATGACTGAAGAAAATATTTCAAAAGATGTAACAAAGGTGTCCTCAAAACTGTTAACATGCATTTTTTTTTTGTGGGTAGCGAGAGTCGAACTCAGGACCTTGTGTGCCAGCAGGCACCCGTGCTGCTGAGCGATATCACTGGCCCTTTTTTCGTATGTGGGTTCCAGGAGTCGAACTCAGGACCTCGCGCTTGCCAGGCAGGTGCTTATGCTGCTGAGCCATCTCACCGGCCCTAACATGCATTTTTGCCTATATTAGCCAATAGGATTATATATTAGGTATTTGACTTTCAAGAGTATTTTCAGATAGAAACACTACTAATTTCTCTTAGTTCATTGAACACAAAGGTTTGTGCTAATATTTGGACAGTTGAATGCCGATATCTTGTACTGTGAGTCACTAATTTAAAGATAACAACATGCAATGTATTAACCATTGTTACCCTCCTATTATGTTGTTTTGAAATTTTGTTCTTTTTTTCTCTTTAAAATAAAAATAAAAATATTTTCAGTTTTACAGAGGTTATAAAAAAGCTGAAGAACATGGAGAAAATTTAATTAAATCTTTTGAGTTTATTATGATCTTAAAGACTCTTGGGAATCGTAGGTAATTGAACTTAAAATGTGGCACACATATTAATAGAGCACTGGCTAGGCAGATTTTTATTTAAAAGTTTAAATTATTTAGCTTCTCAGAAAATGTTATGTAGCAGAACTCAGTGTGAAGTCTGTTTCTAGTATTAGTAGAAGGGGTCCTAAGAAGGGAGTATTTTGCCAGACATTGATTAAGAGAGTTGTCATTTATAGCAAAAATGGCTTTTAAGTCTCCGATTGTCCTGGGGGAAAGAAAGAAAATGCAAATTATGGCTTTAGTGAGTAGCAGGTGAGGGCCCAGGTCTGCCCGTTTCCCATCCCTGTGGTGGTCTCTATGTCATGACCATATTAGCTTCCAGATTAGCTTGTTCCTAAAAGCTCTCAGGACCTCTAGAAGAAGAGAGGTTTACAGAGACTGACAGCTTCTACTCAGCGATTCTACTCAGCGGAGAGTGAAGTGGGCGACAGACGTCCCCTGTGGCTTATTACAGTAGAGGAGCGGGGACTATTGAAAAGTTTCTGATTATTAGACATCGTCTGATGAAAGTTAGTTTGAGAGCTTTCTTCCTAAGTCTCTGAGAAGGAATAGATAGCTTTGCCTTATACATTAACTTCTACCTGAGTAAACATTGTCACATTTCCTGAAAGAGCTGGGCCCACGTTTACCTGGAAAGTCACTTCCACACCACTGGAATGATGAATCAGGAGACACTGATGTGGCTGGGTTGAACCTGACAGTCACCTGTGTGTCAGCTCTACCAAGATAAGTGAAATGGCAGAGGTCGTAAAAGAGAGTTCTTACGCGTGATTGCTGAAGAGAAAAAAGCCCTTCCAGCAGGCGTAACTGTTTGATACCTCCTGTATTCAGCTTTCTTTGGTATTTAACAATTTTTACTTTTTAAGAATATCTATATTTTTATTTTTAATGCTTTTTAAAATTGTTTTATTAGTACAGGTTTGCAGTACATAATGATTGCATTCCTTGGGTGGAGTTCGTACATGTGCGTAACATCTTAGTTTCTTTTTTCATCCCTTTCCTTCCTCCTACCCCCATCTCTTGATCCCCTTCCTGTTTGAGAAAGATCTGTCTCCCTATTTTCTATTATCTACCTGTTATTTTGCTCTTTATTTACATTCTGGGTTTCTCATGTCAGAGGAACCATGTGATATTTAAGCTTGTGTGTCCAATTTATGTCACTCAACATTGTGATCTTAAGGTGACTTCACAATTTTCAGGGACACTTTCTCGAGTTCAAGCATCTGGCTTCCCTTTGCTTGGGCTCCAGCCACCTTTGACGGAGTCTGTGTGCCAGTTCAACACGAGACAGCCTGCCAGGTGCTGAGGCACCTCAAGGCCCTCAAGACTGAGGGAGGGACTGACGCAAGGCAGAGCTGTACCTTGCAGTGCAAAATGGAAATTTAAATGTTGATTTTTTTTCTTTTAGAGGTGAGCAACTTTTCCAGGCGTCCTCCTGCTGCACACATAGTCAGCACGCCTCGTCTCCTCCCTCTGCTTCCTGCCATGGAAGACACTTGCCCACTTGTACAGGAGTAGATGGTGATTTGAGATAAATGGGCTCTTGCATGTTTTTCCTTCTTTTTACCAAAATAGACGGTCTCCTTTGATTTGGTCAGCATGAGTGAACAAACCTGGGTGTATGAACCTAGGTGAACAGTTATGTTCTCTCTTTCCATTAAGAACCAGGTAGCCGTCCTCAGGGGGCCACGCTGCACGGCTCCTTCCAGTGGGAAGCAGGTCCGTCCCTCAGAGGCGGCTGGAGACAGAGCACCTGTGCGTCGGGAAGAATGGAAGGGTACCGAGGATGCTCCCAGGGACCAGCGACCAGGCCGCTGTGTAGTCAGAAGTGAGGGGAACTGTGGTAATAGAGAGACATGTGGGTTTCTAAAGGAGCCTCGGTTCCTAAGAGGCAGATGTGCAGGAGGATGGGACCTGATAGAAACTAATGGCTCAGTTAGGAGCCAGCACTGACGCATGTTCCTTTGGTGACCACATCTTACACCTTTTCCTGGGCCTGTAACACTGGCTCTGAAAACCCTAAGCCTCTTCCCCCATCTCCCCTCTTGGACCTGCAGGTACATTACCTGTCAGGGTTTTCTCATCCCTTATTCAGGACAGAGGGTGACCACTCGTGACCTCACTAACTGACCCCTTTGTGCTGGATCGCATCCTCACAGCCCAGTGGCCCCAGCAAGCTCCAGGCCGAGCTCTGGCCAGTGCTGGGAGCAGGTCTTCAGGGTTGCAGAGGTGGACCTGGGGGAGCCGCTCCAGCCCTGCCCACTGGAGACCCCTGCAGTGGGAAGCCGGGTTCTCCTGTGGACGGAAGCCACACTCACCACTCTGACCTCAGGCTGGGAAGGCAGGGGCTCAGGGGCCTGGCAGGTTCTGCAGGGCGCTGGTGATGCACCCGGTCCACAGGGGAGCTGGAGAACCGCCTGGCCTTCCCGCCTCCTCCACGGAGAGGGGCTCTTGCTGCTGGGAAATCCCATCACTTGATTCAGTTGTAGCTGTTTAAAACGGAAGGGAACACAAATACAAAGGCTGACTGTGCACCTCGAAATAACCGAGTTTTCAGTTACAGCCCCTTCAAGCACAGGTCTCATTCCCAGCGGAAAGTTTTCTGTTTCACCTCATTCTTGATTGTTAACTATCTCGCGTCCCATATGGTATGCAAAAGTAGATTCCCATTCTGCCTTCTGAAGGGAATTCCTCTGCCTGCTCCCTGCCAGCCCCACCCCTGTCCCTGCCCCTGCCAGGTCTCTGTACCAGAACAAGCAGGCTTTGTCCCTTCTGCCTTTGTCTCTCCTGCCTAAAAGAATCCTGGCCCACCTTGCCTGAGGGATAATCTCCTGTCTTGCAGTGTGGCCCTAACCCACCTCCCTGGACTCCTCCCACTACCTTGCGCACTTCATGTACTAAAAAAATACTAGTGGGAGATATGATTGTCTCTTTCATAAAACATACCTGAAGTATGTAGGTTAAATCGCATCCACTGAGCGAAAATCTTTCAATCCATTGTAAACCCTAAAGGGACCGAGGGATGCACGCATAGTTTCAGTTGCATATCCCCATGTGCATTGCTGATATCTTTGACATCTCTTACTTTATGTAAAATTATTCAGTTTTTAAAAAGAATATAGCAGAAGGACGGCTGCTTCTCCCTAAATCATTTGCTGTGCGAGTTCCTTCTCTGAGTGCTTTTATTGCACAAGGGGACTTTGCCGGTCATAGCCACGCCTGATGCTTGGGCAAACGAAGGTGGGGCTGAGGAAAACTGAGCTACTGGCAGCTGCTGTCTGGGGAAACAGCTAAGACCTTGTTTGATACCTGGGATCTAGGGAATGTTTTAGAAAGACTTAAAGCACCTGGTGTTCCCAAATTACATACGTTTAGGATTAAAATATACATGTACTACCAATGTCATCTTTTTTTTTTCCCATTCTCTGCCTTATTTTCTTTGCCCCGAACAAGAGAAACGGACTGTAAATACTCAGATATTACTCGATGCAGTTCCTAACAGCTGTAGCTCCCTGTGACTCCAGGAGGGGAGACCGCTCTCCTGTTAGTGAGTGGGGAACTCAGCACTGCCAAGGTTTCCCTGGTGTCCGCCGGGCCTGGAAGGCTGGGCCCTGGCTCCTGGCAGCGTTCAAATGCAAGTATGTTTGTTCCTGTCTGCAAGAAAATGTTGCTTCTCTTTTCCACTATTATTCCTTCTTTGATGATATTCTTCCTTCCTTGCCGCATCCCTCCAGTCCTCAGCCGTGGAACTCATGTGCGCCTTTACACAGAGTGTAAAACACCATCACATCTTCCCGGGCAGGGCTGGGGGCAGAGTCAGGGCAGTCACTGTCACCTCTGTCTTGCACAGAAAGAATGGAGGTTCAGGGAGAACAAGAGTAATCTCTTAGAATCACACAAGTCAGGAACTCTGGATTAGATCTTCTTGCTTAAGACAGACATGCTTTTTAATTAAGATGTATTATGTACGTGTACCAATTCCCCACAAGGAATATAAATATTATGTACTACAAACATGTACTAATAAAAAATATTTTTCTCCAAAACGTCAATCACTGTCCAGTCAGTGTGTGTATATTCCAGGCTTTGGGAGAAAGCTCTGAGGACCCCCAGGAGCTGAGGCCAGGGCACCGCCCAGGGAGGCGCACGGAGCAGGAGCTCTGTCCTTTCCTCTCCTGCCCTGCTCACGCGACCCGGTGGGCAGCCTCAGTGGTGTCCCAGCCTCTACGTGGGTACAGACCCTCAGGACCAGTAAACTGCATACGCGGTCAGGACAGGAGACGGCTGGGTGACAGGAAAGGCAGCCGCGGGGGCGGCAGGCTCTGACTCTGCTTTATCCGATCGTTGAGTCGCGGCCAGCGGAGGGAAGGCTCCACCCGTGCGTTAGGGTGTCTCCAGCACTCCCCCAGTTTCAGTGCTCAAAAGTACCGACTAGAGAGCTTCTTAGAGGCAAGAGGACAAAAGAGTTATATCTTCCAGTGTTTCTCCAGTATTTGGAGTATTTAAAAAAACAAAGTATTTTCCTTAAAGTCACCTCTTAAACACAGCTATCATTTCTTTAAAGAAAAATAGCCCAGGACAGATGTATAATAGAGGTTACGCACAGTCATAAATTCATCGGTCTCCTACCAGGCCCAGCCTGTGGAGTGTGAAGCGGCTTAGCTTGGGAGCATAATTATAATCATTAAAATAACCGCTGGATCTCACCAGAGTACATTTTTATGGCTTTCCTTGAGCGCTCGCTTAGGATTTTTCTCCAAAATATACTCAGAAAAGAGACAGTTGTAACATAAAAGTGAAAAGTTGTAAGACCCTAACAGGAACTTAGAAATAGTGTAGAGCCGCTCGCCGAGCAAGGTCTTCCTGCATGGTTTATGCTCTGCCCCTAGAACCAGTGGGCAAAATGGGACGGGTGGCTCAAAGGGTGTTTTCACATCCTTGGAGATTAGCACTTCTTCCTGATTCTGTTGGTTTCGGGTGGCAAGAACGGACGCTGGAACGCGAGTTCCCCTGGGACACAGCTATGTCCGCCTTGCCAGCCCGGCTCGGAGCCCTGCAGCCAGCGCCTGCCTGCAGCTGTCACTCAGTAACACCGCTGGAAGAGGACGAAGAGAGCCCCAGCCTCGAGAGCGCCCAAGAGGGCGCTGCGTTTCATAAGGCACTTCTGAAGACTGAAATTCCTTTAAGACTCAGAATAAATCAAGATTTCAGTGTCTTGTGGCCCCTCAGCGAGCCTCCGCTGTTGAGGCGTTTTGAGAGGGAGGGTCGTTTTCATACGTGGGGCTTTGCCCAATAATTACAAAGTTAATTTTATTACTCTGTGTGGCCTTTCCTTCCTTCCTTTTCTTCCTTCTTCCCTCCTCTCCCTCCCTTTCTTTCCAGATGGCATACTGACTTTTTAAAGTTCCTTTTAAAGCAAGTTTTATTTCATTTTCATGAACACATAACAGTTGTATGTGTTTATGGACTAGAGAGTGGTATTTCCATACCCTGTACACATCGTGCAACTGTTAGTTAAGTCAGGGGAATTAGCGCGCCCATCATTTCCAATGCTTATTATGTCTTTATGGTGAGACGTGCCAAGTCCTCTCTTCTTATTCTTTTTTTTTTTTTTTTGGGCGGGGTACCAGGGGTCAAACTCAGGACCTCGCGCGCCAGCAGGCGCCTGTGCTGCTGAGCGATATCACCGGCCCTTTTTTCATATGTGGGTACCGGGAGTCGAACTCAGGACCTTGCACTTGCCAGGCAGGCGCCTAAGCCGCTGAGCCATCTTACTGGCCCAGTCCTCTTTTCTGTAGCTCATGAAGTATACATTTTAAACTGCAGTCACCATACTGTTCAGTAGTACACCAGAACTTCCTGTGATTTTGTCCATTGATCAACCTTTCCCTGTTCTCACCTCTCCTTCCCTCACTCGCCCAAGCTCTGTTAACCACTACTCTGCTACTTCGGAGAAAGCAGCCTGTTTAGATTTCACTTGTGCCTGAGGTCATGCAGTGCTTTCCTTTCTGTGCCTGGCGGTTTCTCTTCACCTGATGGCCTCCAGGCTCTTGCATAGTTCATCATCTGTAAACCATTGTTTGTATAAGCCTGTTGTCAACCAGGTGTCACTCAAATGTAAAATGCCAGGACGAAAAACATCTTTATTTTATCATTAAAACTATCAGAATAGCTTTAGATGCACAATTAGCTGAAACAATGATTTGATATCGACATACTTTAAAATATATTTGGTTAAATCTTACTTAAATGAATAATTTCTTTGAATGCAGAACTGTGACTACTGCTCAGAAATGATTTTATTTTTTTATTTTTATTTATTTATTTTTTTTGTGGGTACCGGGCGTTGACCTCAGGACCTTGTGCGCCAGCAGGCGCCCGTGCCGCTGAGCGATATCACTGGCCCTTTAGAAATGACTACTTTAAAAAAAAAATGGTAGCCAAAGCTTCATAGCGTGCTTCCCATATAAGCAGCGTAGGATAAATCTAAGAATTAGTCCTACCATGCATAGCCTCCACTAATCTCCCCAACTCTCACAGTTAGTAAATGCATTAACCTGTTTATCCATTTGCATACACATCATAATAACCCATTTGCATACACAGCACAATCATGATATAATTCTCAGAACAAGTGAACTAGCCAAATGACCTGGAGAAAGCCAGGAGGTCCTGCCCTAGTCCTGGGAGGTATAAGCATGCAGGTCTCCCTCTTGTGATTGTCCCTCAGAATGTGAAAGAATCCTGTAGGTAAGTAAAGCTCAGCTGTGTCAGGTAGAAGGGAGGAACATGACAAAAGAGCCAGCTCAGTGTGGCTCTCCAAAAGGGATCCCTGTCTTTACCTATGGAGGTTGGACTTGATTGGTTGTGTGTCAGGGGTTCCCCAGGAGGCCCCCAGAAATCAGCACCTCGTCCTTACAACTGAGGCACCAAGCCCAATCAGCAGTGGGAAAAGGCACACAGGGCAGTATCCGGAGGAAAGAGACGCAGCTCTGAGCTTGCTGTCCACGGGAGCTGCACGGCTTGCTCAGCCCCTCCAGCCATGAGTTGTGATAACACCTGTGAAATGTGGACCATCAGCTCTAGCCTAGGAGCCCCTGGTTTTTATGGGGGAGGGGTTGTGTAGGCATCTTCTGTGTGGTGGAGACCGGAACTCTAGCTCTGCAGAAAGAAAACAATTGTTAAGCATAAACCTCACTGTTTGTTCCAACCGCGTAGGTACAGGAAGTCACCTCTCATCAGCGCTGGGCATGGCAGAACCCTCGCAAAATCTAACTTTCATGCCCCAGACAAGGGCCTGCCTTACACAAAGCCTTCGTGGGCAGCTCAAGCCTGCAGTAAGGTTGCTGTGCCCTGGGGCATGGCCTATGCTTGGTACTGAGGTCTTCTCTTTGGTCTGTTTCACCTTGGAGTCATCCTCCAGTCTCCTCTTCTGTCATTTAGCTAAGACAGTCTGGCTCAGTGCCCCAGTTTCTTCTGTGAACAGACCTGGTGGGACCTGAGCTGAGGAGAACAGAACATTTGCATCTTCCTGAGCGTCAGGCAGCCCTGCTCCCGAAGAGGGCACAGCTGCTACTGGGTCGGGCGGGGTGTACGCACCACTGCCCTGCTGGGGCACGCAGCTACCGGGATGCTGCACCAGTGAGGAGTTTTAAAATAAAGGTGGGGTTTAAAATAAAGGAAGCTGGTTTATTTGGAAAAGGGCAGAAAAAGAGAAGATAGCTACTCTAGAAGAGTAGGGGGCATCAGAAAGGTGAATACTGCCTCCCTCGTTCCTGGCTGCTTTTATTTAGGACTAGTGCTTCTTCCCGCCCCCCATGTGGGCACCTGGAAGTTGTCACCATCTGATGGGCCCCCTGGCTGTCTTTGGCCCTAACCTGGGCATCTCTATCTACATCGTTTCTGGCCCTTGGATTTCCTTTTTGTCTCTTTGTGATGGATAAGTGTGTGTGTGCGCGCCTTATAGAAAGGTAGCTTAGAGTTAATGGTTAAGGAAAGAAGACACATGCGTGTACAGTGGTGCTCAAGTGAGAATATACATATATGTGTGCATGTATACATGTGTGTGTGTCTTTTACATATTAAATAAAGGCTTTAGGTGGCGGCCCCTTGTCTCCTTTGCATTTTATCAGAAGTGGTGGGGGGCTGGTTACCTGGTTTTTTATGTTTCTGGCTTCCTCCTTGCTTTTCTAACTCTTTCTGATGAATTCTTATGGTAATTGCATTACCTGACACCTTTCTAGGTCTGGTTTCTCCCTCCTCTTTGTCTTGTTGATTGCTCTAACTGTAAAGGCAAAAGCTGCTTTTAGTAAGATTCCGTATTAATTTTTAATAAAGCCTCTCCTTTCCCTGCCTGGGAGCCACCTTTCCCTACACAGCCAAGCAAACATGGGGTGATTTATACTCGGGGTGACAGAGGCCCCTTAGTCCTTAGCTGAGAGGTGGTCATTCCCTGGCTACCCATCAGTGAAGCCGAACAGCAGGAGAGGACCAAAGTCCTCTAAGCGTGGTGCGTCTGGAGGAATCTGTGGGGCAGAACCAGGAGCCTGCATTGGAGAGGCCTGGAGTGTGCCAGGCTTCGAAATGCGCCTGCACAGCCTCCCGCCAGACGTGGCTGTGTGTTGGAGAGGGCCAGTGTTGATAGGAGGCGCACACCACGATCCCTTCCTCCACTGGATACTTTAATAGAAATTGAGCTAGTAGAACTGGATTACGCTTGAAGACTTTATAATGGTTCACTTACAGTTGTGGTTTTTCTTTTGTGTGTGTGTGTGCACAAGTGACACACATTCAGTAGACACTGTGCTGCTTCAAATTGTGAACTGTGACCTTGCCCAGGCTACAAGATATGGTACAATACACTCTTCAAAATGCTGGGCAGAGGGAGTGGGCCACAGCTCTGTCACTCCTGCAGTGTCCGAGGGAAACCACGGGTTCTCATGCAGCAGTGTCCTTTGTTCATAAGCAGTGGTTGGTGGGTGAGTGTGTTCAATGCATTCTCGAGTTACCATTTTTTCAATTTATGATGGAATCATTGGACATAACCTCGTGAGTCAGGGAACTTCTCTGTTTTGCCACTCCCATTGAGTGGCTTCTATTTCCCAGAACCAGACTGGTCCTAGATGGACCAGGCACACAGATAGTGGTGACTGCTTCGCACCAGCCGTGGCATCAGCATGACACCCATGCTTTGTGAGACGCTCAGGATGTGATAGATTAGAGCTGTGCAAAGGACCTCACTGATCAGTCACTCAGCGTGTTCATCCCATGTTGATCCTGGTGGTGAGTTCCGTGAACTTCCTGCATCTTGAAGCATTTTAGTGCTGAGTTTACTGGTGTCACTTAAGGTCAACAGCACATCTCAATGAGAAATTTCCTAAATTTTGTCCAAATAACTTCTTTTATGTATTACTATAGTTAACGTGTACAGGATGGATGTTAGTTATTTTTCCTCACTGTGACAAAATACCTGAGCAAAGCAGTATTTAAAGGAGGAAAGATTTATTTTGGCCCACAGATCCAAAGGTTTCAGTCCCTGGTCAGCCGCTGTCATTGCTTTTAGGGTGGCGGTGAGGCAGAGACATCATGGCAGAAGGGCAGGCAGAGGAATCTGCTCAGCTCCGGGCAGCTGAAGCGGAGCGAGAGGGCGTGAGAGAGGGCCCGCCTGTTTCGGAGGACTTCTGTTTCCTTCTGCGTTTATTCATCCGGGCCCAGTCCATTCAAAGGTGCAACCCACATCCAGGGCTGGTCCTCCTCCTCCTCCTCCTCCTCCTCCTCCTCGGTCAGCTGTCCCACATGCCGCTCGTCTCCGAAGATGCCTTCACAGACACACCCAAAAGTGGCTTTCCTAATTGCTTAAGTGTTTCTCAACCCAACAGAGTTGAAAACCAAGGTTACCAGTCACAGGAGGCTACGAGGATAGTGACATTCTTGACAGTCTGAATTCTTAAAATGTCCTTACAACTGTGTCAGGGCTCGCGGTTAAATACTTAACTTATTTCTGAATAAGCAACTTCTCGAAGTGGCCTTAGGGTGGGCACCCTATTAAATTCATATGCATCATTCTTCATAATGCTAAACCCACTTATTTTATTCTTGTACATTATTCTTCAAATGATAATTCATTCTTCAATAAATAGATTTATGCCCATGTATGAAAATACATGCACTTTTATTTGTAGTGTTTCTTGCATTGCTTTCAGTTGCTATATATTGTTTTTTTAAATATGGCCTTGATATTGGAAATTTTTTCTGACTTTTTCTCTATTTACAACTTCTCGCTAGCAGAAATCAGGTTTCAAAATGTCTTATAAAGTGTGTTCCTTCTCAGTAGGAAGGGAAAGTATTGAGAAACCTGAGCTCTAGATTTCTGGCAGAAAAGGGGAAACTGTCTTGTTTAATATTTCAAGCAGAAGGTAAAACTAAGCAGTAAAAGCCTATAAATTAATACTGAGTTTTAGAAATGCTTTATCACAGCAATATTTCAAGCATACACAGTTCTTTAAACAATACAGATAACAAAGCAGGTCAGTTACAGTGGCATTTAGGACTCTGCTTCCTCCGTCCCCATCGGCTGGCCTGGGTTTTGGATTATTTCAGAGCTGGGGACTGTGGATGCCTGCATTCCTGTTACTGTGCTTTGAGATGAGGGAAAAGTTTAGGGGATGAGCAACTTTCTAAAAGTGAGCTTTTGAGAGTATCATGTTTATGGCTGGTTTAGTGGTGCTGAAGAGGTTTAAGTTACCCTGGAAATAAGGGAAACTTAGGAGACGGTAACAAATCCAAGAACTAAGGAGAGGTCACTCATCACAGGTGTTTAAATACTAGATATTTACTTAAAGACTGCAGCCTTTTAACAAAGTGACATTAACAACACGAAGCAGGTATTGCTCATTGAAGTGGAGATATTCTGCACATATGTTGACCCTTTTTCCATTTTCTCCCAGGCATTTCCAGGCAACACAAATGCGGACAGCACAGTGCATTACAGGCTCCAGCCTCCCTTTGAGGCCAGGTTCCTGCGCTTCCTCCCTGTAGCCTGGAACCCCAAGGGCAGGATCGGGATGCGGATTGAAGTGTATGGATGCGCATACAGTAAGTGTTGCTTATCCCTGCGTGAAATCAACACCGGTGTGACATATTGTAAAAGCCAAACAGCCACTGGAGTGGAACTGTGTTTACAGGAAGCCTTCATAATGCTGGCCTTACTTGTTATGGTTGACTTCGGAGTGGATCTGAGCTGAGCTGTAATTTTAGATTTGCTCAGTTTAGCCAAGTACCTGTCTCAGACTCGGCTTTTAATAAAACGAGTTGTGTTCGAATGAATAACAGGGATTCACTGTGACTAATGGTGCATTTTGTGACACTGAGACAGCCCGCAGTGTGGGACACAGCGGTGTGGGACACGGAAGGGTGGAGCTGGCCCTCAGTTTGGGACGCGGGGCAGCTGCTGGGTGAGATGCCCAGCCCTCGCTGCACCCCTCAAGGACTGGGCTGTCCCTGACTTGCCTCTGTTTGCACCCTCTGGAAACTGCTTTTGTCCAGTGCGCTATGTTAACTTGCTCTTAACTTAGGAGCATCATTTATGTTACATTTCCCTGTTTTCTCAATGGAGGATAAAAGTAGCAAAATTTGCGGACAGGTGAGCATAAAATAATTCAATACAATATGTGGAAGAATCAGTCACTGTCAGTATTTTTAAGAATGGAATGTACTGGTATTTCTTAAATTAACACAAAAAGAAAAAGATAGTTTAAAAATAATAATCTGGAAAATAGGAATAACCCAGATGAGCCAGGTGGGAGCACCTCAGAGGGCTTGGCCTTCATTCAGGTTCTTGTTACAACTATGCTAATTCAACAGTCGTTTCTATATTCACTCATTAGTCTTATAAAAATTTAGTATATGCTTGATATATGCAGAGAACTATTAAGAATAAAGTATAGGGAATGATGCTAAAATTCTTCATTTCCTTTGTCAAGTTTTTATGAGAAGTCATAAAATTATGTAAAACAAATAAAGGCATGGGTAGAGAGAGAGGGGCTGGAGCGGGTGCTTGCATCAGCTTTCCCATTGCACTGACAAAATACCTGAGGTAATCAACTTAAAAGGAGGAAGGGTTTGTTTTGGGTCATGGTTTCACAAGGGTCAGTCCATGGTTGCTTGGCCCTGTGGCTTTGAAACTGTGCTAAGGCAGCGCTTCATGGTGGGGAGCATGTCTGGAGTGAGCTGCTCACCTCCAGGAGGGGGCTGGCATTCCAGTGGCTCTTCGCAGACACACCCCTGTGAACTAGCTTTTTTCCTCTAGGCTCTGCCTCCTAATGGTTCCACTACCTGCCAGTAGGGCCAAGCTGAGGACCCGGCTTTCAACACACGGGCTTTGGAGGGGCATTCAAGACCAAACACAGCAGTGCTCGTGCAGGAAGTGGCAACACAGACACGGGAGCAAGAAGTTAGAGTGGATTGGTGCGGAGATAGGGACATGGGCATTATGAGTATTGGACAATATCCTTTCCTTGTTGCAAACCCACATGCGATGACAGGTTTCTAAAGATGGGCCTCACCCAAGCAGCTCCATCCCTGAGTCAAGGAGGATGTCAGCCTGGACTCCCTTGTCCCTTGCTAGTCACCACTCAGATATCTTGCTCTTTCATTCCATCTTCTAACTGCCTCTGCTTCTCGGTGTCTGCATTTTCTGGAAACATGTAGCACAGATGCCATTGCACTAGTGGTGTGTGTCTTTCCCTTCTTCCCATGGCCATTTCCTTCGGTGTGTCTCCTGGATTCTCAGAGGTGCCCACTGCCATGTTGTCTAGGGCACCTGACATTCAGAGTTCCTCTTTGATCCATGGAAGTAGCCTCTCCTTCTCCCATTACTTTGGAAACAACTTCAGGTTTGCTGACTTCAAAGCAGAACCTGCTCTTTGATGGGGATTTGCTATTAGCTTGATGTTCTTTCATGAGGAGATATTCCTTCAGCTCTTCGGTTAAAGGTTGGTACCAGGAGGATCAAAGCCACAAGCCTGATCCCCGGCAGGACTGTGCAGCTGTCCTGGCACCTGTGTGTACCCCTGAATTCAGCAGACAGGCACAAGGATTTCCTAGCATAAACATGCAGATGTAACAGTCACTACCCTTTGTAACACAATCAGTGCGTTCTTTACTAACAGTGGTTCTGTATTCTTTGTTTTTATGATTAGTAGGGAACTTGTTTAAACACAGACCTTTGCATCTTTATTTTTGACCGTAATTTAATATAATGTGGTTTATAACCAGAAGTGACAATTGCTGTCCTTATTTTTCAATTTGTGTTTCCACTGATCTGTTTGTATCAAGAATAATGTCCAGGATGCTCACAATCTTGGCATAGTATGGCTCTTAGATGCAAAATCTCTCGCTGGTTTCATTTCTTTACATTCCATTTACAATGAGAGTCACTATGCCTTTAAACATGGGTATCTGTCTTCATGGTTTCCTGGTGTGGCACATACATTTCTCTACCACAAAGGCTCTTCTGCCATTTCTAGAGTGAGAATGGGGCTGGAGGGCTGTTGTCAGTGTCCCATCTTTGGCAGCCCTGTCCACCCGATGGACTTGTTCCAGGCCTTGTACTTCCCTCTAAAATGTCCTCTCTTAGGCTTGTCATCTAGTTTTCATTAACATTTATATGTTGTATGATGAACTCTAAATCAGTCTCTTCTATAATACAGGACTCTGAAGCCCCAGATATTTTCTGAGGACCACCCTTCATTCCTTCAGTTCGGGGGCTGTTCCATCGTTTAGGTATCTTCTGTCTCGTCTCTTCCTCCTTCTTTAACTTCCGGTGTTCATGTTCGCTGTCATTCTCGAGTGGTCTCTATAGCAACACGTTCCATTCCATCAGATCGAATTGTACTGGCTTCATTATGTTTATTAATGTGTTGATTGTTCGGATAAGGTGAGCGAGGGAGGGGGGAGGCAGGAAGGAAGGAAGGGAAACTGAATGGATTATTGGGAATGTGCAGTTGATAGGTGCAGAAGGGGTTAGTCCCGTGGGGTTTGCCAGTCGTGTGTTGACATATCTGGCATGTTTCAAGTCAGGTGTTATGAATACAATAAATGGAATGGAATGTGTAATTGGTTCTTACATTTTTCTTTTTTAAAATATTGAATGTTACAGTGAAAAAATGTAGACTTAACAGCATCAATATACATCAGTATCTATAAACCTGTTGTCAGCATCCTATAAAAATAATGTACCTTTTGAAACATCTAAAGGCAATATTGAGGCCGCACATAGAGCTTTCTGTCTATCCTACTCTGAGTAGATCTGAGTTTAGAAAATGTGTTAATAGGAACACAGCAACATGGGATGAAAGGCGAGGGCCGGTGAGATGGCTCAGCGGCATAGGCGCCTGCCTGGCAAGTGCGAGGGCCCGAGTTCGACTCCCGGAACCCACATACGAAAAAAGGGCCGGTGATATCGCTCAGCGGCATGGGCGCCTGCTGGCGCGCGAGGTCCTGAGGTCGACCCCCGGTACCCACAAAAAAAAAAAAAAAAAGAAAGGGGAAGTAGTTGCTTTCGTTCTTGAATTAAAACGTGGAAGCCGATAGTGATCTTTAGTACTCTAGAGAATGCTGACCTAGGGTATCCATTCCTGTTATGGAAAAACCGAAAATGGTGAAACTAGATTAGCTAAAAACAAACAAACAAAAAGTAACCCCACATACTGGTTCTGTTCAGCACAGTGCCTGTGTACAGAGATTTCGCTCTGTATCAGTCACCGCGCTAAGGCAATGCACGAGGCCCCGATGCTACGGAGCCAGAGCGGGGAAGGGGAATGAGGGTTCTGCAGAACCAGGCTCAGTGTAGGAGCCTGATTCTGATTCTCAATTTATGTCGCAGTATAAACAGAAGATATATATTGATGTATCCAAAAATAACAAACTTTTCTAAGCTTTAATCATGTAGCCTTGAGTTTTTTATGTGATGTTAAATTGAAAAGTATTAGTGTTAACCCTAAGGTTATATGAGACAAAACAGCATCTCTTATTTTTGGATATAATGGATCTTATTTTAGTGGTGTTTTAATTTTTCTAATTTCTGTTGCATTATTACACGAGTACTCATGGATGTATTTTTAATTACCTCTTGATTAAACTTGTTAGTAAACTATTGCATCTAGAAGACTGTAACTGAGGACTTTGCTAAAAGCAAATATTGAAAAACTTACTAAAACACATTTAATAAAGTACAATGGAACAAGCAAAATCGAATTATCTAATAACTGAATTAATTTAAATATACCAGGTGTGATCAAAATATACAGTTTAAATTTTTAATGATTTATTACAGTAAAAGAGACATTGTCATTAACCCCCCGAGGCCCCCACCCCTTCACACACACTAGTCCTGGTCGTCCTCGCTGCATTCTGAAACAGTTCTGGAAGTCCTCTTTCGGGATTTAAAGTATAGTGACTGTTGCTGCTGAATATTCACCAGAACTGGCACGTGCCGATTCTGGTCCTTTACCAAAGTCAAGGCAACCGTGAAAGATAAACATTAGGAATCAGTTCAGGACATCAAGGCAGCCACAACAGTGCATCTGAAGCCCTTGGAGAGAGAGGACTTTCAGAACTGTTGTAGAAAGTGGCAGGAGTGATGGGGTAAGTGTGTCGGAAGTGAGGGGGAGTGTTTTCGGGGGGTTAATGACAGCATCTTTTACTGTAGCTTTTTAAAATTTTGGACATTGTGTACTTTCAAAACACGTACTCTAATAACTTTTTGCCAATATGAAATGTTATTCCAAGCACCTAGGTGTTTAATTTCAAAGCGTTCGTTTGTTCTTTCAGCAAGACTATATTGAACAACTCAGAGTTATACATGGTTCCTTCCCTCCAATAGCTCCTACTCTAGTTTTGAGGGAAGGGGCTACACCCAAGGCTTACCAAACAATGCTAAGTCTTGTCCCATGTCTGCCGTGGCCTGTGAGGCTCCCATAGTCCCTTCGGCAGTACACAGATTTTACATTATGTTGCTTCCGGCACCACTGTTGCACTGTGTGTTCTTATTAGTACACATTTGCAATACGTAATGAATGTGTTTGTCTTGGGGAGTAGATATATGTACATATCTCATTTTGATCCTTTTTACTTCGCCTTACCCTCTCCCCTCCATCTCTAGATGCCCTTCCCTTTTCCAAGAGGTCTATCTTCCTGTTTCCTCTGATCTGTATTTTATTTTGTTCTTTAAATTATTTATACTTTGGGTTTCTTATGTAAGAGGAACTATGAGACTAATTTATTTCACTAGGCATTGTGATCTCAAGTTGTATCCATTTTCCTACAAATGATTCAAATAATATCCTTCTCTATGGCAGAGTAGAATTCCATTGTGTCTGAATACCATGTTTTCTTTATCCACTCGTCTGTTGATGGACATATAGGCCACTTCCAAGACTGAGCTATTATGAACTGTGCCGCTATAAACATGGGTATGCATGGATCACTCTAATATGACATCTGTAACTCTTTCAGGAAGATACCTAGGAGGGGAATAGCTGAGTGAAATGGACTCATAATTTTAGTTTTTTGAGGACTGTCCATATTGATTTCCATAGTAGTTGTACTGATTTACATTCCCACCAACAATGAAGTTGTTTCCCCACCTCCCAGCCCCGGCCCCGGCAGTGTTTGTTGTTTTTGATTTCTTGATGATAGCTACTTTTTCTGGAGTAAAATGGAATCTCTGTGTTGGTTTAACTTGCATTTCTCCAGTAGCCAAAGTTGTTGGATATTTTTTCATGAACTTATTGGCCATTTGTATTTCTTCTTTTGAGAAGTGGCTATTCATTTCAGTTTCCCATATTTTGATTGGGTCTTTTCTTTTTGGGGGTCTAATTTTTAAAAATTCTTTATATATTCTGGATATTAGTACTCTGTTCAAGGAGTAGGTGGCAGTTCTTTTCCTGTTTACTCAGTTGTTTCTTTTGCTGTACAGAAGCTTTTAATTTGATGTAATCTCATTTGTCAATTCTTTTTGTTATTTCTTGTGCAGTTGGGTTTCTGTTCAGAAAGTCCATGCCTATGCCTGTGTCTTCAAGACTTCTATGTTATCTTCCAGCAGATTTAAGTGTTTCTACTTTAATATCTAGATCTTCGATACATTTTGATTATGTTTTAGTGCATTGTGAGAGATACAGGTCTAGATTCAATCTTCTGCATGTGGATAACCAGTTTTCTCTGCACCATTTGTTGATGGGGTTATCTTTTCTCCAGCATATGCTTTTGGCTCTTTGTCAAAGGTCAGATGTCTGAGTGTGCCTGGCATTGTTTCTGCATCCTTTACTCTGTTCCATTAATCTGCTTGTCTGTTTTTGTGCCAGTACTATGCTGTTTTTCTCACCGTAGCTTTGGAATATAGCTTGAAATCCGGGATTACTTTGCTTTTGTTGCTCAGGATTGCTTTTGCTATTCTGGATCTCTTCTAGTTCTGTATAAATTTTACGATTGGTTTTGCTGGTTCTGTGAAGAATGCTCTTGGTATTTTGATTGGGATTACATTAAATCTATAAATTAGTTTTGGTACTATGGCCATTTTGACAATATTGGTTCGGCTTATCCTGGAACTTGGATTTCTTTCCATTGTTTGATGTCCTCTCCAATCTCCTTCTTCAAAATACTATAGTTTTCTTTATGGATGTCTTTTATTTTCTCAGTTAAGCTCATACCTGGGTATTTAATGTTTTTGAAGCCATTGTGAATGGTATTGTTTTCTTGATATTTTTTCCTCAGTGTGTTCATTATTGGGGTATAGGAACACTATTGGTTTTTGTGTGCTGATTTTATATCCTGCTACTTTTCTGAATTTGTTTATTAGTTCCAGGAGTCTTTTGGTGGAATTTTTGGGTCTTCTGTGTATAGGACCATGTCATCTGCTAATAAGGATAGTTAGACTTCTTCCTTTCCTATACCTATCCATGTTATAGATCTGTCTTACCTAATATCTGTGATTAAAGCTTCAAGTAATATTGAACAGTGCCGGTGAGAGTGGGTAACCTTATCTTGTTCCTGATTTTACGGGGGAAGCTTTCAGTTTCCCATTTAGTATGATGCTGGCATCATAGGATGTGGGTTTGTCATAATGCGTAGTAACTTTTAAGTATTTAAAATGTTATTTTATTTTATTATTTTTTTGTGGGTACTGGGGGTCGAACTCAGAACCTCGTGCGCCAGTAGGCGCCCGTGCCGCTGAGTGATATCACCGGCCCTTTTTTCTTATGTGGGATCCGGGAGTCGAACTTGGGCCCTTGCGCTTGCCAGGCAGGCGCTTACGCTGCTGAGCCATCTCACGGCCCTAAAATGTTATTTTTAAATGTCACATAGTGCTACAAGATTTGAAACCTGAACTTACCTCTGATGTCTGAAAGAACTCAGGGTTGAATAATAGGACAATTACTGAGAAAACGGACATGACCTCTTATTAATGAGGCTGTTGTCTTCCAACTACATAAAAGGTAACAAAGCCCAGATTGTTTTCTTGACCTGATTTGCCCTGGCCCTAAAACTGCTCTTCCTCGGTGTTCCTGGGCTCCACAGTTCTGTTAGTCACCAGGCTCATCCTTCTTCCTCTGTGTCCCTACAGGTGCAGTGAGTGCCAGATGCTGAACACTACCTCCAGATTGTCTCCCAATCCTTCCAATTCTTTTTAGCTCAGTTTACCCACTTAGCGCAAATATGGAGTTGTGGATTGTGGCCCTTGGCTTCCCTTTTAGTTTCCCTGTTTTCGCTCATTTGTACATGATGTTCTCCGCATTGCTGCTAAGTTACTCTGAGAATTCACATCTGTTGTGATTTGTTGTCTCTTTACCACCTCCTGCAGTAGCATCTGCACTTCTCAGTAGGGGACACCAGGTGCTGGCTGAATAAACTTGGCCCCACCAGGCCACCGTCACCGTGCCCTGCTCCGTCCGCACCGTGCCTTCCTTGGTTCTTTGTGCCCTGCTCGCTGCTGGCTCCTGCCCTTTGCACACGTGCTTTACCGGCTTAGAAGGCTTCCCGATGCTCCACCCCTGTGTCATCCTTCATGTCTCTGCTTAAAGATCTCTTCATCAAAGGTGACTTTTAGTCCGTGCCCAGCCCCCCTCGGTGCTGGCTGGTCAGCCAGTTGCCTGTTTGCTGGAAGCAGCATTGAAATCTCAGGCAGACCGTGACCTTGGCCTCCTCCGTTGTTGATCGCAGAGATAGCTGTTGCTGACAGTGCCCCTTACAGTGGAATTTTCCCTTACGCCAGTAGTTGCTCCCCTGCCTGCTAGGAAGGTTAATGCCAAGAAGCTGAGGATCAGCCAGCTGTGGAGGTGCATGCCTGTAATCCCAGCACTCCGGAGGCTGAGGCAGGAGGATTGTTTCGGGTTTGAGGCCAGCCTGGGCTACATAGGGAAACCCTGTCTCCAAAAACAAACACAAACCAAAAGACCCTGTGGGTGAGAAGCAGGGGTCAAGGCAGAGCAGCTTCTGACGAAAGCAGCGCAGACTCCCAGTCATCACTGAGCTTCAATGCCTTTCCTTACATAAACGCTTCTCCATTTGTTGTTTGTCTTGGATCAGTTTCTGGATTCCTTAGGTTGTTGTTTCTGATGGTATTTTTCCAGTTTTGTCATTGCTTTCGAGGGGAGAGGGTTTGCTGAGTACAACTTTACCCTTCAGTTGTCTTTTTAAAAGACTTAAATGCACAATTACCCATGTAAATTCTAGTGTTCTCTGTTCTTTTATATAGGTCCATTTTCCTACGTTTCATGTGCCTTTTGCTTTGGAGACTTCTATTTTTACATTTCTTATAGCATGGAACTACTGGTCAGGAATGCTCTCAGCATTTTTATGTTTGAAAAACTCCTTATTTCACCTTCATTTGTGGAAGTTGTTTTTGCTCAGTATAGAATTTTAGGCTGATAGATCTTCCTGCCTCAGCCTCCCAAGTGCTAGTGATTATAGGCATGTGCCACTACACCTAGCTTAAAAAAAAATTTAAAAATACTTATTTTCTTGGCTCCTTTCTACCTATCTTTATTTCTTCTATCCTCCCTCAGTACTAGAGATCGAAGCCAGGAATATAGGCATGTTGGGCAAATGTTCTATCACTGAACTACAGTCCCAGCCCTTTTCAGTTTTTTTTTTTTTTTTTTTTTTTAACAGAGTCATACTAAATTGCCCTGGCTGGCCTTGAACTTTTTAATCTTCCTGCTTCAGCCTGCTAAGTAGCTAAAATTACAGGTGCGTGACACCACACCCAGATCCGTGTATGTTTTGATTGATTTTTCCTCATCGTGGGTCATGCTGCCCACCTTCCTTGTGTGTGTCATTCAATGATAGACATTTCAACTCTACCTTTCTGAATGCTATATATTTTTCCTCCTTATATTCTTTGGCTTTATTGAAGGATGTATTGAATTGAAACAATTCAGTCCTTTTAGGTCTTAGTCCAGACCAGAGCAGTGTTTAATCTGAGACTAAATGCTGCTGACCGCTGAGATAAGACCCTTCTGTCTGCTCTACTACCAATGAGTGAGTTATGAGGTTTTGGTCTGAATTGTAAGATGGGCACTATCCCCGAGTCTGTGGCACACCCAGCACCATTTCCCATTACTCCTTTCAGATGGTTCTTTTCCTAGTCTTGCTGTCCTTCCTTACCAGTGTGCACACTGATCAGTGCACTGCTGAATGCTTGTGAGCGGTGTTACAATCACCAGTGTTTTCTCCCCTCTTGTTCTCTGCCTGCGAAATCTCGGTGCCTTATTTTTACCGGATTCTGAGTGTGCTCTTCCACTCGGGAAGCCTGCTGGCTTCCACACATATTCTCCTTCCTCCTGCGGGCCCTGGAAGCCCTCAGAATGGTGACCCTGGCAGTCACAGAACTCATTGTATTTGTCCCCCATCACTTATGCATCACTTTTTCGTTGCTTAATGTCCAATGTCCTGAAAACATTTTTTCATATTTTTAAGTCTTGTGGTTGTTTCACATGACAGAGCAAAGCTAGCCCCTATTTCTCCATTTTGGTCAAAGGAAAAGTCCTGAAAGCAGTTTTCAGCTATTTTTCCACCTCATATTCTCTGTCCAGTGACCAGCAACAACGATGTGGCTAATCCCACTGAGGATTTATGAGGATTCAGACACCACTGGACACAACCGTATACCTTAAGTTGTTTTATATTTCATGACAGTACTCTGGGGAGGGCCTTTTACACCCTTTACAGATGAGGAAACTGAGGCAAAGGAGGATAAGTAGTTTTCCCATAGAGGAATCAGGATTCACACTCTCACGGGACAGCTCCGCAGTCTGTTTTTAAAACTCTACACTGTGTTGTTATGATGCTTGTAATGAAGGGCTTTTCATGGACTAGAGTGGAGATGTGTGATCGCGTATTTATTGTCACTACTGGTTCAGTAGATTCCTTTTTGTAACAGGCTGGCATATGTGGATCTCTTTTAATAATATTGTTAATGAGTCAGACATCAAAATTTGACCTCAGTTAATGAAATTAGTGATTATATATAAACTAAGATCACAAAATTAGAAAAATATTGCCTATTTTCAATTAAATGTCGCATCTCCCCCACTCTTTTGGAATGTAAGTTCTGTAGTCTTACAACTAGAGCAACTGTGCCTCCTTCTTTGATGCATAAATGTCCTCTATTTTCAAATACCCCAATTATTTAAATAATAGAAGTACATATAGTGTTGAACTTTTTGTGAAGGCTTTGGGGGTGGTTTGGTTTTGGTGGTGCTGGGACTGAACCCAGGGCCTTGCCCATGCTAGGCAAGTGCTCTACTAATAAGCTAGTCTTTCATGAAGACTCTTATGAAAGTTATTTTAAGTGGGATGTTAAGTGGCAATTTAAAATATTATTTTGGTATTTTCATCCCAACATTATAGTGGATTATTTGTGTTCATTATCCATATTATTTGTCCAGTAGTTCAATAGCAGAAATCTTGTATTAGTAGATTTGATGGGAAGAAAGGCACTTTAGAAATTTTAATTCTCCTTATAAGTCTAAGATGAATGGAACATGAGTTAAGGAACCTCTACTGTCCTTCGTTGGATAGGTGACTTCAGGGGACACTGGCTGGAGGGACTCCCCCATCCACACGCTTGGAGAGCTTATTGCTTTTGACTTACTCAGTGAATGCTTTCCGTCCCCAAATTTGGTTTTTGTTTCACTTTATATTGTTTTTAACCTATTGCCTTTAAAATGGTGTTTGAGTTTTCAGTGCTAAGTTTTAAAATTTATATTTACTGGTTTACTGACTTGTTTTCAGATATTCAGTTTGATCCATGAACATTTGTAAGTAAATAACAGCTTATAAAATTGATTCTCTTTGGTGAGGCCTGTAATCCATCTCCATTTAGATACTACTGCTATAAATCATCTTTTGTGATAACATGTTTTCTCCTTGGCTGTGTGGGCTTAAGGCCATGGTTGGCTACTTTCTGGTGACCACTGTAAGTTTTGTGTGAGGGCATCTGTGGTTGTTGTCAAGATATCCTTGATTCTTTGCATTCTTGCAGATATCCTTGATTCTTTGCATTCTTGCTTACTGCGTGCTTTCCCCAAAGGAGAGCCTTTCTCTGCCACTTTGAGCTGTAAGCTATCTCCATGGCCCTGTGGTTTCCTTAGCAACCCATAGTGAGACTTGAAGATGTTTTCTGTGAAGTGCATGACAATGACCGAGAAAGTAGAGGATAGTTTTCAGTCCTGACAGGCTTGGGACAGGACTGTTCCAGGCACTGCTTGGTCCAGCATCCCACATGGTGAGTAACACCTGGAAGGTGCTGTGTTAATAACTGACTGGGGCTGTACTTGGAGAATGAATGGAATTAGATCAAGAGGAGAGGGGACAGAAACAGTGGGCTTTTAATAATAAAACTATATTATGGATACTTATTATGAAAGCAAAGCTGAATTTCAAGCTGTATAAGACTGTCTATATCAAAACCAGCTTTTTACATTATACACAGAAATGTATAGCCAGCAGCTTAAATATTGACCAGTTCTTTGCCTTATAAAGTATATAGTCCAACAATAGGTATAAATGAAGTGTATTGAATTATGCAATATGGAGGTCAACAAAAATAATAAGATTTTCCAATGTTAGGTCAAAAAGGGAAAATGAGGGCCGGTGAGACGGCTCAGCGGCTTAAGCGCCTGCCTTGCAAGCGCGAAGGCCCGAGTTCGACTCCCGGATCCCACATACGAAAAAGGGGCCGGTGATATCGCTCAGCGGCACGGGTGCCTGTTGGCGCGCGAGGTTCTGAGGTCGACCCCCCGGTACCCACAAAAAAAAAAAAAAAAAAAAAAAAAACAAAAAAAAAAACAAAGGGAAAATGAAGGCAAAATCCTTTAGACCAACATATCTTGGCAAATTCATGAATGGAACAAAAACTTGTTAGGTAATTGCAAAAATAATCCATAATAATTATTATTGCCTTTCAGTGACACACACTCAGATAAACTATACTGCTAGCATGTGAAACTATTTAAATTTTTATTATCTATTTTCATTAATTTATTGTCATCTAATAAGGTAGAGACTTTAATTTGAATTTTGCAAGTTATGTTCTTATCCAGCACATTGACCTAATCATTTAGGACTTTTAGATAGAATGCAGCATTCGTGTACTACCTGTTATATAAATGCACTACACTTCTGAATTTTAAAATTAGCTACAAAAATGGATGATTCTTTTGATTGTGAACAAAAATATTTTATTGTCAATATTTTAGTCTGAATGAAATTATGTCTATGTGTACATCACAGCTCTCTGTGAGTATAAGCAACATCTTATTATTGGTTTGAAAGACACCAGCCTCATATTTTATTAGCTTTTCTTGTGACATCATATATTATGCACATGTATTTTTAAAGGACAGGTTTTGTATGTTACCACCAAGCTACATCCCCAGCTGTATATTCTAATGATTAAATATAGCCTTTTGGTGTAAACCGATTAAATAACCTTGATACTAAACGACATGACTCTACCCAGACTTTCAGAGAAAGCAGCAGCATCCCAAGAGAGTGACCTTTATATCTCATAAGATGCCTTGTGCAACTAGTGTGCCTTTCATACTCTGACTCAGCCAGAATGTCAAGGAAAGATACGCGCCACTAGGCTGAGTTTAATGAGGGATTTGGTGAATCTAGGGTGCGCTTGTGCGATTTTTACGACCAGACGCAAGTATATTATAGTGAGTGTTCCTATGAGAATTGTGAAAAGTCAAAACCACTGGCTCAGAAACAAGCTATTTCTTTCAAGTGACACCTCTTACCAGTGGGTGAAATCTGCTTTAGCCTTTGAAAAAAGCAATAATGTTGAATGATTGTGACATACACAGGGAGATTTTGTGCAGGGGAAATGACTAACTTCTTTCCTGATATTTATTTTTTTTACAGGATGAGGAAAAGCTAATACAAAGAGGTGGAATTGGAGGGAGATGAACAGAAATGGTTTTAGATGGCAAAATGTTAGAAAAACAAACAGGGTCGTTAGGTGTATTAATTACTGGTATCAATAGGAAGTTGGCAGTGGTAATTTTCTCCTATGTTAAGCAAATCAGAAATATGCATTGGGTGTGTGTGGGTTTGGACTTAAACATTTCGATGCACTAATAAAAATACATTATACTTAGAATCAATGACTTTTTGGTATCTTCCATTATAGGATCTGAGATGGTTAATTTTGATGGAAATAGTTCTTTGCTGTTCACATTTAGTCAGAAATCTGTGAGTCCAACAAAGGATGTTATTTCTTTGAAATTTAAAACCAGGCAAAGCAATGGGATTCTACTGCACAGAGAAGGACAAAATGGCAAACATGTCACCGTGGAATTAGTTAAAGGAAAACTCATCTTGTTCCTTAATGCAGGTAAAAACTACAAGTAGTTTTCAAAGTGTGATTATTTAAATAAAAGTATTTTTTATATTTATTTTTTCACAATTTAGTAATTAATTTATCTGCAGCCAAAATCCACTTAAGTGTAACAGGTGTAATCCACAGGTGTAAACAAGACCTGTGTAGGCAAAGGAGACAAGATTGTCCTACAATTGAAGAGCATTAAGAGCCATGTGACTGTCTTAACTAACCATTTATGTAAATAGTTTTAGAGTTTTATGCTTGAATAGGACCATTGTTAGCTCTTTGATAAATAACCTGATAAAATCATAAAGACAAGAATGGATCATTATAAAAGTTTGAGGTAGTAGCATTAATGAAGTTTTAAAAAGAAAATATTTTCACGTTACATGAAAATGCAATGAGTAATAATAATAAAAACAAGATAAAAGAATTGCTCTCAGTCAAACGTAGATTGTGTTTAAGATAAAACCAGCTAACTAGGGCCGGTGAGATGGCTCAGCGGCGTAAGCGCCTGCCTTGCAAGCACGAGGGCCTGAGTTCGACTCCCGGAACCCACATACGAAAAAGGGGCCGGTGATATCACTCAGTGGCACGGGTGCCTGTTGGCGCGCGAGGTCCTGAGGTCGTCCCCCTGGTACCCACAAAAAAAAAAAAAAAAAAAAAAAAAAAAAACCAGCTAACTAGCTCTTTGAATAGCAAGATGTAATTGTTGTGACGTGCTACACCTCTGAATAGGAATCGCAGTGCAGACCTGGGTGGAATGGTAGTGCGCGTACTTTCTCTCTTCTCAGGAGATGCTCACCTGCACAGCCCTGATGCCCGAGTGGCCCTCGCCCTGGGCAGCCTGCTGGATGACCAGCACTGGCACTCTGTCCGCCTCGAGCTCCTCGGTACACGCGTGAACTTCACTGTGGACGAGCACACTCGCCATTTCCAGGCAGAAGGAGAGCCCAGCTATTTGGATCTTGAACATAAGGTGTGAAAATTACTTTTTAAGGGCTGGTGAGATGGCTCAGTGGCATAAGCGCCTGGCAAGCGCGAGGTCCTGAGTTCGAATTCCGGTACCCACATAGAAAAAATTACTTTTTAAAGGATTACATGTTTTATAAACCTCTAGAGAAAATGCTACTACACAGAAATACCCTTTTCTAGTAATTCAGAATCTGGAGTAGCGTTTCCCATGGGTGACTACCTCACAGCAGGAGATATAGTTGTGCACTGCTTTACAATGGGGATACATCATTAGACCATTTCAGTGTGGGGCCAGCGTCACAGAGTGACTTACACAAACCTGCATGATGGTAAATGCTCTTGGATCCATCACTGTGAGGCCCATCACGGACCGAAATAGTACGTGGTGCACAACTACAAGCGTACATTATTGAGACATTTTATCCCGTGCACATGGTCGTCTTCAGATGCAAATAAGTACTCACACTCTTAAGCTTAGGAAGTTTATCAGTACAACAAGCAACATGTTTTTATTTTAATGTAATACAAGTAGATAGTAATAAAGAAAATACTACAAAGCACGCTTCAGTACCTCATTTCTCTGAGCAGTTCATTCCACCCTTGTGCGTCTACCTCTGATAAATCCTTCTCATGTGTCTTTAAAAAAAGCACTCTTCTTACTTCTATGAAAAAATAAAACAAAATTTCATAACAAAATAATCAGAGAATAACAGTAGTTAATATACTGCGTACAATAATCTGATAAAGAAATAGGGAGCAGGGAAATTCCCTAAATTCTTTATTCCATTGATGCAAAAATTTCTCAATATATATGCCAGCTTGTTTCATGTATACTACTAGTTTGTTGTAGTTCATTGAAAAGAAAGTTTTATGTTATCTTTTTGTTTCTAGTCATTTTTGTCTGTGATTTGTATAGTATTTTACCAGGACAGCATTTATAAGCAACATTTTATTTATTTATTTATTTATTTATTTATTTATTTATTTAATTTATTTATTTTTGTGGGTACCGGGGGTCGACCTCAGGACCTCGCACACCAGCAGGCGCCTGTGCCGCTGAGCGATATCACTGGCCCCTTTTTTTGTATGTGGGTCCCGGGAGTCAAACTCGGGCCCTCACGCTTGTCAGGCAGGCGCTTATGCCGCTGAGATCAGCAACATTTTAAAGAGCGTTCTGTTGGATAATTCTTCTATGTTACACTGGTGTTTGGAGCCCTAGAGATTTCTTCTTGCTTTAGAACAGTCCTAAACAGAAGAAGTAACCTTGGGTAACTTGCAGAATAATCAACATAGGTTACAACTCGACAGGTTAAGGAATGAGAGAGCCGGGTGCACACAAATCAAAATATAGTTTCTCAGGCTTTGCAGTATTTGGAATATTTGGCCTGATGGTTCTGCGCAGAACATGTATGAGACAGATCAAGCCAACTAGAAAATTTCAATTTTCATTCAGCTTCATCAGAGATGAACTGAAGATACTGGTCTTGAAGAGATCGTCGAAGGCTTGATTATTCTGATCTCACAGTGTTACGGCTAAGACTGGTACCCTGAAGTCAGCTACTAGAAAGGTTTATATGGTTAGATGCCATCATAGTTGGATAGGTTGTTACACACATAAAGATTTACTGTGGAAACAAAGATGCGAAATATACCCAATAACAAATAATGACAGAGGCATGTGACTAGCAGATAATAATAAGGGAATTGATTCTACTTGGATATAATAAAAACAATGGTAAGTCAGCATCTTAAAACTTCATTTGAAATTAACATGACAGTGTGAAATGATGCAAAGTAAATCTGAAGGCAGTTATAGTGTACCTGCAAATCACCAGTATTTTAGGCAGGTAATTAGAAAGCAGTTAAACAATATGACATATCATTTTTTTTCCTTCCTAAGATCAGCTTTGGAGGGATTCCTGAACATAGAAAATCAATGGCTTTCCCACATAAGAACTTTACTGGGTGTTTTGAAAATCTTTACGGTAATGGTGTGGATATCATCGATTTGTCGGAGAAACACGAACCACAGGCTCTCATCATGGTAAGAGAGCCTAAATGTATGTTTAATAGAAAAGAGAAATGTAATTTGTTTCATTGATTCAGCTTTAAAATGTTTTTCCTCTAATGGTGCACGTCATATATTCTTCTTAGATCATGTTTGATTTAATTTTTAAACATGTATAGGAATGGATGTGTAGTTTTGTGAAGACAGTAAAGCGCGATCATGTCTTTTTATGGTGGTAAGAATACTTAACATGAGATCCGCTGTTTTAAAACATTATTATGTGTGCAATAAAGTTTTGTTAAATGTAGGCTCTGTTGTAAAGCAGATCTCTGGATTTATTTTGCATAACTGAAGCTTTATATCACATGTACAGCGCTGCCCCATTCCTCTCTGCTGCAGCCCTAACATGAGAACCATTGTTACAGTCTCTACTTCTGTTCCCTTGACTGTTTTAGACTCCTCCTGAAGGGGACTCATGCAGTGTCTGTCCCTTGAATATCTTACTTCGCTTGGCATAATGTTCCCTGGGCTCACCCATGTTGTCATCATTTCCTTCTTTTGAACGACTGCCAAGTTTTCTTGGTCTACTCATTCATTGATGGGTATTCAGTTTTTGTCCACATTTTGGCTCTTGTGAATGCTGCTACAGTGAAAATGAAAAATGCCTTTGAGATCTTTATTTCAAATCTTTTAGATAAATACCCAGATGTGGGACTGGTGGATCATATTCTACTTCTATTTTAATTTTTGAGACACTTCTGTGTAGTTTTTCACAGTGGCCAGACCATTTCCTGTTCCCACTAACAGTATACAAGAGTTCCAATTTCTCTACATTTTGGCCAACACTTACATTTTCATTTTGGTAGATGTTAACCATCCTGGCAAGTATGAGGTGATATTTTATTTTACATTTCCCTGATAATTAATGATGTTTGCTACGTTTCCCCATATTCTCATTGGCCTTTTATATTCTTCTTTGAGGAAATACTTGTTTAAGTCCTATTGTTTAATTGGTGTGTTGAGGGGGGTGTTTTGTCTTGATTTGTGTTTTTTACTACGAAGTTGCAGGAGTGCCTCATGTATTTTGGATATTAACATGTTTTCAGATGTACGGTTGGCAAATATTTTCCCTTACTCCATAGGTTGCCTTTTCATTCTGTTGATTGTTTCCTTTGCTACGCAGCACGTTTTCAGTTTGTAGCGATCCTTCTTGTCCAGTTTTGCTTTTGTTGTGTGTCTTTCTGGTGTCATACATATCTAGTCCCTCAGGCAGCTTCCTGAAATTTCTGAATATTGGACATGTGATCCAGCTCACTCTTTCCATCAGAGAAAAGTTGGGATTTGGTGATTTTCTCCTACTTGGTCTGTGCTGAGCCATAGTAAGCTAAACTGTTGCCCCTTTCCCAGTCCACAGAAGTGTCCAGAATACGCCAGGGCCCATTTGTGCTCTGAGGCGAGACTGAAGCCAGATTCCTGGCAACCCCTGAAAAAGCTGGAACATTGGCTAGACCGTCTAACTCATTCCGTCCCTGAGAACTGCAGTTGGGAGGCCCCCACTTGCCTTCTGCGGTGCTGAGGGCCTTGGCGGGTGCTTGCCTGCCAGTCCAAGCTGCCATCTTTGTTCTCAGTGGCTCCTACCATAGTTACCTGTGGTCTGCCAGCTCCCATCTGTGCTGCAAGATACTTGAGACACAGCTTGTCCCTCATGCACCCCTGGGAAATTTGGAATGTTGGGCACACGGACCACCTCTACCCCTCCATGGAGAAGCTGGGGTTGGGGATTTCATCCGCTCACTCTGTCCTGAGCCAGGGAGAGGGGTGATGGGGGCTCTTGCCTGATAGTACAGACTCTGACCTGGCTCCTCTCCTGTCTGTGCTCAGAGTCAGGCGGGACACAGATCAGCCCCAAGGCAGCCCTAAGGGAAATCTGAGCATTGCGTCAGTCCTGTCCATCCCTCCCCAGAAAATGCCAAGAGCCAGCTTTCCTGTTGATCCTGTGGCCCTGTATGTGTGTGTGGGTGTGTGGGGGGGTGTCGTGCTGGGAGAATTTCTTTGATTTTGCTGCTTCAGTGTGGCTGTTTTCGTGCTCCTGTGTGGTAAAGGAACCTCTTGGCTTGTTCTGATTTCTCACAGAAGGAAATGGTTTGTACATCATTCAATCTGGGCATCTATGGCAGGAGGAAAGGCCAGAAGTTCCTACCACACTGTGTTGCTAATGTCACCTCCCGCTTTTTTTTTTTTCCTCTTTTCCTTCTTTCTCCCTTCTCCCTACATTGCTGCATTCCCTTCCTGCAAGTCGTCGTGTTACCAAGTCACCATGTTATCTATCCTTTCTTTTTTTTTTTTTTTATATGGGTACCGGGAGTCGACCTCAGCGCCTCGCGCTTGCCAGCAAGCGCTTGTGCCACTGAGTGATATCACTGGCCCTTTTCTTCCTTTATGTGGGTTCCGGGAGTCGAACTCAGGACCTTGTGCTTGCCAAGCAGACGCTTATGCCGCTGAGCTATCTCACCGGCCCTATCTATCCTTTCTTGTCCATAATAATCAAATCTTACAGAGATCTGTAGGATCATATTCATGCATATGTTTGTGAATTACCTACCCAAATACGGCATTGTTTACAAAAAGGGGGGCTTATTACATAAGCCGTTTGGTGTCTTCTGACTCTAACACTTCTTGGAAATTCTTTTGAGTGACAAGATAAGAGTTCTATATATTTTTTTTTGTGTGTGTGGGTACCAGGGGGTCGACCTCAGGACCTCGCACGCCAGCAGGCGCCCGTGCCGCTGAGCGACATCACCGGCCCTTTTTTCGTATGTGGGATCCAGGAGTCGAACTCGGACCCTCGCGCTTGCCGGGCAGGCGCTTATGCCACTGAGCCATCTCACCGGCCCAAGAGTTCTATTTTTAATGATGATGTGATATTTCATTGTGAAATATTTAGTCATTTTCCTCTTGAAAGCATGAGCTTTATCTCTATGCTTTTATCATTACAAACAACTGGATATGTTTGGATATATCTTCTCACATATTGGGAATTTTCTTTTGATGGGAAAAAGGTTCAGGAGTAGAATTACTTAACCAAGGATTTATATAGTTTTACATTTTAAAAAATGTTGTTGAGTTGTATAGGAACTCGGCTTTCCACCAGCACCATGTGACAGTGCCCCCCATCCTGTCCCAGCTGTGCACAGAGGTTACAAGATGTTAAACATCTTTCAGACTTTGCCAGCTTCATGGAATAAAGGGACTCTTATTATTACTTCATGTTTACCTGACTACGGACAAATTATCTTTATGCATGTTTATTATCTATTTGCATTTGCTTTCTTGATTATTCTTTCTTTGCCTGTGTTTATGTTTTTGCTTGTCAATTTATGAGATGGTTTTCTATTTAATAGATAACCCTTGTCATTCATGTTTCAAATATTTTTTCAGACTTATCTATTTTATATCAAATATTTTAGGATATATTGAGTATATAAATGTTTTTTATTTGTGTATGATTAATATGTCCATATATTTCTTTATAGCTTTAGAGTGTTGAGTCTTGCTTTGGAATGCCTCTAAAACCCTAGAATCTATATAGTCTCATGGATTTTAATGCAAAAAAACTTAAAATTGAATTTATTTATTTAAATGATTTGATTACTTGGGATTTATTCTTTATGCACTATATGGTACAGACCAATTTTTATATTCTGCCTTGTTGACACCAGTTTGATCCTGGCCTCCAGTAATACTACTTATGCAGGCGTCCCCGCATCTTTTTGTATGTTGCTCTGTTCCATTGATCTGTCTAGTTGTCCGTACAGTGCCACACTGACTTAATAATACGACTTTGTATGTGTTTTGGTATCTGAGAAGCTCAGTTACATCTTACTGTTTTTCTTTGTAGGATATATTTTAAAGTGGAAAGGCAGTTTTGAAGAATGTGTTCTTCCATGTGAAGTTTGCGAATATTTGCCCAATTTCAGGGAAAAACTCTGGTAGATATCTTTATTGGAATCACATAAATTTTTTCCTTTCAAAATAATAAGAATAAAAATAAGTTTGCTCCTAGAGAAAGAGCAATAATCTAGAGATTTTTAAAATGTACCTTTTAAAACACATGTGAAAATAAGAAAATGTCTGAAAGGCAGGAAGTTGGGCTTTAGTCTGGGTGACTGTCCCGGGAAGTGTGGCCAGTGGGTCTCTGTGTGGCTTGAAAGGAGGCGGCTGCTTTTTCGGACGTCCAGCCTGGCCACCTGCTTTTTCTTTCTTTTTTTTTGTTGTGGGTACCGGGGGTCGACCTCAGGACCTCGCGCGCCAGCAGGCGCCCGTGCCGCTGAGCGATATCACCGGCCCTTTTTCGTATGTGGGTTCCGGGAGTCGAACTCAGGACCTCGCACTTGCCGGGCAGGTGCTTACACTGCTGAGCCATCTCACCGGCCCCACCTGCTTTTTCTTAAGACCCACAAAGGCACAGGCCCTCCCTGAGATTCGCCTGTCCTCTGAGTAGCGAAGTCATGATCACGTTTACAGAATCAGCGCATGTAAGCCAGATTTTGGAGTAGGCCCTTGAAGCCATCTTCCTGCTGGGTAAGGACAACTAGACAGGGAGGAAAGCTGTCTCGTGTTGTGACCCAGAGAGGGCTGGAGAAAGTGTTGGCTTGAGATTCCTTTCCTAATGATAGGAAATGAAGAAGATGAAACCTTTTCTAGGATTCAGACCCAGAATAGGTTTGACCAGTTATAGCAGTGCCTTGGTTTGAAGGACCTGTAAAAGAAGTGTCATGGGCTTACGTTTCCTAAGGAAGCCTAATTTTTATAATCAGGTGTGATAGAAAACCAATCAGGAACTTTAACTCTTGGAAAATCAGTTGTTAATGCAATGAAAGTGTCACTCCTGCACCTTCCTGATGTCCTTTGTCACTGTATTCACAGGGAAATGTGTCCTTCTCTTGTTCCTATCCTCAAATGGTCCCCGTGACTTTTCTGAGCTCCAGGAGCTACATGGCTCTGCCGCACACCGCTGGAGAGGACAGAGTGGCCATCTCGTTCCAGTTTCGAACATGGAACCGAGCAGGGCTGTTAGTGATGAGCCGGATTCAGCGTGGGTCAGAGGCTATCGTCCTTGTTCTCATTGATGGGAAACTCAGGCTGAGCCTCTCCCCACCCAGACATCCAGCTGGAGACGTCACAGCAGGTGAGGCGTTGCCTGCACACGTACGGGATTACGCCGGCCCTACCCATGAGCTGAAGATTAGTAGTCCTTAGAGGCAATGAAAAGTTGGATCAGTAAAATACAACCTACCAGAAGCGACTAGATTCATTTTTTCTTTTAGATAGATAACTGGGTTGCTCCTGCGTGAGTCAGTTGACAGAAGTTTTGCTTACGATTTTTCAACTCTAAGGTGGTGCAGAGGCCATACACATTAGCAGAACCACGTTGTGATCTTTTCCTGTGCCAGTGATGTGTAGTACAATTCTCGATGGTGAGCAGCTGGAGGAAGCCCCAGCCCCCACTCATCTACACGGTTGCAATGGGAAACAACAGGCAGTGTACTCTGTTGCCGGTGTATTTTGGGAAACAGGTACTGTAACGGGTTCACTAGAGGAATAGAATCAATGGGATTTATTAGGTCAGCTTACAGGAGCAGAAGGGGAGAAGTCCCGTGGTCATCTGTGGAAGCCATGGAAGAGTTCAGCATAGTTGTCTGCATGCAGGAGAACCGGAGGATCTGTGGCAGTAGAAGGCTGGAAGCCCGGATGCTTGGTGCAGAGCCACTCATGTGAGTGACCATGGAAAAGCCAGAGAGTCTGCACTGAAGGCCTGAAGGAACTGGAGCCCATGTCCAAAGGTGCTGGTGAAGACTGGAGCTCCTGAGGAGAAATAAAGGGCAGACTTGCTTCCTCCTTCCCTCTTTACTCTGTCCTGGCTGCAAGTCTGCTGGCTGGTGCCACCCATATCAGGGTGGGTCTTCCTTCCCCAGTGTGTGGCCTACGCGTCAGTCATCCACAGACACGGCCAGGGCTTTACTAATCCGCAAGGCGGTTCTTACTCAAGTCAAGATGGCGCGTCACAGTCAGCAATCACAGGCACCCAGGAAAATACATAAGATGGCCAGCGCTTTATTATAAAATATGTTCCCCGTGAGATTATTTTGCTCAGTCGTAAGCTAACGCGTGTATTTTGAGCATGCGTAAGGTAGGCTAGGCTAAGCTGCGATGTTCCCTACCTTTGTTAAATGCATTTTTATTACAATATTTTCAACCTATTATGGGTTTATTAGGGTGTAATCCCATTGAAAGTTGAGGAACATCTTAAGTTATATGTTTTCCTTCTTTTGTCAGAGCAGCTGCCACCTCTGGGGGCCACGTGTTTAAAGATCTCTTATAACTTGTAAAGTCATGTTCTCTTTGAATTTGGGGGATTATTTTATATGTGAGTAGTGATAACAATTTAAGCCCAGGTAAAGACAGGACATGTCACTCTATAAGTGTTGACCGTGGAAGAAATCTCTTGCCTACTGGACTGAAAAGCTGGAAATGAAATTTAAATTATTTTTTTATTTTATAAATAAAAAATAATTGGCCATCAGCATGCTGACTTTGCTTGCGGATCTCAACAAACGAACAGAGCTGGTAGTGTTAATTCAGACTTGGAATCAGTGGTTTGTTTAGTGTTGCCATCAACATGCAATACAGTGGACCCCTGAAATTAGTGGGGTTACGTTCCCAGAGTGCCTGTGAATTGTGAAAAACTGCAAATTTCAGACATGGTCGGGAAAATGCCTATAAATGCCTATTTTTATAGTTTAAAACCTAAGTATGCCATGGTAATTTAATTTAATAAAATACTGTATACAGTACTATAATAATTTAATTTACTAAAAATACTGTACAGTGGTTCAACCTTCTTCTGGAGTGCCTTAAACTTCTTCTGGTGCTTAGGTTCATTGCCAGAAGCCTTAGAAGGAGCGGCGTGTTTTGGCAGCAGCTTAGGGATCTTAGGGCTTTAAGAACAAGACTGAGAACACCTGAGATAACTACATGCAGTACAGCAGTGTTATGATGCAGGGATGCTGGTGCATCTGCCCAGATGCGTCACAGGGCAGCAGCCAATCCGCAGCAAGAACTGAATAACGCTTAGATTGGCTACTTGGAAACCTCCCGCCAAAAAAACAATTGCGAATAATTAGTTAGGTTCTAAGGAAAAATCCATGAATGACTGGTGCTGGGAACTCTGAACTGCGACCTCATGGGGGATACCATGCTGGGCAAGTGCTGTACCGCGGAGCTGTACCCTAACGTGTTGAACCAATTTTTAAGCTTTCATAGTATGATATGTGCTTTTTTAAAAACTGCAGAATAATAAAGATAAATTTCTTAGGATATTTGCTGCTTGTTTTATCATTTGAAAGAAGGTCTTTTATACATTTGAAATAGAGGAGAACTAAAACAGGTTACAAATTTTTATTGTAATTTTTAAGTAGCAACATGAAAAAAACTGGAGATTTTTTAAAATGGATTCTCTTAGCCCTAGGATTATAGAACTTATATATAAATTCTATTTCAGGGTCAACTTCATAAAATATGTTTTTAGCATCTAACCTAAAACTTCTGTGTCCTGGTTTTCAGCTTTTCTCATTCTTTGTCATGAACAAAACTGATGTTGAGTTTGAAACTTTTCTTGCTTCACAAATATAAATCAAATAATGAGTTTAGCATCCTTGGCGTGTTGGGCGTTTACACAGGGTGGAGCGCTGAGGTGGCTTTAGTGACTGTGAGCTGTCTCTTCCCTCACCTAATGTTCAAAGTCTGAGAAAAGGGGAGTTATGGCTGTTTTCAGACTTTTTCTGACTTTTTGGGTCATGTTAGAGACTTCTACACAGATGAATCATGAGCCCATGCCCAAGTCACTGATGAGAGACGAAGTGAAAAGGAAAAAGCTAGTTTGAAGATGGACTTATTTGGTCAATTGGCAAGGAACTAAAAAAAAATGATATTTAATTAGCTGTAGGACTGTCAACCTTCAACAGGAAGGAGCACTATATTTTATTTGGGGCTAATACTGCCACGGGGCTATAAAGTAACATCTAATTCCCGCAGGTCAACTGCTAGCCTTATAAGACTGTAAACAGTCTTCTCATTTGTGAAACATTATTTAGCTATACTGGGATACTAGCTCTGGCCAGGGAGTCTACAGGAGATGCTAGAGCCAGGCTCCTTGGTAACCAGTCAGTGATTCAACCACGTGACCATTCCCGACTGGATCACTTCGGGAAGAACGAGGTGTTTCATCTCATGAACTCAAGAGGCTGACTGCTTTAGCAGGAACTAATGTCAGTATTGAAAAATAATGCTATAGGAATAGATAAATACACTGAGCAAGCTTGGAAATGACAGAGAATGGAAAAACAATATAAAATGATACATAATGCCTTCATCCAAGTATTTAATACTTAGGAACATTTCGTGCCAGATTTTTGCATCTTTATACAAAGCTTGAACATGCACACACATATTGATGCCACACACATACACATTTTAATGTAATGCTTAGTTTAATGTGATGCTGTTTTAGCTTTACATTTTGTTCCATGAATTTTTATGGTTTATTAATACTTAAGTGTTATTTTTATGACTTTCATTTTTGATATTGTATCTAAGCCTATATATATATATATATATATATATATATATATATTTTTTTTTTTTTTTAATATGGGTACCAGGGGTCGAACTCAGGACCTCGTGCTTGCCAGCAGGCGCTTGTGCCACTGAGCGATATTACTGGCCCTTTTTTCCCTTTTATGTGGGTACTGGAAGTCGAACTCAGGACCTAGTGCTTACCAGGCAGGCGCTTATGCCACTGAGCTATCTCACTAGCCTAAGCCTATATTTTTTATAAACTATCTAAGATTATTATAAAAATGATAGTACACTAATAAATGAATATTTTTATCTTGGAATTTTGGAAAATATCTATAGTTCAAGATATCAGTTATCTAGATGAGACTGAAATATGGCCTGATATGCTCTTGGAAATATTTTATTATCACAGGACTGTTCATGGTCAATTATGGAAAGTTTATTCTATAGATAGAGGTCATAGGAATGGAAGAAAAAATACTGGTTCCTGATACAGAATATTTGGACCATCCACTCATCTGTCCTTTTGATCCCCTTCATTCTGATTTCCTTTCCCTTTCTCTCTCTGTACTTACCTGACTTAAATGAGTTAAATAAACAGCCATGGCAGTGGGTATGTAGGTATAGTCTTTCCAAATAAACATTACAGTTTCTGTTAGAACATGAACAAGAACTGGACAGGCAAGTCTGTAACAGTGGGGGACCAGAGACGGAGACTCCCGGGAACCACCAAGCCCTCAGCGAGCCCCTCTCTTGCCTGGCAAGGATAAGATCTTCCTCTTAGATAAAGATGACCAGGATGGCAGCTCACTGCTGTACCTACTCAGAGTCTCCCACACAAGCCCAAACCTTTCCTCCGCCTCCCAGAAGTTCTGCCAACATGGCAACTTGGTGGCCTTGGGCGGGGTGTGGCGGTCCTCAGCAGGCACGCTCCCCACTGACTTCATCTGCTGCTGTTTGTGGGCACCTGGCAGGTGCAGGAATCCCTCATAACGCATCCTGTTTACCTCCAGGTGCTGGATTAAATGACGGCCAGTGGCATTCCGTGTCCTTATCTGTGAGCAGGAACCAGCTGAACTTGAAGGTTGACACCAACGCAGCTTCTGCTGCCCATCCCCTGCATGGGCAGATCGGTTCTGGGGACACTTACTATTTTGGCGGTGAGTAAAAGGAATAGGCAGTCTTGCTAAGCAAGCCTTATTTCTCTTTCTGGCTCCTACATTTTGAAGCAACTGTTATTTTAAAAGGAAAACAATGGTAAGGAAAGTTTTTTTCTCCTTCAGTCAGAGTTGATTGGTGATGTTGACTGGGAAATCACAATAAATTATGACCGAAATGCAGGTCTCCTCTGGCCTTGTTTAAACATGCATCACTGAGATGGCTTTTAAATAGGGCATCCCCGGGCCGGTGAGATGGCTCAGCGGCGTACGCGCCTGCCCGGCAAGCACGAGGGCCCGAGTTCGACTCCCGGATCCCACATACGAAAAAGGGGCCGGTGATATCGCTCAGCGGCACGGGCGCCTGCTGGCGCGTGAGGTCCTGAGGTCGACCCCCCGGTACCCACAAAAATAAATAAATAAATAAATAAATAAATAGGACATCCCAGATAGCACTTGTTCTCAAGCACAGCTGCACATTGCAGCCAACTGGAAAGCTCAAAGCCATTGGTGCCCGGGCTCCATCCCCAGAAATTCTGATTTCCCAGATCCCGAGGCCTGAACATCAGGTTTTTTAATGCTCTCTAGGTTATTTTAGTGTGCAGATAATGTTAGGTGTCATTATTATGTTTTTCTATCCTTTGTATACAATTTCCCAAGGGCCACATTATATCTACTTTCTTTAGACGTTGTCTGCCAACTTCATTGTGGCATGTGGGTATTGTTTTCTTCTTTCTGCTGGCTCCTGTTCTGCTCTCGAGGGCCCTCTGTGAGTGGGTGGCAGCAGCCGTGCCCGGGAGGCTGAGAGATGCTGACTTGGTCTCCCTCCCTCGCCTCCTGCATCACAGCCTGTGCCGGACCGAGATCCCAGGTGCTCTGCAGCGCTTAGAGTTTGGGAAACATTCTGTTCTCTCTCCATGTACAAGAGAGCACTCTTACATATCATAGAGCAAGAGGTCAATGTAGTTATCTGGTAATATTTCTGTTCTTGCTTAGCAATGCATCTTACCACAGCAACATCAGGCCGTCTCACCTGGACTCCGGTAAATGCAGCATTTTCTTGTTCATTGGATCTTGGATTGATTTTATCCAAGGCCCCTTCAGCCAGGAAGAGGAGGCCTCTGTGGGTAATGCATCTCTGTTCCCAGGGCAGCCAAGTGAAAAATAGTTTGCTACTAGCAGCTTAGACCTGTCAATAGTAAAAGTTATTTCTAATCTTCTCTTGAAGCCCTTCTTGATAGCTTTCCTATTTTGCATTTTATAGTTATTTGTTCCTAAAATACATTTGGAATCGTGGAGATAGCTTGCCAGCCCAACAAGAAAATATAAAATCCTCTCTAAGAGTTGACAAACCATGAACCATGAATCACATTATTTAATCTTTCGAGCCTCCTGAAGCAACCATGACTGCAAGAGGTAAAAATACCGCCAGCAGCCTGAAAGATCTGCACTGCCTGCTCTCCTTGTTTGCCAAACATGGCGTATTTATAACTCAGAGAGGGTATTAAACCTTTGCTACTTACGATGGATTTTGTAGCACTGCAGAGAAATTCGTTCAAAACTCAATTGAGAATTTATCCAAGAGCTATAATTTAAAAGGTAAAAGATTTTGAAGGCCTGAAAGGGTCAGGAAGAAAAATCCTTGTGTTGTTAATAATATATAATAAAATATACTGGAGAAAAATGCTTTTCAAGTCACGGCATCTTTCATTTTTTAACATTCCATATAGAGAGCCTTTCCTGGTCCTTGTCGCAGTCTGGAAGGTTTATATTTGTAATCCCATGGAAAAGTTATTGGAATTCTAGTGAGTTAATTCCAATCTACCCCTTCCAGTGCACCCCATGGTGAGAATAAAGACACTAAAGCATGTGTATAGTTGTGGGGAGTCAAGGGGGTCCTAAGTCCAGCCAGGATGGTGGCTACCAGAACAAAGGCCTCGACCCAGGGCCAAACCTGGGTTTTATTAATCCTTGACGAGGAGAGTGGCTCAGGGAAGAGTGACTGTGAGAGTGGTGGGAAGTACGTGAGTGGCGTGAGCTGGGCTAGGTAGGAGGCCTGAAATCACCTTTGCAATATGCAGAGAGAAGGATATGCAGAAGGAGTAATCTGCATAACACAATTCAAGATAGTATCTAAAGTTTTGGGATCGGTGCTTCAGCTCTGATGTGTAATCTTCTATGCCCTGGGAAGTCCTAGCGTCTTATCTCGAGGCTCAATCCCAGCCGACAGCGTGGAGCATGGCTCTCCATCCCGCTTGGCTCACACTTGTGTTTTGGGAGCTATGGGGCAGGACAACACTGACCTGTCGCCTTGCTTCAAAGGCTACACAACAGCACCTGGCCAGACCAGTTTGCATTGCTTAAAGCCGATTGAAGGGGTAAGGAAAAGTCCTAGCCAGCTCTGTACATATTAGTACATGGAAATAGGGCCAGGTTCAGCCAAAATGGAGATAATTGCTCTTCTTTCGAGGAGAGCCGTCCAGGTGTCCTCCACAATTCTACATGTCAAAATACACAATGCGCAGGGACAAAGTATAGGCACTTGCCATAAATATTTACATACTGATGTGGTGGGAGTGGCTGTTAGGAAATAGATCGTTGCACACACTTTGAAAACATTACTAATGGTTCTTAAAAGGGTATGCATGTGCTCGCTCCACAGTCCGGGGATTCAACGTTACGTAACTTCGGGAGCCTCCCTTCCTCCTCCATTCTCAGGCTCACGGGGAAATTTTCTCCTGCGCCTTTTACTGTTCAAGTCCGTCATCTCTGCAAGTAATTTTAAACAATACATTGTTTTGCATCCCCCACTTTCAGCTTCTTTAATGGGATCAAACCTTATGCATTCTTCCATGACTTGCTTGTTTGGTTGTACGTTACTTTTTGAGATTCAGTCTTGTGGATTTGAATAGATAAACAATTTTCACTGCCGCATAGTTTTCAATGAATATCATACCACATTTTACTTATCTGTATCGCACTGCTCCTTTTTACTACTGATAGGTGTTTTGATTGTGCCTACTTTTTGCTGTTATTAAAAATCTCATGAATAGTCTTACATAGCTGGTAAGAATCATCTTGCCAGTGGTTTTAAATTTTCCCTGTGCACCAACTATATGATTTCCTGAGTAGAGTCAGCTTGGCGAAGCGGCAGTCACCTGCTGTAGATCGAGTGCCTTGCACCAGTTGTTACAATGAATTCAAGAGCCCACGGTGGTCATGCTGGTTGTGCACATAGATCCACCCACGGGTTCTCAAAGGACCCCAGAGATCTAGTTTTAACAGGAGTTTCTTGTGTGTTTTCATATAATCATATTGATATGCAAGAAAACTTTCCTGTTAATAGAGGTTCCAGTGAGAAATTGTGGCCCTAGATGAATTGCAGGTTTTAAGCCTGCCAGCAGGGAATGTAACTGTTTTTCTTGATCGATTTTCCTTTTTGTCTGTTGTAATCGTACACTGGCACTTACTGGCAAAAAGCTTGAGATCACAGCATTTTATTCCTAATAAAAGTGTAAGTGTTTGGGTGCCGCCCTTACGCATAGCTGTGTGCACTCGGCTGATTCCCACAGAACAGTTTCACCCACTGACTGAAGTGTAGTCAGCTCTGCATCTTATATCAATGTAAATCCATCTTTTTTCCTCAAGACAGAATACACAATATTGTTATAATTAAAGTAATGCCTTCACCAGGCAAAAACAAACATGCAAACCGGAAACACATAACACGCTACTTTACCGATGTTAAGAGTGAGCTACTGTTTGTCTTCATGGGAAGCAGGTCTGGGACCAGTGGACCCGGCGTTCTGGTTCCCAGTAGATGTATTGCCTTCAGAAGCCCAATGCATGGTGCGCTGTCCCTTTCTCGGGACCCTCCGTCCATCTCACCTCTGTGGACTCTGCTGCTGCTGTGGGTGAAGCGGGGCTGCTCATCTTCAGCTTGAGTGGAAACTCCCTGCTGAAAGGTGCACTCGCAGGGTCAGGGGTGTTGGGTGCAGTCCCGAGTAGCTTGTGTCAGGGTCTCGGTTAACTTCTCTTTTAATTCACGTGCATCAGTACCAGAATATGTGTGATGTTGAACAAGGAAATGTACATTATCCAATTCATGCTCTGTAGCAACATCTGGATGAATAAAGGTAATATTCTCAGGTCCTCTAGGTGAAAGTCAATTAATGACATTGATTCTTCAAGGAAATCGGTATCCTGAGACTCTTCCTCACCAGTTCTCCCCTTTACTATAATTCTGTAGTGAAGGCTCATCCTGCTGACCCCTTTCTGTTGCAGTGACAGAAAAGGACACGTGCTCTGTCTTCCTCAGAGGTACAAAGCCTTGATGAGCCCTCCGTAGTAAGGGGCACGTTTTATTCATTGAGCAGTAAGCATCGACTTCCCCACTTGTAATTTCCGTCTCAGGTGAGGCCTTCATGAACCAAACTCCCTCATTCCACCGCTGGGGCCTTTGGGAAACCTGCTGGCTGGACACATGGAACTCTCCTGGCTGAGCTTGTCTGGGATGCTGGTTCCCCTTCCTTCTTGACCCCTCTCATGACCAGAGAAGGGAAGTTCTTGCTGCTTTGGCCTTTTTCTGCCTTGGAAGTTCCACATTAAGAGAGTTTTTGTTGTGACTGCTGGATTTGGTTTAGTTTTGTTCTTAACAGAAATAGGTAGAGGCTGGATTTTATTTTGTAATAATTTGAGGCCTGTGATCCCAAGAAAGGGACATAAGCAGCAAAGAAATACTAGAGATTCCACAAAGGTATTTGCTGACTGATGTTCCTACTTAGTACGTGTTGAGAGCAGAAGTCATAGATGGTTGGTAAGTTTCTGCCAAATCCATCCAACCTTTCTGAAATTCTTTTACAAATTAAAATGTGTGCATTGTCACATAAAATAAAATGACAAAGGAAAGCTAAAGAGTTTAATGGTTCTTTATGAAGTAATGTTAAATTTGAAATATCAAGTCTTTATGAAGTTAATTTATGAGATTTCATTGTTGCTACCAGTGATTTTCAGTGATGGGTGCAGGCCTTGGTTTGTTTCGTGTTATACATTTTTGTCTTTAAAGAACGTGAAAGCAGAGCTTTGAAGTGAAAATCAACTAGGTGTGTTTTGTGAAAGTTCTTAGGTAGAAAGCTAGCATACTTCATGCAACAGTACAAAGAGGCTGGATTTTAATTTCCTGTTTTTTGAAAGTATGTCAGTGATAGGGAGATAAAAGGACAAAGAGAAATGAATGAAAATCACCTAAGTACAATGAGTAAATTCTTTACTTTATAAAATTATTTGTTCAATGTGATTTCAGAGGAAAATATTCTTATAAAATAGTATAAAATGAGGCTAAACTGCTAACATAATGACTCTTTAGTATTTAAATGATTAGAAGACACAAAGCCAAAAAAGAATGATCTATCTACCAAGTTAAAAGAAAACGGTTCTTCTGGAAATAACATAAACAATATATCATTTTATAAAGCAAATAGTAAATAAAACAATGTTTTCCAATTTATGTATCACATAATATTTATAATTTTTGAGAACCAAAGCATTATTAATTATTTAACATGATGTGTCATTTTCATATTTGCATATGAAAAGTAAGTATTCACTCAATAGATGCTTCTAGTTCTATCCTGTAGCATGAACTCCCCAGGAGTCCTGTGTGTGGAGATCAGTGTGCAGTAGGCGTAGCGGGAATAGTGGCTGGAAACAAGCCTGGCAGGCTGCGCGAGCTACTGGGGATGATGAGGCAGAGCTGAGCTGCCATGGTGCAGTTGTCACAGAGCACCAGGTGATCCACAGCGGGCTGGGCAGGAAGGCCCTTCAAGGATGACCCAACGAGCATAGGATCCAGGCATGGGTTCCCCCACTGTGTCACTGGGTGCTGGCAGACCGCAAGAGGGCAGGAGTTAGTCCCTTAGCCAGGCCAACTCCTGGGGAGGGCCTGCCTCAGTCCTGAAAAGGGGTCGGGGTGGGGACTTGCTCTACTTAGCAGCATCCACTTTCCCCAAGAGTTGCCTGGTACCAGAGCATTTTCCAAGTACTGCGTCCTCTTTCCTTCCCTTTTACCTCCCCTAATTCATTGCTAATCTTGGAGTGCACGGATCTAAGATCCTGTGATTGCTTTGGGGTAACTCAGTAGAGGTGGAGGCCCTCGGCCCCTGCTGGCCCTGCGTGGGTTGCAGGATATCCGCTGGGCGGACCCTGTTTGATTTGGCTTTCAAAGTCATGTCCTTGCTCACCACTGTCATAAGAGAATGACAATTCTCTTGAGAAGTCCAGTTATGGAATAAAACCATCATATAGGAACTGTAGTTTGTATTTTACAGAAAACTGATGAAAGGCTGAGATAGCAGGTTTCGTAAAATTTAACTCTTACTATTGAAAAATATTCAAATGCCCTTTTTAAATGGAATATTCTAGATGCTCATGTTACCCCGTTAGTTATAATGCCATAGTATTTTGAAGTACTTGTTAATGTCTTTGTGTTAATGTTGAAAAATAAAGTTGGAAAAGATTTCTCAAATGTGACTTGTTCAAGTAAATTAGATAAGCAAATTTATTATTATTATTTTTTTTTGGTGGGTACTGGGGGGTCGACCTCAGGACCTCACGCGCCAGCAGGCGCCCGTGCCGCTGAGCGATATCACCGGCCCCTTTTTCTTATGTGGGTTCTGGGAGTCAAACTCGGGCCCTCGCGCTTGCCGGGCAGGCGCTTAAGCCGCTGAGCCATCTCACCGGCCCCAGATAAGCAAATTTAAATCATTAAATTTCAAAACATTGTTTGCAACTGTGCCTTTGTGTGTATGTACACACACACACATCAAACTAGATGTGTAACATAATTTTTAAGTAAGTTTAGGGTATCAAGGGTATCAAGGTCAATTTTCAATTTGTAATCATTTTTAAACATTTTAAATTAAGTCTTACTATGCTCTTAATTTTCTTCCATGTTTACTATCACACACCTTGTAGTTTATCTAGTTTAGCATCCTGCTAAGGTGAGTAATTCTTTTGTTGCTTTGCTTAAATTAATGTGCGATAACCCTGCTTGCAGGATTTTACATCTCCTCTTCCTCTGGTCTTTCCGTAACCCTGGCTCTCATTTTATTTCTTGCACTGTCAGTAGCACCAAGCAGTGTTGTTGTCACCATCTCATCCACATTACCTTCCCGCGTGGTTCGTGAAGTCCAGTCCTTAGGCGTTTATAAACCAGGGAAAGTAGCAGCCTCTGTGATAAGCACTGGGGTAGAGTTTCGTCGTAGCTGTTGATTTCTCTCCATGTGTCTCTTCATCCAGGCTGTCCCGAGAGCAGCCCTGGCTCTGGGTGTGAAAGTCCCCTGGGTGGGTTTCAAGGCTGCCTGCGGCTCATCTCCATCGGCGACACAGTGGTGAATCCCATCCTGGTACAGCAGGGAGCTTTGGGAAGTTTCAGCGACCTCCAGATAGACTCATGTGGCATCACAGACAGGTAAAGCGGTCTTGTTTATTTTAGCATGCCCGGTTTTGGGACGCTGATAGACTAAGAGCACATGAACAGTGGAAAGGCACACTCTCTCCCCTCTCCACTGTTCCTGATGCTCACGGGGGGGTGTGTATTTATGTTGTATACTAGTCAGCTTTTCGTTACTATCACAAATATGTGAGGTTATCAACTTACAAAATGAAAAGGTTTATTTTGGCTCACAGTTTTGGAAGTGCGGTCAGGGTCTGTTGTTTGATTGCCTTTGGGCCTGCTTTTGGGCAGCAGCACATCATGGCGGGGATTGTGTGGCAGAGCAGAGCCACTCACCTTGTGGCCAGCGTGCAAAAAGAAAGAAACAGGAGAAACTGAATTTTCCCTTTCCCTTGAGGATGTGCACCCCAGTGATCCCAAGATCTCCCACCAGCCCAACCACCTACAGGTTCTACCACCTCTCATGGAGCTGTGAGCTGTGGACCAAGCCTGCAGATGTGAGCTGTTTGGGGGTATTTAACGTCCAAACTGTAGTGCATTTGAGTACTCGACCACTGCCACTCATTTCGTGGCTTCTGCAAACAGTGCAGCTCCTGGGATGATCTTCTCAGCCTTTGCACTCTTCTTTAAACCTGTTGATGGTGTTTTGCACTTGATCGACAAAGTTGGTATGACTCCCTTAGTCTTCCTCGGTCACCATTTTTTGAATCCTGCTTGGGGACACATCTGACCCAGCCACAGCAGGTCAGGATGGTGGAATTAGGGCGGGTGCCTCTTCTGCGAGCTCCGGAGACGTCTTGCTCCTGGTTCAGAAGGCCACCACCACTTCCCTCTCCACTTTGTATGAGTGGACTGGCTTCACGGGTGCTCTGTCCTCCCCGTTAGCACCATGTGTGGTTCTGCAGATGGGCCTGGAGTCTTGGGAAGTCACAGGTGTTTTACGGGGTGACAGCTGAGGACACCCCGATGCAGAGCCTAGAGCTCCTGCCCCCAGTTCGGGCTCTCCAGTTAACTTTCTGAGCTTGGTATTCGCACAGCTTATGTACTCGATGTTGAAGGTATAATGTAAGTATAGAGAACAGCTCAACTAGACTAGAACTAGGTCAGGTTTAAAAATGCATATGCAGCGACTTTGCACCGCATGCGTGTGCACTAAATCTCTGGCTTTCCGTGTATCTCTGTAATGTTTTATTCTGTTTCTCCCACTGCTGTGTGATTCGCTGGCTGACAGGGTCTGAGTGCCCCATCCTCAGTGCTCACTGTGCAAAGCGAGGTGGAGCGGACTGGCCACCACCCTCCTGTGACGAGTGTGAGCTTCACTCGGACAAACCCATTTTTAATGTATTTTCAACACTGGCCCCCTTGATTGACGGACTGCTCTGAAGTGCAAAATGGGCGTTACCCTAGGACACTTTCAAAATCTATAAATAAAAGCTAATTTGCTAGTTTCCACTTCTTACTGACAGCTGAGATCTTCTAAGTTTTTTCCAACAAAGATCAAATATGCAAACACTGTTTTGGTTACCGCTGTGGTAATCGCTGGAATTGAAATGGCCAGATGTTCCCTTTCATCTTGTTTTCCCTCCTCCCTGCCGCCGAGGGTGTTAGTTTTGCCCTTTTGATTTGCATAGTCCCTGGGTAGCAGATGGAGCAGAACAGGAGGCCTCCGGCTCCCTGGGCGCTTCCTGCTCGCCCTGTGCTGTCTTCTACGCTAAGGTCCTGCTTTGGCTGAGGGTCTCTCTTGTTCCAAGGACAGTTCGGCTTCTTATCAGCCTTTGCTCGTGCTGAGCGCCTCACGATCTCGCCTTTCGTATCTCCGTGTGTGTGGGCAGGAGGGGAGGAACATTGCCTTTGTGTCTTTCTAAATTCGGGTGCTCAATACTTAGATGTTTTCCCTAAATATTAAGACGTGATGAATGTCAGTCTATTTAATAGTAGTTGTGCGGAGAATCTTTGAATGATGAATTAGAGTGAAGACAGGATAAGAATAATAAATCATGATCTTTAGATTTGTGGACGAGTCTACATTTATTTATGTAGATTTGTATGCACTAAAAATCATGAAGAATAGGAAAACAATAAGCCAGTAGTTTGGGAAGTGCAGGGGAATTAGAAAGTAACACATGTATCAGATTATTTGCTTTTACCAGAAACATGTCAGAACACTGCCTTCCCTTCTTTCTCTCTCTTTTTTTTTTTTTTTTTTTTTTTTTGGTTTTTTGAGACAGCATCCTGCTGTATAGTTCAGGGTAGCCTTCAATTCACTCACTGTGTAGCCCAGGCTGGCTTTGAACTCACAGTGATCCTTCTGCCTCAGCCTCCCAAATACTGGGATTACAGGCATGCGCCGCCATGCCTGGCTTTCCTCTGTGTCTCATTACTAGGTGTTTTGCTGTGGTGGCGACAGTTTTGGTCAAAGTAGGTCACTTGCCCAACAGATTCAAGGTGAGAAGCAGGCTGTGTTTGTCAAGGGGGAGATCGGCAGTGTCACCTCCCAAGGGCTGGAGGCTGGGAGGGAGGATGCCTGACTCTGTGGTCATTGCAAACAATTTGTGAAATTTAGTCATGTCTCAATCAATCTCATGTTTTTATGAAAAAGTGAACAACTCTTCTGACATGAAGACAAGTGTTGAGAATGCGTCTGTCACAAATACTGCACATGACGATTGGTAGCACTGACCTCGAGGACAGACCCTGCAGTTTTTGGTCCCACGGAAATGTTTCTGTCCACTGCCATCCTCCACCTCACCCAGTAATCTACAGAGCGAGATGCATGTTTTCTTCTGGCTGATCGTGAGAAACAGTGGTGTCTGTCTGTCTTTCTCTAGGTGTTTACCCAGCTACTGTGAACACGGGGGTGAATGTTCCCAGTCCTGGAACTCCTTCTCCTGTGACTGCGCTCGCACCGGCTACACGGGAGCCACCTGTCACTCGTGTAAGCGCACGCCTCCCTGTCTCTTCTCAGTGATGGCTTCCTTTTCACTATTTTGTGCACGTGCTTGTGTCTGCGCACCTGGGTGCCAGAAAACAACAGGAAAAATAGGCTTTTAGAGAGCCATGCTTGGCTGGTTTATTTTTAATCAGTTTTGTTTCTCAGTGACATTAAAGCAGCTTAACATACGTAATGTTAAATAGAAGAAAAAAGAGAGAATAAGAAAAGGACGAGGAAAGGGAAAACCAGTGTAGGGAAGTAAAATACAGCAAAAAGTTGAGAATAAATAGCATCGAGAATACAGGGTGTGAGGTCTTGTTCTGGTCCTCAGCTGGCCCGTCTAGTTCTCAGGCGTCTCCTCCAAAGTAAGATGACGCATTATCAGTCTCAGCGGAGGAGCGAGTGACAGGCATCTCCCACGCGGTGCTAGGTGGAGTGCTCACGTGGTAGATGGTTCTAGTATCAGCGAGAAACCGGCTAAACATTCAGGCCCGCTCCAGGCTTGGTGTTGTTTGGTGGCGATGGCCATGGTTCCAGTCCTCTGCATGTTACAACTCCTTGAATCCTTAAAACCCCCATGGGCGGTGAGAGTTACTGTTGTCAGCCATTGCTGTTGAGAGAGGAAGGATGCTGGGCCGCTTGCCCAAGTTCTCTTAGCTCTGATCCCACAGGATCTGGATTCAGAGCCAGGGCTCTCTAGCACCACCGTCTCCTTTCTGAAGAATTACTCTTTGTCCACTCAGGCTCACCCTACAGACCACTCATCATTGGCTACTAAAAGCATATGACAGAGCCGCAGAAAGCCTCATGGTTTTCTAATTGTTAGCTTTTATTTATGTTTTTCTTTATCTGTCACCTGACATTGCTGAATCCTGTCTTTGGTGGCACCTTCTGTCTCCCTCCATCTCTGGGGGGAAAGTATGACCTTTCATACCTGCCTGATTCAGTCCCTCCTGCTGGGGTGATACACTGCATCTTTAATAACCTCCACGTGAATTGCTTAACTCTGTTCCCACATAAACTATGAGGTAAAGGCAGAGTAAGGATTGTCATAAATCCAGCTTTTCAGGTACTGAACCCCAGCTGGTGTCAGTGTTGGGATGAGATGCCTGGGTCTCCAGACGTAGCACTCCACAGAGAAGCCCTTGCTAGACAAAAAGAGGCAACTCATCCCCTAAGCTCCCCTTGAGCCATTTTACTTGCATTTCCACTTACATCTACAGGGTCGGGTAAAAATTTGCTAAGGTGCCCCTTCTTCGAAAGAGGCTGGACTTCTTGTCTCAGAAACCATGGGCTAAGAACTTGGCTGAAGTTACAGAGTTAGGACCAGGATGGTCTCTTCTGCTTGGAGTCGTCTCTACAGTACTCAGCAAGGTGTCTTAGACAAAGCAGATACCTACTAACTATTAAAGATCCATGAATGGTGTTATCAGTAACTGTCATCTAAACATTATGCCAAGCAACATTGAGAAGAAAAATTGAAACATAAATGTAGAAGGTTTTCACCTATGGCACATGATTTGGTTTATTGATTGAACTGATATTTTTGTAATTCTCCAAAGGGTAAATCAAAAGAAAGTGACATATTGCCAAATCAAAAAGCAACTGATCACAAGGCCACTATTTTTTGGTGGGGTATAGGACAGGGACTAGAGTTTCAAGCATAAAGTCAGCACGTATATATAATATATATACTCAGAGTCATGACAAACTTATTCTCATTCTTCCTCCCTCTGCCTTTGTTCCATAGATAATTTCAGCCCTAACCCAAATACGCATATGCATTCTTTTGGGATGTTTTTCTAGGTGGATATCTGCATGTTTATGTATTTATAGAAATTTAAACATAAGCTGCCAAAATACAAGCATGATGGGAAAACAATCTATGCTTTCTAAATTTCCATCAGTCATGGATGGTAACATCTGGATTCTTGATTTGGGGGCATCTAATTTGACACATCTGACACTTGACCATATTTAACAAAAGAGAGAGGGAGAGAGAGAAAGAGAGAGAGATAAGAACAGAACAGAATGACCTAGGTTCATAGTCACTTTGCCCCTGCTAAGGTCACTGGGCTTGTCTTGCCTAACCAGTCCCTAAGTCTGTCTGGTGGCCACCTCGCCTGACCCTGAGGGCTGGCTCTCCACTCCTGTCTCATCCAACCCTGCAGAGCCAGTCCTGCGTTTCTTTCCTGGCAGCCCTGTGTGTTTGAGGCTTTCCAGCAGGTTTCTCCTGTCAAGGGAATGTGTGACGCACTCTAGAGAAGCTACGGGATTGACTACTCCGTTAAATGCATGCTGAGTATTAATTGAGTTCATCACCTGCAGATTTTAGTCACTCGCCTCATATATACTAAAACATTTATTGTACAAATAAATAAGTCGATAATGAGTTAGGATAGATTGAAATTACAAAGGGATGTGCCTATATATTTCCTTCTTGAGTTTCAATTTTCTTGAATAATCATTTACAAAGCATTGAAGTTTCTTTCTGAAACCAACTTTTAAAAATTGCATGAAGATTACTTGCTGATTTGTTAAAATGTGATGCAGGGGGTAAAGTGCATTTTATCTCTAAATTACTTTTAAGTAAACAAACATTATAATTACCAAGTAGATTTTCAAAAATCAGTGATTATTAAATAACAGATCATTTAGGGGGACTAAGCCAGTGCACTGTAGATGCTTAGACATTACAAGGCACAACTATGCCTAAATTAGAGTAAGTCTGATTTCCCTTGTTTTGAAATGAATTGGGTTTCTAGAGCGTCCAGAGAGTTCAGGTTCACAGGTATCACAATGATGGTTCTTAAATCATTACACTGTGCTTGTGAACCTGTGCGCTGCCCGACTGAAATAAGAGAGCGCTCCCCCGGGGAAGATGCGACGAAGGGCAGTGGACCTCACTGGGGAGCGCGCCGCGGAATTAACAAGACAGAGGGCTCCACTCCACTGTCGCCCCTTTGTGCTGTGTGTGTTCTCTGCAGCTCTGTACGAGCAGTCCTGCGAAGCCCTCAAGCACAAAGGAGAACCTTCAGGCCTCTACTAAACCGACTCCGATGGAAGTGGCCCACTGCAGTCAGCCCTTGTGTACTGCAACATGACAGGTATGTTCTTAAGCGTTTCTAGAACACTTAAATTTCTGTAAGTGCTTGCTGTGTGGAGAACCAAAACGGAGAAAGCATTCACACTGTTGGCAGATTTATTTAGATGTGCACTGTGATTGCAGTTGGACAGTGATTGCCAAGAAGTAATGAACAGTCTTAGAAAATAGTTAAAAGGTGGTAGTTAAAAGTTGTGTTATTGGGCCGGTGAGATGGCTCAGCGGTGTAAGCGCCTGCCTTGCAAGCGCGAGGGCCCGAGTTCGACTCCCAGAACCCACATACGAAAAAGGGGCCGGTGATATCGCTCAGCAGCACGGGTGCCTGTTGGTGCACGAGGTCCTGAGGTCGACCCCCCGGTACCCACAAAAAAAAAAAAAAAAAAAAAAAGTTGTGTTATTATTTCTTGGAAATATTCTTTCTTTGTAGACAGTTACCAATAAACTCTTTGCACTAGTGTGAAATAAAAATAACTTTCTTATATCGATAAATGTCAAGGACTTTAAAGAATATTCACTTTTAATTTTGTGGTGCCGGGGTTCAAACCAGAGGCCTCACACATGCTAGGCGAGTGCTCTACCACGAAGCTGCATCCTTATTCTTGTTTTTGGTTTTTAAATTTACAAAAATATCCCTTTTGTCTTCTGTTATATATATATTTTTTCAGTACTGGAGATTGAACCCAGGGCTTTTGCACTAAGGTACATCCCCAGCCCTTTTTACTATTTTTTATTTTATTTTATTTTTTTTTTTGTGGGTACCGGGGGTCGACCTCAGGACCTCGCGCGCCAACAGGCACCCGTGCCACTGAGCGATATCACCGGCCCCTTTTCCTTATGTGGGTTCCGGGAGTCGAACTCGGGCCCTCGCGCTTGCAAGGCAGGCGCTTACGCCGCTGAGCCATCTCACCGGCCCACTATTTTTTATTTTAAGGCAGAATCTTGCTAAGTCCCTAAATTACCCAGACTGGGCTTGAATTTGTAATCCCCCCACATTAGCTTCCCAGAGTGCTGGGATTATAGATGTGAATCTTTTAAAAATATTTTATTTTATTCTTTGGCTTCATTGAAATATAATTGATAAAAAAATTATATATATTTAAGATATACTACCTGATGTTTTGAAATATGTATACATGAGGAAATGTTTATAACTATTAAGCTAATTAGCATAACCATTACCTTATGTAGTTTACATGTAGTTATCTTCTTGTTTTTCAATGAGAACAATTGAGAAAACTGCAAATATACAATATAGCATTATTATCTGTAGTCACTATACTGTACCTTAGAGCTCCAAAGTTTATTCATCCTTCAGATCTGAAACTTTGTCCCTTTGGCCGACGTCTCTTTACTTACCCCAGCCCCGCCCTAGGAAACCACCTTTCTACTCTGTGCTCCGAAGACTTTGACTTTGTTCAGATTCCACATAAGCACATAAATATCTAGACAAGTATAACTTCAGGTAACAATGTATTCGTGTACAACTATATCATTAGTAATATTTCATTTCCCTAGAAAACCAATTATAAAATAATCATACGTGGTAGATAGCAATAAATACATGTCACGCAAGAGTCCTCTATTGCTTTAAACCCTTTTCTACTTGACCTCTGTTCCTATAAGTTTTGGAGCTCAAAAGGACTGAAACGTAAGTCTAATGAATGACAGCACCCCTGACTTACTAGGTATAAATTCTGTGTATCTCTGAATATGTAGTCTGTTAGATGCTCTGTGTGCGTGTCTGTTAGGTGTCTGGACTCACAGCCTCTCTTCCTTGCCCGCTTATCATTTCACCAACAGAAAGGGGCAGCCCAGTGTAGGAAACTTTTGTTACCCTGGTGATATGCATGTAATGGGTACTTCAACCAATGCAGAATTTTTTAAAAATTTTTATTTGTTTTTTTTTTTTTTTTTTTTTTTTGTGGGTACCGGGGGGTCGACCTCAGGACCTCACGCACCAGCAGGCGCCCGTGCCACTGAGCGATATCACCGGCCCCTTTTTCGTATGTGGGTTCCGGGAGTTGAACTCGGGCCCTCGCGCTTGCTGGGCAGGCGCTTAAGCCGCTGAGCCATCTCACCGGCCTGTTTTTGTTTTTTGAGACAGGCTCTCACTGTGTAGTTCAGGGTGCATTTGAACTCACTATGTAGCCCGGGCTGGCCTCAGACTCCTGTAATCCTCCTGCCTCAGCCTCCTGAGTGCTGGGATTGCAGGCGTGTGCCACCATGCCCGATTACCACTGCAGAATTAGACTCTACATGTTCTGAGGAAACGTTCAGAAGAAATCAACTATAGATGATACCAGGATAATTATGACTTAAGTATAACTTGATGTTCCTTTTATTGTGACTGTACTACCCCGATAGAGTTACTATAATTACAAATTTCACAGCGAGGGCATTTGTGGGTAAATTTATGATGTCGGTGGGTGGCTTAAAAAATCCTGAAGCAGTTTTTTGCCTACTACCACTTCATATATGAAACTAAGTCTAAAGATTGTGGCAGCATTTTAACAGTGTCATGTAATCAGCATCAGGTCAGATGTATCTTGTGGTCTGAGAATGTACCAACAAAGGGTGAGCATTCTCAGGGGATTTCGCTCTAGGTAGGGACAGCTGTTTAGGATTTGGGGAAAGCATTTTATCGTAAGTACTGATCAACATTTGTGGTGTAGCAGAGGTAAACGCACTGATTTCACTTTACAGAAAGATGAATGATCAATACAATATGTGAGGGAACAACCAAGGAGATGGTCCACGCAGCCTCAGCTGCAGTGATAGTAACAGGCCTTCGGGTTACTGAGTTTTTACCTCGATTTGCTTTCGTCACCACGGATCAAGCAAGTGACAGGTGCAACCGAAGCTAAAAAAAAAAAAAGAAACTGGCATCCTAGTAAACATTTCCCTTTTGTCAGTAGGCGTTTAATTGAATTCTCGGACATACTCTAGATGTTCATAATTTCATCTTGGATTAATCCTGTGAATGGGGTCCGTGTACACAGAAAATTCCCAAGATCCACAGAAAAGTAGAACTGATCCTGGGGGAATACTCCGTGATCAGCACGGTTCTGGTGTCTGAGCTTTTTGTTGATTAACTCCTGGTGGGTGCTACAGTTTGTATCTTGCATGCTCCCCAGGGCCTGTGTGGTGAGGGCGTGGTAGCGAGGGCGGTGCCACTGGGAGGTGGTGGAACCCTTGGGGCATGAGGTCCAGTGGGAGTCCTTGGATCTTGGAAGTGACCTGAGAACCTGGTCACATCCTCTTCCTCCTCATTCTCTGCCCAGCAGGTGAGCAGTTTACTCTGCCATGCCCTCCCCAGTGTTGCCATCTGGCACACCCACCAGAGGCCCAAAGTGTTGGCTCTGCATGGTGTCGGACTGCAGACCCCAAAACTCTGAGCCCAAGGAAACCTTTTCTCTGTAAGTTAATTGTCTCTGGGATTTTGTTATACAGAAAGCTGACTTGATAAGGCCATGACCAGCTTTATAAAGAAAGATACCTGCTGCCAAGAAGAAGACGTGGGAACTGATTTCCTGACCTTTCACAGTTTATGGCTGTAGTAAATAGAGAGCTTTATGAGCACCGCCAGTTTATTGCTGTCCTGGCCATGATGAGATAGCTGTGTAAACCTACAGTGTCCCCTCGGATGGATGAAAGCAGGCACTGCAATGTCATGAGGCAGAAGAAAGAGCCAGACAGACCCAGGGCTACACAGAGAGTGGATTTTTGGAGACTTAGTGACAGAGGTATGGTGGTGGTCCCTGTAATTTAGGTCAGAAGGAGTTGTGTATATTGGTCAGGACAAAAGTGACTTCCTCCAAGTCATAATGTATCTGGTTTATTGTAAGTTAATATCAAAGAGTCAGACACATTTCTGGTACCAGGGCCCAGTTTGTAAAGCTCCACATACCACTGTAATGATGTCTGTTTGTCATATGCTGAGGAACTATGCAGGGAAAGCTGACTGGGCTTACCCTGGGGCAGTCCTGGTGGCTATGACTCAAGGTCGCTACGGTTATATCCATGTCCAGCTGACTCCATGCAATGGCTGAGGTTCTGTGGCTACAAAGGGCAGGTCGGGGTTGCACTACAGTAACATGGTTAGTGCTTTGAACCACCTGCCCTGTGCTGCTTCAGGAAGCAAGAACAGCTAGGAGCTGCTGTGGTAGCCGAGCGAGAGAAGGCTGTGCAGAACATGTGAGAAAGGTTCACGTTAGAACCAGTGAATGGAATTTGGGTGCAGAGAACGAGAGGACTCAAGAATGGCTCCGTAGCTTGGGAGAGATCCAGACACAACAGCCGGACAAAGCATGTTGGAGAAGGAAGCCCAGGATTCCAGTTTTGGATTTGTGATATTTTAGTGGCTCTAGGTTGTCCAGGGAGGTGGTGAGGACCTGTCGATTATAAAAGCATGTGTAATACGTACTCTTAATGCCCAGAGGGTAGTCACAACATCCTCAGCTGTGGAAGGTTTAAAACTGTGTTTGGATATGACTGTAAGCGTCGTATCCTGCTGCTGCTTGCACTGTCATGGGGTGGGCAGGGCGGGGTGCAGGACACCATGGAGCTTCTCAAGGTCTCCATGTACGCAGCCCCTCTGTTCACCCAGCACTGAGGTCTTCGATCTGAGTATGCCCAGCCTGCCCTGTCACCACAAGATGAAAAGGGAGAGGTAGCAAAGGGTACCACAGAGTGGGAAAATAAAGGCCACATGGATATAAAATCTTGGTGCAGTGATTCATTTTGTGGTCCAGCTGCTCTCTTCTTATTTCTATAGGTTTTTGTGGGACAGGTTTAATGATCAGCTGTTGAATCCTAGCAGGGGCTCTGTTACATCCACAAATCCAACAAGAATTGTGCACATGTATAAGATAAAATATGAGTCATTCTTAAATCATATACACCTTGTCTTAGTTACTTTTCTCTCATTGGTGGGACAAAATGCCCAACACCCACAGTTAAAGGAGGAAAGGTTTATTTAGCTCACAGTTTGTGGAAGTTTCACTCCATAATCAGTTGGCCTCAAGGCAGGGTCATATGGGGAGGGGCAACAGTTCCAGGTGGCAGAAGACAGCAAAAGCAACAAGAGCAAAAGTGGGGGAGCAAGCCTCTTTTCTTCCCTTATATTGTAAGCAGGCTATCTGCCCTAGGGTGGGTCCTCTACCCTAGGATGTAGAACTGCCGAGTCACTTAGTTAAGCTTCTGAACTTCTCAAGTTGACACAATGAATCAACCATTACAACTTCCTCCTAGGGTGTAAACAGCCACCCTAGGGCATGTCCTCTATACCCTAGGATGTAGAACTGCCGAGTCACTTAGTTAAGCTTCTGAACTTCTCAAGTTGACACAATGTATCAAACATTACACACCTGAACTTTCTAAATTTAATCTCTGAAAGTCTTACAAAGTTTAAGTTGTGTGTGTGTAGTGACTTATGAATAATATGAGTAATAATTTGTGCTGACATTGCTTTTATATATTTTTATTATTAAAGAACACTTAGTGTTTGTGTTTCATATTGCATTGTAAATGGACAAAAATTAAATACAGATTATTGTATCCCAATGCCTTCTGTGTAATTAAGTTTTTTATAGAAACTTATAGTTGCCTAATTCTCATATTTTAGAAAACTCAGAAATTAGTATATTCATGTTCCATGTGAAGAGAAAAATTTCCTGAGCCCTGAGATAGGGGTGAGGTGGAATATCAGATGGATCATGGAACACAAAGAAAAACACAGCCCCAAGAGCAGGAATTAGAAATACTATACTTCAGCAAAGATTTCCAGATCACATTAAATACCAAGAATATTTCTTAAACCCAAAGCCATGTGCTGAGAAAAATTAACAAAGAGGCCAACCCAGAGACCAATAAATATAGTATCTCCAGAAGCAATACAACAACATATTTAACCAAAAAATTTTAAAATATAGAATGTTCCTAGGAAAAATGCGTGGAAGGAACTGAAGTCCTAGCTGAGGTATCCTTACTGTTAGCATTGTCAGTAAGGTACCCTCTGACAATTCGAGTTACTGATACAGAAAGAGCTCCTGAGCCTGTTCTCCCAGCCTGGAAATAATTTCCACCAGGAAGAGGCTCCCTTCTCCCAGATGTTACAATATCTATGGACAATTAAATATTCTCTAATTACGGAAAATAACCAATGACCCTGTGAAAAATATACAAAACACACAATTCTGAGCCAGTGTCTAAAATGGTATCTATCCTTGGATTAGCCTCCAGATGTTATTAGAAAACAGCATATTTTGTGTATATTTTCATACCTTCAGTGCAAACAAAAAAGTAATAAACTATCCTGAGTGGACTGCTGATGGAATTTTGTTGATGGGTTGATTTCATTTCTAAGGAGAAGAAATGGAATGCAGTTTCTTTGATGACAAGATGAGAAATGTGAACTCCAGTAGCTCCACCAGTCAGGAAGAGGGTCTTGTCCTTAGGAGCTTTGGAAACTGTAGTTATCATTGCGGGCGCAGCCAGTGTTACCAGAAGACTGCTGTGAGAGCTCAGAAGTCACCTGGGGAGCTTAATGCAAATCCAGTGAGGGTCTGGGGCCCCCTGCCTTCAGGTTTCAGTGCCTTGACTCAGTGAGTCAGTCATCCAATGCCTCTTGCTTACTGCTGTCGCTCAGGCATTCTCGGGAATACCGAGCACACGTTTCCTCAGCAGCCTTTTGTCTGGAGTGGATTGCGTGAGACCTCCCCCATCACGACACAGCCCCCCTGCCCTGCCTTATCCATGGAGAGGCTGGTTAGGACCCCTGTGAACGTCTGATGCAGCAGATAGCACCAAACCCTGCACAGAGGGTATTTTTTCTTATGCATACATACCGTAGATAAAATTTAATTTATAAATTAGGCACAGAAAGATGAACTATAAAAAAACTACAAAATAATTATAACAATATACTGCAATAAAAGCTATGTGAATGTGGTCCCTCTCAAAATATCTTACTATACATTTACCTTTTTACTTAATGGAAGCATTCTATGGCTTCTCCTTGGCAAATCTGAATTGCTGGCATCCCTACTCTTGTGCTTAGAGCCATTACTAAGTAAATAAGGGTTACTTGAATGTAAGCACTGCGATGCAAGACAGCTGATCTAATAACCGACATCACTACTAAGTGACTGATGGGTGGGTAGCATATACATTGTGGATGCTCTGGAGGACTGGTTCATGTGTCAGGCTGGATGGGGTGGGACTGTATGAAATTTCATGGTGTGACTCAGAATTGTACAGGACTTAAAACTTATGAATTGTTTACTTCTGGAATTTTCCATTTTATATTTCTAAACCACAGTTGACCATGGACAACTAAAAGTGTGGAAAGTGAAACTGTGGATTAGGAAGACTATTGTGTAACAAAAAGCAGTCAGCTTAACTGCCTCACATGCTATTCACATTATTTTTTTTAAACTTATATGATGGGTACTAATAGGACCATACTGCTGAGGTTTCTACATTTCTTTCTTTCTTTTTTTTTTTTGTGGGTACCGGGGGGTCGACCTCAGGACCTCACGCGCCAACAGGCACCCGTGCTGCTGAGCGATATCACCGGCCCCTTTTTCGTATGTGGGTTCTGGGAGTCGAACTCGGGCCCTCGCGCTTGCAAGGCAGGTGCTTACGCCGCTGAGCCATCTCACCGGCCCTCTACATTTATTTCTAAAGCTACTTGGTTTCATTCACCTGTCTTTATGATAGTATTTCTTTTTTTTAATTAATTTTATTGGTACACTTTAGATGTACATAATGATCACATTCATCATATGGAATTTGTACCTGTACATGATATATCTTGATACTTCTTTTTTCCCCAATCCCCCCCCTCTTTTCAACCCCTCTTCCCCTCCTTATTTACAAGCTTTGTTTCTATTTTTTCCTTCTATTCTTTTTCTCTTCCTTCCTTTCTACCTCTGCTTAATCTAGCTCCCTTTACAATCCTCCATTGGACTCATATGTTCATTTAATCATTCTACAAGTTACTTCATACTACAAACTTCCACATGCTTTGCTGTCTGAAGGATTAAAATAGAAAAACTGCTCTCCGAGACCTTCGGTGAGGTGGACATGTATTCATTAACCAAAATATGTTGTGAACATTATATGTTTTGCTCACACTATGTTCCATAGACACTAGTGCTTGCAGGAAATTTGTCTGGCAGGGACCTGAACGTAGGTTCTGTTACAAGTGAACCACTGGTAAATGCAGGGTTACTCGACAGCTATTTTCATTGCTTGGAAAGAGTTCTGGTGGGTTCATCGTTCTCTGATTTGCTTGTGAAATCTGAGCATAGCAAAAACATAGCATCCACGTACATTCATCATATGTTTTGTTTGAAAACAGTGCTTCTTATATTGAATATTCTATAATGGGTTTTTTGTTTTGTTTTGTTTGTTTGTTTTGAGACAGGGTCTCACTATGTAGTTCAGGCTGGCCTTGATCTCACATATGTAGCCCAAATGGCCTCAAACTCAAGGCGATCTTCCTGCCTCAGCCTCCCGAGTGCGGGGATTATAGGCGTGTGCCACCATGCATAGCTCTTTAATGTTGAAATGTGAGGATTTCTAGAGAAAGAAGGAAGGAAGGGAGGGAGGCAGGGAGGCTGCTCTTTAATGATTGTCCTACTCTATGAACCTGCATCTCTTTTCTCCTGGCTTTTGCCTGGTAAGACTCCTTCCCCAAGTGGGATATCTTGTTCTGGCTGGCTTCCTGCAGCTTCTAATTTTCTTTTCTAGAACAGGCATGTCCAGGCCATCTGTGGTTATAAAATACTAGAGCAAGTCCCTGTCACTGCACCCAAAGGGGAAACACAAGTGCTCCGGGGACACTCACTCCCCTGCTCTCTCTCAAGCCACGGAGCACGCCACAGCCTTTACCACTGGAGGAGTCAAGTGGTCTTGATGGGCGATAAAAATACAAGAACTTAGCAGGCTGCAAAGTAGCCATGCAAGAGGCAGCTGCAAATGCCAGTGAGTGGTGGGCATATCGAGCTCTATCTTGTAGCATCTTCTTAATGTTGAACATATTCAGGAAAATCATGGGAAGTTCCGAGAGTCCAGAAGTACAGCGAGAAAGGCAGCCCCGAAGAGATACTGATCAGTAGGATCTTAGGTATGGGGCCATAATAGGTGCCACCCCTGGGCTGTCCCAAAGCCTGGGGATCAAAGCTGGGACCCAAAGGCTGTCACTTAGAGCGCACATCCCTTTGCCTTGATAAATGTAAACTCAGATACCAACTCATCCCCAGCTTTGACAAATTGGCATAGCAGGTCGCCGAGCCTCTGAGATTTAGGGCAGAGTCACGAATGGGTTTGACCGTTGTCTTGTATGTGTACACGCATGTCCCAAGCCTAGTTCTATTTCCTGGTGGCATTTTCTCATAAAATATAGAATAGGGCTTTGATGGAGAAAGTGCCTAGGAAGCCTTCAAACATCAGCCATCTTTGAGAAGCTTTACTGATTCAGAAAGCTCAGTGACAAGCACTGGGCTGCCTAGAAATCTGTGACAGAGGGCTGGTGAGATGGCTCAGCGGCATAAGCGCCTGCCTGGCAAGCGCGAGGTCCTGAGCTCGACCCCCAGTACCCACAAAAAAAAAAAAAAAAGGAAATCTGTGACAAAGTCGTGTCATTCTGTGAAGCTGACTGGTAAGTGTTTCTAGGCCTCCGTTTCCTCACTGTAGAGGAGGAGGTCTGGGCTGGGTAGACGCTGAGGAAGCACTGTTATCTGCGTGTCTCTGAGTAGGAACATAGCGGAGGAGACGCAGAGAAAGCTGTCGTGAGGCTGCACTCCTCAAAGGCACGGGGCAGAGTTCAGCTTCTCCTTGGAGAGCTGGGAATGGCTGCTGGCGATTTTACCAGTGTGTCCTTGTTTGTGACCTTGAGCGCTTCTTGACCAGTTCTTTATCTGAGTAGAACATGACGAATTAAATCATCAGCACATCACTGCCCAGTCTTCTCAGAACTTCCTTTCCCCACAGGAAGAAGGGCAGGCCACCAGCCTCGTTGCCAAGCTGCTTGTGCGCACACATGTATTGGATCACTTTTTTAGGCCTCTGTCACTGAGATCAAATTCCAGATCATGAGTGACAGGTCCATGCATTGTATAGGCATCAGGTTTTTCACAGTGAGATCTTTTTGCTTGCCTTTTGGGAGATGGATATGAGCATGTATGTATGCTTACCTGAATGTGTCAAATATCTGTCTCTTTTTCATCCAACCACTTATTTTCCTATAAGTGTTGCTTGGATAATTCAGAGATCTATTACTCCGCTTGGGGATTGTTGAAAATTACAAAGGGAACATAATTTGGCAAAATAAACGGAGGCCGGGGGATACCATGTGGTGTACTGCCAGGGTTATTATTTGTATCATGCTTGCCAAACCAAACCATTGGGTTAAACTAGCTGCAAGTTCATTGGCCTCGACCCTAAAGGGTCGCCTGGAAGTGGTCACCACGCGAGCCCGGTGAAGGAGGTCCAGGGAGTTGGAGCAGCGCGGTTTGATGGGGTGTGCCTTAGGACAGTTCAAAAATCCTTTTAAAATGTGTTACTGCTACAATTAATTTCCTCAACTCTAATTTGTGATTCAAACTATGAAGCAGCTATTTATTCTTCCATTGTGCTGATCTCTTAGATTCTTTGCTGTTTCCTCATCCTTGAAAGTGAAGGTTACATTACGTGATCGCAAAGGCCTCTTCTAGGTGATAGTTTCAGATTTGTGAAAATAATGTGCTGTGGAATATTGGGGTAATATAATTACCCTTGCTCGGAATCTTTTAAATAATCTTACCATAAAGGACAAACATGATTATCACTGTTATTTTGCAGGAGAGTAGTTTTGAGAGATTATTTTCAATATTCCCTTCTGTCCACTTGGAAAAAATTTTTCCCATTATTATATTTTAATATTTCAAGACCATAAATCTATCATACTGCTCTTGCTTGAATGAACTGTTCAGGCCCATCATTTTTCTCTGTGTCATAAGCCATGAAAATAAATGACAAAAACCCCTCACACAATCCTCTACCGATTCCCTTTGCCCTGGTTCCATTTGCTAGGAGAGACCTGGGGGCAAATGAGAGAAAGACCTACAAAGAGGAAAGCCCACTTCATTCATGTAATTTTACATGAAGATGTTGAAATATAACTTTCCCAGTGAAAATATGATAAAAGGGGAAAATTTCATGGAATTTAATTCCCTATAGGAATAATCATAGCTGCTTTAGCCAGCGGAGAGGGAGATGACTGCTTACGCATTTTATTCTAAAGCCGACGAATATATAATGGATGTTCGTCCTGCAGATTCCCAGCTTGTTCTGGTTCTTGCCAGCTTTTGTGTATTTTATGACTTCGCTCTTTGTAGGCTTTGAGCCAGAGCCCTTTCCACAGCCCCGGGAGCTCTGCCTTGGATCTTTGCACGCATCTGATGGGTGAGGGGTCTGTGAACACCAGCGTGGGTGTGAGATTTGTCCCTTGCCCCATTGCAGATGAGCCTGGTACCAGGTCCCCACAGGAAGGGCAGAGCGAGGCCAACAGAGACTTCTCAGGGGGTTCCTTGTGATGTTTTGATTTCTAAATCTTGCTCAGATAGCAGCCATTAAAAAGAATGAAACTGGCTGGATGAGCACTCTGGAAGGCTAAGGCAGGAGGATTACAAGTTCAAGCCGAGCCTGGACAATTTAGTGACTTAGTGAGACGCTTTCTCAAAATAAAAAATAAAAAATGGTGCTGAACGTGCAGATCACTGCACAAGCCCTGGCGTCAATCCCCAGGACCACGACCAAAGTGGGGGTGGGGGAGGACTGGGATCGACCTCCAGTACCACTGTCGAGAGAGAGACAGAGACAGACAGAGACAGGAGAGGGGAGGGAGCGAAGAAAAGAGAAAAGGAATCTACGCAAATGTTTCCGTCTTGTGAAGTTTGGAAGGTTTCTACACAGATTTACCATTTTACCAAATAGGTATTTCAGAAGCAGTCATGTGACTCACTGTAACTGAGTTAGGGCGGCTTCAAGTCAGCTTTTTACACCGAGACGTGCACGTCAAAAGGTACTGTGTGAGCTTTTATATCTTTATGGTGTGAGATGTATTTGGGGGAAAATACAGTAAGTTGATGTGTTTTTCTTCTATGATAAGCACTGTAGAAAGTTTTACATATTTTCAAATTTCTTTCACAATAAACTGGTAATCAGTATAACAGAACTGCCAGCGTGTCAGCAGAGATACATGTAGTGATATTAGATGTTCAAATGTCGTGTGTGTGTTATTTGCTGATATCCTATTAATCAGTTTTAGTAAAAAGTACTTATTTTAGGGACAAGGATGTAGCTTAGTGGTAGAGCACTTGCCTAGCATGTGTGAAGCCCTGGATTCAATCCCCAGCACTGCAAAACATTTTTTTTTTTTTCATGATCAGATAGGCTGTCTGTTTTTTATATGTATCTGTTACACATTTTTATACTCAATCTAGGAAGGACCAAGCTTATCAAAAAGATAAATATTTGTAACTTTTAGATTTATAACACAGAGCTTAAGAAATCAGCCCTCTTACAGTGTTGATTACATTGTCAAACAAATTTCACTAAAAACACTGGAAATACCTGGTAATGTAAATTACACTAGTGAGAATCCCCAATGTAAGCAATTTAAGAATCATACTTGTGTTGATTCAGATCTCAAACAGACCTGATGATTAGAAAGAAAAAGAAAAATCCTCCACTCAGATAAGAGAGGTGTCTGATTTTCAGCTTTAGTTTAATCATCCCAACCTGGTCATGGTCCCCTCTCCCCGTCCCAACCCCTCTGCTGCCCACCAGACTCCGCGTGGACTTCGGTGCAGCACAATGGCACTGGCGTGGCCCGCGTCGAGAGCTCTCCCGGAGACAGCCCACGGCCTGTGCTTTTTAAGTACACTGCCAGCATGGAGCAGCTCCAGGCCATCGTCGACCGCTCGGAGCACTGCCAGCAGGAGCTGGCTTTCCACTGCGGGCCGTCCCGACACTCAGCTCACCACGGTGAGTCCTCGGCCGTTGCAGATGTTGGGTCCAGAGAGCTTGGAGCAGCGGGCTGCAGGTTCCTGTGGCTCTTGTGTCCACAGCAGCCAGGTGACAACCTGGAGATCACAGAGGTTCTTTTCCATAGGGCACAGAACAGAGTCGGTAGTTGTTCTTTGTTCAAAGTGTCCTGATGGTATCCTGCCAGCCTCAGTTGGGCACCTGAGCAATAAAGCCCTCCTCACCCGCCCTTGGATGCAGGTTTCATCCAGTGCGAAGGGTGGCAGCCCCTTATGTGTGGTTCGTCTCAGGAAATGTTGCTAACAGCATGCCTTAGTTCTCTGATGGTGCCAGAAGATTCTTTTTCATGGACTGAATGCAGTGAGTGTCTTGGATAATTGCTATTAGGGAACAGAGCTGACATGCAGTTCTTTCCGGTCTGAAGATAAGGTAACCATGATAATGGTTGATTTTTAATGTTTAGTCCACTACAGAGAATCTTACTTTGGGTCTTGACTTTTCTGCCTTTGAAGTACTGCAGTTTGTCAGTAATTCTGTGCTGCTGGATGGCTGAGCCTTTGCTAGCTTGCGGGAGGCTGACCTGCTTTCTCTGAGCAGGAAGCCGGGGAGGGTGAAGCGCTGACAGGGTAGGTAGAGTCCTCCGAGGGCACATCCCAGGCCGTCGCCCAGCAGCTGTGCGTTTGCGGACTCATTTAATCTTTCTGAGTCATTAGCGCTAAGATACCAGCCTCGCCAGGACTTAATCGCACAGCACGTATAACTCGTGTGAAATAGATGGTGCTTATTCTCAGCTGTGCAGTGCACCGAGTTTATAATTAGTGCTAGAAGACTTAGGGCTTCTTGTTATTCGCTTGCTGCCAAATAAATCACTTAACTGAGGTTGTATATTCCCCAAAGAAGGAGAGTAAATCAGTGCCTTCCACCAGTGTCAAGTTGGGTCACTTGGGCAGAGGATGCAAATTAAACAGTGTAGTTTTGGAACCAAGCACTAACACAGTCATAAAAACAACCACACAGTAAGTCAGGAAACAAAACTCAGACACAGGGGCAGATGGCCTCTTCCAGAACCCACGCACTGCTCAGATGAGTAAAGAATTCCTGAACCGAGTACAGTGAGGGCCTGTTGGTTTGTAAGGGGTCACTTGATTGTCATCATTTTTATATGAATATTTAAAATGACCACTGTGACAACAAAAGCAAGGATTTTGTCAGGTTGCAGGGAAAAGAATTTCAAACTTGGCAAATACTTTCAAAGGCAGTAAAATACGTGAGTTTGTTATCTACACATGCTCAGGATATGTGAATTTCTCACATGCTGCCAGCAGAAAAATATTAGTACAGACTTAATTTAGACACATCAATACAGACTGATAAATGTGCAGAATCACCTAACGGAGCTGAGATAGGCAACTAGTATAGTTGCACTGATCAGCGTCGTATCATCGCTAGATGCGAGTGGGTGTGTAACCCTTGATGGCACCCTTGTGTGAGTGGAGCTGGAGTGTTCCCCGGAGGGGCGACTGCGGTGTAGGGACAGATGGCTTCCTGAAGCATATAAGGTAGATGGGCCAGTGGCGTTCAAAATTCAGTTTTATTTCAGTGATTTTTTTTAAGGCTTCAATTTGTCAGACATTATTGGGAAACCAAGGGTGGATTAATAACAAGGTGACATTCAGGTTGTAAGATGGCAGACATGGTTTAGCATTACTTTTGTTGGCTCGGTTTTGCTAGAAGGCTGGGGAGGAAGAGTTCGACCAAAGATCTTACTAGGGGCAGAAAGAGTTCTTAGTCTTATACCATCTTCAGGGTCTCTGTTTTACAAGAATTTTAGGGGGTCTCATTATGGTGCCTCACGTGGAAGCCACATGAGGTCCGTGTGGGGCTCGGCACTCTGTGGTGCTGGGGTGACTGAGGTTGGTAGCCGTGGCTGAAGAGATTCAGTCAGGGCCCGTGACAATGAGGAAGTCGAGGCTCTGGCCATTGATACCTCTCTGGTTCCTCTTCATTTCAGCCTCTTTGTTATCTTTCTGTGCTATTCCTTATGCGAATACTCTGTGTTACTCAAAGAAATATTGAATGGTGCCAAAGACATTTTGTACCTTTAAAAACACTTGATGGTTCTTAATTTATAGAGAAAATTTAAAACTCCAACACAAAAGATAAAATTGTATATTTGTGTATAATGATTCGATCTATGAAGGAGTAAATGCTGAATAATTATGTTTTTAATATTGTATTTTGAAAAAAAATATGTTAAATATTTGTGAAGCTCAAAGGTTCTTTTACTCCCTAGAGATAAGTTTCATCACATTAATGAGAAAATAAAAGATGGTTGACAGTGACTCTTTGCCCATACCTCACCCACTGGGCCTGCAGTGGGTCGTATGGATGCAGTTATGTCCCTTAGAGAGCTGGGACCTTAGAGCTGAAGCCAGGGTCTTACCCGAAAGGGAGCCATCTTGAGCAGTGGTTGCAGGTTAGGGAGAAGTGGGGAGGCATCGGGATTCTCAGTAGGGACCTGATGGTGACAGCCTGAGGGCTTGAAAAAGCACACTGAAAAGGGTAAGCATCTTGGCAGAGCCAGTGATTTGGGGTCACCTCGATTTTCTCTTCTGCCCTGATATCCTGTGGACTGGGGTGTTTCCCCTCCCCTGGCCACTTGCCTCTTCCTTTCCAGTCAGGCTCCCTCTCCCCCAGTGAGTGGGTAGCAATTCCTGCACTGGGGTCTGGTAGTGGCCTTAGCATTAACGTGGGGTCCTGTGGGGTTGAGGCAGCCTCTGGCCCTGTCACCCGTCCCTCAGTCACTGTTTCCCTGAGGAGAAGGTGGTACTGGAGGCCTGAGGTATAGTGGGCTCTGGTGGCTCTGAGGCTGAGATTGCTTCAGGCATGAAGCAGGCCCATCGTTGTCATTTCTTCATTTCCAAATAGCCACCCATTCAGTAGAAGAGAAAGCAGAAGCCTGTGTGTCTCTTAGCAGCTTTCAGACATGACAGGAAGAGTGTTTTTGGCTAGTGAATAAAGTGACAGGAACCCACATTTTCCATAATGACAAATTCTTTCATGGCATTTTAGAATCTTAAACAGATTTCAGGATCAATTTATAAAAGTCTGGTTGTTATTTTAATGACAGATACTTTTTGAATATTATTTCTGAGTAAATAACATAATTGGAATCTTCAAATAAAATTGGTAAATATGCCTGAATGAGTTTTTAAAAATCCATGCTCCTCCTCTAATAAAAGAAAAAAAGAATATGGTAACTTAAGTCTTGATTAAAAACATTTTTTTAAGCATTCAGAAGTCGTTTTAAAAGTTAAAGTGTGATCACTTCTACCATAGTCTCTCTACTGTTTAAGCAGAGGGGAGTAAAGGGATGGTATTGGGGAGGCAGGTATAGGGGCCAAAGTAGGTGTCACCTTTCTCATACTTGTCTTTCAGGTGGAACCCCAGTGAGCTGGTGGGTTGGAAGAACCAATGAGACACACGCTTACTGGGGAGGCTCTCTGCCTGAGGCTCACAAGTGCACCTGTGGATTAGAGGGGCGCTGCACTGATTCTCAATATCACTGCCACTGTGCTGCTGACCGGAACGAATGGTGATTTCCACGTGCAAAACTGTAATGTTTTCATTGCTTACGCTATGTACTTTAGGCAGATATTGGACAAGACTGTACAAGACAGAGAATAAATTCTCTAGCCAGTTAAGGAATAAGCTTTGATGTGTATAATATATCATTGATTTGAAGCCTAAAATATTAAGATGATAAATTTCATTTATGTGTGAATAATTATATCCATTGTATCTTTCTAATAAGACAAAAAAAAAAGGAACTACTGGATTAATATTCCTCGTGCAGTGGAAGTAGAATATCAACCTTCCTAATGGTAAACTGGCTTCCTTGTGGCTGATCCAGAGTTGTTTCCACACTTCCTAATGTGTCTGCAGACCTGCTGCCCTCACAGATTTGGAATTCAGATTTGTGTTACCTAGCTCAGTGATGGCGAACCCTTTAGAGCTTTCAGTGGCACAGACAGCCCGCTGCAGCACACATGCCACAGGTTTGCCACCACTGACCAGAAAGTCTTTGAATTAAATTACCGTGACCGCAACTTGGCAGCAAGTGTGGCTTGCTATAGAATTACAGGAAGTGCTTACTGCAGCCTGTCCTCCCCCTTAGGGCAGCGCACAGGATTCTCGCAGATAAAAATGCCGCTAAATATGAGCTTACAAGGCAGGGTTACAGAGCACGAGAGGAGAGGAGTGGGAGGCAGGACAAAGCACAAAGAGGAGAACTGGGTGCTTAAAAGTCCCAGATAATGGGTATATTAGAGACACAAAATAAATGTGTAGTCTGTTTGAACAATAGCAGTGGAAGTGAAACACGAAAAAACACAGATGTTATTAACAAAGATGACTGTGGTTTCCAAACACCAAAGAACCCAAAGCTGTTTGGAAATAAAATGATTTTTATTAAAATATAAGACTTGTTGGATTGGATATTAGACCTACATGATTGTTGGTGAAATATGAAATATATGTAAATAAATGATATAGAACATAGCACAGACACAATGGGAAGCATGAAAGAGGTGTAAGCAGGATGAGGGGTATAGAGAACCATGTCTGGTTAAAGTTTCAAGAGAAGATTGGACATAATCAGGAAGAGACAGTATTCCAGGTAATTAAGAAAGCCCCAGGTTTGAGAAAATATTTGGATACCTTGTAGTATAAAGAAAAGCAAACCGATATATAGATATAAAATTAAAAAACACTGAAGAAAATACTAAAAGAAGCAGAAATGGAAGAAAGGCGTAAAAAGGGAAGGACCCTAGAGTCTACAGCACAGGGAGCGTGACACTCCCCACATCTGGACATGAGTTAGTGTGGAACTCAGTCTGCCCGCTGATATTTTCACAAGTGAGCAATAAAGCGAGGATCCTAACTGTCAGACACTGCCGAAGTTTACTGCCAGCAGAGCCCACAAAGTAAGTTCTAAAAAACAGCTTTTAGAGTATAAGAAAACGATCTTACAAAGACAATCTCAGATGCAAGAATATTGAAGAAATTTGTAAACATGAAGGTTGATACATCAGGAGTGTACACCTTACGCTGTGTACACAGCTACGTGGCACTGGAACACGGGAAAGCAGTCGTCTAACCCATTAACAAGGTGGCTACGATGGGAAAGACAGCTGGAAGAATGTCCAGGAGTAAAAGTGTTGAAATGTAAACGTTAACATTAGGTTGCTTTAAGCGTATATATCACAATTTTAAGAATAACCTCTAAGAGAGTAGAGACAGCATGTACCATTGAAATCAGTAGAGAGAAGGGAAAATGGGGAAATGGGGTGCGCTGCGGTGGTGAAATGTGCGTATGCCTGCTGGGAAAGAGAAAAAGAGGCAGACAGGAAGGGAGGCAGGGAGGGGGTTTTGCAAACTCAGTTAATCAAAAAGAAGATAGGAAACGGGATTTTAAAAGAAGAATAAGCAGCACAAAATAAGATCAAAGTCATGCAGTAAATGAAACAAAAATGTCCACTTAAACATGGATACACCAAACTGACTGAGGAACGGGTGCCTTGTTTGTGCCCCCCAGAAATAATGAAATGGTTAAAAAAACATAAAAAGTTTATCAGGCAAACACAAAATTAAGGAAATTTTAAAACTCACTTTGGGCCAAGGTGGTAACTATTCAGTCATTTTTAAAAATTTCACTATTAAGAACAAATAAATGTGTATATTTCTAATAAAAATGACTCAGAATTATAAAGCAAAACCTGATAGAACTACGAGAGGAAACTCACAAATTACCTATGATAGGGAAAGGTTGAAACAGACATTTGTTTTGTAATTAGTAAGTCAGTTGGACAAAAATTAGAAAGGCTATAGAATTATTTTTGGTGGTACTAGGGACCGAGCCCGGGGCATTTGCACTGAGCTGTGTCCTCGGCTCTTTTTCTGTTTTATATTTTGAGACATGGTCTCATAAGTCACTAAGTTTCCCAAGCAGGGCTTGGACTTACTATTCCCCTGCCTCAGCCTCTCAAAGTGCGAGCTAGGTTTATGGGTATGTGCCTCCACGTCCACCTGGGTTACAGAATATTTTAAAAGCAAAATTAGAAGCTTGATTTGTTAAACACATGAAGTTAAAGAATACATACTTTTCTCAAACACACATGGCACATTTTTGCAAACTGGTTACCAAGTAGTAGTCCATAAAGCAAAATTCGAAAACTTTTACCTGACTCGATGTCATGTGGACAGCTTCTGTCATTATAGACCTGCAATTTGGTTAGGAAAGAGTAATAAAAAAAATGTACACGAAGCAGTTACAAGTGATTAGTAGCAAGGAAATAAAGATTGTATTATTCATAAACCATAAACAGTATGATTGTCTACAAAGATAAATGGGAGGTAGTAAAGCTGCTGAATCTTAGAATAACTGGATTCTTATGAAGAACATATCACCATGAAAAAGTTAAAAAAAACATTGATAAAAGCAGCAAAGGATATAGTACCTTGGAATAAAGATAACAATAACATTCAAGACTTTTATGGAAAAAATGTCATGAAACTCGATTATGAACATTTAAGAAATGAGACACTATTGCCATGCATAAGAAAACCAAGTATCTTTCTCTCAAGCGTTCTTTGATTTGTTTAAATTCCCAACAAAGGCCAAACATTTATTTATGTTTTTTGACAAACTAGTCCTAAAAGTTATATAAAGAAACAACAGGGTACAAGGCACTAAGACCATTCTGAAGATGGAAACAAGGTGGGCAGACCAGATGCACCGATATCAGGATGTATTTCAGTGCCGCCATAATTAATGCACTCAGTCTAGCAATGAGCAGGTAGAACTGTCAGATTCGACGGTGAGCCTGAGCTTTCAAAGTAAATAACTCTGGATGATAATTATGTTGTTTCTAGTCCCTATTTCACTCTAACAACAACAGCAGATTGCAAAACTTGATCCTGTATTTTTCCATAGCTGTCCCAATAGTCCATAGTAGTCAAAGCTCTGTTTAATCTCAGAAAAAGCCCACTGACACAAATAAACAACCTAATGTTGTACCTCAAGCTTCTAGAAAAAGAAGAGCAATTCAAGCCCAAAGCCCATAGAAGGGAGGAAATTATAAAGATCAGAGCAGAAGTTAATGCAATGGAGACTAAGAAAACAATACAAAGAATGAATCAAAGAGTTGGTTCTTTGAAAGAATAAATAAAACTGATAAACCCTTAGCGAACCTTATCAAAAAAAAAGGAAAGAAAAGACTCAAATTCATGCAATGAGGAATGAAAAGGGTGAAATTACTACATATTCTGTAGAAATTCAGAAGACCATCAATAACTACTTTGAGAATCTTTACTCTCGTAGGATGGAAAACACAGAAGAAATGGACAGATTCCTAGATACATATGAATTACCAAAGCTGACTCAAGAAGATATAAACATTCTGAATAACCCAATATCAGTCAATGAAATTGAAAATGTAATTTAAAAACTTACCAACAAAGAAAAGCCCAGGTCCTGATGGATTCATGGCTGAATTTTACAAAAAATTTAGAGATTTATTGCCAATACTCCTCAAAGTCGTTAATGAAATCGAAAGGGAAGCAATTCTCCCTAACTCATTCCTGGAGGCAAGTATTACCCAGATATCAAAACCAGAGAAAGACCCAAACAAAAAAGAGAACTACAGGGCAATCTCCCTAATGAACATAGATGCAAAAGTCCTCAATAAGATACTAGCAAACAGAATGCAGCAAATCCTCAAGAGGATTATACACCATGACCAAGTGGGATTCATCCCAGGGATGCAGGGATGGTTCAACATATGTGAATCAATAAATGTAATACACCATATTAACAGAGCCAAAGGCAAAAATCACATGATCATCTCAATAGATGTAGAAAAAGCTTTTGATGAAGTCCAACACTCATTCATGATATAAACCATACAGAAAATTGGATAGGTGGTCTTTATCTCAATCTGATAAAAGCCATCTATGGCAAACCAACAGCCAACATCATACTAAATGGACAAAAACTGAAACCTTTCACTCTAAAACCAGGAGCAAGACAAGGATGTCCACTATCACCACTCCTATTCAATATAGTTCTGGAAACATTAGCCAGAGCAATTAGACAAGAGAGAGAGAAATAAAAGGAATAAGGATAGGAAAGGAAGAAGTTAAATTATCATTATTCACAGATGACATGATACTCTACATGGAAGGCCCCAAAAACTCCACCAAAAGACTTCTAGATTTAATAACCAAATTCGGTAGCGTAGCTGGATACAAAGTCAACTCTCAAAAATCAATAGCATTCCTGTACACAAACAAACTCACTGAGAGAGAAATTAGGGAAACCATACCCTTCATAATAGCATCCCCCAAAAATGAAATACTTAAGAATCAATCTAACAAAGGAAGTAAATTTTCTATACATTGAAAATTACAGTACTCTGAAAAAAGAGATCAAAGAGGATATCAGAAAATGGAAAGTTATCCCTTGCTCATGGATAGGAAGAACCAACGTAGAGAAAATAGCCATACTCCCAAAATTGTTATACAGATTTAATGCAATCCCAATCAAAATACCATTAGCATACTTCACAGAACTAGAGAAAACATTCCTAAAATTCATTTGGAACCAGAAGAGACCTAGAATAGCAAAGGCAATCCTGGGCAACAAAGGCAAGGCAGGAGGCATCACAATCCCTGACTTGAAATTATATTACAAAGCTACTGTGACAAAATCAGCATGGTACTGGCAAAAAAAAACAGACCTGAGGAGCAGTGGAACAGATTAGAAGATGGAGACACAACTGCAAACACACTCAGCCACCGTATCTTTGACAAAGGGGCCAAACATGTTCACTGGAAGAAAGACAGCCTCTTTAATAAATGATGCTGGAAAAACTGGCTCTCTACATGCTGAAGACTAAAACTAGACCCATGTCTATCACCATGTACTAAACCAAAGTCAAAATGGATCAAGAATCTAAATATTAAAACAGAAACACTAAATCTACTGGAAGAGAAAGTCGGTAGAAATCTTGAAGACATAGCCGTAGGCAGAGAGTTCATGAACAAAACCCAAATTGCATGGGAAATACTTCAAAGAATCAACAACTGGGATCTCATCTTATTGAAATCTTTTGCACATCAAAAATCACCAACAGAGTGAAAAGAAAACCCACAGAGTGGGAAAAAATTCTAGTCAACTGTTCCTCAGACAAAGGACTTACATCTAGAACATGTGAAGAATTGAAAAAAACCAGACCCCCCCCAGATTCAAAGGCCCAATCCAAAAATGGGCATGCGAGATGGATACACACTTCTCAGATGAAAAAATACAAATGGCAAATAAATATATGAAAAAATGTTCAACATCACTGTCATTCGAGAGATGCAAATTAAAACAACACTGAGATTCCATCTCACCCCAGAAAGAATGGCTATCATCAAGAAATCAACCAATAACAAATGCTGGAGGGGCTGTGGGGAAAAAGGAACCCTTCTCCACTGTAGGTGGGAGTGCAGACTTGTGCAACCACTGTGGAAATCAGTGTGGAGATTCCTCCAAAAACTAGGATTAGAGATCCCATTCCACCCAGCTATTCCCCTTCTGGGTATCTTCCCAGAAGAATTAAAAAGCATCATACCACAGCGATGTATGTGCACCTGTGTTTATAGCAGCACAATTTGTAATAGCTAAATCTTGTAAACAACTCAAATGCCCATCAACTGAGGAATGGATAAAAAAGATGTGGTCTTTTTAATGCAATGGAGTACTACTCAGCCATAAAGAAGGATAAACTTGAGACTTTTATTGGTAAATGGATGCAATTTGAGATCATACTCATAAGTGAAATAAATCAGATTCACAGATGTAAACATCATATTGTCTCCCTGATGTGAGAACCTGAGACAGTGAATAAAGTCTAAAGTATATAATAGATATTATGAAGTGGGAAGAAATTGTTCAAAAGGAAAAAGGAACTAGGATGGGTGAACAGGGAAAGGACAGTAGGGAAAAGGGAAATAATGCAATTCAGTTATACTGTTAGTGTCTCTTAGTTCATTAAAAAGGAAGGCTTGTGCTAAGATCAATTGGAGAAATTTTTATGCCCGTATCTTGTACCCTGAGCAAGTACTTTAAAGATAACATGTAATTTATTAACTATTGTTATTCTCCTATTATTTTGTTACAGAATTTTGTTTTACCTTTTTTTCCATTAAAAAAAACCCACTGAAAAGCATCAAACAGTAAGAATAAATTCTGGAGCAGTAGAGTCTAAAAATAAAGAGGAGCTAGGCTTAGAAATTCTCCTAGTGAGTGAATAAGCCTGGAGGCTATGGGAGTTAATATCTTGAATAAATCATGGGCAGTTGAGAATGGTCTGTCCTAGTAAGAAATTTTAAAATAAGGAATTGTCTCATTTAGCAAAGTACTTTACAAACAATAAAACCAAGAAGACTGTCTGTTTTAATACATTCCACATGCATGATTTTGCTTATGCATTTTTGGGACTCTGAATATGCACTACTGATATCAAAGAGTTAAGGTGTAGTTTTTCTTACATTAGAAAATGTAGCTTTAAAATATTGCCTCAGAATTCAAGGATCCTCAGTGAATAACTAAATACACATACATTTGGCCTTTAAGATGTTTTATCAAAATAGCAACCACAGGAATAGAAACGTGACGTTTACAGATAAAGTTGATATTGAACACCAGAAATTTGTCCGCTGTGTTCGCCCCAAGCAGGAATGAAGTGAGTTCCCAGAGCGGCTCCGCTGCGGCCTGGGGTCCTTCATGATGTCGCGCTCTGTGGTAATCTGTGTGTGCACTTCAGTGGGGAGGAATCTCAGAGTCTTGCCAGATCAGCCGTCTATCTTATTTAATCTATTTCTAAACAAACTAACTCAATAAAACATTGTTAAATTTCAGGATGTTTGTCCCATATTTCTCAACTTACTGTATGCATTGCTGGTTAATTTGTTAAAATGTAAACAGGATGGAAGTCTAAATAATAGAATCAGAATTGCAAGTAAGTTATTTGTTATGCTTTGCTCCAAAGCTCTAAGGCTGAAACATATTAAATTGCTGATTCTTTTTTGACCTGTAAAACGGCACTTTCATTTGGTTCAGTGGAGTAAGTGGTGGCTTCATAACTGGGTGAAGACTAGTTTCTACAGAGATATGGGACATCAGAAAGATAAACCAGACTGACAAAGTATTTGTCAATAAATCAGAACTATGCGTATTATTGAAGTATGCAATTAAAAAATACAATCATCTTAAAAGGTATATATAGGAAACTCTTAGGTTGTCCAGAGGGGAAGTTGTTGGGACAGCCAGCTTGCTGGCCAGGGCCTCTAGCTCCTAATTCTAGCCTTTTCTGTGCTGGAAACACAACATAAATATTTCCACATATGTTGACTTAGGCAATGATATTGTCATTGTTATTATTCATGGTGTCCACCGGATTTCATGGGGGCATGGGTGGTGGTGTTTGTGTCCACCTCCCCGCACGCAGGGCCTGGCGAGCAAGATTCAGGTGGGTACAGTCACGGAGAAAGCCCTTGCCCTGCCTCAGCCGCCTGCTAAGTCTTACAGGGCTTTGTGTTACAGCTTTTCCTTGGCTTCGAATTAGTGCTTTGTTTTTGTTTTTCAGTGTATGGTGTCGACAAGTAAGGAAATGCCTTATAATCACAATAAGTTTTAAATCACAGAAATCACAGAAATTTTTAAAGCTTCACTATAGTAGTCTCCCTCTTACCTGAGGAAAACTAAGTCTTGTAGTGAGTCCTGGAAACTTCAGAAAGGACTGAACCCTACATCTACTGTGATTTTGTCCCTATACGTACCTACCTATGATAAAGTTTAATTTTAGATTACACACAATAAGAGGTTAACAATAGCTAATGATAAGCTAGAACAGTTGTAAAAGTATACCGTAATAAAAGTTGCATGAGTATAATTTCTGTCTTGAAGGAGTCAAGACATAAATTCTCAGGTCCACGTTGACCTCGAGTAACTGAAACCGTAGGAGGTGAAACCGTAGATAAAGGGGGACTGCTGTAATGAAATTCTGAGAATCGAAGGCCTAAATCTTTTAGTTGGGTGCTTTCTTATGAAAGCAGGGTGCTCTCGCACGTGGCAAGTGCTGCACTCAGTTCTGCACAGTGGCTGCGTGGGATAGCGCTCAACTGCATAACTGTACTCAGTGTCTCTCGCCCCTGCACCCACTGAGCACAGTTCTGGACCTGCCCGCTTCCTGTGCAGTGGCCTCCGCTTCTCAGGTGACCTCACTGAATACATGCATGCCTGTGTTTGTATGTGTTCAGATGACCAGTTTGACGTCCCTACCGTATTTGCAAATTTAGCTTAATACCTCCTGAATTGCAGTAAAAGACTGACTCGGAGGAACGTTAAGGTCGTTCTGTTTGTCTCCTAGGACCACAGACATGGGAGTCCTTTCCCACAAGGAGCACCTGCCTGTCACTCAGGTCGTCATGACAAATGCAGGGCAGGCACACACCGAAGCAGGTTACACCCTGGGGCCTCTGCTCTGCCAAGGGGACAGTAAGTAATTGCAAGAGGGACTTTCTTGATAGTCCCACATGTCAGTGTTTTATGAAAAAGTTAACCACACAGGTTCATAGAAACACCTAATATCTTGGAAATCTGTTATTTACTAAGAGTATATTAGCTTAGAAAAGAAGAAACCTGGGCCGGGGATATAGCTCGGCAGCACAGTGCCTGCCTGGCAAGCGTGAGGTCATGAGTTCCATCCCCGGTACAAAAATGAAAAGAAACCTGTGCTGTAATTCTAACTGGGAAGAAAGTGAGAGGAATTGTATTAGCTCTGGTTCCTGTCTCTTTTATATGGTGTTTAAATAAGTACAGTTGTAAAGACTAATGGAATCATCTGGGATATTGTGTCATGTGGTTAGCCAACTTTAATACAGGTTGAGGATCCCTTAACCAAAGTGGGACCAGAAGACTTTCAGATTTCAGATTTTAAAATATTTGCATATATATAATAAGAAATCTTCAGGATGAGATCCAAGTCTAGACACCAATCCTTTATGTTTTTTATACATTTTACACACATAGCTTCAAGGTGATTTTTTTTTGTGGGTACCGGGGGGTCGACCTCAGGACCTCGCGCGCCAGCAGGCGCCCGTGCCACTGAGCGATATCACCGGCCCTTTTTTCGTATGTGGGTTCTGGGAGTCGAACTCAGGACCTCACTCTTGCCAGGCAGGCACTTATGCCGCTGAGCCATGTCACCGGCCCCTCAAGGTGATTTTTTACAGCATTTTAAATGTGCCTGCTTTTTGTTTTCACTGACCCATCCCAAGAAGTTGGGTGTACAGTTTTCCACTTGAGACATTCTGTCGGCGCTCAAAAGGTTTCTGATTTTGGACTTCAGGATTAGGGATTCTCAGTCCAAACCTACCTAAGTACAAGGCACTTTGGTGAGCGCTGGGATGCCTGAAATCTAGATGATAGTGGGAAATCTGTTCTTTAATATATTCTGGAAGTCCTGCATGTTTACACAGGAAAACTTAATGAACCTGTTTCAGGTATAAAAAAAATGTATGTGTTCTTCAGTGTGCATGCTTGTGGTCTCTCTTGCATCAACTCCATCAAAGCTTCTCCTCTGTCACTGCCTGCAAACTGCTCCCTTCCAGGTCACCAGGGTGACCTTGATGTTGCTACATCCAATTGTCATTTTCTTCTTCGTTGACCAGCCGGCAGCTTGGGGCTTTCCTCACAGTTCATTTCTGATTTGCTTTCTTTGCTTGGGAGCCAGCCTGCCACAAAGCCCTGGCTCCGCCTTCCCTTCTGGTCTGTATTTACCTCCCCAGCAGGATCACGTTGGGGTGCCATGGCCCCACCGCCAACCCCACTCTGTTCCACTAACATGGTGACCTCTTCTGGTTGGTCTCATGGCTTTAAACACTACGTGGACCTCAACGGCCCAGTCTCCTCTGAGCTCCTCGCTCCAGCGTCTGCCTGCAAGATGCCCTGCTACTTGAATTTCAAACTCAACCTGTCAAAGCATGAAAAAAAGAAAAATAGAATTCCACAACTCTATGCAGCTGAATGCATGACAACTCTGTTCTTCCAGTCTCTCCTTGGACTGAAAGGATTAATCCCTTGTAATTTCTCTTTTCCTCTCACAACCCACATCTATTTCATCTGCAGGTCCTGCCGCTTCTACCTTTAAGGGTGGATTCAGTGTGAGCTCGTCTCATCACCTCCATTGCCGTCGTGCCTGGACCCTTGTGCCCTCCCAGAATTGTTCTGCCTGCCACTGCCTTGCCCACTCAGATCACTCTCGGCACAGCCGCCGGAGTGAACCAAATTCTGCCGTCGGTCCTCATCTCTGAACGCCGCAGTGGTACCCGGATCAGAGGAGAGGCCAAAATGCTTTGTCCACCAAGGCTGCAAAGGGGGCAGACTGACCTGAGCCAGGCAGGCACCTGGGGGCCCCGTGGAACAAGCACCCCCGTCTGAGGTGTCACTCCAGAAGGGAATCCTAGTGTTTCTGAACCGAACTTGAAAGAAAAGAAGGGTTTCCTAGTTCAGATGATAACGTAGCAGACCGTACTAGCTCGCCTTGACCAATGAGCGCGTGAACACGGACGTTCTCACTCATGACGTAGAAGTGCAGACACGGATCTGTTTCTTGGTAGGGTGAGGTGAGCCCATCCGCCCCATCCACCCGCTGACGACACCTGTGAGACCCGGGCAGAGCGCCGGGGCAGCTCTCTCAGGACCCTGAGAAGTAAATAGCATCCAGCAGATTGGTGATGAGAACCGGAAGTCACCACTCACTTCTCCCCCCAGCATCTCTCAGCTGACCTGGACGTGGGCATCGGGTGACAGACAGATGGAGAGAGGTCCAGAAGAAGCCCTCGGCCTGGGGAGAGGAAGGAACAGGGACTCCAAACAGCGGGAGTACAGGAGCCTCACGTTCTCCCCTTTCCTCTGTCTGTCTGTCTGTCTGTGTGTCTAAGCTCCAGCCACCAAGTAGTTCCATGGCAGTTGTGGCAGAGGCCATATCAGGAGCTGCAAGGGCCAAACTGCGAGGGAAGAGGGTGTCTGCTCTGCTGGGAGCCGTGGCTCTGGAGAGAGGGCAGACTCGTGACGTGTCTGTTTCCTTTCTGTGTTCGCCCACCCCGTGGCACTGGACACAGGTGTGGTTGCGGCACAGCGCACCAGAGCAGGCTACCCGGAGCCTCCACTTGCAGGTCATGAGACTGACAAGGGAACGCCTGGGGGTCACAGAGAGGGCAGAGGTCAGCAGGACCACGCCACAACAAGTTCTCTGTGAAGGCCTGCGTTCCCTCTGGAGTGCGTGCGGGCTCTGTCCTAAGTAGCTGACCAGAAACATCTAGCACTGAGCAAACTGGCCGGCCGCGGGGGTAGTGTGAAAGAGACAGGTTGGAGAGGATCACAAAATGCTTTGAAAACCAAGCTGGCTTACAATCGATGGTCTACTGAAGGCGGATTGGAACATGTGTCCTGAATCTCACCAAGCCGTCTGCCTGCAGAACATGCATCAACATTAATGTAGATTGTCCAGACAAACCAGATATTTCTACCAGTCAACTATGTGCTAGGTGTAAGCAATGAACATTAAAAATAATGACAGGAGGACCGGTGAGATGGCTCAGCGGCTTAAGCGTCTGCCCGGCAAGCGCGAGGGCCCGAGTTCGACTCCCGGAACCCACATACGAAAAAGGGGCCGGTGATATCGCTCAGCGGCACGGGCGCCTGCGGGCGCGCGAGGTCCTGAGGTCGACCCCCTGGTACCCAGAAAAAAAAAAATAATGACAGGAATGTTTTTAAAGGATGAAAAAATGATGCAATTCTCAAACATTAACCAAAATAAATTCTCGAATGTCTGTAACAAAATTTTTGTTTCAAAGCACAGAAAATGACTATGTACAAAAGAGAACAAACATTAGGTGCTAATAAGGGGTCAGTCCACCAAGAAGACATAAGAGTTGTCAGTGTGTATGGTAATAACAGATCTTCAAAATATATAAAGCAAAAACTGAGTGTGTGGAGAGGAGAAACAGACGAGTCTGTAATTGTAAATGCAAGTTTCAATAACCCTTTCTCTTTAATCTGTAGGAGAAGATTACGGAAGGTGTGAATGGAAGCATTAATTAATTGCTTCTAATCGACATTTGTAGGACGTTCTGCCACCTGTAGAATACACATTCTTTCCAATAACAGGTGGACCATTACCTAGATAGAACATAATTCTGTCATAAAATAAACGTTAGCAAATGTTCAGTAATTGTAATCATGCAAAATATATTATCTGACATAATTGAGCTAAACTTGAAATAAATAACAAATTTGACAGGAAAGTCTCCAAACACTTGGAAACTAAACACCAGTCTGCTGAATAAATTCATGAGTCAAAGAGAAGAGCTTAACAATGATCACAAAATGTGATAAAATGAAAATAAAGCTCAATAAAAATGAAAATAAAGCTTATCGCAATTGGTGGGATGATGTTGTCTCGCAGTACTTGGAGAGACGTTTATAGCACTAAATACTTATAAAGCAAAAGGATCTCAGTGAAATAACTAAAGATTTGCCATAGCGATCAAGAAAACAAGGAGAAAAACCAACAGTAAATAAACAGAAGGAAGAAAATAATGAAAAACAGAAGTCATTTAAATGTAGAACATAGTAAGATCTTTAAAAACAAAATAGGTTTCATTTAAGAGATTGCTAAAATTGATGAACTTTTAGTAAAGCTGAGAGAGAGAGAGAGGGAGAGACAGAATGGAAATTACCAAGATGATGCAAATCACCAATATGAGGACTGACAGACCCCACCGGTATCCAGAGTATAAAAAGGGCACACTACAAACAATTCAGTCCACAAAAATCTTCTTACGTAGACAGAGGGTAGCAATTCCTAGCCAGGCGTGGTGGCCCATGCCTGTAATCCCAGCACTCAGGAGGTTGAGGCCGGAGGATCGCTGCGAGGTTCAGGCCAGCCTGGGCTACATAGTGAGTTCAAGACCAGCTTCCTGAACTACATGGCGAGACCCTGTCTCAAAAAAAACCAAAAAAAAGGGCTGGAGAGATAGCTCAGTGGCACAGTGCCTGCCTGGTAAGCACAAGGTCCTGAGTTTGATTCCCAGTACCAAAAAATAAAAACCAAAAAAAAAAAAAAAAAAAAGTAGCAATTCCTTGAAAACCTGACTGCTGAAACTTGCAAGAAAACAGATAATGAAAACAGACCTAGAGGGTTAAAAATTGAATTTATAATTTATTTTATGTAATTTATTTTATATAATTTATGATTAATTTAGTTCATATATACTCTATATGAGCTTATATATTATAAAATAATTCATAATCATATATAAGTTTGATTATTTCTTTTAATTTATGATCAATTATGTTTATTTTATAATTTGATTTCACATAATTTATTATTAATATTCAGTATGTATATAATTTATAATTTCAGGAATTTATCCCAGGCTGAGATGGTTTCATTAGTGAATTCCACCAAAGAAGAAATAACACTATACAATGTACACAGTCTTCCAGAAGAGCAAAGAAGAAATTCTTTCCAACTACTTTGATGAGGCCAACGTCCCTATCATACTCCAGACAGTAAAATGCTAAAAATGATACCCAGATATCACATTCGTCACAAACAGATGTAAAAGTCCTCAAAGAATATTAGCAGATTATAAGTGGAATATTTAAAAGAATTCTACATCCTAACCGACTGTAATTGATCACAGGAATGCGAGATTTATTTGTTATTTGAATCTTGATCACAGTGATCCGCTGTATTAGCAGACAGAGGGGTAATACGCACGTGCTGATGCCTTTGCGTCAGTTGATTTAAATACGACAATTAGAATAACAATAACTAATTCAACACTAATTTATATGCACGACAGCATTTGTAATAAAATTATCAGCAAACTAGGAAGAAAGGACAATTTCCTCACCCAAAAAGATGTCTACACAGAACAAAGCTAGCATCATAAAATTAATGCTAAAAACTGACTTATTTCCCCTTGAGATTGAGAACAAGAAGTCCTAGCCAGTGTAACAATGTGATAAAAATCAAATGCAGAATAGAAAGAAAGTTCTGTTTGCAGATGTATATACGATCGTCTCAATGGAAAAATCTCAATGAATCTAAACATACACTTGAATGACGTATGACAAAAACTTTAGGATCTGTAAACTTAAAATCTACAAAATGCTGGAGAAAAGAGAAAAAAGCCGGTGAGATGGCTCAGCGGCTTAAGCGCCTGCCCGGCAAGCGCGAGGGCCCGAGTTCGACTCCCGGAACCCACATACGAAAAAGGGACCGGTGATATCGCTCAGTGGCACGGGTGCCTGTTGGCACGCGAGGTCCTGAGGTTGACCCCCTGGTACCCACAAAAAAAAAAAAAAAAAAAAAGAATCAAGAAAATATAAATAAATGGAGAGCCGTTCTGTATCCATGATTGAAAACTCAACATAGGAGAGATGTCGGCTCTCCTCAGACCGAGCGGATCGAAGGCACAGACGCACGTAAAAAGATGACCTAGAAGACTCCGGCAGCTTCCTACCAAGTGAAATATATACGTACCGTGCGATCCAAAGCGCGCACTCGGGACGCGCAGTGCAGAGGAAATGGAAACTGCGCGGGGAGACCTGTGTGCGTGTAGTTAAACTGCTCTGTTTACAGTTGTCCAAGTCAGGAAGGGGTGCTCGGTGAGTGAGCAGTGATTACCCAGCTGATGGAAGCCGACAGGTGCAGCGGGTACGACACAGGGAAGGCATCGCGCTGAGCTGAAGAAGCCAATCTTGGGAAGTCACATACTGCGTGACTGTTTGTATGACATTTGGAAAAGGCAAACGATAGGGACAGGGAGGGGACAGGATGTGATTGCAGGGCACTAACAAGAGGGAGATTTAGGGGTGATGGAACTGTCCTTTTCCCCTAGTCTGGTAATGGTTGCACACGTCAATACATGTATTAAAAATCATGTAATAATCCAGCTATGGTGGTGCATGACTTTAATCCCAGCCACTCGGGAGGCTGAGGCAGGAGGATCGTGGTGAGTTTGAGGCCAGCCTGGCTACATAGTGAGTTCAAGGCCAGCCTGAACTACATAGCATGACCCTGTCTCCAAACAGACAAATAAGTAGATAGATAAAAATAAAATCCATTTAATTGCACATTCCCTAAAGAGTCATTTTTACTCCCTGATAACTAAAAATAAAATTGTGTTTTAGAAACAGATGATTTCTGTAGTGATCACCCCTCTACCCTGGAACTGAGTCATCAAAGTGGTGACCTTTGGGACATCCATATCATGGCTGCATGCTCAAAAGAACTGCATGGGAGTCTTGCGTAATACTGCGTTTACTGTTAAAAACCAAATGCTAGGTATAGAGCATGTTATTGTTATTTGTTTGGTGTCATTATTATTTTTATCATTTGTCTTTTTTTTTGTGGGTACCGGGAGTCGCCCTCAGGACCTCACGCTTGCCAGCAAGCGCTTGTGCCGCTGAGCGATATCACCAGCCCTTTTTTCCTTTGTATGTGGGTACTGGAAGTTGAACTCAGGACCTCGCACTTGCCAGGCAGGCGCTTATGCTGCTGAGCTATCTCACCAGCCCTCATTTGTCTTTTTTCTTTCTGTAAACAGGTTCATTTTGGAACTCGGCTTCCTTTAACACTGAGACTTCCTATCTTCATTTCCCGACATTCCAGGGCGAGCTCAGTGCTGATGTTTCTTTCTTCTTTAAGACAACAGCTTCTTCCGGGGTATTTGTAGAGAACCTGGGGATCACAGACTTCATCAGGCTAGAGCTGCGTGGTGAGTCCTCCACTGTACACAGACGTAGGCTGCTCAGTGGTAAGCAGTGAGCCCTTTGAGTACTGAATTCCTAATCTACTACCATGCTTCCTTAGCAGTTGTATTTTTTTATTAAATACTATCAGTGCATCTTCATAAATAATATTTAGTATTTACTATTAAATACTAAAATTCCAACACTTTTTAGCAGCACTAGGGATTGACCTCAGGACCTTTGCACTGAGCTACAGCCCCGTCTTGTTTTTATTTCTTTTATTTGAAGGTCTTACCAACTCACTGAGTTGCCTAGGCTGAGCTCGAATTTGTGGTGCTCTTGCCTCAGCCTCCTGAAATGCTGGGCCTGGGGCTGTGCCACCATACCTGGGTACCATGATTTTAAATTGTCATCTTAAATTGTGTATTAGTCAACTTTCTGTCACTGTAACAAAACACCTGAGGTGATTAATTTATAAGGATAAAGGTTCATTTTGGTTCCTGGTTCTGAAGGTCCCAGTCTAAGACAGAGAGGCCCCGTGTCTTAGGGCCTCTGAGGGGGGTGGCCTGCATGTGGGAGCGTGTGTTCATGTCATGGCCAGGAAGCACACAGAAACAGGAGGGGACGGTGTCCCTTAGTGTTGCAAGGACCTCCCCCTTGGTCTCACCTTGCAATGGTTCCACCGCCTTCCAGGAGCGGCACCCTGGGCTCTGAGCTTTGGCACATGGACCTGGCAACGGAGAGGGGAGCAGTGACTCGGGAGACCTGCAGCAGCCCGTGACAACACAGGGCTACCTTCACTCTGTGCGCAGTCGGGAGGGTAAACCAAACTGGCCAGATAACCACCCGGTACTAAATTTAAAAATATTTGATTGAATTGGCTGTAATCCCATTGTTTGATCATAAATGCAAATCTTAATTTCTTGCCATCAGATTTTCATGGAATGCTTTTAAAATTATATGAGACTTCCAGTCACCTTTAAATATGTGTGTTGAATGAGGCCAGGTGACAGGCTGATTTTCTTTCTGTAGAGCTGAGCAGACCGAATGGTAAAGGAGGAGGATGACTGTTGAGATCAGTTTCGTTTTTCCTCCCCCAGGATGCACATTCGTTTTGCTGTCGCAGGTGACACTGCATGCGCAGCACGTCGCCACTCCAGCATTGCTTCTCCTTTTCTAACGAGCGTGTCACAATGCTCTCTCATGTCCGCTCAGGACTGAATTTCCTCCCCTCTGAATTAACTTGAGCAACTCTCACATCTAAATTTGCAGCTCCCACCGAGGTCACCTTTTCCTTCGATGTGGGGAACGGGCCTTGTGAGGTCACCGTGCGGTCGCCCACTCCCTTTAATGACAACCTGTGGCACCACGTGAGTGCAGAAAGGAAGGTCAAGGAAGCCTGGCTCCGAGTAGACGAGCTCCCTCCGAGGCTGCAGCCCGCCCCCGTGGACGGGCACACCCGCCTGCAGCTCAACAGCCAGCTCTTCGTGGGTGAGCGACGGTAGCGCGTACCGCGTGGCCTTCGTCTTTCCTGTTCAGTGTGTCTTCCCTGGGGTGCTGTCGTGTACTGATGGGAAGGTGCCGAGATCACCTGACGACCACAGCGGTCTCCCGGGAGGGAATCCAAACCTGTGCTGGGTGGGTTTCCACCAGCTCTCAGCTCATAGCCCTTGTGTGTTTGTTTGAGTTACTTCTCATCGCTAGGATTTATAAGACATTCAGCCATTCTAATCCATTTCTCCAATTTCACAACTCAGCAGAGTTAACAGGAACCTGCCTCGTAATTGGGACAGAGTCCTCCAGTGTCTCCCAAAATAGACCCCCGAGGCCGGCTCGCAGAGGAAGCCCAGCTCCAGGCCTCTCCCTTCCTGTTCACCCTACCCCCCCCACGCAGGTTCATAACTGGTCTGGCTCCTTTATTCCCCCTTCCATTTTCCAGAGTACAGTGCTGGTGATGGAAGTTTTCCCTTTAATTTACTTATTTATTTTATTGCTGTTTGTTTTCCCAAAGGAAAAAATGTTTTGCTATGTTATTTTCCAAGGAACTCTATTTTAATTTGGAAACTAAGCAGATGAATGAAGTAGCTCTTACTTGGTCATTTGTCATGAATTTTAAAGTAAAAAGGAACACAGACCAATTAGAAGGAGTTGGAAATCACAAGGTAGCACACAGCCTATTTTGCCAGAAGATTCTACAGCATGAGAGGGGCTGATGCTAAGCAGTGAGTTCAAGTGTGCGGGTGTGTATGTGTGTGTGCAAGCAACTCATGGCTCTGTAAAACTCAACCTTAGGCTATTAATTCTCACTTATATAAAGCTTCACTTTCAATCATCAAACTGCAGCCCAAATTAAGTAATTTTCTCATCTGCCATCCCTCGTGATAAAGTAGTAATTAATGGAATCCCTAGCAGTGAAATTTTTAGAAAACCCACCTATAATTGGCATTCCTACCAGTGTAAGTTTTCTAAAGCCTTGAGCAGCTAGTAGGAAATTCAGATTTGGGGCACTGATCCCATTGGACTCTGTGCCTTTTAACATGCTCTGCAGGTGACACTGGGTCACCCTTATTTCTGAACTTTCGCCTTAAACTTGTGTGGGACATTATAAAAACACAGCGAGGTACAAAATATTCAGCGAATGCTACACAGACATGAGCCCTGAGGGGCCAGTGACGGCAAGGTCAACACGGGACCCCAGATCTTGGTTCCTCCTCTTCCCTCTCTTTCTCCTTGGCTCCTTTCCACAGCCTTTTTGCTGAGAGCTCTTCTAAGAAAGAGATTGTCAACTATATAACCTTTTAAAGGCACAGCATTATTTATACATTTAAGCTGTAAAAAGTATCAGTAGTCTTCATTTTGACCTTTATAAAGGAACAAATACAAAGATCTATTTATATAAAACTTGAAGCAGTACTTTTAAAATATTTACTGAGTTCAACTTTAAAAAAAAAACAAACACTTTTGTTAATGGTGTATTCAGTGCCATTTCATAATTCTTAACATTTGTTCATGAGCTATGTGGTTGAAATTGTATTTGTTTGGAAAACTCTTTGGGAGCTCCGTCTCCGGGCCTGTCTAAGAGGGCTCAGGTGGCCGGGCAGGTGCGGTACGGATGGGACCCCAGGATGCGGTCCCCGTGCTGTCTCCCTGCAGGTGGCACGGCCAGCAGGCAGAGGGGCTTCCTGGGCTGCATGCGATCACTGCAGCTGAACGGGATGTTCCTGGACCTGGAGGAAAGAGCCATGATGACGCCGGGGGTGCAGCCTGGGTGTGCAGGGCACTGCAGCAGCTACGGACACCTGTGTCGCAATGGAGGGAGCTGTCAGGAGCGGGCCCGAGGTGTGGCCTGCGACTGCGCCTCCTCTGCCTACGATGGGCCCTTCTGCTCGCGAGGTGAGGGCGGGAGGCCAAGGAGAAAGTGACAGGGAAAGTGTGCAGAACATCCTGGCATTTGGCAATGCAAAGGACAAAGCAATTCTCTGTGATGACTTGAAATAGGACTTCCAGCCCACATCCCTCCACAGAACTTAGCAGGAGATGTGCATCTATGTTTAAAGGCCGATGGCTGGGCCAGGGATATAGCTCAGTGGCACAAGCGCCTGCCTCGCAAGCACAAGGTCCTGAGTTCGATTGCTAGTACCAAAAGAAAAAAAAAAAAAACCAATGGCTACTTCTCTTACCTCTAGTAACAGTCCTTTCTGGGTCTCCTGAAGCAGCAACCTGGGGAGAGCAGTAACCTCTAACTTGTTCACTCATAGTAGAGATTTAGTTCCATGTAAACCTAAGATGAAACATTCTGAAGGCAATAATACAATGTTTATAAATTCAAAGTTATGGGAATATGAGGGAGTTACCTATATCTGAATAATTCAAATAAATAATATAACCATTTTCAATTATAAAATCTGTAAAAGTAAAAAAAAAAAAAAAAAAAAAAACAGCAAAAACGCCATTAGTGTTTTCTTTGGGACTATTTAAGGAGTAGAGATTTTAAAAAATGTGCACTTATCTTGCACTTACGTATTGCTGACATAACAAAAGTATGTGTTATTCCAGAGATTTCTGCCTATTTTGGAAGTGGCTCCTCAATGGTCTACAATTTTCAGGAACATTACAATCACACCTTCAGTACAAACTCCAGCTCGTTGGCAGCGTTGCTGCAGGAGGAGCTCACGCTGACCGGAGAGGTGGCCACCTTGAGCTTCCGGACTGCAGTGGCTCCCAGCCTGCTGCTCTTCGTGAGCTCCTTCCGTGAGGAATACCTGTCGGTCATCCTGGTCCCAAATGGTGAGTGTCTGCCCTTTAGGACCGGAAGATGGGGTCAGAGCCCTCAGCCCTCTGGTGCTCAAGTCACAGCAGTGAAACCCACAGCAGACCTGGAACTCTCACGCCATGAGGGTCGGTTCATTTTACATTATAACTCCAGGGAAAGTTAATATGGCAGTGATTAAATTAAAATGCCTTTGTCTCATAAAAATTTGATTACTTGATGGATTTGGTATGAAATTACTTTCTGGGATTGCTAAGAGGCCTTTGCTTCTCTGCACGAATAACCTAAATTAGTTTTACAGTTCAGTTTAAAATATGATTCCTTATTTTATATGTGAAAAATATTTTGTCTTTATTGTAAACCAGTACTTTAACCATAGAAAACCAGTATCCATGTGCATTATATAAATACGACCGTTCTTTACCCATTGGTAGCTGAAAAGTCACTGGTGTAATTACACGCAAAAGTGGAATGGGAGGGAGCTGCACCATGCCCACTAGGGCTTTCCCAAGCCAGCACAGTTGGAGAACAAAGCAACCTTAGCCTTGTTGATCATGCAAAAGTCAGCAATACATTAAAATGCATTAAAATAAGTCAGATTAAAAGAAGCTATAGAAACCGAATGCCAATGTAATATAGTTTGAGGCTTTACAACTTAATAATATGACTACCCCATCAATAATTAACGTACAGCTTTGCTCAGAGTTTTCATATGCTTAACTTTTACTTTTCCATTCAGTTAAGGAATACTGGGGACCTTGGGAAAGAGCCTGCTTATTGTAACCCATTTGGTCTTAACTTTTAAAATTGTGTAATTGGATTCAGAATTTAGCCCTGGAGTAAACCACAACGATCACCATTCCAGGGAAAGTGAACATCAGTCCACTCAAGTAAACGCTCTATACATTCAAGTTGTATTAAAAAGAAGTTTTTGAATGTGTTTCAGAACCTGCATTGACAGTTTTTATAAATTCTATTTTAGCCAAAAATGCCATATTTTTCTTCTTCAGGGAGCTTGCAAATCAGGTACAAGCTAGACAGACACAAAGAGCCTGACGTTTTTAACTTTGATTCTAAAAACCTGGCTGATGGTCAGCTTCACCACATAAAGATTAATAGAGAAGAAGCAGTGGTCTTTGTAGAGGTAAGACAGTAAACTCATCAATGGTAATAGTAATGAAAATATGACTTAAGGCAAACATTAGATAACGCATCCTAATAGAAATACAATTCACTCTTATTTCATGTCTTATTAGGATATAACATGTAGTCATGCTATTTTGTTCAGCAGTTGTTAGTGAGCTTTTTGTCACTATGACAAAACACTAAGAACAAGAACTTACAGAAGGAAAGGTTTATTTTGGCTCACGATCTCAGAGTTTTCAGTTCATGGTCAGCTGGCTGCATGTGTTAAAGCCTGTGGCAAGGCAGAATCATGGTGGAGGAGAGCCGTTTGTCTTCCGGCAGGCAGAAGAGAGGGAGGTAGAAAGAAAGAGAGAGAGAGACAGAGACAGAGAAACAGACAGAGATGGACAGACAGACTGTGCTGTGAGCTTTCTCCTCCTTCCACTTTTGTTCCATTCAGTACTCAGCCCATTGGAAGTGCCTCTCACACTCAGGGCAGGTCTCCACCCTCAGTTGCTGGCACACGTGCCAGTCCTCTCTGTAGACACTCTCACAAGCACACTGGCAAGGTGGGGAGGAGACCAAGAGATGGAGGGAGGGGAGGAGGAAGTAAAAAGTTGTACATTATCAACTCTTCACAATGAATGTAATAATTATGTACTGAAAACATGTACGTTGTAAAAAGTTTTTAAAAGAACAAAAATGATCAAAGAAAAAAGCATACCAGGAAGTGGGCTTTACTAATATCCTAGGCATTTCTCAACCCAATCGAATTGACAATAAAGATTAAGCCTCGTAGCAATGCTTGTTTAGCAGTGAGATTTTCAAAGTTACTATTAGTATTTGTTAGATTTTTGTGGCACTGGGACTGAATTCAGGACCATTCACATTGAGTTACGTCCCCAGCCCGCTGTTCATTCTTTAATTTGAGATAGGGTCTTGCTGAGTTGCCCAGGCTGGGCTTTAACTTGTGATCCTCCTCCCAGAGTGCTGGGTTAGAGGCAGGTGCTACCACACCTAGATGATTTGATGATTTCAAATACTAAGCTACCCTCACTGGTTTTACTTTTACTAGGTAGAAATATGTCTAGTTTATCATAGTGACTACTAACAGCATCCCACTGGATATGAAAGAACAAATTCTATGGCAGTTTAATCACAAGGAAAAACTCAAGCTCTTGCTTAAAATGGGGTTATATTTTTGAAAAGCATCAGAGTATTTAAATTAAACTTTGAGGTTTAAAATAGCTTGCTTCACTTCTTTGTGGATTGTGCCAGTTATATGAACTGAAACTATGAATGAAAATACAAAAAAGGCAGACAGTGACACAGAAAGAAATTTGAGTGATACAGAAATTGTTTATGAGTTTTCTCCTAAGTTATCTATTATTTGAATTTGGCTTCTTTAACCTTCCTGCTAGTACTAACATATGGCTCATTCTCTCAGTCACTTTTTCATTGCTGGGACAAAATACCTGACTCCTGCAATTTAAAGGAGGAGAAGTTTATCTTGGCTCACATTTCTCGTCCATAACTGGCTGGCTATAAGGCAGGAAGGCATGGTGGGAGGGTCTGGCGGAGGCAAGTTGCTCACCTCATGGCAGCCAGGAAGCAGAGTCAAGGGAGGAGCCGGGAAGGGAGATACCCTCTAGGTCAAGTCCCCAGTGACCCTCCTCTTCCCTTCAGACCCCACCTCCTAACAGCAGGTCGTGTATAGCACCCCCCAAAATCCGATCACCTTCCAAACACAGGAGGCTTTGGGGGCCTTTTTAGATCTAAACCGTAACACTCATCTTTATCATTTTTCTTGTCCCCACTTTGGTTCCCATTCTTTTATTGTCAAAATCGCTCACATTTCAATGTCTGTTTCTTGTGGACCATGTACTAGGTTAACCAGAGTCCAAGGAGACAAGCCACCCTGTCGTCAGGGACAGAATTCAATGCTGTCAAATCCCTTATGTTGGGGACGATTCTAGGTAAGTGGAAGAAAGCATGTTTCCCCACGAGACACGGTCCTTTCGCATCCATGATTTCCCAGAGTGGGGCAAGGTGGAAACCGCACTCTCGTCTGCGTGTGCGTGTGGTTGTGCGTGTGCGTGTGGGACGAGCGCCCCACCCTCACCCTCTCACTTGGCAGTCAGACGGCACATCAGAAATGTGTTACTTTTCTGACAATTCGAGAAAGCTTAATCAAAGCAGGTATCAAGTTCACAAATTACATATTATTCAATGGTCGAATACAGAACTCATTTAATGATAAAACAGTACTTGAGATTAACAGACGAAGAGAACCATGTGTTGAGAAAAGATGTATCAAGTACTCAGCTTTTCTTGCAAAATCACCACCTGAATATCCCACAAACATTTTTTTCTGCTCCCAGTTATTTGCCATAAAAGCACCGAAATATAAGCATCAAATTCTTTATGCTTGGGCTGGCGAGATGGCTCAGCAGCATAAGCGCCTGCCTGCCAAGTGAGAGGTCCTGAGTTCGACTCCCGGTACGCACATATGATAAAAGGGCCGGTGATATCGCTCAGAGCCATGGGCGCCTACTGGCGGGCGAGGTCCTGAGGTCGACCCCCGGTACCCACAAAAAAAAAAAAAAAAATTCTTCATGCTTTTATTTTCCCTCTTCACCATGAATTACATAGAAATAAAAATACATTTTGAAAGTTGTATCTTTTCTTTCTAAACACATATAACTTATATGTTTTATTGATATTTAAATGTTATTTGGGGAAAATCTTTGTACGTGTTTTCATTATTAGTGGTACCGAACACTAACCTGGCTCTGCTTTGTCCAAGTAATGGATAGAATCATCATTATTTTTTCAGTCAAAAGCACAAAAATATGTGGGGTCATTTCTTGTACCTCTCGTAGATAGTAGCACAAACCTGAGGGTGGTAGAGAAGACACATGAATGGATGTTTCCAATATATTGAGAAGTATCACAACTGTTGAAGGTGTCATAGCTTTCAAAAAAAGTGATAGGCAGTACAAGGAGATGTGAATGCTAGCGCTTTTCCATGGTGTTCTCATAAATGATAAAAATGATGTGCGACGAATGCAACCTGATAGCTCTGTGCTGGTCACATGCTATTAAATATGCAGATTAAGCTTCTTGAGGATTTCAATTCTTTGCTGTAGGAGTTTAGTTTTGGGATGGTACAAATGATAAAATTCACCTCAAAATTCGGTTCTGCATTGTCATCAGGCATCATGCTCAGTTGACAAGGGAAGCAGCTGGTGCTGTTGGTCCTTTCATGTGACTCATTCTTCTAGTCACGTTCCTCTCCTGTGAAAGTCATGATTAAGCTAGCTAAAGTAGAAATAAAATTGTAACACTGCTGTGTTTCACATTCAGTGTTGGGAGATGCTCATTGCTCTTGCAGCCCATGGTGGAGATTGGTCTCTAGGACTCTAACACACGGGCTCCATTTCCTGGGCATTTCTGGGCAGCCGTGTTTTCATGATGTAAACATGTAGTAGATTTTTATTCTATTTAAAACAGTAGCAAGGTACTGGAAACCAGAAAGAATTGGAAAAACAAATGAAAGAAACTGCTCCCCAGCTGTCAGCCATGAAATAATAAAATAGAGTTAGGTAGAGAAAGTTGTGAAAGACAGCGCCGAGTCGTAGACAATAGTGAGGTGGAGCCCAGTCCTTGGCCGGCGACTGAGTTATGTTAAAATTGTTTTTAACATGCAGGTGAGTGGGGAGATGATGATCAACTGATACAGAGCCTTAGGAGGAGTGTTTGAATTTCTTTTTATTTCTTGCACAGTTGCTTAAGTACAGCTAAGAGTTGCGTGCATTTCAGTATCACTAGAAGAGTGCATCTTGAATGTCCTCAATACGGGCTTAAAATGTTTGAGGTGCTGGTCCGTTGGCTTAATTTGGTCAATACCACAGTATTCAAAATCATAATATCACCACTTTATACCTCATAAATACAAGAGCTATGATTTGTCGATATATAATTTTAAAAAATGTACAAGTAGAGATTTTGCTCCCCGTTTAAAGCTTTTCTCTCTGCCCTGGTCGATAGCTCTGATCCTTGATTTGAGCAGAGCGAGTAACTGCCCCTCTTGCGGTGCCACCCCTGAGCTGTACTTTGGCGGAGCAGGTGCGGTCCTCGAGGATAGACGTAGTTTACATCGGCCTGCGTGAGTCGGTCCTCCCTCGCTGCAGAGCGGATGTCTACGTGTAACGCCAAATTGAGCTACTTAACATATGTATCACCTCGCATGCTTAATCATTTCCATAGTGAGGACACTTAAGTCTTCTTTCAGAGATTTTATTTTGTATCCTTTCACCAATATTTCCCCAAGCCATGACCTCTATGGCTCCAGTAACCACCATTCTAGTCTCTCTTTCTGTGAGTTCAGCTTGTACATTTCATATGTAAGCAGTGAGATCAGGCGGTATTTCTCTTCCTGTCCCTGGCTTATTTCACTTAGCATAATGCCCTTCTGGTTCATCCATGTTATTGCTAAAGACAGGATTTCCTGGAAATCCAGCCAGAGCAATTAGGCAAGAGAAAGAGATAAAAGGGATCCAAACTGGAAAAGAAAGTTTAAATTTTTCATTTGTAGATGATATGGTCTTATATTTAGAAAACCATATAGACTCCACTATACAACTGCTAGAATCGCTAAACAAATTCGGTAAAGTTCCGGGCTGAATAGTATTCCATTGTGTGTACACATCACGGTGTCTGTGTTCATGTATCCATCGATGGACACATAGGTCGAGTCCATGTCCTGGCAGTTGTGAATAGGGCAGCAGTGAATGGGGGAGTGTAGGTGAGTGCAGGTATCTCTCTGATGTACTGATTTCAGTTCCTTTCCATAAATACCCAGAAGCAGGATTGCTGGGTCTTGTGGTAGTTAGATTTTTAATATTTCGAGGACCTTCCATACTGTTCTCCATAGCGATTGTAGTAATTTATATTTTTCACCAATAGTGTGAAAGTCCCTTTTCTCCACACCCTTGCCAACACTTGTTCCTTTTTGTCTTTTTGATAATAGCCATTCTAATGGTTGTGAGGTGATTTCTCACTGTGGGTTATTATTATTTTTTTTTTTTGGCACCAGGAATCGAACTCAGGACCTTGCGCTTGCCAGGCAGGCGCTTATGCCACTGAGCTATATCCCCAGCCCCTCACTGCGGTTTTAATTTGCATTTCCCTGATAATAAGTAAAGTTGAGCATTTGTTTCATGTACCTGTATGTATTTTTTTGGCATCAGCTTTTTATTTTTTATTTTAGTTTATTAGTACATGTGCGTAATACATAACGTCGGCATTCCTTGTGTGGAGTTGATACCTGTACATCACACATCTTAATTCCTTTTTCATCCCTTCCCTTCCTTTCCTCCCTCTTCCACCCATCCCTTGATCCCCTTCCTTTTTTCTGACAAATATTTATAGTACATTTGTCCATCTTAATTGAGTCTTTTCCTTCCTATTGAGTTTCTTACACATTTTGAGTATGAACCCCTTTATGAGATGCATGTTGGCAAATAGCTTCTCCTATCCTGTAGGTCGTCTTCACTATGCTGGTTATTTTCCTTGGCTGTGTAGAAGCTTTTTATTTCCCGCTTTTTGGATTGTATCCAAAGAAGACATTGCCTAGACCATTGACTATGTTGAGTTGATTTTTTATATGATGTGAGATAGGGACTAATTTTATTCTTCCGCCTGTGGTATCCAGTGTTCCAAACACCATTTGTTGAAGAGGCTGGCCTTTCTCTATTGTATGTTCTTGATATCTTTGTCAAAATTCAGCTGACTGCAAATGCGTAGGTCTATTTCTAGGTCCTCTGTGCTGTTCCATTGGCCTCTGTGTCTTTTTTTATGCCAGCACTATGCTATTTTGATCATGATACTTTTGTAGTATGTTTTGTAGTCAGGTAGTATGATACCCCTGACTTCGGGGTTTGTTTTGGTTTTTTGTTTTGTTTTTCCCAAGATTGTTTTATCTATTTGAGGTCTTTAGTGATTCCATATACATTTTAGGATTTTTTCTATGTCTATCAAAAATTTCATTGGAATTTTGATAGGGATTCATTTTATCTGCAGGCTGCCTTAAATAGTATGGGCATTTTAACAATAATAATTCTTCAAATCCATGGGTATCTCTCCATTGATTTGTGTCTTCAGTTTTTTTCAACAGTTTTCATAAGTAGATCCTACTCCTACTTGTTTAAGTTTGTTGCTAATAATTTAATTATTTTGTAGCTATTGCAAATAGGATTTTTAAATTTTCTCTTTTGAATAATTTGTTGTTATTGCATAGAAATGCTACTGGTTTTTGCATGTTGATATTGTATCCTGTAACTTTACTGAATTTACTCACCAGTCTTAGCAGTTTTTTGGTGGCATCTTCAGGGTTTTCTAAATATAAGTTTATGTCATCTGGAAACATGGACAATTTAACTTCCTTCCTTTATAGTGTAGATCCCTTTTATTTCTTTTGCCTAATTGCTCTGGCTGGACTTCCGGTTATGTGAATAAAAGTAGCAAGAGGAAACATCCTTGTCTTGTTCCTGGTGTTAGAGCCGAAGCTTTCAACTGTTCACTGTTGACAGCGATGTCGCTGTATGTTTGTCATAGAAGGCTGTGATATGCTTTGATTCCTTACTTCTTATCTTTTTGTAAAGTACAGGTTTTTGTTTTGTGGTTACTATGAGGTTTGCGTAAAACATTGTATAGTTATAAGAATCTATTTTATTTTAATTTTTTAATTTTTTATTTTTTTGTGGGTACCAGGGGTCGACCTCAGGACCTCACGCACCAGCAGGCGCCCGTGCCGCTGAGCGATATCACTGGCCCCTTTTTTCATATGTGGGTTCCGGGAGTCGAACTCGGGCCCTCGCGCTTGCCAGGCAGGTGCTTATGCCGCTGAGCCATCTCAGCAGCCCTAAGAATCTATTTTAAATTGATAACTTTGATCACATAAAGAAAATATTTTTACTTCCTTGCCTTGATATTTTGTTTTTGATATCACAGGTTACTTGTTTTTATATTTTGAATCCCTTAGCAAATTATTCTCGCTATTATTTTTAATTAGATTATTGCTTAACCTTCCTACTGAAGATATAAGTCATTTGGACACCACCACCACACAGTGTTAGAGTGTCTGAGTATCTTACTTTCATTGGTGAGTTTTGTGCTCGTATGTTTTCATGGTGCTACCTTCTTTCTCTTTCGTCGTGAGGGATCCCTGTCGTCATTCACGTGAGTCAGGTCTGTTGGTGATGAACTGCCTCAGCTCGGTCTGGGAAGCTCTCTCTTTCATTTCTTTTTTTTTTTTTTTTTTTTTTTGTGGGTACCGGGGGGTCGACCTCAGGACCTCGCGTGCCAGCAGGCGCCCGTGCCGCTGAGCGATATCACTGGCCCCTTTTTCGTATGTGGGATCCGGGAGTCGAACTCGGGCCCTCGCGCTTGCCGGGCAGGCGCTTAAGCCGCTGAGCCATCTCACCGGCCCCTCTCTCTCTTTCATTTCTGAGGGCAGCTTTGCTGTGTAAAGTGTTTCTGTTTGGCAGTTTTTTCATTCAGCGCTTTAAATACATCCTCCCACCCCTCCCGGCCTGTGCCGTTTCTACTGAGAAGCCACTACTGTGTCCCTACTGGGGCTTTCTTACAGATGAGATGTTTCTTTTCTCTCGAGGCTTTCTGGATCCTTTTTGTCTCTGACTTCTAACAGTTTAATTGTAGTACGTCTTGATGTAGGCTTGTCTGGATTGAGTCTTGATTTGACATCTTTGACCTTCTGGCATCTGAATATTTATATATTTCTCTAGATTTGGAAAATTTACTGCTATTATTTCCTCAAATAAGTTTTCTGGCCATTTAATCTTTTTCTCCTGTTTAAACTACCATAATTTGAATATCTCCTCTTTTGATGCTATTTTATAAATCCTGGAAGACTCTTCATCCCTTTTCATTTTCCTTTTTTAAAATTCTGTTTTCAAATAACCTATTATCATATTTACACATTCTTTTTTGGGGTCTCTAATATGCACTTAGATTTTACTGGAGATTTTGAATACCTAGCAGAAAGTCATGTACGTGCCTTTATAGGACTTGCAATATAACAGAAAATATAGACATAAAATAGTGTCCATGTCTAATTTAATTTATTACTGTTATTACTCACCCAAATGTTCTCTGGGAAAATGGTCAGGAATCCACCCCTAGGGCTAGGTATGGTATAGCTCAGGAGTAGAGCATTTCCCAATCATGCCTAAAGCCTTGGGTTCCATCCCTAGCTCCACAAAAAGAAAACAGAATCAGTGTCTAATTAATGTTCTTTTGTCCTTTTTCAGCAAAAGACTGGCACACTCGATCCAATAACATAAAAATGTATACACTTAATGGCCAGTAGGATTCATCCTAGGAATTTAAGGTTTTTTCAACAGATAAAAATCAATCAATATAATATAGTGTATTAATACAGAACAAAAACCATGTGATCACCTTAGTGGATGTGGATAAAGAATTTTTTAAAAATCCCTCATTCTTTTGTAGTAAAAATACTGAGCAAACTAAGAACAGAAAGAAACTTCACATGGTAAGAGCCGCCTACAAGAGACCCATGGCTAAGGCCGCACTCAACCTGGATCAAGACAGGAAAGAGTGCGCTGATGACTTAGCCGTATTGTAATACAGGTTTTAAACAGGGCTATTCATTATTTTAAACAAGAAAAAGAATAACAGTATCAAGACTAAAAAGGAAGAAGTAAAATTATTTCTAATTTTAGAGGACATGATCTTTGTGATAGTTCTGTGCAATTGTGGTTTTATTCATGAAGTCTTTGCCTACACCAGTGTCTTCAAGAGTTTTACCTATTCTATCTCCCAGCAGATTTAATGTTTCTGTTTTAATATTTAGATCTTTGATCCATTTCGATTTTAGTTTAGTGCATGGTGAAAGATATGGGTCTAGTTTTAATCTTCAGTATGTGGAAAGCCAGTTTTTCCAGCACCATTTATTAAAGAGGCTATCTTTCCTCCAGTGAAGGTGTTTGGCTCCTTTGTCAAAGATAAGGTGGCTGAGTATGTCTGGAGTTGTTTCTGCATCTTCTAATCTGTTCCATTGATCTTTGAGTCTGTTTTTTTGGCCAGTACCATACTGTTTTTTATCATAGTAGCTTTATAGTATAATTTCAAGTCGGGGATTGTGATGCCCCCTGCCTTGCCTTTGTTGCCCAGAATTGCCTTTGCTATTCTAGGTCTCTTCTGGTTCCAAATGAATTTTAGGATTGTCTTCTCTAATTCTGTGAGATATGCTATTGGAATTCTGATCGGAATTGCATTAAATCTGTATAACAGTTTGGAAGTATGGCCATTTTCACTATATTGGTTCTTCCTATCCAGGAGCAAGGGATATCTTTCCATTTCCTGATATCCTCTTCACTCTCCTTTTTCAGAGTACTGTAGTTTTCAGTGTAGAGGTCTTTTACTTCCTTTGTGAGATTGATTCCTAGGTATTTCATTTTTTTGGATGCTATTGTTAAAGGTGTTGTTACCCTAATTTCTCTCAGTGAGTTTGTTATTGGTGTAGAGGAAGGCTATTGATTTTTGAGTGTTGACTTTGTATCCAGCTACACTACTGAATTTGCTTGTTAAATCTAGCACTTTTTTAGCGGAGTTTTTGGGGTCTTCTCTGTAGAGTATCATGTCATCTGCCAATAATGATAATTTAACTCTTCCTTTTAGAGGACATGATCTTGTAAGGAAACCACAGAATGGCTATTAGAGCAACTAAATAGTGTTCAAGATCAATACACAAAAAATCCTGTGTATCTCTGTGTACTAGGAATGAATAACATGAAACTGGAATGAAAATAAAATATAAGTTCCACTTAAAATAGCATCGAAACGGGTAAACTATTTAGGAATAATTTTAACAAAAGAAGTGTAATATATATCTACTAAGAACTGTAATTATAAAATACCTATATATACAGAAAGACATCCTTTGTTCAGGGATTGGAAGACTTAATCTTGCTAAGATTGTAAAATCCCCAGATTTAACTACATACTCAACATGATCCATATCAAAACCCAAAAGCTTTTTTGATGGATACATTATGTTGCTATCCAATTTATTGGAATATTTCTTTTCTTTGAAGGCTTTCATTTAGAATAGAAATTCATACAGAAACGCAAGTGCCCACATATAGCCAAAAAATCGTGTTAGAAAGGCCAAAGTTGGAAGTCTCCTGCTTCTTGACTTCAGAACAAAGTATAAATTCACAAGTAATTAAGGTTGTGTGGTGCTAGCATAAGAATAGACATGCAGATAAACAGAACCGAATTGAAACAAAGAAATAAACTCATGCATGTATTGTCAGTTGCCTTTTGACATTGGTGCCAGAGCCATTCAGTGGGAGAAGGAATATTCTCACAAAAGTTGCTGCACAACTGGGTATCTTTATGTTAGCAACAACAACAAAAACAGTGCTTAGCCCCTACATCACACCACGTACAAATTATCTAGTGTGGGCGACAGATCTAAATGTGGAAGCTAATATTATAAAACTTTTTGAGCAAGACATACCTAAGTTTTTTGACCTTGGGTTATGCAATGGTTTCTTATATAAGGTTTTTTCAAAGCCTTGGATCAAATCACATTTTTTCAAAAGTGTAAACAAAAAAGAAAAAACAGATAAATTACACTTCATCAAAATGAAAAACCTTTATAATTCAAAGGACTATCAAGAAAGTGAAGAGAACTCATAAAATGGGAGGACATATTTGAAAATCGTATATTTGATAAGAGATTTATGTAAAGAAACCTTTCAATTAAATAAAAAGGCAATAACCACATTTTTAAATCCCAAAGGATCTGAACAGACATTTCTCCAAATAAAATATGCAAATGGCCAAACCAAAAAGTTTTCAATATCATTAGTCAAAGAGAAAATACAAATCAAAAACACACTATTTCACAGCCAACGGGACAGCTATGATACAGAAATAGACAGAGCTGATGAGCAGTTTGTAAAAACTGGAACTCATGCATTACTGGTGGGAAGGAGAACAATACAGGCATTGTGGAAAACAGTTTCACAGTTCCTTAAAAAGTCGAACACGAGCTCATGGAGGAGCAGCTTGGAGATTTCCCCCCAGTTCTGTAGGGCCTCGCTCTGCTCAGAAAAATGGACTATTTACAATGAAAGCGGCTACTCTGTTGGAAGAAAAATTAACACAGAAGGATCAATATTGAGACATATCTTAGAAAATTATTGGACTTTAAAGACATTTAAAAACTCTTTGAGCCACTGGGACCCAGGTGAAGAGCAAGGAGGGCGGCCCCTCCCATTGCTATTGCCACCACATGGCAGTGACCCAGGTAAACATCACCGGAAGGCCGAAGAACGGCCGCTGCCCTCACTGCTGCCACAGTTGAGGCGAACTGCTCAGGAAGGCCCAGAGACCAGAGGGAACGCCAGCGGCACAGTAGGGTCCCAACTAGGGTGCACTGGATGGACAGGCGGGACTAGTGGCATGAAAAGTCTGAAGCAACAAAGAACTGGGGACTGAGCCAGACAGATAACAACATCTCACTCTTAATTGACTGGGAAGGTAGGATCTTGGAACAGACACGAGCCAAGAACCTCCTACCCACAGAAGACATCCCTGGGCAACAGACTTTTCCTAGAGAGGACTTGATACTAGAGATCTAGCTACCTACCACAAAAACATACAAGGATCAACACAGAAAACAAAATAAAAAATTCTGAAATAGAAAATGACAAGATGAAGAAGCAAAATGCAATCTCAGACCTCCAGCCTGCCCAAAACAAGTCCAGGAGACAACGAGATAGAGGAACATGGAAGACACATACCTGAAATTTCTCAAATGATAGCAACCAAAGTAAAGAGGCTATAGAGGAAATCAGATCAGAAATAATCTCTCAGATAAAAAAAGGAATGTTAACATTCATAAAGGAATTGCTCAGCCAATCTAGAGTAGAGATAAAAAAATAGATGATGATAGGAAAAGGATGGAAACTGTGAACGATCAATACGGGAAAGAGAATGCACAAAACAGATATGAACAGATATCCAGGAAATTAGAAATTCCACTGAAAGCTGGCAAAACTGCTTGAACAAAACTGCAGATAGACTTTCAGACCTTGAAGACAGGATCGTGGCTAGCAATTGCAGAAGGAAAGATCTCTTAAAAATAACAAGGTATCGGGCCGGTGAGATAGCTCAGCGGCATAAGCCCCTGCCTGGCAAGCGCGAGGTCCTGAGTTTGACTCCCGGTACCCCTATAAAAAAAAAGTAATAACAAGGTATCAAGAAATAACAATTCAACTGATGCAAGATGACACAAAATTAATATAAGAATAACTGGTATCAATGAAAAAGCAGGAGCCAACACAAATGACGTAAAAAGACTATTTGCAGAAATAATAGCAGAAAATTTCCTAAACATGAGAGCAGAATCTGACATACAGGTGACTGAGGCATATAGAACTCCTATGAGCCATAACCAAAATAAACCTACACCCAGACATATAATAAGATCCTAGAAACTCAGCATAAGAACAGAATATTAAAAGCCGTTAGAGAAAAGAAACAGATCACCTATAAAGGAAAGCCCATCAGAATCATGGCAGACTTCTCAACACAAACCCTCAAGTCAAGAAGAGCTTGGAGTGATGTATTTCAAGTTCTAAAGAAAAACTATCTTTCAAAATTAATAGAGAAATAAGATACTTCCATGACAAAGAACAACTGAAGAAATTCATGACCACCAAACCAACCCTACAAAGTGTACTGAAAGATATTCTAGACAGAGATAAAAATGACCACAATTCCAAGAACAACAACAACAAAAAGAAACCACCAGGCACGGCAAGCAATTAAACAGAGGCAAAAAGCAGGGAACCAATAGTGGGAAAATAACATGGCAAAGATAAGCCAATACATACCAGTTATAACCATCGATGTAAATGGCCTCAATTCACCAATCAAAAGAAACGGATTGGCAGAATGGATCAAGGAACAAGATCCAACAATATGCTGCAGACAAGAAACACATTTAACTCAAAAAGAAACTCGTAGACTGAAAGTCAAAGGATGACAAACAGTATTTCGTGCAACAGGAACCCAGAAAAAAGCAGGGGTAGCTGCTCCGCACGCAGACTCGTCCCTGAATTCACCGATTGTAATTGCATGCCTGACACTGTCCGTGTTTACGAACGTGTTAGAGGTTTGAGTAACACGAAGGTGACTGAAGGTCAGGCCCGGAGATGCACCTGCTCTGCCTCGAGCATCAGAGTTTCTGCCTCTCGGGACAGTGGAAGGAGGAATGGGTGGAAGGGCGTGGCCTCCTCAGCTCCAGTGTTTCTAACTGAACTACTTCCCTAACAGGCTTGGAGTGAGGGGTCAAACGCAGGGCCTGAGTTCAAGTGCCCGCCCACAGTGATGGTAACAGGAGCCCTTTATTTTCCACACACGTAATTTTTCTTTATGTGTATTTCTAGCACATACCCCATTAAATTGTGTCCATGGTATATCATCAGGAAAGGGAGACAAGAAAGCAGTGCCCCTCAAAAACTCAAACTCAGACAGACTCTCCTCTGATAGCTGAACTGCATCAAGACAGAATGAATCTCGGCTGAGATTCTCAATATGAATTTCAAGAGTGATTACTGAGCCAGTCAAGACACAATACACATATGTGCTGGGGGAAGGAACGTGTAGTCACTAAAGCAGCAAGAACAGTGTCATGATCCCTGTGTACCCGCCCTCTGCGTGAGCCAAAATAAGCTCACCTTGCTGAGAAAGGAGATAAACACAAAGCCCCTGCATTCAGGTCCCTCCCCTGCGCAAGCTTAGCGTTCCACGTTCCACACGTAACGTTTCCCTACTAACCGTAGGCTCCCCCGTTATAGGACAGGGATGGAAGCATTCAGTGTTTTATGCTGAGGATTAAAATTATAAGCTGGGTAAGTCACAGCACACTTAGTAAACTCCTGATGACTGTTTACTGATTGTTAGAGTCAGCATGCTTTTTTTCCGTGAGTAGTGACAGTTAACTGGGTAAATCTGAGTTCATCGTCTCACGAAGTTGAATGAAATTGCGCACAAAAGGACATTAGGAGAGAGTTCATTGGAAATGAGAAAATACCGCCTGGTTTTCAGGAGAACTCCATGGTGCTTTCTTTGTTTCGGTTTTCTATCGATCAGCAGAGTGTGGGAGGCTTTGTAAGGCAGAGTTTGAAAGAGTCAGTTCCTCCCCAGGAAACGAATTACTGTGCATTATGAGTCCTCCACGTCCAGCCTGGAGGTAGGGGCTGTTAACCAAAGCAGGTTCGGCCTGACCAGTTTCTTTCCTGGAGGAAGGGTTTTTATCTGCCCATTCTTATCCTAATATTTTATACTTCTCCCTGCGTGCGCTTTTACCTTTCTGAGCTTAATCGGCTGCGTGGCCTGAATGAGTGTGTGTGCGCTGTTTTCTTTGTGTCGGTGTCGGGCGCGCCCTTGCCGGGCGCCTCCCTGTGCGCCGAGCGACGCGTGTTTTACGGTAGGGAGGGCGCTGGGCGCAGACCTCGGGCGTCCTCCGCCTGCTCCTGTTTTCCTCTGCGGGGTACAGGACGGTTCTCTGCCTGACGTGTAAACATTCGAAGTGTACCTCAAAACCCCTCCTTCAGGTTTCATGCCTACCGGTCACGGAGAGGCAGGGCAGAATCGCCGCCGAAGTGAAGCGGCTGGCCTTCTGGCCTCCGGTGGCGGCGGGGCCCCTGGTGACCCGCCTTGGTCGTTGGGGGGCGAGGTGGGGCGCGGGCACGGCGGCCGGGAGGGAGGGGCGCCTGCCCTGGCCCGCGGAGACCCCGGCCCTGACGCCGTGTCCCCTTCTTCCGCCCGCAGACCTCCCGGCGCCGACCCGGACACGCGGCGCGCGGCCGCGCGGGGCTTCTCCGGCTGCCTGTCCGCCGTGCGCTTCGGCCGCGCCGCGCCCCTCAAGCTGGCGTGCAGCCGGGGCGCGGCCTCGTCCTCCAGGGTCACCGTGCGCGGCCACGTGGTCGGCGGGGCGCAATGCGGCGCGGGGCGCGCGGGCCGGAGCCCGGGCTGGCGGGGCGCGCAGGTCAGTGGCGGCGACTCGGGGGCGGAGAGGGCGCCGCGCATCCTGGGGCGCGTCCTGGGGCGCGTCCTGGGGCGCCGGCGCATCCCCCGTGGCCCGTCTCTCCCTCTGCGCTCGAGGTCGTCGGGGACCGGGCGGCGGGGGCGAGCCCTTAGTGAAGGCGGACGGAGGGGGCTCTGCGGTGCTTGGAGGTGACGGTGACGTTAGCGCAACCCGACGGCGAGCGGCCGAGTCACCGCAGACGGGCACGGTGGCCGCAGGTGGCGTGCGTTTCTGCTACTCCTTGTGATTCGGCGCGTGCGGCCCCCGGGACGCCCTCAGGGGCGGCTGCCCGCGTGCGGGAGGGAGCCGAGGAGATTGCATATATGGCTCCTTGTGCATGCCCCTGAGCCTGAAAGTAATTAAGACGGGATTAATGCCAGAGCATGGTTTTATACTTTTATGTTAAAAAAAAAAAAAAAAAAAAGACATTTGGCATGGTTTACACCCTTCCCTCCGTGTATATTTCACTATTGGTGCGGGTTTCAGTGCTTCAGGGCTCACAGACTGCGAGGCCCATGGCCATTTCCAGTTAAAGAAGAGAAAGCAGATGTGGTGACTTTGTTCCTTACGGTAGTGCTGGAAATAGCATTTATCCAGGTCTCACTCAAAACAAAAACAAAAACGTGGAATTCTCCTTGCTTGTCAAAGAATGTTTTAATTCTCTGGACTCACGCACCAGTCCGTCGCAGATTCTGCTTAGCGAGTAGGAAGGAAACCGTAATGCATTCCATTACTCGCTCAGAAAAGGTGCTTTTCCTGAGAGCTGGGTGTTAGCAATTGTGAGCGGGGCCCCAGCTCACGCTAGATCCACCCGCTTCGTCTGGGTTCATCTGGACGCCAGAGCAGTCGGAAAGGATTCAGGTATTTTGAAGCGCTGGCCACATCTCTGCAAGGATCCTGTCTCAAGTCCTTGCATTTTTGTAAGGAGTGTGGTATAAAGGGTGTATTTAGTATCACGTCCGTGTTATAATTCCAGGAACAAAAATCCCATAAATGTTATTTATAAAACACATCTATCTATAAGAAGTACTTTTGTATTAAACTTTAAATTAAATAGTAATACCAAATCATTTCCTAATTTGTTTTTAATGAGAATAGTTTGATGTAATGAAAAAACATATTTAAAATAAATGGCTATATTTCCAAAAGAGCCAAACTCAAAATATTTACAAAATATCATAGTTGGTGCCTTTGTATTAGAAAGAGGAAAGACAATAGTCAAACTGATGATAGTACAAAAGATCTGGTCTTTGACTCTTTAATGGTTTTGCTAAACATTATTGGCAAGATTTCAAAGTTAGTCTCACCAGTGTTTTTCCCCTGAGAAATCCTACCTGGCCTCTCCGGTGTGGGAGGCCAGAGGAGAACACGGGGCTCAGGGCCTGGACATGGTGGTTTTACCAGATCGGCGATGAACTTTAGCCTGCCTTTGACCTGGGCAGTGGCTAGCTGCCGAATGGTGGGTTAGGTAGCTACTTAGTGTATTGACTTCTGGTGTGTGGCTCCATGTAGAATTCTCAGCGCCCCCCCCCCCGTAACTGATCACAGAATACCTATGTATACAACATTTTGTCCAAGTACAGGATGATCTCAATAGATGGATTTCTGTTTTGCATTTTCCGTTATTATTTCTCCTCTTGCAAACAAAGGGAACGGTATAGGAAAGGAGAATTAACCTAAAAGGTATTAAAACCTGTTAAGCCAGAGATCACAGAAGAGTTCGTACCAAAGGACACTGATATAAAAGGTCAGATGTGGGCCGGTGAGATGGCTCAGCGGCATAAGAGCCTGCCTGGCAAGTGCGAGGTCCTGAGTTCGACTCCCGGTACCCACACAAAAAAAAAAGTTCAGGTGTATAAATAGACTGAGAGACAGGCAGACGTGAGCACTTGTCAAAACACTTAGTGAGGGTGCAAAACCAGCAAACATAGCAAGCCAGCGTTAAAAAGCAATCAGTCACCTATATAAATGCCAGGATACACTGATGAGTTCTGTAATGGTGACAGTAATTATAACAAAGTAGCCTGTTCACTGTTAGATTTATCGGACACTACAGTTGGCTATGTATCCCTCTTTAAAGCAAAGTCCTCTAATTAAACAAAAATAGCTAAGGTGATTTTATGGTTTCTTACCTAATGAGATGCAAGTATAGAGAACTCAGTAGCTATTCTACTTGTGAATACTTATGAATATTTATTAAACAATCAATATGCTACCTCCGAGGCCGTGCTCGGGAATCCCTGTGACCAATTACACGCAACCAAGGTTTGAGTTTGTTGGGCTGCACTGCAGGTGCTGATGTCTTTCCCACAATAGGAAGAAGGACCCTCATTTTATAATACGCATTTTTATTCATATAACTAGGCAGGCATTGACACGTGTTATCTAAAATTTGCTAATTGGAGATAGCAATGTTATGCCAATCCTCTTAAAAGTATATTGAATATTGAATGCATTTTAGAGTTTCTGCAGTGTAAAGTCAACATTCATTTTTCACGAGTAGGGTAGCTTGAAAACTTCTGTGGCGTAGCTTAGTGATTCTCAATCCTTGCAGCAGTGCCAAGAAATCACGTGAGGGACTTGTTTGTTTATTTATTTATTTCGATACTTTGAGACAGAGTCTCTCTCTACAGTGCAGGCTGCCTCAAACTCATGATCCTACCGTGTCGGCCTCCCAAACGCTGGGGTCGCAGGCATGTGCCACCATACCCACGTAGCTTTTTAAAAACCCTAATGTCCAGACCTCCCAGCCAAAGATTCTTATTTGTAGTCTACCGTGCAGCCAAGTTTGTGAGCCAAGCTGGCCTAACTAAAACTTTCGGTACTGAAACATTCCCGACAGTTGCCAACTTTCCATAAAGTAAATGTTAAGAATATTTCCACAGTTTTTAATGATGTGGTATATTATTTATTGCTGCATGACGGATTACCACACGTTGAAGAGCTTAACCTGACCATGGTCAGGACCTTGCAGTTGCTGTAGGTCAGAGTCAGGCATCGCCCTCTGCTTAGGGTCGCACAGTCTGCCACCGGTGTAAGCAGGGCGGGGCTGTCAGCTGTTGGTTACACTGTGGAAGAATCAACTTTCCTGCTGTGAGGTTGTGGGCAGCATTCAGGGCCTTGCAGCAGGACTTTGCTGAGCTCCTGGTGTCTCGCTGGCTGCTGTGCAGAGGGTTCCTGAGCTTTGCATCCTCACCAGGCAGAGGGCAACAGAACCTCCAGTGAGGCAGTTTCTGTAACCTCCCTCAGCGTAATCACATATGCGTGCACATGTCGTCAGGTACTGTCATCTTTGACATATTGTCACAGTCCCTTCTGTAAGCAAGGAGGCTCCCACAAGGGCATGAACCCCAGGAGGCAGCTACCACTTAAGAGACTGGGTTGCCCAGAGATGAATGATGCGCGTTTCACAGCACTGTGGTTCAACAGTTTATCAACATTAAAGTAAAAGTTTTATTAACGTATTTATACAATAGCATTTAATTACTCTATGATGAGCCTATGCGCTCTGCTTTTAAAATAATTGAAATCCACTGGCTCATTCCCGTGAAGTGGAACATGGCCTAAGAGGTCCTGTGTGTTTGGCATTCAAATGTGAAGATGTTAGCTGAAACCCAACCATGGTCTACCTTTATATCTGCCAAAGTTTGTAGAGATTTAGAAGTAAACTCGATGTTATAATACCATTTTGCCTCAAAATTGGTGAGATAGATGTGATATAATATGATGTGATACTATATAAATGATCTAAGGAGAGATTCTGCTGTGGGTGAAATTTATAATTTACCTTCTGACCTTATCTTTCCCCTTTCTTCTCTCTCACCAGGTGTGGTGGCAGTCGTGATATTCATCCTGCTCTGCGTCACCGCCATAGCTATACATGTGCATCCACACAGGTGGCTGTACCCAAAGAATGAGTCGGGTGTCTCGAAACCTCGAGGCAGTGCTGAGACTGCCCTGCGAAGTGAGCCCGACGTGCAAAACGCAGGCAGTGAAAGGCAGAAGGAGTATTTCTTCTGATCAGCAGCTGTGATTTCCTTTGTGCGGTGACAGTGTGGCTCTCTTGCTAAGCTGGGGGCTGTTAGCTGATGGATACCTGGCCCTCGTCCTCCAGGTCCATAGAGTGAGTGTACGGCCCCATCAGCTGGTCCACGTCCAGCCCCAGACGTGGTGCCAGAGGCTCCGCCCGGGCCCCTCCATGACCAGTTTCTGTAGCAGCAACATAAATGTGGTCATTAATCGCTGTTCACCACTCTCTGACTGTCCTGAGCTGTGCACCTACAAATTTCAATGTAATTTGCCTAATGACTGTGGGTGTTTAGCGAGAATGTGGATTTGAGCTGTGGGCCTGTTCACTTACAAATATGACACAGAAGTTTGTAAAAGTCTCAGTCCGACCCCTGTGTTTTGTCTTACATGGAAACCTGTCTTGTCCTTTTAGGGATCACCAGCTGACATTTGTAAAACAGGAAGTGCTTCTCAGTCCTGAGCTGGTTTCTATCTTCCTGTGAGTCACAGCTTGGCCAAAATATGTATTAGATGTCTGGGAAATTTTTGTCTTATCATTTTTACTGTTTATCTCTTTTAAATCAATTTGGATACAATTTAATGATGAAATGAGTATTGGACATCAGTTATGAAATTTTACTATTGAATTCAATTATGGAAAAGAAAACTAAGAGAGAGCAAAACAGGATTTCAGTGTGCAATAATTTGCTTAGTTTTTTTTTTTTGTGTGTGTGGGTACCGGGGGGTCGACCTCAGGACCTCGCGCGCCAGCAGGCGCCCGTGCCGCTGAGCGATATCACCGGCCCCTTTTTCGTATGTGGGTTCTGGGAGTCGAACTCGGGCCCTCGCGCTTGCCGGGCAGGCGCTTAAGCCGCTGAGCCATCTCACCGGCCCCTAATTTGCTTAGTTTTGTTTGCAATTTGTAATTATAATGTTTACAGATTATAATGATTACCTAATGATCTCGTATCATGTTTTCTCTAATGAAACTTGTGCCCCTAAATTAGTGCTGTGTGTCTTTCATCCACATATGACTGAAACATAACCCTAAATTTATTTCCCTGAAATGTAAGCCAATTAAGTCAATTTTTCATTATACTCCTGTGATTCTCTTTTCCTTAAGGATATCACAATTTTTTATATCATCTGACTTCTTTTCATTTATTAGAGAAAAAGTTATATTTTGAACTGAGTTCTCCATTTCCCCATTTTGAACTGTTTTAGCAAAACTATCACTCCCTAAGTTCAGTTACTATGTGGAATATTCCCAGAAGAATGTTTGATTATGCTAATGAAAGGTGTAGGTTATACGATCTGAATTAAACTTGTTATTCTAGGCAAGATTCTAGGGTCCTGGGACCAGTTTCCGATACAGCACCAAAATCAACCAGTTCCTTTCACATTAGGCTACATCTGCATATTAACAAAGCAAGGTGTTCATGTTGACTATGGCAATTATCTTTGTAGCAGTTGTCATTCAATAACCACAGGAAGCCACCATTTGCATGCAACAGCCAATTATAATAAAAAGGTGCTACATTCCCCATATCCCACATGCCATGTGCCTGCTAGCTGTTAACTAGATGACTTATTTTACCCACCACAAGACAAATTTGAACTGTATAAACTTAGCCTTGCCGTTACCTTTGAGTGTACACCTAATTTGTGTTCTTTTTTTAAAAATGCAAAAAGATATCCTTTATATCATCTTTTTCCCAAAAACTGTCTTTTCCTACGGTTTCTTACTAGCTTTCTATGGGTCACGACAGATTGTCAAATGTAATACAGCACGTACTCATTGTGTTGGTTTCCAAGGTGGCGTGGGCTCACTGGGGCTTCGGCAGAGTCACAGCTAAGTGTCACTTGGAGCTTTGTTCTCATCTGGACGCTCACTGGGGAGGGTCTGCCTCCCAGCTGCCATGCTGCGGGCAGCATTCAGTTCCTCACTGCTGCATAATACACAGCATCTCTCTCCTTCATTGCTAGCAGAGGAGTCGCTAAGGCCAGGCTGCTAGCAAGAGGGAGGCTTCGGAAATGTCATGTAATCGTAAGAGTGACCTTCCATGTCTTGTGCCATAACCTGTTACTTAGAAGCAAGTCACAGATCCTGCTCACCCTCCAAGGGAGGAGGTTACATGTAGATCATGAAGGATGGGCGGCCACTTGTAGTCTTTCTGCTATGAAACAATATACTGGTATTTCTTAAAATGATGACTAATTTTAAAGATCTCAGTACAATATTTTTAACTTTATGGTGTATGAAAGCAATACACATTCAGCAACAACTGTACTTTGAATTTTGATCTTTTCCTTGGCTAGCAATATGGGATATGATGCTCTTTTAAGCCTCTGCTCCCAGAGCACATGATCACAGGGGTAAACCTCTGGACCACGTATTGTGTACTGTGTTGCTGAGCCAGGCTGTTCGGTAGAGTAGATGTATTAAACGCATTTTCAATTTATAATATTTTTAACTCACAATGAGCTTATTGGAACATAACCTCATCTTAAGTTGAGGAGCATCTGCATTTAAAAACTTACCTTCTAGAATGAAGTACATACAGCGGAAGGATTCAACACAAAAACGATGGACAGGGGAAGGATTCAACACAAAAACGATGGGCCGTATTTAATGCGTAACTGGGTGTAGACATCAAGCAATCATTGTAGCTTTCACAAATGATCATTCATGTACTAAAAGAATTTATTACTTTGGTAGCTGCAATTTACAGATTTATTGATGGTTAACTACACTGCACACTGCTTTCTGCTCTAGAGAGTAACAGAAGAGTTGCGCCAAATAGAAGTGATGCATATCCACCTTGTCTTACTGATTTTAAATTTTACCTACTTATTTGTTAATAAACTAACATTTTAAAAGTAAATTAGGAAAATATTTTTAGAGAAGCTGAGTAAAATTGAAATTATGAATTATGCTGTTTCCCCATTAAATATTAAAGATGTGCAGATATATACATTGAGTAGTGGTGTGTGTATTATTTACACTGCACATTTAGGTAATATTGGGGTCTGTTTAATATTTTTATGGTGGTACTTAAGTGATGAAACAGAAAGTACAGAAAAAACTAGGCAAATACCAATTACTACAAGCTAAAATACTTGTGAGTATAGATATTTATAATTTTTGCACTTTTGCAAAAAACAACAATTCAACAATCAATATATTTTTTTTTATGTGGGTACAGGGAGTCGAACTAGGACCTCGTGCTTGCCAGGCAGGCACTTATGCTGCTGAGCTATCTCACTGGTCCAGTAAATTATTTTTAAATGTTTTCCATATACTTAAAGTAATACTCCCTAAGTCTAGTTGTGTTAAAATATTCATATATTTTAAATATTTTAAATATATGAATATAAAATATTCACATTTTTCTAATAAGTTAAAACCACTCATATGCAGGGCTTATCACAGCATAGATGTATCAGAGGAAACATTGTAAAAGTCTTAAAATATGTGCAGATGTACAATTCTATAAGTATCTGACAAAGCACTTAAAATAACTATCATAAGAATGCGCAATGAGTAAAAAAAGAACATATATAGAGAAACAAAATCAGAAAAGCCATGCATGAACAAAATGAGATATCACCAAACAGAAATTATCTTTAAAAGAGCCAAAAAAATTCTGGAGTTGGAAAATAAAATAACTGAAATGAAAAATACACTGTATGTAATTGGTAAAAGAATCAGCCAACTTAAAAGCAGATCATTTTAATTAGTCAAAACAGGAACAACAAAAAGAGATTTTAAAAAGTAAAACGCGGGCCGGTGAGATGGCTCAGCGGCGTAAGCGCCTGCCTTGCAAGCGCGAGGGCCCGAGTTCGACTCCCGGAACCCACATACGAAAAAGGGGCCGGTGATATCGCTCAGCGGCACGGGTGCCTGTTGGCGCGCGAGGTCCTGAGGTCGTCCCCCTGGTACCCACCAAAAAAAAAAAAAAAAAAAAAAAAAAAAAAAAGTAAAACGCTACTGGCTTATGGGACATTTACAAATAGACCAATATTTGTATTGTGGGAATATTGAAAAGGAAGATGTAGAAAAAGGGCAGAGGGGTTATTTGAAAAAATTATGGCTGAAAACATTCCAAATCTTCAGAGAAGGGCATACAAATTCAAAAAGCTAAAAAACCACAAATAGAATAAAGTACCCTTCAGGTAAACCCAAAGGAAAGCATGTTGGGACACATTATAATCAGTGTGTCTAAATTAAAAAAGCAGAATCTTGAAGACAGCATGAGAAAACCACTCATTACATATCCACTAAATTATGGGTTTTTAAGAAACCTTGCAGGCCAGAGAGAGTAGGATCACATATTCAAAGTACTGAAAGAGGGGCCGGTGAGATGGCTCAGTGGCATAAGCGCCTGCCTGGCAAGCGCAAGGGCCTGAGTTCAACTCCCAGAACCCATATACGAAAAAAAGGGCCGGTGATATTGCTCAGCGGCACGGGTGCCTGCTGGCGTGCGAGGTCCTTAGGTCGACCCCCGGTACCCACAAAAAAAAAAAAAGTACTGAAAGAAAAAAAGTCATCCCAGAATACTGTGTGCAGGCCAACTATTGAAATATAGAGCTGGGGATGTAGTTCAGGAGTAGAGCACTTTTGCCTGGCATGCAAGAGGCCTTAGGTTCAAACCCCAGCACTGGGGGAAGTAAATCTGTCTTTTAAAAATAAAGGAGGACAACAGCCAATATTATACTAAATGGCCAAAAACTGAAAGCCTTCCCTCTAAAATCAGGAACAAGACAAGGATGTCCACTGTCCCCACTCTTATTCAACATAGTTCTGGAAACTTTAGCCAGAGCAATTAGACAAGAGAAAGAAAAGGAATAATGATTGGAAAGGAAGAAGTTAAATTATCATTATCATTATCATGATACTCTACACAGAAGACCCCAAAAACTCCACTAAAAAACTGCTAGATTTAATAAGCAAATTCAGTAGTGTAGCTGGATACAAAAAAAGTCAATAGCCTTCCTCTACACAAATAACAAACTTACTGAAAGAGAAATTAGGGAAACAATACCTTTCACAATCACATCCAAAAAAATGAAATACCTAGGAATCAATCTCACAAAGGAAGTAAAAGACCTCTACACTGAAAACTACAGTACTCTGAAAAAGGAGATTGAAGAGGATATCAGAAAATGGAAAGATATCCCTTGCCCCTGGATAGGAAGAACCAATATAGTGAAAATGGCCATACTTCCAAAATTGTTATACAGATTTAATGCAATTCCAATCAAAATTCCAACAGCATATCTCACAGAATTAGAGAAAACAATCCTAAAATTCATCTGGAATCAGAAGAGACCTAGAATAGCAAAGGCAATTCTGGGCAACAAAGGCAAGGCAGGGGGCATCACAATCCCCGACTTGAAATTATACTATAAAGCTACTGTGATAAAAACAGCGTGGTACTGGCAAAAAAACAGACCTGAAGATCAATGGAACAGATTAGAAGATGCTGAAACAACCTCAGACATACTAAGCCACCTTATCTTTGACAAAGGTGCCAAACACATTCAGTGGAAGAAAGATAGCCTCTTTAATAAATGGTGCTGGAAAAACTGGCTCTACACATGCCGAAGATTAAAACTAGAACCATATCTCTCACCATGCACTAAACTAAATTCAAAATGGATCAGAGATCTAAATATTAAAACAGAAACATTAAATCTGCTGGAAGGTAGGATAGGTAAAACCCTTGGAGACATTGGTGTAGGCAAAGAGTTTATGAATAAAAACTCAACCGCATGGGAACTATCCCAAAGAATCAATAACTGAGATCTCATCTTATTAAAAAGCTTTTGCACAGCAAGAGAAACCACCAACAGAGTGAAGAGACAACCCACAATGTGGGAAAAAATGTTTGCCAGCTGTTCCTCAGACAAAGGATTACTATCGAGAACATATAAAGAACTCAAAAAAATCAGACCTCCCAAATTTAAAGACCCACTCCAAAAATGGGCATCTGAGATGAATACACATTTCTCAGATGAAGAAATACTAATGGCAAATAAATATACAAAAAAAATGTGCAACATCACTAGTCATTCGAGAGATGCAAATTAAAACAACACTGAGATACCATCTCACTCCAGAAAGAATGGCTACTATAAAGAAATCAACTAATAACAAATGCTGGAGAGGCTGTGGGGAAAAAGGAACCCTTCCTCACTGTTGGTGGGAGTGTCGACTGGTACAGCCACTGTGGAAGTCAGTGTGGAGATTCCTCAGAAAACTAGGGTTGGAGGTCCCATTTGACCCAGCTATTCCCCTTCTGGGCATCTTCCCAGAAGAATTAAAAACATCGTACCACAGCGATATATGTGCACCCATGTTTATAGCAGCACAATTTGTAATAGCCAGATCTTGGAAACAACCCAAATGCCCATCAACTGAGGAATGGATAAGAAAGATTTGGTATTTTTATACAATGGAGTACTATTCAGCCATAAAGAAGGATAAACTGGAGACTTTTATAGGTAAATGGATGCAACTCGAGAAAATACTCATAAGTGAAATAAACCAGAAGCACATGTGTAAGCATCGTATTATCTCTCTGGTATGAGAAACTGAAAGAGTAAATAAGATCCAAAATGTACAATAGACATGGTGAATCAAAAAGAAACTGGTCAAAAGGAAAGAGAGACTGGAATAGGGAAAAGAAAGAAGGGAAAGGGAAAAAAATTGTATATATATATATATAAGATGGTTAAGATAGATACACTACCATTTTTACTTAGTTCATTGAAGAGTAAGGTTTGTGCCAATAATGTTTGGACAATTGAATGCTAATGTCTGGTATCCTGAATAACTAACTTAAAGATAATAATATGTAATGCATTAACCATTGTTACCCTCATATTATGTTGTTTTGAAAATTTGTTCTTTTTTTGATTTGTTTTGTTTTTTCTTCCCTCTAAAATAAAAAAATAAATAAATAAAGGAGGAGTTAAGACTTCCCCAAAGAGGGCTGGTGAGATGGCTCAGTGGCGTAAGTGCCTGCCTTGCAAGCGCGAGGGCCCGAGTTCGACTCCCAGATCCCACATACAGAAAAGGGGCCGGTGATATCGCTCAGTGGCACGGGTGCCTGTTGGCGCACGAGGTCCTGAGGTTGACCCCCCGGTACCCACAAAAAAAAAAAAAAAGACTTCCCCAAAGAAATTAAAGCTGAAAAATTTCATTACCACTTGGTTTGCTCTACAAAAATATGCTCAATAGAGACCTTCATGTTCACACAAAAGGATGATAACCATACAACATCTTATGAAAATATATAGCTTTCCAATAAAAGTAATTATGTGTAGAAATAATGTAACCATTATACACACACATACACACATGGTCATATAATACATGAAGATGTGATTTATGACACTGATCACAAAGTATTTATGAGGCAAAATATGAATAGTTTTAAAATGCAGTTCAAGTTAAGTTATTACCAATTTAAAACATAATTACAGCTATCAGATGTTTTATGTATGCTTTATGGTAACCACTAAGAAAATGAATTCATAAAAAAGCAGAAGGAACCAAAACGTATCACTACGAAAATATTTAACATAAAATGAGAATTAAGATGTTATGTGCATGTACCAACTCCCCATTATAAATGTAATCATTATGTACTTCAAACATTTACTAATTCAAATTTTTAAAAAAGTGAAATGAGGGCCGGTGAGATGGCTCAGCGGCATAAGCGCCTGCCTTGCAAGCGCGAGGGCCCGAGTTCGACTCCCGGAACCCACATACGAAAAAGGGGCCGGTGATATCGCTCAGCGGCACGGGCACCTGCTAGCGCATGAGGTCCTGAGGTCGACCCCCCCCAGTACCCACACACACACACACAAAAAAAAGTGAAATGGAAGACACAAAATGGTGGGGAAACAACCACAAAATGGACAGAAAGCAATTAACAAGATGGTAATGGTACTTATTTTTCAATAGCTACTTTAAACGTAAATGGATTACACTCTCCAATAAAAAGAAATAGAGGGCCGGTGAGATGGCTCAGGGGCATAAGCGCCTGCCTGGCAAACACGAGGGCCCAAGTTCGATTCCCGGAACCCACATATGAAAAAAGGGCCGGAGATATCACTCAGCAGTACGGGCGCCTGCTGGCGCATGAGGTCCTGAGTTTGATCCCCGGTATCCACAAAAAAAAAAAAAGAAATACAGCTGGGCATGGTGACACATGCCTATAATTCCAGCCTCTTGGGAGGCTGTTGTAGGAGGATTGGCATGAGTTCGAAGTCAGCCTGGACTACATAGTGAGTTCAACACCAGCCTAAGCTACATAACATGACCCTGTCTCAAAAAACAAACAAACAAACAAACAAATGATATAGGGTGACTGGATGAAAAATCAAATCCTTTGATAAGCGGTCTACAAAACATACACTATAAAGTGAAAGACATACATAAGCTGAATGTGAAGGAAAGAACACATAGCTGAGAGTGCAGGAAAGAAAAAAATATTCCATGCACATGGTAGCCAAAAGAGGAGAGAGAAACTACTAAACATGGATGAAAAAATTCAAAGAGAATGAAATAAATGGAGAGCTACTGTATATCCATGAATAAGAATAATCGAGATTGGTAAGATTCCAGTTTTCCTACAGATTGCTATGCAGCCCTGTGGCAGAGAAACAGGCGAGGGGTGTTCGAGTGTTTCCCTAAGAAGAACTCTACGTAGGAAGCATAAATCCTTCTGGCCAAGGAGATCGTGGGACCACAGAGGAGCGTGATCTATGTGCATAGCCTGCCTGCGGAGAGTCGCTAAGAGAGAAAAGTCTCCCCAGCTTTCACAGAAAGCAGCTTGCTCCTGCGATGGCCGTGACTTATCCAGACGGCTGACACTGAGAGAAATACAAAGAGGTGCTTTACATGGTTCCAAGGTAAATCCTGAGGAGACTTAACTGACCTTGATAGATAGCAAGGGATTAATTGGAATTAATACAGCTCTCACCTTAACTTGGTCTTGAACATCCTGCAGAAAATTGTAACTACAAGAGGTATAAATCAGTGCCATAGTAATATGCTAGCTATAAAAGAAACTCAAGGGCCGGTGAGATGGCTCAGCGGCTTAAGCGCCTGCCTGGCAAGCACGAGGGCCCGAGTTCGACTCCCGGATCCCACATACGAAAAAGAGGCCAGTGATATTGCTCAGCGGCATGGGCGCCTGCTGGCGCGCGAGGTCCTGAGGTCGACCCCCGGTACCCACACACAAAAAAATAAAAAAATAAAAGAAACTCAAATCACTAACACCTTCTGACAATTTCCAGCTACACTGGTAACTGACTACTGTTGTGGAATAATGGGCTGTATAGGATTAAATTGCTGAATGCAGGAACTTAAAATCCTTGGACTGGAAATCTTTAGCCTAAATGAGTAAGTTCACTCAATAAAAAGTGTTTGAGAATGAGAAGGTCTTCTGCAGAGTCCTCCGAACACAGCTCCTCCAACTTCAACTGACCACCCATCAGTTGCAACTACAAAGCAGAAAAGGGGGAGATGTGGGTGTGGCTGAAGCTGGAGATCAATCGCATGTGGGGCTGGAGCAACGCTGGTTCTGAGAGGAAAGAGCGCCTGAGGCAAGCCACGTGAACAAGCTGCTCCAGCTTGGAGAAGGCAGGTGCCCTGAGGCTGCCAGGCAAACAGGTTGCTAGGCAGAGGGGTCTCACGTGACATAAACGTGCCGAATGTATACATAAATGCGCTGTGGTGGTTGAGCAGTTCCTTTCCTCCCACCAGGAGAGAGGGCTGCATCTGACCTCAGCTTTCTGTATTCTGACTCTTATCTTTATTTCTCCATCCTCCCACCATCCTTCCCCCTGGGAACTTCAAGAACTGCACGGGACTTGGCAACAAGGAGTAAGAAGATGGGGTGGGGCAAGGAAAAGGAAAAAAGAAAAAGGAAAAAAAAAAGAAAAGAAAGAAAAAAAGAAAATGAATCCAAAAACAAAGAAAAAAGTTCCCTATATTTTTGAATGATTTGTTTCCTTCCAGGATCCACAGTTCTGGAGCCCAAAATTCATGGTTTATATTACCTAGCTTTATGGCCAGTGGGTTTGTGATATATGCCCCCTATTCCAGAGGCCCCACTGCTCACCCCAGGCTGTGGCAATGTCCGTGCCAAGACATGGCCTTGCTCAGCTTGATGGACAGGGATGGCAGCCAGACCTCAGACCTCAGATATGTGCTGGATGTAGGCAGCAGGGCGAGGGTTTAAGTACATAATGCTGGCATTTACTTTTAGACCCCTGTGTTTCTCAGCACAACTCAAACCAAGCCTGGCTCCTCAGTGCAGGTTGTGGGGCCTGTTTCTTTCCTGGCTTGAGTTAAAATTTCTCAGGGGGTTTCTTTCTAGCCTGCTTCCTGTCCTTAGCTGTCTCCTATGGCTGCCTCTTACCCAGTCACTGTGCGAAGGTGCTGCTTGGAGCCCTGGGGTGTCAACCCACCCTGGCCTGTCTTCAGCCAGAATCCTGTTCGGTTAGTTCAGCCAGGATCCTCCTTGCCCCTGATGGTTTCCCTTAGTGATTTTCTTCACTGACCCCTGCTTTTCTTCTGAGCTTCCCATTTGCCCATATTATTTTGGAAGTTGAACACAATCTCTCCCTCACTGCAAAATCCCATTACAGTGTTACCTATACCTGTGGTGATGATCCTAAATAAAATCTTTCTTATTGTGTTCTAAGAAGTGCCATTGAAAAACTCTTTTTAATTTAAAAAAGGCCCGCTCTAAATAATGCCTAGTTTCCCACTGCTGTACAAATTTTAACTATAATGCATTCATAGGGCGGAAGGGACTGAGAGTAGAGTATTTGAGCTTGGGGAATTTGCTCTTCTTTATAATCATATCAGTACCACTATCTTGACCAAAGCCCACCGTTCCTAGAGATCTAAGTCTCTGTTTATTTAGCTTTCAGTTTCCTGGGTGACATGGCCAGATTTCCAAAGAAGGAAATCAGAAGTCCCCAGCTAAAACTCCTAGAAGTCTCCTGTCAGAAAACCACTCCTGGCCCTTGCAAACCCTTAAAACTCCAAGTCTGTAAGAGAGCACCTTCTCCCTTCTGCCGCCAGATCAGAGAGGTCCCTCTCAGGATTGCTAATAAACCTGCTTGGACTGTTGAATTCATGTCCTGCCCTCACCCCCCAATCTGGTGCTGAAACCTGGAAACAGGAGTCGAAGACAGAGACTCACTTGCAACCCAGAGAGCAGTGGGGGGCGGTAGCTCATCCCAGGCTACCTCCTGGATCTTTAGAGTCCTCCTGTCTCTCACCCCATCTCCTCCCCTTCATCTTCCGCAAGGCTGATTACTGGGGATTGGTGGCCTTCCGTTCTGGGGCAGCGAGGTTCTGGCCAAGGCTCTCAGTGAACCTTCAAAACCTTCAGGATTAACTTCTGAATGCTGACTGCCTGATTGGATAATCAGCCTTTTCTTTCCTACCCCCACCCCCATGAACTCCAGTCCAAGCACCTCCTTGCCAGACCTCACCTGGAACATCCAACACTGGGTTGGTTCAACCACTGTTCCCTGGAAGGGGAAGACATGGCCTTTTCAGGACTCTCTTGGTGCCCAGAAAGGTCCAAACCACCATTCCACTCCTCTCTTCCCCTTTTCCCAACAGTTTTCCTCTGTCCAGGAAGGAGGGGACTTCTGAGTGTCAACCAGGGGGGATGCCCTCTCTCAGTGGCCAGAAACACCTCTGTCCTGCTCTGGAAGCTCATAAACCAGTCTTGAATCATTCCCTGGCGAGACATCCTGGGATTCCTGACCCTGACCAGCTTTCCAGCCCTTCTGGGATGGGCAATCACTCCTCAAAACCTTCAAGAGACACCCCTTGGGTTGCCTCCTCTGTAATCTCTCCCAATTGGGCCTTAAGGGAGATATTGAACCAAAACTTTCTATTTTTATTCTACTTCTGTGTGTCCAAATTACAAGCTCAACAATAGCTTTCATTGGCCTGCCAATGGGACCTTTTACTTCCAAACTGTACAAGACCTTGACAGTTTTATCAGAGGAATAACAAATGGTCTGAGGTCTCCTATATCCAAGCTTTCTTCACCCTCTGAAATAGTCTCTCTCCCTGCTTTTTCCTCTGCTCCCTCCAAGTCCTCCTCATGGATGAAAAGCCCCCCCAAAACCTCTCTTAGCACCTCACCTAGACTCCCCTCTCCCTACCTGTTGATGATCCAGTTTATGAGTCCCCTCCTTATAGGGACCACCCTCCACCCCCTCCTAAATCATCCAACCCTCAAATCCCTGCCATCCCCGCCTCTCTGGGCCCCTCACACTGTCACTTTCCTGATACCAGCCCTAGCCCTACTCCCCTCCTCACACCTGCTCCCAAACTGGTCCTCTTCTCCCTCCCAAGCCTCAACCAGTCTTACTCCTCTGAGAGGTATTTTACCTCCCAATCCTACCCTGATATTTGAAAAAATAAAATTCAAAAACTAGAAAATGGTCCACAGAACTCCCAAAAGGACCTCGATGACCTTACCTTCAAGGTCTTTAACGACAGAGATGAGGAACTCAGAGTCCAAAAGGAAAAACAAACTAAAGCTAAATATCCAATTCTGGCCTCCCTCATCCACCCTCCCTACTGCTAAGTCGCAAAAGAATGCCCCTTCCAACAACTATTTCTGCTGTGGCAACACGGGCCACTGGGCCAAGGCCTGTCCTAACCCTTGGCCTCCTCCCAAACCTTGTCCCAACTGTGGACAATGGGGCCGTTGGGGGAAGCCAGCCCCTCCCTGAGTTCTTTCACATCCTCCCAGCCCAGATCTACATCAAGGGAGGACTCGGCCGTACTCTTAGCCTTTCCTCCTCTACCAACTGCTGAGGCCTGGATCTGTGCACCCCCTCTGCAGGACACTCAAGCGATCCTTGGGTAACTGTGATGGTGGTTGGAAAGAAGATGTCTCTCCCAGTGGACACGGGGCACACCTTTCTGTTCTCGGCCTTTTTAGCACCTTTGCTCCCTTCCGCTGTCTCTGCTGTTGCAATGAAGGGCATCATCAAGACCCCTCTTAAAACCTGTCCCCCATACTGCTCCCGAGGGACCTCCTCTTTCACACAGTCATTTCTAGTTATCCCACACTGCCACCCCTTCTGGAACGAGACATCCTGCACCATCCAGGAACCTCTCCACATTCCCTCCCTCCCTACGGGACCCTCTCTCATCTTGCCAGTAACCCAAATAAATACTCCCATTTTCTGGGACACTAAAAATCCCCCCATTGCCTCTCACCACCAACCCTTAAAAATAGCCCTGAGGGTCCTGCTCGAGTGATCACAGTCACCCAATACCCCTCAGCCCTCATGGCCGCCTGGGTCTCCAAGCCACCATAGCTTGCTCAAAGCACACATGCTCACACCAGCCCGCTCTCCTCGCAATACCCCAATCGCTCCTGTTAGAAAACTCAATGGGTCATATTGCATCACATGAGAACTTAGAAAAATAAATGGGGCCATCATCTCCACCCACCCGATTTCTCCTAACCTATATAGACTTTTCCTCCCAAAACTTGCTACTATAAAATTCTAGCTCTCCAGGATACCTTCTTCACCATACCTTTTAGCTCGGATTCCCAACTGCTTTTTCTATTCACCCAGACTGACCCCAACTCCCTACAGACCCAATAGCTAGACGGTCTTGCCCCATGGGTTCAGAGATGCCTCATTTTTTCAGTCAAGCCTTACAAAGGGACCTCCAGGGCCTTAGCCTAAGCCCAGCCACCTCCTCCAATATGTTGATGGAGGTTATTCCGCAGCCCGACCAAAGCACTCTGCATCTCCCACATGCTAACCCTTCTGAACTTCCTGGCAGACACAGGGTACTGAGTGTCTGAGTATAAGACCCAGCTCATCCAACAAGAGGTTTCCTATCTTGGCCTTCACGTCACCTCTATCTTCTGTTACATTCCTCCTGATTGAAAGCAGACAACCCAAAACTTCCCTTTCTTGACCATCAAGAGAGACCTCCTCTCCTTTTTGGGTTTTCTTAGCTATTTTCTGTTGGAGACTGGGCTGTACAGGGTTAAGTTGCCGAACACAGGGACCTCTGGCTGTGCTGGGATAGCTCATATGCATAATGCTCTGAAATCAAGATGACACCACAGCTGACGCAGCCAACGACATGGGCTGCTGACACTCCCTATTCCAGAGCAATAAAGCTGTCAACCTTAGAGATCAAACAGTTCTCTTAATTGGCAAAATTTACTCCTTGGAGAAGTCTTTGAACTGAATCCCAAGGTCCTGCTCAGTTGCCATGCTTGCCTCAGTATGCCCTTCATTTGTTTGAAAACCAAATAGATATGGGCTGCCCAGAGAAGTTCTTTGTCTCAACCCCCAGGGAATCTTGAATTCTGCTACAGGGTTTTTGATCTTCCTGGAGCCCTAAAAATCATACAAATTGTCCTTTTATTTAAGCCATTTGCCATCCACTGGTTTAGGACATTGGGGCTAGGACAAGTCCCCAATAACTTGCAACTATGGATACCCATTTTTTTTTCATTAATCACCAAACCCCTTTATAAGGCCTCTCAGGAAGACCCCCAAGAGAAGGTCCTGGAGGTTGATCTAACCCCTGTTTCCTTCTCCACCCACAGGAAGGCACTCCTCAAAGGCCCTGCATTTGCTCTCCCCAACCCCCTGAAACCATTCCTTCTTTTTGTAAGTAGCAAAAAGGGATAAACACTGGGGTTCCTGGCCCAGCCTGTGGGTGACACCTTCCAGCCATGGCATATCTCTCAGCCTGTATAAAAAGATGGCTAAACTGAATGTAGGGTCTAGCACCAGTGGCCCTTCTAATCCTCAAGGCTCAAAAACTCATTTTTTATGAACCTCTTCAGGTCTGTTCTTCACATCTAATCTGTTGAATGATCGAGCTCTAACTTTACTGTCTCCTTCCAGAGTCCCAATCTTACACTCCCAACTCATATAACCCTCCAGCTCCTCTTGGATGCCTGTCCTTAATCCCACCACCCTACTGCTCTCTCCTGAGACCCCTGAACCTGACCTGTAACACAACTATATCAAATACCTCGACTTTCCCCTCACTCCTTTCCACCATATTACTTCAGAACACATCCCAGGATTCCCCAACTGGTTCACTGATGGAAGTGAACCCCCCATTAGGTTATGCCATCATTGAGAGGTATCCTGATGACAAATCATGTTTTCCCCTCAAAAGGTCATTGAGGCAGCATCCCTTGCCCTGGGTACCACCTCACAACAAGCTGAATTTATAGCTCTTACTGAAGCAGTCACTCTAGCCAAAGACAAATCCATCAACATTTATACAGACTGCAGATATGAATAGAATATCCTACACTCCAATGCCCAAGTCTGGCGTGAAAGGGATTTCTTCACAGGAAAGAACACCCTCATACAAAATGGACCCCTTATCCAAGATCTCCTGGAGGCCACACTGCTCCCTCATAGGGCAGCTACACTGCAGAGGATGTCAGCACTTCACCTACTTTGAAAAACATAAACATCACCCATGGAAATAATGAGGCAGAAAAACTAGCCAAGAGGCAGCTATTAAACCCTCTTCCATACCCCAATTCCTGTTCCCCCTCGTCCCCTCCTATACACCACAAGAGCTCCCGATGATCATGAAATAGGGAGCCATGGTGGTTCATACATGGAAAGCATGTTATCCCCAAACAAATACAACACAAATTTCTCCTTTCCCTTCATGATCAATTTCATGCTGGGTCCCCCTCCCTCGCCCTATTCTTTTTTTTTTTTTTTTATACGTGGGTACTGGGAGTGGAACTCAGGACCTCACGCTTGCCAGGCAGGCACTTATGCTGCTGAATTATATCACTGGCCATTTTTCTTTTTTTTTCTTTTTATCATTTATTATTATTATTATTTTTTTTTCCTTGCCCTATTCTTGAAGTCTCACATTTCACCCCTGACCTAAATGCCAACGTTACCAAATTTTGAGACTGTCATTTCTGTCAGGCTACCAACGCCCAATCTGCCATCCGCCTCCCTTCCTTCCCCACACACCAAGCCAGAGGACCCCTCCCAGGAACTGACTGGCAGCACCGTATTGTAAGACTTATGGCTCCAAGGCTCCCTAATTGAATTCACTGCCAAACAAATCACTTTCTGTCTCTAATCACTCAATCCTCATCTTACCTACTTCTGACTCTTTTTATCCTCATTTCCTGCCCCACCCCTTCACTACCCCAAACTCATCTCCCTTTATCTCAACAAGACCCTTCCTGGCTGCTGAAATCAATCGAAAATAAAATGGCTCCATCCAGCCCCCTTGCTGATCTGCCTCCACCTGGCCCAAATGACTGATTTAGTCATCCTTTCCCCCTTGTGTCCTGGTTCTCCACCCCAGTGGGATTATTTACCTCTGGAAAAGCAAACCCCTGGCTGAGGTTCTGATATTAGGCATCCAGGTCACTAAAGGGAATCTGTCAGATCCTCAAACCCCTCCGGCTCCCATCACATGCCCATCACAGTGAGGACTACACCTGGCCCAAGGGGGCTCTCTTTGGGTCACCAGAGTACAAAAAAACTCTGCTTCTCCAGTTGGCTCTCTCTCCTTCCTCCTGCTAAGCTACAACCCAACCCTTCCAACCTTATAATCACCGCTGTATTAATCATCTAGGAACCTTCTTATGGGTACCTGGGTACACTTCCTTTCAAGGCAGTCTAAACTCCACCACATCCAAATATTGCCAAGACAGAGGAAGGGATCTCTTAAAATACACCCCTCTAGCCACAGCGGGGCTCGGGAACCTCATTCCCCCAGCACTGGGGCTCCTGGGCCAGCTTGTGGGCAATAGCACCAAGGGTCCGCGGGCCGAGTCTTCCTAAATAAAAAATTTGCTGCTCTCAGCCAGAAAGGCCTACAGCACTACACCCGGCTTCGCCTCTCCTCCCTTGGCAGTTGCAGCCTTTAGCTCCTCCTTTCATATATGGGAGAAGTTCGAGGCCATCTGACACCTTCTCCCCAACCCACCTCCCGATCTCCTCCTTCCTCAGTGACCTCTCCCGATGCTTCTCCCTGGATACTGGTGTCACCCAGACGTGTCTGTCTCCCCTCACACAGGGTGGGAACCTGCACACTGGGTCTCCTTTGTCCACCCTCAATGTAGCCACAGCTGACCTCTCCATTCCTGACTCACCCATTGCCCACGTCATGGCTCAGTGTGTAATCCAATTGGCCCACTGTTAGCCACTCTGGGAGTCCTGACCAAAATGGCTACCAGACTAGGGCTCTGGGAAGCTCCCTGTCCGTATTCACCCATCTCTCAAAGGAGCTAGCAGCGGAGCTAAGAGAAGCCTCTGATCAGCTAGGACACCTCCAAGACCAGGTAGAGCCTTTGGCCTCTGTACTCCTTCAAAATTGCCGAGGTCTAAATCTCCTCATGGCCTCTCATGGAGCCATCTGTACTCTCCTACAAGAACAATGTTGCTTCTTTGCTAATAAATTGGGGGTAGTTAGAATACCAGCTCACGGAACATCCTGTCCCTCCTTCTCCATTGGGTACTACTTCTGACACCTCTCATTGCTGTCCTCACCTTATTATTTCTGCCTTGCATAATCAATTTATTAAAAGGTTTCAGGAAAACATGGCAGCCATCTCCAGGGCAACTACTCAAGAACAACTTAAGATGGCACTTATGCTCCCCTCACCAACCAAGATCAGCAGGAAGGAGCCAGACTAGAGACAGTGGCCCATTTCCCTGTACAGCCTTACAGCCTGGAATGAGGGAGACCGAACAGGAGCACCACTATCTTGATCAAAGGGCACCATGCCATTTCAGGAGATCTAAGTCTCCATTATAGTAAAGTCCGTAGAAGAGGGGTCTAAGAAGGGAGACGCTCCAAGAACCACACAGGCTCTTATGCAAAAGGCACGGGGTTTATTGAAGGGCTACACTGGCGTAGGGTCACCCAGCGAATGTGTATAGGTGACCCTGAAGGGCAGAAGCGAGGGGTTGTTATAGGGTCGGGTAGGGTAATGAGGGATAGGCAAGCAAAGTTTACAGAAGCCAATCGCAGGGAGTTAAAGGGTATCTAGTATATTTATTGGTTACTTAGGGGAACCTATGGGCAGGGAAGTTTAGCAAACGGGCAACCAATCAGTTTAAAGAAAAGCTAACAAAGGAGCCCGGGCGCGGGAATGCAGCCCGCGCGCGGGCTTGGGTATCAGTCCAAACCACATGATTTTTAGGAATTTACCCTGATGTGGGGAAACAGAAACTTATCTACTAAAAGCAGAGACTTAGAAACTTAAGCAAACATGTTGTGGTGATAGTAGCCATTTTTGTGACTCAGCCTAACACATCAGAATTACAGTTGTATAACCTTTACATGAATTTTACAGCAAACTTAACTTTACGCCAAATCACATCAAACTTCACATTCCCCCCTTTTCTTGAGGAGGATCTTTAATCTTAAAGATGGGAGTCTTGGGCTTTAGGACTGGATTTGGGCCAATTGTTCTTATCTGTGAACTGGCTTTTTTTAGGGGTAGCAGAAAAAACAGCAGTAGAGCTGGAAGCAGGACAGTAACAGGAGTCATGACGTGGGCCCAGTCGCAGTTAGCCTCTGCTGGAGTCTTTGAGAGCGACGCAGTGAGCAGGTCCCTGGCACAGGTGGTGGCGGTGGTGGCGCTGGTTCCTCAGGGACCCACTTTTTGACTCTCGAGTGATGAATTTACAGAGCAAAACCTGAAAGTTTAAGAGCAGTGGGCGTGGTTAGGATTACCTCGTGGGTTTTTTTTTTTTTTACTTTGGTTGGAGAGGCTCCTCTTTTAGGCTCTAATCAGAACTTGGTCTCCCGGATTTGAAGGAGTGGACTGGCATGGGCATGGGGATCAGATGTCTCCATAACAGTCTGCTGAAGTTTCTGAAGCATCTGGTGTGGCGCCTTTATCTGTTGGTGTAAGTTCAAAGTTTTCATCTCTTGTAATCTATTTAAAACAGGTATCAGTGGGGGAGGCTCCCAAACATTATCTCAAATGGAGTTAGTCCACCTCAGTACAATGTGCACTGCAACTGCAAGAGGCTCGCTGGGAGCACAGTAACCCAGTTAGCCCCAGGCTCTTGGCATAACTTTGCCAGGGTGGTTTTTAAAGTATGGTTTTGTCCTTTTATTTGACTTGAGCTTTGTGGCCAATATATAGTATGGAGTTTTTACTTTAGCCCCAGTCTCTTGTAAGGCTTTTGACCATTTTACCCACAAAAGCAAATCCATTATCTGAACCTACCGTTATGGGGAGCCCATACCATAGAATGATCAGCTCCATCAAAGCTTTTATCACCTCTCTCGATGTTTTAGTTTTTGTGGGGAGGCCTCCATCCATCTTCTCAGCCACCGAAGTACATAAAGTCCATATCACAAACTGTCTCAGAAAGCAGAGCCTCTGTCTGGATGGTTTGTTCTAAGGTGACAACCGTTGTTTTCACCCTCTAAACCCCATCGATTACCATGTTGTTGCCATCTGAAAAGAGGGTCAGGTCCGGGTCCTGAAGGGGCACATCCTGTAAGTCTGGTCGGGCTGAGTACACCATCTCAATGGCTTTAGCACAGTCATGTTTAGGTGGCTCCAGGGAAGTGGGCAAAAGAGAGGCAGGATTAATAGCTTGTATAGTCTTGATAATTAACTTGGGGTCTTTTAACAAGGTCTCTTGGTATTGGGCCAACCTGGTTTTTGAGAGCCATTTACCTCTAGGTCTTTTCAATAAAGTCTCTACTGTATGGTGCACAAACATATTTAGCTTTTGTCCCAAAGTCAATTTGTGAGCTTTTTTTTTTTTTACTAGAATGGCTGTGGCAGCAGTTGAATGCAGGCAGGAAGGCCATCCTGTTGTCACGGAGTCCAGTCTCTTAGATAAATATGTCATGGGGCGTTTCCAGGGTCCCAGTGTTTGAGTAAGAACACCCCGAGCAATGTCGTCCTTTTCATGGGCAAACAGCTGGAAGGATTTCGTGATGTCAGGTAGTGCCAAGGCGGGGGCGCTTACCAGTCTCTCTTTCAAATTTTCAAAAGCAGCCTGTCATTTAGGATTCAACTCCAACAGAGGGCTATTTCCTCTTTTTAAAGCCTCATAGAGGGGCTTCGCTATTGCTGCAAAATTAGGGACCCAAAGGCAACAGTACTCAACGGTTCCCAGAAATTCCCTCAACTCCTTTTTGGTCACTGGCACTCGGAGGCCCTGAATGGCCTGAGTGCATGAGATTGGCAGAGAGCATATTTCATCCTTTAATATAAATCCTAGAAACTTAGCAATCTGCACGCAAATTTGAGCTTTTTAGTCAATTATCTCTATCTAGTACATAAGATGTTTTTATCTAATTTGTCTTTTAATAGGACATCACTGAAGAAATTTTATGACATTATCTGGACTGTTTAATATTTAGGCATCTCTAAATACTGTAGCATATATAGCATATACATCACATAGGTTTTTGTTAAAAATTATCATTTTACTGGTGACCTTATATTAGCATGAACCTCTTATCATAAATATCTGGAGCACAAGCAAAGGCAGGTGTCTGAATCTGAAAGAAAGAAAGAAAATGTTATCTCTGTAAACAATCCCAGTTTTATATTTCAGAAGACCTGTACATCTGGAAGATATGAATACACTTAATATACCATGAGATCAGCAACACTGAATTGTCATAGCCATATGAAAGCTTTTTTTTTTTTTAATTTAGTTTTGTACCAGAGCATCTTTAAATCAGAAAACCTCATTGTCCTGTTTTAGAAAATTTAACCTGTTGATGATGACCAATGTAAACATATTACAATAATACATTTTGTCTAACAATTTTTGATGACTTATGAAAACCAGATCACTTAACACATTATTTTGAACAACAAGAAACTCTCAAATCATAATACAACAATAACAATAAACAATAAACAAAACATGTATTACATTTATAAAACAAATTTTAACATCATTTTGGCCAGCTGGCAACTTTTGGTGGAAGCACACCAGACAAACGTTTCAAAAATCCAAAAATGCAAAAAGAAAATTCGTTGAGCTCAAATAAAACAGCTGTTTACAGGTTGGGCACACAGAAAAACAAAACATACAAATTTAAAAAATCAGAGTGCACTCATATATATTGGCCAAATTAAATTATAGTAACTCTTATAATTTTAGAAGTTTGAAATTACAAATAGACTAGTCAGAATTATTTGTAGGTCAATAGCAGAGATCTCTTATAAGAATTTGGAAGAAACAAAAAATAAATTCCTTCATAAAAATACTGACAACTTTCATGTTTTCCTTTTATGTAGCTTCCAGCTCAGTCATTTTTATACCCTCTGTCACATACTCAAACCTTTTTTGGGCCGGTGAGATGGCTCAGCGGCATAAGCGCCTGCCTTGCAAGTGCGACGGCCCAAGTTCGACTCCCGGATCCCACATACGAAAAAGGGGCCGGTGATGTCGCTCAGCGGCACGGGCGTCTGCTGGTGCGTGAGGTCCTGAGGTCGACCCCCCGGTACCCACAAAAAAAAAAAAAAAAACAAAAAAACCTTTTTTTTACTCTCTTAGCATTCTCTCTGTAAGAATATCATTTATATAAATTTCCTTTGATATATCTTTGTCAAAACTTATTTTGACCCCTTGTTCCTGGGTTGTTACAATTACGCCCAGTTTCTCGCTAGCTGGAAATGTTGCAGCCATTTGTGACTTAACAGCAGAGACTCTCTTTGTATGTAGAGAAAGAGAAAAACACGCTTTAGGATAAGGTTTTTGTCCCAGGTGTTTTGAGCCAGGGCACTCAGCTTGTGTCTCCCACTGTGGCTTATTCAGCTTACTTGATGTTTTGACAAAGCAGGCATTTACATTTTTCCTGTAAAACTTTCCTAGATGCTTGCAGGCAGCGCCAGGCTGGTGACGTCCAGGCTGGCCATTGGGGCAGCATTTATACTGCATACAACCAGGAGTTTATATATGGAAACTAATTTGGGTGCTCAGGCTTTCCGGTGACAATATTTTATACTCCATTGATTACCTGGGGGTGGAGCGACCCTTTAGCTAATCATCCCACATTGAATTTATCAAAATTGTTAAGCATATATTTTAAAACAGTTGACTTACTGCCAGCACAACCCATTATGTCAATGACTTGGACAATATAGTAACCCACAGTTAAAATTTATCTAAGCAAGTTCTGTCTCCCCCACTCAATTTGAAATGTAAACGAAATTTGAGACTAACAAATGGTCTCCTGCTGGCAGGTTGAATTCCTCTGGTAACAGTGACTTGGAAGCACAGGCGCAGGGGGGATAACATAGATGCAACACAGGGGAGGAACACACACACACACAGACAAAAACAGACAATCCCAGGAATAATAGCCACACCGCTCCCGACCTCAAATTTAGAGCCTTGCGTCCTGCCTTGCAGCCGATCTGGGGGGCCAGCTGAAGATCAGCTTTTTGGCGCCTTGGTCCCCCCAAGGGTTAGCTGCCAGGCAAGGAGGCACTGAGGCCCCCCCTCCTTAAATACACTTTTGGAGGCCTTACAAAGTCCTTTGTTGCCATGGAAACTGCATTCTTTACCTTATCACCTCTCTGGAAGTTTTACAAGGTTGTTTTTAAACATCTGGCCAATTAACATGGGGGTCGGCAGCATGGAAGGTCCTTGCCCCATGCTATGTAGAGAAACAGAGAAAGACGGAAGAACAAAGACAAAAGTACAAAAGAAACAACACAGATTACTCGGCGATCCGAATTTTCCTGAAACCAAATTTATAAGTCCAAAATTCAAATCCTTAGGGAATACAAAAGCCCAAAGGCCTAATACAAATGACCGAAGTCCAAAATCCCTAAGGCAAATAAATAAATGGAGGGCGTCCCACTCCGCCAGCTCAGGAAAGCGCATTCCCCTCGCCCCAGCCGGTGCGCACCACCCAAATTGGAACAAAATTTAGAGTGTCTTACCTTTTAGATGCTGAGGAAAAAATTGAGAGGCCAAAATAAGGGATCCCGGACGGGCCCCCAAATGTTGTACTCAATGAATGAGACTACAAAGGGAGGATGTCCAAAAAATAAAAATTGAGCTCTTTATTTTAGCTGGTACCCAGCGGCGTCCTCTATGCCAGAACAAAGAGGAGCCCCGGGGGCGGGTAGAGTGTAGTTTTTATAGTAGCAAGCAGTTGTACAGAAGCCAATAGCGACAGTTAATAAAGTAATTTTACAAACTTATTGGTTAGGCTTTTAGGCACGGGGTATTTGCCATCATTTCATTGGGCAAAAGGAACATCTTATTATGGGTTGCCAGAGGCGGGAAGGTGCATTTCGTCACTATGGGGGAATCTCAACTTAAACAGAAAGGAATTTATCTAACCTAAGCAAAGGAGAGGCTTATCTAATGGAATTTGGCGGGAAGCAGGAGCCAGACAGGCGAAATGGTGGTTTGTTCATAAGATGGCATTAGCCTTGTCAGGTTACAACAGAGGGCTTAAGCTTTATTGGGGTGGCTGTTGTTCTGCCATCTTTTTCCTGCTCAGGTCTTGATTTTAAAATAGTGCTCCAAGCCAAATCCTTTGTGGTCATCTCAACAAGCTTATGACCATTAAGACACTCTGTAATCCAAATCCACAAAAAGAAAGTAAATACATGAATCAAGAGTACAACAAGGGCCGGTGAGATGGCTCAGCGGCTTAAGCGCCTGCCCGGCAAGCGCGAGGGCCCGAGTTTGACTCCCGAAACCCACATACGAAAAAGGGGCCGGTGATACCGCTCAGCGGCACGGGCGCCTGCTGGCGTGCGAGGTCCTGAGGTCGACCCCCTGGTACCCACAAAAAAAAAAAAGTACAACAAGGGCCGGTGAGATGGCTCAGTGGCTTAAGCGCCTGCCCGGCAAGCGCAAGGGCCCGAGTTCGACTCCCGGAACCCACATAAGAAAAAGGGGCCGGTGATATCACTCAGTGGCACGGGCGTCTGCTGGCACGTGAGGTCCTGAGGTTGACCCCCCAGTACCCACAAAAAAAAAAAATCAGGAACAAGACAAGGATGTCCACTGTCACCACTCTTACTCAATATAGTTCTGGAAACATTAGCTAGAGCAATTAGAAAAGAGAAAGAAATAAAAGGAAAAAGGATAGGAAAGGAAGAACTTAAATTATCATTTGCAGATGACTTGATACATACAAGACCCCAAAAACTCCACCAAAAGACTTCTAGATTTAATAACCAAATTCAGTTGTGTAGGTGGATATAAAGTCAACACTCAAAGATCAATAGCATTCCTGTACACAAACAACAAACTCACTGAGATAGAAATTAGGGAAACAACACCTTTCACAATAGCATCCAAAAAGTATGAAATATCTAAGAAGCAATCTAACGAAGGAAGTAAAAGACCTCTACATTGAAAACTACAGTACCCTGAAAAAGGAGATCAAAGAGGCTATCAGAAAATGAAAAGATATCCCTTGCTGCTGGGGATTACAAATTCACAGTGGTTAATTCTGCATACTTCCCTAAGGTGTAAATGGAGGTTTGGGATTATCTGTATCACCCTTTTGAGATTTCCCATTATCTCTTTAGGGATGGGCCATCCTCTCCCACCCATTAAGACTAAAACTAAGACTACTAAGATTAAAAAACACTCCAGGGCAAGATCCTTCTTAGCATAAGATCATCTCCACCCTCTTGAGTCATCCCAAGATTATCTGTTGCCTGCTAAATCATCAACCTTGTGCCTTCCACTAATCCCTCCTATCACTGTATATACCCAATAGTAGCTAGCTTGGAGTGTTTTCCTCTCTGCCCATCCTGAGGCATTGACCTCCCAGTACCCCTTCATGTATTACTAAATTTGTCTCTGCTTCTTATTTCATCCTTTCACTGTACCCCTCATACAGGCAGTTGGGGATCTTGGCCAGGTCCCCAATGCTTGGTGCCTGAACAGGGACATTCTAATTTGCCTGACAGGGAAGATCCATCTGAGTGGAAAGAAGAGGACGTGAGATGGCGAGAAGGACTCTGCAGGATGAATTTGGGGATGCCCAAATAGAAAGTGGAAGGATGCTGTGGAAAGTTTTCTGTAGCTGCGAAAGTGGGGCAGAAGCAATCTAAAGAGCAGCAGAATTATATCCAATTCTTGCATACGCTGCTTAAACAAGTGGGAACTCAAGTTAGTACTAGCACCTTAACTAAAATGGTGCATGAGATTATTAAATTCAATCCTTGGTTTCTGCAGGCAGGAACCTTAGATTCAGAAGATTGGGGTAGGATTGGTGAAAGTTTACAAATAGCTCATGGCAGGGGTGAAAAAGTGTCATCAAAAGCATTCTCCTCTAGGGTATTAGTAAGATGTTTTAGGACCCTTAAACCCCATGCCATCTAAAGCACCAATGCTAGAGTGAATCAGGGAGGATGATAATAGAGAAGAAAAATCAGAGGGAAAGGAGAGCCAAAAATTACAACAAGAAGAAGGGTTGATACACGGGAATGTAAAATCTCCAGGTGCTCCCCCTATAATCGGGGAAGAGCTAAAGGTTGATATGGTGGATGGGGAAATTCCAGGGCTGGCTCCTTCAGGCCATATAGGTCAGAGCCAACTTGCACCTGGCATGTTTAGTTATCAGGCAGCAGTCTGAGAAGCCTTCCAGTGATCTATAGACCTGACCCAGATAATCAGAATCAGCTGCAGGCAGAACATGAAATTTTTTACTTTAAGTTGTTTAAGGAATTAAAACAGAGTGTAATGAATAATGGAGCTCAAGGGCCATTTACCTTGGGGATTTTAGATTCTACTGTGGAGGATCACTTAATGCCTAATGATGCAAGACATCTTATCTGCTCCAGTCTGTCTCCTGGCCAGCACTTACATTTCAATGTTCAGTTGCAAGACCAAGCTAAGGATCAGGCTGACAGAAACAGATGGGATGACAGGACCAATATAACTGCAGAAATGTTACTGGGAATGGGACAATTTGCAGTTGTAACCCAACAGTTGCAGTGCACCAATGAGACTTTTGAACAAACAGGACATGTGATGAAAAGAGCTTGGCTTACTGTGCTTGAGGGTGGGGCTCCTGTCCAGTCTTTTCTTAGTATCTTACAAGGGCTAAGAGAACCTTACACACAGTTCATGGCCTGACTACAAGAAGCCATACGCAGACAAATTCCTCATGCTCAAGCAGCTGACATACTCGTTCTTCAACTCATTTATGACAATGCCAACCAAGGACTGTAAACAGGCACTGGCCACTGTGCAAGCTTCTAAAGATTTAAACAGTTACATTAAGGCTTGTCAGGATATTGGTTTGAAAACTCATAGGGAGTCTGTGTTAGCTCAAGCTATGCTGGCTTTTAAAAAATGAGGTAAAAACAACCATGCTAAAACTGTTTCATGTTTTAATTGTGGTGAAATGGGACATCTCTGCCAACAATGTATGTTTGCAAGCCAAGGTAATAACTTTAACACCTCTGGAACTTCTACTAACTCTAGTCTGAGACTTAATGAGGCTGAACCGGATTTTTGTTCACTATGTGAAAAGGGTAATCGTTGGGCTAAACATTGTCAGTCTATCACAAAGATGGAACTCCCCTGTTGGGAAATGGGAAGGGGGCTCAACCCCAGGGCCCCAAAAAACTAGGTTTGACCCCAATGGGGAATCAAGCTTCCAATCAGATTTCTGATCAAAGCCTCAGGTTTATCCAGTCTAGACCAGACAACAGGCTTGGAATCCCAGAGGAACATTGCCTCCCTCACTCAAGGAACTTCAAGGAGCACCAGCTCAGATCTACCAGCCAATCAAAAGTTAAATCTCACTGGGGGTGACAAGCCAGTTGCTGTTCCCACTGGGATTTGGGGATCTCCAACTAAAAATACTATTGGATTAGTTATGGGGAAAACCTCTTTAAGTTTAAAGGGTCTTATTGTTATACCTAGTATTATTGACAAAGATTGTGAAAATGAGATTCAAGTCTTTGTACAGACAATGGATATTTGGTTAATTGAGCCTGGAGAATATATTGCTCAATTGATATTATTACCAATACCCCCATCTGGTGACATTTTAGTCAGGGCCCTCAATTAGGATGAAGAAAGGAAGAAACTTCAAAAAGAGAAATTTATTTGACACAAAAGCTAGTGGAGGAGTGACCCACGTACTCCATTAAAATTAATGGAAAAACCAATCAAGGCCTATTAGATAGATGCTGATGTTTCTATTGCCTCGTCTCATCAGTGGCCCACTTCCTAGCCTGCTAAGCCAGCTTCTGCATCATTGGTGGGACTTGGGTCACCCCAACAAATTTTATGAAGTGAGTCTCCCTTATCATGGGCCTGATGGTCAAACTGGTTTATTTCTTCCCTTTGTAGCCTCTATTCCAGTAAAACTGTGGGGAAGAGATTAAAAGAATGAAAAATGAAATTGACTACTGAATCCCCTTCCAGTGCTCAAAAGATTATGAATAAGATGGGATATACATAAGGTAAAAAACTGGGAAAAATAATTAAGGAAACACCGACCCCTTGGATGTTAAAAAAGTTAGACCACACTGGAATCAGGTATCAAAACCCCTTTTTAGTAGGGCCATTGATGCTTCTCCCAAAACAGCTTTACCCTTACAATGGCACACTGAAACTCCTGTTTGGGTAGATCAGTGGCTCCTCAAAAAGAAGCTTGTACATCTATATGAGTTAATACAGGACAAATTCAACTAGGTCACTTGGAGCCATCAGTCCTTGGAACACTTGTGTTTGTTATTCCTAAAAAATCTGGTAAGTGGAGATTGTTACAGGATTTGAGAGCAATTAACGCTTGCAGCAGATGGGGGCTTTGCAGCTAGGACTTCCGTCCCCCACTGCTGTGCCTAGGGAGTGGCCCCTGATTGATAAATCTCAAGGATTGCTTCTTTACAATTCCCTTACACCCTTCCGATCATTATTAGTTTGCTTTTTCTGTACCTAGTGTAAACTTTAATGAACCTATGAAGATATCAGTGCATGTCTCTTCCACAAGGGATGAAAAATAGTCCAGCCTTGTGTCAACATTTTGTAGGACAAGCCTTGCAAAATGCCAGAGAACAATTCCCTCAAGCGTATATCATCCATTACATGAACGATATTTTGTTAGCAACTAATTCTAAATCTCAGCTACATGACTTATTTGCCTTGGTGAAAAGAGATTTAAAGGATTTTGGCCTTTGCACAGCTCCTGATAAGGAACAGATTTTCAGCCCTTATTATTATTTAGGAACTTTATTAACAGAACAAGCAGTGACACCTCAAAAAAATCAAAGACAAGATCGGCGTTGATTCTGAATGATTTCCAAAAGTTGTTAGGAGACATTAATTATATCCACCCTAAACTAGGCATAGCCACTTATCAATTAAAACATCTTTATGAAACCCTCAGAGTGACTGTCCATGCACCTTGGGCATGGAGGCCTCTTGGGAGCTACAGCTATTAGAATAATCAATGCTGCACCAATGCCAGGCATATCGTGTTAACATCTAATATCCTCTTATCCTGTATGTACTTGACACTCTGCATTCTCCTACAGAATTGTTAGGTCAGTTCTATGATAATCAGTTATTCCCCATAGAATGGCTTTATCTTCCTAATCAACTGGTAAAAACTTTATAATTATGCACTGAACAAATGGCTAAAATTATAATAAATGGGAGAACCCGTTCCACTCAGCTTTTCACCGCTGATTCCTCTACAATAGTTTTGCCCATAGATTTGCCTCAAAATGCTATATTATTGCAACAAGCTATATATTGGTGGGTGGCTTTTGCAGACTTCATTGGACAGGTTGACAATCATTTTCCTAATGATCCTCTTCTCCAATTCTTCCTCAAACACCCTTGCATTTTACCTAGAATAACTCAGCTGGAGCCTATTTGTAATGCACCTACTTTTTTTCCCAGTCAGCTCCTCTAAAGGAAAAGTGGCCATACGGAGTCCAGATTTTCAGCATGTCATTTTAATCCCGAATCTTTCAGCAAAGCGATAAGAGATAATGGCTATTTTGTTTGTTTTAGAGATGACACAACAAACTCCTGTGAATATTATCAGTGATTCCAGTTATGCAGTGTTTCTCACCCATAGGCTCAAAAGTGCTACCTTGTGGTCCACTTTAGACCTACATTTGCTTAAACTATTTTTAAAATTACAGCATATCATTCACAGCCAAACTACCTCCTTCTTTACTGGACATGTCAGACCTCATTCTAATTTACCTGGACCTTTAGCTTATGGTAATCAACAGGCTGGTTTGTTAATTTCTTTTGTTTCCTCTTTTGATGTGGCTAGACAATCACATGGGTACCACCACCAAAATAGTAAAGCTTTAACAAAAGAATTTCTTTCTTTCTTTCTTTTTTGGTACCAGGGATCAAACTCAGGGCCTTGTGCTTGCCAGGCAGGTGCTGTGCTGCTGAGCTACATCCTCAGCCCAACAAAAGAATTTCAATTGTCACATTCACAGGCTAGAAATATTATTCTCACTTGCCCTACCTGTCAAAAAATCCCTCACCCAACACCCCCCAAAGGTAACAATCTCAGGGGGCTGAGAATAATTGAAATTTGGCAAATGGATGTTACTCATATCCCCTCTTTTGGGCACTTGCAATATGTTCATGTTTCTATTGATACCAATTCCCATTTAATGCATGCTACTTGTCATTCTAGAGAACAAAATAGGACACGTTCAACACCATTGTTTGTCTGCTTTTGCCACTATGGGAGTACCAAAAACTATAAAAACAGGTAACAGTCCTTATGCTAGCAAATCATTATCTTCCTTTTTTCAGCTCTGGCATATGAAGCATCTTACAGGCATTCCATATAATCCACAAGATCAAGCTATAGTAGAAAGGCCCATTTAACACTCAAAAATCAATTAAACAAACAGAAAGGGGGAATACCGCTTCCTCCACAGGCTCAACTGGACCATGCCACCCTCACCTTAAATTTTTTAAATCCACAAACTGAAAACAACTGCACTGTTGCTGAATTGCATTGTCAGTCTGAGCCTGACTCTAAACTGCCACATGCTCGGGTCTGGTGGAAAGACAGACAGGTAAATGGGGAGGTCTGTCACCATTAATAACCTGGGGATGAGGGTATGCTTGTATTTTAACAAGAGATGGATTGCCAGTGCAGCTACCATCCAAGAATGTGTAACTCTGGAAGATGGACATCCCCATGGTGGCATCAGTTGATCGCCCTGCCAGTCAGACCAACAGTGACTTTTGCACAGATGAACCTCAACAATCAGCTAGAGGTAACTACAACCCCACCAATGATGGAGGCCAAACCAATTATGAACAAGAGCCTGGAGAAGACAATCCATGAGGCCAAGGCACTGATAGACCATCAGGGTCTGGCACAGACTACTGACACTATGTTTTCGCTATGATGACTGTCTTGGTTACTTTTCTCTCATTGCTGGGACAAAATACCCAGTGCCCAAAATTAGGGAAGGAAAGGTTTATTTAGCTCACAGTTTGTGGAGGTTTCAGTCCATAATCAGCTGGCTCCAAGAAGAGTGGTGTGGCATAGGGGCAACCATTCACAGTGGCAGAAGACAGCAAAAGCAACAAGAGCATAAAAGGGAGGAGCACGAGAGAGCAAGCTTCTTTCCCTCCTTTATATTGTATGCAGGCTACCCACCCCAGGGCACCCACACCCATAATCGTAGCACTAGACAATGAATCAATCACAAACTCTAGATTCAGCAGCCCCAATGACCGCATGAGGCTTTGGGGGGACATCTAGACACAAACCATAACAATGACTATCATAGCATGCGCAGTATGTATACCCCCAGTGTCAGGGATAGAATATTAGGCTTACATCCTCAATCCCCCCTTACTTAGACCAGTTACTTGGATGGATCTCCCACCTGAAATTTATCATGAAACTGACACATCCCAATTACCAGTGAATTTAATACCAGGCCCAGCCACCCATATAGACATGAACGATAAGGCAATTGTTAATTATACTTCTCATGTTACTTACCCTTCTCTCTGTGTGGAAGATGTTTCCATACAGTCTAATTACTGTTATGCCACTTCATCTCAGACCCAGTTGGCCCACAGCCCTGAAAACTTTATTATGTTAAACCTGGGGTCCACATTCTATATAATTGTTAGGGAAAAATCATTTCATAATTAAATTGTGATTAGGGTTTGTTCAAGGCCTAGTGTCTTGCCATGCAGGCTGGCCGCTATTCTCAGAGATAATCTCTTTCTACATCTAAATCTGGCCTGCTTACCCCTTAGACGTAGTGAAGATTATCTTTTTTTTTTTTTTGTGGGTACCGTGGGTCGACCTCAGGACCTCGTGCACCTGCCAGCAGGTGCCCATGCCACTGAGTGATATCACCGGCCCTTTATCCATATGTGGGTACCAGGAGTCGAACTCAGGACCTCGCACTTGCCAGGCAGGCGCTTATGCTGCTGAGCCATCTCACCGGCTAAAATTATCTTTAACAGTCTGTCCCATTAGAGGGAACAGTTACATGTGGCAATCAAAACAGCAGTGAGTAGCCTGTATAGCTGGAAATTCCAATCAGATAAACTGTTAGCATAGAGCCCATCTTAATAACTCTTTGCAGGCTGGTGAGATGGCTCAGCGGCATAAGCACCTGCCTGGAAAGCACGAGGTCCTGAGTTCAACTCCTGGTACCCACATATGAAAAAAAGGGTCGGTGATATCGCTCAGCGGCATAGGCGCCTGCTGGCGCACGAAGCCCTGAGTTGGACCTCTGGTACCCACACAAAAAAACAAAAAACAAAACAAAACAACAACAAAAACTCTTTGCTTTCACAGGTGTAAAAGGTTTTATTCCTTCTGATCCTTTTACAAGAGAGCTCTGTTAATTGACCTACAAAAAAGTTCTGACTAGTCTATTTATAGTTACAAACTTAAAAACTATGTTATTATAATTCAAATTGGCCAAATATATTTGAGTGCACTGATTTTATTTATTTTTTAAAATTTATTTTAAAGAGAAAAAACAATAAAACAATGATACAAAATGTCAAAACAAGATAGAATAAGAAAGGTTAGTACACTGATTATTATCTTCAAAGTAGTTGCTCAGATTACAAGATATAGGCATGAAAAATTGATCAAGTGATATAAGCACATTTCTTTTGAGTGAACTAATAGAGATTAGTAGTATAGCTATTTTAACTATCTTGTATATATTTACTTTTCCTTTTCCCTTCCTTTTCTCCTTTCCCCATCCCAGTTTCTCTTTCCTTTTGAACAGTTTCTTCCCACTTCATAGTATATTTTGTACATTTTGGATCTTTTTAATTCTTTCAGATTCTTACACTAGGGTGACAATACGATATTTACACATGTGAGACTGATTTACTTCACTTATAAGTATGGTCTCAAGTTGCATCCATTTACTTATAGAAGTCTCGTTTATCCTTCTTTATTGCTGAGTAGTACTCCACTGTATAAAAAAATACCACTTTTTTTTTATCTATTCCTTGGTTGGTGGGCATTTGGGTTGTTTCCAAGATTTAGCTACTATAAATTATGCTGCTATGAACATGGGTGCACATATATTACTATGGTATGTGGTATGGTATATGTATGTTTTTAATTCTTCTGAGAGAATACCCAGAAGGGGAATAGCTGGGTTGAATGGGACTCTAATCCTAGTTTTTTCAGGGATCTCCACACTGATTTCCACAGTGGTTGTACCAGTCTACACTCCCACAAACAGTGGAGAAGGGTGCCTTTTTCCCCACAGACCCTCCAGCATTTATTAGTGGTTCCTTTTGATGACAGCCATTCTTTCTGGGGTGAGATGGAATGTTAGTGTTGTTTTAATTGGCATTTTTCAAATGACCAACGATGTTGAACATTTTTTCATACATCTGAGAAGTGTGTATTTGTATTTCATCTGAGAAGTGCGTATTCATCTCAGATACCCATTTTTGGATTGGTCTTTGAATTTGGGGGGGTCTGGATTTTTTCAATTCTTTATATGTTCTAGATGGAAGTCCTTTGTCTGAGGGACAGTAGGCTAAAAGTTTTTCCCACTCTGTGGGTTGTCTTTTCACTCTGTGATTTCTTTTGATGTGCAAAAACTTTTTAATAAGATGAGATCCCAGCTGTTGATTCTTTGAAGTACTTCCCATGCAATTTAGGTTTTGTTCATGAACTCTCTGCCTACCCCTATGTCTTCAAGATTTCTACCTACTTTCTCTTCCAGTAGATTTAGTGTTTCTGTTTTAATATTTAGATCTTTGATCCATTTTGACTTTAGTTTAGTGTATAGTTATAGACATGGGTCTAGTTTTATTCTTTGGCATGTGGAAAGCAAGTTTTTCCAGCACCATTTATTAAAGAAGCTATCTTTCTTCCAGTGAACATGTTTGACCCCTTTGTCAAAGATAAGGTGACTGCATGTGTTTGTAGTTGTGTCTGCATCTTCTAAGCTGTTCCACTGATCCTCAGGCCTGTTTTTTTTTACCAGTACCATAATGATTTTATCACAGTAGCTTTGTAGTATAATTTCAAATCAGGGATTGTGATGCCTCCTGCCTTCCCTTTGTTGCCAAGGATTACCTTTGCTTTTCTAGGTCCCTTCTGTTTCCAGATGAATTTTAGGTATGCTTTCTCTAGATCTGTGAGATATGCTGATGGTATTTTGATCAGGATTGCATTAAATCTGTACAACAATTTTGGGAGTATGGCTATTTTCACCATGTCGGTCCTTCCTATCCATGTGTCAGGGATATCTTTCCATTTTCTGATATCCTCTTTAATCTCCTTTTTCAGCATACTGTAATTTTCAATGCATAGATCTTTTACTTCCTTTGTCAGATTGATTCCTAAGTATTTCATTTTTTTTGGATGCTATTGTGAAGGGTGTGGTTTCCCTAGTTTCTGTGAGCTTGTTATTTGTGTACAGGAATGCTTGCCTCCAGGTAATACTTGCCTCCAGGAATGAGTTATGGAGTACTGCTTTCCTTTCAATTTCATTAAAGAGTTTGAGGAGTATTGGCATTAAATCTTCTGTAAATTTCTTGTAAAATTCAGCAGTGAATCCATCAGGACCTGAGCTTTTCTTTGTTGGTAAGTTTTTAACTACATTTTCAATCTCATTAACTGATATTGGGTTATTCAGAATTTTTATATCTTCTTGATTCAGCTTTGGTAATTCATACACATCTAAGAATCTGTCCATTTCTTTTGTATTTTCTATCCTGTAAGAGTAAAGATTTTTGAAATAGGTATTGATGATCTTCTGAATTTCCACAGGATCTGCAGTGATTTCACCCTTTTCATTCCTTAATGCATGAATTTGAGTCTTTTCTTTCTTTAATAAGGTTGTCTAAGGTTTTATCAATTTTATTTATTCTTTCAAAAGAAGCAAATCTTTGATTCATTAATTCTTTGTATTGTTTTCTTGGTCTCCATTGCATTCATTTCTACTCTGGTCTTTATAATTTGCTCCCTTATATGGGCTTTGGCCTTGTCTTGCTCTTCTTTTTCTAGAAGCTTGAGATGCAATATTAGGTTATTAGTGCTCATTCTGTTTTCCTGATGTGAAAATTCACCACTGTAAATTTCCCTCTTAGGACTGCTTTCACTGTGTCCCATAAGTTCCATTATGTTGTACCTGTATCCTTTCTCATTTAGTTATGGATATTAATTTCCCCTATGACCCATTGGTTGTGAGCTCAGTAACCCTATATTCTTTACAAATTAACCAGTCTGTGTGAATATAAAAGTATTAGATAAGCTCATGGATTATATATGATATTTATTATATTAGCCTTTTGAACTTTGGATTAAGATGGGTAAGGGACAGGATAAAGTGGTGAACGAGGTCAAATACGATAGAGTCAAGACTGAAGGTCAAAGCGTGCTCACCTTGGTTTTGGGAAACTGGAGGACACAAGAAGGAAAGAATGAAATAAAATGTGAAGAAGTAATCAGAAAGGGAGGAGACAATGTTTACTCACTTGAAAATTTAAATTCAAAATGTAGTTGAGGAAAGAAAGAGGATCAATAGAAGAAAATTAAAAAGATATGTGAGAAACTTAAATAGTGAAAAAAAAAAGGAAGAGAACAGAACAGAAAGAAAAGAAAGAAAAAGCAGACCTGAGAGAGGAGAGAAAAGAAAATAAAACCCAAAACCAAAAATAACCACAAATACAAGATGAATCAAGGGAACTCCCAACCAGATAGGAAAGGGATAGCCAATCAGGCAAAGAAGGAAGAATAAAAGTAATAAAATACCTCTGGTGTTTACACTTCTGTGCTAGTGTCCATGTCAGATCCCAGAAGTGTGCTGTGTCCTCCAGCAACGTTTCCCATGGGAACTGTGCTGGGTATGGAGCTGGTCTTAGCCTCTGGATGTGGGGCCTCGGACTGGTCTTCTGTTGGTGGAGTTCTCCAGAGCCCAACTGCTGGCTCCTCACTGCTGCTTCAGATATTTCCCAGTTGCTGGTCTTGCTGATTACTCTGCATGCCTGGGACTGGCTTATACTGGGCCTCGTGGGTTCCAGACAGTCTGCCCACCAAGGGTGTGTGTGTGCCCAGGTGCCTGGGGCCTGTTCTGTCCAGGGTGTCATAGGTTCTGGTCATTCCAGCCACCAAAGTTGTGTGTATAAATCTTCTTCCATTGTGTGACACAAGTCATTGGAGATGAGCCCCAATATTAATAATTGGGCAACTACATTTTTTGACCCTGACACAATTTCAAAATGAACATGAAGTACGTGAGTAAATTTGGGGAATTCCATGTATTTAGAAATACCCTACTGGACAGGGAATCCATGTTTATACGAATGGGCCAAAATTTGACTCCAGAGCAAAAACTTTATTTTAAAACATTACAATGGCTCCAAGCTATTCATGGAACTGTATATCAGAGTTATAGACTATTTTAGTAACTATTTCAAATTGCTGCTCTTGGTTTCTGGATGCAGGCATAGTAGATACTGAATTATGGGAACGAGCTGGACAGACTTTAAAGCATAAATTTTCACAAGGTGAGCTTAAGGTCCCTCATGTAATTATCCCCAGAGCCATCATGAGTATTGCATTGTTTCCTTTATATACGGTAGACAGCGTGAATCCCAAGCAACCTCATTCTCCCACTCCAGAGCCTGCTTTTTCATCCTGCATTGTTGCAGCTGCTCTGGCCACTGAATTGAAACCAAAATTAACCTGTTGTGAGCCATCACTGACTACTGCTGCTATGCACGTCCTGCCAGCAAAATCTAGGACTTCTTTGGAGAGTGATGAGGGAGATACTGAACATTTTCCGCCTCCCCTCACCTCTTCCTGAGCAGCCATGGGGGAAACAAACCATTTTACATCCCCCCAATCAATAGATGACTCCAGCCCAGTTATTCTGGCAATGCTTACAACTAGCTTTAAAGGGTTGGAAGGCCATCCCCCTGACTGGCAATAATCCCACATCAGACAGATATTAGGTTACAAGTAAGTTAAGTTATTAGTGACCTATATGCAGAGTGGTTCTGTTATAAAAAATAGCTCAACACTGTCTCTTGGATGCGCCCATCAGCATAAGATGCTTCATGCTGTGTTAGGACTCTACAGAGGCTCCTCTACCACGTAGGCTGACACCATCTGTATGCCTCAACCTACCTCCCTGCTTTCAAAACTGTGAGCTCAATAACCCTACATTCTTTACAAATTAACCAGTCTGTGTGAATATAAAAGTATTAGATAAGCTGGGGGATTATATATCATATTACATTAGCCTTTTGGACTATGTTTCTAAAAAAATGTAACGTTAGTTTTGTTGGCTTTATATAGAACACTACACTTTAAAGCTCTTTAAAACTAAGAAGTTTTAGATAATTGTCTACATTTTTAAAAAAACATTTATTTTATAAGTAGCTAAATATTTGTGATTGCATAAACTATGTCACTGATATATTTGGCATTTAAATGGTGCTTAAAGCAAAATATTGTTTAAGAAATCACTGTTCAAAAGCAATACAAGTATCCTAGCAATTACTAGTTGTGATATAGATTATTTTATAATATTTTACTCTCTATAAAGTCTAAGGGTTTACTTTTTGTTTCTTTTTACTGTTGTAATCTTAACGTAAGATAATTATACTCCTTTATAGATAAAACATTAAGCTCTCTCTTTAATATGTAACTTACATTATGATTATCACAAACCCTAGGTAAGTTATTTTTATATAAAAATATGCATATCTAATCATTAAAAAACTTAATGTGAGAAAAATGTCATAAATGTGTTTTACTTGTGTAAATAACCATAGGCAAATTTTTTCTCCACAACCAAGAAAGTAATAGCACTCTTGCATGTTATAATAATAAACACAGCAATGATAACAAGAAAAGATTCAGCAAACAAAAGGAATTTAAGTAAAATTTTCATAAAGAGTATACTAATTAACATCTTATAAAACCATAAATAAGCCTTCCTTTAAAAGCTGTATTTACAAACAATCTGGTATGGGTGGAGCAGTGGCCCATTTCTCGAGAAAAATTAAACACTTACAAAATTTGGTTTAAAAACAATTACATTGTTACCCTCCTATTATGTTTGTTTGAAAATTTGTTCTTCTTTTGATTTGTTTTGTTTTTTCTTCTCTTTAAAATAAAAAAAAAAAAAAAAAAAAAAAGACCGCGGGAAAAAAAAAAAAAAAAAAAAAAAACAAACAATTAAAAGCTGGGCATATTGAGCCCTCTACTAACCCCTAAAACACCCCTATCTTTACCATTGAGAAAAAATATGAGTAATGGTGGCTACTTCAGGGCCTCTGGGCCATTAACACAGTCTTGCAGCCTCTAGGACCATTAAAAATGGGTCTCTAAAATCCTGCCATGATCCCAAAAGGATGGCCCTTAATCATCATTGATCTTGGGGACTGTTTTTTCATCATTCCTTTACACCCTCAAGATAGGGAAAAATTTGCTTTTTCAGTCCCTGTATATAATAATCAACAACCTTTATCTAGATATCAGTAAAAATATTTTCCTTGAGATATAAAAAAGTCCAATTATGTGCCAACATATGGTACATTGGGCCATTCATCCAATTCGTAAACAATTATCTCATGCTTTAATCTATCATTATATGAATATCTTATTTGCTACTCCTTCCACAAACATGCTTAATATCTTTTCTGTGCTAATTATGTAAACATCCAGACACAGCCTATGCATTGCACTTGAGAAATTCAGCATATGCCACCTTAAAAATATTTGGGATTAACTATTGGCCAAAGATACATTAAACCCCCAAAATTTTCTTTTAAGATCCTACAGTTATTGACACTCTCCTCAGTGCAATAGCTTTTTGGCGATATTAATTGGCTACAGCCATACTTGGGCATACCCACAGCACACTTACCCAATCTATTTGCTACCCTGCAGGGGCCCATGGATCATTTATCTCCCAATTTCTTAACACCTGAGGCACCACAGGAGTTGCGTTCAGTAGAGACAACTATCTCCTTATGCTTCAGTGTATTTCACCTTCTCTTCCTATATTTTTAATGCTTTTTCACAGAAATCACAGCCCTACCAATCTCATAGCTCAATATGATCTCAGCTCTGCTGCATGAAATGGCTTTTCATATGCCATAGTTAACCCAATGTAATAAACCCTATCTTATCCCTTATAGCACAATTAATATCCAAAGGATGACAACGTTGTGTGCAACTCACCAGAGTAGATCCCCATAAAATTATCCCTTTTCTCTTTTCCAAATTATCATCCCCTTTCCAGTAGCTGAAAAAGGCTTTCTCAGCTATTAATAAAGAACATAAAATGACAAGCAGCTCTTGCTGATTTCTGTGGCCATATCCACAGTCATGTGCCAACAAACCCTTTAGTAAAGTTTCTCTCTTCTCATACATTTTTACCATCTCCTATATTAAAGGCAAAACCCATCAAAGCAGCACTCACCATCTTTATGGATGGATCCAGTAAAACAGGTAAAGCAGTGGTGACCTGGTTTGCTGATAAAATGTGGCATTCATGTCATACTTCCTCACATGAAACTATACAACATACAGAGCTCATCACAGTCTACTTAGCTTTATCCTTGTGGCCTGACACACCACTGAACATTGTCTCTGATTCTAGTTATGCAGACTTGGCAGTGCCCATCCTAGTGGACTACTTTCTACAAGATGCCCCCAGTAAAATTTGTACTTCCAAACTATGAACAACAAAAAAAAAAATGTGACTACAAGAAGAGAGTGAGGGTTTTCTGGGGTGCTGAACTTGAATCCATAATGATCTATCATTTCCCATACAGTAACAGTAATGATTACAAGTGTGCTATGCAGTGTTTTCTAAGAAGTGTGCATATAGAAACAAGGCCCATAATATATTCAAGGTGGAAAAAAAAGTGACGCCAAGACAAAACCCAAAGATTTCCAGAGAATTTAAGATCTTGAATTCAGTATCTAGTAACATTCCTCATTCAGTTATAGCATGGTTTTCAAACAAACTATATAGCATTTTATAACAAACTCTCATATACAGCCAGGGGCCATTATACACACAGACTAAAAATAAGAAAAGGATTTCAGAAGGAAAACTAAAGATTTTTGGAGAATTTAAGAACTTGAATTTAGTATGTAGAATCACTCCCAATACATTTACAGCAAGGGTTTTAAACATTCCATTTAGCATTTTCTAAACTCATGTACAATAAAGACCAATTATATAAACAGGCTGAAAACAAGTATTTGACTTCAGGACCTAAACAAGGAAATTCATATCTTGAATTCAATATGCATTAACATTCCCCATACAGTTATAGCAAGGGTTTAAAATAAGTGGTATAGAATTTTCTAAATATTGTAATATACTGCCAGGGCCCATTATACAAAATGGCTGAAAAACAAACAAACAAACAAAAAACCAGTGTGACTTCAGCAAGAAAGCTAGGCAGTTCTAGCAAAACTACAAACTTCAATTCAGCATGTAGTTAACATTCTCCATATTATTACAAAGGTTTCCAACAAGCTGTGCAGTGATGTCTAAGCAATATTTATAGGCAGTCAGTGCAGTTATATAGGCAGGCTGTCAAGAAGAATGTAACTTCAGGAAGATATCAGGCCTTCATGCAAACTTAAGTACTTGGTTTTAGTGTGTAGTAGCATTTCCCATGGCATTATCACAAGGGTTTCAAAAGAGGTTTATAGTGTTTACTACCAAACTCTCAGATACAGCCTGAGTACAGTATAGAGGCAAGCCAAAAACAACATGACTACAGGAAGAAAATCAGACATTTAAGAATTTAGGAACTTCATCTCACTATTTAGCAACATTTCCCGTACTGTTACTGCAAGTGTTTCACACAAGCTGTATATATTTTGCTAAGAGATTATCATATACACCAAAGGGCCATTGTACTGGCAGGCTGAAAATAACAATGTGACTTCAGGAAGAAAACCAGGTATTTCTTTTGAAGACAACTTGATTTACGTAGTAACATTCCTCAAGTAGTTACAGCAAGGATTTCAAACAAGTTGTGTATCATTTTCTTAAAAACTCTCATATATAGCCCTGGACCATTATACATGGTAGCTAAAAACAAGAATGTGACTTTAGGAAAAACCCATGTATTTCTGATGAATTTAAGAACTTGAATTCAGTACGTAGTAGCATTTTCCATGGTGTTATTGTCACTGTTTCAAACAACATATACTCTTCTAAGAAACTCTTATATAAAGCAATGGCTCATTATTCAGATGGAGAAAATAAAAAAAATGAAGGAAAAAAATTTCAGGAAGAAAAACAGGCATTTCTAAAGAAGTTTATGTACGTATGTAGTTACCTGGCCCATACCTTACCAACAAGGTTTAAAACACTGTGTAACATTTTCTAAGAAACTAGGATACACTGTAGATCCCTTAAATTCACAGGGGCTGCCTTCCTAGAGCACTTGCAAATTGTGAAAAACAGAGAATTCAGATATAGTTGGAAAAATGCCTATTAATATATTGTTTTATTTTTATAGTTTAAACCCTAAATATGCTGTTTCCCACAGTTATGTAATTTAATAAAATACTATATACAGTACTATAACAATTTAATAAGAAATACTGTACAGTGGTTCAACCTTCTCCTGGAGTGTCTTAAACTTCTTCTGGTGCTTAAGTTCATTGCCAGAAGCCTTAGGAGGAGCAGTGCATTTTGGCAGTATCTTAGGGATCTTAGGGCTTTAAGAACAAAACTGAGAAGACTTGAGATAGCTACATGCAGTACAGCAGTGTTATGATGCAGAAATGCTGGTGCATCCATCCAGATGGGTTACAAGCACAAAATCCTAGACAGAATCACTCCTTCTATGCTCACCAGTGCTGCATCCATTTGACCACTCCATGCCAAGGTTCCTCTCAGACCAGGCACATGACGAAGGACTCCATTACTTTCTGACCTGAGCACACAACAACCAAGGAGAGGGCCAAGAATATGGAAGGAAACCTTCATCACTTACCATGCAAACTCCAATGGCAAACTCATGGTACCTGGAGGGGTTCAGTTCCCCCTTCATTGTTTCTCTGGGCACCTGCACCCAAAGCATAGCTATGACAACCCACAGGAACCAAACCTGTGGACATGGCAAGACCTCATTGGTGGTCTAGGCACAAGCTCACACTTGGGATCCGCTTGAGTACACTGTATGGCTATCTCTCACATCATGACCTCTGAAAGTACACATCAAGGAATATGGATTTAGTCCACATATTCTTGCCCAGCACAAGTGAGAATTGTGAGTGTCACTACGTTGGTTTACAGAGCCCACTTGCTTCAATATCTGAGTCTTTGTGAAAGCTACATGGACAACTCCTGGCCAGAGAGTTCTTTCTCCCTTAAATGGAAACCTGCAGAAGTTCCAAGGGGCGGTATCACAGAAGTAGAAATGCGTTTATTAACAAGAATCCCTGCCTCTCAATCTACGATGGCAAGCATGAAAACTGCATTGTGACCAGCCCTCCTCCAAGACACTGGGATGCTTTCCTGTAGCCACTGGGAGGAGTATTTTGTTTTACCTTCACTGCACACATGTCAAACAGTAAAGAGAAGAGTAATCCAGTGCTTTCCTCCAGTGTACATCCAAACAGAAGCAGCTGTCACCTGCCTGAAGCTCACATCATCTGACAAGAGCTGATCACCAGCTGGGTCATTATCAGGATACCAGGTGATAAAACACAGCAACACCAGGTTAGGCAGAGGCTCATTTCCCACCCTGCTAAGGAAAAACAGGGCCTGTCAACTGGGCTGTGTCCACACAAGGGCGTAACTGACCATCTACAGTCTTGCATTGACAAACTCTTCTTCACTGTTCCTTATACCTGATTGGAAGGCAAAACACCACCATACTAAGACCACATAATTTAGCATAGACTTTGCAAGAACACCTGCCTTTTCTATGGCCATCACCACCGATACAAAAGGCATTCATTTCACCCAGATGAAAGCACACAAAGGAAGGGAACACGATCATTCTGGACCACTAATCCTCTTCAACAAATCACCTGCAAAGATTCCTCCCCTTCCTGCTTGGCAGACCTGTCTGCCACAATGCTACCAGACAGAATAAGCAATCCCAGGAAACACAGCCCCCGCCTCGACATTCTTTTGCCTGCACTGTACTCCAATGGCAAACTCATGGCACCTGGAGTAACTCAGTTCCCCTTCATTGCTTCCCTGGGTACCTGCATCCAAAGCACAGCCATGACAACCCACAGGAACCAAACCTTCACTTACCGAAGTCCACGCAGATCCCCTGTCCAGTGCTACCACAGAGGTCACAACTGCACTGCCTGGACTCTGTGATGTTCAACCTAATGGCTTCTCACAGCTCACAGGGAGTTCTGACCCCCAACTGGAGAAGACTCCTAAGAGCATCTGTCCTTAACTGGTACCTCATTCACTGTCCAACTGAACAATGTATATGTGTCCCACCACTCGGGTCCATCGCACTTCCAGCCTCCTATGTGCCCACAGACTAGGGGTATAACAGGAAATAGACTCTTCAGGAGACACCTGCCAAACTGCTCCAATCACTATGAAGAAAACACTTTATGACTTTACAGTGACATGTTACCCTGCTTATTCCCCTAACAGGACTAGTATGGAATGCCTGTGATGAGCCAGCAGGGATGCAAAAGCACCCAATGCTCCCTCATGATAACAAGCACTGAACACCACACTTGCAAAAAAAAGGGAAAACATCAGAGGTTCAGCATAAACAGTCAAATCTTTCTGAAAAAAAAAAGTCTCAGGTTGAATGTGGCATCAGCTCTGAACCCTACACATACCTTCAGAGGATGTGCACCCAGAAGACATGAAGAACGTCTCATTGTGTACACACCCCTGATATTCACCTGGATACAGAAGGTCATGTGATCCCCAGTGAGGTACCAGCACTCTGACTCTTATCTGAGATTTGCATGAGGTTCCAGTCTTCTCAGCATCTGTATCCTCTCTTCAAGGGAACATGGAGGAAACGTGGAGAATAAGGTGTTGGTGCAGAGCCAAGTAGCATTTTGATGCCCATGAAAACCATTCAGTGACACTGGAAGCCTACCTGGATGATAAGATTGCCAGGGAAAGTCCTGTCCCCACAGTGGATTGTCTCCTTAATGAACACCTTTAAGACTCTCCTGTGCTTACTGCTGCCCAGACGGGACCACAAGTGGCACAACAACCTGGACAGAATCACTCCTACTTGCTTACTGTTTCCAAATCTAAAGAAGACTGGACCAACTGTCCCCTCATAACCAGTAGCGAGGCTGAGAACTCCATTCTTACTGACAAGAGCACCTTCAAATCAAGGACGAAGCCAGGAATGCTGAGGTACAGACCCCTTGACACTTACCCATGCAGGTGGAGGTGGTGGGACCTCATTAGTGGATGGGACCCAGGTCTGTAATTACCTGGCTATCTGTAGGGATCTTAGTATGTTGTGCAGCTCACTCTGACATGTTACTTTGTGAAAAACATGTCGGGGAATTACTGACTTAGCCCTCATTTCCAACACTTTCTGATAAGAGCGCCTTCAAATCAAGGAAGAAGTCAGGAGTGCAGAGGGGCATCTTTGACACCACCCATGTATGTGGAGGTGGCAAGACCTAATTGGTGGATGCGTCCCGAGTCCACACTTACCTGGGTGTCTGTAGGGATCCATCATAATATGTTGTGTGCTACACTATGACATAAGGTACCCTGTGAAAATTACATTGGGGAATACTGATTTAGCCCTCACTTCCTTCCAACACAAGTGGGAATTGTGGAGGTTGGTGTGCTTTATTTTGTTTTTTGTTTTGTTTTGTTTTGTTTTGTGGAGCGTGCGTACTTTACTACTTTGGTCGCTGCAAAAACTCCACAGACAAAGACTGGTAAGAGAGCTCTTTGTTTATTGAAAAGAAACCTGCAGAAGTTCTAAGGGTCAAAATCCATAGTAGGTGAAACCTGGACATTTCAAGGATTCTTGCTTTTCCTTCTATGATGGACAGCTTGATATCCATATTATGGGCCAGCCTTTCTACATGAAAATGAGAAGCTTAACCGAGTCTCTTCTTTCACCTATGATGGCATAAAGGTCAAACAGCAGTGAAAGGAAAAGGGTGTCCAATTGCCCTCCTCCACTGTGCATCCAAACAAGATGTCCCATGGCTGAAGCTGGCATCATCTCACAAGACCAGATCACTACACGGATCCTCAGCAGGGAATCTGTTGATGAAACATGGCAACACCAGGCTAGGTAGAGGCTCATCTGCAAGCTTGCTAAGGAACTTCGGACCCCTTGAACCTCTCAACATTCATTTCATGTACCATACACCAAGGACACCCTCACGGTCATGATTGGCTCAGTTCACTCTTCAGTGTTTCCCTGGGCACCTGCACATAAATCACAGGAAGACAAGCCACATGCAGATACCATGTCCATTGCTATGACAGAGGTCCACACCTGCACTTACCTGGCTCCTGTTTATGTTCAATAGGAAGGCCAGTGGGATGACTCACTGGGATTCTGGACCCCTCACTGGAAAAGGCACCTCAGAAATCCTACCTTTATCCTGTCACGTGTCCACCTGCACTATCTCTGTCAATTACTCAGCATCCACTGACACTACCAGGCTCCCCTACATGGCTACCGAGTAGCCGTGCAACAGAATGGACACTCTCAGGAGATACCTGCATTAGGGACTCACACTATGACAACGACTTGTTGCTTCACTTATCCCCCTACCACTGTATGAAATGCAAGAGATTTGCTTTCAGGGACTCAAGAGCACTTGAACCTCCCTCACAATAGCAGGAAGGCACTGAACACCACACTTGCAAAATAAAGCTGGAAACAGAGGCCCATACCTGCACTAACCTGGATCCTGGAGAAGTTCAGTGGGTTGGCCTCCCATGGATCACAAGGAGTGTTTTCCCCTCACAGGAAAAAAAAAAAGTGAAGCTATCTATTAAGGTTCCCATTTCTGTATCCATTAGCAAAAGCCCCGCATCATCCTAACATTCAGGGCCCATGTCCACTACAGGCTCCTCCTACCTGACCATGGACTAGTTGAGCAATAGTACACAATCTTGAGATACATGCCAAACCACTCCAATTCCTACTGCAGGAGTTATGACAACATTATGACAGTGACATTTTGCCCCACCTATGCCCCTACTGGGACTAGTATGAATTGCAGGAGATCTGCCAGCAGGGAGGCAATAGCACCTCGTAGTTCTTCAAAACATCAAGCAGGCATTAAACACCACATACGCAATTTAAAAAGGGAAATATCAGAGGTTCAACATCAATACTCAAATCTATACCAAAAAAAATACTATGATGTTCAAAATGGCTTCAGCTCTGAACCCTACACTGATCAAGAACTTCAGACAATGTACAACCAAGGAATATGACAACACCTCTTTATGCACACCCACCTGACATCCCCCTGGATAGACAAGATCCTGCGCTACCCTATGAGGTACCACCATGCTGATTCTCACATGATAGTAGCATGAGGTTCTGCCCACATTTTACTGGGCATCACAATCTTCTCTTGATAGGAACCTGGAGAATACAAGGAGAAAAGGGTGATGGTGTAGAGCTGATGTGAATTTCAGTGCCGTGAAAACCATTGAGTGACACTGGAAACCTACCTGGATGCTGTGATGACTGCCAGGGAGACAGTCCAGTCCTCTGAGTCCAATGTCTCCTAAGTGGACATCCGCAAACTCTTCTGTGCTTACTGCTGCCCAGGTGGGGTCACAACGAGCACAGTGACCTCGACAGAATGACACCTACAGTGCTTACCAGTACCACATCCATTTGACCTTGCCCATGTGTACTGCCACTCCACAACCATTAGCATAGCTTAGGACACCACCCTTTCTAAGCTGGGCTCCAGCAAATCAAGGACAGGGCTGTGAATGCCGAGGGCCTCCTTCATCACTTCTTGTGCACAGGGATGTAGCGGAACCTCACTGGTGACCTGAGTTCATTTCTTGGATATATGTAGGGATCTGCCTGAGTATGTTGTGTGGCTCACTGTTATCAGAAGTCCCAAGAAAAACACATTGGGAAAAACTGACTTTGTCACAATCCTTAAACCAGAACATGTGAGAACTGTAGAGGCCATGGAGTTTGTTTACTAAGCCCACATGATTCATGAACTGGCTCCTTGAGGAGCTCCATAGATAACAAATTTATGCTAAGTGAATTCAACAGAATCCTGCAGAAGTTCCAAGATTCAATAACTGTAGTGGTGGAAACCTGGATGAATCCCTGCCTTTTGATCTACAGCAGAAAGCATGAAACAACACATTATGAGAATTGGTTGCTTCCCCATTGCCAGCAGGAAGCATCTCTTATTTTACCTTCATTGATATATATGTCAAAAATGAGAGGATGGGGCCGGTGAGATGGCTCAGCGGCGTAAGCGCCTGCCTTGCAAGCACGAGGGCCCGAGTTCGACTCCCGGATCCCATATATGAAAAAGGGGCCGGTGATATCACTCAGAGGCATGGGTGCCTGTTGGTGCACGAGGTCCTGAGGCCGACCCCCCGGTACCCACAAAAAAAAAAAAAAAATGAGAGGATGACCTAGTGCACTCCTCCTAAGTATATCAGAAGGAAAAAAGTCTCCCACAGCTGAAGATGGCAACATCACCAGCTGGGTCCTTAGCAGGATACCCTGTGATGAAGCATGGCAACACCATGTTAGGCAGAGACTCCCTTTGGCCTCGCTAAGGAATATGAGGTCTCATGAACATGCTATGTCCACATTAGGACTTACCTCATAATCTGCAATGTCGCCTCAACAAACTCTTCTTCACTGCTGCATATACCTGAAGGGAAGGCCAAAAACACCACACTAAAACCAGGTAATTCACCATGCAATTTGCTGTGCAAGAACTTCTGGCCTTTGCATTGGCCATCGCAACAGGTACAAAAGGCTTCCACTCCACCTGGACACCAAAACAACTTTGAGGGGAACACTAACATAGTGAGACACTAACCTTCATCAACTAGTCACCTCCAAAGGTTCCCATGCTGCCTGGTTGTCAGTCTCACTCACTGCAATGTGACTGGACCAGGGTGAAAGCAATCCCAGGACACAAAGACCCTCAACGTTCATTTTCCTGCACTGTGCACCATGAACAAAGTCATGGTCAGTGACTGGATGGATCCCCCTTTGTTGCTTACCTGGGCACCTGCACACAAAGCATGGCCACAACAACCCATACGGTCCCACAATCACTTACTTAAGAGCATGGAGATCCCTTTACCTATGCTGCAACAGAAGCCAACATCCACAATTAACTGGATCATGGCAATGTTATTGGAATGGCTGATTAAGTCTCAGTCTCATCTTAGAAGCCCTCATTGGAAAAGATGCCCAAGAGAACCCGACCTTTACAGCTTCCCTTTTATGTGTCCACCTGCACAATCACCATGTCATCCAAAAACTCAGAGACTATCAGCAATACAGGTTCCTTCGTGTCCACAGCCTTGCAAAGAAACAGTAAATGGACATGCCATACGGCTTCAGTTCCTATCATAGGATTCCACATTATGACAATCACCTTTTCCCATTATTCCCCTACTGAGACTAGCATGAAATGCACAAGGTATGCTGACAGGGAAGCAATAGCACCTGACAATCCCTCACTGTACCAAGAAGGCACTGAACACAACTGTCAAATAAATGGGAAATATCAGAGGTTCACCATATTGAAAGCTATACCAGCAGAAGTCTCCAGTGTGGAGAATGGCATCACCTCTGAACCCTACACTAGTCAAGACCTTCGAGTATGTGAGCAAGGAAACATGAAAACGTATCATTTTGCAAACCCTCCTGATGTCCACCTGCACAGAAAAGAACCCATTGTTCCTAGAAGGTATGAATGCCCCGAACCTTACCTGGTATCTGTATAAGGTAATGGCCACAGGTTCTGGGCATCACTGTCTTCTCTTGTTAGGAACCTTGAATTCTTTCTCCCTTAAAGGGAAACTTGCAGATGTTTCAAGGGTCAGTACCCAAAGTGGTGAAAACCTGGATGTTAACAAGAATCCCTGCTTACATCTCAAGTGGCAACAATGAAAGATACTATTTTTTTAATGTATGGAAATTCTTTAATTTGTAAAAACAGTTAAGTTCTGGTTCCTTGGAAGAATATGTATTAACAAAAGGTATGTAAGAATTTAGATGATATCGTAACTCAGTGGGCAAAAAAAAAGTTTTCAATAAATTATACTAAGGCAAATAGCTACATCTGAAAAATATTAAAATTATATTCATAATTCACATATTACATCAAATAAATTTAAAAGAGCTATCAGTATTCTACCTTAAACCTTACAGGTAGGTATTTAGGTTCCTTCTATTCAACTTTTAAAAATTATTATGAAAAAGTTAAATTGTCAATATTCACAGATGATGTGATACTTTACATAGAAGAACCAAAAACTCCACCAAGATTTCTAGATTTAATAACCAAATTCAGTTGTGTAGCTACATACAAAGTCAACACTAAAAAATCAATAGCATTCCTGTACACAAACAACAAACTCACTGAGAGAGAAACTAGGGAAACAACACCCTTCACAATAGCAACCAAAAAAAAAAAAAAAAAAAAAAAGAAAGAAAGAAAGAAAGAAAAATACTTTGGAATCAATTGAACAAAGGAAGTAAAAGATCTATATATTGAAAATTACAGTACTCTGAAAAAGGAGATCAAAGAGGATACCAGAAAATAGAAAGATATTCCTTGCTCATGGACAGGAAGAACCAACATAGTGGAAATGGCCATACTCCCAAAGTTGCTATACAGATTTAATGGAATCCTGATCAAAATACTATTAGCACACCTCACAGAACTAGAGAAAACATTCCCAAAATTCATTTGGAAACAGAAGAGACCTAGAATAGCAAAAGCAATCCTGGGCAACAAAGGCAAGGCAGGAGGCATCACAATCCCTGACTTGAAATTATACTACAAAGCTACTGTGATAAAATCAACATGATACTGGCAAAGCAAAACAAAACAAAACAAAAACAGACCTGAGGATCAGTGGAACAGATTAGAAGATGGAGACACAATTACAAACACACTCAGCCACCTTATCCTTGACGAAGGAGCCAAACATGTTCACTGGATGAAAGATAGCCTCTTTAATAAATGGTGCTAGTAAAACTGGCTCTCTACATGCTGAAGACTAAAACTAGACCCTTGTCTATCATCATGCACTAAAGTCAAAATAGATCAAATATCTAAATATTAAAACAAACACTAAATCCACTGGAAGAGCAAGTGAGTAGAAATCTTGAAGACATGGGTATAGGCAGAGACTTCATGAACAAAACCCAAACTGTATGGGAAATACTCCAAAGAATCAACAACTGGGACCTCATCTTATTAAAAAGGTTTTGCACAGCAACAGAAACCACCAACACAGTGAAAAGACAACCCACAGAGTGGGAAAAAATTTTAGCCTATTTTCCCTCAAAGGACTTATATCTAGAATATATAAAGAACTGAAAAAAATCAGACCCCCAAATTCAAAGACCCAATCCAAAAATAAGCATCTGAGATGAGTACAAACTTCTCAGATGAAGAAATACAAATGGCAAATAAATATATGAAAAAATGTTCTACATCTTTGGTCATTGGAGAGGAGCAAATTAAAGCAACACTGAGATTCCATCTCACCCCAGAAAGAATGGCTATCATCAAGAAATCAACCAATAACAAATGCTGGAGGGACTGTGGGGAAAAGGAACCCTTCTCCACTGTTGGTGGGAGTGAAGACTGGTGCAACCACTATGGAAATCAGTGTGGAGATTACTCAAAAATTAGGATTAGAGGTCCCATTCAATGCAGCTATTCCCCTTCTAGGTATCTTCCCAGAAGAATTAAAAACATCATACCACAGTGACATATGTTCACCTGTGTTTATAGAAGCACGATTTGTAATAGCTAAATCTTGGAAACAATGCAAATGCCCATCAACTGAGAAATGGGTAAAAAAGATATGGTATTTTTGTACAATGGAGTACTACTCAGCCATAAAGGACAAACCTGAGGTAAATGGATGCATTTTGAGACCATACTCATAAGTGAATTAAATCAAACTCATGTATAAACATCATATTGTCTCTCTGGTGTGAGAAACTGAAAGAGTAAATAAGGTCTAAAATGTACTACAGACATTGTGAAATGGGAAGAAATTGTTCAAAAGGAAAAAGGAACTAGGATGGGAGAAAGGGGAAAGGACGGAAGGGAAAAGGGGAAAAAAAATGGAAGTCAGTTATACTATGAGTGTCTCACAGTTCATTGAAAAGGAAAGTCTGTGCTACTATCAATTGGAGAAATTTTTATGCCCATATCTTGTACTCTGAATAACTACTTTAAAGATAACTATATGCAATGTATTAACTATTCTTATTCTATTATTTTGTTAAGAAATTTTGTTTTACATTTTTTCCATAAAATAAAATAAAATGAAAAAAAAACTTAATGGGGAATGTTCTGGTTATGCATCTTGAAAACATATTATTTGTCAAGTATCCTACATGACAATGGGATGCTTACTCATAGCCATTTGGGAAGTCTCTTGTTTTACCTTCATAAGCACATAGGTAAAAGATGAGGAAAAGAGAGAGGTGCTCAAGAGCCCTCCAGTGTACATCAGAAAGAAGTCCAGTGGCTGAAGGTGGCAACAACTCATAAGATCTAATCATGAGCTGGGGCCTTGGCAGCATGCCTGGTGACAAAATGTGACAAAAGGCTCCTTTCTGTCCTCCCTAAGGAACATCAGGCCTGGTGAAATGGCCTATGTCCACAATAGGACTTACCTAACCATCTGCAATCCTGCCTCCCAAACTTTTCTTCATTACTGTGTACACCTGAAAGGAAAGCCAGCCACACCACACTAATACCTCATAATTCAGTATACACTTTGCTGTGCAAGAAAGAACACCTAGCTTTTCCAATGACCGTCACCACTGGCACAAAAGACTTTTACTCTATCTGGAAACAAAAACCAAACCAAAGAAATTGCTACCTTACCAAGCCACTAACTCATATCAAACTGTCATCTGCAAAGATTCCTGTGCTTCCTCACAGCAGACCAGTCTGGTATATTCTCAGTGGAGCAGCGTGTAAGCAGTCCCAGGACGCACAACCCCTCAACCTTCATTTTCTGCACTGTGCACAAGTACAAACTCACTGTCACTGAACTGACTCAGGTTTGTCCTCCATTGTTTCCCATGGCTCCTGTACCCAAAGCATGGCCACAGCAACCCACAGGGCCCCACAGTCACTCGCTGAAGTCCTTGGCATCTGCTGTTCAGTGCTGCAGTGGAAGTGCATGTCCCCACTTACCTGAGTCCTGTGATGTTCAGCTGGATGGCCTCTCATGGCTCACCATGATTTAAGAACACATCACTGTAAAAGACACTCAAGAGAACCTAACTTTTACCTTTTTCCTTCTCTGTGGCTACCTGCACAAGTCCCCTGTCATTGTATCATTCAGGGTTTATCACCACTACCAGGCTACTCTTATGGGCTCAAGGACTAGCTGAGCAAGAGGAAATGAACACTCCTGAGGAGACACCTGCCAAACTGCTCCAATCCTTATGTCAACAGCACATCTATGACAATGGTGTTTTGCCCACCTATTTCCCTACTGGGACTCTATGAGCTGCAGGAGAAAAATAGCACCTGATGATTCCTCACAACATCAAGATGGCACAGAGCACCACATTTTCCAAATAAAGGGGAACATGTCAGAGGTTCAGCATCAGTAGTAACCTATACTAGAAAAAAAGGCTCTGATGTTGAATACGTTATCAACTCTGAACCTTACACTAGCCAAGACTTTCAGAAGATTTGTGCCTAGGAAACATGAGAATGTCTACGGTCACAGGAATGATATCTACCTGGATATGGAAGATCATGTGGTACCCAACATGATCCAACATGTGGCACCCCGATTCTTATCTGATATTTGCACAAGATTTTGGCCCAGAGTATTCTCTGCATCACTATCTTTTCCTGAATGTAATATGGAAAAAACAGGCCAGTGAGATAGCTCAGTGGCATAAGCGCCTGCCTGACAAGCGCGAGGTCCTGAGTTCAACTACTGGAATCCACATAAAAGAGAAAAAGGGCTGGTGATATTGCTCAGTAGCACAAGCGCTTGCTGGCAAGTGTGAGGTCCTGAGGTCGACTCCCGGTACCCACATAAAAAAAAAAATGGAAAAGACATGGAGCAGAAGGTGATGGTGGAGAGCGGAAGAGCATTTTGGTGCCCACAAAAGCCACTGAGTGACACTGGAAAAGTACCTGGATGCTCAGATGACTACCAGGGAAACAGTCCTGTACCCAGAGGGCAATCTCTCCTAAGTGCACCCATGCAAACTCTCCTATGCTTACTGGTCCCAGGGCAGGGGTGAAAAAGCACAAAAACATGGAGAGAATCACTCTATCAGTCCTCACAGGTTTGGCATCAGTTTGACCTCACCCATGTAAGGTGTAATCTCACAGACACCAGTATGAACGGAGACACAATGATTTTTGACCTGGAACCTCCAAATCAAAAAGGGTGCCTTGATGACCAAGACACACCTTGGTCACTTACCCATGCAGATGGAGGTGGCCAGACCTCATCAGTCACCTGGGTCTATGCAAATTACCTGGATGTCTGTAGAGATCCACCTGAGCAAACTGTGCAGGTATGAATGACATCAGGAGCCCTGTGCAAAATTGCTAAAGGGGAAATCAGAGGTGTGCCATCAATAGTCAAAGCAATGCCAGAAAAAAAGATTCTGATGTTGAAAATGCGTTCACCACTGAACCCTACACTAGTCAAGATCTTCACATAATGCATGCCTAGGGACATGAGAAAAACTCATTATGCACATGCTCCAGACAGTCACCTGGATACAGAATAAACCACGGTCCCCAATTATGTATGAGCACCCTGATTCCTACCTGTTTCCAGGCCTTAGGTTTCTGAGAATCGCTATGTTCTCCTGAAGGAAACCTAGAAAAAACATAAAGAAGAGTACAGACCTGATGAATATTTGGTGAACAAGAAAACTACTGAGGGACAATGGAAACCTACTAGATGGTGGGATGATTCCACAGTTCTATCCCCAGAGCCCAAGCCCTCCTTGGTGGACAACTGCAAACTTGCATATGATCCTTGATTGCTGGGCAGGGCTGCAATAAGCAAAACAAACAAACAAAGAAAAAGACAAAGAACTCAAGACAGAATCAAACCTCACCACTTCAGCATCCATTTGACTTGGCCCATGTCAAGTGTTCCCTTACAGATACTAGCACGGTGGAGGACATCATCCTTCTGACATCACCTGTAAATCAAAAAGGGAAGGAAGACAGAGGTGATTTCATCACTTACCCACGCATGTGGTGCTCAAAGGAAATTCTCTGATGGCAGGTGCTCAACCCACACTTCTGAGATGCCTGTGGGGATCCAAGTGAGTGTGTTGTGCCACTCACTCTGACCTCAGGAGCCCTGTTAAAAACAAACTGGGGAATACTGGTTTAGTGCACTTCCCTTTGCACCAGCACATGTGAGAACTGCAGATGTCACTGTGTTTGATTAAGGAGCCTACACCCTCCACTTACTGGGTCTTCTTAGAACTCCACAGAGAAAGTCTGGTAAGAGAATTCCTTCTCACTTCAAAGGAAACATGCAGAAGTTCCAAGGTCAATATTTGTAGTGGTGGGAACCTGGATATGAGAAGAATTACTGCTTCACATCTATAATGCCTGCATGAGAAACACATTATGGGCCAGCCATCCTACATGAAAAGGGGATGCTTATTCATAGCCATTGAGAAGAGTCCCTTATTTTACCTTTGTTGACACACGTGTCACACAGCAGGGAAAAGACAAGGGTGCCCAACTGCCTTCCTCCCAAGTAGAACCATGGTTGAAGGTGGCATCATCTCACAGGACCTGATCACCAGCTGATCGCTTCCAGGATGCCTGGGAAGAAACCTGGCAACAGCAAGTTAGGCAGTGGCTACTTTTGTACTTTCTGATGAAGAAAGGCCCTATAAAGTGGGCTATGTCCACAGTAGGACTTATGCGATCATCTGCAATCCTGCTTGATGAAATTTCCATTGCTACATATACCTGAAGGAAGGCCTGCCATACCATGTTAACCACATAATTTAGCATACAGTTTGGTCTCCAAGAACATCTGGCCTTTACTTTGGCCATCATCACTGGCACAAAAGGCTTACACTTTGCCAGGACACCACATCAAACTGAGGGGAAAACTCTCCTCCCAAGAAACTAATCCTCAACTGGTCATCTCCAAAATTACTATCCTCTGTGAGCTGGCTCACCACTGTTATGGTTTGTGTCTAGATGCCCCACCCCCCCAAAGCCTCATGCGGTCACAGGGCTTTTTCAGAGGTGGCTGGATATAGTGTGATGCTGGGATTAAGAATATGTGATTAGTAAATCAGGCCACTGATTAGTTTGGCATAGTTCTGGCTAGGATTAAGGGTGTGAGCACTACACTTGCTCTAGGGTGGTTAGCCTGCATACACTATAAGGGACAGAAAGAGTCTTGTTCCTCCTCCACTTGCTTTCTTCCGCTGTCTTCCACCGCTATGAATAGCTGCCCCTCTGCCATGTGCCATCCTGCCTTGGAGCCAGCCAATTATGGACTGAAACTTCTACAAACTGTGAGCCAAATAAACCTTTCCTCCTTAACTTTGGACATCAGATATTGTCTCAGCAGTAAGAAAAGTGACTAAGAAAATCACAATGTCATTAGACCTGAATACAAACAATCCCAGGTCAGACAGACCCTCAGCATTTTCCTCCACCATACAACAAGTGCAAATTCATAGTCACTGGATTGGCTCACTGCCACATTCATTACCTTCCTGGGCATGTGTACCCAAAGAACGGTCACAACATCCCATAGAAGACCTGCTACCACTTACTGCAGTCCATGGAGATCACCTGCCTGGTGCTGCAATGGAGGGCCACACCTGCCGTTCCTGGTTGCTGGAGATGTTTGATGTGATGACCCCTCATGAAATACTGTGAGTTCTGGACCCCTCACTGGAAGATGCCCAAGAAAGCCTATCCTTTGCTGGTCTCCTTTTTGGTGTTCACCTGTACAATCTCTATGTCATCCTATCGTGTAGTCTGTTGCCAATACCAGGCTTGTCTGATCTGCCCATGAACTAGCCATGCAACAGTAAACAGACATGCTGAGGACATACCTCCCAATTAGTTGCAATCCCTGTATCAGGGACCCATGCTATGACAGTGACTGGTTGACCTTGTTTCCCTACTAGGAATATTATGAAATGCATGAGATCTGGCAGACCTCCTGCAATGTACAGGTGATACTCTTGTCCAAATAAAAGGGGAAATATCAGAGGTTCATTATCAATAGTAAAATCTATATTGGAAAAAAAGGCTCTAAGGTTGAACATGGCATCAGCTTTGAACTCTACTCTACCTAAGATGTGCCCAGGAAATATGAGAACATCTTGTTATGTCCAAGTCCCCTGATATCTACCTGGACATGGAAGATCATGTAGTCCCAGTGAGGTACAGTACGTGCAACATCTCATTTTTCTTTGGTTTTCTTTTTTGAGTCATAGTCTTGTTATGTATTTCAGGCCAGCCTTGAACTTATTACGTAGCTCTGCATGGACTTGAACTCATGGCAATCCTCCTGCCTCAGCCTCCCAAGTGCTGGGAATATAGGCATGAGCCACTAAGCCTGGCTCTACACACTGATTCTTACCTGACATTAGCATAAGATTCTGACCACAGCCTTACTGGGATCCCTGTCATCTCTTGAAGGGAAACTGGAGAAAACATGGAGAAGGGGGTCTCAGTGTAGAGCAAATATGCAATTTGGTGCCCATGAAAACCACAGAGTAACACTGGAAATCTACCTGAACACTGGAATGACTGCCAGGCAAACAGTCCTGTTCCTAGAGTAGATCCTCCCCTCTTTGCACATTTGTAAACTATCCTGTTTGCAGCTCCCCAGGTGTCTCGGTTACTTTTCACACTGCTAAGACAAAATACCTGACACCCAAAGTTAAAGGAGGAAAGGTTTATTTCAGCCCACAGTTTGTAGAGGCTACAGTATATAACTGGCCGGCTCCCAGGCAGGGTGGCATTGGCAGAGGGGCATAACAGAGGAGAAACAGTTCATGGCAAGCAGAAGACAGCAAAAGCAGCAAGCAGCAAACAATAAGTGACAAGCAATGACCATCTTTCTGTTCCTCATATTTTATCCAGGCTATAGGTAGCACTCACACCCTTAATCCTAGCACTGCATGGTGAATCAACCCCACCATCACATCCTTGATCCCAATATCACACACCCTAGATCTAGCCACCTCTGAAAAGCCTCACCTATGACTTCATGAAGGTTGGGGAGGCATCTAGACACAAGCCATAACACCAGGCATATCTGCAACAAGCACAAAAACCTGGACAGAATCACTTCTTCAATGCTCTCCAGTTTGGCATCCATTTAACTTCACCCATGCCCAGTGTCCCCTCACTGTCAGTAGCATGGGCAAGAAATAATTCTTTTTTTGAGCACCTGTGAATTGAGAGGGCCAGAAATGTTGAGGGAAACCTTTGTCACTTACCCATTCGGGTGGAGTTGGTGGGACCTTGGCAGAGGCCTAGGCCAATCCCACACTTACGTAGATGTCTGCAGCAATCTTCCTGAGCATGCTCTGCAGCTCACTCTGACCATCAGAAGTCCTGTGAAAACACAATAGGGAATACTGATTTGTCTAGTGTCTCCTTGCCCATGCACATGTGAGAAATGCAGAGGTCACTGCCTTTCTTTGCAGAGTCTATTTGCTTCACTACCTGGGTCCCCACAGATCTCTAAGGACACAGCCTGGTAAGAGAATTGTTTCTCTCTTGAATGAAACCTGCAGAACTTCCAAAGGTCAATATGATTACTGTAGAAATCCTGGATATTAACAAGAATCTCTTCTTTTCCATATGATGGCAAGCATGAAACCTGCATTATGGGCCAGCCACCCCATATGAAAATGGATGGTACTCATAGCCACAGGGAGAGTATCTTACCTTTGTGGGCACACATGTGAAATGGCAGAGAAAAGAAAAGCGACCCCAAGTACCCACCTCCAATGTACATCCACAAAGAAGAAGGTGACCCATGGCTGAAGGTGTCAACATCTCACAAGACCTTATCATTAGCCGGACCTTTAGGAGGACACCTAGTAACAAAACGTGGCAACATCAGATTAGGCAGAGCTAAGGAACATGAGGCCCCATGAACCAGGCTATGTGCACAATAGTACCATTCTAACCCTCTGCAATCTTGCCTCGACATGCTTTCTTCATTGCTATGCATACCTGATGGGAAGGCCAACCATACCATGATAAAAACCTTATGATACAGCATGTAGTTTGCACTGCAAAAAGACCTGGCCTTTCCACTGGCCATCACCACAGGCGCAGAAGGCTTTCACTCTACTCAGATACCAGAACAGTCAGAGGGAAATGCTTATCCCAAGACACTAACTCTCATCAACTGGTCACCTGGAAAGATTCCTATGCTTCCTGCTCTGGAGAGCGGTCTACACCAGTGCCACCGGCCCAGGGAACCGGCAATCCCAGGACACAAATCTTGCAAAGTTCATTTTACAACATTGTACACCAAGGACAAACTCATGGATATTATATCAAATCAGTTCCCATCCTTGCATCCCTGGGCACCTGGACCCAAAGCACAGCCATGTCAACCCACGAGAACTCCAACATCACTTACTGAAGTCCAAAAAGATCCCCTCTCCAGTGCTATGATGGAAACCCACATATGCACTTACCCAGTTCCTGGCAATATTTAACAAGACGGCCTGTCATGGTTCAGCATCAGTTCTGGATCACTCACTGGAAAAGGAGGCTAAAGAAACTATCCTTTACCAATCCCCCTTTCCACGACTACCTTCACAATCTCCATGTCATCCTATCACTCAAGAGTCCACTGCCACTACCAGGATCCTCTTTTGTGCCCACAGACTGGTCATGCAAGGGGAAACGGATACTGTTCAGGAGATACCGGCCAAACCGCTCCAATCCCTGTATCTCAGAGGCCCACCTTGTGACAGAGGCCTCTTGACTGACTTATTCCCCAGATGGACATGCATGGAATAGATGAGATCTGCCAGCAGGGATACAAGAGTACCTGATATTCCCTCAACAACAACAAGAAGGCACCAAATACCACACTTGTGCAATAAAGGAGGAAACATCACAGGTCCCCATCACAGTCAGTTACACCAGGAAAAAGGCTCTGTGGCTGAATGTAGCATCAGTGCAGAGACCTACACGGGCCAAGACCTTCAGAAGTTGTGCACAAGGAGACATGAGAACATTTCGTTTGACACACCCTCCTGACATCCATCTGGATCGGGGAGATCATGTGGTCCCAGGAGTGTACAAGGACCCTGCTTCTTACATGAGATTTGCATGAGGTTCTGGCCAGTCTTCAAGGCATCACTATCCTTGCTTGAAGGGGACCTGGAGAACACACAGAGAAATGGGTGTCAGTACAGAGCTGTTGGACATTTCGGTGCACAATAAAAGAACTGAGTGGCCCAGGAAACCTAGCTGGATGCAGGGATGATTGCCAAGGAAAGAGTCCTGTCCGCAGAGTCCAACCACTCCTAAGTGGATACCTCCAAACTCTCCCATGCTGATTGCTTTCTGGGGAGGGCCACAGTAAGCACAAAAACATGGACAGAATCACTATTTCAACAGTCACCTTTTGGCAGCAATTTGTCCTCACCAATGCCCAAGTTGTCTCACAGCTAATAGCATGGACTGAGGACTGCATGCTTTCTGACCTGAGAATCCTTAAATCAAGGAGGGGGATGGGAATGCTGACGCACACCTTCGTCATTTACCCAAGCATGCGGAGGTGGCGGGACCATGTTGGTGGCCTGGGCCCACACCCAAACTTAACTAGATATCTGCAGGGATCTGCCTGAGTATATTGTGCCACTCACTGACATCAGTATCCCAGGGAACACACAGTGAAGGGTACTGATTTTCTCCACATCTCCTAGAACCAGCACATGTGAGAACTGCAGAGGTTGCTGTGTGGCAAACCCCACTTATTTCACTACCTGGGTTCTTGCGGAACTGTAAGGACAGGGCCTGTTAAGATAATTTTCTCCCTTGAACAGAAAACTGCAGAAGTTCCAAAGGTCAATATCCATAGTGGTGGAAATCTGGATATGAACAAGAATCCCTGCTTCTCAATCTGTGACAGCAAGCATGAAAACTGCATTATGGGCCAACCATATTACATGAAAATGGGATGCTTATCCATGGCCACTAGAAAGAGTTCCTTGTTTTACCTTCTTTGGCACATATGTCAAACAGCAAGGAAAAGAGATGGATGCCCAAGTGCCCTTCTCCAGTGTGCATCAGAAAAGTAGCTGTCTCCTGGTGGAAGGTGGCAACATCTCACAAAACCTGATCACAAGGTGAACCTTAGCAGGATGCCTGCTGAGCAAACATGGCAACACCAGGTTAGGCAGAGGCTCCTTTGTGACCTTGCTAAAAGTATCTGGCTGCAATCTTACCTCACCAAAGTTTTCTTCATTGCTGCATATACCTGAAAGGAAGGCCAACAGTACCACCATGCTTAAACCACACAATTCAGCATACATTCTGCTCAGCAAGAACACTTGGTATTTCCCTTTATTTCACACTGGCACAAAAGGCTTTCCCTCCACCCTGATAACAGACCAATCTGAGGGGAAAAGGGAAAAACTATCATCCTGGTGTTCTAAATCCTCATCAACTAGTCCCCTGCCAAGATTCCTGTGCTTCCTGCTCAGCACCTGGTTCACCACAATGTCACTGAAGCAGGGAACAAGCAACTCCAATATACTTGGACCATTCAGCATTCTTTTCCCTGATTGTACACTAAGGGCAAACTCAACAGTCACTGGATTGGCTCAGTTCTTGTTTCATTGCTTCCCTGGGCAGCTGATGCCAGGCACAGCTACAATAGCTTACAGGTACTCCAACATCACTTACCTACATCCATGGAGAACCACTGCCTGAGGATATGACAGAGGCCCACACTTCTACTTACCTGGATCCTGACGATGTCAATGGCGTAGCTTCACATGGCTTGTCAAAAGTACTGAACCCCTTAATGGAAAAGATGTGCAGAAGAACCTATCGTATACTGGTCCCCTTTTCTATGTCTACCTGTACAATATTCACATCATCCTATAACTCAGGGTCTGTTGCCACTACCATGTTCCTCCTATGCACCCAAGAACTAGCTCACCCTATGACAATGACCTGCTCTCCCCTCTTCCTCTACTGGGACTAGTATAAAACTCATGAGATCTGCTGGCAGGGATATGATAGCTCCATCACAATACCAAAAACGTGCTGAGAAAAACACTTGCCAAATAAAGGGAGAAACAGAAGTTGGCCATCAATAGTCAAATCTATATGGGAAAAGAAAGGCTCTCAGGTCGAATGTGGCATTACCTCTGAATCCTAGACTAGCCAAGTCCTTCAGAAGATGTGTGCCCAAGGAAAAATAAGAACATGTTGTTTGCATATGCATCTGACAAGCACAACACCCTGATATTTACCTGACCACTGTATGAGTTTTTGGTCACAGTCTTCTCCCTCCTTTCTTCTGAAGGGAACCTGGACAAAATAGGTAGAAGAGGGTGTCAGTGTAGAGTCAGTGAGAATTTCAGTGTCCACAGAAGCCACTGAGTGACACTGGAAATCAACATGTATGCTGGCACGATTGCCAGGGAAAGTCCTGTCCCCAGAGTTGAAACTCTTGTAAGTGAGGACCTGCAATCTCGCCTATGCTTACTGCTCCCTGGGCAGGGATGCAACAAACACAAAAACCTGGACAGAATCACTTCTTCAGTGCTCACCAGTTCAGCCTTCATTTGATCTCATTCATGCCAAGTGTCCCCTCACAGCCAGTAGTGACTGAGGACTCCATCCTACCCACCCTGAGCACCTTCAATTCAAGCAGTGGGCTGGGAATGCTGAGAGACACCTTCATCACTGACCCGCACATGTGGAGGTGGCAGGATCTCGTTGATGGCCTTGTTCCTCCCACATGCAACCTAGGTGTTTGTGGGGACCCATCTGAGTATGTTGTGTGTCTCACTCCATGTTTAAGAGCCCTGGGAAAAACACATTGGGGTGCATCAGTCTGGCTGACATCTCCTCAAACCTGCACATGTGAGAACTGCAGAGGTCACTGTTTGTTTGCAGAGCCCACTTGCTTTACTAGCTGGGTCCTTTCAAAACTCCAAGACAAACTCTTGTGAGATAATTGTTTCTCCCTTGAACAGAAACCTTCAGAAACTCCATAGGTCAGTATGCACAGAGGTGAAAATATGGGTACTCACGAGAATCTCTGCCACTCCCTCTGTGGTGGTAAGCATGAAAACCACACTGTGGGCCCAGCGTCCTACATGAAAATGGGATGCCTACCCATAGCCATTGAGAAGAGTCTCTTATTTTACTTTTCTTGGAACACACTAAATAGCAGGAAAAAGACAAGTGTGCCCAAGTGCCCTCCTTCGCTGTACATCCTAAGAAAAGGTGTCCCATGTCTGACGTTAAGACCTTATCATTGAACTGGGCCCTTATCAGGATGCCTGGTGATGATGAACCATGGCGACACCAGGTTAGGCAGAGGCTCTTTTTTAATTCTCTAAAAACATCTGGCCCCATAAACTGGACTACATCACATGAGGAATTACCTTACCATCAGCAACCTTGCCTTCACAAATTTTCTTCCTCACTGCATATACCTGAAGGCCAACATCACCTGCTAAAACCACACACTCAGGTTACAGTTTCTTCTGCAAGAATGGCTGGCCTTTCCATTGACCGTCACCACTGGCTCCAAAGGCTTTCACTCCACTGGCATACCAGAGCCGATGGAGGAAAAATGCTGTCATCTTAAAGCACTAAGCCACACTAACTGCTCCCATGCAAAGATTCCTGTGCTGCCTGCTTGGGAAGGCTGGTCTACCACGATGTCACTGAAGCAGCGACAAGCAATCCCAGGACACACAATACATCAAAATTCATTTTCCTGCCACACATACTAAGGGTGACCTCATGGTACGTGGAGTGGCTGTTCCACACTTTCTGTTTCTCTGGATATCTGAGCAAAAGTAAAGCCACAATAACCCACAGGGGCCCCATCATCGTCTACTGAAGTCAAGGGAGATCTTGTTTAGTGCTACAGGGGAGGTCCACACCTACCTATAACTGGATCCTGGTGATGTTTAAATGGATGTCCTCTCAGGATTGCTGGACCCCTCACTGGAAAAGATGTCCAAGAGATGCAAAAACCTATCTTTTACTGGTCCCCTATTCCTTGTCCACCTGCAAAATATCTACATCATATCATTCAGTGTCCATTGTCTACACGAAGCTCTTTCTACATGCTCACAGACTAGCTGTCCAACAGTAAATGGACCCTCTTATGGAGACACTGGTCAAACAACTCCAGTCCCTATCTCAGGGACCCACTCTATCTGTGACAATGACTTATTGTCCTGCTTATTCCTCTACTGCTACTACAGGAGATCTGCAGCAGGGATGCCATAGCAGCTGATGCTTCCTCACAATATCAAGCAGGCACCAAACACCACACTTACAACACAAATGGGGCGTATCAGAAGTTCACCATGAACAGTCAAATCTATTCCAGAAAAAGGCTCTGATGTTGAATGTGGCCTCAGATCTAACCTTACCCCAGCCAAGACCTTCAGAGGATGTGCTTGGAGGAAGTATGAGAATCTTTCTTTATGTACATGCTCCTGAATTCCACCTGGATATTGTGGAATACAGGATACAGGCCCACGTACACAATGAGGCACCAGCAACGTGAATCTCACGAGGATCTACTCAAAGTCTTCTAGCATTGCTACTGTCTCTTGAAGAAAACCTCAAAAGAAGAGCATGGCAGTATACAGCCAATGAGCACTCAGTGTCCACAAAAATCACTGAGTGACTCCGTAAACCTACCTGGATCCTGGGATGATTGACAGGGAAACAGTCCTGTCTGAGAGTCCGACACTCCTCTAAGGGATACCTGCACAATCTTTTATGCTTAATGCTCTCTGGGCAGGGCCACAATAAGCACAAAACCTGGGCAGAATCATGCCTTCAATGCTTTCCGGTTTGGCATCCATTTGCCCTCGCTCATACCAAGTTTCTCCTTATTGCCAGTAGTGCCTGGCAGAGGATGCCATCGTTTCTGACCTGAGCACCTTCAAATCAAGAGGGGGCTGAGAATGTTGTGGGACACAGTTGTCACTTGCCTGTGCATGTGAAGTTGGTGGTACCTTGTCAGTGGCCTGAGAACCAGCTCACACTTACCTGGATGTCTGCTGGGATCTGCCTAAGTTGTGCAGCTCACTGTTATATCAAGAGCCCCATGCAAAACACATCAGAGAATACTGATTTAATCTACATCTCCTTGCACCAGCACAGGTGAGAATTGCAGAGGTCACTGTGTTTCTTTGTGGAGCCCACTCACTTCATGGCCCGGGTCCTTTCAGAACTCCTTGGACAAAGCCTGGTGAGAGAATTCTTTCTCCCTTGACTGGAAACCAGCAGAAGAACCAAGGGCCAATATCCACAGTGGTGAAAATCTGGATATTAAAAGAATTCCTGCCTCTTCATCTACAATGGTGAGTGTGAAAACTGCATTATGCAACCATCCTACATGCAAATGGGATGATTATCTATAGCCTTTGGGGAGAGTCTCATTTTACCTTCACTGGCACATGTGAAAGAGTGAGAAAAACAGGGGTCCCAATTGCCTTCCTCCAATGTACACCCTAAAAGAAGAAGGTATTCCACGGTGGAAGGTGGCAATATCTCACAAGAGCTGATCACCCAGGCCCTTAGCAGGATACCTGGTGATAAAATATGACAAGTCCAGGTTAGGCAGAGGCCCCTGTTAGACCTTGCTATGGAACATCAGGCCTGTGAACCAACTATGTCCACATTAGGATTTACCTGACCACTAGCGATTTCTCTTTAACAAACTTCTTTGTTACTGCATATATGTGAAGGGAAAGCCAACAAAACCATGCTAAAACTATACAATTCAGCATATTCTTTGCTTTGCAAGAATTCTTTGTCATTCCACTGGCCATCACCACCGGCACAAAAGGCTTTCACTCCACCTGGGTACAAACCAATCTGAAGGGAACACTATCATCCCCAGACCCAAGATGATAATCCTCATCAAGTGGTCACATGCAAAGATTCCTGTGCTTCTTCCTCCAAAGAGGGGTCCACCACAATGTCAATGGACCACAGAACAAGCAATCTCAGGACACACTTCTCAGTGTTTATTTCCCTGCACTGGACACCAATGGCAAACTCATGGTTCCTGGATGGGCTCAGTGGGTGCATCGACCCAATGTATGGCCACAACAACCCAGAGACCCCACCACCATCATTTACCACTGTCTGTGGATATCCTCTGTTTAATTTTTCATCAAAGGCCTGCAGCAGGACTTACCTGGATCCTGGCAATCTTCAATAGGATGGCCTTTCATGGCTCACATGGATACTCATATGAAAGGAAAAGGACCCTCAAAGGAAAGGATGCTCAAGAGGAATTATCTTTTACTGGTCCCCATTTCCTTGTCTTCCTGATCAATCTCCAGGTTATCCTATCACTGTGGGTCCATTGCCTATACCACACTCCTCAAGCTCACAGACTAGCCATGCAAGAGTCAATGGACACTCCTGAAGATATACATGGCAAATTGCTCCAATCCTCACCTGAGGGGCTAACCCTATGACAATGGCCTGTTATGCCACTTGTTCCCCTATAGCGACTAGTATATAGGCATGAGATCTGCCTGCAGGGATATAAGAGCACTTGATGCTCCTCATGATAACAAGAAGGCAACAAAAACCACACTTGCCAAATAAAGATGGAAATATCAGAGGTTTGCCCTCAATAGTCAAATGTGCAGGAGAAAAACAGTCTCTGAAGCTGAATGGGGCATCTACTCTGAACTCTACACTAGCCAAGACCTTCAGAGGATGTGTGTCCAGGAAAAATGAGCACACCTTCCTGACACCCACCTGGATCTAGAAGATCACGTGATCCCCAGTTAGGTACAAGGACCATGATTCTTATCTGAGATTTGCATGGATTTCCTGACACACTCTTCTAGGCTTCACTGTCCTCTCTTAAAGGGGGCTGGGAGAAAACATGAAGAAGAGAGTGTTGGTGTAGAGCTGATGACCATTGTGGTGCTCATGAAAACCTTGTGTCATAGCTAAAACCTATCTGTATTCTGGGGATGAATGCCAGTGAATTGTCCTGTCCCCAGAGTCCAACATCTCCAGAGTGGACACCTGAAAACTCAGCTAGGCTTTCTCCTGCCTGGGCAGGGCCACCACAAGCACAAAAATGTGGACAGGATCATGCCTTCACTGCTCTCTGCTTTGTCAATCATTTGGCCTCACTCATCCATGTGTTCCCTCACAGCCATCACCATGGCTGAGGACTCCATCCTTTCTCAGTTGAGCACCTTCAAATCAAGAAAAGGCTGAGAAAGCTGAGGGATACATTCATCACCTCCCCATGCAGGTGAAGTTCATGGGATATGAAGATGATGGCATGGGCCCAAGCCCACACATACCCAGATGTCTGTAGGGATCCACCTGAGGTATGCTCGTGGCTCTCTATGACATCAGATCCCTGTGTAAAAACATAATGGAATACTGCTAATTCCCCTACTGCAACTAGGATGAAATGCATGACATTTGCTGGCAAGGATGCTAGAGCACCTGATGCTCCCTCATTATAGCAAGAAGATACTGAACACCATGTTTGCTTAATAAAGGGGGAAACATTAAAGGTGCATCATCAATAGTCAAATCTATACTGGAAAAAAGCTCTGAGTTTGAATGCAGCATCATCTGTGAACCTTACCCTAGCCCAGACCTTCAGAGAATGTGTGCCCAGGAAGCATGAGAATATCTCATTATGCACATGCTCATGACATCCATCTGGGTACAGAGAACCAAGTGGTCCTCAAGGAGACAGCAGCACCCTGCTTCTTACCACTTACCTAAGGTTCTGGCCTTGGTCCTCTTGGCATTCCTGCCCTCTACATAGGAACCTGGAGAAAACATGGAGCAGAGGATGCAGGTGTAGAGCCAATGAGCATTTCAGTGCCCACAGCAACCACCAAGCAACACTAGAACCCTTTCTGGATGCAGGCATGATTGCCAGGGAAACAATCCTGTCCCCAGAGTCCAACATCTCCAAAGTGGACCTCTACAAAGTCTCCTATGCTTACTGCTGACCAGGCAGGGTCGCAACAAGCACCACAAGAATCCTGCCTTCAACACTTACCAGTTCAGCATCCCTTTGACCTTGCCCATGCACAGTGTCACCTCACAGCCACTAGCGTGCCTAAGAAAGGACACCACCCTTTCTGAGCTGGCAGATAATACATTTTTCATGCTTGTCACTCTTGATGGAAAGGCAGGGCACCTGCAAAGTAAGAAATTTATTCATATATGTGGAGGTCATGGGACCTCAGTGGCCTAGGCTCAAGCCCATACTTACCTGGATGTCTGCTGGGATCTGCTCAGTATGTTGTGCAGTTCGCTCTGACATCAGCAGCCTGTGAAAAACACATCAGTAAGTAATGATTTTGTCCACAATCCTTGCATTAGCACATGTGAGAACTGCAGAGGTCATAGTGTTTGTTCGCCAAGCCCACTAGATTCCAGACCCGGGTACTTATAATTCCAAACACAATGCCTGGTAAGAAATTCTTTCTCCCTTGAACAGAAATCTGCACAAGTTCCCAGCATCCGTATCCATAGTGGTGGAAATTTGGATACTAACAAGAATCCCTGCCTCTCCGTCCAGGGCAACAAGCTTGAAAAATCATACATGAAAATGGAATGCTTCCCAGTAGCCACTGGGCAGTCTCCTGCTCTACCTTTGTTGGCCACATGTTCAATGGCCTGTAAAAGGGAAGGGTGCCAATGTACACCCAAAAGAAAAGCGGTACCATGGCTGAAGGGAGCAACATCTCACGAACCTGGCCACCAGTCAGGCCCTTAGCAGGATACCTGGTGATGAAACACGGCAGCACCCGGTTAGGCAGAGTCTCCTTTCAACCTTGCTAAGGAACAGAGGCCCAGTATCCCGGGCGATGTCCATGTTTGACCTTATGAGACCATCTGCGATCTTGTCTCAAGAAACTTTTGCTCATTGCTGCTTATTCCTGAGGGAAGGTGACAACAACATGGTAAAACCACATAATTCAGCTTACAGTTTGCTCTGCAAGAACACTGTGCCTTTCCATTGGCCTTCACCATCTGCACAAAAATGTTTCATACTACCTGGATCCCAGAACCAATCCCAGGGGAATATCACTACCTGCATCACTAATCTGCATCATCTGGTCACCTGCAAAGATTAATGTGCTTCATGCTTGGCAGGCTGCCCTACCGCCCTACTGGATCAGGGAAGAAGAATCTCAACAACCCTCTACACGCATGTTGCTGCCCTGTATACCAAGGACAAACTCAGTTCTAGATGACTCAGTTACCCCTTCATGGCTTCCCTGGGCAACTGCACCCAAAGCACAGCCACAGTGATCTACCAGGGCTGCACCATCACTTACTGAAATCCATAGAGATCCCATGCCCGCTGCTTGACGGAAGTGCATCTGCATTTTCCTGGACCCTGGCAATGCTTGACAGTATTGCTCATGCCTCACAGTGAGTTCTGGGCCCCTTCTTGGAAAACACACCCAAGAGAACCTATTCTTCTCCTGCCCCTTTTTCCATAGACCCACAGGATCTCTATGCCATCCTATCCTTCAGTGTCCATTACCTCCATCAGGGTTCTCCTACGTGTCCACAGACAAGGCGGGTAACAGGAAATGGGTGGTCAAGAGGAAATGTTGGCTGCATTGCTCCAATCCCTACCTCAGGTACTGACGCTACAAAATGACCTGTTGCCCGGTATATTCTCCTAGTGGGACTAGAATGAAATGGAAAGGATCTGCAGGCAAGGTTGCAACACCACCTGAGCCTCCCTCAGAACAAGGTGACACCGAACATCACGATTTGCCAAATAAAGAGGGAAACATCAGAGGTTTGCCATCAAGTCATATCTATACCAGTAAAAAAGGCTCCGACATTGAACGTGGCATCAGATGTGAACCACACACTAGCCCGAGTTCTTCAGGAAATGTACACCAAGGAAACATGAGAGCATCTCCTCATGCACGTGATACTGATATCCAGTATATGGAAGAAAGCATGCTCCCCATGTGGTACCAGCACTGTGTTCTTATGTGATACTTGCAAGAGGCTCCAGGCAGTCTTCCCAGCATCGCTATCCTCTCTTGAAGGAAACCTGGAGAAAACATGGAGAGGAAGGTATCAGTGTAGAGCCAGTGGGAATTTCGGTGTCCACGAAAACCACTGAGTGACACAGGATACTTACCTGGATGCTGGGATGATGGCTGGAAGAACAGTCCTATCCCCAGAGTTGAAACTTTCCTAAGGAAATACCCCCCAGGGAGGGCTGCATGAAGCACAAAATTCTGGAGGGAATCATTCCTGCAATGCTTACTGGTCTGGCATCCATTTGACCTCACCATGGCAAGTGTGCCCTCACAACCAACGTGTGTCTGAGCATTCCATCCTTTCTGACCTTTAAATCAGGGAACGGGCTGGGAAGGCCTAAGGCCTAGTGACACCTTCATCACTGTCATGGAAAGGGAGTTTGCTGGACCTTGTCGGTGACCTGCACCCAACCACTTTTAGTGTTATCTGTAGGATCCACCTGAGTACTTTGTGTGGCTTACTCTGACATAAGGAGACCTGTAAAAAAACACACCAGGGAATACTGATTCAGTTCATGTGCCCTGGTAGCAGCACATGTGAGAATGTGGAAGTTATTATGTTTGCAGAGCCCACTTACTTCACTACCTGGGTTTCTGAGGAACTCCAAGGAAAAGCCGGGTAAGAGAATTCTTTCTCCCTTGAATGGCAAGCTGCAGATGTTCCAAGAGTCAATATTGGTAGTGGAGGAAACCTGGATTATTGACAAGAATGCCTGCCTCTGCCACACCACAAGCATGAAAACATCATGAGCCAGCCAACCAACATGAAATGAAATGCTCACCGACAGCACCAGGAAGGCTTTTTTTTCACCTTCATTGGCACATGTGTCAAGCAGCTCCCAAAGAGAAGCGAGCCCAAGTACCCTCCCTCCAATGTCCCTCCAGAAAGGAGGAGGAAGCCCAAAGGCTGAAAGTGGTAAATCTCACCAGACCTGATCACCAGACCCTTAGCAGGACACCAGGTGATGAAACACTGCAGCACCATGTTAGACAGGGGTTCCCTTTTGGTCTAGATGAGGGTCGTCAGGCCCCACAAAGTAGGCTCTGTCCACATTAGAACTTACCTGACTACCTGCAATCCGGCCTCAACAATCTTTTCTTCATCACTGTGTATATACAAATTGGAGCCAAACGAAACTATGCCATAGCATGTAATTCGGCATACAGTCTGCTCTGCAACTACACCTGTCCTTCCCGTTGGCCATCTCCACTGGCATAGAAGGCTTTCACTCCACCTGGATACTAGAAAAAAGTCAGAAGGGAACACATTCATTCTAACCACTAATCCTCATCAACTGTCACCTACAATGATTCCCTTGCTTCCTGCATGGAAGCCTGGTCCACCATGCTTTCACTGGACTAGGGAGCAAGTGATGCTTACTCAAGATGCTCAGTATTCATTTTCCTGCCCCATACACCAAGGGCAAACGCATGGTCACTGGATGGGCTACTACCCTTCCACTGCTTTCCAGGGCACCAGCACCTAAAGCACAGCCACACAACCCACAGGGACCACCTGATCAGTTACTGAAGTCCACTGACGTCCCCTGTCTGGTGCTGTGACAGAGTCCACACCTGTAGTTACTTGGTCCTCACGACATTCTCACAGCTCACTATGTGTTCTGGATCCCTCTCTGGAAAAGACGCCCTTGCACCAGCACGTGTGAGATCACAGAGGTCACTGTCCTTTACTGTTCTTTTTTCTGTGTCCCCTGAACAATCTCTAAGTCATCTTCTCATTAAAAGGCCAAGGCCACTACTGGGGCCGTGCTATGAGCCTTCAGACTAGCTGAGCAACAGTACACAGACACTCCTGAGGACGCGCTTGCCCACAGCTGCAATCCTCACCTCAGGGATCCACCCTAGACAGTGAACAGTCACCCTGCTCACCCTTACTGGGACTAGTATGAAATGGAGGAGATAGCTGGCAGGGGTGCTACAGCACCCGAGGCTCCTTCATGATACCAAGAAGGCAATGAACATCACACTTGTGACATAAAAAGGGACATATCAGAGATTCACCATTAAGAGTCAATCTGTACTAGAAAAAGTCTCTGATGTTGAATGTGGCATCAGCTCTGAAGCCCGCACTAGCCAAGACCTTCAGCAGATACACACCCAGGAAAGATGAGAACATCTCATTATGCCCAGGCTCCTGACATCCATCTGGATACAAAAAAGGACATGGTCTCCAAAAAGGTACACGGACTGATTCTTACCAGAGATTTGCATGAATTTTCAGATGCTGTCTTCTCAGCATCACAAATCATCTCTTGAAGAGGACCTGAATAAAACATAAAGAGGATGTTGGTGTAGAGCCAATGAGCATTTCGGTGCCCATGAAAATCACTGAGTAACACCGGAAACCTATGTGGATGCTGGGAAAACTGCCAGGGAATAGTCCTTTCCCTAGAGTCCAAATTCTCCTAAATTCATACCCACAGATTCTATGCCCACCTCCCCCCAGGCAGGGCTGCAAAAATCACAATAACCTGGAAAGAATCACTCCTTCAATGAACACCATTTGGCATCCATCTGACCTCACCTATGCCCTGTGTCCCCTAATACCCACTGGCATGGGTGAGGGCTCCATCCTTTCTGACCTGACCTGAGAACCTGCACATCAAGAAGAGGTCAGCAAGACCAATAGACACCTTCATCACTTATCCATGTAGGTGGAGGTCACGGGTCCTCATCAGTGGACTGGGCCCAAGCACAAACGTATCTGGATGTCTGTAGGGATTCACCTGAATATGTTGTGTGGCTTGCTGTGACATTAGGATCCCTGTGTAAAACACAATGGAAAAACTGACTTTGTCCACATCTTTTCACACCAGCACATGTGAGAACTGTGGAGGTCACTGTGTTTTGATGGTGGAGCCCATCCGCTTGTCAACCTGGGTCCTTCCAGAACTTCATGGACAAACCCTGGTACACGTAATTCTTTCTCCCTTGAACAGAAACCTGAAGAAGTGACAAGGGGCTATATCTGTAGTTGCACAAAGCTAGATACTAACGAGAAGCCCTGCCTCTCCCTCAAGGGAGGCAAGCATGAAAATGCATTATGGGACATCCATCCTACATGAAAACAGGGTGCTTTCCTGTAGCAGCTGGAAAGAGTCTCTTCTTTTACCTTCATTTGGCACACATGGCCAACAGTGGCAAAAGAACAGGGTGACCAAGTGCCTTCCTCCAATGTACATTGGAAAAGATGATGTCCAATGGCTGAAGGACCTTACAGGACCTGATCACCAGCCAGGCCTTAGTAGGATACCTGGTAAAAAAAAAAAATGGCAATACCAGGTTAGGCAGAGGCTTGTCTTCTACCTCAATAAGAAACATTAGGCCCTGTCAAGCAGATCATCATGTTGGGACTTACCTGACCACCTGCAACCTCACCTCAACAAATTTCTGTTCACCACTCATATACCTGAAAGACCAGCAACACCATGGTGAAACCACATAATGTAGGCTACATTTTGCTCTGCAAGAACACCTGGCCCTTCCATTGCCCATCACCATAAGCTCAAAAGGCCTTTGGTCCCCCCATACCAGAATAAATCCAAGGGGAGCACTATGATCCCAAGACACCAATCCTCCTCAAATGGTCAACTGTAAAGATTCCTTTGCTTCCTCCTTGACAGCCTTCCTGGTACAATGTCACTGTCCAAGAAATTCCAGGACACATGAAACCTCAATATTAATTTTCCTGCACTGAACACCAAGACCAAACCCATAGTCACTAAATTGGCTTAGCTTTGCATTCATTACTTGCAGGAGACCACCCTGTTGGTTATGCCCAGTGTAGGCTGTAAGCAGTATGGGTTGTAAAGAGTTAATCCCACTATTAGCTTGTTTTAAGAAGTGAGTCAGGCTGAAGCCTACATGACTCATAACACCCCCCAGCACCACAGTAGACACCAGAGATATAATCTGTAAAGCTGTGGGGCTCTGATATGAGAGAACATGGCAACCAATACAAGTGACTCTTCCCAAACTCTTCCCCAGAATTGTAGTTTATTTTATTTGAAAAATGAGTTACTCATTAACTATGACCTATTCCCGGGCTCGTCTGTTCTTGATGCAAGAATGTTTTGTTCCTTGTGTTACAAGTCCTGCCTGGGTCAGTGACTTATCCCCAGCAACCACACGTGGCCTCCTCAACCCATTCTATAGATTGTATGAACAATAAATACCATGGATCTGGCTATTTCAGGGTCTTTCTCAAAAACTGACCATCCCAGTTCCATTTCACTTTTACTTTGTCTGAGTTTTTCTCTGCAGCCTTACATTGTAGCACCAAACAGGTGATTGGGGTCTTTGCCAGGGTCCCTGATACCTCCTAAGTACATCCAAAGATGTTGGTATTTGTCAGGAAAATGATCCTGTCCCCAGAGCCCAACTCACGTATGTGGAGAAGTGCAAACCCTCCTATGCATATTACTCCCTAGGATGGTCCCCAACAAGCACAAAAACCTGTAAAGAATCACTCCATCAGTACTCACCTATTTGGCATCAACTTATACCATGTCAAGTGTCCACTCACAACAGCAGGACAGAGGACTCCATTCCTTCTTACCCGAGAACCTGCAAATAAAAAGGGATATGTAATGCCGAGGGGATACCTTCCTCATTCACCAATGCAAGTGGAGGTCCTGGGACCTCACTGGTAGAGCTGGCCCATCCCACACTGAGATGTTTGTAGGCGTTCAAGTGCATGGATTGTGTTACTCACTCTGACATCAGAAGCCAAGTGGAAAACAAATTGGGGAACATGGACTTAGTCCACTTCTCTTTGCATGAGCACATATGAGATTTGTGGAAGTCACTGTGTTTGATTGCTGAGCCTACACCATTCACATTTGTAGAACTCCAAAGAAAAAGGCTGGTAAGAGAATGCTTTCTCAGTTGAATGGAAATATGCAGAAGTTCCAAGGGTCAGCATCTGTAGTGGTGAAAACCTGGATATTAACAAGAACGCCTGGCTCACCAAGTATGAAGGCGAGCACAAAACCACATTATGGGAAAGCCAATGTACATGAAAATGGGATACCTAATTGTAGCAATTGGGAAGAGTCTCCTGTTTTACCTTCGTTGGATAACATGTCAAATAAGAAAAAAATAAGGGTACTTAAGTGTCCTCCTCCAATGTATATGCAAAAAGAGGAGGGCATCTCATGGCTGAAGTTAGCAGCATCTTGTAAGGCCTCATCACCAGCCAGGCCCTAAACAGAAGACGTGGTATGAAACACAGCAGAGGCTGGTTTCAAACTGCCCTGTGAAGACCGCTATGTTCATATTAGGTCTTTCCTGACCACCTGCCATCTCACCTCAAGAAGCTTTTCTTCAACTCTGCATATGCCTCACGCGAAGGCTACACACCATGCAAAAACCATGTAATTCAGCATACAGATTGCTCTGCAAGAACACGTGGCCTTTTCTATGGCCAGCACCACTGACACAAAAGGCTTTCACTCCACCTGGATATAAGAACAATTCTGACACAATGTTCAAGACACAAATGTTCATCAAGTTGTTACCTGTAAAGATTATTCCCCTTCCTATTCTGCAGGCTGGTACACCAAACTGTCACTGGACCAGGGTCACAGCCATCCCACGACACACAGTCCCTAAACACTCACTTTTCTGTTTTGTACACCAAAGGCAAACTCATGGTCACTGCAACGGTTCAGTTCCACATTCACTGCATCTCCGGGCACCTGTACCAAAAGCACAGCCACAAAAACCCATGATGGCTCCATTAATGCTTACTGAAGTCCGTGGAGATTCCCTGTCTACTGCTGCAATGGAGGCCCTGACCTGCTCCTCACCGGCTCCTGGTCATATTGAACGGGTGGCCTCTCATGGCTCACTATAAGTTCAGGACCACCAACTGGGAAAGATACCAAGAGAACCTCTCCTTTACTGATCCCCTTTGCAGTGTCCACCTGCCCAATCCTCACATCATTCTATTGTTCAGGGTCCACTGCTTAACCAGACTCCTCTTATATGCCCACAGACTAGGCAAGCAACAGTAAATGAACATTTTTCAGGAGATACTTGCCAAGTGATTTCAATCCCTATGTCAGTTACCCGCCCTATGAAAATCACTTCTTCCATTCCCATTCCTCCGCTGGGACAAGTAAAAGATGCACAATATCTGATGGCAGGGGAGTGACAGCTCCTGGTACTCTCCCACAACTACGAGAAGGCACTGAACACCACACTTTGTCAAAAAATGGGGGAAATAATGGGGAGATTGCTCTAGTCAAATCTACGACAGATAAAAGGCTCTGTTATGGCTTATATCTAGAGATCCCCCTGAAAGCCTCATGTGTTCATAGGTGGGGCTTTTGGGAGGTGGCTGGATCATGGGCATGTGATACTGGGATTAAGGATGTGTGATAACTAAAATCATTTAGCATAATTCTGGGTGTGAATAATGCAAGTCACACCCTGGGTGTGGGTGGCACCAATCAATAGGCTTGTAGCCTGTGTGGACTACACTGGGATAAAATGGCAAGTGAGAATTGATATTTGCTGCAACAGACTGTTTCTCCTCTGTGATACCCCTGCCATGCCACCCTGCCTTGGAGCCAGCTGACTATAAATTGAAACCTCTATAGACTATGACTTAAAATAAACCTTTCCTCTTTTATACTTCGGGGTATTGGGTATTTTCTCTCACCAACACAAAAAGTGACTAAGGCTCCATTATTAAATGTGGCATCAGGTCAAAACCCTACACTAGCCAAAATCTTCAGAGGATTTGCACCCATGAAACATGAGAACATCTCGTATGCTCACCTCCTGACATCCACAAGAATCAAGATGATCATGTGGTCCCCAGTCAGGTACAAGGACCTGATTCTTACCTGAGATTTGCATGGAGTTCCTGCCACAGTCCTCTAGGCTTCACTAGCCTCCCTTGAAGGGAAGCTGGAGAAAACATGGAGAAGAGTGTTCATGTACAACAGTGTGTTGGTCTGCAGAGTCCACTTGCTTCACTTCCTGGTCCTTTCAGAACTCAAAGAGCAAAGGCTGGAAAGAGATTTCTTTCTCCCTTACAGGGAAACCTGCAGATGTTTCAAGGGTCCCTATCCACAGCAGTAGAAACCTGGATGTAAACAAAAATCCCTGTCTCTCCATCTATAGCGGTGACAATGAAAACATTGTATGTCAAGTATCCTACATGACAATGTAATGCTTAACTACAGCCACTGGGAAGTCTTATTTTACCTTCACTGACACACATGGCAAGCAGTGGGGAAAAAGAAGAGTCCTCAGGCGCCCTCTTCCAATGTAAATCAGAGAGAATAAGTTGTCCCATGGCTGCAGGTGACAATATCACAAAAGCCTGATCTTGAAGGGGGCCTTAGCTTCATGCTTGGTGACAAAACACTGCATAACCACCTGAAGCAGAGGCTCCTTTTTATCTTCTCTAAGGAACATCAGGCCTGGTGAAATGGGCTATGTCCACGATAGGACTTAACTAACCATCTGCAATCTCACCTCCCAAACTTTTCTTGATCACTGCATATACTTGAAGGGAAAGCCAACTACACCATACTAAAACCTCATCATTCAGCATACATTTTACTCTGCAAGAACACCTTGTATTCCCAATGGCCAATTCCACAGGCACAAAAAATTTCACTCTATCTGGATACCCAACCAAACTGAAGATATCATTATCATCCTGAGACACTAACCCACTTTGAATCGTCAGCTACAAAGACTCCTGTGTTTCCTCCACATCATGCCTATCTACCACAATGAAAGTGAACCAAGGAACAAGCAGTCCCAGGACACAACACACACCTTTCCCATCAATATTCATTTTCTGCACCATACACGAAGTGCAACCTCAATATCACTAGATTGACTCAGTTTGTTCTCCATTGCTTGCCATGCTCCTGCACCAAATCATGGCCACAGCAACACACAGGGCCCCCACCATCACTTACTGAAGTCCTTGACATCAGCTGTTCAGTGCTGTAATGGAGATGCACACCCTCACTTACCTGAATCTTGTGATGTTCAATGTGACGGCCTCTCAAGGCTCACCACAAATTCTGGACTCATCACTATAAAAGATGCCCAAGAGAACCTAACCTTTACTATTCCCTTTCTCTGTCTCCACCTACACAATCTCCATGTCATCCTATCATTCAGGACCCATCACCATTACCAGGCTACTCCTATGGGCTCAAGAACTAGCTGAGCAGCAGGAAACAAATGCTCTTGAGGAGATACCTGCCAAACTGCTCTAATCCCTATGTCAGGGACCTGCATGTGACAATAATGTTTTTCCCCAATTATTTCCCTACTTGAACTGCAGGAGCTCTCCCAGCAGGCATGCAACAGCACCTTATGGACCTCACAATATCAAGAAGGCAGTGAGCACCACACTTGCCAAATAAAGGGGCAAACATCAGAGATTTAGCCGGAGATATAGCTCAGCAGCACGGTACCTTCCTGGCAAGTGCAAGGTCCTGAGTTCGATTCCCAGTACCAAAAAAAAAAAAAAAAATCAGACATTTGGCATCAATAGTCAATCCATACTGGGAAAAAAGGCTCTGATGTTGAATGTGGGATCAACTCTGAACCCCACACTAGCTCAGGTCTTTAGAGTATTTGCATCCAGGAAACATACGAACATGTATTTATGTACATTCTGTTGATATCTACCTGGATATGGAAGATTATGTGGTTCCCATTGAGGGAGGAGAACACTGATTATTTTTTTTTTTATTTTAAAGAGAAAAAAATAGAACAAAATTTCAAAACAACATAATAGGGTAACAATGGTTAACACATTGCACATTTTTATCTTTAAATTAGTTGCTCAGGGTACAAGATATCAGCATTCAATTGTCCAAACAATATTAGCACAAACCTTTCTTTTCAATGAATTAAGCGAAATTAGTAGTGTATTTACCTTAACTATCTTGTGTGTATATATATATATATATATATATATATCTTTTTTTTCCCTTCTTTTCTCCATTCCCCCATCCCAGTTTCACTTTCCTTTTGAACAGTTTCTTCCTATTTTACAGTATCTATTGCACATTTTGGATCTTATTTACTCTTTCAGCTTCTCACCCCGGGGAGACAGAATACTGATTCTTACCTGACATTTGCACTAGGTTCTGACAAGAGTCTTCTCTGCACCACTATCCTCACTGGAAGGGAACCTAGATAAACATGGAGCAGAGGGTATTGGTGGAGAGCCAAGGAACATTTTGGTCCCCACAAAAACCACTGAGTGTCACTGGAAACTTACTTGGATGATCGTATGATTGCCAGGGAAATAGTCTTTTCTCCAGAGTCCAACCTCTCCTAAGTGCACCCATGAAAACTCTAAGCTTACTGCTTCCAGGGCAGGGGCAAAAAAACCCACAAAAACGTGGAGAGAATTACTCCATGAGTCCTCATAGGTTTGACTTCACCCATGCAATGTCAACCCTTACAGACACTACTTTGACCAAAGACTCAATCCTTTTTGACTTGAGAACCTCCAAATCAAGGAGGGTACCAAGAAGACTGGGAGACACCTTGGTAACTTACTCATGCATGTGGAGGTAGCCAGACCTCATCAGTCACCTATGTCTACACCTGGATGTGTGCAGAGATCCATCTGAGCAATTTGTGCAGGTCCATGAAGCCCTGTGGAAACCACATATGTGCATACTGGACCCTACATTACCTAAGACATTCAAAGGATGTAAGCCCAGGAAGTATGAGAACATCCCATTATGCACAAGCTCTGGGCATCTACCTAGATATAGAAGATGATGTGGTCCCAACAAGGTACCTTCACTCTTAGTGTTTTTACTTTTTTTGAGACAGGGTCTTAGGCTGGCCTTGAATGCAATATATAGCTCAGGCTGGACACGAACACATGGCAATCCTCATGCCTCAGCATCCCGAGTGCTGGGGTTACAAGCTTGCACCACCACACCTGACTCTGCATCCTGATTCTTACCTGACATTCACATAAAGTTCCAGACACAGCCTTCTTGGCATCCCTGTACTTTCTCCTGAGGGGCAACTGAAGAAAACATGGAGGAGGTCTCAGTGTAGTGTGAATACGCAATTTGGTGCCCAAGAAAACCACTGAGTAACACTGGAAAATTATCTGAATGCTGGGATGAAAACCAGGGAAATGGTCCTTTCCCCAGAGTCAGTCCTCTCCTACGTGGACACCTGCAACCTCTCCCATGCTTAGTGTTCTCCAGCCAGAGATGCTCTCCAGCAAACACAGAAACCTAGACAGAATCACTTCTTCAATTTCACTGGTCTGGCCTCCACCTGACCTCACCCATGCCAAGTGTCCCCTCACAGCAGCAGCATGCCTGAGGACTCCATTCTGTGAGCACCTTCACACCAAAAAGGGGACTGGGATCGCTGAGGCACGCCTTCATCACTTACCCATGCACGTTGAGGTGGTGGGACCTCACTGGTGGCCTCATCCCAAGCACACACTACCTAGATGTCCTTAGGGATCCACCTGAGTATGCTGTACATCTCACTATGACCTTAGCAGCCCTGTGAAAAACACATTGGGAAACACACCTCAGACCAGCATATGCAAGAACAGCAGAGGTCACTGTGTTTGGGGAGACCACTTGTTTCACCCTCTGGGTCCTTTCAGAACTCCATGATAAAATCGGGTAAGATAACCATTTGTCCTTTGAATGGAAACTTGCACAATTTCCATAGGTAAGAATCTGCAGAGGTGGAAATGTGGATATTCAAAAGAATCTCTGTCTTTCCCTCTATGGTGTTGAGCACAAAAACTTCATTTGTAGACCAGCCATACTACATGAAAATGTGATGCTTACCCATACATGTTAAGAACAGTTCCTTGTTGTACCCTCATCAGCACACATGTAAACAGCAGGAAAAAGACAAGATGCCCAAGTGCCCTCCTTCAATGTATATCTGGAAAGAAGAAAAGGTGCTGGAAGGGTTGAGACACAGAGCTGTTGTGCCCTTTCCATATAGAATCTAGGGGCATCAGCCCCTCTGTGCATCTCTGTGTCCACCATTTAGGATGCTCCATGGGGCCTCAGTGTCCAAAGCTTTTCTCTAGGCCGTCATTACACAGGCATGAGTGTGTTCATTGTTGGCCATGTGATGAGCTCAATCTCCAGCCTTCTCTCCTCTCTAGAGGTTAGACTGGCCCAGAGTTCAAACCTCTTAATCATGCATTTTGTCTTTCTGGTGATGAAACCTGATCCTGAAGATACTTAGTCATCAACCATGAGTCATTTTATTAACATTAACTTATACATTTCCATAACTCAGGAAATGCAAAGGGATTCTAAAATTTTTTGCCAGAAATGGAACCAAATACCAAATAAATTCTTTATTCAGATCACAGAGCCTTAAATATATCAATCATAGCTAAGTCTAAAGTTTCTTATATGATAATTCCAAAATCTGTATTATATCTATCTCATACTGAGGCTCCCTTTGTTTCTTAAGATTGCATTTTCTTCATGCCGCTATTGTATCTCAAATTCTATTGTTACTGCTGTTGAAACTGATTATGATATATCTGGTGATAGGCACTGAGGCAATCAGGCTTCTGGTGAAAGGATTTTTGTTAACCTGGCCAGGAGCTGTGTGTTCGGTGCTTAATGTTTATTGTAACTGTGTTTCAAAGATTAATTCTTTTTTCTCCTAATTTTTCATAATTTGCTGCTTCTATGGTGCTTAATGTTTATTGTAACTGTGTTCCAAAGACTAATTCTTTTTTCTCCTAATTTTTCATCATTTGCTGCTTCTATGTTGTTGTTGTTTCCCTAAGAACCTCTTCTTAAATAGACCATGTCTTTTAGGTCTCTCAATCACAGTTCACTCATTATACAAGAGCTCTGTTGATGGAACTTCCCCTTCTTGGGCCTGTCAGCCTCCAGGTCACCCTTTTTAGCTGTGCCAGTAGCCTCAAACTTCCTGGCCTCAGGTTTCTTCTCCTTAGTGTCTAGCTTCTCAGGTGTTTTGCTTGTGATCTTGCAAGACATGAGCTTGTTTTTGATAAACTCATTTCAAATTAAATAATTTGGGAAACAAACGAGCAAATAATTTTAGTGGCTGCTAAGTAAAAAATTGAATATGAAGGCATACTTTAACACAGCATGTTGTTTTCTATATGGTTAAACGATGTGACAAAGACTTATTTTTTATTAAATCCAAAATCATATTCCATACTTGGAAATAATTTAGTCACATATAAATTATTGTCTACATTAAAAACTAATCAGAGTGCTAGAGGCAAAGCAGCAAATACAAAGAATTTCACTCTATTCTCAGACAGGCACAGAAAATGTGGATAGAAAAGCGATATGGTATCTACACGGTGAATAGACAGAGAGGTAAGGGTACAAACTTATGTAATAAATACTACATTGAGAAAATTTTAAGAAAATCACAGTAATGAGTTGCCTAAAATTCCTTAAATAAAACTTACTAGGGACTTTTTGCAATGTAGTAACTTAGAAGTAGTAACTTTGCAATATACTAACTTAGAAGATAGAATGGTGATTTGCAAAGCAATTTAGCTACATAGGTGGCAAGAAACAGTCTTATTCTGGATAAATTTCAAAGAAAGAATTTAATAGGATTTAGTGATAGGTTAGCTTTTGGTGTCATAACTGAAGTGGGGGTAGAGACAAAGAATTTGGCCTTTGACCAAGTTTGAAATCTCTAATAGATACCAAAATGAGAATTTTAAATACATAGAAATCAGTTCACCCAGGGAGTTGGTATAGATGGAAAACTAGTTCAAGCACTGAGCCCTAAGGCCCACTAACTTTTTAGAATTAGAGAAGAAACTGATAAAAGCTGAATGAACTGCCCATCAGTAAACAAAAAAGCCAAGAAAAATAGGGAGAGACTGGGGCTTCCAATGAAGAAAAAGGTTACAGAAGATGATATGACCACTGGCCCAAGCATTATTGACATCTTCAGGGCCCTGATAAGAATAATTCCAACTGGTATTTATGAAGAAATGATTCTAATTTGATTTTGTGGTAACAACAAATTTTAGGTAATTGTTTCTGCATGATCACTAACCTGTTCAAAACTGTATTTGATTTCTGGGGGAAAAAAAATCAGAGAAGGTATCAAATAAAAGAAAAAACATAAAAGTTTCTAAATCCAAGAAGTTGTAATTAAATGCTATTACAGGGCCAGTGAGATGGCTCAGTGGTGTAAGCGCCTGCCTGGCAAGCACGAGGGCCCAAGTTCGACTCCCGGAACATACGAGAAAAGAGCCAGTGATATCGCTCAGCAGCACGGGTGCCTGCTGGTGCGTGAGGTCCTGAGGTCAACCCCCGGTACCCACAAAAAAAAAAAAAAAATGCTATTACAGAACTATTCAGAAAACACTAAAAGTTTTGTTTTGATAACATAAGAAAAAAGTTAGTAAAACACAAAAGCATGTAATAAATGGACATATTTTCATGTATTCAAGAAAATTCTCATACACAGTACCAAGAAAAATTTTCCCCTCAACCATGCAAAGCATGCCTTCTTATGCTCAGCAGCAGTAACTTTTATGAAACATTAGCAACTTTTTATAAATTAGTGTTGAATTTAAGAATCAGTTGATGAAGGAAAAATGTCAGAACAAGTACTTTGACAGCCAATCTATTTCAGTTTTCAAAAATAATATTTTAAAACTACCTTATGTGTTAAAGACTTGGGATGCTTTAGTTTCCATCTCTGGGACTGAGCAGCTTGCCTCTTTACTCAACCCAAACTCAGTGTGTGTGCATCTGTGTATGTGTGTGTGTGTGTCTTTGAATCGTTGACAACTGAGAAGTAAGCAGTTATAAGAGACCAGTATTATGAATCCAGACTCATAATTCCTATACTATGACAAGAAAGGCTTTTAAAATTAGTAAAACTTTGATGTTAACTTGCAATATCATATTCTTAGGTTTCTCTGATAAAATCCCTCCTAAATTCAATTGGTATCTGAGATTTCTGGATAAGTTATTTTATTTGTGTTAAAACCCATTTATTCTACCCAGTCTATAAACAATACCATATTAACAGGCTTTCGCTCAGGCTGCCTTAACGTATCTCAAGTATTTCACAATAGCTATGCTGGGGAATATAGTCTTGACGTTCACCCTGTGAAGCATTAAAATTTAACATATTTTCCACTTTTAAACAAAACAGACCCAAGTCTTAAAAGTTTCAGATAAAATACATACTGTCAACAGGTGTGCTAAGACCTTAAAACAGCAAATAAACAAATTTTATATTTTATATTTACTACTGTATAAGAAATTATTTTCTGATTATTAATCATTTTCGCCTAGTGCTGTCACCAGTGATACAAATATCTAAAGGGGATATGATATAACAGTATACATAAAAGACCTCAAATTTTACATAACTCTTTTCACCTTACACAAGCTTAACATCTTTCATTTCATTTCAGTTCTCTCCATTGACCAGGCAAATGTTGACTGCCACAATTCACTATTCAAAACACCATAATTAGATGTAAAACTAAAATAAGATTAAAATTGAAAGGAGGCAGAGGTCAAATATTAATGAAGTTTAGGCATCGGAAAGAGTTCTTCAAGGCAAGCAGTTGATAAAAGTTGGAAGGTGGGTAGGGAGGAAAACCACAGATCAGAAAAAAACTTCACAGAGAAATCAGGAAATGATATACCTCTTTCTGATGAACAAAACCAACCAACCAAATAAATTTAGCAAGTTTTTAGGATAAGACCAATAAACAAAATCAACTGTATTTCTATATACAGGCAAAAATCACTTGAACCATGAAATAAAATACTGTTTACAGTAGCTTCAAATTATTAAATACTTGGGGGTAAATGTGACAAAAGATGTAAAATACCAAAACACTGCAAACTACACACTACTGACAAATACTAGACTATCTAAATAATGAACTGTATTTTGTGCATGTTTTGGGATACACAGTATCATGATGATAAAAATTCTACCAAAATGACTTACAGATTCAGAACAATCCAAATCGAAATCCTAATAATTTACAAAATCCTATAGAATATGTTTTCTATTTATTTATTTATTTATTTTTTTGTTGTGTGTGTGTGTGTGGGTACCGGGGGGTCGACCTCAGGACCTCGCACGCCAGCAGGCACCCGTGCCGCTGAGCGATATCACCGGCCCCCTTTTTCGTATGTGGGTTCCCGGGAGTCGAACTCGGGCCCTCGCGCTTGCCGGGCAGGCCCTTAAGCCGCTGAGCCATCTCACCGGCCCTATGTTTTCTATTTATAAAACAAAGCATTAAAACAGAAAGACATTTTAAGGTGGTCAAATATATGGAAATTAACGAACACAAAACAATAATCTGTTAAGTGTAAGAAGAAATGAAAGAGAAATCAGAAAACATTTTGAAGTAAAGAACATATCCAACATATCCCAACATATCCAAATTTGTTGAATGCAGTTAACAAGTTGAATGCTTAGCGAAAAGTTTTACCTTAAAAAAAGATGAATGGTCTAAAGTCAATGAAATAATTTTGCATTTTAGGAACCCTTGAAAAGATGAAATAGAGCCCATGACATAGCTCAGCAGCATAAGCTCCTGCCTGGCAAGCATGCAGTCCTGAGTTTGGTTCCTGGTACCTACATAAAGAAAAAAAAAAAAAAAAAAAAAGAAATAGAATTCAAATTAAGTGGAAAAAATAAAGTCAGAAAAAGTGAATACAAGTGATTAAAACAGCAATTTCTGCTCCAAACTATGCTACAGTAACTTACACTACAAAAAAGAAAAATATATAAAACAAACCTTTTCAAACAATGGAGAACAAAGGGATGGACTAGTGATTCCTACAGAGTCCGCTCCACACCACAGGGAAGAGGAAGTGAAACAGTCTAGCTTGAGGTGAAAGTTAACAGATTTGTGGAGAACACAGCTAGCGCTCCACAAAGCAGCACGCATAAGGAAAGATCTTGCTTCAGCCCAGACCTAGAGTTATTAGTAAACATGTATTTAATACTACACTCTAACTTGCTTCCAGATTTACATCTTTCATCTTTTTATTTCCCAACAGCTGGAGTGCTCAGCAGTACTCAGAGTTATATGTACTCTTATTTCTGCTTTTATTGCTAACACTAGTAATAAGTTGCCTACATATACATGTATACATGTACATATACACATGCATGTATACACACATGTGTAGAACCAATCATGTACTAGAGACTACTTTAAGAATTCTACCTATGTAAGACACACCTGGCCCTCCTTAAAATCCTATGAGCTGATATTGTTATTACTCTGCTTAAAAAAGTTTAGCCAAGATCACGCAGCTAGTGAGGTACACACTGGAATCCAGACCTGGCGCACTGTTTCCAGAGTCCATGTAGACACTACAGCACACTCGTTTATATAATGCAAAGAATATCCCATTAAAACCAGTAATCTGGGTTTTTACTTTCATCTCTGACACTAATCAACTAATTACTAATCAACACAGGGAAAGTCCTTTACCCAATTCCTCTTATATAATGAGCCAGAATCAATTATTCAGTTCTAGTTACACAAGGTTGTGATGCTAACATGCATGGTTTTTATTAACAAATTTGGTATTACCAGATGAGTGGGGACTTTGAAGCTTGAAAATGAAGTATATTTAAGGGACAGGAGGAAGGCAACTAGTAGAAACTAAGTTAATCTATACACATTTCATATTTCATTTCACATGTTACATTCACATAAATATTTCATATGCTACAATGCAAGTGTTGTAATTGTTATATTAGAGAGGAAACAGTGAGACTGAGAAATCAAGTTACTTATGCTATCCGGCATCACACAGATAATAAGGGTGGAAAGCAGTAGCTGAACGCAGTCACAGCCCCACGCTTCTCTGGTGTTCTTTCCTTTCCTCTCAGCAGCAGTAAGCAGAGATTTAAAATACTTCACACAAAGTTTTGCAAACAGCATATACACAATAAATTAGTTTAAAGCTGGAAATAGAGATAAGTGAACATCAATGTTATATTGTCATCTAAAACAGAAGTGGATACATTTTTGTGCAAGATCTACAAGGTGGCTGATCATCATACAAAAACAATGAATTTTTGGAGGGAAAATCTGTATGCCCTGAATTCATCTCTAAATAAACCATAAGAATTCCAATATATGTATTCCAGATCACACACGATTTTTTTTTTGGTGGGTACCGGGGGTCGACCTCAGGACCACACATGCCAGCAGGCACCCGTGCTGCTGAGCGATATCACTGGCTCTTTTCCTGTATGTGGGTTCCGGGAGTCGAATTCAGGACCTTGCGCTTGCCAGGTAGGCACTTATGCCGCTGAGCAATCTCACCGGCCCCACACGAGTTCTTATTGTCAGGTTCGGACCAGCAAACCCTGTTAGAGAGACAAATGAAGACACGAGAGACACAGAATACCTTTGTCGGAGGCCCAGGGGACTTCGGTTCAGAGTGAAGCCCTGAAATGACTCAAACCTCCAGATTTACTGAGGAACAACAAAGGCAGCAGAGTTTGCTGAACCCAGATGTTTGTTTTAGGTGGCAAGGCAGGCAAGCAAGGCCTGCTGATAGTTTGGATGAATAAAGTTTTTTATTACATTTACTGATACAATTCAGATATAATATTATGATCACATCCATCATAGGGACCTTGTACCTGTACATGACATATTTTAGTTCCTCTTTTTTTCCCCATTACCCTGCCCTCCCTTCAACCTCTCTTCCCCTCCTTATTTACAAAAGATTTTTTTCCATTTTATCCTTTTTTTCCTCCTTTTTTCTTTTCTTTCTTTTCCTTCCCTTCCCCCATTCTCCTTCCCTTGTAAACAATTTCTTCCTGTTTCACAATATCTATTGTACATTTGGATTTCTTATGCAACCACTGTGGAAATCAGTGAGGAGATTCCTCAAAAAACTAGGATTAAAGGTCCCATTTGACTCAGCTACTCCCCTTCTTGGTATTCTTCCCAAAAGAATTCAAACATCATACCTTAGTGATATGTGCACACCGATATTTATTGCAGCAGTTTGTTAATAGCTAAATCTTGGAAACAACCCAAATTGCCCATTAGCTGATGAATGGATAAAAAAAGATTTTTTTATACAATGGGATACTACTCAGCCATAAAGAAGGATAAACTTGAGACATTTATACCTAATTGGATGGACCTTGAGACCATACTCAAGTGAAATAAATTGGACACACATGTGTAAATATCCCATCGTCTCTCTGGTATGAGAAACTGAATAATTAACCTTTATCAGATTGTCCCCTTAGGAACGCCCTTGTTTTTCTACTAAGGTCCATCTCTGCTCAAACTGGCAAAATATACTGTCTTCAAGATGTTCTCGCTCCTCAGAGTTAGCAGTTGTCCACACACACCCTACCCCTCCGGTCAACTGGAGCAGATACTGACCCACTGGGTGTCACAAGGACCTCCACATCTTATGGTGTTTTGCTGCACAAAATTATTTTCTAACAGAACATTATTTTCTAATCATTTTGTTAAAAGGAAATCTTTTTTCCCTAGCAAGGATTTCACAAAGAAACCAGTAAGCAAGGGAAGTTGCATATACTGGCTACATAAAGAAGGGTAAGAGAGTCAAACTATTGTGTTACCTTATTAAATTCCTCTCTTGGTTTGGACATAAAGCTATTCATTCACTAATTCTAATACTTTACTGAATTTAAACAATTGCAATTATGTAATTGGAAGAATTTTAACAAATGATATAACTCAATGCTCTCATTTTACTTTTAACAAACTGAGCCTTTTAATATATGGGCCCAAAGTCCTTAATAGGAGGGTAACTGTGACACAAGGTGAGTTCATACCTAAGCACAGAGCTGAACACTATTGTGTTGAAGGAGAAAGGTGGTTGAATGAAACCATGCTGCGACCACTCAGTCTAGAAAACTTCTAACCTTCTTAGGAGGAAAAATGTCTGTCATCTTCTGTAACAGGTAATATAATAAATAGAGACCTCCAGCTGGTCTGAATGACATCCACATACAAAAAAATTGCTAAAATCTGTAAATTGTCTCTCCTTGTGTACTCTATGGGTCCCACAAAGAATTGGAGATAAACCAATGTTTAACACATAAACACAGTTAATTCATCAGTTCACCCCAGTCTTTCCTCCTCTTCAAATCCAGCTTGTTCTTTAAAATTTAATAAAATTAGGATGCAGTGCCTGCTATATAAAATGATTCTTTTCCAGCCCTTGCAGATGCTTAATAAACTTTGGGTGAAAGCTTTATCATCTAGAAGATATTAATCACTAAGTAACAAGTTAACCATTGACCAATGGTAGAAATAGGCTTTACCACAAGCCAAAAACAAGTAAAGAAAGTTAAAGAAATATAAAATGTCAAAAATACAACATACTGTTTCCCTGCTGTCTGCATCCACATTGCATACAAACATTTTGCAGACTACTTCCCATGTTTCATTTCAAGAGATGGTGAGGATTTTGGAAGAGTTACTAGAATTTGCTGTGTACACTTCTACCTGAAATAGGTGTCCCATCATCTTGGACCTCAGAGAGAGTTTTTGTTTCCGGCATAGAAGAGAAAAACAAACAACAAACATGTAACAGAAAAAACAAACAAAGAGTGGTGTCCTGCTGCTTCTTGCGATGCCCTCAGGCCCTCTTTTGTATTCTGTTCCTTCTCAGCAATCAAGATCTCCTCTACTGTATCTTTGCAGTCCACAGCTTTACTGGAGCTTCCTTTCTGGCCAAACGCACATTTTACATCATTCTGCTCCACTCTTTGCTCTTGATTCTCAATGTAAATCTGGCTAAAAGCCCCCAACAGCAGCCATGCCACTGCTTCATTAGAGTGCGTAGAAATTTCTTCTGCCAGATTAGTCTGCTGCCCTTAGTCTCAGGCAAAGTCTTTGGACACGAGCAAAAATGCAGACAAACTTTTTGCCAAGCTGTAACACACATCGTTTGGAGTCCAATAGCCAATGCTGTCCTTCTTCTCAGCAGAAACCTCGTGAGCTTGGACCTCGTGGTCTTGGTGGCAGGATTTCTATCAGCCTTCTGGTCTTTTGAGCTCTGACCAGAATCTCTCCCTACAGAACAGCCTAAGGTGTTCCAGCTCTTTTTCAGCCAGCATCTCTGAATCTTTCCAAACTCTTCCCACAAGCCATCCCCAAAGGCTTCTAAACCACATGATCAGGTATAGTCACAGAAATGAGCCCACTTCTCTGGTACCAAATTTTGTTGTAGTCAGGGTTTGCAAGGGATAGATTTAATATAGGACACATAACTTATAGGATTATTTTACAATATTCACCCAAAAAGTCAAATACAAAAGAATACAAGAGATCTGTCCATTCACTAGAGACCCAGTGAATCCAGCTGAGGGGCCTGAATCCCACAGCAATGGCCTGCATGAGTCCAGCTGAAGACCTAGAGCCTGTGGCAATGTCCTTCACAAGTTCAGCTGGAGGCCTAGAGCCCACAACATCTCATGAAAGTCTGTATCGAGGATCTGCACTGGGAAGGCCCAAAGGTCAGTGGTGGAAGCTAGAAAAGTCTGCATCCAGCGGGGTGAAGGATCTGTGCCAGCAGGCTGAGGGATCTGCACTAGAGCCAGGAAGCAACACTTAAGGTAAGGACCAGAGCTGCCCGGAAAAGAACTGCAGCCGTCCTCAGCGACAGCGAGGACCTGAGCTCCTCCGACAATGAGAACAGCTGAGTTCATATCAGGAAAACCAGCAATGGCAAGGTTCTCCAGGAGAATCAACAGCACACCATCTTCCCTCCCAGTTCTCCTTTTATGCTGTTGGCAACAATCCTCAGGTGGGCCCTCCAAGGCCAGAACCACGCTGATTCAGTTCAGCTAGGTGCTACATCACACTTTTCTTCTGGGCAGTTTGGAAAGAGGACTGAGACTAAGAACTGGGAAGAAAATTGTTGTACTCAGTAAATGAGACTACAAAGGGAGGATGTCCAAAAATAAAAATTGAGCTCTTTATTTTAGCTGGTACCCAGTGGCGTCCTCTATGCCAGAACAAAGAGGAGCCCCGGGGGCGGGTAGAGTGTAGTTTTATAGTAGCAAGCAGTTGTACAGAAGCCAATAGCGACAGTTAATAAAGTAATTTTACAAACTATTGGTTAGGCTTTTAGGCGCGGGGTATTTGGCATTATTTCATTGGGCAAAAGGAACATCTTATTATGGGTTGCTAGAGGGCAGGAAGGTGCATTTTGTCACTACGGGGGAATCTCAACTTAAACAGAAAGGAATTTATCTAGCCTAAACAAAGGAGAGGCTTATCTAATGGTATGTGGCGGAAGCAGGAGCCGGACAGGTGAAATGGCGGTTTGTTTATAAGAAGGCAATTAGCCTTGTCAGGTTACAACAAAAATGACCTAAATAATTTCACCAGTTTCACTAGTTAGAATTAAGATGTATAACTTATTTGGACGCTAAAAAAACTACCATATGCCCAATATATTTTGTTAAATTAGGCATATATCCATTTGACTTCTATACATTAAAAAAGGTTTTCCTTATAATGTCCAGCGAAAGAATAATTAGCCTTTATAAAGGAGATGATCATTTTAATACTTTTGCCTGTTTTTTTCACTTCAACTTTCCTTAATTGGCCAATAATACCTAAAATAAGTCAATATTTTATTTTTAAAACAATATGTTATCTTTCTTTATATCTAAAATTGATACAAAAATTACTTCATTCCCACATAGACATTACTATTTAAAAGCAACTATTGCGCATAACCAAACACTCATTTTTCGGCACTGTTGACTTTAGTGTTTCTACAAATAAATTTGACAAAATGTGGAAAACTGCATGCTTGTATAGTAACGTGATGTAAGATTCACTTTGGAATCAGTGCTTAAAGCAACAATGCATATATATCAGCTTTAAGATTGTAAGATTAGAGTTCGTACTTGTATTATCAAACAGAGAGTTACGGTGCTTATAACCTCCCCAAAAATGCATGATCTGAAACACTGTCTAATATAAAGTTCCAAGCACGTACCAAAGTGTTGTACAAGGGCTTTGAAACTTACCTGGTGCTAGGCTGTTTCTGGAGGGCTTACTGTATCTAGGATAAGAATGGGAAAACTCCTTATTTCTGTTTTCCATTTTCTGTCAAGGAAAAAAAAAAAAAAAAAAAAAAAAAAAAAAAAAAGACCAGATGGCTTGTAAGAGAAACAGACACTGAAATTTTCAATCCAATTCAACAAGTATTGTATTGGCTGCCGAGAAGACTTCATCATGACTGTTAAAACGATGGTATTTAAAATAGAAGGAGTACACGTGAAGAAAGGGTATAAGTCCTGTTTTTTATGATCACAGAATAAAGAGATCGAAGGTTGACTACACTATCTGGAGAACAAGCACCACCATCACTGTTAGTATTGCTTACAACGTGTCCTGGGTCCTATCCTATAGGGCCTGGCCATGGATTATCTCATTCAGATCCACAAACATCATCAGGTAAGGTTCTTACTACTACCTTTAAACGCATCATAGCCCCCTAACTGGGTTTCAAAAGAAAGAAAAGGAATTGGAGAGGTAAAGAGGAGGAAACTCAAAGCAAAATCATACACAAACATGTAATCGACCTTTAAATTTTGTTTAAAATTTGAAGATTCATACATTTGGGAATCCCTTTGTCAAGTAGATGATATCTTGTAATTTAAAAAAGAAAAACGTTTTCTCTCTATTTTAGGTGATGTAAAAGTATAAGATAAACTGCATACTTTGTGGTACCATAATTGTTTCCACTAACTTAAAATTTGTGGCGAATGAGGTTTCATTCAATTTGAATTGTCCAGATAATTACTAAATTTAATCTTACATATTTAATAGCTCTATGTACAGCCCGAGGGCCTGCTTTTAGAGACAGATGAATAAAATTATCACACAATCAGTCACCAGTGAAATTCAGACTGCGTAACAAAAATCAAGTATTCATAAAGCTAACAACCAAATCAAAACTAAAAAACAGGACTTCACCAAAAATAACCCCCACGCCCATGGCCACACCCAGACCCTCTCCAGCCAGGTCAGATTCCCAAGCGCCAGGGAGCGGCTGAGGTCTCCACTGCCCCAGGTTTCCACCGCAGCCCTGCTTGCCCCCACCCAGTGTGGCTCTAATCAAACCAAACCTTCATGTCCCCAGGCATGGACCCTGAACAGCCCCATCCCACCCCCAACTTTGGTACCCCTAGGGCTATCAGTTGGGAACCCCAACATCAGCCATGGGAAGATGCTCCTTTACTAAGCCCAGCATCAGGGCCTCCTGAACGGGGGTGGGGAGGAGAGGCTGAGCCCAAAGGCGGCGCCATCGCCCAGCGCCTACCTTCCACACACAGAGCGGGCAGCACCAGCTCTGACCACTTCGGTGCTGCCCCAGTGAGACCATCTCAGGGGACCCTGGGGCCCAGCATCCGCTGAGCTGGGGGGAGGCGACCCCGCCCCAAATGCTGCAGGGTCACTGGGAGCTGTGTTAGGTCTGGGGTGAGGGCTGACACTGACGGTTTCCAGGGTCACTGGGGGCAGCGGGGAGGCCAGGGAGAGAGGCCAGGGACAGGGCCGAGGTCCCTGAGCAGGGCGGTGGAGTCCTGAGCGTCAGCGCCCTCCAGCCCCCGCCGCCAGGAGGCTCAGGCAGGAGAACGCCCGCCAGCCACAGAGGCCGGCCAGGCGTGGGGGTGCAGCGCGGGTCGCGGGGCGGTTCCGTCCTCAGCGTCCCAGGCCGGGCGCCCCGCGCCCAGACGCTGCTGTGAGGGCGCAGAAGCCGGCCACGGAGCCCTGGAGTGTCCGCGGGGAACCGTCCAGGGCGGGCTCGAGCTGCCGTGCGCGGGCGGGCGCGGAACCGGCGGGTGCGGCGGGAGGCGCCCTCCCTGAGGCCCGGCGGGCCGCGTCCCGCCCTCTCCGCGGCTCCGGAGACCTGGCCCCCGCCCCGGCCCGCCCGCCCCTCCGCAGCCCCGCCCTCGTGAGACCTCGCTAACCGCACCCTGTCCGCAGCACCCGTGGGCGAGGTCCTGCGTCGTCGCTCCGCGAGGCTCCGAGCGCGAGGCCGTGCGCGTGGCGTCGCTGCGTGGTCGCGGGCGCGTGGACGGGGTGGAGTGGCCTGAGAGTGCGGTGCAGTCTCCGGGTGAGTTGCAGTGAAGGCTGGGCGGGGTCTCGCGTGGGCCCCTTGGGGCGGGTGAGGGCTGGGGGGGCGGGAAGCCCCGCGCAGCGGGGAGGCCGGGGCGGGGGCGCGCGGGGCGCCGCTGGGTGCCTGGAAGGCGGGCGGGGCTCCCGGTCCGCCGGCGGTTGAGTGCGCGTGGGGTCCCAGGGAGTGGCCCAGGTGGACCATGAGGGGCTGGAGCCTCTGGCGACAGGGTTACAGCTCTTCTCACAAGTCCTTGTTTCTGACAGAGGGGTGAGCTTATCTGCCTTCTGTTTCTGGGTCGCCAGTCTTCTTTCTTCATTCCTGTAACACGTTTGCATGCAGAGACAAATATACTTTACCTTTTTATTAAAATTGTCTTTCTATTGATATGCTTTGTTTCAACACTGTTTCTTCCCTGATTATTACCATGAATACTAGCATCCCCACTCACTCATTTATGAGAAGTATTTATGAGAGTCATTTCTGGTGTCTTTGCTTCTCTTTTCTTTCTCACATGGCCCTTTCCCATAGCTCAGCTTATCCCTGAAAGTTCGACAGTGGGACTTGTGCCACTTGCCCTGTTCTTTGTAAAACTGCTACAGAGGGACTGCAGGTTCCTATTGGCTGAATTCTCCTTCTGTTCTAGAATTATAATTCAAAAATACCTGCTTTTCCCACTATAGCTCTTCATTTAATATTTTTTCACTTATTCATATTTCTTTTTAATATTACCATGCCTAAAAATTTTTCCCAAGTTCCATGGGTATATCTATACATCGGAAAAGCCAGCCTTCTCGGTTAAAAAATAGGGAGTCTTCTCTCAGTTTCCATTCCTTTATTCTCTGTAAGCACTCTTCTCCTTTGTTTCACAACTCATGGCCTTGGCATCCTTCTCAGCATCTTAGAAGTTGCCATCTGCATCATATTGCAGATAAGCCACTGCTCACCATGTGGAACAGCCAGGATCTGTACCAGTGACTCCATGTATGTTCACATGGGATGTGTAGCTTCCAAGCCCAGTGTGGTCTGGTCATCTTGGAATGATATGCCATCATTTCTTTTTGTTCCTTCAGTGTCAGGCATTTCCCTGCATCTCAGATCATCCAGCCTTACTTTTCCCATGAGTTTACCTTCAGGTTCTTTCTTTGTGAAGTCTTTTATGACCTCAAACACAGGCTTCTTCCTTTTCTGAGCTTCTATTTAGTTTGTCTCTACTTTGAAATATCATAAAACATTTTTGATATTTTTATATTTTATTTGCAAGTAGGTGATTGTATTAAAATTTTCTCTCAAGGGCAGGTCTTTCAGTATACTAATGAGGACATGATCTGTCAACTGCTTTGGGCCCTGGGAGGAAAGATTGTTTTACCCATCCTTCCTTCCTTCCTTCCTTCCTTCCATTTCTGTGTTCCATTCATTCAGCAGACTTTCCTAGATGTCAAATGACAAGGTCTGTAAAAGTAACAATCATTAACTAGATCCAGCAGTATATATTTTTACTGAGGCTTTCTGGTCAAAAGACAGAATGAAACCCCAAGTGTTTAAATGCATGGAATTTAAAGAAATTTACAAGGCCCTGTGAACTTCATTGTCAAACGAACAGGATGAAGACAATGAGTTGATTGATGGGTGCTGCAGAGTTCAACAATAGTGTATTTGTCTGTTTGTCTGTTTTATGGTAAATGGAGATTTTTGGATTCTAGTGAAGGAAAGCACCCACTCATGCCCCCAGCAATTACACAACCTCTCCTTATCATAGTTATTTTAAATCTACTTGGGATTTGTTGTTTGAAAAACTTCTCTGTGGGATTCTCTGTTACCTTTAGGACAGAAGAGAAAAGGGGGAAAATCATTAGGATAGTGTAGAAAAAAGGAACAAAGGAATGAAAATTAGGGCTTCTGGGATGTAGTTGTACAAAGAAGTCAGTCAGGAACGTGGCCTGGCACAGAGCTTATTCATCAGGTGTGTTGGTTTCCTGGAGCTGCCATAAGAAAAGTATTGGGCCGGGGATATAGCTGAGTGGCACAGCACCTGCCTGGCAAGCACAAGGTCCTGAGTTCGATTCCTGATACCAAAAAAAAAAAAAAAGTATTGAGCATCTATACTGAAAATCTGAAATCCAGAATGCTACAGAATCTGAAACTGTTTGAGCACTATTACGCCACAAGTGGAAAAGTCCACACCTGACTTCATGTGACAGGTCAAAGTCTAAATGAAGGTGCACAACACACATTTTTTTAGTGTCTAAGGGAAAAAGAAGACCCTCCCAGCCCCCTTCAGCTGTGATAATGTCTTTTCTATGCATGCCCATGTTGCTCTTCACAAACACACTCATAAGGGTGTCCACTCTGTGTACACCAATGGCAGTGTTGCGTGTATTTCCTGGAGAGACTTAAAGGAAACATCTGCTTCCAATCACAGAAGGTGCTGACAGTGCAAAGAATGACTCAGACAAGGTCCAGCTTGGTAAATGATTGAGTTCATCAGGGGTGACTTACAGAGCAGTGGTACACTTTCAGGTTGAAGCACTACTGAGGCCGCCAACCTCCCTGTGCTAGATGGGTACCATTATAGAGCACTGATTAGGCAAAAGCAGGAGCAAAAGCAAGAAGGTCCTTGGGGAAAGTTGTTTCTACTCTGCTCCTGTCCCTGCCTTAGCAGGAAACCCTGCCAGTCTTAGTAAGCTCTGTCCAGTGGCACTGGTGAATAACCTTGTGCTGTAGTCTGGAATACCATTTAAGCACCTAGTGGAGGCCAGGGGCCCACTGAACAGCCAGATGTGTACCACAAGTTGGAGTTACTTTGGTTGGGGTACAGAAGAGAATTCTTAGTATAGCTGGGTTCCCCACATTCTCCACATGGGGCCAAGATCTATGTGAGTTCCTGTGTTTTTTGCTTATTTTCTGTTCTGTGGTGTAAAGATACTGAAAATGCCAAAAAAGCCCGCAGATACCCCTGTGGATGATGGTGATGAGAAAAAGAGGAAGCATTTCATTTGTACTAATAACACAGAAAGTCAAGCTGCTTAAGCAACTGAATGGTAATGTAAGTATGAAACGTCTTATGTGAAAGTCTGGTGTTGAAATGACCTGCAGAAACACAAGGATAAACTGTTGAAGCTGTACGTTAAAAGTGGTGAACAGAAGTTAATGAAAAGTAGAAAAGCTAAAAATGTGTAAAGCTAAAAATGAAGAGTCCCATAGCATATCAAAAGGATGAATCAGCATCAGTGAACATGTGCCACTAAATGGTTTGCTGATCATGGAAAACTGTGAAGAAATGCATTGAAGAGCTTGTCAAGGTTATGATGATGAAAATCTGATGCCAGAGTAAGTCTGTGGTAGTGGTGAAAGAAGCATCACTGTTTTGGCATCACTGCTCCAGAAAGACACTGATTACAGCTAATGAGAGGCCTGTGCCAGAATTAAAGTTCCAAACACAGAGTAATTGCTGGGATAGGCTTGTGAAAGTGCTAACCTGCTCTGACAGGCAAGAGTTTGAGCCTGCTCTATTTTAAAGGGATACATTTCTTGCCAGCTTATTGCTATAGCGTTAAAAGGCATAGATTGCCAGGAACATCTTTGCTGATTGGTTTCACAAACATTTTGTACCAGTGGCTTGTGTCACTGCAGGGAAGCTGGACCAGATGTTGGCTGAAGGTGTTCTGTTCATCCTCCAGCTGAAACTCATCAGCAATAGTGTTTATGCCATGTACTTTCCTCAGATCTGATTCATTAATTCAATTATGTGAGCAGGGTATCCTACCATCATTGAAGAGTATTTATAAAAAGACTTTCTTGAACAGAGTGCTAGCAGTAGTGATCAGATACATGGGTGTTGAAGGTTTGCAGAGGGAGTTTGGCAAAATCATATATGCTATTTTTTGACTGCTATTTTTCAATGTACTGATATATATCATGTCTTACTGCTAAGTACTTACATGTGAGTTAGAATAAGAAAATGATTGCTTATCAGAAGCATATAAATTCAGAATCAAGAATGACAGTGAGAGCAGCATGGACCAGCTGCCTGAATAGGTGGCTGAGTGTGACACTTTTGCTTTCTCATGGTTTAATATGTGCAATCTTTGTCATGCACAGAATTACTAAAAATATTGTATAAAGTTTTATTCAGGTTATATGTATAAAGTATATATGAAACATCAATGAGTTTTGTGTTTAGATTTTGGTCCCATCCCTAAGATGATCTTATTATTATATGCACATATTTTAACACATGAAAAATGTCCAAAATAGAAAAATTTCCAGTCTCAGTGATTTTGGATAAGGCATACTCAACCAGGACAGAAATTGGATGACTTAAAACAATAGAAATTTATTGTCTCATGTTTCTGGAAGCTAAAAGTTCAAAATCAAGGGCATACTAAGCCTCTAGGAGAGTATCTGGTGACCCCACAAGCTTTGACTTGTGGATGTGTCGCCCCACTCTCAGTCCCCATCTTCAGGTGGCACCCCCCGTGTGTCTGTTTTTGTGTCTTCTGTTACAAAGACACCAGTCCTGTTGGATTAGGGTCACCCCCTCCCATGACATCTGTAGTGACCTTACTTTCAAAGGCCACATTATGAAATACTGAGGGTCAGGACTTAACCATATCTTTGTTGGGGGTTACAGTGTAGCCCCATTTATGTAAGAAAAAGTGATATTGTATAAGTAATACTTTTTTCTACATTTGGTACCAAACATTATACATAAAAACATTGATAAATATAGTGCTTAAGCAAGGGAAATAATTTATATTAATGTACACAGCAGAGAGGCAAAAAGCCTAGGAGAATATGGGTCAGACTCCAGGGGTCTGTTTCCTGCTTTTTTTTTTATATCATATTTGTTGTTAATCTTGATGTCCATATGAGTCAGCTTTTTCTCTGTAACAAAACATCCAAGATAATTAACTTAGAAAAGATTTGTTTTGACTGACAGTTGTGAAGTTTCCAGGCCATAATGAAGGCAGCCCATGGCTTCGGCCTCTGTGGAGGCAGCATGTTATGGCAGGAGCCTGTCACAGAGCAAAACCACTCCCTCATCAACCAGGGAGCAGAGAGGAAGAGACCACAGACTACTGTATCCTGATGACCTCAAGCTCTTCTAATACTGGGGGTCACACTGTCAACACATGGGGCTTTGGGGAACATTTGACGTCCAAACAGCAGCAATGTCTTGGAACCAAGGAGTCAAAATAGAAAATAGGAATAATTATAATGTTTATTATAAATAGCTGTGACTAGGTGCCAGACTGTAAAAGCCTCACACTTTATATAATACTTAAAATGACCTTACACCCTAAATACTACCATTCTTGGGTTGTAGATAGCAAAATGCATTTTAGGGAGTTGAGCGACTCGTTTACATTCGTGACCAGTGGTGACGGCGCTGGGCGAGAACCTGTGTCTGCTCAGGCCCTCTTCCGTCTCCTGTGGCTCCTGAGAGGCTTTGTGTCGCCATCTGTTTGAGCCTTGCTCTGTAGTGCTTTGGTGGTGTGCACAGAAGACATCGCCTAGCATGTGGCCGGAGTCATGGCTTAGGAATATTGAATTGGCAGCAGTGTGAAGAATGTATGCGAGGGGAGGGCCTGGCAAGAAATAGACAAGTTAGGATCTCACATCATTCCTATTTGGGATTTGGCAACGAGAGGGTAGCCTTTCTGTGAGATTTCCTTTATTGCCACCCCTCTTTTATCTCTTTGGTCGTGCTCAGACCTGTTTTTGTTCCTTTTGCGTGCATAGCCTGACACATTTACTGCTTACTGCTCCATCTTTCCCTTTGTCCTTATCAGTTGAGATTATCAAACCATACTTGAAAGCAACCCTACATGGTTTTTTTTGTACTTTGTCTCCACATACATTCTATCGTTCTTACCCTAATCCTTTGTTTAGTTATACAAAGCTTTTTCCTTTCTTTTAGATTCAGAGGCCACAGCTGAAATTAAATCATCAGTCTTCAGAAGGAGCATTTCTAAAGACAAACAATGCTTTGGCATTAAAATGGAAGGAGTGTCAAGGAATGATCTTTGGTATTTGTCACTAGAAGACTTCTGGAAATGTGACAACCAGTTGGGCAAATATCATGACAGCCAAGAAAGACATATGAGGCAAATGGCATTCACCCAGAAGAAAGTACTTATTCAAGAGAAGGCCTGTGAAAGTGGTAAATATGAGGAAAGCTGTCTTCTCCCTGCTCAGCTAGTACTGAGAGAGTATTTCCATAGACATAGCTCACATACTAAAAGTTTAAAGCATGATTTACTCTTCATTGGGCACCAGGAAAACTATGCAGGTAGCAGTAATGAATGTGGCCAAACCTTCTGTCAAAACATTCATCTTATTCAATTTGCACGAACTTACATTGGAGATAAATCCTACAAGTGCCCTGATAATGACATCTCTCTTGCTCCTGGTGCATCCCTTGATTCATCAAAGGGTATACACAGAGAGAAACCCTATGAATGTAAGGAATGTGGAAAATTCTTCAGCTGGCGCTCTAATCTTACCAGGCACCAACTTATTCACACTGGAGAAAAGCCCTATGAATGTAAAGAATGTGGAAAGTCTTTCAGCCGGAGTTCCCATCTCATTGGACATCAAAAGACTCACACTGGTGAGGAGCCATATGAATGCAAAGACTGTGGGAACTCCTTCAGCTGGTTCTCCCATCTTGTCACCCACCAGAGAACTCACACAGGAGACAAGCTGTACACATGCAATCAGTGTGGGAAAGCCTTTGTGCATAGCTCCCGGCTTATCTGGCATCAGAGGACTCACACTGGTGAGAAACCTTATGAGTGTCCTGAGTGTGGGAAGTCATTCTGACAGAGCACACATCTCATTCTGCATCAGAGAACACATGTCAGAGTGAGGCCCTATGAATGTAATGAATGTGGGAAGTCTTACAGCCAGAGGTCTCACCTTGTTGTGCACCACAGAATTCATACTGGACTGAAGCCTTTTGAGTGTAAAGATTGTGGAAAATGTTTCAGTCGAAGCTCTCACCTTTTCTCACATCAGAGAACCCACACTGGAGAGAAACCATATGAATGTCATGATTGTGGGAAATTGTTCAGCCAGAGTTCTGCCCTCATTGTGTATCAGAGAATTCATACTGGAGAGAAGCCCTATGGGTGTCAGTGTGGGAAAGCCTTCATTCAGAAGAATGACCTCATTAAGCACCAGAGAATTCATATTGGAGAGGAGACCTATAAGTGTAACCAGTGTGACATTATCTTTAGCCAGCACTCTCCATTTATTGTCCATCCCATAGCACATACTGGGGAGCAGTTCCTCACGTGTAATCAGTGTGGGACAGCACTGGTTAGCAGCCCCTCCCTTATTAGATACCACACAAATCACGTGAGAGAGGCCACTTACTAATGTAAGGAATACAGAACATGCTTCACTAAGAGCAATAGTTTTACATTGGAGAACTCATGGAGAGAATCTGTGCAAATGGATTCTGAGTGGAAATACTTTCAGTCTTGTTACCACCCTATTGCATGCTATCGAATTGGCTGGGGGGGGCACACATTTCATTCCACTACATAAATATATTAGATTTTCTTTTCACAAATTCCGACTAAAGTAATTGGCCTGGGTGCATTCTTACCAAGCCTTAAATGCTAGATTCTGAGAAGGAACTATTAAGTAGGCGAGTTGTTGAGAGATAATGTTTTCTATTCAGAGAGCTAAATGAATATGGCACTGTAGTCAGATTTGTTGCTGAGAATAAAACACAGTTACTGCAGCAAGAGATAGTAGTATTCCAGTGAGTTAGTATGCCATTGTTTACTTGATTGTGCTTGTCTTCTAGACACTTAGTAGTGTTTGGTATGTTTTTTGTTCCTTATATAAACCACATTTTGGTTAGCCACAGGATAATCTCTATAATGTAAAACCATTCACACATTCACACTACTAGTAATACTCATTTTTAAAATGTATTTGCATGTGGGCAAGAATTGAGCAAATAGAAAGTATAGATAAGTGAATCAAACTGATTTGTTAGATAGTGGAACTATGAATGAGTTTTCCAGCATATTCAGTAATGCTGAAATAATTAAGACATTTAAAAATGCTCAAGAAGGATATCTAGTTTCTCTTTCCTACTTTCTTTTTTTTTTTTTTTTTTTTTTTTTTTGTGGGTACCGGGGGGACGACCTCAGGACCTCGCGCACCAACAGGCACCCGTGCCGCTGAGCGATATCACCGGCCCCTTTTTCGTATGTGGGTTCCGGGAGTCGAACTCGGGCCTTCGCGCTTGCAAGGCAGGCGCTTAAGCCGCTGAGCCGTCTCACCGGCCCTCTCTTTCCTACTTTCAAAGAAGCTTGAGGACCACATGCTGGGAACTTTTGTATTCTAAGTTGTTTGGGGTGATAGAGTTCCACTTTTGAGAGATGAGGCTAAAGGCTCCTGAGAATGTGAAAATAGTAGTTCTCTGTAAAGGAAGAACGAGGGGAATGTTGGGCATTTGGACACATGGTTGGAGGAGGGTCAGTTTGAGACCAGGAACCTGCACAGTATTTGCAGCACGTGTGCTTATGAGTTAAGCACAGAACTGCCCAAGGACATGTCTCCTCCTTGGGGAGGTCTTCAATCTTTATAAAGAAAATTCAGTGGCTCAGAGCAAAGACTTGAGCCTGACCACCCAGTTGAAATACTGCTTTGATCCCTTGGTAGCCAAGCGATCATGCAAATCTGCTGGGCTTCTCTGTCCTGAATTGGAGATAAGCTCCTCTGAACATTAAAGGTAATGGTAGCACTTATGTCGTGTGATTGTGGTCAGTGTCAAATGAGTAGGCATAAACAGCTTGGCATATGCCAAATTCTTTATCATTAGCTGTGATTATTGTTGCCCACCCTGATGTCTGTCCTTTATCTCAAATCTGTGTTTACTGAGTTCTTACTTGCTTTCTAATCATACACATTTTCCCTTTTACCCCAGTTGGAATGTAACCTGGGAAAATTGCTGGCAAATAGTGGGCATATGGTTGCCTATCTGAGGATCAGTAAATAAATTTTAATACTGTATGCTAAATTGTTTTATTTTGGGCGAGATGGCTCAGTGGCTTAAGTGCCTGCCCGGCAAGCGCGAGGGCCCGAGTTCGACTCCCGGAACCCACATACGAAAAAGGGGCCGGTGATA